>OZ024934.1:7945227-13744748 GCA_964017235.1 Sabellastarte sp. h YS-2021 | reverse complement strand
ATCATCACTCCATCTGTAATACAAGAGTTCATTTTCATATACCAACTGGCTTCTGTGTAGATATAGGTACTTCACAGTTTGACTACTCAATGCAAGCTCTTTTTGTTCTGGCTCGACCTCTGTAGTAATCCAATTGATAATTTTCTGTAGACATCCGTCTGAATGCTGTGCTTGATGCAACTGTTTTTTAGAATAACCTTCTAACCATACACTATTGGAACTAGATTCAGTTACTGTCTTCACAGCAAGTGGTACGACATAGTCTACATCCTCTTCAAACCGTGACCATTGATTGTGAGCTCTTGTACAGTACTTGCATCCTCCACATGGAAGTGTTTCCGGTTCTGATCCGGCTTTATAACAATCGCAAAACTGAACATCATCAGGAATTCTGGACATTCCATCAGCATTCCCATGTTTAACTCCAGATCTATGCACTACTGTCATGTCAAATTGACTGAGTTCTTCCAACCATCTAGCCAATTGTCCTTCCAGGTACTTGAAACGCAAAAGCCATGTTAGGCTGTTGTGATCTGTTCGGAGTAAAAACTTGCGACCTAACAAATAATGTCGGAACTGTCTTGTGAACCTTACAACTGCCAAGAGTTCTTTGCGAGTGACGCAATATCGTCTCTGTTCAGGTGTAAGAACATAACTTCCATAGCACACAACTCGTTCAACATCATCCTGTACTTGAGATAGAACGGCTCCAATGGCATGATTTGAAGCATCAGTGTCTAACACAAACATATCCGAAGCATTAGGATAACTAAGTATAGGAGCTGTGACCATTTCCTGTTTCAAAGTCTCAAATGCATCCTGATGTCTGGATTCCCAGGTAAAAGTTGCTCGACTTCCTGTCAGTTCATAAAGCACAGACGTCAGTTTGGCATAATCCTTGATATGCTCTCTGTGATAATTGATAAATCCGAGAAACTTTTCAACATCCTTCACGGATTTCGGAACTGGCCACTTGGTCACTTTCTCCACATTCTCTGGATTAATGGACACACCTTCTTCACTGACTATTCTTCCAAGGAATAAAGTCTTGCTATGAAACAAACTACACTTCTTGGGTTTGAGCTTGAGGTTATATTTCTTGAACCTAGCAAATGTGGTTCTCAGGTTTGACAGATGATCTTCAAAGTCTCTTCCTAAGATTATGACATCATCTAAAAATGCTAGTAACTTATCCCAAGTTAACCCACATAACACAAATTGTATTACACGTTGAAATGTAGCTGGCGCATTGCATAATCCAAAAGCCATCCGTTTATGTTCAAATAAACCATGTTTGGTTATAAATGCAGTTTTATGTCTGTCTTTCTCATCAATTTCAATTTGCCAATAACCACTGGCCATGTCTAAGGTTGAAAAATACTTGTTTCCAGAAAGCTGATCGATACACTGAGAAATGGAAGGTAATGGGAATAGATCCTTCACGGTCCTGTCATTCAATTTCCTGAAATCGACACAATAACGGAGAGTTCCATCTTTCTTCCTGACCAAAACTGGTGCTGATGCCCAGTCTGAGGATGATTCCGTTATAATTCCTGTGTCTAACATCAGTTTCAAGTTTTCCTCCTCTTCTTTCTCAAAGCCTAAAGGGGTTCGACGCATAGCCTCCTTCACGGGGCGCTCATCACCTGTGTTTATGGTATGTTTGATTTCTGAAAAACATCCCAAATCATGGCTCCCTTTAGAGAAAGTATCTTGATATTCTAGTAACAAAGTTCTCAGTTTTCCAGCTTCCTGTGGTGTTAAAGACTTCATAGATCTCTGGTAAAGACCTAGTAAATGTTCTGGTAACTCATCTGAAGATACAGAATTCACTTCCCTGACAGTTGGCCAATCACTATCATAATCATCAACGATGACATCACAAGTAACAGCATAGCCTAACACATGACCTTGACGCAAGACTATTTGACTGTTAGTATCATTCACAAGTTGAATCGGCACGGTAACATCAGAATTCACAAGAGTGTTTGGTAACAATAGTCCCTTGTTGTTCCCGCTTGACACAATGACCATTTCCCCGATACTGGGAATTGAAGTGAAAGCTGTAGTCCTTAGTATACTCATAGGCGGCACACTAATTTTCTTAGCAAGTTTTACTTTGCATTTTTCAAAATGAACACCGTCTTCATTCCTCATTTCAGTAATTTCTGTGGACACTTTGTTAAGTCCAAAATATTTTTATCAAAGTCCAAAATGGCACCAAAATGACATAAAAAGTCTATTCCAATAATTAATGGATCTTTAATTGATGCCACTAAAACGTTCCATTTCTGGCTTTGACTTCCAAAACAAATGTTAACTCCCTTGACATCTCTGAAACTACGACTGGGAGATTGTCCAGGTGAATTTGACCTATAGTTTCTCGATTGTTCATTTGACCTTGACCTCCAATTGGGATCGTCACTTCTACCAGTGTAATTATTCCTGCCTGGACTAAAATTACCTCTCCCTGGGCTGTTAGGTCTATTTGGACTATAACCATATCTTGGTGGTTCTCTGCCACGTCCTTCTGGATCATCATATCGGTAATAATCACTTCGGTTATACTGTCCATCATGATTCCAATATCTGGCACCATTAGATCTAGGACTTCCCTGTGAATACCTCCTCCTTGGGCAATCACGTGAAAAATGTCCTCTCTCCCCACACTCATAACAAGCCATTTGATTAATACTGGGTTGTTGAGTCCTGGTTGGTGAACGATTCAGTCCACGAACTAAGTCACTCAATGTCTTTTCCAGTCGGTCTATCTTGTTCTCCATAGACTGTTGGTCAGCAAACTGAACCTTTGGCTTAACATCAGTACTTCTGGCTTGAGTTAACTGTCTAACTTTGGCACTTTCCGCAACACTTTCTTCAGAACTGTCTGAACTATCATGTAGCTGTTGCACCATCTTAGCAGACACTTTCTTGCCATATATTGCTCGCCTCATGTGCTGTTCCTGTTTGACGTACTTGAACGCCTCTTCTAGTGTTTTAGGAGACTTTGTACCAGCTGCTAAAGCGGAATGCTTATCACGGCAACCTTTCAGGAAAGCTTCAATGAACATAGCACAATTTAGTTCCTGTTGAGCTGTATCAGGATACGCGCTGATGATCATCTTCTGTAGGCGTGTCAAAAACCTTTCCAAGGGTTCATCTTCCCTTTGCTCCACCGCCAGAAGTTCCCATCTGATTGTACTTGGGACATCAGTTTTCTCAAAGTGAGCTTCAAACTTAGTCTTGATTTCATCAAAACTGCTTCTGACTTGTGCGGATAAGATGCTAAAGTACTCGGAAGCTTCTTTTCTCAAACACATGGAAAAAGCATCTATTTTGTTCGCTTCAGTCCACGGCATGTTTCTGGCATATGTTTCAAACTGTCCAATGAAACCTCTCCAGTATTCCCCTGTAAATGTTAGTTTAGGGACATCTAAGCTTCCTTGGCTTCGCACATTTCTAATTCTGGCTGCACTCATACTTCGGGAAGTAACTGCAGGTTCGTCAATAGCACTACTATCTGAACTAGGAGCACCATCACTACTCTCAAAACCAAAAGTTACATTGGTAGTTGTGATTGGACGCGATGTCCTCCTGTATGTTCTGTTCATAGCAGGTGGTTGATACAACTCCCTGTCACCTCTTATATATCTGGAATCGACTGTCTTTTCAGCAAACACTTTGTCATAGGCTGGGTCAATTCTTGGCGTTGATGACATGTTGCTTTGCATCACTTTGGGATGAGGTGTTGTGTTTGGCTTTGCCTGAGTCACTGAGACTAGAGGTAACTCATATCCGGTCCACTCTAAGTCCTTCTGCCATCCCGATGGTAAGGTAAATTCCACCCCATGTTTATGCTTCATCTCAGCAACACCACCGGTAATATGATTGCAGACCTGTTTGACCTGTTCACGAAGTATATCTTCTTCAACTGTATGTTTTTGATCAATGGCCTGAGTCATTTTTGCAACCATTTCAGATCGGTTTCCCTGCATCTGTTGTACACGCTTTATCTGGATTTCCTTCTCCTGCAGATAACGCTCTACAACGGAGTCACGTTCAGCGTTCAGGTTAGACAACTCCTGTAAGGATTTGTTTAGATCATCTTGAAGAGACCTATAATCGGGATCCTGAAGTTCTTGTGCTTCGACACCTGATGGTCTGGTGTTTACTTGAGCTTTAAGGTGATCAACATCCAGTTTCAGAACACCAAGATCTTGCTTGAGATACCCCAGATCTTTATTTATAGGTTGTTGTTGGACTTCCACTTTACGGTTAAGGTCCACCACCTTCTGGTCCGTTGATTGAATGCGCAATGTCATGTCACTCAATTCATCTTGGAGTCCTGTGATCTGCTTAGTCTTACCTTGCATATCACTTTTAACCTTTTCAATGTCGGAGGTTAATTCTGTTTGCACTCCTCGAATGCTATCACCCAGATCGTGAACTTCAGTTTGAGTTGATGTGATATGTTGATGAAGTTCCAAGTTGAAACGATTCACTTTCTCATCAGTCGTCTGAATACTCTTCTTAACTTCACCCAAGTTCTGCTGCATGGAAACTTGGTTTGAGTCACATTTGGACTCGACCCGTTTGACTTCATCATCAGTGGATTTTATGGATGACGAAACGACACCCACATCTTTCTTCATAGCGGACATCCTTTGTGCGACATCCTGACTCACATCCTTGACTTCACCATCAAGTTTCCCAACATCCACCTGTACACGTGACAGACTGTCTTCTACCTTCAGAACACGCGAAGTCACATCACTCATGTTCTGCTCTTCAGCATTCATCTTATTTTCCAGCTGACAGACTTGCTCTTTACTGGAATCAATTCTACTCTGGACTTCTTCTTGATTCTTATCAACTTTCTGCTCCAATTCCACTACCATACTTTCCACCGCATCACATTTTTCTGCAACTGGCTTTATGGCTTCATCACACTTGGTCTGTAATCCGCCAAGTATTTTGTTCATGAAATCAGACATCTTGTTGTCCAGGAAATCTGTCATTCTGTCATCAATGGATTTTGTTGTTGTTTTCATCTCATCCAATGACTTCACTGTATTGTCCAGTCTGTGTGACATCTGATCCAAACGAGATTCAACAGTCAGTGGCAACGCAACTTCCTGTGGTGGATCAACTTCCACCTTTGGTGAAAATTTTGACATCTGGACTTGACCATCACATGGCGCGACATCTTGTCCTGAACTGACATCACCATCACTGAACTTGATGATCCCTGTGGAAACAATGTCCTGCTTGACACTATCAGGAATCTCGACTTCCGCAAACTGGTCGGCTGTCATAACGCCCCCGCATCTTGATCGGGCGGATAAAATAGCTTCTGCTCTAACGTCACCAATTCCATGGATCATCTTCAGCACTTCAGCTGTAACAGTTTCGATGTGGAACTGCTTTGCTTCAGCCATCTTGTTTTTTATTATTTCATATCTTTCCCCAAATTTTGAACAAAGACAAAAAATATTTTTTTTATTTCTGTTTTATTTCATCTGATTTATTTATTACATACAATGCAACATAATAAGATGAATTTCATTTTACTGACAATAAATTTTCTTATTACACAAATGCAACTTGATAAAATAAGTCAGTTATTTTTCAAAACTTAATTTTCAAATTCAGTTACAAAATTATAACTTTATTCAAAAATGATAATTAAGCAATAATAATTACATCTGACTGCAACCAAAATGCCTAAAAATTTTATAGTCAAGATTAAGTAAACAAAATTGTAATAATGCAACTTGTATACTTAACTAGTCGTTGATCAGCTGACTGCTTATCCCTGCCTGCGAACTGGGACCTGTAAACTTGTCAACCGCCACCACATGCAACTTGACTATTTAATCAGAATTTTTTATTTTCACAAGATTTGATGCACGAATAAGCTGATTTCAATTTTTCATGCAAATCAATTTCTAAATTCACTCAGCAATAAACACTGATTGATCTTACTTACATATTAGTATGTACTGAATCACAGTACGATTTTATGCAATATGCAAAATATTCAATAATAATAATGTTCAATATAGTTTCAATACAAAATCTATACCGTTCAAAATAAATTCAATATCGACAGCTCAGAAATTACACAATAGTAATGTAATTGAACTATGACCAATCTGTCGTCACAGTTACTATTTATTTTAATGTTACTTTTCAATAAAATACTGTCGACCAATTACTGTACTAGTTACTGACAGTATCGAAAATATTTAAATAAACTAGAAATGTCACAGTCGACAAACTAGCTGCAAAAAATTTATTCAAGAAATGAACCAAATTACTGATTCACTTTAATTCAATAATTCACACACACGGTATGAATAAAAATAAATTCACACAGTAGCTATATGTGTGACAGTGAGAAATGTCAAAATTGACACTAATTCTATTTTTTTTTTCAAAGGACCTGAACTACCAATAACAGTAATTCAGAATAAATGAAATTATAAATAGTTCACACTATATCAGCATGAATATGAATTACAATAACAACAGCAAGTATTCCAATATCACTCACTGTAAATATTTTTTTTCAATTATTTTTCAAATAATTCACACCAAAGTATGAATAAAATAAACAGTAAGTATGATTTTAAATAATAACTCACTGTATTTCCATCAAATATCACACATATAATAAATATCTGCTACTGACAGAGTTGATGAACAGAGTTTTACCACTATTTAAAACTACCAAATCACGGTAATTTAATGTGTGAATTTACCGCAAATCACGGTAATTTAATATGTGGAAATAACGCTAAATAAATCAGTTAAATATATTTCCAACTACTATCAACTCTGTTACATAATATTTTGACAAGTGACAATATGGCTACCAGTGTAAATAGGTCACAAATCCGCGCCAATTTACTTCTGGTACCAATGAAGTGAAACTGCCACTTACCCTGCTTTATAACAGGACTTCTACTAATTGTACACTGTAGCTGTGTAGATTTACTGTATATATACCTGGACTGTGTTATAAAACACAGCCCAGACGTCTCTCCAGTTGAATCTGTGACAATATATATTTCTGTATGTTGTCTTCTCGAATTCAAACCAAAGAGTGCCTACTTCCGGTACTCGCGTCTTTAAGCTGGTCCCCGATCTTCGGTGACTGCTAAACCCCGGATCCCAACCCCGGATCACCACAGTACCGATAGGTTACTTTAGTATTAGAATTTTTCCCCGTTGTTTCTAATACTTGGAAGAGTGATATTAAGTCCTTGCATTATCTACTATCTGTGTCCTACGACAGATCTGTATGCATTTTTGCTGTAAGTATTTTACATACTGTGTTTGTTTGACACCAAACCATTAAGTATGCCAAAACATTTCCACTGTTCGGGGTGCGGGGGTCAGCACAAGCGACCTATAGGTGCAAAATATCAGTACAAAGATAGTGAAGTTAATGTTAGTAGTGCAAGTAGTGTCAATGAATCTAAAGTACAAGAAAGTGTCAGTCAAGACATAATCTCTGCTTTGAGTGCTGTCAGTTCTAGGTTAGAGGCTATAGAGAAGCTCATTGATAAAACGGAAGAGCACAACCATGGCAAGTCTGTGGGTTGTTCTGGTGGTGTCGGATCCGGTGGTGTCAGCACCTCATCTCCTAAGTCAGGTGCTGACTAGAGTGACGCTGAGGATGACGCTATTATACCCAGTACCAAGTTCCTCAAAAGTTCCCACAGCATTCAGCATGCAGTGGATCAGAGACTTCAGGAACTGGTGGCAATGAACGAAAAAGGTATGTTTAAAACTCAAAGGGGTGGCACTGAGCAAATAAGTATTAAATATCAGGTTCCATGGCCACAAAATTTTGTACTGGCTGGTACCTCCAAAACTAGAGTCAGTTATGATAGCTTGTCTATATTTCAGTGGGTGGCTGGGATCTGCACTATTATGAGAGAAGACACTAGTGTAAAAAGTAAAAAAGGAAAGGTGATCGCACCAATAATGGACAACTCTATAAGCACATATGCAGTAACTGTAATAGTGTCGGCAAACGGTTGGCACACCCGGCTAAAGACTGCAGAAATCCTAAACGTAATGCAAAAAATGAGTAAGGCACTGCAAGAAGGCACTGCAAGAATGCAGTGCCAAATACAATCAAAGGACGCCAAAAATATAAAAATTAGCATCAAATGCACCTAAACGGTGGTACTCGATTGCTAGCTTCCAAGGTAGGTGCTCTACACAAAACAAGAATTGTTACTAACAGTCACTTTGTGAATGGGGAGAGCTCTCACTGGAGGGGAGACTATCTTAGGTACAAAGGTTTCACTTATGCACAAGTTCTAAAAAGATCCTCAAAAAACAATATAAGAAGTAACCTTAGTAGCCCCACAATTTATTTGGGGTTTACGTCGCTTTAAACACTGTACAGGTCATATCACGACGGGTAGTTGGAAGGGCAGAGGAAACCAGTACATATAGTTCGCTAGGGTTCTGTACTGTAAACTGCCGACCAACGGCAAGCAACTACCAGCTTTCCCACTTATGGCCATGACGGGGATCGAACCTAGTAGCCCCACAAGTCAGAGTACTCATGACTCCACTATCAGTCGAGGGGTAAAACTACCTCAGATTGAAGGTAAAGCAAACAACACAGATAAAAAACATCACCCATGGTCCACAATACTGTACCTAAGAAAAAACAGCTAGGTCTTCACCAGTATGTCATTCTATGTAAAAAAAGGTTTGAAGTCCTTAGTCAATCTGACAGCATCATTTCCACTCCTGCTGATCAGTGTGTCAATAACTCACCACAAGCCCTCAGTTTAAAGGCCAGTGACCATGGAAAAGCTCCTAATAAAGTAAAAAAATGTCAGATGTCTCACGTTGACACCCGCACATGTATTGGCCTAGCTGGCTTCTCAAATGACAAACAAGGCGGTGCTGGTGGTTGTCATACTTCTAAACAAACCTCTGCCCCCCACATTCATACTCACACACAATCACTTTGAAGGGTTGTGATGGTCACACATCACAAAGTGACGTCGTGGCCACCTTTATGGGTCAAGACATAACTACAGCCCTACATGACATTATAGATTCAAAATATGATCTTAAAATCAGAATCAAATCAAAACCAGTAACCTTTTAAGACAAATTGTCTACTTGTCTTACCTTACAGAATTGGGATGCACAGAATAAATTTAAGTTTGGATTTATTCCTTTGGGGGACTTAAAAATGCCCCAGCAGATTCACCCAACATGTAGGGATGCACTGCCCTTAAGGTTGCACAAAATAATTAAAAATACAGGTAGGTACAACTTTGAGGAAGTTCAGATCACTCTTAACTCCCAATTAAACCCTGATATCTGGGACAGCCTCCTGAAGGATTATTGGGACCAACAATTATGCTTGCTTATTAGGTTTGGGTTCCCATCGGATTTTAATAGATTGGCCCCTTTACAAAGTCATGAGGAGAACCACTTCTCAGCAAAAACTTATCCAAAGGATGTTCAAGTTTAATTACAGGAGGAAATTAAACATAAGGCCATCCTGGGTCCTTTTGACCACCCTCCTCTCCCTGATCTTCATGTTTCCCCCTTTATGACCAGGGAGAAGCCTAATGCTCCTCACCGCAGGGTCATTGCAGATCTTAGTTTCCCACATGGAAAATCTGTTAATGCAGGCATTCAGAAAGATATCTACCTAGGTACTCCCTTCCTACTTAAACTTCCAACTATAGATACCATCACAGACCAAATTAAGAAGTTAGATAAGGGTTGTATGCTGTATAAAGTTGATGTGAGTCGAGCCTTCAGACAAATCAAACTGGATCCTAGTGGGTATGATTTGCTAGGTTTATGTCATGTCAGTTGGTACATTGGCCTACACTGCCTACACTGCCTTTTGGGTATCAACATGGCAGTGTGTTATGCCAACGCTTAAGTGACGCTGTACGTCATATAATGCATCAGCGTCACTTTGATGTCATTAATTATATTGACAATATTATTGGGATTGACGTTCCCAGTTGTATTGATGCTTTTTTAGGCCTTACGTTCCCTGCTTGATACCCTTGGTCTCACAGTTTCAGAAAAGAAATTAGTACACCCCAGTACTTGCGTCAGTTGTCTTGGCATATTAGTAGACACCAAAAATTTTACTCTGGCCATTCCTGCTGAGAAGTTACAACAAATCCTGGATCTGTGCATTGCTAGGCATCACAAAGATCACTGTACTAAACGTCAGCTACAATCATTGTTAGGTAGCCTACTGTATGTCTGGAAGTGTGTTCGAACCTCTCGCTTTTATCTGAACCGATTGCTGGAATTTTTAAGAGCCGTGGAAGATAAGGGTCACACTAAACTAACACTAGAGGCTAAAAGGGATATAAACTGGTTTGTTAAGTTCCTACCAACCTTTAATGGCACAACATTTTTTACCGTAGACCAATTGATGTGTCCATGGAATTGGACACCAGTTTACAGGGCCTTGGGGCCAGATGGGGTTTACACAATTACAATTCCTATAGCTTATAAAAACTTTAATATTGTTCATCAGGAAATGGTGAACATTTTGGCAGCCATTAGAGTATGGGGAAACCAATGGAAGCATCAAAAAGTTTCAATAGCCTGTAATAATGAGGCTGTTGTTCAAGTCCTTTCATCTGGTAAGACCAGAGACCTCACATTGGCAGCCATAGCAAGAAATATTCAATTTCAAGTTGCTTTGTATGACATTGACCTGAAGGTCAGACATATTCCAGGTAAAACTAATGTCATTGCCGACCTACTGTCAAGATGGGCTCTAGTCTCTCAACCCTTAAAAAAATTGCAATCACTATTGCCAAATCATGTCTTTCTCTCTGTTAATCACGAATATATATCCATTGATTGGTCAATATAACATGTGTTTTATTTGTAGAATGCCCTCCAAGTATGGCTGGGTTGGCACATATGGCCCTCCAGAATGTTCATCAGGCCTTTCGACCTGCAACTCAAAAGACTTATAATGGTATGTTCAGATTATTCCTAGCATTTACCATCTCCATGAGAGTACCTCTGGCAAACCTAACCCCACTAGTCCTTCTTAGTTATATGCAATGCTTACATGCAAGTGTTCCCGTCAGCCATGGCTAATCATATGTCAGCCATCAAAGCCAAATTGGCTTTGTTAGGCTTACCAATACAAATGTTTCAAGATCCGAGAATCAAATATTTTCACAAGGCCATGGTTTTGTGTAGACCACTTAAAGTACAATTGATAAAGATAATAGATATAGATACCTTGCAGCTCACTGTCAGGGTCTGTGACTCCACATATATGGGCCAAATATTTAAGGCAGTCTACACATTGGCCTTCTTTTCTTTCCTTCGATTGTCTAATTTGGTTCCTGATGCAGCCAAATTATATTTCACCATTGTATCAACTAGCCAGAGGAGACATCATACTAGCTCCACCAGGTATCCAGTTACCATGGTCCAAAACCCTTCAAGATAGAAATACCGTCAAATTATTAAAGATCCCTTCATTAGGCACAAATCCAATTTGCCCAGTTCAAGCTATTAAAAATGTATTAAAAATTACACCTGTTTCCTCAAATTCTCCCCTATTTCAGTACAAAAATGCCTTCCTTGGCACCCCATGACTGATACCCAGGTTAGAACGCACTTTAAAGGAGTGCTTAAAAAGTTAAATCTCCAAGACTCATATCTCACCTTCCACGCCTTTTGGCGTTCAGGTGCCACCTATGCCTTCAATTCAAATGTAGATATACAGGAGATCCAGAGTCATGGCACCTGGACATCGGAATGTGTTTGGAAATACATTACCTTAGACCATGACGCCTCTCATCAAGTCGCGCTCACCTTTCAGCGGCAGCTTCACTCCTCCACCGACACTACCCCCTAGCTTGGGTTTGGGCCTTTTCTTTTTACTGTAAATAAAAACTTAATAAAATTTATGCCAAAATAACATCGAATTAAAACTTTAGTCATTAACATTTATTTACATTATGGTTCAAAATATTTTATTTGAGGCCACCCTAACTTGGTTAATCAAAATTTTTAAAAATATAACTTATTGTGACCTTACCTTTCATAGTTACGACCTAAGGTCACCCTTTAACTCATTATCTTATCTTAACATTTTTCCTTATATTTAGGTGACCTCACACTTATTTTATCTGTTCAAACATAAAAGCCTTAAGGTGGGGTCACCTTAAGCCAACCTTAACTCTTAATTTCATCTCAAATTCTTTCCTGATACTTACAAATGTAAATAAAACATAGTTTAGTTATGGTTTTGTAAAATAAATTTTTTTTAATTCCCCTTGTGGGTTTCATTTATTCTATCCTGTATCTGAGGCAACGTGGGCCTGTATAACTAGTTATACAGATCTCTTTGCTCCAGATACTTTTAAATAAAATTTTCTTGTTAATGATTTGTAAGAAATCTATTGGTTGACCTTTGACCTGAGTTTAAAAATTCCCGCTCAAAGAGTGCCTTCTGGTCACTCTTGGAAGGGAAGTCAAGCTAGTCAGTTGCATTGTAAATTTAATTCTAAAAAATTGTGTTCCCTCTAGCCCTCCCTAGAATCCTGAACATGGTATAATTCTGGTAGAGTTTCAGGTAGCATGGACAGAGACGGCCCTTGATCTGGGTTGACCCCTCACCATAACATCATGGTCCCTCCTGGTGCGATTCCCAGGAAGTGTTATTGTAAGTGCAAATGGAAAGTTGCAAGCAATGGACATAGTTAAAGTTTTGGGGGTCACCCTCGATTACTGCAAGGTTGCCGCTGTAATTGTGTCCTAACATAAAGTCAGATGGTAGAGCTTTTCTGAGAGTTAATTGATATAAGCCTACCCTTTTGTCACTTGAGCATCATCAGCCTTCATCTTTATCCTCAGCGTCACTGTTCTACCACTGCAGCCGTCAAGTGCTCTTCAACATCACCCCAGGTATCAGTACCCTCTGGCTTACCTAGCCCTTCAGCTCTACCTACACTGGCAGCATTCTCAGCGCGTCGCCTGCGGCCAGGCTCCTGGAGGCCGCCTGTTCCCATCAACACATAGTACCTCTGCTGAAAGTGTAGCTCTATCTCTTTGTGTTTAATTCATTGTTATTTCATATTACATAATACATTTTCAGATGTGTTCAGGTAAATGTTTAAAATAATAAAAATGTTTTGTAAAATATTATCCATAGGTAAAATTCTTAAAATTTTTCCTCCTGTTTAAATATTGTGGTTTATAACAGCTATCATAGTGTGCTTCATGCGTTCACTTATCAGACACACTTTGATGTTTTGAATTGTACTTGAGGTTGTTATATATTTATATTGCATATAATGTATTTGTGCAAAGCATCTTTAAAGGTTTTGGTTATAAAAACTTCTGGTAAATTCCAAGGTCTTGGGTTCGATACCTGCATGAGGGCATTGTATTACAATCATTAATGAATCTCCAGATTCCAGTAAACTGTGGTGCCTGACACTGGTTTGTCTGAATAAAATGGGTGCATGTCACTTTTGATAATGATTAGCTTATATTTCAGAGTTACTGCTACATATCTTGTCCCCAGATTAAAGCTTTGAATTTTTCAATAAGTACTTTAGCACTCAAAGGTAGAATATAACTGCACTTGACTTTGATTTGTAAAAGGTTCTTGAAGGTGCACATGATGTTACACTGGTTCACTGGCTCCTGTATGCATTCTCTTGGTTTTATTTTATTGTGTGTATATCATACTATCTTGCGTAATTACTACACTAGCTTGACTTCCTATTTGCATTTAGTCAAGAGTCTAGTTCACTCTAAATTCTTAATTTTTATTTTTATTATCATTCAAATCCATTTTAGTAACCTCTCCATTTAGAGTGGGCTACTTCTCGTGGGTGTAGTATGGTACTTATAAATGTTAATCATGATGTCAATGACACATATGTATCTTTGGCTTTGTAACTATTTCAACTTATAACTATAGATTGTAAAGCATGTAACTTACAGTTATTTATATGTATGTGTAATTTGGTGATTTTACTTTATTAATTATCTTAGTATTTTACGTAAACTTACCTTGTATTGTGATTGTAAAACATATAATCCACAGTACTCATAATTATGGTGCAATGCTTAGTATTAACTCTAGTCCATTAATTTATCTTAGTTATCTTATGTTTACAAATTTTATATATTCATTTGTATGTTATGTTTTCACTCCATCAATGATAGTATTATTTATATGTAACACTCTGTGGGAGTGAATTTGGAATGTGGCTACAGCCAGTCATCAATGTATCACTTAAATTTGTTAATTTAGTCTTCATGCATGAATGTGATAGTTCATTATTATGTTTGTGCCTTGCCACTCTTAACAAGTCATAATGTAAGCAAGGCATATTTATTTTTCTGCATAAATTCATGAATTAATTTTCATTATTAATATTAACTATTGTGAATTAACTTGTCACAACTGTGGGTTTTGCCTGTAATTGGGTTATACCGCTTGCATGGACTGACCTATGGACAGCAATATGGTATTTGAGGAAAGTTTCATTCCTCTCAGTTAACCCACTTCTTTTCTTTCTCAGCCACCTTTTCTTTTCATTGTGAATAAAGGGACCTTTTCTTTTTACTGTAAATAAAAATTTAATAAAATTTATGCCAAAATACCATTAAATTAAAACTTTAGTCATTAACATTTATTTACATTATGGTTCAAAATATTTTATTTGAGGCCACCCAAACTTGGTTAATCAAAATTTTTTAAAATATAACTTATTGTGACCTTACCTTTCATAGTTACGACCTAAGGTCACCCTTTAACCCATTATCTTATCTTAACATTTTCCCTTATATTTAGGTGACCTCACACTTATTTTATCTGCTCAGACATAAAAGCCTTAAGGTGGGGTCACCTTAAGCCAACCTTAACTCTTAATTTCATCTCAAATTCTTTCCTGATACTTAGGTGACCTCACATTTACTTGCTCTGGTTACACTTAAAGCCTTAAGTTGAGGTCACCTTAATTGAGTAATTTATTTTAAGTTTTCTTTTAATTGGGGTGTCCTCAAATTGTTGTTGTACAGTTTAAAATTTTTACAAATGTAAATAAAATATAGTTTAGTTATGTTTTTGTAAAATAATTTTTTTTAATTCCCCATGTGGGTTTTATTTATTCTATCCTGTATCTGAGGTAATGATTGAAAATTGCCTCTTCCAAATATGTAAATTATGTGTTTCTCCCGGTCTTTTGAATAAACACCAAAACCAGGGTAAAACACCGCTTATTGAATAATGTCTAGTAGAGTTTTTGCATTGTAACCATTTCTACCCAGGGTAGTACACTGACCTATTTGTGAATTACCAATGAAATTATTAAACAGGCATGTGGGTGGAGCTTGAAGTAACCATCAAGGGTAGTATGGGTGGTTAGTGGTGTACAAGGATGTTTGAATAGCAATTGAAATACCCTTCAAGTAATGATCAACCTTTTCATTTGTAAACTAAGCATGGGGTATAGGGTTTTCTTCAAGATCTAAAAAATTGTGTGCGCTTTTCTACATGGATATAAAAAAACTGTAGTGCTTTTCTCCTGTAGGGCTTTTCTTTGTAGGACTTCTTTCCAATCAATAACTGAGGGGCTGGCATATTACACTTATGAAATGTGATTGCTTCACTTTCAAAACTCCAAAGGTTAATTTACCCATTAATGTGGCTCACTAATGTGATAAAGTTTAGCAAGAACACACACACACCCAATTTGGGGGCCACGGTGGCAGAGTGGTAACACTCTCGCCTCCCACCTCTGCGGCCGGGGTTTGATCCCCGTCATGGCCGTAAGTGGGAAAGCTGGTAGTTGCTTGCCGTTGGTCGGCAGTTTACAGTACACAACCCTAGCGAACTCTATGTACTGGTTTCCTCTGCCCTTCCAACTACCCGTCGTGATATGACCTGTACAGTGTTGAAAGCGACGTAAAACCCCAAATAAACAAATAAACACACACCCAATTTGTCAAAAAACAGGCACCACACACTTTCTATAACCAGCCACTTGACATGTCATAATACTGGCCATTCCTTAAAAGGTTCCAACAGACAATACATCATATTGTCCAGTTTTGGATATGTACACAAATGTTGCTCTACACATATATAAAGTTGCTACCCCTCAAAATTTATTTAAATCAAGCACTGCCATATTAGGTATGTAACTATCCAGCTTAATTCCCACTGATGTACAATGTAAAAACTCTACTAGGACATTAACCCACCACCTGAGCCTCTTGGTCAAAGAAAGAACTGTAATGACTCAGAGTAAAATTACCTGAAGAAATTGTTATCGATAGGCCTGTAAATACTTTATCAAATCAAAGTAATTTGTTCTTGGGGTCAGTTGACCAGTTTAAAATTACTCCTGGCCTGGACACAAAGTCTCGGCTGGGGGTCCAGTGTAATGTTCAGTGTCATGATGTTAAAAGTGACAGAAGCTTAAACAATGGTGGGTTATATAGTACTGCTGTCTGTAGTGAAGGTGTCAATGGCACGGGGACCAATCAATTTGGGAAAAATAATGAAGTTAAAAGTTTGTCACTGGCTAGTTTTGTGGATAAAAATGATTCTAGTGGTCAGAATGTTTTGCATGTCATTAATGTTCAGGCAGTGGGTGCTATGGATTATTGCGTTAAAGATCGAACATATCAAACCCAGATCACTGATGATTATGGTATTGGGGGCCATCAGGGCGTCCATTTTTCTTGTAAGGATGCTTATGTGGCCAATAACGTACCTAATTGCGAAATTATTTTCACAAATTGGGTTTTCCATGACTGGAATTTACATCGGTCCGCCCATGTGGTTAGGTTGGAAGCTTTGATAAGTCAATTTACAGCATAGAGTTATATGATCAGTAATTGGGAATCTGGGGAATATTTTTTGGTTCCAATGTGAAGGTCCCTTGAGTTTCGTGGGTCAAATACAGACAATAGTCAATTGGATTAATGTATATGCTGGAATCTGTCCTATCATTGGGTTAAAGGTGGAAGACAAAATTCAGGCAAAGCATCTGGCCTTGGCTCATAATTTGGGTGTTACATAATTTATCATTGATAGACTGAATAAGTCAAGAGGCCCTCAACCAAACCTGTGCCCCCACTCTTAAAACCAGTATGGCGGACAACAGTTGATACCTCATTTTGAAACCTGAGAATAAGTCCCGATTTCCAAATGATATTCAAGTGGAACTCAACAAATACTTTAGTTATGATGGAGCTGTTTCTCACAAGATTAATACTGACCTGAACACGAGTTCTAGAGGTTTTCTCCCATGTGAACCTATGGAATTTGAGTTTATTGGCCCAGACAGGGAGCCCGTACTAATAGATTCAGTAAAACATGTGTTCATATGGCTGGGGTTATAGAATCTACCAATGCTTCCAACTACAGATTTGACAGGATTCCTGTTAAATCTAGACTTAATATTCCTGCATGGTGTCGTCGTTTGCATGGTTATTCAAATCAAAGGCTTATTCAGTATCTCACATTTGGTTTCCCATTGTACTTACTTCAAGCTAAATCCCTGAGATATACTCAAGTTTCTAACCATTTCTCAGCTACTCAATACCCCGATGCTATTGAGGCTTATTTAAACAAAGAAAACGATTTTTGGGCTATTTTGGGCCCAGTCAAGTCTTTCCTGCTTTATTATATCAACTTTTCTCCTCTTGGCTTTGGGTTCTAACCCTGACTGTGTATAGCACGGCCCTGTTAGGAGCCTGCTTGGTCAGTTGGGGTTTCTTCTGGTTATTGTGAATCACTATGCTAATATTTTCTATTGAGTCCTATCCCCTTTGATGGCTTATTGATTGTTTATTGATTCCTGGCCAATGAAATCACTGGTCAAGGTTTATTGACTTCCAATGTGATGGGGTTCTTCATTATATTTCCAGCACAATAGATGTGAACATGAAAATAAATTTATCCACCAACCCTCATCTGGTACACAAATTATACCTTGATACGATTGTGACATTTCCTCCATTGGATTCCCGCCCCTGGGGTGTTGTACGGTACAATGGAACTGTCATATAGACATTTGGGATTACTTTATTATCTGGGAGTTTCTTTATGAATATAGTAACAAAGTTTCAGGGGTTTTGTATTTCATGAATTGTCCGAACCTAAGAGGTATTATTAATGATAGATGTATATTTTTATTTCATAAACATGTAATATATTCTATTATATGAAAACACTTGGGTAAGCGTGGCTTGGCGTTCGGTGACCGACACATACATCATACATAGAATTTAAATTATGAGGGGAGACCCTCTTTAAACCTATGTACTTGCTACCTTTGACCCCTGTTGACCTAATTCACTCTGCCATGCGCAGTAATACAGAAATAGTTCATTCTTTTTGTGGCGGTTGATGTATCAACATGAGCTTTTGCTATCTCACTAAGACCTGCATTTATACATTTTTGGTGCTCTGTAAGTACACTTAAGCATTTTATTCATTCTTCCTCCATTTTATTTACTTTTTATTTCCATTTCTGGTGAATTTATTGTATATTTTGTGCAATATTTCTATGTATTTTCATAATTTGTATTATCGCTCATCTGGTCAGGTGGTGTTGGAATGCCTTTGGAAATATTCATTTCCTTGGTAAATTAATTCGTTTTATGCACTTCTACAGGCATTACAATTTTAATTTACAATTTTTCCTTCATTCTTTCCACGAAATTCTTTGTTTCACCGGATATTTTGACCGTATTTGTTTGTGCTTTGTTTTCATGTAGTTGCAAAGTTTGTATTATCGCTCATCGGGTCACGTGGTGTCAGAATGTTGGATTTCCTTTGGAAATACTTATTTCTGCGGTGAATTAATTCATTTATTCACTTCTACTGGCATCATGATTGCCACTTTATGGTTTTCCACCATTCTTCACACGAAATTCTTTGTTTCACCGCATATTTTGACCATATTTTGGGTCCTTTTTATGAATCATTCACCAGGTGACGTGACTATGATGTCACATCCAAGATCGGGGTCAACCAATCGGTTGTCAGAAAATATTCATTTTCTCAGTGATTACAGCATTGCAAGGTGTGTGTATGCATTTTCTTTTCATAATTCTTTCACTATTATTCTTTCAGAGCATAATATGTAATTATTTTCATTGTTAACACATTTTTATAGCGTAACATTATGGTATTTACTACCTACCATTCACGGTTCATTATTTTTACAGGCCCTTATATTTGACATTTCTGGGATTCGGATCCTGGTTTCAGTGTTTTTGGGTTCAATTCTGAATCTAGGGTCTCCACTTTCAACCTTTTCCCACCTTCTAGTCTGGAGGATGGTGGTAAACAGTTCATGGGGTTGACTTTTTCTTCTCCTTAGGAGATCCATTTTACTGTTACTGGTTTCCTACATTCCAATTTTATGTTATTTTGGTCATTTGGTTTCTCAGCCCATTATTAGTCCTTTGGCCTCTTTTGTGTCTGAGGCTCTGCCTAATCAGGCAGCTTTTTGGTGCTGGGATTACCTCCTCAAAACCATTTTTGTTAAGGTTCCTTAAGAAGAGTTTATCAGTTGAATCCAACTGATTTTGCTACTTCCTAAACACAACTCCATTCATTTTCTAATTATAGAAAAAAATGTTTTGTTTGGGGCTTGGTGAAAGTCTTGTTACTCAACAGCTTTTTATTGCATTTTCACCATTTCTTAGATTTGACTACCAATAGGCACATCTCCCTTTTGGGTATGTTGGGGTCCCTCTGTGTATAGTTAACCTTTAGGCAGACTTTAGGGACCTTTTTCCAACATTTTTTGTGTCAATCTGTTGGACTATGTGGATGCTTCGGACTCCGTCCTTCAATGTTCTCCTCAGAAGATTTTTAAGGCTTCCTGTCCAACAAAATCAGGGAATAAATGTTGACTGTTCTTTCCTTTTGATCAGTCTTATTTTCCTCCAAGTCAACCACTCTTCCCAGGCTTAGAAGTTGCTTCATGAGGCCAGATTTTTTCTTTCTGTCACTCATTCATTTTGGGATCTTCTCATTCTAAGTTTTATAGGTTGGGTATTTACACAAATTTACCATCTAAATCTTAGTTTTACCAGGTACAAACCCACTTCTTGGGTTGACTTTTTCAGGTTTCCGGACTTGGGATCTAGCCTGGTGGGGTTCTTAAGGCCTTAGGGTCTTTAGTACTTGGGAGTTTTTCCTGAGTCCTGTTTTGTTGATCACTTAGTCAAGTTGATTGACCAGACAGTAGTTCTCAGTGGTCTTTTTCATCCACCATGGTTTGGACATCTTCAATGGATCTTTCAGCTTCATTTTAGCTGGTTGATCTGTGGCCTTACCCAGCCATCAGTTTTTCTTTGCGCTTTCCCTCACTTGTGCCTAGTCATGTTGAGGGCAAATTAGGCCCTTGTTGGTCTTATACTGTTTCGTGGGTCTCTCTTGAGAGATTTCTTTTTCACTTTTAACAGTATAAGCAGGAGCTTTTCTTTATTCCCTTACTAAAGGTGCCCCTTTTAAGCTTTCTGCTGTAGCCTCTTAAGGCAGACCAATAAAGGCTTTTCTCCTCCCAACTAGGGAGTCTTCTCTCTAACTTAATGATTAACGGATGTGGTTCCTTTCCAGGTTCCAACATTCTGATGGTCGAATACCTTCCACAGGCAGAGGCTCAGCCTCAACCTCTATTCTGGTGTCCTTCAGAAGATAAGAGTGTTTTGTTTTTATTCTTCCATTTTATTTGAAATGTTTGGGTGTCAGCCTTTCTTTTTGCAGAAATCTGGAACTTGGTTGTCACTTTCCAGTGGTCTCTCACATTTCACTTTCCTGATTTCATCTTCTTCAGCTTTTTTGCTTCTCCTCAGAAGTATGCTGTCCTTTGTCATTCAGCCTCACTCTTGCTGTTCGTAGGAGCAGTTCAGGTCCCTGGGCTCTCTTTTACCTGATTTGTTTAGGCCCTTAACTTTGACAAAGACGTGGAAGACAGGAAACCAGCATTATTTGTATCTTTTCCTTGATTCAGATCTTTTTCTGGTTTTCCAAACTATCCGGATGGAAACTTTTCAGTTGATCATTTTCTCACTTCTAATTGGCCCGTGGACCACTTCTCTTCCTCATTTGCCTCCTTTCTCTTCTTTGGCTCTTTTGGTTCACTCTTGCTCAGAGTTTTGCTTTGGGGCAGGGTGTACCACTTTGTGGCTAAGGACCTAAGGAAAGTTGGCTTTGAGGTTGGGCATCTCTGTGCACATGTGACTACCAATTGACTACCAATAGTTGTCAGAGTTGACATTCAACTTGGAGTGATTCTTAGCAGGAAGTATTTAGCCTTCCTGGGTCAGGTTCTTAACCTGTCTGAAGGTTTTCCTCACTGAGCAAGGTTCTGTCTATTCAGCAGCTCATCCTTTCTCTGCCTTAGAACACCTTTAATTTCCTCTCCAACTTGGCACCTTTATTCCACTGGCTTCCACTTGAATGCCACTTTTCAAGGTTGCCTGCACATGACACTTCTTCAGTGTTATCTCAGGACACTTTGATTTTCCTTCTCAAAGGTGCTTTGCATTTTCCATTCTTTGATCCTTCTGTGAATGTTCATTTAAAATGGTACTTTCATGGGAACTATGTCTTTGCATACCTCCCTTTAATCCTTAGTGTTTAATATCTACTAATGTGGATGTTTCAGTTTAGGGTTGGGGAGCTCTTTGTGCTCTTTTTACCACCTAAGGTCCAACTTTGATGTAGCAGTCCAATCTGCTCATCAGTTCTAGAGCTTGTAGCTCTCCATTTTGCTCAGACATTTGTCCCTCCTTCATCAAAGGATCATCATTTCAGCCTCAGACAACTCAGATGTCTTGTTCTCAAGACATATGTTGTTTTGTTGTCCTTTCTTCAAAAGACACTTCAGATTGTCTCAGGCAACACTGTTGTCTGTGCTTTCTTTTTATATCAAAAGAGCTTCAACTCTTGGGACATGTGTATCTATTTTGGCACCTTTTTGCCATTATTTTACAGGAGCAAGTCTGTTCTTCCACCTACTCATGTTCCAGATGCATGAATCCTTGGCAAGTTTTGGCCTCAAGATCTCCTTTAAGAAAGCCATTGGCTCTTCCTCTTATTCTTCTATAACAATCTCATCTAGAGTTTTGTTAGTAATTTTTGTGGAGTTCCTTCCTTCAAGCTTTCTGGCTGAAGTCTCCTTTAAGAAGAATCTTCAGAGGAGGGGTCTTTGAGGATATTTAACCCTCCATTACTGTCTATGAAGCAATGTGCAACTGCTTCAAAAATGTGAAGCCACTCTGCCATGCTTCAACTGTCCCATTCATTGCTGTTTGTTCCTTTTAAGGAATTATTTTTCAGACAATAGGGATACAGGTCAGTTCTCTCCATGTACTACTTGGAGTTGGGTTCTTATATGGAGCTTGGAAGTCTCTTTTAGAGCTTCTTTAAGGCCACTATAATGGTAGTTGTCACCTACCTTTTGGTACTTAAACCTTGGTTCTGCAGGCTCTTATCAAGGCTCTTCTTGAACCCTGTTTACTTGCTGAGCCAAGTTTTTCACATATTAGAAGACTTTCTTACTCCCTTTCTTTGAGAAGGAGAAGGAGTGATTTTGATTCCTCTATTTAGAGGTTTTCTCTCACTCTCTAGGGATGGCCTAAGTCATCCTTAAGTCAGATCTTTCTTCCCTGGCTTAAGCCAGTTACCTTCAGAAGGCTCTTCCTGCTTTGAAGCTTTTGTTTTAGTAAGGATGACTTAGACAATTCCTTCCTTTCTGTCAGATCCTTTACATACTGTTTAACTATTCTGGCTATGTTTAGAAGGATTTCTTCTATGTCTTTCTTCTGAAGTCCAAAGAGGGTGATATTGCTGCTCAGACAATGTCTATTTGCATTAACATTTTTACTTTATTCCCTCAAACTTTGTTCCACTTCTTGTGAAGGCCCTTGATTTTTTCCCAGGCCAATTCCTGGTCTTTTAGGTGGTATTCCACTTCTTTACATCATGTGGGATTCCTCTCAGAATTCTTGTTCTTCACTTATTTTTCTTTTGGAGATGCTGCACTTAGAATCTTTATGTAGTGGACTTTGTTTTCACTCAGCCATTTTTCTCTCTTTTCCACTTAAATTCCTTAATTTAAGTCCATCTGAAACCTTTAGTTTCAGAAAAAGGGGGTGGCATTTCCCTTTTAGAGAATTTGTTCTTCATCTCCATTTTCAGAACCGTGCTTCTTAGTGCCTCTTTGCATGTTCCTTTTCTAAGCACAGTGGCATATTTATGCCCTCTCCTTTGAGCTGACCTAATAGGGTGTAGACAACAGTGCTAAAGTTCTTGCAGTGGTTAATATCTACTCATTTAATGCAGTTATTTCTTCAGCACAGAGGATTGGGTTCAATTGCACCAGGAAGTATCCTCTTTATGCAATTTAACTTTGGTTGGTTTTCATGAGTCTGTCTTTTTCCCACCATCCTTCCATGTGGGCATTCAACCAAAGTGTTTTCATATGGTCGAGTATATTACATATTTATGAAATAAAATACATACATAAATATAGATTTTTCTTCATAAAAATGTATTTTACATTTAAAATATGAAAATATATTATGATTGCTGATTTGTGGTTGAACCTTACATGTGGTCATACTTAACTGTAACCCGGTTGTGGTAATGACTTTGTGGGTAATGAGTTTACAATGTTTTCTTTTATGACATGATGGTGATTTTAAAATTCCATCTTCTGTCATTTTAAATCTTTTTCTGATTTTATCTTATACTAACATATAAATAAAATTCCTCAAACCTTTCTTTCCTGCTTTATGATATCAACTTTTTGGTATGATACTTCAACCCAAATAAAAGGAGGTATACTTGGCGTCGACGCAGCCCTCTATTTATTTGGGGTTTTTTTACGTCGCTTTCAACACTGTACAGGTCATATCACGACGGGTAGTTGGAAGGGCAGAGGAAACCAGTACATAGAGTTCGCTAGGGTTGTGTACTGTAAACTGCCGACCAATGGCAAGCAACTACCAGCTTTCCCACTTGAGCCCGTGCGGGGATCGAACCCCGGCCTCAGAGGTGGGAGGCGAGAGTGTTACCACTCTGCCACCGTGGCCCCTACGCAGCCCTCTAAAGCAGGCTCGTTTAGATTACATTCTGACCTCTGACACCTTAGTTGACCTTGTTGATACCACAGACATCAAACCTAGTTATAAATCAGATCATTCCTTTCTGTATTTACAGCTTACTTTGACAAAATTCAAAACAGGAAAAGGAATTTGGAAATTCAATACAAGATACTTACATGATCCAGAATATGTGAGAATAATAAATAACGCAATTAGGGAAGAATATATCAAATATGCACTGCCAGTATACAACTTAACATATATATCAGTAGATTCTTTTTCAGATATTGCTCTCACAATTAATAGTGAAAGTTTTTTAGAAGCAATGCTATTAAGAGTAAGAGGTGAATCTATCAAATATGCAAGTAATGCCAAAAGGAAGCAAAATAACTTAGAAAATATACTAAAAGCTGATATCGAGAAATTGGAGTCTGAAAGTGATAATAACCCATCCGATAATCTTGAAACTAAAAAGATGGAATTAGAAGAAATAAGAAGTGAAAGAATGAAGGGTCAGTGGGTTCGATCACGCTCTCAGTGGAACATCGAGGGTGAAAGACCATCAAAATATTTTTGCTCACTAGAAACCAAAAATTACTTGAGCAAAACTATTAAACGCCTTAAAAAGCCTAATGGCAATTATTCAACTTTACAGAATGAAATATTAGACTCAATATCTCAGTATTACAAGACACTTTTTAAAGCAAATGATCAAAACTTTCAAGGTTATTATCTCGCAGATATATTAGGACAGTACTCCATTAATAAATTAAATACAACCGAAGCTAATGCACTAGAGGGTGCCCTAACGGAAAATGAATTAGGGAATGCCCTAAAGCACATGAAACATAATAAAACTCCAGGTATTGATGGTTTTCCATCAGAATTTTATAAAATATTTTGGAGGTATTTAAAATCTTGTGTGTTAAGAGCATTAAATGATAGCATGGACAGAGGAAAACTACCATTGTCACTGCGCCAATGTGTAATAACATGCTTACCAAAAAAAGGAAAAAAACGTGAAATGATTAAGAATTGGCGCCCTCTCTCAATGCTGTCAGTGCATATCTTGACAATCTTATTAATAAAACCCAAAATGGATTTGTTCCAGGAAGGTATATTGGTGAGTGCACTCGACTGGTATTTGACATTATGAATTATACTGAAAAACATAACCTTCCTGGAATGTTGGTCCTTATTGATTTCGAAAAGGCTTTTGATTCTATTTCATGGACTTTTATTTATAAAACTTTAGAATTTTTTGGATTTGGAAAATCATTTATCAATTGGATAAAATTATTTAATACAGACATCAAAGCTACCATTATTCAGTGTGGATTTTTATCAAAGTTTATTAATATCGAACGTGGCTGTCGTCAGGGTGACCCTATTTCCCCATATTTGTTCATTATTGCTGCCCAAGTCTTGACAATACTTATATTAAATAATAAAAAAATAAAGGTTATTTTCTGCGGAAGTACAGAAATCAAGCTAAGTCAGTTCGCTGATGACACAACATTAATATTAGATGGAACATCTCAGTCCTTGCAGGCTGCTTTAAATGTTTTAGAAGTTTTTGGATCATTATCAGGTCTACGGGTGAACACTGAAAAAACTCAAGTGGTATGGATAGGAAAGAAAAAGTACTGTAAAGAAAAACTGTTACGGCTGAATCTCCAGTGGGATACTATTTGTTTCAATATGTTGGGATTGTCACTTTCAGTTGATCTGACAGAATGCACTGAAATCAATTTTTCAAAACAAATAACAGAAATTTGTAAGATTATTAATAACTGGAACAAAAGGTATTTAACTCCTATTGGTAAAATCACTATTGTAAAGACTTTCTTGTTATCTAAGTTAAACCATTTGTTTTTATCACTCCCTAATCCTAAACCCTCTATACTTCAAAAGATTAACAGCATATTTTACAGATTTATATGGTCAAACAAACCAGATAAGATTAATCGGGATGTGATGAGACTGGCATATTTGGCAGGGGGTTTAAAAATGATAGATATCGAAGTATTTATGAAATCGTTGAAAATTACTTGGATAAGGAGACTGTTTAGATACAACAATGCCCCTTGGATTAAGCTTCTACAAGCTGAAACTTCAATTTGTTTAACCAAAATCTCTCACTTTGGACCACAATATTTGTCAGAAATGATAAGAACTTTTAACCCATTTTGGCAAGATGTATTTGAGGGGTGGATTGCCATGTCAGCTAACTTAAGAATTTACAACAGTATTGACTTATTGACAGTTCCATTATGGTATAACCCATTCATCTCAGACCAACCATTTTATCTTCCTGACTGGTACCAGAAAGGAGTTATAACAGTTGCAGATGTTGTATCTTATAACAAGGTGATCAGTTACGAAGAACTTTGTCAAAAGTTTTCTGCCCGCTTTAACTATCTGAATTACCTTTCAGTGAAATGTAAAATAAATATACTTTTGACAAAATTTGGGTATGCATTGGAAAATATTATATTGGAGAGGCCATTTGTTCCTGTCAATCTTAAGTATATTTTAAAAAGCAAAAAAGGGGTTGGAACAATTTATAGAATTTTTCATACCAATTTTCAAAATGATCACAAAATAAAATCCAGATGGAACCAAGAGTTTGAAATTTGCATTGACCACGACACCTGGAGAATGTTGTTTTGCATATGTTTTAAAACAGTGACTAATAACAATCTAATATGGTTTCAGCTAAAATTGATTTATAGGATCTTAGGAACCAATAGTTATCTGCATAAACTAGGCATAAGAAATAGTCCCAACTGTCATTTCTGTCAACAGCCAGAATCCCTACTGCATATTTTTTATGAATGTCCAAATTCAAGTGAACTATGGAATGACATTGAAAAACTATTGAAAGAGAGGATAAGTTTAGAAATAAAATTTTCTTGTTTTACAATCATTTTTGGATATATTAATAAAGACCAGAATCATATTCCAATCAATAGCTTGATTCTCGTTACTAAGAAGTATATATTTGATACATCTAGAGACGGCAAGAGACTAATTCTAAAGTCACTAAAACATAGATTGAATAGCCTGTTAAGAGACGAGGAATATTGTGCCAAATTAAATGAAAAAGAAACAGAGTTTTCTCACGTTTGGGATAGATGGGCATCTGTATTTAGGAATGTGCATTAGAATTACAAAAAAATTGATCAAAATGAAGATGTATAGGGTATTGCTTTAATTACTACAATAAATTGTGGTGTGTGAAAAGTTACTCTTGATCCCTATCAGGGATAATTCTTTATGCTTCATTTGTTTTGTGTATTTTTTTTTTCTTTGCCTAAAAGTGACAAGTATGTGTTTAATTTTTTATATGTAAATGTTTTTTTTGCACCTGTTATGAAAAAGAAAATAAAAATATAAAAAAAAAAAAAACTTTTTGGTATGGCACCAAAGTCGATATACTGATTCATATAAATATTGAAAGGAGCTTGCAGGAATTCATCAGGCTGGGCCAAGGAGTTTAGAGTAGAGAAGTGAAGGAACCAATACCTAATTATTCCAGCTGACTAATAGATTTTGTAATGGCCCAGCTAGATATATTAGCACTAGATATGAAAAATATGTAGTATTTTATAAGTAATACTTTTGACAAAGCAAAATATCAAAAATAAAATAAATAAAGGGTGTGAAACACCAACAAAAGTAAAGTATTTCAGGGATAGGTCGGTACAAAATACTCGAAGTTAAAGAAGTGAGAGCTCAACAACATCTCTTACTAAGCTGGTCAATTGCTCACTCAAGGAGGGATGCGTTCCTGATGCTTTCAAAACTGCTGTAGTCACTTCTCTTGTTAAAAAGGCAAATCTTCCTTCGGACCACCTCAAGATTTATTGCCCTGTATCTAGTCTCAGTTTTATATTTAAATTGGTAGAATGTGTGGTTGCTAGGCAGCTGTTAGAACATCTCCATGTCAATAACTTAGACAACCCATACCAGTCGGCATATAGAGCAGGTCATTCAACAGAGACAGCTCTTCTCTCCAAAAAACTAAGTTCACTTATCTTTTTATTATATTTTTATTTCTTTTTTTCAGTAGGAGTTCACATCACATTTACATATATTATGTTTTTTAACAATTCCAAAATATGTGAATATTACAAAGGTATGTTACTGTAATAGTCATGGAATAAAATCCCATTTTTTAAATTCACTTTCATGGTTCTGTAGTCTTGACACATACTCCTGTTTGAAGTAAATCTTTTATAGTGTCTCAAGAGCTTCAACTACCTTTGGAGTTTTTTTCTTTTCAAATGTTACAAAATACATTTTTTTCATTTTTATCAATTAAATGTTAACAGACCACATTTGTTTTTCTTGGTAACCCCAAACTATATCTTGCCTGAAAAGGTTAAATCTCTATTTATGTTGTTTTGATTCTTCCCGCCAAATCTTCCCAAAATTTTTAACAGGCTTACATAAAGTGAATAATGTATTGGAGTTTCTGCATTTTCATTACATAGATTACACACATTGCTTTGTGATATGCCCATTTTAAATTTTAAGCTTTCAATTCCCAAAATTTGCTTTAAGATTTTTTATTGAGACCAAATGAGGTAGTTGTCTTGTATAGTTTTAAAATAAGCGAGGTAACTTTTTTGCCACATTGTTTTTGTAAGTTCAATGTTCAAAGATCTTTCCCATTTATGTCTTGTCATTGTTAAAAAATTTTGATGAAAGCAAAATTTTATAAAATTTGCACGAACCTTTTATGCCTTTGGAAAGAAGGTATAATGTTATCGGGTAAATGGGCCTTTCATTTATTGAAGTATCCCATTTGCCTATAAGCTATTCACACATTGTTTGACCCTATTATATTCCAAGAAATTATAGTGAACTGAGTTTTTTTGCCATAAGTTTATGGCACGTTAGAAATTTTCCTTGGGAATAAATTAAATTAATTACAAAGATGATGCCCTTACTGAACCATTGTGGCAAAAAAGTTCAAAAAAGTCCATACTGGACTTGAAAGTTTCCTATTTTCATCTAGTGTGTATACATTTAATAGACATGTCCAGAATTGTAAAGGTTCTCTCCAAACAATATTTGCTATGTTTTGTGCAAGATCTTTGGTCCAAGTCGAGCCAAAATATTTTAGTCTGATCAGATTTTTGGAGTTTCATTACTCAGCAATCTTTTGATCCAAGAGATTTGGAGACTAGTTATGAAAACATCTATATCGGTCATTTTTAGGCCTCCTCTTGGATAGCTTTGTGTTAGTTTTGCTCTACTTATTTTGTCCGGTTTACAATCCCATATAAAAGTTCACTTATCTTTGTCAAGAGGTGAATCCACTGCGCTAGTATTGCTAGACTTGTCTGTTGCCTTCAATACCATAGATTATTCCACTCTTCCCAGTTGCCTCCGTATTTAGTTTGGGGTAGGAGACTCTGTTCTGAAGTGGTTCACTTCCTACCTTACGGACCGGTATCAGTCCAAAAAAAATTGGTTCTACATTGTCAGATGTTTGTAAACTCCTATTTGGTCTAACCCAAGGTTCTGTTCTGGGCCCTTTGTTGTTCTCATTGTATACCATCGTCCCTCAGCTTGATAATTGATAAACATAAAGGGATAAAGTTTCACTTTTATGCAGATGACAGCCAAGTTTATGTGCATTTATCCCAGAAAAATGCATCTAATGCCTTTGAACAGTTGAACAGGTGCCTAAATGATGTTAAAGAGTGGATGTCTACTAGCAAGCTCAAACTGAATCCTGACAAGACTGAGTGTATCATTTTTGGTTCGAAGAGACAGACAGACAAGTTGAAAACTTGTTTTCCAATTAATATCATGGGTAGCCTACTTTGCCCTGTTAACTTAATTAGGAATTAGTGTGTGTGATTCGATTCAGATTTCTAGTTGTCCAAGCATGTTCAGAATGTCTGCAAAAGTTGTTTTTTTAAAACTCTATGATTTTTGACATGTCAGGCGGTTTCTCTACTCATGATGTTTCTGTACTTGCAGATAATGCTATTGTTAGTAGTAGGTTGGATTATTTCAACTCACAGCCTCTTCAAGTTCAATCTGCACAAATTACAGTGCATCCATCACAGAGCAGCCAGAACTGTATCTAACACCAGTCAATACACCAGTATAACTCCTATGCTTAAGAAACTGCAATGGCTTCCTGTTGAAAAGCATATTGTGTTTAATACAAGCACACTTGTTTACAATTTTATTTACACAGGTTTTTCTAGGTATTTTGCTACACATCTTTCTTCCTATAGCAGCTCTTCCAGTAACAGGCTCAGCCAATGTGGTGGCAATTTTCTTGTCATTCCAAAATTCTACCCTTCTATTCATAAATCTGTCAAGCAGTTTGGTAATAGTTTTGCCTTTGATGCTCCAACTGTTTGGAATGCTCTTCCAGATAAGATTTGTGCCTCTTCATCCTTGGCCACTTTCAGAAAGCAGCTTAAAACCTACATGTACACCAAAGCATACCCACCTTAGCCTGGATCATCCCCTGGTGTTCTCCATGGTGCTTGACCCCTCTTCTGCCTCTGGATACTGAAATATGTATACTGCTCTTTTGGTTTTGTTGCGCCCTAGAGTCATTTTGTATGGGGAGATTAAGCTCTATAAATTTCCAATTAGAATTAGAATTATACCAATTACTAAGTCAAATATACCATTCACTAAGTTGTATACTCAAGATACTAAGTCATATATATACAAGTTACTAAGTCGTATACACCAGATACTTTTGCTTTCACAAACTGAGGTTCTTGCAAATCATACAGACTACTAAACAAGGAATTACAGTAGTCTGTCTACTGTCAACCAAAGCTTTTTAGCCATAAGGACAACATCACGTGTGATATTCCTTTGTAGACCCCAGATATAAGCAAAACAACACTTACATTAGTCCAAATTTGCTTCGAGAAAGTGAGTGGGAAAACTTTGTTGAGCTTTTCACATTTCAGCATACACTCTATCCGGCGTCTCCGTGGTACTGGACTAGGCAACGGCTATGGACAGATGATTTCTTAAACTTGATTTTTGGTGTTGCGCGTTAGAGTCTGCCTTGCAGAGATTAAGCGCTATAAAAGTACAGAATAGAATAGAATAGAATTGTATTTTTGACCAAAATAACTCCTATTTGATATCATTGAAGAATTTTTTCAACCTGTTAAAGGATATGAGCAACAGTTTTGTGTATAAGGTGAACATATTTATGTATGTCATGAGTATGATAGGGGAATCTTAAATCTTAGACTAACTTTGCTTTGGAGAGTAGTGTATAACGAAAATAGTATTGGACCAAACACAGCGCCCTGAGTCACCCCATGCAAGAGCTACTTCGCATAATTTTTCAAACAGTTTAAGATGTTTTTTTAAATTTTTGGATATTTCCATTCTGACAAAACTAGTTCCCAAACATCCAATATAGATCTCAAATAGGTTTTATCAATTTCCACTATTTAAGATAAGTCTCTTTATGCGGGTCAATTTTAAATCTTCAAATTAGTCAAAATCAATCCCTCATTTGATATATCTTTTTGCAGCTGTTTCTGACTTATTCTTTCTTTACCTTTTTCAAGTGAAATTATTTGCTCTAGTTTCTAATGTAGTGAAGATTGTATCTGAGAGGGAAGATAATACTGACAAAAAGTATACCAGTTTAACAGTCCTGAAGTTTTAATAACTTGTGCGATAGTTAACAGTTATTAAAACTTTAGGACTGTTAAGCTGGTATACTTTTTGTCAGTATTATCTGTTAACTATCGCACAAGTTAACAAATTAAACCTATTGTACGCATCAAACAGTTTTTCAAGTTCGATGACTTTTTTCTCAAAATTTAAACCTTCTTAATGGTCCAGGTGAACACTAAAGGTTATACCAAGATCAACAAAAAGTTTTTACCCATTTTAAAGTCAAGTCCAGGGGCGGATCCAGCTTTTATGTAAGGTGGGGGTTCACATCGAGTAAACTTCATTTAAACTCCCACTTCCTAGCCACACAGCTTGTGTCTTTTTTAAATTTATAGCAAGTACCAAGCATCCCATAGATACCTCTCACACCTTTATGCTATCCCTCAAGGATTAATCTGAAACATCCATATTAATCTAAAACATCCAAACAACGAGAATTTTAACTTCTTTTGACCTCTTATATAGCATTTGACCTGCTGAACTTAAAAACTGTGCCCAGCACCGCCTGAAAGGGGCCTGCTAGTTCAGTTTACTTCGCACCTTAACTTTGTAGGTCCTTTCATTAATTACTTCCCTTATTTGCATAACCAATCATGAATCTATTGGGGTTTAATTTTAGAACCCCATGTAATGTGGGGTCATTTTGAATTCAGATTTTGAAGAGTATACAAGTGTGTTCACGAATTTTATTGCCCCCCCCCCCCTCCCGCCCGGTACATCAGAGTTGTGGTTAGTATTAAATTGGTAGGATATGACCTTTAGGCAGATCCAGTCTGACCCTGGATAGCCCCCTCTTGATTTGACACATAACAATACACGGGCATTGTAGTTCCTCCACTTATACTTATGATTAAGCAGAACCAGGCAAGACCCTGGCTTCCCCCTCTGGATTGTGACATATTAATTATATTTTGCACTGTAGACACAATATGTCAATAATATATGTTGTTACACTTAAGTTAAGTACGAGTTGTTGTTTTAAGTCTATTATCTGTATTTTACTTCTGTATACATGCTAAGATGCCAATAAATTCATCAAACTAGAATTTGACCTTCTTTTAACCTCTCGTGTAGCATTTGACCTGTTGAGTTAAGGAAACTGGTTCAATTCATAAGGTAGTAAAGATGCTTTTTTTCTGTTGAGTGACAACAGTTTTCAAACCCTCCAGAACAATTCTTTCGGGCAGGGAACAATCACCAACCTTGTTAATTGAGGGCAAAATAATGACTATGTGCTCCTGTACCAAAGAAGTCGCCCATGGACTCAACAGACAGCATTATATTGGTGATTTCATTTTTCAGCTTCGGGAACAGATCGCATTGCAGATTGTAAGATCTACCACCATTTGAATTATGGGCATTTTCACTGACCAGATTTCTGTGATATTTGTATTTGATGCTTGTGCAATTTGTGAATTTTTGATTTCCACATAAACAGAAGATGATAATTATTAACAAGACAATAATATTGTATTTCATTTAAATTCCCACTTGCAACCAGCTTTAAAGAAATCAAAACTTGCACTGAGCAGACAGATAAAAAAAACCCCAAATACAAGAAAACAATTGACATAGCCCATTAGACCATTGTAGAATACAATGAGTTGCCTTTGAGGTTAATACACCAATAATACTTTTAATTAAAGATTATCAGCACGATTCTGATTTTGCTTCCCTTTATACTTTTTCTCATGACCTTCACAACTTAACTTGTGAAGAGCAACCACCTGCAAAGAACAACCACTTTTGGAATTTTCCCAGGGTGGTTGCCCTTCGCGGATTTTACTTTATATATCAACAAGGGTTAGCTGCCATAGCAATACAATCTACCTTCAATTACTTTGATAATAACTAGAGTTAACCATGCACACGACTTGTGTCAAAAGTCACGTATTATTCATTATGCATGCGAGGAGTGGTTAATTTCCTTAGATGACACAAATGTGTGTTCTTTCATATTAGTCAGATGTTAATGAAAGTACAAGTAGGAAAATTAAAAGTTCATCAAAACAAACATTAAAATTTGCAGACATAGCATATGAACATATATTTAAATTTAAAAACCTTGTTTAGACCAATTGAAAACACACGGCCAAAAAAAATTAAATAAGTACATTCTGAAGCTTTGCTATATAAATTGACTAAAATAACAGTGATTTCAATTATTATTTGACTACATACAACCCATGCAAAAATGCAATCCTTATACAACAGTGTTCATGTTCAAACAGAAAATCTACTTCATTCAGTCCTAGTCTTTTGCAAATAGAAAACTATCATCAGATTTGATTCCAGTTCATGAAGTCAAGCGAAATATCTTAGACATTCTGTAGAATTATCAAATCTTCCAGACCACAAATTACTCAAAGAAAATACTTCTCCAATACCTCAGCTTCAAATGTATGAAAACAAACATGCTAAGAATTAAGCAGCAACTCAAAATGTTCAATTCAATTTACGCAAGAAAAAGAACACTTTAATGATACTATGGATAAACTTATGAATGAACGCCCAGTGTTTCAGTCCTCAACGTCAAAATCATTTGTTCAGAGGTTTTCTGAAAATGCTAATCACTTTAGCCAATTAATATGGTTAGCACTGCTTACTGTGGTTTTAATCTATCCTATCTGTAGAATACAGCTAATGATTAGTCTACTTTTTGGCAAGAACTCTCACAACACATGCTTATTCAGCAATTACATTTAATACTCCTTTTGGCTCACGGACAATGCCTGTGAAAGAAAAAGTAAGGAAAGTTTGTGTTTTTTTCATGAAAGTAGTTAAACTTTGGTCATTCAAACAAAAATGGAACAAAGTTAAATTGTTCCTTTTTTGCAATTACACAATCCTCAATATAAAGTACCAACAAGTTAATGACAATTTTTCCATTAATTCCTGAAGTGCATTTCTTTTTTATATAGAAATTCCCAGCCACATATTCGCTGAAATATCCTGTTAGATTTAGGTACTCTTGCAGATTTACAGATTAAACCAATCATTCCTTGTTCATATTACAATGTTTCCATGCTTTTTGAAAAACCTTAAATCCTGTACCGAAGCAGGGAAACAACCCTTACAGAAAACATCTTGAAATGTAAACAGAGAGAATTGCAATTGATCTTAGCAAGCATCATGGCAGAAAACTGTTTGTAGTAAGATTCTCATGCGGCTATGCCACATATGTCTCCAAATGCTCCATCCCTTAGACTTGGGGACAGCAATTGTCGAACACTGGATACTTATTTAGTATCTGTATCAGCATCGCCAGAATCTCGTGATCCAATATTTTATCTTGTTCCACCTTTCTACTTGCAGTGGTCTCAGTTCGAATAGTAAGTGAGCCAAACTGTAAAAACCTCAGTTTGTTGTAAATTATGATGCATATTTAGTAGTATAATTACATCTGTTTGTTTATTCACAATATTTTTCTACCTATGTATTCTCTGATATATCCATGATTACCTTACTGACATTTTAAGTGTTTGATAACACATTCAAAAAGTATTTACTGTGTTATCTAAAGCCCCCCTTACATACTGTCGTACGTGAACATACATCCTGTTTACAGGGAAAGATCTCCTGATTTGCCACGAAGACTTAAGCTACACCTGACATTTTATAACAGAATTTCAAGCTTGCACAGACCCCACAATGAAAATTGACATGCACATTCTCTCTGTGTGCACACATTATGGTCTGTTCTTTGATGTTCTAGTACTGACACTCTTGTCTAACATAACCACAACACAAAACACAACGTCTTACGTTTTGCCACTTATTGCTTATATTGTACAATTGCTGCTTTTAGCATCACCATGAGTTAATGTTATGCATATTGTACACCTAAGTATTCCGCAAAAGTTACAAAGGGTTAAAATCTGTGATGTTTGGTATATATGCAAGTGTCCAGTGGGCTTATTTTGATGTAATGATAGATGAATACGTGCTGATATATATTTTATTTTTTTATTTCAGGTGTATTTTCCATTTCGTCTGAAGATCAGCAGGCTTCAATGCAACCTATGACTGTCACATTTCCTTCAAGCTTCTTTGAACAGAACATTGACTGAAATAGCCTGCTCCACACAATGACTATTATGACCACATAGGTTTTCATTATGCAACAATTCTTCTTAACAATTCCAAAATATATTCATACATTAATAAAATAGAGTAAAACATCCTAAAAATGTACTTACCTGTTATATAATCTCACACAGTTCTCTCACTGTAATTTTACCAGTAGCCTGTTTAATTTTAGCACACTTTACTTGAATTTGACTGCTACTTACAGTCATTATATTCAAAAGTATTCCTGAACTAATGGACCATTTACATTTTAAGTAGTGTACCAGGTTTTCCATAAATACACCTGGATTTTTTTAAACATTTTGCTTAGCTAAGTGGCGAACCAATAATTACTCTGAAATTATCTACTTAATTTATTTGTATGTGAATCACTTTTAAGAAAGATTTGGCCATGGGTTGTCCCCACATTGTATGTATGTTTGTTATGAATGTCAGTATTGCCAAAAATCATATATATATATTTGCTTTAGGATCAGGGTCATCAATGATAAGGACTGAGTTGTGTGTAAATCAAATATCCAGTGTTTGAAGTATGGATAAACAGATAAAAATAGGAATACCTGATTACAATACCCTTACCCTTCTGTGATGACCGTGGGTTATATATAATGGACTATAAGAGGCCAATTTCAATGGGATGAAGAACTCCATAATTGTACTGCAATCAACATGTGTAAACCCATCGCACAGCAAATGAGAATACACATAAACCAATATCAAACTAGCAGTTTTCAATCAATCTGTGAACATCCCGATAGGGAACATTCTGGAGTGTGATATGATGCAATCATGGCACTTCCCAAAACATCTTTCTTTGCATTTGTACACTTTGCAAAATTGGGGAAGTGTTCGGTACTAAATTGAAAACCAATCAGGTTGATCAGCAAGTTATTTGGGAAGTACCCGCTATCATGTTTACATCCAATGGTAATATCAATCAGAAACCTATTTGGAAATTATTCTGAAAATTATCATAATGAAACATTCCCACTGTGATATCCCATAAAGAACTTGTGAAAAACTTTAAATTGTCTTTTAAAGCATGCTGTTGTATTTCTGGAGATAATTAGTGACCTTGTGAACATTGGAGTTCTAGCATGATAAAATATCACTGCATATTTAGAATAAAAATAGTTAGAGTGGAGCAGAATGCCACTTTTCCTGGACCAAAATGTGTCATGTTTCAAGTCTGTAAGACATTACAAAACAATAATCAATTACAACAAAAATTATTGATACTTAGTGAGTCGAAAGTTCCTAAGATACCATTCCTTCCAGTGGCCAATTGCTGTACCGGAATGTATAAATGTCATTTAACTGTGAACTTATAGATCAGCACCTGAGCAACAATGAAAGGCAAGGTATGATCTACCAAATGAGGTTTAAATACTGAAAATAAACTTACAGAATTCCACCCAGCAAATGATGATACCGACAGGCATATGATTCCATCAGTATCTGGTTGAATGTAAGTAAATGGCCCAGTTGAAAAAATCTCGGTATAAATAAAAAGGCTCCTCACACATTTTGTTCTCATTTTCAGCTTGTTCACATCAAATGTCAATGGAATGTTAGCATTACACAGACTGCGGTGTAAGAATGGATATCTTTTTATATTATTTTATTAGATTATTACACCAAGACATATGCAACACAAAAAAATGTAATTTAGTTGAATGATGTTGGGCCCATACTGGCAGTAGGGAAACATTAACAGATCTTAAGTGACAACTCCAAGGATAGTTTTCAAGTGATTTAGTCTTACCAGAAATAATTTCCAACAATATCTCCCTTAGTTCTTTAAAGATGTTGATCAAACAAAGATAAGATAAATTTCTTTAAAATATCTTCTCCAAGATGGGTTATGTAGATTTAATGTATTTACTAATGTTCACGGAAAACCACAACTTGTTCACACCAAAACATCATTAGCAAGGCTGCACAATGTGTTTTGTCATCCCATAATATAAATATCAAAGAAAAGAGTGTATCAGATGATTTAAAATGTTTTAGAGGTCTGTTATGCTGCACATTATATTTAAAGACCATTTCCCCACTTTCAGTCACCTCCGTCTATTTTAATAAATTTAAACATGCCCAGCACATTTTCTTCCAACTTTTAGTAGACTGTATATTCCATAGTGATACAAATAGCCTATTTTCAAAACATGATGCTTGTACATGAAATAAAACTTGGGCCAGAATTTCTTCCTTGCAGAATTATTAATGCATGACCAGCCAATAATATAACATTGATACTTTCAGCTGCTACATATTTTACATACAAGTGGCTTAACAATCAATATTTCCTTTATCGAATTTTGTGTTGATTCGAAGAAAAACTGTACTCAGTCTCTAAAGTAAGATTTTCAATCAAGTTAAGGTGGGTTAAGGCAAGAGTAAGTACAGGATACATTCCATAAATACTGATGAAATATTCTTGTACCGATGAATAGTTTCTGGGGTGTTCCAATAGTGGCCTGTTTTAGTGACTGGCTGTTGCAATACCAATTTAGTTAGCCCAGACATGACGTTTATGTCAATTTTAGGAAATCATCACCAACCCTTGTTGAGAGCAATATTGTTATTTCGTGTTTAATCGGTATATGAAAACTATGAAGTATATTTTTGATTTTATCATTTAGAAAGAGAAATATGGGCATTGACCTACTGACTCAATCATTATTTTATTATGCCTATACTTGGGAGTAAAAGTAAAATTTGAATAACAACAAAATTTAATCATTTTGGCTGAAATAGTAGGTTTGTTTTTCTTCACAATTCTATGCCAAATGATTATTGATAATAATTTCATCAGTAATCTCAACACTGTATCTTTCAATTCATACGTTTAGACCATTCATAACATATTTTATTTACAAAATACTGACAGAAAGAAACAGGGACACAAAAGCAAAACCTGCCTTTTGAAAGTGTTGTTTATATGTATTAAAATATTTACCAGATAACATACCTTTTATTGTTACTTCAACATCACGTCCTGCAGGACCTTTAAAAACCTTATCAGAACCCTTCAGCATGTCCCTCACATTTGGGGTGTAAGAAATAAATGAAAAGTATTTGCCAAAAGATTTGTAATTTAAATTTGCTTTAACTGGCCATTTTCCAGAACATTTTGTATTCACATCTCTGTAGAGGAAAATATGTAAGCAAAATATAACACACATAATATAGTTCAACATTTTGAACATTAGACGTTTTAACTGTATGAAGTTTCAACAACAACTTCAATGTAGAAAGTAATTGTGTGCAGATTGTTACTGTTCTGACAAGAAAAATAAGATGATTCTATGATGTATGTATTCTTTTCCACCCATGGAAAAGTGCTGCAGCAAAAACATGTAATTCCTTTGGATTGTAACAACATGTGCTTTTAAATGTTCCTACAGTATCAGTGAAAACTTTAAAATTGATTATGTTTTTTTATATCATGACATTTGTAACAACATCTTCACTGCTGCCAGCTATTGCCTCTGAAGCAATATGTTTGTACAATTTTCTCTCCAAACTACAGACACATGAAAGGCCTTTGATTCTTTAGTGTGTCAATGTGCATAATTAATTAATTTGTAGTTTCAGAACATCAGAGATACATCTTGCCTTTTGCTGTTATAACAAAACAACATTGCAGCAAAAAGTGGTCTTTGAAGATGTCTTCAATTTTCAACAAGCTGTTAATAAAATCCTTTCAACACTGCTAAAGTAAAGTGCAATTAGTAGCCCATCACCTTTAGCAGTGGACTTTTTAGTTATATTTTGCCCATCCAAACTTTAACTGAGTTTAAGTTCACATTTCAAAACCTAAAAGTAATTCTGGCCCAAGGAAATCTAAAACTCCTTCAGACAATTTGAATCCTTTGTTTCAGGTCACCTTAATAGCCTGTAAGCAATGGGGGGTGGAGCGATAGGCCCCACCTTATTCAGTGCCCCCTAGCAAAAAGATTGTTCTTGTGATTCAATACCCTCGATTGGGTAGGGGATTATTGCTTATTGATTCTGGCGCCTTTTTTAATTGAACCTTCATTCAACATTGGGAAGTCAAAGGGGCAAGACGCCATTTTTAGTAACAGAATTTTGGACTTTTAGAACTTTATTTTTCGCCCTCCAGTGTTGGATAGAACTGGCGTGTTGAGTTTTATCATCACTACCTGTCGAGGAATCTTGTGTAGCACAGAATCCTGGAGGATTAGTTGCTTTTTATAATGCGAATCTTGCTCTGGGGTGCTGGAGCCACGACAAAGGGATGAGTTATTTTCAATTTTATATTTTGTCATCCTGTTATGTATTTTAGTTTTTTAGTATTTTATCATTTTACAGTCATTTTACAGTTAATTATATAAATTGTTATGCAAACGTTACCGATATTTTACCAAATGTCTTTATAACTCATCCATTGGTCAGAGCCGCATTATTAAAAGCACGGTGTGCTATCATATATTGCATTTCAGTAACTGTGACTAAAAATATATAGAAAATAAAATTAACAGCAGCACTGCTTGCTCTCTGTGATTCGAGTGCCTGAACTCTTAAACTGTGAACTGTGACTTATAATATGGCACCTGTGAAAGAATTTTTGTGCAAGAACTGTGGGGACGTCCATAAGCGTCCAATCAATAGTAAATGCCCATTTCCAGCAAAAAATGATGATTCTGTATATGTTTCTGAGGACTCACCTGTTAATTCAGAAGAGGCTGGTGCTCTGAATATGCAGATTCTAGCTGAGCTTAAGAGCTTGGGTGGGCGGATGTCAGCTATGGAAGACAGGATGGCCACCAAGGAAGCCACACAAGACCCCAAGCCCACACAGCAGCCGTTAGCGACAGCCAGCAGCCCTAGTCCTGGACAGCTTGATCAGATGGTGGTTCCCACAGTGGCGGCCCTGCAAGGAAGCCAGAGCATTCAATCAGAGGTGGACCAGAGGATCAGACAGTTAGTGGATCTAAATGAAGCAGGCAAGTCAAAATCCCAGAGAGGGGGGAATGAAATTGTATGGGTTAAGAGGCAGGTACCATGGCCTCAGAACTTTGTTTTAGGGGGCAACAATAAAAGTCGTATTTCGTACGATGCCTTAAACTGGTGTCAGTGGGTGTCGGGCTTTGCGACTATTGCTAGGGAAGAGAAAAATTTAGATATTAAAAATGCTATGTTAGAGTATTTGAGTGAGATTATGGAGGATGCCAACGAATTTAGCTGGCAGTCAGCAAAAGCCTCCCATGCTGTGTTGTTATGCAGGATGGAGGAAGGTAAGGTAGAGTGGCATGAAACCCATAAATTGGATCGCATCAGGAGAGCACATGCTCAGAGGGGGGTAGGTCAAAATTCAGGGGGGGTAGGGACAAAGCAAACAAGACCTGAACCAAAGGCCACAGCTTGTCGTTTTTATCAGAGGGGCCTTTGCCATCATCAGAAAGACCACTAAACTGGTGGGGTCTTTTATAAACATGTCTGTTCCGCTTGCTATGCCATGGGTACAGAAAATAGGCATATGGTTAAAGATTGTCGGGCATCCTCCAAGGTTACAAAAAACGAGTAAGGCACTGCTTTAAAGCAGTGCAGAGTCAATGTAATGTAAATAATGTTTACAAAAATTCTATATCATATACTAGTACTAGATTTATATGTAACATTAATATGCACAATGGATGTAGCAGTAACTGGAGAGCTGATTGGTCAAAGTTCTTAGGTAGGACTTATGCACAGGTTGTGAGTTCAAACCCCAAGTCGAGATTGGACAGGTACAGCACTCATGTAAAGCAGATTACAAACTTGTCAGTTACTGATAGGGGTAGAAGTAACAAAAGTAAGAGACCTACCTGTGTGAGTGAAAGTAATCCAGTTATTGCCAGGAACAAGACCCAGAGACCATACTCTGTCAGTAAACATATGATTAGTGGTCCTAAACATGGCAATGCACACTTTTGTATCCCTGTGACAAATAGGTTTGAATCTTTATGTGTGCTCGATGAAAAGAACACAGACTGTGAGTCTGCAAATAACAACAGCAATGTTAGTTATAAGGACTCACAAATACAGCATCAGATTTCTGAATATGAATCCTCACACTTGATCAAAAATACAAATACTAGCCCTCCTGTCAAAAATGTGTCAAATACTGATAAACAGACAGATGATATCACACAAGTGTCAAATACTGGTATTCAGTCCAAACAGGTCAGCCCATATGCGAAACGATTAATGCAGAAACAACACAATAGTGATTTACGACCACAGAACTCAACTCCAAAAGTCATTAAATTGGCAGATCAAAAACATGGAAAAATATTCCCCAAAAATCATCCACCCGAAGATAAATATGAGTTAGCCTTGGCAGTAAAGAATAAAAATAAGGTCAGGCTTCAACAGGCATCCTCGGATCCGACATATCAAAAATGGTCAGAGCAAAATCAACAAAGATTCGGGTTTATACCTTTAAGTCCATTACTTCTCCCCAACAGTAATCTTAAACGTGTCTTGGATGCGGATCCGATTCAGCTTTATGACATTACCAAGAATTCGGATTCTTTTAATTTTATGACTAATCAAATCCAAGTCAAATCTCAGTTAAATCCGGATGTCTGGGAACAGTGTTTGAAAGGCTATTGGGATTCCCAACTATGTCATCTCATTAGATATGGTTTCCCTTTAGACTTCAATAGAAATTCTGAGTTGGGAAAAAATTCAAAAAATCACAGGTCGGCCACAATGTTCCCTGATGATATGGAAGCATATATACAAGAGGAAATCGGATTCGGAGCTCTAGTCGGACCTTTTTCGGATCCTCCATTCCAAGAACTCCACATTTCACCATTTATGACCAGGGAAAAACCGGGTGGGGCTCATAGAAGGGTGATAATGGACTTGAGTTTCCCCCAGGGTCTGGCTGTAAACACGTATATCAGTAAAGATACCTACCTGGGCACAGATTTCATTTTAACCCTTCCCTCTATTGACCATATCACCAACAAGATCAAACAGTTAGGAAAAGGATCACTCATATATAAGGTAGATATAAGTCGGGCCTTCCGCCACATAAAAATAGACCCCAGAGACTATTTCTTGTCAGGTTTGAAGCACAAAAATTACTATCTGGACACTTGTTTGCCTTTCGGATACAGAAACGGATCCGGAATTTTTCAGAGGCTCAGCGACGCTATCCGCTTCATTATGAGTAATATGGGTTATGACGTCATCAACTATATTGATGACGTCATTGGTTTTGGCACTATTTCCACTGCAGACCCCTCATATCAAACTTTAATGAATCTACTTCAAAGACTGGGTTTAGACATCAGTGTTAAAAAATTAGTCCAACCTTGTACCAAGGCTACATGTCTAGGGGTTGAAGTGAACACCAGGAATTTCACAGTGGCCGTCCCCCAAGAAAAATTGGCTAATATTTATCAAATGTGCACTGAATGGGTGGGTCGACAGAAATGTAGCAAAAAGCAGCTCCAGTCATTGTTGGGCTCTCTGCTGTACATATCAAAATGTGTTCACAGTTCTCGTTTTTTCCTAAATCGGATGTTAGACACCCAAAGGTCACATTTTGGTAAAGATGAAATTCTGCTAGATATCAATATTCATAGGGACTTAAATTGGTTCTTAAAATTTTTACCATACTTTAATGGAACAGCATTCTTCAATCATACTCCGATCAAAAAAGTTATTGAACTAGATGCTTGTTTAGAAGGATTGGGGGCAATTTTCGAGAATCAAGTTTACAGCATCCAAATTCCCAAGAATTTTGAAAATTACACCATTGTACACTTGGAAATGTTAAACATTTTGGTGGCATTAAGAGTATGGTGTAATCAGTGAAGACTAACAAAATTCTCTTAAGATGTGACAACCAGGCAGTGGTCTCAGTTCTAAACTCAGGGAAGACTCAGGACCTGACCCTAGGGGCCATGGCCAGAAATATTTCAATGCTACTGGCGATCTATGATATTGAATTGCAAGTCATACATATATTAGGTGCTGACAACAAGGTCGCTGATCTTTTTTCCAGATGGTTTATCACTGAAAATCCAGATAAAAAGTTGTACCAATTTATAAAAAATCCATTATGGTTATCTGTAAATCATGAATTTCTTAAAGTTGATTGGTCTATATAATACAGGTGTACCAAATACAGCTCGCCGGTTGGCCTCGAAAGCAACAGCAAGGACACATCAGGCCTTCAGACCAGCCACTCAGGCTTCATACACCAGGAAATTTCGCTTGTTTGTAGCTTACTGCTGTTTCATTGGGGTTCACCTTCAAAACCTCACCCCCCCTCATCACAATGTCCTTCCTAGAATTTTTAGCGGAAAATAACCTCTCCCATTCACCCATTGCCAATTATCTGTCGGCAGTGAAGGCCAATTTGGCTCTATATGGTCTTCCACTGTATTCATTTCAGGACCCTAGAATCATGCACTTTCAGAAATCATTGTCAGTGCATAAGACGTTTGCACCTGTAGTGAAAAAGATTATTGATATTCCATTGCTAGCTTCAATTACAAGTATTTGTGACACCATGTGGATGGGGCAGATTTTCAAAGCTTTATATTTGACTGCATTTTTTTCATTTCTACGAATCTCCAATTTAGTGCCCCAGAGGCTCAGCGACGCTATCCGCTTCATTATGAGTAATATGGGTTATGACGTCATCAACTATATTGATGACGTCATTGGTTTTGGCACTATTTCCACTGCAGACCCCTCATATCAAACTTTAATGAATCTACTTCAAAGACTGGGTTTAGACATCAGTGTTAAAAAATTAGCAAAAATCAAATGTGCACTGAATGGGTGGGTCGACAGAAATGTAGCAAAAAGCAGCTCCAGTCATTGTTGGGCTCTCTGCTGTACATATCAAAATGTGTTCACAGTTCTCGTTTTTTCCTAAATCGGATGTTAGACACCCTAAGGTCACATTTTGGTAAAGATGAAATTCTGCTAGATATCAATATTCATAGGGACTTAAATTGGTTCTTAAAATTTTTACCATACTTTAATGGAACAGCATTCTTCAATCATACTCCGATCAAAAAAGTTATTGAACTAGATGCTTGTTTAGAAGGATTGGGGGCAATTTTCGAGAATCAAGTTTACAGCATCCAAATTCCCAAGAATTTTGAAAATTACACCATTGTACACTTGGAAATGTTAAACATTTTGGTGGCATTAAGAGTATGGTGTAATCAATGGAAGACTAACAAAATTCTCTTAAGATGTGACAACCAGGCAGTGGTCTCAGTTCTAAACTCAGGGAAGACTCAGGACCTGACCCTAGGGGCCATGGCCAGAAATATTTCAATGCTACTGGCGATCTATGATATTGAATTGCAAGTCATACATATATTAGGTGCTGACAACAAGGTCGCTGATCTTTTTTCCAGATGGTTTATCACTGAAAATCCAGATAAAAAGTTGTACCAATTTATAAAAAATCCATTATGGTTATCTGTAAATCATGAATTTCTTAAAGTTGATTGGTCTATATAATACAGGTGTACCAAATACAGCTCGCCGGTTGGCCTCGAAAGCAACAGCAAGGACACATCAGGCCTTCAGACCAGCCACTCAGGCTTCATACACCAGGAAATTTCGCTTGTTTGTAGCTTACTGCTGTTTCATTGGGGTTCACCTTCAAAACCTCACCCCCCCCTCATCACAATGTCCTTCCTAGAATTTTTAGCGGAAAATAACCTCTCCCATTCACCCATTGCCAATTATCTGTCGGCAGTGAAGGCCAATTTGGCTCTATATGGTCTTCCACTGTATTCATTTCAGGACCCTAGAATCATGTACTTTCAGAAATCATTGTCAGTGCATAAGACGTTTGCACCTGTAGTGAAAAAGATTATTGATATTCCATTGCTAGCTTCAATTACAAGTATTTGTGACACCATGTGGATGGGGCAGATTTTCAAAGCTTTATATTTGACTGCATTTTTTTCATTTCTACGAATCTCCAATTTAGTGCCCCATTCAATTAAAGCTTTTTCACCAATCGAACAAATGGCGAGAGGGGATGTATTTTTTGCTCCTCCAGGAATTCATTTGTTAATCAAGTGGAGCAAGACTATTCAGACTAGAGACACCATCAGAATATTAAAAATCCCGTCCCTGGGGTCCTCCCCCTTATGTCCAGTCCAAGCTATAAAAAATTTGTTACTCATTACACCAGGGACAAAAAATGATCCTCTCTTTCAAATAAAAAATGAAGCTGCCCAATGGGTACCCCTTACTGACACTAAGGTCAGGCGAAATTTTACACAAATACTTACTCGAGTAGGTCTCCAGCATTCAGGCATGTCGCTCCACACCTTCAGGCGTTCAGGTGCCACTCTCGCTTTTAATTCAAATGTCTCTATACAAAACATCCAGAGTCATGGCACCTGGACGTCTCTGACTGTGTCTGGAGATACATTATTCAAGACCATAATGCTTCACAACAGGTAGCTGAGTCCTTCAAAAGTCTCCTCCATCGTCCCTAGTCCACCTACTTCCTAGCTGGGCATTGGTGGAGGTTGGCATCTACCTCAAATATCATTTTTATTCTTTTTATCATGTAATAAATACTTAAGGTTACCTTACATTGGCACAAAGTAAGTTTAATCTTTATTTCTGCATTTAAGGCCACCCTAACTTATATCATGATGGACTATGGACAGTAAACTCAGTAATGTAAAGTAATCTTAAATTGTGATAATCTTCTAAATAAACTTCTTTGAGGTGGCCTTAAACTTAGCTTTTTCAAATTTTAAGGTGACCTTACACATAGATGCCTTTTAGTATTGTACATAAATATAGTTGAATAATAATAATAATAATAAAAATATTAATCCCATTTGCTGTGTTATACATTGTCTTACATAACTATGCAATAGTAGGGGCACTGTGACAGTGGCCTTGGCTTAAGGTGGCGCTAAATTATACACTGAGAGGATGAAATCTTAAAAATATATTTTTTTATAAATATTAGTGCAGATATAGGTATTAATATTATCTCAGTTTGGAACTTCCATTTATGTCTATTCTACCAGAGCAGAGGTAAACTATATTCGGATAAAAATAAATATGTTAAAGATATTAAATAGAAGATCTGAGATGCAAATATTGATTTGTTAAATACATGAGATAGACATATTGATGACGTATTATCTCACATGTATCACGCAATATATTGGTTGCATATTCAACTTCAAATAACATACATGATTTAATATCTGGATTTAAATCCTCATATATACACCTTTGTATGTAATACAATGAATTTCGTAAAGATAAATTTTGGCAGACACTCGCTTGGGGTGTCTAGGCAACCCAGGTGTCAGTCCTGAAAGGCAGTCTTTCTTGTATGTTTGCATGTACTTTAACAAGAGGTTGGGTGCCAGTGGAATAAAGTAACCATTACCTAATTCTGGGGTTTTAAGAAACCCCTGCTGGGTCACCCTAGCAACCCATAAACAAAGTCAATCTCATTGGCTGACTTCTTTTCCTCAGCCATTTTTTCTGTAACTCTAAGTCACTTTAGAATGAAAGCTTGAAGGGCAAGCACGAAGATTTTCCCACCCTCTCTCCCACTTCTAGTTAACCCTCACTATATCTTGTCTATTTTAGTGACTGTATTTTGACCTTTGGAGGTCACTGACCTAGTAGATGCACACCCACCATATACCAGACTGGAAGGGTTTCTTCCTCTGTTATAATATCCCTGACTCAGAAATATTTTAAACTTATTATTTTATTTGGTTTATTGTAAGCCTTGGGGGTCCCTTCCTCCTTGGACACTTTAGGGATTTTTTGGCTTGACCTTAGTCGAAATTGACCTTTGAACTCAGTTATTAGATGTTTCCCCCTTTGCTGAGTAGCCAATTTTAAGCCTCCCCTTTTGTCAGGGTCGAAGGTCACCGCAAGGTTAAGTAGTGACCTATAGTAATTTAAATGTAACCAAGTATTTGAAGTATGAACTTATGTAGTCATGAACTTTCATAACCTATGAACTCTATGAACAATGATCTCTGATAAGTTAAAGTTCACAGTCATAGTAAACTATAAACATAACTTGGCTGCTTTATGTACAGTAAGTTTATACTCACCAGTCCTTATATTAATGTTTTATATCAACCAATGATTTAATGTATTTACTCTACATGATCTGTAAATATTATCTAGTATTAGTCATGTATACACTTTTATTATTATTATATTAATAAATGGTACCAGTACTCGCGTTTTTACTGTCTTGGGGTTAGGGACTGTGACTTATACATTGTGACTAATGAAAATCTGCAACTTGTTCCTTTATCTTCCTCCAAGCATTACCCTCCCCCACTGCTTTAAAGAGGAACAGTTATTGCACAAAAATTCTTATATTACCTAACAAAACATATTTTAGGAATGTTTGACACAAATCTTTATTTTCATTATGCAAACTAGAAATCACTCATACCACACATACCTACACCAGATTTTTTCCAAAACTGTGGTATTTATTCTTTTCTGTGTATATATATTTGAAATTACTGCAAAAGTAATGAGCATATTTCTATAAATTTTATGTGATAAGCGTTTGGTCAAAGGCAAAAAGTGTTTATGTTATGAAAGACCAGGTCAGGTTCTACATACAAAAAGTAATTAATTTTCTGAAATGTTACTTAATTGAGGTTTTCTCTGTGAGTGAATTTAAGTAAATTTTAAAATGGCATAATTTAAAATCAAAAGTGTACCCCATTTTAGTGTCATCACCTAAAACTCTAAACTTGATCCACAATGCACAGTGTTTTGGGCCAAAACGTTGTCTTCACAATCTGTGAGAACAGCAGAACCAACCAGACTACTAAGGGGTTTAGATACGGGTAACAAGGGGTTAGTATTTAAGTTGCAAAAGTTGAGGCTGAGCCCGCGACAGTAGCCAGTACTCTAGGTGTAGGCACGTGTTTTAATAAAAAATACAAGAAAAATACTTTTAGGTATGTGCTGACACAGTTAGAAGAATATTATTAAAATGGATACCCTGGAGAAAGAACATGGCTGTGACACTTGCATCTGCCTGCACCTGAAATTAGGTACAAGGAAAAAATAAAACAGGAATAACTTAAGCATTTACTACATAAAGGTTTACTTAAATACCAATAAATTACTGTTTCATGTTTATTTGTTTTTAAAAAATACCCAGCTTCATAATTATTCTCATGAGAGATGTAACTGTTACAACAGAAGTGGCAAGTGTGTTGACGATTAGATGTGATACTCAGAGGACATGTCTGATGTCTCACACTAGCTATGTGCTTCACCAGGAAGTCTAACTTCTCAAGGATGTATTTGTCACAATTCATCAGGGACTATACTGGAAGGGCAAATCACCATTTATGACTACACCATTTCACTTTTACATTAATTATTTTTGTTCATGGCCTGCAGTATTTCATGCCCTGTAAATATATTTGCACACAAATAGGGATGTGCAAGTGTTAAATATGCATTTACTAATATCTGGAAAAATGTAAAACAATTTATGAAAAACATATCAAAAAATAAGAAAAAACCCAGCAAATTTCTATCTCAGTTGCCTCTCTTGGCCCCAAAGCTTTATTCTTCTCCATGTGTCTCTTTATTTTCCTTCTAGGACAATCAAGAGGTTTGCCGAATCCAGTCTATCACCAAATCATATATATCAGCAGACCTTACCTGTTTTGCATGCCTCTTCTTTTTCTTTGCAGTTTCTTGTGATAAAACTTCAGGCTCGGGATGTTCAGCAGTAGCCAAGTTATCAACAGTGTCACTATCTGAATTGTTTTATCACTGAAAACTAACATGCTTTTGTGAATGCAAATAGACTTCTTCAAGGTCTGACGCATGTTACGTAATACTTACAAGAGTTAAATTACAAAATAAGAGTCTACAAAAATTTAAAAAAATAAAAATGAAATGTTCCAACTTTAATGCTTACACAACTTTTTTCCAAAATTTGGAGCCACGTGTAGATGTGGGGCAGTTCAGTTCTGAGGAAATTGGTGCTACCTTAAATTATTTTGGCTTTCACTACACATGGTCCAAGCTGATTGATCACTCTTTGGCTACCTTGTGTGAACCCTTAAATAATCTGCCATTTTGAAGTTGGAGAAACATTACAGCCTATGTTCTGCCAAGGAAACAATACCGTTTCCTATTGCTATTCAAATGCAAACTGATTCAAATTTTGTCGACAATTTGTTACATGGGAATACCCATGATTCAGATTCTGATTCAGCAGAATCTGAATTAAATTGTAGTGCTGTCGTTGATGATTCATACTCGGATCACAGCACAGGTAAAAAAACACCCACTTTGCAAAGTACTTTCAGTAATTCTGCCGGCACTTCTGTTACTGGTATTGACTCTGCAATACAGCATCAGATTAACGTTCAAATTTTGGCACAACTTTCTGGTATAAATGACCGTCTAAATGTTATTGAAAATAAAGGTTCCAAAAAAAGTTCAGATCCGAAAAAAATTCAAAAACCAAAGCTAGTTTGCAGGTTACCCCGGTCACACTGCCACCACCCCAGTGCATATATCCAATTGTGCCAGATCTCCATACCCTCAGACAAGATAACTCTGTTCAAAATCAAGTAGAAGAAAGATTGAGAGAGCTTGCTTCTGGGGATACTTCAGGTACAAAAATCAAGTCCTTAAGGGGGATCTATTGAGGTTGTTGTTCCCAATCGTGTGAAGTGGCCTCATGTGTTTGTCCTCTTGGGTTCGAATAAAGAGAGAATCCAATATGATCAGTGGAATAGGTTTCTGGCTATTGCCGCATCTTAAGAGAAGAAAGGGATAAAAAATTAGAGAACATATGTTGCATTATTTAATTTTATTGATGGATGATGCCCATGACTTCTCTTGGGATGCGGCAAGGACTAGCCATGCCGTTTACTTTGCAGAATGGAACAGGGTGAGGTCAAAAGTTATTTAGAAACTGAAAAATTGGACAGAATTAGGCGAGCAAATGCTCAAAGACATGTCAGTGCCCCTGTTGATTCCAAAAATTCACAGAAAAGAATAAAAAATTCAAAGGTGATCAACTGCACATATTTCAATCAAGGTACATGTATCCAAACTAGATCTCACGAAACAAAAGGTATAACATACAGACATGTCTGTTCACACTGCTTTCAGCAAAATGGGAAACTTTTCCACATGCAGAGCACGACTGTGGGTGGGGGACTGCTGCTTCCATCCAAAGTTTTAAAACACGTTATGTATACAGCAGTCATGTTCCTTTTGCTAAGCAAGAAGTTGTTGCTTCAAAAACAGTAGTTAATCACTGGATGGAATATGCCAGAGCTTTTCAAAATGTTAGCAAGGATATGTTGTATGCTCAAGTTGTACTTTCGAATCTCAATGATAGTGCAGATAAGACAGTTGATAGGGTTTTTGAGGACACACATAAGCCACATTTGGCTATTGTAGGCCAAAATGTTTCACCACATGGGCATAAAAACAAAACTGGGCATTTTATCAAGGGCTCTCCCATATGTTGTCCTAGCAAGAACCAGTCTCAGGTCAAGCAAACTTATGTGAAAATTGTGGTTAAAGTAACTGGTAAATGCTATGTAAAGGTGGGCAGTGGCAGTGTGACCAGGGCTAAAAGTCAACTACACAAGGTATCATCTATAAATGTTTTGCCACTCAGCAATAGGTTCAAATCATTTCAGAGGTCATGTCTACACCTGAAGACAATACTGTTAAAAATGGTGCCTCTGAAAGTTTATCTTGCGATTCATTTGACCATGATGCCAAAAGTTTTAATCGCAATAAAATGACATGTAAAATCCAGACTGGCAGTTTATTGCAGCCAAAATTGGCAAGTCAAGACAAAATCACAATTTTAGAGGGCATAAAAACGAAACTGGGTTTTTGGCTGGGGATTGCAATCATAGAACTGTCAGAACTGGATCACAGGTAGAAATTGCGCCTCAGGTGGCATCCACAGGTGCAGGTAGCGACAAAGCTATTGACAAAAAAGGAATCAGTACAAAATTAATACCGCAATACTCTAGTGCAACTGCCAATGCAAGCTATACTAGTTTTAATGATTCAATGCTTTCTAGGGACACCAAGTCGGCCTTGTTGATTCTTATCAGCCAGGCTTTTATTTTTTCACCCACTTCACCTCTATGGATCTATACTAGGAAACCAGTTTACTGGGAGACAATTACGGATCTGATAAAAGCTCACAAACTGATTAGAGATTCCGGGTTGCCTAATTTCCATAAGTGCCACATTCTAGTTCAATCTGGTTTGAATATTGGTGCCTGGAGAACCCATTTACGTGACTACTGGGATTCACAAATATGCGATTCATTAAAATATTACTTCCCTCTAGGTTTTGACAGATCTTGTCCTTTACTTTCAAGAGAAGTCAACCATTCTTCACCTGATAGGTATTCTCAATTTGTTAATGAATATTTGGCAGAAGAGTTGCAATTCAAAGCCATTCTTGGTCCTTTTCCAATGAAACCAATCCAAATACATGTGTCGCCACTTATGATTAGAGATAAACAAAATTTATTTAGCAAAAGGACTATAATGGACCTTAGTTGGCCACAGAGAGCCTATGTTAATGATGGTGTCCTCAAAGATAGCTATTTGCAAACTACTTATGAATTACATTATCCTTCCATTGATCTAATGATGGATTCCTTGCAAAAACTTGGTACTTCTGCACAAATTTATAAAGTAGACATTAGCAGGGCATTTAGGCAAATAAAAGTTGATCCTGCAGATATAGATCTTTTAGGTATAAAATTTGATCATGAGTATTGCATAGATCAATCAATTCTGTTCGGAATTCGTAATGGATCACAGATCTTTCATTGTTGTACAGATACAATTTGTTACATCATTGCTATCAATGGTTTCCATGTGTTCTTTAACTATATAGACAATCTTATTTATATAGGTCTTCCATCTGAAATTCAAGCTTCTTTCTTTCTGAACCACCTACTTCGACAGCTAGGTCTGGAGATTAGCACCAAAAAGCTGGTCCCTCCGTCTACTTCGGTAGTATTCTGATTGATTCCATAAACAGAACCATATCTGTTTCAGCAGATAAGCTCTCACAGATAAATGCCATGTGCAAAGACTGGAATAGCAAAACATACTGTGGAAATAAGTACCTCCAGTCACTTTTAGGTTCCCTTCTTTATATCACAAAATGCATAAAAATAGCTAGGTTCTTCCTTAATCATATGCTCCATTTGCTTAGGTATAACCATACACAATCTACAATATTACTATCTGCTGAATTAAGGAAGGACCTTAATTGGTTCAATTCTTTTTTAATCATTATAATGGTGTTACATTCTATGACAACAAATATTGCTATTTTGACGTCCATTTAGACGCATCTTTAACATGCCTAGGTGATGCTTTCAAGAGTATGGTCTATGCACTTCTTCTTCCCATAGGTTATAGACACTACACAATAGTTCATTTAGAGATTCTGAATGTAGTAGTTGCCCTGAAAATATGGGCTAGCCACTGGCGTAACCAAAGAATAAAAATTCGTTGTGATAACATGGCAGTTGTTGAACTCCTTCAAGCCGGAAAGCCAGAGATCAAATTCTTGCCACATGCGCTCATAACATCTATCTTATTTGCCCAATTCATAATATAGACCTTATCATAGTCCACATCCCTGGTAAACAAAATCTACTAGCAGATCTACTATCTAGGTTGCAGTTTGCTGACAAAAATGCTGCTAGTTTGAATGCCATTTTGCCCAACTTTGAATGGGTTCCAACACAGCTAGATTTTACATTATTGAGTGACAATACATAACCTTGTATTATATATGTTGTAGATATACATGGAGCAGCGGCCCAGATGGCCACCTCTGTTGCAGCCATGCTTAAGCAAGGTTTTTGTCCCTCAACATTGAGGCAGTGTAATAGGCTGTGGGCTGACTTCTTAGTATTTCAGGTGGCAGCTGGGCTGCCTGCTAAGGTAACTGTTGAAATTCTATTGTCTTTCCTAGAATATCTGCATCAAAATGGTGTAACATCTGCACATAAGCAAAATTATCTGGCTGCTCTCAGATCATTGTATATCTTACATGGTTTGGACACCTCCCCCTTTAGAGACCAGAGATTGCTATTGTTTGTCAAGGCTATTTAACTACAAGCCCCACTTACACCAAAATGAGTGAATCTATCAGATATTCATGTGTTGCAACAAATTATCTACTAATGTGACTATTTCCAATTTCCAGTTGTCTTCAAATCCTTGTACTTGTTACTTTTGTTTTTGTTTTTAAGGCTTTCTAATGTTCTACCTCACACTGTGAAAAATTTGACAATACTAGACAATAAGAGGGGATGTCGTTTTTACAGGGTGCTTTAATACTAATTAAATGGTCCAAAACCATCCAAGATAGGAAGAAATTTGCTACAGTATCCATTCCGGATCTGGGTTCCTGTGTACTTTGTCCAGTTAAAGCCCTCAAAGTCATGTTACACCTTTTTCCGGTACATGAAAATTTACCATTGTTTTTACTCCCTAGTAGATTTATTTATTTGTGGTTTTACGTCGTTTTCAACACTGTACAGGTCATATCACGATGGGTAGTTGGACAGAGGAAACCAGTACATAGAGTTCGTTAGGGTTCTGTACTGTAAACTGCCGACCAACGGCAAGCAACTACCAGCTTTCCCACTTGAGGCCATGACGGGGATCGAACCAGTTGCTATTTTTCTTGGGTTATATTTCAATGCTACTTATTTTGAAATTATTTATTTCTGAGAACGGTTTTAAATGTTTATTACTATATCCTGTTCTTTATTATACTTACACATTTGTGGATATTACAAAATAAACACAAGGCCATTTCAAAGTGGTAGGTGTGATTATTTTCCATTCCACTGATTACACGCTACAGATGTGGTGACTAAATAATTTTCCATTGTACGATAGTGAGCTATTCTGATCAAATATATGTGAGTGTGTTTCAAACACACAGATGTTTTGGTATGAGGGGGGGTTTTATTGTAAACAGAACTGAAATGATTGTCTGGTACAATTATCTTTATATAATTGAAAAATATTCAGCTCTTAACAAAATATTGGTTTTCACTCAAGTTTGTGTGGGATCCAAGCTATAATAGGTAGTAATATAACTGACCTTTTGTTCCTTTTGAAAACTCAGAACCAAATAATAATGGGTTAAAATCTGTTTATTCTAAATTACAGACTGCTAGGTTCAAAAGTGAATGGGTTTTATATTACAAGTGATTTTAAACTATAAAGATTGTGATCTATTAAATGGCTTTTGATTTTAGCATACCTGCACCCAAATCATAAACCAAAGGACCCTGGGTTCAAACCCCTGTGTTCTAAAGCAGTAAAATATTAATTCTCAATCAACTTTGTGTTGAGGTTCAAACTATAATGGAAGTTAATATTAGTGATTTAAAACTAGCAGAGAAATCAAGGAGTAAAAGGATATGATTTTCAGGTCACTGTGGTTTACTTAAACAGAACTGAAAATCCACTGAAAAAGCACATCCTATTAGCTTTGTAAATCCTGAAACTGCATAAATATTCAGTCAATTAAAACACACGAAAATAAGTAGCTGTCAATCAAATGTACACAGCCAATCATCAGCATTTGGCAGATGGAAAATCCATCCAATTGCATTAGTCAATTACCTTCATCCAATCAATTTATGATCTCATCAGTCCCCAATATCCAACCAAATGCAAACTTGAATCCTATATAAACCATCTAAACACTCCCATTGAAAACAGAGTATGTTTATGCAGTGCATTAGGTAAGTGTATTCAAGTTAGCTTTGTGAATACTTTGATAAGATTGTTTTCTTGATAAAATAACCTATACAGAATTTCTGTTTCATAAATTCTTATTTTTTATTTTTGAAAATCTCAAGAAGTGACAACATAAGACAAAGAACTCTGAAGAGTAAAGTCCTCCATAGCAGTAAGTGTTATATAATAATAATAATAAACAATAAAATAAAGAAGTTGTATCATAATGTTTTTATAAGATATAGGAGTTGTGTGACATATTTAGTGTCATAATGCATCCATACAATGACAACAACATAAATATATTTAAAGATACAATTTCTGTGCCGAGAGGAGCTAGACAGATGCTGTTTAAATAAAAAAGTGCAAAATTTAACCTTTTAGACCAGCAAAATGAAGATATGTACAGGAAAGTTAAGCAAAATATATGCAGTGGTCCTTACATAGTTTTTACTAGAACTATGAAAGCTGGACAAAGGTTAAAAGATGGCAAATAAAAGCTTTGATACCAATGCCCATTACCCCTATTGTCTGAGTCAGGAAATGCTTTGTGGTACTTTTGTATGACAAAGCGAAGAGGAAGGGTACAAATCAAAAATTCAGACCAAGTATTTGGATATGTATATTTGGATGGATGAATTATCAGAAGCGCAAAATATTTAAATTTACACAAACTAAATTCTGGAAAAGAGCACTATATTATGGGTTTCTTTGTTGATGATACACAATAACGATATCTATGAATACCATGGATGTTTTGTACAAGGGTGTGCAACTTACACAAAGTAAAGCATAAAAAGTCTGATAAGTGGATTAAAATTCAGCAGTCTAAAAATAAGCGTACACAAATTACGAAGGAATATATAGAAAGTTTAGGTTATAAAGTTCATGAAGTTTGGGAATGTGAGTTCAAGAGTCATTTTTTAGATTTAACTGAGGCTATCCAAAACAGGTACATGTCAAACTATTATAGCAAACACAAATGACCATTGGCAAAAATGACCCTCCTCAAAGCCATAAAATCTGTTATTTGGAATGGTAGAGGTAGACATTGAGGTGCCAGATACATATGGCAAGGAGATTTTCAGTCAGATTTATCACCTTACGATTTTTTCAAAGAGTTTTCACTGCTCTTTTGTACCACCGATGTGCCTTTTAACTCAATAGGTAAGCACATGATGCAACACAGTTTTGATGATGCACCAACCAAATCCAGATGCCTCTTGGTGGGTGGTATGAAGGCAAAATAAATTCTGGTGTCTACTCCATTGCTGTAGTGGTACCTTAAACACTGGTACTTGTACGAGGTGATCGAGTTTTCACCCATAAAGTATTTTGAAAATTTTGATGGACGGCGCGAGTCCGATAAATATCCAAATTTGGCATTGCTGGGGACACCTTTAAAGTATTCTTAAACAGCATTTATGGGAGCTGTCCCCCTTAACAAGGAACCTTTTTCAGACACCGTATACATGAATGGTTACTCCTCCATCAAGGTAGAGGTAAACAAACCCTAATTCCGAAAAGCCACTCTGTTAGATGGCAAAATGTATGCGATAGGGAAAGGAAAGAAAAAAATCACTGTCGATGTTCCCATTCAGATAGGATTTACAATCTTGAAATATGATAAATTCAGAATGCTTGAATTTTATTATGACTGTCTGCAAATATATTCCTAGGGAAAAATTTGAATGCATTCAGATGGATACAGATTTATTGTATTTTGGCCTGGCTCACAAAAATCTGCGAGATGCTGTGTATCCCCATCTTAGGTCTGACGTTGACAAGAAGCTCACCAGTAACTGTAGAAAGGAGCATAAGGCTGATTCTTTAACATTTTTTCCGCGCACCTGCTGTCCAAAAGATGCTAAATTTTGCAAAAGAACTGTGGCCTATTGAAAGAAGAATACATCGGTAAATCTATGATTGTCCTGTGTTCTAAAACTTTTGTAGTGGATAATGATGGACAATAAAAACTCTCCTGCAAAGGAATTAACAAAAAAAAACTATCTGACCCAATAGAAATCATGTCCAAAGTTCTGCGAACAGAGGTTTTAGAGCAAGGAAAGATACTATGTTTACCTACAGTCAAACGAGGATGGGATTCAATTATTGTTACTGCAAGAGAAAAATACTAAACAATGGCATCCATACTTCTCCATTAGACTTGGTTTTCAGCCCTTGGCCTGATTTTAACAGACACATATTTGTTTCCAAACCATGCGATCGTCTTTGTAATACCCACCCATTTGCATTGAACATTCAAAATTTTATCTTTGTGTCAGTCATTCAATTTTTGGTGTACAGTTTGTTGAAATTTCATCAAGGTGAAGAACAAGCCTCAGTAGTTCAAAGGGAGACCACTTGGAGTCAGATTGTCAAATACAAAAAGGATACAAGCATCACATTATCCTGCTATATAAAGCTAGAATAATTATTAGAAGATGTTTTAAATTTAAAGTATGATCAATGTAAGGCTTTTTAAAAATAGCTTAGATAGCTTAAATGTCATAGAAATTGTGTATGCAGATGTCGATAGATACTTAGGATGTGGTATGCCTTACAAAGTGGTAGTCTTGATACTGTGATAAATTATGAGAGCTGAATTTGCCGAAGCTAATTCATTATATTGTCATGATGTCAATACTTACAAAATTTTAATCTTAAAGTGATTGGGTATCAGTTATCCATGTTTAGGCATAGCTACTTTTTTGTATTACCACGTTATTTTAACATAATTGATCCTTATTTTATTTTTACAGAAGTTTAAGTGTGGTGAGAACTCATCAATCTTGTTTTGGTATTTTCATGTAAGATATAGTTCCCAAAGATTTCTATTGATTTTATTGGGATATTGGAATATTTTAGCTGGAAATGATATTGATAATTCAGGACATTTTATTTTAGGTCAGGAATTTAATTATTGAGTTTACTAATGTGTGTTTTGTAAATGTTTTATATTTGGACTCATTGAGCATGTCAGGAAGTGGGTCAGACGTAGGGATATATGAATATGTAATTCTTAGAGGTCAGAGCACCTGCAAATAGTTTTTAGTAAATGGTGTTTAAATTATGTATTTTAGGGTTATTTTTAGTTAAAAAGTACTGATTTAGGAATATATTGTTGATTTAAAGTAATTTATTTGTTAATGATCCATTTATGTATGGTTTAGAAATAATTTATAGTTATCATCCACTAAGCATGTCAGCCTTTTCACGGTCATTAATTAAATAATTTATGAATAAGTGTATAAATATACCTTGTCCTGAATTGAAGGGTGGTTCCCTTGCTAAAAGTGAACCTGCTAAGGAGGAACTCAGAGAAAATAATTGTTATTGCTCAACTAAGGAAATTACTCTCCAGGAGGATATATATACTGAAAAGTATGATTATTTATAATACATAGGCAACTGGAATAAAAATTTTAGCCATGGTGACCTGATAAGCCTTTAATATATTTTTTAATTCCCATTGTCCCCCTTCTTTTGTCCCCCTTGTTTTGGTTCTCCCCCTTAATTGATCCCCCTGGTACCTGTTCTCCATGTCCCCCTTGTGGTGGAAAATTAAGAAAAATAATTGACTCATCTTTTAATTGAAGATTAAGTTATTATCTGACAGAAGGATGAATTGTATAAAGGTAATTAATTGATTATTTCTAAATAGGGTTTTCAATTTTATTATAAAAACCCAGGCTCTAAATATAATTTTAATGTTTTTGTTTTGACATGCTCCTTTGTTGGTAAACACCCAGGTCATAAGTCAAGGATAATTTTATTGAATTAAATAGGAGTGTCATTTTTTATATCCAATAGAAGCATGTTATTTAGGGGTGTGGCTTCTTTGCATGTTTAACTTGTGGTTTTAGTAGTCTAACATGTAGTTTCACTGCCACTATAGTTGACTGTATTCATTTAATTTATGGCTGTTTTTAGTTGTTTTGTATAGCATTGCTTTTATGTGACATTAATTCACTACTATATAGTTGTATAGAGTTGGTTGTTGGTTTCTTACCCCTTTTATGCACTTTTAATATTTTTAATTAATTTCCTGTTACTAATTACACTGATCTTTCCTTTTCATATTAGCTGCATGCTGCCTGTCCTGCTGTAATTTTGTTTCTAGTTGTCATTTCTAACTGTTAGGATTGAACCAGGAGACATTTTCCAGGCTTGGTACTATTGAGGCATATAGTAAGGTCAGCAGCAGTATATCCCCATTTTAACACTAGATCATGCTGAGGTACTAGTGTGAGCCGTTGGTTATGTTTGAAGCACAAAAGTTAATTGATACTGTTGAGGCATATTGATGCCTGTGCTGTGACAGCAGCCTAGGTGTATACATTACTGATAAACATGCTGAGGTATTTGTTCATATTCTCAGTATATGGCAATTGAGGCACAGTTAGGTCTGCACTAAATACCGGTACATTGTGCACACCGTTTTAACACTGGGATATGCTGAGTTGCCTGAAAGAGAATGTCAGAATTTAAGAAATAACATTTATTATACAAAATTACTTATTTTGATACTCTTAGGTTTTTGTGACAAGAGATTTAAGGATTTTGGGCTGTCTTCCATTGGTTGTTTGGCACTTTGGTTACACCTGTAGGGTCTAGCATGGTAAATTGGTTCGGTCCTAAGTATTTCAAATAAATCATAATCTGTCCTAATTCTATCTTATCTGATCTAGCGTCTCCATCTGAGGTCAGACCCGTTACAATAAAATGGTGGCAGTGACGGGATATATTAGGCTAGCATGAGATGGACGAGACAGAAGCATGGTCAGTGACTGGTGATAGGAGACTAGGGCAGAAGGTACAGGATGTGGAGACCATTTAAGCCCAGGGGATGACTTGGGAGCTGCTGATGCACTTTTAGGAATGTGGGTGATAGGCACTATCAACCTAATACAGTAATGCATGGGCAAAGTTTATTTGATGGAGGTGAGCTTAGGGACAACAGGAAACAAGGATAAAAGGTTAAGGTTATGCCTGATTTATATGATGGCACAGGAAACTGGGGAGATTATTTAACACATTTCAATGTAGTAACTGAGTTAAATGGATGGACCCAGAGGAAAAAGCAGCAATTCTTAGCTGTTAGCCTTAGAGGAGAAGCATGTAAAATGCTTCCTTCATTGCCTGAAGACGCACAATGGAATTTTGATGCTTTTGTAGAAGCATTAGGTAGGAGATTTAATCCTGGAGACAAAATGGAGCTCTATAGAATAAAATTGAGGAACTACGCCAGAAAGGACAAGGAGTCCATACCTCAGTTAGCCCAGACAGTACGGAATCTAGCCATTAAGGCTTACCTGGAGGCACGTGGAAACCTTTTAGAGATGATTTGCAGGGACCATTTTATTGATGTTTTAAATTAGCCAGATATGAGATTCAGAATATTTCAAAGGTATCCACTTCGGATCAGGCAATTGGAGTTGCCGTAGAGATGGAAGCATTCAAGATGGCTGAAAAGCACTGTGGCAATGCTTACAGTAGGAAAATGGTCATGGAAATAACCAGTTCTTCTGGTGGACAAAATGGACAGGAGTTTGAAGCCAAAATGATTATTATTTGGGGTTTAACGTCGCTTTCAACACTGTACAGGTCATATCACGACGGGTAGTTGGAAGGGCAGAGGAAACCAGTACATAGAGTTCGCTAGGGTTGTGTACTGTAAACTGCCGACCAACGGCAAGCAACTACCAGCTTTCCCACTTACGACCATGACGGGGATCGATCCCCGGCCGCAGAGGTGGGAGGCGAGAGTGTTACCACTCTGCCACCGTGGCCCCTGAAGCCAAAATGAGGGAATCCACAGAATCACTAACTAAGGCAGTTAGTTCCTCGAAGAAGTACAGCAATTCAAGTACAGAATAAGAATTCTGAGAATTTCAGATGCTGGAACTGTGGTAACGAAGGACACAGTCGCAAGGACTGCACAAAAGAAAGGCAAGAAGATGACTTTGGGTTCAAACCCAGGGGAGACAGGTCTAAACTGTCAAACTAGGAGGGGCTAATTTGGGGGGGGCCATGAATCAGTCCAGGGAGATAATAGGCCTCGTAAACTTTTAGCAGTGCCTGGAGACAATGGGATTAGTCTCAATGGAAAAATTAGTGAAACTAATGTAAAATTTCTTGATACAAGCTCAGCAGTGACTTTGTTGTCGAAAGACATACTTAAGGTTATCAATAAGAATTCTAGTTTTAAGTTAGAAGATGTACCATTGCAAATAGGACTTGCGGATGGACAGGAACTTGAGGTCTTAGGATGGTTCACTTGTATGTTAGGCTTTGGTAAAAATCTACTGACACATACCTTGATTGTAGCTGAAATAAAGTCTGAGGGAATTCTTGGCATGGACTTTATGATGAACCATGACTGCAAAATAGACATTAGCAGATCAGAAATGATCCTGGATGGACAGAAAATTTTGACCAATGTGGATGGAGACATTGAAGTGCAATGTTGCCGGGTGGCAACTATCAGTGATGTAGGACTTGGAACCTATGAACAGGCTATAGTACAGGCCAAGGCAAGTAAGCGAGGCACACTGGCACAAAATATGATGATAGAAGGATCTGTTTTGCTGGCGGAAAGGGATAGCATTTTAGTTGCCAGATCTTTGGTGGGTGCCACTCAAAATACCATTCCAGCGAGGGTATTTAATGTATCTGATGAAGAAGGTTTGCTTAGAAAGGGAACCACTTCAGCAATTGAACATCCTGTGACCGATGTTATAGATCTTGGCTTGGAGCAAAAGACAATTGATCAAATTACCAGGAAGGCAGGACCAACAAAAAAACAGAAATGGAATACCACTTACAGGACCTCTTAATGAGAAGATCTAAGGATTTAAGTGAACAGCAAACTGAGCAACTCAAGGAGTTACTGTTGAGTACCATGATATATTTGTGGATGGTAAGGGAGTTATTGGCAGGACCAGTCTAGTTAAGCACAAAATTGATACTGGAAATGCTGTACCAATCCGCCAGACACCAAGACCAATACCAATTCACTTGAGGGAAGAAGTGGACCTAGCCATGGAGGACATGACAACAAAAGACCTGATTGAGCCATCTGATAGTCCTTGGTGCTCACCAATTGTCCTGGTCAGGAAGAAAGACAAAAGCTTAAGAACCTGTATTGATTTTTGTAAGGTCAATGATGTTTCTACAAAAGACTAATATAGTGTGCCCTCCATACAAACAAGTTTGGACCATTTATCAGGAGCAAAGTACTTTTCAGCCTTAGACTTGGCTAGTGGGTACAACCAACTTAAGATGGATCCAGCACACAAGGAAAAGACGGCATTTTCGACTAGTAGGCATGGCTTGTATCACTATAAAGTTCTTCCCTTTGGCATGGTTAATGGGACAGCTACTTTTCAGAGACTAATGGATACCATATTCACTGGCTTGCAATGGAAGGAATTAGTCATATATACTGACAACATCATATCCTACAACACAAATTTTGAGGAAGCGCTGGATAGACTGGGAGTGGTATTTCAGAAGCTGAAGGAAGCCAGTCTTACGCTGAAGTCTAAGAAGTGTATTCTGTTTCTAAGGAAGGTGCAATTCTTGGGACATGTGGTATCTGAGGAGGGAATTTCAACTGACCCTGAGAAAATAAGTGCTATTAAGGAGTGGCCGGTCCCTACTTCTGTCACTCAACTGAGAAGTTTTGTTGGAATTTGTGCTACTACAGGAGATTTATTGGATCATTTTCTGAAATTGCCAAACCACTTCATAAACTTACTGAGAAATTGGCCAAGTTTATATGAGATGAAAAATGCCAGGCAACATTTACAGAGCTCAAGGAGAGGTTGACTAGCACTCTAGTATTAGCTTACCCTAATACACTGTATCCTTCATTCTGGATACAGATGCCTCAGATGTAGCTATGTATTGAGGTTACCAATTTGAGTTTTGTAAATGTTCTATATTTGGACTCATTGAGCATGTCAGGAAGTGGGTCAGACGTAGGGATATATGAATATGTAATTTTTAGAGGTCGGAGCACCTGCAAATAGTTCTTAGTAATGGTGTTTTAATGATGTATTTTAGGGTTATTTTTATTTAAAAAGTACTGATTTAGGAATATATTGTTGATTTAAAATAATTTATTTAAGTGACTCATTTATGTATGTTTTAGAAATAATTTATAGTTATGCTCCACTGAGCATGTCGGTCTTTTCATGGTGTAGTAATTTATGAATAAGTGTACAAATATACCTTGTTTTGAATTGAAGGGTGGTTCCCTTGCTAAAAAGTGAACCTGCTAAGGAGGAACACAGAGAAAATAATTGTTAGTGCTCAACTAAGGAAATTACTCTCTAGGAGGATATATATACGGAAAAATATGATTATTTATAATACATAGGCAACTGGAATGAAAATTTTAGCCATTGTGACCTGATAAGACTTAAATATTTTTTCTTAATTCCCATTGTCCCCCTTCTCTTGACCCCTTGTTTTGGTTCTCCCCCTTAATTGTTCCCAGTGGTACCTGTTCTCCATGTCCCCCTTGTGGTGGAAAGTTTAGAAAAATATCTGACTCATTTTTAATTGAAGATAAAGTTATTGTCTGGTAGAAGGATCAATTGTATATTAGGTATTTAATTGATTACTTTTAAATAGGGATTTCAATTTTATTATAAACCCCCAGGCTCTAAATATAATTTTAATGTTTTTCTTTTGACATGCTCCTTTGTTGGTAAACACCCTGGCCATAAGTCAAGGATAATTTTATTGAGTCATTTTTTATATCCAATAAAAGCATGTTATTTAGGGTTTGACTTCTTTGCATCTTTAACTTGTGGTTTTAGTAGTCTAACATTTAGTTTTCCTGGCACTGTAGTTGATTGTATTCATTTAATTTATGGCTGTTTTAGTTGTTTTGTATAGCATTGCTTTTATGTGTCATTAATTTACTACTATGTTGTTGTATAGAGTGCATTGTTGGTTTCTTACCCCTTTATGCACTTTTAATATTTTTAATAAATTTCCTGTTACCAGTTACACTGATCTTTCCTTTTTATATTAGCTGCATGCTGCCTGTCCTGCTGTAATTTTGTTTCTAGTTATCATTTCTAACTTTTCGGATTGAACCAGGAGAAATTTTCCAGGCTTGGTACTATTGAGGCATATAGTAAGGTCAGCACCAGGATTATGGTGCTCGCCATTTTAATTGAAGATCTCACTCCGGTACTAGTGTGAGCCGTTGATTATGTTTAAAGCACGAAAGTTAATTGATACTGTTACGGCATATTGATGCCTGCGCTGTGAAAACAGCCTGGGTGTATACTTTACTGAAAAACATGCTGAGGTATATGTTCCTATTCTCATGGCATAGTATATGGCACTAATTCAGGCACAGGTCTGCACTAAATACCGGTACATTGTGCACTGTTTTAACACTTGGATATACCGAGTTGCCTGAAAGAGAATGTCAGAATTTAAGAAATAACATTTATTATACAATGGGAAAGTTGGTAGTTGCTTTCCGTTGGTCGGCAGTTTACAGTACACAACCCTAGCGAACTGTATGTACTGGTTTCCTCTGCCCTTCCAACTACCCGTCGTGATATGACATGTACAGTGTTGAAAGCCACGTAAAACTCCAAATAAAAAATTTATTATACAAAATTACTTATTTTGATACTGTTAGGTTTTTGTGACAAAAGATTTAAGGATTTGGGCTGTCTTCCATTGGTCGTTTGGCACTTTGGGCACACCTGTAGGGTCTAGCATGGTAAATTGGTCTGGTCCTAAGTCTTTCAAGTAAATCATAATCTGTCCTAATTCTATCTTATCTGATCTAGGGTCTTCATCTGAGGTTAGGCCTGTTACAATACCAAGCCAAAAATATCTAAAGCGAAACATTTCAGGGAATATTTTATGCAGACTGAAGAACAAAAACAAAATGAATGTAACTAATACAAACTATTTTATTGTTATTTCTTTTTTCTTCCCTCTCTACAAAGTTACGAATTATATACATAAAAAAGAGATACATATAGAAAATATGTATTGTGTTGTACTTAATGCAGGTTTACAATTGTTCCTTTATTTATTTATAGATATATTTATATACATTTATAATCTGTTGCACACCCTGGATTATCTAGTCAAAGGTTCTTATATAATAATTGCCGTATTACAATTACCGTTATGGTTACTTTTTCATTAAACATATCCAGAATATCTCTCATGGAATATCCTCTTGCTCTGAAATAACAGTAGAACAAACAGTACTGTCCACACATTTGACAAGTAATTTTGGCACCTTTTGTCATTAAACTGATAGCTATGACTCTGTAAAGTCATGTGGGTCTTAAAGTCACTGTCTGGTTCCTTTCCTAGAGGCTCGAAATACTCACTTATTGTATTGTCTAATTGAAACATGACTATCCAAGGACTACCGACTTTTTCACTGGTATCTTGGTTGATGATGTAGAAACTCAGTTTCATCTGGGAACAAGGTAGTAGATCCTTTGGAACAACCCCTCCATAGAATCTCGCAATCCAAGGATCTGCTTTTATGTAGCTTTCTAGTTCAAGGGTATTCATCACTGTGGAATAACATTTTTTTAACTTTAACTTCTACTTTAATCACACTTGGAAATGATGAAAGGGGTCGTGATGCTCAGTCACATAAGGCTTTTACTATACCAATTCACTGACCACATCACTTTGTTTTATTTGACTGCATTTGCATCTTTTCCTTTACATCTTGGCTTGACCTGGCTGTAAGATTTAAACTAGATGCTCACACATCTATGGTTTATATACATCCGTATCTGGATGCCTATTTCCCCCCTTAAAACTCAATAATAATACAAATATTAACATAAACTACCTTCCTTTCTGCTTTCTGTCAGTAAACTGGGGTTTACTTCACTGTAACTTTTCTTCATCTAACGGGGGGGTTTACCCACTTACACCTTTAATTTTTTTAATCTATGAAAGTCAATATTTCGGAGGTAATCTTTGGCTTGAACCACCTCTCTTCTGTGTTGATATGCACATTTTAGGCTTTGCGCCTCTCCTTTGTCAGCTTGACCTCTTCACCTTTTCCCAAGGTCATTCATCATTCCATGATTTAGCAATACATTTCTCAGTAATTACAATGGTGTTACATTTTATGATCAAACAAACTCCACTATAGAAGTACATCTAGACGCATGTCTCAATGGTTTTGGGGGCCATTTAGAAATATGATTTATACATTGGCCACACCATTGGGTTTCCGAGAATGTGACATAGCACAACTGGAAATGATCAACATAGTGGTTGCGGTCAAGATATGGGCCTCACACAAAAGACTTATATTTTTTCTGATAATATGGCAGTAGTCCAGATCCTAACCACAGGAAAAGCACGAGATGCAGCCCTAGCCACAGGTGCCCATAATGTTTGGCTCATTACTGCCCTAAATAACATTCAATTTCATATTCCAGGAAAAAATAGTATCCTGGGTGATCTGTTATCCATATGGCACATTACACCAAATAGACTTGAAAAATTAAATACACTTATCAGTAATTACTCCTGGATTCCCACCCACCTTACCCTCACCTCTCTTAGTTATTCAATATAGTACTTTTTGTTCTTTTATGTTTCAGATCTGCAGGGACAGGCAGCTCAGCTGGCCACCATGGCTTCTGCCAGATTTCTACAAGGGTTCAGGCCTGCCACTAGACAGCAGTGCCATAGAATGTGGCAGGACTTCATTTTCAATCATGTGGAGGCTGGGGTGCCCCCTGTCAAGTAGATGTGCATTTTCTCCTTTGATTTATGGAATTTTTACATCGAAGTGGTCACTCAAAGTCTAGCATTGCTAATTACATGGCTGCCATCAGATCATTTGATATCATATATGGCTTTCCAACTGAGCCCTTCAGAGATCAGAGAATCCAGCTATATTTGAGAGCTTTAAAAATTTCTGTTTCTTTTGCCCCTACTTTACGCCCTTCCTTTGATGTTTCCACACTTAAATCTCTCATATTATTTTGTGACACCACACTCACTTATTTTTAAAGCCTTGTATCTGATGTGTTTGTTCTCATTTCTTAGATGTTCAAATTTATTACCCCATTCCATGGTATCATTTGACTCCACCAGACAATTAGCTCAAGTGGACTTTATTACCACGGCATTAGCTGCGGTATTGCTACTGTTATGGTCAAAAACTATACAAGAGAGAAAGTCAGTAATATTCCACTTGCTAACTTGGGTCAGTCTCCACTGTGCCCCATCCAAGCCTTTACCACCATGGTTCAGGCGTTCCCAGCTTCTGGAAATGACCCTCATTTTCTTATAATAATACAAATATTTACTTAAACTACCTTTATTTCTGCTTTCTGTTAGTAAATTGGGGTTTACTACACTGTAACTTTGCATTCCCCCATCTAACAGGGTTTACTCACATACACCGTTAAATTTCTCCATCTATGAAAGTCAATAATTTGTTTGTCCTCTTTGGCTTGGACCACTTCACTTCTGTATTGATATGTGCATTTTAGGCTTTGCACCTTTCCTTTGTCAGTTTGACCTTTTCACCTTTTCCCAAGGTCATTCAAATTGCTTGAGCTTGGTGTCGTCATTCTGACATAATCTTTTGGCTTTTGTGAGCTAGTTTAAGCTTAAAACTTAAAATGTGGTCAGCTTTATATAATTTAGAATATATATGTTTACTTGAAGGAGTAGCATACATGTACATATGAAAGGAACCTTCGAAAGTTTTAAAACCCAGTTGGTGTTTTACTGTCTTAGGGTCACTGAGGGGCTGTGCGTCCCTGCATTGGGGTGCCAGGTAGCTCAGCCCTGGGGGACCCTATTCCTGGTTTGACAAGATATTAGAACATGACTGTGTCCTAATTTCTCATTGGTCATTGACCTTGAGATTTGACCATACACTCGGCCATTTCACACTTACAGGTGACAGGGGTGACAGTGAATTTCTCCCACCCTGTGCATAAATCCCTCCCTATATTTACAATTTATGAATATTGCATGTGTAGTGTGTTGAATATATAACTGCCTGTACTGTCTTTTCAGATCAACATGTGTCATAGTGGTGGAGGTCGTTGTGCATTCAAATCACCTTAGATCTTTATTGGACCTTCCTCATGGCCATAATATAGTGTTGCATAATCTCCATCAGCATCTTTTTTCTCATGAGGATGGTATATGTGGCTTTTCTCCACATGTTGTGAAGAGGGAGTGGCATGGCTCTACAGTTAGGAACTGGAACATCACAAGCAACTTGCGACCACTGTGTACTTAGCATGGAAGTACCTGTTTTAAATTATAATAACTGTGCATTATCTGGTTCTACGAAATCAATCTCATTAAAGCTCTACAAGTTATGATAACAGTATATAATATACTTTAATGTACTCGGTGTTTTAAAATTATGCTTACATCAGGATAATTCCATTTCTTTCAATATACTATGTGATAACCCTTGTACTCATTGCTTTTACAACCAATAACTGTATATAAGTGATCTTATCTCATAACTAGCAATTTACTATATAATTCTACCAGGTTTTGTGCTTTGTTTTATACTATTTACTGCTTTAAAGTTGCTTATACATGATGATAATTGCATTTCTTTGATAACTTTAATGAATTTTGTTTTCATTGCTTGATAAACAACAACTGTATATAAAGTCATCTTATTTCATAGCTTTTCAATTTATGCTACTACTTTACAATTTTAGTGTACTTGTCTTATGTTTATATGATTTATTGTCCCCCTTCAGATACATAATGTTATCTATTACTTTCATTAACTTTATATTTTAGTGTTTATTTGAATTGTTGTACCTATATATAGTCTATGAGTTTTACCATTGTTATTAAGGGGCCGTGATGCTCAGTCACATAAGGCTTTTACTATACCAATTCACTGACCACATCACTTTGTTTTATTTGACTGCATTTGCATCTTTTCCTTTACATCTTGGCTTGACCTGGCTGTAAGATTTAAACTAGATGCTCACACATCTATGGTTTATATACATCTGTATCTGGATGCCCCTTAAAACTCAATAATAATACAAATATTTACATAAACTACCTTTCTTTCTGCTTTCTGTCAGTAAACTGGGGTTTACTTCACTGCAACTTTTCTTCATCTAACGGGGGATTTACCCACATACACCTTTAATTGTTTTAATCTATGAAAGTCAATATTTCGGGTGTAATCTTTGGCTTGAACCACCTCTCTTCTGTGTTAATATGCACATTTTAGGCTTTGCGCCTCTCCTTTGTCAGCTTGACCTCTTCACCTTTTCCCAAGGTCATTCAAATTGCTTGAGCTTGGTGTCCTCATTCTGACATAATCTTTTGGCTTTTGTGAGCTGATTCAAGCTTAAAACTTAAAATGTGGCCAGCTTTATATAATTTAGAATATATATGTTTATTTAAAGAAGTATTATACGTGTGCATATAAAAGGAATCTTAGAAATAGACAGTTTTAAAACCCAGTTGGTGTTTTGCTGTCTTGGGGTCACTGGGGGGGCTACAGTTGTTTTGACTTAAGCTTCCGCACTCTTTCTCTTTCAATGTATCATACCTGTAATTCAGGTCAAAAGGTGAACATTAATTCCTTTCTATCATTAATTTTTCAATTCTTTTGTTAAATTAATGCAAGGAGCTTTCTCGTGTGGGAAAATATTGCACTGCTTAAGCAGTACATTACATTTTATATTGAATAATATAAATGGGTTCACCACGATTTACTAGCCCATAAACTAACTGGTTGAAGTTCAAAATTCCACACTTTTTGTATCTTGATGACTCACAAAAATCCAATATATTTATTGGGATTCTGAGCCCAATAAGGACAATAGGGACAGAGTCAAGTTTATTGTTTTACTATCCATTTAACAGCAAGGGTCATATTAGGAAAGGTCCTGTGTTTGGCCAGTTGTGGAAGTGGAACCCTCACAGAGGTGACGGTGATTAGATGCTAAAGTTACTTACCACTAGACCACTGATGATCTTGGAGAACATTGATCTAATTATTAGTGAGTATAACATGTGGATATTGGTGAAAAAATTACAAGGGCTATTCTGGATTCCAGATCTGGATCATCTTTGTGGAGGCCTTGGTCATGGGTAGACCCCACCTTGTGTGAAAATCTAACACAGATTTTCCTTTAAAATGCAGATACCATTAAAATGCAGACAGATAAGTGAAAGAAAGTGTAGCCAAAATACTAAAAACTAATATAAGCTCTGTAAATTGCTGTTCCTACCCATGAGCATACAACTTTACCAGTATCTGGGTGAATTGCAGTAACTGGTTCAGCTGCTGCAGACTCTATTATCATCGCAAGCCTCTTCACACATTTTGTTTTCATTTTCAGCTTCTTCACATCAAATGCCAATGGAATATCAAAGTCAAACTATGGTGTCTTGTGCAGTCAATTGCAAGAATGTATAAACAATTTCTTGTATCATGACATCATTACACCAATGCATAGGCAACACAACTCATTAGTCGGGCCGTTGGTTGATAATGACAGTTCAGAAACGTTGACAGAACTTCTATGATGTGATCAAGAATGGTTTGTCAGTTGTTAACTCTCACTTGCAATTTCCTACTTATTATATCTTTCTTATTCTGTCATAGACTTGGGTTCAACAAAATGAGTAAAACATCTTTTTAAAGATATATAGAACAGTCTTGTAGGTTAAGAATTTTTATTTGTTCATAGAAAGCCATCAACTATTTATGGAGAAGTTGAAACATTATTGGCCAGTTTCAACAGTTTTAACATCAAGTTATGTAATTATCGAAGGAATAAAAAGATTGCTGTTACACTAAAGCTGTCAAACCTTTTGACCCATGCTTAGTTCCATCGCCATTTTCTGTGTATCAGCTGATTGCAACATTTAAGAGGTCAATTACATGATGTTTTATGAACACAAATACTCGCCCCTATCTATTTTATATAAGGAAAATACATATATAAAAGTAAATATATGGTTGTCTCATATGTACAAAAATATGTACAAAAGTTGCATGTATTTTCCATAAATATACACAACTGACCTGTTTACAAAGCAAGGCGGTTTATGTAGTCCATCAAAGAAACTACTTTGGCCTGAACTCCTCCCTTACAATTCTGTGCTGGATGTTTAGTGACGATTCATTTTTGTTGTATCAGGTTGTAACTTATTTTTGCATATTCTTGTCATGTAAACTAATTTAACTTCTAACATATTTTTTGATTTACAGAGAATACAGAGAAACAGGCAGACAAGACAAACACCTATTTTGACTTAATTATGAATATAAGTTGATTGTCTCATAAAATAATGCTGAGATATCTGACATAAGACATACCTTTTATGGTTACTGTGACATCATCACCTGCTGAACCTTTAAAAAATTTTCCCGAACCCTTCAACATATCCTTCACATTTGGGGTGTTATAAGTAAATGAAAAGTATTTGCCAACAGACTTGTATTTCAAATTTGCTTTGACTGGAAAATCTCCAGAACATTTTCCATTCACATCTCTGCAGGGAAAAATATGCAACATATGATGCATAGTGGAAATTTCAACAGTTTGAATATTAGGCCTTTAATCCCAAAGAAGTTTGATGAAGAAAGAAAACTATTCCAGTGAAGAGAATTCTAAGATTTAATCATCTTTACGTTTGTTGCTCATTCAATGAAGGAAATTCTATGTATTAATCATCTTTGCCTTCTTATTTCTTGCTGGAAAATGTGTTGCAAGAAAATTACAAAATTGCTTTGGCTGCTTTGTTTACAGCTGATAAAAAACAAGTGTTTTCACAAAAATCATTTCAGAGTGCATTTACTGAAAACATTTAAAATGATGATGCTGTTAAAGTAACGACATTTACAGAAATATTTTCAATCTCAAAAGCTATAGTTCCTGCTGTAATATGCTAGAAAACAGTATCACTCCAAAGAGTACACACATGATAAAATTTTGAAAAGAATCAAAACGTGCAGTTTTAATGCATCATTGATAAATCTGGGCTTATGTATTTCCGTTATTACAATAAAATGAATAATCCTTTAAGACATAGTATCTCTTCAACAAAGTTCAATTTTGTTTTTTTTTCTGCAATTTCTTATAACTCTCATGTCAAATTTTTAGTACAGCAACTGTTTATGAATAAATGACTAACTCAAGTGTGGGTTTGGGCTCTGTTTTAGCTTCTGAAAGCTCAAATTGTGCAACTTTATAGAATCTTGACTGAAATTAAAAGAAATTTCGTAGCCTACAATCTTAAACAGTTCATTTTAGTTATCTCCTCGATATCCAAAGTTTACTTGAGTTTAGGTTACTTTTTGAACAATACCTATCTTTATATTGTTAAAAGTAGTTATCATACTGTAATACAGACGTTAGAGTTTCAAGGTTATTGAGTGATCATGACTAATGGTAATGATACCATATGATCATATAGCTATGAATATATTTATTTACTCTATCAAAAATTAAATGTTTTACAAAAATAGTCATCCTTATCCACTTTCACATACCTCTGTGACGCATAAACAAAAAACCTTTCATATTTTGTGCTTTGGTGTATAATGGTAAAATTGCAAATACAAAGAAAGAAACTACCTTCAATATTTTATGATTTTGTAACAACACCATGTATCTGTCAAATATGTAGGTTACAAATTTGGTTGAATTACTGAATTACTCTGTAGAGTCATGAATATTCATGAGAAACTGGAGTGTTGGAACATGTGACTGTCTAGAGGTTTTGACATATTTGAACTGGGGGTGTACATTATTTTGGGAGAATTTATAAAAACTCCCTTCTCTCCCTCCTTAGTGGCCTGTGTTTAAGGTTATTTTGATGCCCCAATGTTACGGAATGATCTTCCACATGATATATGCAGTGATCTCTAATATTTCAAAAGTCGACTAAAAACCTGCTAATTTCTACCAACTACCAAACACCAGAATACCTTTCTAGGTACAACTTGGAATATGTCTAACGTCTTGATAATCTATGCCTAACAAATTGGATGTTGTGAGCATCAGCAGGATGAAAAAAAACAAAAAAGAAACAAGTAGGGTACTGCTGTAATGGAGTACCACACAAGCACACTAAAACAGATTATCAAAAATGTACTAGTCCTGAACATAGTGGAAAGAGTCCTAGCTTTAAGTCTAGAATCATTCATAATTCCACCATGTATAAGAGTGAAAGTGCTGACTGGAGGCTGGATTTTTACAGGTTTAAGAGTTTCTCGTTTACTGAGGTCTTAAGTTGGCCATAAAAATAACATTCAAGAGAAAAACAAAGGTAACAACGTTACCAAATCTCCTAGTTATTACTCTAGAAGGTTTTATGGTACAGGCAGAACCAGTCAAGGACAAATGGCGAAGACACCTAAAAGTATGATACTAATTCACTAGATTAAGACTAAAAAGAAAAATCAAGATAGGTGTCCATGATCATAACAGAAATCTCATAAACTGTGAGAATAGATTTGAGGTATTACAAGTCAACTACGTCATCTCTGATACTGTAAGTGCCACTTGTGATAATTCAACAATTTCAGTTGAATGTCACAAACAGGTCCATCAGAAAGTGCCTATCTTAAGTGTGGCTGGTAATAGGAGTTGCAAAGCGTCAGATAGTGATGCTACTGGGGGGGGGGGGGGGTCTTAGGATATATCCCCAGTGAGAGATCGAGATGCAAATATTATCTCTAAATATGATCTACCTGTCTGATAAAACTGATAGCTATGAGCAAGTTTTGCCAACTTGCCCGATGCTCCAATTATAGGATGCTAGTCCAAACACATTCCTGACAAGGTCAATGTTATGGCAGATTTGCTATCTAGATGGGACAGGCGTCCCAATGCAAACAGGTTATTGTATCAGTTGCTTCCCACCGATATTGATGAAAGCCACATAACTATAGACTGGTGATTTTTTTTTCTTTTTTCTAGGCCTCCATCCCCCCTTAGCTGCATTATTACATTGAAGCCTACAGAAAACCCGCATGGCCTTCAGACCCACAACAGACAGAAATTATACCAGTATGTTTCGATTATTTCTAGCATTCACCATTTTTGTGAAGGTTAACATCTTTGCTTTAATTCCTCTTATCTTGATTGCCTATCTGCAATTTCTGGAGACTAAATAAACACCTAATCATGGGCTATGGCCATTTATCTCTCTGTAATTAAGGCCAAGCTAGCATTATTTGGTATTCCTATTCAAAGCTTTGGTGATCAAATAATTAAGTACTTCCAAATAGCAATGCTTTTACACAGAACTTTCAACGTTAACCTTAAAAAATTATCAACATTCAAACCCTTCAGTTGATAGTTAGAACCTGTGACTCAACCCATATGGACCGAGTGTTTAAGGCAGTGTATACACTGGCCACATACTTCAAAACATTTTTACCCCTGTATCACTTAGCCAGGGCCAACATAATTTTTGTCTGCCCCGGAATGCATTTAGTTATCAAGTGGTCAAAACATTTCAGACAAGAAATGTTGTAAAAATACTTAAGATTCCTTCTTTATGTTCCAACCCCATTTATCCAGTGGCAGCCATAAAAAATTGTTGGCCATAACCCTGGGGGCCAAGAATGACCCCCTTTACCAGTACAAATATCTTAAGGGATGGTCCCGCCTCACAGACACACAAGTAAGACGTCATTTCCAACTTATTCTTAATAAACTTGCAGGACTCTGAACCATGGCACCTAGATGTTGAAATGCGTCTGCAGATACATCACACTTGATAACAATGTCTCTGACCAAATAGCTCGTACCTTCAAGAAACAACTACACATACCATCTACTTCCTATTTGGGGTTTGGGGACTTTCTTCATTAGAACTTTCAGTAATATTTGATTATTCTCCTAATATTTTATTTTCAATCTTGTGTTAGTGTAAATATATGTATATAGCATGTGTAAACCTTAAACTTAAAATAATTCTTTTAAATTCAATTTATTGCCACCTTTACTCTTCATGTAGACATAATTAGTCTTTAAGGTGACCGTATGTTCACCTATTTTTGTATACTTCACTTTACTTTCAGGATTCAGATCCTCTATAGTTAAGGTGCCCATCTCCTCTTATCTGATTTACATATCTTGCAATTGTATATAAAGTCTATTTGTGTAAATGTAAATCAAACTTATTTTACCCTCATTTCATATAACTTTGAGCTAAGACAATGTAGCCTCCATAATAACCTGAATTAGTTGTATCTTGTTCTTTTAATTGATTGTGTTTGTGAGGTACATATATTCTAACTGGTTATCCCTCATACAGTATTTTATGACATATGGAAGTATTAATTTAGAGTATAACATTCTCTGACACAGAAATACACAATCCTCATATACACCACCTGGGAAAGGTTTGCTATGCTGTTACACATTTCCATTATTTTCTGAAATTCAATAAAACTCATCAAATATTGCTCAACCTCTAGCTGGAGCCATCTTACATCCTTCCACACAGAAATGAATAAAATTCTGGCTAAGTAACAGGCTTAAAGTTCAATGTTCAATCACTGAATGTTTACAACAATAGCTGCAACAGATTAAGAGACATAAGGTCAGGCTCAAAGTACACATTTTGTCATTGACTGATATTTAATGGCCCTGTTCCGCCAAAGGACTAAGCTCCGATCCTGTCCGCAATCCTTAATCATGGACAGTTGGTGAAAAAAAGTTAAAATTGGCAGGAAAACTAAATCGGTATTAAATCCTGGGATTAAGTACAGATTGGCCTCAGGAAGCCTGAGGAGGCCCCATATTGCCCCATACAGTCCCCGACTGTTCTATGAATAAGAACCTATTAAGCCAGTTTTCTGGTCGGTTTGAAGCGCGATCTTGTCGTAGACATACCAACCTTACTAAGCCCCAACTAACCCCCAATTAAGTCCCGGCTTCCTCGGGCATCCTGAGGCCTCCTCAGTCTTCCCCAGACCACGATGGCCGATTCTTGCAAAAAAACTGGATTATCAGGATATATATATAAGTTTCATGATCTAATCATCATTACTTTTCTAGGAACACAGCAGGATGCCACCTTTCAATGGAAGACAGCTTAAGCAACAATTTAGGGCTTTTTTAGTTTTTATTCAGTTAAATATAATCACGTATTTGCTATTTCTACGTCGACCACAGCAACCACCACCAGCACCTCCACCCCCACCACCAGCCAGACAGAGACCTAGAAGAAGGCACAACATGTGGGTCAGGCCATGGCTACTACAGAGAGAGGAGAGGAGGGCCTACCACAACATTATGGCTGAACTGTATGCCACACACATTCCAGGATTCACCAATTTCATGAGGATGACCCCAGAATTCTTAGAAATGATAAAGACCAGACTGGAACCACCTCTAGCCAGGCAGGCCATCAACTACAGAGCTCCAATCAGTGTGGGGGAAAAGTTAACCCTCACCATCGGATATCAGGCTACTGGAGAGTCATACACATCATTATCCTGTCAGTTCAGGGTTGGCAGATCCACCATTTCCAAGTTTCTACCAGAGGTCTGCAGGGCCATCCAGCATGAGTTCATCAGAACCTCAAGGACCTCAGATGACCTACTACTCCAGATGAGTGGAAAGAACTTGAAAGGGTATTCAGGATCAGCTGGAATGTTCCACATGCCCTGGGAGCCCATGATGAAAAGCATGTGGCCCTGAAGAAACCCAATAACTCTGGAGCCCTGTACCACAACTATAAGGGATTCTTTTTGATAGTAATGTTGGCCTTGGTTGATGGACAATACAAGTTCAGATGGGTGGATGCGGGTACAGCTGGATCTTGCTCAGATGCCCAGATATTTAATGCCTGTCAGCTGAAGAGGAAGATTGATGATGACAGGATAGGCTTCCCTGACCCAGCACCTATAACCCAGGGTTGTAGAGATGTCCCCTACTTCATTCTGGCAGATGATGCATTTGCCATGAAGACCTGGCTGATGAAACCCTGTGGCAGAAGGATGTTAACCAGAGAGGAAAGGATTGCCAACTACAGAATATCAAGGGGCAGGAGAATTGTTGAAAACGCTTTTGGTATCCTGGTCTCAAGATTCAGAATGATGTTGAACACTATTGAACTAACCTCAGAAACAGTGAGGGAAGTGGTCTTTTTGTGGTTCTGCACAACATACTGAGAAGCCAGTATCAAGGTCAACATGGTGGTCAACAGCCTGGTGATGATGATGATGATGATGATGATGATGATGATGTGCCTGGTGATTGTCGCTTGATTGGTGGTGCTGCTGGTGGCGGTCCCGACAGAAACGCTGCTAGAGAAGCAAAAAGACAGAGGGATTACCTCAAGGGCTACATCAATAATGAGGGAGCAGTGGTCTGGCAAGATGGCAGAATATAACTGCTACTGCATGTAACCAGTCCTTTTCAGGACTAATAACCATTCCTTTTCAGGACTACCAAATATTCCAAAAACAATTAATCAGCTGTGCTTGTTCCAAATATCACAACCATTTCCCAACATAAGTCACCCACCCAACAAATAGACAAACCCAATGCCCAACATAAGTCACCTACCCAACAAACAGACAAACCCAATGCTCAACGTAGGTCCACCAACCAACAAACAGACAAACCCAATGCCAAACATAACTTGCTACATGGAATAAATATTGCATATATTTTGAAAGCTACACCCTAATTTCATTTACATTTGGCTTTTATTCTTCAAAAATAACTGAAACTGAAATGTTTTCCTTTATTGCAAATCTCAATTTTTTTATTCCACTTCAAGGATATTTAGAAAATATAACCACCCAAATGGTTCTCCTTACAATATGGTTCATCTGACTGTTGGTTATGAGGAGTTATGTTTGCAAAATTGTTTGTCAGTTCTTTTGGGTTATGTTTGCTATTGGGTTTGTCTGTTTGTTGGTTGGTGGCTATGTGATAACAAAATATATTTTAACTCTATGGATGGTGGAAGTGTTGGACTTTTTTATTACATGTTTAAAACAATCCCATGGATTTTCAGCTACAAATGGGCAGATTATTGGCCATATTTATCGTTTTTTTTCTATGTGGCCTTCTGTTGTTATGTGTATTACCATGGGTTATGTTATGTTTTGGGAGGGGAATTCGAACAACTTGCAGCATAATAATTGTTTTGGTAAGATTTGGGCGGCCCTGAAAAGGGCCTATGGGGGTACGAGACCCACCCGAACTGGTTGGCTACTGAGGACGCTGCTGCTGTTGAGGTGGTGCTGTGGTGGTGATGGTGAAGAGCTGCTGCTGGGGCTGCTGCCCTCATCCTGTACTGTGACCACTGATGTAGGGTTTCCAAAGCCAATGGGGCTGTTTGTGTAGCAGACGTATCTGCTGGAACTGCTGCCTGGGTGGTACTAGACACCTGTTGAGTGGTTGTTGGCAGTATCCCGACCTTCTGTGACTCTCTGGTAATAGTGGCTGATCTCTTGGGTAGTGGTTGACATCTATGAGTGTTCTTTACTGCTTCAATGTCTCTAAAAATCCTGCCCTTGAGGTCCTCAAACTCCTCTTGGGTCATCTTTTCAGCCTCTGATGCCACATAGTTAAAGAAGGGCTGCCTGTCTGACTTCTGCTGCAGGAAACCTGAGATCAATGTCCTCATCTGGTCAAAGTGGTTGAGTATCTTGGAATCTGTAGAAACTGGTGTAGATGTAAGCAATAGTTGACTCCTACTCTCCCTCAGGACACTGGACTCAAGATGTTCTATATCAGTAGTAGATCCACGAGATGCTTCATGCCTGCTGGTGTTGGGAAACCCATCTGCTGGTAGACCCAAGACTGTCTCTTGGTCATCTTCCTTGGGGCTTGGCCAGACTGTAGCTTGGAGAGCTTGACATAACAAATTCTCTGTGACTGAAACCACCTTATGACATCAAATGGCTGGAGCTTCAGTTCTGCAGAGATTTTTGCCCAGAGAGCCTCCTTCTTCTGTCTGTCGTGGAAACGTCCATGCTCCTTGTCGTAGAGCTCTGGGTGCTCCTTCACAAACTCTACAATGGCATTTTATTGTCTGTCAGTGAATGTAGCACAAACTCTGGCTCTCTTGGCTGCTGAGTGGCACTCTGATTCTTCCTAACACCTCTCATCTTCTTCGCAAGCTTCCTCAGTAACTTCTCATCCTTCCTCTCTATCCTCTCTCATGTCTCTTCTGTACCCTCCTCTGTCCTCTCCTCCAACTCTCCACCTTCCTTCTCCATCTTGTCTTGCCTCTCCTCCATCATCTTCTTTGCGCTCTTTCCTCCTTTCTCTTTCCTCATAAATCCAGTGAATATCACAAAAAAAGTAAAAAAAACTAAAATGTGTCTCCTAAATTTGCCCTAACTCAAGTAAAATGTAAAACAAACTGAAAATCCCTAAGCAGAAAAGTGACACACGTCTCTCAGTAGCCAACCAGTCTAAACACAGAAAGCGTGTGCACGGTCACTTATATAGTCCCAGAGCCCCCTCATTGCCTCTATGGTTTCAAGCATGCGGAAAAGAGTCTGTACTTGATCGGTACTTAGTCCCAGTCCACCTGGGGCATCCTCAGACCGTCGCAGACTAAATTTGTGTGGTCCCAGGTGGCCTGAGGAGGCCGGATTGGATCGGTTTGGATTGTCTTCTCTTAGTCAGGGCTTAGTCCCAGACCCAGATTTCTTAGTCGCAGGACACCTGAGACGGTCTGAGGCTTCCCGGGACTAATGAAACCAATTCCTTTTCACACGCATAAAACTTCAAAGATCTGTTATGAGTCGGGGATTGACAACAGGCTTCCTGGGACTAAGCTAGGGACGCCTGGGACTAAGGGTCGCAGGAAGCCTGAGACAACATGGGACTGTGTAAATTTGGGTCTGAGGAGGCCTGAGGAAGTCTGAGACTGGACATTTTATTGACCGCGGGAAACAAGAATCGGTTTGGGTCGGGACAAATATCAAACATGTTTAATATTCTCACGGCCCCAACTGACAACTACCGATCCATACAGTACGCCTGGGACTAAGCAAATTTTTGAAACCGACTACAAAAAACCCTTAATCGGGAAGCTTAGTCGTATGGTGGAACACCCACATAACCCACGGCTAATGAGGCTCAGTCTTAGTGGAGCCCATACACACAAGCCCATGATAATTTGAAATAGGTTGTAGGTGCACTGTAGTGTAATAGAAGGCTTTCATGCAAATAAAATGACTGGCTTTTTAATTTAGTACTTAGGATATGCTGATAATCATGACAAAATCAATATCTTTTGTCAGTAGTAGTATACATGTATTGTCTATGTTCTGTATCTGTGCTGTGTGTATGTTTTGTGTTCAATCTTTTGCATTGTTTGCATCATACTTGTATTTGTTTATAAACATTAAAAAATAAAAACAAGTTTTGTGTACTTTGAAATCTGTAATATAGTGATTTATCTCATGTTTAAAAAGTAACACATGTTTGAAAACAGTTAGGCCTTGTAAATTGTGTCATAATAAAACTTATATTTCTATAGACATGGCTTCCCACATGCATGCGAAATCGATGACATGCTTTATCATAACATTGTCACAATCAGGACAGGAAAAGTCAAATCTAAATATGATATCCATCAGCGAATAAAACCCAAAGTTCCTAACAGTTGTTGTGGGGGGATGACCATAAAGTGGACATCGCTTTCAGTTCTGGGACCAGACTAGTTATTTGCATTGTGGGTGCTATGCTTCATTGGTTTCTCCTATAAAAGCCAGCCTTTGTTGAATATTGGCGCCACACTCGTTTGAAATTTGAAGGATTTTTTTAACTGAGCTACCAATTTTATCTTACTTTTATTATATTTTAGTGTTTTATTCCGTTTTATTGCTCAGTTCAAATTCAAATCATGCCAAAAGTGTTTGATTGTATGAGTTGCTTAACACAGCATGCCCGACCAGTGGGGAAAAATGTGAAGGCAGGCGAGTCCTTTTCTAGTGATTCCAAAGTTGTTGCCCACTCTTCTTATAATGAAATTACGGGTACTGACGAAATATTAAAGCAATTGCGTCAGTTGTGTGAGAAAATGGACTGTATGGACAAGAGGGTGCAACATATGGAGGCAACACTCAAAAAGAGTAACTCACAAGCCACAAACATTCCTGCTACTTCCCTGGGTACTGCTGGACAAGTTATGGGTTATGATTCTGATGAAAATATTGCTCAGAGTGTGGTCTCCTCATTAGATTTTTTGAGGAATAATGAGTCTTTGCAAACTCAAGTTGAAAGACGATTGGCAGAACTTAAGAATGCCAATGAAATGGCTACAAGAGGTAGGCTTAAGTCCAAACGGTGTGGCCCTGGGGATGTTACTGTCAAAAAATTGATTGATTGGCCCCAAAATTTAGTTTTGACGGGTGCCCATAAAACACGACCAACCTATGATGATCTTACAATCATACAGTGGGTATCTGGATTTTTTAGGTGTATTCTGGAAGAAAAGTCTGCTAGTAATAGACATCTCATGCTTGATTATTTAGGCAACCTAATGGAGGATGCCTCAGACTTTTCTTGGGACTCAGCCAAGGTGGCCCATTGCATTTTACTTACCAACATGGATTATATTTTATGTTTATTTGGGATTTTACGTCGCTTTCAACGCTGTACAGGTCATATCACGACGGGTAGTTGGAAGGGCAGAGGAAACCAGTACATACAGTTCGTTAGGGTTCTGTACTGTAAACTGCTGACCAACGGCAAGCAACTACCAGCTTTCCCACTTGAGGCTGTGCTGGGAATTGAACCCCAGCCTCAGAGGGGGGAGGCGAGAGTGTTACCACTCTGCCACCGTGGCCCCTCTTACCAATATGGAGGCAGATAGAGTTAAATGGTCTGAAACCGAGAAAATTGACCGGTTACATAGGGCACATGCACAAAGACATATTAGTCACAATCAACCTTCTGCCATACGTTCTTTTGCTAAAAAATAAAAAAAATACTGGCAACAAGACTGGTGCTAATTGTCGGTTCTTTCAGGAAGCGAATTGTAAATATCCCTCTCGCAAAACTGGTGGTACTTTTTTGTACTCATAATTGTACTTAGAAAAACAATACAAAAAACTAGTTGAAGTAAGTAGGGCTGTACATAGTATTAGATATGTATATAATACTGAATTTGTGGAAAAAGGTTTATTTAATCAGTTGAATGTCAAGCAGTTGTTGTCAGTATATAAGGGTACTTCTCCCAGTACTTTGTACTCTGATGTTGTCAAAATCCCCTCTAAACATAGAGTTTAGAGTGTCTTGGGTTTAAATCCCAGTGAGGCTAATAAAGCACAGGTGTCAATTAATGACGTATGCTGTCGTTCTGTCAGTTCAAAGAACAATATTGAAACTAGTGAACAGAAATATGTGGGTTTCAATAAAATGTCACACACTCGTGTTGTGATGGAACTAAATAACAATAATGTAAATACCAGTGAACAAGATTGTGTTGATATTACACATGTTTATCGTTTTGCAGTATTGTGTGTTGACAGTTCTAAAGATGAAGGTGATTCTCTGGACTTTGATATGGTAAATAACCCTGATGCTTCCTGTACTGTCAGGGGGTTTCAGGGTGGTGAAAGTGTCGGAATGCATAGCAAATTAGGTTAGAAATATTCTAATTTTGTTAAAAAGCTCCTGTGAGTATGTCGGAATGTCAATCTGTTGTCAAAAGTTCCTAAATGAAGCAAAATGTTGATCAACCTGACAAACAGTCCAACCGGAATACCTGTATAGCCACAGTTGCAAACAATGAACTGTTGTCGAACAGTAAAGGGGTGGTTACGGTAGCTGGGTTTCATAATGATCATGCTCAAACTGATAAATACTGTTTAGAATTGCAAACAACATTAAAAGGGGAAATGCGTATAGCAAAAAATAACAGTGCTAATAAAAGGATGCATTCGACAAAATACCCCACTATTTGGCTATATTACCATCTATGGGTTACAAAGCTGTATATATGACAGAAATGAAAACAATATATGTCAGAACATAATGGACTTGCATAGGGAATTGATGAAAGATGGCGGCACAATTATGTCGGCTCCAAGTACCTGTAAAGTCAAAATTAAATGCTGAAAAATGGGCCAGTTATCTGGCTGATTATTGGGATTGGCAGTTGCCATTACTGGTTCAATATGGCTTCACTCTTGATTTAAAAAGAAATACCATTGTTTGCCATGATATAGTAAATCATAATAGTGCCATTCAATATCCTGATCATGTATTACATTATCTCAAAGAGGAAGTCGAACATGGTGTCATAGTTGGCCCTTTTACAGAACCACCAATCAAACATCTTCATATAAGCCCATTTATGACTCGAGACAAGTCTAGTTCTGACCACAGGAGAGTCATTATTGACCTTAGCTGGCCTCTAGGTCAGTCTGTCAATTCTGGGGTTGACTCAGATAAGTATCTTGACACTGACTTTGTACTTACCTACCCCTCCATTGATAATATAACTGATGAGGTTCTCAAATTGGGTAGAGGTTGTCAAATATTCAAAATTGGCATTAGTTGAGCATTTAGGCATGTACCTATAGACCCAGGGGGCCTAGATCTGGACCAATTCCTGCCATTCGGGTTCAAACTTAGGTCTTCTATTTTCAGCGTTTGTCCGATGGAATACGGTAAATTATGAGCTAAGAGGGTCACCAAGTCTGGAATTATATTGATGATTTTTTGTGTGTCTCTGTGTCATCAAAATAACCAAAATATAAGATAGATTGCAAGCCCTTTTGCAGGAATTAGGTCTCACAGTTAGTATTAAAAAAGTTAATCCTGCCAGCCACTCACGTTACGTGCCTGGGTATAGTTGTAAACACTGATGACTTTTCTATATCAATACCTGCTGAAAAATTGTCAGTAATTAAAGATTTAAGTAAAATATGGTCCAATAAAACGGTCTGTACCAAAAGGGAGCCCAGTCCTTGTTAGGATCCCTGTTGTATGTTGCCAAGTGCATTAGATATGCTAGAATCTTTCTAAACAGAATGCTCTCCTTGTTGCATGGAAATTTTGATAAAAAATCTATTTTTATTAGTGCAGATTTCAAGACAGATTTAAAATGGTTTAACATTTTTTGTCAGTATATAATGGTGTTTCATTCTTTCAACATATTCCCAGTAAAGTTGTACATCTTGATGCCTGTCCTCAAGGCCTAGGGGCTATTTTTGATAATCAAGTTTATGCTTTACCATTACCAGTTACTTACCAGGAACTTAACATTGCTTACCTCGAAATGTTAAACATTTTAGTGGCACTAAAAGTATGGCATGGACAATGGGCAGGTTTAAAAGTACAGGTCAAATGCGACAATCAAGCTGTGATTAGTGTACTTAACAGTAGAAGGTCACGTGATCCTGTAATGGCAGAATTCATATTCATGTGAATTAGTACTTTTAACATTGATATGAAGGTTGTTCATGTACCAAACAAGCTGAATGAGGTGGCAGATCTTCTGTCTCGATGGTTTATCACTAAAAATAATGTTCAAAAATTGCAGCAGCTGGTGAATCCTGTGGTGTGGATCCCTGTGTCAAATGCTTTGTTGTATACTGATAAGACCATATAACTTAAAGATTATTGTGTTATTTTGTTGTCATTTCTGAGTCCACAAAGAAGGCCTATTCCACCTTGTTTAAAACCTTTGTGGCCTTCGCGGTCTTCATGCACTGGGACCTTTATCAGGTGACTGTATTAAATCTGCTGTGTTTCTTAGAATGCTTACACTATAATGGGGTGAAACAACCTCAGATGGAAAACTATTTATCTGCAATTAGAACACAGTACTTGTTATGTGGCTTGGATATTTCTTGCTCTATAGATGCAAGACTAAAATTCTACTTAAAAGCAGTGCAAAGACAAGCTCCTCTTGTAATTAAACTTAATAAGATTATTGATATTCCAATGCTCTCACAAATTGTAGAACAGTGTGATTTTACCTACATGGGGCAGATTTTTAAAGCTCTTTATTTGTTAAGTTTTTATTCATTTTTGCACATCTCAAACTTAGTTCCCCATGCTGTTTCCAAATTTTCAACACTTAAACATCTGGCAAGGGGAGATATTATTTTTTCAGCATGATAATATTGTTGTCATGATTAAATGGAGCAAAACTATGCAGTCTAATAACCAAGTGAAATTAATTACCATACCAGCTATAAGTACATCAAAATTGTGTCCAGTGAGTGCCATATCCAACCTCCTGTGTGTCACTCCCAAGGGTAAAAATCTCCCACTATTTCATGCTGGAAAATGCTGGAAATTGGGTCCCCCTTACTGATAGTAGGGTCAGGAGACATTTTTTCATCAATTCTTGATACATTGAATCTGGCTTACTCTGGTTACACCTTTCACATCTTCTGGTGTTCAGGTGCCACTTTTGCTTTCAATAATAATGTAGCATTGCAAAACATCCAGAGGCATGTCACCTGGACGTCAGATTGTGTGTGGAGATACATAACTGACTCCACCAATGCTGGAGAGCAGGTTGCTGAAATTTTCAGAACTTGTCATCTATTTGATACAGTACACTACTTTATGCTGTTGGGGTTTGGCTGATTTCTTTACAGATATTTTAAATTATTAAACTTTATTCTAAAATTTTACTATGTATTCACTTAAGTTAACAAGGCATAGAGTCACCTTTTATTATGCACTCTTATACTTTAACTTCCAAATTCAACCATTTATTTTCCTTATGTTCAGGTCACCTAAATCTGTTCTAGTTAAGGTGACAATTCTGATTGGCTTGTACAAAATCATAGTATAGTACTTGATGTAAAAATAAATACATATTCTCCGCAATGCTTCTTTCAACTTGACCTTCAAGGTCACTGTGTTCACATTGACTTCTGGACCACCAGGAACTGTTGACCACACACAATGTTTGCTTACCGTGCACTGAGGAATATATAATTTTCTAGAGCTACTTGTTCCTGGCTCATATATATACATTTAATATATATAGCATTTAAAATGTTTAATGGAGGTGTTCAACTGGAGTTGACTTGTTAAAAACTATATAATTTTGAGGGTCAGAAGCAAGGTTTACAGAGATGATTAGGATCAGTTGTAGTTTTTTGGGTTTTTTGCGGTGGATCGGCAAAATATCAAGCATGTTTGATATTTCACCTACCCTCAAAGACTCTGTATCTGGGCCCGTATTCACGAAAGGTCTTAGCCAGGGCTTAGGCTTAAAGTTGAGACTTTTGTCTCAAGTTTCTGCCCAAAAACTGCCAAAATTTTTGTCTTAGGCTTAGTGATATCCCCAAAGAATTTAAGACCAGTCTTAGGCTTAGCCAAGGGCTTAACTTTAAGACTGGTTGGTAGTGGGCTTAAATTTTGTAAAGAGGACTTAAATATGGCTGCCATAAAGTTTTCTCCACTTCAAAATTTGAAATGGCTGTAAATAAAGTATAATTATACAGAACACCTCACTGAAGCAGCCTTTGGGAAGTTTATATGTGGTAACAAGGTTTTCCATTTCAAAACAGCATTTTTCCTTGGATAAAATGCATTAAATGAAGGATATATGTCACCAATAGTATAGTTTGAATAGAAAAGAAAGGTCACGTGACATAGAAAACCACTGTGGTTATTTGATAATCTTGGACTTAGCTAAGTGTCCACTTCTGTCTGTACTCGCTTGGCAGCAACTATGGAGAGGTCTAGGATCGCCACAAAGACAGAAGCGAAACACTTGGTAACTCTTTCACAATTTATTCTAGTTCAATAAACACAAGTCCCAATCGTGGTTCACCACATACTCATGAGTGAGAGAGCAACCTAAGCTCTCCCCCTCTGCATACTATTTCATGTTCTTTCACTTGTTATTGACCTGATCTCTCTCTCCTCAGTGCAAGGCTGGAGTTCTTATACTAGACACTGTACACTAACACATATTACTTGTCACCAATTACTGGGTCCATTTCTAAGAGGCCTATCTCACAGAAACGGGGATTGGCTGAGGCTATTATTAAAGGCGGTGTGCTATGTGACTATAGATTTCTCCTGTCAAGTCCAAGGAGACTTAATTTACTGAGGCACTTTGCCTGTGTTTTATGGAATTTAAAGATTATTAATAATTCAACATTTTCTTTTAAATTCTTCACCATTACACACCAGGGCTAAGAGATCGCACGTCCACGCTGCCACAAAAAGGATTTTAAATTTTCTACATATAACAATGGTATAAACTCTAAACACTTAAGTTTCTCAATTTTAACTTGGAAACCTTGTTACATATTAATCCTAAAAGACAATAAGTTACATCATTGTGTGAACGTTTGTAGTACTCATCTCAAAGCAATTACCTGGTAAACAAACAATTTGGTGTACAAGTAAATGTAGAATAATTTGAAACAAATACTTTAACCAACTGTACTAGTAGAGAACATCATGAAATTAGACATTTTATACATATTTTCTTTATAATTATTTACAATCTAACACTATGGTTTTGTTTGGAGAAATGACAAAGGTCAAAAGTATGGTTAACACAAACTTGTTAGAAACAAATTTAATAATCTTTGGATGTATGAACTATAATAATTTGGAAACCAAATAATCTTGTTTTAGATTTAATTCTACTGATTTTGACTTAACTTTATTCACCATTACACATTGGGGTAACTAATTCATTGTACTCGTTACAAAACATATGTTAGTTATACTGTTACAACTGTTACCATCTGTCACTTGAAATGTAAATATTGAACTAGTATATAACAAAGACACAAGTATAGTGAACTGGTCACACTTGAAAAGAAGATGGAATGAAAACCATACATGTAACACAAGGTATATATGACTATTACATAAACAATAAGATGATAATTAGCAGAGAATCGACCAAATTAAGGTAAGAACGCTTGATTGAGAGAACCAACCAATTAAGGTAAGAACTCTTGAAATGACACATTTAGGCAAACATACTGAACTGCGGCCAATAAAGGCAACATTTTATTAATATACCGAAGTTTAGAGGATTTAAAGTTAACAGGGTAAATGGTACAAAGAAGAGATACATACACATGATTAAATGTCATAGGACACAAGTAAAGCATAATGTAAAAAAACATAAATTGTCACACCTACATAAACAACTCAAAAGTGAAGTGGTTTGGTTTGAAATTTTAGAGCATTAGTTGTAAAGCCAAATAATAACACTATTTGTAAAATGGTGGTATTAGCATTGGAAGGAATGGCCAATTTCAGTCCAATGCCAACCAAAGTCACAGTTAAGTGGAAAGACACATAAGTCAGCTGATAGAGGAGTGATCAGGTCCTCCCCCAGCCACTCAGTATCCTGGTGTAACTGAACAATTAACATGTTATCAATGTCAAACGGGCTATGGGATGTGTACTGAAAATGGTTTTTACCAAATGAAAAGGACAACATAAGTAAAACACATCAAGACATAAAGAAATTAATAATTCAACATTTTCATTTAAATTCTTCACCATTACACTAAGTCACCCTTTGTGAAAATGGTTTTAAGACAAAACTTACCTGAGACTAAAGTCTTAATTAAGACTGGATTTAAGCCTAAAACCTGGCTAAGTCTAAGACCCTTCGTGAATACCAGCCCTGGACCTTGGCTCCACCCACCTGGAAACCATCCTGTCTTGGATCTCTATGGCTTGTTGGTCACACTTCCTATCTTGTCTTGTACTGTAACCGTCTTGTCTGGAAGAACTTCCCGCCTGTCGTGTTAAGTACCAGGACACCACCTCCAAACAGGTTGATCCCTTTTCGGTCTCTGGATACTAAACTGGTCGACAGTTTTTTTTATTCATTACACCTTAGAGTCCTATTTGTATAGGAGGATTAATTGGTGTAAAAGTCCAATTAGAATTAGAATTGCTCCATGGTGCTCAGCAGTACCCTGAATCTACTCACTAATATCGCAAGAGTGTTCTCCCTCACCCTTCTGCCTCCTGTTCGTCATCCAGGAAGTAATAGTGCAAATCTTGTCCCAAATCGGAAGCCCAAAGGTGCCATCCTCAACCTGCTCCCTCAAATCACCTCTGTTTAAAATCTGTGCATTTGATGAAGATCCATTGACCCACAATGTATCCTCAGGAATAAGTATTCTGCATCGACCAGGGCTAGCAGTACCAGGGAAAAGAAGCCCTTGTAGTTGTAATGGACACTGCCTGATTTATTTATTTTTTTTCATGACGATATGCTTCCTGTCCGGTACCCCCAATAGTGTGGGGGACATTCCATCTGCTTCTGAATTTCTCCTCTACCGTTTACCAGTCTTCAGGGTTAGTAGAATAGAGTAAATATTCGTCCTAGAATTCAGCAAGGATGGCTCACCAGATCTGGGAGACCAATTTACAGATGATTTTATTCTCCCCTGATGCTGTGGTGTATGCATTCTTCGATGAGGTCAAAAAGGCAGGTGACATCCTGATAAAATTCCGGTACCCTGGGATACCAGCGTGTATTACGTCAGCCAGGAGGTTGTTGTAACATCATTTTATTTGTCTTTGAAGTATCCAGGGCATCACCCAGGGATTTGATAGCTTTTTTATTCTCCTGGAGGCTGGCTATTGCTGTGGCTGTGACACCTTGTTCTGATAGTTTCTCATCTTGTTTTAGAAAATCATCCTGACCCCAAGTCAGGTCGGGATCTAGATCCAGACAAGACATAATGCACTAAATCCTGTCAGGGAGATGTAATTGACCCAACGTTTTTGCTTACTTTTTTCTGAATTTTGGTCCCCGACTCCTGACTTTTGAAACTAACCTTAGAGTCATAGAGCCAGTTATAGGGTTGGCACCACTGGAACATCCCCATAGAGCACTCAGTTGACGTAACCATTCTCTTGAGGTGTTTGTGTCTGAAAACAGTGATTATTCAGGCCAAGGCAATCATCAGATAAAGAATATTGACCTGCCCACTGCCAGTATAAAGCAAGGCAAAAACAATTATTCAAAATCAAGTTTGACTTTACATCTTTATGTCTACTACCAAACTTTCAAAACCAACCATTATTTGTATACATAAACATTTTTTTTTACAACAAAACATATTTATTCTATACCAAACAATGCTATAACTGTACATGTAATTATAAATCAAGTTAATTCTTTCTTTCACAGATAATTTTTTTTTATTAACATTCATATAATATAGTACAGTTTACTATGGCATGTTTACACAAACTAGTAACATTGAAGCAATTAATAGCATGTTATTCATAGCATTAAGCAATATTTATATCATTAACATACGACTTTTTAAACTGGGTTAGCTATAAAACAGTTTTGTAGTTAATTTACTTAGCACGTACAAGTAGTAATTTTTGTGATATTTGTGATATATATTAAAGACAGACACATAGTACACAAGTATCACGCTCACACACACAAGAAACATACACAAACAGCAAAACTTTCTTAATTCCAAAATTTAATTTTGCAAATAATCAAGCAGGTCTCTATATGACTTATTAAAGGTTTCTATTTTATTTTCAGTATTATGTATCATGTATAGGACATTTAGTTTGGATTCTATTATAGTTAGATATTCACTGAAGACGGCCATTTTATTTAAACTCTTTTTTTGGTTTAGGAACCATTTACCACACAATACCAAGAAATTAATACATTTATTTTGGGAATCATTATGTGTGCTCAAGCCTAACAAGATCTCACACACTGTAAAATGTATATTTAAATTGAAAACTTCATAAATTACATGTGATAGTTTTCTCCAAAACTCTATGCTTATGCGACAATAATAAAAGTGGTGTTCTATTGTGTCGACTGATGTGCAGTAACTGCACTTGGGACTGTCTATTATTTTCCATTTATAAAGGTTATCATTACAATTAATTGTTCTATGTATGACCTTAAATTGAAAGCTTTGTAAATAGGGTTTGTGTGCTATCTTATAGGGCAATGCAAAAGTGATATGCCATGCATGGGTTTCTAAGAAAGGGTAAATATTTATCCAAGTATTTAGTGAAGTTGGTGGTTTTGATATCCTGCTGACCAATTCTTCGTATATTTCTCTGGGTTTTTTTTATTTAATAATTGTTATTTAAATCTTATTCTTATGGTTGGCTCATCAGGTAATCTATCTGTATCAGTAAAATGTAAGTTTCTTGTCAGATGAGCAATTATTTGTGAAATTACACTTTTAAGTCTCATATATTGGAAAAATTTCAGTTTCCAATTTAAGTTTTCATTTATTGTATTTATATTTAACATTAATCCTGTTGTCAGATTAAGCAAATCCATAATTTTTACAGAAAGATTTTTGTTGCTGTTTGACAAACCAAACATTTGGGGCAATAAAACTGTATTTCCTGTGGTAATTGTATTTGAGTGGAAAATGTACTCATTTAATATTTCAGTATCTCCAACAGGCTTCATATTTTTTTTAAAAAGCCAACATTTTAATAGTTGCTTATGAAAGTCAGTTTTGCACTGAGAGATCCAAATCTCTGGTATATTATGTGAAAGGTGGGTAGAGTTTAAGTTAAGCATATAGAGTGTTAATACTTTCCATTTACAATCTCTTTCATTAGTTAGTCTTTTTATCCATGATATTTTACTTGTATTGTTTACTGAATACACATCTGGCATACCTAATCCTCCTTCATTAATATTATTAATCATAGTTTCTCTCTTAACCTTGGGAGTTTTACCATCCCAGAGAAAAGAGAATATTAGTCTATCTAGGTTTTGTAGAATATATTCTGGTACAAATAGGATTGAAAATAAGAAGGTCATTTGAGATATTATTAAAGATTTTAGAATTGTAACTTTGCCTTTTAACGATAAAGCTCTCATTGACCAAATATTCAAAAAAATTCGAAATAATGAAATGCTAATGACCGCTGACTCTAAGTCAGCCAAAAATAAGGTGGTGTCATCTGCTAGTTGTGTTATTTGGAAGCTTCTATTATTACATGTTATACCTCTAATTTTATCATTTCCCCTTACATTTATAGCTAAAATTTCAGCGACTGAAATAAACAATAGGGCCGATATAGGGCAACCTTGTCTGACTGATCTCAAACATCAAATTTATCTGAATAATAGCCATTATTGCCCACCCATGATTTTATATTAGTGTACAAAATTATAATCCATGAGATAAAGTTATCTCCAAAATTAAAAATTTTTAAACATTTAAAAAGAAATGGCCATTCTATGCTATCAAAAGCTTTCTCGAAGTCAATCAGGGTAATGAAACCAGATATATGTTCGTTTTCTGCAAGAGCCATTGAATCATCAATGGTTCTTATTGACTCTCCAATGAACCTTCTGTTGATGTATCCTACTTGATCTTCGTGAATTAAATGTCCTATGACCTTTTGTAGTCTACTTGCTAATGCTTTAGTCAGAATCTTATAGTCTGTATTCAATAAACTCACAGGCCTCCAATTTTTGAGAAATCTTAAGTCCTTGTCTTTTTTGGGAATTAAATTGATTATTGCTATTTTCTGTTCTTGAGTTAGTTCTTTAAAACGAAAAGTGTAATTGTAGCTATCTATTAGTAAATCACTAATATCTGACCAAAAAATTTGTAAAAGTTAGATGTTAAGCCATCACTGCCTGGTGATTTATCATTTGCAAGTTTCTTTAAAGCTGCTGTATAATCTTTTTTTTTCAAGTGGATTTTTACAAATTGCTCTGTCTAATTCACATAGTCTTGGTATATTTAAATTGTTTAAGAAGGAATGTTCGATCTTACCTAAATTGTCGGATTTAGTATATTTCAACTTGTACAAATTTTCATAATAATCTTTTTGCTTTTGTAAAATAGTTTTTGGATCAGTTATTTTGGTATTACCTTCAAATAAGCTTTTTTATATGATGTATATTGTAGTTTCTTTTTTCTAAATTTAAAAAGTACTTTGTATTTTTTTCCCCTTCTTCAACCCAAATTGCTTTTGAACGAATAATGGACCCATTTAATTTTTCTGTTTGAAACTTTTCACATTCTGTTTTGGCAACCAGATATTCTTTGAGTTTATTCTCATCATTTATTAAAGCGTTTTCTAAAGTCATGAGTAAATCTGTTAGCTCCTTTTCTTTTTTTTATTTTCTCTTGCTTTCTTTATTGAATAATCTATTGTCTCACCTCTTATTCTACATTTAACAAAATCCCATAATTGATTTTTATTTTCCATAGTAACCTCACTTTTTATACTTTGCAGTATCTTTCTTATAGTATTTACATAATTTTGGTCCTTTAATAAGCTGTTATTGAATTTCCAGTATCCTTTACCCCTATTTTGTGTTTCTAAGAGCTCTATTCCTAATAATACTAATGGTCAGAACTATTTCCTGGTTTGATTGAAGTTGATGTAATTTGATACTCTAGTGCTACTGAGACCAACCAAAAGTCTATTCTGCTTTGAACTAATCCCTTTTTTGACATTTCTCGTTGACTATATTGCCTTATTTGTGGGTTTCTTACTCTCCAAATGTCAATTAAATCAGTCTCTTGCATTAACGCCTTAAGATTCTTAACGTAAGTTGATTCCCTTTCTGTTGAGCCCCCATGTTTATCTATTTCTAAATTTAAGCAAATGTTAAAATCACCACCTATGATAATGTTTTGTCCATTATAGTTATAAAGTAATTGTTTTATATAATCTAGAAACTCTGCTCTTTGGGTTTATCTTTCGTTGGGAAATAAACAGAAATTAGTATTAGGGGAATGTCATGTATCAAACATTCTACTAAAATTAACCTTCCATACTGATCTGTAATTATAAAGATCAGAAATTATACCAAGAAATCCAGTAGACACTCCAGTCATGGTCACTAATTATAACCCTTGTAACCCCAACATCAAAAACATAATCCATAAAAATTGGAACATAATCACCAATAGTGCAGACTGTGGACAACTATTTACCAACAAACCAATAGTCGGGTTCAGGAGACTACCTAATCTCAAAGACATGCTCACCAATGCCTCACTCATATACCCACCTGTACAAAAGACAACCCTGACACCCACCCCTAGCATTTGCACAAGATTAGGGAAATGCACATATTACCCAATGATGAAGAAATTGGCAACAGTTAACTGTAGCTTCACACGCAAGTCATTCAAATCACAAGACTTACCAAAATACACCACATGTGAAATCAATAATGTCATATATCTGATCACCTGCACCAAGTGCCACAAACAGTATGTTGGTGAAACATGCAGGGCACTTAGGAAAAGAATGTATGAACACAAAGCGTCAATTCTAAAAGATGGACAACCCACACCAGTTTCACGCCATTTCAAAAATGATGGACACTCCCACAGAAATATGCAGTTCTCTGTGCTAGAGTGGTGTACACCAAAATTTGACCCATCCGAAACAGCCAGGCGAAGAAGAACTGAGTTGAGTTGGATATTCAAATTACACAGCCTAGCCCCAATTGGCATCAACCAATTTGTGTGATTCTATATGAATATCATTTGGATTCACTAAGCACTCAGTAATCCGACCCCCCTTCTTTCTTTGTCTTATATATTCATATGAGAACACCAGAAATCACAATAAATAACACATAAAGTTGAATAACCTATATTTTTCATAAAATTAAGAAAAATAAAATTTTACGAAATTATTAGATTAAAAAACATTATTATTGAATAATAAAAGGTTATTCACGTAAATAAATCAAATAACCTCCCAGAAGCATGAATTATCCATGCATATATAGAATTTTATTACCACCCTCATAAAATAACCATTTTACAAAATCTCCTAAGTCAAGCATAAATAAAAATAAATTTAAAAACAACACACGGTAATATGGGCCGAGAACCGGCCAATACCGTATAAAATTATAAAATCAAAAACTATTATAATTTTATTTATAAAAATAATATTGTGAAAAAACAAAATAAATTATTTAAAAATATTCATCATTCACAAAAATATTTTTAAATAATTTACCGTAACATTTAAGGTAAAATACACCTAACAATACACATGACGTCAACAAATTAATGATGTCATGCGCATATGACGCTTATGAAAGCATAGGACATCATTAAAAGATCTCCAAGTAATACAGTAACCATACCAAATCAATATATGCTGAAAAGTGGTTTAATATGGAGAATGAAAAATTTAAGTGCAATGACTGTAGCAATACCTACAAAAATAAATCAAGCCTAAGAAGGCATATAAACACTGTACACCTAAATGAAAGGTTTATTTGTGGACATTGTCATAAAGCTTATATGAGAAATATTAATTTTCTCAAACACAGGATCCACTGTCACCAACCAGTCATCCTGCAACAAGGCCCAGACAATATTGAAAGAGTTGCTCAAAAACCCTCGACGTCAACCCCAAGGGTGAATATCTTGAATACTAGCCCAACAACTAGGTTCGATATCCACACCACCACCAAGACATTAGAAGGGAAAACGAATTGGGAACAGATACTAAGACAGGATTTGGCCCTTAGTGATGATGACAGCCCTCAGTTAATCTCCAGAAGCACATTAACTGACCGAACACAAAACCCTGACACTAGCAGAAGTTGTAATACATCACCAATACGCATAGTAGATATGAGGAATGCCAACCAAACATTTTTAACTACCCATGAGGCACCCCAGGACATTAAAGAGTTTCTTAAGATTAGTAAGAAACCAACTTCACAAATAGGCTGTATCCCACTGGTTGCCATGAAGAACAGAGAGTCTGAAGACTGAAGACACAAAATGTAAAGACTGTTCCTATGAAGAACACTTAATTCTCCAACGGCAATCATACATAATCCAAGACGCCATCCTAAATACTGACCCAAACTACAGGGAACCATCCACCTCACGGGAAGACAGACACAAAATGTCACTCCCCAACAAATCAGCACACATGAAATGGATGGCTAAATTTAGAAGGGAAACCATACCACTAAGTCCAACTGACTTCAAAAAAGCGAGGACCACACCCACTTTCACAAGACCAGAAATCAAAATTAGCAGCTCTCAAGCACCAGTCCCCAATCCAAAGCTGAAAAAACCATCGGCTTTAACTGTGGATAACGAAACGTATGAAGCCATTTGTAGCCGTAAGGCCACAAGACCAACCCTGGTTACTTCACCCAGAGTAATCAAACTACCACCACCCAGACCAGAAGGATGGTCTTATAGGACCACCAAGTTCTAAGATTCATAGACTGTATTTACCAATAGAAGACCAATAAAACTCTATTTTAAATAAATTTTATTATTTATTCACAATAATAAATAACTTGTTGACTTATTAACTAACTTGCACATAGTTTTGTAAAATATATAATGGCTGAAATAAACTCCATAATACATTTATTCATTATAATGAGAAATAAAATGAATTCAACATAATCTTATGTCTTTTAATGGAGATCTAAAAATAATACCATAATCTTTAGATACTCTGTATAAGCATATAAACAAAAATTATAATGAATGATATGGCTATAGATCAAAAATTAGTAAAACCTGTAAAAAAGCCTAAACAAAAGGCAAGGAAATGGGTAACCCATACCCACTACTGTAAAATATCATTTGACCACAAAATAAATAGCCACCCCTAGTATTTATAATAGGCCACCACCTATTAATAATGCCAATTAAAAAACTATTTTCACAATTCTAAACAAAAAATTGGAAAATAGCAGGAACCAAGTCCCAAGTACAGATACAGACCAAATAAACCTGTACCAGCCCAGAACCGGCTCAGAACCGGTTCTGAACTGGTACAGAACCGGCACAACTGGGGGTTCTACCCCCACAACCAAAAAGTACTTCAGGGACCCCACATTTGGATTTTCATTGCCTCTGATGAGACTTTTCATAAAAAATTCAATAAAAGTCGAAATATAATTACATAAGAGTAAGTTATATCAGGCACATTATTACAGCTTCATCTGACCATTGGTAGGAAGTTTATATTTTGGTGATCTGTAATTATGTCTTTTATCTCAAAATATGAAGTTAATTTTTTTGGAATAAGCAGGGCAACTCCTGAACTGAATGAGGTGCCATGGGAAAAGATTATTTTTCCTTCCCAATTCTTTTGCCATTTGTATTTCATCACTTGATACTGAGTGCGTTTCTTGAAGCAGTGTAATGCCAGGATGGCTTTCTTTTAACCAGTGAAATATATTCAATCGTTTTTTTTCTCTCTTAGTCCTCGACAGTTGAAGCAATTAAAGTTAATATTATCCAGAGCCATGTTTCAAAGGGGTGGGAAATTGTGTATCTTACAACTTAATGTCCTATAAATATATACAAGCCTTAATTTACTACATGCATACTTTACCCAAATGTTTTGCAGTTTGCAACATAATACACATTTACAGTACACAAACACAAATTGAACACAAACACAGATGTAAAATTTCAATACCAAAAGGTCCATGTGAATTTTTTAACAAAAAATTTCTCTCTTTTTAATGATGGATTTTGCGGAAGGGGAGACTATATTTTCTAAACTGGGCTGTGTGACTTAAACTGAGGAAATTCTACAATTCCTTTCCAATTTCACATTCACCATATGTTTACTTTACACATACAAGCAATATTAAAATATTTTGAAGGTTACCACCATATGATATTGATTGTAACATTGAACAGTTTGTCAGATGAAAAATATAATGCACTTGTTTCAATATGTCAATATGTACACTTGCAAGATTTTAACAACACGGTTGAATGTAGTTTTCAAAAGTTACAGATACATTCACATACTTAGCATGAGATACACTATTACAAAATACCATGGACAATGTTGGTAGCCATGTTTATTGATATTTCATAATTTCAGTTGAACTTAGTTTAATTTACCAGCACTATTTTCATTTATATTCACATATAGTTTCAGTTGTTTGGTGCCTACATTTATATATTTTACAGGAGGGCATGTGCATATCTTTTCTCTACACTAGAAGCTATACTCACTATCACATTACAAGCACATTAAAATATTAAATATTTACTGATTACTTATAAATGATTAAAGAACATATGAAATAATATTGAAATATGAGTGAAATTCTTTTGTATTAAATTTTATGGTTTAAGATTTGTTTCATGCACTTTTGTTTTTGCAGTTATGCAAATTTTTGCAAATGATACTTTCTGCATTTAATATTATTTAAACAAATACTCTGTACATACTATATATTTTTCAGTTAGAAACATTTAATGCACTTGTTTCCATGTGTCAATATGTACTCTTGCAAGAATTTAACAAACTTAGTTGAAAAAAAAAGCAAAAAACAAATTTAAAGTTAATTGTATAATGTAATGTAATAGCACTGTTGAATGTAGTTCTCAAAAGTTACAGATACATTTACATATTTACCACAAGACAAACTATATATTTTTAAGTTACTTAAAAAAAAATATAGCACTTGTTTTGATCTGTCAATATGTACTCTTGCAAGATTTTTACAAAATTAGTTGAAAATAAAATTTAAAGTTAATTTTAAAATATAAAGCACTTGTTTCGATATTCCAATATGTACTCTTGCAAGATTTTAGCAACACAGTTGAATGTAGTTCTCATAAACTTGTTAAACATATTTAAGTTTGTTGGGAAGTTTTAACCACTAATTTCATTTGTGGTAGAAAATTGTCAACAGCTAGAGCGTGTCACTTGTTCATATTTGTTGATAAATTGTCAGCGAGATGCTACTTTTGAGATATATATATATTGTCTGGGAAGTGCTTGTATATCATACTTCAAAGGTAAAGGTGTCAAATATAAGTGTGAATAGTTCAACACCGTCATAAATTGCCTGATTATTAGTAAAGTGTAAGGTACAATGTTTTAACATACATATTAAGAATTGTTAATGCACTAGTGCAGAGAAACTTCCTGACCATGCATTTAATGACCAAGAAATTGAAAGATTTTTAACTGATCATAAAAAACTGATACTGCAAATTTTGAAAAAAAAGCTTGATAGAGCTATTGTGAGCAAATGGAACAAAATCATAAACATTCTTGCAGACCAATACTAATGTTTCATCCAGTATACCACTTATTTTGCCATTAAATTTAGTCGGGAAATTAATATTTACTGGGAAAAGCATTGGATGACCAAAAAAACTCACAATATGACATTTCCTGAAGGGATAAACAATAATTATTTGATCCAACACATATATTGTGAAGTAAAATAAAGACAGAAGTACATATATGTACCGATACTATTATTTTAGTTAGGATTAGTTTTCACTTGCGCCACATGCTTTGGTCTGCACCAAATAATTTGGTTTTCACTTGCTTTTATTATTCATACATGAGTCCTGGTAAACACTGTAAAAATGTGACATAATTCTGGTCTAAGAAACCTATACCGTGACTTATAGACCAAACCAACAATTAAATCTTTGTGTTTTAATTCAGTGCAGTATGAATCAAATCAATAAAAAAGTAAAACAATATAAGTTTAACTAAGTATATTCAAATACATTAACAACAAGATATTTATTATTTCTGATCAGTTTATTAAATCAATACAGAACCATTTATTGCAACAGAACATTTTTGTTTTTAGTGTACTAAAATAATAAATGGAATAAGTATCATAATTTTTTGTTGTTATTGCAAATCTTCCATGACTTCTTATTCTGAAATAAAGAACAAATAAGTGTTAACATATTGTTAACATATTAAACGGTAATCTAATTCACTACTCCAGGATTGCACCTCAGTGCTAAGTCAGTAAATCTGTTTGGTTGAAATAAAATGCTATTGAACTGGGGAAAAGAGAAAGGAATAAGAGAAAGCTGTATGATATTTATGTCCCTTTGTTTGTTTGGCAACTTAAGTTGTTAATCTAAACCATTAAGTTATGTGTTAAATAATTCTTATACGTATGTAACATGGATATTAATGAGAAGGTGTAAGTAAGTGACAGATAACTTCACCAATATCTTATCAAACTTGATTCTTTAACACATTCTATTTTCATTTCCGTCATTTATTGAAATTTTATCACCATAGTTATCACAAGATATGCAATTTGATCAATCTGCAATGTCAATTGAACATTTAACAAAATTTAATTCAAATAATTCTGTGTATAAGTGAACAATATGGTATACTGTTTTATTAATATAAAACAGTCAAAGTAAGGCTTTTACAATAGTCACATCGCATGGTACTGTGTTATTTTTGAGCAGTTCAAAAATGCTAGAGTAAACTTTGCTAGGAGACTGAACAAAATGATAATAAATTTCTGTGATAAATAAAGGTTTCATTCTTGATAAACATGAGGGATGCCAAAAATGTGAACAAAGAAGAAGTTACAAATTTCTTTAAACAGGGACATCTGATAAAATTAAACCATAACCTGGACATTCTTCTCCACATGACTTCATCAGCATCTTCTTAACCTCCACATATTCACAGTCACGACACTCTGAGGCAAACTCGAAAGTTATGGATATGCGTGAATACACCCCAGAGATGTCTGGTTTCGTTTTTTGCCAGTCACAAGGGTTGTCTATTGGAGTCTATAATATACACAAGTTTATGGATTCGGAGTATATATTCATTTTACCACTATCCTGTCTCCCAGATCTAGTGAATCAATCCATGATTCAGCAATCAATGTAAATAAACATAATTTTACATTTAACAGTGAGCCAATTAGATTTTAAAAAATTACTTGAGAAAGAGCTTTTAAATGTTATGTAAATCCCGTGGTAATTACTGACTAATATGTTCTTTGTGCCTAGTGTATGAACAATTGTAATTATTTGTCAAACAAAAATAAAATGCAAACTGACTTCGCAAAAGAAATGTGATGCAAATACTAAAATTAATCTAACCGAACCACTGGCGAGTGCTGTTCCTACCCAGGAGCATACAACTTTACCAGTTACTGGGTGAATTGCAGTAACTGGTTCAGCAGCAGCAGACTCATATTGCATAAAAAGCCTCTTCACACATTTTGTTTTCAATTTCAGCTTTTTCACATCAAATGCCAGTGGAATGTCAATATCACACACACTATGGTGTCTTGTGCAGTCAACTATAAGGATGTATGATCAATTTATATCATCATTAAATTATTACACCGATATATTAGCAACCCAACAATATAACTCCATTGATTGGTTGTGGGCCAGCAATGAGAGTTTCTATGACATCATCAAGATTAGTTTTAAATATTCCCAAAATGCACTAACCCCCTTATTCTTTCATGGATTTTAATAAAAAAGAGAGAAGAAGTGCTGTAACCGTATCATTCCAAATGGTTTAGTAGATTAAATTTTAAAAAAGATATATTCATAGAAAGTCAGCACTTACTCTTGGAACTTGGGGGATGATTATTATCAAGGTTGCACCCTGCATTTCATCATCCCGTAACATAAATTACGTTTTAGCCACCAAGCCATTGAACACATAACATATTATATCAGCAGTAAATGCGAGCATCATAGTGACCTTTGACATTTGAGATGTCCATTATGCAATGTTTGATATGTAATTGAAGCTTGCTTTGATACACTCACCCCTATTTCATTTCAAGACTATTTTAAGTACACAAAATAAACTATTTTGGCCTAGATTCCATCCTATCAATAATATGGATGCATGACTAAACCCAAATATATAGTGACAGTGATACTGTCAGACGTGTTATGGATTTTACATGGAAAATGGCTTTGTAATGTAACCATCCCAATGTTTTTTGCAATTTGGTAAAAAGCTGTTCAAAGCCTCTCCATCAAGTTTACTTCAAGGAAGCTTTTGATGTAGGTTAAGGAGATAGCAGGTTCAAGATATGCCCCATTAAACAGTACAAAATATTTCCTTGTATCAATGAATAGCTTCTAAAAGGGTGTTTCAAGAATAGTTTCTTTTACGACTGGCTGTATCAACTTAGCATTCCAACTAGTCGCAAAGAGCAACGGGTCTGGCTGGTCTGGTCTGACTTATCGACTAATTTAAGATTGGAAAATGAACTCTTCACAAATCCTTGTTGACAGCCATATTGCGATTTCATTTGTGCAGTGAAAAACAAAAGCAGTTGCAAAATTAAGAAGTATCCTTGTCCTGCTGAGTCAAACATAATTTTATTCTGCCTTTGCTTTTGATATAGGCAACAAAACCTTAATGTTTTTTTCACAAGTACTTAAAGTTTTTAAAAAATTGGTAAACTTTGTTTTTGAACCCAATTCTTATCTGAACTATTTTCTGTCATCTCAGTATTTTAACTTTGCCTTGTTCTTTTTATATAATTTGCACAAAATTGATTTTATTCACAACACTTTTTTTTTTACAAATAAAAATAAAAAAATATTTTAAAAAATAATGACAGATATAAACTGGCATACAAGACAGCAAACAAGCCCTCTGTTTATTAATTATTAACAGTAGTTGACCATGTCATTTACACATATTAAATATCTAAAATATGACATACCTCTTATAGTTACTGTGACATCATCCCCTGCAGGACCTTTAAAAGTTTCTCCAGAACCCTTCAACATGTCATTCACATCTGGGGTAGTAGAAGTAAATGAAAAGTAATCTCCAACAGTGTTGTATTTCAAATTTGCTTTGACTGGAAAATCTCCAGAACATTGTCCACTCACATCCCTGCAGAGAAAAATATATAATGAAAATATGATGCACAGGTTTAATTTCAACATTTCGAACATTAGACGTTTATTTCCTCTGAAGTTTGAAGAATAACTGCAATACAGAAAATAGTCACATGCAGATTCTTACAATTTCATCAAGGGAAGGTTGGCCTGAAAAAACTGCCATCATTTACTTATCTACTTGTTCTTTTGTTCCTGCTGGAACATGTGTTACATCAAAAATATAAGAATGCTTTGGCTTATTTACTGCTGCTAGCAAGGACTGCTTTTAAGAAATTCTTTAACTATTAAATTAGCAAATCTTTTTAAATGCTTCTGTTCTTAAAGTCATGACATTTATCACAATCTTTTCACTCTCGTATGCAATCACTTCTGAAACAATATGCTTGTAAAATTTTCAATTGAAAGTGTCAAAAGATGAAAAGGTTTTGTCACTTTAAAATGACAAAAAAGTGGAAAATTAATTATTTTGTCTTTGCAGACCATCAGAGATGTGTCTTGCTGTTATTGTTGTACCTGGAACAAATACATTATTTGAAGACATCTTCTATTTTCAATAAAGGTCAGTTTGTTTAAAGAAAGGTTGCACAAAGTGTAACCAATTAGCAGTATGTTAAGCCTTTATTGGTACAGCTATTTATGAAACAAAAAACCTCTATCTAGTTAGAGCCTGTTTTCCTACAATAACCTCAGACCAGCAATTTAAGGTCATGCAGCTTTAGTAAAACAAATCGTCTTAACCAGGTGTTTTACTTATTCCTTCCTCATTCAAACTTAACTTGAGTTTAAGTTCACACCTCTGCTTTGCCAGGTTACTGGTGATATTGTATGTTCTTTTATTATTTTTTTCGCAAAATTATTAAAGTTAAATTTTTTATTTCACTTTGGATTTCTTCATCTTTCGAATCTTCTGATGGAATACAATAAGAAGTTCTTGTTCTCTGAAGATCTTTTATTTTATATGATCGAGTTTGTGTATTTGTTTATAACAATTCACAATTTATAGATTCTATTTCTCATTTGACATAATTCTTGTTCTTTTCATTATACAGATTTTCTGAATACTTACATCTTTCATTACACATTTTCGCATGATAAACACCAAAAGAATTTTGTAAAATAAACCATTATATATTTAAATCCAAATCATCCAAATTATCCAAATCGATGGTTGTCAGAATAACAATTGTTTTAACATTTTCTTTTCATTTTTTGTGAAATTCAGTCCAAATAACATAACTAGGGTAGTGCTTTGTGGTGGCCTTTTTGTTTTGGGGTAAGACCAGCTCGTGATTAACTAGAAATTTGAAAGGTTTGTGGTTGATGTAGCTCAGCAAGAGAAAAGTTTTGTTATGTAGCTTGTCACCTTGTCCCGTTGTTAAGGTGTTGGATGTTCTGTAGATATTCTTCTAAAGAGACAGATTCAAAATACTCTGGATATTTCTATTGATGTAAGCCAATGTAAATTTTAGTTTTTTACAACTTAAAGTACTGAGAGAATGGAATGCGCAGTCAAGAAGGATCAGTTGTTTTTTAACAGTTTTTCTTGTTTGTGACCATGCATGTTGATTGGCTAACCTTTGACCTAGGTCTATTAAACTCCAATTTTAATCATATAAAATGACAAGTTTAAGGCCACCTTAAATCTGGTGACTTTTCAAAATTACAATTTCGTATCTAAACTTTAGGTTAACCTTAACTCTTTTAATCCTGGAGCTAAGGCCACCCTAAACATTCATAAGAACTCCTTATCTACAGAAAAGAATAAAGCTCACTTTATTGCACAGGGTTATTAAGCCTGCACGAATTTTTGTCATTCGAATCCTCTCCCTCTTCAGGGACAGCAGGAACTCAAGAAAAATTAGGTTGAGCACTGAATTTTTCATGGACATTGACTGGTTTTGACCTACATTCCCAAGTTTTCAGGGTCTGCAAAGATCTTTAAGCCAAACATTGAGAAAGGAAACTCCCTTTACATTGACGCCTGTCTCACAGATGTTGGGGGTTTGGAATGACAGGGTCTATGCTGCCCCTGTCCCAACTATTGTAGATTTTGAACCAACTATTACTTACCTTGAGATATAGGCCAAATTTTGGGGATCTTCCTCAGTGGTCTTCCACTGCGATAACTTGGCGGTGGTTCGGGTGGGTGCTACAGGCAAAACCAAAGACAAATTTCTCAATGCATGTATAAGGAATATTTGGCTTCTTACAGCAATCTTTGATATTGACTTACACATACTGCTGACTGGTTGTCGAGAATCTATTCCAAGAGAGGGGTCCCTCCTGAAACATTTAACATGTTGTAGAACTCTTATACCTGGGAAACAGTTCCTATACAATGTTTCAACCTAAATTTGCATATATGATTGTAGGTTCGCACCCAGACCTTCAAGGCCTGCTGTCACCCGCATGGAAGAGAGTCCTCACTTCACATAGACCTGCAACAACCCAGGCTTACAAGGCTCACTTTAAAATGTTTCTGTCGGTCATGCTATTTTATGGACTTCCAGTAGAACTGTCATCACAAAATGTACATATTTTTCTAGAATTTCTCTCTCTATCTTTCACATAGAGTTATCCAGAACTATGTCTTGCCTCTCTCTTTTCTGGACCAATTTTATGGGCTGGATTTTTCCCAAATCTCTCATCCAGCAGTTTCAAGATTTTTGAGGAGCCTTTCCATCAATTTCTCTTTAAGACCCACCCCCGGGGACACTTTTGCATTTGATAACAATACCCCCCTCCAGAATATTATGGCACACTGATTATGGCGCAGTTCTGCAGGCTGGACCTACCTCCATAACGACTCTGAAGCCCCTTCCATCATTACTCGCACTTTTGCCTCCCTTATCTCCTCCTTTTTCTGATTTGGCTTGGTGGTTTTAAAATTTTTCAAGTTTTACTCTAAAATTTTAAATACCCTATATCTAGTCAATTATAATTATAATTATATCCTTATACTAATATGTAAATAAAATTTCTCCAAATAGAAAGTCACTGATTCCATTCTTGATCTGACCTTTCCTGAACTTTTAGTTCATACATCCTTTACATGACCTCTACTTGACCTTTTAGGTGGACCAGCAACTGTAATGTGTAACAGTCTGTTCTGGATGTTGATTTGGAATAAGGTACTGCACTATGATAACCAAAGCAACCATTTTTCTTACGCTAATCATGCTATGTGCCAATATTAGATTCATACCAAATTCTTAGAATATTCTTATTCTTAAAAAAATTAAGAAAAGGAAAAATTCGTAGAAAAATCTAAGAATAAGAATAGCTCCTATTCACAAAGATTCTTATTCTTAGAATCACACATATTTTGCTTAGAATAAGACACAGGCCAAGGTCTTAAAATTGTAGCCATTGTCACATGGGTCTTCTTAAATGTATAGCTACAGAAATCTACTGAAAATTAATTTACAGGTTCGGTTGCAATTTTATAGTCTTCCTACCTAGCTTCAAATACAAACAACAGATGGTCTGTAAAACAATACTTTATAACATTCACGAGGCAGGTCACATAGAGTCGAGCGTTTTGCTCTCTCCGAGTGCATCTTGTTAATTAATTGAAAGAATTGGCACCTTTTACTAAAGTGGCAACCTGTGCAATCTTTGCAAGCTTTGCTTTGGTTTGAATATCTCTTATGGGGCTTTCACTAAATTACTTTTGTGGTCTTTTTAATTTTAATACGCAGCCAGTATTATTATACCATGCCTATTACTCGTTTTCCTTTGTGGGAAATAAATTCTACATTGGATAGAGCTTCAAAATAGTGATTATAATCTATAACCACAAACTTTAACCATAGATAGCAACAATGGATAGAATTGAGATCTGTGAATTACAAAATACACTTTCCAGATTCTAGAATTCTTCCAAATCTTTAATAAAATTCTTGATAACACGATTTCAAAAAAGTGATTCAAGCACCAAATAGTCAGTGTGTTTTTACATGCATTCCCTCACCCCCAGACCTACTAGACTCACTAAAAAGATTATTATTAATTTTAAAATTAAGATGTGAGGTCAAGCTAAAGGTGACCTGCAAGGTCAAAAGGAGGTGGCAGGTCAAGCAAAGCTAGGACCTGTGTATAGCACTTAGCAATTATAATCTCCACATCACAAAGAAGTTAATCATTACAATCCCAAAAGTCACAGCCAGGTCTGACCTCAAAGGTCAGAAGCAAGGTCAGACTAACATCCCAAGGTCACACCCGAGTCCAGTTACCAGCAAATTATAATCTCCCGGAAGGAAACCTAGTAATACACTATAGAGGCAAATTCATAAGCTAATGATGGAAACATGGTAACCACTACATTGACCTTCACCAAGGTCAGATCAAAGGCAGCATGGCCCTATATTACAGTGTCGCATAATCTCCCAAGCATTTACACTAGGGCAAGACCCAGCATAAGTCAGGGGCAAGCAGCAGGTCAAGCTCAAGGCAAATACACGACCCCAGGTCAACCACACCAGAGGTCAGATTCAAGGTGAAGGTCAAGTGATACACACCCATGATCCGTTTAACACAATGAACAACCCAGCAATGGGTTTTTAACATTTATTAAATTATTTAATTCATTTAATCTAGAATACACAACACTAAAAGGGTTTTGTAAAGTCAACATGTATACATTGTATCAACACTAAAGGCCCTAAAAAGGGGCCCAACTATAATACACTCTTAAAAATCTCTAGCATAAAGCCAGTGGGTTAACCCACAACAAGGAAAATTATGTAATTTAATGCTTTTTACCATGAAATATTTATATAATGGCAACTGCAAACTTTTTACAATAATTGTTAACAATTTGGGGGCCAAGCCCAGTAACCATAGTAAAACACAGCAATGTGCCTATGGAAAAAGGTTTAAAAGTAAACCTAAATTCACTGCAAAGCAGTGAGGGGAGAAGCCCCAATTTTCTTACTTAATTTCCCAAAAGACATATAAATGAATTATTTAACAATTTTTATATGAGAAAGGCTCACCCGCTCACCCAACCAAAGAACAGGCCAAATATGAAAGTACACTGGGAACAGGCCTGCAGGCAATAGACCTAATTAACATAATTTGCTTACTTACAAGAGCCAAAAGAAGGGAAAACCCCATAGAAAAGAAAAATTTATCACTCTTTAATATAAACAAGGTTCCAGTGCTGCAGGTTACCCAGTCATTAGTTGTAAGAACAACAACCATGCCTATAGAATAAAATGCAGATTTAAAAATATAGTTACAGTATCGTGGCCATCAATAATCATTAATCCATTCACAGATAGTTAAATAAGAATACACATACTATAATGTATCAATGATAAGTGCTAATGTGTCAGAGACAATAACTTATTAGAAGGGTTATCATAAAACCCTTTAAACAGCATGGCAACAACCATGAATAAAATTACATAAATAAAAAAAATAAAAAATAAAAAGCAGGTTTGCAATTAAGATCTGTCTGGCAATAAGAAATTCAACAACTTTTGCTTTGATCTACACAACAGTTCAGTGACCCCACTGGGGCAGAGAAAAACAGAGTCTCTGAAGAACTCCGGAGCCACAGTCCAATCTGAGAGAATGACAACCCTGCAGTGGTCCAACCTGCACCCGAGCCCCAGCATCAGGAACACAATCTCCCATTGACAGAGAAAGGTGTTGTAACATGCTAAAACTACAAAACTATAATTACACATTGACAAATGATAAGGGAGGGTTATAACATAGGGAGGGATATTTTCCTAAAATAAGTGTTTCTTCTTCAACTGCCAGTTCAAATCTGACATTATAACCTTCAAACACACATGGTTCGAGGGCCTAGCCAATCAGAGGCAACCAAGTGGCCACTGTCCACTCTACTATACAATAGGGGTGATCAAAAATTAGGGGTAAAGGAATGATTAAGGTTGGCACCTAAATGCCAACCCGCAACATTCCCTCACCCCCAGACCTACTAGACTCACTAAAAAGATTATTATTAATTTTAAAATTAAGATGTGAGGTCAAGCTAAAGGTGACCTGCAAGGTCAAAAGGAGGTGGCAGGTCAAGCAAAGCTAGGACCTGTGTATAGCACTTAGCAATTATAATCTCCACATCACAAAGAAGTTAATCATTACAATCCCAAAAGTCACAGCCAGGTCTGACCTCAAAGGTCAGAAGCAAGGTCAGACTAACATCCCAAGGTCACACCCGAGTCCAGTTACCAGCAAATTATAATCTCCCGGAAGGAAACCTAGTAATACACTATAGAGGCAAATTCATAAGCTACTGATCGAAACATGGTAACCACTACATTGACCTTCACCAAGGTCAGATCAAAGGCAGCATGGCCCTATATTACAGTGTCGCATAATCTCCCAAGCATTTACACTAGGGGCAAGGCCCAGCATAAGTCAGGGGCAAGCAGCAGGTCAAGCTCAAGGCAAATACACGACCCCAGGTCAACCACACCAGAGGTCAGATTCAAGGTGAAGGTCAAGAGATACACACCCATGATCCGTTTAACACAATGAACAACCCAGCAATTGGTTTTTAACATTTATTAAATTATTTAATTCATTTAATCTAGAATACACAACACTAAAAGGGTTTTGTAAAGTCAACATGTATACATTGTATCAACACTAAAGGCCCTAAAAAGGGGCCCAACTATAATACACTCTTAAAAATCTCTAGCATAAAGCCAGTGGGTTAACCCACAACAAGGAAAATTATGTAATTTAATGCTTTTTACCATGAAATATTTATATAATGGCAACTGCAAACTTTTTACAATAATTGTTAACAATTTGGGGGCCAAGCCCAGTAACCACAGTAAAACACAGCAATGTGCCTATGAAAAAAGGTTTAAAAGTAAACCTAAATTCACTGCAAAGCAGTGAGGGGAGAAGCCCCAATTTTCTTACTTAATTTCCCAAAAGACATAAAAATGAATTATTTAAGAATTTTTATATGAGAAAGGCTCACCCAAACACCCATCAAGAATGTAGGTGCTGTTGAAAAGCATGTAAAAGGGGGGAAGAGGAGAATTGTGTATCAGAAGAAATATATCTGTAGACACAGTCTGAAGACCAGGTACCTTGGTCTTTAATGGCCTGAATAGGGACTGAGTGATTATACGCCCAAGAGGCCCCAGATCTCCTAAAAGTGTGAAAAGTATACTTTTGATGATCCCAACCCAAAGCTTTGAGCACTAAGATGTTTCCTAACAATACTATCCGTTAAGGGCAAGTACTGGCCCTGTCTGGGGATGGTAAACAATGGATCATTCTTATCCCCAGGGATCATTTTTAGCATATTTTTAAGGGCCAGGATTGGACACAGGAATGTGTGGGGGATTTTTGGTATAGTAACATAATTTACTTTGTCCCGAAGCTGATTGGTCTTGGACCATTTCAAAATTACAACAGCAGAGGTATCCCCAAAAATGACATCCCCTCTGGCTAGGTGTCTGGAAGGATCATAGCCCATAAAAGAATGAGGAACTATGTTGGACAAGCGGAGGAATGAGTAAAAAGCCAAGAGATAAAGTGCAGCAAAAATATGGGAAAATTCAAATTCCTGACACTGCAAAAGTATGTGTGTAAGCATATCCACTGAGAACACAGGGTTTGATTTAATGGCAAGAGGTCGATTAATTTTTAAGGATTTTACAAACATTTGAATTCTTTGGTCTCTAAAAATCTGAGTTGGTAAACCATATATGATGAAAAAGGCTCTAAGGCCAGCAAGGTAGTTGGAAATGTTAGACTGGGTTAATTGATTGGAGTGAAGGTACTCTAAGAAGGCTAATAAAACATAGATATTCACCTTATCCAGGGGCATCCCAGAAGCCACCAGGAAACCAATGAAATCCTGGAACATCCTGCCATATGTTCTTTGAGTTGCAGGTCTGAGAGAGTGGAGCAACCGGTTGCACGCGCTGGTGGCCAACTGGGCTGCCCCAGGAGACAAATCTAAAACTAAATAGCAACATTTAAACATGTTAAATCTATGTGAGTAGGTACCCAAACTGCATTTGGAACATGAGTGGTCAATATATCCCAAGATCTAGTGTCAAACTTGTATCTAGATAGCAAATCAGCAATAACATTCTGTTTCCCAGGGATATGTTCAATATGAATGGATATATTGAATATTGCACACAAGAGCCACACATTCCTGGCACAAGTGGCCAAGATATTATCTTTGGTCTTACCTGAGGTTAAAACCTCAACTACTGCCATATTATCACATTTAATTAGTAGTTTTTTATTACTCCATTGATTAGCCCAAACTTTTAGTGCAACCACAATGTTAACATCTCTAGGTGCACAATTGTATATTGATGGAAATCCTTGGGAATAGGGAGGGCATAACATTGGTTCTCAAAAATGCCCCCCATGCCAGTAAGACAGGCGTCCAAGTGAAGCTCAGCCTGAATGGGTCTAGGATCATAATAAACAACCCCATTAAACTGCTTCAAAAATGTGCAGAACCAGTTAAGATCTCTGAAAAATTCAGGTGACAAGGTAACAGTTTTCAGTGTTCCCATAAGTCGTAAAAATTCCAGCATACGGTTTAAAAATACCCTAGCTGGTTTCACACATTTAGATATGAAAAGCAAGGACCCCAACAGGGACTGTAACTGGCGTTTTGAACAGGATTTTTTGTTCTGCCATTCATGACATATGGCAGTGATACTTTTCTAATTTTTCAGGGGGTACAGACATGGTACGAGTCTCAGAGTTGACCAAAATACCCAGACATATCATGGAAGTTGTGGGAGGAACCAACTTCTTTATATTAATATCCAAACCTAATTTTGGGAGAAGTTGCAGTAGAAATTGATAGGCTGGATATATTTTGGATGGTAAATCACAATAGATTAGATCGTCCACATAATTGTAAAGGTTGTTAAAACCATGTTTTCTCATGATATAACGAATGCTATCGGTCACTTTTTCAAAGAAAATTGATCCATGCCTGTATCCGAATGGTACCGATTGATCGATAAAGTATGCATCTTGTTTGAGACCTAATAAGTCGATATCCCCAGGATCAACCTTCAGCTGGCGAAAAGCCATGCTGATATCCACCTTAAACATGAGGGTACCGGGTCCCAATTCATTTAACTTCTGTACAATATCATCGACTGATGGATACTGCAATAAAAATTTTGAACCCAGGTATTCGTCTTTAACAACCCCATCATTAACCGAATACGACTGAGGCCAACTAAGATCTACAATAGTGCGCCTAACTATTGATTCAGGTTTTTCTCTGGTCATAAACGGTGAGATATGCAACTATATTGGTTTACTTGCAAAAGGCCCTAGCATTGCTCCATGTTTTAATTCTTCTGAAATATAAGTTTGAACATCAGAAGCAAAATTTTTTGCAGAAGCATGATTTTCTTCGGTGGACATAAGTGGAGCATCTCTGTCGAAATCGAGAGGGAAACCATACTCCAGTAGATCCACTAATTGCTTGTCCCAAAAATCTTTTAAGTAGAACCTCCAATTTTTAATATTCAGACCAGAATCTACTGGAATACGGCAACCCAAAAAAATGTGATGGCCTGATTGCCTGACAAGTCTGTGGGCTATTAAGGGATCACGGACTATCAGTGGGTTTCCCATTATACACTAACAGAGGAGACAATGGAATCACACCAAAAGGTTGTTGCATTTGATTTTTACAAGCCTGATAATCTTGGCATGCTTTAATTTGAGGGATACTACACTGGTCTACTTTTTTCTTTACTAACAAAAAATCGAATTTGTCATTTTTGTCAATTTTTTCCCGAGGATTTATGTGATCACCTCCCAAAGTGCCCTGGGTTGCAAAAATACAGCTATCCACTAGGGATATATTTTCATCGTCATGATATAAGTCATTTTCGAGATCAGCTAATGGAGCAAATCTGTTACAACACAGAAGTGAACCGTCAAGGGGATCAGGATCCACTGGATCTGTAACCAACCTGCTTTTTCCTGGGCCCTTGAGATAAGTAGTTTGTCGTTTACCTGAGACCTCCTTGACCAGTTCAGGAGGCTTGCATTGTTGGCTCCTCCCCTGAACAGCCACCAGAGGGCTATTTTTGCCTTTCTGTGCCATGAAGACATTACTTTTGACCACATCTGCAAAGGTTAAACTTGGAACAACAGGTTTAGAAATGTTACTATCACGAAACCATTTTTTCCAGGTATTTTTATCGACTGCAATTTCATCCACATGTTTACAATTTCCCAAGGAAGAGTTATATACATATCTACAAGAAAAATGACTAGAATTTTTTATACAGGAAGTTTTATCCTGGACATAATCAGGCTGTGACTGAGCTGTATTGACCATGCCCAGGGTTATTCGTTTTTTGCCCGTTTTTGTTTGCAGTCCAGGGCACTGTGGGTATTGACCTTACCATCCTGAGCAAAGCAAGAACTACATATATGACGATAGAACACACCTTTTGTCTCATGATTCTTGTTGAAATTACAAGAATTGTCATTACAATAGACACAGGGCATTGATTTGACAGATTTTTGAGAAGTTTGAGCTTTTCGAAATTTTTGAGATGCAGCACCAACCTGAGTTGGAACAACATGTCGTTGAGCACTAGCTCTCCTAATTCGATCAATTTTGTCAGTTTCTGACCAACTGATAACCTCACCTTGCTCCATGCGACATAATAACACAGCATGGCTAGCTTTTGCTGCCTGCCACGAAAAATCATTAGAATCATCTAATAAAGCAATCAAATAATCAAGCATATGATTTTTGGTAATTTGGCAACTTTCTTCTTTCATGATTCGACAAAAACCTGCCATCCATTGAGTTATATTCAACTGGTTATAGGTGATTCTGTCTTTTGTGTTACCAGCTAGGACATATTCGTGGGGCCATTTGACACGTTCTTTAACAAAAATATCAACCACCCCACCCCTCTGACTTTTAATTTTTTGATCCATACCTCGTTTGTCAATGCCTGATAATTCCTTGAGCCTATCCTGGATTTGATCCTGAATAGATTTATTGTTTCGAAGAGTATGCAAAGTGGGCACATTGCTAGGTTCCTCTACAGAGGAAGACTTGAGACTTGAACTAGCAGTACGCTTCTTTTTTGTCAGTTTTTTAGCCTTAGGCTTGGCAGGAGAGGCCGATTTACTTTCAATGACAGTTAACCTCTTACCAATCGCATCCAGTTGAGACAGAATTTGTTGGTTAATCAGTGCCTGATCCGGAAATTTTTCCCCTCTCTGATCCGACATTTTTGATGTACTGGCTACTGGGTGTTGAGTGGAATCTTTAAAATGTTTCCTATGTCTGACAACGGGAGATTCTTCAAAGTCCGACTCAGAATAAACGACACCACTGATATTTAACCCAATACTGTCGTCAGTACTAGTACTGTCAGTATCAGACCCGGTTTTTGACCCTGAAACCTGACCCGGTATTGGCTGAGAGGCAAACTCGTTTAAAAATGCACTGTCATCTCCCAACTGAATCTGTACCGGAATCTCAACCTTTTTGCGTAAATTGAAAGGGTTACCTGCCATCCTGTGCTTCTGTTTCGCTGCCATTAAGTTGTGTAGATGAGAACAATAGTTGTTAAATATGAAAGAAAAAATAAATTCAAAAATAAATATATAAAACTAAATAAAATTTTCCTAAAATAAGTGTTTCTTCTTCAACTGCCAGTTCAAATCTGACATTATAACCTTCAAACACACATGGTTCAAGGGCCTAGCCAATCAGAGGCAAACAAGTGGCCACTGTCCACTCTACTATACAATAGGGGTGATCAAAAATTAGGGGTGAAGGAATGATTAAGGTTGGCACCTAAATGCCAACCCGCAAATAGCAAACTAGAAATTGTATTTAAAATAAACAAAATGACCCTGTACAGGTTCAATGTCAAATACTAACAGATCAAAGGTCAAATTATGTAATCTAAACGTTCAATTGCAGATTATTTTATAATGCCCATGGATTTTAGTGTTGAAATGACACCCAAGCGCCAAATAGGAGCTAGGAGTGTAGGACAGATTTAAAAGTGATGGATATAGGGGACTGCAGAGTAGGGGAGGATGACAGATATGACCAAACAGCATCTGACTTCCACATGCTATGTTTCGACAATATGCTTGAGTGGAACCCCATCCTGAAAGGCCCAGGAGGCAGCAGCCCTCCCAAAGTCATGAAATGTAAGGGACGTTGGGAGTTTCAACTGCCTAGGAACATCCTTGAGGTGGTTTCTAGCTACAGGATCAGTCACAGGCACCAAACCGTTGGTCCTAGAGATAAAGAAAGGAACACAGGATCAATTTTTTTGAAGCTGGAAATGTACTTATTATGTGATTTAGTGCATTAACAAGACACAAGGGGGAACTGTAGCAATATCCTTACTTTTCGGAATTGTTTTTGATCATTTTACAATAATGACAGCTCCTTCTGGCTCCTTATGACATCCCTTCGAGCGACAGTTGCCTAGTATAATCAAAGCCGTGAATGGAATGTGGCCAGATATTTGATAGTCTTAAAAAGGGAAAAATGCCAACAAATACAGAGGTTTGAATACCACAGGACATGTAAGAAACTGACACTGTTGTATCATTGCCATTAAAGTGTATACAGTCAAGGAACTGCATCTGCCTGGTTTGAGAGGAGCCTGTAGTCTTAGTGATTTCTGAAACAATTGAATTAAGTCATCCTTGAAGGAATTGGTTGGGAGATTGTACATAATGTGAAATGCTCTCGATGCAGTCATGTAATTATCCATATTCGCCTGAGATTGTCCATTATGAACAAAAAAAATCCATAAATGCCAGCAAAATATGACTACCTGCTTTGAAGGCAGCCTAGCTGCCACCTTGAAGGCATGAAAATCTTTCTACAACCTAGTATACTGACGCTTAATAGAAGGTCTAAAGCCATCTAATAACCTGCTGAAAGACAAGGCAGATAGCTGGGCTGCCTGAGGTGGCGATCTACAATAAAAATTATATAGCATGATTTAATAAAGTTAGATATATGTGTGTCGGTATCCAAACAGCATTAGGAAGTAATTGTTGTAATTTATGATAGTTGGATTGAGAATTGAACCAACGTGACAATAAATCTACAGTAACAATGGTTTTGCTGGGAATGTGTTGAACCAAGAGATGAAAATTGTACATGGCAGAAATTAACCATATATTCCTAGCACATGTGGCTTCAGTAGGGTCTCGAGACTTCCCACTATTCAGAGCCTCAACACCACACTGATTATCACACCACGTTGTTAGCCCAGTAACGGGTCCATATTTTACACACAACTACGATATTGAGAATGTCAAGTTGAACAATATTGTAGTCCATATAACCCTTTGGTATAGGGAGGCTGTAAACCATATAATCAAAATTCGCACCTAAGCCGAGAGAGGCATCTAGATGCACTTCAGAATGACAAAACCCTTGATCATATATGGTAACACCATTGTAGTGGTTCAAAAAATCATTAAACCAAACCAAGTCCCTGAAGAATCCCTCAGACAAAATAATTTTTAGTAATTGATTATTAATACTAGAATAATGCCTGTAAAAAGTCTTATGTTACACTAACTTTAATATGGTTAACAAAATAAATGTATTACTCAAAACTTTGACTTATATTGGCAAATCCTCAAAAATATACATGGGGTCATTTATGACCCCACACGGTATGAATAGGTTGTAAAATATGTTGGTATGAGTAGGGTTAACCTGATCAATATGTATTTCAGGAGATCTATGATTGGATTCAGTACTGCCAAATTTAAAATTCCTGTCAAAGTCCAAAGGAAATCCATATTGAATGAAGTCTGGTAACTGCTGATCCCAATATTCCTTAAGACAGTTCCTCCAATTGTCAGGTTTTAAAGTAGACATAACAGGTGTCCTGCATTTCAAATGGTTGGGCAAACCACTTTCCCCAATAATATGATGTGCCTCCATAATATCTGGAACCTTGTCCCAGTATACTGGATCTCCTGTGTATAGTTTAAGATCAGGTTCAGGAACAAAGCCAAATTGGCCGCCTGTTTGGTTAATAAAGTGCCTCTTATTTTCACATATGTGTGTATTAGTATAAAAAGCTTCACCAGATTCCAGAAAAATCTGGTTATCGTGAAGTCCATTTAGGTCACAGTTTCCGGTTAAAACTGGCTTCAAATCAGAAGTATGCATATTGTTATCTGCTACAGATCCAGTTTCAGTATCATTCTTGGTGACAACAAGTGAGACCACATCTGAAAATCCAGTTTTGTTTTTATTGCCCACCAATGGTTTTTTATTTTGCTGAGCAAATGCTAGCTCTTACTTGTCACCAAGATCTATCAAAGAGACGTTTGAATCCACATTTGTTATGTGCACAAGCTTTGAAATTACAAACTCGAGTGTCAGAAACATTAGAAGCATCAGCAGTCGCACCCTTGGATGCTTTCTGCCTAGCATCCAAATTTCCAAAAGTTTGTTGAAGCATTTGAAATCAGTTGGTGAGCACAAGGTCATCAGGATACCTCTTTAGTTCATTTTCAGCAACACCAGTCACACTGCTACGAACACAAAATGGATAGGTGTGTGCTATATTTTAACACCCCCGACCCCAGTTTGTTGTTTTGTGTGCAAGTGATTCCCACAAGAAAACACATATTTGTTTTTATTGTCTTCTAAAAGATTTTTTACGCTAAACAAGCCAACTTGGGCTTACCATACACAAAAGACTGGTGCTGAATGTGGCCAACTTGAGGCTATGGCCAACTATAAATGTCTATTTTTTTTAGATGTTGGCCTGATGCCTTGCGGCCATCCGAGAACAGCATTCAGTCCCACATGGTAAGCTATTGTAGCACAATAAAACCTCTCTTTTAATGAGCACTACGCATCACAGCACATAATTTTAATTGAGACCAGATCATTGGTATGTTTGTAAGACTAGTTGCTCTTGCAAATCAGAGAGGATTAGTGTAAAGTCATACTCTAAAGAAAATCCAAAGACTTAAAAACTCCCAGCTTTGTTAATTAAATTACTTTATTTCATGCAAAAATTCAAAAGACTATGCATGTATCCCCTGAACTAATAAATAGAAAAAGTTGTGAAAACTATTCAATATTGAATGCATTGTGCTTAGGATAACTGGCAAACACCCTCATGTTCTTGATGGACTGCCCACTGAACTAAACCATGTTTCACTATTAGAAAATAATAATGTGTAAACTCTCCATTAAGGAAACATAATGGGGAGTTGACAAAATAGGAGCGACAGTCTGGGTTTTATATACAATGATTGTACTTCAGTATAACTGGACCCAGGCATAATTATAGTGCTTCAATTGCAGTCGTGAATGTCACCAAACCTTTGGCCTGCCACTGTCTCATCTGAAATCAAATTACACACACTTTCAATTACCAATGAAAACAACATCCCCCATAAACTGAAATAGTTGAGGCTTATGCTTTCTTAAAAGTTGTGATATCTCTGAGGTCCGTATCTTCTTATTGATTATACATCACACATACAGTTAACATATGTAGCTCAGTAGAATACAATACACAATCCTCGTACATCGGACTCAGACCAAAAACATTACTTGATAAAATTTTAAAAATATATATACATCACTTGGGCATATTACACATTAATTCTTTTCAGAAATTTAATAAATTTATTAATACTTTGTAATACTCCAGGCAGGTTTAATCCCCGAGCCTTCTTACATGCAAAAAAATACAAAAATGGACATATTTGTGAATCATTAACAGCTTCAAACTTCCGAAATATCAAGTATGAGCTTTTCCATTCCTTTCAGGAGATACGGATATATAAATACATTCTCACTATATATACCAATTGTACCATGATTTGCATTCAAACCCACCTGCACAGAGGTTAAGGTTCAAATTCAAAAGAAAACACTCTTGTTCAGCAAGTCTCAGTTGAACCAATATATTCTCTCCAAAATAAGTTTTAGTATATTTGATTATTCATAATCCAGTGACTGAAAACGAGGACACAAGCTAAAATCTTATTGAAATAGTGTATATTGTGTCTTAACAAACCTTACATGCTTTACTGACATGGCTTCCCACACGCTTGCATGATCAGATTCTTTACCAGGAGATGGTCACAATCAGGGCAGGAGGAGTCAATTCTGAAGATAATGTCCATGAGGGAATAAAATCCAAAGTGTCTCACAGTTGTTGTTGACCATGCACAGCGTTTGCATACTGTACGCTGAAGAATATATCATTTCATATGTTCACTTGTTCCTGTAACATAAGTGGTTATATGATAAATAAAATTCCTAACTTCTACAATGTTATTCAACATTTTTCATCTCTCTTGAGATTACGCCTAAACAAAGCAAGATTACACTGAGAATATCCTATGAACAGGTGAAAATATGACTTGATGAGATGGTGACTTTCCTACAATTACCTCAAAAAAGAACTACAGGTACGCGAGAATCACGTTTGTCACAAAAAGAATGAGTTGAGAACAATGAAGAACATACAGTGAATTTACTGATAACAACAAACTAGTGTGACTTTTTGGTGACCGCCTACAAAAAAGTATCCTACCTATTGTGTGAATTGTCATGCAAATTAGTAGACATTATTTTCACCCATGGCATCCAGCTGCACGGACAAGTGTTAGGGTGGGTAGGCAGGGGTAAATATTTTGTCCGGCTTGTATCTCAAAATTGGTAGATTCCAAGTTATAGGATGATGGTACTTGATAGGGATAGTGGTTATCTATGTGCAACGTCATATTGTGACCTGTGACCTTGACCCTGTCAAAAAGTTTCCGCTAGTAATACTTGAAATATATTTCTCTCATGGCAATGATATATGGATTGCCAAGGAGGTATATTTTCATGACTGTTTGCTTGTCTGCTTGTCTCTTTATCTGTTTGTGAGTTAGCAGGATTATCAACTGATTGGACACTGCCAGTCATGAGATGGGTCTTAATCCAACATAGATTCTATTAAATTTTGAGAGTGATCTTGATCATCATCTAGATACAACAAAATCGGGATTTTACCATTTATTTATTATTTCATGTCTTGGAAGAGTAATACACTCTGTAAGAGACATATATATATTTACCTACCTTTTGCTATTTCCATTGACAATCACACTTTAATCAATAAATTTAACAGTTTCGTAACTTTTAGTTTACTAATTAATGATTTCATGTTTCTATTGAATTGTCTTATTTTTTTATACTTAGTCTTTGCATATTGTTTCTCTCTCTTACGTGTTATTTGACTTGCACCTTTGTATCACTTACAATGTCACCTTTATACCTAATGGTGTTCAGTGATACTTTCCTGGCCTATAACATTTAATTAAGAGTAATGAACAGAAATAAAAAAAATATTGTAATAAAACGCCCAAACATAAATATGTGTTTAGCATTTTACATTTGTAATCATATATCAAATAGGCTAAAGTTTTTATAATTGAAATACTAGAAGACACACCAATTTAAAACTAACTTGAGAAAAATAGGCTCAAATTTTTTTCTTACTGTCCATAGTCTATATATGGTGAACTTGAAAGCTGGGGGTTCAGCAGAGTGTGATATTTTTTCAAAAAAGACCCATAAACTGATTCAAGAGTTTTCATCAATTAGAAATACGGAAAAGTAATATTTTTAATATTTGCATAAGCTATTGACATTACAATATACGAACTACTGTTTGTGCTATGTAGATACAAAGTAAAAAAAAAAAAAAAAAAAAACTAGACCCATACTATTTGAAGCCATCTAGTGTATAAAACAAGCACTGAGACCGTGACAGAGAGCTGCCATGAAATAGCAGTAAATTAGAAAGCAATACAACTAAGAATACAGGTCTCTTGGAATTTCGATGTAGCTTCAATTGCAGGAAGACAGCTACATCCCGGCCCATGTGCTGTGATCTAGTCAGCATTCTCTTAATCAGCTATAAACTGGTAAAGTTATAAGGGAAGGGTCTTAGTCCAGAGGGTCTACATCAGTTGATACAACTTGGCAATTTCGTCTGTGAAGTATTTGCCAAAACTGTTTGCGAGACTCTTGATAGTTGTACAGTCTGGTAGAACTGTTTTTGGTGATTTATGGAGGATTTTCTCTACAGAGTTCCACAAAGCTTTGGGGTTGACCATGTTGTTATAGCATCTAGTTTTGGAAAGATCTAAAAGATGGTTAAAGCAGTTCACTGCAGTTCTATACCTACTGTGGTTTAAGGCAGAGTTATCCTGTTGCCATACACTTTCAAGATTGGGTTTGAGTCTCTTTGTTACCATGATCTCGCTGGTCTTGAACCCTTTGCTAACATGTTGTGCAGTTTTACATTCATGTATAGGTGCGTGCTTATTTAGCATGTGAGAGCTTCTCAGAGGTTCTTTTAAGTTCTTTTAAATATCTGCTATGAGCTGTAAACATTGTCCATACTGTGGCAAATGTGTCCTTCCCACATTCGAATTCCAACTTGAGAAATCGTATAACACGAAATGACTTTCTTTCCTCGAATTTCAGGGAAACCTTAAAAATCTAGGAAATCCTTAACATTTAAGGCAGTTTCCCCGAGTCTATGAATTCAACCTCAAGGTCAGATGAAGGTCAAGCTGACGACATTGTATGCGGAAACAGTGTTATGGGTAAGATGAGCAAAGTCAGTAAAAGGCGTTTGAGGAATTTTATTATACAGATTAGTTAAAATACACAGTATATAGTCCCAAAAGGGAGGTTTTAAAATATGAGTTGGCAGATTTTAAAGCACCAACCAATAAAATCTACCAGAATAAGTAATACCACAAGGGTCAAACAAAAGGTACTATAAGTACAAACAGGAAAACAGTAAATGATGTAATACATAATGCAAGTATTTGTATAGAATGTATGTTAGTAGCGTTAGTAACTGGTCACAAGTTGGTCATAGTGGTCAACATAGTCATGTTCCAGAGGGGGACACCAGAGTCAGTCTGGCCCTGCCTAATGAAATCTACCTACAGAAAACTGTGGTAAGTCGAAAATCTTAACCCAAAGTCACTCAGAGCCATGTCGATCCAAGTGGAGACCTCCCCTGGTTGGATCGGTCCCAGGGGGTCCAGCTCTAAGGTCGAAATTATAAGACCCAACAAACTCCCTTGAGAAGGGTAAAAGCTCAAGGGGGAAAAAACTTGGTCTAATAGAGAGGGGGACCCAGAGTCCATCTGGCCTGCCTAATCCTAATCGCAAAGAGCTGCCTCAGTCTGATAAATTTCCTTGAGTGGATCAAGTTCAAGATCAGCTCAATGGTCGAAAATGATCTAATTCGCTCAGAGCCATATCGATCCAGAGAGAACTCCCAAAACTGGATCAAAGCTAAGGGGTCAAGCTCTAAGTACGAAAGTAACCAAACTACACTCTTGTGGGTGGTTAGGCCACAAGAGGGCAAAAACTTGACAAATCAGTGTTAGTGGTGGGTTGGTGGGTTCAAACTTTATGTGTAGCCTTTGAATGCTACTTGTAATATGAAAAAGCAACCCCAAGCATGGGATTAATTAAGCAGAACTTGCTATTCGATTGGGGTTGTCAATAATGCCATTATATTTACCCTAGATACGATGCACAGCATACCCCTAACTGTTTCAGGTCGAGGTAAACTGCCATGGCAGGCCCCTTAACAGGCCATGCCATACACAGTTTCCCCGAGTCTATGAATTCAACCTCAAGGTCAGATGAAGGTCAAGCTGACAACATTGTATGCGGAAACAGTGTCATGGGTAAGATGAGCAGAGTCAGTAAAAGGCGTTTGAGGAATTTTATTTTACAGATTAGTTAAAATACACAGTATATAGTCCCAAAAGGGAGGTTTTAAAATATGAGTTGGCAGATTTTAAAGCACCAAGCCCATCAGAATGAAGAGGAAATAACAGAAGCAAAGGTGGAGGGAATGAGAGAAGAGGCCTGGGTAGAATTTTGCAAATAGGTCCATAGTGCTGGACTTCTCCAGAGACCATGGGCCATGATGTTTTGCAAGGGGACACTATGGTCAAAAGCCAGGGTTGCCCCGGATCTCCTAAAAGAGTGGAACCCATGACCTGTAGGTGAAATTCTTAAACTTGTAAGGATGGTTTTGAGTGCATCCCTAATATGTGTATCAATGATTTGAGAGTGTGGGTAAACAACATTGGCAAATAGAGGGGAAGTAGGTGGCAAGTGCCTAGAAGTTAACAGGGTTTTCAGAGCCCTGACTGGACATAACCACACATTGGCTATTTCTGATATTTGGACAATGTGAGTAGATTTGGCATCTTGCATTGTTTTGCACCTCTTCAAAATGATATGGGCACCTGGAGGTGCAAAAATAACATCCTGCCTCAAGAAATGCTTTTGGGGATTAAATTGCCTACTGCTGTGAGGTGCTATGTTGGACATTCTTAGAAAAGCATAGAAGCTTGTGAGAAAGATGGATCTGAATAAGATGGAGTCTGATAAGATCTCACATTGTTTTGAGATAGCATAAAGAGTTGGGATGTCAAAAATTCCCGGGGAGTGGGTCGAAAGGGGGAAGTCAAGAAAAGGCCCCTGATGTATCTGAGGACAGCTGGGTTGTTGGTTGCTGAGTAGTCCATATTATAAGATCTGTCCATGGTGGCTATGAAAGATAGGTAATTTTTGATGACCTTAGGAGAGAGGGAATTCTGATGAAGGTATTCCAAAAATACTAATAAGTTATGTACATTAACTGCTACTGTAAATCCATGAAGTATATAAACAAGGTGAAAGTCCTGAAGTGGGTTCTATGGGCAGAAGAAGTAGAAGGGCTGTAAGCTTGATCAATCTTCTGCCATGCTGAATTCAACAGTTGCACAGAAGAGGGATTGGAGCCTGAAATTAAATGTGTAAGTTTAGATTGAAGTAAGGTATTGGGACTTTATGCCAAGTGTAATTGGTTTGTAAATCTGCACAGAGTGAGCTATTGACAAATTTTTGTGAATATAATCTAGATAATAGATCAGCTATGTCATTGTCGACTCCTCTAACATGGCTAATTTCAAGATTTATGTCCAAAGTAGCAGTGATCAGCCAAATATTGCGAATGCATGCAGCCAAAAATGGATCCTTAGTTTTGATAGTCTCAACCACCTGGACAACTGCTAGGTTGTCGCAAAATAAAGAAACTGTGGAATGTTGCCAGAAGTCACCCCAAGAGAATGTAGAACATTTCTAAGTGTACAATCTTGAGATGGAAACCAGATATTGGGTAAATATGGGTAGAATATACCCTGTGGCCACATACACCTCCTAAGCCCGTTAAGGATGCATCAATGTAAAGAGTGTTACAGTCCCTAGTGGGTTCTTTCTTGATAATTGTAACCCCATTGAAATGTGGCAAAAATGTTATAAACCACTGAATGTCCTGTCTGAATTCTTCAAAAATGAGGATTTTTGATTTATCATGATGTTTTCCATGTACAGTCAAGATTCTATTGACAAAAATATGTGCAGGTTTTACACATTTGTGCAAGTATAGAAGTTTACCTAATCAGGATTGAAGAGCCCTTTTCGATATGAATTTCTTTGTGTACACTTTAATGCAGTCCCCATAAATGGCTTCAAGCTTGACTGGGTCTATACTGAGAGTGTTATCGTACAAATCAATAGTGATAACCAGACAGGTGAGCTTTGTGTTGGTGGCGTTCTTTTGTCCTCGTTCATAGGTAACCCTAGTTCTTGAAATACGTTAAAGAGAGTATGGAAAGCTTGGTTGGCTACGTTCTTTTCAGTGACTATGACGAAATTGTCAATGTAACCAAAGGTTTTAAAGCCGTGACGTTCCATAATGCGCGTAATTGCGTCGGCGACGAGCTGAAATGAATACGACCCGTGGACCCAGCCGAACACGGCTGCGACGTCAAGAAAAAACGCATCTTTTCATTTAATGCCAAACTTGATCGCATCAGCAGGGTCGACTCTGAGATTGCGAAATGCTCTTGATATATCTATCTTGGAGATCAGTACCTCTGTCAAGTATTTGCAAGTTTCATGAACAATATCATCAACAGAGGAAAACTTTAGTACAAATTTTTTGCCATCAAAGTGGAGCTTGTCAACATTATCATTTCGTGAGCCACCATGAGGATATGATAGATTTAATATAAATCTGCATTTGTCAGTGTCTTTAGGTCTGGTAAGGAAGGGTGCGTAGTGAAAGCCTGGATAATTCACCTCATTCACTGGACCTTAAATAGCTACTGAAGACTTCTCTTTGTCTAGATATTCTTGAACAGCAGTGGGATACTGAAGAGCAGAAAAATGGTTGTTAACATCGATGTTGTGCAACAACCCAGGGTCAGTGAGGGATAATGGAAAACCAAATTTTAAATATTGCAACAACCTTTGATCTGGATAATCTTTCAAGTAATGTTCCCATGCAGGAAGATTCAAACCTGATTTAATAGGGAATCTAGCCATTTTATAGTTGGGTAAGCCAGTATCCTGGATAATTTTTGCTAGTTGACAGACATGATCAACGTCTCGATATTTAATGAGGTCCCTATCAGGACCAAAGAATTGAAAATTGGTGGATTCCAAGTTCAAAAACCCTCTGGTTTTGTTCTTCAAGTTTACATCAGTGATATTTTTGTCAAGTTTTTGACCTATCTGAGCCTCAAAATAATGAAGAATTGGATTATCCTCATCAAAAGTTTTGTTAGTGTTGTTAGTAACATTAATTTGTATGTTAACAGCTGTGGGTTCTGTAGCTTTGAGCTCACAATTTGCATCATTACACATTTTATCTTGCCTCTCAATTAGGCTTAATATGACTCTATCCATATACTGTTCGTATGACATATGATAATTCTCAAAGCATACTGATCTTGGTAAAAGTTCATTGCAGCTAATTTTGCATTGCTTTTCTCATGCTCTGATACCAAATGAATTTGAGTATCTAAAAAATCAATGACCATATTTTGGGAGTGTATGATCATAAGTGGACTGTCAGGGATGGCATCACAATCATAGATTGTCACCTCTTGAGACCATGTATTCCTAACCAGCCAAAAGAATTTATTTCCGCGTGTATTCCTAACCAGCCAAAAGAATTTATTTCCACGTGTAAGCAATGTGATTATCTGAAATATGATACCAATTTGTAAACTAAACATTGTACATGTACGAATGAAGGTTATTTGTACAATTAGGTGTACTTTGATTGACAGTGATGCCACCACTGGTACAGCGACACTCCTTTTTTGTCGTGGAAGCAAAGTGACCTACGACACAGCTATCATGACATATACCACCACTGATGTTAGACCGGCCGCCATCTTGAACAGATTTTGAATTACTCATTACTCTGTGAAACAATGTTATGATGACCAGTGAGGTTAAAGACACTCTGGCTAACATTATCAAAGGAAACCTCAGTCCATTCTGAGGTAAGTTATTTTGAAAAATAGTGTACATAATAGATTTGTCTCCAGGTAAACTAGTTACAATCTCTTTAACATTACTTAACTTAGCTACATCACTTGTATAACATTGTGAAACATGTAACAGTGCTCGCTCATATTTAGATATTTTAGAGCCATTGTTACTGTCAAAACTGTGTCTGAAATGTTTTGAATTTAAGAAACAGTTAGCAGGTCCAGCTGGTTGAGTGCACCACTAGCTACGACTTTTTCTTGCTTTTTATACTTAAAGTGGCATTTGCTTTCAGGGTGATTACTTGTTCTCCCTTGCTTGCTACAAAAACTACAGCTATGCTTGTATAACCCACGATGACCATCATGTGAGCAGGATCCTGCATTGTAATAACGACACAGCCTCTTTTGTGATACTGACTGTGAATTTACCGGTGAAACTTGTGACGCGCTGAGCCTGTCGAGTGCCCATTGGGTGGAGCCCATGACAGGTTACCTTCTTCAAGCTCATGCATAGAGCATGCCCATGCATTTTTCACTGCTGTGAAGGGTAGGGATACTGCATCCTTCATGGCACATACTACCTGAGTGAGGGCTTGTTTGGAAGTCAGAGGATCTTGCATATGTAGGATATTCGTCAGCTGCCCAGCCACCCACTGTGGCATGGAGAGGTCATCGTATAATAAGCGTTTCTTACCATTTGAGCCATGGTACCCCTCGTTGGGCCATCTTCTCTCTAATCTCTCTGATCTACGAGAGTTCTTACCTTGCAGTGACTCATGCTTGGCTTGCTGTTCATATGATGCCAGGATACTTGATACTGCCTCAGATACATTTGGCAGCTTCCTGAGTGAGTCCAGGCCAGGGATGACGGCGTCACGAGGCAGATCTGCAGCATTGGATCCCAGATTTAGGTCCTGTTGTTGACCCATGCCCGGGGGTGTCGTATTCTGAGGTATGGAGCTCTGTTGACTAGGCTGGGCAGTAGCCTGATATTGCATGGTGAAGTGTTCGCTCGTAGCATTTGTCGGCACAGTCCCCTGTGACAAGAACTTGTGAGACCACGAATTGGTGGGCGTGGAAACGAATGTGTCTGGTTGACTCTTTTCCAGTTTCTCCAGTCTGTCAGCCAGCTGCTGGTTCGACGCTTGAATCTGGCTTAAAATTGTAAGTACAGAATCACTCTCATGGACTGGGACCCAAGGTTGCAGGTCAGTGGGTGAAGAGGTGGAAACAGCCCTTACTGGGTGCGTTTGTTGAATGAATGAACCATTGTACATCAGGTCAGCCTTGCGAATTTTCTTTGTAGACACCTTGGCGCCAGCTGATGCAGTTACTCTTTTCCTGCTTGTAGCTGTGCTTTTCTTGGGTTTGGTTGACATTGTAAGATACTAGAATACTAAAACTGTGGCAAATTGTACATGGATACGTAGCATATAGTTGTCAGGTTCACTAGTAATGAGTTCCTTCTGTGAATATAAAGTTGTAGATATGTCAACTCGAGCAATCACAGATAGTCTAGATTCCTAATGTACAGCACTTTGCAAATATGCACACAACTTGTAAATACCTGTAAAATAATGCTGTAGATACCTTGAGTGATCGTCAGGTTCCCACCTTGTAAATATGCACATAAAATCTTGTACTAGTTTGTATATCGATGTCAGCACATTATGTAATTTCCAATTTCCTTGTGTGATTCCACTTTGTTAATATGCACATAAAATCTTGTATATAATTTATAAATCAACGTTAGCACATTGTAATTCAGTTTCTTGTGTGATTCCCACTTTGTAAATATACATAAAACTTTGTAAATGTCTGTAAAATCACCGTTATATAATCTTCAAACTTCATGTGTAGCCTTTGAATGCTACTTGTAATATGAAAAAGCAACCCCAAGCGTGGGATTAATCAAGCAGAACTTGCTATTTGATTGGGGTTGTCAATAATGCCATTATATTGACCCTAGATACGATGCACAGCATACCCCTAACTGTTTAAAGTCCCTTAACAGGCCATGCCATACAAAATCTTTAATTTTGATATTCACTAACCTTCCTTTACTGAGTAATCCTTGATTTTCCCTTAACTTTCAAGGTTAGTGTGTAACTACCTTTAGATAAAGGAGAGTTTTGGTGTTTTGACTTTTTGAATAAAAATTGAGATAATTGGTGAATTGTTATGATATTTGCCAAAAAACTAATAAAAACGCGTTTTCTTACACATTTTTCTCCATTCCGTATCATTTATATCACTTTCAAACCCAATGAAAATGTATTTGTGTGTGTCACAATGAAAAGTAGCTATTACCACAATGTGGTATGCAATACAATACATCTTTATCACAGAGCTTGCCTGGTGGATTTTAGGTAAATTGTGAAATAATTTAGAAAGACATTGATTTGGTGTTTTTTTCCGACTAATTTTAGATATATAAACAGTAACAGAAATCTATTTAAACCATTCTTGTTTGAAGAGTTTTATCTTGGGTGGAATTTTAAGCTCTGTGATATATTACAATATGGACTCATATTTCAAATAAGTAGGGCATATATTTTAAGTTTCAGTCAGAATTAATATAGATAATTATATAGAAGTCAGGATCTTTTCTTTAATTAAAGATGCTGTTCTGATTACAATAATGCCTTGATATAGACAAGTCATTTGAGCCTTTATCTTAGTTGACGTTTCTTTAATGAACCTACAGCAGAGATTTGTATAAGAATATTCTCTTGAACTAGAGAAACCATATAACCTTTGACTTGAATTAAGTAGGCTTTGATGTTTAAGCACGAATACTTATTGAAATAACCTCCTGAAAAAAGAAACCATGTGATCTTTTATTGAAATAGGCGAACTTTAATGAATATCAAATAGGGATTCACATCAACACAATTCCTTCAAGTAAGGAAGGCAGTTAGTAGATAATAGAGTCAGTATTAATGCTTTGATCTACATTGCAATTAGCTACAGATATAAATAATTAAACCTAGCATAAAAGACATGGATCATTTGATTATCAACTACTCTAATGTTCAGACGTTTGTTAAAATGGACTGTTCTCTTTGACTTCAATTCGTCCAAAATCATAAGAACAGTGGTTTATAGAGAAGCCAAGGTTGGATTAATAAGTCTACAAAAAGAGATTATTGAACATCTGTGGACAGCTGAAGAGACCTGTCTGTATTAGGGCAACCATTCATCCCCACAGAAGAGCAACGAGTGACCAAAGAGTTGGCCACACCCACTCAGATACCCGTGCCACCATCTGATCATGTACCTACTCCAATTCCTATACATGCTGATCAACAACCTGCAGTAACAGGAGAAAGGCTTAAATGTTTGGAGAAGCCAATTTAGGCATTTCGCGAAATGCCTGGGGCTCAAAAGGCATTTCACAAAAAGCCTGATTGAATCAGGAATTTTGTGAAATACCTGGAATATTTAGGGATTTGGCAAAATGCCTGGTTAAACAGTGTGCCTATAACATATGTAACAGATCTTTTATATTTCCCATTATGCAAAATCAGATTCCGAGTATAAATTTCCACCCTCAAATTTACACCTGACAGTGCAAATTAATAAATTTGACACATTTGTTCTACTTGCGGCTTAGAACAACTGACCAGAAATTCCTTTATGCCATTTTGCAATATTTTGCATTTTTATATTTATTCTCTGTTAATCTAGATTGCAAAATGCTACTATTTTTTTAAATCCTGCTATTCGAGAAAACAGTGTCACTTGAAAGTTGGAATAGATATTTTGTTTATAATCCTGATAAACCTTTAACAGGTTTAATGTCTAATCAATAAAAATCAGATCAGCAGCACAGAGGCAAAACATTAATAAACAGGGTATGGGGGATGTCCTTAAACAAAAAGTAAAAATTTAAATAGTGTTGGTCCCATGAGTGAGTAGTACCAGGTTTAAGTTCCTCACATCAGCACAATAAATGAATTGACACTTGATATAACCATAAACAAAAACTTACAGCTACTAATCCAGGATGTGGGCCTTTGTTGCTCACACAAATAGGTCTGCCGGTGGCTGAATCAGTTCCAGTTATAGGTTCAAGCCATACAGTCTCGTAGAGAAAATCCATATATCTGACACATTTTGTTTTCATCTTCAGCTTATTGATATAGAAGCCCATCGGAATTGTTGTATTACAAACAGCATGACAGGTAGAACATTTAGCTAAAATATAAACGTAAACTTTGGTGCAACAGAAAAAAACACACACACACAAAATACCATTATTTTTCAAGTGCAAAATATACGTAAAAATAGTATTTTCGTTTACTGACTGGCATTTCTGCAACCTAAATTAATGGCATTTTTGAAAACATTAGACATTATTTAATAAGAAGTGTCTTACCCTGGTTTTGTTAAGAAAACCCAAAAAATTACAAATTTGGATTTTTGGGTTCATGAATCTGTTCAGTTATTTTTCATTGCTTATTTAAAGGTTGAAATTATTATTACTATTATTATTATTATTGTAAGGTATTTATAGAACATTCTTTCTGACATATATCTCAAGAGTGCTTTACAATAGAATAAAATTAACTAGGCAAAAGTACAAAAACAATATAGAGATAAAAGAACAGCAACATAAAAAGATAAGTAGATAATACAATAAACATAAGACACTAAAGGTCTAGGCAAAGATTGACTCAACAGTACTGTTTTATAAAGTCTTAAACATGAATGAAGTTGTAAGTGTGTACCAGAAGTTTGAACTGAATCCGAGCATGCACTGGCAACCAGTGAAGGGATATTAGCTAGGGAGTAATATGATCTCTGTAAGTGGCTTTGCATATAATCTTGGCGGCATAAGTTCATTTTGATACGTTTGATTTGTCCCAAACAATGAACTATTTGCATAGTTAAGCCTGGAAGTAACACGAGAATGAATAACTGATTTGCATGCATCTACAGACAAGTATTTCCCTATGTGTGATATACATCGAAGCTGGAGTAACCATGTTTAATATTTCTGTGAGACAAATTTATCCATGGAGATTAATGAGTCAAATATAGTACCAAGATTTCTGATGTGTTGCCCTACTGATTGGTGAAGCACCAGTAGCAACAGTTATTTTGTTGACATTTTAGGTGATGGGAAGAAACAATCAATATAACTTCAGTTTGATCATCATTCAGTTTTAGCAAATTATGAAGTATTCACTTTTTTGTCACTAGTGCATGCAGTAATACTAAATAGCTGATCATTGATGTTATGGATTTGAAAGGAAATATCGAGTTGGGTATCATCGCTATAGAAATAGTAGTCCAACTTGTGTTGTCTTATTATGTTCCTATGGGGTGAAGTATACAAGTTAAATAGAATTGGTCCAAGAACTGAACCTTGTGATACATCAAAATTCAATGCAAATGGGCCAGATCTACAGTTCTCAATTTTTACCGAAAATGCTCTATTAAAAAATATGAGCTAAACCAGGCACTGCCACAGAACTGGAATCTCTTTTCCAATTGATTTGAGAGTAAACCATGCTCAAAAGTGTCGAACGCTGCAGACAAATCTAAAAAAATTAAAGCAGCTATTCGCACTGATGCACTTACATAAGGAGGTTATTTTGTACATGTAACAATGCTGTTTCCATGGAGTGCAATGATTTTCTACTGGTAGCATGGTTTCTGTTATGGTATTGGAGTTCAGATGATCAAAACTGTTCATCACAACCACATTTGCAATCATTTTGGAGACAAAAGATAGTTTATACACAGGGTGGTAGTTCTTGAATTGATCATGATCTAATGATAGTTTATTCAAAGGGGGAAATACCAGTGCCTTTTTCTGTTCATTCTGAACAGTTCATTATCTGAGTTATTACAGGTGCAAGAGTAACGCAGCATTCCTTCAGAAGTAATGTACAAAACTAACTAATTCTAATTGGACTTGTATAGCACTTAATCTCTGTCATAATGACAGACTCTAAGGCTCATCACACCAAAAACATTGTTCAATATTTATAAACAGAGACATTGCAGGGGTCAGCACCGCAGAGAAAGCAGGAGGTGATTGAAAATTTAGGGTGGATATGCTTTTCCAAAGAGGTATGACTTCAGCTTTGACCTGAAGGAGGCAAGTGAGTTTGCAGAACGGACCTCGTCAGGAAGGTCATTCCAAATCATAGGTGCGTCATACGCAAAACTGAGTCCAAAATGCTTTCGAGACTTGAAAACTGAAGCAAATTCGGGAACCTCAAGAAACATGCCATCAGATTGACTTTGACGAGTGTTATATGCACTATGTCTGGGTATGAGAAAGGGTTCAAAGTATTTGGGGTTACCACTGTGTAGGCACTTATAAACAAGCACGACAGTCTTAAAGATAGAACAGTACTTAATCGGCAACCAATGTAGTGCTTTTCTAACTGGAGTGATTTGTGAATACTTGGTGGTGTTGGCAACAATTCTGGCAAGACTGTTCTGAACACATTGAAGTTTGTGCAGATCCAGAGCTGTGAGACCTCTGAACAGAGAGTTACAGTAATCTAGACGACTTCCGACCAGAGCATTGACAGCAATAAGGGCAGCTTCATGTGTCAGATGTCCTCTGAGTCACTAGCAAAATAAGCCTTGCAGACTTTCATAACATGGCAAGAGAATGAGAAATCTGAATCAAACCAGACACCAAGGTTCCTAACTGCATCTACTGGTGATATAAGATTACCGAGTATATTGACTGGGAAGGAGTGATTAAGTTTTTCACGCTGAGACTTAGCGCCAAACCCAATGAATTCCGTCTTATCAGGATTTAGCTTAAGCTTATTTGTAGAGAGCCATCTTTTAACGTCTTCTAGGCAGCGTGACAGTTTATCAAGGGCCGAGGCAGCATTTTTATGTGTGAGATGCGCATACAATTGTGTGTCATCAGCATAGAACTGGAAACTAATACCAGGGTTCACTGAACATGTAGCAGATGGTGATCTACATATCACCTTTCAACATCATCGATAGTAGTTCACTTAAAATTAGTGGAGTTACATAAGTTGGGCATATTTCAGAAATCTTAGTCGTGAAGGTTGTTTTGACATGATAATACTAATGTCTAGAAATTTAGAAGTGTTAAACAATTTCTTTTATTTTTCTTTAGATCAGTTAATTTCTTGCTGAAAACTCATATTTTGCTTCTGACATAAGAGGATTGACATATTTACTCTGTTTTTAAACATCACAAGATCAGATGGCAAGCCAGATTTTTTTTGCAGTTAAATTATTTAAATACTGAGTTTATCATTATTTCTTCCAAATTGTCATTTACTTCCAAAATCTCGTGATATAAATATGTCCAAAGGTTGGTATTTCTAATATTTCCATATAAATTTCTTTTCATTCATTTCAAAACAATTTTCTGGAAATAGACTGGTCCAATCTAATTCACCCATGTATGTGTGCATCAAACTTTTAGACTGTGAATTTTGCGTATTTTATCTGATAAATACTAAGTTTTTCATTGAACCTAGACCTAACATTATATAGCAAATAGCAAAGTTCAAAGATCAAAGCTAGAGTTTTCACATTCTGTTTTACAGTCAGGGTTATATTGGGACATATCCTAAAAGTATTAGTATGAAGCATTCATAAAGTGTCAATTTGATGAAGACATCCTCTAAGACACTGATGCCCCAGAAGGGGTAATCCAATTGCCCAAAAATAGGCCGTGTCCATGTTATGACCATGGTTATGGGTAGGCTAACCTACATAGGTAGGTCCTTCAACTGATGCCTAAATCCATTAATACTATTCTGAGTTCTACACTGCCTGAGGGAGTATGTTCCGTTTTGTGGGACCAGCAACTGCAAAACTATGCATCCCCATGCATTTTTATGATATTATTTACATGAAACAAAACACATGAAACCTGTTTCAATCAAGCAATTGGTGTCATTTTGGCATATGTTTTGTTATATTGAGAAACAAATTCTGAAACATTTTATTTTTTCAGCTTTGATGGCAAATTCTTTTTTGACGTCCAAAGAAGTGAAACTATTATATACCTAATTTCAAGTGGTAAAGTTGGTAAAATGTTAGTTTGTCATCCATTGTAATGCTAACATTTGTGCAAATTAGGAAATAAAAAACATAGTTGTGTATTCAATGGACCATTTGATTCTTCATATTAATTAAATAACATACCGTTTATTCTTACTGTGACATCTGACATAGTGGGACCAGTAAATGCTTTACTAGATCCTTTCAACATATCTGTATAGTTCTGACTGTTAGAGGTGAAGAAAAAGTAGCCACCAACATCATGTTTGAGTCTTACATTCACTGGATATTTATCCCAGCAGTTGCTTTCGACACCTGGATATAATGAGATAATGTTATCTGAGTGACACATATTTTCCATGACCAATCCGAGTTTGAATTTCTCTGCAATTTCGGCATGGATTTGAATGTAACAAACCCTAATGTAACAAAAAATACATAGTGCATGTTGATAGCTTACGTAATTGCAAAGAATATTCTGCACAAGGTGTCACAATTATAATGCTAATAATCCAGCTGTATACTATTATCCAGTCTGGGGTTTTACTTATATTTAAAACAAATACATTCTGTGGAGGGCAATATATTGAAAAATGATAAAATTGATAGAGTTTTATAGAATCCTTGGTCAAATATGTATATCTACTGTGTACTACCTTATAAGTTAAAGTTTTTGAATGATCTAAATTAAAAACAGAGCGAAAAGCCCAGGTCTCATGTGAAAGTCAAGAAATTAAACAATATCAGTCCTCATGTACAGTCAAACGCAAAAATTGAATACTATGTCGCAGATGAAAGCTAAGTAATTGAAAAGCATAGCATTGTAAGTAAAGATATATACTGTAATTACAAAGAACTTGCAGAGGGCACATCACCACCAGGTTATCAGGGGCGGGTTTCACGAAGCCTCCTTAAGACAAAGGTCACTTTAAATTTAAGGATTTCCTTATTTTTTCCCTCCTTTAAAAATCTCAGTTTTACAAAGTCTCCTTCCTTAAAGGAGCCCTTGAAATCTCCCTTAAAATTCAAGGAAGCTAAGGACCTACCGTAAATTTAAGGTTTAGTAACTTTAAAGAACATTTGCTCCCTCCTTAAGTTTCAAGGAAGATCTTTGGTAATGAGAGTTAAAGGATACTTTGTGAACCTGAATTTTGCACACTAAATAAATCCTACCCACAGAAAAAATAGAAAAGTATGGTTACTACTTTTGGGGTTATTACAAACACAGAAAAAAGCCCAGAAGAGAATCCACCATCATACACTTCCAGTGCTCAGGTGAAATCCAAGTAAGTAAATGCCAGGTTTTTTCACCACTGGGCCATTTATGTTTTGCATGCAAAATCAGATGCACATTATGTACAATAGGTACATTTTGTCCTGCGTTGTATGTACAAAAGAGTTAGCAGAATTTCAGTCTTGGATGGATATTTATTGGTTATATATATCATGTATATGTCTTGTTTGCATAAATATTGTTCAAACTACATGTATACTAGATGTTCATGTTTTAAAGGAGATTTGGATGCTCAGTGGGCACAGGGATCTTGGTTGAAAAGTTGTTAAGACACTTACCTCCCGCCTCTGAGGTCAGTAGTTTGAAAGCAGAACCCCATCCTATGTAGTGAAGTTAATATTTGTTTACTGATCCAGAATCTTGAGCAACCGTTATGTACTGCTTTACTCTGGCATTAAAATTACTTGTTGTCATAGGACCAATACAGTTTCTTGAACCCAATGTTAAGCTCAAATTAAATTAAATGTTTACTGGGCAAAAATTTTATGCCACTCTTAATAAGGAAAATTACATTATTTTTATTTTTTCCACATGCTGTCCTTGCTTAGATTTTTGAGGTGATCAGTGGTCTAGTGTTTGGCAGTTACTCCTTGTGTGTTCTCAGCTCCAAAAAATAACAATGCTGATAATATAACCATGGCTCGTAATATAACCATGGCTGTTGTACATAAGACACTTGCTTTATCAGGTGAGTATTTGCCACTTTTACTTGCAACAAAGCCACTGAGAACCCCACTGTGGCATGAAAATTATTTGAGTGACATTCATTTATTAAGTCATGGAAGACATACACAGTAGTTTATTCCTCTTTGACAATTTCATATAGAAAAATCCATTACATTTGCCTGGTTGGGCTATTTTGATAACCTAAGCAGCAAAAATGATAGAGTTTACTGGCAATTTTCAGCAATTTGTATAAAATGACCACACCATTCCTTAATATTATAATATTCATCAAAATTATATTTACAATAAAGTATTCGTTTCTCTGGAGAGGAGGGTCCACCTAGGCACATATGTAACACTCTCATCTCCTACCTGTGAGATCAGAGCTCTGACTTCATGTGGGAAAGTTGGTAGTTGCTTGCCACTGGTAGGCAGTTTGCAGAAAAGAACCTAGACCAACTATATCTACTAGTTTCCCCTGCCCTCCCAATCACCCGTCACAATATAACCAATAAAGTACTAGGCATGGTTTAAAACACTTAAAAAATAAAAAATATCTGTGGACAGCAAGTTTGTGGTCTCATCACAGGTTTGTATGGCTGTGAAATCCCACAAATCTCAATGTTGATGAACTCACCAAATACAATCCTGGCTGTTGAAGGGGGAGTAAAACATAACTTTTTTTTACTGTGGAGGTCAACATAATATTGGTAAGTACATATTTCTTACTCAAGAAAAATAACTAATGCAGTGAGGCACTTACCTTGAAAAACTAGCATTACTAATAGTGTATGCTGAATGAATACAGTGGGACTCATTTCGTCTTGTGTATTTCTCTGAACTCTGACTGCAATAGGGCTTGAGTAAGAAATATTACACAACCATTGTAAGTCAGCTAAATTTCAATATCCAACTTGAGGCTTTAATACTTTCCTTTGGTCAAAAGAATTTTAATCAACTGCCGTGGTTAATATTCTAAGAAGTTGTACAGTATTTTGAACATATGGACCCATTGGAAAAGTTTGCACAGTTCAGTACCAATTGCTGTAACCAGAGCATTTGCTTATTCCATTGTGTTACTACATTGCACTCCTTACTTAACAGATAAAAGTTTTAAAATTTTCATTGGAAGTGTTGGTAACTCTAACGCTGTATTGACTAAATACAATTGAAATGTACACAAAATCAATCACTGATCTATGTAAGAACATAGCATTTCTCGTATATCTGATGAATGGCAAGATCAATACTTTATAATGTCGAGCAAAATTTACATTTATGTTTTATTGATAAAAATGTTCACCATAGCAATAGAACACATCATTCCCAAGATCAGGATAGATATTTACAAGGTTTGATGGTCTTAAATTTGAGCTTTTGCTGAGGTCTCCGATGGCCTATGTGGTCAGTTAATTTAGCATCTTATCACAGCCAGCCACCTCTGTGTAGGTTTGAGTCCCACAAGGGGAAATACTGAAGGCCCGTCTCAATATTACCCTGGCTGTAGAACAAGACCCAAACCCCATCTTCAAGGGTGTTTTTCCTTCAAATTTGGTGAAAAACAAAATAATTTAAAATAATTGTCATATTTTGTTTTCATTTCAAGACTTGGTCTAGATATGGGGATACATGAACACTAATGTACATTTGTTTTGTATACACTGGCGCCATTTACTATGGATAATGGTTGTTAGAAGTTTGTCATCAAGTGCCAATTTTCATTTCAGAAACTGAGTAACCTACAAATATTTACTATTTAAGTATAACGTGGATAATAAATTAGACTTGTATGACAGAAATAATCACTTATTAAGAGAAGCAATATTACATGGGAGCTCTACTCAATAGATATTTTTTATATACTGCATCCCGCCTCTACTTGGCAAACCTACGTTATTACCGGTTTAATATCGTGGATTTATATTGATTAATATATGCACTGGTACAAACGCAAACTATAAATGTATTTTAACAACAAAAAGTGGAAACAATAATTTTTAGAAGGGTTATAAGGGGTGGTAATATAATTTCTACTTCAAATAGGTGCCAAAACTTGGCAAGACTTGCATACGTAAAATCCCGAAGATATTTAAATTATTTCTGTTGTCACTTCTCGGGGGCAGTGTCTAGGCATTGCACCAGTGAGTCAAGCTTCAATCTTTAATATAATGCGGGGTCTGGGTACCAGACTGAAATACAAAATACAAAGTCTGTCATAAGGGATTTTTTCTGGGAAAACAGGGAGCATTGGCTAGGGTTCTAGGTTCCTGGCATTTCTCTCCAAATTGTCTAAGTCATTAGTGAACAAGAATCTGAGGAACTAACAAGGACTTTTTGCTCCCACCCTCAATCCCCTCAAGCTGGAGTGTTCACTGGAAAGTGGTTTGTCTCTCTAACTTCACACCCTCTTTTGCGCAGGGGTAGGGTGGGGTTCAGCAGTGTGCGCCAAGGCTGGTTAACAATGGTGTTCAAGGGCTTGCATTCTTGTTAGGCTTCAGGCTTCTTTCCCCTGGCATCCAGGATGTACTAAATTCTCTTCAAACTTCATTAAAAACTTCATCAACAGTGCTCGTTGCTTATACGATTGGGGGGCCTTCCAATAATATGTTTTGTTTAGTCAAAAAGGTTTGTGAAACAAATTGGCAGGAATTGGATCTGGAATTTTTAGAAATATTTGACTTTTTACTTCTTGTGGGATAGTTACTGAGCCCCACTTAATAGCTACGGTCAGCAGATGACCTACTAGGGTCACTGACAAATGATTTACCTTCAGTTTGACCTCTAGATCAAGAGGTTGAGCTTTGGAGGCAAGACACAAGTGGTTCACATCCGACCTTACTTCGACCTGTAGGATCAAGGAGGTGACCTCTCAAGGTCACACAGGCATGCTATATTGTTTATTCTAAAATGATAGGCTGCGCAGTGACCTTGGACACGTCTTTTGCGCAATTCAGAAATTGCGAATATAGAACGGTAAATAAGGTAACGCTGTTGAATTCTACGTACATCATCCCTTCATGTACAAATGTAAACAAACAACTCACGGTAAAATAAAACGTAAATTATATGCAGCAAATATAAAGTTAAATAATTTAGTGGGGATTTTTATCAATATTTCATTTAAACATCGACTACTCATTAATATGACATTACAGAATTCTGTGGGGAATTTTAACCAAAAGGCTGTTTGCACATCCATCACTAAGCACGTTTAGTTAATGGAACAGCCAACATGGTGCTGGATTTGTTTTGAATTTTGCTTAAGATTTACTGCTTATTTTGACCAAAATATTAGTGTAACCATTTTAGAATAGGAATAAAAGACAAATTCTTGTGCTTTATGACGGTTTTAAACTATCGATCTGCTGTCGGGCTTTGTGGCTTTAATACAGCCGCTCGATAGTTTAAAACCATCATAAAGCACTCGAATATGTCTTTTATTCCTATAATCAAAGTCTTTTTATATTTTGCTTAAGATTTACTGTTATTTTGACCAAAATATTAGTGTAACCATTTTAGAATAGGAATAAAAGACAAATTCTTGTGTTTTATGATGGTTTGAAACTATTGATCTGCTGTCGGGCTACGTGGCTTTAATACAGCCGCTCTATAGTTTTAAACCATCATAAAGCACTCGAATATGTCTTTTATTCCTATAATCAAAGTCTTTTTATATTCGGTTTTAATGTAACAATAACATGGTAATTGCAAAGTAATCAGACCTTAATTTGACCAGTCGGGTCATAGAGCTGACCTCTCAAGGTCACAAATTCATTCTATATTATCCAGTCAAGTCTTTTATATTCTGTTTTAATGTAATAATAACATAGTAATTGAATATAATATACATGTCTTTTTATGTTATGTATTTTAAACCAGAAATGTATATAAAATGTTAGATAGATTATGTAATGATATACAGGGTTGAATGATATGTATTTAATAAAAGTTTAAATCTTCTATTGGTGGTTGGAGCTGGTGACTGGAATCTCTTATTTGGTATGCAGAAATACACGGGTGTGGGCGATAAAGAAAAATATTATTGGGGAAGTTTTCCTATTGTGTTCTGACTCAATGCATTGATCAGATAAAAATTTGAAAGTCGTTCACGGTAAAAAAAATGCTTCATATTGGCTCATACTATATTTGTGTGAATAGCTAAGGTAGAATTGTTAATCAGTTCATCGGTCTAATTTGAGATTTTCTTTTACTTTGAACCTCAATAACAAAAATAGTATTTTGTACATTTGTAATGTTCATAGGTCCAATAATAGATGTGTTATCACTTATCACTGTGTAAAATATCATTCCCCTAGCATTTATGTAATTATTACATAAATTTTGTTTCTGTCTAATTGATGAAAACTCCTTTATCAGTTTATAGGTCTATTGTGAAAAAAACACTTAACTGAACCCACAGCTATGTAATGTCCAGCATATAAAGTCTGTAACTCATGGACAGTGATGAAACGATGGGTCTGTTTTGACAAAGTCAGCTATTTTCTGGTAGGTCTTCAAATCTTATTATTGTATATGCTAAACAGTGAAAAAGGGGGTCAAGGAAACTTTTTTTATTGAAGCAAAAAGTTGATCCATAGTTTCTCAGATTTTGTATTATTTACATAGCTGAAGTAAGAAAGGAATTTTCAGAACAATTTGTAGTTTCTTTATTTTATTTATAATCTGACCTTGTAATATCATAATTCACATCAATCAATCAAACATATCAATCAATCAAACAAAATATAAACAAAATTAATAAAGAATGGTACAAGTGAATATAGTTTCAACACAGGGAAAGCTATTCCAGAGCCTCGCTAATTGGCCTAAATATCTTACTAAAATAATTTGAGACAAAAATGTAATTTGTGAAACTTCTAACATTCAGAATTTTGTACTATTTCATGCAAACAAAATTAATGCAGTATCAATCAAAAATGAACAATAAAAAAGTGGGGTCACCACACACACAAAAATGAGAAATTAATTAAGCAAACTTTAAGCGGTAACACTTTAATAAATGCTGGCTCAGCAAATTTTCAATGTGAGTTGGAATCTCCATTGCTATTCATACATGGAAATCAGTCAGTTGAAAAATATTTAATAGCCATTTTAGAAGCAACTTTGGTAATCAATCTCATTTGAATTGAGTAAAATTAAAAGTAATGTGACCTTTTTGTTGATATATTTTTATAAGTTATCAGTCAGTACTGCAACCATTTTCACTGTTGAGAGCAAAAAAATGTAGTTTACAAACTCATCTTCTTTTTGTCACATTATTGTGCAAATAACATGTTTTATAAATAAAAACTAGACATTTTACTATTCATTTCTGGTTGTATTGTAAACAACTAAAAGGCTTCATACTAGACTAGATTTGACAAAGCTCAGCCTCAAAAAAATTCCATGTCTTTTCTTTTACCCTCAACACATGCAAGACAAAACAGACATAGATATTACTGAATATATTGCCTTTTTATTTCACTATCCCCAGATCCTCAGTGACTAAGTGGTTAATAGGTTTGGCATCATAGACTTGTCACCTCTGTGGGTTAGAGTCCCACAAGTGGCAATGCTGAGGACCTGTTCCAGTATGACCCTGGCTGTTGAACGGGACGTAAAAAGCCCAACATTAGAGAGTTTGCGGACGTTTCATAAATGTTTCTTGTAAAACACGCAACATAATTAATCAATACTGGAGAAAGCCACTAAGGGGGAAGTTTTGTTTGCGAACAGCGTTTGAACTATGATTTTTACAAATATTTCTTTTAAATGAATTGGTAATTATACAAGTCAATAACAATAAATACACTGGTTTAAATCATCTACAGTACTGAATGAACTGTGTACTAATATATATTACAGACTTTATTGACCTAACAACCAATAAACCCACAAGTTAAATAGCTTATAAAACACACGTACATAAAACTTTGAGGATTGTGTTCATTACTTCAAAAAAATTTAGGACAGGGGATGAAAGAAGGTTGGTTGTTGTACACTTAGCTTTTCAAAAATTGGAAAAGTTGCCAAAATAATCTACAGTCTCTCAAGAACTCTGTACTGACATGTATAACACACTTTATTGCTGCAATAATTAATAAATCCACAAGGGAAACAAATTACATGGTGAAGTCATTTGCCACGTAAAAAACGTAACCTTGTGCAGTTAAAACCTTATGAAATTACGTCACACACAGAAATCACAGAAAGTAGATACGGGCATCAAAAACGTTGTTCGCAAACTCTCTATTGACTTGTATTTCACCACCCAACCCCAATACAACCCACTTGATATCACTTGCTTTCCTACACGGATATCAAAAGTTGTAGGACTTTTCTGCTGTTGGACTTTTCTCTGTGGGGCTTTTTTCCCCAGATTCCAATCAACAGCTGAGGGGCTGACACCTAACATTTATGAAATGTGATTGCTACACTTTCAAACTCTAATAATTAATCCATCAAAGTGTTAACAATGAAATTATTAACTCTCAAATCAGAGTTACATTTTCAATCATCAATAAAATACGTAAGTGTTACTTCATTGGCTCATAAATGTGGTCATAAATATGGTTTAGCATCAATACACACAGACTAATACACCCTGGGTAAGTTATAAAAAATTACTATAAAACAGGCAAAATACACTTTTCATAACCAACAACTTCAGATGTCATTATACTGGTTAGCCCTGAGAAGGTTCCAGCAGACAATAGAACATATCGTCGAAATTGGATGTGTACAGAAATATTGATTTACACATATTTCTACCCCTCAAATGTATGTAAATCATGCACTACGATATTAGGCATGTATTTAGTTTGGGCTATGCCCTAAGCCATGTAACTACCCAGCTAAATTCCCCCTGATGAATACTGTAAAGTTTTTATTACAATTCTGTCACACCTTTAACACAACATGACAAACCAGGGATAAGTTTTCCCTAATATAAATAAAATAAACCTTGTACAGTAGCACAAGTTATTTTTGATAGCTTTAAGTGGTAGAAATGCTTTTCATTTAAGCCATAACCGCATATAATGACCAAGAAAAGTTTTCACAGTGTGAAGACCAGAATGAACTCGTTATTGGCCATAAAATATTCAAACTTTAGAAACAATAGACGCATTGGTACTGTATAACATATAAAACGTATAGATTATATGTAACTCACAGCATGACAAGCACAAGTCCTGGAACCTCATTAAAACATTTAAATCGTAGATAAAATAAAAACGATACTTAAATTTTAGTGTGTTAGTATACTTTTCATCCATGCCCAGTAGGAAATACGCTAAACAATAGTTTACTGACAATGTGCAAACCCCATGCAAGAAGTCACCAATATGTGTATATAAAACAACAACAGTAATATTACAAAAGGGGGCCCAGCACTTGGAACTGGGCTTTATGACAAGGTGGAATGACATAAATCGATACGTTTTAGCCCTATATACGAGGGCATATGGACCCAACTGCTTCTGCTACCAAAATTAAGTACATACCATAATTAAATACATAAGCCCCTTTTGAAAAACTCACAAGCAGCTCTAAAGGGGTTGAGCAATTCAACACCTAGTTAATAGCTCAACATTAGCCTCTGAACCAGTAACGTTAAGGCAAATGATAACTGGCCATTATATGGTAAAACATACAGGCCAATTACTGTCTTACATCTAAGAAATAAAAACTTAAGCGCTATGATGTAAACTGCCAGCATACAGCAAGCTTTCCGCCAGCTAGCAGCAGCATGGTATGCCCGACCATAACTGCTCTGCATATATAAGTCAAGTCTATGTATCTGGACAGTGAACATACCAAAAACAATTGAAACGAGAAAGTAATAGAAAGTAATATGGGAAATAAATAAACTTCCTTATTTTTTATGGGAAGGGTCCAGATTTACTATGGATACTGTATGAATCTGAGAGAGTGCTGTGGCAAATTGAAACAAAGTCATCTTTTAAAGTAAAAGCCAGTGTGCGTCATGTTTTTATACCTCTGTGTTCTATGGTGTATGAAAGTGACCTGTCACCATTGCGGGTGCAAGTTTTCATGTTTTTCATACTGAAAAACATGCAAACTTTGAATTGATCTTAGCAAGCATTTGCTTCACCTGTTCTTGGTCATATCTTGACCTTCAGTTAAAATTTGACCTTGATCTCAGCAGATTTTAACTGTAATGATTATCCACACTCTCAGTGCCTTTTTATACAGACTGTAACTTTCCATAATCCACGTAGTTACACTCTTAGAATCGTATTGTTTCCTTTAAATTTCTTTTACAATTTCATACTTTTAGTACTTCATCTCATTGTAATACCCTAGGCTAGTACATGCCTCTTCATCTCACATGGAACTTGGTGCCTTTTTGCACACAGTACGTTGTGTACTTTGTCATAACAAAATTTTCATCTCATTCTGTTTGGCCACAGCAAGCACGGTCTTGCTGTGTCCTAACTGCGTTCGTTTTCCATAGGTGACCTGTGACCTTTTCGACTTTGACCTACCTAGTGGCCCCCTAGTTATACTGTAGTCTACACCTCACTCTTGATTCTTTTCAAAATTACTCCATACTTTCCACCCTAATGTGTAAAAAATTACTGCCATAGAACTTGTAAAGTCCTATTTTCATTAATTCATAGTACCAACTCTGCCTGGGCTTTCCCAATCCCCTCTAAAAAGTGTGTATCCTAAATTCTCCTTGTATCTATATGTTTCAGTAGGTTGGGTGACCTTTTATGGGAGGTCATATCATTGACCTCCCCTGTTTACTTTTGGCTTGGGCGTGTATTAATCCCCAGGGGATGGGGCCTTGCCAGGCACACTTGGTTTCATGCTGGCGGTATCCTTTGTAAAAAATTAAATTTAAATTTCTGCCAGTGTATATCTTAGGTAATAACATAGCATTTCATCTTTTACTTTAATTCTCAAGGCCAAGGTGTAATGTCTTTTTGGCCCTTATCTTGGTAAGCTCTTACTGACCTAAGACATTGGCTTAGTAACTCATAATCGTAATTTTGCCAATGCCAGTAAACTCTTAAAGTTCTTGCAAGTAATTGACTCTAAGTATAAGATTGAACTTAAATGTTATGCTATGTATCAGTAATGTTAACTCTGATTTAAATGTTGAATTATATGTTATTAAAAAGAATTTTAGTAGATTAATAAATAATATATTTATCCCAATTGCTTGTTTTTTTTGGCAGTTGGTTTTGTTGGGGGGCCCATGGGGAATGAGTCATGAAGTCCCACAATGCAACATTTTAGACTGGTACCAGAAGTGAAGGTTATGTCCACTGAGTGGTTGTACCCCTGAGTGGTCAATCATTGACATTTATTTTTGAATGTTGGTCAACCACCTAATGAATATTTTAAATAAATTTACTTCGAATGCCAGTGATTGATATAGGAGGGGGACAGTGTTACGTCAATTTCTATTGTAGGTCATTCAAACTAACAACTACCATGATACTGAAGGCGCTGTATAGCATAGAAAAGAGTGCAATATGTCTTGATACTTTTCTAAGATTTTAGAACTGACAGCATGCAGGATTATAAAGATTAGTAACAAAGTTCATTGATATGTCAGAGAAAAATATATCTAACAAACTGCATCTGACTGATGCAAAGAGTTGTATGTTCTCTAAATTTGCCTGGGGTCAATATAAATACTATTTATAATTTCATCATATGTTAGAATACAATGATAATAATCGATCTTTAGCTTTAATTATTGTATGCAAAGTGTTTAACAGTATATAGAAAAGCTGTTCACTTTTCGAAAGCCCTAATTTTGTTGGCATAGGACAAGTTCTATGTATGTATTTGTACTTATCACAGAATATATTTTAGGATACTACTATCATTTTACAGCTGGAGGAACTTCTTTTCATTCTCATAACTTTTATAAAACCACAGTGCTTGTTTTCAAGAAATTTTATATTTTTTTATCTATGGGCGAAATGCTGTCCCCCTTTGTATATTAATTTTGCTTGAATGATAAGATAATGTAGTTTTCAAGATATTCAAAAGACATAATTGCCTTTCCTAATGTAAGTACACATCAGTATTGACACAATTTAAGTTCCAAAATGTATGATCCTCAAATAAATAGTCTGTCATCCCATTGGCTATCTTGTACCTCTTGCATATATGGTGTTATATTTCTTAGAATAATTATTCAGTGACCCAATCAACAAAAAATAGGAAATTATTGACGTAGGCTACGAAATGTAGTATTCAACTATTAGGTCATAATTTTCACAGATTGATAAGAAAACAATGAGTCAATTTTACTCATTTTATGTCTCATTTTTATCAATACAACACAACGGGTATGATAAGACCAGGGCCCGTATTCACGAAAGGTCTTAGACTTAGCCAGGTCTTAGGCTTAAATCCAGTCTTAAAGTTAAGACTTTTGTCTTAGTTAAGCTTTGTCTTAAAACCATATTTACAAAAGGTGACTTAGCTGAGACTTTTGTCTGAGACTTAAGCCTAGGGCTTAGTCTTAACTTTCATATAACCACAGTGGTTTAAAGGTCAAAGTTGGGGTTTTACGTCCCGTTCAACAGCCAGGGTCATATTGGGACAGGTCCTCAGAATTGCCACTTGTGGGACTCGAACCCACAGAGGTAACAGCCTATGATTAGATGCCAAACTTGCTAACCACTAGGCCACTGAGGACCTCCACAGTGGTTTTGATTGTCATGTGCCATTATTTGTACCCATAAAATATGTACTCTACAATATGTTGTTGTTAGAACAAGAAAATAAACAAATCAGGCATCATACTTATATTATAAGTGGTTTTAAAGTAAACTATAACAGATTTAAAACATACCTGGCACATTTTAAGTTGCCTAAAATATGTTGCTCAGGTAACAGCACAACTATGGGTGTATCCTTTCTAAATACATTCAAAACATTCAAACCACGTTTTTCTCCCTAGGAAATAGCTTCAAAATATCTGGTATGTATTTTTGACTAATTTAGAGTCATTGTAAAACTGAAGTGGGCATTTGTCAATGCATGTGCCATATTTAAGAACCTCCTACCTACAAGTCTTTAAGTTAAGCCCTTATTTAAGCTTAAGACTGGTCTTAACTTCTTTGTAAATACCACTAAGACTAAGACAAAAGTCTAAGCCATTTTCTGCAAAAATTAAGACAAAAGTCTTAACTTTAAGCCTAAGCCCTGGCTAAGACCTTTCATGAATACGAACCCAGGTGTTGGTTCAGACGACACATGTGCTATATGCACAGAGCATATATCTGACCTAATATCAATATAATACACAACATTGGAATGTATGTCTAGTTTGAAGACTGTCACACAACAGATCAGAAGTCATGTTGAGGTTTCTTGCTTTCCTATTTTGTTTGTTAATTAACAAGCATTGCAACTGCTTACCAAAGGTAAAATTAATACTCTTTATGATAAAGTAAATCTGTTTCAGTGTTGATAACTTAGTGACAGAGTAAGATTAAATACATGTTGTTTAACTGCTCAGCCGGGATTCACAAAAGGTCTCAGGCTAAGATTTTTCTCAGATTTGGTCTAAGACTGTCAAGGGGGTGATTTAAGTTTTCATAAATCACAGTATATGTAATAAAAAGTCACAAAACAAAATAAAAATAGTGAAGTATGACATATTATTTAACTTGTAACACAAAATATGAATATATATTAAGAGTTTTTTTAAAAAAACAACAACAAACATTTACATTACAAATTTACATGAGTGGCTTGTTTTGCTCTTATAATCAATTCTTTTGAACATCAGTACAAATTATAGTAAAAACGTTTTGCTTCATTGAAAATATCCTAAAATGAGTATAAATTTGGTAGAGTGGTAAAATATAAAAGTGTATACTTTCCACTAATCTCAACAAAATGTTACATCAGTTTTGCTTGGTCCAGACTCAAAAGTTGGCTGAGATTTTGGGCCATTTTCCTTTCGTGAATCTCAACTTAAGCAAAATCTCAGCTGGGACAAAAATCTCAGATTTGAGCAAAATCTCAGCTGAGATTTGGCTAAGACTTGAGACCTTTCGTGAATCCGGCCCCTGGTTATGTATGAGAAGTATGGGTAATCATTAAGATTATGTCATCTTCAATTTAAAAAAAAAACAAACAAATGTAGTTATTGTTTGTGTTTTGTACCTCTCTTTTCACACTAATATATCTGCCACTAACAAGGGTGAAAAACCCAGGTCCTCTATTATAGAAGAGGAGTGTGCTATGTTTGATTAAGAACTCTATCTCATAGCAAATTTTGAAACTATTATTTCATATTGTCACATTTGGAACTAATAGTATGCACCTTTAAATATTTACAAGGGGTTATTTGTGTATCTATATCTAAGTCTTCGTTACAACAGTTTCTTCTGCTCTGCCACCCTGGACCGCTGGAACCCAAAACTACCCAGTTAAAATATATTGGTTCTAATTTTTAATAAATGTACATATTCTGCAATCATACAAATATATATATATAAAGTAAAATGAAAAATTTACCCAGAATGTTAATCAAATTGTAAATAGCTTGTAATATCTGAGGATTATTATTTTTAATTAATTGCATAAAGTACTTTTTCAGCAAAAAATTAAAAATACGTAGTTTGCAACTATTCTGAAGAAAAGGCTTCATAAATAAAACTAATAACTAATCTTGTATAATAAAATACTGAAGCAAATATAGGAACTACCAATCCAAAAGTACCTATGTTCTATTCCCTGACAATCCAGACATTTAAGCTGTTTAAAGAAAGGTGTGTGAGGAATCAAAGTGGGGGACATTAGCATAGATTTGAAATCAAGAAACGAAAAATGTTCAAAGATACTAGCAATACAGCTTGACAGTATTACTGATAATTAAAGACATTATTGCGTTACCTTACTGTGTATAAAGAATGAGTGGCCTTTTAATCAGAGGTCAAATTTGGACAAAATATATTTCAAACATGTACACAAATGCTTAGTATTCATAAAGTACTCGTATATAATTGCAGATTGCAGCTAACCAGACTTAGTAGCATATTTTTGTCACAGACAGCATATATAAGAGTACATAATATTAGGGTTTTTTCTTAATTGCAAAGAAAAATTTGAGCCATATTTTAACTACAGTTTTAAACATTCCTATTTACCAGTTCACAGAGTTTAATATTTAAAGGAAAACTATTTAATATTACACACAGGACCTATGTGAAGATTCTGCATCAGTCAAAGAATTGAAACAACAGGTGGAGACTTTGCAGCTCAAATTACATGGTTTAGAAGGTAAGTATCCTTAATCCCAACACTTTTATTCTTAGAATTTCTCTGTAAGAAAATTGTTTCAAACTTTGTGGAAACATTTAACATTGGTTATTTTGTTTTTGATTAAAAAAACATATTGAAGGTACACTTTAATAACACTTTTAGATTTTTTAATTATTTATTTTTTTTCAATGTTCTTTTCAAAAGAGTTTTACTTTTCCTAGATGATTTCATAAATACACTTGTAACTGTTGTCAAGACTGATTTAAGTATATATTACAATGAACTTGCAGACGTGTTTGAACGACTAAAAATAAAAGCAAATATGAATCTAAAATATTTGAGACTAAGTAGTATAAAACATTTATATAAATTAATTTTAATTTGATAGCTTCGCAATTGAATAGTTTATATCACAACAGGTGTTCATTACAAGAATAGCTAAAGTAATGTACAATTGTTTCCCAAAAGGGCTGCACTGTTTACACCCAAGAATCAACAAGCAACAACAAACTTTTCCACTTTATGCTAGGAGACATTCACAGCACTGGTCTCAATATACACACAAAAGCAAGCAATATAACATCTTTTTTGGCCAAACAGGAATGTTTGGCAACTGGCATATCAAACATGCTCTGTAAGATATATTCTGGTTGGTGATGTCAAAATTAGGCTTGTCATAAATTTGGGACATTTTTCATATGGGCATTAAAATCAGGGCTAAATATTCCTGTTTCTGATTACACATGCTTTAAAACAAAGATTACTGATTTGAAAATATTTCATGTTCTGGATTCACAAATACAGAATGTTCTCATCTAAGACTCAATCGTTTGATGTATATGAGCGCATAATGTGTCCATAGTCCACGAGAACTTTATTAACTTTTGCTCAACTCACTGACAACCATACATGACAAAAGAAAACTCACTGATGTCACAGTTTCTATCTATAAAATTATTTGGGCTAATGAGGGTAAATGTCTCATTTCATTGTAATGTCACTGTTTTTCTTTTCTGAGAAGTATCTCAAATCGTTGACCCTTTGTTTTGAGCACAATATTCCTTTTCCTTCCCATTTTTTGGCTTGTACAGATATAAAAAAGGCAAATCAATTAGCTAACAAACAAACATTGGAGTCTCTTTTTGTTTATTAATGTATGAAAGTGAACATTTATGTTAAACTTGATGGTTAAACTTGATAAAAACGGGACAAAACTGTCCAATATCAATGTCGCCCATCTACCTGTTTTCTTTCCTGGGAAGTATACTTATAAAGTACATTTCTATCTATGTTTATTTTTATCAAGAATATTTTATTTAGATAGGACTAAGGTGTGTATTGGTTTAAGCAGTATATTCATTGGGGCAGTGCTTATTCAATCTTCTTTTTCATCTAGGTTATAGCTCTATATGACTATTTGGTTCACAAATGTTCTCAAATTTTCTCACTTAACTGGCAGATCTATGGTCTCGAGTTCAACACTTACTCATGACATTGTCATGTCATGACATTGTGGGTCTGAAGTCATGTAGCTTGAAAGGCTTCCATGACTAATGCTTTCCTAAATAGGCTAGAAAACATACAAGACACAAGATCTCGCACAATTAGTATCATCGAGGAGCAATAGTAGCAGTTAGCAGCATGGATTTACACAATTAAAGTTAGGAAGTAACTCATCCTTATACAAAGTCTTCTGTAACATTTAGTGTCAGATATGAACTATATGAACCAAATAATATACGCATCATTATACAACTTGAAATAACATATACTCCACCCAACCCAAGTTCTCCATTTACTCTACCAAGGTCAAGGAGAGGTCAAATCCATAACCAGAACAGTGTGACCTTCACCCCAATGATAAGTTACCAGGCAGGGCGGAAAAAGGCTCCCCCAAACCGACAAACCGAGACCCATACAATAGAAGATGAAATCCCAACCCCAACAAAAGCCACCAAACCAATGCCCCCCCCCCCCCCCCCGAAGAAAACCCCACACGCATGACATAAGGATAGAGGGACAAGTAGGGTAAGTTGCCGGCAGATCACAAGGTCAGAGGTCAGGAAGTCAAGGTCCGAGGGACAGCGAAATAAGGCCAAGCAAATGGCTAATCCAAAAGGTCAGAGGTCACAAGTTAAGAGGTCAGATGGAAATATGAATGTATGTCCTGCCCATGTATATACAAATAAACTGTACAGGGTTGAGTATGATATATACTTGATGTTACACTGAACTAATGTGAGAGAGGGTAAGGACAGCCCCAATGATAGATAAAATATGTCAGAGCTGGAAGTGAAGAATTAAAATCAATAAAAACACAAAGCCCCTATGATGGATGCATGCCTCAAAAACTCTAGTACATCCATGAGTATATAAGCAAATCATTACATAGCATGTGCACAAAACAATGAACGTAGCAATAATGTTGACTGTAAAATGATTTAGTAATCATCACATAAATAGGATAAGATAAGGAGATAAAATAACTGTTAGATTAAAATCAAGAAACAAAGAGCCTTGGAGTCCATTTAACAATAAAAAGCATAAACCCTAGAGTACATGCATGATCTCATACAAGGATCCATGACATGGTACAGTATCAGGCTGACAGCACATAGACATGTAAAAATGTAAATAGATAAATACATTGAGGCAATGTAGACTATCAATGTTAAAGTTCCTGATAGTGTTACATCCAGCATTCCTATGACAAACGTGTATACACCACAAGTTGATAATATTCATAAGCATGGAACCTAAGATCCATGTAACTAGAGTGACCTGTCACATTGTTGAATCTCCACCAGGCGTATGACACAGTTCACAAACACAGGCGCTGAAAGATGCTTTCTGATGCAAACTCCATACAGTTGATGATGTACCATAATCATAACGTATACTTGTAAATCATAAAGTACCCCAAATCATAACACAGTCATTCTCAGCCACCATCCATAATAAACAATTAACCTGTGGCCTTCTTCATTGCCAATCAAACTAGCATAGGGGATAACATCACAGAGGGGAACAGCAACCAGGGAAATTGGCATGAAGTTTGGTATCACGCTGATAGATGCACTCTTCATAAGGTTCCTCCACCACATATAATAATATATTGAAGGTAACTAGGTCTGTGAACAGCCAAAATATACCATGCCAGTTTACGGCATCATAACCAGGGACAACCAGCACAGATGCAAGAGATAAAGCATTGATCTGAATACTGAAAGTAATAACCCAGTTCCAAGTGTGAAAATCCATAGGTCGCAACAGCAAGGTGCACATCAATGAAGAGCAAAACAACGCTGATGGAACAGAATCCAGTAGCCATTATAACATCTGACTTCTGAAAGCATTCTATGAGCGGCCAACTCAGCAGACAGCTAACACATCCAGCATCTGCACATACAGTTGAAGGAGGTATAACGTGACCAAGCGACGGCGACTGGCAGCAGAACTAGGGAACCAGAACAACAACTTGGCCATCTACAGCAGGCAACAGGCCATTGTCCAGTATATGAAATGGGGCACATCCAGGTGACAGAGCTTAGCAGTAAATGATGGCTCTACAATACAGACCTCGGCGAGAGTGTAGGCATGAATTGCAACCAGGTGGAGGAACCAAGCGCAGAAGGGAAGACCACCACTCCAACCACAGCACAGAGGAGATGAGGAGCACACCATCAATGGCAGAAGACCAGGCTCATCCCAGCACCAGGAGCACTGAACAAACTAACAAGAGCAATCTGATTTTGACAGTAGGGGAGGGGAACCAAGGAGGGAAATTTCTTGGTGTTGACTGCTCTCTGTTACATGTGGTTTATGTAGATTTCAACATAAAGTAAAACACTTGATATTTTATATTTAAAAGTATTGATGGTTGTACATGTATTCCCTCAACATAAAATGGTATCATCATTTCAGAGAGACTACAGAATAACGTTGCCTTCACAGCCTTCAGAGAGGAGCAAACCTGGTATGATTCCGGCTCAACAATAGTGTTCAACACTGCACTCACCAGTGTTGGTGGTGGGTTTGACACTGGGAGTGGCACTTTCACATGCCCAGTGACTGGTTAGTCTTTAATATATTTATCTGATGTAAAATGTTTTGTGTAAAAACCACATATGCTTTGTACATGGTGGGATTTGAAAAATTGCAAACTCTGAAGACCCAAAACTGTCAGCTGTAACATAATCGAGGTAACATAACAGGACAGTATTATAAAATGGGACTCGTTATGATAAAAGATGATAAAACATCTCCATAAACAACAGTAATGGTACAATGCTAGAGATTATTTCTATTTGGAAGAATTTTTACAGAACTTCTTCAACTTTTTGCAGAACTGAAACATGTTGCTAACTTATACCTTTTTTTAAATGAACTTACATTTTTTTACTTCTTCACCAATTTTCTCACATATCTTTTAATCTTTAAGAGTGCTAATATCTGGGCATATCCTATGATATCATGTTGGACTGTTTAGTATGCAGTGGCCCATACCGATTTATGGACATTGAGAGACACTAACATTCTAAATGCTGTCATTCAATTGCACTTAAAAGTGAAACCTACAAAAATGATGTCCGGGATAAAAGTGGTGTTTTTTCTGGATTTATGGTATTAATCTACATAAAAGATTTCCAAGAATGACATCAGTTAGATGAACCAGGTGAATTTATTTTCTAAGTTAAACATTTGCTTGTTATTTTACAGGTCTTTACCTTTTCTCTGTCACAACTACCTGTACTAATGAGGCCTACCTTAGACTTCAGCTTCGATCTGGCTCAACAGTATATGGAGGAATATACTGTGACAGGGATGATGCGGTAACCTATTTGCCATTGTTTTAGGGTTTAATTTGGTCAAAGTCCAGCTTAAGTTGGCAGCTGTAGTAATATGAGGATAGACCTCAAGCCCATGTCCTTGTTGCCAAGAGTTGGAATTAAAACCCATTGACCATTAATATAGAATATAAGGGATTGCATGCAAAACACATCAACCACTAGGCCACTGAAGCTGGCATCCCTCTTTATTTGACCCCCTAAGTTGTGCTGATATGCTTTAGATTAACTTATGTTTTAGCATAATGTACTGTTTATGTTTAAATGGGTAGTTGTTATGGGATGAACTGTAGCTGTACGAACTAGTTCATCATGATTTGGCTCTAGATATTCCCTATTTTTTTCAGCTTTTTCTCACGGTTTTGTTTTGTAAGTTAATAATCCATCCAAATCAAATGGCTTCTGATAACAATCTGTTGTGGGGAAACATGTTGTGGAAGTCAAACAAGAAAAAACACATGTCTATATGGTCAGTGTTGAAGAATGTTAATTGGCGCAGACACATTTACATTCAGTTATTAGTCCACATATATAAACGCTTCTTCAAAAACTCTCTCCAACAATCATAGTTACAAAATATCAAATGAACATCATTTGTATTGTAATGCATCACAAAGTTTAGTTTTATTTTTTTATTTCGAGATTTACGTCACTTTCAACACTGTACAGGCCATATCACAAGGGGTACTTTGAAGGGCAGAGGAAACCAGTACATACAGTTGGTCAAGATTCTGTATTGTAAACTGCCGACCAATGGCAAGCAACTACCAGTTTTCCCGCTTGAGGTAGGGCCGGGACACCGAACCCTGACCTCAGAGGTGGGAGGCGAGAGTGTTACCACTCTGCCACCATGGTCCCCTCCACAAAGTTTTAGAGACACACATTATGCTTACTACTATTTTCAGGACACTACCCAGGGGCCGATTTCACAAATGGACTTAAGTCCAGATTTAGACTTAAATTTAAGACTGTGGTCTTAAATTTTGTCAAAAGAATGTTAAGTCTGTGGTCTTAGACTTAGTGGATTTCACAAAGCAGCTAAGTCCATAAAATTGCTAAGTCAGTGAACTTAACTTTAAGTTTGGGAGGTATTGGGCTTAAATTTTGTAAAGAGGACTTAAATATGGCCGCCATAAACTTTTCCTCACTTCAAAATTTGAAATGGCTGTAAATAAAATATAATTACACAGAACACCTCACTAAAGTAGTCTTTGGGAAATTTATATGTGGCAACAAGGTTTTCCATTTCAAAACAGCCATAATCCTCAGATAAAATACATTAAATGAAGGATATATGGCACCAATATTATATTTTGAATAGATATAAAAGGTCACATGACACAGAAAACCACTGTGGTTATTTGATAAGCTTGGACTTAGCCAAGTCACCTTTGTGAAATCCATTTTAAGTCCCAGACCTAGCTAAGACCAAAGTCTTAGATTTAAGTCCATGACTTAGCCAATAAAGTGACTTAGTGTAAGTCCTTTAGTGAAATCGGCCCCTGTAAACATTTTTAGGTTTTGCAAAAATTTTAAAGGAAACTTTTGGCAAAGGTTAAAAAATGATGGGTACAAAAACCATGTATAATAGAATGTTTTTAAACGCTTTATGTCTACCATTTATTAAATGTTTAATGATAAATGTTACAAAAACATTATACAAATGAACATGTCTGAACATGCCTGAATACTAATGGGGTCATAGGTCAAATTCAGTATCTTTTTAAGGTTGCTCACTAATGAAAATGTTATTTTATGTCTAAAATTGTGAAATAGTGGCTTAGAAATTGTGCATATTACTATTAGGGATTGCATGTGGGGCAATTTTTGTCCCCTATAATCCCCTATTATTGCCCACCTTCATCTTTGTTTGGACATGTTTGAAGGTTTCGTAAACATTCTGAAAATATGGGTTTAATAAACCTGTTTGATAGAATGTTATTAAAATATTTGATGAACAATGTTGTTTAAACATTTTATGTGTACTGTTTATGAAACATTTCCTGATGAATGATTGAAAAACATTTCCAGCATAAGCTTCATTTCTTCAGCTATTTTATAAATGTTTTAAAAAATGTCTCCAGTCAAACCTAGCTTCTTGGGTTATTTTATAAACGTTTTCAGTAAAAACGTTTGTATACATAATGTTTATAAAACATGTTTGAGGTTTAGTAAGCATTCTGAAAATATGTTTAAAACATTTTAAAACGTTTCTAATGTTTACTGGGCTAGAAGTAACACTATCGCATTGTACTGTCCAGCTTGGCAACCACATCTCTCTATTATTATGTAGGATACCAGAAGTAACATAGTTTTAATTGAATGCCAGAGATTCTCAGTGCGCTATTGGTTACAAGTTTTGCATGTATTCACAGACTCTCATCTTTGTCTGGGTTCCACTTCTGCATGCGAAATACTAAGGATCAGTTCAAATAACACCCCGTTTCTGAATGGGACACAAACTTCAACTTTGACCATTCTTACGAAAATTGTGCATTCTGTTGTTTTCAGGATACTGGAAGTAACACCATTGTGATGGAATGCACATCTGGACAGACACTCAGTGTAGTGAACACCTCAAGTGGAAGATGGCTTGGTGGCAGGGAAAATTCATTCACAGGCGTTTTGGTTTCCATATAAACAGAATGTCATCAATCTGAAAAATAAGGATGAAAGTATGAATAAAATTATGTTGAAAAATAGCTTAACTTAGCACTGTATAAAAATGAATTGCTGATTTGTAGTACCTTCTGCACAATAAAGGACATATTTGTCTATAATTCGTGTTGTTTGTAGCACATGTTCATAAAAAATGCTTTGTTTCAGACATTGGTTAAAATAAAAACATTATACCAAGTTAATTTTTGTCAGTATCCCAATTTCACTGTTGCCAGTTTACATCCTGTAAGCTCTATTATGCAGTCACAAACTCAAGTTCATTGGTAGTGTAATATCATCTTTCTTTATTCTCATAAAGGGTAGAATTATAAAAGAGTTTTTTTTTTCTTATTTTACTCTATTCTATTCTATTGTTGACTTTTATAGCACTTAATCTCTGCCAAAGGCAGACCCTAAAGTGCAACAGAAAAAAAAACAAAAAAAATCATTATTGTATTGACATAACCAGTTCAATACGATGGAGATGCTGTTAGTTTATAGGCTAAGGATGGGAAAACCTTCTTGAAAAGGTAAGATTTTAGCCTTATTTTTTCTTAAACAGGCAAGAGTTTGATCAGAAAGAACATCAGATGAATCATTCCAAATTGTGGGACCATCAAAAGCAACACTGTGACTTAAGAATTTTTCGGATTTATGAACAAGTGATTGAACTTAGGCAGTTTACTAATGTTTGTAAGTGATCACAAATTGTGTAATGAGAAGTTGTGAGGTCCAAGGTCAGGAACTACTAAGTGTTTGTAGGAGGAAGGCTCTTCAACCGGACTCGTCACACTATTTATTTATATTTGAAAATTTATCAGAACCTCACTAAGGTCACATTTTAAGGTCACAATATTCGTTTCAGAAATTTATTGAGATGCTGGTATCCTATGTACAAATTAGGGTATTTCTCACATCTTTTGTTATCTTGAATTTCATTAGTTGTACACCTAAAGAGCTCTACAACTAATTTTGGTTCGATTTGTTTTCTAAGCCCACATAGAGTAACATTGAATATCCTAATCCCTTATAACTGCCCTTAAGTTTCAACTTTGGCTGAAAATAACAATGCATGATATATGTTTTTGTATTAACTTAATCATGACATTAGCCTACATAAATATGTTTGAAAATCTTGGATTCGATACAAGTTCTTAATCACGACGAAACCTAATGTGGGTGTTCCACCACACGACTAAGGCTCCCGATTAAGGGTTTTTGAGGGTCGGTTTGAAATATTTGCTTAGTCCCAGACCTTCTGTAAGGGTCGGTTGTGGTCAGTTGGGGCCGTGTGAGAAATCAAACATGTTTGATATTTCACACGACCCCAACCGATTATTTTTTCCCGCCATAAACAAAATGTCCAGTCCCAGGCGTCCTCAGGCCTCCTCAGATCAAATTTACACAGTCCTATGTGGTCCCAGGCCGCCTGCGACCCTTAGTCGCCGACCCTTAGTCCCAGACCCTCTATTCTTAGTCCCAGGCCTCCTGCGACCCTTAGTCCCATTGCAAAACAAAAATCGGCTATCTCGGTCTGGGGACGCCTGGGGACGCCTCAGGACACCTTGTGGGGTCGGGACTTAATCCTGGGTTAGTCGGCTCTTAGTCCCAGGAGGCCTGAGGCGTCCTGGGACCCAGTCGGTTTGTCTACGACAGGATCGTGGTTCAAACCGACCACAAAAATGGCTTAGTCGGTTCTTAGTCCCAGACCAGTTAGGGACTGTCTGGGGCCTCCTGGGGCGTCCTGAGGCCGATCTGTAGTTAATCCCAGACCTTCATACCGATTCTGTCTTCCACCCCATTGGTCAATTTTTTTTCCATTTTTTCCAAGACTACCCACGATTAAGGGTCGCCGACAGGATCGGGGCTTAATCCTTTGGTGGAACAAGGGCATTAGCCAAAGTCCAGGGTGAGTTGTTTTATGTTAAATCAAAGTTGACTTTCTTCTCTTTGGAGTATTTTATGATGTTGCAGACCTCCTGAAGATATCACATATGAAACAAAGCTTCATTTGAAGTTTTCAATCAACATTTTGAAAATATGTGATATAATCATAATGACAAAGTAAAAAGAAATTTAATTCATTACTAACAGGCCTATATTCAGGATAAAGTTTAAGGTAAAATTCAGCCAGAGACATTTAGTAAATGCTATGTCTTATAAAGATTATATTTGAATCAAGCCCCTTGTTTTCAGTGATGTTCAAATATTTAATTTGACAAAACAATCAATATTACCAGCTTTGATACTATTAATGTACTAATAATGCTTAAACATCAATATATTGAAGTCTTAGTCAAACCAATAATGTAATTAAAATTGTTAGAAGACGTTTAATATATAGTTTACAGTTTTGAGGATAATAAATCATTTTAGAATTTATTCAGTGTTACAAACTGAACAAGTTGTTTGTTTGTTTCTTTTTCTTTAACATTAAACTTTCTAATATAAACAATGTAAGCCCATATTGGTACTTGACAGAATATTTAATATTAATGTTTAAATATTGGAATTTTATTGATGTTGTAAAAGTAAATTTATTCATATAAGATCTGCACACGAACATTGGACCCAAACAGAGACCAAATCATATACAGTAGAGTGGTCTTTATACCCAGGTCACACTGTGGCGATGTTTAGTGGTGAATATGCGCGATCCTGTAATTCGTCCTTGTTGGTAGCATATTCCTGGTCCATCTTCACTGTTCTCCAACATTCTCCATGGATCGTCATCTGGCTACGACAGTTTCAAACTGTTCAAAACTATCGCCACGCTTCGTCCATTTCTTTGCAATTCTTCATAGATGGTGGTGGGTTCGTCGACTTCGTAGCACCCTCGTACCACCACAATTCACCACTTCATAGCAGGCTTCTTCATTGTTCTTCATTGTTCGCCAACTTTCCTTTGCAGATTGTCGGCTGAAAGACGAAGAACAAACAACGATATTCGCAGCAGGGAAGCCATGCATCGTCGCCCATGAAGAATATGCTACGAGGCCCCGGAGATATTCGTCGCTCCTCTCAGCCAATGAGAAGCGAATGTCGCAGTAGTTCGTCGGTGATTGGCGAACTGGCAGCGCATGCGAAGAACTGGCTACCAATCAGCTACGACCTTCGTAGAACAATTGTCATCACTTGCGAATTTTTCTTCAATGCGTACACATCGACGAACTTTGGATAAATTTTTGGATATATTTTATACAAGAAATATGGTGAAGAGACCTGGACTTGGAAAGAGGAAGAGTGTCACTCTGCCTCCTATTGAAGCATCGGAAGAGCCTGAACAGCCTGAACAGCCAGATGAACTGCCTGTCACTCAAGCTTCAGCATCAGACCCAGGGGATACAGCCACTCAGGCCACCCAGCCGGACGACACAGATGACTTGGAAGAAGACACCCAAGACAGCCAGTCCCAGGGGAGGTTCAAGAAAAAGAGGCTGGTGAGGATGACAGATGGCCAAGAGGATGAAATGGCTGAGTGGCTCAAGAACCATCCAGAAATGTATAACAAGGCCAAGAAGGAGTACAGGGACACGGACAGGAAGGAGGCTGCTTGGGCCACCCAGGCCAGGGCCATGGGCCTGGAAGCTGAGTTAGACTAACCATTATGATTTAACCTTTTCATAGTTTCAGGTAATAATTTAAATTGTGATGGAGGTACTACGTGTACAGTAATGTGTAAATGGCCTTATGTTGAATGTTTACTTATTCTGTTAATTTATGTTATTTTGAATTGTATTCTGTTATCATGTGATGTATTAGGCTTCACCCGTTTGCAGATGACACCACAGATGTGAAGCAGTTTAAAACTTAATGTAACCCATTGTTACATTGACAACCTACCTAATGTGTCTGTGTCTCTTCCTTTTTCAGCTATCGACCTGAAGATCTGGTTCAAAGGTATGAGGACAAGGTATGGCAAGCTTACCTCAAAGAAGTCTGGTGACGGGGCAAAGGAACACACAGACAGGGACACCTGGATCCTGAGGTCTTTCAGCTTCCTGGATGACCACATCTCCAGAGTCCCCTCCAGGCAGTCCTGCAATGTAAATACATTCTCACAGTCTGACCCACCTGGATATCCTGATGTTTTTGCTGCGTTGTGTATTCTTGACTTGTAAACAGTGATTACCTATGGATACAAGTTTGTAGCTGTAACACTAATGTTTTGCAAAAATCTGTTTTCTGCAGTGACATAGAAGTTCATACTTCTTACTTCACAGTACCTACCTGAACTGTTTCTTGAACATATATACTATATGCTTACCATGTGTCTTTGTTTTACTGTACTTTCAGTTGAAACCAGCTTCCACCACAACTGCCTCTGCCGCAGACACCTCAGCCTCTGCTACCTGTGCATCTGCTACCACCACTGCCTCTGTCATCACCTCATCGGCCTCTGCTACTTCTGCAACTGCCACCATGCCTTCACACCTATCCACCGACTTGGATCCTGCAGATGAGCCTGTGGAGTCAGGATCACTGGGTGAACCCAGAATGTGCAGCACTCCTCCTCCAGGTATCAGCCTCTCTGGGACTAGTGGCAGGAGAGCCACAAGGAGAAGTGCCAGCACTGAGTCAGAGCTCCTCGAAAAGATGTGCGAGCAGAGCGACAACAGTGCCCAGATGTCTAACAGGCTGGACAGACTCTTGACATCCATGGAGGCACAGACCAATGACAGGACTGCTTGGGCTGGCTGGATGTCAAGTGCCATGTTGAAGATCCACGAGGATCTCTGGCCCACATACCAGATGCGCAGTATGGACCTCCTCAACCAGACCATCAAGGAGTCCAAGCTACTTTCACAGAGGGACATCCAGAGGCAGGAGCTTGATAGGCAGAAGCAGCTGGACAACAGGCAGAAGCAGCTGGACAGTATGCAGCAGCAGATGAAGGTTGATCAACAGCAGCTGCAGCAGCAACTTATGTTCAAGCAGCCGCAGCAACAGCAACAGTACACTATCACACAAATGCCTCCGCCACCCGCACCTGGGCCCGCAGCTCTAGCCTCCTCTACCCCTTTGCCTCAAGGGTCAGACACCCAGAGCCAGACCACTGTTATTTTCCAGACACCATCAGGGGCCAGTACCTCTGGACAGTCAGTGGGTTCATCATCTAGCACTTCATCCACCACGTTTATTATCACAGACACTGAGGGAAGGACTGTCAGACCTAAATTTGTCCGATATAAATGCGTCATTTGCAGGTATTCCTAGTGTGCCTTCAACACCCATGACAGCTATGACATTACTTAATCAGGATGATTCTCAAGGTTCTTAGGTTTAGTAATAACTTTTATCCAATAAGTAATTGAAGTGTATAGACACTTAAGATGTAATTTAGGTGAGATGTAAAAAGTAATTATCAAACAGGTGTAACGTAATTTCTTTGTGTAGTTTTGCTATGTTTGGCTCAAGTATTACTATGATTATTACTATTATAAACCAGGTTTCACTTTGACAGCTGTTCTTGTGGGTAGTATGTTAACCTTAGCTGTTATTAATGGTATATGTAACAAGTTTCACTTTGACAGCTGTTCTTGTGGGTAGTATGTTAACCTTAGCTGTTAGTAATGGTATACATAACAAGTTTCACTTTGGCAGCAATTCTTGTCAGTTGTATGTTAACCTTAGCTGTGAGCTAATGTGTCTGCATTTCTTTATTCAAAAGTACACTTACTATGTTATTGTGATTTGTCCTTTTTGACCTTGTTGGAAGAATAAATTGTTTATGTGATTGCTTGGTTTTCTCATGTTTCAAAAACATTGGCATAATACTGGTAAGTGTCACATCTTAACATGAAGGATCCCAAAAAAGTGGCCCAGTGGTTACCAAGACCTGTTATGACCCAATGTGAGTGGTTCACTATGGAAGTTTCACAGTTTCGAATGAAATGCAGAAATGTAATATAAACAAGTGGCCAATGTGTAGTGGCCTCGCCACAGTGTGACCTGGGCATTATTTAATCAATGTTCACTCTGTTTTATGAAACGGAAAAGTAGCTATGAAATAGATAAGCACTAAACAGGTCACATTTGACCTTTACAGGCTCGTAAAAAGATTTATTGCACAAAGTCATTGATTGTTTTTTTTTCCATATTGCTTTCTTTAGAAATCATACAATAAGCTAATTAGTATTGACATTTTAAATCATTGAGGGTCTTAAAACACATCTCACACAAACATATGGTATGTTTGAGTTTATTGTAATTATGTTTATCAGTTTCTGGTTAGTAGTTTAAAAGGTATAGTATACTTTAGGGCTTTGTTGTCTGTTTCAAAAAGTGATTTCAGGGTTAGACAGGTTCAAGTTAATCTTGTTTGTTGTTATAAGCTGTATTCGAACCCACCCGAGTTTAGCGTCAGGTAACAAAATATTCAACTTATTAGTCAATCAGTGAGACATCTATAAGAGATGGGAAAATAGAGTTCATCAGTGCCTCTGCCAAGGAGGTATTATTGTCATGACTGTCCGTTTGTTTGTTTGTTATCAATATTGTGCAAATGCTACTAGTTGGATCTTCCTTAAAACAAATTAGAAGACTGGCCTTTTGTGCAGGCCAGATCCCATAACATTTTGAGAGTCATCAGGGCCACCATCTGGATACAAATAAATTTTCAGGATTTTCTCATTTACTTATTATTACATGTCCTGGTGAAGGTATGCACCCCCAGAGCTCCTTTTGGTAACTAGTTTATTTACCCCCTGATCATTCTGCAAGTGCTATTCCCTACACTTACTTTATACTTTATTTATTTAGGCTAAGGAGCTATTTTCGTGATTGTATGTTTGTTTTTCAGCAGAATTGCAGAAATGCTACTGACTGGAACTGCATGAAAAATAAGGTCTAGGGCCAACTAAGCTCCCATTAAATTTTTAGACTGATCTGGATCATTGTCTGGTTGAAAAAACAAACCTGGATTTTCTCATTTACTTATGTAAATTGTGGACGGATGCACTCTCCGAGTGCTCTTTTCATTTAGTGTTTCTATCAGTTATGGGTAGCCAGAAGGGAGGAGGAAATCAGTGCATACGGTTGCTCAAGTTTATGTACTGTAAACCCCTGACCAATGACAAGCCACTACCAGCTTTCCAACTCGAGGTCAGGCTCAGAGTCAATCTTCCATCTCAGTAGTGGAAGGCGAGTATGTTACCACTGCATCACTGTGGCCCATTTTTTTCCATCTACTGCTAGTCTTCTGTCTGTAGCTTGATATGCCTTTGCATTCATTTCTCTCTATTGCCACATCTGCAAAAGTTTTAACCTGTTCGGGATTTCTGTCCCTACAACTTGCCTGAGTATGTAAACATTTCTGATAGGACATTTTAGAAATATATTAGACCATGTGGACAGATGGATGTTCAAAGTACTTTAGAATGGCTTATATATTAAGTATGAACATGACAAAGATGGTACATTATATTAGCCTTTGAAATGTAGTTCAAGGTTAACTTAAACAGTTCAATGCCATTGTATCAATATATTTGCCTGTTATAACGGTTGTTCTCCTATTTAGAAGTAAGTTGTTGGAAACAGTTGATGAAATGATTTCGTCTGCACCTTTTTAGGCAATATTAATTGAAAATTTTGAATGAGGACATAACAAACGGCGGCTTTTTGCTTAAAAGCACTAAACTAGCATTAAAAGAATTAAGAATTTCTGCATAAACTCAACTGCAGAAAAGAAAACAATAAGCACGAAATGTCAAACATGATGCGGTTAAAGTTTGGATTTCTTTGGAAATAGGCAATAAATCGAAGAAAAAAAACATATATCAACATAAACCTGTCTCAAAGTCAGATAACTGTATTTTTAGATTTTCAATAATTTTTTGATGCCGAAGATTACTTTGGCCAAATGTTTAATTACCAACTTTAAACATCAATAGATGCTTTTCCATACTTGTTTGACTCCTCATGGGGCAGTTCCACATATAATGCTTTTCTACAGCAATTCCTTGTACCAGTGATAACCTGGACATTCAGGTAGTGCTCCAGGATTTGCACCAAGATCTCCTCGAATATATACAAATGTGTCCCTGGCCAATTGATGTAGGCTCTAAGTACATGGAAATCTGCCACTGGTTTACTCACTGATGGACAGGCATTACTGCCGAACATGAACATCTAGAGAAACTCCCATTTTTCCCTTGTCCCATTTTGGGATGGATGACAAAGGACTCTGAACTTTTATTAAAGTGTAACAAAGTAGCCATTACTATCTCTTTATAACCCCACAAAGAGTTATGAACCAGGATGATGCGCTAAAAATCTCATCACTCCCAGGCTTTTCTCAGAAATTATGTGTAACACCTAATATTCAGGAGCTTTGCTGGATGGGCCTTAATTAACCAGGATTTATCCAGAATACTCCAGGATCATTTTGGTACGCCTCCAGATAGACCCCATTTGCCAATAGCCCCCCATTTTTCTTTTGGAGAGGGGGTACAATACAGAGCTTATCCACATCCATAAAAGTGGAGTATTTAAAGACCTTGTCTACTGGTCACGTTTTAAAGACAAGGAAGATCCCGTATCATGGATGTTGGCTTGCAGGCAATAGCAGCCTGTATGGTAACTTTAAGTGAATTTCATCGCTATGTACTTGCATGTCGTCTATGTCTATGAAAGTTTTATTTTATTTGTTCTCCATGATGATGTTGTATATACCCACTATCCACTTTGATAAATGGGAGTGTTGTAAAAAATTCTGGACTTTGTGTGATTCAAGAAGACTTCCAACCTTTCAATTGGTGCATATTTCTCTGTCAGCATACAGTCGAACCTGCTTAAGCAACCATCAGCGAACAGCAACCATCTGCAAAGAGTAGCCATCTTTGAAACCGCCCATGACATTTTTGCATTATTTTTAAATTGCAAAGAACAACCACCAAAAAGTCATTTTATGTCCCAAAAGATCACTGAACCTCACCCTTTCCTTCCAACAAATGAAAATGTATCTTAAAGTCAAATTATTTATCACATTTTAACAGCAGGTCCTTACAAGCACTTATTTGCAATATTGTCTATTTAGCTCCCCATTATCATTAGTATTATTCTTCCAAAAAGTATTACTTTAACATTGTGAGTATGTACACGCACAGCACTCAATTACTTTTTTGAATTATATCGTGTAGTTCCCTGTATAAAAGACATTGTTTTGAGAGTCTAATACGATAATGATCAAAAGGGCTTTATCACTGACATATTGCTAAAGTAGATTATATGTTTTCTTTCTCTAATAGGTTTCATTGCACTAAGGCTGTCTCGCTCTTTGCCTGATTTAAGTGGATTAACAACCAGATCATTTTCCCTCACCTTTGCAGCAAATAGATATCTCAATGTAGTGTCTAGCATTTGTAATCAACAATTAATTAAATGCTATCAAAGGGAATTACTACCTCAGTTACTTAATGACATTGATGAATATTTTGTGGAGATGGTTATGTCAAGTGTGTTCAAAATAGTGTTGTCAGAGTATCAATAAAAATTAGAAATGTGCATTTAATCCTACATACTTTGATTACATTCTTCCAATGAAAACCTAAATCTTAGAAGTTCACCAGGGTTTTAGTTTATGTTCTGCCCGGTGTTTCCATGGTTTGTAAACCCTATGCAATGGCCCCAGATAAAAAGGTTGAACATCCTATGTACTATTTCACAATCTATTGTTATAATACAATGTTACTGGTATCAAATCAGGCTTAAAACCTACTAAAAGTTTGTGGAAAGAAAAATATATGAAAATAGCCCTGAAATTTATCGTATGCAAACAAAGCTAGATGATAATAAATTCTGAACATGAACGGACATTGTTCAACACAATTACCGCTTTTTTCTTAGCAAACGAGTGCACATAATCAATTTGTGTTTACAAGAGCAGTGGATGAATATTTTCAGACTAAATCTAAATTGTTAAATTTACGGTAAAACCACAAAATGTAAAAAATACATTTTTTTTCTTGGAGGGACATGCCCTTTGACTTATAAGCCTCAATGAACCCCCTCATTATTTGAAGCTGGATCCACCCCTAGATGGTGAAAATTGCAGAATAACTATGGGCAACTTGGACTATTTGCATACTCTTACAGCATTTTACCACTTCTCACTAACTAACGTAAAAACTCGTCATTTACTTTAAGTTAATAAGATAAAATCATAAGTATACATTTTCATTCAAGTGATCACCTTCTAAGCTCAACATTGAGCCTTTGTATGAGGATAAGTCAATTTGTGTGTGTTTCATATTTTGATGTGATCTCCCTCTTTAAGCCTAGGGTCAAGTTACAAAGTAGACATATGAGTTAAGTAAAGGATAAATCCAACCATAGAAAACCACTGCTGTTATTTGGTAAATTAAGTCTTAGCTAAGTCAATCAATCAATCAATCAATCAGTTGTCCAAGTGCTTAATCTCTGTATCCACGGATTCTAAGGAACACCATCCAGTTTGTAAGGCATAAATCATCAAAACATTAGACATATTCCAAGTCACCCTTTGTGAAATTCATTTATGCTCCTAGACATAGCTGAGATAAGAAAACTCAGATTTAAGTTCCTGACTTAGCCTAAGTTCGGGCTAAGTCTAAGACCCTTTGTGAGACCAGCCTCAGAGGCAAAGCAGGCTGATACCATTGACGCCATGGAGATCTGGTCATTTCTGATGAGACAATAAGAAATTTTTCCAAATAAAATATACAAAATGTCACAAATGGGGTTGATAATATTATAGGCATGCAAATGTCTAATGAATGTAGTTTTACCTTTATTATCCACCAGTTTGTCTGAATAAAAAGTAAATAAGTCAGTATCCATCATAAAATTGGTCCACTAGCGAATATAAATGCAAAGAGAAACCACAATTGTTTGGAAACATCGCCTTAACTGCTTTTTATGTGTAAGAATTTTACACAGTTATTTGAATTCAAAGGGAGTGTTTTGGTTGGGCAGTTTGATTGGCCACAACGTTTAGGTGGACTGACATAGATTCTTGAATTTATTAATATAGGGATAGCTAAATCATCACATTGAGCATTTCCGCCCTTGTAAGGAAACATGGATATTTTAGTCTTTATATTTGAAGTCAGAATAATATAAGGATTTCAGAATAATGTATAAATATGGTAAATGAAGTAACTGGGGATTAATATTAGTGTGTTAATTAATATCAGTGATATGATCTTGGTGAGTTAGCCTTATCCCAGTCTAGGTTATTTTGTGAAACCGAACCCTAGTATATTATAGAATGGGAAATCATCTGGTGTATTTGATATCCACCGTTGTGGGAGGGGGACCATTTAAAATAAGACAAACAATGTGGTCATGTTCCACCCTAAGGCATCAGAAGGCTAATGTGGCCACACAAATTATAAATGTGTAAGTAATTTTGCAGAAGTAACAGAAGTTTACTGATGAGTTATGTAAACTGTAACTAATGTCAGATTTATTATCCACGAGGTGCCATATTTTATCCAAATAGTGGGATACAAGGAGCGGGACATTTTTAAACGCAAGCTCTCGCGAGGTTCGCACTTCTAGGAATCACTTTTTCTTTTTTTATTGTTCTTAAGACTGTCATGAATAGTGACACAGCATGATGAGATGTGTCTGTTCACCTAAGTTAAGTGGCAATGAATTAGGTTAGTACTTGAATGGGTGACCGCTTCAGTGCACTAGTTGTGTCTCTGATGGTTTTGCAGCTCACGCTAGATGAACAACACCCCTTTCAGCCTTGTTTTAACTTCGCCAGCTCCACTTACTGTAGACAGTATTATAAGTGCTTTGATTTGCAGCTCGTGCATGAACAAAAATACAAAGTTTTACTTTGTTAAATGTGTACACTCACATTTTATTTTGTATCCTTACTTTCATCAATTGCATAATATTGTACTGCCCTTCTGATGGCTTTGCAGATTGTCCCTGTGGATTGAAAGATTTTTTTAACCATATTATCACAAGAAATGTACTTTACAGGCACATATAAAGATTTTAGTTCCACATTGTGCCAAGTTAAAGGTCAAAGTTGGGGTTTACAGCTTGTTTAACAGCCTGGGTCATTAAAGATTTTTTTAACCATATTATCACAAGAAATGTACTTTACAGGCACATATAAAGATTTTAGTTCCACATTGTGCCAAGTTAAAGGTCAAAGTTGGGGTTTACAGCTTGTTTAACAGCCTGGGTCATAATGTGGGGCCGAACACAAATAGAGGTGACTGCCTGTGACTAGATGCCAAAGGTTCTAACCCAATCGGATATTGATGACCAAGTTTAATTGAGGAATTGTATGTCCTATAGGAAGTTTATTATTCTATTCATTTCTATTCTATACTTTTATATGACTTAATCTCTGCCAATGCAGACTCTAAGGCACAACACCAGAATCCAATTCAAAAGTTATCACTCCATAGTCACTGCCAGGTCTAATACCACAGATACACCATATATATTATATGCTAAGGTGGGAAAGCCTTTTTGAACAGCAAATATTTTAGTTTTGTTGTGAAACAGGCGAGAGTTTGAGTAGAATAGACCTCATCAGGAAAATCATGCCAAACTGTGGGAGCATCAAAAGAAAAAGCTGTGACCAAAGTGTGTGTTTTTTATTTATGTACAGATGGATAGAGTTGAGGAACCTCCAAGTACCTTTTATCTGAAATGTTGTATGTTGTACTATATCTTCCACAACTTGTAGAACCAAAATAATTGGGATGACAATTGTAAAAAACACTTGTAACTACAGAGGCAGTTTTGATGATATGGTTAAATTCAAATGGCAGTACATTACTATGAGAATGCTATTGAAAAAGTCTTTTTTTCAGTCTTACAATTAACACTCATTGATTAAGGTTTCTGTATTTACACCTAACCTTTCTGTAGTCATACAAACATTGTTGTTTGTGACCTTTTAAGTGTTCTGTCCAGGGTTAATATATCTGAGTGTCAGTTGTTTTTATTGCAAAAAATCCAGGGATCACCCAACTTACTAAATAATACAGGGTCACCAACTGTTTTCTAGCTTGTTTCTTGATGTTGTTTTCAAGGTGATCTGTTAACAAAAGAAATGGCTTTTCTTTTACTTTTCATTGAAAACAATAATTTGTCATTGCATTTGTTGTGATTATTTATAGGCCCAAGGAACAATGCTTAACTGTAAGGAAAAATTTATTTCAAAGGTGCCTTTACTACTCAGGAAGTCAACATTGAAAACGGTTTCATTAGTTGGATATATTAAACTTTTATAAACGTACTTTTGAAAACCAATCAATCAAATCAGTCTTTCAATAATTGTTCCATGTACCAAAAGATATAGATTTACAATCATTGATATGTTTTTCTATTTTTACAGATAAATTCACAGTCATTAAATCAATTTTTAAGGCTCCCCACTTCTGTCATTTTAGATGATTATACAAATAGTTTTTATCTGTATTTTTGACATTTTTATTACATTGTGGCGTCAGTCTAAGAGCTAGCAAATGGCAAATTTGAGTTACCATGAAAACATTTTTCTTTTTTGTTGTTGTTGTATTCTTTTAAAGAACACACACTATGCGAAATTTGCTGACATATGACATATGTAAGAAAAACAAGCCGGAAAATTCTTTGATCTACAGTTGTGAGCCATAAACCCTTCAGTAAAGCACTACAGTAGTGGCAAATTGATGAATGTCCAGAAAAAAAAAAACAAGGCTGAAAGATGTTTTGGTTCCTAGCATGAGCACAAAGCCATCAGAGACATGAGTAGTGCACTAAAATTTACGAAAGTCTGGTGACACAAAGAAATTCCAACCAAGACACATCCCACAGATGGTGTAGAACTCAGATGGTCACCCATCCAAGTACTAATGTAGCCCATTGCTGCTTAACTTCAGTGAGCAGACAAATACTCATCATGCTGCGCCACAATTCATGAAAGTGCGGAGACAAAAAAAGTGGTCTGTAGTAGTGCTTAAAAACGAATGAAAAATACAACAATCTCTATAAGCCTAAATCCCCGAATAGGCTTGCTCTTAAAATATCACAGATGAAAATGATTATATTAAAGCAGTACCAAGCACACGTTGTTTAAAGATTTTTAAATATATTTGGGATATGTCTAATTTGCTTTAAGTATCCAGCATTTTGTTTAAATGTAATGTAAAATAAGTCAACATTTAAAAAGGAAATACAAAAAGGACTGTCATATATATATAGCGTCACAAGAAATTATAAAAACATTCATATTAAGTAGAGGACTCTCAATCATTTCTGCATGGCTTTTTATACAACAAAAATTCAGCAGACGGTTCTAATATTGCATATAAAAATTTGTAGGTTATATCTTTTCAGAAATTTTGATGGGATTACGGCACCTCTGGGCAAATTTATAACTCCAATTGCCCATAGTGGATTGGCACCAGGTAATGCCAATAATTATGGCCCGGGCTGTATATCCAGCATTTAGACAGCGGTAGTTATCTTGTAAGAAACTCACTACACCCCCAAACAATGACAGAATTATAAGAGTCAGTGTATTATAGAAATGACTGCAAGATAATTAAACACATTTAAATCAAATAAAATTACTCAAAATATTTATTTCTATATACGGTCACAAACTGACAAACGTTTCTTTAAAATTTAACAAAAATGACCTATATTTATTTTTTATTTTATTTTATTTTTTTATTTTTTTTTTTGGGGGGGGGGGGGGGGGGTTAAGTCGCATATAATACACTACAGGTCATCTCACGATAGGTAGTTTTGTGGGCACATGATAGCAGTACATACAGTTGATCAAGGTTCTGTATTGTAATCTGCTGACTACTGGTAAGCAACTGCAAACTTCCCTACATAAGGTTTAGGGTTTGAACCACCGACCTCAGATGTGGGAGGCCAGTGTGTTACCACTGCCCTACCATGGCCCCCTAACAATGACCTTAAAGAAAAACTCATTTTCTATGACTTTCATTAATTTGTTATTGCATTCAAATTTTGTTGATGGCTATAAATGGTTCGATCTTACCAAATGAAACCTTTTAAATTAAAGGAAATGTCTCACAATGTTTACTCCAGCAGAGTCGTATACTGGTCCACAAAAACACTTCTATTAACTCTTTATTGTTGCTTACACAAAATATTAAATTTATTAAGTTCTCATCTGTGTAGTTTTAGGTTTAATTGAAATTTATAGATGCCAATGTTCACAGACAGCCAATCCTCGATATGACCTTAGGTTTTGAAAGGTGTAAAAATTCCTTAAGTAGACTTTGATATCTACTCCTTAAAATAATGTTAGTACTACTTAAACTCACTCACATGTAATTATTTTATACATTTCTTCACACCCACATGTTATTATTTTACACATGATTTGGAATAATCTTATTGATTTCAACAGTTTCTGCCATTATTATTGTGTTTATTGTTGTTTATGGCTTGATTACCTTTCACGCCTTCCAACATTCAGGCGCCACCTTCGCCTTCAATTCTAATGTTCAGTTGCAGCACACCCAAAGTCATGGCACCAGGATGTCAGAATGCGTTTGGAAATACATCACTACTGACCATGATGCCACAGACTACGTGGCCCTTACGTTTCAATGCCAACTTCACCTCCCTTCTATCTCCTAGTTGGGGTTTGGGGATATTTCTTTTTAAATATTTTTAGTAAATTTTAACATTTTCATTTAGTATGGTAATAGCCTCTTTGCATTTATATCCTAATTACATAGGTTCAGATACATTCTGATCATCTATCAAGTTAAGGGCACCGAAACCTGAATTCATACTTAACTGACAGATTACTCATGTCAGTTTACGTTTTATCTTTGCTTGTCACTTTGATGACTTTAAGTTATTACTTACAAATTTTTCACACTTCACTTTAAGGTGGCCTTACCTTCTCAGAAAATAATTATCACTAGTCATTAATGGTTTAGTTATGTAAAAATAACTATCACTAGCCATTAATTGCTTACAATTGTACATAAATCTAGATATTTGTATGTAAATAAAATATATATTATCCCAATCCGGGAATTTTCGTTGCAACTACTTCATGACTCTCTCACAGCTGAGGCAATGGTAGCTTCTTGTGCAGTATTTCTTCAGTCTTATGAAATATCGAGAAGATACAAAAATAAAGAGCATCATTTTGTACTTGCTGATAGCCTCTGTCTGGCTTCAGTGTATGTATTCAAATTTGATTTGCTTTCATGGACTTAATAATATCCAGAGAAAAATTAGTATTCTTATATGTTGTCATAGCTTTAAATATTTTGAAATATTAAGATGTAACTTCAGAATAGAAACATTAAGGCAATATTTTTTTTCAAAAAAGAAATTAAATACTGAATAAATTACTTGTATTCTTTGTATGAATGCAGATTTTGCAAATGAGACCCATTTTCTTGTTATGTATAGAACCTATCTATTTTAAGATAAACTTTTGTTGTTCCATATTTATCTATGTCATGTTATGCATGTGAAAAAAGTTATATTTGTAGAAGATAAGCTTTGTTTGGGGCGTAGCTTAAGAGTAATAAGCCTGCATGCCATGGCTTACCACTTTGTTATAGGTCAAATCAGTTTTGCTTTTCAATATGATGTTATCTCGTTTTTATTTTTATTACATTTGTTTATGTACTTTACTACAACCACTTTTGGCTTCCTTTGTCTTTATTGATTCTTATTCAATTATACTTTTGCCGAATTTAGTGTTTTGGGATGTTGTGGAACTAATTTTGCCAAAAGAGAGATTTCACAAAGAGAGTCAGCTTAAGATTTGGCTGAATCGTGAGCTCAGTCTTAAGCCAACCAAGGAAGTGTCTAAAGTTTTGAGCCAAGAGTCTCACGAAACTTTTCTCTCACCCATTCATGATTATGTTTATACTTATTTTTTGATAAATATTATAACAATCTAATATTCATTGAAACAAAATGGCCTGATTTCATTTAGCCCAGTTAACAGTTGACACTTTTTGCTCAGAATAGTTTCAGTTGGCTTATTCATTTTTAAACATATGAAAAGAATCTCTTACATCCAATTGTACGTGTATACACATTTACGAGTGTTGCGATTATTTGTAAATCATACAGCCTTTACCTGTTTGTGTGGAATAAAGGTGAATTCTAACAAGAGTTACATTGCTTGAACATCTAAGAACAGACTGCAGCTAGCAAGAGGCCACACAGTGGGTACACGTGCATGTGTATCATAAGGTATATGCAAAGCCTGTTAGTAAATGGGGAGAACCTACAACACTTGCAAGGAAATTGCACGTGCCCAAGTCTCTCTTAAGTAACCGTTGAGAAATGGATGCATGTGTAGTTATACTGCAACCATACATAGAATTATTGACATTGACATTCTGTTACCAAATTGCATGTGTAGCTTTTTCTCTGTAACCAGGACGTACATGCGCGTACGATGGGATGTAAGAGAGGCTTTTGCTGAAAATTCACATGAGATCAAAAACTTAGATGTATCTATTGGCTTAATCTGAGCCTAGGTTACACCCAAGGTCTTGCATAAACTCAGGAGAGTTGAAACACTCTTGAATTATTTTAGCCCCCACCCCACCCCCACCCCCCCAAAAAAAGGGAAATGCACAATGTGAAACCACCAGCCGTATATGCTTATCTGTTTTTCAGGTGTTTATTGCAAATGCAAGGAGAGTTACCCTGTCAAAGCAAAGCTGAAGTATGATTACTATGATTACTTCTCCTTCATTTCTACTGACCCTAATGTTGATGATATGTTAAAAGGATCATGTAAACTCTATATTGGTCCCTTTAGGGAGGATGTGAGTGTCACAATTAAAGGTATGTTATACAGTACAAAAATTAAAAATCAATTCATTTCTAAATTTCATCATGGGTTAAGACCAAATCATTACAAAGCATTTTTGGAGCGCTAACATTTTTGAAAAGGACATTTTACAAGGGTTATCTAATATCTATCATCAATCATCTGATTTGAATAATAAGCAAAAAATATGTAACTATTGGTTGGTAAATATCATAGAAGTGTAAAAGTAAAGGTACTTACCTGTTAGCAAATGCTTTTCCGTTACAGTCATCTTATCTCCCCCTTGTCATTTCTGTTGTGACTTGCCATGTCAACTGACCTACAACTATTCAATTCGTTTATGGTTAGCAGCATCTTGGGCGTTAATAGTCCATATGAGATTAGATTGTAAAGTGCACAAATTCACCTTAGTAATGGTTTATGCATACTAAGAAGTAGGTTATTGATATTGATTATTTATTGCCAAAAGGTAAAATTATATTTATATGAAGAAAAATTCGACACTGTTTTCAGTAAGTTACTAAGCAGAAATAACAGAATTTGAAGTTACCAGGTTGTAAACCTTTTATGAGAAATATGTAAATAGTTTTAAAAGTAATCATGATTTTTTTTCCTTTTGCTAAAGGAAAGTGTTCATATAAGGAAAATATACTTTTTAAATAATTTAAACCAATGGTGATCTTTGTCAAATATTAATCATTATTATGTTCTAGTAACTTAATACAATACTCTCAGTCTTTGGCTGAAATGTTGTACTTACTCATCATGTGTTGTGAAGCATCTCAATAAAAATACTATTCCAGTGATATAATCTAAATATTTGTAGATTCCAAAGATTTAAAAATGTTTAGAAATGAATATATATATCTAGAAATGTATATATATATATATACCTGTTTACTCAAAATCAGCCAAAAATATTTCTTTGCAATGAACAAATTTCTAACCATTCTTTTGTAGAAATAAAAAGAATGTTTTGCGTAAGACTTCTCCCACATCGATATATGAATTCCATTGCAACAAAAATGCTTTTCCACAAAAAATATAACGCATATCTTTGGTTCCAATATTTTTAATGTTCTGAACACTTACACATCAATAATGGAAGTTATGCAACAGAATCGAAAAAAACATGCAAGTCAGAGAAAAATACTTTTGCATTTAATTTCACGAGACCTAAACAGACAGACATAAAGTTTAATGTCTGCGGCTTACAACATCTGAAGCAAAGTTAACAGTTTTTTTGTTTTTTGTTCATATTTTGTCAACATGTATAAGATTTTTATAGTTATTTTCACTTGTCATAATTTTTAAGTGGGAGCTCTAGAGAGGCCTGTGCTTCTTGAGATCACTTTTTTTCAGGTTTGTCTCTGTACTTTTATGAATTGTGGCCTAGCGTGTGGAATGTCTGTCTTTTCACTGAAGTTTAGTGGCAATGGGCAGCCCATTAGTACTGTGATCGGTGACAGCTTTGGTGCACTACTCGTGTCTCCGATGGCTTTGCACGCTTGCGAGTAGACCGAAACCCCTTTCAGTCTTGTTCCCTCCTAGGGCAAATAAATTGCTGTGATACATCAGACCTCGGCTGTTGTTAACAGACATATGTAAACTACAAAACATAAATAAGAAGGTTGAAAACTAATCACTGTCATAAACTGGTAGTGATATGTCATAAGCTACATGTGTCTGTAGCTTGCATTCGATGCTATCTGTTTCTGTTATTTTTGTTGCATTAAATTCCACAAAAAAATAAGTGAAAATGTTTAAAACTGGAAGTCATGCAGGGTGTGCATTGTGAGTTGATAAAATATTGCTGTCCAATTTGAAAAGTCCACCCTCTAGAATACACTCTGTCATCTGCATTAACAGCTCAATGAACTAGAAGGCATGAAGTGTGTGCTACCGATAATCCACTGGCCTCTGATACAAGAATGCTGAGGATGAAAATCAAATGCATCAAGATAATCAGATTCCAATATGAGTCACCCCATGCTGAGCCAAAAACAGGATTAGACCCTATCTCTGGAGAACCAATTTGTCTCAGCATGATTGGATCGTCACTTATGCAAGATGTCGTAAGATTTTTTTTGCCTGTTTTGTACAAATTAGTCGTTTTTTTGTTATTGCATGTTTGTATGGTAATTACATCCATTAAGCCTGGTATTGTGGGTTATATGGTCGTTGGATTCTAATTGTTTGTTTGTTTGTTTGTATGTTAGCAAGGTGACTTAAAATTACAAAACAGATTTACATCAAAGTTATGGGGCCACGGTGGCATAGTGGTAAGACACTCTTCCCTCCCCCTCTCAGAGGTTGGCGGTTGAAACCCCGGACCTTATGTGGGAAAGTTGGTAGTTGCTTACCAATGGTCACCAGTTTACAGTACAGAACCTTGACCAACTGTATAAACTGGTTTCCTCTGCCCATAAAACTACCCGTTGTGATATCACCTATATGTGACATGATATGAAAGCAACATAAAACCCAAAATAAATATACAAATACATCAAAATTTCACAGTAGGTGGTCTTAGCCCAACAAAGATCTGATTCAATTTTGGGAATGATCCACAACCAATTGCTCACAAGGATTTCTTTTTATCATGGCTCTCTTAAAATACTGATAGACTTGGTGTTAAGTCTTGGGGGAGATTTTTGCTCAACGAATGCTCTTGTTGTGATCAATAATGACACGAAAATGTGAATAATTAAATAACTGAACCAAATGTAAAGAAGCCTTAGGATTAAGGATACAGCAAGGAAAATTTATGTTATAAGTCATAGTTAGGTTTTTTATGTTAAGTAGTTATATCATATGCTAAATTTAACCCTTAGGCAACTGGGGACTCTGCGATGAGAAGTTATAAGTCATAGTTAGGTTTTTTATGTTAAGTAGTTATATCATATGCTAAATTTAACCCTTAGGCAACTGGGGACTCTGCGGTGAGAAGACTACTTAGATAAACTCTTTGTACCAATAACACATAGGGGTCCACGGTGGCAGAGTGGTAACACTCTGGCCTCCGAGGCCGGAGGCCGGGGTCCGGTTCACAGCTCTACCTCAAGTGGGAAAGCTGGTAGTTGCTTGCCGTTGTTTGGCAGTTTACAGTGCAGAACCTTGACCAACTGTATGTACTAGTTTCCTCTGCCCTTACAACTACCTGTCATGATATGACCTGTACAGTGTTGAAAGCGACGTAAAATGCCAAATAAATAAATTAAACCAATAATCCGTTTTACCAGTTATCTTACTTTAGGCCAACATTGTCCAACTTAATGTGGTAGCGTGGCCGTGAATCGCGGGCGTTAGCGGGAATCACGTTTTATTTAAATGGCTAAGATAAATATTCCTGTCTGCTTTGTCAGTTAACAGAAGTTGCTAATGGCGCGATGTCATTGTTTTGAAGTTGAAAGGGAAGTGTTGTGAAACGGTCGGTTTTGTGCTTGTTTGCTGTGTGCTAGTTTGTTGGTGGATCCAGGTGAGTGTTTGGGTTATGTATAGTATCATATAATGGAATGCTTGATTGTTACTAGTTAATAATGAGGTAAAATTTTACTATTTTGTGGTTATCTGTGAGACCTGTGAGCAGTATTGTTTTATTTAATTTAACATAATTCTTGCTCACCATAAGAATTATAGTGATATAAATTTAAGTAATAGTTATATTATTTAGAAAATACTATTAGAAGTGATTGTGTAGAATTATAGTGATAGGTGTTTTTTTGTACGGCAGTGAGCATTTGACAGCTTTGTGAAGGAACGGCTGCTTCAAGCATTTACCATTACTGTACTGAAGGTAATGAATAAAAGATAGATAAGAAGATATCTGGTGTTGGTTTCATTCACCCTAGTCAAGTCTGCTCTGTCACTGACCTACAAACCTGATAGGGACCGTGCAGCAACATTTAGTTAGTTCTACCATTGTCAGCCAGATGTTACTTGTTCATGTTCTAGGTACAGTTCCCGTGGAATATTTCTGTTATGGACAACAGGCTATTCCTGATGTCCTAGTTCAGGACTGTCAGTCATCCCTGGATACTTCCATTGATTGGTCACTGGAGCCGGAAGCTGATCCTGGGATCAGAGAGGTTAAGCAGAAACTCTCTAGTAACATGGCTGAAGGTGATATTTCACCTAATGCAATGAAACTTTGGAAGGAGCGAAAAGCTTTCAAAGTGGTCAATGGGGTATTGATCAGGAAAAGGATATGCGCAGGTGAACCACATTCACAACTGGTTTTACCCAGTAAGTATCAGGAGTCAGCATTTTCATATGTGCACAATGCCATGGGTCATCATGGATGAGACCAGACCCTGGAGTTACTCTGTGAGCGATACTTCTGGGTTGGCATGCACCAACATTTCCCAAGAACTTCCCCCCCAAGGCAATGATACCACAAAATGGGATTAAAATATTTATTATTTTTATAATATTATATAGTTATTAAAACAGTTTTGTATCACATATATATAGTTAACAAAGTATGGCAGTACATCAGTCCCTGTCACGACAGTAATAATTAACATAAGTAATTCAAGATATAAATGAAAGCCACCTAGACCCCAATACATTGGAGGCAATAATCAATATTATTGCCCCCAAAGAGTGAGTTATACATAGAATAATTTATTAGAAAGCTGGACATTGCCTATTATGCAATAATTTAGAACCCTCAAAGTCAAAAGAGGGAATAATTAGGTTATTGACCCCAACCCCCAAATTTATAAACTTTACTAACTAAGCCCATGATGTGAGATAATCACAACGTGACAGGAAACACTATCAAACTGCAAGGCACTATATAAACACTAATATGTAAAACGTATGTAAAATTGTATTGCCTTGCAAGTAACTAGTATAATAAGAGATAATATACAGATATGTTGATAATAATAGCAGTAAATGTCTGTAAATATCTGCCATACAATATACAGGACAGATATCTGCCATACAATCTACAGGCCACTAAAAGAATTTCAAAGAAAGCCCATTATTCTGTGAGCTCTTCTAACAGAAGACCTAACAGAATGAAAATTTTTTTAACCCTTTACTAAAAGAAGTGACCGTAAGTAAAATGGATACTGATTAATAGAATAATAATTGTAGATGATGCTCATTCAGTGTCAATATATATACTTCGGAAGCAATGAGTTCATAATGAAACTGGTGAAGTTAAGCATAAATTAATAAAGTTATATTATAATAAGGCACTGCATTATAAGTAACAGCTGAGAGCTACTGTTCTTGTCGCCAGCTGGTAAGGCTCTTCCATAATATGACCCAAGTCAGCAATCAGTAGCACAGCCACCTCTTTCTCACCAAAGCTCGTAAGCTGACAGCTGTCAATGCAGATACTATGAACATCTGGTGGCCAACCATGTGGCAATAATATGATGATCACAGCCAACCCAGTGGCAAATGATGCAGGCAGTTATTCCAATGATAATGTACCAATCAACATCACAGGAATATCACCTAAAAATAAACTACAAGCAGTAATCTGTTGATAAGAAAATAATTGTAGAAAAATAAACCCAAGAGACAAGGGGGGGGGGGGGGCAGGGAAATTCTTGATGTGTGTCCTCGTGTGTCCAACATATAAATGGCAGGATTAAGGGTTGAAATCAGCGAGGTCCCACGCTTGACCACTTGACCAATGACAGTTTAGTATGCAAATAAGGTGACACTCTAAACTACAAAGGGAGAAGTGTCAGAAATGACCTAGATGGCACCCTAATGCCATCCCGCACATTTCCCAAGAACTTCCCCCCCCCAAGGCAATGATACCACAAAATGGGATTAAAATATTTATTATTTTTATAATATTATATAGTTATTAAAACAGTTTTGTATCACATATATATAGTTAACAAAGTATGGCAGTACATCAGTCCCTGTCACGACAGTAATAATTAACATAAGTAATTCAAGATATAAATGAAAGCCACCTAGACCCCAATACATTGGAGGCAATAATCAATATTATTGCCCCCAAAGAGTGAGTTATACATAGAATAATTTATTAGAAAGCTGGACATTGCCTATTATGCAATAATTTAGAACCCTCAAAGTCAAAAGAGGGAATAATTAGGTTATTGACCCCAACCCCCAAATTTATAAACTTTACTAACTAAGCCCATGATGTGAGATAATCACAACGTGACAGGAAACACTATCAAACTGCAAGGCACTATATAAACACTAATATGTAAAACGTATGTAAAATTGTATTGCCTTGCAAGTAACTAGTATAATAAGAGATAATATACAGATATGTTGATAATAATAGCAGTAAATGTCTGTAAATATCTGCCAAACCTTTCTTTCCCTTAGTTTTAACATTTTTTATCTTTGTTTTGTCCGAAGTTTTCTTACAGTCTTTCTGTTCAATATTATCAAGCCTCTTGCCAATGCGATGCAACTGTTCCAATATTTGTGCATTTATAACCGCCTGTTGATCCGAATCAGAACTCTTGACAGACAAATCTTTGTCGGATTTAGAGGTACTAGATCCACTGACACAATTTTTGCCATCTGAAACACCGTCAAAACTATTTTGCATAAGGTCACTGCAGTTCAAGTCACTAGCCGAAGTGTCAGAATCCGACATATTTTCTCGAAAATCCGAATTGTGAGAGTTTGTATGAAGTACTGAGTCAATAAACTGTGTGTCTCCAGCAAGTTGTATTTCAATAGGTAAATGCACAGTATTCTGTTTATTAGATCGCAAATTGTACATACTTCAGTGGGAGAAACTCAGTATATGTCGGTTGTATGAACACCAAGTACTGTCAATTATTATCCGACACTATGTACACGTTAAATAAAATGGTCACAATAACATATAAATGACAACAATACTTGTCTGGAAGACTGTACGGACACACGAGTCAGAAAAGTACATGTAAATAATTGTTACTATAAAATACTAAAAATATAAAATACAGTCATATAAAAGGAAAAACCATACAATACAATACGCGTTCAGTTGACTAGAATAAGAATTCTAAATTCTTGATGTGTGTCCTCGTGTGTCCAACATATAAATGGCAGGATTAAGGGTTAAAATCAGCGAGGTCCCACGCTTGACCACTTGACCAATGACAGTTTAGTATGCAAATAAGGTGACACTCTAAACTACAAAGGGGGGAAGTGTCAGGAATGACCTAGATGGCACCCTAATGCCATCCCGCATCAGTTAGAGATTTTATCGCCGGGTGTGGTAGATGTGTGAGGAGAAGGACTGGAATCCTCAGAGAGCACCGCTGTTTAATACTGAAATTTGTCAACTTATGGAACTGGTCTGCATGGACTTCTTAACATTGGAGCAGTCTAAGGGTGGCATTGAGGACATATTGGTTGTGACTGATCATTTTACAAAATATGCTCAGGCATACCCGACTCGGAACCAATGTTCTAAGACCACCGCCAAGACACTCTTTGATAATTTCTTTGTCCACTATGGCTTCCCGAGATGGTTACATAGTGACCAGGGCCGAAACTTTGAGAGCAAGCTGATTGCTGAACTGTGTCAGATGGCAAATATTAAGAAGAGCCATAGCACCCCATATCACCTTATGGGAAATGGGATCTCGGAAAGTTCAACTCCACTCTTCTCAATATGCTTGGCACTTTGGATCCGAAGAAGAAGGCTGACTGGAAAAGTCATGTCGGATCTCTTGTCTATGCATATAACTGTACCAAGCATGACATGACTGGGTTCTCCCCTTATTACTTAATGTTTGGTCGACATCGTAGAATTGCAGTAGATCTTGCTCTTGGTAGTGCATGAATCATCTGGTCCTGTGACATCTCATGACTACATAAACAGTCTTAAAGAGGGCCTGAAGAAGGCTTATGATTTAGCTGAGTCTTCTGTGAAGCATAGTCAGGCGAATTTGTGGCGCTGTTTTGGAACTCGGGGATAGAGTTCTGCTTCATAATGTCGGGCTACAGAGTACTCATAAGATAGCAGATAATGGAGCCAGGATGTGTATGTTGTGGTAGAGCAACCCAATTCTGATATCCCAGTGTATGAGGTTAAGCCTGAAATTGGAAGTGGGAGAGCTCGGGTACTGCATCGTAATTTGCTCCTACCCATACCCTGTTTGCTATTAGAAAGTGAAACACAAACATTAATTTAGACTGATCTTGGCTATGGTAAATACAAACAGAAGACTCAGTATAGGACAAAACCGTATATCTTATACCCCACATGCCACCTTTGCGAGTTTGTTTACGAATGGCCTTAATTATACAGTCCTCAGTATAACTTTGCTGTTTGTATGGCTTAATTTTTAAGCTCAAGGTCTAGCAAGGCTTATGCTTCTACAGATCACTTTTTTCGTCTTTTTTTGTCTCCAGACTTTCATGAGTTGTGGCGAATTATGACCTGAGTTATCAAAACATTAAACAATGGTTTGTTAGGACTTGTTGATACAAGTGACGTTTATAAATCAAGTAAATGGGTTATGCTTATCCTTACAGGAGTCATGAACTACAGCCAAAAAGACACATTTAATTTTTTTATCTGTTAGGGTAGGGCATCTCTGTTGGGGTTGGATGTCTTCAGATGAATAAAAAACAACTAAGAATTTGTTTGAATTTTTTAAAAATAACTGTCATAAACTTCATGAGCTGTACAGAAATATGTGTCACTGTAATTTTTTTATTTGGATTTAACATCACTTTCAACACTCTTCAGGTCATATCATGATAGGTAGTTTTATGGGCAGAGGAAACGAGTCTATACAGTTGTTCAAGGTTCTGTACTATAAACTTCCGACCATTGGTAAGAGACTACTAACTTTCCCCCCTAGGGTCTGGGGTTTGAACTGCTGATCTCAGAGGTGGGAGGCAAGTGTGTTATCATTGTGCCACCATGGCCCCCTATGTGAACTGTAGATGTAATGGGAGTGTGATGGATCTTTAAAGAGAATTAATCTTCAGTGTTCAATGCACAGGTATGAGGGGTCTCTTTTTAGAGTCATAGAGACAAGGTTGTCTTGGGAAAATCATGCAGAAATGACCATACCCAAAGGTGTGAAGAGACCATTAGCAATCCGAAGCTGAGTGTCAGACTAATCTTTGAGTAATATGATTTATTTGGTCACTTTTCCTAAAATCACTTGGTTCTTCTGGTTTCGTGTCCTTTTGTAATGAGCTATGTTTGTTTTAAGCAACACCACCAGGCCAAACAGTCTTTTGATCTACAGGCGAGAAATTGAAATTCCGAACACACAATAATAAGAAAAAAAATGATCTCTTAAATCATCCTTAAATATTATCTTAATTAATAGAACTTGTAAAAGATATAGAATAGTATGTGCTGGATGAGTCTCATACATTTCATTTATATATAACCATATATTATCAACAAATTTCTAAACTGTTTATGAGGCTGTCCGAAGTCAGCAATATGGTTCCTTTAAAATATGGAGATTGGATATCTGGGATAAGCTTGTGGCCATTTCTCTTCCTTGTTTCTCCTGTCTACTTATAAAAAAACACATGCTTGGATGAAAGAGCGGCCACTCACCTTGAGTAATATATAGTGATACAACTTTTTAAATTTTATCCTTTATCATAGAGAAATGTAACATATATTTACGAGTTACTACTTTACTGTTACTCATGTAAAATGATCTTTCTTTCCACCAAGTACATTCAATATAATGTCTTGCTCCTTTATCTCTGAATGACATTACTTTTTAGGCAACAGCCCAATTTTTAGTATTTAGAAAAAAAGTTTTAAAGGGGAAATTTTGGGTACTTTAGATCTAAGGCTTAATAATATATTCTCCTAGATCTTCACACCCAGAGAACATTCGCAGGCATGTTTCTGTTTCCTCAGACAAGTGTCAAGTTAATGTATTTGGTGTTTTATGTAACAACTTGCACATTTTATTGGTTATATTGTAACAAGTGGAAGAAGAGCTGAAGAAACTAGTAATAAAACTATTGGTCAAGTTACTATACTGTAAGCTGGCAGCCAATGGTGAGAAACTACAAGCTTTCAAACTACTGGTTTACGTAAGATTCAATATACGCTTTCTGAGGGAGAGTGCAAATGTGTTACCATTATGCGTCTACCACTATGACCTCAATGTTGAGGTTATATTTTTTCACTCTATAGTTAAGCTTATATCAGGACAGATCATTTGGGAACTCAGATGGAATTAAACCCACTGTCATGAAGGGAAAGTGATATATGGGGGTGTATGACCTTAAGTTATACGCATCTCATTGCCTCAGTTGTTTTATAACGTATTTTCTTGTTTGTGACCATCTATGGTGATTGGTTGACCTTTGACCTAGGTCTTAAACTTTTCCCACTAAATGTGTATTGGCTTCACTTTCAAAGTAAAAGTCAAAGAGGGCAGTCGCCATTTTACAAATTGAAATTTTTTTAGATTTCTTTTATTTTACATGGTTTTATACAGTCTATTCATATAACGTGGCTTGTGTATCACACTTTGCTGGCTTTGTGTTACCACTGCATTTCAATGCAACTGGACAAATACCGGTAGAATTTTTTCATTCAAGGTGAGTTGGCGGGCTACTTTCTATACTTAACTATTACTTTTACAGTAATTTTGTCATATTTTATTTATGTAAATATTTATCCCGCTAGCTCTACCTTGATTTAAACTAACACGTGCAGTGCAGAACTGTCATTCTAAAGTTTTGTCACATAACTTGTCAGGTGATTAGGGTCATAATGCCAAAGAACTTTCATGGTTCTGGCTGTGGTGGGCAACACAAGCGATCGGTAGGTGTGAAATACCAGTTTAAAAGCAATGTAGATTCTGATATCAATCAACCACATATTAGCCGGCACTTCAAAAAGTCGAGTGACCTATGATAGTTTGAGTACTTTTCAGTGGGTATCTGGTTTTTGTTCGATAATCAAAGATGAAAATAATGTTGCCACCAAAAATGCCATGTTAGAGTACATGTCAGAATTGATGGAGGACGCCCTTGCAGTCCTCAGAATGGAGGAGGGCAAGGTAAATTGAGCCATGACCGACAAGATTGATCAATTTAGAAGGGCTCATGCCCAAAAAGTGGTAAAAATGCGTTCAAAAAAGTCAAATGCTGAACTCCCAGGGGTTCCCTGCAAATTCTTCCAAACCCAAAAATGTTCACATAAAACTGATCACCATATGGATAGACAGTTGTACAAACACATTTGTAGCACAACAAAGCACAACACACTAGGTAAGCGCTTTCCTCACGCTCTAAAAGATTGCAGAAATTCTAAAAAATCCACTGCAGATTCAAAAAATGAATAAGGCCATACTTTTGCTCAGGTGCTCAAAAGTACCCCTAAACATGCAGACTCTGAAACAAAAAAAATTACATCAAGTACATTTCTGCAGTCAGTGCTCTGTGTCTAATATTATTGCACCTAGTAAAATTGCAAATGTGGTGTGTTGTTCTGAACCCAAGTCTGAGGTTAAAAGATGTACCAAGTTCAACACCAGAGGTAGGGAAAGCAATGATACTGATGCAAACCAAGTGTCCACCTATAACAGGTATGAATTACTGCACGAAGGCGGCGGCGTCGTTCTGTGTCAACCTGACAGTGACATTTCATATCCAGGCTGTGACCATAATCTCAAAGATGATGACAATATTGATAAAAATAATGTCAAATTAGATATCTCTGACTGTTGCAATGCGTCAAATATTGACGCTGCTTTCAAAACTTGTACAAAAGCTCAACCAAAGGTAGCAGTACATAGCCAACTTGTAAATAAGAGCCCTCTAGAGGCTGAGATGCAAAGTACAAGCAAATATGATCTACCATTGCACTTCAAAAACAAAAACAAAAATCGACTATACAAACCTCATGGCCTCTTGCCCCACCCTCCAACTTTGGGACAAGCAAAATACATTCAAATTTGGCTTTATTCCTATGGGTGAATTAGATATACCCCCAACATCCAGCCCTTCAAATGTCAATACAGATCCTTTGACCCTTCACACCATGATCAACGATTCTGGGGATCATAATTTTAAAAAATGTCAAATCTCAGTTGAATCCAGATGCGTGGGATGAGTTACTCACAGGTTACTGGGATTCCCAGCTTCCATTGCTTATTATATTTGGGTTTCCCTTGGATTTCGACAGAGATTCTATATTAGAAAGTCACCAAGAAAATCACACTTCCGCAAAAAAATACCCACATGATGTTCAGGCACACTTGAGGGAAGAAATAGGCTACAAGGCTATCCTAGGTCCATTTGACACCCCCCCCCCCCCTTCGGATGATCTCCACATCTCACCTTTTATGACCAGGGAAAAATCAAACTCAACCAGTAGAAGGGTCATCATTGATCTGAGCTTCCCCATGGGAAATCAATGAATGCTGGTAGACCAAAGGACATTTACTTAGGAACCCCCTTTGCACTTAAGCTCCCAACAATTGACCATATCACCAAGCGTATTAAGGCATTGGGTAGAGGATACATGATTTACAAGATTGCAATCAAACACGCTTTCGAACAAGCTTGACCCCAAGGACTATGATCTGTTGGGTTTGCGTCTCATGATGCGTCAATGTGGTCATGACGTCATAAATTATATTGATGATATACTTGGGATTGACCTTCCAAGCCGCGTTGACACCTCATTTGACGCCCTGAGTTCCCTCCTGGAATGCATAGGCTTTGAAATTTCAAAAAATAAACTTGTCAAGCCTTCCACATGTGTTAACTGCCTTGGCATTTTAGATTTTACACTGTCAGTTCCACCTCAAAAACTCCAGGAAATACTTCAAATGTGTCAAACATGGCATTGCGGAACTCACTGCACTAAACGCCAGCTTCAGTCCCTGTTGGGCAGCCTTCTGTTTGTCAGTAAATGCGTTCACAGCTCTAGGTTCTTCTTGAACCGCCTCCTGGACATTTTGCGCACCATGCATGACAAAAATCAGGTCCTTCTGTCATCAGAGGCCCAAAGAGACATTAATTGGTTCAAAAATTTCTTCCCAGTTTCAATGGGGTCACAATTTTGACCATAGGCCCATTGCTTATGAAATTGAATTGGATGCTTGCATCCAGGACCTTGGGGCTAGATGGGGGTTCCAGGTTTTTGCATTTCCTCTGCTATTGGGCTATTCAAATTACAATATTGCCCATCTTGAAATGTTGAACATACTGGTGGCTCTCAGGGTTTGGAACCATTGCTGGGCAAAAATCAGAATTCGGATTGCATGTCGCAATGAGGCAGTAGTCCATGTCCTAAGTTCAGGTAGAACCAGAGCCTTGACCCTAGCTGCCATTGCTAGGAATATCCAGTTACAGGTGGCAACCTAGGATATTAACCTTCAAGTTGTTCATATACCAGGTAAGGAAAATCAAATTGCAGATTTACTTTCTCGATGGATCATAATTGATGAACCCCAGGTCAAGCTCATAAGCTTGCTCCCCCACCCTCAATGGGTCACAGTTAACGAAAATCACTTCATCATTGATTGGTGTATTTAATAGGCGTACCACCAAGATTGGCTCCATCGGCAAAACTAGCTGCCATGAAGACACAATTGGCATTCAGACCTGGCACTCAAAGAAGTTACCAAAGTATGTTTAGCCTATTTATAGCCTTCACAGTGTTCATCCAAGTTTCACTCCTATGATCATTTTTGCATATTTGCAGTGCTTAACAACAAATGGCTCATCAACCCCCACCTCAGCCAATCATTTGTCCGCCATCAAAGCCAATTTAGCCATATATGGTTTACCAACTTTGTTGTTTCAAGATCCCAGCATCAAGTACTTCGAAAAAGTGATGACCTTGCAACGACCATTCAAACCGTCCCTTAAAATCGTCATAGATATTGACACCCTTCAATTAATGATCAGATTGTGTGATTCCACGTTAATGGGCCAAGTTTTCAAGGCAGTGTACACCCTGGCCTTTTTCTCATTTTTAAGACTTTCTAACCTGGTTCCACATTCCACCAAATAGTACTCACCCTTATATTATTTGGCCAGAGGTGATATTATCTTTGCCCCCCCCCCCCCCCCCCCCCCCCCGGCATTCAAGCCATTATTAAATGGTCAAGAACCCTTCAGGACTGAAAATCTATCAAAACTCTAAAACTCCCATCCCTGGGTTCTAACCCCATTTGGCCAGTAGCTGCTATCAAAAATCTGCTAAAAATCACCCCAGGCCCTAACAACTCCCCCCTATTTCAATATAAAGTGGATACCAAGTGGCTTCCATTAACAGACAACCAAGTTAGGCGTCATTTTAAAACTCTACTTGATAGGCTGCAATTGCAAAACACCAATCTGACATTTCAAGCCTTCCGGCGTTCAGGTGCCTCTTTCACCTTAAATTTGAATGTGAGCCTCCAAGACATCCAGAGCCATGGCACCTGGACATCAGAATGAATCTGGAAGTACATTACCCTGGATCATAATGCCTCAGATCAGGTGGCAAAAAATTTTCAGCACCACCTTCACCTCCCTGCTACTCACTAGTTGGGGTTTGGTGCTCTCATCTCTAAATTCTAAATCTTTCTCATTATCTTCATCATTTTTCATTTGTAACTAAATTTCATATCAAATATAAAAATTTCATCATTCATCCGACAAATGTAATGTATATGCCTAGTAAAACGTATAAATTTACATGAAAGTTGGAATCTTAGTTGTTATGTGTTATAAAAGATTAAATTCCCCATATGGGGCTTTTTCTACGTCTTGAATCCTAGCTGGAGGCAATGATATCAAACTTGTCATCTACTTCCTCATGGTTGCCTTTCATGTATCATTTTAGTATTTATTTATTACCTCTGCCACAATGGTATTATTTGTATGGAAGTTTGTCCATCTGCTGGTGTGTGTGTTTGTGTGTTGGCAGGATCACGTAAAATACTAATGGTTGGAACTTTGCAAAAGGACAAGATAGATCTTGCTCCAATAGAGATTCCATAATATTTGAAACTAATCGGGATCACCATCTGAATACCAAAAAATGTATATATCAAATATCTGGGTTAACCCATTTACTTATTACTTTGTGCCTTGGCGTTGGTATGCGCTCTCTTAGTGCTCTTCTGAATATTCATGAATATGGTCTCTCAAAAGTGGTAACACTCTCGCCTCCCACCTCTGAGATCGGGATTTGGTTCCCGGCCTGACCTAAAGTGGGAAAGCTGGTAGTTGCTTGCCATTGGTTGGCAGCTTACAGTAGAGAACCTTAACCAACTGTTTATACTGAAAGGGAAACTAGTATTCTGAGTGTGAATGAATGCTAAAAATGACATACAGTTAAATAAATTGATTAATGCCGACTGGATGTATTGCTCCAATATTCCACATCCACCACATTTCACACTTTTTTCTGTGCTCAAGATTAGGAGTGTTGTATTTTAGAGAACAAAACACTTGATGCTGAGGAGCCGAAAATGCAGCCATCAACCTAATAGGTGACAGAATGACCTAGATGTGGTAAGAGGTGATCTTGAAGTTAGTGATTCAGATGATGAGTCAGATCCAGCAGTGAATATCATGGCTCCACACCTAAACACTCAGCTGCTGGGGCACCACACGAGAAATGTGGAGACCAACACAGATTCAATTAGAATTCACATGTGACATAGTCCTATCAGATTCAGATAGTGATCTTCAGGAACAACTCACCACTAGTACAGCTAACCACTTTCATATCCAAAGAGAGAACTACTGCAGTCACAGATGAAATAGTCCTGTCAGATTCAGACAGTGACAGTGAAAATCAGGCACTCATAAGAATGTGCAGCAGAAAACCTACACGCTCCACCATGTTTATGCCTAAATCCAAAAGAAATGTATTGAAGGCCAAGATCCTTGATTTTTCAAGTGGTTCAAACACCAAGATCTAATCTAATGTGGACTTTTATAGCGCTTAATCTCCATCACTGATGGACTCTAAGGCGCATCTAAACATAAAGCAAGGCATTTAGCGTTAATCAAGGGACATAGCCAGGTCGTACCAAGGAGACACAGATGTGACGGGAGAGGCTATGGTGGGTAGGCTTTTGCAAACAGGTAAGTTTTAAGCTTCTTTCTGAAGGAGGCAACTGATGTTTCACTGCGAACATCTTGAGGGAGGTCATTCCAGATCTTAGGAGCATCAAAGGCAAAACTATGGCCAAAATGTTTGGTTGACTTAAAGACTGATGAATGGAAAGGAGGAACTGTAAGGTATTGACGATCTGGGTGACTATGCCTAGTACTATAGGGACAACTACTAAAAGACAAGAACGGTTCGAAGTAAGAAGGAGAACCACTATGCAAAAATTTATACACAAGTGTTGCGGTTTTGAAAATACAACGATACTTAACAGGCAACCAGTGGAGTTTCTGTAGAATCGATGTAACATGAGCATACTTGATCATGATTTGTAACAATACGAGCAAGGGTGTTCTGAATACTTTGCAATTTGTGCTGATGGAAACCGGACAAACCTCTGAACAGAGAGTTACAATAGTCCAGACGACTACTAACCAAGGCATTTGCAGCAAGAACTGCCACTTCAGAAGTGAGATACTTCTAATTCTACGGAAGTCATGCATCTGAAGGAAGTATGCTTTGCAAGTCCTCTTGATATGGTCAGAGAATGAAAAATCTGCATCAAACCACACACCTAGATTTCTGACAGAATCAACCGCATGAAGAAGGCTACCAAGAATGCTAACAGGAAAGTGAGAGGAAATCTTCTGACGTTGAGCCTTGGAACCAAAGACAATAAACTCAGTTTTTTCAGGGTTGAGCTTCAATTTACTGAGAGACATCCACTCTTGAACATCACGAAGGCAGGCATTTAGCTTGGCGAGAGCCGAAGAAGCATTCTTGTGGGAGAGATGGATGTATAACTGAGTATCATCCGCATAAAAATAGAATTTAATATGGGGGTGGAGGTGAATAATTTTACTAAGTGGTGTTGTATAGAGTGAAACAGTAACGGACCCAGAACAGAACCTTGTGGGACTCCATAGGTGAGATTGCTCAATTCAGATAGTGTGGAGCCTATCTTAACGGCCTGGCAACGATTTTTTAAGTAGGAAGCAAACCACCTTAGAGCTGTTCCACCAAGACCAAACCAGGATTTAAGGTAACCAAGGAGAATATTATGGTCTATGGTGTCAAATGTGGCTGATAAGTCAAGAAGTACTAGAGCTGTGGGTTCACCGCGTGCCAGAGAGAGATGAACCTCATTTTTTATAGACAATAAAGCAGTTTCCGTGGAATGTCCTGGCTTATATACTGACTGATGGAAACAGAGACCAGACACTGGGCGATAATTCTTAAGGTCGTCTCTAGGAAGGGAAGCCTTTTTTATGAGGGGGGTGACAACCGCCTTTTTGAAAGAATTTGGGAAGGATCCTTCAATGAGAGCATAATTTACCAACTTGGTAATGGAAGAGAGGAGGATATCAGGACAATCCTTAATTTTATTTTGTTTATTTGGGGTTTTACGTCGCTTTCAACACTGTACAGGTCATATCACGACGGGTAGTTGGAAGGGCAGAGGAAACCAGTACATATAGTTCGCTAGGGTTCTGTACTGTAAACTGCCGACCAACGGCAAGCAACTACCAGCTTTCCCACTTACGGCCATGACGGGGATCGAACCCGGGCCGCAGAGGTGGGAGGCGAGAGTGTTACCACTCTGCCACCGTGGCCCCTCGACAATCCTTAAGGCGGAATGTTGGTAAAGGGTCTAGTGAGCAAGATTTAGTGGGGGATTCACTAGATTCACTAGACCTCGTCTTCAGTGACAGGCATAAAGGCATTGAAAGCAGGAGGCACCGAATCCGGTGCCTCATTGAAAGAGCCAGAAATAGCAAAGGTGTCCCTGATTTTGCTTATTTTATTGGAGAACAAAGAAGCAAACATGTCCGCAAGTCTTTTGTCTGAGCTATGAGCAGGCAGGACAGTCTCGGAGGCGCGATGCAACACCTTCCTCAATGACTGCCATAGCTTCTTGGGGTCACGACTATTAGCAGTTATGAGATTTGTATAGTATGAACCCTTGTCTTTATTGGCCAGTTGATTACACCAGGCAATTTGCCTTCGGAGTCTTGACCTATTCAACTCTGACTTATGTTTTCTCCACCTTCGTTCAAATTGCCGTCTAAGAGATCGAGCCATGTGATATGAATCAGACAACCACTCATCAGACTGCTGTTTAGCTTTGCGTGAAATGATAGGAGCATGCTTGTCAAGTACCTGTGTAACACCAGTTATGTACTGATCATAAAGTTCTGCAGCAGTACCTTCAGGGGACCGAACAAACGGTATATTATTAAGGTCATTTCTGAACTGGTCGATATCAATCCGTCGATAAGAGACCCATTTGTCAATGCTGGTTGATGGGTGGGAGAAATCCAGTTGGCATCTTATGGCAGCATGGTCAGAAATGAAATCCCCAACACTAACATTGCGGACAAAATCTGAGTCACAAGGAGATATCAAAACATCCAGAGTGTGACCCAGTAAATGAGTCAGGCCACTGGCACTTTGAACCAAACCAAGAGCACTCATTAAGACTAAATAAATAACAAATGAATATTTTATTTAGTTTTTTGTCATCATATTGCAGTATCCAATTATTTATTATTGTATTATATAATATATAGGACAACATACCTACTATGTAATAAAATAATATTTTGAGCTCACTTGTGTTAAATCTCGGCATAACAGGCCCAGAGACAATTCATATTGGTCATATTGTACATATATGTTTTTAATAATTTTTATGTCTTTCCCATATTACATATATAAAAGAAGGTAATTTTTATCCTTATATTAAAAATACGAAACAAAGTCAGACCTACTAGTGATATAACTAGAAATGCAGTCCCAATACTTACCATTGACTCATCCAGACTTACCATAGTCGCATGAATCCCTTTCTGCAAAACAAGTGATTTAGCACTATAAGTATTGGCCTGAACTTCAATAAAGTCTGATTGACAGTCACACACCCAGTAAAGAGTTTAAATAACACTATGGATAATGCACCTTAGACTCTCATAATTAACATAAGACTTTTAGGTCAATTACAGAATAAATTCCAAGTTGTACAGGTGACAAACACAATATTATTATTCATTTATTCGGCGAATAAAAATAAATAAATGAATAACAAATATTGTATCCCACACATAAATATCAAATATACATAAACTGATGCTTATGATATCTTCAAAAAATATTTAGAACACCAAATCTGAACATATACTAGCCTTCTGGACATAGGGTGTAATATGCACCATAAAATTGGTGCTACACCGGTGCAATGAACCGGTGCAATTGCACCGTTAGAAACGTACTTCAGGAATGAAACATGGTAAAATCTCCAGCCTCTGATGAGACCATTGCCTCAGTTGGACATAAGCCAGTGAAACGCCCCATATGGGGATATAAATTTTTTATTATACATAACAACTAATATTCTAAATGTTATATACATTTTCACATTGCTTAACATTTGGTTATATAGTTAAATCTAATCCATTAACTTGACTTTACATTATATGTTAATGGATGTTACTAGGATATACATATTCACAAATCAATTATGATCCATTAACTTGACTTTACATAATATGTTAATGGATATTCATGGGATATACATATTCATAGATCAGTTAGGATCCATTAACTTGACTTTACATTATATGTTAATGGATAATGATGGGATATACACATTCATAAGTTGGTTATGATCCATCAACTTGACTTTACATTATATGTTGATAGATGTTGATAAATTATGCATATTCATAAAAGTCACAAAGCATAGCTATGCAGAGCTTAAGGCGACCTTAAAATATGGTTGATTAATATGCAAAGTAAAGTTTTTAAGGGTGACCTTAACTCCAGGCCTACACAGAGGTAAGGTGACCCTAAATTTGGTATGAAATTAAAATTTTGAAACATTTCAGGGAGTTTAAGGTTGCCTTAAACTGGATTTTACTGGGAGTATTTGAAATTAGTTTGCATTTTATAGTTCATCTGTAGATTTGTCAGATGAGGGATGACTTTAGAGAATTGTTGAGATTTACTTAAGAATTAGAATTCTGGAGAAAGTGGAGCAAGATAGGACTGTGAGTTGAGAGCCCCAACCTTAGGGAGTAGGAGAAATGTAGAGGTGATTTTTGAAATTTTTTGCCACTTGGTCTGATGCATTATGGTCAAGGGTGATATACTTCCAGACGCATTCTGACGTCCAGGTGCCATGGCTTTGGATATCTTGTAAACTGACAGTCGAGTTAAAGGCGAAAGAGGCACCTGAACGTCGGAAGGCGTGAAATGCTAGACTGGTGTTGTGCAATTGAAGCCTGTTCAATATGGATTTGAAATGGCGCCTGACCTGGTTATCTATCAGGGGAAGCCATATGGTTGACTTCTTGTATTGAAAGAGGGGGGAATTATTTGATCCAGGGGTAATTTGGAGGAGATTTTTGATAGCAGTGACTGGACAAATGGGGTTAGAACCCAAGGATAGGATTTTTAGAATTTTGATGTGTTTTCTGTCTTGAATGGTTTTAGACCATTTTACCAGGATGTGAAGATCAGGAGGTGCCAAAATGATGTCCCCTCTGGCTAGATGATAAAGGGGGGAGAATGACTTGATAGAATGGGGGACCAGGTTAGAAAGTCTTAAGAATGAGAAGAAGGCCAGGGTATAAACTGCCTTGAACACCTGTCCCATATAAGTGGAGTCACACATTCTAATGATAAGTTGGAGAGTGTCGATATCAATGATAGATTTTAAGGAGGGATTAAAGGGGCGATGGAGGGTGACAGATTTTTGGAAATATTTAATCCTGGGATCTTGAAATAACTGAGTGGGGAGGCCATATAAGGCCAAGTTGGCCTTAATGGCAGATAGATGATTGGCTAAAGTGGGGGGTGATGAACCACTGGTGGTTAGAAATTGGAGATAAGCAATGAGGATCATAGGGGATAAGTGAAAAAGGGAGACTTGCATGAATACAGTAAAGGCCACAAACAGCCTAAACATACTTTGATAACTCTCTGGGTGCCAGGTCTGAAGGCCAAATGCGTCTTCTTGGCAGCTAATTTAGCCAATGGAGCCAATCTTGGTGGTAAGCCTATTAAATAGACCAATCAATGTGTAAGTGATGTTTTTGGACTGCAACCGATTGGTGGTGGGGAAGCAAGGTTATAAGCTTAGCTTGGGGGTTACCAGTCAGATACCATCGAGAAAGTAGATCAGCAATTTGATTTTCTTTGCCTGGTATATGAATGACCTGAAGGTTAATATCCCAGGTAGCCAGCTGTAGCTGGATATTCCTAGCAATTGCAGCAAGGGTCAAATCTCTGGTTCGACCCGAACCCAGCACCCGAACCACTGCCTCATTATCACAAGCAATCCGAATCCTGCTTTTGGCTCAACAATTATTCCAAACTCTGAGAGCCACAAGTATATTTAGCATTTCGAGATGGCCAATGTTGTAGTTCAGATAGCCCAGTGGCAGAGGGAATGCAAATACCTGGGATCCCCATCTTGCCCCCAGGCCTTGAAGGCAGGCGTCCAGTTCAATTTCATGGGCAATGGGTCTATGATCAAAGATTGTGACCCCATTGAAAGAGGGAAGAAATTTGTCCAGGAACCACTTATCTTGACGCAATCCTAAGGGGTCATAATCCCTGGGGTCGAGTTTCACATGCCTGAAGGCTCGCTTGATGTCAATCTTATAAATCATGCAGCCCTTACCCAGAGACCTAATTCGTTTTGTAATATGATCAATAGTGGGAAGCTTAAGTACAAAGGGGGTGCCTAAGTAGATATCTTTTGCACTGCCTGTATTGACAGATTTGCCCTGGGGAAAACTGAGGTCAATTATGACCCTTCTGTTGGTGGAGTTTGACTTTTCCCTGGTCATAAAGGGTGAGGTATGCACATTATTTAAGGGGTGTTGGTCAAAAGGGCCTAAAATGGCATTGTACTCCATTTCTTCCTTCAAGTAAGCCTGAACATCTTGGGGGTAATTTTTGGCCGAGGCATGGTTTTCTAAGTGACTTTCTAGCTTGGAATTCCTATCAAAGTCAAGGGGGAAGCCAAATCTGATCAAAAGGGGGAGCTGGGAGTCCCAGTATCCTTCCAGAAACTCGTCCCAGACATCTGGGTTCAATTGTGATTTAACATTGATTTGACAATTTTTGAAGTTGTATTCACCAGAGGCCTTGATGACTTTATGAAGGGCCAAGGGGTCTATGTTTACCTTGGATGGGGTGGTAGTGAAGGGTACATCCAATTCACCCATTGGAATAAATCCGAATTTGTGGCCAGTTCGTTTGTTCCACGTTTGAAGGGTGGGGCATGAGCCCATAATTTTTGTATAATCGAGTTGTCTGTCTTTTAAACGCAATGGTAGATCATACTTGGTTGTGACCTGCATATCAGTGTCCATAGCACTGCTACCAATAGCCTCACTGGGTGGGTCTGGCCTTGAAAAAACTGTAGGGTTTGTTTTGGTCATGGCATCATAATATGACGCAGTGTGATTTTTTGAGGTGATGGTACTGTCATGTGGTTTGGCTGAATCACTAGAAACGCAATCCGATTGTGGACTTGTTAAGGCACCGTTGGACTGACACAAAACGATGCCGTCGTCGAGATTAAGCACCTCATACCTGTTGTACATGGGAACTCCACTTGAGTCAACATCTGTGTATCTGCTATTTGTGATTTTCCCAGGGACACATGTTTTTGCATTTTTTGATTAGTCAAATCACTGACATTTGCTGCTTTACTTACTTTGACACTAGCACTTACCTTGTTTCCAGTCTTGGGGTTACAAGGTTTCTTTGTTTGACCATTATGTTCACCATCACTTATCACCTTTACAACTTTACTGTTTGTAAAAATTTTTGTCTGTGAGTGAGCTTTGGAACAGGTTGGTCGAAATTTTTTAGATGCCAAACTTGCACTTGTCACAGCACTTTTGAGAACCTGAGCAAACGTGTGACCTTTGAACTTGTGATAATCTGATCTCCAATTGGCACTTTCACCATTGACACATGTATTACTACTGATGGTTTTTTGTCTTGTGAAATTTTCACGACCTTTTTTGATTTGACTACATTTCTGACGCTTGGCTTCTGAATTTTGCACTGCATTACTGCAGTGCCTTTTTCGTTTTTTGACTCAGAATTGGCTTTTTTCGAATTTCTGCAATCCTTGAGAGCATGGGGGAAACGCTTTCCTAGGGTATTGCAATGGCTACAAATATGCCTGTAAAATTGGCCGGACGTATGATGGTCCCCTTTGTGAGGGCATTTTTGGTTCTGGAAGAACTTGCAGGGAACCCCTGGAAGTTCAGAACTTGATTTTTTGGACGCATTATTTACGACTTTTTGGGCATGAGCCCTTCTGATTCGGTCTATTTTATCTGTCATGGCCCAGTTCAACTTGCCCTCCTCCATTTTGCAGAGGAGGACAGCATGGGCCCCTTTTGCTGAGGTCCACCCAAAGTCCTGGGCGTCCTCCATAAGTTCGGACAAGTACTCTAACATGGAATTTTTGGTGTTCACATCACTCTCATCTTTTATTATGGCACAAAAGCCAGAAACCCATTGAAATGTGCTTAAACTATCGTAGGTTACTCTGCTTTTTGAGGCACCTGACAAAATGTGGTTTTGTGGCCAAGGTATTTTGTGCTTAACTGTGAGGTGCTCATTACCACCTCTCTGTGATCTGAACGTACCTTGCTCATTGAGGGTAGCAAGCTCCTGTAAGCACTTGTCCACAGCATTCTGGATGCCTCTGGAAGTCTTCAGGAAGGCAGTGGTTGGGGTGACGACATCATCTTCCTCCTCACTGTCAACTTGCCTGGATCTACATGACCCATCAGTGGAGGATGGTGAAGCGACGGCGTCAGACAATGACGTGGCCCCTTTCTGCAACCGGTCCTCAGTGTTCTGGATACCCTGTTCTATGGCAGTTAACCTAGAACTGACATTATTGAGGGCATGTAAAATATCATGGTTTACAGTATCATATTTGTGTCAATATTGACACCTGACGCCTCAAGATCAGAATCTACATTGTCCTTAAATTGACATTTCACACCTACTGGTCGTTTATGTTGACCACCACAGCCAGAACAATGAAAATTCTTTGGCATTGTGTAACTATAATTTAACACGTCTTTAGGAAGCAAACATGCAGAATAACGAGGTATGCACTGAGTATTTACATGTAATTCAAGGCAAAGTTATCGGGCTAACATATTAAAAATACTAAAATATAATAAAAATTACTTGTCAGAGTAATTACAATAGTATAAAACCCACCAACTCACCTTGAAAGGAAAAATCCTACCAGTGCATGTACGTTTGTATCCCTTGAAGTGGTGACAGTCAACCAGCAAAGTGTAACAATTAATAACTTGTGTATGTATATACTGTATAACCAAGTAAAGTAAAACAATTTAAAAATTATTTTCAGAATTTCTTATTAAATGGCGACTGCCCTCCTCGACTTTTAAGTTAAAAGTGAAGCCACTAAGCATTTGGCAGGAGATTCTGATGACCTATGTCATAGGTCAACCAATCCCCTTTAGTGGTCATTAACAAGAAGATTCTGTATAAAATAACTGGGGCAATGAGATGTGTATAACTTACGGTCATACACCCCCAAACTCACCTGGTTGTCAAAATACAGTTGTGTGTGTAATAAATATAACAGTATAAGGCCCACCACAATCTATTAAGTGATCTAGTAGTAGTGACTGACACAGATATATTCCTGTGTTATGCAACTGTTTATACCGGTTTCTCTGCCCCCAAAACTACCCATCATGATATGACCTGTACAGTGTTGAGAGCGATGCAAAACCCTAAATAAATAGATAATTAAATGAACAATACACAGTTAAGATAACCGGAGATCTAAGAAGTCATGGTTTCTCAGTTCAGATTTTCCTTGAATTAGTATTCGCGAAACACCTCATCCTAGATTTTAAGCAAGGATAATTCTGTCTGAACTTGCAAAGTTTTTTATTAAAAAGTGGAATGGAAAAACCTAGATACACATACACTTATTTTTGGATGTTGTTTGCTTATTTAGAAGATCCTAAGGTTACTTAAGAGAGTCAAGAATGTTCATGAATATGGTCTCTGATTGGACAAAAGTCAAAGTTGGGATTTTACGTCCTGTGTGACAGTCGGGGTCATATATGCACAGGACCTCAGTTTTTTCACTTGTAGGAGTCGAACCCACACAGGGGTGACAAACTGTTATCCCTCATTCTAGGAAAAAATATTTAGTATTTGATTAGTTTGATTAGTTTTTTTACTAGAGATCAATCACATTTATGTTTCCAGCAAAAAACAATAATTCTTGAACTGCATAACAATTTATGACAATGAAAGGACACAAAGAAATGTTGGTGTTATGTTTGTCTTTCCCTTAGAGAGAAATATCCGACAGCTGCGAGTGGACAGTTTTTGAAATGAGGAAATTTGGTACCTTCTCCAACATACAGATCTCATTTGAGCATGATTATCAGTGTTCTGATGGGGGCCACGGTGGCAGAGTGGTAACACTCATGCCTCTCACCTCTGAGGCCGGGGTTCTATTCCCGGTATGGCTCCAAGTGGGAAAGCTGGTAGTTGCTTGCCGTTGGTCGGCAGTTTACAGTACAGAACCCTAACGAAATGTATTACTGGTTTCCTCTGCCCTTCCAACTACCCGTCATGATATGACCTGTACAGTGTTGAAAGTGACGTAAAACCCCAAATAAATAAATAAATAAAATCAGTGTTCTGATTGCATGAACGTCCTGGTGAAGAATTTTGTTTTCAGGGCTTGTGGAGAAACATGCAGTAAGCGATTCAGAAACATTTATCAAATACCTTAGTGCTGATAATATGTGTATGCAGCACAAGTATTATATTTTTCATCTTTATGAGTGATATACACTTTTTTACTGCAACAGGCCGTAACTTTGCACAACTGGGACACGAAAACATTATTATCTCCCGCCAGAGGCCTTCCGTATGTGTGTGCCTCCATCCTTCGGTCTGTCCGTCCGTTCATTCGTCATGTTTTTACATAAACCTTATTATCTCATTCATTTTTCCACTTGTCTTGAGTGGCGTTAAGTGGATTTATTTTAATAAAAATATGCTTTGACACAAGCGCATATATTAAATGTATTTTATTACCATATACCAAAACAATAAGCACCATAGAATTGTTTTAATGGGCGACAATATAATTTCTACTTAATATGTGCCCCAGCTTGGCACAATTTGTATATAGAAATTAATGATGATATTTTGTTTATTTTTGTCTTCAAATTTGATTTTCTTATTTTGTATATCAAAGTGCACTAATTTTACTTAATGCTTCGTGTAACTGTAAGAACAAATATTATTTACCAATTCTTGACATTAAATTCAAATAATTTTATTTATTTGTAAATAGTTTTCAGCTATATTTGTTTCCAGCCTGATGTTTTTGAAACAATTGAACAAAGACGAAGCAGAGTTTCAACCATATAACTGTAGTCTTGTCCAAAAATTGAAGGTATATTAAAATACTCAGGATCACATAATTTTTATAAGCTATTTGCCCCTCAACTTAAAATGCAAATGTTGTTAGACCAAACCTTTAAATGCAAATGTGAGAACTTGTTAATACTGAGAACTATGTTAATACTGTCATAATGTGAGAACTATGTTAATACTGTCACAATTCAGCTGACATCTTAAATTGGTACAAACATGAAGTAAACTAGGACTTAATGTAATCAGGCAGAAATGCTGACACAAGTGTGGATAAATTAAATTATTGTCTTTTAAAACCTTTTACATCGTTTGCAGGTATTATTTCTGTGTGGAATAAATTCTGCGTGTTGGTTATATTTCTGGCACTACAATATTTAACAAGTTAAAATCCCTCATTCAACAAAAGTAAATTAAGTATCACTATAAAATAAACATGTTTTTCAGTTGTGTAAATGATGGCGTATGAATGGGCAGTGGAAATATCAAGTACACAGAAAGAAGATTTACCTTTAGAAAATGGAGAAAGTGGAATGTATTTTTACCTGTTCCTACATTGTGAAATATATGTTGTAATTTGCGAAATTGGTTTTGTCACTACACAATAAATTGTTACTTAAAATAGCAACTTATGTTAAATATTGATTTTCACTGATTGTTTTTTATCAATTGATTTGATCTGGGGCCGGTTTCACAAAGTCTCTTTAAGATAAAGGTCACCTTAAATTCAAGGATTTCCTTAAATTTTGTAGGCAAAATTAGTCTATGTACTTAGGCTCTCACACCTATAGCCATGAGTTTGTCTAAGTTCAAAGATTCATAACGTGAATACATGAAAGGTCCTTACATAATCTTAGCTATCTATTTTTATGGAACTTTTATCGTGGTATTTCTGATATGTATGAAAAGACTTTAAGAAAAATATGTAGTTGCTTGCCAGATACAATGTTTATTACAGGTATTCAAAAGCTAACAATGTATGTCAACTATTGTTATCATATTTATCTTCATTTGTGCATTTAATAAACTGTTTGACTTTTAATTATAGTCAGTTAAGCTGCAAAGGTATGTTTATCACTGTGATAATTCCCCGACTAAGCCTGTTGTACCTGAAAACATAAACAAATATATAAGCAGGTAGCACATTCAGAAGTTCTTGAAACGTTTCGTTGAATATTTATTCAGTACTGATTTATTATTGAACACATTAAGATTGAATTAAATTCATTCTGTACACAGGTGAATTAATTACACTTTGTGGAAAAATGTGGCATGTTTTCGTCTTTCAGGACAATGGCATCTTTGATTTTCTATCCAGTTATTGTATGATGTTTGTCAGCCCTTAATTTTTCTCTTTATTGATTTGTTCCACTCATACAGAATACTCTTGAGTCAAGAGTACAGAAAAAAATTGTATTAAAATATGGTGTTAACAGAAGAATATGAAATTATAAGAATAAAGCCAAGAACTTTGATCTTAACACACTCACCTCCCAAATCTAAGATCTGCAATTCAATCTCCGGACCCTATGTATGAAAGTTTATAGTTGCTTACAGGTGGTGGACAGTTTGCAGTATAGAACCTTCACCAACTGTATGGACTGGTTTACTCTACCCACAAAACTACCAGTTGTGATATAACCTGTACAGTGTTGAAAGTGAGGTAAAACCCCAAACATATAAAGGATTATAGAGCAGGAAGAAATTTGATATATGTCAACGTGTACAAAAACTTTATTGGTGCCGTTGATTTGATTCAACTTCCAACTGGCTACACTTATAATCATGATGCTAAACAGGTCTTTGACATTGTCCTATACATTTGATTAACATATTTTTCCCACCTCTGATTTTGTTGTATTATATTTGATGATGTTGTCGTACATCTCTGTATTGTATAAACATTTTTTTTTCAAAATATAGAGGTACTGCAATTGACCACAAATTTGTAGTGCATAGCCGATGCATTGCAACTTTTAAAAATATTCTCGAAAAATTTATGATCAACTGATTACCGTTTAAACACCAAATTATATCTTTTATTAATCTGTCACTTTTCTAAAATTGCTTGTATTAATTAAGACAACTTAGTATTCTCAATATTATATTTTAAACTTCACCAATTGAACAGGATTAATGTTCCATATTATATAATTACCAGATGTCTCTGTTTTAGATTTTAATGAAGCCATTTATTGTTCTGTCGATGTCACATTAGTAACTAGCTATTTTGTGCTTAGAAGTGTAGTCACCATTATTTGGAGATTATTTGATCATTAGGTTCTCTTTGTATATTATCTTGTAAGCGAGAGCACAACTGGACAAGCTCAAAGTTTCTACAGCAGGTAGGAATTAGTTTAACAGATAAATAGCTTCCTGACTGCTCTTCCCTGTATTTTATTATTTTAATCATATCACTTTTGCAAATTTTATATAAACAATTGATTTCATAAAATTACTTACATTATTATCAGGGCATTCCTCGGCACAAGTGTTCATCACCAGATTCTTCAGACTCACATTCTGGCATTCAGGACAGTCAGTACTAAGTTGAAATGTTATTCTGATTAATGAGTGTGCCCAAAAGTCTAACATCTCAACGTCCTCAGTGCCACAATGGTTTGATATTTCTTTCTAAGTGTCAATATAACAAAGTTAAATCAGACATACAGACATATCACTTACCATCCACTGTCATCTACTACAGTCTCTACTAATTGCACAAGATATAAATAAGTATTACACATATAAATTTCATTTTTCTTATTTATGATCACTGCTGAGCACTGTCGTACTAAGCAGTGTATACAGACTAAATGTCACAGAATCCTTTGGTTGCTTGTGGTGTGTAAGAGCAATAATGATGTCATTAAAGCCTCTGTCAAAGAAACCAAGCACCATCACTGTCAAGACTTTACTTTCAAGACTTCACTTTCAAGGTAAGGTAAACAGTACTTTACCTATCAATATATGTTCAAATACGTGATACTATTTTTGTTAATTAAAAAATAATTATTACAGTGTAAACCTTTACTTGGAAATGTTTAGTAACACAAATTAATTTCACTACATTCTGAGACTATAGGGTTTTTTGACTGTCCCTCGAGATAACTTGCCAGTGACATCAGTTTTGTTTCCCTTATGAAGTGATACCATAGGAACACGTTCAACCACCTGTCACTAAGGTCCTTGGTGAACAAGTGTGTTAGCGGAGTTTGTATTGAATCACAGGCTGTGCCCTCTGTGTGGGTTTGACTAACACAAGTATTAATTCTGATGACCTGTCCCAATATGACCCTGGATGTTGAATTGGGCGTAAACCCCTAAATTTCAATTTTGAACTACGTGTTACCCTGATTAGTGTTACCAATTCAACCATATATGTCTGATTACCTCCATTTTTCAACACTAAAAAATATAGTGTTGAGGTGTTATTTCCAATTAAAATACATGATATCTTACCCTCTGATTAACATAATCAATTCCCGATTTCCCGATACACGTAGCGTTGCCAGTGACTGGGTCTATTCTTGTTTGAGGTTGGATCCACACTGTCTCTTTGTATAGTTGGAGACGCTTGACACATTTAGTTTTCAGAGCCAATTTTTTTGGTGTAAATACCACTGGGACTATGTCAGAGCATACGGCATGCCATCTGGTACATTTGGCTGTAAAACCAAAATATCATAGTCAAAGTAAAGGTTCTACTTAAAATATTGGTTACATTATCTTCTGTATAAGTTCAGAAGCCTGAAAACTGATTTTTTTTGTAATCTGTCATGTCACTATAGTGATTCATAGTATATATTTAATAATGAATAAGAAATACCTGTAATTGTGACAGTGACATTTTCCATGTCTGGGCCAACAAGTGCAGTTCGCTATCCTCATAACATGTCCTCAACATTTGGGGTATCAGAAGTGAAGTTAAAGTAGTCAGTTCTAGAAAACTTTAACCTTTCTTCGGCTGGTGAACGATATGGGCATCCCCCCAATACACCTGTGCAGTTACACAGAAAGATGAATCAATGTTTGCTTTCTAACAGGTAAAGCTCATGCTTACAGAAATCACTGTGTCTTTTGTTTTTTTCTGGAGATCACTTTTTTTCTTTTTTTGGCATCAGGACTTTCATGAATTGGATACTAATGTAGTGCCATGTTGACTTGGCAGTTTGTAGATTAAAAGACTTTTCAGCATTGCCCCAACACCTTGTCACAGGCTAGTCAAAGTCTGAGACTTAGTGGTTGTGTGTCCAACTTTATAACAATTTGGTTTATGGAAAATGTGAAAATTGTGTTTGCAGGCTACTTATGAATATTTTAATGTTACAGTGTGTTTATATAGTAACGATTTCAGTTCTGATTATGGATGTATAAAGTATAAACATAGAAAAATGAAAGGTTGTCAACTGTGAAAAGAAGGGATTTAGCCTACATAAATCTACTGAGGAATACAATACTTGGAATACTGAATGGGAGTTTTTAGCAGACTGTTTGCAAATATTTGGACTATTATAGCATTGATACACTAAAACAAATGAATGTTTTGCACAAAAAGGTGGGAGACAGGATTTGTCTTTATTTTCCAAATTGTGGTAATACCCTAGTCAAACTCCAGGTGGTGTTCCTGGTAGTTAGAAATATCATGCAAAAACCAAGCTACACACTTGTAATCACAGTTTTGCTACAAAATAGAGAATAATAAAGGAGACAATGGCAACCATTTGACAAAATTATACAGAACAGATAATGTAAAGATACTGTAGAGAAACAGTAATGTTACATCAAAGATTTAACTATCAGAAAATGATGGGATGAATGGTGGAATGACACGTAAGTCAAATTGCCTATATTTAAACATATCCGATATCACTTGCAGTGTCACTGCAGTATAGCAGCGTGAAGTACTTCAAGATGTTTGTATAAGTCAAGACCAATAATTTCTCCATCAACTTTGCCTAGTTTAAATTAATACAAATGAAGAGTAAATGAATGTGGTGGGATTGACTGCTCAAAGTTTACCAAAATTATCATTCTGAGGATAAAATATCTGCCCATGAGGTTCCAGAAACAGGAAACAGTCGTGTTACTGCCTCCACTAACTTTAATTTTAATACAAGTAACTGTATTCATTTAGAATCTGTACTCTCTCAAATATTTTGATGTGTACATTTGGTACTTAATTGGATGCTAGTTCTGTATTATTTTTGAATAGCATTGTTACAACCATTAACATATCAATAACCAATAATGTATCAGCTAACCAATAATGTAGCAAAAAATGACCAATAATATATCATCAACCAATAATGTATTAAAATTTTGGAGGAATGCGTATGTAGTAGCAGACACTGTCAGTTGAAGGGGTGATAGATCGTGTAACTGAGACTTTGCTTTTACGACCTTCAGTGTCATTCAGCAATATATAATTGGGTTAAATATTCAATGCGTGTGGTGGCTTTAGGACGAGTTACTCTGTAAACCTAGACAATCTCCCGCCAAATACGCTTTATAAACTAGTTCACGACAACGTGGCTTTCAGTTGTGGGGTTGAAAGTCGAGAGTCATATAAATGCTGTAGAAATATATGCTGTCTGTACACGTGGTGAACTGAGTTATATGAACTAGTGCAGGCCATAGTATTTCACAGCAATTTTATGCAATGGCGACTAAAGATAAGAAGAAAAATTCAAAGAAAAGTAGTAACAAGAGTCAGGAAAGCGAGTTTATAGAAGATAATTCAAGTTCGCAGTTAAAGGACAAGTCAATTAATCAGAAACTGGATATATTATTAGAAGTCGTGAAGGGTCTAGATGCAAAAGTGCAAGATCAAGATGCACGTCTACAGAAGCAAGAAGAACGAGTTAGCATTGCCAATGTGTCTGCTTTACCTTCTGCACACAGCTCGCCTAAGAAGGTTTCTGATCAGCCAGAGAAGTTGCCGTCCTTTGAAGAGTTGAAGTCGAATTCGAAGATACAGGCGGAGGTCGACAGACGACTACAAGAGTATCACAACGCATCCAGAAGTGAATTCTCTGGTAAGCCGAATACTGTTTTAAAGTCAGGTCGTTTCAGAACGGGGGTAGCTCGTGTTAAAAATCAAATTTGCTGGCCACAAGATTTCTGTACAGTAATAGGTACCAAGCAACCTACGTACGATGAGATGAATCTTGAACAATGGGTTCAAGGATTCATGTATTGCATTTTGGATCAAACAGATAACAAAATTCGCGAAAATATGATGCTATATTTTACTTTGTTAATGCAAGATGCGATCGAATTGTCACCAAACACGGCTCGTAGAGCCCATGCTGCTGTTCTCCAGGAAATGGAGAGGGGCAAGGTATCTTGGTCTCAAATAGATTTGGTTGAAAAAATCAAGTGTAGGCACACCCAACGTATCTTGCAAAGTCACAAACCTACGAATTCTGGACTTCAGAGTCAAATTTGTGTACATTATAGCAAGGGCCAATGCAAGCTTGAAAATGAACATGTATCAAACAATGTGCTGTATCAACATCATTGTTCTTATTGTTTCAAAGAAACCCAAAGGAAGTACGACCACCCTGCAAGTAAATGTATGAGAATGAAAAATGCCAATGGCAATGGTAAATCTGAATCTAGTAAATCAAAGCAAACTGAACAGCGAGTTTGATACATTAAACTGTCTACCTAAAATATATGTTGATAGCCAAGTTAATAACACTTGTAATGTCGAAGATATATACGGTAAAAGTTGTTGGAATAATGACAATAAATTATATATAAGTCATAATAGTGCTAATCAGTCATTAATTCACAGTAGGGCTTGCTTTTGCCTATATTGTTCATGTTTATGCAATGTTACAGTCATAAGTAACTATCCATATCCTATCAGTGATGTAAAGGTTAATGTCAATGATAGTTTACAATACAAAAGAAGCAACTTAAGCGAGTGTTCGCTTGATGTTGTTAACAAGTGTAGTAGTAACTTTATATATTTAAAATCAGATTATGGTGCAACTAGTGAGCCATATTATACCATTGAAAACAGAACCCATCGGTTCATGAATTCTCAGAGTATTAATAGGGTTAGTATCCCCATTAGCAGCATAGTTTGGTTTACTAATACATCTAGTACTTGTAATACTAAACAAGACGCATTTCAGTGCCAGGTAGGTGCTAGATACGACAATACACACCTGGGCTTTCTTGATCATGCATCTAAAGAATGTACTAACAGAGATCTTGATGGTGCTGCTTGTGGGGTGGCTAACAATAGTAAAAATGTTGATAGTACATATGATAGTAACTATGATAATAACCTTCACTATTCGGAGGAAAAATGGTTAAAAAATTATATAGATCAAGGTGTTGATCTCACTGACCTCGGCTTTTGGCCTCACAACTATATTAGTCAAGAAGTCAATAGTTTTAAGAATTTTAGTGTCTTAAGCAATAGTTGTATAAGTACTACTATATCTATCAAAATTCTTTATAATACTTACTTGGGGGATACAGGTCTGAGTAATAGTTATGGCCATAATGACTCAATATTAGAACATAAAAGTGAACTGAACAATGACACAGTAAGCCAAGTCGTAGATAGTCATGTCCAGAGCAAGGTAGCACGGGAGTTTGGATTCATGCCAGGTAGCATGGCCATTCATCTGCCATTACAAACGTCAACAGACTTCCAATATACGTTGAATGAAGAAGGTATAAGTAAACTGCACTCAGCTGTTAAAGCTTATAATGTCCCTAATTATAAAGGTGCAAGAATTCCGGTTATTTCCGGTCTGAAAATACAAATGTGGAGGTACATATTGAAGGATTATGATCTCCAGATAATTGGGGACTACCTTCAATATGGTTTTCCTCTCAACGTAGACCATGTTAACTTTGAATATAACCAGAATGTAGTTAACCATGCATCTTCATTGAGAAACCCAAATGGAGTTATTGAATATTTCAATACCGAAATTCAACACCAGGCTATGGTTGGTCCAATGAAGGAATCTCCATTTCCAAAAACACATTACTCGCCTATAATGGCTAGAAGCAAACCTGATGGCAGCATTAGAGTAATTGTCGATTTATCATGGCCTATTGGACAGGGGGTTAACAATTATGTCCCAGGTGATAAGTTTGATGACATTTCCTTTACCTTAAAATACCCAACCATAGATTTAGTGGTAGAAAAAATTCGTGAAATGGGCCCCAATGCCCAACTTTTTAAAGTAGATTTGCAAAGAGCATTTAGAAATTTGCATATAGACCCATTGGACTATCCATTATTGGGTCTAAAATGGCAAGAAGATACTTATATAGACGTAGCTTTAGCTTTTGGGTTTAAAAATGGCGCCGCGGCCTGCCAATTATGTACTGACGTTATAACCAATACGTTACGTCACCAGAAAATATGGTTAATGAATTATTTGGATGACTACATTGGTATAGCCCAGCCACACCAAGCTGAAGGTCATTTTCAATCTCTATTAAATATATTAGACCAGGTAGGACTTCCTGTAAATAACAATAAGGTGGAACCACCTAGTTCAATTATAACATGCCTTGGTATACAAATTAATGCCAAAACAGGCACTTTATCGGTCCCAGATAAAAAATTAAATGAAATCAAAAATCTAACGAGTCAATGGTTGATTAAAAAAATTGCTACACGTAAACAGTTGCAAAGCTATATTGGCAAACTTATTGCCATTCATAGATGTGTAAAGCCATCCCGTTTGTTTATTAATAGAATGTTAAGGGTTTTGAGAAATACACCAATGCAGGGTAGTATTAAATTACCTGGTTATTTTTTTCAAGATGTTAGATGGTTTCATAGATTTTTGGATGAATTTAATGGATCAGTTGAAATACATTCAAAAAATGTTAAAGTTTTTAATGTTTTTGTAGATGCATCACTACAACGTACGGGTGGAATATATGATAATAAAGTATATTCATGTAAAATTCCTCAGGTTTTGAAAGATTTGACATCTATAGTACAACTAGAGGCAGCCAATGTGGTAATGGCTTGTAAGCTATGGGGTAATGAATGGAGAAACAGTAGAGTGTATATTTGGTGTGATAATATGGCCGTGGTTGCAGCTTGTCAATCCAATAAAATTAGGGATAACTGGTTAATGGCTTGCTGCAGAACGTTATGGTGGCTGTCAGCTGTATATAATCTGGACATTGTAGTTAAACACATTTATGGCTCAGATAATATTAAAGCTGATATACTGTCACGTTGGGACGTATATAAAGAAAATAATAATATTCAAGTAAAATTTCTTAAAAATTGTATCTGGGAAGAAACCTCCAGTGATATGTTATGGCCTGATTTTAAAATTTAAAGTATTTGGCTGAAGGGCCTACACTGCATCTGAATATCTTGCTGCTCTGCTCGATTTATACTTTCAGACAAACCTACCATCAACACTTTGCGGATTCAAGCGAACGACAGGATTGCTACTGCACTGCGACCAAGGACTTCTGCCACTTACACCATAGCCTTCAGGCAATTCATGGCTTTTGTTGTGTACATGAACTTAATACAACCATTTACGGAAGGTGTTATCTTATCTTATCTAGAGTACTTGTCACAAAATGGTTTAAGAAGCTGTTCATTAAGAAATCATCTGTCAATGCTCAAGCACTTCTTTGCAATGTTCAATTGGCCTACTGTATGCTTAACAACTCGGAAGGTACATTTGTTTCTTAAGTCGGTCCAAGTCAATGCTAGTATGAAAGTCAGGATTAAAGGTGTCTTTACAGTGAAAATGTTGGAACAATTGATCAAAAAATCAAGAAAATTTCAAAATGGTCAGACCTTTGCTGCCTTATTTTTGACAGCCTTTTTTGTTTTTTTTCGACTGTCAACTTTAGTTCCAAATAATTTACATGCCTTTGACAAAACACGATTTCCAATCAAAAATGATTTAATCTGGGCAGAGCCTGGGGCTCATATCATTATAACATGTAGCAAAACTATGCAAGCTTCTGATAAAGTTCAAATAGTTCAGTTGCCATCATTAGGTAACCTTGAGATATGTCCAATTAAAGGTCTAAAATGGGTACTGGCTCACATTCCGCAAGGAAGTCAACAACCTCTATTCCAAATTTATACCAGGAAGGGGTGGCAAATACTTACAGCTCCAAAAGTTAGATCCTTTTTAAAACTAGTGGTCATAGCTTTGGGTTGGAACCCGACAACCTACACCTTTCACGCCTTCAGGCGTAGTGGTGCTTCTCTGGCGTTTGACAATGAGATTGACCTTGCAAAGATCAAACAACATGGTAGCTGGAAGTCTGAGGCTGTTTGGACATATCTCAATTCAACTCCCACTGCTGCTAGTACGGTACCCACTACATTTCAACGCTTGTTAACCATGTAAACGTTTGGAGTTTGGCATTTTAATTTTAATTTTTACTACAGTTTGGTAACATTCTTTATATGATAGGAATTAAATCCAAACATACACTGCAATTATGTATCATTTATTTTAAATTCTATCGCAGTGTTTTCAGGCTTGAACGCTTTTATACAAGCTACAAATCTGTGTACATATTGTAACAAATTTTTAACATAGTGGTAGTAGTTGTCAAAGAGTTGCTTAACTAGACTGTAACTGATACTTGTAATGAGAAGTTCTTTGAAAATCTCTAAATAGGCAATTCAGATAACTGTAATGGTAGTAACTTGGTGTATAACAAGACTAATTGTGTTAATTAACATGTATGTACTCACACTTGTTCATATAAATGTTGTTTTTATAATAAAACTCCAAACTATAATGGTTAAAGAATATATCAGTGTCTTTCTTTCTAACTGTGTTCACCTCCTGCAACTGTTGGAGGAATGCGTATGTAGTAGCAGACACTGTCAGTTGAAGGGGTGATAGATCGTGTAACTCAGACTTTGCTTTTACGACCTTCAGTGTCATTCAGCAATATATAATTGGGTTAAATATTCAATGCGTGTGGTGGCTTTAGGACGAGTTACTCTGTAAACCTAGACAATCTCCCGCCAAATACGCTTTATAAACTAGTTCACGACAACGTGGCTTTCAGTTGTGGGGTTGAAAGTCGAGAGTCATATAAATGCTCCCTCCCACCTCTCCCCCAAGTAAAGTACATTATAGTTTGGCCATTTTAATTTTAATTTTTACTACAGTTTGGTAACATTCTTTATATGATAGGAATTAAATCCAAACATACACTGCAATTATGTATCATTTATTTTAAATTCTATCGCAGTGTTTTCAGGCTTGAACGCTTTTATACAAGCTACAAATCTGTGTACATATTGTAACAAATTTTTAACATAGTGGTAGTAGTTGTCAAAGAGTTGCTTAACTAGACTGTAACTGATACTTGTAATGAGAAGTTCTTTGAAAATCTCTAAATAGGCAATTCAGATAACTGTAATGGTAGTAACTTGGTGTATAACAAGACTAATTGTGTTAATTAACATGTATGTACTCACACTTGTTCATATAAATGTTGTTTTTATAATAAAACTCCAAACTATAATGGTTAAAGAATATATCAGTGTCTTTCTTTCTAACTGTGTTCACCTCCTGCAACTGAATTCTTCACGGAGAATAACACATAAATGCTCTTGATCTGTGTGGGAAATGAGTGTTTAGCATCAACTCAAATGTTGCCTAATACATTAATGGTTGATACATTATTACTGCTGTTGATACGTTATTGGAGGGAGTAATTTTTACATTATTGGTTAGAGAATTGATACATTAATGGTTAATTTTGATACATTAATGGTCGATGATACATTTTTGGTTAATTTTTGCTACATTATTGTTAGCTGATACATTATCGGTTATTGATAAGTTAATGGTTGTAACATGCGTTCAATAAGTCAAATCCTTTTTGGAGAGGATACAATAAGTCTAATACTAAAACACCAGAAAAACAATACTGCTCTTAATTTTCATCACTGGAAAACTGTTCAAAAGACATGCCATCTTCACACTCTTGATTAGAACTATGATTCATGGCAGAGCATAAATCAGATGCAAAATGTATCGACCATTTTATGTTTATAGGAGATATTGCTAAAAATATTGGAATAAGTCTTTATGATTATTAAATATTATAATCACTTTTTAAAATAAAATACATTTTAATTCAAGAGAAATACAAAGAGGTTTAATTTCACCTTCTATATGTGTATTTGATAAAGTTTCCTAAAAGATGAAACCTGATATATATTTGCTTCAAACTTAACATTTTAATATGTACTCACTTTGAAAAGCCACAACAGTCATCAGCAAGAATTTTAGCATGTTTACATTACAGGTCTTTCCCTTCTTACTCTATCTGTCTCTGTGAGGTTAATGATAAGACATCCAACAGACTATCGTTTATGATGTACATTTCTTGAGCATATTTCAACCATAGGCTATATTAAATTTCCCTGATTAATGGATCTGATAACAAATAAATAGTTAAAATCCACTTTTAATGTTTCATTGCGTCATGGTAATGGCCCAGTTTTTTGAAACTACCATTTTATATCATGCTATGTCAGACTTTATTGTATAATTTAAAGTTGAATTAAAAGTAAGAGTATTCCAATGGACGAATTAGGTAATATCATGGACTAAGCATTGTCTCCATCTTTTACATTGTATAAATCTTATATGTGAATATTTTAGTTAATATAAAATAAATTAAGAATGAAATTCAGCTCTTGAGAAAGAAATTGATAAATATCATTGTAAAACAAGAAAATGTTATATATATTTGATTATTATGATCTAGACAAATTTGTAACGCATAATTTTGACACAAATGCTATATATTTTACCTGCCCCAACCCTAGCTATTGGCCAGGAAATTACACTCGAACTTTCAGAATTTTGACTCTTATACTTTATTCTTGGAATAAGGAAAACAAAACACTTCAATCTTAAAACAATAATTTGTGTACCACCTAATAAAATCATATTGTGAGAGAAAGATTATGTTCAGATAACAGAAGGTTCCTAAAATATACAGCGCAGTAGTAATGCTCTTGTCTCTCATCTCTGACATCAGAGTTTGAATCCCTGCATGGCCTCCTCAAATGAGAGAGATGGTAGTTGTTCACTGTTGGTCACAGTTTACAGTACAGAATTTTGACCAACTGTATGTACACGATTCCTCTGCCCTCTAATTCCCTCTCACAATATAACAGTTTTAGGCATGATAGGAAACAAAAGATAAATAAATCATAAATACTAAAGATATATTTTTTATATATTCACGGTGCTATAGCTTTGAGAAACATTGTGGGAATTCACTAAGATAGTCATATTACTATAGCTATATTAATAAACAGACATTCAAGTCAATGATGATGAGCTATAATATTTGTTGTTATTTTAACTATTATATTTACATTTAGTAAAGTTGTGTATAATGAGTGATTCTGGGAATGGTTATGAATTGTATTTTACCTTAAAGCAACATGAAAATGCATATTTTGAAAGGTTAATACATATTTGGATAATGGAATATCCTGAAAATAGAGTCTGCATACAATCCCAAATGTCATTCTTATTGAATGAAATTAGCAAGCAATAAAAGTACATGATTCCCACTGTAATCTGACCTAACTTGAATACAATGACCGTTTAACATAATTTTAACGTCCTAGAATATATAACTCTAGTTTTGATTTGTTGTGCCTGCAGTCAGCAGAGATTAAGCCCATAAAAATTCAATTAGAATTAAAACTTGAACGCAAAATATTTATTTGTGATTGTGCTTTGCTGTAAGTTGTTTCATTTCCTTTTGCTAAACAAAGAATTTGTACTTTAACCAGTCAGGATTACATATTAACTTTTAAGGTTATTTAAGATGTACACTGAATAGTATGGTGCCTCCTGAGGCGACAATACCTAACAAAAGGCAATGGCTTAAGCTTAATAAGCAGATCTTCTGGTGTAAACAGATAAAACTATATTTGCAATATGTTATTGTCCTTGTCTCAAAGGACAACTTACTGTTATTGATCTCTTACTGATTACTGGGCAAGCAGTAAGTGTCACACTGCAAGTAGCTCAACCTTATTTATGAGTAGAACTAGGGATTTTCCATACTTGAATCTCCAATATAAAACATCATCTATTTCTCACGTATAAACTGTATGGTAGAGCCTTTGTTAGTGAATGGAAATTTCCTCGCTATTAAAGAAGAGGCCAACCAACAAGCATGTGACCAAATGTCCCCACCCGCCATATTCCAATTAATGGCACCACTTTATGTTTATTGCTGTAATATTCTACATATTTTAATTCATTTTACTCCACATTTATCTTATTTTATAATGTATTTCATAATTTTATTGAGATACTACCTATATTCATTTTGTATTTACATTGAAACATTTACTATGAAGCATTAATACTATCATAAATTTAAGTCCAGCAAGTTTTCAGTAGGGTAATGTGAAGGAGACTATTTCAATTATTTTTCATTCCTGATAGATTTGAGCATACAAAATGACGATATATTCCTGCTGTTAAGCTAGGTGATTTTAATTAACATGACTTGACACGTTTAGTAACACTATTCATTAATTTAAGGGTAGGGGACCCAGAACTTGTCTCCAGTTGAACTTGCTTTTCCAGCTATCCATGTAAATCATCGCCAATAATTCTAATTCTATAATTCTAATAGGACTTGCTTATAATGCTTGATGTCCCCTTTCCAAATTGACTTTGAAGTGCAATATAACCCAAACAGTTAAGAATAACAGTATTTGAGGACAGAGAGACGTCAAGCACCTAGATGTATCAAGACAAAGATGGGTATGCTTTGTTGTAGAGATAGGATTTAAGCTTCCTTCTGATAAGGGGGGGATGCACAAATCTCATCAAGAAGATCATTCTAAACAGTGAGAGCATAAAAAGCAAAATTATAAACAAACTCTTTCACACACTTTTAAGTAGATGAATGAAATTTTGGTAGAACAAGGAATAAGTACACCCTAACTACACCTAGTGCTATAGGAAAGAAAGATAATGAGCAAAATACTTGGGAAAACCAGTTTGAAGAAACTTGTAGACAAGCATGGCTGTTTTAAACAGGAAATATACTGGTACTTCTACTAATGTTTGATTTAATTCTTGCCACACTGATTTCGTTATCTAGTAATTTACATAGATTAAACTTATTGAGTTGTGAAAACTGAATTACAGTAATCCAGCTACTACTGACTACTGACAAGAGCACTTGCCACAAGTATAGAAAAATCACAAGAAACCATCTGACACACCTTAAGTCCCTGAGTTACATGAAATAAATTTTAAAGACACACGCCCAGGTTGGTTCAACAAAAATGTATACAAATGAACAGCTTCTGTAAACATTTATTTATTATCCAAGCTTCTGTAAACATTTATTTATTATCCACCATAAGTCATATTTGTCCTAAATGGTATGATGGACAGGCTGATGTTTCTTCTTTAATACACTGTCATCACCTATACATGGTTAACAAGCATTAAAGATTTGTCGGCCAATGCCAGTTTCTAGATATATATTTCGGAAACTATGCAACCTATAAATATATTATATAATAATTTAGAGAGATTCTTTAACAAAGCTCCTGATCATTCATTAAAATTAACAAGATAATACTTGTGCTTCCCTGTCGTACAATATTGGTATCGTCATTCATGATATATATTTGTATATGTCTTATTTTTCTTTCTATGCAATATTTTTAAAGTAGCAGCCCATGATTCTGACTTCTTACTTACTGTAAGTTCAGTACCACTATCTGTATTAATAAGTATCATTCATATATATTTTTTAGTTTTTAAATTGGAAGTAATTTTATCCATAAAAATTTTACTGTACAAGATTTTTATAGTTATATTTTTTATACTGAATATACAGAGACAAAGAGTGTAGTTAGTGCATTATTTTCCAAAAAAAATATAGTGTCTAATGTTATTTTTTCATATCTTATCAGTCACTACTTAATTTAATTTCAAAATGCAAATTTGACATGCTATATTGTTGTTGTTCAGTACCCCTTTTAAACTAGCACATATATGAAGTATACAGAGGCTGCAAGCTCTTGCCAACTATGAATGTTTACACCCAATCCAATCAATCAGTTGTCCAGGTGCTTAATCTCCGTATCAACGGATTCTAAGGCACACCATCCAATCCGTAAGGCATAAATCATGAGACATTAGACATGTTCCGAGTCGTTGCCAGGGAGGCGGTCTGGTGTTCGGTAGTAAGAAGCTATGGTGGGAATGATTTCTGAAATAGGTAGGTTTTGAGTCGACTTTTGAAACTGGAGAGATTTGGAGCACTGCGTATATCATATGGAAGATCATTCCATAACTTAGGGGCATCATATGAGAAACTATTGTTAAAATGGACCTTTGATTTGTGGATGGAACAGCGCATTGTGTTCAAGACAGTCACACTTGTTTATAAGTATCTTCACACAGGTTTTCCCAGGTATTTTTCACCACATCTTTCTTCCTACAGCAGTTCTTATAGTACCAGGCGCAGTGAAAGTGGTGGTAATTTCCTAGTTATTCCAAAGTTCTGCCCCTCTGTTCATAAATCTGTCAAACAGTTTGGTAATAGTTTTGTGTTTGATGCTCCTACTGTGTGGAATACTCTCCCTGATGTGATTCGTGCCTCTCCATCCCTGGCCTCCTTCAGAAAACAGCTTAAAACCTACCTGTACACCAAAGCATATCCACCCTAGCCTGAATCATCCTCCTGGCGTTCTCCGTGGTGTTCGACCCCTGTTATGTCCCTGGACACAGAATTTTGTTGACTGCTTTTTGTTTTGTTGCGCCTTAGAGTCCTCTTGTTTGGGGAGATTAAGCGCTATAAAAGTCCAATTAGAATAGAAAAAGAATAGAATGGAAGGACAGTAAGAGGGAACCAGAAGGAACAAATTTTTTGGATTGGAACATCTTGTATTCACGGCAGATTTGTACAAGGGGAGATATGGTCCAAAATACTTAGGCTGGCCAGTGGTGAGGTACTTATAAACCAAAACTAGGGTTTTGAAGATAATATGTTGTCTAACGGGTAGCCAATGGAGTGTCCTAAGGGTGGATGTAATGTGAGTGTACTTTGAAGCACCAGTGACAAACCGTGCAAGCGCATTTTGAACATATTGGAGCCTTGTAGCATTTCGGGATGACAAACTGCGAAAAAGAGAGTTGCAATAATCCAAATGACTACTGACCAGAGCATTTGCAATCACCACTGATGTATCCACAGAAAGAAACCTCCTGATACGATGAAGGTCCCTGAGGCTGATAAAGCAGGATTTGATAACAGAATTTACGTGATTGGTGAAACAAAACTTTGCATCAAACAGAACACCCAGATTGCGTACAACATCTGCGGGAGAGAGGCAATTACCCAGAATATTGACAGGTAGTGAGTCACTGAGCCATTTGTGTCTGTCTTTGGCACCGAAGACTATGAATTCTGTTTTATCAGGATTTAGCTTGAGTTTGTTTTCAGACATCCAGACCTGAATATCATTCAAACATGATTTAAGACGGTCAAAAGACTTGAGACTATCATCAGGGGATAAGTGAATGAACAACTGAGTGTTGTCCGCATAGAAGTGGTAACGGACTCCGGTATATTTTCTGATGACTTGACCAAGAGGTGTTGTGTAGAGGGAAAACAGAAGGGGACCAAAGACAGAACCTTGGGTGACTCCAAACTTCAATTTGAACAAATTCGAAAGACTAGAACCAATCTTGACTGACTGAAAACGATCCTGAAGATAGGATCTAAACCATTTTAATGCCGATCCAGCAAAACCAAATCTAGACGACAGACAGGATAGGAGTGTGTCATGATCGATAGTATCAAATGCCGCAGACAGGTCGAGTAGCACTAGTGCTGTAGGCATGCCCTTGGACAGAGATAAGTGAATCTCATTTTTGATGCACAACAAGACAGTTTCTGTCGAGTGCCCCACCTTGTAGGCTGACTGGAAAGTATTGCCAAGATCATGAGAATCCATATGAGATCTAATTTGGGCAGCCACAATTCGCTCGACCAATTTTGACAAGAAGCTAAGACCGGACACTGGTCGGTAGCTCTTCAAATCCTCTTTTGAAAGGGTGGACTTTTTGAGGAGGGGAGTGACAATAGCCTGTTTGAAAGGATTAGGGAAAATGCCGTTTTTGAGGGACAAGTTAACTAGTTTAGTCAATGAAGGGAGAAGAATGTCAATACATTGTTTCACAATGTAAGTGGGGCATGGATCAAGGGAGCAAGTTTTAGAAGGGGATTCCTTGATAAACTTAAGGACTTCAGTCTCAGTGACAGCTTGAAAGGAACAGAAAGTCGGCGGCTCCTTGTCTGGATGAAGAACCTGAGATCGGGTGTATTTAAAGGTGTCTTGAATCTTTTTAATTTTATCAATGAAAAACGAACCAAATCTGTTTGCTAAAGATTTTTCATCAACAAAGGATGGGAGGACAGTAGAATTTGACCGACTCAATGTTCTGTTTAGTGCATGCCATAACCTCTTGCTATCGCCGCAATTTTCACTGACTAGATCACGATAGAAACACCCCTTGTTTCTATTTAGGATGTGGTTACATCTGTTTATCTGCCATCGAAGACGGGAACGATTTTCAGGGGATTTGTCTCTTCTCCAGGCACGTTCAAACTGCCTTCTCATGCACTTGGCAGTTCTATACTCATCAGTTATCCAGCTTGGGGCTGGTTTGATGAGCTGTTTAGTCTTCACTGGTGCATGAATATCTAGAAGGCCAGACAAACCAGACATGTACTGTTCATGCAATAAATCTATGTCATCAGATGGTGAGCTAACAAACGGAATAGTCAGGAGGTCACTTCTGAATTTATCAATATTCAATTTATGGTACTGACTCAAGGTAACAACTTTCTGAATTGGTGTATCCAAAGATGGAAAGTCAACCACACAAGAGATAATTTTGTGATCACTAATGAAGCCTGAACCTTTCACATCAGAAATTGCAGAGAACTCAGATGGAGCCATCAACAAATCTAAGCGATGACCATGAAGGTGAGTTGGAAAATCAATGTATTGGGACAGACAGCAAGAATCCATGACTGATTTAAATTCAGAGACTGTTGGAGACATAATGTCGACATGAAGATTAAAATCACCACAAATGACAAAGGAGGGGGATAAGGAAGACAAAAAACCCACATATGACAGAAAATCTTCAAAAAATTTTACTACAGATGAGGCAGGGGGCCGGTAAATGACCCCAAGAAACAAGCGACGCCCATCAAGAGTGAGACAGACAGTGTGATTTTCAAAGGAGGAGAACTCAGGGGAATGAATGGTTTTAAAATCAAGAGCAGATTTAATAAAAAAGCCAACACCGCCACCACGTTTGTTTTCTCTATTGGTGTGAACAAGGGAAAAATCTTCAGGCGTTAACTCATTTAAAAATGAGGGTGTGTCTAGAGCTTTGATATGGGTCTCGGTGAGACCAAAAACATCAAAATTTCCAGTTTGGATTTCATCACAGAGAATTGGACCTTTATTCCTAATGGACCGGCAGTTAGCAAACCCAAACTTCAATGGCCCAGGATTTAGAGCGACATCACCCGACAATAGAACCAGAGCAAGCTGCCTGAAAGATGCCTTTTCACAAAAAGTGACTCTATGTGTCCTGACATAAATGAACAAAATGGATTTGGTAGTGGGTCCATCATATTTACGTCCATGCAGGCCAACATCGACATACACAACTACAGCTTTATCAATTGAACAATGTTTAGTTGGTTGCCGGATGAAGTGTATAGGTAAAGTGTTGAAATCAAATTATTGCCTCTTATGAAATCATTTTTGTGCAAATTCTTTGATGTGTACTTTATGCTTTCAAACATGCATGTAATAATTATTGAAATTCTCCAAATCATCCAAATATATTTACGTTTATTATAGTTATGAATTTATCTTTGACCTCTTGTTTTCATTTAACTGAATAACCACAACATGTGAAAGGCCACAACATGTAATGCATGCAAAAAGAGATGTTATTAACTCAGAGTTTGTAAAGTCTGTCTGGTATTGTTTTGGGCAGGATCTTGGTTGGTGAGGGCCGGGCTGGTATCAAGAAAAATCTTGGGCTGTATCTCAGATCAGAAAGAAAAAGTAAGTTTCTAATTTTGATTAGGAAGTAGTGACTCTGACCTTTTAAATTCTGCAGAATTTATATCTCAGAATCCACAGGTATAGCAAGTTGATATTTATAGGGTTATTGGCTTGGGAATGTGCATGTTCAGCTCCATGATGTGATTTTGATGTCACATATAAACTGGTGGTCGTAACCTTGACCCTTTCGATCTTGCCTAGGCTATAAAATCGAAACTGTAAAACACTGGGAATTGACTACTTGATATGGACATGGGATGGGGGTATATGTGTGCAATATCATAAATTATCCTAATTTAAGTTCATCGTCTTCATATAAATCCTGCAGTTAAACTTCTCAATTAGCATTCCAACCTTGACCAACATGGGATAAACATCAGCACATTTGTTTGTTTGCCAGTAGACGCAATGGCAGTAAGCACCATTGAATTTAATCACTTTGGGCCAATGTCAGCAAGCTATGGTGTGAGAGCATCAGGTGTTTCTTACAACCATTAGCGTATCAGCAACCAATAATGTATCAGCTAACTAATAATCTAGCAAAAATTGACCAATAATATATCATCAACCAATAATGTATCAAATTTACCATTAATGTATCAATTCTCTAACCAATAACATAAAAATCAGTTGCTCCAATAACGTATCAAAAAGTAAGCAGTAATAATCTATGAACCATTAATGTATTAGGAAATATTTCATATATTTTAATATATTTTCAATAACGTATCAACAAGTAAGCAATAATAATGTATCAACCATTAATGTATTAGGAAAATTTTTCATTTAATATATTTTCAAAAGCATATTTAAAAAGTAATGAAATTTGCCAACCAGCAGCTGGGGCATAGGATTAACCTCAAACACATGTTTTGAATATATAACTCTTGAGAAACTAATATGCACTGTTTTCAGATGATTAATAAGACAAAATAACTTCAACTGGGCTGACATTATTTATCACTTTATCATCAATGGATATTTGGCAGAATATGCCCTATTTCAAAGTTGATGTTTTCTTGCCAGACTGTTTCCACAAATCTGAATATATATCTAAGGTAAGCTTGCTTGATTGAGTAGCACATGAAACTTGTATGTATTCTGGCACCAGGCCAATGGCAGCAATACTCTTTGCATTGCCTTCTGGTTAAATACTTGAATGTATCTATGGGTACCAGTGTGCACATCTTTTAATCTCTCTGTTAATGCACAAGACAAAGAGCCAAATCCCTTTCCCTCTAATCTGATTTATGTATTTCTATAGTCCCAAAAAGATTCCAAGGTGCAAACATTATAAAACAGTTTCAAACTGAAGACCAAAGATTTCCATTGAACCACATCCCCAGTGATACAGGTTCCCCATCAAATCCTCATCCGCTTCAATAAAACATTGAACATGAACATTCCTAGAGCAGTACTCTTACAATTTTGGAACACTTTATAGGGTAGCTGTAACATTAGTAGTTTGTCATTTGCTACCTTCACCTTTCAGTATGCAGAAATTTGTTAATAGTTCTTGCTTATTTGAAGTGCACATAGGGTCCTTCGGATCCAAGCAGTAAGAAGTTTGGCATCTAATTACAGGCTGTGATTTCTGTGTGTTTTCGAATCCCACAAGTGAATATTTTGAAGGGGAAGTAGGGCCCTAAATTTGATGTTTGAAGCCTATGTATAGCTTGATAGTCTCACTCTTTTACATCTGAGCATATAATCCGTGCCTGAGTTTTAATATAAAGTTAAAACAATTGGAACAAATACTCATTAAATACTGAGGAAATTGTAAATCACAGAGGATAACACATAAATGCTCTTGATCTGTGGGAAATGAGTGTTTAGCATCAACTCAAATGTTGCCTAATACATTAATGATTGATACATTATTACTGCTTACTTGTTGATACTTTATTGGAACAAGTGATTTTTACGTTATTGGTGAGATAATCGATACATTATTGGTTAATTTTGATACATTATTGGTCAATTTTTGCTACATTAATGGTTAGTTGATACATTATTTATTATTGATACAGGCGTTCATTCTGCCAACTTTGGCTCATTGCACCAGCTGTGAAAATAGGAAAACTTTAATCACTGATATGAACAAGCAAGTCAGATGTTTTGAATATAGAATGGTCTTATAGTGTACCAAAAATTAAATTAAATCAATGTGATGTAATATATATAGATATAAGGAATGATTGTTTATATTACGGTAGAAAAAGATATACTAACACCCATAGGAAAAAAATGACAACAAGATGGTGTGGTTGTAACATTATAGCAGCAAAGGGGAGCTTTGAAAACTGGAAAAGGCAGAAAATGCAACGTTGTTAATATTCACTGATGAAATTGACCACAAAACAGTTTAACTGACCATTCCTGGATACTGTTAGTTGAGCTTAACTGATTTTTACATTGGGTTAAGCAGCAATGCCCACACTCTTAGATTGCATTCTTTTTTTTTTGTATTTATTTTTATTTTTCTTCAAGTTTTTACAAACAAAAGATTGTACATTACAAGTGTGCAATACATAAATACAATTACATCCATTGTATACATATACACGTATATGTTCCGTATAACCTGCTATGTTATCTTATACTACCGAACACCTTAAAGAGTTTTTAACTTACAAAGTTTTTACACATTAACTATCTTTATAACAAACATTATAACAAAGACACAAAGACAACTACTACAAAGTTATTAATCAAAGTTTGTTCAAATTTTCAGCTTTCAAACAACAGTTTCCAATGAGACCAATTTCTGTTGAATATATGCACTGTATCTTTTATTTTGGACAGGGTATATTGTTCCACATACTTCTCTTCAACAAGCTTTTGCAAATTATATATGTTAATGTCATGACTGTATTTTGAGCAATGAAAAATATACTGTCTCGCAATCAGGAGTATAAAGTTCAGGGGCCAAAAGTTTTGGTCATAATTTTGATAACCAAATATTAATTCTATATCACTGAACTTTACTTTAATTGAGAGTTTTAATTCGAACCAAATTGTGATATTTTTCCAGAAATCTAATACTTTTTCACATCCTGCAAATAAGTGGTAAATGCTTTCTTGTTGTTGACCACATATCCCACATAAAAATGATTCACTGAGTTTTAGTTTATATAAATAATATTTTGTTCCCAGAATCCTATGTAAAATTCTATACTGAAACCAGATATATGAATTGTCAAGAATAGTCTTAAAACATATTTTGTAAGCTATTTTCCAGAAATCATTATGTAATTGGGTATTTAGCACAAGAGACCACTTATTTTCATTGTTAGGATTCTCATAGCCATAATAAGATAGACCTGAATAAAAATTTTTACTTCCTTTTTCAAAATTCAACAAAACATTTATATGAAAAGGAACATGTGGTCTTTCTAACTTTTCTTTTAAGAGGAGCCTGTTTTTTTTCATAAATTGTGTGACAAGATGTTTTACTGTATAGTAATTCAAAATATTAAATTTCAAATTGTACTTTATTTTTAGTTCACCTGGATCAAGAAAATTTCCACTTGAATTTAGCAAGTCTGCCAGAACAGTTATACCCTTTTTAAACCAATTCACATAAAATATATTGTCAGAAGATATTTGTCTATTGCACCAAAGGCTGCTACTTAACAAATCTTTACCACTTTTTACCGTTTGATTTCGACAAAATAGTATCCAATTTTCAAAAACGTCATACCAAAAAGGATTAACATCTTTTCTGTGTTTCTGAAACCATTCAGGTCCAATATAAATCATCTGTTTTAGGTTCTTACAGCTCTCTTGCAGTAACAAATTCCAAGGTGATTTTTAGTCTGCACAAACACTCTTTTGTTTGACTTTGTGTGTTTTTCCACCCCATAAATAAAAGAAAAACAATTTATTTAGCTCATCCAAAATTTTTGGGGGTGTCACAATTGACATAAACAAGTGATTAAATTTAGACAAAACCATTGTTTTTATTACAGTTATCCTACCAATAGGAGTCAGATATCTACTATTCCAACAATTCAATAGTTGTTTAGCCTTGTTCATTGCTATATCAAAATTTAGCTCAGGTATAGTATCCAAATTAACTGAAAAGTTAATTCCCAAAAATGAAAATTCTTCATCACCCCACTGTAAATCTGCTGATATATTCAATTTTTCTCTACAGTGCTTTCTGCTGCCTATCCATACCATTTTTGTCTTTTCAGTGTTCATTTTAAGGCCTGATAATGAACCAAAAAGTTCCAATGTATTTAATGCTGTCTGCAAGGATTTGTGGCTTCCATCAAGAAGTATTGTGGTGTCATCTGCAAATTGTGTCATTTTAAATGAATAGGCTCCCACACAAATTCCTTTTATGTCAACATTATTTTCAATTAAAATATTTAAAACTTCTGCAACTAACAGGAACAGGTAAGGTGAAATAGGGTCACCTTGCCTACAGCCACGTCCAATATGTATTGGGTCCGAGAGGACACCACATTGTAACACAAAGGCAGTGATGTTATTATTAAATAATTTGATCCAACTTATAAAGGCCTCATCAAATCCAAATAAGGCTAAAGTAGAATATAAAAACTTCCATGACACAGAATCAAAGGCCTTTTCGAAATCTATTAACATAACCAACCCAGGAATTTTCTTCTTTTCTGTAAGATGCATTAAATCATAAATGGTGCGTATGCTTTCCCCTATATACCTTCCTTTAATGAATCCAGTTTGGCTCTTTGAGATAATTTTGTCGAGACATGGCTTGATTCTTTCAGCTATAACACCAGATATTAATTTATAAACTGCACAAAGGAGAGATATTGGCCTCCAGTTTTTCAAAAATTGTCTGGGTTTGTTACCTTTTGGTAAGCATGTTATTATGCTTTGGCGCCAAGAAATAGGTAATGTACCTTTAATATAAGAGGAATTAATTGCATTTTTTATGTGATACTTAAGTTTTACCCAAAAAACTTTTAAAAAATCAGCCGAAAGACCATTAGATACCATTAGATTGCATTCTTTATTTATCTCCTAAACTTTAAAGCTGTAAGCCCAAAAATCATTGATCTCTTTATATATTCAATTTACAAGTTTTGAAATATGATATTGTTATATTTTAATTAAATTTAACAATAATATTATATTCAGTCTACTTTTTGTGGCTATGTAGTCCTGGCAAATTCTGTTTATACAAATATCTTGAGGGCCAAACTTGAGCTGTAATTTGAAACATTTTAAGCCAAGTATTCCTTGATGATCTTTAGTTGGACTAAATAATTTTCAGTCAAAAATATTGCCAGACTTTCAGCTACAACCTTCAAATTTACAAAATGTGTTCTCGGCAAGTTTTATTAATACTGGCTCAAAGTCACACTTGCCTAACTATTGCTTGCTTGGATGCTAGAACCATGTCACATACGAAACCCAGAGTAGCCTATGAAAAGACTTTATCAACATGGCCTTCATCGTCATTTTGTTGACTGCAGCATAAATTCATTGGTTGTTCCACAGTATAACCCTTTTGGTTGGTTTTCTTTGGAATCATAATAGACTCATATCATGTCTAAACCCTTTAAAAATCAATGTGACATCTGAAAACGTGATTGTACATTTATTGACACCAAAAGTACATAACTCGTAAATAGAATATGCTTTTTGGATTATAGAAGTGGTAAAGTCTGTCATACAAACCATAGTTATGATCGTTGTACCACAGGCTATACAAAATGATTATCTTGTTACACCATATGGAAGCACTTTTCTTTAAATAACATCTAAGTACACTTATGGCATTCTGTTAAATAGAGGGGGATTCATTGAACCTCTATTTGTGTAAACTAAGATCCTCTCCCTGGCTTTGCATCTCCCTTTGTTCTGAGTTGTGAAAAAGACTTCATCGCACTTACCAATTTCTGGCCTTCACTTTGAACTTCCAGACTTGCAGGCAAATGGACTTTTTTGATCAAGTATGTTTACACAATATAATAGTAATATGTTCAGCTAAAGGTGAAGTCATTCTTTAGGCCAGGTGGTCCATTTGTTCGGTTTATAGCAATATAGTAGTATTTTACTCCTTTATACAGAGTGCCAGTCTTTTGCAGGTTAACTTTCCACAGAATTTTTAGGAGAAATTTGGATTTCCATATGAAATGTCTTAAGTATTGACATATAAGTCTTCTTTGTAATGAAGAAGATGATGTAAAGATAACATAATTTTACTACAGATATAGCATTTTTGTGATTTCCAGTTGTTATTGCTTGTATTTTGTTGAATTTTTTAATGTATTGGATTTCAGAGTAGAAACTCGTATTTTCCGTCCTCATCTGGATCATAGAGATTGCACAAAGTTCTATTCTAATCCATTCTATTTTATAAAAGTTCAGAGTAAGATTTCTGGGATAATTGATTTTATCAGCATTCTAATGTTAAATATTTATAATGAGATTTACAAATGAGAGTAAACAGCACCGAAAGGCCGATAGGGTATTTATCATAGAGAACTAGCTTGGTTTTGGAGGGAATTTGGGAAGTGGAGAGAAGTGAAGGTGTCAGATGAAATATAAGACAAAATTGCTTTACTACCCCATAACCCATGCATTTTTATGGGTGAAAGTGGTGTGTTTGCCTTAAACGCTATTGTAGCTCTCAACCTGCGAAGGGTGTGGAACCTGTAGCCTAACAAGGGAAAATCCATTGATTGGACAAACATGGCTAACCTCCGCCTAATGTTTGACTGTGTGAGCAAAGAAAATTCATTACAGACAAGTAAGGGGTCAGATGATTACGACCTTCCCACTAGGGAAGGCAAAAGTGACATCCTTTCCGAGAAACTGTGTGGAGGAATCAAAACTATTATGAGACATATGACCAATATTTGAAATTCCGAGAGACCATAAAATCCAACCAAAAAACTGTTTTGTAAGTCAAAGAACTCTCAATGAGGCCACACAATGATGAGATTTGAATATGCTGAAAGGAAAACAGTCCTTTCTGAGTAGATGAGGCTTTTACTGACAAACTAATGCCTTTCAACAACCTGACATCTAAGGGATGAGAGACGGAATTAGTAGACCACCTGTAAATAGTAAATGCAAATTTCAAAGCAGAAATGTAGTTCAGTATTATTCTATGAGAAATTGCTAGCAAAAAATTTTAAAGACAATAAATTGTAGTAACGTCAAATCTCATCAATTTCTGGTGTAACTTAAATGACAAGAAAATTGTAAACTGTCTCTTCTACTGGTAATCTGTGTGACGTCAAATGCCCGGTCTAACCACTGTAGCCTCCATGAGACTTGCATTATCTGGGTGTTCCTTCAAAAACAAATTTGAAACCCCTGGAACTGCAAAAGTTGTAAATCCCCAAATCTATCCAATTTACCTCTAGATAAAGCATCTGCCACTACATTATTGATTCTCTTAATATAGACAACTCTGAGTTCCATATTGTATTCTGCCCAAAAAAAAAAATTTGTCAAAACATTTGTCAAAAACGAAGTGGAAAGGATCTCTAGCTCTTCCCATACATGTAAACAGAATTTTAGGTAGGATTACTAATCCATCTGCATTCTGTTTTTTGTTACAAAGAGTCAAATATAAATTCTCAAAATACTTTCAAAATGCTTTCACGTCTCTGGAACACCTTCTCTGACCTTTACTTTGAACTGTCGAAACTCATAATCAGGCAAATGAGCTTTGAACTATATCATCAGGTATATTTGAACAACATACCATTAATATAATTAGCTAAACCAGTTATTTTTAGATAAGGTGATCTTTTTTGCTAGTGCACATTTTGTTGAATGAAATAATCAAAGTTTCTATAAATCAATGTCAGTAGTTGGAGATTGTTGCTACCCATATTTAGTTCTGTGGTTTTAATTCTAATTGTTTTTAGATAGTGCTTAATCTTATCTTAACTCTATGGTGAAACATATCATAAACCTGCCTCCATATTCTTGGGAATTCAGCAATGACGGATACAGAAGGGACCAAAGAAACTAAGGTGGATAAGCTTTTGAGAACAAAAAAGTTTTTAATTTTGATCTTAATGTTATGAAAGTGGAAAATATTGTATGCCATCAGGTAACTCATTCCATAGTTTTCTCATACTCAAAACTATGTTGGAAATGTTTCTTTGATTGGAGGATAAATAGAAAAAAATGGAACCTGTAGAAACAATCTGTCAGATCTACTTCACCTGCTATTTACAGATCTAAATAAGAGACAATATATTTGTGATAGCCTGTGTGAATGTATATATACACCAGTGTAGCTTTTTTGAAAATAGAGCAACATTCAACATGGAGCCAGTGTAAAATGTAGGGATAACTGGTCCCTGTACTTAGTGCTCAGACCTGCAGTCATGAATTTTGACCAAGTTCAGAACTTGAAAACATGGCTACACCGATACAGTGAGGAAAGCTCATTATAGGGTCTTAGCTGTTGAGATGAATGTATTTATATGTAACATTTATTATAACTTTTTAATGTTTTTATATATATCTCGAAAGAATTTCAAGAATAAAATGCAGTCTTTAAACAGATGTAATGTTTATTATGATATTCAATAATTGACAATTAATTAAATAATCTCATGTGTGTGAATACCACAGTGATTATAATAATATTTATCTTCAATTTTTTCTTATTTCAGGACAATGACATCTTTGTTCATATTGGCAGGAACTTTGTCATGTAAACCACACCATTGCTTATGGTCCTCTTGTTATTTAACAAATTGATGTTTAAATAGGCTTCAAAATTTTAGTTTTATTTTCCTGAAATCGCAGCAATAATGTCAAAATAAAATGTTTTCTAAGCAAGATATTTTACACTGCATTAACTGAACAGGGGCATAATAAATAGAATACAGATACCTGATAAGACATTGCTGCTTTGTACTTACATAAATTTCAGCACAATTCTTTTTTGCTCCATTGGGGAAACATTTTAATTATTTGTTAAGTTATTGCATAATGTTTAATTCTTTCTTAACATTAATATTTATATTACTTATAAAATTCTATTGGAATATTTATATGAAAGTGTAAAACCACTCACATTAACAGGACATTTCTCATGCTTAGAAACAAAAACCAGATCTTTTGCAATCACATTCTGGCATTCATCACAGCCACTACCAAACTCAAAGCTTATACTGATGGCAGAGACAATACCAGGGTCGTTTTTCTCAAATTCTTCTGAATCACAGCTTGTTTGATATTTCATCCTAATTATGAAAACACATACACGAGTAACCATTCCTAAAGCTATTCATCAACTTCTCTCTTTATTGAAGAAAGCAAAGAAATAAAATATATTAATCCCATTCTGAATGTTTTATCGAGGAGCACTTTATACTCTGGAATCAAGACAATGTATAAAGACCCTATTGCACTGGTGCAAAACTTCTATTTGTTCACATTCACCCATAAAAAAAGAAGCTGAAATAAAGGTTTTATTATTGATTTAATTTTTGGTTCTAGTTTAGCTTTTACTGTAGAAGGATGGAAATCTTTAATAACTTAAATTAATTTGCACATGTTAAATCAATTATAGTTGCAGTTTTGGTTATGCAATATAATAGTTTATTAATTAATCATATTACTAGCAGTCCTTGAAAGAAGTAAGCTGACTTCAAGAGGTCAGGATAGTGATGACTGGTCATAATGAAAGCCACTCTACTCCAGATATCATGAGTCTTATCAACCAAAATCAAGGCATCCAAAGTTAAGCAAGAATTAAATAGGTCAGACTCATTACACAAAAGCAAAACCCAGGAATCATTATCAAACTTAGAGCATTAGATTCAGGCATTTGTTCAAGTGAAGGAATTAGGAAAAATATTCTGACTTTCATATTATGGAATGCATGTTTGAAAAAGAACCCAAACCTATTAGAAGTTTCAAAAAAGAATGACTGGATTGATTGTTGGCTGGTCCAAGGTCAATTGTGAAACTGAAACGGTCTCAATTAAATACACTTGTCACAATGTACTGAAATTATCTTTAATTATCTTTGATCTTTTGTCAACAGCAAACATAAAAATATTTACACTGTATCAAAGTTTTTGATAGATTTTAACTTGTATCCTAAATATTTTTCAGACCATTGCAATTATAAATTTAATTAATCAACTTCATAACTCAGCATTCAGAATTCTTATAATACTTCTTATAAGGGTAAATAAATTTGTGGGTATTTTAAGCATCAAGTCAATCCAAGCATCAAATTGTAAAATAGATTTATTGAGTGTTAAAGCCATCTTGTCGACAGATACATATGTCACAGTTCAATTGATCCAGCAAGCCTCACCCATGGGCAATATCTGCTGCACTTGCAGTGAAGAGAAACAATGATGACAACCACCGAGTTTTATTTATGCCTCAAATGGTACCAACAAGAAACACCTGTACAAACGAATAAAATCTGAGTTAAATATTCACCATTCCAACATTTCCTGCAGTGAAATGCCACTGACTAATTTATATTGAATATTTTGATTTTACCAATGTTAACATTAGCTTGACAAATAGCATTTCATTTGATTCTAGTAATGGAAATAAATCCAAGGTTCCACTGTATTGAATATTACAACATTAATGAAAATGCAGAAATACACTGTCAAGTATGACTAGAACCTTAAATATTTACAGATTTAAAGTTAACATTAAGGTTACCAGAAATCAAACAATTACTAAAGTACTGGACTACCCAAAATTATAACAGTAGCATATGTGCCACAGAACAGTTCAACTCATGAAACAATGCAAATACACAAATGCAGCACGATCCAGAACACGGATTAATAATAACAAGAAATTCTTTGCCAAATTCAAATTACTACAATGGACTATCTGTAATAGTTTACTCATAAACAAAATGGCAAAGTAACTATTACAGACTTACAAAATGATTTACTCATTAGATAAGTAGCAAAGCAACTATTCCAAACCTGCCCCAAACACACAACCTCAATATCACATGCTTTCAACCCTGTACTTCAAGGCTGAATGCATGTCAAAACCATACAAAGCATTAACAAACATGCTTCCAACTTGTGTACTTCGTGTCAGACTGAATGTCAAACGATACTACAGGGTTCACTTCCTCTTGTCAGGGGAAGTACAGTCACATCCTAAACCTAAAACTCAAGTTCTAAACCTCGGAAATTGTCAACCGGAACCGCAAATGGTCACATATATTTGCAGTCAGACTTGCAAACAATGATTATTTCAGTAAAATTGAAACTGCTACAAAAAGCTATTGATTTTATGCATCAAAAAGAACTGAGTACATTACCTAATCAAACATATGCTATCCCTGGATATGGCAGAAGTGATCACAAAGAATTATATTTGAGTACTCCAAAGTTACTTAAGAAAATTATTAAATCAGATTCTTATCAGAATGTGATTTTTGTCATTTAATATATTTTCTTTGAGAGTAAAGTAATTTTCAAGTCGCCAATTTGACTAAGGTATCTTATTTTGTGGCCGATTTGACAGGGGCTGATTTGGCAAATGGCCGATTTCTCTATGATTCTTTATAAATCTTTGTGTCCTCCATCTTGAAATGTAAATTTATTTTTAGGCATAAAAGACTGTACAGAATTTATTGCAAAAACTTACTGACTGGTCTCCTAACCTGGTACACACCTAAACTTGGCACAAAACAAAGCACTGAGCCACAGTTTTTCCCTTGGTACTACTCCTTTAAATTAAATAAAGTTAAATATACAATACGAGGTGGAGAGGATAGGAAGTAATGACAAATAATTATGTGGGATACAAATATGTCACACTGTTAGTAAGGTATTTTTAATCAGTTTCTTTTTAGATTAAAGCCTATACAGCAAAATGGTGGAGAAACGGTAAGTTAACAAGGCCGAAAGGCGTATCGGTCTACTAGCTTGAGCACAAAGCCATCAGAGACACGAGTAGTGCAATGAAGCGGTAACTCATTCCAGTACTAACAAAGTCCATTTCCACTGATTCTACAAAAGACAGACCGTGATTGTGGCCATGACACAATTCATGAAAATCCGGAGACAAAAAAAAGATTTCTAGAAGCCTGAGCTTCGCCAGGGCTCTCGCTTCAAAAATTGAAGGTACGCCTGTATGATATTGTTATAGGTACAAACTATTAGTACCAGAGAAGGATTTGTTTTTAATTATGAAGTCAGTATCTCAACAGTTTCTCAACCTGACGATTTATTATCTCAAAATGTTGAGTTAGTGACTCAATATGGCTTTAATATTCTTCCATAGTTATTTTCTTTCTGATTTACTTTTAATTTCTGCCCTACTTTCCAATTTAAAGATTTGTATGCAGAAGTTTTCTTTTCAATTTTATAATTTACTTCCATTGATTGATTATGTTTTCTATTTTTAACATCTAACCTTTCTGTAGTCATTTATTTTTTTTATTTATTATTGCTTATGACCTTCTCAGTTACCCTGTCCAAAGATAATGTATCTGAAATTTAGTTTTTTACTGCATTTACTCTTGGCTATTCACCAACTGTTTCTTGCTTAGTTTCTTGATGTCACTTTCAAGGTGATTGAACATTTGTATTTTGATTTTCATTGAAGATCATTTTATATGATCACCTCAATTGTTTTGTAAGCCCAAGGAACAGTATTTTATCGCTAGGTGACTTAGAACATTATTTTTGGTGAAATTGTCAATTTTGCAAATTTATTTCAAAGTTACCTCTACTACTCAATAATTCAACATTGAAGATTGATTTAATACACTAACGGATCCAGGTGGGGGGTTCAGGGGGTTCGAACCCCCCTTGAATAGGTAAACGGGTAAAGGGAATAATGTAAAGGGGTTCAGCCCAAAGTACAAAATTATTTCTTGAGAAAGGTGTTAAATTTACAGGAAATGCACTATATTTTTACCAAAAATTAATTTTTTTCCCGGGGGGCATGCCCCCCAACCCCCTTAGTTATAATATGTCTGATGTGAACCCCCACCTTACTCAATGTGAACCCCCACCTTACTTAATGTGAACCCCCACCTTACTTAAAGGCTGGATCCGCCCCTGTAATAAGATCTATAATTTAACATCTATATTTAAAATAAACAAATCAAGTTTGACTTTTAGTTATTGTTTAATAACATTTAAGCGTTTTTAAAATTGAAAATCATTGGTAAATTCTGTTTTCTATTTTCACAGATAAGCACACGGTCAATAATAAAAATAATTTTATGGTTCCTTTGTCTGTAGTTTTCAATGATTTTTTTCATTGTTTTATCTGTATTTTTATTTTTTATTACATTGTGATGTGAATCTATCAGCTAGCAATTGACAAATTGACGTTAACATGAACCAAAACACTTTTTCTTGTTTTATTTCTTTTATAGAAAAAATGGAAAAAATAGGAAAAGGAAAATTGGTAAATTCTGTTTTCTATTTTCACAGATAAGCACACGGTCAATAATAAAAATAATTTTATGGTTCCTTTGTCTGTAGTTTTCAATGATTTTTTTCATTGTTTTATCTGTATTTTTATTTTTTATTACATTGTGATGTGAATCTATCAGCTAGCAATTGACAAATTGACGTTAACATGAACCAAAACACTTTTTCTTGTTTTATTTCTTTTATAGAAAAAATGGAAAAAATAGAAAAAGGAAAATAGCCCCAATAACGTATGCAAAATATATCTATCACAAACAAGGGCACACAGAGAGTGTAAACATCCTCTTAGGCAAATTACAATAAGTAAATGGGAAAATCCATATCATTTTTTCCACACAGTGATTCACATCACTTCCAAAATATAAAGGGATCTAAGTTGGACCCATCTTCTGATTTTTCTTCATAAAGTTCTATTCTATTCTATTCTTATCTTTTATAGCACTTAATCTCTGCCAAGGCAGACTCTAAGGTGCAACGCCAGGAACATAATCAATAATCATCATTCCATAGACATAGCCAGCTCGACACCACAGAGACGCGGGGAAGATTACATGTTAAGGTTATCAAAGAGATATGATTTTCCTGAAACAGGCAAGATTTGGAGCAGAATGGACATCATCAGGAAGATCATTCTAAAGCAGCATCAAAAGGAAAACTATGACCGAATTGTTTTTTTGATTTGTGTACTGATGGGTAGTATCGAGGAAACCTCCAGGAACCTTTTATCTGGGCAGTGGTATCTTGTGCCATATGTTCCGCAAAAAATAGACAGATGAGATCATCTATCAGGCACTGTCTGACCCCTCTGAGATCACGCATTTGAATGAAGCAGGTCTTACAAATATTGCAGATATGATCACCAAAGAGAAATTAGCATCAAACCAGACACCCAGGTTCTTAACAACAGCTGATGGATGTGAAAGTTTACCAAATATCCTAACAGGGAGGTAAGAATCTAATTTCCTTAGCTGAGCATGAGATCCAAATATGATGATCTCTTTTTTCTGGGTTTAATTTAAGCATACTCGACAAAATCCATTCCTGAACATCCTGAAGACAAGAATTCAATTTATCAAAAGCTGAGGTGGCATTTTTGTGGAACAAATGAAGAAACAACTGAGTGTCATCGGCACAAAAATCGAAATTGATATTGAATATGCATAACCTTACTCAAAAGAGTGTTATACAGAGAAAAGAGCAGAGGACCAAGAACAAAGCCTTGTGGCACTCCAAGCAGCAGCTCATGCAGTTCCGAGAGGGCTGACCAAATTTTAACTGCTTGGAACTGGTAGAGAACCATTTCATGGCCGTGCTGCACACCAAACCACGACTTAAGATAATTCATAAGAGTATCATGGTCAATTGTATCAAAGGCTGCCAACAGATCAAGTAAGACAAGTGCAGTAGGCTCGCCAGGTGACAGCGAGAGATGGATCTCATTTTTATTATGCAGTAGGGCAGCTTCAGTAGAATGAACAGTTATATACACAGATTGATGAGGATTGTCCAGAGTGTTACTGTTGATGTGTTGCATTAGCTGTTTGACAACAACCTGCTCCACCAATTTTGACATAAAACATAGTCCTGATACCAGATGATAGTTCTCACTTGGATGTGATGCTTTCTTTATAATGTAGGTGACGACAGCCTTCTTGATTTGTTTGATTTGTTTTTGAAAAACAATCTCAATTAAATCAAAAGTTCGAGCCAGTAGTATTTACGAAATTCTGCTAACAAATAAACAAACAAATGGTCATGAAGAAATACCTCCTAATGATGATGACACCATTATACAAGTGCAAAACACAAGTTTTTAATCCAATATATGTTTTGAATTGGGGGATAGTTTACTTTTATTACCCACCAGTTTGCATGAATAATAAGCAAAATAAGTCAACGGTAAAAGAAGGAATGGAAAAAAACCAGTCATATATTATTTCATATAAAAACCTCTATTTTTAAGTTCAGGGTTTTCAATCTTTTCTGCATATCTATGCCAAATATCACCAGGGTATACCAAAATTGTCTATAATATTTAGACAAAGTACATGGTGTGCTCCACAATAAAATTGACCGGAATCAAAATTTTTATCATCAATTAATACTATGGGGTCATAGTATCAGACAAATAAACCAACCCCTCTGGTGCAACACAAAATAATGACTCCACAATATTTTAACCCCCGTACCTCTTACTATTTAGGGTTGAAATTATCTCACAAACAATATTTTGCACCCGCAAACTAAGGAGGGATTATGTGAGTCAGTATATTACAGGTTACAAAATAATCATCTCCCACAAAATATTCACTCCCTGTCTAATCAAAAACTGAAAATACATTAATATGTTTATTTAAACTATTGGACAGAGGCAATTGTTAGCAATCAATTTATCGATGGAAGTAGTGCACTAATTATGCTTTTAGATCTTAGGTTGGTTATAGTGATCTTTTATACCTTTAAGGTTTGTAACCCATTCAGGATGTTTCGAGAAAGAAATCAGATCACTTGGGAACCAACTGGAACGTTTTCATTAACCAGTTGGAAGGTTTTTATTAACCAATTGCAACAATGATTGAAAAGATATCAGTTTTTAGCAATAAATTCCATCCCTCTTCTTACTGACTTGCTTCTTACTTGAACCTTGCCAAATCTCAGTTCTTCTGATCAAGGACAAGGCTGAATCACTAATTAAACAAAAACTCTAGCCAGTTTGGTTCTCCTGGCTGTAGTTTTAGGTTTAAATCAAACTTATGAGAATATATGGGGTGCCAAATTGACGTGTCCTGATTTGACTTTACCGGAAAATCTGTTAAACTAAATGAAATGGCTCAAAATATTTATTTAAGTATGGTCATAAACTGGTCAACGAAGCACACCTTTTTTCAGCTCTTTAGTGATACCTAAATAGAAGGGTTTATTTATTTAGTTATTTGCTCTGTGGTTTCAGCTTCAAGTCCAGCTTATATCAACCTAGTTTTTTTATATTGACTCTTTAAGCAATACTGAGTGCCACTACAAAAGCTTTAATTAACTGAGTTCGCTCGTTTATGGTATTAGGTTCAAATGTAACTAATGTCAACGGATTTAGTGCAGTAGGCCCTGATCTGGTTTGACTGTAAGATGTTGGAAGATGTTCTGTTAACAAAAATATATATTTGAGCCTACCAACAAACTGTTCTCATTATAACCTTAGTAAGGCTTTCAACCAAAGCTCTAATTTTATTGGTTCTTATTTATGTAGTATTGGTTTCAAATCAAATTTATAGCTACAAGTGGGGGTGCAACAATGACCTGTTTAACTTCGCTGTTAAAAACTGTTCAATTAATTGAAATTTCTCAAACTATATATTCCAGTCCAGCTGTTCAGTTAATTGAAATCTCTCAAAATATTTATTCCTGTCGTAAACTTGTCAACAAACCACAGTTCCTGCAGCTCTTCAAGTAAGGCCTAAAGAGAAGCTATAATTTACAAGGTTATTATCTTTAAAGTTTTGGGTTCAAATTCAACTTAGCAATAGACTCTAAAGTGCCCCTAGGGACCAATCCAGATATGGACCTAGTTTTTGAAAGGAGCATAAAACCGAAAACGGTACTTTGATATTCACTCATTAAAATATTGAAAACCACTACTTAAGCTTACCCACACATAGTTACAATATACATACAAATATAACACATCAATACTGGTTTGTTCAAATCCAAGTTATGCCAATAGATCCCAACGTGTGCCAAGGGCCAGTTCCGACAGGAGCTTAGTTTTTGAACAGAGTATATAACCCTAAAGTAGATATTTACTCCTTAAAATATCCTTTAAAAGGTCACCAGTTAAACTCACCCACATATAATTACACTACATACACAAATGTATCACATTGGTGCATGATTTGAAGCCATTCATTGGATTTCAACACATTCTGCCAATACTAATTTGTTTTATTGTTGTTGATTGTTTGATTTATAAAAAACAAGGTAAGGCACAAACTTTAAATGGGTTTCTTCTATAAATCATTTTGTTTTTGTTTTCTTCAAATACTTGTGAAGGCCAGATAATGTCTATATAAGAAGCAATGTTGCAGCTTTTATTTCAGTTTCATGCAAAAATTGAGAAGATAGAATTATGAAGAACTTAATTTTGTGTTTGATGGTAGCCTCTATCTGGCTTCAGTGTATGTATTCACTTTTATTTTGTTTAAAAAGTCTTGTTCTTTAAGATTAACTTTAAATATTTTGAAATATTTAGATATCAACTGAGAGTAGAAACATGATGGTAACATATATTTTCCAAAACCTAAATGGTGAATAAATAACTTGTATTATTTGTATGAATGCAGATTTTGCAGATAACACCAGTTGTTTTAGGAACAGTACATATCCAATTCAAAGACTAAACTTTTGTGGTTTCATTATTTTTTCATCTACATCATGTATGTGAAAATCAATAAAAAAGCTATATTTGTAAAAGATAAGTTACAGGTGTAGCTTATGTATAACAGCAAAAATTTCTGAATGACATATACAGAACAAAATATTTTATGAATGAAGATGACAATAGTATATGAGTGAGTAGTACGAGTATTATATTGTTGATCTTCATGTGTGATATATTCTATGTCATATGGACAACAGCGATCACAAAAACTTCAATCTTCATCTTGCAATATCGCAGCTTTTTTCTGCATGGATTTTTGTGCAACAAATACGATGATACATATTTGCAGGTTACATATCTATTTAGATATTATTTTTCCTGGTACATTTTATTAGATTTTTTATATATTTTACTACAACCACTTTTGACTTCACTTGTGTTTATTGGCTCCTATTTAATTTATCTTTTGACTGATCTAGTGTTTTTGGATGTTCTGGAATTAATTATGCAAAAAGAGAGATTTCACAAGGAGACTCAGCTTGAGATTTGGTTGTAAGCCCACAAAGGAAGCATCTAAAGTTTTGAACCAACAGTGTCAGAAAACTTTTCTGTCAGTCATTCATGATTATGTCTATACTTATTAATGATAAATATTATAAAACTTTAACATTCCTTAAAACAAAATGACTTGATTTCATTTATCTTAATTAATAGTTGACACTTTTGCTCAGATCAGTTTCTTTCAACTCAGTAGTTTTTAAACATATGTTAGCCAAAAAAATCACCTGATATCAAAAACTTAGATTTATCTGATGGCTCAGTCTGAGCCTGGGAAAAACCTGAGCCCTTCCATGAACTACAAAAGGTTGACACATTCTTGAATTACTTCATCCCTCAAAAAGGGGAAAAATCTCAATGAAAACCCCCAGCTGTATATGCTTGTCTGTTTGAAAAAAAAACATAGCTTTTATCTTTTCTTTGCAGGTGTTTATTGCAAATGCAAGGAGAGTTACCCAGTCAAAGCAAAGCTGAGGTATGATTACTATGATTACTTCTCTTTCACCTCTACTGAAGCTGATGTTGATGACATGTTGAAAGGATCACGAGAAATCTACACTGGTCCCTTTATGGAGGATGTTAGGGTCACAATTGAAAGTATGTTATACACTGAAAAATTGAATGTGTATGTTATACACTGAAAAAGTTGATTTCTAAATTTCATCATCAGTAACGACCAAAACATAATCTTGAGATTGATGTTTTTTTCAAGAGGGTAAAAGTTCTAAAAGTTGTATTTTATAAAGGTCATCTTATATCTGTCATCAATCATTTGGTTTGAATAATATTAAAGTAACTATGCATAGCTGGTTGGCAAATATCATACCAGCTTAAAAGTGAAAGTACTCTTGTGTTTGCAAATATGTTTCCTCCACCGCAATCTCATGACCCATATGTCTTTTCCAGTAAGGCAGGCCATGTTTATATTCAGATGCACCTTACAGTCTGTTATTTTATGCAGATTGAGTACCATAAAACTTATATTAATTAGATGCAATGGTACAGATAGTTACCTTAATAATGGGTATGTACACTAGAAAGTAGACTATATATTGATTGCTTATGGTAAAAAGGGAAAGTCCTAACTATTTGAAGACAGATTCGACACTGTCGAAAATTACAAAGTACAAATAACAGAATTTAAAATTACTAGGCTGTAAATCAGTTTAAAACAATCTGTAAATCTTTTAAAAAGTGACCATGATTATTCCTTTTGTTTGAACACCATTAAAACTTTATATACAATATAGGTATTAATTAGATTATATCAATGGTGTTCTTGGTAAAGGAATCACTATTAGACCGCAGTGCTTGAAAAAGTTTTCGCAACCCTTCACAGATTATGTGCATAACAACACACTTGCTAAGTCCCATCTTCAAACTCCCACTAGAAGAACATTAAAAGTCATTTAAATCTGACACTTAGAAAAACAGATCCCTCTCTGAAACTGTGCTATGTCACACAAGGTGATTTGGTACTCTGATCTCAATGTGTACAATAAAAAATAGTGCAAAATGAAGTAAAATTAGTGTTTTATTAACGATTATGGAAAGGGTCACCTTCAGTCAATTTTTATCCTACACTGAGTGCAAAGATTATTCTATAAAATGGACTTGAAATAGATTGTGGTCACACACAAATTATGCTGTTATAATTAATAATTAACACTACAAGTTGACTGTAACTTGTGTTCAACATAGTGAATAAGTGTGTAGTTTTATAGTGTAACAATGCAGCTTCTGGTAGTGTATCAGTTTTTAAATGTACTCATAAACATGTTATTTACCCAGTTCTTTGTCCATATTGTCTCAAAGTGTTACAACACTTTTGCGGCATTCTTCATTATCCAAATTCCTTATTATCAGAACAGAAAAAGGTAGCCCAGGTTCAACAATAAATAGTACACTGTATTAGTTTTTATGAACAGATAAATATTAATTACTAGCTTTAGTTGACCAGTAAGAACTGACAGTGACAATGTAAAAAAACAGCTGATCAAAACACACTGTAAAAGACTCAATGCATTAGCCTCTTTTATATGGGACTACACTGCCACCAATATTGAAAGTAAGCAGTCTGAAATGGTTCAGTACCAAGGTGTAGAGTTTAATACACTGGAGATCTGAACCACATTCTGATATGTTTTGACAAAAGTGTGTTTTCCATGGTATCTAATTTTAATAACTGTAGGCATCAGTTTGCAATGTTCATATAAATTGGCACCTTAAAGATTGTATTTTTAAAAGTATGAAATTATTGTAGTCATAGAGAAGAGCAGCATACTTTGTTGATTATAAAACATTTTAATGTACTTTGGTGGAATTGTATGCAAGAAACAACCAAGTTAAAGACTACACTTGAAGATTTCATTGAACGTTTTGCAACCCAAGCCAGAAGAAACAAAAACTAACAATTTACTAATAATTGATGCAGATTAATAAATGTATGACTCTAACCCAACCAGCTCTTAGAATCACATTACTTATGCTTAATATTTGAAATATTATCTCTGCAGAATCCTCACTCACCCACGCTCTCTCTATCGTTGACAGTTTTAGATTGAGTCTGATTGAGAGCTCTGATATTAAAGAACAAATACTTATTGTCATATTAAATTATAAAATCCTTTCAAACAAAATTATCCTTATTCAATTAAAGTTAAACTTTAAAAAATCACTTCAAAATACAACTAAAGCAGCTACATGTTCAGTTACATCCAATCCTTCCCAATATATTTATAACAAAAATCATGGAAAAGGTACTGTGGTGTGCCTTTTGTTTCATCACAACTTCTCCACACATGTTTTGAGGGATGTTATTCTATATGCCACTTTGAGCGGCTGTATCTCAGTGAGGGATGCTCTGATCGATGTCTGGTTTTCATTAATGGGATTGCCTTACACTTTGGCATACACATACAAAGTTTTACAGAAACTTTTTTTCATGCACTGTGGACCATAATGCAGTACCCCTAGTCTTTGCTTGCAATATTCTCTTTATTGATTATATTGGAAATCATCTAAATAAAATTGCCATTCCAGTGATATCTAAAATTTGTAGATTACATAGTTTACCATGTTACAAAAATATATATACCTGTTTACTAAAAATCAGCCAAACATATTTATACTAACAAGTGCATTGCACAGAACAAATTTCTATCCATTTTTTGAAAAAAATGAATGTTTTGCCTGGCATTTCTCCCTCATTGCTGTATGCATTTCAATGTAACAGCATTACCTTTTCAACAATGTATAACATATATCTTGGGTTCAATAGTTTTTAAATATTTCAAAAACATGAAGCCCTTGTTTTTCAAAAAAAAATCAATAATGAAAGTCATAGCCTTTTCATGTCACAAAATGTGGAAGAAAATGTAAGTTTGCAAAACTATTTAACATGTGAGCTAAACAAACAGACCTACAGGTGAATGACCGAGTTTGTAAAACAAATGCCTATACCTTCTCTTTTTGTCAGTATACATCCTATTTACACTATTATTTTTACTTGTCATCCTACTTGTTTCCCTCCTGCGGATCAACATAATCTCCTTTGCCAATTGGATTTCAGGTGTCATAAATCTGAGTTAGGCACAAGTATACAACAAATATAAATGAGATGTTATAAGCTGCATACATGTGTGTATCTACAATTAAGAATGCAATTTGGTGCTTTGTGTTGTCCTGTTATTTTGTGTCAAATTATATCCCATCCAGAAATAAGAAGAAAAAAGTTTTAAAATTTCAAGTTATGCGTACTGTGTAATTGGAAAAATGCGACCCCTAGACTACTATGTGTCATTTGTATTAATAGCACACTGCACCAGAAGGCATGTATTGTGTGCTACTGATATCCCACTGGCCTTTGAGGCAAGAAAGCTAAGGATGAAAACAAGATGTGTCAAGAACATCGGATTTGAGTATGAATCTCCCCATGCTGAACCAAAAACAGGACTAGACCCTATCTCTGGAGAACCAATTTGCGTCAGCATGACTGGATCGGCACTAATGCAGGGGGCTGTAAGATATTTTACCATTTATTCCTTATAAATTAGTTGATTTCTTCAGTATTTCATGTTCTTAAATAATAATTGCCTCCATCAAGTATGGCAGTTATATGATCATTGTATTTTTTGATTGCACGTTAAGTAAGATTAAGTAACAAAAACATAATTCAGAGAGCGCAGACCTCCGCCAAAGCACATAGTAATAAAGAAATTGCAAAAATCCATTTTTTTTGCATATATAGAGTGTTCCAGATCATTTTGAAAATTTAACGGGATCTACGTTGGATCAACACCCGTCTTTTAAGTTTTAAGAAGATCCTACTGGTAGTGCTTGCCCAATTTTGCTAACAAGCAAATAGACAAATGGTCATGAAAATAATATTTCCTTTGGGGTGTAATTACTGCCCTTATTAACATCAAAATTACAAAGCTAAAGGGTTTTATTGATTTCATCAAATGCCAAATTTAACCCCTAGGCAACTCTGCTTCTGTCATGAGAATACCTACTAGGATTAAATTGTTTGTACAATTTCTCATCAATAATTTGGGTTCCTGGGATCCATTTTACAAAGGATTGTAGAGTAAGCAAGAGTTTGGCTACGTCAGGGACTTAAGTCTAAGCCTTTTGTCTTAGCTAGGTCTGACACTTAATGGATTTCACAAAGGGTGACTTAGCTACGACCAAGCTGATCAAATAACCTTTAATAAGTTAGATGACCATTTATTTCCAGTCAAAATATTTTACTGGTAACATTATATGCTTTGCTTAACAAAAATTATCTTTCGAACAATGTTGTGTTTCAATGCACAACCCGATAACCATAAACAAATGGCCAGTGACTAATTTAAGCAGGTGTTCTAAAGACTCGTTCTTTATTTTTAACGCATTTCAAACTGTGAATTGGAGAAAATAGAAATGAAAGCCAAAAACCCTTTGTTTACAAAAATGAAGCAAACTCCTATGTAGACTTAAGTCTAAGGCCAAAACTTAGAATAAGTTTAGGATTATCTGCTTTGTGAAATCCACAGGCTTAGCTTGAATTAAAGACAAAAGTCTTACCTTTAAATCCAAATCTTGACTAAGTCGTATTAGTAGTAATAGTGACTCAGCTATTACAACCCATTCCGACCCACAAGCTTTCAAAGTATAAGTTGTGCGTATGATTTGAGATCTGATCTCCTACATCAGAGGCGAGTTTGTTATCATTTTCACACCATAACCCCTGACAAAGGTCAAGGTTAGAGGTCTAGCCACATTGTACAATTGAGGTCACTCAAAACCTGTTAACTAGCTGACCATTGGGGCCTTCCATGTGTCATTTTAGAACTTATTCAAAACATAATACCACCGGCAATGGGAAATTACTTTCATTCCTGTTTGTTTGCCTGTTTGTTAGCAGGATTACTCAAATACTCTAGATATGAACTTTATAAAACAAATGATAAGACAGGGCTTGCTCGAACTTAGATCCCATTTCGTGTTTGCTTATTATTGCATACCTTGACTAAGGTATGCACTCACGGAGTGTTGTTGTTGTCAAATGTTTTTACAATGAATAGGAACTGTGTTTATATTTTCAAATAATAAGTAGTTGAGGATGCATAAAAATATGAAGTTGGAATACGCATAGTGAAAGCATACATTTATTTATTCATATGTATGTTTTATCTAATTTAAGAAGCTTTTTCAATGAAGTTGTTCTTGGCATCTGTATTCGTGAAACAACACCTATATGAGGTCATCTAAGATACTAAGTAAGCAAAGAAACTGTCCAAACCGGCAAAGCCTTTTATAAAATTTGGAATAAAACAAAACCCGGCACATACAGGTCTTTTTTTGTAAATACGTTCTATTGATATTGTCTGCTTGTTAATAAGATCCGAAGGTCAGCTAAAAGGGTGAAGAATGTCAATGAATATGGTCCCTGATGGGGAAAAATATCCGATATTTGATTAGTTATTGTTTTCCCATAAATAGAGCTCATATTTATAGTTTCAGCAAAAAGGAATACTAGTATTTCTGAAACTGCCTAAGAATTTATGACAATGAATGGATCCACCAGAATATTCTTGTTTTTGTTGTGTTGTTATCAGGAAGAAGTATCGAACAGCTGTGAGTGGTCAGTGCTTGACATGAATAAATTTGGAATTTTCTCAAAGATACACATCACTTTTGAGTTGGACGCTGAATGTCCTGACTGCACGAATGTGATGGTGAAGAATTTGGTTTTCAGGGCTTGTGGGGAAACATGCCGTAAGTGAATTAAAATATTCAGTAAATGCCACTCGGCTTAGCAATCAGCCACATGGTTTAAATAGGCACAATTCACTATAGTTCTGATTTCGAGGACGTAAATAGGAAAACTTAATGAAGGAGACAAACAATATTGTATGGTAAATGTGAGAATGCAATAAATGAATGTAATGACCATATGATACAGGTATGTAGCACAGGTTTTATATTGTACATTTGGACAACTTATTGTTAGTGAGCTATCCACCCCAGGAAAGTGTAACTGCACCTTGGTGTTAAATGTGACTGGACCTTTGCTTGTGGCATTGTTGATCCACTTCTTGTCCATTAGAAGGGGAGTATAGCCTTGGTTAGCGAATGAAAATTTCCTCACTTTAAACTACGAAGCCAATCAGCAAGTATATGAACAGCTGTTCGCAATATATACATACGAATAATGGTGTGTATGTCTATCTCTAAGATATTGATGTATTTTTTGTGTTTGAAGGGTATTTTGTAATTTTATGGAACTACTAATTTAATCCATACTTGTATTGACACAAAACATTCATCATATGCCATTAATTCTTGATATAAATTTATGACCAGGTTGTTGAGTTTAAGGTGGTCTTTAAGGCTACTTGTAACATACCCCTGCACTTAGGATATTACTTACCCAAATTGGAATTTAAAGTGCCCATTAATTCTTGATCCTTAAGTTAGACTGACTTTAAATTAATTAGTATGGCCACTCAGATCTTAAATCTGGGATAGGTAAACCAAATCCTTAAGCTTGTCAAAAATTGCTCTTTATTTCCACTTGCATTCCTTATGCCTAGATCACACTGACCCTTGCTTACCTGATGGGTTACATACAAGCACAAAATATTCAAGTTGTCTGAGCTCATATTTAGTTCACCTTGCTCTGTCTTTTGGTAGTATCCATAAGGTTTAATAAGTGAGATTCATATTTGGGTGTGATACATACCGTACCACATGGAAAGGGTCTTCAGGACATTAAAGCTTTTTAGGGGCCTCAGTGATGCAGTGGTACTACACTCACCTCTTACCTCTGAGGTTGGCGGTTCAAAACCTGAACAGTATGTGGCAAAGGTGGTAGTTGCTTACCGATGGTTGGCAGTTTACAGTACATAACCCTGTCAAACAGTAGGTACTGTTTCCCTCTGCCCATAAAACTACCCTTCGTGATATGACCTATACATTCTCGAGAGAACAGTTGAAACTCAAATTAAAAAATAAATACAGCCTTTTTTCAAATTGATGAAAATAGTTTTCTTTTGTTAGAAGTGTCCAATATCTTTCACTAATGGGTAGGTGTTGCACTTTGTGACTTTTGCCATATATAGATTTTTCATACATTTCCAAAGAAACCGTTTACATTCATTTCAACTAAAATGATCGCAAAAACCCAGACACACACACCAGAAATATAGAAATGTAAAGATGTTGAACAAAACTACAAGTCAAGGGTTGGGTGTAATCTAAATGAGTTAATACCTTCGTAAGTCGCCAGCTAGGTAAGCTGTATTCTATAAGCTGTGTACAGTCGCCCTTTGGGGCCTCGTAAACATTATTTTCAAATATTGGACAGTTACTTTACTATTAACTTTTTCATATGGGCAGTAGATGCTTTAAATAATGCATTACCAAGATAGAAGGTCCCTTTTCAAAGTGGAATAACATCCAAATGTGAGTTGTTACCACAGCACTTAACGGTGTGAATGAGCCATTAGCTTGTGTTTTCACATTCATAACAAAATAATGACTATATACAGTTTTGAGTTATCCGGGTGGTGGAGTCCTTAACAAAGTGTAGCTCCAGGGCCTGTAAGATAAAAAAGTTACCTATTCTTTGCATTACAGTCAACTATTTTTTTATTTGTTAATACTTTTTTCAGCTATATTTGTGATCGCCCTCATTTTTTTAAAAACAATTGAACAAAGACCAATTATTTTTTCAATTTTTTTACTGTAGTTTTGATCACATTCTATTTGATGAGCTATTGCTTGCAACTTTAAAATGCAAATGTGAGAGCTTATGTTAATACTGCCCTCACTCAGCAGACCTCTTTAATTGGTATGAATATGAAGTAATCAACTGCTTACTACAGCCAATTCAGATGCCGACACAAAAAGTGGACAAATTAGATTATTGACTCTCAAAACCTTTTACCTGATTTGTGTTTTTATTTTTGTGTGACGTTAATTTTCTGTATATGTTATGCTTTTGGCAATGGATGATTTCACAAATGAAGCTGCCCAATTCAGCAAAAGTGCTTACCATAAAGTTAACCTTTTTTTCTATTTTTCAGTTGTGTAGATGATGTCTCGTGAATGGAAGGTGTACACATATTGTACAGAAAGAGAAGATTTATGTTAAGAAATTGAAAAGAATGGAATGCCTTCCTAACTTTTCCTACATTGTGAAATTGCTGTTATGTTTTTTTTTTCAAAATTTGTTATGTCAGTATGTGCAATAAATTGCTGTTTAAAATACAAACTTTTTTACTGATTGTTTTGTATGGATTTACTTGACCCGAGTATGAGTGGTAACACTCTCGCCTCCCACCTCTGCGGCCGGGGTTTGATCCCCGTTATGGCCGTAAGTGGGAAAGCTAGTAGTTGCTTGCCGTTGGTTGGCAGTTTACAGTACAGAACCCTAGCGAACTATATGTACTGGTTTCCTCTGCCCTTCCAACTACCGGTCGTGATATGACCTGTACAGTGTTTAAAGCGACGTAAAACCCCAAATAAATAAATAAATAAATTGACCCGAGTATGTAGCTATATAGATAAGACACCTGGGATGGAGAAAATCCATGCAAAGTAATTGATTAAGATTCTACAATTGAAGTTAGTCCAGTAATCTAACCTAGTGCCTGAGACATTGGAGACAATTGTGTTACTCACTTTGCCCCCTCACTAAGTGTAAATATGAAAAGATCATGATGATCAGTTTCAAGAGTAAAAGAAGTCTAGTCAGCCGGTTACTACATCTTTAACTTATTTCATATTTTCCATCAAACCTCATCAACTGATCATTAATGTATACTGTAATTTTACGTAATTGATCTCAGCCAATATTACATTGAGTCAAGATCTATCATCCCATTTCTGCTTTGCATTTTTCTCTGATGGGCTGTACCCCAAGTTGTCAGCATATAAAATATTAATAACATATTTTGGTTTTGCTATAAATGTGAACAGAGCTACAGGTATACATGTAAACATGTTTGAATATTAATTAATCAATCTGTGTAAAGTTTTATGCTACAAATTACCAAATAAAATTTTTCAAACTTTTTTTCAAATGCTTACACTTCTTTGGCCTCCACTTTGAACTCCCAAATCGAAATTAAGCACATGAACTTGAACTATATAGCAAGATATATTTGAACAACATAACATTAATATACGTAGCTAAAAGAGCTATTTTTTGGATCAGGTTGCCAATATTCCTCGTTCAGATTTTGCGGAATGAAATAAATCGAAGTATTTTGACCATCTATAAAAGGATGCCACTATGTTGTAGATTTACGGAATTTACTCTGTTGGGATTGGACTTTTCGACAGATTCAAACAAAATGGAAGAAATCAACTATATAAAGATTTAAGAAAAGATGAATGGTGAAATTAATAAATGGAAAAATAGAAAAATAACACCATTTGGAAAAATTAGTATTATTAAGTCAAATGTACTTTCCAAAGCTATACATGTAATGACATCCCTGCCTACAAAGGAGTGCGATGTGAATGTGATACAGTAAAGGACCTGTGCTTCAACATTGAGCAGTGGATATTTATGAAAACTAGAACAGCAGTTAACTTTTCAAAGTCAATTAAATTATTAGGATTTCATGAAATGGACTATAAGTACTGGCCTTTAAATCTTGTAATATTGTCAACAAAAAATATATATCTTCAGTTGTGCACGTAAAGAAAGAACTCAGGTTAAATATATTCATTCTTCAAAATGTTGTATATAGAGTATTTTCAGAGCATAAAATGCTCTTTGAAATTAAATCAACGCAAATTAGATTTTATAAACGATGGGAGTTATGGAAGAACCTATTTGTGTAAATAGTAGATTGTTATGTAAAAAATCGATGTAGTCATTGTAACAAGTGTCTTTGTTAACTCTGCAGTTGGAACAATAAAAAAATGTTTCAGATTTACCTTCCCACGCATTGTTCGTTCCCATTTTTTTATTTCTGTAATTCTAATTCTAATTGATGTTTTATAGTGGTTAATCTCTGCTGACTGCATATTCTAAAGTGCAACATGTACTGTGTGAGATGGAAAAGGTCAGCAATCAGGAAGACACGAAATATAGCAGACACTAAGATGGATAAGCCTTTGAGAACAGGTAAGTTTTTAATTTTGATCTGAATGTTGTCCAGGAGGTAGAAGATTGGGTGCCATCAGGCAACTCATTCCATATGGTAATTGCTTCATAAGCAAACTATGGTCGAATGTTTTTTTTTGATTGGTAGATGGATGGGAAAATGTTGAAACCAGTAGAAACAATCTGTCAAACCTACTTCGCTTGGAATTACAAGAGGAGGTAAACACAGTTAAATATGATCAACTCAGATATTTAGGATAACCTGTGTGAATGCATTTATTCACCAGTGTGTAGATATTTTTAAACTGGAGCAATATAGGCTGTCTCACCTGTTGTGGTGAGTTTTGACCAGGTTTAGAGCTTCATAGCATTAATACGGTGAGGAGAGATCCTCATATAATCTAAGCTGCCAAGAAGGATATACTTGTATGGCAATTTAATATGATGATTCTGATGGATATATAGAAATAAATTCATGAATAAAATGCAGTTTTACCAGATAAAATGTTTATTGTGCTATTCAATGGCTAACAATTAAATATATTATATCAATGTATCTTAACACAGTAATGACTATAGTTTTCATTTTTATCTTAATTTCTTCTTCATATAAATGTGTTTGTCTTTTAATTAAAGACAGTTAAACTGATACAGTATTTTCATCATTCTGATGTTCCCTCTATTCCTGAAGTATTTAAAAACACAAATAAACATATAAACAGGTCCATATTCATAAGTTATTGAATCGTTTAGTTGAATAGACATACATAACTAATTCATCTGTCAACATGTTAAGGCTAAATTATCTTTTGTACGTGCAAAATTAATAATACTTTGTGGAAAGCTGTGGCATATTTTCTTCTTTCAGGACAAAGGTATATTTGATGATGCAGTCAGTTATTTTATCATGTTTATCAGCCCCTAGTTTTCTCTTTATTTATTTACTTATTTAATTAATACTCAGGACTCTTGAGTCAAGAGTATAGAAATTCTATTAAAATTGCATGGTTAACAGTAGAACATGAAATTATGAGAATATAGCCAAGAAATTTATGTTAAAAACAGGAAGACGTTTGAAAAGAAAAGAGTTATTGAAGTGGAATGTGTTAATCTGTACAAAAGACTTCAATGATGCAGCTGATTTCATTAAGCTCCAACTTGTTACGCTTATAACCAAGATATAAAACAGGTTTTAGATACGGTCTCATGTTATATACACATTTGATTAACACATTTTGCAATTGTCATAAAAATAGGCTGAACCTTTACTGTCCTTACACAATTTTTTTTCGCACATTTTTTTATTCCAATTATCAGCAAATGTGTTTACTGAAACCACTTGTTCTCCATATGATGTCACATTAGTAATTAAGGATAAAGCATTACTAAGTGTAGTAACTTTGGACATCTGGAACACAAAACCTTATCTTGGCTTGTTTTAAGTGTACTTATTTGGATTTGTTTTGATGAAAATATACATGGACACAAGCACAAATTATAGATATATTTTACAAACACAAAATCAGTTCAATAAACCTTTTAGAATCGTTTTAATGACCAATAATATAATATCTACCAGAAATCAGTGCCTATCCTTTGCAAAATTTGCATACAGAAATTAGCAGACATCTTTTTTTGTCCTTTTTGGAATAAGAAAGTGCATAACTTTTGCCGATGACAAGCAAACATTGATAAATGTTCCAACTTCCGTTCTGTGCAAAGTTAAGCTTTGTGCAGTGATATGGCAACAAAAAGTAGTCACTATTAATTATCTCTGGATAGTTATGTGATCTCTGTATTCTGTTTGTTTGTATATCACCATGGTAAAGTTAAATACTACACAATATACTATGTTTATTAGGTTTTTAAAGTTTTAACTTAGGTATGCCTTAGTGTAAGAATGTTTTCATATTTTATACAAATAATTACTTACATTATTATCAGGGCATTCCTCTGCACAAGTGTTAAGCATCAGATGCTTCACACTCACATTTTGGCATTCGGCACAGTCAGTACTGAGCTCAAAGGTTAATTTGATTAATGAGTAAACTCCATAGTTCGACATCTCCACGTTTTCAGTGCCACAAGGGTTTGATATTTTTTCCTAGTAATCAATAATACAAAGTTAAAAAACAATCACCTACCACCCATAGTCATCTGCTGTCCTCTCTATTGATGCCTCCAAAATATTATAATTTAATATAAACTTATGTTTATATCTTGCACAAAAACTACAAAAAGCTGTAGTTAATGTGCAAAACCCTAAAGTTAAACTGAGTTTGGCATGTTAAATATAACATTATACTATTTCCAGAAATTCAGATCAAGAAAGAAAAGGATATAACTTGAACCATTTCATTATGTTTACAAAGTAGCCAAGAAGCCATTGATCAAACCATATTGACGCAACTGGCTAGTATTGGTAAACGTCTAGAATGCATTGAACAGAAAAATGTGTGTAAAAACCTGTCGATAGCAATAAAATTAATACCATACATGTATGTCTGTCCCTCTTGCCGAATTCCTAGAGACACCAGTTTTGGTTCCCTTGTGAAATTATTCAACTACCTGTCACTAAGGCATTCAGTGGTCTAGTGGGTTAGCAGGTATGGCATCTAATCACACTGTGCCATCTCTTTGTGGATTTGACTCCCACAAGTGACTGCTGATAACTGGGCCAAATATGACCCTGGGGGTTGAACAGGGCATAAACACTCTAACTTTGACCTTTTAATTAACTGTTACCCTGTTTAGTGTTCCCAATTCAATTATACATGTCTAATGGCCTGTCAAACACTTTAACAATTCCAAAGGATTGGTGGGATTTTGATTTCCAATCAAAAGTACAATAGATCCTACCCTGAAATTGCTCCATGAAATTCCTGCCTTCCTTACACATGTAGCGTTTCCAGTGAGTGGGTCAATTCCTGTTTCTGCTGAAGCCCACACAGTCTCAATGTAAAAATGAATACCCTTGACACATTTGGTTTGCACAATCAGTTTTTTCAGTCGAAATTGCAATGGAACATAATCAGAGCATAAAGCATGCCATCTGGTACATTTTGCTGTAAATACAAAATATCATGGTTAAAGTACATAGTGGTGGTGGACCAGTTCACGCCCGGGTACCAATTCACGCCCGCCCTCAATTTTCTTGAAGATTTATGATTTTTCATAGAGAAGATGTTTACCACATTATAGATAATCATCAAATTGATCATATACATTTGTAATTTATTGTTTAACTGTGATTGTTTTGGATAAATTTAGGGGTGGGCATGAATTGGTACCCGCGCGTGAACTGGTCCACCACCACTAGCTTATTTAAAGGAATTGTTTTATCGATTGTATAAGCTTAGAATTCTGGAGACTATAAGATTTGTTGTTACTTTTCATGTCACCATGGAGATTCAGATAGTATGTTTAATAATGGATGACAAATACCTTTAATTATGACAGTGACATTTGCCATGTCTGGGCCAACAAATGCAGTACGTGATCCTCTTAACATGTCCTCAATGCCTGGGTTCTCAGAATAGAATTTAAAGTAATCAGTTCTAGACATCTGCAACCTCTCTTTGGCTGGTAAACGATATGGACAATCTCCAAATACACCTGTGCATTTACAGAGAGAAAAAAGAATCAATGTTTGCTTCCTAACTGTTGATATTCGTTCCCCTAGAGATAAACATTTTTTTTTGTCTCCAGACTTTCATGAATTGGGTAATACTGAAGTAACCTGCTTTGCAACTCATATCAGTAGATTAAAACACTTTTTGGTATTGCTCTAACACCTTTCCATTAAACATTTTAAACATTTTTGAAAGGAAATGTTTGGCATGGGTACAAAACCATTTATAATAATATGTTTAATATGTTTTATATATTCTGGAAAGCTGGTAGTTGCTTGCCGTTGGTAGGCAGTTTACAGTACAGAACCCTAACAAACTGTATGTACTGGTTTCCTCTGCCCTTCCAACTACCCGTCGTGATATGACCTGTACAGTGTTGAAAGCGACGTAAAACCCTAAATAAATAAATAAATAAATTTATGTATTCTGTTTACTAAAAGTTTAATGATAAATGTTATAAAAATGTTACAAACAATAATGTCTCAAGAATAATGGGATGAGAGGTCAATTTCAATACTTTTTAATGTTGCTCAGTAATGAAAATATTATTTTTATGTCTAAGATAGTGGCTTAGAAATTGTGCCCCCATTCAATTCTTACTTCTTACTTCATGTGCTGCAATTTATGACAAAGTCCTCTAAAATCCATTATTACTGCTCAGCTCCATCATTGTGTTTGGACATGTTTGTAGATAAATGTTTAATAAGCATTCTGAAAATATGGGTTTAAAAAACTTTTTTTGATAGAATGCTTTTAAAATGTCTGATAGAAAACATTTCAAATATGTTTTAAAATGTTGGGTATGGAAACCGGTTGCTATGAAATGTTTGAAAAATATTTTCAGAGCAAACATTTACAAGACATTGTCAACAAATACAAATGTTATTTTAATGTTTTATGTGTGTTTTATAAATGTTTATAAAGACGTTTGCAGTCATATTTTCTTGAGTTATTTTATGAATGTTTAATAAATGTTTTCAGTAAAAATGTTTGCATAAAGAATGTTTATAAAACTTTTTTTAAAGATTACGGTGTAAACTTTTACTTGGAAACATTTAAAAAACTATAAGATAGGGTTTTTGATAGGTTTTTAAAACATTTTGTAAATCTTTAAACCATTTAAAACATTTCTAATGTTTAATGGGTTGCCACAGGCTAGACACAGATTGAGACCAAGTGGTTGTTGTCCAACATTGCAACCATTGGGTGCATGGAACCTCTTAAAATTTTGTTTGCAGGTTAATTTAAATAAGTTAATATTGTAGTATATTTATGACATAAATAATCCATTTAAAGATCATGATTTGATCATGGAAGTAGTATGCATCAACATAGCAAAATGAAAAGGGGTTTAAGCCTACTAAAATCTGCTGAGGAATATTTTTCGAATGCTGAATGGGAGTCTCAATGCTGACTTGAGGGAACAGCCTGCAGAAAACATTTATCTGCAAATATTTAGACTGTAATACCATTGATACACAGATGAGTGTTCTTGCACCTAAAGGTGGGTGACAGGAGTTATTTTTAACTGTGGTTATGCCCTAGTCACACATGTTGCATTCCTGATAGTCTGAAAACCAAACTACACAGCTCTAGTTACAGTTTTCCTACAGAAAAGAATCACAATTGGCGAGGCCAATGGCTACAGATTAACACAATAAATATACAGAACTGATAATGGAAAATTACTGTAGAGAAACCATAATGTTACATCAAGATTTAACAATAACAAAGAAATGACAGGGCATGGGGGACTGACGCTGTAAGGAGAACAACTTTATATAACCATAACCCAATACCATCGGTAGTGTGACTACAGCATAACAGTAAATCACAATGTGTGTACAAATTAAGCCAGTGATTTCTCCCTAAACTTTGTTTCTTTTAACTGAATACTATTGAAAGGTAAGTGAATGTGATGTCATTGGCTTTTCATAGTTTGTGAAACAGGGGGCATGTTATGAAGCCCAAGCACTAATTAAACCTTCATTTTATTTTCCAGCACACAACATATTTAATGTTTACCTTTACTGTGGGAGATGTATGTATATAAGGTAATATTTCAAAGGAATACCAGTACCAGTTACTATGGATGAAGATCAATAATGTAACTTTCTTCTGCACACTAATATTTAAGTAACTGATGCGGTCAAGCAAGGAGGAACTGTCTCAGCTATTTTGTTTATTATGTACATAAACGAATTATTTGATAGATTGTACAAACTTCCATTTGGGTGCTACCTTGGAGGGTATTTTGTACAAATGATGGGATATGCTTATGATATTATAATTTTAGCACTAAATATACTGAGCATCAATATGATATTGTCAGTAACAAGTGAATTTGGTCATGAATTTGTTGTAAAATTCAACTCAGAGAAAAACAATTGTTGACAATTGATAATCACAATGCTCACTTTAAAATTAGATTTAATGGTAGATTGGTACAAAATGTTTGCTGTGGAAGTCATCTTGGAAATGATATAAGTGTCAATACAAATGATATAATGATTCAAAAGTCAGTCAGCAAATTCATTAGTCAGTGCCAGGGAAGGGGGAAGTCATAGAAAACTATTGATACTTCATAACTATTCATTGGCTTTATTCCATTTATTACATGTTAAAACATGTTAAAATATTAAAACACCAAGTTAGAACATTTAGTACTTTTGTTACAGTTAAACACCCGTCTACTATTTATTTACAATATTCACATGGCTTCTTTTAAGTTAAATTACTTTTCACTGTTAGAAACCACAATGCTTAAGATCTTTAAGAGTTACTCTGTATGCCTGTTGCATTGTAAGATGTTTACTAAGTATACAACCATTAGGTTAAAAGACCAGGTCAAAGGTCACCAGAGTATTGTTAATTCATTTCACTCAAGTATTTTAAGTTGTACATTTAACAAAGTAAGCTCTATCATATATGACTATGTAGCCTTACTGGCCAACAACTGAACTGTATACTGAAGAACAATAATTTTCAAACTGCTAGATGTGACCTGACCTTGAAAGGTCATTACTATATAACCGTTAGCAAAGGTGTAGACTTGCAGAAATAAATAGAATGTACCAAACCAAAGAAGTAGTAGTAGGGGTTAGATCAATTAACATGTTTTGCAAATGTGGGGGCAACAAGGGCAAAAGTCAGTTAGCAAATTCATTAGTAATATTATGCGATGAGTATCTCGGACTATGAGATTAAATATACGCTATTTAAAATATGGATGGATGGATTTGTATGAATGTGTTTTATGGAATCTATCTGGCAATTGTACAAACAGATTCTTTACAACCTGGAGTAAATGTTTTTGTCAGTTACTAGGTTTGCCTTATAAAAAACACAGAAAGTACCCCTACAGATTAATCAATGATATTCCTATAGATTTCCAGGTACAGAAAAGGTTTTTGAATCTGTCTTAAAAAGTAGTGATCCAGTTCATGTGGCCACCTTGAACTCTCTGGAAGTAGGTCAATGATTTGTAAAATCTTAATTATATCTGGAGTAAATATAATGTGATTGCATCTAAATGTAATAAAGATTTGTATAACATTCCATCCAGTATGCTACACACTTATGAAAAAGAAAAATATGAAACTTTTGACATTGATGATCAATTGTATATTCATGGCATCAAATAATTGTTATTTATTAGGGAAAACAATGTTCTAGAGTGTTATAGAATGTAAATTATTGTTGCAATTCTTTTGTACATAGAGTAATCTATGTGTATAAATATTTTGCTCTAACTCTGTTCTATTTTGTTTTTTCTTTTCTTTAGAATGTTACAATTACATATTTACATTAAAACATGTGAACCATTTCATTGTAATTGTGCCATTAAAGTAGAAATAAATATGATGTTAATTATTATTGTCATTTCTATTCATAAAATATGTAAAATATGTAAAACATTCCCAATAACAGATATTAAAAACATATCACCAATGAAGATGACAGCATTATATGAATGAGTAGCACAATTATCATATTTAGGCCAGATATACAGACGGTGGATAACAAAGTTTTGTACATGCCATTTCAGAATTATCCATTTGTCTTTGTCAAATAATTGTATCTATTATTGGCTTTGTGTGCTTTGTGTGAGTTTTATTAAGCTATGTTTCTTTAACAGTCTTATTAAGTATAAAAATCAAGTATAAAATATACAGACAATTTTATGTTACCAAAGATATTTTTGCCATAAATATTGGATATAAGTGTTGTGATTATGGACTTTAAATACGATGTTAAATATTACAATAAAATATTTCAATAAAATACCATCTAATTCAAGAGAAACACATATGCAATTCATTCAACTTCTATGCCCTTTATACAGATTTTAAAAAAGTTAAAATCTGAGAAACATTTATTTCAAACTGAACAATTTAATATGTACTCACTTTGAAAAGCCACAACACTCATCAGCAGGTATGTTAACATGATTCCTTTACTGGTCCTTCCCTTGTAACTATGTGTCTTTTCTATGTGTCTTTCTGGGGTTAATGAAATAACATCCATCTATGTGTCTTCACTGTGTGTATTTCTGGGGTTAATGAAACAACATCCAACAGACTATCATATATGATATACATTTTGTGTACTATTACAACCACAGGAGGCTATTACATTTCCCTGATTAATGGACTTGATAACAAATAGTTAGTCTTCATTGTGCCATGGTAATGATTTCGTTTTCAATCTTATGTTTTTAAATGTGTAATGAACCACATTATAGATATTGTAACTACCCTTTTAGTATCATCCTGCGCCAGACTTAATTGCATAATTGCAAGTAGAGTAAAATATAAGTTCATTAAAATGATAAACTTAGGTAATATCACAGACTAATCATCATTTTATTAAATAACAGTCTCCATTTTATAATTCTTAAATGTCAATAGCTTAGTGAATTTCAAAATAAGTTAGAATTCAATCCAGCTCTTGACAGATAAATTGATAAATATAATAGTAAATCAACAAATATTATAAATAAATATTATCTTGATGCATTTGTAATGCTTAGTTTTTGCACATATACAATGCTTTTCCTGTCCAAACCCTGGCTATTGACCAGGAAATAAAACCCCAACATTAAGATTTTTATCTTTTACTGTCTCCTTTGGATTATTGAAAAAGAAAAGCCTTTATACTTATATCTTACGGCAACAGAAATATTTCATCAACCTTCGTAAATAAATCATGCTTTTGAAAAGTATACCCCCCTTCATTTTATACCCGGGTATATTCTGGGTAGGCCTCCGAGAATATACCGCACCCTTCCAGATTACACCCTGGGTAGATTTTGGGAGGCCTCCCAGAATCTACCCCTCTACCCAGTTAATACAGATAACTGATAATTTGTGTGACAAGTATTTAAGCTTTTTGAAATTGGTCACTGAGAAATTAGATTATGTAGCATTTACATCATGTGCACATCATTTAACCCCAGTATTATCACTTGTCAAAATTCAAAAATGGATGACAATTGTGTGTAGATCTTGTGAAATATTTCAGCTCTACAAATACTGTAATAAGTTAGATAACATAGACAAATGTTTATTATACTTGAGAGTGTTGTAGATAATATTACATAAATAAATTATACAAAATGTAACACACAGTCTAAAAAGACTTACACGTCTGTTTAAAATAATGGGTATAATAATTGTATTATGCTGTGTACAAACAAATAATAAAGCCATGTGACCATATACAGTCCATGTAGCTATCTCAAGGTTAGTTTAAGGTTTAAAATAGCATTAACATTCCTTTTATTGATATTGTATAACTCTATGTCAATAATCACAATGGGGGTAGATTCCTGGAGTAGAGGGTAGATTCTGGTGGGTCCATAATCTACCCCGGGTATACTTTGGAATCTATCATGGAGTGATTCTGGGCCTTCCTAGAATCTACCTGGGTATAAAATGAAGGGGGTATAATCTGGGCGGTTACACTGGGAGAGTGAGATTATGTTCATATAGTAAAAAAGTTCAGAAAATTACAAAATATGGATTTTATTGACTTAAACTTGGAGACACATTGACAGAGCTTGGGAATATACAATGACAGCCATATTATGGTGGTTATCTTAACCAGTGGAATTCAAGTAAATGATGATAATATACATATATAATATTTGTTATTTTCTATTATATTTCCATCACAATGTGCAAAACCAAAAGCATGAAGTAAAGTTCTGTATAATGTGTCATTTTTGTGGAATTATTAGTACTTTGTTGTCAGTTTCCTAGATGACCTTCAAGATTGATTCGTTGAAAAGGTGAGGAATGGTGTTGAAGGTGAAAGGAAGGTCAAATTATGGTTTGAGGAATTTTATTTACATGTTAGTCTTTATACAAGGAAAAAGTTTCAAAAGTTTTCAATAAGTTGAAAAGCCCAAGCCAAGCCCAACTAAAGATTAGGTGGAATGATGGAAGCAAATGTTGTGGGTATAACTGAAGGTGCTAAGGAGGCAGTTTGGAGATAGGTCCAAACGGCAGACCTCCTCCACAGACCATGAGCCATAATGTGCTGCAACTGGATGTTGTTATCATCGGTTAGAGTAGCTCCAGACCGCCTAAAAGTGTAGAATCCGCCTAAGAGTGGAATGCCAATATGTGTGAGGACCTTCCTAAGACCATCCCTAATAGTAGTGTCAATGACTGGATGAAAAGGAGGAGATCTGTGGGCAAACAAGGGGGATAAAGGAGGAAGACTGCATGAAGATAGGAGTTGTTGAAGAGCTAAAACTGGACACAGGTTTTTGTTGTGTAATGCTGGAATCTGAACAAAGTGATGTGCTGATTTGTCCTGGAGAGTTTTGGTCCATTTTATCAAAATGTGAGCTCCCGGTTCTTGAAAGATTATATCTTGTCTCAAAATCTGGAGTGGGGGGCCACATTGGACATTCTAAGAAAAGCAAAGAAAGCCAAGAGAAATGCAGCCCTAAATATGATAGGGTCTTCCAAGATGCTACATGCTCGGGAGATGGAAGCCAATGAAGTCAAATCAAAAATGCCCCTGGGGGTGGGTAAAGAGGTTGAATTGATTGATATACTCCTAAGATATGAGTGAATCAAACGGTGTGAGAAGGGAGATAAAGTCCAATTGAACCGCCTATCAGACTGCTTGATGGAAGAAATGTAATTTAAAATAACCCTGTAGGAAAGATAATTAGCATATAAGAATTCCATGAATGCAAGGAATGAATGAACGGATGGTTGGTGAGGCAAAGACATGAATATGGTGAATGAAAGGTGGGTCCTTAGATGAGTATTGTGTGCACTCTTTGTAGAAGGTCTGTATGCAGTCTTGGTTCTTTCCAAAGCAGATCTGACCAATGGAGCCGCTGGGGAGGTTGCATCTGAAATTACAAATGTGTATTCAGGTCAAAGTACCTGGCTGGAACCCTATCCCAAACATAATTAAGCTCAATATCAGCCAATTTTTTTGGATTAACTAGGTTATCAGAATAAACTCGAGAAAGTGTATCTGCTATCATATTTTTACATCCAGGAATATGGTCAATGTGGAGTTCAATGTCAAAAGAAGCTGCTAATAGCCATAGGTTTCTCAGAATCCCGTTTCTAACACATAGGGCTAGAAAGGAATTTTTGGGTTTACTGGTCTTAACCACCTGAACCACCCCTAGGTTATCACATCTGACAGAAATGGAGCCATGCTGCCACAGTCTATCCCAAACTCGTAAAGCAATGACCATATTCATCATTTGTGGATGCACAATTGTAAGTTTAAGGTCACACAGTTATGGGTAGGAGTAGCATAAACTCCGTTACGCCATACAGCTCCCATACCTGTTAAACAGGCATCTAAAAAGAGTGTTTGGTCATGGTCAACTTCTGTTTTGGTTATGTATGAGACCCCGTTATTTGATGGGAGAAAGGCCAAAAACCATTGAATGTCTTTATGAAAGTCAGGAGTCAAATGAATCTTTCTATTACAGGAATTATTTCTAAATAATTCAAGAATTCCATTAACAAAAATGCGAGAAGGTTTCACATATTTTTGAATGTAAATCAGTTTGCCTAACAATGATTGAAAAGCTTGTTTTGAAAGAAGGTTTCTGACCGCTGAACATTCTTCATAAATAGCCTCTAATTTGTCCTGTGCAATACTCATAGTGTTGTTTGTAATATCAATGTCTATACTAAGACACGTGAGTCTTTTAGTGGGAAGGGTGACCTTGCTTTTATTCAGTGGTAAACCCAATTCCTGAAGTAAATCACACAAATCCACAAATTGTTCTGTGTCTTTAAGTTTTGACGTAACTATGTTGTAGTCATCGATATAGCAGTGCAATTTTACACCTTTGTTGGCCATGATATACGCAACTGCATCTGACAAAATCTGAAAAGATCTGGATCCGTGCGTCAAGCCGAACGCAATCGCAAAATCTACGTAAAATGCTTTATTCCACTTAATACCCATACTGTCCTCAGCCGTGTCCTTGATATCTTGAGTTATATTGTCAATAGATGAAAATTTTAATATGAAAGGTGCAGAATCGAATGCATCTTTGTCCACGTGGTCATTAACTGAGCAACCATAAGGGTGAAATAGGTTCAATATAGCTCGCCTCTTGTCTGTGTCTTTAGGTCTGGTTAATAGAGGGGAATAATAAAGTTTATGTTCTATATTATTTACACGACCTAAAAATCCCCAAATTCTCTTCTCTAGGTATTGTTGTACTTGTTTGGGGTATTGACAAGCAGAATAACTTCTTTGTTACATAATTCTTGTGGATTATTTATGGACAATGGATAGCCAAACTTTATGTACTGGAGGAGGCGTTTGTCTGCATAATCGCGCAAATGATGTTCCCATGCTTCTACATTAAGACTTTATGGGTATTCTGGCCATCTGATAATTGGGGACACCAGTACTCAGAATAATGTCAGCAGTTTGTAACAACTTATCAACCGAATCGATTTTGACAGGCTCCCTGTCTGGACTTGTGAAAGAGAAATCAGTTGGTGCTAGTTTCAAATAACCTATTCTCTTATCCGAATAATTAAAGTCTGCAACTATCTTGTTATCCGAACAGTGATCAGTGTCATCTTTAGCAGCATCTATCAAATTCGACTCTAAAAGGGGGGTACTGCTCTGGTTATGAATAATTTGATTGTTACAGAGACCCTTATCAAGCTCTGTTTCCACATAGTTGTCAAGATCAGGATTTTCATCTCTTATAATTGCATCAATCATATTTGTCAAATGTACATCATAATTGTAGTCATAATATTCATAGGACCTAATATCTTTGCAATAATTGTCATAGACAGCGTCAGGGGTATTATATCAAGCATTACGACAAGCAACATGAACATATGGCCTAGATATGGCCATTATATGAATTGTCATAGTTCCCGTAATATACAGAGCCCCCTACTATGGGATGTGTGTAGGGGACCAAACCACAATGATCGCCGGTATGGGAACCCTGATACAAGTAATAGCCCCTAATCTCTTATTCTGGCCCACCATGAATGTAGACTATGCAAGCCCAGTAATCTTGGGATGGTAAGCAAAATTTGTAAAGCTTACCACAGCTTGGTGATAGTCCTGACTATCTGGGTTATAAGTTGACACATTGTGGTTTCGTCAACATGCATATCAATATCAGACAATGTTGCATTATAAGAATGGACATTTTTATTGTTCTATATGTAAATAAGCGTTGTGTTGCCACTATTTGCATTAATCTCATCTCTGAACTGAGTATTAACATTAATATGCACCTGGTCACCCAAGTGACCTTTATAGTCAACACTGGAAGTGTGGGGGTCATGTTCAAACCCACAATCATGACCGTTTAACAAAAATATAGAATTACAATTTGTATCTACAACACCACCACCACCACAAGAAAGTCATTGTCAATTTCACTTTGTTTGTTGTTAGCAGTTTCAAACTCAGATAAGATTTGATCTTCGCTATTGTTCTTAAAGCATTTGTTACTAGGTATAATTAAGTTAATGCCTGTCTTTGCAGGAACTTGAGCCTCCAGATTGTGCATCAAGTCTCCAGTATGATTCAGGGGTCGACCAAAAACCTATTTCCCTGTGGATGGCCTAAGCTCCTGGTTGGTGGTAGAGCTACAGTTGAAACATTTAATCTCTGGATGTGAAAGAGAGCATCCGTGTTTGTAGCAATGAGCACAAAAATGCTTGTATGTACCATGATGCCCTTCACTCGTGCACGTGCCTTCATTTAAATATCGACAGATTCTCACCTTTGAAGCCGGTGTTGCTACGGATTGGGTATTGTGCATTGCCAGCTGTGAATTGCTTATTCTTTTCAGGGACCATTGCATGGAATTGGTCCAGCCTAGCCTACCCTCCTCAATGTCTGTCATTGAAACGGCCCATGCTGACCTGACGACGGGCCACGGAAGAGATACGGCATCTCTCATTGCTGCTGCTATTTACACCAACATACTCCTAGATAACGCCTGATCCTCGACCAAAAGAATGTTTAAAAGATGACCTGAGACCCATTGAGCTAAACTTAAGTCGTCATATGCTGGCTTCCTCAGATCTGTAGCCGAAACCAAGCCCTCATTGGGCCAACAAAACTGAGGACTCATATGGATGTTTTATCAGTGGTGTTATAGCGACCAGACTTCTTCCTGATAGCAGTATTCTTACCTTGGAGAATGTCCTTGTCTGATTGCTGTTCATAATTCGCTAATAGCTGAGAAACAGCCGTAGAAATGCTTGGGATAGGCCTCAGAACGTCCACTGTAGGGGCTATGAGGTCCCTCCCTTCATTTGTAACCACCAGTGGCCTGTTCTGATCCGTGATAATACCGTGACTGTCTGTAGGCAAGGATGTAAGTCTGCCAGGGATGTTCTGCTGAGCAGGTTGCGTGGGAATTGACGAGTGCTGAACGCTAGCTCTGTGGATGTGACTGGCCGGTGGAATGGTGGGTGAGGTCAATGGTGTAGAGCTAATACTGCTGTTGCGTTCGAACCCATCCATTCTTTTCGACAGTTCTTGGTTGGAAGCATCTAACTTATTCAACATCTCGAGAATAACTTGGCCAGTTGACGCTGATATAGAAGATTGGGAGTTGGAAGTGACAGGACTTACTACAAGCTGTTGTTGAACTTGTAACTGTAAGTAACAACCGTCATTTACTGATGCAGATTTAGATTTCCTATTTTTCCTTGATGTCATTTTGGCCTTGTCTGATGCTCTGGTTTTCCTCTTGCCCTCAGTAGCAGGAGATTTGTTACGATGAGAAGGCATATCCAATGTTGTAAAATACTAAAACGTAAGCTTAAGAATAAAATCAAATCTTCCATACACTTGTTTACTCTTCAAATCCTAGTTTCAATATGGCTACACACATAGTGGTTAGTGGTCAATTGAACCCCAATTGTCTTCTGATTGGTTGTTATGTAAATAAGGTTAGCTACAAAAGAAGGACCCAAAGAGTTAAGGTGTGAAGTAAACTGATGTAGCAGGCCCCTGCCAGGCTGTGCTAGCTAAAGTTGTTTCACTTTTATTGGCCATGTAAATACCCATTTGAAATAGTTTTTGTATACCCGAAAATAATTTTTTTCATAAAGCAGTTTATACTTTAACCAATTAGGATTGCGAATCCATAACATATATGGTTTTATAGGGGTTTAAAAGGTTTTTATAAGCATATTTCCCTTTGTAAACAAATCAAAACCAGTTAAACACCTTATCATCCTTGTGTTAAATGACAACTTATTCCTATTGATGTTTGGGCAGCACTATGTTTGTCCCGAATCCCATGTGCCTCAAACCTATTTCTGGCCCTACTTGTTTTTTTTTCCATTTCTGAATCTTCAATATGAAACATGATCCAATTCTCACCTATTGGCTCGAGGGTAGAACCTTCCTTCAAAATGGAAGCATATTAACTAGTGTCCTTACCCGTCACATTCCCATCAATGGCACCACTTTATGTCTATTGCTATTACATTCTACATATTTTAATTCATTTTACTCCTCATTTATCTTATTTTGTAATGCATTTTATAATTTTATGGAGGTATTTTCTATACTCAGATTGTATTTACATTAAAACATCTACCTTAAAGTAATAATACGTTTTCTTTACAGTGATCTGAAGGAGACTATTTTAGTTTTGGTCCCATTCCTGACAGATTTAAATACAGCTTTACCCGAATTTGGATCTAAAGTAATTATATATTCCTGATGTGAAGTTAGGGTGATCGTGATTAACAAAATCACGCTCAGTAACACTCTTCATTAATTTAAGGGAATGGGATACAGAACTTGTCTCCAGCTAAACTTGTATTTCCATCTGCCCATGTAAATCATGGCAGATAATAGGAACTCTAATTGGGTTTTTATAATGATTAATCTCTCTTTTACAAGTTGACTCTAGGTGCCATATAACCAAAACGGTCAACAAATATTAGTATCATGGACAGAGAGGTCAAGTACCATGGAAAACAATTGGGGGGTATCAAGACTAAGGTGGATATGCACTGGTTTAAAGATACGATTTAAGCTTCTGTCTGGAAGACGCAATAGAAAAAGATACACAAATCTCATTAGGAAGAGTATTCTAGTCAGTGGGAGCACCAAAACTATTAACAAACTGTTCCACAGACTTTAAGCAGATGGATGAACGTATGGTACAGCAGGGAAATTAACAACACTCTAACTTTACCTGGTACTATAAGAACTATTGTTTGAAAAAAGATATGGAGCAAAGTACTTGGTAAAACTAGTTTAATGAAACTTGTAGGAAAATGTGGCTGTTTTAAACGTTAAACTATTCAGCAGCATGCAATGTAATTTCTGAAGAACAGGGGATATACTGGTGAATCTGCTAGTGTTTGCTTCAATTCTTGCCACACTACTTTTGCTACCTAATAATTTACATAGATTAAACTATGAGAGACTCATAAAAAGTGAAATACAGTAATCCAGCTACTACTGATTACTAACAAGAGCAATGCCCACAAGTATAGAAGCATCATTTACTCCCTGAAGTACCTTAAGTCCCTGAGTTGTGTAAATCAATTTTTACAGACATACACCAAGGTTCAACAAAAATGTGTGCAAATCAACAGCTTTGGTGAAAATTAATTTATTATTCACCACAAGCAATATTTGTCCTAAATGGTGTGATGGACAGGCTGGATTATATGTTTCTTCTTAAATATACTCTCACCACCTTTCCATGGTTAACAGGCATTACAAATTTGTCAACCAGTGTCAATTCCTTGATTACTTTTTGGAAACTATGTAACCTACAAATATTATATATAATTAGATATTCTTTAACAGAGCCCTTGATCATTCCTTAAAATTAACAGTATAATACTTGTGCTACCCACTCATATAATATTGCCATCTTCATTTGTGATGTATGTTTTTGTATATGTCATGAAGTTTTACTTTTTATGCAATATTTTTTTCAGTAGTTGCCGATGTCTCAGAGTTCTTACTTACTGGAAGTAAGAGCAGCTCTGCTGTCTATATTAAAACCATTGTTCATGTATTTTTCAGTTTTTTAAATCAGGAGTATTTTTTATAAATAATGAAAGAGCAAAGACAAAGAGTATATTTTATTCATTTAACTGACCAAAAATTACAGCATCTAATCTAGTCATATAGTATCAATTAAAATGCATATTTCATATGTCATACTACATACTCTAGCAGTTCAGCACCACTGTTAAATTGGCACAGATATGAAGTATACAAAGGATGCAATCTCCTGCTTACGTACACATTGCTTTACAAGTTGAACAATGACTGGTTCGCTTGTCCGATGAAGTGTACAGGTTAAGTGCTGAAAATATAGTATTACATCTTTCGTAATTATTTCTGTGCAAATTATTCTGTGTATACTTTATGCTTTTGCAAATTCTCAAAATCAGCAAAAAATGCTATGAATTTATCTTTTTCCTATAGTTTTCACTTGGTACAATGGTGTCATGTAAAAGGACAGAACACACACTTTACAATTTGGAAAGGAATCCATCATGTTATTACCTCAGAGACATTAAAGTCTGTCTGGTGTTGTTTTGGAATGATGTGGTCGGATTTTTTTTTTTTTTTGTCCAGACTTTATTTGCTTTATGAACAACGGGACTTAATCCTTTCCTTTGTGGATGCCCGATAAATTATACATGATATATGACATGATAATATACATTTAAAGTCTGACTTTTTTAGCACAAACACATTTATGTTAACAACACAATATTTTATCTGTACACAAAACAAATGCATAGCAGATGTAACACATAAACAACACATACACAAGATTACAAAGTGTAACAGGATATTGATCAATTGAACCACATATTATATTTGACACAAATCTGACACAGGATTTTCTGTTAAAATCGAGCAGTTATGATTTAATCAATTTTCAATGTTCTGAAGGACAGGTTGATACTCAGTATTTTTAACATATCCTGTAAAATGCAAAACAAACTTTGCTAAATATACATAAAAATTATTTAAAATTAACTCCTTTTCATTGATGTGGCATAAAAAATATAGTATTTTGCTTTAAGAATAATAATATTTATTTCTCTATTTTGGGGTCTATGATGTGGTCGGATGATAGTAAGACCTGGGGCCGTATTCAACAATACTTAGCTAAGGTCACCTTAGATCCAAGTTAGGAATGGTTTTCTACTTACCTAAGTATTACTTGGATTTCATATTCATCAACCTCTACTTTGTTAAGTATTACTTAGATTCTAAGTTAGGAAAACTCCCTTTACTTTGTACTGTAACTGTTAACATGAGAACCAGTATATCTAAGTTAGGAAGAGTCTTATTCCACAATAATTCTTACATAAGGTCTACTTTGTTTTTTACTAAATCATCTGCTTTGGTAAAAATGGTGAAAAACCTAATTTTCTTGAAGGAAAATACTGCTTTTAATCGGTGGGAGTACTCAAAGTACTTTTTATTTGTGTTTTACATCTGCTACCAACAGGCCTCGTGTGTTCCCCCCCACATTTAGAGCAATTGAACAATTTTGGCATATTAAACACCACGTATCAATACCAATCAGCTGGGGCGTTAAGGCGACCCTTTTGTCAGTCCTGCCCCAAGGCAGTCATTGTGTACAACCTTAAAATAGGCTCTGCTACCAGTCTATTATGTTTTTGGGGTTTTTAAACCCCAAATCAGGGCATGACCCTAACTTTGACACATGACCCTAGTAACCAGTAAACAAAGTTACATAATTGGCTGACACTATTGGGTTACTTAATTTCAAGCTTCTAACCTTCAGTTTAAATCAAAACTTTGAAGGAGAGACATGGAAAAAACTTTTACTTTTTTGCTTTTAGTGTTTTTATAAGTCATCTTAGGCTTTTAACTTGTGCATATGTATATATAAATGGACGGTCATTTAGTGCAACGATTTCAACTGATTAAAAGGAACTGACTGCGTTCTGTTGAACTTACTTCAATTGTTACGATTCTTGGGATTATCTGGTCATCGAGACAACCTCAGGCTTGATAAATTGGCTATAAAGGGACGGTCTAACCTATTGCTTCACTTATTTGTTGTCCTGGTTGAATTTATGATAGCCTGTGATTGTAACGATAGACCATTCAACCCCCGAGTTTCTGTGTATTTATAGTAGACAGTGACTGTTTTCAGAGTGCTAAGGCACAAATTGTGAATTTAAAAATGCCAGACAATAAGAATAACTGTAAAAAGTGTAAAGAACGCCATGCTCCGCCTACAGGGAAGAAGTGCAGAAGGTTGGAGAAGCTACAAGAAGAGGGGAGTGAAACGGGACTTATAAGAGATGCTGCCGATTCACATGTGGCTGACTCGACTGGAGAAGAGTCGCTGAACGGACAGCAGCTACAGTTGCAGATCCTGAACCAGCTGGAGCGAGTGACCAAGCGGTTGGACACAGTCGAGGACAGAATGGCAGAGGCAGCAGCGGTTGCGAATTCTACAAAGACTAAGTTAAGTACAGATTTTGTGACATCAAGTGTTAAAAAAGGTAGAAAAAACCCAAAGTATGTAGAAAGTTTAAGCGAGTCATCATCTGATGACAGTGACACGCCCAGCCTTGAAACTCTGAGATCCCATAAAATGCAAAGGCAGGTCGACAAGAGGATTAGGGCCCTAGAACGCAGTTCACAATCCTCAGGTAATGAAAAAGCACATAAGTTGAAATCAAAATGTGGGGGAAATATTGATGTAGTTGTTAAAGAAAAGGTGTCATGGCCACATGAGACCATATTAGGGGGAATGCAAAGGCAAAGAATTAGTTACGACCAGTTGAGTTTAACTCAATGGATACAAGGTTTCTGTAGAAACATATTGGAAGAAAATTCGGTTGAGCGTAGGGATGCTATGGTGTTGTACATGGCAGATCTCATGGAGGACGCCACTGATTTCTCCTGGCAAGGCGCGAAAGCAGCTCACGCTGTGATGCTTTGTGAGATGGAGAGGGGCGTCCTCACATGGGAAGACACCGAACGCATCGACAGAATACGACGTGCTCATGCGCAGAAGCACCTTAGTCAGTCAAAACAACAAAATTGGGGTAAAGCGTCCGAAAATCAGAAAAAGCCTTGGTTTTTGCAAATACTACCAACAAGGTACTTGTAGTCAAAATAGGGTTCATGATGTCAATGGTAGAACCCACAGGCACATATGTGCGTTTTGTCTGGGTAATGGAAAGCAATTAGCCCACCCAGAGAAAGATTGTAATCACAAAAAGATGGGTTCAAAAAACGAACCCGGGACTGCTCATCAATAGGATGTAGCAGTCCTGTTGAGTATAAAGACAGTTCAAAACCAGTTTCTGTACAGTGTGTTAAAAAACAAAGTGTTATTGACAAAACTATTGCTGGTCCTGACACTGTTGACAAAAAAATTACAGAACAAAGTTCTTTTACAACTCTACTGTGTCTCCACGTGTAGTTGATGCCTTATTGGCTAAAAAACCTCCTGTTCACTACAATAATGTCTCCCACATTGTTAAAAGTAGAACTGTACTTCCCAGTGTCAGGTCGGGTGATAGCAAGGTGTCACAAACAAGAGATACGAGTATTGTGAGTAAAAAAGAATGTGTAACTTTGAAACAAGGCAGGGAAACCTGTGAGAGTAAAAGCCATCCTGTGGGTGCAGTGGACAGAGGGGGCCAGGTAGGTTGTTCTGCCTCTAAGAGCAGTGCGAACGCGGTTGCCGTCCCACATACGACCATTGAAAGTCACAACAATGGATTGGCTTTACTATATGACACCCAATTAGCAGGTATTGAGGACAAATTTGTCAATACCATTCTAAGTGGCATTAAAACAAAGCAATCCCCAAATTCATTGTTTAATGAAGAGTGGGAAAAACAGTCAGACTTCCAATTTGGGTTCATTCCCCATAGTGCGCAAGTTATGTCGGCTGAAGATTATGTTTGTTCACCAGAAGGTCGTAGTGTTTTTAATATCCATGCTCTCGTCCGGGCCACTGGTGTACCAAACTATATGCAGGCCAGAATACCTGTGTCCTCCCAGCTTAATGTAAATGTATGGAAAAATGAGCTTACCAACTACTGGGACCAGCAATTATTGCAACTAATCGAATTTGGATTCCCACTGGACTTTAATAGAAATTGTGTCCTAAATCATGAAGAAGGCAATCACAGTTCTGCCACAGAATTTCCCAGTGTCGTTGATGCTTACCTTCAAGAGGAATGCAGTTTCAATGCAATTTTAGGTCCCTTTGAATCAAACCCAATACCAGGGGCTCACACTTCCACTTTGATGACGAGACATAAGCCCAACTCCGAACGCAGGCATGTCATTATTGATCTCAGTTGGCCACTAGGGGCCTCAGTCAATGCAGGTATTGATAAGCAAACCTATCTAGGAAGCGAGTTTGAACTGACGTTTCCTTCTGTGGACGACATCACAAATGAATTGAAACGTTTGGGTCATGGTGCGCGTTTGTTTAAGGTGGATGTAAGTCGTGCCTTCAGGCATGTGAAAGTCGATCCAGGAGATTATGACCTTGTAGGGCTTTACTGGCGTGGCGCGTACGTTGATACGTGTCTGCCATTCGGGACACGGCACGGTAGCCAAATTTTTCAGCGTCTCAGCGACGCCGTACGCTTCATGATGAAAGAAAAAGGCTTCTGCGTCATCGACTGTATCGACGACTACGTTGGGGTGGGCGTTCCTGGCATTGCGCATGACTCGTACAACTACTTGGTTGAACTGATGCGTCAACTTGGTTTGACCATAAGCGAGAAAAAACTTGTACCACCTAGTACGCAAGTCGTATGTCTGGGTGTCCTCATAGACACGGAACGTGGTAGTATTTCAATACCTGATGAGAAACTCACCCAAATTTGTGACACAGTGAAGCAATGGCAAGGGAAACGCGTTTGTACGAAGAGACAGTTACAATCCATCTTGGGACTGCTTTTATATGTACACAAATGTGTGAAACCAGCGCGTGTTTTCCTAAATAGAATGTTAGAGTTACTACGAGCTAGTCACAATGACAAAAAAGTTTCCCTCACTGATGACTTCAAATGTGATCTAGCTTGGTTTGCAAAATTTCTCCCCAACTACAATGGTGTGAATCTTTATGACCACAAACCCATTCAGGAAACCCTAGAGCTCGATGCTTGCCTTACAGGCCTGGGGGGTCGGGTTGAAAATTGGGTGTATCACCTTCCCCTCCAAAAGGGCTATCAGGGAGGCACCATTGTCCATCTAGAGATGGTAAATATCTTAGTCGCCCTCAGGCTATTTGCTCCACAATGGTTGGGACGAAAAATACTAGTAAAATGTGACAACCAAGCAGTAGTTACTGTCTTAAGGTCGGGTAGGACGAAAGATCCGTACTTGTCTGCCTGTGCAAGAAATATATGGTACTGTGCTGCCACACACGACATAGACGTTCGGTATGTGCACATACAAGGCAAGGAAAATTGCGTAGCAGATCTTCTATCCAGATGGCAGGGTTCGGTCCAGAACATCGCAGAGTTGTGCTCGTACATACCCCAGCCCTGCTGGCTGAACGTCTCAGATGAATTGTTGTACCTAGATCCGGAATTATAACCCCTGGTCCCCCCTGTCCAGCTTCTGAAGGTGCCTGTCATTCGAACGCAGTTTAAACTTATCTGTCCTTATTTTTCCTCATAACAGGGGCTGTGTGAATAACTACATTTACTAATGATAGATACTATGCTTTGTTGTAGGAATAAAGAAAATGGATTTGCTGTCAGCTAAAGCCATGTCCCGTCTGCATGATGCATTCAGGCCAAAGACCAAGAAAGCATATTCCATGATGTTTCGGGCCTTCATGGCCTTTTGTATAATTATGAATGTGCAACTAGTAAAAATTTCTGTGAAAGTGTTGTTGTCTTTCTTGGAATGTTTGGCCAGTAACCAATGTTCAGCCACCATGGTGGCTAACTATGTATCAGCTATTAAAGCCAATTTGACCCTGTATCATCTGAACTTTAGTATTTGTGACCACCCCAATGTCAAGTATTTTATTAGGTCCTTACGCATAAACAGACCTCTTTCAGTAGTATATCATAACATCATAGACATACCTATGTTGAAACGTATATCCAGGCTGGCCTTGACCTTCAAACAAGGTAGAATTTACAAAGCCATTTTTCTAACTGGGTTTTTTGCCTTTTTGAGGCTGTCCAATTTATGCCCTCACTCATTAGCCACATTTGACCCTTCAAGGCATCTGACGGGAGCTGACCTTATATTTACAAAGTCCTTTGTTAAGGTCATCTTAACGTGGTCTAAGACAATCCAAACTCGAGACTCTGTTCAAATAATTACTCTTCCAAGACTCACTGATCAGGATCTGTGTCCCAGAGCTGCCCTTAAGTATTTGAAGAAATATTACTCATTTACTGATCAGTCTCCCCTATTCCAATCTTATGGCCCTGGTGGTTGGTCCCCACTCATTGATTCAAGAGTCAGAAAAGTACTAAAGGCCATTAACAAAAAGCTGGGTTTGAACCCTTCCACTTCACCTTCCATAGCTTTCGAAGGTCAGGAGCCACGTTTGCATTTAACTCCCATATCCCTGTCAGAAATATTCAACGTCATGGGACCTGGACCTCCGACTGCGTTTGGCGGTATATTCAAGCAGACCAGTCTTATGGTGAACATCTTGCCTCAGCTCTTGCTTGTAGTATTAATTCGTAGATATCATTTCCTTATGTTATATGCTACCTACCCCTACAGTTGGGTCTTTGGCGGGTTTAGATTATGTATTATTCCTATCAAAGGGTTTGACCTTGGCTATTGTGAACCTCAAGGTCAAATTGCGGTAGCTTTAAATTAACCCTCCTCTGCTCTGAACATTGACCTTGCTTAAGGTCACAGGGGGCCAGATGATGACCTGGTACTGATGGGGGGTCCTTTGCTTGCTACTTTCAATTTGACCTTAGGGCTTTTTAACTTATGTACTGATTTATTTATTTTAGTGTATTTTAATTTATTCTACTGTGCATATTTGTGACTCTATGAACTCTAATGGACTCTAAACTCGATGCACAGTATTATGTGATTATTTCTAACTATTTACTATATAACTATATACATTATTATTATATATATTATACTTATAATGAAATGTAAATAATTATAGTTAGATGTATATAGACAATAAACAAGTACCCGCAGTAGTGTTTTTCTGCCTGGGGTGGGGACTGTTGACTAGGATAACACTCGACCCGATAATATGCAAGGCAAAGTATCATAGAGTTGACAGTATCAATACCAATTAACTGGGATAACACTAGACCCGCTAATATGCAAGACAAAGTATCATAGAGTTGACAGAATAGTATTATCAAACTTTAATACTAATCAGAACAGTTGCATAATATAGATCACGTCAAAATATAAAGAAATCTGTCAACTCACCCGTGACACAGACATTTAAAACACAACCGTATAATACTGTACTACATACACACTAGGACGCCACAGTATAAACTAAAATAATTAAAATAGACTTAGTAAAATAATACTTCGTATAACATCACAAGAAAACTTTTAGATGTTACATAATATAATAAAATGGCGTCCTTTCAGTTTGACTTCCCTCTCAAGAGTGAGGAATCTGTTATTTTAGCGGGAAAACCTTGTTAAAAGGTCAGGGCTTAACCAATAGCATTTAATAAGGACAAACAAGAAGTACTTTTTTACAAGGAACTGGAGCAATGAAATGTGTGGTACCTTTGCACCCCACCCCCAGATGAATACCATTTTATTCTAAGTTAGTAAAAGCTTAAGAAAAACTTAAAATCCAAGTTAGGAACAGTCTAAGTATTGTTGAAGAATACAGCCCCAGGTTAGGAGTCCGGGGCTCCATAATTACGCAGATTTAGTGTAAATTACATAGCTAAGCAAGAAAGGATTACACATAACATTTTTATTTTTATGTTGTATTTTATTAGAATGTTACAAATGAATATCGTTTCTGCCCAAGGAAAGTTATGACCCAGCTTTGCTAGTTGGACTGAACATCTGAATAAAACACACTTAATTTGAGACAAAAGGTAATTTGTGAAACTTCTAATATTAAGAATTTTGTAATATTTCGCTACAGTTAATAATATATTAATCAAAAATAAATAAAGGTGGGGTCACCAAACTAAACATTGAGAAATCTATAAAGCACACTTAGATGTTTTTCAATGTCAAGTTGGAATCTCCTTTGCTTATTTACCAATGAAAGTCAATCACTTGGAAAATCTTTGACGGCACTTTCAGAAGCAGTTGTGGTAATTTATTTCATTTATATTGAATTAATAATTACAAAAAATGTGACTTTTTTGTTCATATCTTTAAAAAGTTATCAGTCACTACTGCAACCATTTTCACTGTTATTTTCATTCCTCAGAGTTCTCCAAGGACAAAAAAACTATTATTGGGATTTTACAATTATTATTACAATACAACAATAATGAATATTAATGAATATATATATATGACAACTAAATGTTTATAAAAATTATATACATATATATGTATAAACAAACCTTAATTGGCACAATTTAAATGAGATAAAGATCCAGATTAGGTCACAGCCCTCCCAACCCCACTGCGAGTTACATGAACTCATCTAAGACAGGCCAAACCGATCCAGAGCCAAATACTGTGATATTAGGGGATGAAAAGGGCAAAATTACACTAATCAAGCTATAACACCCCAGTAAGGGTTAGGCCCTTCCAAACACAGGTGAAAGGTCAAACCCGGAGAGAAGTTGCCGAGGCCGAAAGCCCTGGGACAAATCCCCAAGAAATTGCTTACAAGAGGGGTACAACCCCATTAAGAGGAGATATAAAAATGACCTGAAGGGTCAGAGGTCCACAAGTTCAAAGGTCAAGAGATGTTATCAATGTAGCCAATGGTATGTATAAATACAAGTAAGGTTTAAAATGGTAGTATACAAAAGGTATGTAATGTTACTGAATAATGATAGGGGCCATTGTGGCAGAGTGGTAACACTCTCGCCTCCCACCTCTGAGGCCCGGGATTTGTTCCCAGCATGGCCTCAAGTGGGAAAGCTGGTAGTTGCTTGCCGTTGGTTGGCAGTTTACAGTACAGAACCTTGATCAACTGTATGTACTGGTTTCCCCTGCCTTTCCAACTAACCGTCGTGATATGACCTGTACAGTGTTGAAAGTGACATAAAACCCCAAATAAATAAAATAAATACTGAATAATGATGAAAGTATAGTTAATAACGGTTCCAGGTGCCAAGTAGTGGTAGAAGTACACAACATCATACCGACAAATGCCTCTGAAAAGTAAAAGAGACGCTGGAAAAAACTGAAGGAGGAAGGTAAATATACAGCCAAACACAGGCTGAGGACCAGTTGCCTTGCGCCTGAAAATCCTAGATGGGAATGCCACGCCTGAAAGCCCATATGGCTCCAGCTGTCCTGAAATCATGGAAAGTAAGGAGTTTGCGTGTGTTCAACATCAAAAATACTTCTTCAGATGTTTACCTGGCCACAGAATCTGTGAGAGGAATAGTGCGCATGATGTGAACGATGCATCAACATGTAAGCCAAACTGAAACTGGACAAATAGGAGAAGCACCAAGTGCAGGGATAGGTATGGAAGTAGTTTTGACTCTACTTTGTAAGGTTTTTTTACAGAGTTTTGAGCAAATATAACATCACCTACACAAAAATGTCTAGTCTTATCAAAAGAAATTACAGAGTGAGGTAAAATGTTGGACAATCTGAGGAATGAATAAAAAGCTAAAAGATACATAGCTCTGAAGACCATAGGTGAATGAAATGAAGCACAAACCTCAACAATGGCCTGAAGTAAAACTTCATCAATACAAAATTATAGCTTTGGTTGCAAGGGCCTGGTTAGCCTCACAGCTTTTATGTACAATGGTATTTTATTCTGTTATCTCGAAAAGGAGCCCTGATGCAGTTGTATATGATACATATGAATCTAATGGCTGTGAGATGATTATTAATATTGGAGGCACTCATACCTGACTGGTGCAAGTACTCCACAAAGACTAACAGATCCAATGTAGTAATCTGAGGCACCACAACCCTGTTATCACAAAATATCACCACACGTTTGTTGGCCCACAACTCGCCCCAAACCTTGAGGACTACAACCACAAAAACCATCTCTAGATGAGCTATGTTCTACTGCACGAAATTAAGAGGAATAGAAAGTGCATACACATAGTTTTTTAAGACAACTCCCTAGACCTCGAAGTGAAGCGTCCAAATGCTTCTGTTCATGCAGGGGAGTTATGTGGTACATTATAACCTCATTGTAGGACTTTGTAAAACACAATAAACCATTGTAAGTGTTTGTGGAATTCTCGAGTAAGGTGGATCATATTGTTACGTGTGTTATCACTTAGCATCTGCAACATTCTATTGAGAAAAACACGGGATGACCTTATACACTTTGTAACATAAACTAGAGATGCAAATCATTTTTGAAACAACTCGCTTCACTGACCAAGCAATGCACATTTGAACAATATCCTGCAATTTTTGAAATATTTGGAATAGTTCGTGCTTCTGTATCAAAAAGCATGCTCAAACATACAACTCTAGTACTGGGAGGACATAGTTTTTTACTACTGATCTGTAGTCCAAGGTTATGGTGTAAAGAAAAGAGAAAATCATAAGGAGTTCAGATAACAGAATGTAAGATTAATCATCAATGTAGTTTAACAAACCTGTATGACCATTTTATTCCTTGATAAATCTAATGTAATCTCCAATTTTCTGAAAAAAAGATTTGATCTGCAGTGATATCCGAAAGGAGATTTTAGATCTGGATAGAGCTTATCCCTGTGCTGTAATCCCAAAAGGTCGATATCACTGGATCTATAGGTATATGCACGAAACGACTAATATCAACCTTGAATATGGAAGACCCAAGTCCCAACTGATTCAAAGTTCGGATAATGGAATCTACAGAAGGGTAGTACAGAGAAAACTCAGTACCTAGATAAGTAGTATTACTAACCATATCATTAAAAGGGCAACCTTCAGCCAGTTCAAATCCACAATGGTACTCCCCACATCTGAACCAGACTTAGGCCTGGTCATGAAAGGTGAGATATGGAGGTCAAAAGGGGGATGACTCTGGGGACCTAACAGGATCTCATGTTGCAACTCCTCCTCAATATATACATCAACTCCACAGCAAACTCGACTGCAGAAGCATGATTTTTAAAAGTACTGACAAGTCTCTATCAAAATCCAGGGGAAATCCAAACTGATCAAGTTCACTAGTTGCTGATTAAAATAATCACATAAATGTTTCCTCCAGCTACAGATATTAAGATCACTGATAACTGGGATCCTCTTACCCAGAAAGTTTTGGGACACAACTAAATCTGATGAGGTTGTGAGCTTGTATTATATCCAGAACTGATTGCCAGATCACAGGAGGTCCTGTATACAGTCGAAAATCAGTGACTGTAATACAGCTAAAGTTACCTCCTAACTGATTATAACTTTGAATAGTAATTGGATGGATGGCATTACAAGAACTAACGTTATTTTCCTGAACTAAGGAATTCAAGTCAACAGCTTGTAAGACTGAATCCGAGCTAGCCAGGTCATGCTTCTCATGATAGCTGTCCGTACGAGTGTCTGTACCAGTATACTTAGGCTGCACAGTATGGTCCAAACCACCGGGGTCACCCAAATTATCGTGCATGTTCAAAAGTGACAACAATTGAAAACTATTACTGACTGGAACCGTAAACACGTCACCCCTCACATCTCCATACAGACTAGATTCTGGACTCTTACCAGGAGATACTATATCCTGTTGTCTGATAAAATCCATATTCATAAAACTACATTCTGACCTACCAGTAGATCCTTGGTCCAAATCTCGTACATTGAAAGCAACAACCTCAGAAATTTCAGTATCATCACACTTTACATTGGTATTTTTTGGTAAAGTACTATTAATGACCTCAGTATTCAAAGAGACCGCATTACACATAGGGTGAGACACTACCTTTGCATATGACCTATTATCGAGGTGACCAATCATGGCCATGGCCCTTTCAAACTGGACTCAAACCTCTTTTGGAGACAAACTCTGAGTACAGTAGCTTGTTTCAGATCTGAGTTACTATTTGCCTAGTAAAATAGTATACCTAGTACATGAGTACAGTAGCTTGTTCCAGATCTGAGTTACTATTTACATAGTAAAATAGTAATACCTAGTGTTATGTACACACCCAACCTGTGGAGTGCCCCTTGTTTACTCATTTTTGACTGTTGTTTCCTGCAATCCCCTTGTGTGTGAGGAAAAGCTTTGCCATCTTTCGACTTACAATATGAGCAAATGTGCTTATTAAAACACCTTTTGCTTCATGTGACTGCTTTTGTGCACAATAACCTTTATTGTAGTACACACAGTGGATAGCTTTTGCATTGGAAGTTCTATTGAATTTCGTGAGGTACTTTGGGAAACCATGGTATGTCGCTGAGAGTGAGCTTGACGAATCCTATTGATCTTGTCAGTTTTATTCCAAATTTTCCTACATTAAAGGACAGCATGGCAGGCTTTTGCAGAGGACCAGGAGAAATCATGTGCATCATCCAAAAGATTGATAGCATAGATCAACATACTTTCTGTAATCTGCACATTTGATTCCTCTCTGATAATTCTGTAAAAACCCGCCATCCACTGAAATGGGGATAACTGATTATATGAAACTGTGTCTTTTATTCTGACCAGATAATACAAATTCCTGTGGCCACTTAACCATATTGTTAATAAAGTTAAATTTTGAAAAACTTTCAAAAGTTATGGAGTACTTGTTAATATTACATTGAGTCTGGATGTGTAATGACTTTTTTATGTTTAATAAATGGATAGTCTGAAAAATCCAACTTTATATTTTCAACAAAAAAGGAAAATATATATTGAAAATCATGACATTTGAAAGATTGATTGCTTAATAAACCATGCTAAATCAGCTTACATTAATTTGCTTAGGTGTCAGGTATCTAAGTGTTTTAATTATGTGCTTGCAGGGGCTAGGAGAAGCACTGTGTACACAAGGGAACAATTGATTGAAATTGGCAATCAGGTCTTTAGTCCTGGACAAAAGTTATGTGTTTTAGCTGATCTGCATTCATACGTTAATAGATTCCACTTGTCAAGGGCTTTCCCCACAAAGAGGGGTAAAAGAGGTGGCTCAAGAAAGCAAAAAAACAAACAAACAAAAAACTGCCATGTCTACCCAGTGACTTTTTTGTAAAATTTGGATTACTAAATGTTTGCTAAATTGCAAATAGAACAGATCTGTTTGTGGATATTGTTGATAATTACAAACTTGATCTAGTTGAACTCACAGAAACCTGACTCAAGGCCAGTGATGATGTCATACTGGGAGAAATGTGCCCTCTGGATATGATGTTACTCACATCCCTAGAACAACAGGCAGGGGTGGTGGAGTGGCTTTTGTTTATAAAAAATGTTTCAAGGTACTTCTTCAAAAGAATATAAAATTCAAGAGCATGTAGAACATTGACATTACATTGAACTGTAATTCTGAAACTTGCAGAGTTATTTCAGTGTACAGGCCTCCATCTTCATCCAAAAATAGTCCAAACTTCAATGTATTTATGGAAGAGTTTAACATCATCCTGCAGTCATGCATGCTTGCTAAAAGAAAGTTGATAATCCTTGGAGACTTCAATATCCATATGTATGACACTACCAGTACAAGTGCTTCTAATTTTGGCAATCTACTGCTGAAGTATGGCCTACATCAGCATGTCAGTCGTCCAACACTCACTCGGGGTCATACACTTTATTTAGTCATTACCAGGAGCCCATCTGACATTTACAATATCACTCAGCAGGATCCACTTATGTCAGATCATGAACTGATTTCTTTCTTCATAAAGACCCGAGGTCCTGAAGCAAAATTACAGCCCAAAAATTGTTTATAGAAGACACTGGAACTGGATAACTTTTGTGCAGATATTTCCTCTTCAGATGAACTCAATATCCCCAACTCAACAGACCCAGTGACATTGCTTGAAAGTTATGAAAGAATTCTGACCAACTTGTTACACAAACATGTCCCAGAATGTACTAAAAGTGATTTCACAGCACAAGAAGGTTCCATGGGTCAATGATGATATTAAAGTGGCAAAAATGACAAGACGGAGGGCTGAAAGAAAATGGCACCAGTCTCAAAGTATTGATGACTGAAAGCGGTATGTTCAAGCAAAAGATATGGTAGTCACACTCACCAAGAAATACAAGAAACAGCATTTCTGTGAAAAAATAATGGAATGCAAAGGGAACCCAAAACTGTTATTTTAAACTGCAAATCTGTTACTCAACCAAACAAAGAACTGCCTGATTCTGATTCAGAAAAACTTCCTGAAGTATTTAGCAACTACTTTATCAGTAAGATACAGAACATTTGAGAAGGTCTTCTCAAACACAGTAGTGATAGCAACGCACATTGCTTTGACAGAGTAGCTGTGTCCAAACTTGCTACCTTCACACCAGTTACAATTGATGAAATTGTAACATTAGTTAAAAAATCCCTATCCAAACAATGCACATCTGATCTTATTCCGACATGGTTGCTGAAAAAGTGTGTGAATGTTTTCGCTCCAATACTATGTAATATTGTCAATGTCTTGCTCACAGCAAGGAAAGTGCCATCTGCTATGAAGAATGCTCTTGTCACACCTCTATTGAAAAAGTCATCACTAGATCCTAACGACCTGGAGAACTACAGACCAGTTTCAAGCCTGTCATTCATATCAAAACTTTTGGAGGAATGTGTTGCAACTAGACTGAATCAGCATAAAGATGAGTTTGACCTTAGGGAAATCAATCAGTCAGCTTATAGGAAAGGTCACACCACTAAAACTGCCATAATCAAAATTATAAGTGATATTTTACTTGCCTATGACAGAGATCAGTGTACTTTACTAGTAATGCTACATACTCTCAGGTGCATTCGATACTGTAAACCGCACAATCCTTCTGCAACGTCTTCAAACACAGCAGGGCTTATGTGGTAATGCCCTGAACTGGATAAAGTCATATTTATATGACTACTCAATCAGTTAGGGTTGATGCAAGGTATCTGGAAAAAGAGTGAAGGACTGTGATGTGCCTTTAGGCTCTGTTTTAGGACCAGACCTCAACACAGATTTCACCCGACCTCTTGGCGATCTGATCAGACATTATGACATCATACCATCTTTCTATACAGATAACTCACAAAAATACATTCATTTCAATCCAAACTCAAATGTTGATGTCCAGGATGCAGTAAGCAAAATGGAATTGTGTTGTGCAAAGGTCAGAAACTGGATAACCACAAATATTGGTTTAGATATAAATTTGGGACTGAAACTGAAGAAACAAGTCAACAACATGGTGTCCAGTGGTTGGTATCATCTCTCCAACATCTCGAGAGTAAGAAAATATTTCACACAAGAGGCCACAGAAGCATTTGTCCATGCCTTGTTGTGTATAAAATTGGATGCATACAATAGTATTTTAGCTGGCATTCCAACCTTTCAACTTCAAAAACTGCAAAAGATACCAAATACAGCAGTAAAACTTGTTGTACAAGCTCCAAAGTTTGACAGTGCAGCAAAGATAAGAAAAGAGTTGCATTGGCTACCTATTCCTCACTGTATTCAATATAAACTAAACTTCTCACGTACAAATCGCTACACAGACAAGGTCTAAAGTACCTCAGTGATCTGCTGGAACCATACACATCCTGTCAACCATCTCGCTTGGGAAAAGTTGGAGGAGCATTAACACTGAAAGTTCCCAGGACAAAGTACTCAAAATATGGAGACTGTGCCGTTGCAGTCATTGCCCCTGCATATTGGAACAAGCTTCCAGGATATATTATAAATATCCAGAACTTGGAAAATTTTAAGAAACATTTAAAAATGTACTTATTTTCAGAGATCTATATGGGCACAAAAGAGTGAAATTTGAACTTTGCCACAACACCTTTGAACAGTCTATGGAATTGGCGCTATATAAGTGACATTATTATTATTATTAAGGATTCTTGCTGACCTTTCCCTTTTTGGAAATACGCCCCATGGGGGAACATAACATAGATATATTGAAGATATGTCCTTTTATAATTCAGCTCTTTAAAAGGACAACGTATATTAAAAGAATAAAGTAAATAAATTTACCACAGGCATATTTTATTGTGATAGCTAATAAGCAGAGATCTTTTCAAAAATGTCCAAAATGTAATGATTATAATGATCTTTTTATTTAGTATTTTTCTTCTTGTAAGAGTGTCTGAAGTTGCTGCAGTGTCTTCATCCATCTGATTTTTCTTCCCCTGGTTTATTTGTACTGAAATTATTGAACCATTAGGTTCACAATTAGATATTGGCACTTATACACATTTATGTTAAATTGAATGTATACCCTGTACACAATTAGCTCATAATATATTGTGTAATATTGTGGCCTTTTTTTCTTGTAAAGTAATGATATCTTTATTTATATGTGGCCAGTTGTTTTACCATGTATATTAGCTATTGAAGAAGAACTGGTTGTTCCTCCTGTATTTATAAAAATAATTTAAAAACAAATCAAGATTTTCTTATTTTTTGAATTGCCTGAAAATTTCAAAATAAATTATTTTCTTTGCACCATATTTTAAACTTAACTAACTCAACACAATCGTATTAGAATATAATTATCAGAAAAGACTGTTTTGTACTTACATAAACTAAAGTACAACTCTATTTTGTCCCAATGGTGGAACATTTTTAATTAGGTACCAATTCCTTGCATAAAGTCTGATGTTTAATTCTAGTTTCATGTTTTTATTAATGATATTTTCCAATTTTTACATGAAAGAGGAACAATTTAACCAAACTACTCACATTATGAGGGCATTCCTCACCACAAGCAACAAAAACCAGATTCTTCACATTCACATTACGGCAATCATAACAGTTACTATCAAACTCAAAGGTCATGCTGATGATGGAGAAAGTTCCAAAGTCTTCTTTCTCGAAATCTTCGAGTTCACAGCTGTTTGGTATTGCAACCTATGGATTAAAAATAAAAACACATACGTGAGTAACCATCTCCAGCAGTTCTCCTTCTACTCCCTTATTTCTAAAATGTAAGAATTAAGTATATTAATATCACATTTTGAGTGTTTTTGAGGCAAAATTTAATTTACAAATGTTGTCCTATGTATGGTTGTAGTTTTGTTCATATTATTGAACTAGGAGGTTGTATATTTTGAATGTGTTCATTTGTCTGTCTGTGTGTCTGTGCTCCTGATTACTCCAAAATTGGTGCACAGGTCTACATAAAGATTTTATGTTTCTTTGGCGAATTACCTAAATAAGAAGTAATCAAACGAAGAAAAGTTTTTTTTCAACATATGTTCAGTTACAATAAACTTTTGGGCTTTATGATTTATATTAGTCAAAAATGAAAAGTGGATATTCATGCATTTTTTTATCTGGGTACAGACTGGTAGGGAATTACATTTTAGGATGACCCTTTGAGGATTCATGTCACTGTTGTTCTACTTTTGCAGATCATAGCACTTAACAAAAATGATTTAGCCTATAGATATTGTACAACTCTTTAAATGTCATAACGTATTTGTTGTTGTGTCATTGCTTAACTCACACCTGGGGCAGTTGTGCTTTCCCAACACATACAAAAAGGCTTGCATCTTATCCGAGTTACAAAAATAGAAAATGCATAGAAAATACATAATGTGCAAATGAATGAAATGTAAGCACATACTCCCTGCACAGAAATGCATAGAAAATACATAATGTGCAAATGAATGAAATGTAAACACATACTCTCCCCTTTTCTCCACTTTGTTGGAAAGCATTGCAGTATTTAATTTAGGATTACAAAGTTAAGCTCAAATTGTGTTGGTGACTTGTAAATCCAAATATACCTTAAATGGCCTATTTTACTTCTTCCCCTTATTATTTGGACATTTGAAGGTATCATACACATATATGAATCCTATATTCCTGAATTAGTTTTGCGGATTTGTACATTTTCCTCCTAAAGTACTTATATACAAATTCCTTTTTTTTGTTCTAAAGACTTGGGGCCAATTTACAAAATGACTTAGCCTGGTCTTAGACTTCAAATTAAGTATGAAACTTGGACTAAGTGGGTGGTATTAGAATAACGGATTTCACAAAGCAGCACACTCTAAGCTTTGATTAAATCTTGGTCTTAAAGTTAAGTCCACCTGGGAGTGGGCTGAACCTTTATAAACAAAAACCTAAATATGGCCACCATCAATAAAGAATAAACACATAGACCAATACCCAAATTAATGTTTCGGACGTCTTTATGTGGTTATACGATTTCAATGTAAAACACCACTTTTGACAAAGATAAAGTGTGCCAAATAAAGGTTGTAGGCCAGCAATAATACATTTTGAAAAGAAATAATAGGTCACATGACAGATAAAACCACTGTAGTCATTTGATAATTCAATCTGGGCCCAATTTATGCCATTATCAAAATGGAAACTGGAATTTTAATACCGCCGATAGAAATTTTACCAGAAAAATAAGTGAACCTTCTTTAATTTTTACAATTGCAGGAAAAAACTGTGCAATCTTTTTTGCAGGAAGTAAAGAACAGGGTGATAATTTTTCTCTTCATAATTTTAAGTATAAGATACATATTCATGAAAAAAATGTGATTTATATAAAACAAGATTTATATAAAGTTGTAACACATATCTAGTGATGCACAGCTTTATGACTATCCTCTTAGTTACTGATTTTCTCTTGTGAAATATAAAGCGTAAACACTTTTTCCCCATGGTGTTTATTGTTTTATTTGTTTGGGTTTTAAAATCACTTTCAACACTGTACAGGTCATATCACAACAGGTAGTTTTATGGTTTATTTTTTGTTGTTGTTTATTTGGGGTTTTACGTCGCTTTCAACACTGTACAGGTCATATCACGACGGGTAGTTAGAAGGGCAGAGGAAACCAGTACATACAGTTTGCTAGGGTTCTGTACTGTAAACTGCCGACCAACGGCAAGCAACTACCAGCTTTCCCACTTGAGGCCATGACAGGGATCGAAACCCGGCCTCAGAGGTGGGAGGCAAGAGTGTTACCACTCTGCCACCGTGGCCCCTGGTAGTTTTATGGACACAGGGAACCAGCTTATACAGTTGGTCCAGTTTCCGTACTGTGTAAAGGGTTGACCACGATAAGGATCTGCCATCTTTCCCCACATAGAATCTGGGGTTTGAACTGCCGACCTCAGAGGTGGAAGGCAAGTGAGTTATCCTGCCCCACCGTGTCCAAACTCTTTGGCTTGGTGGTTTTTGTTATTCAACACAGTTGAATTATAATGTCTCTTGTTAAACACCTATTAATTCAATTGTACAAGTGTACAAAACAATACAAAATGTAACAAAAAACCTCCCTACCGGTTCATAACTAAGTGCAGATCCTATCATGCTGACACATGTAGGTTTGCCTGTGTCTGGGTGTAGTCCTGTTTTAGGTTCAGCCCAAGGTGACTCATAGTCAAATCTGATAGCCTTGACACATTTGGTCTTCATCTTTAGTTTCTTGGCTTGAAAGGCCAATGGGATATCGACTGAACATATATCATGTCTCCTGGTACATATTGCTTTAAAACAAAAATGTTGCAAAAAGTTAAAGATTTTATTATACAGATTCTTCGACACTATTAATTGTAATTAATTGAGTTACATATGTTGGAATGTTATTTTAACCTTAGGTTTCACCACATACATTTAAATTATATGCTTACTGCTTATAAACAGGTTGTCAATGTATTGTGCGTGGTATAAAATCGTGTGTTTCTGTTCAGAAATGTATCCTGAAATAAATTAGCTATAGGTATGTAATATGGCTCAAATATGGGTATAGATAATTGCCATGCATGCTCAAGTTATTTGGTTTCGTAACACACATGGATATTTCTCATAATTAAATCGATAAATATTGAATCATGATATTGTACCTTGAAATTATTAAATGTTTGTAATAATAATAGTAACCCAGACAAAACTAATGACCAGTTTGTCATCTAAGAGTGGGCAAACAATCATTGATGCATGCAATATTGTAATGCACACTGTATTGTGACAACCCCAGTAACATAAGTAACATAAGTTGTATTTTTTACAGTTAAAACTACTAAATATTTCTTGGCATTGCAATAGTAATAATAATAAAAACAACAACAATAATAATAATAATTTGTAAAACACTGACCACCTTAGAATTAATTTTTAAAGCCCTTTCCCCATTCATTTTCTGTTTACCTAATGATAAATACCTTTAATTTTGACAGTGACATCAGCCAAGTTTGGGCCAACAAATGTTTTGCGCGATCCTCTTAACATGTCTTCAACATCTGGGGTTTCAGAAGTGAAGTCAAAGTATTCAGTATTGGAAAACTTTAACCTTTCATTGACAGGGAAATCATCTGGGCACCCCCCAAATACACCTATTTAGATATACAAAAAGAGACAAGGAATCAAAGTTTGATACCCTCCGTTCCTTCTAAAGGATTGAATCATGTAAGGACATACATATATATATATATATATATATATTTCCAGCATGTTGCTGTTGGCCACATCCATATGTCTCCTATTTCCAGAAACTGCAGGTGATTGTTGAAATTACAATCACAACAGAGCATCGTTGCAGCACATTATATACTAGTATTTAAAGCTAAATAAAGGGGTATTAAGTATAACAATAGAAAAATGGAGAGCTGTCCACTGTAAACAAGGTCTTCCAGTACAGAGCTTGAGCACAGTCTGCTGAAAACGTTCATCTCAGAAAATTACACATCAATAAACTGATGTGGAACAGAAGAATATGTGACAACATTTAGCATTCTAGGGATCAAATAAATGAGGTGCCCAAAATTCTATGAGGTGCCCAAAATTGCAAGTATGTGTATGACTGAGTGATATTGCAACATATAGAGGGCAATTTTATTTCAACGGTTTTATTAAGATCAGTTTCACAAAAGGCTATACACATAAGGTTCTTTTGACTGTATCAGCTGTACCTCCTTGGTGTCTGATAGAGCCTATTATGAGTAATACCAACCATTAAATTTCATAGGTTATAGGTTATACTTAGTTGAAAAGAATAAATTTTTTATGGAATTTTAGTTTGGTTTTATAATGAATTTTTTTATGGAATATTAGCAATTCACTGCTTTGAATGTTTATTTAAATTTTACTCTTGTAATTTAACATGCTGGGTATGTAAACATTTTAGGGGGGGTTTATATAATACACTGTAGTCAATGAATGTTATGTTATTAATAACATGTACTCATTACATATTAAGGGGGCTTGGTGGTGTAGCGGTTAGAGTTCTCCCCTCCAACCTCTGAGGCCGCCGGTTCAAATCTCGGGCCGGGTGCTTCATGTTGGAAAGTTGGTAGTTACTTGCTGATGCCCGGTTGTTTACAGTGCAGTATGCACTGGTTTCCTGCACCTGTAAAACTACCCATCGCAATATGACCCTGGCTGTTGAATGCGATGTAAAAACAACAAATAAATAAATCATCACATATTATGACCAGGATTTGAACTTACAGCTGTTAATGTGTCACTTCTGTGAAGTGTACGAGTATGCTAAATATCATTAAGACAACAATTTGATTTTCTGTTCTTGGCTTAGATGAAATACCAATTTCACAGAAAATTTTATGTTCACATCAGACATGATTTCTACTAGTTCATCAGATTTATGAATCAGTGATGATGCTACTACACTTTGTTTCAGTAAATTTGAATATTTTAAGAGTATACAACTGATTCAAGGCAAACATCAATAAAGTGAATTCCTCACAGTCTAAAAACATATAAACACTAATGCACATTTATTTTAAACTTAGCAATAAAATGATACTCACTTTGAACAGTCACAACACCCAAAAGCAGTATTTTCAGCATGGTTGCTTTACTGATTTTTTCTTTGTTACTCTATCTGTTTCTCTGGGCTTAATGATATAACATTTAACGCACATTCGTTTATAGTGTGAATGTTTTTGCAAAAATAATTCATGAGGTATTAAATTTAGTTGTGCAATGATTTCGTATGAAATGAATATTTGAATCAATTCTTTTGTGCTACATTGTGTTATGATAATTGTTCACCTTTAAGTTTATTGTTCTTTTATGTGCAATAAACTACATTTCAGACATTTAGTATTATATGTTACCTGATGAATAACAAAATTGTATGAGAGCTTGAAATACCTGTAATCAGATGTTTGATTGAGGTGAAAAAAACACACCATCAATCATTGTATGAAGTAACTGTCTGACATTGCATGAAAATGGCAAATAAAAATCTTCAACAAGAAATGTCAATAAATCAGATAGTTTTTCATAAACTGTGAACCTAATTCAACTCAAGACCAATTTGTGATAATAATTGAAACATTTGTCAAGTGACAAATTGATCCAAAATTTCATTTTGACACATATGGAATGCTTTATGTTGTTTCTTTGTTCCACTTGTTCTCACAACATTTTTCCCCAATGAATCTAATCTAATTCGACTTTATGGTACTTAATCTCCCCGTTTAGCATGAATACAACGTCATTGGAAGTGCCTGATTTAAAAATTCAAAAATAGTTCTCGCCCTGCTTCCAATACCAACTCCACTTTAAAGGTCACTTTAAATCTTGGACACAAAGCGTACACATTGAAATCGAATTTAGTGATTTGGGTAGCAACAATGATTTTTGCTCTGTATTTCTGGAATGATGTGGAAGTTAATTTGAAGTCAAGTGCTGTGACTCAGAACGATTTTTACTAGTATGATAAATTATGAAAATAGTACCTTCAATGTTGTTCAGTTTATGTAAAGAAGGGTGTTCTACTTCCCGCCAGAACTTGGCACACCTTGGACACGAAATCCTTTCTTTTGGTTATTTTGCCTGTTTAAATCGTGGCTTTCTATTTATAAACATATGCATTAACACAAGCAGAAACTAGAGATATATTTTAACAACAGAAACTCAAAACCATGTACATTTCAGAGGGTTTTTAATTTCCACATGAAATCAATACTCCTACTTGTTACAATTTGCACATGGGAAGTACCCAAGTTATTTAATTTATTGGTGTCGTAATTCCTACTTCCTTAATTGGTATGAGCTTTTAGGATGACAACCAAATGTTATTTCATATTTTCTCTTCTGGTTTGTGCCATGTTGAGGTTTGTGCCATTATAGGGCACCAAACATTGACCCACATTTATTGCTTCTGTTCATCTAAAATGATACCCTAATGTATACCATAACTAAGGTGGCAAATTAACAATTAATATTACAAGCACAGTTTACAAACAGTTTTCAAACAAAACTTTCAAAGAGCCATATATGAGAAAAGCTTGAACTGACTTTTTGTATAAATTTTGGCAAGTGGGACATTGTGCTTGGCAGAGATACTGCTGCAAACTTAAAAAGGTTATGGGTTACTGAGAAGCAGGTGAACAGTCATCGATTATAGCAATGTGTTCCTATATTCCTGGATGGTCTAATACCCATTTAGTTTTTATTTACTTCAAAATTGGGACAACTATGAGTTTATAATTATTCATTTGCCACCAGGCATCATTCACTTTTAAAAGTGAAATATTTGATATTCCCTGTTGCCAGTCGTATACTACCAATAAATAGCCAAAGAATATTTGAAAATGCTGTTATGGACGCTAATAGAGAAGAGATGCTAAAATAGAAATATGTAGAAAACCGTTCAGTGAAATTTAAGATTTCTGCAGACTCTGGTTGATCATTTTATCGATTATCAAGATAAACTGACGAGGGATGATCACAGTGGCATGTGTAATATGGCTATTGAGCTTTGGTACTAAGGGTATAAGCAAGGGAGCCATTAACAAGCTAACATTTTAGATTTTGTTAGCATCGTCGTTGGAGATCATTTCCCTGGCTGGGCTTTATAACTTGAAAATAAAGTCATTGCAGTAGATTTTAACTTTTCTGGTTAAGGTTAAGCGTTACTGGCTATTTTCATAAAAAATCTACTGAATTTAGGTCTACCCCTATATGGACGTCATTGCTATAAATTTGAGGTTTACAAGCTTGACCTTATCAGTGACCTTGAATCAGGATAAATTAAAAGCTTATTTTTGTAAATAACATACTTTTGATTTTATTTTAAAGAACAATTTTATTATTTGAGAATTGATTCTATTCCATTTCATTCGATTTTATTAGTGTCCGACAGTGATAAAAACATCTGATATTGCATGTATGCTGAACTATTTTACAGCTAATACTTCTATATATAATAAGATTCATTTTTAAAGGCTGTTTCTCTGACAAGACTAATAAAACATATCCTATAAAGATTTTATAAGTATGTTTTAACAGTTTACTGTCAGTCTTTAAGTACGAAAACTGTTTTATACCAAGCTGTTTGTCAAATATGCAAGTAGTTGAAACAATAAAAAACTCATAATAATTGCATCAGTTTACAAGTGCCAAGCAAGGCTAATAACCAAAGTGAGCCACAAAAAGGATGAATGTGTGGGAAGAGAAAATAGTTTTACAATAGACTGTGAATATACCCAGTGCAAGAGTCCAATATGTAACACTTGGTCATCAGTTCCCCATAAAATCTCCCCATACACTGCCTCGGCTAAAACATGAATGACATTTCATAAAGAAAACGTGACCCCAAACCAGGTTACCCAGTTTCAAATCTTACAGATTGAAGGATATATACAACATATAACGTCTTTTATTACTGCCAAAGACTGACTTCGAAGAAAATAACACAGCTTTCAAAACACACCAAATGACTGAAATACTGTGCTACTACTCAGACGACGGAAACACACAGATTTTATTTATTTAGTGTTTTATAACACACCTAGTACCTTACTGGTTGTTGTGACATGTAGTTGGAAGGGCAGAAGAAACCAGTACATACAGTTAGTCAAGGTTTTGTACTGTAAACTGTTGGCCAATGGCAAACAGCTACAAATTTTCCCACAGGATGTCGGGTCAGAATTCGAACTCTGATCTCAGAGGTGTTAGGCGAGTGTGTAACCACTTAAATTGTGTAGAAATTTCTGAGGTGATTAAATCTACTGGCCTTCCAAATAATGGACAGAAATGTTATCCTATCTTGTCAGGACTGAATACCAAAGCACGAAAAGTCCATTCGAGTGATTATCCTGATAAAAATGCACAATGTTTGACATATGGTTTTCCATTATCTTTAACCATCCATGACTGATTAAGAAATGCAGATGTCAACCATATTTTGCTTTGCTGCACCCAAATGCGGTAGAAGATTACTTATCAAAATAAATTAGGCTATGAGAATTTTTTGGGACAAGTTAACAAGGTGGATTTAAAATTATTATCATTACTCATCTCTCTTGATCAGTGCTAATATTTCCATTAATGAACTGTTTTTGTCAGATTCTAGGTTTCACGTCCCATTCAACAGTCACATGTGTCGCATTATCACATGTGGGTGTCAAACCCACACGGAGGTGACAGCCTGTGATGAGATGACAAACCTACTAACCACTAGGCTACCGAAGACCTCTATCTGCTCTATTAATAGGAGAGTTATTTTCAACTAATTATACCTCTCTGGTAACTTAGTAAATAATTATGCAGTTATCGTCACTTTTGTGAATACAAGTTTCGTCCAAAGGTGCCCTAATATCTATAATAATGTAGTAGATATTTTAAAAGTTGCAAACGGCCCTGTCATTTTAAACATTAACATTGCCAGAGCTTGCAGAAACCTCAGTGTGGACCAAGCGAATGCCTTTAAGTTTGGAATTAAGTGAAAAAGGTAAGTATGGGATGCTGTTACTGCCTGCCTCAGGCTGGGTCAATTGCTATTTGGCATCATGTGCAAATGCATACATATGGTAAAACATTGCAGTATTGACAATTATGTACTACTGAAACTAAAGGACTGCAGAAACTAAAACTCCCTTTACACTACAGGTGGTATCATCAGCGCTAACTGAGATCTGGGGAAACGTCCTAGTCCTTGGATCACCTTCTGCTTCTGTAGACAACCTTGCGAGTCAGTGGCGAACCACCCATTACCTTGCGAGTCCTACCGAAGTTTTAAAATATTTGAATTTGATTTTGGTACCAGGAGCATGCGCAGATGATTTCGTGCATGTGCTCATGAATTTTCTACTGGAAATGAAGGTATGGTCCTAGGTATACATAAGGCTGTGATTTGGTCATCTTGTAATACAGTGACATAAGTTAAGATATTGGTCATTTTCGCCACATGTTAGTCTGATGGCTACCGAAGGTGAGTTGAGGTTAATGGAGGTTGTCTCTTGGTGACCAATGTTTGTAGTACTGTCGTCCGACTGTCATTGATAATTAAAAACATTTCAAATTTTACCAGTTGAATAGAATCATGTTTTATATCAGTGTTGTTGGAGGGAACTCATAGAGAACTAAGTACTTTTTTCAACACATTTGGGCTTTATTCTTTTTAGTACAAATTAGTTACATTTAAAATTTAACAATAAAACACCTGTTAGTTTCTACACGTCTTAACCATCATCTAGCACTGTAATCACATTGTCTTTGATGAACAGCTCTATCTGCATTTACATAACTGTATCACAGCACCTAGTGCTAGTTAAAACTTCTACTTCATTAGTTACATATAGTTAGAATATTTACAAATTCCTCTAAAGTCACTAAGATATTACTTGCACACTACCAAGGTAATCTGTAAACTTGTCAAGGAGTATTAATCAACTATACACCATTTACACTATACAGCTAAGTCAAGTAAGAATAAGTAAGACCTCAATAAGAAATCTGTGATTCTGTAAGAATTAGCATGATGCAACTAAGATTACTACTCATATGAATCTGTGAGCATCTGAATTAATATTGATAAAATATAAAATAATAAATGAAATGTACCAGATAATAATGTGTCATATTATTACCCTAACAATAAACAAGGGAGGCCTGAGGCCAGGACCTGGAGGTGCCAAGGGGAGGAGGAGGGACTTTCATCAAGCACTAACAGTAGTTTGACAACCCTCACAATACACTAGTTTACTAAATGTCACAGTTTATATAGACCACTGATAGACAGAAAGTACTGGTCAGAAACCAGGTGAACTAAAAGCTAGACAACCTTGACCAACCACGTGTCCCTTGAGATATTTAACCCAATTTTACAAAGCACTGCCCCACCTTGTGTAGAGTGCAGGTATTGAGTAAATCAAGTTGTAACCTCATTCCTGGCTTTGCCATAAAGTACCTATCTTTTAACCCTGTACACAATTTACTAGGTCACCTCCCAACACTGAAACTGTGCGCTACTTTATACGCGCCACCTATACAGTGTTGTTGGAGGGAACTCATAGAGAACTAAGTACTTTTTTCAACACATTTGGGCTTTATTGTTTTTAGTACAAATTAGTTACATTTAAAATTTAACAATAAAACACCTGTTAGTTTCTACACGTCTTAACCATCATCTAGCACTGTAATCACATTGTCTTTGATGAACAGCTCTATCTGCATTTACATAACTGTATCACAGCACCTAGTGCTAGTTAAAACTTCTACTTCATTAGTTACATATAGTTAGAATATTTACAAATTCCTCTAAAGTCACTAAGATATTACTTGCACACTACCAAGGTAATCTGTAAACTTGTCAAGGAGTATTAATCAACTATACACCATTTACACTATACAGCTAAGTCAAGTAAGAATAAGTAAGACCTCAATAAGAAATCTGTGATTCTGTAAGAATTAGCATGATGCAACTAAGATTACTACTCATATGAATCTGTGAGCATCTGAATTAATATTGATAAAATATAAAATAATAAATGAAATGTACCAAGCCCAAAGTGTAGTGGTAGGGTTTAGGTTACTATATGTTGTTGAAATGCTAATGGAACAACTGCATCAGCAGTAGTAGTGGACTTCAGATATGTATAAATGGCCTCACTTTTCCACTGCCCATGTTGTTTAATATTTGGCAAAGGTACTTGCAAATTATGAGCCAATGTTGCCCCACTTCTTCGAAACATGTGGAAGCCATAGTCCCTGGGATCTAAATTCATATCAGTAATGGACTTTGCCAGAAGGTTCCTAACTTTAAAAGTTGTAAGTAGTTGTACTTCAGAGTTATGGTGAATTACGAACAGTGGGTCTTGTGGTTGCAGCTTCATGACTTTTATAAGTTTTTGGAGAGCAGTTACTGGACATAAAGAACTTCCAGGGAGTTTTGGAATTTGGACAACTTTAAATTGACCCGAAGCCTGCATAGTTTTTGAACATTTTAAAATAAAGTGAAGGCCTGGTTTCGCCCATACTAAATCTTGTACTAATGGAAAACGTGAATCATCAAAAGCCCCTATTGAGGGGGGTACAAGAGATGCCAACCGAAAAAAACCAAAAAATGACAATAAATATAAAGGCACCAGGGTATCTGCATGTAACCTCTGAAGGGTCAAATCCACTAGTTGCTGTAACATAACCATATTCAATACACCTTTAACTTTTGGTTTAACCAAACCATTATATTTCAAAGACCTGACAAACATCAACACCTGACGACTTTGCAGACCTTGAATAGGCCAGCTGTATAATTGAAAATAATGACTCAGTACTGATAGGTGGTTTTTAACAGTTACAGAGCTAAAATTGTTCTGTGCCAAAAGTTCCATATATGCCAGTATCACATGATCAGTCCACGGATCCACGACATTCATATACACTGCAAACGCCAAAAACAGCTGGAAGGCCGCCTGGTAGGTCCTCTGGGTCCTTGGTCGCAAACCGCTTGTACATCTGAGTATAGCTTGGGAGTGGAGCCATCGCAGTTGAGTACATCCTATAAGGTAAAGGCAACAGCAGTATTGATGTATATGACAGGGGGTTATACCCCCCTAAATGTCAAAGTCTGGTAACATATCACAGGGGTTAGGAAACATCCATTTACATGTTTTTAAATATTCTACATGTACCAAATTTTTATTTTTATAGCATGACCATCGAGATAAGATATCAGCATAGGTATTTTGTATGCCTCTAATATGTTTCACTTGAATTTTTATATTATTCTCAGCACAAATTAACCATACAGTACGTACACATGCCATAAGAAATACATCTCTGATCTTATGATGGGTAAAGGCGTTCACTACTGCAAAATTATCACACCATATGATCATGGTAGAATTTTTTACAACTTTACCCCAGCATTTTAATGTTAAAACAATATTTGCTGCTTCAAAATGTACTATTGACATATTATCACGTAACGTCTGCAAAATAGGAACACTGTAAACCTGACCATTATAGTAAGCTCCCATTTCTTGTAAACTACTGTCCACATATACAATATTTTCAGTTTCCTCACTCGTATGGATCTCTACTGAACCATTAAAACTCTTCAAGAATCTAGAAAACCAATTTAAATCCTTAAAGAATTCATTATTCAAAGGTATGGAACCCTTTTTTGGACAGGTACGTAAAGTTTGGAGCATTCTGTTGGTAAACAGCCTTGCGGGTTTAACACATCTATGTATGTGCAGTAAATTTCCCAATAATTTTTGTAATTGATTTCTTGTAGCACATGTTTTTTGTCTCCAATGTGTACATAATGAACGAATTTTTTCCATTTTTCTGTCTGGGATTGTTAATATCCCATTTCTTGCATCAATATCAATACCAAGACACGTAATTTTACTTTGTGGTTTCTCAACTTTCTTAAAGTTTACAGGGAGACCTAACGCCTCTAATAAATTCATAAGTGTAGAAAAAGCACTGCTAGCCTGAGGGGGAGGGGAAACCCCAATGACGTCATCCAAATAATTGACGCAAAAATGACGTTGCGTCCACATTAAGTACGTAATTGCGTCGGTGGAAAATTGGCAAGAAGCCGCACCTTGTTTCAGGCCGAAGGGAATCCCAACGTCGACGTATGTGACGTCACGCCAACGTAAACCTAATGCTTTATAATCTAAAGGGTCGACCCTGAGGTTGCGAAATGCTCGCTGTAGATCTATCTTATAAAGTAAGGTATCAGGACCTAATTGTCGAATTTTATGAACAATATTATCAACTGTTGGGTATTTAAGTTGAAATTTAAAAAAATCAAAATAATCATCTGGTACAGCATTATTTACACTAGCACCTATAGGCCAGGACAAATCCACAATAACCCTAGTTCCTCCATCTGGTTTACTTCTAGCCATTAAGGGGGAGTAGTGAATTGCAAAGGGAGTTTCCTTCATTGGGCCCACCATAGCGTTAAACTTGACTTCTTCTTTGAAATATTTATCCACACCTTGAGTGTATTGGTATGCTGATGGATGATTATCCACTTTATTATTAAATTGTAATAAATTGTAGTCAATGCTTAAGGGAAATCCAAAGTGTAAGTATTCACTTAATATTTGGAAATCATAATGTTTTAAATAATTACGCCAATTATAAATTTTTAGACCAGAAGGTACTGGTATTCGTACCCCTTGATAATTACAGACACCAGAATTTTCAACTTGCTTTTGGGCTTTACTAATCCAAGTACACATATCTGGTTCCTGTAGTATTCCATTATCATGTTTGATTTTCATATGAATAATTTCCAATGGAAGAAATCCAAACTCTCTAACATATGGTTCATCCGTATGAAATTGGGTAAAATTCATAAACTCAGCCTCCCAAGTTATGTCAGTACATTTATATTTCATGGTAGTATTTTTATTGTTGCTAAAATTACTAAAATGACCACCTGCAAGACTATAATGTATATCACTAATGATATCTTTCTTTAGACCTAATGCAGGAGTAAAAGCTTCGTGTGTTGTATTTTTATATTTAACTATGTCATTCTGATTGTCAGAATGTAATGTTTGTATGCATACTGTATTAATACTTGTATGCATAGTTGTATTGTGAGGGTTTATGGTTGTAAAGCTTTGACTGCTAATAAACATATCTTGCAAACTGTCGCTTTTGCAACTGATAGATTGTAGTGCATTTATACTGCCTGTATATATATTCATATTAGAATATCCCTTGTCACTCTCACCAACAAGCCACGTGTACAAGGAAGAATATTCCTGTATGCTAGTATTTGTAGTAAAGCTGTTTGTTTCCACGTACTTTTCCTGCACCTCATTGTGGCAATTGTCCGTATTAATAGAACTCAGCCAAGTAGAACGGCTATGTGAGATTGAAGAAGAAATAATTTTACTTTGTTGGTTGTTACTGACCGTATCACATGGCCTGCTGGTGGAGGAATTATTTTTCAACATAATTTTGATTGAATTGGCTGTGGTACTAATCATACGGTCATATATGTCACATGAATTTAGTACAGATGTACTTTGATTAGCCGTAGTACTTGCACTAGTTACAAGACTGGTGAAATCTTTGCCCAAGGTTTCTGCCCGATTAATTTGTTGAATTGCTGTATCATTACTTTCAATATTAGCATTATTGTTTATAACAGATGCATTAGCTGGTTTCACCAGATGACATGTGTTAACCCTATTTTTAGGGGAAAAAACCTTGGCGAAGACATTACACCCAACTTTGATACATTGTTTTTTGTTATTGCCAGGAAGAAACTCTGGGGCATTAACATTGAAATGAAATATTTGTTTAACCTTTCCTTTTGCACTTGCCCAGTTATTATTAATTGGGCAACATTTTTTGTCTGACATTGGTGTAATACCCTGGCTAAGTACATTTCTATAACTGAACTGTTGGCATTTTACCTCTGTGTCAGCATAAACTTTATGGTTACGTAACTTACTAGTAACCCAAGCTTTATCAGTACAATATATGTCTTTTTTACATGCAAACTTACAGTCTGGTAACGTCTCGCTACGGCCATAGTTACTGACTGGTCTCACCCCCCCGTAACTTTTTTTGTATAGGGTAGGGGATTCTTCATTTTTAAACACTCTGAGTTTCAGTAGATTCTTTTGTATCTTTCCTTAATCTGTGACACTTTGTTTTAGGGTGATCATACTTTTTTCCCGCTGAACTGTAGTAGTAGCTACAATAATGTTGATAAGTGATGCCCTTATCTGTGTGTCCACTTTGTTTTTCAAATTTGCATGAGCCTTTATTAAACAGTTTACAAATGAAGTGTTTTTCTGCAAATTCGGACAATTTTGAGGGATTAGGGTTGCCAATAACTCTTTGTCCATTTCGGGACCTAATTTTTTCAATTTGATCCAATTGATTCCAATCAATTTTCCCTTTTTCTATCTCTTGGAGTACCACCCCATGGGCCCTTTTTGCAGTAGGGAAGGACAACTCAATGGCATCCTGTAATGCACTAGTGAAATGTTTCAACATATTTTCACGGATCTGATTGTTTTGTTCATCTAAAACGCAAAATATGTATCCCTGGGCCCATTGGTAAACATTTAGGTCATCATATATCGGTTGTTTCCCATTTAGGACTGTACAAAAGTCATGTGGCCAGTTAATAACTTTGTGTACTTTGTGTACCCCTGCCCTGTATCTACCAGACTTTAAGTTAACATCAACTGCTTTACCTTTAGTTGGATTTGATGTTCTGGAGGTTCTGTCGTATTGGTGTAGGCGCCTTTGAACTTCCGCTTGAATCCGCCCATCAGATCTTAGCTCTTCAAAACTGGGCAACTTCTGGGCACTCAGGTCCTTCTCAGTATGCATGGAACTGTGGGCCACAGGTGACAGTGGTTGAGCTTGGGACGTCTTCTTCATGCTCTCAGTCAAAGCAGATACTGTTTGCACTAATTTGTCCACCTTATCTTCTAACAGCTGAATTTTTGACTGTGAACCCCCATTATCATCGTTAGTAAGAGTTCCTTGGGGTTCAGCTGCTATTACAGCCTTAGTTTTCCTTTTTCCCATAATATGTAATGTCGTAATGTACTGTCAGTGCTGGTTAAAGGTTCGAATCTCTGCCACTAATTGTTCATAAAAGGCCAAATTCAACTTTCATCAAGCACTAACAGTAGTTTGACAACCCTCACAATACACTAGTTTACTAAATGTCACAGTTTATATAGACCACTGATAGACAGAAAGTACTGGTCAGAAACCAGGTGAACTAAAAGCTAGACAACCTTGACCAACCACGTGTCCCTTGAGATATTTAACCCAATTTTACAAAGCACTGCCCCACCTTGTGTAGAGTGCAGGTATTGAGTAAATCAAGTTGTAACCTCATTCCTGGCTTTGCCATAAAGTACCTATCTTTTAACCCTGTACACAATTTACTAGGTCACCTCCCAACACTGAAACTGTGCGCTACTTTATACGCGCCACCTATACATTTAACTAAAAATAAGCCTTTTCTTGTATTTTCATGACTTTAGTGAAGCTGTGTCTTGCCGTGCCTTGACCCAGGGGATGACAGTTCTGCACATTTTGGCAGGCTGTGAACTCCAGCCATGAATAGCCAAAATAAGCTGTCATACAAGTGGTCTAATTTTATTTTCCCTGCATTTTCCTACACCACAAGAATAAATGGCCTTTAAAACATGTATTACTATATGATTAATCATTTCCGCCAAAATATGTTTGAAACACAGCTTAATTACTGATTAATCAGCAATTACATAAAATTTACCTTATGTGGCAAAGCTGAGCCCAAGCCATGAAAATTGCCGAGTGCACTGCTCTAGTAGTGTGTGTGTACACTGACATCATGGATTTTCGCTGTTTTATGCGTGGTAAGTTACTCAGACATAGATGTCTAAATATACGTGAAATGGCCTCATTTTAAAACTGAGAAAGAGAACACGGATACTGTATATATATTACAGGCAAACTGTGTAATCAGGCATTTCGCAAAATGCCTAAAAATTCCAGGCATTTCACAAAATCCCTGATTCACTTAGGCATTTCACGAAATGCCTGGAACTTGTCCTTCTTTATTACACAACGCCTTCTTTATTACAATGCCTGGTGCATTTTAGGCAAATTGTGAAATACAATAGTTTTATCTTATGCAAAGCTTTGATGATTATTTAGCCATTTTTAGACAAATGAGAATAATAATAAAGCTCTTTAAATTGTTACTGTTAGAAATTTGAATTATTTTATCATGGCTGATATTTAGAGCTCTATTACACAGTATGGATGAAATATTTTAAATGATCCGGGCATATATTTCATGTGTTTTGTATGTCATATAATTTAAGCTTAACTTGTATAACTGACTTGACAAGTTTAACACCACATAATTTTTAAGCTTAAAAAACTGAAGATAGTCTGTACAAATGTTCTGCAACAAATTTTCATGAAAAACTTGGTCAAATTAATAGGTGGTACACACTTATATTGGGAACAAACATGTCAGGAAGTAAAAATAAACTTAAAAAGATAGGATATGAAATAAAAATGAGTTTGCTTGAAAATAGAATAAATATATTACATCTATATGACAAGCTATTAAAATATGTGCACAAATATAAAGATTCACGGAAAATTTAATTTCAACAGCACATCAGTGTATTGTGATGACTAGGGGAATGATGATATTAATGACATTTTGAATTTTCATTGGTATAATCTTTTACATTTTTTCACCTTTACAACTACAACCTATATTATTTACAGACAAATAAACATTCAATTCTCCAGTAAACAGATAGCATTCATATAATTGCAATCGCGTAGCACTGGACTGGGTTGGGTGTGGAGATCAGGGGCCGGTTTCACGAAGCCTCCTTAAGATAAAGGTCACCTTAAATTCTAGGTTCTCCTTGATTTGCTCCCTCCTTTAAAAAATCTCAGTTTCACAAAGCCTCCTTCCTTAAAGGAGACCTTGAAAACTCCCTTGAATTTCAAGGAAGCTAAGGACCTACCTTAGATTTAAGGAAGTGTCCTTCAAGAAATGTTTATTAACTTTAATGAACATTTTAAGGTGAACCCACCTAAATATATACAACTTGAAACATTATTGTCAAACCTACATCCACAAACAATTGTTTGCTGTGAGAAACATATTCATGGAGTTTCCTTGAACATAAAGGGCCCCTCCCTTACTTTGGGTAAAAAATTGTCATGTGACCTAGAGTATTAATTTGCAAAATGTACTCACAACCAATCTGGGGCGGTATTCAAGAAAGGTCTTAATCTTAGTCTTATCTTAAGCATAACCCTGTCTTAAATCTAAGATTTTTTTCCTAGTTAAGAATGGTCATAAATAGGTGTTCACAAAGCAAGTCTTAGCTGGGACTAATGTCATAAAGTTAAGACCAAGTTAAGAGTGATTTTTCATATAACCATGCACTGTGGTTTTCTGTGTCACGTGACCTCATTTTGTATACTTTATGCAGCTACACATGAAATACACTGTTGGTGGCGTATGAGACATCAAATTTTGGGACAGTAAAAATAACAATATGATGGAACATGGATTTTAAACAGCTTTGTCCTCATTGACAAGGTAAATTTCTTGAGATTTAAAATTAATACTCACATATTATCTCGTCTCCTGACAGGCACAAAATATGAATCTATCCATATTCATCACCAAATGCATTTTTTTCTATCAAATAAAGGTATTTTTAGCAAACATTTAAAATCAGGTACACTTCAAAAGGAAAAGCAAATTACAGTGCTACAATAATATTAAAAGCACTGAAATGTGGTTTCCCAATTCTGTGCTACAAATTTTTCTACAAGAAAAAAAAACAAAAATATCCAGTTAAAACTGATGTATCCATATTGGCCATATTAAATTATAATTTGCTATTTACAAAAACATTGTACAAATATCCACATTGTTATTACAACTGTATCACATAGTTATAATTCTTTTATACACATTGAAAGGCATACACACATTGTTTTCAGAACTGTTTTCAAAGATATCGATAATATGCTTTTTTGAAAAACATTGAAAATAAATTCATATTGCTTTGACAATTTATGTACTATTAATATCTCCTGTGTGTATTTTGCTTATTCATAAACACTGACATGCTGTCCTTCATTGAGTTCGGTTAATATGATTGGTTTATGCCAGGGAATGTGAACACAAGTGAGCTGTTGGTTTCACCCTGCATGTGCCACTTTGACAAAAAAATCAATACACTCCAAATCATGTGATAATAATCTCTAGCTATGTCAAGGTCAGTCAACAAAATTTTTCTGGAGAAAAAAGACATGTTTAAGTTAATACATATTTCATGTAAATTATATGACCTTTAGTGTGATGCAGTTTAGCAACTGTTATGAAGAATATTTTTTTAATCTTATTTATAGTTTGAGTTATAAAAGAATATAAATAGTGGAACCAAATGGATAAAAAACTTTTATAAAGTGGCACATAAAACTTAAACAGTGGGATATGTACATTATTTAATGTGTTCATATTGTGGATATATTTTTTTTTCTGTGGATATGTGATAAATATTTGTTATATACAGCAAACTAGTGGACATGTATTTCTCTGAACATATGTTGATGTACACTGTAAAACTTGTCCACTTACTGTTAATAAATGGGTCAGAAAGGGATAAGTTTTGCAGTTTAAAACCTTCAAACCACTTTAAAACATAAAATAAAATGCTTTACAGAAATTCAATTTTAGTCGTATGAAGTTTTGAACTGGGAGTATGTATTACAATGTATTGAGGAAATAAACATTTGCTCCCTCCTTAAGATTCAAGGAAGACCTTTGGTAAGGAGGATTAAAGGAGGCTTTGTGAAACAGAATTTTAAGGTGGCCTTCCCAAAGGAAAAAAAACTACCTTCCTTTACTAAAGGAGGTCCTTTCCAAGGGAGGCTTCGTGAAACCGGCCCCTGAGCTTTAATTAGTCTTTGTTCCATGTACAATAAGGGTTTCTTGTTAGCTAGCTGATTTGCATTATGCTTATTTTGTCATTGTATAAAAATGTTTAACTTTTTGTAATTATGTTATGATCCTAAAGCAAATATATGAAGTAACTGATGATGCCACATTAAGTATTGGTGTTTAAGAAAATCCACAATTTTTTTGTATCTGTACAACTTAGTTAAAGACATAGCTTTTATATCAACCGATTAAACAATATTTTTGATATATTATGTAATTTGTGTTTACATGTTGTCAAGTATATTGAATAAATAACTTCTGAAATAACAAGAAATGTTATGACACATTAGATGAAGGTGTTGGTAAATCTGTAATTAGTGTTTATATGTTGTAAAGTTTGTTGAATAAATAAGTTTTGTATCATCAACAATAAACTATTGGTGAAATAAATTTGTCTTCTTAAACCAAATGATCAAACAGAAAAATCTGATAAAAATAAAATGGACTGGAGAATCATATTTAGGCATTCCAAGAAATGCCTGGAGCTCAAAACCATTTCGTGAAATGCCTGATTACACAGTTTGCCTGTAACATATATACTGCACATAATCATGGCCTTATGTTTTAGCCTGTAGAAAGATTAAATAACCTGACAAAATGATGAGAAATGTAATGAAACTGACCAATTATTTGCAACAATTTTACTACCACCGTTAACACAGAGAGAATTGCAAATAAATTATGTGGTATAGATGATTTAATCATGTTTCTTAGATTAGATTGACTATTAGAAAGTACATTAAGAGTGACCTAACGAGAAAGCAAAGTTTACAGTTTATGAATATTCTGTTATCAGATTTGTGCTGTGCTTCTTGAAAATATTTTGGCATTTTGGTGAGGTTATAAGCATATGATAAGGATATTGAGGCGAGTTTTAAGATTTACTATTTTGTGTATTTCATACATGGGACTAATAGCATGGGTAGTTCTAAATTGAAATAAGGTGTAATATATCTCATTTATAAAGTTATATAAAAGTTGTTGTTAATGGTATATATGAATTTAAGTAAGTACATTGCAGTACTGGCACAAATAATCATCCAGGAGAGTGTTTCATGGCTCAATTTTACAATGTCGATTGCCAGAATTTCAGTCCTCATCATTTTTCTAGCCTAGAGTTTGAGAAGACAGTGGCATGAATTCTGTAGTTCCTGGGTTGTTCCAAAGTCTGGGTCCCTACTAGAAATCCTTTAGAAATCCTTTATGTGCCCTCCGTGCAAACCAATTTCCGCCTTGTGTTAGTCACAAAGGCAGGCTACTCCTACTCCTCCTCTGTGGAGACATATCACTAAATCCTGGTCCTGTGTCTCTTGGATTTGTTAATTGCAGGTCCATACAGAATAAGTGTCCTTATCAGTGACACCATCACTTTAAATGATCTGGATATATTTGCATTGGCGGAGTCTTACATGGGCCACTGGATACTGACAGTCTCCTTCACTGAGATGCTCCTAAACATTTTAAGCTGTGTTATACGCCGATGTTGTATGGTGTTGGCAGTAGCGTGGGTGTCTTGACTAGTAGTGGGTTTGAATATAAGCCTATTCCCATCAAAGGACAGTTCTAAATTTACAAATCATATAGACTCTTTTAAATTTATCTCGGTATGTTCATCTACCCACCTTCATGAACATATTATTGATATCATCTTTACTCCCTTTGACCTTGATTGTGTTTGACATGTTAAGGTTTTCTCTGACTATAGCTTGGTCAAGTGTAAGCGTTTTTTTCTAGTCTGGCTGTTACTTGGTCACGTACTCTGCTTCAGGCTGTACCATCAAATTAGAATGTTCAGTTTCAGGCATGATCTCAACAAATTTTCATTTGAAAAATCTCTTGAGAGTATCCTATATGACCAGTGTGTGAAAGACTTCAGGAACCTATAGAATAAACATGCACCTCTTCCCACTCATACTTTCACTGAGGAATCTGCAGGATGGCAGACTGATTCTTATCAGAGAACAAGGGTATTCAAGCATCAATAGGAGTGTTTTTGACACTTAAATATGACTACGCTGAATAGGACTAGATTATGCAAGAAGATTCCGTGGTGTAATACACTGGTGAATAAGGAGCAGGTTTTTTAATACAGACATGTCATTTCTGAAAATGGGCAGGGCTCAAACAATTATGGAGGTACTGTGCAAGAAACTTCACTTCGCTTTTAATCATGTCTCAGAGGATAAAATACAGACAATTATCACTAAATCTCCCACAACGTTTTTCCATTAAATACAAGGTTGAGCATCTGCTCCTTGTCTGAGGGCCTTGTTCTAGTTGGTTTCAACCTGAGATCCGCCAGGACTTGTCAAATTTGATGATGTCTCACCTGACGATATTGCGAAGGTAATCAAAAATTCACCTACAAAATCCTGTCTCCTGGATCCTTGGCCCACTTTCCTAGTTAAGGATTGCCTTGATATACTGCTTCCTTCTATCACAAAACTTGTGAATTGTTCTTTGTTGGAAGGTGCTGTCCCAGATGGCTTCAAAAGTGCTGTTGTCACTTCACTGATAAAGAAATCTTCTTTATCAAAGGGTGAACTAAAAAATTATCGCCCTGTGTCTGGGTTGAGTTTTATCTCAAAACTCGTGGAACATGTAGTTGCCTCACAACTCAGTAGACATGTCTCTCTCCATGGGTTGGAAAACGAGTATCAATCTGCCTATAGACGTGGCCAGTCAACTGAAACAGCTCTTTTGTCTATAAAGAATCAGATTCACCTATCTCTAGCCAGAGGTGAGGCCACAGCTGTGGTGCTGCTTGATCAATCTGCAGCGTTTGACACCATTGATCATGACAAACTCCTTGATTGCTTAAGAAAATGGTTCGGTGTCAGGGGTAGATGCCTTGACTGGTTCAAATCATACCTTTCTGATCGTACCCAATGCATCAAGATTGGTTCTGTTCTGTCTGAGGCTAGAAAGCTTAAGTTTGGTGTACCACAAGGTTCAGTTCTTGGTCCTATTCTTTTTTCGTTGTATACCACACCTTTGAGCAAAGTAATCTCTAAACACCCAGATGTCAAATTTCACTTTTATGCAGATGACACACAGCTGTTTATTCACCTCAAACACAAAAATGCAAAAATTGCCTTCGATCGGCTAGGAAAGTGCCTCGAAGATGTCAAACTATGGCTGTGTGCAAATAAACTAAAGCTGAATGCTGATAAGACCGACTTTATTATATTTGGCGCCAAGTCTCAACAAGAAAAGTTAAAACCATTCTTTCCAGTAAATATATTGGGTGAATCACTGATACCTTCAGATGCCGTTAAGAATTTGGGTGTCTGGTTTGACTCAGACTTTTCCTTCACCAAACATGTTAAAAATGTATGTAAACTATGTTTTATCCAGATGAGGGATCTTAGACAAATTCGACAGTACTGAGTGATGCTGCTATTACAGCTGCAAACGCACTTGTGGGCAGTAGGCTTGACTACTGTAACTCCTTGTTTAGGGGTCTATCTGTTGCTAACCTACGCAAGCTACAATGCATTCAAAACAGTCTGGCCAGAATTGTTTGCAGAACCACATGTCTTTCTCACACCACTCCACTAAGAAAAGCCCTTCATTGGCTACCCATAAGGCACCGTTGCATCTTCAAGACTGCCTTGTTGGTATATAAATACCTACATACTAACTGTCCAAAATATTTCAGTCCATTTCTCAAAGTTAGACAATGTGCCTATAATACTCGGTTGAGTCAATCTGATGGTATAATTCTACATGTTCCTCAATACCAACCATCTATTTACAAATCCACAAAGCAGTTTGGTCTAAGCTTTGCATATGATGCTCCCAAAATATGGAATGAACTCCCTGATGATGTACGATCTGCCACTTCTATTGCTTTCTTCAGAAAAAAACTTAAGGCATACCTATTCTGCCAAGCTTATCCTCCTTAGTATTTTCCACCTCATATGGCGTTCTCCGTGATGTCAACCATAGCTATGGATAAGGACAATGATTTTTGTAACTATGCTTATGATGTTGCGCCTTAGAGTCTGTCACTTCGGCAGAGATTAAGCGCTATAAAAGTTGAATTGGAATTGGAATCACAATGGGTAGTTGGAAGGGCAGAGAAAACCAGTACCTACAGTTCATTAGGGTTCTGTACTGTAAACTGCCGACCAGCGGCAAGCAACTACCAGCTTTCCCACTTGAGTCCGTGCCGGGAATCGAATCCCCAGCCTCAGAGGTGAGAGGCGAGAGTGTTACCACTCTGCCACCATGGCCCCTAGTACAAATGTGGGAGTATGGTTTAACTCGTTTTCTAGGACATGCTCAGAGTGTGTGTAAGGCCTGTTTTATACAATAGAGAGATCTCAGGATACTCGTAATTCTTAGTTCAGCAGTCCTTCAGGATTTAATGTTAGGAAGCTAGGAAGTATTCAGAACAGCTTAGTCAGGATTGTCACCAACACAAACAGATATTCACATATACCTCTATTACGTAAGGGTTTGCAGCCATTACCTGCTGAACAATGGTCAGTTTTGAAAACAGTTACAATGGTCTGATAAGTTTTTCCAGAGTGGTTATCCTAGAGAGCTTTTAAAAATCCCAGGAAATGTTTTCATAATACTAGGAGTAGCCAGTTTGAGGGTGAGACACTGGGCTTGGGTGTCTGATGAAAAGTATGTAAATATCAAGTTAGAGGCTAACATAGAATAAACTAATTTTATTCCCAACTGTAGTATTATTCATATTGTTGTCATACTCGGGGCGGGGGCACCGGGCTTGGGTGGCAAGTGAGGTGCCACCTAATTCAGTGCTGTCCCTCGAAAATTGTTCTTGTTGGGAATTGACCTGTCTAGTCATTGGTCACCCCTGCCCTAATTTATTAAAATCTTCCCGTCTTGGGGTGGCCATATTCATATCAAATTCTGCAATCAAGCTGGCAACACGCCATTTTAAATGCTAAAATTTTTGTGTTAATTCTATTTGAAACTTGCGAGTTTCACGACACTGAAACTCCTAAGTTTTAGTGTTTTTCAGAGCCAGGCGTCATCTTATTATCTGCATGGATTAGCTGAGAGGGTCTCTGGCTGTGGATTACCATTATATTGCTCTTTTGAGTCATGCTCGTATAGCTCACTTGTGGAGCGCAGGCTGAGGGCTGTTTTCATTTTACTTCTAGTCATTCTATATTATTTTATCAAATTTTACAAAAAATTTTAACATTTTAACCTCTACCATTATACGTGGATGTATCAAGGGAGATATACAATTTGTGTGTAGAAAAATGCCGAAGAAACTGCTTGACTGTGTAAAGTGTGGGGGCGTCCATGAAAGACCCATAAATTCAAAATGTGAAAATATTATAGAGAAGGACAGTGCCTCTGTAAATGGAAGTGAAATGAGTACCCAGGACTCTAATGCTTTAATATTGCAAGAACTTAAAAGTTTGAGCAGCCGGATGGCAGCCATGGAGAAGAAGGTTCAGGACAAGGACTCACATCAACCGTCACCAAGCGTCAGATCAAGAGTCAGCCGCACATCAGATACAGAAGACGAATTTTTGCTGCCTTCCATTTCAACGCTGAAGCAGTCTCATCAGATACAAAGACAGGTGGACGAGAGGGTCAAGCAGTTGCAGACCATTAACGAACAAGGCAAGTTCAAGTCCCAAAGGGGCGGTTCTGAGACTGTTTATGTCAAAAAAGAAGTCCCCTGGCCCCATAATTTTATATTGGGAGGTTCCAAAAAATCCAGAGTTTCATATGACGCCCTTTCTCTAAGCCAGTGGGTTGCAGGTTTTAGTCAGATCATAAGGGAGGAGTCTAATAATGATACTAGAAACCAAATGCTTGATTATTTAACAGACTTGATGGAGGACAGCCATGACTTCGGGTGGCAGGCTGCCAAGGGAAGTCATGCTGTCCTCCTATGTCGAATGGAGGATGGTAAAATCACTTGGGATGAAACTAGTAAGATAGATAGGGTAAGGCGAGCCCACGCCCAGAGATTGACCAGAGATTTGCCCAAAGCAAAAAAGGTGAACATAAAGATAGGGCCATCCCCTGTAAATTTTATCAAAAAGACTCTTGCTCCCACACCAAGGACCATGAGACCAATGGTCAGCTGTATTTGCATGTATGTAGTATATGCCACACTCAGGGCAAGTCACTTACACATACCAGCTCCACCTGTAGAAATCGTACAAAAAACGCCTAAAAATGGTGTTATTGAACAGAAAATAGACCATGTTAAAACCAAAATATTTTACAATACTAATAAGAATTGTCGAGCCAGTGATAACTGGAAACGTGATTGTGTCAAAAATGTTAAAACCTATGCAGAAATGGTTAAGAGCAAAAGTTCTTGTGGTTACAGTAAACCCACGTTGCATAATATCACAAATGTCGAGAAACAATACAAATCACTTGTTGATACAAAGCCTGCAAAAAACAACATGTATCAAGGTGTTAATGTTGCACTTGACCACGTTGCCAAAACAAGTAATATTGCCAAGGTTCCTCACACCTTGTATAAACAAAACAGCGTCAGATCTGACAAAAATTTTAACAACAGGGCTTCAGTTGTAAATACTCGGGACAAAATTGGCAAGACGTGGTCAAGGGCTGATACAGTTTACTCCACCAGCAGTCATGGAAAAATCAAAGTCAAAGGTAAGACTGATTCTCATGATGCAAATGATTTTGTTTCAGAAAATAAGTTTGACGTATTAGCCAATCTTGTCAGTGAGGTGAATGTTAATCAAAATGACACAGATTGTAGGGAGGTGACTGCTGGTGGACACGGTAACACTAACAAGGTGAATACTGAATACAAAAACAAAGCACCCCTTGTGAGTGAAGGCGTCGTTTCACGCGTCAGGGCCACATTGCCCCTCACTAAAGACAAATATGCATTACAGGCTATGTTTCGTACATGTCATAGGGATACTATAGCTGCTGCTAGTAATGTAAAAACATTTCAAAACTGGAATGCACAGGTGAATGACAAATTTGGATTTATTCCCTTAGGGGACCTGTTGTTACCTGAATCAAATGATAAAAATTGTAATAAAGAATCCGTCTTCGGTATTCATGACCAAATACGTCAGTCAAATACCTTTAACTTCATGCAAGCTCAGTTTCAAGTCCAAAGTCAGCTTAATCCTGATGTATGGGATAAATATCTAACTACTGATAAACAGTTACGATTCCTCATTCGTTATGGTTTTCCTCTGGATTTTCACCATAACACACCTCTTAAGAGTAACGAAGTAAATCACAAATCAGCTGTTGACTTTCAAGATCATGTTGAACTCTACTTGCAGGAAGAAATGGCCCATGGGGCTATATTAGGCCCATTTAAAGACCCCCCTTTTAACCAACTTCATGTTTCGCCCTTCATGACCAGAGAGAAGGTTGACTCAGACAAAAGAAGGGTCATCATAGACCTTAGTTTCCCCTCTAGCCACTCTGTTAATGACGGCGTCATTTCTGAAACTTACTTAGGCACCCCCTTTCTCCTCACCCTTCCTACCATTGATGATATCACTAGCAAAATTGTTAAATTGGGCAGAGGTTCACTTCTTTACAAGATAGATGTCTCCAGAGCTTTTCGTCATGTTAAAATTGACCCTAGGGATTACTCTTTGTTAGGTCTCAAGCTTCAGGACTATTTTATTGATACCTGTCTTCCCTTCGGATTTCGGCACGGTTCGGCGATTTTTCAACGCCTCAGCGACGCTGTGCGTCATTTCATGAGTCAGAAAGACTTTTAGGTCACAAATTATATTGATGACGCATGCCACAGTCAGCCAGGCAGGCCCCTCCTTTCAAATTTTAAAGGCCCTTCTCAAGGAACTAGGTTTTGCCCTCTGTAATAAGAAAATCGTCCCTTCTACCACAAAATGTACATGTCTGGGCATTGATCTGGACACAGAAAAGTTTGAAGCCTCGATACCAAGGGATAAGCTCGAAAAAATTCTATCAGTATGCTTCCAATGGAAAGACAGGGTTTCCTGTAAAAAGCGCGAACTTCAATCCCTCTTAGGCAGCCTTCTATAGATTTCTAAGTGTGTTCAGTCCTCTAGACCCTTCTTAAACAGGATGCTGGATCTCCTCAGGGCTTCCAATAAGCAAGAATCTGTAAGCTTGAATGAGGAATTTCAAAGAGATCTGAATTGGTTTTGTGAGTTCCTCCCTGACTTTAATGGCTCGGCTTTCTTCAAACATGACCAAATAGATGGTGAAATTGAGTTGGATGCCTGTTTGGAGGGCTTAGGGGCAATTTACAATAACTATATCTATGCCATCCCCATACCCAAGGGCTTCATGCAGATGGGCATAGTTCACCTTGAGATGCTGAATATTCTGGTGGCCCTCAGGGTTTGGGCTACACAATGGGCTACCAAAACAATCTCAGTTAAATGTGACAATCAGGCAGTAGTTACTATACTCCAATCAGGCAAGACTAGGGACCCCCTCCTGGCTGCCATTTGTCAGAATATCAGCATGGAAACAGCCAAGGCTGATATTAGGCTCAGAACCATCCACATACCAGGAAAGGTCAACATCATAGCGGATTCATTGTCTAGATTCCACATGTCTCCCATACACAGAAATAAGGTCAATCAATTGCTCATAGGAGCTCAATGGGTTCAGCCTACTCCTGCACACTTGTCCATTAATTGGCAAATATAACATTGTTCTGTAGGTCACCAACCTCGCTTCCAGAAATTACTGGCTTCAGCCTCGAATCGACTGGGAGGGGCCTTCAGGAAGTCCACTACCAGAGCTTACAATCACATGTTCAGAGTGTTTCTGGCTTTTGCCATATTCTTCACCATTGACATCACTCAGCTAAATGCAGACCACTCACTGGCCTTCCTAGAATTCCTGGTCTTTAACCAAATCTCTCAGGCCAGTATTAATAACTATCTCTCTGCTGTTAAAACTATGCTGCAGATCTATGGTATTCAAACCTCAGCGTTTAGAGATCCCAGAGTTTCCTACTTTACAAGGGCCCTTAAACTTCAGGCTCCCTATCGAGTGGCCCTTCAGAGTATTATTGACATCCCAACACTCACAAGTATAGTTTCCACATGTGATTCCATGTACATGGGCCAAGTTTATAAAGCATGTTTCCTCACGTCCTTCTTTTCATTTCTTAGAATCTCCAACTTAGTTCCCCACTCCCTCTCCACCTTCAACCCCCTTGAGCAGCTGGCTAGAGCTGATATCTTCTTTGCACCCCCAGGGGCCCATATTCTCATTAAATGGAGTAAGACCCTCCAAAGTAGAAATGCGGTAAAAATTATCAAAATTCCAGCATTAGGTAAATCTCCCCTGTGCCCAGTTAGAGCCCTCAAAGTCATCTTAGCTATAACCCCTGGGTCTGACAACTCTCCCTTGTTTCAAGTTAAGCTTAAAACCAAATGGTTTCCCCTTACAGACTCTAGGTTGAGAAAGAATCTGGCTTTAATTTTGTCAAAGATAGGCCTTGCTAATGCTAACATTACATTCCATTCATTCCGACGTTCAGGTGCCACCCTGGCCTTCAACTCCAGTGTCCCTCTGCAAGACATACAGAGTCATGGCACCTGGACGTCGGACTGTGTTTGGTCTTACATCACCCAAGACCATAATGCCTCCCAAGTTGTGGCTCACACATTTGCATCCCTACTTACCTCCTAACTACTCCTATGGGGCATTTGGGCCTCTCTATCACAACATTGCAAATTATTTACATTACAACATACAACGTACCTGTAAATTTACCTCTAGTAAAGTTAAATCTATCAGTAAGACATTAGATGTCAAAAACCTTTCAGTAAATTCTAAAACCAAATAAAGCCTAGCGTCACCCACAGGGATGACCCTAACCATAAAGTCACATTTTAAGGGTCACCTTAAGTGACCCTTCGTAATCTCAACCTATTGTTTCAGTAAGGTCACCTTACATTTAGGTTCCCATGTAAATATTCCTAATGGCATAGATCATGTAACTTAGATTCATTGACTCATAGATCACTTTAAGGTCATCTTAAATGACCTCCCTCAGTTTAATTACGTAACATTATGCTATATTTATCATACTAACTTTGTATAGTTGTTGGGATAGATGTAATTGCATATAGACACATACATACATACTTGCAGTGTCAGCCACTTTAAGGTAGCCTTAAATCTTTTGTGTAAAATGTCTGATGAAAAGTATGTAAATATCAAGTTAGAGACTAACATAGAATAAACTAATTTTATTCCCAACTGTAGTATTATTCATATTGTTGTCATACTCGGGGCGGGGGCACTGTGGCTCTTATTTCACCAGTTTTAATACTTTGTCTCTTTTTTTACAAAATGGTTATATTTTGATTAAATAACCTGTTGTTAACTGTGCAAAGTAAAGATGTTACCATGAATTTAGTTCATGGCAACAGATGCCTTTCTTCTGTTAGGCGTAAGTAGTCTGTGAAACTTGTTTGTTTACACAATACATCTTTATGATATTGTTATTAACTTTTAGTAAAACATTGTAGCATGATTCTTTTGGTGGAATATCTGGTTGTAATTAATAATGTGTTATTCGAATTTGAGTGTTGTATAAAGCTTGGATATTCATTCTTATAAGTAATATATTGATTGTTATAAGTAATATCCTTGAGTACCATTTAATATTGTATTATTTACTATTGTATTAACTTTTAACAACAAAATGTGTATTGGTGTGGTTTAGTGTGATAAAGCAAGATAGTATCAGGTAGCTCGTAACAGTTTAAATTAGATATGGGATGGGTACTCCTTCAGCAGTTATCATATTGCCTTCATGTAGGACACACATATCTTGGGGCGTTAACTATGCTTTTCAGTATCATTCTCATACATTATTTATCAAATTCTCATTTCTGACATTACCTAAATTATCTTATGTTGTATACTACCTCTATAAATATATCATGCATGAGCTACTTATGACTCCAGTAACAACTACATGGCCCTCATATAAGACAAATATTTCTGGGTGATTTATCTTGTACATTACGATTGGAGTAATTATGACTCAAGAAGCTATCAATTTTCAGCACAAGAAATGTGGGGTGAATTATCTTGCATTTACGTTCATTATTAGTTATGATTTAAGGCAGTAGTTTCTATTTAAATAATTTTATTTTTTTTCTGTAGCAAATATTCAATTCACACACTATTTTTTGATTGTTTACAATTGAAAAGTATATGTACTTCTAAAGGAACTAAAATGTGATATAGTATTTCACTTATCATTAATGCTGAAGTATATGTATGGTGTGAAACAATTCAATATATATAAGGTAACCTTATGGTTATAAATTGTAGTTAAGTTAAGGTGGCCTTAAATGCAAAAATACATATAAAAATAGAATTTAACATTGGAATAAGCAAATTTTACCCCAAGTTGCTGTGCTTTCCTTCTCACATGGCCACAAAGCTTAGTACACTGAGATGCTTAATTAGTCTACTGTATTCAGTGGATATAAAATTATAGTTATAAATGAATAATCTGCAGAGAATGTACACCCAAATGATTATGGGGTTACCCCACCAGCACACAGAAATTTTAAATTATTTGCCAAAATAGACCAAAAGAGGAATGAAAGTAGTGGAATTTAAAAGTGTAGGTGAGGCCTGGAAGGGATAGAAAGACGCTAATGCCCCATTCACACTACTGGCATTTCGTTAGTTAGAAGTTTTTCTCGGTGGCGGAATCGCCTCCCATGTCGCTCCATTTTGTCCGAGATGTTCATACTACAGGTGAAAGGGAACTGATTGAACATGGTGTTTTAACCATCAAAAACAGTCGGACGACAGTAGTAAAAATATTGGTCACCGTGAAGTGACCTCCATTAACCTTATCTCACCTTCGGCAAAACGTCCCAATACCTTAACTCACCTTATGTCGCCGTATTACACCAAAAGGCGGCCGAGTCACATCCTTATGTACACCATGGACCAAAACTTCAGTTACTGTAGTTAGAAAATCATACTGGCATGTGCAAAATTGCCTCCGCATTTTCACGGTATCAAAATTAGAGGCGGAAATTCACCTTTGTCTATCAAATGAGGCAGCTTCATCACTGGTTTTCTGCCTTGTTGAAACCAACTGGAACAAGGCCCTCAGACAAGGAGCAGATACTCAACCTTGTATTTAGCGGAAAAAAAGTTGTGGGAGATTTAGTGAAAATTGTCTGTATTTTATCCTCTGAGACATGATTAAAAGCGAAGTGAAGTTTCTTGCACAGTACCTGCCATAAGTGTTTCTTTCCGGCCCATTTTCAGAGATGACATATCTGTATTAAAAAGCCTCCTGCTTATTCACCAGTATATTACACCACAGAATCTTCTTGCATAATCTAGTCCTGTTCAGCATAGTCATATTTAAGTGTCAAAAACACTACTATTGATGCTTGTATGCCCTTGTTCTCTGATAAGAATCAGACAGCCATCCTGCAGATTCCATGGTGAAAGTATGAGTGAGAAGAGGTGCATGTTTATTCAATAGGTTCCTAACATCTTTAATATATCGATCATATAGGATACTTCTATGAGCTTCAATGTATTAAAACATATTTTTAATCTTTAAAAAAATACAATTCTACATATATTAAAAATACTTTTATTGTGAAAAACAGTACAAAAATTTGTGAAAATAGTCAAATTCTTCAAGAGTCTTGCATCCAATCTTTGAAATAGTTTGGTTTTGTATTTTAGGGTAGTATCTTAATACATCCTTGAATTTGTGCCTGATGGGCATGTTCCACTGGAGCTGTCTTGTTGGTAACTATGGACCTTTCAAGGGACTGGAGTAATCTTTATATCGTCGGTTACTATCAGTTGTAGTTTCCCGGAATTAAGACATTCGATTTTGTTTAATTTTGTCATCTTTGCTATCCTCTCTTTCCTGTACATAGTATTTATTGTGTCAGATGTAATTTAGCATCATAAACAGTACCACTGTAAATTTTTTTCTGTTTGAATGTAACGTCTTGTATGCTTTTAAGATTGTATTCTGCGTACCTGATATCACTGAGAGAGGCTTCTTCAATTTCTAAGTACTCTTGCACTTTTCTGAGATTCAGGCAATTATACTTGATCTGAATGATAAGCAGGTTTCTTATTAATATTCTTTACATTATATAAATTATGTTAGTAAATTATTTCACACTTTTGTTTCTAATACGCCAAATGTCTATTTAAGAACTATTTATCAATCAGGTTCTATTAAACTTTTACAGAAGTTGGTTCTTTTGCAAATCTACCACTAGCTTTGTCCAAATCAGGTTGCAAGAACACAGGAAATCCCTCACTGGAACCTGTGATTTATCTATGACACATTAATAATTTATCTCTGAAGTATTTGTTTATGAGAGCTTTGTTAAAAGTTATGAGGAAACCAAAGTATTCTTAATAACTTCTTCCTCCCAAGGACCCAAGCTTACACAAGACAATGACAGAATTCTGATAAGATAACATGGAATGAGCAAGTCAACATGCTTTATCAATTAACACTGCATGTAATTCTAATAGTACGTTTATAGATCTTAATCTTCATCTGTTGACAGAATCTAAGGTTCATAATACAAGAAAGCTGAAATCATTAAGCCATAAACATTGCAAGTTTGGTTGCACGGAGAAAGACTGAGAAGAAAGCAGAAAAAAATAGGGTGGGGATGCCTTTGCAGAGCAGTCCCAAACCCCAACCAACTGAAAACAAGCAGTGAGGGTAAATCATGATTATTACCTAACACATTTTTATTTAAGTAATGTAAATATTTCTATCTAATATTATTTACAATTCATTTACATTGGTACATACAATAATACAGTTAGTGTAACGACAACATGCAATACGTCATAAGATTTTATACATTTTATAATGCTAATATGCATGTAATCAGTCTTAACATATTACAATATGTAAATGTTACAACTAAAATACTAAAAGAATGGATCAATAATACTGTGTAATAACCTCATGATCACAACCCATTTTAAGGTGACCTTAACTGGAATAATGAAATAATCAATCCAGTATTATCCATATAAACAATCTCGTGGTCACAACTCACTTTAAGGTAACCTTAATTTGAATACTATTAATTAATTAAATTAATAATTATTAAATTACTATTAAAATTGGTAAATGTGATACTAACTTGCTCCAAGCATACAATGCTAGTAATCTACAAACTTTCAGTTGAAGTTATTCATTTTTATGCCACAATATAAGTTCTGAGGCTAAGAGCCCACATGAAACCATCCTGCTTACCCCTATTAACCAGTTTAAGGGTGGGATGGAGGGAGTTTTAAACTTCCATGATCACTCTTCAGTGTTCAAACTTAAAGTGAGGGGAAATACTGGCAACGAACTGGTAATTTCAATACCCAATAAATTCAAACCTCTTTGTTGCTACCAAGGTGATGACCCCATGTTTGTCAACAAGTGTTTACCATATTAGACTGGTATCCTACACTGCCAGGTTGGCGCAGGACTGACTGGGACGATGCCTGAACACTGCCCCTGAAATTAGGTTTTCAACTTCTTCCTGCAGGAAGAGAGAGATTTGGCTGAGCATACAACATCAGGCAGATCATTCCAAATCCTTTGGGCACCATATACAAAGCTGTGGCCAAAATGCTTTATGAGTTTATATATTTATGTAACGTGTGGGACCTATCACGTTATCAGATTGACTTCTGCGAGTTTTATACACACTTTGTCTGGGTTTAAGGAAAGGTTCAAAGTATTAAAGATAACAACTTTGTAAAAACTTGAACACTTATAGGGCTGTCTTGAAAACAATGCTTGATAGGCAATCAGTGAAAAATCTTTCTAACAAGAGTGATATATGAGTTCCCAATAAATAGATGGTTCTGTTACCAGTAACAATTCCCAATAATATGAAGCCAAGCACATGACAAGAACAGTTATCAAAGTCTGAGAAGGTAATATGAAATGAGGAAGTAAAGATGCTTTGTCATCTAACACTGCAGGCACTTAAGATATGTCTTAAGAGGGAGACTTTTATGGAGAGAGGCTCGCACTTCTACAGATCACTTTTTTTCTTTGTCTCCAAACTTTGATGAAATTTACCTGTGCATTCTAAACTACCCTCTCTTGCTCTCCAATAGCTAAAAGGGCCCATGTCTTCATGGCTTTTGCCAATACATATGTCCTTTGTCTCTGAACATTGATGACATTGACAACACTCCAATAGCTAAAAGGACACATCTTCTTTTTGTTTTTGCCCATACATATGTACTTTGATGACATTTACAACGCCTGTGCATTCTGAATTTCCCTCTCTTTCTCTACAATAACTAAAAGAACGCATGTCCTTTTTCCTTTTTCCCATACATATGTCCTTCTTGTATCGGGCTGTCTGGATGGGTGACCATCTCAGTTTGGGACCAGCTGTGGGAATGTATCTAAGTAGGAATTTCTTTCCGTTTCTTTCTTTCTAGTGCACTACTTGTGTCTCTGATGGCTTTGTGCTTGTGCTAGGGGACCGAAACACCTTTTGGCCTTGTTTATTGAAGTGCCATCTGCATACAGTTAGCTAAACATACAACACCAATGTGATATACAGAAGCCAGAGCAAAATATCAGGGATAATGAGGTACTGTTATTACATAAATAGCACAGTAACGAGTAAATAAGACAGTACCAAGGGTATATTTAACATTATAATCCCAAATTTCTTCATAAAATAACATAAGTTGATTCTGTGGAAGAAAGTGTGTGAATTACATATCTGCTTAGCTAACAAATAACTTATGCAAGCAATTTAAAATATGAAAATACTTACAAGCTTGATTCTAAAATAATAGAATATATTGACTGAAACTACAAAAATAATTGTTTGCAAGCCCGCAAATCACTACGATTTTACACATGAACCAAGTACAAAAAAGCTTAGTACTTAAACTATGCCAACTTACTGCTGGGAGAAGTATGTATGTTGCTACATTAAACCACAGGCCAATCTGACTTTTGCCAAACAGGCCCTAGGCCATCAGCGTCCTGGTAAATCGGCCCCATAAAAAACTCCTCCCTTCCAAACTCAGCCCTCAGTTGAAATCAATCAGATGATGGACTCTAAGACTGACTCTAAGACTGACACACATCTATTTATTTATAAATAGTACACCAGGAAAGCATCTATCAGGATAGCATCACAATCAATGATTTTGGTAAAATGTTGTCAGAAGTCAAAGTTGGGGGTTTACATCCCGTTCAACAACCAGGGTCATATTTTGCACCATTTATATAGAGATGTGCTGCACACCCAGAAAAGTTTGAACCTACCATAATGGCCTCTAATATTTCTTCTTTGAATGTTTACTGTTTCGCCATTGTAATTACTGACATTTTGAACTTATTATACTTGTGCTTTTAATATACCAGTGCCTCTTAAGACCTGTGTTTTGATTTTCCAACATCATATTTAATATCATCTTTAGATTTTGTCAAAATATATAATTTGATATAGTTTTAACATTAAAGCTGTGTTTTGGTGTGTAATAAATTGTTTTTCATAACACCAATATACAGACTAACTCTTGGATGGTCCTTGATAAATGTTTTTTATTATCTCATGTTATCTCAAAAACTTCATTATCTTTAACAGGAAGAAGTTCATGTATTCACATTAAGACTGCATTATGTACTGCATGATTGTAACACACTTTGATAGAAATCGATTAATTATAATTTAAATCATTATATTTTAGATAAGCAAAAATGTCTGAAAAGGAATATACAAATGTTACATCTCATCAATGAAACGTTCATCTGAAAATAAAATGCAAGTACCCTTAACCATGCTTAGGAAAACACATTTAGATATATTGAACTGAACTAGTAACAACTACAACATGACACGAAGAATTTTCATAGCAGTGTTAAGTGTAAATCTCATCTTTACATGCTGTATCTACATACCAGGTATACACCAACAATTAAAATCTAATAATTTTCTTGACTTGTTTGGCTACATGAAGACAACTCTTCAAGACAAGTTCGGAAGACCAAATAATATAGTCTATTTTGGCCAAAATGAGAGCCTGGCCAGAATATTCAACACACCTGAGTACATCCGCAATTACAGTGCAAAATGTGTCAATGCTCAAAAAAAGACTGGCAGATTCGAATTACATGGGTCAGATGTTCAGGCAAGAAGAAAATGGATGAAACGTTTTCCACAATGCATATGCATTGGTCAGGCCAAAGCTGGAACTAGAGCTCTGTTGAAATATTTAAGTCTTCATCCAAATATGGCAACGGTGAAAAGGGAACTTAAGTTCTTTGTGGATGACAACACCTACTTCAACGGCAGCTTGAAGGCATACCTAGATCAAATGCCTTGTTCGACTGTGGATCAAATAACTATGGAGAAAAGTCCAGAATATGTTGGTTGGTGGAGAAAAGAAACTCCACGAAGGATATTTGATTTTGATCCAGGGGTGAAACTGCTGTTTGCTGTGAGGAATCCTATAGACAGAGCTGTATCAGAATACCTACATTTTTGGGTCATCCAAGGTCGCGGAAAAGGAAAATCCTTTGAGGTAATTATTTTAAACAATTTTAGCGATTGCATTGGTATATTGATAATGCAAGCATTTCAAAGATATAAGATAAAAAAGCAGCTTTTACCAGGGCAGAGACAGCAATGGTAGCTATTTGTACAAGCTGTAACTGGTAAAAATATCTGGAACAAGATGTAACTTGTACTGAATTCCATCGGCAAATACACTCAACATTTTTTGTATCATTGTTACAATATGAGTATATTAGTAGAAGTGGCTCAAATGGTTATTGATACTTTATACACAAAAAATACTTTAAGTGATAAATATTATTGTTGAAGTTTATTTCTCAGAAATAAAGTTTGATTTTTTTACATACAGAAAAACAGGAATGCTTGTTTCAGTTATTTTAAATAATTGTGAGTGCATTGCATTGTTGTAGCCACTCAACATTATGTGGTTTTAAGAACTTCAGCTGAAAAAAGTAAAACTTGGTAATTACTACATATAAGACTCTTTTCAATAGGATTAACTATCAAATGTTTTTTTGTCTCCCCAAATAACAGAGGGAAATAAAAACCACGAGACATGTAAATAACAAGAAACTGCTTTTACCCTATTCATACTATAGGTGGTATCCCACATGGTAGGCTGCATTTGGTCACTGTCCTTAACTACTGTTCGAGTCTCCTATGCGACCTAGTGACACAGTGGCGAAACGTCCATTACGCTGAGCTTCCTTAGGAAGTTTTAACTTTCAGATTCTGGATTTCATACCATGGGCATGTGTAGACCAATACAAACATGCACAGATGAATTTCTTGCTACAGTAGGTGAAGGTGTATATAACGTTGTGCAGATAAGAAACCCAGTCTTTAAAAATTTGCTCATTTAGTTTTTCTTAAGTGACATTTTATCTGGAATACAAAATATACAAGAGTTATTCCTTTGACACGGTATTGTTTCCAGGAAGTATTATTTCTGGGAAATATTTTTCCAGTGGGCATTTTTCCTTGTATTTTTTCCTCACCACCTCGATTTGGGAAGTTGATAATATATCTTCAGACCCCAATTGTGATGTTCATTTATCAAAAATACTTCAAAATTTGGACAAATAATGCCAAAACTTAAAGGCATCGATGAAATAAATTTTTATGAAAATTTTTGAATAAAAAGGTTTTGAGCTGTTAATCTTGGAGCCAGTGGTAAAAATGTGAAGGAAGTTATTAAAAGAAACTATAATTAACTATGATTTCAGACTACAAAACATAAAATTTGGAACATCTGAATCCCTCTTTTCCATTTGTACCCTGACAAGCAGCTCAGAATCTCTTTCACTAAAAACGAGATTCTAAGCTGCTTGTCAGGGTACAAATGGAAAGGGGGGCTTCAGATGTTTCAAAATTTATCTAATCCTAAGTTTATAAGAGTTTATTATCTTTGGATCCCATGCTCAACTCAAGAAATTAGATCCCTATCTCCCAGTTAGGATATTTGGTAATTTCATGCATCTAGCAGTTGTTGTAAAGACCTTGGTGTCTGGTTTGATGCTAATTTCTCCTAATTTAAATACTACTAATGTGTTGCTATGGAACATATTTAACATTCTGTTTCTGGGTATGTTTGATTTGCTACGAGACAGTTTTTTGTTTCATTAAAAATATGTAAAAACTGTTCTTTACCATGTTTTAAGCATACTCAAGAACTGGTTCAAGAAATAATTGTAGTTGATAAACAGGATATCAAATTTTATTGTTAAAATATAAGAATATGTATTCTTGCTTTTTGAGTGCATAATATCAACATAACAGAACTATTTGGGAATTGTTTGTTAATATAAATAAAACATCAGTATAAATTACTTGTATTGCTATGATATATTTTAGCTTATAAGTACCAAAATTTTGAATGACACTTCAATTATATTACATTAGTATTTGGAGCTTTATAATTGATTTGTTGGATCTAACACCAAATATATAATTTTACCAAACCAACATAGGCTATGTAGGTAAAAAGTTACTTTGACTCTTAATAGTAAATGATTATTAATTTTCCTTTTTGCACTCTTTCTAATTGTTCAAGATAATTAATGTTAAATTTGTTATCTCCAAATGATCATTATATATATATTTTTTTGGTCTTTCTTTATTATTTCTGCACTATTACTTACAATTTTTATATGTGTTTTATTTTTTCTGTGTATCCTCTGTATATACATGTAGTTGATTTTGTGAAATATTTGGGAGGGATAACAGTGGCTCCTGTGATGGTATTTCTCTCACTTGATTTTAACATGACTAGAAACTGGAAAGCTGAAAGAGTTGATATTGTGGTTTGCTTCATAGCCAGCACATATTTAAGGAAAATCCTTTCTTCAATAATGTTTTTTGGAGTCCTGTATGTAAATGAACACTTCTTTTTAAAAGAATACAGTAAACATGAAAAATGAAACAAAGACACTGCCAGACAAAATCACGGTTTTATCTGCAAACTGTCAAGGGCTACGCACTTATGAAAAGAGAGTTGATGTATTAAGCTATTTAAAGGATACAAATGCATCAATTGTATGTCTCCAAGATACCCACCTTCTAGAAAATGATAGGTCATCTATTAGACAAATTTGGCCAGAGTGTTACATAAACGGCACAAAAACAAACTCTCGTGGGGTAATAATCCTTCTGAATAACAATTTTGAATATAGCATTTTAGACTCCTTCCAAGACGGTGAGGGTAACATCCTTCAGTTATTGATAAACTTTGGTACATTCAAGCTTAATTTGATTAATATTTATGCTCCAAACAAAGACAATCCAAATTTCTTTTCAAAAATTGTAGAATTAGCCCAGAATGAGAATGCAGACCATGTGATGATATGCGGTGATTACAACTTAGTTTTAAACCCATCGATTGATTGTCAAAATTATACAAGTATTAATAACCCACAAGCGAGACAAAAGGTTCTTCAGATGATAAATGATCTAGATTTAATCGACTCATTTCGATATTTGAACAAGAATGTCAAACGATTTTCATGGAGAAAAAAAAATCCATTGAAACAAGGTAGACTTGATTACTTTCTTACTTCAAATACAATGCTAGATATGGTTGATTCATGTGACATTAAGCCAAGTTATCGGTCAGACCATTCGATAATCGAAATTAATATATGTATCAGTAGTTTTGTAATTGGTCGTGGGACATGGAAAATGTATAATAGTTTACTGAAACATGAAGATTATCTGGCTTTAATAAATAGATTAATTGATGAGGAAAAAGAAAAATATTGTATACCGGTGTATAATGTAGACTATATTAAAGAAAAATTTAAAGATCTTACTTTTTCAATCGATGATGACTTCTTTCTGGAAATGTTATTTTTGAAATTTCGAGGTGAAACTATAAAATTTGCAACTTTTTTGAAAAAGCAACAAATGTCGCAGGAAAAGAAACTGTTACATGATATCATTAATCTTGAAACAACGACGCTTGGCAATTCTAATTTTGCCTTATTAGAGGACAAAAAATTTGAACTTGAAAACTTAAGGAAAGAAAAAGTTAGAGGTCACATAACTCGTACAAGGTTACAGTGGTTAAACGAGGGTGAAAAACCTACCTCATTTTTCTGTAAATTGGAAAACAAACATTGTGCAGAAAAGACAATGAAAAAACTTGAAACAAATTCTGGAACTGTTGTTACTGGTCAAAAGCACATTTTGAAAGAGATACAAAATTTCTATTGTAAGTTATTTAAATCAAAGGATTGTAATGTTGAAACTCACAACCAAAAGGAAGAAATTAAACGAGCAAATGTAAAATGCATTCCAAAAGTTCAACTGGGCCAACCAATATCAATAACAGAACTTGGTAGTGCCCTAAAGAAAATAAAAAATAGTAAATCACCCGGTATAGATGGTATTTCAGTAGACTTCCTCAAAGTTTTTTGGGGAAAACTAAAATTTTTTATCACAAACGCCATAAATAGTTGTTATTCAAAGGGAATTATGAGTACCTCCATGAGACAAGCTATTATTATATGTATACCCAAGGGTGATAAAGATCGAAAGTTAAAAAAAAATTGGCGTCCAATATCACTTTTGACTGTTATCTACAAATTAGCATCGTCAGTAATTGCGGAGAGGATAAAGCCATTTTTAAATGATATCATTAGTGAACCTCAATCTGGTTTCATACCTGGTAGATGTATTGGCGATTGTACATGATTGATATACGACTTAATGTTTTACACTGAAAAACACCATATTCCGGGTTTACTGATGCAAATTGACTTCGAGAAAGCCTTCGATTCTGTATCATGGAAATTCTTGTATAATGTATTGGAGTCTTTCGGTTTTGATGATAATTTTATCAAATGGGTGAAATTATTCAACACTGATATTAAAGCTTATGTTACTCAATGTGGGTTTTTATCTGATCCTATTCTAATTGAGCGCGGATGTAGACAGGGGGACCCTCTTTCGCCGTACCTGTTTATACTTGTAGCAGAAGTGTTATGCTCTTTAATCAGCAGATCCCCAAATGTGATAGGTTTATCAATTGGCAACACTGTGTTTAAGCTTACACAGTTTGCAGACGACACCACTTTGATTTTGGATGGCAGTGCAAACTCTTTGCAAGCAGCATTGAATATATTAGAGATATTTGGCGACATTTCAGGACTAAAAATAAACACGGAAAAGACAAAGCTAATCTGGATAGGAAGTGAGATATCTTCAACACAAAAGCTAAAAGTTTCACACAAACTGCAGTGGGGTGAAAACATTTTTAATTTATTGGGAATTAACTTCTCAAATGATTTGAACATGTTACCAATTTTGAATTATCAGAATGCAATAAGTAAGGCAAAAAAAATTATCAATTCCTGGAAATATAGATACTTAACTCCCCTTGGGAAAATTACAGTAATTAAAACTCTGATTCTCTCTGTCTTCACCCACTTATTTATGGCAATTCCAACTCCAATAGGTATATTGAATGAAATAAATAAATTGTTGTTTAACTTTGTCTGGGATGGCAAGCCAGATAAAATTGGTAGAGACAGACTTTGCACTTCCCGGTTAAGCGGAGGACTGAATATGACTAATATATACAATTTTGAAAAGTCAATGAAAACAAGATGGCTTAAACAAATGCTTATTTCAAATCGTAAGAGTTGGCTTGACCTGCTTCAGAATGATATCAATTTGACCTTCTTTTCATCCTTAGGAAGCCAATGGTGCCTTTCTGTGATATACAAACTAAATCCGTTTTGGAAAACAGTATTTACATACTTTAATAAATTTAGTCAAAATGTAATGTACAAAACAAATCTTGATATTTTAAGTACAGATCTATGGTTAAATAAACCATTAGGAACAGAAAATATATATTTTGTAGACTGGTTTAAAAATGGGATACATGTTATTGGGGACATTGTAAAATCAGATGGTCATCTTCTAACACTAGATGAAATAAAGAACAGATTTGGGTTTAAACCAAATTTTTTGAATTATTTTACTATGAGAAGTCTTTTGAAGAAATTTATTGAACAAAACTCTTTCAGTAACAATTTTGAGTTTCACAGACCATATATACCTTTGAATATTAGACTCTTAGTAGGCCCCCAAGCTGGAAGTAAAAATATCTACAAAGTCTTTCAACAGAGTTGTGGCATTGTTTCAAATAATGAATTAAAATGGAACCAGTCTTTAGACTGTAATGTTATCCCATGGAGGCCATTGTATAAGAGTTGTTTTTATTCAATATTAGACAACCATTATGCATGGTTCCAATACCGCATCTTACACAGAATCCTTGGCGTTCAAGATCTGTTGTTTAAAATAAAGATATCGGATACAAACAAATGTAGACTGTGTGGAGAACAAAAGGAAACAATTATTCATCTTTTCGCCGAGTGCAGAAAGTCAGTCGTTTTATGGGAAAATCTTCTATCTTGGATACATACATAATGTTACTATTAGAATTGAATTGAATAAAGCTGATAAGTGCAGAAAGTCAGTCGTTTTATGGGAAAATCTTCTATCTTGGATACATACATAATGTTACTATTAGACTTGAATTGAATAAAGCTGATAAAATTTTGGGCTATGTGCAACCAGATTCAAATTTTTGGTCATTAAACTTAATACTCTCAGTTACAAGGTACTATATTTTCACTTGCGCAAAGGCAACTCGCCAATTGAATATTTACCACTTGCAAAGTGCAATTAAACAGAAATATCTTGAACAAGAGACTCTATCAAAGCTAAGTAATAAAAATGAATTTTTTGAAAAAAATTGGTTATAATATATTTATAAATATATAACTTAACCTTATCTTTAGCTTGTCTATTTTCCATATATCACTAGAATTAACGAAACACAGATCATGCAGGGGCTATACTGAACTGAATCATATATCAACAGTTTCATCCAAAATCAATCCTGAAGAGAGACATACATTTATCTTTGGGGCCATTGTTGACTTACCTACCCAAACCATAAATCAGTGGAGTAAAGAAACTTTGAACACTATGAATTGAGTTGTTATTGTTAAAGACTAGATGTATCTTTAATATGTTTCCTTATGTAACTATTATATGCACATATACATGTTATATACCCAAAAAGATCAATAAAAAAAAAATTTCTCCTTTGCTGATCATGTCCACAATATCTGTAAGACATGCTTCATTCAAATTCGTGATCTCAGGTGGGTTAGAAAGCACTTGACTGACGAGGCTGCCATTGTGGCAGCCAATGCCTTGGTGACCAGTTGGCTTGATCACTGCAACTCTCTCTTCAGGAATTTGTTCAGTTTCAACATTAACAAAGTACAGTGTATTCAAAACACACTTACTAGGATTGCTACAAACTGTAACAAATACACACGGGCATCTCCTATTCTCAAATGACTCCATTGGCTCCCAGTTGAATTTTGCTGTATCTTCAAAACTGCCACTCTAGTTTACAAGTTTCTTCACAATGGTCATCCCAGTTACTTTGGTCCTCCTTTGTCTACTCCTTGTGGAAGATATAGTACAAGATACAACAATCCAGATAAAAGGTTCTTTGAGGTTCCTCAATTCTGTCCATCTGTACATAAATCAAAAATCACTTTGGCCACAGCTTTGCTTTTGATGCTCCAATAGTCTGGAATCATTTGCCTGATGAGATCCGTTCTGCCCCAACTCTCGCCTGTTTCAGGAAAAAGGTTAAAATTGTATCTCTTCAAAAAGGCATTTTCAACTTAGTATACACTCTATCCGGCATCTCTGTAGTACTGGACCTGGCAACGGCTATGGACAGATGATTTTTTTAAATTTGATTTTGGTATTGCACCTTAGAGTCTGCTTAGCAGAGATTAAACGCTTTAAAAGTACAGAATAGAATAGAATCTAGATGGAAATGAGAAGTCACACAGGGTTAATAGAGGCTATATACCAGTATTCTGGCTAAAACTATGGTTTGCATTAAACATAGAACTATCCCATGGATATAAGAGTGAACGATTTCTTATTGGCAAGAATACACGAATGGCAAGTGCACAGGTATTTCTTAGTTCATTAGTTATTTTTAACACTACATGGACAGCCACTTCTACATTGGCAATCTGTCAATATTTCATGACAATTTCTGTGAAAATAGAGTAACAAAAATTCTTTATTTTTACAATGGATATCACTATGTATGTTGTATTGGTGGAACAGCCAACATGGCGTTGGATTTTTTTTATTTTAGACTTACAGCTTTTTTTACTGAAATATTTATGTAACCATTTTATAATAAGAATAAAAGACAAATTCTCGTGCTTTATGATGGTTTTAAACTATCAATAGGCTGAATTAAAGCACTCAGCCCTTCGGGCTTCGTGGCTAGTTTAAAACCATCATAAAGCACTTGCATATGTATTTTATTCCTATAGTATAGATTTTTCTGACAGGCTTCTAACAACAGTATGTTAGACTTAACTGACTGCATCTAACTGTTATCTGAAAGTGCTAATAAAACAATATTATGTTATAACACTTTGTAGCCTGTATGAAGAGGTTCAATGACCACCTTCAATTTTATAATGCCATTACCTCTGTGTTTGGTTACTTTCATATAAAGTAAATTTACTTCTTATCTTGTAAGTGAGGAAAAGGTGGTGCAGTGGTAACACACCTGCCCCAACCACTGACGTTGGTGGTTCAAACCGTGGATGTTACCTGGGAAGTTTGGTAGTTGTTACCAATAGTTAGCAGTTTACAGAATAGATTCTTGACCAACTGTATGCACTGGTTTCCTCTGCCCATAAAAGTACCAGTAGTAATATGACCTACATAGTTATGAAAGCGACGTTAAAATCCAAATAAACATAAACCTATCTTGTTAGCGTCTGAAGTTTCAATGTAGTAAAATCAAAACACCATCTAAGCAGCTACCAGATCCACAAACTTTATAATTAAAAGCATAAAATGAATGTCATGAGATTTTTTTTTTTGCATTATTTGAGTGCAAATGTTCCCAATGTAAACCCTTCAAGAACAGGCTCACCAAAGCAGTAATGGGTTCGCATCAGATGATGAATGGTGTTTCCAACTCACATGCAAAATCTGATTTCAAGTTCTATCAGAACTGAAATTGATAAGATTGGTAATACTCTATAACAGTGTCAATATTAGAAACTATTCAAAAATATGTCAGTCGTGCTTGCTGTGTTACGACTTTGCTGTCCATCTTTGGTTTCCAGGGACCGATTTCACAAAGGGACTTAATTTCAGATTTAGACTTAAATTTAAAACTCGGGTCTTAAATTTTGTCAACTGAATGTTAGGTCTCTGGTCTTAGACTTATCAGATTTCATAAAGCAGTTAAGTCCATGAAATAGCTAATTCAGTGGACTTAACTTTAAGTCTGGGAGGTAGAGGGCTTAAATTTTGTAAAGAGGACTTAAACATGACCGCCATTAACTGTTCTCCACTTCAAAATTTGAAACGGCTGTAAATAAAGTATAGTTAAACAGGACACCTCACTGAATTAGTCTTTGGGAAGTTTATATGTGGCAACAAGGTTTTTCATTATAAAACAGCCCTTATCCTCAGATAAAATACATCAAATGAAGGATGTATGGCACCAATATTATATTTTGAATAGATATAAAAGGTCACATGACACAGAAAAACCACTGTGGTTATTTGATAAGCTTGGACTTAGCTAAGTCACGTTTGTGTAATCTGTTTTAAGTCCCAGACCTAGCTAAGACCAAAGTCTTTGATTTAAGTCCTTGACTTAGCCAATAAAGGTACTTATTTTAAGTCCTTTAGTGAAATCCACCACAGATTAAGACTTAAATTTAAGACTTGCGTCTTAACTTTTGTCAACTGAATGTTAGGTCTGTGGTCTTAGACTTATCAGATTTCATAAAGCAGTGGACTTGAGGGCTTAACTTTTGCAAAGAGGACTAAAACGTAGCCACCGTAAACTTTTCTCTACTTCAAAGGTTAAAATGGCCGTAAATAAAGTATAATTGTACAGAACGCCTTACTGAAGTAGTCTTTGGAAAGTTTATATGATGTAAAAAGATTTTCTCTTTCAAAACAGCACTTATCCTTAAGTGGCAGAATAATCCATGAGAGATGTAAATTTAATAACATTAAAAACCCAGTAGGTACTTCTTAAAAGTAGTTCAAAAGGTAAAGCACATATGCTGATCAGTTGTTGGTGGTAAAAGAGTTTGTAATTCTACAATGGTACCAAAACACAGGCTGATTTTTATGCCAGGGTTGATTCTGTTAATTCTGATTTAATTTTCGATAATTTAGACTAAGTCAAATACTCTTACTCACTAACACTCTTACTATAATGAGGAGACTACAAAGTTAAATGATCAAGAGGTTAGAAAAGACGAAATATGTATAACATACATGGTCTGTTTAACTTATAAAAGTTAAGGGCCAGATAGCATTCCAGTTTAATTTTATGAATTTGGATTAAAATTTTAGAAATCCTTTTTGTCTAATTCAGTATTTCTTTATAGAGACTGGTTAAATATCTCATAAAAGATAAAGATTTCATATATTATAGTCTTTTTCACTATGACACTTTATACATACAAGATAATTGATACAAACACAATAAAAAACTTACTTTGATGTGAACTGTTTGGGATTTAGACTTCAAGTGGCTGACAGGCGCAGGAATCTACAGACACAAGTCACGACGCCCCGATTGACTCACTGCTTAAGGTGCGGCTCCACTTCCTCGAACCTAAAGGTGCGGTCACGCTTATGCGATCAGAGACAGTCACGATAATATTTACAACATTCCTCTATCATTACTTCAAAACTGGCTTACTTACAGACAGATTTAAGGCGGCACTTTGTGACATAATAAATCCAAATCAGATAGGCTATATGAAAAACAGGTTCTGTGGTGGAAATATCAGGGCCTGTATTCACGAAAGGTCTTAGACTTAGCCAGGTCTTAGGCTTAAATCCAGTCTTAAAGTTAAGACTTTTGTCTCAGCTAAGTTTTGTCTTAAAACCATATTCACAAAGGGTGACTTAGCTAAGTCCAAGATTATCAAATAACCACAGTGGTTTTCTGCGTCATGTGACCTTTCTTTTCTATTCAAACTATACTATTGGTGACATACATGCTTAATCTAATGTATTTTATCGCAGGAAAAGTGCTGCTTTGAAATGGAAAACCTTAGCACATATAAACTTCCCAAGTGAGGTGTTCTGTATAATTATACTTTATTTACAGCTATTTCTAATTTTGAAGTGGAGAAAAGTTTATGGCGGCCATATTTAAGTCCTCTTTACAAAATTTAAGCCCGCTACCAACCAGTCTTAAAGTTGAGCCCTTGGCTAAGCCTAAGACCAGTCTTAAATTCTTTGTGAATACCACTAAGCCTTAGGCAAAAGTCTTTCTTGGGCAGAAACTTGAGACAAAAGTCTCAACTTTGAGCCTAAGCCCTGGCTAAGACCTTTCGTGAATATGGTCTCAGGATCACAACTAACCCCGTTTGCTATAACATGTTATGCCCAGGTCACACTGTGGCGATGTTTAGTGGCGAATATGCGCGATCATGCAATTCGTCCTTGTTGGTTGCATATTCTTGGTCCATCTTCACTGTTCTCCAACATTCTCCATGGATCGTCATCTGGCTACGACAGTTTCAAACTGTTCAAAACTATCGCCACGCTTCGTCCATTTCTTTGCAATTCTTCACAGATGGTGGTGGATTCGTCGACTTCGTAGCACCCTCGTACCCCAATTCGCCACTTCGTAGCAGGCTTCTTCATTGTTCTTCATTGTTCGCCAACTTTCCTTTGAAGATTGTCGGCTGAAAGACGAAGAACAAACAACGATATTCGCAGCAGGGAAGCCATGCATCGTCGCCCCTGAAGAATATGCTACGAGGCCCCGGAGATATTCGTCCAATGAGCCAATGAGAAGCGAATGTCGCAGTAGTTCGTCGGTGATTGGCGAACTGACTGCGCATGCGAAGAACTGGCTACCAATCAGCTACGACCTTCGTAGGTTGCGCCGAACTGGCTGGAGACTATAAAAGCAGGGCACCGCGAACAATTGTCATCACTTGCGAATTTTTTTTCAATGTGTACACATCGACGAACTTTGGATAAATTTTTGGATATATTTCATACAAGAAATATGGTGAAGAGACCTGGACTTGGAAAGAGGAAGAGGGTCACTCTGCCTCCTGTTGAAGCATCTGAGGAGCCTGAACAGCCAGAACAGCCGGATGAACTGCCTGCCACTCAAGCTTCACCATCAGACCCAGGGGATACAGCCACTCTGGCCACCCAGCCGGAAGACACAGATGACTTGGAAGAGGCAACCCAAGACAGCCAGTCCCAGGGGAGGTTCAAGAAGAAGAGGCTGGTGAGGATGACAGATGGGCAGGAGGATGAGATGGCTGAGTGGCTCAAGAACCATCCGGAAATGTACAACAAGGCCAAGAAGGAGTACAGGGACACAGACAGGAAGGAGGCTGCTTGGGCCACCCAGGCCAGGGCCATGGGCCTGGAAAGTGAGTTAGACTAACCATTATGATTTAACCTTTTCATAGTTTCAGGTAATAATTTAAATTGTGATGGAGGTACTACGTGTACAGTAATGTGTAAATGGACTTATGTTGAATGTTTACTTATTCTGTTAATTTATGTTATTTTGAATTGTACTCTGTCATCGTGTGATGTATTAGGCTTCACCCATTTGCAGATGACACCACAGATGTGAAGCAGTTTAAAACTTAATGTAACCCATTGTTACTTTGATAACCTACCTAATGTGTCCGTGTCTCCTCTTCCTTTTTCAGCCATCGACCTGAAGATCTGGTTCAAAGGGATGAGCACAAGGTATGGCAAGCTTACCTGCAAGAAGTCTGGTGACGGGGCAAAGGAACACACAGACAGGGACACCTGGATCTTGAGGTCTTTCAGCTTCCTGGATGACCACATCTCCAGAGTCCCCTCCAGGCAGTCCTGCAATGTAAGTACATTCTCACAGTCTGACTCACCTGGATATCCTGATGTTTTTGCTGTGTTGTGTATTCTTGACTTGTAAACAGTGACTACCTATGGATACAAGTTTGTAGCTGTAACACTAATGTTTGGCAAAAATCTGTAAAGTTTTCTGTAGTGACACAGGAGTTCATACTTGTTACTTCACAGTACCTACCTAAACTGTTTGTTGAACACGTACACTATATACTTACCATGTGTCTTTGTTCTACTGTACTTTCAGTTGAAACCAGCTTCCACCACAACTGCCTCTGCCGCAGCCACCTCAGCCTCTGCTACCTGCTCATCTGCTACCACCACTGCCTCTGTCATCACCTCATCGGCCTCTGCTGCTTCTGCAACTGCCACCATGCCTTCACACCTATCCACTGACTTGGATCCTGCAGATGAGCCCGTGGAGTCAGGATCACTGGGTGAACCAAGAGTGTGCAGCACTCCTCCTCCAGGTATCACCCTCTCTGGGACTAGTGGCAGGAGAGCCACAAGGAGAAGTGCTAGCACTGAGTCAGAGCTCCTGGACAAGATGTGCAAGCAGAGCGACAACAGTGCCCAGATCTCTGACAGGCTGGACAGACTCTTAACATCTATGGAGGCACAGACCAATGACAGGACTGCTTGGGCTGGCTGGATGTCAATTGCCATGTTGAAGATCCACGAGGATCTCTGGCCCACATATCAGATGCGCAGTATGGACCTCCTCAACCAGACCATCAAGGAGTCCAAGCTGCTTTCGGAGAGGGACATCCAGAGGCAGGAGCTTGATAGGCAGAAGCAGCTGGATGATAGGCAGAAGCAGCTGGACGACAGGCAGAAGCAGCTGGACAGTATGCAGCAGCAGATAAAGGTGCAGCAACAGCAGCTGCAGCAGCAACTTATTTTTCATCAGCCGCAGCCACAGCAACAGTACACCATCACACAAATGCCTCCGCCACCCGCACCTGGGCTCGCAGCTCTAGCCTCCTCTACCCCTTTGCCTCAAGGGTCAGACACCCAGAGCCAGACAACTGTTATTTTCCAGACCCCATCGGGGGCCAGTACCTCTGGACAGTCAGTGGGTTTATCATCCAGCACTTCATCCACCAAGTTTGTTATCACAGACACCGAGGGAAGGACAATAGGACTGTCAGATCTGAATTTGTCAGATTTAAATGCGTCATTTGCAGGTATTCCTAGAGTGCCTTCAACACCCATGACACCTATGGCATTACTTAATCAGGATGATTCTCAAGGTTCTTAGGTTTAGAAATAACTTTGTCCTTTGTCTATAGACACTTAAGAAGTAGTTTAGGTGAGATGTAAGAAGTAATTATCAAACAGGTGTAAAGTAATTTATTTGTGTATTTTTGCTATGTCTGGCTCAAGTATTACTATGATTATTACTATTATAAACCAGGTTTCACTTTGACAGCTGTTCTTGTGGGTAGTTTGTTAACCTTAGCTGTTACTAATAGTATATGTAACCAGTTTCACTTTGACAGCTGTTCTTGTGGGTAGTTTGTTAACCTTAGCTGTTACTAATAGTATATGTAACCAGTTTCAATTTGACAGCTGTTCTTGTGGGTAGTTTGTTAACCTTAGCTGTTACTAATAGTATATGTAAGCAGTTTTACTTTGACAGCTGTTCTTGTCAGTTGTATGTTAACCTTAGCTGTGAGCTAATGGTATATGTAACCAGTTTCACTTTGACAGCTGTTCTTGTCAGTTGTATGTTAACCTTAGCTGTGAGCTATAATGTGTCTGCATTTCTTTATTAAAAAGTACACTTACTATGTTATTGTGATTTGTCCTTTTTGACCTTGTTGGAATAATAAATTGTTCATGTGATTGCTTGTTTTTCTCATGTTTCAAAAACATTGGCATAATACTTCGAAGATGTCACATCTTAACATGAAGGATCCAAAAAAGTGGCCCAGTGGTTACCAGGACCTGTTATGACCCAATGTGAGTGGTTCACTGTGGAAGTTTCACTGTTTCGAATGAAATGCAGAAACGGAAGATAAACAAATTTTAACAGGTGGCCAATGTTAAAATTTGTTTATCTTCCATTTCTGGATTTCATTATGCTCTGATTCCAAAGCAATCAGCGTTTGGTTGCAGAGTTTCCACCTTGCAGCTGGTTAGATTTCTTAACTTTCCTTCAGTTATGACCTTGATTGATTTTTGACCTTTGTGACCTTCTGGCCCCTGTGGTGGCAAAGTTGTGAACTGGTTTGTGTGACCTGTTACATGTTTGACCTGATTTGGTTTCAGACTTGACCTCTTTGACCCTACTATACACATAATACATGTACGAAGTGCAATAGGACAATAACTTTATTGCAATACAAGAACATTGCATTTTTATTTCAACAAGTATATAACGCCCAATACAAAATATAACACAGATAATGATGCAGCACTGAATCATAACAATAATTAGCACAATACAGTCACTACTAAGAAATGTCCTTGGCATATGTGAAAGTCTCAAATCATGTCTCTTTGCCATGCCGTGGCCCATACTGGAGCATTATAATAATGCTTCAAATACAGTCTCTGTCTCTTGGCAACCTGTGTGTGCCTGTTGCCACCAGTCACATCCTCAATGTCCTGCAAACAAGCACCTTGCCTCCACTGTCCTGGGATAACTCTGTGGTTGTCATCCTCCTCATCACCCAGTCCCTGGTGGATACCTGGATACCTCAGTCTCATGATGTTGTGCAATGTGCAACAGGCCAGTACAATAGAGGTAACAGTCTCTGGATTCTGACACATGGTGGTGAGGAGACAACCAAATCTGTTGGCCATGATGCCAAACGCATTTTCCACCACCCTTCTGGCACGAGACAGTCTGTAGTTATAGATCCTCTCCTCATCAGGAAGTCCTCTGGCACTAAACGGCTTCATCAACCAGGTCCTCAGAGAGAAGGCATCATCCCCAATGAGAAAATATGGCATATCACGGTCATCACCAGGCAATGGCTCTGCATCAGGTACATCCAAGGTGCCATCAATAATGCCTGAGCGCAAATCGCAGTCATTGAAGATCTGTGCATCAGAACTGGATCCATTGGTGCCAACATCCACCCAAAGGAACTTGTACTTGGCATCCACCAGAACCAGAAGTATTATGGAATGGAAGCCCTTGTAGTTGAAATAGAGTGAGCCACCATTCTTAGGACACCTGATTGCATCATGCTTGCCATCTATAGCCCCCAGGGTGTGATGGAAATTCCATCTGGAAGAAAATTCTGCAGCAACCTGCTTCCATGCATCACTGGTACGGGGACACTGCATGACTTCCTCACCATATTCTGCCACGATGGCCTCACAAGTCTGTCTTACTATGACTGAGATGGTGTTGTGTGCTACCCTGAAGCCAAACATCAGACTCCTGTACTTCTCTCCAGTGGCCAAGAAACGAAGTGTGATTGCAAGTCTGCATCCAGGGTTGATAGACTTCCTGAACCATGTGTCATATTTCTCAATTCTGGGCCCCACCCTCTGCAAGACCTCTCTGAACATAGCCGGGTCCATCCGGACAAAATTTCTGAAAGACACCACATCCTCAGCCTCCAGCTCCCTCATCAAATGATCATAGTGTCCATAGTCCAACCTCCTGGAGAGCCAGGGCTTCACCCAATACCTCCTGGGCCTTGGTCGACGCCTTCTCTGTCTATCAACCAATATCTGTGCAATCACAATCTGATTCTGTACATTTAAACGATGAGCCTCATACAGTTGCTGCAATAATCTGAGTCTCTGTAGATCCATAGCCTTTGATGTACACTGTCCGACGTCTGATGATAAATGAAGTGAATCCAGATGATCCAGGCTGTTTATATAGGAACTGGCATTATACACGAATTGGTCGTCACTTCTTCTCAGCACGTTCTTCCTCCTCGTCGGGGGCTCGTCACAGCTCGCTCAACCCTCCACCATGGTCGTGGCTCGGTGCAAGAACATCTCACGGAAATTGCTACACTTCGCATTAATTCGTACATACTTCTACGAAGTTCGTTTGATCTTCGTTGACGTTCTTCACAGAAACAAGATGTTCTTGACTGGGTGATGAGAACATTATACCAAGATCTTCCACAGGATGAAGATGATGGTAGCCCATGGTAGCCGGATCGAAGTAATTCGTGGATTTTTCCAATTCGAACCACGTGACCACACTTTCCCGCCCTTTCTGTGGCGAACTACCACGATTTCTAATTCGCAGCAAATCTTCATATTCGCCAGTTAATTCGTAGTGGCCTCGCCACAGTGTGACTTGGGCATAAACTATCAGTCTGCATTCTTTAAATTATTTAGAGGTCTTCATCAAGACTGTCTCTATAAGTGCTCTACTCTTTCTTATTCTGGTAGATGCTCATAGCTATTATTATAATACACAAATCTTCAGACGTTCATGGCTTAACTGTTAATAGAAAATTAATCAAGCTGTGCCAACTTGCAGATGACATGGGTTTATTTCTGACTGACATGATTTCAGTTAAAATTTTCACTGCTTCACTGCTGCTTGAAGAATTCTCAAGATACGCAGGACGTAAACTCAATAAAGACAATACTAAGGCAATCATTATTTATAAAGATGGCACTCTATTTGGTATTAAATGGTTTAATAAAACTTTTCAAAACTTGGGTCTCTTTGAACTATAAAGAAATGGCTAGGCTTAATATAAGTGATAAAAGAGAAAAAAACCTTGAAGGTATCCTAAACCCATGGTCTTCTGAGAGCTTTGTGGTGAAATAACAAATACAAGTAAAATACTTGGCACTACCCTACTTTCTACAGTTTACTTAAGTCTCGACTTTAAGTTTCAATTCATTAGAACATTTGCAGAAAGTCATTTTTGCCTTTGTTTGGAAAAATAAATAATGCCTTTTCTCAAAGAGCACCTTAATCAAGCTGGTTGAGCTTGGTGTGTGTGAAGATGATCTCAATTTAGGATTTACTAAGACTGCTCAAATTATGTTTATTAAAAGACTATGTAATCATGGATATGCAAAATGGAAACATATTCCTTCCTGAGTGTTCAATGGGTATTAACATAAAATTGTTACAGTGGAACTGATTGTGTAAATGTACCAAATATTTATTAATGATACAATTTTATAGGAACCTATTGTCAAAATGGTGTAACTTTGCAGCTGCAAAATTGAAGTCATTTCAGACTTCTGGATGAACCTCTTGTTTCATTTATCTTGTAACCATAGACAACAAGTATATTGCTTCTGTACATCTACTGACATCTATTAACAATTACATGAAATACAATTAAACTGTAAGTGTTCTTTATTGCTTTAACTGGTCTTTACCAAACAATTCAATGAACATAACTGTACAAATATTCAAAAACAATGCATGGAAAGAATTTTTATAGTGTGTAAGTGTATTTTTACATGTATTGATAACATGTAAAATAAAATTCACACCAGCCAAAGTAAATGACTAGAATACTACTCATTTAAGATGAGCTGATCGGCAAGCAGGTTACCTCTTATTGACTAAACTGACCAAACAATCCCTATCAATTACATTCCAATTTAAGACTCTGGATGAGTTATTTAACTGTAACGTAACCAAAAATTATTTATTTGGGCCATAAGGAGCTGTTCTACTTTTTCTAGATGCAAACTATTAGACAAGTGGGTGCAGTTTTTGTTTCTGCCATGGTATGAATTAAATGATTGGATGGTGTCTATATCAAGGGATATAGAGTTACAGTTCTATAAGGTCTTTCAGGTAATGGTCGTTATAATGAATCTCTATTTCATTGTATCAACTATATTGTACTCATCTATAAACCCTGTGTCAGTACATCAAGTAAATAGTTTTTGTTTAACACAATCGCTCCTAAATACTTTTAGCAATAAGAATTTCACCAAAGTTTCAAAATAAATTCACCTTGATGTTGTTTTATATCCGGAACAGTGAAAAAACAGGGGGTCTTTTTTTAATGAAGCAAGAAGTTGACCCATAAGTTCTCAGCTTAGTTTAATTTACATAGCTGAAGTAAGAAAGGAGTATGCATAACATTTTGTATTTGTTTTTATTTTGTGTGACATTAATTTTTAATATGGCTTTGTAATATCATTTATCAAATCATACGTAACCAAAAATAAACAAAACAATTTAAGAATAGTACAGGTGAATACAATTTGAGAAAAAAACTGCACAAAATATTGAGAAATCTATAAAGCAAACCTAGATGTGCTGACTCGGGATATATTTTCAATGTGAAATTGAAATATTCATTGCTTATTTACATCTTGAAATCAATCAGATGAAATATCTTTCATAGACTCTCAGTCGCAATTATGGGTAATTAATTTTATTTATACTGAGTAAAATTACAAATATATTGTAATTCTTGGCTAATATCGATAATTTGACAACTTGTTTTGTATCACTGACTTATTTTGTATTATCAGGTTATAAAACTACAAACTATGAAAGAAATTTTGTTTTCTAAACTCCGGAACTCTTTGTTTATTCATTACTTTTTATGTTATGTTTAAGACTTTTGCATAGATTACACTAAAACATAGACCATAAGTTAGAAAATACATCCAATTTTTATAATTTTCAAATATTTGAAACTTATTAGACATTCTATGAAAGATCATGCAATTTTCCTTGAATGCATAGCCATTCCTATTATAAATTGAGGACATCTCAAAAATGTAGCATAGAATAAAATATAAAGTATAAAATGTAGACTAGAGTTATGTGAAGCTGAGTCTGGTTGGTTTACCACCTTAAGAATATTTTTGAAATAATGTTTATGAATAACAATTTTGGCACAAAGATATAAGGTGTATTATTTTCTTTATAAGGGTTTGTAAAGTTGCATTTAATTAACCAGTGTCATTACAGTACATTACAGTATATTACAGTATTTCCTTAATATTCAGAAAGGTGCATGAATATTTTGTTTTGATAAAAATAGAGCAATTGTAACACTACTGTATAATAGGAACTTGTCAATCAGCAATTTTTAAAGCAATTTGATCTTAAAGAATTTTATCATCAAGGACAATGATCATTTTGTAGTTGAATTTGTTTGTGACAAATAAAAACTTGACATTAGTTTTTTTTTCATCCTTTTCATGCAATTTTCATGATATTTTATTTGGAACAAGGAGTTCTTACAGTTGTAGTTAGCAGATAAGAATTATAATTTATCCCTAAAGTTTCAGTACTTGCAAAGACTTTGGTTATTAAAATGATACACAATCATTCTTGTTTTCTTTCTGAGACAAAATGGAAAATCCTACCAATGGATAAACACATTTGCCACCTTCTCTATATTCTATTGAATAATACTGAGCTGACTTGTGATTACCCTTAGCCTGTTGTCTATAGAATTGGACATTTTGCATAATAGAATTTGGGATATATGTAGTTTTTACTCCGTGCAAGTATTGTTGTCACCCATGGTGTCAGGCTGGGTCGTTAGTCAGTCTCTCAGCCAAGTGGGAGGGCTGGTTCAGTATTAAGTTGTCCCTGCTGTATCTCATGCACCATAAGGAGTACGATCTTGAGCTTTGATAGAGACATTGCAAGACCTTGTCATAGCAATGCTGACCTTTATAGCCTTCAGAAAGTTGATACTTCACCTGAATATTGGCTGAGGGACAGGTGTATTGTTCAAATTCATAGTCTTACATCAATGCTCCCTATAACTTTTTTCTGTTATGTTGAACATGAAAATAATATTGTTACCAGTGGGAGTTTAAGGTCACCAAACTATAAGCACACCTTGGGGACCAGTTTCATCCACACACCAAATTTGAATTTAATCTGGCAAGCCGTTTTTGAGATACTGTCCGGAATACAAAGCATAAAATGAGATGACAAACTAATCCCACTATGCCACATAGCATAAATGCTTGTGACACAACAAACCAAATCTGAGCTCTCTATATGTAAACTTTACCAGATTCAATAAGGGCATTCATACTTTCACAAGTATATTCCAGTTCAAGAGTTAACACCAAATTCAAATTCATTTACGGATGCAGTTATAATTTTTAATATAATCCTGACTAGTCTAATCCATTTATCTCTGTGAAATGTCAGTGCCGAAAATAAGAATTACTGTAATGTAAATGGTAAATAGACTACAAGATTGAATACAGTATGGACTAAATTCCTTTGACTCCATCCTTTGATGGAGACAAGGCACTATAAAAGGTGAATCAAAATTACTACAAAAGAAGTCAATGATACAAAACAAGTTGTCTATAGAGCAGCTTATTCTGTACTATCGACAAAATACATGCACACACGCACCCCCTTTACATTCACACACAGTGACACTGAGAAGTCTGTGTTCACTACTTTTTTTGCTGCACCATAAATATGCGTACTGACAAAAGCCGTGATTGCTCTTAAGCTTATTCTGGCACTTCACATAAGGTGAAATAAAAATTGAGGAAGAGATATTCCTTATTGTTTAAGTAAACTATTTATATATCATTGTGCAATTACATATTGCAAAGCAGAAAAAAGAGCTATCTTTGTGTAATTTGTGATAGCATCAGATTTAATTTACCTCAAGGCAATAAAATTCACTTCAAGTCACTTAAGACAAAAAGTCACTTAAAGGAAAACATCAAGATTCAACTGACTGTGTGACTAATACCCTAGTCACACTACAGACAGTTCACCTGTAGTATCGTTCATAGTATGTGTTTGGTAAAACGTTCTTTCTCCTTCAATTATTGCCTGAAGTCCATGTGCAAACTTGCAAGGCAGTGGCCCACCATCCCAATTTTTGACCATACCACAAAGTAAGTTTTAAACTATAAAATTTCTGCCTTTGACCATCTTGCCATCAGTCACCATCATTCCCCATGTCAGTAGTAGCACCATACATATAAGTATGTCTGTTAGTCCAGTCAGTAGCTAACCATGAACATTTTTTTCAAGCTGAGACAAGGTGAAACAAGGTACAACTTGGCGGACAACTGTTGGGACACAGGGGTTTCAATGGCATTTTTATCGAAGATGGAGGGAAGGTCTGCCATTGTCAAGCTTCTTATTTGCTACTGTTACACAAGTTTAAATAAGTTATCTGTAGGTGACTGAAGATTATGTTTCTGTGACAATTCGGTTGTAGAGGGTTTCCAGAAGGTGAAATAATAATCCAGGCACAACTCTATTAGGAAATAGGGAAAGATCAGGATGAACTTGATCAGGATTTATCGCAGGAGAGTACAGGGTAAAAGAAGAGAGCTGCAAAGCTGCTCATGTCTGCTGAGCAAGAAGATTGGATCAAAAGTAATGCCTTTACAACAAAGGACTGAGACAGTATAAAGATACAAAAAAAAGAAGTCCACCTTGGGCAAAGAAAATACCTGAAATGGGAATGACTGGTGATTTTATATTTTACTTCAAAGCATACAAATGTAATAATAAAATGTGTAACCTCGAATGGATCTGCATCTGGGCATGCTATGGTTTCATCAAGGCTGCTCTGCTTTAGTTGACACTTGTTAAACATCTGGGCAACAGAACATGACCAACTTCTCCCCACATCAGCATTGACAAGATCCAACATCACCATTAGGTGGAGGTCCTTGTAATGGTAATAATCTGGAACCTGAATGCCTGGAACATCTGTCCATATGTTTCCAATTTAGGGCTTCTACATCATGGTGGAATTTCCACTTTTGGTCAAAGTGCTGTGCCTGTTCACGCCATTCCTTTGGCGTACTTCTAAATATTTTGTATAATTGTTAGATTGTCTCACAGACCTCTGGCAAAAGAAGGATATGGATAAGCCAAACATCAGAGTCTTGCTGGAATCTCCCATGGCCAGGTATCTCAGGGTGATTGCTATATTCAACCTAGCTGGAAGTGGCTCACAAAGTCCCGTGTTTTCCTTTTGAATTACAAGTCCATCTCAAGCAACTCTCTGAATAGTTTGCAAGATAATCTCAGGTGTAGTGCCACAATGGCCAACCGTCAGAGACCATCAAGGACATATGGAAACCTACTGTTCATTCCCTTACAATATCAGACAACCATAGAAACCAATGCGACACCACAGTAGGACAACTGTGGGAAAAGATACCATTGAAAAAGCGGGGCTTCATGTATCCTGCGGTTCACCCGCTTCTTAAAACTCCTAACTCATGGGGCGTACTGCCTGTTGTGTGACTGGGGCATATGATATAACAAAGTAATATGGTAATGAATGTAATACCACCACAAATAACCTTTTGCATATCCAAGTAGGTCCAAATAAGAGCAGACAGCGGTGAATGGGCCTGTCTTTACTAAGAGCAGAGCCGATTACATGCATTGAAATTGTCTAGGAAAATTTAGATCTGAATTTACCATCATAAATGAACTAATTAAATGAATGCTTCTATGCCGAAAATATGCTTTTATGCTAATATATGCCTAATAAACTAATGATAATCCTTGGCAAAAAAGTAACTAGAGTTTCTGGCAAGTGTAAGATGCATAAAGTTAGTTAAGAGAAAACACCATAAGATAGACTACAATATAAATAACTTCAGTTGATATGTGATCTTTCATCAGTAAGCTTTATTTTCACACAGGTAGACACAGGATTTTCTGAATAGGGGTATGGGTTGTTAGGCGCTGTATTGTTGTATCGTGTATTTTCGGAATAGGGGCATCAGTTGTTAGGCCCTGTATTGTTGTATTATGTATTTATACTGAGAGCAATATCTCCATACACTACAGGACTCATTAAAATTGTGCTATTAAACCCACCGGATTCATAGGTACAGTCTCTACTCACAAGTAACTGGCATTCCCCTTACAAGAAGATTTGAGGCTCAAGGATGACCATTTATCAACGTCTTAGAGGTTCTTTAGCCTGCCACTGGGGATAGGACCCAATCACAGAGATCCGCCATTTTGAGTGGTCATCCGACCCACTATGTATCTGCCTGTACCTGGGTTTGAACCCACGTCCTCTGAGTTCCTAGACAAGTGTACTATCTGCTAGGCCATAGTGGCAGATAACAAACCCCCATAAAACCAAAAGTGGAGAAAACCTAATAAAATTTACATAAAATGGTGCATAACACATTTAATTCATTCTATAAAACTGCATAGATAACTTTTCATAACTTATAAACAATTCATAACTCAGAACCACATGTTTTAAAATAAATAAGTAATATGCATCACAAAACATAGATATAGTATAATAATAGGGTCAGGTGAATTTCAACGTTCCTCACTTGTGTAACTGTGTGACAGAAAAAGTCTAAGTTTTAGACGTTTGGGTATAGTTTCAAAGTTTTTTTCTGCAAATTTTTTCAAAGTGTCTGGCTACTTTCACTGATGGATGAAAAACTGTATAGCTTGGTGTGTGGTAGCGATAATTGTCGGTAACAGTCTTTATAATCCTTACATTTTCGAAACATTGCAATGATATTTATGTAAAATGTTGGTTTAGAATCTTTTCAATCAAAATAACTGATTGTCATACAATTCAGCACATTAATCTGAGCGCAATAGTAAAATATTGTAAAACATTGGACCACGTATAAGAAACATATAAGATATATTACACACATGTAACTGGTTCCTTTCCAATTTTTATTTTATAGATTAGTACATTTTAAAATTATAGATTCTTTCATTGTCTTTCTTTGAAAGCAGTTGACATTATTTACTGAAACTATTTCAGAATTTTAAATGTTTTTCAATTTATTTTATAAAAGGTATTGTTTTTAATATTGATTATAACCTAAAGCTCTAAATAAAACACATAGACCTAACTTATAAATTATTGTTTAGGATATTGGACCTAAGCGATTCCATTTGTGAATTATATATATGTATTTTAAACATAGAGGGGCCACAGTGGCAGAGGTAACACTCTCACCTCCCACCTCTGAGGCCAGGGTTTGGTTCCCAGCATGACCTCAAGTGGGAAAGCTGGTAGTTGCTTGCCTTTGTAGTACAGAACCCTGACGAACTGTATGTACTGCTTTCCTATGGCCTTCCAACTACCCGTTGTGATATGACCTGTTCAGTGTTGAAAGCGACGTAAAACTCCAAATAAATACATAAATTTAAACATAGCCATGTTATCAACAACAGATGCAATTCTTAGTTTGTTTGAACATGAGACCTAACTTGGAACAACTACAAAGGAATCCTTAAAAAGACCTTATGAGCTTGTGTCCGTTTCACAATGATACATGTTTCATAGCTGTCACCTCAAATAGTTATATTGCTCTGGTAGGAAAATGCAGAGACAGAGGGGTGGGGTATATGAGGTGTAGAATATCAGAAAACCCTCATGACAAAAGTTTTATCCTCTGAAAGGGGAGTGATCCCTCAAAGCCCCTCTAGGTCTGCCTCTGGTTCTCCATATTTTGGACAAGAAGTATTGGCCTTATAACACTGTACAAAGTACAAAGTACAGACTAGTAGTATGCTTTTCATTTGTAAAGTGTCATTTACATCCAAATGTCATATATGTATTTGTTTGTCATGGCACTTTTATAAATTTAAAATACTAAATCCCTAACAATCCATTGGTTAGTGGATAAAATATTTAGATTTGTGAGTTATGACCTGGCTGCCACTTGAATATATTTCCATATTTAGATTTTACAATGTTTGTTTTTTTCTATTTTTCACTATTTCCCCATGTTTTGATAATTTATTGGTTGATTATAGCAAAACATTATTTGAAAACTACTGTAAATAAAATCACGAAATAATTTATTACAGTCACAAGTTGTGCAAATGGAAAGATGCACCATAATCACGTTTTCTTTGTATTTGTTGTAGGAGCTTGCTGCTAACAGAAGTGGGGCAATTAACATATTGTATCCACCCATTAAGAATTCTCTTTATGATGAAGTCCTTTCCCCATGGCTTCGGATATTCAACAGAGAACAGATTCATTTAATTGATGGGGACAACCTGATCACCAATCCACTAAATGAAGTTAAAAAAATTGAGAAATTCTTAAAGCTGCCTTCTTACTTTACAGATGACAATTTTCATTTCAACACAACAAAGGGTTTTTTTTGCTGTATGTCAAATGGTAAAGAAAAATGTCTTGGAAAAGATAAGGGCAATAGACACCCTCAACTTGAAAATCATTTTCGAAAGAAACTGAAAGATTTTTTTGATCCACATAATGAAAACTTTTACAAATTGGTTGGACAACGATTCTATTGGCATTGATCCACATATAGTAGTTTGTTTTATTTTATTTTTATTTGGAGTCTCATTTTTAATTTTCAAAGTTTTTTTCCCAATAAATGTTTATAATTTCCCCACACTAAAAATGATGTGTAGCCCACTTTTCAGAAACCCGTTCTAGTTTCTTATGTTACACCTGGAAACAATTTATGTTGCAAAGCAATATTTTTGTCTTTTTATTCCAAAATTTAAGTCGTGTTTTTCAATAATCCTCTATGTATGAGATTGCGCTAGTTTTGACCTCTGCGTTCTGTGGTTCAAAACCTGGACCCTAGCTTGGAAAGTTGGTAGTTGCTTACTGATGCTCGGCAAATAGTTAGCAATAGTCAATTTCTGACCTGAAGTGCTTGACATAAGACATGAAAGTTTGGTGTCAGATTCAGCTTTAAATAAGGAGGAGGGGAGTCACATATAAACATGCCAAAAGCTCTCTATCTGAGAAGGGTTAAGCTATTCAAAATTCATCCATTTATTTGAATAGCTGAAATGTAATGTTCAGCAGTGTTTTAGGCTTTTCCTTTTGCATTTCCTTTTGAAGTGTATCTGATTGTAAATAAAAATTGTCAGTATCGATTTTTAATTTTTATGTCGATAATGACACAGCTGTGTCAAAGTAATGTTCCATTATATTGTATTTTTGCTGTCCCAAAATTTCATATCTGATTTGCTAACAACAGTGTGTTTAATGTGAAGCTACATACAAAGTGCACAAAATGAGGTCAAATGTGCGGGTTGATACCTTGGTGTCAATTAGGTCATTCCCTGGGGAGGACCTTAACTTTAACATTTAGTATGCAGCACCATACTGTTTGTAATCTGTTATTTCATTGGCCAGTGTACTTTTCCTGGCCTATTGAATTTCAACCCCTCTTCCATTTGCAACTTGCTCTTGGAAGGGGTAACACTGTAAAAAATTTATTTACCACTCCCAGCCCACCCTAGTTGGGCACAATGTTCATTTGTTTCTTGCCTTTAACATTGTTTTCTAGTTTCAGATGATATTGAGTGGCTGCAGATTCCTTGCCAAGATCTCACAGTCGTCTAACGGTGGATCAGGCCTTTGCTCCTTCTTTTGGAACTTTAGATCATGGACACAATAGTTTGGGTTGAGTTTCCATACCCAGTGTTTGCCTTCATGAGGCTAAGTCTTGTAGTTGGTTCCTCTTCCATCAGTAACTTGCAAATATTTATATTATAATTACTATAACAACTGTTTTATGATGATAATTTACATATAGTAGCTGGCACATGATAGCAGCATTTATTAATTGTCTCTAAATATTATAATACAAACCAGTGAGCTGCTACACTAATAGATGGTACATCAACAGTATTTATATCAAATTATCACTGGTGTATTACGACCTATAATGTGTATAGTATATATAATAACTGTTAATGCAGGTTATGTATCGCTATTAATACCTGCTATGTACATTATTCCTATCATGTTGTATTGGCATAAAGCCTTTGTGTGTTTTTATTGTCTTCTGATGCTCATGGTGATACAAAGCTTAGATACAAGCCTTAGCATCTACTTATCTCCTATTTTAAGTGTATCATAGAAACACTCCTGTTTGACCTGAAGTGATCATAAATTACCACATATTTTAAATCATGATCAGCTGATCTGCTCCCACTTGGGGACCTTGCAATGTAACTTGGTACAAGCATTTTCTGCTTACCACATATACATCTTCATGGAAATCTTGGCAGTTTACAGTTTACTGCTTTTATCGCATGCACTGCATAGCCTGCTTATATCAAACAGCTTGTCTGACCAGTAGTTTCAAAAGTAAATCTGCCACTTTCCCTTCACAGCTTCTTGCCGCCCTCACTGGCGTTGCAGTTAGAGGCCCCTGCGAGGTCGGACATATCATGTGTATTATTTTTAACTTTTGCACTATTGCGGTTTCCCCCTCTTATTCTTGTCAATTTTTAACCTGATATTTTTAACAAGGGGTTTCTGGTCCTGTTGGCCTAATACTGCTTGGTCTTCATGTCCGGACACACCATAGGCGTCGTTTGAATTTAGACTGTCACTTTTATAGCCTAATCTCAATGGTTTCAAACCTTTTTGTCACTTTTATAGCCTTATCTCAATGGTGGACAATGTTTCATATTTCAAACCTTTTTAACACTCTTTTACATATATTTTACCTCTATGGCTAATTCTACTTCCTGTACATATATAAATTACGAGTATCAGGCGTATACTTGCATCGTACTCTTGTACTTTCCAGAAAATGTACAAAGTTTCTATTTGGTCTGTTTCATCTTTCTTTCTGCTATTTGGTCTATTGGCCCCGCTTTGCAATTGCAACTTATCCTTCTCCATCATATATGCTTAAGTTTGTCTTTCAATATTCTTTTGATGCGGTTGCAAACTTGGGTTGCAACTGCACTTTGTCTATTTTTCAAAATTTCGTTAGTGTACTTGATGACAGAAAATTTTGGTCAATTTGCAATTGCAGGGTGGGTCCCTCCTTACTTGCACTAGATGCATGCCTGTTAACAAGTACCCCTTCAACTGTAAATGTCATATAGTGGGTACTCATTGGCCTTGAGGTGAAATGTTACTAGTTGTTATGACGTTAAACAAATGGTTATTCATTGTATAGTATACATTGTAACTTTTTGTAACAACTACAACTTTTAGTAGTAATAAAATATATATTAATCCCAATTGCTATCTTTTATTGCAATTGGTTGGTCCTCCCGGGGGAATGACACAGAAAACCACAGTGGTTATATGAAAAATCAGTCTTAGCTTGGTCTTAAGTTTATTACATTTGTCTCAGCTAAGACTTGCTTTCTGAAGGCCTATTTATGACAATTCTTAGCTAGGACGGAAATCTTAGATTTAAGACTGGATTAAGCTTCATTGCCTCCAGTTAGGTCAAGTCATAATGAAAACCCCAGTATGGGGAATAATATTTTATTATACATTAACAAGTACTACTCTATATTTTATTTACATTTGTACTATTCACTAAGATTATATGTGACATTTTATCAAATTCGCCATTGACCAGATATTTACATATTCTATACATATTATGTCAATGGCCATGAAATATTTCTTTATACTATTACTATGAACTTGTATGAGCATAGCTATGCAGAAGTTTGAGGTGACCCTAAAAGAGGGTTAGATAGTTATACGTAAAGTGGATGTAAATGAGTTAGGGTTGCCTTAGCTCCAGGCTTAGAAACAGTTAAGGTCAACCTAAAGTTTAGATGGTAAGTCTGTAATTTGAAAGATGAGAGAGTTTAGGGTGACCTCAAACTTAAGATTTTAGCAAAATAGGAGTTTAAGTCGAAATTTACATTTCCAAGTTACTGTATGGATTTATGATGAAAGATGAATTACTTTCAATGTGTGAAATTTTAGTTAATAATTTTAATTTTCAATTCAAAATGAAAAAGGGGGGAGGAGTAGAGGATTGAATTGAGAGCCCCCATGAGGGACTTGAAGTTGAAACATTAGGTAGTGAAAATGTTGAGATTAAAAACTGTAAAAGTTAGTCACCGTTACTAGGAAGAAGTGTGTGTGAGATCATAAACAGTAAAACAAACGTGTAAAAATATTTAAAATAGTACATCAATTTAAGTTGAAAGCCAAGTCACAACTTGGTCAACTCAATAGTACCAGACCCAGACATCAATCAGCATTCTGACAGTGGGTTTATAGTGTAAGGTATTACTTTATGACATGCATACTACCAATATTTCTGCTTTCACTTGCAGGCCTAGGCCTGAATATATGCATAATTGTACATGTATAAAATACTGTAAAATGTAAAATTAGATTTGTTTAAAATTAGATAAAATAAAAGCATGTAAAACATAGTATATATAGTCTAGACTGTGAAACATCAATAGTTATGAATCTTCATATACAGGAAACTGTCTATAATAGGGCATCCATAAATAGATCACCTATGACAGGGGCTCACTGGCCATTCTAAGGTATTTCAAAGACAAAGTGATATGGCAGGCAATATGGCACAGCCTGCAGTAAAGTTCTGTCCTTGTTCCAGACTATTCTGTTGTCGGGATGAGGTGTCCTCCTCCGACGATGTGAATATGAATTTGTACTCATGAGTCCAGGTGTCGTGTGGTTGGGCATACAGCTTCATATATTTACATGTAGCACAGTGCAGGGAGACCCACTAATTTCATAACATTGTCACATACAGGAAGTCCTTCTTACAGGGCAGCTGACACCGCCACATCCGGGGATAGAGTGAAAGTCACAACTCCCACTGAATAAAGCTGGGGAAGTGCAGCAATTCTCACACCACAATGAAATAAACCAGAATTTAGCATATTGGCAGCATAACTATTATGTCCTCGTGCCAGAAACACCTGGAAGAGCGGGAGGCCAGGCCCAATGAAGCCTCCATCATTCCCACAGTACTGTGAACTGTCGCTTGGGGAATGGAAGACAGGGGGAGAAGTTGCATGCACGTTCTTTGTCATACTGAATCTGAAGGTCTGGTCACATTTGGTAAACATCGTCATTAATCACATGTAATAATTAATTACACATTTGATCAGACACATCACTCTTTGTATTACACATTTCACTATGCATCCTAGCTGATGAAGATGCTTGATGGTACTTAGGTTCGAACCCAAGATTTTTTGATTGTAGGATCCAGCTCAGTGCAGTGGTTCTTATAACATGAACTTCTGAAAATAGACTAACATACTCTATTAATAGGTCCTAGGGTGGGAATGGGGGCTTAAAAATTTTTAATTTCTATAAAAATGGCGACTGCCTTGTTTGACTTCCACTGAAAAGTGAAGCCAAACTGGTTTTAAGCGGGAAGCTACTGACCTCAGGTCAGGGGTCAACCAATCAAAATTCTGTACAGACACAAGAATAACTGTTACAAAAAACTGAGGCAATGAGGTGGGTATAACTAAAGTGATACACACTCAAATATGACACTAAAATTAAGACCTCTTGTGAATACGGAAACAGGTAATTAGTTTCACTGTAAATGGTCTCAGTTTATCATGGTCTTGTGCCCTCAAAACATTTGCTATGTGGATTTTTTCAATAAATCTTAATTTCCCCACATTTATCTTTACTTTGGTCTTAGGGCCGAAAGAATGGGGACTGACATAAAACATGAAAGTTTGGTGCCAGATTCAGCTGTAAACAAGGACCGAGTGAGGGGGTTCATATGGAGGTCGCGTGATATGATTTGTAAAAAATTGTTTGTTTTTCTGCAAATTCCACGCTAGTCTAAAATATTTGCAAAGTGACTCTTGTTAACACAATTTCAATATGTACACTATTTCACTGGGATCTATGAATCTGTTATTTTGTTGAACGAGATCCCATCCATGCATGGATATTATTATCATCTAGCTTTCTTTAAATGTCATTATTTTCAAGGTTATTTTGATGAAAAAAATTGTTTCTGTAAACTTTAAATAGCTTTTAAGCCTGATTTGACATCATAAAATCATAACGGGAGGTTGTGAAACAACATATTTTTGATTATAATTTTGGATGAATCTTTTTCAATTTCTTTAGGTTCACTTAATATTTTACAAGGGGTCGGTGATCGGAACCCCCTGAACCCCCTTCTGGATCCTATAGTGGAAAGTTGTCATTGGATAGTTTTCTGTGTAAATTCTTCGTTGCATAATGTTTACTGCTTTCCTCAATTCTATCAACTACTCATTGTAATATGACTTATACAATGTGTTGAAAGCGACATGTAAAAGCAAACCAATCATTCAAATCATAAATGTGTGTATTATGAACGGTGGTCGGTAATGTCCTGTCATATATACCTACAATTACCTACAATGCAATATGGTTGGATTATATATGAATATAATAAAAGTTTACTTAGTGTCTTTTGTTCCTGTAACATTAATCAAACTGGTATCAAAAATATTTCTACTCTAAACACCTTAGACGCAAGATGAAAATGACATACATTCATGAATGTCATAATTTTGGGTTAAATTTATCTTACCTAGCAGAACTCATTGCTATTAAGACGTAACTAGTAAACTTCATTCAGGCACGTAAGAATATAGAAAAAATTTAACATTGTGATTGATTAACATTAAATTTCTTCCTTTTAGTCAAATTGGAATTATTTGCATTAGATTTGTTCATGGTTTAAACAATAGACAAGTATCTTTTTTGTTGTTGTTGTGAATGAAGCCGGCATGAGGCTTGTCTTTCCAGAACATAGAATATAGCATAATGTGGTGGGAGGCCATTGATCTCGGACATTTAGTTGTTGAAATGTAAAAAAGTTAAACGGAAGGTGAAGGTCGAATAGCCTTGAGTAGTTGACAGTTTAGACTCACAATTTAAATAGAGAAGCACATAGATTGAGAAAAAAAGGACTGTGGGTTTCTCTGGTCTAGGCTGTACTTGGTACAGCATAGACACATATAATAGACTTTATAGAGGAAAGTGACTGTTATATTGTTAGAGTGCAGCAGCAGGAAGCAGTGTCTTTGAATGTAAGGACACGGAAGGAATGCAGGGGTATTTAGTATGCACAAGGTCTCGTCTATCACCAGGGTGAATACAAAATTACAATAATATAAAACCCATGAAATATGAAAGTATGATGCAGTTTGGGCTTATCTGAAAGCCATTCCTGCCACCTCTTCCCCTGTTTCTGCCACTTTTAGGCAACATCTACACCTTTAGGCTTGGGCTTGGGTTTTGGGGCCTGGGTGTCACTTGTCACATCATTGTGCATGTATACCTCAGGAAACCTATTTACTTGCCTTAAGCTTCCATTCATCTTAGTCAATGATTGCACTTGGATTTCTACATTGCTACCTTTGACCTTGAGGATTTTAAGCTGACTTATATTCCTACTAAATTTTGTGGACATTTTGTAGTCACTCTCTTCTAAAAGTGCTTTTGACCTTGCACTTGTTTCAAGATCGTCCGATAATCCCCGACCTTGATAACCCCTTGTTGACCTTTATAACCTCATATAACACTGCTCAAGCTCACTGGTAGTTCTTGGTTCCCAAAAAGAATTTTACAAAATAAAGTCATTTTACAGTAACAATAATAGAAAATATGACAGACATGTTACATATAATACATATAATCAATTAAGGTAATATTTTAACTCCACCTATGCATTTTTACTTTTCTCCATGGAGAATGAGGCCAGCACGAGGTTTGTCTTTCCAGAACATAGATTCAAAAAGCTAGAAATTAAAAGCATCTATGCAGCAACTGCCTCATAACACATGACAAGTTGACACGATAATTAAGTTGTATATCCCTTGTATATTTAGACTGATAAAATACGATATCAGCCTTGCAAAAGAATTTAAAGAATTTCAAAGGGCCTTGGCAGAGGTATGCACTCTCCAAGTGCTGTTGCTGCCTAATTTTTAAGTTATTTACAATTATAATATGAAAATTTTCTGAATCAAATACATATAAATCATATTATAAAATGGGGTGTACAATAATATATAAGTGGGTAGAAAAGTCCAGCAAATAAAGTAGCAAATAAAGTCAAAGTTTGGGTTTTAAGTAATCTTCCAGACAGGGTCATCTTAGAACAGATCTTCTGTGGGAGTACAATCCACACAGAGGGGTCAGCCTATGATTGGATGCTAAATCGGCTGACCTACTAGCTGACTACCTATGTTAAACATTTTTCGAACTATTACCATTTTGGTAGGTTCTGCAAACATCAGTCCCGCTGGACAACAAAGAAGCAAAGGGATTTAAAATTTTATTGTAACATTCTGCATACATTGTGACCAATGTTTACATAACCAATTATCACTAATAGATATATTTTTAAAATACCAAGTACGTTATGCTGATAAATATATGCACCACAGTTACATAAATTACAACAGCTCAACCAAAAGTGCCATAATAAAATTACTGCCTGTTAACAGTAAAATGTAATTAAATTATAAATCCAGAACATCACTGAGATCATCTATCATAATACTGCATAACTGACAGCAGCCCGGCACAGAGGGTCATAATACAATTTACTGCCTGTTAATTATATAGCAATTCCCATTATACACCACTGACTCCGAGGAAATTGACCCCAAGTAATTACTAAGGTCAGAGGTCAAATACTATTAAAAAGGTCCAAATTAACCCCAAAGGGAATAAATAAACTGCCATAAACTAGCCTCAAACCCCAATAGGGAGGCAGTGAAACAATCAGATGTGACCAGAGGAGTCGTGACACTCCAGAAGTGGCAGAAAGCAAAAGCTCAAACATAGCACATAAAGGTCAGCATAATTTAGCCTCACAGCAACAAAGTAGTGCAACAACCAAGAATCACCCCAATTACACTCAAAAGCAAAACCTTTAACTGCAGAAATAAATGCTCCATCCTACAGCAATGGGATGCACAGAACAAATTTAAATTATGACTTATTCCCTCGGACGGATTGTAAGTCCCCCTGCATGTCTAGCCTTCTTCTGTGGATGTAGATGTAAAAGTTTTACATCATTATTGGGATAAGCAGCTTTGTACCCTTATTCTTACCTGTGTTGTGTGTTTTACTTTAGGGCATATTAATTACCCATTACACTCTTATTATGCATTAAGTTGCAGCTTAGTACTGATAATCTGATCTCCATAGCATTACATCAGTTTACAGGTAATGCCACAGTTCTACTGCTAGCTTTTATTCTACGGGTAATAGTTGGTAGTTATAGTTACAGCTTAGTTCATGGACACTAATTCTAATCTTCATCTGGTCACATATGGAGTATGTGCATCCTATATGCATACACTTTACATTTTTAGCGTAGATTTTATCAGGCGGCTTTTCCTTCTCATCCTCTCTGCATCTCCAAATTAAAAATAATAAAGTGTTATTTATTTACTGTGAAATATTATGAAAATATTATTTCACCATCAAATAATTTAAAAATTGTGTTATTAATTTATGTTTTTGGAGGCTACCTTAGCCTACTATAATGAACGTAAACTTGCACTCTTACTTTGGGTTACCTTATGTGTTACAGATAGTAGTAAACCCGAAACAAAACTTTTGGTTTTAACTGGTTGACATGTTCCTTGGGTTCAGGTGGCCTCAAATTATGTTCAATAATGTTAAGTAATCTTACATGAAATTATGGAATCATTTAGAGTGGTTGTAAACACATTCGACCCTGTTTGTTTTCTATAGTAGACTACAAGTCCAAGGAATGCATCTCTTTTTTCGGGACAAGGTACAGTCGGAATTTTAGAAACTTAAAAGCAAGCAATCAATCACACCCCACATGGTGACTGTAAAAATTCCAGAGTTTTACCTGTATATATGCTGGTTAAACATCAAATACACAAGTTTATGCTAGAATCTCTACTGTACACTGACTTCAATATAGAATACATGCACATAACGATTCCTAAAAGGTGTCAATATTTGCATAAGAAACATATATTAATCGTCAAGTGTCACACCACAAACCGGCAGACACATTCGACCAGCCATGGAAAACGCCCATATTTGTATAATCAAAAACATGTGTATACAAAGTCAGAATGTTTTAGACATCATAAAGCCCTCCATAATACCATGACAAGACACTTTAATATATTCCCTTTGTGACAGATGTGCTTAAGTATTAAATTCTATGTTTCTTCAGTTTATTTATTTATATGGGGTTTTATGTCGCTTTCAACACTGTACAGTCATATCATGATGGGTAGTTGAAGGGCAGAGGAAACCAGTACATACAGTTGGTCAAGGTTCTGTACTGTAAACTGCCGACAAACGGGAAGCAACTACTATCTTTCCCACTTGTATCACCAATGTTATACAACTGTCATTGCCCAAGAAAACTGAAATTATTGTTCTTGTCTTGTAGCTTTGAAAACTTATTGGATGACCTCTGATATGTATTTAGTAATTCCCACTAAAAGTTGAAACAGAGGTCAAGTTAGTCAGATACCATTGTGAACTGTTCACACCCTAGTACCTTGAACTTGTCTGGGGCTTCCATACTGTGTGTAGTGTCGTTGTGTGTCTTCAAAATAATTGGGGTCTTTTCATTTGCATATCCTTTTATCTGGGGCAATTATTAAGATCTTGCAAAGATGAGGGATGCAAATGCAAAATGTAATGGTATACTTTTTAACACATTACACCGGCCTGGCTAGACTTTCTCCAAGTCTTCGTTTTTATGGTATAAAATACCATGACCTTATCCCTCACAATTGCTATGTGTTGGCGAGAGCAAACATCCAATGACAAATTCGAATATTTTTCAAGATAAACATTCTTGTCAGTATGTACTTGTTGTGCATAAGTGGACAGTACATGCACCGCATCCATAGTTCCCTGATATAGTTCATTTTTTATTTTGGTTGTCTGAGAGTTTACATCAACAAGGAGCATACAATGTCTTTGTGTGTCATTTTCAAAATGGCAGAAATTCAAGAAAAGAAATATAACAAACAAGATTCTGGATGGAGATTGGGATTCATATAATTATTGTCCCTCTTGCAGAGATAAGGGCAATGTTGATGATATTTGTGTTAAGGAAAAATCAGAAATTTTTTACATATGCTTTCAATTTCTTCTGATCATCTAAAGAAATGAAAGCCTAGCAAAGTAAAGGGGGGTATTTTTTCTAAAGAATTGGAGGATTTTTTGCTAGGCACTGACTCTACTACGTTTGAATCCTCAGGTTGAAATGTCCAGATATCTTCCTCTTCTTCATAATCTGATCCCTTGCAACTTATTTTGGCAAAGCTGGATTCTGTGCAGGGTAGAATTTCATCACTAGAGCAGTCTGCTTCCAACATCAAACATACGACTAATTCTGCCATCTCTTCTGGGATACATACAGCAGAGTCAATGTGCAAAACCAGGGGCCAGTTTCACAAAACTTCCTTAAGATAAAGGTCACCTTAAATTCAAGGATTTCCTTGAATTTCTCCCTCCTTTAAAAATCCTCCTAAAATAGCCTCCTTCCTTAAAGGAGATCCTGAAAACTCCCTTAAATTTCAAGGAAGCTAAGGACCTTTAATTTAGATTTGATATGAAGGACATTTGCTCCCTCTTAAAGTTTCAAGGAAAACCTTTGGCAAGGAGAGTTAAAGGAGGATTTGTGAAACAGAATTTTAATGTGGCCTTCTCAAAAGAATAAAAATAACCTTCCTTCACTGTAGGGGGTCCTTTCCAAAGGAGGCTTTCTTGAAACCGGCCCATGGACATGGCCATACATATAGGTCTCTGTCACCATCTACGGTTTCACACCAGAAAGATGATCAAGTGGAAGAAAATCCCACCTCATTCTATCAGAAATGGAAGATTAGGTCGTAGGATGTGACTATATGATGCCAACTCCTGGAGGTTGTTGCTGTCGTTTCACAAGGTATTGCTAGCAAACAGATGTAGTCCCAGAGTTGTGCATATTTTTCAGTGGGGCTATAGATCATAACATCTAACAAGTCACAGCAGATATACAAATCTTGAGAAAGAGACCTTTCTTCAAAAATGTGTACTTCAAATGTTAAAGGAGAGGAGTACAATATACTACTGTTCATCGATGCATCCGTGAAGGGTTGGGGATCCCGTTTAGGAGACCTGACAGTCAGTGACATGTGGTTGGACACAGAGACAAGTCTTCATATAAATATTTTGGAGCTGAAGATTGTTCGGCAATAAGAGATTTTGAAACACATCTTTTAAAGAGGAGGGTTCAAGTTGCTTCAGACAATGTCACAGTAGTGTGTTATCTTAACAAGCAGGGAACTCACTCCTCATAAATGTTTCTAATGATCTTGGGTCTAATGGCTTTTTCAATTTCAACCCAAGAGCAATTTTGCTGAGGGCTCGTGTCCCAGGGTTGTGTCAGTGTGATACCAGACAGCCTTTGAAGCAGGGACAAAATCAAACAGACAGAATGGTCCCTTCATCCATCGTTTTAGATGGATTACCAAATTGATTGGGCTTGGTGACTTTAAAAATTTGTCATCACAAATATTTAAACTCCTATTGGGGATAATTATTTGTTGTACATGCTACCAACATGTAATTAAAATGCCTCAAACTTTGTTTTAATGACTTTCAATGCACATGACAAGCAAACTGTGATGAGCACGGCCATGTTAGCAGCCTGCTGTGGCAGTTTGCTATCACCTTAAAATTATGGGTATCATGTGCATTGGTTTCTAAGTTAACAGATAGTATTGAATGGTTACACTAATCAGTGATTGGCTTCGGTTGAATGAAGCCATGCTTTGGGTTTCACATCTCACTTTAAAAGTGGTAGTGAATGAAACCACACAGATGAAAGTTTCCCACCAACCCACCACTAATACACATGTAACTACCTGACTAGTCAAGACTTTCCCTCTTCGGACCTGACCTCTCCCAAGAGAATATTGGCGCATGTCTTGGTCATCTTTTTGACCTTGGAGCTGGACCTTTAGATACTGATCACATCTTTGAAGTTGGCTCCTTGTGATCTGATCAACTTTCGATCATAAAGCCTGACCCCCCAGCCTTGATTCACCTGAGGGAGGTCTACCTATGGATAGACGTAGCTTTATGTGATTGTGGATTACTTCTTTCGATCTCGGAGCTTGACCCCTAGGACTGATCCACCGAGAGGAGGAGCTCTCCGCGGATTGATGTGGCTCCTTGAGATCTTGGATTATTTTCGATTATTCAACCATATGAGACTGATCCCCTCTAGGTTAAATGTTGATGGATTAGGTGGTCCAGGCTGACCCTGGCTCCCCCCTCTTGATGTTGTCAAAATATAAATTAATGCTGAAGACAAAAGATTTCACATTGTGTGAACTGGATGATGGTGTTCTGTATTGTGAGTTCTTGGGTAGATTATGTTGACTAATAAAGGTTATGCTCTAATGACCTTTAACAGTACAGTTAAAAACTACCCTTTATGTATCTTCAGTCCCAGATTCAAATGAAGTTGCAGTAGATGCATTGACTATCTCGAGGGATGCACAAGACAGGTATGCCTACTGTCCAATAGCTCTCATTCCAAAACTGATACAAAAAATCCCTCGGCTTTTTTAGCTGAAAATCAACTGACTTCTGATGGAACTCATATAGTTCAACTGATGTCATTCCATCTCTTAAAACTTTTTCAGACCGTTCCTTGAGTGAGGATATGAGATTGTGTCTAGTAAGGGCCCTTATACACTATCTTGACAAGACCAAGGACCTTAGAAAAAACGAACATCTTTTGTATATTTCTTTCAAGGGTGGATTTTCCAAAGATATTCAAATATCAACAATTTCTCATTCCTGAAACAGACAATGATATTTGCTTATGAAAAGTCTTATGTGGAGACTGGGGCTTTACTAAATGATAAGGCATATGATGTTCTTTGGCTTTCAAGGGTGGGATATCCTTTGATGGAATTTTAGGGAATTTTTTCTGGAAGTCACACTCCACTTTTACAATTTTCAATCTGAAAGATGTGTCATGGAAGTCAAACATTGTCAATCTTTATTTCTTCAATTTCTAAGTCTTACAGGTCTCCCAAGACAGTGTTTGTAGGTAGTTGTATATCAGTTCCTCAAGGTCAGACCAAGTGACACAACCAAGTGACCTCTAAGGTCAAAACCAAAGATGCATTCTAATTCTAATTCTAATAGTACTTTTATAGCGCTTAATCTCTATCTAATGATAGACTCTAAGACGCAGAAAGCCAAAATCAGAGATCGTAATCGTTAAATCAGGGACATTGCAGGGGTCGACACCACGGAGAGACAAAATAAAAACTAGGGATAATCTAGGGTGGGTAAGCTTTTTCAAAGAGGTAAGTTTTCAACTTTTTTCTGAATGAGGAGAGAGATTTAGCTGAGCGTACATCATCAGGAAGATCATTCCAAATCCTTGGGGCATCGTATGCAAAGCTAAGGCCAAAATGCTTTTTAGACTTATATATTGAAGCACAATGTGGGACCTCAAGCAGCACACCATCAGATTGACTTCTGCGTGTTCTATACACACTATGCCTGGGTTTAAGGAAAGGTTCAAAGTATTTTGGATGGCCACTATGTAGAAACTTGTACACCAACAGGGCTGTCTTAAAGACAGAGCGATGCAAGACAGGCAGCCAATGAAGACTCTTTCTTACAGGAGTGATATGTGAGTATTTGGTGGTATTAGCCACAATTCTTGCAAGACTGTTTTGAACACATTGGAGCCTCCGAATGTCTAGAGCAGAGAGACCTCTGAACAAGGAATTACAGTAGTCAAGACGACTTCCCACCAAGGCATTTGCAGCTAAAAGAGCAGCTTCACGTGTAAGATATCCTCGGAGTCGCTTTAAATCCCTGATATGAACAAAACTAGCCTTACAGGTATTCCTGACATGGCAAGAGAAGGAAAAATCAGAGTCAAACCAGACACCTAAGTTCTTAATTACATCAACAGGTGAAAGGAGGTTGCCAAGTATATTAACTGGGAAAAATTTCCTGAGTTTTGTGCGGACATTTCTTGAGCCAAACAGAATAAATTCTGTCTTGTCTGGATTTAGTTTAAGCTTATTTGCAGAAAGCCACTTTCTGACATCATCCAAGCAGTTTTTCAGTCTGTCAAAGGCCTGAGTGGCATGGTTATGTGTGAGATGAACATATAACTGTGTGTCGTCGGCATAAAAGTGGAAACATATGCCAGGATGATTTTGAATAACTTTACTGAGGGGGGTAGTGTATAATGAGAACAAGATCGGCCCCAGGACAGAGCCCTGGGGCACACCGTACAATAGCCTTTTAGCATCGGATAAAACAGAACCAATCTTGATGCACTGATAGCGGTCACAGAGGTACGACTTGAACCAGTTTAGAACCACGCCTCCAACACCAAACCAGGAACTCAAACACTCAATAAGCGTACCATGATCAATGGTGTCAAATGCTGCTGATTGGTCCAAGAGAACAACAGCAGTAGCTTCACCTCTAGCAAGAGCAAGGTGGACTTCATTTTTAATAGACAGTAGTGCAGTTTCTGTCGAGTGACCTTGCTTATAGGCTGATTGACTGACATTTTCAAGTCCGTTACAGGCAACATGGTCATTTAACTGCGAAGCAACTACACGCTCATCAAGTTTGGAGATGAAACTCAAGCCAGAGACAGGTCGGTAGTTTTTTAATTCATCCGGTGGTAGTGAAGACTTTTTAATCAGAGGAGAGACAATAGCCTTTTTTAAACCACCCGGGACAGCACCTTCAGTTAGAGAACAGTTGACAAGTTTAGTAACTGAGGGGAGGAGAATATCCAAACATTCTTTAACTAGGAAAGTAGGCCATGGATCGAGGAGGCAAGATTTGGTTGGTGACTTGGTAATTACTTTCCGTACTTCATCCTCAGAAACTGCTTTAAAAAGGTCAAATTTGGGTACATCTGAAGGAGCAGGAAGAGTGAAGGAGTCAGTGTTAGTAAAGGAGTCCCTGATTTTTCTGATTTTATCTGAGAAAAAAGTGACAAAACGATTGGCAAGGCATATCTGAGAGGCATGAGAGGGGAGTACCTTCTCAGGAACAGAGTGCAGGACTGAGCGTAGAATCTGCCACAGTTTCTTAGAATCGTGAGCATTGTCACTAATGAGGTTCCTGAAATAGTTGGTCTTATCCTTAGTAATTATGGCGTTGCACCTAGCAATTTGTTTACGGAGTCTAGCCCTATTTTGTGGAGACTTGTCTTTCCGCCAGAACCGTTCAAATTGACGCCTGACTGCTTTGGCCTGCAAGTACGTGTCTGATAGCCAACCTGCAGCACCTTTGGTGAAGGTACGAGTGACCAGAGGAGCGTGTTTATCGAGCAAGTTACTCAGATCCCTTGTGTATTGGTCATGAAGTGCACCAACGGTACTGCCAGGATTTGCAACAAATGAACACTTTTTGAGATCACAGATCAGACTCTGCATGTTTATCTTATGATACCTTCGAAAAGTGATTGTGTTTGACTTGGGTGCAGTGGGACTGGCAAAATCAAGCTGACCATGAACAACGGCGTGATCAGAAAAGAATCCACCGACTCGTACGTTGGAAACAACCTTCGGCTCAGTGGGTGCAAGAACAAGGTCGAGGATGTGACCATGTAGGTGAGTAGGTGAGTGCACATGCTGTGCAATATTGCATGAGTCAAGACAATTCAAAAATTTGGTGCTGTCACTGGAACTTGTGTCAACATGAATGTTGAAGTCCCCACACATGCATTGCGGGTTAATATGTATATTTATTATCATTAAACAACAATGAAGCCACACTACAGGTTATTTACAATTCATGAAACATTTAACTCTGGCACAGGGTCACCTTAAATTTAAGTCGAATTTAAGGGGACCTTAAATTGATTGTAATATAAGGTCAAGTTAGTTAAAGGAGGTAAAAGAACCTCATACAGATTTGAAGAAAATAAGATTACATAATGAAGGTGGGCCTGTGCCAGAAATAAAAGAGATATTTAAAATGTTAAAGTGGTGACATGGTAATTTTTAAAGTTTTTTACTGAATTGAATTTAACCAGCCACACCAGTGTCCAATAAACAAATAGCATGACTAATTATAATTGGTTCACTGTGTGGTATGTTTACAAACTATGAAAATACGTAATATATAAATTTTACACCAAGGTCAAATCCTTGGTTTCAAAGGTCACTAAAACAGGTTCTAAGCTGACTAATGCTTGACAATGAATTACCTTTTAATGTGGAACCTCTAGCATTTGATAATGTTATAATGTTGTTGAGAAATAGTGTATAATATATACATAACATCAAGGCCAGTGGTATGATTGCTAATACATGACATCTGGCCGCAATTTTCTGATTATCATGTGTTACTTAACATAAACAATAATTATTGTGCAAATCAACTAAAATATTATATTTAAAACGATAACTTATACAGTGTACACCATTATCACAGAAATTAACCATGTATAGCATGAGTACATAACAGTACATAATGGACTCTTATAAAATGCTTACAGTCGTTTACAGATGAATCATAGAAGCAATTACAGTTGTTATGTACTCATAATATCATATCATAATAATCATAATAATGTTACTATCTTCATATTGCAATTACAGGTATACAATACACTGAACAATGTATATACAACAATGACTAATGTATATTCAACCATAAATGTTAACACATGACACTTGCAAAATGAATTTTAATTTAAAACACACTTTGACAAGAACATAAGACAGACTGTTGGTTAGTCGCTTATGGATCAATCATATTTGTAGATAGTTGTATATAAGATGTTTCAAGTTGCTTCAAGTAACTTCATGGCAACAAGAAAGCAAGAATAACCAGAACTAATGTTTGACAAATTTAAGCTAAAACAGTCTATGTAGAATCTGGGAAGATGTTTTAAGGTTAGTTTATAACCATATTCAACAAGTTATGTTGTTTTTAATTAACTATTCTAGCATTTCTCTTGAATGGCTTCTATGTTCGGTTTATAATTATCTTCAACTTACGATGTTGTTATGTCAGCTGTCTTGTCAGTCATCTAACATTATGGCAACACTTTGCGGTCTCTGAGTGCGCGTACAGGTCCACAAGAACATCTTCTCCTACAAAAGTACAAGGCCCAGAGACATGTTATTAGTTTTAAAAGATACCTTATCTATTCAGGATGATAAATTGTAAAATTCATCCAGATCCGTCGGTTCATCTGTTCCCCAGAGCAATTAGAAGTGAGGTACCCCCACCCAAAGTATGAACATTTCCACACTTTATCACAATTTTCTCATTGACTATTGAAGTGATTTCTCTCTTATTTTGCATATATGTACTAGGCCACAGGCGGATTCCTTTGTGTCAGTATAAGACCTGGATCTTTCTTTTATATTTTTTATGAAATTTCATAATAATTTTAATGCATTCAAATCCATAAAATCATGCACTAAATAATCCCTTATAACTTGAAAAATGTTGCATTTAGAGTATTTTGCTAAAATTCTTATTCAGCTACTTTTTTTATAGCCATAACATGGTGAGTAACTTGGGAATCTATCCCCATAGCTAAATGAGTAATAGCTACTTTGTGACTTTTCAGTAACTTCCATATAGAGTAAAGTCACTTATAACTTGAAAACTATTGCATATACAGAATTTTGTATGAATATGTTGTTCAGGTACTTTTGGATCAGCTATAACATAGTAAAGTTGCAGAACTGTAGCTCATGGCATAGCTGAGTAATAGCTACATTTAGGTTATCATGGTTGAGTAAATTGCTTATAAACTATTTCATTTGGAGTATTTTGTTTGATTATGTTAGTCACCTATTTTGGGGTCTGCTATAAAATAAAAAAATCCAGACCTGTGGATCATTGCATAGCTGAGTAATAGCTACTTTGAGGTTGTCACTGTTGTGTAAATCAGTTATAACTTGAAAATTATTACATTTATAGTACTTTCTTTAAATATATTATTCACAAACTTTGAGTCAGTTATAACATAGTAAAATTGCAGACTTGTAGTTCTGCGTCTTTCAGGCAGCTTGCTCTGGTTCTACTGTCGGGTGATGTCGCTCTAAATCCTGGGCCATTGAAGTTTGGGTTTGCTAACTGCCGGTCCATTAGGAATAAAGGTCCAATTCTCTGTGATGAAATCCAAACTGGAAATTTTGATGTTTTTGGTCTCACCGAGACCCATATTAAAGCTCTAGACACACCCTCATTTTTAAATGAGTTAACGCCTGAAGATTTTTCCCTTGTTCACACCAATAGAGAAAACAAACGTGGTGGCGGTGTTGGCTTTTTTATTAAATCTGCTCTTGATTTTAAAACCATTCATTCCCCTGAGTTCTCCTCCTTTGAAAATCACACTGTCTGTCTCACTCTTGATGGGCGTCGCTTGTTTCTTGGGGTCATTTACCGGCCCCCTGCCTCATCTGTAGTAAAATTTTTTGAAGATTTTCTGTCATATGTGGGTTTTTTGTCTTCCTTATCCCCCTCCTTTGTCATTTGTGGTGATTTTAATCTTCATGTCGACATTATGTCTCCAACAGTCTCTGAATTTAAATCAGTCATGGATTCTTGCTGTCTGTCCCAATACATTGATTTTCCAACTCACCTTCATGGTCATACCTTAGATTTGTTGATGGCTCCATCTGAGTTCTCTGCAATTTCTGATGTGAAAGGTTCAGGCTTCATTAGTGATCACAAAATTATCTCTTGTGTGGTTGACTTTCCATCTTTGGATACACCAATTCAGAAAGTTGTTACCTTCCGTCAGTACCATAAATTGAATATTGATAAATTCAGAAGTGACCTCCTGACTATTCCGTTTGTTAGCTCACCATCTGATGACATAGATTTATTGCATGAACAGTACATGTCTGGTTTGTCTAGCCTTCTAGACATTCATGCACCAGTGAAGACTAAACAGCTCATCAAACCAGCCCCAAGCTGGATAACTGATGAGTATAGAACTGCCAAGTGCATGAGAAGGCAGTTTGAGCGTGCCTGGAGAAGAGACAAATCCCCTGAAAATCGTTCCCGTCTTCAATGGCAGATAAACAGATGTAACCACATCCTAAATAGAAACAAGGGGTGTTTCTATCGTGATCTAGTTAGTGAAAATTGCGGCGATAGCAAGAGGTTATGGCATGCACTAAACAGAACATTGAGTCGGTCAAATTCTACTGTCCTCCCATCCTTTGTTGACGAAAAATCTTTAGCAAACAGATTTGGTTCGTTTTTCATTGATAAAATTAAAAAGATTCGAGACACCTTTAAATACACCCGATCTCAGGTTCTTCATCCAGACAAGGAGCCGCCGACTTTCTGTTCCTTTCAAGCTGTCACTGAGACTGAAGTCCTTAAGTTTATAAAGGAATCCCCTTCTAAAACTTGCTCCCTTGATCCATGCCCCACTCACATTGTGAAACAATGTATTGACATTCTTCTCCCTTCATCGACTAAACTAGTTAAGTTGTCCCTCAAAAACGGCATTTTCCCTAATCCTTTCAAACAGGCTATTGTCACTCCCCTCCTCAAAAAGTCCACCCTTTCAAAAGAGGATTTGAAGAGCTACCGACCAGTGTCCGGTCTTAGCTTCTTGTCAAAATTGGTCGAGTGAATTGTGGCTGCCCAAATTACATCTCATATGGATTCTCATGATCTTGGTAATACTTTCCAGTCAGCCTACAAGGTGGGGCACTCGACAGAAACTGCCTTGTTGTGCATCAAAAATGAGATTCACTTATCTCTGTCCAAGGGCATGCCTACAGCACTAGTGCTACTTGACCTGTCTACGGCATTTGATACTATCGATCATGACACACTCCTATCCTGTCTGTCGTCTAGATTTGGTTTTGCTGGATCGGCATTAAAATGGTTTAGATCCTATCTCCAGGATCGTTTTCAGTCAGTCAAGATTGGTTCTAGTCTTTCGAATTTGTTCAAATTGAAGTTTGGAGTCCCCCAAGGTTCTGTCTTAGGTCCCCTTCTGTTTTCCCTCTACACAACACCTCTTGGTCAAGTCATCAGAAAATATACCGGAGTCCGTTACCACTTCTATGCGGACGACACTCAGTTGTTCATTCACTTATCCCCTGATGATAGTCTCAAGTCTTTTGACCGTCTTAAATCATGTTTGAATGATATTCAGGTCTGGATGTCTGAAAACAAACTCAAGCTAAATGCTGATAAAACAGAATTCATAGTCTTCGGTGCCAAAGACAGACACAAATGGCTCAGTGACTCACTACCTGTCAATATCCTGGGTAATTGCCTCTCTCCTGCAGATGTTGTACGCAATCTGGGTGTCCTGTTTGATGCAAAGTTTTGTTTCACCAATCACGTAAATTCTGTTATCAAATCCTGCTTTATCAGCCTCAGGGACCTTCATCATATCAGGAGGTTTCTTTCTGTGGATACATCAGTGGTGATTGCAAATGCTCTGGTCAGTAGTCGTTTGGATTATTGCAACTCTCTTTTTTGCAGTTGTCATCACGAAATGCTACAAGGCTCCAATATGTTCAAAATGCGCTTGCAAGGTTTGTCACTGGTGCTTCAAAGTACACTCACATTACATCCACCCTTAGGACACTCCATTGGCTACCCGTTAGACAACGTATTATCTTCAAAACCCTAGTTTTGGTCTATAAGTAATACTATAAGTATTTTGTACCATATCTCCCCTTGTACAAATCTGCCGTGAATACAAGACGTTCCAATCCCAAAAATTTATTCCTTCTGGTTCCCTCTTACTGTCTTTCCATCCATAAATCAAAGGTCCATTTTAACAATAGTTTCTCATATGATGCCCCTAAGTTATGGAATGATCTTCCATATGATATAGGCAGTGCTCCAAATCTCTCCAGTTTCAAAAGTCGACTCAAAACCTACCTATTTCAGAAATCATTCCCACCATAGCTTCTTACTACCGAACACCGGACCGCCTCCCTGGCAACGACTCGGAACATGTCTAATGTCTCATGATTTATGCCTTACGGATTGGATGGTGTGCCTTAGAATCCGTTGATACGGAGATTAAGCACCTGGACAACTGATTGATTGATTGATTGATCATTGCATAGATGAACAATGACTATTTTCAGGTTCTCACTGTCGTGTAAATCAGTTGTAACTTAAAAACTATTGCATTTACAGTATTTTTTAAAATGTGTTATTCACCTACTTTTTAGTTAGCTATAACATAGTGAAATTGTACACCTGTACCTCATAGTATTGTTGAGTAATAGCTACTTTAAGGTTATTGCAGTTGAGTAAATCAGGTGTGTTGTAAACTATTGCATTTACAGTAATTTCTTAAAATATGTTATGCACCTACTTTAGTCTTCTATAACATATTGAAATTGCAGACCTGTCACATCATTACATAGCTGAGCAATAGCTACTTTGAGGTTATCACTGTTGAACAAATCAGTTTTAAAGTGAAGACTATATCATTTGGAGTGTTTTGTTTCAAGTATGTTATTCAGCTACTTTGGGGTCAGCTATACCATAATAATGCTGGCCTGTAGGTCAGTGCATAGCCGAGTAATAGCTACTTTGAGGCTTCAACTTTTAAGTTAATCATTTATAACTTGAAAACGATTGCATTTTTAGAATATTTTGTTTAAATGTGTTATTCTTCTACTTTTGTGTTAACTATAACATCGTAAAATTGCAGACCTGTAGCTCATGGCATAGCTCAGCAATAGCTACTTTTGCGTTCTCACTTTTGAGTAAATCAGTTGTAAATTGAAAACTATTGCATTTACAGTATTTTGTTTGAATGTGTTTTCAACCTACTTTTTACTCCTGAATAATTAACTTGGTACTTTACTTTTGCGTACCATTTACAGAGGACAGCTTTTGTGTCCTTCTTTCACTTCTAATCTGAAACTCAAAACACACAGTCAGCTGACATAGAGCTCGTTCATGGGCCCTGATTGCTTGTTTTTAGTTATTTAACTTTAGTTTCACTTAATGTAACGAGAAGTTTATTACGACTGCTAACATGTCAGTACTTTATCCTCACAATACTGCTTGATATTAGTACCATGAGTTTTTTTTACCTACTTTTGGTCTCAAAAAATTAAATAAACCCACTACCAGTACAGTTGAAATCAGGCAATATTGAGGATTAGGGAATGGTATTTCATGCAATAAAATGTAGGTTAAATACTTACCTCATTCTCACTACACTCTGATTCCTGCAATACATCCCCACTTTCTTATTTTTTGGACTGTTGTTAAATGATGGTCTGCAGTTTACAGTACAGAACCTTGCCCAACTGTATGTACAGGTTTCGTAGGCGTAAGAAACTACCGGTTGTGATATGACCTAAACAGTATTGAAAGCGACGTCAAACCCAAATAAATATAACAAATAGACCTCAATGTCATACAGCACAACAACAGAACACCCAGCCACCAGACCATGAACTCACTATTTCTCTATTGACATATTTAGACCACTTTGTAATGACGTATTAAGACAAAGATCATTCTTTGTGAGACAGATCGTCTAAAGAGGAAATAAATATTTCTCTATGAATGTACATATTGATTATTCATCAGAGGCCCAAAATGGTATACACAGACACACAGGCCATACAGAACTGGATTATGTTTCTTGCATAACTCCTAACCACGGATAATTAGTGTCAAAAGTGGTGAATATTGAGGAACCCATGTAACGTACAAATATGGAATATACATCATGAAAAGGGGATTTTTTAAGCTTTCAGGTGTATTATTGTATTAAAATCCACGCAGAAAATGCGTAGGAATTAAGCTTGTTATATTTATATATGACAGACTTTTTCAAGTTCTTTCTTTGGTTATGGACATATTTATATAATATTACAAAGTGATGGATAATAAAGTAAAATATCCTTCCATTAGGCATACATAAAATATCACTCAAGAAGATCAACCAGTTTTATACTCTAACTTTGCACTCGTATAATACTGTCATCTTCATTCTTGACACACTGTTTTCATATTTGTCAGTTAGAAAGATTTCCAATTATATATTCAAAATTTAGCCCTCAAAAGTGGATATAAAAGTTTAAATGCTGTAACTTAAACTGTGCTGATGAGAATACTAATCCAAATAGACATTCCCCAGAGGGAACCAAATAAATCCAATAATTGGAGTTTATATAAATATTTATTCTATTATTCTTTGATTATCAATCATATAACACATAATGATACATAATAATCTTTACAAAACATGTTAATAACATCTATGTACGAGTTACCATTACTGTTTAGCATGTTATAACATTACTTTGCTCATGATATATTAATATTACAAATAACTCAAGTAAACAGGGTTTAGGAAACCCTGACAGTTAAAAGTACTGTTTAGCATGTTATATCATTACTTTATTCATGATATATTTACATTACAGATAGCCCAAGTAAACAGGGTTTGGGACACCCTGATAATTGCAACTTGAGAAATTGGGTGATTGAATTTCTCAAGGTCATATGTCATGCCAAATGTGACATATTACTAGGACTTGGTGGGACTATGACAACTTTGTCAGAAAAGGGAAAAAGGTTTAACCTATAAACTGTGGTTATAAATGAATTTTTCATACAATGATTGACTGAGAAAGAGAAAATCTGTGATTGAAGATGCACAGAGGCACCCAAACAGCCAAGAAACATTAGGGATGTAAAAAACGCTGGAAGGTAGAGGATACAGGTGAAGAAAGTTGGGGTGTGGATTTGATGTATTTCCATACAGAATCCGATTTCCAGGTCCCATGGAACATAATGTCCTGTAGGGGAACGCCATTATGAAAGGCCCAAGTGGCACCAGAACGCCTAAAGTCATGAAATTTCAAGGGTGGGGAAATATTCAATGCTGTAGAAATAGAATGCAGATGTCGTCTGGCCACTGAATCAGTTAAAGGAACTGAACCATAGGACCTGGGAATTAGAAATAGTGGTTGGTTTGAAGAACCAGGGGTGTGATCTAACAATGACTTGACAGCTTTATATGGGCAAAGTATGGAGTCACCTAATATTGGAATTGGAATAGTATGTATGTCAGTTCTATTCTGGATTGTTTTTGACCATTTTACTATGACATTTGCTCCCTGATCTGTAAGTATAATATCCCCACGGGCTAACTGCCTAGTGGCGTCAAAGGCCTTGATGGAATGTGGAAGAATATTGGAAATCCTGAGGAAGGAAAAGAATGCTAAGGAATATAATGCAGTAAATTGTATGGGAAATTGGAATGCTTGCGTGGTCATGAGAATTTGTTGGAGCAAATCAGTGGATATAATGTTTGTGGATTTTGGTTGTAGAGGTCGATCTAGCTTCAATGCTTTAGAAAACAACTGAATTTGTTCATGTCTAAAGGGGTTTGTATCAAGGTTGTAAATTATGAACTGTGCTCTAATACCAGCCATATAATTGGCTATGTTAGCTGCTGTAAGGCCATTCTCAGACAAGAACTGCATGAACATTAACAAGAGTGAATGGTTTACCTGATGGTGGCACAGTCCAGTTGCCACCAGGAAGCCCAGGAAGTCAGAGAACATTCTATGATATGTCCTGGCTGTGGCTGGTCGAAAAGCCATCTGTAACCTCTGCCTGGCCCTGGTGGCAAGCTGGGCTGTGAGTTTGTCACCATCTGTAAAATAAAAAGTTATATGTCATGGTTAAGTTTCATGAGATCAACATGTGTGTTAATCCATATAAACTGTGGTAAAAGCTGATAGAGTTTAATTAATGGATATTTTGTAACATTCCATCTAGAAAGTAAATCAGCAATATTATTTGATTTGCCAGGGATATGATGAACACGAATATTTATGTTAAATATTGCACAAAGCAACCAGATATTTCTGGCGCAAGTAGCTAAGAAAGTATCTTTAGTTTTGCCAGAGGTAAGTACTTCAACTACTGCCAAATTATAACATTTTATATCGATAGTTCTATCAGACCATGCAGAAGCCCAAACCTTCAGTGCAACAATTACATTTAACATTTCAAGTTGTGTTATATGTAGGTGATGAAACTGAGAAGGGATGGGCAATGCATATACCATATTTGCAAAAGTAGCTCCCATACCCGTTAGGGAAGCATCTAAATGAACTACATGACTAGATATCCTATTATCGAAGTAAGTAACACCATTATATTGGTGCAAAAAGGTATTGAACCAACATAAATCTTGGAAGAATTGAGGTGTTTGTTTGAATCTAGTGGAATCATGATGAGACCTCAAAACCTGTAGCATACGATTCAAGAAGATACGAGCCGGTTTGATACATTTTGAAATGTACAACAATGACCCTAATAGGGACTGGTATTGTTGTTTGGTAACTACTGTTTTTTGTGTCCATTGTTGGCATAAAGTTTTAATTTCCTGAAGTTTTTCTTCAGGAATAGATAAAGTTTTGTTTACTGTATCAACTTGTATGCCTAAACATGTGACACATGTAGAGGGAGGAACCAATTTTGAATCACTCACCTCTAATCCTAGGTCCTTAAGCAAGGACAATAGGAATTGATAAGATTGATGAATTTTTGACGGTAATCCAATATATATGAGGTCATCAATGTTATTTAAGAGTGCATTATGATTATGTTTTTTTCATAATGAACCGGATTGCATCGGAACAGCTCTCAAAAAATCCGGATCCGAGTCGAAATCCGAATGGCAGAGATCCGTCCAGGAATAGATCCTTATGAAGTATTCCTAGCAGATCAATGTCGCCCGGATCTATACGCAAGTGACGAAAGGCCCTGCTGATATCTACTTTGTACAACAATGAACCTGGACCCAAATTCCTGACTTCTCGAACAATGTGATCAATAGATGGATAAGACAATGAGAAATAAGTATCCAAATATCTAAATTTATGAATTGAACTATTAATGGAGGCCCCTTTGGGCCAACTTAGGTCCATTATGGTACGTCTTTTATCAGTATTTTGCTTTGGGCGAGTCATCAATGGAGAAATGTGAACTGGAAATGGCAGTTGTTTAAAGGGACCATATATTGCTCCATAGTTTAATTCTTCAGTTATATACTTTTCAATTTGATCCTTATGTTGTGTGGCCGAAGTATGGTTTTGATATGTTGGTTGAAGTATGGATTTCCTGTCGAAATCGAGAGGAAAGCCATAGTTTATAAGATCTGGGAGTTGTTTATCCCAATAATCTTGAAGATGAAAATACCATCTTTGCGGATTGAGTTGAGTAGGTACTGGTATTCTGGATTTTAAAAAATTTGGCACTCCACTAGAGCGTATTATTTTATGAGCCTCCAAGATATCAGGTACTTTATTCCAGATAATATCTGGCCCTTCATAAACTTTCAAGTCATTTAATGGAATATATCCAAAATCGCCCCCATTTTGTGCTAAACATGCCATATGATCTTTACTGAGATGTTTATTTTTCCAGACATATAGGGGAATATTTTGTAATGTCTCATCAAAGTGACCATTAGTATCTTTGGCTACATGTGTTAGTGTTTTTTGAAGAAAATTTTCAGCCAAAGTCTGATTTTGGTTAGCATATGCCTGTTGAGTGACTTTTACCGTATCTGGGATATCAGTGGTCTGTGTCACCTGATGAGGCAATACATTAAAATCTTTGTCATGAGCAACCATATGGAAACGACCTGTTTTGCCATCATTAAATTTATCAGATACTTCTGTATAGGAAGCATGTTGACATGCAGTATCCGATTTACTTGATTTGTCATTAAAAGGCTGTAATTCCCCTTCAGAATCCCCAATATCACTATAACGATTTGATGACGAATCGTCAAGCAGATCAGTGAAAATATGAAACCTATTGGTAAGAAACCCCTGATGGTGAGCATCTGGACTGACTTCAGTGGTTTGAACCCGTGTTTTGGCATGTGTGGGTCTACTAGGGGAAGTACAGCCTTTTGCATTCACACTCACCTTGGAAGGGGTAACGATTTTAGGTTTGACCTTGTCGTTATTGACAGTGACGATGCGGGGATCCGAAGGAACATGGTTATGAACCATTTTTCGTTTTGAATTGTAATCTAGAGTTTTAGCAACTTGGGCGTACGTCCTATGGTCCCTTGTGTTGTTGAAAGCTTTGGAAGAATGAAACCATTGCAAAGCTGTTTGTTTATCTGTATGTAGCTCAGATAAAGTACAATTTTTAACATTTTTGGTGTTCCAAACCAATCTAGTTTTAAAATGACACAAGGTATAAGGACCCACGCCCAGGTTTACTCGTTTTTTGTATTCTTTGATTTGTTCTTGCATTCCATTTCAGTATGTGAAAAGGATTTGCCACTCTTGGTGAAGCAATAATTGCATACATGTTTGTAAATCACACCTTTCGTTTCATGGGTGGCTTGGTGCATGCATGAGCCCTGATTAAAAAATTGGCAAATCATGGTCCTAGCAGTTTTGTCACGTTTTGTGGCATTTTTGGCAAAATTTTGAGTGGAAGGGGTATGACATTGAGCATGAGCTCGCCTAATTCGATCAATCAGATCAGTTTGAGTATAATCTTTGATCTCACCCTGTTCCATGCGACAGAGTAGGACTGCATGGCAGGCCTTTGCAGAACTCCAGGAAAAATCGTTAGAATCATCTAGTAACGAAATAAGATAATCCAACATAGCATCTTTGTTTTGAGTACAATTTTCATCACGCATTGTTCTGCAAAACCCTGCCATCCATTGACCCATGGTTAATTGGTCGTATGAAACTCTTTCTTTCTGGGAACCAGCCAAAACATGTTCATGGGGCCATTTTACTCTATGTTTAACGAAAACATCAACTGCCCCACCCCTTTGGGACTTAATTTTATTTTCTGACATACCTGACTTTGCTAATTGTTGTAGTTCTTTAATTCTTTCTTCCACACTACGTTGTATTTGATTATTTGCTCTGATATATTCTAACGAAGGAATCTGTGCAGTACCAGACTGGGAAGACAATTCAGTATTGACAGTGGGAGTACTTTTTTCCGCATGAGTACTGCTTGTTTTGTTGTTAGTAGTACTTTTATGGGTCTTCACACGGCTGCCCTTGACTTTGGATTTATCAGCTGTTTTTTTGACAGGTTTGTCCTCTAATTTAGAAAGCCTATCATTAATGGCAGTAAGCTGTGACAAAATTTGTTGATTAACCAACGTTTGTGTGTCTTGAAAGTCAGAGTCATGGGCAGCCTTGTTGGAATTTTCAACATGTAACCGGTTAAACGAACGCCCACTTGGGCCCGCACCGTCACTGTCAGAATCATGCATAATTTGCCCACAGTCTATTTCACTATCTGATACTGAAGAATCTGAATCTTGGTGAGACATGGTGTGTTTTTGTCCCAACAAGTTCGTTACAAATTCGTTATCATCCGACAAATGCAAATCAAACTGTACCTGAGATATATCAGACTTTTGTGAACGCAAATTATATTTTTTCTTCTCCATATACTACAGGTTGAAGAACTAAGATAAATAAAATATATAACTAAAAACAACAACCAATAGTACACGAAGAAGAAAAAGAAAATAAATTAAAATGTCCTTGAGGTGTTACCCCTTCCAAGTGTGAGCTGTAAATGGAAGAAGGGTTCAAATTTTTGGGCTAAAGAAGGCATGGGGAGCCAATCAGAAGCCAGTTCACAACCAGCATGGTTATGCATACTAAATGACAGTTTAAGGTACCCTCTCAGGAATGATCTACCTGACACCAAGGTGTCATCCCGTACAAATGCCTAGAAGATCTCGCAGAGTGGTACTGGCAATAAGTGTAATTGTCATGTTTGTGTTTTGTATTAAAACACTTTGGACAAGGCACGTCCAAAATTCAAAAATTATCCCCAAAGATTTCAATTACAGTGATGCATCATTTCAAGACAAGATCAGAAGACCCAAGAACATCATCTATTTTGGCCAAAATGAGATTGTAGCCAGAATATTTAATACTCCAGAATACATTCGTAATTACAGTGCAGAATGTGCCAATGCTCACCAAAAGACCCACAAATTCCAACTCCGTGTGTCAGACATACAGGCAAGGGAAATGTGGATGAAACGTTTTCCACAGTGCATATGCATTGGTCAGGCCAAAGCTGGAACACGAGCTATATTGGAATATTTAAGCCTTCATCCAAATATGGCAACGGCCAAAGATGAAGTTAAGTTCTTTGTAAATGACAGTAGCTATTTCACGGGTGGCTTGAAGGCGTACCTGGATCAAATGCCTTGTTCAACTGAGAATCAAATCACTATGGAGAAAAGTCCAGGGTATGTTTCTAGGGGCAGAAAAGAAACTCCACAAAGGATATTTGATTTTGATCCAGCAGTAAAATTATTGTTTGCTGTAAGGAATCCAATAGACAGAGCTGTTTCAGAATATGTGGATTTCTGGGTCAGAACTGGTCGTAATAAAGGGAAATCATTTATGGTAAATATTTTGACAAATTTTTGATGATTTGTATAGTAAGAATTTTATAATGCAAGCATCTTCTAAGGTACTGGCTGTCTGCAAAAGTAAAAATAATAAACAGTATCCACTAGGGGAGAGACAGCTATGGTTATGGGAGGACAAAGTTATTATGTTTAGGTTGTCTCTGAAAAAGTGAATAGTTGATTAGGATTTAGTTACAGGTGTAATTCCCTTACTCTATTATTCAGTGTTGCTACTATGAAACTTATATATTATCATTTTTTCTAGTTATGAACACTGAAAATAGACAATCTGATTGTCTTGTCAATGAAGCTACACAAGGAGGTTGGCAGCAATTTCTAAAGAAATCTAATCTAATCTGCTTTGCACACGCAATATTTTCCCTGCTCACAAAGCAAAGATCAAAGTTGGGGTTTTACGTCCAGTACAACTGCCAGGGTCATATTGGGACACAGAGGTGACAGCCCGTGGGAAAATGTCACAGTTATGGGGGTCCATACTCCAGGGTTCTGGGTGTGAAATAAAAACACTAGCATTCCTATCTTAGTCTTAGTCCTAACTTTAGTAGTTTATCATTTTAATCATATGCCTGATTTTATTTCGATTACATTAAGTACAATTTAGCTCTTAAATCTTCATTTAGAATCAATATACTTTTAAATTAGTAACTGAATTTGATAATTGATTTAGAGTATCGTTAGAAATTGATGATTTATAATTGTGTATAGGACTAAGACTAGGAATGTTAGTGAGTACTGCCCAGTGTTGGAAAATTGATTTGAAGCCTCATAAAAGATGTTACTGGGGAACTGGTTGTTTTTTGAGGAGGGGGGAAGATCCAGAATGTAGGTTTATAATTGTTACGACACTCATATAAAAAAATATCAGGATTTGTGAATTTTATAGTCAAAAGAGGTGAGTTGAAGACACATAAAATTTGGGCAACGGTGTATTTTGTTTCTATACAAGGTATCAAGATGTGCCTTCTGTATGTTGCTTTCAAATTCAGCATTTATTAATATTTATTTCCGATATCATTGCTATTTATTATTAATTACTATTTTTTATATTTACATTTTTGTGATTATTCAAAACATCGGCTCCACATTATTGTAAATAAAAACATGAATTTCCCTCATAAATTTTACACATGGAAAAAATATACCCAAAATATTTATGCTTTGTATTTCTTATAGGAGCTTGCTACCAACAAAAGTGGAGCAATCAGAGTGTTATATGGGCCGATCAGCAATTCACTTTACCATCATGTATTTTCCCCATGGCTTCGGATATTCAAAAGAAAACAGATTCATTTAATTGATGGGGACAACCTAATCACCAACCCACTAAATGAAGTTAAAAAAATTGAAAAATTCTTAAAGCTGCCTTCTTACTTTACAGATGATATTTTTCATTTCAACACAACAAAGGGTTTTATTGCTTTATGGTCAATGACAGAGAGAAATGTCTTGGAAAATGTAAAGGAAATAAACACCCTACACTTGAAACTCATTTTCACAAGAAGTTGAAAGATTTTTTTGATCCGCAAAATGAAAAATTTTACAAATTGGTTGGACATTGGTTCAACTGGCAATGAACCATACCACTTTTATGTTTAACTATTTTGAAAGTTTTAGTAGAGTTTGAAAACTTCAGTTTAATTTGGAAGATGATTTCATTGCATACGTGCATATTTTTCGATTATCCAAGGTGTTCTGCATCCCACTGTTTAGAATATGAAGTAGATTCCCCTGGGTAAGTTTTAGTCCTTCCATTCAATATTTTACAATTCATAAGATGGTAAGACTGACCATGAAATGGTGCTTGCTGTGGCAGTTCAAAGTTGATTATGCTGAACTGGTCATTTTAAGTTTACAGTTGAAGTGGTAGCATCTCACAATATTTTGAAGATACTGCTGTAAACATTAAGTAATCTTAGTGATCCATGAAAATCAACTTAATAATAATATCGCAAACCACAAGAGAACTCTCACTTCGAACAGGAAGCGGAAACCATTGGCATCTTGCCAGGATCTTAACTAGAACAGTTAAGAAATCATCATCCAGAAACAATGGTTTTGTGTTTACAAGATACTAATGACTCATTTTTAGGGTATTGTTTATGCTGGTGATTTCAATAGATCTTTTCCAATCTCTTCATCACAGAACAGCTGAAATAATAAATTTCTGTACCTGCTCACAATGATAAATAGATTAAACAAAGAACTCCAAAAAGCAGTGGAATAAATAGACCTGAGAAATTTGTTATCTTCTATTTTGTTGAGTTTAAACTATTGCTGTCATGACATACAGGCCAACTGACCACCTACATATAGCCCAGCGCAACAGACACTGTAATTCCAGAACATACACTGGCCGTCTATCCACCACAAGAATGGCTTTTCTCCCAGAAAGCTTTTTACATCATACCATTAGTCATAACGGATGACCATAACGGATGACCACAAACCAATCCATAGTCATGGCCTCCATACAGCCGGCATTCATGGGGATGCAATCATGATATTGTTAGCAACTAGCCAGCAATTCTGATAAACCCAACATATCAAGCCCCCCCCCCTAGAAAATGTAACACATTTGGCACAATTATGGCTTCCCCAGAGTCAATATATCCTCGCAACGGCTTATGTACACCTAATGGAAAGCAATGTGTCACAAATATGATGAGCTATCAATGCCCCAGTGGGTGGTTACATATGTAAGACATATATAGACCCAGCTGTATGACAACAGGTTCTGCTACAGAGAACACACAAGCTTTGAACCCCACATCATTACCCTTCACTGCAGTGCATAATTGTTGGACACATCCATGTACCACCTAGAAGGAAACCTGACATGAGGTTATGCAACACAAAATGTTCACTCAATTACCTCTGTGCAGTCCAAATCACCATGTAAATTTCAGAAACTACATCCAGATGAAAACTTTGACAGTACTATAAAATGAATGAACATACATGCACATGACCACACACAGTATGAGAACAATCAAGGGTTCTGTCGTTAACAATTGCAGACATTTACCTCACCAGGAGACAGCTTGCACTTTTAAAAGCAAACACCAAGACTGGACTACCACCCATTTCAGCTAGAACATGGGTCAACCACCTTGATGGGGCAAACCAGCAATGTTAATCATAGCATAAAATGAGGGTGAGCTCTGAACAACAATTAAATGGCTTCAATACATTCGTTAATTTCAACGCTAATAAAAGTTATGCTGAAAACAGTCATAACTATTTGCATAATATATTTTCAGTTAGTTCACATGTTGGTAATTGTATTTATATATTTGTATGACCGCAGGTACATTGGTCAGTCCGGCCATGAAACATTATCCTTGATTGGGAACCAATTGCGGGTTGGCATTTAGGTGCCAACCTTAATCATTCCTTCACCCCTAATTTTTGATCACCCCTATGGTGAGAGTGGACAGTGGTCACTTGGCCGGTTCTGATTGGTCAAGCTGTCGAACCATGTGTGTTTGAAGGTTATAGTGTCAGATTTGAACTGGCAGTTGAAGGAGGAACATTTATTTTTAGAAAATTTGTTTTTAGCTTTTAAATATTTTTTCTTTTTGAATTTATTTCTTCTTTATTATTCAACAACTACTGTTCTCATCTACACAGCTTTAATGGCAGCGAAACAGAAGCACAGAATGGCAGGTAACCCTTACAATTTACGCAAAAAGGTTGAGATCCCCGTTCAAATTCAGTTGGAGAATGACAGTGCATTTTTAAATGAATTTGCCTCTCAGCCAATACCGGGTCAGGTTTCGGGTTCAAAAACCGGGTCTGATACTGAGAGTACTAGTACTGACGACAGTATTGGGTTAAATATCAGTGGTGTTGTTTATATCTATGGTTTCCTGTTTTCTGTAGCAGCCCCATCTCAATGATTTTTACATGGCAAACCTTTTCATGACCATCTAGCAACAAGAAGCAATCTGAGATTATTTAGATAGGGAAGACCCCAGAGCCATATCAGGCCAAATTGTGGCAGTAATGTCACCTCACCATTACAAACCAGACCAAAAAATATGGCGGCTAAGTGCCCAGCCATACTGAATCTTTTATACCCTTGCAGTGAGCCACTCCAGGTATACAAGTAAAACTTTTACAACTCTATTCACCCTATGCAATCAATGATATCAGATAAGAAACCATTGCTTCACTAGCAGATATTATGCTGGCCTGAAGGACTGGTGTGACAAGAACATTATGATTAGAGTTAAGAGAGATTGATATGAAAGACCAGCAATAAAAGCCAATTAAAACATGTAAATTTGTATATTGGGAACGTAGGCTTTGTTTTACAGCACTAAATTAAATAGAGGCCTTTGTCCACATCTAAGAATATCCATACACACCATAGCTTTAATAGGGTGAACAACGTTGTTGGGGTTTATGGGCAGACCTAGAAACTGAAGTAAGGAGTTCAATATGTTGAATTCTGCTGGTACAATTGATGTCTGATGGATGCAAATTATATCGTCAATATATTTATTCACCTGTATTCCTATCAGAATATGTAGGATCACTGAGATCTGCTATGACTAGAGTTGGCAAAATAGAACATGTTGTGCAAAGGAACTTCAATGAAGAACTCACCATTGTTGCAATCAATGCACCCAGATTTGCAAACGAAGAACCCATGCAGTTGGCCAAGCAAATTGTTGATGCTACTGGTAGTAACAGTGACTGTGTTGTAAATGCTATGCATACAGCACCTCTTGGACATAATTGTAAGGGTGTATTCAAAATTGAAATGGCCAGTCAGGCAGATAAGAAGGTGGTTTTGCAGCACAAGAAGAATTTAAAGAACTCTTCTCAGTTTAATAAGGTGTATCTAAGATCATCACAAACACATGCAGAAAGATTAATTCATTTGAACTTTCGGAAGCTTTTAGAAGAACTACCGAATGGAAATGAATTTAGAATGACAGGTAATGGCAGACTGATTAAACAGAGTACTGATAATACTCATCAAAAGAAAAGTGTGAACATGAAAGATTACATGGATCATTCTGGAAAAGGTAACAGTAGTGATAGCCAGACAAGTGTAAAGGTCAACTACAGTACTAAACCAGGACCATTGGATATGTCTGTGAAACCAAAGTCTTATGCACAAGTCGACAGAGTTTCGCAACCTATTAATCAAGGTAACACTTTCAACCAAACCCTCAGCCAAGTACCTCCAACTCAAAACCAGAATTCCCAAGACATGAGCCAAAGTCAACTTATCTTACAACCACAGTCACATATTCAGGGGGGATATGCCTATACCAATCCTGATGGATCATTGTTGCAAACTTACACTACTGATCAGACATTTGGTCAAGACCTCTTGAATGGGCAAGGTTCACAAGCCATAATGACACATTGAAGCTCAACCCAGCCCTGTATCACAATAGCATCCTGGAATGTTAATGGATGGACAGACCAAAATTGTGAACTTAGATCCGCCATTGTCAAGCACTGTAGTTATGATATCATTTGTCTATCTGAGACTCATTTAAAAGGCAATAATACTATATTTGTTGATAACTATGAATGTTTTGTACATAACAGATCAAAATTACATGTTAGAGCCAAGAAGGGTTCCGGTGGAGTTGCTGTTTTGGTACACAAGAACTTAATTGTAAATTATGATGTCCAAGTTATTGATAAACAGTTTGATGGTATTCTGGGTTTGTATTTTCATAACAAGGAAAATAAGTACTCATTTGTTGTATTCTCATGCTACCTACCACCACAAGAATCAGTATGGTCAGATGTAACAAATTTTTATGCTCATTTAATGTCAAGATTGTATGAACTTGATTATGCTAATGATATATTCATATGTGGAGACTTGAACTTTAGAGTTGGTAAAACAGATGATTTCATTGAAACAATTGTTGATATTCCTGTTAGATCGGTCATTGATTGTGATAAAAACTATTATGGTGATAGACTTATTGAATTTTTGAAAGATTCAAAATTTTGTATCTTGAATGGTCGTTTAACATCTGATTTAAACAATTTTACATTTGTTTCAACAAGAGGACTTTCAGTTGTTGACTACATTTTAGTACCCCATGTAACATTGAAATCTTGTAAATATTTTCGAGTTGACTGTATGTCTGATATATTAAACCAATTTACTTTGTTATCACCTTCATGTAAACAACCTGACCATTCTTTACTGTCTATTGCTTTCACGCCAAACTATTGTACTTCAACAACTGTTGAAATGTTACAGGATGAAACAATCCCAACAAATGATTCACTTGAAGATACACTGCCTAAATATGAGAGAAAATACTGCTTTGAAGCTGTACCAAAAGAGTTCATGAACAATAAAGAATGGTCTGTAAAGATTAATAATCTTGTTACATTGTTTGAAAACAACTGTGTTGCAGAGAATGAACTGAATTGCTTATATGAAAATTTTTGTAAAATTATACTCAAAGAAATGGAGCAATTTGTAAAATTTAAGGCTAGTGCAAATAAATCCAAAAAAAGAATTAAATATAATAAGCCATATTGAAATAACGATTTAACTATGGCATGGAAAAAAAATGAATGAAAATGAAAAATTGTACAGAAGGTATAAAGGTTCTAGACAGAATAAAACAAATTTAAAACTTCATTTTGACAATTCTCAAAAAAATTTTTGATAAACTGCTAAGCAAAACAGAGAGGGCATACTGCAAACAAAACATTAATTCCATTGAAGAAATGTGTACAAACAGCCCAAATACATTTTGGAATGAAATAAAAAAGCTGGGACCAAGTCAAACTCAAATCCCAATGAAAGTGTACACAGATAATACTTTAACTGATGATATACCATATGTTCTGCAAACTTGGGAAAAAGAATTTAAAAATTTGTACAACCCCCAGGTGGAAGCTGATAAAATAAATGTTAAATTTGCTCATGAGGTACTAACACTAAAAGCTGACATTGAGAATGACATAGCAGATAATTTGTTTGAGGAAAATTATATTTTAAATAGTCCTATAAGCATTGAGGAAATAACACGTGTCGGTAGAAAATTAAAAAATAAAAAAACACCAGGGATTGATAAAATTCCTAATGAAGTACTTAAACATAAGAAAATACATGAGGCACTATTGAAATTATTTTCATTTTGTTTCGAAAATGGAACTGTTCCTGATATATGGTCAAAGGCCATTATTAAACCAATTCCTAAAAATTCTAACAAAGACCCGTATGTTCCTTTGCATTATAGAGGAATAAGCTTATTATCTTGTGTAGGGAAGTTGTATACATCATTGTTAAGCCACCGTATAAATCAATATTTAGATGTCTTGGGAATTATTGTAGAAGAACAAAATGGATTTAGATCAAAACGATCTTGTGAAGATCACATTTTCAGTTTAACATCAATTATTCAGCATAGGAAAGCAAGTAAACTAGACACATTTGCAGCCTTTATTGATATGAACAAGGCATTCGATAATATCAATAGACCCTTACTACTTTATAAATTATTGAGATACAATATTCAAGGGAAAATGTATAATGCTATTAAAGCTTTGTATTGTAGAACATTCTCTTGTATTAACTTAAATGGTCATCTGACAGAATGGTTTGAATCACTGGTAGGTGTCAGACAAGGGGACAACTTGCACCAACGTTATTTAATATATTTTTAAATGATTTGGCAAATGAACTAAATGCTTTAAATCTGGGAATAAAAATGGGAGATCTGAAAATCTGTATGTTGTATCTGCAGATGATATTGCAATTATCTCAGAGAATGAACAGAAATTGCAGAAACTTTTAGATCATGTTCATGTATTGTGTAAAAAATGGCAACTCAATTTGAACATTGATAAAACACAAATTGTACACTTCCGCAAAAGCCAAAAACAGCGGACTAAGTTTGAATTTAAAATAGGATTAGATAAAGTTATGGTAGTTTCCAAATATAAATATCTGGGAACTTTCCTTGACGAGTTTCTGACATTTAGTGAAAATGCTCAGATACTAGCAGATTCAGCTGGAAGGGGTCTTGGCTCTGTCTTCTCTAAATTTAAGCTATTTAAAGATTGTGGTTATAGAACTTATGAAAAAATGTATAACACTTCTGTGGTACCAATTTTTAGTTATGGGGCAGGAATATGGGGGTTTAATAAAGATGGTCCAGCAGAAAAAATTTATAATAGGGCATTACGATATTTCTTAGGTGTAAATAAATTTATGGCAAATTTATTCTTACAGGGAGACTCTGGGTGGCTTCCACCACAATATGTGTTTTATTTATCTGCATTGAGGTACTGGAATAAACTTTGTCAATTCGATAATACACGCATACCAAAGCAAATATTTAACTGGACATTTCAATTTAAAAAGCATTATACCTGGGTAAAGAATATTCAGAAATTTTTGATCTGCTAAACATGTCATCCTATTTTTTGGAAAGAAGAAAGGTTGATCTAAACTTTTGTGAAAATATTTTGCGTAAAAGCTTTCAAGAAAGTTGGGTCATTAGTGTGGGAAACAAACCAAAACTCAGGAAAAAATCAAGACTAACATTTCAACAGAAGAGTATCTCCTATTGCCTAAATATCAAAGATCATTGATTACTCGTTTAAGGAGTGGAACATTATCTTTGGCTATTGAAACCAGACGTTTCACCAATGTACTTTTGGAAAATAGAACCTGCATTATTTGTAATAATGAAGAGATTGAGGATGAGATTCACTTTCTCTGTGTCTGTCCCCAATTAGAATTAATTCATCAAAAGTATTATGAAACATATAACAATCTTAAATCTAGATTCAGTAACCTGAACAATGAAAGTAAATTTTTATATATGAATAAAAATCATTTTCAAATACTTGGTAACTTTATAGTTGAATTATGGAATGAAAGAAATAATTTATTGTTTAGAGATTGTACTGATATTTAAAAGAAATTATGGTCCGGAATAATCCACCACACAATGTCATTGTAATTGTATTTCACAGTGACTTATAAGCCCGTCAGGGGCTGGGTGATGTTGTTTATATTGTTTTGTATATTTATGTAATGAAATTGTATATCACATGTCACTATAATAAAATAAATATATATATATGATATGATTACTGTCATTTATTTTGGGATGAGAGAGCATTTGCGAGAAGAGTACACAAAACATCACTGCATGCTCTCACAATGGGTTTATGTATCACTTTCTTGTTGAGATAAATTTTAATGTTTTTTTGGATGTCTGTCAGCAGACTGGTGATATGTTTCAATAAATTAAATGCCAGATCACTTCTTACACACAATGAGAAGCCAAATTCTAGGTAGTCTAAAATTAACTGTTGAAGCAAACAGTTTATGTTAATCTCTTTGGGCTAATTTAAACCCTGGCTTGTTGGTAATTGTAACATTCGGTTGAGTTCACGAGGCAGTGAGCTTGTGAGCTCACCATACCAAGTATTTCTCATTTAACTCAATATATGGATTAATCACAGGGATAGAATTTGGTGTAAATGTCATGATTCCAAATTTCAGCAGTGCGTCTTCATATTTTATTACCTAACATTTGATTGTGTAGAAAGTACCAAGTTTGGGTATTACATTCAAAACTGCAAAATTGAGCCTGATCAATTAGCCAATCAATTCATTGCATGCCATATTTGGATCATTCAATTTATCACATGTCAATAATTTTCAACTGTGTGAAGTCAATATCTGACAGTTAGATGTGTCTGTAAAATCTTGAACAATGTACATTATTCCTAGAAATCACTTAACTAGCAATCCATAGTCCCAAAATACTATTTGCTACTAAATCCATCATTAACTGAATCACTACTCACTTGAGATGTGTTGCCACTTGACTTACCCTGCTAATTCTACATTTTACAAGTATTTTTCAAACTATCAGTGTTCATCAAGCGAAGTTGATATCCCAAGCTTCAGTTATTAGCTTTATTTTCTTTAACACCTTCCCTATTTATTTTTCTTTTTAGGTAGTCCTGAAGTTTGACAACAATATTTCTCTACTTCTTGAAAACAAAAACTACAGGCTTGTTTATGAATGCATCCATCCACAATGTGGTTACATTGCTGTTTATAGCCATTATCATAAAAGTCCATGCAAATTTTATCATGGCCTGTATTACTTAGTTGTTTGTTCGAGTTTGAAGGTAATAACATGTGAAGTAGATCTAATCTGGATCTTTTCAATCCTATCTGGGTGTTACCACAAACATTTCCCCTTTCAGTGTCTTAGTACAACCATTTACGCGTGATGAGATGTTGTCTAGTTGGTTTCTAATGCATCTTGTATGAGGTGCCCCCATAGTCTATCATGTTGTTACGCACCATATTTCTATTTTCTTCCTGTGCACAACCAACAAATCTAATGATGAATTGGATTGGAGAAGGCTCTTTATAATCTGGTAACACTCCTCATTGGCCAGGGAAGCATCGATGGTGTGGCCAAGCTATCAGTCAAGCCAGGTTTAACAGTTAAGATCAATGTCTTGCGATACTTGGGAGATGAGTACAGTGTAAAATGGCAATGAAATGCATTGCATTACATTGAAATGCATTGAAATTTGGAAAAGAGACAATACTTTACACTATTACGTACATAGATTAGTGATGTTAGGCTAAAAGTTAAAATATAAGGACAAAAAGCCCCAAAACCCATTAGATAGAGAGTAGAGACTGGAAGGTGTTTGTTACTGTGGAAGAAACTTTCAGTGTATGTTTTAAATCAGACTGGCTAGCATTGGAGGGCTAGCTGCCATTCGCTTTGAGATTTTAAAGGGGGACATCGTGATCAGCAGCCCATGAAACAGCTGACCTATGAAAGGCATTGGGAAGCAGTGGCGGTGCTGCAAAGCTTTTTCCTGCTTGACAGCACAGTCGTCTAGCCTGTGAATTCTGGATTTAAGAGGTTATATCTGAGTAACCCCGTTGCATTCCTTGTAATCTTTGTAGCTGTTTTTGCACTTTTCGTTGCACTTCCCCATCAGATTTCAGGAAATCAAAGACATGAGCAGATGAATCACAAGTTTCACTAATGTTAGGAGCACCTATGTTTGATCTCCATCTCCGGAAGTTGAAATTGTTACTGTTGTATAAAGAATCGTCAGACAATGAGTTGTGAGAAGCAAACCATGAATAAGCTTGTGTGTGACCCTTTACGTTACACTGCTTGGTCAATCTTTAACACGTCTTAAGAGAGCTGTGGAACAATAGAACAACTGAAGTGGATGACCTGTCCTGTATCATTTTCTCCAATTCAGCATTCTTACATTCTATCTGTCCCATTTTCTGCAGAATTAAATTTAGTTTGGAGTCCATGTGATGGATTAGATGTTTGTGAGCTGTGACTGCTGACCTGTGCCTGTTGTGGTTGTGTGAAGGGTCTTCCCCAGAACTTAATGTCAGTCTCATCAGCCTTTTCCCCAGTTTGTGAAGATTTATCAAAAAGTTCACCAACTAACTAAATGCCGATAAAACACTATTTTCACTGTCCAGCAAGCGAACTTTTGTTGTTGGAATACAAATGTACAATGAGGCTGAAGTGGATGAGAAAGTAAACATTTTAAGGCAGGGAAAATGCATAAATTTTCCACACTGGCAGTGCCAGTAAGTTTTTTTAAAATTTAAAATAGACACTGCTTTTCATTGAGAATGGCGACAAGCAGTCCTGAGTGAACTAAGCTGATGTACTAAAAATTTAGAATCAAATGTCACAAGGATTACTACCTTCTCATTGTCAATGTTTTCCACTTTGTCCATGGGATTATATTTTTAATACTTAATACAAAATCATTTTTATAATGGCAAACAAGCATCACAGAATGTTTACTTATTGCCAGTGTTATTCTAGTCTGGCCAAAACTGCAAAGGTATTTGCTTAAAGTGATAGAACCAGGACTTTAATGAACCAACTTTAATTCCCCTGTAAATATTAACAAGCTTTGGCATGATATATATACCCAACAATTTTGTTAGCGTGGATAATTTATTTTGGCTTTTACATCGCTTTCAACACTGTACAGGTCATATTAAGATGTGTAGTTGGAAGGGCAGGGGAAACCAGTGATACAGTTGGTCAAGGTTCTGTATTGTAAACTGCCGACTAATGGCAAGCAACTACCAGCTTTCCCACTTGAGGCTGGGCCGGGAACTGAACCCTGGCCTCAGAAGTGGGAGGCAAGAGTGTTACCACTCTGCCACCATGGCCCTCTTTAGCGTGGATAAAGAAAAGCTATTTCCAATTTTCACTGGTGTAAAAAATAAAACATTTTCTCCCAGAAAATTTTCAGTCATTAATGTAGGAATAACAACCAACAAAGTATGCTATACTGAGAATTTTAGCATGATTCTAGATCATAAATCAAAAAGCTAAAGCCTTTTTACTTATTACAAATTTTAAAACCAAGTAGGTTGTTTAACCCATTATATGTTGCAGGATTATTTTTACATGGGTGTGGGCAGCAAGGCCTGATAGGGGACTGTTGTGGCAGTTTTTAGCCACTACCTTAAACTTTATTTTTTGACCACTACAACAGGCCCCAATTCTGTGAAACTTATTGTTAATCGTCTCACCCATATTGACCTTTGGGTACCTTTTGTTGCCAATATCCATTGTTGTCACTTTGACCTTAGATCTTGAAGGAACAACGGTAAATATTTTAATGAAGACTTTTAAGAATCTTTTTTATCTGTCAGTTTAATGTGTATATTGACAATCAGTTATGACTAAGAGGGATAAGAAAGCTGCTGGTACAGGATGTAAGAGCCTCTGTTAGAGCAAAAAGTAGCACTATTCCAATTCCAATTCAACTTTTATAGCGCTTAATCTCTGCCAAAGTGACAGACTCTAAGGCGCAACATCATAAGCATAGTCACAAAAAATCATTGTCCTTATCCATAGCAATGGTCGACATCACGGAGAACGCCATATAGGGTGGAAAATACTAAGGAGGATAAGCTTGGCAGAATAGGTATGCCTTAAGTTTTTTTCTGAAGGAAGCAATAGAAGTGGCAGATCGTACATCATCCGGGAGTTCATTCCATATTTTAGGAGCATCATATGCAAAGCTTAGACCAAACTGCTTTGTGGATTTGTAAATCGATGGTTGGTATTGAGGAACATGTAGAATTATACCATCAGATTGACTCAACCGAGTATTATAGGCACATTGTCTAACTTGGGCTGAAATATTTTGGACAGTTAGTATGTAGGTATTTGTACACCAGCAAGGCAGTCTTGAAGATGCAACGGTGCCTTATGGGTAGCCAATGAAGGGCTTTTCTTAGTGGAGTGGTATGAGAAAGACAAGTGGCTCTACAAACAATTCTGGCCAGACTGTTTTGAATGCATTGTAGCTTTCATAGATAGACCCCTAAACAAGGCGTTACAGTAGTCAAGTCTACTCCCCACAAGTGCATTTGCAGCCATAAGAGCAGCATCACGAGTCAAGTACTGTCAAATTTGTCTAAGATCCCTCATCTGGATGAAACAAAGTTTACATACACTTTTAACATGTTTGGTGAAGGAAAAGTCTGAGTCAAACCAGACACCCAAATTCTTAACGGTATCTGAAGGTATCAGTGATTCTCCCAATATGTTTACTGGAAAGAATGGGTTTAACTTATCTTGTTGAGACTTGGAGCCAAATATAATGAAGTCGGTCTTATTGGCATTCAGCTTTAGTTTATTTGTGCACAACCACAGTTTGACATGTTCGAGACACTTTCAAAGGCAATTTTTGCATTTTTGTGTGTCAGGTGAAAGGCTACTGAATTATCAAGTATGTATCTTAATGGCTCTTTGCTGACCCAACCAGGTGGGACAACTGTAAGTACTGCTTCTTCTGCTCCACCCCCGCTCTCTAGTGATTAGGTACCAGAGAGTGACACAGTGATGACTTTTCTTAAGAAAATGATGCTATTAATCAGGCGCTGCTTAAAACAGTGGATGGTTTGGAGAGTCAATGTTTTAGATTCACTATTGTACATACTACTGATGTTACCACAGACAATGTACCACCCACTATGCCTATCTTGCCAAACACCACACAACTCAAAAGGCAACACTACCTATCTTTGGCTAGTTCAGGCATCTCTCATGCGAGTAACTCTCAAGTTGGCACCAATATTCTTTGGATATCAGGCCCTGTGACTCAGCAGATGCAAAACAATCATTCCCTGCATGACGCCGTCATTCCAGATCTCAATGCAAAGCCCACTAGATCACAATCTGTGTCTCACATTCTGTTGTCATTGGAGGCCACCACCAGGGCTAAGCCTAAAAAGGTAAGGCCACACTTATGACATTTGGTTCAATGGAACGGATACTGTTACATCAGTTCCTGAAGGTGGCCTAATGAGGGATATCACATGGTTAATGCTGTAAACGTATCCTGTATGATGACCTAACAATGCAACATTGGGCTATGGGACAGTTGTCTAACATCTATCACATCCCGGATCCTGTTCTGGCCAAGCAAGTGTTGCTCCAGATGATTTTGTCTCGTGGGGATGCCACACTGTGTCCTGGTAGGCCCCAAGGATTTCATGGGTGAATTGAATGCACAGAATCAAACAGGGTTGTTTGCAATAAGCAGATGCAACTCAATGGGCTCCTAACAGGCTATCCACTTCCAAAATTACTATGGCAAATGTATCAAATGTTTTCCTCCAGTCTGTTGCTCAATTTATTTATTTATTTATTTGGGGTTTTACGTCGCCTTCAACACTGTACAGGTCATATCACGACGGGTAGTTGGAAGGGCAGAGGAAACTAGTACATACAGTTTGTTAGGGTTCTGTACTGTAAAGTACTGACCAACAGCAAGCAACTACCAGCTTTCCACTTGAGGCTGTGCCAGGAATCGAACCGCAGCCTCAGAGGTGGGAGGCGAGAGTGTTACCACTCTGCCACCGTGGCTCCCAGTCTGTTGCTCAAAACAAATGAAGGGGTGTGCTCACATCAAAGTAATCACAGTGAATTTACGCATGTATATGCAATATATACCAGGCAAATAATATGTTTACCCAGAGACTAAATGTCAGTTACAGTACTGAGATTGGGGCAAGAACTGTAATTTGAATAAGTAGGAGTGGATTTCATCACCTGGACCAGTAGGGACTTATAGGGGTAGTTATTTTAACACAAGGGACGGGTCATGGGGATAATAACTATATATTGATATCCATTGATATGGCATATAAAACACAAAATTTGTGGGTCCCTTACAAACAGAGTGCCACGAATAATGACCCTTCTTCCATTAGTCATTACCTTTCTGCACTGATTTAGCTGTTTTCTTCTATTTCGACACCTGCCCCTGTTGACATGAAGAATATCAATGCATACCTGATGATAACATTGGCACTTCTAGTGTTCAAAATCAGGTACATTGGGGTCATTGTGGATGTCCTTGCCCATGAGTTAACCCATGTTTAAATGTTCAACATTTTTTATTTATTTATTGCAGACTCTTGGTCCATATGTAAATATACAACTGTGTAACAATAGAAGTAAAACTAGTAAACAATAATATAGATAAAACTAAAATTGTGGCTACAAAAGTGCCCAGTTACAGGCAACAGAATCAAAGGATGCATCAGTGTATAAACACCTAAAATACTCTCTGATGGAATTCTTTATGAAAAAAATTAACAGTATATTATATTTGCATTGTAAATAGCATACACCAATGAGTAATAACTAACGCAAAGACGATTCATAAATCTATATAAAGATTTCCTTCGTAAGACACTAAAATGATGTACTCTGTTATCTAAAATCATTCTGCTGAGAGATATGCAAATCTTATATCCCATAAGTTTTCTAAAACAGTTATTGTTTGCAACTTCAATTCTTTTGTATATTCCTCTGCCATAGATCGACCACAAGTGTGAACAATACATATTTGCACAATAAGACAGAAAGAGTGTGGCTTTGACATTTGATGTACGGTGGCTAAATTTAGCAAGCAAGATATTAGCTCTAACGTATGAACCACTGATTTGTTTCTTTACACCTGTAGAAGCATTAACATCATCAGTTATGACAAATCCAAGATACTTACATGAGCTAACATATTTCAGATGTGCATCATTTAGGTAGACAGTGGGGAAATGTTTAGGTGTATAACTCTTGGCACTGATACACAGTCAAATAGTTTTACTGGAATTAAAAACTATTTCAAGTTCTTCAGCATAACTTGCACATATGTTTCTAAGGCTCTGGATACCCTTAACTGAGGGTGCCATAACTGTCATATCATCTGCATACATTAAGTGATTAAATGATTTGTTTACAAGCTTACAACCTGCACTGGAGGATGACAGACTTATGCTAAGCTTATCAAGATAAACATTGAAAAACAGTGGTGAGAGAATGCCATCCTCTCTCAGCCCATTAAAACCAGTATATAAGAATATGTATAACAGAGTTCTATGTTTCTTTTTGTAAGCCGTTTCAACAAGTGCCAGTGATTTATTCTTTCAAAAGGATTTGCTTGTGTAGAGGAAGCACAGATACACAAAGCTTGACAAATTTCTGTAATGTTGGATAATTTGCTTGAAAGTAAAAATACACATGTCAGTTGATGATTTGGTGTTAAAGATGAACTGGTTTCCCTAGTTAACAGAAAGTGACTATATCTGTTGGGTATAATAATTTCAAATAGCTAGGAAATCACTGAATTGATAGCAACTGGTCTGTATTTATCTTTTGGTGATATATCACCAGCTTTGGTTTAATTAATGGAACTATTGAGTTTAACATAAATCCTTTTGGTAAGTAGCCATGTATGAAGATCATTGTAAAGAGCAATGACGACAGAACAGCTTATATATTTACTACCAAACTTATGTGTTCACTAGTAATCCCATGATGATCAGGAGCCTCTCCAGATTTACTACATTTAATTGCACTGCAAACCTCCTTTACTGTAACATGCATGTCTTCAGCAATGTTCAGCAATGTTTTGTAATGCTGACCCAACATATCAGCAATATTTGGGACACCAACAGCACCATCAACTGTATCAGAGGCAACATTTACTTTGATTATGTTTTCTTACAGTGTCCTAAAAACTGCTATAATATTGTGCAGACATTTCTGCAGACATTTTATCTGAAAAAGTTACAGCTTCCAGAGATTTACAATGACGCAGGTCATACTTGAATTTTGGTCTAGCTTTCTTATATATTGTGAAGACAGGACCCTGCCTGGGTTTAATACAGCTCTTCAAGAGACAAAATGCTTCTCTTTCTTGTTTGTATGAATCCCACACAGGTCATTCCAGGCAGTATTTTGTTTATTAACATGCCAATGATATTTCAAGAACCCCTACTGGACTGTGTCAGGCTGTTTATATAATAGTGTCATACAGACCATCATTTTTTTCTGTGATGTTCAACATTTGTACAACTTGGATCATTACAAGTTAAAACATTGACTTCAGCTAAACAGCTTTTGAGAAATCTATCTGTACAGTTTTGGTATCTATTTAAGTCACTATCACTTAATTTATTCCATTTTATGGTGTGGTTTGCTTGTATTAAAGCAGCCTCTGACACTTTCTGCATGCATACAACATTTAGTACTCATAAAGAGTGATAGATGGTCCGAGTCTCCATAACTATACAATACATCCATGGTAAAAATATTGTTGTGGCCTACTACATTACTCACACAATGGTCTAACCATGATGTAGTATGATGTACTTCACTAACAAATGTGAATGGATCTTGTATGGTTGCCAGGAACATCATATCTGAGACTACAAAACCATTATCTTCACATATTCCTTACCAAATTTCCTACTATTTTTTCATTAGTACCCCACTTCTGATGTGGGCAGAAATCCCCAATTGATTATATAAAATGACATGCAGTAGATGAAAATATTTAGGTTATTTTACCCTGATAATGCAAGACACTGTCATAATTTTCATAACTCTCAAAAGGCATATACACATCAAGAAAGAGATGTTTTATTTTTCTACCATCAGTGAATTCTGTACCCGTGAGACATTTATCATCATAAGTGTTAATTTTACATGAAACACCAAGACTCTTATGCCAGAGAATAGTAAGCCATCCATTTAGTCTACCAGCTAACAGATCACCACTAGTGTTCAGAGACGATACACCTTGCCCATAAAAATCCTTATGCACTAAGTTACAAAGCGATAGGTCAAAGTCATACAGCCAAGTCTCTTGCAGCAGCAAAATATCACATATATGACACAGTTCTTGAATGACATTTAACGATGATTTAAGACCTTTACTGTTATAAGAAATAACATTTAAACTACTATTGTGACTGTTATGGTTGTTGTATTAATACTTACATTTACAATCAGTTGAATACAAGTTTAACTGATATCCTTGCTAACCCATATGGGGGTAATAATAAGCAACTACCAAGTTTCCCACATGGGGTTCTGAGTTTGAACCACAGACCACATGTTAGAGGAGAGTGACTAACTCACTACACCCTATGAGTGCCATGCGAATGTGTCATTGCTGCCATGCTACATCAACAGTGTATTGATTTAGACAATAATAAGTAGAAGTGCACATTATAGCTTATTAGTGGTTTAGCCTTTAACACTTCTGTAGACAGAGCTTTGAAATTTTATGCACAACAGTTTATTTTATGCCATTTATTTCCCCTTGCATGACTTCATTTTAATAATAATTGATGGTATTTGAACAAAAACAATAAAGATGTAAGTATCTGCCATCAGCATATCTAATGCAATGTGGGTTTATGACCATTGGTCATAATGTTTCGTGTAATGATGCCAAAATATCACCAAACTATTTAAAACACATGTAAGAGACATTTTTTATTTTATTGGAAGCATTTGTAATCTACAATCTACACGAGCCATTTAGTTAATTTTATATTACAATTTTTGTTCTCATGATTGGCAATTGAAGTGCTCTTTGCCCCTTTAAAACAATTTTTGAACTTAGTAAAATAGATATCATTAAAGTAATTTGTATTTGTAATCACAACATTCTGTGCTGCTATATTACTTAAATCATTGTACTAAGTTACAACTTAACCCTTTTCCATATTATTCCTATTTTTAAGCAGACTTTTGTGACACTTGCAACACACTCAAACTCTAGTCCAAATGTGAAACACAATGACATTTTGTTTTAATGCAGAATTTAATTTTATGCGCGGTCACACATCAACTGAAATGAATAATATATTAATCATGCAAAGAACGCATCCTCTAGGGCTTCTTTATTGCAAGGCCTTTCTGTTGTGTTGTGTAAACATCATATTTAACGTATATACAAAAGTGTGGCATTGAGCATGTCAATGAGTATATTCCGTTTACTTGAAAAGTTTTCATTACATCACACAGGTTTTCATGAATCTTCCATTTATTGCTGAAAATACATGAAATTCTATCATGAATAAATTTTAAAAGGTATTTTGATAGTCTATGTATTTACTGGAGGTTCATGCATTTTTATCAGTTCTTCCACATATTCATCAGGCATACACACAAACAATACTATTTCTTCATTTTAAGAATGCAGTGTCAAAATTGATGAGATTTTACCCTTAAATGTTGCATTAATTCAAGTTGGCATGTTTCACATGTTCAACATTTTTTCATTGGAATCTTTATACATGTGTCATTTTTTGCTTACTTTCTTGTAATATGAATGTCTTTTACTTGATATTCATACACAATACTAAATCCCTCATCAGACATATATGAAAAGGTTATCACTTATGAAGATAATGTGCATAATATTAATCCTAAAGTATATTTTATTCAAACTAAGCACTGCTATACATATGTCACCTGCACCATACATTGACATAGAAGGAAGATAATGAGATCACACAAATGAGATTACGTCAATACGGACTTAGCTGTGAATAATAATACTAAGATATTTTGCGAACGAGATCACAATAATATGAAATTGTCTGTTAATAATGATAGTTACATTTATGACACTACACTAATAACAAGTACAGTTTGCAACTGGCCACTAAAACTTATTTTGCAAATTCTTACAGATTAGTCATTACAACAAAATACTGCATATATACATGAAAATCACAATTAAACCCTGGTAAAAAGGCCCCATACAAATTAAAGTGATATTGACTTAAGTTTACTAAATTGGACCATACTTAAAGTTGTTTAAAATTTCTAAAACTATTATGGTGACTTTAATTGCCAACCACAAGATAAGACTCTCCTGTGTTGAAGTTGAAATAATTTAAGGTGACCTTACTCAAATAAAGTTATGTCAATATCATTAATGTAAATAAAATTATATGGTTGCGGTAGCATAAAATATATATTCTACACTTAAGGCTTTCATTAGCCTATTCCTGGACCTGAAACAATGTAAATGATTTGATTATATGAATAGCAACACACTTCAATAACGCTAGGTGTTGGGGTCAAAATATTTCAGATGTGCACTGTGCAATAAGAAGCAAGCTGGAGAGATTGACTATGAGAAAATAAAATGAATCTGATGAGTCAGCACAGAAAGGAAGTCTGTGATTAGTAGAAGCTGCAGACTGGGTAGGTTTTTTGTCGAAAGCTTAAATTGACTAAAAGGCAACCATGATGGGGTCAGTACTTTTACAGCACTTTACTGTTTTCAGATGCAAGCCAAATGATGAGATATTGTGAATGAGATATAAACTTAGCTCTGAATAATGATATTAAATGTGCTCCGTACTTTGCATACATTTGAATTTGATATTTGGTAAAAGTTTGTTTACTGCTGATGCATTTCTATTTTTACTTATGGTCAGTCACTTGCAAAGATACATATTTCCCCAGTTTGGGTTTGTTTCCATATTTTAAGACTGTAGTCTTAAATATACAATATATTATTTCTTTATTTAGAATATTCAGTTGTCGAGATTGAGGGCTATAAAAGTCCAATTAGAAATAAATATTATATTGCAATTTGGGAGAGCCAAAAAGCAAATTCAAATTACAAACCTAAAAGGTAATTAGAAGAGACTCCAGCATATGGATATGTAGTGCCTGAGAATCTCTAGTCCCAGAGATTGAGTCCTACAAAGTTGATTAGAATTCTCAATAGTGACACTGGCTGTTAAGCATAAAAATTAGCTATTTACCTTGCATGCTCTCATTTCAACATCTCCAACTGTGACAATGCTGCAAGATGTACAGCCACTGTGTATAAAATTTATGGAAAACTGTGATAAGCTCCCTGGTTCAGTGAGACATATTTCTTGTTCTTCTTCTTGACATCCATTATTCAGAATTTTCTGAAAACAAGAAGAAACTGCATTCTTAGAACAACTTTAATCAAGTGAAGCAATCTCATTCATGGAAATAGGCTATCAGTTTCCTCAATCCATACCAAAAAGGGCAATAGGCGGATGTAGTTTGGCCATGCCTGCCCTTGTTGAATTGAATAGGCTTTCCACAAATAAAAAGACCCAAACAGACCATTTCCAGTTTCCGGAGCAATCTCACGACATACCTATACAAAGTGACATACCCACCACCATAGTTATTTGTCCTTAACAGAGACTTACTGGGTAATGACCTCTGCCTGGTTTTGGACTGTCCCGTTTTGGATTCCAAGTCATTAGAGGACCTTTATCTATATTGTGGTGTATGAATGTTTCCATTATATTATTATATTACAATATACACAAGATCACTTTTGGAGGGCTGACCTGTGCAAAGGTCCAACACCTTCAATATTGTATTGAGTACAATGGTGAAAATATTTTTAAAAAATTCTGGAAATCCCTATCACTACCATAATTTAATCATTTATTCCTGATTGCATTGTAGACATTTCCGAAAAATTTAATTAATATCCATTAATGACCTTTTCGAGTTATTTTACAAACAGACAGACAAACACGCTATGGCACAGACATATCTGCCCGGCAGAACCAATAAATAAGATTTGCAATGTTCCAATGGCATTTAAGAAGCAAAATTAACACTTGGCATTAGGTTGTTTAGTACGGGACACAACCTGAAAAAACATTGATATTTCCTGGGTGGGTTTTGTGGAGGGCCAAAGTGAATTTTTGTCACATAGACTCATGTAGCCTATACTCAGCATATTTCCTTTCCCATTCATGTTGTGTCATAGATTATGTCACCATATATTGCTTTTTAAACAGTAATTTTGAAGAAACTACTGGTGTAATACTAAAAATATAATAAATCGTCGATAAAAAAGCAGCCCTCAATTTTATGTTTTACTGTGAATAACTTTGAACCCAGGCTTTGAAAAGTGATTATACTTAATGTACCACATGAAAAACAAATTAGAAAACTAATATGTTACACACAGACATGAATACAAGTCTAGCTCTTAACCAGCTTACCTAAAGGGGAATCCCCAGAAGCCCAGGTACTCTTCCAAGTACCTTTCTTACCTCTTCCGGAAATTCTTCAGGATCAACATCAATCCACTGTTTCTGTTTGTTTATATCATAAAAGAAAGTTTTCTGCCAAGGACCAAAGTACCTCACCATAATTTTTTTCACACAAGCAAGTTTCATGCAGATGCTAATGAAATACACAGCTTTCTTATCATTGACTAAAATACACAACAAGACATGAGGTAAGGATGAAGGTAAATATTTGTAATTTACTGTTGAACCATGGTGTGCTATAATATAAATCAGAACAGGATGTTTTTGCAATGACTTTCAAAAAGGCAATTGTTACATCCAGCTGAAATGTGGAGAAATTTTTTACATGTTAGACAATTATATCCCCTTTCCAGCATTATGGCAGGTGTAGTTTAATAATTATCAAACAAATCTGGGGCCGATTTCACGAACAGACTTAAGCCTGGTTTTGGGCTTAAGTTTAAGACTTTGGTCTTAAATTTTGTCAAAAATGTGCTAAGTCAGTGGGCTTAGACTTAGTGGATTTCACAAAGGGGCTAAGTCCATGGATTTGCTAAGTCAGTGGACTTAGATTTAAGTCTGGTTAGTAATGGGCTTAACTTTTGTAAAGAGGACTTAAATATGACCGCCATAAACTTTTCTCCACTTCAAAATTTGAAATGGCTGTAAATAAAGTATAATTACATGGAACACCTCACTAAAGTGGTCTTTTGGAAGTTTATATGTGGCAAAAAGGTTTTCCATTTCAGAACAACACTTATCCTTTGATAAAATACATCAAATGTAGGATATATGGCACCAATATTATATTTTGAATAGATACAAAAGGTCACATGACACAGAAAACCACTGTGGTTATTTGATAAGCTTGGACTTAGCTAAGTCACCTTTGTGAAATCCATTTTTGGAGCTAAGACCAAAGTCTTAGATTTAAGTCCCTGACTTAGCCAATAAAAGGACTTAGTTTAAGTCCTTTAGTGAAATCGGCCCCTGTTCATACAAATAGAATACAACTGATATCAAATACTTAAACTCATCTCAAAATTATAAAATAAAAAGTAACTGAGACAAATATAGATGTCATGAGTAAGTTGATTCACAACATATATTAAGTGATGTAGTACTAATATGTTCATGCCTCTTCAGACAAATAGAATACAGCTGCTATCAAATACTTAAACTCACCTCAAAATTATATAATAAAAATTAATTGCAACAAATATACATGTCATAAGTAAGTTAATTCACAACATATATTGAGAAAGGATATAAAATATATATTGGTCCAGTCTGAAAGGATGACCAAGAGAAGAGTAGTCTAATCTTCAGACCAATGTCATGAAAAATACCACCTTGCAGAAAAGTAATTTTATTAAAACATTATAAGTTTGTTGATATTGTTTCTGATACATATTATAACTAAATAACCAAGTGTACCAGACTACTACATTAAAAAAAGTTGCCGCCTTGCTCTTAAAATACTAATAATTTTAAAACATGTAGTCATTAGACACTTTAGAAATGTGAATTACATTACATTAATACATAACTAGAAGTTCTACAAGAGTGCATTCTTATTCAGATTCTATGCAAATTTACAATGCACCTATATATACCAGTGAATGCTATCAAACAACCTTAACAAGAGGACTTTTAAAATAAACTCATTATTAATTATAAGTGTACTTTAATATCATGCAAGTGTGTCACACTCTACCCCATACAGATAGAGAACGCGCATAACACCCCATTGTAAACCTGCAACTGTGTTTTGAATTTCTGTAAACTAAACCCTAGGTTTTATATATAATAGCAAAACCCCACTGTAAGCCTTGAGTGGAGGAACAATGTGCTGAATAAATGTCAATTAAGGAGCTAATTGCTAGCTTTATATGCTCAACAGGTGGAGCAACTCTATGCAAACAACCACACAGATAAAAACACGCGGCTAGCTCTGTAACCGGCTGAGCTAAATGGGAATCCCTGGAAGCCCAGGTATTAATAGAACTGATATATATAATTAAGGATATAATACACCTCAGATATGAAAATAATGAAAAGAGAGGTCACCAAAAACCAAACTATAAGTGCAGAGTAATAGTTATGTGAATAGACTTTGAAAAGACGTAGCAAAATCACTCTTATTCTAAGATAATAATGAAGATGTCTTGACAACCGGAAATAGGGCTTATAAAAAGAAAATGTATTCACTAGAAAAGCTGTTAAATATCTGAGAAAAAAATGCAGTTAAAAGTCTTAACTGATACTCTATTTTTTATGGGATGTGCAATAAGTAACAATAGCCTCAACAAGTAACAATGGCCTCAAAAATATTTTATTTTTTTGGCATCTCTGTCAATGGGTTTTGATACCAGGACTGTAATACTGTTGACTGATGCATGCTATAATTGTTAGGAAGTAGTTTGATTAACTGATGGAATCTGAGCGAAGAAGCTAAGATCAGATAGCAAGAAACAGAACTACACATCTTTGGTATCATCTGTAAATGTGCCACACCTACACAGTCAGTGATTCCCTACATGTTATTCTCAATACAAAGTGTGATAAGTGAAGAAATAATCAAGACCATGCTCTGTGAAAACAATTATCTGGTCATTTTTGGTGTTTTTGTGTCATTGGACTTTTCCAGGTTCCAGGTGCATGGTATTTTCCAGGTTTTTGCACAAAAAACTATACTGTAATATTCTAGATTTTCACTTGGATCAATATTTCTTTTTATTAACAATTGAAGGTTTCGTGAAAATATAACTTAAAATCAATTTTACAGAGGACTGCTGGTTGACACATTGATTTTCATAAAATAAATGTTGCTTAGATGTAACTAAAAAAAATTATGTTTTTGCTGCAAGACACCAATACCTAGTGGTGTATATGACCATATTTAAAGTTATATTTTAATGACAAATATTTTCAAAAAATTTAATCCATGTATTTGTGGGGGTGAATGTATTTGGTGGGTCCCCTTCGTGGGGGTGTAACCGTTGCCTAACAGGTGTCACATCAAGTGATTGATTTCTCTCAATGGCTTGTACCCGTTCACCTAATTCTTTCGTTGAATTATCAGAATCAGGACCAGTAGACAACAATGAAGGAACGATACTTACAGGTTTTTGTGGTATTTTAACGGTGGCAGAGTGGTAACACTCTCGCCTCCCACCTCTGAGGCTGGGGTTCGATCCCCATCACGGCCTCAAGTGGGAAAGCTGGTAGTTGCTTGCCGTTGGTCAGCAGTTTACAGTACAGAACCCTAACGAACTGTATGTACTGGTTTCCTCTGCCCTTCCAACTACCCGTCGTAATATGACCTGTAATTCTAATTCTAATTGGACTTTTATAGCGCTTAATCTCCCCAAACAAGAGGACTCTAAGGCGCAACAAAACAAAAAGCAGTCAACAAAATTCTGTGTCCAGGGACATAACAGGGGTCGAACACCACGGAGAACGCCAGGAGGATGATTCAGGCTAGGGTGGATATGCTTTGGTGTACAGGTAGGTTTTAAGCTGTTTTCTGAAGGAGGCCAGGGATGGAGAGGCACGAATCACATCAGGGAGAGTATTCCACACAGTAGGAGCATCAAACGCAAAACTATTACCAAACTGTTTGACAGATTTATGAACAGAGGGGCAGAACTTTGGAATAACTAGGAAATTACCACCACTTTGACTTCGCCTGGTACTATAAGAACTGCTGTAGGAAGAAAGATGTGGTGAAAAATACCTGGGAAAACCTGTGTGAAGATGCTTATAAACAAGTTTGACTGTTTTGAACACAATGCGCTGTTCAACAGGAAGCCAATGCAGTTTCTTTAGCACAGGAGTTATGCTGGTGTATCGACTGGTGTTTGATACAATTCTAGCTGCACTATTTTGGATGCACTGTAATTTGCGTAGATTGAACTTGGACAGGCTCCTGAAAAGTGAGTTGCAGTAATCCAACCGACTACTAACAAGAGCGTTGGCTACAAGCACAGAAACATCATGAGTAAGAAACCGCCTGACATGTCTGAAGTCACGGAGTTTAACAAAACAACTTTTGCAGACATTCTGAACATGCTTGGACAAAGAGAAATCTGAATCAAGCCACACACCCAGATTTTTTACTGAATCTGCAGGGCAGAGTGAGTTGCCCAGGATATCAATTGGAAAACATGCTTTCAACTTATCCCTTTGTCTCTTCGAACCAAAGATGATAAACTCAGTCTTATCAGGATTCAGTTTGAGCTTACTAGTTGTCATCCACTCTTTAACATCATTTAGGCACTTATTTAGCTTTTCAAAGGCAGCAGATGCATTCTTCTGGGATAAATGTATATAAAGTTGGCTATCATCTGCATAGAAATGAAACTTTATTCCATTATGTTTACTGATAATGGAACTGAGGGGGGTAGTGTACAATGAGAACAACAAAGGACCCAGGACAGAACCTTGGGGAACACCAAATAGGAGTTTACAAACATCTGACAAAGTAGAACCAATTTTTACTTATTGGTAACGGTCCATTAGGTAGGATGTGAACCATTTCAGAACGGAGCCACTGACCGCAAACCAGTTTTGGAGGCAACCCAGAAGAGTAGAGTGATCAATGGTGTCGAAGGCAGCAGACAAGTCAAGCAATACCAAGGCAGTGGATTCACCTCTTGACAATGATAAGTGAACCTCATTTTTTATGTAGAGAAAAGCAGTCTCAGTTGAATGGCCCGCCTTATATGCCAACTGGTACGGGTTGTCTAAGTTATTGGCATTAATATGTTCTAACAGCTGCTTAGCAACCACACGTTCTACCAATTTAGATATAAAACTGAAACCTGATACAGGGCGATAATTCTTAAGGTCATTTGAGGGAAGATTTGGCTTTTTAATAAGCGGAGTGACCACAGCAGATTTGAAGGCATCAGGAACGCATCCCTCCATGAGTGAGCAGTTGACCAGCTTTGTAAGGGATGGTAGCAATATATCAATGCATTCCTTAATCAGGAATGTCGGCAGAGGGTCCAACAGGCATGATTTTGTTGGTGATGCTTTAATTATTTTATCAACAGCATCTTCAGAAACTTGCCTAAAGACAGTAATTTGGGGAGGATCTGAAGGAGGGTTAACATCATATTCAGTGCCAGAAGAAGCAAAATTATCTCTAATCTTCTTAATTTTGTTGGTGAAGAAGGAGGCAAACTGGTCAGCCAATGACTTTTCGGACTCATGAGATGGAAGTGTGGCATCAGAAACCCTGTTCAGGGTCTTATGGAGCTCACGCCAAAGTTTTCGAGAGTCATGACTATTGTCTGAGATCAGTTTGCTATAGTAGTCTGATTTATCTTTATTTACAAGTGCATTGCACCGAGCAATCTGGCGACGAAGCCTACTCCTGTTGAGTGTACTTTTAGCCCTACGCCAGGTTCTCTCAAATTGGCGCCTAAGGGACTTTGCACGTTGATAATCATCAGACATCCAATCGGCGGACTCCTTTTTCATCAATTTAGATATAAGAGGTACAGTGTTGAAAGCGACGTAAAACCCCAGATAAATAAATTGTGGTATCTTAAACATATGAACCATTTTTGTCTGAAGTCCTTTTTGCCCCTCCTGTGTTGATTCTGGCCCTGGCTGATGCTATCACTTTCTTCCTGGCATTCGCCACTGTCACCTTCTTTGTACTTAGCATGTTAACAATGTATACGACTAATATCAACTAAAATCAACTAAATCTATGAATATCAGAAGTAAAAATATTTTCATGTTTCTCCTTTGAATTCTGATTCCAAAATGGCCCCTCTTATTTGCATAAAACCAGTGAGGCGTCAATCAGATTTCATTGGCCCAGCATCAATCCACAGGAAAGTTTTCCTAGAAACGAGGAACAGTGTGCCTAAAAAATTTAAGGTGGTAGTTAACTGCTTCAGCAGGCCCCTAAAGTGGCTATGCTGATAATACTGCCTTACACAATACTTATTGGTCTTGCAGTTCTTGAAACAGTTTCTCGTCCTAAAACTTCATTTCTGGTATAATCACTTATCTAATAATTCCTTTGGTCCATTGTTAATCTTCCCCTCACTTTGTTTACCATGATGTAGACCAATCTTTTCTGTTTCTCTACCTGATAATATGTACTAGTTCTACTTCATGGACAGGTGATCACTTAGGATTTCTCAACTGGTAATGCATTCCACATTTTGTGTTTCAGTCCTTTCAGTGGCCCAAGCTATCATGGCCACTTCTGCCACCACTCATTTTATATCTTCACCAGTGATCATCCACCCTAATTTTCACTCCACCCTGAAGAGCTGCATTATTGTCTTTGTTGCTCCACAGGCCCACTTTTAGCGAGTGGCACTCACTTTTTACAAGCGTTGATCAATTGTGGCCTAAAACTGTAATTCTCTCACTGTAATTTCAGCCACAAAGAGATTGTTTCTTCAATCTAATCTAATCTACTGCTTTGCAAGCGCAATACCTTCCCCATAAAGGGGAACTCAGTGCGCTAATTAAACAAAATCATTATCGTATGGAAGTCAAGGGGCATTCAAGGTCGGTAATCCAGGATTGTGGATGTGACCTGGAGGGAAGAAAAACTAAGTTGGGAAGCTATAGCTGAAGAGGTGCTGGGTCAATGCTGGGTCACTGGTATAAAGTATCACCTTTCAGCGATTTGATCTTCTAAAATGGCCTAGATATTATTGACATCACAGAAATCTAGCTTGCGTCATCTAAAACAAAGGTCTTACTGGATGATATTATTCCAATATGGCTTCAGCTGCATCATATACCGTGCTGGGACAGTAAATGTGCTGCTCGTCTCAAAAATAGCGTTGCTGCTTAAAATCAACTACCTTACTTGGCATACAACCAATCAACAGACAATTAAAACATGCTTTGGTTTTGATGAAGTAAAACAAATGAGCCATATATCAATTTCACCTAGCTATATGCTGGTATTTACCTTTGAGTGTGATGCTGAAATCTTCCTCATTAGTGGTTTGGAATGTTTCACCATTGAGGATCATAGACAGAATGCCTTCCTTCTCTGTATCTGACTTCAAGGAGGATGTTATCTCAAATATTTCCAAATAGTTTCTCACTGGCTGTTCACTCTGACCTCTTGGGCAATCAGCCGCTATGTCTACAGGGTTAAAACAATGATTTTATGTCTTTTCACTATTGTATAATATAGGGATACTCCCCGACATAACCATAGTATACACAGAATTTTACCATGGTTTGAGGTCATAAATCCAGAAGGGTTAAAACAATGATTTATGTCTTTTCACTATAGGAATAATCCCGGACATAACCATGGTAAATTTTACCACCATGACTAGCCCTATAATGAATAGCCAATATCTTCTTCACCTACAATCTGTCCACGGCCACAAATTTCACAAATAATCAAGCAGCCAAACATATTATTGCCCATACTGTGGGATGTAAGAGTAGCTTTAGATCCCACCATGTGGGTTAACACAATTTTATGAAATTTGTAGGTGGAGGTCAATAGGCTAAATGAGTCTTTCAGCACTCCTCCCTCCTTGCCCTGAAGGTCTGAGTGCCAGTTCTTGTGACGACACAGAAAATAATTTGCATATAACTTTCCAGTGTGAGCTGGCTGCAGCTTTCTACAGAAACCATAAGTATCACTTGTATGTCACATGCAAGTTGACCTGTTTTTTACAGCTAGCATGTAGGAACATTAAGCAGCAGGATGTAAGACTGGATTAACATAAATATGTTATGTTCAGGATGCATTTGAATTCATTGTTACCGGGCAGTATTATTTTGAAACCAAACTCTGATGTTTTATTTTATAGTTTAGTCCATATTGAACACATACATTTAAAATCAATGCAAAAGTCTGTCCGCCTGTCTGAGACACCTAACCTACCACATCTTTATTTATTTCTAACAACTATCTTAAAGTTTTCTAATTAAAAATATTTGTCATGGGAAATGTTCACCAAAGGTCTCAGCCTAATCTCCAGTTTAGTTTATGGCAGACTTTCTAAGCAGCATATGACCAAGGTTGGCGCATAACCAATCAACATATAGCTTAGAAATCATTAGTTAGTGTTAGTGATCCTGGTAGGCTTGAGATAGAATTGATCGTTTCACTACCTTTTCTTATCAATTTAATGTCATATACTAAATTACCAAAACAAGCAGAATAATTACATATTTTTACTTTTTCAAGCAAAATGAGTACAAAGATTAATATTTGTTCCAGTAGACTATACTTACAGTAAAAATGTATCCATGCCAAAATAACCAAAGCCGAATAAATGCAGCCCATGTTTGTTCTTCAACAAAACCATCAGTGAAGAGGAATTAATTTCGCACCAAGATACAAGTTAATGTCTGCATGTGCCCTTTGGAACAATTATTCAATCCAAACATAAAATAAAAAACTTCTTAGAAATGAAACAAAGATTTGCAAAGAGTAAATGTGGAACAGAATAGCAATGTGTGTATTGTCTCATATGAAGCACTATTCTCGCAAACTGTTATAAATGTTGTTTCTTTTCCCGAACATCTATTACCGCCTAAATGTTAGCAAAATAATGTGTGCTTAAAATACCATTGAAGTTTTGATATTTAAAATCCATTATAAATTGAGAGTGTATAGTTCTTTAATCAATAACTTTTTCTAATGCAGCTATTGTTCGGCATATGTTCTTTAAAGCAGAGACTATTTAAGATGATTTAGATTCAAAGTTATAGCCTCAGGTAAATAGCCAAGTGATGATCTGTAAAATACCTCCATCGTCATTATCATCATCACAAAAGAGAAGATTATGAAACTAAGCCATTTGCTTTTAGTTTTTCAGATGATGCTCTCCAGGTATAGAATGGATTTTAAGATAACATCCGGTCTGCCAGATGTCTTCTATTTTTTTAAGAAAATAAAAACTTATTTGGTCACAAAAGCTCATCGCTTCAGCCTACCCACCTCAGGTTTTAATGTATACTCCAAATGTCTATGTGATGTTGACACCTCTCCACTCCTATCTCTGCACTATGATTTGTTTTACTTGCTTCTTGGCTGTTGCGCCTTTGAGACTTACTTTTGATGGAGATTGAGTGCTATAGCAGTAATACTAGAATTACGGAACAGGGTAGCGTATTTTGATAGATAAGTCTTGAACTGGGATCTAAAGCCTTTGACATGATTTGGGGTTCCAGTTGCTTGGGGGAGTTTGTTCTATCCAGCAGGAGCACCTTTGGGAAAACTTTCTATCTCCACACATTTATTGGGTCTGGTCACAGAGAGGTTGCTCAGTGAGAGATACAGTTGCCAAGCGTCAAGTTGAAACCACTAGTGTCAACTGCCACAGCAGGCCCTATAAAAAGAAAGGATCATGGTTTGAGGCCATTTATTTACATGTTAGTAAAATATAAATATATATATGTCTAATAGACCATTAAATTATTAAAAATTACACAGGTTTGAAATTCATGTAATGAATTTAAAAGCCCCAAGTCCAACTAGAAATGAGAAGGGATGGAGGAAGCAAAGGTTTGAGGGACAATAGAGGGTGCCATGGAGGCGTTCTGGAGGTATAACCACACAGCAGAGCTACGCCAAAAGCCATGTGACATAATATTTTGCAGGGATACATTTCTATCAAAGATATAAGTAGCGCCAGAACGCCTAACAGCATGAAAACTATGCCTTTGAAGGTGAATATTAAGATATAAGAGCACCTTCTTCAAAGTTTCATAGACCTGTGTATCTAGGATCTGATTAGGAGATCTACCATAAGTGGAAAACAAAGGGGCTGAAGGAGGAAATGGCCTGGAGCCTAACAATGCCCTCAGAGCCTTAACAGGGCACAAGAAGAGGTTTTTGATCTTGGGCAACTGAAGAATATGATAGGACTTATGATCCTGCAATGTTTTAGTCCACTTAATCAACAACAAAGCCCCATCTTCTGTAAATTTCTTTAAAAATGTCTATTGAAATCAAAATCTTTGGCCCTATGTGGGGCTATGTTTGACATTCGCAAAAACCCATAGAATGCAGTCAAAAAGATAGCCCTAAAAAGTAGTGGATCTTGTAAGATATCACATGCCAAAGATATTCTATACAAAGTGGAAATATCAAAAATACATCTAGGGGTAGGGGCAAATGTTGAGTTGAGAGACAGACTACGCAAAAACCTAGTTATCAATACATGAGAGGTATCTACATGCTGCAAGTGATAAACCTTTGCCATTGTAATCACAGAGGACATATAATTCCTTATCACCTTTGGTGTCAAATTTTGCTGAACTAAAAATTCCAGAAATGTAAGTATATTATGTAGATTAATCTGCAAAGGCAAGCCAGCAAATATAAGATAAGATAAGAAAGTTCTAAAGTGTAATCTATGAACCGAAACTGTGGAAGGCCTGTAGGCAGAATCAGTTCTTTTCCAAACAGCTGACAGAAGTACAGATGATATGTCAGAAGAACCTACAATTACAGAGAAAAATTCAAGTCAAAATATTGAGGAGGAACATAATCCCATATATACTCCTGTTGCAACTTCTGTAGTAATTCATGATTAATATTATTATCCGCATGTAACCTTGATAACAGATCTGCCACCTCATTTTTGGCACCTGGTATATGAGCAACCTCCAGCTCGATATCATACACAGCAGTTAACAGCCAAATATTCCTGATACATGTTGCCAGGAACATATCCTTAGTTTTACCACTATTAACCACCTGAACAACTGCTAAATTGTCGGAAAATATATTCACCCTAGAGTGATGCCAAAAATGCCCCTATAGCCTCAAAGCTATAATAAAATTGACCATTTCATAGTGTACTATGGTTAGTCCTTGCACTGGCAATAAGTAAAGAGGTGAAGTATAGACCCTGGACGCCTAAACTCCCCCAATACCCATCAAAGATGCGTCAAGATATGAAGAATCTGCATGGATCATAATATCCCTCTGTATATGAGCAACCCTATTGAAACTTGGAAGAAATCTGATAAACCAGTCAATATAAAACGACTGAAATAAAGATATACTTCTACCAGTACTGGTTCTAGACAGATGCAAAATTCTATTTATAAAAATTCTGGCTGGTTTGACGCATTTGTGGATATAGATCAACTTACCAAGGAGGGATTGCATACCTCTCTTATTTAGCTTCTTCTTAAACCTGACCATGCAACATTCATCATAAATGGTTCGAAGCTTGCCAAGTATGGATCCTCCAGATTAATAATTTTTTCCACAATGTTATCAATACCTGGAAATTTTAAAGTAAAAGCGTCATTATCAAAAGCCAGTCTATTGACATTATCATTATCTGACTGACCATGAGGAAAAGACAAGTCCAAAATGGCCCTTCTTTTTATCCATATCCTTAGGTCTAGTAAGAAGGGGAGAGCAGTGAATATGAAAATTATTAATATCAGACATTGGACCAATGATAGCCCCAGCTTCAAGCTCCTTAGCCAAGTATCTGTCAACTGCTTCCGGATACTGCAATGCAGAAATGTGATTTTAATAGCTTTATTACCCAAAGTCTCAGGTTCATTGAGAGACAATTGAAAACCAAAAGCCAAGTACTGCAAAAGCTTTCTGACCGGATAATCGAATAACAACCTGTTCCAAGCCTCCAAATTGAGGCCAGACTTTAAGGGATATCTTGCTTCCATATAATTTGGTTTACCAGTAAGTCGAATCTCATGAGCAATATTAACACATTGTTGAATATCCTTAATTTCAACCATCTGTCTATCCAGACCAATGAAAACAAAATCAGTACATTGCTTGGCTAAGTAACCTAATTTTTTATCCGAAAAATTGATATCTGAGTCTAAACCATTCTGTACAATGGCCCAATCGACATTTGCAACATCATTAGATCTATTAAGATTAGTAAAATTTTGTTAAGAGTCTTTTTGTAACGTGTAGCATTATTTATATTGTGACCAATAAAAAAATTTAAAAAAATATTTAGGTTTATATTTGGTTTAAAAAACGTTTATAGGTTTACTAAACGTTTATAAACGTTTGCTATGTTTACTGGGAAAAACCGTAGTGTACTTATATCATGGGAATAAAAAGTCACATATGGAAAAAAAAAGATTTTCTTTGACCTCAGTCCCATAAGCTGGGACCGAGGCCAAAGAATCAACTTCATTTTTAGATGTATTACTGAATGCATCATTGTATTCTAATAACGTATCAATTAATTACACCAAAAGTATTCTTAACAAAACAGTCTTTCTGATAATCTTGCCACACAATTTTTGGATTATTTTCATCAATAATATTACTAACAAAAGCATCTGTACCATTAGCATGACACCAATGAATCATCAGATATTCTGTATAAATAAACCTTAGAATTCCGGGAGGCAAGCCATTACATGCAAATAATGGTATATTAGAAAAATCCCAATATTTCACAAGATATGCAAACCGTGGCTGACAACCAGCCCTATAAAGTAGGGCAATAAACACAGTTGTTCTATTAATAGGACAATTGTACTCATGAGAAGTAAAATCTACCCTGGTTTCAAACCAAGAAGAAGTCCTAAAAATATCACGGTCGTACAACGACATATTGGAATAACCAGTATTATGTTCAATGCTATTGTTAAAGCAATGTTCACACTTTCCAACAACTATGTATCCACAAACATTACAATATGAACAATCACCAGACTGTCGTGCCACAGAAACATCATATATGTGACCTTGAATATTATTTGACCTTGATATATCACACAAATTAATAGCAGCAGATTTAACTACATGATTATCAACAGACAAACTTTCATAGTTACTTGACAGAACATTTACGTCATTATCAACTGCCAAATCGATTAAACTGTCACTAGAGTTCCCACCCCCACTAACATTACCTTCATAAGTATCAGAATTGTATTATGTCCCATGGAAAGCTGTCCAGGCGGTGGTTGTAGATCCTATTTACCAGCTACCATGTCTTGACCTTTATTCTTTGCAAAACACTTGACCTCTGGATGGGAAACATAACGACCATGTTTAGCACAGAAAGAACAGTTATGACAAAACTGACCATGATGACCATCATGACTGCATGAACCTCCATTGTAGTAACGACAAACCTTTCTCTGTGGAGCTGTCTGCTGGTTGACCATAGAAATTTGTGATGCACTTAAACGATTTAAGGACCACTGGGTTGGGTCATTCCAACCCAAACGACCATCCTCAACTTCATGCATTGACATGGCCCATGCTCCCCTCAACACAGGCCATGGAAGCGATGATGCATCACGTAACGAAAGAACTACCTGTAGCAAAGCCTGCTTCATAAGTGTTGTATCTTTAATCTGCAACATGTTTGTCAGCTGACCAGCAGCCCACTGGGGAAGGGTCAAATCATCATAACCAATACGCTTGTTACCTGAGGAGACTTTAAATCCTTCATTTGGCCATCTAGCTTCAGGTGGAGCTGTACACATATCAGTTAAATTGAAACGACCAGATTTCTTGCCAGAATGTTACCTTGAGAAACTTGAAGCCTTGACTGTTGATCATAAGTAGCTAACACCTTTGAGACAGCCTCAGAAATATTAGGATTATTTCTGATCACATTAATGTCAGATAAAATTGCGTCCCTGTCATCAGAAGTACCCATCTCAGAAAGTAAACGTGGATTGGCTGGCAGACCTGAAGAACTCTGAGCAGAAAGCGGATCCGATCTGTCACCCCGGCCAGATGCCAACCCTTGAACACCACCCTGTACTGAATGACGTGTAGAAACCGCTTCTTGGAACCGCAAAGTCTGACTTGGGTTAAAACCCTGACCCCCAGCTTGTAGGAAACCTTCAGAAGATGATTCAGGGAAATGTGAACGCTGCCTATTCTGAATAGGGGTAGAATTTGCAGAATGTTCAATATGTTCAACACGATGGGCCAAAGCTTGAGTTGAAGCGTCAGTCTTCTGTAAATACTGTAATATATCAGCATTGCTAGTAGATGAAGATGAAGAAGCCATAGGTTCTGACAAATTAACCACAGTACTCACACCATTACTGTCCTGTATGTATGAACCGTTGACTTGTGACGCAACCTTCCTCACTGTCTTTGTAGAAATCTTAGCCCTGGCTGATGCTGTGACCTTCTTACGTGTATTACTGGCTGGGGTTTTCTTTCCCATGTTGTAGAATTCAAATATCAACGTTCATATATAAACTAAAAATAACTCAACATAAAAAACTAAAACCTAACTAAAAAGCACGTATAAAATATAAATTCCTCTGCACCAAAATTAAATGTGCACTGTTTGCTTGTGACAAACCCCCAGACAGTATTAATTAAAGAATGTGACGCTTGAATGCCATTGGCAGTTAGTAGTAAACAATTTTAACTCAGTGAGGATATTCCCCAGTATTAGAATAGCGTCAAGTAGAAACCACTAGTGTCAACTGCCACAGCAGGACCCTACGTGGCCGTGCTTTATAAAAGAAATGGAGGTTTGTTCAGATTGATTTCTTTGTTTTAAGTACAGTGCCACGTGACTTAATCTGTTCAGCCTATTCACAATGCACCATAAGGCATTGTGAACTCTCTGAAGTCTACTTGTATTCGATTTTGTTATGTCATAGAGTGAAGAATTGCAGTAATCCAAGCGACTGCTAAACCATTATCTACTTGACCAGTTAAACCTACTAAAACGAAAGTTGCCATCATGAAGCTTCAACTATATTGTGTATGCTTATGAGTTTCATTGAATTTGGATATAATTTCCTAGGACTGAACTTTTGTGGACCTGACAGGAAAGCATCAGAGATGTGTCTGTCTATTCTAATCACCTTGTTTTCGTGGATGGAGATTTGACTCTACCCAGTGGAGCACACTCTGAGGTTCTCAATTTCCCAAGCCTTATTGAAGGTTATATCATTTGTCTTTTGCTCGGCTCCCACAAGTCAGAATGCTGAGACCCAATGTTTAAATGGGAGACAAATCCCCAGCTTTAATCTATTTCTAAGCAGTAGGCCAATTCAATGTACAGAATAGTGTCTAAACAAATGCTAAAGACGAGTGCACATTCATATTCAGAGTTATGATTCAAAGTTCAAATGAATCAGTCATAAATTTCTTTAAAAGTCGGTTTCAATAAGCAATTGGTGTTTTGTATCTGAACATCTAAAGAAAAATGAATTGCCACACACACGCTAAAGTTCCAAGTATTTAGGCGACAATTGAAAATTTGTTTTGGTTCACAGAAAAGGCAATACATCAAAAATGCTAAATTAATTCAATTGCATCAACAAGAATATACACTGAATTTAGTAGTGAAATGGAAAGTACATCTGTCATTCATTACACAATGAGAAAAAAATACAACAATTGATAGAACTTAGCTTTTTGTTTTAATTCCACTGTACTGTTTATTGCTGGTTCAATTATACTTCATAAGGAAGGTACTTTTGTACGATCGGCTCTTTCTAACCAGGTGTGTAGCCTTGCTTGCTTTAGGCTTGAGTTCATTTGCAAATATGTAAAATATTCTTCAGTTTCTGCAATGTACTAATACAAAACCTGGTTTTACATAAACATATTACAGCTATTCTAAATCAAAATGGTTCTGTTTATTTGTACAATATACTGTATGTGCATGTGCTGTTTAACGATATCCCTAATATGATCTCTATATAAAATAAGGTATTATATTAAATGTTTTACTGTATCCTGATATCCTTCTTCAATTTCTGATATGGCCTTTATAGTGCTTAATATCCACAAAGAGACAGACTGTAAGGTGCAACAACCAGGAAACAAAAAGTCTAAAAAAATTCATAGACCAGAGACATAAGACTTCATGTGACAATCACAACTGGAAGAATACAATGAACCTGAGGCGGGTAGGCTTTTGTGACGAAAAGAGTTTCAGGTTCATCCTAATAGATAGAAAAGAATGTGACACATCAAATGTCATCCAGTAACTAATGAGAATGAGCTTTGCTGACTGATGAAAGGATAGAATAAAATTTGGCAAATCAAGAACTTGAACATCCATCTCACTATTATAAAAACTTTTTCTAGGACTGAAAAATACTTAAGATAACCACCTTTGAGGAACTGTTTTGAACACTAAACATTGTGTAACTGGCAACTGGCGTAAATTCTTAAGTATTAGAGCTATATATCTGGTTGTGTTGGCAATAATCCTAGCTTAACTGTTTTAAAAATTTTACAACTTCCTAACATTAAAACATGAAAGAATCCTGAATAAGGAATTGCCATAGTCAAGCTACCTGCTCACACAAGAGTAGTTGTAGCTTCCACAACCACTTTTTCAGATGCTGTGTGAGCCTTCTAAAACCCCTCAATTGTACAAGACAGGCCTTACAGAGTCTCTCAATATGACTAGATAAAGGAGAAGTCAGATTCTAACCACGCACCTACAATTTTTAGTTACTTTTACCAATGTATGCCTATCTATTCTGAACTGGACTTCAGAGGAATAAGCTGAAATGCATTGCATATTTTGTTATCAGAGCAATATCTCCTTGTACACCACTACCCAAATTCAATATTATTTGACCCATCCTGACTACACAAAATACAGCCCATAGACGTACCTGAGATTCTTTAGCCTGCCACTGGGGATAGTACCCATTGACAGAGGACCACCATTTCAAGTGGCCATGTGAGTAACTTATCTGCCTTTACATCTGGATTGAACCCAAATGAATTGTGTTACTAGGCATGTGTGGAAAACACTAGGCCACAGTGGGTAATTATTACATTGTTGTTCTAATTTTATGTTAATGTTTAGATTTGTAGAAAAAACTAACTTTTTCACTTTTCAGAAAATTACGGCATTATATCTTCAATGTTGATCAACTAATATTTATATATGTATGAGTCAGATATATAGTAGAAAAATATCCTTTATACATCTCCTGAATAAATATGACAATATGTTAGAGTGTATGGTACAAATATTATACTGTTAGTCTTCATGAGTGATATATTTAATGTATGCCATATCAAAATTTAATCACTTGGAGCAGCTTGCTATATGTGTGGCCCTCCAGGAGCCCACAGTTTGATCATATGGTCAAAAAATACTTCAAACCCGGGTTACAAGAAAGCTTATAAAATTCCTTCCCTGTGCAAATCACTTATATGGCCCAGTCATAGTCCTTAAGGTCCTGTTAGCAATTACCTCGGGTGACCAAAATACTCCCCTGCTCCAATTCAAAAGGTTGCACCAGTTGGTCCCCCCATTACAGACTCCAGTTGAAGTGCCACGCTAGCATTCAGTAGTGGCATCCCATTGCAAGACACCCAGAGTCAGGGCACCTGGACCTATGAATGTATTTGGAGATACATTACATAGGGTAGTAATGCCCCTTATAAAGTCATGTGCCATTGTAAACATTTTCTGAAAATTTCTTGATATCCTATATTATCAAGTGCTCTTCAAAAACATAAATCAGATAAACAAATGCATATCCCCTAAACCAAAATTTCCTTGCCGGAGGAAATAAACCATACTACAAATCATGCCATATTCAAGATTAAACCAGTGTGTATTTTCATGTTCTGGTTTTTCTAGTTTAAGTTTTAAGGTCATGAAACGGGGCCAAGCAGTATGCTCTTTGCAGAATGCCATAATGCAGTCAAATTATTTTTGGAACGTCTTTGTTGAAGATAAAACACATGGAATTTCTTCAATAGTTTATTTATAGATGTTGTAATAATACCATGCTGCTGCACAAAATCTTATTTACTAATAATTTGGTCTGGCCCGGCCTTTTGCAGAACCCATGCCTTGATTTCCATGGCAGTGCAAGTGCGACACTCTTCATTTTTCAGGAAAGTGAATTTGAATTGGGACAGTAAACCCGGTCCCATGACACAGGTTTTTGTAAAGTGACAGGAACTTATGAATTTCTGAAAATAATAATAAAATAATGAGCATAGCATTCTGTTTTGCAATTAAGTGTAGGACTTCATTCAGATTATTCAGTTTAAAAATGTGGGTATAGTCAAACCAAATCAAGGTGAAAATTATTAAAAAATCTAAAGAAATGAAAATAAGCAAAATAAAGCTGTGAACGGTAAATATACAGATTGGTGAATTCTATTTTTTTTTAAAAAAAACTCAGTAAAGTATTGAATTTGATTTATGCTTATGTTGTAAATAAAACCATGAACATACAAAACAAAAGCATGCAGAGGGGTTCCAAGTGCAGACTTTGCAAAATTTTTACAAATTATATTAATCAGGGATCCACAATCAAGGATATTGATCTGATCATGCCCAAATTTGAATCAGTTTTTCTTTGTAACAGTTCTGGTGCTCCTTGAAAATTGCATTACCATCCATGCAGTATTTTTGGTGTTGTGCTATCAACAAACAAGCAAACTTACAAACAGAATGAGTAATATATTTTGCAAACATTTTACAGTAATAATTACCTCTTCATAGAACCAAGTGACTTTTTCTATCCAAACTTTTTTCTTCATTACATCATGGAATGAGTCTTTATGATATGGTCCAGCATAGTCCACTTCTATCTTTGCCACACACTTAGTTTCAACGCATATATTTTGCACATCAATTGATTGCTTGTTATAAGCTGAGTGGAAATAGATTATATATTGTAGTCATTGCAACTGCAATTTCAGTTTCCAACATTTTATATTTCATAATATTTCACTACAAAGTTTATTGCCTTTCTAAACACAGTTCAAATTAAAACAGAGGTTTAAGTAAAGCATAGAATTTGTAAAAGGGTATATTAAAAATGTTAAATGCAACCTAGTATTGATTTTCAGTATTGACTTTCAGTTATTGTATATGAAATGTAGGAACAGAATTGCTAGCTACTGGAGAAGTCAGACTATGGACTCTAATATCAAAATAGTGACTCATCAGCTGGATTGAAAAACAACCATAGAGACATAAGGCATGAGGCCTTATTTTTAAGCGGACGTCTAAATAAATCTATGTATTTCAGAAATTAAATCTGGAAGTTGTGGCCACAATAGTGTTGTCTATGTAAACATAGTATACTGACTCGTAAATAGATCTGAATCTTACAAATTCAGCAGACATAGACTGGAATAATTGCTTTGTTTTGGACACAGTGTGACTGAGCCTACCTTCAAAATTGATAAAAACACTGTTTGTATATGCTTGAGCCACAAAGAGTGAGTCTTTCAATATATTGGCTATAGATGAATCCTTTCCACCTGATGAAGTTATGTTGAAAAAGGGTGATAGACCCTTGTGTATTATAATTTCAGATTTCTTGGGGTTGTCTGTTAATTGAAAGAAAAATAACATTCCAATTATATCATGTAGAATATGGTATATCATTTACAAAACCATATCATATTAAGTCTCTCTTACATCCCATCGTATGTGCACGTACATCCTGGTTACAGAGAAAAATCGCCTGATTTGCAAGGGACACTTAAGCTACACCTACAATTTTATAACAGAATATCAAGGTAGCACAGACCCGGCAATGGAAATTGGCATGCACATTTTCTCTGTGTGCACACAGTATGTTCTTTAATATTCAAGTAATGACACTCTTCTTAAAAGAATTGAATTTTATGCAGGTGTAAATCTCTGCTACCCCACTACCAGGCCATGCTCGTACTTTTCAATAATATTTGCAGCACACATACGCGTGTATACACGTACGATGGGATGTAAGAGAGGCTATAGATGAGTATACAATGTGACATTAACCCCACCTCCCCTGCCTTCCAAACATCTGTGATTGTGGTGCACATACATTACACAAAGTCATACAGAATCACCACAGTAAACTACTGTTCCAGGTGTCATTGACATCATCGGCATATCAGGACCCGTATTCACAAAAGGTCTTAGACTTAGCCAGGTTTTAGGCTTTAATCCAGTCTTAATGTTAGGACTTTTGTCTCAGTTAAGTTTTGTTTTAAAACTGTATTCACAAAAGGTGACTCAGCTGAGACTTTTGTCTTAGACTTAAGCCTAGGGCTTAGTCTTAACTGTCATATAACCACAGTGGTTTTTGATTACCATGTGGCATTATTTGCACACATAGAAGATATACTGAACAATATGTACAGTCAAACCTGTACATGTGATCACTCTCAAATAAAGACCACTTGCTAGTTAAGACCGCTTTTATTCCCCCAATGAAATTTAGATATGAAACATACCCCGAATAGAGACCACTCCTTAGTTGTGACCAGAGACCGCTAAAATCATTCCCAAGAACACAAAAAACCTCTATACAAGAGACCACACAATGAAGACTAGAGGCTAACATGTTCACTGATAATCAATGGATGGGCCATATCTATTGTGAATTGTCTCCCATTGTCCATTTCCACATACATGTTCAATTAAGACCCTAACAATAAACACAGGTTTAAAATGCCTGCCTCTTTTCTTTATCATTAAAACAAGGGATTTCTATAATCCTTTTATAGAAAGTGTGACATATGCATATTGCATAGCTGGGAAGCAAAAGGTGTGTGTGTAGATCAGTACACTGTGGATGAATGGAAAGCTGAACTGGCTAAGCTTTGTAAGGGACTATTTACCATATGGTCTGTGTTAAATAAGAAAAGCAAACAAATCAGCTTTAAATGGGTATTACAAATGAGGGAGAGATTTAAATAGAAGTAGTGATGGCCATTTTTCAATACAAAATTTTGGGCAACTGTTACATGACTGTACTTTGTACATTTTGTATTTTGTTAAATAATCATTTTACACCAATTGACATGATTCTACAAAGACAGTAACTTTGACTACTATTCTCTTGACATTGATCTCTAACATGCTAATGTCAAACATATTGTGGATAGTAATGATTTCTAAATGGAGAGAGAAACCCAGTGACAGGAAAGGAATTCATACAATAGTTTCATATAAAGACCGACCCCTATGAAAGACCGTTTTTAGCATTTCCCTTGGGCGGTCTTTATACACAGGTTTGACTGTAGTTGCTACAAAAAGGAAATAAGCGAATCAGGAATAATACCTATATTGCAAGTGGTTTTAATGTACACTGTAACAGTTTCAAAACGTACCTGCACATTTTAAGTTGTTTAAGAAATGCTTTTGGGGTGACATCACAACAAAGTATGCATCATTTCTAAATATTAAACTTTATCCGTAACTGTTATTTTTCCTACATTTTGTGCACTTAGGATGAAAACAAAATCACAGTGCTGAAATATATTAAAGCGTTGGAACATGGTTTCCCAATTTATGCAGCAAATTGTGCATATCTAAACTTTTTACTGTGTAATTTACCAATATTGTCCATACTGATCATTGATTATAAATCAGACTTGTGATGCTCACTACAATATTTTTTTTTGTTTTTAAACTTGATTGGTTAATCGATCAATAGTAAAAAATGTGCCACTTTTTAAAAAAAATCAATACATACAGTACACAAATGAACTTTAAAGTGGCCATTTGTCAATGCATGTTCCATATTTAAGACCTGTTAAAGCCTCCTACCTACCAGTGTTAAAGTTGAGCCCTTATTTAAGCCATTTTCTGCAAAAGTTAAAACAAAAGTCTCAATTTTTAAGTCCTGGCTAAGACCTTTCGTGAATACGGGCCCGATGCTGTTCTTGTATAGTCAGATGGGCCATAAGGTGCTTTTAACAGGTCCTGTAGTTCCTGGGAATATTGTACTGTGTATAAATACATAATACAATACAATGATGTAATGTAATTGGTTAAAGGGTTGGTAAAAGGATAATCATGCGGTATTCAAGAATCAGATTGGTTAAAAAAAAAGATTCATGTAATTACTTATTCATAAGGAGATGGCTAATGCAAATAAGTTCATGAATATACATGAGTTAAAACTATGAATGTGCTTGATGGATAATGAGGCTCAAGTATATCCATAAATCGTAGGCCACATGTCATTGTTGGAAAATCATCTTAAGATCACTAAGCCTTCTCAAGAGGAACAATAATGTCAATGAACATACTTGCTCTAAAAGATAGATAGAATAAGCCTCATGAAAATTCATGACTAATCTCACCCAAAATTACATTGATATTTGTGTTTTAGGGAACCACTGACAAAAATGACACAGCTAGAGGCATGTACAATGCCTTCTTGGAACACTGAAAGGAAGCTACTATCTGTTGCTTTTCTTGCATCAGAAAATCTGCCAGGGATGTTAGACATCTTATAGCCCATTCGCACAGGAGGCGAAATCCCCGTGGTAGTTTGGCGATTTCCCCATGTCCTTATGCTACCATTTGAGGTTTGTCTGTCACCTTGTGCATCCTACTGAAGTTTTAATATGTTTAAAATTTCTGTCTCCGAAATTGGTACCATGAGCTTGCGCAGACTAGTGTGAGCAAGCACAGATGAATTCCTGACTATGTTAACTGAAACTGTAGTCCATGGTGTATAGAAGGTTGTGACTCGGTTGTCTTTCAGTTTAATATAGTGATAGTGCATGGAGGTAAATGGACATTACACCACTGTGTCACAAGGTGGCATACAAACTTTGGATAGTAGTTGAAGGACCAGGTTGTTTACCAAACACGAACTACCACTAGGGATACCACCTGTAGTGTGAAGGAAACACAAAATCTGGATAAGGTGTCCTTGGAGGCACTTCCTAGGGGGGCTCGGTGGAGTGCTTGCCTTCAACCTCTGAGGTTGCGCTTTGTGTTGAAAAGTTGGTAATTACATGCCGACTCCTCTGAGGTTGGGCTTCATGATGGAAAGTTGGTGATTACATGCCGATTCCTGGTGGTTTACAGTGTAGAACCTTGGACTGGTTCCTCTACCCATAGACTTTAGTTAAGTTTAGTTCCTTCAGTTCCGATTGGAACACTTGGCAAAAACAGCTCTCCATTTGACTCTGTTAGCAGCTATAGTCTTGGACTATTCCCAGCTAATCCCCATGTCTTGGAGGTCTTGTATTGCTCTTCTCCAGGTGGTGACTTGTCTGCCCCTTTCTCTTTTACCTCCAGCGGGTGTCCACTCAAGTGACATTTTTGTTAATCTTTCTTCTGGTATTATCAGAGTTTGACCAACTAATGGATGCATAACTTTATAGCTATCAAAGTTGAGGAATAATGGTGGCTCTGGTTTGTTCAGTACCTCTCTAAAATGTTCTATCCATTTTTGATTTGTTCTTCTTCCGAACTGAGAACTTTACTTTGCTTGTCTTTGATTGGTAGTGTGCTGTTACTGTTGGCCCCAGTTAGTTCTTTGAAATTTTTGAATAGTATCTGAGAATCAATTATTTGTTCATCCCTTTTCTATAATCAATCCCTTTTAACCTGTATCCATCCATGTAAGAATTATTAAAAGTGCAATTATACTAAATACATAGCCTCTGCAGATTGGAACATAAATTTTGTGTTTTTCAGAACAATTGACTTTCAACATATGATACTGTTTGATTAGTTCCTTTGTTAAAAATCCTTCTGTCTAGACATTAAGCTGTTTTGTAACTTTTGTGATCTATTGATAACAACTAGCTTTATTTAATTAATATAGTCATAAATATTTGTGTATTATTTATATAAGTTTGTGTGATAAACATCTATGTAATATTTATATAAGTATTGCGACTAAACTGAATATTCTCAATGTTTTATATGTTTTACGAATTACATTTATGAATTAAAACTTAAAAGAATAACTTGTTCACCCATTTTTTTAGTTTTAACACTTAGCTTGTGGTAATGTAAACAACATCATAGGCTGATATAGAAATTAAAAATGACATTGCTATTCCTGAGAATATACATAGACATCTAATATTTATAGGCATTTAACATGTAGGGGCCGATTTGACCAGGGTGTTTTTTTCCAAGTGGGCCAATTTGACTAGAATACCTTTTTCTGGCAGCTGATTTCACATGGGCCGATTTGATAAGGGCTAGTTTGTCTATGATTCTTTGAGACAGTGGCTGTGTAACACTAGTTCGTGAGGATGTGATGGTTGCTACTAGCTTTTGACTGTGATAGTTTGGAAGGGATTTTGTCATCAAAATGGTCTACTGAGGATGCCACGCAAAGCCTTTTGAGGTGTCTGTCTGAAATTTGCTGTCACGAAACTTTACTTTAAACCCATAAATGGGGACATTGGCAAAATGTTTAAAGTATTTTTCAATGGTAGTAGGCACTGCACATTGTGTGATGTATGCACTCAGATATGCTCGGGTTAAGCCTCTGATTGCTGTTTTTGTTGTATTTTTAAATATCTTTGGATGCCACAACTGGAGCCAGAACTGCCATACTTTGGGGTGACACAAACAGGGTCTGCTGCTGGGAATCCTGAGGATGTTGTATTTTCTATGTGTAGTGCTTTATTGACTCTTTTATTTGTTAAGACTGCTGCTGTATTGGCTGGTACACTGACTAATTGTCTGCAATGGCTGTTGTGCTGGTGAAATGCACTGGGGCTGTATCAGTTGCAACACATAGCTACCTGTGCTTGGCTGTGCTTGGATGACAGAAAATAATGCTGTTGCAAGTCAGATCAGTTCATCTGCTTGTAATTCTTCAGTTTTCTGATCAAGTCTATTATTTCATTTTGAAACTGGTCAAAGCGTAGGTTATCCAGCTCTATTGTGTCTGGGTCTGGATCTTCAGTATCATAAAATAATTTTCGAAACTATGGCTGTGGCAGATGTGAAAGGATGTGGCTGGTGTGGCAGCTAATGTTTCTCTGACCGTGGCATCATAGAGCTGAGGGTGTTACTTAGAATATTCTACCTCTTTACATATTACTTCAAAAACTGAATGTTCTATACAGCACACTGGTGCCTCTCAGTCAGCCCTTCTCTGCGCTGCCCAGACTTGGGTGTTGCTCAGCTTACTATAGACTGTTCTTGGTGAAGAATACCACTTCCTTAGTAGACCTACGGTGACTTCCACAAGATATGTCAGTTCCACCTAGGTCCTGCCCCTCTTGGTAGTCCTTGTAATCGTTAGATGTCCTGTGAAGTCTTTCTTCTATCATCATTCTTCTAAGCTGCCATCTTTTCAAAATATTTGAAAATGTTTCCTTAAAACTTGCAATAATATTTATCTTCTGGTCATACAGATGCAAGTGAATGACTCCTTATAGAGGGCGCAATAAATACCACCAATAATTGGGAGTAATACACAGACAGTCAAGGTTCGGGGTGTGTTCAGCAGCAGTACATGATTAGTTGTGACCTATGGGTGTGCTACGTGATTGCTACATTATTGGTTTGATGACATACTGGAGTTCATCCTTGGACAGATACTTAATACATATGAGAGTAACACTTATCATTCAGGAAGCCATCCTACATGTCCTGGAGAAGGCGACCTGTTTTAGTATGGCATGACAAATAACATTAAACTGCCCATTTTGATTTTTGGTTCCCCAGCTTAGCCCACATACTTCTCAGGGACTAGCCCTGGACGAGATATGAATGTTTTGTAACCTGAACTACTCTTGAAATTTAAGTGTCAAATCAGAAATTCGTGAGCTTTGTCCTTTGATTCAGCAACATTACTGCAGTTCATCCGCACAAGTGGAACTGGAGAATTAATTATTAACTTATTTTTGAAACAATGCTAATTGGCCAGAGTAAGGAATGACTTAACAAGTGAAAAAACTATTACCCGGCACATATACTCATATACTCACATATACGCATATAAAATCTAACTTAGTTCTTGGTAAATAATTATTTCCATTATTAGGTTACATATCCATCATCTTTACCAGATGGCATTCCATTTTGTTTGAATGGCAAGTAAAGCTTCAAATATTTTTGCAATACTTATAAGTAGGAAAGAGGTGAAGCTTATATTATTCTGGCATAGGGTTGGTTGGTATATTGCAACATGACATATTTTGAACATGTTGAAGAGAATAAAAATTCTACGTGTAAATAAAAACCACTGAGTAACGTTATATCTGTCCAAATGAAAAAAAAATATGTTTCACCAACTTATGCGTACCTGGCAAAGGTGGGGGAAGAACACTTGGACCTGAAATGTAAAACCATTGTTCTTGTAAGAGAGATGGTTTCTGGCAACATATACTTATCCATAGTTTTCCACAATATATTTGCCCGGATGCTTTATTTGTATATATATGAATTGTATAGAATTTAATTTTTTTCCAGATTCAATCAAAATTGGAGTGATAACAGGAACATGAAAAATAGCAGGTTAAAAACAAGGGAAGTTTAGCTTTTTACAATAAATAGGCATTCAAATAATTAATAATAATTGTATAGTCTGCAAGATAAATATATACAGCTCATTCATTTGAGGAATCATTTTAACATACTTTACAATCCAGAGATAACTACTTTGGAGTTTGAGACTCTGTGTTTCAAAAAACAGAAAACACAATGGATCAAAAGGTAGGTCCTAATATGATATTTCCTCTTATTTTCCTATTATTACCAGTTTCAAACACAAAGCTTATAGAACATAGAACAAAATAAACCTGTTTCAGTCAATACAAAGTCAATAGATACTACTTCTTCTTTACCTAGGTCACACCTTTCTGTACTGGTGTCATGAGCTTCAACCAAATGGACCTGGCCACCTTGAGGTGTGGATTGTATGATATGATCCCATTCGTGTTTCAGTAAGACATTTTTGGTGCAATTTGGTTTGATTTGCATTTGGGCAGAGATTTGTATTCGTGACCTTCGAAAAAGCAATTATTGCCTCTCTATCATTTTTCCATGCTGGATGGATCATCCTTAAATGTCCAAACTACACTTTAAAGACAAGGTTGTCACCGGAAACAAATATGTACAAAAATGACTGTACAAAAAGAAGTGACCTTTATAAGTGGCATTAATAATGATAAAGTGTCAACCAGACTCAATATTTATGAGTTAAAAATTAGATATCATTGTACATATCAGAGCTGGCTTTAATTGATTAAATTAAATTATCTATTTCTTACAAAAACCCATTTCCTGACTCTATTTCGTACTGCTATTCTAATGAACAATTGATTATGCACTGTTATGTGAGGAGATCAGTCGTGTTTATCTTTGACTGACCGCTATCTCCATTAATTAGGTCAATGTTGGTAGCCATGACAATGTGACGTTAAAAGAATGGTTCCATCCTTTGACTTATCGGTACCAATAGTAATACATATTTATATGTTTCTGTAGTTTATTTTAAGTGCATGCAAAGATTAAATGATGAAACCTAATCACACAACTTCAATTACTTTTGGTTGGCCAATACACAGTCAACCAAATCATGCAGTCAAAATGTAGGTAACAAGGATAACTAATTTCTCTGTCCTTGCACATAAGATTTTTTGTAAATTTTTTTGTCTTTATTTGCTGTCCTATTCTCAAACATATTTTCACATATACATGACATAATTGAAAATAGGATATTTCTAAAACTAAATGATTTTTGAATAAAATATATTGTGGTTTAGTTCTTACCAATATTAGACGGACCAAGATCACCAGGATTAAACACATTCTGAAAAATATAAATATTATACTTATATATACACACACATACATTACGTTGCATTTGGAGGTCCCCAGTGAACTAGTGGTTAACAAGTTTGGCATCTAGTCATAGTTTGGTACTTCTGTGTGTTCGAGTCTCACAAGTCGGAATGCTGAGGGCCTGTCCCAATATGACCCTGGCTGTTGAACGAGATTTAAAACTCCAACTCTGACCTTGATTACATTGCATTCCATCAAAATGATACTAAATTTTGAAATACCATTGATCTTGAAACCATTACAATAGATAAAAGAAGTGGTGAATATTGGATTCTGACAAATATAATACTCACTGTAAAGCTTGTAATCAGACATGATCCAGAATTTACATTTAGAATTGACTTTTAACTTAAGCTAGGGGAAAATGGGTAAAATACACACTGGGATTTTCGCTTGGGTTGTTTAGGCGACCCGGGGGTCAGCCTCCCCCCAAGGCTGTGTTGGCTGGGTAAAGTTCTGTAGCACTTAAATACTAGGTTTGGGTACCAGTCTGATTGTTTTTATTCTGGCTTCCTAGAAGTTTGCTCAGTTACTTGGCAACCTGTAAATAATTTGAATTCATTGGTGGGGTCTTTGATCTCTGTTCTTTTCCTGGCATTGAACTTCAGTTTAAATCTGACTCTTGAAGGAGAAACATGAAAAACTTTTTTCTTGGACTTTTATCACGTTTATTTTATGTTTTTATCTGCTGATTTTAAAGTTTTAAACTGTAAAAAGTGTACAAACAGGAAGGTCATTTATTATGTAACAAGCTTTTTATCAAAGCACTGCTTTGAATTGTGAAACCGTTGAGTCAATATGTGTTGAACTGGCTGAACTTTATTGAATTACATAAGATTCTGTAGTCTTCACGACAACCTCAGGCTTATTGACCAAGAGAGAGAGGGACGGTCTAACCTATATTCCTTGTGCATTATTGCCTTTGTTGGCAGTGTAGTTATAATTTTTGGTCAATTTAAGCTTGATTTTGGCTTGTGGAATGCGAAATCTTAGGGCCTTGTGCCTTTTGTATTACATTCTAGAAACAGTGACTTATTAAGTGATATTAAATATTGAAACAAAATTCCTGCTCATAAGCAACTCCGTAAGACTTGTAAAGTGAGGTTTTTGCCCCCTACTGGCAAGAAGCGTAAGCTGCAGAAGAAACACCACCAAGCTGAAAGTGACAATGAACTTTAAAGTTATGCTGCCATTGCAGGACAGAGTTCTGCTACTCAGACTGCACAGGGGGCGTCTGGGGACGGACAGCTGCTACAGTTGGAGATCCTTCAATAGCTACAGCGGATGACAGAACGGCTGGACCAGGTGGAGGAGCGGCTGGCGACAACACCTGGCAAATCAACACCAAAGTCTCCTGAGTTAAGTAGTGACAGTTTTTTGCAAAGTATTAAACCCAGTAAAAACAGAAGAAAGGTCCAATTGTAAATGATTCGTCTTCAGATGAAAGTGATTGTCCCTCATTAGAAGTGTTAAGATCACAATTGTTACAGAAAAAAGTTGATAAAAGATTAAGGGAGTTGAACCACAGTTCTCACTGTCAAGGTAAAGAAAAGTTCAAATCTATGAGGGGTGGTAGTATTGAAGTGCAAGTAAAACATAAAGTACATTGGCCTCATGAGGTCAAAGTGTGAACTATGATCAGTTGTCCTTGACCCAGTGGGTACAGGGTTTTTGCAGAAACATTCTTGAAGAAACTAGTAGGGATAGGAAAGATATGGTGTCATATTTGGCTGATCTTATGGAAGATGCCACGGATTTTACCTGCGAAGCGAAGCGGCACAAGCCGTATTAATGTGCAAAATGAAAAGGGGTACAGTTCAGTGGGAGGATGGTGATAGAATTGATCGCATTCGTAGGGCCCATGCCCAGAAACATGTCCCTCATAGGCCAAATTGGGGGAAACAAGATAACAACAAAAAACCTTGGTTCTGCAAAAATTATCAGAACAATACTAGTACCTTTGAAAGGACCATGAGACAAATGGCAGACTTCACAGTCACATTTGTGCCTACTGTTTGAATCTTGGCAAGCAACTTACTCACCCTGAGAAAACTGCATTACCAAGCAGCAGCAATTAAAAAAACGAGCAGACAGCTGCCCATCATTAGGATGGAGCAGCTGTAGTAAAAATGATGTGAATGTAGCTATACATGGTGACAGGGGTACTGGCAACACTTGGGCTAAGCGATGTACAGGTAACATAGCTCAGACAAGTAATGGGAAGACTTATGATTCACGCTACCTATGTGAAGCCAGTGTTTTAAATCCTGTTTCGAGTGGTTTGCAGTGTAAAGCTGAGTTGGTCAAAGACAGCACTGCTACTGGTGGTGTGTCACGTAACTGTATATGTGAATCCAGTAAAGTGAGTGAAGTCGCAATGTGAAGCAATGCTTCACATGACCAGAAATGTGAAACCTCTGGAGTTAAAGCATCCACAACAGGTGATAGCAGTAAAAACTACAGAGTCAGATTTGTGTATAACTCTAGGGTAGTCCCTAGGCAAGTACATGCTTTGCTGGCTAGAAAGTCTGCAAGTAATAATGTCAAATGTCAAAATGTCAAAAGTAGAACTATTTGGGGCAGTGTCAACTCTGCCCATGTTATCAGTCGCAATTGTGAGTCAAACATTGAAAAATGTAACAGTAAAATAGTACATTCAGTTGTTGAAAATGACCCAACTGTAGAGGGTTCTGATGAAAACGTGAGCCCAGTGGTTCCCACTGGTGGGGGGCGTCGATGTGATCAGGCTGACACTGCTAAGATCATATCCCGGCCACATATGCCTGACCATACACAAAGTGAATCGGATCCGGACTCAGAGACCCGAACAAGTGTGACCGCTGATATAGAAAATGGCATGGATTCTGGGGAAGTCCTGATTTATAATGTCAATAGTGTTGATGATAAATTTGCAAGTTCAGTACTTCACGCTGCCCAGTTCAAGAAGGTGGGGGTGGGCAATTTGATTTTATTTGTTTGTTTATTTGGGGTTTTACGTCCCTTTCAACACTGTACAGGTCATATCACGACGGGTAGTTGGAAGGGCAGAGGAAACCAGTACATATAGTTCGCTAGGGTTCTGTACTGTAAACTGCCGACCAACGGCAAGCAACTACCAGCTTTCCCACTTACGGCCATGACGGGGATCGAACCCCGGCCACAGAGGTGGGAGGCGAGAGTGTTACCACTCTGCCACCGTGGCCCCTGGTGGGCAATTTGAATGTTGACACTGAAATACACAAAAATGGCGTTCCCAGTCCAATTTTGACCTTGGCTATATTCCAATTGATGAACAATTGATGCCACAGACTATGGAAATTAATGAATGGGAGGGGGGGTCCCACTGGGACGTGCATGGTCTTGTTAGAGCCACTGGTGTTCCCAATTTCATTAAAGCTAGAGTTCCAATCAAATCACAACTTAATGTTCAGGCATGGAAAGACAATCTCAAAGGTTATGGGGACCAACAGTTGTGTCAACTGGTGGAATTCGGTTTTCCTCTAGACTTTAATAGAAAATATGACCTTAAATGTGATAGGGGTAACTACAAGTCTGCCCTAGAGTTTCCTGGGGATGTGGATGCTTATATAGCAGAGGAACTTGAATTTGGTGCTCTCCTGGGTCCTTTCAGTGAACCTCCAATTTCCTATAATCATTCCTCTCCCTTCATGACTTGACCAAAGCCCAATTCTGACAGGCATCGAGTTATAATCGACTTGAGCTGGCCCTTAGGGGCTTCTGTCAATACTGGTATTGATAAGGAATCGTATCTGGACAGCAAATTTTGCCTTACCTTCCCACCAGTGGATGATATCACTACTGAGCTCAAGAAGTTGGGTCGTGGTGCCTTGTTGTACAAGATTGACATTTAGTGTGCGTTCCGTCACGTCAAGGTCGATCCAGGTGATTATGACCTGTTGAGGTTGGAATGGCAGGGCCATTATATCGATACATGCGTTCTGTTCGGGACGTGCCATAGAAGTCAGATTTTTCAACACCTCAGCGACGGTGTCAGTTACGTCATGCGTCAGAAGGCACATGACATCATTGACTACATTGATGATTACATCGGCGTCCCGAGCGTTGCGTCAGCGTCGTTTTCCTCTCTTATTGACCTCATGAATGAGCTTGGTTTAACCAATCTATCAGTCAATCAGTTGTCCAAGTGCTTAATCTCCGTATCTACGGATTCTAAGGCACACCATCCAGTTTGTAAGGAACTGGATGGTGTGCCTTAGTTTAACCATAAGCCAGAAGAAGTTGGTTCCACCTTCGACGCAAGTGACGTGTCTGGGCGTGCTCATTGACACAGTTAAAGGTACTATTTCCATACCACCTGACAAATTGTGTGACGTCACGTCAACCGTGCGTCAATGGCTTTTGCGTGATGTTGCTTCTAAGCATGAGTTACAATCCATATTGGGTCTCTTGCTCTACGTCCATAAGTGCATCAAGCCTGCGCTTGACCTTCTGAGATTTGCACACAGCCATCAAAAAGTAACTCTCACCCCAGACTTCAAAAGAGACTTTAAGTGGTTTGCAAAATTTCTGCCTGAGCACAATGGGCTGTCACTGTATGACCATAGACCCATTGACGTTACCCTTGAGTTGGACGCGTGCCTCACAGGCCTGGGGGGGGGGGGTCGTTCTGGAAATTTTATTTACCATCTTCCCATTCCCATGGGTTACAGGAATTGGACCATTGTCCATCTGGAAATGGTGAATATACTCTTGGCAGTAAGGCTCTTCAATCACCAATGGGCGTCCAAAATTGTTGATACATTGTGATAATGCAGCTGTCATGAGCGTTCTCAAATCTGGTAGGACCAGAGATCCATACCTAGGCGCATGCGCACGCAACGTCTGGTACGTCGCCGCAACGTCAGATATAGACTTGTAGTACACCCACATCAGAGGTGTTGATAACAAGGTGGCTGATGCCTTGTCCAGGTGGCAGGGCACTGCCGACTAGTGGCAGCTGCTGGGTTTGCATGCCATGCACCCAGTGTGGCTCCAGGTTTCACATGAATTACTGGAATTAAATCCAGAGTTGTAATTTTAGTTGTACATTATGTAATGTGTATTATCTATGAAGATATGGCTGTGTATAATGGCTGAAGGCAGGCCTTGCCTGCTAATTTATATTGATACTGAGGGATGGTACGCTTTGTGTTGTAGATACTGAAGCAATAACATCACTCTCTGCCAAAGCCACTTCAAGATTGCATCAAGCCTTTCATCCTAAGATGCGAGGGGCCTACCTGAATATGTTCAGAACTTTTGTAGCCTTCTGTATTCATATTAAATGTGTGCTGGCTCAAGTTGATATCAAAGTAATCTTATCTTTCTTAGAATGTTTAGTCATAAATGGTTGCTCAACCTCAATGGTTGAGAATTATGTGTCGGCCATAAAGGCCCATTTTGTCTTGCATGACTTGTCTTTTCAAGTGTTTGATCATCCAAAGCTCAAATATTTTCTCAAAGTGCTCAGAATAAACAGACCACTATTAGTTAAGCCACACAACATCACATCATTAGACAGATTGGTCCAGCTTTCAACTGCATGTGACTATTTGACATCAGGTTTAGTGTACAGAGTTGTATTTTTAGTAGGCTTTTTTGGCTTTTTTAGACTGTCAAATTTGGCTCCTCATGCTATTTTAAGCTTTGATGAAACTAGGCATTTAACTGGAGACGATATATTCTTTGCAAAACCCTTTGTAAAAGTCCTGTTAAAGTGGATCAAAACAATGTAAACTTGAGATCGAGTCCAATGTGTGACACTTCCCAGGCTGCATGACAAGCGTATTTGTCCTTATTCAGCTTTAAAAGCATTATTCAAGACTTATCCCATGTGTTCAAACTCATCAGTCTTTCAAGTCAGTTCTTCTCGTGGTTACATCACACTAACAGATTCCAGGGTGCGTAAAACATCAAAGAGTATGAATCAGGCCCTGGGTTTGAACCCATCCTTTCATACATTCCATGATTTCAGAAGATCAGGGGCCACTTTTGCCTATAATTCCCACATCCCCATCCAGCAAATTAAACGCCATCGTACCTGGTCGTCAGACTGTGTCTGGCGGTATATCCAATCTGACCACACATCAGGGGAGAGTTTAGCTGTAACCTTGGCTTCTACAATAAATGCTTTATAAGCTCCTACTTTTGGCTTGGGTTTGAAGGTGTTTTCCTATGTTATATTATGTCAGGTTTTAAACATGTTACAAATTCATCCACATTCTTTAAATTATTAGTGGTTTTAATATAAACTCTGGGGGTCCCTTCATCTTCAACTGTTTAGGGGGCTTTGCTTTGACCTTTGTGTGACCTTAGTCGAAAATTTGCTATGCATCACCTCTTTGGTTATAGATATGTCCCTCTTAACTAATCTCAAAGCCTCCCCTTCTGCTGGGGTTCAAGGTTACCTCAGGGGTCAGTAGGTCAAGTCAACTGTCAGGTTGATCTATCAGACTTTATCATAACTCGCATGATCATATAGGGCTGTTTTGTTATAGTAATTTCTCTGTGCAGCCCATATCAGTATTTTAACCATCATTTTTATGGCATATTTACAACAAGATTTTTTATATATACGTACTTTTAGTTGACATGTAAATAGTATTAGTATTGTATTTACAACTTTTATAGTAACTTATATGTATATATTAATAAAATGGTACCCGCAGTTGTTTGTCTTGGGGGGCTGGGGACTGGCCATTTAAAAGAATAGCACCACATTTAACATTGAATTGTATGGGATTTATAGGGGATGTATGTCTTATTATGACTTTCACTATATGTAAAGGAGATATTAGGCTTAGACCTTATGCATTTTATCTGAACAAAACATAGCAAAATGTCTTCGTAAAAGCTGCACTCTGTAACAGTATTCACAAACATACAATACCGATATGGCCTAAAAAAAACAAATATGTCAAGTCGCTCATTTAGGTCATGTTAAAATATAGGGTTGGGGCCAGACTACATTGTATTCGCACACTAATGTCCCTGAGTACATATTTTCTTGGACTCATGATGTACTTGTACTTATTGTTCTCATAAGCAAATGTATTCTTACTTTTACTGGAGTACATTCAAAAATAAGCTGTATTCATGAGTATATTCTGAATAAAATAATTACTTTTTCGCAGATTATATCCTGTGATTAAGGACAAATTTGTTTTCTTCACAGGTTTACAAACTTTGACTTTACATGCCTTTACATTGTTTATATTGTCGAAGTAATAACAATTATGAAATCACTCTACTGTCTTAATTTGAACTAACTACATCATAATCTTCTTAATTTGTAACTATGAACACCAAGTATTAAGCTCTAGTAATTATATATTTAGCAATAATATAAATTACTTAAAATTTCTTTAAAAATCATTCTCAATTTTAATACCTGTAAGCTTAAAAAGTGGCAAGGTATTTTGTTAAAAAGTTTCACTTTAGAAATTAGCTTGGTTAGCTATTCCCCAATTAGAAATATAATGTCTGTTTAATTTTCTTTTGTTTGCAACTAGAAAATTACCAGGTTTTAACTTCAGTTAAGAACTGAAGTACCTATCAACTTAGTACCTATGCACTGAGGTGTTTTCAGCAAACAGCTATGTAAATGAACTCATAACGTCATAATATAATCAGATAGACTCAGTATATCAATATGGAAATGTTGTGATTCAATGTAAATTGAAATTGAGGTTTTGGCTTTAATTATTATTAAATAATGATATTGGTATTTAAATACAAAATATTTTTTCTTGCTTGTGGGGACTTGTCCTGAGAAGTTGTCTGTCAATGAATTACAGCTACTGAGCCTTGACTATCAGATTTTCAAACAGAAGACAGAAACTGATGTACTTATCCTTATAAAAGTTTTAACTTTGAAAATACATTTGGACAGGTAGTTTTTCTGGCAAAATGGTTTCATTAAGTTTTCCTTCTTGTAACAAATAAAATTTAAATGTACTCATACTTGTACTCAAGTACTTTCCAAAGCACTTGTATTCATATTTAACTTATTCATATTTAAGTACAATGCAGAGAAATGTACTCCTACTCGTACTTGTGCTCATGCATTTTGGATGTACTCATGCTTGTACTCAAGTACATTGACTTGTACTTGACCACATCCCTATCAAGTACAATAGTTTTTAATGGCAGAAGAAACCAGTACAAACTAGTTGGTCAAGATTCTGCTCTATACAATGCTGAGCATCAGTATGCCACTGTCGATTTTCAAACAAAAGGCTCCAGGATTTGAATGACACAGAAGTTGGAGGCAAGAGTGTTACCAACTACACCAATGAACTCCCAAACATTAGTGTGCAAAATGGTTATTATTTTTGAGTGCCTGTACCTGTTTGGTGAAAACAGGGCCGGGATTCGCAAATGGTCTTAAATCTTAGACAAAATTTTAGGGAAGACCAGTCTTAAGTTTAAGACTGTTACCTTTGCTGATAAAAATATTTTTTACCAATAAATACACCAAACATGCTTTTCAAAATTACAAAACAGCTTTGTTACTTTTTTGCTAAAATAGTCCAAAATAATAATCTTTGTGTTTTATTGTTAGTTAGCCATTTTTATGACTATTTTTTGGTAAAATAGTGCAAAATAGTAATCATTGTGTTTTACTGTTTCCCACAGTCACTCATCTTATTATGACCAACACAATTACCCAAAGCACTGTCAAACCCAAAGGCCACTCATTAATCCGGTCAGTCAAAATAAACTACACCTAGACAACACTTTAAGAGGAACACTATTAAATTATGCCACTGCAATTTATCAGATTACCTTAACCCTATTCATACGGACATATTCTACAACCCATTCATACCGTGTGAAGTCATAAATGACCCCATGTTCATTTTTGTGGATTTTGCAATAAAAGTTAAATTTTTGAGTAAAAAAATTATATTTATTAATTTATTTATTTATTCATAATAAAGTTAATGGATGTAAAATAAGACTTTTTACATGGATTAATCTGGTATTACTGATCAAATATCAGAGCAATAATGCATATGTAGAAGGAAAGTTCATAGTTTTTGGTAGTAACATTGGGAATTGTGTATAAATATACCTATTGAGTATGTTCTTGAGGTTAAAGAAGTAAACATTTTTTTACCTACTGGTAAATAAAAATAACTGAAAAATAATTATTTACTTTACTGCATTAAAGAAGGAATGAAAATGTAACCATGGCAAAACGAGTTGTGATCTTAATAACACATCAAACTGTGAATTTACTTTTGAAAAGGCATCTTTTGAATGACAAAAGGCATAGATTTCCTCTCATGTATGATTTTTGACATTATGGAGAATCCATGTATCTATTTATACATTATGAAGAACTACACTGAAGAATATTTTGTTCGGGGCATAGTTCATTGCTGCAGTTGAACATTGACAGCTGACTACCCTACCTCAAAATGGATTAAATAATACCTCTTTTGAGAATGTTTGCCTTGACATTTCTCTTTGTTGTGCAGACAGGCTGCGTCCCTATTTTGACCTATAATATCTTTTCTGCACCATATTTATAGCCTGTTTTACTTGTACATATAGCTCAGAATTTCTTTATATGTGTATCACTTGAGGTATTGCCAAAGTAGTGGAGGATAATATTAATATGATTGTTTTCTCTTCCATCACATTCTATAGCAGTAAAAATCCAAATAATAAAGCCTATCCACATAGAATTACCCTTTCTAACTGTTGTTAATACCTCACAGGAATGTTATCATTAAATTTCTTTGACATTGACACAAAAGTTTTTCCCTATTTACATAACTTTGTTCCCCACACCTGTTCCCCATATCCTCAGCCCACCTTTACTCTATATCTTACCTTCTACATTGCTAGCTATTATTTGTATTTCAGCCATGTTTCAATTTGACAAGACCAAAATAAATTTCTTCTATGTTTTATAAGATAATTGGTACAAAATTCTCTATTTCAGCGGGGTCATTTAATTACCATTTTCTTTTGTATATACCTCATACATGAATTCGTTTGTCTTGTTTTGTAAAATATTGGTAAAGGAGTAACAAACTCATGAAATATGGTAAAGAAAATTGAACGTATTAAAATTTTATCAAGCCTTTTTTGTGCACGGGGTCACACAAGACCCCACACGGTATGAATAGGGTTAAGGAGATAGAAGAACATATTAGTTTGCAGCTTCAGGTCATATACAGTTGGACTGTAAAGTTGATAGAAGCATGTAATCCCTGAATTAGAGATATACATTTAGTTTATGTGGATGTTCCACCACACCACTAAGCTTCCCGATTAAGGATTTTTTGTAATCGGTTTTGTTGGGATTGGTAGTTGTCGGTTGGGGCCATGAGAAAAATCAAACATGATATTTCTCATGACCCAAACCTATTCTTATTTCCTGCCGTCAACAAAATGTCCAGTGTCAGGCTTCCTCAGGCCTCCTCACACCCAAATTTACAAAGTCACCTTAGTCCCAGGGGTCCCTAGCTGAGTCCCAGGAAGCCTGTTGTCAGTCCCCGACTCATAACAGACCTTTGAAGTTTCATGCATGTGAAAAGAATTGGTTTCATTAGTTCCAGGAAGCCTCAGACTGTCTCAGGTGTCCTGCAACTAAGAAATCTGGGTCTGGGACTAAGCCCCGACTAAGAGAAGCCGATCCAAGCCGGCCTCCTCAGGCCACCCAGGACCACACAAATTTAGTCTGTGATGGTCTTAGAATGCCCCAGGAGGCCTGGGACTAAGTATCAATTAAGTACTGACTCTTTTCCGTGCGTCTGAAACCAAAAAGAGGCAATGAGGGAGTCTGGGACTATATAAGTGACCATGTTTTCTGTGTTTAGACTGGTTGGCTACTGAGAGATGTGTGTCACTTTTCTGCTTAGGGGTTTTCAGTACATTTACATTTCACATTTTACTTGAGTTAGGGCAAATTTAACAATTAGGAGACACATTTCAGTTTTTGTTTACTTTTTTGTGATATTCACTGCAGTTATGAGGAAAGAGAAAGAGAGGAAAGAAGAAGATGGAGGAGAGGCAAGAGGAGGGGGATTTTTAGAGACATTAAAGAAGTAAAGAACACTCATAGACATCAACCACTACCCAAGAGATCAGCCACTATTACCAGAGAGTCACAGAAGGTTGGGATACTGCCAACAACCACTCAACAGGTGTCTAGTTCCACCCAGGCAGCAGCAGGCAGCACTTCAAGCAGTTACGTCTACTACACATCCTACCCAATTGACTTTGGAAATCCTCCATCAGTGGTCACAGTACAGGGCAAGGGCAGCAGACACAACTTAAGTGGAATGCTAAGCCAGCTACCAGATCTAGCAACAACACAGATCATTCAGCAGCCTCAGCAACCACAGCAGCAACTCTTCACTATCACCACCACAGCACCGCCTCAACAGCAGCAGCCTCCTCAGTAGGCAGCCAGTCTGGGTGGGTCTCTGACCCCCCATAGGCCCTTTTCAGGGCAGCCCAAATCTTCCAAAACAATTAATAAGGTGCAAGTTCTTCAAATTCCCCTCCCAAAACATAACAGTTCAGTACAAATACTTATCACAAAAAGCCCAACACCCACACCACCCCAAACATGAAGCAAATAACCCATGGTAATACACGTAACAACAGAAGGCCACTTAAAAAATAGATAAATTAACTACAAATATGGCTAATAATCTGTTCATTTATAGCTTAAAATCCATTGGATTGCTTTAAATCTGTAATAAAAAAGTCCAACACTGACACCATCCCTAGAGTTAAAAAATAGCCACTAACCAACAAACAGACAAACCCAATACCAAACATAACCCAAACCAACAGACTGACGAACAAATTTGCAAACAAAACTACCCACAACCAACAGATACACCATACTGTAAGGATAATCATTTTGGTGGTTATATTTTGTAAATTTTCTTGAAGTAGAAGAAAAAATTTTATTTTGAGTTTCACAATAAAGGAAAAACTTTTAGTTTGCGTTATTTGTTCCAAAACACAAGAAAAATGTAACTGAAATTGGGGTGTAGCTTTAAAATGTATGCAATATTTATTCCATTTAGCCAGTTATGTTGGGCATTGGGTGTTTATGTTTCTTGTTTGGGGGAATTATGTTTAGTCTTGCATTTGTCTGTTTTTGGTGGGACTTATGTTGGGCATTGGGTTTGTCTGTTTGTTTGTTGGGGCACTTATTTTTGAAATGGTTGTGTTATTTGGAACAAGCACAGCTGATTAATTGTTTTTGGAATATTTGGGTAGTCCTAAAAAGGACTGGTTATTAGTCCTGAAAAGGACTGGTCACTGCAGTAGCAGTTATATTTTGCCATCTTGCAAGGCCACTGATCCCTCATTATTGAAGTAGTCCTTGAGGTAATCCCTCTGCCTTTTGGCTTTTCTGGCAGGGTTTCTGTCAGGACCACCACCAGCAGCACCACCAATCAAGCGGCAATCACCAGGCACATCATCATCATCATCATCATCATCACCAGGCTGTTGACCACCATGTTGACCTTGATACTGGCTTCCCAGTATGTTGTGCAGAACCACACATGTAAAGACCACTTCCCTCACTGTTTTTGGGGGTAGTTCAATAGTGGTCAACATCACTTTGAATCTTGAGACCAGGATGCCAAAAGTGTTTTCAACAACTCTCCTGCCCCTTGATATTCTGTAGTTGGCAATCGTTTCCTTTTTGGTTAACATCCTTCTGCAATAGGGTTTCATCAGCCAGGTCTTCAGGACAACGCATCATCTGCCAGAATGAAGTAGGGGACATCTCTACCACCCTGGGTTATAGGTGCTGGGTCAGAGAAGCCTATCCTGCCATCATCAATCTTCCTCTTCAGCTGACAGGCATTAAATATCTGGGCATCTGAGCAAGATCCAGCTGTACCCGCATCCACCCGTCTGACCTTGTACTGTCCATCGACCAAGGCCAACATTACTACTGAAAAGAATCATTTATAGTTGTGGTACAGGGTTCCAGAGTTATTGGGTTTCTTCAGGGCCACATGCTTTCCATCAAGACCTCCAAGGGCATGTGAAACATTCCACCTGATCCTGAATTCCCTTTCCAGTTCCTTCCACTCATCTGGAGTAGTAGGACATCTGAGGTACTCTCTGGTGAACTCATCCTGGATGGTCCTACAGACCTTGGGTAGAAACTTGGAAATGGTGGATCTGCCAACTCTAAACTGACAGGATAATGATGTGTATGACTCTCCTGTAGCCAGATATCTGATGGTGAGGACTAACTTTTCCCCAACACTGATTGGAGCTCTGTAGTTGGTGGTCTGCCTGGCTAGACATGGTTCCAGTCTGGACTTTATCATTTCAAAGAATTCTGGGGTCATCTTCATGAAATTGGTGAATCCTGGAATGTCTGTGGCACACAGTCCAGCCATAATGTTGTGGTAGGCCTCCTCTCTCTGTAGTAGCCATGGCCTAACCCACATGTTGTGCCTTTTTCTAGGTCTCTGGATGGCTGGTGGTGGGGGTGGAGGTGCTGGTGGTAGTTGCTGTGGTCGATATAGAAATAGCAAATACATGATTATATGTAACTGAATAAAAAATTAAAAAGCCCTAAATTGTTGCTGAAGCTGTCTTCCATTGAAAGGTGGCATCTTGCTGTGTTCCTAGAAAAGTAATGATGATTAGATTGTAGAATTTATATATATACCCAGAAAATCCAATTTTTTTGCAAAACAAGAATCGGCCACATTGGTCTAGGGAAGACTGAGGAGGCCTCAGGATGCCTGATGAAGACTTAATTGGGGGTTAGTCGGGGCTTAGTCCCAGGAATCCTGAGGCGTCCTGGGACCCAGTCGGTATGTCTACCACAAGATATTGCTCCAAACCGTCCAGACACTGGCTTAATCGCTTCTTAATCGCAGACCAGTCAGGGACTCTCTGGGGCCTCCTTGGGCTTCCTGAGGCCGATCTGAACTTAATCCCAGGCTTTAATACCGATTTAGTATTCCTGCCCATTTTACCTTTTTTCTCACTGACTGTCTACAATTAAGGGACAGGGGCATAAACCACAGTGTTTCTGGGTGCACCTTGATTGTGTATGTTGTCATGTAATCAATTTACAATCATTGCTTTGAGACAGCGATTTCTTTTCTCATGAAGTGTTTTATACATGTGAATGAAGAAAATTGTGTTTACATGTTAACCCGGTGTATGATGTGCTGGCTTTGTTGACAAACCAAATACAAAATATAGAACTGAATACTAAGGACACAGATCAAATCAAATTTTTTATCACAAAATGTGAATATTCTTTGTTTTTATATAAATGTTCCTAGTTCTTGCATATATTTAACACTTTAGTTATATTAAATGTGTTTAAAGGTGTTGGGTGTTGGAATTTGGCTTAGATTTTTCATTTTGAAGTCCCTATACAATCAGTCAAACTTTTTGTTTTTTCAAGAAGATACAAATGTTGTTAGACAGTTGATGTGACAAAAATAAATAATTTAATATTATTAATCCTAAATTGTTTGATTTTAAATGTCCTATTTTACAACACTGTTAGGTTAGCTGTAAATGCCTACAGTTTCTATATTGCAAATTCCAATCCCAAAATAAAAATAGCAAATCACAACTTTGATCGGCCATTAGAAGAGATACAAGGGATAAAAGTAAGTAGCTATTTACCTCACATACTCTTACTTTGACACTTTCAATGGTTACATTACTGCAAGATTTACATCCACTGTGTATAAAAAGTAAAGAAAACTCTGTCAAGCTTCCTGGTTCGGTGAGGCAAACTTCCTCTTCTTCTTCACACCCATTATTCAGAATTTTCTAAAAGAGAAAACAATTTCAACAATTCAGTTTCCTCAGCTTTTGTAGAAGTGCAACATGAATAACCAATAGAAATAAGTTGCACCTGGAGTAAACGCGCTGCATCAGGGCATTCTCTGACAAATAGGCATAAATGCCTTCAGGCAATTTCTACAGGCTGATATTATCGAAGTCAGGCTTAAATTTTGTGAAAGGTTCTTCAAAACTCAAAGGTTCTTCTACCACTATCATTCATGAAACAGCCATTAAACTGAACCTTGGACACATGGATGCAATGTTTTCTTGACATCAGGTGTATATGTCTTTAGCGTAACTTTATTGTTTTCAAAATAAGACTTAAGTAAGTTGGAATTCCTAAATCCAGTTTTATAAACTAGTGTAGCATATTTAGAGGAATCATAGTACTTCACATGGAGGAACTGAAGTAATTGCAATACAGGTGCTAATTGCCTACACATGTAACATACAATTTTGGCAATTAGAGTGCACTGCAGCTTCTTCTTTTGACATTTTCAATGGTTAGAGTAATGCAAGATGGATAATTTTTCGATAAATTTTCCCTTGCACAAGCTGTGCAACAGAGAGTAACAGCAGTCAAATTTAAAGCTGACAAGTGCATATGCAGTTTATATTGAAAAATTACTTGGATTTCACAAGCCTCTAATGCAGGCAACTGCAACATGATTGGTGTAGATAAAAATTGTGGCTAAAAGAAAAAATTACTGCATCTTAAGCAAGATGTACTTTCATATCAAATATGTGGGTTGGGATTTTTGTGCAGATTTAAGACTCAGTGTTGCAAGTCTTGTAAGAGTGAAATTAAGTTTGTTGATATACATCCAACTGTGGATGTGTTTAAAAATTTTGCAGCTACTACAGAAGGTGACAGTGCGACTCGACCAGGTGGAGGAGCAGATGTCAACAGTAGGGGCCTCCACGACAGATAAGCCAGAATTAAGTGCAGACACTTTTTCTTGAAAGTATTAAGTAAAGTAAAGGAAAACATAAAACCAAGCATCAAGTAGTTTGACATCGAAAAAGAGTGATGACCTCTCCTCAGAAATATTAAAATAAAGTCACATTCGAAGAAAAAAGTGACAAGAGAATAAAGAATTTAAATCAATGTTTCCACAGTACATGTAAACTAAAGAATAAATCTCAAAGGGGGGTGTTGATGTGAATCAAGGTACATACCGTTCACTGCTTTACCCATTTATATACATAGAAACGCAAAACGGTAATGCACCCACTTCCGTTTTACTGTTTTACTGTTTTAAGGGTTTGAAATACAGTATTCTTACCCTTTTCCTATTGACTCTTTATAATTAGAAAAACTGTATAAGGGTCAGGGTTTGAAACAGAAAACGACCTTTTCCCCTTTGACTGTTTATGTTATATTTTGGCCTCCACAGCTTATTAAGTGAAGGAGGTGAAGGCCATGACCCTGGTAACCACATTTGGCTGGATTGTGACGTCACAGTGCAAAAACTTACAAATGTCTATAGGTTTTAAATAGTTTATATTGTCAAATAAATGAATAATTCCAAAACTGCTTGATGAATTTCATTAATATTTGACACATGGATGACACAAAGAATGGAGAGTATTCCAACTTTATGGTGACCTTAAAGTCCAGGCAATAAATCTATAACAGCAACTTTAAGGCTACCACTTGCAGGGCTAAAATTAAAAAAAAATATATATTGATAAATTTTAGTTATAATTAGTTCTTAGATGCTATTTGGACCTTGAAAGATGTATACTTTAAGATGGCCTTAAAATCTAAACATTAACTACTTGTGAATGACTTTAGGGTTGTCGATTCAAGGGGAATCAAACAGAAGTGACTTCAGTGTGTTCTATGTATATGATTGTGCATAAACCCTGGGACAGGCACCAACAATAATTTTTTGCCAGTCTATAATAATTAATGTAAGATTAATAATTCTATTTAAGCAGAGTTTACACACAACTAAACTAAAAAGTGTTTTCATGGAATAATAAATTCTGGTATTTCTTTAGAAGACTGTTCTATTCAAGTTGCAGATCTATAGATCTTGCACTGATTGAGTACTAGGAAATTTTACTTAGTACTAAGCTTATAATTTGCAAACTATAGCTATAATAAACTTCACAAATGACACAATATACAAAAGCCAGAAAAATATAGATATTTAATACAGGTGTTCCACTGGAGCCGACCGGCTGGTAACTATGCGTTTTTGGAGAGTCAGGGCCAGTGTTTACATGGTAGGTTGCAAGTTCCCGACCCAGCCTGTCAGGGAGAGTCGGTGAAATATCAAACATGTTTGATATTATGACTATTTTTGACCCCTGTATCTGACCCTAATTTCAGCCCCCTAGCAAACAGGCCTGTCAGTTAACTGAAGGGATGGTCGGTTACTCTTCCAGGCTTGTCTGTAACCAGGCTCCGACGCAACCAACAACAAACCACACCCCCTGGCAATGGTGAAGGAAGTTCTCCAACAATCCCAAAAGCCCCACCCACCTACCCTTCGCCAGACATGAAGACAACACAAGAGAGTGAAAGCCAGGCAAAAGAGGAACAACTCCTCAGGCCATACCCAACTGCTCCTAGCTCCAATTGATTCATCGTGGGGTTTAGGTTTTCATTGTCACGTGCGAGATTGTTAGAAGCACATCTCTCCCTGTTTCTTTCCACAGGATATAACTTTTAATGAAAATTTTATATTTAAATGACTTGTTCCTTCATAAATTGAAGCAGACATACATTGACTTTATCTTTTATGTATATTAAAGCAAAAAACGTGGAAATTGTGATTAAAATAACAAAAGAAATATATGACATTTTAGTCGCGTAATGGGATCCAAATATTTACTAGTGACCTAGTTTAAGAATTGTTTATTGGTCGACACTTGATCCTCTTTTTTCCCAATTCATCCAAAATTCATCAAAAGCTGTACTTCCAATACTGACTTCAAGTCTGGTCATGGGGTTCTGTACATTTCTCCAAAGGCCTGTCTGTCAGTAGGGCTTGTGTGTTGGGCTCTAGGGCTTGTCTGTTAGGGGTTTATGGCTTGTCCTGATAGTTTCCAGACCTGTCTGGTAGAAAACATCACCACCCCACGGCAAGTCGGCCTCTAAATCCAGACAAGCCTGTTTCACATTCTGTCGGAGAGTTGAAGCCGACCCAAAAATTTCCTGCCTTTTTGGGGGGCATTTTTGTCACTGACCCCCGACCTTTGCAACCAACCTTATAAAAATACAGAGTCGTAGATTCGGCCTCCAGTGGAAACACACCATAAAGGACACAGATTTAAGGATTTAATTACAGCATCCAAATACTAGTACTTTGATACACATTAACCACACTTTGTCAATTATTAAAACTAAAGTTAGAATTAATGATGCATACTTCATACTAATTGTACTATTCATAAATAAATGTTGGCTCTATTGCCTGTCATTTTGATGGAGATTTAGCACTATTAGTTGGTTGGGGTTACCCTAGCAGTTCAGTCTGGGGAATGGGACCCCCACTTTAGATCAAACAAGTGGGACTTCCCCTTTAGAATGGTCACTAGTGGTCAAGGTGTATCAATGCACAGTGCCGAGGTTTTGAATAGGGACTAGTATTATGGTCAGTCCCACGTTGGAAATCAATGAATGTACACTTGCTCTCCCAGCCCACCCTAAGGGGGTTGGTGATCAGGGATTGCTCACTTCTGGTTAATATGTGTAACATGTGGTTGCTTGGTGGTAATAATTCAATTTTATGTGTCACTTTTACATATCTCTGATGATGTATTGGAGTTATCTCTATGTTCGCAGAAAGGTCAAGTTTTATAGTATTTATTTGTTGTTTTTATGTCACGTTCAACTTCCAGGGTCATATTGCGATGGGTAGTTGACAGGTATAGGAAACCAGTGCACACTGCACTGTAAACCACTGGGCATCGGCAAGTAACTACCAACTTTCCAACATGAAGTGCCCGACCCCAGATTCGAACCCGCGGCCTCAGAGGTTGGAGGCGATAACTCTAACCGCTACACCACCGAAGTGTGGAAGTAATGTGGGCCCAGGCGCTATTGTTATGTAGGTGTTAACACAGATGTCTTTAATATATAAAAAGTTTTGTTATTGGGGTTTGTTGGGGGGACCTTCTCCTGGACTGAAAATTATTTTTATTGCATTACATATTATTGTTTGATTTAAGTTGGGTATTTTTACCTTTTTACCATTTTACTTTTTGGGATATGTTTATGAGTACTTATAATGTCTTTTATCTCCATTATTATTATTGTATGTCATAGTTATAATGCAAACTTAAGGAGCAACCATTGTTTATATAAAATAATGTATATTTAAAATAAATAATTGACATCAGTTATGTCTTGATGAAATTACACTGAAAATGCATATATAATTGCTGAAATGAATTGTTTCAAAATCTTCATGGAACATATAAAGCACTCTGTGTTGTGACATCACTAAAATTGTGTTGTGACATCACTAACATGAGTGATTACCCGTCGTGATATGACCTGTACAGTGTTGAAAGCGACGTAAAACCCCAAATAAACTAACATGAGTGACGTCATTGGCTTTTCAAGTATAACCACAAGCCTCTCCAGCAGGTGGATGCCCCCTCCCCCCCAGTTCCCCTCCCCCAAAGAGAAAAAATGGGGCAAAAATAGAAAAAGAGTAAAAAGGAATTGTATTAAACAGTAAATGGGCTTCTATTCATTGGTGCTTTATTACTGTATATAAACTGTTAAAAGGTGCTTTACACATTTCTTATTGACTTGCTAGAAAATAAAATTAAGTATCTAACCCTTTAACTGTTTCAAAACAGTAAAACGGTAAAACGGAAGTGGGTGCTTTACCGTTTTCTGTTTCTGTGTTTATGAATGGGTAATGTAGTGAACGGTATGTACCTTAAATGAATCGCAAGTAAGACATAAAGTACATTCGCCACATGTACTTTAAAAGTAAAACATCCCTCCTCAGACATATGTGGAAAAATATTCTAATCATCAAGATTAACAGAATAAAACTTGTGCTACACACTTGTATAAGACTGTTTTCTTCATATGTGATATATTTTTTTTCTGTATATGTCATTCGGGAAGTTTTCCTAATACAATGTAACTGTTGTCAAAAGGATGTATACAATTTCTGGTGGATTTGAAACCTTGAATCACTTCTGGTTTGGATGTCATAAAAATGTAATTTTGATATAATAAATGATGTCATTCAGAGTTCCCAAAAAGGACGTCATTTTGATATCTTGGAAATAATGTCTTTCTGATGTCATGATAATCATGTCACTTTGATGTGAAAATGATGTCCTTAGAACTTTGAAACCAAACCAAAAAAAGACATTTTATTGACATCGGGGGTCCATTGTCATTTAGATGTCTAAATGACATAAGTTTGCCCACTGGGTTATTTCTGCCAACTTAAAAATAATTAAGGCTGGTTAAGGTGATCTTAATGTAATAATACTTCCTCATGCATAACAAAGCAATATTTAAGTTCTCCAGTATCTCTTAAATAATCAGCAGTAAATATATGTATACATGTGACATGCCCCATATACTCACAATGTTGTAAGCTTCAAATAAACTGAATAAGTAACATGCCCCGTATACTGGTAGTCATTAAACACAGTATATAAAGTGATATGTCCCATATTCTCACAGTGTAGTAGTGTTTGAATAAAGCGGCATGTCCCATATTCTCACAGTGTAGTAGTGTTTGAATAAAGTATTAAAGTGACATGCCTCATAGTCTCACAATGTCTTACAATAATCTGACTGAAAGGACAGTGCAGTCTCCCAGTCTCAGTTTCGGATTATGCTTGGGAGTACTGGCATTGTGGCAAAGTATGCAGCAAATGAGCCTTGGTAGTTACGTGTTGGAACCTAATGTAAACCCACAATGCACAGTTTTTCTTCAACCCCTCAAAATTACGACCTATAAAATATGCTATAAAATTACTCTATTGTGGTAATTCAATAGATTGAGCCATGTAATATTTTCATGCGGACTACAACCGCAAAATTTTGAAATTGTCCACTCCTTTCAGATTTGTCATATGCAACTTTCTGAGTTAATGAAAAGGCTGAAGCCTGAACCACTTTAGTATGTCTTTCATAATCTCACATTTCTTTCATTTCTTTTAATTTGAAGTATTTGTTTTACACCCTATATTGTCTAGCCACATATATTCAATATTTCTGTCTCACATAAAAATGAACTTTTAAATCATAAATAAAAGTGTTCTACATAAAATAAGGTAGCTTTATATTTTAGTGTAATGCTTATGTGAAAAAAAAAACAAAGTGAGTGAAGTACTGTTATACTTTATATAACCATATGTTACCTCATTAAAAGCTTTGTTTGAGAATTGTGCTGTAATCTGGAAAGTGACAGCCTTACCTCTTCAGGAAATTCTTCAGGTTCTTCTTCGATCCATTGCTTCTCTTTGCTTAGATCATAAAAGAATGTTTTCCTCCATGGGCCAAAGTACTTCACTTTTATTTTATTTACACAGGAAACTTTCACACATATGCTACTGAGATATGGAGCCTTCTTATCTTTGGCTAAAACAGACAACAGTGAATGATGTGTAGATATAGAACAAGGTTTAAAATGTCAACGATTGATATATTTAATATAACTGCTAAAATTTGGAGCTTCTTTATATTTAAATCAAACAGAACAGGATTTATCCAATACAGTGTGTTAAAAACAAAAAGTTAAATCCAAAATAAAAAAACACATAGATATAAAAACATTAAGGATGTTTAACTTTCTAAGGAAAAACAGGATAGACAGTAACAGAACATTATTACAGAGAAAAGCACTTGGAGGCCAGCAAAGTGCATACTTTGCAAAAAAAAATTTTTTTTACTAATTCTGTTTGCAAAACCACTGATCTGTTTACAGGGCGTTAAAGTCGTGGCCATGGTGGCAGAGTGGTAACACTCTCGCCTCCCACCTCTGAGGCCGGGGTTCGATTCCCGTCAAGGCCTTATGTGGGAAAGCTGGTAGTTGCTTGCCGTTGGTCGGCAGTTCACAGTACAGAACCCTAGCGAACTCTATGTACTGGTTTCCTCTGCCCTTCTAACTACCCGTAGTGATATGACCTGTACAGTGTTGTGTGCATAGTTGTAACAATTATTATGGCTCCCCTGTCTGTGACTGCACTCAAATAGCTCTGTAAATCAAGCAAGGAAAAACATTGTTTTGAGGTTAAAACAAAATAAGTGTTACTGAAATATACTAAATTTTCATATTAAAAACAGATTTTTTTCCACAAAAGTAGCAAGAATAGATTCTGAACCCTCACACATATTACTACTCATGAAGCTGTTGGCTGTTGCTTGTCAAAGTTTGATCTTAACATAAAATATATTGTTTAATCAACTTTTGTATTGGACTTAAATTCCTGTAGAGAGGGGACCCTACAAAACAAAGTTGAGCTTTTAAATTTTTGTCAATACCACACTAGTAATAAAAGTGTGTGACTTTAGGGCTAAATATGCAGGGTAAGAGTAAAATGTTTACATCAGAAAATTGTTAAAAACTTTGCTACTTATGTCTGAATACCTATGGTAACTGCAAGATTAAAGCTTGCAAACTTGTATTTTATGATTCTGCAATAGCTTGCCCATTGGTGTTTCAATACTAATGGGGAAGTTTATCTCCTGAGAAGCTAGACATCTTGAAGATAACAAGGTTAAGTTTCTGGATTACTTGGTGTTGCTCTACCATAGGAGTTTATTAGGTTTGTCGTTCTGCATTTTTCTGCGGCTTAGCAGACAGAATTGTGTGCAACTGAGGCAACTATTTCACAAGAAAAAATCTATTTAGCTTTAGTGGGAATAATTTTTCATTGAAACATTAAATATGTAGCTTTCTCTAGCATCACATCTGGTCAGATTATTCTTTTTATATACCCAATTGGATAACTAGAAAGACTCGGCCATGAGACTGAGGAGGTGAATGTTTCAAATTTCATTGGCAGGGACCCAAACTAATTGCAAACCCTAACCATTAAAAATTACACCTTTTCCTACTATTGTTCAAGCCCTAGGGAAGATTAAATGGATACATATATAGCTTTGACTGCTTGGACCCTGGCCCTCGCAGAGCTAAGGATAGGTAGGTAATCCAGTTTCAGTCCCTACATAGCCAAGCCCAACCATGTTGGCCCAGGACACTAGGAAGGATAGATGCTGTCTACATTGCAGCCTCATTCCTTGGACCAGGCCTTGACTCAGTATATGGAAGTATGCCCATAAAGGAAAAGGGTAAATAGCCCGAGACATTCAAGAAAGGTAACAGGCACTGGCTGGCTTCTACTCATAGTTTGAGGTCTGTCATGCCCTGTCATGGCTTAACATCCTCTCAACACTTAACTACCCTAGGGAAAATATCAGAAATCTTTTAATTCTGGGGACAGATAAACTTTTTCGGGGACTTACCCCTGAAATCCATTCCAACTTGTCCAAAGCATCTGTTTTCTCAGAAAAAGTAAAGAAGATCAGATTTTGTGAGTTTTAGAAAACAATGTACTGGTTTCCAAAACATATGTTAAATTTTGTTCTAGGATGTCGGAGAACTTTGAAAAACAAAAGAGGATGAATGAGACCCTTTCAGATATGAGGATGACAAAAAAGTCCTGTGACATAGAAAACCAGCCTGATATATATCAAGGAGACGGAGAGCAATTGAGTGTAGACTTAACTAAAGGGGTATTATTTATATCTGAAAGGTGACAGGGAAACGATTGTTTTGGGTGTCTTCAGGAACCTCATTCCACAAAGATGGACCATCAAATGCAAAGCTGTCGCTAAAGTAATATTTGGTATGTGTTCTTAAGACAAGTGATGTGGAGTTCAGGAAATTTCCGACAAGTTTACTGTGTAGCAACACCTTGCATGAAAAAGGTACAAGCTGATATACTTTGTAAATCTTGTATGAATTACAGTAGTCCAGGTAACTTCCCATAAGAATGTAATAAGCAAAAAATAATCCTCCAAGCCTGTCATCAAGGAGGGAAATGTTCCAGAAATCAGTTAATCTTAGTTGCAATTTGTGGATAATTCAGAAATATATTTACTATTTTCAACTCTAATTCAAGATATGCTCTACAGTAAAACTAAAATATCTTTAAAATCTGTAACTAAAAACTCAGATTTTATTTTCTAGTCTCTAAATTTTATGTGACAACAACAGTGATGCCAATAGTTCCTGTAAAGTAATTTCTATTACCTGCAGTGAGTTTGTATTTACCTTTGAATGTAATGATGAAATCTTCTTTAGTGATGGTTTTGAATGTTTCACCCTGAAGGATCATAGAAAGAATGTTTTCCATCTCCCCATCTGATTCTAAGGAAGATGTTATCTCAAATGTTTTCAGATAATTTTTCAAAGGTTTATCTTTCTTGCCTCCTGGACAGGCAGCATCTATGTCTAAGGGTATTTAAAATAAACATTATTTGTATACACAATTGTACAATACAGACCACAGGGGTATGAGTGTGCAAAGACAAGAAATTGTAAATATTTTCTAGGACAAAAAGATTGTAAAGAGACTTAATATGAGATTCAAAGACAATAGAAAATAACAATTATTCAGAAATTGGCTGTCTCTGTACCAGGAGTAATTCATCACAGAGAAACAAAGTGAAATGAAGGGAAAATAAGGTGAACAGGTAGAATCAATATGTTTTTATCTTTGATTTGAAGAAAATTTTAAAAAGTCCTTCAGCACATTGCAGTTGTCAAAGTAGGTTATACATATGCAAAGGTAAATCTATAGAAACTAATGGTGATGAGCTTAAATAAATCAATTATTGACACATATTTTGCAAAAATACCTATTTTTAACAGTTATTGAGTTTCAGTTTGGAAAAAAAATATTAATATTAATAATTTCTCCGTAAATCGTCTCTGTTCCCGATTTTTGTGGACAGATATAAAAACTGTATTGCTTCTCATGTATGCAAAATACATTTTTATCACATGTTGAAGTTGGGGCCACGGTGGCAGAGTGGTAACACTCTCGCCTCCCACCTCTGAGGCCGGGGTTCGATCCCCGTCAAGGCCCTATGTGGGGAAAGCTGGTAGTTGCTTGCCGTTGGTTGGCAGTTTACAGTACAGAACCCTAGCGAACTCTATGTACTGGTTTCCTCTGCCCTTCCAACTACCCGTCGTGATATGACCTGTACAGTGTTGAAAGCGACGTAAAACCCCAAATAAACAAAACACATGTTGAAGTTCACTTTTAATTTCAACCGAAGTGTGATTAACCCTATTCATGCCGTGTGGGGTCTTTTGTGGCCCCGCACACTAAAAATCTTGATAAAATTTTAATAAGTTCAATTTTCTTTATGATATTTCATGAATTTGTCGCTCATAAATATTTGACAAACCAAGACAAATGAATTCATGTATGAGGTATGCACAAAGGAATATAGTAATTACTTCTGGGGTCATAAATGACCACACTGAAATAGAGCATTTTGTACAAATTATGATCTATCAAAATATAGAAGAAGTTTATTTTTGTCTTGCCAAACTAAAATGTGGCTGAAATAAAAATATTAGTTAGCAATGTAGAAGGTAGGAAAGATTTAGAGTAAAGGCGGCTTGGGGTATGGGAGGGAAATGGACATGGATAGGGAACTATAGAAATTGAGTAATAACATTCCTGTGCCCTATTAAAAACAGTTAAAAGGGTAGTACTATGTGGATAAGCTTTATTATTTGGATATTTACTGCCTAAAAATGGAAGGAGAGTGAAAACGGTCATATTGACATTATCCTCCACTACTTTAGCAATACCTTGTTGATACAAAGATAAAGAAATCGCGAGCTAAAGGTACAAGCAAAAAAGGCTTCTAAATGGTACAGAAAAGATATTCTGGGTCAAAACAGGGATGCAGCCTGTGGGTGTAGGCCAGAAAAAGCACACATTCTCAAAAGAGCTATCATGAAGTCTGTTGTGAATCTAACAGGGTATTCAGCTGTCAATGTTCAGATGCAGCAATCTGCTCTACCATAAACAAAATACATGTATTCCACAGTAGTTCTTCATAATGTCTAAATTGATATACGAGTGCTCCATTATGTGCAAAATGATACATGATAGTTAACCCATGCTTTTCAACAAATGAGTTTTCAAAAGTAAATTCACAACTTTGATGTGTAATTAAGATAACGTCCGGTCTTGTAAAGGGTCTTATTTCACATTGACTAACTTTAATATGGTTAACAAAATAAATGTATTACTCAAAAATTTAACTTATATTGGCAAATCACAATTTTGATGTGTAATTAAGATAACGTCCGGTCTTGGCGTGGTTATATTTTCAAATGTACTGCATTGCAATAATACCAGATTAATACTTGTAAAGGGTCTTATTTCACATTGACTAACTTTAATATGGTTAACAAAATAAATGTATTACTCAAAAATTTAACTTATATTGGCAAATCCTCAAAAATATAAATGGGGTCATTTATGACCCCATACAGTATGAATAGTTATAAAAAGAGTTGGCATGAATAGGGTTAATTTTATCCACTCTGTTGTGAAAAAATGGAGGAGGGTATTTTTTGTCACATATCCATTCGATTGTCTGACTTTTTTTCTGTGGGTTTAACTCGAAAAGCAAATATTGGACATGTTTCATATTTACACAGAAACTGGTTTCCTCTTCAAAGATACCATTCTGGGACACCAGAATATCTTCAGAGATTTGTTTGCTAGTATCTTGTTCCACATCGCCAGTCAAGGGTTTGTGTGTCTTCAGACAATACTTCTGTCACAGTGTATTTGTAACTTGTCCTTGTACATTTCAATCAATTTATTTATTTGGGGTTTTATCACGCTTTCAACACTGTGCAGGTCATATCACGATGGGTAGCTTGGTGGGCAGAGGAAACCAGCACACACAGTAGGTCAGAGTTCCGTACTGTAAACCACCAACCAGTGGTAAGCAACTGCCAACTTAGCTACATGAAGTCCGGACTTTGAACAGCCGACCTCAGAGGTGGGAGGCCAGTGTGCTACCACTTTTCCATAGTGGCACACATACATTTCAATCAAAATAAATTCATAGCAATATACATATGGCTCCCTAATTTAAATTTGCTGGGTACAGCTTGATCAGGCAATCTGTGTTTTTTTTGCCGGGTTATTGTGTAATATGACAATTCCTTCAGGTAAAATATGCTATGATTTGACTTTACACCAATTGATGACACTTGTAATGATTTTAGTTACCTTGCAAATCACCAGCCAAAATTGGCCGATGACCAGTCGAAAGAAAGCTCACAAATAATAATTTTATATATATATATATATCCTGATTGGCTAGATTTTGAATTCATTGTTTACTTCACTTTATGCCAATTTAACACACGTGCCAAATTAACTTAGGCCAAACAACATGTGTACTGATTTGTATTCTCAGAATAAAGAAAGAAAATGGCAGATAAAACTTACAGTGTAAATGCATCCATGTTAAAATAAGCAAAGCTGAGTAAATGCAAGCCATGATAGTCCTTCAACATAGTGATTAAGGAATGCAAGTGAATTCACACAAAACAAGCTTCTACGTGTATGTCAGCGTCAAAGAATGATTAAAACAGAAGACAAAAACTACTTAGAAAAGAAGCAAACAGAAGTAGCTGGTAAATTTAAGCTGTTAAAAACAATGTACACTATTTCACATCAGTGCTGCCATAGGAATGTTGAAAAAATAGTTTCTTTGTCTGAACTTTCTCTAGTACCTATGTTAGTAGATGTTGTAAATCTTAGAAAAATGCCTTTTGTCTGACATATCACTGCAGTTTGTTGTTTTCCATTGAAAGGCTACATTAATTGATTGTGTGTAGTATTTTAAAACACACCTACTGTAGATTGTATCTGTTTCAAAACAGCTCGGACTAAAGATGATTAAGGTTGAAAATTACTGTCTTATTTTCGACAGAAAAATGGCCATCGGCAAAATTATATAACCACCAGACAATTTAAGACCATACAAAAATTGGGATAAAAACTCCATATAGTAATTCAAAACCTAAAAAGAATCTTGTTTGTGACATAATAAACTAATGGATTAAAGACATCTTTTGGTACTAAATACATATTGGGTTTCTAAAATTTGACAGTCAATGAGCAGCTGGATTTGATCATAAATCAGGACAGACAATCAGCACATTTCACTGTTATCATGAGGCGGAATCGAATATAAGTCAGGAAAGAAAGTCAGTACATTTCACGGTTATCAAGAGTTGGATATAAATAGGAGAGACATTCACTGCATTTTGCTATCTTAAGATGGATTTAGTAATAAGTTAGGAGAGATACTCAATGTATTCCACTGTTATTATGACTTGAAATGGAAAACAAGTCAGGAGAGACACTCAGTGCATTTCACTGTTATCATGAGGTTAATTTTAACGAGAAACATTGAGTCCATTTCACTGTTAACCTGAGTTGTATTTGAACTTAAATTAGGAGAGACACTCAGGGCATTCCACTGTTATCCTGAGCTGGATCTGTACACAAGTTCAGAGAGACACTCAGTGCATCTCACTGTCTGCCTCGGTGGCAGAGTGGTAACACTCTCGCCTCCCATTTCTGAGGCCGGGCTTCCTGGCACGGCCTCAAGTGGGAAAGCTGGTTGTTGCTTGCCGTTGGTCGGCAGTTCATAGTACAGAACCCTGATGAACTGTTTGTACTGGTTTCCTTTGCCCTTCCAACTACCCGTCGTGATATGACTTGTATAGTGTTGAAAGTGACGCAAAACCCCAAATAAACTAAAAAATGAAGACAAATTAGGAGAGACACTCAGTACATTACACGAGTTACATTACCCCAGCACATTGATCAAAGAGTTCTAATGACAAACCAGTTAACCACTTGGGTACTGAGTTCTTTCTCTCAAAAATTCAGATCACCCGATAGTACCCAAACTCAACAATAAAGCCATATGCAAATTCAATAAAAGAACGTTTAGACTAAAAAGAGTTAGTATTCCATAATGCTTACTGGGACTATAATGAATCCAATTAAATCATTCATACATTGATTTTTCAGCAAATGTCCTTTCAAAGAAACAATTAAACAACTGTGTGTTTTTGTTTTGTATTGAAAGAAATGAATAAACAATTACTACAGAAAATTTCAACGAAATCCCTTGACAATGAAAAATCATTAAAATTTACTAGAAATGTCAAAGATCTTTTAAAAGAAACCAAATACCCAAATGAGTAATTAAATTGAATTAAATACTATTTGATTGTACTGTTGGATTCTATTTTGCTGTACTGTTGAATTACAAGACATATTCGACGAGCAAGAGAATGTAAGAAATAGTTCTGTGCAGTCTACATGTCTTTACATTAGATTTTGCACATGAGGTTAAGACATGCCCCACCCCCGGCACATGCATTTACCCTTGAAAAATGACTGACAACCTATTGACAAATGAAAAATAAAGCACTTACACAGCATTGGCACAAAACCAAATGATTGCCATTGTGTTTAATAGTTTTGTAGAAACCTAGCTTAAATTTATCAATATAGTGTGGGGATATAGTTACATATAAAGTGTTGAAAATGCTCAGTTTTGATACCCATATTGTAAGACTTTATCAGAAGCATTTTAAACTTATTTTTCATGTTTGCAGCTGTTTGTTTGTATTTACTTTAGCTGTGCCTCAGTAAATTGAAATATAACTTACTGCATTTACAGGAAACTCAATGCGCGGTAGCTGTTCATTATGGTGCAATGCTTCTTGTTCTGTGTTCAATACTATACATGATTACGTTCACCCCATAAATGGTTTTATCATCATGCTTGTTTGTGTATCCACTTACTGGTAGATCCACACACTGTATCCAGATTTAAACAATATCCAAAGTGCAGCAAATCTACTCTCTGTCAGACACTGAATCCAGTTGACTCCAACAAGACTTCACCACAGCATAATAAGTTTATATCCATTTGTTAGTAGTTCTCAGACACAATTACCTTCCCTCATAGCCAGCAAATACTGTGTTTATCTGTGGTCAGATATACAGCCCTTACATACAGTTATGGAAATATCTAAAAGGTTATAGAACTAACAAGAAAATAAATACTGTCTTCAGTATCAGTGAGGATGCTCTTTAAACTAGTTTATGGGGTTTCCCCAAATATATAAATAGATCAGTATAGTAGAACTAATGACGTTATAGAAGCTAGGCTATGAATAGATCATATAAATAAATCTAACAGAGTAAAATAAACATAAATACCACATAATACAGAAGATAATAATTGAATGACACTCTATGGTAATACATACACACAACACCTTTCCTTAGATTAAACAATGCATTGGCACAGTGCCTATACATACCTTATTTGTGTTTATTTTTTTCAAAATGACCCCATCTAGATAATATGTTGGCATAATTGTTATTTCGACCTCTAATAAGACTTTATTAATTTCAACTAAATATTATAAGTAGCATTCAAGGGCTCGGTGGTGTAGTGGTTAGAGTGCTTGCCTACAATCTCTGAGGTTGCCAGTTTGAATGTTACCCTGGGCACTTCATGTTGGAAAGTTGGTACTTACTTGCCAATGCCCAGTGGTTTACAGTACAGAATCTTGACGAACTGGTATGCACTGGTTCCTTAAAATGTAAACTACCCATTGCAATATTACACTGACTGCTGAATGCGATGTAAAGCAAATCTAAATCTATTAGTAGCAGTCCAAAGCGATGTTTAACTGACAATGGCCACTAGAATGGGATCCCTAATTTTACAATTTGAAACATCATTCGCCAATGCCCAGATGTCGCATCATATAATCAAATATTTGTTCTTTGGCAAGTCCTTGGGCATTCCTTTGTACTTTTGTCAGTCCCTGGGCATTTTATAGTATGTAACAAACTTCACTGAGGTGAAGAAATCTACATCCATAATCTGTCTTGGTATAGCATTGTGGTTGAAGCCAAATTCTTAATAAAGTGGCTCACCCTACGCATTTACAATAACAGGCAAAGTTACATTCTTTATACGAAAGGTACCTGTCAACGAATACCTTAAGTTAATATTCTTTGAACAATTAGATATATGAACCGGTGGAACTAAAATGATGTAACTTAAGCTAGTACAGTACCGATTTAAATTACAAGTTGAGCCATGGGGAAAATAACTGCTGCGTTTATCATATATACTGTATAGACTGTGGTCAGCACTAGAGGCAAAAGTATCTGTTTGTAAATGAAGTACTCCCCCATTTCTGGCAAAGTGATTCATGAAAACCCACATAAAGTTGCAAGCCGTACGACCTACCTGGCCTTGTAGTGTGAGGAGTGAGTTGCACATATGAATTGTTAGACTTATTGATACTTCTGTCTTTGGTACCACTCATTGAACAAAAAAATCCTTCTGAAGTCTTGAAATTAGCCATTTTTCTCTCAGATTGATGGGGCCACCAGTATCAATTTATTGTTAGCATTGCGTATTTGAAAAGTTTGTTTGACATCATTCATTGATCAATGATTGATAACATTTATAAGTGCTAGTTCCCTATGTGGGTCAGGGAAAGCAGAATTGTGCAATGTATCCTCCTGTGTGTCCTAAGAGGTGACTAATTGGGGCAGCCTATATGCTGTGGGTTGCAATCAGTGTCAGTGGAAGAGAGGGTCCTGGCTTTTGAGCCAATACTCTGTTGCCACATTGAGGAGGCAACACACAGCTTTGGTCTCAATTTCAGGTAGTCAGAAGGTTAAGATAGCCTGGCTTAGCCAATAAGGTGATACTCGTAAATTTACTAAAGAAAATCAGGGCATAAATCATGGCATAAATATGTATCAAAACTTTAGATATCTGAAGACACCAGCTGAGATAGTATGGTGGCAAACAAAGTAACACCACAATAGACCATCAGGAAAGTTATGCTGGCACAAAAATAACAGAAAGACGGGGACATAGCCAATAGGTTATCTTATCTCCATCAGCAACAATTACCCTACAAAGTTTAAAAAATATCAAGAAAAAACACTGATAAACACGGAGTTTGACACTGATAACGCTGACACATACAATGTGCAGTTTATCATTAGATACCTTTGCCATTTTTTCGACTATTTCTTCACAAACAAAGTGATGATTAACTTAATTTAAAGATCACATTGATTATGTTCATAAAAAATAAAAGAAAACCATGGACTGGCTGAAAATACATTTAACACTGGGTTGGGAGCAAATGAAAGGGTTTTAATGAGACTTTATCATGCAATTGTTCGCTCTAAAAGGGAATATGGTTGTACTGTTTTCAGTTCTACTCGTAAGTCATATTTTAAGAAATTGGAACTTCCTTCAACTCAGGCTTCCAAGTAACTGGATTACAGGAGCACGCCACAACTCCCAACGCCACTTAGAAAATCGGGGCTTAAGAATATGCCCAGGAACCTTTGGGACTTCTCCAATGCAAGCGTGTATGTAGAGGCAAATGAACCACCCTTGTGTTTAAGGTTTGATAACTTATGAAGCTTGCTTTGAAATTGACAAGTAATCCTGACAATCCAGCTTACGATGTTGTTTTTAACCCCCAGTCATATTATCTTTATGACAAGAAACCAACTGCAATAAAATCCTTTGGGCATCATATAGATGAAGATTTGTCCGTTGTCTCTCCTCAGCTGGATCTAATTCAGACTGTGTCATTGCTAGAAGACGAACCTTGGACTATACAGAACCTCACATAGAATTATGAAGAGGAACATCTTGGTGGTGATTGTCTTTTTCAAAGTCTACTTGCTCAGTTGAAAAGTTGTTATTCTGACCATAGGTCTATATATTTACTGATGGGTCGAAAGACAGAAAATAAGGTTGCTGAATGATAGTTTGTCAGTGAATAATAAAGTTGTTTTAGCTTGGGTGCAATTCACGTAGAGACAAAGAGCAATGTAAAGGCATCAAATTTTAATATTTTAGACTTGAAAGATCCCTAAACAGACTGGAAAGTAAATGCAAATAGTGTTTTGAAACAAAACTAACAGGTTCAAGGGAATGTGTGTCCAGGGGCCGTATTCACAAAGATTCTTATTCTTAGAATTATGCTTATTCTTAGAATTTTTCTTAGAATTGTCGTTTTTCTTAGAAAAATTCTAAGAATAAGAATTTTCCTATTCACAAAGATTCTTATTCTTAGAATTATACTTATTCTTAGAATTTTCTAAGAATTTTTTTAAATCTAAGAATGGCGCACACTCCCCCACCCCAAGTAAATGTCAATAAATAAGAATATGAGGGCAGACCACTGTGAAAGGATTCAAACCCACAACTACCGAGTTAAGTATGACCACATGCATACAGAGGTCAAGGTTAAATCCTGACTTGAACTGATGTGAGATACAACTCAAAGCAATTAATGGCAAAAATTCTAGTCCATTCATTTGGAAAGTAAAACAAGTTAAAAGGCATTTCAATGCAAAACTACGACCTTGGATTTTAGGCAGATGAGCTGGTAAGGTGAAAGCAAGGTCAAAGTAAGGTCAAATCATAGACCCAAGTACTGAAAGTTGTGCATGGCACCAGCATGTTTTATGCAATAAAATTAACACAGCTCACTGAATCAGCCACAACTAGTCACCAAGAGTGTTTAAATAAGCTCGAACCGTAGGTGAAAATAAGGTCGGGGGAAGGTCATCACTTTTGTGTATGTACCTCCAAACACAGTCAGAGGACCAAGTACCCTACTGCTTAATTACTTCAATTGGGACCCCGTGTTCGAAAGCCCAGGAGGCCCCAGACCTCCTAAAGGTGTGAAATGTGAAGTTGTGATGCTGCAATTGCAATAACAACAAAACATTTGTTGGCCTTAAAGATGACAAACAATGGATCATTATTTGAACCAGGGACCAGATGCAACATGTTGGATAATGTTGAGACTGGACATAATTTGGAACCTGGAAGTTTTGGAATAACCATACGAGCAACCTTGTCTTGTGATTGGATGGTCTTAGACTAAAACAATGGCCTCATTATCAGAAAAAATGATATCACCGTGAGCTAGATGGCGAGAAGGGTCAAAGCCATTCTTTGCATGTGGAACCATATTTCACAGTCTCAAAAATGAAAAGAATGCTGCAATGATGTCCAATAGCATTTTTTCAGTAAATATAGAATTTGTCTTGACCTCAAGTGGCCTATTTATTCTGAGAGATTTACCAAACATTTGGATTTTTTCATCGCGAAAGGGATAAGTGGGAAGGTTATGTATTATGAACATGGTCCTGAGGGCTGCCAGATAATTGCAAATATTGGCAACAGATAACAAATTATCTACCAGATATTCAAGAAAAGCCAAAATAATATCCACATTTACCTGGCAGGGGGTCAGCCCAGTGACCACCAGAAAAGCCAAAAAATCAGCAAACATCCTGTTATAGGTTCTCTGAGTTGCAGGTCTGAGTGAATCCCGGAGCCGGGCATACGCTCTGGTGGTCAGCTGGGCTGAGGCAATGGTGCCATCTGAAACTATATATCATAATTGAGACATGTTAAATCAATATGAGTGGGTACCCATAGCACATTAGGAATGTATGTTGCAAGCAATTCATAGGACTTTTGATCAAATTTAAACCTGGAGAGTAAGTCAGCAATGACATTAGATTTACCAGAAATATGGTCAATATGAATAGAAATGTTAAACAGGGCAGATAACATCCATATGTTACGGGCACATGTACCCAATACACCATCTTTTGTCTTGCCCGAGGTAAGGACTTCCACAACAGCCATGTTGTCACATTTTATCCTAATTTTCTTATCTTTCCACTGATAAGCCCAGACTTTAAGTGCAACCAAAATATTGATCATTTCAAGGTGGACAATTTAATAATTTTGAAAATTTTGGGGGATTGGGAGAGCATAACACTGGTTATCAAAAATGCCCCCCATGCCAGAAAGGGAGGCATCTAGGTGTAATTCAGCCTGCACAGGTTTAATGTCATAGTAGACCACCCCATTAAACTGCCTGAGAAAAGTGTAAAACTAGTTTAAGTCTTTAAAGAATGCTGTATTCAGGAAAATGGTTTCTTTTTCAAAATTTTCCCTCAAAAGCATGAGCATACGGTTGAGAAACGTACGTGCAGGTTTTACACACTTTGATACATACAATAGGGAGCCCAACAATGACTGTAATTGCCTTTTTGAGCAGAATTTTTTAATTTTCCATTGCCAACACATGTCCATGATACTGTCAAGCTTATCTGGAGGGACAGACATGGTCCTGGTTTCAGTGTTAATAAAGACTCCCAAACAAACTAAGGAGGTAGATGGTGCCACCAACTTCTTTGGGTTAATGGTAAGACCCAACTGGGTCTCAAAAGATTGATGAATATTAGAAGGTAATCCACAGTATATTAGATCAGCCACATAATTGTACAGATGTGGGAAACCCTGTTGTCTCATGATATACCTAATGCTATCTGTCACTTTTTCAAAGAAAACTGACCCATGTCTGTACCCAAATGGGACCGATTGATCGATAAAATAGGACTCGTGTTTAAGGCCCAAGAGGTCCAAGTCCCCAGGATCAACTTTTAACTGCCTAAAAGCTCGACTAATGTCCACTTTGTAAAGCAAAGAGCCAGGGCCTAACTGGGAAACTTTTTTGACAATATCATCAACAGATGGATAGTTTAAAACAAAACTTGAACCCAAATGTTTATCCTTTATGACCCCAGCATTTACTGAAAGATTTCTAGGCCAACTCAAGTCTACAATAGTACGTCTGACCTCAGAATCTGGTTTCTCCCTAGTCATAAAGGGAGATATATGCAAAGGTATTGGTTTTTGGTCAAAAGGTCCCAACATGGCCCCATGTTTCAGTTCCTCTTGAATATAACATTCTATATCATATGCATAGTCTCGCCCAGAGGCGTGGTTCTCTTCAGTAGAATGTAATTCTCAGTTTCTGTCGAAATCGAGAGGGAAGCCGAATTCCAGTAAATCCAAAAGTTGTTTATCCCAATAATCAGCCAAATAGTATTTCCAATTTTTAATGTTTAATTTAGAAGACACTGGAATTCGGACACCCATATAATTTGGACAATTAGAATTTTTCACAGCTTTATGTAGTAGGGCTAGGATGTCAGATGCAGCAATGTTATTAGTTTTTGGACCTTGATAAAGCATTAAATTCCGAACAGAACCTAGCCTGGTGAATGAGATTTTGATCTACTTTTTTCTTCAACAGTAATTTGTCAAAATCATCATAATTGTTGTCATTTACAGTATTTTCAGTGTTCAACTCCAGGATGCCAAGGTCATCCTCAAGGTCAGACAATTCACAATCCGTATAATTCAGTGTGTCATGGACACTAATATCATTAGAAACGTCAATTGCATGTAAGGGAGAAAATCTATTAGATACAGGTGCAACCTGAGTAACTACACTGGCAGTGTTTTATGAACTGGGCTGTCCAAACTGATACTTAATTTTTTGGTGGGTGCAAGATACCCCCAGCCAGTAAGTTTGTCCAGTGGGCGCCCTTGCTGGGTGGCCACCCCATTTTTAGCATGACTATGCATGCATTTCAACTGTGAATCAGTCTTTAAGACCTCAGCATAAGACTTACCAGGTATGACAGGTTTACAACTATCACTGGCTGCTAGCCATTTTCTCCAAGTAGCTCTAGTAGCTGACATTTCCTGCTTCAAAATATTCAAATCAGAAACAGATTGATTATATACAAACCTACAAGAATATTGGTTATTTACAACATTTGCAGGAGTATTATTTACAACTGTTGGGCCATTTTTAGAAAATTTTTGAACATTTTCCTGGACATGATCAGGCTGTGACTGAGCCCTGGCAACCATGTCCAGGGTTAATCGTTTTTTACAGATTTTTTACAATCAATGGCACTATGAGTGCTGACCTTGCCATCCTGTGCAAAACAATGACTGCAAATATGCCTATAGAACACCCCTTTTTTCATGGTGTTTAGTGAATGTACAAGAATTATCATTAAAATATACGCATGGCATTGATTTGGCACTTTTCTGATAGGTATGACCTTGTTTTTTAAACTTTTGGCCCCCATTATTAGGCAGGGGTCCGGATGTATGTCTCTGTGCATTGGCTCTTCAGATCCGATCGATTTTTTCTGTTTCTGCCTGCATGCATGACTAGCTTTCGCTGCCTGCCAGGAAAAATCATTGGAATCGTCCAATAAAGCAATAAGGTAATCGAGCATGTGACCCCTAGTTTGTAAATTCTCTTCATCCCTCATGATCCGACAAAATCCGGCCATCCACTGTGTTATGTTCAATTGATTGTAGTTCAACCTATCTTTGGAAGTTCCGGCTAGTACAAATTCATGTGGCCATTTAACTCTTTGATTTACGTAAACATCAACCGCCCCTCCCCTCTGGGATTTAATTTTTGAATCAATACCTTTTTTATTAAGGTCAGACAATTCTTTGAGGCGATTGTCAACTTGCTCTTGAATAAATCTATCATGCCGCAAAGTTTTTAAATTTGGCAATTTTTCTTGCAAATGGGCCTCCCCATGGGGAACAGTGAGATTTGAACTCGCAACTACAGGTTTACACAAAGATTTTTTAATCTTAGAGCTAGATTTGTGCACAAATTTACTTTCAATGACATTCAAACGCTTACCAATTGCGTCAAGCTGAGATCAAATTTTTGCATTAATCAAAGCTTGATCCGAACTTGTCGGATCCGACATCCGTTCAACATGTGGTGCCCTTTCAGATTTCCTAACGTCCAGTCTGCATTTTGAAGTGACAGAATCGTGATCTGAATCACTACTGCCATTAAGAAGCGCATCAATATCACTATCAATATCACTTTCAATATCAGTATCAGACTTTGAACCGGACTGACCCGGGGTTGCCTGTGAGGAAAATTCATTCCAAAATGCACCATCATCTTGAACCTGTAATTCAACGGGAATCTCAACTTTTCTACGCAAATTGTAAGGTTTACATGCCATTCTGTGCTTCTGACGAGTTGCCATCTGAGTGTGTAACCAAAGACAAGACTGTATTACTCGAGTTAAAAACTAATACCAAACTAATAAAAAACTAAATAAATGATAAAAATAAATTTTGTAAAATGTTTTCAGTCTTGTCATGTCGACTGCCAGTTCAGATCTGACCATTATCCCCTTGGTCAGCCAAAGGGTCAAGCTATTGACCAATCAGAGCTGCCCAATCAAACAATCAGTAAATTTACAAAAATATATGAATAAATCGATTAAAGTGGGGTGCAGGAGTGATTAAGGTTGACACCTAAATGCCAACCCCCAATAGAATGCTTAACTGGTTGTTTTGTTTTTAAAATAGTTGTTTTGATGATTATAGTGCAGCAACTGATTACAAATCGACATTCAGAACCGAGTTTTACATATTAGTTATCAATTGTGTGTACTTTAACAAAATGCTGCCTCTTTATATTATTTTTAAAAATTCGAGTTTTCTGTTCACATAGGCCAAGATCTGTATTCTTAGAATTATTCTTAGAATTGCACTTAGTCTAAGAAAAATTCTAAGAATTGCATACATTGCCTTTTACTTCTATTCTAAGAATTATTCTTAGCTAGGAATTGTTTTGTGAATAGGATTTTATTTTAAGAATAAGAAAATTCTTAGCAAAGAATTTTCTTAGACTTAAGTGTAATTCTAAGAAAAATTTTAAGAATCTTTGTGAATACAGGCCCTGATAACAAACTTTGTTTTTCAAATAAACCCTAGACTAGGAGATTTTCATGTTTTGATGGGTTCATCTCGTATTGAGGAAATATATATTACTCTAGCCTATATAAGACACACCTATTTTACACAGAGTTATCTGTTAAAAGGTAAACATATGGCCTTGTGCATCCAAGTCATTGTCCTGATAATGTCAAACATATATTACTGGACTGTATCAACCTTCATAGTAAAAGAATTAAATTTTATAGAAATGTAAGTTCAATAAAACATGTATTTCATGAAAACATTTTTATAAGTTATAAATTATTTAAAATAAATTTTTTATTTAGAACTTTTGAATTAATTTACGTTGTACTTTCTCCTTCGTGTTAATGTATTCTGTAAAATCTAGTCTTACATAGAATCATGATAGTCCCATTTTGGTTTTTAATTCATTCCTTTTCTTGTTTCTGGTTTTGTAGTTTCTTTTCCAAATAATATTGTAATATTCAAACTTATTATTTGTATGTTTTATTCTATTTCCTGATGGTAAAGTTACCTTTTTGGTATACTTGTCTTTCGTTTCTTCTAGACAACATCTGTGATTTTTTGACAATCATTGTGTATTTATATATATTTGTTTGTTGTAAATATTAATTTGTGTATTTATTAGTTTATCTTAGTGCAGTATCACACATTTGTGTTTTGACTGAAACTTTTTAATTATCTTATCTTACAAGTGCTGGTTGGAGAACTACCTTCGGTACTCCTTTCAGAACGAGAATGGTCATATACAATAACCGACATAACCGGGCCAATCCAAAGAAAAGATGCATAACTATCATTTATGAATTGCTGTTCTTTACCCCCTTCTGCATTAAAAACGGTACTTATATTTACGCTATTAAGAGAAGCTAGGTCAACATTGTGCTAGGTTGTGTTATTTATGATTTCCACAATTACATTGTTATGGTTTCTATGATATCTTGTAATGTTCTTTTATAATTTTTTATAATGTTGCACCCCTGTTTTTCAATGTATTATGTTTATTAATTGTGTAAATACTTACCTTACATTCAATGACAAAGCATGTCATACTTCTCAAAGTATGGATTACAAAGTATGCATATCCCAGAGGACACAACCTGCTAATATCTTCTTTGCTGATACACCTTTCTTGTGTTCATTCTCGTATTTGAGTTGGTCATGTATTCATCTATGAAGGAAATGTATTGTCAATGATTTACACACCTGCACAATGTTATTTAATTAATGTAACTATCTACCCTGTTTTTTTGCTTGAAAAAATTATTCGGACACATTTGGCAGGTACTGTAACCCGTTCTGTCAACTTAAACTTATTAAACTATGTTTTTTATGATTATTAATTCCAATTTTATATAATTCATACAAAAGTTATTTGTACAGCAAAATCCTAGTCGCAATCCTCAATCTGTGATTAAATCTGTAATTTTTGGATTTATCTTTCTGTCTTTTCTCACAGTATTTTATGTTTTGTGTTCATCTAGTAATTGAGGTGCCACAGTGGCAGAGTGGTAACACTCTCGCCTCCCACCTCTGAGGCCGGGGTTTGATACCCATGACGGCCTTAAGTGGGAAACCTGGTAGTTGCTTGTCGTTGGTCGGCAGTTTACAGTACACAACCCTAGCGAACTATATGTACTGGTTTCCTCTGCCCTTCCAACTACCTGTTGTGATATGACCTGTACAGTGTTGAAAGCGACGTCAAATCCCAAATAAATAAATAAAAATCTAGTAATTGAGTGTCAAATTCAATGTGTTGGTGTATCACTGGTGGTGGAAACGTACTCTTTTATAATTTCTGAGTAGTTATGTCCTCATTTAGGGATTCAGGAACCATGAATGTACCATTATTTGATAGGGTAACTTTTCTATGAGGTACTCATTTACATTCTCTTCTAAATTACTATTGTTGTTATTTTTTAAACTTAATTTACCCTCTTGTTTGGTTTGATTAAGTTAACCTAAATCTGTGCCTCATGTAAGGTTATCCTAACTTGTTTCCAAAATCTTATTTTCTTCATAAAATTAACTAAGGTTTTAGAAGTGGCGAATTTTAGATTCCTGATGAATTTTAGATTTCTTGTTCTTTTTTTGTGATATATTTGTGATTTCCAAATAGACAACATAGTAACTGTTCGTCTTTTTAGAATTGTATTCATAAATAAGAAGGGGATGATAATCCCAAATTTTATGTTTTTCGACATTACCTCAGCTTAGTTTAGCGACTATTCAATTGTTAAAAAGTATAAAGGGAAAAGGGGGCATCTGGGTAATTGATGCCATGAGAGGGCATAGCTTCATACAAACATATTGATTCCTGCAGGATGGAGTGTAGGGAATGCCCAAATATAATATAATTCTTGGCTTCTGCGCCTTGAGGTGGCATTTGGGCTTGTTGGATCCCCCATCCATTGAAAGATGTAAACTCCATGTTTTTCACAGAATGATTTTTCTGTGTAAAGTGTCTAGAGACAGGAGTGGATTTTTCGGGTTGGAATTTTTGAACACTATTTTGGTGCTCATACATCCTGTTCCTGAAGGGTCTTTTGGTTTCTCCAATGTATTGTAGGCCACATTTGTTGCAATTTATAATATAAATTACATTAGATAATTCACAAGTAACTTTGTGTTTAGGGGGTAGTGACTTGCATTTGAATACTTGTTTAGTGTGGACGCTGGTTATTTGTTCAGCTTTCCTAATTTTGGGGCAATAAGTACATTTCCCTAGTCTGGTGCAGACCGGGATGTGTAATGATGGTTTGGCATCAGTTGTCAGTTTAGGAGGGTAAAAAATAGTGCTACTGGTCAGAATATCTCTGAGGTTTGGCAGTCTTCTAAATCCCATTAGAGGTTTGGAGCTAAATATTTGTGTTAGTTCCTCAGTGTTTTGGATAATGTTCCAATTTTTTTGTACTAGAGAACCGATTTGTGGGTTCCTAGGATTATACTGGGTGACCATTACTGGTGCTTCATTAGCCTTTTTCGACACAATCTCTAGTAATTCATCCTGTGAAAATTTTCAAGCTCTGAGATAATGTTTTTTCAAGCTTTTAAGTGGGTATCCTCTTTTGAGGTAATACCCAGTGATTTTTTTGGCATTAGCCTCAAAATCATAGTCCAGAGTGCAGATCCTTCTTAATCTTAAGTATTGGCCAAAGGGTCCTTTAGTGAGGACACTTTGAGGGTGAGCTGAACTGTATTCCAAATACAGATGGGTGTCTGTAGGTTTGTTGAAGAGGGTTGTGATCAGTCCTCTGTCCTGGCCAAATTTGACAGTTGTGTCCAGAAAATCAATCTGGGTGTAACTCATTTCATGGGTGAATTCGATAGTGTCATGTAAGGAGTATAAATAGTATGGGTCCATACTAGGAAAATGTCGTTAATGAACCTTTTCCAAGTAAGTGGTTTCAGTGGGTAACCAGCTAAAGCTTCGGTCTCGAACCTATCCATGAACAGGTTAGCATAGTTAGGGGCTAAGGAGGTGTCCATAGCTGTGCCACCTGTCTGTAAGTAATGATCTCCATTGAATGTGAAGTTCATACTGTGTAATACTAGTTTTAGTAAGTCTAGTATAAAATTGGTGATTGGCATTTTAGTGGGGTCATTTCTAAGTTTCTCTGCAACTGCTAATATTCCTTCATTGTTTGGAATGTTAGTATATAATGAGGAAACATCTAAGGTGCATAATATTGCACATTCAGGGATTGGTCCAAGTTCTTTTATCTTTTTAATAAAGTCCTGGGTGTCCCTAATGTATGAATTGGTTTTTGGGACATAATCTTTGATGTGTTCATCAACTAACCTGCTAATCCTGCTAGTGGGGTGGTTAACAGAACTGCAAATTGGTCTGCCTGGTACACCTTTTTTATGGATTTTTGGTAGCATATAAAACCTTGCTTCAGTGCAGTTGGCTGGGTTAAGGTGCTCGAAATTCTTATCTGAAATCAAGCCTTTTTCTCTCATTTTAGTGAGTGTTTTGGTCACATTTGTAGCTACTTGATCAGTACAGTCCTGCCCAAGTTTAGTATAGAACTTAGAGTCGCTGAGCTGTCTGTACCCTTCTCTTAAGTAATCAGTGGTGTTCATTACTACTACTGCTGACCCTTTATCAGCTTTTTTAATTACTATTTCAGGGTTCTCTGAGAGTTCTCTCAGACTACTCATTTGCTCCCGTGTCAGGTTTGGTTTCCTGATCTTTTTAACTTTACTATTGAGAAGACCAATTTTAAAGGACCTTTGGAAAATTTCCAGGGATTGATGTACCCTGTTAGGTTTCCAAGTGCTCTTATCCACAAAATTCTTATGTATTTTCTGGTAAGGAGAGGTTTCCTCTTCTAAATTCTCAGGCATGAAATTAATTAAATCTATTTCTTGGTCTGATAAATGATCAAATTGCTGATTGTCATTGTAGAAATGGAATTTCAAGCATAATCTCCTGTGAAATTCCTTAAAGTCTGTCCAAATTTTTGCTTTATTTGGGGGTCCTGGTGTAGGGCAAAAGGTCAGACCTTTTTCTAGGGCTGACACTTGGTTCTCAGTTAAAGTAATGTCAGACAAGTTTATGAGTGTGTGACCCACTAGGCTATCCATAGTTTTACCTTTAGGTAGGATGCCAGGGGGGCTGTTTGAGCCTCCTCCTTAATTTGATTAAGTACTGTGTAAGTGGTTATTTTCGCGGGTACTTAAGTTCGCGAATGTACACTGTAGGCCTGCTTCGCGAGAATTTATTTTCGCGGTGAAATTTATTCAATTATCGCCCAAACTAACAACATGTTCAAATTAAAATATTACGCGGACTTCTGCTGGTTTGATTGGAAATGCATAGTTAACGTCTTTTCTTTTATACACGTTGTCAGTGTGTGAACCTACTCTGGGAGATTATAAATTTACGAAACCCAATCGAACACACTTTCATTGACCGGCGCATTATCAAAGAAGTTGTGTAGCGGGGTCGTGTAATTGAATTAATCCCTCCCTATTGGTGATAAAGATCAAAGAAGTTAGGCGTTTCTGTGAATGGTACATTTGATTTGTTTCCGTGACAGTGTTAAATATTGTATCTTGCATAATCTTGTATTACCGCTCACGCTAGACTGGTTCTACTGGATATAAATATTGGCTAAAAGTTATTTTCACGTTTTGTAGTCACTCGCGAATATAGCGAAAATTAATTCCACGCGAAAATAACCACTTATACAGTATCTCATTTAAGTCAGAAGTTGCCATCATAATATATGTGGAACTCCAAATATGATTAAATCTAGCCCCTGAAGTGGAAAAAGCCTATCCGCTATGAGCCTCTATTTTAGGGGGCTCATCCGCTAAGAGCCTCTATATTTGGAGGCTCATCCGCTTAGAGCCTCCCTATCAGGAGGCTTCTGGAGTTTCAGAGAAATGTATGATAAGGTAAAGTCAGTCCAATTAGGTAGTTGGAAGTTTCAGTAATATCAAGGTGAAAGATGATTTCAAGTTGTTTTAATGGTTGAATTCAGCCACATAACTAAATTTCATACAATTAAAATATACTGTAAAATGGTACAATATAATTAGCAGAACATCAGTTTATTTTGATTTATTCTGAATCAGTTTGTTCAGTCCATTGAGAAGCATGGTGAGCTGTTTGTTCTGGTTCTGAGGCCTCCTTCCTTGCCATCCCTTTTTGTTGGGTCTGGAAGGTTTCTTCTGTTGTTGAGGTTGGAGGTTTGGCTTCATCTTCTTCTGTAATGAAGTGCCAGCTGCTGATTAAAACTTGCTTGTCAAGGAGTCTTTGATTTCCTTGAACTGAACTTGATCAAGGTGAGTCTCTAGTTCAGACATAATGCTCTGAATTTCCAGTTTGACGCTGGACAATTTTCTATTCATTTCCTCAACCCATAATAGGGTGAGTTCTCTCTTGCATTTGCATGTCAAATCTATCCACTTCTGTTTGAAACTTTCATCTGTACTTTCAGGTGGAGTACTTCTGAAGTTACTTTGTGGTGGGAAGGAGCCATTCTTCAGACTATTTTTAATAGAATGCAGATTCGTGGCTAGATTTAGTTTCTTCCTGAACTGGTTCTTCGCTTTCAAGTATAGTGGCTTGGCTGCTGGAGGGTAATTTCCTGTGCTGTCAGGAGATGTAGCAGGAGATTGTGTTCTCTTCCTCTTGATGCCTTTTCCTTTTGTGGAAACAGGGTCCTTCAGTTTCTTCACTACCTTTTCTAACAGTGCTGTAGTTTCACTGCTGACACTGGTGGTGGGGATAGGTGTGCCACTGGTTGGAGTATTAAAAGCACTTGCACTATTATCCTGAACTTCTAAGTTCCTGATGTCAGCAGACAGGGCTGTGTCACTCACACTCATGATTACCCAAAGTAAATAAAGATTAAAAAGTAATATGTGCAGTGACTAAAGTGCAGTTACCTATAACTACTGCCTTATATTGACCAATATGCTTGGCAATATTTCGAAAATCTAATTGTATTTTCTCAGCAGAGGCTGAAGATTTTACCCAATTTTGCCCCTAAAATTTTCCCCCTATTGACTGTTCTGTAATATACCCACCATCATCAAGTTCCACTTTTTAGAGACCATGAATCTCTGAAGTCAGACTGCTATGCAATCACGCACACGCAATTGAGTACACCTTCACTCCAACTAGACACTTGAGTGACTGTGCTCTCCCAGTGAAATATACTGGATTGCAATCAAACCCTCACATACTCAAACTATGAGACCAATTAAAAGTGTATGAGCGCCTTTCTGATTTTGGTATAGGGTTAAATAAGTCCTGGCCACTCCCAATTACCCCAAATATTTTAGGTGCACTACTTAAACCTTTATAACCATAAACTGGAATATAGGGTTATTATTTAATAGTAAATGACCAAGTTTACTTATAAAGTTAGTTATTAACAGTTATTCTTAACCAAGTTAGGACTATCAAAACCTATCCTGGATTGAGAGATTTTGAATATAAATTTATTCCCCATTATAAAATTAAAAATAATGGTTTTAAAGCAAAAAATGACTTTTTTCAGGATTTTATCCTCCTGAGCCTCCTATAGAGGCTCTATCCGCCGGATGACAGCTCATTTTGAAGGCTCAAGGCGGATAGGATTTTTGCACCTTAGGGGCAAAATTGGGTAAAATCTTCAGCCTCTGATGAGAAAATACAATTAGATTTTCGAAATATTGCCAAGCATATTGGTCAATATAAGGCAGTAGTTATAGGTAACTGCACTTTAGTCACTGCACATATTACTTTTTAATCTTTATTGACTATTCAATTGTTGTTTATGTGCAGTGTTCAATGTAAATCAGTATTGATTTCCCTTGCTAAGTATGTGTAGATGGACAAGAAAAGCCGTCTTTACTTTTGCGAAATATAATTACCACCACCATAGGCTTTGTTTTTTATGTCTTCATTGTCTGTTGTTTGTGTTCATGAATATTCCAAAATCAATTATGTGACCTTTCTGATTTTTTTATTTGGATAATGCCTGACAACAGAAAAAAAGCTATTATATTTTGGAAAAGATAATATTTTGGATATCAAAAACTAGAACTTTTCAATATAATTAGTGTATATTTCTGAAAATTTTACATAGGTAGAAGTGATTTCATTTTGGGAACAATCCGGATTTTTTTCTGGATTTAAAAGAAAAATCCGATATTTTTGTAAATGCCCCCATAGTGGAGGTCTCTACTTATGTGTTTCATATGTCCAATTTGGCAGCTACTACATTTGGAACATTTACCACCAGTTAGTTTAATGCATCTGCTAGAACTCTTCATTTCATTGAATTTTATTGTACTTTAATTTTAAACTATACAATAATGATAGAACAATAGGACAAATATAATCATGCACTCATGATTGGACAGCACGCCCACATCTTATACAACTGGGTTATGATTGAAGAGATGTTCCAATATTGCACGATATGTTGCCATTGCCTTTTCAATTACACTTTGCATAATGGTCTTTTCATCATTATCCCCTGGGGTTGTACCATTGCCTGACACCACTGCTTTGACTGATACAAAACTGCTCACATTTTTAATGCAATAACGGTCATGTTATCTGTATGAGAGTTATTGTTGTAGAAATGTGCTAACATGACCTGATATATTGTAATCAGCTTTTCAATTACAATTTCCAGAATGGTCTTTTCACCATTAGCCCTGGGTAGTGTACCATTGCCTGAACTACTTGTACTCCAACCTGTAGGTGACATCACTGCTCTGAGTGACTCAAAACTGCTCATGTTTTTAGATGCAGTAATGGTCGTGTTATCTGTATGAGAGTTTTTGTTGAAGAAATGTGCTACCATTACCCGATACATTGTAATCAGCTTTTCAATAACACTTTCCAGAATTGTCTTTTCACCATTAACCTTGGGTGTTGTACCATTGCCTGAAATATTGGTACGCCAACCTGAAGGTGACATATCTGCTTTGAGTGATGCAAAACTGCTCACATTTTTAGATGCAACAACAGTCAACCTCTCGGCAGTAAAGTTAATAACTAAATAAATGATAAAAATAAATTTTGTAAAATGTTTTCAGTCTTGTCATGTCGACTGCCAGTTCAGATCTGACCATTATCCCCTTGGTCAGCCAAAGGGTCAAGCTATTGACCAATCAGAGCTGCCCAATCGAACAATCAGTAACTTTAAAAAAATATATGAATAAATCGATTAAAGTGTGGTGCAGGAGTGATTAAGGTTGACACCTAAATGTCAACCCCCAATAGAATGCTTAACTGGTTGTTTTGTTTTTAAAATAGTTGTTTTGATGATTATAGTGCAGCAACTGATTACAAATCGACATTCAGAACCGAGTTTTACATATTAGTTGTCAATTGTGTGTGCTTTAACAAAATGCTGCCTCTTTATATTATTTTTAAAAATTCGAGTTTTCTGTTCACATAGGCCAAGATCTGTATTCTTAGAATTATTCTTAGAATTGCACTTAGTCTAAGAAAAATTCTAAGAATTGCATACATTTCCTTTTACTTCTATTCTAAGAATTGTTCTTAGCTAGGAATTGTTTTGTGAACAGGATTTTTTTCTAAGAATAAGAAAATTCTTAGCAAAGAATTTTTTTAGACTTAAGTGTAATTCTAAGAAAAATTTTAAGAATCTTTGTGAATACGGGCCCTGATAACAAACTTTGTTTTTCAAATAAACCCTAGACTAGGAGATTTTCATGTTTTGACGGGTTCATCTCGTATTGAGGAAATATATATTACTCGAGCTGATATAAGACACACCTATTTTACACAGAGTTATCTGTTAAAAGGTAAACATATGGCCTTATGCATCCAATGTCATTGTCCTGATAATGTCAAACATATATTACTGCACTGTATCAACCTTCATGGCAAAAGAATTAAATTTTATAGAAATGTAAGTTCAATGAAACATGTATTTCATGAAAACATTTTTATAAGTTATAAATTATTTAAAAGAAATTTTTTTTTAGAACTTTTGAATTAATTTACGTTGTACTTTCTCCTTCGTGTTAATGTATTCTGTAAAATCTAGTCTTACACAGAATCATGATAGTTCTATTTTGGTTTTTAATTCATTCCTTTTCTTGTTTCTGGTTTTGTAGTTTCTTTTCCAAATAATATTGTAATATTCAAACTTATTATTTGTATGTTTTATTCTATTTCCTGATGGTAAAGTTACCTTTTTGGTATACTTGTCTTTCGTTTTTTCTAGACAACATCTGTGATTTTTTGACAATCATTGTGTATTTATATATATTTGTTTGTTGTAAATATTAATTTGTGTATTTATTAGTTTATCTTAGTGCAGTATCACACATTTGTGTTTTGACTGAAACTTTTTAACTATCTTATCTTACAAGTGCTGGTTGGAGAACTACCTTCGGTACTCCTTTTAGAAGGAGAATGGTCATATACAATAACCGACATAACCGGGCCAATCCAAAGAAAAGATGCATAACTATCATTTATGAATTGCTGTTCTTTACCCCCTTCTGCATTAAAAACGGTACTTATATTTACGCTATTAAGAGAAGCTAGGTCAACATTGTGCTAGGTTGTGTTATTTATGATTTCCACAATTACATTGTTATGGTTTCTATGATATCTTGTAATGTTCTTTTATAATTTTTTATAATGTTGTACCCCTGTTTTTCAATGTATTATGTTTATTAATTGTGTAAATACTTACCTTACATTCAATGACAAAGCATGTCATACTTCTCAAAGTATGGTTTACAAAGTATGCATATCCCAGAGGACACAATCTGCTAATTTCTTCTTTGCTGATACACCTTTCTTGTGTTCATTCTCGTATTTGAGTTGGTCATGTATTCATCTACGAAGGAAATGTATTGTCAATGATTTACACACCTGCACAATGTTATTTAATTAATGTAACTATCTACCCTGTTTTTTGCTTGAAAAAATTATTCGGACACATTTGGCAGGTACTGTAACCCGTTCTGTCAACTTAAACTTATTAAACTATGTTTTTTTTATGATTATTAATTCCAATTTTATATAATTCATACAAAAGTTATTTGTACAGCAAGATCCTAGTCGCAATCCTCAATCTGTGATTAAATCTGTAATTTTTGGGTTCATCTTTCTGTCTTTTCTCACAGTATTTTATGTTTTGTGTTCATCTAGTAATTGAGGGGCCACAGTGGCAGAGTGGTAACACTCTCGCCTCCCACCTCTGAGGCCGGGGTTCGATCCCCGTGATGGCCTTAAGTGGGAAACCTGGTAGTTGCTTGCCGTTGGTTGGCAGTTTACAGTACACAACCCTAGTGAACTATATGTACTGGTTTCCTCTGCCCTTCTAACTACCTGTTGTGATATGACCTGTACAGTGTTGAAAGCGACATCAAATCCCAAATAAATAAATAAAAATCTAGTAATTGAGTGTCAAATTCAATGCGTTGGTGTATCACTGGTGGTGGAAACGTACTCTTTTATAATTTCTGAGTAGTTATGTCCTCATTTAGGGATTCAGCAACCATGAATGTACCATTATTTGATACGGTCACTTTTCTATGAGGTACTCATTTATATTCTCTTCTAAATTACTATTGCTGTTATTTTTTAAACTTAATTTACCCTCTTGTTTGGTTTGATTAAGTTAACCTAAATCTGTGCCTCATGTAAGGTTATCCTAACTTGTTTTCAAAATCTTTGTAAAAGCTTTGTAAATAGAATTATTGCACAAATTTATCAATGTATAAATAATATGTATATTAACTCCATACTGTCTTGACCCATGCTGCATCCTCTCAAGGTCACTTGAACTTAAATTTATTGTAGTAATAAATACTGAGCGTGAGGGCGTTTGTTACAGGATATACGCCCGGCAAAAATTCCAAATAATGCCAGAGCGCCGTTAGGCGCGAGGGCATTATTAAAGAATTTTTGCCGGGTGTATATCCTGTAACAATCGCCCGAGCATGAGGTATTTATTACTATTATAAAGACCGGCCTATCTGGTTTCAAGAAACATGCCTTTATTTTGATGAGATGAAACGAACAATGACGCCGCCATATTGTTTTGAATGCATGATCGCTCTCGTAACAGCAGACTATCTTACTACCGACACACAATCAAGCGATCGAAACAACACTTCCGTTTCTAAGCGGGCCGTTATTGAAGGTTTTACTCCGTGCTAATTCTATGCGCACAGACGGATTTTCGTTCACTGCGCACCTCCGGTCTTTATAATGGGACTGGAAGAACTGATGGTATCACATTTACCTCTGAGATCTGCAGTTCATACCCTTGAATCTACATGGGAATGTTGGTAGTTGCTTACAAATGTCTGACAGTTTACAGTGCAGAATGTTGACCAACAAGCAGAGACTGGATCACAAACCTGGAATTTTATAGAGTAAGAAATTTAAAATTAGCCACATATCTGAAATTCGCCACATGTCAAAATACTAATAAAATAAATGAATTGTGGTGAGATTTGTTGAATGTATAGTAAATTAAGGCTTTTTGAACTAAAAAATACCAATTTTGGACAAAAACATCATTTTCTTCATAAAATTAACTAAGGTTTTAGAGGTGGCGAATTTTAGATTCCTGGTGAATTTTAGATTTCTTACTCTTTTTTTGTGATATATTTTTGATTTCCAAATAGACAACATAGTAACTGTTCGTCTTTTTAGAATTGTATTCGTAAATAAGAAGGGGATGATAATCCCAAATTTTATGTTTTTCGACATTACCTCAGCTTAGTTTAGCGACTATTCAATTGTTGTTTATGTGCAGTGTTCAATGTAAATCAGTATTGATTTCCCTTTCTAAGTATGTGTAGATGGACAAGAAAAGCCGTCTTTAGTTTTGCGAAATATAATTACCACCACCATAGGCTTTGTTTTTTATGTCTTCATTGTCTGTTGTTTGTGTTCATGAATATTCCAAAATCAATTATGTGACCTTTCTGATTTTTTTATTTGGATAATGCCTGACAACAGAAAAAAAGCTATTATATTTTGGAAAAGATCATATTTTGGATATCAAAAACTAGAACTTTTCAATATAATTAGTGTATATTTCTGAAAATTTTACATAGGTAGAAGTGATTTCATTTTGGAAACAATCCGGATTTCTTTCTGGATTTAAAAGAAAAATACAATATTTTTGTAAATGCCCCCATAGTGGAGGTCTCTACTTATGTGTTTCATATGTCCAATTTGGCAGCTACTACATTTGGAACATTTACCACCAGTTAGTTTAATGCATCTGCTAGAACTCTTCATTTCATTAAATTTATTGTATTTTAATTTTAAACTATACAATAATGATAGAACAATAAGACAAATATAATCATGCACCCATGATTGGACAGCATGCCCACATCTTATACAGCTGGGTTATGATTGAAGAGATGTTCCAATATTGCACGATATGTTGCCATTGCCTTTTCAATTACACTTTGTATAATGGTCTTTTCATCATTATCCCCTGGTGTTGTACCATTGCCTGACACCACTGCGTTGACTGATACAAAACTGCTCACATTTTTAGATGCAATAACGGTCATGTTATCTGTATGAGAGTTATTGTTGTAGAAATGTGCTAACATGACCTGATATATTGTAATCAGCTTTTCAATTACAATTTCCAGAATGGTCTTTTCACCATTAGCCCTAGGTATTGTACCATTTCCTGAACTACTTGTACTCCAACCTGTAGGTGACATCACTGCTTTGAGTGACTCAAAACTGCTCATGTTTTTAGATGCAGTAATGGTCATGTTATCTGTATGAGAGTTTTTGTTGAAGAAACGTGCTACCATTACCCGATACATTGTAATCAGCTTTTCAATAACACTTTCCAGAATTGTCTTTGCACCATTAACCTTGGGTGTTGTACCATTGCCTGAAATATTGGTACACCAACCTGAAGGTGACATATCTGCTTTGAGTGATGCAAAACTGCTCACATTTTTAGATGCAACAACAGTCAACCTCTCGGCAGTAAAGTTAATAACTAAATAAATGATAAAAATAAATTTTGTAAAATGTTTTCAGTCTTGTCATGTCGACTGCCTGTTCAGATCTGACCATTATCCCTTTGGTCAGCCAAAGGGTCAAGCTATTCAGCAATCAGAGCTGCCCAATCGAACAATCAGTAACTTTAAAAAAATATATGAATAAATCGATTAAAGTGGGGTGCAGGAGTAATTAAGGTTGACACCTAAATGCCAACCCCCAATAGAATGCTTAACTGGTTGTTTTGTTTTTAAAATAGTTGTTTTGCTGATTATAGTGCAGCAACTGATTACAAATCGACATTCAGAACCGAGTTTTACATATTAGTTGTCAATTGTGTGTACTTTAACAAAATGCTGCCTCTTTATATTATTTTTAAAAATTCGAGTTTTCTGTTCACATAGGCCAAGATCTGTATTCTTAGAATTCTTCTTAGAATTGCACTTAGTCTAAGAAAAATTCTAAGAATTGCATACATTTCCTTTTACTTCTATTCTAAGAATTATTCTTAGCTAGGAATTGTTTTGTGAATAGGATTTTATTCTAAGAATAAGAAAATTCTTAGCAAAGAATTTTTTTAGACTTAAGTGTAATTCTAAGAAAAATTTTAAGAATCTTTGTGAATACGGGCCCTGATAACAAACTTTGCTTTTCAAATAAACCCTAGACTAGGAGATTTTCATGTTTTGACGGGTTCATCTCGTATTGAGGAAATATATATTACTCGAGCCTATATAAGACACACCTATTTTACACAGAGTTATCTGTTAAAAGGTAAACATATGGCCTTATGCATCCAATGTCATTGTCCTGATAATGTCAAACATATATTACTGGACTGTATCAACCTTCATGGCAAAAGAATTAAATGTTATAGAAATGTAAGTTCAATAAAACATGTATTTCATGAAAACATTTTTATAAGTTATAAATTATTTAAAAGAAATTTTTTTTTATAAAGACCGGCCTATCTGGTTTCAAGAAACATGCCTTTATTTTGATGAGGTGAAACGAACAAGGACGCCGCCATATTGTTTTGAATGCATGATCGCTCTCGTAACAGCAGACTATCTTACTATCGACACACAATCAAGCGATCAAAACAACACTCCATTTTTAAGCGAGCCGTTATTGGAGGTTTTACTCCGTGCTAATTCTATGCGCACAGACGGATTTTCGTTCACTGCGCACTTCCGGTCTTTATGATGGGACTGGAAGAACTGATGGTATCACATTTACCTCTGAGATCTGCAGTTCATACCCTTGAATCTACGTGGGAATGTTGGTAGTTGCTTACAAATGTCTGACAGTTTACAGTGCAGAATGTTGACCAACAAGCAGAGACTGGATCACACACCTGGAATTTTATAGAGTAAGAAATCTAAAATTCGCCACATATCTGAAATTCGCCACATGTGAAAATACTAATAAAATAAATGAATTGTGGTGAGATTTGTTGAATGTATAGTAAATTAAGGCTTTTTGAACTGAAAAATACCAATTTTGGACAAAAACATCATTTTCTTCATAAAATTAACTAAGGTTTTAGAGGTGGCGAATTTTAGATTCCTGGTGAATTTTAGATTTCTTACTCTTTTTTTGTGATATATTTGTGATTTTCAAATAGACAACATGGTAACTGTTCATCTTTTTAGAATTGTATTCGTAAATAAGAAGGGGATGATAATCCCAAATTTTATGTTTTTCAACATTACCTCAGCTTAGTTTAGCGACTATTCAATTGTTGTTTATGTGCAGTGTTCAATGTAAATCAGTATTGATTTCCCTTGCTAAGTATGTGTAGATGGACAAGAAAAGCCGTCTTTACTTTTGCGAAATATAATTACCACCACCATAGGCTTTGTTTTTTATGTCTTCATTGTCTGTTGTTTGTGTTCATGAATATTCCAAAATCAATTATGTGACCTTTCTGATTTTTTATTTGGATAATGCCTGACAACAGAACAAAAGCTATTATATTTTGGAAAAGATCATATTTTGGATATCAAAAACTAGAACTTTTCAATATAATTAGTGTATATTTCTGAAAATTTTACATAGGTAGAAGTGATTTCACTTTGGGAACAATCCGGATTTTTTTCTGGATTTAAAAGAAAAATCCAATATTTTTGTAAATGCCCCCATAGTGGAGGTCTCTACTTATGTGTTTCATATGTCCAATTTGGCAGCTACTACATTTGGAACATCTACCACCAGTTAGTTTAATGCATTTGCTAGAACTCTTCATTTCATTGAATTTTATTGTATTTTAATTTTAAACTATACAATAATGATAGAACAATAAGACAAATATAATCATGCACCCATAATTGGACAGCACGCCCACATCTTATACAGCTGGGTTATGATTGAAAAGATGTTCCAATATTACACGATATGTTGCCATTGCCTTTTCAATTACCCTTTGCATAATGGTCTTTTCATCATTATCCCCTGGTGTTGTACCATTGCCTGACACCACTGCTTTGACTGATACAAAACTGCTCACATTTTTAGATGCAATAACGGTCATGTTATCTGTATGAGAGTTATTGTTGTAGAAATGTGCTAACATGACCTGATATACTGTAATCAGCTTTTCAATTACAATTTCCTGAATGGTCTGTTCACCATTAGCCCTAGGTATTGTACCATTGCCTGAACTACTTGTACTCCAACCTGTAGGTGACATCACTGCTTTGAGTGACTCAAAACTGCTCATGTTTTTAGATGCAGTAATGGTCATGTTGTCTGTATGAGAGTTTTTGTTGAAGAAATGTGCTACCATTACCCGATACATTGTAGTCAGCTTTTCAATAACACTTTCCAGAATTGTCTTTTCACCATTAACCTTGGGTGTTGTACCATTGCCTGAAATATTGGTACGCCAACCTGAAGGTGACATATCTGCTTTGAGTGATGCAAAACTGCTCACATTTTTAGATGCAACAACAGTCAACCTCTCGGCAGTAAAGTTATTGTTGTACAGACTGGCTACCATTGCCTGATACATTGTAATCAGTTTTTCAATTACACTTTCCAGAATGGTCTTTTCACTATTGGCCTCGGTTGTTGTATCATTGCCTAATGTATTTGTACTCCAACCTGCAGGTGACATCACTGCCTTGAGTGATGCAAAACTGCTCAAATTTTTAGATGCAATAACAGTCAACCTCTCCACAGTAGAGTTATGGTTGTACAGGCGTGCTACCATTGCCTGATACATTGTAATCAGTTTTTCAATTACACTTTCCAGAATGGTCTTTTCACTATTAGCCTTGGTTGTATCATTGCCTGATGTATTTGTACTCCAACCTGCAGGTGACATCACTGCCTTGAGTGATGCAAAACTGCTCACATTTTTAGATGCAATAACAGTCAACCTCTCTGCAGTAGAGTTATGGTTGTACAGGCGTGCTACCATTACCCGATACATTGTAATCAGCTTTTCAATTACACTTTCTAGAATTGTCTTTTCACCATTAGCCAAGGGTGTTGTATCATTGTCTGAACTATTTGTACTCCAACCTGCAGGTGACATGACTGCTTTGAGTGATGCAAAACTGCTCACATTTTTAGATGCAACAACAGTCAACCTCTCGGCAGTAAAGTTAATGTTGTACAGACTAGCTACCATTGCCTGATACATTGTAATCAGTTTTTCAATTACACTTTCCAGAATGGTCTTTTCACTATTAGCCTTGGTTGTTGTATCATTGCCTGATGTATTTGTACTCCAACCTGCAGGTGACATCACTGCCTTGAGTGATGCAAAACTGCTCACATTTTTAGATGCAATAACAGTCAACCTCTCTGCAGTAGAGTTATGGTTGTACAGGCGTGCTACCATTACCCGATACATTGTAATCAGCTTTTCAATTACACTTTCTAGAATTGTCTTTTCACCATTAGCCAAGGGTGTTGTATCATTGTCTGAACTATTTGTACTCCAACCTGCAGGTGACATCATTACTCTGAGTGATGCATAACTGGTTACATTATTAGATGCAATAACAGTCATGTTATCTGTATGAGACTTTTTGTTGAAGAAACGTGCTACCATTACCTGATACATAGTAATGAGCTTTTCAATTACAATTTCCAGAATGGTCTTTTCATCATTAGCCCTGGGTGTTGTACCATTGCCTGAACTATTTGTACGCCAACCTGCATGTGTAATCATTACTCTGAGTGATGTATAACTGCTCACATTTTTAGATGTAATAACAGTCATGTTATCTGTATGAGAGTTATCGTTGTAGAAGCGTGCTAACATTACCTGATATATTGTAATCAGCTTTTCAATTACAATTTCCAGAATGGTCTTTTCACCATTAGCCCTGGGTGTTGTACCATTGCCTGAAATATATGTACTCCAATCTGCAGGTGATCTGTCTTCTGTTGGCGATGCAAGCCTGGTCACAGTTTTGGGTGTAATAACAGCTGTCTCACTTGAAGTAGAGTCAGTAGAAGAACTTGACAATGTATCGATATAACCTTGATTTATTTTGTCATCTTTCTGTGGGGATAAAAAGTATAGATTGTTTTAAGTATAAAGATAGTTTGACACACTTATATTGACACACTAGCAATGTGTACATATATGAATCCACAAAAGTTTATCTTAGAACATATCTAGTAGCAAGTAAAAAGTAATAAGGGCACCTGTGATGATTTAATAAAGCACTGTTGAATGGTTGGATATTTTTTTTTTTTTTATATTTTTATTTCTTTTTCGGTTTACAAAAAAGAATACTGTTACACAATTACATTAAAGTTTCTACTTTCAGTTCTACATCAGATAATCCACAAATTTTTTACATACATTTTATACATGTGACATACAGAACTATTCAAGTTCGAAGACATTTTTCCACAAATTCCATCTGTTATTAAACACATTCATTTTAAAATTAATTTGGTATAAACTTCTCTGTTCTTGATAAATCTTAAAACACTCTTTTTGAAAAAGGTAAATGTTAAGTTGAAGTTCTTTCTTTGTGGACCATAATATATACCTTCTTGACAACAGGAGAATAAAGTTTAATGGCCAAAACATTTGATCCATGATACAATAACCTAAAATTTTCATTTCAATAGTCAATGTGACAGTAATGCCAATTTTGCTTTTTATCCATTCCCGTATTTGATTCCAAAATGATTGTACTGGGTTACATTCAGAAAATAAATGACAAATTGTCTGCTCTGCTTGCTCACAAAGGTTACAAGTACTGTTATTGGAAATTTTGAGTCTAAACAAATATTCCTTTGTAGGAATAATATTAAAAAGTATTTTGTATTGCATGCTAACAACTGCATTATCTTGTACACATTTGAAGGTAGATTTATAAATGTTATTCCAGAATATAGGTTTATTTTCTGTTTCAACTAGAAACATCCAGAAACTTTCACATAATGGTAAAGTGTGCTGCTTTGAATCTAGAAAAATATTGTAAAATTCTCTACACCCCCTGTTTTGTTTTAACAAAATTTTAAGATGAAATGGACAATTTGGATGTTGTAATTTTGGGAGATTTTCATTCTTAAAATCACTAGAGAATGATTTTATTAGTTTCCTAATTCTGAAATAATGCAATATATTTACATTAACATTGAAAGTAGATTTCATACTTTCTAATGTCATAGCTGTACCTTCTTCTGTCGTCAAGTCTCCCACAAACATAATGCCTTTTTTAACCCAAGTTGCAAAGAATAAAGGCTCCTTTGAAAAGTGACTGTTGTACCAAATACAGGACTGCAGTAGTTCCTGTTTTGTCTTCGGAATATTTAATTTGCATAATTCGGATCAATTTAAAAAGACTTTTGACCAAAATTTATTTTTAACCTTCTGTGACATTTCTTCAGACCATTCACCTCCTAGATTAAAGATACTGTTTAATCCATCATGTGTAAGAGACAAAAGTATTTTCCATTCTGTCTCTTGTTGAAACAGAATTCTTTTTATCCAGTTAACTTTTAAAGCTTTCTCAAAGCTAAAAATATCTATCATTTTTATCCCCCCACTTATATTGACACACTAGCAATGTGTACATATATGAATCCACAAAAGTTTATCTTAGAACATATCTAGTAGCAAGTAAAAGTAATAAGGGCACCTGTGATGATTTAATAAAGCACTGTTGAATGGTTGGATATTTTTTTTGGTTCTAATCAAATGTAGTAGTTCAAATTCAAACACGTAAACTAATATGTTTTGAAAATTCCCTAAGGTGCAAAGTTTAAGGTTATAACGGGAGATGAAAATTATAACTCAATGTGTTAAAATAACAACAAACAGCATATAAATCTGTTTATAGATTATGTTTCATGAGTTTAAATAACATGTGTTGTGTGATTCCAAAACTATTTCAGAATTTAATGGTAATGCAAAAAATACCCAGCCTGTGTGATTTAATATTTACTTAAGTTAAAACAAAGGTTGGTAACACTCTTGTGTCCCACTTCTGAGGCAGGGGTTTGGTTCCCAGCATGGCCTCAAGTGGGGAAGCTGGTAGCTGCCGTTGGTTGGCAGTTTACAGTACAGAACCCTGACAAACTGTGTGTCCTGGTTTCCTCTGCCCTTCCAACTACCTGTCGCGATATTACCTGTACAGTGTTGAAAGCAACATAAAAAACCCAAAATAAATAAATAGAACAAATGTACTTTTATATACAGTGACCCAAAAGGATATAGCGTCTAATCAACTCATTACTCTCAAAATCTGCATTTGATTTTTGATCTTGTGAAACATTCTGTGTCTTAAATAAAAATAGTAAGTAGAAATAGAAAAATACATGTATGGATATGTAAAACAACATACTCTGTGCTGGTCCACTTTTGCTATCACAAACAGTTGCTTCACCACCATTTGGTCACATCTCTCGCAGTCAACGGGAGTAAATGTTAAAGTGAATTTGGTCAGGAGGCCCAATAGCCTGAAACATGTTCTTCTTGCTTTGCATGGCTGTCTGATAAATTTCTGAAATAACAAAAAGATAGAAACATATTGAAACAGGAAATACAATTTAAAATGAAACAAATTGCCTGGTCATTCAACACATTAAACATAAACAGGAAAACCAACCAAAATGCAAGTAATTATTTCTTCTCCTTGTAAATTGATATTTTAACATATAACCTTCCCCGAAAAGGGGAGGAACAGGGTATTGTAATCGGCTCTCTGTGTGTTTGTCTGTAGTCCGGGTCACATTATTACAGAAGATGGGCTTATGCTTGGCTCGATCCTCCTTGAACATGAATCAGATCCAGATGGAGTTCCTTGATTTTTACCCTTATTTTTGACAAATATTTTGTACTGATTGTAACACAAAAGATGGCAGCACAGAAAATTTTAGAAAACTCTAGAATGGGTGTACCAGAGCCATTTAGTGATAACCGATTAAAGGGGAGTTTATGAAGACAAGGTAATGGTCACAGAGAGAGCTTATTACGAAGTTTCAAGCAATTCGATGAAGGATGCATCAGTAGCAAGATTCTTATTGTTCTGTTTTCAGCACTCTGAGGATTTGTGTGTTCATAGGTCCTGCTTGTTTTTTCTACTAATTTTAATCTTAACTATTTAATTATTTTATGATTATTCTGTTGTACACCTCTTTTTTCTACCTTGTAATACACCATGTAATATAACTTAACTTAAGGCAAAGTTTTGTTATTTATTTCATTTTTTTATGACCATCAATAAAAGTCAATAAACTGTGTAACCCATATCAACCTGGACATCAGCTACATTAGTATCAACTTTAAAAAGTACACCTTAAGATCTGCAATAACCTAAATGCTTTATTTTCCTTGATATACAATCAGAACTTTTTTTAACTTTTGATACAAAATAACAACCTTACCTCATCTGGAAAACTAACTGGTTCGTGCTCTTGAGATACAATATTTCTTGAGAAATCCCAATATGTTTGCACGGTCCAAGGTCCATAACATAGCAGATGAACCTTCGCAATGCATCTTGTTGTCAGACAGATTTCCTCCACATCAAAAGCAGTTTTGGTTTTACCTGCAAAAGTCTTTTCTCAAATTTGTTGGTAAATTTATTACAGAAACATAATTGATACACAATATACAAGATATACAACTAACTTAAAAACAGTACTCTGATCTGTCTTTTTCATCTGGTGCTGTATAGCCAACATGTACATGTGAGGATAGGATTGGTCAAGGGGTTTCTGACTCATGGACAGGCTACTTTTTACAATTAAAATACTGAATATTTGCTGTTAAAGGTCTGATAATGATCAGAGTATACAAAAATTATAGAGCAGTTGCTTGTTCAAAGAGTTTGTGCTTATGTTAATGAGTGTGTGCTTGAAAAATGCGAGATTGTATGATTCTATGAATAAAAGAATTTTACTGGCCAGGAACTTCTTCTTTAAGCAAACTCAATGAACAGTTGATAATACAGAGAAAGAGTTTGAAATGCTAAAGACGCTGAAAAGTACGAAATCTTTAGCGAAAAAAGAGAAAATTACAGCTCCCTGGACAATTTGGCACAAGTTGACAGCTTGAGAGTCTTATCTGTGCTTCTTTTTAAGAATAATAATGTGGGTTTCTATTGTTTTATATATGCATTGACAAAGGCACATCCAAAATCGACTTCACCAGACACTAGTTGAATCAATTAATTCTTTTACAATGGTTTTTAAAGGTTGATAATATAATTTCAATTTGAAATCAGCACCCCAACGTGCCACAGTTTGCATGTGTGCCAAATTACAACACTGCACAGTACTATCTGAATTTTGAAAAAAATATGCTCTTATAATTGCCATAGCTTTGTTATTTCTGAACCATTTTACTTACTTTGAATAAGACTTGAATGTTAATCTGTTGTCTCATATCATATCTGATTGGTTTGGTATGTAGAGACCATTAGACCCACCGTTATGAGAATAAAGATTTTTTTCTAAAAGCAGATTCCTATTGTGGAGCTTTTGTTAATGCTGTCAATGTTTCAGTAGACAGGGGTACATCAGAGACACAAGTAGTGCAGTAGAATTCGTGAAAGTCTGACAACTAAGCAAATTCCGGAGAAGCTTTACCTGTAAAAGTGACACTGAATTTTTCTAGGCTTGGATCAGGTGTAAATTTTTTGCCAGAAGATTTCAGCAATCTTAGCAGAATGTCCTTTTCAACTGCTGGGGTGGAAGATATATCAAAGCTGTGATGACGGTTTCTATCTAGAATGACTGAAATTTTCCACAGTGCAAACATATTAATTTCATTATTTCTGTTTTCCTTTATTTTATACATATATATAACAATATATATGTAATAATTTTCTACCATATTGTAACACACAGTTAGAAGTAAACTTTTTCATAGCACCTGAAATTGAATAACGGGTATTCTCTATATTTTTGAGCACAAATGATACGTTAAGTGAAAAAAGACAGATCTTTATTATCTCCACTAGAGAGGTTATGTTTTGTAGCCTTTGTTTGCTGTACTTTTGTAAAATAGCTAGAAAATTATTGACAGATATTGATGAAGTTTTGAGAAAATGTCAAGAAGGAACATCGAATATGTAATTTCCTTTTGGTGTTGTTCCAGATTAAAGTCTGAATTCATGAATTTTTAAAAAAGACTTTTATTATTGCATTCATAAGGGATGGGGCCTTGGTAGAGGTAAGCACTCTCTGAGTACCCTTGGTTTTGTTCACTTATAATTCAGTTATTGGTCACAGGTGCAACCTGAGATATAATTCAGTTATCTGTAACAGGTGCAACCAGGGTGCTTAAATATACCTTTAATTTATTTTTATGAATGTACTTTTTAAGTAATTCATTTCATTAATTAATTTCCTTTGCAATGGATATCTTCAACTTTGGTTTTGATATTCAAATATTTAGTTTTATTTGCTACAGTTACAACATGAAGCTATGATAGAAAGGCAGCTTGGTGACATACTGTGTAGCACACTTATTTGCCACTTCCTAGGTTCCAGGTTCAATTCCCAGCTCAACATAAAGTTGGAAAACTGGCATTTGCTTGACAGTGCCAAATAATTTTAGTGGAGAGTCTTGACAAAGTAGTAAGTACTGATTTCCTCCATCTATTTAATGACCAATTGTAACTTGTTCTGTTAAATGTCAGGGTACTGTGCCAGTGAATTGTTGTGTGCGGGTGGGGAGTTATTTTACCATATAAGGACATTGCATAATTGATTTTCTCTATATTCTGCAGAAGTAGCCTAGATAGTGATGAGCTTTTATTTTTCTCTGTACTAATTGTACCTTTATAGATCATGGAAATATCGCAAAGCTTCTACAGCCTTCTGTGTATTTCTTTTTCTTGAAAATCTCTTTGAAGCCTATACATTTCTGTCCAGAAACACCCATTGATAATTTGCAAATAGACTGGGGGAAAGCCTCAACAAAGTTAGTGCTGAACTGGAATGCTATATGGACAGAGATTTTTGAATTTACTACATTTTACTGTGGGTTTGTCTGTGTGGTAAGTGGCACTCTACCTGTTACATACATTAAGTGGTAAATTCTTATTAGAGAGACCTGGATATAGTTAAATTGATAACGATATATTAGATTGTGGTCACATCTCGGGACAAATAGCAGCGTTATGCAGACATATTGAACATATGAATACAGATATTTTGTGCTGCTGAATACCAGACTTATCATTCAACAGATAGATTTCTGTACAGATAGGGCAAGCTTCTTTTTTACTGTGATAGGGCTGTGATCCGGGCTATATCTCGGAAACAGTAAGGTGTAGGAAGTTGATACTTGATAGGGATATTGGTTAGGGGGTGTAGGTGTGCATCGTCATGGTCTGACCTTGATTTGATCTTTAACCTTGCTGTAGTGACCTTGACCTATAAAATCTTGTCCGGGCTATATCTCTGAAACTGTAAGGCGTAGGAAGTTGATACTTGGTAGGGATATTGGTTAGGGGGTGTAGGTATGCAGTGTCATGACGTGACCTTGACTTGACATTTGACTTTGCCGTAGTGACCTTGACCTATAAAATCTCGTCTGGGGTATATCTCGGAAACCGTAAGGTGTAGGAAGTTGATACTGAGTAGGGACATTGGCTAGGGTGTGTAGATATAATACGTCATGGTGTGACCTTGATTTGACCTTTGACCTTGCCATAGGGATCTTGACCTATAATTCTTTGTCTGGGCTATATTGTGGAAACCATAAGGTGTAGGAAGTTGACATTTGGTAGGGACATTTGTCAAGGGTTATATGTGTGCAACGTCATGGTGTGACCTGGATTTAACCTTTGATCTTGCATATCTGATGTTATTTTATGTCTCTACGAGGAACTCTGATACTATTTATCTCTCTTATATCTCTCTTATATCATGTTACTTGATTCTTGGTTGTTGCACCTTTGGGTGTCTTTTGGTGTAGATTAAGCACTGTTAAAGTCATATTAGAAGTCATTACTTTTGCAACTTCCCATTGTAACAGATGGTATTGCATCAAGTAAGCCACAGGTTTTGCCCCAATTCCACATAAAAGCATGTATTGCTACATCTATATGTATGGGTAATATTCAAAACATCCAAACCATAATTCGACCATACAAATGAAAATAAAAATGGGAGAAGTCTTAAAGCTTCATAATTTTTAGTTTACTGAATTTTCTTGTTTTAATACTTATTCTTTACATGCAATTTCTTTATCTTAGATGTTATTTTCTCTACTTACACATTATTTGGACACTGACACTGCTCTGAAAATATCCCAGTCTGTGTACTGTTTCATTACTTCTATATCTCATGGTGTTGAAAAATATTTTCCCAGGCTGTGGGGTACGGGCATCTCTGATGCTATTTTTAAGTAACACTTTCTCTCGTTTCCTGTTGCAACGTGAAAGCAATTTGTAACTGCTATCACGTTTGCCCTGTGGACCATAACAGTGCTTTTTGAGGTGTTTAAAACCCACATTTAAATCAACTCAATCATAAACTTAAATTAACCAACACACCAGATCATATGAGATGACAAACATTATTACTAAGACAAACTGGCTCACATTATGTCAATTACAGTTGTTAGAAATTACAAAATATTCTCAGATGTTAGTTATTGTGCTGTAACAGCAAGGACTGGAGAAAAAAAATATAATGTTCAACAATGCTATTCCAAATGTTTGTATCTGGCTTATCGGACATACCTTTTTGCTAATACAGTGTTATATATGACTTGTAAAGGAGCAATAATAGACAGAAGACAATAAACAGAAAATATGACAAACCTTCGTATTTCAAACCTTCATTCCTTAATTTTTGTATTTCCTGAAATAAAACAGAAAAGGCAATATTTCAACACAACATGTATATACATACATATATATATATATATATATATATTCCTTCAGTGTCATAGAAAAATATCCTGGATTTGTTATTAAGTTGTAAGTAGGATACATGTGTGCATAATAAGAATATAGGAAGGATTAGCTGCCCTCAATCTTTCGTAAAGTACAGCGATAGTGAAAAAAACCCTCACGCGGCGACACAATCTCACATTTTGATTTAAAAACATACAAAAGTTTTGGCCTTTCACTGAGTAAATGGGCAAAATATAGAAGCAATTGTTGTTAGTGTGCTAAGTGAAATGTGAATTCTGTGTGATACTGATTTCACAAATGCTTAGTTTGTCAAGGTCAAAGATTTCAGGCCCATTTAGCCGCTACTAATATAAGTGTTTGGCAGTGGATTTCCACAACATAGAGAGGTTTCGAATCAGTGTTGAATTTATTACTCAGGATCATGATATAAATACAGATTCTGTGGATATGTGCATCAGTATACCCAATAAAATTGATCTCCTTTTTGTATGATCAGATTTGGGGGTGTTATACTTGAAGGAGCACCATTCCTAGTGGGAAAATTATATGTCCCGAACAGTGACCTATCTCCAGTTTAGAAACTGAGATGATCCTGAAACCCTTGGGTTTAGAGACTGATAATCTATTCATGGATTATTTTCCTGAACAGGTGTCCTATGTCCCCTACATGACATTTACCACAAGTGTTGCATGTTATTAGGTAGATAATGCCACTTAGCTAACAGGCGATATGTGAAAGGATATTTATGATGGTGCATCAATTGTTATTTTGGCGCTAGTGGCTACCAAGAAGTTATAGGGTTTCACCAGAAATCATTTCTCTTGGGTTTAGGATGTGAGCCTCTCACATCTAGTTGGTCAGACTGCATGTCTTGCTTGAAGGCAGCTGTTAACAAGATGCTTTGAAATACACTCTATGAGACCATATTCAATGTAAAATATAGAAAAGTGAAATGTAAGTGAAATGTATAAAGTACATGTTTGTATGACTTCCATATGTTGAATATGTTAAAAATTCTGATCCTATTCTCAATTTAGTTTTAGTTGAGATTAAAAGCAAATGGAATATATGTTCACTTCTGGTTATGTATATTCAATAATTCGTATTCTAACAAAAAGTGTATTGCCAAGTGTTATTTGCAGTCTTTGCAAGTGGCTATTGGGATCTTGAAAAAAAGTCAGTACAGCTAGTTCCTGCATATTTATAGTTGATGCATTACACAGACATTAGTTCCATGGAAATTATATGCAATGAGATTTGTATAAAGCATTTATTTAAGCTGTGGACATTTACAAAACATGGCTGAGTTATAGTAATTTGCCTGTTGTACTCTTTTATTTATGTAAATGAGCAGGAATTACATATTGTGTAAGTCCATGTCATTTGGGTGAGACGTTAGTTGTTGTTCAGGAGATTGCCAATCTAGCATATCAGCTAAAGAAAAATTATTGTGCTTTAATTTAATTTTACAACATATATTATGTATTATTCTAGGAATGACACATGTAAACAATTCAGTATTAAACACATAGGTCAAACGTCCATGTGATATGCCATCGATCATTCAATACTGAAAGAGTAGCTGTAATAAATAATATTTGTTAACAAATCACTGGCCTCAATGGTAGAAACATATGATATAATTCTAGTGTACAATCCACAAACTACTTTTCATCTTAAATAGTCCCTTTTGGATAAAATTGTTAGATAATTACACACAAAAACTGCCCACTTTATCATGTGATAACCTTTTGTCGCTCACTTCCCCGTTATCGGGGACCATCAACCTCACAATACACACCTACTAATCACAAAATTCCCCCAATTTAATGTTCAGTTTCAAATATAAAGCCCCCCAACACAGTTCTCAAAATGATTTTCTTCCATATCTTACTGACAATCTAACCAGTCATTGCTGCATATCAGCACCACATTAACTCAGGCATTCAATGTCCTGATGTTTCTGTGCCTTTAAACCCCCTACCACCACTTTCTGTCTACATTTCAGCATCAAGTCTTCAATATTAATCCCACCAGCTCTGTCACCTTCCTGTCTCTTCATCCTACTCCTACTTGCTGGTGATATAAACCCAAATCCAGGACCACCCAATTGTCTGAATGTCACCACAAGTGCCAACCTGTCCGAAATTACCCCACCAAGTTACAATCTTCATCAACAGCCACGTGAGGGCTGCCGTGGTGGAGGAATGGGTATTTTTGTAAAAGATGGCTTGGATTCTTCTGTTGTTCCCACAAAGACCTGCACTACCTTTGACAATTTTCTGATCAAGATATCCCTACACAAAGAATCTTTTTAATTTTTGAATACATATAGATCACCATCCTCCAGTACTTCAACCTTTTTTGAACAGTTTCAGTCACTTTTGGAGGTTATTCATCGCACCACTGAAAAATTTCACCTTGAATCAACATCCTTAAATTCAAAAACCTTCAATTCATTGATTGATTTATTTGATTTAACTCAGAAAGTTAACTTCCCCACTCATATTTATGGACACACGCTTGACCTCCTCTTAACCAAATCCAACAATGACAACAATTCTAATGTCCATATTACTGATGCTTTTTCCGATCATTTTTCAATTACTTGCACACTACATCTCCCAATCCCTAGATCCCAAATCAATGCTACTGTTTCCTTTTGTAAATATCATGAAATCAATAAAGAGAAAATGAAAACAGATCTCATAGCTTCTGATCTAATTGACAGCCCGTCCAAGGATGCTGATGCTCTCTGCGAACAATGTCACACCACCTTGTCCACCCTTATTGACAAACATGCACCACTTCATACCAAACATGCTGGGGCAGAGTACGTCCCAGGATGCGTTGACGAGGCTGTGATTGTGGCAAGGGAGACCAAGCGTTTGTTCGAAAGGATTTGGCGCAGAAATAAATCTCACTTCAACAGATCTCAATACATGCAACAGATCTCAATACATCTGCCACTGTGGCTTAGCGGGTAACACACTTGTCTAGGAACTCAGAGGACGTGGGTTCAATCCCAGGTACAGGGAGATACATAGTGGCTCGGATGACCACTTAAAATGGTGGTCCTCTGTCATTGGGTCCTATCCCCAGTGGCAGGTTAAAGAACCTCAAGGACATTGATAAATGGTCATCCTTGAGCCTCTATCTTCAAGTTAAGGGAATGTCAGTTACTTGTGAGTTGGGGCTGTACCTGTACAGTCGGATTGGTTAATTAGAGCTTTGAGTCCTGTAGTATATGGAGATATTGTGCTGAGTATAAATACATAATAATAATAATAATGCAGAAAGTCCACCAGTGCAGCAGAGTCTTCATGTGGGCCAAATCAGAATTTCTTAAAGCAAAAATTCATTATCATCATCATGACCCCAAAAAATTATGGCGAGTCCTTGGCAATGTTTTGTGCAGACTGCCAGCCAAGATGCTGTCATCGGTGGATCCCCCTTGGCTCTTGGCTGACACATTTAGGGTAGTAGCAGTCCAGCTACAAACTCACTTTGATGAAGCTGGCCTCATGACTGCCTTCCAATCAGCTTATAGAAAACACCATTCAACCAAAAGTGCTCTCCTTAAATTCTTCATGACATCGTGACATTCTTCACAATATGGCCAAAGGATCTGTTACAGCCTTTACCTTTTTGGATCTATCCGCCACGTTCAATACCATTGACCACACCATTCTCCTGGACAGAAATCATGTTTACTATGGTATCAGTGAACTAGCACTTGGCTGGTTCAAATCATATCTGTTAGGAAGGACACACTTGGTCAAGGTAGGTAACACACTTTCACATCCTGTTGCACTCCAGTATGTGGTCCCCCAGGGCTCTGTCCTTGGTCCAATTCTTTTTTCCTCTACACTAACCCAATTAGCTCAATTATTCACTCCCACAGTAGTATTAAACACCATTTCTATGCCAATGACACTCAGTTATACATAACACTAACACCAACAAATTTCTCTTACTCTATACGAAAATTATAAACAACATTCAAAATTTCATGTTCGCAAACAAATTAAAACTTAATCCTGAGAAAACTGAGTTTATTCTGATAGGCTCCAAAAATAAATGTAAACAACTCCTTGCTCACTTTCCGTTCAATATTCTCGGTAATCACCAGCATAAAGTGTCAGGAAGCTCGGGGTGGTGTTTGACTCCAATTTCTCATTCTCAGACCATGTGTCACAGGTCATAAAGTCCACCAGAGTTCATGCGAGAGACCTCTATAGAATTTGTCCCCTTCTAGACCTTAATACATCAGATCTTTTAGCAAATGCTTCTGTAGCAGCAGATTGGACTACTGCAATTCCCTATTCTTATCACTTACAGATTTTGAGTTAAGAAGATTGCAGTTAGTCCAAAACTCACTCTGTAGGGTTGTCACCCAGTCCTCTAAATACTCTCACATTACCCCTCAACTGAAAAAACTCCACTGGCTCCCTCTCAAATAAATGATACAATTCAAAATTGGTCTCATTACATAAAAAATTCTCAACCAGGGTCAGCCAGTTTACCTAAGCGAATTAATTCCCTACACCCCTTCCAGGAATACAAGGTGAAGTACCCCTAAACCTTCACATCCCCACTTTCGACCATAACATTCATAAATCAGTCAAACTTTTCTCCAATTCTTTCAGTCAGTATGCCCGGTTCTTTGGAACTCTTTCCCCTTCCAAATAAGAAATAGCCCCTCTGTCACATATTTCAGGAAACACCACAAAACCCACCTCTTTAATTCCAATTTCCCAACTTAGTTTCCTTCCCTCCGGATTACTGACCTTGAACGCCCCTCAACATTCTCTTAATGATAATGATTTTTATTAAGTCAGCACACTGAGTTCCCCTTTGTGGGGAAGATGTGGAAAGCAGTAGATTAGATATAATTTTCACTGAAAAATGGTGCAGTATTGCTAAGGCCACAGCTTTATTGTTATGGTTATAGTAAGCTAGGATGTCCTACCAAAATGTGAATTGTAGTTTGTTATCCCCAGCAAGGAAAGGTGTGACCTAGAGTTTAGAGGTGATCTATTGCCCTTAGGCTCCATATCCTCATCAGTGCAAATATTTTTGAATACTTTGTAGGAAGACAGGACATCTTCCGAGTTGACCCAAGTACCAATTTGTTTGTCAAATGTACCAGTATGTTAAATGGCTGAAAACTACCCATCTGGTATGATTACCTCAGTTGATAAAATTTTTACTTATTTATTTCATTTAATTTTTACCCAGAAATTCTATGTGTGACAGTCCAAAAACATTTTTCAACTCCTTTTCAAGTCCTTCAACCATAATGCCCCAACCCTCTGGAACTCGTTGCCTTGCCAGATCAGAAACTGGTGCTAAGTTACATATTTAAGGAAACTTTTCAAGCTTTCTCACCTGTTGGTCTTCCTTCTAATTACATCCATAAAACTGGATTATTGACCCAGATTGTCCTTTGACTATATCATTTGAAAACTTTGTTGTTAATTTATTGCACCCAGTTACTCGCTGTTGGAAAGATAATGACAAATTGAGACATTTTATACTGAGGTAAAGTACTCACACATGCTTTTTAGGTTCATGGTTAAATGTTATCATGGCTTCATCAAATATATTCTCATATTCAGATAAAGTGTACCAAATACTTACATTGTTTGGGCAACCCTTTGCATATAGACTTTTCACCGAAACAGATTGGCAGGAATTGCAGGTGTGAAGAACAAATGTCAAGGTGAACTTGGTCAAGTTCCCAGGCTTGTTGAAACGAACTTTTTGCCTCTTGCAATATTTGATGAATTTCTGAAATTATAAGACAATAACAACAAGTGCAGTAACACCACTGTTTTAAAATTAAATCTTTGCTTCAAGTCATTAAGAATTGTTATTTAATATCCTTCATATTGTTTAGGTGTTAAACAATTGTATTACTTACCTCACTTGGAAAAGGAGAAGGAGGCACTTTTATCTTAATCCTCTTCTTTTCGATGTTAGTAAAAGGCTCATACCTCCAGGGGCCATAAAAGATGGCTGAGACCATCCTCACACACCGGACAAACATAACTAAGTTTGAGATGTGAAGCTGCTTCTGATCAGGAACTACAACAATACATGCAATGCATGATATTTCTTGATTTAATGTTTAGCTTATCAACCAAATTTGAGCTTCATGTACTTCAACTCATAACCTACATTGAGGCTAGATAGTGTAACATACTACAGAAATTAGGAATGACCTTTATTATTCATTGCACAATATATACCAGACATTCTAACCAGATATTATTTGTTGTATTATCTTGGAACCTTAGAATGTATAATTATCCAAATATATAAATACACCTGTAATTATTATACAGGCTATAGATATTAAATGTTTTTTATTAACTTTTTGTAGAAAATCTATGCAAAAATCACCAAAAATCTCATGTTAAACAAGTTTTATGCAATCGTTGTTTCCTGTAAGTATGAAACTATTTCTTACTGTTAACTTTTAGAATATTTCTGATCCAAGCACTTTGAAATAAAGTGATTAAACATGGATGATAAAGATGTGTTGCAGTAGAAATTAAATGGTTTTACTCTGTTACTTCTGAGGTAGGGGCTTCTGCAAGACCAATTGAACCTTTAAGATTTTTTAAATACTGAAGACTCCTTTTTAAACTCTATTCCATGTTTTGAAATTAATTGTTTGATCTGCTTGGTCTCTAGAAACTTCTTTTTTTCTCAAATTTTATCCATTATGGATAGTCTAGTTTGAATGTCTTTAACTATCATCTAATCCAGTGACACTATTCTGGGTTCCAATCTAATATCATCTAAGCTACTGCTTTGCAGGCGCAATATCTGCCCCACTAAGGGGAACTCAGTGCACTAGTTAGCAAAATAATTTCCAATAAGGACAGTCAAGGGGTGTTCAAGGTCAGTGTACCAGAGTTGTGGGTGAGGCCGAGAGGGAATCAGACTAAGTTGGGAAGCTAGAATTGAAAACGTGGGTTTTGAGGTGTTTCCTAAAAGATGCAACAGAGGGGCTGTTTCTTATTTGGAAGGGGAAAGAGTTCCAAAGAACTGGAGCATAATGGCTAAAAGAATTAGAGAAGTGTTTAATTGATTTATGAACTGTATGAAATGTATAACTGCGTGTCATTGGCGTAGAAATGGTAATTAATCCTACTGTGATATTGAATGATGGAGCTGATTGGATTGGTGTAGAGCAAAAAAACAATTGGACCAGGGACGGAGCCCTGGGGGACCCCATACTGGAGGGCAACAGGATGTGAGAGTGTGCAGCCTACCTTGACTGAGTGTGTCCTTCCTGACAGGTATGATTTGAACCAACCGAGTACCAGTTCAATGATTCCATAGTAACGATTAAGTCTGTCCATGAGAATGGTGTGGTCAATTGTATTGAAGGCGGCGGAGATATAGAAGGGTAAGGACTGTAACAGACCCTTTGGCCATATTGAGAAGAATATCATTGTTAATATTAAGGAGGGCACTTTCAGTAGAATGGTGTTTTCTATAAGACAATTGGAAGGCAGTCATCAGGCTGGCTGTATCAAGGTGAGTTTGTAGCTGGGCTGCTACTACCCTTTCAAGTATCTTTGAAATAAAGTTTAGATTGGAGACAGGCCTGTAATTTTTGAAAACTTCTGATGGTTTGAGGGAGTTTGGTCCACTCAAGATTTAATTGATTTGTTTTAATTCAACGTTGCTTTCTGCATATTCTAAAGGTTACATCATTATGGGTAGTTTTAAGGGCAGCAGAAACCAGCACATACAAGTTAGTCAAGATTCTGAGCTGTAAACTGCAACGCATTGGCAAAAAAGTACCAACGTTCCCTCTGTGTCTTCTTTGGTATGATCTGGTTATGTAATTTGCACTCACAACCATTCACCTTATTTATATTTAGCTTGGCTTAGAGTTTGTCAATTGATGGACATTAAGCTTTATAAAAGTTTACAATACGTTGGACTAGATAACATAAGGTTGGAAGCAGGTTTTTACTACTGACGCCAGAGGTTGGTGGAGAGATCTTTAATCACTACTCTACTGAGCTCCCTGTTACACTTGAGAAGAGCAGCTACGTCAAACATGTAAATACTCATGTTTTTGTTGGGTCTGATACATATATTAATAAGTAAGGCATTTGTCCCACTAGGGTGAGCCCACTAGGCTTTATTAGAGATGAAATATGTGGCGGTCAGCTAGATTGATTACTTTGTGCCTGAGAAGGTTGTATTAAATATACTGTACTCAATGGACAGCCAGAGTATGGATTAACATGACTCAAATAGTGTCATAAGGTGTATCTTAACTTTATATATTTAACCAATATTCTCTTAGTAATACTCTTTTCTTACAATACTAATTATGTGAAATTAGAAACAGAAAAATTGAATGCAAATAGAATAGTATGGATAACACCTGATATATACAAGAATATTACCCTCAAATGTGACAGACAGATTCTGACCAACAGGTGCATCGTATTTTGTTTTTGATCCATTTAGCATGCTGGATATATTTGACTGATTTGAGGATGCTGACATAATCCAAGAGGCCGAGTGACCAAAGTCCATCAGAATTGTTTGCTCTGATTTTGAACAGCAGGACCCACCTTCAAAATGTGAGAAAGAACATAGCAAAAAACTATCAGATACTGAAATTTATAAAAGTCTCTAACATTGTTTCACTGCAAAGGGTTGAAGTCCAAAGATGATCTCAGTCTAAGACTTCAATGTTTTTTTTTCATTTCTTGTGTTTTGTAAAAATATATTTCAACACATAATGATGAAATTACAGAATATAAATTGCCAAACAGCTGTGCTTGAGAGTGGACAAACTTTTACCTACAGGTAATGGTGAAAAAAATACTAAATATTCAATCCATATCCAGTGCAGGAGCAGCCATTCAAATCTGGAAAAAAATCTTTGAGTTATAAGGACTTTTAAGTTTGGCTACCCTTATGTTATATAACTGTGTAGAAAGATGAAGCTTAGATGCTCTAAACTCTCTAGGATAAGCATAGAATATGTACACATTAAGAATGAATGCATATCCTAAGGAATAAATCAGAAAATGTTTTACTTTATATGTTTTCTAACACAACTGGATGATCACTCTTGAAATACATACATAGGGGCATTTTCTTTTTCAGGTTTCGTTCAACATAAATGCCTGAAAATCACCAGTATGTCAAGCCTATTATAGATTGTCTTTCATTCCTTACATTAATAATTTAGTCCAAATAAGAGGTAAATCTTACGCAAAAATCAAAACCAATCCAGAGCCATCTTGGCTGTTCCATTAATTTAACATGCATAGTGATGGTTGTGCAAGCAGCCTTTTTATTAAAATATTCCGTGCTCTCATGAATATTAATGAGTAGTAGATCTCTAAATGAAATGCTGATAAGAATCCCCACTGAATTATGTGACATCATATTTACTACAAATGTTTATTTTATCATGAGTTGTTTGTTTACATTTGTACACAAAGAGATGATGCACGCAGAATTCAACAGCATTATTTTATTTACTGTTCTATATTCGTGACTCCTGCATTACACAAAAGACGTGTCCAAGGTCACTGCGCAGCATACTATTTTAGAATACTTATTATATAGTGGTCACTGCTCATCTTGTCAGGCTTACTATTTATTTTGTCATTATTACTATTTATTATGTCATGTTTACAAATTGTTCTGTAATGCTTACTGATTATTATGTGATACACACTACTTGTCATGTCATGTCCACCACTCATAATATCGTGCTTACCACATGTTATGTTTATATGATGATTACCACTTATTATGTAATGCTTAAAACTAACAATGTCTTACTTACCACTTATTTTGTCATGACCATTACTTGTTATGTAAGGCTCACTAAAAATTACATAATGGATATATACAGGGTGATGTGTATTTGTAAATACATATTAATATCAATAAATATGATATATATTTCATTCCTCATGTTGTTCTGTTCGAAATAAAATATTGTATGATTGTTTAACCTTGTCCTCGATCCAAAGAAAGATTCCCATAACTACAAAAAGATAAATAACTAGAGTTGCCACAATGGAACTTACGGATGAAGTAGATCTTCTGGATCTCTACCGAACCTTGCATACAGACACTATACGGTATACCTGGAGAAGAAAAAACCAGTAAAACAGGCCAGACTAGACTATTTTTTAATTTCTTCCAGTATGATTGATATTATCCACAAGTGTGATATTAAGCCAGGGTATCGCTCTGACCATTCTTTTTTGGAAATGTATATTACGATTAACCCATTTAAAAGAGGGAAAGGCATTTGGAAGTTTAATAATAACTTGCTTTATCAGAAAGATTACTTAAATTTGATCAATAAAATTATATTAGATGAAGAAAACAAAATATGGCCCTCCAGTTTATAGTCTTGAATTTATAAAATCATCTGATAAAATACAATTCACAATTGAAAATGATTTATTCCTGGAGACATTACTACTTCGCATTAAGGGAGAAACTATCAGATACTCTGCTTTTCAAAAACAAAAACAAAGTCAAGTTGAAAATAAATTATTAAAAGATATTGAAATCTTAGAAAATATGGAAAATTTATCGACGGGACATTCAGATTTGTTAAATGACAAAAGGTAAAACTGGAAGACCTACGTAAAGACAAAATTAAAGGACAACTTACAAGAACCTGACTCCAATGGCTAAATGAAGGGGAAAAGTCTACTAGCTTCTTCTGCAATTTAGAACGTAAACAGTACATAGAGAAAACTATGAGGAAAATAAAAAAAATCAGATGGCACTATCATAACTGAGAAAGAGAAAGTTCTGAATGAAATACAAAGATTTTATAATAACTTATTTCAAAATTGTGATAGAGATTTAAAGAATGAAAATATTCCAAACGTTTTAAATTATCTGAAGTCCAAGAAAATAAATGATCCAGATCTTGGCAAGGTTATAACAGTTAAAGAACTTGCAAATGTGTTAAAGAAAATGAAAAATTGCAAGTCTCCAGGCATTGATGGTATAAGCGCAGATTTTTTGAAAGTTTTTTGGATCAGACTGAAGTATTTTGTAACTAATTGCATCAATTTCTGCTACAAAAAAGGTAAATTATCATACTCTCTGAGAGAAAGTATTATTACCTGCCTCCCAAAAGGAAACGAAGACAGACAATGTTTAAAAAATTGGCGCCCAATATCATTACTTTGTGTTATTTATAAAATGGCTTCAGAAAATTGCTGAAAGAATAAAGCCTATTTTGGAAAAAATTATTACTAGAAATCTGACAGGTTTTCTGAAGGGAAGATATATTGGTGAAAGCACAAGGTTAATCTATGACATAATGTACTACACTGAAAGAAACAAATTGCCTGGTCTTTTAGTACAAATTGATTTTGCAAAGGCTTTTGATTCACTTTCTTGGCATTTCCCTTTACAAAGTTACGAAATTTTTCGGCTTTACTGAAAATCTAATCTCATGGATTAAGCTCTTTAATACTGATACAGACTTTTGTCTTACAGTATGGTAACTTATCTTACCCAATCCCAATAAAGAGAGGATCCAGGCAAGGAGATCCCATTTCACCCTATCTTTTCATTTTATCAGCTGAAAGTTTAAGTCTCTTGTTTGAAAATACGCTTGATGTAATTGGAATCAAAACTAACAAACACTCCTTCAAAATAACACAGTTTGCAGATGACACTACTCTTATGCTAAATGGTACTGTTGGCTCTCTGCAGGCAGCACTTAATCTACATGAAGTCTTTGGATCAATCTCTGGACTTAAAATTAATTCAGAAAAAAATAAAATAATATGGATTGGATGCAAGAAACATTCGAAAGAGAAATTAAATGTAATATTGAACCTAAATTGGGGAGAAACAGAATTTACTCTTCTAGGAATCAAGTTCTGTGCAGAGCTCCATAAGATGCCCAAACTAAATTTTGATAGTGTGTTACTAAGTGCACAAAAATTAATAAAATGCTGGAGACAAAGAAGTCTAACCCCTATTGGAAGAATTGCTGTTATTAAAACATTAATTTTGCCAAAATTCAATCATCTTTTTGTATCATTACCAACCCAAGAAATTGTCCTTAAAGAAATCAACAAGTTATTGTTTAGTTACCTGTGGGAAGGGAAGCCTGAAAAATAAGTAGGCAAACCATTTACAGGGACTACCGTTATGGGGGTCTGAAAATGATTGATATAGTCAAATTTGAAAAGTCTCTGAAACTGGGTTGGCCAAAACGTATTGTCTCACAAAATGGTTGTGCATGGTATCAACTTCTTAAAGAATCAATAAAGAAATATAAATAAATTTATCATACTTGGAGGAGATTGGTGCAAAAATATCGTGGATAAGGTTAATCCCTTTTGGAAGGATGTATTCTAGAATTGGATACTTATGTGTACAAGCAACCAAGACATTCTGCACAGCTCTTTGTGGTTTAATAATCAAATAAGTGTAAATAAATTGTTCTTTCCAGATTGGTTTGCCAATGCAATTAGTACAGTGGCTGATATATTAGATTTGGCAGGGAACGTATTGGATATAGAGTCACTGAAAATTAAATATCATATTAGGATGAATATACTTAATTACTATACAATTAAGAAATTGGTGAATAAATTTCTAGAAATCCATAAAGAAGGAAACAACCTTGAAATAATAAGACCATTTATTCCATTCCATGCAGAAATTCTGTTTAACCCACAACAGGGAAGTAAGAAATTTTACAGTAAGTTAACAAACATAAAAAATCTGAACAACGGCATGAGGTCAAATGGAATCTAAGTATGATATGTAACAATCATTGGGAAACTATTTGTAGGGTATGTTTCAGATAAGCAGACATTACATTTTCAGCTGTGCTCAAAAAAGGAGAAAACTTGACAACTAGTTCGGCTTCAGAAGATAATAACAGATAGATAGGAGGAACAAAAAATACTGTCCAAAATTACTTCAAAAATGGAAATATATGCTAAAAGGTGGTAAACACGGCAAGGCATTTTTAACAACATATAACAGAACATAATTAACACCATACATGAGTACATATATAATCCAAAGATACTTCACGTAGATATCCAAAGACAATCTTTTTTTTTCTTTGAACACAACTACTTTTGTTGGATGTATGCAATTACCATTATTATTTTTTTAAATTGTAACCGATTATTGTATGATTTTTTTATGTTTGATATTGTAGAATCATGCATTTGTAAATTTATTCTTTAAATGTTCTGTCATGTGACTAGAAAATGTTGTTACAGTTATAGCATCATTTATTTTATGTTTGATATTGTAGATTCATTATTTCAAAAAATCTATTCTTTATTTGTCAGGTGATGAGACATGTGACTTTAAAAAAAACCTCACAAGCGCCATCTTTATTTATTGGCCCAAATCTTGGGAAGAATTGAAACATAACATCTGTTTTTTCTATGTTAACAGGCTGTTTTTATCCACACTCTTCACTCATGTGGCTATTACATAGGTTTATCAATGCAGGGAAAGTAAAACTATAGCACTTTTAAAATCTGAATATACACCTTTAAAAATGCAAAAAAATGCAAGCAAAATTTACATATTGGTCACTACTTATAATGTCATTATCATTGCTTTTTATATGATGTTTTCTACTTAATATGTCACAATTATCACTACTTATTATATCATGCTCACTATTTAACATGTCATGCAATTATTAAATCATGATCACCACTTATTGTTTGATTGTCACAACTTATTATGTCATGCACACCACTTATATCAATATCACTGCTTATTATATCATGCTCACTACTTATTATGCCATATTCACTATTTATTATTCCATGCTCACTATTTAATATGTTATTAATATTATATTAATTTTGTCGTCCCTCTACTTATTATGTAGAGCTTATCAGTTATTAGATAGTGCACATGTAAATAGGCGCTGCACAACAGATCTTCTAAAGCACACAATATGATAAGTCGTTAGAATGACAGAATTGAAAAAGCATCAGTGTGTAAAAATAGCGCACCTAAAAATATTTTTAAAAAATGATCTACCAAAACACTTTAATTCCATCTGTAAAGAGCTTTTGGCAAGGTTATGCAACAGTTTTTCTGTGTTTCAGTGGATACTTTTTATAGCAAGGTAACTGCATTGTTTACAGGTATACACTGAGACAGTAAGTCGCCTTAAATCTGAAACCATTATATGATTCTTAGCTGTATTATCGTACTTATATGCCAAAACTACTTAAAAGCTACTTGTAAAAATAACTGAGATGATCTCTCACATAAAAACTGTAAAAGAGCCTTTTTATATCATGGTAACAATTGGTAAATTTTAGAACACTTGCTTAATGCTAAGTTGTGATATTTTAATATGGGTGAACATTTATTTTAAATATGATGAATTATAGTAATTCTTGCTACTGAGTTCCATTCCCTGTAAATTGAAACTGCTTACAAATATGCTTATGTAAAGATTTGTGCTCAAGTAGTTTTGAATTGTCACAATCAAAAATACAAAGAACATAAACAAATTCATGCAATTATATTGACAGGATGTCCATAATAAATATATTTTACAAAACATAAACTTACATTTTATCGCCAAAGATAAAATTAGATTTATCCAAATGAGAATTCTTATGTGGCCCATTTATATTTTTATTTATGTTTACACCACTGAAAATCCTGAGCTTGTGCTACATGTTATTTGCAGCAAACTCTTTTAAACAAACAACTTCAATTATGTAATATTGAAATGTAAAATTTTGTTTATACATTGCAGTTGCTGAAACATTAACAAATTACTTTCCTTTTTGAAATTTTTGCTTTCCATATATTTTAGGGTATACAATCTAGGTTGAACAATACCAACGGAAATTTCAAGTGACAAATTGATTAACATTTGCTTACAAAGTAAAAGCCTTATTCAATGGTGAAAAACAATTGTTGGTCCATTTCTAAATTTTACTAATAAATTAAAGCTAAAGAAAATAGTTAAATAATGTCATGTCTGTCATATGGTGAACATTTGAAAAGAAGAACTGTTTGTCAATTACTCTTCTTTAAAAAGTTACAAAGATAATACATTTTAAAATAGTAGGAAAAGAATGCCTTTTGTCAGTTCAGTTGCTTTGATGAATTGATTTTTTTGTTTTCAATACTTTAAAAAAGATAGTTTCTGAGAAAGGTAAATACTATTTAAAGAAACAAAATTATTTGAAGTTAACCATTAAGCAATAATGGACATTTTTTCAAGAACTGTTGCAATGTTCCTTTTCCTTATTGTCTCTCAATGTAATTCCCTCGATCACACTACAGGCGATATTGTGGCATTTATAGATGGCAGGTAAAACAGAGTCGTAATACTGTTCTTCTTGTGAAATCCAACTTTAAACATCTAGTTACAGATTGGCTACAGAAGAGAATCAGAATAACTGAGGACAATAATAGATGCCTAGACAGATATTGCAATATACAATTAATTTTACAATAAACAATTTTTATAACTTCACTGGAGGAACAGAAAAGATAGAATAAGATATATCCTAGATTTATGAGAATTGTTCCTAAATAAGGCAAGGATCATGTTAATGAATGACCTGGCAGGGGAAACACATTTGTGGATGTATATGAGCTTACCCAAAAGGGACTGATAGGACTTTTTTGATAGGAATTTCTTAGTAGCCACTTGGCAGCAAGCTTCATGAATGCTATGTAGTTTGTCTGGTGCTATGCTGAGGGTACCGTCAGGGATACTAACTGTGATACCTAAGCAACTGAGAGTGTCGCATGGTGGAGTTTTCTTGGCAGGATTCATGGGCAGACCTAACTTATCCAGCAAACCAGATAATTGGTCAAATTGCTTTGTTGCTTGGTCTCTAGGGGCCACAACAATGAAATCATCAATATATGGGGTTATGACGCACCCAGACGACGCCATGACGTAAGATATTGCGTCAGCGACCATCTGAAACGCTGCGGACCCGTGGGTCCAGCCGAACGCGACGCCAGCGTCGACGTAAAGGGCGTCATCCCAACATAAACCAAACTTGAGGGCATCCACAGGGTCAACCCTGAGGTTCCTAAACGCTCTGGCTACATCAATTTTAAACAGCAATGGATCTTCAACTTCAAGAATACGTTCGACTATGTCATCCACAGATGGAAATTTTAGAGTGAAGGACCTACCGTCAAATCTGACCTTGTCGACGCAGTCATTTACTGATTGGCCCTTGGGATGTGAAAGATTCAAAATAACTCGCCTGTCATTGGTGTCCTTGGGTCTGGTAAGGAGGGGGGAACAGTGATAATTTTCATCAGCAATATAATTAGAAGGACCCAAAATGGTACCCTGCCAAAGCCCTGTTCCTTCTTTAGGCAACAGCCTAGGGGTATTGAATAGCAGAATGATGGTTTACCACTGTGGTATTTTTGAGGGAATCAGGGCGGTTAATAGACAGTGGAAACCCAAATTTTATATACTGGAGTAGATGACCATCAGGATAAGTACTGAGTACATCCTCCCAGGCTTCAACATTCATCTTTGAAACAATGGGAATGCGGGCACATTTGTAATTAGGGACTCCTGTGGATCTAACTATGTTTGCAACCTCAATGCATTTCCCGATGGAGTCAATGAGTACTGGGGGCCTATCAGGGCCTACGAACTCAAATGTTACGTTATCATGGCTCAGGAAACCAACATTTTTCCCTTTAATATAAGCATCATGGTCAACTTGAGGTATTTGAAACCCAGTGTCATGTAGTAGAGCAGTAATGCTGTTGGGGGTAGATCCTGCGTCTGAAGCGTCAACTAATGCGTCAGGTAACTGTAATTTGTCACTAGAACATTGCAAGTCCATGAACATACATAATTCATCGATAACACATTCCATATATTGAGTATAATCCATATTAAACGTCACATGGGACCAAAGGTCCTTATTATAGTTATGGTACACCTGCTCAGGTGTCAGGTCTACATACATGTCATTGGTCATACTGTGACTGCAGAAAACAACATTAACTGACACTTTCCCTACAACATGTATGGGACCTATGTCCCCAGCATCACATATGTGAAAGAATGAGTTACCAGACTGGTCATACCATAAATAATAAAAGCCAGAATCCCGACCCTTGGGGTCGTGTAAATATACCACCTGACAGCTATGCACAGTCTCCAAAGGTAAGATAATATCAACAGCGCATAACACTGGCAAAAGTACTGGCGTTACAGCCCCATAATTCCAACATTCATGTGTGGAATGACACTGATAGTTACATAAGTAAATATTACCCACATTTGGGTGTACAATACCATCAGCAATATTTGTATTCCACTGATAGTTAATGTTAGTCTCACTACAAACGTCATACTGCACAATACTATTTACATTTAAAGTAGAAGATGACTGACACTCGCGACCAACATAATGACCCTTTGTGTGATTGAAATTGTTTCCATGAATGTGATCACTGAAAAATCGTGGCCCAATATTAGCCATATTATTATTATCAAGGTTGCTACTGTGTGTAATCAGCTGATTGAGTGCAGAAAAGTTACAATTATAAAAATTAGGGTCATGATGACGGTGCATTTGTGGACAATACTCTAAAATATCAGTTGCATTCGATGATACAGTATTTTCCCCATTAACCGCCCTATTTAAATTATCAGTGTCCCCACCCCCCAGTTCCAGATAATTACAATCGTCCCTAAAAGTTCCTACTGGTCCAGGTGATGAAATATCATATTATTTATTAAAAGCTTGAGTTCTGTCCCCACCCCTAATTTTTGTTTGACATTTCGATTCTGGGTGTGTGTAGTTCTTTCCTTGTCTAGTACAAAAGCCACAGACGTGTTTAAATTGGCCATGATTCCCTTCATGTGAACATGTTCCTTCATTATAGAATTTGCAAACTTTCCTTTGGGCAGTAGGCTGACCTGTGACCTGCGAAGCGTTTGCCATGGCAATTTGAGAAGTGGAGAGGCGATTCAGAGCCCACTGCGTGGCATCAGCCCATTGTAGCGACCCCTGTTCTATTTCATGCATGGATGTGCCCCATGCACCTCGCACTGCCTGCCAGGGTAGGGATGTGGCGTCCCTAAGTGATAAAATGACCTGTAAGAGCACCTGCTTAACTAAGACTGGGTCCTGAATCTGATAAATGTTGGACAGCTGTCCCACAGCCCATTCTTGTACTGTCAAGTCGTCGTATAACGTACGCTTCCGCCCATTAGTGCCATGATACCCCTCATTGGGCCACCTAAGCTCAGGCACTGCTGTGATAGCGTCAGTGGCATTAAATCGACCAGATTTCCTGATGGTGCCCTTACCTTGTGTTGCCTCAGCTCTGGATCCGGCTTCCAAGGTTGCCATAATCTGTGATACTGACTGTGATATGGTAGGGTTGGCACGGATGGTGTTGAGGTCGGGCATGACGGCGTCATGAAGAGCACTGGGGGGTACTGACTGGTTGTGTTGACTAAATAGGCCTGTATTAGTAGCAGCCGACTGAGATGGACCCGCCTGGGTGGTAGTTAAACTAGCCGAAGGTACAGGCCGAACCCCAGTGAGATGGGTGTTGGTTGATGATACTGGTCTGGAAGTTAGGTCTTGACCTAGGTTAACATTGGCAGCCTGAACGGTAGCTGTGGACACACGTTGGCTTTCTAGGACATCCACCCTCTTTAATAATGCTTGGTTGGTGGCGTCAATACGCTGTAGATACGCCAGGACCGTATCATTCCCAGTTACTTGGTCACTGGTAAGCAGGGGTTGAAGAGGAGAGGCCGTACTTACAATAGTCCCACCTGATGGTGTGATAAATGATCCATTAAGGTCTAGATTTGGCGGTTGTGTGGTAGAATTGCTGCTCTTGGCCTTAGAAACAATCCCCTTCTTCTTTCCTGTATCAACTTTCTTGCTTCTCTTTGGCATGGTGAACGTAAACAGTGTAAACACTAAAAACTAGAGTAAAAATCACTTGTTGTCACTTCAAAATCTAGGTACAGAATGGCAATAATGGATGTTGGCGCCAAAGCCAATGAGTGAAGTCGATAGGGGTCCAAGCAATGATTAATAGGGGTCGAGGCATTGGTATTTAAGGTAGTGTTGAACTTTAAGATTTAAGGTGGGAGACAAAACTGCCACAGCAGGCCCCTATCAGGCCTGCTCTTCAGAGTATCAACATTGAACAGACTCCACAATGAAAATTGGCATGCACATTATTCTCTGCTGGCACGCAGTATGGCTACATACTAATCTATGTCTCAAGGGTAACTTACAACAGACTTATGCACGTGAATTCTCCTTTCTAGTGTTGCAAGATCTCCCTGTTTATTTTCAGGGTTTGCACGTACCGTATGATACATTTTGATATTCAAGTAATGACACTCTTGATGGCAAAGTACATCTTATTTGCAGGTGTTTTTTATATTGTGTTTTATTCATTAACCATACAAAATGAATTCACATTCTCTGGGTGTTTGTGTCAAGTTTAATCACTGGTGGTTGCAATATTTACTTGAAGATGATACTGATTTTTGTAGGTCTTAGCTGTTTCTAGATCTGTTTTACTCATATACTGAGCCAAACACTAAATCTCATTATTAACCCTACCAACTTTGAATACACAAGTATAAGGAATGTTAATGTTGGGAATTTGTTTTCTGACCAGGCAATAGTCAAATACTTCACAAATTTCCCAAGAAGAGTCCATTGCCACCTAATGTGATTTGGTTAAAAATGTACCACCTTTTGATGAATATGAAATGCAAAAGCCCTATAAAAATAAGTGGTTGAAAATTTGAAATGTGTGTCATTTTAAAAGCGCATGAGTTGGTGCCAGGAACATATCACCAAAAAGTGGGAAATCGCAGTAAGCAAAAAAGTGACCGTTTCTGAGGTCAGAGGTCCAATAAAGGCTAGGTTAAGGTCAGATTACAAAATAGGTATAGTACGTAGTTTGGGAATATTTTATTTTACATGTTAGTTCTGTACATGTTTAAAAGTATAAAGTTTGAAAATTTTGGGGGGACAAAATTTGTAAAACCACCGATACATATTACATTTCCCTATAACATAGAAATATGCAACTTGCCAATATAAACTAATATTATAAAAAAGTAAAATAAATTTGCAACTAGTGCCATAAAATACCATGAATAACTAGTACTGTCTTAGACAACCTGCATCATTTCTGTTGTTTGTCTGATTCGAGAAGAAGCCCCAGGGAATCACTGGGCCCTACCTCATATTAAACGTGTAATCATGGAAGTAGGGATGGGGATGGCGGGTTTTTGAAATATTTAAAGTTCTTGTGGATCACCTTGTGTGTCCTTTGATTTCAAATCCCAATGTGAGCGACCCTGTTGTTTAAAACTCAATGACCCGTGGCCAATTCAATGTCACAATGAGCTGTGTGAAGCCAGATAGTCCATATACATAATGCCAAGAACGGATCTCTTGTCTTACCAGTTCCTATCACCTGAGCAACGCTGTAATTATCACAAAATACCTTTATGCTTAAATGACGCCATTCCTTACCCCCAGACCCTTAACGCAAGCAATATGTTAAACATTTCAAGATGTACTATGGTCAACCTGAAGCCTAGGATTTCTCTTACCGGGTTTACATATACCCGATTTCGCCATACAGCGCCAAAACCTGTAAGTGATGCATCTTAAAACAATATGTGAGATGCATCAACCTGGCTTTTCTGCATTAAGGTTATCCCATTGAATGTAGGGAGAAATGTTAAAAACCAGTCGATATCAGTATGAAATTCTTTGTTCAAATAGATTTTTTGTTTATGAGAATCTTCCCTAAATATGGCCAGAATCCTGTTAATGAACACACGAGCTGATTTTACTCCTTTCTGTCTATATAATAGCTTGCCCATAAGGGCCTGAAATTTCTTTTTAGAAAGATATTTCTGTTTTCTGACCTTGACACATTCCACATATATCTCTTTCAATTTATCCTCGTTTACGGCCGGTATATTCTGTTCAATATCGATGGTAATGTCCAAATATGGCAAGCATTTACTTGGAGCTGGGAGCTTCGGATAATTCAAAGGAACGCCCAATTCTCATAACATTCAACAAAACCGATCAAACGCTTTGTCTGCCTTACGTTTAAGTAATACTGCCACATAATCATCAATGTAGCAGTGTAGTTTACATTCATGTCTCATCATGTATGCTATTGTATCCTATAATAATTGGAACGAAGCTGTGCCCAAAATCTAGCCAAAAGCTACCGACTTATCAAGGTAGAACTTATTGTTCCACTTAATGCCTAGCTTAAGGGTATCAACAGGGTTAACCGGTAAATTTCTAAACACCCGAGCAACATCTCCTTTAAATACTACTGGGTTTTTCCCAGTCTTAATTATGTTGTTTACTATGTTATCAATAGAAGTTAACTTCAGTACAAATCGAGTACAGTCGAAACAATCTTTGGTAACATAATCATTCAGTGCATTGCCCTGAGGAAGGGAAAGGTCCATGATGACCCTCCTACTGTCCCCTTCCTTGGGCCGGGACATTAACGGTGAACAATAGAAAGCCTCACATTGTACCTGTTTCACAGGCCCTAACATCGCCCCTAACTGCATTTCTTTGGACAAGTATTTGTCAATATGTTCGGGATACTGCACATCTGAAAAATGATTCTTGACATCTCGGTTATGCTATCTGTCGCAAGAAACCAAGGAAAGCGGAAACCCAAATTTTATATACTGGATTATCTTTGCAGCTACTATACATTTTTCAATCGAATCTATAACAACGGGGTGCCTGTCTGGGCCTACAAACTGAAAATCCGTGCATTCTAATGCCAAATAACCAACTTTCTTAGTTGGTATGTTATAATGTAACACATTATGATTCTTACGTGAACCTGAATGTACCTTGCCCGATGCCACATTTTCTTCCTGCACATAATGCATACAGCCAATATCAGGTTCATATCAGTGTCATCAATGTTATTCATAGATGATGCCTCTTGCAACACTATGCATGTGTCAATGATCTGACCAATGTATTCTTGGTACAAGCAACCATGACGGTCCCATATCATTTCATCTTTCTTAAAATTCTAATAAGCACTTTTCTCCCTCCCTGCATTCCCTAGTGGTATACCATAATTTGGAAGGCTCACAGATTGCAATATGTCCCCTTTCCACTACCTGAATAAATTCTATAATGTCCTTCATGCACGGATTCAAAAACCACAATGTTCCCTTGTTGGGTACAATAAAAATACCCACGGAGAGTGCTATCCCAGTTATTTGTCAAATAAATAACCTGACTTCTAGGATCACCATGATCACTCACAATGTTAAATATAAAATAAGAACAAAAATTCTCACTCTCAACCCCGTTTGCAATGGATCACTGCCATCTCCAACGTCACCCCATGACCCTGTCAGCAAAAACCAATGTCAATTCACTACTTGTATGATATACCCAAAATTCATTGGACTTAGTCCAAACATCGCCATTGACAATCACTCGATTATCACTGCTGACATAGCATTATCATTATTACCATGGTCAAATTCATAACAATCATCAATGACAACACTACTTACACAATCAGTCTTGTTACTATTCACAACGTCTGATTTATGTACATTTGTCCCATGTTGATTATTACTGTCTCCATTATTATTTTTTGACTAGTGTTACTGTCTTTAAACTTAACTAGTTTGTCCTTATGTGTTCTTACAGGCTGTCCAGGTGATCCTGCTGCTTCCTACTTTGGAGTAACTACTTTAGTTTCTTGTAATTTACTGTTACCACGAAAATTAAACTTAAACTCTGGATGTGATGAGGTGTAATGTGTATAGATCCTGTGATTTCCTTCATTACTGCAAGACCCCATCCCATCGTTGTAAAACTTACAAACATGAATCTTCTGTGTGGCTGTCGTCATGTTCTGGCTGTTCAATACACCTTTCTGAGAAGAACTAACACGGTTTAAAGTCCACTACATTGTATTATGCCACTGGAATCTACCCTCTTCAACCTCTGTCATGGAGACGGCCCAAGCCGCCCTCACTGCAAGCCACAGTCGAGCTACTGAACCTCACAGTGCCAGGGTTACTTGAGTTGCGTAAGAGAGTGTTATCTTCAATCTGCAGAATGTTATTGAGTTGACCCACAATCCATTGCGCAAGGTTCATCTCATCGTATGCTGGTTTTACATGTTTGAAGAAGCCACAAATCCCTCATTGGGCCATCTAACCACAGGCCTTCCTACCAGCATGTCTGTTGTATTATACCTGCCTGACTTTTTCCTATGAAGGAAGCTCTTACCAGGTATCACGTCCTGGTGTGACTGTGCTTCATAATGGGATAACAAGTCACACACAGTAGGTGCGACGTGTGACATGGACCTCAACCTGTCCAGACTAGGAGTAATTGTGTCTCTGTTAGAACTCTGCCGCTGTCCTTGGTTCACCTCCCCAGTCTGATATGAATAACCTGCCTGTCTATTCTAATGCCCAAGATGGTACCAATGCTGCTGTTCAGAGCTCTTCTTCCGCAGGCCACTTATAAGTGTTCACCAGATTATTGTGTGGCATCATCTCCACCGTTCTCTGACTTGCAGTGGATTTCACCTTTGCTTCCGGCAATCGAAACATCACGTTCTCGTTACCCCCTGGTATTGCGTTCCAATCTCTCCATCCATCTTATCAGCTCCGAGTGTGACTGTTCCAGTCGTGACAAGATGTTAAACACTGTCTGATCAACAGAAACCGAGGTTACTGGTACGCTATGGGATGGAATGTCAGTAGCTGCCGACATGGATGGAATCCCATCACTGAGGTTAGATTCGTCTTTACTAATAACCATATCTTTGTACTTGGCTTTCTTATTACCACCATTCTTCTTGCTCTTAGCACATGCCGTTGATGCTTTTTTCTTCTTTGTCATAGTTAAAGGGGACTTCTTACTAGAAGCCGACATTTTACTAACACAAGTAAAATGACTAAAATATAATACTGAAAAAGTCCAACTGTAATGTTTTTGAAATATTTCAAGTTATTATGAGTCACCTTGTGTGTCATTTGATTTCAAATCCCAATGTGAGGGACCCTATCGTTTAAAACCCAATGACCCATGACCTTATTTGTGATTGGTGATATACCATTCGCACCAGAATAGCAATAATAAATCGTGTGTTAAGGCTGAGTAGAAACTAGTTCTGATTTTGAAAAGCTTAGGGAAGTCATATCTAGGGAAAAATCTGAATGTAGCTCCAAGAAAGAGTTCAGCTAATGATATAACTGCACATTAGACTTTGATTAATATAGAAACCCAGATCATTTGCCTCTGCATGTGATTCTTTTAAAACTAAAATTGGACATGTTATGTCTGGTGGTCGACTCTTAAAGAGAGACTCAAACAAATCCAAGCATATTATGGAAGAGTTCAAGCATTTTGTGCTGAGAATTTGTGTAAGTTTAAGGATAATTATGGTAAAATTTATATTAAAATAGTAAGGGACACGAAGTCAACTCATTCATGACTTTAAGAAGGTCTATTGCTGTTGATTTTAAGCACATACACTGGTGAGAGTGTTTTACAAAGGAACACACTACAACACAGATATCATGGGCCGTACATAGTATTAAAAGGGTAGATACTGAAGACTGTGTTATTAAAACCCCGATAGTTAATCCAAATGTGTGATGCGAACATGGTAAACAATACTTTGAAAGACTTATGACAAAGCATGTTATGGCTACTGACTGAAAATTAAAATTAACAAGAATGCATTTTACAAATCGAATATTTTTAGGAAAAAGAGATAGCATCTAGTGATGATTGATGCAGAAGCCTGTTTTAAAGGTTACTTTGTACATTCATGTTTAAAAAGAATGTTGTATATGATTTCAGACCAAATATAAGCCTTACTTGTGTAATAAGATAGGCAATTCTTTGCAAAATGTATATTTGTTGAAAAGATTAAAACACAAATTTCAGAGAATTTTGTAATTCTAGTTTGGATTCTAGAATATTTTTACATGGGGAGGTTTACATAAAAGGACGCTGTGCTGAGATATTTCACTATAAAAGGACATTGAAATTGGATTTTCTGTATATATATCAAAATTCTGTGCTGTAAACTGCCGGCCATTGGTAAGCAACTGCCAACTTTCTCACATAAAGTCCTGGGTTGAACCACTGACCTCAGAGGTGAGAGGGAAGTGTGTTTACCACTGTGCCACCATGGCCCACTTGATTTTTCAGAAATCTGCAATAGTGATCATATTTGCAGACTAGAGAAGGTATCTAAAATCTTCTGCATATTTTTGTCTTCCTGGAAATGCATTTGTTTATACTTTCTTTCTAGAACCTCCTTTAATTTCCAACTATATATATTTGTTTATGTATTTATTTGGGGTTTTACATTGCTTTCAACACAGTACAGGTCATATCATGACGGGTAGTTGAAAGGGCAGAGGAAACCAGTACATACAGTTGGTCAAGCTTCTGTACTGAAAACTGCCGACCAATGGCAAGCAACTACCCGCTTTCCTACTTGAGGCTGTGTCGGGAATCGAACCCTGGCCTCAGAGGTGGGAGGCCCCAACTATATATAAAGCATAGAAAGCCTGACCACAGAGTTAGTGTTTTACTACAGTGCTATATGAACAGTAATCTTTGCAGTTGCTATATCCAAGTATAGATTTATTTATTTTTGTCAAGTGGATACAAACTGCTTATACTCGTCTATATTTATGTTAGTGAGTTATAACTTGGGAGAACTACATAGCTTTGGGATCTACCAGAGAGTAGAACTCTGATCAGCAAATATTCTTCACATCTGGGAATGAACAGCAGAGTTGTGAAGACATGCTAAATATTTGGAAGTGGTTGTTCTTGTGTTGGTGAATAATGGATGGATCACGGGATAGTGTTCCATAACTTTGCGAATCGAAACAAATTGTTCCTGTTACAATTTTAAAATAGTCGGGAAATGTTTACTGTGCTTATCCAATTGATGGTAGCACTTGTCTATGCGTGCAATCAGTACCTACTCCCCCTGTTCCACAAAAGGACTAGGCCCCGATCCTGTCTGGGACCCTTACTCGTGGAGAGTCGGTGAAAAAAGGTAAAATGGGCGGGAATACTGAATCAGTATTGAAGCCTGGGATTAAGGTCAGATCGGTCTCCGGAAGCATAAGGAGGCTCCAGGTGGCCCCAGACAGTCCCCCACTGTTCTGGGACTAAGAACCAACTAAGCCCCTTTTCTGGTCGGTTTGAAGCACGATCTTGTCGTACACTTACCGACTTGGTCCCAGGACGCCTCAGGCCTCCTGGGACTAAGCCCCGACTAAGCCCCGATTAAGTCCCGGCTTCCTCAGGCGTCCTGAGGCCTCCTCAGTCTTCCCAGGGTCGCAGGAGGCCAGGAACAACATAGGACTGTGTAAATTTGGTCTGAGGAGGCCTGAGGAAGCCTGGGACTGGACATTTTGTTTATGGCGGGAAAAAAGAATCAGTTTAGATCGTGAGAAATATCAAACATGTTTGATATTTCTCACAGCCCCAACCGACAACCACCAACCCTTACAGAACGCCTGGGACTCAGCAAATTCTTGAAACCCTTAATCGGGAGCCTTAGTCATGTGGTGGAACACCCACATTAGACTAACACACACAGTTTACAAAATTTTGAATATGTGATATACATATTTTGCGGATGAAAGAAAGAAAGAAACCGTGTATCTTGAATTTCTGATTTTGCAACCTCACAAATTTCTTCTAAACTCTTCTTATGTATTTTTATCAATGCTCATCAAACATTCCTCTTGGAAGCATTCGTTTTAGTTTCAAACTAAGCTCATAAAAACGTTGGGCTTTTGATTTTACTGCACATGCAAAAAAAAATTGTAGCCAATATTCGGGTATTAAAAGGATGTAAATCTCTGCCCTTGTTTAAATGATCTATGAGGATTTTAAAAACTGTTTGACTTATTCATTTATTCAATATTTAATATAAGTTCGAGCCTGTCGTTTGAAACTCTCCAAAGTTGTCTCACCATTTCACATTTCACCAAAATACGAGTGTTGTTTTCAGTGTCTGATTTACAAATCCAGCAGGTATTATCTTGAGTCCTTCTAATCTAATTTAGCCATTTATTTGTTTCTAATATCCAGTATATTGCTTTATACTTGAACCAAAGTGGTTTGTAGTCTAAAATCGTATTAAAACATAAATGGAATACTCTTTTCAAAGTTACATTGTCAACTATTATGGTAAGTGGCTGGGAACGTATGCCTTACGGGGAATCCACTTGGCAGTTAGTTTCACCTATGAATTTTCAACAGCATCTCTTCAATACCTCAATAGAAGTTTTTTCATCTAAGAAGCTGTTCTAAATATCTCGAGAGTTCATATTTCTTTCAAAACCAACTGGACACCATTTATGTTCTTATTTCTATGTGTTAAGATAGATAACATTTGCACACAAATTATAAACAGGTAGGTGGGGCCATGGTGGCAAAGTGGTAACACTCTCGCCTCCCATCTCTGAGGCCGGGGTTCAATCTCGGCACGGCCTCAAGTGGGAAAGCTGGTAGTTGCTTTCCGTTGGTTGGCAGTTTACAGTACAGAACCCTAGCGAACTGTATGTACTGGTTTCTTCTGCCCTTCCAACTACCCGTCGTGATATGACCTGTACAGTGTTGAATGCGACATAAAACCCCAAATAAGTAATTAAATATAAATAGGTAGGGTGCTACCAGATCTTCATTTTTGCACCCCCTGTGAATATTTGTCAAGTCAGATAAGACACTTGCTTGCACTATTATTACCTTTACTTTACTGATAACAAGTTTAAAATGCTTGACAAAATCTGTCAATACCTCTTTGTTCATAGTATTTCATCAAATCATAACTTAGCCGTGTTCCCACACCTATGAAATTTGTGTTATCAATCAGTTTGGAAGTAAAGGTTTCAGCCTTCTAGCTCTACTTGGGCATGACATTTTAAAAAAGATAGTTTGTTACTTCAAGTTAGACAACTAACAACTGACTCTTTTCAATGTAATGTTGAGGTCCTCTCTGAGAAGGAAGAATTAAATGTTCTTATAATGTTTAAACATTGGAAAAAAATCTTGTGGAATCCACCTGGAAGCCTTCAACTCTTGGTGTTTCGTTATGTTTTATTCCCGAAAAGGGCCCTATTTATTCCCACATTCCATTGACAGTTTTTGGAATGTTTTGGTTATTTTCAAACAGGGTAACATAACAATTTCTAATTTGCTTTGTTCAGTATTAGTGCATAGGGATTACATGCTTCCTGTCTGTGTTGATTTCAGGTATGTATGTCTCAATTACTAAGTGAAGTTATATGTTACATTCATAATAACAATTTGATAGACACTATATTTTGGAACATTTGTCCTCAGGTTAATGCTTCTGTTAAAAAAAACATCTTTATTTTAATTCCCAATTTACTTTATTATATTTAAGTTTGGTATCACAATAATTACAGAACAGGTCCAAGATTTAGTTCGGTATAACTCTGCCTCCATCGCTGAACTGGACGTCTCCATCTCACAGCAAACTTATGGTTGAAGAGACGTGCTAACATTACCCGACATATTTTCGGATGTTAAAATTTTAGTACTTTCCAGCTGAGTAGCTCCACCCTGCAATGTACCCAGGACTGGCTGTCGTCCTGTCTCTGAATCCTGACTTCCATTCACTATTGGCTTTACAGTTACACTATCAACTGTGGTGTTTATATCATCTGCACCAGATGTTGTACCATTGCTGGAAGTATCTTTGTTGTCATTTGCAGGTGTTATGACCATTGGGGCCAATGTAGGCAAATTCACAGATTTAGGTGCATTAGTGGTGGTCTTTTTTGTCGAAGAGTCAACAGAAGAACTTGCCAATGTCTCAATGTGATCTATAGCTGTGTTGTCTTCTTGCTGTGGGTGTAGAAAGTATACATTGTTTCATGCTAACAGGCAGTGTCACACACTCATTGACTGATCTTTAACTTCCCCCTAACTTTTAGGCGGTTTCATACTCAATGACTGATCTATAACTTTTCAAATTTTTAAGACAATTTTGCATTTGTGTTTATTTTCCCTGATTTTACTAATATGTATGTATGACAGTAGAATAGTTGTTTTATTTCAAATAAAATCTGATGTCATATGGCTTGAAATGACTTTACATTTTACCTTTAGCTCTCTTATGGGAATTTAGCCGTGATATCATAAGTGTAAGTCAAAGTCCTTTGACAGCCATTGCTATTCTTACACTCAAATACAACATGGTACTTCAGATAATATTGGGTCTTGCAATATGCAATGTCCCATTTTGGTCCTGAAGTGTACTAGTTATTGACAAATTTGGTATCTAATTTTAAGTTGTCACCTCTGTCAAGGACCGACCACACAAGTGACAATAATGAAATCCTGTCCTAATATGCCTCTAGCTGTTGAACAGCACACAAAACTACAATGTTTATTGTTTTCATAATACCCCCAGTTTCATTTTTGTGACTTTTCATATGACTTCCCCAATTTACAACTGTGATGGCCGTTATAGTTAGTATTGTTGAAAAAGGGTGCGTTCAGGCATAAAATACACAATATGCTTAAAAATAATATCAAAAGTCATATAAATATTATCAATAAGTTTGTAATAAACTGTTTATTTATTCAGTACAACAATATAGTTTGTTAATAGAAGTAGAGGCCCTAATTTTGTCTGAAGATACTATTTCATTGGAAGTATTGATGATTTTAAAATGTCATACTATTTGATGATCTACCTTTGCTATCACAAACAATTGCTTCACCTCCATTTGGTCACAACTCTCACAGACAGCGGGAGTAAATGTGAATGTCAATTTGGTCAAAAGGCCCAATTGTATGAAACATGTTTGTCTCGGTTGACATGGCTGTTTTAGGATTTTCTGAAAGACAACAATAAAACAATAACGTATTCTAACATGACACGGATGTGTCCGTCATTCTGATTGGTCGAGAGCGATTCGTGAAACGTCTAAAATTCTGAATCAACATGTAGGCTGTTGCATCATCTTCCTAATGCATTTCAAATAAACAGAAGAATGTTTCCGGTTTTGTTATTTACATTAGTTACGGTGCAAAATGTTTGTAAAAAGGATAATTTCTTTTAAAAGAAACAATTCTTTCAAATGTAAAAGAAAATGTGCTCATACCACGTCAACCCGTCTAAAATTCTGCATTTAGACGTTTTTTTCATGCTATATTCCTATAATAATTTCCATTTTGAAACAGGAAAACATAGATGTAATAAGTAACTATACAAATGATGTGATTTTAAAAACTGTTAGTCACTGTGGAATTTATAGTTTCTGCTGATTTTAATCTAAAGTATGCTTTCTGTTTCTTAACTATTTTGCTACACACCATTTTCCTGCCTTGTAACTTGTGAGGGCATAGATATTTCATAGGTCAGCATTACCCCTCGCAAGCTTATGAGTCAGTTTCAAGGCTTATTATGCTTCCATTGTATACAACACACCAATGTATATGAAAATAAGAAATAAATTTACACTGAAAAGCGGCTATTTATCAGTTTATAATCAGTTTACATTACATTAAATAATTTTCAAGGCTTGTTTTTCGTTTGAAATCCACAGAATAAACATTTTGCCTTTGTAATATGTACAATTTTTGATGGATGCCCAGCATTTCATTTTGTCACCACCTCGAATTATATTTGTGCTGTTATATCCCATGAAAATATGAAGGCCTAAAAGTGCTGAATCTAGAAAATATGACTTACTTGCTTATGGATAAGAAGGAAAAAAATGAACTATTCTCAAATAATAGAGAAATTTTTCTTGTGAATTGGCTTAGAATAGGGTTTACTGATAAACATATCCAGAACACCCTATGTATCCCAGTTTTTTCCCCAATTACCTCTCCATTTTATTATTCATAGTTGATAAGGATTCAGAAAAATATAAGTTGTGGGGGTGCTTATGGGTCATACCTATCCAACTGATTGAAAGATAAGTTGCCTAGTATTACATTTTAAAATCTCAAACTTAAATATCTTTTTCATTAGGTCTTTTTTATAGCATTAGCAAATTCTATTGGCTAAATAAGCTGCTAAATTTTTAATCAGGGTAAACCATCCTTTTAAATTAACCTTCTAATCATCCTAATCACAGTCTGGGAGTCTTCTGCACCATTTCTTCTAGATTTAACCAAGGGTTCTAGGATCGCTGTTCTACTATCTTTTTTGTGTACGTTGTGCATAAATAGATGATCAAAGAAAAATAAGTCTTTACTACAGTTTACTTTAAGATAACATTTTGGGGTTCCCAATCGTATTTCGTTTCAACATGGAAACAAATTGACCTTAGTTTAAAAATGGAAACAAGATATATGTGGGTCAAAATGGTAACCTTTTACAAGTTTTGTTTAAATTAATGATATGAATGATAAGCTTTAACAAAGGACAAGACTATGTAACTGCCATTGTAGGTAAAAGTCACTGAATACTGCTGGGAAACAGTAAGAACTTTTTAAGAGTGCTTTATGTTTTAAAAAACCTCACAATGTGTATGTTTGCTCATAAGTCGTTTGAAAGCCAATTCGTCACCATCAAATGGATTTATTTTTCCCAAAATAGATATAGTGAAGGGAGTTTGTTGTATACTAAATAAAAAATATTATTTTAATTACTGTGTAGGTAAACAACTGGCCAGACAGTACAGCTTCTGAGAGACAGTTTTTGATTGAAACAATATCTATTTGAGGGAATGCCCATTCATTTGAGTTAGGATGATCTTACTGAATCATTTTATTTCATATATCTTACTGTATCCTTCCTAAATAAACGTTTCTTTTATTACAGAGAAAGAAGTACCTACATGTCAAGTAATATTTTAAATTGATGCCAAAATAGTTTTTTTTCCATTTTTATTGACTGTCAATAATAGACAATACAACAATATGTGATGATCGCTAAAGCCAAAAACTGTGTAGACAATAATAAACTGTTTAACCCATATCAACTTAGACATCAGATGCATTAGTGTCAGTTAAAAAAGCATACCTTAAAGCCTGGAGTAACCTAAATATTTTAATTTTTCTGTAATGAAGAAAGTATGCTAATAACATTACCTCATCTGGAAAACTAACTGGATCATGCTCTTGAGACACAACATTTTTTGAAATATCCCAAAATGTATGCATAGTCCAAGGTCCGTAACATAGCAGATGTACCTTCCTAACACATTTGGTTTTCAGACAGATCTCCTCTACATCAAAAGCAGTTTTGGTTTTACCTGCAAAGCATATCTTTCAAATATATTGTTGAATTACAGATACATAATTGATATATAATAGATATATCATAAGCCATAATCTGTGCTGCCTTTTTATCTATGTCCTATGGAGGTCCCACATATTGATGTGAGGATTCAATTGGCCAGGAGTTTCAGATTGCATCTGTAGGAAACTATTTATTTTATCCCTACTATTATAAACAAATGTGCAGTATCTTTAATGTAGAGAAAATAATAATTTCATGCTAGATTCTCCTCAACTAGGGTTGATTCCAGGGTAGAATACACTTGTAGTGTGTAGTGGGCATTTTACCCTCACACTGCATCAATTGCAGTGCACTTCTGGTTCTGGTTGCGCATGTGTAGTGGAGCACTTCCTGTTCCAGTTGCACATGCGCAGAGGAGCATGCATAAGAGGATGGGGGTGATGACATCACATGATTAAATACTGCAATCTGATTGATTGTGGGCGATGACGTCATATCATGTGGCTGTGTGCTACAATCTGATTGGTTGGGATGATGACATCACAACTTGTGCCTATGCACAGTGGTGTGGAGCCAGCAATCTGATTGCTCAGGGGAATTATATCATATCACATGACTAAAAGATGCAATCTGATTGGTTGAAAACATGTCACTAGACTAAATGCTGCAATGTGATTGTGCGAGAGGTGATTTTGATTGGTTGATGTTACATATGACTAACTGCTGAAATCTGATTGATTGGTAATGTAACTAAATGCAGCAATCTGTGGGATATGGCCTGAATAGGGGCCTATCGAGTCCGTTTACAACGACCTTAAACACATTTTGTATACCTACCTTAAGTTTTGTTACATTCTGGGTCTACTATTAAGGCCTATTTCCATACATGCGGCATCCGGTATCCGGCATCCGGATACGGCATCCGGGTCCGGTATCCGGCATCCGGTTGGTGTGTTTCCATATGTACTGACATAAATTGCTACTTAACTGAATATTTGAGATTTTCAACCAAATTCCAGATGATGGAGGGCATCAGCATAAGATGTTAATCTTTTGTAAATATTCTTAAAAGTACTTTACCCACACACAAAACCACAAAAAAGCAACAAAATAGTACAACCTACAATAAAGTCCCTTTGTTATGGCACAAAATCATATTTTAAATTCAATATTTATTTATATGCCAATGTTCAATCTATATATTTTAATTACCAATTATTCATTATTTTTAACTTTAATTTCAAGGAAAAACATTTATATAATCTTTGCACATCACTACACTGAGCTGATTCTTATAAAAAGCACCATGAACTACAATAAGTTCCATTCCAAACAGTATAATTAAGTGAAATAATAAACCAGTGTACATCAATTTTCAGACAAATCCCAACAAGATGGAGTGTCTCAACAATTGCCCATTTCATTCAATTGAAGGAGTGATTTACAAATATTTTATAAATGCAATAATAAAAGTAGTTACTTTATGTTATTATATAATAACTATAATTAAGCGCTGTCAGATTTAAAAGGGAAAATCCAGACCTTTCCCTTTTAGGCCTTAAATTTTGCAATATGCAGGGTTTTGGTGCAAATTTGGAAATTTCTTTCAAGAAATATGGCAGTTTCATGCAAATATTTGCACCATTTGAGACATTTGTCAAAATGACGCAAGTGAAAAAACTCAAAATGCCATCAGAAAAACAGCATATATCCACATGGAAAAAGGGTGCACCCTATTCATGAAAATGGCAAATTTTATCCTTTTGTAAATAGGGTATGCCCTAAACATGAAAACTGAAAATTCCTCTTTTTGTAAATAGGGTGTACCCTAAACACAGGAACTGCAAATTTACTCTTTGTAAATAGGGTGTGCCCTAAACATGGAAACTGCAAATTTCCTCTTTTTGTAAATAGGGTGTGCCCTAAACACGAAAACTGCAATTTTCCTGTTTTTGTAAATAGGGTGAACCCTAATCACGAAAATGGCAAATTTCATCTTTTTGTAAATAGGGTGCACCCTAATCACGAAAACTGCAAATTTCCTCTTTTTGTAAATAGGGTGTGCCCTAAACACAGAAACTGCAGATTTACTCTTTTTGTAAATAGGGTGTGCCCTAAACATGGAAACTGCAAATTTCCTCTTTTTGTAAATAGGGTGCACCCTAATCACGAAAGTGGCAAATTTCATCTTTTTGTAAAAAGGGTGCACCCTAAACATGGAAACTGCAAATATCATCTTTTTGTAAATAGGGTGTGCCCTAAACACAGAAACTACAAATTTCATCTTTTTTGTAAATAGGGTGTGCCATAAACACAAAAACTGCACATTTACTCTTTTTATAAATAGGGTGCACCCTAATCACGAAAATGGCAATTTTCATCTTTTTCTAAATAGGGTGTGCCCTAAACACAGAAACTGCAAATTTCCTTTTTGTAAATAGGGTGTGCCCTAAACACAGAAACTGCAAATTTCATCTTTTTGTAAATAGGGTGCACCCTAAACACGAAAACTGCAAATTTACTCTTTTTGTAAATAAGGTGTGCCCTAAACGCAGAAATTGCAAGTTTCATCTTTTTGTAAATAGGGTGTGCCCTAAACACAGGAACTGCAAATTTCCTCTTTTTGTAAATAGAGTGTGTCCTTATCATGGAAACTGCAAATTTTATCTATTTGTAAATAGGGTGTGCTGAATCACCGAAAATGCAAATTTCATCTTTTGTAAATAGTATGTGCCCTAAACAAATACACTGCAAATTTTATCTTTTTCTAAACAGGGTGTATTCAAAACATGGAAACATGTTACTACTTTGCAAGTAGGATATATACTTATCATGAACACAACTGTTTAATCCATAAAAACAAAAATCTGACCTGCTAAAATGACTTTACTTTTTCAAAAAAGAAAGATAACTATCTGTTTATTTACATAGAAATAACTTTATCATTAAAATCGGCTTCATAATACAGTATTAAACAGTGATATAGTGACATAATTTTAAAACAACCTCTTAAAAAGCATAATAAATTTTACATAATTCTATATTGATAAAATAAATTGTAGTACAAAAATGGATTCTATTTAACAAACACATTTTTAAATAAAATGGTTGAAATAATCTTAGTTTTACTTCATCATTAATCTTGATATGTATCACACCTAAAAAAGATTCCAGGCTTTCTTTCCAAAAGGCTTGTTTTAGTGGCATTTTTTTACCAGGTTTATTTTCCAGATTCTTATTTGATCAACTAGCCAGTATCTACATAAAGGTCATATATGTGCCAAAATTGCATCATATTAATCCTTGATTGAAATAAAATCAAGATACAACAAATTAAAAACCTATAACAATCAAGTCTATAAAATAAAGATACAACAAATTGAAAATCCCATGAATTTGTCAAGAGCAAATTAGTTTGGGTAAAAATAATTTTGTTTTAAATAATAAGATTAAACTAATATTGAATAACGTGTACTTACTGGCTGTACAGTTGAAGTATATTTAAATCTTGAAACTCTAATTTGAATTAATTTCTAAAACTTTTTATTGATTTTCAATTAAATATAATTTTTATCTATTAGTATTGCAAAAATGTTGAAAACTTCACTGATCTTAATCATATGTCAAGAGGTATGTCATAGCTCTTAAGTAGTTGTGGGACTGAAGATAAAACAAGCTTAATTGAAATATTTAAAAAAAATCAAACACCTAAAAACATAAACATTTAACGTCTACTGCTATTTTGTCAACATATAATGTATATTTTCAGTTACTTTAATGCTCAATTTTTGTTATAACAACTAAGAGCAAACATTTCACATTTATCTAAACTTATACAAGTCAACTTGCAAAATAAAAGTAGTCATAAACCAGTAAATGCATGTATTTACTGAAAAAAGTAGGGAACTTGAATATTTAATTAATTATTGTTTGCAGTTCAGCAATAAACTTCTCTTCATCAGTCAAACTGATAGCTGTTTCTTTTATCATGAATGACTCAGGTGGCATCATGGTCACCAGGAAGTCCCAGTTTGCTTTGTTTACATCCCTGGGATTTAACTGGAGTAAACCTGAAAGAGAAGGAAAGAATGGCCTTAGATGTAAAATAAGGTGATGCTGTTTTTGTGTTCTAAGAACTGAAGGTATGAAATGTTTTAAAACATTTAGTGCTTCCTGCCGTAACTTGGCACAACTTGGACACAAAAGCCTTATTTGTGCTTGTTTTAAGTTTAGTTTTGTGGTTTTCTTTTTATTATAATATTAATTGACAAAAGCACAAGTTATAAAAGCATTTTACTAACGAAAAATCAAAAGAATTAACCTTTTATACTTGTTTTTAATGGGCGATAATATAATCTCTACATAAAATCAGTTCCCCAACTTGCCAAAATTTGCCTACAGAAAGGACCACTGTTATTTAATTTATTGCTGTCGTCACTTCTACTTCCTTATTTGGTATGCAAAAATGCATGAGTTTTACCGATGACAATCAAAGGCTAATAAATATTCCAACTTCTATTTGTGCCATTTTGAGATTTGTGCCATGATATTGCACCAAGCAGTATACGATGTACAAATTGAGATTCTGTACAGGTTGTAACTTGAACAATAATACTGTACAGCATTCTTTTACAATTCGGATTTAGAAAGAATTTTAATTATATCTAATATTTTATTTGAAAATATAAACAATTTTATTTATTAAAATATTAAAATTAATGTCACAGTGTCACACATATCTTTTTTTAAAGTAAAATATACCTTTAAATATTTGACCATTTGAGGTAAGCATTGAAAAAAGAATTATTATTTACAGTGACAAATATTAATTTTGTTTATTAACTTATAAACTAAATATTAACTTTATACTCAAAAATAAAGTTATTAACAAACTTTATCATGGAGAAACATTGAAGCAATTCATATTATTTTTTATTTTTGCATAAAATTTGTTAAGTTCAGCTGTGGCATAGGAAGGTATCTTTATCTTTGCACCCACTGGAGGCACAAGCAGGGTGGGTTTTTTTAAGGCTTGTCCAAAAACAGTGGGGTTTTTTATGGTGGGATTTTTTGAGTAGTTTTTCTACTGGTTCTTTGTGTCAGTTAATGAAGATACCTCCAATGAAGATTTTGTTTTATTTGAAAGAACATGTACAATAAACCAGCATAATTTGCAAATTTTCTTTTATAGATTAATAATCTGATAAATCTATGAACAAACACTCTAAAAACTCCCATTAGAAGGCAACTATAAAGAAAGTTCATCGAAAAGTCACAATTCCATTCACATGAAATACAACAGACCATTTATTCATGGCATGTACAATAATTAAACTTACAGTTTTTATTTTTTACATGACATTTATGTAATTTAATCAGGACCTAATGAAACTAATGAACGGAAAAACCTACCTTTTGGTATAACACCCTCATTTATCTCTCTCTTGTGTTTGCTGAGACTTTGTCTGGTGGACATAACTTCTCCATTTGAAGTTATGAGGCCCAGAAACATCTGGTCATTTCCCCACTTCAACACCACCAAGTCTCCTGCTTTCTGTCTGTGTAAAAACATACTTTGTGTAGCATAAACTTGGTCGAAATATATCATTTACACACACTACACTTAAATAATAAAAGATTTATGGTTTATCTAAATCAAGCATCCCTAGAAAAAGCATTAGGTTTTGGGTATGCTTTTATCACCACAGCCATTGTCACATTATGGCTTCCTGTTAATGTCCCCTTTAATATCAACACTATGGATTTGGAAATCTTTTTTAGTGTATCAAGCTGACCTTTGACCTTTTAAAGGCCACATGATCCAAAATCTGATTTTCTTTCACTTACTGATGATGAATTTTTGTATCAACTTAATTAATTTCTGGACAACAGCCTATTTTAAGGTCTACGAGGACATTATTAATTGATTAGGGAGTACTTTTTATCCCGGGGTTTTCTACTGTCATATCCTTAACAAAAGAATGAGAATACTTCTCCCATTCATACAACCTTAACCCTCTAATGTATTCTTCATCTTTTTTGATTATACTGATGGTGCATTATTAATTGAGTTTCTAGTAGAACTTGAAATGTGTTTTGATTATATGTCTTATTTGATTTATTTCAACTGAAACTAAATCCTCTTCACACTAATATGGCCAAATATTTACCAGGTACCCTATTTCTAATTGACATGTAGAATTAGCAATTAGAGTTCTTGTATATTTGAGGGGTGAAAAGTGCCTTTATCCTCCAATAATTATTTGTTTTGTAATGTTTTATATCTCTGCTAGCTGACATGTTAAAGGCAAATAAAACTGTTACATACATTTAGTTACCATTTCACAATGTACAACTAACTATGGTATTTAAAACTAAGTTTCAATCTTGTTGCAGGAACATTGAAAATGAACTGACATTGAAATATTGTAATAATATCCTTGATATCAGCTTCCTGGAATGGGACACTTATGTTTTGCTAAACAAGAACTGTTTTCTAATTGTGATTAAATTGCTCTCAAAAATAAATTAACATCTGCATCATACCTCTCAAGATTGACATTTCTTTTCTCCCCATTTTCTTGGTGCTCAACAAGTTTCTGAAGTAGACAAACAAATGTCAGGTTCTAACTCGTTGTTACATTATTTTGCAAATATTTTAAAATATGAACCAATATATGAAATTAACATCTACTCCACTGGTAAGAAATTGTAACTATTCTCATGCACCTGTAATTTTCTAGAGTTATATGTGTGGATGTTCTGTAACTTAAGAAAATTGTTCATTTTTTTTCTTTTATTTCCAAAATTATTTCTGAACTAGTGCCACCACAACATTCTTGCCATTCTAGAAAATAACATTAAACCATTTATCTTCATCAATTTTGAAGCTCAGTTTTGATTTAACCTACATTGAAATACAGACTTGCTACTTCTGCTGCGTACATGTAACATTTTTGAGGTGCATATCCCATGTACTTGGCAAAAGGTTTCTGGTATACTAAGTGTATACTAGTACTTTGTACACTGCTACTGAGTATCTACACATAAACTGAAAAACTGTATTTTTATATAATTAATCAAATGATTCAGCAACTTATGTAGTCAGAAAATTCATAGTTACAATGCAAACACCTTCTGCTTCAGGTGACATGTCATACTTATCTCAATAATAAAATATGTAAACTTTCTGATAAAGTCTTATAACTTACAAAGGGATTGCAAACAACTAAAATGTTTCTTAAATCTCTTAAGAAATAGGGGAATATAACTAGTTACTATGTCTTACTGCTTTTCTCACCTGACTTTTCTGAAACACTTTTATTGGTTTTGCTCCTGTCACTTGTTCTTGTTCATCCTACAAAGATATCAAATACAGGTGTTAGATACCAATTTAGCGATTCTCAGACTTTAAAAGGTGGAATCAAAAACTGAAGGTTAAACTTGATTGTATCAACATATCCCAAGACAGGCCATCTTTCACACCACAGGCATTCATTGGGTGTATTTTTAGCACTTATTTTACTGCGCTACAATAGCTTACCATGTGGAACTGAATGCTATCTAGGGAGGCTGCAAGGGATCCGGCCAACGTTCAAGAAAAATAGATGTTAAGTGGTGACTGAATCCCAGTACTGTAGGTGAACCCGGCAGTGTACTTTCATTGCAAACTCCTTCTTTTCTCGTAAATTTAGATCGTACCCCGTCAGCTGTAATACAGCAGGGAGGCCGGGTGGGACTCTATAGTTCCACATGGTAAGCTTGTAGCTTATTAAAGCTACATTTAGGTAATTAAAATTTTCAATTTGGTGTGATTCACAGTAATTATTAATCATTTCATTCAATTTGTCTTTTTTGGTCAATCTTGCCATAATGATAAAATTGATAATATGAAATATCATAAGGCACTATTATTAGATCTCAAGAGATCACAGCAGAAGTTATAGCCAGTACAGTTGCATGTTAGTTGAACTTATCATTTTGAATTTTAAACATAAAATATGTGAAAAATATAAAAAAACACCCCTTAGGTGGGTCTTTATGTAGCTCACACACACATTAATTGTCTACTTAAGGCCATTTATTCTCAGGTAAGATATTAGGTGGGTGAACCAATATAGTTCGCAAGGTACATGGCTTAACCTGACAAAAAGTGCATATAATTGGTCCATGTGAACATTCTTTTAGACGTAAAGAGGACCTTAAAATTTAAACTTTAGAGCTAAAATTTCCACAAAGATGACATAAACAAGTAATATTTAATCTGTGTGAGGCTGGTCAGACTTTCCATTTCCCTGCTACAAAGTAGAATTTGTTAAAAGAAGTACAAAAAATCTTTTGGTTGGGGTTTTTATAAGCATCATACACAGGTTAAATATCAACTTAAAACCTTGATTATTGGCATATGGAAAAAGAACAACTGAATATATTATCAGATAAGATATTATTATTTGGGGGCTCGGTGGTGTAGCGGTTAGAGTTCTCGCCTCCAACCTCTGAGGCCGCCGGTTCGAATCTCGGGCTGGGCACTTCATGTTGGAAAGTTGGTAGTTACTTGCCGATGCCCGGTGGTTTACAGTGCAGTATGCACTGGTTTCCTCCACCTGTAAACTACCCGTCGCAATATGACCCTGGCTGTTGAACACGACGTAAAACAACAAATAAATCTACAGATAAGATATTAGTTGCATGAGTGACATAGTGTGAATGCTGTATAGGGCTTAAAGAGGGAAAAATTGGTCCCTGTGGCCCATGCTAGACACTTTAAGGTAACATTAAAATTAAAACTACAGACCTCATTTTTTTACAAAGATCACAAAATGTAAAGGCTTAATAAAAGTACATGATTCAGTCAATAAAGGACAACAAAATTTGTGAAATATGTCCTAATCTTTAAAAGGCATCAACAAACTATTCTGGTAAATGTATCAATGAATGAAAAATCCCACTTATACCTCATAAAAAATCCTACAATAAATGGATGGGTGTGAATTTAATTATAATAAAATCTCAACATTATTGTACAAATGTGTACTTTTGCATCATAGTTAAACTGTTTGGTTTTAATTTGATTTCAGTAACATACCAGTTTTTTTTTCAATATGTTGACTTCTCTTTCCTGAAATAATGCATTCCTTCATATAGAAATTGTGACAATTTTTCACTATGATGTTTGGATTCATTTTACTGACTAAACAATTTAATGTATTACACTAACTTGCCTGGTAGTTGCTTGCCGTTGGTCGGCAGTTTACAGTACAGAACCCTAACGAACTGTTTGTACTGGTTTCCTCTGCCCTTCCAACTACCCGTCTTGATATGACCTGTACAATGTTGAAAGCGACGTAAAACCCCAAATAAATAAATAAAAATAAATACACTAACTTGCATCTCCCATAGCTGTGCAAAACAATACTCCAAACCATTGTACATATATATATATATATATGTTGTATTGAATATGGATAACCATTGAATGTGTACATTCAAGCTATTGAATGTGTACATTCAATAGGCAAATCATTGAATATGTACATTCAATGGCTGAGCTGTGGAATCTGTAGATTCAATGGCTAAAATCATTGTGTACATTCAGTGACCCAAGGCATGGAATGTATAAATAATTAAATATGAAATGCTGATATAGATTGCAAAGATTGAATTTATAACCTAGATTGGATATGTTCTATCATAATAATTAGCAATTAAATTAAATGGCATAAAGGCAGTACATTTCACGAATTAACATAAAGAAGGATCACTCTACAACATTAAAATCAATAAACATATATGTTATGACACATATTTCATATATATCATCACATTATTTTCTTTGCTGTCTTTATATTTTATAAATCACTTAGTATTACACAATAAGCTTTTGTGGCATCATTCTGCTATTTCACTGCCAGAACATTGTACTAATTTCTGAACATCAATCCTTCCTGATCAAAGCCATGAAAGCTGTATAAGCTTAAATGAAATATCTAAAGAAAGTTTTTAAAAATAAATATTTAAAAGCCCAGTGCTATTTTTTCAACATATTTGCATTTAATGTAATTTAAAATGAAGTATGCTTAGCGTGTTGTAATAGTCCTCATAATAGAGTAAAGTGTTCCAATATAATTCACAGTTTGGTTTACCATTAATATTATGTAGAATAAAATGTTCCAATATAATGTATATTTTGGTTTACAGTTCAATATAATATATTTACAACCAGTGAACATCAAAGTTTCTTTTCATAAATCAGTAAATACAGGTATTTACTGAAAATTTTAGGGAATATGCATATTTACTGATCAAATCAGTAAATACGCGTATTTACTGATTTCGCATATTTACTGTAACTTATACATTCAATGGTTATCTACATTCAATATAACATATATATGTTTTTTTTCTGTCCACTAAACATTTCATATTAATAAATGTTAAAGCCCCAAATTAATGTCAGGTGAATAAATTACAAATTTAAGATGAAACAATATATATTTTGTACATAGGCATAAAACAATGCAGTAATGTTGTAACAGTAAATTCTATACATTATTCACTAGCATTTAAAATCCCTGATGTCTTTCCTTTCACTTTAAATTTGTTAAGTAATAAAATATATGATACATCCACTAGGTCAAATGAGAGTAACCTTTGGGCAATCAGATTATAACCTTTACAGCTGTATAAGTATTCATGTAAATAACTAAAACATTTTTTATGAAAAGCAGTCTTACCAAGTCTTGAATCTGTTTTTCTTTTCTTTCACATTCAGCCAGGTGTAATGTGCAAGCATGGCACATCTGCAAATAAATGCAGACATTAGGATAATATACATGTATTAACAAGTGCACTGTGCCTTTCAATCTAATAATGTTATATTTTTAATTTGTTTCTGATGGTTTTCTTGATTTAATGTTTTCCTGAATTAATATACTGACTAGGGAGTTTTCTATATTCAAAGCATGTACATGTACTACAAATGTTTTCTTTCAATTTTACCAACATAGAACATTTGTAATTACCTTGTCTGAAGGAGAAGCTGTGTTTTCTTGTCCTACTGCTTTCAATTCTTCTAACTCAGTATCATCTTCATCCGCTAATTCATCTGCTGCAGCACTGATTTGGATATTCATTAAAAGATATGTTTAATCCGGATATTAGATAAAACTTTACAAAAATTGAGTTATAAAATAACTTATCAGTTACTGTTTCTGGGACAATGTTTGCAAACTTTGGTGTCATCCTTGCCTGGTTCATTGCTGAGCTTTGATCAATAAAATTCAAGTACAACCAATAGTTTCAAAACTCATTTCTTTGTTATACTTTGTTACAAAGACTAGAAATCTATTTTGTAAAAATTTGGTAAATTCACTGGTTAAAATCACAAAGTGGTCATAAATTCAAACATATAAAGTAAACAGAAAAACAGGTGTCCCATTGTTGTCAAAGTGATTGTCACCTCAGACAGTCGCAAGTGAGAGTAGGTAAAGCATGTAGTGATGGACACATTTGTGAAAAGCTTTTAAGTTATATTTTGGTTATATTTGTGGTGATTTGAGTCTATTATCCTTGTTTTAATGTAATATTTGATTTATCTTCCCAGCATAATCATTTAGTTGCATTTCTTATTTACATTGATAAAATTTGAGGGTGCAATGTCTAAGTTAAAATATAATAAACAGATACAAAACAATGATATTTGATTGATAAAAATATTTCTACACTAGTTTATACAATGGCTGAACAATTGTACCCCCATTTAAATAACTCCAGTTAAAATAAAATAAATAGTGGATTGTGTTTGTGTTCCCACAAGCTTTGTATTCAACTATATTATAGATTAATGGCAAGATATTACTATGGGGATCTTGAACTCACCATTTTTTATTAATTTCCTTGCATTTGTTGATGAAATTGCCAACCGTCCATTCCTTGGCAATCAGCATGTCCAAAGCTGTGAGCTTCTCTTCATCCGGGATCTTGTGAAATGTCTTGAAAACACCTTGTGGGATACTGGTAGATTTCCCACTTCCCTTCAAGGCACTAGTGTCCCACATGGTAAAGACAGTTTTCAGTTTATTCCAAACTGCCTCAGATGACCTGGCTAACTTTGTTTGTATTCTAGCCTTTGAATTGATTTCTGAATTTGTCTATAAATAATAATAGAACCAAATAAGCAAATAGCTATATCTAACTATATTGTAACAGTTTGAACAGTATATTTATTGAGCAGTCATATAGTATGCAAAATAAAATGTATTGTAATTGTATCCCTGAAAAGCGGGGATACTATGGATCATGCACGGTCATCGGCCGCAGCCTCGTCCACAGAGATTTTCTTTTGTTCAACCTACAAGCCACATTTCTTTTGGGATTTCTTTTAAACTTTGAAAGTGGCTTGCTATAGCAGAGACCTGGCCACCCTATTATTTTGCTCGCCAAGGAGTCAAAATTATGCTCTGGGGAGTCAAAAACGTCAAAAATTTTGACTAATTTTTACTATTGCTTGTGTTCAAGCTGTAGGGCACAGTTTTTTTCAGATTTATTTTATATTTAGTGCATGAATTGGTGGGTATGACATCTCACCACCCTATATTTTTTGTAGGCCTGGGGTCAAAATCAAGTGAGATTTGGCTATTTAATCCTAGGAGTCAAAATTCTGCTCTGGGGAGTCAAAAACCTCAAAACTTTGACTTGTAACTTGAAAACTATTGCATTTACATAATTTTGTTTAAATATGTTATTCAGTTTCTTTCGGGTCAGCTATAACATAGTAAAATTGCAGACACTATAAAATATAAATAATGTATTTCTTGAAAAATATTATGAACCAATCTGAATGAGGAATTACTTCAAAATAATGTTGGATATTGACTTTTAAGTGCCATATATTCTGAAATGATATATTCTGCTCTTTCATATGATTCTGAGAAACATTAAAATGTCATTTTTTGAAAACTTTACTCAATTGAGAATAAGTTGTAATGACCAGTAACTGCCACAATAAATCCATGCCAGACCACTGGGATAATTATTTACAAGATTTGTTTTACTTAGAAAAAATAGGTGAACGCACCTTGTACCCTGTGATGGCTCTTATGTCACCGTACCATCTTTCTTTTTCTTTTCTCCCTATTGTTGTGGTAACAGCAGTGATCAAGAGCAGGCGCTGACGAAACAATATTGTTTCATCTTGCAGTGTCGTTGGCCTAGCAAAGTTCAACATTTTGTTTTCCCTATATGATATGCTCAATGCCTGTTGCGCGGTTAAACCTGCATATATAATGACTGGCCATGTCTCATAAAACTGATCCGATGTCTCCTTCCTTATTGCTTGCAATGCTATTCTTCTATGATTCCCTGCTAGAATCTCTATACAGTAGTTCCCTGACCTGAGTTGGTGGATATTTAAATCTTTCCTCTGAACATTTGGTAAATGTCCAATTAACAAAGCTGTCTTCATTTTGTTGGACATCATTTCTTCCTTCAAATCAGCAACATGGCATTCTTCGGCAACTCGCAGAAGTCTCGAGGAGGATGGCTCAACCAGACATGAAATTGGGACTTCAATAATTTCATCTGTTGAAGGAAAACATGCTCCTTTACACATACATGTAATCAATTTATTTTTCAATACATGAATGGAGCCATAACTATAACTTTCAAGAATTCCGTGTAATGTCTGAACCAACAATCATTTCTGTAATTGTTGGACCAAAGGTCAAAGTTGGGGTTTTGCGTCCCGTTCAACAGCCAGGGTCATATTGGGACAGGTCCTCAGAATTGCCACTTGTGGGACTCGAACCCACAGAGGTGACAGCCTATGATTAGATGCCAAACTTGCTAACCACTAGGCCACTGAGGACCTCTGTAATTGTTGGAACCAAATATAATATCTTGCCAATCTTAAGTTTTGTTACTAGCCCAATTTAGGATCATAAGTTTTGGGGTGTACAAAAAGAAAAACCCTCGGGAAAAATGTCCATCAAGTGAACCCCATCAGGAAAATGGCCCACCAGCTAAAGTGATGGGTAGGAAAATTGCCCATCAATTTTTAAATTTAGTGCTTTGTTTTAGTTGTGCTTTCTAGTGACTGTGTCCCTGTTTCTTATCCACTTCATAAGTCTAATGTACTGACTGGATATTGGGACATACTGTGTGTTCAGGCCAGAGGTTTGAACACTCACAAATTCAAAAGTCACAATCCGAGCTGATTCAGGGAAATCTCAACCCTTCTAAAGAGATAGATTGAAGCAGATTGCTTAAGCCCCTTTGTAGTGTGAACCTTCTCAATCCGGGTTGACAGGGTTGATTGTATTGTTACTCTAACCAATTGACATACTGCCTTTAATTAATTTCTTAACTTAATGTAAATATTTCTTGGTCAACGGACAAAACCCCGGATGACAAAACACCGGAAGACAAAACCCCGGTAAAATATGACTACTAGGACACAATCCCAGAGTTAATTTTAAGGGGAGTTGGACATAACCCCACAGTTGGAACTCCAGAGAAATATCATATGATAAAGCACAAGAAATTTAAACATGATTTTAATCTTTTTCACACTTGAAATTTACTTGGGCATGTGTTCAGTTTAAAGATGCTGATGTTATTTAGAAGTCACAAATTACTACTCTGGCTATTTAAGTCTTTTCAAGCAGTTGCCTTTTAACTGTAGATGAAAAGAAAAAAAGGGTAGTTACAGAGCATGTATTTTTACAGTATATTTATATACAAATTGGTTACACTGGAAAACAAACCAAAAAGAGAAAAGTTAATAAAATTAATTAATAACTTAATAATTATATACAATGCTTATTAGAAAAAAAACTGAATTGTAATAATTAAAATCGACTTTCACTGATAACAAAAGTATAGGGGAGGGCTGCAACTGTGCTTTGAAGATGACAGTAATTGGAAGCCACATCACTACCACACACACAAGTCTATATTATACTGGGGTTTTGTCCTCCGGGGTTTTATCCGCCATTCATATTTCTTAATCCTTTGTTAGCAGGGTAGATAGTTGACACAAATGCCACCAGAAGTGATTGATGTGTGATTTCTATATGATTGCAATTTGACAAAAATATATGAATCTTTGTAACTGTGGTGAGATAATTGAAAAGGCAGAACTATTTCAAAAGATTCTCATTGGTCTTGCTGAAAAACTGACACAGTCTTAATATATAACATTTCTGTTAAGTTAATTATATAGCATATTATTATGCTGGGAAAAAGCCATAATAAATCATGTACCAAAAAAATCTATGAAAGACCCACATGTACCAACAGAATATAGGGTGTATCTTTACTCTCACATATTGGCAAAACTTATTCACAAATATTAAACAACTGTTTTGTTAGTTACTGCGAGAAAATTGATTTATTTTGTGATGAACAAAATGGCTTCCGTCAGTCTCGCTCATTACCACTCTGCCACCGTGGCCCCGAATTGTCATTTAAGAAAGTTTGTCAAATTTTTAGTTAAAATTTGGGAATGTAGGAAAAATAAACTTTTAACGTGTTAAATTAACAAATATGACATGTGTTAAAATAACAGGTATGACTTGTGTTTATAATGATAAATGTCCATTTAGCCAAAATGTTATTATTACTATGTATTACACACTATTTTTGTCAATGTGGTTATTACTGACTTATAAGCCTTTACAGGCTGGGTGTTACAATATGTAGTTGTGATATTGTATTGTATGCATATAACACACTGTCAGTATAATAAAAAATTATCTATCTATCTATAAAAGTTAATGAGCTATTTAACAGTATGATATATAACATCACATTGGGACCTTGTAAATCTTCATTAATTTTATCATTTTTAGCATAATAAAAAAATTGTCATTTAAACAATTTTTAATATAGATTCTTTTAAATTTCGAGGCTTACTTTACTCAGGTTTTGACACTTTTCAATCAAGGTTATACTCTATAGTGTGGACACTCAACTCGCAATCTGCTTCAACCCTCAATCCTTGTCAACCTGGATCGAGTCGGAAGAAGGTGTAAGTTTCTATCGTAATAAAGTAACAAGTTAAGCAACGCCTTTGTTGTGGAATAAGAAAATACAAATAATTATTAACAATTAAAGGGCCAATGCAGCTGAAAACATATATTTCAACTATTAATTCATTCACACATTACAAGTGATAGAAACCAAAACTAAAAGCCCACATGTTTGTAATGTTTAAAATCTTCACTTGATGATTGGAAAGTGAGAGCCTGCCTCATTTGAACCTTTGACCCCAGATTTGTTTATGCTACATCACAGCATGAACCCATCTCTGCACACACTGCTGTACTGCACAAAATGTGTTATCTTAGATCTGTTTTCTTACTGTTTCTACTTTGTTTCTAGTATACTGATATTTCAATACACAAACTCATGTTGTCAGATGTTATTGGTAACATTTTTAATTCACACATGACTCTATCTGAATATCATGAAAGTCCAAGGTTTTTTATATACTATTAAGGCTTTTTCCATTCTCTCAAAACAGACAAGGCATTCTTTCCACAAGGTTCTACTTCCATGAACCTAAAGATAAATGTCCTTGTTTGAATTATTTACCCCCAAAAAGATTTACTGTAAGCATATCCCTTGATAAAAAGAAATGAATACATCTTAATATCCCTTATCAACCTTTTCACTCAGTGACACATTATCTGACACACATATGTCAACAAACAAAGCACAGTGGGGCATCACTGCCCCATCAGTGAGTGAGTGGGACTTGCCATGAATCTGCCTCAAGATAGATATCACACAATAGCAAATACAGATTTAGAGGAAGAAAAAAAGAGAACGCATTCATTTTCAATTAGCTGGAGATACACAAAATACTGTACAAGAAAAACTGTTTATGAGAAAGTTGTTTTACCAGTCATCTTATCTTGTGAAAGAAGTCAAGGCTATACATTTGACCAATTTACATAGTGTATGTGAATAAGTAGCTAGATCAACAACTCCTGCTGCTAAACAAAAGCTGAATTAAAGCTTTTTTTCCAAAAAGGAAAATTTATATCCACACAATTCCACAAGAATGGAATCAGAAGAATGTGGGATTTTTTTTAATGTGCCTAAAATTGGGAATTTATATTATATGAACACTGCTCAGCTACAATATATTAATAACCACATCACTGCATGCTAAATACCTCATTTTTTTCTTTGAAGATGCCATAACTTCAAAAACACTAGGAGGTTAGCTTTGCCAGATAATAGAAATTTTGTTTTTTAAGTATACATGTGGCAGGTGTGGTTTTAAAAAGTCTTAAAATAAATGAGGTGAGAGGAAAAACTATATATTTATTATATCAAGATGGCCAAAATCTCTTAAATACAGGAATTTTAAGTAAAAAGGTAATTAAAAATCTTCCTTAAGCTTAATCAGTGTGTTAAGTTGGGAGCTGAAAACCCTCATTTTTACTTCAACAATACAATTTCACTGCAAGGTGGGCATAACTTCATTCATATTGGGACTTTAAGGTGACCATAAAATAGGAATGTCTCTTTTGTCAAACTTTAAAGGTGCATAAAGTTTTAGCAATAAAATAGCAGGAGGCTGAAAACTTTTTCCTTTTTTCACTGTAAGGTGACCATAACTTCATGCATATTGCGACTTTAAGGTGACCATAAAATGAGAATGCCCCTTCTGCGAACCTTTATAAATGTGCCAAGTTTTATTTTACACATTTTAGCATTAACTGAGGTAAGGACTGAAAAACCCTACACTTTTAGTTTAAGATGGCCATAACATCATTAATATTTAAATCATAAGGTAGTAAGAGTCTTCTTTTGATCTACTTCAATATCAATATATGTTAGATATGGAAAAAGAAAGGGGCCAGATGGCTTTATTCCAATTTTATTACTTTAGGGAGGGCATAGCTCCAGTTATGTTAACAGTTTAAGGTCACAATAAAGTCAGGATAATCTTTTAGTAAATCTTAATATATATGCCAAGTTTGGTTGAAAAAAGTGAAAAATTAAGTGAATTTGAGGGCTAAAACCCCCTTTTGACATTAAGTTGACTTTAAGATTAAAGATACAGGGCTAAAACTTTGGCATGTAAAAGATTATCAAAAAGTAGTGGAATATGTTATTCCAACAAAACGCTGAAATCCTGGCCATTTTTGAGATACAGACCAAGTACCCATTTAAAAAAAAATTACGAAAGTAAAACACCTCACATTCAGGCATCTATGGTCCAATTGATCAGAAAATCCTTTCCAACCTGTGGAATTAGGTTTAGAATGTACCTGACAGGTGTGTGATTTTTGAAAAATGCTTTCGGTTACCTTAAGCAAAGCAGTAAAATGTATCCTTTTCATGAGGAAACCTTGGTAACTGAAGGAAATTTTATGGTCGCTGTGACTTGACTGAGCAAGGTTCAGTAGGATGGCTGTAAAACTGTATTCTAATCTTAGTACGCACAATTTACGCATGGTTCTATTGAATCATTTTAGTGATACAAACCATTTTTCCATGTATTCTTTAGCTTAGAAAACTGTGATCCATAGGTGTTAATCTTATAATAGCAAATACCTAGAATTAATATACCTTTTCAAAGTATATTACTGATAAACTTTTCAGTGTATTAAAATGTCTTACAATTTAAAGAATACTCACCAAACAAATGCTTCTGTAATGACTCGTGGGAACTACTCTCCAGCATCTTGGACTCAACAGAAGTGTTAGTTATGTTACAGTCTGCTGACATGTTGGCTGTGTGTGGTATTTCAGAAGCACCAGCTTGTGGGGCTGAACAAATACATTGTATTGTATTGTGTATTTATACTCAGCTCAATATCTCCATATACTACAGGACTCAAAGCGCTATTTAATCCATCCGACTGCACAGGTACAGCCCCAACTCACAAGTAACTGACTTTCCCCTAACTGAAAGATAGAGGCTCAAGGATGACCATTTATAGACAAGTGTGCTACACGCAAGGCCACAGTCACAGATAAATATTCACTTATATTCATTACTCAGTACCACTAGGAAAGACACTAGTGACAATGCAAATAAATCTATGTTGCATGAATGCTCCCTATTTTGAGAACCACCGTGTTTTAAATTGCTTATCATAAAATAATGATAAAGTCAGTTATTAGAGAGAACAATTGCATGTAGTAACTCTTCAGATCAAAAGCTTTTACATCAATTGTGTGGGTCACTTTTGCAGAAATATGAAATAAAATAAAAGTACATTACAGTTAATTGGACTTTTTACCATGATATATTTACATTTATATTTAACATTTTCCATAGAGCTTTTAAATGAAAGTACTGTTAAATAACTTATTTTCAATGATTGTTTGTCAAATGGAGTTAGACAAAATAATTTTTTTATTTGTATTATTACATATAAATTTTGACTTGTCAATATTTGTTTGGCATTATTTTGGACAAATATTCTCTACCGTTTGATTTGATTAATTTTTTTATATTGCATGACAGTGGAATAAAGTGGTACTTAATGTTCATGAAACAGACTTTATAATACAGGAACACTGTATGTACCAGTGTGAAAAGACGATAAACTGCATATGAAATATGTTTGAACACAAATGTGCATACCTAACCAATAAAAAAAAATATATAAATATTCAATCTTACAGTGTAAAATGTTGCTTAATATCACAGTCTATCTGATAAAATTATGAAAGTCATCACTATTTCATTAATTATTATGCACAACTCAGTGTTCCTAATTCACAACATCCACATAAATATAAATTGAAGTTAAAGGTTTTCCAAGCAAACACAAATGTAAAAGAAACAGTTACCTGCTTGTCTAAGTTGATCTTTCAGATTCAGCCATGCTTCATAGAACAGGCTCCTTGATTTTCTTTTTCCCTCAAAGTACTCCCTTGTTTGAGCACAATCAAACTTAGCTTTTGTTAGGAGCAGCTGTAGATGTTGATTTGAAGTGTAAACCTATAAATTTCATTTTAAAAATTCAAAAATTATATTTTCAGTTCAGGAATAATAATTTTGGAAGAATTTTTAATTGGACTGATTTACCACAAAAAACACCACTGTTGAGAAACCTGCTCTTTCTAGAGTACTGTAAAAATCCCACTTACATATCAATGAATCTTTTCTTTTATCTATCACTTAAACCTGTTTTGTAAAAAATACTGCAAGTTCTCTCTGATGAAAATTATAACAAAAGGACATAGATGCTGTCACACCCAAACTTCCATCTAATTAATGCAGTTACATGTAATAAAAAATAATTTTTAGGTCATTAGGATTGTGACACAACTATTTTTACTGTTTTACTTGATTTTTCCCAGTGGGATTTTCATATCCCTTCCAATTTTATAATCCTCACTTTAAAGTGTGCTCTCTTTGGGGAGGAGGGCTTATATGTCAAACTGTATTTTACTGTGTACAGCTTAAAAACTAGAACACAAATAATTTGGGTGGAGGGGCGCTTACGTCACCCCCTGATACAAACTGTGGACTTTAAACTGTTTGAGCAAAACTGACCTCTGAATATAAATAACACCCCAGAACTGTTAAGTTTCCATTATCTTTCAGGTTATACATACAGTTCATACACAAGTATCCAGTTATATTGTTTTTCTGAACATTTAAAAATCAGGTTAATTATTTATTTATGAGCCTTATATTTAAACATAAATATTTTCTTAGAAAAGAAAGTCTGAAATGATTTTACTTATTGTCTATTTAGATGTGTTTTATCTGAAAGGTTAAATTAACAAACCTAACTAGACATTTTAGTATTCTACTACAGTTAATATACCCAATATCTTTTTAAGTGAAATGTAAACTATTTAAATGTAAACATTAAATAAATGCATAAAATCCATATAACTGTTTATGAATTTTATGAATATATCTTACCTCCATAACTCCTGTTTTGTTTTTTGAAGGTTCAATGTTCTCAACTGGATCTGATCTATCATCCAAAGTCAAAAACAGCTGATGGCCACTGATTTTTAAATGCCACTCTGCATCCATTATAGTTGCAGTGATTCCACAATACGAAATTTAAATAATTCCAAAATGTGAGCAAAACACCGTGAACATTCCACTTTTACACAAGATATGACTTTCAATCCGGTGTGACAAAGTACCACACTTCACTGCATATTCTTGTTTAAATATAAGTCCATTATTTGACTTTCAGTCTTATCTGATCTCAATTAAGCTCATAGTAGGGGAACAGACTGACCTATGTTGCCACTCAGATAAAAGAAACACATTTTCCTTGTGCAATCTGAGTGTGTCTCCCTTAACTCATCTGGGCTCTCTTGTAGGTATTCATGCAAAACATGCCAGTGGGGTCCATTGGCTCAGCATGTATCTCTGACATGATAAGGATTGCCTCACCCCTTCACACACTTGATTTACACATTCACAGAAAGAGTCTGAGAATGGCTGCAGTCCTAGGAATTATGCCATCCCCACCCCTCAAATATGACAGAGGACTAATCTGCTCCACCACTGAAAGTGTTTATGTTATCTCAGTCTAGGGAAAAAGTGTAAAGTTTTCCTTTAATTCATTCCCCTCCCCATGACCCTCTCTGTCATACCCCACTGAGTTTTTAGCTGTCAGTTGTCAGGTTGTGTTTTCTTTCATTTGATTACACATATATGTTGGTGTACAAGGTACTTGCAGTAAACTGACTTTTCAACTATTTTCTTGAGTTGTCAGGGTTGTGTGTACATACACTGATACACTGGAAAAAAGAAAAACATTCACTTTTGACTTGTTCTTTGAGTTTAGAGGACTATTGGAAAAAAAGAGACAAGTGATTATAAAACCTATATCAGTCAATATATCCAGAGTATATTTTAAGTAACATTAATCCTACAATTCCTAACATTATTAGTATTCCAATTCCATCCTATTATTACAAACTGGACCAGAAGTGCTTGTATAGTGCAGACCTCCGCCAGGGAACGTTTCTGAAAATTTGGGATTTTTGGGTATCTGGAACATGATTCAAATATTTCCCAATCTATTTCACACTGGAAACCAAATATGTACACTGAAATGTATTGTGGGAAAACATTAATTCATTCCTTACATCCATCAGGAGATTATGTTTTGGTGCATTTGTTTATCTGTTTGTGTTTACAATTTCTCCAACAGTAACTGGAGATTACATTTCGATGCAATCCATCTCCAGATGTGACACAGAGAATTCTACATTCAGAATATGGCTGGTGACGCTTGCACGATATCTTTGTGAATGTCAAATCCCAATGTCCAAATACAAAGAAGATGTAAGGGTTTTTAATATAAACACTGTCCTTGAAGCCGGGGTCAAAAATTCATATTAGATCTCTTGAAATATCCGTGATCTGTGATTTCCTCTGGTTGTTGAAACATGCAAAAACCATTCGAAAACACTCCAAACAAGGCACTTTTATAGACAATCTGTTTGACCTTGAAACAGGGGTCAAATGTGAAATTTCAAATCTTACCATTCTTAAAGATTTACAGCCCAAGTTTTGTTGTTGGTTATTTTCAGATTTCATATCCTTGTACCAAAAAAAACAAAAAAGCCATTTACTTATATTACTCGCTGTTAAAAATACAGAAAGCTATTTCTCATTTAGCTATTGTAATGGACCTCTAAACCAGGTATCCCCTTTTACGATGCAGACCTTTTCCTTGAATGCCCTTCGATACTCGTAATGATAAATGAGTTTTGTTACCTAGCGCACTGAGTTCCCCTTTGTGGGGAAGATATTGCAAAGCAGTAGATTAGATTAGATACCGTTAACGCTTCTCTTACATCCCATCGTACGTGTATACACACGTAAGTGTGCTGCAAATATTGTTGAAAAATATGAATGTAGTCTGTTAGTGGGGTAGTAGAGATTTGCACATGCAAACAAGGTGTATTCTGCCAGCAATAGTGTCGCAACTTGAAGATCAAAGCACAAACTGCTACTAGCTACAGGTCATACAGTGGGTTTATATATATGCAAGGTACAGGTAGGTGTATCTTACAGGACGTGCAAACAATATAAGTAAATGGGGAGAACCTACAAAACTGGTAAGGAGAATGCACATGCCTAAGTCTCTCTTAAGTTACCCTTGAGATAGGTATACATTTGTAGCCATGCTGCGAGCTAGCAGGGAATAATTTGCATGCCAATTGTCATTGCAAGGTGTCTGCAACCTCAAATTTCTGTTATAAAATTGCAAGTGTAGCTTGAGTCTCCCTTGCAAATCAGTCGATTTTTCTCTATGATCAGGACGTACGTGCACATACAATGGGATGTTAGAGAGACTTTAGATTTAGAGATTAGAGAATGTAGGTGAACATGATATTTTAGTGCAGTGCTCAGGATCTAGTCATTTTGTAGTCATAAACACTTTACTCCAATCAGCTACTCTGGGGCCACGGTGGCAGAGTGGTAACACTCTCGCCTCCCACCTCTGCGGCCGGGGTTCGATCCCCGTCATGGCCGTAAGTGGGAAAGCTGGTAGTTGCTTGCCGTTGGTCGGCAGTTTACAGTACAGAACCCTAGCGAACTATATGTACTGGTTTCCTCTTCCCTTCCAACTACGCGTCGTGATATAACCTGTACAGTGTTGAAAGTGACGTAAAACCACAAATAAAATAAACCAATCAGTTACTGGTGCTAATTTACTGAGCCATGGAGTTTGATTTGCAAAAGCAACCAAAAATATTGAGGACCTTGGAATAGTTGATCCTTCTAAAGATTCACAGCCAATGATTTCCTATGGGCTGTTTTCACATTCCAAATTTCCAGAACCAATAACAGAGAAGATACAAAGTCTTTTTATAAACACACTTTGACCTTAAAGCAGGGGTCGAGGGTTAAACCTGATCCTTCCATAACATTCCTAGCCCATGATTTCCAAAAGGTTTATTTGACATTCTGAACTCATATGACGAGTAACAGAGAGTTATTAAATGTAAATATTCAACAGTTTAAGTGAAAAAGGCCAAAATATTGATATTTGGAGGCCAACCAATGACCTAGAAGAAAAAGTTTTTTCTTTAAGTGTGTTATTTAGCTACTATTGGGTCAGCTATAGCAGAGTAAAATTGTAGACCTGTAGCTCATGGCATAGCTGAACAAAAGCTACTTTGCGAGTCTCACTGTTGAGTAAAGCAGTTGTAACTTGAAAAGTATTGCATTTAGAGTATTTTGCTTAAATATGTTTTTCACCTACTTTTTACACTGTAACAGTTAACTTTGTACTTTACTTCTGAATACCATTTGCAGGGCACAACTTTTGTGTCCCTTTCTGCTATCACTCTTGCACTAAAACTAAAAAACAGTCAGCTGACACAGAGCCCATTCATGGGCACTGATTGCTTGTTATGTGAATAAGGTCTGACCAAAGGAAGAAGGGATTAAATTTTGGGAAAGATCTGGATCACATTTAGGATACCAAAAACAACTAGACCTATCGCATCAGAGAACTGATGCAAACTGTATCCACCAGAAAGAAAACTCACCAAAGCCATTCAAACATCGCTTAACCTTGAAGGAGAAGCCCAAGGTGAAATCTGACCATATCAAAAGATGCTTAGCCCAGGATTCCAATAGGTTGGTGTGACACTGCAAACCTCTAGGAACACCAATAAGCGAGATATAAACACTGATAATTTTGGCTATCCTCATTTAACCTTGAAGGAGGGGCCAAAGGTAAAATCTGATCACATCAAAAGATTCCTAGCCCATGATTTCCTATAGGTTGAATAGACATTGCAAACCTCTAGAACCAATAATAAGCGAGTTATAAGCACTTTTAAGTTTGGGTATCCTCGTTTGACCTTGAAGGAGGGTCCAAGGTAAAATTCGACCACACCAAAAGATTCCCAGCCCATGATTTCCTATAGGTTGGTTTACCATTCCAAACCTCTAGGACCAATAATAAGCGAGTTATAAGCACTTTTAAGTTTGGCTATCCTCGTTTGACCTTGAAGGAGGGGTCCAAGGTCAAATCTGACCACACCAAAAGATTCCCAGCCCATGATTTGGCTATCCTCATTTGACGTTGAAGGAGGGGTCCAAGGTCAAATCCTACCACACCAAACGATTCCCAGCCCATGATTTCCTATAGGTTTGTTTACCATCCCAAACCTCTAGGACCAATAATAAGGGAGATATAGGCACTTTTCATGACTGACAAAGAAACGCCTGTGGCGGCCATCTTGTTTTTCAAAATGAGGCCAAAAATATTCTCAGTCAAGATTTTATAATGAGGAACATATCCTGTGAATTTGAGATCTCTACCTAATACCTATAATACCCTTTGCTCTAGAGGGCCAACAAAAGTCCTTGTTTAAAGTTGAATAAATGTCCCTGGTGGCCATTTTGTTTTTCAAAATGAGGCCAAAAATATTCCCAGGCAAGATTTTATGTTTATGAATATATCCTGCAAATTTGAGAAGCTAGTTATAATATTTTTTTTTGTTAGAGCAGTAACGGTGAAATCTCTCTACATACTGCGGCGGCGGCGGCGTAACAAAGTCAAATCCATAGACCCATAAAAATCCATAGTTTTCAGAAATGCTGCATCTAGTGGGCTTTGCACTCTACAAGTGATTTCTAGTCTCTTTTATATTTACAATATATCAGTATGTACAGCAAATACAATTCACCTCTGTACAAGTACACTGGTATAGTGTAAGTATCGTGTTTGTTTTGATAATACTTGGGGGCATGCATCAGTGTAATTTGAGGGACTTTATGAGGAACCTGAAATCCAGTCATTTTCCAGCACTTTTTCCCTGGACTGATCTGAAGACCATGTAATTAACAGCCCATTATGTGTCTTGTGGTTGTAATTGACTGCTCTCTCATACAAGATGTGCATTTTAAACTAATATAATCAGGATCAAAATAGCATGCTAGCACTAAGCTTCCAAAGACCTTTTCCTCTTTTTGGAGCATGTCCTAAAATTAAAATCATTTGTAAAAGACTAATCAGACTTTATACTTGGTATTATATCAACAATTTGTGTATTACTTTGTAAATGGCAAGAAGAAAGTAGTCCAATCTTGATCAAGATTAGAATGATCATAGCTGCTAAAGTTATTTTGTTCAAGCTTTTTATCTGTAATGGGAGCATAAAGATTTAACAAAATGCATTTTATGTTGCTAATTCTGCAATCTAATAACAAAATTGTCCCCCCCTGTATCAATTGTGGTTGAGTCTATATTAACAGCTAGATTTTTTTAAACTGAGATAGCACTCCCTGTACAATTTGATTCAACATGAAAAAAGATTTCTCCATCCCAATCTTCTTTCCAAATATTTTCTTGATTAGCATGAGTGACATTCTTGAAATAAAATATGCACTGCCCTTTTGCTTTTAGCCACAGAAATATTGCTACTCTCTTTGTTATGTTAGTTAGTCCCCTAGTATTGAAACTGAATATATTTATACAATTGTTCACAGAATTACTACAATATTAGAAATAACAATGTACTTCAATCTTAACATAATCATTATCTTTATTGTAATAACACAATGTTAGCATTTTATACTTACTGATTCACAGTTTTATATTATTTTGTAAAAAAGGAGGATGTTGTGGATGTTAAATATTTTAGAGCCTTTATCCAGGCTAATATGGTCTTCCAGATCCCTCTCATTATTTTAAAGTGTCAGTGACCAGATATCCTGTATGTTGTTATAATATACCTTGGAGATTAAAATGTAGAAAGATTCCCACACACTTCACTGAGACCTTCATGTAATAACTTGTGTTTTCATAAATTATAATGCCTATGTACATGTTAATATCTAAATTAAAGGATTAGAATTAAACTTGTGTTTAATTGCAAAACAATAAGAAAAACCTGAAAACTTCCGTTAAATCACTATACAATCTTGAGCATGTAATTTCAAAAAGTAAGCAATAAATACTTAGGAAGCTGGTGGTATATGAAGACTTTAGATCTATTGTTACGGTTTTCTCTGTAGTTTGGAAAAGGTATTACAGTCTAGCACACAAGTGACTCTGGGAGCAATAGACTTGATGCTCAGCCTCTTTTCTTTGAAGTGCTGTTCTAATACCCCTAGCAGCATGCATTAATTATCTTGTATAAACAGAAGGACCTGGACCAGGCTTGGTGTCAGTTTCTTGATAAGCTGTGTCTACTCCAAGTACCAACATAAGGACAAAACATGTTTCACCCAAAAATATTTATATGCCCCAGACCAAAGTGACTAATTACCCCTTTCTTGGCACATGCCATAAACAAGGAAGCTCCAGATTTACCCAGTGAGAACATAGTTATGCTTGTTAAACACATGCTGTGTTGTAATTAGTTGTTATCTCATACACACAGGCTCTCTGTTAAATGTGGTGTTTGTGTTTCAAAAACTTTTTCACTTTGTCCACCAAACTGTCAAATTCACTACATTACTCAAAATTTGTGAAAATAAAGGACATGTAACTTTATATTGCTGTGTGGCCATTCCTTGTATACATATCCACAGACAAACAAATGTTAGACAGATAATTGATAGCTGATGTAGGAAGAATGAAATATACAGATAAAATTATTTCTTTAGCAACATTGGCCATAAATTGAAAACTTCAACTTGAATATATTATTTAGCCACTTATATTCTAAAGGGATAAAATCTATTTTCAAGTGTAATTACTTTGACTTATCCAGCATGTTTGATTTGAAACAAATACTTGTACTCCCAATAATAGAACCATTCATTTATTGACTTCTTAAATGGAATTAGGAATAGTGTTTGGCTAAAATGATCTATGTTTACTCTACTACTTACATTTCCCACATATTCTTCTTTATTGCTGTTAAAAAATAAAAATAAACACATAATTTGACCCCAACTGAATATGGCTGTAGTCAGGTTTACCATTTTTTGCAGAGAAGGATGTTCTATAGATGTGCAAAAGTCCTGAAAATTGTAAGTGAATGAAGTAAAAAATAAAAATTTTTACCTCAGTTTAACTGTACAAAGGCTTAGACACAAAAAAATGTTCAGATTTGGGGAAGTAGTGCCAATAATTCGACACACATTTCCCTATCTCAAAGCTAGACTACCAACCTCAGAGTCCTGAATATATTGCAGTAACTTTGTGATTTAGGTACAATAAGCCTCAGAGAGTATTGTTTTGTAAGTGTTAAGTGTTAAGATAGAAATGTTTTCACATTTCTCACATATTGTTGATTAGTGATGCTAATAATGGAAATCTAACACACAATTTGACCCAACTCCAACAGGGTTGTTGCCAGGAGTAAGAGTTTTTGCTAAGAAGTGTGTTTTATAAACATGTAAAAGTTCTGAAAATTCCAAAAGAGAAGATTACAAAATGACAATTTTAATTCTGTGTAACTATACTAGAGCTCAGATCCAGAAATCTGTTAATATTTGGTAAAGTGACAAGAATTCTACACACATTTACAGCTGTCAGAGTCAAACTGGCATTCCAAGGATATCTGAAATTTTCACAGTAAATAAGTATCATAGGATCAATAAACCTCAGAGAATATTGCTTTTATAACCGTTAAAATAGGAAAAACTTCCCAATTCCCACATATTCTTTAATACTTTTAATAACCACAGAAATGACACATAATTTGACCTTCAACCAATGAGGTTTTAAACAGGTTGATGATTTTTTTGCAGAGAAGTAGGTTTTATGAGTGTTCAAAAGTCCTAAAAATTAGAAGGGACTAGCTTAAGAAATAAAAATTTTGACTCAGTTGAACTACATTTGGGCTTTCATACAGAAAATGCTGTTTTTCAACATAAATGGGTACGCTACATTATTTAAATACAGGAAAAGCAGGGCCCTAATGTTCAATTTGACCCTATTTAATACCTCTTACAGCTGTGAACTAGGTGCACACTTATCCAGGATGTCTGTAATAAATAGTTGTGTTCATATAGTATTTATAATTTTTTATCTTTACATCCAATAGTAGAGATTAAGTGATATGCCCGCAAATTAAAGCACAAGTTTTTGGCTCTCAGATTTCAACCGGGACTCCTTCGTACCTGAAAATTTCATTGAAAGTTTGAATTATTGATACAATAAACCTCAAAGAGTATTGCCTTTCTAACATTTAAAACAGCAAAAATTTGAAATTTTTCACACATACTTCTTTACTGCAGTTGATAAGCATGACATTGACACATAATTTAAGCTTAACTCAATATGCTTTATCCCAGGTTGATGATTTTTTGTGGGAAAGTATGTTTTATAGGTATGAAAAGTCCTGAAAATTACAAGTGAACAGATTAATAAATAAAAATTTTAACTCAGTTTAACTATATTAAGGCTCTGACACAGAAAAGTGTTGAGATTCGGTAAAGTAACTGGCATTCTACACACATTTCTGGCCCTTAAAATGAGTCTGACAATGCCAGACACTTTAATTTTTCAGAGAAAGTTTCTTTTAGTGGAAGAAAAAACTTCAGGGAGTATTGCTCTTCTACTTTGTAAAACAAAAATAAAATCACAATTCTCGCATATTCTAGATTAACTAGACCTAGAGTATTAGAGAACCGATGCAAATTGTATCCACCAGAAGAAAACTCACCAAAGCCATTCGAACATTGCTTAACCTTGAAGGAGAAGCCCAAGGTGAAATCTGACCATATCAAAATATTCTTAGCCCATGATTTCCTATAGGTTGGTGTGACACTGCAAAGCTCTAGGAATACGAATAAGCAAGATATAAACACTAATTTTGGCAATCCTCATTTGACCTTGAAAGAGGGGCCAAAGGTCAAATCCGATCACATCAAAAGATTCCCAGCCCATGATTTCCTAGATTTTGGTTTACCATTCCAAAGCTCTAGGACCAATAATAAGCGAGTTATAAGCACTTTTAAGTTTGGCTATCCTCGTTTGACCTTGATGGAGGGTCCAAGGTCAAATCCGACCACAGCAATAGATTTCCAGCACATGATTTTGTGTACTCTCCTCGTTTGACCTTGAAGGAGGGGTCCAAGATCAAATCCAACCACAAAATAGATTCCCAGCCCATGATTTCCTATATGTTGGTTTACCATCCCAAACCTCTAGGACCGATAATAAGCGAGTTAGAAGCACTTTTAAGTTTGGCTATGCTCGTTTGACCTTGAAGGAGGGGTCCAAGGTCAAATCCGACCACACCAAAAGACTCACAGCCCATGATTTCCTATAGGTTGGTTTACCATCTCAAACCTCTAGGACCAATAATAAGTGAGTTATAAGCACTTTTAAGTTTGGCTATCCTCATTTAACCTTGAAGGAGGAGTCCAACGTCAAATCCAACCACACCAAAGGATTCCCAGGCCATGATTTCCTATAGGTTGGTTTACCATCCTAAACCTCTAGGACCAATAATAAGCGAGTTATAAGCACTTTTAAATTTGGCTATCCTTGTTTGACCTTGAAGGAGGGGTCCAAGGTCAAATCCGACCACACCAAAAGATTCCCAGCCCATGATTTCCTATAAGTTGGTTTGCCATTCCAAACCTCTAGGACCAATAATAAGCGAGTTAAGCACTTTTAAGTTTGGCTATCCCCGTTTGACCTTGAAGGAGGGGTCCAAGGTCAAATCCGACCACACCAAAAGATTCCCGGCCCATGATTTCCTATAGGTTGGTTTACCATCCCAAACCTCTAGGACCAATAATAAGCGAGTTATAAGCACTTTTAAGTTTGGCTATCCTCGTTTGACCTTGAAGGAGGGGTCCAAGGTCAAATCCGACCACACCAAAAGATTCCCAGGCCATGATTTCCTATAGGTTGGTTTACCATCCCAAACCTCTAGGACCAATAATAAGCGAGTTAGAAGCACCTTTAAGTTTGGCTATGCTCGTTTGACCTTGAAGGAGGGACCAAGGTCCAATCTGACCACACCAAAAGATTCCTAGCCCATGATTTCCTATAGGTTGGTTAATACCATCCCAAACCTCTAGGACCAATAATAAGCGAGTTATAAGCACTTTTAAGTTTGGCTATCCTCGTTTGACCTCGAAAGAGGGGTCCAAGGTCAAATCCGACCACACCAAAAGATTCCCAGCCCATGATTTCCTATAGGTTGGTTTACCATCCCAAACCTCTAGGACCAATAATAAGCGAGTTATAAGCACTTTTAAGTTTGGCTATCCTCGTTTGATCTTGAAGGAGTGGTCCAAGGTCAAATCTGACCACACCAAAACATTCCCAGCCCATGATTTCCTATAGGTTGGTTTACCATCCCAAACATCTAGGACCAATAATAAGGGAGATATAAGCACTTTTCATACCTGCAAAGAAACCCCTGTGGCGGCCATTTCTGTTTTTCAAAATGAGGCCAAAAATATTCCCAGTCAAGATTTTATAATGAGGAACATATCATGTGAATTTGAGATCTCTACCTATAATACCCTTTGCTCTAGAGGGCCACCAAAAGTCCTTGTTTAAAGTCGAAAAACGCCCGTGGTGGCCATCTTGATTTTCAAAATGAGGCCAAAAATATTCCCAGGCAAGATTTTATGGCTATGAATATATCCTGCAAATTTGAGAAGGCTAGCTATAATATTTTTTTCGTTAGAGCGGTAACGGTGAAATCTCTCTACACACTGCGGCAATTATGTCAACAGCATACATTTGACACATATTCAGTAAAGTACCTAGAATGCTACACACATTTCTGGCTCTCAGAGTCAGACCAGCATTCCCAGAGTCCTGAATTTTTCACAGTAAATTAGTTTCAAAGGTACAATAAACCTCCGAAATTATTGTTCTTCTAATTATTAAAACAGAAAAACATTCACATTTCTCACATATTTTCGATTGGTCTTATTAATAGTGCAAATGTGACAGATAATTTGACCTCACTTCAATATGGTTGTAGCCAGGAAGACAATATTTTGCAAAGAAGTGTGTTTTATATGTGTTTAGAAGTCCTAAAAATTACAAAAGTGTAGATTATAAAATAACAATTTAAACTCTGTGTAACTATACTACGGTTCTGATGCAGAAAACAGTTAATATTCGGTAAAGTGATTAAAATTCTACACACATTTATCGCTCTCAGTCAAACCAGCATTCTAAGGCACCTGAAATTTTCTCAGTTGATAAGCATCATGGGTACAATAAACCTCAGAGAGTATTGCTTTTCTAACCTTACAGATCAAACAAAATTAAGATTTCTCACATATTTTTTTCTTTAGTACTGTTAATAAGCACAAAATGACACATAATTTCACCCCTACTGAATATAAATGCAGCCAGGTTGATGATTTTTTGCAAAGCAGTGTGTTTTATAGCTGTGCAAAAATCCTGCAAATAAGAGGTCAATAGATTGAGAAATAAAAAATTAACTTAGTTTCACTAGAACAGGGCTTATACAGAGAAAAGGGTTGAGATTCCGTAAAGTAACTGGAATTCTACACACATTTCAGGCTCTCAAAGTCAGTCCAAAAATGCCAAGGACCTGAATTGTTTAGAGTAAGTTTCTATTAATGGTAGCATAAACCTCAGAGAGTACTTTTTTCTGACTTGTAAAACAAAAATAAATTCACAATTGTCACATATTTAAGATTAATCATGTCATAAGCATAAATCTGGCACATAATTTGACCCTCACTCAATATCATTGCACACTAGTTTGTTATTTTTTTGTAAAGAAGTAAGTTTATTGGTTCTGTAAAAGTCATGAAAATAGGAAGTGGAAAATGTAATTCAGTATATCATGTATACCCAGAGAAACGTTGTTTTGTGATCATAATTGCATATTCTAGATTGCATGGAATGGTTAACTACAGACTGTTTATTTTAACTTTGACACTTCTTCTGATAGATTTGACACATTCAATTCAATCCAACATCAATATGTCAGTAGCCATAACTAAAATTTTTTCACAGAGAAGCTTGTTTTGTTAATATGTAAACGTCTTGAAAATTCCAAAAGAATAAAAATGACAGTTTTAACTCAGAGTAACTATACCGGGGGTAACATAGAGAAAAATGTTGAGATTCGGTAAGCTTTCTGTAATTCAACACAAGTTACCATAAGGTGTAGGAAGTTGATACTTGGTAGAGACATTGGTTAGGGGGTGTAGGTGTGCAACGTCATGGTCTGACCTTGATTTGACCTTTGACCTTGCCGTAGTGACCTTGAGTTTGAAAATCTTGTCCGGGCTATATCTCAGAAACTGTAAGGTGTAGGAAGTTGATACTTGGTAGGGATATTGGTTAGGGGGTGTAGGTGTGCAACGTCATGGTCTGACCTTGATTTGACCTTTGACCTTGCCGTAGTGACCTTGACCTATAAAATTTTGTCCGGGCTATATCTCGGAAACTGTAAGGTGTAGGAAGTTGATATTTGGTAGGGACATTGGTTAGGGGGTGTTGTTGTGCATTGTCATGGTGTGATGTTGATTTGACCTTTGACCTTGCCGTAGTGACCTTGACCTATAAAATCTTATCCGGGCTATATCTCAGAAACCGTAAGGTGAAGGAAGTTGATACTTGGTAGGGACATTGGATAGGGGGTGTAGTTGTGCATCGTCATGGTCTGACCTTGATTTGACCTTTGACCTTGCCGCAGTGACCTTGAGTTTGAAAAAAAGTCTTGGGTCCGGGCTATATCTCAGAAACCGTAAGGTGTAGGAAGTTGATACTTGGTAGGGACATTGGTTGGGGGCTATGGGTGTGTATTATCATGGTGTAACCTTAATTTGACCTACAGAAACAAACTGATCCTAATAACCCTCTCCTATCGTTCAGCATTAACCCTTTCGCTACCATGTATGTCGACTAGCAGTCGACATCAATGTGTATTACAGGGGACCATGTCTGTCGACCAAGGGTCGACGGCAATAATATATATTTCTTCTCTCCCTTCAGTGTACTGTTATACGTTTTCTTTGGTGTATCAGTATTAAACCGATATTTTAAGTATTTTATATGAAAGTTATGCTATATTTTTTAAAAAAATTCACCATTTCACCTATTTTTACTGGTTTCTGTATATATTGCCGTATTTACCGCATATACCTGCATATTGTTTACTCGTGGTTATTTTTATTTGGGGAATTCCCACAAATTTTCCCATTCGACTTTCATCAATTCCTAATGAAATATGCCGAAAAATACCGCAAATAAAGTGCATAAGGTAGTGAGTTATTATTTTACTTCATTGGCATTTCTGACGTGATATGACGTCATATGGCTACAGTCCGGTGGAATAATGTTCCTTCAGTAGCGAAAGGGTTAAAGAGTTTTTTCTGTTCTTGTACATAATTTTTATCAGGTTTTCACAGATCAGTTATGCCAAGATACACTGGAGATTAAGCCTCAACAGAGCAAGATCATATGGAGAATTCCATGCTAACTAGTGAACATATCTTTTAATTTCTTCCAATTGCCCCAGAAAGTAACTAAAGTCTACAGGTAGGGGAGAATGAATGAGATCTGTCAACTATCGTCTGCCAGAAAGAAAGAATGAGTTGCCAAAAAGGAAGAATGTTTGGTATAGTGCAGAGATTTTATACCCCACATAAAATGTATGGATTGTAATGTATGGCAAGTGCATTTACAATATTTTTCACCTGCCATATTTTACTTGTTAATGTGAATATGTGCTCTTCACAAGAACGTCCTGGCCTGAATCTATTTTGTTCTTCACATAAAATTTCATTTTCTTCAAGATAAGTAACAATTCTTTTATTTAGTAACGCAGTAAATGTTTTGCCTATAACAGACAACAGGCTAATGCCTCTATAATTAAGCGGTACAAGGGGATCTTTTAATGAACTTTTTGGTATTGGGGATATTATAGCCCTTTTCCAGACGGATGGAATACAACCTGACTCGAATATATACTGAAATAATTTATGTAAAACTTCTATAACATCTTTGTTCTTTAGGGTTTCATTTTGGATGCCATCAAAACCAGCTGCTTTATTATTTTTTAAGGATTTAACAACCTCCTCTACTTCTGATAAAAGAATAGGCTTGTTAAGATAATTAGTTCCATCTAACTTAGTTGAGGAAGTATTACATTTATCTACACCTTCATCAAGGCTATTGTCGTGATTATCTACTTTATTATCAACACTATCTACATTATTCCTATATAGTTTATTGAAAGCATTTTGTCATTTGTTTAATACTGTTGGAATGTTATCTGTGGTTTGTCCTGACTCTCCAGTTATAACTTTCTCTGAGATTTTTCTATTTTTTCTTGGGCCTAATTTACTGATACAATCCCAGAACTGTTTAGGATTACTAACTTTGGAAATGTTAATCTCATTTGACAGATTTCTGTAATATTGCCTTTCAGTCTTTCTCAACAATTTATTGAATTCTCTTTGTTTTAATTTATAATCATTTTGTAGTTTTATTTTATAGATACCCCTACCTTTGTATTTTTGGAAACTTTTTTCAAAGTTTCTCATTTCTTTCCATTTCATTGTTAAGTTATGATTTCAGTAAGGTTTGTGATATTTAAATTGTCTTTTTGATTTTCCAGAGAGAGAAAAGCATGAGAGATATGCATCATTTTCACAGAGGATAGTTTTACAGACTTTATCATATAATGTGTCTGTATCAACCTCTGTCTGTTTTATTAGCTCAAGGTCTGTCAACAATTCAAGGATTGCACAGTCCCAGATTTCATTGTTCATATATTGCTCTGGCTTGTGGTTAAAATGGTACTTTTTGGGGGGACGGGCATGGGAACCTAGCTGGGAATCCATTTTATGATTTGTGGGTGCTAACAGCTCAGGGGTGGTGTCAAAATCATAGGTGGTATCAAAGTCATATGTTAACATTAATATAGCATGATCTGGGGCTTTACATTGAGTACTTATCGAATGACTGATATTTAGTTTTTCTATAAGATCATTACTTTGAATAATTTCAATTTTTTTGCAATATTCAAGTTTGTCAGATGGAACAGCTATGTAGTCTACCACAGATTTACCCTTTACCGTAACACTAGTAAAGTCATTTAGTTCTGTGGTCACTCGACCATTTACCACCACACAATTTGAATTCTTAAGAAATTCCAAAAAGCTTTCGCCATTTTTATTAAGACATTTGTCTATGCTTACTCGTGCACAACATTTGTCAACATCTCCAATGTAATCAATCTTATCTCCTATCCTACTATTGAAATCACCACACACAAAAAAGGTAGACACATAACTATATTGATAGATAATAGAGAGCATATGCTAAAAGAAGTGAGAACTGTTTCTTCCATAGAGAGAGTTCTCCGGGGGTAAGTACCCAGCAAATACTAAGAATGATATATCACTTGCCTTATTTTCAAAGAGTAAAATTAAGAGATCTTGTGTTGATTTATCTACAACGCAAACATCAAAGACATTTAAAACAGATCTTTTAACAAGAACACCAACACCACCGAAATATCTATTAATATTTCTGTGTTTTTTTAATCGGGGATGTGTAAATCCTATGTAATCATCAAGTTCTAGTTTATCTTCTGGTCCGTGGTGTGTTTCATTTAGCACTATTATATCTGCTTTACAATAACATAAGAGACATTACCGTAAATCCATGTTCAGTCTCGTAAGTCCATTGACGTTCCATGTCAGCAATTTAATCCGAAAGGGCTGGGAAACATCCTATTCCGTTATGTTAGTTGCCGAATTCTCCCGATTTCCGACCTGGTTCCTCCCTCCAATAACTGGGTCTTGAGTGGGTTCAAACAAACTACTCTTTGAGGATGGCTGAGATTGGGATAGCTCACTTTGGTGTGCAGATCTTGCTCCTGACTGTGGCTGGTGTTGGTAGATAGGGTGCAGTACCCCATATTGGTGTGTTGCGAATGATTGTTGGTGCGCCTGGGTGCCGAAGTGTGTATACTGTGAGTTTGTTTCCTCAGCTGGCCCTTTATTCTCAAGTGCATGGATCTTTGACTCCAACTTTTCAATTCTCTGATCCTTCTCTCTCAGTTTACCCTCCAGCAAATCTATCTTCTCAGTGAACTCACTCTTCAATGATGTTATTTCCTCCTTTATCACAGCCCTCATGTCGACTACATGCTTGTCTTGAGCCTGTGAAACTTTTACAATGAGACTGTGGATCTCACTGAGCATCTGAGAATCCTGACCTGTGCTGGCTAATTGAGTTGAGCTAGTGGGAATGTTCATGATGTTTATGTTCTCGGGTCCAGTAGTGATTGGAACTTCACTTTTCTGCTTCTTAGTTACATTCTTTTTTGGAGAAAGCTCTTCCCATACTCTCCTGACACCGGCTAATGACATCATCTCACAATGTGGAATAAGCATAGTTCAGAATTATAAATATTATTATACTAATACCTTTTTCTCTATTTCACACTTTCATGAAGTAGAAATAAATATATTGAAATAAATTACAAAAAATGTAAAAAGAGAACAAGAGAGATCTGAGAAAACCATCATTTACAGTGCAGCAATGTAGGTGCAAAGATGGGTTTATGTTTTGACATAGCATGAAGAAATCTGGGATCAAATGTTCAAATGAAGCACGACGTTATTTTCGTAGCTTCAGGAAATGATTTTGAACATTACAAACTTTCCTCTGGTGGGTTTTATTTTTGATTTATATGTTTTGGCTTTATATACTGATGGATGAATTAATAGCTGAAATGTGTTTTTACTAGCCTTGCTTAAGGCTTAAATTTGCATGATATCTTTTCACACATGCACACAGATATTTGGTATTCATAAAGCACTCATCCATGTTGAAAGATGGAAATGCACCAGACTGTTTGTTGCTTTAAAAGTCAGTACATGTATGAGTACATTATAGAAAATGAAACTCCATTATCTGAACTGGAAACTTTCCTGAACTGCAAAGAAACTTGAGCCTTCAGCAAGGCTATGTTTTTACTTGAATTAACCCTTTAATCAGATCCAGTCCACAAATATTCTAGCATAGAGTAAGGTATACAGCTGATCCAGTTCTGCATCCTACACAAAATACCCAGGTTATCAAAACAGACATGCAACTTAATACCTTGTGTAGAGATAAATGCATCTCATCCATCTAAGTTGGGTTGCAGGGAATTATGTGTAAAACACCTGGAGTGTGTGCCTGTATCACAGTTCATCAATTCATTGCATATTGATCAGTGTTTACACTCACTTGAAGTTCAGAGAGCATCTTACATTGTATATAGATTGATAAATTTTTATGTATCATATCTGTTTCACCAGACTGTGTTTATATTTTTGGATCACAACAATTTGCATTCAGGATGAAAGAAGTACTTGTTTTGATTCTCTTTATTAGTTTTATATTATGCTGCTTTGGGACTCCAAAGAAAACAGAGGTAATATCTTTTGTGTCTTTATTCACTCACTGGGTTTGTAAATTGTAAAATAACATTACATTTTCATCCCTTGTGTACATTTTGTATGTACATTTGAAGAAGCAGACAGCAGACATTAATGTTAATCCAGAAAAAGAAATTGTAATAAACTTCTGTAAAAAATAGTACCCCTCATTAGATTTATACTAAAAATGGTTAATATTTTAGGATGGCATTGTTGGCTAACTAAACATTATCTAAATTTGTTGTAGACACCAATCTTAATATTTTGAATGTATAAACTCAGCAAAGTAATGCTTTATTTTGTTTTAGGATGAAGCTGACAGCCCACAGGATGAACAAGGATATAATCTTGGTGATTCTATCAGTCAGAATAACACCAATTTGGGCATTTCCTTAAATACAGTACATGAGGATAATATTGGAATTTCAATAAATAGCAGCACAGGAACTGATCCACAGGACATTTTTGCATTTGATAATTATGAAACACCAGTTAAATCGCAACAACCAGATGTTGTTCCATTCTGCTCTACACCCAAAAATGCTAAAAATGTTGCAGTGGAGCTTTTTACTCTCTCGGACAGTTATAGCTGTGACTCTGAAGAAACAACTGATATGGAAACAGCGGTGGACATAGAGGAGTTGGAGGTTGTACCTGTAAAGTTTTCCAGAATTCATGGTGAGCTACATGATTTTCTATCCTGGCTTTGAGACCAGTTAATTTCTTTGGGTTGACTCTTATTGAATCAGAGCAGATGTTAAATATTTCTTTGAGAGTTATACTGAGTCCATAGATTGATGTTCGTGAGAAAAACAAATAAGTTGTCAAAAGGTGTTTGTTTAAATAAAATAACTGTTAAATTCTGACTTAAAATGTAACAAAAGATGAGATGCATGTAACACTGATGAGTTCGCAAGCCTGACAATTTCGAAAGTTGATCAGTGGGACTGAACAGGGCTCATTGTTTCATGTGGTATTTCCCCATCAGTGGTCAAGAATAACCAATTTTATACCCCTACCTGGTTTTACTGAAGGCAGCGTTCGAGTCAATTACTTTGATCAATTACAATTACTTATTCAATTATCAGTGGCCAATTACAAATGAAATCACTATGAGTTGAGAAAAATCAATTAAAACCCAATAATTTTTTCCTTCTTTTTTAATACACACTCGGATCACCACATAACTGGTCAAGCCACAACTTTGAAGTGACACTAAGTGTGTTAAGAATGTGGAGAATACAGTTTTAACTGGAAACCATAAAGTTGCAGCTGTGGTGATAAAACTCAATTCAAAATAAACACCAAATTAGGAATATATTAATTAAACTTAGTTTACCTGTCAGTAATTTTAAGCAAATTTGCATGAAAAATAAAAAAGTATCAGAGTAGCTTTCATTCTAAGCAGATTTCAGATCTTGATATGGGTTGATTGTGTAGAAATGATGTCCATTTTTATCATACAGGAAATTTTCATTGTAGATCCAAATCTGAATAAGGTAACTTTGAATTGATAAGTTGATATGAAACCTAGAATGCGTGGTTATAATGTTAAATCTGTGCTTTGTCATATTATCAATGGACTGGATAGAAGTATGTATGCATGAATACAGCTAACAATGTAACATTACAATGCCAGATAGAAAGTCTAACTTGTTTCTAAAATATTTTTAGCTGACAAGTTCAGACCTCTTGGGAGAAACAAAAAGCCCTCATTGAAACTATTGTTTCACAAAAAAACAAGTATGGATGATGTGAGGTCTACCAATGCAAGGTGCTGTCCTAAGAAATGCATTCGGCTATTTGAACAAGATTCATTAACAAGAATGAGGTACAATTTTTGGATACGACCTTTTCCAAATCGAGTTGAGTGGTTCTATGACAAAGCAATGGGACGTACCTTGGGTAGCAATGTGGAATGGCCTACTGATTATGGATTTAAAGTATGTTCCAAAGCTTTTTGTAGTGCATATGGAATAAACAAAAGCTTCTTCTACAAGTATATGGCAAAATATAAAGATGGGGCTATATCAGCTGGTTGCAGTAGGACTCAACTACCAAGTTCCACTTACAGCAAAGCAATGGACTGGTTGCAAGAATACTCCAGGAGTTATGGTGACAGGATGCCACATACAGAAGACATACTATTGCCCTATAAAACTAGGAAGCAAAATGTTTGGAAAAAGTACAGTGAAGAAATGGCTGAAGAAATGGAACCGCAGTTATGCCGTTCTACTTTTCAAACAATGTGGAAAAAACATTTTGTCCACCTGAAGATCAAAAAGGTAACCAACACATTAGCTATATCATTTTTAGGCGTGTTGCTTGTAACCAACCCACCTATTAGATTGATGTGTCCGACGTCTGTCTGTCCGTCCGTCAACATTTTCATTTATGGACTCTAACTCGAAAAAAACTTTGTCCAATCAGATTCAAACTTGACAGGGAGATAGATCACCATCATAGCAAAGTTGCTTTCGAAATTGGTGTAATTCCGTTTGTTCATTTGTTTGTCTTTTGTCTGTCCATCAACATTTCCCTTTCAGGACTCTAACTTGAAAACGCTTTGTCCAATTGAATTCAAACTTGACAGGGAGATAGATCACAATAATAGCCAAGTTGCTTTCGAAATTGGTGTAATTCTGTCTGTTCTTTTGTCCGTTTTTTCTCCGTTTGTCTGTCCGTCAACATTTGCGTTTTTGGACTCTAACTCGAAAATGCTTTGTCCAATCGAGTTAAAAATTGACAGGGAGATAGATCACCATCATAGCTAAGTTGCTTTCAAAATTGGTGTAATTCCGTCCGTTCGTAGTTTCATACTAGTATAGCATAGATTCAATAATGTAACCTAGATTACAAGTTTTACATTTCTTAGCACGTCTTAACACATTTACCTTAACTGGGTGACCTAACATTTCTTTCCTTGTTTCTAAATGTAATTACAGCAGTTGCTAACCTTATAGCTGCCTGCGCAACCCGCTATTTGGGGCATCTCTAACCCTCTTGTATGTATATAGGTTGATGGCCAAGGTGTCCAAATTGTAACACTGTCACCTCCAAGATGTTATTTCATTATGTTAAAAAAGTTGACTTCATATCACATCTGGAAAGGTTCAATGCCAAACCATGAAATATCTAACAGTATACTTTCAACTAAGACTTATAAAATGTATTGTGCAAACTTCAGACCAGTACAAGGCTACCTTTACACTCTATTATATTTCATTAGGGGAAGGGCAATATTTTCATGCATTACATGTGTCTTTCCCACTTAGTTTAATTGGTTGAAAAGTTACACAATCTAGCTCTGCAACAATGTATTTGTTGTGGGTGCAGAATATATGTACACATATATTTGGTTTTTGCCTTCTAGGAAAACAAATGAAACTAAGTATGGTTTATATTCTTGAATCATTAATGTGTATGCCTTGATAAAAGGTAGGGTATTTAACAGCTGAAGTGACTTTTTCCTTTAAAAAATTTCATGATACAAAGTACAAACTATAGAATTTAAAATAAAAAACTGGAGTGTTTTTTGTTTAAACTTTTACATCAAGGCTGTTTGTACCATCTTATTCAGACAAACAGTTTCTCCAAGTGTACTAAATGCACAAGTCTTGAAAGACAGCTTGAGCGCACAAGAGATTATGACCAGAGAAAGCACTTAAGATACCTTCTTGAAGAACACAATGAAAGACAAATGTAAGTTCACCATTGATACTAAGAATGATGTGGAGGAAGCCACATAATTATGATTGTTGATCATCCAAATGATCGTAAGATCATCCATAATAAACCTTAACTTGTGTTGTTTTTTTTCGAATCCAGATAATGTCAGTGTACTTAAATGTCATTGAAGTTTTAATTATATCATATGTCATCATGTGTAATTAAATTGATGAATAATATCTGGATATAATAAATTGAAGGTGTGTGATGAGTACAAGTAATTGGGGTTGATGTCACCATATCAGTGAATATGTTACTTGCCGTTTTGAAACCAATGGCAGTTTCAAAACAGCCATGGCCATTTCCAAAAGGCCAAATAAATTTGAGGTCAAAACCTCTCTTAGGTTTTGAAAATGGCTTGACCATTTTGAAACCACCTCACTAAATTTTAACAACCATTATTTTCAATAATTATTTTAAAATATATAAAGTCAATTGTTACAAATTTGTAATGGCAGTAATATACAATTGCTACTATAGTTTTTAAGATCTTTATAATGCAACTTTAATATGTTATTCTCGGGTCATAGGCCAATCATAAACTAATCAGTATATTAAAACAACAGGCACAGAAGTTCATAGCTTACTATAGCTGCTGAAATCACTAACTGCCTGCATATGACATCCTGTCAAAAGTCAAAGGCCCTATTGAAGGTCATAGCTTAAAGGTCATAGGAAACATTTTTCACAAAAATTGTACATTTAACTTACGTCAATAGACAAACAACCTACAAGAATGAAAATGTGGTTTATTTTAAGGTAAAAAAGACAAGAGCCATAAATAACATTAGAAAAAAATATATAACAAAGTGGAGTTAAAAGCCGACATATTGTTTTTCTTGTAGTAGTTGATTGGTAATGTCACAGATTAATGACAAAGTTGTTTAGTTGGAGATATAACATTTATATTCACAAACTGAAGGAAAATAACATCTTTCTTTGAAGATTTAAGTTTTGCCAGAAAAAGTTCACTAGCCTTTATTTTTTCCATATGCTGTTTTTTTTCTCAAGTTTCACCTCATTTTTAACCACTAACAGTTATAACACTACTTTTTGAGTAAAAAAATAATGGCGACAGCTGTAAAAATCTTGGAAAAATTCCACAGAAAGTGAATGAATATTCCATGTAACCTTGTCCAGACACATCGTATTTTTACAGAAATTGAACTTTCATATGTATATGTAATTATTTATGAATGGTCTAAAAATGCTTCCTAGACCTTTCAGTAACTGATCAGTTAGGCTTTGAAACAGCCAAGCCATTTTGAAACAAAGTAAGGTTTTGAAATGGCCGTTTGAAACGGCTGAGGTTGTGAAATGGCCAGGAACAAATATAATGTACAAAATGGTGATAAGTAAGGTGATTTACCAACATTTTGCCATGAAAAAAACAAAACCAGTTTGATGGTATTTTTGTACATAGGCGAGCATTTGTCCCTTAAAACTGGAATTGAATTTTCATGAAATCTGGCTCATTGTGTGAGCAACAATACTTATTTGCACTTCTAGTAAGTGTCATTTTGTTTCCATTTTTTCACAAACTGTTATTTTCTGATATGTTTGGTATTCAGTCGATGAATCTATTATGGGGATGTACTGGTTTATCAGATGCATTTAAATATGACTCTAAGCTATGATCTGACAGAGGCAGATCAGATAAAGATTGAATTTATTTAGTGGTCTTGTTGAGGTAGGGTTGCATAATGAAGATTTTGATGATAATTTGTCAAACCAGAATCATAAGTAATTAGACTGAATTCATACTGTTTCACGCATCAGTTTAAATACAATTTTAGCCCAAGTTCATTTGTTTGTAGAATCCATTGTGCAAATCTGTATAATTCAACAAGAGTCATATTATTATTACATGATTCATTACATATGGACACAAATTTAAAATTACATGAAATAAGAATGTACTTGTATTTTCACAGGAATGAAAGGAAATATTATTATAAGAAACGAGATCTAGCAAAGTCCCAGCCATCCAGATATTTAAGCCTGATCATTGATGGAATGGATCAGTGTATGTAATGAAATAATATGTATACTCCCCATTTTACTGTTTGTACTACTCTAGCCTAAGGCCATATTTCACACCCTTCCTTTGATCTTTTAGAGGGGTGTATTATATAGCTGTTACACGTTACACCCCTAAATTTGGGGATTAAGGTGATTCAAAATCTGGCTGCCATACAACACAGCCCCATCAGAAGTTAGAAGTTACACCCCCTTACTGGGCCTTACAGAGCAAATCATTCATTAATTCAATTGCTATTGAGTTTGAGAATTAGTGATAACCTAATGTATGTATCCATGGACAACAGCATTACATAATTTCTAATTTGTCACTGATATATGCATATACTGTATATTCTCTGGCTACTTTCTACTAATATTATAAAAATGTACTTACTTCGAAATAAAATATGCATTGTAAAGTACTACTCTTAATCGAAAACTGTAACATACACAATTCAATTTATTTATATCTACTTTGTAGATGCTTAATGTTTCTAGATGAGCATATATAATTATTATTACATGTATTAATAATATATCCGAATCTGGATGAAGTTAATTTTTAAGATATTGTTAATCCTTACAGCAAAGACAAACATTCCACACATGATTGGACGAAAAGCAAAGGTGGGTTTTGAAATATATTTCAGTAAAAATAATAAAACAATGCTCAGCCTTCGTTTGAATGGAATTCTATTTTCTGATATCATTGCTGTTTTTATTGGAATCAAGTATTACAACTTTATAAGAGGAAATGATCCCAAAAGTGGGTAATGTATTACCTATAATAATACTCCAGTACTGCATTTCATTTTTGCTAACTATAATATGGTATAATTACTGACATTACTGAGAAATAGATGTTAGTTATGTTCTTTTAACTTATTTTTTGAATGAGTAACAGATTACCATTATCATAGCCAGGGCTAAATAAGCAACACATTCACTGATGCTTATTTGTTTTCAAGTGAATTTTACTTATCAATACCAACACCAGTTATTAGACTGCGTTAAAAAACTTTATATTAATTTTTTTTAATTTACCCTCCCGGTTTTTAAAATTTAGGCTATTACGCAAGTAAGATTTGTACGAGTCTGTTCACCAAGGGGCCACGTGTTCCTTTTGGATCCCGACCTGATACATCCCTGGACTTTCCCATTTTGATCTCGAGCACATCAGAGGATGTTGTATCAATTTTGCGCTTATATAAATGTTTCTATTCTATAGAATGTCAAGTAAAATTGAGTATTGTACTTGCAATCTTTTGCTCAGGTATATGTAGTTGTTCTTAACTTTACCACTAATTAAATTTCAAATACATAACTGAATTCTTTTACAGTGCCTCTAATTGACAATATTTCTCCATACACTGTCCATTATCACCACCTAAGGTAATTTGCATTGGTGTTAATCCGTTTGACCAGCATTCATATTTTATTTAACATTGCCATACAAATGTAATCCTATATTGTAAGGATAAGTAACATGTGCCATAATGAGGACAAAAAATCCAACATTCGTTAATCAGAGCAGCTCATTTTGTAAATTGTATTCCAGCTGAATTTTATTCTTATTTTATCAATATAGTGCTGAAATCTATGTTATATTGTAGAGTATGAGCCCTGTAGATATGTTGCAAACTCATCTGACTAGGGTGTTGTGCCATGGACGGAGTCTTTTCACCAACTACTTAGACTTGCAGGATTTCAAGCATGATCCTAATTTAGTTATGAATGTTATACTCCGAATCATTACCCGTCTGGCCAAACCTAAGGTGAGTAAATGATAAATAGCAACTGACGATTCAGAAGTTTGTCAAAGATCAAAGTTAGGGTTTTATGTCCGGGGCTGGTTTCACGAAGCCTCATTAAGATTAAAGGTCACCTTAAATTCTAGGATTTCCTTGATTTTCTCCCTCCTTTAAAAAATCTCAGTTTCACAAAGCCTCCTTCCTTAAAGGAGACCTTGAAAACTCCCTTGAATTTCAAGGAAACTAAGACCTACCTTAGATTTAAGGGAGTGTCCTTCTAGGAATGTTTGTTAACTTTAACGAACATTTTAAGGTGAATCCACCTAAATATATAGAACTTGAAACATTATTGTCGAACCTACATCCACAAACAATGTTTTGCTGTTTATTTCATACAATTTGGTTGCTTAGTTCATGAAAAATTGATGTTCAAACTTTTGAAGTGAGAAACCTATTCATGGAGTTTCCTTGAACACAAAGGGCCCCTCCCTTACTTTGGGTAAAAAATTGTCATGTGACCTACTGTATTAATTTGCAAAATATAATCACAACCAATCTGCATTTTACAAATTTATTAAGATATAGTAAAATATTGATTTACTGATCTTTACCAGTATTACAATAAGGATAATGCCTCCATAAGGTAATTTAGGTGCAAAATAAGTGCACAAGTACACATGTGCTTACAGTGAAAGAAAAACATTGGTGTGGTTATAGGTTTTAGAAACTACTCCCAAAAGAAATAAAAATGCAAATATTGTATCTGAAAATTAAAATGTACCTAATATACCCAGTTTAAAATAGTTAAAATGCTAAAATGCAATTTACTCTCTTAATATTTAAAATAAATTGTGTGAAGGTTATATAAGTAATGGAGGGGAAATTCCAAGCAGTGTGGTTTTACAGGGAATCACCCTTCCTTTGTTTTAAGGAAAATCTTTGGTAAGGTGGAATAAAGGAGGCTTTGTGAAACAGGATTTAAGGGAAGCCTTGCCAAAGGTTAGAAATCCCCTTTCCTTTACTTTAAGGAAGGAAAAACCAAAGGAGGCTTCGTGAAACCGGCCCCAGTTCAACAGCCAGGGTCATATTGGTACAGGTCCTCAGCACTGTCACTTGTGGGAGTCAAACCCAGAGTGGTGACAGCCTGTGATTAGGTGCTGAACTTGCTTACCACTAGATTACTGAGGATCTCTCAAAAGTTTGTGAAGTTTGCCATCATACACCATTTATTGAAAAGAAATCTTTTTAAAGCTGCAAAATAGTCATTTGGCAACATCTCTGTTTAAATTTGATTATCCTATACATTGACAAACATTTGTATTTCGTAACCTGTTTATTATTCTTTTCTGTTTGTGCCAAAGTATTTTCTTATAATTAAATTAATAAATGTTTTAGCACCAGTTGCAAAACAATTGGTTTTTTAAGTGGCTGCATTACAATAATTTGTATCTAAATTTGTTCCTTAGTTCATCTGTATTACTATGTGTTCTTTCTGTTGTTTTTTTGTTTGTTTTTTTTATTGTTTGGTAATTGACCCACTTATGTCATCTTTGTGCTTTGTATGCACAAGAAATAAATAAATAAAAAACTAGACCTTCGCATCGGAGAACCGATGCAAATTTGTAATCACCGGAAAGACAACTCACCAAAGCTAGTGAACCATCATTTCACCTTGAACAAGGGGTCTAAGGTCAATTCTGACCACACCAAAAGATTCCCACCCCATGATTTCCAATATGTTGGTTTACCATCCCAAACCTCAAGGACCAATGATAAGTGAGTTATAAGCACTTTTAAGTTTGGCTATCCTTGTTTGACCTGGACAAAGTTGGGGTTTTACGTCCCGTTCAACAGCCAGGGTCATATTGGGACAGGTCCTCAGAATTGCCACTTGTGGGACTCGAACCCACAGAGGTGACAGCCTATGATTAGTTGCCAAACTTGCTAACCACTAGGCCACTGAGGACCTCTTGTTTGACCTGGAAGGAAGGGCCCAAGGTCAAATTTGACCACACAAAAAGATTCCCAGCCCATGATTTCCTATAGGTTGGTTTACCATCCCAAACCTCTAGGACCAAAAATAAGCAAGTTATAAGCACTTTTAAGTTTGGTTATCCTCGTTTGACCTTGAAGGAGGGGCCCAAGGTCAAATCTGACCACACCAAAAGATTTCCACCCTATGATTTCCTGTATGTTGCTTTACCATCCCAAACCTCTAGGACCAAAATTAAGCAAGTTATAAGCACTTTTTAGTTTGGCTATCCTTGTTTGACCTTGAACGAGGGGTCTAAGATCAAATCTGACCACACCAAAAGATTTCCAGCCTATGATTTCCTATATGTTGCTTTACCATCCCAAACCTCTAGGACCAAAAATAAGCGAGTTATAAGCAGTTTTTAGTTTGGCTATCCTCGTGTGACCTTGAAGGAGGGGCCCAAGGTCAAATCTGACCACACCAAAAGATTCCCAGCTCATGATTTCCTATAGTTTGGGTTTACCATCCCAAACTTCTAGGACCAATAATAAGCGAGTTATAAGCACTTTTAACTTTGGCTATTCTCGTTTGACCTTGAAGGAGGGGCCCAAGTTCAAATCCGACCAAAGCAAAAGATTTCCACCCCATGATTCCAATATGTTGGTTTACCATCCCAAACCTCAAGTACCAATGATAAGCGAGTTATAAGCACTTTTAAGCTTGGCTATCCTTGTTTGACCTTGAAAGAGGGACCCAAAGTCAAATGCGACCACCCCAAAAGATTCCCAGCCCATGATTTCCTATAGGTTGGTTTACCATCCCAAACCTCTAGGACCAATAATAAGCCTGTTATAAGCACTTTTTAAGTTTGGCTATCCTCATTTGACCTTGAACAAGGGGCCCAAGGTCAAAAGTAAGGATACATGAAATAACAAAGTAATTGTTACCCATTTAAAACCATTTTTAGTTACCGCTCATGGCTTCAAAAAACATATGACCGGGTTACCAGATGTGCCGCCCTGCTGAAAGCTTTTATCTTTGATTTTGCTTTTTTTGTTTACATTTAGGGATGTTTACCTCCTGTGATGTACATACAAGCTGACAACTGCTTCCGGGAGAACAAAAACAAATATGTTCTGGGTTTCTGTGAATTATTAATTCATTTGCAAATATTTACAGAAGTAAGTTGTAAGATGTCTATTTTCATTTTACTATCCTTTTGCTACTTTCAGCCCAAGAATGTTCTTTGGGCATATAACCAACCCACCTATTATATTCATGTGTCTGATATCTGTCTGTCCATCAACAATTTGTTTCCAGACTCAACCTCAGACACTTCCGCCGATCGATTTCAAACTTAACAGTTGGTAGCGCACCAGCTAGGTTAGATGCTTTCAAAATTGGTGCCATTTCGAAAAACAAAAATCCATCATTGAAAGATGCATCTGCCAAATGATTTGACACTTAACAGGGTGGCATGACACCACCTAGCCTAGGTTGCTTACAAAATTGGTGTATTTGGAAAAGCAAGATGGCTGGAATGGCTGCCATCTTGAAATTCTGTTTCCAGACTCTAACTCAAACACGCTTCCACTTATTAATTTCAAACTTCATGTTTTTAAACCACAAGATAAATAAGAGAAAATAGTAATGTCAATATAATTTCTCTGAAACTCAATCAAATATAGTGTCTCACACACATGTTGTTCTTTGTTGTTACTCCCTACCTAAAAAGGGATTTAACTGACTTCCTAATTATACTAAGGGTAACTATTTTTAGTGCAATACTACCCTTTATCTATACATGGGTAAATACTTTGTCCATCTACACCACAGAGTTACAGGATACCATTCCTTTTTACCAACTAATAATAAACTTGAAATTTGCTGCCGGATCACATCCCTGATATTGATGGCACAACTATGTTTTGGGTCTACAACCCCAGTTTTTTGTTTTTCCTGTAAATCCTTCTTTTAGTGCTCAAATAATATAATGTCATTTAGCAGCCTCGTGAAAAAGCTGTGTTCTAACATATGACGAGCATGCAAAGTATCCTTATATTCTGTACCTTTGCACTATTCTCCCTATGATTTTCTCTGTGTAACTAAGTCAATGTATTTTAAAGTAAAATCTAAACTGGCCTTACTTATAATAATGGGGATCCTAAAATCCCCTCAATGGAGCAGTTTAAATTATAACTGAAATCACAAAGTCACTCACAAAATTTTCAGAGTTTTAACACTTTGTCCAGTGTCTGTGTGCCTGGTTTGTTATGCCTATTGCCATTTTGAGAGTGAGTTTTTTATAGTGGGGTTTTTATGGTGTGTTTTTAATATATTTTACACAGCACAGTTTACAGCCCTCCACACCTTATATTTTTGCCATTTGATCCTTCATAATGAAGAGTCTTGGCAAGTATGTCTCACCTAGCAGCTGTGCTGTTAATATGTGAAAGCAATGTGTTCTTTTATCTGTCTTTATTTAGTCATACTGCATATATATAATGAGATTTCATATAATAATGCTGATATACTAAGTGTAATCTAGACAGTGTAGGGTGCTGTTATATAATAATGTAAACCCATACAAGATGGGAATGATACCTAATCAAGCACTGATGTGATTGATTCATATATTTATTATGTGGTCCTGCATAAGATACAGAGAATAAAAAAGTTAAAAGATTAATACAATATTACAGTTCCTTTATCTAGATCATGTTAATACACATATAATTTCTCTCATTCAACTAACCTTACTGGAACCTGACTGCCTCTTATTTCTTCCAGTAGTGCAAATTTGAATATATAAAGATGAAATCCTAAAGGGTTTGCAGGTATTAAATGTGCAATTTTCTTTTTACAGGTACACTTATCTTTCCTTTATGTGGGGCACACACATGAAGATATAGACGCTGGTTTTAGCAGAATTGCTGAAACATTAAGAACTAAAGAGGCAGAGACACTTCCGGAATTAAAAGCAATTCTGCCTGACTGCCACCAGATAAAGGCTTTGTTTGACATCAAAGAGTGGCTTGAACCCCATTTGAACACAATAAGTCAACATTCTAAACCCCTCCATTTTAGATTTTTTAAAGATAAAGACTACAATGTGAAGGTTTCATACAAAGGTTGTTTTGATCAGTCATGGAAAATCACAAATGAATCGCTTTTACATTCAATACCTCGTGGCAAGCCAAATTTAATTCAACCAAACTTTGAGCATATCAATTGCGAAAAATTTCTGAAAAATCTAGATTCATGGAAAATATTATTTAGTGATGAGGGTGTGCAGATGCAATGGTGGACAACGTTTATAAACAATATCAAAGAATTCCAAAGTAACCCACAAAAATTAAAAAAGTACAGTAGTATTGATAATATATGGTCTCTTCCTAAATTACCAAAGCAAGTTCTAAATTCTATAAATTCTTTTCAGCCATCAACAAGCATAATTCCGGAGGAACTACAAAATCTCCTCAATACTGAAAAACAAATTCCAAGTGTGAAAACAAAAAGTAAGAAAAGGTCATCTTTTAAACGCACTAAAGGAGCGGTAAAAACATGTTCTGTCAAAAACAGGGTTTATCTTATGATTCCAATAGCTTTTGAAATATTGCAAAAAATCTGGTATTTTACAGTAATTATGTACCTTATAAATTTTGTTGGAGGTAATTTTACAAATGTGAGGTCCATAAAGAAAGTATGGTTACAGGTTCTGAGAAAACATTTAGGGAACGGGATATGCTCCAAAGACAAATGTATTTATTAGTGGAGTAAAGTGAGAGTTGGAATATGCTGTTAGGTGGGGAAATGGAGAAAAATCCTCAGTCGAAATATATTTTGTTCAATTTAAATTCGGAAGTTATACACTGATCTGACTGAAGGTAAATCATTTTTACCCCACAGCCCTTAAGGGCTGTCGGGGTATTGTTTTCACCCATGGTGTCCGGATCGGCGGGCGGGAAAAAGTTTGTCCGGGCTGTATCTCGGAAACCGTAAGGTGTAGGAAGTTGATACTTGGTAAGGATATTGGTTAGGGGGTGTAGGTGTGCAACATCATGGTCTGACCTTGATTTGACCTTTTACCTTGCCGTAGTGGCCTTGACCTATACAATCTTGTCCGGACTATATCTCGGAAACCATAAGGTGTAGAAAGTTGATACTTGGTAGGGACATTGGTTAGGGAGTGTATGTGTGCAACGTCATGGTCTGACCTTGATTTGACCTCTGACCTTGCTGTAGTGACCTTGACCTTTAAAATCTTGGCTGGGCTATATCTTGGAAACTGTAAGGTGTAGGAAGTTGATACTTCGTAGAGACACTGGTTAGGGGGTGTAGGTGTGCAACGTCATGGCCTCACCTTGATTTGACCCTGCTGTAGTGACCTTGACCTATAAAATCATGTCCGGGCTATATTTTGGAAACCATAAGGTGTATGAAGTTGATATATACTTGGTAGGGACATTGGTTGGGGGTGTATGTGTGCAGCATCATGGTGTGACCATGATTTGACCTTTGACCTTGCCATAGTGACCTTGACCTATAAAATATTCTCCGGGCTATATCTCGGAAACCGTAAGGTGTAGGAAGTTGATGCTTACTAGGGACATTGGTTAGGGGTGTAGGTGTGCAACATCGTGGCCTGACTTGATTTGACCTTGGTGTAGTGACCTTGACCTATAAAATCTTGTCCGGGCTATATCTCAGAAACTGTAAGGTGTAGCAAGTTGATGCTTGGTAGGGACATTGGTTAGGGGTTGTAGGTGTGCAACATCATGGTCTGACCTTGATTTGACCTTTGACCTTGTCGTAGTGACCTTGCCTATAAAATCTTGTTGCACTTTGGGTCTGTCTTTTGATGCAGATTAAGCACTGTTAAAGTCATATAAGAATTCGTTAAGAATTTTAATTTTTGTACTGATACAGTACTTCTATATCTCATGGTGTTGAAAAGATTTCCCTAGGCTGTGGGGTGCGGGCATCTCTGATGCTATTTTTCCCGTTAAAGTTAAGTGTAGTTGGATAAAGGCTTATGAAATTGTGTCACTTGCAACACTGTAATGTCAGTGCATAGAATAAAGTTACAATGAAAAATTCAAATATCTCAAACTGTGTAGAATGGGGGAGCGTTTCCAAATATTTGGGATTTTTTGTTTCCACTATATTATCTTTGTGTGCTTCTAAATGTGACTTCTTCTTTAGGCCAGACGCTAATCACATAAAAATGTCTGTCTCAAAGTGTAATCCCTTCTTTGAGCCAAGCCTTTCCCACAATAAAAATGATAATAGCCAACCACTTCTCAGTTTTGAAGTAACATCACCAGAAATTCATAATTCCTTTCTATAAAGAATATTATCTGGATCTTTCCCCCAAAATTATCACTTCTGTCCTTGTTCAGGTATTACCAACATGAATAATGGTAAAGTAACAATCTGTTCATTAATTCTGAATATAGATGTACAGGATACAATAAAACCCAAATTGTTAGAGACAGTGCCCTGGTGGAGGTCTGTGTTCTATGAGTGCTTTTTCATGTGCAGAATGAAAATATAATTACACCTTATATTGCATAAGCCTAAAGTGTTTTTAAAGTAATATGAAATTTTTCTTGTAATAAATGTCTGCTTTTCACTTTATCAGTGGTAAGTTATTTTGCTCTTTAGATTGACAGTTGCTTTTAGTTATTTGCTAAATATATTTAACATCTATAATTACAATTGAATAATTAATTGTCTAAAAGTTTTGCTCAGTTAAATATGTAACAAAGTTTACATAAAGATTTTACTTGTGTTTTTATTGTCAGTCAATTCATTTTGAAGCCACAGCCATGTCATAAATACCAATCAGTGTGTGTATAATGTATTTGGGGATAGTGTCATCTGTGAAATAGGCTTCCCTCTTGGTGTACATAAACTTATTGGCCATTAGAAAATCTGCACACAGGCATAATGGATCTAAATATTTCAATCAAATTTATGATGAGAAAGTAAAATATAGTCCTATAAAGCTGATTTTAAAAAGGAGTTTTCAAGCACTACAGCTAGGTGAGCTTACCTGACAAGTGTTTTGCTAAAGCAAAAAGTGTATGCTAAAAATTTTCCAATGCAACCACTTTCCCAGGACAAACTTGTTTCTGATAAAAGGGACATACTTTTAATATTTATTTGGTTTCTAAAATTTTCCTTGCTTCTCTTAACTTGCCAAATGTTAATTTCTTAGAAAATAAAATAAACACTAGTTCTCCTTTTCTTATCTTTCTTTTTCTGTACAAAAAATGCATCCAAACAATGCATTTTGTGATAAGGATTAGTGAATGTTCGCAGTTATCTTGATTTTGGTATTTCCTATTTATAACAGTAACGATTGGTTCTTTCTAATTTTTTATTAACAAAAACAATGAAATGCAGTTTTGTATTTCTGGTAAATAAAACTCTATTTAGAAAAGTGGTAATTCGAAGTTTCACTGTTTAGGACACACACTGTTCACAAAAAGATGAAAATTGCAGTTTCTGTGTTTAGGGCACACCCTATTTACAAAAAGAGGAGATTTGCAGTTTCTGTGTTTAGGGTGCACCCTATTTACAAAAAGAGGAAATTTGCAGTTTCTGTGTTTAGGGTGCACCCTATTTACAAAAAGAGGAAATTTGCAGTTTCTGTGTTTAGGGCGCACCCTATTTACAAAAAGATGATATTTGCAGCTTCAGTGTTTAGGACACACCCTATTTACAAAAAGGATGAAGTTTGCAGTTTTCGCGTTTAGGGCACACCCTATTTACAAAAAGAGGAAATTTGCAGTTCCTGTGTTTAGGGCACACCCTATTTAGGAAAAGATGAAAATTGCAATTTCTGTATTTAGGGCACACCCTATTTACAAAAAAGATGAAAATTGCTATTTCTGTGTTTAGGGCACACCCTATTTACAAAAAAGATGAAAATTGCAATTTCTGTATTTAGGGCACACCCTATTTACAAAAAAGATGAAAATTGCTATTTCTGTGTTTAGGGCACACCCTATTTACAAAAAAGATGAAAATTGCAATTTCTGAGTTTAGGGCACACCCTATTTACAAAAAAGGTGAAATTTGCAGTTTTCGTGTTTAGGGTGCACCCTATTTACAAAAAGATGAAGTTTGCAGTTTTCGTGTTTAGGGTGCAACCTATTTACAAAATCAGGAAATTTGCAGTTTTCGTGTTTAGGGTGCACCCTATTTCCAAAAAGATGATATTTGCAGTTTCTGTGTTTAGGGCACACCCTATTTGCAAAAAGAGGAAATTTGCAGTTTTTGTGTTTAGGGCACACCCTATTTACAAAAAGATTAAATTTGCAGTTTTCGTGTTTAGGGTGCAACCTATTTACAAAATCAGGAAATTCGCAGTTTTCGTGTTTAGGGTGCACCCTATTTCCAAAAAGATGATATTTGCAGTTTCTGTGTTTAGGGCACACCCTATTTCCAAAAAGAGGAAATTGCAGTTTTTGTGTTTAGGGCACACCCTATTTACAAAAAGATTAAATTTGCAGTTTTCGCGTTTAGGGCACACCCTATTTACAAAAAGATTAAATTTGCAGTTTTCGTGTTTAGGGTGCAACCTATTTACAAAATCAGGAAATTCGCAGTTTTCGTGTTTAGGGTGCACCCTATTTCCAAAAAGATGATATTTGCAGTTTCTGTGTTTAGGGCACACCCTATTTCCAAAAAGAGGAAATTGCAGTTTTTGTGTTTAGGGTACACCCTATTTACAAAAAGAGGAATTTTCAGTTTTCATGTTGAGGGCATACCCTATTTACAAAAGGATAAAATTTGCCATTTTCATGATTAGGGTGCACCCTTTTTCCATGTGGATATATGCTGTTTTTCTGATGGCATTTTGAGTTTTTTCACTTGCGTCATTTTGACAAATGTCTCAAATGGTGCAAATATTTGCATGAAACTGCCATATTTCTTGAAAGAAATTTCCAAATTTGCACCAAAACCCTGCATATTGCAAAATTTAAGGCCTAAAAGGGAAAGGTCTGGATTTTCCCTTTTAAATCTGACAGCGCTTAATTGAACATTCATTTGTTTAATTGCCTAAAAATACATTAACAAACGAGGAAGATATCACAAAATTAATCAGTTAGTTTTACTTTTGAAATAATTATGTACACTCAATTTTTGTGTAGTTCCGAGATAAAATATTGAATTATAGCCAACGCATATGCTTTCTGTAGGTTATAAGCTTTAAAACAATATATTATTTATCAAAATCAAGCAAGAAATGGCAATTTTATGAATTTTTAAAAAATAATATAATATAAATTTTATAACCGCATGTTATTATAGAGTGACGTCATTCTGACATAATTTATTGATTTTTGCATGCGGTATGCGGATATTCACAGTACTGAGTTCCTGATGGGTCCCGCATGACGGATTAGTACTGTTGCCGTGAATCTAAAACGCATATAAGGAAACAGACTTTATATTTTATTGCAAAGTTAAAATAGCCGCATACCACATTCTGCTTACCGCATACCGCATCACGCATGTATGGAAATGGGGCGTGATTGTTTATTGACTACCACCAATCAGGGATAAGGTCACACTTCATTAGTTCCCTCCAAATACTGCATTGGAAACTTCTGCTTGATATTTGCACATCTGCATATTCATAAGATTTACACAGGTCTGATGCCAAATGTGGAAAAAGATGAATGTGTCTTCCCAGAGGGGGGACATCTCTCACTGGGCACATCTACCCTGTACGGAGCGGTGTTACTTCACTGACATTTTGTGCATGCCTTGTCTATCAGTCCAAAAGGTTTTGGGTGATGGCAGCTGCTAAAAGTGGACCAAATCTGCTGTTACTCAGTTTGGCAGGAAATTATGTGCTAATCTAGCTCACTTTTTGGAGGAAAATATTGTGGAAAATTATCTGCTTATTGAGCAAGAATTTTTATTTTTTTTATTTTGTTACTGAAGCACTTTTTGGCGGTAAAAAGAAATTTGGCAGTAAATTATCTACTTATTCAGCAAGACATATTCAAATGATGCAGCACCATCAGTATAAAAGCAGGAGACCTTCCTAGAGCATTTACTGTTAGAGTACAGACCCACCGATATTCAGGTAAATAAAGCTTTTATCATCATGCAAATCAATGTGTAATATTCAGGTGCTGGCAGTTTTTCTCATTTAATTTGGCATTGCTAAGTGTGTCTGGCTACTCCAAAAACATTATTAAATATTCTGTCACTATTGAGAGTTAACCAGGTTACAAATGACAATGTGTTCTTATGGTACAAATGATTTTATGATTATCAAACAAGTCAGAAGTCTTTTTAATGCATTACACTTCAACTACTTGACGTATGTAGGTTATTATGATGCAAAGTGTTAGTGAGACAATGATGTCATAAACCGTCTTTGTTTTTTGTGTAATTTTTTGAAGTTTGAGTCACAAATATTTATTGTAATCCAGTATAATAATATATATATATATTATAAAGAAATTAATTACCTGTTAAACCCTATATTATTCAAAGTGAGTAAATAAATCTTGTTGGACTATTCAAGGATGTCAATCAGTATTTATTGTTGTAAATATTTCCAACATAAGCAAGGTTGAACAGATGCTATATGCGAGCGGTTTGTGCATATGTATTACCTTTCATATTTTGGAATGGTACACCACTTTAGTGAGTGCCACAAAGTGTTCAGTTCCACTTCTAAAGTCAGGAAACATTAAGCTAAGTTTGAGCAGTTCACTACAAAGGCCTTTTATTCAAATTTGGATACTTTTGGAAACACTAAGAAGGAAGTGGAACAAAATTACCAGTTTTTTCAAAAGTGTGTGGCAACGAGAAAACACAATTAGTTTTAGGGATTTTCTCATCTATTACAACAATTTAGATATTGGGACCTTATGTTGGGAAAAGATGCATGTCTTTTACCAATCTATGGACATTGATTATCTGAAAGAAGCCATTTCGACCCTGGGGATGGCCAGACGATTTCTCTTCAAGGACACAAAGCTTACTCTTGCCTCTTTAGGCAGCTTACTTTAATCTCTTTTACCAATCTATAGACATTGATTATCTGAAAGAAGCCATTTCGATCCTGGGGAGAGCCAGACGATTTCTCTTCAAGGACACAAAGCTTACTCTTGTCTCTTTAGGCAGCTTATTTTAATCTCTTTTACCAATCTATAGACATTGATTATCTGAAAGAAGCCATTTCGATCCTGGGGATAGCCAGACGATTTCTCTTCAAGGACATAAAGCTTATTTTAGTCTCTTTAAGCTTACTTTAGTCTCTTCCTCCACAATTGAAACTAAAAAACCTACTCCAACTCCTTTTGTTGTGTGGCGATGTTGCTGTAAACCCTGGCCAAACTAATTTTGGATTTGTCAACTGCAGCTCCATTTGCAATAAAGGTCCTATCCTGCATGACTTCATACAACACAATGACTTGGATATTCTGGGCCTGGTTGAGACTGATATCAGACCAACGTACAGTGATGGTCTCCTAAACTCTCTCACACCAGCAAATTACAACTTAATCCAAAAACCAAGGTGTACAGGATTTGGTGGTGGTGTTGGCTTTCTGTGCAGAAAATCCTTTCCTCCCAATATTGTCTCTTCACCGGTTTTTAGATCATTTGAAATCATCATACTGTTTTTCAGGTCCGACTACAATAGCTTTGTGTATCGTCCCCCGGTTCTTCCACTACTCAATTTCTGAAAGATTTTCTGGCTCTCTCTGGCTTTCTGTCTTTAATTGGTTCCAATTTTATCATTTGTGGTGACATAAATGTTCATCTGGATGTTGAGTGTGGTGATAGGTCTAGTTTTAATAATATCCTTTAGTGTAGCAGTTTGATTCAATGTGTCAGTAGCCAGACTCACAAACAGGGTCACACTCTGGACGTTTTGATATGTCTTTGCGACTCTTATTTTGTCCATAATGTTAGGGTTGGAGACTTCATCTCTGACCATGCTGCTATATGATGCCAACTTGACTTCTCCCATCAAACAACCTGCATTGAAAAAACGGTCTCTTATCGTAGGTATCATAGGATTGATATCGACTAGTTCCGCAATGACCTTAGTAATATACCATTTGTACTGTCCCCTGAAGGAACTGCAGCAGGATTGTATGATCAGTATATGGTTGGTGTTACTCAGGTACTTGATAAGCATGCTACTATCATCTCATGCATGAAAAATACCAGTCAGATGAGTTGTTGTCTGATTCATACCGCATGGCTCGCTCTCTAAGGTGGCAATTTAAATGAATGTGGAGAAAACATAAGAGACAGTTGAACAGGTCAATGCTCTGCAAGCAAATTGCCTGGTGCAATCGACTGGCCAATAAAGACAAGGGTTCCTACTATACCAATCTCATAACTACAAAAAGTGATGACCCCAAGAAGCTGTGGCAGTCATTGAGGAAGGTATTGTATTGCACCTCCGAGACTGTTCTGCCAGCTCATAGCTCAGAAAAAAGCCTTGCGGACATGTTTAACCAATAAAATAAGCATAATCAGGGACATGTTTTCTACTTCTGGCTCTTTCAATGATGCACCTGATTCGGTGCCCCCTGCTTTCAATACCTTTAAGCCTGTAACTGAAGATGAGGTCAGAGTCTCCTACTAAATCGTGCCCATTGGACCCATACAAACATTCCTCCTTAAGGATTGTCTTGATATACTCCTTTGATCTATTACTAAGTTGATAAATTATTCTCTTATTGATGGCTCTTTCCCAAGTGCTTTCAAAAGAGTGGGTGTTACCCCCTCATTAAAAAGGTTTCTCTGCCCAGAAACAACCTTAAGAATTATCGCCCAGTGTCTGGTCTTTGTTTCCTGTCAAAGCTGGTTGAGCGAGTTGTTACTAAGCAACTTACATCACACATCAACAACAAACTGGACAATCCACATCATTCAGCTTATAAGCCAGGACACTCCACTGAAACAGCTTTATTGTCAATAAAAAACAAGGTGCATCTCTATGTGGCACACAGCAAACCTACGGCTCTAGTTCTTCTGGATTTATCAGCCTCGGTTGATGCCATAGATCATAATACTCTCCTTCGTTACCTTAAATCCTGGTTTGGTCTTGGTGGAGCTGTTCTAAAGTGGTTTGCTTCCTACTTGAGCGCTTGATGCCAGACCATCAAGATAGGCTCTACACTATCTGAACTAAGCAAGCTCATTTACAGTGTTCCCCAAGGTTCTGTTCTGGGTCCACTGCTGTTATCACTTCATACCAAACCTCTTGGCAAAATCATCTGCCTTCTTTTCCATATTAAATTCCACTTCTATGCGGATGATACACAGCTATACATCCATCTCTTCCATAAGAATGCCTCTGCTGTTCTCGCCAAGCTAAATGCCTGCATGATGTGCAACGATGGATGTCTCAGTAAATTGAAGCCATCAGGTCGGAGAAACTTTGGTTAGGGCAGAATATAGTGGGCTACAACTGCAATGCCCTTTATTTGGAGAAGAGATTGCCAACAGGAAAACACAAAATTTTTTAAACACAAAGTGATTGACAAGTACCCAAGTATATTTGGATGGATAGGTTGTCACAAGAGTAGGGAGTACACATTGCCCATAAAATCAATACAAAGAAAGAGCACAGGATAGGTCACTATTGCTGTGATGGGTATGATACTGTGCATAAAAAAGTCTTTGAATTTGATGGATGCCAACTCCATAGGCATCAGTATTGACTCACAGTTGTGGCTTGAGTGAAAGATAACCGAGGTGCTGTGCAGAAACAAATGTAAAGATTGTTCAAAATCAAAACAATGCCTTGTACATTTTTTTTTCAATTTAAGTGATTCAATAAAACAAATGTTTCTTTGTATAAGTTATGTAGCCTTGCTTAAGGCCCATATGTGTATAAAATATGTGCAGAAATATTTGGCAGTCATAAGGTACGCATTCAGAATTTCAAAGCAACAAGGCAGCTCTCCAGAAGAAGGGCCTTGATAACTTTGCAGAGACCGGCTAGTTTTCTAGCCCTTCATGCCAGGACCATAAAATGTTTCACAGGCTGTCTGTCTTCTGGAGGAGAGATTCCCCCACTCCAAGTAATTGAAACCATATGTGTGTTTCACCACAAGCAGAGATTTTTTGTTTATATATTGTGTACTGTTTAACTTACATAAAATCTTTTTCACAGATAAAAACTTTTCCAATGGTCTTGCTCTTTCAACTCGGTATGTATTTTCAAAAGCAAAAGTATTTCATTATTTGAGATAATTTTACTTTTGTAACCTACTTAGTTTACTTTTAAAATTTATTTCATCGTGATGTATTATTTAACTTCCTGTCTCATATATCAAGGCAATGTGTTAATCACACAATACTGAGAGGAGGCTAATTTTAAGCACACACACAAGGGAAATCTTTACCAATTTATATTTGACAGTGTCTAAAACAGGATCTAAAAACAGATTGCTTTAGAAACAACAAAATGTGTCAAAATATGAAATTTGCAACTAAATTTTGAGTTGAGCCTTTATCCAACCATGTGGAGAGAGTTAGATTTTGTTTGGATGACAGAATGTTCGTAAAACAGAATGGGTAATTAAGAATTACACAGGATTGTTTAATGATATCTATTTCATATATTATAAAGACATGTATGTATATTTGCTAGCATTCGTGGCTTGACGTATTGGGTAAGCAAAATATCAAACATGTTTGTTATTTCACTGACCCTCCCTGACTCTTGATCCCAACCGTGGCTCCGCCCACCTGGAAACCGGCTTGTCCTAGTCACTTCCATTCTTGTCCTAGTCAGTTTCAGTCTTGTCTTATTACTTCGTCTTTTTCTTATCAATTCCTGTCTTGTCCTTATCACTTTAAGTCTTATTCTATCATGAAACTGGCTTGTTATCTCCCGCCTGCGGCCAAAGGTCATGGTCAGGAGATTATAAAATGCCTTCAGTATCTGCGTCCGTCTGTACTTCAAGTTTTTGCATAAACCTTAATATCTCACTCATTTATAAAGGTATCTTCACTAAATGTGCAGGGAATGTTTATGGCTATGAAAATTTTGACCTCATTTTGATAAACAAAATGGCCACCATAGCTAATTGTTTGAAAATCAGGTGCTCTAAATCTTGAAATATTCCAGCTAGCTAAATCAAATTTGAACAAAAGTTATATGGCTAGAAAAGCTAGCCTGATAGTAATTTTGACCTAGTTCAAAAAACAAAATGGCCGCCATATCACATGTTTAAGGTCAATTGGGGTTATCCAATTAAAAGGGGTTATATCTCCCCTAATATTATTCCTAGAGGTTCAGAATGTGAAAATAACTTGTAGGAAGTCATGGCCTGGGAATTTTTTTCAGGTTTTAAATTTGACCTTTGACCCCAGCTGTTTTATGGGGTCATCACACTAAAACATCCTCATTTCTCCCTCATTATTGGTGCTATGGCTTCAGAATGTAAAGACAGACAGTGAAAAGGGAAGACCATGGTTGAGAGACTGTAAAATGCCTTCTGTAAGTGGGTCCATTCATCACGTTTTTACATTTATTTCATTCATTTATAAAGATATCATCACCAAATTTGTAGAAAATGTTTATGGCTATACAAAAACTTGTCTGTGAAAAATTTTGGCCTCATTTTGCAAAACAAAATGGCCGCCATAGCCGATTATTTTTGCGTTTTCTGCCGTCTGGCATCTGGTGTCCGGCGTCACACATTGTTTCCTCTCATCTTAAGGAAAAGTATTAAAGCTATCTTCACCAATTTGGTATGCAGGATTATTGGGTCAGTGTCTTGGGATTGTTTCAGCTGTTGTAGCTCTTTTGCTTACTGAGTAATACCCAAGTATAGCTATTTTCAGTACCTGTTGGTTTCCATGCATTAAAGGGAAAATGATTCAAGTTATTTCAGCAAAATTGGGAATATAAAATTGTTATGTCTATAGCTTGGTTGGTATTACATTTGGGACTGATAGCTCTGTAAGTAGGTGAGTAATAACCATTTAGGTACTTTAATGGCTATTTTCAATACTTCTTGTGAGTAAATTCCTTATATCTCAGAAACCGTTACCGATAGAGCGATTTTGAGCAAATTTTCATGCCAAAGGGTACTAGAACATTATCCTGGGTAAAAAGAAAAAATTTCAATTTTTAGAACTTTCGGCAGCCATCTTGGATTTTACCCGAAAATAAAAAAAGTGTAAATATGTCTGAAACTGTAAGAGATAGAGAGATTTCGAGTGAATTTTTGGACCAGTGGGTAGTACAAGGGTCTCTTACTGAAAAGATAAAAATTTCAATTTTCGCAATTTATGGCGGCCATCTGTGATTTCAGTGGAAAATAAAAAAGTGTATATATCTTGAAAATGGTGATAGAGCGATTTTATTAAAATTTTGAGCGCCAGAGTATCCCCAGAGTCAACTGGCAAGTTTTCCCAAAAAATGTTTTCCTCCCATTTTTGGCGGCCATCTTGAATTTCTGTGTAAAATGTAAAAACGCATTTATCTGGGAAACGGTGTGAGATACAGCGATTTGGTCGAAATTTTTTACCCCCAGTATCAGGGTATCAGCAGAGTCAACTGGTGACCTTTCCCATAATTCATTTTGCCGCCATTTTTGGTGGCCATCTTGAATTTCTGTGTAAAATGCAAAAATGCATTTATCTTGGAAACAATGCGTGATAGAGCAACTTCGTTGAAATTTTTGATCGCTAGGGTATCCCTTTTCCAAAAGCCGTTTTCACTCCATTTTTGTAGTCATGTTGAATTTCTGCGTAAAATGCAAAAACGCATTTATCTCAGAATCGGTGCAAGATAGAGCGATTTTGTTGAAATTTTTTAACCCGTATCAGTAGAGTCAACTGGCGACTTTCCCCAAAAATCATTTTCCCACCATATTTGGCGGCCATCTTGAATTTCTGTGAGATATAGCGATTTGGTCAAAATTTTTTACCCCCGGGCAGGGTATCAGCAGAGTCAACTGGTGACCTTTCCAATAAATCATTTTGCCGCCATTTTTGGTGACCATCTTGAGTTTCTGCGTAAAATGCAAAAATGCATTTATCTCGGAAACAGTGCGAGACAGAGCAATTTCATAAAAATTTTTGACCAGCAGATGTTTACATTTTCAATGTGTTTTCCTGTTTGCAATTTGCCTATTTCTCTATTGTTCCACTTTTTCCTTTTACAGGGCTTCCTATTTCTAGTTTCAAAATCAATAAGATGCTCTTAAACTTTAACTATTGCAGCTTGGTCATCAAATTAATGCTAAAGATATATGAGTCACAGGGTCAGTTGTAGGGGCGCCTCTAGTGGAACACCCCGCTTATTCTGTGTTCATAGTGACTCAAAAATAACTAGTTACAACTGATTTACTCAGCAGTGAGAACCTCAAAGTAGCTCTTACTTGGCTAGTCAATGAGCTACAGATCTGCAATTTTACTATGTTATAGCTGACCCTAAAGTAGCTGAATAATATATTGAAACAAATTTCTCTGAATGCAATAGTTGTTGAGTTACAGGTCACATTTTTTTTTATTTTTGACTTCCCATAGCATAAATTTGACTCCTGGGCTCGAAATAGGTATTACTTGCTTAATTTTGACCCCAGGCCTACAAAAAAGAGGGTGGCCAGCCATCATACCCACAAATTCATGCACTAAATATATATACAATTTTTGACATTTTTGACCACCCAGAGCATAATTTTGACTCCTGGGCTACTAAAAGGGTGACCAGATCTCTGCCATAGGAAGCCATTTGCAAAGTGTCAAAGGAATCCCAAAAGAAATGGGGGCTGTAGGTGAACACAATAAATCTCTGTGGGACGCGGATTCGTATACAGATGTGGATGCGTATGATGACCATGCATGATCCATAGTATCCCCGATTTTCAGGGATACAATGAATAGTTCTTTCTGCATTTTATATTTACATGTAGTTATTACATTTGGAAAAGAAAAACACTATTGGCGGAGGTCTGCACTCCATGAGTACTTTCTAGTTTATTTATTTTTTATTTATCCTTGGCCTTCAAATTATTATAATACCCTTTTTCTTGATTATTCACATAAAATTTTAAATCAATATTTGGTTTTACAGTGATGAATTAGATTTCTATCACAGCTATCAGCAGATGAAAATGAAGAGTGAAAATAATTTACAGAACAACATAAATTCTTAATTCTTCTGTATAATACAACTTTGGAAAAGTTGGTTGTTGGGATGCAAATTTGTAAGATCTTTTTTGCAATAGTATTCATAGGAATAAATAGGTATTTCATTTATATTTTCGAAAAAGAAAATATTTCAGAGTAAACATTTTACAAAGTATGTAAAAGAATTTAGACCACAGAAAAGCAGAATCAAGTTTATAAAGAATTGATACACCACAAAAAAGCAGCATCAGTTTTATTGCAGCATTGTGAAGACAGGTACACTTTACAAGGTGTTGTGTTACACATTTGCTGAGATTTGGGTCTGTGGAGATAAAAGGCCACATTAACTCACCATGTGGCTTTTTATTGTAGGCCTTTGTGGATATAAAGAAAACAGAATGCATGTAGAGAGGTGGGGCTAGGACGAATTTGACTTCAAGCAAAGTTTACAAGGCTCTTTCTCTTAGCCGTTTGTGTCTTTAAAAGTCAGTACATGTATGAGTACATTATAGAAACCAAAACTCCATTATCTGAACTGAATCATCCAAAAAGGAACTTGAGCCTATAAGTTATGGTACTTAAGGTCTTAGACAGTTTAATGAAGGAGGATAAAAAGTTTTTTATTTGTGCAGCAGGAGGAGGAGGAAATATGAATAAATAGTCAGGGATAAAATCAGGAGGAGGAGGTTGAGGAGTTGATTCTAAATTTTATTACTGTTTGTTGAAATGACAGTGTATCGTTTTCAATTATATTTGATTCCAGTTAAATATTATCACCATTGTGATTTTAACATTGATAAAAGTTAGATAAACTTTTAACAATGGGCGTATGGGCGCATTCCAGTCACTATTATGTTTATTTAGGTTATTTTAGGGGCAAAGCAGAACCTTATGTTGATTGAAAATACAAGTTCAATGTTGTTTTTAACATTTAATTTAAAGCTTTGTAAACACAGGTTTTTAACACACTGTCTGATAATGGCACTTTGTGTTAACACACAAAACTTTTTGGACTGACAGACAAGGCATGCACAATCGTTCAGCATAGCAGAAAATCTCCCCAGGGGGATATAAGTCTACTGGGACATGTCTAACTGATAAAACATATCTCTGTTGTTCCTGAATTGGCATTACAACAGTGTATATTTGATAAATATGCATACGTGTAAAATTCAAACAGAAGTTTCCATTGTGTGCCCTAGCAACCATGCTATTATATTGAAAAGCCCTTGCAATGGTGCCATCATTTACAAATAGCCCCTAGCAACCATGACAACATTCAGTAATAGTCCCTATCAACGATGGTATCATTCAAAGATAGCCTCTAGCAAACATGGCATCATTCTACAATAGTCAATAGAAACCATGACATTATTCAAAAATACCCCCAACAACCATACTTGCATCACCCCTTAACCAGTCAAGTGATTCCATCAACCCCTTAACCATATACATCATCAACCAGTCAGATTGCAGCATCTTATCATCAACCAATTATTTTGTAGCATTTAGTCATGTAATAACATCAGTCAATTAAAATCACCTCTCAAGCAATCAGATTGCAGCATATAGTCATGTGACATCATCAAACAATCAGATTTCAGCTTTTAGTCACATGATACAATGTTATTACCCTCAAACAATCAAGTTTGCTCTCTCCAGAGCACTGCGTATGCACACATGTGATTTCATCATCCCTCAACCAATCAGATTGCAGCATTTACTCACATGATGTGAATTCATTGCCCCTCAACCAATCAGATTGCAACATTTAGTCATGTGACATCATCATCCTATCCTATCATACATGTTTCACTGTACATGCGCAATCAGAACTGGATGTGCACCACAATAATTCAGTATGGGGTCAAATGCCGTAGATACACTACTTACACTGATTATTTGAGTTTGATTCTTATCTTTTGGCAAGAGGAAAATAGCTGAAATACTGAACATCTGTAGTTAGATTTTTCATTCTTGACGAAGCAACAACAGGAAAACTACACCTTGTTTTCTTTTTGACCAAAAAATAACAATAAAAGCATAGACAAAGAAATTTGGAAAAGTAAAATGTCAGATGCTGTAGAGGATCACATAATGCAATTGCAGAAAATAATCAGCAGTCTGAATGGCGATCAGAAGAACTAGTCGAGTTTTGTCTGGGCTGGGTTATCTGCAGATGAAAATGTTTTTGCACAATAGAATTTACAGGCCTTACAAAGGGATCCTAAGATTCACAATTCAAATAAATAAAGAAAAATCATGAATTTTCAGAAACACATTCCTGCGGAGATATGCTCTTAAAGCGCTTTCTAGTTTTGTACTTATCCCAAATATTTTATGATTGCAAGCAAAACTAGTGAATTAAAAACCAATAGTAATCCTATTAGAAAAAGATTTAAAATGGTAGTGGTAGTAACTTAATAGATTTCCTGTAACCGACAAATGTAAGCCTTACCTGCAAAAGTGACACTGAATTTTTCTAGGCTGGAATCAATCAGAAAGGTTTTGTAAGAAGAGTTCAGCATATCTATTAGTATATCCTGTTTGACTGCCGGGATGGAAGATATATCAAAGCTGTCATGGCGGTTTCTATCTAGAATGACTGAAATTTTTAACATTGCAAACATGTTAGTAAAGGGTAAAAAAATTTATTATTTTTAAAAGACCAGACAAAACTGCTGAATTAGTTGTGCACTAATCGAATAAGATGTTTAGCAAAAAAACATATATTTCTTATATCTGGAAGAGAGGTTATGTTTTGGCTGGGTGAGTGGCTTGTTTGCAAACAAAAATGGAATATTACTGTCAGATTTTGATGAAAAAAATCAGGAGATGTTGATAATGGCACATTGAATACATGAGTCGATTTTTTGATGATCCAGGTCAAGGTCCACATCAAGGAATTTTTAAAAATATTTTTATTGTTGCCTTCAAAAGCAATTTGGTGGGTTGGACCTTGGCTGAGATAGGCACTATCCGAGTACTGAGTACTCTTGTTTTTAATTCAACTATCATTGGGTTATCTGTAACAAGTGCAGAATATATTACATGAATATACCTTTGTAGTAAAATTCATTTCATGAATTTATTTTTCTTATAATAGATTTTATTTTTTTTTTTTTTTGTTTTGAAAATGTAATGTTTTGATATGTATGTTTTAGGTAGACAAGGTGGCAAAAAGGGATACCACACACAAGTACATAAAGATGAAAAGTTGGCAGTTGCTTGAGTGTGCCTAGGTACCCATTGTAATCTAACTGGTGGAGTGTGCTAAAGGGAATGTTTAAATGGCCTCAATTACCCACAACAGAAAAGTTACAATTACCAACATACAAGATCTCATCTAATCTAATCTAATGTGTACTTTTATAGTGCTTAATCTCCATCACTGATGGACTCTAAGGTGCATCTAAACATAAAGCAAGGCAGTTAGCATTAATCAAGGGACATAGCCAGGTCGTACCAAAGAGACACAGATTTGACGGGAGAGGCTATGGTGGGTAGGCTTTTGCAAACAGGTAAGTTTTAAGCTTCTTTCTGAAGGAGGCAACTGATGTTGAACTGCGAACATCTTGAGGGAGGTCATTCCAGATCTTAGGAGCATCAAAGACAAAACTATAGCCAAAATGTTTGGCTGACTTAAAGACTGATGAATGGAAACGAGGAACTGTAAGGTATTGAAGATCTGGGTGACTATGCCTAGTGCTATAGGGACAACTACTAAAAGACAAGAACGGTTTGAAGTAAGAAGGAGAACCACTATGCAAAAAATTTATACACAAGTGTTGCGGTTTTGAAAATACGATGATACTTAACAGGCAACCAGTGGAGTTTCTGTAGAATGGGTGTAACATGAGCATACTTTCTATGATTTGTAACAATACGAGCAAGGGTGTTCTGAATACTTTGCAATTTGTGCTGATTGAATCCAGACAAAGCTCTGAACAGAGAGTTACAATAGTCCAGACGACTACTAACCAAGGCATTTGCAGCAAGGACTGCCACTTCAGAAGTGAGATACTTTCTAATTCTACGGAGGTCACGCATCTGAAGGAAGCACGCTTTGCAAGTCCTCTTGATATGCTCAGAGAATGAAAAATCTGCATCAAACCACACACCTAGATTTCTGACAGAATCAACCGGATGAAGAAGGCTACCCAGAATGCTAACAGGAAAGTGAGAGGAAATCTTCTGATGTTGAGCCTTGGAACCAAAGACAATAAACTCAGTTTTTTCAGGGTTGAGCTTCAATTTACTGAGAGACATCCACTCTTGAATATCACGAAGGCAGGCATTTAGCTTGGCGAGAGCCGAAGAAGCATTCTTGTGGGAGAGATGGATGTATAACTGAGTGTCATCCGCATAAAAATGGAATTTAATATGTGGGTGGAGGCGAATAATTTTACTGAGTGGTGTTGTATAGAGAGAAAACAGTAACGGACCCAGAACAGAACCTTGTGGGACTCCATAGATGAGATTCCTTAATTCAGATAGTGTAGAGCCTATCTTAATGGCCTGGCAACAATTTCTTAAGTAGGAAGCAAACCACCTTAGAGCTGTTCCACCAAGACCAAACCAGGATTTAAGGTAACCAAGGAGAATATTATGGTCTATAGTGTCAAATGCGGCTGATAAGTCAAGAAGTACTAGAGCTGTGGGTTCACCGCGTGCCAGAGAGACATGACGAACATTATTAGTAAGACTAAATTGTTCACATTTTGTCTATTTCATTTGTTACAAAATTCAACAATTTCTCACTTAAGAATCTATTGATATGTCACAACAACCTGAGGAAAAAAGTCTGTATTTTTCAGCATGAACCTTTCATTTGTTTTACTCTTGCTTATCAGACATCCATTTTCCTCTTTTGTAATATATATGACTTAAAAAGGGAATAATAATTACACAATATGAATTAACAGAAAAATAATGACAAACCTTCATATTTCAAAGAATTCACAGTCTGTAAAACTGGATTTACCTGAAATAAAACAGAAAAGACAATACTTCAACAACACAACATATGCATACAGGGATTCCTTCAGTGTTGTTCAGAGATATCCTGGTTTTGCCATTAAGTTGTAAATGTGATACTTATGTGCATAAGGAGAATGACACAAAACCCCTAATCCCTAGTCCAATACAGGATAGTCAAAGATCCATCTCACAGTCTGATACAATCCCCCCTCACCACCTAAGTTAAATAATCACAAAAGAAATTTGTATGTGATAGTAATTTGATAAATACTGTGAAAAGTGCAGGATACAGATTTCTATTAACCTTCAGGGCCTTGTGGACTCTATAATATAACCCATTTGAACTATACAATAATACAAGGGCTTCACAGTGGATTACCTCTGGATACAAACATATAGAGCTTTCCTGGCCCTAGAACATATACTTATGGATTTTATGGAGCCAGCTCATGAAGCAACAAAAATGTGCAGCAGTATATGTGCATCAATATAGGCAACAAAGTTAAACTCACAGGTCAACAAAATTACATTTTAGCCCATTTTCCCCATACACTAGACCTGAAATTAGTCTCAAAGGTCAAAGTTGGGGTTTTACATCCCGTTCAACAGCCAGGGTCATATTGGGACAGGTCCTCAGAATTGCCACTTGTGGGACTCGAACCCACAGAGGTGACAGCCTATGATTAGATGCCAAACTTGCTAACCACTAGGCCACTGAGGACCTCTGAAATTAGTCTCAAAATATTTGGTTGAAGGATATCCTTCAATGCTTAATTATTTTGCTTCGCTCGTTCACTTACAGATTATGATAGTTTACATAGATTCAGTATAAAGAATCATTTTGTCAGCTTTGCAACATTTAGCAGCAATTGAATTATGTCATTAAACAAAATGGGTCACATTCTAAGACTAGTTTCAAGACTTAACTTACAAAATGTTCTCGTCTCCCAATAACTTACTAGGGAAAATATAGTAACAAGAGACAAGCTATTCTCAGTTTATTATATTCAATAAACGACAATCTCATCAAACTTTCTTTTGATGATTCGATGTTCATGTTGCAATTTTTGACAGTTAAAGATCTAGTTAAATAGATTTTATATGAGGACTACAATTTGGTTTTATTTATGATTGATGTTGAGACAGATTCAGAATTTTGTCAGTTGGCCCAGCTGATATTTTAAAGTTTCATGTCCAATGGAAAGGAAAATTTGCCACAGTTCATCTTGCTCCATGATTGTTAAGCATTTAAAATAACTTCCAATAATATCATGTTTATCAGGAAGGATAAGGACTGTAAGGTCTGAGCCTACATTGATGATTATTTGGTTGTGTCTCTAAGAGCTAAGACCCATCAAGCTGTCCAAGATTTGACAGATCTTTTAAATAAGCTAGATTTGTGGCTGAACACTAGTAGGAAGACTCTCCATCTATATCCCATACATGTTTGGGCATACGTAAGTAACATAATCTAATCAACTGCTTGGTAGATGCATTTTTTGCCACAATGAGTAACTAAACAAAAATTCAGAAACAGAGGCAACTAGATCAGTAATCTAGGGTTGTGGGTGGAAATGGAGGGAATAATATGTTTATTGCCTCCCAGCCTAGATTTCATCGTATGACATTCAACAACTGCTTCTCATTTGTGTGGTGTGGTTTGGCACAACAGAGTGTATGCAGCCCCTGTGGAATATGGGTACTGCTCTTTAGAGACATTTCAAACATTTAAAAAGCCTGGGCATTCTGAGTTTATGGAATATCAGTGAGGATGTTCTATCCAAATGCAAATTTGCACAAAACTATCTTACCTGAAGACAGAGCATACTGAGCCTGGACCAACCACAACAGCATGTACATGAACCTATTCGGTAAAAGTTCTTGATTCCAGCACAAGAATATGTGACCTAGGTTTTAGAACTAATTAATACTGTATTTGCCCACGGACTTTAAATCTTCATCAGAACAAATATTTTTCAAAGATTTTGTGAAAACTTGATCAAGATTTTTCTGTACAAGGACAACTTCTATGTTGATCAGGGTGCCCAGTTGTTGGTCAACTAATATGTCACAAGACTTAAAACCACCCATCTGGTACAGTTACCTTAGTAGATTAGATTAGATTTACACCCAGTCTGAGCTTGAAAGGTTCTTCTCACACCTAGGAACCTAACAGGAATTGATTCTCGGTTTTGAATTAATCATCTCTGCTGTAAGTGTGATTTGCCTTCCAGGATTCAAGAGGTCTTTTGGCCTCAGTCCAACTGGACAAGGTTTTCATATTGATCACAGCTTTTTATATCCGAAAGAAGTAATAAGTTGGTTTGTTTTGAAGATTTAGAGTTAATGTGGGTCTCATGTTACTCACCTCATCTACACCACTAAAATTTTAGATGATTATAAATCTAAACAGCCCACTGATCTATTGTAGCCTAGCCATTCCCTTGTAAAGGGCATGGGATGAGATGTAAGCCAACCAAATGACACATTTAACACTGTAGTAAATTACTCACCGTTACCTGTAAGGTTTGGAAATAAAGATTTTCGTGGCATCATAAAATATATTATCATATGCAGATTAAAGTGTACCAAATATTAGACTTACATTGTCTGAGCAGCCCTTTGCATATAGACCTCTCACTGAAACAGAGTGACAGGGATTGCAGGGGTGAAGAACAAATGTCAAAGTGAACTTGGTCAAGTTTCCAGGCTTTTTGAAACGAACTTTTTGCCTTCTGCAATATTTGAGGAATTTCTGAAATTATAATACAACAACAACACTGATTTAATATATAATCTTTTTTTTTCAATCATTAAGCGCCGTCAATCAGTGAGTTTCATATGATGTATGTTTTGAATATTTATATTGCTTACCTCACTTTGGAAAGGAGAAGGAGACACTTTTATCTTAATTGTCTTCTTTTCGATGTTAGTAAAAGGCTCATACCTCCATGGTCCATAAAAAGTGGCTGAGACCATCCTCACACACCGGATGAACATAAATAACTTTGAGATGTGAAGATGCTTCTGATCAGGAACTAGAGAATACCAAATAAAAAACATGATAGTTCATGACAACATTAAATATCCGTTCATTCCAACTTGACCTTCATGTTTCATCCCCATACTGACTGGATAGTGTAACTCTCTAGAACCTGGGAAATATTTTTGCTATCCACCACATAGTACATTTGACATAAGTACCTGGACATACCTTCCAAGCAATATTTTGATCTGGTGGCTCAATTCAAACTTCTTTCTCAAATAAGATTTGATCTTGATTTGCTCCATATTAGTATTAGTGACTACAATCCAAGTAGCTCTCTATTCCTGGTGTCTATGCATAACACCTTCTCATTATTTGGCTTAGTGCAACAAGGCTTGCGTGATTTTTTAAAATAGCTCTATAATAAGTAATTGAGAAAATCAGGATATATGTTTTTTTATGTTTTCCAGGTGGCGATCTGGATCACTCTCAAAATTTAATGTGATGTAAGTTGGAGCAAAACTCATAGGCTCAGTTTTTTATGAGTGTATGAGCAGAAGTGTTTGTGTAATCCAAGTAAACAAACAGTCAAAAACTGGTCGTGAGTTTAATATATCCTTGGCTTATGTAGTAACCAATGAATCAGTTAATTGGGGATGTCCTTTTGGTTGTTTTTTTTCAAAAATAATATTAATACTAATAGTAACTAAAGCACACCCGGAGAGTGTATACCTCTACCAAGGAATGTATGATTAAAAAAATACTATATAATAAATAAATGCAAAAATCAAGATCTGTGATGGTGGACCAAGACTCTTCTCATTTTTTTATCATGAAGATCTGACCAATAGTATTTGCATAATCCTTGTAACAAACAGACAAACAAACAGTCATGACTTTAGCACCTCCTTTGAGAAGCAATAATAATATATATATATATTTCTTAAATTGCCACATTGATGTAGATATCCTCTTAAGTATCAAAGTCAAAAACAGAATATACAGTCAAATTACTAAAAGGAGTTCATCTCCATGTTACCTTCAAATGAGGAAAGAAGTCTAAAGAAGGGGAATAGGCTAGTCTCATTAGATAAGTTTTCAAATATTAGTGACACTTATTGTGTTTTGATAGCTTGAAGGAGTTTGTATTATTTGCATAATCCTGGTAACAGACACACTGACAAATAAATGATTGACGGAGGCAATCATAGTAATTTTTAAATTGCCCAATTAATGGGGACATCCTCTAAATTATCTCGTCAAAAACAGGATAGTCAAATTACCAGAAATAGTCTATCTTTATGCAACCTCAAATATTAAGGGAAAACGCTAAAAAAGGGAATAGGTCAGCCTCTTTAGGAAAGTCATCAATTATCATCTAAATTCAGTGACACTGTCCTGTGCTCTGATAGCTTGAGGGAGTTTGGTCCACTCAATAGGAGCAGCTGTGTCAATCCAGTGCATTCCATGCATTTGTGAGTCTGGGGATCATAATTAATGCGGTTACCCAGTATTATTTTACTGGGCTTTGTAAGAGATGAAAAATACAGAGGTAAGGTCAGGAGGATGCTGTGACAAGGTTGTATTTAATAGCCGGTCAAGAACTAATTCACATTACTGAAATACTGTCATATGTTGTTTTTGAGAACTTAATTTTTCCCAATAATCTCTTAGTAATAGAAGCACTATCAAGTCGAATGTGTCAGAGGAACATGGGTGAGAACACCTGATATACACAAGGATATAACATTACCTTCAAAAGTCACAGACATATTCTGACCAAACAGTGCATCATATCTTGTTTTTGATCCATTTAGCATGTTAGATATATTTGAGTGGTTAGAGGATGCTGACATAATCCAAGAAGCCGAGTGATCATAGTTCAGAAGAATTGTTTCTTCTGCTCTTGAGCAGCTGGATACACCTTCAAAAAGGCCAAAGAAAAGCGATATCTTTACCGGTAGGAATTAGTTACTTTTATTGATATTATTAAAAAGGCAATATCTACCTACCAGTAAGATTAACTAGCTTTTAGTAACAACAAGTGTAATTTGTGAAAGTTTAATCTGGATGTTTTAAAATTTATGTATACCACTTACAACATCGGTGTCAAATGTCCTAAATAATAGTAATTCTTTTTGCAGACTTCCCTTCTCTATATTATTCAAACTGGTAACAGATTTGGAGATATTAAGATTTTGTGCTCAGGCAGTGTTAAATAGTTACAATTCAAAATGCAAAGAGATGAACAGATGCACATAATATGCATTTATAAAAACATCAACTTACATTTTAATGTGAAACATAATATTAGTTTTATCCAAATGAGATTTCTTTCGTGGCCCATTTATATTTTCATTTATATTTATTGCACTCTTACAAATCCTAAACTTGTCCTACATGATATTTGTATCAATTCAAACAACCTGAGTTACTGTTATATTGAAAAGCAACATTTTGTTGGTACATTGTGGTTGATGAAACATTAACAAATTACTTTCCTTTCTTAAATTTTCATTTTCCAATATATTTTACAGTATACATTCAAGCTTGAACAATACCTACAAAACCTCAAGTGACAAATTGATTTATTTTTGGTTACAGGTAAATACATTATTCAACAATCAAAAAGAAAGCTTTGTTTGTCAATAAATTTTAATTATAAAGTCAAAACCAAGTAACATGTGGAATATTTGAAAAGAACATAAAGTGACAAGTACTCTTCTTTTTTAAATAAGACAGAAGTACATTTTAAACATTGTAAGAGATAATGCCTTTTGTCAGTTCGTTTGCTTTGATGCATTCATTTTATGTTTTTATCAGTATTTCATGGAAATAGAAAGGAAAACATTTAAAGTTCACCAATTAACAATAAGAGACATTTTCACAGCAATGCAATGTCTTAATGCAATAGATTGATCACTGAAAATTTTGCATTTTTCTTGTTGTCTTAGAATGCCATTGTTCCTATAACATTACCGGTCTTATTCCTGTCAAGTAGTCAGAAGATCAGGCTCAAAACATGGCAGTGGGTTGTCAGCACTATCAGATGTCACCACCAACACTTGAGAGCAAAGCCGCAGATATTCACATAAGGTGCATTGGGATTACAGACCTTCTCAGGAGTCCATTCACAAGCATGGAAGATACATCAAGCCTCAAGAAGTTTTAAAGATAGCAACGCCTTGGGTGGCACATTGGAGAAAAATGCTAGGATGATGATTTGTGGGTGTTGGAAACTCATCTCCTGCTAAACTCCAAGACTCTAGCTTGATGGGAGTCTTTATCAAAACTAGGTAGAAGACACGCAGAAATTTGGAGGAACCATACCTTTCAGAATTAAGGACGAACATTTTTGCATTTTTAGAAAAGAACGTGTGCCCCAGCATTACAAGAGTAGTCTCACCCAGTAATTGTGCCTGAAATAGCTTCATTAAATATCAGCAGTATGCAAAACAGTGTCTTTAGTCAAATGAACCAGCACAACAGCAGAAGCAATAGCCACCTGCTCCAGCTCAAGCATAACATTATCAACAGCTGCCTGGACCAGCATGAAACATACATTAAACCACCGGACATTTACCTTTAATCTTCTTTAAAAAAAGAGCCAGAGCCAAAGAAATGGGGACACTGGTTCTTTATCCATCTTAGCAGACGCCCCAAACACCTAGTCCCTTTGACTATCTTTCTGTCAGCTGGGTCAGACATTCACGACCAGGCATCTTTGTCAGCCTACCTTGTTATAATCACAAACCACGTAAACATACACAGAACACAGGCTCTCTCTCTGATCTAGAAGACTGTGGGTCCACCACAAAAGCCAAAGCAACATTCTTCACATCTGCCTCAGCACCTAAAACCTCCAGGTGATCCACATCCACTAACTCTGCATCATCCAACTAAGCTCCACCGCCCACCTCCCCTACTTCCCCTGTCCCCAAAAGGACTCAAGTTGTATCACCCAATCAGAGCAACCTATATCTCCCAACAACAGTTTACGCATTTCTTAAAATAGTGTTAAAAATCCTCTCAGAACAAAGACATACTTACTACTTAAAATACTCTTTTAAAAAGTTACAACACGTCCCCAACACTTTTTAAAAAGTGTAGGGTTTGAACCCTAAACCCCCAACAATTTAAAATTAAAGTTAAAAAGCTTCAACCTTAAACCCTCAAAATTAAAACTGGTATTCCTTTATAAAGATCTAAACACTCTTAATCATATCTTAAACTGTACCATGCCACACTAAAATCCAAAGAGAAGCTTTTGGTTGAATCTTCCTGTAGCTAAAGCCTACAGTCCAGCGCAAAGGGGTGCAGGGTATCATGCCCTTCCCCCCCTGCAGCCTACCTCAAGCAATCTCATTGTCCATGGGAGTGTCGTTGGAGAAATTTGTACATCATTGGCCGCCATGTCTGGAAGTAAAGCTTTGTAGTAACCATGTGTGTATTTCTCTTCAATCCTTTCCACACTTTTGGACCCTACATCTAAGAATGAGTGTGCTAGCCTTATCTCTGGCCATTGCCCTGTCCCAAACATAAACCCTGACCACTGCCTCTGCTTTCTTCTGCAGCCACATGAACAGGACCATCTCCAGCATCATGGCCATGACAGTAATCAACACAGTTGCACTACCAAAAATGCCGTAGGCATTCTCAATACTCTATAAATAAAAATGTGTTCTCTTAAAAGTGTCCCCTATCTATATCCTTACAAATTCCCATTTTTACTGTTATTGTTGCAAAGAAAGACAAAGACAGGTGAAAAAGCAAAGGGGAGGATTAGCCCGGATAGCCATTGTTTCATCCCAAGTGACCTTCACATCAATAAATATGACTTTTGTTTGTTGTGGGTGACCTTTAGCCTTGGGTCCACAACAGTGGGAGAATCCAGGACAGAAACAGTCTTGGTTGTCTCCGAGTTTAAAATCTTCTAGGTCTTATAATTGATTGTCACGGTGGAAAAGATGTACAAGGGCTGTTCACAGATAAGCATACTGGTTTCAATTTCTTGACATGCCTTATATTTATGATAAAAAAACCAATTAATGTTGCTGACTAGATATACATATATATATTGCTTTTTGCTTTGAAAAATCTTTTAAGAGAATATCATCAATGACGTCAGCTTTGGAAAACTAATGAAATGAAATACTTTTAAACATGTGGTACAGAGAAATTATGACAAGTGAAAGAAAGAAAACGCTCTTTCAAACAATTGTAAATTGAAACAAGTTTTATGACAATTTTCCATTAGGTATGTATTTCTTTGTATCAATAAGTTCGAAAGAGTTCAAACTGAAGATCTGACATGATAAAGTGTATATATTGTTTGAAAGTGTGAATTATTCTAATTTTAAATGAGCTTTTATATGACTTAATCTCTACCAACTGCAGAACCTAAGGCCTAACTTATCCATAAGCCAGCTATCCAAAATCGTATATTGGGGTGCATAAAATACTTTGGCAAACAAAGAGGGACATTAGAGAAGAAAGAAGCTAATTTAGATAAGCTTTAAAAGATAGATAAGATATTAATTTTAATTTACAAGATGTCATAGAGATAGCAGAGCTGATGTCATCCAGCAACTCATTTCGCATGGTAGGTGCGCTAGATGCAAAGCTATGGTTGAAATGTATATTGATATAGGCCATCTACCTTACTTTTGTGTGACAGGAGCGCTTTGCCAGCATCATATTATGGCAAGATAAACAATATTGTGTCAAAAAGTTCAATAGAATTGTAGCTTCGTCATGATAAAGAACACTACTGTACAAACAAACCATTGACAATAAAACAATTTTTAGAAAAATGATGAAATTACTTCTATCATACATCAATATATGTACACTTAGCTGCTACCGAAAATCAAAAGTGGCAACTCGCCAATGCAATTTGCTACTTCATATTTCTATATAAAAATATATATCTGTTAAAATTAACTGCAAAAAGACATTTATATCTCAGTGAGAATGTAGGCTAGAGATATAACTTTTATACCATGTGCAAGGGTAATTATTTTAGTTTCTGTAACTTTCTGTTTGAGAAACTTTTGGTTGTGTTTACTAGATGTAAGGCATAGTTGACACAACATAATCTACTTTTAGTATATTTACTGTGTTATCACTGAATAGAATTTGATGCATGAACTTGACTGGTAGCACTTATTGATCGACAGCCTCTAAGGCGCAGCAGAAAATAAATAAGTTAAATAATTGTAAATCCAGTAACATAGCCATGTCGTGCCCAGGGGAGACACAGGGATAATGGGAAGGCTGGAGTGAATGATAAGCTTGTATAGAACTCTGTGAATTGATACAAATTTATTAATTCAATAATTTAACACCTTTTACCAAATGATCAACATAGACAATCTTTGCAATGTTCCCTTTGGTGTGCATAACCCATGTTGCTTTCACTAAATTAGTGCTATGGTCTTTTATATTTTAATACACAATCAGCATTGTTTCACCATGTGTATCATTAGTGTTCCTTTATGGAAAAGTATAACTTAGGATGAAACTTAAAAAAGTTTGAATGTAATCTGACTGCCACAAAAATTAACCATGGATAATGATAATCTATATGAATCTGTGACAGAGAGGACTTTTAAAATAAATGGATTGGTCATATAACAATGTTTGTGCTGTGGATAATTCGTTGTGAGTGTTTCATGCAGTATGCTATTTTATTTGTATTTCAGGCATTGGAAGAACTACAAACTGTAGAATTGCTTACTTGTTTTATTTTGTGATGAAGTTTTTGGGTTTCTCAAGATTTTTAATTTTTGGTCCTCCTTGTTTTCTAAATTTTGAATAAGGTAAAATGCTTTCTGGAAACATCATCTCCAAACCAACATCTTCAAAGTCTTCAATGGAATCACAAGGTGTTTCCTAAACATATTCTTAAAATACTTGCAATAACATTTTTTGTAATTTTTATTATTGTAGCACTAAATTTAGTAATAAACATATAAGCATCCCTTTCAATAAAAAAGAGGTAATGGTAGTTTTAATGATGACGTAATAACGTCTAAAATAACAGCCATATGTACACACAAATACCCATTAGCATTAGGGCAAGTGAAATGAGTGTAGTAAGTTTTTAATACCCCACTTCTATCAAATGTTAGTGTGCAGATTGAAAGGAGAAGTTTTGAAACATCAAAAGTGGAGTTCATTCAGTGGATAATGCATGGTGTAGTCCTTTGGGAAGGTTGAAAAACTCCGTCATAGTATGAGTGGGTGTTGAGACACACACAAAGACTGATTTTTGGGAATCAAGAATGAGGTTCTTTAGCTTCCCAGCATAACATTGTAATAATTGTTTCCTTTAATCCATTAGGTCAGGATGATCTACATATACCTGACATTCAGGCACCTTAACACAGAAAAAAATAAAACTAATGACAAGTGCAAAGGTCAACACCCTTCTATATAAGCTTTCTTTTGTTTCCTTTCTTTTTCTTTAACATATTTAATTGCTTTATTCGCAAAAATAGGAAATTAAATTACTTGCACATGTTTCAATATGCTAACCTTGTGTTTTTACAAAATGTGTGTTTTCAGGAAATTGAACACGGCACCAGAAGAAAAACATAATAAAAAATTCATAAAAAAATTGCAGCATATAAAGGTTTAACTGTTATGAGCTTGTGTCTTTACAAAATGTATGTTCCCAGAAGTGGGACACACAGCACCAGAGGAAAAAAGTATATGTTTTGGTATCAATATCACAAAGTCTAGGTTCATGTGTTATGTGGGTGTTCCACCACACGACTAAGGCTCCTGATTAAGGGTTTTGGGTGGTCGGTTTCAAATATTTGCTTAGTCCCAGACCTTCTGTAAGGGTCGGTTGTGGTCGGTTGAGGCCGTGGGAAAAATAAAAAATGTTTGATATTTCACACGACTACAACTGATTCATATTTCCCGCCCTCAACAAAATATCCAGTCCCAGGCCTCCTCAGGCCTCCTCAGACCCAATTTTACACTGTCGTGTGTTGTCCCAGGCCACCTGCGACCCTTAGTCCCAGACCTCCGTAGCTTAGTCCCAGGAGGCCGGTTGTTAATCCCAGACTCAAATATGATGCGTATGAATTTCATGCGTGTGAAAGTTAGTCAGTTGCATTAGTCCCCAGAAGCCTCAGACCGTCTGCGGTGTCCTGGGACCCAAAAATCAAGGTCTGGGATTAAGCCCCGACTAAGGGTAACCGACCCAAACCGATCCAAACCGGCCTCCCCAGAATGCCTGGGACCACACATTTTTAGTCTGCGACGGTCCCCAGGAGGCCTGGGACTAACAACCGATTAAGAACCAACTGTTTTCCGCGCGTCTGAAATGAAATCGAGGCAATGAGGGGGTCTGGGACTATATAAGCGACCGCGCACACATTCTCATTGTTACTGACTGTTTGGCTACTGAGAGACGTGTGTCTCTGATTTGTAGGGGTTTTCAGTTTTTATTTTACATATTATATACTTGAGCTTAGGGCAAATTTCACAGTTAGGAGACACATTTTATTATTTTTTTATTATTTTGTCGACTGGATTATGAGGAAAGAGAAAGGAGGGAAGAGAGGAAGGAAAAAGATGGATGAGAGGGAGAAGGAAAGTGAAGTAGAGGAGTGAAGTTATTACAGAAGAAGGAACTGAGAGGAGAGAGGAGGAAGAGATTGAGGAAGGTCCAGCTATTGGGGAAGCTGTGGCAGAAGAAGAAGAGAGGTGTGAAGAATATCCGGAGTGCCATTCTTCAGCCAAGAGAGCCAGGGTGTGTGCCACTTTTACAGACAGTCAGGAAGTTTTCATTGTGGAATTTGTAAAGCTGCACCCTGAACTGTATGACAAGGAACATTCACGTTTCCACGACAGGACCAGAAGAGAGGCTCTCTGGGCAGAAATATCTGTAGAACTCAAGCTCCAGCCCTTTGATGTGAGACATTGGTTCGAGTCCCAGCGAACGTGTATTGGCAAGCTGTCTACGCTCCAATCTGGCCAAGCCCCGAGGGAGATGACTAAGAGACAGTCCTGGGTCTACCAACAGATGGGTTTTCGTAAAACCCACATCAGAAGAAAGGGGGCCAACAGAAGTTCAGGGTTTGAGGCCAGTCCGAATACCAGCAGGCAGAACGAATCACGTGGGTCAACTACTGACACAGAACACCTTGAGTCAAGTGTCCTGAGGGAGAGGAGTCAGTTTGTTATTACATCTACACCCGTTTCAACAACAGACTCCAAGATTCTCGAACATTTTGAGCAGATGAGGACACTTATCTCAGGTTTTCTGCAGCAGAAGTCTGACAGGCAGCCCTTCTTCGACTACGTGGCATCAGAGGCCGAAAAGACTCAAGAAGAATTTGAAGAATTAAAGGGCAAGATATTCGGAGACATCGAAAGCATTAATAGCAACCATAGACATCAGCAATTCCCCAGAAGATCAGCCACTATTACCACGAAGTCGCAGAGGGTCGGGACACTGCCACCAACCACTCAACAGGCGTCTAGTTCTACTCAAGCAGCAGCTGGCAGCCGTTTTGTCTACTATACACCAAGCCCCATTGGCTTCAGCAACCTACATCTGTCCTAACTGTACAGGAAGAAGACAGCAGACATAACCTGAGTGGAATTTAAAGCCAGCTACCTGATCTGACATCAACACAGATCGTCGAGCAGCCACAGGCGCAACAACCGCAGCAGCAGCTCTTTACTATCACCACTTCAGCACCGCCTCAACAGCAGCAGCGCCCTCCTCAGTAGCCATCCAGTCAGGATGGGTCTTTGACCTGCCAGGCCCTTTTAAGGGCCACCAAATCTTCCAAAAACAATTATTCAGCTGCAAGTTATTCCAATTCCTCTCCCAAACCAAAAAAAAACCAGTACAAATACTTATCACAAGAAAAAAACAAAAAAAAGCCCAACACTTACACCACCCCAAACATGAAATAAATAACCCATGGTACCACACATAACAACAAAGGCCACATAAAAAAATATAAAAAAAATCCCAATACAGCCATTAATCAGCCCATTTTTAGATAAAAATCCATGGGATAGTTTAAAATCTGTAATTGAAAAGTCCAACACTTGCACCTTCCCTAGAGTTACAAGGCATTATCACATACCAACCCACAAACAGACAAACCCACTGACAAACATAACTCCCAACTGACAGACAAACCCAATGACAAACATAATTCCCAACTGACAGACAAACCCAATGACAAACATAACCACCAACCGAAAAACTGACAAACCCAATAGAAAACAAAACCCAAACCCAAAAACTGACAAAGTGTTTTGCAAACATAATCTCCCATTATTAAAATCAGTTTAGTAGTTATATCGAATAATTATTTGTCAAGTGGAGTAGAAGAATTTAACTTTAAGATTTCCAGGAAAACATTTCTTTTTCAAATATATTTCCAAAATAAATCTCAAATTAAGTGGAATGAGGATTTAGCTTTCATATTATATGCAATATTTATTCTATTTAGCAATTCATGTTTGGGTTTGGGTCCTGTTTTTGAGGATATTGTTTAGCACTGGTTTTGTCTGTTTGTCAGTTGGGTGACTTCTGTTTGTCATGGGGTTTGTCTGTTTGTCCGTCTGTATAAGTTATGTATGGCAGGGGGTTTGTCTGTTTGTCCGTCGGAACAAATTATGTTTGGCATGGGGTTTGTCTGTTTGTCCGTCTGAACAAGTTATATTTGTCATGGGGTTTGTCTGTTTGTCCGTCGAAACAAGTTATGTTTGGCATGGGGTTTGTCTGTTTGTCTGTCTGTACAAGTTATGTTTGGCATGGGGTTTGTCTGTAGCAAGCATAGCTCATTATTTGTTTTTGGAATATTTGGTAGTCCTGAAAAGGACTGTTTCTTAGTCCTGAAAAGGACTGATTACTGCAGCAGGAGTTATATTCTTCCATCTTGCCAGGCCACTGCTCCCTCATTGTTGAAGTGGTCCTTCAGGTAATCCCTCTGTCTCTTGGCTTCTCTAGCAGGGTTTCTGTCTTAGCCACCACCAGCAGCACCACCAATCAATCCACAATCACCAGGCACATCATCATCATCGTCCTCCCCAGGCTGCTGACCACCAGGTTGACCTTGATACTGGCTTCTCAGTATGTTGTGCAGAACCACACAGGTGAAGACCACTTCCCTGACTGTTGCTGGGGGTAGTTCAATGGTGGTCCTCATCACCCTGAATCTTGACACCAGGATGCCAAAAGCATTCTCCACAACTCTCCTGCCCCTTGAAATTCTATAGTTGGCAATCCTTTCCTCTCTGGTTAACATCCTTCTGCCATAGGGTTTCATGAGCCAGGTCTTCAGGGCAAAAGCATAATCTGCCATGATGAAGTAGGGGACATCTGGACCACCCTGGGTTATAGGAGCTGGGCCAGGGAAGCCTATCCTGCCATCTTCAACCCTCCTCTTCAGCTGAGAGGCATTAAATATCTGAGCAAGATCCTTCTGTACCTGCATCCACCCATCTAAAGTTATACTGTCCCTCTACCAGGGCCAACATAACAATGGGAAAGAAGCCCTTGTAGTTGTGGTATAGGGCTCCAGTGTTCTTGGGTTTCTTCAGGGCCACATGTTTCCCATCCAGGGCTCCCAGGGCATGTGGAACATTCCACCTGATCCTGAATTCCCTCTCCAGTTCTTTCCACTCATCTGGGGTAGTAGGACATTTGAGGTACTCTCTGGTGAACTCATCCTGGATGGCCCTACAAAGCTCTGATAGAAACTTGGAAATGGTGGATCTTCCAACCCTGAACTGACAGGATAATGATGTGTAGGACTGCCCAGTGGCAGATATCTGATGGTGAGGGCTAACTTTTCCCCAACACTGATTGGTGCTCTGTAGTTGGTGGCCTGCCTGGCTAGATGTGGTTCCAGTCTGGTCTTTATCATTTCAAAGAATTCTGGGGTCATCCTCATGTAGTTGGTGAATCCTGGAATATCTGTAGCATACAGATCAGCCATAATGTTGTGGTAGGCCCCCCTCTCCTCTCTCTGTAGTAGCCATGGCCTGACCCACATGTTGTGCCTTCTTCTAGGTCTCCGTATGGGTGCTGGTGGTGGTGCTGGTGGTGGTGGTTGCTGTGGTCGACGTAAAAATTGGAAATACATGATTATTTGTAACTGAATAAAAACCAAAAAAGCCCTAAGTTATTGTTGAATCTGTCTTCCATTAAAAGGTGGCATCCTGCTGTGTTCCTAGAAAAGCAATGGTGATTAGATCGCGGATTTTATATATATATACCCAGAAAATCCAGCAACTTTGCAAAACAAGAATCGGTGATCCTGGTCTGGGAAAGACTGAGGACGCCTCAGGACACCTTGTGGGGTCGGGACTTAATCATGTGTTAGTCGGGGCTTAGTCCCAGGAGGCCTGAGGCGTCCTGGTACCCGGTCGGTTTGTCTGCGACAGGATTGCGGTTGAAACCGACCAGAAACGCGGCTTAGTCGGTTCTTAGTCCCAGACCAGTCGGGGACTGTCTGGGGCTGCCTGAGGCCTCCTGGGGACGATCTGTACTTAATCCCAGTCTTCACTACCGACCCAGTATTCCTGCCCATTTTTGCTTTTTCTTCACCGACTGTCCACAATTAAGGGTCCCAGACAGGCTTAATCCCTTGGTGGAACAGGGACATAACTTCTCACAGTGCCAGTATCTGTCAGTGATAACTATTTATATTGTAAAAATATAACAATGTCAAACTACATTTTAATTTGTCCCCCAAAAGGCTGCAGACAGGCGTTATTTTGCCACAGCTGTACCAGTGTTTCAGCTGTCAAATCAAGTATTGCCTGTTCAGATGGCATACCAGACTCCAAAAGTATCCTTTCCTGGTGGGTGGTTATGGCTCACAAATTTTGTCTATTTGGATTCTAGCACATTAGAGGACCTTGATCATTTTCCAATTGCACAAATATTATTACTTTGTGTAGGTGACGAAATGCGGAAGATGCTGGATGAACTACACAAAGAAGATACTCCAGATATTCAAGGTTATTATTCGACATTGCTATTGTGGGACTGAAATAATTTATGGAGAAAGGGTGAATTTAAAAACTTAAATGCATATGTAAAACAGGGAATTTTCATCTACACTCTTTGGTGTTTGCAGTGTCATTGTCTTTGTTGTATTCATTATAAGTATATATGCACCCTACACATATGAACTCTGAGGTCAGCAGCTGAAAACCAGGATCATTTATGGGAAAGCTGGTAGTTGCATGCTATTGGTCGGCAGTTTACAGTACTGAACCTTGACCAACTGGTTTCTTCTGCCCATAAAACTACCCGCCATGATATGTCCTACAGTGTTGAAAGTAATGTTAAATGCCATATAAATACACAAACATGAACTGCATTCCAATGGTGTAACAACTAACAAGGATACTGCAAAACACAAAGATAAACCTGTCACTTAGTACAAGAACAAAAGTAAGAAAAAGTTATCTGTTTCTATTCAGATGGAGAAAGGCTTTCCCATAGTAGACAATGGGAATGCCAGGAGGGGCAGCCAACAAGTTAACTATGCATCCCTTGCAGAGTGGGTTTTTTTAGACGGTTGCCCCAAGTATTCAGTGCCCTAAGTGCTACACTGGGGAGGAAAAAGATGATAGTATGTTTGAAATAGTGTGGTACGGGTGTGACATTTGCCAACGTTGGTGGCATTGCCATTGCTTACCATGAGAATTGCAGACTACTGCTGACTTATGATGCTTTAATAATGTTTCGTGGCCCTGCATGCCCACTTATGATATTGTGTGCTGTTTGCTTTACTGAGGGCTCTGACACAAAGCAATTTGCACACTGTCAAAACTGTTAAACATATTATCACACTGATTGTCTGCCACAGGAATATCATACAGAATACACTTTGTTTCAAAATTTAGGCAAAGATTGGTACTGTTCACGTTGTGAACTTAAAAATTGATGTTACACAATATAATTTTAATAAATTATATTCTGTTAATAGATATGATTATCTCCACTAAGGATAATTTTATGACAGTATTTGTCTTTGTTTGAACCTATTTTGAAAGGTAAATTATGTATTTCTAGCTATAATTACATCCACCTCCACCAAGGAGGAATTGTTTTGGGCAACATCTGTCTTATTTGGTTGAAAATCAAAATAGGGATTGAAATGACCTGCTTGACAGAGGTCTGCACTCTCCCATTGCTTCTTTAGGTAGAGTAAGTTATTCAAAAATAACATATTGTTTTATTCTTGTCACCGCGATCGCGGCTGGGTTTTAGAACTCGTAGATAACTATTTTATTTAAGCGGTTAGAAATAAAAGAATTTTACTTTCGCCAGCTTGGGTGTTACAATCGCTGGAAAAACGGACATTTTGTTCAGTTTTGAAGGTGATTTTAAACAGTAAGGATGCCTCTGCAGTAGCTGGGTTTGAGGAAAACTTTGTGTGAAAGTTGTTGGTTGTCTTGGTGGTGTTGCAGGTTAGTGTTATAACTGCATGAATGGTATTGTAACTGTTCAGTAATTATTATGTTTGTTTACATTATCTGGTGCTTGGTAACTTGCTTACTGTTTTTAGTAAAACTAAATTGAACTGTTGAACTTGTATCTATCTTTGATTCAGTAATTACTGTATCTGTTGTAAACTGTAATAATTATCCTGAATACTTTACATTATTGGGATGAGCTTTGTAGTTGTCGTTAATGCATTACTGTTGGAGATTAGTATTGTTTTATGAATTCTGTGATACCAATAATGGTGATACCTATTTTAGTCTGTAACTTTCTAGTATGTTGCTAAATCATTATTGTGGTCCCATATCAGATTTCTTATTTTGAATCTGATTATTTGTAGGTGTTTTTGTATGGTCGGTGACCGATTCTGTTTGACTTGATGTTCTGATCTGATGTATGGGTGATTGTGGACCGCTTCATCCATGGTAGGACCACTGTAGTTAATAAACTGAGCAAGATTTTAGTTAAGCATTTCCATTCTAACGTCCACTGTAAGTCCCTCGTCTGGTGACCCGTATGACCCACTGGGAGATGGCGGCAACATTGAAGCCCCTAATGAGAGCCTACAGTCCCAAGACCTGGGCTACTGTGCAACCTCAGGAAACATCCTTTCAGTTTGGATCTTCCAACGTCAACAGCATACGGGTGAGTACCTTCTCGGGTGGACCAACGGATTGTTCTTTTGAACAATTCAGGTACGACGTCCTGAGTCTCATCAAGCAAGGATGCTCAGAAGCGTTGATCCTCACTGCCATCCGGAGATCCATCAAGGACCAGGCACAGGAAATTCTTCTGCACATGGGGGAAGAGGCTACTGTAGCTGACATACTGGCCCGCTACGAGAAGATGTTTGGAGATGTAGATCCTCCACATGTACTGTTGGCACAGTTTTATGCTGCAGAGCAGAATGTGAATGAAAGCATGACTGCGTGGTATGCCAGATTGGAAGATCTTGCAAGCAGAATCATCAGGAAAGATGCTTCCATTATTACGCCAAACAACTACGATGTGATCGTGAATACACAGTTTTGGACCAAAATGTCCAATGAGCAAATGAAGAATGCTCTTAGACATAAATTTGATGTCATGGCTACTCAATCACAGTTTGTGGTTGAAGCCAGGAAGATTGAATCGGAATTTGCTGCAAGATCAGCAAAGATTCAACAGGCAACTGCAGAGCCTACTTCCTGGTTGAAACAGAGTTTAGACTCTATTAAGGATAGACTTTCAGCTCTGGAAAGTAAATCTAGTAGTCAATCAACTACATCAGCGGAAACTAGAAACACACCTAGACCTAAAAATTCTAGGTTCAGGGGTAGTCGGCAAGGGAAACCCTCTAACATTCGTTGTTGGGGATGTAATCAAATTGGGCATGTCAAGAGAGACTGTCCTTTAAACTCCAACCAGTCGGAAGGCAGGAGCGGTCCGACTCGGTAAGAAAACACTCCTTTGTTGATAAAGTCATTGGTAAAGCCAATGAAGTTTCACTGACTGTTCATGAGCAGCCGGTGATAGCCTTATTAGATACTGGTTCCATGGTTAGCACCATGTCAGCCAGTCTGAGTGAATCTCTTGATTTAAAAGTTCAGCCGTTGGAGCATTTACTGACTGTTGAGGGTGCAGGAGGGCATAAGTTATCATACCTGGGGTATGTGGAAGTAGACATTACTTGTGCTGACATTAACCTCTTTGACCTGTCAGTAATCATGCTTGTGGTTCCAAACACCAAGTACCATGATAGAGTCCCAGTCCTTCTTGGCACTAACATTCTTGGACTTCTGACAGATGGACAGGCAGTACAAAACCCTATCTGGCATAATGTGTTGGCAAAATTGGCTAAGCAGCAAGTAATGGCCAAAAGTGAAAGTTCACTTGGGTTTTTGAAAACTACAAAGCCAGTCACTATACCCCCTAATGGGCGTATGATCATCAAGGGTCAAACCCTTGTGAGGGCTGTATGTTCCCGCATGACCGTTTCCTTGAATGGGTCTGAGACAACGAGTTTGCCCAAGGGTTTAGTTGTCTTCCCAAGTGTTAACTATCTTGAGCCAGGTGCATCAACATCTAAGTTGTCTGCGGAAGTGGTGAACCATCTGCAACAAGCTGTTACTATCATGCTTTAATAATGTTCCGTGGCCCTGCATGCCCACTTATGATATTGTGTGCTGTTTGCTTTACTGAGGGCTCTGACACAAAGCAATTTGCACACTGTCAAAACTGTTAAACATATTATCACACTGATTGTCTGCCACAGGAATATCATACAGAATACACTTTGTTTCAAAATTTAGGCAAAGATTGGTACTGTTCACGTTGTGAACTTAAAAATTGATGTTACACAATATAATTTTAATAAATTATATTCTGTTAATAGATATGATTATCTCCACTAAGGATAATTTTATGACAGTATTTGTCTTTGTTTGAACCTATTTTGAAAGGTAAATTATGTATTTCTAGCTATAATTACATCCACCTCCACCAAGGAGGAATTGTTTTGGGCAACATCTGTCTTATTTGGTTGAAAATCAAAATAGGGATTGAAATGACCTGCTTGACAGAGGTCTGCACTCTCCCATTGCTTCTTTAGGTAGAGTAAGTTATTCAAAAATAACTTTGCAATTTTCTAACAACATATTGTTTTATTCTTGTCACCGCGATCGCGGCTGGGTTTTAGAACTCGTAGATAACTATTTTATTTAAGCGGTTAGAAATAAAAGAATTTTACTTTCGCCAGCTTGGGTGTTACAATCGCTGGAAAAACGGACATTTTGTTCAGTTTTGAAGGTGATTTTAAACAGTAAGGATGCCTCTGCAGTAGCTGGGTTTGAGGAAAACTTTGTGTGAAAGTTGTTGGTTGTCTTGGTGGTGTTGCAGGTTAGTGTTATAACTGCATGAATGGTATTGTAACTGTTCAGTAATTATTATGTTTGTTTACATTATCTGGTGCTTGGTAACTTGCTTACTGTTTTTAGTAAAACTAAATTGAACTGTTGAACTTGTATCTATCTTTGATTCAGTAATTACTGTATCTGTTGTAAACTGTAATAATTATCCTGAATACTTTACATTATTGGGATGAGCTTTGTAGTTGTCGTTAATGCATCACTGTTGGAGATTAGTATTGTTTTATGAATTCTGTGATACCAATAATGGTGATACCTATTTTAGTCTGTAACTTTCTAGTATGTTGCTAAATCATTATTGTGGTCCCATATCAGATTTCTTATTTTGAATCTGATTATTTGTAGGTGTTTTTGTATGGTCGGTGACCGATTCTGTTTGACTTGATGTTCTGATCTGATGTATGGGTGATTGTGGACCGCTTCATCCATGGTAGGACCACTGTAGTTAATAAACTGAGCAAGATTTTAGTTAAGCATTTCCATTCTAACGTCCACTGTAAGTCCCTCGTCTGGTGACCCGTATGACCCACTGGGAGATGGCGGCAACATTGAAGCCCCTAATGAGAGCCTACAGTCCCAAGACCTGGGCTACTGTGCAACCTCAGGAAACATCCTTTCAGTTTGGATCTTCCAACGTCAACAGCATACGGGTGAGTACCTTCTCGGGTGGACCAAAGGATTGTTCTTTTGAACAATTCAGGTACGACGTCCTGAGTCTCATCAAGCAAGGATGCTCAGAAGCGTTGATCCTCACTGCCATCCGGAGATCCATCAAGGACCAGGCACAGGAAATTCTTCTGCACATGGGGGAAGAGGCTACTGTAGCTGACATACTGGCCCGCTACGAGAAGATGTTTGGAGATGTAGATCCTCCACATGTACTGTTGGCACAGTTTTATGCTGCAGAGCAGAATGTGAATGAAAGCATGACTGCGTGGTATGCCAGATTGGAAGATCTTGCAAGCAGAATCATCAGGAAAGATGCTTCCATTATTACGCCAAACAACTACGATGTGATCGTGAATACACAGTTTTGGACCAAAATGTCCAATGAGCAAATGAAGAATGCTCTTAGACATAAATTTGATGTCATGGCTACTCAATCACAGTTTGTGGTTGAAGCCAGGAAGATTGAATCGGAATTTGCTGCAAGATCAGCAAAGATTCAACAGGCAACTGCAGAGCCTACTTCCTGGTTGAAACAGAGTTTAGACTCTATTAAGGATAGACTTTCAGCTCTGGAAAGTAAATCTAGTAGTCAATCAACTACATCAGCGGAAACTAGAAACACACCTAGACCTAAAAATTCTAGGTTCAGGGGTAGTCGGCAAGGGAAACCCTCTAACATTCGTTGTTGGGGATGTAATCAAATTGGGCATGTCAAGAGAGACTGTCCTTTAAACTCCAACCAGTCGGAAGGCAGGAGCGGTCCGACTCGGTAAGAAAACACTCCTTTGTTGATAAAGTCATTGGTAAAGCCAATGAAGTTTCACTGACTGTTCATGAGCAGCCGGTGATAGCCTTATTAGATACTGGTTCCATGGTTAGCACCATGTCAGCCAGTCTGAGTGAATCTCTTGATTTAAAAGTTCAGCCGTTGGAGCATTTACTGACTGTTGAGGGTGCAGGAGGGCATAAGTTATCATACCTGGGGTATGTGGAAGTAGACATTACTTGTGCTGACATTAACCTCTTTGACCTGTCAGTAATCATGCTTGTGGTTCCAAACACCAAGTACCATGATAGAGTCCCAGTCCTTCTTGGCACTAACATTCTTGGACTTCTGACAGATGGACAGGCAGTACAAAACCCTATCTGGCATAATGTGTTGGCAAAATTGGCTAAGCAGCAAGTAATGGCCAAAAGTGAAAGTTCACTTGGGTTTTTGAAAACTACAAAGCCAGTCACTATACCCCCTAATGGGCGTATGATCATCAAGGGTCAAACCCTTGTGAGGGCTGTATGTTCCCGCATGACCGTTTCCTTGAATGGGTCTGAGACAACGAGTTTGCCCAAGGGTTTAGTTGTCTTCCCAAGTGTTAACTATCTTGAGCCAGGTGCATCAACATCTAAGTTGTCTGCGGAAGTGGTGAACCATCTGCAACAAGCTGTTACTATCATGCTTTAATAATGTTCCGTGGCCCTGCATGCCCACTTATGATATTGTGTGCTGTTTGCTTTACTGAGGGCTCTGACACAAAGCAATTTGCACACTGTCAAAACTGTTAAACATATTATCACACTGATTGTCTGCCACAGGAATATCATACAGAATACACTTTGTTTCAAAATTTAGGCAAAGATTGGTACTGTTCACGTTGTGAACTTAAAAATTGATGTTACACAATATAATTTTAATAAATTATATTCTGTTAATAGATATGATTATCTCCACTAAGGATAATTTTATGACAGTATTTGTCTTTGTTTGAACCTATTTTGAAAGGTAAATTATGTATTTCTAGCTATAATTACATCCACCTCCACCAAGGAGGAATTGTTTTGGGCAACATCTGTCTTATTTGGTTGAAAATCAAAATAGGGATTGAAATGACCTGCTTGACAGAGGTCTGCACTCTCCCATTGCTTCTTTAGGTAGAGTAAGTTATTCAAAAATAACTTAGCAATTTTCTAACAACATATTGTTTTATTCTTGTCACCGCGATCGCGGCTGGGTTTTAGAACTCGTAGATAACTATTTTATTTAAGCGGTTAGAAATAAAAGAATTTTACTTTCGCCAGCTTGGGTGTTACAATCGCTGGAAAAACGGACATTTTGTTCAGTTTTGAAGGTGATTTTAAACAGTAAGGATGCCTCTGCAGTAGCTGGGTTTGAGGAAAACTTTGTGTGAAAGTTGTTGGTTGTCTTGGTGGTGTTGCAGGTTAGTGTTATAACTGCATGAATGGTATTGTAACTGTTCAGTAATTATTATGTTTGTTTACATTATCTGGTGCTTGGTAACTTGCTTACTGTTTTTAGTAAAACTAAATTGAACTGTTGAACTTGTATCTATCTTTGATTCAGTAATTACTGTATCTGTTGTAAACTGTAATAATTATCCTGAATACTTTACATTATTGGGATGAGCTTTGTAGTTGTCGTTAATGCATCACTGTTGGAGATTAGTATTGTTTTATGAATTCTGTGATACCAATAATGGTGATACCTATTTTAGTCTGTAACTTTCTAGTATGTTGCTAAATCATTATTGTGGTCCCATATCAGATTTCTTATTTTGAATCTGATTATTTGTAGGTGTTTTTGTATGGTCGGTGACCGATTCTGTTTGACTTGATGTTCTGATCTGATGTATGGGTGATTGTGGACCGCTTCATCCATGGTAGGACCACTGTAGTTAATAAACTGAGCAAGATTTTAGTTAAGCATTTCCATTCTAACGTCCACTGTAAGTCCCTCGTCTGGTGACCCGTATGACCCACTGGGAGATGGCGGCAACATTGAAGCCCCTAATGAGAGCCTACAGTCCCAAGACCTGGGCTACTGTGCAACCTCAGGAAACATCCTTTCAGTTTGGATCTTCCAACGTCAACAGCATACGGGTGAGTACCTTCTCGGGTGGACCAAAGGATTGTTCTTTTGAACAATTCAGGTACGACGTCCTGAGTCTCATCAAGCAAGGATGCTCAGAAGCGTTGATCCTCACTGCCATCCGGAGATCCATCAAGGACCAGGCACAGGAAATTCTTCTGCACATGGGGGAAGAGGCTACTGTAGCTGACATACTGGCCCGCTACGAGAAGATGTTTGGAGATGTAGATCCTCCACATGTACTGTTGGCACAGTTTTATGCTGCAGAGCAGAATGTGAATGAAAGCATGACTGCGTGGTATGCCAGATTGGAAGATCTTGCAAGCAGAATCATCAGGAAAGATGCTTCCATTATTACGCCAAACAACTACGATGTGATCGTGAATACACAGTTTTGGACCAAAATGTCCAATGAGCAAATGAAGAATGCTCTTAGACATAAATTTGATGTCATGGCTACTCAATCACAGTTTGTGGTTGAAGCCAGGAAGATTGAATCGGAATTTGCTGCAAGATCAGCAAAGATTCAACAGGCAACTGCAGAGCCTACTTCCTGGTTGAAACAGAGTTTAGACTCTATTAAGGATAGACTTTCAGCTCTGGAAAGTAAATCTAGTAGTCAATCAACTACATCAGCGGAAACTAGAAACACACCTAGACCTAAAAATTCTAGGTTCAGGGGTAGTCGGCAAGGGAAACCCTCTAACATTCGTTGTTGGGGATGTAATCAAATTGGGCATGTCAAGAGAGACTGTCCTTTAAACTCCAACCAGTCGGAAGGCAGGAGCGGTCCGACTCGGTAAGAAAACACTCCTTTGTTGATAAAGTCATTGGTAAAGCCAATGAAGTTTCACTGACTGTTCATGAGCAGCCGGTGATAGCCTTATTAGATACTGGTTCCATGGTTAGCACCATGTCAGCCAGTCTGAGTGAATCTCTTGATTTAAAAGTTCAGCCGTTGGAGCATTTACTGACTGTTGAGGGTGCAGGAGGGCATAAGTTATCATACCTGGGGTATGTGGAAGTAGACATTACTTGTGCTGACATTAACCTCTTTGACCTGTCAGTAATCATGCTTGTGGTTCCAAACACCAAGTACCATGATAGAGTCCCAGTCCTTCTTGGCACTAACATTCTTGGACTTCTGACAGATGGACAGGCAGTACAAAACCCTATCTGGCATAATGTGTTGGCAAAATTGGCTAAGCAGCAAGTAATGGCCAAAAGTGAAAGTTCACTTGGGTTTTTGAAAACTACAAAGCCAGTCACTATACCCCCTAATGGGCGTATGATCATCAAGGGTCAAACCCATGTGAGGGCTGTATGTTCCCGCATGACTGTTTGCTTGAATGGGTCTGAGACAACGAGTTTGCCCAAGGGTTTAGTTGTCTTCCCAAGTGTTAACTATCTTGAGCCAGGTGCATCAACATCTAAGTTGTCTGCGGAAGTGGTGAACCATCTGCAACAAGCTGTTACTATCCCGGCCAAGGCCAGGATATGTGACTTGTACAGCACTGATGATGTTATCACTCTGGATCAGCAGAACTTGGATTTAGATACATCAGCATCCGAATGTGATGAAGCCAGTTTTCTTAAGGATTTCCAGCACGTCAGGGATACTTTGCCAGAGGAGAAAGTGGGTGAGGTGCTTGGACTATTACAGAGGTGGCCCAGTGTCTTTTCGCATCATGATCTTGATCTTGGTCTGACCAATCAAGCTGTACATCACATCAAGTTAAAGGATGATACACCTTTCAAGGAAAGACCTAGACCAATACCACCCATGATGTTTGAAGAGGTTCGTGATCACTTGAAAGAAATGGAAACCTTGGGAGTTATTCGAAGGTCCCAAAGCCCTTATGCTTCTAATGTGGTTATTGTGAGGAAAAAGAATGGCACCCTCAGATTCTGTTTGGACCTGCGCCATCTTAATCAGCTTACTGTACCTGATTGTTACAGCTTGCCCCGCATCGACCTAACTCTGGATGTATTGTCAGGATCCAAGTGGTTTAGTTGTCTTGATTTAAAATCGGGGTACTGGCAAGTCCCATTAGCTGAGGAAGACAAATGTAAGACCGCATTTACAGTTGGACCATTGGGCTTCTGGGAATGTGAGCGAATGCCTTTCGGCTTGACCAACGCTCCAGCCACATTTCAGCGTTTGATGGAAAATTGCATGGGAGATCTGCATTTGAACTACCGCTTACTTTATTTGGATGATATAATCATCTTCAGTAGGACATATGAAGAGCACATACTCCAATTGGAGGCTGTGTTTAAAAAACTGAAGGCTGCTGGCTAGAAGTTGAGTCCATCCAAATGTCACCTGTTCAAGAAACAGATAAAGTATCTGGGACACATCATCTCAGAAGATGGCATTGCAGTAGATCCAGACAAAATCTCCTGTGTAAAGGAATGGCCCGTTCCGAAGACTGTTTCGGAGGTACAACGTTTTGTTGGCTTTACGAGCTTTTATAGGAGATTTGTGAAGGATTTTGCCAAGATTGCTTGTCCTTTGCACTTAGTAACACAGGGAGGTGTTCACTATCAAACCAAGACTAAAACGAAAGTTCGGTATCCACCACTGGAATGGGGACCAGAACAACAAAAAGCATTTGATATGCTTAAGCAGGCTTGTTGCAGCACTCCTGTCCTTGGTTTTGCTGATTACGCCAAACCCTTTACTTTACACACAGATGCAAGTATAGAAGGGATTGGTGCAGTTTTACATCAGGAGGACAATGGGGTGAAACGTGTTATTGCTTATGCAAGCCGGGGCTTGTCTAAATCTGAAAGAGACTACCCCATTCATAAACTTGAGTTTTTGGCACTCAAATGGGCCATTACCGAGAAGTTTCACGACTATCTCTATGGTAATGAGTTCACAGTGAACACAGATAATAACCCATTGACCTACGTGCTCAGTTCAGCAAAACTTGATGCTACAGGACACCGTTGGGTTGCCCAACTGGCAAATTATCGCTTCACTCTGAAATACCATACCGGAGCTTCAAATTCTATTGCAGATGCATTGTCACGTATACAATGGCCTGAAGTCAGTACTGAGGTGCTGAACCAGGTGATGACTGTTCACCTGGACGACCATCCTCCGGTGGAGAGCTTTTGCTATAATCAACAGGCGATTCCTGTTGAACTAGAAAAGCAAGAAGCCCACACCTTGGATCAGGTTATTGATTGGGAACAGGAGCAGGATCAAGATCCTGTGATCAAGTCTGTCAAATTAAGGCTTGAGAATAAACTCAGAGAGTCTGAGCTGTCCCACAAGCAAAGTCCTTGTGGAAGGAAAGAAAACATCTTTCAGTTATTAGTGGTAAACTAATGCGTAGCAGACTTTGCTCAGATCAGAAGCAGTGGCAACTGGTTTTGCCCGGTAAATACCATAAAGTGGCTCTGGATTATGTGCACAACCGTATGGGTCATCTCGGACGAGATAGATCTTTGGCGCTACTGAGAGAAAGGTTTTACTGGGTTGGCATGCAAAAGTCAGTTGTCGACTACATTGCCCAGTGTGACAGATGCATACGACGGAAAGACTATCATTCTCCACGTGCTCCACTTGTCAACACACAAACTTCTCAGCCGATGGAGTTGGTGTGTATCGACTTTCTGAAACTTGAACCTTCCAAGGGGGGAATTGAAAATGTGTTAGTGGTCACAGACCATTTCACAAAGTACGCTCAAGAATATCTGACCCAGAACCAGACAGCAAGCACAACTGCTAAAGTGTTGTTTGACAACTTCTTTGTGCATTATGGTTTCCCCAGTCGGTTACATAGTGACCAGGGTAGGAATTTTGAAAGTAAAACCATCCAGCAGCTTTGCCATTTAGCAGGAGTACATAAGAGTAGAACAACTCCATACCACCTAATGGGTAATGGGATTGCAGAGCGCTTCAACTCTACTCTCCTCAACATGCTGGGCACACTGGAACCTGATAAGAAAGTGGACTGGAAAAGTCATATTGGGTCACTTGTACATGCGTACAATTGTACTAAGCATGATAGTACAGGATTTTCACCTTACTATTTGATGTTTGGTCGTCACCCACACATAGCTGTGGATCTTGTTTTAGGAAGGGAGTCAGTTGAAACACATGCAACGCCAGATCGCTACATATCCAACTTGCGTACTCAGCTCAAGCAAGCTTATGAGTTGGCTGAGGTAAACTCAAGAAGTACTCAAGCTGAACAGAAAAAGTTGTATGACAGGCGTATTTGAGGTGCTTTCTTAGAGATTGGAGACAGGGTTCTGGTTCGCAATGTAGGGTTAAAAGGAACAAACAAGATTGCTGACAAATGGAGTGAGCAAGTTTACTTTGTTGTTTCTCAACCTAACCCTGACATCCCTGTGTATGAAGTGAAACCAGAGATTGGTAGGAGTCGGGTTAAGGTTCTGCACAGAAACCTTTTGTTGCCAATCCCATGTCTTCCAGTCGAAACACCGAAAGCAGATACTGCCAATGTAGAGACCACCCCAGCAGTGATAGCTGAGGAGAATGAGTGTGTGGCAGATGTTATCAGTGCTTCAGATGTGAGTAGTGAGATTAGCTTCACTATTAGGCCTCGCCGGGCACCAATACCCGCACCTCGTAAAACTAGGCCTAAAACACCAGTTGTTGGTCAGATGGCTGAGACTATTCCTAGTCCTCAGAAGGAGCATTCTGTAAACGAAACGGTAGAACCGTTTGTCCTTGATGATTCTTCCAGTGTTCTGGAACAGGGTACACATGAGTTGACTAACTCTGTGAGCAATAATTCTGTTCTGGATGAAGAAGGTGACAGTGAGCTTTCCGAAAGCCAGCCTGGTTTAGAAAGTGAACACACCATCCTTTCTGGAGGGGAGGAAATGGACAGTGGAACTGTTCTTAAAACAGCTGTGCAAGCTGAGACATATAAAACAGACAGTGAAGCTGAAAAGCCTATCACACCGGCTCCTAGAAGGTCTACTAGGGTAAAGTCAAAGGCACATTTAAGACCAGATTTTGCATATGACTTTGCACAGATAACAAACTCAGAAACTGTGAGAGAAACCCAGATGCATAGAGATGCGATTCAGAAAGTTAAATTTCTGAAGGAATTTGTAAAGCTATTTTAATTGTAACCATTCTTTGGTATGTGTATTTCTTTTTATTTATTTTTTTTTGTTCTTGAAAGACAACTGAGAAAGTTTCTGTTAGGGGAGGAAATTATATTTTCTCACATTGTATAGGATAATGGCGAGGGAATGATGTATGTTTGTGATGTCATGTTTATAAATGTCAGGAGACATTTTCCTCACACAGGGAAGTATGTCACCGCGATCGCGGCTGGGTTTTAGAACTCGTCGATAACTATTTTATTTAAGCGGTTAGAAATAAAAGAATTTTACTTTTGCCAGCTTGGGTGTTACAATCGCTGGAAAAACGGACATTTTGTTCAGTTTTGAAGGTGATTTCAAACAGTAAGGATGCCTCTGCAGTAGCTGGGTTTGAGGAAAACTTTGTGTGAAAGTTGTTGGTTGTGTTGGTGGTGTTGCAGGTTAGTATTATAACTGCATGAATGGTATTGCAACTGTTCAGTAATTATTATGTTTGTTTACATTATCTGGTGCTTGGTAACTTGCTTACTGTTTTTAGTAAAACTAAATTGAACTGTTGAACTTGTATCTATCTTTGATTCAGTAATTACTGTATCTGTTGTAAACTGTAATAATTATCCTGAATACTTTACATTATTGGGATGAGCTTTGTAGTTGTCGTTAATGCATTACTGTTGGAGATTAGTATTGTTTTATGAATTCTGTGATACCAATAATTGTGATACCTATTTTAGTCTGTAACTTTCTAGTATGTTGTTAAATCATTATTGTGGTCCCATATCAGATTTCTTATTTTGAATCTGATTATTTGTAGGTGTTTTTGTATGGTCGGTGACCGATTCTGTTTGACTTGATGTTCTGATCTGATGTATGGGTGATTGTGGACCGCTTCATCCATGGTAGGACCACTGTAGTTAATAAACTGAGCAAGATTTTAGTTAAGCATTTCCATTCTAACATCCACTGTAAGTCCCTCGTCTGGTGACCCGTATGACCCACTGAGAGACGGCGGCAACATTGGAGCCCCTAATGAGAGCCTACAGTCTCAAGACCTGGGCTACTGTGCAACCTCAGGAAACATCCTTTCAGTTTGGATCTTCCAACGTCAACAGCATACGGGTGAGTACCTTCTCGGGTGGACCAAAGGATTGTTCTTTTGAACAATTCAGGTACGACGTCCTGAGTCTCATCAAGCAAGGATGCTCAGAAGCGTTGATCCTCACTGCCATCCGGAGATCCATCAAGGACCAGGCACAGGAAATTCTTCTGCACATGGGGGAAGAGGCTACTGTAGCTGACATACTGGCCCGCTACGAGAAGATGTTTGGAGATGTAGATCCTCCACATGTACTGTTGGCACAGTTTTATGCTGCAGAGCAGAATGTGAATGAAAGCATGACTGCGTGGTATGCCAGATTGGAAGATCTTGCAAGCAGAATCATCAGGAAAGATGCTTCCATTATTACGCCAAACAACTACGATGTGATCGTGAATACACAGTTTTGGACCAAAATGTCCAATGAGCAAATGAAGAATGCTCTTAGACATAAATTTGATGTCATGGCTACTCAATCACAGTTTGTGGTTGAAGCCAGGAAGATTGAATCGGAATTTGCTGCAAGATCAGCAAAGATTCAACAGGCAACTGCAGAGCCTACTTCCTGGTTGAAACAGAGTTTAGACTCTATTAAGGATAGACTTTCAGCTCTGGAAAGTAAATCCAGTAGTCAATCAACTCCATCAGCGAAACTAGAAACACACCTAGACCTAAAAATTCTAGGTTCAGGGGTAGTCGGCAGGGGAAACCCTCTAACATTCGTTGTTGGGGATGTAATCAAATTGGGCATGTCAAGAGAGACTGTCCTTTAAACTCCAACCAGTCGGAAGGCAGGAGCGGTCCGACTCGGTAAGAAAACGCTCCTTTGTTGATAAAGTCATTGGTAAAGCCAATGAAGTTTCACTGACTGTTCATGAGCAGCCGGTGATAGCCTTATTAGATACTGGTTCCATGGTTAGCACCATGTCAGCCAGTCTGAGTGAATCTCTTGATTTAAAAGTTCAGCCGTTGGAGCATTTACTGACTGTTGAGGGTGCAGGAGGGCATAAGTTATCATACCTGGTGTTACGGTCACGGGCAAGCGCGGTAGCAATTACCGGTTGTCTTTAAGTTGTAACAGAAAAAGCAAAAAGTTAAACTTAACAAATTTATTTAATAGTCAATAATAATGATTACAGTCAACTGGTATGCTCTTAACTAAACACACTAATACAATAATAAGATCTAGCTGACCTGACCACTGAGATTAAGAGTTAAGTTTATCCGCCGTATCCAGCAATCTGTTCCGTAATCCGTCCTGTGGTATATTCTGTGATCTGTCCAATGTCCTGTGGTCTGTCCCGTGATCTGTCCAGCGTTCGCCCGCACACAGATATCTATATCCTGTGACCTGTCCCACACTCAACAACACAAAAGGTTCTTGTCCTGCTATCCAGTCACACAGAATGTCTGTCTGGAGATATTTAGAGAGTTAACACAACTGTACTGTCTGCTCCAAGATGTGGACAATGTCCAAAATGCAGTAAATTCACTCTCTGTTATATGAATGTACAATATCCAAAATATCCAAAGTACAATAAATCTGTCCAGATGATGTATCCAGTTCACTCCAGTAAAAGTTCACAGCAACACAAGTTATATTATATTCCAAAACACAATAGCTCTCCTTATAGCCAGCGAATACAAAGTTCTCTTGTGGTCAGATGTACATTCCTTATATACATTCACAGATTCCTTCTGGAATTATACAGAACCAACTCAAAAAATAAATCTTGAGCCATCTAGGCCAAAGGAGGAAGTTCTAGAAACTACTGGTAATTGGGTTTCCCCAAATCTAACATAACCACTGAGGGGGGGATTTCCCCCAGTCTGTGAACAGATCAATAAACACTAAAACACAAAAATCAATAACTCCCTTACTTTAAATGTCAACACACAAAAAGAACCAACAACACAATTATCTTTTAAGACAATGTATAAACATAAAGCTTAAATTAAACAATGCACTAATATATTGCCTAATATATGTAATATACAATGTACTAATATAGTGTCCAATATATGTAACACCTCCCCCCTTAAAGAAAAATTTTGGAAGCCAAGGGATTACAAAATTTTACAAGAGATTTTCATGATGTATACAAACACAGATAATAACATTTTACAAAATATTTTTGTCTAAATACAAAAGTAAAATTAGTACCATGTATAACCTTTATAAACTTGCTAATTACAGGTATATAAATTACAATTTAAATACAGCTTCTGGATAGGGCGTATCCATCCGGACGCCATATGTTACTTTTTCAAAGTCCTGTTTATACACTGAATTCCTATCTTTAACAGTGTTTCTATTAATAGCCATCATAAGCTATGTTATACCTCTTTCGAAGTATGGCTTTACCATAGTTATTTCCCACATTTGGTTTGAATGTCTGTTATCACAGTTTTTAATGGTCTTTTGGAGAGTTTCTACTCTCCTTGCTACTGGGTATGACCCTAGATCTCTGGCCTGTAGTTTATTCATTTGGCCAGGTGATGACACTGAAGCCTCGCCCCCAGAATTGAAGATACAATTTTGTAATTTCTTATCATAAAGCATCTTCATTTTTGACTGAGAATTTTTCAAATTTTGTTCCGCCAGCTCACAAGCCTTCTTCAACTTATCTCTGAACTTTGAAACATAATCTAGCAGATTTAGGCTCTCGGTGTTCTCAGATAACCAATTTTCCTTCAACAGCTTGAGAGGACCACGGACTGAATGGCCAAAGACCAACTCAAAGGGATTAAAGCCTAAAGACTCTTGAACAGACTCTCTAACTGCGAACAACAATAAGCTAATGCCTTCATCCCAGTCTTTTTCATTATCTAAACAAAATGTCCTAATCATATTCTTCAAAGTGGAATGGAACCTTTCAAGTGCACCTTGGGATTCTGGGTGATAAGCACTAGATTTGATCTGTTTGGCACCTAACTGAAATACAACCTGTTGAAATAGTCCTGACATAAAATTTGACCCTTGATCTGACTGGATCTCTTTTGGTAAGCCAACTAGAGTAAAGAAATTAACCAGAGCTTTTGAGATTTTGGGAGCTGTTATGTTGGTCAATGGTATGGCTTCGGGAAATCTGGTTGAGGCGCACATAATGGTCAAAAGATATTGGTTTCTGGATTTAGTTTTTGGTAAGGGACCTACACAGTCAATTATCACCTTGCTAAATGGTTCCTCAAATGCTGGAATGGGTTTGAGAGGAGCTACAGGAATTCTTTGGTTTGGCTTTCCTACCATTTGACAAGTGTGACAAGTTTTGCAAAATTCTGCCACACAGTGCCGAATTTGAGGCCAATAGAAATGTTTGGTTATCTTGTTGTAAGTTTTGTTGATGCCTAAATGGCCACCCATTGGAGATTCATGAGCCAATTTTAATATCTCACTTTGGTACACTTTTGGCACAACAATCTGGTGTACTACTGACCATTCTTCAGATGCAGGGACATTTGGTGGCCTCCACTTTCGCATAAGTACACCATTTCTGACATAATAGCCTACAGGGACCTTATCTAGCTCTACTGGTGGCAAGACCAACTTGAATAAAGGAGCTAATTCAGGGTCATTTTCCTGCTCTGAAATCAATTTTGATTTTGAAAGCGATACATCTTGACAGTCAATTGAGTCTTGTTTTTCAGAATCTACCCTGGCCTTGGGATTAGTATCATCATGGTCATAGTTGTTCAAGAATGTATCTGACAAATCAACTAAGACATCTGTAGATTGTTTACAATCTGTTGGTTCTTCTTGGGCCTTTTTGGCCATAGCTCGAGTCACAGCACAGGAGGGAAAAATACCAGGAATAACATCTTCTAATTTCTCAGTGCTAACCAAAGTGATCGGCTTAGAAGTAACCTTAGGATCAGCAACTACCTTTCCACCTGCCAGATCATTTCCCAACAACAAAGATACCCCTTTAATGGGTAAAGTGGGCCTGGTACCCACAACAACAGAACCAGTAACTAAGTCTGATACTAACTTGACCTTATGCAAGGGAACGTTCACACAGCCTCCTTCAATACCTTGAGCAATGACACTCTCACCAGTAGATGTGCTTATACTCAATGGCAATACACCTTCTAAAAGTAAGGACTGAGTAGCTCCAGTGTCTCTTAATATCTTAATGGGGACCTGACTGGAACTACTTTCCAAGGATACAAAACCCTCAGACACAAAAGGTTTGAACTCTTCCCTAATAATCTCAGACTTGTCTAAACCAATACTAGACTCTGCTCTATTGGGATTTGAACGCCAGTTAGACTTGCTAGACACAAAGGCGTTGGGCATTGCCTCCTTTTCTCTTCTCTTCTTTAAGAGCCAACAGTCAGACATAACATGCCCAGGTTTCTTACAATAGTGGCAAACAGGAGCAAAGGATCTGGGTTTCCTATCCTTACTCATAGTCTGATTTGAAGTTTGACCCTTATCTGAACTCTTTTCTGGAGCTACATTTTCAGATTTCTTTCCTATTTCTGGATAAGACTTTTTAGCAGGACCAAAGGACTTATTCTTGTTGAAAGTGGACTTGTGAGTTAGCGCATAGTCATCAGCATAAGCTGCTGCTTTTGCCAAATTTTCAACTTTCTGTTCATTTAGATAGGTTTTAATGTCATCACGAACACACCTTTGGAACTCTTCAATCAAAATAACTTGCCTAAGTTTCTCAAAGTCTGTACCTACTTCCCTAGAATTACACCATCTGTCAAAGTACACTTCTTTCTCATGGGCAAATTCAACATGAGTTTGACTTTCTTGTTTACGATAATTTCTGAATTTTTGACGATATGCTTCTGGTACCAACTCATATGCTTTCAAAATAGCATTTTTGACAGAGTTATAGTCCACACATTCAGAAATTGGCAAAGCCGTGTATGCCTCCTGGGCCTTTCCCCTCAAAACACTTTGCAGCAATAAAGGCCACTGGTCTGTAGGCCATTTCAAATTTTGAGCTACTCTTTCAAAGTGTTGAAAGTACTTATCAACCTCGGACTCATTAAAAGGTGGTACCAGTCGCACATTTTTACCCAAATCAAATTTGGTAGCAATGGACTCTTCATGGGCAATTCGACGAGCATTTAATTCTAAAGCTTTCATCTCTCTTTCATGTTTAAGCTCAAGTTTTTTTTCATATTTTCGAGCTTCAAGCTCTTCTTTTCGAGCCTCAAGCTCTTCTTTTCTTTGTTGAGCTTCAAGCTCTTCTTTTCGCTGTTGAGCCTCAAGCTCTTCTTTTCGTTGTTGAGCTTCAAGCTCTTTTTTTCGTTGTTGAGCTAGAGCTTGAGTTTCAAGCTCTTTAAGTCTTAACTCTCTTTCAATTTCTAATCGCCTGATCTCATATTGCCCAGAAGGTTCCATTGGTAGAGGCTTATACACTTCTAAACAACTATCAGGTAAAACATCTTCATCAACTAACTGTTCAACAATAAGCCTTTTAAGTTCATGTTTACGTGTTGACCTTTTCACCTCTAACTGTAACTCTTGTGCTATCTGCATTAACATATCTTTTTTAAAAGTTTCTAGAACTTCCATAGATGGTGACTGTACAAACTCTTTAGCACTAGCCATTTTGAGCACTGTTGACTGTAACCAATTACTAAATCAAATGGATTTTCAAAATGTTAATTGAACAGTTGATCAAATAGTTGTAATCAAATGGTTGGATCCCGGACGAGACCCCAATTTTCCTGTTACGGTCACGGGCAAGCGCGGTAGCAATTACCGGTTGTCTTTAAGTTGTAACAGAAAAAGCAAAAAGTTAAACTTAACAAATTTATTTAATAGTCAATAATAATGATTACAGTCAACTGGTATGCTCTTAACTAAACACACTAATACAATAATAAGATCTAGCTGACCTGACCACTGAGATTAAGAGTTAAGTTTATCCGCCGTATCCAGCAATCTGTTCCGTAATCCGTCCTGTGGTATATTCTGTGATCTGTCCAATGTCCTGTGGTCTGTCCCGTGATCTGTCCAGCGTTCGCTCGCACACAGATATCTATATCCTGTGACCTGTCCCACACTCAACAACACAAAAGGTTCTTGTCCTGCTATCCAGTCACACAGAATGTCTGTCTGGAGATATTTAGAGAGTTAACACAACTGTACTGTCTGCTCCAAGATGTGGACAATGTCCAAAATGCAGTAAATTCACTCTCTGTTATATGAATGTACAATATCCAAAATATCCAAAGTACAATAAATCTGTCCAGATGATGTATCCAGTTCACTCCAGTAAAAGTTCACAGCAACACAAGTTATGTTATATTCCAAAACACAATAGCTCTCCTTATAGCCAGCGAATACAAAGTTCTCTTGTGGTCAGATGTACATTCCTTATATACATTCACAGATTCCTTCTGGAATTATACAGAACCAACTCAAAAAATAAATCTTGAGCCATCTAGGCCAAAGGAGGAAGTTCTAGAAACTACTGGTAATTGGGTTTCCCCAAATCTAACATAACCACTGAGGGGGGGGGGGGGGATTTCCCCCAGTCTGTGAACAGATCAATAAACACTAAAACACAAAAATCAATAACTCCCTTACTTTAAATGTCAACACACAAAAAGAACCAACAACACATTTATCTTTTATGACAATGTATAAACATAAAGCTTAAATTAAACAATGCACTTATATAGTGCCTAATATATGTAATATACAATGTACTAATATAGTGTCCAATATATGTAACACTGGGGTATGTGGAAGTAGACATTACTTGTGCTGACATTAACCTCTTTGACCTGTCAGTAATCATGCTTGTGGTTCCAAACACCAAGTACCATGATAGAGTCCCAGTCATTCTTGGACTTCTGACAGATGGACAGGCAGTACAAAACCCTATCTGGCATAATGTGTTGGCAAAATTGGCTAAGCAGCAAGTAATGGCCAAAAGTGAAAGTTCACTTGGGTTTTTGAAAACTACAAAGCCAGTCACTATACCCCCTAATGGGCGTATGATCATCAAGGGTCAAACCCATGTGAGGGCTGTATGTTCCCGCATGACCGTTTGCTTGAATGGGTCTGAGACAACGAGTTTGCCCAAGGGTTTAGTTGTCTTCCCAAGTGTTAACTATCTTGAGCCAGGTGCATCAACATCTAAGTTGTCTGCGGAAGTGGTGAACCATCTGCAACAAGCTGTTACTATCCCGGCCAAGGCCAGGATATGTGACTTGTACAGCACTGATGATGTTATCACTCTGGATCAGCAGAACTTGGATTTAGATACATCAGCATCCGAATGTGATGAAGCCAGTTTTCTTAAGCATTTCCAGCACGTCAGGGATACTTTGCCAGAGGAGAAAGTGGGTGAGGTGCTTGGACTATTACAGAGGTGGCCCAGTGTCTTTTTGCATCATGATCTTGATCTTGGTCTGACCAATCAAGCTGTACATCACATCAAGTTAAAGGATGATACACCTTTCAAGGAAAGACCTAGACCAATACCACCCATAATGTTTGAAGAGGTTCGTGATCACTTGAAAGAAATGGAAACCTTGGGAGTTATTCGAAGGTCCCAAAGCCCTTATGCTTCTAATGTGGTTATTGTGAGGAAAAAGAATGGCACCCTCAGATTCTGTTTGGACCTGCGCCATCTTAATCAGCTTACTGTACCTGATTGTTACAGCTTGCCCCGCATCGACCTAACTCTGGATGTATTGTCAGGATCCAAGCGGTTTAGTTGTCTTGATTTAAAATCGGGGTACTGGCAAGTCCATTAGCTGAGGAAGACAAATGTAAGACCGCATTTACAGTTGGACCATTGGGCTTCTGGGAATGTGAGCAAATGCCTTTCGGCTTGACCAACGCTCCAGCCACATTTCAGCGTTTGATGGAAAATTGCATGGGAGATCTGCATTTGAACTACTGCTTACTTTATTTGGATGATATAATCATCTTCAGTAGGACATATGAAGAGCACATACTCTGATTGGAGGCTGTGTTTAAAAAACTGAAGGCTGCTGGCTTGAAGTTGAGTCCATCCAAATGTCACCTGTTCAAGAAACAGATAAAGTATCTGGGACACATCATCTCAGAAGATGGTATTGCAGTAGATCCAGACAAAATCTCCTGTGTAAAGGAATGGCCCGTTCCGAAGACTGTTTCGGAGGTACAACGTTTTGTTGGCTTTACGAGCTTTTATAGGAGATTTGTGAAGGATTTTGCCAAGATTGCTCATCCTTTGCACTTAGTAACACAGGGAGGTGTTCACTATCAAACCAAGACTAAAACGAAAGTTCGGTATCCACCACTGGAATGGGGACCAGAACAACAAAAAGCATTTGATATGCTTAAGCAGGCTTGTTGCAGCACTCCTGTCCTTGGTTTTGCTGATTACGCCAAACTCTTTACTTTACACACAGATGCAAGTATAGAAGGGATTGGTGCAGTTTTACATCAGGAGGACAATGGGGTGAAACGTGTTATTGCTTATGCAAGCCGGGGCTTGTCTAAATCTGAAAGAGACTACCCCATTCATAAACTTGAGTTTTTGGCACTCAAATGGGCCATTACCGAGAAGTTTCACGACTATCTATATGGTAATGAGTTCACAGTGAACACAGATAATAACCCATTGACCTACGTGCTCAGTTCAGCAAAACTTGATGCTACAGAACACCGTTGGGTTGCCCAACTGGCAAATTATCGCTTCACTCTGAAATACCGTAATAGAGCTTCAAATTCTGTTGCGGATGCATTGTCACGTATACAATGGCCTGAAGTCAGTACTGAGGTGCTGAACCAGGTGATGACTGTTCACCTGGACGACCATCCTCCGGTGGAGAGCTTTTGCTATAATCAACAGGCGATTCCTGTTGAACTAGAAAAGCAAGAAGCCCACACCTTGGATCAGGTTATTGATTGGGAACAGGAGCAGGATCAAGATCCTGTGATCAAGTCTGTCAAATTTAGGCTTGAGAATAAACTCAGAGAGTCTGAGCTGTCCCACAAGCAAAGTCCTTGTGGAAGGAAAGAACATCTTTCAGTTATTAGTGGTAAACTAATGCGTAGCAGACTTTGCTCAGAAGCAGTGGCAACTGGTTTTGCCCGGTAAATACCATAAAGTGGCTCTGGATTATGTGCACAACCATATGGGTCATCTCGGACGAGATAGATCTTTAGAGCTACTGAGAGAAAGGTTTTACTGGGTTGGCATGCAAAAGTCAGTTGTCGACTACATTGCCCAGTGTGACAGATGCATACGACGGAAAGACTATCATTCTCCACGTGCTCCACTTGTCAACACACAAACTTCTCAGCCGATAGAGTTGGTGTGTATCGACTTTCTGAAACTTGAACCTTCCAAGGGGGGAATTGAAAATGTGTTAGTGGTCACAGACCATTTCACAAAGTACGCTCTAGCATATCCGACCCGGAACCAGACAGCAAGCACAACTGCTAAAGTGTTGTTTGACAACTTCTTTGTGCATTATGGTTTCCCCCATCGGTTACATAGTGACCAGGGTAGGAATTTTGAAAGTAAAACCATCCAGCAGCTTTGCCATTTAGCAGGAGTACATAAGAGTAGAACAACTCCATACCACCCAATGGGTAATGGGATTGCAGAGCGCTTCAACTCTACTCTACTCAACATGCTGGGCACACTGGAACCTGATAAGAAAGTGGATTAGAAAAGTCATATTGGGTCACTTGTACATGCGTACAATTGTACTAAGCATGATAGTACAGGATTTTCACCTTACTATTTGATGTTTGGTCATCACCCACGCATAGCTGTGGATCTTGTTTTAGGAAGGGAGTCAGTTGAAACACATGCAACGCCAGATCGTTACATATCCAACTTGCGTACTCAGCTCAAGAAAGCTTATGAGTTGGCTGAGGTTAACTCAAGAAGTACTCAAGCTGAACAGAAAAAGTTGTATGACAGGCATATCCGAGGTGCTTTCTTAGAGATTGGAGACAGGATTCTGGTTCGCAATGTAGGGTTAAAAGGAACAAACAAGATTGCTGACAAATGGAGTGAGCAAGTTTACTTTGTTGTTTCTCAACCTAACCCTGACATCCCTGTGTATGAAGTGAAACCAGAGATTGGTAGGAGTCGGGTTAAGGTTCTGCACAGAAACCTTTTGTTGCCAATCCCATGTCTTCCAGTCGAAACACCGAAAGCAGATACTGCCAATGAAGAGACCACCCAGCAGTGATAGCTGAGGAGAATGAGTGTGTGGCAGATGTTATCAGTGCTTCAGATGTGAGTAGTGAGATTAGCTTCACTATTAGGCCTCGCCGGGCACCAATACCCGCACCTCGTAAAACTAGGCCTAAAACACCAGTTGTTGGTCAGATGGCTGAGACTATTCCTAGTCCTCAGAAGGAGCATTCTGTAAACGAAACGGTAGAACCGTTTGTCCTTGATGATTCTTCCAGTGTTCTGGAACAGGGTGCACATGAGTTGACTAACTCTGTGAGCAATAATTCTGTTCTGGATGAAGAAGGTGACAGTGAGCTTTCCGAAAGCCAGCCTGGTTTAGAAAGTGAACACACCATCCTTTCTGGAGGGGAAGAAATGGACAGTGGAACTGTTCTTAAAACAGCTGTGCAAGCTGAGACATATAAAACAGACAGTGAAGCTGAAAAGCCTATCACACCTGCTCCTAGAAGGTCTACTAGGGTAAAGTCAAAGGCACATTTAAGACCAGATTTTGCATATGACTTTGCACAGATAACAAACTCAGAAACTGTGAGAGAAACCCAGATGCATAGAGATGCAATTCAGAAAGTTAAATTTCTGAAGGAATTTGTAAAGCTATTTTAATTGTAACCATTCTTTGGTATGTGTATTTATTTTTATTTTTTTTATTTTTTTTTTTTGTTCTTGAAAGACAACTGAGAAAGTTTCTGTTAGGGGAGGAAATTATATTTTCTCACATTGTATAGGATAATGGCGAGGGAATGATGTATGTTTGTGATGTCATGTTTATAAATGTCAGGAGACATTTTCCTCACACAGGGAAGTATGTCACCGCGATCGCGGCTGGGTTTTAGAACTCGTCGATAACTATTTTATTTAAGCGGTTAGAAATAAAAGAATTTTACTTTTGCCAGCTTGGGTGTTACAATCGCTGGAAAAACGGACATTTTGTTCAGTTTTGAAGGTGATTTTAAACAGTAAGGATGCCTCTGCAGTAGCTGGGTTTGAGGAAAACTTTGTGTGAAAGTTGTTGGTTGTGTTGGTGGTGTTGCAGGTTAGTGTTATAACTGCATGAATGGTATTGTAACTGTTCAGTAATTATTATGTTTGTTTACATTATCTGGTGCTTGGTAACTTGCTTACTGTTTTTAGTAAAACTAAATTGAACTGTTGAACTTGTATCTATCTTTGATTGAGTAATTACTGTATCTGTTGTAAACTGTAATAATTATCCTGAATACTTTACATTATTGGGATGAGCTTTGTAGTTGTCGTTAATGCATTACTGTTGGAGATTAGTATTGTTTTATGAATTCTGTGATACCAATAATGGTGATACCTATTTTAGTCTGTAACTTTCTAGTATGTTGTTAAATCATTATTGTGGTCCCATATCAGATTTCTTATTTTGAATCTGATTATTTGTAGGTGTTTTTGTATGGTCGGTGACCGATTCTGTTTGACTTGATGTTCTGATCTGATGTATGGGTGATTGTGGACCGCTTCATCCATGGTAGGACCACTGTAGTTAATAAACTGATCAAGATTTTAGTTAAGCGTTTCCATTCTCACGTCCACTGTAAGTCCCTCGTCTGGTGACCCGTATGACCCACTGGGAGACGGCGGCAACATTGTGATGTTCTTTAATGTGGCTATAAAGCAATCTACACATTGGGTTTTCGTATAAAATATTGCATTTACAAGTTTTTCATTAAATTCATTAAGTGTATTATTGTATCTAACTACATAAATTATTTCTGTGTACTTAATTACATAAAAATAAATAAATTATAATAAATCTCATTTTCGATTTCATATAAATTTAATTTACTTGAGCCTTCATGATTGATAGATTGATAGATCAAATTATTATCATGTATATTCAATATTTTTATTTCTCCTGAAGAAACCTATGTAATTAAATATAGCTTATATGCTTTGTGATAATTTTTCCTGATTACTATAACCACTTATATAACCAGCTAAACAAATGCTGGAGATCACTATTATGTCCCACTGAGATTTACAGTGAAACATCTAAAAAGGTATGTATTGTGCTTTATTTGTACAAAATACTCATGAAATGTTTGGCAAACTATTTTTGGGACATGTTTCTTTGTATCAGTACACAATATGTATACATATAAGGAATATTGCTGTTTAAAATGTCAATTTTGCAGTAAAATTGGACCCTATTATGACCGCCGGTGTATATGTTACAGTGAATATATGTAATCAAGGAATACGCGTATTCCCTGAAAATTTCAGTGAATACACATATTCCCTGAAGTGGTCAGGGAATATGCATATTCCCTAAAAATTTTAGGGAATACGTGTATTCCCTGGTTTTGATGACCAGGGAATATGCGTATTCCCTAACTAGAAATTGTTGAGAATGCAGCTTTTTATTCTTATAATATATAAAAAATAACTTTTGCTATAGACTCTTGTGTGTTTATGTACTATAACCATTAAAATCTCCCACCATGACTTTACATAACTTTTACTGTACCATAACAACAACAAAAAAAAAACAAAAAAAAATATCACTTTATAATCCCTTTGTTATTATAAATTCAAGGGAAGCCATTCAGTCTGCAACTAAATATGTGTTTTGTGTCAAAAATATTTGTCAGGGATCCATAACTAAAAATTCTATTAATTCAAAGCAACCGTCTATTTCAAATATTCTAAAATAGACAACTGTGTCAAAACTAAAAGTTAAAGTTAAGACTTTTTGAGCAGGATATATAAACATGAAATTTAAATCACAACATTCATATAATCTCTACCCAAAGGGTAATTATTTAAAAAAGCAATTTGCATATAATCTGTACACAAAAGTTCAATATTTAAAAGCACTAAAAACAGATGACCCATTACACATATTCACTGATTTCAGTTCAGTGAATATGTGAAGCTATTACTTGACAAAACCAATGAATACACGTATTCCCTAAAATTTTCAGGGAATACACATATTCCCTGACCACTTTAGAGAATACGCGTATTCCCTGAAAATTTCAGGGAATACGCGTATTCACTGATTACACATATTCACTGTAACATATATAAGTTCATCCATTCCTATTATATCATCAGTTCATATTAAAATACATTGCTAATAATTTTTACATAGTATATTGGAGTTAATGTATCATTGATTCTCTTTATACTTTGTGTACCATAGTTTTTATGTGCTTAATAGGAAATAACCTATATCTACATAAAAAATGGTTACATTTTGTGAAAGATACAGATGATATTCAGGATACGCCCCCCCAAAAAAAAAAAAAAAATTGCCAGTGGTTTAGCTAATTGTTATTCTAAGAAATTTGTCTTGCTCTTCTGTTTGAATGCTTGATGAAAATGAGAGGTCAGAGGCCCAGACTATTAAAAGCATTACCCCAAATGCACATTTTATTCATATAAATAATATAATATAATGCAAACAGACATATTACAGGTTTAAGTTTTTACCAATGTTCATTCTACAACATTACAACTGGCGGCTATGGCTCACTGATAGATGACTGCATCCTTTCTGGTCCTTCACCAGTCTGAAAAATTGTATAGGAAAAATTATTATGTCAGTTTTCTGACAATAAATCAAACAATACTAAATACATGTACCCTTAGACTATGTACTAATCTTTATTAAAAGATTTATGGGTTACCTATGAAATATCCTGATAGGTAAAGTAAGTTATGTACACCGATAATGAATTGTGACATTACCCTGATGGGATTATATACAGGTCTGAGGAGAAATCTAAATATGACTGCATTTGAACGTGATAAATTTTTGAAAATATGTAAATTTAAAAACTATTTCTGTTAAGTGAATTTCTTGCATGTAAAATCTAGACTTGGGTCTATATTCACTAACATTCTTATACTTTGAATTTTCTTAGATTTTTTCTTAGAAAATTGTAAGAATAAAAACCTTTTTAAACTGATGTTTAAATGTAAGAATGATCAAGACATTACTTAAGTTAAGAAAAATGTGACATAGTTCATGTTTTATATCAATCGCATGGAAAAATACATTTTTGTCTGTGATCAGACAAATCCAGTGTTTGTTTTTTATCATCATCATTATTTACACGAGATTAAGATTTACAATTAAAATCTGGACTGAGTGATTTATGCGATCTTGTTGACTGGTTTTAAATACAGCCGCCATGTATATTATTCACTTCAAAATTTTAAATGGCCAGATTTAAGTAAAAAATACTTAGATACCTTTCTAAGGTAGTTTTTATATGTTTTAAGTGGTCACAAAGTTCTCAACTGCAAAACCTATCCCTTTCTGATCCAACAGTTAACAGTAAGTTGACAATATTTACAGAGTGCATCAACACATATTGTGAGAAGTATATATCCACAAGATTACAGTATACATCAACAGCATTTAGCAAACATCAAGTTTCCATATGTCCACATTAATTTTATGTATATATCCCATTGTGAAAGTTTTATTTTATCTCTTCTAATTATTTTATCCCTTTGGTGCAACTACTTTATTACATAATAGCTTAAAATAAATATGTAATAACATTTACAATTATATATCTCACAAAAATATTGATATTTTTTACTTGTGTGGGATATATTTACAGACAATAAATACACCGATGTGTGATTTATGTTTGATAAAATTTGTTACATGAAAAAAGTTAGTCTTGGGCTTAAGTTGGTGACTTTTTTAGCTAAAATTTGCTTCGTGAATACCTATTAATGAAAATTCTTAGCTGTGAGAAAAGTCTTTTATTTTCACCAACAACCATATTTGACCCATATAGTGGGATACATGGAGTGGGATATTTTTTTGTATACAAATGTGCTTCCGTATCACAGATGTATCAGTAACTTCCGTTTTTTAACTAATACTATCAAATATCCATGTTAACGACAAATATATAGTATATATCATTAGAAAAGACTTTCTACAGCATCTGTTCATGTTTGTTTTCTGTGTATAAAAAAATCATACAGAAATGACTGAGCTATTACAAGTTAAAGATTGAGGTATTTATATTTATCGTTGCCCATGCTTTTTGACAGCCTTTTTCACATTCTCTCATTGAATATACATTTTATTTAACCCATAAATCATACAAAATAGTGGATAATAAAAGTTAAAAAAAAAATCCTTCATTAGACATATACAGAAACAAATATATCATTATGAAGATTAACAATTTGCTAATAATGTTATGCACTAGTATGGCATTGTTTTCTTCATTTGTGATCTAATTTGTTTGTATATCTGTTATTCGGGAGATTGTTCGATTATATTTGAGACAAGGTTAACCCTCAAGCGACCAAGCTATTTCGGCGACTAATATGACCAAGTGGGGTCATTTATGACCCCATCGATATTATATTGAAATATTTACATATACAAGAGTGTTTCATTATTTTTTCTATTTGTCACACTTTCTAATATATTTGTACATCACTTTATGCTAAAATGTATAGTTTTGACCTATTTTTTCACAAGAAAGCTGCCAAAGCACACAATGATAACAATATTACATTTATTTAGACAACCCCTGCTTGCTGCATCTTGCAATATGTATGTTAAATTTAATTTCTTTTGTATTTTCTTTATTGTTAAAATCTCATGAAATCATAATAAAAGCAAATAAAAATAAAGCTCTTTTGTATGAAATAGATATTTCAATATGGTACTATAACTATTTACATGCATCAATGTGTAGAATAAGCAGTGCTTTGCAAATATGCCAAGACATTTCCACAAACTCAAAAACAGATTAGTTACTTTTGTTCAAGCTTGTCCAAAACATCAAATTATTGTTTGCTAATGTATAATAACATATCTATTAAATGCTTGGACATAGTAATAAAGTAATAATTATATAGCCATTGAGATTTGTGTCTTGTTTGGCATGATAATGTCTACATTTGCCTGGCCTGCCTGCTTCCTTTTGGTTGTTCAGTTATCAAAGTTTGATACTTCAGAATGCATCTAAATGTTGTTCTTGGCATTGTAGCTGAGACAATGTATCTTTTATCTGAGACAATGTATCTTTTATCTGAGACAATGTATCTTTCAAATTACACAAATTATCATGGGTCATGGTTGCTTTTTTACAACCACCCAATGACAAAAGGTCCGATTATAACAGATTTATGTACTGTCAATTGGTTTCCACTGTTATTTTTTATATTCATGATGAGTTTCATAGCTCTCTTTGTTTTCATTTAGCATCCTTGTTGGTTTCTAATGCAATGAGATCTATTTGTGAGGTAATAAGCAAAGGAAATCCTGATGCCTCATATAATGGTGTTGTTTTGCTATCCCTGGTGGTGTTTATATCATGCCCTTGTCATAATGGTGATATGCGGGAGGATTTTCCCCAGTTTACAGTCTGGCCTGTGTCAGGTCTGTGTTGGTCATGCTGATCATTTCTTTTTTCATGTAAATACATTATTGCAAACCTTGGCTTGATTTTTAGAGGGGTTCCTTGAGCTCATCCCGTGCCTGCCAACTTGTTACAAGCATGGTTGTCCAGGAGTTCTAGCACCACTATGGGTCTGTATCTGGCCTATTTGGTCTTTTCTTCTAGGCATACCTTGCCCTGCTTGTATGTATAGTATGCACATCATGTTTGCATTTTATATAGGTTGATTTGACATGTCAGAGATATGATCGTCACTGTCTGGTGCTGACCATCAATGGACAGGTGCTAGTTTTATCCTCATTTTGGGCATTCAGAATCTGTCTCAATGCTTGTCCAGCTGTAAATCTTTCTATTCTAGCTTTGTTGGTCATGCTTTTACCCAAAATAGTAGATTGTAATGCTCAGAGTTGACAAATTGCAATACTATCTTAAGTAATGTTGTCACAAATCTCATTGATCTTCCTGGGGTCATAAGTGACCCCGCAGAAGTTTTGCTTACCCTTGCCACACAGATTGGCCGATCCTTGCAAAACTCTATGAACAAATTTAAGAGAGATAGATTGACAAATTCACGGTAGAAGACATTATGGATATTAAAACGTAAAAAAATGGTGCACAAATAATTGGTCGCTTGAGGGTTAAGCCTAACAAACAGCTAAGACCTTTTGTGAATCTGGCACCTAATTCTGAATCCATTGCAAACAATAAAGGAGTAAATAAATCACATGCCTGATTATGTGACACAATTCTTAACTAAGAAAACTTATTTTTCTGAGAATAAAAAATATGGGCCCTGGTAGACTTTTTTAATAATGCCTCATGAGGTATATCCACACCCTTTACAGAAACATAGTGGAATATCCACAACCAATCTCTCCAGTCGAAAGGTAGTTACAACTTATCCTTAAGTTGCTACAACAAACTGCCATGATGATATTGCAGCTATGACCAGCACTGGACATGGCACTCAGTTCTGGTACCAGTCTAGAATGTTGCATTGTTGTTCTTTATGGTTCATTGGTTCTTAGTATAAAAGCTAGCCTTTGTTTGAATTTGGTGCCACACTCTTAGGATTTGAATGAACAGCACATGTTTTTGAACTGAGCTTGATTTTGCATTGTTTTACATTTGATTTATTTTATTTTATTTTTTTTACTTTTCATATTATTGCTCAGTTCTGTAAAATGCCTAAAGCACCCCTTCACCCCCATCTTCCAGCTCCCTACCCTCCTCAGTTTCTGACAAGTTTTACCACAGTTACAGCAGTTAGGTGACAAGATGGAACAGGTGGACAGGAGCATGCAGCGGATGGAGGCAGCACTCAAATCAGGCACTTCTCAGACAATACTTCTGCTTCCTCAGCTGTCACTCATTCAAACAATCTAGTAGGCGGTAGTATTATGGAACAGGCTACGGTAGAGAGTGTGATTCCCTCTATTAATTATTTGAGATCCAATGATTCACTTCAAAGTGATGTTGAGTGGCAGTTGGCAGAGCTCAGGAATATTAACATATATTCGAGGTAGGGTTAAATCCAAGCGAGGGGGTCCTGGGGACATTTCGGTTAAACTAATAGTGGATTGGCCACAGAACTTAACGGCAGTCAGAAAACCAGGCCCACCTATGATCACTTAAACATTACTCAGTGGATATCTGGATTTGTCAGATCCATCCAGGAAGAGAAGTCGGAAGCCAATAAGGGATGTATCTAACTTTTCTGGGGAGTCAGCTCAGGTGGCCCATGCAATTTTGTTAACCAATATTGAGATAGATAGGCTGAATTGGTCTGAAACAGACAAGATAGACCGCATCCAAAGGGCCCATGCTCAAAGACATATAGCTGATGTTCAGAACTCTGCCACATGCTCAGTAGTCAAAAAAGTAAAAAATACTGGGGCTAGAAATGGGCTGAGTTGTAAATACTTTCAGGATGGTACTTGTAAATTCACCTCCCATCACAGAACTGCTTGCCAGTATTACAGTCATGTCTGTGAGCACTGTGATGGCTTGCATGCTAGCAAGACTTGTACTCACAAAAGTACTTAAAACAACTAGGTAGCCACTGCAATGGCTTGTAGTGGTAGCGCTTTTAAAAGATTTACTGCTAGGATTGTGTGTAACTATAACTTTGTAAATACTACTTTGTTTGATAGCATGTATATTCAGAAACTTAAGTGCCATGTAACAATGTCAAGAAGGATGTCTTATTTTCAGTAGCACCAAGTTTTAAAACCACTTCTGTGAGACAAACAAGTACTGTGTTATATTCAAACTCATGCAGTAGTTCGGTTAACGGAATTAACCTGTGTGTGAATGAATACAGGGGCAGAATTTCACAGCAAGGTGGTAATGAATCATGTATTGATTATTGGCGTTAAATCTGTCGACAATCAAGGTGTATTTAATGTGGATGGTCATACTGATACAAACGTAGGAAATAGCATTGAAAAGTATCAGACTGAATATGTACATGTAAACAAGTTTGCGCCGCTGGCAGTGGCAGATGACAGTTTTGCATTTGATACAAATTCTTCTGTTAATAGATTAGGTGATGTTGATGCTCCAGTTGTTGAAACCCGGGCTGATGTGAAAAGTAAATGTCACAATTCTATAAATCATGATAACATCCATGGTGTACTAGTGAAGGGTCAATGGAGTCGTGATCAGTATCAGTACACAGGCACATTCGGAAAAATACAAAACTGATTTGATTGAAGTTTTCCCTTTGGTTACCACTAGTATGGACCTACAGTAGTGCCGCCGGGGACACAGTTAATGACAAATATTGCCTGGTAATTAATACCACTCAAAAGAGTGAGAGAATGAAGTTGATAAAGGAAGCCAAAAATAATAAAAAAAAAATCTGGAGCAAACTAAACCACTGTCCTGCTTTACACCCATTTATGGGTTTCCAAGTCGAGTTTATGACAGTAATAATGGCTCCATATGTACTGACATTTTTCATTTACACAGACAGTTGAGAGAAGATAGTAGGCGCAATTTCAAAGCTTTATAAATTGGGGTTCCTTCAAAATTGAATGCAGATGTATGGGCACAGTATTCAGACAATTATTGGGACTGGCAGCTCCCACTTCTGATCAAATACGGGTTTCCGTTGGACTTTGATAGGGGATGTACCTTGGTTTGTGAAAAAGTAAATCATAAAAGTGCACTTGAATACCCAGAACATGTCTCTGAAGGAAGAAATCGAAAATAATGCCATTTTGGGTCCCTTTACTGAACCACCTGGCAATGCTGAGGACCTGTCCCAATATGACCCTGGCTGTTGAACTGGACGTTAAACCCCAACTTTGACTTTGACTTTACTGAACCACCAATCAATAATTTACACACTAGTCCATTCATGACCAGAGACAAGTCGAGTTCGGTCAATAGAATGGTCATAATCGACCTCAGTTGGCCTTTTGGCAATTCTGTTAATTCAGGTGTATCTAGAGATAAGTACTTATATACTGAATTCAATTTCACTTACCCATCTATCGACAATGTAACAGGTCAAGTACTTAAGAAAAAACTTTTCAAAGTTGATATCAGTATGACATTCCTCCATGTCCCCATTGATCCTGGTGAATTAGCTCTGTTAAGCCTGTATTGGAATAGCTACTTCCTTGATTGTCCGGTCCCATTCAGATTCAAACCCGGTTCTTCCATATCCCAGTGTTTATCTGACTCACTACACTTCATTATGGCCCAAGAGGGCCATAACATTTGGAATTATAGTGATGATTTTTGTGTATTTCTCTTCATCCAAAATTAACCATACCTATGTCAGATTACAAGAATTACTGGCTGAGCTCGGGCTCACAGTGAGTAGCAAACAGTTGGTCGCACCAAGTACTCAGGTTACATGTCTTGGCATTGTTGTTAGTTCAATAGATTTCACCACATCAATTCCAGAAAAACTAGAAATTATTAAAACTATGTGCATCTTCGTCTATGAAAAGCAGCTGTACAAAGAACGTCTTGCAATCACTTTTAGGTTCACTTTTGTATGTGGCCAAATGTATCAAAGGTTTTAGGTTTTGCCTAAACAGGATGCTCAGCTTATTACGTCAGAATTTTGATAAAAACATATCATTTTGACAAAAGACTTTAAACAGGATTTCCAGTGGTTCAACAAGTTTTTACCAGTCTTTACAAAGGTCAAAGTTGGGGTTTTACGTCCCGTTCAACAGCCAGGGTCATATTGGGACAGGTCCTCAGAATTGCCACTTGTGGGACTCGAACCCACAGAGGTGACAGCCTATGATTAGATGCCAAACTTGCTAACCACTAGGCCACTGAGGACCTTTTACCAGTCTTTAATGGGGTATCTTTCTTTAATTATATTCCCAGTAAAGGCATCCATTTGGATGCTTGTCCAACTGCCCTTGGGGCCATTTATGACCAACAGTTGTATTCCTTGCCATTATCCTGCATTTGGCAAGCACAGAATATTGCTTATCTCGAAATAATCAATATTTTGGTGGCTCTCAATGTCTGGCATACACAGTGGGCAGGCCTGAGGGTACTTATCAAGTGTGACAATCAGGTTGCTGTATTAACTAAAACACGTGCCCCAACCTTGGCCAAGTATGCCAGGAACATATTTTTTGGTTAAGTGCCTGTAACATAGATATCAAAGTTGTTCATGTAGCAGGGAAGTTGAACCCAGTTACAGACCTGTTATCTAGATATTACCAATCATAATTTTCAGAAGTCGCAACAGCTGGTGAACCCAATGACTTGGATTAATACTTCGGAAGATTTATTGTATGTGGATCAAACCATTAAATAGTTTCATGTATAAACATGTTTCTGTTTTTAGGCCAGCCACTGGAAGTGCAACTGACACAACAAGCAACCTCCAGACTGTTAAATGTTTTTTCTGAATCCATGAGAAAGGCTTATGCAACCCTATTCAGAAGCTTTCTGGCCTTTGTAGCCTTCATGTATGGGGACCTACATCAGGTGACTGTATTTAACCTGTTGTGTTTTTGGAGAGCCTTCACTATAATGGGGTTAAACATTTGCAAATGGCTAATTATCTGTCAGCTATTAAAACCAACTTTCTCCTCTATGGTTTGGATGTTGCTTGCTTTGCGGATGCTAGACTTAAATACTATCAAAAATCTGTACAATTACACGCCCCATCGACTGTTAAACTTAAGAAAGTAATTGATATTCCACTCCTTAGGAGCATCATCGAGCAATGTTATTATACTTAGATGGGGCAGATATTTAAATGTGTTTATCTACTGAGCTTTCACTTATTCATGTGTATGTCTAATTTAGTACCTCACTCTGTGCAAGCATTTTCACCCATAAACATCTGGCCAGGGGTGACCTTATTTTCAGAGCTAATAAAGTTGTTTGGCTACTCAAATGGTCTAAAACTATGCAGAGTAACAATGAAATTAAACCAATTCATTGTCCAAAAATACCTCGTTCTCCTATTTGTCCAGTGACAGCTCTTTCCAATCTGCTTCCTTTAACGCCTTCAGGTGCCAGTCGTCCTCCAGTACAAATTGGGCCAAGAATGGGTTCCCTTGACAGACACCAAGGTTAGAAGGCACCTTCATTTGCTCTTGACCAGATTGGGACTGGCTGGCTTTGGCTATACATTCCACATATTCCGGCGTTTAGGTACCACCTTTGCTTTTAATAATGATGTGGCTTTGCAGATTATTCAGAAGCATGGCACCTGGACGTCGGATTGTGTTTGGAGATATATCACTAATTCCACTGATGCTGGTGGGCAGGTGGCGAATATGTTTAGGTCACAATTTTCTGTTATGTAACTACTAATACACTGGGGATTGGGCGAGTGAGTAACCCCTTTCCAAAATTTTAGTCATTATGTAAACATTTAAACTATTCAACAAATTAATTTTATTCTAGTTTTGGGTCACCTTCATACTATGTCCTCTTGTAGGGTTTGTCAGAGTAATTTACTTGTTTGTAAACTGACTTTAAGTAGACTTAACTTGCTTTAAGCTAAAGTGACCCTTAATAATATTGTTATTGCTACACAAAGTTTTGTAAATATTGATAGTGTAGATTGAATATGAAACATGAATTAAAATAAATATTAAAAACCGCAATGCTTGTTTGACCTTTTGCTTTTGTCAAGGTCACTGATAATTACATCTGACTGGGACTGGAGGAACTGAACTAAATTTTGGCTGCAGTGACCTGGTTTGTACACTTTTTCTGTGACAAGGAGACATATGATCTAGTCCCAAGTAAGGATTAGCTTTTGAGTTCTCAAATCACTGGGGACAGTGATTGGGTCATAGTATCAGAAGTGACCTATTTTTAAAATTGACCTATTTTTGTAAATAGGTACTGGGAGAGGTCAATCTTTTCTGTTATACAATTTATATTTTCAAGACAATTCAACCGGTTTGACAGTTTTCCTACTTTTTTACAGGATCAGCTGTTGCCGAACCCTAAGTTTTAAATTATCTAGGTCTTGCAATAGAAATCAAAAGTTGAAATTTTGTATTATATTTTTGGTATTTAGATTCAAAACTATATCTCCTTTGCTACACTTTCTGACTTATCCAAAATGCAAAAGTACGGCCTAAGCTATGATTTATGACATTCCCATAACTGAAACATAGGAACACAGGCTCAGGAAAAGACAATTTGTTTGGCTTGCCACTTCGGGATAGGATCTAAGGAAAAGCATCTGCCATTTAAGTTGTGATCCAAGAAAATCTGTATGTTCCTGTACATCGTAGCAAATGCAGGCTTTCTGCATTTCCAGCTAAGTATGCTATCAACTTGGTCTCAGGGGCAGAAAAATAATGTTCCTTTGTGACACTAGAACCTACTCATAGAGTACAGATCTCTATCAGGGAAGCGTTTCTGAAAATTATAATTTTTTGTGTCCAGAAAATCACCCGAATCTTTCCCAAAATGTAATCAACACTTCCTTTGTCTAAGCCCTACACACATAAAAAATTCTTTGAAGATCTTCTATTTATTTTTCGAGTACTTCTCAACCAGAGTTCCAAATCCACTGAAAATTCATTTATATTGGAAAATTCAGTATGTTTTGTATCCAGAGTAGTGATATTGATCTTTCCCCCAAATTATATATTTATAATATATAACAGAAAATTTACACAGGGCAAAATTTATGAAGATCCTCTGACGCACTGGAATACCAAAAAAAAACATAGTGCAAAACCAGGCAGAGGTCCAAGTCAGCATCCATATGGAGAGGCATAACTATGGTGCTGGGTATGTCAATCTGAACCGATATGTTTTTAGTTGGCTCCTGATACCGGATATAGTCTGTTAAAATCTGACAAATACTGGAAGCCTTTTCCATTCAATCGTACCCATAATTATATCACTTTTTCCCTTGGAAACGCCTGTCTACATAAAAATCAGAATGTTACATTCATTAATTTTTGAGTTATTGTGAACACCAACAGACAAATGAATGCATCAAAATGCATTCTGGTGTATGTAATAACATCAACATCCTACCTTTGGTGGTGTATCCGGGCACCCACGCATAAACAGATTCCTCACTGTGATTATGTTGCAACGTGGGCATCCACCTAAGATAATGTCCATTGAGAATTTGGAGATATGAAACAAACTGGTAATGCAGACTGTCCTCATTTTGCATGATCTTCTGATGATAGTCTAAAGGAAGAAATGCATTTTTGTATCCATAAGACAAATACATTTACCCGGGAATGTGAACAATATAACGCTTTTTTTAGGCCATAAAATTATTTTGTCATCTTCATTCACGATATATGTTTTCTATACATGTCATTTGGGAAGTTTTCCTATTGTATTCCTGGGTAATGAGAAAAAACATGTGTGATGACTACAAAACATTGTACATTCTTAATGACCTTGGAAAGGATCAAACCCTAGCCCTTCTGTTTAATAATACATACCTCTAGCCATCCGCCCATCCATGCCATGCTCAAAGTCCAAAATTCAGAGGTCAAAGAGAATTTAAAATCATTCATTTATTTGTGAACAACATACTAAAGTACACATCCGAGGCTACTTTACATCCTACTTTATGGGTGATAATACATACAGGCCCTACAATCTTTTTTTGTGAAATTTACAGTCATGATAAGTTTGTAGGGGAAGTAGATGATTGCAAGGGCCTCTTATAGTAAGTGAACATTGTGGCCTGGGTCAGTTATTTTTATGATGATACCTAAATTAATTTTCATAACAATTTCCATTCTAGAGCCATGCATTTCACTTGCATGTCTCATGCAAGTTTAGCCATTTTTCCCCTTGGTCAGCACATACCATTGGAGGTACCTTGGGACGTAAGAGAGACTTTATTTTGAACACAGCAGCTTAATTTAATTTAAGTACTTATCAAAGCAGTTGCGCTGATTTGAATTATGGAATAAGTAATGATTTCAATAATTTTTTATCGATGCATTATGCATTAATATTGGAGATATTAATGGAGGCATGCACTCTCCAAGTACTCTTGTTGCACTATTCATGCAATGAAAGAATTCAAATACCACTTAATGATGCACTGTGTAAAGCAGTTTCCCGAAAAAGGTGATTAAGGTCAAGAAAAGGGTCAGAGGTCAGAGGGAAGATGTAAAGGTGAAATTATGCTTGAGGAATTTATTTTACAGGTTAGTAAGTATGTAGAAAGGTAAAACTTTAAAATGTTCAATAATTTGAAAGATTTTAAAACCACCATAAGACAAGAGGCAACTAGTGCCAACACATATACTCATATAGCAACTAGCGCAATGGTATCACAGAAGAAGTAAGAACTATACACATATTCATATAGCGACTAGTGCAACAATTTTACAGTAATAGACCTGCACATGTACTCTTAGAGCAACTAGCTCATCAGTATCACAGAAGAAGTAAAGGTTACACACATATTCATATAGGAACTAGTGGAACAATATCACAGTAATAGACTAAGAAGTTCGACTAAGCAACTCATACTTCAAATATGTTAACTGATCGGGATGTGTAAGGAATTCGAGAGGGAACCAGAACCTCTCTGGCTTCCTAGTGTCACGTTAGAAGTGATAGACTAAGAGAGGGGGCTACCAGGGTAATGCCTGGCCCTGCCTTGATCTACAAACTTTGTGAACTAGTTACAGTCAATTCGAGAGGGGGTCACCCAGGGTCAGCCTGGGGCCGCCTACTGCCCTAAGGCAGGAATAATGCAGTATTCAATGCACCAGGGAGGGAAGGTGGGAAAATAAAAAATAAAATCCCATCACTAATGTTGTTGTTTCAATGACAAATTCAAAATGGCTAACAATTTGGAAGTGAGGCTAGGAAATTGAACCCCAAACGAGCCCTGATTGGTAGTAAGCCCTGACACATAAATAGGTCAAAATAAGAGGTGTGACAAATTTAAGGTAGCTAGGAAACTGTGGCAGCAGGCCCCCTATGCAGGCATGCTGGGCAAATTCTGTCAATGCATAAATAGCTAATAACTGCATGACTGTGAGTTTTTTATTCTTACTATAACGACCATCCCACCCCTTTCACTTTCTCCGATTTTAAAACTCTTAATAAAATTAAAATCTTACTTGGTGTGGGAATTCTGCAGGATCACTTATAATCCACTGCACAGCACCTTTTTCATCACGAAATGAATTACGTAGATATGGGCCATAAAAAGTGGCTTTGATTTCTTCTGCACACTTGACTTCTAAACACAGCCTTCGGACATCTAAAGACATCTTGTTTTTAACTGAAAGGTCAAAGACTATTCTTGTTCTACTGTTGTATCAGACTGTCTTTGCTCAATACTGACATTTGTACGGAAACTGATAGCAAAGATAGTTTTTGATTATTAGAAAAAATGTTTTCATAGTGAAATATATTTTGACATGGTGACAATAAATAGTAGTGTTGTATAAAAATTCTGCACAGTTTTCATTGGTTTTTCATTTAATAATTATTGGTGTATCTCATAAGATTATGTGTATATGGTTTAACCCAATTGGTCTCAACTTGCAAATTATGGCAAGTAATGGTGTTTTATATACCATTAAATACCCAGGGTCATATTGGGACAGGTCATAAGCATTTCCTCTTGTGAAAGTGGAACCCACATAGAAATCACAACCAAACTTATTACCACTAGGCCACTTAATAGCACATTTTTTTTCCCCTGAATTATTAATAGAATAACTATGTCTGTGCGCATAACTTGAAATCTGATCGGTTAATGGACTTATGATTACTCACATTGCTTTTGTTCAGTTGCGCCTATTAATTGAGTCTATTAAATGATGGAGATTAATAACTATACATTAGATTACATACTAAATGATGTTCTAGATCCATAGCATGAACCCAGAACCGTCTTTTTGGTAATATTTACACGAGTGACTCAAAAGCTAGTCCTTGGGTCTGGGTCATTTTTCATAAGATGGTGTATATCTGTGGCTTGATCCTCTTTAAAGTCAATCTTAGGATTAATGCAGTAGGATTAATGAACCGGATCTGGTTAGAAAATCTAAGACTGGATGTTTTTACAGCATCTTCGACAGGCAAAGGGTTTATGTGTACTTGGACCATGCTTGATAAATCAAAAATGGGGAGAATGATAACACATTCAAGTCAATTATTTGAGTGTAGGAAAACAGTAGGATCATTAACTTTAGCGTTTATATTCTAAAAAAGTCTACTTTTCTGACGGTGTGATATACAAATATTAATACAGAACTAGATACAGTTTGACATAACAAGGATGAGAGTATTGTAATGTGTAATCTGAGTTGCAAAACTCAATAAAATTATACATCAGATCAGAATCACCACAGAAGGTTGGGTCTACTTAAAAGTAAAAGTACTTGATCTACATGGGAACTCTAGAATGTTTTTCAAGGATTATTTACTAATAACTGATTCCCTTTTCTGTTCCTCAGACAATTATTATTATTATTATTTGCAAAAAATATCAACACTGTCGCAATATCTTCAATGTTCTTATATACCCTTCTCTTGTTGCTACACCAGTATTTTTAATTACCATATTATTATTACCCCCACCAAGGAAGTAGAGTAGAACCTTGCTTATCCAATCTCATTTGGTTCAGATGCCAGAACTTCAACGTCTATGGTGGTTACCAAGTGGATGAAAACTGACAAAAAATCGTGTTTAGGCACAAAATATGTACTAGGTGTAGGTACTAAATCCTGAAATTATCGCTCGTTCTTGACCATGCATTTTATACATCTGTTAGGGAGACAAGGTTTCAGATTGGTTAATCCAGAGACTCAGATGATAGAGGGCTGGACGATCAAGGCTCTACTGTATTATTTTCATCAACATTTATGTAAATACTACAGGTTTGGACTTCTTGAGTAAAACAATCACAATAAGGGTCTGGGTCCAACTTAGATCCAATTATATTTTGACAATGATGTGGGAAACCATCTCTTACAAAAAATATTGATTTTCCCATTTTCTTATTATTACTTACTTTGGCGGAGGTCTGTGCTCTCTAAGTCCACTTGTCTCTGATTTTAGACAGTGTTCACACATACAGGAATATTTCAGTACTTACCTTCTACTTGAATATTAACATTCTTTCCTTTAGGACTCTTGTAAGATTGCCGGGAGCCATTCAATATATTCTTCAGTTCGTTGATGTTACTTTCAGTGGATGAGGTAATCTCAACCAGGTTGTAACTCCGATATTTCATGAAGGTTCTTCTCCTTTTACATGACTCTTTCCCATCTTTGGTGGTAAAAGAAAAAAAAAACATTACAATACTATAACATTCTGTGCCCAATTATACAGAAATAAATACAGTATTATAATTCCTTATTGCCAGATAATGTTACCTGTCGATCTGTCTTATCAATGATTGATTATTATCATTGGAAAAGTATTGAAACAGAGCTTCTGTCATTGTTTGTTGCATTAATATATCCTCAAAATTGGCATAAAATTGAAAGTGAAAAAATGACTGGTCACTGGTCCCAGTTGCTACAGATACCTTTCATGGATGATCATTATTGCCGGATGGGCCTAATTCACTTTTTATTCAAACACACTAGTACATGATCGATGTAAAATTACGCTTACGAGACATATTTTGAAGTTTTTGTCTTTACTCATGATGAAATTTAAAACTATACCACACTTCAACAAATTTGTTGTTGTCACTTGCAAAGGACAGGAAGTGATCAAGCAAAAATGAAATAGCTACTGCTATTAGCACATTGTTATAAGTTACATGGAAATCTTCCATTCATTATGGTAGCCCTTGTGAATCTCCCTCCCTCTATTCAGATTATTATTCATCTAATAAATCAGGTTGAGCCTGAAGAATAAAGAATAAAAACTATGATCATATACCTACCAAAAACCTTGTTCCTGTTCTAATTTTTGGTTTTGGGAAATTTTTGGTGATGCAGGTTCTCATATCTTTTTGGGGGGACTTTAGGTTATGCTATTTCGTATGATATGTTTTAGGAGAGATTTGGTTTTGCAGATTCTCCTGCTATGCTTTTGGGACTGTGGGTAATTTAGGTTCCACAAATTTTGTTTATCTGGGGAAGTCATGTTATGCCTGTTCCCGTGCTGTGTTTTGAAGGGTTTGGGCTATGCTGGTTGTCATTAATATTTCCCATATACTGGGCATATACTGCTTACTTAAAACGCCTAAACTCATACCTTTTAAAGAATGCTGTGATTATTTTTCTACAATGTCCAGGGTTCTGTTAAATTATAAGAAATAGCAGTTACCACACTTTCCAGTCAGAAGGCGCAAACAAATTGATGAGATAATTTATTGCTTTTATAGTGCCTAATATCTCTCACATGACAGACTCTTAAGGCGCCAGAGCCTCAGGGAGAGAAGGACAAATCAGAACCATCCAATCATAAACATTGTTCAGACATTGATTCCATTTCTAGAGTGCAGCAGCAGTGTTGTTATGTGGAAAGTAAATACAGAACTGGTTGCCACTGACATAGAAATGTAGCTTTATATCTCAGTACCACTTGATGACTTGGCTCAGCAGATTTGTGTTCGGGGAAAACCGTATGGGCCAGAGTACTCAAACATGTTACACATCCTACAACGGCTGTGAAAGGTTAGATGCAGTAAAACTGACCTTATCTGCCTAAGAGTAATCCTACATCAAGTAGGATGTTATTCAAATATAATGCTGTACTACAGACCCAAAACCATGGCGAGAGACATGAAAAAATTGTGGACTGATCTATAGTGTCAAATACTTCTGATAGGTTGAGTAACACTAGGGTGGTGGGCTCAAATTGAGCCAGAGAAAAGTGAACCACAAACTTTTATGGACAACAATGAGGTCCAGGAAGGGTGTCCTTTTACAGGCAGATTAAAAAAGCCAGGTGCAGTATGGTAACCCTTAACCTCATATTAAGACCATGACGCCTTCTTTATTGATCTTATTTCCCCCGTAGCTTGTTCATCTCCCTTGTATCCACAAGAAAAACGATAAAAAACATCGCCAAATGTAGTCTCAGGATTTTTCCTTTTTATGTAAATTGCCTTTATTATGTCTAAATGAACTGGTTTGTGTTTTCATTGATATCACATCATAGATGTATTATTCTAACAATAAAAGTAACAAGTAGATCTTTTAATCACTATTTGGTAAGGGATTATGTAACTTATTTTGTAATATCACAAAGACATGGATTATTTTTTTCTGTTGACACTTTCTGTCAGATATGTTCATGATGTTTATGATGTGGAGCCATTTGACTATACATAGTCATGTTGTGGTCCAACAGGGTCTCTATATAATTTGATAGCGGTGTTACGTTAATGCCATTACCACTAATGCTGAAGTTTTCAATAGCAGGTTTTTTTTAATCTGTAGCAAAACAACAATACTTGTTGTTACTCTCTGAATTTTAGGTCTGAGCAAGTCCATTGTCATTAGAACAATATTCCTTACAGACTAAAGTCAGTAAAGGCAAAGTACTCTTCAGTCCCTAAAATTGATATCCGGGAACATTTTACCAGAGTTTCTTCTCTAGTGACGAACAACCTCCCATTAATATCTATTAAGATATTGAGGCAGATATGTACAGATCCACTCTACAAACTCATCCTGATTTTCAACAATTTTTTTCATCTTTTCAGAAGTAAAAAAGTACTAGATACATGCTGCAAGGCAAACACTGTTCAGGCTGCATGTAGTTTTACCCAGATATTGGGGGAACCTTAAACATTTTTTCATATTTTGGTCTCCGATGTTGCTAACTTTTTAGATGAAACCATTGCGAGGAATGTTTGGTAGATCCTTATTTGGTTTATTTGGCAACTTATATATATATATATATAATAACTTATAACAACAAATTAATGAACATAGATGGCTTGTCTTACAAAATTCTGCATTTTGATCTTTATTTTTACCTTATCCTAATCCCCCTTACCGTTTTCTACAAAAATTGCATTTCTTTTCACTACAGGGGTGGGTGTTGGTGTACGAGAGGTCACAGACAAGTGCTATACCATTTGTAAATAAAATTTTAGTAAGTGTACACCACTTACATCTTAATACCTAGTTCACCTATTTCCTTGCTGAAATTTATTTAATTATTGTTTTACATCACACCTAGTACCTTATCGAGTATATTGCGATTGGTAGTATGAAGGGCAGATTGAACCACTGCATAAAGTTATTGAAGTTCTGTACTGTAAAGTGCCGGCGAGGAGGCGAGTGTGTTTCCACGAACGGGTTGATGTACATTCAGTTTTGATTCAATATAATTTGTATTTTGGTAGGACATCTTCTTGGCTGTTAACACAACTCAAAAAACATTTGCGTTTGGTACCATTCCAAAATCTTTGCATAAATATTGGAGTTGAACTAGTGAAGATTGGATAGGATAGATATTTTGGGAGGCTCTTTCATCAATGTTTTTCTATTAATAGAAGAATAACAATGTACCTGTAATTTTCTGGAAGAATTCATGTCATTTGTTGGTTACCTTTCATCCATTAATTCTTCATATTACATTTGTGGCGACTTCAACATTCATGTTGATGTTCCAGTTGGTGACGGTCAGAAATTCACTACCTTTCTTGATTCATGTGACCTCAAACAGTTAGTCAATAAACCTACTCATCTACATGGTCACATATTGGACCTGATTTTATCTCCCTGTGATCAGGACACCATTGCTGATGTTAAAATTTGTGACTTTGTTTCCGATCACGCATTAGTCAAATGTTCAGTTGCCTTCCCTTGTCAAGTGTCTCATACTCCAAATGTAGTTCAATATAGAAGGTTCCACCGTATCAATATGTCTGACTTCCGCTCAGATCTCAAAAATACGTCCTTCGTCAAGTCTCCAGCTGATGCTGTTGTCGATCTGTATGATCAATATGTACATGATTTGAGTGATGTTCTGGATAGGCATGCACCTCTTATATCTAAATTGACGAAAAAGGAGTCTGCCGATTGGATGTCTGATGATTATCGACGTGCAAAGTCCCTTAGGCGCCAATTTGAGAGAACCTGGCGTAGGGCTAAAAGTACACTTAACAGGAGTAGGCTTCGTCGCCAGATTGCTCGGTGCAATGCACTTGTAAATAAAGATAAATCAGACTACTATAGCAAACTGATCTCAGACAATAGTCATGACTCTCGAAAACTTTGGCGTGAGCTCCATAAGACCCTGAACAGGGTTTCTGATGCCACACTTCCATCTCATGAGTCCGAAAAGTCATTGGCTGACCAGTTTGCCTCCTTCTTCACCAACAAAATCAAGAAGATTAGAGATAATTTTGCTTCTTCTGGCACTGAATATGATGTTAACCCTCCTTCAGATCCTCCCCAAATTACTGTCTTTAGGCAAGTTTCTGAAGATGCTGTTGATAAAATAATTAAAGCATCACCAACAAAATCATGCCTGTTGGACCCTCTGCCGACATTCCTGATTAAGGAATGCATTGATATATTGCTACCATCCCTTACAAAGCTGGTCAACTGCTCACTCATGGAGGGATGCGTTCCTGATGCCTTCAAATCTGCTGTGGTCACTCCACTTATTAAAAAGCCAAATCTTTCCTCAAATGACCTTAAGAATTATCGCCCTGTATCAGGTCTCAGTTTTATATCTAAATTGGTAGAACGTGTGGTTGCTAAGCAGCTGTTAGAACATATTAATGCCAATAACTTAGACAACCCGTACCAGTCGGCATATAAGGCGGGCCATTCAACTGAGACTGCTCTTCTCTACATAAAAAATGAGGTTCACTTATCATTGTCAAGAGGTGAATCCACTGCCTTGGTATTGCTTGACTTGTCTGCTGCCTTCGACACCATTGATCACTCTACTCTTCTGGGTTGCCTCCAAAACTGGTTTGGGGTCAGTGGCTCCGTTCTGAAATGGTTCACATCCTACCTAATGGACCGTTACCAATCAGTAAAAATTGGTTCTACTTTGTCAGATGTTTGTAAACTCCTATTTGGTGTTCCCCAAGGTTCTGTCCTGGGTCCTTTGTTGTTCTCATTGTACACTACCCCCCTCAGTTCCATTATCAGTAAACATAATGGAATAAAGTTTCATTTCTATGCAGATGATAGCCAACTTTATATACATTTATCCCAGAAGAATGCATCTGCTGCCTTTGAAAAGCTAAATAAGTGCCTAAATGATGTTAAAGAGTGGATGACAACTAGTAAGCTCAAACTGAATCCTGATAAGACTGAGTTTATCATCTTTGGTTCGAAGAGACAAAGGGATAAGTTGAAAGCATGTTTTCCAATTGATATCCTGGGCAACTCACTCTGCCCTGCAGATTCAGTAAAAAATCTGGGTGTGTGGCTTGATTCAGATTTCTCTTTGTCCAAGCATGTTCAGAATGTCTGCAAAAGTTGTTTTGTTAAACTCCGTGACTTCAGACATGTCAGGCGGTTTCTTCCTCATGATGTTTCTGTGCTTGTAGCCAACGCTCTTGTTAGTAGTCGGTTGGATTACTGCAACTCACTTTTCAGGAGCCTGTCCAAGTTCAATCTACGCAAATTACAGTGCATCCAAAATAGTGCAGCTAGAATTGTATCAAACACCAGTCGATACACCAGCATAACTCCTGTGCTAAAGAAACTGCATTGGCTTCCTGTTGAACAGCGCATTGTGTTCAAGACAGTCACACTTGTTTATAAGTATCTTCACACAGGTTTTCCCAGGTATTTTTCACCACATCTTTCTTCCTACAGCAGTTCTTATAGTACCAGGCGCAGTGAAAGTGGTGGTAATTTCCTAGTTATTCCAAAGTTCTGCCCCTCTGTTCATAAATCTGTCAAACAGTTTGGTAATAGTTTTGCGTTTGATGCTCCTACTGTGTGGAATACTCTCCCTGATGTGATTCGTGCCTCTCCATCCCTGGCCTCCTTCAGAAAACAGCTTAAAACCTACCTGTACACCAAAGCATATCCACCCTAGCCTGAATCATCCTCCTGGCGTTCTCCGTGGTGTTCGACCCCTGTTATGTCCCTGGACACAGAATTTTGTTTTGTTGCGCCTTAGAGTCCTCTTGTTTGGGGAGATTAAGCGCTATAAAAGTCCAATTAGAATTAGAATTAGAATTAGTCTTTTTAAGGTAGAAGAAAAAGAAATACATGCAAAAATATATGACCTTAAGGAAAAAAGTATGAATTGGGAATGTCATAACAAAATTTAAAGCTTTGGCAATAACAATCTACTACATACCAAAGAAGTTTGATCCGGTATCGTGTGCTTAATCTCCACACTAGTGATTCAAAGGCACACCATCCAAATTGTAATGCACAAATCAAAAAGTAGTAAAACAAAACCGGGTCGTCACCAGGGAGACCATTGGTGTTCTGTAGTCAGAAAACTATGAAGGGAAAGACTTCTGAAACAGATAGGTTTTAAGTGGCTTTTTGAAACACAAAAGTGTAGCAGCAGTTCGAATTTTCCAGTGACAAATCATTCCAGAGTTAGGGAGTGTCATATGAGAAACACAGGGAAAGACTTCTCAAACAGATAGGTTTTAAGTGGCTTTTTGAAACACAAAAAGTGTAGCAGCAATTCGAATTTCCAGTAACAAATCATTCCAGAGTTGGGGAGTGTCATATGAGAAACACTTGCTGAAATGAATTTTTGATTTATGGACTGAGAAGATGTAAAAAGAAACCTTACGAAACAGTTTTTTTCTGGATAACTAAGTCTTGTTTTAACAGCAGATGTATACAAAGACAACTATTGAGCAAAAGTACTTTGGATGAGATATCCCAGTCACTTCAATTTAAAAAAAAACTGTAAGTAACAACAAAACAGAAGTAGCTAAGTATTGCAAGATTTTTTGTTATTTCTATAAGAATTTCAGTGACTATTGAAACATGCATGCATATTGCTATAGTGATAAAGAATACAAAAAAGTACACCACACAAACACTTTATATTTTAAATTGGAGGGTCCTATATCCCAACTCATCCAACCCTCTGATGTATGGAAACAAAAATACACCATGTTTATAACCATGTTTACAAATTGCATTCATGACAACCCAACCTCAAACTCAGTTGGGTCAATTTTTTGAAGTAATAAACTGCAAATGATTACAACAACAGTTAAAAGTGTGGTTGGGATGCTTTTGCTGAGATAATTTATGACACAAAATCAATGAATGTTCCATGAAAACAAAGCTGTTTCTTTCATAAGAATGCTGTCTTTGTTTTTTTTTTCTGAAGATTCAAAACAATTGGGAATTTCTTTTTTAACTTTATAGATTAATGGCATCAACTATTGAAAACATTATATTTTGAAGCATGTGGAAGCGAAATGATAATTTGTAGAAGATGTGTCAAAACAGCTTATTGTTTCCTCAAATAATTTGAATGCATTCTGACAGTTTTATTTAAGTGTATATTCATTTCATAGAAAGTTTTGTTATTACTATACAAATTTATGGCGCCCCTGTTAATACATGAATACGTGGATTTTAAATTATTTTGGTAAAATGTGAAGGAAATATGATTTCATGATCACCACTTATTTTTGTATAATCAAGTATCAATGACAAAATATTTGGTGATCACCAAATCAACTTTATATTGTACTAGCTACCCCATCTTGTAATCACCACATGATGCCCTGATTATCAGATCACCTAGTTTTGATGACCTAGCAACAAGCCACGCTCACGAGATATTATCATGCTGACGAGAACTACACGAGAGATTCTTCAGAGAGGTGTTAATTTTAAAATGACAATCCTTATTAAGCATTTGAGCTGTTTTGATTGTACTGTGTTTGTGCACCTGAGTTTCTACTTCAGATATTTTTGGAGATTTAAAACCAAATTGGGATAGCTTTGTAGGAATAATTAGACTGTGCCATGCACTTCTTTAGTTGAGGCTTCAATTTTAAAATGTAATTCTATGTATCTTTACTCTTTTTGTTGTTTTTTCTTCTTCTTTGTTCTTTACTTCTATCGAAGAATGTTATGTCAGATCCATGAATTAAACTTGATGAAAAAACTATTTTGTTCCAGAAAATTGTGTGCCCTTTTATCATGTGCCCCTTCTTTCTGTTTTCCTTTTTTCCCCGGGCCCCTTTTCTCCACACACAATGGGAAAGAGATTGCAGGGAACTAGATTAGATAATAATAATCCATAGTAAAGGACAAGAATAACGCTTTTGAGTCCCCAGATTCACTAATGCTTTACTTGAGGTTCTGCAGATACATCACTTGGAAATAAGAATATGATTTGTGTACTGTATGCATTTTCCTGTGTATAATTTTTCACAGTAAACTTGTTACTGTAAATGGAAACAATGCACATTTCCATTTCCACCTTACGTTTCACGTAATATATCACGTCACATTTCCCTTCCCGTTTCTGTGAATGCATGAAACAACCTATAATGACAATAACATATGATTCAAAATTGAGTTTACAATATTGAGATGGTAAAATGTCTCTCTTTGGAGTTCTGGCGTTAGATGTTGGGACACCTGGGGTTCAGAGAAAGAGAAAATATCCTTTAAAGAAAATAAAAGAATTCTGATGTTATTGACAGAAAAAGCATTTTCTAGAACAAAACAAATTTCTATTGCATATTTAGTTAAAGACAAGTTCAAAGGAAATTGACAAAAATAATTGTTGCTTAAACAAAAATTAGTGTTTAGGCTTCTGAGAATTTAGCAAATGGAATTTTCTACATACAGGTGTTTACGTCTTCTTCACAAAAAATGTCACATTTGTAATATCATTCCAGAGAAAGTATGCAATAAAAGAGGTTTTTTGACAAAAAAAAAACATTTAACTTCTTTCAAAACCTATACAGGTTAGTTGTGATGATGTATGGTCATTTCACACTTCCCCAATCAAACAGCTCTTCTGGCTCAGTTCCACTGCCCCAACCTGGCCTCTTGACCCTTCCTGTTTGTCGCTAGAGAAAAAAGACTATGAAGCTTTTACAACTCACATTTTCACTCAGGAAAGTGAGTAGCCCAGTCAGGGTGATTGCAGAAACTCATCCCATACATATTAAATAAATTTCAAATAAGTATTACTATCCAGATTTGCTACTTATTTATTTTAGTGTTTTACATACCATCTAGTACCTTATTGGTTACCTTGTTGCGGGTAGTTGGAGGGACAGAGGAGCCCAGTACATATAGTTGGTCAATGTTCTGTACTGTAAGCTGATGACCAATGGCAAGCAACTACCAACTTTCCCATATCAAGTCAGGCTTGGATTTGAACTCTCATCTCAGAGATAGGATGTTAGTCTGTTACCACTGCGCCACTGTCACCGCTCCCTTCCCCCGAGTTGGAACAATCAATCTCTGTGGTTGTAAGTCACTTATAAATAATCTTAGGTTCACTCCTATATATAGTGGGTGTTGCAAATAAGTTTTGGGCTGCTATGACTATGTTTGAGGTTGGTAATCTTGTGTCGTGAGAGAAATTAGTCATACGAGCCTATCTTTTAATCTTCCCTGCTTCCCATGAGAGACTGGGGCATGGTAGCAGGTACTAAGGTAACTTAGCTATTCAGTCACAAGACTTTTTCAATATGTGAAGATATATAATAAAAAGAACTCGTGTAAATTATTATATAAATAATGGTCAAATGGTGCTCCGTTATGTAAACTTAATGGCATATGAGGTCCGGACAGCCAAAGAGCCATTATGTTTACATAATGGAAGTGCCACAAGGCAGTTATCTATTATAAAACCCTTTGAATCAAAACCAATAAATTAATTGAATAATTTGACACCCTTTAGTAAATTGGTCAGCCTATGCAATCTTTGCTTGGTTTGCTTTGGTGTGAATATCTCCTATGCGACTTTCACTAAACTAGTTCTGTGGTCTTTCAATACACAATCAATTTCAATACACAATCGATATTGTTTCACCACGTCTATCATTGCTTTGCCTTTTTTGGGCAAATAAATTCAATTTTGGAAGAGTTTGAAAATTAAATTGTGATCATAATCTAATCCATGGATAATGGACAGTGATAATGGATAGAATGGGGATCTGTGAATCACAAGAAAGCACTTTCCAGAAAAAAAATCAAAACTATTCATATGACAATGTTTATGTTGTGGCAAATTTAATGTGGTGAGTTGCTTATGGTACTTTACTAACTTGGGCTACGTTAAGACAGCAAGTTATTATTTTTGGTTTCATTCATGAAAAATACTGCAAAATGTTAAAAATTACTTTCTTGGGTTTTTGTGTTGAAGTTTTCAGGTTACATGAGATTTACATTTTTTTGTCCTTTTTGTCTCTAAACTTTCAGTTAAGAAAAATCTGCCTCCTGGAAAGAATCTCACTTGGACAAAAGCCTCATGGAAAGAATGCATACCCCATATTTGACATTCCACAAATGCCTCCTAAAAATAAATCCACAACATTGAAAAGAAAACTCATTCCAACCATAGATGCATATAACAAAATGTAATAAAATCAATTAAAATACATGTTTTGAGTTTAACATTTTAAATTTAAATCCAATGTAAATTCAGTAATGTCAGCACAACATTGAAGCACTACATCTTTGTTTTCCATCTTACTTCAGTAAAAAATTGTTCATGTGGCATAATTTTGGATTGTGAATCATTAGCAATGTACCTTCTGAGCTAATAAAACAAATCCCTTTAATATAGTACTCTAGGATAGATTTGAACAATGCACTCTGCAAGCCACCAAAATCAATCTATTTTATTAATCATTACTCATCACAACACATTATTTTAATTGAGACCTGATCCTGAGTATGTTTGAAAGGGTAGCTGGTCTTGCAATTAAACACAAAGAGGTTTATTGTGAAGCCACATTCTAAAGAAAACCAAAAACCTTAAAAGGTCCAGCTTTACAAATTAAATTACTAGTTTGTTATTTGTTAGGAGGTATTTTTTCCAGGTAGTATTTTAATAAGGTAAATTTCCATGCACTCTAAATTCATGCAGAATTCAAAAGAATATAAATGTACCTGCTGAACTAATTAATATAAAACTTGTGAAGACATTCCAATACTGAATGCATTGTGCTGAGGATCACAGACAAACATCCTTTTTCTTCTCGACAGACTACCCACTTAACTAAACCATATTTCACTGTTACAAAATATGTAGTGTTAACTTTCCATTATGCAAAAACAATAGGGAGTTGACAAAATAGGAATGTCACCAGTCTGGCTTTTATAAAATGCCTATTGTCTGTTTAACATCACTAAAGAATCATGTTTTTATGATTGTGTTTCATTTCAAAATCTACTGAAGGAATGTTGGTAGAATAAATCATTTAACCTTATTTCTCCGTACATTGACCTCGTATGTGGGTAAATGCTGGAATCGTCATCCATGTTGTGTCAAATACCTCTATGTCTAAATATGAATCCCAATTTACTAAACCATATTGATACTAACACAACACAAAATACATTGAATCAAAATGAACCCAGGCAAGTTAAATATTTTGCACTTGTGTGTAGTTCCTGAGGCTTAGCATAAAACATAATGATCTAGGTATTATGTTCTATATGACTGTGTATTGTGGGATTTTACGTTCAATCAAATGTCAAAATTCTTCATATGTTGCAGAAAATGCATAAGGAAGTTACTTGATGTTACTCGTATGATTCACAGTTAATATCTCCCCTTAATTGAGGCTCAATGAGTACAAAAATTAGTTAAATTTTTGTGTAAAAGTTTAGCAAATTTGCACAAATAACATGCATTTGTAAATATTATTAAAATATATATACTACGTATATGATTAATAAACAATAGTAATAATAACAGCTAGAAGCAGTAGCCTTAAGACATTGTTTTAGTGTCTATGTTATGTGTTTGTAAAAGCCTACCCACCATAGCCTCCCCCATCACATCTGTGTCTCCTTGGTATGACCTGGCTATGTCCCTTGATTAACGCTAACTGCCTTGCTTTATGTTTAGATGCGCCTTAGAGTCCATCAGTGATGGAGATTAAGCGCTATAAAAGTCCACATTAGATTAGATTAGATCTATCTTGTGGGGGGGAAAGGGAATAAGTGGTAAAATACTAACCTCCCACATTTTGAACAGTGGTTTAAATTCCAACTGTCAATTGTAACATATACCTGTAAATGCTTGTTTTCAGTATATAGTTCTCACCACCTAGTACACAAAGGTCAAAATATGGGTTTTATGTGTTTTTCTGGACTAATGCTCAATATATCCACAAAGGTCTAAATATGGCGTTTTTGTTTTCAGCTTTTCAGGACTGATACTGAATAATTACAGCTACAGATGTAGGATTCAACTTCTAAAATGTTAAAAATCCTCTAGGATGTCCCGTTTGGGTTAGATTCCCTGGTTTTGGACTAGCCAGGTTTTGCTATTGCATTTTATATTTTTATATACTCGTTCTGCTTTTAAGGAGAAGTCTGATATTTCTGAATAATGCTGTGCGATGATCACAGATGTTTTAGTCATATATAATAAAATATTAAAACCCCACTTTTTCTGGATTCACTAGTATATTCTCTGACCAGGACGGTTTGCCTGTGTACTTTTGATGTTTGTTTTGACATTTTCTGTTAGGTGAAAGTGGCAAATTGCCCAAACTGTTTTACCTTCGTTCACTGAGCCCTTACCAGTTAACCATCCCTTCTAATTACTGTCCTGATATGACCAATCAGGTGAAACATATAGAAAATACATAAGTCTTCTTTTTTCCAAATATTTAAATAATACTCACCACTACATGTGGAAAATAAAGACAATAATAAAAGAAGCCAAAGGAACACTTTCTTCTGAAGATTCAGTTTGATAAATGACATTCCGGAAACATTCAAATGAACTGTTAAAACCTACAATTTTGTGTCTATTTTCAATAATAAAACATTTATCCTTTTGTGACAATAGTTACAGTTTTTCAAGATTTTTCATAAATTGTGATATTTTATGCAGGGCTATCTTAATACGATACACAAATTGTCTTATGTAAAATGTCAATTTTGAATGTGACATTTAACATGTTAATTCTTCCACACATTCGTAAACTTTAATGACACTTAAAAAGGACCTTATTTTGCTTGAACCATAAGTTCAGTGAAATTATTTTTTCTTCATACCCATAATTACTGACAATGATTTTTATTAAATGAAAAGGCGTTATTGTTTAATAGATTTACATTGGCACTAAAACTTACTTCACACTTTACCATTCCAATAAGGGAATAAAATTCAAGCAGTTAGACACTAATGCCCCTGTTCCACCAAAGGATTAAGCCCCGATTTTTCCTGGGACCCTCAATCCTTGAGAGTCGGTGAAAAAGAAACATGAATAATTGAGAGGAAAATAGAATCCTGATCCAGGTCTGGGATCAAAAGCAGATGGTCCTCAGGAAGCTCCAGGAAGCCTGAGACGTCCTCAGACAAGTCACAATCATTCCCCGACTGTGATGTGAATAAGCGACATTTGTGACCGGTTTCAACCCTGATCCTGTCGGGGATATACAGACTAGGTCTCAGACTGGCCTGAGGTTTCCTAAGTCCTACTGGGACTAATAACCGATTTCCTCAAACATCAATGGCCGATTTGTGTTGAGATCTGGGATTAATTCCAAGCCTCTTGGGGCTAATAGTCCTGGGATTAAGAGTCGCAAGACCCCTCGGAAAAGATAGGTTTGTGTAAATTTGGGTCTGAGGAAGCCTTATGAAACCTGAGACTGGGTAGGGGCGAAAGTGGATAGGATAAAGTAGTGTAAAATATTAAACATTCTTTTACTGACTACACCAAACCCAAACAGACTCAAGCAGACTGTCCAGGACAGTATAAATATACCAATATACCTTAATCGGGAGCCTTAGTCTTGAGGTGGAACAGGGGCATAGGAAAGTTTAAATCTGTCAGTATATTATGTACTGACTGTGTTGAAGGAGCTGAATTATATCTGTTTGTTGGAGCAGCTTCAGCCGTTTTGGAATGAGTAAAACCATAATTATAGTGAAAACATAAATTACGAGAGTCTAGATACTGCTTAAACCAGAGCTCTAGGATGGCTCATGCTTCTGGAGATCACTTCTTTTTTGTGGTTGTTACCAGACCTTCAAGAATTTTGCAATACCAGTGGTTTATTTATTTGGAGTTTTACGTCGCTTTCAACACTGTACAGGTCATATCACGACGGGTAGTTGGAAGGGCAGAGGAAACCAGTACATACAGTACGACAAGGTTCTGTACTGTAAACTACCGACCAATGGCAAGCAACTACCAGCTTTCCCACATGAGGCTGTACAGGGAACCGAACCCCGGCCTCAGAGGTGGGAGGCGAGAGTGTTACCACTCTGCCACCGTGCCCCCCCTGCACTACCAGTGAGGAATCTGCCCTTGCAGTGTGCAATACTCGTGTTTCTAATTGCTTCCAAGCTCTGATGTCAGTGCCCCACTGATGGCTTTGCAGTTTACTGCTGTAGCTCGAAGGACTTTTTAGCCTTGTTTCACAACAGATTAGAGTTACAAGTTATTATATGTTAAATATATCATTGAAATTATAATGAATATTTAAAGTATCTACGTCTGGAAAGATGACCTGGTACATCTTTAAATAGCATTGACAAGCTATATATCTTGTTCGCCCAACAGTGGATCTCACTAGTTTAAATATATAGTCAGACTTTATTATGTATAAAAATATGAATAATTTTTTCTATCTAAAGAAGTCTAGAGAATCAATCCATCCAGATGTAAAAACATGTGTGCTTTTTTTGTCCCCTTGTGCGAACGCAAAGCCATCAGAGACACGTGTAGTGCACTAGAATTTACAAAAGTCTAGTGACACAAAGAAATTCCAGCTCAGACAAATGCCACAGCTGGTTTAGAACTCAGACGGTCAGCCATCCAAGTACTAACGTAGCCCAATGCCATTTAACTTCAGTGTGCAGACAAATACTCATCACACTGCACCACAATTCATGAAAGTCCGGAGACAAAAAAAGTGATTCCTAGAAGCGCAAGCTCTGGCGAGGCTCGCGCTTAAAACTGACTCAAGTGTGGCATATTCAGGTCACAAAACAAATTTTATATTTTGTGTCCACTTGATCGGAGACATGGCAAAGTCCCATAAGTGATATAACACCTTTTTTCCTGAACTCTGAAAGAATGTTTCAAGTGTTTTGAACATTTTACGAGGAAAATATATTGATCAATCTCTTTCATCATTTAAACTCAAAAGCATTCTCTGATATTAGAAATTCCCCTGTAAAAGGGAAAAAAACCTGGTCATCTCTTTTTTTTTTTTTTGGTTTTGTGAAAAACACTCTTACTTTCAGGTCCCAATATTACAATACATTGACTTACATTTTACAGGAAAAGAAATGTGTTTGTTTTTGCGTACATCTGCATGAAAAGCCTTGCACAGAAGGCCTTGTTTAATGAAGGCCTTTTCTGATTTGTGTAAATGGAAAAAAGGTCTTGTTTTCAAATTATCTAAATATGCAATTTCATACATCTTGCCAGTTTAAACTGAATTTAATTGGATATTTGTGTTTGGTTAATTCTAAATTTTCATTTTATAGCGCTACAATAGCTTACCAAGTGGAACTACATGCTATCTCAGACTATCGCAGGCAGGGCAGGCACTCTGGGCCAACTCTGGGCCAAGAAAAATGGCCAAAATATCAGCGTGATGCCTTCATATCGAGGTGACCTAGATAGTGACATTTGTACTTCTTCTCACTGGCTGCCTCTATATCACATTTTATATCGATATTCTTGTCATTGGACATTGAAATTACATCACTATTACATAAGATATTTATTCTTTAATATTTTACACACAAGTATTTGTAAAATATACAAATATTTAATGCACACTTGCACGGCAGTTGACAAACCTGTCATTTCATTTATGCAATAGCGTGCCTTGTCTCCCAAATATTGCTTCAATTCAACAACAAAAAAGGGATGATGAAACTGTTGAAGCAATAAATCTTTGCAGTGGTACAGAGCTCTAACCGCTGAATCTTATGATCCTTAATTTTGACTCCAAATGTTGTTCAGTGGTGGATCAGATCACTAAATTCAATCCTAAACCTGGCACAGAACCTGACTTGCAAATAACATCCAAATCCTCAGATACACCCTTTGGCAGAGTTGGCTGGCTGTCACTTATCCTCCCATCCCCTCCCAGTTAATCCTAATGTATGAACCGGAAACTCTCTCAGAGGTTCAATCAGGAATGGGAAGTGACTCGGAACAGGAATCGTACACATTTCAACAAGAAAAAAAGTCAAAAGTCCTCTAAACTCATCCTCAGACATGTAAAACTGAGCCACACAGTCAAAATCTGACCAAAGTCAAACTATACCGAGACCCTGTGTTAAATATACACAGAAGCAGATATGTCTGACTTTCCCTCTCAATATACTGAGGACATTGAGACATTCAGGAAGTTTCTAACCCCCCTGGTCCTTGAGACAGTATCAAAGTGTCCTCCACCTCAGTGTGGGGTCTGAACATGGTGGCCTGACATCAAGAGCTAAGACCTTTACCAAGAGAGTAAATTCATAACAGCCTCTCTTCCACTACCAGGTGGTATAACTTGGACCATGTTTTGAGGACAAACTCCCAGATTTGAATACAGATTTTGGAAAAATCTATATCTCGTCTAAGACCCCTGGAGCTCCCTTGGGTAAGGTCCCAAGTCTAAAAGTTTGAGCATCAAGCCAGCATATCTCTGTACCATTAACTATTCGGCTGCCTTTACCCAGGCTATTTCTGAATGTAATCTGATAATGAAATACTGTAAAGATAGTATCAATGGTAACGGCAAACAGGTCAAAATTTAGGATGAGGCCAAAATGACCCATCTCAAACCTCAGTTGGGAGATACCAGACATCAAGAACTTAGCAGCTCCTTCCATACATAATGGATTAAGGAGGGAGAGGAGTTACTCCTCAAAAAAGGCACTCCTAAAAATGTCTGGGTGTTTAGGCCCTATCAAACCAGCTCTTTTTTGGTCACCACCATAACAAGAAAAGAGGCTCCTACAGGAAACCCCCCTACGGAGGTCAGTCCACTCCAAGCAGTAACCATTCATTTTCCTCAGGCACAGGGAAATCGATTAACAGAGGCTCCAGAGGTCGTTACCGACCTCACCCTGGAGAATGAGGGTGTGGAAATCCCTCTTCCCAATGACACTTAGCCTCAATAAGTCCACCAGTAGGAAGTCGCCTCCATTCTTTCAAAAGAGATTAGTAAACAGACAAATGCCCAAACGACGTGTTAAACAATATTACCAATGGTTACACTGTACCATTCATCAAAAACAAACTAGCCAGAGTTATTCTGATTCACTCAGGATACAAGGTCCTTCAAAAAGATCTAGCTCTGGCCTCTTTCATCCAGTCTCTACTGTCAAAGAATGTTTTAGAAAGGGTAGAAAATGTAAGAACTCTGGGGTTTTACAGTTGCCTGTTTCTAGTCCCCAAACCTAACCAAGGTGGAGGCCAGTGATCGACCTAAACAGGCTCAATGCCTCTCCATTAGTATAAAGGTTCAAAATGGAAACACCGGAATCCATCAGGGCCTCTCTGATTCCAGAGGAATGGGTGTTGTCTCAAACCTGTAAGATGCCTGCCTGAACATCCCCATTCAACAGCTTCAAGGAAGTACCTACTGTTGATTTACCATCCTCAAGTGTTAAGGTTCGCCTCGCTGCCTTTTAGCCTAGCCATGGCCCCACAAGTCTTTATATTGATTATATATAGGAAGAGAAGCTGATGGCCCTCAAAATCATTTCAATACACCCCTTTAAAATAGATATCAATGTGTATTAGATCTACTTTGGCTCTTCACACAATACAATTGTTTTAAATATAATATTTTATTTCTTTTGTTCATTCACTCATTTATTAAATGTATTCCAAAAATGAGACATTAATACCACTTGTAGATAAAGGACTGGTACAAACCCTAATAAATACTTTTTATGTGGTCCAAGTAATTAATTTATTCTCTTTCATCACAAGCATGTTGTCTGGTCAAGCTTTTTAGTATTGCACGAGAAGATTTCCATGCATTCAGGTGTTCACTCACAAACAAAATATTTGATTTATTTGTTTACTTGGGGATTTACGGCGCTCTGTACAGTGTATAGGTGTTACAATTTGAATTATGTTTGGGGTAATTTTGATGCAATCTATGCACTTTATGCAATTTGTTCACATTAGTTAAACATTTACCAATTAAAGATTTTGTAAGGTTCTCTTGATGTGCATTGATGTATATAACCCAATATTATAGGGGACCTTTCAAGTACATTAATACAGTATGGTGTATAAATGTTAGTGTGTTTATTGTGTGTTATATAAATCTAGTATTTTCAAATATGATTGGTAAAAATCAGGTTAAAACCTTGGTCACACTTGTTTCAATAATGTAGCTACTTTGAGTGAATATAAATACTAAAAATTTGTTCTGGTATAATTTCTTTAACACAAACAGATGTTAAAATGGGAATGTATGATGTACTGTGTAATACTGTTCCCATCCGTAAAATTCACAAGATAAATATTACAGATTTTAGAATGGATATCCTGAAATCTGACCTCATTAGATGCCCGTACAAAACTGCCAGTCTTCTTAGTCATCAATACTTTAATACTTTGAGAAGCCTTCTTGACAAGCATGCCCCAATCATGAAGAAAAATATACCGAGACATGCCGAGACTGGTTTCATGAACTGTGACATCCTCAAAGCAAAACGACTCAAGAGGAAATATGAGCGGGCATGGCGTCGTGAAAACTCAGCCAGTAATCGTAGCCGATACCGGGCTGCAATCAACCACTATAATTTCCTGCTAGAGAAGTCCAAATGCAATCATTATTCCAACATTGTGGCTGAAAACCAAGGAAATCCCAAGGCTCTGTGGAACTGTTTCAAAAACATCTTACACAGGTCCTCTGCTGCTGTTCTACCAGACTACACAAATAAAACTGACCTTGCGAATACTTTCTGCAAGTTCTTCTATGACAAAATCCTCAAGATAAGATCCACACTGCAGTCATCAATACCATCTTCAGTTACTAGACCCAACCCCACTAAAAATACTCTGTCCTCTTTCACACCTGTGTCCGAGGAAGAACTACTCAAAATTCTAAAGTCCTCACAGTCCAAATATTGTGACCTTGACCCGATTCCGACGTCACTGGTCAAGGAGTGTGCTGATATTCTCATCACCCCCATCACTAAAATTGTAAATTACTCAATCACAGCAGGTAGTTTCCCCAACTGTTTTAAAATGGCATATGTCACCCCCCTTCAAAAGAAGCCGAGCCTTGATAGAAATATCCTCAAAAACTACAGGCCGGTGTCAAACCTCAGCTTTATATCTAAACTTATTGAGAAGGTGGTGGCAAAGCAGCTAAATGAATTTATTTTGCACGAGGGGCTCTTAAATGTCAACCAGTCTGCTTATAAGAGTTCTCACTCCACTGAAACCGCATTGTTGAAGATTCAAAATGATATAGCTCTCTCAGTGGACTCAGGAAAGGCAGTGGCCCTGACATTATTAGACCTATCAGCAGTGTTTGATACGATTGATCACTCTCTTTTATATGACTGCTTGCATGACTGGTTTGGTCTAGATGGTACTGTTTTGTCATGGATCAAATCGTATCTTTCAAGCCATAAATAAAAAATTAAAATAGGTGATAGTTTCTCTGAGGCGGTAATTCTCCCTTTCGGAGTCCCCCAAGGCTCTGTACTGGGTCCTCTCCTTTTCACCCTCTACACTAGTCCCCTCAGTCAAGTTATTTCAAAATTTATCATTATAGGTCAAAAAGTTATCAGAGAGTCACTTGCACCAAATTTTCCTGTTCCACTCCTCCAAAACAATATCTCTCCGTCAGTGGAAGTAAAAAACCTGGGTGTTATTTTCGACTCAGACAACTCCTTTGACAATCATGTTGCCAAGGTTTGCAGAGCATGTTACTATCATCTTCATGATTTGCGACAAATTCGCAAATTCCTTGGAGTTGAGACAGCAATACTTCATACGCTATGGTCAGTAGTCATCTAGACTACTGTAACTCTTTACTCTATGGGGTAAGCAAGTCCAACATAGCCAAACTACAGAGAGTCCAGAATGCTCTTTGTCGCATCATCTTCAGACTTGACAAAATGAGTCATGTTACACCCTTTTTGAAAAAACTCCACTGGCTCCCAATTCAACATCGCATCCTGTTTAAGTACAACATTTTGGTATTCAAGGCTATTTATCTTTCACAGCCCCCATATCTTTCAGCTTTAATAAGATCGAGCAGTCTCACTCATGGCAACAGGCTATCTATCTCCTCAACCTGCCCTAATAAGCACATAGGAAGGCGTGGCTTTGCAGTAGCTGCACCAGCCGGATGGAACAAGCAGCCACAGACTGTCAGATCTCAGCAAACAATAGATGGTTTCAGAAGCCAGCTAAAGACCTACTTGTTTAGGCTGGCATACCCCCCACCTTAGTTATACCCTGGCGGGCGCTTTTTAGATGTCGACCCATGCCTGTCCCTGGACTCTCCCTTCTTGGACTCAAGCGCATTAGAGGATTCGTATCAATTTTGCGCTATATAAATCCTACTATTATTATTATATCATGTATTCATACAAAGTCTTAAGTGTGTTTCAGGCAAACTTGTTGAATATCTAGGACAATGTAACCGATGTTTAAACCATGCTCGCTGTTTAATATTAAAGGTGTTCTGATCAAGGATTATTAAACTAAATGTTATTGGTGAAGGTCAGAATTTCTATTGTGATTACATTGTTGAAGGGAATTGGGCTACAGTTCAATGTTAGTTTGGGTTTTGGAGTCAGTGGCATAAGTTGTGTTGGAAGCATTGTTTGAAGTGGAAGGTTTGATGTCTCACTGAGGGATTGCAGTACCACCCTTATTTTCTGGTATCTCGAAAGGCTTTGCAAGATGTTTTGCTGAAGTTTTGGCTCAGTGACTATGTGATGTACTCAGTGGCTATGTGATCTACGCAGTGGCTACATGATACTACATATTCTCAAATATAGATGGACGTTTTGAATTGATACCTCAGCTGTTAGCACAATACCATGTTTAAGTGAATTTAGTGTGAGATACAATATGGTTTTGGTATTAGTAACTCGTGCATATTGACATATTGTAAAGTGTGTATAAATCATTTTGATATAATCATTATTAAAGAGTAAAAAGTTTAATATCATTTCTTTTTTTTCATTTTGTCTATAAACCACCATACGATTAAAGTCTTAACAGGTCATATCACGACAGGTAGTTGGAAGGGCAGAGGAAACCAGTACATGCAGTTCGTCAGGGTTTTGTACTGTAAACTGCCGACCAACAGCAAGCAACTTTAAAATAATATCTTTGAAAGACTTATATTTATTAAGTGTAACAAGAAAACAAATGAAGCAGATTTTAGGTCATCAGTGTTCATTGAATGATTATTTTAAATTGTATGTTTCAATTATTATAATATTAATTTTAAATTTAAACTGATGATCTCGTTCTGGCTGTTGAACGGGACGTAAAACCCCAACTTTGACCTTTGATGATCTAGTTGTTATATTTCTGGGTCTTGTACTTAAGTCTTGAGACCAGTACTTGTACTTGCAATTTGGAAACATACATGTACTTGGCTCTGTCTGTTTGATCCTAGGCCGGACTTGTACCAACATCTAAGCAATTGATTGTTATAGGACAGCCATTGGGCCCAGCAGATCGCCATATTTCTCAAAGCTCTAACCTTAACAAGCTACTTTCCAGCTTTCACAGGTATCATCCCAAAAGGTCAAGGAATCTTCCTAGGTGGAACTTTTCTGTTGTACTTAATGAGCTCACAAAAGCACCCTTCGATCCTATGAAAGACACAGACCTCACACACCCTACCCTCAGGACTGCTTTCTTCATATCCCTGGCCTCAGGCAAGTGCCTCAATTAAATTCATGCCTTGGTTGCAAAAAAGTTTCCAATTTAGGCAAAAGGTAGATCTTTCCCCTTCTTCAGATTTTATAGCCAAAAGCAAAATAGCAAGAGAGGGTTCTCAAAATGTGTCTCCAGTGACTATATCTGCTTTGACTGCCATCGTTGATAGAAAATTTAACAAAGACAAGACCTTGAAGACAGCATCAAACCAAGACCCCAGAGGGTCTCGATCCCTACTCTTTATTTTCTTCTAGAAAGGACATACCTCAGACATCAGACCTGCTACTCCCTCTTCTTGACTAAAATTATTTATCCTATTATGTTACAAAGAAGCAGAATAACAATCCTTGGATTTGGTCCAAGTTAAAGCTCATGATATTAAGGCCTTTGCGGCATCTAATGCCATTTTATGGTGGGGTTTTGCTGGACCAAATCATACCAGCTTGTCACTGGAAAGCTCACAATACTTTTATAATTTTTTAACTAAAACCTTTGTCAGATAAAGACAACAATATATATATGGTTCCAGTAGTAGCAGCTCAACAAGCCCTAGACCCTTCTCCTCTGACTAGTCATCCTCAGAAAGAAAGGGGGGGTGCACATTGGCTGCAACCAAGTCTTCATGAGTCTAATTTTCAGGGTCTAGGTATACATCTACCTCTTCAGTATATTTCGTAAGGTATTTTATTTACTCTTTTTAAAGACAGTTTTATAATGTATCATTTGTCTCCCGAGGTGACTCCCGTAATCCCATTATTAGTTTTCATGGGTTTGTATTCATGGACAGTGAAGCCCTTGGGGCTATATATAAATAAAAAGGGAGCAAAGGCTAAACTTCTTTTGGGCTTTTTTACTAAGGTTTAAACCAGGGCACTATAATGGGGACTGGTGATTTTAACATTTATATATTTAATTCAAATCTAAATCCCAAATTGATTAAATACCTCCAGTAGGTGCTGTAATCCCTCCGCCTGGCAGTTGGATTCAGTATTCATTTCCACATGGTAAGCTATTGTAGCACAATAAAATTAAAAATTTTAATAACTTAAATGTAGATTTTATAAGAAAAGAGAACTAAAAGAGAATCCTTCCTCCCTGCTGTATTACAGTTGAGGGGATAGGGGAAAAATTTCCAACTGGAGGAAGGAAGAACAATGGTCACTATCAAAGTCCCCTTGAATTGAAGGCATCACACAGGTATTATGCCCAATTTTCCAGGGTTGGCTTTGACTACCTGTAGCAGTCCAAGATAGCATTCAGTTTTCATGGTAAGCTTGTGGCTTTTAAAAGCTATATTTACATTTTCAATTTTTAATTTAATTGAGTACTTATATATCTACAATATCATTGAGTTAAAACCAATTGAACATTATTGGTTGTATTTGTTGTTATTTATGTTTTTAATGTTGCAAGTGATATTTTGCTCAATTTAACACAAATGAGGGCTTCCAGAAAAAAAGTAAATATGAAAATTTAACAATTTCTCCGTTAGTGTTTTTCTCAAAAGCATTCTCATTCTGATATAAACAGTTTTTATAGTCCAGTGATTGGAATCTATTTTTGAGGATATCCTCAGGTATTTTTTGTGGACCTGTAGATACAATTGTATGTTGGTTCTGATCCACAATAGGATCCACTGCTTGCAATTGGTCAAGGGCAATGTGTGAACCTAACAAAGAAGAATTTTTTGCCAAAGGCGCCATGATTCCCAATGTTTGCCCAATTTTGTTTTTATTGCCCCTGAAACATAATTGTTCATGGCCATCTACAATTTGGTTAACATTTTTAACATCAGGTGCATTAAAAGTGTGTGCACTATCCTGGTCAGTGTGCACAGATGCCAGCATACTGCCCAATTTGGACCCAGTTCCGTTTTTATTGACCGACAAAAGATAATTGGTATGCTGTTGACCATTTAATTCATGTTGGACATTTGTATGTGTATTGGTACCTGAGTTGTCATCACATGCTTTCAATTTTCCGAATATTTGCCCAGTTTTGTTTTTATTGCCCGTGAATATGTTGTCCAAATTATTCATGTGAATATCATAAGTATCTCCAGTATTTGCTACTGTAACCCGATTTTGCCCAGTTTTGTTTTTATTGCCCTTGAAAGAAGAAGTAACAGTAGCAGTAGGAGTTACTGTACCATTTGTCAATTCATTTACTTCTATTTGCTCCTGTTCATCTTCCAGAACTTCAAATCGATTTGACAGAACAATAGGGCATTCATTGACTTGAGAAACCTGTACAGCCGTGATATGACCTTTCTTAGGTTTGTAAGTCCATTTGTCCTTGTTTTCAGGTCGAGATGTTTTGATCATAGAATTATTCCAATTTTTTGTGACTTTGTGGTTTATATGACCAGTTTTGGATCAAGATTGAACCACTTGTTTGCCACGTTTCAAAATGGTAGCATAAGAGAGATTGCTAACTGAATGTTTGAAAGCATTGGCTTTAGCCAACCAGAAAGCCCATTCGACCTGATTTGCTTTCAGTTCTTGAACTTGATTTGGAGATAAAGAACTATTAACAATAACTCTGGTTTTATGGATGGGCCTAATTTTTTGCCCATCCAAAGCTACTCGTTTTTTGACATCTGTTTATTTTTATTTTTACACTCAGTTTCTGGATGTGAAAAAGTTCGACCAGTATTTGCAAAGCAAACAGCACAAATGTGTTTATATAAGACCCCCCTTGTCTCATGGGTTTTTTGCTGCATACAGGTTCCCTGGTTAAAATAAGTACAGGGCATTGACCTTGTGATCTTTGATTGCCTCTTATTAATTGAAGCATGAGTTGCAGAAACACTTGCAGACACGTCTTTCTGAGCATTTGCTCGTCGGATCCGATCGATAGAAGCAATGTCTGAGAAATCTTTGATTTCTCCCTGCTCCATGCGACACAATAAGACAGCATGGCTAGCTTTGGCCGACGTCCACGAAAAATCATTAGCATCGTCCATGAGGGCTATAAGATATTCTAACATGTGTTGTTTCATAATCGGATCAGACTCATCCCTCATGGTTCGACCAAAACCAGCCACCCATTGTGTCACATTCAACTGATCATAAGTGACACGTTCTTTATTCAAACCTGACAAAACATACTCATGAGGCCATTTGACCCTTTGTTTAACCAAAACTTCAAAATTTCCACCTCTTTGTGACTTAATTTTTGAATTTGTACCTGTTTTTGCCAAATCTGTAAGTTCCTGCAACCTCTGATCAACTCTGAGTTGCAGAAGAGCTTCATCTGAAACTGAAGACTGCCATAAGTTATGTGGCACTGGCAAAGATTGCCTCTGTTCTGTGACATCAGAAATTTGCTTCACTTTCTTTCCCTTAGTTTTAACATTTTTTATCTTTGTTTTGTCCGAAGTTTTCTTACAGTCTTTCTGTTCAATATTATCAAGCCTCTTGCCAATGCGATGCAACTGTTCCAATATTTGTGCATTTATAACCGCCTGTTGATCCGAATCAGAACTCTTGACAGACAAATATTTGTCGGATTTAGAAGTACTAGATCCACTGATTTTTGCCATCTGAAACACCGTCAAAACTATTTTGCATAAGGTCACTGCAGTTCAAGTCACTAGCCGAAGTGTCAGAATCCGACATATTTTCTCGAAAATCCGAATTGTGAGAGTTTGTATGAAGTACTGAGTCAATAAACTGTGTATCTCCAGCAAGTTGTATTTCAATAGGTAAATGCACAGTATTCTGTTTATTAGATCGCAAATTGTACATACTTCAGTGGGAGGAACTCAGTATATGTCGGTTGAATGAACACCAAGTACTGTCAATTAGTATCCGACACTATGTACACGTTAAATAAAATGGTCACAAAACGTATAAATGACAACAATATTTGTCTGGAAGACTGTACGGACACACGAGTCAGAAAAGTACATGTAAAATAATTGTTACTGTAAAATACTAAAAATATAAAATACAGTCATATAAAAGGAAAACCATACAATACAATACGCGTTCAGTTGACTAGAATAAGAATTCTAAATTCTTGATGTGTGTCCTCGTGTGTCCAACATATAAATGGCAGGATTAAGGGTTGAAATCAGCGAGGTCCCACGCTTGACCACTTGACCAATGACAGTTTAGTATGCAAATAAGGTGACACTCTAAACTACAAAGGGGGGAAGTGTCAGAAATGACCTAGATGGCACCCTAATGCCATCCCGCAAAATTAACAAGGAAACAATGGAAAACAATGAAACAATGGTCAAGATCCATTGATGAAGTGGGATGAATTTTCAAATAGGTTTTAAAAAGGTATCCGAGCAATATTGTAATTGGCCTTAAAACCTTCTTATATTGGTTTTTAAAATTTCTCGTTGGTTTATCTATGGTTTTATATCCCTTGGTGGAAAAAACTTGGTGTCCGTCAGTGACCAAATTTGGTATACTCATTGGTAAGATAGCTATACATGAATTTCGAAATTCCCAATTAAAATCAAGGGCAAATATTGTTTCTGTTCATATCTTCGAAATTATGCTCTTTAGACCCTACCCTGTTATATTGTATAGACTCAGACTGGACAGCTTTATCTATTGGTGAAAAATTGGGGTCCATCAGATTGACCAATTTTGGCATATCCGATATTAAGGTAGCTATACATGAATGTTGAAATTCCTCATTAAAATCAAGAGCAAATGCTGTTTTTGTTCATATCTTCGCAATTTAGGTCTACAGACCTTACACTGTTTTATTGTATAGATTCAGACTGGACCACTCTATGCATTGGTGGAAAAACAATGGGGTTCATCGCAGAGACCAAATTTGGTGTATTCGATGATAAGGTAGCTACCTATAAATGAAGGTAAAAATTCAAATTAAAATCAAAAGCAAATACTGTTTCTGTTCATATTTTATAAATTAATGTCTTTAGACCCTACCCTGTTATATTGTTTAGAATCAGACTGTTGTTGGAAAAAATTGGGGTCAGTCTGTCAGGTTTCTAATTGAGGACAGGTAAAAATCACTTTTCCGACTTGATATTATTTATTTCTTTAGGATTTTATTTGTTTTATATTAAATACATATCAAAGATATATATATATATATATATATATATATATATATATATAGCAAATCTAGAAAATACTGAACACAATTATAGGTAATCACACATAAATTTTTATACAACACGTAATTCTATCACTCCACACAACATACACTCAAATAGAACATATACAACCAATAGCAAGGGCAGAGGAAACCAGTACATACAGTTTGTTAGGGTTCTGTACTGTAAACTGCCGACCAATGGCAAGCAACTACCAGCTTTCCCACTTGAGGCCGTGCCGGGAATTGAACCCCGGCCTCAGAGGTGGGAGGCGAGAGTGTTACCACTCTGTCACCATGGCCCCACATCATCAGCATGTACAACAACAGTTGGCAACATAAAGATAAATCCAACACACAACATCATAATCTTTCTGACTCTGATTAAGCCCAGCTGAAATGAAGAATTGTCCATACAAACACAACTTAACATATGAAATACTAGAAATGTTCTTGAAGTATCTGAAATAATATAAACACAAAATAACAATCTGTTTTATAATTGGGTGAGAAATGTATGACACTTTATATTTATGTATGTATTATACTTTATTTGTGCAACTACGTTTATGTATGTTCTTATGTATGATTGTAAGTATCAATGTCATGTACACTCCAAGCTGCAACAGAAAAAGTTCCATCATATGAAAAATGCAAGAGATCCACCTCTAAAGACTTCTATTACAACACTGAAGTTACCAACACATTTGTCTAATCCATATGGAACTGTGTGCATTAAAGCATATCTTGGAGAAAAACACACTGATTTGGAAAACCTTACACAATAGTAAACCCACAAGGCACACATGCAGTGTTTCATTTCAACATAATCAAAGCATACAGAAAATAACATTGCCCTAAAGCTACAGAATGCTGGTCAGACATGGTGGGTGTCTGAGCTGTCAGTGGTGTTTGCACTTTCTTGTTCTTGTAACCTCCTGTGCCTAATGGGGTCATGACTTTTGAACTTAGTATTCCCGCCAAATGAAGCCAGTTTCATTAATCTTTAAGTTTTAAACGGGGAAACACCCCCATTATGAAAGTAAAAATTTCCCTTAACCCACCCTTTATCCCAATTATTGGTTGAGGTATTGTATGTTAGTATCAACTGTGTTTTTTGGCCCTGAGAGGCCTATACACAATAAAACATATTCTGCTGATGTAGTTTATTTTCAGATGGTATATGAATAGACAAGAGAGCCAGATTACTGGGGTTTGTTCAATGCTTCACACCATAGGCCACGACCATGTCGCACCTTCTTTACTTCCTCAACTTGCCACTACAGTCACAGAGAGGTCAGCTGTGGTGTCTTCTTCTTGTTGAAAGGACATAACAGTTATCTACAATAGAAAATAACATAACTTATAAGCTTGTGACATATTAGTGTAACTGTCTTGCCTTCGTCAGCTAGTCGTTATATTTTCATGAAAAATGCAGATAAAATCTGGTAACAGTTATTTACATGATATATTTATTTGTGAAGGCTATAATTATTTTATAGTATTTTAATATGTTTCTTGTGGCTGGGGGCAGCCATGGCGTCCCGAAGTCATGTAGGGTGTTCCAATTTGAGATAAGGGGGCTGTCCAGTAAGGAGTTAAAACATGGCCCCCAGGCACAAGACTCTTAATATATCTTGTGTTGTATAGCAAATTTATGTGTTTTATTTGGTGTTTTACTCTTTGTCTTGCAACTTGTCTTAATCTTATGTTTTTAACTTGGCTGACCTTGGCTAACGTGCTATTTACTTATTTTAAGCGAATATTAGTATCTTATTGATCTTTACTTACATGGGGTCGCATTAATTTGGCCATATAATTCATGGACCTTTTGGGGTTTTCTTTCTAATTGTAGTACTTCATCTCATCTCTGACCTACAAGTAGTAAATTTTTCTCAGTTTAAACTTTAAGATAATCTTAAATTAAATGATACTATAACTGTCACTGTTATACCACTGGTGGTATCTTGTTAATTATTGTTTATTATATTTATCTAGTTACATGATCGCTAAAATCCATTATATTAGGGTCACCTTAAGTGAACCCTAACTAGTATCAATAAAATCCATTATATTAGTGTCACCTTAAGTGAACCCTAACTTTTCAGCTTAATTAGACAATGTTTTTCAGATTAAGTTCACCTTGACTTCCTAAATTTTCATCAGAAAAACTCGTAAGCTTCATTTTAAGTCATATTATAGCATACCCATAATTTCAATGTTTAAACTTTCTCAAGTTATGGTCACCTTAAGTCACATGTGACTTAGTAATGTTTAGGGCTCGTTTTTCATGTGCCGGTTTAATGTGATGTTTTTCATGTAAATAAGGTCACCATAAAGTGACTGTGGTGTTAACCTTTATTGTTGTGATATATTGGCCACACTAGTTTATGTGGTTATGTATAAAGAGTAGTATAAATAACATAGAAAAATCTAATAAAAAGTATAAACCCCATTAGGTTGTATTGATGTAACTAGGCCACTGCTACATAACTGTATTCCCAAAAGAATCTTAATTATAATAATACCAATAATCACTTTGTGACACAGTCAGCGACCAAATCTGGAATACTTGATGGTAAGGTAACTGCACATGAATGTCGAAATCCCAATTAAAATCAAGTGTAAATATTGTTTCTGTTCATATCTTCAAAATTATGATCTTTAGGCCCTACCCTGTTATATTGTATAGACTCAGACTGGACCACTCTATCCATTGGTGGAAAAAAATTGGGGTCCGTCAGAGTGATCAAATTTTGTGTACTCGTTGGTAAGGTAGGTATGTATGAATTTCCAAATTCCCAATTAAAATCAAGGGCAAACACTGTTTCTGTTCAAATCTTCGAAATTAAAGTCATTAGATCCTACCCTGTTATATTGTATAGACTCAGACTGGACCACTCTATACATTCATGGAAAGAAATGGAGTCTGTTGCACTGACCAAATTTTGGTACATTCGATGGTAAGGTAGCTATACATGAATGTCAAAATTTCCGTTTCTGTTCATATCTTAGAAATTTAAGTCTTTAGAGCCTACCCTGTTATATTCTACAGACTCAGACTGGACCACAAAAATGGAGTCCATCGGAGTGACCAATTTTGGCATATTCGATATCAAGGTAGCTATGCATGCATTTCAAAATTCCAAATAAATATCAAGGGTAAATACCCTCTCCCTTCATGTCTCGGAAATTTATGTCTTTGGACCCCACCCTGTTATATTGTATAGATTCAGACTGGACCACTCTATCCATTGGTAGAAAAAGATTGGGGTCCCATCAGAGTGATCAAATTTCGTATACTTTTTGGTAAGGTAGCTATACATAAATTTCAAAATTCCCAATTAAAATCAAGGGTGAATGATGTTTCTGTTCATATCTTCGAAATTATGGTCATTAGACTCTATCCTGTAATATTGTACAGACTCAGACTAGACCACTCTATCCATTCGTGGAAAAAAATTAGGGTCCATTGCAGTGACCAAATTTGGTATATTCAGTGGTAAGGTAGCTATACATGAATGTCGAAATTTCCATTCAAAATCAAGGACAAATACTTTTTATTCCCACACGTTTATTTACCCTTTTCGGACAAAGGTGCAAAGCATTTGGGGAGGCGAGGCAACCCCCCATCAAATGCTTTACAGTGATAGAAGTCAAGCAAAGTACAACTATTTATGAACATGTACACATCATATACATTTTATGTGGTCTCTGTCAGCACAGACATAGATACATTGAGGACTCTATACTGGAATCATTTTATGATATTATCATCTAAGCATTCGAAACATATTTTGTTGGCTTTTTCCCAGCCCTTAATATCAATAGAGTTTTGTATATCCATATCCCATTTCCGCTTATTCATCTCAAAGTCCTGCACGTTATCATTCTTAAACTGACACAAATATAAGTTTTTTTACCCTTTGTGTAATTTTATGACAGATTCCAATTGAGTGGGTATAAATGGATGTTCAAAATGTTGATATCTTAGTTTATCAACATTTTGTGTCACCAAAATTTTTATTCAGTGATAATCTAAAAAATTAATTGTAAGTTTCTACGAATTTTCTATTGCCTGTTTGGAGAATATAGTTCCGTTATTATCTACAATATCTGCTGGACTTATAACACCTCTCCTAAACCAGGATGGATAGAAAAGATTTTCTGTTCCAATTTTTGGACTGTACCATAGAGGAGCTTTCAGGAAATCACTGAGATCATTAATAAGCCCTGCCTCCTTTATAGTGTTCCAAGATTTAAGCAGATCGCACCAAAAGGGATTCGATATTTTACGTTGGATCAGTTGGGACCAAGATGGACCTAATAAAAGTAATCTTCGTTTACAGATTAATTGGGAGTCAATTAATTTTGTCCATTGCGATCCCTCGTCATACCAGAGTCTTTTTATCCAGCTGGCCTTTAGGGCTATTATAAACTTTTCCAGGTCCACCATGTTTAGTCCACCCCTCGAATAATGTTTGACTAATATTGATCTGCCTATCTGGTTTGTTGTCCCAGATAAACTTAAAAAAGAGACTATTTATCTCTTTTAAAGTTTTCTCAGGTGGGGATGGGAGGGACATAAACAGATGGTTGAATTTCGGGAGAATTAATGTTTTCAAAACTGTAATTCTGCCCAATGGGGTAAGAAGTCTCTTTTTCCATTTTCCAGCAACTCTCTTATTTTAATAGTTATAGTCAAAGTTTAATTGATTAAGTTTGTCTAATGAGACTGAGAAGTGTATGCCTAGTAAATAGAATTCACTGCTTCCCCAAATTAAATTTTTTCCTGTTTCAATTTTTTCTTTTGAGTGTCGCTTCTTCCCGATCCAAACTATCTGTTTTATCTGTGTTGACCAAGAGACCGGATATTGCTCCACAAAAATGGAGTCCATCGGAGTGACCAATTTTGGTATATTCGATATTAAGGTAGCTATGCATGCATTTCAAAATTCCAAATTAATATCAAGGGTAAATACCCTTTCCCTTCATATCTCGGAAATTTATGTCTTTGGACTCTACCCTGTTATATTGTATAGATTCAGACTGGACCACTCTATCCATTGGTGGAAAAAGATTGGGGTCCCGTCAGAGTAATCAAATTTTGTATACTTGTTGGTAAGGTAGCTATACATAAATTTCGAAATTCCCAATTAATATCAAGGGTGAATGCTGTTTCTGTTCATATCTTCGAAATTATGGTCATTAGACTCTATCTTGTAATATTGCACAGACTCAGACTAGACCACTCTATCCATTCGTGGAAAACAATTAGGGTCCATTGCAGTGACCAAATTTGGTATATTCAGTGGTAAGGTAGCTATACATGAATGTCGAAATTTCCATTCAAAATCAAGGACAAATACTTTTTTTCCCACACGTTTATTTACCCTTTTTGGACAAAGGAGCGAAGCATTTGGGGGGGCGGCGAGGCAACCCCCATCAAATGCTTTACAGTGATAGAAGTCAAGCAAAGTACAACTTTTTATGAACATGTACACATCATATACATTTTATGTTGTCTCTGTCAGCACAGACATAAATACATTCAGACACAGCACTTTTATAAAGAGTATGTACTTATAAACTTTTTACAGAAGCTTTAACAGGTTTTGACATGCATACATTACAACAATTTACCAAGTATAAACATATACTCCTATTACTTTTCAATAGTGGGTTGTACCAACATCATTTTTATTAAATTATTTTTTATTTTTATTTTTTTAAAGGTTTTAAAGTTTATAAAATTAACAGGTTAATAAAATTAACAAGTAAAAAGACTTGGAGCAAAATTCCAGTTTTAAATGGACTGAACCAAAGTTTTAACTTTACTCCATCTCTTTTGGAATATAGTCTTTGTGGAATTAATATATGATAGACATTCCTGCTCAATGTACACTCTGAAATTTTCTGAGAAGAATGCTTAATTGGGGCTTGTTTTTTTTTCTGGAGCAATCAAAAATATATTTTTTTATAACCAAATATATAATATTTAAAACCAGGTGGTTTGTGTCTTGTTTGTGGTAGCCAAATAATATAAGTCTAGGGTCAATGTCCAAGTCAACTTGAATTTGTCTGGACACAAAAGATTTTAGGTCAATCCATAATGTTTTAATGTCAGTGCAGTCACACATTAAATGGATAATTATCTCTTCACCATTATTGCAGTAGCCACACAGAGGAGAGTCACTAATTTTAACTCTATAAAGGTAAGACCTTGTTTCCAAGAATTGAATTAAGGACTCTATACTGGAATCATTTTATGATATTATCATCTAAGCATTCGAAACATATTTTGTAGGCTTTTTGCCAGCCCTTAATATCAATAGAGTTTTGTATAACCATGTCCCATTTCCGCTTATTCATCTCAAAGTCCTCCTACACGTTATCATTCTTAAACTGACACAAATATAAGTTTTTTTACCCTTTGTGTAATTTTATGAGAGATTCCAATTGAGTGGGTATAAATGGATGTTCAAAATGTTGATATCTTAGTTTATCAACATTTTGTGTCACCAAAATTTTTATTCAGTGATAATCTAAAAAATTAATTGTAACTTTGTACGAATTTTCTATTGCCTGTTTGGAGAATATAGTTCCGTTATTATCTACAATATCTGCTGGACTTATAACACCTCTCCTAAACCAGGATGGATAGAAAAGATTTTCTGTTCCAATTTTTGGACTGTACCATAGAGGAGCTTTCAGGAAATCACTGAGATCATTAATAAGCCCTGCCTCCTTTATAGTGTTCCAAGATTTAAGCAGATCGCACCAAAAGGGATTCGATATTTTACGTTGGATCAGTTGGGACCAAGATGGACCTAATGAAAGTAATCTTCGTTTACAGATTAATTGGGAGTCAATTAATTTTGTCCATTGCGATCCCTCGTCATACCAGAGTCTTTTTATCCAGCTGGCCTTTAGGGCTATTATAAACTTTTCCAGGTCCACCATGTTTAGTCCACCCCTCGAATAATGTTTGACTAATATTGATCTGCCTATCTGGTTTGTTGTCCCAGATAAACTTTAAAAAGAGACTATTTATCTCTTTTAAAGTTTTCTCAGGTGGGGATGGGAGGGACATAAACAGATGGTTGAATTTCGGGAGAATTAATGTTTTCAAAACTGTAATTCTGCCCAATGGGGTAAGAAGTCTCTTTTTCCATTTTTCCAGCAACTCTCTTATTTTAATAATTATAGGATCAAAGTTTAATTGACTAAGTTTGTCTAATGAGACTGAGAAGTGTATGCCTAGTAAATAGAATTCACTGCTTCCCCAAATTAAATTTTTTCCTGTTTCAATTTTTTCTTTTGAGTGTCGCTTCTTCCCGATCCAAACTATCTGTGTTTTATCTGTGTTGACCAAGAGACCGGATATTGCTCCATAGGTTTCCAGCATGTTCAGTGCTGCCATGAGGGACCGCTTACTGCCATCGAGAACTAAGGTGGTGTCGTCAGCCTATTGAGACAGTTTTATTTCTGCATTATTAAAAGTAATACCTCTAATGCTTTTATTATGAATAATAAAATCTGTGCACAAATGATGAAAAGATAGGGGGCTATTGGATCACCTTGCTGACAACCGCGTTCAATATTTATAGGGTCAGATAGAAAGCCTGACTGAGTTACATATGCTTTGATATTTTTATTGCAGATAGTGATCCATTTTATGAAGCCATCGCCAAAGTTAAAGAATTTTTAAAACAGCATATCAGAAGTCCCATGATACAGAGTCAAATGCCTTTTCAAAGTCAATGAGCATAAGTAACCCTGGAATCTGTTTTTCTTCTGTGATATGTAAAAAGTCATAGATTAGGCGAGCATTTCGCCAATGAACTTTCCACTTAAGAAACCTGTCTGCATTTTAGATATAATAGTTTTAAGGACTCTTTTTAACCTATTGGCTATTGCCAAAGAATTCATCTTATAGATGACTGACATGAGTGATATAGGCCTCCAGTGTTTTAACAGGTTTCGTGGTTTATTACCCTTCGGAATACACGATATGATGCATTGTTTTAGACTGCTGGACATTTCACCATTGTTATAGCCTGAATTAAGCGCTCTTAGGATTACGAATTTCAATTTACTCCAAAACACTCTATAAAACTCTGCTGGGAAACCATCTATTCCCGGGGTTTTGTTATTTTTCATTGTCTTCAAAGCCGATGATAACTCCTCTATTGTTAATTTTCCTTCTAATTCTGCTGACTGGTTTTTTGTCAATTTGGTTACAGATTTAACGCTAATTAGTGAGTCTATAGATTGAGTTAGATCAACTCCCATTGCTTTAAAGAGTTTTCGATAAAAACTTTCAACTTCAAGTAATATTAATTTCTGATCTGACAGGGTCATACCGACATCTGTTTTCACTTGTTTTATCGTTTTTTCCACGTAATTTATACGTTCTAATGAGCAAAGGTATTTTGAAGGTTTTTCACCCTGGTTTAGCCAATCTGCCCTTGCTCTTGTCATGATGCCCTGCAACTGAGAATTCCACAAAGATTCTAATTTATCTTTCATATCTGATATTTTGTTGATGTTAGCGACACTATTTTCAAGTCCTAATTTTTGTAGTTCACGAACCAAATTTTTTTCCGCATTTTTGTCATTTTTTTCTTATATGAGGCATATTTTATGGTTTCACCCCTTAATTGTACCAAGATATTCTCCAGGAAAAGGCAGTCTGAAATTGTTAAATGTATATTTTCATTGGAGAGATCTGGGATTTTATTGATGTTGTATACCTTAGCTGCATAGTTAAGTTTCTCCTGGTCAATTGTTTTATTAATTAGAGCTAAGTAATCTGGGTCTTTTAGGAGTGAGCAGTTAAATTTCCAAACTCCTTTCCCTCTTGTTAAATTGTTTAATTTTATCTTTAACTCTATAGCTGAATGGTCTGACCGATAGCCAGGTTTGATATTACAGTCAGTTACTAGATCTATCATAGTATTTGAGCATATGAAGTAGTCCAGTCTTGCCTGTTTAATTGGGTTTCTTTGGAACCAGGTATAACACTTTGAAGTTGGGTGCATGGTTCTAAAAACATCTCGTAGATTCAAGATACTCATGGTGTCCAGAAGTACTCCACGTGACAGTGGGTTATTAATATGTTTATAGTTATATGAGTCTATTTCTGGCTCTAAGGTTAAGTTTAGATCACCACATATCACAGTATAGTCTTGGCCACCTTCCTGAATTAGCGTCCGGACGAATTCAGGTGAATCCAAATTTGGCGCATAGATATTGAAGATTCTGAAGGTTGAGTTGTTAATATAGATATGTATCATTAGGAGGTTATTGTCCATATCTTTGTCGATCCTATTAATTGAATATTCAAAGTTTTTGTTTAACGAAATTGCCACACCTCTTGCATTGGTTCTGTTTCTATTAATGAAACATTCACCATCCCAGACATTTTTAATGAATTTTTGATCATCATTGATCCAATGAGTCTCTTGTAAACAGAGAATGTGTGGATTTTTATTACGTAGATAGTTAATGACGTCCACCCTTTTTTTTGTCCCTAAGGCCTTGAAAATTAGCTGACAACACCAGTAAATTGTTCTCATTCATAGGGCCAAACAGTCAGCCCCCACAGCAGCAGCAAAAACGCCCAACTAGTTGCAATTCCTACTGAATTCTGTTATTTTAAGTTGTTTTGTCCGGATAAGGTGACATATGGGAAATAATGATTCAACAAACAAACACTACATACAGTATTTACATTACAATTTCTACCGTTAGCACCAGAAAAAACCATAGGCAACTTGGTCAAAGATTTGGACTTCATTCAAAGAATGGATATTACAGTTTATTTTTTTATATACCATAACAAAATTATTACTTTCAACTGTTACAGCGATTCCAAGTGTATTAAGTATGGGGACCAATAAGTTGTTTAAACATTTTACAGAGTCGACAGTTTGCATTAAGATTTACATTACACAGAATCATCACACAATATTAAATCTGAGCGTGACACTACATATACACTACTTTTATAATAATTGAACACCATCAATATCACCATCTAAGTATGACTTAGTACTTCATTTCTTACTCAAGTTTAAATACTACCTCATCGATGCAGACTCACTCCCCAACGGCAGAGAGGACATTCTCCGAAGGAAGGAGCGACCCGGCAATGAGAAGGTTATACAGTCAGAATTCTTGTGGAGTTGCAGAGAACTTGTTACTTTTGCAACAACTAAGGTTGAACCTAATAACATGAGCAAGTTAGATTTCTAATTCTGGCGACAAAACAATATGCTAGTAGGTGTGTAATAAAAACTTTATGTAGGACTCAAGGACAAATACTTTTTTTTTTTTTTTTTTTTAATTTTTATAGGTACATTAATATATGTAAGATACATTTACATTTCAAGAACATGGTACATGTAACATATAAATAGAAACCAAGTGTCATTAGGATGTTAAACTAAACAGAAGCATCACACATATCACACACTCTACTAATTGTTTTCAATAAAACGTTTCTAACAGTTCTTCGTTGTTTTGCATTACACAAAATCAAATATTAATAAACAAATTTTTCCAATTGTGCCATCTTTTTTCAAATATCTCACTACGGCCATTTATTTCACTCAGGAGTTTCTGTTCATCATGTTGTTTTTTAATTATTTTTTGCACTTGAAATATATTCAATTTTTGTTTTTGTTTAGAGCACTTAAATATGTAGTATCTAACTGTGGTAAGTATAAAGTTTACAGGCCAAAAGTTTGAATCATATTTATGATAGCCAAGTATTTTAATGGTTGTATCATATTTAATGCTTATGCCGGTTCTAGTTAAAATCCAATATTCTACATTGGTCCATAATTCAAGGGTTTCTCTGCATTCTGAAAAGAGATGGGTAATGGTTTCTGGGTTGTTATTACATAACCGGCATTGATTAGACTCTGACATTTTAACTTTTTGCAGATAATAATTTGTATGTAAGATATTATTTATTGTTTTATATTGGAACCAAACATAACTGTTGTTATGTGTAGATTTGAAACAGATTTTGTAAATTACTGACCAAAAATTTGAGATGTTCTCATCAACAAGTGATTGCCATTTTATTTGTGCTATGGGCCTACAACCAGGATTCGTGAGGAATATTTGGTAAAAGTCTATGACTCCTTTACTCAATTTAAAGAGAATCCGTAGATGGAAAGGGCAGGATGGTCTAGAGTAGTTAAAGGATTCTTCAAAGCTGAACTTTTTAACAAAATTTTGAACAGATAGTTTTATCCTGTAATAATCTAGTATATTGCAATTGATGCTATATTTTTTTTGAAGTGTTTCGAATGATTCAATTTTACCTTTGTCATTTAAAATATCACCTAATTGTAACACTCCTGCGTTAAACCATTTTGAGAAATATAGAGGTTCTCTTGATATTTTTGGATTATACCAAATACTGGTGTTCATTAGGTCCGAGTTGCTTATTGGTTGTTGTTTTCTACAAAGAATCTGCCAGTTTTCAATTACCTCAACCCAGAAAGGATTAGACATATTTTTTATTAGAACATTTCCCCACATGCTCTCGAAATGCAATTTTCCAGTATATGTGTACATTTCATTAAACAGAGTTAACCACTGACATTCTGGGCCACAGAATATTCTTCTCACCCAACTGACCTTCAAAGATTTAATAAATGCATGGACATTAATCATTTTTAAACCACCCATTAAATAATCACAGCAAACAGTTTCACTTTATCTGGTTTGTTATTCTGTGAAAAATATACTGTGTAGCTTCTGAATAAATGATTCTGATATTGGTAGTACTGAGAATATGTGGATAAATTTTGATATCATCATAGTCTTCAGAACAGTAATTTTGCCCATTGATGTGAGCTGTCTTGATTGCCAATTATTTATATTGGTGAGAATTTTTTCCAAGATGGGATTTAAATTTATCTCCGGCATTTCGTTTAAATCAACGTTGAAAGTTATCCCAAGCAATTTAAAATCTGTTTTGCCCCAATCAAGTTTTTCAGAAATTTGCAATTTATCTTTGGAATGTTTTTTCCTGCCTATCCAAATGACCTTAGTTTTTTCTTTATTCATTTTTAGTCCTGAAAAATTACCAAATATTTCAAGTGTATTTAAAGCAGCCTGTAGTGATTGTTGTGAGCCATCCAAGATCAAAGTTGTGTCATCTGCAAACTGGGTAATCTTATAGCAATGTGAAAAGAGTTTAAGTCCCACAATATCATGATTCAATTTAATAAGGAGTGCCAGAGTCTCTGCTCCTGTAAGGAATAAGTAAGGAGCTATAGGGTCACCTTGCCGGCAGCCTCTCCCGACCTTAATTTTATCAGAAAGATAGCCACTTTGTAGGACATACATTTCGATGTCATTGTTAAATAGCTTAATCCAGTCAATGAACTTTGGGCAGAAACCAAATAGATCAAGGGTCTTATAGAGAAAGTTCCAAGAAATTGAATCAAAAGCCTTTTGAAAGTCGATTAAAAGAAGAAGTCCTGGTAAGTTATTTGTTTCTGCAGCTTGCATGACATCGTAAACTAGTCTTGTACAATCACTAATTTGTCTACCAGCTATGAAGCCTCTTTGAGTAACTGAAATAATTTTGTCAAGAACAGTTTTCATTCTGCTAGCTATTACGCCAGATGCCAATTTATATGTAGTGCACAGGAGTGAGATAGGTCTCCAATTTTTCAAATGATACCGCTCTTTATTTCCTTTCGGGATACAAGTTATTATTCCTTGCCGAAGAGTTTGTGACAGCTTTCCCTTTTGGAAGCAGGCATTAATTGCCCTGGTAATGAAAAATTTTAATTTTTTCCAAAAAACTTTTAAAAATTCACTTCTAATGCCATCCATACCTGGGGTCTTGTTATGTTTTTGTTTTTTTTAATACTTCACTTAACTCCAATGTAGAAATTGGATCGCCCAGTTTATTATCAGACACTTTATGGAGAGTGGCATTCTTTAAGATTTCTTTTAAACTGACATTTTCTAGTGTGTCATCCTTATTGCTAAATAAATTTTCATAAAAAATATTTATATATTTTCTAAAATGTCCTTTTGTTCCGTTATAAATTGACCATCCTTATCTTGAACCCTTTTAACAGTTTTTTCTAAATAGTTTCTTTTTTCAAGGTTAGAGAAATATTTTGAGGGTTTTTCCCCTTCATGTAGCCATTCAATTCTGGATCGGATCATCTGGCCCTGAATTCGTTCTTCTCTAATGGTTTCCAACATGGCCTTTTTATCAAGAATTAGTTGTGAGTTTACAAACCCTGTGCTCTCTAGCTGTTCAATATCCGTTATCAGGTTCTTTTCTTCTCTTAGTTGGCTTTTCTTTTCGATGGACGAAAATTTTATAGTTTCACCACGCATGTTAAGGAAAAGTAATTCCAAAAATAAGTCATCCTCAACTTTGAAAAGAATATCTTTATAATTCCCTTTGAGGTAAATTGGGTGATAAACGGGAATGGCATAAGTATAAATTTCATTGTCTATAATTTTGTTTATTAATTCAATGTAATCTTTATTTCTAAGTAAATTGTTATTGAATTTCCAAATCCCCTTTCCTATGGTAAATTTATTCTGTATAATTTCGAGAAATGGTCAGATTTATAACCCGGTTTAATCTCGCATTTATTGATCGAATCTATTATCGTATCCGAAGTTAGAAAAAAATCCAGTCGTGCTTGTTTTAGTGGATTACGAGATCTCCATGTATATCCACGTGTATTGGGATGAAAAATTCGGTAGGTATCGCATAAGTTCAATTCTTGTATCATATTCAGAACCTCTTTTCTTGCTTTTGGATTATTGATATTTCTATAATTATAGCTGTCGATATTTGGGTCAAGGATCATATTAAAGTCCCCACAGATTATATAGTAATCTGGATTGTTCGTCAAGGTAACATTTTTTATTTCTCTGTAAAAAGAAGGGTTATCTATGTTTGGTCCATACAATGTTACAAGATTAAAGATAGCAGAAGTAGTTTTTACAGTTAAACATATAAAGTTACCTTGAAGATCATATGCTTGGGATATAATTTCGTATTCAAAATTGTTTTTGAACAAAATTGCTACTCCACGTGCATTCGTTCGAGCTCCATGGATAAAGCATTTGTTTCCCCATAACTGTTTGATTGTGGGTATATCCTTGTCAATCCAGTGGGTGTCTTGAAGACATATTATATTAGCATTCATTTCTTTAAAATATGTTAAGACGTCTTGTCTCTTTTTCATATTTTGTAAACCCCTACAGTTTGCAGACAACACAACAATCTTATTTAACAATGGCATAGCCACAACAAGGAATAGTGGTCACCACAGGCAAAAAAATTTTTTAATTGTTTTTATCTATGATAAACAGTGAATGAAATATTATTACATAAGTTTACGAATCATTTGCGCCTTCTGTTACTCTCACCTTAGAAAACACAACCTTTTCATTCTTGACTATAACAGTACCCATGTGAAAAATTCTCAAAAACGAACATTTAACAAAACTTAAATAAGACAAACGAAGTATTAACAAAAGCATGGTCATTCACAAAAAGCAAGAAAGTGAGAAAAGAATAATGGACGGTCTTAACCAATTATATTAGCATTGCTTCAATAGCCGATCAAAATCAATCCAAAACAGTATCAAAGTAATACATAAAGTGATACAAGAAGAAAAAAAAAGTATTAACAGCAATACATGGGAATACAAGTGCCAATGTAATACATAATGAAAAGGACAAATACTACTTCTGTTCATATCTTAGAAGTTTAGGTCTTTAAATCCTAAACAGTTAGATTTTATAGACTCGGACTGTTGAGCTCTTCAACAATCTCTGGGTTGCAGAAAAAACCCTTGCATACATTTTTCTTCTTCTTTCGACAATATTGAAAGAATATTGTCCTACTTGGCACTTGGGTTTCACAGTTTACTTTTACAATTCCTCAATTGTACATGCATTTCTCAATTGTTGCGTTTTTTCATAATTTGACCTCTTAGAGACTCTCTCAGAGTAGAGTTTACAATACCCTAGTAATCCTTTCCTACATTTCTGTAAGAGAGTAGTAAACTCACTGACTTCCTACAGCTCTTGAACAACATTACCACACAAGTGGTTTCATTTCCCCCTACTGTGTGGAGGCCTTGAACCCTTACCGTTTATAAAATAATTTGATCTTTAATCCCTTACTGGGTCATTCTAAACTTTTCACCTTAATGTGGCATGTTGGAATTTGAAACCTGGGAGCTATCGAGCCCTCTGAGTGACAATAATTTGACCTTTCACCCTTTCTAGATCATTGTGACAACTTGTGGCCTGGGTTGTGGGTTGTGTTCTCCCTGTATATAACCCTGATTAGGAGAGTTATCAAGAGGCACCTAAAATTCCACTTTTCTGTTGATAACACAATATATCCACCGTTGATGCATTTCAGAAACCAAATAAATTTGGTAACCTTGGTAAAAGGATTTCTGGTTTTATTTATTTATCATTTTACATTATGCTAGGCAAGTCGTATTGTCACTATGTCACCATGATCCCAGAAGTTTTCTGGTGGCTGCTTTGCTCAGATTAGTGTTATCAGGAAGCAACTGTCTTATGATGTATACTAAATGTCATAAAAGTATTAATTAGTCTACATTAGACATAAATCCACAATATATTTCACTCATACCCAAGATAAATGATACCTTTTTTGTATTCTTCCTTTTGGGGAAAAAATTAATACAGCCATACAAAGTGGTGAACAGAAAAAAGTTGAATATCCCTCATCAGACATATACCAAAAATATATCACTCATGAAGATTAACAATATCATCAGGTTGAGCCTTCATATGATATTGTTATCTTTACATGTGACATTTTTGCAGGAAATTATCATGTTTTGACTGATTTTGGACGAATTGACTTGAAGGAAAATCTTTACTTATAAGGTAGGATTTGACAACAAAATTCAGGTATTTCTTCAACTGAATGGGATGTCATACCACTCTAAATAGATGGCACGTCTTTAAATGACGTATTACTTGTCAAAATCCAGCAAGAAATAACAATTTAAAAAAATTTGAATTCAGCATCTTATTTCAATAGTTTACTATAATATAATATTCCAATATGGCAGCTAAAATTCTAGTTTCGCACAAAATGCACAATTTCTATGGTCTAAATTGCTAGCTCCAGGTGATGGTTGTGAAGACGACATTAAGATTTAGCAGGTTTATTTAAATTCCATCACAAACATCAGAGCAACATTGAGCAATAACCTCACAATAAAAGCAAATGCTGGTTTTTCTGCTGATATTATTAGCTCCTATATGGTGAGCTCCAAAGAATCATTATTTCAGTTAAGTGGTTCTGTGCGTAGATAACTAAGTTCAGTTTTATCAAGTTTTAGTGAGTTTGTGAGTTTTTATTTTCAAGGGCAAGGGCTCATTTTCAAGCACTGACATTTTCTCACCTCCTGCTCCTTTGACCAAGAATTTGACATTTTCTTTAACACTTTTCTGTTGAAGAAATTCAAAATTCTGTTGTCGTTACTCCACTGATCAAAAATGCTTCACTACAAGCTGATGAATTAAGAACTACTGACCTGTGTTAGGCTTATGTTTCATCCGAAAATGACTCTGTCACTTCTTAAGGACTTCAGGGTGTCAAAGAGTGAGCTTATAAGCTTGGTCACTGGACTGAAACCACATTGCTTTTGATTGAGTAAAAAGTCCATCTAGCTCTGGCTAGAGGTGGGGGCCACTGATGTTTTGCTCCTTGACAAATCTGCAAGTTTTGATACCATTGATTATGATACACCATTATGATTATGTGTGTTCTTGAGTTAGTGTTGGTGGCATAGTTCTGGACTGGTTGAAGCCTTACCTCTGACTCCGTCCTTTGTCCAATACTCTCTTTTATTATACACTACTCCCCTCATAAATATTATTTGAAGCAATCCTGTTTCCATTTTATGCAGATGATGCACAGTTTTATGTTCATCTTAAACAGAAGAATATGACTAGGGCCTTTGACAGGTTGAAAACTGCGTGGATGAAGTCAAAATATGGTTTCCTGCAAACACCCTGAAACTGGAATACATAATTGTTGTGTTTGAAGAAACAACGTGAAAACCTCAATAATTTTTTTCCTTTCATTTTTCCTCTCTCAGTCAGAGGTGGTCAAGTATCCTTGCATATGGTTTGACAATGACTTCTCTTTCTCAAGGCATATTCAGGACACGTTGGGGTCTTCATTTGCTCAAATCTGGGATATTAATCATCTAAGAAACTATCCCACTTGTGATGCTGCCCTTATGGCTGCAAATGCTTTGCTTGGTAGCTGAAGTGACTTAAAATTTATTATTACCGAAATAGGCATTTATAATATTAATAATAATGAAAATAATTAAATAGATATTGTCTTCGGTTTTACAAAATTATTAGATTTTCAGAAATTAATGTTATTCTCAGACAAGTTTGGATCATCAGTGAGAATAAGTGGTCATTTTCATAAAACAGTGAAAGCATTACACTCAAATGCATGATTTATTCAGATCAATAATAGAGTACAACACAATCTTATACAACACACGTTATTATTTTGGCCACTGATCATTTTCATAATGGAACAGCTGGTGGCTAAGGCCCATTGATAGACGACTCTCTACTTGCTGGTTCTGAACCAAACTGAAAATATAAAAGAGTTTTAATATTTAACCCCATCACAGACTGTATATGAAATCCAGTAAGGCAATTTGCTGTTGCCATAACAATGGTTATCTGGCAACAAATCACAATATTTAAGTCATTTTGGCTTTGCACTGAACGTTGTGGAAATGTTTATCAGGTACCTGTGACATATCTTGATGTTGGAAGTCAGTTTTTTTTTGTATTTAAAGTTAAATCTGCAAAGTTTGAAAATTTTAATTACTTAAATGTAGCTTGTATAAGCTACAAGCTTACCATGTGGAACTGAATGCTATCTTGGGAGCCCACAGGCATCCGGCCAATTTCCAAGAAAAATAGGGTGATGGGAAGGGTCTAAGATTTGTAGAGCTGCTGGATCCAGATACATATTGTTATTGCTATCTGACCAAGTAAGATCTTTTAGATAAAAGATTGTAAATGTGTTGTGAATATCCAGTGATTTTGTAAAGCAAAACCCCACCATAAATGGCCTTAGAGGCAGCACAGGCCCTAATGTCATGAGCCATAACTTTGACCAAGTCCAAGGACTGTTGATCTGCCTGTTTATAACATAATAGGATAGTTTGTTTCATTCAAGAAGAGAGAGTAGTCGGTCTGATGTCTGAGCTATGACCTTTTTTGTAGTAAATAAAGAGTAGGGATAGAGACCCCCTCTCAGGTCTTTGGTTTGGTGCAGGTAGTAACTCTGGGCCAGTACCAGAAAGGTCCTTTCTTCTTTGAATTGTCTATCCATGATGGTAGTCAAAGTAAGGATAATCACTGCAGACACACTTTAAAAACCTTCTATAGCTAGTTGGTATTTGGCCATGAAATCTGAAGAGGGGAACAAAACTACCTTTTTCCATTGGCCTAAACTGAATACTTTGTTTGCAACCAAGGCATGAATTTTGCTGCAGCACTTGATGGAGGCCAAAGCTAGCAAGGAAGCAGTTTTAAGAGTAAGATATTGAGGTCTATGTCTTTCATACGGTCAAAGGTGCTTTTGTGAGCTCAGTTGTGTACACCAGAAAGGTTCCACTTCGAAATATTCCTGGAGCTTTTCGGAAGATCCCTGTGAAAGCTAGCAAGTAATCTGTTAAGGTCTGAGCTTTGAGAAATATGGAGCCCCACTGGGCCCAAGGTGTCAACAATGGCTGTCTTATAACCATCAATAGTTGAACTGTGCCTGTTTAAATCTTGGTACAGATACATAAAAAATTCTGAGACTTTCAGTGGGGAAATCAACCGAATTTTCAGTGCACCTTTTTGCAAATAGGGACCCTTTGACTTTGGAATGTGCCTGGCTCTTAGAATTATCTGGTTATGATGGCACCAGGTCCTGATTTTACACAGGAGAGCAAACATCTCTGCTGAGTGGGTTCCTCTGTGTTTATGTAGGCTGATACTGTTGAGTTGTCAGTAGCAACCAACACTCTTTGATTTGGACAATGTTACTTAAACTTTTTCAGAGCCTGAGACACCGTCTTCAACTCTAGAACACTTATGTGTAACCTTTTTTCCCTGTCTGACACAAACCAGAGACTTGCTCTGAGTGCCTCAACCTTCATTTGCGGCATCTATAAAGAATTGGATACTGTGATCTTTGGGGTGAAGGTCAAATTTACAGGGTTTTGCTCGGTGAGCCTGAAATGGTCTCTGAACAAGTAAGGAGGGCCATCGGCTTCACTTCCTTTACAATCATTGTAAAGACTTGTGAGGCAGTGGCTAGGCCAAAACGGAGGGAGGTGAACTGGAACATCTGAGAATTATGGCAAAAACGTCGTACTTTCTTGAGTTTTGGTGGATGGGGATTTGAAGATAGGTGTATAACAGTTCTATCGCCAACAACCATTCCCCTGGAATCAGAGAGGCCCTGGACTCTGGTGTTTCCATTTTGTTTTTTACTAGTAAAAAGGCGTTGAGCCTGCTTAGGTCTTTCACTGGCCTCCACCTTTGGTGAGGCTTACGAACTAGAAACAGGCGACTATAAGGTCAGAGATTTTACTTCTTTTTCACCTTTTCCATAGTGTTCCTTGACAGAAGGGGCTGGATACATGGGTATCTGTCTGAAGGTTTCAGTGACCAAAGCAGGTTATAAAACTCTATAGATACTACTGAGGTGGGGATTACTATTTTTTCTATAATTAACAATACTACAAATATATTTACATACAGTATTAAGTTGACAAGGCCACCTTAACACAAGGGTATACACAAAGTTAAGATGAGGTTACAAATTACAAAAGTTGAGGTGGCCTTACCTGTGGCCCCAGCCCGAGAAGGGTGATCTAATGAAATGAGAATAAGGGAGAACAATGATCTTAAGGTTGGACCTTAAGGTAATGAGTTTTTGAAGATTTTACAAAGCTTGAGAGGGGGCACCATGTAGATATATTTTCTGAGCAAATGAAATGTATGATAGTTAAAGCTACTGGTTATAATATAGCAATGAAAGCGGTTACTCTAGATAGGAAGGTAAGTAAACAGCTACCCCACAGCCCAGTAGGGTAGAACTGGGCAGAAAGTAAGGATTGAAAAGAAGAAGCAACTTTCTTAGTGGCATTGTGATCCTGTGTGATGTACGACCATACACAATCAGATGACCAGGTTCCGTGGCTTTGAATATCTTGTAGGGGAACACTGGAATTGTAAGCTAAAGTTGATCCACTTCTTGTAAATGAATGAAAGGTGATTTTTGAATTTTATAAGTCAAGTGAGAGAAGAATAAATGCAAGGGCTCTTCTGAGCCTTGAATCTATTTAGGGAACCCATTTTTGCCTATATTTGATCTTGAACAAGGGTTTACCAGTAGGGGTAGATCTAATTAAAAGCAAATTCTTTAACACTGTACCTGGACACAACGTAGATTTCTTAAGGTGTGGTATCTTGAGTATGTGATTTCTAGATTGCAGAGTCTTGGACCTCTTTGTGAGAATATGTGCCTCTGGGGAAGCAAAAAATATGTCAGCTCTTGCTAATTGCTTTAGTGGGTTGAATGTATTCATAGAATGAGGAGCCAAATTAAAAATACGAAAGAAGGAAAAGAATGACAGTAAGAAGGCAGCTTTAAAAGTTTGTCCCATGTACATGGAATCACATTTTACAATAGCTTTGAGAGTTTGAACATCAACCACTGTTTTCAAAGAGACACGTTTAATGGGGCTGTTAAGGTTAAAGATCTGGTAAAATATTTGATTTGAGGATGGCAAAATGGTAAAACATCTAAGCCATAGATGGACAACTTTGCTTAATTGCTGACAAGTAATTTGTGATACTGGAAGTAGAAATACCATTGAATACCAGGAATTCTAAAAACACAAGAATGTGATTGGTAGTTATGGCAACAAGCAAAAATTTTGCAAAAATGCAAAATGCCACAAAATTATAAACTTGTTGGTGTAAGCTGTACTGGTTTGAATATCTGAATGCCGAATGTAGACGTTGGTGTGCCTTTGACAGCAATGGATTAATCTTTGCAGGAAATCCTATAGAAAATATTATACATCATAACCATTAAAGAGAGCACTATCAGCAGGAACAATCCAGGTACTTGCGGAAGTAATTGTTCAACTTTCGTTTTGTGTTGGTCATTAATATAATATCTGGACAAACTATCAGCCACAACATTATGCTTGCCCAGAACATGTATCAGTTTTAAATTTATGTCCGCTAAGGCCACTTCCATAGCTATGTTACGGGCAATAGCTCACAAAATCATGTCTTTGGTTTTCCCTGTGTTTATAACCAACAACAATTGCCTGGTTATCACAAGCTATAACAATTGTTTTACCATTCAATTGATTTGCCCACACTCTTATAGCTACTAACACATTCAGCATTTCTAACTGAACAATATGAAATTGGTTAAAACCCTCACACAAAGGAATAACATATATTTGATCATTGAAATAAGCGCTTAGGCTTTCTAAAGAGACATTTAATTCATGTTTTTGCATGTATGTGAGTATGATTGAAGAAGGATGTACCAGTAAACTTCGGGGCAAATTTAAGAAACCATGATAAGTCCTTAAAATGTCAGGAGTAAGATTTATTTTATTCTCTTTGTCAGTTTATCTTAAAACGTCAAGCATTCTGTTCAAAAAATTACAGGAGAACCATACACATTTTGCAATATACAATAATCACCCTAGTAGAGAATGAAACTCTATTCTAGTACACTGGTTTTTATTATACCACTGGTGACAAATTGTCAATATTTTGGTAATTTTTTGCTGTGGGATAGAAAGGGTGGAATTGATGGGTCCACTACAATGCCCAAGCATACGCATTTAGTGGTAGGAGTTACAAGCTTGCTGTCGCTGATGGTTAAACCTAATTCCTGCAGTAATTTATATAATTTTTGAAAGGCAGGTTCTGCCTGACTCACAGTTGCATTCCCTATTAAATCGTCTATATAATTAGTATCCTGCCTTGGACATAATGAATCTAATGGAGTCTGTATTTCAATGGAATATGGCTGAACCATGTCTGTAGCCGAGGGTTTCCATTATAGAAGCCTGAAAACCCCCATTTGCTATTGAAGTTGAATGTTAAGCTGTAAACCTAGAGATTTTTCTATCTTTTGCTGGAGGGCTGTACTCTGACTCGATGGGACAATTTGAGGAGCTTTAATTGACAACGCCTAAGTTATGGGTTCGAGGAGGGGAAGAATATAGTTGTTGCTCCAGATCTTCATGAGATCCTGAAAAAACCTCCTCAATCTCTGGATCACCCAAGAGATCTAACTTGTCTTTTGACGAGTCTCACATATTTTTTTGCAGGTGGAGCAGTAATTGTGTAAGTCGAAAGGAAAACAAAATGTCTGCACATGGTTTGTTGGTGTTTGCTATGTGAGAAGACATGCTAACTGTACGAAGAAAGCCGATTCAATACTTCTATCAAATGAAAATAAGAAAAATACTTATCCTGGCATCAAATGAAGTGCAACAGTATGATCTATGAATATTAGTTCTAAAATGGTTCACTGCGCAGTGACCTTAGACACATCTTTTGCACAATGCTGGAATCGCAAATATAAAAGGTAAATAATCCTGTTGAATTCTGTGTGTATCATCCATTGGCATACAAATGTAAACAAACAACTTGCGGTGAAATAAACCTAAATAATATGCAGCAAATATAAAGTCAAATAATTGAGTGGAGATTTTTATGAAAATTTGATTTAAAGATAGACTACTATTTAATATTTATGAGATCATGGAATTCTGTGGGGGATTTCCCAACAATATTTTAACCAAAAGGCTGTTTGCTCATCCATCCCTATGCATGTTTAGTTAATGGAACAGCCAACATGGCATTGGATTTGTTTTAATTTTTGAGTACAATTTACCCGTTATTTTGAACAAAATATCAATGTAACCATTTTAGAAGAGGAATAAAGGACAAATTCTCGTGCTTTGTGATGGTTTTAAACTATTGAACAGCGGAATATTAAAGCCACGAATTTGTCTTTTATTCATATATTAAAACACTGGCTAATTTAAAACATCCAACAATAGCTATATCCAGAGAATTTATCAATTATATATAAGAACGATAATCAGACACTTCAAAATAATGCGGCCAACAAAAAGAAGTCGGTTTTCACAGTATTTCACTACAGGGTTCACCTTCAGTACTGAAAGCATCGCGCCACTATTAAACATCTATCTTTTCTTGGCTGTTGGCCGGATTTCCCGCAAATAGCATTCAGTTTCACATGGTAAGCTATTGTATCACAATAAAATGGCAAAATTACAAATCAGCAGAGAAATACAAATGTTAAACACAGGCCTCAGTGACAGAGGAAACCATGTTATTATATGTGAAGTGAGTACCGATTTCCCCTGAGGGGCCTTCAAAAATTCTGATTATTCTTTTGTGTTCATAATTTGGTCCGAATCTTTCCAAACATGTAATCACTTCTTTATTTGGTGTGGCCCTACCAATGTGAAAAGTTCATGGAAGATCTACATTTTACTGTTGGCGAAAACCAAAGTCATTGAAATACATTGAAAATAGGTCCTCTGAAAAATGATGTGTTAGTATTGACAATATGATGTGGATCTTACCCGATATTTAACACTTCTGTTTTAGTTAGATCCTACCCACATATCAAACCTCAGAAAGGTGTTTTATTACTCTTGGAGATATTGCAAGCAAACAGAAAGACAGATAAATTTGCACAACTGCCCCCATAAACACAATATCATGACGCAGGTAATGTCAATACTTTACCATAAGTGGTGTATTTGGACAGCCACGCATGAACAGATTCCTCACTGTGATTCTCTTGCACCTCAAACAGCCACCAAAGATAAAGTCCAATGAGAATTGGGAGATGTGAAACAACTTTTTAATGCAGATTGTCCTTAACCTGCAGGGTCTTTTGATGATGATCTAGAAGAAGAAATGTACTTTAATTATATATAAGGTAATAGATTAAATCAGAAATGTGTATGATATGTAACCATAGATTTTTTTTATTTATTTGGGCTTCAACACTATTTAGATCATATCATGATAAGTAGTTTTTAAAGGCAAATGAAACCAGTAGATACAAATTTACCAGGATTCTGTACTGTAAATTCCATATAAGGTCAACCAAGGATTTCAACTCTGATCTCAGAGTCGGGAGCTTGTACTTGTAACTAACACCTAAAAGCATGCCAAAGGTCAAATTTAATAGGATTTTAATCCCACAATGAAAACTTTCACCTTTAAGAATTTATCACTGTGAATGAAAACTCTTACTTGTTGTGGGAAGTAGTCAGGGTCCCTTACAGTCCACTTGACAGCTCCAGTCTCCTCATAATATGATACATTTAGGTATGGGCCATAAAAAGTAGCATAGATTTCTCTTGCACACTTGACCTCTAGACACAGCCTTCGGACATCTAAAGACATCTTATTTTTCACTGGAAGTAGAGGGACTATTCTGTGACATCATACTACCATTTTGCTATATACTGACCACTGTACAAAACTGTTAGTGAAGAGGTTTTTTGCTTATTAAACAGGGTTCTAAAGTGAAATAATCTACTCTAGGGGTACACAATTTGTGGAAAAATTCTCGTTTATTATTCATGTAGTGTAATTATAGGTAAACAGTGTATGTCATTCACAAAATTTTCTCATATACACTATTTACATTTCAGTATTGTGTTATGATGAACAGAATTGGTTCCACCTTGGAAATATGAGTAAATAATTCCACATGGTTAAAAAGTTAAAAATGGTGTTTTGTATCTTGTTCAACAGCCAGGGTCGTATTGAGACAGGTTCTCAGCACTGTCACCTGTGGGAGTCAAACCCACACAGATGGGAAAGCCTGTGATTAGATACCAAATTGATTTACCAACTAGGCCACTTGTAGTGATAGCACATAAACAAATACACTGATTAACTTAATACCCTCACCCCTTGAAGAGGTGGTTGTCTGTTTGTCTGTGTGTATCACTCAAAATCTGTCTATTTTTACACTAGGATTATACAAATGCTACTTTTTGGATCTCCATGAAAAAAACTGAGAATATGGGTCATGATCCCATTCAGTTTTGAAAGTGATCCTGATAACCGCCTAGATACGAAAACATATGAAAGATCGGAATTTTCCTCTATACTTATAATTGGAGGGTCTTGTTTTGCCTGGGAGAGAAGTTATTGATTGTATTGTATTGTGTATTTATACTCAGCACAATATCTCCATATACTACAGGACTCAAAGGGCTATTAAGCCCATCTGACTGCACAGGTACAGTCCCAGCTCACAAGTAACTGACATTCCCCTAACTGGAGATGGAGGCTCAAGGATGACCATTTATCAACGTCCTTGAGGTTCTTTAGACTGCCACTGGTGATAGGACCCAATGACAGAGGGCCGCCATTTTAAGTGGTCATCCGAGCTACTATGTATCTGCCTGTACCTGGGTTCAAACCCACGTCCTAGACCTAGACAAGTGTGCTACCCGCTAGGCTACAGTGCCAGATAAAAATGATAGAATGATATTAACTACACATGCAACTGAGCAATAATGTATTCCTTAAGTGCTCGTTTGATCTTTTTTGTCTCATATGTCAACCGTTATGTTGTTTAGACAGCGTTCACATATACACAAATATTACAGTACTTACCTTTTACAGTAATAGTAATATTCTTTATTGTAGGGCTTTTGTAAGATTTCTCAGAGCCATTCAACATTCTCCTCAGTTTTCTGATGTTACTTGTAGGATATGAGGTAATCTCGACAAGGTTGTGACGCTTATGCTTTAGGAAGGTTCTTCTCTTTTTGCATGGTTCTCGTAAACCTTTTAACAGGAAAAAAGACATTCAGTGCCATTTAATTTATTATCCATTGTTAAGGCTGAAATGATTAGCAGTGATTTCGAGCCAGGTAGTGGCTTGCATTAACTGTCGACTTATCGGTTAAATGTTTCTGATTTTTAGTACCTCAGGAGAGAGAGGAAAACCTGAAAATGTCATCTGCGCATGCGCTCTGGTTGTAAATATTGGTGGATCATGAGTCGCCAGGAAAGAAAATTCACTAAAATTATTGCATAATTTTTTCATACTACATATTTTTATATTTAAAATAAATAATAAATAGATACTACATATTTTGTATATTTAAAATAAATAATAAATAGATAAAATGCTTTGAATTGCTGCCATTTTCAATTATGACTCCAAATATCAAGAAATCTAATGATCACGTAAAATAAATTAACCGGTTCAAGAATACTGGTGTCGACTAGTGCTTCAGTAACCTAATAATTAGTTAGTACAGTTAACCGTTTCAGCTCTTCTAAATAGATGCAAATAAAGACAGGATAATTATATTTTTACTCCCCGATGCCCCTACGCATGATTTACCTTATGATTTCATGTAAACAAGTTCCCACGTTTCTTAAAACTATAAAGCCTACAAATGTATCATTAGAAAAGAATTTTTACAGAGCTTTTCCTGGTGATTGTTGCAGTAACATACATGCAGAAATGACAGACAAATCAAAAGTGAGCAATTGGAGTTTTTAAGGTCTTCATAGATTATCATTCCCAGGACCCCTCAAGACAAGAACACATGAATTGGGATTAAATTATTTATTAAAATATATATACCCTAATATAATGTGACTACTAAAAGGTTGTTTTTACAGACAAGTAATACTCATTCATAATGTGTACATGTATACAAGTTTACACAATCATTGAAATCTACATGAAAACATTATTACATTAAAGAAAACATATATGAAGATGGAAGGAGTGGCCCTAAGCCAAAGGCAGAGTCAATTAGAGAATATACCAGATAAACTATTTCAATATTCCTGACTTTATGCCCACTAGGGCCAATAAACCAGTGCAGGGCCACTGGATTACTTGTGAAAGTTTTAAACTTAAAGTACACTTACAGTAGATAAAAGACCTTATTAAAACAAGTAAGAGTAGAAATTAGTAATTATGACTGAATAACTGATGACTAAATGAGTAATAAGCATAGAAGTTTCCCACCCATACTCTGGACCAGGTTTCAAACCCATAAAGTTGAGAGATGGCACTATAAGAATAAGTCACCACTACACACATGAAGACATAAGAACACCATCGACTGAAACATAGAATGCTGTACATAAAACTGCAGCCAACAGTGGTCAAATAAAATGACTATGATTGGAAATTACTGATTATAACTTTAAGCCCTGACTTAAAGATGAAACCACAATAAGTGTGGATATTAATAAGCTTAAGGTCAAAACAAACTATACACAGCCACAGCTAACAGCATGCATATATGATAACTATAATTGGAAATTACGCATATAACTACATACCCTAACTTAAAGTTGCAAGTTTAAATGTATGCAAGTAGTGAGACAAAGTATCTAAAAGTAGCAAGCAATCGATGCAAAATTTAGTACAAGTGACACATTAGCCTACCAGTGCCACGTATCATAATGAATGTGCTTTAGCCATAATGAATGACAGCACAAAATAATACTAAAAATTGTTGCTAAGTAATTACTGAAAACTCACTTTACAATTTTAAGCTAATAACTTGTCTCTAAAGCGAAATATATCTAATCTAATCTAATGTGGACTTTTATAGCGCTTAATCTCAATCACTGATGGACTCTAAGGCGCATCTAAACATAAAAGCAAGGCAGTTATCGTTAATCAAGGGACATAGCCAGGTCGTACCAAGGAGACACAGATGTGACGGGAGAGGCTATGGTGGGTAGGCTTTTGCAAACAGGTAAGTTTTAAGCTTCTTTCTGAAGGAGGCAACTGATGTTGCACTGCGAACATCTTGAGGGAGGTCATTCCAGATCTTAGGAACATCAAAGGCAAAACTATGGCCAAAATGTTTGGCTGACTTAAAGACTGATGAATGGAAAGGAGGAACTGTAAGGTATTTACAATCTGGGTGACTATGCCTAGTACTATAGGGACAACTACTAAAAGACAAGAACGATTCGAAGTAAGAAGGAGAACCGCTATGCAAAAATTTATACACAAGTGTTGCTGTTTAGAAAATACAACGATACTTAACAGGCAACCAGTGGAGTTTCTGTAGAATGGGTGTAACATGAGCATACTTTCTATGATTTGTAACAATACGAGCAAGGGTGTTCTGAATACTTTGCAATTTGTGCTGATTGAAACCGGACAAACCTCTGAACAGATAGTTACAATAGTCCAGACGACTACTAACCAAGGCATTTGCAGCAAGGACTGCCACTTCAGAAGTGAGATACTTTCTAATTCTACGGAGGTCACGCATCTGAAGGAAGCACGCTTTGCAAGTCCTCTTGATATGCTCAGAGAATGAAAAATCTGCATCAAACCACACACCTAGATTTCTGACAGAATCAACCGGATGAAGAAGACTACCAAGAATGCTAACAGGAAAGTGAGAGGAAATCTTCTGACGTTGAGCCTTGGAACCAAAGACAATAAACTCAGTTTTTTCAGGGGTGAGCTTCAATTTCAAGATATGAGATAGTACACTAGCAATATTATCTAACAAACCACAACCTAATGTAGCCACTAAATTTTATTACAAAGGAAATTTTAGCATAAGGTAAGTCCAAGGTAAGTCTCTGTACTGTAGAACCACTCCACTAGCCAAGACGTCCTCCAGCAGAGCATGGTGAAACAAAAATTTGCTACATGAGGCAGTCACAAATGCCACGAAGCAGCATAAACAGAGGAACAGGATATGAGCCAACGTTCTATGCAATCACATACACCACAACTTATACACTAACACAAGCAAGCGCTCTAGGTGACAGCTGGAGCCTGCTACCTCATCCAGCTAGATCCCAGTCCACTGAGTATACAGAAGCTGAACTCCATTATGTGACAACCACAGAATGTAGCATGAAGTCAAAACATTATTATGAAGGCATCAGGTGGTAAATAAAGTTCGTCATTAAGCTTCCAATCTAAACTGCGGCATATGTATATGACAGCTTCCATGTTGGTAAATCTTCTGACAATGGTGACAGACATGTAAGTGGAATTCAGCAATATGACAAGACTTTTGTTAATATGCAGTCTGAGACTTCTGATGTAAGTTACAAATACCGTTCAATCCCTGTTGACTGGGATACTGAAGCACCAGAGGTACATCACCACCACGTTCTTGCTACCATCACATAGCCCCAACAACCGCTTGATCTTAACAGTACCATTGTCACAAATGATTATGGTACAAGTACAACATCATAAATCCCACTTTTGGTTTCAATATACAAACATTAGGGACACTATGTGTGATAGCAAATGAAGAGTATGCTGTATAGATTCCCCTCCTATACCGTGAATACTGTATCTCCATCATGATACACCAGCCATCAGCATAGGACTATCAACCGGTAGGCAGGACTCAGCTCACCCCACACCCAGGCATCTGAAACTGACAACCAATCATTGGCACCAGAATAACCAAAGAAAAGCGGGAAAGTTAAGGGATGGGGAATTTTTGAAGTGCACACTGCCTGCTTCCAACTTCAATATGGCAATGTATGATTCACTAGTGTCACATGTGTCTGAGCGATTCAACTGTAAACCCAAAACAGGGACATTGGGGTTCACTTATAGAAAGCCAGCAAGTAAACATTTCCCCAGGAATGAGCCCACGAACACCTAGATGTTCGAAAGCACATTCCCAGGACCCCACAAGACAAGAACACATGAATTGGGATTAAGTTATTTATTAAAATATATATACCCTAATATAATACTACTAAAAGGCTGTTTTTACTGACAAGTAATACTCATGTGTACATGTGTACATGTATGCAAGTTTACAATCATTGAAATCTACATGAACACATTATTACATTAAAGTAAACATATATGAAGATGGAAGGGGTGGCCGTGAGCCGAAGGCAGAGTCAGTTAGAGAATATACCAGAGAAACTATTTCAATATTCCTGACTTAACGCCGACGAGGGCCAATAGACCAGAGCAGGGCCACTGGATTACTTGTGAAAGTTTTAAACTTAAAGTACACTTACAGTAGATAAAAGATCTTATTAAAACAAGTAAGTGTAGAAGTTAGTAATTATGACTGAATAACTGATGATCAAATGAGTAATAAGCATAGAAGTTTCCCGCCAAAGCCCCAGTAGAAGTAGAAACTAGGCATAAAGGTGAATGCAGAAGATAATGCAGAAGAGACGGCAGAGGAGACTGAGGGGGGAAGTTGTATATACCTCCATACTGCATCACTAGACCAAGTCCCCTGGGCCTGTATGTCTTGTATAGCAACACCATGTCTAAAGGCCCTTCTAAAGTCATGAAATGTAAAATGCCTAGGAAATTGTAACAATTGTGAAACTTTTTAAAGATGTTTCCTAGCCATTACATCAGTAAGTAAAAGAAAAGAACCTTGCTTGGGATATACAAACAATTGATCATTATCAGTAGCCGGAAAGAGATGGCACATGGCAGTGAGGGCCCTTACAGGACAGAGCGGAGAAGAACCCAAAGCAGGAATAGTTATAGTTGTAACTGAACGCCTGTTCTGCATTGTTTTGGACCATTTAATCAATATAACGACATTATGAGTAGAAAAAATAAGATCACCTCTACATAATTGCCTTTTAACATCGAAAGTACTTACACAATGAGGCAATATATTGGACAAACGTAAAATAGAAAAGAAACACAGCAAATACAGTGCTTGATATACAATATCATGCTCCAGATTTTTAATAATTTGCAGCATATCCAACAGTATGTGGTCATCTATGATATGTGGCAAGGGTGGCTGCAATGGCCTGTTGATGGTTATAGCTTTGATAAACTAAGGAATTCTTTGATCTCGCATAAAGGCTGTATCCTGGCCATAGATAATACACATAGATCTGATAGCAGTCATATAATTTTTAATATTAGAGGGAGACATACCATGACCATGCAAGTGCTCCATAAATGCTAACACCCACAAAGTAGAAACCTGAGGCCACGTCAGCTCAAGGACCACCAGGAAAGCCAAGAAATCCGCAAACATTCTGGTATAAGTAACCAATGTGGCAAGATGAAAAGCAGACCATAATCTCTGGGTAGCCTGGTGGACCAAAGGAAGTGAAGTGACCTCAGGCTCTGAAAAAGAAGTTATATGTGATAATTTAACAAAGTTAAATCAATGTAAACATTCATCCGTACAGGGTCTGAAATATGAGTATTAAGTGCTGTGAAAGCCTGATTAGTATTGGTCCATCTGGAAAGCAGGTCAGCCACTGTATTCTGGACACCTGTAATGTATGAAAATTGAATGGAAATGTTATATAATGCAGATAAAAGCCATATGTTTTGGGCACAAGTACTTAAAATAGAATCTGTGGAGCCACCTGAGGTCAAAACTTGTACCACTGTCAATTTATCACAGTGTGTCTGGATTCTAGCATCTGTCCACATAGGGCCCCATACTTTTAATGCGACAACAATGTTTAACATTTCCAAATGGACTATACTATAATTCTTGAACCCAAGAGGGAGAGGAATAGTATAAACCATATTTTTAAAACAACCACCTACACCAGTAAGACATGCATACATGGTCACCCCATTATAAGAGGCCAAATAGGTGAGAAACCAATTGAGGTCCCTATGAAATTCTGCATGCAGTAAAATTTTGGATGCATCAGCATTGTCTCTGAGAACCTGCAACATACGATTAAGAAAATATCTGGCAGGTCGTACACACTTGGTTATATATAACAGAGAGCCCAATAATGACTGTAATTGATTCTTTGTACAACTCCTTTTATCCGACTATTGGTTACAGGTTTGAATAATTTCCTGTAATTTTTCAGGGGGGATAGAAATGGTCCTGTTGACTGTATCAAATAAAATGCCTAAACAGACGACCTGAGTATCTTGAGGGTGTAGTTTGTTGTCACTAATATCCAGACCCAATTCCTGGAGTAATTGGAGTAAAAATTCATAAGCCGCATGAATTTTAGAAGGTAAACCACAGTACAAAAGATCATCTATATAATTGTGAAGGTGTGGATGACCATGCGAGTAATAATATACCTGATTGAGTCACTGAACCTTGAAAAAAAATTGAACCCAAGTGAAATCCAAATGGTAGGGCCAAATCAGCGTAATACTGGTCCCTAAATCGTAACCCCAACAAGTCTATATCCCCCGGATCAATCCTGACATGTCTGAAGGCCCTGCTGATGTCAATCTTAAAAATTTTTGCAGCAGGACCCAGAGCATTCAAACGACTAACCATAAGGTCAATGCAAGGGTATTTCAATTTAAAATGTGTACCCAGATACACTGAACCACTAACACCATCATTAACAAATAAGCCCTTGGGCCAACTTAAGTCAATGATGGTCCTTCTAGTGTTCGAACCCACTTTCTCTCTTGTCATGAACGGGGAGATATGGAGGTTGAAAAGAGGAATTTCTAAAAGGCGTAACATGGCATTATGACTTATTTCCTCCTGTATATACTTGTCCACTTGATCAGGATATTCATTTGCCGAGGTATGATTGTCCAAAGTCTGTCCCAAATGACCAAATCTGTCAAAATCTAACGGGAAACCAAATTCTATTAAATCAGGAAGTTGTTGATCAAAATAGTCCCTATGATAATATCTGCATCGATCTACTTTCAGCTGTGTTGGAATGGGTATTCATAAGCCTAAAAAATTAGGGACACCACTTTGCCTAACCAATCTATGCATATGAATAATATCAGGGATGTTGTCATAGTGAGTAGCTTCACCCGTGAAAAGCTGTATGGTCGACAACTGGAGACAACCAAATGCAGTGCCTATCTGTTCCTTTGCCTTCTGAAGAACTTTGTCCTTATGACCGGATGTGACAGTATATTGCGTGGCTGTTACCCTTGAATTGCTATGAGCTGGGTTCAAACCCACATATCTTCCTTTTTGGGTTTGTGCAACCACAAGCTCACTTTCCGTGTCAGGACAATCTTTGTACAAAGAAGCATCAGTCTTAAAGAGATTCAAACCTGTATTTACAACCACTATCCACTATGTGGCAGTTTTCTTACAAAGATGTGTCAACTACTAGATTTGAACCCTTATGTCTGTCCTTTTTCTGAGTCTGAGTAACCACTGAACCAGTGTTAATCATCTGACAGCCGTCCCCCAAAGAGAGATCGACTATTAAACTGTCAAACCTATTTTTGTAAGTACAGGAAGGCCACCTGTATCATTCACCGTGAGTACCCATATTCCAACAAGCATGTTTATTATATCAACCGCATTCTTTTTGATGCCTTGTGATACTACTTGTGCATATGAACGTGTAACACAGCTAGAAGCAGAATTAAGACCTTCCAAAAACTGCTGCTTCATGTCAATTTTTGAAACAAAAATACTTTCTTCAAACGAATGCAATTTTGAAGTAAAAAACCTAGATCTCTGGACATGATGAAATGATTTCAACATGCCCAGCTTCATTCGTTTTTTGTCTTTGATCTCCTGTAGTCTACCTGGGAATGCGAATATGCTTTACCATCCATTTCCCAACGCGCAGCACAAATGTGTTTATCATAGATACCTTTGGTCTCATGATTTTGTCTGAAAGCACATGTTTTTGTTAAAATATACACATACTACAAACTTTGTAGGTTGCTTAGCACTTTTCTCATGAGTTTTACCCTGTGTGGACTGTTGTGATATGTGCCTCTGAGCGTGAGCCTGACGAATAGGGTCAACATCTAACCAACCTACAACCTCCTCCTGCTCCATTTGACAAAGTAAAACCACATGACTTGCCTTTGCAGAAGCCCACAAGAAGTCATTTGCATCTTCTAAAAGGTTAATTACATAGTCCAACATTTTATTCTTTTATCTGCATATTGGTTTCTTCCCTCATGCTTCTGCAAAAACCAGTCATCCATTGCAAGGGGGTTAGCTGGTTGTACATAACCCTATCTTTATACCAGCAAGACCATATTCATAGGGCCATTTTATTCTGTGATTAACAAAGAAATCAACCAGCCAAAACCTCTGGGACTTGATTTTTCCATTACCTGAATGAATTTTTCTGATAGCTCATGTAACCTCTGCTGTACCTCCGGTTGTATCCTAACTTCCTGCCTAAGATCTGCTGGAGGAGGAAGTTGACACGGTGCAATTTTGGGAGGTTCTGGGTTCTAGCTCAAAGCCATCCCTTCCTGTGGAACAATTGTTTTAGCCGAATGCTTTTTTGCACCTTTTGGATTCTTAATCTTCCTTGATATCTACAGATTTTTTGCAAGTTTGCTGCTATTTCTTCTCTATGTTAGTTAATCTATCACCTAACCTGTAGGTAGTTGTAAAAGAATTTGCTTTTTTGTATCGGCCTGAGAAGGATTAGTTTGTTCCCTACCCTCAGAGCAAATGCATGAGCATGACTAGTGGGTATGGTACTTTTTCCGGATCTGAAATCAGGAGAGGAACAGATTTTGTCAGATGTGTTCAGCAAAGCACTCACATCAAGATCTGAACTACTTGTGCTAGAAGATTGATCAAGTGATACTTGCCCGGTTGAGTGGTGGCTGGCTCCCAACGTCTGGGTCAAAAATTCATGTGACTGTAATTGCAACTGTACAGGAATAACATGTTCTTCTTTAGTTGAAGATCTCAAATTGTACCGTGTGTGTATGATAAAACAGTTTGTATAACTGAAAACTAAAATAACATGCGTCTGTGATATGTGCCTCTGAGTGTCTGGGTCAAAAATTTCTCATCTGACTGTAACTGTAACTGTACAGGAATAACATGTTCTTCTTTAGTTGAAGATCTCAAATTGTACCCAGGTGATACTATCTGACACTGAAACTACCTCAAAATATTGCATAATATATATTATCTGTCGTTAGATCGTGTTTTTTTTTATAGTTTTATCTTCAGTAACTCATTGTTATACCAACTTCCTAAAACACCGGGATTATCGCTCATTATACCGGGAATTATCGTTGTACATTTCTATGAAATATTTGATTTAAATCAAATGTTAGGTGAATCCCACCAACTAACTTGAGTCTTGATTGTTTTCTTTTGTTAATATTCATTCAGTTTATAGGGGCCATGGTGGCAGAGTGGTAACACTCTCGCCTCCCACCGCTGAGGCCGGGGTTTGATCCCTGTGACGACCTTAAATGGGAAAGCTGGTAGTTGCTTGCCATTGGTTGGCAGTTTACAGTACACAACCCTAGCAAACTGTATGTACTGCTTTCCTCTGCCCTTCAAACTACCTGTCGTGATATGACCTGTACAGTGTTGAAAGCGACGTAAAACCCCAAATAAATAAATCATTCAGCTTATGTATACTACTGTTGTTGGTGGCCTGGTGGGTTTAGCTTAAGGTGAGGCTGTAGTGTGGGGTGTTAGGGGGCCTGTGAGTCGCCCACAGGACGAAGAGTTGTAATTGTAGTAGATTAGAGACACATTCTTGAGACCCCCCACAGTAGTGTCTAGATTAGGGTAACATAGCTTACCTGTCCCACCAGTCATGATTTGTCTTCGGGTGCTCCTCTTTGTTGCTCTATTCACAGTAGCACTGGCTCATAGGTCTGTGTGTTTCCACACTAGTGTATCCAATACATTGAGTACTACAATGATCAGAATTGTAAAAAATTTCTCATATTCTGGTTTATGTCGTAAATGTTCAAACTCGGTTAACGGCAGAGGGTTGATGTTGTTACTATTATTGACTGGAGATGTGTCCCTCAATCCTGGTCCCCTCACATTGGGGGTAGTGAACACCAGATCCGTAAGGAATAACGGCCCCCTCCTTGCTGATATTGTGGCATCAAATGGTCTTGACATTCTTTGTCTCACCGAAACACATGTCCGCCCCTATGATTCAGACAGTTTTTTATGATCCATCACTCCTGCTGATGACATATTTCCTCAAAGGCCTCGTCCATCAGGTATAGGTGGTGGTGTTGGTTTTTTCATTAGATCATCCTACAGCCTACATAAGATGGAATCTCCTTTCTACCAGTCATTTAAAAATATGGTGGTGTCTCTGGCACTTCATGGCTGTTCACTGTTGCTTGCCTGTGTCTATCGCCCTCCAGGATGATTTCAGGAAGAATTTATGTCCTTTGACGGTTTCTTGTCATCCATCAACTCCTCATATGATATTTTTGGTGATTTCAACATACATGTCGATGTTCCCGGTGGTGATGGTTATAAATTTATGACCTTTCTTGACTCATGTGATCTCAAACAGTTCGTTAATCAACCTACCCATCCTCTTGGCCACACACTTGATCTCATTCTTTCTCCCAGCGATCAGGATACTATCATTGATGTCAAAATTGGTGATTTTGTATCTGACCATGCACTAGTCAAATGCTCAATTATCCTACCTCATCAAGCTGCTCATACTCAAAATAAGGTTAAATATAGAAGGTACCGCCGTATCAACATGTCCGATTTCCGCTCTGATCTTAAAAATACTTCCTTTGTGAGATCACCCGCTGATTCTGCTGTAGACCTTTACAACTAATACATACATGACTTGGCAGATGTTCTCGACAAGTATGCACCACTCATATCTAGATTGAAAAGGAAAGATTCTACTGATTGGGTGTCTGATTTTTATTGACGTGCTAAATCCCTTAGACATCAGTTTGAAAGAACTTGGCGCAGGACCAACAATCCACTGAATAGAAGTCGGCTTCATCACCAAATTGCACAATGTAGTTCACTGGTTAACAAGGATAAGTCAAACTACTATAGTAAACTTATCTCTGATAATAGTCAAGACCCTCAAAAACTGTGGCATGTACTGCGAAAAACCCTGGGTAGAGTCTCTGGCATGACACTTCCACCTCACGATTCTGACAAGGCATTAGCAAACCAGTTTGCCTCCTATTTCCATAATAAAATCAACACAATTAGAGATACTTTCATCCCCTCTGGCATCGACAGAGATGTTCATCCTTCTTCTAACCCCCCAAAAATTACTACCTTTACTCAAGTTACTCAAGATACTGTCGCTAAAATCATCAGAAACTTATCAAAGAAATCCTGCCTGTTGGACCCCTGGCCTACTTTTCTCATCAAAGAGTGTAGTGACATACTATTACCATCAATAACAAAGCTGGTGAATTGCACACTCATTTAGGGTTGTGTCCCTGATGGCTTCAAAACTGCTATAGTTAGTCCACTTTTTAAAAAGGCTACTCTTCCTGCAGACGACTTTAAGAACTATCGTCCTGCATCTGGCCTTAGTTTCATGTCGAAATTAGTTGAATGTGTGGTTGCTAAGCAACTGTTAGAACATATTCATGTTCATAGCCTAGACAATCCATATCAATCAGCATATAAAACAGGCCACTTGACTGAGACTGCTCTTCTTTCTATAAAAAATGAAGTTCATCTATCTCTGTCACGAGGCAAACCAACTGCTCTTGTTTTGCTTGATCTCTCAGCAGCATTTGATACGATTGATCAATCCACCCTTCTTCATTGTCTTTAGACCTGGTTTGGTATTGGCAGTTCTGTTCTTAAATGGTTCACCTCCTACCTATCTGAGCGCTATCAGTCAGTAAAAATTGGTTCTACTCTCTCCGATCTGTGTAAACTCCTGTTTGGTGTGCCCCAAGGCTCTGTCTTGGGTCCTCTGTTATTTTCTTTGTATACAACCCCCCTTAGTTTGCTTATTGGTAAACACAAAGGAGTAAAGTTTCATTGTTACGCAGATGACATGCAAGTCTATATCCATCTATCCCAGAAGAATTCATCTGCTGCCTTTGAAAAGTTGAACAGGTGCCTGGACGATATAAAGGAGTGGATGTCAGCCAGCAAACTCAAACTTAATCCAGACAAAACTGAGTTTATTGTATTTGGTTCAAAAAGGCAGAGGGACAAATTGAAAGTACATTTTCCATCTACCATCTTGGGTAGTCCTCTTTGCCCTGCCGAGTGGGTCAAGAATCTGGGTGTGCGTTTCGATTCCAATTTTTCCTTGTCCAAACATGTGCAGAATGTCTGCAAAAGTTGTTTTGCGCAACTCTGTGATTTTAGACATGTCAGGGGGTTCCTTACTCATGATGCTTCTGTACTTATGGCCAATGCTCTTGTAAGCAGTCAGTTGGACTACTGTAACTCACTTTTCAGGAGTCTTTCTAAGTTCAATCTTCACTGTAAGTTAGTGAATATCAAGTTCACTGTAAATTACAGTGCATCCAAAACAGTGCTGCCAGAATCGTATCAAATACCAGTAGATACACTAGTATACCCCTGTTCTTAAGAATCTCCATTGGCTTCCTGTTCAACATCGCTCAATCTTTAAAGCTGCTACCCTTGTCTATAAGTTTCTCAACACTGGTTTCCCCAAGTATTTTGCTCCATACATCTCCTCCTACAGCAGTTCCTACAGTACCAGGCGCAGTCAGAGTGGTGGTAATTCCCTTGTGATTCCCAAGTTTCAACCCTCAATCCACAAATCTATCAAATAGTTTGGTCATAGTTTTACCTTCGATGCTCCCACTGTTTGGAATGCTCTTCCTCAGGAGATTTGTGCGTCCCCCTCTCTTGCTTTCTTCAGAAACGGCTCAAAACCCACCTTTACACCAAGACATACCCTCCTTAGTTTCACTCACCCTGGCATTCTCCGTGGTGCTGAACTTTTTTCTGTCCCTGGACATTGAGATTGGTTGACTGTTTTTGTTTTGTTGTGCCTTAGAGTCCCCTTCCTATTGGGGAGATTAAGCGCTAAGTCCAATTAGAATTAGAATGTGTCTAAAAAATGTGATGGACAGATGAAGAACGAATTTTTGAACACTGCCTGGTTCCAACTTCAATATGGCAATATATGACTCACTGGTGTCATGTGCCTGAGGGATTCACCTGTAAAGCCAAAACAGGGACATTGGGGTTCACTTATAGAAAGCCAGCAAGTAAACAGACCTAACTAGAAATATATAATTTTTAAGCTGGTCCCCAGGAATGAGCCCACGAACATCTAGATGGTCAAATGCACACTGCCGATTCTTTCTTTTTGCAATCTTTGAGTAAAAATGGACTTATTTTACTTATTTACGAGTAGGACATCAGCAAATTAAAACTATTATACTTCCACACATCACTGTTCCTATCAACTATTCCTGAATAGAATAACCTTAGTACAGACTTTCAGTCCGTTTTATCAATGAAAATATTGAATTCTAGATAATACCAAAAGCAACTGTAACAAAGCAGACCTGTGCCACAGTGATAGTGTATCTATCAATATAAGTCATATGTAGATGTGCCTCATTACTTTGAATCAACATGGTAAAGCTTTTCACTTTGTTGCGTCCGGTAATATCTGGCCTGTAATGTAACCAAATAGAGCATAAGTCATTACTTCTAATATTCTCCAAACTTTGCTGCTCTGAGGAAGAAAATGCTTCAATATATAACATAAGTTATGGTGATGGAACTATTTCTTTATGGAACTTTAACTGTAATGTTGATCAAACGTTCCATGTATGTTATATACAGTATATATGGAACTTCATTACTAAATATCTACCCAAGTGCCCCCTCCCCCCTCTAAAGTTATATGGGGCAAAAATTCCTCCTTCTGAAATGGTGAGGCCTGCATTTCCCAGGCATCCCAATGGGAACAAAGTCATATGATTCTCATGTTTACAAATTCCATGTATGACAACCCAAGCTCAACTGAGTTTGGTTCATTTTTTAAGTTTTGAAATTTTTACATTTTTTGCATACTTTAACAGCAAATGTTAAAAGTGCAGTTGTAATACTTTTTCTGAGATAATTTAAAACAGAAAATCAATGAACACTCCCTTGTGAACAAAATCTGTTTCTTACATGAGAATGTGGTCTTTGTTTTACTTAAGGCATAACAAATTATAGCTCATGGCAATCCCACACACAAAAAAACTAACCATTGAAAAACGAGATGTATAGTATTTTTTTGCAACATATTGCAGTGAATTCATGCTTTGTACAGAACAACTTATTGCTTCTGTAAATAAGTTTGAATGTATTACAGGTTAATTTAAGTACATATTTGCTTCAGTGAAAGTTTTGTTGTCAATGTCCGATTTTTATTGCACGCCTGTTAACATTAATATATACATATATTTAATTATTTTTTTTTGAGTTCTGGTCACCAGATATTATCCTGATCACCAATTATCTTTGTGACAACTAGGTCCTGTAGTGCTCAAGACATAGTATGTGGTGATCCCCAAATTATCCTCCATATTAACAAGTTCATCTGCTATTCACCGCCTCATCTTGTGAGCACCAGGTGATGGTTTTCAAGACAACTTGACTTGTCATAATCACACAATGTGTTAGTGTTATGAAAATAGGTACCGAATAAAAATATTACAATAGAGGTCTCTGAAATGAGGACTCTAAAATTTCATTTTATTGCGCTACAATAGCTTACCATGTGGGACTGATTGCTCGGATGGCCACAGGCATCATGGCCAACGTCCAAGAAAAATAGACATTTATATATTGGTCGTAGCCTCAGGTTGTCATCTCGTAGTACACTCTGAGATTCGTCTCCTTTTCTCGTTGGCCGCATTGATATAACATGCTTTTAATTTAAAAGGAAAAGATCTCAATTTTACAAGGATATTCTTGTCGTTGGATACTGAAACTACATCGGTTTCTTTATTTTATATCATAGAAACTTTATTTCACGACAATTCACAGGACAGGTGAGTATTTTTGTCATATTTTACAACTTTTAATCCACTTCCGGGTTCATGTTGTAAAGAAACAGTAGGTGACGACTCGTGTATGTAGTTTTTATACAGGAATATATGCCTGTCGAAATAAAATAAAGTAAAATATTTAAGCCCTATCTGCTTCATTATTTGACCATTTTAAGGGTTTAAAATATAAATTAAGCACTAACGAGTCCTTGTTGAATTAATAATCGGACACAACTTCTGTCTTTGTCTAGACGGCAATTGCTTGCAAACTAATGTACGACTCGTACATGTAGTTTATATACAGGAGTATATGCCTGCTGAAATCAAATAAATAAATATTTTAAGGGTTTATCCTCGTTCTGCTACAGTATTGGTCCATTTTAAGGGTTGAAATATGAAATAAAGCACGAGACTAACTTGGGAAATCCTTGCAGAAACCCCTGTGGTGACGTCATGTCTAGACAGCATGTGCTGAGAGACGCTTGTATGTAGTTTTTATACAGAACCTCTACCTATCTAAATAAAATAGAATAAATATTTTATCCCTTATTTCCTACTTCTTTAACCATTTAATAAGATTCTATGTTATTTAATAAATATTCCGTGTAATTAATGTTTTACTTATCTCACAACTAGACCTACCTGCATTGAGGCAGGTGGGGGAGATGACCATGTGTCACTCTTGATGAAAATACCTCCAGTTGTGTAGTTCTTTTCAAAGAATTAAAATTTATCTGGAAAGCTTACATGGAAATTATGTATCCAACTTCAAACTCATGGGGGTTTTTCAGGCTTCTATTATGATTTGGTAGTCCTTGTGGGACTAGGTCTAGATCCAGCTCGGATCTGAAGCCTTATATTAACAATATCCTTACTTGCTTCCATTATCAAACCTCCCGACGCCTCGGCCCCCTAACCCGACGCCTCGGCTCTCTCAAATCCCTAACCAGAGGTCTCGGACCCTATCCTAAGGTCTCGATTCTCGGGCCCCTAACCTGAGGTCTCTGGTCCCTAACCTCGGATGCCCAGTACAGGGGCCTGTCTAAGGCATTTGCTACTGTATCTGAAGACTGTTGGATAATATTCAGTTTGGACACATTTGAAGAATCAATGTTATTTATGCAAGTCAAAAATTCCTCAAAGCCAAGGGTTTCTTCTGAACAGGTTTTTTTTCAAACCAGGCCATATATTTTTAGGGAAGTAGACTTGTCTGGCTTCCCTCGGGACATACCAAAGACCTTAAGATGAGGCGTTTTTTAACCAGCCTATCCTCAGGGAGAGTATGCCTAGGTCCTCTTTCATTCTGGACTTTCTATAATGTTGCAGACCAACAAGAGCTTAGGTCCAAGGGCCCTTCAGTTTTTCCTCAACTAAATGTGCTAGTTTAATTTAGAGGGTTCGGTGGATACTATTAAACCCCCTTGTCCCATCTTAGGTAGTGCTATTGGGACAACATTGTATTTTGCCTTGAAGTCAAGTTACAAGTTTTCAAGGAAAATAAAATAAATATTGCATGTTTACAGGACACACATTTACTTGAAAGTGATATTTCCTCACTTAAAAGATTCTGGAAAGGCGATATTTACTTAAGTGGTCATAAAACTAATTCTAGGGGAGTAGCAATTCTATTAAACAGCAATTTTGAATACAAAGTTATATCCTTTAAAAAGGATACTGCTGGAAATTTTGTGAGTGTACTTCTAAAACTAAGCTCAATGACAATTAATTTAACCACATTATATGGTCCCAATAATGACAACCCTAACTTTTTTAGCCAAATGCAAAATTTAGTGTCCAGTGAAAGTGGTGATTACGATATAATTTGTGGAGACTTTAATCTAGTCTTAAACCCTCACATGGACACCTTTAATTATAAACACATAAATAACCCTAATTCAAGACATAGGGTCTTAAAAATGATGAATGACTTAAATCTTTGTGATATTTACAGGCAACTCCACCCAAACACAAGGCGTTACACATGGAGGCGAAAGAATCCAGTCAAACAATCAAGGCTCGACTTCTTTCTGGCTTCATCCAATATTCTAGATATAGTAAAAAGCTGCGATGTAAAATTAAGTTACAGGTCTGACCATTCAATGGTTGAATTAGAGCTAATATTAAACCGTTTTATATCAGGGAAAGGAATCTGGAAATTTAACAATAGTCTTCTTTTTATCGAAACCTATGTGGAACTTGTTAACAAAATTATCAATGAAGAGAAATTAAAATATGCAGTCCCAGTGTACAACCTCAACCATATCATAAATACAAGTGATAAAATTGAAATGACCATCGAAGATGACGCCTTTTTGGAGATACTATTTCTCCGTATACGCGGAGAAACCATTAAATTTTCCACAACCAGAAAGAAACTTCGTACACAGTTAGAAAATACTTTATTGAATGACATTGAAACTCTAGAGGCTAGTGAATCTCAATTAAATACTGAGCTACTCGAAGACCAGAAGAAAGAATTGGAAGACATAAGAAATAATAAACTAAAAGGTTATATGGTCAGGTCAAGGTTACAATAGCTTCACGAGGGTGAAAAACCTAGCAAATTTTTTTGTAACTTGGAAAACAAAAACTTCGTTGAAAGACCATAAAAAAGGTACAACTGAGGAATGGATCTATAGTAACCGATCAAAAAGAGGTGTTACAGCACATCAGAGACTTTTATGCAAATTTGCTACAAAGTAAAGATGACCAACTCTCAGACACAAATCTTGTAGATCTAGGCCTTGAAGCCAGAATACAAGACAAAAACGATGATTTAGGCTCATCGTTAACTATAAATGAACTTGGGTCAGTTTTAAAACGGATGAAATCGAATAAGACACCAGGTATTGATGGTATAACTTTTAAAATGTTTTGGGGAAAATTAAAATACTACGTTGTACATGCACTAAACAGATGTTTTGAAAAAGGGCAACTCTCAGTAAGTCTCCGCCAGTCCATCATTATATGCTTACCTAAAGGTAACAAAGACAGATCACTTATAAAGAATTGGCGTCCAATATCTCTCTTGTCTGTTGTTTATAAACTAGCATCTGGAGTAATTGCAGATAGACTAAAAGAAAGTTTAAACAAAATTATATCCAACTGTCAAAGTGGGTTTATCAAAGGCAGATACATCAGTGATTCAACTAGACTTATTTACGATGCACTTGAAATAGCGGAAACACATAAAATACCAGGCCTCTTAATGTGTATTGACTTTGAAAAAGCGTTTGACTCTTTATCATGGAAATTCTTATACAAAGTACTGTCATATTTTGGTTACAGCCAAAATTTCATTAAATGGGTCAAACTTTTCAATACAGACATAAAGGCTTATGTCTTACAATGCGGCTTCTTATCAGAAGAAATTAACATTCAAAGAGGGTGTCGTCAAGGAGACCCAATTTCATCTTATCTTTTCCTACTAGGTGCAGAAATTTTGACAAGATTAATTCTTCTGAATCCTGATCTCATTGGGCTAAAAATTGAAGAAAAAGAGTTTAAACTAACACAGTTTGCGGATGACACAACCTTAATGCTAAATGGAACCCAGCACTCTCTACAATCTGCACTCAACACACTAGAAATTTTTGGTAACTTGAGTGGTTTAAAAATGAACAAAGAAAAGACTAAGGTGATCTGGATAGGTAGTAAAAAGCATTGTAAAGAAAAATTGAATGTCACAGTCAATTTGGAATGGGGTAACACGGAATTTACAGCATTAGGTCTGAAATTTTCAACAAATTTACATGATATCCCTTCTCTAAATTATAATAATGCACTGCAGAATATTAGGTCTGAAATAAACAAATGGAAAAACAGAAATCTTACACCATAGCATTGATTAAAACAAATTTCATATCCAAATGTGTTCATCTACTAACTTCTTTGGAAAGATCTGAAAATTTCTTGAGAGACTTAAATATTGAACTATATAGGTTTCTGTAGAACAATAAACCGGACAAAATTAAGAGGTCTACCATATGTAATGACTACTTGAAAGGAGGACTGAAAATGGTTAATATTTTTGCATTTGAAAAAGCACTTAAACTCACTTGGATTCAAAGATGTTTGAAGAATTCAGACTCCCAATGGTACAAAATGTTTCAGTTAATTTGTGACAATACACATAAACTCTTTAAATTTGGTAATGAATAGTGTCTACTGCAGTCTGAAACTTTGACCAACAAATTTTGGAAAAATATTTTGCAAGACTGGCATAGCCTCAGTAAAAAACAACTACCAAAAACAAATTCTGAAATACTTGAAAGCTCAATTTGGTACAATTCAAATATATGTAATCGACAAACTTACTTTCCGGATTGGTATAATAAAGGGATATATTTAATTGGTGACATAATTAACTCGAGTGGTACAATGATAAACTTTGAGACTTTAAAAGATACCTTCGGTTGTAATTTTAATATTCTTAACTATTACACCGTCAAAGCAAAAGTTATGTCTTTTATTAAGAAATGCCAAGTTGAAAATACATTATATTTTGAAAGGCCAGCTACTCCATATCATCTTCAAATCTTTCTTCATGCTCATCAAGGGTGTAAGAGGTACTACAAGATCCTCAAAACTGACACATTTGACAAACCGCAATGTGAAAGAATTTGGGACCCTATTTTAAAAACTAATTTCCAAAACCTTGACGCTGAAGCCATGTGGCCAGTAATTTATAAAAATTGTTTAAAGTGTATAGAGGAAAATCAGGTTGTGTGGTTTCAGTATAGAATATTGTTCAAAATTCTAGGAACAAAAGATTACTTGAAAAAAGTTAAACTGGTAACTGATAGTGTTTGTGGTTTGTGTCCACAAACTAATGAAACTATAGAGCATTTGTTTTGTAGGTGCACAAAGTCTCTTGAATTATGGGAAAATGTCAAGCAATGGATCTTGAGAAAATTAGACATCACCTTTGACTTTAATGAATCTACAATGATTCTTGGTTACTTAAGTACAGATAACAAATTTTGGCCACTCAATTTCTTATTGACTATGACAAGACAATATATATATAATTGTTCCAAAAAAGGTCATTCCTTAAACTTCTATGAACTTCAAAAACATATCAAGCATTAATACAAAGAACAGAAATCACTTTTCGCCCTTGGTTTGCGTGGGGAGGGATTTAACAGAAACTGGTCCTTCTGGAGTAACTTGTTCAATGGAATACATGATTAGATGTTACAATCACCAAATTTCAAATTTCATCACAGTTAGCTGACTTCTAACCTTGGGCTCCCAATACACAAAGCAATTAACAGTAAATATTTGATCAAGAAACATACTTGTAATTTTTTCAATCATGTATAAATATGCTAGTATACCAGTGGTACCATGTCACAGTATTGTGTGTTGTTTCACATATCAGTTTAACTCACATAGTTGTATTAATTTCAGCAGCATTTAAAATGTATTGATAACATGTATCAAAATGTTGTCAAAATTTCCTTTTGCACCATTACAAGTTTATTTTTTTCTACCTCTGTACATATATAAAAATATACAAAAGAAAATAAAAATATAAAAAAAAAGTTACAAGTTTTCAAATCTGTATCTCCCTTTTCGTAGTCAAGAGTTTGAGCTTCAGACTGCTCTCAATTTCAAGGGGGCATTTAAGCAGTCAGAATGAGCATGGGGAATTCAGTGGAGATACCAGATCTTAAGAACTTAAAGTTCCCCCTTCTCAACTAGTTTAGTAGGGACAGGAGTCCTTCTCAAAGCACCCTTAATAAACTCTTAGCATTGAGGCCCTATCAAATCAGCCCTTACAAGGCCCACACAATCTAGAGCCTCCTACAGGAAACACCCCAATGGGGGTCATTACATTCCAAGCAGTATCTATCGTTTTCCCCAGCTAGGGGGAAATCGAATAGCAGAGGCTTCATAGGTCGTTTTTGACCCCACTCCAGGACCGAGGGTGTGGAAACCCCTTCCCCCAATGACTCCTCAAAAGCCTCCCTCAGTCCACCAGTCGGAGGTCGCCTCTGTTCTTTCAGAAGAGATTGGCTCACAAACAAATTTTCAAACAATGTGTTAAACATTATCACCAATGGTTACATTCTTCCATTCATCTCAAAACCAAATTTAGTCAAAGCCCCTCTGATTCAGTCAGGTTACAAGGCCCTTCAAAAAGAACTAGCTGTGACCTCTTGTGTGCAGTCTCTTCTGTCAAAGAATGCAATAGAAAGGGTGGAAAATGTAAAATCTCTCAGGTTTTACAGTCACCTGTTTGTTGTACCCAAGCCTCACCAAAGGTGGAGGCCAGTAATAGACCTAGGCAGGCTCAACACCTTCCTACTTGTAGAAAGGTTCAAAATGGAAACACCAGAGTCCATCAGGGCCTTTCTGATTCCAGGGGAATGGGTGTCATCGATAGACTTAGCAGACACCTACCTTCTCATCCCCAATCACCCAAACTCAAGGAAATACCTAAAGTTTTGCACTGGTCGCAAGTGTTTCAGTTCACTTCCCTTCCCTTCGGACTAGCCACAGTCCCTCAGGTCTTTACAATGATTGTAAAAGAGGTGAAGCTGATGGCACTGTCAAGGGGAATCAGACTTCACCAGTACCTGGACGACTGGCTGATCAGGGCCCAGTCTCAGGAAGAAGCACAAATAAACACTCAGACAAACACAGTCCTTAGGGTGGATAATAAATCAGGAGAAGTCCGACCTAAAGCCAACTCAGGTGTTCTCCTTCGTGGGCTACGAATATCATCTAGATTAAGCCCTTGTAAAACCCACTCAAGAGAGATGGTTCAAACTTCAGAATTTGATCCTATGACTCAAAGTCAAAACATGTTTTGACTACAAGATGTTTGATGTCGCTAATTGGGTTGCTTGCCCCAACGGAGAAAATGGTTCTGGAGGGACGCCTTCACATGAGGCCCTTTCAGTTTCACCTCAAGGAGCACTGGAGATTTCCTCAGTCATTGAACACCCTCCTTCTTTGGACAGAAGCCATTTCAGCACACCTAGACAGGTGGCAAAATACCACAAATGTGATGAAAGGCGCAGACCATCATCTCAAAGACCACAATATCCAACTCTTTACAAAAGGTTGTGGTCAGACAGGGAAAAAGGCTACACATAAATGTTCTAGAGCTGAAGGCAGTTTCTCTTGCCCTTCAAAGGTTCAAGGACCAGTTTCAAAACCAAACATTGTTAGTTGCCACAGACAACTCAACAGTAGTAGCCTACATGAACAAACAAGATGGAACCCACTCAGTGGAGATGTGCGCTCTCCTGTGGAAGATTATGACCTGGTGTCATCGCTACCAGATAGCAGTAAAAGCCAGACACATTCCAGGGTGTCTGAATATGATGGCTGACCTGCTGTCCAGATCGAACCAAGTTCAGTCAACAGAATGGTCACTGCATCGTTCAGTTCAAACAGATCTATCTCAAGTGGTTCTCTCCTCATGTAGATCTATTTGCCACTCGCCTGAACCACAAAGTTCCATTGTACATGTCTCCAGTGCCAGACCAAAATGCTTGGGACATAGATGCTCTAAACATAAACTGGTCAAGTCTCGCTGCTTATGCTTACCCTTCCACAGCTCTCCTTCACAGGGTGATCCAAAAAGTCAGGCAATTGGATTGCCTGATCATCATAATAGCCCCGGGCTGGCCAGGGATGCCCTGGTTTTGGGATCTAGTGTAGCTCTCATCATAGATCTCACTTCAACTTCCAGTGTCAACAACTCTTCTCAAACATTCCCACAATTATGTGTTCCACAGCAATCCACAGCATGGTGTCTAAGAGTGGACAGCTCCAAGAACAAGGCTTCTCCTCCAAGAACAATTGCTGCCCCCCAGAGATTGTCAACAAGGACCATCTACCAGTCAAGGTGGGCCCTATTTGAGAGATGGTGCACTGAAAATTCAGTTGGATTTCTCCACTCCCTCTATAAAGCAAGTCTCAGACTTCTTTATGTACCTGTACCAAGATCTAAACAGGCGCCCTTCGACCACCGATGGTTATAGGACAGCCATTGTTGACACCCTGGGCCCAACAGGACTCCATATCTCTCAGAGTTCAGACCTTAACAGGTTGCTCTCCAGTTTTCACAGGGATTGTCCCAAAAGTGGAACCTTTCTGTTGTTCTCAATGAGCTCACAAAAGCACCCTTTGAGCTTATGAAAGACACAGACCTCAAACATCTTACTCTCAAAACTGCTTTCTTGCTAGCTTTGGCCTCCAGCAAGCGCCGCAGCAAAATCCATGCCTGGGTTGCAAACAAAGTATCTAATCTAGGCCAATGGGAAAAGGTTGCCTTGTTCCCCTCTTCAGATTTCATAGCCAAAAACCAACTAGCAAGAGAAGGTTCTCAAAGTGTGTCTTCGGTGATTATTCCTGCTTTAACTACCATTGTAGATAGACAATTTAAGGAAGACAGGACCTTCTGTCTGGTACACGCCCTGAGGTACTATTTGGATGGAACAAAAGACTTACGAGGGCCTCAATCCCTTCTTTTCATCTCCTTTAAGAAAGGACATACCTCAGACATTAGACCCTCTACACTTTTTCCCTGGCTAAAACAAACTATTCTACTTTGTTATAAACAAGCAAACCAACAAGCCTTGGACCTGGTCCAAGTCAAAGCGCATGACATTAGGGCCTTTTACGGTGGGGTATTGGTGGACCAAATCATGCAAGCATGTCACTGGAAAGCTCACAACACATTTACAAATTTTATACGTAAAAGATCTTACTTGGTCAGACAACAACAAAAATATGTATCTGGGACCAGTAGTAGTGGCACGACAAGTCCTAGACCCTTCCCCTCAGCATCCTCATCTTTGAGAAGAAAAGAGGGGGAACATCCGCTGCAACCAAGTCTTCAGGAGTTTAATCCCAGGGTCTAGGTATATGTCTTCAGGATGTTTGGGTAAGGTCTTTTACTTTTCTATATATATTGTATTATGTATTAAGGACTTTTTAAGGTTGTCATTAATTAATCTCATTTTAGGGTGGCAGAAATTATGAGAATTCCAAGCCTAGGGCTTTTTCTCCCTCGTGGATTAGCCCTAGGGACTTCACTCTGCATAAGTGAGCATGGGCTGCACTTCTCTCCTTCAATCAAGACATCCAGGCAGTTTTTAGCACTGTCATTTATTCAATTTAGGTTTTTGGCTTTTGTACAGGTCCAGTGTTTGGGATTGGGACACTGCACACGGGACTCAGACTGGTATTTCTAAACATTCATTCTAATCTATTACTTCAAAATCTAAGAAAAATTGACATATCCTCTAGTCTCAGCTATAATCCCTCCACCGAGTGGTTGGATTCAGCAATCAGTCCCACATGGTAAGCTATTGTAGCGCAATAAAATTGAAAATTTTAATTACTTAAATGTAGCTTTTATAAGCTACAAGCTTAGCATGTGGGACTGAGAAGAGTCCCACCCTGCCTCCCAGTTGTATTACAGCTGAGGGGGTATGGTTTCAAATTACAATGAGAAAAGGAGACGAATCTCAGAATGTACTGCGAGACTACAACCTGAAACTACAGCCAACTATAAATGTCTATTTTTCTTAGACGCTGGCCGTGATGCCTGCGGCCATCCGAGAACAGCAATCAGTTCCACATGGTAAGCTTGTAGCTTATAAAAGCTACATTTAAGTAATTAAAATTTTCAATTTAAAGGGGTTTAAATGATAAAGACATACTACATGTATTGCTCATACTTCTGTAGAAGCACAGGTCCATAATTATGGCAAAGAAACATACTATATGAGTAAAACTTTAAGCGAGAAAAAAACTTCACTTATTCTTCACCTTTTAGAAATTCACTAGACTTTATTGTCACAAATCGCTATTTTGAATTAAAAATTTTCACTATCCTTATCATTAAAGCCTTGTGAACATTTGAACTTGTCCAGTATCTTGAAATGGCATATATTTTCCTGATCAACTCTAACATGAAGGTTGCTTGCTAACATGATTGTCTGTGTGTCTGTATCTTTGTATAAAATAATTTGAAAAGTTGTGAACCGATTTTGATGACACCTTTATGGATCTGTGATAATGACACAAGGAACAGGTGATTCAATTTTGGTGTTAAGGCAGATCACCATCTGAATTCAAGAAAATTAAAAGGGATTCTTTTTCACTCTGCATTCATAAGCAACATTTGGAGTGCTGTGGCACTTTGGATGTATGCACTCACTAAGTGCTCTTGTTATAAATTGCTACAGGAAATTCTGAAGCAATCTTATGTAGTTTTGTAGGTCATATGACTGACTGTTGTTGACAGCAGGAAACAGGGGTGGGATGCTACATTATTTACAGAAAACAGCCATATACCTACAGCTACAGTTTTGATACAGACAAATATGACGATTTGGGAGGTTATAGCACAAGTTTGACACAAAGAGACATATAGAAAAGATACTCAAAAGTTACTATTAGTACACAGCCCTGTAACAGCAAACATATAACTGGGAACACACAAGGACAGAAAGTCTATTTTCCTAGAATGTGGCGAAATGGTAGCAGAAGATTTATAGAAATTATACAATTTCCTGTAGCTATTTCTGCATAAGGGAGGTAAAGTGAATCACCGACAAATCAGCCATTTACCCAATCATCCCCTGTCCAATAGACCACCCCCATACATTTCACATTACCAGTTTTTGCAAACTAAATAACAGCTCTCAATTACAGAAGCTCTGTACTGCCAAAGTTTTTTTTATTTTACTAACTTGAATATACCAGTTGCTTAACTTGAATATTCAAGTTAATAATTGGGATATTCGAGTGAGTAACTTGAATGTACAAGTTACTAACTTGAAAATACCAGTTACCTAACTTGAATATACCAGTTAGCTACCTTGTATATACGAGTTAGCTAACTTGAATATACGAGTTAGCTAACTGGAATATACGAGTTACTAACTGGAATATATGAGTTAGTAACTGGAATATACAAGCTAACTAACTGGAATATACAAGTTAATAACTGGAACATGCGACTTAGTAACTGGAATATACCAGTTAGCTAACTTGAATATACGAGTTAGCTAACTTTAATATACCAGTTAGCTAACTTGAATATACCAGTTAGCTAGCTTGAATATACCAGTTAGTTAACTGGAATATACAAGTTAATAACTGGAATATATGAGTTAGTAACTGGAATATGTGAGTTAGTAACTGGAATATACCTTTTAGTTAACTGGAATATATGAGTTAGCTAACTTGAATATACGAAGCTCTGGACTGCCAAAGTTTTTTTTTATTTTACTAACTTGAATATACCAGTTAGTTAACTTGAATATTCGAGTTAATAATTCGAATATTCGAGTTAGTAACTTGAATGTACAAGTTACTAACTTGAAAATACTAGTTACCTAACTTGAATATACCAGTTAACTAACTTGTATATATGAGTTAGCTAACTTGAATATATGAGTTAGCTAACTGGAATATACGAGTTACTAACTGAAATATATGAGTTAGTAACTGGAATATACAAGTTACTAACTTGAATATACCAGTTAACTAACTTGAATATACACGTTAACTAACTTGAATATATGAGTTAGCTAACTGGAATATATGAGTTAACTGACTGGAATATACAAGTTAATAACTGGAATATACGACTCAGTAACTGAAATATACCAGTTAGCTAACTTGAATATACCAGTTAGCTAACTTGAATATACCAGTTAGCTAACTTGAATATACAAGTTAGTTGACTGGAATATACAAGTTAATAACTGGAATATATGAGTTAGTAACTGGAATATATGAGTTAGTAACTGGAATATACCTTTTAGTTAACTGGAATATATGAGTTAGCTAACTTGAATATACGAAGCTCTGTACTGCCAATTTTTTTTTATTTTATTAACTTGAATATACCAGTTAGTTAACTTGAACATTCGAGTTAATAATTGGAATATTCGAGTTAGTAAATTGAATGTACAAGTTACTAACTTGAAAATACCAGTTACCTAACTTGAATATACCAGTTAACTAACTTGTATATACGAGTTAGCTAACTTGAATATATGAGTTAGCTAACTGGAATATACGAGTTACTAACTGGAATATATGAGTTAGTAACTGGAATATACAAGTTACTAACTTGAATATACCAGTTAACTAACTTGAATATATGAGTTAACTAACTTGAATATACGAGAATTACGAGATTTTTGTATCCCATGTTCTGTATTTTACTAACTTGTGCAGACTTTGGGAATTCGCCTGAAAGTTGATACTTAATACTAATACTTAATACTAATACTTAATACTGAATACTTCAACACTGTATGTTAAAACCATGATGTTGGATGTTTTAAAGTTGTATATAACCAGTAAACCACTAAGATTGTGTATTAATTTATATATTCTTTGAATAAAGTGTTTTTCCTGTATACTTTTTATCTTTCTTTTGACTTTTTAGTGGAGTGAAGGAATATGAACAACAACTACAGATTTATAACCAAAGTGACAAAATGCCAAACCTTTTAATCATTAAGCCATTGAGTTCTTTCTAGTTTATCAATCCCTTCATCTTTCTGCACCAATATGACTAATCTGCTGAATCATACACCATATCAATAAAGCAGTCAGTTTTGCAAATATTTAATTAATACTCACCACTACAACTGGAATACAAACACAATAATAAAAGCAACCAAATGAAAGTTTTCTTTCGTGGATTCATTTCGACAAATGACATTCTGTAAACATTCCAATATTCAAATGATTTGGTAAACAATAGATCAGAAAATTATGTCTTACTTTAGTAAAAAACACATTTATCCATTTACAAGATATCTGTGATATCTATAGTTTATATGTTCAAGCTTGTCCATAGACTGCAATTTTTTATGCCATGCTATCTTAAGATGTTACACAAATTCTCAAATGTGAAATGTCGATCTTTCAGTGTAACATTTAATAAGTTAATTATTTGGCATATTTGTGAACTTTTGTGAATGCCACTCTACAAAGATCTCATTTTGCTACAACAGGTTTCATGAAAAAAATGTTAAATTTATTCTCATACTTATTGACATATTTCATTATGTGACATTATTCAGAATGTTTACACTGGAACTAAAACTCACTTTGCACTTTGCCATTCTAGTGAAGCAGTGAAACCCAAATAGAAGGATTTACTGAGAAAAGTTAAAATCTGTGTGTAATTAAAGACTAAGCTGTATCAAAAGAGTAAATTTAAATGTGTGTGCTGTAGCTGGAGCAATTTCTTTTGTAAAATTATGATCCTGTTCAAAACCTAAACGCGGGAGTTCTCCATATTTTTGTCATAAGAAGACAGTAACCTGTTATTACATATTATATATAATATATCACTGATAGTGCAACGGATATCAAGAGTATTGCATGATTCAAAATTGCATTAGAAACAATATATTGATTTTGCACTACAATATGTCTCAACAGTGTAAATATATGGGCAAACTCTGTTATTGATCTCATAGTAAGATGCTCATTACACTGCTCAGCTGCTCATACATTTCGCAAAGTAATGTGAATGAATTGCTAGCTTTAAAGACACGTTTCAAAATGTGCGAACAATGCAAGGAAGCTGCATCAGAATTGTTTGATGGGAAATTTAATAAAAGTTTATAGAACCAAATCTGATGTCATTTATTATTGATGGGAAATTTATTATAATTTTATAGAACCAAATCTGATGTGTTATTTATTATTGATGCAAAATTTATCATAATTTTATAGAACCAAATCTGATGTCATTTATTATTGATGGGAAATTTATTATAATTTTATAGAACCAAATCTGATGTTATCACTTGAAAAAATATGTTTCAGTTTTTTTTCAACTTTATTCATATTTCCACCACATATTGCGACCCAATGCTTTTATCTTTATTTCACAAAATGTGCAAACAATAAGGAAGCTGCATCAGAAATGTTTGATGGGAAATTTATTATACTTTTATAGAGCCAAATCTGACATCACTTATTATTGATAGGAAATTTAATATAATTTTATAGAACCAAATGTGGTATCACAACTTGGAAAAAAATATGTTTTAGTTTTTTCAAGTTTATTCATGTTTCCACCACATACAGTAGCCCAATGCGTTTTTATCTTTATTTAACGACCCAGTCGGCAAAAACTTGTCATATAGTTACATAAAGTACCACAGTTATGCTGACGACTACCAGTAATACATAACACAATTACTATTTTCCCTGCCACAACATCTCCTATAGTTTAGTTACCCTGTTATGAGCTTGTAGACACTGCGTTTGTCAACCTGCAGCAAAATTCTGGATGTTGTACAATTTATATTTTCTCTGTTGTATCCCAGGAACTAAATCATGTGATCTTAGACTGTGCATCAAAATATATTCAAAACAATACCAGCATTTCATAAGCTATCTTTGTCACAATTAATCTTAAGGTTGCTATTACTTACCTTTGAGACGTCATGTACAATTTTGGCAGCTACAACTAATCCTGGAGTTCAGGTACTCAAAGTTTTTTTTCCATTTGATAGGGTTCGGTAAGTGCCTGGAAGTCAAAATGTATCATTTAGGAGATTCTTAAAGCACAACTTTAGTGTTTAGGATTTGGCAACTTTGGGGAGCAAGTCTTCCTGATTAATTCAAACTGTAATCCCCATGAGATTTTGCACTTGGGAACCTTTTTACATCAACAATCATTAAATCATTATTTGCATCAAATGTCTCAAGGTGCCAAATCTGCAACAAGTTGATTTAGTAAAATCAGAGTATTAGGTACAAGCCTAATATATATGTAATCTAATCTGATCTAATGTAACTCTACTGCTTTGCAGGCGCAATATCTTTAACACAAAAGGGAACTCAGTGTGCTTCTTAACAAAATTTATTTATCGTAAGGACAGTACAGAGGTGGTCAAGGAAACTGATCCGGAGTTATGAGTTTGACCAAAGGAAAGGAGACTAAGTTGGGAAACTGGAGTTGAAGTGGTAGGTTTTGAGATGTTTCCTGAATGATGTGATAGAGGGGCTATTTTTTATTTGGAAGGGGAAAAAGTTTTCTAAAGAACAGGACAGATTGACTGAAACAATTAGAAAAGTGTTTGTTTGATTTATGGACTCTACTATCAAAGGTTGGGGTATGAAGGAACTTAAGTTTGGGGATGCTTCGCCTTGTATTTCTGGAAGGGTGAATTAATTCTCTTAGGCAAGCTGGTTGACCTAGAATTTTGCATGTAATGAAGCCTATTTTAAATTGTACCCTGTACGTATCTGGGAGCCAATGGAGGTTTTTCAATTGAGGGGTAATGTGGAAGAATTTAGAGGAATGGGTGATAACCCTGCAGGGTAAGTTTTCGACCCATTGCAATATCTTTAACTGAAAATCAGTGAGTAATACAAACAGGGAATTGCAATAGTCCAATCTGCTGCTCACTAAAGCATTGGGTAAAAGAACTGATATTTTAAGGTCCAGAAAGGGACAAATTCTGTAGAGGTCTCTAGCATGAACTCTGGTAGACTTTATGACCTGTGACACATGGTCTGAAAGAGTGATGTTAGAATCGAACACCACTCTGAGGTCCTTGACATTGTGCTGGTGAGACTTGATTACCAAGAATATTAATTGGAAAGTGAGGAAGTAGTTATTTTTGATTGTTTTTGGAGCATATAAATAAACTCAGTTTTGTCAGGATTCAGTTTTAATTTATTTGTGAACATGAAATTTTGAATGTCATTCAGACAGTTATTTAGTGTTTGTATAGATTGAGAGAAATTTCCTGTTGAGAGTGTTGTATAACTGGGTATCATCAGCATAGAAGTAGTAATTTATACCACTGTGAGAGTGAATGATTGAGCTGATTGGGTTTGTATAGAAAGGGCCCTGGGGCACCCCACACTAGGGTGATTTGAACCAGCCAAGTGCAAGTTTGCTGATTCCATAATAAGTATTAAGTCTGTCAAGGAGAATGGTGTGTGATGAATGGTATCAAAGGTGGCGAAGAGATCCAAGTGGGTGAGGGCTATGACAGATCTTTTGGCCATGTTGAGAAGAAGATCATTCTGAATATTAAGGAGGGTACTTTCAGTAGAGTGATGTTTTCTATAAGCTGATTAAAATGCGGTGCAAAGAACTGCAATATATATCGAAAATGCACATTAAACTAAAACAGTAGCTCAACTGTGGCTATTGTAGACAACATTGTAAATGATCACAAAAATATTTAACATATAAAAATATAACTGTTTTGAGCAAGCACTTTCTCTCTGAAATACATGTGACCCATGTTTTCAGTAGCCAGTCCATTATCACCAATTTTTATGATTCTTCTATCTATCTTGTACTCTTATCTGTAAAAGTGGAGCTTAGTGATCTGGTTCTGTGAGAACATTGGCTGTAGAAAGGCCCCTTTTACCGCACATTGGATCTTGGTTTCAAAAGTCAAAAAACACATGTGACCATCACCTTGTCTTCTCATTTCTTCCCCCCTCATTTGATTACCACTTATTGGCCAAGCATCAAACATGTTACCTACCCTCCACAACTCTGTATCTGGACTGTGGTTCCGCCCACCTGGAAACCATCCTGTCCTGGATCTCTACAGCTTGTCAGTTACACTTAATGTCTTGTCCTATACTGTTACCATCTTGTCTTGAAAAACTGGCCATCCTGCCCAGCTTCAGTACCCGGACTCCACCTCCAGATAGTCTGTGAATGCTAACTGACCATAACTGAAAACATAACCGACCTGACTTGGTCACTTCCCATCAAGATGGGAAGTCTCCCAGTCTTCAGCCATTGAGTCAGTAACATCTTAGCAGGACAAGCCAGAAATACATACAGACAAGCCGTAAACACCCAACCGACAAGGCGGTTACACAACAGACAAGATGGCAACTGTGAAGGACAACCCCACTTCATTTTTATGGCACACTGCTTGTCTGCTGATGCAATCTCTGTCTATATAAGGAGAGTCGGCTTTCGCAGTGCATCATTTGGAATCTGGCATCTGACAGATTACATTTTGCAGCATTTCAAAAAAGGAGTTTGTTTTACTGACAATTATCTAGGGCAGTTTTAAGTTGAAGTTGGCTGACCTGATATTTTAGGATTTTGATTTTTGACAAAGACACTGATAATTACTTGATAAATGGGTAGTAAGAAAGGCAGAAAAGTGAGGAAGATAGAAGTTCCCAATGACAGTGTTCCTGAATTTGATCTAAGGGAAACAGCGGCAGATATCTAGTGGAGGAGGCAGGACAGGTTGAACCATCCATGGCATTAAGGCAAAGTCGTCACCAAGCAAGAATTAGTGCAAGTCTGGCCCTCCCTCCCCCAGGGGTTCAGCTGCCAGAAGCCCCAAGCTGCCATCCTCGATCTTCTCCCTGCTTCTGTTGAAAATCTGTGCATCAGAGCAGGAACCATTTGACCCACAGGAATCGGTACTCCTCGTCCACCAGGGCCAGGAAAACCAGGGAAAAGAAGCCCTTGTAGTTGTAATAGTCACTGTCTGATTTTTTTAGCTTCTTCTTGTAATATGCTTCCTGTCTAGGGCACCTACAGTATGGGGGACATCCCTTCTGGTTCTAAACTTCTCCCCCACCCTTTTCCAGTCCTCAGGGCTATCATGGCAGTGCAAACATTTGTCCTGGAATTCCACAGGGACGAATTTGCAGATGGTGGTGCAGCCAACCAACCAGTGATACTGCAGGGAGCTGTAGGTCTCTCTAGTGGCCAGCTGTCTCAATGTTATTGCCAGTTTCAGTCCAACTTCCTGTGGCTTCCTGAAATTGGTAACTGACTTATTGATGCAGTGGTGTATGCGTTCCTCAATGAGGTAAAAAAGGCAGGGGGCATCCTGACAAAATTCTGGTATCCTGGGATATTTGTGTGTATGAGGTTAGCCAGGACGTTGCTGTAGCATCCCTTTTCTTTCTTTGGAGGATCACAGCATGACCCAGGGGTTGGCTGACTTTCTTCTTCCCCTGAGGGATGGCTGGGGCTGAGGCTGTGCTGGTGGCTGTAAAGCAGGTGATGATGCTGGGTTCAAATGTGTCCTTTGTCTTTCCATCAAGATGCACATCAATATATCAAACTCAGTAAAACAAAAAGTACCCTAAGCTGATGTATGAAGTCTCTGTGATGTTTAGCTGGCATCTTTGCAGTGACAAATGATTTTTGTTGCAAGCTAGAAGGGGTTTATATAGTTTTTGTTCGATTATGACTCTGGATCCCAACTTCAGGGTTTAATCAGTCCAGTCGGGCTTAGTCTCGAAAACGCTCTAGTCCCGTAGGTTTGGCAGTAAGGCTTGTCGGGGGTTGTACGGCTTGACTGTTAGCAGTTTATGGATTGTTGCAGTAGCTTCCCTTCTTGTCGTAAAAAATAATCCTGACCCCAAGTCAGTTTGGGATCTGGATCCAAACATGCATGCATAATAACTTATTTAAATCCCCCCCAACATTTTGTCTTGAACCAACATCTTTTCACTGATGTACACCATTAATCTTCATTTTAACTTCCTCAGTGGAGTGAGAGAATGTGAACCAACAACTACAGACTAAAGATCCAAGTGACAAAATGTAAAACCTTTTAACTATTCTGGCTAGTTTATTATTCCTCTCAATTTTCTGTCTTGATATCACTAATCTGATGAAACATATATCAAATCAATACATTAGACTACTTTGCAAATATTTAATGCTCACTACTACAACTTGAGCAAGAATACATAAATAAAAGTAGCCAAATAAACATTTTCTTTGTGGATTCATTCATTTCAATGAATAGCATTCCATAAAATGTAATTAATAAGGAACCGTTAAAAGTAACAGTACAAAATTATATTTCTTTCTGCATTAACCATTTATCCATTTGCAAGTTATCTGTGACAATACTTATATATACATGTTTATGCTGTGCTATCTTAGCTAGTGTAAACTTTGAAATGTCAATTCCAGTGTAATATTTAACAAGTTATTCTTTGTCGCATTTGTGAACTTTAATGTCATTTGTAAATGACTTTATTTTGCTGTAACAATAACTTCCTTGACAAAATGTTAAACTAGCATGGGAAATTAATCTCAATTCAGTCTATGCCGTTCCACTGATGAAATAGACTTGCAATGGTAGATATACCAATAAAGTGTAAATCTGTCTGTACTTAATGTATTGGGTGTTTAAGGAATTGATTTGGATATGTGTGCTGAAGATGCTGCAATACTTTCTGAATGAGTAAAACCATTATTATAATCTTGATTAAACCGAAAACATAGGAGCTCTCCATAATATTGTCACAGTTGATGATAGTCACATGATATTAACTAAAGTCTTGAGAGAAGACCCTAGCATGACTCAGAAGTGCATTTAAAATATGTATTTTAGGTTTGCCAAACACTATATTCCGACAAATTCTTGGCCAGATTTGTAATGGATCTGAAAAGAGGCTGCTTACTGCACTCAAACATAGTGACAGGGTTACTAACTTTAAAGACACATTTCAAAATGTGGGAGGTATTTGAAACCTACATCAGAAGTGTTTGATTGAAAAGTGGTACTTTATGTTTTATCAAAACTATATAGAATTAAAAACAATGTGTATAAGTTTGTTTATAATTCAACCACCAATAGTGTGGTATGTTCAAGTCAACACATTTTTAAACCGTGTTAACATTATTGGAGACATGACAAAGGTCCATTAGGTCATACAATATCTGTTTTTTGAACTCTTAAAAGAGTGTTTCAAGTCCTGAAAATTTTACAAAGTAACTATATTGATCAGTCGCTTTAATCGGCATTCCTGGTTGTTTGAAAACCCACAGAAGAGGAAAATAAAACATTTTTTTGGTTTTGTAAAAAAACACTCGTTTACTTTCCGGTCCCAAGGTATCAATGTATTCACTTATATTCCCAAGGAAAAGGAGTGTATTTATTACATAAATCTCGATGAAAACCCCTTGGCAGTTTGTCCATGAATGAAAAAATAGATCACTTTTGAATCAATTAGCTATGCAGTTTCTGACATATCACTCAAATGCACAGCTTTGTTTTTTAGTTTGAGTTTTTTTATTCTTTTGTTTGAGAATGAATTAATGTATTTGGACATATCTGAATTTTCATATTTTAGCATTGGGTACTTGTTAAGATTTTCAATTGGACCGTGTTACAACCATTAAAATATCAATTAATTGTATGTCTTTAATGTTGTAACTAAGGCTGTTACTTCATTAGAAAAACGGCACCGGGTATTCGCCTCGAGAACCGATCCAAATTCGGGTAACCGTGTTTTAGTTGTCACCCATTGGAAGTATCAGAGAATCAAACATGGCGGATGATGTAAACAAAACGTTACGAAAAATATTGTTAAATATCTGTATAAATAAGTAAAATTATGTGAGAAACTAATATCAGTTAAAGAAATCTGGCAGAATACTAAGGTTTATACAAGTATTTCATTGATTTAGGCTATATTTCATATTTTTTCTGTTACCCGCTTTGCCTGTTTGTACTCCGTTTCTTAAGGAATTCGTACTGTTTTTGGGTAACAGGGTAACCTATCACAGCCTTAGTTGCAACTGACCAGTTCAATTAGGATTGGCAGCTTCCAATAAAAAAACTTAATTTAATAATTTCACCATTTCTCCATTAGTTTCAGCCTCAATCTCAAACCCCTAAGGTGAAAACTGTCACCTTTCAACAATATCAGACAAATTGACAAGGAAACAATCAGAAACGATATTCTTATATCTGAAATCAGAGACCACCCTAAGATTCTTGACATTTGTGGATGGTTCTACCGGATGTCTAGGAATATTAGTTGGAAATAGAGGGAATAGTTATGTATGATTATTTTGAGCCCATCATAATAAATCCCATTTTATTGAGACTTAGTTTTAGTTCATTAATATTTATGAAATTAAATTTTAATGTCATTGAGGCAATGTTTGAGAGTTTGCATTGAGAATTTTTTTAGCAATAATGCTATACATAATTCGGTGTCATGGACCTCAAGAGGGTACTTCATGCTACTTTTGGACAATGTAAGTGAATAGGTTTGAGTAAGATAAATGTATTGTACAAAGATAAATGTATCAGACCTCATCGAGATTTATTTAAAGTTATTATTTATTTATTTTATTTTATTTGGGGTTTTACGTCGCTTTCAACACTATACAGGTCATATCCCGACGGGTAGTTGGAAGAGCAGAGGAAACCAGTACATACAGTTCGCTAGGGTTGTGTACTGTAAACTGCTGACCAACGGCAAGCAACTACCAGCTTTCCCACTTAAGGCCGTCACGGGGATCAAACCCCGGCTTCAGAGGTGGGAGGCGAGCGTGTTACCACTCTGCCACCATGGCCCCTTTAAAGTTATTATTCTAACACTCTTTAAACAATCTTTAAATTAAATGGTTTTCTCTTACCATGTGTCACAAGTCACAAAACTGACTAGAATACATTTTCTTCTGGCAAAAGTTATGGTTTCTTTTCAGTTGGATTCTAGTAATTTCATATTGCTTTCAGTCAGACAAAATCTGAAAGTAGCCAGCATACTCAGATTATGATGTGCCATGGAAACCTTAACAACTACAAAGGCTTTACTGATATAAATAGTCAAGATAAATTGTATGTTATCGCTGAGGAGCTTCACGACTGTCTGGCTCTCTGCTGGCTAAATAGAGGCATAAAATTAAGCATCTGGGCCTGTGTTTGGTAAGGTGACTCAGAGAAAAAAATCAGAGAACATGAGTAGATGAAGTAAAAGACATATTCTGCACAGACTGCAGCACGGAACAGTGAAAGAGCTCCCACGACCATTAAGTCCAAATCTGAAAAAATAGGCAAGAGCTAGCCTCTTAGGATGGTCTATAGCTATCCTTGTTGCCACGAAAACCACTTTATTACCAAATGAGAGATGTTCAGGGTCATGAAAGTGAAAGACAGAGTGTCTTTTATTTCTTGTGCTAAAAGCATAACCATAATATCAGAGAATACACTAGGACATTTGTTTTGCCCTAAATGGCTGTGGTAAGAAACACAGCTGCTTTCTGTACCTTCAATGAATTGAAGATGATGCACAGGAGCAACTGTTCCTTGAATAATGGAAACCCTTAAGTTGAGACTACAACAGCCAAAAAACTACAATTACATTAAATACAGGTAACATTTTCCTATCCAATATGGCTGTTCGAGCACAGAGGAAGAGGTAGAAAAAACTGCATAGATACATATGCATTATGTGAAACTGGGTCAAATTAGATGTATGTATTGAGGCAATTGACTGTTTCACTTGGCTCATCAAGAAAGGCATTGGTGATTAATAAAGCAAGCAAAAGTGCAGCACAGACAGTTTCAGTGTAATTTCAGACAGTAGGTAACAGCACATTTGAAGTAGATGGTGGTAAGTATCAACCCTAGTTTAAATTTTAAGTAACGAGCCATGTATCACAAGAGGAACTATATAATTAGCCACATTTGAAGGATATCCATGTCTTTGGTGTACAAGCAGATGATATGTACATACTGATAGAACTTGCTGACTTACTGAGTAAGGAACTGAGGCAAGAAGACATCAAACAAAACACTTGCTTAAAGAATGTTCAATCGATATTTAATCCACCTGCTGCCTCATACATGGTGGAGTTGCATGAGACAAATTTACAGCATTTGTTCAGTGCTGCAAGGTCTGTTGTCAGAACAACCACTAGATGCTGAACACCTTATAACTCCCTTGTGTTTTGTTGAAGATATCATTGACTGTAGATCAGTTACAAAGCTGTTGGATTTAGTAGTCTTATCGCCTATCATACACTAACAACTCTGGTAACTGAATGATCTCTTTTCGGACATCAGGATGTCTACGTCAGTTTGGTGCTTTACAAATATTTCATTATTATTATTAAACAGCAATGGGCTATGTTGGTACTTGGATGGGTGACCGTCTGAGTTCTAGGCCAGGTATGGTAGGTATCTGACTCAGAATTTGTTTGTGTCACCAGACTTTCATAAATAACTAATCTTTTCTAATATATTTACTCATTACTTTTTAACCTGTTTGTTTTATATGGACCATAACTTACTTGTGTGTCTGAAACAAAAGTTTTTCTATTCTATTCTATTTTATTGTATTCTCGTGTCTCTGAAGGCTTTACAGCTCACACATGTAGACCAAAACACTTTTCGGCATTGTTCACAATATGATCCTCTCTGGACAAATCAGTCCAGTTCTTTTGAAAGTCTACCTGAGTGATCTGGATCATTTGCTGCAACAAAATTAGATTATTTGGGATGCTCGTAAGAGTATTAGGAGTGATCTTCCTAGGTAATAAGATTACTTGATTCTAAATTTATTTATTTGTGCAGTTGCATAAGTGCAGGAAAAGAGTATACAGATTGGGTGTCTATCTACAAATATATGTTTTGAGGTTCGTGCTAGTAGACAAGACAATAAGTCTGGACAGAGAAGCACACTTGCAAAAGTTTTTAAAAATATTTTACAAACATTGGCAATATGACCTTGACAGATTTCCTCAAAACTTTAGGGTATACATGAACCAAATTCACAACAGTTGACCTAGGTTTAACACAAGTTGTTATGATATGGTGTAGTTATAACATTGTACTGAAAATGTCATTAAACTCCAATCCAATCAAATTCATCTATTATTTTAGTAAACATCAATGGAACAATAACAATTTGCCTCAATGATTTATTAGCAAATTAATGTTATACAAATGGTTCAGCAGTAATATCAGTTACTTTATTCATACTCTGAATTAAATTTGTTGAATAAAATATAATAATATAAATCTTAAATAAACAAGATACCTAAAGCTTTGTGTGACATTTTAACACTCACAAAAATAAATAAATAACATTAGCACTCGCAGAGTGCATACCTCTGCTAAGTTGCAACACCTCTACTATTGCTTCAGAAAAATCCTTGATCCAGAATTGATCCTGGATCATTTAAAATTAGATAAGTTCTCTGTCAGACAAAAATGGGCCGGTGACCAGATACGGGGCACTGGGCTCAGTTCTGGGACCAGACCAGAATATTGCATTGTGGGTGGTCATGCTTAAATAATTTCACTATAAAAGCCAGCCTTTGTTTAATATTGGCGCCACACTCGTTTGAAAGTTGAAGAAGTTACATGTTTTTGATCTGAGCATCGATCTTATACTTTATTTTACATTTTATTTTAGTTTATATTTTACTTTGTTTTACGTAGCTCAGATCAAATAAAAATGCCAAAAGTTTTTTATTGCTCTAAATGCCAGAAGGAATACGAGCGGCCAGTTGGAAAGAAATGTCAAGTGAAGTTGGCAGGTGAGTCCTTTTCCAGTACTAGTGAGGTAGCCGCATCCTCCTCTACATCCAATAGTCCTGCAGTTTCGAATCAGATTTTGAGTAAATTGCAGCAAATAGGGGAACAAATGGAGTTAATGGACAGGAGGGTGCAGCGTACCGAGGCTGCACTGGAACAGGGTAGCTCACACGTAAGTCCACTTCCTTCTACCTCTCGAAGCCAACATGGCACTGCCACGGTTTCCAATCACAGTATCACGGTTCCTGACAGTAATGTTACGGAAGCGAATGTTGATCAAAGTGTGGTCCCCTCAATTGAATTTTTGAGGAGTAACGAATCTGTGCAATGTTAGGTGGAAAAGCGCTTGGCAGAGTTGCGTACACTTAATGAATCAGCTACAAAAGGTAGAGTGAAGTGTCAACGGGGGGGGGGACCTGGTGACATTTTTGTCAAAAAATCTGTAGATTGGCCCGAAAATTTTATTCTCACAGGTAATCAAAAGACTAGACCCACCTACGATGATCTGAGTATCACCCAATGGGTATCAGGCTTTGTGAGATGTATACAGGAAGAAAAATCCGAACAATGTCGCTCGGCTATGCTCGACTACTTAGCTAATCTGATGAAAGATGCATCAGATTTTTCGTGGGGCTCAGCTAAAGCCTGTCATGCTATATACTCACAAATATGGAAGCAGATAGGGTCTCATGGGTAGAAACGGATAAGGTAGACCAATTTCGTAGGGCTCATGCCCAAAGACACGCTACTGGGGTTCAAACCTCTGCCACGCGCTCGGTTTCTAAAAAAAAACAAATACTACATATAACAAGGGTTCCATGATCTGCAAGTACTTCCAGGAAGGTACTTGCAGATTCCCTACTCATCATAAGACAGCAGGCCAATTTTATAGGCATTGTGTGAGAATTGTAATGGGACCCATACCACAAAGAGTTGCACACAAAAGATAGCAGCAAAAAACTAGTTAACTAGTTGTTAATAAAAATACTATGGAAAATGTACATAATGATAGATACAAAGATAGATGGATGTATAGTACTAACTTTCATGATACACAATTGTTAGATGTAGAAAATGTACAAAAACTAATTTCAATGTATAGATTTACTAAACCAAATGTATTGTTTTCTGATGTTGTCAAAAAGACTTCACAGTCTCATACTCGAACCTGTGACCACATGGCCAGTAAACCAAAAGGCAAAATATCTCAGGGCACAAGTGTCAAATGGCATGGTAATCAAATGCTGAAAACAGGTTTGAAGAGTGGTAACAGTGGTGTGTACACAGAACCACGACCTTGTCTTCCTGGAAATCAGTCAAGGGTGAATAATTCACGTAGCAAACAGTATTATGATAGTATTGATAGTATTTGTAGTCACAATCGGTTTGAAGCTTTGCCTGTAGAAAATTGTATTGTTGACAAATGTAATTCCAGTGCTGTTGTAGATGTAAAGGGTGACAGACAACGTCACACAAGTAAGACTGTGAATGCCAAAAAACAGAAGCGAACTGTGAATAAAGGTAAGAATGTTGTACATTTATTCACTGGAGGGGCCATGCCGGAATTGCTTCATGAATACGAATCGAATAAAACAAATACTGACAACCTAAATCGTCACAAAACATCTACTACCGTAACCAAATGCTTCCTTGTGCAGGTTTCAGCAAGTGTCCCATGGAGGGCACTGTAGGTGATAATTTTAACTCTGATGTACTTTCTGGAGACAAATACTCCTTAGAAATCAATACTACATGCAAAAGTGATCGCTTGCGATTGGCTTAGAGGGGCCATAGAAAATAAAAAAATTTTGGAACAAAATAACCAGTTCTTTGTCTTTATTCCCATCTATGGGCTACGCAACCGCATCCAGGATGAAAATTCTAACTCTGTATGCACAGATATTCTAGCTTTGCACAAATTATTACGTCAGGATGGCAGACACAATTATGAGGGTTTACAAGTGCCTGTTCACTCACAATTGAATTTTGTGAAGTGGAAGTCCTATCTCCAAGACTATTGGGATTGGCAACTTCCACTATTAATCAAATATGGCTTCCCTCTGGATCATAATAGGTGTCATAACATCCAAAGTGAAAAAATTAATCACAAAAGTGCATTACAGTATCCCTCCCATGTAGATGTTTACCTTACAGATGAAATGAATCATGGGGCTATGTTGGGCCCGTTTAAGGACCCCCCAATTGAAGAATTGCACACTAGCCCATTCATGACACGAGACAAATCGAGTTCTGACAAGAGGAGAGTTATTATCGATCTTAGCTGGCCCAAGGGGCAGTCTATAAATTCAGGTGTTCCCTCTGATCGATATTTGGATGTGGACTTTGTCCTTACCTATCCCTCGATTGACAATATCACTCAGGAAGTACTCAAGCTTGGCAAAGGATGTAAAATTTTCAAAGTAGACATCAGTAGAGCTTTTTGCCATGTTCCCATAGACCCAGGAGACCTGGATCTGTTAGGCCTTCACTGGGAAAATTATTTTATCGATTACAAATTACAAGTTATCAAGCAGATGTGCTCTCAATGGGCTACAAAAGACTATTGTACTAAAAAGGACCTTCAATCATTATTGGGTTCATTGCTTTATGTCACTAAGCGTATTAAGTACTCTCGCTTTTTCCTAAACAGGATGTTAAAATTACTCAGAGAAAATTATGATAATACTAAAATCACACTTACTGAAAGCTTTAAACGAGATCTACAGTGGTTCAATACTTTCCTCCCAGTGTATAATGGTGTAACTTACTTTCAGTATACTCCTAATAGAAATGTCTACCTAGATGCATGTACAACTGGCCTGGGGGCTATTTATGAGGCACAAGTTTATGCCTTGCCATTGCCAGAGGCTTGGCAAAATATTTATATTGCCTCATTAGAAATGATTAATATTCTAGTAGCCTTAAAAGTTTGGCACTCCCAATTTGCAGGCCACAGGGTACTAATTCATTGTGATAACCAAGCTGTAGTTTCAGTACTCAACACTGGTAAAGCAAGGGATGAATTTCTTTGTAAGATTGCCAGAAACATATTCATGTGGCTCAGTGCATGTAACATTGATTTACAGGTAGTGCATGTAGCAGGAAGATGTAACACAGTCGCTGACCTGCTGTCTAGATGGTTTATTACATGTAATAATTTCCAAAAATTACAGGAATTGATTCACCCTGTTACATGGGTTGCTGTGAATGAAGAGTTGTTGTATACTGATGAGTCTATATAGTTTCTATTATTCCTGAATTTACAGCCTGTTCTCCTGTGGAGACCTGTCTCATCAAGCTTGCCACCTCCAGACTGTCAAATGCTTTTGCAGATTCCACCAAGAGGGCTTATGCTACCCTATTCTCCACCTTCCTGGCCTTCACTGTGTTCAGGGGCTGGGCTGTACCTCAGGTGAATGTATTCCACCTCCTATGTTTTTTGGAGTGTCTGTACTATAATGGGGTAAAGCACCCTCAAATGGCTAACTGTTTATCAGCCATCAAAAGTAAGTTTATTATATTTGGTCTGGATGTGGCCTGCTTTAGTGATCACAGGCTCAAGTACTATCAGAAAGCAGTTCAGTTACATGCCCCTCTTCAGGTCAAACTGAACAAAATAATTGATGTAAAACTTCTCAAGGAAATTGTAGCACAATGTGACCTCACATATATGGGGCAGATTTTTAAAGGTCTTTATTTACTCAGTTTTTTCTCCTTTTTACGGTTATCAAATCTTGTTCCACATTCATGTACTGTTTTTTCCCCACTTAAACATTTAGCAAGGGGGGACATAATCTTTAAACCAGGAAAAATTATTGTTCTGGTCAAGTGGTCAAAGACCATGCAGAACAACAACCAGGTTAAACTTATTTCGGTACCAAAAATTCCTGGCTCTCCACTGTGTCCAGTTCGTGCCATTTCCAACCTCTTAGCACTGTCTCCCAAGGGTTCAAATCTGCCATTGTTTCAATATAAACAGAATTCAAGTTGGACCCCACTTACTGACACTAAAGTCAGGAGGCACTTTTCTTTAATTCTATCGAGGTTGGGATTGCAGGGCACTGGCTACACTCTACACACATTCCGGCGTTCAGGTGCTACCTTTGCTTTCAATAATAATGTCGATTTACAAAACATACATAGACATGGCACCTGGACGTCGGACTGTGTGTGGAGGTACATCACAGATGATGCCAGTGCTGGGGATCAAGTGGCTGAGATGTTCAAAAACAAGTTATCTGATCTTTAATTCTACTCCTACTGCTGGGGTTTGGCTGGTTAAATTCAATTCAGTAAAAAATTTAAAAAATTACCATGTCACCACTTTAACATTTTAAATATCTCTTTTATTTCTGGCACAGGCCCACCTTCATTATGTAATCTTATTTTCTTCAAATCTGTATGAGGTTCTTTTACCTCCTTTAACTATCTTGACCTTATATTACAATCAATTTAAGGTCCCCTTAAATTCGACTTAAATTTAAGGTGACCCTGTGCCAGACTTAAATGTTTCATGAATTGTAAATAACCTGTAGTGTGGCTTCATTGTTGTTTAATGATAATAAATATATATATTAACCCGCAATGTTTCTTTGGTTTTGACCTTAGAGGTCACTTGGTTGCATCACTTGGTCTGACCTTGAGGAACTGTGGGCCGGTGACCAGATACGGGGCCTGGTCTCAGTTCTGGGACCAGACCAGAATATTGCACTATGGGTGGTCTTGCTTAAATAATTTCACTATAAAAGCCAGCCTTTGTTTAATATTGGCACCATACTCGCTTGAAAGTTGAAGAAGTTACATGTTTTTGATCCCACCCTTAATCCTCACCCTAAAATCAAGTTCAACAGATACTCAGCTACTTTTTTTCTGTGTTTCAGGTACTCACGTTGAAAGAAAACAAGTAGTGGTGTAGCAAGGCCACTTCCCCTGCTACCTGAGCGAAGCTGCTGATGGGAAGGTTAACAGCAGAGTGCTTAGTTTTCGGTGTGATTACTAAATGTAAGACAGTTGTTGGCTCAGTAATATCAGTTACTACTAGAGTAACCCACCACCGTTACTGATTCCAGGTCAGTAAGGTCAAAGAGAGACTGGGGGCTGTATTGCTCAGCTCCTTTAAGGTGACCTGTGGATCTTTAAGTGGCTTGATATTAGAGGTAGCAGTGGGGATTTGGGCAGTATAGCCCCTTTTTCTTGTTCTTGTTTTCTAAGAGTAATTACATTGCAATTGCAATACTGATATTAGTCTAATACTAATATTTAAAACTTATTGTGACAAAGTTGGCTTGCTCACCGTTACTGGCAGTAAACGTTGTGTTCTAGTGTAAAGCACTTCCTTTTGCAAAGTCTACAAAATAAATGCATTACAGAAGGTCATGTGACCAGTGTCGTACAATGTGGGTAGTGCAATTGCACTCACTGTGGTTGTAAATCGGGTAATGGCATAGCAATACATGGAAGAATCATTGCTAATCGGATGTAACTAATAACATATGTCAACAATGTGGCCTATGTTCCTACCAAAATGTATTTTATTGACAATTTTATTTTACAAGTGTGACATGGTTCTATTAATGATTCCAATGTACATGTTGACCATCATCTTGTAGACACATTGCTCAGTGTCTTTCATGTATCATGTGTACCGTAATCGAGCATGAACATAGCAATATTAATGTAACAAAGCACATATTGACTGTAATTACTTTGTATGAATGATCCATAAGCAACTAACTAACAGTCTGTCTTATGTTCTTGTCAAAGAGTGTTTTAAATTAAAACTTATTTTGCAAGTGTCATGTGTTAACATTTATGGTTGAATATACATTAGTCATTGTTGTATATACATTGTTCAGTGTATTGTATACCTGTAATTGTAATATGAAGAGAGTAACATTGTTATGATAGAGTACATAACAACTGTCACTGCCTATATGATTCAATTGTAAATGGCTGTAAGCAATTTGTAAGGGTCCATTATGTACTGTTATGTACTCATACTATACATGGCTAATTTCTGTGATAATGGTGTACACTGTATAACTTGTCGTTTTAAGTATAATATTTTAGTGGTTTTACACAACACATGATAATCAGAAAATTGCGGCCAGATGTGTCGTGGAATAGCAATCATACCACTGGCCTTGATGTTATGTATATATTATACACTATTTCTCAACGACATTATAACATTATCAAATGCTAGAGGTTCTACATCAACGGGTAATTCATTGTCAAGCATTAGTCAGCTTAGAACCTGTTTTAGTGACCTTTTGAACCCAAGGATCTGACCTTGGGCTCAAATTTATATATTACGTGTTTCTATAGTTTGTAACCATACCACCCAGTGAACCAATTATAATTAGTAATGCTATGTCTTTATTGGACACTGGTGTGGCTGGTTAAATTCAATTCAGTAAAAAATTTAAAAAATTACCATGTCACCACTTTAACATTTTAAATATCTCTTTTATTTCTGGCACAGGCCCACCTTCATTATGTAATCTTACTTTCTTCAAATCTGTATGAGGTTCTTTTACCTCCTTTAACTAACTTGACCTTATATTACAATCAATTTAAGGTCCCCTTAAATTCGACTTAAATTTAAGGTGACCCTGTGCCAGACTTAAATGTTTCATGAATTGTAAATAACCTGTAGTGTGGCTTCATTGTTGTTTAATGATAATAAATATATATATTAACCCGCAATGCATCTTTGGTTTTGACCTTAGAGGTCACTTGGTTGCATCACTTGGTCTGACCTTGAGGAACTGCTAATATACTCTGAAGATTCAGTGTAGATCTTTATGCTGGTTTTTGTATTCTTGCCAGCTAACAAACTGAGTCCAACATTCAAATAACCTTTGCCACAAGGGTATCATGTTTAGCCTATTGATAGTGTTAATTCAAATTCAATTTTATTGATAGTGCTAACTCAAATTCAATCTTATTTTACATTGTAGCCAAAATAATTGCCTTCTCCCCCGGGGAGCTTGTTTATTTGCTAGTCTGTCTTTCTCCCTTTGCTTATGACCACTTCAAAACCTAATAAACGCATAATGCATCATATTTTTTTCTACTAGATTCCAGCAACACAGCTTGTCACAAATCTCGGAATCTTCATATAGGAATTCCTGAAATCGATTAATTTGTGTCAATCATCACCTTGGATTCCAATGTAGTCAACTTGTTTTGTAGGGTCCATTCTCTCAAATTTTCGGATGTCACAAACAACTACCGAATGTCGAGTAATTTTCTTCTTTTCTCTGTTATGCCAAAATGAGGCATGTGTACATTTATGTCCAGAAACAGCACCAATGCAACTTCAGATTTCATATTTTAATTATGTAGAATTACAAAGCCCTATTGTTAAAAAATTATCCTTTGTTAAGCATAGCCTGTATTCATATAGGGATGAGCTATAGTGACGTCATTGTAATATGGATTTTCTGGATAGTAGGACATGCCGACTGTAGAGTTATTGCCTAGTGACCCGGGGTTATGGCTGGTATTACCTACAAAAATAAAAATTAACATCTTCATTGTTTGATTTTACCGTTTACCATACTCTCAAAATGTATGCCGAGGTAGTGGCAAGACACTTGTCTTCTACATCTAAGATTTGGGGTTTGAATCTGAGATATAACTTTCAGTAGGAAACTGGGAAGATACAAATCATTGAAAAAAATCATAATTCTATACATTTATGGCAAGTCCCTGTATTTACATTGGACAATGGTGTACATTAGGCAGCATTTATCCAGTTTAAAAATAATAAAATAAAAAGATTTATAGCAATAATCATAATAACTTTTTGCATTATTTAATTGGATTAATTAATTATAACGCTTAATATGTAACAATTTTAATGTTTGCCAGAGTTGAAGCAACAATAACATTTGTTAAAGTTACAATAATAATAAATATTGTAGAGTTTTAACAATAACAGTAATTGTTAGATTGTGTTATATATTTTTAGGATAATATAATAATAATACTAATAATGACTAATTAATCAACTGTGACCTTACCTGTGTGATATGAGTATGGAGCATAACATGACCTTGGCCTTTGACCTGTCTGCCCCACATTGTTCCAGTAGCCGTTCAAATGGTAACATGAAGGTGCCCTGGGATCGGCTAATGTAGCTTCCACATCAGGGAAGGGTTGATGCCAGGATTGGTTTGCTGTGTTGTAAAGGTTGGTGTCATATTGCTCTTGTACTCTTTGGTCGTAAGTACGATCTGAAAGGCAATGTTTTGTCAGCAAAGTTATGATCATCCAAACTATTTAGTCATTACCTTTCTAATAAGTCTACATATAGATAAAGCTTCTTTTACATACCATCGTACGTGTACGTATGTCCTGGTTACACAGGAAATTGGCTGAATTGCAAAGGACACTAAAGTTACATATGCTATTTTATAACGGAATTTTGAGGTTGCAGAGATCCCAGAATAAAAATATCTCAAGGGGAATTTACGAGAGACTTGTGCACAAGCGCTTTCCTTTCCACTTACTTAGAGGGTTTGCACATGCTGTAAGATAGACTCACATGTACCTTGCATGTATATAAACCCACTGTATGACCTGTAGTTAGTAGCAGACTGTCCTTTGACATTCAAGTAGTGACACTCTTACTGGGAGAATACACTGTGCACGTCTCTACTACCCCACCACCAGGCTACGCTCATATTTTTCAACAATATTTGTAGCACAATTATGTGAATACACGCGTTCAGTGGGATGCAAGAGAAGCTAATTGTACGACAAAAATTAAAGATTAACATGCACTGATGTGTGTAACATCTTTCTAAGTGACTAAATGGCTGGGTGGTTGGAGAGCTCGGCTTTTGATTTGTGCCTGTGGTTGTTTCTTCTTAAAACTATCTTAACTTTTAGAAATAACAGTTAAAAGGGCCTTCCTGTTGATATGGCCACAGCTGCTTAAAGGCCCATGGAACCCCAAGAGTGTGTGTGTGTAGGCGGGGGGAGGCACAGTAGGACAATGACAACACACTCACCTTAAACCTCTAGGATCATAGTTGCTTGTCATTTGTGAGCAGTTTACAGTACAGAACCTTGACCAAGAGTATGCACTGTTTTCCCCCTCTCTTCCAACTACTTATCACATAAATGCAACACTAACTTACCAGGCGTGAGGTAAACACTAAATAAATAAAGGGACTTAGAAGACTTACCCAACACTGACTCTAGACTTGCATTTATTTGTTTTCATTTATTTTATTGACATGTAACACTAACAGACATTTCAGTATCCATAGATACATTGATATTTTATATTGTATTGTATATTTATACTTAGTGCAACGTTTCCTTGTATTACAGGACTTGAAGCACTATTTGACCATTGTGACTGCACAAGTACAGCCCAAGTTCTCAAGTGACTGACCTTCCCCTAACTGGATGATATTAGTCCAAGGATGACCATTTATTAATGTATTTGAGATTCTTTAGCATGCCACTGGTTATAGGACCCAGTGAAAAAGGACTGCGATTTTATACAGTAATTCGAACAACAATATGCCTGTACGTTGGTTTAAACCCATATCCTCTTTGTTTCTGATCAAGGGGAGTCCAAGATTGCACAGCGATAACACACTCACCTCCCAACTCTGAAGTTGGTGATTCAAACCCTGGACATTATGTGGAAAAGTTGGTAATTGCTTGCTGATGGTTGGCAGTTTACAGTACATGTCCTTGACCAACTATATGTACTGGTTTCCTCCGTCTACAAAACTACCCGTCATCATATGAGCTGTACAGTGTCGAAAGCGACACAAAACCCAAAATAAATACCCAATAGGCCATAGTGGCAGATATGCATCCCTACAATGAACTTATAAATCACACTTTCTTCTTACAAGCAAGTTATTTTAGTACACTGAGGGCTAATGTTTATTAAACAAAATAATATCTATGGAGTTTTCATTCAGCGAGTAATTTTCTGAAGTCTGTGCACCATGAAGGTAATTATTACATTAAAATACACGTTTAAAAAAGTGAAAATTACAGTTACATAATTTTCGCAATCTCTTATATATTGGAATTCAATAATGTCTATTATTTTGAATAGCCAATAGTAACAGTCCAACTGATAACTGATAAAGAAAAGAGAGTTAAAATTTACCGTAATTATAATACGGAGTCACTCCAGGAATACTGTGGTCAGGGTTGTTCGTGTGGTTATAGTTGGAGCCACTAATATCATATGGTGAGTAGAACTTGTAAAGGTTGTCATCGTGTCTGCTTCTGGATCTTTGGGATCCGTACGGATAAGGTGACATCCTGTACATATGGCTAGGGCAGGTTTCTTTACCTGTACATATAAATAATATTAAAATGTAAATAGATATTTCTGTCTGGAAGGAAAAAAAACCATGGAATATTAAGAGGCATGGTAAAAATGGAGTTGGTTCACCACTTGAGATATTTCTGATTTAGTACGCCCAGGTCATATACTAGAGGAGGGCGCTACAACAATCTTGTGTGCCCTACGCTTGTGTGGTTCAGTGAAATGACTTTCTAAAATATTGAATAAAAACAATACTGATAATAAAAGTAAAGTATGACCCATTAGACAAAAGAAAAAAAAAAATATATATATATATATATATATATATATATATATATATATATATATATATATATATATATATATATATATATATATATATATATATATATATATATCACAAAAGGAAGATGACAATATTGTCTACATATTTTGCTGTTCCTCTTCTTCAGAAAATTGTCCATTTTTTTCATCCACCAAGGGCGAGGTATTACCGAAACAGGGGGATATACAGAGTGGGGTATAAATATTTTTTTCTTTGCATAAAGCAGCACTCATTGACCATGGGTAACTAGCATTGACAATAAACATTAATATTTCAGAAACTGCTACTGCTACATGACCTACAAAATATATGTTATATTCATCATTAGAATGGCATTTTTACAGATTCTTCTGCTCATTTTATTGCATAAAAGTCCATGCAGAGAAAACACAGGAAAAAATGTAAGTTAAAAAGTGAAGTTTTGTATTTCTTAGTGCTGTTGTTTATTAATGGCCTTGTAAAAGTTATTTCTTTAAATATGGACGTACTTAACTTAGTAATAGTACAAAGTGGTGGATAGTACAAGTAAAACATCCTTTATTAGGCTTATGTGAAAGCATAAATAACTCAGCAAGATTTAAAGTATAATTCTCATGATATGCACTCGTATAATATGAGTGTGGTGCACTCTTAGGCAACAGTGGAGATTTTTTAAATTGGCTGAGGTTTGTACTCTCTGAGTTCCGGCGTTTAAGTTTCTTTAACTTAAATGCATACAGACAAATATTACTGCTAAATATATTGCTTGCACAAGAAACACTATTTTCGTTAATTCTTTGAAAGATATCCTTATAGAAACGTAAAGCCAACTATATTAACAATTATATTACCTTTGGGTACCATTACCCCTGGATGTACATAGGAAGCATCCATCTCTTCATATGTCCAGGATCTTGGTGCCTGGGCAGGTGACATCGGGGGAGTTAGTAAGGAGCTATCACTGGTAAGCTTCTGTAAAAATTATATGTTTCAACTTCTGTATGTATCGACAGGTGAAACAAAGAAAGTCATACTTTCGAAAGTTCACAGACGGAAGTGCAGAAGTGTATCAGCAATAACATGAATAAGGCGCTTATCAATACCGCCTATTGTGATAATGACCATAGTTTCACGCAGAAAAGATACAATTATATATAGTTAAAAGGCAGGATATTCAGTTATGTATTAAAAAAAAAATTTAGATAAGAATACCATCAAAGTCACAAAAATAAGAAAAATCTTAGCTAATAATTATATTTCTAAATAAATGAACCTTTTATTATTTGGAAACAAAAATGTCACATCTGTGTCATTTATTTTTAAGTTAAAGTTCAAAGGTGACTATCGTAAGCTTTTCAATAACAGTAGTTTCTACTCTATGCATAATGACCTACTTCTACTGAACTTTGGCCTTCTTTCTTAAAGCTTTCCACAAGAGGCTGAGCCTTTCTGCTGGCAATAAAACACAACCTTGGTGAACCACAGAGATCGGGCACCTTGTTATCTGTTAAAGAGAGGACAACAAATTTAAAAACACCCATTAATTATATATCAGGCCAAGGAAGGTGGCATTGTTGTATTATCATCACTTTTGCTTGTTCTAATTTCTGTTTGTTCAGATGAGGCTTAGGCCATAAAGTAAATAAACAAAGAAGTTTATTGGAATGCCCAAGTTTACTTGTCCAAGTTCAATTATCCTTTATCCAATTATCCTGGATTTATTCCTTTATTTACACCTGAAGTATGAATAAAAATAAAGTAAGGACCTCACAAGTCACTTACCTATGAGGATATGTTTCTTCATCTCATCTTGCAGCTCTCTTTCCTTCTCACAGTACAACTGAGACTCTACAGCTAGTAGTGTGTACTCATCCAGTAGAAGCCTGACCAGATGGATTGAACCTGAAAGATACATCTCAAGAAATTTATACAAATAAATGAATTTGTTTTATTTAAGTTTTATATGCTAATAAAATATGTTGCGTATATTATTTTTCTATTTTTCTCATATTAGGGCCACTCAAAAACAAAATTATGTTATATTTATGTTGAAATGTTTCCACATAATCGTGTCGGATACATTCATAAACAGACTACAAATTCTGACATAAAAGATTTCTAATTACTTTAGATTTTCAAATATTCAAACATTTGGAATGCAGGGTAATACTGCAATTGATTCAGTGATTTCTTTTAAAAATGAAAATAAAGGTCATATGAACATAAATATTATTATTACAACCTGATCCTGATCCGCTACAATCCATAAAAAATCACTCTCAACACCATTCACACTTGTTTACCAAACAGACCACTGCTTAAAATAACTTCCTGCTGGAACGACGTTGCTCTGCCACATTTTCACAGAGAAGTGTCTATGTTAGGTTAAAGCACCTCACTTATGGGTCATAGTATTGTGCAAGATAAGTCATAGCACCCTATAAGATTAGTTACCTCCGCCAGGGAGGTTATGTTTTTGCCTGGATTTGTTTGTTTGTTTTTGCATTTGTGAACAAGATAACTCAAAAACTTGTGGACGAATTTTGATGAAATTTTCAGGATATGTCTAAAAAGGTAAAATAAAGAAATGATTAAATTTTGGAGTGATTCGGATCACTATCTGGATCTTCTGGATTCATGACATGTAATTTTTAAAGACAGATAACTCAAAAAGTTATTGATGGATTTTGATGAAGTTTATAGGAAATGTTCTAAATGAGACAAGGAACAGGTGATTAGATTTTGGGAGTGATCTGGATCACTTTCTGGATCATCTGGATCCAGGCTGCCAGATGCATTCGTGAACAAGGTAAAAGGAAGAAATGATTAAATTTTAGGAGTGATCCTGATCACTATCTGGATTTTCTGGATCCATGAAATGTAATTTTAAAAGACTGATAACTAAAAAAAAGTTATGGATGGATTTTGATGAAATTTTCAGGATATGTTTTAAATGGGATACGTAACAGGTGATTAGATTTTGGGAGTGATCTGGATCACTGTCTGGATCATCTGGATCCAGGCTTCTTTTTAAAGGAAGTTATAGCCAGATAATTTTAGGGTGGATTTTGATGATAGTCCAGGAATTGATTTCTATTGGCGGAGGCCTGTGCTCTCTGAGTGCTCTTGTTATAATTGTCTTACAACTGCAAAAAATTCTTAGGAAGACTTCGCTGAGCAATTACGACTTGCAAAAGGTTTTTAAAAAGCTTAATAATTTAAATGAGCATCCCAAGTCACTGCAAATATGTTCCCAATTTATTTAAACTGACTACATAAGTCATACCATTAACAAGATTATTACTGAGTTTGTTTCACACGCAAGCATGCAACAATAAAACAGGGGTATTTAACTGGTTAAAATATCCATATCTGTGTCAATCGAGTAGCTACAGAAATGTCTCCATTACATCAGAGATGTATGACAGGACCCTACGTGATTAAATGGAACATTCTGTAAATTTCACACCTTCATCTGCAGTAAACCCCTACAGTGTAGTTGAATAGAAATAGCCTTACATTTTACATTTAAGGCGCATAAAGAAATAATTTCAAGGTTATTTGGGCTATTCATAATAAAGGATTTCAGGTATATTAAAGGATTTTCAAACAGATGTCAAATGATACGATAGCCTCGGGTGTGAGCTATTTTATACTACGGTTAAAAACAATTTTAAAATTGGCAAAATAATGATACCTTGGAATTTAATGGGTTCAGTTGAATGTAGATAGGTTGGGGCTACAAACTACTGTCAATATTGAGACATAACTGATAGATTTGATAATCTTACCGAAGCTGTTAGCATTGTTGAGTGTAAGGCAGTGAGATATCCTGGAGCCAAAGAAAGACCACTTCAGCATGAACTCTTGTGCCAGTTTCTGTATGTTCACGCCTTCAGATAGGTGCTGTGGAAAACAAAAAATGTATCGCCTTTGCATAAGATTCAATTTTTAACCAAGGCTTGCGCTTCAAGAGATCAGTTTTTTCAGGACTTTCATGAATTGTGCCATAGTGTGATTAGTACCTCTCTCATTACTGAAGTTAAGCAACAATGGCCTACGTTAGTACTTGCATGGGTGACCGCATCAGTGCACTACTCATGTCTCTGATGGCTTTGCAGCTTATGTTAGTAGATTGAAACCCCCTTTTGGCCTTGTTAAATCTATTATTTATCATTTTGCTCATTTTTGAATGTCATAAAGTGAAGGTAAACCCCGCCTTTGGATTTGTGACAAAAATTTAACATTTTAAACAGTTGACAGATATTTAGTTGGAATCAACAAAAGAGATCAAGCTCATGTTGAGCCTAAAATCAGTTCAAGTTTACAGCTGTTTATTGTAAATTTTATCTGAATTTTTGTTTGTGCCCATGTTTGACCTATAGGGGCATAGTGGCGCAGTGGTAATACACTTGCCTCTCACCTTTGAGATTGGAGGTTCAAACCCCGGACCTTATGTGGGGAAAGTTGGTAGTTGCGTCCCGATGGTCAGCAGTTCACAGTAGAGAACCTTGACCAACTGTATGTACTGGTTTCCTCTGCCCACAAAACTACCTGTTGGGATATGACCTGTACAGTGTTGTAATCGACGTAAAAAAACCAAATAAATTCATTTATGGTGATACAGTCTTTTCATGTTGACAACAACAACACTACCAATAACAATAATAATCATAATAGCAACAACAACAATAATAACATTTTATAACAGCATTTATAAAGTACCAAATATAGTGAGAAACATCCTCTCATGATCAAGTGCTGATATACCACGACCGGAAAGTTCATGTTCCACAAATAGTTTGCATCTCAGCTAAGGGATTGACTAGAAAGAAGGATGTGGACTTCACTGATAAGGCTGGTATTTAGATGATTTCTGTGTGCTGGGTTATGTGACTTGGAGAAAGTTATCATTGTTTTGAGATGTGTCCATTAGTTTATTTTTTTTCAAGTAATGAATATAGCAATCTAAGATTGGGCCAGACAAAAGGAAAAGAACTGATTAAAGATACAAATCATATCCTGGACACAAAAAGTAATTCAGAAGTTTTCAGAAACACACCTTCGTTGACATTTGTGCTCCATGAATATTTCCAATTTCATTTCATGGGCACTGCAAGATGTCTGTTAATTTATTACTGCCTTCGTGCAATCATTTTAGATTTTTACATTAGATCTATTTGTCTGGCAAAAATTGTCAAGAAAATAAAGAACATTACTGAATTGTTGAGAAAATTAGAGTCTTAAAAACAGGTGTCACCAACCTTCAGTATCTTCTTTTCTATGATTCCATCCAGCCATTCTATAAAAGACTCTACTGTGGCTTGTTTCCTGAGGATTTCTTTGAACTCTTTCAGGATCTCCACAGCCATGTCAGTATCTGAAAAAGTGGGTGTATGGCGGATTAAAGTATATCAAATATTACATAAAAGGATTAATAAGGCTATATAAAAAACATATTTGATATAAGTGAACTATGGATTAACTTTATTTGGTTTAGTAAAAGGGATAAAATATATCATGCATAATAGTGGTTGGAACCTAGTGTGAAAAATTGATCCCGGTTTCTAAGTTGATATAACTATTCCAAATATTAGGGTTACCTGCATTTAAGTTGTAACAAGCTGAAAGTACCAGATAAGGAAATATGGTGGTATGTTAGCCTTACTTTAGGCTCAAATTTTGTACCATATATTTTTGAACACATACACAGATATTCAGTATTTAAAAAGCGTCTTACTTGTTAGGAGATAAAATATCTCATTATATGAACTGAAATTTTATTATCTGAACTAAATGATTTTCCCTGCTTTTAGAAATTAGAGACTTCAGGAACACCAGTTGCTCATTTAAAGGAGTTCATCCAACATAAAAGCCATGAAAATACGGAAAATCATGTTAAAAATATAGATTAGATAAACACATTTGACTGGCTATATCCATTCATTTTATGCATGGAACTTATCCATATTTAACAGTCTAATCTGTACTAGGTTAGCTAGTTTACTCCCTTGTTTTTCAAAAGTACCTGGACACCATGTGACTGACATGCTAAACATTCAGCAAATGGTGTTTTTCTACAGTTCATATCTGCCTTGTAGTCAGATTTTTGACTGATTTTTATCTCAGTCATCCATACCTTGTTTACTGTGTAAATCTTCCTGCTGTAGGTACATCCCCACAGACTGGGGACTCATGCTCTCTGTGTCCACAGTATCTATGTCTTCTACCATCTGGTTGACTAATTTGGCATCATACAGGACAGGCCTGGCTGTCTAAAATGGGGGATTTAAAATATTCCATACATTTTGGAAAAATCAATAACTTGTCAAGAGTAGATGTCCATATTTAGCATTTTTAACAACTTTAAATGTTCATTTATTGCAGTTTTTTTCAATAATGGGTACACATTAAACCCTAAAATTTCCATTCCATAATTTTCGTGTATATATATTTTGTACTAACAAATAATAATAAGTGTATCTTAGATGTAGTTTTTATTATTAGATGTTTTGCGTATTATTTGTGAAATTTTGAATGGGTACATATTAATCTAAAAGAAATTTCATTTCACAATGTTCTCATATAGGTTTATACTGATAATCAACAATAATTTATTTTACATGTGATGTTTTAGTATTGTTATATTTTTGGTTAGATTAAAACATTATTGCACAGCCAAACAAATAAATATGCTATAATTTTAATATAATATTGAAATGAGGCATGCTTAATTAGCCTCAGTTAAATATGTGTCTGTAGAAGTGTGTTATAAAAGCAGTTTTAGTGTTATTGCAACTCATAAGTAGAACTAACAAATAAAAAATAAATATTTTTCCCACAAATGCGGTTTTGTCACTTCATCTATATTTTCCTCCATATGGTCAAATACTTTATCTATATCTCAACATTCAACTGAACTGGATCTGTTTGGACTGTCTGCATTGGGTATTTGAAACATTCCATACTTTTTGGAAAAACCAATGAAAACACCGTGCTATGAATTGGATTATATCATGAGTAAAAAAGTTTAATGTCACTCTATAATATTAAAAGTTGCTGGCTGTAATTCAGAATTTGACCTGACGCTTTCCATGTCTGATATATTAAAATGTTTGAACTCATGCTTATAGATATGATAAGCTCGAGTTCTATCTGAAGCTTGTTCTTTAAGAGAACACTTTAAGTCTCCGGACTTTCATAAATTGTGCACTATGGTGTATCCTAAAACTAGGACTTAGAATTTTACTTAGACTAGAGCATGACATGGCAATGGATTTGGGGGAGAGTTCTTTTCTGTGGGTTTTTCTAACGATAATTTTAAAATAAAAATGCAAAAGAGGAAACAGGAAGTTTTAGAATTCTGGTGGAGTTTTTACCAAGAATTTTATAAATAGTAAGGCATCACATCACCACTTGCCTTTGGCCATCACTTCTGACCAATTTCCTGTGCCGCCCATTCCATCACTGAGATCACCCCTTACCTTGGACCATCACCGCCACCGACTTCCCCTCCCAACTTTCCCTCAACTAAAATTAACCATGCTGCTATATGTTCAGTATTTAGGAACCGCCATACACTACTCTAGTGCACTACTCATGTTTCTGATTGCTTTGCATCTTGTGCATGTAGAGCGAAACCAATTTTGATGTTGTTACAACTACCTTAGAGACTAAGCACTTTTAAAGTGAACGGATGCCACAAGTTGAGTGGTTGGAGTATTAGGTTTGTGATTTCAAGAAAATTCAAACCTTTTCACACTTACCTGTGCTAAATGAATGAATGACACCTGTCTCTTCAGAAACCGTGAAAACTGCTTAGCTACATTACATTTCTTGTGGCACAACCTGGAAGGAAGGGCTTCCATTGATGACGTCACCCAAGGTACCCAGTGTTGTCCAAGTGACCTAATCTCACGCAATAACCTGGCAACATTGAAATATGCAATACTTAAATAGCCTTGTTTTTATGTTCTAAATGACTGAATGAATATGGAGTGATAAAGGATGCTTTGGAGATGCTCATACAATCTCATGGACCAAGTAGTTAGCATCAAATGTGTACATGAAGTTTTTCAGGTGGCATTTGACAGTGTTGCTTCAATTATTGTTGTTGAATTAAAATTATTGGTAGTAGTTCCCGAATGTATTCCTCTACATTCTTTTGCTGTTCTAGAATGCCCATACCATTTTTTTCATCGGTTTCAGTCTTGATTATTCTCTTGTGTCCATTAATAAATTTATTGTGGCTTTGGGAACGGTGTTATATCAGTTATTTTGAAAATACTGAGAAAGAAATACTTACTCATCTGACATTTCTTGCATTGTTGCTGGTATTAAAACATCTACCATTGTCTACAAAATAACACAATATCATTTGGATCAGTAGCATATACAAAGAAGAGTACTCAGAGAGTGCCTACCTCAGCCAAGGAGTAAAATGTAAGTAAATGGGAAAATACTGATTTCTGATATTTTTGAACCCAGACAGTCATCCAGATCAGTCTAGAAATTTGATGGATCTTAGTGGAACCGGGACCCATCCCATTTTTCATGATAATCCAACCAGTAACTGTGTAATCTTGCTAACAAACAAACAGTCTTGATTTTAATACCTCATAGACAGATGTATTAAGGTTTTCTTTGTACTAGACTTATTTTGGAAGAATGGATTTTGCTCCATACCTCTCTTCCTACATTAGTTCTTTTAGTACCGGCGAGGTCAGAGTGGTGGTAGTTTCCTTCCTTCCAGGTTGTGCAACAAGATTTTGATAGAAAATCAACAATCCCTGGCAACAATCTGCTGGGGCTTGCCGGTACCAAATTTAGCACATTAGGGGGTCAGATCTTATTAATCTTGAGCTTGTGATGATGAGACCAGTTCAAGTCAAAGAGGGTCAAAATATGGCATTACATAAGTCAGAATATATCAGGCACTATCTTGTACTTTAACACAACACCACTCTAAGTATTTAGTTGTGGGCACCAATTATGTCTGAATGTGCCAGCCAAGTTACCTTAGTCACAGCCATGGATAAATTAGGCGTAGAGTCTAATACAGCCATTACACCAGCCTAAGGCATACCATCACCAAGGTCAACCCTGAGTGATGATATTTACATTGTTAGACACTATTGCTGACAATTGAGGCCATACAAAGGACAACATTCAGGTAAAGAATGCATGAGCACATGGTAATTGTCAAAAAGTCAAAAAACTTATACATACCAGTATCTAAACATTTTCACTTATAATATTACTCATACATGAGATTTAGTGTGATACAATGGTTAGGCACTAAACAAACCCCAAACCCAGATCAAGCACAGAGCAAATGAATTGGGATTTATTTGGGATGTGCCAACTAATAATCCGATTGGTATCGATCAATTTGTGTAATATAGTGCCTCCCTTTAGTATAGATGGTACCCCTATACCCCTATTCCCCCGTTTCTTTGGTTATAGGTTTGCTTTTGATACTTCAGTGTTTGGAATTTTCTTACTGCTGAGATTCATGCACTTCCTTTTATTGGCATGTATGCCACTGTGGCCTATTGGGTAGCACACTCACCCAGAAACACAGATACCCCGGTGCAGGTACATACATAATGGCTCAGATGACCACTTAAAATGGCAATCCTCTGTCATTGGGTCATATCCCCAGTAGCAGGCTAAACAACCTCAAGGACGTTAATAAATGGTCATCCTTGAGCCTCTGTCTTTCAGTAAGGGAAATGTCAGTAACTTGAGAATTGGGCTGTATTTAGGCAGTCAGATGGGTCAAATAGTTGTTTGAGTCCTGTAGCACATGGAGATGTTGTGCTGAGTATAAATAAAATACACTAGTCACACAGAATAATGTTTGCAGATTACTTCTTGTGGACTACTTTTTCCAAAGCCACAGTACAGACAAATCTGAACATCAAACCAATGTCCTAGCTATATCAAAACATACAATGTAACCATTTTCTTCCACAGAGACAAGATCCTATTTGTCTGAAGTAATATGAATTTCTTACTAAATGTTTTATTCTCACTTTGTATAAAATGGAATCACAGATGCATATAGTGTCTTCTATGGCCTTGACCTTCAGCAAACTGGTCATGTGACTGGGTAGTCCTTGCCAAAAGTGGGACAGGTAGGTTTCAATCTGAAAACAAAAGAGACTGTCACAAAATATTTGATAGCATATGTTTAGCATATGTTTCAGCTAGCTGAAAAAAAACACATCCTGTGTTACTTAACAGGATCTCAATAAAAAGTTTATGATCTTCCCCCGACTGACAACTAAACTTGAAACAAATCTTAGTAAACTCTTAAGAATAGGCTTTCATTGAAACATGGCTTAGAGTCCATCAGTGATTGAGATTAACTGCTATAAAAGTCCACATTAGATTCCTCTGGGGTTTTACTCTACCTCATACAAACTTGTGGAATATACTAATGAGTCTTGGATTAAATCCAGTTTATGTAAAGATGTGGCGAAACAGTATATTCACTTGGCCATAACATTTTGCCTGAGCTTTCATAAATCACAAATGAAATTAACAAGTTTGTTATCATGTGATTTCAGAATTATTTTAAGTTTATCTTCATCAGATATTTTTGAAAATTTGGAAAATTTTTCTCAATTTTTGCACCATCAAATATTACACTTATGAAACACAAAACATCATCAAACACTGTATTCACTTGATATACACCACAAAAAGAAACACATTTTACAGCTATGTGTTACATAGCTAATTACCTACTAACTCAGAACCCCTATTGGCTACAAAATAGATAGGTCATAAAAATATACATTGCATCTAGTTAATTTTTTGAGCTTGCTTAAGCACGTTTTAGATTTACAAGTGATCTTAAATAGCTGTCCAGGTTCACTTTTTCAAGAAGCTGGTGTTAATTTGTGAATATGTTATCTGTACTTTTTTACTATCACAGATAACATAATTATGATGAATACTGCCAAAGGTGAAATACATTCACATGTATCAGTTAAGTTGTATTGTCATATGAAATTTTTAAAAAAACATTGATAAATTAACATTCATCGTGACTGATTAACCTAAGTATAATGATATGTCTTAGGACTTTGATAAAGTGTTACTGAGTTTGCAAGTCAATAGTTGGCTGATTAGATTAAGTTCATTAGACAGACTACTATTATAAGTATAATAGACAACGTTAATGGAGTGAGGTACAGTTCCAAATTTTGTCAAAATACAAGACAATGACAAACTTTCTGAATGATATATATCAAAAAGGAAATATATCATAAATCAAGATGACACTATAATACAAATCTATAACTCGAGTATAACATTGTTTCATCTTTATGAGTGATACATATTTTCTTACATGTCTAATGAGATATAATTTACTTTGTATTATCCACCACTTCAATAATAAGTGAAACAAGAGCACTTGAAGAGTGCGTACATCCACAAAGGTATGGGTGTTTTTAAAGTAATGCTCACTACTAAGTACATGAGAAATTCCGGATCTTTGATATTTTGTGTATCCAGGCGATGATACAGATCACTCCCAAAATTTTATGTGATCTAGGACCCATCTTGTGCAATCCTGCTAACAAAAACAGCCAAATAAATGGTCATGAATTTAATATCTCTCTCATTGAGATAATACGTCTATATTTTCCAAAACAATATTCATATACAAAGTAACTGTGAAATGTATCCAGTCACCGCCGGACTGTCATGAATTGTGGTATAGCAAGATGAGTACACGTCTCATCACTGAAGTTAAGCAGAAAGCACACCTTCTGAGTTTAAGGTCACGTATGCTGTTTATCTGACTTAGAATTTTGTTTTTGTCAGCAGACTTTCATAAATTCTAGTGCAGTACTCGTGTCTCTGATGGCTTTGTGGCTTGCACATGTAGCCTGAAACATTTTTGGCCTTGCTTAGCTTAAGGTCTCTCCTGTGTCTACTGTATTATTGTGAAAACCTATTTTACAAAAAAACATGACTACATAAATTTAACTCTACACTCTCATCACAGTGGGTGAAGGTTTGACTTTCTGCCAGTGACCATATGTGTAAAATACTGATAAGTTGTCTGTATATAGCACTAGATGTCTCAATGTATAGAGTCTCATTTATGTTGCTTATGTGATATGCATTCTTATTTCAGGCATATGCTGAAGTTTGGCAATAAGCTGTACTATTCAAAGATTTTACAAATTGCCATTTATAGCTTAAGCTGTTTGTTGTCTAGCATCTGAGATATTTATGTTCAGTTTTGGCTCCAGTTGAGGATTCACAAAGAAAATTTTAGTTGAAATTGGTTAACCTTCCATTCACCAGATCTCTTGCAGCCTTAATTCTATTGCTCTGACAAAGTCACTTTTCTAATGCCCAGGTCCCACTACACCTGTCACCATTCTCTAAGTCTTGGTTCTATTATCTCAATGCTACAATTTTAGCCAAATTTTGTACTATAACATGGATATTTTACTATTGCAAGAGGACATCTACCACAGCTGTAAGATTGTCAGCTATAGACGAAAACTGTGATGAGACAACGAATAAGCCAAGATTAATCCATAATTGTCCCCCCACCCTTGTTAATACCCCCTTGCCATAATTTAGCTTAGGCTAACATTGGCAAAACACAGAATATTAATCCATGATTTGTTGTTATCAGTAGCACTCGTGCATTTCAAAAGAGTTAAAAATAGTGTATAAGACGAATGCGATGGTATCCCAAGTAATGGTGGAATAAAAATTAATTTTTATTTTGCGGGAATTTCTGTACTGTAAAATGTAAAATGATTATTGTTAATGAAGGATATTTATAAATTGCCCTTGTGTCAGTGCATAGTTGAAACCATGTGACTAAACTTAAAACAATTACAAACAAGAACACTCAAGGAGCGCAACCTCTGCCAAGTCCCTACACCTCCAATATCGGTCATAAGTGCAATGACAAAAAATCCTTTAAAAAATTCCTGGATCGAGATGTCTATTGTGGTCCCTACCAAAATCTAAGCTCCTGTTTTGTGTGCTGTGATTGCTATATCCAGACAATTTCATAAAAATCTGTCCATAACTTTCAACTTATGCTGCAAAATTCAAACTAACAGGCAAAAAGACAAATACATACAATGAATTACATAACCTCTTTCGCAGGGGTAACAAAAATATTCTATGTCGACATTGTGTCACATAATGACTGGAAGCAGTATATTTCTCATTACAATGTTTGTTGCTGCTTGTCACAACTTCTCAGTTGAAGCCAGGGCCCCTGGTTTGTAATTAATGTCAACAATCCCAAGTGTGCAATGTGTCAACATTATGTGAACACTTAACAGTGTGGCATGGCAGTGAGTGTCCTTCCCGCCAAATTCATGAGCTACCCCCTTCTTGCAGCTAATTGTAGCATTCTGAAGTTTGAATTTGATGGGGCAAGATTGCTCCCACCCACCACACCCCCAAATACATGCAAATCACACTACACCTTTTCACAGGTCATGTGTCCCATTCACCATTACACTGCCATTCCAGTCATGTGTATAACTTCTCTGTTACTTATTTTACTTAGTTTTACTGTTTTTACTTGTTTTAATCATTTTACATCTATGTTGGGCCTTTTACGTCATACATGTGTAGTATAACCCTTTAACTTTTAGTATTTACTGTCAGTGTTGTATTTTCTGTAAAATAAAAGGCTCTGGCCCAACCCTTGTGTATTACTCAACTTCATAATCACTTGTATCACTTTTAATTTACCTCTATCAGGTACATACATACTTACCTCATCACTATCATGTAACAAGCCAATCACTTGCCTGGCTTCTTGGGGGGGGGGGGGGGGGGGGGGATTCGACTGAATTCCTAAAGTCAATAACCTACCTCTTGAAAGGTCCCGTTGATGGTTGTATCCAGCAGACATTGACAATGGGTTCTGTACATCATGAAAAATGTCTCCACCTTTATAAAATATACAAAACAAACACAATTGCATACTTATAAAAAGGATCAAATACTACAAATATGTTTAAGACCCAAGTCACACTTTTCTGATAAGTCACCCCCCCCCCCCCCCAAAAAAAAAAAACGTGGCCACTGATATTGTCAACACTACAAAAAAGTATAAGACCCAGTTCACACTTTCTTGATAAGTCCCCCCTCCGAAATATGGCGAACAATATTTTCAACACTACAAATATGTATAAGACCCAGTTCACACTTTCCTGATAAATCACCCCCCCCCCCCCCAAATGTTGCCTCCGATATTTTCAAATGTTTAAATGAGTCACAAATATGCACGATATTGGGCATGTTTTTGCACACCCAGAGCCATGTCCAAACAGATTTTTCTCCTTTTTATACGGAATTGTATTAACTGTCCATAATGCACATTAAAGCTAATTCAACCATACTTCTGTTGTGCTAAGTCTACACCATAGTTCAGTCCAAGGTGCTTACAAGGCCAAAATGTCTAGATCTACAGGCAAAGCCATCAGTAAGACACTGACATCAGAACTTGGAAGTAATCAGAAATATGAGGAATGCACACTGGAAGGGCAGATTCCTCCCTAAAAGCATAAATTCCATGAAAGTTTTTGGTGACAAAAAGTGAACTCTAGAGGCCCAAAGCCCAAGTCTAAAGCACACACTTAAACAAAAATGTAATGGTTTAGAATGCTCTTTGGCACCTTACATGAATCTCACAGGAATTGAATCTTTGTTTGACATTTTGATTTAGGTCACTTTTTCCTTTCAATTCGGATAGTAAAAGTTAAAGTTCAGTAATTTTTTTCCCAACAAGTAGCTACAAATTAAGAATATTAGTCCACAAATTATTTCATTACAAATGCAGTAAATCAGGTGAGCCAATTAATGTCCAGTTCTTGATGCTACTGTTGACTTGACAGTAGATAACAGGCAAGATTATGATGTGTTACCTTATCCTCAATTAGAGAGCTTGAACATGAAAGCAGTGTTAATTGTTTGCGGAGCAATCAGTTTCATGTAGCCTTTAACAATATAAACTGTACAGTCTAAGTAAAAAGTTTATCTAGAAAAAAAATCATTAATTATTCAGTTGTAAAAAATTCACACCAATTTATTTTCTCGTATGGCTAGTTTCTGCTTATGATAATAATAAAGATTTAAAATTCCATTAATTTTCAGTGAAATTTTCAAATCATAACATAACACATGATTTTTATAAAGTGCTTATAAGTTAATGTTTCTAAGCGCTTATACATTTATACAGTTTAACTTCTACAGTTTTGACACAAATATATGTGTTAAAATAGATTAATGAAATCTAATATTTCACAAAAGTTATAATCAAGATTGACTTGCTTGATATGACCCCCCTAACAATAATTTTACATCATCATTTATAAAGGCCAACAGCCAGGGTTACATGGGAACAGGTCCTAAGTGTTGTCTGTTGTGGGAGCAGAACACACACAGAGGTGATAGCTTGTGATAAGATACCAAACTCACAGAGCCACTCGGTATTCTGGGATCTCTTTGCTTAAAAGTAGTTCCCTAAGTCATATCTTTGTAGCATCAAAACTGGACTCAGATAATTCCTTATTGCATGGTGTGAAAAATTGTTGAAAAGACCTTTAACTTATAGAAAAAATGTACCAGTCAGCACTGTTGTAACAGCAGTACTTGTAGTTGGGATTGAACTCAGGTCTACTGTGTTTTAGACGGGCGTATTACCCACTAGGCTACAGTGACAGACAACAGTTGATAAAAGTTACTGTAAACTATGTGTAACTGAAATCTCTAATATCCACCAGACCAGCTCTCCAAAGCTTCCATTTACAACAACAAAAATGTTGCAGTTTCCCATGTTAAGTTCCCAAAACAGACTAAGTTTAGACAGGCTATTTCAGTTCTTAAGGTATGCTGTTTTAGGGAATAAAACTAAATAAATAAATAAACTGTAGAGTCTTGAAAAGACTTATATCATTTTGGTAAAAAAATAGATTTGGGAAATACACAAAAAATCTGATCCTGTTGAAGTGTGGTACTGACTTGGTCAGAGATTGTAAAACAATTGAAGAAATGAGAGGGAAGGGTGTTGACACAACCCTTATAAACCTGCAAGAAGTGGGTCCTACCATAAAAGTACTAAATTATGCTAATAAATGTAATCATTCACACCCACTGAAATAGTTCCAGAAGGGAACCAATCTCTCTCAGAGACCATTAGTTTCTACAGCTAATTGTATTAACTTTGGAAAACTTAACCTGACACTTTTATATCTCTATATATTCAAATATATTTATTTGACAACAGACAATATATATAACAACAGACAGGGGCTAATGGTGGCACAGTGGTAAGAGACTAGCCTCCCACCACTGAGATCAGAGTTCGAATCCCGGCCTGTATGAATGCTGACAGTTACCCGGTCGGTAGTTTACAGTACACATCTTTGGCCTGTATGAATGTTGACAGTTGCCCGGTCAGTAGTTTACAGTACACATCTTTGGCCTGTATGAATGCTGACAGTTGCCCGGTCAGTAGTTTACAGTACACATCTTTGGTCTGTATGAAAGCTGACAGTTGCCCGGTCAGTAGTTTACAGTACACATTCTTGGCCTGTATGTACTGTTTTCCTCTGGCCTTACAATTGTCCATCACAACATAACCAACGTAAAGCATTGTAAAACACTATATAAATAACTATTTTACATGAACATACGTGGATATACAAAGGTTACTATAGCAATGTGATCTCTGTCTAGTCTTAATGCTGTCCTTAACATGACTACCTACATTTATATTATTTGTATTTCTTTCTGCTTTTCACATCAATTCATTTAAAGGAAACTATATTTTGTACAAAATTCACATAGCAAATATTCCTACACAAAGTTACTTCCGTTATGGAGATAGAACTATCAAAGGGTAAAAAAACATTAAAAAGTGGCTAATATTTTAGAGTTTACGGTAATTACTCCAAAGCTACCCCCACTTTATAGCCAGTCATGTTACATGTAACTCATAATACAAGTGTCTTATCTCATCTAACATGCTTCTTTTGAGGAAGCAAAAAATACCTCACTTTTCACAAAAGTACTCAAAGAATTTGACTAATGACTGCAATATTTGGCTTGGTACTCAACACAACTGTCAAGTATTAAGTTGTTTTGTTTCTTTTTGGAACACATATTTCTAAAAGTCTGAAAATGGCATTTTGGCATTCATTTCAACTACTAATCTTGATCATGGCCAACAGAAGAGTAATAATGCCAAATTTTATTCAATTATCAACTTAGTATCTCTTGATCGGAAAGATAATTAAATTTAAATTCATTGAGTTACTAAGTCAATAAATTGAGATAATTATCTCGAATTATTCAGTTAGTAAGTCTAATCTAGAAATATATGTCAATTTATTGATTTACTAACTCATTATATCAAGATAATTATCCCAGCTTATTGAGTTACAGGCTGAGTTGACAAGTAAAAAAACAAATTTCAACCTTGACCCTACTTCTATTCAATAATTGCCAAAACCACAAAGACAAAATACCGCATAACTTTGCCAGAAGAATTTTTAGTGCATTACCTTGAACAAACATTTCTGAACAATTTACTGGTCATATATATCTTTTAAATATTTAACCAGAAGATGGTAAAACCCCAAAGCTAGGCCAAAAACATGAAAATTGACTAAAACTGTAACAACATTGCATCGTTGACCTTGAAATTTAAGGTAACAATGTTTAGAACTTGTGTCACAGGACAAGGTTTCAAGGGGATTCAAACCCACAACGCCTTACTCATGAGGCACACACTCTACCAGGTGATCAAAAAGATAAATCCCTACTAGCCAAGCAAGTAGTAGTGACCTAGTAAGTAAGCAAGTTTGGCATCTAATCACAGGCAGTCACCTCTCTATGGGTTCGAACCCCAACAAGTCACAATGTTGGGGACCTGTTCCAATATGACCCTGGCTGTTGAACAGGTCACAAAACCTTGACTTTGAGCTGTAGCACTTGTCAATATCAATAACACAAGCTTTACTTTGAGTGATTTGGCTGGGTTAGAAAATATATACTATATTAACAAGTCTGAGTGTATTTTTTGCTGAATAAAAATGATTAAAAATTATTTAGTAATGGAAGTAACAATTTCATAAATTATTCAAAAAGAACCAAAAAAAGTTTACTCACAAACCGGAAGTACTATTTCAGACCAGTTCACACCATTTGCTAATGCTAATAAACATAAATATTTTATAAGTGGGTATAGACTAGACTTAAGCTAACAAATATTTTTGCTGGGAACTGCCGTAGTGTGACCAACTCAATACTGACTATAACTAACTGACTAGGTATAAAAATTATTGGGATTCTGCCGACTGAAGTGCTCAACAACGTAACAAATTGGCATAATTAAACCTGGGACACCCAGAGATCCTTTTCCTCCAAAGGATGCTCATAAAACACATACTGGTTCAATAAATGGCTTCAGATGGGAAAAACCTCAACAAATAACATGTTTTATTAGTTTTCCAGTAAAGTAATTAAAGATAAGTCATCATGACAAGTTCTTACAACTGAAAATGTTTTTTTACAATATTTTCTTGACAGTAAGCTGGTGAAATCATGCTCAGGTATACACATAGGCTCCATATATGGTTTATCCATTTTGAGTTCTTGTTAGGGAAAAACAGCAAATGCAATTTTGGGGGGTTATTATGATAGGCATGTATTGTTTTAACCACTTTCTCATAGACCCGTTCATGACATTAGCAGACATTGCACATTGACAAAAATTCTTGACAAATGAAGTATGAGAAACATGTAGTGCATCAGGGAGTACAAAGCCACTCATAAAAATCTGCAGCCAGATATTAAGGGGTCATGGTGGTACAGTGGTAACACACTCGTCTTCCAAGTTTGAGGTCTGCTGTTCAAACTCCAGACCCTATGTGGGAAAGTTGGAAGTTACTTACTGATGGTCAGCAGTTTATAGTACAGAATCTTGACCAACTGTATGTACTGGTTTCCTCTATTGATAAAATGATCTATACAGTATTAAAAGCAACACTAAATAAATAGACCCTATTTCATGTGAAAATAGATTCAGTTTACACTTTGTGAGTTGTGGAGCAGATATTGTCGAGAATTCCCTACAAAATTTCTGGGGTTTCAATCTGGAACTGAATCATCTTTAAAGAGGACAAAGTTATGGGTAGACCCGGCCTTGTGTGAATTTTATGGCCTCTGATTTATAGCTATTGAGTTATGCACTCAAATGAAGATGCAAACGATGATGTGATAACCATAAAAACTCAAAACCTGATTCTGCCATCATGCAGATACTGTCAAGAAAACTTGATCAAGACTTGACCTTTAAACTTAACCTCTGACTAGCAACAGCCAAAACACGGATGTGTTTCTTGTCTTCCATAACATTCTCATACAAAATATTTTAAACAATGCATTCAAAATATCAGTTTGCAAACCGCTGGCACCCCGGCATGCTTAGATTAATTTACTTCAACAGTGTGAGATAGAAGATAAATTGAAATGACTCTCTATATATGTATGTACCTGAATCTACACTGGGAAAGTCCTGAATCTATTTTAGGCATCACTACAGTCACTATGACCTCCAAGTCATATAACAATACTGGAGTCAGGTCTAGTGACCTATATGGACAGTGGTTATTTCAGGTTTCTATAACATGAAGCTACTCAAAGTATTTCTATTGAACTGTACAGGATGCCAGTCTGACACAGGTTTATCTCCCCCACTGCTGTTAGTACCCATATATGTTAAGAGGGACAGATATGAGTTAAGGACCTGGGCCCGTATTCACTAAACCTCCTTTATTCCAAGGAACCCTTAAAAAGTAAGGATTTCCTTTATTTCTTGCCCCTTCCTTTGTTTTTGTATTCATTAAACTTCCCTCAAACAAAGGAGCCTAACTTTCTTTCCTTGACTTTCAAGGAAACCTTAAAAATCTAGGAAATCCTTAACTTTCAAGGGAATCTTAAATTTTGATATTCACTAACCTTCCTTTACTGAGGAATCCTTGATTTTTTCCCTTAATTTTCAAGGTAAATGTGTGACTACCTTTATGGTTAAGGGAAGTTTTGGTGGTTTGACTTTTTAAGTAAAAATTGAGGTAATTGGTGAACTGTTATGACATTTGCACCTTTTTTGTCCATACTACATCATTTATATCACCATACATCTTTCTTTGAAATTTTTGGGATATTCAGTTAATATGTCGTCAAACCCAATGAAAATGTATTTGACGTGTATCACAACATCTGTGTGAAAAGTGGCTATTACCACAATATGAAAACTTCCGGAATGACTATTATATTGTTTATCTTCATGAGTGATATATTTTTTTTCTGTGTATGTCTAATGAGGGATGTTTCACTTTTATCACCTACCATTTTGTACGATTTATGGGTTAAATTGTATGAATATTTAATGAGAGGATGTGAAAAATCATGTCAAAAAGCATGGCCACCAGTGAATATAAAAACTGCAATCTTTATCCTGAAATATAAAAATCTTTAAAAGTTAGATATTTATTTCTTAAAATATGAAATATAATGTTAAACTGCAATAGAAAACACATCACAACACTAATCTTAAACAAATAATAAACATTGAAAGAAGAAAATACAAAAGTAAGGGAAAGATAAAGGAGCCTTTATGAACAAACGTTTTTAACCAATCAGATGACTAAATGCACTCCTTTAATAAAGGATCCTTTATTTAAGGTCTCCTTTGGTAAGGAAACCATAAAGGAGGTTTAGTGAATAGCAGTTTAAAGGTCACCTTACCAAAGGAGATTTTTCACCTTCCTTTAATAAAGGGACCTTAAAAATATAGGAGGTTTAGTGAATACGGCCCCTGGTGTGAAGGGGAACCTGCATGACCCGGCAAAGGATTAGACCCAAGACCTTCCACTCTAAAGTTCCAAACTCTAACCATCAAGCCATATAGACCATCTCAATTTTATATGGTATGTGAAAATGGATGAGTGTTTCCAATGACAAAGAACGTTTGGGTGGTGTTTTCTTTGTGTTGTGTGGCAAACTAAGACAAGTTCCAAGCTAAAATGACAAGGAGTAGATTTAAAAAAACATAAGTTGTCAAAGTTCTTAATTATTGAATGCTATTACGGAAGCCTAGAGGATTAGGGCAGTGTCTATACATATGACCTTCACACAACCAAACAAAAAAACAATACCTGAGAGTCCGCAAACCCTTGCCTAACAGTAGTACCAAAAACATGTTCTCGATTTTTCAATCATTGATCTGTGTAAAAATATATAACCCCTGACCTGATGACTAGCTTTTTAAATTCTGTATGTCTATGTTATGTACATATGATTATTTAAAGACCTCACCCCTTTCTTTGGATGTGGAGTGAAACAAGTTTACAGGTAACACTATAGCCAAAAACAGAAAACACTCTCTGGGACAAATTTATAAGTTGTGGTATATTGTGGAATCTTACCTGGAAAGTGTGAAGGGGGTGTAAAATTAAAGTCACTATTTATTGACATAGCAGTAGGATCTACCGAGTAAGCACCATGTAATTAATACTAAGAATGACACCTTTATGGTCCCTGTAGTTACAGGGCAGAGTACTTCAGGTGAGTAATGAGAAGCCACTTTCCGATGAAAATTGGTGTAAAACCTAATTTTGACTCACCTTAGTTCTAAAGTGCCCAAAACGTGTACTGAGGAAACACAACTGTGTTTAAGGGCAATCATTTTTAAAATTTAAAAACTATGGATCTATCAAATCTTAAAGAGGTATATTGCAATTTATAATAATAATAATAATCTCTATTTATAATACTAATGCCTCATTCACGCTACAGGCAGTATATCTGTTGGTTAGAGGTTTAGATAACAAGACCAAAAGGGGTTTCAGTCTCCTAGCACATAGTACACAAGTAGTACACCAAAGCGGTCAACCTTCCTAGTACTACATAGTCCATTGCCACTTAATTTCAGTGAACAGACAGATATTTATCACACTGTGCCACAATTCATGAAAGTCTGGAGACAAAAACGTGATTCCTAGAAGGGTGAGCCATCACTAGAGCTCACGCTTTAAAGCAACTAATTGGCTTACCTTTTCCTGTGACACAAAGCTGGGCAGTACTAAGTAGGAAGCACTTGGGAAATCTGGTAGTAATGTCCCCAGCTTGGAACTAAGACTGTACTTTCTGGTGAAGCCACCCTGGAAAACAGAGCAAGATAAGATTTACATCAGAACAGTATACCTTACCTACTCCAGGGTGATAAACAACAACAAAATAGCCTTAACAATACCTGTTCAAGAATTGAGTATAGCAATAGAAATAGGTATTTCCAACACGCACAAAATCTTAGAAATGTGATTTGCTGTAATATGTTTAGATACACAGCCTTCTTGGATTGACAGGGCCACGGTGGCAGAGTGGTAACACTCTTGCCTTCCACTTCTGAGGCTGGGGTTCAGTTACCATCACTTCTTCAAGTGGGAAAGCTGGCAGTTGCTTGCCATTCAGTTTACAGTACAAAACCCTGACAAACTGTATGTACTGGTTTCCTCTGCCCTTCCAACTACCCGTCGTGATATGACATGTATAGTGTTGAAAATGATGTAAAACCCCAAATAAATAAATCAATTTTTGGACTGACTGGAGAATAAAAATACAAAAATACTCCAGAAATGAGGAAACTATTTTTACTGGAGCTTTATAGTATGTGGTGAGTATAACTACCACTCGGATAAAAGTTAAATCATTCTGGAAAATAAAAATAGTTCTCATTAAGGATCATATTGGATCTTCATCAGTAGCTATTGACAAGATATGTCAAATGTGTCTCAACTTTATTTTTGAACTGGTTCATGTGGTATATCTTTGTCAGTGTATGCAGGCCTTAAGCCAAGGTCACTTCTCTATGCTGGGTCACAAGCTACAGCTGAAGGCACTCCGCTACATTCATTTGTTGCTTGACCATATTTACTTGGCTCCTATGCGCATTTATTTATTCATTGATTTTTATTATATGTGGTGTTTTACATCGCTTTCAACACTGTCCAGGTCATATCATAATGGGTAGTTGGAAGGGCAGAGGAAACCGGTACATACAGTTTGTCAGGGTTCTGTACTGTAAACTGTCAACCAACTGCAAGCAACTACCAGCTTTCCCACTTGAGGCCATGCAGGGTACCAAGCCCCGGCATCAGAGGTGGGAGGCGAGAGTGTTACCACTCTGCCACCGTGGCCCCTTTATTTATTTTAAACATCACTTCCAACACTGTATAGGTGATATCACCATGGTTAATTTTATGGGAAGAGGAAATGAGTACATACAGTTGCTCAAGGTTATGTACTGTAAACTGCCGACCATCGATAAGGGTCTAAAAACTTTCATCTCAGGTCTGTACTTCAGGTCTATACTTCAAACCGGGGACCAGGGCCCGGATTTACAAAGATTCTTAAACTTAAATTAATGTTAAAACTCACCTATAAACTCATCTTTATGAGTTTATGCTCAAACTTTTCACATTACAGAAAATTCTTAAACTTAAACTCACCTATAAACTCAGACATAATCTCATTGTCTGAGTTTATGCTTAAATTCACATTTGTTGGTATTTTTGAAAATTCTCAGGCTGAGATTATGCTTAAACTCAACTAAAAATTTGAGTTTGCACCAGTGTAGACTCAAGAAATGAGTTTATGATCAATTAATGACAGTAAAGCTGAACCATAATACCTGTGGTAACCTTTGGAGAAATTTACTCCTGCAATTTGATATTGACAAAGATGTTACTTGTTATGTGTCAAGATTCACCCATTTGTCTTAAATTACTACTAAGAACAATGTAAAAATTAATTTCTTGTGCACTTCAAAATAAACCACAGTGGCGATTATTCATAGAGAACACCCTTATGGCACTCAGGTTAAATTCATATGTATACATAAGCTGAAGATTAATTAATTGAGAAAACAAAAAACATAACAATAATGATAAGACTCGAAACATGATTGAACTTGTAAGATAACATTTGTACAGTTTTGCAAAAAAAGTCAAACAAAAATCTTTGTACATACATAAAAAGACCGAAACATAAATTAATGTAGTCATTCTAACATCCATGTTAAAAAACATCATGGTCTTGGGGGTTTTTAGTATTTGTAAAATTTTAAGTGAAGTTTACAAAAAAATTTGTGCAGATGCTGCGATGTAACATGAAAACCCTCTACTGTAATTAGTATAAAGCCTCTTTGTTGTTCAGCAGCTATAAACTCTAGACTGAGTTTATGCATGAGTTTATGAATGAGTTTATGTGTGAGTTTAAGAATTGCTTTGTTATTAACCAATGAAATGCTTGCTTACATATAAACTGAGTTTAAGTTTATTCTCACCTGAGATTACTTTTGAAAATACCAATTTCAGCATAATCTCACGTGAGACAAAAACTGAGATTATGTGTCTGAGTTTAAGCATGAGTTTAAGAATCTTTGTAAATCCGGGCCCAGATGTGGGAGACTAGTTTATTACTACTGCATCACCATCACTCCAAACACTCACATGTGCAAAGTTCAACACATGTTGGAATATATTTTCCCTTTGGGGTTGCCTTTTTGTAATTTTTAAAAAATCTTGTATTTCCTCTCATGAGTTACATTAAAATATACATACTGAAATAGTTTTACATGATAGGGAGTTTGGTATTGCAGTGGGTAACACACTGGCATCCCACCTCTGAGGTCAGCTGTTTGAACTCCAAACTTGGCCCTATGTTAGAAAATTTGTAGCTTCTTGCCGATCCCAGGCAGTTTGCAGTGCAGAAACAGTGACCAACTGCCAAATACTAGTTTCCTCAGCTCTTAAAAGTACAGGTTTTGGCATAGCTTATACAATGTGTTGAAGGCGATGTCGAATCAAAATGAATCAAATTCAATCCACACTTCAAATTGCTTTATAAAGTGACTGCGTTCGTATCACTAGGTGGCTGAGTTTTCAACATTATGGGCTAATTTTTACCATTAGCACAAAATCATAACTTTTAATTATAAAGGATTTTATAATTTTTAATAAAGATTTTGTATCTGAAGTAATTGATGAAGTGGGTATAAATTGTCTTTTTAAGATAACTTGAGCAATATCATGATTCTCGTCATAATAATAAAAGTATATGTATATTTGAAAACCACTTATAGCATGTCATCCGAAGGAATGTCAAATGCTTTATTGAAGTCAATAAATAGCTTTAATCTTAAAACAGAAAAGGGCCAACAGTTTTCCTTTACCCAACTTGAAACAGAAGGTTATAAGAACTATAAAGTAGATTTATTTCACTTTTAAGAGTTTGAGGATTTTTTTGTTGACAATGAATGGTATTTGAAATAATTACATAACACCAATACATGTACACATTTTATTCACAAATTAAATCAGCAATAATAAAGGCATTCCCCGTAGCTCTTCAGTTATGAATGTGATTATACTTAAAATATAAAACCAAAAGACAAAAAAAAACAAATAGTTCACATTTAAAATCTTCTTTTATAATCTTGAAACAGTTTACATTTTATAATCTTCCATAAAGGCTTGGACCAATTTAAATTATTACTACTGGAAAATAAACGACCAGTATAACACCCAAGTTGTGTATTTTTGTGCAACTAAAATATATTAGATTTATACGGAGGGCAATACATTATGTCCTTTAATATATGATAATTCATATGTCCTGAATTCACAAGTACAGCCAAATATTTTATGACTTACATTTGATTACTTAAAGAGGGTGTCAAAGGGACAACCATTGATCAACATCCACGAGGTCCTATTACCTGTCATCAGGGACAGGACCCAGAGACTGCGTATATGTCCGTACCTGGTATCATGCCCACTTAGGATGTAAACCCACACCAGTGATTTTTGTACTATATACTGTCAAGTTTAAGATCTTAAAGTGGCCATGATACATTGGCGTCCAAGAAATTTTAGTTTCAGCTACATATTATCAAGTTAACCATCAAACTCTTGTTGAAATTATGTACACCCAAAGAAGCTGTGATAATTTAACCTCAGAGGCTATATTTGTTTATTTATTTATTTGGGGTTTTACGTCGCTTTCAACACTGTACAAGTCATATAATGACAGGTAGTTGGAAGGGCACAGGAAACCAGTACCTTCAGTTCGTCAGGGTTTCTGTTCTGTAAACTGCAGACCAATGGCAAGCAACTACCAGCTTTCCCACTTAAGGCTGGTCTCAGAGGCGGGGTGGTGAGAGTGTTACTACTCTGCCACCGTGGCCCCCTCAGAGGCTATAAAAGTATGATTAGAATAGAGTTTGTACACCAGTGGGAAGTAAGCTGGGTAGTTATGTGCCTAATATGGCAGTGCCTGATTGAAAATAAAATTCGAGAGGTGGCAACTTTTTGTATGTGTAGAGCAATATTTGTGTACACATCAAAAACTGGACAACATGATGTATTGTCTGTTGGAACCTTTTAAGGACTGGCCAGTAAAATCTATTATGAAATCGTAAGTGGCTGGTTATAAAAAATGTGTGTGGTGCATATTTTTACAAATTAGTGTGTGTGTTTTTGCTAAACTGTGATCAACTGTGATTGAAAAGATAACTCTAATTTGACCGTTTATAATTTCATTGTGACAGTTGTGTAAATTAACTATTCGAGTTTTGAACTGAAGCAATCACATTTCATTAGTGTAATATGCCAGCCCCTTAGTTATTGACTGGAAATGGGAAAAAACCCTACAAAGGTAAGCCCTACATTAGAAAAGCCCAACAGTTTTGATATTCATCTAGAAAAGCAATACACTATTTTCTAGTTCTTGGAGAAAGCCCTATGCATCATGCTTAGTTTACAAATAAAAGGGTTGATCATTACTTAAAGGATATTTCATTTGCTATTCAAAGTACCTTGTGCTGAGAATTTCAATCCCAATGCCCCTTTGTAGTTTTAGAAACAATAAAATAATCTCTTTGTTAACAAAGTAAAACCACCCTTGATTACAGTTACATAATCTCTTGATGATAACTGAAAAAAGATGAAAAAGAACATTGCAGTGAAACTTCAAGTAGAATTTTTACAGTCAGTTGAACTTAGAATTTGTTTCTGAAGATAGGGATTTGTTTACTTTCCTTTCATTAGTAATACAATGGTTTTTTTGGTTTTTACCCCACAGAACTTGAAGGTTGTTAGGATATTGTTTTCACCCGTGGTGTCCAGATGGGCGGGCGTCCGGGCGGGCAGTGGGAAAAAGTTTGTATCTCAGAAACTGTAAGGTGTAGGAAGTTGATACTTGGTAGGGACATTGGTTAAGGGGTTTAGGTGTGCAGCCTCATGGTGTGACCTTGATTTGATGACCACAGTGACTTGACCTATATAAACTGGTCCGGGCCATATCTTAGAAATTGTAAGATGTAGGAAGTTGATACATGGTAAGGACCTTGGTGGGAGGTTGTTGTTGTGCAATGTCTTGGCGTCACATTGATTTGACCTTTGACATCGCTGTAGTGACCTTGACCTATAAAATCTTGTCCTGGGTATATCTCTGAAACTGTAAAGTGTTGGAAGTTAACACTTAGTAGGGACATTGAGTGGGAGTTGTAGGTATGTGATGTCATGATGTAACTGTGATTTAACTTTTTGATCTTACCGTACTGACCTCAACCTTTAAAATTTTGTATCCCAGTCTTTGTACTATTTCACTACCTCTATATTTCATGGTGTTGAAAACTACTTCTCCAAGCTGTGGGGTACGGACATCTCTGATGCTATTTTTATGTGTAATTTTTATTATTTTGAATGTTAGAAGTATTTCTTTATATTTTAGTTTGCAGAATATGGAACACCTCCATAGAAAGTATATATGTCACCAGTAGCATATTTTCAATAGAAATAAAAGGTCACATGACACGGAAAACCTCTGTAGTTGTTTGATAATTCAGTCTGAGTTTGGCCTTAGCTAAGTCACTCTCTGTGAATTCTCTTCAAGTCCCAGACATAGTGAAGAGCAAAAGCCTGAAGCTCCTGTTCCAACAAAGGATAAATCCCCGATTGGTCATGGGATCCTTAATCTTCGATAGTCTGTGAAAAACAATCTGAAAAAATGGGCCGGAAAAATGAATCTTGATCCAGATGTGAGATCAAGCACAGATGGTCCTCAGGAAGCCTTGGGAAGCCTCAGACGACCTCAGAAAAGTCATGATTGTACCCCGACTATGAGTTGATTAAGCCACATTTGTCATTGGTTTCAATCCCAAACCTGTTGGGAATATACCAACTGGTTCTCAGACTGGTCTGAGGCTTCCTCAGGCCTCATGGGCCTATTAACAGATTTCCTATTGCCCCAGTTCCAACATACAACTAAGGTATTTTGGGAATTGGTTTCTTCAAAATGTAAAGTCCTAGACAGTTTAGAATCTAAAAAGTCTTAAACTTGAGAGTCTGTGACAAAATCATAAATAATGGGTGGGACAATGGAGTCAGGATCCAGTACTATCATTGTCCTCAGGAAGCTTCGGACCTCTTCAGACAACTCACGATCGTCCCCCGACTAAGAGGAGATTAAGCCACGATTGTGATACGATTAAACACCAGTCCTGTCTGGGACATACTGGCATGGTCTGAGACTGGTTTGAGACTTCCTGGGACTAATAACAGACATCTATGGCCGATTTTTTTATTTTTTTATTTTCCATGGTGGGTCAGAGATGGATCTGTGATTAAGTCCAGACCTCCTGGGACCAAAACCAAGACAACCTGCCATAAACGGTCCCAGGATGTCTGAGACAACACAAAATTGTGCAAATTAGGGTCTGGGGAGATCTCTGGAAGTCTGAGGCTGGAATATTTGTGTGTAGGGTCAAAAGTGGATCGGTTACAGTCGTGAAAAATATCAAACATGTTTGATTTTTATACTGACCTCAACAGATCCAGACAGACTCAAGCAGACTGTGCAGGAAAAACATCAGGAATCAGGAAACTGATTCACAAAATACCTTAATCCGGAGCCTTAGTCATCTGGTGGAACAGACTTAAACAGAAACTTAGTAAAGTTCTATCACTATTAAAGCTTATTTGGATACACAGCATCAGGTATCCTGCATGCATGATACGGTCAATGGGAATATTCAATTTAATATAAAAGATAAGAGATGTTTTTATGTCTATGGTATGCGGAACGGTTGAAACACAGCTTCAGGTATCCGGTAAGCCTTTCAATCCTTGGATTGAATTGTGGCCGCATTCCATGCATAAAAAATCAATAAATTACATCAGAATGATGCCAATCTAGTACTAGTTGAGTTAAATCAGATTAAAGTAATGGCTAAAATTCTCAAAATTGCCATTTTGTGCTTGCTTTTGACACATAATATATCATTTTGAAGCCTACAACAATGACGTAACATTTACAATGGTAATCACAAACTACAGAAAAATTAAGTATAAATGATTAATTGCAAAAATAAAATTTTTGTTTTCTTTTTATTTTTTTCCTCAATTGTGCTTGTACTTTAAGGCAAATAAAACAAATAAAAGCGCTGCTTATATACATTTATTTTTAATAATATATAGTAATATTGATTTTTTTTCTCTTATTTCTAGATAGATTTTAATGCAATAAAAGCAGCATAAACATTGTTCAAGTACCTGTCTAATGATGTGTACCTGTTTTTAAACATTTGCAAAAATATTAACATCTGATGCCGATGCCCTACATCTTTTTGGAATTTAGTTGAAGATCTTAAATGTTCAGCTAAGTAGCAGTTTATGTCAGTATATATGGAAACACGCCAATCGAATAACGTATTCTGGACTCGGATGCCATATCCAGATACTGGATGCCGCATGTATGGAAACAGCCCTTTAAGTTTCGTAAATGTAAAGGAACAGGTAGCTCAAGAACAAAATATCGGTGCATTGAAAAAAGTTAAAAATCTATACATGACTGTGTTGGCGTTTATCTAACATCAATGCAAAATGGACCGTAGTTTACATTGATGATACAATAATTGCCTTTTTTAACATAACTAATTTATATTTATAAAGTGTCTCCCACCAGTTTATATAGCCTAATAATGTTGATTTACATATAAGTGTCAAGGGTTTAATATGCCACTTTGCAGCTGTTCAATTATTGATCTCATAAAGCCACCTTGGTGGTATTTCACCTTTGATCTTAACCATGGAGGTATCACCTAAAGAAGGCTGTTTTAATGTGTGAACACATTAATACATAACCTAACCTTTTAATCTCATGTACACCACAAAAAGATCACATGCTAAAATCACTTCCTTGTCTTGAATTGTTGCTCTTTCATTTATCACACCGACAGTAATAAGTATAATTATTCCTGATAATTAATGATGATCACTGGAAGTGTTTTAGAGACAAAAAGGACATAAAATCACCATTTAACTTAAGCATACTTACGCCCTTTTAGAAAGCCAATCTGTGGTTTATCTACAAGACCTTATCAGAAATTGATATTTCTTCAAGTATTTGTCAATCTTTTTATGTTTTATTTTTTTCTGGAAAGGTCAAATGTAAGATGTTTAGTCCTGTATCAAATTAAACTTAGTGAATATTTTCATATATACGACTATTGTCTCTAATTCAAAAGTGTTTCAAAGAGCATCCGTGTTTTCAAATGTGTTTTTCAACTTTGAAAGGTGTTTAATCAGTCTTTTTAAAAGAAGTTGTTGCTGTTTTGTAACATCAACTATTGAATCAACTTGGAGTTACTTAGCCCCTCCTACCAAAGAAGGCTTTACCCTTTAAAAGTATAAAAACAAACCAGGCAGATGCCATTTTAAGGATGAAATGGAATATACTGACCAGAAGCTTAAAATTTTAAGGTCACCCTAAGCTTCTGTAAAGAACTGACAGTGTTAAATGTACTCTGTATTGGGACCCTAACTTATTTACTGTGACCTCAATTTAAGGTGAACTTATCTTCACATTTCATTACTAATTATACTACAACTGAATAATAGTATGTTGAAGTAATGAAACATTTATCCCAATAACCCCATTATAGTAACAAGAAACAACCCTTACAAATAGGTTAAGGCAATAATTTTGAGGTTTTCCAAACATACAAAATAGTGGACAATAAAAGTAAAGCACCTCTCATAAGACATATACAAAAAGATATATATCACTCTTGAAGATTCACAATATAATACTCGTGCTAAGCAGTGATACAATATTGTCATATTGTAAAACATGTTTTCTAGTATATGTCATTCTGGAGTAAAATTGCATAAGGGAAGGGGAAAAGGGAAGGCCCATTGTGGTGTTTAAATGGAGGAATGTGACAGACGTTTAAAGGACATAGGTGTGTGTGATCTCTCTAATAATCATCTTATGGCTTCTTTATCACCCACTCACTGGAAAGTCCTTCATGTTTCATGTAAGGTGTCATATATATATATTGACTCCCATTATGTCCTTTGTGATTTCACCAAATTGTTTTCATATTAAGAGATTGTTGCAAGTATAGATCAAGTTGTCCATTGCTAGGTAGCTAGCAACAGAACTGTTTTCAATCTCAAGCTTATGGTCACTTGTTCTTCCCTTGTTTAAGTACATTTTTGTAATTATTTATTGACTACGCCAAGCAGGTATTAATTTGTACTGGCAGTTTGTTTGTCTGGTTGTTTGTTTGTTAGCAGAATTAGAGGAATACAATTCCATGCAACAGGTGCAGCTATGGCAAATCCATGTCTGCTTATTGCCTTTTTGGGACGGATTTAGGAAACTGATAGTGTATTCCATGACTTAGATTGCTAGATGTGATTAAAATGACAAATAGGGAGGTTGGGAAAAATTAAAGACTTAAAAGTAAGGAAGTTATATTTAAAAAGTATAAGATGTGAAAAGGGAAGCCAGTGTACTAGATTTTCTAGATATGTTGTAACATGACTCATTCTATCCATTTTGTAAACAATGTTGCAGAGAGCTTAAATGAACATCCCACAGTTTTTGTCTTCAGTGTACATTTCAGGAAAGACCTTTAGCCACAGCTTTGCATTTCATGATCCCACTTTCGGCCTTGGTGTTTAGGCACCAATAGGGGTCAGTCCCTCTGTTCCCTCAGGTTTAGGGTACCAGTCTATTTGTTATTTTTCAGTAGGGTATTCCTTAGCTATGGTGACCAATTGTATTATTTTGAATTGATTGGTGGAGTCTGGTCTTGTTGAGTAAATGTAAGGGTTCCCCTAGTAAAAAACCATGGCCTTGTGGTTGCCTAGGTTACTAGTCACAACAAATGCAGCAATTAGTCCTAGTTTGGCCCTTCCCATGTTGTGTTTACTTCACTCTTCAGTCCTTCTTGGATTGTCGACCCAGCAGGAGCTAAAATTAAAAATTTCAGAGTGCCCACCCTGGTAATGATGTGAGTGATATTTCAGATGCTCCCATGTTGTCCTTAACTTCCAGCCCTTTGGCTGTCGCTCACTCTCATTCCCCTTTGTATTTAATTATTTTATTATGACATGTCAATACTTGGGTGGTTTCAGAGTCTGGACATTTTTACAGTTTTAACTTGACATGTCGATGTTCTTTTAATAACCTTATGGGGTTGTCAATATTATATTCAAGTATCTGCTATTTTATGGAATTGCTTAGTCACTGGTGTTCTCTGAGCCTTTCAGTCTGACTTCAAATGATTCTGTATTAAATCTTGGGATTTTGTGTGACCTTGTGGTGTAATTTCACCCAGTAATTTGACCTTTATCTGACCTTGACTCAAGGTCACTTGTTTATGTCTTACTTTCACTGGGGTCACACTCTTTGCTACTTGGAGGTCAAGATTATGACCTCCCAACCTTTTTACCTTTGGCTTCCTTATTCTTAAGGTCAAACTGACTGGCTCCTTGATTTAGTGTATTGATTTAAATCTATAATTCTGTATTGTGTGTTTGTGTGTCAATCAGTATACATTTAAATTTCATTTATGACAACTTGCATTTAATCTTTGGGAAATGTAAATATTTTTAGATTTAATTGTATTTACACATGTTAATGAATTATGTGTGTTATGAATAAAACTGAGTACCCTCTCTTGTGTTATCACTGTGTGTGTTGGGGAACTTGGGGTGGGGGGGACTGTGTATGATAAGGACATCTGAACAGCAGTTGTTGTGCCATCACTAGAGGGGGAGTTCAGGGGATTCAAATTCCCCTCCCTCAAAATGTAAAGAGTGTTCAACAATGAACACAAAGCACCATACACAAATTTAAAAATTGAACATCCAGCACCTGATCCATATTCATCCAAAATAATAACATTGAATGTACTATTTCACAACCTTCTGTTATAATTTTATGTTGCTGATGTCAAAACTCAAGTTTTCTGGAAACAAATATTTTATATCTAAATTACCCGGAGAGTTATTGGATGTAGAAGACAATAATATCCATGTATGGATAGAATCTTTCCTGGTACTTGATTCTTAGGGTACACATACTGAATTAGTGCTTACAGATTACTTGGAGAAATATTTAACACATTTTGCCGGGGGAAATGGGTGGATGTATATCAAGGCTTGTACTTCTAAAAATCACTTTTTTTCATTTCTGTTTGTTTTTTGTTGATTTTTTTGTCACCAGAGCTTCATGAAAGTTGTGCTTCCAGTGAGTAATCTACCCTTCAAGTGTGCACTACTGGTGTTTCTGATTGCTTCCAAACTCTGATGTCAGTTCCTTACTGATGGCTTTACAGCTCGATCGAAAGACTCTTGGCCTTCTTTTTTTACTTTCTTGAATTATGGCCTAACGCGATGTTAACTATGTTTTTGTTTGAGTTCACAATATTTTGCCATGTAAACACCAGTGGCATATTTACAAAGTTGGCTTGTTTTGTAGTACATCAAAGACACTACGTTGACCTCCATTCATTCATATGGACGTATTGCTAAACCCTGATATGATAAACACGTCAACTTGAAACGTAACTTATCTCTTACGGAAATTATATAACGCTACGTGCCTTTTCAAAAGTAGTACTATACCTCTCTAAATTATGTATATTGTACAACATCAAAAGCCCCCTAAACATAAGCTTGATTCTTCACATATGGACGTTACTGAATATTATTTATTTAGATTTATTTAGATTTAATATTATTTAGATATGTAAAGGTTTAATATTTCCACTTAAGTCCAGGATGTGGCACTCTTTTAGCTTAAGCTTGATCCTATAACACTTCAATAAATGTTATACAATCAATTTAGTCAATAATTTGTAAACTTAAAAATAAGCAAAATAACCATTTATACATCATACACACTCTTAAATTTGTTATGACCCTCAGATCGAAAATACCTTTAGCAAATAAACAACAGCAAATTTGTGACTAAAATATTTCCCACAGACTATCAAAGGCTTTCTTGTTATCTACTAATATCTTTTGACCATGGAGTGCTGTCCAGTTAAGTGGTTTACAATCAACTCTTTCATCTTAAAGACCAATAGAAATTTTTCTCACATGAGAAAATCTACGCCTGTCAAAATCGTTATTATTACTGGTCATCCGGAAGTGTTTTATATATATTTTGCTGGAAACTAATGTTTGAAAATTGTAATATTTTAGAAAATAACTTTTGACCTATTCATATGTGAAAGTTGTAAAATATGTGATGAAACTGAAATTATAAACAACAGAACAACTGAAACTATATACAACAGAACAATTAAAAACCAGAGCACTTGAAGAAAGCTGACCTCCACCAAGGCCATTCAATAGTGCAATAATAAAAAGAAAACTAATTAAAAATCCCTGGATTTAGACAGTGACCTGGATCAATATCATCATTAAATCATATGTTCCTGGTTTCTCTGTCAATATTTCCTGAAAATTTTAGAGGTATTTTCAGATTTTGAGATATTTTATAAACAAATAAATAAACAAGCAGACAGACAAACACATGCCACCAAATACATTACCTCTTTGGCGGGGGTACAAATGATACTTAAGCATTACAATTCAGTATCGTGTATTTTTATTCCCTATAAATTAAAACTGATTTTTAACACATATAAAGATTGACAGACACCCTGAAGTACAAATGTATTGTGTAATTGAACTCAGCACAATATTGCCATTACTACAGGTACTCTAAGAGCTATTTGACTTATCCTGACTGTACAGGTACATCCCAACCTTTCTATTGACTTATTCCCCTACAGAGAACGACAGAATCTCATGGATGGCCATTCATCCACATTCCTGGGGTTCTTTAGCCTTCCACTGGGTAGAGGACCCAATTACAGAGGGCAGCCATTTTAGTGGTCATCTGAGCCACTGTGTATCTGCCTGTACCTCGCACTATATTCATGCCCCATGTCTTCATAGGCAAGTAAGTTACCCACTAGGCCACAGAGAGATAACAAGTACCTACTCAGAGAAAGATTATAACACATATGACCTTGACCAATGGTGGGTCAATCTACTAACCTCACTTTGGTGTTTACATCCAGAGAACCGGGTGATACCTTTACTTGAGTACACTGTGTGGTAGTACTGACTAGATTCCTTGATACCGATCCCATAGTAGTGATACCTGAAATAATTGTAAATTTTGGAAAATTGATAAATATGTCCATATACATTTTTGACAGTTTGAAAAAGAGATCAACGTCGTTATTTCATGATACAATAGAAAAACTTCCCAACTGACATATACAGAAAAAATATATATCAAGGATGAAGATGATAATATTATACGATATGATATTATACGATATTACATTGTTATCTTCATGAGTGATATATTTTTTTCTGTATATGTCTATAGAGGGATGCTTCATTTTATTATCCACCATTTTGTATGTTTTATGAGTTAAGTAACTGCATATGTAACGAAAGAATGTGAAAAACGCTGTCAAAAATGCATGGGCAACAGATAAAATATAAACTTCAATCTTTAAGTTACAATATTTCAGTGATTTCTGCATGGATTTTTATGCAGCAAACACGAGCAGAAGCAAAAGATTTTTCGAATGATACAGAATACATATTTGTGGGTTACACAATTTCTGAGATATAAGTGAAAATCCTGGAGTGACAGACAGACATTTATGTCAAATATGTATGAAAAGTGTTCTTGGAATATTTATGGTATTTCTCCCAACTTACTTGGAATGACCTCTGGTTCCAAGTCTTCTGGTAGTTAGATTTGGGAACTTGTGTCTTATTGTCTGAAAATAAAGGTATATTATTTTAAAGTAAAGTCTGTCAATGTGATTAACAAAAATTGACTTGGTTCAGATGAATGGTTTGTGAAATTAGCAAGGAATTTTAATGTAAATTTAATGTAAAATTAGCAGTTTTATAGCATTTAATTTCTGTATATCCAGAGAATAAGGAGGAGGCTATGGTGGTGCAGTGGTAACATACTGGCCTTTAACTTCTGGGATTTCAGTTCGAAACCCCGACCTGACCTCACGTTGGAAAGCTGGTAGTTGTTTGTTATTGGTCAGCAATTTGTAGTGCAGAACCTTGACTAACCTTATGTTCTGGTTTCCTCTGCCCTTCCTACTACCCATCACAATATAACCAATAAAGTACTTGATGTGATGAAAAACAATAAATAAATAAACCAGAGAATAAGGTGCAAAAATTATTAGCACTAATTAACAGACAAAAAATATCCTTGTAATAAAACAAAAACAACAAAAAAATTGTCCATGACTCCAGTTTTCTCACCTTTCCAAAAGTGGCAGCACAAGCAGGTTGTATACTGTGTTTTGCACAAAAGTCCAGATAATGTGTGTACAGTACATTTCTTGGCAGGCACACTCCCTCACAGGTGCAGTAGTTCTCGTCCAACCTAGGGCGAAAAGAGTGAGCCTAATACATATCAATAACCATATAAGATGATCCTATGAACAAATTAGAATGAATGTTACGTCACTGTAGCCTAGTGGGTTAGATACTTGCCTAAGTAAACAGAGAATGTGGGTTCAAATCCAGGTACAGGCAAATAAATAGCTGGTTGGAAAGCCAATTAAAATGGTAGTCATCTTGGACCTACCCTTATTATCTGAAGCACCTCAGTTATGTTGATAAATGCCCCAATGATATTACTATAGAGATGGATAAAAAATAAAAACAGAAGATGTTTCAGGGAAGAAAAATGTTTCCAATGAAATCACGACAGAGGCATATAGTATTCTGCGAATAAAAACCCAGTTTTACAAAATGATGCAAACTCAGAGTCAAAGTTGGGGTTTTACGTCCTGTTCAACAGCCCGGGTCATATTGGGAGAGGTCCCCAGCATTGCCACTTGTGGGACTCGAACCCAGGGAGGTGACAACCTATGATTAGATGCCAAACACTAGGCTACCAAAGACCTTCCCAAAATGATACAAATAACTGGTTTTTTTTAAGAAACAAATTTAATATATGATATATTCAGCTCAAGGAAACCATGCTCCTTAAAAGAAAATAAAGGAAAATATCATTTAAATCACCTACCATTGTAATGTGAGGTTGACTTGTTTCTTCTTGTCACGACTGAGCTGGGATGATGAAGAAGATGATTTCTTAGACTCAATAGAATGGGTGCTTGATTTTGTTGAAGACATAACTCCACTTGCTGCTGAGAACACAATATTACAGTGACAACATCTTAAGTGTGATTTATTATGACTGCAAAGTTTCTCCTCACAAACTAAAATTACTGTATTTCAACCACAATACTTCTTGTCTAGCTATTTATAGTAAGTGAAAACTATGTGCTTGTACAAGAATATCCTGATATATTCTGATTATTGTACTGATACATTTCAACCCTCTTGGATCTGAGCTGGTCTCACCAAAGGCTAAAGATTCATAAAATCTGTCCCCCTAAGGTAAACCCCAGCAGAATGTTGCCCCGGATTGCCCCAGATTATTGATTTTTCATGTAAATCAGTAATGACTTAATCGAACTGACACTTACTTGTTCCACACCAGACAAGTGCACATCCCAAGGGTGTCATGAGCAAGCGACCATATGGACAATACCTGCGCCTGAGGAGAATATGTTCTCTTGACACTGACTTCAAGGAGAATGCAGATAAATTAACAAAATATTATTTAGATAGAGGGTATCCCCTCAAACAACTCTAAAAATCATTATGAAATAGTTAAACAGTTCAGTCAACAATAGCTACTTAAAGGCCAGAAGACCAACAAGACCAAGAAGACCCCTCCAGTAATGGTTACAAGATTTAACCCTAATAACCCAAATATTAGGAAATTCATATATTCCAACTGGAATATAATCGAACAGTGTGATGACATCAAAAATATATTCTCAGCAAAACCATTGATAGGATTCAGAAGACTACCACACCTTAAACATATTTTAACAAAAAAAAAAATATATCCTACCCACCCAAAGAAATAACAATGAATACTACTAAATCAAAGGTTTGCACTAGGCTGGGGAAGTGCACTTAACTGTCCTAAGATAAACAAAATTACTGAGTTCAAAAGTCACCACACAGGTAACACACATATATGTGTAACCGAAACCCACATTATTAACATGTGAAATTAGTAACATTATGTACCTAATAGAATGTAATTTATGTGGTAAACAATATATTGTTGAACCAGGCAGAGCATTCAGACAAAGAATTGTATTAACATACTGCAAGTGGCAAAAAACCAGAAAACTTGGAGACACCAGTATCTAAACATTTCCACTTAGAAGATCACTCATACATTAATATGAAGTTTAGTGTGATAGAATGGTTAGGCACTGAAATAAACCCCCAAACCCAAACTAATCCCAGAGCAAAAGAATTGGAATTTATTTGGGATGTGCCAACCCAATTGGCATCAAACAATTTGTGTAATGAAATTTCTCTTATTGGTATAGATGGTGTCCCTATGCCCTTATACCCCTTATAATAATATAAGTAAATAATATAAGTATTTATAATAAGTAGAAACAACTTTACTAATTATTACCTCTGCCAAGACAGTATTACTTTCATGGACGTTTGTTTGTCTCTTTGTTAGGCTAGAATGTCATGAAAAAATTCAGAATATTGGTCTTGGTCCAACTTAGATTCTTTAAATTTTGCGAGTTATCCAGATCATTGTCTGGATACAACAAAACCCCATTTACTTATCATTACATGCCTTAGCAGAGGTCTGTGCTCTCTAAGCGATATTGTTGTAATCGTGGTATAATTAGTAACATGGAGTCCAGTTTTACCTGAACACAATTACTTGTATTTTTACGTTATATGGTTTAAAAAATAAGTGTTAGTAAATACATGTACATACCTAACAAACAGGATTCGATTAGGTCAGATACAGGGCACTCTTTAAACTGAACACACAGGCGAAAATAGTTTTCAAATCTTTCTACAAATAAGCTAGTTCTGTTAATTTTTAAAATGGGAGCCCCAAATTTATGATGACATTACTTACCAATCTAATACGATCCTTGGATGCCAGTTTTGTATCAACTCATAATATATTGTTGTCAGATAAGTTATAGTATGTAACTTCCAACTGTTTTTGTCATAATCAAATTATCTCACATTGTGTCATTGGTGATGTATACGGGTCTAAGGGCTGGTCTGTCACGCCTGCATCAAACTACTCAGGTGGACATTGAATCTCATACAATAGATGGGCAAGAGCATGAACTTCGTGTATTGTATGTAATGTAAATAATATCTAATGTACCCACAAAATTATTTTGTGGAGCAAGAAGGAAAATAGACAACAAAGAATATAATTTACCCCATCTTTACCTAAATGATTTAAGTCTAGAGTGTCTTAAGCTAAAAAAAGGATGTATCTACACGAATTAGCAGCTTCTCGTGTGAGTTATAAGTGACTATAAAAATCCCATACTCAAGTCAAGTAGAGGGGGTATTAAGTTCTTTACATAGTCAGATATTAGTTCCGGGACATCCTGTAGGGGGTTTAACACTTGTCAGGACAAATGAACTTTATGGCTTATCACCTGTAATTTTGACTGGAATGAAATATTGTACAAATATTTGCCAACTGTCTAGAAAGTTGGGAGGTGTTTAGCACTGGTATCAAGAGTTGCTATATTTTATGCTCAGTGAAGGACTTCATGTTTACCAGTTGTCATTACACTAATGTACCATTCACACTTTACCGGTAATACCTGGTTCACACTCTCCTGTCTTGGCTTCATAAGCTATGTATGAGCACAACATTTTTAAATCAACGTGGCTCGTTTGCAGTTTGACATGTTTTGTGCTTTTGTAGTATCTGCCCATTGCAAAAAGTGTAAGTCAGGAACGGTATTTAGGTAGGATGAAATCAACACAGAATGGATAACTTTCTGTGAATATAACAACTTTTTTTAATGTCTTACCTGGCTGAAGGCAGAGTGGTATTTACTTAAAGGTGGCATGTTTTTAAACATACACTACATGCATGTACAAGGACCATTGATGGAACAATAATACCCCTTTACCAGTACAGGTGATATAACCCCACGGTTATAGGCATTACAAAAAATGCCCCTGTATTTCAACTACCATTTGACATTCTTATGTAAACTTGTGATACAGTGGCCCATCGTCCCATTCCTTGAGCATACCACAGAGTTTTTAAAATGTTTAAAATTTCTGCCTCTTAATTTCTCACTGTAACCTTCCGCAGATAAATTTTCCATGTGGTGAGCGAAGACGACATCCGTGGTTTATTAAGGTTGTGATTCAGTTGTGTTTCCGTAGCATGGCTTGGTCCAATGGCTATTGAAAGTGGGTTGAGGTCTATGAAGGTTGCCTCTTACTGACAAACATTTGTACTGCTGTTGTCCTACTGTTATTCACTGTTACACTTACTATCACATCAGTGACCATGCAAATGATACCTTATGGGTACATATGATATGAGGCGCCCTGCGAGGGGTTCCACCGCGATGCAAAACTTCCAACAGCAGGTTATATTGCCCTTAGTGTGAAAAGGGTATAAGAACATATTTATGGAGCACAATTCAATTATGTGTTGATATAACTGTACAGACCAGGGTAAATGATGCCATAAGGTGTCCCATTGTGCCTGCATTTGGAAATCAGTTACTTAAAATGTGTTTTATGCGATGTTTTTTTAAGTTACAAAAGGTTCCTGTTTAGATTTTTAACAAAAGTCACCCAAGATATTTTAAACTATTCTAAACTTTCTTGGCGCTAATCCTAAACATATGTACATAAAACCGTACAAAATGAATAAATAAGTAAATACATTTCTCACAAAGATTGCAACTTTAAAAGTAAAACAAAGGTCAATTGGTACATTCCCCAAATTGGCACAACATTGAAGTAAAAATAAAATAATTTTTTAGCCAATCCGGATCATCTAATGCAACAAAAATCTAGCTTTCTAAATTGTACATTGATTGGTTATGTTACAATCTGGGGAGTCAGCTCCATGTCAGAAGGATGTCATCAGCCTTAGAATGAATTAGTTAGCATTTATTTGTCAGTTAATTTAGAAAACCTACCAAATAATACATGTATATATACTAAAACATATATTTCATGAATGAAGATGACACTTTTGTACACAAGTGTGTAGCACGAGTGTTATATCACTAATGTTAATGAGTACTAGTACTCATTTATAAAAGCAAGCCAATTTTAATGCTGTCAAAATTTCTCCATTTTAAAGTAATTAAGCACTTTGATAATCCAGAATGTGCCTTATAAAATAGTTGCAAAATTTAACGTTTATGTTGTCACATGATTTACAATACTAATACAAATAAATTTGCAGCATACAATTCCACACTACGAAGAGTCTACTGTTAATTGGTAACATTTTTCTGATATTATAACAGATTTTAAAGCTTTGTACTTTGGTGTTAAATGTAACTTTTAATCCAGGAAACGCAACAAATTATCATGAAATGTGTTATTAATTTGAGAAAAGCAAAATTATATCTTTTTTTAGAATGATCAGTGGTATTCCATGTACATTAGTATTCATGACATGACACCTGATTAAGTTAGCTGAAACATCCTCAAAACTGTAGCAAGATAAACCTTAATAATGTATATTTGCAAATAAAATAACTGAATGTTTTGTTAAAACTAATGTTTCTTAACAAGTGTTACATTTCTAGAATTCCTAAATCCCAATCAATAAGCATATCTACCCATTATTGTTCCAATTAAAATTTGATTATTGTCAGTTAATTCTTTACATTCTCAAGTTGTATTTATATCTTCAATAAAGTTTTATACTTAAGTAATGTAATTTTACCAAATTTTACACGTGCAGTTTATGCTAATAAACAAGCTCCCCCTTATATCTTTTAAGAGACAGTAGTTAGTCACAGATAATAAACTCTAAGTGTTTTATCTCCAAACCCTCTGACAACTTCATAATTTGGGGACACGCCTTTCACCAAATTCTGATTTTTGCACAAACGCGCTGATAGTGGTGGTGTATTAAATTCTCCAGTCACAAGGACTCAGTAGTGAAAATGCCGGTTTAATGCTATCATATGCTCTTCTGAAGTCAATAAAGTTTACAGCTGCACTATTTTTGTACTGAAAGAACTTGATGTTTTCAATATGAGTGCATTAAAAAACTTTAACTGTCAACCTTTTGATTGGGACAATCTTTTTTTTTTCAATTTAGCTAAAAATAAAAATCATTAACTTAAGATATCAAGACAAAATGAGTCGAATTCACAGTAAATAAATTTTACTAAATGGGTTTACTAAAGGGATTTAGTTATTAGATTAACTCAATAAGGTTTCTTCTAAATTTAATTGTTTAGAAGTTTTATTCTTGCTTGTAACAATTTGAAAAAAATGTGCATATTGAAAATAGCAAAAAAATGCAAAAAAAAATGCCAGACTAAACTTAGTCAATTGAAAACACTTTCATGTCATAAAAATTTATTACTACAAACACTGTGGTCTAAGATTAAATGCAAAAAATTAACTATTTACTTTATTTTTATTTAGTAGTGATAATTCCCAGGGGAAAGCAAAGAAAAGCTTGATAATATAACATAACACTAGAAAGGATAAACATAACCAGAGAATGAACATAGATACAGAATGCAAAACAATGACATCTCACTGTAAACAAGTGATTTTTGTTCTCCAAGGCCTTTCCACCATTGTTATTCAGCTGGTGTGTCTGTGGTGCCCAGGCCCTGATGAATTTTGGAATACTACTTATGATTGTTGCTCCTTAGAGTCTGCCTAAATTCAAAGAGTATAAATGCTATATAGCCTAGAGTAGAATAAAATTATATGTAATATCCCTGGTATCAAGCTTTAAGACTTTGGTCATATCTGTGATGACTTTTTTCGTCATTCAGACAATAGCCCAGTGTATCAGCTTGATTATTGTGTAAATATGTATAAAATTTATAAATATTTATGTGGTATATGTTTTGCTCAAATTTAACAAATTTTAACCTAATATATATCAATTAGCCTCCAAATTTGTTAACTAAAACAACTGATCATACACATATTTTAGAACTTATCGAATTAATACCTTACAGCAGAAATATAATATGCTGTCAATATTAATTTATTCTTCTGAAACTACTATTTGTATTGAAACTGGTCTCCAGTTTTTATTTACATTATCGTGAAGCTTTACTGCTAATTTCAAACAAAAAATTTCAAAATGATAAACTGTGTCAGATGAAGTACACTCAAACAAACATTTATCCTAGCTAATTCTCTTTGCTCCGGAACCTGTCGATTTCATTAATTATAGGTATTTTTACTGCTTAACAAATTAATCTGTTTTTTTTTCATTTTAAAGAAGTATTTTTGATACAATGCATAATTGTGTCCATATGATACAAATTAACTTATTGTCCCTCTAAAACTACTTTTTGTGTCCAGTTTTTATTTCAAATATTGACCATCATCTCTTTTAAAACATCAGTTTTGATAAATCTCCAAATTAAAATTCCAATTTCACACATTTTTCAGTTTATATTATTTATACATATATATCATTATGAGTCATGTGCTCGTCAATAAAAACATGTTTAAAATATCTCACCAGTCGGCATCACCATTGATCAACTTTGCTTTTAAATTCAAACATTTTGACAATATCCACAAATCATGATTCCATATTCATACAATTTCTAGTTCAGATTTCCTAAAAATATATATTTTCTATAGTGATCCATAGGCTCGCAAATAAATATGTCTCCTAAAATATCACAATATTTATTTTTAGCTGCACATACTAATCTTATATAGAGACTTTTTTTATTTGTCATCTCAAACCCAATCAGTGATCATCCTTAAAACAGTAATACATTTATAAGGTCTTTATTCAGTCACACATACGTTTATCTGTGTATTTTCCTGTGGGCGGTAAATATTGTAAAATTTTATACAACAGTTAAAATTTGGCAGTGGTAAAGCCACCTTTATTAAATTAAGTTACAAGAAAGGCTAATCATTGAAATTCTTCCACATTCTTTATTAAATAAATGACTTAAAGCTAACATAAACAAAATGAAATATGATTAAAACTAAAATCAGTCAAATTTAATATATTTTGGCTTTGTCAGTGGCAAATTACAAACACCATGATGAATTTGCAAGTGTTTATTGTACCCACAATAAAACCATCCTTAAATGCAGACAGTCTTCGTCTTTAACATTTATTACCAGTTTTTACCGTGTCTTCAAAAAGTCATGCCTTCCTACAAGTATCAATGAATTAAACAAGTATTATTTTATGACACACTCCAATGGAAATGGATTGTTATTACAAAAATTGGGGAAACATTTTTTTTTTAATTATTTGAAATTAATGGCCAAATATATTGCTTATAATAAAACCTTAATTCACCTTTAATGTCTAATCTAGACTTGACAACCTAGTGATCAAATTCTAAGATGACTTTCAAATAACAACTGGTTGGTTCCTACTAACTCTTTTGAATATATATTTATAAAACCGATTAGGAATTTAATTTGGCTTGAGGTGATAATTTTGCTCACACCATAAATCAGCGCAAACTGGAAGCACATAACAAAATTCTAAAGTTGAACTAGTTTATCTATACATAGAGGCGGGCAGACAATGAATGCATCTCAAAACACAACCTCTTTTTGTGGAAGTATTTACAAAAAAAAAACACGGAGGGAAGTTTATTATTCATAAAGACAATTTATTTCCATCTTATTTGTCACCTATCTGTTATTGATTTTGTTTCACACAATGTATCAATTAAGAATCAGTTGGATAAATGTCATGATAAGATAGTTATTATCACTGATATACAATGAATTCAAGACCATATCAGAACCTAGTTTCAGGTCTGAAAAGGTAAGGCGTCTTAAGTCAGATTGACATTTATTGATATGTATATACAGTGAAGTTATATCTGATATATGGTTATTTGACAACAATATCAGTCATCCAGTATCAGGTCTGAAGAGGTGAGGTGTCTCCAATTACACTGTCTGGAGTGCAACATAAATTTAGCAAAACAAGTATTATTAATGACTGTTTTTATGGTGTGTTCTTATTTAAAGTGTCATTATATATTCCCATATTACTCTTAGAATTGGTATATCTCCTTATTTATGTAGTAAATTGCACAGGTCACAGTCTTCTTGCCTCTGCCACTGACCAAAATGATAAATATGATATGGCTAAAAGCTTACCATCTCCTTACTGTCAATTCTTATTGCCAATAGATAGAGAGGGTCAGGGATATGTGGTTTCTGTATAGTTTGGATTTCTGCTCCACGACCCTCATACTTATGTCTCCAAAACAGACTTTGGTCTTGGTAATACAGCTTGTAAAAGGATGTGGAAGGTTTTTCAAACACCTGAGAAAGGTGGTCGCAAATGCAAATCGCATTCCTCACTGTGTCTGCTGTGTCTAACGTGTGCTACCCTAATGCCACATTCACACTACAGGTGGTAGACCCTGTGGTTAGAAGTGTTACTCGGTGATGGATTCCTCCAAGCACGCCTCATATCTTTCAAGATTTTGATCCCGTTCACACTACAGATGCATGGCCACTGATTGGATACAGTTTGTAACTGTCACTAACAGTAGGACGACCGTACTCCATTAGCTTCAACTCACCTTCAGTAGCCATCGGAGGAACATGTATTTCCGAAACAAGACCGTATCAGAACCTTATATAAACCACAAACCACACCTTCAGTTACCATATGAAAAAAAAAGTATCTGCAGAATGCCACTTAAATGGACGGAAGGGGCTCAACATACACTTATAAAGGCACAATGGTAGTACTGGCACGGGAGAGTGATTGGCAGTCACTGATGTTGTGATTGGATGTTCCACCACTTTGTCAAAAAATTAAATATAGACGTCAGATGGCAGTTGAAAGACAGGGATGTTTTGACCATTGCCTACTACCGTGGGGTTTGCCATCTGTAAGATGAAAAAGGAATAATACAAATCCCATTGAAACGTACCAAATGCATCCTGCCATTACATTAAGTGCATACTACAAGAATCCACAACTGAAGGTAGAGGATCTCTGTTGGTAGCATTAGGTGACCTCACTATGAAAAGATGTTACTTAATTAGGTGTAGGTTTAAAGATGGCTTGTAAAGGATGGTTTCACACCATGTAGGAGCAGTTCTGTACACAAGAGTCTTAAGACAACTTACATCAGACAGTATTTTCTTCCTGGTTCTTCTAGCTATCTTATCATGTTTACAGAGACAGAGATAAGCTATATTATTAATTGCCACTTTGATAAAGAATGATTAAAGAATGCCAGCTAATTACACTGGATGCTTGTGTTATAGCTAAAATAATAAATGTATGCTATGTATTTTATCTTGTCAAAAGTTCAGATATAATCCTTGTTTCTTAAGATATTGATTAGTTTTTAAGTGAGTATTAATGTACCCACACAAAATGAAGAATCAAAATAACAATTAAAATATTACAGAAGTGAAATTAAGATTAACAATAAGAACTATTTCCCTAACTTATTACACAATATATACATGGTTTTGCTTGTCATAGTGATAAATTCAAATTTATTACCCATCATGAGCCATATTTGACTTAAAGTTTTGGAACGTGCAGACCTAGACATGAAGTGGCTGGGTTACCGTCATTTGTGGATATAGAACACAATATCTGGGGTTCCAGTAACAAAAACTGACAGTACTTTTTCCGTGAAACCCATAAATATTTAATAATATTGTAATATTTATTTTGCAAACAGACAAAAGGACGGCAATGTTCACGTAACCTCCGTTATTGGAGGTATAGTGTCATATTGGATGCAAACAGCTGAGTACAGAATAGCTAACATTAGTGTTTTAGTCGCTTATCAACATGAAGTTATGAGTTATCTGCTTTAGAAGTGTATTGCAAATATACTTTTATACAGATTAAGTTAATACAGAAGTTTTAAAAAAAATTCTTGCATTTTTCTTGAAGAAAATGAAAATTTGTATTCTAAGAATGGGAATGTTAATGAATATGAACCCTTCTTAAACTCATGGAGAAATCTCTTACTATTAAGTCCCACTAACTCTTATTCAAGATTCATCACATCAGAAATTAAATTTGAACTTTCACACAAATTTAGTTGCAACAATGATTGAATATATCACATAGCACATAAAATGCAAGGGGAAAATGATGAAATGTGACTATAACCAGACCTGCAAGATTTTCGGGGTTATATTCTGAAAAAAACCCCATTATAATGATCGATTTTGTACATACTGAAGTTCTAAGTCTTATTGTAATACCTATGAAAAGTGTGGAGACTGTTACAACTGACCCTTTTGAAACAGGGTGGAAAAACTGACAAAATACATAAATTCGCCACATATCTGAAATTCGCCACAGGTAAAAATACTAATAAAATAAATGAATTGTGGTGAGATTTGTTGACTGTATAGTAAATTAAGGCTTTTTGAACTGAAAAATACCAATTTTTAGACAAAAACATCATTTTCTTCATAAAATTAACTAAGGTTTTAGAGGTGGCGAATTTTAGATTCCTGGCGAATTTTAGATTTCTTACTCTATGTCCTGAGTGAAAAATAGTCATACAACAGAAATGATACATATTACAACCTAAGATCGGGGGCTTGGTGGTGTAGCAGTTAGAGTGCTCGCCTTCAACCTCTGAGGTGCCGGTTCGAATCTCGGCCCAGGTGGTTCATGTTGGAAAGTTGGTTGCCGATACCCAATGGTTTACAATGCAGAATCTTGACCAACTAGTATGCACTGGTTCCTCAACTCCTAAACTACCCATTGCAATATGACCCCGGCTGTTGAATGCAATGTAAAACAACAACAAAAAATAAAAACACAACAGAACGTTATATTCAATAACATTTTGAGAATTATTTTTCTTCTTAGTGTTTTTAAGACAGGAGCCGTTTTCTAATGAAAAAGTCTAAGAAAAAATATGATGTTAATATGGATATGAACTTATAGAATTGAAAAGATAAAAAGAACACTTGCAGAACACATACGTCTGCCAAGGTCCAACATCTTTTAATATTGCTTATGAGTGCTATGATAGAAAAATCCTTTTAAATATTTTTGACTCCATATGGTAATACAAATTACCACCAAAATCTAGATACTCGTTCCTTGTAACATTATCAAAGTTTCCATAAAATTTCATCAAAATCCATCCTTTATTTGGCGGACATGTTCAAGCAAACAGTTGGGTATAGAACAGCTAACATTAATTATAATTCCAATTGGACTTTTATAGTGCTTAATCTCTTCTTTTTAAAGGGGACTCCGAGGAGCAACCAAACTCTAAACAGTCAACCAATTTCAGTATCCAGGGACAGAAAAGAGGCCAAGCACCACAGAGAATGCCAGGGGTGAGTATAAGACTAAGGTGGGTATGCCTTGGTGTACAGGTAGGTTTTGAGCTGCTTTCTGAAAGAGGCTAGGGGGACGTACAAATGTCATTGCATTAGTGTTGTAGTTGCTGATCAAACATTAATGTATTTGTTGCAGAAAAATATTGCAGATTCACATTATATATAGGAATCATAAAAAATACTTATTCTAAAAAAAAATTATTCTTAGATTTTTTTCAAAGAAAATACCTATAATCTAAGGAAATTCTTATCCTAAGAATGGGAATGTTTGTGCATATGAACCTTTGCTCTAAATTGTAACAATAGAACTCAGAGAGGTATGTAAGGCACATAATAAATGAGAAAATCTGAATTACTATTATCATTTATATCCAGACGGTGATCCACACCACTCTCACAAATTAATGGGACCCCAGCTGGACCAAGACCCGTCTTCTGGTTCCAGCCACTAGTACTTGTGGAATCATTGCTGACAAACAAACAGTAATGAAAGTAATACCTCCCTTTGCGGAGGTAATAACACGCCCCAATAACTCTTATACAAGAGACTGAGAAGACCGATAAAACATATTTTGTCTTCTGAATTGATCATTCAAACAACATATTTATTGAATGGTGTGTAAGATTAACCCATACAAATAATAGTTGCAGCAAATGAAATAAGACATAACTAAATTAATGGAATAAATAGAATAATAGTTCTTACTTTATATTTAACTAAGTTAATACCAAAATGATTAGCAGTAGCCAAGCAGGACAAAAATTGGCCACTCGCAAAGGCTTTTTAACTATGTTTTGATTTTCTTAATTTTATAGGTCACTGCGATCGCCCTGAACAGGCCACCAACCATCACGAGGAGATAAGGTAAGCTGTCTGACTTGCACGAGTTTACTCCCAATCGAACGGTCTGGGTGCTTGGGAGGCCAACTCTTGACAGTGTTTCTGGAGCACAGTACAGACATGAAAAGTGACACTTTAAGGCCAATATATTAGGGGGCTCGGTGGTGTAGCGGGTAGAGTTCTCGCCTCCAATCTCTGAGGCCGCTGGTTCGAATCTTGGGCCGGGCGCTTCATGTTGGAAAGTTGGTAGTTACTTGCCGATGCCCGGTGGTTTACAGTGCAGTATGCACTGGTTTCCTCCACCTGTAAACTACCGGTCGCAATATGACCCTGGCTGTTGAACGCGACGTAAAACAACAAATAAATAAATTAAAGCCAATATTTTAAAACATATTTACCTTGTAAATGTTGTTTATGTTGAAGACATTACTTTTATCTGTTGAAGGGATGGTGTCTTTTCTCCAGAGATAGCTGCACCAAAGATATAATGAAATCTCCAATAAAACCAATAATATTAATAGTATTACGTTTATATGTATCTAATCCACAAATTATCCTTTTCTTTTATGCTGGGTTGCAAGTTAAAAAACACCATAAAATGAGTTATTTAATACTATCCACATTTACTAAACATAAATACAAAGAATCATTTGCAACATGCCATTAATATCTGCATCAACATATTTTAAATACAGAACTAGTCATGTGACAACAAAAACATAATATCTTAATATTGTTGAAAGAGATTGTACCTTTTGATAGTTAAGCTAAATACTTTATAATGACATATTCAGAGACACTAAGATATATATATCAGGCCACTTGAACAATTTTAATAACGCTGATGATACAAGGAGTTGCCCTTTTTATCCCATGTTTAACCAATGCAATTACTTTGATACCACCGGCCAATGGTGTTTTGAAATGAAAATGGTTATCTCAGACTTTTACCTTCCATATTAAAAAATTCAAAGAAAATCCAAAGAGCAACTTTATTTTAGCAATAATGAAACTACCTTTGAACATAACGAATGATACATTTAGACTGTTAACTTTAGATGCAAGATCTATATAGTTTGACTGAATATTAGATATTCTGTTTGCTTTAATATCATATAAGGTTCATTTCAGTAATATTTTGTTTGCTATCTGGCAAATGTCTGTTCATATAGCTATTGTAACTAATTATCAATATGTTTACCTTTTCAAGGTCGTCATCTTGGATGGTAGTTAAATTAATACAGTTGTGCATTGATAGGACCTGACCTCAGTTATTGACCTTCAGAAGGTTGCCTAGCTGGACCCGTCTGACAGAAGAATTATTCAAGCTGTTGGATAATTTAAGATGATAATCAAGACATTTTAATTCCAAAGAACTTTCATAAAATGTAACTTAGAGTTATTTCTATCCAAACAGAACTTTTAAACACAGCAGTTTTAGTTCAGTCAAGTTCATAGTTGGGAAGGACGCTTCTGGTGTGATTCGGTGGCATTCAGTGGCATTCGCATTTGGGTTCGATATAATACAAGCCAAAAAGTAATCTTGGGACAACTTTCTAAGGAGTAGTAGTAGTAGTCCATTGTATTGAATTAACAATGTCGAAGTTTGAGAATTAAATAAAACATTTGTGTTTACTATGGACATGTTACATACCACTTGCCAGACCTGATTCTGTACTTTGAAATAGCTGTTATGTCTTCTCATGAGCTGTTTTAAAATATTCAAGCTGAAGGGATGGAATGGGGGGTGTATATATGAGGCGTTTTCATTCTTCAAGATTCACTGTCCAGATGTGAGATCTCTTTGACGGAGAGATAAAGACGATATTGTCAACCATAATGCAAATACATACAGTAACGTAACCATTGCATTTCCCATACAGTCTGTTCAATATGGCATAAAACTTTATTGTGGTGCAGAAGCCTATCTTCAAGGGCAGTGTTATGAATTAATGGTTTTCAGATTATAACACCTGTGTTGATAGTCTTTATCACAAAGACATGAGGATTTATACTTGTTACAATAATTGACGTCAGATAAGAGGGCACGTCTTATAAAGAAAAAAAAACAAGCCTTTCCCCAGGCGTAAAGTATCAAAAAATGAATCAAGTATCAAAGAATCTATGGTAATGGTTTCTTAATCTATACAACGTTCTGTAGAATGTTTTGTGACCTGGGACTAACAGTTTTGTGCATGAAAATATTTTTGACTGCTTTCTCCAATAACTCCTAGAGTTTAAAAAAAATTGAAATCATTCTGTGAAGGAAGGATGGTACAATTCCAAAGATACCAACCAGCTGAAAATAGATGAAGATAAAATGAGAGAAAAAGCTGTGTATGACTCTTACTATCAACTATAATTATAATAACTATAATTTTTTGAGTTTCCTAATTATCTTTAATATTTTTACATGTGGTATTACCTGTAATTTGGTTGTTTAATGTATTGCTTTGATGTAGTAGTAGTAGTAGCAGTAGTAGTAGTAGTAGTACTAGTAGCAGCAGTAGCAGTAGTAGCAGAAGTAGTAGCAGTAGTAGTAGTACTAGCAGCAGTAGCAGCAGTAGTAGTAGCCCATTGTGTTCATTCATTCAACTCTGTTGAAGTTTGAGAATTAACTAAACCATTTGTGTTGACTATGCACATTTTACGTACCATTAAACAGACCTGATTCTGTACTTTGCAGCCGTGATTGATCAAAATCTGAATAAAAATGGTTTGGTTTGTTAATATAAAACAATATTAAATAATATCAATTTATTTCATTTATATATACACTATAATATTACTACTTCCATTATTTGATCTAATGTAAGCCTTCCAGAGGCGCTAGCTTACAACACTCCAGTAAATACGGTTTTAAGATATTAAGTAATAATGGAGCCATACTTTCATAAATATAAGCCTCATAGAAGGTTAGATTTTACCTGCCAAACAAAGACAATTAATCTTGATCGGAAAAAAATTTCCTATTGGTCTTTTTTATTTTACCTGTTTTTTTACAATTTTAATAGTTGACCAATGCCATTACAAGTTTCAAAAATTGTATCGATTTTTTAAACTTCTTGCAATGGTTCATTTCTTTTAGTGTGTGAATATATTTATAGTCAAATTTGTTTGACCACTGGCTACTTACTTTCTTGAGCCATTTCTGTCAATTTTAAATTCCATCAGATTTAAAGTTCTGCCAAGACATGCACATGTCATGTGCAGTATGGTACTCTTCTGATGGTTACTAAGTTAGTTCCGCTTCCAAAATATATTGAAGACACCCTATACCCCCACTTCTAACTGAGAATGCCGTTACCAATAATCTTCTTGAACATTGGTAGCAAAACGGACAAAACCCTTTTTGACCAATCAACTCTATTTATTTATAATAGTGTACTTAATTGTTATAAAACTAGTGTACTTAATTATCATAAAACTATAAATCAAAGTATTATTATGTAGAGTCCCAACTGCCTTACGACTGAAAAAAGGATTGGCCGGGATTTCATCTGGACAGAAATGCTCAATCGTGTGACGAGTACATACAATCCTATTTTATTGTATATTTATACTCTGCACTATATCTCCTGGGCCGGTATTCAAAAAAGGGATCAAAGTCAAGTTAAGCCAAAAGCCAAGCTCTGAAATGACTAAGCTCTAAAATGACTTGCCCTAGCTGAAAGAGGCTCAAGAATGACCATTTATCAATACCCTTGAGGTTCTTTATCCTACATCTGGGATTTAGGACTCAGTGACAGAGGATCAACATTTTAATGGGGCTGTTCCATTTCTGTGCTAAATCAAAAACCTTGCTCTCAATTCTGAAAATGTCTGAATTAGATGGCATGATGATGTGGTTCAGAAGAAGATTTCTTCTACAGAGGACAAGCGGTAGGACCCCAGTCACTTTGTCAGACATTGGTTAAAGAGATATGAGGATAATTCATTGAAAAGCTCTATAAAGAAGATCAGCCTGCTTTCACCAATTTTATCTGGATGTCTTCTGAAATATTCACTGAAATTGAGCGCCAGTTAATACCAGACCTCCAGAAGCCGACCACCTTCCTGTGAGACCCACTCAGCCCAGGCAAAAAAAATTATTTATTGCACTGAGACATCAGGCCACAGGGGAGAGCTATGACTCCCTTCAATCCTTCAGGATGGGGAGATCAGTTGCTTTGTCCCTGAGGTGTGTGACATCAAATTCACATACTACCATGATGAGGTTATCGCTTGTCATACCTGCCCTGAGGACTGGTTTGAGATAGGAAACACATCCCCACCAATTGTCCCAGATGAAAGGGAAGCAATTACTTCAACACAAAGGGCTTCCATCCTTTGGTCCTGATAGCTCTGGTGGATGCGGATAAGAAGTTCATCTGGTTTGACATTGACACCCCTTGGTCAAGTTCTGACAGCCATATTTTCCCCTACAGTGACCTGAGGCGGAAGATCGAGGATAACACCATTGGTTTCCCTCAGGCAAAATCATTAGTGGACCATGGGCCCCAAATAGAGTACTTCATCGTTGGTGATGATGCATTCCTGCTCCGAAAGTGGATGATGAAACCCTTCTCCCGCAGAAGCATGGACCTAAATGAGACGGTATTCGACTACCAGCTGAGCAGTGGGAGAAGGGTTGTTAAGAATACCTTTGGGATTTTGGCCAGCAGATTTTGTGCTCTGCAACCTGCCATGCAGTAAGGACCGAGTCATTATATGTAGAACCTCTATTATCCGACACTCATGGGAGAGGAACAATTAGGTCAGATAATAGAAAGGTCGGATAATAGAAAGCCTAAAATAACAGGTTTAAATGGAGCTGGGAGAGTGGATTGGAGGTTGGATAATTGAAAATTCGGATAATAGAGGTCGGATAATAGAGGTTCTACTGTATTTGCCTGTATCTGTGTTTCAACCCACGCCCACATATATCTAGCTGGCAGTACAGTAACTTTGATAAACTGCTTTGTAGTTTTGTTTAGCGACCATAGATACTGATTTTTTCCACTCTGACCCCTCTCTCCCAAATTGTCATGTGATACTTTCTTGCAAAAGAGTGACTATAAATTTTTTTTCAAAAAAGGACTCACAATTTTCTTTTACCCTGGAAATGTTTCAAATATTTTAAGCCGAATTACATAAATGCCATTTGACAACAAGTTATTGCATTATCAATAATATCTTATGCACTTCTTTCAACATCATTAATCTCATTACGAAGGTAACAGGATGAAAATTAATTAGCAATATCGACACATGTATGCTTGAAAAAAATGGTTTAAAAACTCTCTAGTTATAACTTAATGGTGGCAAAGTTTAGTACTTTCAGGGTATTATCAGTGATCTCTTGCAACTTCTGTAATGTCAATTGTCTTATTTTGTGGCTAGCATAGCTGTAATTAATTACCCAAAATTAGTATATTTGCCTTATAATTAGTTTACCTCCCCTGACCTAACTAAACATCATTGAAAAGTGATACAAATGATATGATCTGTCTGAATCTGCATTAGGTACATATTTATCTAACTACTTGAAGCCTACTTATTGCAAACTATAAGGAATTTGCTTGAGTTTCCAAAGACAGTACAAGTTGGTGTGTTCACAAAAGATTTTACACTTTTTTGCACTATCCAAAGGTATTTAAGAGGACATCTCCACCGCAAAGCTAAAGGTCCATTTTCTCTATTACTGTCTGCATGGTTATTATGCTTGCCTAACTCTTGCCTCTAATATTACTCTTGTTCTTTTGTATATTAATTACAGTGAAACTTGTGTACAGAGGCCGAACTTGGAAAATAGAATATAGTCTTTACAAGGTGTCAGTCTTTATATAGTGATCAAAATTAAGGGAAAATATAATCTTTGGATTCAAGAAGAGGTCTTTATAAGGAGGTAGATCTTCATATAGAGATGGTCTGTCACATAGGTTAGACTGTATGTGGCACTTGCCATGTTTATGTCAGGATGTTAAGTTTAGTCTTATATTTGCCAGCAAAAATGAGTAATTATAAATGTCCTTCGCCATTTTATCTCTTTCGTTTAATATGTGCATTAATACAAGGACAAATTTTACCAAGATTTAACATGAAAGACTAACTTTCTTTTCTTCAAGGCGGCTTATTAAGGGGTAGTAATAATTGGACTTTTATAGCACTTAACTTCCACCTAACTAAGGTGCAACAGCACACTGCTGTCAATCCAATTCAGTATCCAGAGACAGAATAGAGGTTGAGCACTACAGAGGACGCAGGGGGATGATTTAGATTAAGGTGGGTATGCCTTGATGTACAGGTAGGTTTTAAACTACTTTCTAAAAGAGGCTAGGGAGTGGGGGATGCAAGAATATCACCAGGAAGAGCATTCCACTAAGTTGGAGCTTCGAAAGCAAAACTATAACAAAACTATTTGACAGACTTATGAGTAGACGGATAGAACTTTGGAACAACAAGAAAATGTCCACCACTTATACAAGTCATACGGAAAGATTGGCATGTTAAATTCACACACATTACTGATTACCCAAAGCCTTGATTTTTCAGTTTAGTTCATTTAGTGTTTTATAGTACATATAGTTAGTAAAGGGTCGGAACTGTAAACAGTCGACCAACTGCAAGCAACTATCAGCTTTCCCACTTAAGGACAAACTGGGATTCGAACTCTGATCTCTGAGGTGGGAGCTCAGTCTGTTACGACTGCGCCACCATCGTTGCTCCTATGATTTATAAGAGGTATCTTAATTTGTAACAATATTCATTATTTTTAATGTTTGCCCTAAATTAAGGTGGTTGCTGAATTAAGGCAAATTGCAACAGCTAATAAATTTGAGTTTATGAAATGTATGTTTAATGTATATTTGATCTCAATGTTAATTACTTGATATATAGGGCTTTTGATACATCCGTGTCAAATGAAACTTCAATGACATCATTTATCAATTCTTATTTAAAGTATTCTGACAAAATGGTGAACAAGGAAGAAAATTGTCAAGTATTTTATCTTAGACACTAAACATAGATTATAACTGAATTCCTAAAATGTTAAGCCATTTCATACACTCAAGTTTGGTCATAACACTCGTTTACTTAATTGAGGTGTTCCAATGGTAATTTTTAGTAGCAACTGACTACATAACCTGCCCTTTTCAGTCACTCGTTAGAATTTTGAAGGGAACAGGGGTGTATAAAGATGGATGCTAATCTCAGTCACATTATCGCAGAAAGTTGTAGACTGTATTTTAATTAGTCGTCTTCACAAGTTTGTTGCAGTTTGGAACAGGTTGATGGCCAAACTCTTTTGGGCATATGAGTTATCAAGAGTTTTGTCCGTTTTGCTGAGTTTCACAAAAATATCAGTCGTAGTGGCCTCCCAACTTTAAAAAATAGCTAAATATTTGGACAACTAGTGAAAGTGGAACAACAGTATCAACAACCTTTAAATCATCAGGCTCTTCATCAAGAAGATGAAACACCCATGTAACTGAAGTGTATTTAATATCAAGGATATCTACTTGATAGTTAGGTGCAGGTCAGTTTGCATGACACACATAGGTAAGCTCTTGAACTGTTATCTCTCAATAATATTATCAAGGAAAATTACATTATGAACAACACATAAATAAATAAGCCACGTAAATAATTTGTTGCTTTATCAAGATAGTGTCACTCAAAATTAATGACTAATTTGTATTCATTCCCAAGATGTTCCAACAAATCGCAAATAATAACCCAACAATTGGGATATATATACAATTTTATTTAACATTTACAACAATATTCTCTATATACTGTAAAGTGTCTCTATATTATGTTACTTTAGACAATTAAAATACAGTTCAAATTGACAGTTATCAAACTTTGTATGTATCAATATTTAACATGACCAGTAGGTCCAAGTTCATAAAGTTACAATTCTGAATTAAATTCACTTCCACAAAGTTGATGTTCATGAGTAAATCAGTTGACCCGGATGTTCATAAAGTTACACAATTCTGAATTACATTTATTTTCCACAAAGTTCATGTCCATTAGTAAATCAGTTGACCTGTTGGTCAAAGTTAATGAATTATATAACTATTACATTATTGGAATTTATATGACAAAATATTATTACCTGAATTCACCTGACCTCACAGTCGAATTCCTTCAAATCTCAAGACCTGACAGTCACAATTTTAACTTTCAGGCTCAAGGCCAGAACAAAGGTCAAAATCAAAGCCAAAAATAAAACCACAGTATCCTACTTAAACGTAAAATGGATATAAAGCTAGAATTATTTTGAAAAGAATTTAGTTTGACCAAGGTTTGGCTGGGCCTGTATTTTTACAAGTGGTGGAATTTTTGGAAATTTTTTATATTACTTGATACAATGACAAGAGATGATTTTTCTATGGCATGAAGGAGTAACATTACCATATTTATAGGCCTAGTTTAAGAGGTAGTGGAAGATAATCATAAAAAGGGAGCCACCAAACAGCCAAAACTATACATGTAGGTGCTGTTTGAAGGTGGTGCTGACAACAGAGTCGGCTTGTGGGAGTGACTTTATATAGTTCCAAACAGAATTTGATTTCCAGGTACCATGGTACATTATTTGAGCCAGGGGAACCCAATGATGAAAAGCTCAAGTGGTCCCATATTTCCTAAAATCTTGAAAACTAACTGGCATGTCCAGATGTAATTGCATAGAAATTTCCTTTAAATGCCTTCTAGCAACTGAATCGGTCAGAAGGACTGTAGCTCTGGCCGTAGAGAATGTGAATAATGGTAGATTGAACTCACCTGGAACACTCTGTAACAAAGCTTGTAGTACTTTAACTGGACATAGGTCAGACATATCTGTAGAATTCTGAATTGTTTTGGACCACAGGAAGTTCTATGTTAAAAATAAAAGTAAAAAGTCAAACATTATTGCACATATTGCCAAGAATTCATCTTTAATCTTAACAGAAGTAACTTCTACAACATCTAGATTGCCGCATTTGATCTCAATTCTTTTGTTAGCCCAGTTATTAACCCATACAGTAAAAGTAGGTGCATATACCATGTTTCCACATGCAGTCCCCAATCCCACTAGTGATGCATCCAATTGGAGCATTGTGCATGGTGCTTTATTGTCATAAAAAGTCACCCCATTGTATTGTACTAGAAAGGTATTGAACCAGTTAAGGTCTCTATGAATTTTTCAGTCAATCTAAATTTAGCTTCACTATGATGGTCTCTCAAAAGCTGTGAAATTCGATTAAGAAAAATTTTGCTTGACAAATGCACTTTGTGATGTACAACAAATACCCTTATAAGGATTGGTATTGATTCTTTGTACAAATAGCGTTTGTAGCCCACACATTTTTACAGAGACTGGTGATTCCTTGTAACTTATCTGGGGGTACAGATATAGTTCTGTCCACCATATTAACCATGATACCAAGACAGATAACAGACGAAGCAGGTGAAACAAGATTCCTCTGGCTAATCTCTAAGCCAAGGTCTTGAAACAAGTGCAATAAGAATTGATAATATTTGTGAATTTTAGATGGCAATCTAATATATATATGAGGTCATCAATATAATTAAAGAGACCATTATGACCTTGGACTTTCATAATATACCTAATGGTGTCTGAGCAATGCTCCAAAAATCTGGATCTGTGACAAAATCCAAATGGCAGAAGTCAATCGAGAAATAAGCTATTATAGCAAATGCCCAACAGGTTTTTTTTTCTCCCAGATCAATGCAAAGGTGCTTGAAGGCCCTACTAATGTCTATCTTGTAAAATAATGTCCTTGGGCCCAGTTTTCTCAAAGTTTGAGTTATATGATCTACGAAAGGGTAATGTAGAGTAAAATAAGTAGTTAAGTACTTATTCTTAGGAATAGCTGAATTAACTGAAGCTCCTTTGGGCCAGCTCAGGTCCACTATTGTAGATCTTTTAGAAGAATTTTGTTTTCCCCTAGTCATGAGAGGAGAAACATGCACTTGAATAGGTAATGAATCATGAGGCCCATAGTTTAACTCTTCCTCAATATATTTATCAATATGCTGCTAGTGTTGCCACGCAGAGGTATGGTTAACATTTATTGATCCTAAAGTGCAGTTCCTGTCAAAGTCTAACGGAAAACCAAACTTAAGTCAGTCAACTAATTGCTTGTCCCAGTAATTTCACCAGTAATATGCCCATCTGTCTGGTTCAATGGAGTAACAACAGAAATACAAAACATTGAAAAAAGTGGCACCCCACTTTGCCTGATAATTTTATGTGCCTGCATGATGTCTGGGTGTGATCCCATTGGACCTCTGGGCCCTTGTATGTCTTAAGGTCAGCTAAGGGATATAGCCAAACTCACTACCATTTTGTTGCAAGCATTCATTGTGATCTTTACAAGAATGTCTTTGCTGCCAGACATATTCTGGAATTGCTTTATCTTGGACACCTTGTATTTGATCTTTTTATATTGCCATTTTGTTATCTTCAATTGGCAAAGCTGGCTCTTGTTTTTTGACATTGTTTGTAGTCTTAATGTCAGTGTCACTCTGATTTGTATCACCAGTATGCATGTATTGTTTGTATTTGTATGCTGCAGTTCTGTGCTAGAATTACAGACTTCAGTTCAAGAGCCAAAATCCTGTGCATTAACAACTGTATCCTCTATCATGTTTTGCAAAATGCTGAATTTATTATGCAATTTCAAAATATCTTGAGGAGCCAAGATTTTTGTTTCCTTACACCCATTTCCTTGAAATGCAGTTTGTAGGCTCTTGGCTGGAGAAACTGTTTTAGTGCTTATGCAAACCCTGGGAGCCTTGGTAACAGATTTGGCATTTGCATTCTTGCATTGAATTGTGATGATGTGGGTGCCATTTGGCATCATTTTTGTTAGTAGGAAATTTTGATGGATCTTGGTTGTAGCATTAATTCAGAGAACTTATGCATACTTCCTACCATCACACTTGTTGTCAAAGGCCTTTTGTTAATCAAACCATGCAAGATACTGTCATTTACTGGTACTAAACTGACTCAGAAAATTCCTTCTGTGAAAATTTCAATGCCAAACCTATCTAGACGTATAAGTGTGAAGTACACAAACACCCAAGCTTACTCGTTTTTTTTTACTTTCTTTTTGTTTCGACATTCTAAATCAGCATTTTGGAAAGCCCTACCATTTGTCGAGAAACATGCTGAACAGATGTGTCTATATAGGACACCTTTGGTCCCGTGTGAGGCTCTGTGAGTACAAGAACCTTTGTTAAAAATTGGCAAGGCATTTCACCTGGCTCCATGTGACATAAGAACTATGCATGGCTGGCTTTAGTCACTTGCCAAGAAAAATCATTAGAATCATCCAAAAGGGCTTTCAAATAAGCTAACGTTGCATCTTTAGAATTTGATTAGGTTCATCACACATGATACGGCAAAAGCCAACCATCCATTGCCCCATAGTCAACTGGTCGTATGTGACCATCTCTTTTGAATTGCCAGCTAAATATATTCATGTGGCCATTTTGTACGAATTTTTTTACATAATCTTCCTCATTACCACCACACTGTGATTAGTTATATTTTCCGTATTTTATTTGTTGATTTCCTGAAACTCTATGAGTCTATTTTACACTTGCTGTTGTACTTGTAAATTCTGTGCCATTTGCTGCAACTTGAGTAACACCACTGACTCTGCATTAGTACTCTCAGTATTTGTTTGTTTTGCTGTGCTTGAGCGAGTTTCAGTATCAGCTTTTTGGTTCATTTTTACCGCTTTATGGCTTTTAGCAGCACCTCAACTTTTGATTTTTCTCTTGTCAGATGTTTTCTTGCAAGCATCACCTTCCTATCTAAATATGAACAAATAACAAAATTTGTTTGTTGACCATAGCTTTCATTGCCAATGAATCATCATGTGTAGAAGTACTGGCACTTTCCAGCTGTAAACGATTAAAGGACCTGCTAGGGACAACCGCATTGTCACTATTGGAGGATTCAACAATACCACTGGAATCCAGTTCACTCTCTGATGAGACATTTATCTGATCTTTTTCAGAAGTATTACCCAGAAATTCTGTCATCATTTCGTTATCAGAGAGCTGGAGCTTTACTTGCATATGAATAACTTCCATTTTTGTCATGTAGTTTAAAATACAAATGCAGGGAAGCAATTTTTGGTTGGGAGGGCGAGGAACTAGATTGCACCGACTCGACTCAACACCAACTATTTTGGGTAATTTTACAGAATGTATTGCATGTAGGAAAAATATAAATTCAAATGGTTCAATTAAAATATTTTTAAGTTCCTTTACCAATGGAAATCTTTGTGACGACATTGTAACTGACATCAATCCTAAGTTTGCCCGACTATACATATAGTCACCTCTGCATTTGAAAGGTATTTCTAATATCTTGAATACACGTTTCCAGAACCTGTGACCTTTTCCTTCAAGATCTATTTTTAGCAAGGTTAATCCCCAAATTGAGGGGGGTGTATAATCATTGGACCGGCTAGGACCAATAAACACACAGTAAAGAAAGAAGAGTTTTCTCGGAAAAATCTTATCAGCTGACAAATTGCTGTGCTAAACCACTGATCAGTGTGAATTTGAAACTACATGTCTAGGTTCTAACTAATTAGCAACACGGTAAATTAAATGTAGAAAAATCCAATGACAGGTTAACTGAAAATGTTTTTTTCACAAATCATAAAAATAAATATTTTTTCAAACGGTAGCTTACACAATGGTACATGTGAACAGGGTAAAATTGCAATTTGACCACATATTATTGAGTCACCTGTAAAACTTACATAAAATTCAAAACTGGAGTTAAGTCTATTGCAAAAAGTTGGGGGGGGGGGCGAAAAGATATCCCCGCATAAAGTTGGGGGGGGGGCGGCTGCCCCCGCTGCCCCCCAGTTCCAACGCCTATGAAATGTAGTTTAAAACAATGACTAAAATAGAGTTTAAAAAATCAATGTCGAGACTTGGATGAAAAACAAAAGTATTTTTTCTTCATCTGTGTTACCCCTCCCAAGTGTAGAATGCAAATGGAAAAATTATTAGAAAAGAATGACCAAGCAAAAATTGAGAACCAATCAGAATTTAGCTTACAAAATGGAATGATCTAGCTGACCCATAATGTGTCAGCCCGCAAACAATATATAATTTAAAATTTTAGTGTTTAACATATACACATAGATTGTACAAAGAATGGTAGCAAAGACAAAATTGGGGTTTCACAGCCAGGGTAACATTGGGAAAGAACCTCAGCAGTTTTTTGTCACTTGTTGGCATCGAACTTACACAGAGGTGAGTAGCCTGTGATTACATGCCGAACCTGCTACCACTTGGCCACTGTAGAACAGAGAATACTAGTAAACTTAGTAAAATGTTCTACTTTTAGCAATGGTCTTGTGTTTGAATTTCACTTTCAGAATTAACTTGAGAAGACACAATGAAAAATTAAAGGTTGGATAGTGAAAATTCCTAGTGAAATTTCCAATTGGATCATTCTTGTAAGAAGAAATGGACGAATGTTGCAACCATTAACGTATCAATAACCAATAATGTATCAGTTAACCAGTAATGTAGCAAAAATTGACCAATAATGTATCATCAACCAATAATGTATTAAAATTAACCATTAATGTATCAATTCTCTAACCAATAACGTAAAAATCGCTTGCTCCAATAATGTATCAACAAGTAAGCAGTAATAATATTTCGACCATTATTGTATTAGGCCTCATCATCAGTGGAAAGTTGCAGTGTTGTATGGTATTGGCTCAAAGCTGTAGTTTCTTTAGGTCAAGTAGATCTGCAGTGGCCAAATGGTTAGCAACTTTGCATCTTATCACATGTTGCCACTTCTGTTTGGGGGATTTGACTCCCACAAAAAGAAAGTGCCGTGGCCCTCTTTGACTTTCAACTTTGACCACCGACCAGTCTTTAAAGTCAGTTGTGTAGTGATTATTATACTCACTAAGAAAAAAAATTGGCATAATATTAGTATGAGGTTTTTTTTTTTTTTGGAAATCTCACTTAACAACGGTCGTTTTATGTATATGTAGCACATAATTTTAAGGAATTATCATCTTATATATTGCTTTTTATGTAGTTTCTTTAATTTGTCATTTTTATATCTATATGTAACCCCAGTACACTGTTATACCAACTTGCCAGGAATTATTGTTGTTATTCTCATTAAATATTTGATAAATGTTTTCCCTACATCAAGTATTGGGTATTATCAACAGTCTAATTTTTGTCTTGTAAGTTTTCTTTTAGTATATTTCAAATCAGTATATAGCCATTACTCCTATTGTTAGAGTCTGGTGGTGTTGTCACTTATCTTAAGGTGAGGCTGTAGTGTGGGGTGTTAGGGTGCCTGTGAGTTACCCACAGGACGTAGAATTGTGATTGTGTTGAGGTGTAGGGATATATTTTTTGAGCTCCCCCCCACAGTTGAGCTAAGCTATGGTTAATGGAAAAGGGCTTGTGTTGCTACTGCTACTGGGAGGAGATGTGTTCCTCAACCCTGGTCCGCTCACACTTGGTGTTTTGAATGCCAGATCCATCAGGAATAAGGGTCCACTCCTAGCCAATATGGTTGCTACAAATGACCTTGACTTTCTATGCATGGAAACTCATATTTATCCCTTTGATTCAGACAGCTTTTTACAGCCTGTAACTTTTTTCCTTACAAGCCTCGTCCCTCAGGTATCGGTGGTGGTGTTGGTTTTTTCATTAGATCCTCCTACAGACCCTATAAAATCGGGCTTCATGGCCATTCATCGTTGCTTGCCTGCATCTACCTCCCTCAAGGATCATGTACTTGTAACTTTCTGGAAGAATTCATGTCATTTGTGGGTTACCTGTCATCTATTAATTCTTCATATTATATCTGTGGCGATTTCAACATTCATGTTGATGTTCCAGTTGGTGATGGTTATAGATTCATTGCCTTTCTTGATTCGTGTGATCTGAAATAGTCTATAAACCTACTCATCTGCATGGTCACATATTGGACCTCATTCTATCCAGTGATCAGGATACTATTGTTGATGTCAAAAATTGCGATTTTGTATCTGATCATGCATTGGTCAAATGCACAATTGACTTCCCTCGTCAAGTGTCTCACACTCCAAATATAGTTCAATATAGAAGGTACCACCATATCAACATGTCTGACTTCCGATCAGATCTCAAAAGTACTTCCTTTGTCAAGTCTCCAGCTGATGCGGTAGTTGATCTTTATGAACAATATATACGTGATTTGGGTAATGCTTTTGACAGGTATGCACCTCTCATATCTAGACTGACAAATAAAGATTCTGCAGATTGGATGTCTGATGATTATCGACGTGCAAAGTCCCTTAAGTGCCAATTTGAGAGAACCTGGTGTAGGGCTAAAAATCCATTGAACAGAAGTCTGCTTCATCATCAGATTACTTGGTGCAATGCACTTGTAAACAGGGACAAGGCAGACTATTACAACAAACTGATTTCAAATTCTAGTCATGACTCTCGAAGACTATGGTGCAAGCTGCATAAAACCCTGAATAGGGTTTCTGATGCAACACTTCCATCACATGACTCTGGAAAGTCATTGGCTGACCAGTCTGCCTCCTCTTTTTGAACAAAATTTGAGAAAATTAGAGATACTTTCGCTCCCTTTGGCACTGAATTCGAGGTTCGCCCTCATTCAGATCCTCCAAAAATTACTGTCTTTAGGCAAGTTTCTGAAGATGCTGTCGATAAATAATTAAAACCTCACCAACAACATCCTGCCTGTTAGATCCTTTTCTGACATTTCTTACCAAGGAATGCATTGATATACTGTTACCATCACTTGCAAAGCTGGTCAACTGCTTACTCATGGAGGGACGCGTCACTGATGCTTCAAAACTACTGTGGCCACTCCTCTTATTAAAAAGGCAAATCTTCCTTCAGACGACTGAAGAATTATTGCCCTGTATCTGGCTTCAGTATCATATCAAAACTGGTAGAACATGTGGTTGCTAAGCAGCTGTTAGAGCATATTCATGTCCATAACTTAAGACAACCCATACCAGTAGGCATATAAAGCTGGTCACACAACTGAGATAGCTCTTCCCTCCATAAAAACTGAAGTTCACTTATCATTGTCAAGTGGTGAACCCCCTGTCTTAGTATTGCTCGACTTGTCTGCCACTTTTGATACCACAGATCATTCCACTCTTTTCATTTGCCTTCATATTTGGTTTGGCGTCTGTGGCTCTCTTCTAAAATGGTTCACTTCCTACCTAACAGACCATTATCGGTCAATAAAAATTGGTTCTACTTTGTCAGATGTTCTACTCCTATTTGGCTTCCCCCAAGGTTCTGTCCTGGGCCCTTTACCGTTTTCATTGTACACCTCCCAGCTTGATTATCGGTAAACATAAAGGAATAAAGTTTCATTTTCATGCAGATGACAGCCAAGTTTATGTGCATTTATCCCAGAATGCATGTACTGCCTTTGAACTGTTGAGCAGGTGGTTTTATGATGTTAAAGAGTGGATGTCAACTAGCAAGCTCAAATTGAATCCTGACAAGACTGAGTATATCATCTTTGGTTCGAAGATACAGAGGGACAAGTTGAAAGCATGTTTTCCAATTGATATTTTGGGCAGTCCACTCTGTCCTGTTGACTCAGTCAAGAATTTGGGTGTGTGGTTTGATTTAGATTTTTCCTTGCCCAAGCATGTTCAGAATGTCTGCAAAAGTTGTTTTCTGAAACTCAGTGATTTCAGACATGTCATGTGTGTTTTTTTACTCAAGATGCTTTTGTACTTGTGGTTAATGATCTTGTTAGTAGTAAGTTGGATTACTGCAACTTACTTTTCAGGAGTCTTAATCTGAAAGTTCAATCTACGTAAATTACAGTGCATCTAAAATAGTGTAGCCAGAATTGTATCAAACACCAGTTGATACACCAGTATAACTACTGTGCAGAAAGAAATTGCATTGGCTTCCTGTTGACCAACACACAGCCATACTTGTTTACAAGTTTCGTCACACAGGTTTTCCTAGGTATTTTGCTTTATATCTTTCTTCCTATAGAAGTTCTTATAGAACTAGGCACAGTCAAAGTGGCGGCAATTTCCTTGTCATTCCAAAGTTCTACCCTTTTCTTCATAAATCTGTCAAACAGTTTGGTTATAGTTTTGCTTTTGATGCTCCCACTGTATGAAATGTTCTTCCAGATGGGATTCGTGCCTCTCTCTCCCTGGCCTCTTTCAGAAAGCAGCTTAAAACCTACCTGTACACCAAAGCATACCTACCTTAGCCTGAATCATCCCCAGACATTCTCTGTGGTGCTTGACCCCTCTTGTGTTTCTGGATACTGAAATTTTGTTGACTGCTTTTTGGTTTTGTTGCACCTTAGAGTCCTATTGTATAGGTAGATTAAGCACTATAAAAGTCCAATTAGAATTAGAATAGTTTATTAAATGATGCAGTAATGTTCCACGTAACACAGTCAAAAAACTATTTAATAGTTAGACTTTAGGTTAATATATCCTGGATGCATGCTGTACTGTTGACATAATAACAGTAGTAGGGGGCTCGGTGGTGTAGCGATTCGAGTTCTCACCTCCAACCTCTGAGGACGCCGGTTCGAATCTCGGGCCGGGCGCTTAATGTTGGAAAGTTGGTAGTTACTTGCTGATGCCCAGTGGTTTACAGTGCAGTATGCACTGGTTTCCTCCACCTGTAAACTACCCGTCGCAGTATGACCCTGGCTGTTGAATTCGACGTAAAACAACAAATAAATAAATAACAGTGGTTTGCAGACAAATTTGTTAATACCAGTAATATTGCTGGAAACCAGGGGGTATTGTGTGATACACTTTCACACATATTTAAAGGCCTGATTGCAGTCATCATTACTTTGAAACAGATTATGGATGCTCTGAAGTACAGCGACCTATGGATTATTTACTTTTATATCAAACAGCCCATTTAGCATACAGGTTTAATAGTAGTATAACAAGGACAGAATTTTACATTGTCACATGTGGCCCATTTCTGAAGGTAATCAAAGACTTGTTATGACAAATCTTTGCATTCCACACTAACCTGGATCTATAGAACTAGTTTTATTTATGGTTTGAGGTTAAACCTATGTCCCAGCTGCTGGTTGGCAAGTTTCATTACTTTTTAATGCTAACATTCTTAATTGTGTTCTGTTGAAAACCTTAGCATATGAAATAATTCCTAATACATTAATGGTTGATACATTATTGCTGCTAACTCGTTGATATGTTATAGGAGCAAGTGATTTTTACATTATTGGTTAAAGAATTGATTCATTAATGGTTATCTTTGATACATTATTGGTTGATGATACATTATTGGTCAATTTTTGCTACATTATTGGTTAGTTGATACATTATTGGGTATTGATACATTAATGGTTGTAACAGACAAATAATGAAAATTAATTCTAGTGAATCTCTTAAAAACTAAGAATTAGTGTAATATTTTTATGAGTAAATTTTTACTTATACAGCGTATCTTTTTAGGGAATGTGACCGGTGGCTGTTAGTGGCTCTTAGCTTAGCTAGCAGGACCAGTGTAGACCAAGGGGGTGGAGTGGAAGCAGAACACCAGAGAAAACGCAGAAGGCTCAACTAAAATTTTCTTGATCTCTCACAATCAACAGTTATACTTCATATTGACAGCACATGTCGCTGGACATCTATGACAGGAATACCTTACTCGACAGCTACACCACTTCATAATTGACATTCATGACAAATACACCTGTCAAAGTACAAACTCACGGTAAGTGCTATGCACTAAAACAATATACTAGGTCAATATCAAATTTACCAAAACACCATAATACTCTAAGTTTATATTTAAATTACCAAAAGCACAGCTTTAAATTACCAGCAGTCAATATCTACATTTGTACTGCCCAGCAGTTAAACTAAATAAGCTGTCAATATTTAATATTACAATCACACATATAAAAATAAATTAAATAAATTAATATTCTCACATTAAAACAATAAAAACTGAGATTTACCAATGGGATTACTTCAATCATTTGCTAGTGACTAGATATATCACAAGATTTGTTTTAAACATTACTTGTACTTGAAATACAAATCATATATGCAAGACTAAATTCAAATCATAACTGCAACAAGTTAAATCACTGAGTTAAAAACACATTTACTAAAAAAAAATTCCTGTAACAGATTTAGTCAAAATACAAATAAGTCACAAGTCACAAAGTATCATCACAAACAGTGAAACACTAACCTGTCAGTATCCAACACACTAACCCAACATTCCAAATTCACACAATCACTTCAACATTCCTAGTCCAAAATTAAAGCACATCTTCACCCATCCATGATATGAAAGCTTATGACCCCAAAATCGAATTAACATCAGTAACTAGGTCAAACTCCCGCCTTTTTGGGGTTGCCAGGATATTTTACAGAAAATATGACGCACTTGCATCCAAGATGGCCGAAATTAGCTGAAAACAAATGAAAATTAGCCGCTTAAATAATCATTTCGTCCGACGGAAATCGCAGATTGTGACAGGAAGAAGCTAGAATTTTTTATTTTGTGCACCGAAATATTTTTTAGAAAGATGTGGTTATATACAATATTTTAGGGGATGGGGTATTGTATATCTCATTGATGATTCTACTAACAAAATGGTATGCCTGGGCATACTCAGTTATACACCCGGTAACAGTGGATCCGAACGTTTTATTGATTTTTACGTAACGTCTGTATTAAAGTCAATCTGTTATCAAACCTATGGGTTGTAAAATGGAGATACATATTTTACTTTAATATATATGATCATTTTCTTTTAGGTTTCTTATTCGTTTGTGTACTTAAGTACTGATTAACACAAGTACCTACTCAGTGGTTCACATCAGTTAATGGTACAGTGAAACCGAACGGCAATCTAAAAACAAATATTCTAACTATGGACAGCTTGGGCAGGGTTCCCCTGTGGTTTGATGATCATTCATTATTTCATAAAATAAGTGGGCAATTGGGATATTTGTGATATATATGAGGTAGTAGTAAACCTATATCGTCGCTTGTCGATTGTAATAAAATATGAAGATACATTTTATTTATAATCAAAATATTTATAATGCTTTCTGTTTAATTTGCTCCATCATTAGTGTACTTGAATACTGATTGATACAAGTACTTGAAGTAAATTATGTTCTTGTTTGGTTACTGTATGAATTTCTAATTTCTAATATTACTTTCATCACATTTAATCTACATCAAAAGACAGATTCTAAGGCACAGCACCCAAGAAACAGGACCAAAGAATTGAATGGAGAGGGGCTGGTTGGGTCTCTTCACTGGATTAGTTAGTATATACTGGGTCTTTGTATAAATCAATGAGGTCCTAGGTGGCCTAAAGGTTAGCAAGTTTGGCATCTTATAATAGGCTGTCACTTCTGTGGGTTCGAGTCCTACAAATGGCAAGGTTGAGGAACTGTCCCAATATGACCCTGGCTATGGAATGGGACATAAAACACCAACTTTGACTTTGACCTTTGGTCATATAAATCGAGTGGGGTTGGTTAGGTATTTTAATTCCATGTAAACTGGGGACCAATGGTGGTAGAAAAAACTCAATGATTTATATTTACTGTTTGGTATATTTATTTGGAAACCAGTCCATTTGATGCAATTGTCTGCAGAAGTATTTATTTCTTTGTGGTTTCATGTCACTTTCAACACTATTCAGGTCATATCACGATGAGTAGTTTTGTGGGCAGAGGAAACCAGTTCACACAGTTGGTCAAGGTTCTGCACTGTAAACTGCTGACCAATGGCAAGAAACTACCAACTTTACCACATATGGTACAGGGTTTGGAAAGCCGACCTCAGAGGTGGGAGACGAGAGTGTTCGTCTGCAGAGGTAACAAATATTTGATTCTATTTGAGTTATTTGTACCACTAAATTTAAAGTCAAATTATAATAATTATTTTTCTAGCTTTTTCAAATGTTGGCTTATTAATAAGAAAAGCATTATCTGTCAAGCATCCGGTGACAAATTATCAAGAAAAGCATTATCTGTCAAGCATCCGGTGACAAATGATCAAACAACGACTAAGCATTTACAATTCAAGTTAGTTTATTCAATTGTGACGGATGTCAACATCATTTTGAACATCAAGAATAACAGTGACAACAGCAGCAATAGAAGCAGTGACATTACAGGTTTATACAAATCATATGCATTAGAGCTAATAAACTTCAAAAGAGGCATTGCATATATGACATCTTGTTACAGATGCTACAATTATGATAGTTGCTATTAATCTTTCACACCATTTCATTGTACTTTGTGATACTTTTTACTTGAGCAAAGTTTCCTGGGTAGTTGCAAGGATATTGGATAGGGTTAAGAACCCATATGTTCAGTTATCTGTTAATTATATCATCCATGAAATAAGCATATAAGAAAATGAAGTGAACAGCGAAGAAATAAAAATGAAGCTAATAGAGATACATGTTGACTTTTGAACATGTCAAAATTTGCTTTTTCCTGTGTTGAAATTCATTAAAGATAAGTAATAATTAAAATATCATCTGGTAAAACAACCCTCAAGACATTCATCATTGATCCCCCACTCAGGCTCTGTGTGTGTCTCTCAACATTCATTCACACTGTGTCCCTTCCCCCAAAGAACTCCATTAGGATCTACTAAAATCACCATATTATTGACCCCTTGCAGTGGACTCTCTCAATTTACACACTAATATTTGAGAATAGTTGATCCCCAACCCCAGCCTGCACTCACTTCACAGTAGCTCATCGAAGTTATTTGTGTGCAACTCTGATATTTTTGACACTATTTGCATAGTGATTTTTAGAATCACAATTATTTCCTATTATATGAACACCTATTTAAAAACTTTATTTATGATTACTAAATGTAGTTTCATATACATATACAATTATTAAGAAGTGTCATAGGCAAATTGAAGATCTTGAAGAAATTTCATTTGTAGATTTTTGTAGCTGTGAAACTTTTCAGCCTTCTCTACAAAGGCTAACCATATATCTACCTTGTTGCTTCTAGAAAATTTATGTTCTGTCATGCATTAATGACTCTTTTGATATACATGATAGACACTGGAATCTTTAACTTTCCTAATTTCTAAGTATATAACATATTTCCAGAGCTTCTGGATGGAATTTAAAGCATTTTTTCTGCATGCATTTTGTTTTTATTAATATTTCACATAATAAACAATAAATTTATGCTGGTTAAACTGTTCATGATGTACCTTGGCTTCATTTTGTTATTATGATATGACCTGTTCAATGTTTTACACTGCTATCTACCTCCTTTGGTATGACCTGTACACTGTTTTGCAGTGCTTCTCCACAAAACCCAACCCAAAATGCTGCAACTGATATGACCTACGCAATGTTTTGCACTGTTTCTCCTGGAACACCCTACCCAGTTTGATACAAGTGACATAATCTACTTAATAATTCTGACTGACTTCTTGTATTTATAGTGAAATTCTAAAAATAATTTACTTAGAAATTCCTAAGAGCAATCAAAAATTAAAGCAATCCCAAGATACATGTCACATATTTTTACAGGAGTCAAAGACAAATTGAGGATCAAAATAAGTAGCAACTGACAACAGAAGATAGCTATATACAATACCTTATTGAAGTTTTATTATCAATTAAAATCACTGTAGGACATAATGCATATATTTGATGAGAGAACATGCTTTTGACTATACTTTTATAGATAATGAATTTGCAGAAAATCAAATTTTGAGGCTATTAATAAGGGTACAATATGACACTTTCACCCTTTTGATGAAAAATATTGTTGGTTCTGACATTCAAAATCTAATAATCCCAAGTACCCTTTGATGTCTCACTAGCTGGTGGGCCATTGGATCAATTAAAAGAAACTAGGAAGTCTGAAGGTCTGGGGAAGCCATAAATCAACATGGAAAGAAAAAACACATTGCAAGAGATTCAGTTTTTATTGCATATAGGTGCACAAATGGCCAAGATAAAGCAACAAGGTAAATGTTTATACTATTATACTTATATAATTTTTCATGAGAAATAAGTTTCATAATTAATTATAAATCTTAGTTATAACCTACTCAGAAAATATTTTGGAACATAGATAACAAGAGTAGTGCACACTATGTAAGTGAATGAGGGGTACAGGCCCACTGAATTCCACATTGAGGAGCTATGGATTTCGTTTGCAGGTAATAAAGGCTGAACAGATTCTGTAGAACACATATTGAGAATACTGTTCACAGTTTTAATGTAAAATTCGCTTGATGAAAAACTGTATGCTCATTAAAACACTGCAGTACGTGGGCCAGGTGCTGACTCTGGCCTCCTCATTCCAGTGCTGAACCCCGTCTCATGGAAACAAGGCACCCAGCAGGCACGCAACTTTGAAATCAGGTTGAATCCAACGGTGAAATCTGGATGAAACACGTGTAGATTTTGCAAACCGTTTTTAGTTGGATCCAACCGGTGAAATCATGTTGAAACCAACTGTTGAAATGTGGTTGAATTCAATGGGTGAAATCAGGTTGAAATACGTGTAGATTTTGCAAACCGTTTTTAGTTGGATCCAACCGGTGAAATCATGTTGAAACCAACTGTTGAAATCTGGTTGAATTCAATGGGTGAAATCAGGTTGAAATACGTGTAGATTTTGCAAACCATTTTTGGTTGGATCCAACCAGTGAAATCATGTTGAAACCAACTGTTGAAATCTGGTTGAATTCAATGGGTGAAATCAGGTTGAAATACGTGTAGATTTTGCAAACCGTTTTGGTTGGATCCAACTAGTGAAATCATGTAGAAACCAACTGTTGAAATCTGGTTGTATTTATGTGCGAAATCTGGTTGAAATACATGTAGATTTTGCAAACAGGTTTTGGTTGGATCCAATGTATGAAATAGGGTTGAATTCAATGGGTAAAATCAGGTTATTTACATTGTCTTCTTTATTTGAATCATTGTAGCTTGTGTGTCATAATTATAGCTTCTTAATAATATTATACAATAACTATCCATATGCATATTTTACACTTTGGATACAACTCAAAGTAATTAATTCTTTCCAAGATGGCATGTTTTCATGAATCATTGTATATTCAATATTCTATTTCTGATGACATTGTAATGATACATAATTTTGCATCAAATATAATTATAATTGCTCAAGATATGTAAATCCATATTATCCAACTAGATATCCATTTTTATGTTTTAATAGGACCAGTATTATTCAATGTCTTCAATTGAAATTCTTTTTGTGAAATTTTAAAATATTTTTTTTCTTTGTGAAAAACAAACAATTGTGACATTATTTATATATTCAGCATTTTATCCAATCAGTTTCTGTTAAATGTTTTATTAAGTTGGCTATAATTATATTGTAATTATTAAAAAGCTATAATCATGTAGCAAAGCCACAATGCTCAGTTCAGATGCTTGTGTCTCATACAACTTTGGCATATAAACTGAGAAAAAAACACAAGAATCGCCACATTATTAGAACTCCACGCATTACTCCCCACCTTAATTAGTTGTCAGTGCTGACCACAAAAAACAGACTTAAAGAAGTAACACCATGCATGCAATTGAGCAAGGGTAAACCCCCACCTCCACCCCTGCTGTGTTATCTAATTACTTTAGTCACAGGTCCAGTGTTCTGTGTAGCAGGGTACAGATAAGAAAAACCAGGAACCCCCCCAACCTCACTGTTGTGTGATAAAATGTTATAGCTTAGGTTCTCTGTATAGAGAAGTTTTCAGTGTAAACTTGCAAACTGAAAACTAGTTCTTTGTGTATGGGAGAATTTTGAGAAACAAATTCTAATTACTAAGTTTTGATGAATAAGTTTGAATTTATCTTTTTTTTATTTAAGATAAATTTGACTCCAAAATGATTTTTTTTAATTATCGGGAATTGTATTAATCAAAATATAATTATAATTTATAAAAATTATATTTGGATGCATCAGTTAATTAATAAGGAGAATGGATAAAAATGTACAAGTACATGTACATATAATCTTTATCATCTTTATAATCTTTAAAAATTAGTCTTTGCTTTACAAATACCTACAAATTCAAAAACAATTGCAATAATAGTTCTTTCAAAAAGTTAGACTTAATCACTATGTCACCCTCTAGAAAATGAATTTTCAATCAACCAGTCATTCATTTCCCAATATTCAACCTGTTTTCTGTTCAATAACATGACTAAGATTTCATGTCGAAAAACCTAACTTGATTTAGTGGTGATTTTTTATAAAGTATCACTACTTTTTCCAGTCAGAAATCCAGCTTTGAAATAGTGTTGAAATTGTGTCAGTATCAGTTTTTCAACCAAAAATCACCATGATTTCTGGTCAAAATATCACTACTTTTTCATGTCAGAAAACTAACTTAGATTTAGTAGTTGGTAATGTGCATTTCAACGTCAGGACCTGTTTTCAACTCTAAATCAACGACATTTCAAGGCGTGTGCCTGCTGGGCAACCAAGGGAAAACCCCATATTTAGGAAAGACTTTTATTGATCGTTAGTGTAGAAATGGAGTAAAATATATAAAATAATGATATAAACATCAATATGTAGGTATAATGATTATTATCTGTGGCTTTCGATGTCGTTTGTTTACTATTTATATTTGCGTTCGCTTTTACTGTCCCGTTCGGATGACTGTTACCGGGTGTACATAAGTTACGCCCATGTTTTTCTGTTGTGAAAGCACCAAAACATAAACCATGCTTGTGAATGTACAAACACATGCCAGTGGCTACTGCTTTTAAAAAATCTGGACTTTGTATCTAGATTAACAATATTATTCCAGATGCTGATGAACTAAGAATGTCCGAGAGACAGGTAAACCCAATGTTGAGTAAAAATATAACCCCGATTCAATGATCTCTATTTGAATTTTGAATGTGGATTTTGTTGAAATATCACAACATTAACTCCGGATTCAGTATCTGAATCATTTTTGGACAAACAGGCAGACTAACACGATTATAAAATCTCTGTCCATACCCTTCTGGGGATCTAGGGTAAATATACATCACTGGGGTAGTTTTCCCACATTGAAATAACCAAATTAGCAAGCATGAACCCATATTTGAAAACTGCGCAAATGTAGCCATATTGTTCTGAATATGGCTACCTTTTCATTGTGATGTCATGATGAAGGAATATTAATTAAATAAGCTTTAGTACTTCAATCAAACAAAACTCGATGCCATTGGCCCAAAATAACTTTGCCTTAGGAAATGTTAACAGTCGGCTAGCCTTGGAAAAGACGCAAAAATAATGTTACAACTATGACAAATATAAATTAGCACTAACACCATGATTTAGTTTGTACCTTAAATTGACATATTAAGGTAGGAAATAAATAACGTAAGACCATAACCAAATAAGGTTACTTATGCAAGAAATATTTTTTATTAGATCTTTTTGTCTGCCTTACATCAAACCCCCGTCACGGAATGTCTTGAAGAGACAGGAAAATTGGCCAAACTCAAAAATTCCAAGTTATATCCTGTTTCCAGCATAGATTCTCTCCAGCCCTCCCCTCTACATAAAAGGGCAATTATCCTGTCTCCTCCCTCCTATTATTTCGTCTGAAAATTTAACTCCCCTTCTGGTCAAGTAGATGTGTCATGGCTGGTTGGAAGTGAGTGGGAGGAAGTGAATAAAGTCAGATTTAGATTAATTCTTGTTTTATGTTGCGTCCAAACAGTCAGGGTCATATTGCGACAGGTAGTTTACGGGTGGAGGAATCAGTTCATACTAGTTGGTCAAGATTCTGCACTGTAAACTACTTGGCATCAGCAAGTAACTACCAACTTTCCAACATGAAGCGCCCAGGTCGAGTTTCAAACTGGCAACCTCAGAGCTTGAGGGCGAGCACTCTAGCCACTACACCACTGAGCCCCCTGGAAGTGAATAAAGCAAACCTAAAGAAACAGTATGATAAATAACATGAAATCTGACGTCATATAGAGAAATTTGAAAAGAGTTTTTCCTCCCATTTCCTTATGTCAGTAACTGGTAGGGTGTCAAAGAGTAGAAAATGAAAACATTTTGAACATTTTCAAAATTTCCACTTTCCACTTGCTCACATATATCTCAAATTGTTTCCAATTGTGGCTATTAATTGCAGGCCATAACAAATTATTACAGGCCTGGAATGGGAATTACAAGTAACAAGTGGGGTCACGGCGGCAGAGTGGTAACACTCTCACCTCCCACCTCTGAGATTGGGGTTCGGTTCACGGCCTGACCTCAAGTGGGAAAAGTGGTAGTTGCTTGCCATTGGTCAGAAGTTTACAGTACAGAACCTTGACCAACTGTATGTACTGGTGTCCTTTGCCCCTCCCAAATACCCATCGTGATATGACCTGTACAGTGTTGAAAGTGGCCTAAAACCCCAAATAAATAAGTAAAATACAAGTAACAAGTACACAGAATGATTTTGTATTTCTTCAAGTTACCAAAACAATTAAGTAATTTACTTCAGTCTAGGCATGCATCAATGTATATCATAATCAGACTAAATTCACACTATAATATACAAAGCAAAAACAAAACTAATCAACTATTGGTTGTCATTAGGAATGCGCATATGCTTCTGGGAATGTAACTTATAAACTTGAGGATATGGTAGCTTAAGTGACAACAGAAATAAATTAGCTATACTCGGGAATTTCTGAATGCAGATTCCGAGTTTTGTATTAATTTTGGGCAGTCATTTCATGTGAAAACCAGAGCACTCTGAGAAGCACATAATCCAAAATTCTTTAAAACATTTCTTGATCCTGGGGTGATATGGATCACTACAAAAATCAAATCACCTGTTTCTTGTGCCATTTTGGACATTTCTTGAAAATTTGATCAAAATCTGTCCATAATTTTCCTGCACTTTTCTATCATATGTCATTTATTAGTCATGGTTATTTTACACAAAGTACTGGACTTAATTATCAAGGCCTTAAATGAGGTTATTTCATGCATCATATTACAAAAATATTAATTAATTGAAAAGGCCTCACAGGAGGTTGTTTATCTGGCAGATACCCTATACAGTTATCATACAATAACTTGAGACCTGCACAGCCGAATACCAGTTAGTTATCTGAAGGTTTGAAGAGGCTGATTAAGAAATAAACAATGCTAAAGTGGACATAATAAGATGTGATACATGGGTGTGATAAGATGTATTAAATGGCCAATAAAGTAAAATGTTCACAATGTGCTCAATATTTATTCATTGATTTCGGTAAAGCAGTTGACAAGAACTAGTTTTTGATTCAGGTAAAGGATTTAACAATAATTTGTGTATTGATTTGGATCAAGCATTTAAGAAACAATGGTTTACTAAATTTCATGACGCATTTGACAATTTCTGGTTTATTGATTTTGATAAAGCCATTGACAATAACTGGTTAGTTGGACTTGCAAATGACTTTTTTCACCTTTGGCAATCATTGTATCATAGCTGTTGAAAACACCAACACGATGATGTTAATAGCAATCCAAAAGAAATAGGCAAAACAAAAATTGTAAATGAAAATAAAGGTAAGATAGGAACCTTGTAAGTTTTTGTCTCTCTGAAATGTTTGAATTATTTTTTACAAAACATTGCTTAATTATTGAAAGTTGTAAAATCACAAGATGTGAACAGCTGAAATTGAGAAGAGTTACGATCACGAAAATGTTTATTGTTCAAAGTTTAAGTATTTATTTATTCATTTTATTGCAGACACTTTGCAGACGCCCATAAACATTAATATACATACAATGATAATAGTTACATAACAATAAAAAATAAGAGTAATAAAAATAAAGAGTGTAGGTTCATCTAACATAAAATATCACACCACTCTTTGTAAAATGTTGACTTTAACATAGCCCTTGACATGTGTACATTTTGGACAATTAAATTATCACAAGGCTTAATTCTTAGCATAAAACTATCCATAGTTGAAACACTAAAATGATGTGCATTGTTGTGTAAAAACACTTGACTAGCACTACATGTTAACTTTTTGTAGGCTTCTGAGTTATAGTTCCACCATAACTGTGAACAATAGATATTAGAACTGTATGCTTGAAACAACTTGGATTTTACATCACCTGTACATCTGTTAAGCTTAATATTAAGCATATTTGAATACATGCTTCTAGTTTGTTCTTTTATTGCCATTGAATCACAAAATTTCTCAGCTAAGGTATAACCAAGATACTTGTAGCTACTGACACTCTTAAGGCAGTTACTTTTGAGAATCAGTGAAGGTATATGAATGGGTTTATGACATTTGGCTTCTATACACATAAACACAAACTTCTTAGAATTAAAAACCTTTCTTGTGCATTAGTGTAGGTTTCACAGGTATTTAGTTGCTCCTGTAGACCTTTAGAAGGTGGAGCAAGAAAAGTTAGGTCATCAGCATACATCATGTGATTTACAGTTTTATCCACAAATGTACAATCAAAATCAGATGCTGACAGGTTCATACTTAAACAATCAATATACATGTTAAACAATACAGGGGATAAGATCGCACCTTGTCTGAGTCCATTAGTTCCTGTGAATACATCTGCTGTTGCATTGCCACATTTAACACAAAAACTTTGTTGAGTAAACCAGAACTTCAGAATAAAGATAACAACTGATGGTACTTGACGTACAAACAGCTTATTCAGAAGAACGGAATGGTTTACTCTGTCAAATGCTTTACTAGCATCTCTAAAGCATGCATAAACTGACCTAGACAGATTTCTGCAGTACTCTGCAACCTGTTTGAACATGAATACACACATATCAGTAGATAATTTGTTTTTAAAACCGAACTGATTATTTCATGTTAAAAAGAGATTACTGTACCACTTGAGTTATTATATTTCAAAGATTTTAGACAGTACTGAGGTTATAGCAATAGGTCCATAGTTGTCTTTTGATGTAAGGTCACCTGACTTATATTTTTTGCCAGAGGTACTAGAGAGCTTAACAAGAGGTTCATTGGAATATACCCATGTACCAACATAGATGTGACGAGAAAGGACAACATAATTTGTATGTGATTACTGCCAAATTTAAAGTGTTCAGAATTTTTACCATGATGATCAGGTGATTTGCCTGATTTACTGCTGTTAATGGCTTCACACATCTCATCTATAGTAACAACGGTATCCTCACTAGGCGGAATATTACTACAAATGTTTACAATATGCTCCCAACAAGAAATATTTTTAGACACATTCAAAATACCCTGAAAGTGTTTACCCCTATATTTTGCACACCGAAAACACAATCTATAGTGTTGGGTAAACAGCATTTGTTTTGATTACATTTTCTGACAGTATTCCAGAACTTGTCATATTCAATAGCTTACATTTTCTCACCCAATTTATTGGATATAGTTTGTAATTCTTGTAATTTTTGAAAATGCATCATATACTTATAGACCATAAAAATGGGGCCTTCTCTTGGCTCGCTGCATTCTTTCCACAGTGCAAAGACAGCCCTTTTCTGTTGATAGGAATCTTTACAGTAAATATTCCATTCAGGTTTTTATCAAAATATAACTTATTCTTTACGAAACACTCACTCTCTGTTTCTAGGGAGTGCAAAATATAACTGTATAAACTGTCTATACTTTGCTGATGAGCCCATAAATTACACTTTGTATTATTATAATACAGTAGATTAGTGTCAGGTAAGTAACCTTCAAAATAGGTACCTGTTTTAGCATAATACTGTGAAATAACATATTCACTTAATATGGACCACTTTATGCAAGCTTACTGGAAGAAAAACATGAGTGGCAAGTGATCAGAACTTACACCTCCATGTCAACAATATTATCATGACCTAAACTGTTACTAGCACAATGGTCTAGCAGGAAGTTGAATGATTAGCTTCACTTAGAAAAGTAAAGGTATGATCTTTCTTCCTCTCATAACCTACAAATGATAAATCTGACAACACCAGACCTTCATCTTACCATAATGATAACAGCTCACCTCCAAAGTTTCTACAGCCAATACTATTAATATGTGCATTAAAATCACCTAGTGCATATATAAAATTATCAGAGTTATTAATTATTGATGCTATTTTACCAAAATAATACATGTAACCGCCGTAATTATCAGAACATTCATAAGGCAAGTATACATTTAGAAATAGGTACTTCTTGCCCGATTTATCTGTATACTGCATTCCTGTTAAGTACTTATCATAGTAGTTGATGATATTGCATGATCACACTAATGATTTATGCCACACAATAGCAACACCACTGTGTGGCCTATCAACAAACAAACCAGCTGCAGTATCAACAGCAGACATCCAATGAGGATTCAATATTCCTACAGTTATATGATAAAATACTTAGTGTATTTTAAGTCAAGCTGAAATTTAACCAATCTTAAAATAATCTAGACAATGGGAATTCACACAGAAAATGTTCTGGAGCTTCATTCATTTTTATCTTTTCGTAACTTGTACATTTTTTTCATGAAAAAAACGGAAACTTTTGCTCTGAAACATTTGATATGCTATTTTAAAAACTTGACAGAAATATCTGATTCTAACTCATGCTGATTCATCAACAAATGGAATCTTCCAGAAAGTAACGATCACTTAACTTGTTTTTAATTTCACTGAGATACCATCTTCACTGTTAACACATAAATTTAGAATTAATTATGCTGCATCCACTTAAGGTAATTATTCTAACACTGAAAGAACATCAAAACATTGTAAGTGTTTGGTAATTTTCTGAAGTATGACTAAAACATAAGGGTAGTATATTAAAACTTGATGTTCAAACTAGGTCTAGAAAAGTGACTGTTTTATTGTGGGTTGCTTGATAGCTTTGTGAAGTACACTAATATTGTAACACCTGCGCGGACAAAAAAGAATTACAGTAAATCTTTTACTTTAAGACTCAAAGGCGAAACATCCAACAATGAATTTATTAGGTTGATGGCAAGCAAGTCACTTCAAAATTTTTTTAATGAATACATTGTTACTGCACTTGATCCTTCTGTTAGCAGATTCACAGAATGACCTGACACCTTTAAGGTCACAGGCGTGATTCTCAATCCCGACTTTCAGTGAAAAAATTAGTGGTTATCATGGTCTAGGCTTAATTAAGTTGGATTTAAACTCAGGTACGCATAAATAAAATGATAGGCAAGCTACTTCCGACCTCCTTGATTCAAGACAATAAGTCAGAATTGCTCATGACAAGCTCGGAAATTAATGTATGGCTTTGGAGGACCTATCTTCCCTTGTAACCAAACTACTCAGATTCATTTTTGACATATTAGTAGTATTATGAGTAAAGTGGACAAGACGGGTCATATGACAACATAATTAGTGAGGGTGGATTCAAACACCAAAACTTTATTTGGGGTATGAACTGCTTATGTCACAAATAAAATTTCATTAAATTTAATCTAATGTTAATGGTGTAATATGGGGAACTCAGTGCGCTAGATTAACAAAATAACTGACATAAGCGATGATTAAGGGACTTTGTCAGTCAACTAGCCAGTAATCCAAGGTTGTGGAAGATGAAGATTCTAAGTGGGGAAAGCTAGAGTGAAAGAGTTGGGTCTTACATAATGAAAGAACTTGTGAAAGATGTACTCAAAGTCAAAGTTGGGGGTTTTACATCGCGGTCAACAGCCAGGGTCATATTGGGACAGATCCTCAGCATTGACACTTGTGGGACTCGAACCCACAGAGGTGACAGCCTATGATTAGATGCCAAACTTGCTAACCACTAGGTCACTGAGTGAAAGATGTCCTGGGACCAAACCAATTAGTATAGGAGTATTACACTATCCCATAGGATATCAAATCATAAGGATAACCATTAATACTACAGTGATAATGGATCCCTGATGGCCTATTGTTACATACTGTCTTATTAACACATATTTGCATTTTTACTTCATGACCTTGCTCTTATTGCTCTGTAAATTAGCTCATAGTGCACGGGTAGTGCACATTTAAAAATAAGCCACCCTGTATGACCATTGTAACCCACACTTCACCCCTCCTTCAAAGTGTAGTGATGTCAGTACTTAAAATCACAGTTCCTAAGGACTGTTGTGCATCAGCGATATTGGAGGAATTCCCCATGTGTATACATAGAAAGAAAAAAAAAGTTGTTTCTTTTTCAATTATTTCCAACCTTCTCCAACTTCACCTTCAATTACTTCCTTAAAAACAACTTTTACAGCTGTATTTGACTTTGAAAAATGAGTGATTGATCTATGAATTTATTATGAATTCTACTTTAATATATGCCGCATTCATTTTAATGTTTCTTTAAGTTCAATATTCATATGTATCTGGGTTTTCTGCACTTGTCATTGGTCATGTGATGAATGTTTACAACATTGAACCAATGAAAACAAATCTTCTTCAGACATGGGAGTAAACTGACTCAAACACAAAGGAGCCCAGATGAAAGCTACATTTTCATTGGTTCACTTTTGTAAACAGTAGTCTCATGATCCAAGATAGGTGCAGAAAACCCAAAAGATATGGGAAATGAGGTTAAATACATTATTTTGTAATAAATACTGCATAAACTACTTGAAAGCTTAATTGTGATTTGAGAGGAAAATCATTCATTCACAGATTAAGCCTGGTGCGAAGTACCAAAACATGTTTTACTAGAAATTGAAGTTGAATTGAGTGCAGGTAGGATATTCCATTTGTGCATGTTGCCGAACTTTTTTAAGTGCGAACTCTAGCGCTCGAACACTTTTTATTGTTTTTCTTTTTGTGAATTGAGGGGTAGTGTGATGAGTATCTGTCTCTCCACTAAAGTTAAGTGACAATGGGCTACGTTAGTACTATGATGGGTGATCTCTTCAGTGCACTACTGCTGTCTCTGATGGCTTTGCAGCTCACGCTAGTAGACCGAAACTCCTCTTGACCTTGTTTCTTTCTGTATATTTACATGGGAAAATTCCTTCAATATCGCCAATGAACAATGGTCCCTAGCGACTGTGCTTCAAATAATAAGAATGTAGAAACATTATTCCATATTACACCATTATTTCTGCCTTGGTTTCTGCGTCCTGTATTCTATCGGATGATCCTAGATTACATCTATAGGTCTGAACATGTGTGGAGGTACCCTAAGCTAACTTGGATGAAAAAAGACAGCAGTCAATTAAATTATACAACACAAGTGGCTCTCCACCTAATTTATCTGATGGCTTACAGTTTTAAGTACCAATGAATTTGCACGTGCAATGCACAAAAATACCAGTAAAGCTTTTAGAAACGTGTGAATAGGGCAAAAAATAAGGCTTTGGTTTTTTAACAAGAGCCAATTAGTTACTTTTTGTCAAAGGACCAGAGTTGTTTTGCACTTAGTAAAGTCAAAAATCAATCAAAATATAGAGAAAAATACAGCCTAAAAGGTTAGAAAACTACAATTAAAACTGAATATTTATAGTGCTTTTTATACACTTCAGATAATAAGTTTGACTTATTAATGGTCTATAAAATGTTATTTGACAATTGACTAAAGCTTGATAGCAACTCCTTACAGAGTTTTGATGAACTGTTTAGGCGGAGTGGTGGATATATGTAGTAGTTTTCTTTGTAACAAAAAAAAACTTTTATATGCTCTCATAGATCAACTACTTCAAAGGACATTTAATAGGTGCAGTGAAATGAAAGTGTATATTATGAAATTTAGCTTGTTTGGAAATTTATTTTGATAGATTATATGCCAAGATGTTTTTGTTTCCATGAAGTTTTCCAAGTAAGTGATCAGTAAAAAATGTGGGGTGTACATGTATGAACCACTACTCAGTTTCAACAGAGAATTTAAAAACTGTCTTGATAATTTAGTAGACACTTAAATTGGCAGCAATCGGAAAAGTTTTATCGTTTTAAGTAAAATCTAAGTAGTTTTTTTTTTAATTCCACCAAATCATTTATAAGCAATATCCCCTCTGATAAGACTGGTAATACAGTCCAAATACAATTTTCAAATAACGGTTATTAAGTATGGCGGGTATAAAGGTTAAACTCTTTCACAGGAAATGTCTGTCGTTAATCCTTCAATACTAAAAAGTCTGCATGTAAGCTTGTACCTTGACGGCAAGTTTCAGGTATCAATGGTTGACAAGTTGACAGGTTAGGCATTTAACCCCTTTACCAAAAAGGCTGAAACGGGTTTCAGTCTACTAGGCGGTCACCCATCCAAATACTAACGTAGCCCATTGCTTCACTTCAGTGATGAGACAGGTACGCATCAGACAAAAAAGTGATCCCTTGGAGTGAAAGCCTTGCTAGGAGCTCGCACTTAAAGAGAGAGCAAAATATTCAACTGTACAAAAGGAAATTCCACGTTGGGAGAGTTTGTAGACAGTTTAGGTGGCAAAAATACACACATAATAATTTGCTACTTGCCTTCCATAAGATCCTCATTCCTAATAATTCACACAATTCTAAAACACAAAGCTTTGACCACTAAGGAAAGTAAAAATTATGGCATAAAAGGGTGTGAACTGCTAATTGATAGACATGACACTGATGAACACACTTTACTGTGGACTGCTAGTGGACTGAAAAGCCTGTCAAAGAGTAAAATCACTGGGTCCTCCGCTCAGTTGCCATGCATTTAAATTCTACTTTAAACAACATCTGATAACACAAGAGCATTCGGAGAACTGCAAAGGCATGTCTGATTTTTTTTCAAAAAGCCTCAATAGGAAGTTAACAGGACAATCTGGATCTTTAACTTTAAATGGTACATGGTTTATTAGTCTATACGAGTTAATCTATACCTAAGCAAAGCCTAAACAGGGTAAACCTGGGTTCATGTTTTGGTGGGCTTAATATGTATTACTGCATATGGTTGTTGTTGGCCTCGTTGGCTGACGTTTGCACTCCCCAAAGTACTTTGAGCTTTAGTTTGATTTATGACAATTTATTCAAGTCCCCAATGTCCCCATTTTGAATGCTAATTAGCATGCCCAATACATGCTTACAAAGTAAGAGACTCCAATTTTATCAGGATTAATTGGAAAACAAAGCTATTTACGCATTGTAAAGACCAGAATGCATAAAACTAATCAAATGTTATCCAAAATGATTAGCTCAGATAAAAGCCTAATTTAAACTAAAGAAAATGATGAGTAACAATAGTTTAGTTTATTTGGTATTTTAAGTCACACCTAGTACCATGGTAACCGTTATATTGTCACAGGTAGTTAGAAGGGTGGAGGAAACCAGTACACACAGTCTGTCAATGTTATGTTCTGTAAATTGGTGATCAATGGCAAGGATACAATATAACAACTTTTCGAATGACATACACAGAAAATACATCAATCATGATGATAACATGATACTGTATTGATATTAATCAACTACATGAAGGACATATTGTTTTATATATGTACAAAAAGAGACGTTATACTTTCATTATCCACAATGTTGCTTCAATAATAAGTACTCTTAGTCCACATTAGCCAAAAAGAATGCAAAAGATTAGTCTGTGATTCTTATCCATGATTGCAGGCATCAGTGAATATGGAAACTTTAAATATATATATGAAATATGAAACTTTTCATGAGATATGCATTCCACAACTAGGAAAATAGAAATACATAGACACAGATTTGTGAAGTGTAGAAAAATAACATAATATATAAATGCAATATTTATACAAAGAATATAAAACATTATCCTACAAAAGCTGTAAATGATTTTATGTGCAATTGTCAATGTATTTACTGTTTTGTTGATTGCCTTACTAAAACGTATCAAAATTAAGTTATTTCTCAACAATGATCTGAGATAAACACATAAAAAGTGATAGAATCTACAATCAGAAACATACCTTTCATAACACTTAACAAACTGTTGAAAAACTTTTTAAAAATCGGACCAGAAATAAAGAAGTTGTGGTCAATTTAAGTGGAAATATAAGCAAAATGCTGATCACACATACTGTTCTGTTTTAAGCTAAGAGAATAGTCATAGATGTACACAGACAAATTAACAAGGCAAATAGTAGAGGGAATTAAGAAAGAACCCATAAATACATGTGGATTGAAATTGATAACTACCACTATAGGCTTGTGGGTAACACCTCGCATAGGGACATAGATGACGTGGGTTCCATAGCAAGTACAACCACTTGAAATGCCCGTCATATGTCATTGAGTCCTATTCTCAGTGGAGGCTAAATAAATGGCTATCATTTAGACTATATGTTTCATTAGGAGAATGTCAGTCACCAGAGAGCTTGGACTGTACTTGTGCAGTCAGGATGTGTCATATAGTGCTTTGGATCCTGTAGATATTGTGCTGAGGACAAATATACAGCAACAATGTCATTGCCAACGATCTGACATCAGAGTAATAACAAAGGGTCAACAGACATCAAAATGTACTCATACATACCATCAATCAATTAACTATGGTTCTTTTTGGAGTGTGTGAGCACCCCCTTAAGGTGTTTTTAATAACCGAAGTCCTCGGGTATGTCTCCCACCTACACATTATCCTGAGCTGGCAGCAACCTCAACATTTGCTGTGACACATTCATCTCTGATGCTAGGGGACACTGGATCTCCTAAGACTCCAACACAGGTCTGCAAGAAAACAACAGATTGTACAAAGTCAAAGTTGGGGTTTAACGTCCTGTTCAACAGCCAGGGTCATATTGGGACAGGTGCTCAGCATTGCCACTTGTGGGACTCGAACCCACAGAGGTGACAGCCTATGATTAGATGCCAAACTTGCTAACCACTAGGCCACCGAGGACCTCTAACAGGTTCTACAAGAACAATGGATAATGTAGCAGTTGCATTGCCCTAACAAGAGAGGTATTTCTAGAGCACAGAGCTTTACCAAAGCAGCCCAGTATCCTCATATTGTAAATGCAGCCAAATACTGTTTTTTTTAATCCAAAAGCATTGGGAATAGGACTGTTAAAAATTTGGGATTTTTGGTGTCCAGAGTATGATCCAGGTCTTTCGAAAAGTGTAATCAGTTCTCGCTTTAGTTAGGAGCACACAGACAAATAGACCAATGTTTCTATAAAACATACCCTCTTTGGCAGATATAATGAATGTAAATTTGAAGATTTATTATGTCCTTTGGACTGAAATCTGCCCCATTTGCATCACCCTTTTCAGTTTGAAACCATCATAATCAGGACTGGGCTTTTTTACAAATATAGATCAATGACAATCAGATCGAATTTGAGAGAAAATTCACATTTGATCTGATTTTTGGATTAATTTTTGTGTCAACATTGAACCACATACTTGATTAAGTTTTTCATTAAGATAGATAAAAATTGGTGCAAGCAAATACATCATGTTGCTGGATGAAAAAGGAGACCAAAATTTGATAAAGTAAGTAAAACTCTAATGCATGCAATATAAAAGTTAGTGTAACAATGAAAAGGAAACAAATGATACCTGCTTTGGGAATTGCCATCTGATCTGCAGGGTCACTTGAAGCCTTTGCTCTGGAATTTAATGCAATCTGGTTCCCATATTAATCCATGATGGCGAATACCACATTAGTCTTTTTACTGATTCAACCAACCAACAAGAACCAAACAACAAACCCATCGTTCAATCAGTTTCTCCATCAGGGAGATCATGCTGTCAGATATTCGAACCTAGTCAGCCTAAGAACAAACCAATCATTTAGGCAGTCAATACATCAGTAATAGCCCTAAGTCAAAATTAATTGGCAGTTTAATTTTACTTTACAACCTTATTAATTGGCACTTTAATTTCACTTTACAACCTTATCCTTATTACTTATGGACCTTATACGTGGGTAGTTCAGAGAGATAATCTGCCTCATAAAGTGATCCCATCCACTCCTTCAGCCCACCTGCCTACCCATTTTAACACAGCTCCTGAGAGGATGTAACAACTATTTAAAATATTTAAAAATCTGCCAAGATTGAAATGCTCTCTATGTTGTGTCAAATGTATCTGATGTTAATATGAATCCTGACATACACGTGAATGCACATACGAAGTATTCTTTGGTAGGTAGTAAGCTCGTGTAAACTACTCGTGAGTTCGTAACTACCAATGGGAAATTTTGTGTGTTCTTTAGTTATTCACCACCTGTACGTTTGAATTTGTAGGTAAACAAACAGAATGAGCAAAGATGAGGAAATAAAAGTAATCACAATAGTTTGCTAACCACCATGTAAAAGATGTATATTTCCCTTGTAATTGATTTCTGAGGTTATTAAAAAGAATTAACAAAAACTTATTTAACATGTTTTAGAATGAAAGCACACTATTCACCATCTTTGTTGTCATCAGAAGTGACGGTCACAGAGGTCCTCTACTCATGCGTGGTAAATACTACCCATGACATCATTCTTTGCAAATATACAGGCTGCAAACTCTTTCTTGCAATCTGAAAGAATGCTGCATTATGGCACCCAATTGAAAATATCAAACTACGAAACATATTGAGGCAAAAACCAGCCGGGACAAGTTACATATTTTTAGTTTGTATGTAAATGGATGTATAAAATGCCCACATAGAACTATATGTTATGGATATTACATACTAAATCAGTCGGCCCTGCAAAGAATTATTCATCCAGTTATTCAGTCTTTTTGGTGTTGTAGGGCTTGCTATCAGACATTCTCTCACATACCAAACCAGTCAGCCAGCGAATCATTCAATCAATCAGTCATTTGAAATACAAGAGTTGTCTCTGTGTAGGAGATTCTTTTCAGTTCAAATTTCCAATGGGTATTCATTTCAGCCAATGAGGTTGGACAACGAAGACTTATTACAATATAATTCATTTTGAAGGTTAAAATCTGTGTTAATGTGCTAAGCAGAAACTGACCATTAGGGGAAATTCACAATTAAAATTTATAATATATCTATTCATAGAGTACTCTTTCACATACCAAAAACAGCTTGCCAAATAGCCAATCATTCAGCCAAAGTCATCTGGTCAATACATACCATGGTTGTCTATGTGTGGTTGAGCATGTTGCCAGATACTTACTCATGTACACAACGTGTTGTGGTCTTATGGTTGGTTTGCTCTGACTTGCAGGGATAATGGTGGAACCAGGCTAGAAAGGAAACATAAGTTCACTTTCAACACATTTTATTGGTCATAGATTGAGGGGATGAAAGAAAGCTATGTGCACCAGCTGATTTGAGCTACAATTAACAGGAAAAATGTTTGAAAAACATAAAATGTTGATATGGTTTTAAGAATTACTCAGTTAAGAGTTTTTCATTGACTTATCTGGGTTAAATTTTCCTGGCATTCCACTATGTACAGTTATGGGGATGTAGGAAAGCAGTATATGCTACAGTTATCTAGCCCATGAAGGGACATAGAACTGTTTTAGTATCCTTTTTTTATCTCATTACCATGAGTTAATAAGTCCTTACCACAAAGTCATTCCCACGAGTTAGCAAGTCATGGTAATTAGATTGGGGGGTGGAGCGATAGGCCCCACCTTATTCAGTGCCCCCTAGCAAAAAGATTGTTCTTGTGATTCAATACCCTCGATTGGGTAGGGGATTATTGCTTATTGATTCTGGCGCCCTTTTTAATTGAACCTTCATTCAACATTGGGAAGTCAAAGGGGCAAGACGCCATTTTTAGTAACAGAATTTTGAACTTTTAGAACTTCATTTTTCGCCCTCCAGTGTTGGATAGAACTGGCGTGTTATGTTATATCTTCACGACCTGTAGAGGAATCTTCTGTAGCACAGAATCCTGGAGGATTAGTTGCTTTTTATAATGCGAATCTTGCTCTGGGGTGCTGGAGCCACGACAAAGGGATGAGTTATTTTCAATTTTATATTCTGTCATCCTGTTATGTATTTTAGTTTTTTAGTATTTTATCATTTTACAGTCATTTTACAGTTAATTATATAAATTGTTATGCAAACGTTGCCGATAATTTACCAAATGTCTTTATAACTCATCCATTGGTCAGAGCCGCATTATTAAAAGCACGGTGCTATCATATATTGCATTTCAGTAACTGTGACTAAAAACATATAAAAAATAAAATTAACAGCAGCATTGCTTGCTATCTGTGATTCGAGTGCCTGAACTCTTAAACTGTGAACTGTGACTGATAACATGGCACCTGTGAAAGAATTTTTGTGCAAGAACTGTGGGGACGTCCATAAGCGTCCAATCAATAGTAAATGCCCATTTCCAGCAAAAAATGATGATTCTATATATGTTTCTGAGGACTTACCTGTTAATTCAGAAGAGGCTGGTGCTCTGAATATGCAGATTCTTGCTGAGCTTAAGAGCTTGGGTGGGCGGATGTCAGCTATGGAAGACAGGATGGCCACCAAGGAAGCCACACAAGACCCCAAGCCCACACAGCAGCCGTTAGCGACAGCCAGCAGCCCTAGTCCTGGACAGCTAGATCAGATGGTGGTTCCCACAGTGGCGGCCCTGCAAGGAAGCCAGAGCATTCAATCAGAGGTGGACCAGAGGATCAGGCAGTTAGTGGATCTAAATGAAGCAGGCAAGTCAAAATCCCAGAGAGGGGGGAATGAAATTGTATGGGTTAAGAGGCAGGTACCATGGCCTCAGAACTTTGTTTTAGGGGGCAACAATAAAACTCGTATTTCATACGATGCCTTAAACTGGTGTCAGTGGGTGTCGGGCTTTGCGACTATTGCTAGGGAAGAAAAAAATTTAGATATTAAAAATGCCATGTTAGAGTATTTGAGTGAAATTATGGAGGATGCCAACGACTTTAGCTGGCAGTCAGCAAAAGCCTCCCATGCTGTGTTGTTATGCAGGATGGAGGAAGGTAAGGTAGAGTGGCATGAAACCCATAAATTGGATCGCATCAGGAGAGCACACGCTCAGAGGGGGGTAGGTCAAAATTCAGGGGGGGTAGGGACAAAGCAAACAAGACCTGAACCAAAGGCCACAGCTTGCCGTTTTTATCAGAGGGGCCTTTGCCATCATCAGAAAGACCACGAAACTGGTGGGGTTTTCTATAAACATGTCTGTTCCGCTTGCTATGCCATGGGTAGAGAACATAGGCACATGGTTAAAGATTGTCGGGCATCCTCCAGGGTTACAAAAAACGAGTAAGGCACTGCTTTAAAGCAGTGCAGAGTCAATGTCATGTAAATAATGTTCAAAAAAATGGTGTATCATATACTAGTACTAGATTTGTATATAATACTAATACACACAATGGATGTAGCAGTAACTGGAAAGCTGATTGGTCAAAGTTCTTAGGTAGGACTTATGCACAGGTTGTGAGTTCAAACCCCAAGTCGAGATTAGACAGGTACAGCACTCATGTAAAGCAGATAACAAACTTGTCAGTTACTGATAGGGGTAGAAGTAACAAAAGTAAGAGACCTACCTGTTTCAGGGAAAGTAATCCAGTTACTGCCAGGATCAAGACCCAGAGACCATACTCCGTCAGTAAACGTACGATTAGTGGTCCTAAACATGGCAATGCACACTTTTGTATCCCTGTGACAAATAGGTTTGAATCTTTAGGTGTGCTCGATGAAAAGAACACAGACTGTGAGTCTGCAAATAACAACAGTAATGTTAGTTATGAGGACTCACAAATACAGCATCAGATTTCTGAATGTGAATCCTCACGCTTGATCAAAAACACAAATACTAGCCCTCCTGTCAGAAATGTGTCAAATACTGATAAACAGACAGAAGATATCACAAAAGTGTCAAATACTGGTATTCAGTGCAAACAGGTCAGCCCATATGCGAAACAATTAATGCAGAAACAACACAATACTGATTTATGGCCACAGAACTCAACTCCAAAAGTCGTTAAATTGGCAGATCAAAAACATGGGAAAATGTGCCCCAAAAATCATCCACCCGAAGATAAATACGAGTTAGCCTTGGCAGTAAAGAATAAAAATAAAATCAGGCTTCAACAGGCATCCTCGGATCCGACATATCAGAAATGGTTAAAACAAAATCAACAAAGATTCGGGTTTATACCTTTAAGTCCATTACTTCTCCCCAACACTAATCTTAAACGTGTCTTGGATGCGGATCCGATTCACCTTTATGACATTACCAAGAATTCGGATTCTTTCAATTTTATGACTGATCAAATCCAAGTCAAATCTCAGTTAAATCCGGATGTCTGGGAACAGTGTTTAAAAGGCTATTGGGATGCACAACTATGTCATCTCATCAGATATGGTTTTCCCTTAGACTTCAATAGAAATTCTGAGTTGGGGAAAAACTCAAAAAATCACAGGTCGGCCACAACGTTCCCTGATGATGTGGAAGCATACATACAAGAGGAAATCGGATTCGGAGCTATAGTCGGACCTTTTTCGGATCCGCCATTCCAAGAACTCCACATTTCACCATTTATGACCAGGGAAAAACCGGGTGGGGCTCATAGAAGGGTAATAATGGACTTGAGTTTCCCCCAGGGTCGGGCTGTAAACACATATATCAGTAAAGATACCTATTTGGGCACAGATTTCATCTTAACCCTTCCCTCTATTGACCATATCACTAACAAGATCAAACAGTTAGGAAAAGGATCACTCATATACAAGGTAGATATAAGTCGGGCCTTCCGCCACATCAAAATAGACCCCAGAGATTATTTCTTGTTAGGTTTGAAGCATAAAAATTACTATCTGGACACTTGTTTGCCTTTCGGATACAGAAACGGATCCGGAATTTTTCAGAGGCTCAGCGACGCTATCCGCTTCATTATGGGTAATATGGGTTATGACGTCATCAACTATATTGATGACGTAATTGGTTTTGGCACTATTTCCACTGCAGACCTCTCATATCAAACTTTAATGAATCTACTTCAAAAACTGGGTTTTGACATCAGTATCAAAAAATTAGTCCGACCTTGTACCAAGGCTACATGTTTAGGGGTTGAAGTGGACACCAGGAATTTCACAGTAGCAGTCCCCCAAGAAAAATTGGCTAATATTTATCAAATTTGTACTGAATGGGTTGGTCGACAGAGATGTACCAAAAAGCAGCTCCAGTCATTGTTGGGCTCTCTGCTGTACATATCAAAATGTGTTCACAGCTCTCGTTTTTTCCTAAACCGGATGTTAGACACCCTAAGGTCACATTTTGGTAAAGATGAAATTCTCCTAGATATCAATTTTCATAGGGACTTAAATTGGTTCTTAAAATTTTTACCATACTTTAATGGAACAGCATTCTTCAATCACACTCCCATCAAAAAAGTTATTGAACTGGATGCTTGTCTAGAAGGATTGGGGGCAATTTTTGAGAATCAAGTTTACAGCATCCAAATTCCCAAGAATTTTGAAAATTATACCATTGTACACTTGGAAATGTTAAACATTTTAGTGGCCTTAAGACTATGGTGCAATCAATGGAAGACTAACAAAATTCTCTTAAAATGTGACAACCAGGCAGTGGTCTCAGTCCTAAACTCAGGGAAGACTCAGGACCTGACCCTAGGGGCCATGGCCAGAAATATTTCAATGCTACTGGCGATCTATGACATTGAATTGCAAGTCATACACATACTAGGTGCTGACAACAAGGTCGCTGATCTCTTATCCAGATGGTTTATCACTGAAAATCCAGATAAAAAGCTGTACCAATTTATAAAAAATCCATTATGGTTATCTGTAAATCATGAATTTCTTAAAGTTGATTGGTCTATATAATACAGGTGTACCAAATACAGCTCGTCGGTTGGCCTCGAAAGCAACAGCAAGGACACATCAGGCCTTCAGACCAGCCACTCAGGCCTCATACACCAGGAAATTCCGTTTGTTTGTAGCTTACTGCTGTTTCATAGGGGTTCACCTTCAAAACCTCACCCCCCTTATCGCAATGTCCTTCCTAGAATTTTTAGTGGAAAATAACCTCTCTCATTCAGCCATTGCCAATTATCTGTCGGCAGTGAAGGCCAATTTGGCTCTATATGGTCTTCCACTGTATTCATTTCAGGACCCTAGAATTACGTATTTTCAGAAATCATTGTCATTGCATAAGACGTTTGCACCTGTAGTGAAAAAGATTATTGATATCCCATTGCTAGCTTCAATTACAAGTATTTGTGACACCATGTGGATGGGGCAGATTTTCAAAGCTTTATATTTGACTGCATTTTTTTCATTTTTACGAATCTCCAATCTAGTCCCCCATTCAATTAAAGCTTTTTCACCAATCGAACAAATGGCGAGAGGGGACGTATTTTTTGCCCCACCAGGAATTCATTTGTTAATCAAGTGGAGCAAGACTATTCAGACTAGAGATACCATCAGAATATTAAAAATCCCGTCCTTGGGGTCCTCCCCCTTATGTCCAGTCCAAGCTATAAAAAATTTGTTACTCATTACACCAGGGACAAAAAATGATCCTCTCTTTCAAATAAAAAATGAAGCTGCCCAATGGGTACCCCTTACTGACACTAAGGTCAGGCGAAATTTTACACAAATACTTTCTCGAGTAGGTCTCCAGCATTCAGGCATGTCCCTCCACACCTTCAGGCGTTCAGGTGCCACTCTCGCTTTTAACTCAAATGTCTCTATACAAAATATCCAGAGTCATGGCACCTGGACGTCTGACTGTGTCTGGAGATACATTATTCAAGACCATAATGCATCACAACAGGTTGCTGATTCCTTCAAAAGTCTCCTCCATCGTCCCTAGTCCACCTACTTCCTAGCTGGGCATTGGTGGAGGTTGGCATCTACCTCAAATATTATTTTTATGCTTTTTTATCATGTAATAAATACTTAAGGTCACCTTACATTGGCACAAAGTAAGTTTAATCTTTATTTCTGCATTTAAGGCCACCCTAACTGATATCATGATGGACTATGGACACTAAATTCAGTAATGTAAAGTAATCTTAAATTGTGATAATCTTAAACTTCTTTGAGGTGGCCTTAAACTTAGTTTCTTCAAATTTTAAGGTGACCTTACACATAGATGCCTTTTAGTATTGTACATAAATATAGTTGAAGAATAATAATAATAATAAAAATATTAATCCCATTTGCTGTGTTATACATTGTCTTACATAACTATGCAATAGTAGGGGCACTGTGGGGGGTGGAGCGATAGGCCCCACCTTATTCAGTGCCCCCTAGCAAAAAGATTGTTCTTGTGATTCAATACCCTCGATTGGGTAGGGGATTATTGCTTATTGATTCTGGCGCCCTTTTTAATTGAACCTTCATTCAACATTGGGAAGTCAAAGGGGCAAGACGCCATTTTTAGTAACAGAATTTTCCCACCTCCCACCCTGGTTCATCTCATTTCATATAGGAGCAAGTGTCAGGAGGCTGGCCTTCTGCGAACCTAACTTAACACCTCCTGTGGCGCAGGGGAGGGGGTGAGTTCCATGTATGTGCTCCTGGCTAGTCAACAATGGGGTTCACAGCATTGGCGCTTGTTAGCTAGTATGGGGGCCTTCCTCCTTGTCTCCTTGAGTTACCCCTCAGGGTTCTATGTTAGGTCATTTTTTTCATTATTCAGGGTGTCAATATAAAGTAAAATGTCATAAATCATAGGGCAGCAAAAACAATCTGTCAATGTTCGATGGGTGCTACTCTGTATTGCCAGTAAGGTACTGCATTGGTGTTTGGCATTTCTGTTGCCACAGTCTGATCTTTGTATTTGTATGCATCAGTGGCAATAACCTTGTATTTATGTTGTAACTTGTATACTCTGTCACAGGATGCTAACACAGTGTTTGTAGTTGTAGATTCTGGATGGCCTGTCAAAGCAACCACGACACAAGATGGCTGCCATACAAGCTACTAAGGCCTTCAAAGAAGTCAATACATACATATATATATAACTTATGTTCGAATTCTTCGATTTTGATGGCTCATGTAATGTAGGGGCTTTGCTTCGAAACAAGGCACGTTCATACTGTCTTATGTTAGTACTAAGGGGCCGTATTATTCGGTCATTTAGGTTTGAGTTAGGCTGCTGTGCTGACCAATGGACTTTAAATGTATGAGTATAGGGTTATTTTAGTTAGGAACGTGTCTTACCATTGGTTTTTTAACTGTGGAGGTTGGCATCTACCTCAAATATTATTTTTATGCTTTTTTATCATGTAATAAATACTTAAGGTCACCTTACATTGGCACAAAGTAAGTTTAATCTTTATTTCTGCATTTAAGGCCACCCTAACTGATATCATGATGGACTATGGACACTAAATTCAGTAATGTAAAGTAATCTTAAATTGTGATAATCTTAAACTTCTTTGAGGTGGCCTTAAACTTAGTTTCTTCAAATTTTAAGGTGACCTTACACATAGATGCCTTTTAGTATTGTACATAAATATAGTTGAAGAATAATAATAATAATAAAAATATTAATCCCATTTGCTGTGTTATACATTGTCTTACATAACTATGCAATAGTAGGGGCACTGACTAAGTCGTGGGAATGAGAGGCTAAGTCGCGGGAATGAGATACTAACTTGTGGGAACAAGATACTAAGTGGTTACCGCAAGATAGTCAATCCTTGTTTTCATTCATATCTACCCCTTATTAAGTCATTCCCACCACTTACTAACTCATCCCCACCACTTACTAAGTCATTCCCCCCACTTACTAACTTGTTCCCACCATTTACATGTTATACCCCTCCCTTATTAGTTGCCAATGTGTCAATGTAGTTTTGTAGTTGTAGCTTGCTGTATTACCTTTCTCTGCCAGTGGGAGATTGTGTTCCTGATGCTGGGGCTTGGGGCAGGTCGGACCACTGCAGGGTTGCATTTACTCGGATGTGACTGTGACTTCAAGAGTTCTTCAGAGACACTGATTTTTCTAATCCCCTGGGTTGTCACCTATGAACTGTTGTGTAGATCAGAGCTTAAGTGGTTGAATTTATTGCAAGTCAGATCTTAATAATTGCAACTTGCTTTTTAGTATTTTAATTTTTCTCTTAATCTGTGATATCTGGTTATAGTCTTATTCTGTAATTTGTATGTTATTACAATAATCACATTGCTTTGCTGCTTGAAATCCACCTGTGATAACATTTTTAGTAATTAATCTGGTGGTATGATAATGATCCATATAATTTGAGAATGCTATGTGTATTTGTCACGTCATGTTACTTCTATGTCATATTTTAACTTGTAATGGCACCTTCATGGTGGCTTATACTATCATTTTGAGCCACATAATTGGGTTTCTTATTATTGGGTGTTTTAGATATTATCTTATTTTTTAAACTCCTAACTGGGTAACCTTCACCACTAGAATTCCTCTGGCTAGTTATTAAAATTTGTTATAAACGGGCTTTCCCTATGTTTGGCTGCATGTAAGTAAGCATTTTTCCTTTGTTTGATTGTCTGCAGGCTGTTCCCAGTCGGTTGATCCTTTGTTTCTGTTATTTTTGGTCTGGGTGAGCCTTTCTTCTATAAAATTCTTAAGCAACTCATTTTTAGTCACTTTTTGGCAATTTAAGTAAGAAAATTGGGATTTCACCCCTTACTGCTCTTAATGCAGTTAGGTTGAATTTAAACCTTTAAGAGGCATATTGTATCATACTCAAGAATTCATTGGGCTTGGCCCTAACTGCTGTATAACTTATTATCAAAAGTCTGTACTTTTGCATTATATGTGAATCTTTCATGGTTAAAGGATTAATAACATGAATTTCATCCTCGTGGGTTATCCCACAGTTTCTATGGTTAAATTTTAAGTGTACATTATAGTCTGGTCCATATGGGCCCATTGTTATTCAAATGTATTGATGTTTGCTCTACAAGAAATTTTTAGTGTTATAGTATTGTAAAATATTTAATAATTCAATAAATGTTAAAAACTCAACCTTGGGTGATTCATTGTCTTGAGGGAGATTATGTGAATGTACCTTTTGACCTCCAATTGAAATTTGACCTGTGGTGTGTTTGACGCTGTGTCAGATATTGCCTTGAACTTGACCTATTACTTGTCTCCAGTCATACTGGGGCATGTCGCCTAGTGTGAATGTTCAAGGAGATTATAGCATGCTGTATGCCATGGCTGTAAAACGTACTTTGGTTTGACCTTAGTTGGAGGTCAATTTGGTTAATGGGAGTCTTTCCACGATACTGGGTTTGAATCTTGCTGGGATGGTTAATATTCTGTCATGATCTTGGGGAGATTATAAAATTGCTTATATTTGGATTCAGGTCTGACCTGGTGGTCTCACCTTTAACCTTTCTCTGACCTTGGATGTCAATCACAAACTGACTTGTTGGATTGGGGATGGTCGACATTCTGTTATGACTTTGGGGAGATTATAAAATTGCTAACACCTGGACTCAGGTCTGACCTTGTGGTTTTACCTTTGACCTTCTTTGACCTTGACTGTTGAGGATAGTCTCACTTGTTTGATTTTCTTATTAAAAGATTCAACAGTCATAAGAATCCTTGGTTAATATATGCATAATTATTGGGGTGAGGGAATGCTTAATAAAAAACAGGCCTTTGCGGGGTGGGAAAATGTTGGGAAATTAGTAGCTATCATAATTTAATCTTGAAAATACTTGGCAAAATAATGTGTCAAAAAAAAGACTTTTCAAGGCCAATATTTCTTTGTCAAAACAGGTTGTATTACATTTCATGATAAGAAAAATATCGTGGAAGAGTGATGGTTTGAAACTTCTGCTACATTTCATTAACTGATCTATTGATTTCTTTGACATAAAGTTTAAACTATAAAGAGATAATACCCTATAAGAGACTGAATTTCAGTTCATCTCTTTATGTTGACATTACAAATATACAAGTACTAATAGTTTTTCGAAAATGTAATGGATGATTTCATCAGACATAATGTAATAGATAATTTCATCAGAAATTAAGACAGAATTTTTGTCCTACCAAGCAGTTTCAAGATCGCTTTAATGTAATTCTAATATGTTTCTCCTATTTTTACTCTATGTGACAAATGTAAAAATTGGTGTAAGTTGGTGAAAATTAAAGTGTTCTACATGGTATGTTTTCGAGATAATTCTCAAAATCTCAAGAAAATACTTATGGTTCAGTATTTGTTCCATGATATTGTATGTGTGCCTCTCGGGAGCAAAATCTTGTAAGCTACAAAACCAGAGGTGTTAGATCTTTAGAAAATACATTATAATTTCAAATGAGTCCCTTAAATCTTTAGAAAATACATTATAATTTCAAATGATTCCCTACTAGTTCTTGGCCCATAAGGGAAAAAGAAATTTTTCAAATATAATAATGACAGTTAGGATGGTCATTGGCTGACATAAAATTTGATCTTCGACTTCCAAATGTGGTTGATTAATCCATCAAGAAAATCGGGGACAAGTCTCAATATTTTAAAATTTTCGAAAAAAAAAATTTTTTTTAAAAATGAGTACTTGGTCCAATTTGTTTACATACCAATAGGACTGTATGTTAATATGCACTAATTGTAACTTTTTTTTTTATATAGGCAAGGAAGTCCTCATCCTGTTAGACTCAATGACGAAGGATTTCCCAGTTTTTAGAAATAAGGAGGTAGTTACCATTCGTGGCGCACCCATACATAAAATGGTTGCTTTTGTAAACAAAAATCTCCACTTCATAAAGAAATTTAAAGTGATTGTCCTACATGTGGGCACAAATTATTTCAGTAAAAAGCATGAATGGTTCCTGTATATGGATTTTGTAAATGGAAAATGCACAAGGGAAGAATATAACTGTAATCTACAATATATGAACCCCCCACCCGCAGTAGGGACAGCCATAAGCTTTAAAGAGAGCTACCAATACTTAATTGACCTACTACAACGAATTTCCGTGGCAAAGATTTTACTGTGAGCCATTCTCCCAAGATTTTGGGATCACGACAGAAGGAATCTGGTTAGAAGAATATATAATGACATAATGCAGAAATTGGCAGTTGGTGATAGGGTGTTTTATATTCCATCCTAAAGACCCTTTTTCAATGGCCACGGTGATATAAAGTCAGAGCTTTTTCATAGGGATGGTCTACATTTAAGTAGTTTAGGTACAACAGTTTTCAGTACGTACATCAGTGACAGAGTGCAAAGATGCATAAGAGGTGAATTGAAATAATCTGTTTAAAGTTAAACACTTGCTTTTGTAAACAAAAATCACCACTTCATAAAGAAATTTAAAGTGATTGGGTATTAAGAAACCTACAATAGATTACTATGTGAACAATGTACTATGACACTATTGCTGTTAAAAGTGTGTGAAAGTATCTGCAATGAATATTTTTTGGTACTAGGGTAGAATATATGTGTAACAGGTGCCAGAATCAGAATTATGTTGCAATGCATGAATATATAGTGTAAACCAAAAGTAAAAGGGCTAATGAGATAATATTGTGTGTACAATCTTGTGACCATACTGGATTGTATTAGTATGTAATTTCAAGAGTATGTATTTTTACAACTGAAAAGTTCACCGTGACACTGATTGTTTGATATAATTTCGTGTCAGAACCGGAAATGGACATTGGTTGTTATTAAGGTAGAATATATGTAATGTGTACCAGAATTAAAAGTTGTTAAAATTGGCTGAAAAAATATTCTATGCAAAATCATCTGACAACACCTGACAATCTAGCATACAACATAAAAATTATGGAATGTAACATGTGTAAAGGCGTACGGTGACACTGATTGCTGTTACAATCTTGTGTCAGTACTGAAACTAACATGTAACTTCAGGAGTAGGTAATGTAACATGTGAAACGGGGTACGGAAACACCGATTGCTGATACAATCTTGTGTCAGTACTGAATTTAACATGTAACTTCAGGAGTACGTAATGCAACTCGTGAAACGGTGTACTATGACACTGATTGCTGTTACAATCTTGCGTCAGTACTGAAACTAACATGTAGCGTCAGGAGTAGGTAATGTAACATGTGAAGCAGAGCACCGTGACACTGATTGCTGATGCAATCTTGTGTCAGTGCTGATTTTAACAAGTAACTTTAGGAGTACGTAATGTAGCATGTGAAACAGTGTACTGGGACACTGATTACTGTTGCAATCTTGTGTCAGTTTTGATACAAGAATACAAAGTGGTAGCATGGCAGAACATATGTGTAACAAGTGTCAGATTGAAAAATTTGTTATAACGTATGAAAATATACTGTGAACCCAATGTAATAGGGTCACTGAGAAAATATATATTTGAAAAAAAAATTATATATTGTAAACTATATAGCGTGAACCAAAAGTAATAGGGTCATTGCGATAATATATAATGTGAAAACAAATAATGTATATTTGTGTACAGTGTGTCTAATGCAAAATTTGTTATAATACATGAATATACACGGTGAAACAAAAGTAATTGGGTCACTGATGAAATATTTTGTGCACAAATCTTGTGTCAATACTAGATAACTTAGCATGTAACATTAAGAGTATGATACGCAACAAGTGTAACTCCGTTCTGTGACACCAACTACCCGTTACAATCTTGCGTTAGCACTGATGATAGAATTTAGTGGTACTAAGGTAAAACATGAGTGTGTCAGAGTGAAATAAAAGTAATAGGGTCACTGAGAAAACATTCTATGCACAGTCTTGTGACAACACTGGAAAATTTTAGCATGTAATATAAAGAGTATGTAAGGTTACACAACTGGATAATTTTAGTATGTAACACTAAGAGTATGTAAGGTAACAGTTGAATAGTTTACTGTGACACTGATTGCCTTTACAATCTTGTGTCAGTACTGGTAATGGATACAAAGTGGTAAATCAAGAAAACTGTTATGATGCAAGAATGCATACTGTGAACTAAAAATAATAGGGTCATTGTGAAAATGTATATGTGGAAAAATATGTGAATATATGTGTAACATATGCCAGACTCAAAATGTGTTATAATGCAAAAATATATACTGTAAAACGAAAGTAACAGGGTCATTGATGAAACTTTGTGAGCACAAATCTTTGTAACAACACTGGATAATTAAACCTGTAGCATTAAGAGTCTATTATGACACAGATTGCTGATACAAACTTGTTAGTACTGATAACAGAATTTTTTTTTTTTTTTAAAGGTAGACTAGATGTACAATGTGTACCAGAACCAAAAACTGTTAGAATGCATGAACATACACTGTGAAGCAAGATGTAATAGAGTCACTAAGAAAATATTTCGGTGCAAAATGTTCGTGACAAAAGGAAAATGAGTATGTACAGTATGTAAAATTTGCCTTGTGCCTAAGTAAATATGTGTACGGCAGTTTTCATACCTGTCCTTTTTAATACGATGTAGGTGAAAGTGTGTCTGTTTTTTGTAGTCTGTAATCTTCAAGAATTTTAGATCTATTATAATTTCATTATTCTCACAGTTCTACATGAGAAACTATTTTCCTCCAAGGTACAAAAAAAAACCCCCGGCTCCAAACCATCATTCATTCATTAGTCATGAATTTTTTTGTTAAACCTTTTTCTAGAATTCCTTCCTTGTGTTTGTTAAAATTACCAAACTGCAGAGTATCAAAATGTAAATATTATTTGCAAAAACTTCTAAACAGAAGCTTGTTACCAATGACTATTAGAAGCTCAACCAGGATAAAAAAATGAGGATGTTATCTGTATCTGTTTGGTCATCCAGACGCTTGTATGTAATTTTTGGTATAACTTAATGAAATGAAAAGTCAAATAACAATTACTAGCATGAATGTCAGGGGGTTAACGGATACTGTTAAAAGAAAAGATGTTTTCAACTGGCTAAAGAATAAGAGGTACTCAATATATTGTTTACAAGATATTCATGTGGGTGAAAAAAATTTAAAATGTTTCAAAGAGGATTGGGGAGCGGAGGTAATAACCTCAGTTAACTCTTCCGAAAGTCGGGGAATAGCGATATTATTTGCAAAAAACCTTGATTACGAAATTGTAGAGGTAGAAGAAATAGAAAGTGGAAATGCATTAGTTGTACAGTTACATACTGGGGATTTAAAGTTCCACCTTTTTGTACTGTATGGCCCAAATACCGACTCTCCAGATTTCTATATAAACCTCAAAAATAGGCTATTGCAAAAGGAAAATATCCCCATTATAATATGTGGAGATTGGAACGTTGTAATGGACTATAAATTAGATACTCGGGGGTATCTTAAGGAAAATAATACAAAAGCAAGAAGGGAAATCTTAAATATGATTGAGGCTGCTAATTTGGTAGACACTTGGAGATCTGAAAATAACACAGCCAAAAAGTTCACATGGGTTAGTGGAAAAAAGCCAGTAAAAATGGCAAGATTAGATTTCTTTCTCATAACCCCTGACATTCATGCAAACATAAATAAGCATATACTCAGTTTCGGTTATAGGAGTGACCACTCACTGGTGGGTATTGAGCTAAATACTGAAAATTCAGAATGTGGAAAAGGCTTTTGGAAATTTAATTCAGCCCTTCTGAAAGAACAAGAGTATGTAACATTGGTAAAAAATGAAATCAATAATGTAATAAGCGACTTTACGAAGGGTCAGGGCTTACAAACTCTGACAACTTCTAAACAAATGTTCTTTGAAGTGCTAAAACTTAGAATAAGGGGTGTCACTATTCCTTACTGTGCCAAACGTAAAAAGAAACTAAATGAAAAAGAAAAAAGAATAGAAGCTGAAATTCAAAGGTTAGAAACATTACTTGCAAATAATTCAGAAGAAGTAAAAATCGAGGACATACAGGTCCTGAAGGAAGATTTAAGAGTTATGAGAGAGACTACTTTGAGGGGGAATATGTTAAGGGCAAAATCACAGAAGTACATTGATTTTGAGAAACCAACAAAATACTTTTGCAACCTAGAAAAACAGAACTATACTGGTAAGGTGAACAAAATCATGATCAAAAACAAAACCATAACCAATCAGCAAATGATCCTGAAAGAGTTAAAAATCTTTTACAAAAATCTCCTGCAGAGTAAACACGAAGATAATCAAAACCAAAGTAAATCCCCATTCCTGGTTAAAGAAAATATTAAAACCTTGAGTGAGCAGGAGCAGGTGAAATGCGAAGGTTTAATAACTGAAAGAGAGGTTATAAAAGTATTGAAAGACATGAAGAATGGGAAATCGCCAGGTACAGATGGCTATACTGCAGAGTTTTATAAATTTTTCTGGAAGGACATAGGAAACTTTGTTCTTGAGAGCTTTAATGAGTCTTTTAATACTGGTGAACTATCTATTACACAAAAACAAGGTCTGATAACGCTACTCCCAAAAGGTAACAAACCGAGAGATCTGATTAAAAATTGGCGGCCAATCACACTTCTAAATGTTGACTATAAATTACTGGCAGGAGCTCTAGCCCCCAGAATGAAGGAAGTTCTCCCCAGTATAATACAGAATGAACAAAAAGGTTTTTTAAAAAATCGATATATTGGGGAAAATATTCGGACAATAGCGGATTCTCTAGAATATATAAGACAAAAAAAAGTTACGGGTATGACACTTCTAATAGATTTTGAAAAAGCATTTGATTCCCTCGAGTGGGACTATTTAGACTCTGTTTTAAAGGTATATAATTTTGGGAAGACTTTAGAACATGGTTCTCTATACTCAAAATAAATATGGAAAAAACCCTAGCTGTTTGGCTTGGGAGTGAGAAAGAGAGATTAAAGATATCACAAACTTATCAGCTAAACTGGGTAAACCAATTTGAGCTTCTTGGAATAATCTTCCATGTTACTCAAGAAAAAATGTTTCAATTAAATTTTGATAAAAGAATAAGTGAAATTGAAAGAATAATAAATATGTATAGTAAGTTTAGTTTGTCTCTAATTGGGAGAGTTACTGTAATAAAAACACTGATGCTGCCGAAGATAGTATATCTATTAACAGTTCTACCGACCCCTCCCGGCAACATTTTCGAGGCCATTGAAAAAAGGTTAAAAGATTTTCAGGTCCTGAAGGAAGATTTAAGAGTTATGAGAGAGACTACTTTGAGGGGGAATATGTTAAGGGCAAAATCACAGAAGTACATTGATTTTGAGAAACCAACAAAATACTTTTGCAACCTAGAAAAACAGAACTATACTGGTAAGGTGAACAAAATCATGATCAAAAACGAAACCATAACCAATCAGCAAATGATCCTGAAAGAGTTAAAAATCTTTTACAAAAATCTCCTGCAGAGTAAACACGAAGATAATCAAAACCAAAGTAAATCCCCATTCCTGGTTAAAGAAAATATTAAAACCTTGAGTGAGCAGGAGCAGGTGAAATGCGAAGGTTTAATAACTGAAAGAGAGGTTATAAAAGTATTGAAAGACATGAAGAATGGGAAATCGCCAGGTACAGATGGCTATACTGCAGAGTTTTATAAATTTTTCTGGAAGGACATAGGGAACTTTGTTCTTGAGAGCTTGAATGAGTCTTTTAATACTGGTGAACTATCTATTACACAAAAACAAGGTCTGATAACGCTACTCCCAAAAGGTAACAAACCGAGAGATCTGATTAAAAATTGGCGGCCAATCACACTTCTAAATGTTGACTATAAATTACTGGCAGGAGCTCTAGCCTCCAGAATGAAGGAAGTTCTCCCCAGTATAATACAGAATGAACAAAATGGTTTTTTAAAAAATCGATATATTGGGGAAAATATTCGAACAATAGCGGATTCTCTAGAATATATAAGACAAAAAAAAGTTACGGGTATGACACTTCAAATAGATTTTGAAAAAGCATTTGATTCCCTCGAGTGGGACTATTTAGACTCTGTTTTAAAGGTATATAATTTTGGGGAAGAATTTAGAACATGGTTCTCTATACTCAAAATAAATATGGAAAAAACCCTAGCTGTTTGGCTTGGGAGTGAGAAAGAGAGATTAAAGATATCACAAACTTATCAGCTAAACTGGGTAAACCAATTTGAGCTTCTTGGAATAATCTTCCATGTTACTCAGGAAAAAATGTTTCAATTAAATTTTGATAAAAGAATAAGTGAAATTGAAAGAATAATAAATATGTATAGTAAGTTTAGTTTGTCTCTAATTGGGAGAGTTACTGTAATAAAAACACTGATGCTGCTGAAGATAGTATATCTATTAACAGTTCTACCGACCCCTCCCAGCAACATTTTCGAGGCCATTGAAAAAAGGTTAAAAGATTTTCTCTGGAAAAATGGTAACATTAAAATTTGTAATAAACAATTGGAAAAGGAAATAGGAGAAGGTGACTTAAAGCTAACAAATATTAGGGATTTTAATAAGTCTCTGAAATTATCTTGGTTAAAGAGACTCCTGACAATTGAAGGAAGCTGGCAGGTGATCTTTGAAAATTATTGTGGAATACCTAAAAAGATGGATTTAGAACTGGACGGAAAGTCACTTATGGAACTAGTTGAAAAAATTCCAAATCCTTTCTGGAAAGATGTCCTTCAGATGTGGAATGGTTTTAAAAAATGCTTCAGTAAAACAAATGACTTCAGAACCTACCCATTGTGGGGAACTTTTTATATGACAAATCCAAACTTAAGTAATAGGTCAACAGAACTGATTTCAAAAGGCATAGCATATGTAAATGACTTGTTATCAAACTCAGGAGACCGTCTTGGTTATTACGACTTTATAGAAAGATACCAAATCAAAATAAACTTTGTAGACTTCTATAGTTTGACTCATTCATTACCAAGCCATTGGTTAAAAAGTGGAAAAACACAACAAAAGGAAGGTGAAATGAAACTAACTTTCCTACAATCCTTTTTGCAACAAAAGCAAACAAGTAAGTGGGTATATCAAAAACTAAGGACATTATTGGGTGTTTTAGATATTATCTTATTTTTTAAACTCCTAACTGGGTAACCTTCACCACTAGAATTCCTCTGGCTAGTTATTAAAATTTGTTATAAACGGGCTTTCCCTATGTTTGGCTGCATGTAAGTAAGCATTTTTCCTTTGTTTGATTGTCTGCAGGCTGTTCCCAGTCGGTTGATCCTTTGTTTCTGTTATTTTTGGTCTGGGTGAGCCTTTCTTCTATAAAATTCTTAAGCAACTCATTTTTAGTCACTTTTTGGCAATTTAAGTAAGAAAATTGGGATTTCACCCCTTACTGCTCTTAATGCAGTTAGGTTGAATTTAAACCTTTAAGAGGCATATTGTATCATACTCAAGAATTCATTGGGCTTGGCCCTAACTGCTGTATAACTTATTATCAAAAGTCTGTACTTTTGCATTATATGTGAATCTTTCATGGTTAAAGGATTAATAACATGAATTTCATCCTCGTGGGTTATCCCACAGTTTCTATGGTTAAATTTTAAGTGTACATTATAGTCTGGTCCATATGGGCCCATTGTTATTCAAATGTATTGATGTTTGCTCTACAAGAAATTTTTAGTGTTATAGTATTGTAAAATATTTAATAATTCAATAAATGTTAAAAACTCAACCTTGGGTGATTCATTGTCTTGAGGGAGATTATGTGAATGTACCTTTTGACCTCCAATTGAAATTTGACCTGTGGTGTGTTTGACGCTGTGTCAGATATTGCCTTGAACTTGACCTATTACTTGTCTCCAGTCATACTGGGGCATGTCGCCTAGTGTGAATGTTCGAGGAGATTATAGCATGCTGTATGCCATGGCTGTAAAACGTACTTTGGTTTGACCTTAGTTGGAGGTCAATTTGGTTAATGGGAGTCTTTCCACGATACTGGGTTTGAATCTTGCTGGGATGGTTAATATTCTGTCATGATCTTGGGGAGATTATAAAATTGCTTATATTTGGATTCAGGTCTGACCTGGTGGTCTCACCTTTAACCTTTCTCTGACCTTGGATGTCAATCACAAACTGACTTGTTGGATTGGGGATGGTCGACATTCTGTTATGACTTTGGGGAGATTATAAAATTGCTAACACCTGGACTCAGGTCTGACCTTGTGGTTTTACCTTTGACCTTCTTTGACCTTGACTGTTGAGGATAGTCTCACTTGTTTGATTTTCTTATTAAAAGATTCAACAGTCATAAGAATCCTTGGTTAATATATGCATAATTATTGGGGTGAGGGAATGCTTAATAAAAAACAGGCCTTTGCGGGGTGGGAAAATGTTGGGAAATTAGTAGCTATCATAATTTAATCTTGAAAATACTTGGCAAAATAATGTGTCAAAAAAAAGACTTTTCAAGGCCAATATTTCTTTGTCAAAACAGGTTGTATTACATTTCATGATAAGAAAAATATCGTGGAAGAGTGATGGTTTGAAACTTCTGCTACATTTCATTAACTGATCTATTGATTTCTTTGACATAAAGTTTAAACTATAAAGAGATAATACCCTATAAGAGACTGAATTTCAGTTCATCTCTTTATGTTGACATTACAAATATACAAGTACTAATAGTTTTTCGAAAATGTAATGGATGATTTCATCAGACATAATGTAATAGATAATTTCATCAGAAATTAAGACAGAATTTTTGTCCTACCAAGCAGTTTCAAGATCGCTTTAATGTAATTCTAATATGTTTCTCCTATTTTTACTCTATGTGACAAATGTAAAAATTGGTGTAAGTTGGTGAAAATTAAAGTGTTCTACATGGTATGTTTTCGAGATAATTCTCAAAATCTCAAGAAAATACTTATGGTTCAGTATTTGTTCCATGATATTGTATGTGTGCCTCTCGGGAGCAAAATCTTGTAAGCTACAAAACCAGAGGTGTTAGATCTTTAGAAAATACATTATAATTTCAAATGAGTCCCTTAAATCTTTAGAAAATACATTATAATTTCAAATGATTCCCTACTAGTTCTTGGCCCATAAGGGAAAAAGAAATTTTTCAAATATAATAATGACAGTTAGGATGGTCATTGGCTGACATAAAATTTGATCTTCGACTTCCAAATGTGGTTGATTAATCCATCAAGAAAATCGGGGACAAGTCTCAATATTTTAAAATTTTCGAAAAAAAAAATTTTTTTTTAAAATGAGTACTTGGTCCAATTTGTTTACATACCAATAGGACTGTATGTTAATATGCACTAATTGTAACTTTTTTTTTTATATAGGCAAGGAAGTCCTCATCCTGTTAGACTCAATGACGAAGGATTTCCCAGTTTTTAGAAATAAGGAGGTAGTTACCATTCGTGGCGCACCCATACATAAAATGGTTGCTTTTGTAAACAAAAATCTCCACTTCATAAAGAAATTTAAAGTGATTGTCCTACATGTGGGCACAAATTATTTCAGTAAAAAGCATGAATGGTTCCTGTATATGGATTTTGTAAATGGAAAATGCACAAGGGAAGAATATAACTGTAATCTACAATATATGAACCCCCCACCCGCAGTAGGGACAGCCATAAGCTTTAAAGAGAGCTACCAATACTTAATTGACCTACTACAACGAATTTCCGTGGCAAAGATTTTACTGTGAGCCATTCTCCCAAGATTTTGGGATCACGACAGAAGGAATCTGGTTAGAAGAATATATAATGACATAATGCAGAAATTGGCAGTTGGTGATAGGGTGTTTTATATTCCATCCTAAAGACCCTTTTTCAATGGCCACGGTGATATAAAGTCAGAGCTTTTTCATAGGGATGGTCTACATTTAAGTAGTTTAGGTACAACAGTTTTCAGTACGTACATCAGTGACAGAGTGCAAAGATGCATAAGAGGTGAATTGAAATAATCTGTTTAAAGTTAAACACTTGCTTTTGTAAACAAAAATCACCACTTCATAAAGAAATTTAAAGTGATTGGGTATTAAGAAACCTACAATAGATTACTATGTGAACAATGTACTATGACACTATTGCTGTTAAAAGTGTGTGAAAGTATCTGCAATGAATATTTTTTGGTACTAGGGTAGAATATATGTGTAACAGGTGCCAGAATCAGAATTATGTTGCAATGCATGAATATATAGTGTAAACCAAAAGTAAAAGGGCTAATGAGATAATATTGTGTGTACAATCTTGTGACCATACTGGATTGTATTAGTATGTAATTTCAAGAGTATGTATTTTTACAACTGAAAAGTTCACCGTGACACTGATTGTTTGATATAATTTCGTGTCAGAACCGGAAATGGACATTGGTTGTTATTAAGGTAGAATATATGTAATGTGTACCAGAATTAAAAGTTGTTAAAATTGGCTGAAAAAATATTCTATGCAAAATCATCTGACAACACCTGACAATCTAGCATACAACATAAAAATTATGGAATGTAACATGTGTAAAGGCGTACGGTGACACTGATTGCTGTTACAATCTTGTGTCAGTACTGAAACTAACATGTAACTTCAGGAGTAGGTAATGTAACATGTGAAACGGGGTACGGAAACACCGATTGCTGATACAATCTTGTGTCAGTACTGAATTTAACATGTAACTTCAGGAGTACGTAATGCAACTCGTGAAACGGTGTACTATGACACTGATTGCTGTTACAATCTTGCGTCAGTACTGAAACTAACATGTAGCGTCAGGAGTAGGTAATGTAACATGTGAAGCAGAGCACCGTGACACTGATTGCTGATGCAATCTTGTGTCAGTGCTGATTTTAACAAGTAACTTTAGGAGTACGTAATGTAGCATGTGAAACAGTGTACTGGGACACTGATTACTGTTGCAATCTTGTGTCAGTTTTGATACAAGAATACAAAGTGGTAGCATGGCAGAACATATGTGTAACAAGTGTCAGATTGAAAAATTTGTTATAACGTATGAAAATATACTGTGAACCCAATGTAATAGGGTCACTGAGAAAATATATATTTGAAAAAAAAATTATATATTGTAAACTATATAGCGTGAACCAAAAGTAATAGGGTCATTGCGATAATATATAATGTGAAAACAAATAATGTATATTTGTGTACAGTGTGTCTAATGCAAAATTTGTTATAATACATGAATATACACGGTGAAACAAAAGTAATTGGGTCACTGATGAAATATTTTGTGCACAAATCTTGTGTCAATACTAGATAACTTAGCATGTAACATTAAGAGTATGATACGCAACAAGTGTAACTCCGTTCTGTGACACCAACTACCCGTTACAATCTTGCGTTAGCACTGATGATAGAATTTAGTGGTACTAAGGTAAAACATGAGTGTGTCAGAGTGAAATAAAAGTAATAGGGTCACTGAGAAAACATTCTATGCACAGTCTTGTGACAACACTGGAAAATTTTAGCATGTAATATAAAGAGTATGTAAGGTTACACAACTGGATAATTTTAGTATGTAACACTAAGAGTATGTAAGGTAACAGTTGAATAGTTTACTGTGACACTGATTGCCTTTACAATCTTGTGTCAGTACTGGTAATGGATACAAAGTGGTAAATCAAGAAAACTGTTATGATGCAAGAATGCATACTGTGAACTAAAAATAATAGGGTCATTGTGAAAATGTATATGTGGAAAAATATGTGAATATATGTGTAACATATGCCAGACTCAAAATGTGTTATAATGCAAAAATATATACTGTAAAACGAAAGTAACAGGGTCATTGATGAAACTTTGTGAGCACAAATCTTTGTAACAACACTGGATAATTAAACCTGTAGCATTAAGAGTCTATTATGACACAGATTGCTGATACAAACTTGTTAGTACTGATAACAGAATTTTTTTTTTTTTTTAAAGGTAGACTAGATGTACAATGTGTACCAGAACCAAAAACTGTTAGAATGCATGAACATACACTGTGAAGCAAGATGTAATAGAGTCACTAAGAAAATATTTCGGTGCAAAATGTTCGTGACAAAAGGAAAATGAGTATGTACAGTATGTAAAATTTGCCTTGTGCCTAAGTAAATATGTGTACGGCAGTTTTCATACCTGTCCTTTTTAATACGATGTAGGTGAAAGTGTGTCTGTTTTTTGTAGTCTGTAATCTTCAAGAATTTTAGATCTATTATAATTTCATTATTCTCACAGTTCTACATGAGAAACTATTTTCCTCCAAGGTACAAAAAAAAACCCCCGGCTCCAAACCATCATTCATTCATTAGTCATGAATTTTTTTGTTAAACCTTTTTCTAGAATTCCTTCCTTGTGTTTGTTAAAATTACCAAACTGCAGAGTATCAAAATGTAAATATTATTTGCAAAAACTTCTAAACAGAAGCTTGTTACCAATGACTATTAGAAGCTCAACCAGGATAAAAAAATGAGGATGTTATCTGTATCTGTTTGGTCATCCAGACGCTTGTATGTAATTTTTGGTATAACTTAATGAAATGAAAAGTCAAATAACAATTACTAGCATGAATGTCAGGGGGTTAACGGATACTGTTAAAAGAAAAGATGTTTTCAACTGGCTAAAGAATAAGAGGTACTCAATATATTGTTTACAAGATATTCATGTGGGTGAAAAAAATTTAAAATGTTTCAAAGAGGATTGGGGAGCGGAGGTAATAACCTCAGTTAACTCTTCCGAAAGTCGGGGAATAGCGATATTATTTGCAAAAAACCTTGATTACGAAATTGTAGAGGTAGAAGAAATAGAAAGTGGAAATGCATTAGTTGTACAGTTACATACTGGGGATTTAAAGTTCCACCTTTTTGTACTGTATGGCCCAAATACCGACTCTCCAGATTTCTATATAAACCTCAAAAATAGGCTATTGCAAAAGGAAAATATCCCCATTATAATATGTGGAGATTGGAACGTTGTAATGGACTATAAATTAGATACTCGGGGGTATCTTAAGGAAAATAATACAAAAGCAAGAAGGGAAATCTTAAATATGATTGAGGCTGCTAATTTGGTAGACACTTGGAGATCTGAAAATAACACAGCCAAAAAGTTCACATGGGTTAGTGGAAAAAAGCCAGTAAAAATGGCAAGATTAGATTTCTTTCTCATAACCCCTGACATTCATGCAAACATAAATAAGCATATACTCAGTTTCGGTTATAGGAGTGACCACTCACTGGTGGGTATTGAGCTAAATACTGAAAATTCAGAATGTGGAAAAGGCTTTTGGAAATTTAATTCAGCCCTTCTGAAAGAACAAGAGTATGTAACATTGGTAAAAAATGAAATCAATAATGTAATAAGCGACTTTACGAAGGGTCAGGGCTTACAAACTCTGACAACTTCTAAACAAATGTTCTTTGAAGTGCTAAAACTTAGAATAAGGGGTGTCACTATTCCTTACTGTGCCAAACGTAAAAAGAAACTAAATGAAAAAGAAAAAAGAATAGAAGCTGAAATTCAAAGGTTAGAAACATTACTTGCAAATAATTCAGAAGAAGTAAAAATCGAGGACATACAGGTCCTGAAGGAAGATTTAAGAGTTATGAGAGAGACTACTTTGAGGGGGGAATATGTTAAGGGCAAAATCACAGAAGTACATTGATTTTGAGAAACCAACAAAATACTTTTGCAACCTAGAAAAACAGAACTATACTGGTAAGGTGAACAAAATCATGATCAAAAACAAAACCATAACCAATCAGCAAATGATCCTGAAAGAGTTAAAAATCTTTTACAAAAATCTCCTGCAGAGTAAACACGAAGATAATCAAAACCAAAGTAAATCCCCATTCCTGGTTAAAGAAAATATTAAAACCTTGAGTGAGCAGGAGCAGGTGAAATGCGAAGGTTTAATAACTGAAAGAGAGGTTATAAAAGTATTGAAAGACATGAAGAATGGGAAATCGCCAGGTACAGATGGCTATACTGCAGAGTTTTATAAATTTTTCTGGAAGGACATAGGAAACTTTGTTCTTGAGAGCTTTAATGAGTCTTTTAATACTGGTGAACTATCTATTACACAAAAACAAGGTCTGATAACGCTACTCCCAAAAGGTAACAAACCGAGAGATCTGATTAAAAATTGGCGGCCAATCACACTTCTAAATGTTGACTATAAATTACTGGCAGGAGCTCTAGCCCCCAGAATGAAGGAAGTTCTCCCCAGTATAATACAGAATGAACAAAAAGGTTTTTTAAAAAATCGATATATTGGGGAAAATATTCGGACAATAGCGGATTCTCTAGAATATATAAGACAAAAAAAAGTTACGGGTATGACACTTCTAATAGATTTTGAAAAAGCATTTGATTCCCTCGAGTGGGACTATTTAGACTCTGTTTTAAAGGTATATAATTTTGGGAAGACTTTAGAACATGGTTCTCTATACTCAAAATAAATATGGAAAAAACCCTAGCTGTTTGGCTTGGGAGTGAGAAAGAGAGATTAAAGATATCACAAACTTATCAGCTAAACTGGGTAAACCAATTTGAGCTTCTTGGAATAATCTTCCATGTTACTCAAGAAAAAATGTTTCAATTAAATTTTGATAAAAGAATAAGTGAAATTGAAAGAATAATAAATATGTATAGTAAGTTTAGTTTGTCTCTAATTGGGAGAGTTACTGTAATAAAAACACTGATGCTGCCGAAGATAGTATATCTATTAACAGTTCTACCGACCCCTCCCGGCAACATTTTCGAGGCCATTGAAAAAAGGTTAAAAGATTTTCAGGTCCTGAAGGAAGATTTAAGAGTTATGAGAGAGACTACTTTGAGGGGGAATATGTTAAGGGCAAAATCACAGAAGTACATTGATTTTGAGAAACCAACAAAATACTTTTGCAACCTAGAAAAACAGAACTATACTGGTAAGGTGAACAAAATCATGATCAAAAACGAAACCATAACCAATCAGCAAATGATCCTGAAAGAGTTAAAAATCTTTTACAAAAATCTCCTGCAGAGTAAACACGAAGATAATCAAAACCAAAGTAAATCCCCATTCCTGGTTAAAGAAAATATTAAAACCTTGAGTGAGCAGGAGCAGGTGAAATGCGAAGGTTTAATAACTGAAAGAGAGGTTATAAAAGTATTGAAAGACATGAAGAATGGGAAATCGCCAGGTACAGATGGCTATACTGCAGAGTTTTATAAATTTTTCTGGAAGGACATAGGGAACTTTGTTCTTGAGAGCTTGAATGAGTCTTTTAATACTGGTGAACTATCTATTACACAAAAACAAGGTCTGATAACGCTACTCCCAAAAGGTAACAAACCGAGAGATCTGATTAAAAATTGGCGGCCAATCACACTTCTAAATGTTGACTATAAATTACTGGCAGGAGCTCTAGCCTCCAGAATGAAGGAAGTTCTCCCCAGTATAATACAGAATGAACAAAATGGTTTTTTAAAAAATCGATATATTGGGGAAAATATTCGAACAATAGCGGATTCTCTAGAATATATAAGACAAAAAAAAGTTACGGGTATGACACTTCAAATAGATTTTGAAAAAGCATTTGATTCCCTCGAGTGGGACTATTTAGACTCTGTTTTAAAGGTATATAATTTTGGGGAAGAATTTAGAACATGGTTCTCTATACTCAAAATAAATATGGAAAAAACCCTAGCTGTTTGGCTTGGGAGTGAGAAAGAGAGATTAAAGATATCACAAACTTATCAGCTAAACTGGGTAAACCAATTTGAGCTTCTTGGAATAATCTTCCATGTTACTCAGGAAAAAATGTTTCAATTAAATTTTGATAAAAGAATAAGTGAAATTGAAAGAATAATAAATATGTATAGTAAGTTTAGTTTGTCTCTAATTGGGAGAGTTACTGTAATAAAAACACTGATGCTGCTGAAGATAGTATATCTATTAACAGTTCTACCGACCCCTCCCAGCAACATTTTCGAGGCCATTGAAAAAAGGTTAAAAGATTTTCTCTGGAAAAATGGTAACATTAAAATTTGTAATAAACAATTGGAAAAGGAAATAGGAGAAGGTGACTTAAAGCTAACAAATATTAGGGATTTTAATAAGTCTCTGAAATTATCTTGGTTAAAGAGACTCCTGACAATTGAAGGAAGCTGGCAGGTGATCTTTGAAAATTATTGTGGAATACCTAAAAAGATGGATTTAGAACTGGACGGAAAGTCACTTATGGAACTAGTTGAAAAAATTCCAAATCCTTTCTGGAAAGATGTCCTTCAGATGTGGAATGGTTTTAAAAAATGCTTCAGTAAAACAAATGACTTCAGAACCTACCCATTGTGGGGAACTTTTTATATGACAAATCCAAACTTAAGTAATAGGTCAACAGAACTGATTTCAAAAGGCATAGCATATGTAAATGACTTGTTATCAAACTCAGGAGACCGTCTTGGTTATTACGACTTTATAGAAAGATACCAAATCAAAATAAACTTTGTAGACTTCTATAGTTTGACTCATTCATTACCAAGCCATTGGTTAAAAAGTGGAAAAACACAACAAAAGGAAGGTGAAATGAAACTAACTTTCCTACAATCCTTTTTGCAACAAAAGCAAACAAGTAAGTGGGTATATCAAAAACTAAGGACATTAAATAAATACAATAGAGGTCATGAAATAAAATGGGCTGAAATCTTAGGAAGGGAGATATCAGAATCTGACTGGTCAAAATATTATCGAAATATCTTCCAAAGTGTAATAGAGACATCCTTGAGAGACTTTCAATATCTAATCTTGACCAGATCAATTCCAACTAATAGATTCTTATCTAAATGTAAATTAACAGAAAGTGATAAATGTTTCTACTGTAAGGAATGTGTCGAAACAGTGGAGCATCTCTTCTGGTACTGCCCAGTGGTAAAGACATTTTGGTTCAATTTGTTTGATGTAATATTTGTAAATAGAGAGATCAGCTTTAACCTAGATGATGCGAAAGTGTTGCTGGGGGGTGCCGAAAATGAAAACAAGGACGTTTTAAATTATCTTTTCACAGTGGTAAAAAAGTATATTTATAATACAAAATGTAAACAACAGCAACTTAGCATTAAATGTTGTATAAGTTTAATACAATACTATCACTCCTTAGAGCAATGTGTAGTGACAAACGAATATGGTATAATAAAGGGTTATGTCGAAAGATGGGAACTATTGAGTCCCTTTCTCGAATACAGGGCAACTAGTAACTGAAAAAAAAAAAAAAAAGGTAACGATGTTAATATGTTTTTTTTGGTTTAAAGGAGACATGAAAAGAGAAATTCTGACGGCAGTTTTGGTATAAATATCTATCTAACTTTTTGTTTTTCTTCATTTGTAGTTTTTAAAACAAAATAAATAAAAATATAGTTGCACAAGTTTAAGTGTTGTAAATAAAAAAAAGGTAATGTGTGTTCTTTATTGGGCATCCTGCGAGATGCTATTTTTTGTAAAGGTCCAGGTGCGTGGTATCAGAACCCCATTTGCTCTGCACCAGGTTCCTGAAACCTTATTTTTAAATGGGGGAATAAAAGAATTTGTGCACTTAAAAAAAAAGGAAAAAAAAGATCGCTTTGAAGTTTTTACCAAAAGATGTCAGGGTAAAAGTGAAGGTCAAATTTGAGTTACATTTGATTTCACCTCATTTTTGGGGGGAAAAGAAGGACTCTCTAAAGCAGCTCTCAAATCATGATTTGTATCATGCAGCTTCTGATTGGCATCTTTGTGAAAAATGTTTGTGGTTATATGCATTTGTGCTTGTGACTGGGTTTATATAAGTGGTATTGTACAATACAACGTGGTTTTTATTTGGGCTCTTACATAGTTTTTAACAGACTGGCAATATTATTTCACAATTGGGAGTTTCCCAGGTAGTTTTATTTGTTTGATTGCTTTTCAAACTAATTGATTTTGGGTCCAGTGTGCTACCAGCACAGCTCATATCTGGGTATGAAAAAATATACATGAAACAATATATTTTACAACATTCAATTTTTGTCAAGTCAGGTGTCTCAGAAAGGTCTCAATTCACATTAAATCTGAGTTCAAAGCAGAATTATCATCACTATCATCATTTCCAGATTCATATGGTGAGAGTTTACAATTAATACCATTAAGGCTGTTGGATATCCACTCATAAATTTACACTAAATATAAGGTTTGTCACATGGCCATATGACTTGTAGTTTATTACGAGAGATACACCTTGAAAATAAGGGTCAAATATTTAATCTGAGCTTCAATATGATTCATAATACATGATTTCACATTCCAAACCCCCAATAAGGTATATGATAGGACGTTTTGATGAAGTGATCCCACTTGACCTTGAAACACAGTTTTAAAAAAGTTAAGTCTGATTCCACAAAAAAAAATGACTGCCTGTTGAATATTATTGTATGTGCAACCAAAAGTAGACAAGTCTGTTTGGTTGTAGCTTGAGACTCCTGGGGCTGTTTTCAAGAAAAGTCTAGCCAAACCTTAGGCTTTAACGATTTTATGCAAAAGTTGAGCCCAAGACTTGGCTACTCCCTTTCTTGAATATGCCCCCAGTAACCAAAGGTATGAACTTGGTGTTATTTATTGATTCTCCGTATTAAGAAATGGTCTCTTACTTAATGGACTTAATTATCATCAAGTTTCACAAACGATTACATGACTTTCAGCTTTATGGTTATCCAAAATCTAGCTCACAATACGTCTTAGATATATTGATGCTTTTTCCCTGCAGTAAACGGGACCAAAAATTGTCTCCATATTATAAAAAGTCATACAGAGGTCAGTCAGCTATATCCGAGGGAATTCAAATTATTTCTACTGTATGTATTTATTATTTCAACAAGTAGATACATTGTTTCGACATAAAATTAAAACAAATAAAACTATTAAATATGTACAATGTAGCATGTTTTAATTACAGAGGAACAATAGCAGAATTTTCAATATTTTAAAGAATGTTACATTTAAGGTTCAACTGCACACTATTTTACTTTAAAAATTTGTCATTTCAGTAATTTCGTATGTCATTTATTGGTTATTAGAACTATGGGAACATGGACCAACACAACAGAAGGTCTTTCTCCACAGCTTTTTAACTTCTGTTAGACGTATGGAATAGATTAATGCATCACAAATGCTATTGAAAAACATCATGTCAGCTATAATGTGACAAATGAAGTATACATAGGGATTCTCGAACATATCCGCATCTATAGCATGCCACATTTGTATCAGTGGCTGAGGAATCCAGCATAGGATAAAGGTTACCATGATAAAGATGGTTGTCACTAGTGCCTGATTGTTCTTATGTGTATGAATGTTTTGTGAATTTTCAAATCTTTGTTGTTTACGAATTTCACAAAAGATTAATATGTACACTACCAACATGAGTAGAAAACACAGAACTATTAGCCCATCTATCAAAAATTTTCCGTAATTATATTCTAATTTGTTAAGAACAATAGACAAGAAAGGAAATGTCCAACTCAGCACGAGTCTGCAAACAATATAACGACAGCGACACCATTCTTCATAATGCAGTGGTTTCTTTATAGCCACATAGTGTTCTGCTGTCAAACAGATCAGATGAGTTAAAATGACACAGATTAAGTATCTAGCCACATTTGTCAACGTTTTATTTCGACAAACTGTTATTTGACCAAAAAAGCCACATAGATTTACTGAAAGAAAAAAAGAATGGGAGTAACAGATCAGCTACTGTCAGGCTTTTCACAAGAGCGAAGTAAGATCTCCTTTGTGATTTCAATCGACACAGAACTACAAGCAGAAGCACATTCCAAATGATTGATATCAGTTGAATTACTTGCAGAATGTGATGATGCAATTTATAATATGTAGAATAATCCATATTTGGATTGTCAACTCATCCACATTTCATTACACATTGAAATTTGTATGAGCATCACAATAAGTATCTAGTACTTATTTGTCCCAGAAATTACCAAATGAAATTCCTGTTATTTCAAATATGGTGATGATTGCACTTTTTCGCCATCCATGCATTTTGATAGTTCCCTTCAAAGAAGTTCTACTCTGTTTATTTCCATATTTTCCAATACTAGTATACTCCTTTGCAAAGCATTTATGATTTAAAAGTTGATGCAATACTTGATTGCAGCATTACATATTAACTATCTAGTGCATATATTTCCTCACTATCCCAGAAATTACCAAGTGTAATTTATGTTATTCCAAAAAAATGTTGACAATTGCATTTTTTTCCTTTTTATGCTGTTTTATTCCTCTCAAAGAAGTACTACTTTGGTTACTTCCTAATTTCCGAGGATGTTCCTTGCAAAGAATTTGTAATGATTCAGAAACTTTACAATTCATGTAATACGTAATGGATGTAACAGTTTGATCACAAAATACAATTCTCCATATATATCCCTCTGTTATGGCACTTTCAATATGATTCTACTGATTTAAAACATTATTTCTTATGTAGAGAATGTAGGATTAGTGGGGTACGGACAAGTTCCCATCAGGACATATTTCCATCACCAATGTTCCAACAGGACAAGTTTTCATCGGGAAAATATGGGGGTGGGACAAGTTCTTTCTTTGAATGAAACTGAGTATTTACTCAAATCAATAATGTACGATCACTGAGATCAATACAATAAAAATTACTTCTTTGATTTAAACTGCGCAGTTAACCACAAATCGATACTCAGATTCTATGAATACTAAGAGTAATGCCCCTGTTCCACCAAAGGATTAATCCCCCATTTGTCCTGGGACCCTTAACCCTTTAGAGTCTGTCAAAAAAAAACATGAATAATGGGCGGGCAAATGTAATCTGGATCCAGTACTGCTATCGTCCTCGGGAAGCCTCAGACATCCTCAAACAAGTCATGATCATTCCCCGACTAAGAAGCGATTAAACCACGTTTGTGATCCAATTCAACACAGATCTTGTCGGGGATATAACTAATTCTAATTGGACTTTTATGGTGCTTAATCTCCCCATACAATAGGATTCTAAGGCGCAACAAAACCAAAAAAGAAGCCGATCAAGTTTCAGTATCCGGAGACAGAACAGGGGTCAAGCACCATGGAGAACACTCGCTGATGATCTAGGCTAAGGTGGGTATGCTTCGGTGCACAGATAGGTTTTAAGCTCCTTTGTGAAAGAGGCCAGGGAGGGAGAGGAATGAATCTCACCTGGAAGAGCATTCCAAACATTGGGAGCATCAAAAGCAAAACCATAACAAAACTGTTTGACAGATTTATGAAGAGAAGGGTAGAAGTTTGGAATGACAAAGAAATTGCCAGCACTTTGAATGTGCCTACTTCTATAAGAAGAAAGATATGGAGAAAAATACTTAGGAAAACCTGTGTGAAGAAACTTGTAGACAAGTGTGACTGTCTTAAACACTGTGTGTTGTTCAGCAGGAAGTGAATGCAATTTCTTAAGCACAGTAGTATACTGGTGTATCAACTGGTGTTTGAGACAATTCTGGCTACACTATTTTAGATGCACTGTAGATTGAACTTTCCAATTGAGACTCCTGAAAAGTGAGTTGCAGTAATCCAACTTACTACTAACAAGAGCATTAGCCACAAGTACAAAAGATCTTGAGTAATAAAAAACACATGACATGACTGAAATCACCGAGTTTCAGAAAGCAACTTTTGCAGACATTCTGAACATGCTTGGACAAGGAAAAATCTGAATCAAACCACACACCCAAATTCTTGACTGAGTCAACAGGACAGAGTGGACTGCCCAAGATATCAATTGGAGAACATGCTTTCAACTTGTCCCTCTGTATCTTCAAACCAAAGATGATATACTCAGTCTAGTCAGGATTAAATTTGAGCTTACTAGTTGACATCCACTCTTTAACATCATAAAAGCACCTGTTCAACAGTTCAAAGGCAGCAGATGCATTCTTCTGGAATAAATGCACATAAACTTGGATGTCATCTATTCCTTTATGTTTACTGATAATCATGGGGCCACGATGGCAGAGAGGTAACACTCTGGCCTCCCACCTCTGAGGCCAGGATTCGATCCCTGTCATGGCCTGAAGTGGGAAAGCTGGTAGTTGCTTGCCGTTGGTCGGCAGTTTACAGTACAGAACCCTAGCGAACTCTATGTACTGGTTTCCTCTGCCCTTCCAACTACCCGTCGTGATATGACCTGTACAGTTTTTAAAGCAATGTAAAAAACCCCAAATAAACAAATACTGATAATCAAGCTGGGAGGTGTACAATGAGAACAGTAAAGGGCCCACGACAGAACCTTGGGGGAAGCCAAATAGGAGTTTACAAACATCTGACAAAGTAGAACCAATTTTTGTTGACCGATAATGGTCTGTTCGGTAGGAAGTGAACCATTTTAGAATAATTTTTTGCCCTTCGCCAAGTTCTCTCAAATTGGCGCCTAAGGGACTTTGCACATCGATAACATCCAATCCACAGAATCTTTCTTTGTTAGTCTAGATTTGAGAGGTGCATGCCTGTCAAGAACATTACCCAATTCACATACATATTGTTCATAAAGATCAACTACAGCATCAGCTGGAGACTTGACAGAGGAAGTATTTTTGAGATCTGAGCGGAAGTCAGACATATTGATACAGTGGTACTTTTTATATTAAACTTTATTTGGAATGTGAGCCATTTGATGAGGGAAGGCAAATTGACCATTTGACTAATGCATAATCAGATACAAAATCACTGAGGGATAGAATGAGGTCCAATATTTGACCATGCAGATGAGTAGGTTGATTCACTAACTCTTTCAGATCACACGAATCAAGAAAGGTCATAAATTTATAGCCATCACCAACTGGAAGATCAATATGAATGTTGAAATCACCACAGATATAATATGAAGAGTTAATAGATGACAGGAAACAAATGACATGAATTCTTCTTGAAAGTTACAGGTACATGATCCTGGAGGGCAGTAGATGCAGGCAAGCAACAATGAACAGCCGTGAAGCCTGACTGACACCACCATGTTCTCAAATGACTGATAAAAAGAGATTCTATTTTATGGGGTCAGTAGGGGGATGCATTTAAAAACCAACATCATCACCAATACCCGAGAGACAAGGCCTGTGTGGAAAAATAAAATCAGGAGGAGTTACAGACTGTAAAAAGCTGTCTGAATCAAAGGACAAATATGGGTCTTCGTAAGGCAGAGAAAGTCAAGGTCATTTGAAGCAACCATATTGGCTAGGAGTGGACCCTTTTTCTGGCATTCAAAACAACGAGAGTGAGAGGACCAGGGTTGAGGGACACATCTCATCCCAGTAGCTGTAACAACATAAGCCCTTTTCCATTAATCAAGGTTGAAAATTTTGACAAGAACAAAAATATGAAAACTTTTTGCAACTCTACCCAAAGGAGAACATGATGTATTGGATAATCTAGTGTTGAACCATTCATACATGTGAGGGAGTGCAACTGTAAACAGAGCCATAAAGAGGAGTACTCGAAGACTAAACATGACTGGTGGGATTGTTCATAAGTAAGAACCCCTAATCTAAGCTCAACAGTTGGGGGGGGGGGGGGGGGGCTCAAAAATATATCTATACACCTCAACACAGTCACAATTCTTCATCCTGTGGGCGACTCACAGGCACCCTAACACCCCACACTACAGCCTCACCATAAACTACACCAACACCACCAGACACCAACAACAGGAGTAATGGCTATAAACTAATTGGAAATTAAAATATAAGAAAACTTGCAAGACACAAATTAGATTGTTGATAGTACCCAATACCTGGTGTAGGGAAAATATTTACCAAATATTTAATGAAAATAATGATCATACCTGGCAAGATGGGCGATAATACCCGCTTTTATAAGAAAGTTGTACTGGGGTTACATATAGATATAAAAACATGATCAAACTAAAGAAACTACATGAAAAGCAAAATATAAAATAATAATTTCTATAAAATGTGCTGAATGTATATAAAACAACTGTTGTTGTAGTGAGATTTCCAAAAAAGCATCTCCGCGGTGCATGCTACAATGCTACTGGATCTCAAACCGGTCTGAGGCCACCTCAGGCCCCCAGGGACTGATAACAGATTTGCTCAGAGAGCAATGAACGATTTTTGTGTTTCTTTGTCAATGGTGGATTGGTGATATATCTGGGACTAAGTCCATGCCTCCTAGGACTAAGGCAATGGTGTCCTGGCATTAGGAGTCCCAGGACAACACAAGTTTGTGTAATTTGGGTATGAGGAAGCCTGAGACCTGGGAATTCGTGGGTAGGGGCAAAAGTGGATCAGTTACAATCGTGAAAAATATCAAACATGTTTGGTTTTTTACAGACCACAACCGACCCAAACAGACTCCAGCAGACTGTCCAGGACACTGAAGCTGATCTCCAAAAACCCTTAATCTGGAGCCTTGGTCGTGTGGTGGAACAGGGGCATAACAGAAACACTTAAAACACCAGGGCCATTATTCATGAAGGGTCATAGCCATAGCTTAGGCACCAAGATGTTTGTCTTACATTTTTGTCTTAGTCTTAGCAGTATTCTCTAAAAACTTAAGGGCAGTCTTAGGCTTAGCTAATGTCTTAACTTTATGACTGGTAGGTATGAATCTTACGTTTTTGATATAGGTGTTAAATATGCAGAAAAGATTAATTACAGTACATTCTATATAGTGTATCTATATATAGCTGAAGTAATTTGATTGACATTTGTGATTGTCTACATTGAAAAGCACAGACATGGCTGAAAAACTAGCAGACGTATGTTGCCTGGATTTATATAGACTAGACTGGCAGTTGTTATATTGCAAGCATTAGTTTGCCTGGCTGGCTGATATCATTTAGTTTATTGTGGTTTTAAAACTTAAGGCCAAAGTGTTAGGTAAGTCACGTTTTTGTGAATACACATTTAAGACAAAACTTAGCTGAGACAAAGGTCTTAACTCTGAGCCCATAGGTAAGCCTAAGACCCTTTTGTGAATACCAGCCCAGAGAAATAAAGAATTTTTATTGTAGTGGAGACTTGTCCATCTCCCAACTTTTCATGATGGCAATTGTCCTAATGGGTATTTGTCAGGGATTCAGGGTTAGCTTAGTTTTCACAACTGCCCTGTTCAAATTTATAATATAAAGTGATATGGGAATGAAGTATTAATCGTACCAGTCGACAAATTGAGCTCTTTTTAATTGTTGTACCCCTATGTAAGTTTATCATTCATCACAGTTTTAGAAACCTTGGGATTCATTCTTTTTATGAAAAAAAATTATTTCACAAATCAACCATAATTTATAATGTGTTTAAATTAAAACAGTTGAAAAGCATTTTTTTTCTTTCTGTACTTTTTATGTTATTTCCTGCACAGAGCTGACTATAATCATTTTGTGGATGTGTATGGGGGGGGGGGGGGGGGGCTACTACTGTCATGAGCTTAATTCCAGACTATCCTGAATTTTTGCTCTTGAGCAAACTCATGGAAATTGCAGGACATATATTTTACTTGTCAACATATGGAACACTCGGGCTATTTTGCTCACTCACCTTTTTAAACATGTTTAAAAATCTTTGTAGCTGCGAGTTTCTGTCCCAGATGGCTTGGATTCACTTTTTCTCTTACATATATCATAATAACATCAGTTTTACAGAGCTTTTTCCTGATTTATGTTGCATCATAATTGATGCAGAAATGGTGGTTTCTTATCTAAAGTTAAACAGGTGCAATATTATTCACTGATGCTCCCTACTGAGGACACATTTATTGCCTTTTTTGGGTTAAAATTGCAGAGAGAAAGTTAATTTTACATAACTATGAATTATTTTATTTAATATTGGAACAAAGTGCTTGATGATAAAGTTAGTGTAAAATAACTCTTGGGGAATACGGTGGTACTATGTTTTTTTATTTATTTGTATTGATTCATACCTTATGGGGGGCCACAGTGGCAGAGTGGTAACACTCTTGCCCCCCACCTCTGAGATCAGAGTTTGGTTCCCGGCCCGAACTCAAGTGGGAAAGCTGGTAGTTGCTTGCTGTTGGTCAGCAGTTTACAGTACAGTACCTTGACCAACTGTATGTACTGGTTGCAACGTTCTTTCTAAGACACGACATTTCATTATTGAGTCAATTGAAATTTACAGAACACCAAGTCTTTATTTCACTGTCTTATCAAGCAATGTACACTACTTCTGTGTCAGTCTGGCTATATTTGTTGCTACTATAGAACAAGGACACATATATCAAGGATTAGGAAGGTGCTCTGTAGTATTTACCACTGGTGATGTCATTTTGGGCCCTCCACTGCCATAGTGAACTGATAAATACCATCAGTGTGAAGCATAAAGAACAAAACATTTGCAATCTATGTAGCTCGAAACATCCAGATGACTGAAAAGGCTTGATATTCTACAGTACCCAGTGATATATATCAAGATTTATAAAACCCATGGTTTCATTATCACGGAGGTATTTGAACAGCAATTTTTAAAATTGCCATTCTCACATAAATTAAGTGAATCATATTCCTAAAATTTAGCACCTGGGACTGTACATGCACAGGGATTTGCCATGTATCGGGGAAAAGTTGCTAAAGTACTCAGTCTTTTGTACTAAACTTAGCCAATTTCGGTTCATCTTTCAGTAAACCAAGTTGTGCAGATGGCTCTATGGCCGATTTCACACGGGTCTTAGATTTGTTTCAAGTTCTATGTTAAAGTTAGGTTTTGGGCTAAAATAGATTTCACAAAATAGGACATAGCTGAGACTCAAGCTTTGGATGATTTAACAAATAACCTTATATCTCTTTTCTCCTCAGAGTATTCTATTTGTGACATATATGCTTTATTTGAGGCATTTTATCTTAGAGAAAATGTTGCTTTGTGATAAAAAATTTGTATCCACATAAAAACTTCCCAAAACTACTCGGAGGTGTTCAATATTTCTATATTTTTTCAGCCACTTCAAAACACCTGGGGTATAGATATTCAGTGAGAATGCTTTTCAACATGGGGGGTTTTACATCCTGTTCTACAGCTGGGGTTATATTGGGACAAGTCCTCAGCTTTGTCACATGTGGGAGTCAAACTCAGAGTGACAGCCTGTGATTAGATACCAAAACTGCTAACCACCCTCTTTTTCCAGGCCCGGGATTCACAAAAGGTCTTAAATTGTCTTAACTTTAAGAGAAAAGTCTTAACTGTGCAATAACTTTGTCATAAAGTTAAGACTTTTTTGCTAAGTCAAAATGGGATTCACTTTAAGACCACCTCAGGGCAGATTTAAGTCATTTTTAAAATATTCCATTGCATGTATTTACATTTTACCTTTTGTTATGCCAACAAAACAATATACTTTGGGGATCTATAATTCCTATAAAAGTAATTTCTGTGGATTGTAATAGAAATTTACATCATTTAATTACCTATAAATTTCCACATTTCACCTTCTTGTGGTAAAACTATTGTCATAAAAATGGCTGACTCACAGTAAAACACAAAGACTACTATTTTTACATAATTTTCAACCTTTAGGTAACCTTATGGCTACCTTTTATTCATAACATTCTTCATATACTTCGTCAAAACTTAGGGTGACCTTAAGTTCACCCAACTTTATTAATGCCTCTTTTGACCTTGCACAGGTCTCAACATCTAACATTAGGGTAAGATGGCCTTAAAATGGAATTCTTCCATAATTATTCAAATTATTCATATTATTCATTAACTATTCATAATAATACATGGATTGTATATAAACATTAACGTCTTATAGTGTAAATAAAATATTATTTCATCCCCACTTACCTCTTTCACTATGTTCAATCTGAGGCAATGATAATTTTACAAAAAAGTAACAAATCTGTTTTATAATTTTGAAGAGCACATTTGGTGTATTTATCGATGAAAAATGTTTTTGTTTTACTAAATTTGTTAATTTTGAATTCAAAATAGTTAAGCCTTTTTGCATAAATTTTGTCTCAGCTAAGATTTTGCTAAGCACTTTTTGTGAATCCCAATTTAAGAGAAATCTTAGCTAAGACAAAAGTTATAACTTTAAGACTGGTCTAAAGAAAAAAAATGGCTAAGACTTAAGACCTTTTGTGAATCCCGGAACAAAAGGATAAGGACAAGGTCGTCAATGGCAAAGCAAATAACACACATGTATGACCACCAAGTATGGTGGGAACAGACCATAATGTAGCTATAGCCAAAGCTTGCAATTACTCAGGACAGGAATCCTCACTTGCACTGACATTCCTGGGGCCGGTTTCATCCAAGGGCTTAGCTCAGACTTAGACTTAAAGTTGTAAGACTTTTGTCTTAAACACAGGCTAACAATTTTAAATGTCTAAAAATAAAGAATAGACATATAAAACACCTTACTGAATTTTTCCTTGATGTTTTAGGTGGCGACAAAAACGCATTTCGCCAAATATATTACGTGCTAAACAAAGGAAAGATATCTCCAGCAGAATATTTTCACTTGAAATAAAGGGTCACGTCACACAAGACAGAAAACCACTGTGGTTATTTGATAAACTTGAGCTTGAGCCGGCATTTACCACTTGTCTAGTTGTGCTTACCAATGGGAAGAAAGCATTCTTTGCTATTCACGACTTGTATGTTTCATGTGTATGCAAACAAACAGAAATAACAATGACAAAAAATAAAAGTAATCACAATAATTTGCTATCGACCATGTGAATCATATCTATTTCATTTGGTATATATATTTTTGAGGTAATTAACAAACTCCTGTGTATTAAGACAATTTGTTTCACAGGTTTTTGTAATCAAAGCAACTGTATTCTGCTTGTTTTTTTGCCATCATAGGGGAAGGTCATTAATTGGAATTCTTCTTGAGGTACTGTACTCATAAGCAGGAAATATGATACTTGACAGCATTGTTTCAATGTTTACAGGATGTGAACTCGCATATAACAGTCATGAGTAGACTTTGCAAGCTATCATTACATAAGTTAACATTTGTAAAATTCATATAAGTCCAACACTTAACTAAGACAAAAGCTTCAGATTTAAGTCCCTGACCTAGCGTAAATCCAGGATAAGTCCAAAAAATCCCTCTGTGACACCAGGTATGGCCACAATGTAATTTTTAATTACAGTACCATTGACATGTAGTAGAAGTTACTTTAATACAAATGGAGACAATTAGTCTTTTGATGGCTCTTTTTATTACTACTGATCTCTGATGATGATGATTCATTGAACATATGTAGTGTCATGCTTTCTGAAATAATTCAGCCTGGGGGCAGCACAAAATTGTTAATTTTAAAACTAATTATTTTTTCAAAGGATTTCACTGGGGTTTAAAAACATTGTGTCAGGTATAAGCTAATTTCTTATCTTCTGTAATCAATCACACTTTTATGGCAGATAATTCCTGTCCTAGCAGACACAGAATAGAATAGAAACATATGTATAGCGCAAAATTGATACAACATCGTTTAATGTACTGAAGCTCAAAAAGGGAAAATCCAGGGACTTATCACATAGAGATCCAAAATTAGCACCCACCAGGGAGATATACTATGGTGGAGGATATGCAAGTCTGAACAAATAGGTTTTTAGCTGGCTTCATAAACCTTATTGTGTGCTGCGATTGGACCGATTGTGGGAGTTTGTTCCATTCAGTGAGGGAAGCAATTGCATAACCTCATCTACCAATGGCCTTTCTAGGGCAAACTGAGGAAAGAGATAATCGATGTGTAGTGAAGCTACTGATCTTTATCAAGGATGATAAGTATGTAGGTTAGAGAATTTAATGGCCTTGAAAGTAATTAGATTATATGTAAACAAGATATGGTATGAAATCGGAAGTCAGTGTGGTTTTTGAGAAAGGGAGTGACATGGCTTCTCCTATCAAGTCTAAAAACAATTCTACAAAGGGCATTTTGAATCTTCGGGAGTTTAGCTATATTATATTTACTCACGCCACAGAGTAGGGAGTTACAGTAGTCAAGTCGACTGCTAATCACTGAGTTTGCAAACAGGGCTGCAGTCTCCACACTGAGGAATTAGCAGATGCATCTTAGGTCCTTGAAGTGACAATAACAGGCACAACAAACCTTGGTTATGTGACTGGTAAAGGTGTTTCTGAGTCAAAAGTAACTCATAGCTTCTTGACTGTATCGGTAGGGGAGATAGAATTTCCAAGAAGTTGGGTGGGAAATTTATGCATGAGGGACTCTCTGGTTTGTCTATCACCAATGATAGTGAATTCTGTTTTTTCTGGGTTGAGTTTCAGTTTCACACCATTCATCTACTGTTGAACACAGTTAAGACACTTAGTGAGCTCAGCAAAACTGGAATCAAAGTTCCTAACGTCAAGTGCTAAATATATTTGGGAGTCATCAGCATACAGATGGTGGGTGACATTAAAACTGGAATTGATATTACTGAGGGGGGGTAGTGTAAAGGGTAAAAAGGAGGGGACCCAGGACAGAGCCCTGGGGTACTCCACAGGGGAGTAAGAAGGCATCTGAAAAGCTATTACCTAGTTTAACCTTCTGTTTACTGTTTGTAAGATAGGATTTGATCCACTTCAACACAGTGCCATTAACACCAAACCAATCCCTGAGGCAATCAAAAAGAGTATTATTGTCGATAGTGTCGAATGCTGCTGAGAGGTCCAGCAATGTGAGAACAACAGCCATACCAGAGTCCATTGAAGTAGCAATATCATTTTGGATTTTAAGGAGTGCTGTTTCTGTGAAATGTAATCTCTTGTAAGCAGATTAGTTAATATTGGAGAACCCCTCACTATTAATGTAACTATTTAACTGTTTAGCCACTACCTCCGATCAGTTTGGATGTGAAACTAAGATAGGACACCGGTCTGTAATTTTTCAAAAGATTCCTGTCTAGGCTTGGTTTCTTGAGAAGAGGGGTGACATATGCAATTTTAAAGCAGTTTGGGAAACTCCCTTCTTTGATCGAGTAATTTATGATATTGGTAATTGAAGTAATTAGTGAAGTTAATTTTGGGTCCAGATCACATGATTTGGTAGGGGAAGAATTTAGTATTTTGAGGATGTCGTCCGTAGATACTAGCTCGAAAGAGGATAGGGCGCAGTTGTTGCTTCTTGGTCTTGTAGCAGAGATAGGCACCGATGACTGCAGTGCAACTACAGAGACACAAGTCTAGTCCCAAAATCCAGTTGAATGTCAAAATATCTCAAACCAGAGAAGCCAGGAACCAAGGAAAAACTAGTTGACTTGATATCTTGTGGTAATGACTTGCTAACTTGTGGGAAGGACTTGCTCTCTTGTGGGAACGACTTGCTAACTTGTAGGAATGACTTGCTATCTTGTGGGAACGACTTGCTAACTTGTGGAAATGACTTGCTATCTTGTGGGAAGGACTTGCTCTCTTGTGGGAACGACTTGCTAACTTGTAGGAATGACTTGCTATCTTGTGGGAACGACTTGCTAACTTGTGGAAATGACTTGCTATCTTGTGGGAAGGACTTGTTAACTTGTGGGAACAACTTGCTAACTTGTGGGAACGACTTGCTATCTTGTGGGAACGACTTGCTAACTTGTGGGAACGACTTAGTATCTCATAGTAATGAGTTGTTAGCTTGTGGTAATGAGTTGCCAGACTATGTGTAATATGTATACTCAGTCAAGGCCCAGATCTATTTGGTATTCTAATTTCTACAGTTTAAGTATTTAAGATTTTATTTAGGCTGAAACGTTTGTAACTTGGCATATTCACACCAACTAATGGTAATACTTCAAGTAAACTCAAATGAGAGTAAACTATAATATGAATATTTTAAATTTTTCTATATTTTGACTGATATACTAACAAAACAGGCCAAAACTGTTGCTATCATACTATTTATTTATTTGGGTTTTAACATTGTTTTCAACACATTGTACAGGTCATATGACGACGGTTAGTTTTATGGGCGGAGGAAATCAGTACATACAGTTGGTCAAGGCTCTGTGCTGTAAGCTGTCGTCCAACAGCAAGCAACTACCAGCTTTCCCACTTGAGGTCGGGCTGTGATTCGAGCTCCGATCTCAGAGGTGGGAGGCGAGTGTTACCACTCTGCCACCATTGCCCCTACTATTATACTATTAAACAGCATTTTAAGTCAGAAAAGCACTTGGAACAGTAGATCCGTATAACAAAATTAATGTACTTGGACTTTCAGCCTTCATGCATTCGTATATAAGAATCTACTGTTCTTTGTGCTTTCTCCATGACAGAAAATCCTGAAAATGTCACATGCTCAAGACACACTAGATGTAAATATAACAAACAATATTGCGGATCTCCAAGTGTTAGAAAAGTAGAACATTCTTGCAAATTGTTGGGTAATATGCAAATAAACATACAATTTTACATAATGAAATAATTATATACAGATAAGATTCTTTAAATTTGTAAACTAAGTGCAAGCAGAGTCCATAGTGAGCTTAAAAGCTAAACACAAAACTTTGAGGCTAAATAACAAAACGGGAAAGCTGTCAAAGGAAGAGTAACCTATGAATTGTGGGGATAAGAGAGGCCAAAGGAGATATCTTAGAAATTAAATTACAAGGTCTGTTGAATGAACTCTAGAATCAGACCTGTTACTTTGATGGCCATATTTAAGAGAGAATCCAACGCCTTGGAGTAGTCAACTAATGTTCAACAGGAGTAGTGTAAGCAAGATCTGTTCATTTAAGGACAAATTTACCCGACAGGGTCACACTAAACACCGTGCGGATGCTCCACATGGTATCTCCACACTGTAAATGTGTGGAGTTTTAAATACTCCTAAAGTGCTTTGTATGCAAATTTATTTGCTTTCAAAGATTTAAACTAAGTACAAAAAGACTTTCTTTTGTAAAATGTGTATAAAATTGTTAGAAAAATTGGAGATCTCATAAAAAATTCAACGTTGCAAGTGTGCTATACTGTGGCGAATTTTTATATCTTTATTCGTTTGCAAAGGCTATTATAATATTTTATTACGCTACAATAGTCCTACCTATTGTAACAATATGCTTTACCAGCGGTTTACCATGGAAAGCTTCCAACCGAAATAAAAGTTGAAAACTTATTACCCGTCAAATTCAGATATCCGGAACAGTGGTCACGGGGAATTCCGGTGATATGATACTGGTGAGGGTATACGTGCACTTGCTGGCTTGGCCGCATGACTTTGGGAACCTATTAAATGCTCGATAGAGCTCTTCCTCATTTTTTGTTGGAAGCTATCTTAACAAGTTGGCTTTCTTGTAGCTCTCACTTTAGTGAATTGTTACAGCTTATTTACTGTAGGTAGACAGTTTATTTTTGTGTCAGTTGTTTAACAACAGTTTATAGACACTACTGGTAAGATGGTGAAGACTAACCCTTACCAAAAAATGGGGCAAGTGTGGACATTTGATGCCCCAGTTTGATTCTCATGGCTCTTGCTTCGGCTGTAGAGCTAAATGTAAAGGTCTAGACCCCTGTGCACAAGGGGCAGATGTTAATCAATGTGCTGCCTGCTCAGCACTATCTAAAGAGCAATGGACCCACCTCAGGGAGAGTTTTGTGAAGAGGTCCGCTTACAGAAGTCATCCAGGCTCTCAAGGTGATTCCTTCGAAGAGCAAGATGCAGAAGAACTTGCAAATTTAATAAATAAGTAAATTATAAATAATAATAAAATAAATAATAAGTAAATTAAATTTTTATAAGTTAATACCCTATCCAATGGACAATTGCTAATCCGGTCGGCGCAGTACTAGTACTAGTGCACTCACCAGATGGCGTGTCGTACTTCCTTCCTGTCTAGACTGCGTGATGTCATAGCACCTTTTTCGTTTGGTGTGAACTAGTGCACACGGAATTTCTCAGTGCTTCAGATTTTTTAAGTTTATACATATTTCCGGCGAAGATCTCTCCCACGTGGACGATACTCTTCTAGACGTTGAACCAGGAAACCTTCCAGTTCATCTGCACTGGTTACTGGCATTTGTCCTCTGACAAGCTTACCGGCTCCACTGGCTACTACTTCCCGACAACCTCTGTCTCTGTGGACAATTAATCAACCCTGCATTGACTCCTCAGCCTTTTTCAAGGTGCCGGTACCTCTTCATCAGACAGTCGCACAGGATACTCTGCTTCTAGGTCAAGTTCCACACACTACCGGAGGACATTCAGTAGCAGACAGAATGGCCTTCTCTCTCTTTCCTCAGCCACAGAGGACTACCACTATCAATGTCCCTCAAACACCAAGGACTCATATGATTAAGAGCCACTTGGAGCACCAGAATTTCCAACCTTATCATATCACCGTATCATATCACCGCATTCCCCGTGACCACTGTTCCGGATAGCCCGGCTATCTGAATTTCACGGGTAATAAGTTTTCAACTTTTACTCTGGTTGTAAGCTTCCCATGGTAAACCACCGGTAAAGCATATTGTTACAATAGGTAGCTACATTTAAAATAAAATTTCCACTTTTATATAAAAATATTTTAACATGAAAGATTTAAAATGCATAACACAGTAGATCTGACATAAAAGCATATACTTAATTGCCTAAAAGTGAATCAGATTGGATTATTAAGCATGTTGTGAACTCAGGACACTGTTTTAACAGACAACAGCAGCTGCTGTATACATACAACAAAGAAAAATAGATTATCTGCTTATCCTTCAAATATCTGAAGAGCAGTGGCTTGCAAACAGTTACTCAAAATTGCCCTGAATAAAAAGCTTCTTTGTGAACTAAAAAAATAAACATGTATCTATGAGATTTTTCAATCTGTTTTTAAGAGTGATTGTAATGTTTCAAGTTAACAGTACTAAGGGTGTGATATCCATAGCCTAAATAATAACCACATAATAGTATACATGTCAAATATATAAATGGTATATATATGTCACTGTATTATTTGTACAACTCCAAAGTGACTCCCCAAAAATTTGGGGACTCTATAGAATCTGTCCTCTCTTAGACCTTAACACATCAGTTTTTCTTGCAAATGCTTTGGTGAGCAGCAGACTGGACTACTGCAATTCCTTATTCTTATCACTTACAGATTTTGAGTTAAGAAGATTGCAGTTAGTCCAAAACTCACTCTGTAGGGTTGTCACCCGGTCCTCCAAATACTGACATATTACCCCTCAATTAAAAAACTGCATTGGCTCCCTATCAAATACAGGATACAATTTAAAATTGGTCTCATCACATACAAAACTCTCAACCACGGTGAACCAATTTACCTTAGAGAATTAATTCATCCCTATACTTCTTCCAGGAACACAAGGCGAAGTACCCCCAAACTCAAATTCCTTCACACTCCCACCTTCAACCGTAAGGTTCATAAATCAGTCAAACATTTCTCCAATTCTTTCAGTCACTATGCCCCAGTTCTCTGGAACTCCTTCCCCTTCCAAATAAGAAATAGCCCCTCTGTCACATCTTTCAGGAAACACCTCAAAACCCACCTCTTTAATTCTAGTTTTCCAACTTAGTTTCCTTCCCTCTTGGTCACACCCACAGCTCTGGATTACTGACCTTGAACGCCCCTTGACTTTCTTTATGATAATGATTTTGTTAAGTCAGCGCACTGAGTTCCCCTTTGTGGGGAAGATATTGCGCCTGCAAAGCAGTAGATTAGATTAGATTTAGATTCTGGGGCTTCTACAACTCCATCTTTTATAAAAGTGACTCCCAAAAATTTCAATTCTTGCTTTTATACAACTCGATCTATATAAAAGTGACTCCACACGTTTACCATGCAGACAGTAACGTGTGGAGCCCCGAACAGTGTTTAGAGGGACCGCGACAGATCCCCAAAAAGCACCAACCAGACCTAAAAATAAACTGGCCCTTTAATAATTCAGCAAGACCAGACTTTGTGGCTTCCTGTCAGGATGGGAACTCTTCCAGACTTTGTCTGTGGAGTCTGTTTCATATCAGCACAAGCCACCAGCAGAGCAAGACAAGATATTATAAGCCAGTTACATCAAAAGATTAAGTGTGAAATGTATAGGACAGGTTGGTTGCAGGTCTTCCTCTCACGTTCTGTTAGTTGGGGGATCTGCACATATGAAAAGGGCAAAACAGTACATAGAAGGCATTACTTGGAATTTGTACAACAGGTAGCATTGAGATAGGCTTTTGTTTTACCTGCAAATAAAGTTGGACTCTGGTGCACAGACAACTTCTGTGCTTAGTTGATTGGTTTTGTATTGTAAAATGGTACTTAATATAATGACTCCTAAGAAGTCTAAAAAGAATATCAGGAAGATAGTAATCCCTACAGACACATCTCCAGAGTCTCAGTTGGGGAGACAGCTGCTGATATCCAGAGGAGGAGGGAGCGCAGGAAGGTGAGAGTAAGAAGCTACAGAGGGGGGAAAGAGAGGTGGAATGTGAGAGAAAGAAATGAGAAGTAAGAGTGAGATGGAAGCTGAAGAGGGAATGAGTCAGACTGCATCCTTATGGATTCTGACAAAGAAGCAATAGTGGAATTTGTCAGGAATCATTAAGAACTCTATGACAAGACAAGCAAGCTATTCCAAAACAAGGCCAGAAAGAATTGCCAGTGGGAAACCTTCGCCAAACTTTCGTAAAAAAAAACATGTCAAAACATGGTTTCAGTTCCAAAGGACTGGAACTGGATATGGGGAGATGATGCAGTCCAAGGCTGGACAGGTCCCAGGAACTCGACAGACAGCAATGGATACACAGCGAATTCAACATTTTTTTGAAATCCCACATAAGAATGAAGGGCATCAAGTCATTGGGGTTCAGGTCAGTACAGGGAGGGCCCAGTACCAGTGCAGGCTCTGTACAGAACATCTCTGGGAGGCTGTACAGGCAACATGGACACCAGTCTTCAATATGAGTGGCTGATGATACCTACTAATTCTATGAAAGCTGGATAATTTAAAATGGATAATTTTATATTGGTTCTTAAATAATGGAAAACCTGTAGAGAATTTTCCGGTAAACTTGTAAGTTTAAGGAAATGCTGAAGATAGTAATGTGTGTGGTAGCAGATGTGACCTGATTTACTTAAGAAATAGAAATTCAACAAGATTTTGAAGTTATGAAAATAATAACCTATTTGCCTTTTATTATAGGAATAACCCCCAACCAAACCATGGTATATGCGAAATTTGACCATGATTTCAGGTTAATTTTATAAATATCATTTATTATTTACATTTTTATGCCAAATTTGTCGAAACAGCCATAATAAGTGATAATAGAAACCACAGGTTATGCTGACATTATTGATGATATTTTTGCTCGATTAGCAAATCAGAATCATGGACACAGCCTTGTCAGGTTAAAATTACTTTATAACGCTTTTACATGTATTTAAATAAACTATTCTAATTGCATATATGCATGCAGCAAACTATGTAAACAAATAAGTGAGTGAGTTGAGTAATTATATTTTTACAGGTCTTATCAGCAGGTGTTGTGTCATGCTGGCATGGGGAAGAATTTACAAGTACTACATCTGCATCACATGATGCTTTTGAATGATTGACTGATGGACTGATTGATTAAAAACATAATATGCAGACAGGTATATGTATAGCAAAGCATATGTATAACAAAGCAGTAACACTAAAATGAAACACAGTTAAATTGCAGGATGAGAATTTTTAATAAGGTACAGCTTTTACAGCTTGGAAAATAGAAATACATTAACACACTTATATACAGATATGAAATAAAGAAAAGAATAACATATTATATAAGAATACAGGAGAGTGTCATATGTACATATAACTGCAATTTACCTTCTTTATGTACAATTGTATAAATAAACTACATTAACAGTTCTATTGCTTGATTTATTAAAAGCACAATAAAATAATGTTAATATTCAACAAACAACTAGATTATAGAAGTAATAACAGAAATAACCTTATTGTAAAGGACAGAAAGGGCTGAATTGATACAATGTGAAGCAATACACTCTCAAACAGGCCTATCTTTACACTGAACAAAATTGTGAAAACATTTTCAAAATCAGGCTTTAAATATTACATAACCATTTCAAAGTACTTGTTAAGTTAATAACTTTATAGTATATACAGTATACAGTAAAATGTCTTGCTATTGTATACTAATCTAAACAGGTAGATATTTAATTTCATTTTGAAGTCCAGGATTGTATTAAAACTTGTTAGATCAAGCAGGCTGTTGTACAGCCATGGTCCACCAGAGCTGACAGCAGGCAACACAGATTTTACCTTCATTTCTTAGAACTCTCAAACAGATTGAGGGAACCAGGGTCTGTATTCAGAAAGATTCTTAGAATTACAGTTAAGTCTCAGAATTTTCTTATTCACAGAATAAAAACCTATTCACAAAACAATTCTTAGCTAAGAATAATTCTAAGAATAGAGGTAAAAAATGTATGTGCAGGTAAGACCAAGTGTAATTCTAAAGAAAATTTCAAATGGGGAATAAATGCCAAAAAGTAACTTTGGATGCAATTCTGGTGTCTAGAATTTTGTGAAAAGCAATTTCTTATTCTTAGAATAATTCAAAGAATAAAAGTCATTCTTAGAAAAATTCTAAGAATAATTATGATTCTAAGAATAAGAATCTTTGTGAATGGGAAAATTTTTATTCTTAGAATTTTTCTAAGAAAAATGACAATTCTAAGAAAAATTCTAAGAATAAGAATATTTGTCAATACAGGCCCTGATCAAAGGGACTGGGTTAGAACATGTTCAGGCTACAGGGATCTCCTTGAAGCATAGTAGTTGAAGCTTGTATTCTCTCCACTGCTGTATAAGCCTATGGAGCGATTTTAGAGTTGGTGTGATTTGATTAAATTTTTTATGCCACAGACAGGTCAAGCTGCAGTAGTTTTATGCACTAAGGTGTTGAAATAAGGAAGTTATGGCGAACTTAACTGGAGATGCTATACACGCTGAAGATGTGTATCACCTCACAGAGGTTGGAGAATTCTTTCAAAATATAAATTGTTATGTATTTTGGTTTTGTATTGTTACCATGGTCACCTACTGGGAAACACACACTTGCCTCGGGACACAGAGAGCATAGTTTTGTTCACAGGAACTAGCAGATACATAGTGGTTCAGATGATCACTAGAAATGGTGGTCATCTTAACATTGGATCCTATTCCCAGTGACGGTGATAAAGAAGGCTACCAATAAACTAGTATATATTATAGTAGTCTGAATGAATGTGGTGGATGTGGGAAAATATCTGCAAATATCAACAGGTCGCATATAAAACTAAAAAAAAACATTTATTTTAATGAATGTATAGAAGACGTCTATTTTTATTCCTGGAATATTGTTTGGAAACCCCATTGAACTCCATGGCATCACATGAATATTCATGACTTTGTACAAGGCCGTGACTTGAACTGAATTAACATAATATAAAATAACTTAAACTATTTTTATCATATTAAATTTATTCTTCTGAAATAAACCGACAGATCTTTTAAAATTTTAACTTTAACATATGTGTAAGGTGGTCAAACCCAGCAAAACAAGGAAATACTAGTATGTATTAATTGGTAGAGACATGTGGTAGCGAGTTACTAGTAGTGAGTTGCCATGGTAATGTAGAGTTCTACGTCTTTCGTAAAGATCCTTGCAGTTGTTGGTCTGTACCCCTGTAGTCAAGATGGATGAAATAGCACATTGAGGTCTATATTTATTTATTTGGGGTTTTACGTCGCTTTCAACACTGTACAGGTCATATCACGACGGGTAGTTGGAAGGGCAGAGGAAACCAGTACATACAGTTGGTCAAGGTTCTGTACTGTAAACTACCGACCAAAAGCAAGCAACTACCAGCTTTCCCACTTGAGGCCGTGCCGGGAACCGAACCCCGGCCTCAGAAGTGGGAGGTGAGAGTGTTACCACCCTGCCACCGTGGTCCCCCCTTGAGGTCTATAGTTAATATATACACTATATATATCATTAATTAACTAAGTGTCTTTACTTGAATGTAATTCATATAAAGATGTCCATTTGTGAATAATATTCACCATTTTATATAGTTTTTTTTAAATATAAAGAGTTTCTAAAAGAATGAATACAGAAAAAAAATATATTCACAATTTAGCTGTAATACTAACATAAGTACTTCATAATGAGCTCGTGCATACCATCTTTAACTACACTGCTGACTCGTATTGTTTCAAGAGATCTTTGAGAATAAAAGTTTAATTATATACAATTTGTTTTAACAGAAACAAAGTAATAATCAACAAATGACTACAAAATTGAAAATACAATTACTTCATAGCAAACTACTGAACTATCCTTTGTCACAGAATTGGTCCTTTTGAAGACTTAGTCACATTAATTTCATTTGCTTTTTCAATTATTTAAATCAATCAATAAAACTGTTGTGCACCTTCTAACTTGTAAAGTTATTCACAGTTAATATATACAATTATTTCTTTATAACGGAAAACAATTTTGAAAAAATAATAAATAAAATATACCCGATACTTGTCAACTGAGTTTCACTAGATTTTTCCAACACTGTAAAGTAACATCAGCTAAACTGTCTTTTATATTTTATAATTAAAAAATATATAAAGTTGGTTTATTTACTGGAATTATAATTCAATAAATATCAGTATTTGTAACAATAATTGGACACTTATGACAAGTAACCTTCATAAAATTCAGATTTAAAAAGAAAAACATTTAATTATCTCTCAAGTCATATACAAACCAGGTTGTGACCATTCTCAACTTGATTTTCCAAACTATTCTGATCACAGAGTTTAAAAATCAAATTGGAAAGCATTTGGAGAGGGTAGTAACCTCTTCTAAGGTCCAATACATCCACAATGGCTTATGATTGCAATGGCAAAAAATTTCTTTAAAAAATTCCTACATCCAAGATGGTGATCCAAATCACCAACAAAATTCAATCGTCTGTTTCTTGTACAATTGCTAGCATTTTCAGAAAATTTTATCCAAATCTGTCCACAACATTAGTCATTTTGCTAGCAAACAAACGGAGAAACAGACAAAGAAATACATGCCGTCAATTAAACGAACATCCTTAATGGAGGTTTATAATGTGGGTGGTATTCCATCAGAATTGGTTAACTACAGAAATATAGTAATATTTCAGCAGTTTTTATAACCTTTCAGCATCCCTGCAAAGTTGGAGTAAGGTTAAGACAAATGAATGAATTTCAATTTGGCTGAGCAAAAATTATAACTTTAGTATCAGACAAAAGGCTTCCATCTCAGTTTAACAGAAAAGGTTTTAACGCTTTTAGTGACTATTAATCAAGGATTTCAATTGTTTTTGAAAATTAAGCCTCTATGCATACTACGCTTAAAGTTAAGCCAAAGGAACACTTTGAGCATTGCTAATCAAAAAGTTAACTTCACTCTAAAACATCTTAGGTTGAGACTTTCATCACATTTCAACACAGAGCTTAAATCCTTTAGCGACTATTATTTAAGGATTTCAATTTTTTTTTCAGAATATTTTAAGCCACTGTGTATAAAATTCTACAGTTAAGCCACAAGAACTTTGAGCTTTGGCAAGCAAACATTTTTTCCTCCAGTCTAAAGGAAAAAGCTCTTAGGTTAAGACTAAGATGTCCTCTGCCAAGGAGGTATTTAATTCATGGCCATCTGTTTGTTTGTTAGCAGAATTATGCAAATATTACTGGTTAGATCTTCATGCAAACATGAGAAGACGGGTCTTAGTCCAACTTAGATCCCATTAAAAATTGAGAAATTAGTCCGCATCACTGCCTGGATACAAAAAAAATCAAAAATCCTAATTTTCCATTTTCTTATTTATTAGCCTTAATAAAAACAAATAAAGCCTTGGGGCAGGTATGCTATTAGTTTAAGGCCAGGGATTAAATCATAATTCAAGAAGGTTATAATTTGGGATGAGCTAGTCCCTAGCTACAGCTGCACAGGTGGTTCAAATTCTCACTTCGAGAACTTCTGTCTAAGTAATCAATCAGTAATGTCCACATTTTAAACACCATTTATACGCACAGAGCAAACTGTTTTGTAAACATTTAATTACAGTTTATATTTATTACAATACATGCCTTACAATTCAGTCAGTTACATTACCATAGCTGGATGCACACTTTTAGGTTTTATCATTAATGCTTCCATTGACTGTGAGAAGGCAGTCACAATAACATAATAATAAGCTCCAATACAGCATTGTTATCACCGAAAAGTATCAGAAAAACTGTTGAAATCATTATGTATTCAAATAAGGCTTCTGTTGCCCTTCATAACTTTTATCACTTGGCGTCATGTTTGCATGCGCACTCCAGAAACTCAAACCCTAATATCTTATTGGAATTGATATCTGTTCATAGCATGTGGACAGCCTACACTCTACCTTTATTGACTGAACATTACAAATAACTTATATTTAAAAATATGTACACCATAAATTTAGACTATTCCAGTATCTCTTTTAGAGCAAATTCTCTGTGAGTTGTAGACATTGCATATTTTCAGGAAATCAAGAAAATATAAATTTTATATTTCTGACGTCACTCAATCTGAGTCACTCATGCAGTAAAACACTGTTGAGTAAAAATCTAGAATGTTTAACTTTGTATTTTCTTCGCAGGTACAATTCTGATGTTTGTGTAAAGTTCTACACATATTTGATAAGATTTAACCGGATTACTTTATTTACATATTTTTACATTATTTACATATGTACAATACAACTGAACACACAGTTGGAAATGTCTTCTTTATTTTCTATCAATTAAGTCCACATCAAATCCAAAGGAAAGCCAAACTTACTTCAACAAAGTTTTGCTAAAATCACTCACTAATATTAATGACGCCATAATATCAAAATGTACATATTGTCACTTTTCACACTCAGTACTCAGAGATCATTTTGAACAAAATTAATAATTAAACAAATAAAAATTAGCCAAAGTAGAGAATCTTGACAAACCAGTATGCACTGGTTTCCTCCATCGCCTCAACTCCCAGCACAACATACCCCACAAAACATGACAGCAAAATAAATCAAATGGTGACCTGAATGAGGACATTATAGGTTACCCGCAAAATCATTTTCTCTATACATGGGGACATTGTGAATTTTTAAAAAGACAGAAAATCGCTGGAATTGTGTTTTAGAGAGTTGTTCTTGTCCCAGACCCCAGTTGAAGTCCCGGGGGGGGGGGGGTGCGTTACATCTCTGGAGACCAGTTTATTACCCTGGGGACAGATTCATGTCCAGGAGACCAGTTCATTCCCTGGCAGAAGACTTAACGTCCCAGAAACCAGTTACCTTTCTGGGATCTAAATTTGGACCGACCTATTAAGTCCTTGTGTGTATTAGCACTGGAAAAATGGTATTACATATAACTGGTACAGTCATCGTGCCTATGACTTCAGAAAGAAATAGCGTTTTTGTTGTGAATGAAAGCTTATAGTAATGATTAATGTCCATTAACCATTACTCTTGTCAGCAATATTGATATTAATTTGAAGTTAGGCGTACTTGTCCCACCATTTTACTCAATTTTATGGGAAAATTTTGACACAGACATGAACAGGTCTTTAACCATTAACAAATGTCCATGGACTAGTACTTACTCTTCGCTATGAAACAAGAGTACAAACGGAGCTCTGTGTTGTAAAAATAAATTATAGTAATAAAGAATTGTAATGCAGTTTCTTAATTGCCACATTAAAGTATGGGAACCCAATCAAAATCAGATGTTAATTGGATTCAACAACAAAATATGTTTAAGACTGCAACATATTTTGGTCTCAATATGATCATGAACTTGTTCCAAAATACTGTAAATGTAGTTAAAACACCTAGTATTAACTGGTATAAAACAAATTGTGTAATACAAAAACACATAGATTGTAATTCAATTGCAACATGTCTTTGACTTAGCATTAGACATCTCGTGTAATTGCATTCCCACGGTTTTCACTTCCAGATCTTCATTGGTTTTCAGTAACCTGCGTAGAAATGACAAAAATATTACAAAATTTCTCTTTTGAAATTACACATTTTACAAAGACAGACAATAAAAATTTAAACATTTTCTGGTATTGAGAAACTCGACAAATACATGAAGGTGGAAACTGTAGCTAAAAAATATATACTGAATTTTGATAGGCCAATGTATTTTCAATTCTTTGTAATTTTTGGTTTATATTACTGTAAAAGTAATATGCAGATAATCATGAAGTTTTTTATGTGGGTTGGGAATTTCCAAAAGAAGAAGTCATTACATTTTGAGAAAGATCTGAAGATACAAAAATATCCTGAATTTTCGGAAACTCCCTCTGGTGGAGGTCTGTGCTCTACGAGTGCTTTCAGTTAGGAATTTTACAGTGTGAAATGTCTAGTTGTTTTCAGGATTTAACTGAATACTAAACATGAGCAGTAAGTATTTATTTTTAATTATTATACTGTCCTTAATTTCCAAAACATCCACGTCTTTACAATTGCCCATATATCCAAGTCTTGGATCCTTGCACAAAAATGGCAAATATGTCATTCTGAGATTAATAAACTCCATTAAAACAGAACATTAGACCAAATTTTATTACCTCATATTTGTCTTCAACTTACTTTTTTAAATAGTTTAGCAGTTATTTCACATTTTGTTTCTGATAGGTCTGTTAAAATGAACTACATTTTACTTCCAGTTGGTGTATACTACGATTTGGGTAACTGCATTCATGGTAATTTTTGGGCTTTTTCCGGCATATATTTTTCCCAATTACCATTTCCATGGAACTACTCATACTGAATTATTTGCTCATATGGTCGACTTCAGAGAGTGGTGTTGGTATATTTGAAAAAGTCTGTATATCAGTATTAGGGGGGTTACATTATAATATGCTAGAAATATGATCACTCAATATACCTTGCAAACTCCAGAGCTGCCTCTTGAATGTTACTGCCACTTTTAGCACTCGTCTCAATGAAAACGCCATCAAATTCCTAAAAGATAAAAAGGCAGTTTTGAAAAAAAATTAATTCATTGAGACTTATATTCAGAAATACTTGCTATGGCCTAACAATGGCAATTTGCAGGAGCCATCCAATGCATTTGTTAATACATAGAGGGCTGAGTTAAAGGCATTAGAACTGCTTCAATCATGCCAAGTCATCCACCCTTCCAGCAAAAGCTAATATAACTTGGCATCTTTACCTCATGGTTTGTAGTTGGCCATCCTTGTTGAAAATGGATGTACAAATATTGTTAATTTTTATCAGATTTTTTTAGTTTCTTCCTAGAATATAGAGGTGGTGTGGCAGCGTGGATGCCATTTGGCAACTAATTCCATACCCTGGGAGCATCATAAGCAAAACTAAAGCCAAATTGCTTTGTTGACTTATGAACAGATGAAATAAACTGTGGTACTTCAAGACTATCACTTTCCCTATGGCTACTCCTGGTATTATAAAACCTTTTCCTGAAATTAAAAAAACTCTAAAATATTTAGGATATAACCACTCCGGAGGAACTTATAGACCATTGAAGCTGTTTTGAACACTGACCATTGTTGAACTTGCAACCAATCCAAACCCTTATGTACTGGAGTTATATGTGAATATCTGATTGTGTTGGTTACAATACTAGGCTCAGCTATTCTGAACACTTTGGAAACTCCCTAACATTAAATCCTGAAAGACTCCTAAACAAGGAATTTCAATAGTTAAGCCAACTTCTCACAAGAGCATCTGCAGCCACAACAGCCACTTCCTGTTTGTGCCAAATAGTAGATCGTACCAAAGCAAGGTACCCATACAGTGAGTCTATGTCATCCACTGATAGAAACTGCACAATGTCTTGAATCTGATACACATCACTTTGATGCCAATTTATGGTCATTACCAAATTAAAGTATGTACCCTGGTCAGCAGATACATTCTATTGATACAATGTAGACTGTCTGTTTAAAACAAATCAAATGATCGTTGTGCCACATTTTAGTCAGTGCCAGATTAGGCCCTTGGATCATGTGAACCCACCTTAGCAAATCTCTGTCCCTCCTCAGTTTTCACACATCTCGTACCCCCATCTTCTTTGGATTCTCGTAGATCTGTTTTATTGGCCACCAGCATGATGGGAATCTTTTTCTGTGCCCCCTCCTGTTATAAAAAGAGGACAATAATGTCAGTAATTTATTTTAGTTTTAATTAAATACCTCTTCTAGGTTTTCAGGAAATCTACAATTTTGCAAAAAACAATATGCTGAAGCATATCTCCTCTGTGTCAAACTTTGTTCTGTGAAGGTAACCAAATAGAGTTTGAGATTTCCTTAAAATAAGCAACTTCATTAATTATTCAAGAAATTATATTAAACATATAAAAGTTAGGTTTATTTGCTTATGTTTATTGAACACAAAAATTATGTCATCAGTAGCCTAGTGGTCGGTATGTTTGGCATCTAATAACAGGCTGCCAGATTAGATGATGTTACCTCCACTGCATCCACCCAATCTCTCACGCTGATGAAGGATCTCTCGTACGAACAGTCGTAGAGCAGTAAGACTCCATCTGCACGGCGAAAGTATGACTTCGCAATACTCCGAAACCTGCCGGTAACAGAGATATTTACGATAAGTATGAGATTTTAATACTAAATTGTATTTTTATAGTTTATTTTTCTTTGTTACTTTATCTAAATAAAATGTGGTCATTCTTAGTCGGTGCATAGAAAATAAAGTGCTGTTAGTGTTAGCTGTGTGTCAGTACAATTGAAAAACTATGCAAATAACTTATACAGAAAAAAATGTATCATCAATGAATATAACAATATTATACAAGTCCATAGCACGAGTATTATTAATAATATTGTCAGTCTTCATGATTGATATATTTTTTTATGTATATGTCTAATACGGGATGTTATGCGTTTATTTATCCACCATTTTTCAATGATTTATGAGTAAAATTAAACTATATTAAAGATATAGTGCAACAAAGACTGTCATAGACATAAATGAACAAATGAATATAAAAACTTAATTTTCTCAGCCGTTTTTGCATGAATTTTTATGCAACAAGGAGCAGAAGAGCTGCAAAAATATCTTTCTAGCGATACATAATACGTATTAGTAAGTGACATAGTCTCCAAGATAATAGTGAAAAAACAGTTGACACTAATTTTCCATGGTATGGAGGTGCTGCCCTATACGAAAAATATATATCCTTCTCTATACACACCACTATATAGGTCACAATATTCCCCGGTGATCACTTCATTGACTACTGATATCAGTCAGATCTGAGGCAGTTATCATTTTGTGACATGTCCAAAACTAACAAGCTGGGACTAGAAATGCCTCTGGCTAGTGCTGAAAGTCACAAAATAAATCTTGCCACAGTTGCATCATTGGAAAATTGAAATTTACAAAGAGGATCTTTAACTGTGAACAACATCCTGTCTTCTCATTTCTCCACTATTAGTGCATATACAGGGGTCCTCAGTGACCTAGTTGTTATTAAGTTTGTCATCTTATCACAGGATGTCACCTATGTGTGTGGGTTTGACTCACACAAGTGGCAAATTCTGAGGACCTGTCTCAATATGACCCTGGCTGTTGAACAGGACCTAAAACCCCAACTTTGAACTTAGTCTTTTGTATATACTCTTATTTGGTGTTATATTTCGTGTTGCAATAAATCCAAAATATATTTGCCAAAAAAAAATAAGAAAAATAATTCTGAAGACACTATCTGAATCACGATCATATTTCACTATGACCTAGCCAGACCCCACCTTGTATAAAAATATGACCAAGAGCTTGTATTATATTTTTCAGTTCTGTGCAGAGACAAACAGATCCAAATACAAAACCATTACCCCCCCCCCCCCCTTTGGGTAGAGAGGGGTAAAAATGACAATGTCAGATCAGAATACATTTCTACCTTTCCTGTCCAGCAGTATCCCACAGTTGTAAAGCCACACATCTACCATCCACCACCAGGGTTTTTGTCTGGAAGTCCACGCCCAGGGTGGAGTTCAGGTTGTTGACAAACTTATTCTTACAGAGTCGCATGATAAAACTGGATTTACCCACGGCCGCGTCCCCGCACAGCACGACTTTATACATACGCTCGGGGGTGGAATTAGGGCTGGGCTGAAATATATGGGAGTAAACATACACAAGGGCGTTATTTGGACACACATGATGTTTAGATGCACACAAGGCCAAAAATTCTTTCGGTCTACATGCACAAGCGGCACAGCCATCAGAGACACGAGTAGTGCATTAGAATTTATGAAACTCTGGTGACACAAAGAAATTCCAACTCATAGCCCATTGCCACTTAACTTCAGTGAAGAGACAGATACTCATCACACTACACCACAATTCATGAAAGTCGGGACACAAAAAAGAAAGTGATTCCTAGAAGCGCGAGCCTCACTAGGGCTCCTGCTTAAAAAGTTCAACTGATGTCACTGCAGTCTTGAATCCCCTTCAGGGGTAGGCTAATCTGATCTAATGCTTTCCAGGTGCAATATCTTCAACACAAGCAAACCTCAATGTGTAAAGCTAGCAAAAGAATGTACAAAAATCGTATTGGAGAGATCAATATACAAGGTTAATAGTTCAGGGTTGTTAATATTTCCATAGTTTCATTGTAGTTGTGACATAAAAAAATGCCACCACCGGTACTGTATGAGAGTTCACTATGTCTAAACTGTTTGTTCGTATTGAAGGGTTACAATACATTCCAACTGGCATAATGAAGAACAAATTGAGCTTTAATTCTTTAAACCAAATTAAAGATCTACACATCCAACACCTACCACACTCTATTGGTGGTTGCAATCACCATTATTCCATAAATTTTATTTTAGACAATGTCACCAACAAAGCTAAAGATTTACTTCTGGTCTGATCATGGACATATAGCACAACTTCCATATTAAAATATCAAATTCACTATCTTTAACAATATTAGCAAGTTCAGGTACCTAAAAACCAGGAAATCAAGGTGCCTAAGCAACCACAAATCAATGAACCTTAGCAATCGAGGTACCTTAGTCACAGCCTATCTGAGCAACTAGAAATCTAGATACTTTCACAGTAAGAAGTTTATCAGATGTAACACAGCATATAATGTAAGATGCATGAACACTGAATTAGTGCAATCTAGTTTTACAAATACAGCAAACACCAAAACTACACCAAAAAAATGTGAACTTGAGTTAAATCACTTGCTGAACCAACAAGTGTCACATCTGTGTTTATATCACCTTGACATCACAACTCACCTCAGCAATCAAGTATTTCCTTCTGAAGTTTGCCGACGTATTACTCCGTTTTTCCAGTGAGTTCCGACTGTGTTCACTACACTGGCTACAAGTCGAGTTGGCTCGGCTAAACGATGGACGCATCCTATCTAATTCCTCTTCCATTTCCTGTGTGAGTTCGATGTGTGGTGTTTGTGAGTCTAACCGTGAGTCTAAGTAAGCCAGGTCTTCTGTCTCGGAAATGTCATCTTCAAACGTACTCTGAAACATAAAGTCATTTTTCACACTCTAGGTCAATGTTCACTCATATTTCTATTCTTATAATAATTCCTATACCAATTCTAGGTACCTCAGCAACAGGAAATGTAGGTACCTTCGTATGATGCTATACGGGTTCCATAAGTACATTAATAACATGACATCTACCAAGTGTTACCAAATATACAAGTTGTGATGGGGTTAAAAGTTGTATTTGTACGAACTGTATTTTCACATATAAGCCAAGCAAACTACTTCAAAACTGCACCAAAACATGTGAATGAGAGTATTGATGTATAAATTTTGCCATTTAAACTTTTGCAATAAATTGTGTTAGTATCGAATAAAGAATGTGTCCTCAACTGCTGCTGTTTAAGCAAGACTTTATGGGGTGGGGTTCTTGGGGACTGTACAAACATTTTGCAAGTTCTACTATGGCCCTGTCCATGCCGTGAGGAGCACATCCTACCCAACTACGAATCCACAAAATCAAATGGAGACTACCAATTAAGACACAATACAGAGAAAAAGGGCCCGTATGTAGGTCATGAGGTCAGCCCAGGACTGCATGAACCAGCTAGTACCACTTACATTCATGAGAGGACTCTTTAGCACTCTGGTCTTCTTTCTGGGACTGTGTAAACACAAGCTGTCTGGAGCTGAAAAGTAAAACAAGAACCTCAAAGAAACACTGAAAAGAACTGACTGTACCCAAGTACACATACTTCTTTCTGTATGGTTTACAAAACACAAGAATTAACACTCAATGTTAATTTTTCGGTCCTGGTGCCCCTAAATTACCATGAATAAATTAATGTCATGAATATGTAAATTAGTACATTTCAATAAATTATGTCAGTTACAGATATGTCAGAAACATCATCTGACACATCATTGTTTGAGTACATTGTATTTAACTGCTCTCAATTTCCTTAACATTCCTCATAAATACCTACTACATATTTACATCTGATCTGTGTGGAGTATACAGGTCTATGAGTTTGTTACTATCCCCCCAGATCTAATCTAATCTAATCTAATGTGGACTTTTATAACGCTTAATCTCCATCACTGATGGACTCTAAGGCGCATCTAAACATAAAGCAAGGCAGTTAGCATTAATCAAGGGACATAGCCAGGTCGTTCCAAGGAGACACAGATGTGACGGGGGAGGCCATGGTGGGTAGGCTTTTGCAAACAGGTATGTTTTAAGCTTCTTTCTGAAGGAGGCAACTGATGTTGCACCGCGAACATCTTGAGGGAGGTCATTCCAGATCTTAGGAGCATCAAAGGCAAAACTATGGCCGAAATGTTTGGCTGACTTGAAGACTGATGAATGGAAAGGAGGAACTGTAAGGAATTGACGATCTGGGTGACTATGTCTAGTACTATAGGGACAACTACTACAAGACAAGAACAGTTCGAAATAAGAAGGAGAACCACTATGCAAAAATTTATACACAAGTGTTGCAGTTTTGAAAATGCAACGGTACCTAACAGGCAACCAGTGGAGTTTCTGTAGAATGGGTGTAACATGAGCATACTTTCCATGATTTGTAACAATACGAGCCAGGGTGTTCTGAATACTTTTTGCAATTTGTACTGATTGAAACCGGACAAACCTCTGAACAGAGAGTTACAATAGTCCAGACGACTACTAACCAAGGCATTTGCAGCAAGGACTGCCACTTCAGGAGTGAGATACTTTCTAATTCTACGGAGGTCACGCATCTGAAGGAAGCACGCTTTGCAAGTCCTCTTGATATGCTCAGAGAATGAAAAATCTGCATCAAACCACACACCTAGATTTCTAACAGAATCAACCGGATGAAGAAGGCTACCAAGAATGCTAACAGGAAAGTGAGAGGAAATCTTCTGACGTTGAGCCTTGGAACCAAAGACAATAAACTCAGTTTTTTTCAGGGTTGAGCTTCAATTTACTGAGAGACATCCACTCTTGGACATCATGAAGGCAGGCATTTAGCTTGGCGAGAGCCGAAGAAGCATTCTTGTGGGAGAGATGGATGTATAACTGAGTATCATCCGCATAAAAATGGAATTTAATATGCGGGTGGAGGCGAATAATTTTACTAAGTGGTGTTGTATAGAGTGAAAACAGTAACGGACCCAGAACAGAACCTTGCGGAACTCCATAGATGAGATTGCTTAATTCAGATAGTGTGGAGCCTATCTTAATGGCCTGGCAACGATTTCTTAAGTAGGAAGCAAACCACCTTAGAACTGTTCCACCAAGACCAAACCAGGATTTAAGGTAACCAAGGAGAATATTATGGTCTATAGTGTCAAATGCGGCTGATAAGTCAAGAAGTACTAGAGCTGTGGGTTCACCACGTGCCAGAGAGAGATGAACCTCGTTTTTTATAGACAAAAAAGCAGTTTCTGTGGAATGTCCAGGCTTATATGCTGACTGATGAGGATTGTCCAGTTTGTTGTTATTAATGTGTGACGTTAGCTGCCTAGCAACGACTCGCTCAACCAACTTTGACAGGAAGCAAAGACCAGACACTGGGCAATAATTCTTAAGGTCGTCTCTGGGAAGGGAAGCCTTTTTAATGAGGGGGGTGACAACCGCCTTTTTGAAAGAATTTGGGAAAGATCCTTCAATGAGAGAATGATTTGCCAACTTGGTAATAGAAGAGAGGAGGATATCAAGAGAATCCTTAAGGAGGAATGTTGGTATAGGGTCTAGTGAGCAAGATTTAGTGGGAGATTCACTAATACACTTATAGACCTCATCTTCAGTGACAGGCATAAAGGCATTGAAAGCAGCATTTTAAACTCACCTCTGTTAGTGGGTGTGGTAGTCCTGACACTCAGGTTATGTCTGTCTACTTCCATATCTTCCTGTATTCCCTGTAGAGTGCTGTGTCCACTGTCTGTAAAACAAACAAATGACCACTCACATTATAGTAACAACATGAATTTGTGAAATTAAAAGTGGGCTGGATTCGATAAGACAGAAATGGCCTATATTGATGTCATCATTTGTAGACATTTCCCTGAATTTCATAAAAATCAGGTAAAGGTTTTAGTCTGTGGAAGAAACTACAGAGCAGCTTCAATAGAAGTCTACCCAAAAAGCTTTCTACCAAACTTGGTTAAAATTAAACAAGGGGTTTGGAAATTATGGACCAGCTGAAACTTTTTGTGATGGACTGTTGGTTAGAGGAATGAGAATTTATGTCCCTTTAGTTAAAACAGTGGACATTTAGGTGAGACTTGTCATTTTTTATCCACCAAATGCCCTACATCACCTATATTGTGGGAAATATACAGAGCAGGATATAATTTTTGTATACAGAGGCACTATCTTACCATGGGTAATTCGTGTCAACAAGTGACGATTTTTCCATTAATATTTTGAAGACTCTGTTATCCAGAAATATGCTATATACATCCTTAGATATTTTTATAGTGCATCTGCTAAATGTTATGCCATTAAAATTGACGCAAAATGGCAGAAAAATTGCAAGTTAATTTTTTTTTTGCATTTAATTTATTTCTTCTAGTATGAACATCCCTCATTAGACATATAAATGCAGGCCTCAATTAACAAAAAAATTGATATTTAATTTTATTAAGTTTTTGAGGGCTCGCTGACCCAGACATACATCAGTAGAAAGGTATTTCTAGTGCTTGTTTTACTGCAATAAAATAAATGTAAAAAGGCAGAAAAAACATCTTTTCCATTATTTGACTTATTTTAAATATTATTCACACAATATGGTGGGTAATAAAAGTAAAATATCTGTCATTAGAAAAAGATATCACTCATGAAGATAAATCATATAATGCTCATTTTACACACTGTATTGTCATCGTCATTTATGATGTATTTATTTTTGTATATGTCACTCCCAAAGTTTTCCTACTGTATATGTTAGGATATTTGCATTTGGCCTTATCTGACTGAGGAATGAATGATATTGAATGCTCTTTGGCCTCTGAACTTTAGACTTTTATTACCACACCAAGTAGTAGCCTAAAACATAGTTCACACAGCTCCATGCTAGCCCTCATGATATACAAAAAACTCATTTGTAGCTCGACGTGTTTTGTATCTTTGTAGTTTCCATCAAATTTTAAATCAAATTGGACTTTAATTGGACTTAATCTCCCCTTTTTACAAAGGGGAATCTTAGGTGAACAGCACAAAGAGGGTCAACTAATTTCACTATCCAGGGACAGAAAACAGGTCCAGCACCACAGAGAATGCCAGGGGATGATTCAGACTAAGATGGGTATGCCTTGGCGTAAAGGTATGTTCTAAGCTGCTTTCTAAAAGAGGCTACGGAGGGAGATGTACAAATCTCTCTCCTCATGCTTCTAGAGATTACTTTTTTCTTTTTCATTTTTTTTTTGTCTCCGAACTTTCATGAATAGTGGGGTAGCATGATGACTGTCTGTCTCTTCCCTGAAGTTAAGCAGCAATGGGCTACATTAGTACTGGGATGGGTGAGCACTTCAGTGCACTGCTCATGTCTCTGATGGCTTATGGCATGCACTTGCAGACCGACACCCCTTTTTAAGTGTTTAAAAAATAGCATCAGACATGCCTGTACCCCACAGCCTAGGGAAATATTTTTGACACCATGAGATAAAGAAATACTGCATCAGTACAAAGTTCAGGATACTTTTGGAGCACTGTCAGTTATATAAAGGTTCAAACAATGTTTAAATAGAGAAAATAACATCTAAGAGAAAGATAATGCATGTACTCTTTATCTACAACTGGCATGGCCGAATTATGGTTTAGATGTTTGAATATTACCATGCATACAGAAGTAGTAATACATTCAATGAATGCTTATGTGTTGTGTTGGAGCAAAATCTGTGGCTCACTTGATGAAATTCCATCTTTTAAATTGGAAAGTTGTAAAAGTAAAATTCTTAATGAATTCTAATATGACTTTAACAGTGCTTAATCTGTATCAAAAGACAGACCCAAAGGTGCAACAAGATTTTAAAGGTCAAGGTCACTACAACAAGGTCAAAGGTCACATCAAGGTCACACCATGATGCTGCACATCTACAACCCCCAACCAATGTCCCTACCAAGCATCAACTTCCTACATCTTAGGGTTTCCGAGATATAGCCCGGACAAGACTTTATACGTCAAGGTCACTACGGTAAGGTCAAAGGTCAAATCCTGGTCAGACCCTGGCGTTGCACACCTACATCCCCTCACCAATGTCCCTAGTAAGCATCAACTTCCTACACCTAACGGTTTCCGAGATATAGCCTGGACAAGATTTTATAGATCAAGGTCACTACAGCAAGGTCAAAGGTCAAATCCCGGTCAGACCATGACGCTGCACACCTACACCCCCTAACCAATGTCCCTACCAAGTATCAACTTCCTACACCTTATTGTTTCCAAGATATAGCCCGGACAAGATTTTATAGGTCAAGGTCACTACGTCAAGGTCATAGGTCAAATCAAGGTCAGACCATGACACTGCACACCTACACCCCCTAACCAATGTCCCTACCAAGTATCAACTACCTACATTTTACGGTTTCCGAGATATAGCCCGGAAAAGATTTTATGGGTCAAGGTCACTACGGTAAGGTCAAAGGTCAAATCAAGGTCACACCATGACGTTGCACACCTACACCCCCTAACTAATGTCCCTACCAAGTATCAACTTCCTACACCTTCTGGTTTAGGAAACTTTTCCCGCCACTCACCCGCCCGGACGCCCGCCTGGACACCATGGGTAAAAACAATACAATCTGCCAGAAGCTTTCATATGCTAAACTAAAGCATACAGGCTGGAGGAGTGATAAGCAGGGGGTGGGATTGCTTTATGGGTGTGGCTACTAACATGCACTACCAACAGATAAGGAGTCCCACAGACTTTTGTTAACTGGATTAAAGGTCTTTTCAAGGATTTTCAATAACAATTCTCAAGGATATATTTTAAGGTACCGCCTCCTTTACCTCCCCTTCTAGTCATTCATTCCTTCCAAAAATTGTTTACTGTCACATGACTTTAACATTTTATAAACTAATTACAGCAATGCTAGTTGGGCAATAACAAATTCAAGGAATTTTCAAGGATTTTATTTAATATTGGCCATATTCAAGGACTTTCAAGGCCTTGAAAATGAAGCAATTTTTTTCAAGGATTTTCAAGGATGTGGGAACCCTGCAGATTAGGTCTATTTATGCAGCAACTGATGAACCAAAATTCAAATAAGAGTAGTTACAACCACATAGAACTGGGTGAGAACCCCTTTAGGTGTTTTTTCACTAACCAAAGTCCTCGGGTATGTCTTCCACCTCCACGCTATCCTGAACTGGCAGCAGCCTCTGCATTCTCTGTGATGCGTTCATCTCTGCTGCTAGGGAACATGGCGTCTGCCGCGACTCCAACACAGGTCTGTAAAAATAGCAGATAATACAAGCTCAAAACATGGATAACATAGCAGTTGCATTGCCCTAACAAGAGAAGCACCCCTACAGCTCTGAACTCTGCCAAAGCAGCCCAGTATCCCCATATTGTAACTGCACCCAAATACTGCTTTTTTTAATCCCAAATCATAACTAAATTGGGAAAACTGTTGAAAATTTGGAATTTTTTGTATCTGGAGTATACGATCCAGATCTTTCCCAAAATTTAATCACTTCTGCCTTTGGTCAGGCGAACACAGACAAACAGATAAACACACCCAAAAACATAATCTCTTCGGCAGAGGTAATTAATTGAAAATTGATGATTTTCATTCACTGAACTAAAATCTGCCCCATTTCCACTTTTATAGTCCTGTTCAGTTTGAAACATTCACAGTCAGATCTGGTACTAACAAACAGATCAGTAAAGATCAGATCAAATTGGAGAACAAATCATTCACTTTTGATTAGATTTCTGGATCAGCTCTAGTTTCTATTCCCAAAACATTTGGTCTGATTATTGGATTATTAACTTTTATACTGACATTAATCCACTTACTTTGATTATACATACTTCAATTTGGCTTCACAATCCTTACAATTCCATAAATGGACCTCACTACCTTTAGAAATGATCCACCCAAAAAAACGATCCCATGCTCCGTCACCCCTCCTGCCTTTCTGCTATTAATAATACATCTCGTGTGAGGATGTAACAAATATTTCAAACATTTCGAAAGGCTCTCCATGTTGTATCAAAGGCATCTACCTTAATACAAATCCTGACTTATGTACACTTGTGTGACCCAATAGATACTACCAAAATATAAACAAATCAAGCTAAAAATGAGCCAAGACAAATTGAAAAATTTTGGCTTTTGATGTCAGCATGGAACTATGTTTTCTAGGTATACCAAACCAGTCAGCCATACAAAGAACCAATCACTCAGCCAAGTTCATCAGTTCATATTTACGAGGCCAGTGTCATTGTGTTAGAGAGCATGCCATGCCAGATATTCTCTCACATACAAACAAGTCAGAGAACCAATCATTCAACAAGTCAGTCTGGTTTTATTATTTATTTGGGGTTTTACATCACTTTCAACACTGTACAGGTCATATCACAACAGGCAGCTTTGTGGGCACAGTACATACTCTTGGGTCAAGGCTCTGTACTGTAAACTGCTGACCATCAGTAAGCAACTACCAACTTTCCCACATAAGGTCCGGGATTTGAACTGCCGACCTTAGACGTGAGAGGCTAGTGTGTCACCAGTGCCACCATGCCCCCCCCCCCCCCCCCCCGCCTCCAATTTGTCTGAGTACAAGGGTTGTCTCTGCATAGGAGATACTTTATAAGTGGAAATTTTCACTGGGTATTCATTTAAGCCAATGAGCTGAGACAATGAAAATTTATTAAAAATAAAATTTATTTTGAAATTTAAAATCTGTGTAAATGTGCCAAGCAGAAAACTGACCATTAGTGAAAATTACTTCTAGTTTCCTAAAATTCAAAACTAAGATTTCTACAAATTCGTATTTTTCAGTACTCTCTCATCAAAACCGGCCAAACAATCTACCAATCATTCAGCCAGTCAAATGGTGAAAAATAATACTTACGATGGCTCTCTATGCGTGGGAGAGCGTGCTGTGAGGTACTCCCTCACATATGCCGTGTTGTGGTCTTGTGGCTGGTTTGCTCCAACCTCCAGGGATAAAGGCGGGCCAGGCTGGAAACAAAGGTACATTCAATTTGATTGATTGGGGATTTAACGTCACTTTCAACACATTTTCTAGGCCATAAGTTAAGGGGATGGAGCATAACAGTGTATACTAGTTGATCAAGAATCAAGATCCTGCACTGACAACTATCAGGCACCAGAAATGAATGGTAGAATTTTCAAGAAATTAAAATGTCTGAAAATTTGGAAATGTTAATCTGGCTTTTAACAAGGATGCAAATAAACTCTTTTCTTTTATTCATCTGGATTATATATCTCAGGTCATTCCATTATGTGTAATTAAGGGGATGGGAAAAACCAGTGCATACCAATTGATCAAATTTAGGCACTGAAAACAATTGGGCAAAATTTAGGCACTGAAAACCATTAGGCAAAATTTAGGCACTGAAAACCATCGGGCAAAATTTAGGCACCGAAAACCATTAGGCAAAACTACCATTTTTTCACACTTAAGAACTGGACTTTATATTCTAAACCATGACTTTGTGGTATGGATTCCATTTTCAATGATTTTCATGGCCATACTTGGATACAAAAAAATCTAAAATGTATAAAAGTCTTTAATAATTTTCACTTAATGTTCAATGCTCTTCTGTTTATGTTCGACATTACTCCAAAAGTAATCAACAGATTTTTGTGAAAGTTTTATGCAGGACCTGACCAAAGGAAGAAGTGATTCAATTATTAGAAAAGACCTGGATTATTATACTCTGGCTGCATGACAAAATCCTGAATTTTCAATCCTGAATTTTCAATAAGTCTTGTTTTCAAAGTATTTTGATGGTTGTGCTATCCTGTAAATTATGAGGGTTAAAATACAAAAGCATTATTTGGGTAAAATTACAACATGGAGTTACCCAGCTGTCTTGGTGGAGTTCAGTGATCTAGGTGTGATTTCTAGCTATAGCTACTTCCTAACCATCAAATTTCTAGCTGTCCTTTCATATTCTTCACAAAAATCTCTTAGGACTGTTGGAAAATTCTTTTATATGTGGTAATGTCCGACTTCTAGCAGCTCTACTTCTATCAAATGTATTGTTCACTGAATTCATCTGTTATTGTGTATTTATACTCAGCGCAATATCTCCATATACTACAGGACTCAAAGCGGTATTAGATCCAACTGCACTAGTACAGCCCTAACTGAAAGACAGAGGCTTAAGGATGACCATTTATCAACACCCTTGAGGTTTTTAACCTACCACTGGGATAGGACCCAATGACAGAGGACCGCCATTTTAAGTGGTCAACCGAGCCACTATGTATCTCCCTGTGCCTAGGATTGAATTCACCTCCTCTGTGTCCCTAGGCGAGTGTGTTACCCATAAGGCCAAGTGGTAGATGAATTTGCAATCTGTTGACAAGATTTGCATTTTTTGTCAATAAATATGGACCAAAGGTGTACATAGCATCTCATTTTACATGTCATGAATAGGGAAAAAAATTTGATTCTCATATCATATGGAAACATTTTACAAATTACCTTAAGGATGAAGGGAAAAATTACTGTCGCATCACAAAACCATAGATTACATATAAACATATGCAATAACTGCTGTATCCTCAACTAAAACTACAGGTTCACAAAAAATGACAAAAAAGTTTCATTTGCATGATCTTTGGAAAAACCTGAATACAAAATATTCTCAGTTAGTCTAAAGGCCTGATACGCTCAAAAAGGGCCCTCCTTACTAGTAGGTCAATTGTTTGGCTGTGTGGATATTGATATTGAATATAAAAATATTTCAATATCGGCCAATAACTGGGGAGGGGGTGATATTGTCTACTAAAAAGTCCGAATCCAGGGCACTGAAAATGTTTTGTTTTAGTATATCCCCAACAACAGGAAGTGAACTCTACCAAAACAAAACGTGACAGTTTTCATCAAAAACGCATTAAAAACTACAAATACACAAGATAACCGTGTGCAATTTCTTCAAATTTAGGCTTTAATTCAAACATTTGCAATATAAGTTACAGCTTACTTAAAATGGCGATATTGATATATGTCATTAGACACTAATATCGGCAACCCTGTCCCAAAACAGTAGTAGATTTCTTCATTGAGATAATCTGCAGAATTACATATTATTTTCTAAATGTATATTGGTTTATTTTTTTCAATTTTTAAAAATAATTTCAATTATCTGACCAAATAAATCATCTTATGCCATAGGAAAGTTTTGATAACAAAGGTTAACTGCTATGTACAAATACTTACAAAGTAAACAATTGCAGGATGCATATATCGATTCTGCAAAAACAACACCAAATTATATACATATCTATCTAATAATATATACACCTGAAATTTGCAAACAAATGATTTTTGCCTTATTGCCTGAAACTTGTCATTGTCAAAAATTATTCAAAATTCATTTCAAAATTGGAAATTAATCAAATTGAATGAATGTGGATCATCTTATTATGTTTTGCAATTATATTTTATCACAGAAATAGATTGTATTTTGAATGAAGAAAACATTTTGGAAGCAAGCCAAAAATACATGTATGCAAATTAATGCAAATTAGACCGCATGGGTACTAGCAGGGTCAGAAGCAGTGGGAAAATTAAAAGAACATGCATGACATGCAGATTAATGGATTACTAATTAATAAAACTCACATTAATTTGTCCCTGATAAAAAGAGAAACATAAACATAAAAGGTTGTATAGCGTCAACAGTTAAAGTTGTTAAAATCACACAAGAGGTATTCCTAATTATTACCTCCGCCAAGGAGGTTATGTTTTCGTTTGGGTTTGTCTGTCCGTCCATCTGTTTGTTTGTTTGTGAACAAGATAAATCAAAAACTTATGGACGGATTTTGATAAAATTTTCAGGATATGTCCAAAATGCTAAAAGGAAGAAGTTATTAGATTTTGGGAGTGATCCGGACCATCTCGATCTTCTGGATCCATGAAATGTAATTTTTAAAGACAGATAACTCCAAAAGTTATAGACGGGTTTTGATGAAATTTTCAGGATATGTCCTAAATGGGACAAGGAACAAATGATGAGATTTTGGGAGTGATCTGGATTACTGTCTGGATCCATGAAAAATAATTGGGAGTGATCCGGACCACTATCCACAAAAATATGAAATAGAGGGGAAAAAAGCAATATCAGTGCCAATGGTAGGTTTTGAAAGTCCAGGAATTGAGCTCCCGTGGCGGAGGTCTTAGCTCTCCAAGTGCTCTTGTTCAGGATGTCCTCATTACAGAATGTTACAAAGCATGGATTGACAGATTAAATCATAACAGGTAGTTAAGAGGATAGAGAACAGTAGTGTACACTAGTTAGCCAAGATTCTGCACTGAAAACCACTGGGTGGCAGCAGGCAATCAACAACTTTCTGACTTCAAGTCAGGAATCCATTCGAGGGTCTGTAAGCTCTTGAGTATAGTGTATTACTCGCTAGTGGTCTGAACGGTAAAACCGGCATACCATATTTCATTTGGTTTGGGTAGAAATCAAATTCGCAAAGAATAGTTAAGTAGCGGTTATTGAAAATGTATTATATTAGGCTTTCTACTGGATAATAATACTTCATCAAAACAATAAAAAACATATACATTTGTCAAAATATCATTTTTACTTCATGTTCATTGTAAATGAAGCCTATAAACTTCAAAATATCTCGCGAGTACATATTTCCTTCTTTCAATATGGTGCATGTACACTCGTGGTAAAATTTCACCATATCAGTGCAAATATTCAAAATCCTAGATTTTGTTTGGTTTCAAAGCCCTGGAAACAGGTTTTTTATTTTCAGAACCGGTCCAACCACTATTACTCGCATAAACTGTGCACTCCTAACATTGTGGACAAGACTAGGAAATCTTGTCCATAGCACTACAGAAATGAAATCTCACTTAAAAGAGCACTCAACAGAGTGCACACCTCTGCCAAGGCCCAAAAGCACCAATATTGCTAATACCCCAATCACACTACAGGCTGTACTCTCCACAGTAGTAGGCGTTGGACTTATTGCCCCAAGCCCTTCAACTATTGTCTGACACCCACATGCAAACTTGTGACACAGTGGGGAAACATCCAATACCTAGCGCGTGCTATGGAAGTTTTAAACAGTTTAAAATTTATGCCTTTGGATTAGGATGCCTTATTTTTTTTAGATTTGGTGCATCTATAACATATAACTAGAACGGCCACTGATGGGACATGGAGTGTAACTGTCAGTAACCTTAGCATAACAGTAGTACAACTGCCTATCACCAATAAACAACCTCCACTTATCTTTGCTCACCGCACGTAGCTGTCGGATAAACACCTAATACTGAAACAAGAACGAGTCACAAAATTCTATAAACCACATACCACGCCTTCAGTTACCATTTAAAAAATTTATCTGCAGAAGGTCACTGACGGGAATGGAGACACTCACAAAGTGACGGTGATAGGGCAGAAAAGAGACAGTAATTGACGGGTGAATGATGGTGACAAATTCTGAAGCGGAAACTTTGAGCATGTCCAAAACTTCTGTAGGACACGCTCAAGGAATGGGATGGCGGGCCACTGTATCAGAAGTTTGTATATTTGGACAGAGGCAGAAGACAGAGGCATTCTGTCTAATGTCTATAACCGCAGGTTATACCAGTTGTAACGTGAAAGGGGTATAAAAGTCTTAGGGCCATAAGTTGACACAGGGGTGGTTATTACAGAAATCACAATGCATCACCCTTCAGCAGCAGTCTGATATTTACACCAAAAATAGAAGACAACACTAAGAATGAGCCTTTAGAAAATCCCAATTGAAAGTAAAAAATCTTAAGTCTTTAAGAAATCTAACACTCCAGGGGCTGGTTTCAGAAAGGGACTTAAGCCCAGATTTAGACTTAAATTTAAGACTTTGGTCTTAAATTTTGTCAAAAGAATGTTAAGTCTGTGGTCTTAGACTTAGTGGATTTCACAAAGCAGCTAAGTCCATGAAATTGCTAAGTCAGTGGACTTAACTTTTAGTCTGGTAGGTAGTGGGCTTAAATTTTGTAAAGAGGACTTAAATATGGCTGCCATAAACTTTTCTCCACTTCAAAATTTGCAATGCCTGTAAATAAAGTATAATTACTCAGAACACCTCATTAAAGTAGTCTTTGGGAAGTTTATATATGTTTACAAGGTTTTCCATTTCAAAACAGCACTTATCCCTAGACAAAATGGATCAAATGAAGGATATATATCACCAATAGTATATTTTAAATAGATACAAAAGGTCATATGACACAGAAAACTAATATGGTTATTTGATAAGCTTGCACTTAGGTAAGTCACCCTTTGTGAAATCCATTTTAAGTCTTAGACCTAGGTAAGACCAAAGTCTTAGATTTAAGTCCCTGACTTAGCCAAAAACTTTGTGAAATTGGACACTGTTCCATTTTCAAGACTAATTGTAGCCCTTTCTCAATTTAACATTCATGGAGCGGCTTAGTGTAGGAATCTTTGTATGCGGATGTGGAATGCAGCTTGCAAACATTCAAATAGCCTAGTTATAGAGGGGTTGCTTCTGTGTATATGGCTTGCGGTTCTGGGTGCAGGTTGTGGCTTGCGTTCATTTTCAGTCAGGGATGGAATTTTGTTGCAAGCATCCACAAGCAAGATAGGACATATATTTAGGATGTATTACATGTTATTTGGTATCGCAATTAGTGTCTTATTAAACTTCATACAATGGTGAAAGAATGTTTAAAAGACCACCAATAAAGAAGCTTATAATGGACCGTTAAAGAATGGCTTATTATTTGTGTTAATTTACTTACAGTGAACGTAGAGAACAACTTTACATGTAAGCCGAACATACAAGTTGCACACCACATTTGCGAACATAGACATGTACACTTACAGTTGTAACAACTAGTCCTGTTAAATAGGAGGCAAAAACTTGTTGTCAAACATATATATGGTTTGTCCAAAGTGAAAAGGTAAGTCAGATGATTTAATCAGATAAGCCATATGACCTGCTTCTGACTGCTAGAAATCTGTAACACCAAGACCTGATAACGCATGTGTATTAATCAGCGGGACTATTATTTTTACCTTAGATTTTTAAGCTCCAGCGAGGCTTTTTTTTGGTCTCCAGGCTTTCATGAATTGTGACATGGCCAAAATGACTGTCTGACTTTTACAGAAGTTGAGCGGCAATGGGAAACATTAGTACCAGGATGGGTTATCGCTTCAGTGCACTACTCATGTCTCTGATGGCTTTGCACTGGGGCTAGTGGGCCCCTTTCGGGTTTATTCTTTAAGATCATTGATTATTTGGAACATGTATTTACTGATCTGGGTTCTGAGAATGGGTTTAAAGTACTAGTCTTATTCAATAAAATTTCAAGTCAAGAGAATAGGGTTTAATTTTTGTTAAAATTTGGGTTTGTTGTAACAGGTGTTATTTTAGAAAAGAAATGAAAACATGAATTTCAGGGATTATCGAAACTTATAAATGACATGTGACACATGAATGAGTCATTTGTCATAAGACAAAAAATATAATTATAATAATTTTTAATTATTATCTGATTTTTCATCTTCAGGTTTGTAAATTAAGATATTAGTTGATATTTTACAATGTTATTCTCAATTTGTTGACCCTTTATCTCAATAGACAAAAGATTTTTACATTTTGGAATTATCCTGAAAGTATGTTGATATATCACGCGAACACATGCACAAATACAGATAATTATCCCAAGATAAATCCAAGTTGACAAATAACAAAAATGGTAGTTTGTCACCAATCATTATTTTTTTCAACATACTGATGTCAAAGAGTTACCTAAACTACATTGATCAATCAATAAATGACAAAACATTTAAAAAAATATTGAATGAATAAGTAAATACCTTGACAAAAAACATTATGATTTTTCTTTTCTTGGTATTCCTTACTAGTCCAGTTTTATCACAGGAAAATTAAAGAGATTCATAAACAATGTCAGAAAGGTTAGGCATGCAAATTTCAAAGAATTATGTGGGAGAATATAGCAGCAAAGGGTTAAGCACAGAGGTAAGATAATATTCCATTCAACCAAGAATAAAAGCAAATATAGCAATAACACAACACATAAAAGATAAAAGAAAAGAATTATTATTACCCGTCACCAAAAGTAATCAGTCCAATGCCTCTTGAATTCAAAATCACATGAACTTTAAGGTAATTAAAACACAAAGTATAGCTTATTTATTATCTCAGATTAGATACATATGTAAACACTGGAATGATGTTATAACACCACACTGGTGTCAAAATTGGTGTTTAACATCCAATAAACAGCTTAAAGGTCATATAAGGCTCTTAGCACACCTCACATGTTGCTGTGAGATGGGTTGGAACCTGCAACCACAGAGACGAGAGCCAAGCAATTAAAAACCAAACTTGTTAACCACTGGGCCACTGGAGATTATGTGTATGATACCAGTATAATGAAAAACAGTATTTACACTAGTGCTGGGAGATCGTTTGGATTTTCCGTGTCGATGTTCGTATCGGACATTTGTAACCAAACTTCGAACATTTCCGATTATGGAGTCGAAGTGTAAAAAAGACAGATAAAATATTAATATTAAATTATATGAAGTAAAATACACACAAATTACCACAAATATGACCAAAATATAATCTAAAAGCCATTCACAGACGTCTCCCTCACCAACAGACTATGCTTGATGTATCCTCACTTGTGATTGGCTGATTTTGATTACCTTGACAACAGTTGGAAAACCCCAAGGTGTTTCTATTTACGTTATTTTTATTGCATTCACGGCTAGTTTTGTGATTTTAACTGATGGATATTTCAGATTTTTACAAAATATTATTAAGGTTAGCATTTTATTGTTACCAAAAGGCTGCAAAGAAATGGATTTAGCGAATATCGGTTGTACTTAAATTTTACCGATCATTGGCAATGAGCCAGCGAGCGATAATTATACCGAAGTTTGCGAACATCGTCCCAGCACTAATTTACACTAAATTATAATTGTCCAAATTTCTGCTTTACAAAATAATAAATTTTCAATATTTCGTCTTATATTTATTCTTAAATTATAACTTTAATCAATGAGGTACTGAAAAATGATTCTACTCACTGAAACTCTCTTTCCAAATCAATAAATAAGTTATACAGTTTGATTTAATCAAAGAAAATCTTTCTTGTATCAACTCTTTTTATGTCAACTAATATGTTACTTCAGTATCCACCAAAAATGAGTAGTTTTTCCTTTAATCTACTTTTAAAAAATATTTACAGCATTTTTATGTTATGCAAGAAAACAATTACTGACAGAGAACAACATTGTCAAATTATTATAGTGAATCCTTGTATGTTGAAAAAAAACATTCTCACCAATTAATTAAAGTTAAATTATATTAATTTTGTTATGCTTTATTCTATACTTAGCCAATGTGTTTAACTAACAATTCCATTGCCATGACAACTATATTTAATATATTCAGATGAAATTCCTGGTAATAAGGTTTATACAGTTTGTCTATTCATTCGTCCATTCATAATGCACATATGATATACAATAGGACATTTTCATATATATAATTATGTAAGGATTGGTTTGAGTTTAGCAACATTGTCAACACATTTTATAGGTCAGATATAATGCTAACTTAGTTGAGGGTATGAAGAAATGCAGTTAAGAAAACCCTTAGATTTTGCACTGAAAACCATAAAGTGTAATGGTAAGCCCTACTAACTTTCCTACTTTAGGTAACAGTAGTTAGTAAGGATTTGTACCAATAACCACTATACAGAGAAGGAATCAGTTCATCCGTATGAGAAACCATGGACCTATTTTGGCAGCCACCCTACAGTATAATGTACTGTACCCACCTCTGAGGTCAGAGTTTGAATCCCGGCCTGACCTCAAGTGGGAAAGCTGGTGGTTGCTTCCATTGGTCGGCAGTTTTCAGTACAGAACCTTGACCAACTGTATGTACTGGTTTCCTCTGCCCTTCCAACTACTCATTGTGATATGACCTGTACAGTGTTGAAAGCGACTTAAAACCCCAAATGAATAAATAAATGCAGTGTAATGTAAATTGTTGTCAGTGGGAAAGATGAAATGGTGTGTCTACTTTTGTGGTTAGCTAAACACTTTAAGTAACCGGTTATATACTAATTATTACAAGTGCTAAACACTAACTTTAAATGCTTCACTCACAGTTTGAAATGAATATGGTTCTCATTGTAAGAAATCAACATTACTTTTGCAGTCATGTTATAATCCTTTATAGCATGAAAAAAATTTGATGTGGTTATGTTTGCCGAAACAAACACACACTTTTTGTTACATGATCTTTGATTGGCTGATGTATGTAATGTACTTGTAAGTAAGTGAGTAGCAAGAAACACTTATTAAGCGCCAAAATTGATGTAAACATCCTTTTAATTGCTATTCCTGTTCATCTTTGCAAAAAGGCGTGAACAAGTTTCACAAAGAATTGAAAACCATCTTAAAGGACATTTTCTATAATAATAATAATAATATATTTTAAGGACCTTTCATTCATATTTACGAGTCTCTTACCATAGTTAACCAATGTCAGTATCAGTTTGTATTATTTTGTAAAATCTAAAAGCTGAGTTATACATTTGACCGTTTCACTCTCGGTCAACCATTGTCAGACAGACATGGCAATGAAAGGATTAATTATACACATTATATCAGGTACATTTTTAAGTCTACATATTTACAAAATATGAAAATTTAAACTAAAAAGCAAAGCAAAATTGTTAATAAAAATATTTATATACACTATGGACTTTTTGCCTAGTGAAATAAGTACAAGGTCAAGGAAAGGTCAAAGTTTGGGTTTTTGTCTGTTTCAACGTGTAAGGTCATATCGAGACCAGCCATCAGTAAATCTCTATGTTTCAATGAGCTGGACTTAAACCCACAACCATATAGGTCACAGTCAAGTGGTTAAGACACAAAACTTGTTAACCATTCAGCATCTGAAGTCTATACATTTTAATGCAGATTTCTTTGAATTGGGCAGAAAGCTATTTTAAAGGTCTACTGAAATTTAATGAAACTGTGTTTAAAGTTCTAGCATTGCAAAAGGCTCGAGTTTCTTACTAACAAGGGTAAATTTTTACTTTATGTGACAAAGTAGCAGTTTGTATAATTGACTCTAATATGTACCAAATTTTACACCTGCATACTGTCAAGACAGCCTGATAAGCTTAAAGTATATCAAAACTTGCATGAGTGCTTCATGAATAACAAATATTTGTATACATGTTTGAAAACAAATGGTACAAATTTGGTCCTTTTGAAAGGCTATTCAACTACATTTAAAAACCAAACATTCAGCAGGGAATCCGAGCCGGGGAAGTCTAACATAAGGTCATGTAGTATACAATTTTAAGTAACAAGGCAAGGAGTTTTTATAATTAATTGGTTTTCAAAGACTATTATCAATTCTTACATCATCCACAAGTTGAAACTAAGGTAAAAAAAAGTCTATTTACAAGTATTTACAATTTGTGCACACTGACTGAAGGATACCAAAATCCCACTTTTTGTTAATTCACCAATAAAGTCTTCAATGTGCCATTATGTAAGAACATGCACCAGACTGAGTAGTGTAACGAATATTCATCCTTTACAATCAATAAGAATACAAATATATTGAAAAACCAATTAAATAAAAAAACCTGGCCTTAGCATGGTGGGAAACTGTTGGCAAATGAGTACATATCAGAAGTTAACCTTGAAAATGCTTGGCAAAATAGTGCAAAAAATAGTGCATCAGCCTAGTGACTTCAAGGGCTAACTTTGAAATGTTTTGGTCAAGACAATTTATATCATATAGCATTTAAATTTACATTATGTCATAATTTAAGAATAAGTTTCTGTGAAATTATAAACATGGTAAGAGAAACATTGTGGACCAGTGGTGGCTGGTAACTTCTGTTTACATTTTATAAACTTCATCTGTCAAATTAATTGAAATATAAGACTGTATACTATGAAAAAATAATATCCAATAGGGGACTGAACTTCAATTTATCTGTTTATGTGTGAATCACAAATATATATGTTATGATATTTTTTCAAAAATATAATGAATAATTGCAAGCAGGAATAAGGACAGTATTCTTGTCCTTCCAAGCAGTTTCAAGGTCACTTTGTAGTTAGAGGTTGTACCAAGCAATTTTAAGGTCGAATTAAAGTTAAATTTCAGTAGCATCTTTTCTCACCTCATTTAGTGGGGGAGAACAAGGGGTGGCACTGTCTAAAGCAGCTCTCAAGTCATCGTTTGTGTCATGCAGCTTCTGATTGGCATCTCTGTGAAAAAAGGGGTTTGTGGTTATATATACTTGTGGTTGTAAATGTGGTTATATCTCACCATGTGTAATGTTGTGGTTATATAAGAAGGTTAACACATACATATATTTTCATATGGGTTCATACATAATTTTCAATAGACATTCAAACTTTCATTTCCAGTGAGACCAAGTGAGGTGTCATCAGCAAAGTCTCAATTAGCTTTAAATCTGAGTTCAAACCATAATTTGGCAACATTACCATCATTTCCGGATCCACATGGTAAGAGTTTTTAATTAGTACTAGTATTAATCAGTATTAGTGTTATAGCTGCTCAGGGTATCCAGTAATAAATTCCCACTTGATATTATGTCTTGATGTAGCAATTATTCCCAGAATGTACAGATTCAAAGTAATACACAAACAAGTCCTCCTAGTGAGGTGCAAGGCCTCTTGGGTGTGTTCAGGTCATTTGACCTTGAAGATGTCACACTGCCAGTTCTCTTTGATCTTGAAACAGGGGTCAAATTTTTAATCTGACAAGCCAAAACATTTACAATCTGTGCTTTACAATCTGCTTTCATACTCCAAACCCCAATAATGAAGATAGAAGCACTTTTTGGTGAGGAGACCTTGAAACAGTGGTAAAAGGTCAAGTCTGATCCCACAAAAAGATTCACAGTCAACAAGTTTCCACAAGCAATGTTTGAATCTCCAAACCTAGGGGACCAATAATAAGGGAGATATAAGGTAATTTGGGTTTGACAACCCCATCTGACATTGAGTGGGGGTCAAAGGTCAAATGTGAACCCATGAAAAGTTTGCAAACCCATGAATTGCCAAAAATTTTTTTTGACATTCTGAACTCCTAGGAACAATGTTAAAAAATTATGGGAGACATTACAAGGTATTTTCAGTAAGTCAACCTTGTTGACCTTGAAGTAGTGCTCAAAAGTTAAATACCGTAAATTTCCAAAATAATGCCCAGGTTCAAATAAACACACGGTTCAAATTAACGCCTGGTACCAAACACACTTTTTACAATTTATAACACTGCTTTTGTATTTCAAAAGAACGCCCGGTTCAATTTAACGCCTGGTCTGATGCCATTTGAAAATAATTAACGCCCGGGCCATATTTTGAAAAAATACGGTATGTGTTATCTACCTTACCTTTATGCTTTGTTGGTGGAAAAAAAAATGTGCATTTTAATCCCTCGACATCCACAGTACAGATTGACATAGGAGCCAAAATAATTTCACATATTTGCCATTTTCAGCTACTTTTTAATACTGGACTTACTGATGCAACATTTAATTTGATCAAAAAATGCACAAACATAATTAAGGTATATTAAGCAAAAGAAAACAAACATTCTGACCATTTGTATGAGCTTAATTTAATTATTTTAGGTAACATGCTGTAATAAAAACAAAACTGATAATTGTAATATCATGAACTTCACTTGTTCTTGAACACTGTGTCACTTTCTTTTTTTAAGAAATAACACAATATGAATGAATAGTACAACAAATGACAAAAATGATATGAAGAACCAAACAATATTTCCTATATTAAGTGTTCATAATAATAAATTAATAAATAATGCGTTCTAAATTAATTTCATTAAAGTGTAGTTAAAATGTAACAAAAGTACAGTTATTGTAACCAGTGTCTGTACATAATGTTTATTTTTATTATTTGTATTGGTGTTGTTGTTTATTCCTTTCTTTTTTTCTACTCTTTGTAAACAATTTGTCTTAAATACGAGAAATAAACTATCATCATTAGAATAATAATAAATCCAAAAGACCCTCTTTGTATGTAAAAATACAATAAAACATTTTCACACTACAACTGATCAGTAGTGTCTAGATATGTAATGTGACGTTATAGAGCAAGAACAGTGACATCACCACCCATGCATACAATATATGTGATGTGTAGTTGAGAAGCCTTTCAAAAATGTCATACACATGGCCACAAATTGTCATAATTACTGTTAGTTTTCACCAAACCAGATGTGACGTATATTTATTTATTTGGTGTTTTACGTCACTTTCAAAACTGTACAGCACATATCACGATGGGTAGTTTTTTGGGGCAGAGCAAACTAGTACATACAGTTGGTCAAGGTTCTGTATTGTAAACTGCCGACCATCGGTAAGCAACTACCAGTTTTCCCACATAAGGTTCGGGGTTTGAACCATCATCCTCACAGGTGGGACACAAGTGTGTTACCATTGCACCACCATGGTCCCTCAGATATGACATATAGGTGCCTTAGTAATTTCCAATTCACTAATTATTATGGGACTTGGTGGAGTTATGCCCTCTCTGAGTGTTCTTGTTAGATATTGCAATAATTGCAAAATAACACAAAATTATAATGACAAGTTAAATTCATTTGTACTGGCTTCCATACTTTAGCTCTTCAAAAGCAGTTGTAAAAACAGAAATTTCAAGTATTTCTTGTTTGCACAATTGTCATAGTCACATGCCAGTATTCAAAAAAATATTAATCAATAAATATCTCGCAATTAGATCAGTACATCTACTCCAAAATGGTCTGATCTTTCCAACTTTAATCGATGAGAAAAGCTTGTATATCTGAGTGAACTAACATATGTGACATCTGTTTACATCATTACTGTAAAGATCAGAAAATCCAAATCCATGATATAGAATTGGACATTTTATGACCCCTTTTAGCCACAGTCAAATGGACACGGCCATGATACATGTTTGTTGCAGTAATATATATATTTTATTATAATGTAATCCACAGGAAATAAAATCTTAATTTTCTATGGGTCAATGTAAAAAAAAAACTTGAATGACGAAGTAAGTTAACACTAATTTCATGGTGGCATAAACCTGTAAAAACAAATGAAAATTTTATTATTCAAAATACCTTTTTAAATATGTTTTGTAACTGTGAGTGAATGTCAATGATGCTTAGGAATTGTACACTAGTTGGGGATGTCAAATCACAATTTTTTCAGGATTTTAATTGATTTTTCCAGGATTTTAATTTCAGACATTTCCCCTTCAGCCTTAAGGTAGTGAATTATAAATATTATATTTTGTGATGTTATTTTTTTCTGCTGTATGTCATATGCTGAAGAAAAATAAAATTATTATTATTAATATTATTAAATTCTCTTCCTTTTCATAAAAACAACTAGTACCTCAGAAATATCCTTTCAAAACATCTTAAGACCCACCTATTCAAGCTTTTACTTAGTGTTTTCATCATTATTTTCACCTACAACCCTGGATTATTGACCTAAAACATTCCTTGACGCCATAAAGGAAAATATAGGGATTCTTGAATGTATCTACACCAATACCATAACATATGTGAACCACTGTAACAGGCATCCAGCATAAGAAAAACAGTGGCCATGATTATAATGGCTGTCACAAGTCCCCGAAAGTTCTTCTGTGTATGGCTGTTTTGTAAATCTGCAAATCTTTGTTGTTTACGAATCTCACAAAAGTTAAACATGTACACACGACCAACTTGACGAGAAAACACAGAAATATCTGTCCAACCAGAATCAATGGAGCATGTATAAAATCACTGACTACTGTTTCTTTAAGTACAATGAACAAGAAAGGAAAAGTACAACTAAGCACAAGTCTGCTAATAATATAGTGACAGCGACACCATTCTTCATAAGTTATAATCATAACACAATAGTTTCATTATGGCCACAAAGTGTTCTGCTGCCAAACAGATCAGATGGGTTAAAATGACAGAAGACGAGTATCTTGTCACGACTGCTATTGTATAATACAGAGTATGACAAACTGTTACTTGATCAAAATCGAGACATAGATTGAACACGAGAAAGAGGAATGGGAATAATAGATCAGCCACTGTCAGGCTTTTCACAAGAGTGAAGTAAGACCTCCTCGGTGATTTCAATCAACACAGAACCACAAGCAGAAGCACATTCCGAATGACTGCTATTAATTGAATTACTTGCAAAATAATTCATAATTGGAATTGTCAACTCATCGGCATCGCTATACACATTGAAGTTTGTATGAGCTTCACACTAAGTGTCTAGTACATATACTTTCTCGCTATCCCAGAAATTAACAAATATAATTCCTGTTATTAGAAAAATGTTGCTGATTGCACTTTTCCCCCTATCCATGATGTTTGATAGTTCCCTTCAAAGAAGTGCTACTTCATTTACTTCCCAATTTCCCAGGATGCCCCTTGCATTTGTAATGATTCAGAAACCTAAAAGTTATGCAATACATGACTGTTACAGTTTTGATCACAAAAATACACTTCTCAAAATACATCCGGTTTTTCACATTTAATAAGATTCTGCTGAGCCAAAATACTATTTGTTATCTTGAGATAATGTAGGCTAAATGGGATACAGACAAGTTCCTTTCAGAATATTTTCCCATCAATGTTCCCATCAGGACAAGTTTCCACCAGCAAAATATGGAGGTGGGACAAGTTCCTGTCGGTAATCTTTCTTTGATTGTAACCAAGTAATTACTCAGATCAATAATTAATAAGATCGATAAAAAACTCTTTCTTCGATTGAAACTTTGTAGATAATCGCAAATCTGTACTCAAGTTTCCTGAATATTAAGATTTATAGAAACACTTACCAGAAAAACACCAGAAAATCCAAGAATTTTTTTTCTAATGGGAACTGGTCCATCCACCAATTTTTTCTGATGAAAACTTGTCCTGATGGGAATTTGCCAGGGATTCAGGGTTTTACAACAGCCCTGTTCAATTTATAATATAAAGTGATATGGGTGATAAGTATTAATCTTATCAGTAGATAAATTGAAGTGTTTTAACTGATGTACCCCTCATGTAAATTTTTTATTATTCACAGCATCAGTTACCTTTGGACTCGTCCATTGCATGAAAATAAATTTCACATATCAATCATAATTTACTATGTGCTTTAATTAAAACATGTGAAAGGTACTTTTCATTCTTTACTTTTATTCTTTTATCGATAATACAGCACTAATAGTAGGCGGGGTGGGGGTACCAATGTCATCAGGCTTCCAGTCTATCTGAATCATAATGCAAGCATGATGTATTTTGGCCAAAATGGACTCTGTATCAGGAACCTAATTCTATTCTTGGAGACAGTTGTCCTCGGCTATCTAAGCTAAATAAATATATGAGAACATTATGAAGTGTAATCAAGCAGTTGTGTCTATTCTATACATATTAATGCCTGTGGCAAATCTATCTCCAGACCACACTGAGTTACTGCTCTAGAGCAAACTTATAGAAGTCATATGACATATTTTACTTGTCAATGTAGGGAGCACACTCACAGCAATTATGGTCACTCTTTTCATTTTAAACAAATTTAAACATCTTTGCAGCTGGGAGTTTCTGTCCCCAGTGGCCACGACCAATCTTTTCTCTTGCATATATCATAAGAAAATTATTTTTACTGAACTTTGGCTCATTAATGTTGCATCAAAAGCAATGCAAAAACAGTGTTTGCAAATCTAAAGTTAAATAAGTGAAAGTAAAACCTATTTTAATATAAAAGTTTGCAACTTATTTTCAAACAAAGAGCTAGATAATAAAATTAATGTAACATAACCACTGTGGAGTGCCTTGATATTATGTTCTTTTTCCCCAAAGCACTTAAGGGTTGTCGAGGTATTACTTTCACCCATGCTGTCCGGAGGGGCAGGGGTAGGAAGTTGATACTAATATTGGGACCATTGGTTGGGGGTTTAGATGACAGGTGTGCAATATCATGGTGACATGATCTGACCTTTTAACTTGCTGTAGTGACCTTGACCTTTAAAATAGTGTCCGGGCTATACCCCAGAAAATGTAAGGCATCGAAATTTGATACTTGGTAGGAACACTGACTAAGGGGTGCTGGTGTGCAACATCATGGTGTGACCTTGATTGGACCTTTGAACTTGCTGTGTTGACCTTGACCTTTAAAATCCTGTCTAGGCTATATCTCTGCAACCATAGGGTGTAGGAGGTTTAATACTTTGTAGCGACATCGGTTGTGGCTGTAGGTGTGAAAAGTCATGGTGTGACCATTAAAATTTTGTCTGGGTTATATTTCGGAAGTTGTAAAGTGTTGGAAGTTGATACTTGGAAGGGACATCGGTAAGGGGTGCAGGTGGACAATGTGATGGTGTGAACTTGATTTGACCTTTGATCTACCAAATATCATTTTCCTACACTTTACGGCTTCCAAGATACACCTTGGGTAATATTTTAAAGGTCAACATCTATTTGGCAAGGTCAAAAGTTAAATGAAGGTCACACCATGATGTTGAATACCTACACCCCAACCAATGTTCCTACCAAGAACTAACTTCCTACACCTCACATTTCTGACATAAAGCCCAGACACGATTTTAAAAGTCAATTGTTTTTTGTTAATACGTTTTAGGCTGTGTAATCTCTATAAATCTTTTAGATACTATCAGAATGTTATCTTTCAGAGCTGCCAATTTTGTTACATTTCACTTCTGAAATGTTTGCAGATGTACAGTAACGAGCATGTTCTTGCATTTATTTTATGTTTTTTTTTTCTATTTTTTATTACTTAAAAATATGACCCACCCACACCATTCTTATCCATCATATCTGTATGTATCTTTCTTGTACTTAATGACCTCTTCCTTAAGGTTTCATAGAGGCCCTCGTATCTTGGAAGTACATGAAGAGGGAGTCCAAATATCAAGTGGACCAAACCACAACAGATACTAGATAAGTCTGTTGGGTTGTAACTTGTGACTCCAATAAAGAAAGCCATGAATTAGGTATTATTTATTGATTCTCCTCATTAAGCAAAGGTCATAGTGGCTTAGTGGTCATTCTAATAGGACCCGGCTATGTCCGTGAATCTGGATGAGAGAAAAAAAATGCATTGTAGTATAACACCAGATAATAGTCCACTCTTCCAACAATCGTACATTGGAAAATGGTATGAATGTTAAACTTTCTTTACTTAACAGTGATATAAGTAATCTTACATTTTTGTGAAACTGTAGTGGGAAATTGCAACATATAATTGGAAATATCATTGAATTTATTAAAATAGATAAAGTTGATAAAATATACATGCTGCAAATAGTTGTATTATGTACAAATAATAGGGCCACTAAGTTAAATCCATGGAAGAGCCTAGTGTTTTTCTTTCTTATGTGAGAAAACTGAATAAATATCACTATTGGGGGAAAGTTAAGCATTTATTTGTATATTTATTACATTAGAATAGTAATAATCCATCACTGGCCTCACTTTTTGCAGTTCTAATCTGTCAATTGGACTATAATTCTGCGTAATGTCCACCAAGGCTGATATTGAAAGACTAAGGTGAGTGTGCCTTGGTGTTAAGGTAGAATTTATGTTTCACTCTGAAGGAGGCCAAATTTTTCCAAACAATTTTCCACGTTCAAGTTTATGTATTTATTATTTAAACAAACAAGACAGATTTTTTTCACATCAAATTAAAATACTAAAACCATTATAAATTAACCAAAATGTGTACAATGTAGTATACATATATTTTTTTTAATTACAGAGCAAAATAACAGTAAGTTTAACACTATAAAGATCAGAATTTTCAAGGTTCGAATGCACGTTGTTTTACTGTCTTGGTATAGTATACTCTCACAATTTGGCAATAGTCAGTATGTCATTGGTCATTGTTTGGTTACCTGAAGTGTGGGAACATGGACCAACACAACTTGATGGCATCAACACAGATGGCATCTATGGTCCTTGCTGAAAGATCGATTTGCTTTTGTGAAATCCCATATCATTTACAGGGGGCAATTCAAAGTCAGAGAGCCTCCAGATCTCTGATAGCCATTCCTTCACAATATTTCAAGATTTTCAAGACCTGGAGATGTATTATGTCTTCGCGAAGTCTTAGGCTTAACTTTTGTGTTCAAATATAGCCAACTTAAGCCTAGAATTTGGCTTAAACTTTTTGTGAACATGGCACCAGCATCAGAAGTCACTGGGCAACCCCTCCACATTCTACAGTTATACCCGAGCCAGATCTGAGTGGTAAACTTGTGGAGCATCTAGTCCACATGCAGAAATTTATGAAATTTACTGGCATTAATTGTCCTAAGAAACCACAATCCCTACACGATGGCATCTTCAATTTCCTCACATAGGAAGTCACAGACCTTTCCAAAGCAGACTTCAGGACCTTCAGAATGGAGATGTATTCTTCACTCACAAGAATCCAAAATAAAGCCGACAGTGTGCACTGACTTCACAGTCCACAGTTGCTCCACCAGTCTCCAGTATGCTAAGGGAGACCTTTCAATGCTCTAAGGTTCTAATTTCAGGATCATCCAACTCATCAAAAATCAATTACAACACAGCTGGTATTTATCTCCAAACAATATAGATCAAATGGGTTTTAATACTACAAAGAACGGAACTTTCAAGGTATAAACTGCACATTGTTTTAGTGTCTTACATACTTTCAAAATGTGCTTCTAGCCAGTAATTTCATTGGTCATTCGTTGGTTATCTGAACTATGGGAACATGGACCAACACAACAAAAGGTCCTTCTCCACACCTTTTTAACTTCTGTTAGTCGTATGGAATAAATGAATGCATCACAAATGCTATTGACGCAAGAAATATTAGATACCTCAAATAAAACTTGCATCACAGATTTTTCCACATCTAGAACAAAGCATATCATAGTCACTACATGAGGCATCCAGCATAAGAAAAAGGTTGCCACAATTAAGATGGTTGTCACAAGTGACCTATAGTTCTTCTGTGCATGGTTGTTTTGTGAATTTGTAAATCTTTGTTGTTTCTGAATCTCACAAAAAATTATTATATACACAACCAACATTATGAGAAAACATACAACTATCAGTCCTGCCAGAATCGATGAATCAGGTATAAAGTTAATGAGAACTGTTTCTTCAAGAATAATCAACAAGAAAGGAAATGTCCAACCGAGTACCAGTCTGCAAACAATATATCGACGGCGACACCATTCTTCATAACGGAGTGGTTTCATTATGGCCACAAAGTGTTCTGCTGCCAAACACATCAGATGGAATAAGATGACAGAGGCAAAATATGTATTGAACCTTGTTATTATATTAATCACATATGTTTCAACTGTTACTAGATCAGGTCGACCAAATAGAATAAACATGAAAAAGCAAAAGGGTAATAACATATCAGCCACAGTCAGGCTCTTTACAAGAGTGAAGTAAGATCTCCTGGGTGACTTCAATCGACACAGAACTACAAGCAGAAGCATATTCCAAATGACTGCTATCAGTTGAACTACTTGCCAAAGGCAATCAGTCAGTTTTTCAATTGTAGGATATTCCATGTTTGGAGTTGTCAATCGTCAGCAGCCATTACACACGGACGTTTGTATGAGTGTGACAATAAAGAATGTAGTACATATATTTCCTCACTATCCAAGAAATAATGAAATATATAATAATTCATGTAATTTCAAAAGTTTTGATGATTACAATTTTTTCCCTTTTTACTCTGAAAATTCCTTTCAAAGATGTCCTACTCTGTTTACTTCCTTATTTCATAGAAAGTTCCTTGCAAAGAATTTGTAATGATTCAGAAGCCTAAAATTTATGCAATACTTTAAAACTGCTACAGTTTGATCACAAAATACACTTTTGAATAATGTCCCTCTGTTTTTTCACATTTAATATGATTGTATTTAGTCAGAGTATTTTTGTTCTGATAAGAGGATGTAGGATTAGTGGGATATGGACAAATTCCCGTCGGGACAATTGTTTCCAGCACCAATTTTCCCAACAGGAGAGTTTCCCATTTCCAAAATACAGGGTGGGTCAAGTTCTTATCAGCAATATTTAGTAACTGAATAATTACTCAGATCAATAATGAATAATTACTAATATCAATAATAGCACTTAGAGGACGCATACCTCAATGGAGACAAGTGACTGTAACTAAATGGGAAAATCCGGTTCATTTTTGCTTTGTATCCAGATTGTGATAAAAACAACTCTCAACACTTACCAGGATCTAAGCTGGATCAAGACCTACCTCCTGTCATTTTAGAAAGATCCCATCGGTAGTATTTGTGTAATCCTGCTAACAGACAAATGGTCATAAAAATAAGATATCCTTGGCAGAGGTAATAAACACTGTTTCTTTTATTGAAACTGGGTAGCTAATTGCAAATCTATCCTCAAGTTCTAAGATCAATAGAAACAATTAAAACATCAGAAAATCAAAGATTTTTTTTTTTTTTTTGTAATGGGAACTTGTCCATCCCAGAATTTTGCCATGTGGTAACTTGTCCAGATGGGAATTTTCCAGGCATTCAAGGTTAGCTTAGTCATACAACTGTCCTGTTTCAATTTATAATATAAAGTGATATGGGCAAAAAAGCATTAATCTTACCAGTAGACAAATTGAATTATTTCAATCGATATACCCACTATATGTAAGTTTTTAATTTATCACAGTTTCAGATACCTTTTCACTCATCAACTGAATGAAAAATTTATTTCACAAATCAACTATAGTTTATAATGTGCTTAAATTTAAACATTTGAGAGGCACTTTTTTCTTTCTTTACTTTTTATCCTTTCCTGTACAGAACTAATAGTGTGGGTAGGGTGTACCACCATCACAAGTTTAACTCCAAAACATCCTGAGTTTGTGCTCTAGAGCAAACTCGTGGAAGTTGTATATACTTGCCGACAGAGGGAACACTGTTCCTCACTGTTTTCCTCACTGTTGTCACTGTTTTCACTTTTAAACATGTTTGAAGATCTTTACAGCGTGGAGTTTCTGTCCCTGGTGGCCACGACTCATATTTTTTTTCTTATATTAGTCATAAGAAAACTATTTTCACTAAGCCTTTGCTTAAGTTACATAAAAATCCACTCAAAAATGTGGCTTTGAAATCTAATGTTAAAATATCATTTCAAAAAATATTTCGAGTTTCATTCACTGTGTGTAACCATCAGTATAAAATTTAATCCGACTCAGAAACAGGATAAATATGATTATAGGTAAAATGGAAAATGAATTTATTGAAAAGTCTACCTTTTCATTTTATTAGAAGTATTCACTGTATGAAGTTAAACCTAATATCAGTAAGTTAACTAAAACTGGATTAGTTATAAAGGAAATAACCTACTGGGGATATGCTTTGGTGAAAATTTGTACAGTGAAAACATGAGTCACAATCCAAGGACTTTGTTTCATTGGGAAAATGTTGAAAAGGTAAATAACCGTTGTAAATACAATAGCTGTATCATGAATATGTATCAGTACAGGTATACATCAGATTTATGTAGTTTTAGACAGTATGAATAAGAATAGTGTCTATTTACTATATTCTATGTTTTTGGACTTTATATATTGTGATTTTGTTACTTCCTAGCTAGAGTGTTCATTACAAATGCAATTTTGAATTTCATTTCAGAAAATATCTCGAGTTTCATCCACTGTATGTAATCATCAGTATAAAATTTAATCCGACTAAGAAACAGGATAAATATGATTATAGGTAATATGGAAAATGAAGTTAAAACTTTGAATGCTTTGATCATACGAGAGCAAGTAAGTTTTAGTTTATTAAAAATACTTACAGCATAATTATGTAGAATCTATATACAAGTATAATTTTTTTCCCAAGTAATTGTGCATTTTGTAGTTTGTTTTCTAGAGTAAAAACAGTGAACTATGGCGGACGATGAGGAAGTTTTTGACTAAACTATATTGAAAAGTCTACCTTTTCATTTTATCAGAAGTATTCACTGTATGAAGTTAAACCTAATATCAGTAAGTTAAATAACACTGGATTTATTATAAAGGAAATAACTTACTGGAGGAATGCTTTGGTAAAAATTTGCATAGTGAAAACATGAGCCACAGTCCCAGGACTTTGTTCATTGGGAAAATGTTGAAAAGGTTGCAATTACAATAGGTGCATCATGAATAAGTATCAGTACAGATACACATCAGACCTATGTAGTTTTAGACGGTATGAATAAGAATAGTGTCTATTTACTATATTCAGCCTAAAGTGCATATTTTTATTTAACATTCAAGTCAGTGGAACATCTGTATTAAAATCTTACTGCAAATGTAAAGTGCCACTGAGCAAACAATCCTTATATAATCCAAAATTATTGAAAACTAGTTATAAGGCTAGTGTGGTAGACTTATGTCACCTTTACAACCTTTTTTTTCCTTTTTTGGCTATGTTTCTTATTTTTTTTGTTCTTTCTTCTTTTCTCTTCTTTGTGTTTGCATAATGAAAAATGCCATTCCTTATTGTCTGTAAGATTGTTAGTGGTTAGTATATATTGTATGTATTTGCTAGTATATGCCATTTTTGAATACACGAGTATTAGTATACTTGATAAAGAAGTTGCAGTAGCTGGTACACAGTCCATAATTCTTCAGAAAAGAGCCTCCCCTAAATTATAACATGACCAATCTACAGATAGGATTTATGAATGTGAGAGGTTTGGCAGATAAAAAAAAGCGTGCTGATGTGTTCGCATGGCTTAGAAACAAACATTGTGATATTATTTGTTTGGCAGATATACATTCAAACCAGTTAACAGAAAATAACTTTAAAGAAGACTGGGGATATGACTGCTACATAAATTCTTTTATAAGCTCCAGTAGGGGTACAGCAGTGTTAATAAGGGGAAAACTCCCAATCTCAGTTTTAGAAATAGATAAAGATACAAATGGTAATCTTTTGATTCTAGGAATTAGATATTCAGACATAACTATGACCCTTGTTGTGGTATATGGACCAAATGAAGATAGTCCAGAATTCTATTTGAACCTTTTAGATAAACTTAAGACAAAGGACCAAGGCCCCTTGATCTTGTGTGGGGACTGGAATTTGGTATTAAATTTCAAGCTTGATACGTTTGGGTATATTCGAGAAAATAATGTTAAGGCATGGGAAAAAGTGAAAGAATTGATGGACAGTTTTAATTTGATTGACGGTTGGCGGAGTAATAATGAATCCGCTGAAAAATATACATGGTTTAGTTCTAAATCTCCCATCAAAATGGCCAGATTAGATTTTTTTCTGTTATCACCAGATATGTTTGCAAGATCAGTTGATTTCAATATGTCATTTGGCTATAGGACTGACCATTCATTTATAACAGCAAAAATCAGTATACATAACTCACAACATGGAAAAGGTTTTTGGAAACTGAATACGTCTCTCCTATATGATAAAGATTATGTCACACTTATAAAAGATACAATAAAAGACACATTAAAAACTTATGCAAGGCATGATTCAGAACCAGATGAAAATTCTCTTTTAACAATTAGTCATCAGATGTTTTTGGAAATGCTAAAACTAAATATTAGAGGGAACACAATCAGTTTTGCCTCCTACAAGTCAAAATCAAGTAAAATGCGGCAAAATAATCTGGAAAAGACAATAGAAACCTTAAATGTTCAAATTTGTAACACAAGTAATCTAGAGAGAAAGGAAGAAATATTGAATGAACTAGATGCTCTTCAAAAAGAGCTTCAACAACTGCGGGAACCTAAGATTAGAGCTTCTATGGCAAGGGCTAGGGTACAAAGTTATGAGGAAGGTGAAAAGCCTTCAAAATACTTTTGTAATTTAGAAAAAAGAAATGCAGTCAATAAGATTATATCATGCTTAGACATAAAGGGGGAAATGGTTACAGATCATAAAAAGATTTTAGCAGCACAGCAAAGTTATTACCAAAATTTATATACAAAATGCCCACACTTAGAAGATTCCCAGACATACAAATTTTTAAATACTTCAAATGTAAGAAAGTTAAATGACACCCAAAAAGAAAAATGTGAAGGCCCAATATTAGAGTTGGATCGGCCCCTGGGAGACAAAGTCTTGATAGTGGAAACAGGGGTATAAAGGGTTTGACTGTGATAAATTGTATTGTCAATATCTCAAGACATATGACTCCACAAATTGTTTCCCTTTTCAAATTTTCAATTTTTAACGTAATGGTTAACTCCTGACTTGAAATTGCCCTCTCAATTTAGTTATTTTATTCCAGATTTTTAACTCAAATTTTAAATGGGCATTAATATATGAAGCTACTGAAATAATTTCTATACAAAAATAATTACCATAGACAAGGAGTAGAAGTCATTTTAATACAAATGGAGACATTTAGTCTCATGATGGCTCATTTTATCACTACACATCTCCAATGATGAGTCATTATTACATATGTAATACTTTCTGAAACAATTCAGCCTGGAGGCAGCCCACAAGTGTTTGTTAAAACTTTAAAATGTTTTGAAGGATTTCATTGGAGTTGGAAAAATTTGAGTGCAATGTCCCTTTACACAAATAGTATAGCTTATTGTAAATTCCTAAGTGTCGATAATGCTGTTTTGGTGGCAAACACCATGGTCAGTAGTCACCTAGACTACCGTCATTTCTTACGATATGGGGTCAACAAATCCAGTATGGCTGAACTTTAGAAAGTTTAAAATGCTCTCTGCTGCATTGTTTTCAGTCTGGACTCCACTGGCTTCCCATGTCATATCATATCCTTCTTAAACATAACCTCCCAACTTTAAAGGTTTTTAAATTTCTCTCAACCTCCCAATTTGTCATCTCTGATCAAATCTAGCAATCTCACTCATGGAAATAGGATATCAGTTCCCTCAGTCCATTCCCAAAAGGCAATAGGCAGGCATGGTAATAGGCCAAACTAGTGGAATGGAACAGACTTCTACTAATAATAATAATAATGGGCTCTTATATAGCGCTTTTTCTATTATTAGCTCAAACCACTTTAAACAGTATTACCCCAGCAAGGATAACTGGCCTTGGTAACCTTACCTATTGTTGCCATGCAAGGCGCAGAAGACAGTATCCCTTATAGATAGGTACCCATATTTCCCCTGGGTGGAGAGAGGCACAGTCCAGGTTGACATCTTGCCCAAGGATGTTATCCCACATGAAACAGTTGGCATCAGCAGGGATCGAACCCACGACCCTTGGATTATGAGTCCAATGCCCTACAAACTGAGCCACATGAGACCACAACTTTTAGATCCCAACAGAAAATGCTGAAGAGTGCCTGTGAAGTATCGAATCACTGGCTCAGAACAAGACAGAAAGTTTTAAGGGTAGAAACAAGCAGTCCATTCAAGTCGGTCAAAATTCTGGAGGCTATTATAAATATATTATTAATATATTTAATGTATATTACTGGAATAAAATTTGCACATCTCATGGAAATTCATCAATGTTGCCAATGACAACCATATTCTATTTCACAAATCAAAATCAGAATATTACTGCATCATACAATCAAGAAACTTTTTTTCATAAAACTCAAAAGAATATTTAATGCCTTGTAATATACTATATTAAATATGTTAATCTGCATAGAGTTGAAATGGCACACAATAATAAGGATGCGTCTTTTGGAACAGCCATGCCATTAGTGCAATCCAGTGTATGAAATCTGAAGTTTGGGATTCAAACATCCTGTCTCAATGCCAGTACCAAAGGTCTGCATATTTAATTTCATAACTGTAGTGCCAACATTACATAGGCGATGCTGAATTACACAACAGTGCAAAAGATATAAAAGCCGGAGAAAGGCTAGTCATACACACATTACAATTCGACATTATTAAAGGCAAGTAAAATTTTTATCTTCTCAGCAAATATGTAATTGTGAATGACTAATCCAACAACAGCTGTGTGTAAGTACACATGACATTGCTGTGCTAATAGTTTTTAACATAAATTATATCATGCAAACAATTGCATATATGTTTACACTTAGAAATGATAGAAATGTCAATTAAACAAGATTTGAAATTTAGTCTCCAGATAGAAATTCCAATTGGAGTTTTCTCCTGTTAGAATACATTGTTCGTTATATACTTTGCAAAAAAAGAAACACAAAATATATTCTAATTTATTCTAAACATTCTTTATAAAACTTGCGGTTTCTTTTTTGGTTCTGTATATATGACAGAAATTCCCCTGTACATTGCACATTTAATGTCTCAAAATATGGTTTGTTGGAGGTTTTTAGAAATATTTGATAAAGTTGTAATGTCTCTGAAAGATTTTGTCTCTGTTCTGTATACACCCTACTGAAATACAATTCATGATTTATAAAGGATCAGAATGGATAGAATCAAAACACAAAATGCATCGAAACAAGCCCCAACATGTCAAAATATTTTAGGCCACAACAGAGCAGTGCAAAGTAGGTTTTAAGAATGGGTCTCTATTTTTTAAGTATCTACATTTGCTTGGGACAGTGCTTTACTAACTGTTTAAATAAAAAATATTGTATAAATTTAAATTTTTACTAGACATTTAAATATTAGCTATTTTAGCTGACGAGATGGGATAGTGAAAATCAATTTCTGGTGAATATTTAAATCTGTAGTAATATCTCAAGTAGGAAGTAGAAATTAATTCTAGTGAATTTCTCAAAAATGAAGAATTAGTGAAAAATTTTGCTACCATAAATTTCTTCTTATATAGTTATTAGTTAATTGTTTCAACAGAAGTTAGTAGACGCTAAAAACATCCAGTAAATTCATGTAGTGAGAGTACAATCTGGTTAAATTTTGAAGCATATATGTATAGGTTAATGGCTAAGTAAGTGTCCAGTATTAGAAAATAATGGATTGTTTACAAGGTCCGGAGGAGACTGAGTTAACAATCTATTAATTTTATAATATTGGACACTCACAAGGCTATTCACCTCTTTAAATTACACATATTCCTTAATTTGTGATTTTAAAGATTTTTTTAACATCCTTCCTATTCATTTCTATAGTTCTGGGCCCGTATTCACGAAAGGTCTTAGACTTAGCCAGGTCTTAGGCTTAAATCCAGTCTTAAAGTTAAGACTTTTGTCTCAGCTAAGTTTTGTCTTAAAATTGTATTCACAAAGGGTGACTTAGCTAAGTCCAAGATTATCAAATAACCACAGTGGTTTTCTGTGTCATGTGACCTTTCTTTTCTATTCAAACTATACTATTGGTGACATATATCCTTCATTTATTGCATTTTATCTAAGGAAAAGTACTGTTTTGAAATGGAAAACCTTTTTACCACATATAAACTTAGCAAAGACTGCTTTAGTGAGGTGTTCTGTATAATTATACTTTATTTACAGCCACTTCAAATTCTGAAGTGGAGAAAAGTTTATGGCGGCCATATTTAAGTCCTCTTTACAAAATTTAAGCCCACTACTAACCAGTCTTAAAGTTGAGCCCTTGGGTAAGCCTAAGGCCAGTCTTAAATTCTTTGTGAATACCACTAAGCCTAAAACAAAAGTCTTAGCAGGTTTTGGGCAGAAACTTGAGACAAAAGTCTCAACTTTAAGCCTAAGCCCTGGCTAAGACCTTTCGTGAATACAGGCCCTGGATCATACTCTGGATACAAAAGAAAAATCCTGAATTTTTGGAAATGCCCTGTGGTGGAGTTCTGTACTTCATGAGTGTTTTGTAGTCTTTTAACGATGCTACATGTTTACTGACACAATTTGGCACATGTGCTAAATCAGCAGACATATGAACTGAACAGTGTACTGGTGAGTCAGTGAATTTTGTCACTGTAATGAAGTTCATCACCTGCTGTAAATCAGTCAAGGACATGTAATATTCATATATAAATAAATGGAGTGGCTACTTTTAACAGCAAGTTATAGTTGTACGCTGACAGTTCACGGTAAAGATGTTTTAATATTGTTATAAAATTCAAGTCACAAACTTCACTGGGGTGATGAACTTCACTGGCTTTTTAGTATGCCAAATGTAGCCAAAATCAGGATAGGCGGTATTTAAACAGGGATCAAGATCAAGGTGAGCCAGAAATCAGCTCAAATTTAGTATAAACAATTGTAAACTTGATCTGATTTTGGGCTCAAATTGAGCTGGATCACTTTTCTGAATATGTGTCCAGGATCATATTGGGACGTGCCCTGAGCTTTGTCACTTGTTGGACTCGAACCTCACACAAGTCATATTTCGATGATATAAGGTGAAATACAGAGTGGGATATATTTGTTTTGTATTCACTCAGGCCTCACTCACTGTGCATGAATAAACCTGTTAAACTGTCAACAAATGTCAATTTTTTATGTTATTTCTAAAACTGTGTAACCCCCAAATATATGATAAAACAAAATGGAAAGTTGGGTTGTCCATTTCATGAAATGGGCAATTTCCTTATCCATTTCACAAAATAGACAATTTCACACCTGTGTTACATAACATATATCCTTCTTGAATCTGGATCGTGTCCATTCCACATTCTGGTCTAAACAGTTTTAATGTCAGACATATGCATGTTTATGTCAAAGAAACTGTATATTTTTAAAAATAAAAGACTTAGTGTTGTTTGTTATACACACGATTTTGTGGAACAAGATAAATGCACTAAAATGTTTCAAATGTGACAGCTAAATGTTACTGTCCAAGTTTTGTAGTAGACTGGAAATAGGTACAACAATCATACATTATTTTAAAGGTATTTTCGAGTCTCAGCTTCTCCTCATATTTGTTGCATTGAAACCCAAGCAGAAATGACAAAATAATTTCAAGTTAAAAATTTAACTTTTGTATTTACTGGTGCCTCTATATACGTGACAACCTTTTTCAGCATTATTTCTTTAAATATTAATATTTTTTCTTAATTTTCATACAAAATGATGGACAATAATAAATAATGTCAACATCCTGTTCAAACCAGTAAATTTTCTCATTTGTAACACTGTCAGCAGATCTCCATTTTATACAAAAAATTATGTTGCGACTCATTTAACAATGATAATAATGACTACCATTAGTGTCATGTTAAACAACCGGCTTCAATTAATTAATGTCCTTTAACATCTACACCCTGGATGTGACTGGTGACTTCTCATGGGCCTCTATTTTTTCAGATTTAGAGTATGAAATCTAAAATTCGCCACATATCTGAAATTCGCCACATGTGAAAATACTGATAAAATAAATGAATTGTGGTGAGATTTGTTGACTGTATAGTAAATTTAGGCTTTTTGAACTGAAAAATACCAATTTTTGGACAAAAACATCATTTTCTTCATAAAATTAACTAAGGTTTTAGAGGTGGCGAATTTTAGATTCTTGGCGAATTTTAGATTTCTTACTCTACAGGTCCAGATGTCCTGTAACTTACAAAAAACTGTTCATAATGACTGAAATTGATGAGATTTTTACTTGTTACATTCTTGCCATTTTGAAAAATAATATGATATCATTTAGGACTTGCCACTTGGTCCAATCAGTCAATACTGATTTAATCTACATTGAAATACAGATTGGCATCTTTGTGTTATAGACTTGAAACAATTTTGTTTTGAAGGTTGGGCAGGTCCATCAGATCTGGAAAGTGTTTTGGCAAACTTCATTTACTATCTACAATAGTTCTTGTAAAAACAGCAGCGGTTGATTTCATGATAGAGTTAAGCTTGCATTCAGAACTTCCGACACAATTAGTGCAATTTAGTCACAGGGCAGCTGCTTGCATCAAATGTTCACTAACCAGTTAACATATTCCCAATGCACAGCATCTATGAGAAAATACTGAAAACATCACATGTGTAATGCACTCCGAATGTAAACATTAGAAACAATATGGCGGATCATGAGGCGCTGGAAAAGTAGAAAATTCGTGCAAATTGATAGGTAATCTGCATGGCCCAATTTTGAAAAGGTGGGATGAGGGTTTCATGGTTGGTATTCACAAAAAAGATCAAGCTCAAGTTGAGCTAAAAACCAGCTCAAGTTTTTTAGCTGTTACTAAACTTGAGCCGATTTTTGGCTCAATTTGAGCTTGATCCCTTCTGCAAATACAGCCCCTGGTCTGTTTCACAGTGAGCAAAACTCATAACTTTGGATCTAGGTCATATTTTCAACACAAGTTGGTGACTACCTATTGCTCAGTCTTGTAAGTTAACCTGGATCTGGGTCATGTCTCCAGAGCCTTTTGTGTTTTTTTCAGGACTTCCCCACAGGGAAAGGATTTGTACATAATCCCAGAGAATGCTTGTGTTCAGAGTAATAGGTCAGATTATGAGGTGCCACTTCATGCAAATTGTCAACTAATTGGCATGGTCTGAGTTTTTGACTGATGTTGATCCAAAGATAAAATGTGTCGAACAAAGGATATATGTCAACAGTAACATATTGTGGCTAGAGATGGGTCACATAAAACCACTGTGGTTATTTGATAAGCTTGTTCTTTGGTTAGTAACAATTGGTGACATTCATTAAAGTCCAAAACTTAGGTAAGACAAAAGACACAGATTTAAGCAACTGACTTAAGGCCAAGTTCTGGACAAGTCAAACAGGCCCCTGGAGATACCAGTTTCAGTCATTATTACTCGAGACTGGTTCCCTGTCAAATCAGTTCTACGTCTAATCACAACAAACAGGATACATATCCTTTTGTGGGAAGTTTTTCCCATTTTGACCTTGAGGTACCACAATTTTAAAATCGAGATAACTAAAAAAACTGAAAAGGGAACCAACCCATAAATGGGTTTGACAGTGTAGTAGAAGTTAGCCATATACTAGAACCAAATTCTCTGGATATTTATAGAGCCTGCCATTAATATTTGCTTTGATTTTGACTTCAATTATAATCAGAGTGTGCTAATACAGTCAGAGTATGAAGTTTACCAAAAAACTTTTGACCTGCAACTCAAAAATATTACAGCTCTGCAGTTCATGTTGCTAGTCCATATTTCAATGTAATTGGTTAAATCAACACTGAATTGTATAATTGATAAAGTATACATAGCTTAATGTTATTTCCACAAAGTAAAAATGTAAAATGTTAAAATTAAATTATAATAAATAAAAAGATATACATGAACAGTTTTCTTAAGTTGCAAGACATCTGGACCTGTAACTCTAGAATGATATACATTCACGAGTATCGTGACTAGTCCTGAACATGGCGGTTGGTGTTAATTATGTACAAGGTGACCTAAGATGCATCTGCAAATTCATCAGTGTGGAGACTGCAGCCCTGCTCACAAACTCTATGATCAACAGTCGACTTGACTATTATAACTCCCTACTCTATGGCATAAGTAAATATAATGTTGCTAAACTCCAAAAGATTCAAAATATCCTTTGCAAAATTGTTTTTAGACTTGATAGAACTAGTCATGTCACTCCCTTTCTTCAAAAACCTACACTGGCTCCCCATTCCATACTTTCAAGGCCACCAAATTCTCCCAACCTACACACTTATCATCCTTTGTGAAAACCAGTGGGCTCACTCATGAAAATTGAAATCTCTTTCCTCAGTGTGTCCTACAAAAACCATTGGTAGGCAAGGTTCCCCCACTGAATGGAACAGACTCCAACAACAATCTGCACATAATAACAGGTTTCTGAAGCCAGCTGAAAACCTATTTGTTTAGACTAGCATATCTTCCACCATAGTATATCTCCCCCGGTGGGTGCTAATTTGGATCTCGACCCGATACGTCCCTGGACTTTTCCTTTTTGATCTTGAGCGCATTAGAGGATGTTGCATCAATTTTGCCCTATATAAATCCTTCTATTCTATTCTGCACTGCTCTAGAGCACTGGTTGTTAACAAGGGGTAGCTCAATAGCCAGCAAGTCAACACCAAGAACAGCATTCACCAGGGGCCGCTTCACAAAAAGATTCAGCCCTGACTTAGATTTGAAGTTGTGACTTTTGTCTCAAACTCTGCTGCGTGTGTGGTCTTAGAGGGTCAAAAAACTGTGAAGTCTAAGTTTTGGCTAAGTTTATCTGGGAGTGGGCTTAACGTTTGTTAAACAAGGCTTCAATATAGCTGATGTAAAGTTTTATCAGTGGAATTTTTCTACAAGACAAATGATGTGAGTTTGAATTTTCAACTAGCAGACAATTCCAAAAAAGACAGTCCTGTACTCACTGAAGCTTACTGAGTCCATACGAAACTGTATTACAGTAATCCAGATTACTGCTGACAAAAGCATTTGCCTCCACCAGTATTTAGCAGTGTCCATGGTTAGAAATCTATATATTCTGTAAAATTACTTGATATGATAGTAAGAGGCATGGCAGACATTTGTAATGCGACTAATGCATATTCTATCTGCATTAAAATTAATGTAACTGCCATATCATTAATTTAAAAAAAAAAAAAAAAATTTTGCTACCACCATGCCATTATTTAGTAAGGTAAATAGGAAGAAGGATTCAAATTTATTTAGAGAAATAACTTTTTCTCCTTTAACACAAATTAATTTTTTTATCAAAACAAAATTATCTTCACTTTCTGAGAGTTCAGGCAGATCTCATGTATTTGTTGGAAGTCTAAACCTGATACTTATTTATGCCTCTTGGCATCAAACTATGATGTATCTCTTTGTCGATATATCCCTTTTTAAATTATTCAAACAGGATGTTATTTTTTTTCTGTCATTAATAATCACAAAAGAATTATAGATCACATATTTTCAATTTTATTTAAAAGAGTATTTTTTATATATATTCCTTATACGGTATGTCCCTTTGATATTTAGAGTATTTTATTTACATGCATATTAGATGTTTGAGAGGGCCATTATCAGTAGGTGTAACCAAAGTGCCATATACAGATTTGACCATACATATTGACAAATATATCACTTTTTAATTTAATCAAACAGGACATTAATTTTGTTGATAGCATTGATCATTAGAGAACAATAAATTATATTTTTGAAGTTAGTATTTTATTTACAGAACATAACTAAAGAATGATGTTTGAGATGTGGGGGGTGTTTATAACAAAAACAAGATCTGTATAAATCAGCTAAATTTATCTGATCTACTCTACAGCTTTGTAAATCTTCTCCATAAGGGGGGGAACTACTTACTTAATACAGAATGGGCCAAAATCGCAGTATAAGGTGTTAGCATCAGATTTATTTATATAACAAAAAGCATTTTGAAAATAATCCTTGACTTTAATCAGATTCAGCTCAGTTATATAAAATGATATCCATGTTGTAATTATCTTACGTTTACTTTACAAGCTGGACAGATCTTTAATATTTCAAGTGAGAACAAGTAATGGCATCCCTTCATAAGAGATGATAGCCATTAGATATCGCTTAGCGTTCTAATGTGCCATTCACACTGTACCGTGTGGTCGTATTAACCTGTATTTGAATTTTGCTCCACAAAATTGTCCTTTCTGTGTCATAAATGGACCTCATATGTACATGTTTTAAAATGAGCTGCCTTGCTATTCTGCTCCCTCCATTCATTCAGCCCTGTGTGTATATTTAGTTTAGCATGTGAGAGGTCATACAAAGTTTTTCAAACATTTTGGAAAAGCCGTCACATCCTGAAAATGCTGTCTATGTAATATCCAAAGTGTCATACCTGTCATAAAAATCTCCCGACTTATCAAACCCTATGGATACTATCAAAACATGAAATGCATCGAGCCAGAAATGAACCCTGAACAGTTAAATATTTTACACTTGAAAGCAGCAGATGAGGCCAGTACAAAATAATGTGAGCTTGATTACTGATTGAAAATGATTACTGCCAAGCATGGATCAATACTAAGTTTTATAAATGGTCATGTGATCTGGGTTTCAGCCAATATAATTCATAGATTACAGAGGTATAAACATGTCCTTAATTCCTTTCTGTATAGACAATGACTCTTTATACTCATTAACATTACAATCGCATTCATAGAGATTTAAAGACAAGAAACATTTAGCATTTTCCTTTTTAAAACTAATTACTTTAGAAATTGATTTTCCTTGGATGGTTTTAATGAGTGAGTGGCATTTGAAAAGACTAACATGTTTAATGTGACATTGCAGAGATATTAGGTGAAAAGCATTAAAATCTGTACTTGGAACAACCCTGATAGACTTTTAAATTATATTCATTGGCTTCATATTAAATATAGCTCATTGTTCAAAACAGCAAGATTTGTTGAAAGATTTGCTTACAAATATGGACCCTGTTGATAGAAAGTGTTTAAATGAATTGGATTCCATTTTCGTCCAGCAGCCGCAAAGAACAGGAAGGAAGGAAGGGACAGTTGTCTAGCTTTCATGTGTAACACGTCTTCAAAAGCCAATTATATTTAACTAGCGGTGGGAATGTATAGAGTAAGAAATGTAAAATTCGCCAGGAATCTAAAATTCTCCACCTCTAAAACCTTAGTTAATTTTATGAAGAAAATGATGTTTTTGTCTAAAAATTGGTATTTTACAGTTCAAAAAGCCTTAATTTACTATACAGTCAACAAATCTCACCACAATTCATTTATTTTATTAGTATTTTCACATGTGGCGAATTTCAGATATGTGGCGAATTTTAGATTTCTTACTCTATAAAAATTTAAATCAGTTACTGCAGCTTTAAGACAAATGCAGTCTGGTGTTTTGTGTGTTTGTCACTGATATGGTTAAACTTAAACACAAGCATACCTGAGCCATAATTTAGAACTCTCATGATATATTATGAAGTAAATAAACATTATTCTCATCAAGTAGAAGCTAATACGAGATATTTCAGCACATTTATAGTTTTTAGTTGTTTTGATGAAGAATCAGCTATCAAAAAACCTAAACTATAATGAACTTTTTTTGATAACTGGTTCACAAATATTCTTAAATTTTTCAGATTTCATTGTTTTTACTGTACAATATTTCAATCCAAATTGTTGCTATAACTTCAAGAATAACTTGGACAGCACTTGGAGAGTTCCGGCCTCCACCAAGCAGTTTGTTTCCACTCCAGATTTTTTCCACTTCTGAATCACAGCATCCAGAATTTTGGAAGGATCTGGATCAAACTTAGGTATATTATACACTATTTCTGGAGTGCGCTGTATTTTTTGGCAAGCAATCATACAATTTTATTATGGAGGAAAATACATATACACTGAAAATTGTCCATCTTAAAAAATTCCTGTGGTCATATTCACGAAAGGTTTCAGTCAAGTCTCCCCGGCTTAAGTCTTTTGTGTACACATATAGCCACCTTAAGCCTCAGATTCGGCTTAGACCTTTCATGCATACTGCCCCTGGATCCAGACGGTGATCTGTATCACCACAAATAACGAATTATCTGTTTCTTGTGTTACTGTCAATATTTCCTGAAAGTTTCATCAAAATAATGTCCATAACTTTACAAGTTTTTTTGGCAAACAGACAGACATATCCTCCTTTTTGGATAAATAATACATTCTCTTGGTGACATTGAAAAAAAATCTCCGACAATTCCCAACAGAAGTAAAATACATACTGCTTGGTGTGGTAATTTGGCAGATGCCTTAAATTGGCACCAAATTAGGACACCAAGCAGGAGAATGTGGAACTTACTGTAGTAGATGCACTTGTCTGCTCAGACTTTCCTGTTCTTTGATGTAATCCAACAATGTGTTTCTTTCCCTGCAGAATAAATAGACACCTGAAATTTAGCGCACCGGAAAACTGATGTATATTATGTGTATCCACTGATAAGACATCGAAGCACCCTTGTTAGAAAAGTACTTTACCTTGCATCCATACCAGGAGAATAAACTTTTAACATGCTACTTAAAGCAAAGAACAGCCAGGCCCACTGTTAAGTTTGGCCACACCACTTGGCCTAAAAGGAGGGCCCAAGGTAAAATCTGACAACATAAAAAGAGTCATATCCCATGATTTCCTAAAAGGTTGGTTTCACATCACAAATACTTTGGACTAATAGTAGGTGAGTTATAAGCACTTTAAAAGTTTGGCTACCCTTGTATGACCTTGAAGAAGGCACCCAAGGTCAAATCTGACCATACCAAATGTATCCCAGCCCATGACTTCCTATAAGTCTGTCTGAAATCCCTCTCGGACCAATGATAAGCCAGATATAAATTATGAAGAGATATGACCTTCTACTTGTTAGAAACAGCCAGCAAGCAAAGGGATATAAATTTCAAAGAAATGCCATCCTTTTTTGAGATTTTTAAATATTATAGCACTGTCATCACATGACTTAATTTTGTCACCCCCATGGCTCTAGCTAAGCTCCCTTGTTTTATATCATTTTGATGACTTCAGTTTATTATTACAGTTCTAGTCATCACATTTTATTGTTATAACACTGCCATAACATGATGGGTTCACTAGTGGGTAAATCGTTTGGCTGTGTTAGTACTGATATTGAATGTAAAAATATTTCAATATCGGCCGATATTGTTGGGGACAATATTGTCTACCAAATAGTCTGAATCCGGGATACTGAAAACATTTCATTCTACCATATCCCAAACCGCTAACTAACAGGAAGCAAGATTTATCAAAACAAAAACAATGGCAGTTTTGATTAAGAACTCATTAAAAACTGGACAAAACATGAGATAAAATGAACAATTTCTTCAGATTTAGGTTTTGTATCAGATGTTTGCAGTATAAGTTTACAATTTTTAATTAAAATGGTGATATTGATGTATGTCTAGCTTTAAACATCGATATTGGCAACCCTATCCCAAAAACAATAAATATTGTCAATGTTGATAAACTGAATGTACCCACTTGAGTTCACAATTACAGTTGTAAATATGATTTAAGCGGACCATTTACTCACAGTTCAAGTTCCCCCCATCTTATCATAATGTAAGATGGTTGTAATGTGGCTGGGGTTCTGTAAGACTCATATTTCCTGTGTGTATCCCAGCAAACATTCTAAATGTTTATAAATGTTTATAAACCTTAAAAACATTTTGTAAACCTAAAATAAACGAATTTTTTCATCAATTTTTGGTTTAATGGTTTAGATGGCGTTTTTTTGGCAATATAAACCATTCATAGACGTTTAGTAAACATTTTAAAGGTTTAGTTGTAAACCGACCTCGTTTTGAATTTGGATGCTGATGTCATCATAGCCATTACGCCATTTTGTTTTGGAATTGAGGAAACATCTTTGGTAAGTATATCTTTTTATGTGATCAATCTGTCAAAATGCACTACTATTTTAGTATGAGGTTTTGTTATAGCTTTAAAGAAACTGATATTTGATACATAGTATTTTGTTTTTATGTCAGATTTATCTTAATTAAAAAGGACTATCTATGTTTTATCCATGAATGTATTATCATACTTTTGTTGGTTTTAAAACGTTTATTAACATTTGTAAACGTGAAATGTTTGTAAAATGTTTATAAACGTCAATAAATGTTTAGAAATATGGTTTAGAAACGGTTAAAAATGTTTACATAAACGTTTGCAAGTATTTCATTTTAAACCTTATTCAAACCTTATCTAAATGTTTCCCTTATGGGTTTATAAACATTTATAAACATTTAAAATGTTTGCTGGGATCACTTTAATGACATACATTTAGCATTACTCAGAGTTCTAGTTCCTGTGTTTTATCATTCGAAGTTACTGTGTTACTGTCATTGATGGATTTACATCTATACACGGGTGGTCACTAAGATAAACGGTCACAGAGATAAACGGTCTTCAAAGTTTTCAAATTTTAATAGTGTAAATAGCAAAATCGCAGAAACTAAACAACAAAATAGACTTAAACAATGCTTTCCATGATTTTGGTTTGTGTTATATTGTTGTTTAAACCTTTTAACTGTTTTTATGTGAGTATTTCTGAGGACCGTTTATCTCAATGACCACCCGTGTACATATCTGGGTTACTGGTATCAAAGAAGTCAGTAATTTACCGTGAACTTAAGATAATATTTCCCAAAAATGGATTGTCATTTATATTGTATTTATGTTGCATTGCTTCTTAATCTTATGTAGTGCACTTAGAATCAGAAAATGGTTATGTTTTTCAGCAAAAATGTAAACAAAATCTGCCATATTAGTGACAATGAAATTTGACAACTAGCAGCTTGTTGGTGGATGACAGCAGACATGTAAACTTACTAATATTCATACATGTGTCAAAATAACATAAAAAGTTTCACAGTATATTGAAATTTAGCTCATTAAACTGAACAACTCTAGTTCTACAATCGCATTCTATCAGACTCGCCTAATAACATCATCAGTTGACTATATATATATAAAACTGTGTGTTACTGTCACTAATACAGTTCGAGTTCTCTTGTTTTATCCTTATAAGACTATTTATAACCTGACTAAAGTTAACCATTACCAACTGATCAGTTTCCCCCATTCTATCTTTGTAAGAACGCCATTACAAGACTTAAATTTACAATTACTAACGCTTCAAGCTTCCAAATGTTATCATACTGATTATAAGACAGTCTCCAACATGATCACTTGTCTGTGGATATATGAAATTGGGTCATTGTTACTTACAGTTCGAGTTCTCGTGTTTTATCATTATACGACTGCCGTAATGTGACCAGTTCACTGCGTTGTAGTGCGAGGTTTGTCTGTACGTCTGTCAGGTTTCTCTTGAAGTATCTGTTTTCGTGACAAAGTTCCTCCATCTGAGTTTTCAAGTCATCGTTGTCACATTTGACTGGCAACTCCAACTGAAAAGAAAAAAAAAATTAACAAAATCTTTGACATGGAGCAATTAAAATATATCTGTTGTTAGTGGTTAAACAAGGTTGGTATTGAAAGTTTTAATGAAATATCGTTGATGAAGCTAATGGAAAAGACTGATTGAAAATGTTGAAAAAAAAGTTACACAGGAACAGAAGTCAAATTTTATGGAAGGAAAATATGAGATAAATTCTTTTGTCAGTGAACACAGTGACATTTAGTTTTACTATGAGGAAGTTTGTATTGTATTGTATTTTATACCTCCATGTACTACAGGAAGTACTATTTAACCCAACCAACTGTACAAGTACAGTCCAACTCTCAAATTACTGATACATGTATTCCCCTAACTGGAAGACAGAGGTTCAAGGATGACCATTTATCAACGACCTTGAGGTTCTTTAACCTGCCACTGGGGACAGGACCCAATGACAGTTGACCGCCATTTTAAGTGGTCATCCGAGCCACTATGTATCTGCCTGTACCTGGGATTGAAACCACATCCTCTGTGTTCCTAGGCGAGTGTGTTACCTACTGGGCCACAGTGGCAGATAGTTAAGGTATATGTAATTGGCTTTGTGTATTTTTGTGTATGTTTGCGAAATAACTGAAAATGTTGTTTACAAAATTATTCTTTTTACTTTTAACTCTTCTCACCTGCTGAAGTTTTTTCAGGTTTTCTTGCAGTTGTTTGATTTCTGTCTCAAACTCTTTCTTCAACTCTTGTTTTTCTGTGTCATATCTTTCCCGCTCCTGTACATGTAAACACATACGTTTTCTCAAGTTTCGAAATTTTTTTTCAATTTATACATTAGAATGCAATTAAACTTCATGTATATTACTTCTTTTTTTCTGGCATGACCCATGAATAGCTTTTAACTTGCTGAGCAGCTTCAAATGGATATAAACACATGGATTTAATGCCATTTTTTGTGTTTTATTCTGTTATCCAAAGATGTGTTTGAATAATATAGAGCACAAAATAAAAATAGCATCAGAGATGCCCATACCATAAGATATAAAAGTGAAACACTACAAAGATCTGAAAACTTTCAGAGCAGTGTCAGTTATATAAAGCTCCAAATAATGTTTAAGTAGAGAAAATGACATCTAAGAGAACAAAAATGTATGTAAAGATTAAAACAAGACAATTCAATAGAAAGTTGACAGCATTAATCAGTACACTAAAAATTATGAAACTGTAAAATTTATTAATTGGAGAATAGCTGTCAATGGAAAAAGCACAATTATGTAAAAGTGCTTTGTCATAAGAGAAAGATGTCTCAACTATAGCAGGTTAAAGGTCACACCATGATGCACGCCTACACCCCCTAACCAGTGTCCCTACCAAGTATCAACCGTCTACACCTTATGGAATCAAAGAAATAACCCAGACAAGATTTTAAAACTCAAACTTAAAACTGAAGTTGATACTTGGTAGGGACATTGGTTAGGGGGTGTAGGTGTGCAACGTCATGGTCTGACCTTGATTTGACCTTTGACCTTGCCGTAGTGACCTTGACCTATAAAATCTTGTCCGGGCTATATCTTGGAAACCATAAGGTGTAGGAAGTTGATACTTGCTAGGGACATTGGTAAGGGGGTGTAGGTGTGCAACGTCATGGTCTGACCTTGATTTGACCTTTGACCTTGCCGTAGTGACCTTGACCTATAAAATCTTGTCCGGGCTATATCTTGGAAACCATAAGGTGTAGGAAGTTGATACTTGCTAGGGACATTGATTAGGGGGTGTAGTTGTGCAATGTCATGGTCTGACCTTGATTTGACCTTTGACCTTGTCGTAGTGACCTTGACCTTTAAAATCTTGTTGCACCTTTGGGTCTGTCTTTTGATGGAGATTAAGCACTGTTAAAGTCACATTAGAATTCATTAAGAATTTTACTTTTACAACTTCCCATTGTAAGAGACGGAATTTCATCAAGTGAGCCACAGATTTTACTCCAACACCACACATAAGCATTCATTGAATGTATTACCACTTCTGTATGCATGGTAATATTCAAAACATCCAAACCATAATTCAGCCATGCCAAATGTAGATAAAGAGTGTCGTAATGTTTAGTTTACTGATTAATGCTGTCATCTTGTTACTGAATTGTCTTGTTTTAATACTTCATCTTTACATGCATTATCTTTCTCTTAGACATTATTTTCTCTATTTAAACATTGTTTGGACCTTTATATAACTGTTGTGAATGGACAATCTATGAAAGACATTTTGTATATATATTTTATAACTTTATATTTAATGTGTTATATATTACTGCATGTCTTATCAAAGACATTCTTCTTAAGTATATTATGTCAAATTCTTATTCCTTATTGTATGTCCTTTTAAAGCTTGTGTGAGATATATGTTCCACATTGTAAAGATTTGCATGTTAGACCTATTAGTCTGTACTAATGACTTAACTTAAAGTATTTAGCTGATTGTAAAGATATTTACTTTAGTTCTTGGGAAAAGTCTGAGCAAGTCAAGTCTATTTTAGTTGTCTTGCCTAATTACTGGCAAGATCTTACAAGTTTGTAAAACACTTTGTTCCCAAGCTTTGAATGGCAAAGGAAGTTATGGTTATATTTTGATACGTGTTTTAGGTGTATGAATAGCTTCAGAATAAGTGTATTACAAGATGTACTTCATGTCCAAAACTTGCACAAATCTCTGTAAAAACATATTGCCCATCTAAATAATCTTTAAAGGGTATTTCCTCAATGCTTTAAATACTCCTGTTGATGGAAAACCTTAACTCCCATTTGTGTCTTTGGCTTGCAAATAAGGTGTTCTCACAAATAATTCACTCTCAGTCTATTAGTGTTTATACTTCTGCTCAAGATACTCTTTATTTAATCCTACTCAACAATTTCCTTATAGATTGTCTTATACAACATTTTCTAATGTCAAATGATAACAAGTATTTCACTCTGTAAATATCTTATAAAGCCTTTGTAGGTCCTAGCACATGTCCAAGTCATTTCCTGTCCAGATATGTTCCATATGTATATTTGTAAAAGCTTGCCCTCTGTATTATATGCATAAATTAATTAGTATGAGACAATAGAGAACTGAAATATATACAGTGGGTACATTTTAGCTTCCCCGGAGAGTCTCAGTTCTTTACTCTAGAGTCCTCAGTGTGAGTAGGACGGCTAGAGTCAGTTATTACACTCAGATGTTAGTTATGGAAACTGGACATAGATAAAGTGTTTAGAGAAACTTGTTGGAGTTAAAGAGTTGTATATGAAACAGAATATTTAACAGGAAGAGTGAATACTAGCCTTGCCTAAGGCTCTGATTTGTATATCTTTTTCAAACATGCACACAGATATCCAGTATTCATAAAGCACTCATACATGTTATGAGTTAGAAGCTTATCATACTTTCTCTTTGCTGTATGCTACTCTAAGAGTCAGTACATGTATGAGTACATTATAGAAACTGAAACTCCATTATCTGAACTGAAAACTTTCCCTTACTATAAAGAAACTTGAGCCTTCAGCAAGGCTAAGTGAATACTAAAACATACAATACTTTGTGAAGTGATTTGTACTTGTAAATTATCAGAAATACTGTATGTGTTATTTATATCTTTGTGATGAGAAATAGCAAATAAAAATACATTAACAAAATATGCCTGAGTAATATTACTCAAAAACCAGTTCACAACATAACTGACAGTGCTCTGAAAGTATCCTGAACTTTGTACTGATACACTACTCCCATATCTCATGGTGTTAAAAATATTTCCCTAGGCTGTGGGGTACGGGCATCTCTGATGCTATTTTTTATTTCATGTAATAAACAATTAATGTTGAATCGATAACCTGTTTTGGAACTCAATATCTTTTCTTGTCATCAACAGTAAAAAATTTACAAGGCAGAATAATTTGTCCATTATTAAATATCCAAATATTTATGTAGTAATTGTGACAGTTGCTGCCTTTTTTAGTTTTATATCCCATATTCTACATATGGGGGACATACCAATCCACTCTACATATGGGGATATCCAATGAAGTTAAAACACCTTGTCACATACCTTGCTGAAACTCACCAAATGAATGTCAGAAACTTATCTAATCAGTTCACTGTATTCCAGACTTTAATTTGTGATTAGTAATTTAAGTTACAGATTTTAGCTGAGAAATTGTTTTCAAATTTTTTTTCAGATTTTTGAAGCACCTTTATCCTTGTTTATGTGTGAATACAGAGTTTCATAAAGGCCTGAGTCTTTGCCTAAATCATGTGTTCAAATCTGGGCATGTTGGTCTTTAGCTTAAATGTATTTCACAAAGGTCGACTTTCACCTGTGAATTCAAGCCAAGACTGATTTTTCTTGTTGAACAACTTTAGGTTGAGTTAACTTTTAAGATTTAGCCAAAACTTAGACTTTGCTGTTTTGTTAAATACACTTAAACTAAGACCACAGACTTAGCATAAGTTTAGGACATAGTCTTAACTATAAGTCTTAAGTTGTCAAACTGGTCCCTGGAATTCTTGATTAAAAGGTCAATATAACTAACAAGGTCACCTACGGACCTGCAATTCCCTTTTGCTAAAATATAATTTTTACCTAGCAAAGCTCTGCTTAAATAAATAAACCTTCTTTCAATGGAGAGACTCTTGTAATTTATTTTGTACATTCATCAGTACACAGACCTCTTTGCGGACCCGACCTTCAACCCCACGTGTCTGTATTTCCAGTTCCTCTTCTAGATGCTTTAGGTGCCTGGCATGGGTTTCCTTTTCTCTGAAAATATAGAAGAAAGAAGATTAGTAATGTGTCACGTAATGTGTTCCAGCATAAAATTTATTCTCTTAACAAGAAATAAAGCATTGTTTTTTATCAACAGGAGCAAAATAATTGTACTTAGAGTAATAAGAATTGAAAAAGAATGTCTAATGTAATATCCTCACTTATATCAGTTCTATTAATACCTGGGCTTCTTGGGATTCCCCTTTAGCTCAACTCACAGGTTAAAGAGCTGGTTAAAGACTTGTGTTTATTTCTGTGTATAATCCAAAGGCACTTTGATTCCCAGCAGAGATAATCTAATAATTGCTTTGCAGTACATGGTGGAATGCCCCAAGGTCCCCTCCTCTCACAGCCAAGTGTAATAATGTAGTCGTGTAAGACTTAGGAACAAGTCTTTCCTTGAGCGGTAGTATGTAATATCCTCACATATACCAGTTCTGCTAATACCTGGGGCCGGTTTCATGAACAGACTTAAGCCTCGAGTCAGACTCAAAAGTCTTTGTCTCAAATTTTGGAAATATTTTGTTGAGTCTGTGAACTCAGACTCAATGCATTTCACAAACAAGCTCAACTTGAGACCTGGCTCAGTCACAGGCTCAAATTTGAGCCCATGAAGGAGGTGTCTCATATTTGAGTCCAAGCTTTCATGCCAAGAAAACACATGCATAAAGCAATACAATTTGTTCCAAAATGAAATTGATAAATCTTGAAATCTTCTATTTTCATGTTATTTTGTAATTACAGCCACATATTCAATATTTACTAATAACAAAAGTCAATAGAATTGACATGCTTTATAGGCTATTATCAAATGACAGGCCTCAAGGGTGGACTCAACGCCAGACTCAACCTCAGTTGAGTCTCAATCTTATGGATCATTTAGAATAATATATTATCATATAATTTCTTTGTATTATGAGTATTAAAGATATTTAAAATGATAATAATCATGAAATATAACTTTTTAAACTAAAAATAAGCCCACTAAATATATGAAATGAGATTAAAAAGTTGAGACCATAACTTGAGACTGGTCTCAGCTGATCCACCCTTTGTGAAATCCATTTGAGCCAAAAACTCAGATTTGAGACCCTGACTCAGCCTTGAGTCTGGCTCAGTTTGAGACTTTTCATGAAACCGGCCCCCTGGGCTTCTGGAGATTTCTCTTTAGCTCAGCTGGTTAATGTGTTTAATTTTATGTGTAATCCAAAGGTACTGGGATTGAAATCAGCAGCAACATTCCAATAATTTCTGTACTGTAAATTACAGCTCTTTATCCAGCTGAGCTAAAAGGGTATCCCCAGACATTTAGGTGTTGACAGAACTGATACACGTGAGGATATTACACAGAGGACCTTATACTATTTTCTGCTTTAAAGGCGATATCACTGTACCGAGATCTGCTTAACCCACTGAAGACATTCTCAGTTGACCAGCAACTGCAATAATCCAGGACAAAGTGCCCATGGACAAAATGTTGATGGACAAAATACCAATTAAACTTGCTAGAATGGATTAAATGCTGGTCAGTATTGAGGCAGGGTGGACAAAATGCCAGTCTTGTCAAATCATTAAAAACATTTAATGCCAGTCTTTTGGTAATTATTTCCACCAACATTTTGTCCATGTGCCAGTCTCTTCTTTTCTATTCTATGCTATGCATTTTTAGACTTTTATAGCACCTAATCTCAGCACTAATGCAGTTTATTTGATGTGATACCCATACATGATTTCAAAGTTTCTTTGGTCCATGCACACAGTAAGTGTCATAACAACAAAGACACTGACTAGGTAAGAATCTATCATAATGGTGGGGAACACCTTTGAAATAGAAATGATTTTTCTTTCTAAAGGAGGCCAAAGCAGGCAGAACAAATTGCATCAGACCATCAAAGGCTGTGACCAAATTACTGTAACCAAAGTTCTTCCTTTAGATTTACATACAGGTGGACGAAACTGAAGAAACTTAATGAACCTTCTATCAGATATACTACGTTTTGTGTTATATTCTACTGATCAGAGTTGCCGTTGGTCGGCAGTTTACAGTACAGAACCCTAACGAACTGTATGTACTGGTTTCCTCTGCCCTTCCAACTACCCATCGTGATATGACCTGTACAGTGTTGAAAGCAACGTAAAACCCCAAATAAATAAATAAATACTGATCAGAGGGAGGAAAGGACAGAAATAGGCAGGATAACCACTACAAAGAAACTTACAAACCAGTGTGACCGTCTTAGTATTTAGAGTAAGAAATCTAAACTTCGCCAGGAATCTAAAATTCGCCACCTCTAAAACCTTAGTTAATTTTATGAAGAAAATGATGTTTTTGTCCAAAAATGGTATTTTTCAGTTCAAAAAGCCTTAATTTACTATACAGTCAGCAAATCTCACCACAATTCATTTATTTTATTAGTATTTTCACATGTGGCAAATTTCAGATATGTGGCGAATTTTAGATTTCTTACTCTAACAGATAACCAAGGTAGACTTTTGAGAATTGATGTAGACCAAGCATAACTATTATGCTTAGTGACAGTCGACAGCATTGTGTAGTTACAGTCATTTTGCTTTCCTCCAGCCCTGTGAAATTTGAACTCTTATGTCCCAGTTACCTGTAGGCAATATTGGCTATATAGAAAGGTGTATTTATTTATTTATTTGGGGTTTTACGTCGCTTTCCACACTGTACAGGTCATATCACGACGGGTAGTTGGAAGGGCAGAGGAAACCAGTACATACAGTTCGTTACGGTTCTGTACTGTAAACTGCCGACCAACGGCAAGCAACTACCAGCTTTCCCACTTGAGGCCATGCTGGGAACCGAACCCCGGCCTCAGAAGTGGGAGGCAAGATATAGAAAGGTGTAATAATTGTTTGAACTACTGCTCCATTCCATAACTCAGCACAACATGGACATATTTTTGCTTGTTTTTAGTGTACATTTATGTGGACTTTTTTATTGAAATCTACATTGACACAAGTGCAAGTTATAAATGTATTTTACTAATAAAAATCAAAAACAATAAACCTTTTACAAACGTGTTTTAAGAGGTGATAATATAATTTCTACTAGAAATCAGCGACTCAACTTTGCACAATTAGCATATGGAAATTTGCAAAACCAATTAATTTACATACATCCTCACTTCATCTACCTTATACAGTAAATGGGCCAATGTGGGCAATAACAAGCAACTGTTAGTAAATGTTTCTTTCTTCAAGTTCTTCAAATAAGGTTTGCGCCATGATACAATGCTAAACAGTATGCTATACAAGAACACTACGGATGACAATGGACACTTGTGTAATGCGTGTTGAAGCAATTAGAACCTTCTGGAAACTACTGATCTTAGTTCTTAGTTATAATGCTCTCTGGTATATCTGCCTACTGCTCCATTGGGGGCAGGAGTTTACAGTTGTCACTGTATTTTTATGTCGACAGAATCTGACATTGTACTGTCGCATTTTAATGGACATTACCAAACTGCAGGAGGTAATACACTGGGACTCTTTGCTGAAGGACTTTTATTTGAATACGATAAAATTTCAGTAACCTAGGATCACTGTGATTTTATCGGTTAAGGGTTAGGGTTAGTGGTTGGACCGTTTTTGCAGCCTTCCAATATGCCCCAGCCTTTAAACTACCCTGGGCCTGCTACAGATGCACTTTAGTTTAGTTGAAACATGCCCCTGTTCCACCAAAGGACTAAGCCCCGATCCTGTCTGGGACCCTTAATTGTGGACAGTCGCTGAAAAAAAAAGGTAAAATGGGCGGGAATACTGAATCAGTATTGAAGCCTGGGATTAAGGTCAGATCGGTCTCAGGAAGCCTCAGGAGGCCCCAGGTGGCCCCAGACAGTCCCCAACTGTTCTGGGACTAAGAACCGACTAAGCCAGTTTTCTGGTTGGTTTGAAGCAAGATCTTGTCGTACACATACTGACTGGGTACCAGGACGCCTCAGGCCTCCTGGGACTAAGCCCCGACAAACCCCCGATTAAGCCCTGGCCTCCTCAGGCGTCCTGAGGCCTCCTCAGTCTTCCCCAGACCAATGTGGCCGATTCTTGTTTTGCAATGGGACTAAGGGTCGCAGGAGGCCTGGGACTAAGGCACTAAGGGTCTGGGACTAAGGGTCGCAGGTGGCCTGGGACAGCATAGGACTGTGTAAATTTGGTCTGAGGAGGCCTGAGGAAGCCTGGGACTGGACATTTTGTTTATGCCGGGAAAAAAAAGAGTCGGTTTGGGTTGGGAAAAATATCAAACATGTTTGATTTTTCTCTCGGCCCCAACCGACAACTACCGACCCTTACAGAACGCCTGGGACTAAGCAAATTTTTGAAACCGACTCCCAAAAACCCTTAATCGGGAGCCTTAGTCGTGTGGTGGAACACCCACATTATCAGGCCTTACAATATTAATTGTGCAGACACAGTCAAACACTCATCAGCTGAATATTGAGGAGGCAGAAAACAATGCAAATCAGCAGGAATTCTAGATAAAAGGGTAAATTACAACAGAAAACCTGAGGACCCGATGCACCATTCATGTACAAAAATTCAGTCTATTTCAAATGTCCAAATGGTTTTAATGTCAGATTTATGTACGTTTTCATTGTATTAACAGAAGCTGTATATCCAAACAAAGTTTGCTTTCACCCAATATTTTCACATTACTTCAATTAAAATCCACAAACAGACGCAAGAATTTTGACTTAACACGTAGATATGCATGCAATATGTATAACACTGAAGATAAGCTTTATATTTTTTTTAATTACAAGGTTTCTGGCGATTTCTGGCAAGTTCTTTATGTCCGCCATTGTTATGCAAGATAACATGCGAGACGAGAGCTAGACATGACAAGATCCTTATGATACAACAAGTGAGTGCTGGCGTCGTACACCAGCAAATGTAGTCAAAACGTTATACATCAAACAAAAGTGTGACCTCTGCATTGAAACAAGAAACGACAAGCCAGAATGGTGACATTTAAGGGAGACGAATTACGTTAAATCTAAACAATTCTTGATTTTTTTTAACCCTGGAAAGTCCCCATCTGAAAAATATAAACCCAAAAAGTATTTACTTAGAAATATCTAAGTTATTAAAGATATCCAATATTTTCAATGAGCATCTACATACTGAAATGATCAACAAGGTTACCACTGAGACTGTATAAACGGGCAGTCAGGAATAGGGACTGGTCAGTATCAACAACGTACAATTGGGGAGATCACCAATGCAAAACCATTCAGATTCCCAGATTACTATTAATCAAGGTGCCTTTTAGTACATCCCCAAACAGGTAATAACAAAACATTATACTTTCTTCTCAACAAAATATCAATTAAATGTCCTCAAAGGTACCAAACATATATGTGATCACTTTGTTCGGCTTTGTGGTTTGTTTCCAATATTTTAGGTTTTCCTTCAAATATATGATTGTGTTGACAAGTGAGATGGCAGTTGTAAAATGTTGTCATGGTATTTTAGTAAAATTCTGCGAATACCAAAATTCTGGTGTAAAGTATACCCCCCCCCCCCCCCTCCCCCCAACCTTTCATTTTATACCCGGGTACATTCTGGGGGACCTCTGATCTTAGTTAATACAGGTAATTGATGATTTATTTGGCTATGTATTTAAACTTTTTACAATTGCTCATTGAGAAATGAATTTATGTAACATTGTATTTACATATGTAAATAATTTGAATTCAAAGTTTTAGACACTGTTGGGCTGTAAAATTAATGGTACCCATTTTCAAGTACACTTAGGCCCAGCTTCAACTAATCCCAAATTATGAGGGAATAATAGAACCTTTGATGTGTCCAGGTGTCCAGATTCTGACACTTGAAACAACGTATAAGAGACTTCTAATTAAAGATGGATAACCAACTGTATTAAACTGACACCCACTTTTTCAGACATTTCTCCAGCCGCTCATTCTCACATTCGTGTTTCTTCACTTCCTTTACCAGTGACAGAACCACATTCTCAAACCCTTCCACCAGGTGACTGGTCGTCTGGTCTGCAAGCTTCTGGTAGAGGTCGCAGACCTCTTCTTGTCTGAGATAGAAAAAAAAAGGCAAATATTGAACGATTACTGTATTTGTATTATATTTATACTCAGCCCAATATCTCCATGTACTACAGGACCCAAAGCGCTATTATATATATAATGACTCATCTGACTGTACAAGTACTGTCCAACTCTCAAGTTAGTGATATTCCCGTAACTGAAAGACAGAGGCTCAAAGATGACCATTTATCAACGTCCTTGAGGTTCTTTAAGCTGATACTGGGAATAGGACCCAGTGACAGAGGACCGCCATGTTAAGTGGTCATCTGAGCCACTATGTATCTATCGGTACCTGGGAATGAACCAATGTCCTCTGTCTTCCTGGGCAAGTGTGTTACCCACTAGGCCTCAGTGGCAGATGTAGCATAGTTTCATTCTTTTTCTTAGAAATTCAAGGGAGAAACAAGGTTATATTTAATGTCCAGGGGATGTATCCATGAAAGTTTTAGCCAAGTTTAGGCTTAACGTTTGTGTACAAATATAGCTAACTTTAGCCAAAGATTTGGTTAAGACCTTTTGTGAACACTGTTCCTGGTTTCAGATTCCCCTGTATCTGTAACTCTGTAACTTAAGGCTCTGACCTAAGAGATCATGGGATCTGTTTGAGATCATGTTGGGATTCTTTTAAGTGTCCTTCAATGAATGTTTTTACTCACTTTTTATTCTATTAAGTATTCACCATTTGAGCAAATGTCCTCACAAAATGTAAAATATAATTTATTTCAGTACAAATCATCAATCTACACCTCCTTAAAGAGCATGTGTACGCTTAATTTGTGAAATGATGGCACCACGATATCGTTCTTGAATTTGTCCACAGTATCGAGACCTTCTATACCTAGACCAAGTTTTTGTAAATTGCCGAATATTCAGGAGGGATTGTTTGGTGAGGCCTTTTTTTTTTTTTTTTTTTTTTTATTTCTTTTTTAGAGCAGGAATTATACATACAAAATCAACAATGATGCTTTGTCAAGACAAGCATTATATACACAGCATACAAATGTTAAAATGAAAGAAAAAAAAAACTGACAAATTACATTTGTTTGCACAACAGATCTATAAGAAGTAGAAGGAAAGCTAGTGAAAATAACATTGTGAGGCGTGAGGCCTTTTTTGCTCTTACAAAATTTTTCAGGAGGAATTTTTTCAGGAGGTATTTAATCCTGGATTTATAATGATATCTATTTTAGTAATTTAAAAGTATAATTTACTGCAGACAGGGACTTCCATACATTGTATATTTTTGAGGCTTTTTTTGCCTGTGACTGTTCATTGCTATTTTGTATTTTTATAAGATGAACATACTTAAGATAACCCTCCTTTTGAAATCCTTTATTATTCCATTATAAAAAGAATATACAAAGTCACGTTCTTAGATGTTACTGTTCACTTTTTTTCATTTACATGCTAAGAATTGCTATATTTAACTGATTACTTGTTCTAAAAAAAGCTCAAACGTGATACTGCTTCAGGAGTTTACTCTTGATTGGACTTGCAGGCTGTTTACGAGATGCATTTGCTGCACAGTTAATTACCATAATACCCCACTTCGCACTACAAGGCAGTAAAACCCACCGTTACAGGTGTTGGGCAAAATGCCCCTGTCCTTCAACTTCTGTTCAATGCCCATATGTGAGCTTGTGACACAGTGGCGGAAAGCCCAATTCCTTGTATTTGTGCTACAGAAGTTATTGGACATTTCGCTAATGTGTCACAAATTCACATACAAACCTCAGAAGGTAGCTGAAGGACAGGGGGCATTTGGCCGAACCCGTATGACCACTGCTGATACTGCCTGTAGTGTGATGGATACATTAAATCTTGGATTCAGGTGTGAGACATCCTTGGAGGAGCTTCCACCACCGATAACTGCGGGGTAAACCTGCAGTGTAAATGGGGCATTAGATAGTGTTGTAGAGGGGGGGCTCGGTGGTGTAGCGGTTAGAGTTCTCGCCTCCAACCTCTGAGGCCGCTGGTTCGAATCTCGGGCCGGGCGCTTCATGTTGGAAAGTTGGTAGTTACTTGCCGATGCCCGGTGGTTTACAGTGCAGTGTGCACTGGTTTCCTCCACCTATAAACTACCCATCGCAATATGACCCTGGCTGTTGAACGCAACGTAAAACAACAAATAAAATCTAAAATTTAAATCTAGAGAGTGTTGTGGTCATAACTTCTGTCTAAGGCAAATCATTAAAGTTTTGTAACATTTATTTTTGTCTGCTTGATCCAAGTTATCATATTTAATATTGTAATGGACCTGTTTGATAATCTCTTCAAGAATTCAATTCTTATCATTTGCAAACAATCACAAGTTTTCACCTCTATTACTGCATATGATGCTGATAAAACTCATAAATAAAATAAACAAAAGAAATTAACCAGTCACTTAGAATTATAGTATCACATAAGGCTATTTTCCATTCTCTCAAAACAGACAAGGCATTCTTTCCACAAAACATTATTCCACATTCTACTTCCATGAATCTAAAAACTCCTATCCTTTTTTACCCCAAGAAACATTTAGTGTAGTCATATCCCATAATATAAAGAAATCGATATGTCTATATGTCATGTACAAGTTGGGATTTTGTATAAGCTATAACTATTCTTCATTGATATTTGGTAATATGTTCTTGCTTTTACTTTTCAAATTACATTAGGCTTTAATATAGGTATTCCATTTAATACCCCTTTTACACTACACGTAGTGTCACCCGGCATTTGGTAAAACATTCCTGTCCTTGGATAACCGTCTGGCATCCGTTTGCAAACTTGCGAGTCATTAGCAAACCGTCCATTACCTTGCGAATCCTACGGATGTTTTAAAATGTTTAAAATTTCTGCCTCTGAATTTGGTACAGTCAGCATGCGTAGATGATTCCATGCATGTGCGTATGAATTTCTTGCCATGGTAACTGAAGGTGTGGTCCACGGTGTGTATAATGTTGTGACTCGGTCGTCTTTCAGTGTAACACGGCAACATAAGGCGAGTGGAGGTATATGGATGTTTCGCCACTGTGACACAAGGTCGTATATGAATCTCGAATGATTGCTGAAGGACGGGTGTTTCACCAAACACCAATAACTATGAATTACACCGCCTGTACTGTGAACAACTCTTATGATATGGGGAGAGAGGCGGTTCTGCTGTAACCGTGGAACATACTGTCTGTAATGTGAAAGGCGCATAAGGAAATGGATTTAAGTAGATATTGTAGTAATGTGACCAATTCTATATCAAATTACGCAGAAAGATTCAAATAGATAGATAATTTTTTATTGTACTGACTGTATGTTTTTAATACGCTTTTGCTTTTAAACTTTTCACATTACAGAAGGCTTTTGTATGGGTATTCCATTTAACCTATTAACAAAAACTTAAAAACTTTTGAAAGTAAGAGTTTTCCAAAGTCATCAATTGAATAAACTTTTCAAGTATTAAGTGATTCTGATGATGTGTTTAAGTTGTTTACCATAGTGCACCATAAGCAGAATATTCACATGAAAGGGTAAGCCTTTTTATTCTGATTTCTTTGAGCTAAGCAAAAAAAGGTTAAATATCACTTAAGGATGAATAGGTAGGACCCCAAACCAAAGGAAGTTACATGTGAGTTACTGTTATTCAAGGTCTTCTTTTTGCTTTGAATGACACTGATTATAAGAAATCTGGCAGGCTCAAGAAGCCCCTGTTGTAAGGCAACTGCAGTTACATCAACAATTACTGCCTTTATTGCTTTGATTGACAGTGATTATAAAAAGTGTGGCAACCTCTAGAAGTCCCTTTTGTCAGTCAATTGCAATCGTGTTAACAATTAAACCTCACTATTTTAACCCATCTTAACCAACAAAGGATTTCTTAAGTCTTTCAAGTGCAACCTATATAAATCCACACTGTCTAAAATATGTAAATCAAAAGAGGGTTTCCTTAGTCTTTCAAATTCAACAAATATAATCAAGAATCATCAGTTGTCTATAAAAACAGCACAATCTTGTTGCACTTCAGTCATTTTTCACTGAAGCAACATGGAGAGTGAGGCCATATTTTGGAAGCTATCCATACCAGGGGTAACAGTAACAGTTCTAAAAACAATTTTCTTTGAACAGAAATGCTGGAAATGGACATATTTTTGCAATCCAAAAAAATGAGTTAAAGGGGAATCCCTAGAAACCCAGGTGTTAACAGAATAACAGAACTGATATACGTGAGGATATTACACAATGTAATGTAACTCACTTCTCAGTAACTTTCTCATTTCCTTATTACTTATTACCTATAACTTGTGCTACCTTGCACAAAGTACTTCACTCAATTGTTTCAAGTTATTTCAATAAATTTTAAATTTTACATTATCGTTTAAGTTTAGATTTGGAGAATGGAAGTTCATACTTATTTATAGAACTTGAAGTTTTAGAAGCTGAAAACTATCCAAAAAACATTGGCCTTACTCGTTCACCTAAGTTATACCATTAACTGCAATCAGTTAATTAAGCCGGGCGTTGTAGGTGCCCAAAACTATTAAAACTTACTTTTACAGCTCTAAACCTATTAAAAAGTGTATTGACCTAACTTGTACAACTTTTTGTGCTTCTAAAGAGCTTCACTTTTACAACTAGTTATACAGTTCAAAACTAATAAAAAATTTATTGGCCTAACTTGCACAACTCAGTTGTACATGTTAAGCTTTTAAGAAGCACAAAACTTACTTGCACAGTTCCAAAACTATTATTGACCTGACTTGTACAAGTTAACCTTTTTCGAAGCACAAAATCTGTACAAGTTATAACTTGTACAAAATTTGAAAGAGATTTTGTACAAGTTATACTGTACAACTCAGCCGTATAAGTTATAGCTTGTACAAGATTTTGTACAAGTTATAACTGGGACTTTCCATGAATCTCCTTCCCAGAGGCCACAACAAAAATATAGGGTTGGAGCAGAAACAAAAGAGGAACATAATAACAGTGATTCTAATATATTATGGGTAACAAAAAATACTCACAAATCACCTAATAATGTGGCCACATCAAAGTGGAAATAGACTGGTGTCAAGATATAATATTCACTTTTAATTAGCTAGAAGATATTGTACAATATTGTACAATATATTAAAAGATATATTTATTTAAAAGATATTGTAAATATTGTACAAGAAATGAGGTGGGAGCAACAACCATATATTTATTATATTGAGATGGCCAAAACCTCTTAAATACAAGATCTCTAAGTAAAAAGATTATAAAAATCTTTCCTTCGGTAAACTAATTAGTCAAGTTAAACTAATGATATTGAACAGTAAGTCAGTTGGGGGCTAAAGACCCCCATTTTTACTATAAGATGGCCATAACTTCACCCATATTGGAACCTGAAGGTAGTCAGGAAATAAGAATGCCCCTTTTGTCATCCTTAATAAGTGAACAAAGTTTAACTGAGTTTTGTGAAATAATAAGACATAAAATAAAAATGTTTTTTTTTGCAATTCTTTATCAATGTGCAAAGTTTAAATGAGGTCAGTTGAAAATAAGATAGTTAGATGCTGAAAAGTCCCTTATTTACATGTACGGTGGCCATAACTTCATTCACACTGGGACTTCAAGGTAACTTTAAAGTAAGAATGTACCTTTGTCATCCTTTATAAGTGTGCAAAGTTTAACTGAGGTATGCTGAACAATATGATAGCTAGCTGGAGGCTGAACCCCCACCCCCTATGTCACTGTAAGGTGGCCATATTAGGACTTCAAGGTGACCATAAAATACAAATGTCCCTTTTGCCAATCTGTATAAATGTACCAAGCTTTATTTTAAAAATTTAAATACTAAATAAGCTTAGGGCTAAAAACCTAATATTTTCAGTTTAAAATGACAATAAAATTGTTAATATTTAAATTGTATGGTAGCCAGTGTCTTTTTTTTTGATCTATTTAAATATCATGGTAAGTTAGATTTTAGAAAATAGCACTGAAATGCACATACCCCACAGTCTGGGGAAACAGTTTTCGACACCGTGAAATATAAAAGTAGTGCAACAGTACAAGATCAGGATACTTTCAGAGCAGTGTCAGTTATATAAACGTCCAAATAATGTTTAAGTAGAGAAAGAAACATCTAAGAGACAAAAAATGTATGTAAAGATACAGTATTAAAATAAGATACTGCAATAGCAAGATGACAGCATTAATCAGTAAACTAAAAAGTACAAAGCTGTAAAATTCATTAATTGGAGTATAGCTGTCAATAGAAATAGCACAATTATGTAAAAGCAGACGCAATAATCAGCTGCAGCAATCCATATATCTTTGTCATAATATAAACATGTCTCAAATATGGAAGGTGAACTCACTCTGGCAGAGCCAAATTTAATGGTAACACTATGATGATGCACATCTACACCCCTAACCAATTCCCTACCAAGTATCCACTTCCTGCACTTTTATAGTCAAGATTTTATAGTCAAGGTCACTACAGCAAGGTCAAAGGTCAAATCATGGTCACCCCATGACGTTTCCCCCCACAACTCCCAAACAATGTCCCTATCGAGTATCAACTTCCTACAACTCATGGTTTCTGAGATATAGCCTGGATAAGATTTTATAGTTCAAGGTCACTATGGCAAGGACAAATCAAGCTCACACCATTACACTGCACACCTACAATCCCCCACCAATGTCCCTACCAAGAGTCAACTTCTTACACCTTACAGTGCCAAGATAAAGTCTGGACAATATATTATAGGTCAATACAGCAAGGTCAAAGATCAAATCATGGTGAAACTATGATGTTGCACACCTACATCCGTCAAAAACAATGTCTTGGCAAGTATCAATTTTGTACACCTTACAGTTTCGGGGATATAGCCTGGACAAGACACTCAATGTCAAGATCACTACGGCAAAGTCAAAGGTCAAATCAAGGTCACACAATGACATTACACACCTACAACTCCCAACTGATATCCCTACCAAATATCAACTTCCTACGCCTTATAGTTTCCGAGATATAGTCCGGAGACGATTTCATCGGTAAGGTCACTACGGCAAGGTCAAAGGTCTAATCAAGGTCACATTATAATGATGCACACCTACATCCTCCAGACCAATTTCCTACACTATGCGGTTTTGGAGATATGGCCTGGATAATATTTTCAAACTCAAGGTCACTCTTGCAAGGTCAAAGGTCAAATCAAGGTCACAACATGATAGTGCACACGTGCACCCCCTAACCAATGCCCCTACCAAGTAACAACTTCCTACACCTTACAGTTTCTGAGATACAGCCTGTAAACTGACACCCGCCCAGCCAAATGCCCATCCGGGTAAAAAATTATGCTTGTACATTATTAGCTACTTTTCAACATTAAGGTGACCTTAAGGTTGCAGATACAGGGCTGAATCTTTGGTATATGAAAGATTATCAAAAAGTAGCTGAATAACTTACTCCAACAAAACATCAAAATATTGACCGTTTTTGAGATACAAAGTACCCATTTTTAAAAAGTTTACGAAAATCAAACACCTCCCATTGAGGCATTTTTGGTCCGATTAATCAGAAAATCCTTTCCATAGTGTGGATTTAGTTCTAAAATGTAACTACACAAGTTTATAGCACTGGTGTGTGCATTGTTTAAATGGGGTGTTTTTGAAAAAATGCTTAAGGTTATCTTAAGTAACATTTAAGGTCTCCTCAAGGTATCCCAAAAATTTTTCCTGCCACTATAGTTTGACAGAGAGACAAGACGGAAAAAAAAAATTCCAAAGCCAAAGAAGTTATTCAAGAAGACCATAATCTGGTTGCCATGGTGTTGGCAGCGCTGATTAGTCGAACCTATGTGAAAACAAACAGGCACCCCTAAGATGCCACTTTATAATCCAGATTTCCTTATTTACTTAGTTTTATGTGCCTTGGCAGAGGTATGCACTCTCTGAGTGCTTAATTTGCTGGTATATGTCATTCAGGAAGTTTTCCTCTTGTCTAATTTCCATTGGTTCGCCGAAAATATCAATCACCCTGTATACACCATTTTATTTCACCTTTAAAACTACCTGTCATGATGGAATTTTCAGAACTGTGTTAAAATTAATACAAAAACAGAATAATTAATATATCGCCTTAAATCAGAATGAGACTCACCCATCTTGTGACATGAGGTAGTAATCTATACCAATATCTTCTGTAAACTTTTTCCATGAACGCTGCCGGTGGTAAACTCCTGGCATAAGATTATCGTCCATACTACTTTCGCTTGTGAGGGAAAAACCCCGGAAACTTCTCTGAGTTTGCAGGTCATGCCCCTCAAAAGTGTGAGGTTGAGTATTGCTCAGCGTAGGTGACAAGGGGCTTCCATCTTGCAGAAAGAGTTCGTGAGAATCGGCAAATCCACGCACAAAATCGTCCTTGCTTATTTTATTATCACCGTCGGTATCCAACTCGGTGAATATCGTGTCGAATTCATCTTCTGTCAAAGAAATACCTTTGCATAAATGTCGTAATTCCGACTTGCCGAGATATCCAGTTTGTCTTGTATCAAAGGTATTGAATAAATTCTCAAGCAACTTCTCAGGCTTTTGGTCTGCCATCTTGGATGCACAATTTTCCTTTTTTCCAATTTTTTGTTAATCCATATTTTGTGTTGAGCAATATGTTTTAGTATTTCACACAATTAGACGTATTAAGATTAACACTTGGACAAAGATTTTTGTAAAAGAACATATCTTAACCAATCTTTATTTGACAAATATACATTTAATTGTTTATTCAATTAATCGCTTATACTTATTCACATTTGGGTAAAAATATTTTCAATTTATCTTTTTTTTTAATTATTCATACATTTATCTCTTTTATCCAAATATGGTCACCTGTTGCTGTCTTATCATTGCTACATATCTGTTAGTATTCACAGTTAAACTACAAGTTTGAAAGGAATCTTATGATGATAAACTATTCTTAAATATTTTGAAACTTATTTTCTTGCTATCCAGATATGATATAGTTAATGGCTACATACTACTTGCTCTAGATATCCGTTGAAATTCACAATTTTCACAAAACAAAATTCTGAAGTATTTTGCACCCATATTTGTTGTTCCCAATATTTATAATCGTTGAATGGGTATACTTGTCATCATATCCATTCAGTTTTGACAAAAGTACTCTCACATCTTGAACTTTTTTCATGTCTTTTCTTCATGGTTATTGCAGACCAACAAGTAAAATTATGATTCAGTCTGAAGTACCCTACAAGTATCCTTTGTCAAAACAAATTGAAAATCTATATTCAGATTCTTTTCAAGCAGTAATTTGATTCCTTGCGAAATATACCACGTTTCACACACTTAAATCGCCATTCTTTGAAAACTATCTGTCAGAATTTTCTCTGTGATTCCAGTCTTGAGAAAATTTTGGCTGAAAATATAAGAAATATAGGAAAATATCAAAATATATACAAATATAAACAACCCTGTATTAAGTGGAAACTTAACAGACCAAAAAAAATAGTTCTTCCTACTAAAAATCAGGGTACTTCCAGTTAACAAGAAAAGCATTATGTACCGACCTGTAATAAAATATTATTCCAAATATTAATCTAAACACATTAATTGATCAAATAAATACTGTTATCGTTTAGCCATATATGGTCACAGCACTTTACAGATACATATATTACTCAGTATTGACACAATGTCATATACATTAGTGCAGGTTTACATGCAAGTGAACGGCGATCTGCAACTGATGAGTGTCAATTTAAGCGAATACAATTCTTTTTTATTTAAGAAAAACCTCTCACTTTCTACTACTCAAATAATTTACCTTTTATGAGCTCAATTCCACCCCACTTAACTTGTATCTCCCAGTTTTTTTCATAAGAAATAGGCTCTTTCAGTTTATGAAAATTTGCTTTTCAACCACAGACTTTCACTCTCCCAAGCAAGGTTTTCATAACAGAAGCTGTAGAGTGTTTAAATTAAGGTTGAGCTGACTGGCATATGATTATTCAAGTAATGCCAACAATTTATCAACAAAGGTATATGGAGACATTGCAAAATGTCAATCACTATAATGATTGTGTACACTAAAATGCTTATTAAATATATTAAATGAACTAATATAATTTTAGCTACTGCTCCCAACCACAATTTGTCACGATTTGATCTCGATAGCCCTGTTGGTGGTGTGTTTGTGTATAGTACCATGGATTTCTGTTGATTATAATATACATTGACACAAGTACAACCTATAAATAGACTTTAATCCCCCCTGCCACACACACCAAAAGCATGATAACATAATTCCTACCAGAAATTAGCACCCCAACATGTGCATATTACTTAAATTTATAAAAACAATTCACTTAACTCTGTTATGACTTTGCATACTATCATTCTCATCTAACTTACTAGATACACTCCTAGAAATGCAGGACTGTCACTTGTCCATTTTCTGTCTTGAGGTTTATACCAAGTTAGAATAACAAACAATTACAACCAAACAGTCCATGATAAAGCTTCAGGTACAATATTGTGACATTAACACATTTTTTACTGTTGATTGCATAGATGGAAATGCTGCCTTAATCTATTTTATATATGCGTGTAAATTTGTTACTGTTTTTGTACAGCATACCACCAGTTTAACACGGGACCATGTGTCCTAACTAATTACTTTATCAGTTGACAGATGTTATCAAATAATCCTGTCCATACATTGTTTTTTGTTAAACTTACAGTAAACCCCTAAAAACATGACAGGGTCTGTAACAATTGTCAGCAGCTGTAACCCAGTTATAATATTTACCCTGACATGCCCCAAAAGGGGAGGGGCAAGAGTATTTAATCAGGTCTGTTTGTTTGTCTATCTGTTTCTCTGAATGAATAATCAAAATAACACTCGAGATGCAATAGTTTTCAAGTTACAAGTGATTTTACTAATTATGGAAGGTACTTAAAGTCAGAAAGTAGCTATTTCTCACCTAGCTATTGGGACAGGCTCTCAAGTTACTCCCCATGTTGTAGCTATGGAAAAAGTAGCTGAACAAGGTAACTTAACAAAATGCTCTAAATGCAATACTTTTCAAGTTATAAGTGATTTAGGGCATGTTTTCATGAATTTTAATGCATTAAAAATTATTTTAAAAATTCATTAAAAAATAAATAAGACACATCCAAGCCTGATATTCATATAGGGGAATCTTTCTGTAGCCCAGTACATACACGCAGATAAGAGACAAATTCCGTCAAAAGTCAATGACAAAATTGTGATAAAGTTTTGACATTTTCACACTTTAGGTGGGGGTACCGTGTTTGTAATAGTTCTGGGGAACAGATGAACAAACAGATCTGCATGCCTTGAACACTTTTTCATCCTCGATAGATAAGGTATCTTTTACAGTATACAGCATGTCTTTGAGCCTTGTACTTTTGGAGCAGAAGTGGACGCAGACGCATACATGGACACCCAGAGTGATGCCACAATGTTAGCTGACTGACAAGCCAGCTGACGTAAAAATATACATCAGATTGGGATCATATTTTCACAAAAATTTGGGTATACTCTTGAGATCTGTCTTCATCAAAGACGATCTTGTTATAGATTGTGACTCCAGAAACGTTTTAGGGATTTTCAACAACATCTACTACATAACTCAAAAACTATAAATCATATTGAGGGCTTATCGTCACACAATGTGAGGGTGTAATTCTAATTCTAATAGTATTTTTATAGCGCCTAATCTCTATCCAAAGACAGACTCTAGGTGCACCAAACAGAAGCAAAAAACTGTAATCATAAACCTGAGACATAGCAAGGGTGTACCCTTGGCTCATTTCCCATTAACGATAATCTGGACCTACAACGGAACTCCAAAAATAAAAATCATTTTAACTGGAGGTCTATTTTGTATGCTGACAAAAAAAAACATTTTGTTATCAAAGGTTGTGGTTGTATCTACATGTGTCTTCAATAAGAGGCACTTAAATCGAAAGCCTGTAGATGTACAGACTGATGTTAACTTACACTACTCTGAAATCGTATAACAAAAAACAATCATACTTCTCATTGTCAAAGCTTGGGGTACTTAATTCCCATTAAACTGGATTTCCAAGAAAAACATTACAAGAAGAAGAAATACTTTGAAGAATAACAATGTGGTGATGTATAGTGACAATTTATATACAATTAGGCTCTGTAGATAACAGGAAGCATTAACTTCAGGTTAGAGACTGGACCTTTCTATAGAGCAATAGGGTATTAAGTGCAAAGGTATTGACGATATTTTCAATAGTGTGTTTGGGCTTATTTATTGATTATTTAAAAGTAAATGGAATATCAAACTGAAAACATCTGTTATGTTTGTACATAATACTGCAAACAAAAATGCGTTTGTCTGTATAAAAACCAATTTATGATGACATATCATACAAACAACAAAATGTGCACCTGTTGGTGTCCTTAATGAAAGGTTATCCGAGGCCTAAGAGAGTTAATTACTGTACAGTTGATGACGTATACCAAATATGGCTTGTTAATGATTACACGTAAAAGGAGTTTTTGCTTGTTCGATGATAAATACAGTAAAACTACTAAATTTTGCCCATTGTCCATAATTCAAATTGTACTTTTGAAGCACTTAATCTCTATCCTAAAAACAGGCTCAAAGACTTGTCAAACAGTAAAAACAGAGATCCATAATCAATTGTCCTGAGACATAGCAGGGGTCAGCCCCACGGGAAAACACCAGGATTAACCAAAATATTACTACTACCCTGCATAAATTGGCCACAGGCATAAGTTGCCCGCGGCTCATCTACAGGCTCCAGAAAGACAAATAGGTTATTGTACACCAATGAAAACTGTTGCATATAATAAGTTTAACAATAATACATGATTTCAGAGTGTAGTAGGCCACTCATGTTAAAGCCCTATGAAGTTGTGGTGGGGGCGGCCAACTTATGCCTGCGGCCAACTTATGCAGGGTAGCAGTAGAGTGGGTAAGCTTCTGCAAATAGGTCAGTTTTCAATTTCTTTCTGAAAAAAGGCAAGAGAAGTGACTGAATGTACATCATCAGGCAGATTATTCCAAACTACTGAAGTATCATATGCAAAGCTGAAACCAAAATGCTCAGTAGACTTGTATACTGATGAGTCAAATTGAGGGACCTCAAGTGCAACTCTACCTATTTGACTTGTACAAGTACTGGTCTCTAGGTTTAAGAAAAAGTTCAAACAATTTAGGATGACCACTTTATAGGAACTTTTTTTCCCTAAACATTCTTACCATTACATTGTTTATGCGTCTGATGAGCCTCTCCAGTAAAACTGTGTATAAAATCCAGTAAGGGACAACCCAAACTCAACTCATCTTTCCACACAACCCCAACTTGGCAAAATTGTCCATTTGTGATGTCATATAGTTTGATGACATCACAGGCCAATGGCATCACAAAAACCCATGGTCCTGTTTGTTTACCAATGGACTGACAAATGCCATTGGCTTGAGGGATCGTCGCCTTAGCAACTGACAATCTTGACCCAATCCAGGTCATTCAAACATGGTCAGGCAAGCAGTGTAGCCAGGTTTTCTTGTACACCAGTAAGGCAGTCTTAAACAAAGGGTAATGTTCAATAGGCAACAAATGGAGAGCCTTTCTTACAGGAGTGATGTGCAAGAACTTGGAGCATTCCGTATCCACCAACATTCTGATACTTGCAATGACCTGAACAAAAAGACTCTATTTTTTTCAACACAGTTTTCCAAAAATAATATTACGTCATACTGATTAAAGCTAAAATACTTACACTGTGGGCTGTTTTTGACGAAGTGGCTTAAGCCAGGCTCAACTCTAAGACCTTATAGGCTCAAATATCTGACACTATTTTATTGACAATACAGTCTCATACCCAAAAGAATTTCATTGTGCTCAGCTTGAGATCTGGATGAGTCAATCAACTGGGGTCAGTTTTTAGCCTACGAATTAGGTGAAGCAGTGTCTGAGCCCAGAATCTTGAGTACTGTTTGTGTTTTGTGTCTTACGAGGGCTCTTGTTGTATATTTGTACTAAAATATGTAAATATTGTAACATTTGATAACTTTCATTTTCAAACTAAATTATGCCAATTATATATAATACAGAGTATTAAAAATGGTCTTCCATATAAGAAAAAAGATCTCTTAAATGTCATAAAATATACAAAAAAATTCAATGCATGAATATCAAATGCTCAAGTTTGAAGTAGTTATCACACTGTTGTGAACTGGTTTTTGAGTAATTAATCAGTCATGTTTTGTTAATGTATTTTTATTTGCTATTTCTCATCACAGAAAATTAATATTAATAAAACATGCTGCATTTCTGGTAATATAAAAGTACAAATCACTTCACAAAGTATTGTATCTTTTAGTATTCACTCTCTTCCTGCTAAATATTCTGTTTCATATATAATCCTTTAGGTTAGGTAACACTTAACACCAATAAGTTTCTCATTAACACTTTATCTATGACCAGTTTCCATAACTAACATCTGAGTGTATAACTGACTAATATAATAATAGCCCTCTTACTCACACTGAGGATTCTAGAGTGAAGAACTGAAGTGATAAGACTCTTAATATTCCCACTATATATACTTGAGTTCCCTATTGTCTCATACCAACTAATTTGTGCATGTAATAGAGGGCAAGCTTTTACAAATAGACATATGGAACATATCTGGACAGGAAATGACTTGGACATGTGCTAGGACCTACAAAGGCTTTACAAGCTATTTACACAGTGAAATACTTGTTATCATTTGACATTAGGAAACTGCTATATGAGACAATCTACAAGGCACTTGCTGTGTATGACTAAATAAGGAGCATCTTGAGCTGAAGTAGAAACACTAATAGGCTCAGAGTGAGTTATTTGAGAGAACACCTTATATGCAAGCCAAAGACACAAAGGGGAGTTAAGGTTTTCCATCAACAAGAGTATTTAAAGCATTGAGGAAATATCCTTTAAAGATGATTGAGATGGGCAATATGTTTTAACACAGATGTGTGCAAGTTTTGGACATGAAGTATATTTTATAGTACACTTATTCTGAAGCTATTCATACACCTAGAACACATAACAAAATATATCCATAACTTCCTTTGCCATTCAAAGCTTGGGAAAAAAGTGTGTTACAAACTTGTAAGATCTTGCCAGTAATTAGGCAAGACAACTAATAGACTTGACTTGCTCAGACTTTTCCCAAGACCTAAACTGAACATCTTTACAATCAGCTAAATACTTTAAGTTAAGTCATTAGTACAGAGTAATAGGTTTAACATGTAAGTCTTTACAATGTGGAACATAAATCTCACACTAGCTTTAAAAGGACATACAATAAGGAATAAGAATTTGACATAGAAGAAAGATTGAGAACTTGAAACTTCACTGTATTGTTGTACACCTTGGTCAAAGTTGGACAAACCATAAGCCCTTCTGGTACAGATGCAATATCAGCAGTCTCTATGAGCACCTCAGATCCATCAGGTAAATGTGGAGTAGTGCCCATCACCAATGATAATGTGCGTGCTGGAATGCTGACTGGATTACCCTTGCACAAAACCTTGACAGCCCCAATCTTACCAGATCCAGTTGTGGAAATCTTTGCCTTGATCCTCTCACTCCAAACCTGTTTAGACTTAAATGCCATAAGTTCATCCGTCAAACCTGGACGCCTTTGGGAAGAATTCCTGAGAAAGTCCATTCCTTTCCCATCTTTGAACATTTTCTGTAACACATTACACCCAATGACACCAGGCACCTTCAACTTTCTGTCCTTTGTAGATTTGTCCAGAGGATCCTTTACCACAAAAACACAAACTTGATCATAATGTGTATTGTCAAGGGCAAGATTAATTTCCAAAAGTCCTACACATGGAATCTCTATTCCATTTGCTGCTTTTAAACTAACCCATCCATGGAGGTCACTAAGTGGTTTCTGAAGGTATTTTCTGTAAAAGGATTCTGTTACGGTAGTTACTTCTGAGCCTGAGTCCACTAAGCACATCACATCAACACCGCCCATCTGCGCTACTACAACTGGACAAGTGCCAACCATATCACTCCTTGATCTCTTAAGTTCTTGTGCAAAATCCTCTTCACAAGTCCCATGTGAGCTATCTTGATCCCCCAATGGGTTGCTTACTTGCCCACTGGGTTGCTTGAGTTTAAATGCTCCTTCCTGGACTTCAGTTTGAAGCAGTTGGCTTTGATATGACCCGGCTTCTTGCAGTAATGACAAATTATGTTCTTCTTTTTAGTGCTACTCACAACACCAGCTTGACCAACTCCACTACTGCTGCCAGAGTTATCCTTAAGGTCCTTCATCATAGCAGTGAGATCCTCAATTTGCTTTTGCTGTTTCTCTAATAATAGACACATGTCACTGTACTTCAGGCTCTCTGAGGAAGCTTGCACCTCACTGGATACCTCTGCCTGATGAGATGAAACAACACTATCTACCCATGTTATAGCATGTTGTCGTACTTCCCAAAACTGTAAAGTTGGACGTTCCTCATTCAGTCTCCTTAGCTCCCTTCTCAAACCCAGGTCTAACACTCCTTCAGCAAATTTATGTTTGATCATATCGTCCCTTGACTTGTACATACCCGGCTGTGCTTCTACAATGGCATTTAACTTAGTCGTAAGATCCAGAGCATAATCCTGTACGGTCTCCCCTGCGACCTGGTTCCTGCTGTAAAATTGTTGTTGTAGTTGTACCGCTGAATCTTTGGAACCATACAAGTCACGAAGTACTTGAAGAACTTTATCTAATGTTGCCTTGTCCAAACATATCCGGAATCTAACCTCAGTTTTTGCCTCTTTCTCCAAATGGTCCATCACAAACATTACCCTTTCTTTTTCATCTCCAAATCTGTTCCTTACAAAATCACCTATGCTCTGTAACCATTCAGTAACATCAACTTCCCTGGTTAGTTTAGGAAATTTCCTGTCCTTGGAGTACACCATCTTACGAGCACTGAGCTCCTTAAGTTGTAACTGCAGTTGGTCAACTTGTTCTTTCAATTCAGCGGCAGTCGCCATATTTAACAAAACAAAGTGCTATATACCACAATAGTGTTTGGGGGTTTCAATACAACAAAGTACAATCACATTAATACATCAATGACACACCAACTACCACCATCATCTGACAATACTTGAACCAATCAAAATTTTCCACATGAAAAAAAAAATGTTAAGTATACCAGAGACAAACAACTGTAAAACACAATTACATATGATAACCAAAACCTAACCAGTCTTCAAACAAAAATCACTACAATAACTGAAGTTACACACAGCTGGTTACGCAAGACCAATTTCACATGTACAACTATTGCCTTTAAAAGTTCAGCAAGTACAAATGTTTTTACTGTGATCTGCTGCTGTGATGCTGTCTCCACAATCACCAGATGTAAGGTCTCCAGAATAACAGCAACCACGAGGCAAGAGAGAGAAACAAAAAATGAAATTGTCTTACAAATACCAGTAACTGCACCAAATTGTCCTGGACTGAAGTCTTTAATATCTCTCTTGGCTATCAGATGCTCCAACAGCTGCTGTAGTTGACTGCCATCGTGAAACCACTTGAACTTGAACTGTTACTGCGACTGCTAACTGCGCCATTTGTAGTGGGATGGTAACACAAATCTAACTAATCCAGTTTCCCAAGTCATAGGCAGAATCAAACAAATCAACTTGAAAGGAATGTTGAAACAAAAGATACATCACAATATAATCCAGTTGCCTAATCACTCTCCACAAATGAAACAAATCAAGTTGAAAGCAGTGGTTCAACAATAGACACCTTATGACCTAGTGACCCTCCCATTGTCAAATTAACTGAGACAGAGTCTTGGAACAAAAAGGGGATTAAGATTAACCCTATCAATGTATTATGATGTAAATAAAAGAAGTAACATTTAAGTAGAAAAATAAGTAAATAATATCATTTCTTTTAAAAAATAAAGACTATGTGTACAAATTATAAGTTGGGCTAATATCTGAAACCAAATCTTAAGATGAGATAAGCACAAAAAATCTAAAATTTAAATATAAGTATTTAAATAAACTAGCACGGTTATATTCAATTTCATAATTAAAACTACCAATGGAGTATGATATAACAAATTAATATTAAACTAGCTTGTTAATATTAAATTTTAGCTTAAATCATTCCTAAGTTTAGTTATCCTAAGTTGGGCTAATATGTTCTAGCCCATGTTAAGATGGGCTGACTCCAACATCAACATTTTTAATTACTAGTGCCTTCACCAGGAGGTTATGTGTTATAGTGTATTCATTTATTCCTCTGTGTTCATGATTAATATAACTCTATTGTACATTATCTCCATGATTTTTTGTGGGTAGGCCCTGTCTGCACTCTAAGAGTCATTTCTACTTAAAATATGCAATGAGATAAGCAAACTTATTGATTCTACTCGGCCTTGCTGTAAATTGATACAGCTTGCATAAAAAAATCATTATATCGCTTGTTTTAAGTCGAATAATAATGTACATTTCTTTATTCAGTTAGTGTTATACATCAAGCCTAGTACCTTTGTATTGGTTATATTGTGACGGGTAGTTGGAAAGCAAGAGAAACCCAGAACATACAGTTGGTCAAGGTTCTGTACTGTATACTGCTGAGCTAGGGTAAGCAATTACCAGCTTTCCGACTTGAGATTAGGCCAGGATTCAAACTGATCTAAGAGGTGGGAGGCGAGTGAGTTACCCCTGTGCTACTATGGTCCCCATAACATACATATCTTTTGATTAAAACAGGCAATGGCACAAGCATAAGTTATGGATTTAAACCACAACAAATAACACAACAATGAACCTTTTAGAGCAATTTTTAAGTGGCAATAAATTATACTGCCAATCATAAGATTTCTGCATGAAAATTAATGACACCTCTACATTAGCAAATGGCCAACCAAAACAAAGCTTACAAATCCTAACATTTTTAATCCGCAATCCCCAATGGCTAGATATAACCTTGTCTACCTCCAGGAGAGACTTTTGAGGTTATCAGTGGCCTTGTGGGTTAGTATGTTTGGCATATAATCACAGGCTGTCCCCTCAGTGAGGTTCGAGTCCAACAAGCGCATGTCCTATATGATCCTGGACGCGTTTTCAGAAAAGTGATCCAGATCAATTTGAGCCCAAAATCAGATCAAGTTTACAATTGTTTATACTAAATTTGAGCTGATTTCTGGCTCACCTTGATCCCTGTTTAAATACCACCTATCCTGATTTTGGCTACATTTGGCATACTAAAAAGCCAGTGAAGTTCATCACCCCAGTGAAGTTTGTGACTTGAATTTTATAATAATATTAAAACGTCTTTACCGTGAACTGTCAGCGTACAACTATAACTTGCTGTTAAAAGTAACCACTCCATTTATTTAAATGTGAATATTACATGTCCTTGACTGATTTACAGCAGGTGATGAACTTCATTACAGTGACGAAATTCAGTGACTCACCAGTACACCGTTCAGTTCATGTGTCTGCTGATTTAGCACATGTGCCAAAATTGTGTCAGTAAACATGTAGCATCGTTAAAAGACTACAAAACACTCATGAAGTACAGTAGACCGAGTATCTGTCCCGTCGCCAATTGCTATTGATGTACTGATGGACACAATGGCGAGGGACAGAGCTCACATGTACTTGTTTTTTGTGTAAATTTTGAACGGCATATTTCTAGACATATTACAACAAGTATGAAGTGTTATTTGAATTCTTTTTTTATGTTTATGTGCCGTTCACTAATATTTAAATGCCAATCAAACTGGCATGCATGTATTTCAACCTGTTTTTAAAATGTAAACAAACCTTCAACAGTACATAGTTATCTATAAAAGAAATTCCTTGCTTGTAAAAGCAGTTTAGTAAAACAGCATATGTACTGTAAACCGGATACAGCTACATGGACATAATAATTACTTTTTAAAGTAAATGAAATAATTTCCCACTGTCCGAGATTTACACAGAAAACTAGTACATGTGAACTCTGTCCCTCGCCACTGTGTCCATCAGTACATCAATAGCAATTGGCGACGGGACAGATACTCGGTCTAGAAGTACAGAATTCCACCACAGGGCATTTCCAAAAGGATTTTCCTTTTGTATCCAGAATATGATCCAGATTTTTCCCAAAGTGAAATCACTCCTTCCATTGGTCTGGCCTATAACCAACAAACAAATTTCATGGGGATCTGATCATTTACTTTTGGATTTATCCTGCAAACAGACAAATATACCCAAAAACATAATACCCTTGAGGAATAATTAGGCTTACCCAAGATACAGATAGTAGAATTCCAGAAGAGCTAACTGAAATCCTTGCTAACACAAAATAACTGGAAAACTTTGTGTCCAATAATATTTATATCATGCTTTTACTATATCCATAAATATTACTTGCATTAGATAAGTGAAAAATAAATGAACATATTCTGAGCATATTCAAAACACATTTGAAGTTTAAAATATTCACGTCATTACAGTACATACAAAAACTTAATCCATCTCTTTGAAGATTTACACCCACATTTGATGCATTTGTGAAATGCAAGTTTATAAATATAATAATTCACACCATATGGCATTTGAAAACCCCTTGCAACATCCCTTCAAATGGTACAAATATCATTGATTTCTCATTAAACCAAGTTTACAACATTATCATATTTCCATATAAAGTACTCAACACATTAAAGGCATATACAGTCCTTTTTATACTATGTTATACACGTGTATCTAGCCTTGCTGAATGATCAAGCTTCTTTGCATTTAGGGGAAATTTTCATTTCAGGTAATGACGTTTCCGTTTATACACATGTACTGACTTTTTGTCTACTAAGCTTATATCTTATAACATGTATGAGTACTTTATGAATACCGGACATCTGTGTGCATGTTTGAAAAGATATCATGCCAATTTGAGCCTTACGCAAGGCTAACGTGTACCATATGTTACAGGACCCCCCTCCCACCACCCCTCCGATAATGTTATCCTAAGTGGTGACGTCACACTTTTTTTGGTCATTCGTTTTTGTTGACCCTTTTGGCATAACATGGTGTATATTTATCGGCTTTATATATATACTGGCATAACTATTGAATTTGTAAATACATGTTATCAAAGGTGTATTAACTTAGATCTAATGATTTTATTTTAAAATTCCCTCAGAGCATTTTAAAACTTTTGATACATACAAAATATGACAGTAAATGTGATTTGAAAAATCTCTCATTTGATAAATTTATATATAAGACCCCGTGTGTCACATTTTCTGTTTGAAATCATAAATCAGCACACGTACTAAATAGGCACAAACAGGAAGTAGGTATTAAATGTGATGTGCCGACCAATGAGTATTGCTAATAAAAATATACACATTTGTAAGCTGTGAATTGATTGGTTTAAATTGTCCCAATTTAGGCCTAAAACATCACGGAATTCTTTTATCTGTCCGGTAAAAATTAGCTCAAGAAGGTTAATGAAGTTGCTGGTAGCTTTTATGAAGTCCATAAGTAGCACCTGTGTCAATCCATGTTTATTTAACAAAAACAGAATCACAACAGGTGCAAATAAACAAATTTTGTTGAACTTGTAATATATACCTATATATTAATTATCCTTGCTTGAAACACATGGGAAAATTCCATTATTTGACAACTCTTTAAATATACAACAGTCACTTCGACACAAAAACTTAACTCCGTGCATTACATTGAATATTGCCAACTTTGATAGCAGATTATTTCTCTGTTGCAAAAATATGCCTTTCACCTGAAGACTAAACAGCTTGTTGTCCTTAAAATCAATAAGTTTCAAGAGTCTGGGCAAATTCACTACAAATGCGGGAGAATATTGACAAAGTCATCATTTCTTATGAACTGTTCATACTTTACCGATATCAGGTGTAACACTGTTTGACTGCAGGGACTTTTCTGGCGATGTGTCACAACATTTAACTAGAAGGCACTCCTAGAGCCAAAGCCTCTACCAAGGTAGCCAATAATGGAGTAATCTCACAAACAAAAAATCAATGAAATGGAACTGTTGAAAGCTTGGAATTTGTATTGTATCTAAAATATGATCCAGTTCTTTTACAAATTTAATCGGTTCTTCCTTAAGTCAGGCCTTACCCATATGACAACTTTCATAATGATACATACATTAGTTATGGAATAATCATGACCACAGAAAAACATAGTGGTGGTGGACCAATTCACGCCCCGGTACCTATTCACGCCCACCCCTAAATTTATCCAAAACAATCACAGTTACACAATAAATTACAAATGTATGTGACCAATTTGATGATTATCTATGATGTGGAAAACACCTTCTCTAAGAAAAATTATAAATCTTCAAGAAAATTAAGGGTGGGCCTGAATTGGTACCCGGGCGTGAACTGGTCCACCACCACTACAAACACACCCATAGTTAGAAAGTACTCAGGGATTTTTTTTTAATTTGTGTCCAGAAAATAATCCGGATCTTTTGCAAAATGTCATCACTTCTTCCTTTCTGAAGAAGGGAAATTTAATGAAGATTCTATTTTTTACTTTCGGAGCAATGTCAATCAGAAAGCCAAATTCACTAAAAAATTCAATGACAATCAAACCTTAGAAAAGTCTGGATTTTTGTTTGTTTTTTTTTTGTTTCTAGAATGCGATCTGGGTCTTTCTGAGAAAATCACTTCTTCCTTCAGTCAAGCCCTACATAAAATTTCAGAAAAATCTTTTCAGAGGCTGTACGCTACAACAATACCTAGATAAGGTGACCTTAGATCTAAGTAAGGGAAGGTTAATTTTTCACGTAAGTTTTTATTGGACTTTATATTCACGAACAAAAGTTAGGAATGTTCAGTTTCATCTTACTTGAAATCTAAGAAATACTTAAAATCTAAACTAGAAATGTTCTAAGTATTGTTGTTGAAAACGGCCCCAGTTCTTTTTGAGTTATAACAAATAGACAGATAGATAGACAGACAAACAGATTATAAAGTGTGTGATATACTCACTGTTTAGTCCATACCATAAGTCATCCACCATATCAAATTAACAGTTCTTGAAGTGCTTTTTGTTATAATGAACTTGAGATTTTAATTTTACTTTGAGGGGGGTTAGTTAGTTAGTTAGTTGGGGGGTTAGCTGGGTGGTTAGTTAGAACTAGGTTAAGACCCAGTTTCAGATCCATTGGTTAGATCACAATTTGAAACCTACAAAAATATGGCTCTGTTTACCTCCTTTGCCCACTTCTTGTCGCAATTGGTGTGCCCTGTTTAACTGGGGCGATCTTAAAAAGTGATGGTTTGTCTTAGGAAGTGTAAACATTGTTTTAAGAGGAATGAACTTTCAAGACAGTTTATAAGATGCATTAATTAGCTTCATTTTAAAAATAGGTCTCGTGAGACCCCATTCGAATCCATTGTACACAAAAAATTAGCGTTTTCACATATGCATATTGTGTTTTGTACATTTGACATTTCTAAATTTAGCAAAATGTCATGTCCGTCAATTAGTTCAAAGTTTAACACAGAAAGCCCTTTTATAAGTAAATGTACATATTGTTTCATGCTGGTTTTCAAATCTCTATGTACACAGTGTAAAAATTATTGATTTTTCATATTTGTATCAGCCCACCAACTATACACGTTTAAGACTCCACATTAATATATATTTGTAAATATAAGAACTCTATATAGTTACTTATCTTCGAGTATTTATGTTACTATATTACTATGACAAAATCTCAACTTACGATAGTAACAAGTAATGATTAAAACTATAAAAATGTTTTACTATATGAGCAGATAGAGGTATTCATTGTAAATCAACATCTTTAAGGTCACCTTAACTTAAATTCAATAAATATAACTTGACTCCCACTAGGAAAAACATCTGTTACTTGAACGAAGAGTTATGGATTTTCATATTGATTTTTTTTCAGAATGGCCAGAACTATCTGAACTATCATTTGATGATTTTTGTCATTGCAAATTTCCTTGAATCCTTGAGTTCGTATGAAATATTATTTCTCATTCAATATCCGCACAGGTTAAACAGAATTTTGTTCATTTTGCTTCAAATATTGTCAGGAAGCCAGCAAATACATACATCATTCACATTGTCCCGATAGGAACAAGGGGGTCGATTTCATAAATGGTTTTGGGGTTCAAATCCCTTTCACAAAAAGGCTGACTTAACTGAGCCAGGTTTGAGGTTAACTATCAACTCTTTATGGTATAATGCCCCTGTTCCACCAAAGGATTAAGCCCCGATCCTGTCTGGGACCCTTAATCGTGGACAGTCGGTGAAGAAAAAGCAAAAATGGGCGGGAATACTGGGTCGGTAGTGAAGTCTGGGATTAAGTACAGATCGTCCCCAGGAGGCCTCAGACAGTCCCCGACTGGTCTGGGACTAAGCACCGACTAAGCCGCGTTTCTGGTCGGTTTCAACCACGATCCTGTCGCACACATACCGACTAACACACGATTAAGTCCCGACCCCACAAGGTGTCCTGAGGCGTCCTCAGGCCTCCTCAGTCTTCCCCAGACCAGGATCACCGATTCTTGTTTTGCAAAAGTTGCTGGATTTTCTGGGTATATATATATAAAATCCGCGATCTAATCACCATTGCTTTTGTAGGAACACAGCAGGATGCCACCTTTTAATGGAAGACAGATTCAACAACAACTTAGGGCTTTTTTGGTTTTTATTCAGTTACAAATAATCATGTATTTCCTATTTCTACGTCGACCACAGCAACCACCACCACCAGCACCCATACAGAGACCTAGAAGAAGGCACAACATGTGGGTCAGGCCATGGCTACTGCCGAGAGAGGAGAGGGGGGCCTACCACAACATTATGGCTGATCTGTATGCCACAGATATTCCAGGATTCACCAACTAAATGATAAAGACCAGACTGGAACCACACCTTGCCAGGCAGGCCACCAACTACAGAGCACCAATCAGTGTTGGGGAGAAGTTAGCCCTCACCATCAGATATCTGGCCACTGGAGAGTCCTACATATCATTATCCTGTCAGTTCAGGGTTGGAAGATCCACCATTTCCAAGTTTTTACCAGAGGTCTGCAGGGCCACCCATGATGAGTTCACCAGAGAGTACCTCAAATGTCCTACTACCCCATATGAGTGGAAAGAACTGGAGAGGGAATTCAGGATCAGGTGGAATGTTCCACATGCCCTGGGAGCCCTGGATGGGAAGCATGTGGCCCTGAAGAAACCCAAGAACACTGGAGCCCTCTACCACAACTACAAGGGCTTCTTTTCCATTGTCATGTTGGCCCTGGTAGATGGACAGTATAAGTTTAGATGGGTGGATGCAGGTACAGAAGGATCTTGCTCAGATGGCCAGATATTTAATGCCTCTCAGCTGAAGAGGAGGATTGAAGATGGCAGGATAGGCTTCCCTGACCCAGCTCCTATAATGCAGGGTGGTCCAGATGTACCCTACTTCATCCTGGCATATGATGCTTTTGCCCTGAAGACCTGGCTCATGAAATCATATGGCAGAAGGATGTTAACCAGAGAGGAAAGGATTGCCAACTATAGAATTTCAAGGGGCAGGAGAGTTGTGGAGAACGCTTTTGGCATCCTGGTGTCAAGATTCAGGCTGATGAGGACCACTATTGAACTACCCCCAGCAACAGTCAGGGAAGTGGTCTTCACCTGTGTGGTTCTGCACAACATACTGAGAAGCCAGTATCAAGGTCAACCTGGTGGTCAGCAGCCTGGGGAGGACGATGATGATGATGTGCCTGATGATTGTGGATTGATTGGTGGTGCTGCTGGTGGTGGCTAAGACAGAAACCCTGCTAGAGAAGCCAAGAGACAGAGGGATTACCTGAAGAATTACTTCAGCAATAAGGGAGCAGTTGCCTGGCAAGATGGAAGACTATAACTCCTGCTGCAGTAATCAGTCCTTTTCAGGACTACCAAATATTCCAAAAACAATTAATGAGCTATACTTCCTACAGACAAACCCCATACCAAACATAACTTGTTCCGACGGACAAACAGACAAACCCCATGCCAAACATAACTTGTTCAGACGGACAAACAGACAAACCCCATGACAAACATAACTTGTACCAACGCACAAACAGACAAACCCCATGCCAAACATAACTTGTTCTGACGGACAAACAGACAAACCCCATGCCAAACATAACTTGTTCAGATGGACAAACAGACAAACCCCATGACAAACATAACTTGTACCAACGCACAAGCAGACAAGCCCCATGCCAAGCATAACTTGTTCAGACGGACAAACAGACAAACCCCATGCCAAACATAACTTGTACCAACGCACAAACAGACAAACCCCATGACAAACAGAAGTCACCCAACTGACAAACAGATGAAACCAGTGCTAAACAATATTCTCAAAAACAGGACCCAAACCCAAAGATGAATTGCTAAATAGAATAAATATTGCATATAATAAGAAAACTAAATCCTCATTTCACTTAATTTGGGATTTATTTTGGAAATATATTTGAAACAGAAATGTTTTCCTAGAAATCTTAAAAATAAATTCTTCTACTCCACTTGACAAATAATTATTCGATATAACTAGTAAACTGATTTTAATGATGGGAGATTATGTTTGCAAAACACTTTGTCAGTTTTTTGGTTTGGGTTTTGTTTTCTATTGGGTTTGTCACTTTTTCGGTTGGTGGTTATGTTTGTCATTGGGTTTGTCTGTCAGTTGGGAGTTATGTTTGTCTGTGGGTTTGTCTGTCAGTTGGGAGTTATGTTCGTTATTGGGTTTGTGTGTTTGTGGGTTGGTATGTGATAATGCCTTGTAACTCTAGGGAAGGTGCAAGTGCTGGACTTTACAATTACAGATGCTGGTGGTGGCTAAGACAGAAACCCTGCTAGAGAAGCCAAGAGACAGAGGGATTACCTGAAGAACTACTTCAGCAATGAGGGAGCAGTTGCCTGGCAAGATGGAAGACTATAACTCCTGCTGCAGTAATCAGTCCTTTTCAGGACTAAGAAACAGTCCTTTTCAGGACTACCAAATATTCCAAAAACAATTAATGAGCTATACTTCCTACAGACAAACCCCATACCAAACATATCTTGTTCCGATGGACAAACAGACAAACCCCATGCCAAACATAACTTGTTCAGACGGACAAACAGACAAACCCCATGACAAACATAACTTGTACCAACGCACAAACAGACAAACCCCATGCCAAACATAACTTGTTCAGATGGACAAACAGACAAACCCCATGACAAACATAACTTGTACCAACGCACAAGCAGACAAGCCCCATGCCAAGCATAACTTGTTCAGACGGACAAACAGACAAACCCCATGCCAAACATAACTTGTACCAACGCACAAACAGACAAACCCCATGACAAACAGAAGTCACCCAACTGACAAACAGATGAAACCAGTGCTAAACAATATTCTCAAAAACAGGACCCAAACCCAAAGATGAATTGCTAAATAGAATAAATATTGCATATAATAAGAAAACTAAATCCTCATTTCACTTAATTTGGGATTTATTTTGGAAATATATTTGAAACAGAAATGTTTTCCTAGAAATCTTAAAAATAAATTCTTCTACTCCACTTGACAAATAATTATTCGATATAACTAGTAAACTGATTTTAATGATGGGATTATGTTTGCAAAACACTTTGTCAGTTTTTTGGTTTGGGTTTTGTTTTCTATTGGGTTTGTCACTTTTTCGGTTGGTGGTTATGTTTGTCATTGGGTTTGTCTGTCAGTTGGGAGTTATGTTTGTCTGTGGGTTTGTCTGTCAGTTGGGAGTTATGTTCGTTATTGGGTTTGTGTGTTTGTGGGTTGGTATGTGATAATGCCTTGTAACTCTAGGGAAGGTGCAAGTGCTGGACTTTACAATTACAGATTTTAAACTATCCCATGGATTTTCATCTAAAAATGGGCTGATTAATGGCCATATTGGGAGTTTTTTTAAATATTTTTTTATGTGGCCTTTTTGGTTATGTGTGGTACCATGGTTTTTTATTTCATGTTTGGGGTGGTGTAAGTGTTGGGCTTTTTTTTCTTTTTTTTTGTGATAAGTATTTGTACTGTTTTTTTTTTTTTGTTTTTGGGAGGGCAATTGGAATAACTTGCAGCTGAATAATTGTTTTTAGAAGATTTGGTGGCCCTGAAAAGGGCCTGGCAGGTCAAAGACCCGCCCTGACTAGATGGCTACTGATGAGGCTGCTGCTGCTGTTGAGGCGGTGCTGAAGTGGTGATAGTAAAGAGCTGCTGCTGCGGTTGTTGCGGCTGTGGCTGCGATCTGTGTTGATGTCAAATCAGGTAGCTGGCTTAAAATTCCACTCAGGTTATGACTGCTCCCTTCGTCCTGTACAGTTAGGACAGATGTAGGTTGCTGAAGCCAATGGGACTTGGTGCATAGTACACAAAACTGCTGCCAGCTGCTGCTTGAGTAGAACTAGATGCCTGTTGAGTGGTTGGTGGCAGTATCCCGACCCTCTGCGACTCCGTGGTAATAGTGGCTGATCTTCTGGGCAATTGCTGTCGTCTACAGTTGCTCTTAATACTTTCGATGTCTCTGAATATCTTGCCCTTTAATTCTTCAAATTCTTCTTGAGTCATCTTTTCGGCCTCTGATGCCACGTAGTCGAAGAAGGGCTGCCTGTCAGACTTCTGCTGCAGAAAACCTGAGATAAGTGTCCTCATCTGCTCAAAATGTTCGAGAATCTTGGAGTCTGTTGTTGAAACGGGTGTAGATGTAATGACGGACTGACTCCTCTCCCTCAGGACACTTGACTTGAGGTGTTCTGTGTCAGTAGTTGACCCACGTGATTCATCCTGCCTGCTGGTATTCGGACTGGCCTCAAAACCTGAACTTCTATTGGCCCCCTTTCTTCTGATGTGGGTTTTAAGAAAACCCATCTGTTGGTAGACCCAGGACTGTCTCTTGGCCATCTCCCTTGGGGCTTGGCCAGATTGGAGCTTAGACAGCTTGCCATAACGCGTTCGCTGGGACTCGAACCAACGTCTCACATCAAAGGGCTGGAGCTTGAGTTCTGCAGATATTTCTGCCCAGAGAGCCTCTCTTCTGGTCCTGTCATGGAAACGTGAATGTTCCTTGTCATACAGTTCAGGGTGCTGCTTTACAAATTCCACAATGGAAACTTCCTGACTGTCTGTAAAAGTGGCACACACCCTGGCTCTCTTGGCTGAAGAATGGCACTCCGGATCTTCTTCACACCTCTCTTCTTCTTCTGCCACAGCTTCCCCAATAGCAGGACCTTCCTCAATCTCCTCCTCCTCTCTCCTCTCAGTTCCTTCTTCTGTAATAACTTTACTCCTCTCCTCTACCTCACTTTCCTTCTCTCTCTCATCCATCTTTTTCCTTCCTCTCTTCCCCCCTTTCTCTTTCCTCATAATCCAGTCGACAAAATAATAAAAAAATAGTAAAATGTGTCTCCTAACTGTGAAATTTGCCCTAAGCTCAAGTATATAATATATAAAATAAAAACTGAAAACCCCTACAAATCAGTGACACACGTCTCTCAGTAGCCAAACAGTCAGTAACAACGAGAATGTGTGCGCGGTCGCTTATATAGTCCCAGACCCCTTCATTGCCTCGATTTCATTTCAGACACGCGGAAAAGAGTCGGTTCTCAATCGGTTGTTAGTCCCAGGCCTCCTGGGGCGTCCTCAGACCGTCGCAGACTAAAAATGTGTTGTCCCAGGTGTCCTGGGGAGGCTGGTTTGAAATGGTTAGGGTCGGTTACCCTTAGTCGGGGCCTAGTCCCAGACCTAGATTTTTGGGTCCCAGGACACCGCAGACGGTCGGAGGCTTCCGGGGACTAATGCAACCGACTAACTTTCAGACGCATGAAATTCATACGCATCATATTTGAGTCTGGGATTAACAACCGGCCTCCTGGGACTAAGCAAAGGCAGTCTGGGACTAAGGGTCGCAGGCAGCCTGGGAATACACACGGCTGTGTAAATTTGGGCCTGAGAAGGCCTGAGGACGCCTGGGACTGGACATTTTGTTGAGGGCGGGAAATATGAATCGGTTGTAGTCGTGTAAAATACCAAACATGTTTGATTTTTCTCACGGTCTCAACCGACCACAACCGACCCTTACAGAAGGTCTGGGACTAAGCAAATATTTGAAACCGACCCCCCCAAAACCCTTAATCGGGAGCCTTAGTCGTGTGGTGGAACACCCACATAACTTTCATATATTTATGTTCAAGGCTTGAAGTGTGTAATATATCATTTTAACCGCAGGCAAAGAGGTGTATGTAATTATAAGTGGTGTTTATTGGTTTATTTGTTTGCGAAGATACCTGTAAAAATTTATGGACCGATTATGATGAAATTTTGACTGGAAATGTTGACTACACCTTGGGCCTTGGGGGAGGGCTGCTTATATGTCAGTCTAAGTATAAAATAACAATGAACACTAGTGAAAATACAGAAAACTTACGAAATTATGTATAGCTATTATATGTACGCTGACATTGCACAAAAATAATAATTGTTTATTATGAATAAACACCAAAACAATATTAATTGTTTATTATAAAAGAGCTTAAGAGCTGGGAATGGGTAAACATTCAAGTCCTTCTTGGGATTTTTCGCATGAGAATACATCAAAGAGTCTATCAAGTTTATGGACTTTCTAGCTAATTAAAGATCTAATTCTATCTTTATGATATTTTTGCTGTCATTCTGTTTTAGGACGAACTAAAAGCCTTTAAAATTATTTAAAATGTTATTTCAAAAATCCTTTATCCATTTAAATGCCATCAATAAAGCTTGATTCCGTGGGGCTGATTTCACAAAAAGGTCTTTGACACAACTCAGTCTCAGGCTGTGCCACTGGCTCTAACCTGAGTGGTCTCAGTTGCATTTTTTGGGCCAAAATTGATCTTACTCAGAAGCCCCAACTATAGCTTATATAAATTCTGTCAATTTAGGTTGTTTTTAAAACTTATAATGTAGCAAATACATGCATGGTCTACAAATATAACCATAATCATAAATGGCTGACACACAAATTATTTCATTGGATTGTATGGAAAACAGGCCCCTGTCCCACATACAAGACAATACTACAGCAATACCAGCAACAAGAACACTCGGAGGCCATATGAGTGCATACTTTGCAAAAGTTTTGCAACCATTTATCTGCTTACAGGGCATTAAATAAATAATCTCATCGATTTCTATGGTAGTATAACTTAAAACTGCTCCAGATTCAAAGCTATTGACCCGATCATGGCCAAATTTGAACCAGTGCTTCCTTGAGTTCTGATCCTTGCAGTACTTTTTGGAGTTATTCTCTAAACAAACAAACTTACAAACAAATAAACATAATGAGTAATATACTTTACAAAAATTCGTGGGAAGACTGTTTTTGCAAAGTAATAAACTAGCTACGGACTAGCTACAGACTAGCCACGGATATCAAGTCTTTGTCAGTCGCCAAACTAGCATGTGAAATTGGGGTCACGTGGTCTGCCCTGTAAGAGCTGACATCACTCTGTCACATTAGTGCTGCAATTTAATCTGAACTTTGTGTGACCTGAGTATTAGGAGCTGAGATGGAGTTTGAATTTCAATCTCCCTTTGAGACTGGTTGCATCAGAATATTTGTAAAAGTATATCAGTTGTCTTGAATGTGATGGTTATGAAAAACAATGGATCTTGTGCTTACACTTAGGGTACAAATCAAAACTACAAAATTGTTACAGTAGTTTTCTAGATGTTTTTATTGCTTCAAGTGCTACAAACAGGGCTTCAGACTGTAGGCTCCAAACCTGAGCCACCTTTCCCTGTAGGCCCAAACCTGAAGCCAATATGAACTTCTTTGAGTCTGAGTCTGTAGGATTGGCAATATTCAATATGTGCAATATTTTAGACAAAAAGTCTTGGATTTGAGCCCGAGACCAGGCTTAACACCATCTCGTAAGTATGGCTCCAATAATGATCATAGCCTGATGTCCAAACACTTTGAATTATTATTGGCAATTTTCATTGCCTTGGAACATTTCATGACTTATGCTCAAATACTGTTTTATAAATGACTTGACCTGTTTAAATATTTTATTTTGTTACTTCCGCCAAGGAGATTATGCTTTTTGTGTATTCATTTATCTGTTTGTTTAAATAATTAGTCCAGAACTAATCTAATTAAGCCTCTTTATGAAATATGAATATTTTTTGGTGTCAGTAGGACCTGACCAAATTATTTATTTATTTATTTGGGGTTTTACGTTGCTTTCAACACTGTACAGGTCATATCACGACTGGTAGTTAGAAGGGCAGAGGAAACCAGTGCATACAGTTCGTCAGGGTTCTGTACTGTAAACTGCCGACCAACGGCAAGCAACTACCAGCTTTCCCACTTGAGGCCATGCCGGGAACCGAACCCCGGCCTCAGAGGTGGGAGGCGAGAGTGTTACCACTCTGCCACCGTGGCCCCTCTGACCAAATAAGGAAGAAATTAAGTTTTAAGATAGACTTGCATCATACTCTGGACACCAAAAAATTCTGAATTTTTAATGCTCCAAGTTTCAATGATATTCATCATGGCGATGCTACCTGATTATGGAGGTTAAAATAAGTAAAACAGTATTGGGGTGAAATTACAATATAGGAATATGGAGCACCCTTAGAGTATACAAATCAAAACTACGAGATTTAACACTTGAAACCTATCTCTTTGCACGAGCATATCCACCCTAATAATTTTCTGCTTTTCCTGATATCTCTCCATGGTGCTGACCCCTGCTATGTGTCAGGTTAATGATTATAGTTTTCTGATTTTTTTTCTGTTTGATGCACCAAAAGTATGTCTTTAGATGGAGACCAAGCACTATAAAAATACTTTAGAAGTAGAATTAGTTGAGGTCTGAATCCAATGAGTCATTTTTAGTTGATGTACTTTAAATAAAATATAAAATACTGACCCCCCCCAAATAATAATACTAATAGATAAAAAGTCACAATTAATTAATTTATTATATAAAGTCACAATTAATTAATTAATTATATAAATTGATTAACCATTCAATTTATCAATAAACTGATTGATTAATTAGAAAAGCACCAAGTGTGCCATAACTGATGTATGCTACTATTCAGTGCATTACTTTAAATTCAATTCTATGATCTGGAAACATTCAACAAAATCCGCCTAACCAGGTCTTATACGAGCACGTTGTGTGGCTTCGGCATAGCTATATCAAAGTGCTATAAGAGGACATTCTTACAGTTTAACCTGCTACATTTGTTAAAACTGTGTAACAGCGCAGTATGGCTACGACTGTTGGTCCCCTTGTCCTTTCATATTTGAAAACATAAAGTTCCAGACTTTTCTTTTTGGCATTTTTTAATGGAAAGAAAGACGCTGATACCTGCTATTCGAGTGTGTTCGAGTGATGTATTCAACCATACATTTTGACATATAACTAATTAAGAGAAGAATTTGAACACTTGAAACCTTCATATTCATAGAAACTTCATTAATTCTAAAAGTTAACACATATGCTTAACGATTAACACATGAGATATATCACGCAGCTAATATCGATATCGTCTCAGTGTTACTCACCTTTTTGTTCATATATTCACTGTGCAAGCATTCCACTGGCTTGTAACTAATTTACAGAAACAATTCAACACGTATACATTTCTATTACCCCTGTTCCACCATCACAAGTTTGTGGCTGGGGGAGAAAATCATGCAGGTTATACAGCTAAACTTTAACTTGTGAAAGATAGGATTCAAATCACAGTAATCTCAGGTTATGTTGTGATCACTGATTATTATTGTGTCATGTGTATGACTTATTATCTCATACCCACTACTTATTATATCATGCTCACTACTTATTATCTCATCTCACTATACTTATTATATCATGCTCACTACTTATTATCTCATCTCACTACTTATTATATCATGCTCACTACTTATTATCTCATGCTCACTACTTATTATATCATGCTCACTACTTATTATCTCATCTCACTACTTATTATCTCGTGCTCACCACTTATTTTCTCATGCTCACCACTTATTATGTTACATTCACTACTTATTATTTTGTGATCACCAATTGTTATTATCTCATGCTCTCCACTTACTATATATCTCTTATTATGTTACTCTCACTACTTATTATTTCATGCTCCACCACTTATTACATTATGGTCACTAATTATCATGTCATGCTCACCACTTTTTTTCGTGATCACCTCTAAGTATGTCATGCTAACAGCTGGCTATGATGTTTTCACTACATATTATGCAACATAATTTATGTTCCGTTTAAAGATATGCATTATCCACATAATTGCCATTTTATATCTATAAATGGCATACATATTAACCCACTGACAATATGTTTACATTCAAGCATAGAGTTAAAAAGCTTATTGTTACAAATTCCACTTAAATAAACATTATTAACTTCACTAAGGAGGTTATGTTTTGGGGTGCATTTGTTTGTCTATGACTCTGTGTGTTTGTTTTTGACTGCTCCAAAGCTAAGACATCTGGATGAAATTTTTATGTGAATTGGGCCTCGACAAAGGACGAAGTCATTAAATTTGGGGAGAGATTCTAATCATACCCTGGACACTGATGGCCACAGCAATAGTCGCTTCAACAGGACATTCGGCTAAGTCAGAAACACAATAATGAAAGGCCTTGGCGAACAAATATGATATAAGATTCTTCCCAAAGGGGGCAACAGAGAAAGCAGTGTGAAGATCATCATGCAATTCATTCCAGAAAGTAAGACCTCCAAAGGTGTATGACCTGACCAAAGGAACAATGCAGTACATTGTGGAAAAGAGCTGTATCATACTCTGTTTATTTGCCTGCCTTGGGCAGAGACTTGCACTCTAGGAGTGCTGTGTAGTTATTGTATCTTACGGGTCTAAAAAGCCTGTACAAATGCTTTGAGACAAATATGATATATAATATGACCTGTCTTGTCCAGATTGCTCATGATACGGCCACTTTACCTACCCAAATGGAGTTAAGAACCCTTGTCCCAATCTTGTCATATTGCAAAAGCATTCCCAACATTATTTAAATTTTTGCTTATCCTGTGTTTTTTTTCTCTGTGGAGCTCACCTCCACCTACATCCCTGGATACTTGAAATTATGGGTTTTTTTGGCTTTTCATAAAGCACCTTAGAATCTGTCTTCATGTCTTCGTCTGTGTTCCAGTGCAGACTTATCCAACTATGGGCATATTTGTAAGACTTGTAAAACCTTTTTCCTGCAAATGTGTGATCTTCAGTGAATTAGACAGCTTTTTTACCCAGACAGTGGCTGTCCTTGGTGCAAATACCCTTGTCAGTAGTCGCCTGGACTACTGTAACTCACTGTATACAGGTTTGTCAAGCTTTACCTACACAAGCTCCAGTGTATTCAGTCTTTCATGCTAAAAAAATCTGCTGTATTACGGTTACCTGGCTATGTTAATGGAGTAACTCTCATTCAAAAGTTGGCCTTAGCATTTGCCACATGGTGGGGATTTAGCACCATATTGTATTGTATTGTATTTATACTGAGCGCAATATTTCCATATACTTCAGGACGCATAATGCTATATGACCCATCCCACTGTACAAGTACAGTCAGACTGTCAAATTTATGACATTCACCTCACTGAAAGATAGAGGCTCAATGATGACCATTAATCAACGTCCTTGAGGTTCTTTAACCTGCCACTGGGGATAGGACCCAATGACAGAGGATCGCCATTTTAAGTGGTCATCTGAGCCACTATGTATCTGCCTGTACCTGACCATAGAAGTCTTCATTTGATAAGATTACATTCATGACAGAGATTATGAACTATAAAAGTTCAAACAGAATCAGAGTCCAGTGGAGAATATTAGTCATATGTAAGCCTGTTGATTAATCTTCTGCACTTTACCAAGACTGATGGGGACTTGATGTGGGGTTTGATCATTTAAGACTCCTAGTGGTCAGGTGCATGTGGTAAATCTTGTCTTTCAGTCACATCTTTTCACTCTGGAAAAATCACAAGTTCTTTCCTGTTTATCCAAGCGAGGCTCGCACCTCTAGGAATCATTTTTCCGACACACTGTCACAGAAATTAGTGCAGGTTTCCATGCAAGTGAACGATGATCTGCAACTGATGAGTATAAATTTAAGGAAATGCAATTTTCTAGCGAGGGATGCACTTCTAGAGATCACTTTTTTGTCTCCTGACTTTCATGAATTATGGCGCACAGTGTTGAGTATCTCTATGTTCACTGAAGTTAAGCGGCAATGGGCTATGTTAGTACATGGATTGGTGATCACTTCAGTGCACTACTTGTGTCTCTGATGGCCTTGCAGCTCATGCCAGTAGACCTAAAAACCTCTGAGCCTTGATTTTCCTGCTAGTTCCTGCCTTCGATCCATCCGTTCTCTCACGAGATATTGGTTTAATCTAAAACTATCTGAGAAACCATAGTGTATATGGACCATTGTATACAACGTTACTTTATTCTTTTACTTTCATATATGAAGCAACAAATATGCTTACAAATATATAATAATATATATTATATACATTTTATATTCATTTTACATTAATATATGATAAATAGATATATATATATATTATTATAGCTATTGTAAATCGTGGTTCCTGGTAAATTCCCGGACTTCCTTGCAGTTTTTATGAGGGTTTGTTTTGATAAAAAAACATATCTACATGGGGATAGAATCAATCACAGTATTGAAAGAGGGCTATGAATCTCAAAGCAAGAAAAGCACTTGGAGAGAGCTAAACCTCCTCCATGGTCCAATACCTCCAATATTGTACATGAGTGCAATGATAAAAAATGACTTTAAATTTTTACTGGATCAAAACAGTGATCTGGATCACCACCAAAATATAACCATCTGTTCCCTGTGGCATTCCTGACCTGTCCTGAAACTTTCCTCAAAATCTGTCAATAACTTTTAGAATTATTTTGCAAACAAACAAACGCCGCTTATTACATATGTCTCCTTGTCTGAGGTTAAATATGCAATAGCACTTAAGCTGGAACAGATACTGGAGTGGAAAATATATGTCATATGCAAGCATAAAATTAATCTGAACTTAACATATCTAGATAATGTATTAAGATTTTTTGTCAGTATTTAGAATCATCCAATTGACTTGTTGCCAAATCACAGAGGAATTTGACTGCACATATTACAGGTGTTAATCAACCAACAAGTTGTTGATGTCCAAATGAAGTAAATAGTTGGAGATCATTAATACTTCGATACCTTCCACTTAAGAGTTAATTTACAGCCTGAATGCGAGTGACAGTATTAACCCAATGCAATGTTCACAGTTTACCAGACAAACATCCATTTCTTATACCATATCCAGTTGAGCAGGGCATGTGCAAGAAGTTGATGAATGTGCTTCATTTTTTTCCTAGTCTTAAAATGTGACGTCATAATGGAACCAACCGTCAACAGAGTTCTCACATGTTAGAATATACTACTTATAATATGCCATTCACGCCACAGGTGGTATAACCCGCGGTTGAAGGCATCAGGGAAAAACACCCCTGTCCATCAACTACCATCCGAGGTTTGTATGCAAACTTGTGATACAGTGGCAAAATGTCTCTTAACTTGGGTGTTCTGTGAAAGTTTAAAAATGTTTAAAATTTCGGCCTCTGAATTAGGTACCATGGGCATGCGCAGATGAATGCAAGCATGTGCAGATGAATTTCTTGCTACGGTAACTGAAAGTGCAGTTCACGGTGTATAGAAGGTTGTGACTAGGTCGTATTTTAGTGTAACACAGTGACACAAGGAGAGTGCAGGTAAATGGATGTTTTACCATTGTGTCAGAAGGTCATATACGAGCCTCAAACTGTAGTTGATGGACAGGGGTATTTCGCCCAACGCCTATAACTGTGAATTATACTGCTTCACGGTGTGAATGATACACCAAACCTCTGAAGGTATGTGGCATCAGTGAAGGTGGTTCTGCTGCTGAGTAAAACCTCTAACTGCATACCACCTGAAAGTGTAAATAGGGCATTAGGGTCAAATGTTAGCCACTTAAGTGCTAACTGACCTCGACAGGGGTGATTCCCTATTCAAGGTTTGTTGGGACTGAGGTCCCAAGTTTAATGTGCCAAAACATTCGGGAAAATTTAAATGCATCCAAACCACTAGAATCTGACTAGGAATAACATGATTTATCTGGGCTATCTTTCATGATCTAGCCCTGTTAGAGTCCCCAGGAACTTGGTCCTTTGTACCTCCAAAGTCCACAAATATGACCATGTCAGGTTTGTGTCACAATGGATTAAAAGACCTTGATAGTCTGTGCAACTTTAATCATTAAGCCAAATGGGAGTACAGCACTCTTTAAAAGGATGTGACAACGTCAGACTTAAAAACAAGATCAAAAAGGGTTTCAGTCTACTAGTGAGATCCGCAAGGCCATCAAAGACATGAGTAGTGCACTGAAGTGGCCACCCATCCCAGTACTAATGTAGCCCATTGCCGCTTAACTTCAGTGAAGACACAGATACTCAACACGCCATACCACACAATTCATGACAGCCTGGAGACCAAAAAAGTGATCTCTAGGAGTACGAGCCTCACTACAGCTTGTGTTGAAAAACATTTCCAGATTGGATACATTGGGGCACCTTATCTAGAATGTGATACTTACTGGGCTACAAAACTGACATGTCTTAGGTGTTCACCTTTCAGTTTTGAATAGTTTAATGTAGCTAAGGGCTAGAGATTTGAAAGTGAGCTAATTATTACAGAATACAAAAAGTTTGAGGGATCATAAACAGTTATACAACTACACTCAGAGAGCGCATACCTCTGGTTAGGCAAATAACAATAAGTGAACAGGAAAATAGCTTTTTTTCGTAATCAGACAGTGATTCAGATTACTGTTAAGATTTAAGAGGATCTAAATTGGAGCATGACCCTGTTATTTCATTTTTATTAGAAAGAAGCCATGGCCACTGTGCCCTAATTGGTAACACAATTGATGAGTAACACAGAAGACCTGGGTTTAATCCCAGAAAAACGCATATGCACAGTGGCTCTTATGACCAATATCAACAAAATGACAGCTATCTGTCATTGGGTCCTTTTACCAGTTGCAGGCCAAAGAGCCCCAGTGGCAATCATTAAGGGTTATTCCTGCGACTCTTTCTTTATGTCGGGGGGAGGGGGGATGACTTGGGTGACCACTTAAAATGGCAGTTCTCTGGTATTGAGTCCTGTCCCAAGTGGCAGGCTAAAGAACCTCAGAGACATTGATAAATGATCATCCTTGAGACTCTGTCTTTCCATTACTTAAATACTGGTTACTAGAGAGCTAGAGCTGTACTTATTGCAGTCCGGATGGATCAAATAGCACTTTGAGTCCTACAGTACAAAGAGATGTTGCGCCAATTATAAATAAGCAATATAATACAAAATACCGGTGTGTCTATCATTACTAAATTGTGTGTTAGTGTTACATCTCACTATATTTAATGGATACAAATAAATGTGATTCTAGAGTCAGATATTGCTCAGAGTATAAAATTATCATACAATAAACTAATTGTTCATGGTCTGAACACATTTCAGTTTAGTTCACTATTGGTGTGCAGGGCCGTGTTATCTGGACAGTGTGAACCATGTATCAACAGTAAACTTACAGTTTGATTACAAACTGTATTAACCTCAGTAAAATATGTGTGGTTACTATTCTATACAAAAATAAATATAAAATTTATGAAAAAAACTTTCCAGTCGGGAAACTTGCACTGTTTCACTTAAAATAATTTAGTGCATTATATTTGTCATTTAACAACAATTTTAACATTCATTTTATCTGTTGTACTAAATACAGATAATTTGGCTTCTTGTTGATTAGATAAAAGGGCTGGGTCCCAAAGGGGCGAATATCACCTAATCTGGTGAATTTAAGAGTCTTACTGTAAACTATTTGAGGCATTTGATGATGTTTTGTGATGATTTGGTGATCCAACAAACAATAAATAGTATTATATAAAGGTTTATGTTTACCAAGATTTTTAAACATAAAATATTATTTTATATTAATTTTTGGGGGAAAGAAAATATTATTGACTTATTTCTAACGTCATTGAGTTGCAATCTGTATAAGAAGGAAATAACGAGTTATTGTTCAGTATTTTAACCATTATCGTAAGTATACAGGTACAAGTTTCAAGTTTATTTAACACAAGGAAATTTTGTTATAATTTTTTTTATTCCATTCTATTGAAATTTGGACTGTTTGAAAAAATTTCTTTTTTTAATGAAGACACTACAACTCCATAAAATGGAAAACCTTTGGCACATAATCATCTTTTTTGTTATCTATTGATTTTTTGTTACTACTATAAAACTGATGAAATATTTTTTTCCAGCTTACAAAGAGTGAGATGTTTAATGAGTCATTTTTCTTGCATCATTGTTGAATCAGGTTGTCAGACATTTCTTCTTAGTTGTCCATAGTGGAAACAAGGTGGGAAGTCCAGCTTTAAGGGGGCTTGGTGGTGTAGCGGTTAGCTTGCTCGCCTTCAACCTCTGAGGTCGCCAGTTTAAATTTCGGCCTGGGCACTTCATGTTGGAACGTTGGTAGTTACCTGCTGATGCTCGGTGGTTTACAGTGCAGAATCTTCATCAATTAGTATGCGCTGGTTCCTCCACCTGTAAACTACACGTCTCAATATGACCCTGGCTTTTGAAGGCGACATAAAACAAAAAAATAAATCTAAACCTGAAGTCCAGCTTTGTGTAATATCTTGTTATGCAATGCATTTTCAGCAAATATATAACTTCACCAGAGACACAGTAAAAAGGTCCAGAATAACAGAGGAGAGGCATCAGAACAGCTAGGTTATTGTTTTTAATTATGCATGACTTATACACATTTGTGAGAGTCCCCGGTATCTGGGCAGACTGATGACTGTGTGTTATGGTGTTGACATTTTGACCTCTTTACGTTTTAACAAATGGGTTTTTTTACTACAATAATCTTTATTTTCACTGCGTTAAAGTCATTGTATATGGATAAATCGATACAAGTGAGTTTTTGCAGCCAGGGGCTAAGCTTACGTATAAGCCAGTATGCTTAGGCGTACCATTTTTGTTAGCAGAATTATTGATGCGATATACAATAACAAGTACTCTAACAAAAAATATTGCATATAAACCAAGTTTTGTGTAAAAAGTCGGGGTGTACCAAATGAAGAATCCTAGCTTCTGACCAGCCTTTCTATTCCTCCTTGTCTGCCCTTCATGTGTAAAAATGTGTAAAAATCACACTGAAGATATCCGAATACTGTCACATCCCAACGGAGAAGGACAAGGACACTAAGATCAGGGGCCGATTTCACTAAAGGACTTAAACTAAGTCCCTTTATTGGCTAAGTCAGGGACTTAAATCTAAGACTTTGGTCTTAGCTAGGTCTGGGACTTAAAATGGATTTCACAAAGGTTACTTAGCTAAGTACAAGCTTATCAAATAACCACAGTGGTTTTCAGTGTCATATGACCTTTTATATCTATTCAAGATATAATATTGGTGCCATATATACTTCATTTGATGTATTTTATCAAAGGATAAGGGCTGTTTTGAAATGGAAAACCTTGTTGCCACATATAAACTTCCCAAAGACTACTTTAGTAAGGTGTTCTGTGTAATTATACTTTATTTACAGCCATTTCAAATTTTGAAGTGGAGAAAGTTTATGGCGGCCATATTTAAATCCTCTTTACAAAATTTAAGCCCGCTACCTCCCAGAATTAAAGTTAGGTCCACTGACTTAGCAATATCATGGACTTAGCTGCTTTGTGAAATCCACTAAGTCTAAGACCACAGACTTAACATTCTTTTGACGAAATTTAAGACCAAAGTCTTAAATTTAAGTCTAAATCTGGACTTAAGTCCCTTTGTGAAATCGGCACCAGTTTATTAGATTTACCCCTTCCACATTACAGGCGAAAAACCACACGGTTGTAGGCTTTGGTAAAAAAATCCTTATCCTTCAACTATCATCTTACGTCCATATGAGAACCTTTGACACTGATGCGAAATGTCCAATTCATTGAGCATCCCAAGAAAGTTTTTAAAATATTTAAAATCTCCATCTCTGACCATCGCAACATCAGTCACCACCAATCACTGTCCATTGTTAGTAATACAGTAAAACCTCTACTGTCCGACCTTCAAGCGAGAGTGGTAAAGAGGTCGGATAACAGAAGGGTCAGATAATAGAAGAGAGTCATAAGGGATGTCCAAGAAACACTGACATATGTATTTATTTATATTATCGCCCAATAAAACTTCACCCGTCAGACAAACACATGAAAACACATTGGAGCACTGTACCTCTGTGCCTTTATTCGTGTGCTTCTGTCTCCATCCATCTATTTCAGTGGCATTCCGCAAATAGATTTTTCATGCGATAATTGAAGGGGTGGTTTGTGGTTTATATGAGGTTGTGATTTGGTCTCAGTTCGGTAGCACATGTTCGATTGAGAGCTACTGAAGTTGAGTTGAGTTTAATGGCCTCAGTGACCAACGTTTGTAGTTCTGTCATCCTTTTGTTTTTCTGATGATGTGCAATCAGTGGCCGTGCACCTGTAGTGTGAAAGGGATTCAAAATCTCTGACGTTATGAGGGGTCCTGGGAAACAGGTTCACCGCCAAATAAAACTTGTAACCGTGGGGTCTACCAGCTGTAATGTGAATGGGGCAATTGTCTGTCTGTATGTTTGTGCTATAGCTCCAAAACCATACATCAGATTGGGATCATAATTTCTCGCAAGGTTGGGTCTAACCATGGTTCTGCCCTCCTCAGAGATGCCCTGGATCCTGAGCTGGAACACGAATCCAGAAGTCTTAGTGTGATTTTCCAAGTTTTACCCATGGTCAAGGGTTTTGGGTATTCTCATGCATGTCTGAAAAAATGTAAACTCACAAAAAAAATGAAATGATTTTAGTCTCCGAGTTGTTCATTAAACTAAATTTTAAAATGCCAGAAAAAAATATTTTAACAATTTTAATGCTGTTGGTTTTTTTCAATACTTTTATTCTTTGTTATTTACAACATTTATAAATGCAATTTAGCCCCAGAAGTTGTTAAAGGAAATTGGCTATAAAAGTGATACCGGGTATATTTGGTGAGGATTTTCTTACACTGTCTCAAGCCTCAGCTATCATTTATATTTCCGGAGTATTGGGTCATGTTAATATAACTAATCAACCAAGGATTGCCGTTAATGGGATCAGATCTCTAATCTTAACCGGAAGTTTGAAATATCTAGGTCAACATGTCATTAAGTGGGTGTTTTTACAAGCAAGTTAATTCACTGACAGTCGATAAAATAATGCTGGTAAATATGTCCTAGTTTTCATACAGGTATTATAAGATTAGGTGTATGTTTCCACACGATCGGGTTTATTTTCACAAATAGTTGGTATTTCTTCACAAGAACAATCTTTTTAGTATTTTAAACCAAGGTCACACCTCTCTATGCCGGTGTCATGAACTAATCTAATCTAATCTAATCTAATCAGTGTGGTCTTTTATGGAGCTTCATCTCTATCAATGGTGGACTCTAGGGTGTTAGAAAGGAACAAACTTGAATATATAGGTCTTATGTAGATAGTTGTGGTATGGTATGCCTCGTCTTGTCGTATGCATCAGTGCAATTCAGTGAGACATGTTTTTTGGGTAGAATGCATTTCACACGGCTCAAAACATGATTTGCGTGCCAGACAGTTTTTTTAAATGTTCGACCTCACAAGCAAAACTAAAATGTGCAGGCTGAGAAGAAGACGGGAGTGGATATATACAGGGCTGCTTATAGAGTACAAAGATATACAAGGTCTCTATTTGTAGCCATAGGAAGAGGTCTTCATTCAGAAATCCAAGACATACCAATACTACCATATAGAAAGGTATAACCTAAGCATAAGACTTGAAGTTTCAGTTCACCTCGTTACTGGCTTTTTTTCGGTAACTCAGTGCATGACTAAAATTTGTACAAAATGAAGTATGCAATGAATTCAAACAATAAAAGGCACTCCAAATTGATGAAATCTGCCTAGGTAGTGTAACTTGACCAGTTCCCGTATGATCGCTGAAGTTAAGCAACACTTGGCTTAGTTAGTACTTGGATGGACGATCAATGAGTTCTGGGCTAGACTTGGATAGAGCCATAGTGACTTGGATGATCACTCAAATGGCTAAACCATAACAATATAATGGAACAAGGTAATACATGCAAATTTAAATCAATTTATGTGTGTATATTCCTTTTATACAATGCACTTGTGTTATTGCATTTGTTTCTCAAAAGAAATACAATACAAGGTCAAATATTTTATTATCGAGCCAAGGCCATCTTTTCTTGAAATATTTTCTTGAAGACCACATATATTTTTTTCATATCTGACAGCACCTCATGCTTGTGTGCTTGGATAAAGTTGGCTTGTAAACCACTGAATAGAAAGTGGATGATAAAAGTAAAACATCCCCCATTAGACATACTTGCCTTGATAATATTCAAAAGTGGCTGTCTGCCAGCAAGCTCAAGCTTAAACCTGACAAGAGAGATTTAATTCCCTTATGCTCAAGACAGACTTGATGCATATATCTCAGTCAGTATACTAGGCAATCCGATCACTCAAGCTCTTGTCATTAGAAACTTGGGTGTGGTTTTTGATTCCAAGTTCTCCTTCACAAGTCATTTTCATTCTGTCTATGGATCATGTTTGAGACAGTGCCTCTCTCATAAAACCTGCAATCATGGCAACAAATGCTTTGGTTAGTAGCCAACCTGACTATTACAATCCTCTCTTTAGAAGCCTTTCATGATATAACTTGTGTAAGCTGCAGTGTATCCAGAACAGTCTTGCCAGGTTGGCTACTGGCAGTAATAAGTGTGTGCATGTGACTCCTATGGTGAGGAGTCTACATTGGCTCCCCATTGAAAATCATTCCAATTTCAATACAGCTACACTGGTCTACAAATACCTTCACACGGGTTACCCTCAATGTCTTAGTCCATACTTATTTTGGTGTGCCTCTTAATACGGTACCAAGTGTAGTAGGCCAGACAGATTACTTCTGTTGTTTCTTACTGTTTTTCCTTCCTTACATTGACCAAAGTAACATTTCAACCATAGCTTTTCTTATGAAACACCAACTATATGGAATGATTTACCTGATTAGATCTGATCTACTACCTCTCCTACTACAGTTTAAAATTAAAAATCCAATTCTCCAAAGCTTCTCCACCTTAGGTTTCTTTTACTCGTCATTTCTATATGGTTGCTGGCCTCTTTATGTGCCGCGATAACTCATTTAGGACCCTGGCTTATGGACATGTTGCACCTTAGAATCTGCAGTTAGCAGATATTAAGCAGGATAAAAGCTGAATTAGAAACAGTATATATTAAAACAAAATACCCCTCATAGAGATGATTAATGTCCTATTTGTGCTACACATATGTATTATATTGTCATCTTTATCATTTACATCTTTACCCCCACAAAAAGGTTAAGATTTTTGACAGCGTCAGTTTGTTTGCATCTCATTCTATGTTTGCAATTACTATTCTATTCTATTCTTAACTTTTATAGCACTTAATCTCTGTCAAGGCAGACTCTAAAGCTATTTCTGTCCCTGGACTTTGAATTTGCATATTGCTATTGTTTTGTTGCGCCTTAGAGTCCACTACTCAGTGGAGATTAAGCACTATAAAAGTAGAATTAGAATTAAAGCGCAACACCAGGTACATAATCAATGGTACTACTCCAGAAATAATGACCATATTTTTGTGAACTTTTTATGTGGCTAGGGCCTAACCAAAGGAAGAAGTGATTACATACTGGCAAAGATCTGGAGCATAGTCTCAATACACAATAAATCCAGGAATGGTTGTAGGTCTCATTTTCAATGACCTTACTTCAAAATGACATTACTCCGAAACTAATGAGAGGATCTTCATTGAAATTTCTATGTGAGTAGGAACTGGCCAAAAGGGAGAAATGTTTACATTTTAGGGAAAGATCGGAATCATATTCTTGATATGAATATACTGTTCATCATACTATGGATTCGTACATCATAGTTTGGTCCTTACTCATCATAATATGAAAAAGTCCACCCCTGGTAATTTTCCTTTTAGATACACAGAAAGTGAAATCACATAATTAATTATGCATTGTGCCCAAATATATATATATATACATTCCAAATTATAAGTTATATAATGTTCTTCAAGTCAATTATTATCTGCATCAATATACTTATTCACTTTTGAATTAGCTAGCAAACAAAACGGTTTAATAAAAAGTGAAATGATATGAAAACAAATTAATCTCAAATTGGCTAATATTATGTCACTTAATTTTGTACGTGTGAGGAGTGACTGTCATTATTTGAAGTGTTACAAATATTTGCAAAGTAATCAATCAACATTAATCACTCCGATACATTTTCTATACATAAAGGGCTGTGCAATCAATTTACTCAGTCATGAGCAGACATAATCATATCATTGAGTAAATTCCATCAAAATCCAACCTACCCCCACTGGAGATCAATTCTAGTATGTGCTGTAATGTCTAGAGATTTTGCTCGTGTAGTGGCCATTAATGGTATAGTATTTGGGAAGGGAGCCGTCAGTGCTTACATCAAAATAATTTTTACAGGTGCTTGACTTGTTAAAATGATACATACCTCTAATGAAAAACACACAAAAAGATACAGTAAAACAACAGCTCTCAGAGAGTGCATACCTTCGTCAAGGCATGTGTGACTTTAAAAAAATGGCTCAAAAATAGGTAAATGTGTGAATCTCGATATTTGGCTTTTTGTAACCAGGTAGTGATCCGGATCACTCTCATAGTTTAATGGGATCTAAGTTGGACCAAATATAAGCTCAGTCTCAAGAATTAAGCTGGCCCTAACAACTACATATTTAACTGAATTTGATTTGAATCATTTATACATAGAGTCTAACTGTAGTGAACTGCCTCTTAATCCCCACTTGTCCAAGAATGGATAGTGCAATAGCCAGAAGGAGGTCAATGCCAAGAACAACTTTCACCAGTGGAGAGAGAGCTTTGATGGTTGTAAGTCAAAGACTGTCTCTTCCTTTTAGGTTCTTCCTGAAAGAAGCCATGATTGCTTATGGCCTTACCTACAAGTGGCAATCTATTTCACTGGAATGGTGAGGGGTTCAAACCCACAAATAAGTGATTATTTGCCAAATTTTACAACCAATCTGTCACCCAGACTCCTACTTCTTGATAGACAAGGCTAGACTTATGAAGGTTAAAAAAACAGTCACTGCAATGGATAACGTATAGCTATTTGCATGGATGGAAACAGATAATAAGGCAAGCAAATAGTTATTTTGAACATATAATTAGGTATAACCTGTAGGTGTAATTTACCGACAGGAATTTTGTGATAGCATTTTGTAGCAGGAGAGAGGTCGACGGTGGCCTAGTGGTTAGCAAGTTTGGCATCTAATAACAGGCTGTCACCTTTGTGTGTGGGATTCAACTCCCATAAGTGGCAATAATGAGAACCTGTCCCAATATGACCCTGGCTGATGAGTAAAACCCCAACTTTAAGCTTTGTACCAGGAGAGAGTCAGATTTTAATGACTTTACGGTAATCATTGTAATGTTTAGTGATCTGAAATTGTGTTACAAATCCAGCAAAAAGAGTTTGGCGGGTCCTTCATGACAATTTATGTTCACAATATAATAAGTCTTTTTACTTAGATTCAAAATATTAACAATAGGTTGTACAGTTAAAAATTATGTGCTTCAAATTTGAGGGCATATTTTTAAACAGTTGAAAAAAAAATTCTTACAGAATAAATTGACATATTTTAGAAAAATCAATCACTATAAATAGAAACAATTTAGCAGGACGTGAGTTTGTAAACACAACTTAAGTTGCACAGAAAATATAGAATCGACATATTTTATTAGTACGGTTGAAAATAGAACTTAGCCTTTCCGGGACTCAGATTAATGAAAAATAGAGCAATATCACTTCAGCTAGTTGGTTACACAGACACCTCATTTTATTTATATAATTTTTGTTGGTTTAATTATTATTTCAAGTAACACGAAATCCTTCCGTCTGATGTTGTAATTCAGCACAACTTATGCACAGAATCGTTATTTGTGTTTGCTGTGTATAAACCAGTGTGGGTTTTCTTTCAACAAAACATGTATCAGCTCAATTTATTAAAGTGGCTTTTAACATTGCTTTCAACATAAAAAAGGTCACATCACTAGGGGTAGTTTTATGGGCAGAGGAAACCAGTAAATACAGTTGGTCGAGGTTCTGTACTGTAAACTGCCGACCATCGATAAGCAACTACCAACTTTCCCCCGTAAGTTCGGGGCTTGAACCGCCAACCTCAGAGGTAGGAAGCAAGTGTGTTACAACTGCGCCACCGTGGCCTCATTTGTGTCAACTCAAGAATAAGATACAAATTTACTTGAAGCAAAACTTATTATAGAAATAAACCTTTTGCAGAACTCGTTGTTGCAGACCTCATCAAGGACTCTGGAATGTTTAAAAACAAACAGAAACAGAAATGGAAAAAATACAACTCAAAAGAAGCTTTACAGAGGTACACAAGATACTGCAAAGTTATATTACACTTTCTTGCTTATTAAAAGTTGATTTATTAATACCTTGCCATTCTTCTTCTGTTTCCATTGTTTATATATCATAGATACAGATTTCAAATGTTTCATGTATGACCAGTCTCATGGTGGATCTTCATTAGGGTGAAGTTAAAGGTCATACAGCCATCTTCCTTTTTATACCCCATTCACACTAACATCTAATCTAATCTACTGCTTTGCAAGCGCAAGATCTTCCCCACAAAGGGGAACTCAGTAGGCTAATTAAACAAAATCATTATCACAGGGGAGTCGAGGGGCCATTCAGGTCGGTAATCCAGGATTGTGGGTGTGACCGGGAGGGAAGGAAGACTAAGTTGGAAAGCTAGAGCTGAAGAGGTGAGTTTTGAGGTTCTTCCTAAAAGATGCAACAGAGGGACTATTTCTTACATAGAAAGGGAAAGAGTTCCAAAGGGCAGGGGCATAGTGACTGAAGGAATTAGAAAAGTGTTTAGTGTTGATTTGTGAACTCTGCAATCAAAAGTGGGGGTTTGAAGGAACTTGAGTTTGGGGGTACTTCGCCTTATATTTCTGGAAGAGGTGTAGGGGTGAATTAATTCTCTTAGGTAAACTGGTTGACCCTGGTTAAGAATTTTGTATGTAATAAGACCAATTTTAAATTGTACCCTGTATCTAACTGGTAGCTAATGGAGCTTTTTTAGCTGAGGGGTAATGTGAGAGGATTTAGAGGAATGGGTGACAACCCTGCAGAGTGAGTTTTGGACTAGCTGCAATCTCCTTAACTCAAAATCAGTGAGCGATAAGAAGAGTGAATTGCAGTAGTCCAACCTGCTGCTACATCCTACGGTACTCATCAGCGGAACCACGGCCTAATTTAGGGGACACCATCCGTAGAGTGAATGGGTTATTTATAACCCTGTTTTACCTGTTATACAAAGGATCATGTGATCAAACTGTTATATTAGGCACTGAGGTATGATATCCCTACTGATCAATGGTCATGACATCTGATTTCAGCCAATCATATTTGCAGACGTGGCAATAAAGTTTATTTTTGCATATACAATGTTTCTAGATTAAGCTAGTTCAGAGAATGGCAATGGTTAACCACATAACGTATGTAAATATAAATTAAATATAACACTTATAAATTATCATTAGTTAAATGTACATAAATATCATCAACACAGAATTCATTATTTATATTAGGTCATGTTAGTTTATTTTATAAAATAGCTTTATATATGTCATACTTCTTATACATATTTTATTGCTTTTCTTCAAATTATATTACCTTGCAAGTCACCAAATTTAGTTAGTTTTAATATTTATATTTTGTGTACAAAAACATACCACTTGAGCCTAAATAAGGCTACTTACATAAACCAGCTTGGGGTATATTAACAGAGAATTGATCATGACAGAACCATTAGTGTAAATACTTGTAATGAGTTTATACCAGTTGTCATCTAAGTGGTTGTAATGTCAAAGTTGAAACTGCAGAAGTAAAGAATAAAAAAATTACTGGATATAAAAATCATGGATAGTTCATTTGATCTGGGTAGCTAAACATTATATTTATTGACAAAACTTGCTTATATGTTTATATCCACCTCTGTCTTATTGTCTTATGTTATTGTATTAAGCTATAATGTGATAGTTTTGTTTGTTAGTTGTTGTATATGAGTGTTTAATGGCAGTGATATAAATAATATTAATGTATATTTTATATGTATTACAGAAGACAGACCATTAGTTAAAGAGTAAAAAATATTTCATTAAAAAAAAATATTTCAAACCTTTTATGAAAGTAAAAATTAGCTAGTATCTAATATTAAAAGTGACAGACACATTGGATATCTTAGCAGTTGGTAAGATGCTTGTAATACTATGGTTCACGTTTATCCGGTCTATAGCCCTAAAATGTAGTACTCACATGGTGTAATAGGGCAGACAAAACTGTGGAAGAATATGTCCATGTTTTTATTATTTGAAATAAACATCAGCAAAAAAAAAGATGTCTAAAAACCTATTTGTTTCTTGTTTATGACATTTAAAATGGAGGTTTTGGACACCTTTGTTTTCTATTCATTGCATTTATGTATAATTCGTTCATGTGTGATTCCCATTGAATCAAGTGTCTATTTTATTAGAAAGAATTGGCCAAATTTAATCTATTTCTTTCCAAGTCACGCAAAAACACTTAAGAGGCCAATCTGAAGGTGCAAAGGAAGTAATCAACACTTTTCAGCACATTATTAACTTAATTATAAGTTCCCCTATTCAAAGTATAAATGAGCTAAATAAACTTTATTATTGTATTCCAATCTTATCACTGTAGTACTATATTTTAAATTGCTAATAATAATACATTATAATATTATTATAGTATTATTATGGTAATAATAAATATTTTACAAAATGAATAGTACTACTCCTAATGATAACAATATTGGCTTCATGATAACGCCGTTTTCCACATTGGAAATAAATTGAATTGTGACGTCACAGGTTGAAGTAGAAAAAGTCTTGCATTTGATCCTTTGGCTCCAGTTGCTAATGAAGGTTTGTGTACAACTAGATTTACATTAATGTGGGATTCACACTTCTTCAATATGGTGCCCCGGTATGCCCCAGATTCAGACTAGGGTTTCCACAGCCTTGTGTTACATGATTTCTTATTCATTCTCTGTACCTCTATATATTTAAGCCTGTTTAAAACTATTGAGCCTCAATCGAGAATAGGACTGTTTTGGTTCCAAGTATTTACATTGGATCACCGCTGTGTCTACGCTTTAACACTAAAAGCAACAATAATAGTGACTTCATTCTGTTCTTATTATTATTTCAGATATTCCACCACCCCCACCTCCTTGCAGTGGGTGTTTTGAGGCCCCTTCTCTCCAGTTCAAACTCAGTTGTCACCACAGTCTCTGCCAACCCTGTCTACAGCACTGTAAAACCCAGGACAGAGTGGAGTGCCCTGACTGTCAGGCTATCTCACAGATGGCTGAAGTAGAAGAGATGGACACTCATGTGAATGAGACTCTGGATGAGAGCTATCTGTTTTCTCAGGATGAAGCTGACCAATCGTATTCTAGTATGATTTCGAATGTCGGATATGTTACTACAGAGTGTGATGGATGTAAAAGTGTGAAGATGGTTATCGTCAAATGCCAAGAGTGCAACAAGTGCATGTGTGCAGAATGTAAAATCTTACACAAGCAAGTGGTTCAGAATAGATCACATACTGTCGATTCTGTAGAAGAGGTCATCAGGAAGGTGCAGATTGACCTGGAAGAGATATCTCCTCAGCTGGATAAGCGCGAAGAAACCTTGAAGCTTAAGCTCTATGGAGAAACAAGGTTTATCGATGACTTGAAACACATGGAAAGAAAAGTTATAAATGCTATTAATTTGCACCGTGAGGATCTCAGAACAAAGATAGATAGCCATCATGATGACTTGATAAACAAAGTGCATGAAATTAATGACAAGACAGTGTTGTCATCAAATGAAAGAAAAGATACAATAAATCATAGTATTACAGAGATTGCTGGGTGCATGAAACTTATTCAGGACTTAACAACAGGCATGGAATTCTCTTACTTGCTGCAAGAAGGAAGGGCTGCACAAGAAAACACTATAGCAAAGATTAAAGCAATTGATGGGAGAATAAATGGTCTTAAGGAAGGTACTTTACCATGCATGACAGTAGTTGGCCCAAAGCCTTGGGTGGGTGATAGCGATGGGACAACTCTCCAAACAGAGATCCTACAAAGTAAAGAGGAGAGTCTACAAGTCCAAGAAAGACAGAGAGCAGACAATGATAAACAAGAGGATGATGTAGTAAAGAAAACCGGAAATTCAAAAGTAAGGAGACACCAGTCTCTAGATTCAGCAAGTGCAAACCTTATCCCAACAGCCTTTCAGAGAGATGCACAAGTTTCTTCAAGACTTCAACGATTTGAGTCTCTTGATTCTCTAAGCTCCAAAAGGTTACCTGTAAGAACAGAAATAGAAACAACAAAAATCAGGAATGGTGTAAGCATCCAGAATATTATTCAGAAGCTTCAAAAATGTGCTGAGCCAAAGAAACATGACACTTCACCAAGAGATCTACCGCGGCGCAGCCAATCTTTCACAACTTCAAACAGATCTGCATTAAGAGAAAACTTGAGACTCAATGAATCTCCTGTTGTAAGCAGATCAGAGCTACCAAAACGTAGTCAGTCATTTACTAGTGCATCAACAAATAGGTGGAATTACCACAGCCATGAAACTGTAAATACAAAATATAATACCCAAACTCCCTCATTAAAAAATGCTGGATTTGAGGATAAGCCCAAACATGAGGACAACTCTGGCAAACAACCATTAGAAGAGGCTGGCAATACGAAGCAGCCTGTTTATACTCCAAAGTATTCTCCTTCACTGGAAACTCAAGCCGCCAAAATGGAACCTAAAAAGGAGGAAGATTATTTTAGAACTGAAAGTACATCACTTTCAACAGTCACCAAGCCTATAGATACACGCAGCACAACATGTCGAGATGATCAAGTTAAAAAGTCAGAAGTTATGGACAGCAGGTTACCTAAAAGAAGTCAGGCTTTCACCCAAAAGAGCACTACTGACATTGTCAAAGATGAAGGAAGACTGGATGTCAGGAGACGACTAAGTGACCCACATGGCTTGGGTTCTACCACATTTAGTAAGTCTTCAGAATCTGGCATTAACACATGGGGCAGCACCACCAGCATTTCAGAAACATCCATGAAGTCCTACTCATCCGTTGGTGATCTCAGTGACACAGACAGGTATTTAACTCCTAGATCTGGCTTACCGGAGCCTCTTGATTTGTCCAAGTTAAATGAAACAGAAATGCCGGGTGACGAAGAGGACAGAAATAACAAGGACTGTCTAGTTAATGGTACCAGCACACCAATACCAAACACCCATCTGGCATTTCCACAGCTGAAAGAATCCTATGTAGCAGATGAAGAGCAAACAAATGGTACAAAGGACACTACCAAACTCCCTGGCTCAAAGAAAATTAGCAGTGACCAAATCAGAAACATGGTCAGCTCTATGGTGTCACCTAGACGAACTGGTGGCATCCCACCACCCCCTGGACTGAAAAGTTTGTCTTTAATATCACCCAGAAGACTGAATACAGGTTATCAGACTGGCTCAAGAAAGAGTCCACTTGGTACTCCAAGGTCGTATAGTACTGGAGTTATACATACAATAACAGAGACAGATCAAGATGTGGACAATTCAAATGTCTTTGAAGCTGACGACTCAGGAAGACATAAACCTATCAACAGGAGCTTAAGTTGCAACACAACCCTGGGACATGAGCCTGGAAATGACCAACAACAAGAATATGAGACTGCAGGAGAGGCAAAAACTAATATTGCAGAGGATACAAATGATACATCAGATAACAAAGTAAAGGCTACAGTGAAAGACACTGATGCTGAACATAAAAGTCAGCCAGAAATGCATTCCCCACCCAACCCAGGTAAACCTAAAGGTATTTTAAAGCAAAGAAAAGAGCTGAATGACAGAGAAAGTGAAAGTGTCTATCCGGTATATCGTGAGGTTAGGACTGACACTGAAGAAGTGATCGAGAAACCTAGACATACCATTCATTCTCCGAGAATGACTCAACAATCAGGGAAAAAATATAATGGATTTACTGCCAACAACATTTCACCAGAAGAAACAAAAGTTAGCAACCAAAATATGGATAATTCAAAGCCAAAGAAATTGTCGCTTAACATTTCCTTCAACTCAGACACTGAAAATGATGATACTTCAACAGAGACTATAAAGAACTCCCCACGATTCATGGACATTTTCCACCAACTCAACGGTGCCCCATTAAGTGAATCTCTGCCAACCGATTTGAAATCTCCGAGGAGAGTACATGTGCTGAAGTCGCATGTGAAGTTTGTTGAGGAAGAAAAACAGAAGATGAAAGTCCGCAAAAATAATGACAGAAAACTTTTGAATGGTACTTCCACCAACCGCGTTTCTGGTCAAAAGCTTGCCAATACTCTACCAGCAAAGCTTCCAAGTCATCATAACAATGCCAGTGTAATGTCCAAATTTAACACCAAAACAGAATCCAAGACTAACTCACCAATTTCTACAAATGGAGTTGCACATATTTCATCTGAAAGCTCATGTGAAGCTGACTTTACAAAAATGGAGGACATGAGTTATATCATAGAAGGCCTGAGTCAGTTACCGTTCCGCCCCTACCGGTTGTACATGATTGATAATACCCTGTGGTGTAGTGCCCTTAGTGGTTTGCATATTTATGATGTCAACTGTAAGTTTGTCCGATCCATAAAACACCCAGAGTTACGACACTGCAGGGCGATTGTGAAGACAGCTCCCAACGAAATCATAGTCGGCTGTGCAGACAAATATGGACTAGTTGCACTCGATCTGAATGGGGAATTCAACAACCAAATTATGGGTGGTTGTTTTCCTAATGTCAACTTCTTCAAGCAACAGCTCTTTGCATTAGAATGCAACAGGAATGAAATCTTGGTTTTTGGCATGGAAAAGAAAGGCTGGCAAGGTATTCGAGTGATTTCGTTGAACTACAGCTACAACAGCAGTCTTCATGACATCATGCATATCCATCATGATGGGACGATGTATCTCTCCTGCTGGAATGAAAACTGCATTCTTTATTTCAATGCAGAGGGAAACCTTGTAACCTCCTTTGGACAGTATGGACAGGGGGAGGCTGCTGGAAGGTTATATGACCCAAGACTGTGTAAACTAGATGTACATGGCAATGCAATAATTGCCGATTACTGGAACCAGCGCATGCAAATCTGTACACGCGGTGGTGAATGGTCTCTGTTGGAGATTGCTGGGGACCTAGGCTTAGCCTTGGATGCTGTTGTAGACAATGAATTGAATACCATCTGGGTAATTGCTCGGGATAATAAATTAATGAAGTTTGTAGCTGTGGATTAAACAATACTTGATCCCTTGAGATTTAAATTGCGGGTGTTATTGCATTTTACATATACATTTTAATTTTCATGTGTAAATGAAAGAAAATATGTAATTCTTTATAAAACGTTAAACGTTCTGAAGTGCCATTACAAAAGAGAATTTATTCAATCAGTGAATAAATTTCCATTTGGATGATTGCCAGCCATAATAAACTCATAATATTTGTATCTGTGGATTGATCATTAACAGTGAGTCCATCAGAAAGATTGATTTGTAAATAACAACAATATTATTGATCTTTAGATCATCTGAACCTCAGGTAACGGGTTACCATTAGTTAATTAAGGGTTGTAGTAAAGTGGAAAGTGCTTTTTAAGTAACCTTGACGTCCATGTTTAAACTTACTTGAAACTGTGTAAGGGAGTCATGTTTTTTATACTGGATGGGTTTATGTTGGCTTATCAACATTAAGTTGTAATAAAGTCATATTAAGTAATACCCAACACATTTTATATGACGAAGAATACAGTCTTTAATTCAAGGAAAGTTAAGTATAGAGTTTTATAAAGTTGCAGTAATTGTTTATTTAGAGCTAAAATTTCAAATTTGTTTTAAAATAAACTAGTTAAAAACTTGTTTCAATGACTGAAGAAATAACTGGCAAATTTGGACATATTTATGCATTTATGGTTTTAATAATTTGAATAAATAGTTTTCTTGATTTCCAGAAAGTTAAGTATTGACCATTTTATTGTTGCAGATATCTGCAGTCTCCTTATTACTTATCAGTTGCAGATGACCAAATGTCCATATGAAGATCTAATGCAATTGTATTAAGTGAACTACTAAAAATAACAAAAAAAAATACTTATCAAATATTATGAGTCTTAATTTATAGAACTTGTAAGAGTTGCAGCTATATTTCGACTGTTGTATTTGCTTTTTATGGAGTTTAAGCTGTTAAATTTGCTTCATTACAATACTGAAGGTAGAGAATCGTATATTTGTTTGACTGTAACAATATCTGGTGTTTTTTATATTATGCATTTATGGTTTTCATAGTTTGAATAAATATTATTGATATAAACGCTTGATTTAATATAAAAAATGACTGATATTAAAAATAAATATATTGATCAAAACTAGTTATGTACACCTTTTCAGCTTTTACTTTTTAAGTGGTGTTCTCTATTCAGACCTTGGCTCCATCTCTTACCGATTAGGTATAGACTAAAATACTGGAAATCTAAAATTCCAGGGATGCATTATCCCAGTCATATCCTCTCACCAATATGCCTACCCTTTTGCAGTTAGCCAAACTGTATTACTGGTATGTGTAATTGTATTGAAATGGTGTTGTTCAGGGACCCTCTGCACCCAACATTGACTCAATGATGAAATCACTCCCTGCACTGAGTGGCCATATTCTTATTTCCAACAGATTTGAGGGGTCTGAGAGATTTGGGGTATCAGGACCGTCAGTAATACATCTAATTTATATCTTATCAGAAAGCACTTAACTTTCATTCCTTTTGAGTTATTGTGAACACAGACAGACCAACACACTCAAAACATAACTTTCTAGTGGATTTAAATATGCAATATATCAAGAGTTTTCATTACATATTGCCGAAGGAAGGTACACTTGTAAAAACTCCTTGAGAGCAGATCTACACCCAAGCCAGTCTAGCATCAACATAATGAAAGTTTATCTAAATATTGCTTTTATTGTTATTATTGGAATAATCTCAGCCACAAACTAAAAATCACTGAAAATGGTACCATTGAAAATTGAGGATTTTTCTTTGTATCCAGCATACCTTCTAGGATGTAATCACTTCTTCCTCTGGTCAGGTCCCGCACATATCCAAAAAATTTTTTTAAAGATACATTCATTAGTTTTGGAGCAATCATAAACATAGGTAAAGACTATCTGATTTGATGGGTTTTTTTTTCGATTCTTTAACTTTTTTGGATCATGAATTTGCTGTGTACAATATTGCATTTACAAATACAAGTTGAAGGATTGAAGGGTATTGCAAGCTCTGGCGCGGATGGCACTTCTAGAGATCACCTTTTACGTTATTTTTATTATTTTTTTTTTGCATCCAAACTTTCATGATAAATGGCATAGAGGGATGAGTACCAGTCTCTTCCCTGCAGTTAAGCAGCTGTGGGCTATGTTAATACTTGGATGGGTGACCATCTGAGTTCTAGGCTACGTTTGGGAGGTATCTGACTCAGAATTATTCTGACTCAGAATTTCTAATGCACTACTCATGTCTCTGATGGCATTGTAGCTAGCACATGTAGACCAAAGGAAGGAAATGTACTCAGAGAATCATAGTGCACTAAGGAGGGTCCTTGTCCTAGATTTACATGTAAATAGGATGTTTAAATAATTGAACATACACGCATGGCGAGTACCACAAAATTAATACACATATCACTGAAATCATAATTCTGCAATATAATCTGATATGAGTTAAGCCTGTATTGAAGACAATATTTATATATACACTTATATATACACACCATCTCTGTATACACTGAAGTTTCAGAATTCTTCCAGAAAATATTTTGAATAAGCTTGTCAATAAGCCCTGATAAGTATTATTTTGTGCTTGTATGTAACTCATTATGCCAGCACGGGGCAGTGTGAACTGGGTGTTAGTAGATGCTTAAACATGATACAATTTAGCATGTAATTAATAAAACAATCAACATAAATTATAGTAAAATGTAATGAGGAAGGGATAGTTATTCATGAAAAAAACAAGGGTAGAGTTAGAAATGCTTTGTACATCTATTATGTGCTCATTTATAACGTACGTTTGTCTGAATTGGTGCATTGTAGTAACATTTACTGAGACACTTTCAGGGAACACAATTATAAAATTCCCCCTTTTCCCCTGTGACCTGGTATTTAGGTTGTACGACTTCAGGGTGCAAGAAATATGGTTCTAACATCACCTATATCATGGAGATGGTACCTTTGTAAAAGGTACTTTGTATATGTGAAAAGTTGAATATATCACCTTTACAATACAAAACCAAGGCCAATTATGAGGATCAATTTCAAGATAACCTCAAATAGCTTTAAATAAAAAAATCTACCCACAGAGGCATGTCTGGTTTAAAGAATATTTTTTGAAATTATAACATGGTTTTACAAAAAATTGTTTGAGCCTAATCATATTTGAAGTATATATTTGATTTCTTTTAGTATACTTAAGTATTTGTTTCATGTGTCATATTTTTTACATTTGTGTCCTGGGCCTGTATTCACAAAGATTCTTAACGCTCGACGATAGGAGAGGGTTATTGTGATCAGTTTGTTTCTGTCTGTCTGTCTGTCTGTGCACCGTTTTGCCCTTATAACTCAAACGCTATAACATCAAACGAGCTCAAATTTGGTGGGCAGTTATTTCATGGGGTACAGACGGATTCTTCCAAATTTGGTGTAATTTGTTTGAAAATTAAAGTCAGGAGACAGGTTTTAAATTTTTAATTGGGCATATATACAGTGAAACCTGCTTGTCTTCAAAAATCAATATCATGACAGGATTTTTTCCTCATGAATTTGTACCCAATCAGATTTATTCTGTGGCTGTGAGTGTAATGTGTAGAACTTGTAATCTCATGGTTGGGGTTCAATACCAGTCCATTCTAGAACTTTCTTTTGTTTTTTCAAAAAAATTTCTGTTTTTAGGCTTTTTTTAGCAATTTGTTTTAAAGGTCTTTTAAAAGAAAAGAAAAAAAAAGAAAACACAGCATTTAAAATTTTGCTGTTCAAAAAAAAAACTTTGACCAAGATGAGGTGTCCAATTTGACACATAATGATTTTCAGTTGGGCATACATAGAGAAATCTGATTTTCTTTATCACACAAATAAAAAAATCAATATTTCTCTGTCTGATGATGTCATTACTTAATGATGTCACAATGCAATTGTCATTGTGAGGTCACAAACCCTAATATGTTACCTCCACCAGGAGTTTATGTTTTTGTGTACTTTTTTGTCTATTTGTCTGTCCATCTGTTTTTAGTGTTTACATTACTCCAGAACTGATGAACAGATCTTTATAAAAATTTTTTTGTGGGTAGGACCTGGTCAAAGGAAGAAGTTACTAATTTTTGGTAAAGACCTGGATTAAAAAGTAACCAATAAATTTTGAAGTTAATTTTTAGGTAGGAAAAAAATAATAAGCCTCCAAAATTTCTGGAAATGCCACCATGGTGGATGTGTGTTATACTTTATAACACTTGTGAGACTAGTCACGTCGAGTCGAGCGTTTTGCTCTCTCTGAGTGCATCTTGTTATTGTTAGAATTAGTCTTATTCTTAGAACTTTTCTTAGAATTGTCGTTTTTCTTAGAAAAATTTTAAGAATAAGAATTTTCCTATTCACAAAGATTCTTATTCTTACAATTACACTTATTCTTAGAATTTTTCTATGAATAAGAATTTTCTCTTCACAAAATTTTTATTCTTAGAATATTTTAAGAATTGATTTAAATCTAAGACTGGCATATAGCATGCTTAACTTAAGAAAAATTGTAGTTTTGGTGATTATAGTGCAGACTTAAGTGTAATTCTAAGAAAAATTCTAAGAATCTTTGTGAATACAGACCCTGTACTGCACATTTGCTTTATGTGTCCTGTATTCTCCATTTGTTTTATTTGTCCTGTATTCATTCGTTTTATGTGTTCTGTATTGTCCATTTCCTTTATTTGTCCTGTATTGTCCATTTGTTGTACTCGGCTTTCATTTTCAGTTTGTTCTGCGTTTCCTGCACAGTCCATTTCTTGGGATTTATGCCCTGTATAGTCCATATGGCATATGTGTCATGTACTGTCCGTTTGTCAGATGTGCCCTATATTAACCATTATTGTGTCTTGTATTGTTCAATTGTCTCTATGTTTTTATTTTCAATAACTCCTGTATTAACAAGAGCATTCAGAGAGCGCAGACCTCCGCCAAGGCAGCTCAGTCCCCCAATGCTGTGTCTACTCCATAAAATAATTCCTGGGCTTTGAAAACCTACCATTAGCATTGATATTGCATTTTTACGCATTGTTCCTTGTCCCATTTCAGACATTTAATGAAAATTTCATCCAAATCCATCCATGACTTTTTTGAGTTATCTTCCTTTAAAAAATACCTGGATTCAGAAGATTCAGGCAATAATCCGGATCAAACGCAAAATCTAATCACTTCTTCCTTGTCCCATTTTGGACATGTCCTGAAAATTTCATCGGAATTTGTCCATTACTTTTCGAATTATCTTCCTTTAAAAATTCAGGGATCCAGAAGATCCAGACGATGATACGGATCACTTCCAAAATCTAATCACTTCTTACTTTACCAATTTCTCACATATCCTGAAAATTTCACCAAATCCCTCCATAAATTTTTGAGCTATCTTTCTTTGAAAAATTAAATTTCACGGATCCAGAAGATCCAGACAGTGATCCGAATCACTCCCCAAATCTAATCACTTCTTCCTTTTACCATTTCGGAGATATACTGAAAATTTTATCAAAATCCATTTATAAGTTTTTGAGTTATCTTATTCACAAACAAACAAGCAAACAAACAGACAGACAGACAGACAAATCCAGGCGAAAACATAACCTCCTTGGCGGAGGTAATTAAAGTTCCATAAATTATATGTGTTCAATATGATATTTGTTGATTATGTGTAATGGGGACGATTTACTTTTATTATCCAAACATTTGTTTCAATAATAAGAAAATGTGTCCCTAGTTAGAAAAGAAGGTAAAACGATTAGCTGTGAAACATATCAATAGTTTTTAGTTGCAGGCAGCAGTGAAAAAAACTTGAATTTGACCTTGAGATTCCTCCGCTATTTCTGCACAGATTTCAATGTAACAAAAATGAGCAGACTCTCTGCATAGAAACTAACTTAATGGTGTATGCACTATATTTTAGGGAAGTGTTGAAGGGCCAACTTGATAGATTTATTTATCTTGATTTATCGACTTACAAACTCGATAATTCAACTTAAGTATCTCAATGTATCGACTTAATATCTCAATAAATCAATTTAGTTATCTTGATTTAATATCTTGATAAATCAACTTAGGTATCTCGATTTATCAACTTAGTATCTCTATAAATCGAGTTTTTTATCTCTCGGCCCAAGAAAATTACAGTACTGTCAAAAAGAATATGATACACAAAGATCACAAAAGTTATGCACAAGTGAATAGAAGCCATGGCTTTGAACAAAAATGTAATCTAGTAAAAACTTTATAGCACCTAATCTCCAACAAGGTAATTGCCTTTTTAAATGGAATCTACTCTGTTACTAATTATCACTCAAGAAGTAAACTAATATGAATAAGTGTCTAAACAAGTGTCTTAATGACATGGCTTAAAGGAATTCATAACAACATCTAAATTTCATTGATATGTGTCAGTCACACTTTGTCACACTTTTGAAACAATCAAAACATGATCATAGAAATCATTTACCATTATTTGCAAATTAGGGGAACAAGATTACGTTTAAGTGATGCTTACACAATGTACTTTCCATAAATAAATGCTAGTCCTAGATTGTGTAATCTGATAGAGATTAAGCACTATAAAATTATTCTTATTACATAACTTTTTCTTCTTTTTAACTTTGGGGAAAGTTTGAAGGTGCCAAGTTTTAAGTAGACCAAATTGCTGCGGGCTGATTTGTCTACCTCCCTGTTTATGCATTCTTATAATGGCTTGTATCTCCTTTGAAATATGAAAACTTATTTGTAATCATTTGGCCCTTATCTTTTGGTTGGTTCACATTTGACCTTAGTGCCTTCCTTCAAGGCCTATTATGGTCCTTGACACTAATAATACTTATACTTATAATACTTATAATGCCTATGGCTCTTTAAAATTGGTATTAGACATTTATATCAAACCAAATCGTATGAATTATTTAGTGGGCTCATGTTTGACCTCGGACCCTACGTTTCAGGTCCAAGATGGTCCTTCATACTTTTAATGTTCTGTACCCCATTTGTAATTGGTCGTAGAGCTAAGTTGATTTATCAAGGTAGTAATTTGATAAATCGAGATAAGTCGATTTATCAATATACTAACTCTTTAAATCGAGATACCTTAGTCGATTTATTGAGTTAGTAGGTTGATAAATCGAGATAACTTACTCGATTTATAGAGTGACTAAGTCAATAAATTGAGATACTTAAGTCCATTTATGGAGTTATTAAGTTGATAAGATATATGATATGATTTATTGAGATACTAAGTCGATAAATCGAGATACTTAAGGCAATATATTGAGTTACTAAGTCAATTAATCGAGATTAAAAAATTTGTCATGTTGGCTGTTGGCCCTTCTAATCTTCCATAGTATTTCACTGTATTTTTACACATTGACAAAGCAGTTAGCACTTGTTTGAATATTTGTAATGCTAATTATGCTTTGTAAGTAGCTTGATGGAATACAATAGAATTACTTGCCGAATAAAATATCCAGAAAAAAATATATCACAAATGAAGATAACAATATTATACCAGTGCGTAGCACAAGTTTTATATTGTTAATCTTCATGAGCGATATATTTTTTCTGTGTAAGTCTATTCACGAATGTTTTAGCTTTATTGTCCAAAATTTTGTATTATTTATTAGTTAAATACATCCACTTTAAAAAAAAAGAATGATTTAAAAAGTTTTCATTCACCAGCATATCCAAAAACTTCAATCTTTAGGTAGGGATATCTAAATCATTTCTACATGGATTTTTATGCAACAAATGAGCAAAAGCACAGTAAAAACACCTTTCTAATGATATATAATACATATTTGTAGCTCACATAGTTTCCGAGATATTGGTCAAAACCAGGAAGTTATTATCACATTATTATCCATGGTCTGGTGGCGAAGTTATGTATAAAAATATATGTCCCTCTCTGTATATCCCCATATATGGGTCAAATAAGACTTGTGGTGGATAATAAAAAAATATTACCCTGTCTGTCCTGGTGTTTATAGAGGTGTTTTGTGGAGCTGACTTGTCAGTTACTAGGTATTTTTCGATGGTTGAAAGCAATGTTTACAGAGTCAGTTGTAGTTTCCTGGCTTGTCGCAGTTAATCTGTAAAATATCAAACATGTTTGATATTTCACCGACCGCCAAAACTGTATCCAGACCTTGGCTCCACCCACCTAGAAAGTGTCCTGTTGTGGATCTCTATGACTTGTCGGACACACTTCTCATCCTGTCCTATACTGTTACTGTCTCGTCTGGAAAAACTTCCCTGTCTGTGATGGATAAGTATAAGGACACCACCTCCAGACAGACCATATACACAAACCGACCGGGTGGAGAGGGAGGCAAGAGAAATGAAGGAAGAGGCACAGAAATAGCTGGAGGCAGCCATGAGGGAGGAAACAACATACTCAGCAGAGGAAGAAGTTCCTTGCTTTGTGGTTTCTTGAAGACACACATTAGATACAAGGGACTCGGCAAATTGTCAGGCTTCAAGTCCCCGGCCCCAGGAGCCAGTGTATCCGTGCTGCCTCAGCACACGACATATCCAGAGGTTCAACCAACACAGATAGCAAGGAGATCAGCATGGGATCAGACACCATAATATGGCCTTCAGTGACCTACCTCAGTGCACTTTCTGGACGTTCTTTGGTCAACCAGCAGGTCATGGACCAGTCTGCACAGAATAAAACCATGCTGGCATCATTAAGGCAGGAGGCTACAGGTTCAGCACCCTGCAACTACCTGGCATCTGAAGTGGAGGCCTTAGAAGGTAAAGACTTTCAAACATTCAGAAACACAGCTGTCAGTCTTCTAAGCAGCATCTAGAGCAGGGCAGCTGAAAGGATCCATCACCTCCAGCAACCACAGCAAAAGACACTTCTAGGAGCTCAAGTGCAACTTCAACAGCCACAGCAACCAGCACCAGCAGCATGGGTATATATCTGAACAATCCCAGAGACTCAGATGCCAGTAAGTTAGCTCACGCAATCCACTCAGCAGAGTCAAGTTGCAACCCAAAGGACTTTCAAGTCCGCTTACTTTCACACTGACCCCAATAAAGCACTTCAACAGACCGTCATTTGCCTCTGCCACATGCGAAGAAAGTTTACACAACATATCAGGCCAGACTTTTAAGCTTGCAAAATCTGAATTTAGTGATGCGCTACCAACAGATCAACACAACGCAGCCGTCTTCAATACCCACAACAAGAAACCGCATCTCCTCCAACCAACACCATGCTGCAAGAACATTGGCAGCAACCAGGACAGCTTCAGCCTCCTCTGCAGTCAGCCTACTCCAAACAGCTGCAGCAGCAGCAGTAGAACCACTGCACTTGCCTACAATCGGGCCTTTTCAGGATTACCCAAATCTTCCAAAAACAATTAATAGCTACATCAAATTTTTTTATAACTGAACTTAGATTTTGAACTTATAAAAAAAAATAAAATTTAGTATTAAGAACTCAGAAAAAAAATTTTGCCCCTCCCAGAAAAAAATGGGCAAAGCCAATAAAATTTTGGCCTGCCCCCTCCAAAAATGGTAAGAAAATGAAAAGAAGCTTTGACATTTGAGAAAAGTGTTTTGCGAGTAATTACAATTATGCATGAATTTAAAATATATAACTTCTTGGAAGTTAAAAAAATAATAAAAAGACAGACCATTTTCAACAGCCAGAAAACCGTTTTCCGGGTTTTTAAAACATAATATGAATTATATTATTGCATGCTTTGTCAGTGGAATGGAATATAAGAATTAATTTAAAACTGGAACTGTCTTTGCCAGGGATTTAGAAAATTATTACAGAAAAGATAGTATGCCCTGCAGATACCCTATAGAAGTCAATGCCATCTATGGAAGGCAGAAATTTTAAACAGTTTGAAATCCGTGTGGATTGCCATAGAATGCCACAGTGTGTAAAACTTACTGACAGAATCATGGCGGCACATTTAGGAATGAGGCATTTTTCAAACCACAATGAAACATACTGATCCCCTTTGTGGTGTAACTGGACATAAATATGCATTTTTAACAATAAAAGTTCAAGCTAAAGTGAAAAAACGAATGTTGTATTTTTGTATAAACTTTATGTGAAACCTATCTGTTGAAACAGGTGCCAGTGGTCATGATGTGTTTAAAAAATAGCATTTAGTATAGTCCCTACGCAATATATCAATCTGATTGGCTATAGTCTGGTCACATGATCCTTTCTAAATACATATATAACAGGGCTTTAAGAGGTCAGAGGGCCATATGACATTTAATGGCCCTCCAATCTGATGAACATTACTGTTTCCACCTTGAACAATTCAACATCAGCTTAAATTTTAGAATGTATACATAATCTGTGCAACATAGGTGTCATTTTAAGTTATTAAGAACTATGATCTTCATAAGCATCAGTATGACAAGTAGCAAAACCTTTGAAAAAAAATGTTGACGTGCCGTTATTAGCATAAAGTGGTGGTTCCAGCTTCCTTGGCATATACTCTTGCAAATTTTGAGGCCAGTACTAAAGTTTTGGGAATCATGTATCTTATGGAGCAAAATCAGCAAGGTTAGCAGGAGTCAGGAGAATGTCAAAGGTGTTTGATATTTATTGAAAACTTAATGATTTTGTTTCCTGACTGTAATGTCATTCATTCAAAATAAGAAGGTCACAATGCAATCCAGTTATATCCTGGTTCCAATACATGTAATCTTATTATAATGAGTCAAATCATTTTTTTTTTTTTTTTTTTTATATTGGTCACAATATAAATAATGTCACAATATAAATAATGTCACAATATAAATAATGTTACATAACACAAAAAACTTTTTAACAAAATTTTACTATTTGCACTGAATATGTTAACATTATAAGGCTACATATCTGATGAATGGAATCTGACCTTATACCTGGTATGAATTATTAGGCTAATTCAAACAGATTGTTAAAAATACCCCAACTAGTATAGAGTTTTTCTCCAAAATCACATTCTGAATTAATATAAAATTGTTCCTCATATTTTTTCTTTAATTTATTTTTAAGCCCTGATATATTTGGAATACTTTTATTTAAAGCACTTTTGAAAATATAGTATTTAGTAGTAGCAATTAATATGTTGATTGGAATATACTGATTGTCCCTGTGTAAATATCCTAAGATTATATCCAGGGGTGAAAAATTTATTAATTTCCCCAAAGTGGAATGTATCCAGATTTCTAGATCTTTCCATAAGTCTACTACATAGCGACATTTCACAAAGAGATGGATAAATGTTTCAGAATCAGATTGACAAACTCTACATTTGTCTGATTTCTCAATGGACATTTTATACATTTGACTGTTTGTACCAAGTATTCTATGTATCAACTTATACTGAAACCAGATCAAGTTATTATCCTGTTCTACATTAAATATAAGATAAAAGACTCTTCTCCATGTTGTATTGTCTATCTGTATACCAAGATCTTTATTCCATTTGGCTCTATATCCGCATTCTACTTCTTTTGTCTTTACCTTATTGTAGATATTTCTACATCCTTGTTTACATTGGAAAAAAAGGGATATATGTTGTGGGATGAATGGTCTCTCTAGTTGATAAACTTGAATGAATAAATGTTTATTATCATTAATGTATCTTTGTACCATTGAACTGACTTGAAAGTATTCCAAGAAATTTCTTATGTGAAAGCCAAACTTTACCTCAATTTCTTTACTACTCATCATTTTAAGATTTTGATGAACAATATCCCCGATCACAGATATCCCTTTGTCAGACCATGTTTTCCAAAATATATTAGGATTTCCTATTTTACTATTATACCACAGACAGGTTGAAAGCACACTTTGTTCAGTTCTTGTTTGAACTGATTGATCTATTATGTTCCACGATACAAAGATCTCTTTCCAGAAGTCATTGGGTACTCTTTTGTTACTTTTTATCCCCCCAAAAGGACCCACTTTAAACAATGATTCAATAGGTCCATATGATCTTTCAAATAATTTAGCCCATGGGCTGGTCGGAGAGGTTATAAGTCTCCTTATCCAAGTGCATTTTAAGGATTTGATAAATTTCTCTATGTCTGGCATTTTTAGACCACCATCTATTTTGTTTTGGCAGATAGTTGTACGCTTTATTTTTTCTGGTTTCCCATCCCACAAAAATTTATAAAGTTTTTTATTCAAATCTGCACAAAAATTATTATTTGGAAGTGGAATAGCCATGAACAAATGATTCAGTTGGGATAATATTAATGATTTAATAACAGTAATTTTGCCTAGAGGTGTCAAGGCTCTTTTTTTCCAAGCAGAAATTATTTCCTCGACTCTGGTAAGTGCTTTGGAGTAGTTGTGAGCTGGTATATTTTGTAAATTAACATCAAAATCTATCCCCAGCAAGGTGAAAAAATTTGTACCCCAGTTTAAGGCGCTAGCACAGCAAAGTTTTTCCTTGGAGTATTTCCTTTGTCCAATCCATACCATTTTTGTTTTAGACATGTTCATTTTCAGACCTGATAGAGATCCAAAGACTTCTAAGATATTTAATATTTGTTGCAAGGAGCTCTCTGAACCATCCATAAAAATTGTAGTGTCATCAGCAAATTGTGAAATTTTGATTTCTTCTTGACCAATTTTTATACCTTTGACCATAGTGTTACCTTGGATCATTTCATACAGTACCTGGGCACATAACAGAAAGAGATATGGAGATATGGGGTCCCCTTGTTTACATCCTCTTTCAATTGGGAAAAATTCCGATAAAACACCAACTTGGAGTACTGAGGCTGTTATTTTATTATTAAAGAGAGTTATCCAATTGACAAATTCCTCACTAAAGTTGAAGTGACGTAGTACCTTGTACATAAATTTCCATGATACCGAATCAAAAGCTTTTTCAAAATCAATAAACATCAACAATCCTTTGATTTTTTTAACTTCAGTATAATTCATAACATCGTAGACAAGTCTGGTACTCTCCCCAATAAATCTCCCTTTAATGAAACCTGTTTGAGATTGCGAAATTAAATCTGGTAGGACTTTCTTAAGTCTAGAAGCAATCACATTTGTTGCCATTTTATACAGTACACTTGTTAGAGAAATTGGCCGCCAGTTTTTCATATTATCCCTCGGTTTGTTACCTTTAGGCAGACAGCATATAACAGTCTGTCTTAGACTAGGTGGTAAGATTCCACTTACATAACTTTCATTTAGAGCTCTCAGTATATATGTTTTAAAATCTTTCCAAAAAACTTTGAAAAAATCAGCAGGGAAACCATCTATGCCTGGTGTTTTATTATTTTTCATGCTTTTAACTATGCTGCCTAACTCTGTTATAGTAATTGGTCCATTTAGAGCTTCAGATTCAAGCATTGTAAGTTTTCTTTTGGTAGTAAACAAATTCTCCAAATTTTCTTCATCAATGCATTTTTCATCTTTACAGGAAAAAAGATTAGCATAGTACTGCCTGATTTGGGCCAATATTTCCTTTTGTGACTGAACTAATTTTCCATTAGGAAGTATAATCTTCTTTATTGTTTTATCAACATATTTAACTTTTTCTAAGTTACAAAAGAACTTAGTAGGTTTTTCATTCATTTGGATGTCTTGCACTCTAGACCTTATCATAAATCCCCTTGACTTAACCTCTCTTAGTTTTTGTAACTCATCCTTCTTAGAGCAGATTAGGTTTGCATCACTGTTATTTGATAGACTTTCAAGATATTCAATTTCTTTAATTAGTTTGTTTTCCTTTTGATTTGATTGTTTTTTAAGTTTACTGGAATATTTTATTGTATTGCCCCTTATATTTAGTAATAGCATCTATAAAAACATAGCATCTGGAATTGTAAAGTGAATATCAGTGTCCTCCACTTTATGTATGCTATCTGGTTGGTAAATTGGTACGGCATATTGTACTTTAACTTCTTTGATCCACTCTTGAACATGTTGTAAGTATTCAAGATTTTTCAGCAGGCTACAATTGAAACGCCATATGCCTTTCCCTTTTTTAAAAGAGTCTAGCAATAATCCTATTTCTATTCGAGAATGATCACTTCTATAGCCAGGTAGTATATTACAAGAATGCACTATATCTAGCAAACTGTTAGTTCCAATTGCATAGTCAAGACGAGCTTGTTTCACTGGATTTTTCCTGCGCCAAGTGTAGCGCCTCACACCCGGATTTACCTGTCTAAAAATATCAGAAAGATTTAGTGCTTGCATCGATTCTATTAGTATAGATCGTGGTTTAGGATTATTGAGGTGTAAATAATTCTGAGAATCCATCTTGGGGTCAAGCACCAGATTCAAATCACCACATAATAGGGTGTACATTTCTGTCGAATCTTCCATATATTCTCTAATTTTTATGAAGAAAGCAGGGTTATCGATGTTGGGAGCGTACACATTTAATAGCCTCAGAGATATTTCCCCCAACTGCAAATCTACTAAAATCAGGTTACCTTTTTGATCAATGCTCGAGTATTTAATTTTGTATTCAAAATTTTTTTTGATAAAAATTGCTACACCTCTAGAATTAGTTTTAGAGCCACTTACTAGAATCTCATGATCCGGAAATTGTAACATTAGGCTGTTGACATCCGTAGGAGTAAGATGTGTATCTTGAAGGCATAGAATATTAGAGTCAACAAGAAGATATGATAAGACATCTATTCGTTTAAGTTTATCTCTTATTCCCTGCACATTTGCTGATGACACTTTAAGAATATTATGTAACTCCATATCTAAACAAATAGCAACGACCTCCTCGCACATTTGGAACCTTCAATGAACATACATAGCTATCTTTTGAAATTATGTTTCCCAAGTAGCCTCCATGACATACACTTTCGAGCAATTGTGCTTCATTTTGAATATGAGTTATATCTGACCAATTACAAACAGAAAAACAGAAAAACAAAACAGAAAAACAATCAACAACATTTGAAAACAACAATTTTTTGTCCATATTATACTGGCTAGTTGGAGTTGTGGACAAGAAAAATTTTTTTGTTACATTATCTTAAATGGCCCTACATGATAAGTTTCATTTTTTTTTTTTTTTTTTCATTCTTTCCCCTTTTTTTGTCTTCTGCATTCACTATTTACATAGGGGTTAAAGACAGAAAGGTTTTCTGATACTGTAAAACCATTGCCAAAAGTACTGAATAAATTACTAAATAATATAAATCTATTGTCAAAAATACTAAGCACCCTATCCTTTCCCACCGGAGGATTTTCATCGTCAGTGCGGAAAAGGGGTTTCTTCACCTATAAGGCTATTTTTCATTAGTGGTTAGTTACACCCATCAAGTAATCGAATAACTTTTACAACTCTGGTATATACTAGCATTACTTGCCACCAATAATAAACCATGTATAATACATTAACACCAAAGCACAATTACATTCAGTTTTACACAAATAACATGTGTAAATGCACAACAACATATTGTTTCCATACTAGAATATTTTTACCGCATCCAGCAATAAACGACTTGAAGTAGATTAGCCCTGAGTACAAGCACAATTAGTTTTACACAATTAACATGTGTAGATGCGGAATAACATACCGTTCCCATACCAGAATATTTTTACTGTCAGACCCATGGAATTATCTGAAAAGCATTTCTTGCTATTACATTTACTGTAAAACTGCTTTCAAAAATAATAAACAACCCACCTTTTCCCACTGGAGGATTTACATCGTCAGTGCAGGAAAAGGATCTTTACATGTTGGCCTATTAATTATGGTATACACGAGTATTTGATTGTGAATGTCCATTAATACACGAGTATTTGATTGTGTCTGTGAAGTAATCCAGTGGAAATTTTTAGGAATTCGGTATGTACGAGCATTATTGGCACCAACCGTATGACCTGAATTACATTGGCCCTAGTTATAAATCTATTCTGTGTTGTACAAGTAACAAGTGTATGTTAGTTGTATTTACCGTTAACAAACTGAAATAGGTTATCATTGATTACAGATCAGTTCAGCATTACACAATTACATGCACAATACCATACCTTTCTTTACTAACTCTGGTGAGTACTAAGGAATATTAATACTGAATACAAATACATTCAGTTTTACACAAATAACATGTGTAGATAAATAACAACATACTGTTTCCATACTAGAATGTTTTACCGCCTCCTATTGTAAATGACTGAGGTAAATTATCCCTGAGTACAATTACAGTCAGTTTTACATGTGTAGATGCATAATCACACAGTGATCCCATCCCAGGATGTTTTAAAAGTCAGACCTAAACAGTTGTTTGAGAAACAATCAGTACATATAATGTAAATTTCTTTTAGAACAGCAAACACCCCCTTTTCCCACTGGAGGATTTACATCGTCAGTGCAGGAAAAGGATCTTTACTTGTTGGCCTATTATTTATGGCCATGCTTAAGTATTTGACTGTTAATGTCAATTAATGCATGAGAATTTAATTGTAAATGTCAAGTATTCCAATGAACTTTTTAGGACTTCAGCATTATTGGCACCACCGTATGACCTGTAGTACATTTGCCCTGGTTACAAATCCATTCTGTGTAGTATAAGTATACATTATTGGCACTAACATTTAATGACCTGAAATGTGTTATCCTTGATTTGCTGTCAAGCAATCAAATGAACTGTTACTACTAATTTTTAATACTCTGGAAAATATGAGCTTTTATTTGCCGCCTACGGTAAATGACTTAAAATACATTAGGCCAAACTAATATATTAATCAAACTAGTAGATTTTTCATTGCTCTATCTATTTTATCGCAAAGGAAGGTCCTCAAAACTGTTGAACCTGCATACGAAAGATGAAGGCCATCATAGGCAAAAAGGCTGTTTTTGAGGTTTCCTTGGCTATCAAAGAAAGGCCGATAGGTTTCAATGAAAAAAATTTTTGTACCATCTGCCATTTTTTTAAGGATATTGTTATAACTTATTCTGATCAGATGTCTGCGATCATGATCCCATTTTCTCAGTAGTAAGGCTGACAATAGAATTTTGGCTTGTGGGTTTGCTACCATGATGAAATTTATGATTTCCACAAAGGTGTCTCTGAATACAATGGCAGGGCCGTTTGCTGGAGGTGGGTTGAGTTTGGCTAGTTCTTCTCTGTAACAATCAGATGAAATTACATTATTTACCAAACGTAGGTACAGGGACCATTCCGCTTTCTGGCTTAACCAATTCGTGCCTATATGCAACACAATTACTTTGTAATTCAGAATGGTGACGGGAAATCTTGTGATGTATTCAAGTATTTTCTTGGGTGTAGCTCCAGGCCTTGTTACTACCACTGTTTTCTTTAATCTTATGCCCTTTGTGATTGAATCCGACAGGATCAAGGAGTGTGGTAAAACTGGAATCAAAAGTAATGGTTGATAAGTTGTATAAATTCTTAAATAGTATGTTACAAAAAAAAAAAAAAAAAGCCTGAACAAGATATTAAACAGCTATGACAATGACATTTGCAGATATTATACAGCTAAGACACTGACAGATGGAGACTTTTAATTAATATATAGTTTACACATGTCATTTATATACACTTTACTTAAGCTATAAAATTTACACTTTTAAGACATTTAAACATTGTGGTGCCTTAATGCGTTAGTAATACCACTTTAAAGTGCATGCACAAAATAGTTGTTAGCTTAAATTATTTCAACAATTTTAGAGCATCAGATGCAACATTTGCGATGATATTGAAGCGTTGTTTTCCCAGATTGGGTCCTGCATGTATTCTTGAGACTGCTAAAAAGGTGTTTTCTTGCTTGTTCTCTAGTAATTTGTTCAGTAGAATTTTTGATGCAGACCATTCCCCATCGTCACTGTGGCCTGTTATTTTCATCCCTGTGTCATCTGTTACAATGTAAGCATACAGAGTATGGTCAGCCACCGCCACATGTTGGGATTGAAAAAGGGCCTCTCGCACTTCAGCTGTGTGACGGACTGAATTTACTTTAGCTGAAAAGCCCTCAAAGCGACTGCCCTTGATCTCCACCACTTCAGTTTGACTAATTAAATCTAACGAGGGGGGGTTAGAGCTTGGCAAAGAAGGCAGTTTGTTCTTTTCAAAAGCATCTTGAACCACTTGTGAACCCACCATCAACTTGTCTTTTATCAAGGCCACTTTCTTCCCACTGTCGCTATATAGTTCTCTATATTGTTTGAGGTCTTCGATCTGAGCCATACGTTTTTCCTTCATGGCTGGTGGATACTGATCTGAGACTCTAATTTTCGATCCTGACTTGCTTCCTCGAACCTTCTTCATAACTGCTTCTTTTCCTTTGTATGAGTCAAATCATACAGCTGTCAAGTCTAATTTTATTAAAATAATACATGTCACGGATCCACTGCGGAGAACTTCAACTTGATTGATGAAATCGGTCTCCACGTGGTGCAGCCATATGTTTGCCATCTCTTGACCTACATCTTTATTGGCCAAAAACCAAAGTATTACAGGAGAGTCATGGATCTGCGCGGGACTGGAAGTGGTCATCGCCTATTGCCAATACATTTTAATTGAAATTATACAGATTGGGAGTCCCAAGGAAGCAACTTTCATTTGGGATTTCTTCCCAGACAAATCGGCTGGTACTTTTTGTCTAATTGCCAGGATGCATTTTGGAACTTTTTTTACCCTAATCTAAAGATCGTGAACATATAATCAACCCACAAAGTTACTGGGTATTAAAAAAATCTTTCTTTAGACGTTTAAAGAAAATACTCAGTAGATGTTTTTCTTACTTAAGTACTTTAATATACTAAGGGGCCTTATTTGTGGCCCATGGGTGTAACTGTACATGACATATGGGGCTACAACCCTCAGGTCATATATGGATATGCCTTTGAGCCTTATATCCTTATAAGGACATGTCAAAGACCTTACATTTAACCTCCAACAAGGAGGTATATGTAATTTGCAACATTTGTTTGTGTCTTTGTTGTTTGCGAAAATAACTCAAACTTGTGGAAATGTGTTTAGGAAATGTTGACAATAGGAAAAGGAACACATGAATAGATTGTTGTGTTGTTCCTGTGACTAGATTCAGGGGGAGGTTTGCAGTCACCAAGTGCTTTGCGAGTTGATAAATATTGTAGACAGTTTTGAAGAGCTCCTTTCACCTAACACAATCAAAACTGTAGTGTCGACAGAAATATGTTTTATCCATCAAAAATTCTTTTGAATAAATCTTTTGAAATAAGTTCTTTAAAATGAGCCAACGGTTTGAAAGCAGCTCATATGTCTGAAGCATCCTTGGGGCAACAAGAAAAAAAAAATAATAATCTGTTACCAAGTTTATTCGTGGTTTTCAATTTTGCAAATAATATTCAGTTATATATGTCAGTGATTTACAAACAAATATTCACCAAATAATTTCACGTAATATTTTACTGTTCTCCAAAAATGGGCTAGTCAGATTGCTCTGGTTTTATTTGTAAAGAATTAGCCATGGAAAAGTTAATTCCTGTTTTGAAAGTTATAATATTGTTGTTTGCAAAAATGGATATGACATCATAGAAAAACTGTGATTTGTGTTCAATAAACGGAGAAAATGCTTTGTTTAATTGCCAAAAAATATACTAAGCAATTTCCCAGATAATAAGAAAATCAGATCATTCTTGTGACATCACAATGACATCACATTTGATGTCATATGTTTTAGTGCAATATCTCTATAAAGAGAGTAAAATGACTCCAAAATCCCCCCAAAATTGATTTTCTGTTTCTTTTCAACTTTAGGGAACTATCTGATCTCACATGAGAGAGTTTTTTTCACCCAAAGTCAACTTATGTAAATGTTGTAAAAGTGTTTTTTTTCATAACATAAATTTCGTCCAAGACAGCAGTGATAAAAATACATGTCATAGATGATTTTATATTTATGTTTAATCACATGTTTTGTTTATCATTGCAACACTTTTGATGTGACGTCATAATATTGGTTTGAAAAGGACAAATTTTTGTTGTCCCAAAATGCAGACATTATTGTGTGGCAATTTTGCCTTGCTTTTCCCCTACCCAGTTCCATATCCCATCACTGAATTATTTCCCAAACAATACACCCTTAAGGACACTCCCCTCTCTTCAAAACACAACACTTTGTGGGTGATCCAACAAATTCTTGACTTCTGCCAAATGAGAATCTTGTTAGAAAGATGATTAGATATTGAAGAGGTACTGTTTACTCTGATGTGAGACATGGATTGTGTCTAAATACAACTGGAATCCCGTCCATATCTCATGAAATCCCCTCCTGGATGGAAGATTGCTTGTCTTTTAGTGTTATTAGGATACTTCTAAAGTAGCAAATTAAACCATACAATGTTTTCTCTATTGAATCTACTAGTCTCCCGAAGGCGCAATTTGCACTAATTATTGTATCACAAAACTAAAAAATAAAATGCTCTACTAACAGAGTAAATAACTATGAAGTAACTTTAATACAAAAGTGCTGAATGATAGCTCATTTGAAGCTAGTGTAGTTATGTTATCATTCTGTGTCATTCTTGTGTCAGGTAACTTTATTAGGGTTTAATTCTACGTCTCCAAATGAATTCTAATGGCTAATTCTACAGGATGTAGAAATGCCAAGTTTACGTCAAGGACAGTTGAATAGCAAAAATAATATAACACAATCAATTCTTTTATTGTGTTCAGTCTTTGTACTTTCAGATACCAAAAAATTCTAAGGCTCATTCTTGCTTGTGTCGGCAATTCTCATTGGTGGAGCTACAGAGAGGGTGTCAGCGTGACATGATTATAAATCTGTGTATACTTCTGTCTAGTAAACAAAACTTTTCTTAAAAATTAAGTAATTAAGCTCCAAAAGTAATGAGTGGATCTCCATGGAATGTTTACGTGGGTGGGGCCTGATAATATTCTGGTCACATACAAAATCCCAAATTTTCAAAAATAAAACTCTGGTGGAGGTCTTTGTTCTACAAGTGCTTTCTAGTTTTGACATAGCTTCAAAAAATGAAGCAGTGAATATCTCAAAAATTATCTCTAGTGTCAGGGGCCATGGTGGCATAGTGGTAACATTCTTGCCTCCCACCTCTGAGATCGGAGTTGGAATCCCGGCCTGACCTCAAGTGGGAAAGTTGGTAGTTACTTGCCTTTGGTCGGCAGTTTACAGTACAGAACCTTGACCAACTGTATGTACTGGTTTCCTCTGCCCATAAAACTACCCATGATATGACCTATATATTTATTTATTTATTTGGGGTTTTACTTCACTTTCAACACTGTACAGGTCATATCACGACGGGTAGTTGGAAGGGCAGAGGAAACCAGTACATACAGTTCGTCAGGGTTCTGTACTGTAAACTGCCGACCAACAGCAAGCAACTACCAGCTTTCCCACTTGAGGCCGTGCCGGGAACCGAACCCCGGCCTCAGAGGTGGGAGGCGAGAGTGTTACCACTCTGCCACTGTGGCCCCCGATATGACCTATATAATGTGTTGAAAGTGATGTTAAAACCACAATAAACACTAGTGTCCATAAATTTTCAAATTTTTGTTACAGTGGAATTACAGATTACCATAGTTCTGATAAGACAGAATGTGTCCCTAACATCGGTCATAAGTTGATACTGTAATCATAATGATAATATTGGAATATATTGGAAAATAATGGACTGTTTACGAGGTCCTCAAATTACATCCATTCATTAATTTGTAAGTTAAACGATGTTGTTTAACAACCTTAGTTTTCATTCCTACATTTTTGGTGAGTAAGTTTTGGCTTTTTATGATCATTTTAGTTGAAATGAATGCAGAAGATTTTCTTGGGAAATGTGCAAAAAAAGGCTTCCCTATATGGTCAAAATTATAGAGCAGAACAACTGCCTATTATTGAAAGATATTGGACACTTTTAACAAAAGAAAAACTCTCAGATCTAATTTAAAATAAATATGCAATGATGATGCAGACACAAGCTATAAATAGATTTCCACCCAAAAATGTCAAATAAATTAACCTTTACAGTACTTTTAAAATGGCGATAACATAATTTCTACTTAAATTTGAATTTATTTATTATTAAAATAGACAACAACGAGCGAGAGGTTATAGGCGATTTTACAACGATAATTGATATTAGGATTACGAAGGCCAAGCCTGAGTGATTCTAATGCACTAATCATTGTAAAATCGCCTATAACCCCGAGCTCGGAGTTGTCTATTTCTATTCTAACATGACATTTTAGAAGATCTTATAAAAATTAGTTTTGAAGCTATTTTATAGAAAAATATACGAATATTCTATAAAGATCTTTTTATTGAGGGTGTCGTTGAATTATTGGAAGAGCCACAAATTAAGATAACCCTTTTCTTTGTTAAAGGTCCTTAAACTTCAGCACATTCATATCAGTATATTTTATGTTCAAATGTAAGAATCACTGAATATCGTGTTTACCATTATTTGTCTATTTAATGAAAAAAATCTAAGCTGTTACTTCAAGTTTTCTTTTTGCGGAGCAGCATTGTGAGCGATAAAATAGAACTCATGAGGTTATGCAGGGTTTTTACAGAGCAATTTTTCGTGTCTTAGCCAATCAAAATCGCGGACACAGCCGTCTCATGTTAGAATTGGGTTCAACAGAGTTTTCAAACACAATGTTTTGTTCATATCACAACAGGTAGTTTTAAGGGCAGAGGACACCAGTACATAATAGTTAGAACTCTGCACTGTGAACTTTAAGACAAAAGTCTTAACTTTAAAGTCTAAGTCCCAATTAAATCCTTTTGTGAAATTAGCCCCTGGTCTTGATTGCTCTTCTATATTGTGTGTAGTGCCAATTTGAGATGTGTTCCAAGTTATGTCAGAGAGCAATATGTGAACTAAATACAGCAAAAACTCAGCCAGTTTCAGGGTTGCTCTACAATCTGACCTCCTTTTTGGAACTGGACTATCTCTTTTTGGACATCAGCTTCTTAGGCGATGTTCACATCAATTTTGGTGCACTGTAAATGTTTCTTACTTACTTACAATAATTAACAGATTAAAATGTCCATTGGCAACTGTCCTTACAGGTCCAAAAAATAGTCTTTATTGTTCAGACATTAAGGCACATTCCCAAACAGGAGTATGGGGTTATCTGGTGTATTGGGGAACACACTAACCTCCCACCTCTGAGGTCTGTGTTTCGAACCCCGGACTATATGTGGGAAAGTTGATAGTTGCCAACTGATGTCCAGCAGTTTACAGTCCTGACTCTTGACCAACTGAATGTACCTGCTTTGTCTGCCCTTAAAACTACCCATCTTGATATAACCTATAGCTTCTCTGACACCCCATCGTACGTGTATATATATGCAAGTGTGCTACAAAAATACTGTTGAAAAATATTAGAGTAGTCTGGTAGTGGGGTATCAGAGATCTCCGCATGCAAACAAGGTGAATTCTCCAACAACAGTGTCACTACTTGAATATCCAAGAATAGTCTGCAAGTAGCTACAGTCCATACAGTGGGTTTATATACACGCAAGATGCACGTGAGTGTATCATAGGGCATGTGCAAACAATGTAAGTAAATGGGGAGCACCTGCAACACAAGCAAGGAATATGCACGTGCCCAAGCCTCTCATACCTGGAGACATGGATGCATTTGTGGCCATACTGCATGCATACAGACAATAATGTGCATGCCAATTTTCATTGCCGAGTCTCTGCCACCTTGATAATCTGTTATAAAATCGCATGTGTAGCTTTAGTATCCCTTACAAATCAACGATTTGTAACCAGGACGTACATGCACGTATGATGGGATTTAGGAGAGGCTTATGCAACCATGTGTTGAAAGCAAAGTTAAACCAAAATAAATAAACTCAAAGTCCAAACAGGAGTACATCAGGATGTCTGATCAGGCAATTGTTAATATTGATAATTTCTAGCGTGTAGCAACTTGGATACAAAATAAAAATTTTCCCAAATGACATATACAGAGGACATCACAAATGTAAAGGACGTAATGCAAGTGTGGAGTGCAAATGCCTAATGAAGACTGTTTTAGCTTTTACTGCCCATCACTTCATTTAATGACAAGTAAAATAAGTCCATCTAACCAAAAAGAAAGAAAAAAGATTAGCTATATTACCCCCAAAAAGAATGAAATAGGTTAGCTATATTACCCATAATTACAGGTACCAGAGAAAAAACTAGAGATTTCTCTGCCATTTCTGCATAGCTATGTGAGACTACACTTTTAATGATATATATAGCAATTATTATCCATCAGTTTGCTTCAAAAATAAGTAAACCAAGTCCATCTTTCCCATAAGAATGAAAAATAATTGCAAAAAACAATTAACCACACAACGTATTTGATCTAAATACCAGGATACACAGGCAGAGAAACATATTTCTCATTTACATAATTAATAAAACATTAATGAAAAATCAACATTTGTTTATGCATTTTAACTCTAATTATCTATGGAAAGAGGCACCAGGAATAATAAGAAAATATTGCTCAGTCTGTATGTTCCATTATTTAAGTCAAAACACACGGTGGATAATAAAGGCTTAATTTTTTCTACCGCTGGCTAAAGATTGAATTTATTTTGACTACATTTTAAGATCTATGCCAAATAACAAAAACAACCAGCTTCTGAACTGCAAGCAGCTTTGGACAAGGCTATGAAACCTATGTGACTCTGTTGCATCTGAAAAGTGACACAAGTTACAAGAATTTGGTAGCAACTTTCTTACATAGAAACCCATGCTTGTTTATTACTTTGGTTATTTTTTGGTCAGATACGCATGGTGGTTAATAGGAACATTAAGAAAAATAATAACATAGGACTCTATATGCAAAGATGGTAGGTTTTTTTTTGGGGGGAGGGTCTTTTTATTGATAGAATTTGTTAAACGTTCCATTTTATTCTGATCTCTTATAGCACTTAATTTCCACATTTAAGCAGACTCTAAGGAGCAACAGTCAACAGAAGTATTGCAGGGTTGGGGTCAAATCTTTGAAAAAGGATTTAAATCCAAATCCAGATCCTTTGAAATTTTCAAATCTAAATAAAATCCAAATCCTTTCTTTTTCAAAAGGATTTAAATCCAAATCCAAATCCTTTTTGCAAATTTTGGAATTAAAAACCTTTAGAAAAACATGCTTGAATAAACTATGCACATTTATTGGAACTTTATTCACTCATTAATAGGGATGATCTTTAGTCACCATAAACAATATCATTAATTTGAATAATGGGTAATTTGAAGAAATGTATTTTTGGAATGAATGGAATTGAAAGAAATGAGGTATCTTTTATACCCAAACAGATAAGTTAATTGCATTTCACAAGTACTAAGGCCTCTTTCAAATGTGCTCCCATTGCTGCTCACTGTGGATTTCTATCCAGTTTATGAAGTTTGTATATGCTTATTACGTTTATGAAAGCCAAGTGCTATTTCATCACAAGTACTGAGGCTTCTTTCAACTGTACTCCCTTTTCTACTCATTGTAAACTACAAAGATTAAATTACATCTAAAGCAAAAATTGTATTTGGTTTGGATACTTGCATCCAGCACAAGATTACTAGAATTTGTAAACATATTTTATGAAAAGGCCAAAGAAACATTTGCACATTATATATTAAAAAATAGACACACATTGTACTATTAAAATGTAAAGGATTGTACCCCAAATCAAAAGGATTTAAGTCAATTCAAAATCAAAAATCCTTTTTTTATGCAAAAAGATTTCAAATCCTTTTAAATCCTTTGACAAAATTTGAATCCTTCAAATCTAAATCCTCAAAGGATTTGACCCCAACCCTGGATTGTAAAATTCTTCAGTCCATGAGCATAGCACTGGTCATTACCACAGAGAAATAGGGTGAGTAACAGACTGTGGTGGAAAGGCCTTGGAGAACAAATATCCTTCTTCCTGTTGTAAAAAAGTATTTTGTTTAAAAGAATAATGTTATTGTGATTATACATTGTCAAATATATTAGAAAACTAAACTTAGGATGCATCTGTAGCCAGGTGCAAGATGTATCCACCTGAAAAGAACAACTAACGATGTGAAGCTTGATTATGTTATAGGTTATCGAAAACTGGATGAATAACATATCTGAAAAGTTTTGCCTAACTTCAATACTTTTGAAGATATTTGACATTTACTTCTGTCATTATTTTGCTTCAAATAAGAAAATAGCTATTACTCACCTATGGCATGCAATGGAACCCCAAACCATATGCCAGCTTATAGTTAAGGATAAAATAGCTGAACAACATATTTTAGGAAAATACTCTAACTGCAATAGTTTTGGAGTTACAAGTTAGATTTACTCAACAGTAAGAATTTCAAAGTAGCTATTAATCAGCTATCCAAGTTGCAACAGATCTAAAACTTTAATATGTGATAGCTTATCAAAAACTAGATGAAGGACATATTGAAAAGATTTAATACTTATGGAGAAATTCAACATTTACTTGTCATTATTTGACAGCAACAAATAGGAAAATAGCTATTACTCACTTATGCCATGCAATGGAACCCCTATCTATGTACCAGAAAAAGCTCTAACTGCAATAATTTTTGAATTATGGGTCCTTGTTATATATATGGGCACTGTGTCTGTGCATTATTTTATCTAAGCTTGATAGATATGTATTAACATTTAAAGTAAGGGAGTTATTGATTTTTGTGTTATGTGGTACTGATGTTTATTAATCTATTAATAAACTGGGGGAAATCCATCTAGGCTAACCTCAGTGGTGCTATTAATAGATTTGGGGAAACCCTATAAGCTACCTGTAGGTTCTAGAACTTCCTCACTTGATCTGGTGACTGGTATTATGTTCAAGCTAGTTCTATAAGATTCTAGAATTTGCATGACCATATATAAGGGCTGTACATCTGACCATGCATGAACTTATTATTAGCTGGCTGAAAGGAAGGCTACTTGTTTCTTAGAACTAATATAAAGTGGATATAAACTACTTGTGTTGTTATAAACTTTTACAGGAGGGAACTGGATACATTGTCTGGATAGTTTTGCTGTACTTCGGATATTGTGCTTTCATATAACAGAGAGTGGATTTACTGCATTTTGGACATTATCCATATCTTGGAGTAGACAGTACAGTTGTGCAAACTCTCTGAATATCTCTATACAGACATATTGTTTGATTGGATATCAAAAGAACCACAGGATAAGGAAATTTTGTGTTATCGAACATTGAACAGACCACAGGATACAGACATCTGTGTGTTAGTGGACACTGCACAGATCACAGAAGAGATTGCTGGATACAGTAGACAAACTTAACTGTCAGTTAGAGTGGTCAGGTCAGATTGGTTTCATTGTGTTATTGTATGAACTACTAACCAAAATGATCATGCATAATGCTGTTCCTAGTGGATTTCTCCAATCTGTGTTAATACCAATACCCAAAGACATATCTAAAGCATTAACTAACTCCAAAAACTATCATGCCATTGCTATGGGTAGCACACTGGGAAAAATATTAGATATATGCCTTCTTAACTTACATGGAAATATTCTGGACACAAACAATCTCCAGTTTGGATTTAAAAGGAACCACTCTGCAAGTCAATGCACATTTGCTGTGAAGGAAGTGATACAATATTATAACAGCAAAAAATCTAACGTCAATGTTATGCTTTTGGATGCAAGTCAAGCTTTTGACAGGGTGAGCTATGCAGTTCTTTTCAGAAAGCTCCTGGATTGTGGTTTTTGTGCTGTTGTTTGTAGGATACTTCTGCACTTGTATACCTACCAAATCATGTATATTAAATGGTCTGGTTGTCTGCCTGAACATTTCTGTGTTATGAATGGTGTAAGGCAAGGAGGAGTTCTGTCACCCACTCTTTTTGCTGTGTATCTGAATTGCTTGTTTCACCGATTTGTTAACAACAATGTTGGATACCATATTGAACATGTTTACACAGGAGCATTCGGATATGCTGATGACATTATCTTATTGGCACCATCCAAATCCGCGCTTAACAGAATGTTGGACATTGCTAATGACTATGCTGTATCACACGATATTATATTTAATGCAAGTAAATGTAAATATTTAGTATTTGGTGACAATTTGTCTGAAGCACATTCAATAAAGTTTAATAATATGATCATCTCTGCGAGTACATGGGAAAAACACTTAGATAATCACTTAGATGCCAGTAACAGTGACAGGCACATCAGTGAAGCTACTCACTTGTTATACTTTAGAGTTAACTCAATGATACATAAATTCTGCTCGGCGGCGTCTGACTTGAAGTACTTTCTTTTCAAATCATACTGCATGTCTTTATATGGATGTTAACTTTGGAATTTAGAATCTGTCTGTGTCAACAAGTTCTATGTTGCATGGCGTAAGTGCTGTCAACGTTTATTGGATGTTCCTTATAAAACCCACTCAGACCTTGTTCACTTGCTGTGTGATGATGAAGATGTTGATGTTCAGTTGCATTGTAAACAGTTAAAATTCATTAAAAACTGTCTTAGCAGTGAAAACACCATCATTAGACTCTGTGGTCAGTTAGCCATTAATGGCAGTAAGCCTGATGTTTCCTGTAGTATCAACCATATCTGTTATCTTTATAACCTTAACAAGTATAGCCTTAACATGAACAATAAGTGCTTCAAAGTAAAGCAACAAGGTAAAATACAACGAGCTGGTATCATTAAAGACTTTATGCATATGTGCGAAGACATTCTATTAAATACAAAAGACAAATCAAATGTATCTGAAATAATAGAATTTTTGTGCACATCTTAATATTTTTTATCCTTCCCTTTTTCTATTGTTTTTTTTATCACCTACATTACGTATTACTATTTGTTTGGGTTTTTTTCTTCTTCATTATTTGTTGAAGAAAAATATTGTTTGTCATTCAACATTCAGTTGTAATATTATGTATTTGCATGTGTATGTGCAACATAATGAATGAATAAACTTATATGTTGAGAGCATACTAGTTGACTGTAATCATTATTTTTAATTGTTAAATAAATTTGTTTAAAAGTTTAAGTTTTTGTCTTTTCCTGTTGCCACTTAACAGCAACCAGTAACAGTGCTTGCCCCGTGACCTTAACAGTCCTTTACTCAAGTAACTAAAATTACTATTACTCACCTATCTTTAGACCTATGTCCACAAAACCAACAAAATGATCAATGGCATGAAAATTCATTAGGACAATTAATTGACAAAAAATCTGTAGCTGTAGTAGTTTTGGAGAAATCTGCATGACACACAGATGCACACACAAATGCACACACGCACGCACACACACACACACGCACGCACACACACACACATGATGCATTTTATAATCTTCCTCCCGGGCTAAAGCCTGGTGGTGATAATAATATTTACAGTGTAATTTGTATATGTTTGACATCGATCTTGACAATCCTGTTTCAAAACAATGAATGCTGCCAGTATCATAAGACGACATACACACTGGGTCACAATTTCTCATTTTATTGTTGTGGTTCTTGGTGTCAAAAGTTTTGACAAATTTTAGTGAAAACAATTGTGGAAAGAATTATTAAGATCAAGTATTAAATAAGCACATTATGGCGATTTTAGGCAATAGCTTTGTGAATTTATTACCCTGCAAAAACGTTTGCAGGGGTGAGCCGCTGCCAGATGCTGTGTCCATCACAAAATAGCAAACCATCCTAAGGATTCTTCATATTGTGCAATAAAGATTACTAGAAATGGACATAACATACATACATGCCAGTAGAAATAAATCCCGCAGAGACAAGGTCAAAGATCACACCATCATATTGCACAACTACATTCCTTGAGGAACATTTCTGTCAAGTTTGAACTTCTTATGACAACTTTAAAAATCTGTCAACTTGAAGTGGCGGAGATCTGTCCCAGACCAAATTTCAAGACTTTGGAGTATGCACTTACTCATCTGAAAACAATTAACACAGTCTAGGACTATCTAAAATCTAACTAAGTGGCTAAAAAGCATGCCATCGATGTGAAGTGAGCAATATGTTTAGATACTTACATATTCATAATGGCTAGGTCACATCTTTCCTGATGATTGTATGTGTGCATATATTATTTATCCTCGACAACCTTGTTCTTATGGTTCCTAAAAGAAGAATGTATATTACAAACTGGAAAAAAGAGCCACCCCATATATCCCTCCCTTACCCCCTCATCCCCAACTTTTCGCCCATCAAGTGTGTGTATTTTAATACGCCTTGATAGAGGTCCCAGCTGATATTTTAAACATTTTAAAAATGTGATCTTAAATGCAAAGTACTTTCCCAGTTGTGTCTAATTACTCCGAAGCCATCCTTCATTAATGTGAACGCCAAAGAAAGTGTCCCACCAAAAAACAAAGCAAATCAGATGTGGTTGAATCACCAATGAAGACAAGCTTGTTTGGCCGTAGCTTGTGATGACAGCATGATAAGGTTTGGCCCATGTGTTATGTCTCATTCACAATACAGGCAGTATACCTCACAGTTAGAAGTTTTACTCTGCGGCGGAACCGCCTCCCAGGATATCTCATATCTTCCGACATTTGGAGCATCCATAAGGTATGACATGCATGGCCACTGATCAGACATGTTGTGTAACCGTAAATAACAGTAGGATGACAGTAGTGCAAGTGTTGGTCACTGAGAGAAACCTCAATTAACCTCAACTCACATTCAATAGCCATTGGATGAACCCATGCTACAGAAACGACACCGAATCACAACCTTATATAAACCATGGCTCATGCCATCAGTTACCATACAAAAAATATATTTGCAGAATGTCACTGAAATGGACAGACGGGGACAAAGATACATGTATAAAAGCACAGTGGTAACACTGACAAGGGACAGTGATTGGCAGTGTGACAATCAAAGGCAGGAATTCTAAACAATAAAAAATTTTTGTGGCATGCTCAACGAACTGGACATCTTGCCACTGTGTCACAAGCTCGCATACATATGTCAGACAGTAGTTTAAGGACTGGGGCGTTTTGACCGGCACCAACTACCACGGGGCATATCACCTGTAATGTGAAAGGGTTATAAGGGACCTCAAAGGCTAGAAGTACAAATTCACCTATGTGGGTTAGATTTTCTAATGTGCAAATCACAATGCTGGCAATATTTTTAGTGGCAAAAGACCGCAGCAAAAATAGGAGCGGAATGTTGTACCTCCTGCAATACCCACATACATACCTACAACTACAGTTTTGCTACAGAAAAGATTTTGAATTGGGAAGGATACTGTATTTACAAAAGTTTAAGTTTATAAAAATTAAGCCCAAGACCTCGTCCAAGTTTGGACTTGTGTTGGTTTATGAGACTCCTTTCTTTCTCGCTGTCATATTTTCACTCAAGGTGGGTTCTATCAGCGGCTCAGTCCTTAAAGATGAGCTTAATCATGATCCAGACCACGGATACAAATTTTTGGTGTGACTTTTTTGGCAATATCCAAACTATTCATTGGACTATTTATTGGAATTCATTTCAGGTGGCGTTTCCCAAAGGCCTGTCTCCAACTGAAACTTGGCCCAGATCCAGACCAATGATCCTCATCTGAATCTGGATCCAATATCTAGAGCTTGTCGATGTTATGTAGGACAGGGTTTGTACATTCTCTGGTACTGTTTGCTTTGCATACTATCATGTTATAAAATAATAAAGGTCTCAGTTATGATGTCGCAACTCAAAATCAGAAAATTTAGCCAATTTTACCACATTTCCATTCAGATTTAGTGTGATCTGTTCAAGTATGAATCCACATGTATGAACCTACAAGTTACTGCTTGGAATTTTAATTTGGACAATGATATCAATCCATCCCTAATATTTGGGAATTTAGAAGTGTGTATCCCAAGTTTCGTGCCAATTTTCTTGTAGGAAATGTATTATCACCTATCATTATCTCATAAAAAGTATGCAGATAAAAGTAGAGTAGATTATGTACAAATTAAACATATAGCTTGACCATATAGAGTAGAATAGAAACATGTAGAATAGAAACATATGCCCATGTATGTTTTCTGTTAAAAAGAACCCCAATCTAATTTACTCATAACAAGTGTAAATAAGTATTCAGTGTTTAAGTTGTGTCAAGTTAGAAGCCAATGCTGAAGGAATGAATGTGTGATTTATTGCTCTAGAGATTAAATTAAGCAAAGACTTAAATGCATACTGACACCGTATGATTTGACTCTAGTGACTTAAAGCAACTTGTTCAAACAGGTTATCAAGGAGCCAGACATGATTGTCGTGCAAGTGCTTAAATCTAGTGGGTCAGAATTAACAGACATCATAATGAATTACATTAATAAAAACAATAATTGCATTCGGGGGCATTATTGGGATTAAATCCCCTTATTCTATCTCTACAGCTATCAAGATTTGTGTGAGTTTCTAGGACTCACAATAAACTTGCCCCTTACCAGTTACTAAATTGATCAAGACAGCACCCAATAAAGAGTTGGTTAGCTAGATCTCACGACAAAAGAAGCAATATTTACTCAGACAAAGCAGAAATGGACAGCTCAGGAAAAACTTACAAAAACTTATTACATCAAGATTCATGACAGCACAGGCCTCCACCTATACTTGGGGCTTTGTCACAGAAATAATAACTTTTCCTATCACAAGTAATTTTTACATAAATGGTCAGCTTATGTCAACAACAATAGACAGGCCATATTAAAAGGTCTGAGCCATTTGGACCTAAAGGAGGGAAGCAGGCAGGATATTTATTTCGACAGTCAACACTAAAGGCGGTTTCCTGTTGGCTCTAATTAAGTTTCGGGAGGAGGGGGTGGGGTGGGGTTACAGCACTAGGGGACAAGCAAAGTCACTCTGCCGAAAAATGTAACGAAAAGGCTCTGTGAAGGGACGTAGTCTAAATATGATTAATGACATTAAAAGTCTTAGCTATTGCGCCCCCCTTACAATTTGCTTTAGGGTTAGAATTGATAAGTAGACCACATGTTTATGACCTTAATTTCTGGACAATTCAAGTTATAGTTTATCTAAAAGTAAAATTGGGTTTAAGTCAATGTAATAACATGAAACACACTCGATATCTAAATGGGTGTATTGGTAGTATATGTCCTTTAGGTTTCTGCTCATAAAAGCATTTCAAAACACTTTATAAAAGACCACCCGTTTTTTTCTGTTAAGTTTGTTGCACCCTATTTAAATCTTGGGGAATCTCGAAAGCAACATAAACTCAGGTCATTATTTCCCGAACCAAAACCTAGAAAATTGTTATTCATTAGTTGACCCATCATAACTTTGTGTAGCGTGGGATATTACACGCATGCGTAGACGTTTGGCAGTAGTTTGATTGGCTGGAGACAAGCCATGTGACCTGAACTACGTCATAAGGCGCCTTGGAGCAAAAATTGTCTAGCAAATAAGACCGAAAATCATAAACATAATGGTACTTTTCGGGAGTGTGAGGGGGGGGGGGGGCAGTACAGCAATTTTTAAAGGGGGGTAGTTTGTAAAGGAGAGGGGAGGGAACATTACTTTAGACATCATTATATGAAGAAAAGATTTGAGGGGGGGGGGGGGGGGTCTGAGAGGGGAAATGGCGCACATTGGCTGATTGTGTAGGTGTATCAGAGGACTGGAAGTGGACACACATAAATAGGGAGAGGTCTGGGTAACATCAGGCATTAGATCAGATAGGGACCTCCAGGAAGGATAGCAAAGGAATTTTAAAACGGGGTGCACAAACTTTAAGTAAAATATAACAGTGTATAATAGAGATAATCCTGTTTTGGGGGTGAAACAGGAGCAACGCAGAACATATTCATCTTTATACAAAGTAAGATAGGTTTATTTTTTGTGTGTGGAGAAGTTAGAGTTAGTTTAATAATTGAATGAGATAATAAGTCTGGGTTTAGAACTGGAATTAATAATGAAGATTGTTATTTACAGGAAGAAAAGTTGCTAATTAAGAACAAACAAGTAATTTTTAATGATAATATTAGTGTCAAAATGTTACATTAAAATGACAAAAATTAATAAATGTGGGTATATTTTGCACTAACTTTTTGGCTAAAGTTAATTTCATATAAAACTGCTTTATTTTGGCACTTTGGGTATCTGTTTTTTGTTGTTTTTTTTAATCAGGGGAAAACATACACATCACCCCAAGATAACATAATCATCCAAGCCGTCCTAGGAGCTTCAAGAACAAGAACGGTTTTACAAAAATACAGGCAGACAACAGAGTTTCATCAGGCGTACCATGTATACACCTCTTTTGTTGATATGTATACAATGTATACAAGGTAAGTGGCATTGGTTTATAGTTTTTGTATGTATTTATCTATGTTATCTATTCTAGATATTTTGCTTTTTTTAATCTTGTTTATGTGAATATTGTGTTTACTTCTGTTAAGGTTTATTGGCAGTTGTGTGGTTTAAAATTTGTGATAACTACCTCTGGGCATGAGATATTAACCATGAATTTGTTAGTTTATAAAAATAATTAGAAGTCTTATGGAAAGATTCTGATGACATGTTCAGGAAATGTTGAAAATAACACAAGAAAGAAATGGTCAGATTTTTGGGGGTGATTCAGATCACGGTCTGGATCCAGAATTTTTAAAGGATGCTTTATTATTGCACTAATAACCAATATTGGACGTTTTGGGCCTTGGTGGAGGTGTGAGCTCTCCGAGTACTTTAATTTATGTATCTTACAAATTGTTTTATTTATATTAATTGAGAGGATTTTATAGTGAAGTATTTTGACTTGTTAAAATTCATATTGTGTTTCACTTTAATTTAAGTTGTGTGGATAATAAAAAGAAAAATATGTATTTTATAAGTAGTGGTTAACAATATAATGAAGTGGTGACTATTGATTTATAAAATAAACTTTTTATATCTGAATATTTATTATATTCTAATTTTGGCCAAACATATTTTTGACAATAGGGAATATATGCTTCTCAAAATTTCCATGGACTACAATTTAAGCATTATTTCAGCTTATCGCCATATAAACTACTTTTTATCCATAAATTTGGATTGGATGAAGCAAAAATAAGAAACTTAAATATTTATTAACACATTAATTTTTACTTTCTTCATATGTCAGAGAGAATATGTTAGTTAATATACATTCTACAGAAAGTAGCAATCATCTTATGGGTACTGATCAGGTCATTTTTCAGGAAAACTTATCTTGAATTTTACTGGTTAATATTTTTGAAGCTAAAATTAAAACTAAGTTTCCACAGAAGAATTAACTATCTCTGGCTTAACATTAAAATCATACAATATTTGCCCTTACCCATTGACCGTTATTATAAACTTAATGGTGCCTTGCACATTTACTGTCTGTGAGATTTAACTCTTTATCTATGAATGAATGATAATTTGGTACACACCCTAAGTCAGCACAGACTGGAAGTGAGTGTAAATGTTAAGCAGTCAAGATCATTGATTCACTGAATAAATTTTTGATGGTTGTGGGCCATGTTGATGTTGAATCAATCCAGATATTACACTTTCAACACTTAAAATTTTTCTCTAAAATATTCCTAAATTTGCTCTTTTTCCTGAAAGTATTTTTATAACCTGCGCTATCAGGACCATCAAATGGTAGATTTTGAACAAAAGTGCTTTATTTGAGCTTCTTTTATTTAAGTTAGCACGAATTTCTTTTATTAAAAATATCCAATAATATAAACACATCTAATTAACTTATTCAACAAAAATGCCAAATCAAATAACATTTTTAAACCTTCTTCATGGGCTATCATGTAATTTTTAAATGAATTCACTGTTCAAAGTCAGCACGCTATTAATATCATACAAAATATTATTTTTGTGTCAGCAATTTTGACTGGTTAAAAAGAAGAGTTACTGTTTTCTTAGTTTAATGCCAATATAAATCAGGTGCCAAATTATGGCACATAGCAGTAATTTGAATAATAAATATGTGTTCAAGCTTCGCTGAATTAACAATCTATGCAGTTGGCTTTAATGTTTCCAATCTTTAGGTTGCAAAGAGAATTTTCATCATTTGTATATGTTACTAGAGCTTAAACTCACAGGAAACATAGCTAAAGTGAAAAAATACACAATTATTAAGAAAGCTGTAGGACTTCACAGCCCTGTAAATGTTAACTGACTAACAAGTCTTAATATCTTGACCCATAACTATTAACCTCTTTGCCCTATGTTTTCATAAACCTTGATCAAAAGTGGGCTGTTTCTGCCAATAAATTGCAAACTGGTATAAAGCTAGTATGTCCTGTCTTGTGCTAGCGAACGCTGTAAAACCTTGTAGTTTCAATGACAATGAATGTTTAAGTTAAGGGGCCTTTACATCTCTCCAGACAAACGAGGGCATTGGAATGATCCGTCGCTTGGTATTTGTGGTGCAAACACTTTGATTCATTTTGACAAATTTTAGATCAATTAATACGATTCAGCAGCAAGGATTGTTATGTAGATTAAAGAGTATATAATGGTAATTACACTGCCCTTAGATAACAGAGGAACGTTGACAAAATTTGTGTCTAGACTAGATTTGGGAACCTCTTCCCTGTTACCCTAGAGAGACAACAGGTTTCTCCATTTCAAAGGATTACTGGCTTCAAAATTAGACAGGAAGATTGCACATTTGTGGCCTTTAATGTTACATTCAGAGATGTATCTGACATGTGACTATGAAGTAATAATCTTGAAACTTGCGATGATATACTTTTTGTACTGAACACAAACAATACAAGTTGAGGCTGACAATATGATTGATATGACAATATGTAACTATAACTTTATCTTATACCGGTGATCTATTATTGTTACAATTAGAATTTTCAAGTCTATTACTATTACTTGGCCTACTACAGCCTCATATATCATTATTGCTTTTGCCGTTCTCTTCTCTTGTGGGTCAAATAGGCAACAAGAGAGAGGGACTCATAGTTGATGTGGACACAGAAACACTGTGATTAAAATGTTGACTAGGTTATCATATGTCATCTCTATTTGTATGATCAACAGTGACCCTACCATAAATAGGACCACACAAGACCCAAAACCACTCTATAGGGCAGATGACCAACCATACAAAAACATCACTAACCAACCTACAACTTGAACTACAAACTTCCATCCAAAACCCAGTCACTACTCAGCATATCTACTCTCTCTAAACTCTACCTTCAAACTGACACAAAATGTCCTTTTTCCCCTCCATTCTAACATTCAAGCTGGCGGAAGTTAAATTTATTATTTCTAGCCGTTTAAATAAAACGTTTCTTAATGAATTTAAAACCCAGGTACGATGGCAGTGACATTATAGTAAGAATTTTGTAATTTGTTACTATTGCATCCCCTTTTACCATTTTGCCTTATTCTCAGATTTATTCTTCCCAACACACAAAAATCTGGGAAAGTTTCTAGAACATATACTGGTTGAACAGGGATGCATTTAATTACTCCCTAAGAACTGTCTGTCACAAATCTGTACCCAATTAAGATCCGAATACTCAGTAATTGTTTCAACTATTAGTCAGTCTATTAATATATGATGAGATGTTGTTATAAGATGTCAGGTCATTAACGTTTCCTGTAAGACTGAACCGGAAGTGACCCCTCCAATTATTCTGACAATTGGACATTTCCAATTCCTCCAGCAGGGAAAATGCTAAAGCAAACATGTAAACATAAAAGAAAAATATTAAAACTTTCCAAATATAGGACCATTGAATTTTTAAAAGGATATTGGCACATGACAAACAACTTCACCTGTCAGTATAAATTCAATCTAATCTAATATACTTGTATGAGGCTCAATACTAAGACAATACTGTCTATGGCAAAAAATAAAGACACTTTGATTATCCTAATGATGTTGTCATATGGCATCCTAATTCAACTGTAAGGCCAATTTAACGCAATGTCGTTATACTTGTATTGAATTTGATCTGTCTAATAAGGTAATTATGTTGCCCCCCCCACCAAAAAAAAAATGAAATAATTAAATGTTAAAATATATTGTTACACATGAATCTGCTGGACTTAAGAGAAATTTAATCTAGTCTAATTACAGCTTCTGTACAGGTTAATCTCTCTAATAGGAGAATCATTTGTATAAAAAACAGAAAAAGATCAAACTGATATTGTCAAATGACAGTCTATGTCATAGTTCATACAGCTAAATCTCTGTGATAGTGAAATCTAAGGCACAAATTATAGAAATGGTATCTTTAAAGGATATTGTCACAATTCCCACTTTTCCTGTGGTACCATCTTTACTTGTCTAATTGGACTAGTAAAAGCTTACTCTAGATCATTTTGTACAATGGTTAAGACACACCAGACAAGGTAAATCTAGTGACATTATTTCAAAGGGTTTTGTTTATAAATTGCAAATTAGTTGTACATTATTACAGCAAACATTGTTACTGTAGTAGACTTGTTAAATTTTATGTGTACTATCTCAGGCCACACGATACTTTTCATTTATTTACTAGTTTAACTAGTAGACTTGTTCACTTAACATAGCAGTCTACTGCATACAGTTAAATCTTTGTGATGATGAAGTCCAAGGCACAAAATACAGAAATAATATAATCAAAACTGATATTGTCAAATGACAAATCATAATCCTGCTATACTAGTTTTATCCAATCTAATTAGACTAGCATAGAGTCTAATGGCATTACTTCAGGAGGGGATGTTATGAGCTGTAATTTAATTCCGTATGATTACAAGAAGCATTATTATTGTGGGCAGATTTTTAAACTTTGAAGTGTATTTCAGGCCTAATGGTATCTTTATTTATTTACTTGTTTAATTAGTGTTTTACGTCATACCTGGTAAGTTAGTATCAGTTCTGCTCTGACGGATAGTCGGCAGGGTGAAAAAGCTTGTACATACAGTTGGTCAAGGTTTTTGCCGTAAAATGCCTGTCAACGGCAGTCAACTACCAGCTTTCCAACTTGAATACAAACTGAGCTTCAAACTCCCATCTCAGAGGGGGGGGGGGGGGGGATATATGACTACTGCACCGCCTTTCCCAAAATTAACTGTCCTGGTCAAATTAACAAATGCCCTCACTATTCCCCAGAAGTTCTGATGGGCAAAATTTGAACCCAGCACCGCAGGAGTTGATTTCACATGATTTTTAAAAGAAATTACCAGTTCAAAATAAAATTTCCTGTGGAACTGGGTCAAGTATATTTAATTTAAAAATATAACACTTAGGTAAGTTACCATCACCACTAAGTACTCACATGCCACTCTCGTAGGAAAGATTCTCCATTGGTTGCCTGTTTAACAGTGAGGTGTGTTTAAGTCTGTCTGGGTAGACAAGTTCCTACAAAGTGATTTATCCCAAATATTGTAAACCTTTCCTTAAGCCAAGATATAGTATGTACAACACTTGTAGAAGTCAAGCTGATGGTGTGGTGCTTGATATCCCACACTTTGCTGCATCAGTACATAAGTCTCCTGAGCATTTTGGTCTTAGCTTTGCATATGATGCTCCAAAGGTTTGGAATGATCTGCCTGATGATAGAAATTCAGCCACTTCTCTCTCCTCATTCAGAAAGGCATTGAAACTTTATCTTTTTGTAAAAGAATACCCGCCCTAATTTTTTTTCCTTTATCTTCTCCCAATGTTTCTCCATAGCACTGACACCTACCATGTCTCTGGCCAATTGATTATAAATCTCTGATTTTCTGTATGAGGCTCATTTGAGTCTGTCTATAAGATAGATCTTAAGTGCTATGAAATTACAATTAGAATTACAATTAGAATTCCCATTAGCTTAAAAAGATTTTGGATGATAGAGGTAAATGCATGTACAGGTGCTTTGGTTGGGAGTTAGGGACATTAGGTTAGTTAGAGAGGACAGTAGTGTGGTTTCTGAGCTGTCTGTTAATTAGGAAATAGATTACCGGCCATAAAAAGGATCACCTAAGGTTCATAAAACAATGACAGATGACACTTGTGATGGCTCAAAGGAAATTCAGTCCAACAACCACAGTAAACAATAGATATGTGCTCTTTGCTTAAATTGACTCCAATATAATTTTTTGGTATTATTTATTCATTCATTAAAGTGACATAGTACATAATAAATACATCCCTTTAAATAAAAGTATTATTCTTCTGACACAATAAACAGCGTACGTGAGGCCAGTCAATCATTACCAAGTGGATCTTATTTGACAGTCAAAGATTTAAGCAGAAGCAGTGAAACCTATTGCCTGGTTTTTAACTTCTAAGAGTTTTGGTAATTGTGATATTAACCATAAGTATTTAATTAAATATAGGTATAATAATTTAGATATGATAAACAGAACATGTTTGAGAGTGACTGTTTCAAGATTTATGGCCCAAGGCCAAAATTATACACGGCCTTTGGGCGATGGCCCTTCAGCTGCAGATAGAACTGCCCTGGCTCTGTAACCCATTGTATGTTGTATACATCAAAGGCATTTTTCTATATAGTTTAAAGTGAAAGAACAAATATTCTTGAAAATATATTTCAAAGGTTGGAAAGGACTGGAAGCATGTGACATATTGACTTTCATGGAATTTCTTAACGAATGATTTTTTTATCATTGCGCTTTAAGCAACAGGGGGCGTGTTAGGCCTTGGCAGAGGTTTGTCCCCACAGAGTGCTCTTTATAATATTATACAAACTTATATACTTCATGTGAGAGTAATGGCAAATCTTCCAAAGAATGGAGGGCCATTAAATGTCAACACGGCCCAGTCACTCGTATATCCCGCCCTCTGGTTACCACAGGTCATGGGAATCTGAGTTTGCCCAATCAAATGTACATTGCAATTTTTAGCATTGACATGTTATAAGCTTTTAGTAAATGTCTCTTGAAAAATACTACATGTCTCAAATCAGAAAGCCAATAGAGACAGGCGTAATCTTTAAAAATGATGTTCTTTTTATACATTGCCGGCATTATAACCCTTGGTTGATTCAAAGGGAAGAATCTATAGAATTCAATAACTGCATTAGATTGCTTCGTTCTAAAATCTGACAGCAATTTCTTTGATGTTGAACATTTGATTTTGTTTCCGGTTTTGATAAAAGGTGCCCATGATCACATTTTTTGAGCTACCATCGACTAAATTAACTCCATTCAGGTTCATATTTACTGTTTTATTTCTTAAAATATCACTTCAAATAATACAATTTAAAACTCACAAATACCAAGCATATGTCTTTATGGAAATTAAGAACTTATACAGACTTAATTTCATGAAATTCTAATTTCAATCAAAACATTTGTGATCATTTAAAACAAATGGCCTCAATTTGATTGGCACATGCACAGCATTATTGATGAACGTAGATTGAACAATAAAAACTTTGTAAATAACACTCAAAGATAGGGCTTGTTATACAAAAGAAAGGAAATCCAGTTTTATTGACTTCTCCATGACAAAGGTTCATTTTGACAAAGGAGACCAAACTTCAAAAAGAAATATCTCTCTTTCTCAAGCAAAGAAGATGAACTGAACAAGATATGGTCAATCCAGCCTTGACTCTTGACAGTAAAACAGGAATAATGTGCCTTGTTATTTATTTGGAAGCTCACTAGTTGTGGTAATGCGATTCAGTTTGACATGCACACGAGTGATTGTTCTTGAACAGTTTATATTATCACGGTCGGTGATTGGCAATTTTTAAAAAGTTGATTATTTATGACAGATTAATTTGAACATATAGTTCTATATATATAGATAAGTTTTGAGTATATTTTAAACCATTCCTGTACAATAGACTGTTTATAATATTTTACTGTTTATACAATTTTACATTATATACATTGACAATATATTTATTGCAACGGCCTTCTTGAGATAAATATAACTTTATAGGTTTAACACAAGTAACATAAGTTGGGTCCTGAGATGACAGGGGTGTCTATTAGATTAATGTTCAACATTTCTTCGGAAACCACAGACTATTAAAACAATGGAGATCATTGGCTTTGCCATCAAAATGAAACAGCAAGAAACTTAGAGTGTCTACGCCATTCACACTTTTCCGATAAGATAGTGTGATGCATTCAGTTTTTGCAGAAGTAGTCTACTATGTAATCCAATTGTTTTATCAAGTGTAAACTTATTCTAAGGAGTTTCTTTCCAATGTGACGTCACAACAGTTAAAACAGGCTTTTGTTCACAAATCACAAGAAATATGGGTATTCTCAGAGAAACAAAAAAAAAACAAGGAAAATCTAGAAGAATGCAAAAAAAAAATTGTTTTTCTTATAACCTTATCATATTCTCAGAAACTTATAAGAACGAGGTTACCTCCAAAGAGACCTAGAAATCATACACCAGTTTGTCCCCGGACAAGTGTGAACTAAACATAACAGAGAAACACACCCATAAACACAAAAAAATCACATAGGTCTCAAAATTAAGGGACTGTTTTATGGTATAGATGATGTCCCCTGTTTTTGATGTGCTTGATTTCATGGCTGACTAACACGACAGAATGTTGTTTAGCCAAAGACACCGGGGTTGCTCGTAAAACCCTCTGAAGGTGCCATCATGTTATGGCAGGCCTGAAAGTGATTTGGAACGAGGAAAGCCACTTAGTGGGTCAAAGCTATGGACAATTCATAATGATGCTTTGGAGTGTCAATATCCCATATTTCTTAGCTGAGGAATGGTGATAGCTTAATATGAAAGATCTTGTTAGTGGTGTCTAATGTTTACTGTTCCTCTTTTTTTCTCTCTTTTAATTGCTGGCCACTGTGTCCTTGCAGATAATTATAAGCCCTGATACAAAAAAAAGTTGGGGCAAGGTATTGCAAGAAATAATCATTTTTAAGCTTTGAGGTGCATTGTTAGTGCATTTATTGTCCCAAAATATAATATAGATAATCATGATGCTATCTTTGAGATAAATGATATGGTCCAAACACTTCAGACTAGGAATAAATATATTCAACTTAATTGTTATTTTTTCTCACCTCTTACACTTAGATTACACAGTTCTGCCAGTCTCACAAGTTACATATGATCTCAAAATATTTAACTTGTTTGGGCTTGTTTCTGACTAAATTTCCTGTTTCGGCAGTATCCATAAGGTTTAATAATTTGGTATTTATGTTTGGGTAGGAACAAATTGATATGACACAGACAGCCATTTCAACATCTAGCAGATTTTAAAAAAAAATATTTGGAAAACCTGCCATAAACTCTTATCTGCTAAACACATGTACACGCCAGGAGGGTGGAGGGGTCGAATTATTATATGGGACAGCTTTTTTAAAAAAACAAATATGCAGTTTTCTACATACAACCTTCACTTACAGAGTTTGGAGTTAAGGAGAAGGTCGTGAAGCCAAATTTCAAATACGCCTTTGTTGCCGCTGAATTTTCCCCAGAATCCTAGATGATTGCAAGTCAAGGTGTTCTCAGAAAACTCAATGCAAGCAAACCCAGTCACTGTTCACACATCTGTAACAGCTATTTCACATATTTCAAAAAAATCTGCTATGGTTATGTTATGGTCAAATGCATCCTACATAATCACAAATCTTGACTTATGAAACCTAATAAATGCTACCAAAACAGGAAATGCATCGAGCCATGAATGGACCGGCACAAGTTAGATTATTTTTGGCTCATTCGTTGTTCTTGAGGCCAGTATGGAACGGTGTGAACTAGGTCTTAGGTATTGACTGTTTTACATATTCAGAAGAACGTCTAGACCTTTTGCCAACCAAATTCTACCGCCTTTGGCCAACTCACATTTTTCTATTCTCTAACCTCTAGGCTTGAACACAGGTCCTGTCAAAAAGTGGGAACATAAAGATCTTATCAAAACATGACTTTCATTTTTTTAAATTTTCATACTAAACAGTATACTTGATGGTATAAACTTGTCAAGCTTTCTGCTAGACCCCTCTGAAACTTTGAATCCCTTATCTCATCACAATACATAGCTGTTTATTCTATCTGTTTTGACAGCAGCCATGTCTTTAGTCCTGTTTACCATTTAAAAATAAATAATCTAAAATGCAGTCAAATGAAATGTACCTTTAACATCCGGTATATCATCTGTGTAACCCTGAAAAGCCAGTTCCAACATATGAGCAACAAGTCAGCAAACTCTCTAAAACATCAAAACAGACCCCCCCCCCCCCCCCCTCCAAAAAAAAAGAAAAAAAAGAGCATTTCTAAGATTGTATTGACAAACATAACTGCACTTTACAAGGAAGGTGAATCTAATTTGACCATGATAGGGAAGTCCTAAAGTTCACAGACTACAGTACCCTTCTGTAAAAGCATCTATATCTACCCTATGTTTGGGCCCAGTAAAAAAAAATCACCAATGTTATACCCAGGGGTAGGTAATGTATTACTATTTCTGTTCAATACTTTGACACACTTTAGACATTGAACATAAAAGCAATTATCCCTTAACTTTACTAGAAGGATTACTAGCAATAGAGTATTGTTAATCTCAGGTCTCCCTTCTGGAAATACTACCCCCCCAACCTCTAATTCACCCATTTGTTCTCTTCTTGAAAATCTTCCATTGAAAGAAACTGTCGTGGTTTAATTAAAGGCAGTTGACTTGTGCCGGTAGATGAAGGAACAATAGAATTTAAGGGTAAACAATTGGGGGATTTGAGAATGGAATTAGTCTGAAGAAAGCAAAACTGTGGTGTCTTGAAGGGTTTTTTTCATTTGTACAGTAATAACAGCTTAGTAAGTGCCTTATGGGCGTATGATGTAGTAGTTAAGCTCCAAAACAATACAAAAGATAAGTCATGTCCATTTAAGGGTGGTTAGGGATAAGATGCCTTAGAGAAATTGTTACTTATTGTTATAGGTTATTTCATTAATTGCCATAAAATGACTTGAGATAAAGAACTAATCATATTGACTGGGAACGAACTGCCTTTGGGCAAGAGTTTACTTGGCTTAAGATACACATTGTTTAGCCTTAACACTATAGTTCCAGGTTGCTGGTTTTCATCAATAACTGTGTATCTGTTTTTACAGTATTTCTAGGAACTTCCTAAGGGCCTTGATGACTTAGTGATGATCAAGTTTAGCAATTAATCTCTTTACATTGTGTAACCAGTTCTATAGTTATCCAAATAGAGTTTTGACAGTAATTCTCCGAAAATGCAAAACCTGGAAATCCACACAGCTGGAGTCTTATGTAGGAAAGACTGTCAGGATGTTGTCATATTCTGGATTCTTACCCATAACCAAAAAAGGCTTCAGGGTTTTGGTCTACTATGGCAGGTCGCAAAGCCATCGGAGACACAAGTAGTGCACTAAGACGGTCACCCATCCAAGTACTAACATAGCCGATTGCCGCCTTACTTCAGTGATGAGACACATACTCCCACTAGGCCACAATTCATGAAGGTCTGGAGACAAAAAAAAATGAAAAAAAGGGATCTTTAAAAGTGAGAGCCTTAAAACGGTGACAGCACAAAGATATTATCTACCAAATTTGATAACCTAGTAGGCCGCTGGTCACCTTGAGTCATTCTGTGATTCTAATGGTCCATTGGGCCTGTGCTTATCTCCGGTTTCTTTGGCATGACACGAGTCATGGTCTACTAGCGAGAGCTGCAAAGCCATCAGAGTATTTGTGCTACCCTAAACAGAACGTCCGTCTGACGCATGGTTAACTGCCACAACTATTTTCAGTACCCATTAGTTTCCCCAGGTAAAGAAAGACACATATTTTTAAAGAACCTTGCCCTAGGATAGCATTTCCATTATTCAACCAAGGATCAAAACCCAGTCCTTTCACTTTGAAGTGCACTTCCCTATCCACAAGACCAAGAGGACCATAACAGGCCACTAACAGCCTAACAGGACATATAACCCCAAATTTGACTTTGCCTACCCTTATAGAAGTTTTGTTTAACCAAACATAACCGCCAGTACTACCACATTTCTGTGAGTAAAGTTTGCATTGTGTAGTTACACACACCATAGGCTATATCATGGTCTGTATGGTAACCTCAGGGTTTTCCTGTCATTTCTTTAGTTTACTTTGTAATGCCGTAACCTAACTGAATATCTACAGTATCTTCTCTGGGTTTAACTATGGCACTAGTGGATCCAGACAGGGTGTTCATGGGGTTCGAACCCTCTCCTTGAAAAAAGTAAACAGCATTCAAAAGTGAACCCAACTCAGCAGACACATAATTCAAAATTTAAATAATCCTGCACAGGATCCAGATTTATCCAAAACTTTACTAATAAATACAATATTTCAGAGCCTTTTTGTAGTCTAATGTTCCTGATGTCAAGTCAGGCTGAAAAATCCATTTAAATTTTACAGAAATAAGAGTTTTATGAAAATCACCCTGAAATTAATGGTATGTTTTCAAAGCTGGATGATAAGAATATTCATGTTCTTAGTGATTGTAAAAGTTCAAATTTGTCTGGGGAGGAGACCATGCCCAGGACACATGAACCTCTCCATATCTAAAGCTGAACCAGTCCCTGTAAGGCCTAAGTCTTTTCAAATTCTTATCCAACCCGTGAAGTAAATCTGTAGCTAGGGGTGTGTATCTGGAATTCATCTAAGGTACAGAATTCCATCTGTGAATTTTCTTCTCTTAATTATCACTGGAAATAGTGTGGACAGAGCCTAACTGATTACATATAGTAATATGGGAGTATGTCTCTTAAACTTTTACTACAGAAACCCCTACTTAAAACTGATACATTTACTTACACTTTCTGCCTTAAATCTGTTGTAAATTTATTCTGATACGAAGAATATCATTCCCTTTGTGCTATTTTTTTATATTAGGTACCCCTTATACTTTCCTTATGACAAAAATAAAAACAAAAAATATCTTCTGGAGAAAAAACCAATCGGCAAAATGGAATGTCTTGGAAGATTGTGTGCCAGTTACACCCGATAATTCACTTAACGAAGTGTTTATGACACAATGGTATCGACCAAAGGAAATTGTCTTCTACCAAATTGTCTGAACCCAAATAATCTTAGCCATCACATAATTTATGTCTTTTTATAGTTATTTTATTATCAATCTTAAGTGTTCCATTAAACTTTACAATGAAAATAGTGCCAACTATGAGAGTTATTAAGTGTAGCTATATAATGAAACATCTATAATCCAAATCTGACCAAGTGTAAGCTGCTAATATATCTTTAAATGGCTAAATTGCCTTTGTTCTGGCCCGATGATATTGCATTTTAATGAGATACAAATTTTGATATATACACACATTATTTATTATGTTGAATACACCTATTTTATTCTATTCTTATTCATTTGGGGGTTTACGTCGCTTTCAACACTGTACAGGTCATATCACGATGGGTAGTTGGAAGGGCGGAGGAAACCAGTACATACAGTTCATCAGGGTTCTGTACTGTAAACTGCCAACCAACGGCAAGCAACTACCAGCTTTCCCACTTGAGGCCGTGCCGGGAACCGAACCCCGGCCTCAGAGGTGGGAGGCGAGAGTGTTACCACTCTGCCACTGTGGCCCCCCTATTTTATTCTAAAAATATGTTCACATGTAAAGCCCAAAATAATACAGTGAAAAAGTTAGTACACAGAAATAATACTTGGTTCTGTTTTCAGGCAAATAAAAGAAAAAAGGTGTTTATGTAGACCAGGGGAAAACTGCCTTTGATTCAATACAAGAGAAAGATCTCATCTTAATCAAAAGCTAAAAGCTTCAGAGCATTTGGCTGGAAAATTCTTCGGCCCTGATAAAGTCTGAGTATGTTCCGAAACTCTGATTCTATGCCTTGAACTAGAAAACACACACTCTTTTGAGAGCCCTCTCCTAGAAATCCCTCATAGAGGGCAAACCTCCACCATGGGATTCTGAAAATTGGGTACCCAGAGTATAGCCCAGGATCTTTTCCATAAATGGTCAGGTCTTACCCACACAAAACTTTCAAAATGCTTGGTTCATTTTTTGAGTTATCATAAATACAGAGGGACTAACGATTTATTTATTTATTTGGGTTTTAACATCGCTTTCAACACATTGTATAAGTCATATCATGAAGGGTAGTTTTATGGGCAGAGGAAACCAGTATATACAGTTGGTCAAGGTTCTGTACTGTAATCTGCTGATCATTGGCAAGCAACTACTAGCTTTCCCACTTGAGGTCGGGCCAGGAAGCAGACTCTGATCTCAGAGATGGGGGGCGAGAGTGTCACCACTGTGCTACCGTGGCCCAACAAACAGACCCAAAAACATAACCTTCTGCTGTAGGTAATAATGGCATGGCATGTTAGAAATATGAATCATTTAGCCAAATGTGCAACTGCATTTGTTTCAAAGAAAATGTTTAATCCAGTCACATTTTATGACACCGAGTGGGCTTAAGGATATCTTATAGTAAGTTCACACTCTATGGGTCAATGGCTCCAATCTCTAATAGCCTCCTGAACAATTATTTAGTATGAGGTTGTAATACCATAAAGGGAGATTACTTTAGTTCAGAGATATAATTGACACCACTGTTGGTCAAATGTGGACACCATGATAACTGGTCCCAAAAGTACGAAGAAAAGTTATGAACCTGACCTAATAAAAATCTATTAAGCGTTTTGGCCTCATACATTGTGACCTGTTGAGAGTATTTGAGGCAACTATTACAAAATTGCTATGATACAAACCAATACATAACAATTTTTATTTTGAGAGAATTTCCCAGCTTTTGTCAAATAGGTAGATATCACCAGCAACTACCATAGACCTCCAGTCAAAATGACAGACCTCTTTATTTCTCATTAAATTTTGAAAAAAAGCATTTCTTCGGTTTAAAATTTCCTTACAACCAAAGCGTATTGTACTGTGTTGAATTGGATTAGCATATTTGCATGTTTATGTTTGCAAGAGCAAGTGGATCGTATATTTTCAATTTTCCAAATGGGTGTTATACACTGTGTTGCCTTATTTGGAAAGATGTGAAGGGGGCATAAGGCATTTATTTGCTGGAATAACAAGCTTTGAATCCATTGCTTTGGAACCACCAAACATTGTTAGGGCAATGATATCACTTTTGACAGATTATCTGAAAAAACTTCAAAGGCAAAAAGACATGATAAAAAAGAATGCTTTGTGTGTTGTGATATTGTACAGGAACAAAGAGGTCTGATTTTGTTTATTTATGACGTCATATTCTTTGCAGAAGGCAATTTTACTTGTCTTTCTTTGAAACAAGAATTTTGAGCGATATTATCGGAAACTTGCTTTTCTACTTTATATTTCAACTTCTAAGTCCATGCAAGACTTAACATATCAAACGGTTTATTTGTCATCCCTTTATTATTGAGACATAAAGTGGCATTTTTAATTATCAAAATCAAATTAGTTCTGTAAAAACTGATGAAATAGTTTTAATTACCAAGATGGACAAGCTGAATTAATGAACAACAGCAAAAACAAACAAAATGGATTAATTAATATGACAAAGAACACACTGATTAATTGCTGAACTTATGTGTTTTGAATTGGTCATTTGTAAATAAATTAATTCAGCAAAGAAGTATGTTATATAATAGCTGCTTCAGGTATCATCCATATATTGAGTTTAAATGTTCTAGTTAAATAGAAAAGTATTGAAAAAATTAAAAAGCAATCGAAGAGTGCAGACCTCCACCAGGAAACTTTTCCAAAAGTTCAGGATTCTTCGTATCAGAAATATTATCCGCATCTTTCTCAACATATTATTGGTCCTTTGGTTACATCCTACCTACATAAAAAAAAAATTCAGAAAGTTCTGTTTAATACTCTGCAAACACAGAGAAACAAACATATGCACTTAAACATAACCTCCTGATTGAAGTAATGATGTCAAGGTAATCTTGATTAAGACCTTAAGGATTTCAAATGCATGAGCATCGCACATTATGGACACAATATGGTATTTGTCTTCTTGGAAGAAAAAAGACAGGATTTCTTTGTGACACCTAGGTCCATAGGATCATTAATCAGAGTTATTTCAAGGATGACACTTGTCAATTGAACACATTACAGCTGTAGGTATTGAAGGTTGCTTGCAGTTGGCTCAAACAATAACATCTATGGTTCTGACTAAAGAAGGATTCTGGGATTCATTAAAGATCTCAAGCCTGACTCAGATTAGTCTCAAATTTTAATTGGTTTCTACCCAAGGTGAAATTCAGAAAATAAATCTTAGGTAAGGCAAAAGTGCCTCAGTTGGGATTTTAAGTCTTATCCAACATTTGTTTGATATTCTTATGTAGAGTGCCCTGTATATGTGAAAATAACAATTTTAGTCATCTTCTCAGCAGTCTTAAATTTGATATAAAACTTAGATGAAAACTCTTTAATTGAAGTGTTAGATGAAATGCCAACTTCAACTGTCAGACTTGTTTCAGAAAAATAACTCAGACCTGAACACAAGCTTTCACTTAAGATCATTTGTGCATTCACAAAACTTGGCAAGACCAAATTATGTGTCAAGTTTTAATTTTTGGCCTCAAGACTCAGACCAATTTTGATCATACTTGGCTATTCTATATACTTAAGATCAAATGTAGTCTCAGATTTGGTCTCAAGCTTAAGAATGGTATTTTGTTGTCTCAAATATTTTAGCAAAACTCTCAACCATTATTGCACGCTAAAAGATATAAATTTCGTTTCTCTTTATGGTTTAAGGTAAAACAGATATAATTCACATGTAGCATTACTTGGCCAGAACTTTTGTTACAATTTATGGTCCAAATTATGGTTTCAAAAACACCTTAGTTTGAGACACTTTTTAACTGTTATTTCTAGTTACATTCAAAATAAAAATTAAACTGACAAAATTTTCTGTTTATTTTAATTTTAATAGAAGTTGTAATTTTTGTTGTGAATACTAACACACAAATACATTTAATCTTGTAAAAATATTGGACTCACTAACACGTTTTTGACTTCTTTACACTAGAAAGACTTCAGATTTGTCTCTGGGCTAAGCTAAGAAAACCTGTTTGTGAATTTAAAGTTGAGACTTTGATCTCAGCTCAGACCAAATGTCAAATCTGAGACAATTTCTTATCTCAGGCTTTAGACCTCTATGTGAACACAGACCCTGGTCTTTGGTGTGTAAAAATATTACAATGTAGCTCTTACATAAATGTAATCATAGAATATATATGGCAGAGCTTAATATATTTCTTAGAAAAATGTGTCTATAGCACATTGACTAGAGTTATTCGGTTTAACAGTGGAAGGTCTGTGGTTCGATCATCATGCAGATCATTATGTGAAGATGACAGACAAGGTACCATGACGTCACAAGTTGCAGAAAATTGTCCAACTTTTACCTTAGAACATCATAAATGTGTACCAGGGGCCGATTTCAGAAAGGGACTTAAGTCCAGATTTAGACTTAAATTTAAGACTTTGGTCTTAAATTTATGTTAAGTCTGTGGTCTTAGACTTAGCAGATTTCACAAAGCAGCTAAGTCCATGAAATTGCTAAGTCAGTGGACTTAACTTTAAGTCTGGGAGGTAGTGGGCTTAAATTTTGTAAAGAGGACTTAAATATGGCTGTCATAAACTTTTCTCCACTTCAGAATTTGAAATGGCTGTAAATAAAATATAATTATACAGACCACCTTACTGAAGTAGTCTTTGGGAAGTTTATATGATGTAACAAGGTTTTCTATGTCAAAACAGCACTTATCCCTTGATAAAATGCATTAAATGAAGGATATAAAAGGTCACATAACACAGAAAACCACTGTGGTTATTTGATACGATTGGAGTTAGCTAAGTCACCCTTTTGTGAAATCCATTTAAGTCCCAGACCTAGCTAAGACCAAAGTCTTAGATTTAAGTCACTGACTTAGCCAATAAAGGGACTTAGTTTAAGTCCTTTAGTGAAATCGGCCCCTGGGCCTTATTCATAAAAAGGAACCAAGCTCAAGTTGAGCCAAAAATCAGCTCAAGTTTTAACATAAACAAATGTTAACTTGAACTTATTTTGGCTAAACTTGAGCTTGAGCCCGTTTTGTGACTACCAGGGCAACTTAGCTTTCTGAAGTGGCTTGTGACAAACTGGCGTTAAAATAGAAATATTAGAGTTGCCATGGAAACAAACACTAGGAAGTGACTATATCTTTGGAAGATGGACGTGGTATAATGTATGCCTATCGAACTGGTTGATTTGTTTACAAAATATCCCTTCACAAGTACCAAAAGACTGCAAGCTTCTCATAAGGCCCACCTATAATTTATCTGACATCATTGTTTTGTTTGCTAGAAATTGGTTATTTAATACTTTCATCCAAACTAAATAAGCTAATTTCTTCCTGCAAAAAAAAATCTTTCTACCAAAACTTACTCAGTTTTTAACAGGTGTACACATATCCTAAAAAGGCTAAAAATCACAATCAGTTGAATACTTACTAGAATAATATTACTGGGAAGGAGATAGACAAACAGAAGTGAACACCAAACCCATCACACCCCCATAGAAAGTACATTATACTATAAAAATATGCCTTGTTAACGGTAAAATAAATGTTTTAAGACAATACTTAAACACAATCTTTCAAGAAGCACTCCACGCACCCAAAAAAAATCAACAGGTTTTTATTAGAGCTATGTGATACCCAAGTTATTGAATTACAACATGATTACAAAGAAATCAAGATGAGCGAGTAATTTGTATTCCCGGCAGATAAAAGGCCAAAAAAAAATCTTCCCATAACCCAGATCAAGCACTCCTCACAAAAAACAGGCTCTACGAGACCTCCCGAATGTCAAATTCGAGTTGGTGTTATGGTTACAATATGCAAATTAAGTGACGTGCACGTGAGTACATGTGCACTAAATGCGTACAGTAGAAAAAAAATACAAACATCATATTTAAAAACATTGAAATGTTTTTTTTTCAAAGAAATGATGATTTACATTATAGTTTGAGTTTGTTGAAGGAATAGTTTAAGGTTATGATGGCAGTTGATTTTAAAGTAATATTTTCCTCTTTTTTTGCTGATTTGGCAATTGTTCATAAAGGTGTAAAGGAATTCAGGGGCGGATTTCACGAAAGGTCTTAGCTCGGTCTCAGACTCAAACTTGAGACTTTTGTCTCAAATTATTGGAATATTTTACTTGAGCCCATGGGCTCAGCCTTAATGGATTTCACAAAAGGTCTCAGTCTCAGCTTTGGCTGAGCCACTGGTTCAAATGTCGAGACTGATAGAAAGTAGGCTTAAGTTTTGTAAACAAAGGCTCAAATATGGCCGAAATAATTCTTTCTTCACTTCAAAATTTGAAATGGCTGAAAATAGGGTATAAGTATATAAAACAACCCCCTGAAGTAGTCTTTGGGTGTTTTTACATGTTTACAAGGTTTCCCATTGCAAAATCGTATTTGACCAGAGATATTATGTGTCAAACAAGGAACACATATATCATCAGTAGAATATTTTGACTACAAAAAAATGGTCACATGACACAGAAACCCACTGTGGTTATTTAATAAGCTTGGTATCAACTGAGGTTTTGTTTATTTGGGATTTTACATCGCTTTCAACACTGTACAGGTCATATCACGACGGGTAGTTGGAAGGGCAGAGGAAACCAGTACATAGAGTTCACTAGGGTTCTGTACTGTAAACTGCCGACCAACGGCAAGCAACTACCAGCTTTCCCACTTCAGGCCATGACGGGGATCGAACCCCGGCCTCATAGGTGGGAGGCGAGAGTGTTACCACTCTGCCACCGTGGCCCCTGTCTCAACTGAGACCCCTTCTGAGAAAACCAATTGAGACAAAGACTTAGCTGAGCCAAAAGGCTCAGATTTGAGCTAGTGGCTCAGCCTGAGACTGGGCTAAGTCTGAGACCTTTCATGAAATCCGCCCCAGCACTTTTGCTGTTTTGTAAAAACAAGGCCAAAAGGTGTTTCGGTCCCCTAGCGCGAGTGCAATGTCATCTGAAACACGAGTAGTGCACTGAAGTGGTAACTTATCCCAGTACTAACATATCCCATCACCATTTAACTTCTGTAAAACACAGCAATTGTGGCCATGCCACGAGTTCTGGGGCCGATTTCACTAAAGGACTTAAACTAAGTCCCTTTTGTGGCTAAGTCTTGGACTTAAATCTAAGACTTTGGTCTTAGCTAGAAAAATGGATTTCACAAAGGTGACTTAGCTAAGTCCAGGCTTATCATATAACCACAGTGGTTTTCTGTGTCATGTGACCTTTTGTATCTATTCAAAATATAATATTGATGCCACATATTCTTCTTTTAATGTATTTTATCTAAGGATAAGTGCTGTTTTGAAATTGAAAACCTTGTTACCACATATAAACTTCCCAAACACTACTTTAGTGAGGTGTTCTGCATAATTATAATTTATTTACAGCCATTTCAAATTTTGAAGTGGAGAAAAGTTTATGGCGGCCGTATTTAAGTCCTCTTTACAAAATTTAAGCTAACTACCTCCCAGACTTAAAAGTTAAGTCCACTGACTTAGCAATTTCATGGACTTAGCTGCTTTGTGAAATCCGCTAAGTCTAAGACCACAGACTTAGCAGTTTTTTGACAAAATTTAAGACCAAAGTCTTAGATTTAAGCCTAAATCTGGACTTAAGTCCCTTTGTGAAATCGGCCCCTGTAAAACACAGACAGTAATTGTGGCTGTGAAACAAGTATTCTCTTTCCGGAGACAAACAGAAGCAGCAAAAATAAAGCGAACGAACAAAGAAAAAAACAAAAAAAAGTGATCTCTAGAAGTGCTAGTTCTACCAAGGCTCGCGCTTAAAAAGTTGTGGTAATTCTAAAACTTAACTGCTCCCAGTGTTAGGTTTGCAAATTTTGAGCACAAAATGCTTATTCCTGCAAGTGTTGAGTTTTGCTCAAAGTTGGTGGTTTTACGTCCCATTCAACGGCCAGGGTCACATTTGGGAAAGGTCCTCAGTATTGCTTCATGTGGAATTTGAACCCACACAGGTTACAAATGCCAAATCACAAATGTGATTAATTGCCAAACTTGCTATACCACTATAGGCAATCGAGGACCTCGTCTTGAGTTTTGTAAAATTAAAGTTTCTTTCAATGAAATTATACATTAACACAAACATAAGTTATTACTCTAGTTAATACTCAAAGATTCAAATCAATTAACGAAGCAAAAATATAGGTACATTCACCCAAAGTAGATCACATTCTAGCCATGTTTGGCACCACTGGCCAGCCTAAGTATTTTGCACCATATTTCCCCTTGTACAAATCTGCCATGAATACAAGACGTTCCAATCCCAAAAATTTGTTCCTTCAGGTTCCCTCTTACTGTGCTTCCATCCATAAATCTAAGGTCCATTTTAACAATAGTTTCTCATATGATGCCCCTAAGTTATGGAATGATCTTCCATATGATATACGCAGTGCTCCAAATCTCTCCTGTTTCAAAAGTCGACTCAAAACCTACCTATTTCAGAAATCATTCCCACCATAGCTTCTTACTACCGAACACTGGACCACCTCTCTGGGAATGACTCGGAACATGTCTAATGTCTTATGCCTTATGAATTGGATGGTGTGCCTTAGAATCCATTGATACGGAGATTAAGCACGTGGACAACTGATTGATTGATTGATTTTTGTGCCCCGTTCAACCGAAGAAGTGCGAACAGTGCATCAATTGGAAAACTTTGCAATACAAAAAGCATACAGAAAAATCTCGCAGAATGAACAACAAATAAAGATTCAATAACTGGACAGCTTTAAACCCTTCCAGCAATAGACCAATAAATCACCCTGTTATTTTCTAAGAGTTTCCATAAATCACATTACTATCATATTTCCACATTAAGTAATAATCTTGGCAGACAGGGACATTTTTTACTCAGAGCAATAAATCAAGGGTTATATTCCTGAAACTCGTAAGTTTAGGTGATGATTAACTACCATTGTGATTGCTGTTTCTATATTTTTCTTGCTTGTAATATTTTTGTGCAAGTTAAAAAAATTCATTTGGCACTATAAACCCAAAAAGCATGTTACAAAAATTATAATTTGTAAACTGCAGGCTGATTGGTCATCTCCCAATTTAGGTCTCTGGTTTCATGTAGAAATTATTGCCACTTAAAAGTCTATACAAAGCTTACTCGTTTCCTGTCATTCATTCAAAGTATACTTTTAATTTATTAAGAACAAAAATTTATCTCTGCTCACTTAAAACAAGAGCAATTAGTTATTTTGTGCAGAATTAGCGCCCAAATTTTTCAGGCTGCAATATACCTCTAAAATCAAATTATATAGGGATCAACAGTGGTGCAGTCGCCTCCCACCTCTCAGACCAATCCTGACCTAATTGCAAGTAAGAATGCTTTAAGTTGCTTGTCATTAGTGAGGATCTTACATTACAGAATCATTACCAACTGTTTGTACTGGTTTCCTCCACCCATCTAGCTACCCTTCACAATACAACTTATATAATGGTATGAGGTGTGATACAAAACACTACATTAATTAATTAACCAGAGCTTTGGATGTTCATTGGTGAAAAATGAATCTGCAATCTGATAGTGGTTCATACCCCATTTCCAGTGTCACAGATGAACAATACCCTGATACAGATTAGGGTATACAGTTACGGGAGTTACAGTTATGGGAGGGGGCTCGGTGGTGTAGCAGTTAGAGTGCTTGCCTTGAACCTCTGAGGTCACTGGTTCGAATCTCGGCCCGGGCACTTTATGTTGGAAAGTTGGCAGTTACTTGCTGATGTCCAGTGGTTTATAGTACAGAATCTTGACCAACTAGTATGCACTGGTTCCTCATGACACATGGCTAGTCTCAGATTTTAAGAGATTCCTCCACTTGTAACCTGCCCGTCGCAATATGACCCTGGCTGTTGAACGCGATGTAAAACAAAAGATAAATCTAAAATATACAGTTATGGGCACAACCTTTGCTGTTCTGTTCTTTGTCCAGACTTCTCAGGTTCTACCTGTAAAAGGATTAGCAGGTCTCTTTTAGTTGTACAAAATTACTTATCTTCTTGTAAAAATGAAGCCAACTGATTCAGTTCTGTTAGAAATGTAATTCTTACAGAGTTTCTGCTTCTAAAACAAATTTTGTCTTGCTATTGGATATCTCCTTGAATCATTAGACTAAACTTTTCAGATGCAAGACTTGTCTTCTTAATCATAAGACTTATGTTCAAGTCAAAAGGCTAAAAGTGTCCACTTTCAAGGTCACATTATGTTCCATTGTCATCAGGATCATGTTAGTATCTACCATAATAAATACCCACTAATGTAGTGAACAGAGATCCTAATATACTTTTTAAGGCAAATACCTATGTGAAATAAGTTAAAAGGCTGACCCAAAGAAGCATTTAGGCCCAACATCAAGTTTCTACATTTTCAAAGCAGATAAATATATTTACAAAAACATTTCGCCAATCATACTTACTAGTTGTTTGTAAACAACCGGTAAGCATAATCTGACACATGGCTAGTCTCAGATTTTCATCTTGCCTCTCGGAAAATACATCATGGATTTAGTTTTGGACATTGTATCAGCATTGTGTAGACTGGCCTTAAGGGAGTTCAATACTAATATGACAGTTTTTGTGTGTCATACATCATACACTAATTAAGATAAATCACATCTTTACAAACAAGGAAGTCAATTTTGGAGGATATTGGGGGATTAGGTGGGGGTGCCTTTATGACCAGTAACTTATGTCCATGTATTAATGATCTTGTAAATATCCTTAAGAGATATCTTCCTATGAGTAGGTATCTTCAATTTTAAGTTTAAAGTTCAATTGTACACTACACAGAAAGAAGATTAATTTATCTGTTTATATTGTGTTATTGGATATATTATTGTGTTTTGGGATTTAATAGGAGATCTTTCCAAATGACATTTTAAATAAAGATATCAAGAATGAAGATAGTAATACTATATGATTGTGTAGCACAAGTAATGCATTGCTGATCTTCATGACTGGTATATTTTTCTGTATATGTTTAATTAAGTAAAATAAGACCATATTTTAAAAAGAGAATGCATAAATGGCTTCCTTAAAAAGGGGGCACCAGTATATTTACCTGAGATTTCTCTTCAATTTCTGTATGGATTATATTGGAACACATTTAAGCAGAAGATGTGTAACAATACCTTTGTAAAAGATACATGTAACATATATTAGCTTGCATAATTAACGAAATATTAACAAAACAACAGACACTTGTTGACAAATGTTTAGCACTGATTATTCAGTGTAAGCAGCACCAGTTAGTATAAAAATTATCGACTGGTCTGTATGTTTGGTCCTTTTTTGTCAAATATTAACTATTCATATATTTATTTGTAACGTATTTTAGTTAATGTTTTAATTACACAACCTGAATTGGTGTAGCTTTGATACTAAAGTGCTGGTGGTCTAAGTCTTGTATTTACTATTATTAATTTCTTAGCTTCTAATTTCAGGTTGTTTCAATGGCTTATCATTTATAAGCATAATGTGATAGTTAAGCTTCTATTTAAGCCCCCCAAAATACTGCTCGGTTTTAAATAATTCTTAGAAACGCCCTAGAAACGCCCAACTTTAGCTGAATACTTAAATGTTAGGTTTACCTAATCTTAATACATTCTCTGACACACAAAAGTAAGAATCTTATGAATGAATTTGACCTTTAGCAATCATTGGTCAGTTTTTGAAGTGCAAGAATAATGTCTTGCCCTCAAACTCCAAATTACATAAAAATGTGAACAAAGAAAAGCTTTGTAATAACAACAAACTGGCGACATAACCTGATGACAACAAGTTTTTCCTTGTTCTAATGTAGGAGACATTTGTTACAGAATGATGGACTCCATAAAACTTTCATCCCCATGTAAATACATCATTCCAAAGTTTTGTCCTATAAACCTTTCGCCCCTCCTCCTGACAATATTTCATTTCTCAATTTGGTGCAATCCTGGCAAGGTCATTAACACGTGACAGAATCAATATGTCCAAAGGGTTGATTTGAGGTGACGTAGTTTTATCTAAGTTCACAATTATCCAGACAAACGGATCAGAACTGTGCCTGGTTTTACAAAATGTCCTTTTGTAAGGAGTTCCTTACTAAATGAAGGTGTTTTCTTTTAGATGGCCCTCCTGTAAATTACGTTTCCCTTAAAGTTCAAGGAAAGAGTATACTCACTTCTTTAGTTGAAAGAATGGGTCAAAATTATTGATAGATTGATTAATTTAGAAAGTTATGTACACAATACAGTTTGAGTTATGTAGTAAAGAGGAAACTCTTCAGAGTATAAATTATTATTATTATCATTATGTATTTATATTTATTTATAATATTTTCATGTACTGCAGGACACAAAGCATTATTTCACCCATGCGACTGTACAAGTACAGTCCAACTCTCAAATTACTGTCATAGGCCTAACTGAAAGACAGAGACTCAAGGATGATCATTTATCAACGTGCTTGAGGATCTTTAACCTTCCACTGGGAGCAAGACCCAATGACATCCGAGCCACTATGTATCTGCCTCTACCTGGGTTTGAACCCACACCCATGCGAGTGTGTTAACCATTAGTCCACAGTGGCAGACCAGGGATTTGTATAAATATACAATACATAACAATACTTGAAATGGCAGAGCCATGTATCCTCTAAAATTCTACCAACATTAGTAATTGAAAAAGGCTGAACGTTTCAGTAGCACAAATTAAGAACCCTTAATTAACCCTTATTAAGAAACCAACGGTTCTTGTTGCAAGACTATCATATTCCAAACAGAGCCTTTGGAACAAAGCATTTATGATTTAGCATTAGCTTAGAACTAGATAATTATTGCTATTTAATATTTCTGTTTTCACAATGAAAAAGCTACACACATTGTTTACAAAAACTAAAAACACCCCAAAAGAATGGTCTGGTGAACAGCAACAACTATATGAAACTATACACAACAACTTTCATTTTGAGGAATTCTCCAAATTTTATAACTACCTTTCATATGTACGGAAAACACTGAGATGCTAGGTATCGCCTTTAATATTCATGGTTGATTAATCGATGGTGCCCTCTCATCAAGATGTTTCAGCTTTATATATTTTATTGATTAATTTAATGTTTTAAGCTCTGATCTCAGAGGAAGGATGCAAGTATGTTACCACTGCACCACCATGCTACCCCATGATGTTTAGTCGAACACACATTTAATCATCCATCCACTAGAGCACAGGGTACCAACTAAAACGAAATCACATCCGTTCAATGTGGCCCTTTAATTTATTTATTTGTTTATTTGGGTTTTAACGTCACTTTTCACACATTGTATAGGTCACATCACGGCGGGTAGTTTTATGGGCAGAGGAAACCACTGCATACTGTTGGTCAAGGTTCTGTAATCTGCATTATAAACTGCTGACCAACAGCAAGAAACTACCAGCTTTCTCACTTGAGGTCGGGCCGGGAACCGAACCCTGATCTCAGAGGTGGGAGGCGAGAGTGTTACCACTCTGCCATTCCCCCTCCCCCCCCCCCTTCCGTATGGCCCTTTAAGTCCAAATCGGGGACATTTTGTTAAGGGTGGACTCTTAAATAATGATAAAACCATAGATAATTTGTAATATTGTGTATATTTTTGCAAAGAGTTGCATCTTCTACTGAGTGAAAAAAGAGTCCCAATTTCCAAAAATGGGTCATCCATTTCACTATCCAGACTGGAATTATATTAAGAAGGACAATATATTCAATATCTCACTTATCATCAAGAATGAAAATAGTTGTGACCTTTCCGCCTCAAACTGTAATCATTTTCAAAAAAAATATTAGAACAAAAAATAAAACTTGATTCACAAAGAGTAAGAACGTATCCATTTGTTTTGTTGGCAAATATTTATGACTTTGATAATACTTTATTAGCTGTGGCATCAGTTTAGTTGTCATTGTCATGTGTATCCACATAGCAGCAGACCTTTCTGGGGAAAATACTGATCCAAAAAGGGGGCATGTTTTTTTTGCTTGACTTTTTTTCTTTAAAGAAAAAGTAGAGGAAGATATTTTCTTTTCGAGTGGAGATGGATATTGGAACAGCATATCTAAGAGGCTTTGCAGGAAGTGTGGTTTCTTAACCACCTCCCCCTCTTCCCCCCCCCCCCCCCCCCCCTTGCTTCTAGTGTCTTTCTCTTGGTGGGAGGGCAATTTCTCATGTCCTGACAGGGTAATTTTCACACCACGTTGGGCTGCCGGCCGATGGTATGAGAGTCTATCAAGTCATTTATAGGTTAGCACCCCCAGAACTACCCATAATGCATTGTAAATCATACTCAAAGTAAATAGGTACAACAGTGTAGTTTGTTCGGATGGGGAGGGTGTTTAGAGGGGAGGGAAGTCTGTTATTAAGCTGTTGTTCTTATTTGTTTAATTATTGTCTCTCCTATATCCGAGAGTTAAAGGGTTCCCAAGTTTGCTTGAGAATGTAGGTCATCTTTCCGAGGTTTAGTATAGTAGCTTTACAATATATCCCGAGGAAAGGTTTTCCATATATCCGTTAAGAAGAAAGTTTGTTTATTATAACCACCCAACAAAGAGCTTATGTTTTCGTGTGGGTTCATTCGTCTGTAGGTCTGTTTACATCTGTTCTGCAAGTGACAAGTAGCCCTGGTTACAGGCTGTTACTATATTTTACTTTGTGTATATTTTAAATGTGCCAAACTAAAATAATATTTATACATGCATAGTTCACTGCAAAGTTGTATTTTCCTTATGTTTTTCTAAATGTTTCTGTTTACAAATATACTGCAATTTATATCAACCCAATTTTAACTATCAGTTTCAAACTTGAAATACTGTTCAGGTTTGGAATAAATTCTATTAAATTCCCAGCATAATATAGAAAACCTTTCTTTCTACAGATTAAGCTTCTATATTTCACATAAATTCAGATTGCTTTCTTACAAAACAGATACTCTATTTGTCAGGGATATAGGATAGATAGTTGGATCATAAAAAAATAACAACAGATAAAAAACCTTTTATGCTTTGCCTAAAATGTCACAAAATCAATTCGTGATAAGAAATATCTTTCGTAGCCATCACCAGATCTAGTTTGCAGATACATAATCTGACTCTTTCAAGTTTCAATTCTGGAAGGTGGCTTCACCATTTAAAAGGCAGTATTTGTACATTCTTATACCACCATTTCCACTTTGGTAAATTATAATAAGACTTTGCTGATGTTAAATTCCTGGGTGCTGCAAATGGCCAAGAACATACTTTTCCATGTAGCTTGTCTTATGATACATTTCAAAGCTGTGGGCTTGGGTTCAAGCCCATACTATAACAACGTGTGAGATGCACTGGGGGACTTTTCAAACATGACCAAAGCCGTTAAAAGTTACATAAAATGCTAAGTTTGGACTTTTCTAGATTTTTTTCTAGATTTTTGCTAAACAAGGCTATGGCAAAAGGACACAAAATATTAAATATTTGAGTATCATAAATGACACACTATTATAAATACAAAATGTCATTTAACATTTTCTAAAGGATTGAATGTTTTTTTTTATAATATATTTTATATACAGGCAGCTTGAGTCATGACATTGAGCTACAGTTTTGACAGATTGTTTGAGACCCAATTTTGTGATCATAGCTTAACAATAGTTGGCCACCCCAAGCTTCTGAATGTATAATAGTGTTGAACATCCATGTCAACATTGGGGAAAACACCTTTTAAAATCATAATTTCACACTGTCCCTTTTGCTTAAAGTTGGTCAGTCTGGCTGAATTTTTTACAGGAGACTCAGTCTGTATAGGAGAATGAATTTGCATTAGTCTGGCCAAATTTAGGGCCATATTATGAATTTCAATTTAAGGGTGTGGAGCTTCATGCTGGGAATTTGAAGTGTATCACAATGTTGCCAATTTGAAGCCTTTATTTTAATTTCATACATATTTTAACTAGTGTTCTCAATATCCTATTTGTTCCTGGGACTCGCTGGAGAGTGATTTTAATGGGTGGATACCCGGGTACTCTGTCTAATTGGCTATAATAGGTGATGCTACAAAAATCTCCACATTTACAAACTTAGAATGCTAAACAAATAATGGGATTCAACCATTTGCTTTATTTATTATCTGTCACAATTTATATTTAAACAAATGACACAGTAATCGTGTATATTAGGATAACATGGATTTTTTTTTGTCTCAAATGTCGGTTTAATCAAACCACTAGGGCATGGAAGAAATGTTAGATAAAAAAGACTTGTGTACATTAAAAACACGGTTGTTTATACAATATCAAATGCAGGACCCCTTTGGAAAATCGTCAGTATATTAAAACATATATCGAATTCCTTATTTATGAAATTCTGTAAAATGGATATGCTACTGGACGTACACTTTAAAATAAGTAAAACCACAATCTACTACTCAGTGTTTTGTAATTTTGCAGTGATCCTGTTATTTAAATGACCTGACAAATTAACAACATTGTAATACCGAAACTGCATTCGAGTAATGCTATAACTTCTGCTAGGTCATGTGACTCCATATGTATGGACTGGGATGTTAAAAATGCAGAAAAATATCAACAAAAAGACATTAAAATTTATCAATTATTCAAATATGCTTTGATGGGGGGGGGGGGGGGGGGCACTACTCGGGTATGTGAATTCAAACCCAGGAGGCTATTGAGGGATTGGGTACCCGGATGTTTGGATATACCTTGATATCACTAGTTTTAACAACAAATGTGGACATTTTAGGGGCATTTAGAGCATTACATCTCTTAACAGAAACTGTTTAACCCAAATACTAGTGTTAAAATGGCCACAAATACATGTAAATTACACCAAACCAGTACAGCATGTTTTTCTGTAACCAGGAAATTAGGCCAAACAATCAGTTGGCGCAAACTAAATCTCACTGCACAGGTACTAGGATTACATCTGGTGTACCATTGGTGTCATCTGTGTAAAATGGGGTCCGGAACGATTGAAATACGGCCTCAGTTGGCTGTATTAGGATATTCTGTTATTTTCTCAATTAAGGCATATTTAAGGCTGTTAACAACGTTGTCTCCCACAAGAGTCGTCACTAAAGTGGATTTGAGGAGTGTATATTCTCTCAGAAATACATATCTAGCCCAAAGTACAGGTCCAGGGAGTGTAGGTAGTGGGAATGCCATGACATTCTAGATCAGTTGAGGAAACCACCTCTTAAACATTAACATCAGTCATCATTTAAATACCCCCACAAAGGAGGTATTGCTTTCCTGATCATATGTTTGTTTGGTTGTTTATTAGCAGGGTTACGTACGTATGACTGGTCAGAACTTCATGAAAAAAAAATCAGAAGGTGGGATTCGGTCCAGCTTAGATCCCATTCTGTGGAGGTTTGCACTCTCTGATTGCACTCTTATTTTTAATTAATTAAAAATTATTTTTATATTAAAATTTTAGGCCAGAGATGGCAAGTTTCTCATGTATTTGCTTTGCTTATACATTTGTGGTCTTAACACAGCAATGTCTGGCATACATTGAGGTCTGTTTTGAGCATGACTAAAGCCATTAAAAGTCACATAAAATACACTACATTCATGGAAACACTTTCTCACTTTAGAAGAAGATAAAAAAGAATAAAAGAATAATATTCATTTTTAATGTTGACTTTAAAGTTTGACTTTTAAATATTTAATACAGCATTTCCATAAGCAAGTTCTATTTAGAGCCAGAGAAAGACTAACACAGGTCATTTTGGGCCAACTTTCCGGTCGGAACAGCTTGACACAACCCATCACCCCTTCTACCAAGAACGCTGACCTATTTTTTGCTTGGACTTAATTGACAGCTGTCACTCAAACTGATAGAGGGTGGTGTCTTAATGATCTATTAACAACCGCTTTTGTTTTCCGCTTGCGTATGTTCGTGACCCCCCCAAATCCCCCCCTCCTCTCTTTCTCAAAGGGGTCTAGTTCATTGTAGTTGAGCTTGCAGTCTTAATTAGATCCAAGAAAATGTATGTGGGGTTGTGGGTAAGGGAATGGTTACAGTGTTTCATCAAGCAAAATCTTTGTAGAGTATCCCTTAAGAGGGCTGTTCCATATTGACGATTGTACTCTCCGACAGATTAATAATCTTAAAAATTATCCGGGGGGGGGGGGGGGGGGGGGGGGGCTGATTTTTCATCGGGAATATTCGTAAACCACAATTGAAATGTTTAGGAGTAACTTGCTACTAGCAGTGTAAAAATCAGGACCATTCAAGAGTTCTTAGGAGTGTGCCTCCCAGATTAATTTAAACTGTATGAAGTTGTTGTAAACTCTCGCCAATCCTTATCAGATCTTGCATTTGGGAATCAAATTACAAGCCTATTTCATAGCTAACTCAGCATTCAAAGAGCAATCTTGCCTATCTAAAGTCAATCCTTGTGATCGTGTAAATATTTGTAAGGCTGTCAAAAACCTTTGAAAGCTATCAAAAACTTTTCTTAAAATCCGCCCATAGGCTGTGACTGGTTTCATTTTTTCAATTGGGAGGAAGGTTTGTGATCCACTAGTAGATGTGAAGACACCATATTACAATCTTAAATTATCTTTCTCCTAATACCAATCAGTACAATATCAGGCAGCTTTGAGGTGAGAGTAAACATGGTGTGAATAAGAGCAAGATACTGGCTCTGTAAAATAGCCTATTTTATTAAAATATACAAGCTGAGAGCTTGATATTTTATACTAAGTTCACACCAGTCTATACTGGCCTCATGAGTTACATGCAAGCAGAAAATATTCAATTCATTCAACGTCGTTCGTGGATAAAAAATGCTTTTGGCTTTAGTAGTATCCATAACGTTTGATAAGTAAGGATGTGCATTTGGGCAGGACATATTCGACACAATACAGACAGCATTTTCAAGATGTGAAGGGATTTTCAAAATGTTTAAAATAGTTGTGATGCCCTCTCATTAAACTATACAGGCAGATGAAGTTTGTCGGACAAAAAGACTACATGGGCCAGTTCCTTTTTACATTTGTATGACCAAAATATGAAGTCCATTTACAGGGCAATAAGAACAATGTGGTGAAGCAAATTTCAATACATGTTTATATAACGGCACAGAACAGTGGGAACAAGCCTTTAACAAGATGTGTAAAACTATGTTTTAACAAGGCTGAAAGGGGTTTCAGTCTACTAGTGCGAGCCGCAAAGCTATCAGAGACACAAGTAGTGCACTGAAGCGGTCACCCATCCAAGTACTAACGTAGTCCGTTGCCGCTTAACTTCTGTAACAGACAGATACTCATCATGCTACACCACATTTCATGAAAGTCCGGAGGTTTAAAAAAATGCGCTTAAAAACCCAAATCAAGGACTCTTCCCCCTTGGAACTGTTTAAAAGACATTATTTTTATTACTCTAGCTATTGAGAAAGACAACAGATGTAATACTTAATTTCCCAAGTGATAAAGTAAATTGGTTAATTCTAGTGTCACGTTAGATCATTCCAAATGTTTAACCTTTCTGGTAAAAATTTGTGACATGGTAAATATGGATTTTATGTCATATTTTTCTTCAAACACAATAGGCTTTTAAATCCTAGCTCTGTTTCTCAAAAAATTTACTGATACTATATTTGATTTTTTCCGTCAACTAAGCTTAATGAGATATTTTCATTGGAAAATTTTCAGCTTAACTGAAAGTGTTTTTGTGTGATCACATTTTAATAATTTGAGGGTCATACGATTAGCATTAAAATCAACTGTCTTTGCTGAGAATATCTCATATACAAACTTAGGAAGGACAAATCTGTGTATTATAATATGTCATACAAAATCAGAGCAATTGCCTTCCATTCCAATTTTAAGTTATAGATAGTGAGGCAGTTTGCTATAGTAAGAATACATGTTTATGACATAATCAAGTATTATAATATATTTCAGTTTACACCATATTTTCTTATGTATCAAATTAAAAAAAACATCCTGACTCTTGAATGTTTTTCAACAAAACTAATCCTTCATGCAAATTGGAATTATTTTGGTAACTATTTGTTACATTTATTATAAATATAGATCTTTTATTGTTTAATATGTAAATATCTATACATAAACATTGACCTTTCACAAACAAAATTCAATTTTGTTTCATACATCCAAAACTATCTATTGTTAAATATAGTCAAGTATATAAATAATAAGTATTGTAATGTTTATGTGGGATTGAAAGTAAGACAATATCCCAGAGGACATTAACCTTGAGATATTTAACCCCCAGGACATAATCCCTGACTTAATGTCTAGGGGAGGACGAAAACACAGAGTTAGCAAATGGTTTTATTATGACAGCCCAAAAAGCAAAATGTCAAAGAGCATTTAAAATTACCCGTTCATTGGTGAATTAGTGTCAGAAGTAAACATCCTAACATATACATGGCAAGGGCCACATTATTATTAAAATACATATCAGAGCTGCAACAGTGCTGTGAATATTTTAAGGGTTTATAGAGGATTTTATTGTCTATACCAAAAGCACTTGGGGAGAGTAATTCCTCCACCATAGCCTGACACATCAAATATTGCTTATGGGTGCAACTCCTGGGTCCAGACAGAGATCCATATAACCATCATAATCTAATCATGCCAAGAGTAAAATGTGATAAGATCTTTCTTCTGGAACGAAAATTGTCCCTCAAACTACAGCCATGAATATGTGATATCTGAATTTCAAGCTTAGCTGATTTGTATTTGTTGGACCAAACTTGGGATCTTGCCCATCTTAAGATTGGCCCTAACCCAATTTAGCATCATAAGTCGGTCTGCCATTCTTAAGGTGAACAGGTATATCTTAAGCTAGGATAGAACAGGCTAGCACATTTTAAGCTGGGACATTCATACAAGCTTTGATTAAATATCACAGTAATAAAATAGCATTAAAAGTGTCACAGTAATCACTTCTCCAATGGATTTATGATGAAAACTTAACAATGAATATATATAAAATGTAACCACAAGGTGGTGTTACAAATTCACAATTAAAATTAACTAGCCCAGCTCTTAATTGGCAGCCAAACTTGGGATCCTAAGTTGGGCCAGCGCCAAAGCTAAGATTGGCAAAGTCTCGAGTTTGGTTTCAAGACAGACATCAAATAGTTACCCAATAAACGTAGGACATTGTTGTATTTAAACGAGTCCATTCTTGTGAAGGGGTGTCAGTTTCTTTGTGTGTGTCTATGTGTAATAACTTCTGACTAGAGTTTCAGATCACGTAGCCTTCACAATCTCATGTAATTTCTGGGCTGTTTTGACAACATTTCTATGCAACAATAGGAAAAACCCTGGATTGCCTTAAATAAGCACACAATAGACCAATACTGTCAGCTACCCAATATCCGCAATTAAGCCAGGCTTGTAATAATGGGAGATATAAATTCAATTAAGTCAATACCCCAATATTTCCCCCATTCAAAACAAGTGTATCTTGATTATTTTCCCGAGAAATAATATCCATCACAAGTAGGCAAATTTAGAATTGAAACAATATTATTTCTTATGATATAAATAGCATTTTATACCAGAATTAATGGTTACATTTTTGTCAGAAGTTATGTATTTTGTCCCATAGAGTACATATATGATAAGGTTACTACTTTGCTTTTAACAAATGCTCAAAATAGTTTGACAGTGATAAAACATCAATTTCTTAGGTTGTTAAATTCCATGTATAACTTATAAAATATAACATAAAGTGCAAAATATGCCACTATTTCTGTGATACAAGAAATCCCTTGTAGAGTGCAGACTTCTGCCAAGCTAATCTAGTATCCCCACATTGCAATTTCACCCGATTACTTTATTGATTTTAACCCTCATAATATAATAGAATGGATGTTTCAAAATTCGGCATCTTTTGTATCTAGAATTTACTTAACCTGTTTAACTGTGATAATAAATTCTAAACTTAAATAAACAAAATTATGTAAGGAAGACATCAGGACTGATGTCTATGACGTCATTTATGCGTCACCTTTAACAACACCATTCATTCTCATTGAGGGAAAACCCTGGCGAATCTGCCCCCCCCTTCCCTATCCCCAAAACAAAATAACAGCTCACAATCAAAACAATTTTCTGATTACGCATTCCAAATACTTGTTGATTATGGGCGTCCATTTATGTTTGATTTATGGGTTGATTTCCAAGGAGGATTATTAAGTTAAAGAGGGGCAAAGGAAATTATTTTCATTTTAGCTGTTTTAGGGGTTGGCTGAAAAGTGGAGGGGGTTTGTGGAGTTTTGATTGTTAAGTGGGGACTTTTATTAATACTTGCAGTGTCACAACTCCCAGGATTATAGCTTGTTGAGATTTTCGGTGACTTTATCTTGCATTCAGATGTTGGATAACTAGATCTCATTTTGGAAAAAAAAGAAAAAAACCCACAATCATTCTGTTACCATTCATAGGGTTTGTTATGTACAGTCTGGGGTTTTGTATTTCTTCGTGTACAAATTTGTCAGTGATATTTTAGAAATGTTGTCCAGAAGTCGAAGCTTTAATTTGATGACTGCTTTGGTAAGACCTGGTCTTGGAATTTAGATCAAACCTTCCTCAAAACATTACATTGGCTTCCACAGTATCCAGGAATCGACTTAAGGCATACCCTTTCCAAAACTTGCATCATCCTGTATAATAATAATAATTATAATAATATTAAATATTAAATTGAACAGCATGTTTTACTGAAGCAAACAAATTTACAAATTAGGAATTAAACTTGTGTGGTTACCTGTAATTTCTTTGGTCCCACAGACTGCATGCATTGCAGAACTCAAGCACAGATAAGATATTACTGACTTGGTTCAAAGGGGTTTCATTAGGACGTGCTACACATGATTTTGGGAGCTGTCCGAGAATGAAGAGATTTTTTATCTCGGTAGGGTTGGTGCCTGCCAAATTCAGGGTTTTTGGGGATCCATTGTAGTTGGTACTTTGTTTTCCTTTAATGACCATGGGGAGTCACGTGAGCAATCCCTGCCCTTCAGTGAGTGAACTGGAAAGAGTTTTGCGTGTACTTATAGCACCAGGACACACATGGGTACATTCTGGGAGATCAGGGAGCAAATCCTGAAGCACTACATTGATATCTGGGATAGCAACTGGTACCAAACCACGAAGGGTTTAAAAAGTTATAAATTTCAGAAGCAAAGCTTTAAAGCTTTGAAAAGCACCCCCCACCAAAAAAAAAATTAAATGAAAACGAGGTCGAAAGGGGTTTCGGTCTACTAGCACTGGCCGCAAAGCCATCAGCGACAGAAGTAGTGCACTGAAGCAGTCACCCATCCAAGTACTAACATAGCCCATTGCTGCTTAACTTCAGTGAAGAGACAAGTACTCATCACACTAGGCCCCAATTCATGACAAAAAAAAGTGAAAAAAGTGATCTCTTCAAAACTGTGATTGGAAATGGAATCGCCCCATTATCCTTTAAGTCAAAGACGGTCCCAGACTGCACTTGTTCATTTTTGGAGAAGTGTGAACTTACCATATGACAGGGCAGTATGCATGTTGAAGCCACATCTAGCTTTGCTTGTGTAAGTCTCGCAAAGATTTATAACAAAGAAATAGAGTTGTCAAACAGTAAAGCTAACTAACTTTCATTAACAAGTTTACGTGTAGGTCTTAGCTACAAAATGAAATAAATATCTGTAATTGTTTCTTAGTTATGCTAAATATATACCCATTGTGTTATGATTCTGATATGCTTATGTATCATGTATTACTGAAATTTATCATAAAGTTCACCAACATATTTTAGTAGTATCATAATGTAACATTTTAGATCTATAGCATCTGAGATCCAGGAGGAATCTTGGCGACATCAAAACCACAGAAAAAAACTTCATTGTTAAGAGTTATAAACGAAATTGGAACTGCATCCAATAAAGACAAACCATAACGAGGAACAGCTATGTTTAACTACTTCCGGTGTGGGCAGAGATTTTGTTCTTTGCTGAAGTTATGGTTCAACTAGAGATCTTGCCTGTCTTTAGATTGGCGCTACTCCAACTTACGATCATAAGTTTAGATGCCCATCTTAAGATTGGTTTGATGTAAAGTTTAATTCTAACATTATGACAGTTGTTTTTTTTAGATATTTTTCTTTCTATTTTAAGGCTTGTCTGGAATTGAGTTTATTTCTATATATTTTTCATAAAATTTTAGGGGTTTTTTGTTGTTTCTTGTGTAATTTTATTACTGAAATTTACGAAAAATCCGGAAAATATTGTTTCAGTTGAGTTTCTGGACAGTTTTCCTCTTTTTTTTAATATTGACCATCCTATTAATAATTATAATTTCTACTGGAAATTTAAACAGTCTCTCAGTCGTCTAGTGGTTAGCAAGTTTGACATCTAATCACAGGCTGTCATCTCTGTGTATGTTCGACAGCCACAAGTGAATTTGACATAAACCCCAACTTTATTTTTTGATACATGAAATTTGAGGACACTTCTGAAAAAGAATATGTTCTAACTTAATGAGCTTATTGGGTTTTTTTAAATGGTGGGTTATTTTTGCGGTAATTTCAGTCAGTCAAAAAGCGAAAATGAAATGGAAAATTTATTTTATTTTTGAAATAATTAATAATAACTTTTTATGATATTACTCATCCAAATTAAACTGTAAATGTTTAGATCTCCATTATTTTGATTAATTTTGTCATAATTTTATTATTATTTTTTTAACAGAAGCAAGATTATACATGTACCAGTAAAAGTACATTCATAGAGCCACATTTCCTCAAAATACTTCAGAGATTAAGAAGTCCCTAGTTTTTTTTCAGAATTCTGACCAAGTGTTTCCCCCCTGTAGAATTAACAGTCAAATATGCTATTTTATGATGATCTAAAATGGCAATTACCTGAGAAAAAAGAAATGAATAAATAGATCAAATGTCTAGAATACGGAATGCAAAGCCAGTAGTGTGCAATGTAACACCAGATGGAGCAAACCATTCAGAAATTACCTGAATGTTCCACAAAAGAACTTTAGTTACAGCATTGCCTTTAACTCTGCTACTGGTGGAGTGATCTCCGTGTAGACATTTGACCAGCAGTTTCTTTGTCATTTTTGGGTACAAACTGAAGACAATACCTCTTCAGTAAAGCCTACCCCTCCTTAGTCCTCCCATTTTTGTTCTGATTTTTTAAAAAATTTTTGCCTTCTGGCTCTAGAGCTTTAGGTTCTGTCATATCATAGAGATTAAGCTCCAGGCTCGAAGTACTCATTACATTAAATTAATTTACCCCCCCCCCCACCACCACCACCACCACCTCTCCCTTAAGAACCTATTATTAATATATGATAATTACAAAACATGCTGAAACTAAAATAATAACTAAAATATAAAATCAGATTCATAATTTGTCACACAACTAGTTTTCAGACATTTAAAGTTTGCTAATTTTTTTCCCAAGACGTTTGTAGTAATTGTTTCATTCCTAGCAGATTGCTAAAACACCTTCTGATGTATAAACTTCCTTTGTCAGGCAATATCTCATGTCTGTTATAAATGAGAAATAGTACAAAACTTCAAACACAATGTAATGAGCCTTCACAAGTCTAGTTTTGGAATACACTTCCCCCTTTCTTTTTTTTTCGTTCACTCTGCAAGAGTGGGATATTTGTGCTCAATGCTTTGCGTGGTCTGGAGACCTAAGTTTGGACAAAGTGGCAATAAAAATGATATTAGATTCCTCTACTCTGTCAAAGAAAGTCATATTCTTACACTGTTTAGATTGAGGTTTACCACTGTGGGGATCACCGTATATAAGCCGGGATAATTTGACATTATGCCGATGATATAGACATAATATCCAAGTTAAGTTGCAAGCAGAATTGTGGAAAATGTAAGTGTTTATCATGACACATTTTCATAAGACAGGATCTATTAAGAAATTGTATGACTGGTTAACTATGAATCAATTTAAGAAAACTATACTTACAAAATTGTATTTTGCAGTTGGTAGTATATTATTTTGGTTTGGAAAAAAATAAGACTCTTTAGAGTCCTTAAGTTGCTTTTGTGAGGAGCTTTCCCAGAATAGTGAGTGTATGAGTGGCTGTAACAATGTTAGCCTTTTATTTCCTGTATTTATGGCACTCATATTTTACTTCCAGATTTGTAAGCAATTACTTTTATCCCATGAATAAGTGAACTTACAACTACAGCATTTAGTTTTGCAATTTGCTTGCAATGAAAACGATAATACAATATTATTTACATTTTTACACTATTCAATATAAATGAGTAACTAAATGGCTTTTTCATTAAACTTTTAATGCAGAATATAATAAGTATATTAAGTATTACTTTGAAATACAAGATTACCTCCACTGAAAAAAAGATTATTTGAGTTAATTAGTGCAATGGCACTATTGAGTTGTTATACATGTATTTTGCAATTAAAACTAATCCCCGGGTCACACTTTTTCAAGCAGTCATTTCTCTGTATATAATTGATTTCTGCTAGACAGCCTTGACCTTATTGCTGCGAACAGATTCCTCATATCTGGCTAGTGTACTTTGTAGAAATAAACTTTGTAATTTTGAGGACTTTATTGGAGATTCAATTACAAAAAATAGAGTCAAATAAAGGATGAAGGATATTTTAACAGAGGTTAACATAGCTTTAATCCGACAGAATGTCTGACCTTACTAGATCAAAGGTGGATCCCACAATTGCCAGGATAGACTAGAAATACCATTGTCACATCGTCAAAAAATATTTAGGGTCAACAGTTTAAAGCAATTTAGAATCTCTTATTCCACACAGGCCTACATTAGAATGGGCTTATCGGATCTGTGTGAACACTGTTTATCCAAACCAATGAGCTTTAGTACACCAAAGGGGGAGTATTAGCAATGAACCCTTGCACAATTTTATGCGGGGTTAAAATGGTTGTTTCTTGCAGCTGTAAAATGGAGTCCCAAGGGTACCAGCTTATAGAGGAGACATATTAGACCGGAAACACGTGCTTATGTGGTGGAACTGCTGTAATGTTTTGATTTTATGTGCTATCTGGGAAGCCCTAAACCCTAAGTAGTGTTTTATTTGGGTTCTAATGTAGGGATACTAAATTGTTGTTCATCTATTTATTATAGTAAATGTTATAAGGTCTTTTTTGTCGATCAGTGGTCGGAACCTTATTTCCAGATAGCATTGTAGAATAAATAAAAAATCTTTTGTTTATTTCTCAACATGTTTAACATGTTAGTAAATACATGCATGCCCAATTGTTTACTACTGTTCGTCATTACTTTTCAGAACTACTTCATATTAAAAATAATGTAATGAGATTATATCTGAACAAGATACGGTATGAAATCGGGAGCCGGTGTAGTTTTTTAAGTTAGGGAGTAATATGGTTTGTTTTATCAAGTCTAAAGATAATTCTATAATTCATCTTTACACATGAAGAACCATATCTGCCACTGTGGCCTAGTGTGTAGCATAAGATTACATAGGACATGGGTTTGATCCCAGGGACAGGCAGACACATAGTGTCTAATTTTTTAACTAAACCAATTTTCTGGAAATAATTGTTAGGCTCAAGATAGCCAAATGTGTATGTTTATGCATATTACATATATGTAACTGTACATGCTCATCTTTTGTCTGATTTTAGTTGCATATAATTTTTGCTGTTGAACTTATAACTTTCAAGTGTAGGGGATGGTGACAATGACAAACAAATTGATGATATTTTTCAACTTGTATTTATATGCATTGTAAAACGATTTAAAAAAATGGAAATTTCAAAATAAAAATCTAATCATAAAATTACCATCAATAGAAAATTGAGTATTTTTTTGCATCACTATACAATAAAAATTCTCCAATTGTTTACAACGTTCTTTAAAGATCCACCACAGCTCTAATAATGTCTAGACAAAGTACAACCATTCGATCTATAGAAGTATGGCTGCGTGCTTTGTAATAGGATTAAGTGCTATAAAGAGTGGAACAATTTCTCCACTTATGGGATGTACTAATACTCCTTAAGACAGGGACAATAACAGATTATTATAGGTATTAACATCCAGTGAGTGCATGTGTTAATATCTTCTGTTTGTTAGAAGTGGTCTTCATCACAAATAGAATCAGATTGTGAAGCTAGATCAATATTTGTTTTTTTAAAGAAGTACAGCAAGTATTTTAGATACTGCATAATTTGGCTCGTACCTTAAATTGATAAAAAAGTAAAAAATAAATGAATGATATAATAGAACTTAGGATAGCAAATATAAACAATAATGTTTTGTATTGCCCAGCTACCCAAGTTGGTGACACGCCCAAGTTCATCACTTGAGATTTCTATCATAATATGAAAACCTCTTGACAATTTACTTTATCTGTAGAGTTATATATTGCCGTTATAACCATTTGCTCCATGTGTTTCAATATCAATGTTGTATGTGCTTAACAGTTTTAAGACAGGTGATGAATGCATGCAACTCGTCAGCTTTCCTACTTGAGGTTGGACTGGAAATTCGAACTCTAACCTTTGATTTGGGGGTGCGGGTATTACCACTGCATTACCGTGCTACTGGAAAGCCAGAAATTCTAGTTGAGACCCCTTCTCTGTATTTTATTCTATTCTATTCTATACTTTATAGTGCTTAATCTCAGTCAAGGCAGACTCTAATGTGCAACACCAGAATCCAATTCAGTAATCATCGTTCCATATACAGAGCTAGGTTGATACCACGGAGATGCCTGATGGTTTATATGCTAAAATGAAAAGCTTTATCGAAGATATAAGATTATAGCTTTTTCTGAAAGTATGATGCGTACCTTCTTTTCAATTTTTCAATTCAACTTAGCATATTTAACTTTATAGGTGCAATGTAAAATACTACATGTTTTAAATAAGATTAAAAATGCTTACTCCTAAAATTATAAAAAAAAGCTTTGTTGCATCATAACTTGAAAAATACCTTGACTTGGCACAAAACTGTATGTAGAGAATTGGTTGATAGATGGTTGACTGAAACAGTTACAATACTTTTGAAAAGATAACAGTGTTTTGGTGTAAGCACCTATATCCTGAGATGTGATGAACAATATTTCAATGAAAATAAATGAACAATATTTGAGAATTTTTGAGTGAAAATTGATTGAAAGTTTTGTGCCAAATTAGGGCAAGATTTACCAGCAGAAATTGCATTATCGCCCCTTAAAATGGACAGAAAAGTTAATTCATATGACTGTTTGTAGGGCAAAGTACGTTTATCATTTCTGCTTTCCTAAAACACTTTTTAATCAAAAAATAAATGCACTTCATAACACATAAAATAAGCCAGTGTTGGGATTTTGCGTACAATTTGTCCCAAGTTCTGGCGGGGAGCAGTGACAAGTTTAGACCAAGTCCAGTATTCTCCTTCGTTTCATTGAAAAGGAGAAAGCTACTGATTTAGATTGATGGGTAAATACTTAGCTTTCCTAGACAGATTTTGAACCTAAAATCAGGGTTAATCAACCTGATTATACCATAAAGATCATCATTGCTTAGCTTGTCTTTTAAAAGAACATTCTTGTGCCATCGGACTCTCCCCCTTACACTAATATCACACTCTGTTAGGCAGGTAATCAATTAGACCCGGAAGTTTCAGAGTCCCTATCCTAGACTGGTTATCAAACATCTGAAGGGAGATTGTCACGTGTGTGAAGCTAGATAAAAAAAAATGGAAATTTAATGTTATCTCAAAAAAGCTTTATCTGAAAATTATATTTTCTCTTTGATATTAACTATCTGTGGGTTAATGAATAATATATCCTATAAGCCATTGGAAGTATTTAATTGTATTGGTATACATTGCATAATTTTCAACATTTATATTTTTTTGTAAGGATGGGCATTTTTTCTGATACTGTAATGCAATTTTGCTTCTATAACTAACCAATATCTTGTGATACTTTTACATTTCATAAAAATTAATATTTAACTGAAATGTCATCCATTTTGCTTCTATAGCACCTAATCTCCATTGAAAAGGATAAATCCTAGTTACATTACACAAGTATGAATTCCAATTTCAAACTCCAGTTTTTGTGAATTCCTAAACTATTATATTTACTTTCCTTCTTGTTAATCTAAACGATCTTTGTGGTGAAATTTGTAGCCTTGGCCTTGGTTTGCAAAGACAACTGACTTACAAAGCAGGTGAATCTCGTGGTATGGCTGTGTGTCAGTTGTTTCTGATGCCAGGCAGTAAATAATTTGCACACCAATTTCTTTCCTACGGTCATGGTATGTTGTGTATGTTACGCAAATACCTACAGAAGATCTACATTTTAGCTGCAATTTCACATGGTGGTAAAATGGGTGCTGTATTCAAGCACGTGTGTCCACATATGCTGGGATGTAAGAGAGGCTTTACAGAAGAATACAGTATTTTATTTACCTTCAAATTTCTTAACTGTTCCGTCAAAGGAGAGTCAAAATTATAACAGAGACAATAAATCCACCAAGTGAGAACTTAGCAATAAGGTCAAAGCAATGTTTTCATCTTTTCTCAGCTTTCGTATGCCCTGATCGTAAGGCCATTTAAAAGTATGACTTTCTGATTTCAATAATCATCTGATCTGTTATCTTGTTTTCAAGACATCAATTTCTACCCCCAAAATTGACAGATTATGTGACTGATTCCTACCACCTGATTGAGTCATATTTCAAACCTTGGTGATTACTAATCTTCGTCAATGGACTTTACTGTGGCAGTTGATGTATTTGGCAGTAAATAGAGCATGAACCAATCACCATTCTCAACATCATGGACTGTCAGCCATGTGGTATATATTCCCTGCTGATATTTCTCTGTCACTTTTGAAAAATAACAGTAAAGATTGATGAGCATTGTTTATTTACAATCAACTGTGTGGTCTTTTTAATATCTGATGATGAAGTGTCCTATCCACTCTCAATACAGGGACCTATTGAAAATCTTCATTCTGTGCAAGATACAGGTTTTCATTCTGGGGTAAAAGTTCCCTCTAATTATTATTTTCTTTGTATTTATGAAAGGCCCTAGCCAAATAGTAAGCCTAAGTAAGTCATATTTGTGTACAAAAGTTATGCCTAAGACATGTTTGTGAATACGAACCAGGAGTGAACAAGCCAAAACTGATTACTGGGAGTCTTTAGACTCGTACATTGTTAACAGACTTTATAAATATATCACTTAGCTCCCATCTATTTGACTTGGGGGGGGGGGGGGGGGGGGGGGGGTCTGAACCCAACTCATCATGACAACAAGCTGGATTCAGGGAGCACCTGCCCTGACATAATCCTTGGTTTTTCAACTGAACTTGAAATCTTCTCACGTTTGATCTTTGCGTAGTATACAGTAGTATCCTAGTAAAAAACAAAGAAACATACAGACAAATGGACAAACGGACAGACAAACGGTCATGAAAAACAATACTTCCTATGCAGAGGCAATGTAAAATGATTCAGTGGAAACCAGAAACAGGCTTCCTAATTGCTGTTCACCACCTTGATAATAGGTCAGTAAGGTTAAAACAAATTAAATGTTTCATAATGTAAGCATCATTTCTGTTATCTTTTTCAGTGTTTTTCGTCTCATCTGATGCCACCGAGCGAGCCACCAGAGGTCTGAGCATGCTCAGAATGGGCAAGCGTAACCTAGCCTTTGAACGTCTAGGCCGCTCATTCGAACTTCCCCCTTTAGTGCCACCTTCTTATGAGCTGCCTGAAGATAACCTTGAGGAGAGACAGGTAGGGTCAAAGTCGTGCTGTTTTAACATCAGTTTAAACACCTAAGCTAATAACAGAAGATTGCCCTAAAAGATTCCCCAGTATGTATATATTGTTATGAAATAGACACTATTGAGCATCACTTGTTTTGTTGTGCGCGCAATAGTCTTTTTTTGGACACATTTGCAAAACTGGATTTACAATGCTTTTAAGCTAAAACGTGCAACAGAATTCACTCTTTGTGAAAGTCTATTTGGTACAGAAATTGACACAAATTTTAAAACTGCCTATAACTATTGTAAAAATTTCATCGTCCTCATGGTGAATGGTATTTAAATCACACGCGATCCGAGAAGGAAGCCCTGATTTTTGAAGAATACTTAGGCATTCTACAGGCAAAACTAAAATTTATGTAACAACATTTAATTGTCCAAAAACATGTGAAAGAGTTGATAGGGAAATCCAAAACAATTTTTCATTTCTGTTAAGACACTTACAAAAGAGTTAGGTTCCAAAAGCTGAAGAGTTATTAAATGATGAAGTTGAACGTTTTTATTAAACGTTTTGTCTGTCTTTCTTAGTAATAGTAATCGAGTCAGTGTGAACACGTCTGTTTATTGTGTTGACTTGTCTTTTGTAAGGTATCTGTATGTCTTAGCTTTTGTAATATCAATTGATCATGCTGTTCTTTGTATTTTCTGTATTATATTATTAAGATGATAATAATATTATTATTATTATTAAAAATAATAATAATAATAAAAACATGACATGCATCTGTTGTCATGACTCATGAGTTGGATTTTATACCCATGATCACAGATGTGACCACCAGATGATGTAATACCAAAAGTTGGCAACCACTCTGCCATTGATCTAATCCAATCTATAATGGACTTTTATAGCACTTAATCTCCATCTCTGATAAACTCTAAATCGCAACTATATGTAAACATATTGAATAGTCGTAGGCCCATTGAACATAGCCAGGTTATACCTGAAAAAGACACTTTAGTCCTCCAAGGAAAATTAAAAGGTAAATTTACAGTAATTGATTGATTGATTTGGGGTTTCAATATATTGTATAGTCAAAATATTAGCTTTAGACAGTAGCTTTTCCATTTTTACATAATATATCTGAAATACACCAGTGTCTGGAATGGAAACATTATTGATGATATGTTTACATCACTTTAAGAAAAAAAATAGTTCTTACTTTAAAACTCAACTAATTTGCATGTAAAAATGATTTTTTTAAAATTTTATACATAAGAGCATATAATTACTAAAACTACACCAAAAGATAATGCAGTTGCAGTATAAAATTGCTCTATATTACCCCAAATGGAAAACAACTTGTCACTTTCATTTGTTTTGTGTAACCCACCATCAATTTATTTCGACAAAAATATGTATTAATATGAGAGTACCTCAGACATTCCAAGAATTTTGCCAACTAATCTGTCTTTCACTGTGCTTTGTAAGGGGTCTCAATACAAATTTTATCTTAAATCTGCTGTTCAAATTGGGATATGGCTAATCAGCATATAGCTTGCAAATTTTAAATTTAATATCATTGCCCCTGTGTGGCTAAAACATTTTAATTTATTGTTTACTTCATGTAGAGCCAATATTAGGTATTTGCAAAATTAAAAAGCCAGGTCATATATGCAGTATAATTACATACCAATGGATCCAACCCCACTTATAATTTTTCAATGTTTATATTTTGTCCTACCAGCTTATTTGAAGTCCTCGCATAGCAAATGTCTGGGTGAATATGATTCCATCACTGTTGCTCTTCTGTTAATACTATTACTGTAATAGCATGCTGAAGGTTGGATAACACATTTGGACTGCTAAATTTTGCTTTCATGTCTCGCACACAATGCTAATTGAGATCAACTATTACTTGAAATTTGATATTAACATCACATCAGGTCTTAAATGTTAATGATGTTAATTATGCTTGAAACAAGTTAACAAATTAATTTTATAATTTAATTATGTTTTCAGTCCCAGTTGTCTGTCTTTGGGTTCCAGAGGAATGTAACTCCATTTAAAAAAATAATGATTATATTTTCTCCTTCCAGCTTATTGGAAGTCCTCGCATGGGCAAAAACCTAGATGACTATGACATCCCCAGATTTGAAACCGGAAGAGCACCACCTTATCCAAGACTGGGTGTTTACGATGAATATGTTAATGAGATTAGAAGGGCTCTATCTTCGCCTGATGATGAGATCAGACAAATCTATGCCAGTATACCACGTGCTGGGCGATATTTGGGAAGACAAAAGAGGTCAATAGATGACATTGCACCAGTTGATTCAGAAACAGATGAACAAACAGCCGAAAGTAACACAGAACATAAAGAAAAGAGAGCATTGCCTCGCTTTGGTTTGAGAGACACTGAAACTAATCCATTCCCAAGACTAGGAATGTACGAACGAAACATTCCATTCCCTCGCCTTGGCTTATATCAGAGAGAAGCTGAGTTTCCAAGGTATGGCGTGGAAGATGATGAAAGATCTTTACCAAGACAAGGATTCAGGGATCTAGAGAATGAGGTGGATGCAGAAGAGAGAGCCCTTCCCAGATTTGGTCTAAGGAACATCGACGAAAAGCGTGCAATGTCCATGTTGAGAATGGGAAAACGCGAAGACGAAATCACCAATGAAAAGAAGGCTATGTCTATGTTGCGTATGGGAAAGCGAGGCATGAGTATGCTAAGGATGGGTAAGAGAGGCATGTCCATGCTACGTATGGGGAGGTCCCAACCAATGGCTGACGAGGAACAAAACGGACTGGCAGAAGAAAACAGTAAGAGAGCGGTCAGCATGCTGCGCATGGGACGTTCCTTAGAGGGTGACGCCACAGCCTCAAACACCAATGAAGCACAAGAAAAGCGTGCTATGAGTATGTTGCGGATGGGCAAACGTGGTCCCATGAGCATGCTACGCATGGGACGTTCTTACGAAGACGACTCTGCCAAACGGGCCATGAGCATGCTCAGAATGGGACGAGGAATGAGTATGCTTCGCATGGGAAGGTCCAGTCCCGACCAAGAGCAACAGCAGCTGGCCAACGAGGATGCGGAACAAAAGCGGGCAATGAGCATGCTTAGAATGGGACGTGGCATGAGTATGTTAAGGATGGGCAAGCGTAGTGTGACGGATGAGGGAGAAAATGTAGAGAACAGCAACACAGAGTCCCAGGCAGAAAGCTAAACAGGACCAGTGGGCATTGTGAAAAGAAACTAATTGGGTAGGTGAAAGTGACTATAGTACAATGATTTACTGCTTAGTATTGTAACTTTGTTTTGGGTGTTGTTATTCTCTTGAGAGATTTCAGACACAGGTCTAACATATAAAATGCTTTACTGACATAAAGTTCAGAGTCACTTATATTTTTGAGCATTTTATAAGTGGCAATAATACAATTTCTAATTTAAATCATGTAAAAGCTTGTAACTTGCACTGAAAAATTAATAAATATATTTAATTTATTTCCTTCATTAAGTCAGGTTTCATAGGCTGTTTGTTAAATACCATCTTCAAAGTCGCAACTGGTGCAACATTTTAAGCTATATCTTGCGGAAGACAACCACTACTGTGAAATATTTATTGGCTAAGGGTTTCAGAGAGATGGGCAGACTTTCTATCACTTTGGCCTTGTGTGTAGTAAACTCACCTATGAACACATAAGGTTTTAATCCAGATAGGTTGCAGCTTTTAATGACCAACTAAAATTGCAGTCTATTCTGTTCTATTCTGCACTTTTATAGTGCTTAATCTCTGCCCAAGGCAGACTCTAAGGCGCCACACCAAAAACCAAATTCAATAGTCATTAAATATAGTCCTCTGTCATTGAGTCCTGTCCCAACTCGCAGGCTAAAGAACCTTGGGGGATGTTGATACATGGTCATCCCTGAGCCCCCGCCTTTCAGTTAATGGAATTATAGCTTGGGCTGTAAATGTGAAGTTGTGATTGGTCAAATAATACTTCATGCCCTGTGCTAAAGGGGATATTTCGATAAATATAAATACAATACAGTATTTTTATATATTATAGATATGTGCCAAGTTACAAAAAGCAAACAGCAGGTCACACTTTTTTGTAACAGAAAAAAAGATTTTTTGATTTCCATGTGTGGAATTTGCCGTTCCCACGCAGACACATTAAATTATACAAACACTTTTGGCTTATTAGGTGTTAGCTGTGAGTGACCAACTCATAATTATACACTTTGTATAATAAAAGCTATTTAGAACATAATTTTCCCCCTTTATCTCATCACAATGTAAACATCATTTTTTCTGCAACAAATGTCTAACTTGGGAATTTTTGTTTTGATAATATATTCACAATTTTAGTTTTGAAAAAGGATATTAATACCTGATAAAACATTTATTTGTATTATATGTATTGGATCATCTATTGAATAAGTGTAATGCATGGAAGCAATATTCAATCCAACAGCTCAATACAGGTATTGTAGAATATGGCAAGAAGGGGGGGGGTGTTGGTAGGGGGTATACAAAATGTGGCAGGGGATATAAAATATGGCAGCCCTCCTTGCCATTTTTTGTATCCCCATACCCTTTGTAGGAGATCAATTATTTGGCACTTTGGCAAGTTTGGTGTTGATGAAACATTTGATCTGATTTTTCGATCAAATCTTTGCTCAACTTTGATCCATGTACTTTGATGGATTAACTTGTGAGTGAAGACGGAACTTTTAATCGGCAACTACAGTGACAGAGGAACCAATGGTCCTATGAATAGCTTTAGAATTTTCAGTTCATTTTTAAGGACAACTTATTTTTCCGTCTCTGACCAGTTATAAATCCTCCCTACTATGGTGCATTTGGATGATACTGTAATGGTTTTTTCATCCACATTTTGTTTAAATCCAAATTTAATCAAACTCTGTAGATGGTTAATAATACAACATATACTTACATTTTGTAAATTGCCAGATGTCATGTCAGTGGTTAAAAAACTGATTAAATATTTGATCTTTTCAGTTCAAGTTATCCCTGCTTTGTGAATAGCTATTTGATCCACTGGCTCACTTTTTTCCTCGTATTTGATCTGATCTGAATCCATGTTAGTGAATACCTCCCCAAAATAATAAGGAACTACTTCCAATCACGTATGGTCACAAGAAAATCACTCCACTCAATGTGCCTGCTGTCCCAAAGGGACCTAGTTAACAGTCTGTTATTTTCAAATATTGGACATTTACGAGGCTATTAACCTATTTAAATTACACCAGTTCCTTAATTTGTAGCTTTAAAGAAGTTACTTAACATCCCTTCCTTTCATTCCTGTATTTATGATGTGTATTTTTGGGTTTTTATAATCATTTTAGTTGAAATAAAATGTAGAAGGGTTTCTTTGGAAGTGTGTGAAAGAGGCTTCTATGTCTGGCCAAAATCACAGAGTGGGACAACTGACCATGACTGAAAGATATTGGACACTTTTAACAAAAGAAAAAATATCTCAGGTGTAATTTAATTCAATTGATGAATATTATTGTGTATTGGTGTAAATGCTAGCACTGGGATGTGCAGAATATTACATTTATTAATGCAGAAGTTAAAACTCATTTTGTATTTTATTTTGTTTTGTCTGCTTTCAGGTCCTCGTCTGTGAAGCTCAACACTGTGATACACCAAACGACATTTAGCACTTCCTGTTAGTCACGTGGCCAGGGACTTTCTTTGAGGAGGTTCAGAGACAATAGCTGTTGTGTTTCTGCAAATTTAAAAAAAAATCTGAAAAAAAATTATCAACTCAAGAAAGAGATTGACAATAAAATTATAAATAAAAAATGTATTAGTTGTTACTGATGGATAAGTATTGAATTAGTGGTTATGTGAATGTATGATATATCTTTGTCTATTATGTGTGCAAATATAATATTACAATAACATATTTACAACTAAAGAAAACTGTATCAATAGCATTGAAAATAAGCTTTAACAGGTTTTAAATAAAGTAAATCTTATTATTTGAGTATTAATATTTCCGAAACCTCTTTTTCATATAAGTTTGGCAAATGCAAAAAAACCCTATAGATGAAGCAATTACGTATTTAATTATATTAAGGGATGGGTCGGCACCAAAAATGTGTACATCGGGAGGTCCCCAATGCAAAACCATACAGATACTGAGACTCCGCATTCTAGTACACCCCAACCAAATATAGACGTTTCCTCTTCACGACATAGCAATTAAAGTCCAAAAATGCTAAAAATTTGAGATAAACTTGTATGATTTCTTCAGAGTTTTGGTTTGTTCCAAATATTTTCAGTTTACCTTCCATAAATGTGGACAAGCGAGATTATGGCTATAAAGTGTCATAACCAAAACATAGTAGTTCCGCTCAATGTAATCGCTACTCAGTATTAAAGTCTGCAAATGCACAAAACATGGAATAAATGCTGATAATTTCTTCAGGTTTGGGTTATATTTCTAACATTTTAAGTTTTCCTTCAATTATATGTGTTGACAAGAAAAGTGCCGGCTTTAAAATTTCGTCACAGTATTTCATTTAAATGCTTTCGATGCTGAGACACCCAGGCTTACCGACCCATTCCTAATCGTATTTCTTACACCATGGCCGATATGTGATTTCCCAAAAAGTTATGGATGGACTCTGATAAAAGTTTCAGTAAATGTCAACCTTAGCACTAAAAGCAGATGATTAAAGTTTGGTGTTGATATAGGTCACTGTCCAGATCCAGGAATTAAAAACTCATTTTTTATCATTGCATTTATTTAGGCAACAGTGGGTGTGTTGGGCCTTTGTAGAAGTCTGTGGTCTCTGAATGCTCTCATTTTGGTATATGTAGCCTTATTTATGACCACCCTTCATTAAACTAAAGAAAATTCTGCACAAAATAAACACTGATTTCATCTCAGATGGTAGAAATGGAAATTTTTACCAATAAAAAACAATGATAACATCCATATGTTAGTTTGCACCCACATTTAGGTATATGACATATGATATCATATTTTATCCCAGATTTAGGCATATGGCAAATGGTATTATGTTTTATCCAATTTTAGGCATATGACATATGACATTATGTTTTATCACACCCGATAACTAGGAAGCACTCCTAGAGCACAAACCTTCACCGAGGCAGCTGAGTATCGCTGTATTGAAATTTTATCCAAATATTGAAATCAAGACCATTGAAAATTCTGAACTTTTTTTATACCCAGAATATGATTTGGATCTTTCCCAGCATCTAATCATTTTTCCTTTTCTTCTAGACCTAAACACATAGTAAATTTGTAAAGAGCCGTTCATTAGTTACAGTAATCCTAAGCACAGACAGACAAACAAATGCACCCAAATGCATAGCCTCCTTGACAGAGTCAACGAAAATTATTAAAAATTGTCAACAGTTCTGTGTGAAGTCATCAATTTGGAAAAAGTGTTATAAAAGGAAACCGTTGATAAAACATTAGTTTGGGACTTTTCATAGATATAAATATGATCTGGTTACATCTATATACAGAAAACTAACTTGAGTACATTTGTGTTAATTTTTCAATCAAATATATATTTTTATTATTTTTTCTGAAGCACAAATAACAATTTTATTTGATGTAATTGACATGATCATTAAATTATCGATTTCCCATTGTTGTTAAAACAGACACAAAAATTTACGATATAATTGTTTTTATTCAGCTTTTGTGGAAAGAAACCTTTACAAAAAAAGCCGAGAGTATCAAATTAAATAAAAAGGACTATGCTTTCAATTTTACAGTATTTTTTTTCAACAAATATATGAATCATTTTCATACACCCGGAGACATTAGAAGTAATGTATTTAATGAGTTTGACCTTTTGTGGCTCGGTTTGCAACCAGATGGCTGCAGGTCCAGGGACCGTATCCTTCAACAATACTTGGATTGTTCCTAACTTGGAAGTTAAGTTTTTCTCAAGCTTTTACTAACTTAGATCAAATTGGTATTTATCAACATTCCTAACTCTAAGGTCACCTTAGACCTCTACTTAGATTTCAAGTTATCTGTCGAGGAACCTTGGAGGACAGAATGTTTTTAAAATATGCAATTTTTGCAGGGAATCTTATGTTTTATTGATATTAGACTGTGACACAATACTTAAAACATCATTTTTCCTGAAGAAAATGAACTTTTTACCATTTATTTAACAGAGCAGATGGTTCAGTAAAAAATAAAGTACACCTTACCGGAGAATAAGACTCTTCCTTACTTAGATATACTGGTTTCCAAGTTTACAGTTACACTAAAGAGTATAGGGAGTTAGTATATAAGTAATACTTAAGAAAGTAGAGCTGGTTGAAAACAGAATCTAAGTAATACTTTGGAAAGTAGAAAACCATTCCCAACTTCGATCTAAGGTCACCGTAGCAAAGTATTGAAGAATACGGCCCCAGGTTATGACAGCATGATGGACTCAATAAGATCTTGTCTTAATATGACTTTGGCAGTTGATAGGAAAGTCAGACCTAAGCTTTGACATGATTAAGTTATTCAGACTTCATGGCTGACATACATTCACATTGAAATATAGTTTAGAGAAGTACAATTTACAGTTTGGTGTCATATTTGGGGCACTCATTTGAAATAAAACTTGTATTATCACATAGAAAGCTCCATAAAGGGTTAGTTATTGTGTGAAAACAATATTAATATTTTATGCTTCTCTCAGAGCACACTGCGATCGGTAGGATGCAAGGCTATCAAACATAAACCAAACATTAACAAGAGCACCCCGGGAGCTCATACCTCAGCCAAGGCATGCATAATTTTCTAGAACAGCTCATTAATATTTAAATGGGAAAATCCGAATCTTTGATATGTCTTTGTATCCAGATCACTGTCACAAATTAATGGGATCTCAGACCAAAGACCAAGACTCTTTACCATAGTCACAGAAGTCATACTGAGGGTGAATAATCCAATATCAACCAAAGAAAGCCACTACTGACTGTATTAGATTTAGTCAGCTTAAAAACCAAAAAAAGATGTATTGATGTAATGCTTGGGGTAGAGTTTCATGACAAAGTTTGGAAGGGTTTGAAACCAGAAAGTGAATTGCAGATATGAGAGGCTGGCATTCAGAACAAAAATATCAAAGTTCAACACAACCGCAAACTCAGTCATACTTAAGTATAAACTCAAATTTTGTATTTTCAGGTGAAATCTACCTAAATATGTGCTCGAACACAAATTTGAGTTTGCGTTTAAACACCGATTCAAGGTATAAATCCTCTATTATATGGTTTTATTTGAGTTTAAGATTGAGTTTGAAATTTCTTATAAATACCAAGAATACCTTACCTTATGAATGTCCTCGATTTTAAAAGTCTTGATGTAAAACATTTTAATTTTAAAGCCACTGTAGATACAGAATAGCATGACAATGCTAGTATCATATTCACTTAGGCTCATTTTATTCTATTCCATAGTGAATTTTTATTGTGCTTAATAGTGCTTAATCTTTACATTTAAACCGACTCTAAAGCGCAACAACAGTAAGCAGTAATCCAAAATTGATCAGTCCATGTTCACGGCAATGATCATTACAACACAGAGACACCAGCTCATATGCTACAACACTATTATAGGAGGCAAGTATATACAACGTTGCTAGGGGGAGCCAGGGTCAGTCTGGACCAAGTAACCCATACTGCCCAGGAACCACATAAGGTATAACAAGGTATAATTATGTATTGTATTCTAAATAAGAACCTGAATTAAGGTAGTGCTATTCTGACAGAACTGTGCTGATCAGTGTAACTGTGAACTGGGGACAGAATCTCTGAAACAATTTATGCAATTGCATTAATGACATTTCCACTCTGCAAGTGGAATGATTCCAGATATCGTATTGTTCAGAATTATAATGATGAAATTATTACAAATCTTTTTTATTTTATTATTTAGCACAACATAAGCAGAATGGACAACATGCAAATAAATGTTATCTAGTGGATTCATTTCAATATCAAGTAACATACATGTAGACTAAGATCACTCAGAGACTGCATATCTCTGCCAAAGCCCAAAACAGCACTGATATTGCTTATGAGTGAAATGATAAAACCTCTAAAAATGACTGGATCCAGATGGTGATCTGGATCATCACCAAGATTAAACATCTATTCCTCTTGCCATTGTCAACATTTTCCGGAAGTTTCAGCTGTCTTTGTGAGTTATTTTGCAAACAAACACTTGCAACCAATTACATAATCGTCTTGACAAAAGTAACAAGCTTATTGGTAATCATCTTTTAATTGTAAAAGCTTTTTGTTCATTACTTTTGAAGAAATATCAAGTCAAAAGCCAAAGTAATTAAAAATACATTGATAATGGGACCTCTGATAATTTATGATTTTTTGTATCGAAAATATGATCCACATCTTTTCCCAAAATTAGTAATTTCTTCCTTTGGCCAGGTCCTACACACAAAAAAATGTATACAGATCTGTTTATTAGTTCTGGAGTAATCTAAATTCTAAACAATAAACAGGCAAACAAATAGACCAAAATAGCACAAAAAACTGGTGGACTTAAAAATATTTTACTTAAAGACAGCAAGTATCACAAGCTAGGTTTGTGACCTCACAATAATAATTCCGTTGTTTCATCATTAAGTAATTACATCATCAGAAAGCAAAGTACTGATTTAGTATGTGAAGAAGAGATGCAGATTTCTCTGTAGATGCCCAATTGAAAATAAGAAAAAACTGTCTCTTGACGTTAATTTCCTCTCAAATTTTACCAAATTCAGAGGAATCCCTCTGTACCCCATGAACTATCTTCCCACCCAATTTGACCTCGATTGATGTTATGTTATAGTTATAAGCAGAGAAGATAGTACAGGGCGTAGGCTTCATGAAAGAAATGAGCTTGAGCCCGCTCCTGATTGATGATGGTGTGGGAGCAGATCTTACATTCAGTAGGAGGCTGTTGCAAAGTTTTGGCCAACCAATGAAGTGATTTTAGAGTTTTGAATTGGAACATTAAAAGTGGGTACACAACTAGGTATTTCTCAGTATCCACTGCACATCGGCTATTAACTGAAGAAAAACTGAAATAATTGATATATGGATAGAAGTACTGTCGAAGACCTTAATGGAGATATTTTGATGAGGGTTGCAGTTTTGAAAGAAATTCTTTGTTAGACAGGAAGCCAGTGGAGTCACATGGGGGGAGTCCACTTGCATATCTCTGCAAGAACTTAAGCACAATTATTTCACAGATACTGCAATTTTTTCAGGTTTCCCTTTGACAAACAAAGATACAACAAGTTACAGTAGCCTAGCCTACAGCTGACGGGTGCATTTGCAGCAGAGAATGTATTTGCCAGATACCACCTGATCCTCAACAGATCAGGAAGGCCAATAAATCATATCCTGCTGATGGCATCCACTACACTTTTTGAAAAAGAGATCACAGTAAAAAGAGGTTCAAACCTCTTCTGAACACAAATAAATAAACTCAGTTTGAGTTGGATTGAGAGGAGTTTGTTTGAATTCATCACCGCTTGCCCTTACTTGCCCCTTCTTGAGATGGCTGAAAGTACTTTCTGCATGGTAATGTGCAAGTAAATCTCAGTACCATATTTATGGGAATGGTGTGTCGGGGTCTCTGGTGGCCTGGTGGGTTAGCAAGTTTGGTATCTGATCACAGCTGTCACTTCTGTTTGGGTTTAACTCCCACAAGTGACAACTCTTAGGACTTGTCCCAATATGACTCTTGCTGTTGAATGGTAGTAAAAGCTTGACATTGACTTTAAGCAATGGTATTTCACTCAATTTAAGACTGAGACTGCTAGAGGTGCAGGGGAGAAGTTAAATGGGAACCAAGATCAATTTCTGTGGTACCCAGTAGTTCAAAGTACTAGGATCACATGCAACACTGCCAGACTTTATGGACTGACACCTATTTACCAGATATAACCCAAACCATTTAAGGGTCACACACGATGAACAAAACATGTACTTTAAGAGGCCCAAAAGAGTGTCATGGTCACTGATATGAAAAGCTGCGGTCAAGCCAAGAAAAATAAGATCAGAAGGCACACAGTAAGGATTGTATGTCATTCTATGTACTGAATTTCTGTTGAATGCTATCACTTATTGGTTGACTGATATGCCATGCCCAGATCAATAATATGATTTGTAACTTAGCAGCAACTGCTCTTTTAACCAGTTTATAAATGAATGGCCTGTGATGGACCTGTAACTTTTAGGAAAGTGATGGCTTTTGATAAGATGGTACCAATATCCCTCTCAAAGGAGTCTGGAACAAAAGCTTTAGATAATGACACATCAACCACTTTCATAATACGGAAGGTTGAAGGATTTCAATCAATCAACACTGTAGGCTTACAATCCATACTACATAACTTTGTCAGCAAATCTCAAAATAAACTTATTTTTGCAGTTTACACAACTTCAGTGAAGTAGCTGAAGTTAAATAGTCTTGTGTGATGAGGTTCAACTGGGTGATTGTCAATGAAATGACTTGGAGTGAGTTTTACTTGTCTATGAATTTATTAAACATTTTGCAACAGAAATATCTAAATTGCAATCACACAGTTTTGAGTCCGCTTTTCTATTAAATATGTCATTCAGCATTCGCCATAAAGTCTTTAGATCTTCAGAGTTATTGGAGACTATTCCTGTTTGGTACTTGTTGGTAAAACTATTGCATTTCTGGATGTCCTGTCTCAACCTCGACTTGTGTAGTAAAGACAGTCCAGGGTTCTGCAAGTTGTAATAGCACTGTCTCTCATATTGGTGTCGCAGGCACTCTTCAATGATCCAGACAGGGGTTGACTTCTTCAGTGGTCTGAGAACTATCAAAGCATTTTTGCACACGACATCTAACAGAGATTGTATGTATTACTCATACTATATAGTGGAATCATCAGTAGGAGAATAACGTGTAACTGAGTAAGTTGCTGGTTCTATTTTATTTTCTTCTTTCAGCTTTTAATTAAATCTTAGCATTAAAGTGGATTCCATATCTGTCCTCTCTGTTTAGACAGAGTGATCTCACATGGGACAATCGCCTGTCAACCGTAAGCAGTATTCCAAAATCGTACATCTATTGGTATAGCAATGGTAAATACCCCAGAGAGACTGGCTGAATCAGAAACTGGTGGAATGGCTTTGCAAAACAAATATGATTTGAGTTTCTTCCTGAAAGAGGTGACAGAAGAAGCAGAACAAACATCACCAGACAGTTCTGTCCAGACTACAAAAGCATCAAAATGCAAACGTATGACCAAATGGTTTTCTGAAATTTTTACAAGGATAGACTATACTCAATAACCTACAAGAACCTTTTATCCTTATCTTGTGTTGTATTTGCTGTTGGAGGGGATCAGCAATGGACTGAAGAAAGGTAAGCCACTTGTACATGAGTCTAGTCATCTTAAACTTACACAGGTATCTAACAGGCAACCAGTGGAGATTATTTAGGATTAGGGTAGCCCTAGTGTACTTACTCTGGTTGGTGATTATCCATGCAAGACTGTTACATTACAATTTATATTGGTTGTGGTTAGACAAATAAGTCGCATAAACTCATCCAAAAAGAGAGGATTCAGATGGTCTAAATAATACAATATATACCTAATGGCAATCGGCCAAAACCTAACCTAGAATATGCTAAAAATTATTTTGCGGGAAAATATTTTATCCACCTGGTCCTTATATTGTTCTTTACCAATATTCCAAAACCACCACCTGGTATGAGCGTGGGATTAGATAAAAGTGTAGTTTACAGGTGAACTCCTTCATGAAAGTTGAGATAGTTTTTATATTGGTCTCTGGGATCTCAAGATTATCGCATCTATGAAGAACGTCCCTAGAAATCAGACCTATGTGGTGGGCACAGCAATAAGTTTACTTGTTCCACTGTATTGTTTTCACCTCTGGCGTCCAGATGGGCAGGTGAGCGGCGGGAAAAGTTTGTCTGGGTTGTATCTCAGAAACCATAAGGTGTACTCGGTAGGAACACTGGTTGAGGTGCAGATGTGCAATGACATGGAGTTACCTTGATTTGACCTTTGGCCTTGCTGTAGTCACCTTAACCCTTAAAGTCCTGGTTAGAGTGCAGATGTACAATGGTATGGAGTGATCTTGATGTGACCTTTGACCTTGCTGTAGTGTCCTTAACCTTTAAAATCTTGTCCGGGCAATATCTCAGGAATTGTAAGGTGTAAGAAGTTGATATTTAGTTGGGAGTGTAAGTTTACAACGTCATGGTGTGACCTTGATTTGACCTTTGACCTTACCAAGGTGACCTTAACCTTGTCTGGGCTATATCTTTGAAATCGTAAGGTGTAGGAAGTTGATACTTTGTAGGGACATTGGTTGGGACTGTTAGTGTGCACAGTCATGGTGAGACCTTGATTTGATCTTTGACCTTGCTCTACTGACATTGACAATTAAAGTCTTGTCCAGGCTATAGCATACAACCTGTAAGGTGTGATAGATTGATATTTGGTGTGGACATTAGTTAAGTGTTTTGGTATGCAGTGTCAAGGTATGACCTTGATTTTACCTTTGACCTTACATTTTATCCTTGAACTAAAAAATGTTGTCTGTGCTATTATTTCTCAGAAACAGTAAGGTGTCGGAAGTTGATATTTGTTAGAGACGTTGCTTAGAAGGTGTAGGTAAGCAACGAACTTGATTTAACCTTGTAGTTACTTTGACCTTTAAAATGTTGTCTAGGCCATATCTCACAAACTGTAAAAGGAGAAAAGTGTAGAAAGTTGATTCTTGGGGTGCAAGTATGGTAAGTTATCTTTAACCTTGGATATGCCAAAGTGTGTTCACCTGCCATAATTGAGATATATTTCTCTTGACACAAAGATATATGGATCACTGTAAGCGATTATTATATGTACGTTACTTAATTGTGCTATTTCTATTGGTAGCCATAATATAATTAATAAATTTTACAGCTTCATTATTTACAGACATTTTCTCTCTTACGTTTTTTTTCTCTACTAACATTATTTGTATCTTTACATAGCTGACTTAGTTTGCTGTGAAAGTCTCCTGATCTTTGTACTGTCTCATTTCTTCTTTATCTCATGGTGTTGAAAACTATTTCCCTGGGGTGCAGGGTACGGGAATCTCTGATGCTATTTTTTATGAATACTTCCCCAGATAGGAGACCGATACAGTACTCAAACCTTGTCCTTTATTGCTACATTATCCACAATGCACAGTATTTGACCTTATTCACATTCTATATCTTGCAGTAGAAACTCTGATCTAGGGGAGGGCCAGCCGTATGGACAGGACAGTACACAATGGACAGATGGTAAAACTTATTGTATCCATTATGACGGTCCTACCCGCATGACTCTCTACAGATATACTAATAGCAACACCAATTGGAGTTTCTCCTAGAAGAATTTGTGGATCCTACTAGGACCGACTCTGATTAGTGTTTCTCCTAGGAGAATTTGTAGATCCTACTTGGATAAACTCTAATTGGAGTTTCTCCCAGGAGAAGTGGAGATCCTACTAGTGGAATCTGAAATCATAAGCTCTTAAATTAAGACTTAAATTAAAAGGTCATTGAAGGATAGCAAAGTTATTATTAAAAATGTAATCTTTTAAACCTACATATAAAATGAATAATTCTAGTTTAACTATATAACATTAAACTGTGACACAGGTCAATTAATATTTAATCTCACAGTCTACAGTCTATCCCTTTTTCAGTTAAATATTTTGGCTGGTGTGATGACATTTAACCTTTTTTTATTTTGGCAGTATAAAATTTTAATTTATACTTCACTTGAGTCATTTTCATATTCCCCATTAGCTGAAATCTGATAAAATTCAATGAAAAAAACTGCTAAAGATACAAGTAGATTTCATAAAATTCTCAAAACAAAAAGATGACGTCTAAACCTAGTGATGGGAAAGCAATGACTCAGGTAATTTTACTTTAATTGGTAGTTGAAGTAAAGTCAGCCTCTCTGGAGGAAATTCATCAGTTAGCAAATCCCCACATTGTGCTTTGAATTTGATTGCATTCTTATCAAAGTTTTGAACTTTTGTAGCAATTTTAATTCTGATACAGTTTTGATGGGGCCATTAAACAAAACAAGACAGTATATTTTTAAATGTTTTAACTTCTGTTGTAGTATTTCAAAGTAAGAATACCAGACAGACTTGTGTTTTTCTATTTTAGTCACCTGGTGAGACAAATATTGATAACCTGAGACATTATGACAAGGATTAAGTAATTTTGTCACCTTGTGTAATTTGCCTGTGCCCAGCACGGCCTGATAGGGGCCTGCTGCTTCAGTTTCCTCACAACCTTAATCTCACATCAATCCTTAAGTGACCCATGACCTATTAGGGGTTTCCCAATAACACAGATTGGGGTTCAATATATTGGCCTCACTTTGAATTTGGAGGGTCATTTTGAATTCAGGAATCGAATACACAAGAAGTAGCAACCAATTTTATTCAGAATATTGTTTTAGTTACTGTATTAATTATAATGCCTTCTACTAGAAAGAAGTCTCCAGCTACAGAGGGCAAGAAGAAGACAAGAGCGTCAGATAAGTCTCGTTCATCGATTAAGAAGCCTAATAGCAAGAAAAAAGCAGTATCAGTTGAAAATGACGGTTCATACATCCAGCATCAAGCGTCACAATCAGTACCAGTAAGTACTCTGCCACCTTCTGATCACAATAGCATATCAGCGTCAACAGGGCAAGCCATATTGACCATGTTGAGCCAAATCGACGCCTCTAACAAAGAACTATCCAACCGTATGGACAAACTAGAGCGCAATGGCAGTATGAATTCCACCCCTCTGACGTCTCCTACCCTCAACCATCGTGGTTCTTCCGTAGCTGTGCCTCAGCCAATGATGCCCCCACCCCCCTCGCAACATACAGTGGTGGGTAGGTCAACTGTAGGGAACTCTACACTTCCTGGGCCCTCCAGACAACAGCCACTTCACAGTGCCATCAACAGGGATGCTGTCGTCCCAGGTGTGGATGTTCTCAGGTCCATCCCCAGCATCTCATCAGCAGTAACTCAGCTATTGGCATCGTATGACCAGCAGGCGATACAGGACATCCTGCCAGGTAAGGGCCACGTTGGTAGGCGGAAGTCCGGAAGGTACAATACCACTGACAACACACTGGCTGGCCCCCACCTCAGATGGCCCAACGAGGGCTTGGTATCCGCTTCCAATGCTAAGAGGCCTGCATATGACGAACTTAACTTGTCACAATGGGTGGCTGGACAGTTATCCAATGCTTTGTTGATCGAGGACAATACTCTGCTGAGGCAAGTATTAACACAGGTAGTCACGGCCATGAAAGACGCGGTATCGCTACCTTGGCAGGCGGTTCGGGTGGCATGGGCCGTCTCGATGACTGATGTGGAAGAGGGTAGGCTGGGATGGGCTGACACTACCCAATGGTCGCTGAATCGTATAAGCAACTCCCAACTGGCAGTCTTGAATGGCCAGAATGTGTCAACTAACAGTCAGAAGACTAGGATATGTCGTTTCTTCAATGAGGGTACCTGTACAAGTGAAGGTCATCACGGATCGTACAAACATTTCTGTGCTAGCTGTTACAAACAGGGACGTTCGTTGATGCACCCAGAGTCTAGGTGTTTTTCGCGCAGCTCAAATCGTACACAGGAACAGAAGACAACAACAGTTAAATAGGGACTCGGTCGACCACACCTCCACCCCTCTGGCATCTGTGTGTGTGTGTGTGTGTGTGTGGGGGGGAGCAGTTGTACCTAAAGAAACAGACAATAAACAGTTATGTAATGAATTTATGTTAAAAGACAGTGTTGAATGTATAACATCTATTACTAGTAAATTGGACATACTTAAAGATGATCAAAATAATGAGAGTATCCCCAGAGTATCCAATCCCCAGATGGTTGGTATCTTAATTGATGGGATGGAATTTAAGTTAACACAATTCCCAGATGACACAACTTTGATGCTGGATGGCAGTCAGCATTCCCTACAGGCAGCACTAAATATATTGGAAATATTTGGTAATATGTCTGGTCTTCGTATGAACAAGGATAAAACAAAGATGATTTGGATTGGCAGGAAAAGATTTTGTTGTGAGAAGCTTATTACCTTAGCTAATCTTAATTGGGATGACACTGATTTTATGTTGTTGGGCTTAAGGTTCTCCACAGATTTTAGTAAAATTCCAGAGATGAATTATCATGAAACACTTCAAGATATTAAATGAGATATAAAAAAATGGAGCAGTCGCTACTTAAGTCCCTTTGGAAGAATAACTGTGGTGAAGACAAATATTTTGTCAAAATGTATTCATCTATTTTCTTCATTACCAAGGTCAGATAATTTTCAGAAGCAATTAAACCAAATATTGTTTAAATTTGTTTGGGACGGTAAGCCTGACAAAATAAAAAGAACAACTATATGGCATGACTATTTGAAAGGCGGTTTAAAAATGATAAATATAAAAAAATTTGAGCAGGCCTTAAAACTGAGCTGGGTAAGACAATTTTTATCCAGTTCTGATTCACAGTGGTATAGACTCTTTAAGAAATCATATGGAAATCCTGATAAAATTTTGAGCTTTGGGGAAGACTTTAGCAAACTATCTCTGAAAAATATGACAAACCCATTTTGGTATAATGTGATAAATAACTGGATAGATATACATCATCAAATTCCCACCACGTCAAATAATGAAATTCTTCAAACCTGTATTTGGTACAACTCTCAGATTTTTAAAAGACCAACATTTTTCCCAGATTGGTTTAAACAAGGAATCCATTTAATTGGAGATATCACTAATACAAATGGCGAACTCTTAAAGTTAGAAGATATAAACCTAAAATTTAATACTAATGTAAACATCTTAAATTATTATACAGTATATCAAAGTGTCAAAAAATTTATTGCAAACCATGAACAACCCGACAAACCATGGATTTTTGAATCTCCTTCTTGCCCACTTCACTTAAAATATCTATTAGGCACCAAAAAACCCTGCAAAATCTTCTACAATATTTTAAACAGCACACAGGAAAAAGAGACACCATTGTGTGAATTTATATGGAATGAATTTTTGCTATCAAGATATCCCGATACTGAATTGACAGATAAATGGGCTATGATTTACAAAATATGCTTTAAAACCATTCAAGATAATAACATAATATGGTTCCAATACCGCATCCTCTATAAAATTTTGGGAACCAAGGAATATTTTAAAAGGATAAATTTATCTCCTGAAAGTGATTGTAAACTTTGCAAAAGAAATATTCAAGATGTGAACCATCTGTTTGCTGAATGTCCTAGTGTTGTCCACCTGTGGGAAAATTTAGGTAAATGGATATTCAACAAAATAGGGCTAAATTTTTACATTGATGGAACTATGAAGATATTAGGTTATTTGACCTTTGACATGCACTTCTGGCCACTTAATTTTTTACTATTAACTACCAGAAAGTATATTTTCTGGTGTGTTACAAATAATTACCTACCGGACATATACTTTCTACAAAAAGAAATAAAAAGAAGATTTATTGAGCAGGAACTTCTGTATACAACACAAAATAAGTCTTTTGCTTTCCACAAAAAGTGGACTATGTGGGGAAACCTTTTTGATGATATTAAAATTTAAAATAACTGGTGATGTAGTATTTGAAGCAAGATCACCATATGTGCATTACTTTACTTTTTATGATATATAGAGGGATATGTTAAATTTCAAGGATATACAGAGTAACATGTTGTATACCTTTCTTCTAGATAATGTAATTTAAACAAATGGGTAATATGGTATTGGATGTATGTACTTGTATGTATATTCTGTTTCTAATGTTCAAGAAAAAAAATAAAAATATAAAAAAAAATAATGAGAGTAAAGAAGTTTTTAACTGTGTTGGCAATGTGCTTAATGATTTCACAAATGCATATGATAGCAAGTATATTTCTCCCGTACCTGTGAGTAATAGACTGTTGGCTGGTCCTGGGTTCGAATATGATCCCCAGGCTAGTATTATGAGGTTTAATGGTGCAGAAGATGTTGATGGCCAGTGTAAATATGAGTGTTTTGATAAGAACTTGTTCACCTGTGAAACAACCTATACTCAACCGATTATAAGAGTGTATGATAATGAGAATTTGCATTGTTATACGGCTTTAGTAAAGCATAGGGTGTCCAGGAGGTCGATCAAACCATTTATACTTGCAGAGGTTCGAGTTTGAACCTAGTCATTGGTGAAACTAACTGTACCATGAGTATAACCAATTTCTCTGACCTTTGTAATGGAAATTGGGTCCCTGTTGTTCATCTTCAAAGTAATGAGACAGGTTTATCGGGTTTTTACCTCTGGGATTTAAATTCTGGGGGTGGGGACACTGGTTTGATCGCCTGTGGTCACCTGCCTCAGGTTTTCCTCACCACTGTAGATGTTATTTGTTTGCACATGGTGCCTGTGGGTACCAAATGCTTTGACCTGGATCTGGGGTCAAATACTGACCCTGGCCTGGTATATGACAACTATCTTAAGGACTGTAGAAGTATCCAGTATTATGGATGCGAGTATGAACAATATATGATTAATATTGTTGATAATTTGATAGATGGGGCTGGTAGCTCCGTTGACAGTCTGGGTCAACCTGCCCCAGGGGCAGGGGTTGACCCTGTGTGTAATGGTGAAACTTATGAAAGAGAAATGAGTTTGGATGCTCCACTTACAAACTTCGCATGCACTGAATATGACATCCAGCTGTGCCAGCCCAAGTGGGGCTGTGTTGATGAACCCAGTATATCTGATAGAGACATGATACGTCCGACTCGACATTTCAATTATTCGAACAAGGTTACCGGTTACCTGGCTCAAGAAGGTACTGGGTTCGAATTTATTGGCCCGGATAAACAAACTGTAGATATTACTTCAATTGAACAGCTTATTGACATTGCAGATATCATCAGAAGCACTCATGTCCCGAATTATAAAGCTGCTAGAATACCTATGTGGAGGCTTGGGAGACCTACCTCCAGGGCTATTCGGATAAGAGGGTTTTGCAATATATCAAATTTGGTTACCCCCTTTCGATTGAAAATGCTGAAGAATTATGCAATAAGGAAATTACTAACCATTATTCAGCTCGTCAGTATCCATTAGAAGTATAAAAGTACATTGATAAAGAAAAATCACTGGGTGCTTTGTTAGGCCCTATACCACATATTGTTCACCCCCACTACCGTTGTTCGCCTTTAATGACACAGCCAAAGGACAATGGCAGTTGTCGAGTTATATTAGACCTTTCATATCCTCGTGGCAATTCTGTGAATTCACATGTTGTGGCAGACAGATTTGATGACTCTGCCTTTGTGTTGAGATTTCCGCAAATAGATCATATTGCAGACGACATAATTCACTGCACGGATGACTGCGTTCTCTTCAAAGTTGATGTAGCTCGCGCATTTTGTAACCTCAGAGTGGATCCTGTGGACAGCTTAAAGTTTGGGATCAAGTGGAATGGCAGTTATCATGCGGATCTGACGGTGGCGTTCGGGTGCACCCACGGATCCGCGGCGTTCCAGATTTTGTCCGACGCAATTGCTCACATTGTAGCTAAAGCTGACATCAAACTTCACTGCTACATCGATGACTACATTGCGGTTGTCCCTAAGACTAAGGCTGAAGAGAAATTTAAATATGTGTGTGACCTATTAACCGAACTCGGCCTCCCACTCAATTGTGACAAGCTTACCCCCCCCCACCAAACGCCTCATGTGTCTCGGGATAGATATAAACATTGACAACAATACTATGAGTATATCAGAAGACAAGCTTCAAGCTATTCACGAAGAGTGTGTTCGCGTCAGTACACAAGAATGGCTCTCTAAGAGAGCTTACCAGTCGCTCCTAGGGAAGCTCTTATATATTCAGAAGTGCGTCAAACCTTCACGGATCTTCCTCAATAGGATCTTGGCGTTATATCGTGCAAATTCACCCCTGAATTTTAAAAAGACATAGCATGGTTTCTGACCTTCCTTCCATCCTTCAATGGCATCTCATATCTTAAAAAGAATGCAGTTCACTCTGTGCAGTCCTTATATTTAGATGCATGTTTGACTGGTATGGGAGGCGTTTGGCGGGATCGCGTCTATGCTACTCCCATTCACAATATTATGGGTTTGGATTTGAAAATCGTGCATCTCGAGATGTTGAATCTAGTGATCGCTCTGAGAACGTGGGCAAGCAATTGGTGTCATTCTAGCATCACAGTTTACTGTGACAATTCAGGGGTGGTCTTTGTGGTCAAGACCGGTAAGACCAAAGACCCTTTTCTAGCTTTGTGTGTGAGAAATATATGGTTGCTAACAGCTCATTATGAAATTGACCTGAACATAGTACATATACCTGGGTGTCATAACACAATAGCAGATACCTTATCTAGGATATACTCTAGCAGTAATATAGATAATAATATTTTGAAGCAGTTGAAGGAACAGTACCTTTGGGAACAGATACCTAGTCACTATTTTGACCTGGATCTTCACCTGTAATTTCAGATTCGAACCTTCCTTCTTCCCATCTCATCCTTTCTGCTATCCAGAGGACGAGAACTGCATACAGACCATCTACCAGGAAAGCTCACAGTACACATATAAAGACTTATTTTGCTTTCGTCATGTTCATGTCCCTTCCTGTGGGCTTGTCAGTCCAGTCTTTACTAGCTTTCCTAGAATACTTATACTCAAATAATATCTCTCATAAGGTTATCCTCAACTACGTTTCCTCCCTTAAAACCTCACCTAAACATATTCATTGGGACCAGACCATTTTCAATCACCACTTGATTCAATCTTACCTTAGGAGTATTTCCATCAACTCCTCCTTTCACCCCACACCCCGGGGCATTTTTGACATCAGAACACTGGCCTTGATTTCCTCTACCTGTGACATCCTACATGAGCCTCCTCTGTATAGAGCAGCCTTCCTCCTTTCTTTCTTTGCCTTCCTTAGGATGTCCAATGTGGCTCCCCATTCTAAATTTAAGTTTGACAGTAATAAGCATTTTTTGAGGCAGGATGTCATTTTTCAGTCCCCTGGAGCCCATATTCTCATTAAATGGACTAAGACCCTCCAGGATAGCTGTTCCCACCATTTGGTTCAGATCCCAGCCCTTGCCAATCACACAATCTGCCCAGTTAGGGCTCTCCACCAGTTATTAAATTCCAGGCCCCTTCTTTCCATTTCACCCCTCTTTGTCCATAATTCCCCCCTACCACCCAGTCATTGACACCACCCTTAGGGATGGGCTCAGAAGAATTTTGAACCACCTGGGGATCCCTCTCTTGGGCCATGGCTTCCACACTTTTAGGAGGTCAGGGGCGACTCTGGCTTACGATAATAATGTCCAACTCCAGCACATAATGGCCCATGGCCTTTGGAGAAGCTCGGCAGTCTGGACCTACTTGCAGAATGCCTCTTAGGCCCCTTCTTTCGATCCCCGTCATGGCCGTAAGTGGGAAAGCTGGTAGTTGCTTGCCGTTGGTCGGCAGTTTACAGTACACAACCCTAGCGACCTGTATGTACTGGTTTCCTCTGCCCTTCCAACTACCCGTCGTGATATGACCTGTACAGTGTTGAAAGCGACGTAAAACCCCAAATAAATAAATAAACAAACTTAGGCTCCTTCCATTGTCCCCTTGACCTTTGCCTCTTGCATTCCTCCTCACCTCTAATTGGGCTTGGTGCTTTTAAAATCTTCAAACCTTTGAAATTTTAAAGTCTTAACCCTGCATATATATATACAACTACTAATCTGTAAATAAATGCCTCAAATATATTCCAACGTTTCACCTTTCTCACCTCATCTCTGACATTTGACCTCTAACCCATATCTTTGACCTCTAACCCATCATCACTACCTCACCTCAGGAAACTGTGCCCAGCTGCCTCAGTTTCCTCACAACCTTAATCTCACATCAATCCTTAAGTGACCCATGACCTATTAGGGGTCTCCCAATAACACAGATTTTGGTTCAATATATTGGCCTCACTTTGAATTTGGAGGGCCATTTTGAATTCAGGAATCGAATACACAAGAAGTAGCAACCAATTTTATTCCCCACCGTCCCTCCCTGGTACATTTCAGCTGTGTATTTTAGGCGGCCCCAGGCTGACCCTGGGTGACCCCCTCTCGATTTTGACTGTATCAGCTCACAGAATGTGTGGGTCAAGTTAGGGCCAGGCAATACCCTGGTAGCCCCCTCTCTTATCCTTCACTTAATACTTGACATTAGGGCAGCCAGACTTGGCTCCCTCAGGCATTGACATGTAGTTAAATTAGTATGTTGGCACCAGTTGCTGTGTAAGAATGAGGCCAAGCAGTGCCTGTTTTCTAATTTATTAAATATCAATAGAGAATTTGTGCACTAGTTGCAGTGTGTTAAATTATGGGGTTAACACCCCTTACTATGTCTGTGACACGAGTTATTGTGATACCGCTAGTTGCTGTGTTAAAGTAGGGGCTTAAATAGTCCAACTATGGCTGTGACACAAGTTGTTATAAAAATGTTTAGTCTTTTACTATTTCTTGTTTGTGTGGTGCTTTTAAAATCTTCAAACCTTTGAAATTTTAAAGTCTTAACCCTGCATATATATATATACAACTACTAATCTGTAAATAAATGCCTCAAATATATTCCAACGTTTCACCTTTCTCACCTCATCTCTGACCTTTGACCTCTAACCCATATCTTTGACCTCTAACCCATCATCACTACCTCACCTCAGGAAACTGTTATATTTTTACTCTTTTTTAAGTTCTTGCATTTTACCAGATGATTTAAGCTTACAATATTTTGTATTGACAAAAATGTAAAATGGATAGATATATACAATTGTTTCTAAGTTCTGAAAAAGTTTATAATGATAAAGTTTACTTTTGTACATTCTGACATAGTATAAAGTGGTTCATTTTTTACTATTTCAAGTTCTCATGTCATGTAAAATTATATATTTTTCTATTTCATGTTTTGACATAGTTACAGTGGAATAAAAATGTACATATAAAGTAAAACAATCCCAGTTAAACTGTTAAACTTTATCACACTGGGATATGGATCAATTAATATTTCATTTCAAAGTCTAAGAATACAGATGTTAGGCGCCAACTCGCGGCAGGGAACAACTCGAGTTGTTCCTTGCGCCAACTCGCGGGATTGAGTTGTGGCAAACATCTCGAGATGTACTGCCACATCTCGAGTGGGTGCTGCGCCAACTTTACCCTATAATTCAATCTAATCATACTTTCATAGAACTTAATCTCTGTTGAGAAGGATGTTAAGGTAGACAATCAAATGTGGTGAAGTGCAATGACTATTTTATTATACTATTCTGATTGATGTTTCTTAATTGCATTTAAGGATTTCTCAGGCTTATTTGATGTTGAGATTTTAGCTAAAAGGAAAGCTAAAAGGGGCCATTACAACGATTGGCTTCTCCCTTGATTGCCATTAGGTCTCACATTGGTTTTGTCAAATGATTGTCAATTGGATATAAAATATTGAAACATTTTTAATACATTAGGGAATTAATACACACATATATGACATATAATGTGCTTTGATGTTGGTTTATGCTTCTTTGCTCTATTAATACTATATTATTAGATTTATTTATTATTGAATGGACTGTAATATATTTTGCAAAAAGTAAAACTTACAAAATAACCTTATTAAAGATATCCAGCCCTCCTTTGGGGCATATATGCTACCTTGAATATGTATAGGAATGGTATAGATTAATAAGAAACACCACACTGACAATTAACATCAGTTTACAGATACTGACTGATTGAAAAGACATTAAATGTTTTCTTTTGTTACAGATTTTTCTATATAAATGGATAAAGCTTTATCATTTATTTGCAATATATAAACTTATTCTGTTTAAAAAGATAGCAAAAATTATGTTTACAAGTTGCAGCTTTTGAAATATAGTTACTGAGCAAATAAAGTTGGACACATATGTAGTACCTTAATTACAATTAATAGTCTGACTGGTATACTTCACTACTTCTAGCCAAAAGTGAGAGTAAATAATTACAATTATAATAGAGGATTAAGTTGGTCCAGCCATCATCTTAAGGTAGAAGCCACATTTGGGATCAATATCTGACCAATCAGAAGCCACCTGGTCACTGACCACTACTGGACATTAGTGGATTAACTTGGTGCAGCCACAACTTAAGATGGCGCGCACATCTCGAGATGTTTGCCACAACTCGCCCCAGCAAGTTGGCGCAAGGAACAACTCGAGTTGTTCCCTGCCGCGAGTTGGCGCCCAACAGAGACACCACAGTCAAAAGTCTGTAGGACATCAAGAATTCAACATGGTTATTTGATCATTTTTATATAATCTTCGACCCCAACTTTACACAATTTGCATAAGGAAATCAACGACGACATTTCATGTGTTTTCGTCAACACTTTGACTTCCTTATTTGGTATGTGAAAGTGCATGACTTTTTCAACCAAATGACAACCAAATATTAATAAATATCTTTTTCAAACATGTACACATGTATTTGGTATCCAAAAAGGCACTCGTATATGTTAGGAAATATAAGCTCATCAGAGAGTCTCTATCTCAACAGTATACTGACGTAAGAGACAGCATTTGTAAGAGTCCATTTATACAAACTGAAGCTTCATTACCTGAATTGAAAATTTTACCTAAATTACAAAGACACTTGAGCCTTTAGCATGCCTAGTATTATTAGAAAACAGCATACAGCTTCAACTGACAAAAATTATGAGGATCTTCTTTCTATATGATCCATTTTCGGATAAAGTTTTAATCAAATATTTGTGAAAGATAAGGGAAAAAATCTAGAGATTCAATCTGATTCCTGATCCAAATTCTTGTTGAAGGAGACATGGTTAGTCCACCCAGCATTCGTGAAAACATGACAAGGATCTGATATATAGTTTTCCAGTTTTGTGAATGGACAAACAAACATACCCCACAACACACCTCGCACCTCCCTTTTAGGAGGAGGGTACTTATGGAGAAAAACAAAACTTGCTACAGAGATTTTTGCAAGTCCTGCAAAGTCATAATGCCCCGATCACACGGCAGACAGTACTGTCTACGTTTTATGCAACAAGGTCATTCCTCCATGTACTACCTTACTTCTGTCCGTAAACTTGGCATACTGTGGTCTTCTGTGGTCTTGCATTTTGTGGCCACTCAGATGGAAGGTTTTTAATATCTAAAATTGACATCTACCGCAGACGGTATGATGTTTAAACTACTTGTAACTGCTCAGAACTGCAGGATACCCTATCATTTCTGTGGCTGCTATGCTGCCTTTTCTCCTCATTCTGCTTTACTCTGTGTCGTTCTGTGTCTCCAGTTAAGCCATGTGTCTACCATAAGGTTACAGTATATTATCTGTATCGTCACAGTATCTATTCTGTTCTCCATTTCTATCCTTTTCTATTGCAGAACTATTGCTAGAGATGTGTAGCTGGGGTTTCACTCGAGGTACACCATTCTACCTAAGTTTACTCCAAGTTCTAATAATATTAGAACTGAAAAACTATTTGTAGCTCTTAAGCATTAACACTACACTAGTTACCTTATCTTTTCTGTCAGTAATGTAGTGTTATTACTGCCATCAGGAGATTATGTTTAAGGTGTGTTCTTTGACTGGTGTATCTCTTTGTTTGCCCGCCTGTATTTGCGATAGTAATGAGCTAACCTTCATAAAAATTTTCTATATATGTAGGGCCTAGCAAATGTAAGAAGTGATACCAAAGACAAAGTCAACATTGAGTTTTTACACCCCTTTCAAAAGTTATTGGTCAAATTGAATCTAGCTCAAGTAATTTTATGTTGTTATTGTTGGAGCCCAACTTAAGAGTCTGCCCATCTTAAGATGGACTGTAGACCAACTTAGGATCCTAAGTTGGGTAGCCTATCTTAAGATGTCCTAGAATGAATGTAGGACATTACTGACATGGACGTTTCAGACTAGGACATTTTAGATAGGTCTTTTTTAACGAGTGGACGTTTTAGACAGAGTTTTTGTTATAAAATTTGTTAAACTTCTTTGTCAGTGCATGCTCAAGCATGTGAATATTTGAAACCCAACCCAGGATTGCACAGCTCAGGTGATGATCAAATGTTTCAGAGTAATTGAAGTACTTTTAAATTTCTTACCAGAAAAATTTATTCTTTAAAATCTCATAAAGAGGACAGTATTCTTTGAAACCAGCTCAGGCTTGGACTGCTTAGAGAGAGTAATATGAAGCTGGCTCTTCTGGTAAAAGAGGGACTATTTTGTGGTTGATTGTTTAAACCCTTAAAGAAGCCTAGAAGAACAAGAAAATCTACACAGAACTTCAAACTAGATTGTGGAATGTCTATGAGGACAGGTCTTAAGCTAAAGGTTGCAAGTGCATGGCAGATTTTCTTCAGGTTGTAAGCCACAATTAAAGAGGAGATCAGCCAAACATGTAAACTTAAACTCATTTCAATGTTTATGTATCATGTCTTGTGTTTTTACCAGTCATGCTATTGACTGGATTTGTTCAGTTAAAGTATACTGTTGTGACAAATGTTCAGTTTAAGTGATAAATGTTGACAAAAGTGATATATAATAAATGTTTTACTGTAGTGATAAATGTTGACAAAAATGATGTACAATAAATGTTTTTACCATTCACTCTTTTATGAAAATAAAAACCACAACATAAAAAGTACTTTTATAAAATAAAATCTGTCCACAAATGTCCACCCTTAAAAAAGACCTGTCCGAAACATCCTAGGCCAGAACGTCCTAGGCGAAACTATCCTAGACCAAAACGTCCGTGTCTGAAACGTCCATCCAGCTCCTAGAACATATCAGCCCAACTTAGGATAATAAAATTTATAAATGAATATAATATAAACTATTTACAAGGAATTTATTTTCAAGAAGAAGATGACATTAATATTGATAAACTTAACTGACCCTTGTACAGAAGTAATTTGTATTTCTTTTTTATTCTATATCTTATACTAAAATGAATTGTGTTTCCTGAGCATTAAAAAGTATTGAGATATTTCATTAGATGATTTATTAATTGGATTTGTGCCTGTTGTTTCAATACTCTACTAATGCTGATTTGTTTCACTTAGGGTGGGTGAAGTGCACAATAGGAAATACCCCTAATCATAAAGTGAAACAAATCAACATCAAAGTAATTTCTACCTGTAATGTGGCTTAATTCTATCAAACATTTAAGGGGAAACCAAATATAGTGGGTGCTTTTATGGGTGAACCTGATTATATATTTTAAGTTAAGCAAAAAATTATAAAATTATTTTTAATCACACTAATTAATTGGAAAATGTAATTAAATCATACAAGTTAATTTGATGAATTTATTCAAACACCACATTGATGCATGAAACTTATAAAACACGCTTAAACATAAAATTGGTGTTTTATATTATAGGAATAAAAGACATATTCGAGTTTAAAACCATCATAAAGCAAGAGAATTTGTCTTTTATTCCTCTTCTAAAATGGTTACACTAATATTTTGGTCAAAATAAGAAGTAAATCTTACGCAAAACTCAAAACAAATCCAGCGCCATGTTGGCTGTTCCATTAACTAAACATGCATAGTGATGGATGTGTAAACAGCCTTTTGGTTTAAATATTGTTAGGAAATACCCACAGAATTCCGTGATCTCATAAATATTTATGAGCAGTCGATCTTTAAATTAAATATTGATAAAATCCCCTACAGAATTATTTGACTTAGTATTTGCTGCATATAATTTAAGTTTTATTTCACCGCGAGTTGTTTGTTTACGTTTGTACGTGAAGGGACGATGTACAAGATTTCAACAGCGTGCTTTATTTACCGTTCTATATTCGTGGTTCAAGCATTGCGCAAAAGACGTGTCCACGTTCACTGCCCAGCCTACCATTTTAGAATAAGTTATATAGGTTAATGTCCATTTAAGAACTTAACATTAAACCTTTGAAAATTTTAGTTGAATTAATCAGTTTGTTTACAAATATGTAAACATGTAAAGCATCACCCCAAAACACTCTAAAAGAGTCTTACAACAATTGCTAAATACTCCTGTCAGCCAGTCACTCAACCAGAGATGAAAGGAATCAAGCTCAAAAGAACACTAATCCAGTTACTAAATCACGCACATAGTCAAACAAATCAACTTCAAAAGAAATGTTAAAACAATAGATATATCAAAGTATAATCCAGTCGCATAATCACTCTCCACAAGTCAAACAAATCAAGTTGAAAGCAATGGTTGAACAATAGACAATAAATGACCTAATGATCTTCCCATTGTCAAATTAACTGAGACAGAGTCTTGGAACAACAAAGGAATAAATTAACAAAGACAAGTCCTATACATTAATAATGAAGTAAAGAAAAGAAGTAACATATATGTGAAAAGTAAATAATATCATTCCAATTTTAAAAAAAAACTACCTGTGAAAATTATAAGATGGAGTATTATCTGTTACCAAATCATCAGATAAGATAGCAAACCTGAAATAATATTTCCCAAACACATACAGTTTAATTTAAATTTTAATGTTTAAACATTAGCATGGTTATATTCAATTTCATGATTAAAACAACCAAGGGCGTGTGACAAAATAATTTAATATTAAAGTAGCTGGTTAAAACTAGATTTTATCTTTAAAATCATTCTTAAGTTTAGTTTTCCTAAGTTGGGCTAATATACTCTATCTAGCCTATCTTAAGATGTACAATAGATGTAAGATAGGCTACCTTAAGATGGACAGACTAGTAAGTTGGACTCTAACACTTGTTATCACTGTTAAGTGGCTTTTAAATCAGATACCAATACTGTGTATGTAAAATACATGAAAAGCCCACTTAAGATATAAAATACATTGTGAAGTCTACTTTGTATCTAAAGTAATCAACAAGCCTCTATTCTAGCTGTAAAACATGTAAAAAAATCCATCCTTTGGATGTAAAATACATAAAAACCTACTTTGGATGTCAAACATGCAAAACTGCCTGTACTGTGGCTTTAAAAAACATAGAAACTCTATTTTGGGTGTAAAATACATGAAAACCTTCTTAAGTTGTAAAATGCATTACGAAGCCAACTTATGTAAACTTATGGATGTAAAATTCGTGAAAAAAATTCTACTGTGGTTGTAAAATACATCAAGAAAACCCTTCTTTCTCATCTAAAATACACAAAATACTTACTATTGCTTTACAATATACAAAAAAGTCACTACTGAGGCCTTAAAATGCATAGAAAACTTAGTAATGCATTTAATATTGTGCTATGTGGTATTTTTTTCTAAATTCAATACAAATGATTTGATTGGTGGATTCAAATTTGAAAACTACCGTTTTCAAATTTCCCAAAATAAAATCATGTTTGGACTCATTTATAACAGACCATTCAATAAATCAATTAAATAATAATTAAGTGGATAGAAGTTGACACAATGACATTACATATATCTGAAGTGATTAGATTATTACCTTAACTGTCTCTTGACTTACATGAAAATGACACTTGCATGCACTGAATTATCTTCTGATGACACTTCACAGAGGAAGTTTGCTCTCAGCAATTTCTTTCATAGATTAATTATACAAGGCATGGCTTGCCACCACCAAACACACCTTTTACATAAAATCCTTGTTTCTTGTTCTTAAAGTCTCAAGTTCTTTTTATTAAACCCCTTTCTGTTTTCTCCGATGAGTTGCCTTAATATAACTATGTTTTGAAAGAGTTGTCAGAGTTATTCCATAGCCTTAATGTAACCATCTTTTGAAAAGACTTGTCAAAGTTATTCCATCCTTTGTTGCAGTCTTTGACCCATTTTTTGGATTTGAAAGAAAACTTTTTTATTAATTTCTCTTTTTGTACATATTTACAATGGAAAAAAAGACAGCTACATGTACAAAACATACTTCTAAATAGCAGTTCTCTTCTTAAGGCTGTGGAGTATACATATGAACGCTGGAAATACTACATGTACCATAACCAGGGCAATGTTTGCAAATCTGCTTGTATTTAGTGTATTTCACCACGCAGTTGACATGTTAAATGACATTCCAGATACTGCAGGACTCATAGCTAATGCAGTTATATCATGAACACAAGCAAGCAAACGTACTGACAACAGATAAATAAACACACCTAAAATAATAACCTCCTGGTGGAGGCAATTACTCATTATTCTCACAAAGAAAGCTAATTAACTGACTTTCTTTAGGACTTTCTAATGGGCAAAAATGTCATTCCTTGTGGGGGTGTTCTACTGGAGCTACCCTGTTGGTAACTATGTATTTTTCGAGGATCGGGAGCAATGTTTACAGAAGCAGTTAGGGTCAGTTGAGTTTCCTGGCTTGTCACAGTGGATTGGCAAAATAGAGCATATGTTTTATATTTCACCAACCCTCCATGACTCTGCATCCGGACTGTGGCTCATCCCACCTGGAAACCATCCTGTCGAGGATCTCTATGGCTTGTCGGTTACACTTCCCATCATGTCCTACACTGTTACAGTCTTGTCTTGAAAAAATTCCTGTCCTGTCCTACTTAAATACCAGGACTCCACCTCCAGAGAGTCCCTGAATACTAACCAACTGTACTTGAAAGCAAACCGGCCTGTCGTAAACATAACTGACCTGACTTGCACATTTCCCATCAAGATGGGAAGTCTCCCAGTCTTCAGCCGATGGGTTGGTAACATCTCAGCAGGACAAGCTGGGAACACTTACAGAGAAGCTGTAAACAGAAACCGACAAGCTGGTTACACAATAGACAAGCCGGTAACTGTGTAGGATAAGCTGGTTTCATTTTTATGAACCACGGCTTGTCTGCTGATAAAAATCTGTGACTAGGCTAGGTTTGCATAGGGCATCATTTGGAATCTGGCATCTGATGGATTACATCTGGCAGCATTTCAAGAATAGGAGTTTGTGTTTTTTTTGCATTTATCTAGGGCAGTTCCCAAGAATTTAGAGAAGAAAAATTAGAGAAACACGAAATGGGATTATTATTTTTATTTTTATAATTTATATCTACCTGATCTTAACCAGGCACATTATTTAAAATATTTGTAAAATGATTATTCTGATTTGTGTTACCTTAGCTGGCCAAATAACCCACCCAGCTAATGAAATATGGATTTAACCTTTAACCGAGGTCAGCTCCAAGATAAAAGCCTGACCTTCAACTTGTGAAGGTCAAGATCACATGACAAGGTCGCCGAGAGGCAAGCAGCTTGGGCAGTAATCAATTAGTTACATTTCTAAAGTCCTTTGGTTCTATAAACTGACCAAGCTGCCAGCCAATCAAGCAGCAATCATGCAAAGAGAAGAAAAAGTTATGCCAGGTCAAAACAAGACCTCCAAGGTCAAACAGAGGTCAAATTCCAAGTTGACAAACGTGGCAGGGTAAGGCAAGATGGCCGAGTAGAGGAAGGAGTCGCTCTAGGAGGAGTTTGTGAGGAGTCGCAAGCTGTCTGTCAAGCTGTTGACTTGCAAAGGACACATTATGGGAAGCTTACACAGTCAAAGTCTGGACATGCCCCAAAGGAGATAACAGGAGACAACACCACTTACAACCTTCTGCAACTAGCTGGCTTTGTAGGTGGAGGGATTAGATGAGAGAGACTTTCAGAAATTTACAAATGAGACTATCAAGCTCCTTAGCAACATTCAGAGCTAGTCAGAAGAATGTGGTAATCGGCCCCAGCAGCCACAGCAACAGGCACTTTCACATTGTTCAAGTGTAGCTTGTGCCACAGACATTTCAAAAGCCACAGCAACCAGCTCCAGCTACAAGGGAATGCATCTTAACCACCCCAGAGACACAGATGCCTTCAATCCAGGTCATCCAACTCACTCAGCAGAGCCTAGTGGCCAGCAAAGGACAGAAGCAGCAATCCAGACTGCAGCCAACTTCCTTCCAAGTCATTGACGACCAACAGGCTGGACCTTCAAGATCACTTACCTCCACCTTGACACCAATGAAGCACTTTAACCCTCCATCAGTTGCCTAAGGTACAGGTGAAAAAAGCCAACACAACATATCAAGACTTTCAGCTTCTTCAGAAATCTTCAGGCTGTGATGAGCTACCAACAGAATAACACAGATTGACACCTTTTTTACCAGGCGACACACCAGCACCAGCCGCCTCTACTCCAACAATCACCACCTCACAGCAAGAACAGCAACAACCTGCAGCCCAGCCTCCGCCTCTTCCGCAATCTGCCAAGCCTTCAATCGGTCCTTTTCAGGAAGACTGTTGTTAACCATTTAAAGGTCCTTTTTCAGGACCACCCGAATCTTTCCAAAACAATTAATAAGCTGCTGCTCTAAAAAAACTTAACAAGAAGCATTTCACCGCCCCACACAAAACACTTTGGCAACACATACAAAAATAAATGAATGCATGAATGAATGAGTGTGTGTTTAAATAAAAGTTAGAATTTAAAAAAAACTTCTAACTTTTAAAAAATAATTACAAATATTTTGAAAAAAAAATTGAAGAAATTTACCCCCCCCCCCCCCCCCCCCCCCCCTTACAAAAAAGAGGGAATAAAAAATTTAAAACAAATTTAGAGAAAAGAACTTGTAAAAAATTGTTTTTTCAAAAGCAACCAAATGATAATGAATTTTAAAGAAATTGGCCAAAAAGTAATAGGCTGAACGCTATGAGTTTTTGGCCTGCCCAAACGATTGAAATCGTTAAAAACAATAACAAGTTTGACTTAAATCAGGGTCTGATATGGGGGAAGTATTTGAACATTTGGATTTGAATTGTGACATTTCAACTTTCCCTAAAAGATTTTGCAGATTTTGAACTTTAAAATATCAGGCAAGTTTGCAAGAAAATAATTCAAGGGGGGGTTGCTTATTTGGACAAAGCTTTGGTTTGGAGTATTTTAAACATTGGACTTGTGATTTGTTTGGAAGTAATTTTGAAACTTTTTAGAAATCAAATGGTTTTGTGTTGAAATTTGAAGATTTAGTAGGGGCCACAGTGGCAGAGTGGTAACACTCTCGCCTCCCAACTCTGAGGCCGGGGTTTGGTTCATGACTCTACCTCAAGTGGGAAAGCTGGTAGTTGCTTGCCGTTGGTCGGCAGTTTACAGTACAGAACCTTGAACAACTGTATGTACTGGTTTGCTCTGCTTTTGTAACTACCCGTCGTGATATGACCTGTACAGTGTTGAAAGTGACATAAAACCTCAAATAAATATATAAATAATTGAAGATTTAGAAACACCATCTCAAATAAAAGTTTTTGGAATAATTGGTTAGTCCTTAACAGGACTGATAGTAGTCCTGAAAAGGAATGACAGATGCCAGCTTCTGCCCCCAGGATGCCAGCTGCTGCCCTGTGGTTGACACATCTCAGATCCTGTCCTCCTGCCCAGCCATTGCCCCCACATGATTGAAGTAGTCCTTCAGTAGTTCTCGTTGCTGTTTGGCCTTCCTCGGAGAATTCCTGTAGTTGTCATTGGGCACATACACTGCCTTATCATTCGGTTGGGCTGCTACATCATTTCCTTGGGTTGGTGCCCTGTCTGCCCCTCCCTGGTGTGTCCTCAGCATGTTGTGCAACACCACACACGTAAACACAATGTCTCTGACAACCCTTGGACTTTGCTGCATGGTGCCCAGTAGTACCCTAAAGTGGCTCACTAAGATTCCAAAGGCATTTTCCCCACCCTCCTGTCCCTGGAGATCCTGTAGTTGGCTATTTTTTCTTCCCTGGCCAGTTGTCTTTATTTGTAGGGTTTGACCATCCAGAGCATCAAGGCAAAGGCATCGCCACCCAGCAAACACTATTGTAAGTTTGGCCCTCCCTCCCCCAGGAGTTCAGGTGGTAGAAGCCCCAAGCTTCCATCCTTGATATTCTAATCTAATCTACTGCTTTGCAGGCGCAATATCTTCCCCACAAAGGGGAACTCAGTGTGCTGACTTAACAAAATCATTATCATAAAGAAAGTCAAGGGGCATTCAAGGTCAGTAATCCAGAGTTGTGGGTGTGACCAAGAGGGAAGGAAACTAAGTTGGAAAACTAGAACTAAAGAGGTGGGTTTTGAGGTGTTTCCTGAAAGATGTGACAGAGGGGCTATTTCTTATTTGGAAGGGGAAGGAGTTCCAGAGAACTGGGGCATAGTGACTGAAAGAATTGGAGAAATGTTTGACTGATTTATGAACTTTATAGGTCGAAAGTGGGAGTGTGAAGGAATTTGAGTTTGGGGGTTCTTGGAAGAAGTGTAGGGATGAATTAATTCTCTAAGGTAAACTGGTTCACCCTGGTTGAGAGTTTTGTATGTGATGAGACCAATTTTAAATTGTATCCTGTATTTGATAGGGAGCCAATGCAGTTTTTTAATTGAGGGGTAATGTGATAGTATTTGGAGGACCGGGTGACAACCCTACAGAGTTAGTTTTGGACGGAAGAGGGGACGGATTCTATAGAGGTCTCTCGCATGAACTCTGGTGGACTTTATGACCTGTGACACATGATCTGAGAATGAAAAATTGGAGTCGAACACCACTATGAGGTTCCTAACACTTTGTGCTGGTGAGACCTGGTTGCCGAGAATATTGATCGGAAAGTGAGGAAGGAGTTGTTTTCGGTTGTTTTTGGAGCCTATCAGGATAAACTCAGTTTTCTCAGGGTTGAGTTTTAATTTGTTTGCAGACATGAAATTTTGAATGTCGCTTAGACAGTTTTTTAGTTTTTGTATAGAGTGAGAGAAGTTTGTTGGTGTTAGTGTTATGTATAGCTGAGTGTCATCGGCGTAAAAAATGGTGGCTTATACTACTGTGAGAGTGAATGATTGAACTAATTGGGTTAGTGTAGAGGGAAAACAGAATTGGACCAAGGACGGAGCCCTGGGGGACCCCATACTGGAGGGCAGCAGGATGGGACAGTGTGTTACCTACCTTGATATTCTCCCTCAAAAGGCTTCACACTACAGGCGGTATAACCCGCGGTTATAGGTGATGGGCAGAACATCCCTGCCCTTCAAACTACCATTCGAGATTTGTATGCGACCTTGTAACACAGTGGCGAAACGTCCGTTATCTTCCACGTTCTGCAGAACTTTCAAAATGTTAAAAATGCCTACCTCTTCATTTCATACCATGGGCATGCGCAGACAAATGTGAGCATGTGCAGATGAATTTCTTGTTACAGTAACTGAAGGCATATATAAGGTTCTGACTCTAAGGTCATCTTTCGGTGTAACACCATGACAAAGGGCGAACAGAGGTAATCGGACATTTTGCCACTGTATCACAACACAAACCTCACATGTTAGTTGAAGGACAGGGGCATTTTGCCCAAAGCCTCTGACCATGGGAAGTACCGCATGTAGTGTGAATTGGCCATTAGTGATCTTGACTGATTTACAAGTAGGATATTCATACAGCCTATATGGTTATTTAAAGGCATGTATTTGATTAATGGTTCAAACAGTTGACATGTGGGATTTTATTTAGTTATTTAAAGTCAACATTATCAGTTAAATCTGACAAGCCACTCCTTTCACAATGTTGAGATTTTCCCCTTTCTTAAGTGCATATAAATATATAATAGGGAAATAACGTCGTATCAAATCTGAAAATTTAAATCAACACAACTGTAAACTTGAAATAATTTTTGCCTTTTTTTGTTGATGAGCTTGTATGGTGAAAATGAATTTCTTCTGAAATTTTCAATCTCTATTAATCCATTACATAGAATGTGAACAGTGGTGAAAATTAATTCCAGTGAATTTTCTTAAAAATTAGAAAAAAAATAATGAAATTATCTACCAGATGACATTCTAATAACATACAGAATTTGCATGTTTTATTTTTGGGGGGTTTTAATGTTGCTTTCAGCACTCTTATCGGTCATATCACAATGGATAGTTTTATGAGCAGAGGAAGTCAATACATGGTATCAGGCAAGATTCTGGTACTGTAAGCTGCCGACATCAGGTTAAGCAACTATCGACTGTCCCACATGGGGTCTTCAGTTTGAACGACCGAGGTGGTCAGCAAGTGTGTTACCAATGCATCACCATGGCCAATAGTATTTGTATGCGTGATAAAAACTAAATTCAATTTACATGATAAGACATCTATTTGTTAGTTTGATATAAGCAGGGTTCACACTTCTCCAGGCATAAACAAGTCCAAAAAGTATTTTAGTCTACATGTGCCAGCTGCCATCAGAGACACGAGTAGTGTACTAGAGTTTATGAAAGTCTGGTGATAAAAACAAATTCCGAGTTAGATACATCCCATACCTGTCCTAGAACTCAGATGGTCACTCGTCCATACACTAACCTATCCCTTTGTTGCTTAACCTTAGTGATGAGACGGGTATTCATCAATCTATGCCACAATTCATGAAAGTTTGAAGACGAAAAAAAGGAAAAATATGACCTCTAGAAGCACAAGCCTTGCTGGAGCTCTAACTTAAAAGTGCTTTATTTCTCATAATCTAATGGATCACATGTAGATCTTCCTGAAGTTGTAAATCCTGATGATGCAACTCATTTTTAAAAAGTCAAACACTGCAATTAGAATCTCGACAGTCGCAAAAAAACAAGTCAAGCAACATGTAAGAAGGATATGTGTTTCAGTTGTCACTATTCATCCTAGATCTATATGTTGTACAAATGGAAATGCTTTTGTGACATTAACTTTTTGCTATTTCAGCTGATGACTTTAAAATTTCTATGGGCGCTCAAAGAAGACACATTTTAAGTCAAATATATGAGATTCTCAGTCATATGTATATATGAGATATTCTACCTAGTAACTGGTATATATAACCGTGTTCCTCGTATTTATCAGTTAAGGGGTTTGTAAATCCAAGTATTCTACAAGATGTTTTATTTTTATTCCAAAGAAGATTTATAACCAATAGATGGCCAAAAATAAAACCAAAGGGAATAAAATAAAATATCAATTCTCCAAGAACTGGATGTCAAAGTATTGACATCATCCCACTCCCCCCACCCACCCAATAAACGACAGGCAGTTAGTTTATATGTAAGTTACTCTTTTCAATTGGTACAATTATATTCAAACATTAATTTGAAATGTTATGCTTTAAAAGTTTTTCACTCATTTACTCTAATAAATATGCTAAACAGTGTTTGAATGACATTCAATATTATAATTTTCATGAGAAAAAGCTTCTAAAGCAAGTTTAAATATTTTTATTATAAGACATTAGCTCAATCTTAGAAGATTAATACCAAGCTAACTACAAATGTCAACGTGTCAAAAGACAGATTAAAACTTCTGATTGACATAATAAAAGGTCAAAGGAAAATTTGAATAATAGACTCAAACTGGCAAGGGGAGTTGAGGGATGGTTGTGTTAGAAATCAGTCAAGTATCCTAGTAGCAATACCCTAGTGGGGTTGTGTTGCTCATAATCTCTAGAAAGATGTTAAGAGGTCAAAATGTAACAAACTGTAAGGAACATATTGGGTGCATTTTTTGCATAGCACTGTGTCACTAACCATGCATAATTTGCCCGACAAATTTATCAACAAGTGTCGATTTCTTGTTAATATGTCTGATATACTGTGTAACCTACTAATATGTATACATACATCTTTTTAAAGAGATTTTAACGGAGCTTCTGTCCAATTGGATTGAAATAAATTCCATCCAGAATTGAGAAATTTCAAGCTAAAAAGTGAAGGCTTACACAAGTGTGATACCAACTTTGGAGCGGAGGTTCTTAGGTTCTAGTTTGTGTTTAAATGAGCATTTTTCGATCCGTTACCACTAGATTAGCCTTGAATAACTCTAGAGTAATTAATTCTTTTTTTTTCATGAACAGAAAAGGTTTAGCAGTAGTATTTACGCAATCCTACTGGCAAACAAACAAGCAGACAAACAGACAAATAAAAAATCCATGATTTTAATAATTCCTATTTCTAGGTATTTATTTCTGTGATCTTATTTTTCAGCATAAGTCCAGATGCTTAACTGAAAACATATTCATTGAATCAGGGTAATATTTTCTCACAATATGTGATCTACTTTTGCCTTGATCTTCTTCAAAGTTGATACATATTTCGATCGATGATCTTGAGTCCAATTTAGGTAAAATCTAGAATTTCTACTGTTGAACATAGTTTTTGTGTGTTCTAGTTTTGCTTTTGCTGTTACTGTACTAATATGTGTTTATCATCTGATATTTCAATTTACACACACAAGCAACCACTTATTTCTGGCAATGTTTGAAAAGCAAGGATTCTGGGTCCATAACATTCAGACACCCTCCCTGCTATTGAGTACACCCCCTTCTCCCTCCCTCCTCCCAACACAAAACTCAAAATAAAATAATAAAGCCAAAGCCAAATAGAGAGTCCATTTGGAGCCATTATACTATAACACAATGACATTTTCTCAGATATCCAGCCTTAGGCATTCACCCATGTAGTGTGTGGGATCCTTATTGAAATCCCTACCGGCGTCGTTATTACGCTTTTATCGTCAGCATAAAGTTGCATTTTTCCAGCCAAGTGTGTGTCTTTTGGTCACATAAGACCGTTGCCCTTATACAGAGTTCCCACTTCTCTCAAACTTGAACTATTTATTAATATAACCGAAATTTTAATAGTTCCTACACAGTAGCCAGACTGTAAGAGGGAACCAGGTAACATGAAAACAGGAAATGTAATGTAATAAATACTTTTTGTAGAGCTTACTCTCCATCATAAAACAGACCCTAAGGCAATAGCACCACAAATGGAGAAATCTTTGGATCTGCAGGTGTGAGCCACAGAAGCCATCAGTAGGGCACTGCCATCAGAGCTTGGAAGCCATCAATAACAAGAGTAAGGCACTAGAATTTATGAAAGATTACTATATCATATATTTTAATACACAATTTTATCTGTTTTTACCGAATATTTGACATTTTATTTCCAATAAATTTGTTTGAATCAACCCCACATTTACTAGTATTTAAAGATGGCAAATAACTGAAAATACTGGTGTTCAGACTTGTGATGATTATTGCAACACAGATACTCAGTAGTGTGTTATGTCTCCAGTCACATTCTTTGACTATGTAGGTGTTCATCGCTACACCAAAATAAGTTTTTTTTTTTTTATATTTTTATTTTTCAAAAACATAATACAAGAAATGCATACAACATAACAGAGATATATTAATTATGAAAAAACTTCAACAGGGAATTGCTTAACATTGATATTTCAAAGAATTATAACATTTGCTTTACTGGAATATTATACACACGCACAAAAATTTTACTTAACACATCAACTCTATTTTATTCTATTGAGCACAGACCAGTTTGTTGCAAATTTATCATACTGAAAATTTATTTTAGCTATATATTCTTGGTCAGCATATATACTTTGAAGATGCTTTTGGAAACCACTGACATTTGGCATGTAGGACTGTCTCGAACAATCAAAAATGTATCTCTTTGCAGCAATAATTATAATGTTTTTGGCTAAAAAATCAATTTCCTTTTCTAATATACCAAACATAATATTCAATGGACTTGGATTGAGGTACAAACCAAAGACAAGTTGAAGCCATGCTTTCAAATTAGTCCAAAATTGGAGGATAACTGGACACAAAATAAATAAATGACTCAGTGTCTCAACTGATGTTGCACAGAAAGCACACAATGCAGTATTGCTTATATTCATTTTGTGAAGTAAAGCTCTTGTACCCAGTATTCTGTGAATGATTCTATATTGAAACCAAATAAAATCATTTCTCTTTAGTGTTTTAAAACATACTTTGTAAACATTCTGCCAATCCTCTATATCAATATCAATGTTGAGTGTTGTATTCCATTTGGTCTTTAATTTGACGTTGTCATACTGTTGATTTAGTATCTCATAGAAATGGCGACTTCCTCTGTTGGGGCTAACCAATAGTTTCAAATATAGAGGAAGAACAGGTCTTTCATAAGAAAGATTTTTTAAAGTAAATTTAGCAAGGAAAGTTTTTAAACATCGTTTAACTCTTAAGTACTCTAAAAAATTTATTTTGACTTTGTAAAGGTGGCATATTTCATTGAGTTCCATGATATTTCCGGCTTTATTTAGTAAATCAGATGGCCAGTAAATTCCTGCATGATACCAATGAGGAAACCATAAAGGCTCAATAGAAATATTTGAATTACACCATAAAGGGCACAACAATGCTTCATTTTCACAAGGAGGTTGTTTTTCAAGTAATTTGATTGGAGATTTTACCAGAAAAAATTAAGGGCCAGAGGTTTCTAATCATATATAGTCTTTCAGGAAATGCCATTGTTAAAAATACTTGAACCCACGGAGATTCTGGTGAAACAAATAAACGCCTAATCCAAGCAACCTTTTGAGACAGTATGAACATTTCTATATCTACCATTTTTAAACCGCCATGTAAATAATCGTTCGTAATTTGCTTTTGGCTTATTTTGTTTGGTTTGTTATCCCACAGAAATGAATACAGTAAATGATTTAAATTAGAAATAGTTTGTTTATCAGGTGAAGGAAGAGAAGCAAACATATGGTTTAATGTACTAATGACAAAAGTTTTTATCACTACAATTTTACCAAAAGGTGATAAATTCCATTTCTTCCACCTATTTAAAATTTTATTGATCTTTACTAAAGCTAAATTAAAATTTAGAGTGGTCATTTTTGTCAAGTCTACAGAAAACTGCAGCCCAAGCAAGTTGAATTCGGTTGCACCCCAGTCTAATTTTTTTAATGTGTCATACATATCTTGAGAATGTTTTTTTTTTGCCCAGCCAAATTGTTTTGTCGGTGTTTACCTTAAGCCCAGAAAGAGAGCCGAATATTTCTAGTGTATTAAGAGTTGCCAGGAGAGAGTCCCTACTGCCATCAAGAAACATTGTAGTATCATCGGCAAACTGTGTGATTTTATGAGTACGATTGTTGACTGTGATTCCTTTAATATTGAGGTTATTATCGACCATAAGGTACATAATCTGACCACATAATAGAAACAAATAGGATGCTATCGGATCCCCCTGTCTGCAACCCCTCTGTATACTAAAAAATTTTGACAGAAACCCAGACTGGAGTATTGATGCCTGTATATTATTGTTAAACACATTAATCCATTTGCAAAAACTTTTACCGAAGTTAAAAAAGTCAAGCACATTTGACAAGAAAGACCATGAGACAGAATCAAATGCTTTTTGAAAATCGATTAACATAAGCATACCCTGTAAGTTGTTTTTATCAACATAATGCATGATATCATAAGTGAGTCTTGTGCTCTCACCTATAAACCTTCCACTCATAAACCCAGTTTGTGATTTTGATATCAGTATACTGAGTACCTTTTTCAAGCGATTTGCAATAGTAGCAGAAGCTGGTTTATAGAGAACTGACAATAAAGATATTGGCCGCCAGTTTTTTAGATATTCACGAGGTTTGTCTCCCTTAGGCAAACAGCTTATAATACATGTTCTTAATGTAGTAGACATTTCCCCTACTCTATATGCATAGTTAAGACCTCGTAAGATAAAAAACTTCAGCTTTCCCCAGAAAAGTTTGAAAAACTCTGCTGGAAAACCCTCCACTCCAGGACATTTGCCATTCTTCATTTGCTTCAAAGTTTGGCGAAGTTCTTCCATTTCCAACTCACCGTCTAGCGTGTTTGACTCATGGGTTGTTAACTTTCTTATAGAAGTTCCCTCAAGTAATATGTCTAAATTTTCATTGGGAAAATGGTTTGTTTGTTCAGAGAATAGTGTTGAGTAAAAATTTTGAATTGCCTGAAGTATTTCTTTCTGGTTAATGATTTGATGGCCATTATCAAGTTTGATACGTTTTATAGTTTTTTCAGTGTAATTATACTTCTCAAGGGAGCAGAAAAATTTTGAAGGTTTTTCTCCTTCACTTAACCACTGTGTCCTTGCACGTACAGCACTACCTACAGCAATTTTTTGTCTTAAATTCTCTAGTTCCTTCTTTTTCTGTTCAAGAATGTCAGATATACCTGGGTTTTGGCTATTTTCAAGAATGTTTATTTCATATTTTAGTCCTTCTTCAAGTTTTTTATCTTGTTTTTTACGATATGAGGCAAATTTTATGGTCTCACCTCTAATTCTTAGCAATAGCATTTCTAAGAAATGCCCATCAGTGATAGTAAACTGAATGTCATTATCCTCAATTTTGTCTAAGTTTGCCAAATTATAGATTGGGAGAGCGTATTTATGCTTTTCATCTTGTATCACTGAATTTATTAATTTCAAATATTTCTCATCCTTTAAAAGACTACAATTAAATTTCCAGAGTCCTTTTCCACGTTCAAATTTGCTAAGCATGATTTTAATTTGAACACTGGAATGGTCACTTCTGTAGCTTGGATTGATTGCACAACTCGTTATGAGATCATGCATAGTGTGAGATACCAAGAAATAATCTAGTCTTGCTTGACGTACTGGGTTCTTTCTTCTCCATGTATATCTTTTAAGTGAAGGGTTGAACAAGCGAAAGGTATCATACAAATTAAAAATATTCATAGTTTCAATAAGATGTTGTCTTGATTTTGGATTGTTAACATGTTTATACTGATCGCAGTCTTGCAAAGGGTCAATTACTAGATTTAAGTCCCTACATAATAGCGTGTAAGTTTGGTTACTAGATTCTAGAATATCTCTTATTTTTATAAAAAATTCTGGTGAATCTTTATTTGGGGCATAAATATTAAGCAATTTTATTGAAAGATCCCCTATGCTAATGTCAACAGTCAACATATTACCATCATTGTCTTTAAATACAGATGTAATATTGTAGTCAAAATTGGTATTGAACAAAACTGCAACACCTCTGGAGTTAGAAGATTCGCCATTTATGATACAATCACCTTTCCACATTGACCTTACAATACTGTCATCTTTAGACGTCCAGTGAGTGTCTTGTAAGCACACAATACCAGCTTTGGTTTTACTGAAGTAGTCCAGTACATCAATTCTTTTATGTTTGTTTTGAAGACCTTGACAGTTTGCCGATAATACTATAAGTTCTTCACCTACCGACATTTATACTAAAACTTTGGGACTCTCCACAAGGTAGTACAGAGCAAATGAAGATTATAGCTTTAGGAACAATATAATATCTGCAAAAATTATATCCTTTACTTTCTGAAGAGTTATGCATATCTTCTATAAATTCCCTTGAAATGATCACACATATAATGTATAACACAAAAGTTATCCCTGAATAAGAATTATATACAGAAAGAAAAGTATATACAAATGCAAGTAAAAACATTTTCAAAAAGAGATGGCTGTTACTCAGAGAATTTGTCTCCCTCATAGAGAAGGTGAGTGAGTTTCAAGTAAGATTACTTTCAAGATGTTGCTTAACATCTTTATTGTATACAGAAATAAAAATTTAGCTGAACGTACATAACATTACCATTGTCACTGCATTATACAGAGTAGAATAAGTGATATTACTGCGACAGGAGGGGACAGTTTATGATCCAGATCATCAACCTAATTAGTTAATTTAATTAAGATTCAACTATGTTTTTATTATTATTTTTTGAACTGGAAAATGTTACTTAACTACTGTCTAGCCACAAAAGTAGTGCAAAAAAGGATGCACTTATCTAGTCAGTATATTCTCCCTTTCAATAGTTTAACATACAGCAAACACTGGAATTAAAATCAAGAACACACTCCTTTTTATTTACTAATAAAATACAAAAGGGTAAATACTTATCCTTTAAAAAAAGTACAAATTTAATCTTAATCAACTGTCTTCCTTCACTTATTTGTTCAGAACACCCCGACCATGATGTAATTTATACTCTGTAAGTATACCATTTTACACTGCATACCACCATAAAGTAACATGGAGCAGATGCTCAAACCAAATTGGAGAAGGAAGTACATGTACACAAGTCCACTGCCTAGTTCACAAATATGGGTAAAAAATTATTCTACTGTGCTGCAATATTACATGCCAACATCTGCAACATATTGCCTCCAGATTGAGGCAAATATTGAATATTCAATGTAATTCAATTGTGATAATCATGTAAATATCGTCTTTAACATACATAGATGATGCATGTATCAACTGTAGTTGAAACCTTTCATACAGATATCCTTAAATCATCAATACAGATTACATGATTCTTGAAGCTAATAGAATTCACTGCAAAATAATTATCAAGAATAAGAATTCATTGAACATAATCAACAAATTATACTGATATTTTCAATATAAATTAAATTACTATTACATCTAGATATGTACATTGAGATGTGATGACAACGATTTGTGTTTAGATAATTAAGCTATTGAAAACACTCAATGTAATGTTGTGTTCAAGCTATAATTACTTTCCCATTAAAATCATGCAAATTGAAGTTGTTGAAAAATTTAATTTAAATGCGTAATTTAAAATTCAAGCAAAAACATCATGTTCTAAATGATGTTTCGCTTACTTGTTTATCACAACTTTAAACCCTAAAGAGTTAAAAATATTTAAACTAATTTACTGAAGGGACAATATTAGACAGAGAACGTTGTCAATTAAAAGAAATATGGTATCAGCTCAAGTCTAATCCAGAGTTCTGGACCCCATATTATACACTAATATTCTTGTTCAAACTTACATGTCAGATCTGTACATCAAGTCATATCAGGTGTTGCTCCCAGTGTTGCCACAGTGAAAAAAGTGAGAGTTCAGTAAGTACAAACAGTACAGGTGGACTACTCATACCAACAGGACTAGTATACTCAAATTAAAATATCATTACATGGAACCTTTTTGTGGGCACCAAAAGGAGGAAAAATACTGTATTTTATTTTTTTTTTACAAGTTTTACATGAGAAAAAAAATCACATCTCATATCCACTGTATATTGGGATAGATGGAGAATATATGAACACATTTATTTTAAAAGTAGATAATTAAATAATTCTTTTTGATTATACAAACATGATCACACAATTTGGGCTAGACACAAACTAGAAATCAGCAAGTTACAAATCGGTAATTACAGCACAAATCTATGCAATACATTTTCAAAAACTTAAAACAAATCAAACTTTAATCGATGTGTACAAAATATTGTTCAACCTTTGGGACTGTCAAACTTTTTAAATGAGGAAGCCACTATGATGGTTTGATCTTTGAAAAAAAATCAGCATTTACTTTTGCATTCCTTATACTGATTATCCAAAGCAAGCCAAGCTCATTAGTTAAAATGGCGGTCCACCCAATAGTATTTCTGGGTATTTAGGTCAAAATATGGCACATGGTTGATTATAAAAGTATATGAAGATTAATCCCCCCAACTCTATTCAATTTTTTTTCCGCAAATGAGTGCATCTAAACAGAAACCCATATTTTATTAGTTTTATAGGAAATATGATATTACAGGTTCTATGTTGTCCATAGTTTTATTGTGTTGTGATCAACTTAAATAATTTCAGAAAGAGGGAGCTGTGTATTTCACCTTGATGTCACAACTAAGAATTGAAACAAAAAAAGTTAACCAAAACTGTATCTGTTCGAACGGGCGAGTGTGAAAGAACCCTTAGGAATCTGTTTGAAGGCAAACTATTAGCAAATAAAATGAACAAGAAAATGAGGTTGGTTATGTTATTGGCAGCGTGTGTTTGTCTGTTTCAAAAAATTATTTTTGATGAAACAATAACATGTTCAGGAAACGTTAACAATGGCACAAGGAACAAATGATTTGATTTTGGATTGTGATCTGGATCACCGTCTGGATGGAGGATTTTTTATCATTGCATTTATATGCGATACTGGAGGTTTTAGGATTTAGCAGAGGTATGAGCTCCCCAAGTGCTCTTCTCTTTTTCGGCATGCAAACCTGAAACCCAGGTACATAGCTCTAGTATTTCTACAGTTTACAGTTTCACATAGAGTGGGTACAGTAAATATATTGTAAAGATGCAATAAGGCTACAGGGAGCATTTAGCCTTACTGGAGACTCATAAAGAGGCAGAATAACACAGAATTACCAGGGAATCTAGCAGAAGAGCTACAGAAGTGATATCTTGATACCACCTATGGTAAGCTGAAATTTAAGACTTTTCAAAACGACTATGTGAGTTGCCCTGGAAACCTGAGAATACAACAGTATGCAAAGTTAACAGACAGACGTCTGGCAGTAAATGGATGAATGGGGCCTTATAAACAACACCTATAAATTCAAACAAATACCGCCAGTAATTTGGGACATTGCTTTTTTATTTATCTAGTCATCACTCGTGTACTGTAAGATTACTTCTCTTCCTCAAGGTTTAACAAAGTTAATTATCTACTGGTAAGTGAACACTTCATATCAGGGGGATCACTTCACACATTGGTGTAAAGTCCTTATGCAGTCCTACATACAAGCGACCCCTGAATTTCTTGCCTTTCAACCACACCACAAATTTGGTTTTCTTCACCTTAACTTAAAAATCTAAAAGACTGGGATAGGATTTAAGTTGAAAAACATGTGGCTCTAAGAGAAGACACAAACCACAGAAAGGTTGTAAAAACAAACATGCAGGGAGGAGATCCTCATAAGTGATGAAGAGAAGCATTAGAATTCCTATCACTTTTAATTTGTTTCCCTCTATAGTCCATTGCACACTAGTGCGGCGCGGCTAAATAACATAGAAATGAAGGAAATAGTTCACTGCTTATACATATGTACAGTGCAGTAGCTAGCAGTGCGGTGCTGATTTTTCTATTTAGAAAATTTTCTATTTTTTTTAAAAATGCGTGGCTTTTTTCTGTTTTGCCCAAGTTTAGATATTTGGATTTCCCACATGTTAAAAGTGGTAGTATATCACACAACTATACAGAAATATATTAATTACAAAACAAAATGCAAAACAGACAGGCTCATTGTGAAGGGATTAACTACTGGGAGACAGATGACAAAATGTGATGTGTGTCCATATAGACACATAAAAAGGTTTAACTGAATGAGGATTGCAATTACCAGTTATTCTAAAAGGGACACACAGGATGAGGGTCTTGTTTGTAGATGGATTAAGTTCTTATAATGGAGAAAGGGATGCCAGGTTAGGTGTGTGACAACATATGTAGACATAACACAACCAGGAGTTAATTAATTGAAAGGGGTGTAATCATCAGTATTTTTAAGTGTGGGGTCTTAGATGTTTAATTATATGTCATTGAATTAACCATTCTAGGCACTTTAACTGTAATTTACAAATATTTCGTCAATTTGCTGGAAAAAACGCTGGGAAAAGTGGCCCAAATGTGAAAGGTAAAGAAAATTCCCCTGCTTAGCATGTAGTATAAATTGTACCGCGCCACACTGCGTCGCATATATGTGCAAGAGCCTTAAGTGTTTCAAACTATTTATCTGGGTAATAATATCAGATAAATTTTGCATTAAAATGTGTTGTGTTATGTTTTAAAAAGTAGGTATACAAATATAAAATATATTACTTAACATACATTATTGCACAGATGATAAAGTTATCAATTTTGAATTTTAAAGCCTAAGTAAACCCTCAAAACACAGCGAGACATTTAGAATATAGTATGGGGGGGAGGCTGTCTAATGTGATGGTTCCATAATACTGATTTTAAAGTCAGGACCAGAATTTCAGCAATAGTATTTTTAAGTAAATAAAATCCAGAATATTGACAAAAGTCAGACGAAAAAAATCAGGGATTTTGCTGTGTGACTAACAGAGTTGGGATTTAGAGCCAGACACATATTAATGTCATCAAATATAATTGTAATGTTCCAGATGCACTTCATTCAGATCCTACCACACATATGACTGATCAGTCATATTAAAATCATATACATCACAGACTTTCTTGACTTTCATTTTCATTGCCAACATATCCGGAGGGTAGAAGATCTGAACCTGTCCAAGCAAATGTGTCTAATCATATTAAAATTGTGCAGGTTGGGTCAAAAGTCCTTGACATTCAAGATTTGGTTGGGATTGGTCAGACAGGTTTTTAGATTAATTGGTAGTTCCAGGTTAGAATGCAGGATAGTTTTTGATAAATTTTGGAATTTTTCACCCTAACTTGCCAATTTTTAAGCTGGACAAATCTTGTATTTGTTAATCTGATCCCCAGGGTAGAGATGTATTTAACTTTTCTGGCCTGTTTTGGTAAAGTTTAGCATTTTTCAACCATGAGTTGCTGATTTTAAAGTTTGAGTCACCATCTGGGCAGTCCATGAATATGGAACCAGGCCTTCACTGTCAATACAAATCCAACTGGCTCCTACAATATCCAGTGTTATATTAAGTGGTGGTTCCATATTACCAACTATGGTCCTACTATGCAAAATTTTAAGTCAGGACCAAAGTTTCTCTGCTCATGTATGTCAGGAAGTAATTTCATGGATGGCGGCAAAATTTGGGAGAATATAAAACATGTTAGATATTTTTGGGGCAAAAATTGGTGCCTTTGAGACCCCCAATAGTCAGGGTTTAGAGCCCAACTTATGTTGATGCCATTAAATCAAATTGCAATGTTTAGGACCCACGCCATTCAGATCTTACCACCAATAAGTCTAATTGTATTGTTCTTACAATCAACTATATTAAAATCATACAGGTTAGAGACTTACTGGCCCAAGTTTTGACCAAAATGATTACATGGAATGGCCATGTGCTTGTCATCCCCTATCACTTTTATTGCTGACTGGCATAATTAACTAATACTAAGGTAGCTCTTCCACTCTGGCGATTGGATTGTATATGTGGTCCCCAATTGGAAACATTGAGATTGGTTGAGATCCACAGAAGAAGAGGGGGTGAAAAATAACAGTTTCTGAGAAATGCTACAACTTGTAATTAAAAGCTTCTCATTGACTCCTGAAAACCATTTCTGATTGGTTCTCAAAATTTTCCAACTTGGATACGAACATTACAAAAGTCTATAGATGATTATAGCAATTGATTTCAAATGAATCGTAAGAATTGCTTTAAGAATGTTAAGCTGGCTTTCAGATTGAATTCCCGAATGGTATATCTGATAAGGATCATTGTAGTTTATGAAAAATTCAGACAGATTGAATTTATCGAGAAGATATGCTATTCACTCCTGAATGCTTCTAAAGTTTGACAGTCAGTCCCAGGCCCTTCCTAAACAGCAAGATCATGATTTACTAACACCCCAAATGAACAGAGTTCCTCCCAACACTCCTATTTGATGATTGTTTAAGATTGTAGCCCAATCAAGGGGGGACGTTCACCAAAGGGGAACATGTCCTTAGTTTTTTATTTTCTAGTTTGATAATCCAAGAAAATTCAAAAAGCTTGAAAATTGTATCCAGTCAACATACTGTGCACAAAAACATAGCTTTAATTACGTTCACAAAAAGAAATCCACAAAAGATTTCTGTAATATCCAGTATTATTCCACAGCTGATGTTGATAAAGCAGTTACTTGTATTCCTTTATAAAATCAGATAAAAGAGTGTATGCAATGTATATTGAGATTACCTTTCACTAGAATGACAACAGACCACAGTTTATTTGTTTTAGCTGGGATGCAGTACTACTGCACACATGTAGTGTAAGCAGCAACTTAAGCCACTCTTACATAGAGGAGGGATAATTGTCAAAAAACATGCAGAGAGATTGTGGTTGCTCAAAACGAGCAGGTCTACCTCGCTTGTATGTAGGACTGTATGTTTATTTGCATTTGTCATAAGTTATATGACAAGCTTATCAAGAGGTTAATGTAGAACAAAAGAAAATGATCTCAGTTTTGTTGGTACCAAAATAGACTTAGGTTTTCTAATGAGTTTAATACCATTACCTTGATAAAAAAAATTTCCGGGATGAAAATCCAATTAATTTAGACTTTTGGCATATTTCTAGATATGATCTACAGGAATAAACAAACCCAGCTCTGGCTGCTGATGTCCTGAATAATGATCTGGAAGCATGGGACATCTAGCTAATGAGGTATATAATATCATCACTGTAATTTCCAGTTCAAAATTCACTTTGCCCGGTAGTGTCTCCACCAGGTATTTCCACATCACCCTAAAATTACAGTAACTCTACTGGCTCTCATTAAAATACAAGGTACAGTTTCAAATGGGGGTGATCTCATACAAAGTACTGAAACATGGCCAACAAGTATAGCTCAAAGAAAAACTCCATTCATGTATGCCATCTAGAAATATCAGATGCAGTTGTCCATATGTAACTTTCTTAAAGATTCTCTGTTTCTATTACACAGTCCTCAAATCCCACAGACATTTATCCAGTTGCTCCTAGGGATATTATCTTGTAATAGCCTGTGAAGGATGTATCATTTTTATGACTATTTGCCTGCTTGTTTGACTGATCTAGATCTCCATTGGGTTACAAAAAATCCCGGATTTTGCCAATTACTTATTACTACATGCTTTGGCGGAGGTTTGCGCTCTCCACTCTGTGTTCTAAGATGATTATCAAGGGACAGGGTCATCCTTTGCCCTGAGAAGTATCTTATCATATGATAATTAAGTGACTTAATTAACTGGAGAGTACGCTAAGATTTTATGCAGACGATAAGATCTTGTCAACAAGAAATTTTCTTCTATGCTTGACTTAGTACATAATACATATGCAATGCAATATATGCAATGATACAGGTTCCAGAGAATTCAAATCCAAGTAAACCGTTTAGTATATCTGACACACATTTGATTCCATAATAATAGACAGGATTAAGATTATACATAATATTCAGTAGAAGAACATGTTGCTTTATTTTGATGGGGGGAGAGGGTTAACGCCAGGGGCAAATGCCTCACTCTGTGAACCTACTGATCTTAACTCTTTATCTTCAACAAAGCAAAATACCACCAACAAAGGAATAAACTGAGGCCAAAAACTAAGTGGGCGATAAATGGGTTTGACTAGAATGTCATAAATGTTATTAATTCCACCAGTTGGAATAAAAGTGGTAAAGGGGGAAGGGAAATTGGATATTGCCAACAGGAAACCAGTGCTATTCAGTGAGTTTTGCTCTGTAAGTGCCCGGGGGTATTTTGGCTGTCTTAACCCATCCGTTTTGTTCCAATAACTGTCCAAGAAAATAAGCCCATGTTTGGCGGGAAAATGTGCCTTGATTGCTTGGGGAACAATGACTTCCTACTACCGAGTTCACACTTTTCCGATAACACACACTTATAGTGTGAAATTGTGTTAGTTGTTTATTCTGTGGCACGTGACCTACTTATTTATGTATCTGTGAGAATAGTCCATGAGGAAATTTTAGACTGTTGAAAATTGGAAAAAATTCAAGACTTCACTTAACTATGACGTTTATAGGTCAGTGCAAGTCACAGTTCTGAACTTGCCTGGTAATTCATCGATCTTTCATGTTCAGGTATCATGTATCCAAGTGCTTAATCGCCAAACTGGCAGATTTTAAGGCACACCATCCAAAACTTAAGGCATGAATCAAAAGTCAAGAAGTGTGGTAAGGGTTGCAACCAAGGAACATGGTGTTCTGTGGGAAGATAAGACTTCTGAAACGAATAGGCTTTTAGTCGACATTTGAACCATGAAAGAGTAGGAGCAGTTTGAATTCCGATAATGGTGCCAACATTTAATTCTCATGAATGATGCATTTCACCATGCCACAAATACAACAAAGCCTCCTTGAGGGTACACAAACGCCAGTCCAGAGATCCATATCTATATGTTAGCGAAAAATCCCTAAAAATACAAAACAGATCCGGGTCACCTTGAAGAGGACCAAGTCAGGGATAGAGTAACCTTGTGTGAAACTTAAAACTCCAATGAGATTAATAGATTTTAAGATAATGTTAAAAATTATTTTATAGTTTTTGAGTTGTGAAGGTAAACAAGCATACAAACTAAAATTGAATACAATACCTTCACCTCTCCCTTTATGGGGGGAGCAGGGTAATAATCTCAATTTAAAATGTGAGTCATTGATGAATTTTGGCTGATTTTAGCCCCCTGTCTTCTCTGCGCAGTTTAACCTTCTTAGAACTACATCAGACATAGCATATCGGAACAGTGTGAATAATACATGAGTTTTCTTATGATTGATGTCACGTGAAAAGATTGAATTGGGGGCTGGTTAACTAACTGCATAAATACATCATGGTTAAGTTTATTAAATAGTAGTTTGTGTCACTGGTGATTTTCTGTAGCATTCTTGCATTTAAGGTCAGCCTCAATGTGTGTTTTCATGTGCTCGAATTGCTAGCTGCGGCAGCCATATTTTTGTCTCCCATCAAAATGTGGTGATCAAAAAGATTGTTTCATTATATACAAATGCATAGAACTTTTAATTATTTTAATGTCAAAAAGGTTTGTCACTATAATGTTGTGTGATGAGTTTTATTTTATTTTCAATGGAAGGAATATAAAAACTACGCTTCACAATGGTTATTTTTACATTAGTTATCCACCTTAGTACTCTATCTACCATAATAATACAAAAATCATCCCTAAAACATATCCCTACAAGGCGTCACTACTGAAAAGTAATATCTTTATCTTCGGATTCTCCCACCATATCTACATGAATTTTAATTCAGCACTAATGAAAGGAAGAGCTTTTTAATGATATTTAGAATCCTTGCCTGAGTTCAAGTAAAAAAAGTTGATCTCTGTTATCCACTCCAAAGTACCCATCCCATTCCGAGCGATACCAATGGGCGATATCTAAAGCCTCTCTTACATCCCACCGTACGTAAGTGTGCTCCAAACAGTGTTGAAAAATTACAAGTATGGCCTGGTAGTGGGGGACCAGAGATTTGCACTTGCAAACAATGTAAATTATTTGTAACAAGAGTGTCACTACTTGAATATCACAAAACATACTGCATACACGCAGAGAAAATGTGCATGCCAATTTTCATTGCAGGGTCTGTCCGACTTTGATATTTTGTTATAAAACCGCAAGTGTAGCTTAAGAGTCCATTGCAAATCAGCCGATTTTTCTCTGTAACCAGGACGTATGTTCACCTACTATGGGATGTAAGAGAGGCTTAAAGTATAAGGTGTAGGAAGTTGTTTGTGGCTAGGTTTATCGGCTGGGAGGTGTGCAAAGTCATATTGTGACCTTGCTTTGACCTTAATGTTTTTACTGCCACATTTGAGACAGTTTTATCCTATCCCAAAGCTATATGGATTGCTGCAACTGATTATTGTATGCACTTTTTACTTACTTCTGCGTCTGCATTAATTTTACTTCAAATTAATACATAGATCAAATAACCTATTTTACAGCTTCATAACTCCTCAGTTCACAAATTAATGCTTTGTCATTCTCCTACTAACTTGTGTTGTTTTACTATTTTATCTTTGCATGATTTTTTTTCATTATAAGTGTTACTTCTGCTGCGCATTTACATAACTAACAGTCTGTTCTGAAAGACTCCTTTTCTTTGTACTTAGTCAAAGAAATAAGTGATTAATGGCTCCGTACAAAAAAACTCCAAAATTTTCGCCACCCAGTTTACAATCTATGCTCTGTGAAAGTTGTTTTTATTTTAATGCTTCCCGATGCATTAGGTTTCAAACATGTGTATTTATGTCACATGAGGTCCTCATTACAGTTTTCTGTTCAACTCTGCATGTGATCTATGAATGTAATCTGAACAAACATTCCACGATTATTAAAATTGACAGGATTTATTAGAGACCCAATTGGAGAGTCTGCTTTCATAAAAAAGCAAAATTTTAATGCATCATGAAAAAAAAGGTTGAAAGGAATTTTGATTGTGTCACATGCAATATAGAATGCATTGAGAAAGTTTTCAACTCATTGTAGGAAGTGTTTGTTTCCTGGAGGAAATTATTATTACTCATTTTCACTTTAGGAGTACTAACAAGTGTTATCTATGAGAATAAATTAACCTAACTGGTTGCTGAATTGTTGATTGCATGGCATCAGTGTGACATTGTAAGCCCAGTTTAAACTATTATATTTATAGTAATGTCACTATTATATTTACAGTAATGTCACTGAGTTGATGATTTCATACCACCAATGTGGCATTGTAATTCCCCTTTCATCTATCATATTTACAGCAATGTCGCTGCTTTCATATGGATATTAATTCTAATAATTTCATATTTGACAGGAAAAAAAAAACTAGAAAAATGCACTCATAGAGCTCAAACCTCCATCACCGGCGAAAAGTTAGTATTTTTTCCCCCTTTGATTAGATTTGCTCCAGGTCTTTGTATTTCTTATTCCACCAAATCTGACATACATGGAATCATTATGAATCCATCTGATGGGTGGGGATATTAGTGTCTGATGAATACAGTCCTCATATAATGTCTAAGACACAGGACTTGAGAAAGGCCTACGGTTTGATATGTGTATGTGTATACTATGAAGTGATCCTATAAAATGGGCTGTTTCACTCTGCCGAATGTCTTCACCAATAGGTTTACGACCCTGTAAATTTTTCATTTGGGAAGTTAATCCTTTCATTAGGATTGCTCGTAAGTTCCAATGGGAACATTTGGAACAGAATCTGCAAAAGCAGTTGTGGATAAGGAACATTTTGGACCAAATGAGTGTAGGTATATGACCCAATCAGCACAATGGAACAGCACACTTACAACATGGAAGAAATCAGATATATAATTTGGAAATCAAAGCCACACAGAACTGATAAGGAACATAAAGAATGCCTTGTGATGAAAAAGACTGATCAGAATTAATTTATAAAATTTCTTTTGAACATTCCAGGGAACCTACTCAAGTAATAAAGGAACCAATGAGCTTGAATGTGCATATTCAGGAACTGCTCTTGGCCCAGACTAAGGCTTTTTTTACTCTTGGCAAAAATTTAAGCTAAGTCTGTGGTCTTGGACTCAGGCAATTTGAGAAAGCAGGAAAGTATAAGCTTTCATTCAGTCTTGTGCTTAAAGTTATGTCCGTCTGGGGAGGGCTTAAATTTTTAAATCAAAAGCTTAAATATGGCTGCCATAAATTTTCCCCTACTTCGAAATATCCTAATGTAGACTCCTTAAAGCAGTTTTGCCGTGATTACAAGGTTTTCCACTGCAAAACAGCAATGCATCAAACAAAAGGATATATGCTACCAGTAGTATATCTTGAGTAGAAACAAAGGGTCACATGACACGGAAAAATGCTGTGGTTATTTGATAAATCATTCTAAGCTTCTTCTGAGCTAAGTCCCCCTTTGAACAATCCACTGAGCTAAGACAAAACGATCATTTTCAAGACCTTGACTCAACCTTATAGTGGCTAAATAAAAGAGCTTTTTTATGAAATTGGCCCACATAATTACCTGCAATCAGCAATTTTTGGAGGAGCAATCATATGACCTTCTTATTCTAGTTGGACCTTATGGCTCCTAATCTCTTCTTTACAGGGGGACCCTAAGGCACAACATCACCAAAACGGTCAACTAATATCAATGTCCTGATCCCCCAGAGGACATAAAATTGTCCTTGACCTACTTATGGGGTCTGTCTCCACTAAAGGTCAAGCTAAGTCTTAGCCTTAACTTTGATCTACAAATATAGCCAACTTAAACCTTAGAAATCCTTTCCCACTTCCCTTCAGCAATGTGGAACAGGGGTATAAGACTATCTACTCACAGTTAACTACAGGAGTCAGTTTGTTATATTAATTGAAGGTGACTGCTTCATATATACCGAAAATGAAAGCTAACAGCATTTTTACCAGGAACAAAATTTTTCCTCTTCAAAAAAAAAACCTTTCCTCATGTTATCAGCGCTAACATTCCATGCGCTAGCCTTGCTTAAGGCTCAAATTTATATGATATCTTTTTTTCAAACATGCACACAGATATTCGGTATGCATAAAGCATTAATACATGTTGTGAGTACATGTATGACTTCATAATATAAAATAAGACGTCATTATCTGAACTGAAAAATTTCACTTTCTGCAATGAAACTTGAGCCTTTAGAAAGGCTCTCTGTGTCCATGTTATCGTCGGATGAGGGAGATAAACTATATTATAGGGTAGGCTAATCAGAACAGGTAAGTCTTCAACTGTTGTCTAAATCCAGTTATACTCTGCTGGGTTCTGATGGTTTGAGGGAGTTTTTTTCCATTTTGCAGCTACTGTAAACTTGAATATCCCCATGCATTTGCTACGTCTGGTTGAGGAAACTGAGAGGCAATTGCTCCAACTAAGGGTCACCGCTGAAAAAGAAAAGTATATTTATTATTCTTAAAAGTAAAAAAAAATTCTGAGTCCTATCCCAAGGTGCATTTGAAAGAAAGCCCAGTATGCCCAGGTGTCCCCCATTTGTTAGTAGAATCATTTGTCAGAAATACATTACCCTATCTCCAAACAAATATTGCAAATAACCACAACTTTCTCAAAATTCAGGGTATACAAAATCAAAACTACCTAGCTTCTTCCCCGGGGTACAAATAAACCGTACAGAACTTTCATACCTGATGTGTGGAAAAAAGCAAACATTAGCCAACAGCAATTGAACATCAGCGGACAGTGTTCAGGAAACACGGCCTAACTGCTAAATAACTGGCTGCAATGGTTGTAAGAGTTTGACATTGTGAATATGCTTCCCTTCACTTTTTTACTTCAGCTAAGGTGGTAATGTAATTGGTTGCATTCATTTGTCTGGGTCTTTTTTGGCAAAATAATTTGGAAATTTATAGACAGATTTATAGACAGGACCTTGGCAGAGCTGTGAGCTCACTGAGTGATTTTGTGTTGAACAAGTTGCTCATAAGAACACAAAAACTGACTCCTTAAAGGTAGTGCTGCAGGAATTGCAAAACATATTCTGATTTTTTTTCAGTTTTCAGATAAGAAACTTTGATAAAGAGCTGGAATATTTCAACACTGTACAGGTCATGTCACGACGGGTAGTTTTGTGGGCAGAGGAAACTAGTACCTACTGTTGGTATCACATTTCTGTAAACTGCCAACCATCGGTAAGCAACTACCAACTTTCTCATATAAGGTCCAGGGTTTGAATCGCCGACCTCAGAAGTGGGAGGCGAGTGTGTTACCACTGTACCACCATGGCCACCCAGGAGCTGGATAAAATATGAGGGCTACCAAGCTACAGGAAAAAAACATCTTGTGTCAAAATATAAACCCCATTCCTATGACCAGTTTTTTGAGTTATGCTTGCTAAAATGGCTGAAGAATACAAAACATCAATTCCGGAAGTGCAATCCAGAATTGAATCAAAATCAGAATTGACACAAAAACAACACCAATAATACTTTGGTTCCATTTCCATAAGTTATTGTAAGTATAGGTTAGTGGCCAAGTAAGTGTCCAATATTTGAAAATAATGGACTGTTTACAATGGCCCAACGGGACCTAGTCAACAGTCTATCATTTTCACATATGGACACGAGGCTATTAACCTATTTAACTTACACTTATTCCTTAAATTGTCGTTTTAAACATGATTTTATAACATTGTTACTTTTCATTCCGATATTTCTTTTGTGTATTTTTAGACATTTATGATCTATGGTGCTAATCATTTTATTTTTTAAAAATCTGGATGGGTTTCTTTGGAAATGTCAAAAAGGCTTCTATATATGGTCAAAATCACAGAGCGGAACAACTGCCCAATAGTAAAAGATATTGGACACCTTTAAACAAAAGAAAATTTCTGAGGTGTAATTTCACATATGTTTACATCACATTTAAAAAGCTCTTATCTTGAGTACTCCCAATGGACCTTGTGTCGAGAGTACACACAACCAAGCTTACTACATGGGGTAAATCATATGGTTAGTAAACTTTGTCAGCCATTTGTAACAGGATTAATCATTCCATACGCCAGTGATGTCTTATAAATACTGTTGTTAGCGAACAGAGAACAGAGAACAGGGCCCAATTTATCTTAAAGAAACAAGTTTTCAATGACTTATACTTTTTGGCACACCATCACCACAGCTATAGTATGGTCATTACGGTGCTTAACAGATTCCCAGGATTTGAGTGTGAAAACGAAAGTCAAAGTATGAAAGTGTATGTTTAATCTAAATATAGGAAACACTTTCCGAAAAAAAAACTCACATAAGCATTTCCTCCTAAAAATGGCAAATTGACACTCCTATCATTCCATCTTTTGTTATCGTTATGTTCTAGTTTATAAACTCATTTTACACCCTTCTATTCTCACACTTTTACGACTGACCCATATGGAGATTCAACATGACGAGTGTTGCTTATTACCTAGTTCACACAGTTCCGATTTGACCTCATGAGTGGCAAAAATATTTTTACCCCTCCTCAGGGCTCATTCCTGGCTTAATGCATTTTGGTATTTTCGCAGTATCCATTAATGTGATTTTTTAGTCTACATATGCTGAGATTTGGATATAGGTAAAACAAATTTACCACAACACAGACAACATTTTTTTTTACTGGACTTTTATAAATTGTGAATTGTATCGTAGCATAATGAGGGGGCCACGGTGGCAGAGTTGTAACACTCTCGCCTCCCACATCTGAGGCCGGGGTTCCATTCCCGGCACGGCCTCAAGTGGGAAAACTGGTAGTTGCTTGCCGTTGGTCAGCAGTTTACAGTACAGAACCCTAACGAACTGTATGTACTGGTTTCCTCTGCCCTTCCAACTACCCGTCGTCATATGACCTGTACAGTGTTAAAAGCGACGTAAAACCCCAAATAAAGCATAGCATAATGAGTACCCGTCTGGTCACTGTAGTTAAGCAGCAAAAGGCTACATTAGAACTTGGATGGGTGACTGTCTGAGTTCTAGGTCAGATATGGGATGTATCTGACGTGACATTTGCTTTTTGTCCTCAGACTTTCATAAATTTTAGTGCACTACTTTTGTCTCTGATGGCTTCCAAGCTCTGGTGTCAGTGCCCTGCTGGCACCTGTGGACCAAAAAACTTTTTGGCCTTGTTTAAAATGTTTTAAAAACTGTCCGTGTGCTAAACTAATATGTACAAACCACAGTAGTAAAGAGGCGGCTGAAATATGCAATACAGCAGATTTTTTAAAAATGCAATACCAACATACGAGGTCCACTTACGGGGAAATAAGGACAAGGTTATGAACTAAAATTGAAATACGAGTTGATATGACCACACACAACGGTGTGAACTGGCTTTAACCAGTTTAAATTGGCCCTTATCTCTGGGTTCATCTGGTGCAAATCCAATTCATAATTATATGTGTTATTTACATTGTGCCTTGCTAGAGGCTCAGTTTTTTTCTTCTTTTTTTTTGTTAAGGAAAACTTTCAATACAGATAATAAAGTCTCAGTTTATAAAATGTGCTCATACATATGCTGGAATTTACATAAGCATACCACATCTCTGTCTGATGAGCTAATATCTCCTAACATGCATGAGTGCTTTATGAATACCAAATATATGTGTACATGTTGGAATAAAAAGATGGGCTTGGGGCTTTTAAAATCTTATTATGTAATAGTCTAAACCTTCTTTATCCACTTTTACTAGCATGTAAATATAAATTTTTCCCAATACATTCTTTCTTGTATCGTCACCTCTACAAACCTTTGACCTCACGACCTTAAGTTTAAATCCACTAGAATGACAAACAGTCATTGCCTTCGGCACTACTCTCCACTCATACCAACCAATAAAGATTTGAATCTAGCCAACTGGTGGTTTATTGCTGCTTGTAAGACTCTAGCTTTATACTCATTCAAAGTATGTTGTTTGGGACTGTGGTGTAGTCTTTTTTTCTTTTAAAAATCTTTTAGTAGACAAGTTTTAATAACATCAATCACACTTCAAAGAGGAAAGTCAATAAGTAAGAATTAGAAATCTTCTAAAAGCAATAAACTGTCTTAGTGTGGCTTCCTGTAGCATCAGGGATATTTTGTGATTAACCTCTAGGTAATACACTAGGATCATAAGTGGGTAAGGGAAATTTCAAAAGCCAGGTGACATTACATGCATAATTGTAATTGATGCATTGGTTTCATTAATAGATTCCTAGCCAGTGACATTTTTCCACTTGTCTTAAAATTTAGATGCTGTTTCAGAGATATGTTTGATTTTCTTCAATAATTCAAAGAAGTTACATGAAAGCATCAAAGGACAGATTGCCTAATAATCAATGTCTTTTTAATAAAACCCTGGCCGATTACACTGCATAGTTTTAAAATTTACATCTGGTTTTATTATCAGAAGAAAATCAACTTTACTTATCAATGTGTTGGGAAATAAATCAATTTAGGATAATTCTTGACAGAAAACATGATTAGAAAATTATAAGGTTACCAACAGGTAAAGTTAATGTGACTCCAACATTTTAAAATAATATAAGTGTACACGTTAAAACTGGAGTGAACTTGCAACAAAGTTATGAAAATATGTAAGTTAACCGTTTGCTGTCCCATGTAAGAATAATAAATTGCAGTGCATTGATATGTATGGAGGGAGATATGTTGCTTTTGTAAATTTAGAAGTATAAATTCATTAAACTAGATATTTTAACTGATAAAATGTGGAGCTTGTACAAGGTGCAACTTGTACAGGTCTCAAAGCTGTACATGTTTCAACTTATACAATGTCAACCTGTACAAGTTGCAATTTTATAAGCTGTTTGTACAAGTTGCAACTTGTGCAAAATCACAACTTGTACATAGCATACACGTTATTGTAATGGGTTTTATTTGTACTTCACTTCTTATTGTATACTGTATTCTCCTGCTGGGGGTTTTAATAAAAAAATTATATTTCTCAAATTTTTAAATCATTGTACTCTGAATTTTACTCCTTTACTATTATGTACGTAAAATGTCAAATCTATATGCTGAAGTTCCTATCACATAAAGCTTTCATTCAATTTGCCCTTGGCCATGACCTTTTGAACTTTATCCACATCTCTGGTTCTGCTAGTGATTCTCATTTGTTTCCATATGACAGGGATTGTATTGAACCATCATTTTCTGGAGAATCTACTATATGTTTCTGTACTTATACCCATGTCACAATTCTCCGTACTGTGATCACAACCTAACAGGCTCATATGCATTGTTTCCCAGTATTTGGGTAGGATGCATTCAGTGGGATTTGGCAGGATTCACATTAAGGTAGTACATGTACATTGTAATGTGACAGTGGTCCAAAAGTGATTTGCATTCTGGATAACTTTTTAATTGCTTGAACCCTCTGTCATGACATCCGGGGAACTGTAAAAACATGCCTGCTGGAGAGGTGAGGGGGTGGTATGGATATACAGGATGGATTGTCCTTTACTGGGCACTACCCAAATGTAAGGTTTCCTTTCATAGACATATGGACAAAGGTTGTCAACTGAAAAGCAAATTCATACAGAAATGTGTACGTGTGATCTTGGCATTAATCATAAAACCCGCATGTTGTGGGTCTTCCCAAAGTTTTTGTAACAGTGTATATTCTAATCTAATCTACTATCCACAAAGGGGGAACTCAGTGCAGACATGTAGTAAGTGCCTTGAAGTTTACAACCATCCCAAACAAGTACAATTGGTGTGTATAGAGAGACTGATGTTTCAAAGTAGGTATATCAAATAAGTGTATACAGCAATGAAATGTGTTAAGGACTTGTAACCTCTTAAATTGAAACAAAATGTTGAATCAGCTCTGTTAAACTTGTAGTATGTTTTACATCAGTAATGTCTTGTGTTTGTTAATAATACTAGAAAACAGCCATAAATTCATCAAAATTTCCTCGTACAAATTATGTCTTCTTTAAATAAGCAGATCTTGACTTGTATCTATTCTATGTGTGTGGTCACTTCTATTCTATGTGTGTGGTATGAAAGTTCTGGTATAACGTCTCGTCTGAATTTTTGTAGTTGATCTACAGTGTGATGTGTTATTACCTCTATTTGGGGATGTGCATTTGTCTGTTTGTTTGTAAAATAACCCAATTATTTAAAATGTCTTACTTCTGACAGTGATACGTTGTGTTGTTTGTGTTTTTAAAAATAAAGCAGGTGGTATGTTACCAAGGTAGCCAGGGATAGAACTGACATCTGATAAACACAGTAATAAATCCGAAAAAAAACCAGATTCATTACTTCTTATGTGGCTGCCCCATTTCTCTAATATATCATGAACCTTGCTACATATTGGGGAAATTTTGGGGAATCGGGAACTGAATCTTATACATCTTGATGATACTTCCCAATGGGTATACGATAACACGACTCTGGGGTCCATCGGGAACAGTTGATGTCAGTTTACAGCTTTTGAAAAAATCGCAAACCTCTCTTAATCCTCATCACAGATTTCCAACATTGTAAACAAATCATAAGGTTATCTTTTTAATCTTACAGAGATCTTAAACCTATCTTACACCTGTACAACAATCTTTTCCATTTTAAGTAGCAGTTACACATTCCCTGACTAGATACTGACTGAGACAAGGAGACCATATTTGGAAAGTACTGCATAGTGTCCTGGAATCGTCTGCACAGCGGGGGGTTGTCATAAAAAGTGAGTGAATTGCAGAGTGGTAACGGAGTGAAACCGGAGAGGTTAGGGAGACGTCCCGTAGTTGTCAGAAGAGGTTACGTAATTATCGGTAGACTCCCAAAGACCACCTGCAGTGTGGATGACACGAGTACGTAGTACTCAGTAGTAGTTCCGTAGACCTCGGGAGAGATCAGAAGAGGTAAGTAGGGGCTTACGGAGAGGAAATGGATGATCTGTAGTCATAAGTAGAGGTACGAGAATGACCCCGTAGCGATCAGTACTGGTCATGTTTGCATAGGTATCACAGAACAATGACATGCAAGATGATAATGGGATCAGATAAGGATCCAGGACACCCAGTGGGTGGTAATGACCTTTGGTCACCTGGATATGATGGGGGGCTTTACCTATATAAGGGGGCAAAGTTCAGATAGTAGTCATTCAATTTTTTGCTTGCATGGAGATAAGATAAGATGGATGCTTTTGACAGAGAGACGGTAGAATTACAAATGCTAATTGCAACTATGGGAAGACAATTAGTAATTATTACTGCACTGATTCAGAGGCTGAGAAGAAGACAACAGAGAGCAGAAGGACCACAAAGAGTGCGTCGATACTGGGTTCGCCCTTGGCTCACCCAAGCTGAAAGACAACAGCAGGGCCACTACACAAGGCTGATGCCGAGACTGGAGCTTGAAGATCCACTGGCCTACAGAAACTTTGTGAGGATGCCAGCCGAGCTGTTCCAGGAGTTGGAGACCAGGTTGACCGCACGTCTGGAGAGGGAGAGGACCTGGATGCGAGGTATAAATGTCTCAGAAGGAGTATGGTAGCTGCCACTGCTACTTCCTGGGCGGCCCCTACGGTCCCAGACACCCTCAGACTTGTCACGGTTCTTGAGGGTCATTATAAAGGTCACAGACTTCTGCTGGAATTCATCAAAGGAGTGGGTACTAAGTTTTAACATCTCAGTTCGCAGCCAGCTGGCGTATGAAGCCCTGTCATCCAATTCCTCCGCCTATCTCTTGACCATCATAGTGTGAAGGGATCCCATAGTAGCATCAGTCCTACACAGTGCCGCGTGCAAGTGTTCCTCCCCAGCTGCACTCGAGAAAGCACTGACAGTGCTTGAGCGCGCTGCACGCTGTAAGTGGGCGTCATGTGAAGTATCTCTTACAGTTTCAGTACATTTTGGGAGACTTCTTAATACTACGGATTACTACGGGACACTCCGGAAGTTATCCGGGAGGCACTTCGGGGTACTACGGGATACTTCGGGACACTTTGGAATTCTACTGGAGTCTCCCCACTAATTTCGGGACACACTCTGTGCCGAGACCACTTCTATGTAACCCTCTACTTATAACTTCTGAACTCTCCTTAACACACCCCGGAGACTCCAGAACTGTTACTTCGTAATACTACGGGACTCTACTTGCCAATTAAGCCATTAAGGAGAGTAAAGTAGTATTACGCAGTGATCAAAAGAGGTTACATAGTGTCCCGTAGTGTCCAGTAGAGTGTTACGTAGCAGTAAGTAGATCAAATTACAGATAACAGAAAACAGAGAGTTACGGAAATATTAAACATGTCCAATATTTTCGGGGCGTTTCTGCGTAGAATCCCAAAGTATTAAGTAGACTACGTAGTAATCGGAAGTACTAAGTAGAATTCAGAAGTGATTCCGGAGATATTACGGAATTTCTTGTCACTTCCAAATATGGTCTCCTTATTTCTCTCCGTGGCGGCTACTTAAAAGTGTAACACCCACCTTATAGCAATGGTAAACCTATCTGTTTCATCTTCAGAGACTCGCAAGCCTATTGGATTGAAACTATCGTAAATCTATCAGAAGAATTTTTGAGGGAATGGCAAACGTGAATTGTAAAGCTATGGGGAAGGCATCTTAAACTCATCTTAAACTTATCATAAACTTTTCCCTGGATCATGCAGTTTTATTACTTCAAATTGTAAACCACAGTCCCAACAATGGAACAGGCCTCTTATAAACCAACAGGAGTGTTCATATTGCACAGAACACTAGCGGATCCAGGGGGAGGGGTTCAGGGGGTTCGAACCCCCCTTGAAAAGTAATGTAAAGGGGTTCAACCCAAAGTACAAAATTATTTCTTGAGAGTGGTGATAAATTTACAGGAAATGTATTATATTTTTACCAAAAATAATTTTTTTCCCAGGGGGGCTTGCCCCCCGACCCAACCCCCCAACCCCCCAACCTAGTTATGGTATGTCTGATGTGAACCCCCACCTTACTTAAAAGCTGGATCCTCCCCTGAAGAATAAGGATTTTGGTCCAGAAATGTGTTTGTGATCTAAACATGCACAAACCTTCTTTTATGTCCATCTGCAAAGACAAAGTAATAACTATGAGTGTGACATCACTTTACAAAGAACCGTGTAGCCATTTGACTGACTTATAAAATTACTCTCTTAATGTCACTGTGGCCTAGTGGGACACATACTGGCCTGACGAACACAGATGACGTGGGTTCAATCCCAGGTTCTGGCACATGGATGACCATTAAAATGATAGTATTCTGACATTGGGTCCTATCCCTATTGACAGGCTAAAGAATCTCAGAGGGATTGATATTAATGATCATTTCTAAGCCTCTGTTGTTCTATTTCTGTTAAATGTGACAATTTGTTCGTGGTTCAGGTGGTTAAGACCGGGAAAACCAAAGATCCTTTTCTGGCTCTATGTGTCAGGAGCATTTGGATATTAACAGCTTCACATGACATTGAACTTCACATTGACCATATTCCTGGATGTAGAAACATAATAGCAGACACGCGTTCTCGAATTTACTCTGAGAACCCAGTGAATCCTCATATTTTGGCTGATCTTGAGCTTAATTACACTTGGGACAGAGTGCCAGCTGACTATTTTGACCTTAATACACATTTGTAATTTCAGGTACCAGTTTCCAGTCAGCTGCAACTGGTCAGATCTGCTTTGGACAGGACAAAGACTGCTTATAGACCTTCTACAAAGAACGCACACAATACTCAACTCAGGACTTACCTTTCATTTACCATATTCATGTCTCTGCCTCACCAACCGTCCGTTCAATCTCTGCTTGCTTTTATGGAATTTTTACATGCTAATTCTTTTTCCCACAGAGTAATATTGAATTACATTTCTTCCACCAAACAGGCTGCTAGGCGTTTCAATTGGAGCTTATCTCCTTTCTCCCATCAATTAATTCACTCATATCTTAGAAGTATAGCAATCAATTCAACCTCTCTACCCACCCCTAGGTGTATCTTTGATTTGACCACATTGGCTGCCATCTCTCGAGCTTGCAGTATTTTGGAGGATTCTACTTTATTTAGAGCTGCTTTTCTTTTGGCTTTCTTTGCCTAATGTCTAATGTGGTTCCTCACTCTAGATATAAGTTTGATATTTTGAGACAAGACGTAATTTTCCAAGAACGTGGAGCTCATATTTTGATAAAATGGGCGAAAACTCTACAGGATAGGTCAGCTCACCATTTTGTCCAAGTTCCAGCACTTTCCAACAAAAATTTCTGCCCAGTTTTGGCTCTCCAAGGACTCATCTTTCCGCACTCTCCCTCCTTCTTCTCCTTTGTTCGTACATAAATCTCCTCCTTTCCATCCAGTGATTGACACTACCCTTCGGGATGGCCTGAGGAAGGTATTGACACACATTGGAATCCCACTTTTAGGTCACGGATTTCACACTTTTAGGCGCTCTAGAGCCACTTTAGCACATGACAGCAGCATCCAATTGCAGCACATCATGGCTCATGGTCTTTGGAGGAACTCTGCTGTTTGGACATATCTCCAGAACGCTTCCCTAGCTCCTGCAATTATACCCACAACTTTTGCGGCTATAATTCCACAAAACCTTTTAGTTGGGCTTGGTGTTTTTAAAACTTTTTCAAATTATTGAAAACTTTTAAAACTTTTACCTTGTATAAAGACTAGCATGTAAATAAAATCCTCAAACTGAACTTTACCTTCCTTTGACCTTCAACATCAGTTTTGACCCTGTATTCACCAGTTAGCTTGTTAGGAAACTGATTAATGATCATCTCTAAGCCTCTGATTTTTTTCAGTTAGGGAAATTTCAGTAACTAAGGATTTGGAATGAACATGTACAGTTGGGATGGGTCCTACAGCTCCTCAAGTCTTGTCGTCACCAACTAGAGAGCACTCAGAGCACAGACCTCCAACAGGAACATTACTAATAGTCGAACCCAAGACCCGTAAGAAGCCAGGCAAGTGATTGGCTTGTTTACTGAATAGTGATGAGGTAAGTATGTATGTACCTGATAAAGGTGACATTAACAGTGATACAAGGTGATGAAGATGAGTGATACACAAGGGTTGGGCCAGAGCCTTTTATTTACAGACAATACAACAGTGACAATAAAATACTAAAAGTTAAAGGGGTTATACTAAACATGTATGACGTAAAAGGCCCAACATAGATATAAAATGATTAAAACAAGTAAACAGTAAAGCTAGCTTGAAGTAAATAAGTAACAGAGAAGTTATACACATGACTGGAATGGCAGTGTAATGGTGAATGGGACACATGACCTGTGAAAAGGTGTAGCGTGATTTGCATGTATTGAGGGGTGTGGTGGGTGGGAGCGATCTTGCCCCATCAAATTCAAACTTCAGAATGCTGCAATTAGCTGCAAGAAGGGGGTAGCTCATGAATTTGGCGGGAAGGACACTCACGGCCATGCCACACTGTTAAGTGTTCACATAATGTTGACACATTGCACACTTCCTGGGATTGTTGACATTAATTACAAATAGGGGACCTGACTTCAACTGAGATGTTGTGACAAGCACCAACCAACAAAATTTACAGTTTTCTGTATCTAGAATATTATCCACGCCTGTATTCACTAAGATTCATATTCTTAGATTGAGTCTTATTCACGAAAGTTTTATTCTTAGAATCACTCATATTTTTAGCACTTTGATAAGCAATGTATTTTTCCCTTAGAATTTTTTCTCGGAATAAGATTTTGTTCTCACTTTCAGTTCATCCATACTTCCGGTATTTTCAGAAAAATTATTCCAAAATTTTTGGAAACCTATCGGAAGACTTTTGAAGGAATTGCAGCTTTAATCAGAAAGCTATCAGTTAAAATCTAGAAGATATCTTCAATCTATCTTGAACGACACCCATAGATCGTGAATGTTATTATTTTTCCAGTCAGGAAGTGGGTTTACGATTGGATCACAATAATGGACTAGCCCTCTTAAAACATGAAACAGGCCATTTTAGAGTGGTGTGGTAAGTATTTTAACTTACTCCTTTGGATATTTTGAAATGGAAAAAAAACATACATGCCGGCCATATTAGACGGGTATTAAATATTCAAGACCACCAACTTAAATTGGACTTTCTACCAATTGTTAGACACAGACTTAATCTTAAACTTTGGATAACCTACAGAAGTCATAGACTTCTCCGGTTTTAAATCAATATAAGCATTATGAGGTGGTAACCTATCTTCAGATAAAACAGATCCTTACCCCGTTTAGCTTGGTAGAAACCAATGGAAACTGGGGCCGGTTTCATGAACAGACTTAAGCCTTGAGTCAGTCTCAAAAGTTGAGACTTTGTCTCAAATTTTGAAAATATTTTGCTGAGTCTGTGCACTCAGACTCAATGCATTTCACAAACAAGCTCAACTTGAGACCTGGCTCAGTCACAGGCTCAAATTTGAGCCCATGAAGGAGGTGTCTCAAATTTGAGTCCAAGCTTTGATGCCAAAAAACACATACATAAAGCGATACAATTTGTTCCAAAATGAAATTGATAAATCTTGAAATCTTCTATTTTCATTTTATTTTGTAATTACAGCCACATATTCAATATTTACTAATAACAAAAGTCAATAGAATTGACATGCTTTATAGGCTATTATCAAGTGACAGGCCTCAAGGGTGGACTCAAAGCCAGACTCAACCTCAGTTGAGTCTCAATCTTAGGGATCACTTAGAATAATATATTATCATATAATTTCTTTGTATTATGAGTATTAAAGATATTTAAAATGATAATAATTATGAAATATAACTTTTTAAACTAAAAATAAGCCCACTAAATATATGAAATGAGATTAAAAAGTTGAGACCATAACTCGAGACTGGTCTCACCTGATCCACCCTTTGTGAAATCCATTTGAGCCAAAAACTCAGCCTAGACAAAAGTCTCAGATTTGAGACCCTGACTCAGCCTTGAGTCTGGCTCAGTTTGAGACTTTTTATGAAACCGGTCCATGGAATTTTTTTTCAGAATAGAGTTTCTACCTTGACACGTTTATATTTACACAAAGGTTATAAGCAATATTGAGAAAATGACAAATAACTGTATCTACTATTTCACAGTGAAAAGTTGAGGAAGAAACCCAGATCTCTCTTTGAAATAATATTGGTGTCATTTAAGTACTTCATTTCAAATAAAACAAATATGATGAAGCATTTAATTAGCTTAAGTACACTGATTTTATCATAAATCTTGTACCACGCATTAAATGAATTTTGAATGTTTGTCATTGTGACACCAAAAATTTATTAGTGCCTTGATTCATTTTTTTCAGTTGATATTCCAATGTAATCTAATTTAATCTGTTCAATGCTAATGTATATACAATAAGTAGATGTAATAAAAATAGGTTTTATGTCAGAGTTGACAATTTTTTACAATACATTTTACATATGTAAAAAATTACAAATTTTTGCCTGGTAATTCCCTGAAAGTATGTAATGTAAATTTTGTATAAAGTTTTGTGATTTTCAACATTAATTTCTGTTCTAGAAAGTGATTACTGATTATGTCATACATGGGAAAATTGAATCCTCAATTTAGTATTTTTGGATGAAAATGGGGTCAGCTTATTGTTACAAATATCAATGTACTTGGTGTTTCAGTGACCAATAATGCATTGTTCACCATCCTCTAGATTATTTCATGTGATTAATCTTATTAGTCATATCACTTTCTTTGACACTCCTAAAGGTCAGATGCATAAACAGGGGCAGTTGTAAACAGTGATCCCAAATATTAAATGATGTAATAGTAGTAGTAGTAACAGCAGTAGCAGCAGTAGTAGTAGCAGCAGCAGCTACTTCTTGCTGCTGCTGTTGTTGTTGTTGTTGTTGTTAACTTTGCCATAGATACTAAAGCAAAACCTTCTTATTGTTTGTAAAATCATGTGGTGCTGTGCCCGACTTTGGAGACCTATTTTTTGGATAGTAGCAGTAGTAGTAGAATTAGTAGTAGCAGCAGCAGTAGAAATGTACCTAGAGTACATTGGAAAGGTATGAATTTGGGTAGTATTGTTACGGATCGTAGCAACTATTCAGTGTCAACATTTAACCTATGATGAGAGCCCTGCAAACCAAACCAATCCAATGCAATAAGCCCAGATACAAGTCCTATCCAAGTCAAAGACAATGGTGCAACAATTCTCAAAATCTTGCTTGAAATAAAGAAGCTATCTTTATTTGGAAAGGGGCTCTGCCTTATGTCTTTATGATACCTACTGATCCTTTAAAAGTTGTAAAATTCTTCACAATGAAAATTGTTTTAATCATCATCTTTGTTTTTACTTGTGCCTATGAACCTTTAGGTTATATCATGATGGCTAGTTTTGATGGACGAGGAAACCAGTACATACTAGTTGGTCATGGTTCTAAACCATAAACTGCCAGGAATCAGTGACCAACTACTAACCCTTCGATCCCTGGGTCCAGTGTTTGAACAGCTAAAAAAACACCCTCAAAATTCTGGTTGCAACATTTTAAAAATAAACTCCAATAAAACATTGGATATTATTATGAACAATTGTAACCACCGGTGTAGTATATTAGATGAAGTTTTAACTTTGTTATTGAATTGACTTATGTTGCAGCAGGTGCTTGCAGTCCTTTAGTGACACATGGAAACTTTTTTCAAGTATAAATTGCAATAATCTTTGTTTGCATGTCTATTAATACATTTAATGGTTGGAAAAGTGTGTAACCAATCAAATCCACGCAGTGAGACCAGGACACTCCCAGTGAACTTAAACAACCGTGTGGAATTCTTAACACACTTAAATACTAATATCTATATTTTCTATTGGCATATTCCATACTGTTGTAAAGGTCTGATTCTATACTTTTCAATCATGTACATTTGCTCCAGTTCTTAATTCGGGACATAGAGAAATGATAACATATAATCTCATTGCATAACAAGTATCTTTTATTATCTTTAAATAGCATTGTAATTCATTTCTTTAACTCTGGTACTCGGCAATGTAAGCATGACATTGTAAAAGTAAGGTAGAGTCATTTTTATGCTCCCAGTGAACCACGTGGGCAGAGTTCGTTTCCGTTTTCTTTTGCATGAAGCATCGCAGAGTATTACTACCCCCTGAAATGGATGCCAATCTGTGGCACGTTTATCTCCCCCACCTAATGTATGCACCCGTTTATACACCTGTGAAAAGAGGGACATATGCATGTAAAGTACCTTATCCAAGGGTACTATCTCCATGACTCTTTGTTACATATATAGACACTCTGTCTGTGCATTATTTAATCTAAACTTTATATGTATGTATTAACATTTAAAGTAAGGGAGTAATTGATTTTGTGTTATATGGAACTGATGTTTATTGATCTATTTATGGACTGGACGAATCCCTCTAGGCTAACCCCAGTGTTGCTATTAATAGATTTGGGGGAACCCTATAAGCTAGCTGTAGGTTCTAAAACTGCCCCACTTGATCTGGTGACTGGTGTTAAGTTCAAGTAAGTTCTATAAGAGTCTAGATGCTTCTATAACTATATATAAAGGCTGTACATCTGACCACAGATGAACTTAGTATTCACTGGCTATAAGGAAGGCTACTTGTGTCTTAGAACAAATATCAAGTGGATATACACAACTTCTGCTGTTGTGAACTTTTACTGGAGTGAATTGGATTCATTGTCTGGATAGATTTGCTGTACTTCGGATATTGTGCATTCATATAACAGAGAGTGGATTTACTGCATTTTGGACATTGTCCATATCTTGGAGCAGACAGTACAGTTGTGCAAACTCTGAATGAATATCTCTATACAGACATTTTGTGTTATTGGATGTCAAGAGGATAACAGGACAAGGCCATTTCATGTTTTCAAACATTGAACAGATCACAGGATACAGATATCTGTGTGTTAGTGGACATTGGACAGATCACAGGACAGATAACCGGATACAATGGACAAACTTAACTATCAGTTACAGTGGTCAGGTCAGATTGGTTTCATTATTGTATCATCGTGTGTCCTATTGAGAGCATAGCAGTTGACTGTAATCATTATTTCAATTGTTAAATAAATTTGTTAAGTTAAACTTTTTGCCTTTTCCTGTTGCAACTTAAATGCGGCTGGTAACTGCTACTGTGCAGGCCCCGTGTCCGTAACACCCAGCTAAGGATTGTACCACAAGCCTTTCACACTGTGAAATCCAACACACTAGCCATCAATCCAAACAGACCACATAATATTGTAGAAAGGATACTGTTGGATCTTAACAAATGTTTTTCATATTGTTCATGCTTGTTGTAAGAATATTTACAAAATTATGAACACTTTGGTCTATGACAGTGACTTTCAGATATTCGTCCCATAAACGTCATCTGGTCCATTTAATCTCATCTGATATCATGTATTGGATAAGTTTGAACTCAGTATTATTGGTTTTTGCGTGAGTAATGAGACTAAAACAATTATATTGTAATATCTGTTAAATATTAAAACCACAAAGCTTCCTCGTATGTGAAGCATTCGATTTAAAGGTGTAAATTTTATGTGTAACCGCTTTGTTAAAACAGTTCAACAAGTTAATATATATACAATCTTGAATTACATAAAAATACCGGCGAATTAAGCAAATTTATATACCTTCGAAAAATATAATACATCTGTTTAAATATAGGCAAGAATTTATATTCTTGTCTTAAATAAACATGCTTCTACTATTTAAAGTTATAATGCCTAATTTGGAACACAAAAATCCCATCATCAACGACTTCCTTGTAAAAGTAGCCAATTGGCTTCAAGTGCAGACATATATAGATCCCCATATTTCCATTACATATATATAATGTATAGTATATATAATGTATAGTATATATACATATAAATAAATATATATATATATATAAATGTGCTTGCATATTAACACACGTATTTTTGAGTTTTCACAAAAAAGAAAGAGAAAAAGGCTGCACATTTCTGAGATACTAATTTTAAGACTCTCTTAGATCTTGAGTGACATGCGTTAAATATATATATGTGGAATGATTTAAGTTAAAAATATGCTTGTAAAAATTTGGTTCTGTGAAAATATTTAAATAAAATATGTTATTAATTTTGGATTTGGATAAAATATATTATAACAAGGATCATCCGACAGTATTAATGGAATTAATTTGATTATTTAAAAAAAACTGCTGAAGAAGATTTCCAAATAAGCTTGGCATTATACTCAATCAAAGTTCATCTAACTTAGTGACACTTATCAAGTAAGTGCCAATTGCATAATAAAATTATAAATTTCTTACAGTGATAAAGAAATGCACATATTATAATAGCCTTTGAGATGTTTAAAGTTATGCTGTGTTATTACCCTCCATGATTTACTATTTTTTTGCATATATTCATTTTGCCTAGTGTATTTACACACATTGGCCTCAGTTATAATTCAAAAAATAACAAACTAACACTGTTAAGACACATTTTACTTTCAGGATACTAGAATTGAAAACTAATTATTCATCACAACAAATGTAGAAGACTTTTATCACTCAAATTTCTCTCCCTCTTGGTTGAAAATACTCAAGGCCAGAAGTCCAAAGTTTGTATGTACTATGGCATACAATTGTCAGAAATTTTGAGTTTCACAAAAACACACTGTAACACTACAGTATTATTATCCTTATTTTCTGGTGTTTAAATTTGCACAGATTAATTAGGTGGTACTAGTGAAAAGAAATCAAACTTTAGTGATGATAAGAGCAGTAATCATAAAGGAAACATGCTTTTATAAATTTGAACCCTTTCTGTCTGATGATGACATTATTACTGAAAATGAAGATATGAATAAAAATGATATCAATGATTTCAAACCTGGGGTTGTATGAGGCAATTTTGAAAATTGTATTGTTTTACTCAATATGATTTATTTCCTGAATAAATAGCATAATAATAATTACTTAGATGACACCATTGCTATTTATAGTAAAAAAATTAAACTAAATAAACAAAATAAATAATCCTTGCAATTACATATCTCTTGTTAGTTTTTTTTATCAAACATCACTCCAATGCTTGGTTTTGCTGGTTTTGTATGTAAAGTTTTTAAAAACTCTGTTTGCTTATAAAACTTGTGTATATTATACCAGAAACATGAGAATTTCTGACAGCAAAAAAAATAAACCATGGCCAGGTATGTTTTACTTGGAATATGACAGTTGACTTGATGAAACGGAAAATAGTATTAGGTAAAGAAAAAAGAGGGGATTATCATAATTCTTCAAAGTAATCTAAGATCTGGACCTCCACTTTGATTTTGTTGAGGATTATTCTGTCATAATATAAATTCTGAATGAACCCTACTTATAATGCAGGTGGACAAAATTATGAATAATGTAAATAAATTTTAAATTAATTAGGTTTTTTCAACAGAATTATAAATTCTGTCTAAATTCTGTTGACTGAACTTGATATTCATCTCAACCAGTGCTACGCATGGATTAGAAATTCTGTCCAAAGGATTTCAAATTCTGTCATAAGAGTTTAAGTTCTGTCATAACATTTTCATGGGATATATAAATGTGTGCATGGTAAAACTCATATAATTTGATATTCTTTTAATTACAGCATTTATTAAGAATTGTTTATAAAACATAAACATAATCAAATATTGAAACAATTCATTATTGAATATGTTTGAGTGGGAAGTCAAATGAAAAGACATATACATACTTTAATATCACGTTACTCCCAAAAATATTTCTTGTCCATTGTCACTATTTATCAAGAAATACAAATTAGAAATAAAACTTTTATTGTGTACTTGTATTTGTTTTTTTTTCTGTATGGTTTTCCAATATATAAATGGTGCAGGAAATAATATATTTGAGATATTATTGGCCATTTACTCAAAATTTTTATTATGCAGTTTATAGTGCAATATTGCTACGATTTAAGTGGCCCTGAGAAAGCAATCCATTCTCATACATCAAAGCATTCTGCTAAAATGGCTGTTTACATTTGAAAGCTGTGGGGTGGGAGCTGCAAAAAGGCTACTATGTCCTTATAACATAGCAATTTTCAAAATGTTGTATGTAGGTGCTTTGTTTATGTTTTTTCAACTTTTTTGACTGGTTGTGTTAAATTGTGTTGAGGGTGCTACGCACTCTTTAAAGGCCTAGTAGCACGTAACATACAACTTTGTCTCACATATTCAACTAACATGCACACACCCCAGTAATTATAACCACACAACTGAGAGTTGTGTACTTGGAAAAACATTTCACTTTTTATGCTGCTTGTCAGTTTTCTGCTTCAACACAAACAGTAGACATTTTATCTCTTCTGCATACATCATCTGTTTTGTGTACAGTCAGTGAACTCAGCACTGACTTATAATTAGTCAGTACTATATGATTTGCTGTTTCTTGATGAACTTGATAAAAACTGTCTTACATTGACCAATTGATATATTTAAAATTGATTAACTATAAGTAAGGATAGCATATGAAAATCTATAGATTGAAAATCCCCAGATTAAAAATCCCTGAATATTTTCAAACTCATAGAAAACCAAGATGTGGCATTAAAAATCATCAATATAAAACTCCTAATGCTACAGTATTTACTAATGAATTATTATTCTGTCTTGTTATTAGTTCATTTCTGTGTACACATGCATACCTTTAATGTGACTTCCATTTCTAAACAGAAATTAAATTTTCATTTGTCTTGTTGTCTATGTAGAAGTTTAACAAAATGTAAAATGAAAGGTATACAAACTATTACTGCTATTAGGTCAAGCCCACTGATTTGTTTCTTTAATAAATACTTAGAAAGTTAAAGGTTTGACTCACTATTTTAGTTAATGTATGCTCTGAAACCAACTCAAACACCCCTCAAATAAAGTGTATTGTATATTATTATTTTATTCTCTTATTTTATGGATATTTTATCAATTCTACATCTTGGGATTTCTGTGCAAATATTGAGTGATTTTTGATGTGGGGTTTTCAATGTGTTCCAAAAGTAAAATAAAGAAAATTATTTGGAAAGTAAATTAACTTTATAATATATTTTGGATAATTTTCCCTCCTTTAACAAGTAACTTATATTGTTAATTTAATCAAGCAATATGTGACATATGTTTGATGTCCAGACCCTGTGGAAGCATTGGATGTGTTTAAATCTACTGTCATATTCATATACATTATATTTATTTATTTATTTATTTGGGGTTTTACGTCACTTTGAACACTGTACAGATGATATGATGACGGGTAGTTCTGTGGGCAGAGGAAACCAGTGCATACAGTTCATGTAAACTGCCTACCATTGGTAAGCAACTACCAACTTTCCCACATAAGGTTTAGTGTTTGAACCACCGACCTCAGAGGTGGGAGGCGAGTGTGTTACCACTGTCCCACTATAGCCCCTCATTAACATTATAATCGATTTATTTATATCATTCTAAAAAGTGGAATTGTACTGTTTGATAGACATGAGAAAATTCAGACAAATCTTTGGTATGTTTCCTTTTTAAAGGTTAAAGGTTAAATCTTACTCCTGATTTTCAATTTCCAAACCCAGATGTCCCATATCCTCACAATCACCCAGAACCTGCACCTTATAGAATATCTTATAGAATATCTACAACAATTCACATTATAACTTGTATTACACTGTGTATTTATACTCAACACAATATCTCCATCTACCACAGGACTCAGAGCACTATTTGACTCATCTGACTGTACATGTACAGCTCAACGCTCAAGTTACTGACATTCCCCTTTCTGAAAGACAGAGGCTCAGGTATGACTATTTATCAATGTCCTTGAGGTTATTAAACCTGCCACTGGGGATAGGACCCAATGACAGAGGATCTCCATTTTGAGTGGTCATCTGAGCCACAATGTATCTGCCCGTGTCTGGATTTGAACCCACATCCTCTGTGTTCCTAAGCAAGTGTCTTACCCACTCGGCCATAGATCAGTTCTTTCTTATTTTTATTAATAATTAAAATATCACTTAGCTCTGTCATGTTATGAAACAATTTTCAATTACGATATTGCAATGAAGATTGTGTAAAGGTAGATAGTTATGAAATCTTATCAGATTTTATTGATCTTATGCAAATTGTACTATCGAATTCAAGAATGACAAGTATGGAAACTGTTTTAACTGTATGGAATGAAATGTGTAACGAGCACTTTTTGATATCTAGATCTCTATCCATGACAGGCCCTAAGGGACCCACTATGAGAGAATCCAGAAAGATAGTAAGCCAGGAGAGCTATGGAAAGTAAGCTACACTAAAGAAGTCTTCAATTTGCACCTGAAAGATCACAGAGAAACTACAGTTTGGAAATCATAAGGGAGATATTTCCACACAAAACAAAACTGTAAAATGTGTAAAACTTTAGGGATCCTTAAGGTATAAAGAAATTCTTAACTCTGATATCCACCGACAATCCTATTGTGCATATTCCTTCAAGTTTTACTCTTACTCCTTTTATCCTTAACAGTAACGGAGAGTTTTGACAAATATTTTTAAGTTGGCTTATTCCTTTAGAGTTTTAAAATATCACATTTTATATTACAACAGAAAACATATAATACTTATTCTAAAGTGAGAGCATCTAATCAGTTTTGAGCATAAATTTCACATAAAATGGCTTTGTGAGAGACTGTTTTTCATTCTTTATTCATGGATTTCCAAATACGAAGAAACTATAAAGGAGCATAGAGAGTCAAGATTAAGGTCTCCTTACTCAGCAGATAACAGTGTTGACTACACGCCTTTAACTAAACATCTTTTACTTGAGATTTCATTACGTGGGACACTATTACAGAATCTTAATATAAGTTTTTAAGGTCACCTTTATCAGAGGAGATTTGTTTTATTTTTAGTAGAGGAACTTTGAAAATAAAGTTTGTAACAGAGGGTTGTGTATTGCTGATACATTTTTATTAACATTTAGAATGTTGCTTTAAGTATTATTTTGGGAGAGGTTCTAGAAAGACAACATATAACAAATGGCTATCCTGTCTAAATATGAAACCCTAATAGATGCAACTAAATATAAAATGTGTTAAACCACAAATGAGCCCTGTTGAGATAACCATTTTGTGATTATCTGTAGCTCATCAGGCCAGGACTGAGCAATGTGATCTAGAAATAAGTGTCCATATGTGGTCAGGATTGTATTGGGAGTGGTTAGAACACATTTCAGAATGGCCAGAAACTGATAACATTTTTTAATCTACAGGCATTGGGAGCATGATTTGTGATAGTTTTGGCATCCATCATGTGTTTGTATGTTTTCATGTTCATAATCTGGGGTTTCTACAACTGCCACTTTGTCAAATTGTTATTGCAGTTTTGTTTTATTACAAATTCCCTGTAATTTTCAACAAATATTCCACAAAATATTGGAAAAAGAATATTTTTTACCCATGATAACCAACAATCATTTTGCTTGTGAAACACAAAAATACAATCGCAAATGGGTAATTTGCAATTGGAAAATTACCTTCATTTATTTGAATATATAACTGCCATCAATTTAAAAGATGGAAAATCGTGTTAAAGCATAAGGCAAATCTTTATTGCGATTTCCCACATAAAAACATATAGTAATCAGTTTAGGATGGATAACTGATTTTGTAATTGATATTTAAAAATTAGACAATGATATTTATTATTAAATTCAAATAATTATAGTGACACTTTTAGAAATGCCCATAATGCTACAATACAAGTGGATAGGATATGATCTGAAAATATAATCTGAACCGATAGAACATACCATTACACACAAGACCACTGACGAATGCTACAACAACAAAATGACACTATAATAAATCATTTTTATTCTGAAGAAGGCCAGAGGGGCCAGAGTGCATTGTACTCCAATACCATGTACACTAGTACATGGTTTATTGTATTCATGATGTACTTGTATTCCATGATATTGTGAGTAACTATACGCAACGGACTGTTTATGCACACTGATATCAGTGATATGGTTGATAAGTAATTTTTATCATGTTTCCGGAGTACAAATGACACAATTCTCATTGATAGAAAGTGATTTTTATTTCATAACATACAAAACACCAAGAAAGTCCTAACTAACATGTAGTAGTCCTTTGTTTTGTGTCCAAATGCAGCTTCCATCGAGAGACTGGCACCCACAGACAAATGTGACAGTACCACATGGCACAAGGCATCAAACTAGTACACTGTATTTTAAGTATCATTGTTTATTATCAACATAGCAGTGGTCAATGTGATTTACTTTGGTTTCTTAACTAACTGGGCCAACTTTTGACAATCCTGAATTTTGTATGACATATCTGTGTCGTGGTGAGAAGCTTCGTATCTTCCTTGTGCGGGCACCTAGCAAATGCCAGCTGAAGGGATATGCATGACTGCATCATTGTCATATTTACTATGTACTCACTTGTAAGTCCAAGCTGTGGCAAACACTCTCACCTGATGATATTCACCATATCTAAGTGTGCTGTGGTAAAGGCGCTGACATTCATGATGATGGCAAGACAGTACACAAAATACCCCCCCAAAAATCCGCCAGATAAGATAATTACGTTCAACAATGGGGTGGACTTGTGGTCATGAGAAGACACATCATTGTAGGTTCCCATAACTTTCCTGGACCAAAACGAAATGTGAAAGTCAGTGGTAAAAGTAATGCCTCTGATATCAAAACCATTCCTTATAAGCTCAGGTATCCTGTTCAAGTATATGCGCAGGCTTTACATATTTGTGTACATAAAGCATTTGACCTAAGAGAGATAACAATTCTCAATGGGTGCATCTTTTCTTGCCACACCAGTAAACTACAGAGACATTATGTCAGGTATTTTCTCTGTAGGAATCACTAGAGTACTGGTTTCCATGTTAGTCAAAATGTCTAGCTTGAGTGTTGGGTTGTAATAGTTGCTTTTATTAATGGCAAAACCCAGGTATTACGAAACACTTTGGGGAAAGTCAGAAGATGCATCCAAAAAACCTGGCATACTGAAGCCACAAAATCATCTACATATTTTTTATGCTGGAGCCACAGCAATAGAAAATGTAATGCACGCCTTCACATAGGCACTGATAGATTTGCATGCCATGGGGGCTTCTGTGAGCCATAGGAGTATGTTTCACTCAAGACAATCCCAAAATGCCATAACCAAAGTTTTCCATTTTCACATGTTTTGTTTGAAACAAACAACTTATGTCTATCTTATGTCTATCTTGAAAATATTGAACCTCTACCATGTATCTTGAGTTTGCTAGTTATATGGTCTACAACCAGTAATGTTATGGAACAGTCTGCGCCCAGATAATATTTTCTTTCAATTCCGGCATAGAACAGGAAAGGTTTGCAATGATTAACCTTAGATCTGAACCCACCTTCTCCCCTGTCATAAATGGAAAATAGTGTAAACCTGGTAAAGGATTCCTTTTGCAGGGACCTATTAAAGTTCAGCGATTGATTTTGTCCTGCAAATATGCATTAACAATCCTCCGAAGTATGTTTTTTATCAAACAAAGTGCAGGGACCCTGTTAAAATCAAGGAGAAGCAAATTTGATGAGCTCAGTGAGCTCTTAGTATCTCAATATCATTTCCCAAATTGTTTGACAGTGTGCATGTTGATGGGAGATATGTTGCCACACTCTGGCTGTTGATAAGAATTAGGCTTGTTTTAGAACTACAACTTTCATAATTATCCAGCTGATTTATAATTCAAATAAAACTAGAAACTTCATACTTTCTGAACATTTTACTCACAACTATGAGCTTTTGATAGACCTTTCCTCCCATAATGGAAATCCTTCTTGGCTTGTCCAACTTATTTACCCTGTCTAAGACAATTAGCACAAATGTGTCTAAATATGTGCCACCTCTTCCTGGTGATCTCTAACATGGGTGCAAGTTCCCAACTTGTACAATTTAATGTCCCCTTTGAATTATGTCTTTCAGCATGAGGCCCACGTATGCACTGTGTATTATTTGACATACCTCACTCTATTTCACAAAAGAGGTCTGCATGTGTTGAATTCACCCATGTAAAGTCACTGGTATCCTCCTTGAGGTAACGGACGTATGCCAACACATGATCTTTGATATTTCTTTGCTTCATTAAAAATGTTAGAAAAACTGCTGTATGAATTGGGTTACCGACAACTGATTGCTAAAAAATCTCTTTCTTGATGGTCAAAATTGCCTCATGAAGCAAAGTCACTTTTCTATTGACCAGGACACCAAAATTGCCATACCTTTTGGACTAATTTTGATATCTCCAAAATCACATGAGTTTATTTTTAGTTCTTCCAACCTGTTATTATTTGTGACTGCAAACTTGTTGATGATCTGAGGACAGAAATGTTAGGTATTTGTCACTCATCAGACAATGTAATTGGTCTTTCAAACTTATCGAGAAGTTATATATATAATTCCATTACATATATTATAATAATAGGTTAGACTGCCCCTACCTACCTAAGCGTGTCAGGTGGAGATCCAGCCTTTAAGTAAGGTGGGGGTTCACATCAGAGTAAGGTGGGGGTTCACATCAGACATACCATAACTAAGGGGGGCATGCCCCCCGGGAAAAAAAATTTTGGTAAAAATATAGTGCATTTCCTGTAAATTTAACACCACTCTCAAGAAATAATTTTGTACTTTGGCTTGAACCCCTTTGCATTATTTGTCAAGGGGGGAGGGGTTCAAACCCCCTGAACCCCCCCTATCCGCTAGTGTGTATGCAGCTCAAATCAAGCATTAGGTTGTCAAAACAACCACAGAAAGCAGAGCAAGAGACCATGTGTTTCTAGCATGGTGTTTAAAACATTCATTCATGTACAGTTGGTAAATTTGTAAATTCTACAAAAAGTCACTTGATAATAAAATCTGGTCCTAAAACACATCAAATCAAGCCAATTAAAACAAACATAGGACTCCTGCAAAAAGCAAAGTTGCCATTCATTCTTGCCAAGCTGAGGATTATTCCACAGATATATCACAAGAAAACCACCCCAGCCAATGAGATTAAATGTGGGGTTACATCATCATGGAACTGTACACATGAGCTCATATTTTTATAAGGTCTGGGAATAATTCACAGGCGTAGAGACTACCAAGTCTGCTGTCTGGACATTACTAATGATAAGCCCACTTCCTAAGTAACAAAATTCCACCAATTTGGAGTAATAAAACAAACGTTGGTTAGTATATGGAAATTTGTTCCAGGAAATAAAGAATCATTAAAAATTCCCTGGATAAAATGAGATGGGATCAATAAAACAAATATTTGTGCCAAGTGGAAATCACACATGCCTTATTAAAATTATTTTTATCATATATATTATTCTTATTATTCCATTGCATACACATATAAAATAAATAAATACATCATATAATCAACGGAAATTCCTTATATATTAAAAAATTACCTTCCTGGTTTGTCTTTGGAAAATTAATCGTTAATGGGTTTTTGAAGATGTTTTTTTCTCTAAATATGTCAAGTTTGTTTGACTATAATACAATAATGGGATTTTGTAGGGCCATATGCCACACATATGGACCACCAACAATGATTATTGACCTGACACCTCCATTATTGCGTTAGGCTTGAAAACGGATATCAGTCGTGATCCGGATCACTGTTGGATCCAGGACTTTTAAAATGATTTATCCATTTCTTCATAGATTTCTAAAGTGTTATCATGCGTATGTGTAGCATAAAATCACCACTTGGAAACCATTTTATAAGTACATCTGACTATTTATAAATTAACATTAACAGAGTGTAAGTCAAAAAAGGTTATGATTTAAATAGGCCAGAATTGTTCTTTGATACCTTAGGCAAGAAGGTTATGCTTTTAGTGGAATATGTTCATTTGCAAAATAACTCATTACCTTGTGAATGGATTTTTGTTTTCACTGGTTGCCTTTTCTTTACATATGTTTTTCAGCTGAATTTCTCATCCTTGTAGAAAATGTGCATTTGTTTTACTGATTCTTAAAAGTGATGGATAATAAATGTAAAATAACTCTTGTGAAGAGTATTTATAAATATAATCACTAGAAAAAAATTCTTCTGATAAAATTTAAATATGCCACTCATCAGCAATATATTTGAACCTTGTAAAATTTACAGAGCAAACTCTCTCAGAAGCCTATTGGTTTCAGTAAAATTGCCATCTTATCATAGGCTGTTACCTCTGTATGGGTTCCACTCCCACAAGTGGCAATCTTGACGGCCTGTCCCAATATGACCCTGGCTTTTGAACGGGACATAAAACCCCCAAGTTTGAAATTTAACCATTCCCAAATCACACTAGAAATGAAGCTGTTACTGCAATTTTCATTACAATATTTGGTTACTTAATATTTTATCACATCGACGGTTGGCAATACATTTTACAATTTTTGAATGCAAAGAAACAGGCATTAAGGTGCAATCACTTTTACCCGATGAAACAGCTAAGTTTTCACTCTGATCTAGTCTTTGATGTGTTTAACTTAATTTATTATAAACGCAAGGTTGTTGTTTTTTCCACAAAATAGGATTAAATACAGACTGGAACATATTTTTTTATATTCTTGGATAATTTATATTACAAATTTGTCAACAAGGGCCATTTTTCATTAATGTTTCGAAAATTATCTAAGCTATAATTTTTTTACTTACATCATTAGAAAATAATGTTTATAGGGCTTCGGTTCATTTGTGTTGTATTACAATACATGCAGAAATGTTCTCATTTTTGGTGATATATATTTTACATAAGCCATTCGAGAAGTTAATATATTAATTTATAATATAACACAAGTACAGTCTAACCTGTATGAGAAACCACTTCTATATAAAGACATACTTCTATATAAAGACCGCTTCTTGATTCCCAAGATTGCATTTCTCTTTAGTTTTTACCTCTATATAAAGATCGACCCCTAGAAAATACCTTTTATTCTATTTCACAATGGTGTTCCGTATGTACATGTTTCACTTTATTCCTGATGTAGATCCGAGCCCTTCTCTGGTGCCCATCAACTGGAAGCATGCATTTCAATTTGTGGCCAACTCACCTTAAATCCCTACCCAACAGAAGTGTTGTTAAGAAATTTTAAATATAAGAAAATATTACCAATTTTTTTATATCATGGAGTAAGTTGTACAGATAACTGTTTTAAAACAGGACTACATCGGATCACTTGGATGGAGAAATGCAACCCCCCTTTAAGGCTTACAAGTCAGTTTTTCCAAATATTTAAAATGAGTGCAAATATGGGAACACACAGGATATTTATGTATTATTGTACTATTTTAAACGCTTCCCAGGGTCTGTGTGAATACCCCGTTGAAATAAAAAAAATCACACATTTTTGTTTTCATGTTATGTCCCCATCAGCATTTATTGTTTTTATACAGAATGTTTCAGTAGGGAACCCTTCATTAACAAGTAAATCAAATGAAATGAAATACTCTAACACATATGAACAACTTCCTCAATGGCTGATGTGAGGATCTAGGTGGTGAAGTGGATAACACAACCCCTTCCCACCTCTGAGGGCCGTGGTTCAAACTCCAACTTTATGTGATATAGTTGATAGTTGCTCACCAAAATCTTGACTAAGTAGTATTTTCTGGTTTTCTCTAACCTTAAAACAACCGTTTGTGATTTGACCTATACAGAGTATTGATAAGACACCTGAGGCTCATATTGGACCAGATGGTTTAGAAGTTTTGGGATTTAACCACTTGGCTTTAACCTATGTGGACATAGGTTTAAGCCCAGCTTGTAACAATATGTCAGATCCTTTGGGAACCTATCTGAATGTCACCTTTAATGTTTTAAACAGACATTAAACCCAACCATCGACATCAAATTTAAAACTTAGAGACTATATTATAGTATAGGTTATTTCAAGCAATTTAAAGCAATGCATTATGCTAGGTTATTTCCTACAGCAGAGAGTCTATGTTTCTGGATATGTTTGTTTACTTGTCCTGTTTGCCTGTGTTGATGATTATTCAAACCCAATGAGCCAACTCTATGAAAGGAAGGGGTTTTTGAAAGTCCCAGACCATAGTCTGGATACAAAACATCCCAAATTTTCGACAGTCCTATTATCAGGAAATTGCAATATGGGGATACTAGGCTCTGTTAGAGAACGTATGTGCTTCAGGAGTACTGTCTACTTTAAAATTATCATCGAGATAACAATAAAATACAATTTCTTAAATCTTCAAAGGCCAGACATTACATATTTAATACTTTGTTTATCGTTTGCTTCATGAGTTAGAGAGACCTTCTGAAAAAAACAATCAGTGCACTTGAGCTGTATTTAGACTTGAATCTCTTCCTTGTGGAAAATTTTGTCAATTTTCCCTGCTAAATATAAAAGTCTGTGATTAACGTGTTGTAAAGTAATAGATTTTAGCAAGTCATGTATTTGAAAGGTTCAACAATGGCTTGGAGGATATAAAACAATATTTATCTACTAACAAGTTGAAACTTAATCCAGACAAAACATTGGTTGTCACTTATGCAAATAAAATGCCACAGAACAATTTGAAAAAAAATTCAGGTAAATACACTTGGCAATCCCTTACATCATGCTGAGGGTATTTATATTCTGGGTGTATATTTTCACTGCTTCTATGCGCATGTGCAGACTTCTGTAGTCCAAATTATAGCACACAGAGCCCCTGATAGTATCTCACATGTGATTCAACTGTTATGGCTGCAAATACTCTTGTAAGCAGTTAGCTTGACTATTATAATTCTAGATTTATGACCAAACAGTATCATAAGCTGAACATTCCTTCACGCTGGTTATCCTTAATACTTCAAGTCCTATTCTAAAATTTAAAAGTACTGTAAGAAATGAGATGTAGCATGAGGTTCTAGAGGTTCCACAGTTTTTCCCATCTTTGATGCTACCGCAAGCATGTCCCTCTTATTTTGATTTAAGAGTACTTTTTAAGAAGGAGATCAGACAAGGAAGAATTTACTGAAAAATGTATTAACAACAAGACACATGGACCAAACTGATTGCTGCTCCAACAAGGACTTATGACATCAAAGAATGAGCTACCCATATTTTCAGTGAGCCAAAGATAAACAGTGTCTGGGATAATACGAGTTCAATCAAAAGGATACCACAGACTTCAAAGATTTTTCTATTCACAAATATTCATCTAAAAATCACCAATGTCAGACCGAGACATAATAATGCTTTATCTTATAACAGTGAACCATGTTAAAGTTATTATTTATTTCCTTTAGTGTAACTTGGAAGCATGTGCCAGTTACTAAGCAATACAGAATGAAAGGGCTTCTGGAAAAGAGAGATACATTATGTAAGATATATCCAATAAGAGCACTCAGTAGGAACATATCTTCGCCAAGGTCTTACACCTCAGATATTGCTTATGTTTTCAGTGATAAAAAATTATTTCGAAATTCCTGGATCGAAACGGCGATCCGGATACCTAATCTAATCAAATCATCCATCCCTTCTGCTACTGTCGATATATATATATATTTTAATTTCACCACTAAAAACATAGTAATTTCTTCTTTAAGATTTTGCTGATCACCAAAAACATAGTAATTTCTTCTTTAAGATTATGCTGATCACCAAAAACATAGTAATTTCTTCTTTAAGATTTTGCTGATCATCAAAAACATAGTAATTTCTTCTTTAAGATTTTGCTCATCATTGAGAGTGGTTTTGACAAATAATCTCACCTAACCATTACATACACTTTATCAGGTGACTCAAATTAAGCAGTATATTTAATACCGTTACATATTTAATAAATACCACCTGATCGAACTTAAGAGGCCGTATTCAAAGTACCACTGATAGGTAACTCTCAAATCAGCTTAATACCCAGATTACACATTTGGGAGTACTGGCCTCCTAAGGCAACGTACGAGCATGAAATATTCAACTCACCCAGGCTCTATTCTCACTCGACACACTTTGTCCCTTAGTAATACCTAATTGGCTGCAATAATTCGGGATTTGCATTCGGGTTTGACACACAATGGATGGCATTTTGCAGATGTAATAATATTTTTTTTCAAAATATTTGAAAACCCTGTGACAAGCTGTCACATACTAAAGTGAAATGTCCGTGCTGGAGGGGTTAAGCAGGGGCCTGAATGGTTATATGTGGCAGCTTGCTTAAATTTGCACTACCGTTCTACGAAGCAGTGTGAACTGGCCTTAAGTGTAGTACATAAACCTATATGATTAGTTTATCTCTGACTTTATCTCTGATACTTAATGGGAAAAGTAGTTGTATTTAGTAATCCTGTGAGTAGTAATGGTTGAGTCTACTCAGCTAGTACTGCTCCCAAAATCAAAAGTGTATGTGACATAATGCATAGTATTTTAATAGCAAACTCTACTGAGGCTCATGCTTCTTACGATCACTTTTTTCATTTCTTTTTTATTTATTTTTTTGTCTTCGGATATTCAGGAATTGTTGAGCAGCCTGATGAGTATCTGTCTCTTCACTGAAGTTAAGCAGCATTGGGCCACATTAGTACTTGGATGGGTGACCACTTTAGTGCCCTACTTGTGTCTGTGATGGCTTTGCGGCTCCCACTAGTAGACCGAAATCCCTTTTGGCCTTGTTAGTTAAGTGCTCACCCCTTTGGGGAGACACAGGGTAACAATATATGGTTTATATGCAAACAGGTCTTAATATACAGTTACTGTATATTTAAAAGTAGCCTTACTAAAGGCACAAGTTGCTTTGTAATTAAGGGAAACCTTCAATTCAGATAATAAAGTTTCAGTGCTCAATTTTATATTAGCAAACTGCTAATACAGATTGTTTAATGAGCTTATATATTTATATATATATATAGCCAATCCTGTGGGAATGCTTTAAAAATATCAGATATATGTGTACATATTTGCACAAGATATGGTAGAAATGTGAACCATAATCAAGGCTAACTAAGAAGTTGAATGTGCACAGTTTGGACTTGGGCATTGTAGATTCATAATGTACTGATGTAGTATATCTAATGTAGACAATGATGGCTTCTCCTGTACTTCTCATGTACTGGGGAAAGAGGGGACGAAGATATATGGGTTCACACAATCACCGACCACTTTTCAACCTGGGTTCAAATCCCAACTTGAGGTCAGACCGTTTCAAAACACATCTTATATGTTTATTCATTTCATGGAGACACCAACACTTACTTCACCATAAGAATAAAACCTCACTGGGCGGAAATTATACACAATTATTCACAATGTTGGACTATAACTCTGCTTATTGTCCAATCAGCGATGGATAATTACTGTTCTTATACAATAAGGGTTAAATTGTTTTAAAATCTACTTTTAAATAACACTTTTTGGTGGGTGATAATTGGGCAATTTATTATGCAGAGTTATAATTTTGATGAGATTTTTTTCCTCTGGACCGTTCAGATTCACTGACAGAGCCATGTCGTGTGGGAGTAATTGTTAGATTTTTTTATTATTATTTGGGGGTGGGGATGTGGGGGATTTTAAAAAGTTGTTATGTTTTGTGTGATGGATGTCATCTGGATCTTTCCAAATATGTCATAGCTTCTTCCTTTGGCCAGGGTCTCATCACAAAAATTGTCAAAAGCAGCTCATTCCTTTTGAAGTAATGTCAACCTCAAAGCCAAGGACATTCAAAATACATTCAAAATGGGGAGTTTTTTTGTATCCAGAATACTATCCAGATTTCCCCCCAATTTTTTCCAATTCTCCATTATGTCAGGGACTACCTACACATAAAATATTTTGCAATGATGTGTTAATAAGGTTTGGGAGTGATTAGAAACACAAACAAACAAACACATACACAAACACAACCTCACTTGGGGGTGGTAATCATCCAATCACTGTGACCAGTGCCTAAGTAAAAACTAGGGATGGGTCGGTATGAAAAATATGAACATCGGGATTTCGCCAATGCAAAACCGTACCGAATTCGGGACTCCGCGTTTTAGTTCACCCCAATCAAACATGGACGTTTCCTCAACGACATCGCAATAAAAGCTCATAAATGCACAAAATATGTGATAAAAACGCATAATGTCTTCATATTTCTGGTTTCTTTCCAATATTTTAAGTTTTCCTTTAATTTTATGAGCTGACAAGCGAAATTGAGGTTATAAAGTGTCGTAACCAAAACATAGCAGTTCTGCTCAATGTATCGCTTATAAAAGTCTGCAAATGGACGAAAATATGGGGATAAAAGCTTATAATTTCTTCAGATTTTGGGTATGTTTCTAATATTTTATCTCTTCCTTCCATTATATGTGCTGACAAGCGAAGTGGCGGTTGTAAATTCTCATCACGGTATTTCAGTAAAGTGCTCTCGATACCGAGATACCGGAACTACCGACCCATCCCTAGTAAAAACAAAAACTTAACATGTTTTAATGAGAAGTAAAGTAACTGATTCACTTTGTTTTTATGTCATTATTAACCTTCTTCTATATCAGCATAAATGGTATATTCTAGTTAGAAAAGAAAATAATTAATTTGGCCTCTCAGGGCTTCCGTAAATTACAATCAATTAGACACAATGTGCTTTTCTGTGTGAACAGATCGATATCCTTGAAACTGGGTCAATAAAATTCCCCAAAGTTTCGCTGTTTCCTTATATATTCAGGTACTTTTGAATAATATATTTACACTTCCTAATACCGTGATTCAATATATTCGTACATTTGAAGCTAGAAAAAAAAGGGATTATGTGCCTGAACATATATTTGCATACCGTAATCACGTGACATTGTTGTAGCGTGGTTTAAATATGTTTGCAATCACAGAAATTGAAAAATGGTCTGTGTCACTGCTTTGGTTGGATAGATTCTTGTGCTGGATATAAATTCTATGTGATGCAATATTTTCAGTGAATCATGGTGATTTGTTTTGATTTCATCTTTATAATTCATAGTTTCATGTTTTGTACAGTGGCGGTATTTATAACGTTATTAATATTTTTGTCTTTGGCTGCATTTTCACTCATTTTGTGACACATAAGGGCACCCAGAGAATGACCAATTTTTGTTGGCATTATGATGCTTAGTATTGCATTTAATAAGCTTTGAATACAGGGTCACTTTAACAGTGATTTTTAGGAATTTCAGTTAAGCACAAAATTGGGTTCATGCATATTACATCTTGAATTATTTTATTATTTTTTTACTAGTATGAATGATTTTTAAATATATGGATTTATTTCAAGTTCAAATGCTAACACCTTAGTCAAAGTTTATAGTTGTGTAAATCATTATAAATTTAATTTTATTGTAATATCTCTATGCACAATTGCTACCTACAAGTTTGAATTGAGTGAGGTTTTGTAGAGGTCTTGAGTGGCCTAGTGGGTGTAGCAAGTATGGCATCTCTGTGTGACTTCTACTGCAACAAGTGGCAATACTCAGGACCAGTCCCGTTATAACCCTGGCTGTTGTACAGGATGTAAACCACCAACTGTAACCTTTGGTTACATATTCTCTTATTAGATTAAATAGCAGTTTTGATCTTTATTACACTTGCGAGTTTTGTATTGTTAAAAGTGTCCAATATCTTTCATCATTGGTCAGTTGTTTCCCTCAGTGATTATGACCATAAATGGAAGCCCTTTTCACACATTTTTAAAGACACCCTTTGTAGTTTTTGTTCAACTTTAATTATCATAAAAACCCAAAAATACAGAAATGAAGAATAATAATGTTGAACAACATCTTAAGAATTACAAATTAGGGAAGAGGTGTAATTTAAATAGGTTAATAGCCTCGTAAGTGTCCAATATTACAAAATAATGGATTGTTGACTTCACAACCTGGTAAACTATCCGCTATTTCTAATATTGAACACCTACTTGGCCATTAGCCTATACATAATAGCTAATCAATGTACTTATAAGGTAATTTTTTACCTTTGATGACGGTATGAGTTATAGTTTGTGCACTGTGCCTAATATCTTGAATATCTGTAATGATTAACTTAGTGTTTATACAAGATACTTCAGGGCCACTGTGGCAGAGTGGTAACACTCTCCCCTCCCACCTCTGAGGTCGGGGTTCGGTTCCCAGCCCTACCTCAAGTGGGAAAGCTTGTAGTTGCTTGCCATTGGTCGGGAGTTTATAGTACAGAACCTTGACCAACTGTATGTACTGGTTTCCTCTGCCCTTCCAACTACCTGTCGTGATATGACCTGAACAGTGTTGCAAGCGACGTAAAACCCCAAATAAATAAACAAAATACACAAAATACTTCAAGGCTTCTCTGCAAGGTTATAGGTTGCTTCAGACAGCTGATAGGCGTAGTGATTCTTAGGTGTGCCAAATACACTCTTAGTCCTCATCTGTCTGGTGGCAGTGGGTTCAAATCTGCTTCACGGGAAACATACCAGCTTCCTCACATATGGCCTATTTTAAGTTTACCTAAGTATTCAACGACAAAAGATTTCAGTGTATATTCTTATATTCCTCTATCAATATACCAGACATTTTGTCCTCAAAAGGCTTCAAAAAAGCACATAGCAACTCATATTTATATGCGGGTTATAGCTTTGGAAACTTACGTCATGGCGATTACTAAATCAAACACACCCTGTTTTTCATTGAATTTCCGAAAACCAGTTCTAAAATTTACATTCAACCACAACGATAACACTGGCCTTGTGGGAAATACATTTGCCTAGGACAAAGGTCAAAGTTCAGCAGTCAGGGTCCTTTTGAGACAGGTCCTCAGCATTGTCACTTGTAGGAGTCAAACCACACAGAATTGACAGCTTGTGATTAGATGCCAAACCTGCTGAACCGCCACACCTATGAGGATCTCCTTTGCTTATGGTAACATTGTGGTTTCGTGGGTAACACACTCACCTAGGAACAACAAGGACCCGGTTACAGGCATATGCGGATCCATAGTGACTTGTATGACCACTATTAAAATGATAGTCTTCTTTTATTGACTTCCATCCCTAGTAACAGCATAAATTAATTCAGAGGACTTTGATAAATGCTCATCCCAAAGCCTGTGTTGTTCAGTTAAGGGAATGTGATTCACTATAGGCCTTACTGTTCCTCCTTTCGACTCATTAGTCTTCAAGTCGGTCAAACATTTTGATCACAGCTTTGCCTTGATGCTCTTAAGATCTGGAATGAACTCCCTCATGATGTGTGCAGTGCAGCATCAGTTGCCTCCTTCAGAAAGAAGCTTAAAACTTACCTGTTTGCAAAAGCCTATCTGCCATAGCCTCCTCTGTCACCATGTGTCTCCTTGGTATGACCTAGCTATGTCCTCCGATTAAAGTTAACGGCCTTGCATTATGTTCAGTTGCGCCTTAGAGTCCATCAGTGATGGAGATAAAGCGCTGTAAAAGTCCACATTAGATTAGATTAGATTAGATATGAGGTGAAGTTGGGAAGAGGACAAACAGCATTTTGAGTTCAACAGTAAGGTTTGGATTTATTCTATGTTTTATGTCACATTCAACAGCCAGTCATATTGTGAAGGGTAGTTTACGGGTGGAGGAACCAGTGCACACTAGTTGGTCAAGATTTTGCACTGTAAACCACCAGGCATCAGCAAGTAACTACCAACTTTCCAACATGAAGTGCCCAGGCCAAGATTCGAACCGGCGACCTCAGAGGTTGAAGGCAAGCACTCCCAACAGTAAGGAGACATTGAGTTAAGTGTTAGTACAGCCATTGAAAGTGTCTTCGAAATAGGTTACATTCCTGAATCCAAGTTATACATAGACAGTGTATATTACCGATAACCAATTGATATTATTGGACAGATTAAGATTTCACTGTTGTTTTTCTGAGTCATAATCGGTAACAACACCTTGTTTTGGAATTTCCCAGTATACATGAAGTACAACCCCCTTAAAGTATAGGCCAATAAATAAAGAGTGTAATTGTTGTGGGTCTTTTCAAAAGTCTGTTAGTGTATTTCTGTTTGAAGTATTTCTACATGAATTGGCTTATTATAAAGAGATCTACAGTCTGTCTGAAATCTGTATATCCTGTTTATATACGAGAACTAACCATTTACCTTCCTCAGGGATTCCCTCCTATTAAATATGTATTATTAGCATTTTTTCATGTACATAACATTACGAAAGCAGTATTTCTGTCTTGAATATATAGTGAATCAAAAAGTCAGAAAGAAGGATATTACTTATGCAATAGAAGGATATAAGTATGAAATAGGACATTACTAATATATTATGAGAGTAGTTCTTAAGATATGTTATGAAAATGAGATAGGCCTTCAACTAAGATCCTACAGCCCCAAGCTGTTTCTAGTGTTCTTGTGTAATTTTAAGTGGTCATAACTTATGGTATCACTCTCATTTCTGAAAAATGAAAGTAAGACAGTTCACAAGTATTTTTGTGCTTAATAGCCAGAATATTAAATTAATTCCGCTTGTCGTCTAAACCAAAATTTCTTTGGTGAGTATTTTATGGCAAGTAGATATTTAACAGTGGTAGAGAATAGAACAAGTTTCATTTCCATCAAATGTACCTAAAATGTTGTATGACTAATCAAATAAAACTGTGTCTAATATAGAAACCACACAGATAGTAAAATGTATTTGGGGTGTGTTCTGTGGTATAAAACAGCCAGCCTAAACATCATTTATAAGGCATTAAACAATGTTTATGTTTTATGGTGAAATGGTTTCTTGGAGTGAAAATTTGGGAGGCCTTTGACATATGGAAATGTAGTTTTTCTGGACTATGTAAAAAGCTAACACCAAATGTATTCCAAATAGTTAGGTAGGTAACATATTTATGCAGTGAACAAACACACATGTTGTCTGGTAGATTATTATTATTATTACTATATAGTTAACTCGTTCATCCTAAGGGTGATCATTTAGCTACAAAGGGATGCTAATTATTTTATGTTATTCTTAGCTTAAGAGTATTTTAATATATGCATGTATTATCGCTCTGAGATTTAGTTTGATGTTGAGAGTTTAAAATAATAATTATAATAAACACATATGTATAAATGGTTAGTGCAAAATAAATAAAAAACAGTATAAACATAGATCTATAAAGTCTGCTAGGTCTCCATTACTTTCTGTTTCTGTCAATAGTTCGTACAATTGTAAACTTTAATTGGTCCCCTTTAGCATTATGCGTTATTTTCTACGCCATATACTAAGACAAAAACCACTTGCATTCATCACCTGTTGAAAGGTACATTTCAGGTTTTTATTTGTACATTTGTATTGATTGTCATCTCTTTAAACAATCTCTTAGTTTAGACAAGTCTAGACATGTGCTTACACCCAAACCTAGAGTTAAAAGTGCTAAGAATAGTCCGCCTTTTTCCCAATTCAGCATTTGTCTATATTTATAAGTAATTAGCCTGTCATCAGTCTCTTGAGGCCCAATTGATTTTGGGTGTGTTTATTTATTTGCCTGTTGTGATTACTTCAAAATTAATGAACAGATCTTTTTTGAATTTTTTAATGAAGGGAAGATCTTGAACATATGGACCCCTTGCATCTTAGGTCATAATGATACGATTTTGATTTCTAATCATCACGGATGTATGGGAAGAGATATCCTATGTTAAAAGTTTTAGATTCACATTTTACATTCATTCATTGTCATTCAAACAACAGAAACGTGCATCCCAGTCACCACGGATTACATGAGATAAGGAATGTTGATAACCCAGTCATTTCCTGGTTTGTTGTTGGCCAGGGCAGATGTGTTTTTCGCCCACAGAAAATGTGTGTAGAATGATCTGTAATCTTAAAGTCCTGGGTTCAAGTCCCATCTGGACCAATGTTTTTTTAAATTTGATTTATGTATTTTATTTTTAAGTTTTCCATATAACGAAAAGGGAAGAACTTAAAATCACAGTATTTTATTTATTTTTTCTCTGAAAACTTTTACCAAGACCAGATATCCAACTTGATAGTGCAGGGACATTGCAGGGCAAGACCTCTGCAGATTCATTGCAGGGGCATTACTCAGGTTCAATCCCAAGGAATTCCCAAGCAGTTGTTATTATTATTATTATAATACAGCTTAAGCTTTTCTGTCAGCAAATAAGTTTTGTTTCTGTAAAAACTGCAGTAACAGTAATCATAAAACTGGTCACATTGAGTCAAGTTTTTTGTACTCTCTTTGAATGCACCTAGTTTTAAATGTTTTTTTGATTTTCAGTTTAGTCCAATTTTTCTTCTGAACCAACACATGTGGGAAATTTTTTCGGGAAATTTGGGGAAAATATTCTTCCTAAAATATAACATTTTTTTTTCAACTTTTCCTTTTTATCTCTCATTGTACTGTCTGCCAAATGCCTGCTATCACTCAACCACTTTGAATTCGCTTTTTGCAGAGTTTATTTTATTTTATTTATTTGAGATAAGGCTAGTTATTGAGTTTCCACTTGTTGTACCCCTGCTCCACTATCATAAGTTTGGTTCCTGATAACCTGAACAATGTAGTCCTAATGAGTATTACCTCGGCCAAGGAGGCATTGTTGTCCTGACTGTGTTTGTTATCTGGATTGGGCAAATACTATGTTGGAACTTTATGAAAAGAAAAATCAGGAGATGGGTCTGGGTCCAACTTAGATCCCACTTAATTTTGAGATTGATCTAGATCAACTTCCGGATACAAAAAAAAGTAGTCCCAATTTTTTCCATTTACTGATTCTTACATGTCTTGGTGGAGGTTTGCATTCTTTGAATGCTCCCGTTGTATTTGTTGGACTCTTCTTTTGTGTTAAGCAGAGGATAAATTGTGCAATCAAAGATGCCCATACCACAGTTAAACTTAGAACCTTTACAAGTGAGGATTTCTGCCTTCACTAGTCTCAACCAAACATTTTTGTTGTAAAACCGTCAAGAGCCATCTTTGGGGTGCTGCAACATACATTTATGCTATTACAATTCTCTTTGACTGATAAGACCTATCGTGATAGCTCATCAAATATTATTTATCCCATTATCTCGCAAGAGAAGATTAGTGGCACGAGTCCAGAGATATCTGCACAAGTGTTGTGGTCACAGCTTATTACTTATGGGAAGGAGGTCACGTGTTTTTTCTTTTTGTCTTTTTGTTATAACTCCAAAAGTAAGGAATAGATCTTTATAATTTATATGGATGAGACCTGGTGAAATGAAGAAGTGGCTACATTTTGAGAAAGATCTTCATCATATATTCTGGACACCAAAACAATACTCCAATTCATAACCCCCATTGTCAACGTTCTTTTCAATGTCTTTGGATTTCTGGATGACATTACGCCGGAAGTAATCAGTGGATTTTCATGAATTCTTTTTATGTAGGTTGAACCCGGCCAAAGGAAGAAGAAAAAATTACATTTTTGTTAAAGGTCTGGATTATATTCGTCAAACTGAGATGTCATACAGAAATAAAAACAAAGTTATTGAAAATTGGAGTTTTGACAAAAATCTGTTTTGTTTTGTTTTTGTATCCAGTGTTTGTTCCAGATATTTCCCAAAATTTTGTCACTTCATCCTTTGGTCCAGGGACCACCCACATAATTTAAAAAAAAATTTTGATACTCATTTTTTGTATTGTTTGTATTATCTGACTTATTTTGGTTTTACTTTTGACTTATTTTCTCTCACTGACTGTTTTTTTAGTAAAACTGCTTTACTTCATCTTATGTGGCTGACTTAGTTTTTATCAGAAATTGACTTATTAGGTTATATAACTGTGCCTAAAATTTCAGCCAATTTTCAGGGTGACACAATACAATTTAAGATACAAAAGCAGTTGATATATTGACAACTTGTTTGTATAAACTAATTTGTATCAACATTTGACTTGTATTAAATATTTTGTATTAACAAGAATTTTACATTTTTTAAAAATTTCACTACAATTTTTTGTTTCACTCCTGGATTCAAATTATTGTTGTCAAACATTGGTAATCATTCCTGGCAAATCACAATTTGTTAAAGGTTAAGGATGAATCATAGGTCATAAGGATGTGAATGTCGCTATTGCAAGTAAGGCATTGGATATTTTTATTAACCTCATGCGTGTGTATACACACTATTTTTAAGGACAAGATCTAGCGAGGCCCATGTGAGATCACTTTTGTTGTTGTTTTTTTATGTAACCGAACTTTCATGAATTGTGGCGTAGCATCATGAATACCCGTCTCATCACTTAAGTTAAGCAGGAAAGGGTTATGTCAATACTTGGTTGCTTGATGGTCAGACTTTTAGGCCACGAATGGGTGTATCTGACTCCGAATTGCTTTTCGTCTCCAGACTTTCATATATTCTCGTGCACTACACTCATTGGCCAAGAATGATTGTCACTCCCACAAGTGATAATGCTGAGGATCTGTCACAATATGAGCACGGCTGTTGAACAGGACGTAAAACCTCAAGTTTGACCTTTGTCCTAGACCCAGCTAATATATTTCAAATTACGCTTTTTCTAACTGCTTATGTCCCATCCAGGTGTGATTTAATGTCACATACACTGGCACAGGTTATGCAAATAAAACACTTGCAGTACTTGGTTTGGTTTAAGATATATATACCTGAAATTGGAAAATTTTTGTTTTCAGTTATTTTCACACCCGCAACGCTGGCTTATCGCCCTAGACTGTCCCTTGACTATTCTGTGGAACATTTCTTTTGTTAACTTAGCGCACTCAGTTCCTCATTGTGCCTTCAAAGCTGTAGACTACATTTGATTCCAGATTACATGCAGTTGTACAACAACTTGATTGATCACTGGATTTTTGGTCTTCTATGTTTGGGACCTATCCTCTGAGGGAGCATAAAATCCCCAGGGAACAGAAACAGAAATGAACAGAAATGGTCATCCCCGAGATTTTGTTTTTCAGTTAAGAGAATGTCAAATTAGTCAAAACGAGTTCCAAGATTTTTAACATTCTCCTGGCAAAAGAATAGTCAAAAGAGTCCATTGATAACATATTATTACATGGTTATTACCTCTGCTTGGAGGTTATGTTGTCTGGGTTGGTACATTTGTTTGTCATTTGGTGTGCTTGTCTGTGTTCATGGTAAATCCAAAAGTTCTTTCTGAAATTCTTTATGTTGATAAGGCCTGATCAAATGAAGAATTGATTCTAATTTGGGAATGATCTGGATCATACACTAGAAACAAAAGAAAATCCCCAATTTTCAAAAGTTTCCATTTTCAATATATTTTAATGACTTTGGCTTTTTCTGGTTGACTTTACTCCAAAATGTAATTAGGTGATGTCCATGAATTTGTTCATGTGGGAATGACTTCACCAAAACAAGAAGTTATTATATTTTGGGAAAGATAAAGATCATTCTCTGAGTATAAAAAATTGCGGAACTCTTGAGAAGGCATCCTTGTGGAGGTCTGTGCTCTGCGCTATCTAGTTTTTATTTGTTATCTTCACGAGTCTTAGCAGTCAATGATTTGTCAGTTTTTCTGCCTTCTTCAACAGGAAATGTCATGGTTGGATACAGGTTTATAATCAGCTAGGTTTTATGATAACTTGCAATAGTATAACTGGTATTAGATGTTCATTGAATTCACCACTAATGCTTAGATCAAACCTCTCCTTTTCTGTCATTTAGGTACCTATTTGCTTTCTTGTACTAATTTGTCCTTCTGCACAAAACACCTTTGTAATCTGGGTAGTACAGGTTGAAGAACAAGTCACTCCAACATCCTTTCTCCCTCCAACACATATATTCACAAGATAGTTCACAAGGTTTCAAAACAAGAGGTCAACAAACACAAAACATGTTGCAAGTTGAGTCAAATCCCGATGACGTCAGCCTACCTAAATGAGAAAACCTAATGAAGGTATTCCACTAAGCTACAAAGCGGGCTGAACCACAACTGAACACAACCAAAAGTAGGCCTACACAAGCCCATTCGGCTGTAGCTCGTGACTCCAGTGAGAAAATGTGTGACAGAATTGTTATAAATGGTAATAAATTAGTAAAAATCCTTGGGCAGTAATTATTGGATAAGTCTATTTTCATTTTAAATGAAACAAAAGTTATAGAAGATTTCTGAAGTTTATATATTAGCTGTTGTCTTTGTTGTTGACGGAATGTAAAAAAAAAAGTGAAATATTATTCTGTCAGATTATATCCCATATATATTTGGATTTTTTTTCCTTTCTAAAAATAAATATATGAAATATTATGGAGAAAATTTTCAAGAGGAGAAAGATTTTGCTTTCATTTTATAGAATTGTTGTCTTGTTATATACTGTAGTTGAGGTCATAAATTTATAGTGAATATACTAAAAGGGTATAAACTCTTTGAATGTCATTTAAACAAAATATATTTTCTAAAAAATAACGGTATATTGCATAGGTTTCCACTTTTATGCAGATGGTACAGATGATATATTCATCTCACACATAAGAATGTGGCTCAAAATTTGGTTGAAAAGTTGCCTGGAGGATGTCAAAAAGTGGTTGTCTGCAAATAAGTTGAAGCTAAACCCTGATAAAACCGAATTCATTGTTTTTGGCTCAAAAATACAGCGTGAAAAACTCAACAAATCCTTTCCAGTTAATATTCTTGGCAATTTCCTCTCTCCTGTAGGAGCGGTCAGGAACCTTGGTGTATGGTTTGATAGTGATTTTTCCTTTTCAAGGCATGTTCAAAATATCTGTAAGTCCTGTTTTGCTCAAATCAGGGATCTTAAGCATCTCAGAGGTTATCTCACACATCATGCTGCTCTTATGGCTGCGAATGCTTTGGTTTGAAGTCAACTTGACTACTGTAATTCAATGTTTAGAAGTATCTCAGCTCTTGATCTTCGTGAGCTGCAATATGTTCAAAATAGTCTGGCTAGAATTGTCACCAACACCACCAAGTACTCACACATCACTCTTGTCAGGAAGATTCTCCATTGGTTGCCTATTGAACACCGTTGCATATTCAAGACTGCCTTACTGGTGTACAAGTTCCTACATTGTGGTCATCCAAAATATTTTGCACCTTTTCTTAAACCCAGACAAAGTGTGTATAACACATGCAAAAGCCAAGCTGATATATATTGTGTTCCTTGAGGTCCCCCACTTTGCCACTTCAATATATAAGTCTTCTAAGCATTTTGGCCTCAGTTTTGCTTATGAGGCTCCAAAGATTTGGAATGATTTGCCTGATGATGTACGTTTGGCCGCTTCTCTCTACTCATTCAGAAGGAAGTTCAAAACCTATCTCTTTGCACAAGCATATCCACCCTTACTTCTGCTTTCCCTGGTTTCTCTCTGTGGCGCTGACCCTTGCTATGTCCCAGGTTTATGATTATAGCTATCTGCTTTCTGTTTGGTGAGCCTAGAGTCTATCTTTAGATGGAGATTAGGCGCCTTAAAAATACTATTAGAATTAGAATATACTCTATCTGGCATCTCCGTGATATTGGACTTGGCAACAGCTATGGAGTGTTTTTTCAATTGGATTCTGATGTTGCGCTTTAGACTCTGCCTGGCAGAGATTAATGTATATGAAAGTACAGAAAAGAATGGAATAGAATAATTAACCTATTGTCATCATGTGAATATTATTGCTTGTTAATACATTGTCAATATCCTACCTTAGTCTAATTGATGGCCCATAAACTGTCTTGTGAAATTTGAATATGGACTTAAAAAGAAGAGGCCATAGAGCATTGATAATTATACTTTGGATTTATAACTTTGAGCAGACATGCCACAAGGCTCAATGTCTGTGTCTAAAACACAACAAGAAGTTTATACAAGACCACATAATGGTTACCCAATTCACAGAAACAGTGACAAACACTCCCGTCTATCACACATTGATTCAGAGGAACTGTACTAGTAAAAGCCATAATGCACTAATTAATGTATGGTGAAGAGCATGAAATGACGTTGTGTACATTCAGATAAAAATGCACTTTTTTACATTGAAGATGCTATCCAGTTCAAATTTGCAAAGTTAAATTAGGTCACGCGAATCAATATCAACGAAACTATACGTAACAAGGTACACATAAGTATTGAACTGGAAGCGAAAGTGGGAATTTCACATTCATGTAAACATGTGAAAAATCAATTGTGGATATTTTAGCCGCCTCGGGATATGGAAATTAACACATTGCTCATCCAGTGCCCACATATTCATTGCAATTGTTTCCCCAGTGTTAAATAAAGGAACATGACTGTGTCTTATGGACTAACTGTTGGGACGATCATTGTATTTTCAGAGAAAATTTAAAGAATGTATTTTTTTTTATCAAATGTCAAATCAGATATGGATAGTGTTAAGATGATATTATGTTTTGTTGTGACTGTATAAAATCTGAGGTAAAATTCATAACACAAACCTGTTTATATTCCCCGATTTTCTAGTAAACACTTTTTTAAAACCCCCATAAAACCTGTTGAAATTTTCAATAGTAGGCATTTATTTTTTTTATTTATTTGGGGTTTTGTGTCACTTTTAACACTCTACAGCTCATATCACGACGGGTAGTTGGAAGGGCAGAGGAAACCAGTATGTAAGTGCAGTTGGTCAAAGTTCTGTACTGTAAAGTGCCGACCAACGGCAAGCAACTACCGACTTTCCCAAAAGGTCTTAAGTCTAAGACATTTTTTTTTTTTTTTTTTTTTGCTTAGACCAGTCTTAAAGTTATGACTTTTGTCTTAGCTAAGATTTCTCTGTAATTGGGATTCACAAAAAGTAAAGTGCTTAAGCTTAAAACTCACTACACTTGCGTATGCGTACATAGCCTTGCGTATGCGTTCAGCATAAACTCACCTGTTTTGATCCTGCGTAGATTTATAATGCGTATTCTGTGTTTTGATTGTGATTTCCTTTAGTTTTTCACTATTGTTAAGGTAAGTTACAGAACTCTTGACAAGGCTAGTACTGACTGCACATGCAGCCACCCTCTCGTGTTTTTCAGAGGAGAAAAAAAAATACTTACAGTCTGTAATCTGCATGGCATTGGCAATAGATTCCCACACATTTCTCAGTACATTTATGTCCTTGTGATCCCTGTCTTTTTTATCATATATAACTGGGTTGATTTTTATCAGGGAAATAAGCTTTTCAACGTTTATGTTAACCTTTGGAGCCATTTTTTTTTTCAAAACAAACAAGAGTGGCATATAATATGTAGTGACAATATGTATTGCTCTGGAATCAATTCTATGCATTGCGTATGCGTAAAAGAGCCCCCTTGTGGCTTTCATACGCAACACATTGCGCTGAGAATTAACGCAACACAAGGAAATATACGCAACGCAGATAGTGAGTTTAAGTACAATCATTTACATGGAAAGCTTTTCTTGCGTACGCATACGCAAGTCTAGTGAGTTTTAAGCTTTAGCAAAATCTTAACTGAGACAAAATTTGTGCAAAAAGTCTACTTTGAATTCAAATTAACAAATTTTAGTAAAACAACATTTTTCATCGATAAATACACTAAACATGCTCTTCAAAATTATAAAACAGATTTGTTACTGTTTTTTTTTTTTTTGTTTTTTTTTTTTTTTTGTGAAATTATGTAAAAATAGTAGTCTGTGTTTTATTGTGAGTCAGCCATTTTTATGACAATATTTTTACCACAAGAAGGTAAAATGTGGATATTTATAGGTAATTAAATAATGTAAATTTCTATTACAATTAGGGCTGAGTCGGTAGTGGCGGTATACCGGTATCGAGACGTTTACTGAAATACCGTGACCGCTTTTAACAACTGGAATCTCGAATGTTAGCTTATATAATTATTGGGAAACGTAAAATATTAAATGACAGCCCTCAATCTGAAGAAATTATGAACTATTAGCTCGTATTTCATAAGATTTTAATGTATTTATAGCAATTTCTTTGAGAAAAACTGCCATGTTTTGGATTACGGAAAATCACTTCCTGTTTGTAGGTCTATTCGATTGGGGAAATGCTGAAACTCAAACGTTTTCAGTATCCCGTAATCGGGACGGTTTTGCATTGGCGGAATCCCGGACTAGAAAATCTGGTACCGTTGCACCCCTAATTACAATCCACAGAAATTACTTTTATAGGAAGTATAGATCCTGATAGTATACTTTTTGTTGGCATAACAAAGGGTAAAATGTAAATACATGTAATGGAATATTTTAAAAATGACTTAAGTCTGCCCTGCAGTGGTCTTAAGGTTATGACAAAATCTAAGACAAATTTTTGTCCAAGACCGTTTGTGAATCCCATTTCGTCTATGCAAAAAAAGTCTTATCTTTATGACAAAATTCTCGCACAGTTAAGACTTTTCTCTAAAAGTTAAGACAATTTTTTGTCTAAGACCTTTTGTGAATCCTGGCCCAGGCCGGGAAGCAAACCTTGATCACAGAGGTGGGAGGCAAGAGTGCTACCACTCTTTCACTGTGGCTCACCATTAGACATTAATTTTGGCTATTGCAGCCAATGACCTTGGGAGGTAAAAATTAATTCCGAATGAAACTTTAAATCTGTATTAATGTCTCAAGTAGAAAATATAGCCAGTAATTCTTGTGATTTCTTAAAAATATGAATAATTTATAAAATTTTCTTCTAGATAAAAGTACTCCACTGCAGCTTTGTCCTACTCTTTCTAAATGTTAATTCTACCATGTTCAGCATCAATTATCCTTAAACTTAGGCCAGGGCCTGTATTCATAAAATTTTATTCTTAGAGTTAGTCTTATTCTTAGAATTTTTCTTAGAACTGACTATTTTCTTAGAAAAATTCTAAGAATAAGAATTTTCCTATTCACAAAGATTCTTTTCTTAGAATCACACTTATTCTTACAATTTTTCTAAGAATGGTTTTATTCTTAGAATTTTTCTAAGAAAAAGAATTTGCTATTCAAAAAACTCTAATTCTTACCATATTCGATGTATTTGGTTTAAATCTAAGACTGGCACATAGCATGTTTAACTTTAGAAAAATAGTTGCTTTGGTGATTGTAGTGCAACTGATTCTAAATCGACATCCAGAACAGAGTGTTACATAGTAAGTTGTCCATTGCGTGAACTGTACTAAAATGCTGCCTCTTTATATTATTTCAAAACTTTCTAACTTTCTGTTCACATATGCCAAGATCTGTATTCTCAAAGATTCTTGGAATTTTTCTTAGCATTGCAAGCATTGCAAACATTTCTTTTTACTTCTATTCTTTAAATTATTTTTAGTTAAAAATTGTTTTGTGAATAGGATTTTATCCTAAGAATAAGAAAATTCTTAGTTTAGAATTTTTCTTAAACTTAAGTGTAATTCTGAGAATGTTTGTGAATACAGACCCAGGTGACAAAACTGCTATGTGTGAATTATCAGGTGTATTATGGATAGACTGATATTGTGGTCAGTCAGATCACTTAGATCACTTATAAGTGATCTGGCAATGTTTTACAATCACTTGGTGTCCATATTTATGTAACATAGAAAGCCTATCTGAATACAAAGTATCACTTTACACCACTTGAATCACCCAATGAAAACACCCGATCCGAATAGCCCTAATAATATTACATCTTTTCTGACTATTTTCTAGTTTACCATGATGAATCTTGATCAACTAAAGTGCAGTGTACCACATCTTGATATGAAATATATAAAATGCAAAAAGTGACCCTGAACATGAACCAAATAATCCTTAATAACTGTATTTTCAGACTGTTACCTCAATAAATAGATACAAGATACATAGCTATGGGCTGTAGTGTTAAAAGTGATTGTGATGAAGACTCATTTTGCAACCAGGTGTTTTTTGACTGTCAGCATTGTTCTGTTGTATGTAATCCTCAAAGACGTGAGTTTGGGGAGTGTGTCCAGTGTCCAGGTGATCCTTTTTAATCTTCATGTCTTTGAAAACTTAAAAAAAAATTTATTCAACAAACACCCACAACCATAATACCTTTAAGCTTTGACAATGACTGTGTAATCAACAAGCAAGAAAGAGATATTTTTGTCAAGAAAGAATTTGGGCTAATGTCCATTTTCAACATGCTTGTTCACGGTAATCAATGATGAATTTAATTCATGAGTTTTATAATAATAAAGGAATAGGAGCATTTAAATAGCAAAACAATTAATCTAGATCCTGCCCTTGAGTTGAAAAAGTGAAAATCCAAAACCAAACAGAGAAGTATTTTTTTCAATCTAAACAGAGAAGTATTTTTTTCAATCTGTTAAATATATAAATTAGCTATTATACTTTTAAAATTCATACTGCATTTCAAAAATGTTATCCATTATATTTTACATTATCTGAAGCTTACTCGTAGCCTTAAGCGCGTAGGGCTTCAATTAATTTGTAATTCAGAAAATAGTTTCAGTTTATAGAAAGTATTCTTACATATTGTGGTTTTTAAAATCAGCATACTGCTAGGACCATGGTGTGTTTGGTTGCATGATATCTACAAACATGTAGGAGTGCTTTATTAATACCAAATCTTTGTGTACATGTTTGAACAAGCATCTGGTGCAAATTTGACCCTTCTGCAAGGCTGGTCAACCAACACAGTTCCTACAGCTTCATCACCACTGTTACAGCTAAAATCTAATGAATCACTATTACAGTAACACTAAAACCATAACAACACTAAATTAGTTATGAATTTTATATTTAGATTACACAGAGTCAACACACACAGCACCTACAGCCCCATCAACACTGATACAGCTAAAGCCAAGTGATACACTATCATCATCTGATCTGCAATTCCCAGTGCTGACAATCACAATAACACTCATAGCAATAACAAGTCTATTGGTAGTATTCTTGGTAATAAAACTTTTCCAATATTCATGCAGCAGTGAGTTACCACTTTTTAGCAAAAAGAAGCAGAGAGATGAGCGTCAAAAGAAAAATCTTGAAACGTTGCACAAGAATGAGAAATATGATACTAATCATCACTTGACAATTTATCCAGAAGATAAAAAGCCACCACAGGTATGTTTACAGCACAAATAACACATTTCATACTGGAAAGACAAGTCATGTGTTATCAATGGAAATTTTTTTAATTATTTAGACAATATTATTGGAAGTTATTGAATACTAGCTGGGGATAGACATTATTTTGTTTCAATAATAGACCAAATCAACATCTCCCCCAAAACAGGCAGTGAGTGACGTCAGTGGGTAAACATGCTGCATTCCAGACAGCTCTGTTATCAGCAGTTTACAGTTACTTTCAACTGTGATGTGCTTTTGTTGTATTCCACAGTGTAACAATTCTAGATATACATCAAGTATATCAATGCATGATTTTGCCAAAGATGACAATATTAAGAAAGTAAAGCCTTTTATATAAAATAAAGGCTAAAAAGCATTTTTTACACATTTTATTTTTGTTAAATGATCTCTTACTAAACAACTTATAGTACTTGAGACTTCTGTGCTTGTGTGATTTGCTTGTTACTGTATAAAGAGATCCTTTCAAAAGAATAAAAGTTGAAGGCTGATTAGTTTATTTTAATACCTGATATTGATTCAGATTATTTTAATACATGATATTGATAAACACATCTTTATAATAATTATTAACACTATTTAGTTAAAGATAAATTTTATTCATGGTTTCATATGAAACAAAATGTTTAAATATAGGTAGATATATGAATACTGCATAGCACTGAATGCTGTAAAACCTCAAAGTTAACATTTTACAACAGGCTTGACTGGCTAAAATAAGAAGGAATGCTTTTAATCTAGGCAAAAAGAAAGTTTGCTCAGCACATTTTAAGGCAGATGATTTCCTACCAGATTACAGATAGGAGACACCTTAAGTCAAATGCTGTCTCAACTATATTTCAATGAAAACCTGAAAAGCAAAGCACTTTATAGAATAGAATAGAATAGGAATTGGAATAGAATAGAAGAGAATTAGAATAGAAATAGAATAGAAGAACTCTATTTCAGACATATAAGTAAGGTATTGTCCATATAAAATGAAGAGCTCAAAAAGTAGTGAGTAAATGTACAAGAGGAATTATTTGTTTATAAAAATACACTCTACACCATTCACCTTGCTTTGCATAATTCTAAACCTATGTTACAAATAACATATTATTCCAGTTTGTGATTAATTTAGAATATTTTGTAGTATGACTGAAGTAATAATTGTTGATGAATTTATTACTACTTTTCTTTTCACAATTCTATATATAAAAATAGCACAATATAATCTCACTATTTCTTTAAGGTTTTCCCGAAAAATATTTGAGAGACACTACAATAAATAAAATAGTTAATTAGATACCTAAAGGTATTAATGTAAGACACTCCTTTTATCTTTCTCTGAGAGGCATAACATTGAGCCCTGATATAGAGCTTGTGGTCATTCCTTACTGAAGTTAAAACATTATGAATGTATTGTTCTGCAACAAATTTGTAGTCTTTAGCTATTGGATTCTTTTTTTACACATTTCTTCTGATAATCTATTATGTTTTGCATGTTAAAGGTATTAATTTAAATTTTTAACAATTTAATGAAGATGATACTAAAGCCAATGTGAAAAACACACAGTACACTGTATACAATACACAAGACTTCACTAGATCAGTGGAGTGAGTGTAGTGTTTGTTTACCCAGTAGTGTGACATGGAGGGGATGTTGATTTGTTTTATATAAGGCTTGTGTCTTTCAAAACTGGCCCTGACCTTTGTAGTCACTGGTTCAATTCTATCTCATGGCAACACATTCATGTGGATCACGGATGGTCAATCCGGTTAAATGGGATGTAAAACCTCAAATTTATGTCTGTTCATTTTAGCTGCAACCCATATGATGCTATATTACATACTGAGAATTCTTATAAAGCAAATAGAAATATATTGTATTTGTATTGTGTCTTCTTCCTGCATACCTGGTTTTCCAAGACTTAGAAAAGATATCTGGCATTTGCACAAAATTGTAATTGGCAATTTTTCTTTTATTTATTGGTCCATAAGTAATTTTATGAAAATGTAAGAATTATTGACATGATCATACAATTTCATTGCCCATTTGTACCGTGTCGGGAACATGATCAGCAACAATGATATTGTAACTTGTAACTTTCTATTGTATTGGTTTGTAGTAGGAACCGAATGCATCAACACATTTCCCTGCCATTCAAAGGATAACGACCTTGGCTTAATTATCCCCTGGGAGGCTTTGTATTCTATTAAACTTCAGATATTCCAATGTTTGCATTTTGTACCTGTTTGGGTATATCCTCTATTCTGATATATCGGTTGTTTTTTTAGAACAATCTACATTTATTCTGATATATCAGTTGAATGTTTTTAGAACATTCTACATTTTTTTAAAGATTTTTCTATATATTTCTATATGTCCAGGGTATATATGGCACAGCAGTTAAGATGAAAGATGGAGAGCCACAGATATGCATTGAGTTAGAAAATTTACAAGGCCATATTTCAAACCCACTCCCAATAAAGCAGTCAGTGAGTCATCAAGGTTTGGTGGTACCTGTATCACCTGAAGTGAAAATACCTTTAGGAACCTCAGAAAATGCAAATGACAGTTATCATGAAACACCAGTTTGTCGTCCATGCAGTAAGTTGTTAATATAATTCTAAACCACAAGCAGTTATAAATGCGGTGTAACCAACTTTAAGACTTTCGAAATAATTAAATGCCTTTGAATGGGATGGCAAAGGCATTGTCGTGGTATTTAGACCATTTTACTGAAATACCAGAACAAAATATTAAAGCATGTTTATTGTCAGCACTAAAAATGTGACAAAAAACTAAAATAATGGAAAATATATTAATTTTTTTGTAACTTTGATGATATTAAATTACAAACTAAGTATTTTTATGCAACATGTATTTTTATAAGGCTGGTTTATATTTTTAAACTGTTAGTACATCCATGCAACCATGTTGATGGAGTGCAGAAATACTTGATGCTATTGTGACCTATAAGTGTCTGTATGAGTAATAATTTGTGTTATTATGCATGACTTCATTTAAACAAAAATATATATGGAACGTATGGTGAATTTCTTTTTTTAAATTTCAGTGTTCATTGTTTTTTAACAATTCTAGCTTCTCTGAGTTCCAATTCCAACAACAGTGCTGGTAGTATCAATGACATTCAACAAATTACTAACACAAGTCAGCATGCTATCTGTGGCGATAGCATAATTGCAACAACTTTACCAAGAATCACTAAAAGAAAATCATCAGTAACAATGTATCAAAGTGAGAAAATCTCGACCCATGGGCAATTAGAACATCCTTACCATGATACCACACAATACTCTAGTCAAAATACAAACCACCAAGGATCTTCTGGGGAGCCTTACATTGATAATGTAAAAGATGTCATCGATGTAATTTGTCTTAGAGATATCAGTAACTTGAAAGACGTGCATAGAGAAGGTGAGAACAATGTTCAGGAGTTTGTTACTTTAAAACAAAAAGGGTAAATAGCTCTTCTGTATTAGGGGAACTCAGTGCACTATCTTAACAAAAGTAATTTATTATAAGGAGAGTCAAAGGGTGTTCAAGGTCAGTAATCTGAAATTGTGAGTGTGACCAGGCGGTAAAGAGACTAAGTTGGGAAACTCAAATTTGAAGAGGTGGGTTTTGAGGTGTTTCCTGAAAGATATGACAGAGGGGCTATTTCTTATTTGAAAGGGAAAGGAATTCCAAAGAACTAGGGTGTAGTGACTGAAGGAATTAGGAAAGTGTTTGATTGATTTACAAACTTTACAGTCAAAAGTGGGGGTGTGCAGGAACTTGAGTTTGAGGTTGTCTTTCCTTGTATTTCTGGAAGAGGTGTAAGGGCGGATTATCTCTCTTAGGTAAACTGGTTGACCTTGGTTGTAATGAGGCCTATTTTTTAAAAATTGAACCCTGTACCTGACTGGGAGCCAATGGAGTTTTTTTCAGTTGAAGTTCTCAAGGTCAATAAACACATAAATCAGCTATTGGCAAAACAAGAATAAGTTGAGCTGAAAATGTCAAATATTTGATTTTTTTATCTGACACAGAAAATCCTGCCAAAACTTAAAATAAATTTTGTGTAAACAGAGTGTAGACACCTTGGACCATCTGCCTCACAGTTTTTAGTTATTTGAATTATTTTTGGGACTATTTAAATACTTTGGCCTGATACATCCTCTATCAACCATTTTAATTTGTCTTGAACCAAGCTTTATTCCATCAGTTATCCCACTGGCTAGTGTGCTTTTACAAAACATGATTCCTTATTTATTTTTTTTAATTTCTGTCAAGTCCTTGTAAGAAAAATATAAAGGAAACTGTTTTTAGGGGGAGTTTCAATTTTTATTTAGATGCCATACCCTAATGTGTTGAATAATAAATAGTAAATTAAAGATCGCACATTCGCAGGAAAACTGTGAAACAAACCTCATTGAATATTCTTTGTTGGTGAACATTATGATAAGGCATACAATTTGATTTATTATAGAGACGTGGAACATGTGCAAACAAACAACAATTTATACTTTAATTAGTTACCCATCCCACAGGGGCTTATGTGTCACCTTAAAATAAACTTCAGAAGTACTGAAGTGTAGAGTATCTTTAGCCAAAAAGATAGCATAATATTAGATCTGAAGATGACAATGGTGTTATGAGATATGTTGTAATTTATAAGATAATACTTCATATATATCAATAGAACAATTGATCAAAGAAATAAGTTTTCTTCTCAATGGAAAAGTGTGTCAGGGTGCATATTACTGTTGTATATAAGACATCGAAAACTGTATTTTAAAGTAGCAGGTTTACTTTACTTGATTGAAAAAAATGATGCATTAAAAATAATGTCAAATTAAGAAATATTTACATTGCCCCATACCTTAAAAAGGCATTTAAATTACTTTAACGATCAATTTTGCCCTGTTTATGTCTTTGGATCTCTTGCAATTAAGCAGGGCAATCCTTCAGGATTCTTATAAAGAAAGATGTAGTGGGCACTTTTTCTGTATTTTAGTTGTTTAGAAATATCACAATTATAGCATAATCATGAACAAGTATATATTATTAAAACAATTACATAATAAAGGATGTCTTTGTGCTCCTTAATTTGTGCTCCAAAATTTAGTGAAGGGCAGAACTAATAAGTGTAAACAGCATATCTCAAGTTACATATTTGTTCTTGGATCTAATTATTGTTATTTCCTCTTGTCTACAGAACAGGACACACGTGTCAAGGAGTTAACATCTAGTCCTAACACAACATTAGAAAATAGACCGTTTACCTTGGATGCCACTCCTGACATAAAACCTATCAGATGTGAGCCAGAGAATACTGCACAAGCCAAACCTCATCCAAACAGGGTTATCTATGATATATTAAAAGGGTAATATATAGAATATTTCTCTTGTACTTTGGAGGACTATCAAATGTATCTTATAAGACATATCACCTTTTGTATCAAGTATCCAAAGTGCTTAATTTCTGAACTGGCGGATTCTAAAGCACGATATACAAAAACATAAGACATAAATCAGAAGTCATTAATTATGTTAGAGGTTATGACAAAAGGGACCACAGATGTTCGGTATTGGAGAACTGCCGGGAGAAAGACATCTGAAATAGTTGGATTTCAAGATCTATTTTTATACAAGAAATAGTTGCGGTTCAAATTTCAGTGGCTAGTCATTTTATAGTTTTGGAGAACTGCAGATAGAAAGACATCTGAAATAGTTAGATTTCAAGATGTATTTTTATACAAGAAATAGTTGCGGTTCAAATTTCAGTGGCTAGTCATTTTATAGTTTTGTATCATCATATGAGAAACTAATGAACTTTTGATTTATGAATTTTGGGAATCTGCAAAATGGTAAAATCACTGAAAATATTCTGGAGTTGCAATGTGGATCAATGTGTACAATTAGAACCCAATGTAATTAATATTGATGCAGATCTTGTTAAAGAAATCCTTAAAATGGTCTGGAGTATCTATCCTGATCTTGATCATCTGTCAGAAAAAGGATACAATGAAAATCTGTCCACAATCTTGTTGTACATATTTGAGTTATGTGTGTGGACAAACAAACAAATGGACGGACAATACCCTCTCCCCGCTTTACTTTAAACTGATAATAACCCGGGATTCACTGACCTGATAGGACACTAGATTTGATTTGATTTATTTGGGTATAATGTTGCCTTCACCACATTATATGGGTTATGTCACAAGTGATAGTTCTAAAAGCAGGTTTGTTCTGGAATTTGAATTGCCCACCTAAAATTTGGTAGGTATAATGGTTAACACATTTGTGAGTTTCAGATAGAATTTTAACTCAAATTTAAGGCTTAAACCCTAAGTTATAAATCTTTTGTTTGGGTTTGGTAAACCTAATAGGAGAGGGCCAACTTGATAAGACCTTGGCATTTGAAATGGACATCCCAATTTTTATACTTGGGATGTAAATTCGTGACAGGCATGTACCCTAATTGGGGGAGTCCTCTGTACTCATTTCGAAAGAATTTGAATACCTATCTGTTCGCTAAATCATACCCTCTCTAGTTTCTGGCTTTTTCCCCGGTCTTTCTGCGTGGTGCTGTCCCTTGCTATGTCTCTGGCTATACGATTGTGGATTTCTGCTTTTTCTGTAATATGCGCTTTGAATCTGTCTTTAAGTGATATAAAGGTACTATTAGAATTAGAAACGATTATTTACTTGACATCAGAAATAGGCATCAACCCTATGGGCCACAAGGCGTTAAGGAAAACTTCACCTTATATTCATGTCTGCAAACTCTTCTACCCAGAATTTTCTTTGATGCAGTTGAAAACTGCTCTCTTGGTGTTAATATCACATATGTATTGCAGAAAGTTTTTAAATTTATTTTCAGAATTGACTGGGTCCAAGGTTATTACTCTGAAGGACAGTCAATTGAAGTGTATGCTGACCTCAAGTATATTTCTGAAGAAGTGGCTATGAAAGAATTGACAGTTAGAACTGGTGTAGGACCGCAGAAATTCCATCTCAGACAATCTGAAGCCAGCTCTTATTACTAGTGCAATGCATGATAATTTGGCATATGCTCTAAGTAAGCACAAACAGGAAGTCCATGATATTTACCTTAAATTTAACCAACCAGGGGCTTTCAAAATGGAGCTTTCATTCCGTTAACAAATTTGTTAGCTCTCCGTTAAGGAGACTGCTGACAATGAAATAACTACATAAAGAATGCTTCTATTTGCTCCCTGAATACTTAAGTTAAAAGTATTGTTGTATTGTTGTTAACTGTTGCTATATTGATAAATGTTAGTTTGCTCTTTCATGAATTATTTAGTTAAAGTAATGTTGCATTGTCATTAACTATTCGTTAATTTGCTATTTCATGAATGCTTCCATTTACAGGCTAAGATCACTGAAACAAACATTAAAGTTTTTTAAAAACAAATAAAATTGTATTACAGTATAACAAAAATGGATTCCTCACTAAAAAGTACACATATAATACAAGTACATATTTATTTAGATTCTGTTTGTGCTTTTTAAGGTGGTTGCTAAATTAATTCACAGAACACTTAGGTTGGATTAGTAGAACAATGTCAATTTGGATTAGCCTTTGTCACATATAATGCCACAACTGATGTTCATTTACTTTATTACTTGTTGTATGTGTTATATTTTTATTTATTTTAAATATATATTCTTTTATAATCTTCCGCAGAACACTGACCAAGTGTTGATATATATGTTTCACTGGATGGTTTAATGCATCAGCTTAGTAAAGTTGTTATCTATGAGACCAAAAGTTGATAATTATTGGCTTTGAGCAGTCGTTAAGAATTTGGGGTTCCATGTTTGATATTACTACAGACAAGCAAATCTCATTCTGGTTTGATTTTCCTCTGCTCCGCATTGTAACTTAACAAGATTGGGACCAAAAACTTATTATTTATTGCTTGAAGTATAGTTATGTGGCTTTTCATTAAGTGTGAGTTCTAGTAAGGCTCACTATTCTAGAGGTCACTTTTTTGTCTCTGAAAATTTATGAACTGTGGCACACGGTGATGAGTATCTCTCTGTTCACTGAAGTTAAGCGGCAATGTGCTACATTAGTACTGGGATGGGTGACCGCTTTGGTGCACTACTTGTGTCTCTGATGACTTTGCAGCTGGCGCTGGTAGACCAAAATCCCTTTTGGCCTTGTTAATCAAAATATGCAATGTTTACGACCACAAGTCATAAAGATATTTTACTAACATAAAATTTAAAAAGATAAACTACTTAGAGGGGTAATGATTTAATTTCTACAAGAAATCAGTGCTGTAGCTTAGCATAGTTTGCACATAGAGAGTCCTGGAAATATTTTATTTATTTTGGTCAACACTATGACTTTATTATTATGTTTATAAAACTTCAATAGTTTTACAAATATTATTAAATATTATATCTTCCATTTTGGACAAAGCTGAGGCTTGCCCAAAATTATGGCAATGGAAGCAGTAATGCTTTCAAAATTGAATAGAACTTTTAAAGACCTCAAAACCTACCATGAAATCTCGTAATGATATTAAAAATTATGCAAAAACACAGTAACCTTAGATATTTTGGATAAATTTATCCTTATTCTCAATGTATCTTTTGTAACTGGGCGATAATACCAAATTTATGTGAAGTTGGTGATTTCCAGAAATTTTACTAAAAATACTGGAAAAAAGAAACGTATTTTCCATAGATCTTTTGGATAAATGTGGTTTTTGTTGTTGTTGTTGGGTAGTAATAGCACCTTGCTTGCCACTGTAGTGCTTTATAAATGTTATGAATACTTATACTTATTGAACCTGTTGTTAAATACAAGACTGAAGGTTCCCTTGTTTTGATGCAAAAATAGTTTAAGTTCTCATAATGTACTCATACAGCCTTACTTATTTTGTCCTCTTGTATACTGGCAATTTACCAGTGAACACAGCCTGATTCCATTGTTCGAGAGTACCAAAGTATATTTATTTTCATTACTAAATGGGCATATTTCCATAATATTTGTTTTTAAACAATATATTTTGATAATGTATCTCCACTATTGGCTGTTTTACTGCAAACAAGAAAAACCTGTTTTGTTTACATTGCAAAGCATTTGTTCTTGACCTTTTGACAATGGCAAGAGAGGTGGGCGTTCACTGGTAGACTTTTAGAATGCCAGCAACAGTTTTGAGAATATACCGGACATGTGTATACAGCAGTAGCTTCCATAAGCATTATTACTACACCCAGAATTCCTCAGTTTATATATGTGATTTGAAGCAACACGGTGGTGCAGTGGTAAGAAACCCCACAACCCATATGGGAAAGTTGGTTGTTGCTTACCGATGGTTGGCAGTTACAATACAGAAACTTAACCAGCTGTATATACTGGTTTCCTCCGGCCATAAAACTACCCGTCATGATATAACCTGTACATTGTTGAGAGTTACACCAAAACTCAAATAAATAAAAAATAGATTGGTAATGTGGGAAAACAGCTGCATATGGCGGAACCTCCTTAAAAATACTTTATGGTTGTTGCTATGTTTGTGTCCAATGTATAGTTATTTTATATGGTTATATTGGTAAGAGAGGGTTGGGGTACGGTGCATAGCTGGTAGCACACTTACTTACAGCTTCTTAGGTTCTGGGTTCATTTCCCAGTCTGAGCTGATTAGGGAAATTGTAACAACTTACTGGTGCCTGTTCGTTTACTGCGTAGCAGCTTAGCTTACCTAATCTAATCTACTGCTTTGCAGGCGCAATATCTTCCTTACAATGGGGAACTCAGGCAACTAGGTTATCAATATATGTGTTCAAAAGCATAGTGGTGGACGGTCTAGGTCAGTTATCCAGGGTAGTGGGTGTGATTGGAGGGAAAGTGCTAAGTTGGAAAGCTTGAGTTGGAAAGGTAAGTTTGAAGAGGTTTCCCAAGGGATGTAACAGAGGGACTCTTTCTTATGTCGAAAGGAAAAGTCTTCCAGAGCTAATTACAATCCCTGACTTAGGTCTAACAATATTTCCGACTATAAATGATGTGGGTTACGAATTGACAGATATTTGCATTTGGATGTCACACTAAAGTGGATTTCATTTATATTTTGTATATGACTATACTTATGTCCCACATAAATATCCACTTTATCATAACCTTAAAGTCTGAGAGAACATTCAATTGTAGAGACTAGGTTTCTGTTCTAATAGGTAATATTCCAAAACTGAGCAATAGCAATACCTTGTCTGGAGAAAACCTCCAGGGATAGTAGTCTTGTTTGAAGTACAAACAACAGACATATAAATTTTCCTGGTAAATCCTTCCTGTGAAGTATTTTTTAATGTTGTCAGGTAACAAAATTTCAGAAAAGAGTGTTGTAAAACCTTAGCTTAGTGTAGACATGCTGTGTCAATCCTTTCCAGTTTCTTGAACTTATTGTAATTCTTCCCTGCTTTTGTAAGTCATGTGATACGCTGTACTGTTAGTAGTATATAGAAGGTCTGTAGTTCATATTTTGGATAAGATCTCTTTGTTTAATGTATGGTGAAGTCCTTCAGGATCTAACCCTTTTTTGGTCCAAGTTTTATTTACTTATTTGGGTTTTAACATCACTTTTAACACTGTATGGTTCCAATTCCAATAGTACTTTTATAGCGCTTAATCTCTATCTAATGATAGACTCTAAGACGCAGAAAGCCAAAATCAGAGATCGTAATTGTTAAATCAGGGACATTGCAGGGGTCGACACCACGGAGAAGACAAAATGAAAACTAGGGATAATCTAGGGTGGGTAAGCTTTTTCAAAGAGGTAAGTTTTCAACTTTTTCCTGAATGAGGAGAGAGATTTAGCTGAGCGTACATCATCAGGGAGATCATTCCAAATCCTAGGGGCATCATATGCAAAGCTAAGGCCAAAATGCTTTTTAGACTTATATATTGAAGCACAATGGGGGACCTGAAGCAGGACACCATCAGAGTGACTTCTACGTGTTCTGTACACACTATGTCTGGGTTTAAGGAAAGGTTCAAAGTATTTTGGATGGCCACCATGTAGAAACTTGTACACCAATAGGGCTGTCTTGAAGACAGAGCGATGCAAGACAGGCAACCAATGAAGACTCTTTCTTACAGGAGTGATATGTGAGTACTTGGTGGTATTAGCCACAATTCGTGCAAGACTGTTCTGAACACATTGGAGCCTCCGAATGTCTAGAGCAGAGAGGTTCATATCTAGGTTCTTGGTTCATATCAAGATGGGTAGTTTTATTGGCAGAGGAAAGCAGTACATACATTTAATCAAGGTTCTGTACTATAAACTGACAACCATCGGTAAGCAACAACCAACTTTCCCACATGGGATCCAGTATTTGAACCGCATACCTCAGAGGTGGGAGGCAAGTGTGTTACCACTGTGCCATCATGCCCCCAAGTGAGCTTAGTTGTCATAATGTGTTCATACATCCTTGTGAATTGAGAAAATATATAATATAATGGTTTCTGTATAATGTTTTATCTAAGTAATTTGTGATGAGATATTATACTTTAGCTGACTGGTGTTGGTACAAAGTTAATGCTGGGTTTGGTATCCATAAAAATCCAACTCGAACTCATCCACAGTCTCAATTACAGGTAATTATAAACTCTAATGTAGCATTCTCAATTAAAATCCTACCTAAGTTGTAAACACTAAAGTTCAACTTAAAAGTGGTCAAACAGAATTGATACAGCCACAACCTGATGTATTAAAGACTCCTTTTATGCAAACTTAAATATATTCCCTAAACATGGGAATATGCATTGTATTGCAATTCAAATGCAAATTTAAGTTTCAATTTGAGTTTAAAGTCAAAATTAGGGTTGAAATATTATATTGAGATTGTATTTGAGTTCGAGAAATAGCCTTATGCAAAATCAGATGTCTGCTAATAATGTCTAACCTTGTTTTTTTTGTGGGGGGGGGGGGGGGTGGGTGGGTGTGTACTTCCTGCACAGAAGTGTAAACTTTAGTTAGTTATCTTGACTATTTGTATAACTTTAAGTATTAGTAAATGTTGGAGTTACCTACTACAAAGTCTCGGCTAAGTGGGAACTTAAGTTTTTAACTTAATCCTCAACTTACATGAGACAACAATTTCCAACTTAATTCAGGATTTAGACTTAATTAAGTCTAGCCCCTGGTTAGATTTATATACTGCATTTCCTACAACCTTACCTTTATGGACTTTATACAACGGCAATAATATCAGGTAACATGTTATGCAAAAAAACCCTTTCTTTTATTCTGAACTTTCACCTTTGGTGAGAATTAGTTAAATGAAATGACAATGGGAAAAATTCCTAAATGAGATTCATAGTTTATTTTGTTTATCTAGTGTTTTATTTCATGTCTAGTACCTTGTCACTTATATTGTGATGGGTAGTTGGAAGGGCATACACAGTTGTAAAAGGTATTGTACTGTTAACTGTCAAACTACAGCAAGCAACTACCAGCTTTCCCTCATGAGGTCAGACCAGGATTCAAACTACACTTTCAGAGGTAGGAGGCAAGTGCTTGCGCCACGGTGGTCCTTGAATGATATTTATAAAAATATGTATATAATAATATATAACTGTATAGCGAGAGCAGTATATTTTTGTAATCATCTAGAGTGATATATATTTCTGGTATATATATATTGAAAGATGTTTTACTTTTACTGTCCACCATTTTTATATGAGCAATAAATATTAAAGAAAGAAGATTAAAAGTTACATTCCACAGAAGTTTATGCTGAGCACTGTTGTACCACTAATAAAGAACAAATCTGGTGACTTAACTTCCAAGGATAACTATAGACCTATTGCCATCAACTCCATTTTATCAAAGATGTTTGAGTTTATTATTCTCAATAGATACAGCACACTTCTAGAGACATCTCATAATCACTTTGGTTTCAAAAGCAAATCATCCACAGATTTGTGTATCTATACAATGAAACAAGTAATTGAATATTACAGAAATCAATCCAGCTGTGTATATGTGTGTTTTCTTGATGCCAGTAAAGCGTTAGACAGGGTTAACCACTAGCTTTTGCTGAAAAAATTAATTGAGAGGGATATTCCCCCCTTTGTTATTCGTTTACTTATGTTTTGGTATACTGAACAACTATTCTGTGTAAGATGGGGCAATACAACGTCCAGTAACTTTCATGTGAAAAATGGCCTAAGACAAGGTGGGATTCTATCTCCTATCTTTTTTAATGTTTTTATTGATAAACTCAGCATACAACTTACATCATCCAACACAGGATGTAAATTGCTAGGTATGACTATGAATCACCTCGTGTATGCAGAGGACATGACACTCATTGCCCCTTCTGCAAAGGGTCTGCATTCATTACTACATACCTGTGAAAATTATGCAATTAAACATGAGATAATTTTTAACTCAATCAAGTCTATGTGTATGTGTGTCACTCCAAAATGCCATAGACCTAGTCACATACCTTCTGTGAGGTTAAATAACCAGCAATTGGAATTTACTGATATTTTTAAATACCTGGGCTGCATTATTACTAATACAATGGATGACACTCTAGATATTTCTAAGCAAATGAGAAGCATATATGCCAGGTCTAACATGCTTAATGTAAAGTTTGGTTGTTGTACTAAGATTGTAAAATCTCTGTTATTTCAGTCATACTGTACAAACCTGTACTGTTCTCATCTTTGGTGGAACTATCGGCGTGATATGTACAAAAAAATTATGGTAGCCTACAATAATTGTTTTAGAAGGTTTATGGGCTACATGTATGATTCAAGTGCCAGTCAGATGTTCCTTCATTTTAAAGTTTTAAGAAGAAAATGTTTGCAAAATTTTATGAATCGTTTGAACTCATCTGAGAATAACCTCATAAAGCATATTTTAGCAACAAATTTATTGTATCATTCCACTTTTTACAAGGAATGGTGTACCATAATGTTTTAGTCTTGTTTAACATCTTTAATGTTGTAGATAGTGCTGTAATAACAATTTTATAACTATTATATGTCTTTGCAAAAATTTTGTCTACACGTATATACTATTGTTGTAATTATATGGACCATGAGTCTGTAATAAATAAATAAAAAAAAAAAAAAAAAAAAAAGTGCTGTGATATACAGACACCAGACATTATAAAAACTTCAAGGTTTAACTTGAGAGTTCTCCATCATTTCTGCATGGATTTTTGACAGAATAAAATGAGCTCTGTAAAAATTCTAATTCTACTTTCATCACACTTAATCTCCATCTTAAAACAAACTCCAAGGCCCATCATACAGAAAACAAAGATCCATAACCAACTGACCAGAGACATAGTAGGGGTCAGGGCAGCAGGCAATACCTTCCTTTTTGTATAAAAAACACATTTACAGGTTACAAAGTTTCTGCAAAATTATCACTTCTTTGGAAATTTGTAATACTAAATATGCTTAAGAGTGATACTGGGTTTTACAAAGAAAAATGTACCTGTCTTACCAGTTTGGAAAATAAAACGAGTTTCTGGGGCAAACAGGATCTGGGAATTTGAATGATTGCACTGATATGGTGAAAGTTAAACAAGTGTATATGGGCAATAATTTAAACAACAAATTGTATTTGCGAGATGTTTTGGACAATGATTATAAAGTACAATTGCCAGATATCTCCTCAAAGATATGTATGTTTTTTTTATCATTTTGATTTTAAAAAAAACATTCCCTTACATGGATCTAAGGTGACCTTATCTAAGCAATGTTCGAGAATTAGGGCTACCATTTTGAAATCCGGAACTTAGGATTTTAGACTTTAATTCAATATCTCAGAAATTGTAAAAGAGGGCAGCTTGGAGCTCATTTTTAAACCCACAAGGTATTCACAAGCACTTCATCACAGGCTGTCAACTCTGTGTTGGCTTGACTCCCACAAGCGACAAATGCTTAGGATCTGTCTCAATATGACCCTTGTTGTGGAATGAGATGTAAAACCAAACTTTTTATAATTGGGTGCAGTCTGTGTTCACTTCACAATATTTACATCCTTTTGTTACATTCTCGGACACGTATTCAACAAGGCAGAAAGGAGTTTTGGTCTACCAGCGCAAGCCACAAAGCCATAAGAGACACAAGTAGTTTCTGAAGCGGTTAGAATTCCCAGTACTTATGTAGCCCATTGCTGCTTAACTTCATTGAAGAGACAGATACTCATCACACTACACCACAATTCATGCAAGACTGCAAACAAAAAAACAGTGATCTCTAGAAGAGCAAGCCTGTCTAGAGCTTGTGCTTAGAAATCTGAGATTTGTTATTGATTTCCAATCGTTCACTGAATGTTTATTTGAATAAGGTAATTTAAACATAACTGTTGCTGTACAGGTCATGTTTTTCATTAAAACAGAAGTCTACATTGTGTTCAGTGTGTGTATTCAATCTTTAGGCCTGACAGATTTGGAAGTCATGGCACTACTATTAACAATCCTTGGAAACTGGTACACTGATAAATATGACCTTCAAATTAAACAAATATTGTCTTCTAACAGAGAAGGGAAGTCCACTATCTCAGAGCTTTCCATGCTGAGATCACAAGCTTAAAAAGAATGGGCTCGTCTGCCTTCTACTGTGGATCATTGTTGTACAGCCCACTTTGTGTCTTAGTAGGACATCTTCAACATGATTCGGTAAGATTTGCATATTGGTAGAATGCATTTGACACAACACAGACCATGACTTGTATTTGGAATCTTTTTTTAGAATCTGTTTGCAAAACCTCCCACCACGAGGTCTCACATGCTAGACTAAAATGTCTACAATAAAGGGGTGAGTGGGAAACTGACATGGATATATATGTGGACAAGTATGCAACATGCAGTGGCCATATACAAGATGTCTTTCAGAGGCATGTGGATGAAGTCCTCATCCTTGAAAGCAAATGTGTGCACACACAATTGGAAAGGTGTGACCAAAGTATTAGGAAGATGACACTTTCATCCTGTACCCATCTGCCGTAATTCCAGAAGATAACTCCTTATAATCAGTCTTGGAATCAGATAAATTTAAACCAGAAAGACTCATAAAGACTTATTGTTTCAGGACAAGAACAACTGGCTGTGTTTTACAGGATGATTCGCCATTTCATGAAAAGGGTGAAAAACATAAGGGCGGTGAGACTGGCTCTCAAAGATTTTGGAAAACAGGACCAAGGTCTATGATTAAATTATCCCTATTTTGCTAACATTTAAACCACAAGTCTTTTTGGCATCAATAATGTTGTCATATAGAATATTTTGAAACACACAATTGCAATTTCAAGGCTAGGTACTCAGTGCTCAGACATGCTGTTCAACAGGTAATGTATTTTAAGGTGTATTAAGTACAACTGACTTTAAACCTCAAAATCATTAATTCTGAATCAATTCCTTGCTGAAGGAGATGGCTATGTTCAAAATATATTTTCTTGTTGAGCCTTATTCCTTATGCAAGCATACACAGAGTTTTACAAATGTACCAACCACCAACATCCACAGAGAGAATCCATTGAATGTAGGTTCTTCAGAACTACAGAAATCAAAGGGCTATAGGACCCATCTGACTGCACGAGTACAGGCCAAGTCTCAAGTTACTGACATTCCCCTAACTGAAAGACAGAGGCTCCAGGATCATCATTTATCAATGTCCTTGAGGTTCTGTAGCTGGCCACTAGAAATAGGTCCCAATAATAATTTTAAGTGGTCATCCGAGCCACTATGTATCTGCCTGTACCTGGGTTTGAACCCACGTCCTCTGTGTTCCTAAGCAAGAATGTTAATCACTAGGCCACAATGGCAGATATAGTTGGGAGATAGGTAGGTAGCTTGATGGAGCTTCTACAATATGAGAACATAACATATCAGACAAAAATTACCAAAAGTTTGAGTAAAAGTGTTCAAATAAAGATAAAGTAGAAATGTGGTCATTAGGTAAAAAGAATTGGCAAAAATAATACATTACTTAATTCCCAAAAGAAACATCTTTCTTCCGAGGTTGTTGTTTAAAATCAGAGAAATAATGTCTGTCTTCAGTAATACTACAAAAAGTAATAAAGGGATCTTTTAGAAATGTTTTGTGTTTGCAGAGTCTGACAAAAGGAAGAGATGATTCAACTTTGAGAAAGACCCTACAAAAATCCTGAATTTTCAAAGATTCTATTTTCAATGTATTTTCTATGTCTTTAGCTTCTGGTTGATATTACTTCAAAAGTAATAAGGGGATATTCATGAATTTTTATGTGTAGGGCGTGGCCAAAGAAAGTGATGGTTACCTTGTGGAAAAATTATCTTCTGGATACAAAAATCCAGAATTTTCAGAAATATGTCATGACGGAGGTTTGTGACCTATGGGTGCTTTTTTGTTCACTTTACTATTTGGCCAGTTTGAGGCCTCTGCCAACTTACCAAGCCAATTTATATATCAGAGGATTCATCTATTCACTGTAACGTTTTCCTGTATTAAAATTGCAAGGTTGAAAGTAACATTAAAGAATCTATTTCAATTGCTTTTGTTTTAATCTATATTGTTCCATTGTAAGATGTTTTAGAAAAATCAATAATACCATATAGCAAACAAAAATATGAGCGAATCCAAAAGAAAAATACCTAGACACTTTGAAACCTTTGTAAATCTGTTGTAAAGACTTTAAAGACTAAGATAGCTAAACAAATATGAAGCTACTAAACCACTGTTCACACGTATGCAAACACATCCTATGTGCTAAAGGATTTCCAGTATTTAAGGAATGTGCAGAAAAGAAACCCCAACCTTTATTGTGGATCTAAAAGCAATCTCAGTTGTAACTTGGCACACTTTGACATCAAAATCCTTAGTCATGCTTATTTTACACTTAATGATATAGAATTCTATTGATTGAAATATGCATTGGTACAACACAAATTATTAATTGCCTTTACTAAAAACTTTCATAGTGATTTTAAAGGGAGATAATAAAAGGGAGACACAAGGCTTGTTGGCATAATTATCTCTAGAGAACTGACGCCTAAATATTCATAAATCAAATCTGCGAGAGGAAATTCCCCCCAAAAAGAGAAAATTTTACTTTCTAGGCTTTTTAAATCCTTATATCGTATATGTGCTGGCATCAGTCAAAATTGGTTTAACCTTTGAGTTACACACATGTGACACTGACGTCACACCCACATTGTTCCCAATGTGTGTATAAAATCTTATACCCCTTTCAAATTAAATGTGGTATGACTTGCAGTAGTAAGCCAAAGTCCTTAAACTACCATCTGTTGACACTACGCAAAATTGTAAAGTTTCAAAATGTTTAACATTTTCGTCTTTAAAATATATCTTTTTGCCGATAATTTTATCATATGGTTGCTAAAGGCAATGTCCATGGTTTATTTAAGGTTGTAATTCGGTCATGTTTTGGGAACATATGTTCATTTGACAGCTAACCAAGGTGACTTGAGGTTAATGGTGGTTGCCTCTTGATGACCAATGTTGTACTACTGTCTTCCTATTGATGGTTAAAAACCTGTTTCTAATCAGTGGACCATGCGCATCATGCCTTATGGGTACACTAAATTTTGGAAGATATGAGGTTTCCTTTGAGATGATTCTGCCTCTAAGTAAAATTTTTAACCACTTGTGAATTGGGCATTAGTAATTGCTATATATAAATCAACATGGTGATTTCTATGCCAGTATATCCATAACCCACATAGGGCATTGGTAAAGAACGTCTGGAATCTCAATCCAGATTATTTTGAAAGAGAACAGGGCTAAGATTAGTCCTGGCCTTGGGTAAAATGTAATACAGATCCGATATATAGTTTCTGGAGTTATGAGTACAGGAATGCAAAAAGACAAAACAATTGAACTTGATGAGAATACGTTTTGTCCTTGACCTCCCAAGGATGAGGACCTCCTGAAACGATGTGTTTCTTTTGGAATAGCATCTTCAGTTTTAAGTTACAAAGCAAGACTTTATATGAAACAAGACTGCTAACTAACCCTAGGGAGCAAGCTTTAAGAGGAATAATATATAGTAATAATCCATTACTGTCCAAATATATATTTAAATTTATATATATTGAACTGCAAAACAAGTGTTAAGGGTATAAATGTATTGTTTATTTGTATTTTGCATGTTTGTCCTGATTGAAGATGAGTGCCCAATAAACAAGCAATAATACGTATAAAAAGCATTTGGCTGAGTTACATGATCAGTTACTCTCAACTGTAAAGACAGTTAACCCAGTTTTAGGCCATATTATTGATGTTTGAAAGAACTCTAATCTGAAATGCTTATATTGTGAGAACCAAGTAAGTGTGAGAATAAATTACACTTCAGATAGTTGTAGACTCGTTTGTGACAATGAAATCTTAGCTCTTTAACACTTGGCCTAAATCCTTGTCAAAGAATCAATGTCTAGCTTACAATATATCAACATGAGAACAGGAATTTCCATACTGGATGGTGGAAAAAACTTTCTTGTGCTAATGAAATGTTGATTCGCAATAATGGGGCAAAATCCCTCTCAGGGAAAAATATGTGATATCAGTAAGAAAAACGTCAAGTCCAACATTAAATGTTAATGGACTCCTTTTAGGCAATGAAATTTTAACTCTCTTAACACTTGAGAGCCAATGTGGAAATGATGATATCATTGCAAGGACATCAAATTATACTTTGGGTGTGTGTTAAAGAAACAGTCTATTATTTTCCAGTATTTTTCAAGCTTTCCAATGTAACATAATACAATGGCAGGATAAGGGCCAGGAAATTCCAGATATTTGATGGGTTTGAAAACACTGACAGATCAAAACTGTCTGAAATAACTTTTATGCAAACTTGTAAAAGCTCTGATGAGGGTGCATAAACTCTAAATGCATTCAGCAACTTGATGAAGCTACATGCTACATATATATTTTCTGAAAAATATTTTTAAAAACTTTTTGAAACAGCTGCTAATAGAAATCAGTTACCTTTTTTAAAGCAATAGTCAGTTTTAGTAAATTAAATCCAACAAAAACTCTGGTTTGAAAAAAGTTGTTGCACCTTTCATTTTAGCCATTGCTGGGTGGTTTCACTAATTCCATCAAAGAAGCTTGCTTTGTGGAGTGTGAATATGTGTTTTACCATATGCCCCTGTTTCACCAAAGGATTAAGCCCCGATTCATCCTGGGACCCTTAATCCTTGAGATTCGGTGAAAAAAAACTGAAAAATGGGCAGGAAAATGGAACCTTTATGCAGGTGTGGGATCAAGCACAGAGTTTCCTCAGGAAGCCTTGGGAAGCCTCAGACAAGTCATGATCGTTTTCCAACTATAAAGCGTTTAAGCCACATTTGTGTGGTAGATTTCAACCGAGGTTCTGTCGGGGATATATCACTGGGTCTTAGTCTGCTCTGAGCCTTCCTCAGGCCTCCTGGGACTAATAACCAATTTACAAAGACAGTAATGGACGACTTTTGTTGAGATCCGGGACTAAGTCCAGGCCTCCTGGGACTAAGAATCCTGGGATTAAGAGTCGCAGGATGCCTCAGACAACATATGATTGTGTAAATTTGGTCTCATGAGGCCTCGGGAAGCCTGAGACTGCAAAATTTGTGGGTAGAGGCGAAATCAGATTGGTTACAATCATATTTGATATTTATACCGACCACAACAGATTCAAGCTGATTGTTCAGGATGAATCATAGACAAATCGGCCCTTTGCCAAATCGGCGCCCGTCAAATCGGCACCCAAAATAAAATCACCTGGTCAAATCGGCCCCCCGGTAAAATAATTTATGGTCAAATTGGCACAATCTTCACAGTGGCTGGTATTATTTTATTTTCCCCCCAATAGTTGTTGCATTATTATCATTTTTAAAGTCACAACAATAGATAAAACATAATCTGTTTAAAATATAAATAATAATAGTAATAATAAAATTAACTTGTATTAAATTGTGGCGATGTGAATTTTGGTTCCTGATTTATCATGTAATTCAAAGGGATAAATGCCCATTGTTCTCTTTGATGCCCACAAGGGGGAGATGACATAATCTTCTGCATGACATCAAGGGACACTCAGCTTTTAATGGCCAATACTGTTGGTTTGTTTGCTTAAAATTAAGCTAGTTATCTCTTTATTAAACAAATACCAAAGATCACTAAAGTTATAATCCCATCAACAGAGGCTGTGCCTGCAATGTAATTGCACTTTTAATATTTCCAACATAAGTTTTGTTGCACATAGATTACAAGGGAATGATTGCAATATCCTGACATCTTTCATATGTGTTAATTACACTTAGTCAAACAACATATAATCAATTCTCTCAATTGTCAATAGAGTGATTACAGCATCCAATTATCTTTGATGTGTGTCAATCACATATTGCCAAAGTTCTCACATTATTCAAAATTATACAGAATTATTCCCCCTTTAGTCAACATTAACATAGACCAGATTTCAATTCAACACCATTTCAATTAAGGCAAGTGCTTTCTGTTAAAAAGGACCCCTTATTTTTCTTTTTTTAACAATCCTGAAGAAATATCTTTATCAAACCAGTCAAATGCTCTCTGTAGGTCTACAAATAAGTTTTAATTACGGAAGTTTTCCACTGGGGGCCAATTTGTCCAGGGTTGACTTTTTTAGGGGGCCGATTTGCAGAGGGCCGATTTGGCAAAGAGCTGATTCATCCAGCTCCCTCCAGGACTCTACATTTTAACAGATCCCCAAAAACCCTTAATCTGGAGCCTTAGTCGAGTGGTGGAATAGGGGCATTATATAATTGTTTCTTATAATCAATATTATCAGTTTTCCCCAAGTTGACAGCTTTTTTGTGCTCGGTCATATGCAACAACCTTATGGGCTTGTCTACATTCAGTTGTGGTATGACCTGATTTTCTGTCTTGGTGGGACACAGTCAATGTGATTCGGTGGTATTTGCATATGATAAGGATACAGTCAAAACAACACAAAATGTGATTTTTATTTGGGCAGCATTTTTGAAATGTTTGAAAAGCCATTATGTCCCCGCATTAGCTAAAAACTAAAGCATACATGGTACAGGGGTGAAGCGGGGTTGCAAGGTGGATAACAGAGTGGATCATTCTTCAATATGCACCAACAATATATCTTTTCATAGCCATAAGGTTGATGTTGTAAAGCTGAAATTAAATAAGTACAGAAACAACCACACAGAAAGGTCTGATCAATGCGTTATGAAACTATAAGTGCATTTTTATTTTGTATTATTTATTTACAGAATTTTTCTGAAGTCCTTGAACACATAAAATATGTTTTTTTTTTCATTACAGAAGATCCAGGTAATTGCTCATTTCTAAAGTATTTAATCTCTGTGTGTTCGACAGCAAAAAAGATTACATTCCCCACTCTAAAGACAGTAAAACACCAGGAGTTGAGGGTACTGATGTTTAATACAATAACCACAATATATATATGTGTGTTTCTATACTAAAGTTATTTACAAGTCGATCATAGTATATAAGCTTCTATAAAAATGTATAAAGTAACAGTTAGAGTTCATAGTTCATAATTCATGTAAAAGAAGCTTAGCAAGTTTAAAAGACATTTTTGACAATTCAATTAAAATACAAACAACCCTGAAGGTCTACTTGGGTCCAGCCAAGAGGGGTGACCTTAAAGGTCACAAAGGTCAAAGAAGAGTGACCCTTACAGAAAGGTCACGTGAAAAGGTTAAGCAACACCTCACATTGGAGGTAGTGGTTTGAAAAAGTAGTTTGCTTACAAGGTTCAAACCAAGGTCCCCCTGAGAGCTGGAGACCAGGAGACCTAAAGGTTTACAAAGTGTGTGATAATATGCAACACACAAAAACTCTCAACCCCAACAGTAGAGGTATATGCATCTATAGCCCTAGCAATAGAAGAAGCCAATACTTCCCCCGACGAGTGGTCTGACTGTATGTAGTGCCAGACACAGTCGCTGGACCAAGTACCATGGCATTTGATGTGTTGAATTGGAACATGAGCATTGTATGCAAGCGTGGCTCCGGATCTTATGAATGAGTGAAATGTGTAATAATGGGGATTCAAACCCAGGGCCATATTAATTGAGGTCAAGCATTTTCTGACTTTGGTGTCAGTAAGGGGCTGCCAGCCCACTTGTGTTTTGATATGGAAGGCAGATCGATCTGCAGACATAGGGTACATTGTAGACAGGGCCTTCAAGGCTCTGGAAGGATAGATGATTTTATTCTTCAATTTGAGTAGTGACACCACTTGAGCCACATCTCTTGTTTGCATGGTTTCGGACCATTTAATTAGAATTTTTACAAGCTTTTTAGCAAAAAACAGATCTTTGCCAGTCAGGTGCCTAGAAGGGTCAAATGCAGATATAGACTGCTGTGCAAGGTTTGACAGTCTAAAAAATCCAAAAAAATGCAGTTAAGAAAACAGTTCTCAAAACCTCAGGACAATGAAATGTATCACAAGCAATAGATATGCTCTCCAGCCTGGAGAGGTCAATTATATTATGTGAAACCAAGGCCAAAGGCCTATTGATACGCATAGAATTTTGAAACAATTTGACTTTAGGGTGGTCTAAAAGATGATCAGGCAAATCATACAACACAAAACAGGCATTTATGGCCGACACATAATTTGAAATCATAGCAGTTGAACATATTTGTTAATCACAAGGCATTCCAGAAAAGATAATACAACTTTTACATCAATACTGTTCATGGCCACTCCCATACAAATACAAAAGGCCAGGAAGATCCTGAACATTCTGGAATATGCTTGCTTGGTCTATGGTCGAAAGGCAGCCTGTATTCTTGCAGCTGCCTTCTCAGACAATGATTTCAGTGACACATTTTCTGAAACAAAGTATAGTAACTGATTTTAGTACACAATTAACTAGCTTGCGCACCCGTGCACAGGGATGTATTACTGATACTATTATTTTACTAACATATGACTATCACCAACATTTAGAGCTAGCATGAGCCCCCACACAGGGGCATTTACTTAAAAAACATACATGCACTTGACATATCACAATTCTGGATCTAATTCCAGCAACACTTTGTCAACTGGGATCCACACTGGATCCTGAATATACTTACACAATTGTTTTGTGCTCCTGTCCACCTGGACAGTAAGTCAGCCACCCTATTGTCCAGTCCTCTAACATGCACATACAGAATATCAATATCAGCTAGTGCACAGACATACCATATGTTTCTGGCACATGCCCCCAGATATGGATCCCTGGTCTTTCTGGATATGAGCACTGTGACCACTGCCTCATTGTCACACTTTACAAGAACCTTTCTACCAGCCCAATGGGGCTGAAACAATCTGACAGCCAACAGTATGTTTACCATCTCTAACTGGACAATTGACCAGTTCATGCAGCCCAAAACGAGAGGAAGATGATATACAAACCTGTTCCATCTGCCACCAAGGCCTGTTAAGCAGGCATCCAACTCAAGTGTAAGGTCAATGGGTCTATGATCATAAAGCGACACCCCATTGTACTGAGGCAAAAACTTTGCAAACCATCTAATGTCACATTTGAAATCTGGGGTCAAAGTAATCTTTTGACTGTCATGACTCGATCTCAAGATGGCCAGCATTCTGTTCAAAAATGCATGTGCTGGCTTCACACATTTGTGAACATAGAGCAGTAAACCCAGGATGGATTGAAGCTGACGCTTTGTGCAAAAAACCCTATTAAGCTACTGAGGCACTGTGTCAATAATCTGACGTAACTTATCTGGAGGGATGGAAACAGTGCCCTCTTCTGTGTTGATTAAGACACCCAGACATACTACTTTGGTGCTCGGTGCTACCAACTTCTTGTCACTGATGGTAAGACCTAGGTCCTTTATAAGGTGTAAGAGACAATCATATGACACATGCGCAACATCAGGGACACCCAAACCGACGTAATCATCAATATAATCGATGATGCAAAAGCCCCTCTGATGCATGACATAATGCACAGCGTCACTGAGACGCTGAAAAATCTGACTCCCATGACGCGTCCCGAACGGAAGACACGTGTCAACGTATGCGCCACACCACTGAAGTCCAAAGAGGTCATAATCAGCTGGATCTATACGCACGTGACAGAACGCTCTGCTGATGTCGATCTTGTACAGAAGGGCTCCTCTGCCCGGACGCTTCAATTCCGAAGTGATATGATCCACAGTTGGAAAGGTCAAGGTGAAAGCACTATCCAGATAAGGGTATTTACCTATACCAGAGTTCACAGAGTTCACTAAGGTCAATGATGGCTCTCCTTCTGTCTAAATTTGGTTTATTTCTGGTCATAAAAGGGGAAACGTGAGAGTGGGCAATGGGATTTTTTTTAAATGGTCCCAACAGGGCCCCATACTTACTTTCTTCCTCAATATATGCATCAACATCACCAGGAAACTGAATGGCTGAAGTATGATTACCAATTTCATTTTTAAGGGGACAGTTCCTGTTAAAATCAAGAAGAAAACCAAACCTGAGCAGCTGCAACAGCTGCTGATCCCAGTAACCCTTGAGGAGGTCTTGCCACACCTCCACTTTGAGTTGTAGCATGACTGGTATATGTGCCCCTAAAAATTGGGTTTGCCTGTTTTTCTAACAATGTGATGGACTTCAATCAGGGATTTGTTATTCACATTACCCAAACAGAAAATCTGATTGGCCACTCCACTTGCGAAAAATGTCACTATCTGTGTTTTGAACCATGGACTGATCACTGAACTGCTTGAAATGAATTATGCTGTTAGCAAATTTTTCTTCACCACCAGCATGGTTAATGTCATAAATTGGGATAAAATCTGATATACTATCAGCAAAATCATGTGTTAAGGCGTTCACCACGCCTTGAACCACTAGACTTGAACCCGCAACCTTTTTGGCTGCAGAACTGCACAGGATTCATGCCCAGATTAACTTGTGCTGTGTTGTTGCACAGAGTTACATGTGTGAGCTGACATTGACTCTCTTCTGGAGCATTAACTCTAACAGGGATATCTTTGCTGGTTTCAACAATGAGTTGGGTGCTCTGGGCACTGATTTTATACTACTAGGATTCAAACACTGACCAGATTCATAGCAAATGTCTTTGTCAGTACATTCATCTGACCTATGTATATCAGGAATATCATTGAAACACAATAACTGGGGTTGGACAACAGGGTGGCTGATGGTGAGCTGATCACCGTGTTTGAGACTGTTGGAACATTTAAAGGCTTCAACACTGGGTTCCTGAACAAACCTGAGCCTGGTACTTCGACCAAAAATTCTGGTTTTAACTCTTTCAGGGAACGTTGCAGTAACATTTTTTGCTTTCCTAGCCATTAAGTTTGTGACTTCTTTTGGTCTTACAGCAGAGTTATAGAAGATTTGTTTATTTGGGGTTTTACGTCGCTTTCAACACTGTACAGGTCATATCACGACGGGTAGTTGGAAGGGCAGAGGAAACCAGTACATAGAGTTCGCTAGGGTTGTGTACTGTAAACTGCCGACCAACGGCAAGCAACTACCAGCTTTCCCACTTACGGCCATGACGGGGATCGAACCCCGGCCGCAGAGGTGGGAGGCGAGAGTGTTACCACTCTGCCACCGTGGCCCCGAGTTATAGAAGAACCTAGTTACATATCCACTTCCCCCATGAGCATTTTCTTCAGGTATAATTGCATTATTAGAACCACCTAAGCCACTATTTACCTTTTTCGTGCCAACAGTGTTCTGACTGCTGTCAGCAGCACTCTCACCAGACACAGATTGCTCATTTTTTGCACTTTGCTTTTTGAAGTTACAGTCCTTCTCGGGGTGTGCTAATTGTCTACCCCCCATCAAGCAATATGCACAAATATGCTTCTGCAACTTCCCATTGGATTCATGATCCCGATTATGAGTACAAACACTTGTTTGGTAACTTTTACAGAACCATGGCTTCCTACCCAGATCTGATGGCTTTGCCCAATTACCCCTACCAACAACATGCTTTTGAGCGTGGGCCCTTCGGATCCGATCTATTCGGTCCATGTCTTCCCACTGGAGGGAACTCGGCTCCATTTCACAGCATGTGTTGCCTTAGCCCCTTGCCAAGAGAAATCTGAGGCGTCCTCCATCAGATCACTAAGGTAGGAAACCATGATATCTTTCTTTTTACTACAACTTTCATCTAAAATGTTTTTACAAAAACCTTGGACCCACTGGGTCAGCGTGAGTTGGTCATATGTGACCCTTTGCCTACTTACTCCACCTAGTATGGATTCATGGGGCCACGTCACCTTGTTTTTGACATTTAATCAACATTTCCTCCTCTTTTTGATTTCAAGTTACTTGAACTACAGTTACCTGGTGAATGTAAACTTTGGTTTAGGTCTCTGACTCTTTTGTCCACCTCCCTTTGGATGGCATGTGAATTTAACTTTTCCATGGAGAGGGAATCACTCTCGTCCGATGACGAATCAGATGTTACAAGTGTGGGCCTAAATTTTTTATTTTTACTACATTTTTTGACTAAACTTGAAAAAACAGTATCTGTACTCAACTTTCCTGATGCTGCTCCATAAGTTGACGCTTGAACTCTGTGCTGTGATGTGGTTGCCACCTGGTCCTCCACCATGTCTAGCCTCTGTGACATCTGCTTTAGCTGCTCAAGTATCTGGAGCTGTATCTGCTGTCCGTGCAGATTTCCTTGATCTGTAGCAAGTGAATTACTTGCAATTGCAGCATCTCTCAGTCCTTTGGTACTTTCTTCATCACTTTGAGCACTTTTGTACTGATATTTTTTACCAGTCGGTGGCAGGTGTCTGTTTTTACAACTTTTACACTTTTGTTTATTATCTGGCATTTTAATTTGCAAATTTTTTGTCCATGTCTCTGAAATGAATACACAGAACAGGGCTTCAGGTACTTTCTCGGCAACCTCAGGCTTAAAGTGTAAATAAATTCCCAATAATCGACAAAATTGGCATAATTATGACTAGAAACTCTGTAGGCGTCAAAAACTTGACGTGTCACACACAACTCTCCAGTGATATAAAGCCAGTTCAAATTCCAGTCAATATCACGATTAAACACATAAAATCTGTTGCTAGAAACTCTGCAGGCGTCAAAAACTTGACGTGTCACACACAACTCTCCAGTGATATAAAGCCAGTTCAAATTTCAGTCAATATCATGATTAAACACATAAAATCTGTTGCATAATAAATGACTATCCTGTATTCACAATATTTACAGATTAAAACTTTAAAAACCAGAGTCTAAAAAACTAAAACATAAAATCAAAAGTAAATCAAAATAAATCTTAAACATGTCTTCCGTTCAATGTCAAGTTTGAAAGTGACTTTGGGGCCAGAGGCCAGGAAACTCTAAAACAAGGGGAACCAGTAGAATCCAGGCTTACTGGATTACCTAGCAACGAGGGTGGGGTTTAAATATTAGACTAGCAGCTGGATTACACTAGCTTGTGTAATCATGAGTAAGAAACCACCTGACATGTCTACAGTCACAGAGTTGCACAAACAACTTTTGCAGACATTCTAACCATATTTGGACAAGGAAACATCGGAATCAAACCATACTCCCAAATTCTTAACTTACTCAGCAGGGCATAGGGGACTACCCAAGATAGTAGTTGGGAAATATGCTTTCAACTTATCACTGTCTTTTTGAACCAAATACAATAAACTCAGTCTTATCTGGATTCAGTTTGAGCTTACTAGTCGACATCCACTCTTTTACATCATCTAGGTGCCCGTTCAACTGTTCAAAGGCAGCAGATGAATTCTTCTGGGATAGATGGACATAAACCTGGGTATCATCTGCATAAAAATGAAACTTTATTCCTTTTTATTTACCAATAACCAAACTGAGGGGGCACTGTACAATGAAAACAATAAAGGACCCAAAACAGAACCTTGGGGCACACCACATAGGTGTTTACAAAGATCAATAAAGAGTAGAACCAATTTTCATTGACTGATAGCGCTCAGATAGGTAGGAAGTAAACCATTTCAGAACAGAATCACCAACTCCAAACCAAGTATGAAGGCAACTAAGAAGAGTGAAATGATCAATGGTGTCGACTTCTGCCGAGAGGTCAAGCTAGATAAAGGCAGTAGATTTGCATCTCGACAAGGATAGATAAACTTAATTTTCTATGGAGAGAATGGCTGTCTCAGTCAAGTGACCTGTTTTGTATGCAGACTCGTTCAACCAATTTTGGAAATGAAACTGAGGCCAGATACAGGATGATACAGTTTTACAGATACAGTTTTTTAAATCATCTGCCTGAAGAGTAGCCTTTTTGATAAGAGGAGTCACTACAGCAGTTTTTAAACTATCAGGGACATAACCCTCCATGAGTGAGCAGTTGACCAACTTTGTAATTGATGGTAGTAGTGGACCCTTATCCCTTACCAGTCAGGCATCAGCACACCCAGAGTGAGAGACCACGGTTGAGGGACACATCTCTGTAAACAATTTTTATATCCACTTAGCAGGAGTACCAACAATAGCCATCTTCCATTGACCAAAGTTAAAAATTTGCAACTTGAACAGGAATATGAAAAATTTTTGCAGGATACAAGGTAAACAAACAGTGTGGGATGGAAGAAATATCTTTTATTGTTCCCAGACATATCTTGTCACACCTTCAACACAAAATGCTTGAACATGTTTGTTTTAAGGGTATTAACCTGGATGTCTTGCTACTTGTAATCCATGCCCAAGCTTGTTTTAAAATATAGGAATTTTTGTTTTTGTTGTTGTTAGTTGGGCTACCAATTACCTTACTTACCTGAACGTATGCCACTCATAATATAAGCCTTAATTTAACAATCTGTAGGCTCTGTTGTAGCAGTTAGATTGCTTGCTGGATATAATCTGGAAAGTTGGTAGTTACTTGCCGATGCCCATTGATTTACAGTGTAGAATATCTTGACTTACTAGTATGCACTGGTTCCTCCACTTGTTAAGTATCCATCATAATATGGCCCTGCCTACTGAATGCGACACGAAAACAAAATATAAAAATAATTCTAAATCTGCATTGCACAATTGAGATTTGGGGGTTTTACCTCTACATATAGAAACTGGTGAGTTTTGTACAAGTAGAGACCAAAGAGTAAGTAAAATTTGTCACAGTGTTGATGTAGAGGAGGAGCTCCATTTTCTGTTTTTCTGTAAAAAATATCATGATTTGAGACACAATGTATTACAAAATTTAAGAAGGAATGTGCAGATTTGGAAAGAAAAGATATGTTTCACAAACTTCAAATGCCTTCTGTTTGCCCAATAATTTATATTATATTCAAAAAACATTTTCACATTGTCAACAGTAGTTATATGAAAACTTATAATGTCAAAGTCCTTTAGGGTATTTTGTTTTGAAAATATTTAACTAAAAAATTAAGTCACTGTATATAAAAAGTACCTCTTTTCTACCTTTATGACTTATTAGCCTCACAGACTGGGTGTTCTTTGTATCACCTTTAAACTCTTTAAACTCTGTAATATCTTTGTAGTCATATAACACTTGTCACTTGAATAAATAAATATATATAGTGCATTTACAGAAATGCAAATGTGTTTTCAATGACAATTAGTTTTCTGTATCCTGTTCTGTACAAAGTTGAGCCATGACTGTACAAGTTGAGACTGACTCCCTGTCAAACCCCCTCCCCCAAATCGTCCGAAATAGTCACCTACTCCATCACAAAAGGGCCATGGTGGCAGAGTGGTAACACTCTCGCCTTCCACCTCTGAGGCTGCGGTTGAGCTGGTAGTTGCTTGTCGTTTGTCTGCAGTTTACAGTACAGAACCTTGACTAACTGTATGTACTGGTTTCCTCTTCCAATAAAAGTACCGATCTTGATATGACCCATACAATGTCTTGAAAGCGACGTTAAAATCTAAATAAATAAATACTCATTCACTTGCAGAAATGCAGATTGTCAATGCAATATGCAATGCCTTGTTAGGAGTACTTTTATAGTACTTTATCTCCACTATATGATAGCGTCAATGGTGCTGGAGTCTTATAATATTTTTATCTTATAATATTTCCATACATATACAAGAATACCTTTAATACTGTATTGGAATACTGGAATACTTTTATACTGAAAAAAAACAGAAGACAAACATATAGCAAGTCAAATTGTAGCTACAGCTGAGATTGAACGGCATTATAATTGGGCTATTTCACTGGTCACAACAGTCGTCCCCAAGGTTAAGGTAGGAACTGAATGTCAGTACCAGTGAAACCCAGCATGGGAAGTAAGTACAACCAGATAAGACAAATAATATACAGTGTGGCAGTAATTGGGCACTGAATTTAAGTCAGGATTTAGACTAAGCTTTAAATTCTTTATTAAATCTGGCTCCAGGTTTGATTCATGTACTGTATTTCCCACAACATCACTTTTGGGGACAATTCGTTTCTTCTGGACTTTCACCTTGTGTGAGAATTTATCAAATCAAATGACAAGGGGCAAAATTCCTGAATGACATTCATTGTTTATTGCATATATTTAGTGTTTAATTACATGCCTGGTACATTATCTGTGAAATAGTGGCGAGTGGTTGGAAGAGCAGAGGAACCCAGCACATATAGTTGTCCCAAGGGTATGTACTGTCAACTACCAAACTGCAGCAAGCAACTACCAGCTTTCCCACACGAGGTCAGGCCAGGATTCAAACTCCGCTTTCAGAGGTATGAGGTTAGTGTGTTACCACTGTGCCACCATGGCCCCTGAATAATGTTTATAAAAATAAGTATATAATAATGTACAAATGTTTAGCAAGAGTAGTATGTTTTTGTAATCATCTTGAGTGATATATATTTTTGGTATATGTGGATTGAAAGATGTTTTACTTTTATTATCCACCATTTTTGTATGAACAAGAAATAATAAAGAAAGACAGTTAAAAGTGCTGTAATGTATAAACAGATCCCAGACATTTTCTCCATCATTTCTGCATGGATTTTGATACAATTAAATTAACTCTCTAAAAATTCTACTACCTTTACAGCACTTAAGCTCTATCTTAAAAACAAACTCTTTGGCGCGTCATACAAAAAACAGAGATCCGTAACCATTTGACTTGAGACAAAGTTGGGGTCAGAGTAGCAGTCAATACTTTCCTTTTTGTGTGTATTGCACATTTACAGGTTGTATAAGTTTCAGAAAAATTATCACTTTTTGGGAAAGCTGTAATACTAAATATTCATAAAAGTGACGCTAGGTTATACAAAAAAAAATGTCCCTGTCTTAGTGGTCGGACCAGTTTTGAAAACAAAACCAGTTTCCAGGGATTTGAAAAAAAAACAAAATCTGGGATTAGGATGCTTGAACTGATATGGTGAAAATTATGAATCATAGGGGGCCACGGTGTCAGACTGGTAACACTCTCGCCTCCCACATCTGAGGCCGGGGTTCGATTCCTGACATGGCCTCAAGTGGGAAAGCTGGTAGTTCCTTGCCATTGTTCAGCAGTTTACAGTACAGAACCTTGACAAACTGTATGTACTGGTTTCCTCTGCCCTTCCAACTACCTGTGGTGATATGACCTGTTCAGTGTTGAAAGCGATGTAAAACCCCAAATAAATAAATAAATTATATGAACCATAATTTAACCTAAAATAAAATTTTCGAGATATTTTGTTTGTAATTTTTTTTGCAATGAATACAAAGTTCAGTTTTTAGATATTTCCTCAAATATATATGTTTTCTTATTATTTTGATGAATTATGAACTAGTAAAAAGCCAAATATCATGACGTTTTTAAGGGTTTTTTAAGGAATGGTACTTAAATATTCTCATTTCATTCATTTCTGCTTAAGCAAAACAATATGTGTAACATTCCTGACACTTGTTTGGTCAATGCATATTAAAAACGTGAGTGAAAAACATTATCTTACATACATCTAAGGTAAGCACATTTAAGTATTCATTGTGAATCCGGCTCCAGATTTTGAAGTCTAGAACTAAGGATCTAGTAAATAAAAAAGAGAGCAATTTTGTGCTTATTTTGGAACCCACAAGGTATTCGCAAACATTTGATCACAAGCTGTCACATCTGTGTTGGCTTGACTCCCACAAGTGACAAATACATACAGCCTTTCTTAATTTGACCACTGTTGTGGGGTGGGATGTAAAATCTTAACTTTGACCAAGCTTTTTATAATTAATTGGGTGAAGTCTGTATTCATAGAGGCAATTATCATGTTACAATATCTATATAACCTTTCACATTCTCAAACACATCCAAAATTCTGAGATTTGTGATCAGTTTCAAAACAATCGTTGAATGTATGCTTGAAAATAGGTAATTAAAAGATAGATGTTGCTGTGTACAGGTCATTATTTTTCATGCAAAAAAGTCTTAAATGTCTGACAGAAATATCTCCAGTTAATAGCTCTGTTCCATTTGTGCAATCGATCTTAAGACCTGACAGATTTTGAAGTTATGGCACTACTATTAACAATCCTTGGAATATGGTACACAGATAAATATGACCTTCAAATAAACAAATACGTCTGTCAGGGCTTCCCATGCTAGGATCACAAGCTGCAAATGAATGGATTTTCTGCTGTGGATTGTTGTGGTACAGTCCACTTTGTGTCTAAGTAGGACATCTTCAGCATGATTCGGTAAGATTTGTATTTGACAACCTCCCACAGGATCTCACCAGCTAAATTAAAATGACTATAGATGAGGAGTAAACAGGTGGGGCCGGGGTGGATGTCTTACAGAGTGGCTCATTCTTAAAACACACTATAGCAACATACAAGGTCTCATTCAGAAGCACAAGGAAAAGATCACCCTGTACAGACAACTGGAAAGCTGTGATCAAAGGAAGGTGATTCAAAAAAAAATCTTCATAATCACTATTGGAATCAGACAAGTTAAACCAGGAGACCCATAAAGACTTATTGTCTCACTGGACAAGATCACTTGGCTGTATTTGGCTGTATTGAAGCTCAGGCGTGCCCTAAAACAAGAGTAAAAAATACATAAGTTTGAGGAACATCCAAGAACTTTTTTATTTGGACGGTTGTATCTTGTACTATATCTTCCACAACAAGTAGACAAAGGACAGCCAAAGTAACTTGAATGACCACTGTGAAGAAATTTGTTAACTAGATTGGCAGTTTTGAAAATGCAGTGAAATTTAACTGGGAGCCAATGGAGTTGTTTGAGAGCAGGAACTGCCCATATGTATTTGTTGCAATATTTCACAATAGTAGCAAGACATCCTTAAAGATACAAATCAAATCTGATGTTGGTAATTCCTGGAAAAAATTTTACTTATTTGTGTCAAGACATTAGTTACATCGACTCTGCCTTATGTGTAGACTTGCTCCAAGTCTTTGTATTTCTCATTCCAGCAAATCTGACATACATGAAATCATTATGAATCCACTTGATGAGTAAAAAAGCTTCTGTCTAGAGAAATGAAAAAGTCATTCAGTCCTTATATAATACCTTAGAGAAAAGGACTTGATGAAAGTCTACCTTATGTGGTTCAAAATAGTTTCAGATGATAACCTGCTGTCAGTATTACAGGCATTTCTTATGCAATTATTATGTACTTCTGGTTTGTGCTGAATTGAGGTCTCTGCCAGGTTTTGACTAGTAGTACTACTCCAACAGTTAAAAATATCTTTAAAGCTGCACTTTTAGAACCAATCTCAGCTATCTTCTGCGGAGGGCACACATGTAAATGCGAGGATTTGAGTAAAGAAAATCAAGTGTTGAAAAATTATGTTTGATTGTATTGTGTTAGCCTTGCCTAAGGCTCAAATTTGTACGATATCTTTTTAAATTATGCACAGACATTCAGTATTCATAAAGCGCTCATACATGTTAGAAGACATAAGCTCGTCAGACAGAGATGCTAATATAAAAGCCAGTACATGTATGAGTACACTATATAACTTCATTATCTAACCTGAAAATTTTCGCTAACTGCAAAGAAACTTGAACCTTTCGCAAGGCTAGTGTTGTGTATGTGCACAGTATGCAAAATGATAGACCAACTGGTCTGCACTACGGCCAGTATGCGATTGTGCGTTTATGTAAATACCAGGGGCCGGTTTCATGAAAGGACTTAAGTCTGGTCTCAGGCTCAAATCTGAGACTTTGGGCTCAAATATTGTAAATATTTTGCTGAGTCTGTGGACTCAGACTCAAAGCATTTCACAAACAGGCTCAACTTGAGATTTGGCTCAGTCATGGGCTCAATTTTGAGCCCACCAAGGAGGTGTCTCAAATTTTGAGTCCAAAGTTTGTCATCCAAATACTTGTGTATAAAGCAATATAATTTGCATGAAAATGAATTTGTTGAATCTTGAAATATTATATTTTTATTTTGCTTACTAATTACAATTACATATTTAATATTCATAATAAGAAAAGTCAATGGAATTGACATGCTTTTTTGACCGTTGTCAAGTGACTAGTCTCAAGAGTGGACTCAAAGCTTAACTCAGTCTCAGTTGAGTCTCAAACAATTGGCTTGTTACCAATAATATTATATCAATTTTTTTCATGTGTTATCAGGGTTAATGCAATCTAAATCGATAATGATGATGAAATAAATGCACTTGCATAAAAAACAAACCAAGGAAGCATCTTAAATGAAATTTAAAAGTTGAGACTATGACTTGAGACCAGTCTCAGCTGAGTCACCTTTTGTGAAATCAATTTGAGCCAAAAACTCAGCCGAGACAAAAGTCTCAGATTTGAGACCCAGACTCAGCCCAAAACTGGTCTCAAACTGAGACTTTTCATGAAACTGGCCCCAGGTGTTTCAGATGGATGGACAGACTGTCACCTATTTCTTAGTATAGAAGTGAGATCTGCCACTGAATCCCACTTTGGGCAGACGTTTGAAAAAGTATTTACATTATGGTCCATTGTGAGAAAAATGTAAATGGGATGTAAAGAAATGGAAGATTGCTTTGTCTTTTTTGAATATATTCAAAATGCAATTTCTTAAAACTCAGTCACAAGTATGTTTGCACTATACAAGATTAAAGGTTATAGGTTTTATAACAAAAAAAACTAGAATTAAGAACACATTTGGCAATTATATGACAAGAAAAGCCAACATTGGGAACTTGATAAAATGATTTCAAAACTAGCAGTGTTAAAAGGAGCATAAACCTTTATGGTGTGTTTCCACTGGAACCGACCCTGTAACCGACCCTACGACTCTATGGTCGGTTGCAAAAGTCGTGGGAAAAAGCGTGGGAAAATGCTGAGTCTGTTATGAAATCCCCGACAGGATGGTGAAGTTACAGACATGACGTGAACTCCATCACGACAAGATGTAGGGTCACAGACGCTTTTACACGGTCGTCTGTAGAGGTTGCCCAACAGGCTTTAAACCCTTAACAGACAAGCCGGATCGCAGACAAGCCATAAAGACAAACAGACAAGCTGTGAGAATGTCCCCCATGCAGCCAGTGCATTAGATGGAAAACACATTGCTATCAAGAAGCCCAAGAAGTCAGGCAGTGACTATTACAACTACAAGGGATACTTCTCTGTGGTACTTTTGGATTTAGTAGATGCAGATTACAAGTTCCTGTGGGTCAACACGGGGTCCAGTGGCTCATCATCTGATGCACAGATATTCAACTGCAGCAAACTGAAAAGAATAATTGAGAATGGAACCCTGGGATTACCACCACCTGAACCACTAGGACCTGGGGGCCAGATCTACACTACTTTCTACTGGAGGACGATGCCTTTGCCCTGATACCTTAGCTGGTCAAGCCTTACAGTAGACGCCAACTGACCAGAGAAGAGAGAATAGCCAACTACAGAATATCCAGGGGGAGGAGGGTGGTCGAGAACTCATTTGGTATACTTGTCAAGAGATTTAGGATGCTGTTGACCACCATGGATCAGAGGCCAAAAGTAGTCAAAGACATTGTATTAACATGTGTGGTACTACATAACATGTTAAGAAGCCATCAGGGGGGAACAGACAGACCACCAACTCCAGCTGACGACATACCACCACCACAGGGGGATTAGGGGGAACAGAGACATAATGAGAACTTAAGAAACATCATTTCATAAATTTCAGAAACCCATTGAGGGAGGCCAAACATCAACGAGACCTACTGAAAGACTATTTTAACCACGTGGGGGCACTGGCTGGACTGGAGGACAAGAGTGTAAGAAGACTGAGGGCAGAAGACTGAGGGGGAGAAGATGTTGTCATATATCAGTCCTTTACAGGACTACCCAAATTATCCAAGAACTTTTATTAAGCAAAGTGCTACTTCCCCCAAAATTAACCCCAAATTTCCAACAATTTAATTCAAATTCAAGAACCCCACAAATATTCCCCATCAACAAATACAATTCCATCCCACGTTCAGTTGAAAAAAAAACAAATTATAGCACAGATTCAAACCCAGGTCCTCACTTACTAAAGTAGACATGCCACCCCAATATGACCTGGCTTTATTCTACTAAAAATATTTGCAAAGTGGCAATTAAAAAAATGTCCAAATAAATACTTGTAACTATTTCCTGCCAAGAATTTACAAGAAATAAAAAAATTGCAAGGAAATTTGCCAGAAAAACAGAAATGCAAGCTTTGCAATGCCAGATAAATATATTTTTTTTTTTGCTTTTTGCTCTTCTTTCTATAAAAAATGTAGTTCATCTATCTCTGTCACGAGTCGAACCAACTGCTCTTGTACTGCTTGATCTCTCAGTAGCATTTGATACAATTGATCATTCCACCCTTCTTCATTATCTTCAGACCTGGTTTGGTATTGGTGGTTCTGTTGTTAAATGGTTCACCTCCTACCTATCTGAGCGCTATCAGTCAGTAAAAATTGGTTCTACTCTCTCCAATCTTTGTAAACTCCTGTTTGGTGTGCCCCAAGGCTCTGTCTTGGGTCCTTTGTTATTTTCTTTGTATACAACCCTCCTTAGTTTGGTTATTGGTAAACACAAAGGAGTAAAGTTTCATTGTTACGCAGATGACATGCAAGTCTATATCTATCTATCCCAGAAGAATTCATCTGCTGCCTTTGAAAATTTGAACAGGTGCCTGGATGATATAAAGGAGTGGATGTCAGCCAGCAAACTCAAACTTAATCAAGACAAAACTGAGTTTATTGTATTTGGCTCAAAAAGACAGAGGGACAAATTGAAAGTTCATTTTCCATCTACCATCTTGGGTAGTCCTCTTTGCCCTGCCGAGTGGGTCAAGAATCTGGGTGTGTGGTTTGATTCCGATATTTCCTTGTCCAAACATGTTCAGAATGTCTGCAAAAGTTGCTTTGCGCAACTCTGTGATTATAGACATGTCAGGCGGTTTCTTAATCATGATACTTCTGTACTTGTGGCCAATGCTCTTGTAAGCAGTCGGTTGAACTACTGTAACTCACTTTTCAGGAGTCTTTCTAAGTTCAATCTTCGTAAATTACAGTGCATCTAAAACAGTGCTGCCAGAATCGTATCAAATACCAGTAGATACACTGTATAACTCCTGTTCTTAAGAATCTGCATTGGCTTCCTGTTGAACATCGCTCAGTCTTTAAAACTGCTACCCTTGTCTACAAGTTTCTCCACACTGGTTTCCCCAAGTATTTTGCTCCATACATCTCCTCCTACAGCAGCTCCTACAGTACCAGGCGCAGCCAGAGTGGTGGTAATTTCCTTGTCATTCCCAAGTTTCAACCCTCAATCCATAAATCTGTCAAACAGTTTGGTCATAGTTTTGCCTTCGATGCTCCCACTATTTGGAATGCTCTTCCTGAGGAGATTTGTGAGCGTATGGGGGACGTAGGTTTGAGTTCACATCTTTGTTTTGAGGGCACATGGGTTTGAGTCAACATCTTTGTCTTGGGGGGACGTGGGTTTGAGTCTAGAACTTTGTTTTGGGGGGTTGTGGGTTTGAGTCCACATTTTTTGGGGGGGTTGTGGGTTTGAGTCCTTTTTTGGGGGGGAGGGGGGTTGGGAATTTTTTTAAATTTTGTTTTGTTTGGGTGGGGATGGCTTTACTTTGATTTCTCAGGTTTTTTTTTTTTATTTTCTTCTGGGGGTTGGGTTTAAAGTTTATTAATATTTGTCCAGCATTCACTCATTCATTCACACAATTTTTGTTGTGTACTGTGAGGAAGTGTAAGTGTTGGACGGTGTGCTTTTTGTGGTTTTGGGGCTATCAAACAGTAGCTTAATAATTGTTTTTGGAAGATTCAGGTGGCCTTGAAAAGGGCCCAGTTTGGTGCGTCTTGTGCGGGCTAACCCGCTGATTTGGGCTGACTCTGACTGTGCTGGCTGGACTGGCTGGGAGGTCTTGACTGTTCTTGATGTGTGGTAGATGGCACTGGTGACAGTACTGGTTGAAGTTGAGAGGGTGAAAATGGCTGTGGTGTGTCGATCTGCTGATACTGTAGAACACTTAGAATAGCCATAAAGATACCGGATAATCCTGAAGTGTTGTGCTAACTCTCCTCCGGTTGTGAAGATGCAAATGAAGGGGGTTGTAAATCATCTCTCTGGAAGGCCCAGGCTGTTGGTCATCCACAACTACATAAGAAGTAGCAGCCTGTGTAGAGGGGGATGAAGATGAAGGCCTTGGTGGTTGCTCTACTTTGGCAATCACTGTAACAGGTTTTCCAGTGGAAGTCTGTGTTGGCTGCACAACAGGAAAGGAAACTGTCTGAGTTTCTGGAATGGTGAGTATGTATTCACACCCTCCTGTGGCCTGTGTTGCTTGTGAAAGTTGAAATGTGGTGGCATGTTGACTTGTGGTGACCTGTGTCTTGCATTCTTCGGCCTTGTGCTGTATTTCACCGAGACGTTTGACAGCATTATTCCTGAAGGTTTAAAAGTCCCTTTCTTCAAGATTTTCAATCTCAGAGTGGAGATAGTTGCAGAACAACTGTCGTGGACTTGGAGTGGGGTCCTGATGTGCACTCAGAAATGTGGGAATTATCAACCTCATCTGCTGGAACTGATCTAAGACTGGATCTGCCGATGACGTAGTTGTTGCAATTGGAGGCTTTCGTTGCTTAGGACTGGTGCTCGAAGGCTGATGAGTAACATCTGAAGCAATGCAGATTTCCATCTCAGATTCTGTGTTTTTGGATGTATCCTGAACTGAAGCTGAGGCTGGAGCTGCAGAAGGCCTCTTGGGTGACTTGAATGCAGAAGACTTGGAAACTCCCTTCCTTCTGATGTGACCTCGTAGAAAACTGAAACTACATGTCCTTCAACCTGGTCTGTCGTTCTGTACTCTTCTCAGCTCCTTGGCCTGACTTTGTGTGAATGAGCTTACCATATCTGGTACATTGAGACTCGAACCACTTCTTCACAGTCTTGACAGGCAAGTTTCTGGTAGCTGCTACCTCCTCCCAAAGTCTTTCCTTCTTCTGCTTGTCTTTGAAACTCTCGTTGGTCTTGTCATAAAGTTGCTCGTGCTGTTTAACGAACTCAATGATGGCTTCTTTGTCTGAATCACTCAATAAGATGGCCTTCATCTGGCCTGTCTTCTGTCTGGATTCAGTTGATTCTGCATCAGTATCCATATCTGTTTGTGCTTTATTCTCTCCCCTTTCTTCCTCTTCCATCTCTCTCTCCCTCTGCATGTCTTTCTTCTCTCTCCTCTGTCTCCTCCCTCTCCTCTATTTCCCTCCTCCTTCTCTCTATATAGTCAACTGTATCTCTGTAAACTGTGGTTCAGTATCTCCAGTTGGTACTTCAATCTTTGTCCTTCTTTTCTGCCCCTTGGCATGGTGATCAATCAATCAATCTATTGTACAGCTTGTTTTAAAAAACAAAACTTAAAATAAAATAAAAGTCAAACCTCACAGAACAGATTTCACTCCCAACTAGTCCAGCCTAGCTCAAGTACTTAAGCTAATTTCCAAAACATAAAATCCTAAAATCAAAGCTGCACACCAAGGTGTGTCTCGACAAGTCAAAGCCCAAATATAGGCAGATTGTCTTCCGTCTCCCCTTTTTATACCCACAAACTTTGAATCTGACAGGCCGTAAGAGGCAAAAATATTGCCGGCCTGTCAGTTACAGTTCCCAGCTTGTCTGTTAGTGTTACAGGCCTGTCTGTTGTTATTTACGGCTTGTCTGTTTCCATTTACGGCCTGTCAGTTACAAATTTTCCCGACTCTAGGACCCAGTCAGTAAAAGTTACCGACTGGCCTGTAAACTTTACCGGCCTGTCAGGAACAGTTACAGGCAGGCCGGCTAAAGTTACCGACAGTACTGTAACACTTCCCACACTGTTGGTGAGTCATCAAGTATGGTCTGGAAGTCCATATTTGGGACAAGCCGGATACTTGTTACAGACAGGCCTGTTTGATTAATCGACAAGCCGGAAAGTGTAACCGACAGGCCGTTAAGTTAACCGACAGGCCTATTGCTAGGGGGCTGAAATTAGGGTCAGATACAAGAGTCAGCAATAGTCGTAGAAATATCAAACATGTTTGATATTTCACCGACTCTCCCCAACAGGCCAGTAGCTTGAAACCAACCCTCAAAAAATACCTAGTTACCAGCCAGTCGGTTCCAGTGGAAACACTGCATTAGCCAGGGATCGGGAACAAGATAAAATTTGAATAATTCCAGTGTGGATCTGTATCCTTTTCAACCCCATACAAGGTCCTTCCTTAGTGCACTATGATTCTCTTGGATCATTTCGAGTGAGAGTGTAAAATGAAGACTATCATGTACCCATTAATTGTCTTAAAACAAGCAATCGAAAAAATAGAACACTCGGAAGGGAGCAAAGTGCATACTATATGTATATATATTACTAATTTCTACACCAAGTATCTGCTTGTACCCCTTTCACACTACAGGCAGTATCACCTGGGGTAACCTGTGGAGAATCGTCCCTGTGCTTGGATCACCGTTTGATGTCTGTAGATGACCTTGCATGTCAGTGGCGAACCATCAGTAACCCTCTGGGTCCGTATTCACAAAAGGGATTAAGCTCAAGAGCTAAAAAACAACTCAAGCCTTTAACTGTTTATTCTAAATTTATTCTGACTTTTGACTCAACTTGATTTCATACATGTATGAAATCAATTTGATTAACAAGAAATTGTGCATTTTCTTTTTGCCCTTTCTTTGTTTCACATTGTTTTTGTATACTTTGAGGAGGATAATTTTAAGAAGCGATAATACAGTATTTATATATATTATTAGGTAGACTTTATTGTCTGACTAGTTCGGAGACTAAGCATATGAATAAATCACTTGTGATTAGCAGCTTAGTACAAAGAAGTGGGAACTATAATTCTACATAAATTTCAATCCACAACAGCATTACTATTCTAAAACAATATGCCCAATAAAGAAGCAGTAATAAATATAAGGAAGCATTTGGTTGAGAGGGGGCCATGGTGGCAAAGTGGTAACACTCTCGCCTCCCACCTCTGCACGGCCTCAAGTGGGAAAGCTGGTAGTTGCTTGCTGTTGGTCGGCAGTTTGCAGTACAGAACCCTGACGAACTGTATGTACTGGTTTCCTCTGCCCTTCCAACTACCCGCCATGATATGACCTGTACTGTGTTGAAAGAGATGTAAAACTCCAAATAAATAAATGAATATATAGGTCATATCATGGGTAGTTTCATGGGTAGAGGAAACCAGTATATACAGTTGGTGTCAAGATTCTATACTGTAAACTGCCGACCAAAGGCAAGCAACTACCAGCTTTCCCACTTGAGGTCATGCCAGGATTCCAACTCTCAGAGGTGGGAGGCGAGAGTGTTACCACTCTGCCACCGTGGCCGCTGACACTAATGATAATTATTGGTTGAGTTGCAAGGTCACTTGGTCCAATTGTAAAGGCATTGAATCCAGTTATTAGGCCATTTAATTGATGGTTAAAGTGTTTTTGATGTCAAAAACAAATTTGCTCCAATACTCCTCAGTCTCAGATATTTAAATTCTTTCTACAAAATATCAATACTATGCTGCTTATGAGAAAGAAAGAAATGATGCTATTATTCTCACTTTGACTTTATTTCAGCGAAAGATATATTAAATATGCAGCAAGTTTCTCTTTACTTATTTTGTATGAAATCAATTGGATTTACAAGAAGCTGTGTATTTTCTTTTTGTCCTTACTTTGTTTTCCATTGTTTTTGAATACTTTATGTTCTTTATTTCCAAATAATAACACAATGCAGGTCTGCTTAACCTCTCATTTCCCAATGGAATGGAAATAACTTCACATTGGGTATATATTTATAAAAAGGCCAATTATAGTACACAGACACATAAACTTTGTTTTTCTCCAAGTCTAACATATTATTTTGAACATGGATTTAATTTGTAAGCTACTTTTCATTCTTCTGGGTTTACTTTATCTTGCTGAAGATTCGGCATGTAAGTGGTATCATTATGTCAATTTTAAAGCCTGTGTGCAGCAAAGACGACACGATACTATGCAATAAAGACTGAGCCAATAATAAAACAAGGCCAAAAGGGGTTAGGTCTACTAGCGCTATCCGCAAAGCTATCAGAGACATGATCGGATATGCAACACATTTGCTTTGATAGATTCTTCAACTAATTATCATCAATACAGAACTTTCTTATCTGTTTGCAAAAGCCTATCCGCCACAATCACCCCGCCATCCATGTGTCTGAGTATGGCTTGGCTATATCAATGGCTCTATGACTATATGTTTCTGTATAGTTGCACCTTAGAGGCTGTCAGTAATAGAGATTAAGCATCATAAAGAGTCCATATTAGATGACACTAGATTGCTAATTTCTGAACCGAGTTTGAAACTTTTTTGACCATATTATTTGTGGGTAGAGGCCTTTAAGTTTTACACAGTGCCAGAACCTATTCCAGGTGAAATGTGTCATGTAATTGTCCCCCTAAGCTTGAGAACAAATGGCTTTTTATACATTTCAAAAATGCTGCCCCAAGTGCAAAACACTTTTGGTGTTTTTTTTTTGTCACTGTATCCTAAGCATATACGAATTCCACCAGATCTCATCATATGTGTCCTCTCAAGACAGAAAATCAGACCTCATCACATAACTGAAGGTAGATAATCCCAGAAGGTTGTTGCCGGTAACCCAGCACAGAAAGGTGTTAACTGCGTAAAGCTTGATAATATTGCTTGCAAAAAAGGTATGTATTTATGACAAAACACATATTCACATTCCGCAAAGCAAGCTTCATTGGTGGCATAAGTGAAACCACACAGCAACTATCAAAATGAAAGTTACAACAACTTTTCTTCAAACCGGAGTTTGAAGCTAAACTAGCTATTGGTTTAAAAAGTAACTGATTTCTTTTAGTAACCTATTTTAAAAGATTATTAAAATGTTTTTCAGAAAATATAAATGTTGCTTCATCAAGTTGCTGAATGCATGTAGAGGTTTTGCACCCTCATCAAAGCAGCTTATGTAAAAATAATGCCATACAGCTGTGTTCTTGCAGTGTTTTACAACCCATCAAATGTCTGGAAATTTGTGTCCCTTATCCTTTATCCTGCCATTATATTATGTCACATCACTTTTACTTGCTAGCTGGTAGGGATGGGTCAGTAGGCCCTGTGTTTCGGTATTGAGAGCATTTTAATGAAATACCGTGACAAGATTTTACAACCGCCACTTATCCGCTTATCACAAAAAAAAACTCTTTTCCACCATCCAATAAAGAAATGGCTGTTTATATAATATTGATATATGATTTACACATTGAGTAGCAGTTAATTACACATTGATTTTGACAAAAGAGTGTACAAATATCTAAAGTGTAATTATGTCCCCGCATTGGGTAAAACCTAAATGCACATGCTACAGTGGTGAAGAAGAGGGCAGGGTAGATATACTGAGTGGCTCATTCTTCAAGATCCAACAGCAAGAAATGAGGTAGCTCTCTGAAACCATAAGACTGTTTTTTAAAGCTGAGATCATAAAGTGGAGAAATGACTACATGGAAAGGTTTTACCTAGGTATTTGGAAATATTATAATTGCATTGTTATTCTCTATTTTTTATTTACAGAATTTTTCCCAAGTCCATGGACACATAAAATTTGGGGTCGTTTCACTACAGAAGATCCAGGTAATTGCTCATTTCTATAGCATTTAATCTCTGTGTGTTCCTCCAGGAAAAGAATAAACTATAAAGAGCCATCAACAATATTTGTTATTCAACACAACATGTATTTGACTTAAATACAGTAATCATAATGGAGTTACTATGGATACACTTTGCAATTTACCTTAAACAGATGGCTATCAAATAACAAGAAGTTAGGTAACCACATATATATCAAATGTCATTCAAACAGTAATTTTTCTAGGGCTTATGAACCCTTTTTTAAAGTCCACAGTGCATGAAAAAAAAGTTTCTTTAAAACTTTGTATGTGTATGCCAGTGAGTAAGACAATCCCAACAATGAAAACTAGACATCAATCAGAGCATCCCCACTGAGATACAGCCTCTCAAAGTGGCATATAGAATAACATTCCTGAAAACACATGTGTGGAGGAGTTGTGACGAAACACAAGGAACACAAGTGCAGATTTGCTGTGGTTTTTGTTATAAATGTATTGGGAAGAATTGGATATAACTGAATATGTAGCTGATTTAATTGCATTTGGAAGTGACCTTTTATTTTAAGTTTAACTTTAACTGAACAAGGATAATTTTGTTTGAAAAGTTTTTATAATTTTATATGATAATTAGCATTTATTCTTCAATATGAAAACTCTCAATCAGACTCCATCTAAAACTGTCATTGATAAAGTGTGAGGATTCTGTACAGATAACAGTTTAAATATTAACCATAAGTAATGTAATTGTAAGAGCTGCTTGGGTTACAGTCATACATATATTAATGTGTACCAGTCATTGTTAGTAAAGTCTTATTTTTTTTGTCTTATGGCTTGGGTTGTAAAATGTTCAATGAAATTTTTGAGTATAGTCTTTAACTTGGTTATTTCTTGCATACAATTCGACCAAATTACATTAAAATGTTTTATAATCAACAAAGTACTGGTACACTACTCTTCTCTATGACAAACAAGAATTTCATCAAAATTCATTCTTTCCTGTTGGAATAAAATTACGGAATACATTAAATGATTCCTTTAAACATGTAACTACATTATCTAGCACAGGTGATAGACATTGGAACTTGATACACTCAAAAATGCAAATAAACTGTAGTCCTCTTAAAGAACATCTTGCACATAATTTACATGTTATAGAAAATTCAACTTGAGACTGTGGCTTTTCAGTAGAATTTCAGTAGAAAACTATTTTTATTTTCTTTTAGAATACAGACTACATACTCAAAATAGGCAGTCATTGTTTATGAGTTTTACTGACAGTAACCGCTGATTTTCATTTAATGGAGATTATAACCTAAATTATAAGCAGTACAAGAATTTTTTAAGGAATCAGGGTGGTTTTCATAGTTTTATATTAGTCACATGTCCGCAACTTCATCATCATTATCATCTATTCATATTCTTTTGTAAATAGTTCTTCCTGTGAGAAGGCTTTGTTGATTTTGTCTAATTTCTTCAATAAAATATTGTTTATGAAAAAAAAATTTATACTTTAAAAGTACTTACTTTCAGGTGCACATTTACATGAACATTGCAATCTGACCCCTACACAGCTATTAAAGTAGATATCATGAAAGACACACTGTTGTCAATAAAATGTCAGAATGTGGTTCAGATCTCCAGTATGTTAAACTCTACATCCTGGTACTGAACCAGAGTGCTTAAACATTTGGTCATTTCAGCCTGCTTACTTTTAATATTGGCAGCAGTGTAGCCCAATATAAAAGAGCCTAATACACTGAATCTTTTAGAGTGTGTTTTGACCAGCTGGATTTACAAATTGCACTAGTAGATCCAGGAGGGTTCAGGGGGTTCAAACCCTCCTCCTTGAAAAATAATGTAAAGGGGTTCAACCCAAAGTACAAAATTATTTCTTGAGAGTGGTGTTAAATTTACAGGAAATGCACTAATTTTTTACCAAAAATTAAATTTTTTCCCAGTTGGGGGGCAAGCCCTCCGACCCCCTTAGCTATGGTATGTCTGATGTGAACCCCCACTTACTTAAAGGCTGGATCCGCCCCTGAATTGTCACTGTCAGTTCTTAATGGTCAACTAGAACTAGTAATGAATATTGAGTTGTTCATACTAACTAATATATTGTAATATTGACTAGTGAACTTTGGGGCTAACTCTTTCTGTTCTGATAATAAGGAGTTTAGATAATCAAGGGGGCCTTAAAATTTTATCACATTTTGAGAAAATGTGGACAAGAACTGGGTGAAAAACTTGCTTATCAGTTTATTTAAAAACTGACACACTATCAGAAGCTGCATTGTTACACTAAAAGCTGCACACTTGTTCACTATTTTGAACACAAGTTACAGTCAAATTGTAGTGTTAATTATTTAAAAAAAAGACCATTATTTGTGTGTGACCACACAATATTCCAAATTCATATGATAGAAGAATCTTTGCACTAAGTGTAGGAAAAAAATTTTTTTTTTTGACTGAAGCTGACCCTTTCCAAGCCAGTTTATAAAATACTAATTTTACTTCATTTTACACTATTTTGTATTGGACACACAGAAATCAGAGTGGGAAATCTCCTTGTGTGGCACAGTTTCAGAGAGGGATCTGTTTTGTTTTTCCAACTGTCAGATTTAACTGCCTTTTAATGTGCTTTCTAGTGGGAGTTTGAAGATGGGACTTGGCAGGTGTTGTTACACACATAATCTGTACAATAATACAAAAAAAAAAATTTCATGCACTGTGGTCTTTAAATGCATAATGCACCCATACATATAAAATTTGTAAGAAAAAATATGCCTGGGGAAATAGTTTGACCATGAGATACAGAAGTAGTGAAACAGTACAAAGATCAGGATACTTTCAGGGCAGTGCCAGTTATATAAAGGTCCACGTTATGTTTAAGTAGAGAAAATAACACCTAAGAGTAAAAAAATGTATGTAAAGACAAATTATTAAAACAAGACAATAAAAGTACATATAATAATCAATTGCAGCAAGCCATATATCTTTGTCATAAGAGAAACATGTCTCAAATATGGCAGATGAACACACTTTGACAGACTTATGGAATCGAAGAAATAGCCTGAACAAGATTTTAAAACATTTTAATACTCATGGTCACTACGACAAGACCAAAGGTCAAATCAAGGTCACACCATGACATTGCACACCTTCAATCCCCAACCGATGTCCGTACCAAGTATCTACTTCCTACATCTGACAGTTTCCAAGATATAGCCTGGTCAAGATTTTATAGTTCAAGGGCATTATGGCAAGGTCAAAGTCAAACCAAGGTCACAACATGATGTTACACATCTACAATTCCTAATCAACGTCCCTTCCAAGTATCAATATCCTCCACCTTACGGTTTCCATGATATAGCCCAGACAAGATTTTAAAGGTCAAGGTCACTACAGCAAGGTCAAAGGTCAAATCAAGGTCACACCAGGACATTCCACACCTACACCCCCTAGCTAATGTTCCTACCAAGTATCAATTTCCTGCACCTTATGGTTTCTAAGATATAGCCCAGACAAGAATTTATAGGTTAAGTTAACTATGGCAAGGTTAAAGGTCAGATCAAGGTCACGCTATGATGTTGGACACCTATACACCCTAATCAATGTCCCTACCAAGTATCAACTTCCTACACCTTACATTTCCAAGGTATGGCTTGGACAAGATTTTAAAGGTCAAGGTCACTACTGCAAGGTAAAAGGTCAAATCTAAGTCACACCATGACGTTGCACACCTACATCACCGAACCAATATCCCTACCAAGTATCAACTTTTTACACCTTACAGTTTCTGAGATACAGGCCAGGTAAACTTTTTCTCGCTGCCTGCCCGAATCCCCGCCCATCCAGATACCATGGACCACCAGCAATACCCAACGAACAGATAAACAGAGATAAACAGCTTTAAAAGTAGAGGTGAGGAAGAAGATTACATGTGTGAATATTGGAAACAAGTGTGGGGAATATCAAAGATACCCTTGAATTTGGGAGGATCTCTAATGGTGCCAGTTTCTGCTTTCAACATCAAGTATCTCAAAAACTCTATAAACAGAAGTACCATTTGAACATCAAGATTCACTATGCCTCTATTAAAAAAATTCACAGAATGACATGAAAGTTGCAAACATGCCTTTATAGGCTGGTTGACCAGGTTTATCGTTTGTAAGCTTGTATGAGTCTGAGGGCCACCCTGGCTTTAAGCGTCATTTTGAATTGATTTGGATCTGCAATAGTAAAGTATGGAAGAAAATGACATAAAATATCAGATTAAATGTTATAATCAAGGTGAAGTAAATAATCATTAATATCACACCCATAGGTTGGTCTTTCATACTTTGTAGCTCTACATTATTTGTATGACTATTGTAAAATGATGATAACAGGTCAGCCATTCTGTTGACCTTTCCAGGTATGTGCTTGACCATTTCTAGGTCGTATTTGGCAGTTTCAAGCCAAATATTTCTTACCATAGTGGTCAAATGTCTACATCTCGTGTACCCGCAGTTATAAATGGTTACTATAGCCAGGTTATCCACTTTGAATACAACTCTCTTATGTTGCCATGTCCAAACCCTAAGTGCCACTAAAACATTAATTAATTCATAATGGGGGATACTGAATTCATTGTCATTGATAAAACATGAACATTTAGCTATGTACACAAAATTTTCCCATGCGCCTCCCACCCTTTCTAAACAAACATCTTGGTCTATGTTCCCATGCTGGATAGGGCTATGGTTGTCATATGTGGTCTGTCCATTAAAGACTAGCATAAAGGCCTGAAACCAGACTTGGTCTTTCTTTAGTTTAGGTGTGACTTGAATAATGTTACTGGTGTTTTCTCTTAAGTAATCTGTTTCACACTTTTATGTACATAATGCTGCCTGTCACAGATTGTAATTCATGTATTAATACAGTATTTCTATTACTCAACAAATTACATTTTGGTAATATTTCTTCCTGCTTTTCCTTGGAAATATATGATGTGGCATTTCTTGTGTCTATCATTATGCCAAAGCAGTTACAGGAGTGAGTGGGTCTTACTAATTTAGGACTTATGAGTAAGCCTCAATCCTTCAAAGACTGAGTAGAAAGTCACATTTTATGTCAGTTTTGCTCCTCAAAGAGCAACTAATCACATCATCCACATAGCTGTAGATTTTATAGCTGTTTTCTTAAGATATATGTGAAAGACTGAGTTAGGCATGGCATATCCATGCTTCCAGATCTTTGGCCATAGGGGCAATATAGATCACTGTAGTATTTACCTTTCCACTGTAAGCAGAGGCGATGGTAATTATGTGGATCAATCCTTAACTGGCATGCTCTTGACAAGTCAATTTTGTAAAGAATTGCCTTCTATCCAGTTTTTGTTTTTACTTTTTACACAGTCATATCTAGAACCTCCTATTTCTACGTATCTGATAAAATGCTAAACCTGTTACCCCACCTGGGATCCTCAACTAGTCTGCTACTGTTTTTCAATCTGCAATGTACTGGGGTATGTATGACCTTGCTATTGCCACTGATACGTGTACCAGACATTTTGTAGAGTTCAGACACGTTTTTTGTAGACTCTTTGATGCCTGCCAGTTCTGGTTGTATCAATGCTATCGAACTTCCTACATAGCAATTCCCCCTTTTCCTAAGTTAGGACTTATAAACAAAGTCCAGTTGAAAAGAGTCTTGTGAGCAGCCCTGCCTAGTTTTTATCTGCTCTTTTGAGGTCATAAAGCAATCTTTCTTGGCATGGTTTCCATGCTTGTTGGATTTTGATAAACAGAACTGACATACATGTTTCAAGATCATGTTTTGACATTCGTGGTCATTAGATATGTTACAAGTGGTCCTGAGACCCTTAATCCTTAAAAAGTCTGTATAAGAAATCTGCAAAATTAGGCGAGAAAATGGAATCTTGATCCAGGTGTGGGATCAAGCACAGATCATCCTCAGGAAGCTTCAGATGTCCTCAGACAAGTCACCATCGTACCCCGACTATGAGGCGATTTAGCTAAGTTTGTGATCTGTTTCAACCCCAATCCTGTCGGGGATATACCCATTGGGTCTCACACTGGTCTGAGGCCTCCTGTGACTAATAACAGATTTGACAGAAATGGGCGAATTTTGTTGAGCCATGGGACTAGGTTCAGGCCTCCTGGGACTAAGAGTCTTGGGCTAAAGAGTAGCAGGACGCCTGAGACAACAGAGGATTGTCTTAATTTGGGCCAGAGGAGGCATCAGAGAACATGAGACTGGGGAATTTGTGGGTAGGGGCGAAAGTTGATCAGTTACAGTTGTGAAAAATATCAAACATGGTCGATATTTATATCGATCACAACAGATCCAAACAGACTCAAACAGACTGTTCAGGTCTCTGAATCCGATCCCCAAAAACCCTTAACCAGGGCCTTAATCTTGTGGTGGAACAGGGGCATAAAAAAAATCATAGCACCTTAATATACATTTGTGCCAAAGTTCATGCTTGTGTATCAATTTCCACAAACCCCTGCCTCTAAAGTTATTCTCATTATCAATACTGACCAGTTGGCATATTGAACTGACCAGTATGCCATTAGAAATGGCCATTGATCTTGGCACCCTCAAAATGGATTCACCAATTTGCAACCATACCAAATGCCATAGTTTTAGACCAATCTGCGTAATTCACTTCTTTTGGTGCTCTAACAGCCAGGACTAATCTGCTTTAATCTGTGTCAGCCCTCAGTCCTTGTCAACTTTGATTGTACTGTCAACAAGGTAGAAGGGATCTGTTTTGATGTTGTCTTAACTGGTACAAGAGACATAAACTCCCAACGCAAACTGTGTCAGATGCATCTAGTTTGTATCCTCTTGTCAGCTGAGTTAGTTCAGTTATCACCATGTGTTCAAAGAAGGTTTTCTAGGACATAACCTTGACCAACTGTATGTACTGGTTTCATCTGCCTACAAAGCGACCTGTTGTGATATGACCTGCACAGCGTTGAAAGCAACGTAAAACTCGTAATAAGTAAATAAATATTATTTCCCATATCACTGATATACATATGATACAGAAATTTACTTGGAACTTGACTCAAGGAACTTGAAGCCATGAGGGGCACATGGGTAATTTATGATGTCCATGTTACTACCATCTCTGGGAACCTCAGAGGGTCCGCAGGTATATGACCCATGAAACAGCTATAAAGGTGGCAAATACCATGGTCAGCAGCCGCATTGACTACTACAACTCTATGCTCTATCACACAAAAGGTATGTATTAGTGAACTTCAAGGAATTCAAAGTGCCTCACACCAGAGCTTTGTTGAAACAGAACAGTGCTGCAGGCGAAGCTCTGAAGTGTCAACATTAGGTTAATAAATTCACTTTTAAAGGGGATTTCATCCCATTTATATAACTTTTATCTATAAGTAACTGTTTAATTGAAAACTTTGTTCTAAAATTACTCTAATCTTTTTCATTTGAAATCTTATACATGTTCATATGAAACTCAAATTTATATTTTCAAGAAAAGGAAATAAAGCTACCCAAATTTCTCGTGTAGCTGGCTTTTCTCACCATTTACTGTGTCCAGGTGTACTTGTTTACTTGTGAACTTTCTAACTGGCGTTATCCTCTCGTATATCACTACACCTCAAATATGGCGCTTCTTGAAATACAAATGTATTATTTATCCTGTTCTTAAACTATTTTATTACAGGAAGAGAATTTGTATGGGAATATTGGTGTTCCAGTTCGGTTGTGACTGAAATTCTTCACAAGTCAAAAATTTATTCTGGTGATTTCATGAATAAAGAAATATTTTTTTTCAAATTTGAGAAATCTTCATTCAGTCCTAAAATCTCTTGGGTGAATCAACTCATTGTACATTGTTACCTGTCTGTTGAAGAAAACATATTTATTAAGTTTATATCTTATGCTTTCGGGAGACTTTGATTTGAAATGAAACCAATATTTTAAGATTTGATGGTGAATGTTTAAATTTTTCATTTAACTCATTATCTGATAATTTTGGCCTGACAGCTGTTTTAATACCAAATACTCACTGAAAAAAAAATTAAGAAATGTGCAATCTATTTGAATTTTCACAGAGTTTATTTCTGTGTAGTATGAAAAGCAAAATATCTGGCATTCTATTGTTTAACTTAGTGTTTCCCTTTTTTGTTTGGGTGGTTTACCATTTCATAAAAGTTTATTTAATTGTTCTATAACATTTAGTGGTGTACACGTCATACAATAAGTGTATGACTTGTGATAGTATTAATGCATTAATTATCAGAATACAACACATTCAAGAAACATTCATCTGTCTGAAAGAGATCTGTAAGATAAGGAGGTCCTCAGTGGCCTTGTAGGTTTGGCATCTAATCACAGGTTGTCACCTATTTATGGGTTCAACTCATACAATTGATAAAGCTGAAGACTCTGTCCCAATATGACCGTGGCTGTTGAATGGGATGTTAAACTCAAACTTTGACCTTTGTAAGATACCATTTATTTTAGGACATTCAACAATGTTAAGTTAAACAATGATCCTTTACAAACCAGAAACTTAAAGCTGTAAAAAGATTATTTACTTTTAATTTTGTGTTCCAGATTTCATTTTACGCCTGAAGTATTTTCAAACCTAATAAAAAAAATATTGATCTCAGTTGTAGTGATTTAGGGTCATTTATAAATATGGTTATGTCATCAGCTAATTGAATGATTCTGTACTCATAATCAGTAATTTTTATTCCATTTAATTAATTGTTTGTTCTCAGCTTAATTGATAACACTTCAGCAACAAACATCAATGATAATGCTGTGTTGGGCAATCCCTCTTGATAAAGTAACATATTTCAACGAAAATCCATTTTATACTTACCAGAAGCTATGTTGGAGTAAAATTGTTAAATCCTTATTATAAATGTGGGATCAAAACTGAAAAGGAAAAACACAAAGGGAAATCCCATTCAACTGTATCTAATGCCTTTTCAAAGTCTAACAAAATTAATAGTCTTCTGCCACTGTAGTCCAGTGTGCATCACACTAGCCTAGAAATTCAGAGGACGTGGATTCAAATCCAGGTTAAGGCAGACACATTGTGGCTGAGATAACCACTTAAAATGGCGGCCACGTCATTGGGTCCTTTCCCCAGTGGCATATTACAGAACCTCAAGGACATTGATAAATGGTCATCCTTGGGCCTCTGTCTTTCAGTTAGGGGAATGTAAGTAACTTGAGTGCCTGGGCTGTACTTGTCCAGTAAGATAGATTAAATGGTGCTCTGAGTCCTTTTACATGGAGGTATTGCATTTAGTATAAATACACAATACAAGACACAAATAGTTCAAGAATTTCCTTTTCTTCACTATATACCATTTATCAAGTTTGTGATAATGCTTTATAATCCTATGGCCAATGCTTTTGCTTGGATCTTATGATCTGTTCCCTAAAGAGACACCGGTCTCCAAAATATAAGAAATCTGAGATCTTTGTCTTTTTAATCTTTGTCCACTAGTAAGATCCCCTTGTTCAAAAAATATATTGTGTAATGATATGTCTGGCAAGAATTTATACAAATCTATAGTAAAGCCATCCAATCCAGGTGTTTTCTGTTTGTCATTTCCTTTGGAACATTTCCTCAAAATTAATGAGTTGATTTAGAGACATTTCCTCAAAATTAATGAGTTGATTTAGAGCTTATTGTTCCTCCAGGTTAAATTTGACATCTGAATATTTTGAAGAAATTCCTCGTTTGAGTATTTCATACGTTCAGTTCATACGTTTATCATTGTAGTTCCTTTTCTATATAGTCAGGAAATATTTCAAGCTTTTATTCCCTCCTCGACAACTTTGGCTTTTGACCTTAGCATCATACCTTGAGTTTTTTCTGTATGATTATCTTCCTATTCTTTAAGACTATAGTTTTTCAGCTTAATCTATTTGATCATTTTTTCTAACTCTTCTAGTATACTTAAAACCCCATTTTCATTACTACTCCTTAAATTTTGCTATGTGACTTGAACCATGGTTTTTGAGTTTTCCCTTGCACTTTATGTATTCCCAGAGCATGCATTTATTGCTAAATGGATTTTCAACTAAGAATAGCGTGAATAGTTTGTCACTATATTTTTAATTGACAAAGAAACACCTCTTCCTACTACTGAAAATATTGGCCTTGCAACCTACTCCTGTCTGCTATAAGATTTCAACACGATCATTTGACCCCATTTCTGCTGAAGAGTCACCTTAGTCTTTGAAATCCAAAGATTGGTCATAACACTGTAAATTTATTTATTTGGGGTTTTACATCGCTTTCAACACTATACAGGTCATATCACGACAGATAGTTGGAAGGGCAGAGGAAACCAGTACACAGAGTTCATCAGGGATCTGCACTGTAAACTGCCGACCAACATCAAGCAACTATCATCTTTCCCACTTGAGGTCGTGCCGGGAGCCGAACCCCAGCCTCAGAGGTGGAAGGCGAGAGGTTACCACTCTGCCATCATGGCCCCTCATAACACTGTAAAGACATGGCATTACACCCTGAAGATTTGTTATAAAGCAGATTGACTGAAAATAACAGGAGAATTCAGGAGACAAATACACATTTTTAGAGATGTTTAAACATATTGAATATTTCATAAAGTGTCTACAATTTCAATTGCATTCCCAATGTTCTAACATGTTTAAAACCCTTTGCCAGTGAACATTTCTGTCCCAAGAACTGGCATTTAAGCCTTTCTGTCATAAAGGCCTGTTTACATTTCTCCATTCAGTTGCATCAACACTCGTTTGAATAATGGTTCAAGACCTTTTCTTTATTGCTCTGAAACTGGACCTCATATACCGGTAGTGAATATGTAAAAAATTTGCCAAAAGGTATAATGTTCCAATATCTAGGTGCACTGTAAGGAAAATATCTTTTCCCTATGGCCCTGTATAATGACTTTCTGATATTGAGAAGCAAGTCATCAGGCGGACCTTAGTGTTCTCATGGGGGGGTTTACTGTATCAGCAGCTCTTCTATGTAACTGGGAGAACTGTCATTCAAAGCTTACAAAGTTACTAGCAAAATTTTGAAAACAATTCTCTGATCTACTGGCAACCAGTGAAGCTTACATGATATATCAGAAATATCAATGTCCCTAGAACTAAGGGTTGTTGACCTAGTAGTATTGTTTGAGATACTATGGAGACAGGGGGATCTAAAAGTGTAGCATTTGCATAATCCAGTCTGGATGTAATAAGAGAATGCACTAGAATATTACAAGCATCTCTGGCAAAGTATTTTCTAAGACACCTTTCACACTACAAGTGGTATCACCCACAGTGGCCAATATTTGGTGAAACATCCCTGTCCTTTGATCACTGCCTGGCGTCTGTTTGCAAACTTGTGAGTTAGTGGCAAACTATCCATTACCTTGGACGTCCTACAGAAATTTTAAACCGTTTAAAATTTCCGTCTCTGAATTCGGTACAGTGTTTATGAGCAGACAATTTCTTGTGTGCATTATGAATTTCTTACTACAGTAACCAACGGTATGGTCCGCGGTGTACATAAGGTTGTCATTCAGTAGTCTTTCAGTGTAATACCATGGCATAAGGTGTGTTAAGGTATTGGACGTTTCTCCACTGTGTCACAAGGTTGCATATAAATTGTAAAAAGCCAGAAATATCACCTATAGTTTGAAAGGGGCATAATTCTGGCTATGTTTCTGAGATAGAAGTTTGCAGATTTGCAAACCAACTCCACTGGCTGCCCGTGAAGTATAGATGTATGTTCAAAACTGCAACACTAGTTCATAAATTTCTACATAGCGGTTCTCCTTCATACTTTCACCCTTTCTTGTCTCCCAGCAGCTGCTCCTATAGTACCAGGCGTAGTCACCCAGATCGTCAATACCTTACTGTTCCTCCTTTTCGCTCGTCAGTCTTCAAGTCTGTCAAACATTTTGATCACAGCTTTGCCTTTGATGCTCCTAAGGTCTGGAACGAACTCCCTCATGATGTGCGCAGTGTGGTATCAGTTGCCTCCTTCTGAGGAAGCTTAAAACTTACCTGTTTGCAAAAGCCTATCCACCATAGACTCCCTTGTCACCCTGTGATTCCTTGGTATGACCTGGCTACGTCCTCAGATTAATGTTAACTGCCTTGCTTTATGTTCAGTTGCGCCTTAAAGTCCATCAGTGATGGAGATTAAGCACTATAAAAGTCCACATTAGATTAGATTAGATGATATATATGGTCCAACAAAGACTTGGTCTCAGCAAAGGTACCTCCAATAATGTTCCTGGCACTTTGTGATACCCTATTGGAAGTGTCACCTCATGAAATGCTGTCTGTAGAAGGTTTCCTCTTAAAATGTGGCATCTTAAACACAACTACTTCAGGTTTTTCTTCATTATGTTTGAGCCTATTTGTAGATATCCACTGACTTATATCACAAATGCAATCCTTAAGTTTTTCAATAACAAATGTAAGAGAATTTTCACTGGAAAGATCAAAGGCTACATATAGCTGTGTGTCATCTGCATACTTATGATACTGGATATGTTGTTTGATGAAAATATCATCCACAGAAAAATTATATCTATTTTTAATATTCAAACTGCCCAAGGATAGAACATTGTGACACACCAAACAGAAGTGAAATATAATCATCTACGAATATCCTGCTTGAGTCCCTGCAAATATTATATGAACCATCAAAGGTTGTAGCTCTGATAACTATTAGATTTTCACATCTCTGTATTATAAGAGAATGGTTACTGTATCCAAAGCTGCACTTAAGCCCAAAAGAATGAGAATATTACCTCTACTAGTCCATTAATATGTTATTCTATTATCATTTTATTACAAGGCCTGTCTCAGTAATGTGTTGCTTCCTAGGCAGGTTAGAGGGGTTCATACAGTTTACTGCTATACTCAGTGAGCCTGTTACACATTTTCTTTTCTATAACTTAAGATCACAGAAATGGCAGATTTCTGACTGATGTATGGCTTTTCAAAAAATCTGTGATCAAGTTTTGGATTTTTCAGAATGGGTTTCACCAAAATATGTTTCAGGCAACAGGGAAATTAACCAGCAATTTTTGTTACAACGGCTGATAGAACAGGTCGGGGGTCAACACATTGCTTCTGAAGATAGGTAGGCATAGGACCATGTGAGGTGTTCCAGTTCTTTCAAGAAATAATAATTTTATGAATTTCAGACTCAGGTTGATGGAATTAAATCTTTCAACTGACTAAATATTCCTTACTCAACCTCATCACAGATTTCAGATGGATTCACAGGAGAAGCAAGTTCCTTCGCACATGTCTCCCCTACCCTATTGACAAAAAAATTGTTAAAGATTTGAGGCAAGTCTGAGCCTAAGTAGCCACCGGGAAGTATAGACTTGGCTTTGCCTTTGCTGAAGAGAGTGAATAACATGTTTAAGCTTTGTTTGATTTCCATTGCACTGCTGTATCTGGCCTTCATGGTGGACTGTTTAGTCTCTTCAATTAGTCTTCTAGTGTTACATTCAATGGAATGCAAATTTCATCACATCAAACAATTTTTGCTGTCCCTTTATCAATTGGGTAGCCTTGCTTAAGGCTCAAATTTGTACCATATGTTTTCATACTTGTACACAGATATTTGGTATTCATAAAGCACTCATGCATGTTTTGAGATATAAACTGAGCAGACAGTCTCTGTCTATGTCATATCATGTGTAAAATCTAGTACATGTTAATTGTAAGAGTACATTATGCAAAATGACCATGTTTTCTGTATATTTTCTCTTAATTACTAGGGTACTTGAGCCTTAAGCAAGGCTATCAATTGGGGGGAACAGATAAAAAGAACTCAGACAAAAAGGTCTGGTTTCTTTTTGCCTGGTTGCTATTTGTCTGATTTCTTTTTATCCTACACTCTATAATTAGAAGTTTGGTTGTTGGTTCTGGTTTACTTTGGATATACACATCTTAATATATTACTGTAATGTATTTCAAGTATACTTGCACCCCTAAGGGTACAAACAAATCAACAAAACACTATGGCATCGGGACGATGTTATATATTAGAAAAAGACAGGCAGTTATGAATATCAATTCCAGTTTATTTATATATGAAAGCAAAAGACTTAAGGACCAAATCTCAGCAAAAGCTAAGCAGTTTATGCAAAATGGAAACACAAACTCATGTTCATTACAGAAAAGGGAAAGCACTCTCTTGATGTCTAATATGAAACTTGCTTGCATCACATCCAGTCTTTGAGATAATCTGTTGTAAAGCCAACTCTTCACTGATGTCATTGAAGTCCACATACACATAAATGGACTGGCCTTCAGAGTACACTGAATGCACCCAGGGTATGCTGTGAAGAAATACACACAACACAATAGAATTCAGATCAGACTGAGTTTTTTTCCTGAAATGAACAATCAAGCTGAGGAATATGTAGCCTTTAATGTACAATGCCTTTAACAATGTTTTTTTGTTAAATGGACACATGCCCAGCCCACTCATCTTTTTGTGGTGGGAGGGTGAGGCTTTTGTCTCATAAAAGCTTAAATCTTCTTGACTAACTTGCAATTAGTATCTTCACTTTTTAACTATTTCAAATTTTAAAAGGAAATTATGGGTGTGTTCACTTATTATTCTGTCTATGTCTCTGTTCATAATTACTCCAGAATGAATCTTTGTGAATTTTTTTTATGTGAGTAGGGCCTGACCAAAGAAATAAATGCTGAAATTTTGAGAAAGATCCCCAAAAAATACTCTGAAGAATTCCCTATTTTCAAAAAAAATTTCCCTAATTTTTGGAAAGATCGGAATCATAATCTGGTTCAAAAAATCCTGTATGTTCAACAGTGCAACTTTCAATGATTATTTGGGCAAAATTACAATATATTTGATACCACCTGCATTGACAGAGATCTCCACCATAGGAGTGCTTTCTAGTTTGTGCCAAGTTAGACTAACCCTTTAGATTAAAAAGATGCCATTTGTGACAGATTGTGTACTTCTTTAACTTAAACTTAGGGGGACTTCTATCCTGTGGGAGAGGGAGCATGTATTGGAATGGCCTTTGATCACCCAATACTGGTCAAGGGATGAGGGCTTGTATCAGGAGGGGGTTTTATCCTACACTTGTGTGATGCCAATACAAAAAAAAAGATTCAGTTTTCTGTCATCCTTGCAACTACCCTTTATAACAGGTAATTGACAAACTTTGAATAAGAATATAAAATTCACGCCAGTGGAAGGCAATTGTGGCAAGATATGTTCACAGTTAATACACCACCATTCTTAGCCCATAGGAAGGTTTTTTAAATGTTACAGTTTGAACTAACTCATGGCAACAGTAATGTTTAAGTCAGGGCTTGTACTGATATGGAACCTGGGAAAATTGCCCTCCTTGAAAAGTGCCCTCCTGGAAAATTGCCCTCTTGGAATAGAGTCCTCCTAGAGAAGTACCACCCTAGAAATCTTCTGATTAATAAAGCCTAAATAGGTAGAAGAATTAACACACAGCACACCTCTAAAACATTTAAAATGTTCTACTGGGGTAACAGGGGACCAACCATATCAAGCAATTCTTCTTGGTTTGCTGTTTTGGATTGTATATTTTGTGTAAAAGAATTTTGTTCATACTTCAATACAAATGTGCATCTGTATTATTTTTCTCCTGTTCATATATCTATATGTATGTGTGTTAATATGCTATGTAAGCACTTCCACGAGCCGTCAAAGTACCGACTCGAGTTTCTTGCATCACCAACGAGTCAACTCAAGCTGAACTCGAGTAAATAACAATATTTTTAAAAACCCAAACCTTAAATATATATGCACTAATATAATTCCTTTCGTAATGACATCTATTTTTAACCATATTCATACAAAATTTGACATGTTTTACCTGCAAAATAAGGATTAACATCTTCACCATGTTGAAAAAAAAATCAGGTGATTTAAATAAAAGATCCAGTTGTAAAATATTGCCCCAATACAGCTCATGGTGATCATTGTGGTCCCCAACTTCTAGATTTTAACTTAAAGGCATAGATTGCAGTGAATAATATTTATCACTCATATATCAAGGTTCTTTATGGCTAAAGTGCTTGGGAGTTTAGAGAAATATAATATAGGACACTTACAAAGAGAATCTTGGTGCAGCTTTTATAAAGATTTGCCAAATTAAGCCTATTGTTGTATGAGTTTATTATGATATATATGTCATATGTTGCATAAGAACAGAATACAGAAGGTCTTATATTCACAACATTGATAATTCTATTACCTTTGATGTATTTTACATGAACTATATCTAACATGTGCAGAAATAAAAGTTCATACTCTGTAAAAAAAAAAAAAAAAAAAAAAAAAAAAAAAAAAAAAAAAATGTTGAAAAATAAAACGAACGTTTTGATTGGTTGTTTTACCAGGTAAGGTGTATGGAGAGAACTCATTGACTTTGCGTCATAATAGGTAAATATGGAGGAAAATATTACATAAACAAGTCAAATTTTGCTTTTATTGCATCTTTTTACACAACAAGGTCTAAATGAATTTGGCACTTTTCTAATAGTGCCAAGTTTGGTCCATTTTTCAATCACTATAATGATTTCTGCCATGAATTTTCCACATTGTGCATTTTATAATGTATATACACTTAGATAGGGAGCTTGAGCAATATTTTATCATTTAAATCTTTATCCACAACTGATTGAATTCAACCTTGTTTCAGTAGAATGTTTAACCATGTCTTTCAGTTACATTAGTAATACTTTATTCAGTGACAATTGGACTAAGCCTGCATAGAATTGTGAAAAATGCTCTGATCATGATTGAATTCAACCACGTTTGTCTGAAACATTTGTGGTCCTTTATGCAGTGATAACTGCATTAGCCTGCACAGCTTGTAGGACAGAATTATGAAAATGAGTCAGATATAACAGGAATAAGACTTGATTGAATTCAACCATGTCTGTCAGTATTATCTGTGATCCTATATGCAGTGTCAGAACTGAACTAGTCAGGTAACTTGCAGTACAGAATCATGAAAAATACTCCCGATGTAACAGGAATAAGGGATGATTGAATTCAACCATGTCTTTCCAGATCCTTTGTTTACAATTTATTCATTGAGAACTGAACTAGCCTGTGCAAATTGTAGCACAGAATTGTGAAAAGATAATGAGATATAACAGGAATTAGAGATGATTGAATTCAACCATATTTTATAGTTAATTGGACTAGCTGCACAGCTTATAGCAGAGAATTCAAATGAATTGTAAAACATACTCGGATAATAGCAGTAAGAAGCGATGATTGAATTCAACCATCTCTTTCAGGAACGTTTGTGATCTTTTATGCAGTGAGAACTGGATTAACCTCTGCAAATTGTAGCACAAAATTGTGAAAAATACTTTGATGTAACAGGAGTAAGAGATAATTGAATTCAACCATATTTTCAGTAACATTTGTGATCCTTTATGCATTGAGAACTGCACAAGCCTGCACAACTTGTGCACAGTATGAGAAAAAATACTCGGATATAACTGGCAAAGAGGTGATTGAATTCAACCATGTCTGTCAGTGATATTTGTGACCGTTAATGCAATGAGAACTGTACTAGCCTGCACTACTTGTAGCACACAACTATGAAAAATACTCCGAATTTACAGGCATGAGAGATGATTGAATTCAACCATGTCTGTCAGTAATATTTGTGATCCTTAATGCAGTGAGAACTGCACAAGCCTGCACAACTTGCAGAATAGAACTATGAAAAATACTCAAACTGGAAAAGAGTTGGTTGAATTCAACCATGTCTTTCAGTAATATTTGTGATCCTATATGCAGTGAGAACTGCACAAGCCTGTACAACTGGTAGCACAAAACTATGAAAAATACTTAGAATGATATAACTGGAAAAGAGTTGATTGAATTCAACCATGTCTGTCAGCGATATTTGTGATCCTTAATGCAGTGAGAACTGCACAAGCCTGCACAACTTGCAGCACAGAATGATGAAAAATAATCAAATATAGCTGGAAAAGAGATGATTGAATTCAACCATATCTGTCAGTGATATTTGTGATCCTTAATGCAGTGAGAACTGTACAAGCCTGCACAACTTGCAGCACAGAATGATGAAAAATATTCAAACTGGAAAAGAGTTGGTTGAATTGAACCATGTCTTTCAGTAATATTTTTGATCCTAAAAGCAGTGTTAGACTATAACATGTTAGACATGATTGAATTCAACCATGTCTGTCAACAACATTTGTTATCCTTTATTCAGTGAAAATTGGACTAGCTGCACAGCTTTCAGCAGAGAATTCAAATGAATTGTAAAACATACTCGGATATAGGAGTAATAAGTGATGATTGAATTCAACCATCTCTTTCAAGAATGTTTGTGATCCTTTATGCAGTGAGAACTAGATTAACCTCTGCAAATTGTAGCACAGAATTGTGAAAAATACTCTGATGTAACAGGAATAAGAGATGATTGAATTCAACCATATTTTCAGTAACATTTGTGATCCTTAATGCAGTTAGAACTGCACAAGCCTGCACAACTTGTGGACAGTATGAGAAAACATACTCAGATATAACTGGAAAAGAGGTGATTGAATTCAACCATGTCTGTCAGTGATATTTGTGACCGTTAATGCAATGAGAACTGCACAAGCCTGCACAATCTGTAGCACACAACTATGAAAAATACTTAGAATGATATATAACTGGAAAAGAGGTGATTGAATTCAACAATGTCTGTTAGTAATATTTTTGATCCTTAATGCAGTGAGAACTGTACTAGCCTGCACACCTTGTAGAACAGAAAAATACTCAGATACAACAGACACAAGAGATGATTGAATTCAATCATGTCTGTCAGTAATATTTGTGATCCTTTATGCAGTGAGAACTGCACTATCCTGCACAACTTTGTAGCAAAGAATGATGTAAAATATTCAAATATAACTGGAAAAGAGATGATTGAATTCACCCATGTCTGTCAGTGATATTTGTGATCATAAATGCAGTGAGAACTGCACTAGCCTGCACAACTTGTAGCACAGAACTATTAAAAATACTCTGATGTAACAGTAAGGCGCCAGTTACACTTTCACCGATCCCCCATGGATATAGGCCATGGTTCTATATATGTCAATGGAAAAACAAATTTGAAAGTTAATATCACACATCCCATGTAATTGCTTATGAAATTATAAAATGAGGCAAATTAGTTACCTATAAAATGAAGCATGTTGGATTTTAAACAAGTATCAAACTTTGACAATGATGATGCCATTTAAATGTTTAAATAATTTTTAACAATGATTATGACACAGCAGATAACCCGTAAACATAAAAGATTTAAGTCTCCATACGCATATATTTACTGATTTTACATATTCACTGTAACATACATGTACATATACCACTGAACATATATTTTACAGTGCTTTTTATTCTTTTGGACATTTGAAAGTTAAAAACTCACCCCATATGTTTTTAAATTCCAAAACAACATAAACAAAACTTGCTGGATACAAACGCCATATTTTCATTAATTCTGATAATAGTGCAAATCAAATATGTTATATTAAACTCTGTTCTATTAAACTGTGAACAATAATACTTGATTGTTATATCATGTAATAGAAAACAACTCCAAAAACACTGTTGTGTGTTTCAAATACCAAGAATAAAATGTATCCAAAAGTGTACCAAAACACACACACATACACTGTTAAAATAAAGATACTGGTATCCTCATGGTTATAGGGTGATAAAGATTTGTTGTGATGGGGTATGCTGAAAAGCCATAGATCCAGCAGGGTCCCTTGTGTAAACAAAGACAGTATCATTTACTACTCACTGTACTTTAATTACATTCTCTTATTTTGGGAATTTTGGGAGAGTGTTTCAAATATTCAAGAAAAAAAGTTTCAAATGCATTCATTTTCTTTGCAGATTTATAGAAAATAGTTTAATTCAAACTAAAGTGATGAAATGAATTAATAAAAGATTACCATGTTAACAGTGCATAGTATAAGGTATTTATGGTTCTCTGAGAGACTGTAATACTATTACAAGAGAACTCAGAGTGCGTACCATGGCAAAGGCACGTAATAAGTAGAAATTACATCTGGAATCTTTTCTCCAACTAGATGGGAAACTACTAGGACAAGTAAGAAACCCCTACCAGACAAGCTGTACAGACAAACTGGCAGGACTGGATCACTTAGACTGGACTGATTATTTTCTTGAGTCGGGATTGTGAGTTGGGATCAAATCAACACTATATAAACCCCTTCTGGCTGCCATAAATCATCATGTGTCACTGCAAACATGCCAGCTACACATCAGAGAGACTTAAGGTACTTTTGTTTTTATTGAGTTAAATATTTTGATTTTCATTATAATTTGCAGACAGAAAAGGACACATTTGAATCCAGGAGAAGCACCGGCTCTTGAGTCAGTTAAGGATCCTGATCCAGATAAGCCAGTATGTACTACGTCCTGTTGGGGAGGATAAACCAACAGTGTCCCCGACTCAGGACCTTTGCAAACGAAGCTAGAGTTGTAGAGTCAGTTTGTAGGGTTGGCTCCAGTGGAACATCTCCATCAAATATTACTGATATTACTAAATATTACTAATACCGTATTTATCTGTATAAATGCCCCCTCCCTATTAAATGCACCCCTCCACTCTACCTTTGCAAAGTTCATGTTTTGGGATTTTACAACCCTCTCAACAGCCAGCACCTTTGTAATTCTGAGAAGGGTGAGATTTTCATATTTGCTTACTTTAATGGATGTTCCAGTTTGTCTGCAAAGGCTGACCTATAACCATCAAGGGTACTTGGCTGAAACTTCCTGTCCAGGAACAAATACAGAAGGAAGTTGGTTATGGACCTTATAAGTGATGCCCTAAAGTCCACCTGAGTACTGAGACACTACTTTGTAAAAATGCTCCACTTTGCTTCATCTGGTTGATCTTCTTTAAGGAGCCTCAATTCGTGCTGCCACTGCCTCAGAGAAGCCCTGCTCCTTGTCTGCTGAGCTCTTGACTGCCCAGGCCAGGGGGTCTGGAACTGGTGACACAAACTGTGTCAGTTTGTTGTTGAACCTGGAAGCAAACAGGATTTGCAGAGCATGTTTCAGTGGGTGTAATGGTTGACCTTCAAGCACATTGTCTTCCTCCAGCCACCTTTTTTGATGGGAAGTGAAGTGACCTTGGGATAAGGACCACCTTTTGTAGTGTTTCTGGTACCTCCAATTGTTTTTCTAGTGTCACTGTATGGGCCTCCTGGAGTTGATCCAGGTGGTACACTCACACACAAGAACTCTTACCCTGTACTCTTATCTGTTCAAAGTTTGCTGCACCACAGCTGTAGCCTTACATTTCAGTTGGACTTTTAATTATAATTGGATTTTTACAGCACTGAATCTCCATTATACAAAGAGGACTCATAGGTGAAAAATAGTACTTATGTAATGCCCAAATTTGTACCATATCTTTTACAAACATGTATATACATATTTACTTGATATTCATAAAACATTAGTACAAGTTAGGCCATATAAACTGACCATACTGTCTTATGCTGATGTAATAGCCAGAATATATGTATATTATATGAACTGGAAGCACATCCAAACTGAAACTTTTTTCCAAATTACAAAGAAACAGGAACCTTTAGCAAGGCTACCACAACCCCAATAAAATAAGAGTTGTCAGGATACTGATGTGTTGTGGTTTCTTTCAACTTGATTAAAATGTACAGTCCTGGGAAATATTCCAGGCTTATCTGCTCCCTGACTGAAAGTGTTTATGTTATCTGAAGAACATATAATTAATAGCCCATCATCTGCATGTGCCTTCTTGTTATAAGTGACTGCTCTCTTGTACAAAATGTGTTGCCAGTAGTGGAAGAAAGCAAGTATACTTAATTGTGTGGGTTTGTCAAAACTCACACTGCACTCTGTTTTCAAGCCCTTTCACATGTTGTATGAATTTCCAATGTCAAACTGTTCATGCATAGATTTGGCTTGTATGATCTTTTTAGCATATAATGTGAGTATTCCAAACAGAATGCAATAATTTACAATTTTAGCATTTAATATTTATCACTCTATTTCATGAGAGTAGTATAGATCTTATGCATGGAAGCCCATTTGTAAACAAAACAAAACATGCACTTGCTTGCATTTGATGTGGTAAGATTTCAACACACACACAAGCCAAGTGTGAGGATCTCAAGCAAAACTCTGTGTATATTTTTGTCCATTCCTTACTTATTAAGTGTGAGCATTACAAGCTAAAGGGCTTTGCACACATATGTGGCGCGGTGCGGCGCAGTACGATTTTTGTTACCTGCTGAGGTGAATTTTCTTTAACTTGCACATTTGGGCGATTTTTTCCCAGCGGTTTTCAATACAAATTGACAAAAATATTTTTAAGCTCAGTGGAATTGAAAAGAATAGTCAAGATAATTACATGTAATTGATGATCTAATGCCCCACAGTACATTTCCAGACCCTCCTACCCTTATATGGACTTGACCTCACCACAATGAAGAGCCTTGACCATTGTCCTTTTTATAACATTAGTGATTAAACCCCTTTCAATTGATTAACTAGAGGCTGTATTTTGTCCACATATATTGTCATACACTTAACTTGATCTCCCTTTCTCCATTAATAGTACTTAATCCCTGTGCAAACAAGGCCCTTGTCCAGTGTGTCCCTTTTAGAATTACTGGTACACATAATTGCAATCCTCATTCAGTTAACCCTTTTTGTGTGTCTATATGTTGACTCACACCATATTTTGTCATCTCTCTCCTATTAGTTAATAGGGGTGTCACGACTAACAGAATAATCGACAATGGTTAGAATAATGATATTTACCGGTTTCATATTTTAAAGTAAGAATAATTGCTTAATGCAGTAAAAGATGGCAGAAGATCTGAATCCAAAAAATATATCCATATTGTCACATAAATAAGTTAAAATCTGGAAACAGCCATGTTTTCCTCATTGTTTATGCATTCACGTAAAAACGGAAGTACCATATACCTCTTATATCGCCCACTTCCTGTCTGAAATAAATGAAGCAAAAGTCACAGGAAAATAGCAAATTTATTCATTTTTACAGGTTATATACATATATTTTCATTTTATTTCACATATTTATTGTTTTCAATGCTTTTTACAATATGAAACTTAAGATTCTTGGATGTTATTTTAATTCGATGGTTATTCGGTATCGACACGAATAGTACTTGCCGATTAGTCGACATGAAATATTTGGAGTCATGACGTCCCTATTAGTGTTACCACTCTGCCACCGTGGCCCCTCCCAATGCGTGAAGAGAATAGCTTTAAGCTTACACGTCCTTAACATACACTATATATTTGCTGTATTATCGCTCGACATGAAGGTTTGTAAATGCGCATGCATGAATTCAACTGTAAGGAATTTTTATATTGGTCAAGACTTGACCCCTAATTCTCGTCCAATCAGAATCAAGGACAGACGTCTTCAGTAGCAGACAAAAATATTATGGTTATATGGTAGGTGTTTAAAACATGAAATAGGGATGCAAACAAAATTAAAATAAATCAGAAGAGACGTTTAGGTAATACATCCATTAGTGATTTCTTCAAACCCATGGTGTGCAACACAGATGGAAACAATAATGCTAGCATACGGAAAAGGAATAAAAACTGTTACACATGTAGTGATTATGGAGTGGTGATGTTGACAATTACTTGGCAGTGCTGATGTTAACTTAAGTTGGATACAACACACAGACTTTTATGAGACTTTTGTAAATTTGGACAAACCTGAAAAATGGCTACTACATTAGTACAGACTCAACTCATATTTTTCAAGAACATATGCCTGTTAGTGGCAATATGCATTACATTATAGTATAGGAGTTTCAGTTTCTGTCAAATAACAATATATGACACGGTTTTATCCTAACATGTATTAATATGTAATATGTAGTTTGATAATCTCTGGAAATATTTCCATCGAGGATCGGATCCCTTTTTTATTTTTGAAATTCCCCTTTTTTAGATCAAAGGGGAATTCCCCCCCTTTCATCAAAAGCTGGCAACATCTCTGTAATCAGTGAATCTCACCACACAGAAATACACTTTCATATGTTTTCTCAAAGGGGAATGGACCAGTCTGACCTGAGACCACATGCTGAACTTTTTTAATTGCTTCCATGTGTAAACAAGTACTGGCTAATGTTTGTTTAAATCTGTGCTGGGATCAGTGTGTTCCTTGGGTTCACAGTATCCCTTTCAATCTGACAAAGTTTTACCCCATAATCTCCAAACCCTGCAACTTGCAAAAACATTGAATGCTGCGTTTTTTGTCTGTGTTGCTTCACACTTCAGTAGCCTTGCCAAGGGCTGTCTCACAGTCATGAAAATGGGAACACAAATGTCAACAGAAAGTTATGTTTATGTTTCCCTGCACCATTTCACACTGACACATTTCTCTCCTGATTTTGGTAAGAATATATGGCAAATTGAGTAACTTTTTTGTTAAAGATAGATGAAAATATATAAATACAATGGCAATTAAAATTAATTCATCTTCAACACAAACAAAAAAAATTCTAATAGATTACTATTTTTGTCACTAATATACAAGACAATGGGTTGACATAGCATAACCAACTGGGATTATGTAATACAGTTCATGTAATACTTTATACAAATTGATGATCTCAACGGATATCTTTGATCTCAACGGATATCGAATACCAGATCATCAATAATGTATCCTGCCTTCCAGGGCAACCACAGTTCTTTTTAATTGGATCATAGTGATTGAATTTATTCATTTTTTACCCATTTTTTGTCGGGGTATTGTTTTCACCCATGGTATCCAAATGGGTGGGCAGGCGGGTGGGAGGGCGGTTTGACGGGCAACAAGGAAAAGTTTGTCTGGACTGTATCTCAGAAACCATAAGGTGTAGGAAGTTGATACTTGGTAGGGACATTGATTAGGGGTGTAGGTGTGCAACATCATGGTGTGACTTTGATTTGACCTCTAACTTTGCTGTAGTGACTTTGAGTTTGAAAATCTTGTCCGGGCTATATTTTGAAAAGCATGAGGTGTAGGAAGTTGATACTTGGTAGGGACATTGGTTAGGGGGTTGTAGGTGTGCTACATCATGGTGTGACCTTGATTTGACCTTTGACCTTGTTGTAGTGACTTTGACCTATAAAATCTTGTCTGGGCCATATCACAGAAACCGTAAAGGTGTAGGAAGTTGATATTTGGTAGGGGCATTGGTTAGGGGGTGAAACTGAACATGGAACTGCCATATCTCATTCCAGTTTTAAAAGACAATTGCTCCAGCAAAATGACAAAATGTTTATTATTGCTGATTCAGTTAAAATTAATGGGCGGAAGCATCTGAATTGGAGTTCGGAAACATACATGTTTATGGACAGACACATGGACGGACATATGCACTGACTGGCACCAATTTCTAAAACAACCTAGCCTAGGTAGTGCCTTACTACCCTGTGTAATTTCAAAACAATCAACAGAAATGTTTCAGAGTTAGAATCAGAAAACCACAATGTTTACTGACAAACACTCAGACAGACAGATGCACTGACTGGCACTAATTTCGAAAGCAACCTAGCCCAGGTGGTGTCCTACCACTCTGTCAAATTTCAAATATGTCAGAAGCATATTTGAGATTCAGAAAACCAAAATCTTTATGGACAGACATACCGCCTCACAATAATTTCAAAAGCAACCCTACCTAGGTGATGTCACATTTCAAATTGATCGGCAGAAGCATCATCAGGTTAGAGTCCAAAAACAAAAAAGTTGACGGACAGACGGATGCACCGACTGGCACCAATTTCAAAAGGATCGGCAGAAGTGTCAAGTTAATGGACGTCTGTCACATCAATCTTATTGGTGCCTTTATTTCACAAAACCCACCCCAAAACAGACCTAAAAATAAATAAGTGCTTCTGGTGGGGATGCTTACCATATTTATTCATATAAAATTATTTTTCAAAAGGGGGGGGCACCATTACAAATAAAAAAATCAACTCCCGAGTGCAGTAGTAATGGGCAATAATGGACATTGACAGCCTTGATCTCCCTTGCCAGTATGTATAATGGCAAGAGAGCTTAAAATATTGGAAACATACCTTAAATCTTAAATTATACGTTTTATGTCCTATTTTTTTACAGATTTTAATGCATCTGTGATCAAAACTGCCATGTTTTGTTTTGACTTTCTTTCTTTCCCACAAGCAGTATTCAATTAAGTAAGTACTAAAACATCTTTTTCAGCTATTGAGAGGGATGTAAAACCCCAAAATATGAACTTTGCAAAGGTAGAGAGGAGGGGGGGCGATAATTAGGAAGGGGCCTTTTATATAGATAATTACGGTAATTATGCACAACATCTAAGGCCAGTACTTAACAAAAAAGACTTTCACAGAGTTGCTTGTGGTTATTTGATATCTGTGGAAACTGCTGTATACCTCCAAAATATTTACTAGATACCATACTCTAATAGCCTTATACATTTTGGTCAGAGTTTCATTCTCACACTAATGACATGCCCATATTCTACCTGTATTTTACTAATAACATTGTTACCTTGTTCCTGGTGTTCAAGTCCTAGGAATAATTTTGAGGCTTTCTAATCTCCATTTATTAATTTTGTTATGGAACAAATATGTAACAGCCCTTTGCTTTATAAACTCACAACTGGTTTTTTGTTCATTTTTGGTATAAACAAATATTTTTGAACCGGAAATTGAAAAGGTCATTATTTCAGGCTTTATAATTGCTGATACTTCATCAAAACGACAAAAAGAATATTTATTTTGTGACATATGTCACAATTTTACTTTATATTGAGCAAAAGTCATTTTATGTATTTAATAATATCTCGTGAAAGCCATTTCCAGCCATTACGAATAATTTTCACTGCACAGTAACAAGCATATGAAATATCAGCTTTCATTTCATTTCAAAGCCCTGGTAACTGATTTTGATTTCTATAAACAGTCCACCACTACTTAATTTACATGAAAAATAAACCAATTAGCTTGAATAGTCTTTCTTTACTTTGAAGATTAAGGGTTTTTTTTTCAAAATCAGTTTTGATGTTTTTGCTATTTTAACATTTAAAAAAATATAACTCATTTTTGCAAAAGTGCTACATAGTAGATATTTCAGATTTTTCAATACTACATAAAAATTAGAGCACTTTGATCAGTTTGATGTTTAACTTCAACCATAATAATTTTTCAACAGTGCTAGCATGTATGACCTTGTGTTGTGAATTAGGAAATCAGTAAACTGTTATTTACTATTATTTTTGTGAAGTCAGTTAATTCCATTTTATATTGTATAACTTTTATTTCATATTACTTCAGAGTCACATGTTTAGTTTACACTGTGGTAAAATTTACATTCATCATTTCTCAACATAGACAACCCCCAAACTCCCCTCATTAAACTCTCATTACTTTGTTTATATTATATCAGGTTCATTCTGTTTTACCCTAGATCTACTAGATCCACTAGCTAGGTGTAACATCTAACTCTGCTCAATACCAGAGCACCCAGATGTTTTTATGGTCAAAACATGCCACATTTAATCTCCCTAATTTCACAGTTTCTGTGCACACCACAAATGTGGCAGCCAGCTATTAGAAACAAAATGTCTTTTGGTAGTAAGCTTATAAGTAATGAATCCCTCTATATTATTCTGTGTGGTTAGTAGTTAACACCAAGTGTAAATAAGTCTTCTCCTTGATCAGCTTAGTACTGACTGGACTCACTTGACATTTTTGTCTTACTGTTGGCTGGGTAATCTTGCATAAATGTTCACCGTGTATTTAAAATTACCTGTTGGATTAAATAATTTTCTGTGTTCCAATGTTCAACAAATTACAAGAAAGCTATTGTAATTTAGTTTGTATTAAGAACATAAATAAGAGGAACTTGTAATGAAATGAAAAATACAAATGGAAAAAGAATATGAACTAGACCTAGCACATCAGAGAACTGACACAAGTTTGTATCCACTGGAAAGACAACTCGCCAAAGCCAGTGAACCATTGTTTGACCTTGAAGGAGGGGTCAAAGGTAAAAATCTGACCACATCAAAAGATTCCCAGCCCATGATTTCTTAAAAGCTGGTTTCACATTGGAAACCTCAAAGGACCAATAGTAAGCAAGCTATAAGCACTTTTACATTTGCCTGTCCTTGTTTTACCTTGAAGGAGGGTCCAAAGGTCAAATCTGACCACATCAAAAGATTCCCAGCCCATGATTTCCTATGAGTTGCTTTCGCATTGCAAACCTCTAGGACCAATATTGTGGAGTTATAAGCACTTTTAAGTTTGGCTGTCCTTGTTTGACCTTGAAGGAGGGCCCCAAGGTCAAATCTGACTGCATCAAAAGATTCCCAGCCCATGATTTCCAATAAATTGGCTTCACATTTCAAACCTGTATACCAATAATAAGTGAGTTATAAGCACTTTTAAGTTTGGCTGTCGACATGTCCTTGTTTGACCTTAAGGGAGGGTCCAAGGTCAAATATGACTTCATCAGAAGATTCCCAGCCCATGATTTCCTATAGGTTGGTTTACCATCCCAAACCTATAATAAGGGAGACATAGACACGTTTAAAGTCCGCAATATGGGGTACTTTGGAATTCTGTGGATGACATTAAATGAGAAGATTCGAGGTCAAATGTCTGCAAGGTGGTAGATGACATGTATATCTGTTATACATATCACCTATGAAGAAATTCAACCTTCTAGTTATGAGAATCAGCCAGTAGAAAAATGTAGATAGTTTTTAAAAAATGCCCGTAGCAGCCATCGTTTTTCAGAATGAGGCTAATTTCAGTACCAGAAAAGTTTTCCTCTCAATGAAGATATCATGCAAATTTGGTGAAGCTAGCTGGTGTAGTTTTCCACTGAGAGCATTAACTTTGAAAATCTCTCTACACACGGTGGCAGTCATGTAGTGAACGCTAAACCAAAGTAACCACCAGATGCATCCAGTGGATACATATATTAACATTAGATTTGATTTTTTCATGAGATTTACAAATTAATTTATAGAAGAGGTCACAGTGGTATATCATTTTGTTTTGTAGTGAACTGAAGTGTGTAGTTAATTGTTTAACAAAAGCTTGGCAATTTCAACCACAAGTCTGAGATCTATTAAAGTAACAGTATTTAACAAAAAGACTAAGGTTAATGTGGGATTCTCATTGGGTGTAAATTCTGACACAGAAACATTTCAGTCATAAGAATTTTATCATCCATGTCCCCTCAAATCTTGTGGAAGGTCTATCTGCCCTCCCTATGGCTGTATATTCTACTCATCCCAAACAGTCACTACTGTTTGTTTTAACTAGGTAGGGTGCTGATAATGAATTACTACAAACCACAAATGATTTCACAAGACATCTGGATTTCTTGTCTAAGTGTAATCCAGTATTTCACATAGTACACCACACTAATTATAGCTGTTTTTTATAAAGTTGTGTGCTGGAGTATTTTATGCATCATACTTTGTGAAGAACACTGAGTCTGTGAAATGTATTCTTAACTTCAAAGAAAATGAAGTACAGTGTTTTAGAGTGTATCAAAGGTCAATCATTTTAATACAAATATGGATATTTTTTGTGGGGAGGGATATCATCAACTGACAGTCAAGGCACTATAGAAAAATCACAGTTGGATCACATTTTGGTAAGAATCATCACTCTCTTTGCTTATTACCTTAATAAGACAATGCATTTGACATCGATATAAATAGTTTTTTCCATGTAATATCTTCAAAGATGTCTAATATAAATTTAAATATGTTATTTATTAAAACATTTGTAATAAGAATATGACCAACATTTAACTCCTAAACCGTCAGTGTATGTCGTGCTATTTCAAACTTTCTTTTTTAATTATCTCCCGCCAGCAACCAAAGGCCATGGTCGGAGATTATAAAATGTCTTACGCCCGTGTGACTGTCTGTGAAAACATGTCTCTGCAAAATTTTGGCCTCATTTTGAAAAACAAAATGATGCTCTGAATCTTGAAATACTGCCGCTACCTTCATCAAATATGCACAAAAGATACATGGCTAGGAAAGCTTATTATGTCTGATAGTAGTTTTGGTATAGTTTCAAAACAAAATGGCCGCCTTATCACATGTTCAATGTCAAATGGGGATAACCTATTAAAAGACCTTATATCTCTTTTGCCAATGCTCCTTGGCGTTCGAAATGTGAAAACAACTTGTAAGAAGTCATGGCCTGGGAGTCTTTTCCAGTTGTTGCATTTGATCTTTAACCCCTGCTTCAAGTTTAAATGGGGGTGATCATGGTAAAATATCCTTGTATATCTCACTGTATGTTAGTGCTAGGGCTTCAGAATGTAAAAGCAGCCCATGGAAAGTCCTGGCCTGCAAATGTTTTGCATGTGAACAATTTTGGCCTCATGTTGAAAAACAAAATGGCCCCCATAGCCTATTATTTCAAAATCATTAAAATGCTCTAAAACTCGAAATATTGCAACTCGGTTCACCAAATTTGCACAAAAGATATATGTGTAGCAAAGTTAGCCTGATAGTAATTTGGTCTAGTTTGGAAAACAAAATGGCCAGCGTATCACACGTGACATGTCAAATGGGCTATCCTATTCAAAAGGCCTTTTATCTCCCTTATCATTGTTAATAGGGGTTTGGAATGTAAAAACAACTTATAGGAAGTCATGGTCTGGGAATCTTTTCCAGTTGCTGACTTCTACCTTTGACCTTTTCTTTAGTGTCAAGTCATCTTACTACAAAGACGTTATATCACCCTTAGTTTTCCATTATTACTGATCCTAAGGTGGGAGATAACCACTGTGGCAGTAGTCTTGTTGTTTATGCCATGTACTTAAATACTTAATTGCAGATGAATTGTGCAAAACAAAAATTTTGTTTCAACAATGCACCTGTGGCACACAAAAACTATATTTATTTTCTGCTGCCAGCCAAAGGCCAGAATGTGGAGATTATGAAATGCTTTCCATTCATGCATCTATGCTTGCATCGCATTTCTACACAAACCTTTATATCTCATTCAATCCTGAAGATATATTCACCAAATTTGGAGAGAATCTGTTTATGGCAATGAAAGCATATCTCTAAAAAATTTTGGCTTCATTTTGAAGAACCAAGTGGTCACCACAGCCAACTGTTTGAAATTCATTAAGATGTTCTAGCACTTAAATCACTACAGCTAGCTTTATCAGATTTTTCACAAAATGTATATAGCTAGGAAAGCTTGCAAAAGAGTAATTTTGACCTTATTTTGAAAACAAAATGGCCAACATATAACATCTAAGTTCAAATGGGGCCACCATGTTATAAAGGCTTTATATCTCCTTTTTCATTGGTCGAGAATGTGAAAATAACCTACAGGAAATTATGGCTTGCAAATCTTTTGCAAGAGTATTTTTCATAGTTCTGCGCTACAAGTTGTGCAGGGTAGTACAGTTCTCACTGCATTAACAATCACAAATATCACTGAAAGACATGGTTGAATTCAATCATCTCTTTTCCAGTTATAGTTGAGTATTTTTCATCATTCAGTGCTACAAGTTGTGTAGGCTTGTGCAGTTCTCACTGCATTAAGGATCACAAATATTACTGACAGACATGGTTGAATTCAATCAACTCTTGTTTCTGTTATATCCGAGTATTTTTCACAGTTCTCTGCTACAAGTTGTGAAGGCTAGGCTCACTTCTCACTGCATAAAGGGTCACAAATATTACTGAAAGAGATGATTGAATTCAACCAACTCGTATTACTGTAATACCTGGATATTTTTCATAGTTCTGTGCTACAAGTTGTGTAGGTTACAGCAGTTTTCACTGCAGAAAGGATGGCAAATATTACTGACATACATGGTTGAATTCAATCATCTCTTATTCCTGTTATATCAAAATAATTTTCATAAATCTGTGCTGCAACTTGTGCAGGCTTAGTCCAATTCTCACTGAATAAAGATTTATAAAGGTTATGAAATATGGTTGAATTCAATCATCCCTTTTCCAGTTATATCTGAGTATTTTTCATCATTCTGTGCACAAGTTGTGCAGGCTTGTGCAGTTCTCACTGCATGAGGATCACAAATGTTCCTGAAAGAGATGGTTGAATTCAATCATCGATTATTACTGCTATATCCGAGTGTATTTTACAATTCTCTGCTGAAAGCTGTGCAGCTAGTCCAATTTTCACTGAATAAAGGATAACAAATGTTATTGACAGACATGGTTGAATTCAATCATGTCTAACATGTTATAGCAGAGTATTTTTCATAGTTTTGTGCTACAAGTTGTACAGGCTTGTGCAGTTCTCACTGCATATAGGATCAAAAATATTACTGAAAGACATGGTTGAATTCAACCAACTCTTTTCCAGTTTGAGTATTTTCATCATTCTGTGCTGCAAGTTGTGCAGGCTTGTACAGTTCTCACTGCATTAAGGATCACAAATATTACTGACAGACATGGTTGAATTCAATCATCTCTCGTGCCAGTAAATTCTGAGTATTTTCATAGTTGTGTGCTACAAGTTGTACAGGCTTGTGCAGTTCTCACTGCATTAAGGATCACCAAAGGTCAAAGGTCAAAGTTGGGGTTTTACATCCCGTTCAACAGCCAGGGTCATATTGGGACAGGTCCTCAGAATTGCCACTTGTGGGACTCGAACCCACAGAGGTGACAGCCTATGATTAGATGCCAAACTTGCTAACCACTAGGCCACTGAGGACCTATTAAGGATCACCAATATTACTGACAGACATGGTTGAATTCAATCATCTCTCATGCCTGTAAATTCTGAGTATTTTTCATAGTTGTGTGCTACAAGTAGTGCAGGCTAGTACAGTTCTCATTGCATTAACGGTCACAAATATCACTGACAGACATGGTTGAATTCAATCATCTCTCATGCCTGTAAATTCTGAGTATTTTTCATAGTTGTGTGCTACAAGTTGTGCAGGCTTGTGCAGTTCTCACTGCATTAAGGATCACAAATATTACTGACAGACATGGTTGAATTCAATCATCTCTCATGCCTGTAAATTTGAGTATTTTTCATAGTTCTATTCTGCAAGTTGTGCAGGCTTGTGCAGTTCTCATTGCATTAAGGATCACAAATATTACTGACAGACATGGTTGAATTCAATCACCTCTTTTTCAGTTATATCCGAGTATTTTTCATCATTCTGTTCACAAGTTGTGCAGGCTTGTGCAGTTCTCAATGCATAAAGGATCACAAATGTTACTGAAATATGGTTGAATTCAATCATCTCTTATTGCTGTTACTGTGCACAGGTTAATCCAGTTCTCACTGCATAGAGGATCACAAACATTCCTGAAAGAGATGGTTGAATTCAATCATTGCTTATTATTACTGCTATATCCGAGTATATTTTACAATTCATTTGAATTCTCTGCTATAAGCTGTGCAGCTAGTCCAATTAACTATAAAATATGGTTGAATTCAATCATCTCTAATTCCTGTTATATCTCATTATCTTTTCACAATTCTGTGCTACAATTTGCACAGGCTAGTTCAGTTCTCAATGAATAAAGTGTAAACAAAGGATCTGGAAAGACATGGTTGAATTCAATCATCCCTTATTCCTGTTACATCAGGAGTATTTTTCATGATTCTGTACTGCAAGTTACCTGACTAGTTCAGTTCTGACACTGCATATAGGATCACAGATAATACTGACAGTCATGGTTGAATTCAATCAAGTCTTATTCCTGTTATATCTGACTCATTTTCATAATTCTGCCCTACAAGCAGGCTAATGCAGTTATCACTGCATGAAGGACCACAAATGTTTCAGACAAACGTGGTTGAATTCAATCATGATGTTTTATCAGAGCATTTTTCACAATTCTGTGCAGGCTTAGTCCAATTCTCACTGAATAAAATATTACTAATGTAACAGAAAAAACATGGTTAAACATTCTACTGAAACAAGGTTGAATTCAATCAGTTGTGGATAAAGATTTAAATGATAAAATATTGCTCAAGCTCCCTATCTAAGTGTATATACATTATAAAATGCACAATATGGAAAATTTATGACAGAAATCATTATCGTGATTGAAAAATGGACCAAACTTGGCACTATTAGAAAAGTGCCAAATTCATTTAGACCTTGTTACACTGACAAGTGGTTTATTTATACATTTTTTGCAGTATTTTGCAGTTGAACAAAACGATATGAAACTCGAGTTCGCGGGTTGTCACGAGAGCACTAATGCTATGTTTTATGTAATGCATATAATGGTGTCAACAAGGGCAATTTTCAAACTCCAACAAAATGAAGGAGGTCAACTTTTCAGGGGGGCAGTTTTTTTAATTTAAGTAGGGCAATTTTCCATACAGCCCTGATACAACCACATTCTGTACAAAGGGGCATAAAAGTGAATGTTTACTTACTCATTTACAGTAGAACACACCCTGACATTTGGGTGGACTGCATTTCTCTCTGTGTGTTTCTGTGGAGACTGGGCCAGGCTAGGTTGTTCAACTCGATCAGAGTTTGGTGAAGGTGTTTGATCCTTCAGAAGAGTTTCATCTGAAATGATTAACATAATAATTATTATAATTATAATAAAGCTTTAGGTGTACAAATATCGTATTTTTATATGACAGCTTAAAGACAATTACACAGTAATACTGGGAAAGTTTGTTCCACACTGCTCTTTTGCACCTTCGATAAAATGAATATTACGAAGAACTTAAAAGGCATACCATTTACCACACTGCCCTCTGTCATAAATTGGCACTATTTGATCACAAAAACTTCACTTTTGCTTTGTTTTACGCGTAATTACAATAACATGGATCCATCTTGATTTAAATCCAGACTGACAGAAAAGCCAGCAATAAATAGACTTTTCCCTTAAAAAGTCAAATAAATTAACCTTTTTACACATTTACAATGCTTTTAATGAGGAGATAATATAAATTCTACCTGAAATTAGCATCATACCTGGCAAAAAATCATTTATATAATGAGATTCTCAAAAATGAATTTTTATCTGTCATTACTTCCGCTACAATCATCTTCACCTTAGAAATTTATGAGTGTTGCCAGTGACAACCAACTGTCAACAGATATTAGAGAGGTTGCAAACAACATTTTTCAAGTCCGTATCTGTTTTCCGCTACATTACACGTCACTGACTTGTGTGTTGAACGTCATTTTACAAAGTCGAAATTGCCAGCCATTACGTATTTCACATTAAAAAGAGCCTTGCCAAGTTGATCTCCACTGTGAACCTTTTCATTTGTGTTGCATTTAAGTGCTACGTCTTCAAAAAAAATTGTTTGCAACCTTTCTATTTAACCTCACACCCTCACCCTCCCCTAGAGCAGGGGGGAGGGTGGAGGTGTATGCCTGTCAGTTTGTCTGTTTGTGCATATAACTTCGAATTTACACAACTGATCTTGGTTTATATTTACACATAAGGTGGGGTCTGTCCGTGGCACAATTGTCACTAAAGAGGATTTAGACACACATCCACTGTGGCCTAGTTGATAACACACTTGACTAGGAACACAAGAGGACGCGGGTTCAAACCAAGGTACAGGCAGATACATAGTGGCTCGGATGACCACTTAAAATTGCAGTCCTCTGTCATTTGGTCCTTTCCCCAGTGGCAGGCTAAAGAACCTCAAGGATGTTGATCAATTGTCATCCTTTAGCCTCTGTCTTTCAGTTACGAGAATATCAGTAACTTGCACTGAACTTGTGCAGTCAGATGGGTCGTATAACACATATTTTCAAAAAGCATTTAACATATTTACAGAAATATGGTTTTTTTTCTGGGAATTTTTACCATAGAAGAATTTGAAAAGAAGAGCAGCTAGTTACCAAAGGTTGGTAGCAGCAAACTCCTTTGTAATCAGATATCCAAATACTACTTTTGCTTGTGAATGAATAACAAATATATGTTATATGTTTCTGAACCTTATAGTATAATCTAACAATGTACTGCATATCCAGGAAGTAATACTTAAAGTAGAACTTACTACACAGTCAGCATGACAGTGGTGTATTTTAATAGCTACCAAAACTTTTGATTATGACACAACACTTCCTGAATGGTTTATTTTGTTTCTGCTTTTCACTGGTCTCAATACCTCCACCAAAGAGGCTATGTTTTCGGATGTGTTTGCTTGTTTGTCTGTCTTTTTTGTTCACAATTAGTTCAAAGCTAATGAACTCATCTTCATAAAACTTTTACTGTGGGTAGGGCATGGCCAAACGGAGCAGAGATTAAAGATCCGGATCATGCACGGGATACAAAAGAATACTGAATTATCTTGGTCATGCTGTCCAATTATGAGGGTTAAAAGGGAACCAAAGTGGTGCAGTGGTAACACACTTGTCTCCCACCTCTGAGGTCCATGTTTCAAACCCCGCACCTTGTGTGTGAAAGTTGGAAGTTGTTTTACCTATGGTTGGCAATTTACAGTACAGACCCTTAAACCAACTGTATGTACTGGTTTCCTCTGCCCATGACACTACCCATTGTGATATGACTCTATACAGAGTTGAAAGCCAGTCTTAAAACCCAAATAAATAAATAAATTGTGTTGGAGAAAATAAAAAGAGTATTTGGTAAATTATATTATAGAACTACTCGTCTCTCTTGGCAGAGGTCTGCGCTCTAGGAGTGCTAGTTTTATAAATATTTCAGTGATTTTAATCACATTTTGACATCCGCCTAAATATGTTTTATTTCCTGTCAAATGTTATCTTGACCAATCAGGAAGATTTATCTCTATCTTTAGCATTTTTCTGGTAAGAAAAAGGGATATTATTCAACAAAGTGATTCATTCTAATGTTTTTAAACTGGTTATATCTTTCTTATCTGTTATATGTGTGTAGATATTTTGGTGCATTTTTACCTAATCAGTCTTAAACTAATAGACCCAGACATGTGTGGGAACTATTTCCTTGTAACGATTTGGAATGCTATAAAGAAAGTACAATTAGCTCAGGACGAAGTTATGCCTCTGTATGCAAATGTCTAAAAATAGATATTAATATTATCTATTCTTCCAAAAAGTTTTCTTCCCTGATATTTAATGATATACTGACTCATAAAATGCTATATTTACAACCTGCCTCTCTTAAAATAGTATATGACATTTGTTCTAATACATCCAGGCATGTTAATGAATTCCAACAAAGAACATAATGCTTTCATTTTATTTCTTTAACACACAATATGAAGAAATCGTTTTTTTTTATTTGGACTCTTACAAATGGCCTCTCTGAGTTTGCGGAGTGATTTCTTTTCCATTTTAAACATTAGGCATCATGCCAAAACTAATACTATTAATACTTTTAGTACATCACTTGCGGATGAATTATTTATTTACAAAAACATGATATCATGTGTAGATATCTCTTTAAATAACATTTGTTTTAAAACTAAGTTTTTTTACAGACATATAAACTTGCCAAACAGTTTCACAGTACATTACTTCCTTTCCTAAAATAGAATATCTAGTTGATCTCAATGCAAATATTTCCCATACCAAAACAAATTGCTTCAATTCCCCATGATATAAACTTTGGAAATTCTAGTATAGTACATTAAACAATTTAACTGTGCAATAAAAACAAAACCAGAGTGTATATTTCACCCCAAATAAGCACAGAATGAAATTTCCCGTAAGTCAAACCACTTATGTTATATTTGAACAAATACCAAATTATGACATCATATTTTGTGGAATAATTAACTTCCCATCAAGTGTCTGTAATACAAATTAGATGACTTTTATGTCGCCTAGATCTTTAAAGAACGACATCATTTTAAGGCAAATTTTTACTTATACATGATCAAATATACAGTGTTCACTTTAAGAAAACTTGGGGGACTTCTATCCATTGAGGCAATTCCAGAAAATGAACCGTGGCACAAATCTAAAATATTTGTCTTTTAATCAAGCTGTTAATCTGTTTCCGTACATAAGCAAGCCTTAAATAAAGGTACCTTAGTTACGGGAGTGTAAGCAACACTGCTACGTGATTGGTAAGGAGACTTTATCATTCAATTCACGAAAAATCCTTCATGATTTCCTCACTTATTAATATCATGTATTTTCTTCTTAATGCATAGTTTTTCAGTGTAAGACCATAACTGTGACATACTTGCTTCGCCTTGTATTTCTGGAAGAGGTGTAGGGGTGAATTAATTCTCATAGGTAAACTGGTTCACCTTGAATTGTGTATGTAATAATGAGGCCTATTTTAAATTGTGCCCTGTATCTGACTGGCAGCCACTGGAGTTTTTTCAGTTGAGGCGTAATGTGAGAGAATTTAGAAGAACAGGTGACAACCCTATCGAGTGTGTTTTGGATTAACTGCTGTCTCCTTAACTCAAAATCAGTGAGTGATAAGAACAGGGACTTGTAAAGGTCCAATCTGCTGCTCACCGAAGCATTTGCTAAAAGAACTGATGTTTTAAGGTCTAGAAGGGGATGAATTCCATATAGGTAGTCACACACTAATCCAGGATGTTAAGAGTAAAATAAAAGGATTTCTTTAAAAAGGAAGGTTTGTGCATATTAGAGTTAAGGATTTCCTAGATATTTAAGGTTTCAATTAAATGTAAGAAAAGAAACTTAAGCTTGATTAGAGAAATTTACACAATACCAAAGGAAGGACCAATAAATAAAGGAATGATTAATTTTTTGCGTATTCCTTGAGTAATGGAGGTTAAGTGAATACAGGGTACATATTCCATGCTTCACTTGAATGACATTCCCCTTTTATTACCGAAGGTCATCAGTGACCCAGTCAGTTAGCAGGTGTTGACATATGTCACCTCTGTGTGGGTTCGACTCCCACAAGTGACAACGCTGTCCCAATAGGACCCCGGCTGTTGAACAGAACATAAAGCCCCAACATTAAGATTTGATCTCATTTTATTACCTGACCCACGTCCACTGTCCGTGTCACTTTCCTCTTCATGGTACTGTCGCACTTGTATTACACTCGTAGCTTCATCTTTGCTCTCTGCTTTGTTATTAATATTTATTGCGTTTTGTACCAGTTTAATTCCCTCTTGGTCAACCTGTGGGTCATTTTCAGCCTCGTGCAATGAGATGTCTTTATAAGCGGCTGTCTGTTTCTTAGGTGGACTCAGATTAATGCCGGAATCTTTGTTATATGAGTAGTAAAACCCTTCAATTTCCATGCGATGTTCACCTAGAAAAATATAATGTACATTTATGTATATAATCACCTTATCTTTGAAATGACCCATTTTGTAGATAGGCAAGAATTTTGCCCATTTTATGAAATAGGAGACTGACTTGCCTTTTTCAAGTAATAAGCAGTTTATCCAGTATTTGTTTTCATTAGCAACAAGATCACCACAGTGATATGATCTCCCACTAGGGATTAAATACTAAATAATATAAATATCTTAATACAAATGGACCTTACAAGCAAAGGTTCCAAAATTTGCTCAAAAATCACTTTATGGGGACTTGAAATTTATAGTCCTTACTACCCACAGTGTCCAAACTTTGTTCAAAATCACTGTTTCAAGCAGTTTTCGGGTAAAATTCAAGATGGCAGTCAAAATTTGGACAGTTCTAAATTTTTCAGACTAACCAAATAAACATTCCTTACTACCTATAGCTTTCAAAATTGGCTCATAATCATTCTATATGCAAAAGTATTGAGATACATTTTAATTTCTTGCAAAATTCAAGATGGCAACCAAAATTATGAAATTTAAAAATTTTCAGAGGCATGAAATAAAGCTGTAGTAACAGCTCTGAAAATTTGTCATCATACAGAACACCAAAAGTACTCGAGTAATATACTTCACCAAAATGGTTTTAATTGATACTTTTGCAGTAACAAGTGGTTTACTCAATGGAGAACTATAAAAGTAGCTATTATTCACTTAACTTATGAAGCTACAGCTATAAAAATTTGCCGTGACAAAGAACATCAAAAAGTAGTTTAGCAATGTTTTACACCAAAATGCTCTTAATTCAGTACTCTTGCAGTGGTTAGTGATTTACTCATTGAAGAGTTGCTATAAAAGTAGCTACTACTAAGTTAGCTATGGAGCTATAGGTTGGACAATTAGCCATGACACAATACATCAAAAAGTAGATGAGCAACATATTCCATAAAAATGCTCTTAATTCAAAAGGTTTATAGTAACAAGACATTTACTCAAGATATTGATTTAACCTGAACTATCAAAGTAGCTGTTACTCAGTTTGCTATGGATCTACAGCTCTGAAAATATGGGATAACACAGGTCATCAAAAAGTAGTTGAACAACATATTTGATAAAAACAAACTTTACACTTAATAGTGTTGAAGTTATGAGTGACTTAACTTGTTGGCAATATCTCAATGTAGCTATTACTTAGTTAGCAATGGTGCTACAGCTGTAAAAATATGCAATGACACCGAACATCAAGAAATAGGTGAAAAATCTCTCTTTACTTCACATACATGGAATACTAAGTCTTATGTACAAGCTGTTATGTTTAATATATATTACTTAATAAGTCATAAATTTGACATTGGAAAAAAACATTTTTACAGCGCAGAGGTTCCATAGTCAAATATTTACTGTGATATAAGTAAAAATCATATGAAAAGACCAATTCACTACCTGCTCTCAAAGAAACAGAGTAGACTCACATGGGCTAATGCCTTTCTGTCTCCTTGACCAGACCCAATATATGTATGGGGGTGTGTAAGTTTAAATTGCCCTAGCTGCTCTGACTGAATGAAACAAATTTCCTCAAATTACCAGAACCCTACCTTGTATGTCACTGGGTGTTGACAACAGCTGAAGACTTACCCATGCAGACTAGGCTTTAATCCTCCACAGACTTATATCCAGTCCCAATGACAAGCATGGAGACAGACTCATTTTTAGCATTTGGATTATCCCCTTTTTGGACATCGGTGCTTTGCAGGACGTCTCCATCAATTCAGTGATTATAAATACTTCTTCATTTTGTTATTGTTACATATTCTACTCAATAAAATACAAATTTAAGAGTAGGCATGTTAGATTTTTTAAAAAAAACAGCTCAATAAAAGTAAATGGGAAAATCCAGATTTTGGATAATCTTTTTGTGTCCAGGCGGTGATCTGCATCACTCTCATAATTAAATGGGATCAAAGCTGGACCAAGACCCACCTTTTCACATATTTTTTATAAGGATCCAAGCAGTGGTATTTGTGCATCTCCTAGTAACAAAGAGACAAACGGACAAAAGAAAAATAAACAGTCATGCATTTAATACCTCCTGGCTGGAGGTACAAAAATATTGAATGATCTTACTTGGCCCATTTCCATGACATGCTGCAGTGTCAGATGCAGTAGGTACAGGGCTGCTTCCTGTGTCTCTTTCTGCAAGAAAAGGTACAAATTAGATGCATCAAGGTTGTGACAAGTCTAAACAGTCTGGTGAAAAGCCTGCACTCCACAAAACGATATTAGTCGATAAGATAATAAAGCTGGAACTCATGCGACATGCCTTTATCTATTTGCACTGATAACAGCCGATTCAAAAAGAGTGTTATCTTCAACTTCTATCACACCAGTCTCCATCCTCAGCATGTACCATTGAGCTGCAGTAAAAACAAGAACACTCAGAGAGTGCATACCTCTGCCATGGGGTAACACCTCCAATATTCAGAGCTTTGTGAATATGATCAAAAATCCCTTAAAAGCACTTGGATCCACAATTGGTTGCTGAACATAATCAAATTAAATTAATTCTATATCATCAGGACGACCACTTACTGTGAACGTTCGATGTAAATCTTTACAGTAGTACTTCATAATCTTTGTCAACAAACAAACAAACAAGAGCAGTCAGAGGGGAGAGCAAAGTGCAGACTTTCAAATTTTTATGCAGAGCATTAATTGTATGATCTCATTTCGCCTATGCTTGTATTCGGGCCCATGGGCGCTAAAAGATTTTGGTAAAAAATTGCTCCAGAATGAAGGATATTGACACGATCATGCCCAAATTTGAATCAGTTCTTTCTTGTAACAGTTCTAATGCTCCTAAATATTTCATAACCATCCATGCAGTAGTTTTGGAGTTATGCCGTAAATAAACAAAGAAACAAACTTACAAACAAGCAAACAGACTGAGTAATACACTTTGCCAAAAATTTTGCAAAGAACAAAGAGACTCCAACAATCACATAACCACCTTAGTAATGAGCAGACCTTGGTTTTATCAATTCCCATACATACATCAATAAAAATCACCAGAAGGGTTTGGCAAAGTTTCTTACAAAATAGTTGTGAAAGACAGAAAGGTGTCTTGTTTACCAATGCTACTTGAATGTCATTAAAATGTTTGTAGATGTAAAAGAATGGCATCTTATGTACTAATGTTATTTGAGTGTCATTGAAATGTTTATAGATATAAAAGCAAATCTTCACACCTTTTCTCTAGTGGTGGCATCGTTTACAGAAATCAAAACCGGTTACCGGGGCTTTGAAACGAAACGAAATCCGGTATTTCCTATGCTTGTTCTGTGCATTGAAAATATTATTCGTGTGTGTACATAAGCGTTGACTTGTAAATGGAAGTGGCTTTCGCGAGATGTTTTTATATATGCAAAAATGATTTTTCCTCAATATAAGGTAAAAATGTGACATATTTTACAAAATATGTATATTTTTTGTCGTTTCGATGAAGTATCAGCCATTAGAAAGCCTAAAATAATAACGTCTTCATAAACCGGTTCCAAAATATTCAATATTCAAAATGTTCATTATTATGAACAAACTGGGACCCTTACAAATGTAAAATTTAGTTATCATTTTTATTGACAAAACCTGACAGGTAATGCATATATTTCAGATTCTGAAATCCCATATCTGATTCTGAAACAAACACTTTGGTTTATTAAAATTGACATTACAAAATAAATGTCATAAGAGACTGAAATGTCACAATCTATGAATAGATATTTCTGTATGAGATCATCAAAGGTTTTTCCACTTTCATTGAATATTAAACCCTGGGAATCTAGTCACAAAATTAGTTTCAAAAAATGAAAAGAAAACTAAAGGATTTTTCAGCAAATATTTTGACAGTAATTTCCACAAAATAACCCTGCTTCTTTGTAGTATTACAGTGCAATGAAGAAGTAACTGTCATAGTGGTAATATCCTTGTGAAAAATTAGCAAAAATAACAGCTTCAATGTTAGGGAATTTCCGTATCATTCAAAATGTTAAAGCATCAACCTAAACAGATTATTCATGGGTGTGTGGTTCTCTCAAGGGTGCAGAATCAAAATCCAAAATGACAGCATCTATAGTAGTTATTCTTGCGTGTTATTATTAGAAGGCTTTCAAAGATTCAGAAGATGTCCATTTTTAAAATGGGCACATTAAATATTTTGATTTTAAATTGTATCCGCCACTGTGGCCTAGTAGGTAACACACCTGCCTAGGAACACAGAAGACGTGGGTTCCAACCCACGCACTGGCAGATACATAGTGGCTTGGAGGACCACTTACAATGGCGGTCCTCTGTCACTGGGTCCTAACCTCTATGGCAGGCTAAAGAGTAGAGAACCTCACAGATGTTAATAAACAGTCCTGAGCCTTTAAGCTAGGGTAATTTTAGTCATTAGATAGCTTGGGCTGTACTGTAGTTTATTGTTATGGGGCGTTCAAACATCCGGAAATATCCATTCTTAAAGTGTCTCTGGTAGGAACAGGGATGAACGGGGATAAGGTGACAGGGGATAAAGCACAGGCTTAAACTTTGTCCTTGTGAGCATTCGCAGAGACAATAAATGGGGCATACAATTAAGTCTACAGAGCTTAAATTTGGCAGACAAATATCACTTATAGGGGTTATACCCGATACAGTTTGAGGCTTTTCAGATTTACTATTTCTAAAGCTCAATGCAAAATATGTGGTGAAATGTGAAAAATGCCCTGGGAGGTGTCTTTATTAGCCTCATATGCTGTTAAACTGCCAATATAAAGACTTTGAGGTCAGAAAAAACAAAATGGAAATTAATGCGTTATCAATTAAAAGTTCAACTAGAGGCAAAAAAGTGGCAGAAAGTTCATTTCTGTCATTAAGGTGGCCGTAGGTTTTTTCAATATTTGGGAGTTTAAGATCATCTTAAAATATGATTCCTCTCTTGGTCCATGGTCCAAATACATATGTGTACCCAATTTCAATGGAATCAATGAAAAGCATTTTTTGAGTCATAACATACTGCAGTGGGGTGACATGGGTCATCTTTCGCCTAGAGACTTTCCTAGTAATGATAAGAACATATTATTATATGTCGTAAATGTACAAGGCAATTGCTTAAGTTAGTAATTGAGAAGAGGAAGGTAATAATGGCAATAAGTTATCAACTTTATCAACTGGCAGAAAAAAATATGATAACGAAGTTTTTACCAGTGTGATCTTGGGCAGAAGCAGGTTGATACACTGGTGTAAGAATCTCCTCTTTTCGTCTATCAACACTTTCTTCCCCCCTGTTAGCTTCTTTTGATCCCACTTTTTCCTTTTGCTCTCTGTTGCTCAGACACTCAGCTCCACCAGATGCATTATTGGAAATTCCTTTAGTTTCACTTTCATTTTGATGTGGTTGTATGGGATTTGTTTGACTGGACTTAACTGTTACATCATTATTTTTCCAACAATTTCTGCTGCTATTTATGGTAGAATTATCAGATACCTGGGTTTCACTCTCATTTTCTGATACCTCATGATTAGCATCATTTTCTTCTGAACCCAACATCAGCTCAGTTTGATCATTTTGCAACAGTTGACTTGAACAATTTGTCCATTCAATATTTGTTTTGATGCTACAATGACCTGGATCAGATGATTTTGCACTCGTTCCAGACTTGCTCCCAAGCATTGCTGTACCCTAGATATGAAGAATAACTTTAAACAATAAAACAATATGGAAATTCCCTTTACAAGCTCTGGTTGTTTTGCTAATTATTCACAAAGATATGACACCTATGACAAATTATTTCTTCATTGCACTGTCATACTGCATAGAGGGAGTTTATTTTTGTGGAAATTATCATCAAAATTTTTGCTGAAAAAAAAATCCCTAAAATAGATTCTGAACATAAATAGAACAAGTATTGCTTGAAAATGCATGAAACCCTCACTCACAAGTAATGTTAAATACACACAAAAAATTGAGATCCGGATTGGAATCGATGATCTTGATTTTAAAACAGAGGAGAACCAAGCTATTGGAAATCCCATCTTGTCTGAAAGCATAACCCCGATTCCATGTACTGTTTTTGCATTGTGCATGATACATTACCAAAAAAAATCACAAAAAATAATTCTGGATTCGCGATTCAGGTCAGGATCCAGACCCTTCAGGGGGCAAGGGCAACCAGTGTAATTTGCATTGGAGTATATGGTGCAACTGTTTCAAGGTCCCAGTCTGGGAATTGGTGTATTTTTTGTAGAAGAAATACTAAAGGCTTTGGTTATACAGAGTCTGTAATGCAATAAATAAAAAGTGCAATATTAGAATTTCAAGGGGCCATATCCTGCAGAAGTGGACTGCCATCAATGACTATCAGCCTGATACATCCATTATGGACAACAACTAATGCAAAATGTCCATAATCATTGATGAAGGTCCAATAATACAGTATACAATCTGCAAATATTCTGTTACTACTGTTATTACTAGCTTACTCTTATCTTGATACTGTGTATATATGCCTGTATTAAGATTCCTGCTATTTATCACATTGATTTTTAGTCAATAAAAAATTACATGTCACGTGTGTGATCAATGTCATATATCATAAAAAATGGTCAAATGTATATATCCCGTGACAGGATTCACTTTGTTTGATAAACATGCCAAATCGGGGGATAAAAACTTCTAAACACAGTGAGTTATGTCTATTCTCTGAAGGCTGAATGGCTAGCTGTAACATATAGTGTTTATTTTGATTTTAATTTTGAAACAATAGTCTTTTTATATACACTGAGATAATAATCTTGCTTACCCTGGGTATTTTTAGGGTTAAACAGAATCGTCATGAGATCATTATACACACATTCACGATATTTTTAAACAAATCTAGTACAGTCAGGTCACCTAATTTCAGCAGTCAGCAACTTTTGGAATTAACATTTGTACCTTGTACAAGTACTATACTGTTTATTTTAGGACTTGTAAATTATTCTCTTGTGAAAGATTGACCCAAATATCTTTTCACTCACTCCAAGGCAATTATTTTATCTGTGTTAAAATCTAAATTGTAAAATCTAATTTTTTACATGTATCTTCAAAATTTTAGGACTTATTATAAAGTATTGTACAGATGACCTAAATACTTTTAACAAATTAAAAAGAATTTTATTTCATCTGCACCAAAATATGGATTGTGGCTATGAACATAAAAATATCCTGAAAATTGGTCACGTTTTCAGAATTACTTTAAAAATGGCTTCCTTTAAGTAATCCAACAAAAGTGACAAATGAAAAGGTTTTCATTTTTCTTTATATCAGAACCAGATATTCTCTTCATGCCTGACAATAACTGTCTGACACGTTATTCCTATATTTAAGAGTTGAATCCAAGGTATGTAATGTACTGGAAATCACAAGGAGATTATATAAGGTTCTGTTAACAGCAAAAATGTGTAATTTCAGACATGTAACAGATAAATGAACTAGATTTGCATTTAAAACTTTAAATACTAATACTTATTATTTTAAATTAAAGAGAGAAACTAAGCTATGCTATAACACCTGATAAACATGAAAAGGTAACATGCAATCTCATAAAAGTTTTTTAAAAAAGACAAAAATTTCATAGTTATTCATATCACTATCCATAGTTATTTATGTCACTATTCAGAGTTATTCACATCACTATTGTTATTAAAATGTACAGATCAGAAAACTATTGAGATCCTGCAGGCATGGGTGACATCAAAATAATACTATTACTACTCATAGCAGCCTTTACCATCTTAGTAACTCATGAAAAGTCATTGGCCCATACTGCTGGCAATTATTTCCTGTTTCTTTTGCATGAAGCGACTCAAGAGTATTTTGATTCCCCTAAATAGGATGCAAGTCTGTTGCGGGTTTACCTCAAACACTAGTGTGGGTAACCCTAGGTACCTCTGGGTGAAACGGGAAGTACACGACCTATACAAGGGTACAAACTTCACGACATGGCAAAGGTTCGAACCCCAGACCCTATGCATTGAAAGTGCATTTGCCCAATCAACAAGGCCACAGAGACCACGTCATAATTATTATCTCCATAAATTTAACCCCGATACCTCCATACATTAAAATGAAAAAAAAAACTCACTGATTCAATTGCCGCCAATGGATGCTTCTTGGGTACATTGTGATGCCAATGTACAGCTATCGCAATCACCAATAACCCCATGATACATATCAGACATGCGAAAGTCATGAAAAGAAGAATAAAGTCATTCACAGACATGGTGGTTGAAATTTCAAAAGCTTCAGTAGCTGAGTAGTCTGAAGTGACTGTCAACAGTGCCTTAGGCTCTGGCACTGTCCTTCCAGTTGCTGGTTGACTGAGGTAAACGTCTAAAAGTGATTAGATAAAAAGTATTTACTGGTGATATGTCTTTCCCAACAGGCAATGTTTTATTGTAATAAAGGCAACACCAGGCAAAGGCAACTGTTCATTCACTAGCAACTTACTATTTGAATATTTTACTATTTAAACATTTGATGAATTTTAATTTACCATTAAAATTAATTTATCCAAAGTTTGCAGCCCAACTTTACAATCCAAAGTATTATAAAAAATATTATGTTTGAAGAAAACTTTTCATTCATTACTGTGTCTCTCTCCCTAAGAAATCTGTCCTGAGTAAATGAGAAATCAATCAAAAAGGCGAGTCATACAACATGTTCCTGTCTGTTACTATTTATAAGGCTAAGGACCTTGTCACACAGGTTGATGTGGTCGTGACAATGCATATTTTAATTTTGCTTCACAACTTGCTCATAAATGGCCCTCATGTGTTGGTTGTGTACATTCCAAAACAAGCTGGTGTAAACTCTGAAAGTATACTCCCCCCCCCCCTCATTTATACCCGGGTAGATTCTGGTGGCCTCCCAAAATCTACAACGCCCTCCCAGATTGAACCACGGGTACAGCTATTCCGCCCCCTAACATCACCCCTTCATCAGGTATATCTTCATAGCTTAGGGTGGAATTTGGAGGAAACATTATGCAGCAGTTTATAACTGTTTGTAGCTGTTTCTGAGCAGTGCGTTGCAGAACGTATGCCAATGTAGTAAAACATATCACAACTGTAACAACAGATGCTTAGTCTATAGCATATAATCATGGAGGTAATAAAAAAATCCTATCAGTAAGTAACAGCCTGTAGGTCTGATGCGGTGGTATTTCATGGAAAAGTGATGTTTAAGTGTCATACAAATCTAAAACTGACACAAAGTTGGACCATCCTGGGGCCATATTCTACAACAATACTTAGATAAGGTGACCTTAGATCTAAGTAAGGGAAGGTTTATCACTTAAGTTTTTCTTGGACTTTATAGTCAAGAAACAAAAGTTAGGAATGTTTGATTTCATAATTTCTTTATTGAACTCTATAAAATCTAACTTAGAAATGGTCTAAGCATTGTTGTAGAATATGGCCCTTGATAAGTTGATACAGTATGTGATGCAAACTCAGGACGGTTTTAACACAGGGCATTCACACACAAAAGTAACGAAAACTTAATAAAATCAATTGCACCACCCATGTATCAATAACATATAAGTGTATTTGTTATAAACCTACCAAAAATATTTTTTGTATTAATTTTTATGATATTATTCCTGAGATGATAGAGTCACACTTTTAAGATGTCAGCCAGTGCAGATATACAATGACATTGCTGAAATCAATGTCCTTAATGCAACAACTTATATCCTTATTATCTCGTGTCGTGTCTTGTTTTATTTAACATAATACATGTTATCAGTATCAATAAGCATAGGATAAAATAAAAATCACTTTTATCTTTGATTTAATGAACTGGTATATCTTTCAAAAGTGTCCTGAGTTAAAAATAGAATGAATATCCCTGGAATACATATTTGTTGTTGTTGTTTAGTTTTCAAGGAAGCATTTTGACACATTATAATTTTTAGTGACTGTTAGACAGCCACTGCTCTTCTTATATGATAACGATAAGCATATATTTTCTTCTTTTTTTTTATTTATTTGTTCAAAAAGTGTCCCGAGTTCACCACATGGGTGTACCATCCTTCTGACAACATAAATTGATCATCATAGAAACGTTGAGGAACATTTTCAAATGTACACAGATGTTCACAAAGATAAACGGTCATAGAGATAAACGGTCATCAAACCTTTCAGTTCTACATAGTGTAAATAACAAAATCGCACAAACTAAATAACAAAATATACTTAACCATTGCTTATCATCTGATAAGCCGTACTGACAAACAGACAGGACTGGAGAAACATACAGAACCCCACGACCAGACTTGAAGTCGGTATTGTAATAACAGTTTTCGATGAATTTTGGGGAAAAAAGAGGGTCAAGTGTTGACCAATAAACAATTCTTATACTAAGTCAAGGCTGAATATTTTGATCCCATCATGTGACCAAAATGTCCAAATATGTTTGTTTTGTTTTGTTTTTTTTGTTTTTTTTTTTTTGTAATTTCAATTACAGTTTCCACGTTTTCAATGTATGTCTGCTTCAGTTTATGAACGAAAAAATCATTTAAAATATAAAATTTGACCTTTTCTATCTCTTTAACTTTGAAATTATGATCACTTGCACTGTTTTGTGTCATTCTTGACATAATTTTTTATCGTACTTTTACTTCACATCATGCTGCAAATGGACTGCAAACGAGCAGTACCTAATAAATTATAAAAGACAAGCCGGCTTCATATTACGATAGGTCTGCAAGTGATAACAACAAGCCTGGAAGGTTACAGACAAGCCTGGAAGTGTAACCGACAGGCCCCTAAGTTAACCGACAGGCCTGTTGCTAAGGGTTTGAAATTAGGGTCGAACATGAGTCGGGGAGGTTGTTTGATATTTCACCGACTCTCCCCGACAGGCCGGGAACTTGCAACCGACCCTAACCGACCATGTAAACATTGGTCCAGACTTTACAAAAATGCATGGTTACCGGCGTGTCGGCTCCAGTGGAAACACTGCATTAGACTTGCTCCAAGTCTTTGTATCCATCAGTAACCTGAACTTTAATTGGAAACTTACAGGAGTTCATTATACCACAAGCTTTCTTGAGTAGGAGGGGGGGGGGGGGAGTAGTCTCGGAAAATGTCAGGCCTGGCTGTTTCTCCAAAAGTCATACAGTACCCATATATTACACAAAAGACAAAAGGACCTGGTGAAAGTCTACACATATATAGGTGAGAATTGTCCATTTTACGCAAATTTTATTCAATGGAAATCCATGCAAGTACACTTTAAAAAGTCCAAATAACGTTTCTGTTTCCAAAACTGTGCAAGGGTTATGTCACGCAGCATTAAAAATATATATACTGCAAATTTTGCAAATAATAATAATAATAATAATTTCTACAATTCACAAATCAAAAATACCAGAATTTTAAAACTATACCCTGACTAAATTGAAAGTAATACTAACCTTCACAAAAAGCTTTGCATTCATGCTTCAAATGCCTCTTTGGGTCACAAATGATAAAACAAGATTCACACACGTGCAAGACCGTGTTACAGTATAAATTTCTACCACAGTCGGACACTGAAAAGCAAGTTTCCATTTTATGCAACAACTTTAAGTATATTGTGAAAAATTCAGACATGCATACATAACTTGTTCACACAAGTTGCAGATTCAAGATAACTCGTTGCCAAAAACATATCTGATTTTCAAGAAACAGATACAGCCATTACAAATAAAACCTCAAAGTTTCAACAGCTAAAAATAAACGTTTGAAGGTTCAAAGGAAACACTCATGTATGATATAAATGTTAGCTCTAAAAATAGAGCACTTACAACAAAACCACATCCCGGAATTCCCCCACGGGTTGCGTGGTTCAATATTATTAACCGAAGCACCCACAAAGGCGTACAGCACACTGTCACTGTTGAGGCTTGTACACTGTACTAGCCAATGCCTCTTTGAATATTATTGCACTACATTGACAAACTATAGTCTAAGCATCAGATACAAGAGAAATGTACATAAATTAAGGTTTCCATGAAAAGCAAGCTATCTATAGGCTACGATAATTTGACACCAGTTTCAAGATATTAATCGTTTGTTCCAAATATCATTTCCACATAAGCATGCAGTTTAGTGTGAAAGAATGGCTTTGGAAAAGTAACAGAAAAGTCGCGTCATTGGGCCAGTGGGTTAGTAGGTTTGGCATGTAATAATCATATATAGGCCCTCATGCACCTCTGGGTGGGTTTGACTCCCCAAGGTGACAATTTAACAACCTAAATTTGACAAATATTTGAAAGGATAGAGAAGTATCTTATATTTGTCAGTTCATTCTGCTTGCATTTTGTCTGCATGAATTTTTGTAAGTATTTTGGCTTGGGTTACATACAACATCAATAAATACAAGTAAAATCGATAACTACACACACACAAAAAAAAATACAAAAAATAAAAATACAACACACTTTACTGGTCAAAAGACCAAAATAACTGACTAGATAAGGAAAGTAAAAATAACATAGAAAATGGATAATACAATCATGATACAATAGAATACAAACATGACTAGACTATACAAAATATACATATATCACAGACAAAACAAGAAAACTAGAAAACACACAACGCACCTACAGCAAAGGGGGCACATGATTATTGCATGGGATATTTCAAGAAGTTAATTCTAAATTTAATGAATTATAGGTATAGTGACTTGACACATATTAATAGTTTGTGTTACGTTATAAAATTTAAAAAATTTAAGTTGCCTTTGATACATTTTAGATTGTTTCAATATAGTTACATACAGGTATAAACTATTAAATACTGTTATTATTGATCTTTTGTTTACAGTTTTATTTTACTTATATGCTTTCTTCTGTGTATGCTTGCTCATTACTCAATGTGAAGTTATATGGTATCAAAACACTATGAATTATTGCTTAAACATTATCAGTTGTTAACCAATATCGATTGTTTGCTATAGAGTATATCTTTATGACGTAAATCTTTCTTACAAATTAGTCAACCAAAGGTTTTGCATTTGTACATAATGGATCACCAGACGTTATGAATAATGAGTTATTGATATTAGTAGTATAGGAGACTATTTGGTCACGCAAGGGGGATTGTAGTCACACAATCTACGTGGTCCCTGTGGGGGTTGTATAGATTTTTGTGACCAGCAGTCACGGCCCATCTGTGTGAGGAGGGGGATATGGGGGAGTTGGGGGGTTGTATAGATTTTTGTGACCAGCAGCCATGGCCCATCTGTGTGAGGAGGGGGGATATGGGGGAGTTGGGGGGTTTACTTAACGCAGGGTGTGTTAATTATCTGTGAAAATGAGGTTGAAATGAAATACATTTATTGGAAGGAAGTACATAAAATATTCATAGCATCACTAACAACTATACAACATTTAAAGCTACATTAAATAAAATCATGCAAATAGCTAAAGGTAAAATAAAAAAACAGCAAACATCCAAGAACCTTTAAAAACTAGTAAACAACTGGAATATTTAAGCATCTACATATTTATAGCATCAAATAAGGGACATTTTACAGCTATATACAGATCTATGATAACACTAAAGAAATAAAACACAATTAGGACATACAAATTTGTAAGGTATAAGGACAAAACATGCAAACAACAAGGATTATTTAATCATCTACACATTCATAGCAACAAATAAGGGACATTTAAAACTACAAATTTATCATAAATATGAAATATCCAAAATAGTTAAGACATTTAAACCCGTAAAAATTTGTAAGGACATTTAAAAATGAAATAGTCATGAAAGGTAAAAGGATTATATAGTCCATTAACCGCTGAATGACTCTAGTGTTTGCTACTTTTCATATTTTCAAAATAAAAGCATCATAAAAAATCCTGGATTTCCATTGGGGTGACTATAATTCCAGCAATCCGATTGGCGTGACCAAACAGCCAACTGAGTTCAAATCACGGGACATCTGTGCAAGGGGGATATGGGGGGAGGTGGGGTTTACTTGATGCAGGGGTGATAATTATCTGTGAAAATTAGGTTGAAATGGAATACATTTATTGGAACGAAGTATATAAAATATTCATAGCATCACCAACAAATAAGGGGCATGTAAAGCTATATAAAAATTGATCATGAAAGAAATTGAAACATTGAATTATTGTATTTAAATCAACAACAGGGGTCATTTAAACATCTACAAATTAAAGCTAACCAAAAAAGTACACACAAGTAATGGTCAAGCTTTTTTCCCACAATTTTTCCCCAGTTAAAGGGACCCAGTTTCACATTGGCACAGCAGCCTTTCATTAGACGTCATATATAATTCAAACCCAATCCCTTTAATTTAAACCAACCCCTGTACATTATTACCTTTATTTTAAAGTAATTACCTTATTTTAAAGTTTTCTCAGCGACTGTTATTCAATAGTACTGGAATAAGTAAGAATCCCTCTAATATACCAAAGTCCCAAAAATTTAAATATCATATACTAGAGTCCAATGGAAAGGCTATTATCCCCTATCATTTGAAAAGCATGTGACTATTCTCACAGATGGTCATTCCACAATACAAAATGGGTTTAATGATCTGGAAAAAAGTGTGGGGTAATGAATGTATAATTTTCAAATGCTCATAACTTTTTGAGGAATAGTCCGATTTTAAAAATTCAAAAAGGACCTCGATCCATATCTCCAGACAAAAATTTTGATACCTAATACTATAATCCCGAATAATAAATGCATAATATTTTGAATTCCAACACACTAAAAAGTCCCATTGTAAAAGCCTATTATCCACCTCCTTGACAATTGCATTCGCACAGCTGGTGTCATTAAATCATTAAAAAGGTCTTAAGGAATTATAATGTATAATTTTCAAATGCTCATAACTTTTTGAGGAATAGTCCGATTTTAAAAATTCCAAATGGAGCTGAATCTACAATTTCAGACAAACATTTTGATACCTTATACTATAACCCTAAATAATAAATGCACAATATTTCGAAATCCAGCACACTAAAAAAGTCCCATTGTAAAAGCCTATTATCTCTCCTTAACAATTGTTAAGGAATTATAATGTATAATTTTCAAATGCTCATAACTTTTTTGAGGGATAGTCCAATTTAAAAAATTTCAAAAACTGTCTTATCCTATGATTTCAGACAAACATATTGACACCAAACAAACCTATGTTACAATACCAACAAAATCGAGCTTAGTTTTATTTACCTCATTTATTATTCAAAATATTATATATACACACAACTATACACAAACAAATACACACAAAAGAAGATAGGGTCTAATTTTCTAAAAAAAAAATACTAAATCTATGAAACAAAAAATATGTACCACCACCAATGACACACACACACACACACACACACACACACACACACACATACACACATGGAAAAACAATGAAACCAAAGTCACTACAAACTACTCTCACAACAACATTTTATACATTCATTTCAAGTCTCAGCTGCTTCATTCTTTCAGTCCTCCAGGCAGTGAGTCTTAAATTATATTTGTGTTGTTCAGGGCTTCTATTCCATTTTTTACGGGATGTTCTTTTTTTAATTTCCTTCTCTTCGGCTTGCCTGTTTGCCTCTTCTTCATCATTTTCATTAAAATCAAAACCAAAAGTTCTACCCATTTCAGCCATTCTTTCCTCCCTGACCCTTAGCAGTCTATTTTCAAGTTTTCTTTTTATGATAAATACAGTAATTGTACTTATCAGAGTACAAGTGAAAATGACTCCACACACTGTCTTCTGACTGTAAGTGTACTTTTGGGAACACTATTCAACGATGGAGTTATCCCTTTTGACTCAATACCATGCGGTACATAACTTATTTCAGGGGTTATACTTGCAGTACTTGTTTCACATGCTCCTATCAGAGTAACTTTGTACATAACATTACAGTCTAAAATCACAGAATCAGAAATTCTTACAGAATCCAAGCTGTTGAAAACTGTAGTCAACCAACCCATTCCAACAAAACTCTTACTTAATACAATTTCTCTGGTAATTTCTGGCTGTCTGAAAACATCATTTCTGTTGACATTTGTGCAATATACTTTTCTGTTTTGTTCTTGACAAATACATTTTTCATGGCACCACATCAAACCCCTGGTAATGACCAAAGCCCAAAAGACTGATAATACTTTGATGAACATTTTGACAAATTTCTAGTGAACTCTCATTAAACTACACTGTATATATATACCCACAGAAACATACAGACACAAAGACATACACATACCATTGTTTTGGGAAGCCATATCTTAATGCATGAATAGTATTATGAGAAGCTATAGATTTTTTAAGTAGAAGAAGGTATCTATAATGAGAAGCCACTCTTTTATAAGAAAGGGGTATTAATAAAGCCTAAAAAAAGAAAACAGAATTGAAATAGCAAATAATAACATAAGCCCCTCTATGTCAAGAAGCCATGTCCATTTTTTTCAACATAGACCCCATTGTCAAGGATTTTAAATGAAACCCATAAGCCCCCTCTATGTCAAGAAGCCATGTCCATTTCCACAACAGACCCATTATTAATGATATTCCAATGTACCCCTAATCCCTTCATGTCAAGAAACCATCCCTCATAACACCTGATGATTAAACAATGAAGCTTATGTTCTAAAGGAAATGGATATGTCTTTGTAATTGATCCTTGCAACACCTATTCTATACCTATACACCAAATATTTAACTTTACCATTATTCTTTTGTACTCATTGCCCCATTGTTTCCCCAGATTATCAGCATTGTCTTACACTCTACCCATACTGCTATATATTGAGATCTAATTTCACTCAGGTTATTCATTTGATTTAAATTGGCTATCATTATGTTTTGGAAATTATTTTTGATCACACTCTGTATTTACATCTCAGTATACTGTATGTGTCCTGAGAAATGTGTTTGTGGAAAAGACCAGATATCATGTCTACAATTGGAAACATCTGATCAGCTAAATCTAAGCAATGATGAAAGTAAAGGGATACAGAAATTGGTCTTAAGGGACAGTGCATTTCAACTGGACAAAATTCAAAAGGTCTTTCCCAATCTACATGAGATATCACTGATGAAATCAAAATTAATAACCGATGAAACTCAGTCAATAGATATTGAAAAAGAAACATCATTCCTATTTTACACTTTGTGTAGTGCTGTCACGACACTCGCTACTTCCGATACTATCATTTGCTAGGTCTATTATGAGCGATATTCGGATGCGTTTTTTCAAATCCGATTGCAAGGATATTACCATATTTATATAATAAAGATAGAATATCTTTTAAAAGTGAAGGGTTATTCAGCATTTTAAAATATATTTTCGGCCTTTCAACAACACAGTCCGTACAAATCTAGTCACATGACCTATCAGGAAAGTAATAAAACCATTGCTCGAATGTAGTTTCGGAATTGCATCTTTATTTTTTTTCACACTTGGTAAGTCAGTTTAATTGACGTAAAGCTTTCAAATAATCTTTTAAAACACTGTAGTTCTATTTATTTGAGGGATACATGATATTATAATGCCATAATGCAGTACTTTATAAAGTCGGATTTAGATAATTGTTTTAATATACTGACGGTTTTCAAAGTGGTCCTATGTTTGACAATGCATAAACAACCGAAATAAAAGGACAAATATGACCGTAAAATGATGAATTCGGGTGAGAAACAATATATTATTTTACATTTTAATTAAATAGTTTCGTTTTGAGGTGAGTTTATGAAGTCGACATATGTCGGAACTCGGTCGGCCAACATGGGCGATATTCGATGTTAATTTGCACCACCGAGTGACAGCACTAACTTTGTGTATGCTTCCAATTTTTCTCATAGCCTTTCTACAGGCCCATCAACAAGAAATTCGCAATGTCATTCATCACATGCAATTCATTCATATGTGCATTCAAGTGTGTATAAGGACAATAGAGGGTATTGCAAAGACTGTCCACTTATGTACAAAGTACCGAACATCTTGAATCTTGCTATAGGTAAGAAACACCATTAATTCACCTCCCATTTGTAGCAATTAATTGAATTATTACCAACTGATGTAATACTTTTTCCATTAATCCATTCCATTTTTATAATATATCACACCAGGAACAATGTAGAAATAACTGTATTATAACACTGAATTATAGAGGTATAATTTTTACACTAAAAATCTTATTATTGTAAGATATATCGCATATTCTATACTTATCTTCAGGGATGATGGTGAGGACATTGGAAAGGACCTATCGGCGCCAGTTTATGGATCAACCGCTTCCAGGCAGACCACCAGCACTACAAGATGGACCAGTAGCTAGAGGAGATAGACCACCAGCCGGACAGGACAGAGGACTGCCTAGACAAGAAAGAAGAGTCTACAACCTCAGCAGACAACTCAGAGACAGCACCATTACCATTATACAAATTGAAGATATGATTTTATCGTTTTACAACTATGTGTAATGGCATAACTCTCACACAAGTTCTATGTACTGTATTATATATTAGGGACACTCAATAACACATTTTAACCATAATTTCTTCTTCTAATCTCACCAAAGTTTTATTTAATATAGATATCAATGTAGCACTAACCAATATATATTTTATAAATTGTATTTTATATGTAAGTTTATATGTCATTAATTTGAAATAAAGGTTTATATGATATAGCTGTCTATCTTCTGCTACATATTCAGTATATCTCAACATTAATGTTAGGATTCATTTCCTCACAATTTCTTAAAAATTGAAAGACTTCTGCATTGATACTATGACTGGGCTTTGAGACTTTGGGCTTTACGACTCATTTGGTCACAAAAGGCAACATGATACAATGTAGGGGTTTTGACTTTGGGGTTATGACTCATTTGGTCACCCTTTTGTGGAGGGAAAAACAGCTATTAGCTTTCCACAAAGTGGAAATTTCCAGAAGCCACCACGAGGAGGTTAGCTGTTACGGCTTCCATAATTTAGAATCCAAATTTTTTTCCCCAATTTTTGAAACCAAAAAATAATTATAGCCCCCGCCTCATAAATGTTTACTCATTTATGGGCTCTTCTCCCCCCTCCCAGGACACGCTCTCCTCCATCTGAAAATATAAAAAAAGAAACATTACTTGTTATAAAAAACATATCTTCCCAAAATTTCAAAAAGAAAATATAAAAAACAATACTATAAAAACCATATATTCCCAAATTTTAAATATTATTTCTATAGTAAGATCCTTATTATCCTATTTTTATCCTAAGCTAAATTACCACACTGAATCAAAAAATACTTACAAATAGTTCCTTCTTCACTGGCTCATCCATGAGCCAGTAAGTTTTTAGGAGCGCTTGCTCCAAAATATCACTGGTCGTATTCATTGTGTTTGTGTCAAGCCCTCTAAGGGCTTTCAACAAGAGTTGAGCTATTCTGAAAAAAAAGAAAATAGCCCAATGTTCATCCGTATATATATATACATGTATATATCATATATATTTGACAAATACTAATTTTTTTCTTTATAATAAAACTTCCTTAGAAATACTTACTCATTTTTCTGTCCAGCATAGGACAATTTAGGCTTTGGTGCTTTGCTGGTTTTAGGAGTATCCATCTTTGCAAATGTATAAATAAATTCAAATACAAGATTGCACCACTATATATAACCCTCCAAGAAACCACCTTTTAACCCCTCTCACCACTCTCCCTTAGTTTCAGACAGATGGCTACTCATGGTTCTAGACTCATTGGTCAATTTGGTCAAGCAAATATGGCCATGCAGGGAGTAATTAAGGTCCCATAACAAACCACAAAGTGCTAGCATAATGGGAATATATGAATAATTAAACAAACCAATAACTGATATTGCTGATACAAGCAATGTAATATTTATTACTGCAAAAACAAAAAAATTGGAATTTTCAAAATAACTACACTGTTGAAATCCTGAAATCCGATTTGCGTGACTATAATTCCAGCATTTTCATTGGTGTAACTATAATTCCATCATTCCCATGTGACTGATTGAATTAACATCCCTTAATCCACCACCAAAATTTTCCTATAAAGAACAAGGATTTGCAATCCTAAAATATTATTCCAGATTTTTTTGTCACCTTTTCAACACAGATTTTAGCTCTCCACCTTTGTAATAGGATACAATTAGTGTTTTTGAATAACTATTTCTACATTGTTCACAGTATATATCATTAAATTTTATGAAAAAAGAAGCAATTAGACTTTAATTGCGCATATATAAGTTTAAAAAAATTTACAATAATATTATACACCAAACCCTAAATGGTCGCATAATGAAAAAATAACTGAAACATGTACTCAAATGAATTCATAATGTAGTCGTATATTTTTGGTCAAATAAAATCAAAACGTACACTTCGATTACACTTCAGTCTTAAAATCCGTAATGCACTAATATATATATATACCTTAAGAAAAATTTCCTGGTCCACAATGCACTCTTTTAATAATTCGATTATGAAAAAAAAGCATTATGCATACTTCCCATTGATAATCATTGGCATTTTTTTAAAATTTACATCTAATTTACCATACATAATTGACTTTTAAAACTAGGTATCAGTCATAAATGTAATCAGCTAATTCATAACTATACACAATTATATGCACCATAATTTATAAACATTACCGTTTACAATAACTGAAATATTTCTTTTTTAAATAAAAACATGGACATCCATTGATTTCTATACAAACCTGATGGTCATTATCTTCTACAGAATGGTGGACTGGTGAATTTTTTTTGAAAATAAAAGGGGAATGGCCAATGTTTTTGTTTACAAATATGTTGGTCAGTATCTTATACTACTGGTGGTGGACCAATTCATACCAGCATACCTATCCACACCCACCCTCAATTTTCTTAAAGATTTGTAATTTTTCATAAAAAGATGTTCATCACATCATAGATTATAAATAAATTGATCATGTACATTGGTAGTTTATCATGTAACTGTGATTGCTTTGGATAAATTTAGGGGTGGATGTGAACTGACTACCACAAATGAATTTTCTGTAGTCACCTTCTGTAAACACCTGTCTACCAGTAAACGCCTGCCTTACATTTATGTAATGGAGGTCAAGGACAAATACTTCTATTTCTCTACAAAATGGGCGTTCTCTGGTATTTCCGGTTTGCAGTAAAATGACCAATAATAGAAACTTTTGATTAATATATAAAAAAGCTTGAAGCAAATATAACAAAATATATGCCAATAACTATAATGGATGATCATAAAGTCGATCACTTAAGGGGGTCTTACAAAGAGTGATTGTTCTCACTTACTAAATTTTAATTAACCTCAAAATATTAAGGTACATTGAAAAATACGACCTCATAAAGCAAATAGCCTAACAAATTGTTGCAAGATTTTTTTCAACAGAAAGTTTATACATGGGTTTGAAATGCAGAAAAAAAGACTATTGTTTGTAACACTGATCATTGAGTCGATCACCTGGTACAACCACTTCCATTGAGATCAACAAAGTGAAAGTTCTGATTCAAGATGATCAATTATATCTACCAAACAAAAATTTGTGCATAGATTTTATACTAGTTGTATTATAACAAACTGGATGGCTTGTTTCTGTACTGAGGAAATATTTTAGTGTTTATTTCCCAAAATAAATGTGCTTGTAACACATTGCATGAGTATTTTTGGAGAATATATTCAAGAAAGGAGGGTTTATTTATTTGCAAATTCAAATGAAGTTTGCTATATGTTGTAAAGCTATCAATGCTGACCAATCGACTCAATGAGCAAATCAACATAATGATCATCTACTATACTGCTTGGAGCCAAATTTCAAATTGGCACAAAACAGAAGTTTTAATAACAATGGTTCTTTATCGCCCACACTCCTGCATTTACACTTAACAAATAAGGAAGTGGAAGTGATGACAGAAATAAATTTTTGTATGCAAATTATGTCAATTTGAGGCGCTATTTTTATGTAAAAATTATATTATCGCCCCTTAAAAAATGATTCTAAAAGGCTTATTGTTTTGATCTGATTTTTGTAAAATAGTTTAATAACTTGTGCTTGTCTGAATTCATATTTTAATAAAAAAGAAATCCACGAAACTACACTTAAAATAAGCAAAAAAAAAAGTTTGTGTGTCCAAGTTGTGCCAAATTATGACAGGAGGCAATAATTGTAACGCATTTCATTTGAAAGTTTGGTCATACATGTAAAGCTGTCTACATAACTTAAATTCAAACTATTCATCACTACACGGGCACTCACTGGTAGAATGTGACTAGTAAAAAGATTTCTTTTTAAAATAAAATGAGGAACGGCCATTGTTTTGATTGGAAACGTGTTAGCCGTTATCTTTTACCGGAAGATGTCTATCGAATCTACCGACTCGTAAACTGGTACTTAAACTTCTTTTAAAATAAAAAACGGCCATTGTTTTGTTTACAAACTTGCTGGCCATTATCTGCTTCTACAGCACGCTGGACTGGTACTTAAACTTCTTTTTAAAATGAGGAACGGCCATTTCTTTGTTTACACACGTGCTTTCCAAAGAACTCGTCTTCTACGGAAACTACCGAAGTACGGGCTAGTACTAAAACTTCTTTTTAAAGCGAAGCAGAAGATTCGCCCCACTGCTACGACCTCCATATCTTGGTTTACAAACGTGCTTTCCAAACGCGTCTTCTACCGAATCTGCCGAACTACGGGGTTAGTACTAAAACTTCTTTAAAGCGAAGTAGACGATTCGCCCCCGCTGCCACGACCTCCATATCTTTGTTTACAAACTTCTTGGCCATTATTTACTTCTACAACACGATGGACTGGTACTTAAACTTGTTTTTAAAATAAAAAACGACCATTTCTTTGTTTACAAACTTGCTGGCCATTATCTGCTTCTACAACACGATGGACTGGTACTTAAACTTGTTTTTAAAATAAAAATCGGCCATTGTCTTGTTTACAAACTTGCTGGCCATTATTTTACATTTAGTTTCTTCTACAGAATAGTAGACTAGTACTTAAACTTGCTTTTAAAATAAAAAACGACCATTGTTTTGTTTACAAACTTACTGGCCATTATCTGCTTCTACAGCACGGTGGACTGGTACTTAAACTTGTTTTTAAAATAAAAAACGACCATTGTTTTGTTTACAAACTTGCTGGCCATTATTTGCTTCTACAGCACGGTGGACTGGTACTTAAACTTGTTTTTAAAATGAAAAACGGCCATTGTTTTGTTTACAAACTTGCTGGCCATTACTTTACAATAGTCGCTTCTACAGAATAGTAGAGTGGTACATAAAACTTGTTTTTAAAATGAAAAACAACCGTTGTTTTGTTTACAAACTTGCTGCCATTATCTGCTTCTATAGCACGATGGACTGGTATATAAAACTTGTTTTTAAAATGAAAAACAACCGTAAAAATTGTATCTTACATTCATAGAGCCTAATTTCTTCCAAAATGACCTAGATTAAGTGCCCAGCAAAGTTATGCTCTTTGGCTTGCCTGTTGGCCTCTAGTTCCTCATTTTCAAAATCCAAGTATAGGTAAGGGTAATAAATTGATATAGTTATCTAGTCGTATTGAGATACCGAGCTGAAAAATAGAAAAAAATCTTTCAAAGGAAATACTCTGAAAAAAGGTTTTTCTAAATGCTCACATATTGGAAAGTGGTGTCCCTACAACTCTTACATACATAATGAATAATACTCATGGTTTCTCTGTTTCTACATTTTCCTTTATCTTAAAATTAAATCCAAAAGAGCAAGTTTTATAAAATGTTTCCTCCATTATCTGTGAAGTTATGAAGAGATTCAATTTGAAAAAGTTTGTTATTCATACCTGTCTTTTACCCATTCATTTCTATTTCTCTTGCTTAAGTACATAGTGATATGTGAAAGGAAATGTTTCATTATAAATCTATTAGTAAAATATAAAGATCAGTTCTTTCAGCAAACATTAGACATTTGTACATTTGAATGTAGCACACCGCGAAACATATTTCTCTCACAGTTCTATATAAGTCAAGTAAATAACACTGTTTAGGTTTGGGTGGGTCTTGGTAAGTCAGTTACTCAATTTTTAGCAGTGGCTTGTCCATGTCAGACTATTGGGGTATCTGTCAGGCAAAAAAAAAAAGGTGTTGGGGAAATTTTAATTAAAATAATATTGTTACAGCTCTTAATCTCCATCAAAAAACAGAGTCTAGGCACACCAAACAGAAAAAGCAGAAAACTATAATCATTAACCTGAGACCTAGCAAGGGTCAGTGCCACATAGAGAAACCGGAAAAAGCAGAAATTTGGGTGAATATGTTTGCGCAAAAAGATAGGGTTTGAGATTCTTTTTGAATGAGTGGAGAGAAGTGGCTAAACTTATGTCATCAGGCCAATTATTCCAAATTTTTGGAGCATCATAAGATGCTTTTAAGACTTTATATTGACATGGGAAAGTGTGGAACACTGTCGGCATGGCTTTTACCTGTGTTACAAACACTGTCTAGGTTTAAGGTTTAAAATATTTTTGATCAAATATTATTTTATCCACAAAACATTTTTAGCAAACAAAATCTGTTCAACTTGGCTTCATTATCTAGGTTACATTCAAGATTTCAGTCAATGTACTCATTTGATGACTTATGTGATAAGCTAAACAAGCAAACTGGTATGATGTGTTTACCCCTGTGCGATTTGTGCTTTTTACCAAATAATAATATTGCCTCAGTTAATTATATACTGTTCCTTTCTACCCCCTAACTTCACCAATGGTTAAATTTTGTCACCTGACATTTTATCATGCTTTGCGGCAGTATAGTTTTTTGTATTTTCATCTTCTTCAAAACTACAATTAGCTACAGATTAACTGTTAATTTTATTTGATACTTATTACCCTGAATCTGAAAGGTTTTCTCAGCACCTCCATATTTGAGCTAAATCTTTAATGTTTCAATATATTTTAATCATTTGTATCCTATATGGTTGAAGGACTTTTTCTGAAATTGATACAATCACTAGGTTTGACTCAAGGTAGGAAATATTGCTTTACGAATGTTAGATAGATTTGAGACTGAATTTTTGAAATCAAAATGTGAAAAAGATCAGTGACAGTCTAAAAATATAATTTCTAACAGTTTAAAATAATGGGGAAGGCACATAATTGGTTACAGAACACTACTGAAAGTGCAAGACCCAAAACTTATAATCTTATAAGAGAGGACAATCATCAAAGAGGAGGTGTCATTCAGCATTTTTCTTACAAAGCCTACAATAATTTGATTCTCCATTCTTCAGTTGAAACAATTAACATCTTGATTATTACTTTTCATGCATTGGTATTGTCTTTATGTTTATTGTGCATTGGATTTATTTTTTAGCTTGACACCACTTTGCCACATATTCACTGACCTTTTATACAAAACTTTTGCAACTCTTTTTTACACTCAATGGTTATTGTGTTTTTATTACTGACACATTTCATGGGTGACCATATCAGGGGTAACCAAGTCACCTAAATACATCACCTCTGCCACCTGAAATTGGCACTTCTTTTTATTTAAGTTAAAAATATCCACTATTAAAATTATTTTATGTACTGTTTTCAGCTGTTTGTCATATCTTTTTGGTTGTAGCCCCACAAGATAAGGTCATCCATGCTTGTTACCACCCATTTTTTCTCCAATAGCTGTTTTCTCTTTTGATGAGATGATATTTTGTTACCTCTTACAATATTATACAAATGGTGTGTTAAAAGTTGTAAGTTTCTGAGAATGTTTGCCTGACTTTAACTGGAAGAACCCATTAACTGTATCGACTTTGGTAAGCACCTGTGTCACATGGCGGTAAGCCATATTTTCTTCTTTATTTGGTCATTTAAAATGTTACATTTTAAACATATTTGTTCAAATCAATAGGATCTAAGCATATTGTTAAGTCCTCATTCTTCTTTGAATTAATTACTAATGGGATGCCTAGGTCAGTCGATGATTCAATTCTAGATATAATCCTTTCCTGTTGAAGTGGATTCCTGTTTCACCCAGTTTTCCCCCCATCTGTAAAGTAATCTTATGGTAAGGGTGTACTACTTGTACTGTTTCCTGTTGCAATTCAGTTCTGTAATAATCACTCTGTATTATTGGAGTTTATATGGCCCTAATGAGTTTTACAGTGTGGCATCAGAGCAATTTTCCTTCCTGTTTATACTTACCTGTACACATTTCATGCAGGTAATTCTGCAAACTTCTCAAAGAGACAAAGAGTGTACAACAGAGCGCAAATCGTATTTGGACCTTTATGACAAGAGGACAATCTGGACACTGTTCTGTACGGTTACATAGATCAGTAATTTGTGTTTTTATGAGTATTTGGTTTGCAATTTTCCATCAGTGATAGTGTATTCTTTTTGTATATTTTATCATTAAAATGAAGTACGTTTTTTCTCTCTCATTCTTCGTCATTGCTCCGACTGTAAAAAATATTCCAAACCTATCCAACATTCTTTTGGAAGTCATCCGGAGCCCCTCCGAGCACTTAGGAGCTATCCGGAGCCATTTAGGAGCTATCTGGAGCCATTTAGGAGCCAATTAGGAGCTATCCAGAGCACTTAGGAGCTATCCGGAGCCATTTAGGAGCCATCCGGAGCCCCTCTGGAGCCCTGTCGGAGCACTGTAAGAGCTATCCGGAGCCCCTCCGGAGCCATTTAGGAGCTATCCGGAGCCATTTAGGAGCAATCCGGAGCCCCTCCGGAGCCTTTTAGGAGTCATTAAGGAGCTATCCGGAGCCCCTCCGGAGCCATTTAGGAGCTATCCGGAGCCATTAAGGAGCAATCCGGAGCCCCTCCGGAGCCTTTTAGGAGTCATTAAGGAGCCATCCGGAGCCCCTCCGGAGTCATGTCGGAGCACTTAGGAGCCCCTTCGGAGCACTTAGGAGCCATGTCAAAGCTCCTCCGGAGCTCTTAGGAGCCATTTGGAGCTCCTCCGGAGCACTTAAGAGCCATGTCGGAGCTCCTTCGGAGCTCTTAGGAGCCATTTGGAGCTCCTCCGGAGCACTTAAGAGCCATTTGGAGCCCCTCCGGAGCCATGTTGGAGCCCCTCCGGAGCCGTTTAGGAGCCCTTCGGAGCTCCTCCAGAGCCATGTCGGAGCACTTAGGAGCCATTTAGGAGCCATCCGGAGCCATTTAGGAACTATCCGGAGCCATTTAGGAGCCACCTTAACCTAAAACCCTAATTCTAATTACCCTAAACCCCTAAATCTAAAGCCCTAAACCCTAATTCTAATTACCCTAAATCTAAAGCCCTAAACCCTAATTCTAATTACCCTAAAAACTAAGATTTTATAAAAGCAAAAGACATTTTTATCCATAAAAATGACCACCATGAAAACGTGTAGTGAATGCGATAAAAGCTTTTCTAAAGGCTATAACTACAAGAGACATATTCAGAGGTTTCACAATAATCATTTTGGAAAGGAAGCTGTACCCTTACCTTTCGAAGCAGCATCCACAGCCTGCGTATCCGGAGCAACCAAAAGCGGAAAAACTACATGGTTGTTTCGCTTACTTAGGAACAAGAATGTCATGTTTTCGGAACCGGTAAACAAAATATTGTATTGTTACGGTATCTACCAAGATACTTTCGACAGCATGAAAAAGGAAGTGGAGGGTATAGAATTTCTAGAAGGCATACCGAGTCGGGCCGAGATAGAAAATTTTGCGGATGGAATGCATAATCTCGTGATTTTGGACGACCTCTCAGAAGGCGTGGTTAAGGACCCCGATATGGAAAGGTTGTTCGTTCAGGGAGCGCACCACTCGAATCTTAGCGTGTTTTTTGTTAGTCACAATTGTTTCAGGCAAGGCAAATGCGCGAGAACTATAGCCTTAAACACTCATTACACGGTTTTGTTTAGAAATATAAGGGATGGGCAACAGATATCCGCTTTAGGAAAACAAATGTTTCCGGGCAATAATAAAGCATTAGTGGAGGCGTACGAGGACGCTACTTCTCGTAAATACGGATATTTGGTGATCGATTCCACGGCTAATGGCGATGACGCATACAGGTTGAGAACCAATATATTTCCGGGTGAAGATCCTTTGGTCTACGTACCGATAAACTATAAAAGGGACTGAGTAAAAGTTCGATGTCATATCATGGATGCGAAGAGCAAGAGTCTGTTACTCTATTTATCGGAGGCGACTGATAAACAGCTATCGTCGTTTTTGAAGATAGCCGACAAAGGACAAATTTTAGTTCTGAAGGAAACGGTGTTTAACTTACTATTGGGAAATTTGCCGATTACGGAAGAAGATAAAAAAGCTTTGAAAAAATACAAGAATTTTCTGAGGGAGTTTGCCCGTAAAGGTAGCAAAAGTGACATAAAAAGGAAGGCTAAAGTTATTAAACTTGTATTACGTGTAGCAGCCCCCGTATTAAAGAGATTATGAATAGCGTACGTAAAATGATGTTAGTGCCTTACGAGGAAGGGCTAGACAAACCTAAAAATAAAGGTTTGGAGAAAGAATTGATCGTATCGGCTATGCCAAAATCTTTAAAGCGTAAAGCGGATTCATTACTACATACAGGGTAGTATTGAGTGGAAAAATAACGGTGAAGTGGTTTACAACGATAAATGCCTGGAGGGTAGTCACATTACAGACCTAGTACGTTATAGTCTACAAGAATACGGCGAATCTCCCCCTCCCCATTACGGGACCTTTCTAGAAATACTAAGCGAGGTCAATGTTCCTAAAAGCGTAGTTACCCGTAGAAAAAACCCATTTCCAAGACGAGATAAAAAGACGGGCAGTACTTGGCAAAAGTTATAAGAGTGGGTCAAGGATTAACAGTTTTACCAAAATGAAGATCGGTTACATCTGTCGAATAGCTGTGTGTTTGGTGGTGGTAATAGCTGCCTTGTTCGATCCCACTGGAAAGGGATTTTGGTTCGGTATATTACGACATTGTTTACAGCTGTTAAACGGGGATGACCCCATAGAAACAGTTTCTGGAGAAGAATTACTTCGATCCGGGGAATCCGGCTAGTTTTGCGGGACCGCAGAAGTTATATCGCTACTTGAAAGAAGAGGGTAATTTCGATGTGACGAAGAACCAGGTGGCAACTTGGCTAAAAAATAAAGACTCATACAGTTTACATCGCCAGTCGCGTAAACCAAAAAGACGTAGCAGAGTAGTGGTAGAAGGAATAGACAGTCAATGGGATGTAGATTTAATGGATGTAGGGTCTTTGGCAAAAAAGAATGACGGAATAAAGTTCCTGTTAGTTGCCATCGACGTCTTCTCAAAATACCTTTTTGTCAGACCTTTAAAGAACAAAACGGGTAAAGAGGTCAAAGCCGCTTTAGAAGATATTTTTCGAAAGGGGCGCAAACCTAAAAAGTGCCGTTTCGACCAAGGAAAAGAATTTTCTAATAAGCAAGTACAAGGGCTTTTGAAAGATGAAAAAATAGAATTTTATACCAGTCAAAACGAGACCAAAGCGAATTTTGCCGAAAGAGTAATTAAAACCCTGAAAAAGATGATTTATAGATACATCACTCATTACGACAAGGAGAAATATATAGACCATTTAGAAGAGCTTGTACGATCTTATAACTATAGCTATCATAGAACCATAGGTATGCCCCCTGCGAGGGTGGGTCGGAGTAACGAAAGATCGGTCTGGTGGTATTCCTATTGGCCTGAAAAGGACGAAAATTTCCGGCTGAAACCTTATAAGTTTAAAGTAGGCGATAACGTAAGAGTTACTCACACTAAAACCCTTTTCGACAGGGAATACGATTTCAAATGGACCGGTGAGATATTCAAAATAAGGGCGCGTTATAAGAGGGATGGAATCAATGTGTATCGTTTAAAAGACTTTTTGGACGAAGATATAAAAGGAAGCTTCTACGAAGCCGAATTGCAGAAAGTGGAGCAAAGCGACGAAAATAGAAAGTGGAATATTAGCAAAGTGCTAAAAACGCGTAAAACTAAAGGTCGCAAAGAACATTTGGTAAGGTGGTTGCATTGGCCCAAAAAATTTGATTCTTGGGTGGCCAATAAAGATTTGAAAAGTTTATAAGAGATGTTTCTCTACATAGGCTGGCAGGATTCCTTAGAGGTTCACCCTTTCAACAGGCCTAACGATTTTATCGTGGATTTGCCAAAAAGTTTGCTTTTACAAGGAAAGTGGGAGGTAGCCTTGACGGATATTAAAGTAAGGGCCCCAAAGAAATCTACTTTTTACGTATTAGCGGACTTTTGCGAAGAGAGTTTTTTAAAGGGAAGTCAGTATCCTGTGTTACGGAGAGTGGACGGGAAAGAGGCTCAATATACGCTACCATATTTCGTAGAAACGAATAAATCAGAGGTGCGGAGTATAAGATTGAGTATTCTCGATCAAAACTTAAAACCTTACCAACTGAGCGATATCGAGTGTACCTTGTATCTAAGGAAAAAATATGTGGATACCCAAAGGTTACCATCCGTTTAAATTAATCAGCCCGGTGCAACAGCAAACCGAAATGGCTGAAATGTTGGTCAAAAGGAAGAGAGGAACGGGAAAACCGGTGCAGAAAAAGAAGACGGGAATGAGAAAACCGGCGCAGAAAAAGAAAGCTGGAACGAGAAAACAGGCGCAGAAAAAGAAAGCTGGAACGGGAAAACCGACTCAGAAAAAAAAGAAGACTGGTAATAATAGCGTAAATAAAAAACCTAAGAGGAAAAATACAACAGTCAAGAGGGTTAAAAAGTCTATAAGAGGTCGAAGGACGGTGCGAAAAGATATATTTTCGTGATGGAGGTGTACGAATCTAATTTGCATTTGTTCGAAGAGACCCATACGGATTCTTTCATTGAAAAAACGGAATGGATTCCCTATGCCCCTCAGGGCGTGATAGGAAGAAATGCTCCCTTAGAATTCGATATACCCGGAAATTCTGCCGCATATATCGATTTAAATAGAAGTAGATTGAGAGTGGGCCTACGCATCGTAACGGGGGAGAATAAACCTGTGACCGAAGAGGACAAAGTATGTTTAGCAAACCTTGGATTGCAAAGTTTGTTCAGACAAGTAGACATCGAGTTAAACCAGAGGCTGATTACCGCAAGCGTGGGCTCTTATTATCCTTACAAAGCGTATTTAGATGCCCTTTTAAACAGTAACATCGGAGATACCAAGGGAATATTAAATAACGAACTATTCCATAAAGACTCTTATGACGCAATGGATAGCGACTCGACCAGTAATATCGGGTTCGCCCGAAGGTACAAACGGACGAGTAAAGGTAATACAGTCTTTTTAGAAGGCCCTATTAGAATGGATATTTGTCAACAAAAGAAATTTATCATCAATGGTATTAGAATTCGTATGAAACTTTACCAGCACGAAGATCCTTTTCGACTCATGGCTGAGACTACCGACGACTACAAAGTTGAAATACAATACGCCTCTTTGAGAGTCTGTCAGGTGAAACTAAGCCCTGGTATGGTGGTAGCGCATGAAAAAAGAATACCAAAGCAATGCGCCGTGTACCCGTTTTGGAAGTCCGATTTAAAAGCTTTCAATATAGAAAAGGGAAGTTACGGGTGGTCTGCCGATGACGTGTATCACGGGAGCATACCCTCTGAGATCAAAATAGTGTTGTGCAGCGGAAGCGCATTCAATGGTAATTACTCTGAAAATCCCTTTAATTTTAAAAATTACCAATTAAATTTCGCAGAGGTTATGGTAGATGGAGTGTCCGTTCCATCTCAAGCTATTACGCCTAACTATACCAATGGAGATTTTTCTGAAGCTTACTGGACCCTGATGTGCGAGGAACCTAGATACGGTCGGTGTATAGAAATGAAAGAATATCCCAACGGTTACTGCATATACATATTTAGAATTTTGGGAAGAGTAGGTGGGGATGTGGTAAATCAGAAGAAATGCGGGCATACCAGAATCAATTTAAAATTTGCCAAGGCTTTAGAAGAAAATGCTACCGTCTTGCTGTACGCATCTTTTCCGGCTGAAATAAGAGTGGATGCTGCCAGAAATATCCTATAAAGAAGTCTATAAAAGGGGAGGAACAGGTCTAAAAATGAATCATTCAGGATGTATGCGAAGTATTTCTTGATTTTCTTTTGGATACCCGGGTTTTATTGCAAACCTTGTGGTGAACCAGCGGTGTGTCGATGCTACGAGTCTCTGAGTTTAATATCCTGTAAAGAAATAGAACAGTTTCCGAGATTTAATAGTTCGGATATATGGAATATTGATATGCTGGATATTGTTAATAGTAGCTTATCCCAAATACCGGATTTAGATGACTGGCCTAATCTTGCTATGTTAAATTGGATTGGCAATAGGTATTCCAGTTGTAGAGAGCTGGAGGGATGGAGCAGCCATATCTACGTGAATAGCGATTGTCCAAGAGACTCTCTATCTACGATTGAAATAACGGAAGGCAACAAAGTTTTCTTGTGGCCATTCTTTTTAACATTCATTCCGTTTTCGCTTCTGGGTTTAGTAGGAGGTTATCGGATAATATACCAGTATACCAAAAAACCCTTAAACGAACCGAATGCTCATTTGAAGATATATACGGAAGAGAGTTTGGTTTAATGATCAGTTCGAGTCCAGATGGCCAAGTTAACGCATCGAGTGCTTTACAGCGATTTGGGATGTCCATTAAATCTGCGCGATATGGCAGAAACGAAGATCGACATCGAGTACCATTCTTTGTCGTTTGAAAGATTATTGTGGAGACATAGGAAAATCGGATGCACTTGCATGATTTATTCTACCGGAAAAATTATTTGTCACGGAGGGAAAGAACAAATGAGACGATACGCCAGGTTAGTGGAAAGAATGGGATATCCGGTAAGGATGAAGAAAATCAAAACGCTTACTATGAGTGCTGTATATACTTTACGAGGAAAAGTAGACTATTGCAAAATAGTACAATGGATGCAAGGTTCTTATGAACCGGAAATCTTTCATGCTGTGGGCTTTATAAGAGAGGGGATACATTATACCGTTTATAAAAGCGGTAAAACGATTGTGACTGGAATAAAATCCGAAAAAGATTTGGATAACAAAGTTAATGCTGTTTTACTAGAGTTAGAAGTGTTATAAAAGTACAGACAAAATACGAAAAAATAAATAAAAAATACAAAAAAAAACAAAAAAAAACCAAAAAAAAAATAAAAAACAAAATCAAAAAAAAAAGATGGAGCATGTCAGATATCACCCTAGTATCGCAAAGTATACGTATACGATAGAATACTTGGAAAAATTACCCAGCAAGAAGAAATATGCGGATGCCAAAGAGTGTGCGATGGCTGGATTACAGTACGGTCAAGCCAGATTCGGTAACGACCTAATAAATGTGAGAGTGCTAAAAGATGGTCAAGTGATTGAATCCTGGCAACAATGAGTCTCGGTTGGGGTCCCGAGACGATACCCTTGTCTGCGAACAAATAATACCTTCCGAGGAAGGGGGGACCAGGAAACCCTGGAAAAAAACTAATATTTACAGAGTACACATATTTTATTGAACATTTCACATAAAACATAGAGAAATTGAAAGTTTATAGGGTCTCTCGGAACAGCAGTTTGTAGTCTTCGGGAATAGTCTCTAACACTGGTAGGGTAGTTTCCTCCAATGGCGCATATTCGACTTCTTGTAGTCCTAAAATCTTGAAAACTTTCTCGACGTTTTCTGCCACGTTACTTAAAGAGATCAAATGCAAGTAATTTTGTTCCGCGTCTTCTTCTAAACAGCTATGGTCCCTCTGTCCCGGCATGTCGTATTGACAACCATAGCAGTGCTCTCTAACGAGATCCGACGCTGCCTTTTGGGTCATATAGGCTCTAACGAGTCTGACGAGTTTCTGTTTGTCCGGGGCAGGAGCCTTTTTCTCGGTTATAGTGTAGGGCCACCCTTCCTGTTCGGCGTACTGCTTCAGAGACGTCTTGGAGAAGAACGATTTAGGAGATCCATGCTCAGCGCTGTAAAGGTACTTGGTTAAGGTAGGTTCAGGAGGAATGTTTTCTTTATCCGCCGGTGAGAAAATCTCGAGGGCTTTCTCTTGAAACTCTTTCCATTGGATTTCGTCCAAATTGATGTACAGATTATTCCTCTTAAAGCAGACGTACATCTTGCCGTAAAAGGGAAGCGTCTCCAGGTTAGATTCTTTGGTAAGTTCGAACTTGAAATTTTGTTCATTCTTCAGAGCCTCGGTTATGCTATGGAATTGATTTGAAAGCTTCTTCCAGACGTTACTGGAAAAGCAAATGTAACGGTTGTTTTTGCTGAGACGCACGAAAGTAGTCTCGTTGAACTTGCTCTTTTCTGCTGTCAATTCCATGTTTGCTGCCCGAATGCTACGTTGCGATATATTTATAGAGATGCTCATCAATTTTATAATCGAATGCCTGCTTCTGATTGGTGTGACGTTAAATCCAGCATTTTGACCATAATTCATGCAATTTGATTGGTGTGACTATAAGACAGGGTGCTTCGCTTGGTGGGACCATAATTGCTGCAATTTGATTGGTTGGAAGAAAAAATGTGCGTGTATGTGTTTCTATATTCTAGAATTTTTTAAAATAGTCCGTGTCCCTTTGTAGGACATAATCCGTTGATGTCGGTGAACTTGTCGGGAACTGTCATCAGAAGGTACTGGCATCCTTTACTGTGCTTCAGGTGCTCTTCGTAAGCGCTGTCTCTAGTTTCGAAAGAGTACAAAGTAATGCTACACCAGGGACAATGTACCTTGTCAGCATAGCCAGTATAAATAAATCCTGCATGCGCTAATTCTTTGGCAGTGATAGGCATGGCTTTTGGCCATGTATTAAAGGTTGCCATTCTAGACGAATAAAGCAAATATTTAGTATGCTTCAACACAGAGAAACCTTCGAATACACCTTTCTCAACAGTGTCCTGATTCGTTGACAATGCAAAGCCTCCTATTCTAGCATTGCCGGTATGCTCCTTCGACATAGTCGGTCCATTTGTAGAACTGGTCCCGAATGAAAAGCCTCCGATTCTACCGTCTACTGCGTGATCTTGCTCCTTCGACATCTCGATGGTTTATGAAAGCGAAATCGGTTTACTACCCAATATATATTTTCACAGATAATTAACACCCTGCATTAAGTAAACCCCCCAACTACCCCATATCCCCCTCCTCACACAGATGGGCCGTGACTGCTGGTCACAAAAATCTATACAACCCCCCAACTCCCCCCATATCCCCCTCCTCACACAGATGGGCCGTGACTGCTGGTCACAAAAATCTATACAACCCTCACAGGGACCACGTAGATTGTGTGACTACAATCCCCCTTGCGTGACCAAATAGTCTCCTATACTACTGATATTATATTAATGCAAGTGTCTTCATTTGAGAAAAGCTGACGTGTACTGGATCAATTGAAATGTGATTTTAGCCCGCGTTTACAACTGCATAGAATTGCATGACCCAGTTACAAGATTCTATTTGTAAACAAGTCTAGTTATTATTTTATTTCATTTTATTATAGTGACATGTATCATACATTTTTATAGCTACATTAATTTATAATCATAAGATACAGGATATCCAGCCCTCTAAATGGGCTTGTAACAACTTATTTTGTATCAACGACTTATTTTGTATTACCCGACTTATTTTGTATCAATTTTTGACTTATTTCGTATTACCGACTTATTTTGTAATGGAGACAGGCTACTATAAAAGGTGAATTGAAATTACTACAAAATAAGTCAGTGATACAAATGTCTATAGAGCAACTTATTCTGTATTATCGACTTATTTTGTATCACCCTGAAATCTTGTCAAAATTCTGCGCACCGTTTTATAACATATTAAGTCAGTTGTTGATACAAAATAAGTCGGCCAAGTAATACAAAATAAGGCAATTTGACTACAAAATACGTCGGTAATACGAAATAAGTCAAAAATTGATACAAAATAAGTTAGGTAATACAAAATAAGTCGTTGATACAAAATAAGTTGTTACATGGGCTTATAAGCCACTATAGACATAACATTAACAAATTTTAGTAAAGAGTATAAACAGAATCTTACCAACATAATATAATGTTGTACTAGGATAAAGATTCAAGGATCAATTTCCTCTTATTCCAGATGGTTTCTACAAAAATTGGCAGTTCCTTACAGTTAAGTTGCATTATGTACACAAATTTTTCATTATCTGACATTTCAAAAACATTTTTTCCTGTTTCAGCTAATTTGGTGAAAAATAATAAACGCTCATGGTCAAAATGTTTACAACAGCATAGAAAGTGGATTTCATCCTCAATATTTTCATTTTGGCATAATTTACAAAATCTGTTTTCAACTGGTATTCGGTAGTATCTCCCAGTTTCTAGGGCAAGAGGCAACATACCTAACCTCAGTTGGGCCATTAATGATCTTTGAAATCTAGATAAAGATATTTTAAGGTACCCTGATGCTTCAATCTTGATTAAATTTAACATAATTTCTCAACTTTGATTTTGTTGGAATATCATAAAGCTTAGCACTTGATAACTGTAGGTTGAATTGTTCACCTTGTAGAATATTCTAGTACATACTTTGATTCACTGAGAGTCTGGATATGACAAAAAACTTGGTGAACGCATAGCTCCGCTAAAACCCAATACATCCAATATTGCTTGTAAGAGTAAAATATTTTATGATAAAAAAAATTCCCAGATCAGGACACTGAATCATACCACCATCTAAACAGACAAATTTGTTCCATATGTCATGGTCAACATTTCCTGAAAATTTTACCAATGTCTGTTTTTAGACTTTTAGATTAACAGACAGACACAGTTAACTGTTACACCGTTAAAAATATATCTTCCTTTGAAAGGAATATGTCTTTGTCAGCATTCCATAAATATTTCTTCCCTAAGCATTAAAGGTGTATATTTAGAATTTTTGGTCAACTGTCAAAGTTCATTCTGAATGATAAACAGCATATTCACAATAATTTTAGTTCCTAAAACCTTAGCATGTGTTCAAATAAAGACTTTTTAACTAAATAAGACAACAAATGTATTTTGTTCTTGTGGTTGAACCACAATAATTTCAAATGACATTTGCAACCACCCACTATCACACAATACGTAAAACATCCACCAAGCAAGGCGATGACATACCAAGCTTGCAAATGAACTAAAACTGTCAATTAAAATATATCACTGTTGTCATCTACATTTTTCGGTCCGAATTTTGAGAAAAATTGAAACAAAAAAAAGTTTTTATCTGTTTAATGCCTGTATTTTTCCTCAAACTGTTTACTTACGTGAATATTATACATACAATTGTCAAGGCAGGGAAAGTAAAATTAGAGCACTTTTAAAATATCAATATACATCTTTAAAGAATTTATTTTGTTGTTTTTTGGGGGTTTTTTTGTTGTTTTTTTTTTGTCTATTGTTTTACGTCTTGGTCAACAGCCATTATCATATTGCGATGGGTAGTTTACAGGTGGAGGAACAGTGCATACTAGTTGGTCAAGATTCTTCACTGTAACCATTGGGCATTGGCAGGTAACTACCAACTTTCCAAAATGAAATGTCTGGGCTGAGATTCAAACCGGCCACCTCAGAGGTTGAAGGTGAGGGCGTTAACCACTACACCACCGAGCTCTCCAATACACACCTTTCAAGTAACTTTGAAAAGTTTGCAGCCATTGAATGGAGACAACCAAGGTACAAAATATGGCAAGCCACAAACAAGAACACACAAGTTAAATAATAATATCAGAATTTTGTGGACTAACTATTTTGCTTGTATGCTTTAAACCTAGTTCACACAGTTCTTCACTGAACTTACAAGCCAAAAATATTTAACTTGTTGGGACTCATTTGTAGCTCAATATATTTCTTGTTTTGGTAGTCTCCTGTAGGTTCCATAAGTTGGGATTTGTATTAAGACAAGACATGGTCGCCAGGCCACAGCCAATATTTCTACTTTGTGACAGCTTTTTAAAAAATGTTCAGGAGAGATACCATGCATGATATCTCATATGCTAAACTAAAAGGAAGAGGCTGGCTGGGTAAAGGGCGGGCTAAAACAAATGGAACTATGGAAACAGGCCATAGGGTCTATAGTTTGCACAACAGAGTACATGGATATAATAATCTTCTACAAATCAATAATATTGGCGAAGGGCCAAATGTATATAACATCGAAATTTACATTAGATAACATAATGACTAAAAAGGACAGTTAAACATTCTCCTAAAAGTTGGACAAAAAAATCTAATCAATACAGGAAAAAAAAACGATAAAACCAAGATACAAAGTACAATTGTAACTAAGATTATAACAAACAATTAATTTACACAAACTTGCAGAATAGATTACGAAACTACAACTTTGATAATGTAAGTAAGTAAGTAAGAAACTCTTATAAAGCACCGAATTGATGTAAACATCCTCTAAGGTGCTGATGTGCAAAAAGGGATAGTCCAGTTCCAAACAGGGTCCGTTACCATATTAGCGTCCAATAGGGGAGACAGGCTATGGTGGAGGATAAGCTAATCTGAAAAGATATGTTCCACTCCGTGGGAGCACCTACTATGAAACTGCACAGCCCTGATCGTTTATTTGGTTTAGATGAGGAAATTGATAGGCGATTGCCCTGTGTGAGATCACTCCTCCTAATTAGAGAGGAAAGATATGGAGGTTGGCTGAAATGTATTGCTTTGTAAGTAAGAAGATTGTATTTGAACAATATACGGCAATGAATAGGAAGCCAGTGTAGTTTGTGCAGGAAGGGTGTGACATGACAATATTTATTTAGCTTGCATACCGTACGACATAAGGTATTTTGAATTCTCTGTAGTCTGTTAGTATATGCCTTTTTTGTGTTGTAAAGCAGTGAGTTACAGTAATCCAAGCGACTGCTAACAAAGGCATTTGCCACCCTTACAGCTGTGTCATGATTTAAGTACCTTCGTAGTTCCCTGAGATGGTAGTAACTTATGCGACAGAGATTTGCCACATGTCTTTGCATTGAATTTTCCACATCCAGGATGACACCAAGGTTTTTGATCGATTCAGCTGGTTCCATGCTGTTGCCAAGCAAACACTGGGAAAGGTGACTTCAGGGAGCTTCTGATTTGATCATCACCAATCACTATGAATTCTGTCTTGTCAGGATTTAATTTAAGTTTATTATTTCCCATCCAAGCCTGGACTGCTGCAAGGCAATTTGACAGTTCAGTGATACTGGAATCGAAGTTCCTAGAGTCAAGTTCCAAGTAAATTTGTGTGCCATCTGCATATAAGTGATGGGTCACGTTGAATTTAGATATGACTGAACTAAGTGGGGTTGTATATAGGGTAAAAAGGAGTTGCCCCAGGACTGAGCCCTGGGGAACCCCATAAGGGAGTTGAAAAGCATCTGACAGATGTCCATCTATCTTGATCCGCTGTTTCCTTGCATTGAGGTATGACTGAACCCACTTTAGTACTACCCCATCAATGCCATACCAGTGCTGAAGGCAGTTGGATAAGATTGAGTGGTCTATTGTATCGAAGGCTGCAGATAAGTCTAAAAGGACTAATCCAACAGCTGCACCCTTGTCCATTGAGGTTTCAATGTCATTTTGTATTTTTAACAATGCCGTTTCAGTTGAGTGAAAAACTCTACATGCGGACTGGTTTTCTTTGGATATACCCTCGTGAGCAATGTGCTCATTTATCTGCCTAGCCACAGCTTTCTCTATAAGTTTGGAGATGTAGCTGAGGTTTGACACTGGTCGATAATTCTTGAGAATATTTCTGTCAAGACCAGCTTTTTTCAACAAGGGTGAAACATGTGCCGTCTTAAAACAGTATGGGAAACTGCCCTCCTGTAGGGAGTAGTTCACAATATTTGTAATTGGAGTCAAGAGTACACTGATACAATCAAGGACCAATGATGTTGGGATTGGATCCAAGTCACATGATTTATTTGGTGTAGACTTAATGATTTTAAGGACTTCTTCTTCTGAGATGGTTCGGAAGGAAACAAACTTATTTTTGTAGGAAATTGTGATGGGGGATCGACATCAGTAGACAATAATCCAGATCTTAGTTTAGCAATTATGTCTGTGAAATACCTGCCAAAAGTGTTGATTAAACTGTTGGTGGTAGTATGATCTGGAAGCACAATTTTTGGTGATCTATGAAGGACTTTCTTTATGGAATTCCACAAGGCCTTGGGGTTATCCTCATTTCCCCTAACCATATTACTATAGTATTTGGTCTTCGCACATTCCAGGAAGCGGTTGAAATGGTTCACTGCGGCTCTATACCTACTATGATTAATGGCAGAGTTGTCCCTTCGCCACTCCCTCTCGAGTTTGCGCCTGCGTCTCTTTGCTGCCAAAATCTCGCTGTTTATGAACCCTTTGTTGGCATGTTGTGGAGTTTTGTGTTCATGTACGGGTGCGTGCTTGTCCAGTAAATTCCTGAGGGTATGAAAATACTGGTGTGATAGTAAGCTGGCTGTTTTGTAAGGAGCCTGGATAAGCTCAGAATTTGCATTATCAAACATAAATTCAGTTTTGTTTATCTTGCTAAGTTTTCTGATTTTTAGGCGTTTTACTCTGCAGGAATTTTTGACCGGAAATGTTGTGGTAAAAAAGACAGCCAGGTGGTCTGATATGCCGTCCTTTACATAAAGGTGAACTGAGGAAGTTAGGGATTTACTAGTGCAGAGTACATCAATGATATGTCCTTGTATGTGCATAGGCGTTGACACATGTTGAATAAAGTCAAAATCCGACAGAACTGTGTTGAAATTATCTGTCCAGCAGTTTTGACTGTCTAGCTGGATGTTGACATCTCCCAGGATAATGTTTTCATGTGGTGACAAAGCAGCCGCTTCCATGAAACAGGTGAACTACTCAATAAATTTTCTTTTACTAGTGCTCAGAGGTCAGTAGATGACGTGTATTAGGAGCTGGCTTGACTGTCGCTCTGACAGTTTGACGGTAGTGTGTTCAAAAGTGTCCCGCTGATCAGTTTGGCAAAGGACACTATTGATGTCATTCCTGACAAAGACAGCAACTCCTCCTCCTTTCTTGTTCCTGCGTGGGACATGATGAAGCTGGAAACCTGCAGGGGTTATCTCATCTATTAGGCCCTGTGTGTCCGATGGCCTTAGCCAGGGGTCAGTGGCACCAACCCTGTCAAGGTCATTTGACGAAACAAAATCACCAAAGGCCGATGCTTTGTTACACAATGGCCTGGCATTCAGGAGACAGGCTTTGAAGTTACTGACCCATGGACCTGGGTTCAAGCTAATGTCACCGGAAAGAATCAGGATGATGGACCACCAAGGGTTGACATTTCTGAAACAGTGCGTCACCTGCAGAGCAACAAAAGCAATGTTGCATGTGTCCAAAGAGGATAGTAAGCTTGGGTGAATAATTTGTCGTGATGGCAATCTACTTTCGTTTATAGGTGCTGTTGACCGAGCAGTCAAAAGGATAGAAAAACAGAACCAAAAAGTGCAATGCATGACCAATGAAATCCAAATTTAAAAAATTTAGAAATAGGTGCACCTACTTTTCCTGCGTACAAACTTTTCTAATTACAGCATCACTGTACCAAAATCAAAAGATACTAGGTTAGAAAGGAGTAGATTGGTGCATGTGTTTGATATATGTATAGAATTAAAATTTAACAAACAGTGGACAGGGAATGTGGATCGGTAACCAATATTTTATGATATATATCTATTTTACATGTAATACACTTGGTGTGCTGTGTGTGAAACATTGAAAGTGTTACCGCGGGAATTATCGGGTGGGCGATAATACCCGTTCAATGACAAACAGTACTTAAAACTATTATCTGAGCATACTGACAGTCTCTAATCTGTTGGTTTCTGAATTTTTCATCCAATGCATACAGTACCAGTAAAATATATAAAACACCAACCAGTTGCTTTTGCAAAATTAAATATTTCAATCAAAAATTTAAAAAATCACGTCTCCCCTGGCAAACGCTAAAACCAGTTGTATGGTCAGTGGTGTCATAGGCATCAGAAAATCAATGAGACTAAGAGCACTTACATTCTATCATATTGCAGAGATCATTTTGTTTGCTAATTACGACTGTAGCAGATTCGTGGCTACTATAGTACCTTAGACAAAACTGGTTTTATCATTCTTTTAACATTTTTATCTTGATGTGGCAAAAAGGGGGAGGCTGTGACAATTACTGCGTTATCCTGTGTGATGTTGTGTTATCCAACTGTAAGAAATTAAGATTGCCTGACAAAGTAAAAACTGAGATTAGAATATCTGAAAGGCTCCAGTTTATAACCATTTTGGTTTTCTTAGGTTTCTTTTGCTTTGGCTTTATTTATGCAATACACATTCTTATTGATCTCTGTCATCTTCTGGTTAGGATGTGGGACTTTGAGAAGGAAGGTCTGGGGTTTCATCCTTGGTCCTTGGTCTAACAATGGAGATTATACACCTAAACAAGTAGGCTTTACAAATATATGTCTCTTTTAAATAAGACGACTAATTGGTAGTGATACCAAGTAAAACTGTGAGGATCAGGGGAGAAACAATAAAATTTGCAACATTTGCCAAAAAACAAAATATATCTAAAGACAAAGAATTAATTAAAGACAGAATATTTAGAAAGAAATATAGAATGCCAACCTCACAACTTAAATCTTCTCTCAGATAAAAAGGCAGATCTAGAAAAATTCAGAGAAAGTAAAATTAAAGGGGAACAAGTAAGATCAAGAATACAATGGTTATCTGAAGGTGAAAAACCCTCAAAAACCTTCTGTAACCTAGAAACAAAGAACTATATTGAAAAGACGATAAAAAAACTAAAACTTGAAAATGGTGATATCGTTTATGATCCAAAGGAATTGCTACACCATGTAAAAACTTATTATTCAAATTTGTTCTGTAACTGAGATAAATATCTTAATGTAGAAAAGTTCGAGAAATTGGAGGGAATAAAGATAAGTCAGCCACTGAACAAAAATTTGGGGGAGCCATTAAATGTAAAAGAAATAGGCATAGTTTTGAAGAAAATGAAGCACAACAAAACACCTGGGATTGACGGTATAATGGCGGAATTCTTAAAAGTTTTTTGGGATAAGTTAAAGATGTTTCCCAGCAGGCAAAATAACATTGATCCAACGTTGAAGCAATGTCATACACTGATGTTGCACCAATGTTGAATTCTGCACATTGGGTTGACGTCATATTCAGAATGTTGTTTCAACGTCTCATATCTGACGTTGTGTTAACGTCAATATTTTTACGTCAAACCAATGTGCAGATTTCAACGTTGTTTCAATGTTGGAAATTTCAACGTTGTGTTCTAGTCAAATATTGTGACCATCAGTCCAAAGAAGGCCAAGGTAAAGAAAGTCATAAAACAACTTTGCATTTTTTTTTTATCTGATTTTTACAGTATACACTTTCTATGTCTTCTATGTTGTAAAGACTACATGTGGTTTTTAAACTTTATAGAAACATTATGTTTGATAGACTTAAGAGGTAAAAGCAAGTTAATTACAACATAGTCTACCTATTTATTCTGCCATTGCACAAAATAACTGAAAAGCATTAGCTAAACATGTATTCCCAGTAAACATTTGAAACATTTTAAAATGGGTTAAACATTTGCAAAACGTTTTAAAACCTATTTAAACTTATCTTACAGTTTTCTAAATATTTTCAAGTAAACATTTACAGTGTAATGGTTTAAAACATTTTTTAACCATTCTATATACAAATGTTTTTTACTTAAAACATTTATTAAATGTTTATAACATAACCCAAGAAGCTAGATTTGGCTAGAAACATTTCTTAAACATTTATAAAATAGCTAATGAAGTAAAGGTTATGCTGGAAATGTTTTTCAAAAATTCATTATGAAATGGTTTATAAACAATACACATAAAATGTTTTAAAAACATTGTTATGTTTATCAAATGTTTTAAAAACATTCTGTCAAAAACGTTTTTTAAACCCATATTTTCAAAATGCTTATTAAACCTTCACCTTCAAACATGTCCACATAAAGATGACGGTGAGCAATAATAGGGGATTTTAGAGGACTTTCAAAAATCGTCCTAAAACTGAGAACTGAATTTGGGCACAATTTATTAGCCACTATCTTACAATTCTAGACATAAAATAATATTTTCATTAGTGAGAAACCTTAAAAAGGTATTGAAGTTGACCTCTGACCACATTATTATTCAGACATTAATATGTTCATTTATAATGTTTTTTTAAACATTTATCATTAAACGTTTAATAAACAGTATGCATAAAATGTTTTATTATAAATGGTTTTCTTACCCATCATTTTTTAACCTTTTCCAAACATTTGCAAAACTTAAAAATGTTTACTGGGTTATCTTAATTTTGTAGCTACTAGCATTAAACGTCAATTTACTGGTAAGGTGTCTGTAATGTATATAATATCTGTAAAAAAGAAAGAGAATGTCAGAAGTAAACACCCTGAATGTAATTTCTTGCAATCAATGTAGCAAATCACAGGTTTTAGAAAAGTTTAAAAAAAATCACACAAATTGTTGCTTTACTTTCAAAAAAGAAATATTTTAAGATAATGCAATTATAAAATGGTTCAAAATCATCCCTTTTATAGATCCTACCAACACAGAATAATGATAATATAAAATGTGAAATTTTTGACTTGACGTTTCAGCAGGAAATTTCCTTGCTGCAAAGGCATTACAATGTATTCACAAATTACTTTTACTTTTCATTAATGTATTTACTTGTAAATGTGAACATAAAATCTAATTATTCAAGCAGGAGCACTGCTTTGTTATAGTTTTTTTAAATTTCAGATGTCCTTTTTTTGGTCCCTGTACCCCCTTCCTGCCAGGGGCGTATTTTAAGTGGCTGCTCCTCATCTATGATTATTTCAGTGGCTTTGACATCACCATTCCTTTGAAGAGCATCTGAAATGAAATAACAATAAGTTTAGAGTAAATTTAATTTTGTTGAAGTGTGGTGTATTTTCTTCTTACAATATGTAAGAATATATAGATTATTCTGCAATATTTAATGTCTTATGCCAGTCAGTTAATAACCTAAAACTGCATGCATTAAAATTAGGGGTGTGACGAGTACAAATAATTCGGGTCGATTACTCGCGGACAAAAACTCGACTCGACATCGAGCACTCGCGAAGGTTAGTATCCACCATTACAGGAAACAACATCCAATATGGCGGCTCCCGTAAACAACAAAAATATAAAGATAAAAGCTTTGAATCGCTTGAATTAGCTGATGTCATCATATAATATACTTAATATTATGTTAGAAATTGTGGATTATGCGATTTAATGCTAGCAAGGTATGTTATTTATTTTTTATTTCCTAATAAACGTAACCGCTATAATAGGTTGTTCTATACCCACGAGTAGTCGACCCTTAAAATTGGGCTCGAATTTTCGTGAAATTGGCCTCGCTCGGCGAGTGTTAACTGCTCGGTCGCACCCCTGATTAAAATTGCAAGATCTTGTAAAAAGTAGGCACTAAAGTTGAAGCACATCACTAATACAAGTCAGCTTACTGAACAGATTTACAAGGACCTGAATCATGGGGCCATATTCATAAAAACTGATAGCTTAGGCCAGTTATAGGGCCCTATTTATTGCATATGTTATTACTTTTATTACCATCCAGGAAACCTCAGGTTATGGTAAGTGGTCACAATATTTAATAATTCATACTGTTACAAAAATACTCAACAGATCTTACCTAAAATAAACTTTACTTTAACTATTGGAAACTATCTCCAGTTGCTATCTGGCTGTCTTCTACTCTGCAGGGTCTTCTGAGGAATTTTGTAAAATGGTGGCCGACACATTCTCTTTTCTTCTGTGTTTACCCACATCGATGGTACAGTTCTGTCATCCTCAGTGCCACCCTCAGTCCATGCTGCACAGGGCCAGTTAAAATTTTGGCTCATATCTGAAGTTCAGTTTTAATTGTTAAATTATTAACCTGAACTTAATGGTACACAGACTTTAGAAATCATGCAAGTTATTATTGATGATGCATACATTGTTAAAGTAATGATCAGATGGTTTCTAAGAACTGGGATCAGCAGTTAAAAACCATCCCATTTGACTAATGCATGATCAGATATAAAATCACAAATTTTGACATCAACAATAGTATCCTGATCACTGGGGATAGAATGAGTGACTTATGTGACCATGCAAAAATAAATGTTTAGCTACCGTCAGTACTGCAATGTTGTTCCAACGTCAAAACAACAACATTGTAACAACGTTAAAATATCAACGTTGGATCAACGTTAGTACTGCGTTGTATTAGTGTACATTAATAAGCTGTCCAAAATGTCTACTTCATAAATTTTATACACCAGACAAAAATCACCAGAAACTAATCAAAGCTAAAAATAAATATTGCTGCATTGACTGACTGGATGGTACTATACGTAATAAGTACATATTAAAAATGCTTGCAGATTTTAACTTATAAAGATTGGGCAGTACAGCAATGTTGTTCCAACGTTAAAACAACAACGTTGTAGCAATGTTATAATATGAACGTTGGATCAACGTAATTTTTGCGTTGCATGAACGTAAATATTTCAAAATGACCTTTTCTTTGAACAAAATAGACAAAATTAAAACATTGAATGTGAAATAAGGGTATGGAGTGGTATCTGGACAAGAATACCAAATTAAGAGGGATACTATTATACATATTGGTTAATGCCAATGGGGGCAATGGTAGGGATGTCCCAAATATGTCTTAGTTCATGCTTTCTACGGGTACTAGTTATATCTGGTCCTGTCTCATTTCCTAACCATTGCACTACACTGAATCTCATGTCTTTGTGAGAGTGGTTTTCAGTGGTGAAATGTCTTGATACAGGTGTAGATAGTGACTTTTTAGGATTTTTAACACTAGCTGTGTGTTCATAAATCCTTGCTCTAAAAGGTCTCCCAGTTTCGCCTATCTATTGTTTGTGGCATTTAGTACATTGTATGAGATATATTATATTGTATATTTCACATGTTATTCTGTGTTTTTCAGGTAGGTTTATACATTTATGTATTCTTTGGGTATGTGTACTATAGAATTCTTTGATTTTATGTAATCTAGGACAATAAGTACATTTACCTAATCTGGTACAAACTGGTGGGAGTTTGGAGTTATTGGTTTTGATTTCCTTGGGTGGCCAACTTATTTTATTAGAAGTTAGTATGTCCCTTAGGTTTGGGAGTCTTCTGTATCCTATGAGTGCTATGAGTGGTTTATTAGGGAAGATTTGTTGTAGATCTTCTGTGTTCTCAATGATATTCCAATTGTTTCTAATTATTTGTGAAATATTAGGATTCCTTGGGTTGTAGGTTGTTACTAGAACTTGTTGTGTTTTTAATTTTTTGTTTTTAGTTTGTAGTAGATCATCCTGTGAAAACCTTGCTGCCTTTTTGTAGTGGTTTTCCAGAGGTTTAAGGGGGTATCCTCTGTCAAGGTAGTATTTGATTAGTTTTTGCCCATTGATTTGGTAATTGGTGCAAATTCTTCTTACTCTGAGGAACTGACCAAATGGTCCATTGGCAGTGACGCTATGTGGGTGTGCCGAGTGGTAATGTAGGTATAGGTGAGTATCTGTGGGCTTGTTGTACAGTGTTGTGTATAGTGACCTGTCTGGTAGGATTTTGACTGTGGTATCTAGAAAGTTGATTTCTTCTTTGCTGCATTCATGGGTGAACTTAATAGTTGGATGGATGTTATTTAGGTATTGAACAAATTTGTTTAATTGTTCTTCACCATGAGTCCAAACCATGAAGATGTCATCTATAAAACGTTTCCATAGTATTGGTTTAAGGGGGTAGTTTTCTAATGCTCTAGTCTCAAATTTATCCATAAAGATGTTGTCGTAATTTGGGGCAAGAGCAGTTCCCATGGCTGTTCCTCCTATTTGTAGGTAATGGTCGCCATTGAACTCGAAATACATATTGTGTAGTACTAGTTTTAGTAGGTCTAATATGTAACTACTAATACCTTTCTTGGTTGGGTCTTTTCTTAGTTGATCTGCTACAGCTGTTGTTCCTTCTTGGTTGGGAATATTTGTATACAAGGAGCTGACATCTAATGTGACTAGGATAGCTCCTTCTGGTATTGGTCCTAGTTGTTTAATTTTTGTAATGAAATCCTGTTTGTCCCTAATGTAGGATTTGGTTGTTGGGACATATTTTTTGATATGAGCGTCTACAAATTTACTAATTCTGGATGTAGGGTGTGTTACCGAACTGCAGATAGGTCTACCTGGAATGTTCTTTTTGTGAATTTTAGGTAATAGGTAAAATTGCCCTGTAGTGCATTTGGCAGGTTTGAGGTGATCTAGGTTTTCTTCAGTTATATAGCCCTTATTTTTCATTTCAATGAGGGTTCTAGTGATTTTGTCACTAACTGAATCTGTGGGGTCGTTCTTTAGTTTAGTGTAAAAGTTGGTATCACCAAGTTGTCTATATCCTTCACGAAGGTAATCAGTTGTGTTCATTACTACAACTGCTGACCCTTTATCTGCTTTTTTGATCACTATATTTTTGTTGTTGCATAGCTCAGTGATTCCCATCCTTTGTTCTTTTGTTAAGTTATCATTTCCTTTTCTCTTTATCTTACTGTTAAGTAAGCATCTTTTGAATGCCTGTTTGAAGACATTTAGAGAAATGTGTGTGTTGGTGGGTTTCCATGTACTTTTATTCCTGAAGGGTGCATGGAGTTGTTTAAAGGGATTTTCATTTTCATCTAGGTTTTGAGCTAGATATTGTACAAGTTCCTGGTCTTCATTGTCAAGTAAATGATTATCATTGTAGAAGTGGTGTTTAAGGATCAATCTTCTGTGGAAGTCCTTAAAGTCAGTCCAGATCAAAGACTTGTTTGGTGGTCCTGGACTAGGACAAAAGGTAAGGCCTTTTTGTAGGGCTTCAGTTTGGGGTTTGGTTAAATTGGTGTCTGAGATGTTGATTACAGTGTGTCCTATTAGGTTCCTCATTGATCTTCCTGGTGGGAGTATCCCAGGTTGGCTATTTAAAGCCTCCCGTTTGATTTGGGCTAATAGGTCGGTAATTGAGTCAGACATGATTGAATGACATAATATGTTTATTCCTAAGGTAGGAAAAATGGCTCCAGCGAACTCCAGAAAGAAGGAAATAGATACTGATTGGAATTAACAGTAGAATCGGGTATTAACCGTGTTATAAAGGATTTTTAACATGGAGGATCAAATAAAAAGGTCAGTCATATTTATTTTTTACTTTTATAAATCAACATACAAATATGTATAATACATAGATATATCTGTATTTTAATCATGTATTAAATATTTACTAAAAGTAATAAAATATTAATTATAAATAATCCAATATACAATTATTTTCGGTTATAATTATAATATAATCATCGTATAAATAACATTAACTTTAACTGTGTTAATGTATCTATGATCATATTATATTGAATATATAACCCATTAAATAATTGTAATATAATATACTATAAAATATTAATATATTTCTTTGTAGACAACCCTTCTATACATGTAATATATGCCACAAAAGCTTTGCAAGGAGATACTATAGAGATAGACATATTCAATCAAAGCACCTCAATAGGACCTTCAATTGCAACATCTGCCCCAACACCTACTCAAGGCTCCATGATTTGGAAAGACATGTGGAAAAACACCATGTCAGCAAAAGAGCTCAGACACCCCCAATCTCTATAAGCCCACCACCTGCCACCCAGACAATCAGGGATCAAGATATTCCTCCAGACTTCTTCAGTCTTCTAGAAGAATTAGAGAATACTCTAAGCGCTCAGTCAGTGGTACCAAACACAGTCACACAAGACAATACTATGTCACACAACCTGGACAAACCAACTGTTTACCACACACACACTGACATTCCTAACTCTGTGCTATCAAACACAGCCACACAAGACAATACTATGTCACACAACCTGGACAAAGCAACTGTTTACCACACACACACTGACATTCCTAACTCTACCAACCCTAGAGCTAACCTAAACACACAAGCAACTGTCAGTCTAACTAAGACAACACAAAACATCAGCACCCAAACTCGGAGCGCTAGGAATATCAGATGGGCCCCCAAAACAGAGCATAAATACACAAACACCCAATTTGTCAAATCTGTGGATAAATCCACTAACACTGATCCCTTAATTATTTTAGACCCTGTAGACATCAGGTCCCTACATGGTGGATTGCACATTGCAACCTATAACCCAGAACACCAAATCTACCTCACAACAAACAACAGCCTAAGTATAATGCCTGTACCAAAACCTACTAGCAACCAAGAACCCATAAACCAACACACCACAGCTACATGCTCAAAATCAAGTAACCACACTGATGGACAACTTTCCCAAACCAAAGTTGACCTCCAAAGTTATAAATGACCCCCCAGAAAATCCCCAAGAACCACTACAACCACACACAAGTGGAAACAAAATGACAACCAATACAACAAACAAAACTAACACTCAGTACCAACCAGACCAACTAAAGGTCAAAAAAAGAGTTCAATGGGACAGCAAAACCATTAGTCATCTACTACAAACTGAGTTAAAACAAAAATGTGATGTCACCATCAAAAGACTACCAAATAAAACTAAAACAAAACCAACAGTACAAACACACAAAAGACTCACATCACTTGCAAACAGATACTTCCCCTATGAAAGGGAACAACATAGGACAAAACCTACACATGCACACACCACTACACACACAAAAACCACAGGTGATAACCAACGTACCACTGACTGGAATCAATTAGTACACCAGGAATACAGCCCAACGAAGCCTGATATTATTGACCTCAGCAGTTCTGCAGAAGACAATTCATCTGAGTCCACACCTGAGACTCCAATCATCTTAGATGAATCATTTCAAAAGGGTCTCACCAATCTATTTGGTGAAGTTTCTTCATCAGACGAAGACTAATACTCCATATAGCAGACTCACCCAATAAATATGACACTACATATTATTTTTGAAATGTTGTAATTATTCTTAACACCAGTATGAATAAAAGCAAGTATTATAATTCTATAATAAAGCTGTTTAAAAATCATTGTGTTTTACTGATCTTTATCTTCTGTTGTTATTCAACAACACCTGGGCTGACATTATAATAGTCACAAATAAGACTGATGAAATAATCGAACCCAACTTGTCCATAATATACAAATGAAGGAAAAACCATGGTAACCACCTAACCTCCTTAAGGCGCTAAGGGGCAATGGGTTAGAGCAATAGCAAGTGTTACTATGGTAACCACCACCACATCCTGACTTTAAAGTACTGATATAAACCCCATATAAATAAAATAGGGAATTACCAACATTAATAATGGGGTAAATCCGGCCCGGAGCCGGAGTTTACCGGAGCCAAAAATAGTACTTCAGGAGGTCAAGTCTCAAAACCTAACCAAGCCTCTGATGAGACTAATCCAATCAGGAAGTCGAAATATAAGCTTATACCACAGCTATATATCAGGCCACCAAACTCACTTAGCACACCAACTGCTGTGAAATAGTCATTTATAGTCATCATAGATCATAAAAACACTCATATAAAATTATGCACAAGGTGAACATTGAAATTTCATTCTGTTCCACTGCACCAGATTGGTACAAAATAATAGCTGGGAAACATCAGTCCAAGTTTTAGAAGAATAATCAAACATGTGCACCAATAAATTACACTAAAATATGCTATATATGTCTGATACATAGAAAACTATACTAATATACACCGATTGAGAACATACAGAGTGATATTTTAAGATACATATTCAAACTAACCTTAACTGATTTCTATCCAAAATGGCCACAGGAAGTAAACATCACCATGTGACACATGCTATTCTGATCCCCAACAGTTGTCATAAGGTTGTTTCATAGTTGACGACGTCGGCAACGTATTTACAACCATAAAACAACGTCAGACGAACGTTGTGTGTCTGCTGGGTTATAACTAATGCAATTAACTGTTGCTTAACCAATGGTGAAATGTCAATTACCCTACGACAATGTATAATAGTATGTCTGCCAAAGGGGGATAAAGACAGAAGCTTAATTAAGAACTGGAGACCAATATCATTATTATCCATATTTTATAAGTTAGCATCCGGAACAATAGCTGAAAGGCTTAAAACAGTATTAGACCAAATTATATCTAAAACACAATCAGGTTTTGTTCCCGGTAGGAATATTAGTGATTGTACCACGCTAATTTATGATTTACTATATCTAGCACAAGATAAAGATTACACAGGACTCTTAATGTTAATAGATTTCAAAAAAGCTTTCGATTCGATTTCTTGGAAATTTTTATATAAAACTTTACAAATGTTTGGCTTCAGTGAGGACTTTATACATTGGGTAAAATTATTCAATACAAATATAAAAGCATACATTCCTCAATGTGGATTCCTATCAGAAGAAACTTTAATTGAAAGGGGCTGCAGGCAGGGCGATCCCTTGTCAGCCTATTTATTCTTACTGGGGGCTGAGGTACTTTCAACATTCATTAAATTAGACCCAAATATCAAAGGCCTAAAATTTGGTGACCAACACATCAAAATGACACAGTTTGCAGATGACACCACATTAATTCTGGATGGAACACAGTGCTCTCTAGAAGCCGCTCTTAATATTTTAGAAATATTTGGAAATTATTCTGGCTTGAAAATGAATATGGAGAAGACAAAAGTTATTTGGATAGGGAGAAAGCGATTCTCTAAAGAAAAATTAGATATAGCATATAATCTACAATGGGGCAACACAGAATTTTCAATGTTAGGATTAAAATTTTCCACTAATATAGAACAGACTCCATCTATTAATTATATCGAAACGGTACAAAAAATAAAGAAGGATATGCAGAAATGGCAAAGTAAATATATGACACCATTCGGGAGAATCACACTTATTAAAACAAAATTTTTACAAAACTAATACATATCCGGACATCTCTGCCAGCACCAGATGGTACTTTGAAACAAATAAACAATCTTATGTTTGAATTTCTGTGGAATCATAAACCTGACAAGGTCAAAAGGAAAACAATATGTGGTGATTAATGTCAGGGTGGTTTGAAAATGGTTAACATATTCCTATTTGAAAATGCCTTAAAAATAACTTGGATTAGGAGGACAATTAATCAAAGTGACATAGACTGGAATAAAATTTTACATGAATCAAACCATAAGGTCAATAAACTAGCACGATTGGGAGGAGATTTTCCAGTGCGTTCCAGAAATTTTAAAAACCAATTTTGGTTAAATGTATTTGAATATTGGACAGATTTCTGTTTCAAAAACAAGCCTTTAAACAAGTTCAGAAATTTTACAATCATGTTTATGGTACAATAGGCAGATCTCAAAGCATACAGTATACCACCCTGTTTGGCACAAAAAAGATATTAACTCTTTTGGTGATACAATAAATTCTGATGGAAGTGTAGTAAGTGAAACAGAATTAAATAGAACATATAATTTTAAATGTAACTCAATCGAATATCACAGAATGAAAATTTTGGTTAAGAAGTTTTTAAAAACTTATAAGAATGGCAATGTATTTCAATACCCGAGGCCTACTAGGTCTACTCCCATGCAAAGCTTGACCAGATCAAAAAAGGGTAGTAAGGATTTTTACAATGTATTTTTGAGTGAAGAGTTTGAAGAAGCTTCTTGTAAATCAATTTGGACTAGAAAATTAAGTTCAACTTTAAATGACAAAATGTGGGGAAACATCTTTAGGGCCTGCTACAAATCTATATTAGACAATCGTTTGATTTGGTTTCAGTATAAAATCCTGTATAATATATTAGATACTAAATACTATTTAAACAAGCTCAAAATTATTGACTCCAATCTTTGTAGTTTTTGTAATCAACAACCAGAAAGTATTGAGCACCTCTTTGTTCATTGTGAATTTGTTATAGATTTGTGGAAAGATTTAAAAAGATGGATTTTCAACAAATTAAATATACAAATAGAGTTAACAAACCAGAGACAAATTCTTGGTTATGAGGAACTCGACATTCACTTTTGGCCCCTAAATTTTCTACTAACAGCTACAAGGTATTGTGTGTATTGGTGTTCAAAAAAAATTTCAATTGAACTTTTACTTTCTCCAAGAAGACATTAGATGTAAATATTTTGAACAGAAACATTTGGCAAAAATTAACCTTTTAGAGCAAAGATTTATTAAAAAATGGTTGATATGGGAACATCTGTTTGATTGATTGTACAAGTAACAATTTATCAAGAAAGTACATTTAAAACACTGGATCTATATTCTTGTTTTATTTTGTATGTGCTTTGTATAACTGTTATTTGTATTGCACAAAAAGAAATAAAAATACAAAAAAAGTAAAACTGTGACAGCCTAGCATCCTGTCAGGGGAGTAGAGATACTCCCTATGTAAGCACCGACCATATTGGCCACAATGTTAGAAAACAACAAGAGAACATCTAAATGTATGCGAGGCATTCCAAAACAGATGTCTAGGAAGAATTATAAAAATATACTGGCCTAACAAAATATCCAACAAAGAACTACTAGAAAGAACAAAAATGGAAAGTATAGAAGACAATCTAAAAAAAGAGAAGATGGTAATATAGTGGACACATACCAAGAAGAGAGGAAAACACAAAGGTAGCAATGACTTGGACTCCAGAAGGGAAAAGAAAGAAGGGCAGGCCAAAGGAAACCTGGTCAAGGATTGTCAAGCTGACATGAAGTACAGTGTAAGGGCTAAGAGAAAACTTTAAGAAACTGTGTACTGCCTTATGCTCCAAGAGCGAAGAGGATAAGTAAGTACATTAGCCACAAGGCCTGCAGAATGATTTTCTTTCTACACATTTAAGGTGATGATACAGGTGGTACCTTAGACAAGGACTCCTTGGCCTGAGCATATCACAACAATTACGTGGACTCCAAAGAGACATCTGTTACATACAAATAGTTTGCAACAAGATCATGAAAATGGATGAAAACTGTGGCACAGATCAAGTATAATGAAAAGTGTGCTCTGGATTTAACGAGAAACAAAGTACAGTGCAAGCAGTATAAGCAGAGTATGGTACAAAACAGTAATGTTGTAGTTTTATTTCCATAACACCAATAGTATTTTATTTTCTCAACAACAAGCAGCTAGAACCCATTGCTGAACAGTGTTAAGTCATGTGGGAAACACCCTATTTCCTGTGTCGTACAATTCTTTTTATATTACAACTTAACATTTACAAGTGGGGAAAGGATTTAAAAATTATTGAGGTTATCTGGTAGTTTATTAAGTGAATTGTACTTTCCCTGTGGAAACTGTGTTACAGTGCACTTCTAAGAATCATAAATCTGCCTAATTACATTCACTTGATAACAGCAGGTAACACACTGCCTAGGAACACAGAGGGCGTGGGTTCAAAACCAGATATAAGCAGATACATAGTGGCTCGGATGATGACTTCAAATGGCAGTCCTCTGTCATTCGCTCCTATTCCCAGTGGCAGACTAAATAACCTCAAGGATATTGATAAATGGTCATCCGTCAGGCTCTGTCTTTCACTTAGGGAAATGTCAGTTACTTGAGAGCTAATTGGGCTGTACTTGTGCAGTCGAATGGGTGAAATAGCGCTCTGAGGCCTGTAGTAAATGGAGATATTGGGCTGAGTATAAATACAACATAATAAAAATAATAAAATGTATATTGAAGAATATGCACATACTGACAGACAGTGAGTCAATCTACTATGAATCTATGCTTCATTGTTAGTCATTCTTCCAGCTATTTATCCAGGCATTTGTGAGATAGCTGTGCTCAAATAAATAGAAAAACTAGCTTTTGTGTTTGTACATATTTGAAAAAAAAGAAAAGCAACTCCATATTTACCACAACAATGCAAAATATAGTTTTGAAACCCAAGGTCACCAGTAGAGCGCAGATCTGCGCCAAGGCAAATAATGAATAAATTAGAAATCAGGATTTTTTATTTTTGTATCCAGATAGTGATCCAAATCTCTCGAAATTTAATGGTATCCAAGTTGGACCAAGATCCATCTTCCGATATTTTCATTTAGTTCCCCCCCCCCCCCCCCCCAGTAGTGTTTGTCTAATGCAGTAAATGGGAATATCCGGATTATTTTTTTTTCTTTGTATCTGGATGATCATCCAGATCACACTCAAAATATAATGGGATATACTTTGAACAAAGACCAATTTTTCGATTTTATTTTCACGTTCCAACTAGGTGTAATCCTGCCAACAAACAAACATACACAGAAGAGCACTTGGAGGAGGGACTAGTCCAGACTTTAAAAAGGTTTTGTGCCTGATTGGAGTAAAGGAGGATGTATATTATTATTATTATTATTTATTAAAGTGACATGCACCTAAAATGCCCAGCCCATATGGGCTTATAAGTCACTTTAAGTACAAAAATATAGTTTCACGTGTTGTTGTTTTTCCAATACAAAAATAATATAATCACACATAGTCATTAAATATGTACATGTTTATAAACATTTAACAGTGTTATAACAATGAAGTATTACATACAAAAATCACTGAATACAAACAGACCAAACTGATATTATTTATAGGAATAACACTTTTTTTGAAAATGGTAAATTAATATAGTTATAAAAACAATAACAATGTGACATAAATCACAAGCTGATTATCAATTTTTCCTTACTTTTGTTCAGCTCTTTATTTATTGATAATTTTTTTACGAATGTTCCATGAATCATAAAGATAAACAATTACAGGTTTTTCAAATTATTAAATATATTTAAAAAAAATTAAATCTTGCTTGTGTTGAAGAGTTTATGTGGGAACCACTGATTTGCTTGCATGGAATTAAATAAATGATCCTCATTGGTTTCTATGGTAGCATAACTAAAACATAGCTCCTGGATCAAGGATATTAACCAGATCATGCCCGAATAAGTTCTTCCTCATAACAGTTCTGATGCTCTCGTAAAATTGCATCACCATCTGTGCAGTACTTTGGGGTTATGTTGTAAACAAACAAGCAAAAAGAATGAGTAATATAATTTGACAAAAATTTCCATATTAATAAACGGTCATAAAAACAATACCTCTTTGGGGCAGGTAAAATACATACTTACAGACACCAGTCAATATAACTACTTCAATTGTTCTCTTGATATTTCTCCACAGTTTCTGAATAGATTTTAGTGAAACAAAAATAGCAGAAGTTCTGTAAAGGGACTTTTCAGATTTATACAGTCATAAGCATAACTATCTTTGAAATGTCTCTTTGACCAGCGGATGGATGGGCCAAAATATGGAACACAAAAAAAACAATCTGTCAGGCAAATCTGATCCATGTAATTTTATTTTCATGCCAGATTCTTAATAATTTCACATCAGTGGCTCAGTATGTATGTTAGGATCATTTATTCAGTGTATTTCATCATACTTTCAAAATCAACAGAGACACCAACTGCCTTGTCTTTCGGAGTACTGACAAGTTTTTAAGCGGATTTTCCATTTTGATCGAGAGGCAGAAAAGTCTGATAACTTTCAATGCATTCGTCTGAAATCATTTGTTATCAATTTTATGCTTTGTCATCCTGGGAACATTCTTGTACTGTATTTTATATTACACTATTTATACTGGCCAAAGGTTACAACACTTCATCTCATATGATCTTCCATTATGATACATCTACTTGATGAAAGCTTCCACTAACTATCGGAAATATCAAGTTGCCGGTCTTCCTATGGCTTCCTATGGCTTTCCTATTTCTTTCCCACTACTTGCTGCAATTATTTTAAATATCACTAGTGTTTCCACTATTTCAGTACTTCATCTTTACTGGTGAGGTATACTTGCACCAGTTATCATTTATAAATGATTTCTGTATTTCTGCTAGCTTGCCATGTATCAGGTTTTGAAATGGTTCTGTCTGCCAGGAGACTAATAGCAGGACTTGTTTTACCTTCCAAAAACAATCTAAAAAAGTGATATTGTCTCAGTCACTTGTTTGAATATTCCGAAGTAGGTCAAATGACGTGCATTGTATTTTTGCATTGTATATTAATACAATATCACATTCACAGTGGAAGTAGATCTCGGTAGTGTTGTGATTTAACACACTTGTCTCCCACCTCTGAGACCATCAGTTCAAATCCTGGACCGGATCCTACCTAGGAAAATTGGTAGAACTTTGCCTTTTACCAATGCCCAGCAGTTTACAGTATAAAATCCTAACCAATTAGCATGTACCAGTTTCCTCTGCCCTTGAAACTACCCATTGTAATGTCACCCAGACAACGCGTTGAAAATTACGCTTAACCCAAATAAATAAAAACCTTTATTATGGGTCTTGCAGTGCTATCGGACCCATTTGACTGAAAACGTTCAGCCTAAACATTTGTGACTGATATTCCCCGAAAGACAAAGTCTCAATGATGACTGTTTATCAATGCCACTGGGTTCTTTAGCCAGCCACTGGGGATCAGACCCAATGGCACATGACAGCCATTTCAAGTGGTCATCCAAGCCGCCATGTATCTGCCTGGTTCTGGCATTGAAGTTGAAGTATCTTACCAGCTGGGCCATAGTTTAAGACTTTTCAGACTAAAGACAGTTTCTCCAAAGACTGAAATGTAAATGGAGGGAAACATTGCTCTGAATTTTATTTATTTATTTGGGGTTTTACGTCACTTTCAACACTGTACAGGTCATATCACGATGGGTAGTTAGAAGGGCAGAGGAAACCAGTACATACAGTTCGTCCGGGTTCTGTACTGTAAACTGCCGACCAACGGCAAGCAACTACCAGCTTTCCCACTTGAGGCCGTGCCGGGAATCGAACCCCGGCCTCAGAGGTGGGAGGCGAACATTGCTCTGAAATGATAGGATGTATCAATGTAGAGGTAAATGGATATCTTTTTATTAATAATTCCCTAAAGTGGCAATGGAGTCTTATCCCTTTTGTGGACCAGGGGTTCTTGATCCTAACGTTTAAAAAGTGTTAAAGGTTGTTTTTTAAATAAATTACACCATGATTTATTGAAAGGAACGTGTGAATGATATATTAATAATTTGGCAATAATTTCACAAGATTACTTTAAATATGACTTCTTTCTCATATCCTGTTCACTTTGAAGCTTTTAAATGTTCAAATTGAACAATACAAAGGGAATAAAAACTCACTATTTTGTATGTGCAAGAACATACTTTCTCTAAACAACCATTTTATTGTTGAACAAAACGTTTTTTTCATGGAAAATTCAGATGAAATTCTTAGAAATACATGTTTTAAATGAATGCACAATATTCATAATGCACACATGTTTGATATGTTTGCATGAAATGAGAGGGAAAACAGGATTGTGGCAATGCTATATGTGTATTCGAGTTGGAATGATTGAAGTGATCAGAAGTGATCTGTTCTGTTCGGTTGGTACATTTTGATGTAACTAAAGTCAATACACCAAGTGATCCTGCGACAAAAACAGATCACTTGCAAGTGACCGAACTGACCATGATTGTTCCCTAAAGCTTCTCTTATATCCTATTGTACGTGTATACACATGCAAGTGTGCTACAAATATGGTTGAAAAATAGGAATGCAAACAAGGTGAATTCTCCCCACGAGACTGTCACTACGTGATTATCAAAGATCAGTCTGTGACTAGCTACAGGTCACACAGTGGGTTTTATGCATGCAAGGTACACATGAGTCTATCTTACAGCACGTGCAAACAATGCAAGTAAATGGGGAGAACCTACAACACTTGCAAGGAGAATGCATGTGCCCAAGTCTCTTGTAAATTACCCTTGAGACATGGATGCGTTTGTAGCCATACTGTGCACATGCAGAAAATAATGTGCATACCAATTTTCATTGTGGAGTTTCTGCAACCTTGATATTCTGTTATAAAATTACAGGTGTAGCTTTAGTGTCCCTTGCAAACTAGCTGATTTTTCTCTGTAACCAGGACTACATGCACATACGATGGAATGTGAGAGAGGCTTTTACAAATGGCAATCTGGAAAATCAAATTCACACAAATTGATATGCCATATTTGTAAGAGACTTCAAGTCGTCGTCCATGTGGTTGTCAAATTTTCCTTTGTGGAAAAAGATTCAATCAACTAGCTTGGTCAAAAAGAAGACATTCATTTAGGAAAACATGTTATGGATATGACACAGTAAGCAACTTCCCATGATGCTTGCATTACATTATATGGGTCATCTTGGTATGACTGGAAGACCTACCTCTCTGATGCACTGGTCCCACCTCGGCAATTTTATTTATTTATTTTTTTGTTTAACGTGCTCACAGTACAAATGATAACACAAATATATTAATACAATTAAGTTACAGAAAAAAAAAGAAAAGAGGGACGACTGTTGGCGAATTTGAAGTCCTTATCACTCGTACACTATCTTGCATAAATCTTTGTAAATCTTTCTTTCATCAGCATTACCTTGCCTCTTCTGTGGAGAATTGTTTGAACTGTTTGTCGTCAGTATGATTTCCACCTTTATTAAACCTTATATACCTAGCATTATCTCTAAAGATCTTATGTGTGTTATGGGGTCATGGTGGCGCAGTGGTAACACACTCACGTCCCACCTCTGAGACCACAGTTTGAATCCTGACCTGGCATCATGTGGAAAAGCTGGTAAATGCTTGTCTTTGGTTGGCAGTTTACAGTAAACCAGAACCCTGACCAACAGTATGTACTGGTTTTCTCTGCCCTTCCAACTGCCCCTCACAATATAACTGATAAGATACTAGGCATGCCGTAAAACACTGCATAAATGTGTGTCACTGGTAGCAACAATGAATATTTATTGATTAAGAGTGGTAGTGACGTGTCTTAATCTGCCTTCAAGGATATGCAGAGTAATCGTTGTCTCCATTGGTTTTAATTATAAATCAATTTATTTATTTATTTGGATTTTACATCACTTTCAACACTGTACAGGTTATATCACGACTGTTAGTTTTATGGGCAGAGGAAACCAGTACATACAGTTGGTCAAGGTTCTGTACTGTAAACCGCCGATCAACGGCAAGTAACTACCAGCTTTCTCACTTGAGGTCAGGCCAGGAACCGAACTCCAATCTTAGAGGTGGGAGGCGAGGGTGTTACCGCTCTGCCACAGTGGCCCCTTTAATTATACATCAATTGTATTCACATCCTTTGTGAGTCGCCAACACTGTTACAAGTATGGTAGATATCAGAACAATTCATCTACAAATCTTACCTTTTTTCATATTGAAATAGCTGTGTAATCACACAAAGTGTGGTTAAAACCACACCATTAACGTCACGCAGCTGAAATTTATAATAAATCCAAATAGATTTCAAGGAAAATGGTGAAGATTTTTGGACTGTACTACACTATTGAAGGCAGAAATCTCTCACTCATTGTTCAAAGTTAATATTTCCAAATTGTTTTTTTCCTGTAAGTTCACTATTTTTGCTTAAAATTCATATAACCATACTAACATTAAGGAAGCCTTGTACAATATCTGTTTTATTTTATCATATCCGAATACCCCTGCGTTTACACATTTCCAAAGTGAACATTTTGAAAGGTGGTTTTCCAAATATTCAACTTACTGTCATAATAATCTGTTGATTAACAGAACTAAGTCATATACGGCCCTCTGTACCTCAATTCCACCACCCCCTCCAACCTCGACCCCCCACCTCATTGAAGCTAAGGTCATATTAGGATAGACTATTTTGACACTTTTACATGTCAAAACGCTTTGGACTTAAGTACATAACTAGAGAGGTAGAGTGGAGCATTTTGAGAGTTTCATGACTACTGAGACTGCCATCAGTCAAAAGTCCAACCATTAACCCTTCACAGCCTAATTAAAAGTTATACCCTAGAGCTGTGATAGTCGCTGATATTTTTCAATATTTTCCTGTATATTTTCTTAACTTGATAACGACTTAGGCTTGCATCAGTCCCAGAGTATGTGGAATAGCGTTCATGTATGATAAAAATACAACCAAGCTATTCATAAAAACATTAACAATTCACTAACAGACGTGATAGTTGCCAATATTCATAATGTTTACTAGTCACATGATCAATATATTGTAAATTACAAAGCAATCACACAGTGCAGGCCTGTGCCAGGGCTGAATTTTCCATTTTCAGTATTTCATTGTATCAAGAAAATGATCCAGATCTTTCTCAAATTTAATAACTCCTTCCTTTGTCCAGTATCTACCTGCTGTAGTGGGAAGAGGGAAATCATTGATTGATTCTGCTGGGAGTCGATCCCACGGACTTTCGATTACACACAGAAATGAACGCAAGTCTAGCCCTTTAACCAGCTGAGAGGGGGGCCACGGTGGCAGAGTGGTAACACTCTCGCCTCCCACCTCTGAGGCTGGGGTTCGATCCCCATCAAGGCCTTATGTGGGAAAGCTGGTAGTTGCTTGCCGTTGGTCGGCAGTTTACAGTACAGAACCCTAGCGAACTCTATGTACTGGTTTCCTCTGCCCTTCCAACTACCCGTCGTGATATGACCTGTACAGTGTTGAAAGCGACGTAAAACCCCAAATAAATAAATTAATTAACCAGCTGAGCTAAAAGTTGAATCCCCAGAAGCCCAGGTATTAACAGAACTGATATACGTGAGGATATTACACTGCATAAAAAGATTCATGAAGATTTTATTGATTTTATTGTGTTAAGGTGTCTAAGGCTTGAAAAGGGGCATACATATGAAACAAAAAGCACTTTATGAAAGCACAGATTAGAAGAAGAAAGACAACATATTTTCCACCTGGTAGTTTTGTGAAAAGACCACCACAAATTCTCTCAGCATAACTACCACTTTATTAGTTGAGAAAATTTGGACTACAAGTAATACTATGACCATATTTTTTATTTCTGAGGAGAAGGAAGATAACAGATAAATTTCTTTCAATATCTTTGTTGTTGCAGAAGTAAGATAAAATGATTCATCAGAGCCTCATAAGTAAATAAGGAAAACATTACACAGACTCAGAAACCCTGCTGAGCATCCAAAACACTTTAAAGCACACTTGTTTTACTTGTAGTCCAATTTTTTGCAACTAATAAAGTGTGAATTATGCTGAGGGAATATGTGGTGGTCTTTTCACAAAACTACCATGTGGAAAAATTGTTGGATTACGTGTACAAAAGTAAATAAGCCCTGAAGTAATGTTAACTATTGGTTCAATTAAACAATAAACACAGACATTGAATTTTTGAGAGTATGAAAAACCAAGAAATGCATGCTCAGACTATAAGTTCTGACTAATTAATTTGGTACTGGTAATAAAATATATGATATTAAATATTTTGAAAAAAATCAACATGTTGAGCATATCTTATCTGCAAAAGAAAATCAAAGAAAATTATTACAAGTAAAAATATAGTGGATTTCACATGAAACTTATTCAAAAAGTTTACATTTACCACAAACAATTCTCAATTCATTTCAACCTTCATTCAGTATTGTAGCAAGCTCCCCATGGTAATAATTGATTAAAACCTCGTCCCATTGTGGAAGAAAATTTGAACAATTGCATCTCCAAAATTAGCTGCAGTAATTCTATAAGCACATTTGTGGTAAACTGGCTATAAACATCAAATATTGAAAAAAGTAAAAATAAGAAATTGAAAGTTAGTTTTTCTCTGAGAAATACTAGTATATGTATATATGTGCATAATGTAATCTGAAGACGTATTTCCTTTTTTATAGCTTTGGATATTAAATGTCAGTTTCATAGCAATTAGCAAAATTATCTACCATAAGTATTAAACATTAGTAAAATTGAAGTGAAAACTTCAATTGTGTTCTTTCAAGAAACCATACATCTACCACAAGCGCATAGTCAATTAAGTAAAAAGTTTTTAAAAAAAAGACTTTTTTCATTATTTTGTGTAATTCTATAAATACAATGGTCTGCAAGTACCATAAGTATCAATATCAAAATCAAATTTTCTAATTACTTTTCAGTGGGGAATTTTCTTATTTTGTTCTTGCTTCAAGAAACATGTATATATAAGCACAAGCTTTTAATCAATTATGTAAAACATCAATGTCACTCATATTCTTCATTAATGTATATCAAAAGTCAAGAGGTCTGATCTTCATGTCAACTTTTTTCATGCCCACACCTGAACCCAGCCAGTCCCTCCATACAATACCTTGCCATTCTTTCTCCAGATCTGGCACATGGCTGTAGAGATTAGTTAAACCTGAATGGAAACAACCATTAAACCAATAACCTGCGGAATTACTCTGTGCACAATGGATTGAACCAGCTGAGTCATTATCAGCATCAATTGTAGAGAAACGCTGATTGTTTTGGTATGAAAATGAATCCCCAGCATCACCAGAATATTCACCAATATGCAGACGATACTTGTCCCATTCTGGTTCCACCACAAAACTGGCATAGTCAGCATATCGAGTCTCATTTTGGAAACTCCATAGTCTGATGCGTAGCTTGTAGAGTCGCTGCCTTGTTAAGGCAGCCATGTTGTCATTTCCAAGCCAATGTTCATCATCAGTGTTTCCAAATCCCTTTGCATATATTGCCCATCTTCTTGCAAAATTTACAGAACCATCCTGTCTGAAAAGAAGTATAGTCCAACCTCCTCCATCTTCTGTCATGTCACAATACACCTGTTTTTCAGAAATAAATTGTGTCAGTTAAATTTATCTTTACGTATTTTATCTACTGAAAAACTTTGATTAAAATATTTTATTACCATTGTCCCTACATTATCAAGATTTTATTTGTCAAAACATAATCTCCCTTTTCAAATAATATTCTGATAATTGAAGTTAAACTGTATTACCACATGGTCAAATGAAACGTCAAACTTACTTGGATGGGCTTGCTTAAATGTGATGGTCTAATACTGTACACACCACTTTTTGTCTGACCACTATTGTAAACATCAGTACAGTCTTTCATATTGTCATCATTGCTCCCTCCAACTGGTACATCTGTACAATTGGACTCCTTCTTCAATATAATCTTGAGTTCAACAGTTTCTCCATGGTCAGTGCAGTCCAGGTTTGCTGCATCACAAAATCCACTTCCAGCATCCTGTGAGGATACAAACATGGGAAAAAGAAATGGGATAATAGTTAGGATAAGTGCGAAAATCCTTAACATTGACTGAAATAAACCTGCCATATTTTCTGCTGTTGTAGTATGTATGTATGCCTTGATGTAGCTTAGTTTATCATAATATTTTTGCGACTTTTGATGATGCCTTTTATGTTTGTAAAAATACAAGACAGAATCAACATTTACACGGCTTTTATTATTATTTACACAACTGGTTCAATACTCAAAGATAAAATTTACACTATCTAATACCACTGTTTTACTGTCCTGTATTGGGTTACCAAACAACTTAGAAACTAAAAAGGATTCTAGAAGATTGTATTGTATGTTTATACTCGGTCCAAAATATTTGCTTCACTACAGTGCTATGTGAGCCATCCCAGCTGAACAGATAAGGCTCAATGTTTCTAGTGACAAAAGGTATGACCATATGTCAATGTTTCTTTGAATTCTTTAGCCTGCCACTTGGGGTAGGATCCAATGACAGAGGGCCATGAAATTAAGTGGTCATCTGAGCAATTATGTATCACTCTGTATCTTGGCCAGATAATTGCCCAGACTCTGAACATTCATTGACTATGTCTGTGACCATTATATCTTGCTGGTTCAGCTCTGTTGCAAATTATGTTATAATTGTTGGTAAAACATCATTGTCAGGAGAAGTTCCTGAATACTGCCACTTGTGAGGGTTTTTTTTTTTTTTTTTTTTTTTTTTTTTTTTTTTTTTTTGTTCCTCATTAGGGAATTTCAAGACTACTCTTGAAATATTTTCAATGTATGTATTGGTTCATACTAGAATACTCACCGCATAATTTCAGAACCACTTTTGATGTTATTTTGTACCATTGCACACCAATTGCGGATATATTCCTTATATGCAAGTCACACTACAGACGGTATTGCTTACGTTTTTGGCGTCCAAAAGTCTTGAAAATCGTGGAAGCGAAAATTTTAAACATTTGAAAACATTTTCAAAAAAATTGTATTTCATGACAGCTGAGGCAGTGCAAGCTGAATTTTCTCAAGTTCACAAACAGAAGTGTATCAGTAAATGCAAGAAGGAGGCGTTCAACAAAGTGTCTTTTAACGTAGGCAATACCGTCTATGGTTTGACAGGGGTCTCACTCTCCACAAAGTTTTTAGTGGCTGAGTGGGGGCCACCTGGATGTTGGGAGTAGTTAGCCCTCAGATAGGAACGTGGACTCCAGCAGCGCAACAATAACAAAGCTTTGGTCCAGACTGCAAAATATGTTCATATGGGAAAGTTTCCAAATCACGCTATGAAGTGGAACAGCCATACGAGCCTTCAGGACTTTCTAGCTCCTTTTTTCTTATTGTATTTTTACACACTGGAGGTATTATACTGCCAGGCACTCTCATGCAAGCAGACAAACATACTAATGGTGATATTTAAAGACATTTAAACAATAAAATTTATCAATCATTTGAAAATAAATAAGATCAAAATGTAAACACATTGATGTGTTTGTGATCAGATTAAATACTAATCAAGTGGAATCATGAAAGGAAATTAACAAAACCTTTAAACTCTCAGGAGTCTTAAAAAGACTTCTTTGAATGTTAAGGTATACACATGAAGAATAAGACTCTGTGCACAATGGATTGAACCAGCTGAGTCATTATCAGCATCAATTGTAGAGAAACGCTGATTGTTTTGGTATGAAAATGAATCCCCAGCATCACCAGAATATTCACCAATATGCAGACGATACTTGTCCCATTCTGGTTCCACCACAAAACTGGCATAGTCAGCATATCGAGTCTCATTTTGGAAACTCCATAGTCTGATGCGTAGCTTGTAGAGTCGCTGCCTTGTTAAGGCAGCCATGTTGTCATTTCCAAGCCAATGTTCATCATCAGTGTTTCCAAATCCCTTTGCATATATTGCCCATCTTCTTGCAAAATTTACAGAACCATCCTGTCTGAAAAGAAGTATAGTCCAACCTCCTCCATCTTCTGTCATGTCACAATACACCTGTTTTTCAGAAATAAATTGTGTCAGTTAAATTTATCTTTACGTATTTTATCTACTGAAAAACTTCGATTAAAATATTTTATTACCATTGTCCCTACATTATCAAGATTTTATTTGTCAAAACATAATCTCCCTTTTCAAATAATATTCTGATAATTGAAGTTAAACTGTATTACCACATGGTCAAATGAAACGTCAAACTTACTTGGATGGGCTTGCTTAAATGTGATGGTCTAATACTGTACACACCACTTTTTGTCTGACCACTATTGTAAACATCAGTACAGTCTTTCATATTGTCATCATTGCTCCCTCCAACTGGTACATCTGTACAATTGGACTCCTTCTTCAATATAATCTTGAGTTCAACAGTTTCTCCATGGTCAGTGCAGTCCAGGTTTGCTGCATCACAAAATCCACTTCCAGCATCCTGTGAGGATACAAACATGGGAAAAAGAAATGGGATAATAGTTAGGATAAGTGCGAAAATCCTTAACATTGACTGAAATAAACCTGCCATATTTTCTGCTGTTGTAGTATGTATGTATGCCTTGATGTAGCTTAGTTTATCATAATATTTTTGCGACTTTTGATGATGCCTTTTATGTTTGTAAAAATACAAGACAGAATCAACATTTACACGGCTTTTATTATTATTTACACAACTGGTTCAATACTCAAAGATAAAATTTACACTATCTAATACCACTGTTTTACTGTCCTGTATTGGGTTACCAAACAACTTAGAAACTAAAAAGGATTCTAGAAGATTGTATTGTATGTTTATACTCGGTCCAAAATATTTGCTTCACTACAGTGCTATGTGAGCCATCCCAGCTGAACAGATAAGGCTCAATGTTTCTAGTGACAAAAGGTATGACCATATGTCAATGTTTCTTTGAATTCTTTAGCCTGCCACTTGGGGTAGGATCCAATGACAGAGGGCCATGAAATTAAGTGGTCATCTGAGCAATTATGTATCACTCTGTATCTTGGCCAGATAATTGCCCAGACTCTGAACATTCATTGACTATGTCTGTGACCATTATATCTTGCTGGTTCAGCTCTGTTGCAAATTATGTTATAATTGTTGGTAAAACATCATTGTCAGGAGAAGTTCCTGAATACTGCCACTTGTGAGGTTTTTTTTTTTTTTTTTTTTTTTTTTTTTTTTTTTTTTTTTTTTTTTTGTTCCTCATTAGGGAATTTCAAGACTACTCTTGAAATATTTTCAATGTATGTATTGGTTCATACTAGAATACTCACCGCATAATTTCAGAACCACTTTTGATGTTATTTTGTACCATTGCACACCAATTGTGGATATATTCCTTATATGCAAGTCACACTACAGACGGTATTGCTTACGTTTTTGGCGTCCAAAAGTCTTGAAAATCGTGGAAGCGAAAATTTTAAACATTTGAAAACATTTTCAAAAAAATTGTATTTCATGACAGCTGAGGCAGTGCAAGCTGAATTTTCTCAAGTTCACAAACAGAAGTGTATCAGTAAATGCAAGAAGGAGGCGTTCAACAAAGTGTCTTTTAACGTAGGCAATACCGTCTATGGTTTGACAGGGGTCTCACTCTCCACAAAGTTTTTAGTGGCTGAGTGGGGGCCACCTGGATGTTGGGAGTAGTTAGCCCTCAGATAGGAACGTGGACTCCAGCAGCGCAACAATAACAAAGCTTTGGTCCAGACTGCAAAATATGTTCATATGGGAAAGTTTCTAAATCACGCTATGAAGTGGAACAGCCATACGAGCCTTCAGGACTTTCTAGCTCCTTTTTTCTTATTGTATTTTTACACACTGGAGGTATTATACTGCCAGGCACTCTCATGCAAGCAGACAAACATACTAATGGTGATATTTAAAGACATTTAAACAATAAAATTTATCAATCATTTGAAAATAAATAAGATCAAAATGTAAACACATTGATGTGTTTGTGATCAGATTAAATACTAATCAAGTGGAATCATGAAAGGAAATTAACAAAACCTTTAAACTCTCAGGAGTCTTAAAAAGACTTCTTTGAATGTTAAGGTATACACATGAAGAATAAGAGAGAGGTGGGTGGTAATGCATATTAAACCATATATAGTTCTGTGGTTTTTCATGTGTCAACACACCTGCAATATTTTGGAGAACTTCCTCAATAAATTCGTTCAAAGAGTGACAGCCAAAAGTAAAGAACAAACAATTCTACAATCTTATTGGGTTATATCTCTGTCATTCACAAGAAGGCTTTCCATTGAATATACATTTATGGACACCAGAAATGGATGTAAAACTAGACCTAGCGCATCGGAAAACCGATGCAAATTGTATCCACCGTAAAGACAATGCACCAAAACCTCTAGGACCAATAATAAGCAAGTTATAAGCACTTTTAAGTTTGGCTGTCCTCATTTGACCTTGAAGGAGGGGCCCAAGGTCAAATCTGACCACACCAGAAGATTCCCAGCCCATGATTTCCTATATGTTGGTTTACCATCCCAAACCTCTAGGATCGATAATAAGCGAGTTATAAGCACTTTTAAGTTTGGCTATCCTCGTTTGACCTTGAAGGAGGGGTCCAAGGTCAAATCTGACCACATCAGAAGATTCGCAGCACATGATTTCCTATATGTTGGTTTACCATCCCAAACCTCTAGGATCGATAATAAGCGAGTTATAAGCACTTTTAAGTTTGGCTATCCTCGTTTGACCTTGAAGGAGGGGTCCAAGGTCAAATCTGACCACATCAGAAGATTCGCAGCACATGATTTCCTATAGGTTGGCTTCACATTGCAAACCTCTAGGACCAATAATAAGGGAGATATAGGCACTTTTAAAGTCCTCTATGTGGGTTACTTCGGCACTCCGTGGATGACCTTGAGTTAGGAGCTTCAAGGTCAAATGTGTGCAAGGTTGTAGAGGACATGTATATGTGTCATACATATCACCTATGAAGAGATTCAACCTATGAGAAACAGCCAGTAGAAAAATGTAGATTATTTTCAAAGAAATGCCCGTGGCGGCCATCTTGTTTTTCAGAATGAGGCTATTTTCCTTCCCAGAGAAGCTTACCCCCCAATGAAGATATCCTGCAAATTTGGTGAACCTAGCTGCTGTTGTTTTCCTCTTAGAGCGTAAACGCCGAAAATCTCTCTACACATGGCGGTGGCGGCGTAGCAAACGCTAAACCAAAGTATCCACCGGATGCTTCCGGTGGATACAATAAGCTTAAATAATCTAATTTTTTACCCCCACCAAACATAGCAAAAGAGGTTATGTGCTTGTCAGTATGATGGCAAGGTTTAAAAAAAATACTGCAAAGATTTCCATAGAATGATCATATAAGATGGATCATGGCTTAATAGAAGTGATTAAATTTGGGGAATGAGCTGCAACAAACTCTGGATCTAGGGCCTTTTGAAGACTTTTCTTGATTGTGAGATATGAGTGTATTGGCACAGGATCAGGTTAAATTTTGTTATAATATTTGTAGGTAATGATATATTTAGAAATTATTGATATACTAGACAATTATTGAGGCATCTACAAGCATTTGTGACGACAAAATTTGTCACATTTCTTTTTGTCACATGACATGCCAAGAAATCATAGGAGAAAAATTTATTACTTTAGTATTTACTTCTTTGGCAAGAAGAGATGTTCTCAGTGGCCTAGTTGTTAGCATATTTGATATATAATCACAGGCTGTCACCTTTGTGTGGGTTTGACTCACAAGTGGCAATGGTGTGAGGCTGTCCCAATATGACCCTGGCTTTTAAACGGGAAGAATAAAACCCTAACTTTGGCCTTTGACATTTGTTAAACATGAAGCTACCACACAAGTCGTTATACTTAATTGGCTTTTAAAAGGAAGTATATACAGGAAACAGCTGTTAAATTAGTTATCTTATATTTAATTACCCGACTATTAAAAGGAGGGACAGTATGTAAGGCAATACTTGTAACATTCCCTTTGCCTGATTAACTGACCTTAATAACTAATGAGTTTCAATTGGTTTAACACAGAAGCACAGTAAAAACCGGTAAAAACCTTTTGTGTGCAGTTTTATTATCCACCAAATGCTGTATTTGACCTAAATGGGGGACATATAGACACATATTTTTGTAAACCCCGGCCTCACTTACTTTGCATAATTAGGGTTACAAATTCACAAATTCGCTGCATAGTTTCATTGATATAGTTCTGTGTCCTGCAAGACTGTAACATAAATCATTAAAAAGTCAAACAGAGCTAATCCTAGTTGTTTTTGCAGTTAAAATTGTGCGTAAATCGCAGCATTTTTGCATTAGTTCTTTAAATATGAACCTGTCACTAAACATTCACACAAAATGGTGGATGATAAAAGTTAAACACCCTTCGTTGGACTCATATGACATTTTTTTGTTTTATTTCTGATTCTGATGAAAGAGCACAAGTGACATCACTGTGATATTGATAAGTAAATAACGTTTTTTTAGAATTAAGTGAGGTATAACAATGCAATATGCTGGTGTCTACACAAACAGTGCACAATAGTGTAAGTTTAATGCTTGCACAGAAAAAAAATTCACATTTTTTCAATTGTCTTGGTCTGCAATAAAGAGTAGTTTTCATGTTATTTAGTTTAATCTGCTACTTTGCAGGTTAAGATCTTCCCCACAATGGGATAGTCAAGAGACATTTAAATTCAAAGATAGAGAATTTAGAGAGCGAACGCCGAGAAGAAGTAAAGTGAGGAAGCTTCAGTTAAAGAGTTGGTCTTGTAAAAGATGTGAATGAAGTAATGGTTCTGATATAAAGAAGGGCACTCCACAAAGTTTAAAATTTGCAATTTTATTGCGTTAATACATCCTATCCAATGGACAAATGCTGAATAACTACTGCCTGGTCGGTGGGTAAGCTACTAGGGACTTAGGTGAACTCATAACAGAACTAACAAATTTCCTTTCGGGCCTGGGTCGACCTTGAGGTCAGAACCCTTAAGGCTACAGTAGGTTACCGGAATCCGGTCAACCAATTTACCCCCCTCCCCTTTTTTAACAGACCTGCTCTGAGGTAGGGGAAGAGAGGGCTGAGTTCAGTCCCATAATAAGAAGAAATAAACTTCCCGAAGGAAGCAAAGAATAGTTTTTTTTGTTTTTTTTATATATATGTACACTATTTACATATCTACATATTTACAGAATCTCCTCCCTCCCTGGGTTATTTGTGGATCTGCTGAGCAGCCACTACAGGTCCCAGGTGATAGAGCTCAGAGTCAGCCCAAGCCACATCCTTCAGATAAAATTGTGTGAAGGTATTATGTGACTTCCAATGACAGGTTGACAAGATCTGTTCCAAGGAAATTCCAGACTGGAATGCCTTAGACGCAGCAAAGGCTCTGACATCATGGGTTTTGACCTGATGCAAGGTGTGGGCCTCCTGGTCTGAACGCTCAGAGCATAGGATCACAGTCTGCTTGAGCCATGAGGAGATAGTGGCAGGTGAGATATCCTTGTCAAAACCTTTCTTGAAGGAGACAAAGACCAACTCCTTATTCTGCCTGATGTCTGAGTTCCTGTCCAAGTAGTAACGCAAGGCTCTGACTGGACAGAGTGACCTATCAGACTTGAGGGATCTATCCAGAGTTGGGGCCAGGGCTGGTATCACCATTGGGGCCACACAATCTGGACCCTCCTTGGCCAGCTGGTTCTTGGAAAGAAAGCTGGGAGATGGGTACAGGGACACCTTTGACCAGTCAGATTGGGGCCTGATATTTCTGTGTTGCCAGGCATGAATCTCACTTCTGCGTTTGCCTGAACCCAGGGCTAATAGTAAAACAGTCTTGAAGGTCAAATACTTCAAGGAAGCTTCCTTGATTGGTTCAAAGGGGGCCTTGGTCAGCTGGTGCAAGACCAAAGATAGGTTCCAGGAAGGGATACCCCTTCTACCCTTGGGTCTGTCTCTATGGAAACTATCCAAAAGACGAGTGAGATTTTCATCTTTGCTGATGTTGAGGGTTGAATTTCCCAGTTTATCAGCAATGGCGGACCTGTATCCATCAATGGTGCTGGGCTGTAACTTCCTGTCCTCAAAAAGGTACATAAGGAAATCAGCAACTGATTTTACAGGGGGTGCCCTGAAGTCCACCTGATTAGTGACGCACCACTTTGTAAAAATGGCCCACTTTGCCTCATAGACTGATCTGGTTGATCCTCTTTGAAGAGCCTCAATCCTTGTTGCCACTGCTTCAGAGAAGCCCTGCTCCTTGATTTCTGTGGCTCTAGGAGCCATGCATGGAGATTTAGGTTTGTCAGGTTTCTGTGAGGGATCTGATTGAAAGGTTGTTTCAACAGGTTGGGCAGATTGGGCAGGCTCAGTGGGATCTGACTGGACATGGTCACTAGATCCCAAAACCAAGGCATGTTGGGCCACCCCAGAGCAATCAGAATGATTCTCTTGCAAGGTGAGTCCTGTAACCTCTCCACCACTTTGCCCAAGATGGCCGCTGGTGGGAAGGCATATGCGTCCAGACTCTCCCATGGCAGACTGAGTGCATCCACTGCTACTGCCAAGGAGTCTGGTACTGGCGACACAAACTGAGTTAACTTGTTGTTGAACCTCATGGCAAATAGATCTATCTGAGGTTGGTGCCACCTGCTGCATATAGCTTCGAAAACCTTGGGAAGGAGAGACCATTCTGTTTGAATGGTCTGGTCCAGTCTGGATAGCTTGTCTGCTACCACATTCAGCCGCCCGGGGATATGTCGGGCTTTTAGAGTTACTTGATGTCTGGTACACCAGGTCAAGATTCTCCATAGTAGGGCACAGAGTGTGCCCGACCTCATGCCTCCTTCCTTGTTTATATACGACATCACTGTAGTGTTGTCGGTTGCCACAAGTACTATCTTGTTTGCACAGAGGCTTTGAAACTCTTTTAAGGCAAGAAACACTGCCTTGAGTTGTAAATAATTTATATGCAGCTTGCTTTCTGGCAGCGACCAAGTCCCTCTGGCAGTGAATTCATTTAAGTGAGTGCCCCACCCTTCTTTTGATGCGTCTGTAAAGATTTGCAGAGCATGCCTTACTGGGTGTAATGGTTGGCCTGTGAGAACATTGTCTTCCTGTAGCCACCATCGTAAATGGCAGACCAAAAGGCAGGGCCTTGAACTGGTATGTCTGACCTTGGATATGAAATCTCAGATATTTCCTGGACTGTTCCTGTATTGGTATATGGAAGTAGGCGTCCCTGAAATCTATTGAGGTGACCCACTCCCCTTGTTGGAGGGATGTCCTGATGGTTTCCGGTGTCTCCATTTTGAATTTCTCCGCCTTGAGGAAAAGATTCAGTTTGCTCAGATGTAGAATAGGTCGCCACTTGTTGTTGGGTTTTGGGACTAAAAATAGTCTGTTGAAAAACCCCAGGGAAGTTTGGTGTCTTACTATGTCTACCGCATTTTTGGCTATGAGCTGATGTAATGCCTCCAGCAGGTAGCTGTTCCTGTGGGGATTGACATAGCAGCTGACAACCGTGGGTGACCTTGTGAGCCTTGGCCGGATCCGGAAGGGAAGGGTGTAACCCTCTTTTAGGATCTGAACTACTTTTGGGCCTGCTCCCTGATCCAGCCAAGTTTGCCAAAAGTTCTGAAGTCTTGCCCCTACAGGCAGATTTGGTGCAGCATTATTGACATTTGTTACAGGTTGAACACAAGACAATTGAGTGACACAAGAAACACTTTTCACAGACTTTAATTTGCAATTTTTGTGATGACAACCTGCTGACCCGGGATTTAATTCTCTCTTTTGGGAATGCCCGGGTGCAGAATGAACATGTGATGCAACAGGAAGCTTTAAATTTAAACCAGTGTTTATTGTCTGTGGTATGCTACCGGCCAGCAGTCGTGTCTGTAACTTGGCTACACAGTAATTGTCATTTATACGACTGCTGGCCCTTGGCTGGTCGTGATGAGAAGGTGGTGGTACAACCTCTTCCTCTCTTGAACTGTTTCCTGCCAATGGTTTTCCAGGCGGGTTTCTCAGATCTGGAGTCCCGGTTAACCGACCTCTTATCTTGCCTTTCATAAGGGTGGTACCGACCTTTGTTCTGTGACCCGCCAGCATGTCCCTTGGACTCAAGCTGGGCTATATCCTCTTCTGCCCGCTTAATAACTGAGTCTGGAAACAAAGAGATATGAAGGGAGGCTGACCTCAGTGCCGTGAGAGTATCCGGCTTGATACCGGTTCTAAGGTGGCTCAAGTATGCATCTCGGCGGACTAGGGTTAAGTTACCCATAGTGATGAAAATGAACTCTGACAGGTATTTCATTGACTTTGCAGCCGAATGTGTAATGCTCGAGTTAAAGTCCATCAAATAGGTCAGTTCCTCAGCTGCTGTAGATGCTTTGGACAAGCCCTTCCCTTTGTTTTCTGCCTTCAAAACCTTTAGCTGGTCCTTCATGTTCTGTTGTACCTTGAACAGACAACGGTTAAAACTGGCAGCTTGATTACATATAACTGAAGTCTCCCGATCTCTCCCATCTGCGCAGTGTTTCCTGTGAAATTCTGCGAGATGCTGGGGGAGTAGATGACAGCCCAGTGTATTTAGCTATTTGACTATAGCTGCTGTTGAGCTTTGAAGCATCAGTATTCCAAGATGAAATGTGGGAAGTTTCAGCTTTGGGGTCGGTGTGGAGCCCGTACCATTTGGACCGTGTTTTAGCTGGTCGCAGAAAGACATCTTTAGCCAGGCCACTGGCTTCTGATCCACGGGAGGGGTAGCCTTCAACCAAAGTTAAGTTCAGCTTGGCCAGTTTCCTGCATAGCCAGTCTTCAGTAGACATTTTCACTGACACCTTTCCAGGAGTTACAGTCTTGGGCCCTGCGAAAGGGTTATCATCTGAGGTTGAAGCTGTACTGTCCATTTCCGGGATGTGAGACCAGCCCATGAATGATCAGATACCCTGCATAGTATCCCTATAATTCTGCTCTTCTGACACTGGTTGGTCCGGGTCGGTTACAGGTTGATCCTGATCCTCAGATAACTCCCCCTCTTTAGTGTATAAATCCAATGGTGGGTTATCCGACAACATGCTACCGGCCTCAGAAGAAAGACTGGAAGTGCTATCTCGCCTTGACCTGTGAAGAGCAGGGGAGCCGGTATCAGCCGGTTCAGATGACAGTGGCCGGTCGGTAGCAGCAGGTCGGTCAGAGTAAGGTTGGTGAACACCACCTTCCCTTGTAGACTGAAGATTTGTTGAAGGGTCGGATGTAGTTGCTGATGTAGGTCGGTTACCTTTGGTTTGACTGGTAGGCTGATGCACAGTAGCAGAGGAGCCCTGTCCAGTAAACCCTGCAGTTGAAGTCAGTCGGTGAGATCTAGCTTGACTGGTCGGCTGATGCTTGTTAGCAGAGAAGCCTGTACCAGAAAGCTTAGTTGTAGAAGTATGTTGACTGGTCACTGCTTGACTGGTCGGCTGATGCTTTTCAGCAGAGAAGCCAGTTCCAGTAAGCTTTCCAGTAGAAGGTCGGATGAATGGTTCAGCCATGTTGTCAATATCATGAGGTGGTGAATGGGTCGGTGCAACTTTCACCTGTGAAGAGAAGGTCGGTTCAAAACTCTTAGCCATTATCAAAGCTTCCAGACGACTGAAGCGCTCCAACCACTTACTATCCAGTTCTGCAAATTTCTCATCAGTACTGTGTTTATAAACCTTTGTAGAGGGAGGTTTTCCTTTCTTACTGATCTTTTTGTCTTTCTTAGGTTTCTTATCAGGTGGGGGAACTACAGCAGGAGATTTCACAGCTCCCTGCTCGTCCACGACCCCAATAACAGACACGCTTGACAGGTCGACCAGTTGCTCAGAATCCTGGGAAGGGGTTGGCTCAGTAAGCTTAGCTTCACACTTTTCCTTTTTAAGCTTTATGAGGGTGTAGCTAATTGCTGGCGTTGATCAGACGTGAGGTTATTACATATCTGGCAGTTAGACGTCTGTGGATCTGAAACACAAGGTTCCTTACCCTTTCCCTTGTCCCTGCATCGCGTGCAGTGAGAGTGAGTATCAAAATTCGCCATAACGTGCCCACATTTCCCTCTACGTTGGCCAGGAGAAGACATGATGAGTTGAAAACAAAATGGCAGTAAAATTACGTTGAAGTAATCCAATCAACTGTTGAAAATCTTAAAAGTTTTCTGGCAAAATAATATCCATGTACACTAGTTCGCGCCAAACGAAAAAGATGCTATGACGTCACGCTGTCTAGACAGGAAGGGGGTTCGACACGCCATCTGGCGAGTGCACTAGTACTAGGGACCGACTAGCCGGTGGAAACACAGGACATCTTTTTCTGACGTTTGGCAGGCCGGTCCGCGCAGACCGGAATAGCATTTGTCCATTGGATAGGATGTATTAACGCAATAAAAGCAATCTTTGAGAGTTTACACTGAGATAAATTACTGATGGTTTTATGCATCATAATGTCATTGGCATAAGACTGGTTCATGATGCTAATATATAACAAAATAATCAGGTCCAAAACATAGCCTTGGAGGACCCATATTTCAACTCCAATGGATGTGACAAAATGGTACCTACTTTGACAGACTTCTGTATGATCTTAACCAACCATTAACTAGATCATTCTACAATCTGTCCAACAGAATGGTGCGGCCAATAGTATCAAAGGCAGAGGAAAGATCAAGGAAAGTTAGAACAGTTACACTCCCTTAAACCATATTGAGGAGACCACTTTATGTGTCAAGGGAGAGCACTTTCAGCACAGTGCTGCTTTCTTTAGACTGGTTGAATAAAAAAATCACAATACAGGCTTAATTTATTTAGGTGGTTTGCGGTTGGGATGATATCACTCTTTCAAGAATCTTTGAAATATGGTTCAGATTATGAACTTGCTCATAGTGGTTGAGTACTTCTCGGTCATGGTTAAATTTTTAAGGGTTGGTAGTGAATTGGGCCCATTTAATTTTGGACACTTAGTTTCATTAAAAGTTGGTTTTGTTTACATCCGCCTAAGAAAGAGATGTCTTAGAAGAGGTCATTGTAGCACACACTGCAAACCATGCACCTATGTGATACAAACTCAGACCCTCAATTTAAATGCCAGCCTTAATTTTTCTCACTATTCTCCAAAACACATTTTAAGTCATTTGTAAGAACATACATTTACATACTATAATAGATGAATTTCCAAAGAGCATTTTGTGTGTGTGTGTGTGTGTGTGTGTGTTGATATAGACTTAGCAAACAAGAGATATTAAATATTGCTGATGATTAGAAATGTATTCATGGTTAGATCTATTTTCTTTTTCCCCATCCCAATAACATGTAAGAGAAAAATTCACATTATTTTTTTCATATTTTAAGAATCGTTTTTGAAGCAGTAGTAGCAGTAGCAGCAGAGTCTAACCCACACAGAGGTGACAGTGTGTGTTTAGATGCCAAACCTGCTAACACGCTAGGCAACTGAGGACCTCTCAGAAGCAGTAGAAAAGCAAACAAGTAGGCAGGCAGGTGTAGGCGTATAGCACTAATGGTCACTGGTTCAAGTGTTATTAATCTCACCCATGACCAGTGATATACCAAAAAGGACTATTTTAATTATATTAAACTCTAGTATTCTTGAGATGCAATTGCCTCTGCATTTTAACACACTGGCTATTTGTGGAAAATGTCATCAATGGTCAAATTTTTACGCCAATTTCGATACCAATGTCATAGGAAGACGGGCCCTCTAAGAATATTATATTTTCCACCAGCTTGAATGAAACCCATGACCACAGTTGAGAGCCAAGTGACTCGTCTTCAAGCCTTTTACCAAAGTTCCAGGTCATGGTTTAAACGCCATAACCTCTTAATGCATTCTGAGGCTCTATAGCAAAGGAGATGATCACTTCTGTCTGTAGCATGCAAGAGATCTGATATGACCAATTTTGTAATCTAATGCCCAGTAGGCCGGAGGGGGGGGGGGGGGTGGACATTTGCCCATTTAGCTGGGAGGGCTGGGAAACAGATGCATTACTCTGCCAAAATGATCTGCATGTCAATTTTTTTTCCTGCTCTGAAAAATGTTACAATATTAAGATTGCTGCATATATTTGGAAAATTCATTCAGTAGATATTTTTAAGAATAAAAGGAATATAAAATATTTAATCACCTTCCATTAATGGCTTGTTGTCAGGCCTTTCTCTTTTAGTTGCCATATCACTTTTTTCGATCTTGTTATATTTTTGGACAAAAAAAGATTTGACATTTAACTGTTTGAGAAAATTTAGTTTTCATTTGGTGAGTAAAATACTCAACTAACTTGAAGAAAACAAATATTTAAATATTCAAGAAGTACTAATTCCAAATATTCAAATTATTGTATTACTGTATTTTTTGTGTAAACTTGGGAAGAGTCACCAAAAAATATTCTAAAAATAGCATGAGATGCCTGTACCCCACAGCCTGGGGAAATAGTTTTCAACACCACGAAATATACAAGTAATGAAAAAGTACAATGGTTGGGATACCTTCAAAGCAGTGTCAGTTATATAAAGTTCAAAATAATGTTTAATGTAAAGATAAAGTAGTAACACTACAATTCAATACCAATATGACACCATTAATCAGTAAACTAAAAAATAATTTAAGCTGTGCAATTTATTTATTGAAGGCTAAATGTCAATGGAAATAGCAAAATTAAGTCAAAGTACCTATAATAATCAGTTGTAGCAACCCAGATAGCAAGACTCTGTAGGGCCACTACTGGCCCACCAGCGGCATAGCAGTCGATCCGATATTGGCTGTAGCTGGTGGTTAGCCATTGTTGTGACCGGCTGGTGGACAGTGGTCACCATTGGCAGCCGACAATAAGGTATACTGGTGGTCTATCAGTGGCCCACTGTCGGCAGCCAATGGTAAGCTTTTCTATTGGTCCACCAGTGGACCACCTTCAGTAACCAACAATGTTGACTGGTGGCCCACTGTTGGGGCCATCAACTTTTATGGTGGTTCTCTGGTGGCGTGACCAGCTGATAGACAGTGGTCCACTGTTTGCAGCCAACAATAAGGTTTACTGGTGGTCCAATGATAAGCTTTTCTATTGGTCCACCGGTGGATCACCTTCATTAGCCAACAACCCAGAGAGCATGCAGACGTTGGCCTAACATTGGTATATCTGTCGGTCCGACGTTGGCAGCCACCCTTGGCCCAATGGCTTTTTGGCCGTGGGTATGACATTGTCAAGCCAATGGTAAAATTTTACTGCCACTATATCATCAGCCAATCAGATTGCAGCATGGAGTTATGTGGCCATTGTTTAACAGAAAGTAAATAATTGACAGACTGTGGGTGGATTTTTAAGGGAATCCCTGATAAGTCACATGACCAAACATAAACAATGGTGGAACAGTATCTCAATATGATATAGTCCATAATCAATTAATAAAATTTTTATGTTCAGAAACAACTTTTCTTATTGTGAATTTATAAGGAGAATGTTATTTTTATGTCTAAAATTGCTAATTAGTTAGTTAAAAATTTTGGGCTCACTGAAATATGATTTTTAGACATACCATAATAAATAATTTTTTACTAAGTGTCCCAAAATCCCCTATTATTGCTTGCCGCCATCTTGAATAAAAATCCACCATTGTCCCACCGTTGGCCCAACCTCAGCAGCTTGAGTTTTGGTTGGCAAGCCTTCGTTGGGCCAATATTGGCCCAACTTTGGCAAAATCTACTGATCATGCAACCAATAGCCATGTTTGCCCAATGTTGGGCCAAATGTTGGCAAAATCTGCCCACCATGCGTCCACCAGTCAACATCAGTCCGATGGCAGAATGTTATCTGGGAACAAGCTTGACTGGTGGTCCACCATTGGCAGCCATCTGTCAGCAGATGTTATGGTTTGGATGTTTTAAATATTACTCATACATGCAGAACTGGCAATTAATTCAATGAATGATTATGTGTGGTGTTAGTGTAAAATCAGTAGCACACTTGATGAAATTCCATCAGTAACAATGGGAAGTTGCACAAGTAAAAGCCTGAATTCTAATATGACTTTAACAGTGCCTAATCTGCATAAAAAGACAGACTCAAAAGTGCAACAACCAAGATTCAAGTAAAAATATTAAGAGAGATATAAAATGATAATTTTATTTTCAGACAATGCAATAAACAATACAGTGATACAATAACACAGAGTAAATAGAAAAATACAGTACTTAAAATGCCAAAATTGTGATATCTGTTACGTATCTTGGACTGTTACTGGGACTCCCATTTTTTGTTGTCATTTTTTGGCATTATTTTTTCAAGGTCTGTCAAAACAATGCTATTCAGCAGAGATTGAGGTTTAGCCACCAGAGGACCAACATTGGCCCACCAACTAAGTATAGCTCTTACAGATCATAGTTGCATGTGTCAGATAAAAATAAATTTGGGATAGTTTCAGGTTTCATCAAAACATAAAATTATATCAAATGGAAATATGAAGATATCTTATGTGTCAGATAAAAATAAATTTGGGATAGTTTTAGGTTTCATCAAAACACAAAATTATATCAAATGGAAATATGAAGATAACTAAGAATAAAATATTTGCCACTAGTGGCCCACTGGATGCCCATCATGGGTCCTGTACTACTTATATAGTGGGTGGGCCATTGATGGACCACCTGTGGCAAATATATAAGCAAGCGATATATAAAGTAACAAGATGCACTCAGAGAGAGCAAAACGCTCGACTCGATGTGACCAGTCTCACAAGTGTTATAAGGTATAACACACATTCACCATGGTGGCATTTCCAGAATTTTTTGAGGCTCATTGGCATCCAGAATATTAACTGGATCTTTCCTAAAATGTAATTACTCCTTCCCATGGCTAGCCCCTTCCTACTAGCCCCTTCCTACTTTTGAAGAAATATCAAGTAGAAAGCTAAAATCATTAAAATACATTGAAATGGGACCTATGAAAATTCATGATTTTTTGTATCCAAAATATGATCCAGGTCTTTCCCAAAAATTAGTAACTTCTTCCTTTGACCAGGGGTCCTTCTCGGGGTGAAGCTACTGCCTTGGTACTTCTCAATCTCTCGGCCGCCTTTGATACTATTGATCATTCCACTCTCCTCAGCTGTCTTCTGGATTGGTTCAGTGTTGGTGGCTCTGCTCTCAAATGGTTCTCTTCCTATTTGAAGGAACGCTTTCAATCTGTTAAGATTGGTTCTACTTTGTCTGATTTACAAAAATTGCTGTTCGGTGTACCTCAGGGTTCTGTTCTAAGTCCTCTGCTATTCTCTCTTTACACATCTCCCCTTTAATACTCTGATTGGTAAACACAAAGGCGTAAAATTTCATTTCTATGCTGACAATTCACAACTTTATGTCCATCTGTCGCACATGAATGCCTCAGCTGTTTTTGATAAGTTGAACAGATGCCTTCACAATGTTAAGGAATGGATGTAGGCTAGCAAACTTAAACTTAATCCAAATAAAAATGAGTTTATACTTTTGGGCTCCAAGAAACAGAGAGAAAAGTTAAATGTATGTTTCCTAATTGACATCTTGGGTAACCCCCTTCACCCCACCAAGTCAGTCAGGAACCTGGGTGTGTGGTTTGACTCTGATTTCTCTTTCTCTAAACACATCCAGAATGTTTGTAAAAGCTGCTTTATTCAACTGAGGGATTTTAGAAATATTAGGCAGTTCTTGACTCATGATGCAGCTGTGTCGGTTGCCAATGCTTTTGTTAGTAGTTGGTTGGACTACTGTAACTCACTTTTCAGGAGTCTCTCCAAATTCAATCTTCACAGATTACAGTCTATCCAAAATCGTGCAACCAGAATTGCTACAAATTCGAGTAAATATACTCGGATAACTCCGGTACTCGGGAAACTCCATTGGATCCCTGTTCAGTTTCGCTCAGAGTTCAAACTGGCTACCCTGGTGTACAAGTTTATTCATACTGGCTTACCTAAATATTTTACTCCATATCTATCCACATACCACAATACTTACAATACTAGACGTAGTCAGAGTGTTGCCAATTTCCTTAATGTACCAAAATTTCAATCTAAAATTCACAAGTCCACTAAGCAGTTTGGTTTCAGTTTCGCCTTTGATGCTCCCACTGTTTGGAATTCGCTTCCTGAAGACATTCGTGCATCACCCACTATTGCCTCTTTTAGAAAGAACCTCAAAACCTATCTCTACGCAAAGGCTTATCCACCTTAGCTCATTTTCTCTTATGGCTCATCCGTGGTGCCGACCTACTTCTGTCCCTGCACTTTGAATTTGCATATTGCTATTGTCTTGTTGCGCCTTTAGAGTCCACTACTCGGTGGAGATTAAGCGCTATAAAAGTCAAATTAGAATTAGAATCAGACAGCGAAATATTGATTTTTTACTAATGTGATAAAGAAAATCAGATTTCTCTGTATATGCCAAATTGAAAATCATTATCTGTCAAGTTGGACACCTCATCTTGGTTAAAGTTTTTTGAACAGCAAAATTTTAAATGCCGTGTTTTAATTTTTTCATTTCTTTTTAAAAACCTTTAAAAGAAATTGCTAAAAAAAGCCTAAAAACAGAAATTTAAAAAAAAACTCTAGAAATGACTGGTATTGAACCCCAACCATGAGATTACAAGTTCTACACATTACACTCACAGCCACAGAATAACCTGATTGGACACAAATCCACGAGGAAGAAATCCTGTCATGATATTGATTTTTGAAGACAAGCAGGTTTCACTGTATATGCCCAATTAAAATTTAAAAATAGCATCAGAGATGCCCGTACCCCACAGCCTTGGGAAATATTTTCAACACCATGAGATATAGAAGTACTGTACCAGTACAAACTTCAGGATACTTTCAGATCACTGTCAGTTATATAAAGGTCCAAACAATGTTTAAATGGAGAAATAATGTTTAAAAGAAAGATAATGCGTATAAAGATGAAGTATTAAAACAAGATAATTCAATGACAAGATGACAGCATTAATCAGTAAACTAAAATTCAACACTCTTTATATACATCTGCATTTCCGAATTATGGTTTAGATGGTTTGAATATTACCATGCATACAGAAGTGGTAATACATTTAATGAATGCTTATGTGTGGTGTTGGAGTAAAATCTGCGGCTCACTTGATGAAATTCTATCCCATTCTAACACAATGGGAAGTTATGAAAGTAAAATTCTTAATAAATTCTAATATGACTTTTGCTTAATCTGCATCAAAAGACAGACCCAAAGGTGCAACAAGATTTTAAAGGTCAAGGTCACTACGGCAAGGTAAAAGGTCAAATTAAGGTCACACCATGATAATACACACCTATAGCCAATAACCAATGTCCCTAGCAAGTATCAACTTCCTACACCTTACGGTTTCCGAGATACAGCCCCGACAATTTTATAGGTCAAGGTCACTATGGCAAGGTCAAAGGTCAAATCAAGGTCACACCATGATGCTGCACACCTACACCCCCTAGCCAATGTCTCTACCAAATATCAACTTCCTGCACCTAACAGTTTCCGAGATAAAGCCCGGACAATATTTTATAGGTCAAGGTCACTACAGCAAAGGTTAAAGGTCAAATCAAGGTCAGACCATGACGTTGCACACCTACACCCCCTAATCAATATCCCTACCAAGTATCAACTTCCTACACCTTACGGTTTCTGAGATATAGCCCAGACAACATTTTATAGGTCAAGGTCACTACAGCAAGGTCAAATCAAGGTCAGACCATGACGCTGCATACCTACACCCCCTAAGCAATATCCCTACCAAGTATCAACTTCCTACACCTTACGGTTTCTGAGATATAGCCTGGACAAGATTTTATAGGTCAAGGCCACTACGGCAAGGTCACAGGTCAAATCAAGGTCACACCATGACATTGCACACCTACACCCCCTAACCAATATCCGTACCACGTATCAACTTCCTACACCTTACGGTTTCTGAGATATAGCCCGGACAACATTTTATAGGTCAAGGTCACTACGGCAAGGTCAAAGGTCAAATCAAGGTCAGACCATGATGTTGCACACCTACACCACCTAACCAATATCCCTACCAAGTATCAACTTCCTACACCTTACGGTTTCCGAGATATAGCCCGGACAAGATTTTATAGGTCAAGGTCACTACAGCAAGGTCAAATCAAGGTCAGACTATGACGTTGCACAACTACACCCCCTAACCAATGTCCCTACCAAGTATCAACTTCCTACACCTTACAGTTTCCGAGATATAGCCCGGACAAGATTTTCAAACTCAAGGTCACTACGGCAAGGTCAAAGGTCAAATCAAGGTCAGACCATGACGTTGCACAGCTACACCCCCTAACCAATGTCCCTACCAAGTATCAACTTCCTACACCTTATGGTTTCTGAGATACAGCCCGGACAAACTATTTCCCGCCGCCCGCCCGACCATCCGGACACCATGGGTGAAAACAATACCCCAACAGCCATTAAGGGCTGTGGGGTAAAAACCTGTCTCCTGACTTTAATTTTCAAACAAATTACACCAAATTTGGAAGAATCCGTCTATACCCCCATCAAATACCTGCCCACCAAATTTGAGCTCGATTGATGTTATAGTTTTTGAGTTATAATGGCACAACAGTGCACATACAGACAGACAGAAACAAACTGATCACAATAACCCTCTCCTATCGTTGAGCGTTAATAAAGTGGAGGAAAGACTGACTGACCAAAATGAAGGAGTACAGAATAAGTTTGTTTATATAAATGACATTAACTTATGTTTGGTGAAAGTAAATGCACATTTTATCTAATTTTTCCAGGCATTTTACAACAGTGGGCATAAGCTGGTCCCTGAGCTAAAGCCACTGACTTTGGTAGTTGGTTTGCCAAAGTGGGCCACCCAATATATTTATATTTTGAAATAATGTGTTTTTAACATTGAATATAATTAAATAATATGGCAGAAAACAATAGTTGAGGTTGCTTATAAAGTTATTTACAATGCTTTAAAAATTTTGAAAAAAATGCAGTCAGTGGTCCAGCTGTGGCTCAGTAGTGGCCCATTGGCTATATTTTGCCACCCATAGCCAATGGTGGCCCACTAGCATCCTGCTATCTGGGAATCTCTATATATTTGTCATAAGGGAAACGTCTCAAATGTGGCAGGTGAACACACTTTGGCATAGCCAAAGTTAAAGGTGACACCATGATGCACACCTACACTCCCTAACCAATGTCCCACCCAAATGTCAACTACCTACACCTTATGGTTTCTTAGATATATCCCAGATAAGATTTTATAGATCAAGGTCACTATGACAAGGTCAAATCAAGATCACACCATGATGTTACACATCTACAACCACTAAGCAATGCCCCTACCAACTATCAACTTCCTATCAAACAGTAAAATATTGGGAATTTATTTCAAACACTTTTTAAGATGGCGGCCAACGAGAGAAGAAGAACGAACTACCAAATGACACTGCTATGGTACATACTAAACCACAGACTCAGCCAAATCCAAACGTCCATTTTTCTTGGTCGTTGGCTGGAGTCCTGCGGCCTCCCAAGTTAGCATTCAGTCCCACATGGTAAGGTATTGTAGCGCAATAAAATGCTTAATTTTTTCTGATATTTGTAGAAATATGGCAATAAAAGCAATTAATGAGCTGTCATATCATTTTATTATAAATATGGAAAAGATATACTGAGATATATAGACATATTGGTACACTTCACAACAGTGTATTCAATGATATCAATATTGAGTGCATGTGCACTTCCTTAGAAGACAATATAGTTACTATTTTGCCTTTTACTGAACCCCTTGTAACCTTCTACATAAAACACACAAACTGTTTATTGTGCTAAGTAGCATTTAAAATTTTCAGCAAACCATTATACTGAATTTAGTAACTAGAATGCAGATGTTGGCAAGTGAAAACTTGAGCTACAACACATGCATCTTTGTATCCACCTTTTTTTGTATCCACTTGAAAGATACAGCACCCTGGTTAGCAAGCACTTTACTCAATACCTATCTATACTCATGCATTTTTAGGATGATGATAATAGGTGAGATCCAGCAACTTCTAAGGTTGATCATCCAGTCTGACCTTAAGGGAGGGGTTTATGGTCAAATGACCATACCAAAAGATCTCCTGCCCATGATTTTCTACAGGTTGTTTTCACATCCCCAACACCCAGGACCAAGAATAAGCAGGTTATAACAACTTTTAAGTATGGTTCCCCTCGTTTGACCTCAAGGGATGGCCCAAGGTCAAATCTGACTAGGACAGGGTCGGAAAGTACGAGACCAAATTACTTGAATACCACGACGACACTTTACAACCAGAATTCAAAGTAACATAAAATATTAGACACAAATCTTAACATATTATAAACTTTTATTGCATGTCTATTTTACCAATTCTATGGTAATATCTTCTGGAATTACTCAAAGTTTTGTAATATGTAAAATATTATATACAATTCTGAAGAAATGATAAATTTTTATTTCATATTTTGTATATTTTACCAATTCTATAGTGATATCTTTTGGAAGAACAGTCAATGTTTTGTTTTCAAAAAATTTATTTCATGTTGGTAGATTGGTCCTACTGGGCATATGCTAGAACGTAATTTTTTCGGTATCTTGGAATTGGCATGATTTCACACTTGCCAGATACTGAAATGGAAAATTTGCTACCAACTCTGCCCTAAATCTGACCACAAGAGATTCCAAGAAACTTATTTTCTTATTAGTCGGTTTGACATCCAAAACTTTTCAGGCAAATAATAAGTGAGATATAGGCACCTTAAAGCCTGGCCAAAGTGAGGCTAAATTCAATCAAAGACAAGATCAACCCACAAATAAAGCTATCCCAAGAAATTTGAAAGAAGCTAGCTGATCTAGTTTTCCTCATGATCATTAATAGTGTGTGTTGGAGATGGCATAACAAACTAGAACTGAAACGATTATTCGTACTAATCAATTGTAAGGTTGCCTAAGCATTAGTTGATGCCAATATTGCTAAACCGATTAACTGTTTTCTTATGTATATTACCCCCAATTGGATTTGACGAGATTGTTAAAACTAGATTGGGCCAACTCGGCGCCAACATATCCCCAGACAGGTCATCACTCACGCCACAGGTTTTGATCGGGAATTTTTTAAAACATAATTACCCATTATTATATGAACTTCAGCACATCAATCTACTCTGTTTATATCTTCCAAGGAAGATGGTGTATCCCCAGACGCCGAATACATAACTCAAATTATATTTTCAATCTTCCTGCAATGATAACTCTAAACCTATTTTCAAAGTATTTAAATGATTGATGATTGAATGTCCATTCTAAAATAATAATCCCAAAAGAGCATATCTGTTTCTATATTTGTTGACAAATAAAATATTATTTTTAACTCAACTCATCATACTTTTCAATCTTCCTTCAAAGTATTTAAATGATTGATGATTCAATGTCCATTCTAAAATTCATAATCCCAAAAGCGCATATCTGTTTCTATATTTGTTCACAAATAAAATATTATTTAAAAAAAAATTATTTATATTATTATTTTATTATATTATTTTTAGAATTTGCAAATTGTTTTCAGTTATTCATTTCCTCTATACCTATATATGTGGTCCATATATATGCAACCTAAATATGTGACACAATCTCAGTTCTGACTCCCCTTTGTGTTATATGTAATGAAGCCCACCACCTCCCACCCCCACCCCTCTCCCCTACTCCACACCTCTCTCACTATTACACAAGATCTGCAACCCCATTGAGTTCTTTGTTTCTCATCTGATATCATTAAATACCTTTGTTTATTTAGTGTCACTCAATATAGCTGGAGGTCCCAGAGGTGGGTGGGGGGAATCCGGGTGGGGGATGCATAAATGGTAAACAAACAATCTATATAAAAGGGGTACTCAAATACAAAAAGAATTGAGAATTTTAAGTATGTGATTATCAACTGAAATGAGTTCATAACTGTAGGAGCTGTGTCAAAATTAACTGAGGCAAGTTGAATAAAACTGGGCTAGTTGAGGGTTAAAAATCCCCTACTTTTACTACATAAGGATATAATTTCATTAATATTGGGACTTAAAGCTCACTTAAAGTGTCCATTTTGTCTACTTGAATATGTTTAACCAGTTTCATTTTAAAAAGTTAAAAACTCAGCAAGCAGAGAGATAACACACAAAAATAAGTTCTTAAAAGCCTAAGATAGCCATAACATTATTAATATTCAAAATTTAAATAGACAGGCATTTCCTTTTAAAAATTCAAAGATTTCAGCTCTATAACCCACATAGTTTGACAGTTACTGGGCTTTAAAGTGGCATAATGTCCATAAATTGGGTTTCTGTGGGCATTTTACAATTGTTAAAGAGACCTTAGCAATTAAACAACAGATCTGAAACTTTTTGGGGGACATACATAACAAACAAAAATTATATATAATACAGTTTAAGACTTGTCACACTAAGCATTTCCAAATAACAGGGCAAAATACGGAAAAAATGTCCAAAAAGGCACTTGGGCGAGTGTCTATGGCCCTCATACACAGGTTAAATGTCTACTAAAAACCTTGATTTTCGGCATATGTAAAAAGGACATAATAATGCATTCCCAGATGGGATTTCAGCTCCATCAATCACATAGTTTAACAGTCACAGGGCTTAAAGGTGGTTAAAAAGTCCAAATATTGGGTCTCTGTGGGCCTTTTAGAGATCTCGATGTGGCTTTCAAATTAAAGCTTCAGACTTAAAATTTGTTACATACTAAGATTACACATAGAATATGTATCTAATAAAGTTTGAAACTTCTCAGACTTACCATTTCCAAGTTACAGAGCAAAATATGTGAAAAATGTCTTAAAAGGGTCACTCAGGTGGGTGTTTAAGGTCCTCATACACAGGTTAAATGTCTACTTGAAGCCTTGATTTTTGGCACATGTAAAAAGAACATAATAATGTATTCCCAGATGAGATTTCAGCTCTATCAGTCACATAGTTTAACAGTCACAGGCCTTAAAATTGGCAAAAAGTCCAAATACTGGGTCTTTATGGGGCCTTCTAGAGACCTAAATGTGGCCTTCAAATTAAAGCCTCAGACTTAAAATTTGTCACATACTAAGATTACACATAGAATATGCATCTAATACAGTTTGAAACTTCTTAGAATTACCATTTCCAAGTTACAGGGCAAAATATGTGAAAAATGTCTAAAAATGGTCACTCGGGTGGGGATTTATGGACCTCATACACAGGTTAAATGTCTTCTTAAAGCCTTAATTTTTGGCACATATATAAATAACATACTAATATCTTCCCAGATAGGATTTGAGCTCTATCAGTCACATAGTTTGACAGTCACAGGGCTTAAAAGTAGCAAAAAGTCCAAATATTGGGTCTTTGGGAGCCTTTTAGAGACCTCAATTTGACCTTCAAAATTAAAGCTTCAGACTTAAAATCTGTTACATACTAAGATTACACACAGAATATATATCTAATACAGTTTGAAACTTCTCAGACTTACCATTTCCAAGTTACAGGGAAAAAGATGTGAAAAATGTCTTATAAGGGTCACTCGGGTGGGTGTTTATGGTCCTGATACACAGGTTAACTGTCTATTAAAGGCCTAAATGTTGGGGCACATATAAGAAAACACATAGATATATTCCCAGATGATATTTAACTTAGATGAGAGACATAGTTTGAAAGCTACAGTGCTTGAAAGTGGCAAAAAGTGCATAAATTGGGTCTCTGTGGGCACTTTTGAGACCTTAAGTCGACCCCTTTGGGTAAACCTACAGCCCTAAAATTTTCTACAGACAAGGATTACATATCAAAGTTATACCTAGCGCAGTTTGAGACTCATCAGAATTACCACTTCCAAATTATAGGGCAAAATATGTGAAAAGTATAGCAAAAAATCCCCAAGTGGGGGTATTTATGGGCCTCAAACACAATTTTCTCCTCAACTTAAAGTCGTGATTTTCGGCACATGTACTAAGAACATATTAATGTGTTGTCAGGTAAAATTTCAGCCAGCTGAGCATCATAGTTTGTGACCTACAGGGCTCTAAGTGGCCAAAAGTCCAATTTCTGACCTTAAGGTGGCCATAAGTTCTTTTTTACTGGGAGTTTAAGGTCACCTTAAAATAGGGATCTTCCTTTGGGCACCCTTAACATGTGTACCAAGTTTGAAAAAAAAATATTAATTTGTTTTTGAGTTATCGCGTCCACAAGGAAATTTCTACGGCGGCGGCGGCGCAACGGACCTGAATCCAATATATCCCCGACTTTCGTCTGGGGATATAACTATAAATATTTGGAGTTTAGACATTAAAAAGTACCAAATTAGAGCATTTTATCTGTATTTTACTTATAAAATGTCAAAATATTATATTATTAGCCAATTTACCCAACAATCTGGTGAATTTTATGCTTTTCTTGCATGTCGCGATCCGCCATTTTGTTTGTTTACATCCGGAACATGCATGCATATGACGTTTTCGGTATTTCTCAAACATGCTAAACCTCGGAAATAGTTAATCGCTTAGTCGATGGTTAATGCAAGTGATTGCCTGGCTAGCAAATTTTGCAAATTACTTCAGCTCTATAATAAACACAGTGTTCACCGGATGCCTCAGGTGGATAAAATCAGAGGTTTCATTAGGAACACAAATCTGGTAGTTAGGTTTTACACGTTATATTTTAATAGTTTCAGATCCTGGTTCACTAATTGGTACTCTACATACCCAGACAGTGTTCAAGAACATGTCACAGCTGTAGTATATACTGTATAAAATAAAAGGCTTCTGTGTCAATTTCATTTCAAATTTCATATGAATGGTGAAAAGTTATTGCTATAAAAATACTTACAAATAAAATGTATGACATTTTATTTTAAAATGTATACAAGGGCACTTGTCTTGTTTCTGTATTTAATGAAATGTGATCTCAATGTGCTATAAAAAGGTTTATAACCTGATCTTAACTTGGATATACAAAAAGGTCTATCGGCAATTCACACTCACTGAAGGTAACTGGTATTTTTATTTAGCGGGACTTTATTTTCGCGATCGACCGGCATTCGCGAATATAGCGAAAATTAATTCCACGCGAAAATAACCACTTGTACAGTATATTCAACATCGTCAGAATTTTGGTCGATGGCAATGTCAAACACTCAGATATCAGAGTTTATAGATATTACAGATTTATTCCAACATAACCTCTGGTTCAAATTCAACACTTTTGTCATAATTTATAATTTACCAAAAAAAAAAAAAAAAAAAAAAAAAAAAAGAAAGAATTTGACAGAATTAAGAATTCCAGTCACAAACCACTGTACAGAAATTAAAATGCAAAACTCTGGGAGCAGAGAGTGTATACATGGTTAAATACACAAACATGGGACTACTTTTCCAGGGGTGCATAATTAAGGAGTTTCTCAATCAAGTCCACATGAGCGAGTAGCATTCTCCTGCAGCAATATCTCTTCAGTCCAAGGGCATCCAGGGCATCTCTGAAAACACAGGCAGAAATCACAGTCATGTAAATTAGTAATACCAAAAAATAAGAGATGAGATGAAAATCGTAGTACTGAGACCATCAATCATTTGCATGTTTTCATAAATCAGTGAAACAATTAGGTTACAGCTGTCACTTTCGATGCACTTACAGTATGGAATGAGTTGTATGAGAAAATGTTGAAAAGCACATGCACAGGTTGCATTTATTCGCCTTCTTCCCAGTGGGAGATAAAAACTCATGGAGCTCTGACACAGTGTGGGGACCATGAAACCCATGTACCACTTTATTTTAAATGATATGGATGTCAAAATTATGTTCATGTTTTAAGGGGCTATCAACGTAACGACATATATTTAGTTAGTGTAGTCCTCGCTAGGTGGCTTGTGTAGAAAGCACATATTTGTTGCTATGCACGGACTTCTTCGTAGTGTTTACAAATATGTTGAACTACGTCACACAGCAAGGCTAGTACGTTTACGCCTGTCCTTTTATATTTCAAGTATCTATATATATATATTAATCTACATACAACACACACACACACATATTTCGGCTTACTTTGTAAAGTTACAGGATAAGACAGGTTTATGTTTTTATACTGTGCAATATAACAGCAAGAGAGTGAAGAATGAGGCAATTTTTAAGTATCAACCGAAAGCCACGTGTACTTATTTACCTTTACATTGTTTTGATTGAATTACATTTTTTAAAAATACTTTCATAAGCATTTAACTAACAAATATGTAACTGTGATTGAAACCAGTAATCTTCGTTTATTAACAAATAACCATAATATAAAAATGCCACTTTAAATGTAAAATCAAATTCATTCAAATTTTAGCCCAGAAAATTGCCTATAGACACATACGTGAAACATAAGTATTGATCTTGTGTTGCGGACAGTCTTTGTCACGTTTATAAAGTATGTCTCTTTTTGAGGTGACCAAAGTTAGAGCACTTTCATTGCATTTTGTGAAAATTTTTATTGCATCATTTTATTAAATATAACAAAAACTAGAAATAGGCCGCCCTGTTGATAGTAGATGCGAATAGAAACAGGATAGCATAGAAGAACACACATTATCATGTGTAATGTCCACCCATGAACCTTTTGCCCAAATTGTACAGTAGTCTTACAAGACCCTGTTTCATTTGTAAAATATATCAATGATGCTTAAATATTTGTTAGTGTAGATGTAAATTATTTCAGCTTCATGCCTTTTTGCATTGGTTGGGTTGAAAATTTTGACGAAATCACTCTATCTTGCACGGTTAAGAAGATAGAAGCAAATTCCTGTTTTTCTATTTTTGGCAAAAATTTGAAAATTCAAAATGGCCGCCATTTTTGGGAAAAGGAAATTTTTTTGAAAATTGCCAAGAGTACATTTCTTAGATACCCTATGGGTCGAAAATTTCAACAAAATAACTCTATTTTGCACGGTTAAGGCCAGTTTGTGTTTTTCCATTTTGGGCAAAAATTCGAAAATTCAAAATGGCTGCCATTTTTGGGGAGGGGAAAATTTTTTGAAAATTGCAAAGATTACATTCCTTAGATACCCTGTGGGTTGAAAAATTTCGACGAAATCGCTCTATCTCGCATGGTTAAGGAGATAGAAGCAAATTTGTGTTTTGCCATTTTTGGCAAAAATTTGAAAATTCAAAATGGCCGCCATTTTAGGGGAGGGGAAATTTTTTTTTAAATTGCCAAGAATACAATGCTCAAATACCTGTGGGTCGAAAATTTCGACGAAATCGCTCTATCTCGCATGGTAAAGGAGATAGAAGGAAATTCGTGTTTTGCCATTTTTGGCAAAACTTCGAAAATTCAAAATGGCCGCCATTTTTGGGGAAGGGAAAATTTTTTGAAAATTGCAAAGATTGCATTCCTTAGATACCCTGTGGGTCGAAAATTTCGACAAAATCGCTCTATCTCGCACGGTTAAGGAGATAGAAGCAAATTTGTGTTCTGCCATTTTTGACAAAAATTCGAAAATTCAAAATGGCCGCCATTTTTGGGGAGGGGAAAATTTTTTGAAAATTGCAAAGATTGCATTGCTTAGATACCCTGTGCGTCGAAAATTTTGACGAAATCGCTCTATCTGGCACAGTCAAGGAGATAGAAGCAAATTAGTGTTTTGCCATTTTGGCAAAAATTCGAAAATTCAAAATGGCCGCCATTTTTGGGGAGGGGAAAATTTTTTTTAAATTACCAAGAGTACAATGCTCAGATACCCTGTGGGTCGAAAATTTTGACGAAATCGCTCTATCTCGCACGGTTAAGGAGATAGAAGCAAATTTGTGTTTTGCCATTTTTGGCAAAAATTTGAAAATTCAAAATGGCCGCCATTTTTGGGGAGGGGAAAATTTTTGGAAAATTGCAAAGAATGCATTCCTTAGATACCCTGTGAGTCGAAAATTTCGACGAAATCGCTCTATCTCGCACGGTTAAGGAGATAGAAGCAAATTTGTGTTTTGCCATTTTTGGCAAAAATTCGAAAATTCAAAATGGCCGCCATTTTTGGGGAGGGGAAAATTTTTTAAAAATTACCAAGAGTACAATGCTCAGATACCCTGTGGGTCGAAAATTTCGACGAAATCGTTCTATCTGGCACGGTTAAGGAGATAGAAGCAAATTTGTGTTTTGCCATTTTTGGCAAAAATTCGAAAATTCAAAATGGCCGCCAATTTTGGGGAGGGGAAAATTTTTTGAAAATTGCAAAGATTGCATTCCTTAGATACCCTGTGGGTCGAAAATTTCCACGAAATCGCTCTATCTCGCACGGTTAAGGAGATAGAAGCAAATTTGTGTTTTGCCATTTTTGGCAAAAATTCGAAAATTCAAAATGGCCGCCATTTTTGGGGAGGGGAAAATTTTTGGAAAATTGCAAAGATTGCATTCCTTAGATACCCTGTAGGTCGAAAATTTCGACGAAATCACTCTATCTCGCACGGTTAAGGAGATAGAAGCAAATTTGTGTTTTGCCATTTTTGGCAAAAATTCGAAAATTTAAAATGGCCGCCATTTTTGGGGAGGGGAAAATTTTTTGAAAATTGCAAATATTACATTCCTTAGATACCCTGTGGGTCGAAAATTTCGACGAAATCGCTCTATCTCACACGGTTAAGGAGATAGAAGGAAATTTGTGTTTTGCCATTTTTGGCAAAAATTCGAAAATTCAAAATGGCCGCCATTTTTGGGGAGGGGAAAATTTTTTGAAAATTGCAAGAGTACACTCCTGAGATACCCTGTGGGTCGAAAATTTTGCCGAAATCGCTCTATCTCGCACGGTTAAGGAGATAGAAGCAAATTAGTGTTTTGCCATTTTTGGCAAAAATTCGAAAATTCAAAATGGCCGCCATTTTTGGGGAGGGGAAAATTTTTTGAAAATTGCGCAGAGTACACTCTTGAGATACCCTGTGGGTCGAAAATTTTGACGAAATCGCTCTATCTCGCACAGTTAAGGAGATAGAAGCAAATTTGTGTTTTGCCATTTTTGGCAAAAATTCGAAAATTCAAAATGGCCGCCATGTTTGGGGAGGGGAAATTTTTTTGAAAATTGCAAATATTACATTCCTTAGATACCCTGTGGGTCGAAAATTTCGACGAAATCGCTCTATCTCGCACGGTTAAGGAGATAGAAGCAAATTTGTGTTTTGCCATTTTTGGCAAAAATTCAAAAATTCAAAATCGCTGCCATTTTTGGGGAGGGGAAAATTTTTTGAAAATTGCAAAGAGTACATTCCTTAGATACCCTGTGGGTTGAAAATTTCGACGAAATCGCTCTATCTCACACGGTTAAGGAGATAGAAGGAAATTTGTGTTTTGCCATTTTTGGCAAAAATTCGAAAATTCAAAATGGCCGCCATTTTTGGGGAGGGGAAAATTTTTTGAAAATTGCAAAGAGTACAATGCTCAGATACCCTGTGGGTCGAAAATTTTGACGAAATCGCTCTATCTCGCACGGTTAAGGAGATAGAAGCAAATTTGTGTTTTGCCATTTTTGGCAAAAATTCGAAAATTTAAAATGGCCGCCATTTTTGGGGAGGGGAAAATTTTTGGAAAATTGCAAATATTACATTCCTTAGATACCCTGTGGGTCGAAAATTTTGCCGAAATCGCTCTATCTCGCACGGTTAAGGAGATAGAAGCAAATTAGTGTTTTGCCATTTTTGGCAAAAATTCGAAAATTCAAAATGGCCGCCATTTTTGGGGAGGGGAAAATTTTTTGAAAATTGCAAAGAGTACACTCCTCAGATACCCTGTGGGTCGAAAATTTTGCCGAAATCGCTCTATCTCGCACGGTTAAGGAGATAGAAGCAAATTACTCAAAAGTAGTACTGAAAATACACAATGAAGTACCTAAATGGCTATTACTCATGTACTGACAAAGCTATCAGTCCCAAATGCAATACCAAGCGAGCTATGGACATAACAATCTTGTATTCAAAATTGTAGTAAAATATCTTTAATTATTTTGGCTTAAATGCACGGAAACCAATGGGTACTGAAAATAGCTGTACTTAAGTATTACTCAGTAAGCAAAAGAGGTACAACAGCCAAAAGCAATCCCAAGCAAGCTACTGACCCAATAAGCCTGCATACCAAATTTGGTGACAATAGCTCTAACACTTTTCCTTTAAATGAGCGGAAACCATGCGTGACGCCGGACATCGGACGCCGGACGGCGAAAAAAGCAAAAATAATATATCCACCCCCCAGGGGGGTGGACATAATAATTTATAACGAACTATTCTTTTAGTAGTTAGTTTCTTTTAAAACATTTTCTCAACAGCCCAAAAAGCAAGGTTTATTAAACTCAGTGAGTTTAAGTTGATAAACTTTCACACCACAGAAAATACATGGCTGTCTGTGAGAAAAGGTTTCTGCACTGCGTGAAATATGCGTTACGTTGATAGCCCCTTAACAAAATTTATTCATCCTTGGCTTGGATTACTGCACAAATGTGGAAAAGACAGTACTTTTTTGTTCACAAAACTGAAAGGAAAATTAGAGATATTCATTATTGAAATTCTGTCTTTCTCTCTAATCTGTTTGCAAATACTAAGTTTCTTGGTCACTTTGATAAGATTTTCTTATTTTCATTTGCCCCACTTCTTTCTAGTAAGCCTATCTAATTGGGCCAACACTAAAACAATTTGAGAGCAAATTGTGATTGGTTTTCCTTTAGCCAGATATTAACAAATACATCTGGCCAATATTGGAATATTTGGTCTCTTTTTCTCATGTGTAACATTATATATATATTTATTATACAAATACAACGCTTCAATGTGATACCCCTTACGTTTTAACTCAAAATACAAAGGTACACTGAAATGCATGTAAGGTGTTTTAAATACCATAAAGAAAACACTTGACTGGTCTAACAATACCAGCTAGTGATATGATGATCATATCTTCAGTTACTCGAGTTTATTGTTTCAGCTTTACCTCCATTGTCCGAACAAAATCATACATTCTATGTATTGTGAGGTAATAAAAGTCCCACTGTAATGAACATCAACTATTCCAATCTGGTCTTACCCTTCTGTATATTCTGCCTGCAATAAACCCAGGTATGTCTCCCATTTGTTCCCAATCACTTTGCCACAAGTGAAACATCTCACTGGAATAATCATTGTTGGGGATTTACAGTTTCACCAGTAGATGTGCTTGCCTTCCACAATATATCCCTCTGAGCAGTTATAACATAACCTCCAGGCTGTAAAATAACATAATAAAAACAACTAGAGGATCGCTAGCGAAGCAAAGCCACAAAGCATCCCAAAAGTAAGATGCTGTTGGCTGCTTATAATAGAAAGAAGATCTTGCCTAGATACCATGTTAATCTAAAATTATATCGAAAAAAAAATTGGAAAATTTAAAATGGTTTAGGAGATACAAGCAATTTTAAGTTTTACCATTTTTGTCAAAAATTCGAAAATTCAAAATGGCCGCCATTTTTGGAAAGAGGAAGAATTTTTGAAAATTGAGCAGAGTACCTTGCATATATACCCTGTGGGCCAAAAATTTCGCCGAAATCGCTCTATCTCACACGGTTTAGGAGATACGAGCAATTTTAAGTTTTACCATTTTTGACAAAAATTCGAAAATTCAAAATGGCTGCCACTGTTAGAAAGAGGAAAAGTTTTTGAGAATTGAGCAGAGTATGTTGGATATATACCCTCTGGATAAAAAATTTCGCCAAAATCGCTCTATCTCGCACGGTTTAGGAGATACAAGCAATTTTAAGTTTTACCATTTTTGTCAAAAATTCGAAAATTCAAAATGGCCGCCATTTTTGGAAAGAGGAAATATTTTTGAGAATTCAGCAGAGTACCTTGCATATATACCCTGTGGATCCAAAATTTCGCCGAAATAGCTCTATGTCGCACGGTTTAGGAGATACAAGCAATTTTACGTTTTACCATTTTTGTCAAAAATTTGAAAATTCAAAATGGCCACCATTTTGGGAAAGAGGAAACATTTTTGAAAAATCGCCAGAGTATCTTGCATATATACCCTGCGGGTCAAAAATTTCACCGAAATCGCTCTATCTCGCACGGTTTAGGAGATACAAGCAATTTTAAGTTTTACTATTTTTGTCGAAAATTCAAAATGGCCGCCATTTTTGGAAAGAGGAAAAATTTTTGAGAATTGAGAAGAGTATCTTGCATATACACCCTCTGGGTCAAAAATTTCGCCGAAATCGCTCTATCTTGCACGGTTTAGGAGATACAAGCAATTTTAAGTTTTACCATTTTTGTCAAAAATTCGAAAATTCAAAATGGCCGCCATTTTTGGAAAGAGGAAATATTTTTGAGAATTCAGCAGAGTACCTTGCATATATACCCTGTGGATCCAAAATTTCGCCGAAATAGCTCTATGTCGCACGGTTTAGGAGATACAAGCAATTTTACGTTTTACCATTTTTGTCAAAAATTTGAAAATTCAAAATGGCCACCATTTTGGGAAAGAGGAAACATTTTTGAAAAATCGCCAGAGTATCTTGCATATATACCCTGCGGGTCAAAAATTTCACCGAAATCGCTCTATCTCGCACGGTTTAGGAGATACAAGCAATTTTAAGTTTTACTATTTTTGTCGAAAATTCAAAATGGCCGCCATTTTTGGAAAGAGGAAAAATTTTTGAGAATTGAGAAGAGTATCTTGCATATACACCCTCTGGGTCAAAAATTTCGCCGAAATCGCTCTATCTTGCACGGTTTAGGAGATACAAGCAATTTTAAGTTTTACCATTTTTGTCAAAAATTCGAAAATTCAAAATGGCCGCCACTTTTGGAAAGAGGAAAAATTTTTGAGAATTGAGCGGAGTACCTTGCATGTTTACCCTGTGGGCCAAAAATTTTGCCGAAATCGCTCTATCTCGCACGGTTTAGGAGATACAAGCAATTTTAAGTTTTACCATTTTTGTCAAAAATTCGAAAATTCAAAATGGCCGCCATTTTTGGAAAGAGGAAGAATTTTTGAGAATTGAGCAGAGAGTACCTTGCATATATACCCTCTGGGTCAAAAATTGGCCGAAATAGCTCTATGTCGCACGGTTTAGGAGATACAAGCAATTTTATGTTTTACCATTTTTGTCAAAAATTCGAAAATTCAAAATGGCCACCATTTTTGGAAAGAGGAAACATTTTTGAAAAATTGCCAGAGTATCTTGCATATATACCCTGCGGGTCAAAAATTTCACCGAAATCGCTCTATCTCGCACGGTTTAGGAGATACAAGCAATTTTAAGTTTTACCATTTTTGTCAAAAATTCGAAAATTCAAAATGGCCGCCACTTTTGGAAAGAGGAAAATTTTTTGAGAATTGAGCGGAGTATCTTGCATGTTTACCCTGTGTGCCAAAAATTTTGCCAAAATCGCTCTATCTCGCACGGTTTAGGAGATACAAGCAATTTTAAGTTTTACCATTTTTGTCAAAAATTCGAAAATTCAAAATGGCCGCCATTTTTGGAAAGAGGAAGAATTTTTGAGAATTGAGCAGAGTATCTTGCATATATACCCTCTGGGTCAAAGTAGCTATTGTTTAGCTTTCCAATTAGCTACATGTCTGCAATTTCACTATGTTATAGCGGACCCAAAAGTAGATGAACAAGACCACTGCCGCGTGTGTATCTCCCGCCGAGCATTAAAGGGGAAGAAATACCTTTTCCGAGATATTCACAATTTTTCATTTTCCGCTAAAATCCAAGATGGCCGCCAAAAGTGGCGAAAAACTGAAATTTTTCCCCTAGGCACAGAATACTCTTGTACTACACTGTGGGTCAAAAACTTACTCGAAATCACTCTATTTCTTACCATTTCCAAGATATTTTCAATGTTTTATTTTCTGCTAAAATCCAAGATGGCGGCCGCCAAAGGTGGCAAAAATTGAAATTTTTCCCCTTTGCATAGGATACTCTTGAACTACCCTGCTGGTCCAAAATTCGCTCGAAATCGCTGAATTTCTTACGCTTTTCGAGATATGCACACTTTTTCATTTTCCGGTAAAATCCAAGATGGCCACCAAAAGTGGCGAAAATTGAACTTTTTCCCCTTTGAATAGGATACTCTTATACTACCCTGTGGGTCAAAAATTCGCTCAAAATCGCTCTATCTCTAAGGGTTTTCAAGATATTCACACTTTTTCATTTTCTGCTAAAATCCAAGACAGCCGCCAAAAGTGGCGAAAATTGAAATTTTCCCTTCTGCATAGGATACTCTTGTACTACCCTGCGGGTCAAAATTTTGCTCGAAATCGCTCTATCTCTTACGGTTTTCGAGATATTTGTGATTTTTTCACATTTTCAATAAAAGTAGCAATAAAGTAGCTATTACTCACTTGTACATTGAGCAACAGGTGTGAAACTTAAATATGTCACAGTTTACAAAAAAGTAGATGAACAACATATTTGAGAGAAACTGTGTAGCTGCAATACTTTTGAAGATATAAGCCATTTACTCATTATGGTTACCACTAAAAATTGACAAAGTAGCTATTACTCACTTAGCTATGAAAATACACTTCCAAACTACTGACCATGTTGAAGCTGTGGAGAAAGTACTTGAACAACATATTGGAACAAAATACTCTAAATGCAATAGTTTGAGAGTTATAAGTCATATTATATTAGGTAAAAGTGCTATTACTCACTCAAAAGTAGGCCAAAGTTCACCAAAGCCAAAAAATATTGAAGAGCGTAAAAATTCATTAGGACAAGTAATTTACCAAAAATGTGTAACTGTAGTAGTTTCAAGAAAACTGTGACACATTCACACACGCACTGACACACACACATGGTGAAAATTATAATCTCCTGCCAGCTTAAAAATTTCTAAATGTCAACTAACTTTGAATTTGCCACATATGAATAGAAACAAATGTCCCCAGGTAAGATTTTAGCTGGGTAAGCTGCCTTAAAGTGGCAAAAAATGTATGAAATGGGTCCCTGTGGGAATGATTTAGAGACCTTAAGATGACCTTAAAATTTAAACTACAGGGCTCATCTATGCAATGAGCTACAGGTCTGCAATTTTATTATGTTATAGCTGTCCCAAAAGTAGGTGAATTACATAGTATGTAAACAAAATACTCTAAATGCAATAGTTTTAAAGTTACAACTGATGTCCTCAACAGTGAGAATCTGAATGTAGCTATTGATCAGCTATGCAATGAACCCAGATGCAAATTCACTATGTCATAGCTGACCCAAAAGTAGGTTAATAACATATTTAAAGAATAAAAACCTCTAAATGTAATAGTTTTCAAGTTACAACTGATTTACTCAACAATGAGATTGATTTTGGGGTTCAAACAACTCGATCTATACAAAAATGACCCTCAAAAAATTCGAATCAGGGTTTTATACAACTCGATGTATATAATAGTGACTCCACACGTTTACTGTGCGGAAATTACTGTGTGGAGACGCACGGTATTTAGAGGGACCGAGCAATATTGGTAGTGGCATTCTACCACTAAACGCCCGCCTACCAGTGAACGCCCGCCTTATATTTCTTTGTTGGAGGTCAAGGACAAATGCTTCTATTTATCTACAAAATGGGTGTAACCGTGTTCACTGGTATTTCCGGTTTGCGCTAAAAACGGCCGATAATAGAGTTAAATTATTAAAATATAAAGCTTTGAAACAAATGTAGCAAGAGAGATTGGTCAGTTGTAAATGAAAAGTCAGATGTAAATGATGCATATTCAAGTTTCATTAATATGTTTAGAGCGGAGTTTGAGTCTTGTTGTCCGATAAAAAAATTTAGAGTACAGGTCATGAGTAAAAAGAAGCCATGGATTACTAAAGGATTGGAGAATGCGTGTAAAAAGAAGAATAATTTGTATAGAAATTTTCTTAAATGTAAGTCAACTAGCAGTCTATGTAGATACAAAGCTTATAAAAATAAATTAACCACTGCTTTGAGATATGCTGAAAAGGAATATTATAACAGACTATTGTATGAAAAGAAAGATGACATTAAAGGTACTTGGAAGATTATTAATAGTATGATAAAAGGTAATAAATCAAATGTTTCTTATCCAGAAGAGTTCTATGATAAAGGTCAGTGTATAAAGAATGGTAAGACTATTGCAGATGGTTTTAACAAATTTTTTACAAATGTTGGCCCCACATTAGCAGCTAATATCAAAACACCTGTTACAGCACAGAGTATTTTCGAAACGATGGGTATGAAAAATGTAAAATCAATGTTTGTTAATCCAGTAACACAAGTTGAGTTGTTTAAAATTCTTAATACATGTAAAGCAAAACATTCCTGTGATGTAGATGATATCAGTATGTATATTGTAAAAAACACTTTTAAAGCCATAGTTACTCCATTACTACATATTTGTAATTTATCATTTAGTACTGGAGTGTTTCCAGATGGTACAGTAGACTCTGTATAATTCGATTCAGCATTATTCGAATTTTGGTATTATTCGAACCGTCAGTCATGCACGAACATTTTTCTGTTTAAAATAAAGGGATAATTCGAAAATTACAATCCGAATTTCAGTATAATTCGAAGCTACTTTTAGGACAACAAAGCCATAATTCTAATGTAGTTTATAAGGGTAATTCGAACTACATACAACACAGAGAAATATTTGTTTAGTTAGTGGATTATTTGTACAACAGAACCGTATTGTGTTAGTAGCGGTAAACATTAAACAATAAACAAAGGGATTACTAGGCATACATAAAATATCAGATCTACTTACCTGAGTACTTTTTGACACATCAAAGTTAACAGTAAGCTTCAGAAAAGGGGATTTTATCCATTGTTTTCACGATTACATGGACGCCGCCATCTTTGATGTGCTTGGCGAGATCTAAACTGTGAAACCGAATTCTCCCCTGATTGCAATTAAGGTCCCCGAGAAAAACATTTCATCTGGAGATCATAGGACACTAAAGTTAACAATAAAGCAGATCAATGACCTTTCAAGTGCTTAATCACAAAAATCCTCAATTTCAATTAGACTTGGCTTGTGTCTATATAAACAGGTCTAAATCTCCTTCACATCATTCAGTTTAATACATGTGATTATTCTGTGAACATTATGGCCACTAAAAGGAAACATTCTTCAAAGCCAATGCATAAAAAGTATCAAGCTCTGCTTGAGGTTGAGAGTGGTGGCAAAAAAAAGGACATTGCCGAAAAATATGGAGTCCCTCTCAATACATTAAGCACTTGGATTAAAAATTCAAACAAAATTAAGCAGACTTTCCAAAGTGGTGATCAGAACCTTGCTAGAAAAAGATTGAAAATAGGAAAATATGAGGAAGTGAGTGCTGCTCTTATTAAATGGTTTACCAGTAAGATGGACCAAGGAGCTTCAATCAGTGGACCACTGCTGATAGAGAAGGCCCAAAAATTTGCCTCCGATATGGGTTATGATGACTTTAAGTGCTCCCAGGGATGGCTGACCAGCTTCAAGGAGCGTTATAACATCAAGCTGAGGTCTATCCAAGGAGAAGAGAGGGATGTGAAGACAGAAGATGTGGATGCCTGGCATCAAACAGTGTGGACAGAGATCCTTCAGGAGTATGAGGCCAAGGACATCTATAATTGTGATGAGTCTGGCCTCTTCTACAGGATCCTGCCAAACAGAACTCTCGCCTTCAAGGGCCAGAAATGTGCAGGGGGCAAGATGTCCAAGGAGAGGATTTCCATCATGTTTTGTGCAAACATGGATGGGTCTGACAAGGTGCCACTCCTATGCATTGGGAAGTCCCAGAAGCCAAGGTCCTTCCGAGGTCACCTGACTCTGCCCACTGAATATAAGGCCAATTCAAAGGCCTGGATGACCAGTGAAATTTTCATGGAATGGCTGAGAAAATTAGACAGTAAGATGTCCCTCCAGAGAAGAAAGATTGCTCTGCTCCTTGACAATTGCTCAGCCCACCCTAAGAATGTGAGTGGTCTTAAGTCTGTGAGGATGTTTTTCCTGCCCCCAAATTGTACCAGTGTCCTTCAGCCTATGGACCAGGGGATCATAAGATGCTTTAAGCATCATTACAAGACTGCCATCAACAAGAAGAACATTGAGGCCTTGGACAATGGCACAGAGTTCAAATTGTCAATACTGGAAGCCCTAAGAGAGGCCCAGCGTGCTTGGGCCAAGGTAACACCAGAGACCATTTCAAACTGTTGGCTGCATATGGCTTTCAGGGAGTATGGCTCTCCTAAGGAGTTCATAGCTCCTGAAAATGATCAACCAGGCCTCTCTACTGCTGAGTTTGATGAATTTGTTCAGGTTGATGATGGGCTAATCACATCTGAGATCCCCACAGATGAAGACATTGTACAAGAAGTTAGGGGGACACAGAATGAGGAGGAAAGTGACCAGGATGAAGGAGAAGTTGAGGATGACCCAATACCCAGCAATCGAGAAATGAAAGAAATGTGCAAGAAGATGAGGAGATATATAGAAGCTTTGAAAAATACACAAGGGGAACTGGAGAGCCTTACTAATATAGAAATATTAGTGAATAAGACCACAGATGCATCCAAGACACAAGTAAAAATTTCGGACTTTACAAACTAAGGGGAGAAAATGTTTAGTAGTAACCTTACAGAATATCTACGTATCCCAGTTGTGAAACGTTTTTGTTGTAAAAACACCATTTAAATTGCTTTCTTGTAGAATTTATTAGTTATTTTGTATGTGTATGTTAGAAAATGATGAAAACAGATAAACGGTAATAAAGTTTAATTTTCTTACGGGTTCGTTTGAGTGTTTTACTATAAATACCCTATTATCGCCCATACGTAAACGTAGTCAGTACTGCAAGCTGCCATCGGAAAGTATTATTCGAACTTGGTTTAATTCGAACCATTTCAGCAGGATTTCACCCATTCGAATTATACAGAGTCCACTGTATGAAGATAGCCAAAATTGTTCCCTTAATTAAAGCAGGTGATAAATCTAGTTTTACAAATTATAGACCGGTGTCTTTGTTGCCCCAGTTTTCAAAAATTCTTGAGAAGTTGTTTGACACTAGACTAACTAATTTTGTAAATAAGCATAATATACTTAGTAACACACAATATGGATTCAGAAACTCAAGGTGTACCGCAATGGCTTTGTTAAATTTTATGGAAAACCTAGATAATGCTTCAGAAAAAAAACTTGTCACTCTTGGTGTATTTATTGATTTAAAAAAGGCCTTTGACACTATTGACCATGCATTATTACTTGATAAATTGTACCATTATGGCATTAGAGGAATAGCTGGTGATTGGCTCAAGTCTTATCTCCTAAATTGTAAACAATTTGTAAATGTAAATGGTGAAAAATCAGATCAGCTAAATGTTGTATGTGAGGTACCACAAGGTTCTATCTTGGGGCCTAAATTGTTTATTTTATACATTAATGACATTTGTAATATATCCCAGGTATCAGAATTAATTATTTTTGCAGACGACACCAATATATTTTGTACTGGAGATGATATACATAATCTATGTAACTTAGTTTCACAGGAAATGAAAAAATTTCAATATTGGTTTGCAACAAATAAGTTATCTTTAAATATAAATAAAACAAATTTCATGGTATTTGGAAATAAATTTACTAATGTGGATTGTAATGTATTTATCAGTGAGTTCAAAATAAAAAGAGTATATTCTACCAAATTCTTGGGTGTAATGATAGATTCAGATTTAAGCTGGAAATCACAAACCATGTATGTGAAAAATAAATTAATTAGAAATCTATCAGCAATAAAGAAAGTAAAATCATTATTAAGTAGCGAACCATTGTTAAAGCTTTATTTTAGCATTTTTCAAACCCATTTGACATATTGCATTGAGGTGTGGGGAAGTTGTTGTAAAACATACTTACTGCCAATTATAAAGGCACAGAAAATGGCTGTTCGCATGATATGTAATCTGAAGCATAGGGAAGATACTACTTTTTATTTCAAGGAATTAAAAATCTTAAAGTTTCTAGATCTGGTTAAATTTAAAATTCTGCTATTAATGTTTAAAGCTAAAAACATTGAGTTACCTACCAATCTACAAGAACTGTTTGGTACTAAAATAGACAAGAGATATGTAACTAGAAAACAGAATAATTTTATAGTGCAGTATTCAAAAAGCGGGGTAAAATCCATGTGTTTATCAATTTTAGGTGTCAAGTTATGGAATGCTCTTGAGGATGATCTGAAAGAATGTAACCTGTTAGTCAAGTTTAAAAAAGTACTTAAATCAACATATTTAGACAAGTACTAATATATTGAGTATTCTTAATTTATTGTTTATCAATGGGTAATTGACATTATCTTGTATAAATATATAATCTTCGATATGAACCATACATCCTATTATAATTTCTAACGCTGTAGCAATATTATGTATTCCGGATGAGTCCTTAGGGAACAGCCTCGATAAGCTTGGCTTCAGCTGTTTCCATTTCGTTAGTTTCTGTTCATAGTCAAAGTTCCTGGTATTATAATGTACATTGTTATAGTGTAATTGTATGTACAGAAATGAAATAAACTTATATCTATCTATCTATCTATGTAGTAACATGCACCTGGATTATTAATTGCTGTGTACATCATTTTACAATCTGGTAAAAGAAGAATAAAATATAAATCTGTTTATATAATTTAAATTCAATACTGCCTGGCGCCATAACTTGGCACACCTTTGACACAAAATCCTTATTTTCGTTTGTTTTAAGTGAAGTTCCGTGAGTTTCTTTTTATTAAAAGATGTATTGACACAAGCGCAAGTTATACAAATACTTTACTGACACAAGGTACACAAAATAAACTGTTTAGAATCGTTTTTAAGGGGCGATAATATAATTTCTACATGAAATCAGCACCTCAAATTGGCACAATTTGCATACGGAAAATGCCGAAGATATTTAAATTATTTCTGTCGTCATTTCAACTTCCTTATTTGGTATATGAAAATCCGCGAGTGTTGGCAATAAAAAAAGAATAATAAGTAATATTTCATCTTCCGTTTTGTGCCAATTTGAGGCGTGTGCCAAGTTATGGCGCAATGCAGTATATTTGCTTCAGCATGGGCGTTTATTGCCTACCGTTGCATTATGGGCCTAACGACGGTAAAAACGGAAGGGAGCACACAAACCACAGCATTAGCGGTCACTTTGTTTAAAAAAATAGGTGAATTAATCCATCCCATCATTTATAAAGTTCAGTCTCCAGCATTGAAACTGATATTAGCTGAGTAAAATACCAAAAATATGCAATTATCGCTCATATCTCCAAATATCACCCGTGCGTAATATTGGTCTATTACCACTTCATTGGCTATAGATAATAAGCACCAAGGGGGTATAAATTGTTATTTATATATTTTTGTTAAATTAACGTCCAAATAACATATCCACAGTTTTAACCAAAAAATAAAGTGGTGCCCGCCTGACCAGTAATTCTATTTATCACAGACCTGTGCCACATTTTCAATCAAAACATCGGAAGTATCGGAAGATTTTGGGGGCGGTCTCTCGGGGGTTACTAACACTTAAATTCAATATAGACCTGTAACCTCATTGGCTGATTTTCTATAGAACAGAAAATGCATATTATATTTAGATATCCTTGACATTTTATTATCTATTTTTGGATGGAACATGTCTTACTTTTTCTTCTGAAAAAGGGATCTCGGACATAAATCAAACATGGTAGTCTATTTGTAAACAAATCATAAGATATTCTGTTTGAATACCTTGACACATTTATACACCTATTATTTCACTAAGAAACATGTATGTGTACAATGAAAATAGTAACCAAAATATATATACTTTTTCCGAATATAAAATGAAAATAACTATACATCAACATAGCCATAACTTATCAAATAAATGTAATGTAATCCTCAACCATGGAAGAGTTTATCATGACAATCAATTAATAATACATGATGTGGAGTTTTAAAAGAAATCTTTGGTTTTAAATAATAAGTATTGTCCAAAGCTGTAATTTAACTAGTTACAGAGAAATTAAATAAACTGGATATGACGAATTTTGAGTGCACAGACCTGTACCACACAGCCCAGATGTGAGATTTAATTAAGTACAGACCTAATTCACAAACTGTGTGGCACAGGTCTGTGCACTCAAAATTCGTCATATCCAGTTTGTGGATTAGGTCTGTACTTAATTAAATCTCATATCTGGGCTGTGTGGTACAGGTCTGTGCACTCAAAATTCGCCATATCCAGTATGTGGAATAGGTCTGTACTTAAATAAATCTCATATCTGAGTTGTGTGGCACAGGTCTGTGCCCTCAAAATTCGTCATATCCAGTATATGGAATAGGTTTGTACTTAAATAAATCTCATATCTGGGCTGTGTGGCACAGGTCTGTGCATTCAAAATTCGTCATATCCAGTTTGTGGATTAGGTCTGTACTTAAATAAATCTCATATCTGAGTTGTGTGGCACAGGTCTGTGCACTCAAAATTCGCCATATCCAGTATGTGGAATAGGTCTGTACTTAAATAAATCTCATATCTGAGTTGTGTGGCACAGGTCTGTGCCCTCAAAATTCGTCATATCCAGTATGTGGAATAGGTTTGTACTTAAATAAATCTCATATCTGGGCTGTATGGCACAGGTCTGTGCCCTCCAAATTCGTCATATACAGTATATGGAATAGGTCTGTACTAAATAAATCTCATATCTGAGTTATGTGGCACAGGTCTGTGCACCCTAATTTTGTTAATTCCAGTATATGGAATAGGTCTGTACTTAAACAGATCTCATATCTGGGTGGTATGGCACAGGTCTCTACCCTCAAAATTCGCCATATACAATATATGGAATAGGTCTGTACTTAAATAAATCTCACATCTGAGTGATATGGAAAAGGTCTGTGCACTCAAAATTCGTCATATCCAGCATATGGAATAGGTCTGTACTGAAATAAATCTCAGATCCGAGTGGTAGGGCACAGGTCTGTACACTGAAAATTGGACATATCCAGTATATGGGATAGGTCTCCACTTAAATAAATCTCACATCTGAGTGATATGACACAGGTCTGTGCACTCAAATCTCGCCATATCCAGTATATGGAATAGAATAGATCTGTACTTAAATAAATCTCACATCTGAGTTAAATGGCAGAGATCTGTTAGCCCTACTTTTATCATATAAAATGCAAGGAATAAGTCTGTAATTAAGCAGATGAATGAATTTTTATGATATGACCTAGATATGTACTCTGCAAGTTCGTATGTCTCATGACATTCAATATGAATAATTCAGGCATTAATATTATTGTTATCCTTTCATAATTACAAATTAAACACACATAAGTGAACCAGAAGAGAAATGTGTGTAAACAGTGTGTAAAAGCATCACCACGAGTACTGTAGACAGCTATTAAATAACCAAATGTGAAAATTCCAATTCTATTTATAGAGCTAAACATAAAAATACACAGGCTATTTATAGAGCTGTTTCTCATTGGATGAATATTCCCTTATATCTCCATTGTAAATTGGCTTGCTATAACACACTCTATATTTTATTATATGTGTTACAGAATTTGATTGACAGTTTCAAATATCATCAAATGTGGCAGAGGTCAGTTCATTATAGGTTCTCTGACCAGTTTATCCTTCAGTTACAAAATTACATAACTGCATAAGAAAGTAAACAATCTTTTGTCTGCCCCATCCACATTTTGAAACCTGGGGTTATTTGTATACCATATACTTATTTGGCTTGTGATAAATCAATGTTGTACGTTATTTTTTTGTTTATTTTTGCTTAGTAATAATTGGATATTTATTGTTAAAGTAATTATGTACTTATTAATTCAATTAAAATTAAGTAACTTGATTTCATTATCTTGTATATATTTGCAGGTTTACTTTTGCCTGATATGGTGATAAATCAGAAAAGTGTATCATTTATTAATTGTTTCTAAGTCTCACATAATGATTTGTATGCATGATTAATGGAGCTTCTCAGAAATATGCAGTGACCACCGTTAAAGACATGAAGTAGACATAGATTTACATTACTGCCTACCAGTGGATTACAAGCGTACCAAGGGTCAAAACAGAATGCAGCCCAATAGCTAAATCATTACTGTTAAATTTGTGTACGAAATATGATGATTTCATGTATACCTTAATTTATGTACTTTGTTTTAAATGGTATTATGGCATTCCATGAAGTTAAGCACCCAAAAATGTCTTTACTGCTGTAATGTCCTAATACCACAAGTGCAGAGGCTTGTTGTGAAACAACTTTGTGATAAACAGAAAAGGAAATAATCGTGTTTGTACGTTATTATTTACATTGACACATTGAAACACAACCATAATGTGATTGCTTGGTGAAGTATTTATCACAAATTCTGTAACTGGTCACCAGAAGCAAGAATGAACACTTTGTATCCTCCCTGGCCTTATATATACAGACATGACTGTAGCTTATCCTTTGCATGATTAAAATGATTTTTTTTTTGATTTTTTTATATACTTTGAGTGTCACCACATAGGACTGGATCATGATTAATTCAGGATTATCTGTTGTAGTATTTATCAAATGTTTAGTGCTTTAATATTTTCATGGAAGAATTGCCGGCATTACACATACATAGGATTAAAGGCCAACTGTCATTTTCACATGTAAATCCAACAGGACATCTTCAAAGGGTCAACTGCCTAAAATTGAGTGTGTTATGTTTATAGTAAGCCAGGGATTACACAAAAATAAACATGTGAAAAAACGGATATATTTTTTCTTACTGCAAGTATAAATATCTTCGAGGACTGCAAGTATAAATATCTTCGAGGATATAACAACTGCCCCCTCAAAAAAAAAACTAATATTCTTAAATGAGTCTTTTTAACTTTTTCATAAAATTTAATGTAATTGCTCCTTTTAATATTACTTCAACAGTCCATGTTTTATCATCATAAACGGAGTTATAGTTAAACCAAACTGAGTTAAATGAGTCTTTGTAACTATTAAAATTTAAAGTCAAACACAATTACTCATTTTAATATCAGTTCCAACAGTCCATGATTTTATACCACAAAACTGAGTTATAGTCAACAAAAATGTTCATGGAAATCCTGAAATAGAGAAAAGTCTGTTATTAACTTCTTTAATACTACATTAATGTCAATAATCTCTGAGGAGGTTTCCTGTCCCTCTGAGGATATCGTCTGGCACTACCTTCTGTCTCTGTAGTTTCGGTACTGGAAATTGGACCACTTGATACAGCCTGAGCAGTAGTGTTATCAGGAAGAGTAAACTCCTCTCGATTAACCTGTTCAATGATGGTTTTTGAACAGTCAGATTTTGGGATGAAACAAGATCGTAACTGATCTTCATGTCTTTTCCAAGCAATGTCGTCAACTTGCACTTCATAGTTCCTGGGGCTAACTAAATTGAGAACCACACCAGGCACCCAACGCGCACCTCGCCCAAAGTTCAACACAAATACAGGATCGCTTACTTTAAACTTTGCAACACAATCCACATTCTGTTGAAAGATTTTCACTTCTTTGCTTAAGTTCTTGGATCTTAGAGCACTGAGTCTTATCCGTAGTTGTCTGTTCATTAATAATTCTGAAGGGGATTTCCCTAAGGAAGTTGGTGTAGCCCTGTACGTTAAAAGAAATCTGTCCAGTTTTGCTTGGATTGATTCCCCTGTACTCCCTATTTTGGTGAGTTTTCTTTTGAACTCTCCCACATATCTTTCTGCTAATCCATTTGTTGTTGGATGTCCAGGTGATGTGGTAGTGTGGTGAATGTCATTGTCTGATAGAAATGCCTTAAACTCACTACTAGTAAATTGCGAACCATTGTCAGTCACAATATGTTCAGGTAATCCGAAATAACTGAAAACATGCCTGAGAGCGGCTATGGTACTTGCAGAAGTAATGTGGACCATAGGCACAATATCTACATATTTGGAATATGCATCCACCAGAAGTAAGAACATTTTATCCCAAACTGGCCCTGCAAAGTCGAGGTGTAGGCGTTTCCAAGGTCCTCCGGGCCACGACCAGGAAGCTGTTTCTGGTGAATGTGGAGACAAAGCAGCTTCTTGACATGCTACACACATTTTCACCGTTTCTTCAATTTCCTGATCCATTTTAGGCCACCATATGTATTTTCGTGCTAATTGTTTCATTTTTACCATTCCCATGTGTTCAGAGTGTAAATCCTTTAGAAGTATCTCACATAGGGAATCTGGTATAACAACCCTGTTGTCCCATAACAACACGTCATCCTCATTCAACAATTCCAATCGTTTCCTGTAAAAAGGATGTAATTCAGAGTCCACCTCTGATGACCAACCGTTCTTTGTAAACTGCAAAACCCTATATAAAACAAGATCCTTCCTGGTTTCAGAACGCACAGTCTGAGCTTTCACATTATTATCTGTGTCCACACACACACATTTTCTTTGCTGGTGATGAATGCAATTGTGTAGTTGTAGGCCGCAAGTGTAAGTGCCCAGCGTTTTATACGTGCTGAAGCTAACTGTGGTACACCTTTGTGTTCACCCAGTAATGTAACCAATGGTTTATGGTCTGTGAAAAGTTCAAAATGTCTGCCCAACAAGTACTGACGGAATTTGGTGACACCAAAAATAATCGCCAGAGACTCCCTTTCAATCTGAGAGTAGTTACATTCTGCACTGTTTAGAATCCTTGAGGCATAAGCCACAAGTTGTATAGGTCTCCACTTTGAGCTGGTTGGAGCAAAACTGCACCAATGCCAACTGAAGACGTATCACATTTCATCACCAATTTCTCTTTTTCATTGTAATGTTTCAGAACAGTTTCAGAGCACATAAGGTCTTTTATTTTCTCAAATACTTCAGTTTGTGATTTTCCCAACACCAGACTGTCTTTTTACAAAGCAATTTATACAAAGGTGACATGACCTTAGAAAAGTCCGGTACAAATCTTCTCAAGTAGTTTCCCATCCCAATGAAAGATTGCAGCTCACTAACATTAGTAGGCGGTGTTGCCTGCTTCACTGCTTCAACTTTCTCTTTTGTAGGTTAAATTCCATTTCGGGAAATGGTACATCCCAGGTATGTAATTTCATCCATCATGTAATGAAATTTGTCCTTCAGTTTTAGACCACAGTCCTGTAGTTTTAAAAGAACTCTGTACAAATTTTATTTGTGTTTTTCTTCATTCTCCCCTGTAACAAGAATGTCATCTACGGAGATGCAACAACGAGGTAATGCTTGTAATACATTTTCCATGATTCTTTGGAAGATTGACACTGCACTATTAATGCCAAATGTAAGTCTGTTATACTGATAAAGTCCCTTTGTTGTATTAATTGTAGTATATTTCCTGCTTTCAGGCGCTAATTCCAACTGGTGATATGCTTGTGACAGATCAAGCTTTGTGTATTTTACTCCACTTTTCAGCTTGTGAAGTAACTCATCAAATGTAGGAATTGGGTAATGTTCTAAATCAGAACATTTGTTTATTGTCACTGAATAATCTCCACAAATTCTCAAGTCACCACTTGGTTTGAGCACTGGCACAGTGGGTGAAGCCCAGTCCGAATAGTCAACCTTTTCAATGATACCTTCAGCTTCAAGTTTGTCCAATGCCTTTTCATACTGTCCACATATTGAAAATGGCACAGGTCTCGGTTTGAAAAAGATGGGTTTGTGATCGTGTACTCGCAAATGCACTTGGATATCTTTCAGCTTTCCCACCACACTAACATCAAATAAATCTGAAAATTTCTGTATGATTTGATCCCTTTCTGAGATGCTAACATTGAATATGTTCTTCCAAGGTAGCTTTAACTTCATCATTATATCTCGGCCAAGGTCCCTCAGTTTCTACAACATGAATAACAACGTTATCCTTTTGATCTCCAGTTTCTACAACACGAATAACAACGTTATCCTTTTGATCGCCAATCTGAACTTCCATAGATTTCTCTCTTAAACACTTTATTGCATCACCTGTGTATGTTTTCAAAACAGCTGTAGAAGGGTTAAGTGATTGTACTGATAACCCCAAACTGGCGAAATCCTTGGTATTCAGTATTGTAACTGAACTGCCTGTATCAATTTCCATATTCAGAGACTGTCCTTCAACTGTAATTGGTAAACAGAAATGCTTGAGCTTGTTAAGATCTGTATCCACTTTGTTCATGTAAAATGTAAACTCCTCATCATCAGAAACTGGTTCTGAGTCTAAGGTAGTCACGTAGTGTGTACGACCTTGACCCTTGGAGCTATCCCTTTGTTTCTTGAAACAAACTTTTTCAAAATGTCCTTTCTTGTTACAATAGTGGCAAATGTCATTTTTATGTTCACAGTTTGGAGCTAAATGTTCACAGGAACCACAACGGAAACACTTTTTGTTACCTGGTACCGATTGTTTCTTGGAACTTCCTTTCCCATGTTTGAATCTTTTATCCACTTTATGAACCCCTTGCTTTGGAATTTCATGTTTCTGATTTTCAACCAACTGTCAAGATTCCTGTTCTGCAAGTTCATCTACCCGTGCTAAATCCACAGCTTGCTGAAATGTTCTTTCTTCAGATAACAGTTTCTTTTTCGTATGTGGGTTGCGGACACCTCCCACAAACTGGTCTCAGAGTGCTCTCTGTAGAAATGTACCAAAATCACATGTAGTAGCCTGCCTCTTGAGCTTATTTGCATACTCCAGAACAGATTCATTTTCACTTTGAAAGGTATGGTAACACCTGTAGGTTTCAGCCACAACAAGAGACTTGGGTTTGAAATGGTCTTTCAATAATTGAGTCAATTGTTCATAGCTTTTATCTGTAGGATTATCTGGTAAACACAAGTCTTTCAAAGTACTGTAAGTCTTTTTACCCAACAAAGAAATTGTGAATGCAACTTTCTTACGATCTGCTGCTCTTTTCTCTTCTCTTGATGCATTTGGTGCAACAATCCCTATATCATGGGCCAGGAAATAAGCTTCAAGTCTTTCACTGTACTCAATAAAATTTCCTCCATCAAAAGGTTCAAAACTGTAAGAGGCCATAATGAATCAATGTATGTAGTACATGTTTATATCCTTTTAAAAGCTCTGTAGTGTATGTATATATATATATATATATATATATATATATATATATATATATAGCAACACTGTAAGTGTGAATGTACTTGCATGAACTATGAGAAGCAGCACTGTAAACCTTGTAAGCACAGACATTCCCCCCACGGAAATGATCCAGTGCAGTGAACTGTATATGAAGACACAATGTAAACAATGCACATACTGCACTTTATCCTTGTCGCCATTTGTTATGTTTATAGTAAGCCAGGGATTACACAAAACCAAACACGTGAAAAAACGGATATATTTTTTCTTACTGCAAGTATAAATATCTTCGAGGACTGCAAGTATAAATATCTTCGAGGATATAACAGAGTGTGCTGATGTTGAACCAGCAATCATAAAACTGGAATTTAGTGATTATATAACACACCACAATAATGCAGTTGGGTACGGAGATACAATGCTGCACCAGAGACATTGGTCAAAGACAAATGAACATCCAAAGGTTGTAGTAATCCACATTAGGAGGGCTGAAATGGGAGTTCTTGATTGTGTAATCATTTCATTATTGAATCTGGTTGATCAGTTCGGAGGTTGAGGATGTATGTCATAGAGACATTACATCCACAGTTGTATCAGCATTTGGATAAGTATTCTTACATAAGAAATGTAATTTCCCCCCCCCCCCCCCAAGAAAAAAAAGAAATTAAGACATACCCAGCAAGCATGATCATATGGGGCCTATGTGGGCTATAGGCGCGCAAATAGCAATATGGGTCCTATAAAGGATATATATGGGCACAGAATGCCCAAAGGGGGCCCATATTGGTCCCATTTATATAAAAATACTTAATGTTCCCTAAATAGTACAAAATGAGGAAAATAAAACAGATTTAATAATAGATTCATTTGGCATCATGTTGATTTGGACTTCATAAATCCTAGAGGAAAAATGTAAATATATATAACAAGTGTTCTTTATTAACTTCTCATCTGATTTTGAATGAAAAAAATCCAAAAATAGAAAAGGTCCTATTTGAGAAAAACAACTCGCCACAAAAGCTTTTTAAATAAAAGTGTACACGCATATTGGTTGGACCTGTGAAGGTCAAAAATGGGTATAATATTCTCACAAGGGACCCTCATTATTATCACATACAATAGCCATTTTATAGCTCTGTAAATGTATTGTCAACTTTTTGTAAAAACTGTATTAAATTAAATTTGTTGTATATCTCACTAATTAATAATCTAGTGGTTTATATTACCTTAATGTACCACAAACACCTTTTTCATGTATAAGAGAACAGAAATCCTAAGTCTGCAGTTGTGGAAATTCTGTAAAATTTTAGTTTCTCTTAGTTTAACTCAAGGGGTCATTAATAGGTCCAACCCCCTATATCATGCAGTACAGATATGTTTATCTTTTCACACAGATAGTATTTTGAGGCATTGCTAGGAAAATGGGAAAACACCCCATGGTGTGAAACAGGGTAGCCTTTCGTCACTAGGATACAAATTACAGTACAATTTAAAGATTATAAATATGTGTGAGAAATCTATGAAATTTGTAAAAAAATAAGGCTAAAATAATAAACTATGATATTTTTGGTGGGGATTCATAATGAAAAAAATCTTTATTAATCAAATAATGCATGTGCTTAATTATATCAGTTAACTGAGGATTTCATCATGTGTTTTACTTGTGTCTTGACAAGGCTATGTAGCTGTTTTAGCTTGGGCCATCTGGAAAAAGGGTTTGGGTGAATCATTAAGTGATGAGTTTCTGATACACATTTCTGTATTCTGTATAAGACAAGCTTAGACACAAATGTGGTACATCATAAGATTTTGAACTTGAAATGATTTGAATTACATTCTGGAAATTGGATAATAGTATAGTATGAATCAAGATTGTATTGTGCATTATTTACAAAGGCTTCATGAAAGTGTATTAAAATATTAGACAGAATATGTGGGCAAAGTGTGAAGGAAATTGCGGACTGTTCACACAGATCAACTCATTTTTGAGCTTCTATTACATGCGAGCTGAACAACAAATGGACCTTGTGTTGGTAGTGCACATTTAAAAACTGAGCCGGTCCATACATCTGAACCTATATGTAGGACCAATAAGAACCTGGATGCAGTTTACCATATAGTGCCCTTGTCAGACCCACATATAACCCATATACAGAGCCCATACTGGTCCCATCACCAAACCATTTGCAAAAACCATCTGGGCCCCATGTTCAAATTACAAGTTGGGCCCATGTGGGACCCATTTATTTCACAATAAAGGCCCCATATGGGGCCCATATATGACCCTTATTGATAAACCATATTGGTCCCATCAGAAAACCGTTTGCAAAAACTGACTGGGCCCATATAGGGTGCCCACAAAGGCCCCATATAAGAACCCATTTGGGACCCTTGTTGGTCTGATATGTAGTGCTGGCTGGGTAGTGCTTACTGTATTCCTTGGTTCCTCACACCATACCTTGAAACAGTATATTTTAAGTAGGGCTGGTACGGGTGTTGAAAAATGACATTGAGTACTCGCCCTCTCATAACCGGCCCGAATTCGAGTAACCGAGAGATTTAGTATCGACCATTAGAAGTCTTCTGTAAACAGATAGTCGGTTCTGGAAACGAAACTTTTGAAGAAAAACGTGTTCTATTTGACCAAATATTATAGAATATGGAGTAAATTATACATTTTCAAGCGAAAATGACAACTTTAATTGATATTATGTGATGGAAATGCTGAAATGTTGCATATTTTACACAAATGTTTCATACGTGGGCAATAATACAATTGGAGTGGTTATTTACCCAACGGCTGTGTACGCTAGCTGTGATATTGGTCTAGCGTACCCAACGGCTGTGTATACAAGATTTATATCATTGCTAGCGTACCCAACGGCTATGTACACAAGATTTATATCATTGCTAGCGTACCCAACGGCTATGTACACAAGATCAGTGCTAGTGTACACATATTTTAATCATTTCTTCCTTAAATTAACTTTGTTAAAATGTAACAATAAGCTGAATAAGTCTAATTCAGAGAGTGCTCCTTGGCCCATTTCTGACTACTCAAAAAAATTCCTTAAAAACTAATTACTTCACAATGCCTTGGATACAGACCTCTTGAGTACGCTATGAAGGGTACTGATATCGAGTACACAACCATTAAGTGTAGTGTTGGTATCAAATAATAATATGTATACCGATATCAAACCATATTTTTGCTTCTGTATCGATCGATATTGAAATATCGGGTCATGGGTGTTTTCTGAGAAAGAGCTTCCAAACCCTTTCACGAGTTTTAGAAGTTTCCCGAAACGTAAACAAATATGGTGCTTCCGGTTTAGCGGTCAGTGAAATTTGAGAAAAAAATGATAGGAAAACCAATATATTTCTTAACTTTTATATTTTATTTACATGGAAAACAGCTTAATTGCATCTATTTAGTAGTATGTTACGATATTGTACCCTACATTATCGATATCAGTATATTTAGCATGGATCGATAAATATTTCAATATCGATAAACAATACCAGCACTAATTGAGTGCATACTACCTTGGGTAATGAGAAATTGGGCAGGCTGTGAAAAATTTGGAGTTGTTGGGTACACAGCGATATAGATCTTGTGTGCACAACCACTGGGTACACTAGACCAATATCACAACTGCTGGGTACGCTAGCAGTGATATGGATCTTGTGTACACAGCCACTGGGTATGCCAGCAATGATACTGATCTTGGGTGCAAAACCATTGGGAACACAGAGTTTACTGCCTTGGGTACAGGGTAGTTGGGTATGCCAGTACCTTAAACAGCTTTTGGTTACACTAACAAAAGAAAATATCAATGACGTTAATCTAGCGTACATAACCATTGGGAAAACAGAAATTAGTGCTTTAACTGGATGCAGGAGAGTTGCATATGCCATTAGTGTACATACACACCCATTGGGTATGCTAGCAGTGATATAGATTTTGTGTACATAACCGTTGGGTAGGCTAGACCGATATCACTGTTAGAGTACACAACCGTTGGGTACACTAGCAGTGAAATAGATCTTGTGTACACAACAGTTGGGTACACTAACAATGCTATTGATGTAGGGTGCACAACCATTGGGAACAAAGGGTTCACTGCTTTGATTGCAGGATAGTTGGGTATGCCGTTAGTGTACATACACAGCTGTTGGGTATGCTAGCAGTGATATGGGTCTTCTATACACAGTCTTTGGGTAAGCTAGATCCATATCACTGCTAACGTACACAACCGTTGGGTAGGCTAGCAATGAAATAGATCTTGCATACACAACTGTTGGGTATGCTAAGAAAGCTATTGACCTAGGGTGCACAACCATTGGGAACATAGGGTTCACTGCCTTGAGTGCAGAGTAGTTGGGTATGCCAGTAGTGTATGTATACAGCCATTGGGTAGGCTAGCTGCGATATAAATCTTGCGTACACAACCGTTGGGTATGCTAGACCAATATCACTGCTAGCATTCACAACCGTTGGGTACGCTAGCAGTGAAATAGATCTTACATACACAACCATTGGGTACACTAGACTGAGACTGATATACCTGCTAGCGCACAGAACCGTTGGGAACGCTAGCAGTGTAATACATCTTGTGTACCCAACCATTGGCTACACTAGCAGTGAAACTGATCTAGTGTACACAGCCATTGGGAACATAGGGTTCAGTGCCTTGGGTGCAGGGAAGTTGGGTATGCCAGTAGTGTATATACACAGCTGTTGGGCAAACTAGCACTGATATCAATCTTGCGTTCACAGCCGTTGGGTACGATAGACCGATATCCCTGTTAGCTTACCCAACCATGGGCTATGCTAGCAGTGAAACTGATCTAGTGTACACAGCCTTTGGGAACATAGGGTTCAATGCCTGGGGTGCAGGGTAGTTGGGTATGCCAGTAGTGTATCTACACAGCCGTTGGGCACACTAGCACTGATATAAATCTTGGGTACACAGCCGTTGGGTACGCTAGACTGATATCTCTGTTAGCGTACCCAACCGTTGGGTACGCTAGCAGTGATATAAATCTTGCGTACCCAACCGTTGGGTACGCTAGCAGTCAAATAGATCTTGCGTACACAACCGTTGGGTACGCTAGCAGTGAAACTGATCTAGCGTACACAGCCGTTGGGTAAATATCCTCTACCTAATACAATACCTTGCAAGTAACCGAGGATTTAAAATGGATTCGAGTACACGGGTACTACCAGCTTTCCCACTTGAGGCCATGCCGGAAACCGAAACCCGGCCTCAGAGGTGGGAGGTGAGAGTGTTACCACTCTGCGACCGTGGCCCCCATTTTTCATAACAGGTCTAAAGCAAATCATTTGTAGTTCCAACAGTGATTATTTTCTGATCTGTCAGTGACTGTTCTGAAGCCACACTGACTAAAATAATAAAATCTTTTAGTACAAGTTCCAGTACATTTTTTTTAAAGAAATATTTTAGTACAAGTATTTTCATCACCTTTCCCCCTGCCTTCAAACCATTTTGTTTTTGGTCATGTGACTTATGATTTCTAAAGCTTTCCCTCAGAAACTTGGGAGATATTTAGAACTGTTCTTTAAAAAGAAATGCTCCCAAAATAATGGAGAAAAATCAGACTTAGGCCATTTCTAAAAAAATACTTCCCAATCTAAGCCACCCAAAAATAGACGATTTAAGTTTAAACTTGGAGATCATTCATTAAACAATCCTCAAGACATTCATCATTGATCCCCCACTCAGGCTCTGTGTGTGTCTCTCAACACTCGCTCACACTATGTACTAAAGCTTCTTGATCCCTTCCCCCAAAGAACTCGAGGATTCACTAAAATCACCACATTATTGACGTGGACTCTCTCATTCTGCACACTAATATTTGAGAATAGTTGATCCCCAACCACAGCCTGCACTCAAGTCACTGTCCCTCATCAAAGTTTTTTATGTTCAACTCTGATATTATTGACACTATTTGCATAGTGACTTTTAGAATAACAATTATTCCAACATGAACATCTATTTAAAACTTATTACTGATTACTAAATGTAGTTTCATGTTCATTAAAAATTATAAGGGTAATAGGGAAATTGAAGATCTTGAAGAAATTTCATTGGTAGATTTTTGTAGCTGTGAAAGTTTTCAATCGTCTCTACAAAGGCTAATCATATATCTATCATGTTGCTTCCAGAAAATTTTAGGGGTGTGACCGAGCAGTCGACACTCGCCGAGCGACGAAAATTGCACAAGAATTCACCATGTATTGGGAGTTCTTGATCTCTCCTCTCAAAGAATTCATTCTGGATCAACTGATATCACCAAATATTTGACCCCTTGGAATGAACTCTCTCAATCTGCACACTAATATTTCAGAAAAGTCTACCTCCCGACCCCTGCTCCACTCACTTTTAAATTGTAGAGAAGAAAAATTTTTGCAGATTTATTTGTAGTTGTGCGAGACTTTGTAGCAAAGGCTGATCATATATCCATGTAATAACTTGTGAAAATTCCATATGTTATGTCATACTGTGACGAATCCGAGTGACAAATCCTCACAACTTCTAAACAGTGGCACGACTGACGTCAGATTTCACGTGCCACAACCAAGGATTCTCGCCTTCCGGATCACCTGATCTGCACACACCTGTCCAAGAATTTAAACAGATTCACTCACTGAATCAAACACCCATGGCAGGAATTTTAACAGATTCAAACACTGAATCTAACACCCACTACTGGAACTTTAACAGATTCAATCACCGAATCTAACACCTACAAGAGGAATTTCCCCCGAGGTTGCGACTCTCACACCCGAACACGTCTCCTGGAATGTCACACAGATTCAACAATGAATCCCACTGGCGGTCATTGGTTTAAGGAACGTTCCTGTAATATTCTCTATTTGTCAACAGTCTTAAGTAATTGTCAGAAGGATAGTGACAGAATAAGCAAGCAGTAAAGTACAAGGTTATAAATATTTATTTATAATAAAAGAACAATGACTGCATAAAAGTGACTGTAATTTAAATTTCCAACTGTTAATATGATACACTGCTATGCCTACTATCAAGGTATCAGCTTAACAGGGATAGGGGGAATATAATTCATACACTACAAGTTACGTTTGCATTCACAAAATCAGCTTGACAGGGATGGAATGACTGGTTGGGAAACTATATGATCTGTAACGCAAGTTGCTGTCGCAATCAAAATATCAGTTCCACAAGGGCTGGGTATATATATGGGGAGTCAATGCAATATAACTACAAATTGTATTTGCAATGTCTTATCAGCTTAACATGGATAGGGGTGGCTATACAGAAACCTATGCTATATGTACATACACAGCTAGATCATTAGTAGTAGCAAGAACAGCAACAGAAGCAGCTGTTAGAGTACACCTGTGCAAATTGGTGTATTGGCATTAATAAGTGAAATAGGCAATGCAGATGTGATATCTTGTTACAGATGCTACAAATTATGACATTTGTTAAAAATAATTTTTACCATTCATTATACTTTTTAATACTTTTTACTCAAATAAAGCTATTTTGGTATTTGCAAAGATATTGCATCAGATTTAGAACATGTATGTTTAGTTATCTGCCATCATTACCTTTTCTTGTGTCTGGAGATCATATTTCATTTATCTGGAGACTGCAGATCATCCTGACCAATTTTTTTAGAGACAAATAATTATTAAAATATCCACGTAAGCAATATTCAAGGCATTCATAATTGATGCCCCAATCAGACTCAGTATGAGTCTCTCAACACCCACTCACACTATGTATCAGGAGTTCTTGATCTCTCCCCAAAAGAAATCATTCTGGATCCACTAATATCACCCTATATTTGACCCCTTCGAATGAACTCTCTCAATCTGCACACTCACATGTGCGAAAATTTGACTCCCCCAACCCCTGCTCCAATCTCCTTTCAGTCCTTCACAAAGTTATTTGTGTACAACTCAGATATTTTTACACTGTCTTTCTAGTGAGTTTTAAAATTACAGCTATGTCTTTTTGTAGAAACATCAATTAAAATGTTAGCGATAATTACTGAATATAGTGGCATTCACATTGTGGAATTCTTAGGAATTATTCAAGACTTTTTAGATTATCCACTCAAAGGCTTATCATATACCCATATTATTTATTGTGGAAAATTCATGTTATATCACACATTGTTCACATTTTAGGATTAACTGATTGGTAACGAGGTCTTTCATTTAACTAATTCCCACATTTATGGAATATATATAGTTCTACAACTGAGGGCAATGGAAAATATTTTGTTCTGTATGCATTTTATGTTGTATTTATTTATTGGTATGGTCTGCGCAATGTATTGCACTGCCATCCTGTACTTCCCACAGCAAAACACCCCTTGTTGCATGAGATGTGCAATGATTCCAGTGCTTTCACACAAAACCCAATCCAAATATTACAAGTGATATGACCTATGCAATGTTTTATCTCGTTTTCCCAAAAAATCCCACCCAGTATTCTACAAGTGATATGATCTGCACACAGTTTTATTTGGTTTTCCAAGCAACAAGCCACTCAATATGCTACAAGTGATATGATCAACATAATTTTTCAAATTTTTTTCTTGCATATCCAGTGAAAGTTCGGAAAATAATTTATCTAGAAGTGCAATCTGGAAATACATGTTGCAGACATATTTTTACACAAGATTAAAAGACAAATACAAGATCATAACAAGTAACAAACTGATTCTTCAACATGATTCTTTGTACTATATGAATAATTAAGTAAAAACTATTGATAAACTTAGAACATGATACTTTTACAACTTTGAAGGAAAATTATTATTAGTGCTGACACTCAATCAGACTGTAATAATCCCAAGTACCCACTACTGTCTATATGCACTAGCTGGTGGGCAATGGAATCTTCACTGGAATCAGTGATTTAACTGCTGACTCCAATTTCTATCAAAGTTGGTGGTGAGCTGGTGTGCACCACTCATGAGTTGGTAATTCTGTTTTAAAGTAGAAATAAAATTTTCTGAAAAACTGTATGCTCATTAAATGTACTGTGGGGTAGGGGGCTGACTGTGCCCTCTTTATTTCAGTGCTGAACCCTTCTCATCAAAAAACGAGGCAAGCCTGGGGAAAACCCAAAGCAGAAGCAAAGGAAAGAAGTCTTGGCGTCTTTTTATGTAGAGATCAAGTAAAATATATACAATAATGACATAAGACACAAAGGGCAAGTAATGACGTAATGGCGTTCCGGCGTACTAATAGTAGCGTGTACCCGAATCCAGGTGGCGCCGTTATCGATGTGACCTTTGAACCCAACACAGTAACTAATATAAACAAATGAGGATAAATTCTTGTCCTGTTATATACAGCAGAGTTATTCGAAAATATATATATAAGAATTATCAATTGATGCATAATACTCATTTTGATGCAGTTTATGACGGCTGCCATGCTTTATTTTTAGTGTATTTATCATGTGAAATGGGCGATAATAAGGGTGTCTGAAACTCCAACAGTCTGTCAGGAGTGCTTACATGTTTTACGATGGTACACCTGTTCGCCATCGCCGGATTATGGCCACACCTGAATAACTACTTTGTCTTTGGAATTGTTTTTACTTCATTGTACTTTGTTTTGAACTATAGGGATGAGAATTTTGTGGGGATACATCGATTTTATGGTTACCTTAAATTGTAAATATTAATGTAGCTCTATATGTCGTCCTTAAAGTAATAAAATTTGAGTAAAACCCTCCGGCTCCTTTATGTTCCATTTTTAAAAGTGTAACTTATCACTGATGTTGAAGAAAGCCTAAAAAAAATTAATAAATAAATAAAAACACCCTGGCTACCTTAGTATTTCAATATTTATTATGTTATAATTTTGTTATACAGTCAGTGAGTATTTAATTTATAAAAATGTCCTCAGATGCTTTAAATACCAGTACAATTAGTAAAAAAATTATCCATTATTTGAGACATATTGCTCAAAGGCAAAATTTTTTTTAAGTCATATCAGAATTTTTTGTTTGTTTGTTTCTTTTCATTCTTGTAACTTATTTATTTATTTGGGGTTTTATGTCGCTTTCAACACTGTACAGGTCATATCACGATGGGTAGTTGGAAGGGCAGAGGCCGTGCTGTTCATACTTGTAATAAAATATTAACTGTCCGCTCAGACTGGGAGACCTGGGTTTGATTCCCAGTGATGTGGAATGAGACATCATAGCTCAGTGACAGAGCACTCAGTCTGTTATTTTGTTGCTGCAATACTATAAGATAAAAAATTATATATACATTTTAAAGAAAATTTGCTTTTTTGTATTGGAACATATGTCTTACTGAGGACCTAACATGAGTTTAACCCCTTTGGCTACTATGTGTGTCGACTAGTAGTCAACATCAATGTGTATTACAAGGGACCATGTCTGTCGACCAAGGGTCGACAGCAATAATATATATTTCTTCTTTTCCTTCAGTGTACTGTTACACGTTTTCTTTGGTGTATCAGTATTAAACCAATTTTTTAAATATTTTATGTGAAAGTTATGCTATATTTTAAAAAAATTCACCATTTCACCTATTTTAACTGGTTTCTGTAGATATTGCCGTATTTACTGCATATAGCTGTATATTGTTTACTCGTGGTTATTTTTATTTGGGGAATTTCCACAAATTTTTCCATTTGACTTCCATCAATTCCTAATGAAATATACCGAAAAATACCGCAAATAAAGTGTATAAGGCAGTGAGTTATTATTTTACTTCATTGGCGTTTATAACGAGAAATGACATCATATGGCTACAGTCCCATGGAATAATGTTCCTTCAGTAGCGAAAGGGTTAAAATACCCCTTTTTGACCCCAGCCAGCCATATTCTATTTTGTGTGTATTTAGCTTGTTGCCTGGACTATAATAAGGGTTTCCAAGAGTTATTGAGCAGACTGTTGGGAGTGCTTATTTGTTTTCAGGTTGGTTCGATTGATCGCTGCCACTGGATTATGTGGTAGGGATGTTGGTTGGGGATGCGACCGATTGATCGCTGCCGCTGGATTATGTGGTAGGGATGTTGGTTGGGTGTACGACCGATTGATCGCTGCCGCTGGATTATGTGGTATGGATGTTGGTTGGGGGTATAGGTGTGCAAATGTGACTAATAATTTGCTCTGAAAGTCTCCTGGGGCCGTATTCATGAAGAGATCTTAAGTCTGAGACAGAAAATAGTCTCAGATTTGAGATTTGGTCTTAGCTGAAACCAAGTCTCAACTTTGTATTGACAAACAGGTTCTCAGCACAGACCAAACTGAGACCAGTCTCAAGTCTCACTCATGAAAACAATACCTTCAGATATACAGCCGGGTAGCAAGAAAAGGCTTGTATGGACTGTGTTTCACAACTGTCAGGTGTAGGATGTTGACACTTGGTAGGGGAATTGGCTAGGGGATGTAGGTGTGTAGTGTCATGGAATGTAGTGAATGGAACCTAGATTTGACCTCTTGGCCTTACTGCAGTGACCTTGACCTTTAAAATCTTGATATTTGATTTCTCATTACACTCAGTTTCCTGTAATTTCTCCTTCATCATTTCACTAATTGTATCCACTGGAGGCATTTAATTTGAGGAATACTACACGACCTAGGTTCACCAAATTTGCAGGGTGAAAACAAAGTCCTGACAGCCCTTAAGGGCGTTGGGGGTAAAAATGTATCATAATTAGTGGTGTTTGACTCATTGGGCTCTTGTTCACTAAAATATGTTATGAAAAAAAAATTAAAATTAATTAATTGATAATCTATTTCATTGTACATAACACAAATATCATATGGTAAGAGAGCAATGCTCCTACCAAGTAACAACTTCCTACAACTTTCACTTTCTGAGATATAGCCAGGAAAAGAATTTTAATCACATGCAGAAACTGTAAGATTTTAAAGTTCAAGGTCACTACAGCAAAGTCCAAGGTCACACCATGACCTTGCACACTATGTAGAAACTGTAAGATTTAAAGTTCAAGGTCACTACAGCAAGGTCAAAGGTCACACCATGACCTTTCACACTATGTAACCCAGAGATGTGTTCTATATGTCACTAGTAAGGTATTTCCTCAGTGCTTCTGCTCATATGTAGTCCCTAAAAATCCATGCAGAATGTATTTTGAATAAATAATAAAAGAGTAATATAACTGACAAACTGAGTGCTTTATCACTAAGCTATGATGTTTTTGAAGGAACACCACTGGGAATCAAACCCAGGTCTCCCAATATGTCAGAATATGCTACTGTATTACTTATTGTTGTAAAATGTAATGTATTGTAAATCCAAGAAGTATACCCTTGTCTATTAATTTCCATACAGAATTTTTAGGGGGCTCAGCGGTGTAGCGGTTAGAGTTCTCTCTAACCTCTGAGGGCGCCGGTTTGAATCTCGGGCCAGGCGCTTCATGTTGGAAAGTTGGTAGTTACTTGTTGATGCCTGGTGGTTTACAGTGCAGTATGCACTGGTTTCCTCCACCTGTAAACTACCCGTCGCAATATGACCCTGGCTGTTGAACGCGACGTAAACCAACAAATAAATAAATAAAATCCATGCAGAATTTCCTGGCATTTCTTTGAAAATTTTTTTTATTTGAAATAAACATTAAAATATTAGCTAATAAATTTAGAAAATGGTTGAGAACACCAGTAATTGGTACATACATGTTAATAAGTTGAAAATATTTGTGTATTTGCCAAAAAAAATCGGCAAAAAAGTTTTCAGAAAATTTTAGATAAAATAACATGTACACTACACACACTAAGCTTAATTTTTTATATAAAAATATAAATATAGATCTACAGAATAGTGGGGTTTTTTGGCCAAGAAAAGGTACTTTGAATTTTTTTTTTTTTTTGTTCTTCTGAGATGGGCGAAATGGGGTCTATTTAACCTGTACAGTTATTTTTGGAGATGATTTTTGACTGATTATTTCATTTATAATAGGATAATAATGGGAAAATAGTACAAAAATATTAGGAAATAGGTACATAAATATATGAAACAATTTATTGGGTGTTTTATTTATTATCCACCAGTTTGTTTAAATAATATATTTCACTCTCACTGCACTTACTGTTTAACTTGCATTTAATATTTTTTCTCAATTATCGGCCGTTTTTACCGCAAACCGGAAATACCAGTGAACGCCCATTTTGTAAACATATAAGAGGATTTGTCCTTCACCTCTAACAAAGATATATAAGGCGGGCGTTCATTGGTAGGCTGGCATTCACTGGTAGAATGTCACTACTAGTACTCTGTTTAGCTACATCTGGGCGAAAATAGGGGATTTATGTTAAAACTGCTACAAATATCTCACACAAATTCTATATTCTTCACGGAACTAATTTATGTTATTTATTACACTATTTCCATTATATTTTTTATTAGATAAATGCGTGTATATCCAGAAATCAGATAAATTAATATTCGCTACTTCCTGGTTCTTCTGTCGCATACGTTTTTTGTCATTCTCTCGCGAGACTTTTTCCTCTCGAAAAAAGATCTCTCTCAGAAACCGTCGTGTCTATGGCCCGCTGTGTACCTACGCACCACTTTACTGTGTTAATACGCCAACAAGAATAGTTTTTAAAACATTTTTTTTCCTCTACAGCAATCGTATAAAATAGTTTGAAAATTCATAAAATTGTTATTTCTTGCTCGATTTTGACAAGTAATACACCATTTTAAAGCTTACAACACGTGGCATCTATCTAGACTGTTAACACATCACATTTATGGTGAAAATGTCATGAATTCTTTGTCACAAGTTTCCTTATCTAACTTCATCAAAATCTTAAATCCTCTAACAAGACATGTATATTTTATACTGGAAACAAATATTTTAGATGTCTGCATACAATATTGTAACCTACAATTAATTCTTCAGAGAAACAAATATAAGGACATGGAAAATATTATCAGAAATTGATGTTTGGCTAAAATGTTGCAGATAAATTATTTTATAATTTTCAGAAACCTTAATTATTGTTTTATTTTTATAAGACATATTTTTGCTATTTATGTTTAGCTTTTTAGTGTAATTTTATACAGCTTTTTTGCGTATTTTTTTTTTTTTTCTGTTGACATTTTTTTTGTATATATTACTTGGTTGTCATATATTATAATTTCAAAGCAAAGCGAAAAAAATAGAATAAATAATGAAAATAATATTAATAATTTTTTAAATTCTATAAAGAATTTGTTAAATTTTTACATGTATATGTACGAATTGAAATAAACCATTATTGTTATTACTATTATTATTATTAAAAAATCTTCAATGTTATTTTTTCATTATTTTTTTATTATTCTCATTTATTGTCAATAACTTTTGCAGCTTTCTAGTAAATTTTAATGAATTTTGGGTCGAACATATATAATTTACATTCAAAAATATATTTTACTAATATACCATTTTAAAGCTTACAACACTTGTTATCTATCTATAATAACAAGACATCCCACTTAAATGAAGAAGGCATGAGATTTTTTACTATTTAAGAAAATGTGAGATATTTTTAATTTTCAGTAACTAAGCTAAGCTAATTCTATGCTTGTGTTTAAGGTCATCTTACTATTTGTGTGATAGTTTAAAATTAGCTACACCCTGATTTTAAATATACTATTGCATATAATTTAAGATATTGTCCTATAAGGCCACATAATGTAAATAAAATTCAGTTATAACTGGAAGTAAAAGTTAATGTAGGCCAATTATATAAAGCATAATTTTGGTTTGATGATGTAAATATTATTATTAATTATTTAAAAGAATGTGGCCTATTCTATAATTTTCAAAAACCAAGATTATTATGTTTTGTATTAAATAGTCATGTTTTTGAGTCACATTGTTGCTATTCATATATAGCTTTTTATTGTAATTTGCATGCAGCTTTTTGTGTGTTTTATTTATTATTGCTGACGTTTCTGTATATGATGCCTAGTTATATATTATACATGTAATTTCAATACAAAATAAATAAATAGATAAACAAAACAAAATAAATAATAAAATAATATTGGTAATTTTTAAAATTCCATAAAGCATTTGTTAAATTATGGATGTATAGGTACATATAGAATTGAAATCAATCAATATTATTGTTGTTAAATCGTCTTTAATGTTATTTTATCTATTTATTTTTTTTATTATTTTTATTACTCTCATGCATCGATCAATGTTTTTACAGCTTTGTAGCAAATGGGGACAAATATATGTAAATTTCCATTCATTAAATTTATTTTACTTTGAAAAATTATTTGTGACAATCTTCAAAGCAATTATACAGGTTTAATACTTGATAATCCACGGATCACAATATTTAAAATTCGTAGAATAACTACTGCAGTATCAACCCCATTTTCGCCCATGTAAGAAGACTAGAAACAACACTTTAAGTAAAGTTTTCCTGCTGAAAAATCACTATTTTGTAGGTCTGTATGTATATTTTTAAAGAAAATTAAGAAGGACGTGTGTTATGATAGAAAACATTTATTTTTGAGCATTTTTCATGCTACGGAAAACACTTCCTGGTTGAAAAGTAGTTTTTTGTTTACTCCCAGAATTCCTCGCGGTTTCTGTGAGGGGTTTGTTTTCGAGGAAAAGCAATCCCGCGTGAGGATGGTTTTTTGTTTAGGTCATATCGATTGTGGCGCCGCCCTGGTGAGTATTTCGTGCCGGAACCCCAATCAAAACGGACCGTATCGGACAAGATTATGACTCGGACAAGTTTATGACGACCCGTGTACTATCAAAGATCAACTCGTCTATCGAGGCTCGAGTACTGGTTCACAGCCCTAATTTTAGGTGTTAAATATATAAAGAGAGACTTGTAACACTAAAGGTATCCATAAGCTGCTACAAAATAAATTCACACATGCCTCACTCAAGTAGCCCGCAATTTAACTATAAAAGCACAAGGGTGGTGTGTATCCAGTGACGTGGTAGCTGCATACCAGATAGTACTGATTTCCAGTAAATTCCTTAAAGTAACAGATGTAAGTGGAAAGTACTTTAGCTGAAGGGTGGGGGAATGTCAAAATTGAGTGTCAAAATAAAATCCATTGAACTGAAATGTCTGTCTCTAGGAAGCCAAAGTTTTCTGGGGTCAATATAATTGCGTATGTTCATTCCATTGGCATTACTTTTATGTTTCATACTGCGTATGTTGTATGCAAAGAATAGATGTCACCTCAAGAGTGACATGTTTAAGGCATCGTCCTCATTCTACTTTATACATTCTCCAGTGGTTAGTATCTGTCACACAGATTACATTCCCAATGCGATAGACTCTGTGTCAACCACTAATTTGGCAGAGAGCTGTTTTGTAAATATATCATTATGTACTTATCAAGGGCCTGCAACCACAATGATGAGTCCCTCACCTCTCACCTTTCATAGCAGAGTTTGAATCCTAGCATGAGCTTATGTTGATCGGTACTTCACAGAAGAGAACACTGACCTGTGGCATATATTTTTTTTACTGCCCTTCACCCCACCCAACACAGTATAATCAGTCGGCATACTAGGCGTATTCCACAACTTGAGATCTGTGTGATCTTTGTGATCCAGATTGAGATGGAGATCCTTCAGATCAGTAGAATCTGTGAAATGCAAAAATTGCAGAAATGATGATCCAAGATGGGCACTGAAATGGCATGTTTTGCATCTTTGGAATTACTTTTTTATCTTTGGAATTACTTTTTACTTTTTCATCTTTGGAATTACTTTTTTATCAACAATTAAAATTATAAATGAAAATTTTAAACCTCGTGTTTTACGCCATGTTTACAAAGAATTGTGGGATACCTCACATATCTGATCTCTCGAATCCACCTTTTCATGAGATCACTCAGATCATGATCCAGATCAGTCAGATCAGGTTCTTTTGACCTGATCCGTTGATCCGTCGAATCTGGATTCTACAGATCACGGCTGTGGAATACGCCTAATGTAAAACCTTGAGAAATAAACAAACTCTCACCAGATGAAATTTCACTTAATCCTTTAGAAATGTGGTTAAGGTGTAATAGTTGGAGTAATTGTTTTACCGTGTCTGCATATACACGTCATCAACTTCAGTACCTCTGTATGATCTAAGATCTTGTTCTCCATGTCCTGAAATAATTTTATTCATTGGCTTACTTTTGGCCAAGATGAGTGTTCTGAAGATTATTCATCTACTTAATTCTATCCACTCCATCCAGAATCAGATTGCCTTCTGAAATCTAATAAATTTACATAACATTTGTGTGAATCAATGTACCATGAAATGACAAATTTGTATGACATCGAGTGCTGAAGCAAGTCCTATGGACCATGAAGATGGATAAAGCCAAGCAGTGAAAAGAAAGAAAAATAGGAGATCCAAAGAAAGAAGATTAATATACCCAGGTACAGAGAGAACAACGACATATCACAAATGATGACCTTTAAAAGAGAAAGTGTTGATAGAATTTGTGCCAGCAGTAGTACAACATTTTAACATTTCATAAAAGTAAAGCCTATGTTTCATAAATCTAAGACACAAGTTTAGCTTAAAACCTGGAACAGATGTCTCCATAATACAGAAGCAGCATAACATATTTTACTTCTCACATGCTTGGGTCTGTTATAGGAGCAACAAGAGTAGAACATTGATCTTTCAAATTTTAATATTTGCTAAATTTACACTTGAATGACATTAAATTTTATAAAGCAAAATTGCAGCAGGCAAAGCTTGCTTGTGTACTGGAGTCTTAGGATACACATATACAGTGAAACCACTTGTCGCAAATATCGCACTGCACCCACTGTACCACACTACTCACACCAATGGGTTCGGGCTTGCCGCAACGTTGGCAGTTATCACTGTCATAAGATTCCTGTAATTGAGAAACATGAAAAATGGTTACTATGTAGCATCTACATATGAAGTAGGTTTACAATTGTGATGAAGTAAGATCGAAAGAAAGGAATCCCAAACCAAACATTTTCACTTGGGAGGAACATGTGGCTCATGAGAGAGATTTAGATGTGATTGGGCAGTGAGGACTCCTGTTGCCATGTCAATTGTATTGACTGACTCGTTGAGCGAGAGGTTGACTCAAGTGCACTTGGTGACAATTATGCTTCAGGAGTTGGAGGTTGAAGCAATACAAAGGGTTTAGTTAAACAGTAAAATTATGTTGACATATTTATAAATATAACCAATTATTATCTATTCAGATTACAAATTGTATTTTCTGGATGAACCTGAACTAGACATTTGCATGCAATTATAAGTGTTGAAACACAAAACTTGGTCCTAATGCTACAGGTAAACGCCAACTGGTTTATGCAGTCAGTGAACTGTACTATGAACTTCCTTGCCTATAAAAGTTGAACATTTGTAAAATTTTAAGTTGTTACATGGATAACATTATGCGGTGGAAAGTTTGATATGTAAACATTTGTCAATAGTGTGGGTTTTGAAATGCATGCTTCTACAGATAACTTGAGTTTTTTTTTCTTGGTTTTTGGCAGTATGTTTGTGACTGCACGTTTTCCATAATTGTCATAGCCTTACAAGAATCAGACTTCTCACTGAAGTGAACCATCCCGAAAGTTATGTTAACACCTGGTTTGATGAGCAGCTCAGTTGTAGCCTATATGTGAGATGGATCTTACTTGGACTGTGTTTATGTAGTCGGATTTTCTGAAAAAAAATCTAGTGTACCAGTCATTATCTATATGGCTATGTATGTCATGCATGTACACTGATACACTTTTGAGTTTTGCTACATAACAGCATTCATGCAATTACTTAAGGCTGTACCTTTGTAACTGATGTTCCCTCCCCTGGGTCCTTGTCATGTTCCAGTGCAGGTGCATCATCTATGCTACGGGTTTTTCTGTTCTGAAGTACACAAGTCGTGGCATGTATGCACTTTTTTATGAAAATATCACAACATTTTAGCTTTTGATTCATGATTTCCTGTGAAAAAGAAAAGTTATTTTAGGTTCATAGTGAGCTTGGTATGGCCATGCAACTTACTCTTAGTCTTGCTGATGTTCTGATACTGCCAGAGGGTTGGGGTTTGTCAGTTTCAAATTTGCCTCTCAAGGATAAATCCACTGGAGTTACAGATTCTTGAGCCACATTCACATTGGTGGTGTCATTATGTGCAGGTGCACCAAGTGCAGCAGGTACTTCCTTTTTGCTGTAAACATGAGACATAGCACAACACTGACATGTTAAAGTTGGTTATACATTATAATATTATCTGTTAACATGTACATGTGAGATATTGCTTAAGACCATCACATCTACATGTAATGTATCCATAAAAGCTTAAGTTCTGTAAATAGTAGTTTCAGGATGAAGCGATGTATATCAGCAGAATGATTGCTGAGGAACAAACAACACAAGGGGTTTCTGATTGTGACACGTGGGTCACATCATTATAAATATACAATAACAATGTAGCACAAACCGGATCAGTGTGCAAATGTCAATGCCTATTTTGTCAAAAGACATGTAGTATTTCGAGACATGATCAGACTCTACCATACCAAAGCAAGTGTCCCTATAACTCATGAAGAATTAATGGGCATACTCTGTGTTTTCATAACACTTTCATTACTGCATTCACAATAATACGTTAGATTGACATAAACAGTTAGGGTCATTATACAGAATGGAAAAACTTCTCAATTTAACTTTTTCTGTGATTTACCTATCCACTGAATTGACCATGTGCAATAAGTAAGTCATCTGCATAACTATTTACACCATTATACATGGCCGGCAAACAGTTTGTTAGATCTCCCATTAACCCACACAAATGTGCAATAACTGAAAATGGTGTATGTGGTGTGTTATCTTTATAACTCATGAAAAATTAACCCTTACAGTAATTGTGATTGCAACTATGAAGTGCATGGTAGTGTCACAGCAGAATATACCAGTAATACAAAGGATTAGTGAATCGGTGTCAATGAATAATCATTTATCGTGACATTTCGCCCATTAAAATGCTTTTACTATAATTTTTATTACTCAGGTAATTTTACAGGCAAAGCCAAGTCTTTAGAAGACATTTGGCCTTCCGTGAAAAATGGGAAAATAATATTATGTATGTTTAACCTTTTTCTTTGTGGTTGTTCTGTTTCCACCTTCCTCTTTTGCCTTCATCTGTTTTACCATGTCTTCATTACTCATGGCGCGAACCTCAAGGGTTACTCGTCTCCTTTTTGTTTCAGCCACAGGAAATGAATGTCTATCCAAAATAGGGCATTCACTCTGTAATTCTGGTGGTAAATCCCTTACAGCTGTCACCGGATGAGGATACATCCCACATTTCTCGCATGGTTGATCCTTCACATTATGCACACCTGTAATACTATCGACAACCACTTGGTTGTCTGCTGTAATGGGTTGTATTCTTTCGACCTCCGTTGAAGTATCAGGTGTGAATACCCTAGGGCTAATAATATCACAGTGTTCAATATTCACTCTTATTCAAAGTGCATCTCACAACATAAAACAGGTAATTCATCTTGTAGAACTTGGTTAACTTGGTTTTCTATATGTTTCACTAAACAAGATGGAAGCAAGTTATAATGTTGGACTGTTTATTAAATGTAGGTGCAAAGTGATAATGCTAAATGAATATGTGAACAATAGAATAAGCATCTTTATCTTAATATCAAGCATATTGCTTTCATATATATTGACTTTCTTTTTCTCAACTTGGTGTCATCAATCGCTGTAGGATCAAAGGGATGGAGGCCTGAGCATCTTAAGGCACTCTTAATGACCTCAGTAGTTGCCGCATTGCAAGCCAACTTCCAAGCTGTGGGGAAATGTTGCTTGGTGATCCTGGCTCAGGCGGAGCGTGCTCCGGTATTGATGCACAAACTATTATACTTTTTCTTAATGTGCATGAAGATCCCGACATCCAGGGGTTGCAAAACATGCGTTGTGTGGGCGGGTAATCCCAACATAATGACCTGGGTATATACAATTTATTTATATGTTGAACCTGGACTACACGACAGCCAGACATAAAGTGGACAGAACTTTTATAATAGTCTACTGTGTTTTATTTGTAAAAGTGATTGCTTAGAATCACAAAAACATGAGTTAGGGTATGCGTGTATTGCATTGGACCAGTTAGGACACTACAACTGGGAAATGTTATGAAGATTAATTGCTTCTGCAACACCTCACTGATCTGTAAGAATGGAACATTCCAACATCGAGGTTACTTTTTGCATATATAAGAACAATTAACAAGTGCATACTGGAACAATGTGTAACTTTAAATAGTGCTGATCATATCCCAAGTTATTGCTTACCCTTTATTCCATTGCCCTTTCTGATACGTCAATAGAGAAATGTGAGTCATGGTTGTCCATAACTAGAAGTATTGGGCATTCAGTGCCACAGTGTCTGAGAAATAGTTTGAAAAACCACTCTCCGAATAGTTCTTTGTCCATATATCCTGAAAGTAATGTGACCAAGGGCATCTTACAAGTACTTGGATGACTTACTTATTATTTAGACTTAATCAAAAAGGAAGTTTGACTACATGTTACCTTTCCTTTAGGCCAAACCAGTCATATCTGTGGAAATATTTTATATGTTGATCCTGAAGAATAAATATTGTAAGGATGACATATGGATGTTTGCTCCACTTGTATGTGTTTCAGTTATAGTGACAGAAAATACACAGATTCAAACAGAATGTCTTCAAACTGCCAGTAAACAAACTTTCTGTGGCTTGAGTGTTTTGAAGATAATCATACTCCATGTTATATTCTACAACATTATACATGATGATTGAACAACTCATTCACTTACCATTTGGAGATGCTTCGTATAACCAATCTTTGGGTAGATTGGCAAAAGTTGAAAAAGCAGGCATACACTTCGCCTAGATAAGGAAAGTTGGCATCATTTTCCCATCAGCACTCACACAGGACATCACTGTAATATGATCAATTGTAGAAACCTTCACATAAGATCATTGCTACTGCTAAGGCCCCATGTAATATTTTCAAATTATGGTGAGAAGCATTAGGATAGTAAACCAATGTGAAGCTATTTGTTATGGTTGTTACTTCATCTGAATGTAACATCTATGACTTTTTCAGCCTGTATTGGATGCCAATAAATGTATGAGATCACTTTTAGTACATGATTGGGTGAGGATACTCTAGTTTCGCTGTCACAATCAATAATTACATTTCTTCATACATAATTACACTGAAACGAGAATAAACCTTTTCCTGGTAACAGGCTTCTCCCACAATACTGTAACATTTCTCCCTGTTCATGGCTATTGACACCACTTTCATCGCAGTTGTATATGAGATGTGATTTCAACAGGTCATTTTTCTTGAGAACATTTTCTGGAATAACATGTAACTGAGTAAGATCTGAGTGGAAGTGCATGAGAAATCAATAATAAATGTGAGAAATGCAAAATTAATATCTTCATATGGAAACCTGACTCAACTAACATGACTGTTAGTGTTACCAAAGTGTAAAACATACAAAATTAGTGACACATAGTGGCGCAGCATATTTGAGCATGATGCGTTGGGCAAGGATGGAAACTGCAAAGAAAGGAACACCTTGGAGTGGACTAGATATACATTAAGGCAACAGTTAAGATGTATAATTACATGTGACAATAAATACATATGTTACAGAACTGCTCCCTTATGGCATGTGACTTCATGAAGTAGGTGCATCGTAAGCAAAACTATAGCCAAATATCTTTTTTGAATCCCTTGTTTATTATATATAGTGTTGCTAGCTGTATAAACAGTGTGCTGACCCTGCATGATACAACTGATATTGTAGTACAGCATATACTGAGACAATGGTGTTGGCCAATACATTTTTCATACCCTATTTCATTTGTCTACAATACTGCACCTGTTTTAGACATGCTGCAGTTTTTCCATTAAGCAGGACTGCATAGTTGTGAATATATCAATGAAACTAACTAGTGTGTATGTCTTTTAAAGGAGCTTGTGATAATTATATGAAATTTGCATTTACCTAGCAAGTTAAAATACTTCACAATGGTGTATTCCTCGCTTTGACACACTCGCCTCGCATCAAAACTTTGAGGAGTGCTCCATCTCAACTCCTGGTGACAAATTTTGAAGCCACAAAACCACTTATCACTCGGGCCCATATCAAAACGAAAATTCTTGTGGGTGGTCCCACCACGCCTTCTCTTTACTATCCCCTGCATTTATATAAGAAATGAAACATGTGTTTGTGCATGTATAGGTATATATGTTTACATCAAGGGAAATGCTTATAACTGTACTATAGCACAGAATTAAATATACATAGTCACTAACATTTCCTCATTTACTGTTGCCCTTTCAGATATGTGAGAGTCAGAAGTTAAAGGCATTATTACATTTATCTATTTCACAAACAATGGAGACGTCGCTATCTACTGTCATGGTAACATGTGGCATATTGCATTTTAATTGCACCCCTTTCCTCAGCATAGGTATTTTTTAATAATGTGAACTTGTGCTTTACTGGAATCATTCATCTGGCACATACCAAAACCACAGATCTCAGGTCCTGCCTCTTTAGTGGTAAATTATGGCGTGCATTATAAGAGATGTACTCCACTCATCCTCAGTCAGGAGGTTCACTCGCCCAGGTCTTTTGAAATCTTCAATGTGACCCTGCACATGACGTCGTAGTGTTTCCTTAGGAATTTGATACTGTTTACTCGCTTTGTACATTGTACACTTTCCCGCTTTGACATCCTCCACTGCCTGAATTAATGCGTCCTTGATGTACTGACATCTTGCAACTAGAACATAGGCGAAATATATTTCAGCAAATAGTGTTTAATGCTTTCTCCTTATGAGGATTTAACAGTCTTACACTTAAAAGTGGAACTTATATGTTTCACCTTTTTGGGAGTGAAACAAACTTCACCTTTTGAAGCAAGAATCATATCTAAAAAAATTGTATATATGAAATTGCACATTTTTTTCAATGGTAGTCACATTACAGGTATCATTAGAGTCCTACTGTTCAGCGGTGTGTTCTTGTGCATTTCAAGTTATTTTATTGGAAGGAGTGAACCCTGAAATTTAAACACCTCAGACTAAAAATTGGTAAGTTAAAGCAATCTTAAATTTTATGCACGACCTCTGCCTTTCTTTCATGGCCAATCTCTGTTAACTGTAACAAAATTACCAACATAGTTTCATCACTCACTGAAAACAATCCCAGGAAAGTGGATACTATCACCTCATTGGCATACATATTTTGGCCGCTGTTGTAACTTTGTCATTTTATTTATTGCAAGAACCAGCAGTTGCACCCACAAGTGTTGGAAACATTAAATAATATTTACAACATTGAACCATTTCTGTGGCCGTTTTTGAGAATCACTTAATGTTTAACAATTTATAGAAAAGCTGGTAATACTGTGAAACAGTTACATGCTAAGCATCAGTTTCTCACAGTTATTGCAGATTTCATGTTTTACTCCTAAGACCAATTGTACCCATATAATATACAGGTATAACATTCTCTCACTAATTATTAAGATTCATTCAATTACTTAATTGTTCCCATCTGAAAAAAATATTGTATTAGAAGGAGAAATACAGGATTTACTAATTTTTCACATTCGTATTTTCCATACTACATTTATTGACCTATATTGAGAGAGATCACGGATGTGCTTCCTGTTTACATTCATGAAGTTTTGAGCAACTCTAGTTCTGAACTACAGAAAGGCTCGGTACGCATTTGCTCCCCTCCCCGTTCTGACGCTTCCCATTTAAAGCATTGGTGAAAATAAAAAACGATGCATAATTCTTATTTTAACCTCGTATTTCAGGGTGTACATTGCAGGACTGTTGGAACTACATTTTTGCTATATAAAAACGCTTATAAATGTGACATAAAATGAGTATTTATTTCTACTTAAACAACTATCATGATATATCGCTCACGCTAGCGCCCAAAAATCTGGCGGCCCAAATATAAAGAGAAATATCAAGCATTACCTTACCAAACTTCAGGAAGTAATGTAAAATATGTGTATCCAAGTTTGCAGATGTATTTATACACAAAGCAATACAAATTAGGTGTTATTTCAACAATTTTTTATCAAGTGCACTCACTTGACAGCCATTTTGAGAATTTTCTTATTTTAGCCGGTGAAATAAATTTCTAATAAAATCTTGCCTAGAGATAACCACAGAATTTGGTAAAGAAACACAAAATAATGCTTGGGAAGGCCATGACTGAAGAAATCACTATAATCGTATTTTAAGGCTTTTATGCTGTATATTATTTTGTGAAACTGTATATAGCATTTTAAATATTCATGATTATTATATTTGGATATGGTACTTGACCCATAAAAATTGGTGAAAAATTGGAACAAGATTGGCAACTCTCAATTTCTCTGATGTTTACATTTGTAAATATTTGTCCAGATGCAGCTGTTTCCATTTGGAACAAATATGTGTATATTATTTCAGTTAATTGTACAAGGATACATCAAGGAAAAATTGGTATCACCAATTTTCTAGCCCTTTTTATTATAACTGAAAGTGAAAATACATACATGGTCAATTGGTAACTATCAACTGTCAGGCTAAAGAGTAACATGAAACCTAAGATTAAATTCTCAGCAAAGTAAGTAAAAAGTACCATATTTTAAGTGTATGGTAACCAAGACTAAACTTAAGGATGGAGCCCAAGCTTAAGGAGCCTATCACAGGAGAGGTCAGCTAAAGTGTGTCACCTGCAACATAAAACCTACAATTTTAACGTGGAATCCCAGCACTGAGACATTGCACCCAGATGTGTTGGAACACTCCTATAGGACCTCACATAACAGATGAAAAGAAATAGAACTAATAATTTTATAATTTTGTATTTCTTGCAGATTAACAATTATTTACTTTTTTGCTTTGATTTTGAAGGAGGTAAGACCTAGAGATGTGTATTATCATCAACAACAACAGCAGTGGAAGTATAAAAAAATGACACCTTTGAAAACCAGCATTTTTTAATATCTCATATATGTTAACCAGTGCAATAATTATGGTACTGCACTATGATTCCTAAAACTTTGTACTAGAAATCTTGTGTAATTAGCCATATGTGCTTTTTGTCAATTCTTAGAATCTATATAAATAAAGCCAATAAAAATGTCAAAGGAAAAATAACTGAAACAAGTTTTCAGGTTGCTTTTATGGACAGTGTATTTTTCTTGTGTTTTGAAGCTTGAACATCAGGAATCTGGATATCTTCTTGATCTAATTTATTATGCATACATATTTATAAAATAATATCCAGGGGACTATGCCTCTCATAATTGATACCCCACCCATACTCTGTAAGCATCTTTCAACACCCACTCATGCTATGTAGTGGGACTTCTTGATCAAACCACTCCAAAAAGTCCACAATGATCTGCTAACATCAGTGTTTTGTAGATGCCATGGCAAAGGGCTCTCTCAATCCTGACACTAATGTCTGAGAGAAGTGGATGACTCAAACCCCTGCTCCACTCATTTCACATTCCCACATTACAAAAGGTTACTTGTATGTAAAATGATGATAGAGTTTCTGAAGACCATGAAAGTGCAATAAATATTTCATTCTACAGGAATTTCGTATTGCATTTATTCTTCAAAAAGTACACCATGAAACTGAAATAAATGTATTTGAGATAAATTTTTTGTGATGCACCATGATATTATTTACTCCCCTGACATAACCCAATGAAAATACCTATGGATCGTGATACACCCAACACACTGATTTCCATTGTTTTCCTGCCACACCCAACCCAAATAGCTGCTAGTGATATGACCTGTGTAGTGTATTCTAATGTTTTCCTCAAACTTGCAACCCAGAATGCTTCAAGTGATTTGACCTATGCAATGTTTTGCATTGTTTTCCTGTGACACCAACCCAACCTACCAATAAAGATATGATCTATACACAATGTTTCTTACTGCTTTTAGGTATTTCTAGTATAAGCTGTGGCAATAATTTATCTAGCTGTCTGTAAGAACAGACCAAAAATTAATTACTGAGATATATGTTATGGACATCTTTTTCTTATACAAAACACTTTATTAAAGTCTTTATTTACAATACACTTGCTCTTTTCCATGATTTACAATGATTGTAGAACATAAAATGCACTGCACAATACAAATAATATACTAAGTCTTTCCCACAAGATACTAAGTCATTCCCACAAGTTAGTAAGTTGTTACAACAAGATATGAAGTCATTCCTACGAGTTTTACCAAGTCATTATTTCATGCCAATGTACAGCCAATTACTTTGTCTATGATACCTAACTTATGTAGAGGTTATCCATCTACTGGCAAACCATTCAAGTTTACATATGCCTGTAGGCTTTTATTGACCTTCAGAGGTCGCATGTTTACTGTTACTTTACATGTCCAACTTTTATACCATTTTAATGGTCATTCTTAGTGACCTACCTAGTGACCTTTAGAGGTCACCTACTTATTATTACAGGTATAATGCATTACTGTCTTTTACAGGTGCCTGTTTTATGGCACTTTCCTACGTCTTTCTAAGATATTTTAGTATATTACATTGGATTGGCTGCTTTTTGGCACAGCATACCTTGCAGGATCTCCATTGGATCCTCATATAAGCTATACCTGAACTCATGTTTGTTGTGCTGCAAATTGCATAGTCTTATCATTCATATATTTTACTTCACTACAATTATAAACGTATTTTCCTTGTAAAAAATCGTTTTTCAACATCTCATTTCTAGCTTTTTAAATATTTTTACAATGTATTTGTCAACAAACTTTGGCTATGTTTAAATAGGAAGCACCACATACTACAATAGCTTCCTTTTAAAAGGAATAAATAATTTTTAAAGTAAATTTTTAAAATCTAGTCAAAATAGTTTCATGCAGCTCCAGTAATCTCTATTATTACCAACTTTGGAGTACTTAAAACAATAGTTTTAAATACATTTTCCAATTGAAAAATCTAAATTTTGTACATCTGTATGCAAATTTAAAAAAAAAAAGTATGATGGGTGTTATCCGATAAAATTTGTATTTTTCATTTCATAAAGATCACTTCCTGGTTCAGATCTACGTACGTTGTTTATGCACATACATTTTCCACAAATGGAATTCCAATAAGGCTTATGCTAACCCCCACTTATGTAAATATTGAAAAATTAGATTACTCTTGTTTTGTAGATAGATAAAATATTTGAAATTAAAGAAAATGTATCAATAGGAACTGACACAATAAAGATAGAAGCAAGCGTGAAGGATCTTTTCAATTTATATTCCCGGCTGTTATTTATCGCCTATAATTTTCGACAGTAGGAAGGACAAGAACACCAACCGGTACATTCACAAAAACGAAGTTCACATATAACAAATCATAATGTTAATTCCTCATCATTGAGCAAAACGGAACAAAGAGAAAAAATGTTAGGAAAGATAACAGGGAAGGAAATAGACAAAGAAATAGGGAAATTAAAATGAAAAAAGGCAATTGGACTTGAGGGTATTCCTAATAAATTTCTCATAGAAGGCGGAGCTAATTTAAAAAAATGTTTGATTATGTTGTTTGATCTCATGTTAGTAGCTGGAGAAACACCTATAGCATGGAGTGAGGAGAAAATCAAATTATTACATAAGAAGGGACCAAAAACTAATTTGGATAATTATAGGAGTATAGCTATTACCAGTAATGTTAGTAAAATTTTTACAAGAATCATAGGGGAACGTTTGAAAGAAGTAGTGGAAAAGAATCAATGGCTGAGAGAAGAACAGAATGGTTTTAGACAAAATAGAAGTACAGTAGATAACTTATTTGTAATAACAAATATTATGGATATAGCCAAAAGACTAAACAAGAAACTATTTTTGGGATTCATAGATCTGCGTAAAGCATATGACAGGGTCAACAGACAAAAGTTATGGGAAAAATTAAGGGATATAGGTGTACACGAAGAAGTTATTAACATTATCCAACAATTATATAAAGGACATAAAAGGAAAGTTTTCACTGTGGGTGGATGGACCGAGTGGATGGTCTGTGAAATAGGGGTGAAACAGGGGTGTGTACTGTCACCGATACTTTTTACGCTGTTCATAAATGATGCATTAGAAGAATTAAAGAAAGTAGGAGGATGGTCAATAGCCGAGGATAGTCTTGGTGGGCTACTTTTTGCTGACGACATAGTGCTGGTGGCAGAATCAGAGGAAAAACTACAAGAGCAGTGCATGAAACTACAAGAATATACCATGAGAAAGGGATTGGAAATAAACATAGGTAAGAGTAACGTTATGATTATAGGAGGGGGGAAACAGAAGGGAATAGTATTACCAGAACTAGAGGCCAGTAACAATGTAGTCGAACAGACCAACATATACCCATATTTGGGAGTGATATTGGGGAATTCAAAGATATTTGTGCACCAAAAAATTGGAGCGCAAAGACAATTAAGTCAGTTATGGAATATCTTTAAGTATAGGGCGCGGTGGATAAGACCTGATGTCAATCTCATGGAAAAGCTGTGGTTGCAAGTGTTAAAGCCTAAAATGCTATACGGCCAAGAGGGGTTATGTTACGATAAGTGTGACCGTTTGCGGTTCCGTTAGTTTCCGTTTGCGGTTCTGTTAGTTTGCCGATTTCCGATGTTTAGTACTCGAGTTTTAAGTTTAGCATGCACCTATACTTCCCCTGACAAGAGGAAGTGAACCCCGTAGTATTATTTGACATTCAGTCTGACACGAGGTACAGAGTTGGAAGCATGTTTGTTAATGCTTAGCATTGTTCTGGCATACAGTCTGCCATGAAGTACAGAGTTGGAAGCATGTGAAATTGAGGTTGTGTGTTTGGGGTAGGTTGGTAATAGTTGCTTTGCTACTTTGTTGTTGTGTAAATCATTTTGTAAATATGTAATGGCTACTTAGACATTTTGTGGATGAGTAAATTACTACAGTTGTTTCATTGTGTGTAATTTATATGTGGCAAAGTATTTTCGGTCATTATTAAACTGTGCTCTGGTCCATGCTGTGTCCATGAATTGAACTATTTTATGGCATGCACCGTACTGATATATCTTTGTGTAGGCCATATTCCGGTAAATGTTCCATTTCCAGTAATGTTAACTTTAAATCTGTAAATATTTAAAGTTCTAGTCATACTTGACAATATATTGTTGCATTTTCGTGTAATATTTAATACAGTGGTATTTCGGATTTATCACCATTGTTGGAATTAATGATTCAGGTTTTATTCGTTTGTACAGGTGTTTCTTGTTGGTTCCATTTGAGGCAAAAATAAAGTTTGCTGGTTGTCATCGTTGTTTCCTTCACTACTCGGGTGGGAGGTGTTGCCCATGGGTGAGGTTAGCTGGACCGATTGAACTGCGACATTTTGGGGGCTCGTCCGGGATCACCTTGCATCATCTGTGTTGCTCATGTGCGTGTAGTGAGTATCAACTTGTTTAGTGAAACACCTGCAGTCAGCGTCAACCTTCACATTCGCTTTCTTTCTGCTTTTACTCAACATTATCGCCCCATCAGTTTCACGTTTCACCAGGAGCAAGGAGGAGTCTCTTTTGTTATCGGAAGTGCCCTCAGTGGCCGTGTGTGATGTGAGGCAGTGAACTGGAACTGAGGTGGAGGAAGTGGGTGTCGTGGTACACTGCTCGTGATCAGACAGGGACTGGGAACTGAAGTACAGGATTGGTGAAGTTTGTTTTCTCTTATGTTTATTGCCACGGTGAACTATTAACTGTTAATTTGACTTATATATTTGTTGAACGGTGAACTATTAACTGTTAATTTGACTAATATATTTGTTGTTTAAAAATTTGAGTGTTTTGCTTTACGGTGGAAAATTTTTTATCGACTTGAGGATCCTCAGTGGTGTGATATAGAAGCTATAAAAGTATACGCTGTCATTTGGTTCAATGTATTAAAGTGTTGAAATTTGGAAATAGGAAGGGAAGATCCGTACATTTGAATTTGGGCTGAATTCATTTGTTCTATTTTTTTTTTCTTTTCCGGGGAAATTCGGCAGTTTGGGTAATTCATCATTACATCCTGGTTATATGTTCTAATTATTAATATTTCTCATTATTCTTTTCTCCTGTTGTCGCTTTTTACCCTTCTATTTCCAGTAAGATTGTGAGGTTTTGAATCTTATGAAATTTCGATAGTGTTTGGAAATAGCGTTACAATGTGTTAATTATTTGAATACCTGAATGCTTGTTCAGTTTTGTGATTGATGTTGAAATCTTCAAATTCGGGACTGTTGACTGTTATGTTAAATTGATTATTTTCTCTGGATTAGCTATATATTTTTTTTATTGCGTAAGAACATATATATATTGTTTCTATTGCGTGAATACATTCATTTTTTTTATTGCGTGAATACATTTATTTTTTTTATTTGCGTGAATACATTCATTTTTTTTTATTACGTGAATACATTTATTTTTTTTTATTGCGTGAATACATCTCAATTTTGTTTTTATTTGTGTAAATACATCTTCATATTGTTTTTATTGTGTAAACACCAAAGGTTAAATCAGTAACCGTGGTAACTATAACCTTGAGTAGTCAACCCTGCCAGACTTGACTTCGTAGCAGTGGACAAACATTTACGTTCATGGATAAACAGCTATGGGCTGAACTTGTTTGTTGACGGTTGTTTCTTTCCCTGACCCAAAAGTAGAATTAAACAATTCCATCCTTCGTTGGGAAACCAAGAATTGGAAGTTGTTTAAATGTCAATTATTTGAGTTTTTTTTTTTTTTTTTGCTTTTATCAAATCCTACCTCTTGAAAACCTTGTACAGTTTCGGGATTGTTAGGAAAGTTGAGATGTCGGATTGATCTCACGTCTTGCATATTAGCAAGTTGAAGCCAGGTTTTATCCCTGACAAACTTCAGGATGTTTTACAGATGGGGGCAAGCAAGGAGGGAATTGTTACGGGGATCTTGCCACATACGTCCACATCGGTATATTTGTTTTGTGCGGATATAGGTTCCGCTGAGTGGATCTTGAGTGAATTCGAAGGAAAACTTCTGTTGGGAAGTGTTGTCGATATTGAAATGTTATCGGCTGGAGTGTCTGATGAGATAATGATTAAAAAAATCAGTTCTGAATCAGCTGAGAAAGGGTATTCGCCCCAAGGGATGACTGCAGAGCAAGGTCCACATCCATCATTAAAATTCTCGGACATATTAGAAGCGATGGCAGGATTAACAACGGAGCAGCGGGAAGTTTTGAAGCTTACCTTGGGAGTTCCCAAGATAGCCATGGAACCCCCAAAGGTGGAAGTTTTTCCGGGAATACCAGGACATGCTAACGCAGTCGATCTTCTCGGTAAACCTGCAAAGACATTTTACAAGCCACCCTCACACAGTTTTATGCAGACTGGGGTGCCATCTCCCAATTACACCGGGAATCCTGGTTACGTGCAACAGGGGGCTATCCCAGATGATGTTTTTCAACAGGATGTGTCAGGGAAGTACACCTCCGCAGCACAGCAAATGAGGATAAGTACTTTCTCCGGAGCTTCAAAAGACAGTTCATATGAGCAGTTTCGATTTGAGGTAAAGGGTTATATCAACCAAGGAATCCCAGAGGGGTTGATTCTCATGTCAGTTAGGCGAGCTCTGAAAGGACAAGCTCAGGAAATGGTTTTACACATGGGGGAAACAGCGACTCTTAAGGACGTTATTCAACGTTTTGACATGCTGTATGGAGATGTGAACCCACCACAGGTTCTGCTGGCAGAGTTTTATGCTGCCACACAGAGGAATGGGGAAGGTGTTACCGAATGGTATACTCGGGTTGAGGATCTGGCAAGTCGAATTCACAGGAAACATCCTACAATAATTTCCTCAGACAACTTTCACCTGATGGTGAACACACAATTCTGGACTAAACTTCAGAATGCCAACATCAAAAATGCACTTCGCCACAAGGTGGATACTCTGATTGGTAGCCCTAAATTTATTGTGGAAGCAAGGAAAGCTGAAATGGAGTTCAAGTTAAATGTCAAGTCCAACCAGATCAACACAGATGTTACAGACACACTGAAGAAGAGTTTGGATGAGATCCTAACTCGGCTCACAGCTCTGGAAAAAACAAGTACCGGCACATCACAGCCGAATATCATGCCTGGAGGTAACAAGGCTGGCAAGAGTACCAAACGCCAGTTCAATGGACGTTGCTTTAAATGTAACAAGTGGGGGCATACAAGGAAGAACTGTCCTTTAAACCAACAGGAGTCAGGGAAGGAGAGAGCTCCCCTGACAGCAGTCAATCAAAGCGCTCAATGAAATTGCTGGACCAAATAGTGGAGATCCCAGCGAGGTAGAAGTATGGATTGATGGGCAGAGGGTGAAGGCCCTACTCAATACTGGATCAATGATTAGCACCATTTCACTACAGTACTGCACCTCCAGAGGCTTCGAACTTCGTCCTCTGGATGGGCTTTTGACTGTGGAAAGTGCCAGTGGACATACCTTGCCCTATTTAGGTTTCGTTGAAGTGAGTCTTCGGTGTCCAGTGCAGGATGGGGTTTCCTGTGCCCTCATGTTGGTAGTCCCAAATACTCCTTATCATGAAAAGATTCCTGTGATGTTAGGAACCAATGTCCTGAATCGAATCAAGCCAACTCATTTGGTAGGCCAAGTATGGAAGCAAGTTTTTGCTACTATGGCAGAACAGAGGGTTATAGATGAGAAGGATGTCTTAGGATCCGTGTATCTTACAAATCCACTCACTCTACCACCTAATGGGCGTGTAATAGTGGCAGGTCAGACGAGTTTTAACCCGAACTGTCAGAGATTGAGTGTCATGTTAGATGGATCAGACCAAGCTTGCTTACCCAAAGGAGTTTTGATAACTCCCTGTGTGACAGCACTTTCAGCACAGAATCCTGGTCAGGTGGCCATAGAGCTGATAAACCATTCTGCTCAGACAGTTACAGTGCCTCGGAAAGCTCGTTTATGTGAAGTATGTACTGTAGCCCAGATATGCAGCATGGACAACAAGGGTTTGAAAATTCAGGCGGACAGTTCTGATTTTCTGAAACACTTCCAACATCTTGATGCCAACCTTGAGCCAGACCAAGTGGAAGAGGTTAAACAGAAGTTGGTTAATTGGTGTCATGTATTTTCTCAGCATGATCTGGACTTGGGACTTACAGACAAGGCAGTGCATAAGATTCGCTTAAAAGACGAAAGGCCATTCAAACAAAAGGCCAGGAACATTCCACCGTCTCTGTATGATGAAGTTCGGGATCACCTGAAAGAAATGCCGGAGCTGGGAGTCATAAGCGAATCCGAAAGTCCATATGCCTCCAATGTTGTATTGGTCCGCAAGAAAAATGGTACACTCAGATTCTGTCTTGACTTACGTCACCTGAATTCACTCACTGTACGGGACAGCTACCGCTTGCCATCAATTGACAGGACCATCGATACTTTAGCTGGGTCGAGATGGTTCAGTGTGCTTGATCTTAAATCTGGCTACTGGCAAGTACCCCTGGCTGAAGAAGATAAGGCAAAGACAGCATTCACAGTGGGGCCGCTTGGATTCTGGGAGTGTGAACGGATGCCATTTGGGCTAACTAATGCTCCGGCCACCTTCCAACGCCTCATGGAAACCTCCATGGAAGATTTGTACATCAAATACTGTTTGCTATACTTGGATGATATAGTAATTTTCAGTAAGACATACGAGGACCATATCCAGAGATTGGAGGCTGTCTTCCAAAAGCTCCACCAGGCTGGCTTAAAACTTAGCCCTTCAAAATGCCGTTTTTTCCAGAAGGAGATCAAGTACCTTGGCCATATGATTTCAGAAGCTGGTGTATCTGTTGATCCCGAGAAAGTAGCATCTGTTAAAGATTGGCCCATACCTCAGACGGTGACTGAAGTGCGACGCTTTATTGGCTTTGCCTCTTTCTATAGAAGATTTCTAAAGGATTTTGTTAAAGTTGCCAAGCCACTCCATGAGGTGACTCAGGGTAGTGTAAGAATTTCCACAGGAAAGAAGACTAGGGTCAAATATTTGCCATTTCAGTGGGGTCCTGCTCAGCAGAAATTGTTTGAGCAGTTGAAGGAGAAATGTTGTGAAACTCCAGTGTTAGGTTTCGCTGATTTTACCAAGCCCTTTATTCTCCATACGGACCCCAGTCAAGATGGATTGGGTACCGTCCTAAGTCAGTTGCAAGATGGACAGAAAAGGGTTATTGCATTTGCGAGCAGGAGTTTAAACAAAGCCGAAAGGAATTATCCAGCTCATAAACTGGAATTTCTGGCACTGAAATGGGCCGTGACAGAGAAATTCCATGATTTTTGACAGATAATAACCCACTGACCTATGTCCTGAAGACTGCAAAACTAGATGGGTGGCAGAGTTGGCCAATTATCAATTTGAGATACAGTATCTCAGTGGCTCTGCCAATAAAGCTGCAGACGCACTGTCAAGGATTAAGTGACCAAGGATGGATTCACAAGTTGTAGCTGAAGTACTAAGGGCACATACTGATATTGCAGAGCATGTTGACAGTTTCTGCTATGGGGACCAAGCAATTCCCATTGCAGTACATCAGCTGGATGTTAATTTTTGCGACTCGCCTATTGATTGGATTGATGCACAGAATGAAGATATGGTTCTTCGGGATGTCATAAGACATTTGGCAGGAGATTTTGATGGTGAAATGTCGCTGGAGTCAAAGTTACTTTGGAGAGAAAGAAAGAAGCTTGTCACCATTAATGGAATATTAATGAGACAACGTTACCTTGATAATGAAAAACCGCTTCAACTGGTACTACCCAAGAAGTACTGGAAGCAAGCTCTGTCACTAGTGCACAGTGACATGGGTCACCTTGGAAGGGACCGGGTTTTAGAGCTGCTTAGGGATAGACACTTTTGGGTTGGAATGACAAAGTTTGTTGCTGAATTCATTTCGAAGTGCGAGCGATGTATTAAAAGGAAGGATCAGCATCCACCTTGTGCCGGCCTAGTCAATATTGAAAGTACTCAGCCCATGGAGTTAATTTGTGTGGATTTTCTGAAGCTCGAACCATCTGGAGGATCAGAAAAGTAGAACCACACCTTATCATCCCATGGGAAATGGTCAGGCAGAGCGGTTCAATTCAACATTGTTGAACATGTTGGGCACTTTGAACCCTCCGCAAAAACTTGATTGGAAGAGTCATGTTAACTCACTCGTGCATGCTTACAACTGTACACGTCACGACACTATGGGCTACTCCCCATATTTCCTCATGTTTGGCAGGAATCCATGTATTGCTGTAGATTTGGTCCTAGGACGAGGTTTGGAAAGACCTGTAAAGGATTATGTAGGCAGTTTATCAAAAAACCTGAAACAGGCTTATGAAACAGCTGTGGCACACTCTAGGATGAAGCAATCTAAGCAAAAGATGTCATATGACATGAGGGCTAGGAGCGTAGTACTCCATCCAGGAGATAGGGTTCTGATTCGCAATACGGGATTAAAGGGGACACACAAGCTAGCCAACAAATGGAGTGAAGATGTGTATGTGGTAACTCACCAACCCTCCGAGAACATACCAGTGTATGTGGCGAAGCGTGAGGTTGGGAATGGAAGACCCAAGACTCTGCACCGAAATCATTTGCTTCCTATCAACTTTCTACCATTAGATGAAAGCAATAAGGGAAATGATCCCAAGCGCGAGACTAAAACCCTTGGAGGGAGTACAGCCCGGATAGATGAAGATGCAAATTTCAGTGGCAGTAGTGAATCATCAGATAATGAATACCCCATTATTATTCCAAGGCCCAGGCAAGTCAGTGTAGCTGGGGATTCGAGTAGATCAGAACCACAGTCCAATGCTGGCACATGGGATGATTCATATAGGCCAATTCCAACACCCCGACCAAGCCTTCAACATCCTCAGAACATGGAAGTTTCTCAACTGGATCATCTGTCTGGTACTGAGGTGACTGGTGATGCCGAGGAAACTTCAGTTCCTGACAGTGATAGTGGGACTTGTGGTAACGCAGAAGTGGATTCATTTCAGGAGGATTCGCAATCCTCAGATTCTCGGATTCCACAGGGTGAAGTGTCCTTGGAAGACACTGGGGATTCTGCTGATGAATTGGAACCTCTGGTTCCAAATGTACCCCCACCCCGTCGTTCGGTACGTACCCGGAAACAAGGGCATTTACATCCAGATTGTGTATATGACTTTGGCCAGTCTATATCAAACCTGGATAGAGAGAAAATTTCTAAGTTGAATCTCCTGAAGGGAGTTCTGGATTTAGCGTTTTAATGAAGTTATTTCAAGGTTGTTGACCAAAGAACAGCGAATTGTCTTATTCCACTGTGAATGTTTCAGTGTGAGGGACTGTAACATAAGGTACTTCTGCTTTATGATGTGTGAAATGTACACTGGATATTGTCTTAAAGTATACATTCAATGTCAGGATGACATTTCCTGAAGTAGGGGTGAATGTGACCGTTTGCGGTTCCGTTAGTTTCCGTTTGTGGTTCCGTTAGTTTGCCGATTTCCGATGTTTGGTACTCGAGTTTTAAGTTTAGCATGCACCTATACTTCCCCTGACAAAAGGAAGTGAACCCTGTAGTATTATTTAACATTCAGTCTGACACGAGGTACAGAGTTGGAAGCATGTTTGTTAATGCTTAGCATTGTTCTGACATACAGTCTGCCATGAAGTACAGAGTTGGAAGCATGTGAAATTGAGGTTGTGTGTTTGGGGTAGGTTGGTAATAGTTGCTTTGCTACTTTGTTGTTGTGTAAATCATTTTGTAAATATGTAATGGCTACTTAGACATTTTGTGGATGAGTAAATTACTACAGTTGTTTCATTGTGTGTAATTTATATGTGGCAAAGTATTTTCGGTCATTATTAAACTGTGATCTGGTCCATGCTGTGTCTGCGTAGTTGTATTGTCTCATGAATTGAACTATTTTATGGCATGCACCGTACTGATATATCTTTGTGTAGGCCATATTCCAGTAAATGTTCCATTTCCAGTAATGTTAACTTTAAATCTGTAAATATTTAAAGTTCTAGTCATACTTGACAATATATTGTTGCATTTTCGTGTAATATTTAATACAGTGGTATTTCGGATTTATCACCATTGTTGGAATTAATGAAATGCTAATTGTCAAGCTAATGTTAACATTGATAAATCAGAATATTCAGTGCAATTGAATCAGTAGCATTTCGCTGCAGAAAATGTTAAATATGATAAATGTTTGATTCAGGTTTTATTCGTTTGTACAGGTGTTTCTTGTTGGTTCCATTTGAGGCAAAAATAAAGTTTGCTGGTTGTCATCGTTGTTTCCTTCAGTACTCGGGTGGGAGGTGTTGCCCATGGGTGAGGTTAGCTGGACCGATTGAACTGCGACATAAGGACTGGATAAACAAAATGGAATCTTTGCAACATAAAGTAGGATGCCACATTTTAGGAACAAGAACTACAGTATCAAAGGTAGGAGTAAGGGCGGAGTTAGGATGGAAAACAATACAGGGGGAGATATGGTGTTCAAAAATTAAACTATTACGTAGGATTGAAAAGATGGATGCCAACAGGTGGACACATAAACTTCTATATGATATAATTATGAAGGATTATAATACTAAATGCATACAACAGGTGAGGGAGCACTGTAAAACCGGGTGTTTGACTGAACACAAAAGTTTTAAGTAATTTTGACATTACCTCACATCATGATTACTAGAACATAAAAATTTTGAGTAAATACAACTTTGTCATATCAACCTAAATATTTAAGGTTGAATAGACTCAAAAGATTTTGCCGACGTTGGGCCGCCATCTGTTTCAGGTTTAGCGTTTCCCGCCGTTTCTACTATGACATCAGCATGCAGAGGAGACTTGTGTTAAAGATTTGGATGTAGTGTAAGTATATCGGATTGCATCTGGGGATATGCAAGCCATCAGTCTTTATCTATTGTGTAAAATTTGTTATTAGTAATTGTTGCATCTGTAGGACTACACTCTGTGGGTGTACAAGTACCAGCATTTGATATTTTACAAATATATAATTCAGCAATATTTTACTGTCACCGCCACAGTCGGTCCCTCGCGACTTTGTGTACACCCACAGAGTGCTGAAAACGTGAGGCTACCATTGGGTTTCTAACAGTATTTTACAAATATATAATCCAGCAATATTTTACTGTCACCGCCACAGTCGCGAGGGACCGTCGTGCGTCGTGCACGACGGTCCCTCGCGACTTTGTGTACACCCACAGAGTGCTGAAAACGTGAGGCTACCATTGGGTTTCTAACAGTATTTTACAAATATATAATCCAGCAATATTTTACTGTCACCGCACCTCGCAATAATTTAAAGCAAATAAAATATCAAGTACTGGTACTTGTACACCCACAGAGTGCTGAAAACGTGAGGCTACCATTGGGTTTCTAACAGTATTTTACAAATATATAATCCAGCAATATTTTACTGTCACCGCACCTCGCAATAATTTAAAGCAAATAAAATATCAAGTACTGGTACTTGTACACCCACAGAGTGCTGAAAACGTGAGGCTACCATTGGGTTTCTAACAGTATTTTACAAATATATAATCCAGCAATATTTTACTGTCACCGCACCTCGCAATAATTTAAAGCAAATAAAATATCAAGTACTGGTACTTGTACACCCACAGAGTGCTGGAAACGTGAGGCTACCATTGGGTTTCTAACAGTATTTTACAAATATATAATCCAGCAATATTTTACTGTCACCGCACCTCGCAATAATTTAAAGCAAATAAAATATCAAGTACTGGTACTTGTACACCCACAGAGTGCTGGAAACGTGAGGCTACCATTGGGTTTCTAACAGTATTTTACAAATATATAATCCAGCAATATTTTACTGTCACCGCACCTCGCAATAATTTAAAGCAAATAAAATATCAAGTACTGGTACTTGTACACCCACAGAAGTGCTTTTTCTCAGTGGAGAGTAAATACTATAAAAGTAAAAAAAATAGCATTTCATGACATTTGTGCGATTTTCAAGGATCAAGTATTACATTTGTATATAGTTATATACATAATATACATAATTTACATATTTGTATTTACATTATCTTTTTATATGTTTCTTATATTGTTTTACATTTTGATAAAATACCAGCTAGCTCATGGGTACGACATCTTATGGAAGTGACCTTGCTGTAGTGACCTTGTCCTATATAAGCTCAAACCAAGGTCACACCTTGAAGTTGCACACCTACACCCCCTTATAATCAATGTCCCTACCAAGTATCTTATCGATCCTACACCTTACGGTTTCCGAGATAGAGCCCCGAACAAGATGTTATAGGTCAAGGTCACTACGGCAAGGTCAAATCAAGATCAGACAATGACATTGCGCACCTACACCCCCTAACCAATATCCCTACCAAGTATCAACTTTCTACACCTCACAGTGTCCGAGATATAGCCCAGACAAGATTTTAAAGGTCAAGGTCACTACAGCAAGGTCAAAGGTCAGATCAAGGTCAAACCATGACGTTGCACACCTACAACCCCTAACTGAACTTCTTCCCGCTGCCCACCTGAACGTCCATCCGGACACCATGGGTGCAAACAATAAAACTGCAAATTTAATAAGTAAATTAAATTTTTGTTAGTTAATCCCCTATCCAAAGGACCAGCAAGGCCCCGCTATCAGCCTACTAGGGTCTTCATATGACTAGTCAACAAAAAAGATGCTATGATGTCACACTGTCTTTACAAAAAGGAAGTACAAGGCGACACCTGGCGAATGCACACTCCGTGACTGGTCCTATCAGTAGTATGTACAGGATGTCTTTTCTGGCATTTGGTGGGATCGGTCGCACCCCCAACCAACATCCCTGCCACATAATCCAGCGGCAGCGATCAATTGAACCAGCATGAAAACAAATAAGCGCTCCCAACAGCCTGCTCAACAATTCTTGGATTTATTTGTTGTTTTACGTCGCATTCAACAGCCAGGGTTATATTGCGAGGGGTAGTTTACAGGTGGAGGAAACCAGTGCATACTGCACTGTAAACCACCGGGCATTGGCAAGTAACTACCAACTTTCCAACGTGAAGCGCCCGGCCCGAGATTCGAACCAGTGGCCTCAGAAGTTGGAGCCGAGAACTCTAACCACTAAACCACCGAGCCCCCTAATAACTCTTGGAAACCCTTATTATAGTCCAGGCAACAAACTAAATACACACAAAAGAGAATATGGCTGGCTGGGGTCAAAAAGGGATATTTTAAACTTATGTTAGGTCCTCAGTAAGAGATATGTACCAATACAAAAAAAAAAAAAAAAAAATTTCTTTAAAAATATATATAATTTTTTTATGTTACAGTATTGCAGCAACAAAATAGCAGACTGAGTGCTCTGTCACTGAGCTATGATGTCTCATTCCACATCACTGGGAATCAAACCCAGGCCTCCCAGTCTGAGGGATAGCTTGATATTTTGTTAAAAGAATGCAAAAAAAATTCTGATGACTTTAAAAAATATTTTCCCTTTGTGCAATATGTCTCAAATAATGGATAATTTTTTACTGATTGTACTGGTATTTAAAGCAATGGATGACTTCATTTTTATAATTTGAATACTCACTGACTGTATTTTCAGCAAACAAAATTATAACATAATAAATATTTTAATATTAAGGTAGCCAGGGCCTTTGTTTGGTCTTCTTCAACAGCAAAATCCTCATCCCTGTAGTGTAAAACAAAGCACATTGAAGTAAAAACAATTCTAAAACCAAAGTATTTATTCAGGGGGTGACCATAATCCGGCGATGGCGATCAGTTGTACCAATGTAAAACATGTAAGCACTCCTGACACTCTGCTTGACTTTCAGAAACCCCTATTATCGCCCATTTCACATGACAAATACACTAAAAATAAAGCATAGCAGCCGTCATAAATTGCATCAAAATAAGTATTATGTATCAATTGATAATTAGTGTATATACACTTTCGAATAACCTTGCTGTTTAGGACACCACAATTATTTATCCCCAGAAAACCACTCAGTATACTTCATAATGTACCAGTACAGGAAGTTGTTGTTTTCCCCCCTGCGCTAGCGCCACCTAGCGACGAAAATCGGAACTACGGCATTGTGAATGGGAGTATATCAAGTACTGGTACTTGTACACCCACAGAGTGATGAAAACGTGAGGCTACCATTGGGTTTCTAACAGTATTTTACAAATATATAATCCAGCAATATTTTACTGTCACCGCACCTCGCAATAATTTAAAGCAAATAAAATATCAAGTACTGGTACTTGTACACCCACAGAGTGCTGAAAACGTGAGGCTACCATTGGGTTTCTAACAGTATTTTACAAATATATAATCCAGCAATATTTTACTGTCACCGCACCTCGCAATAATTTAAAGCAAATAAAATATCAAGTACTGGTACTTGTACACCCACAGAGTGCTGAAAACGTGAGGCTACCATTGGGTTTCTAACAGTATTTTACAAATATATAATCCAGCAATATTTTACTGTCACCGCACCTCGCAATAATTTAAAGCAAATAAAATATCAAGTACTGGTACTTGTACACCCACAGAGTGCTGGAAACGTGAGGCTACCATTGGGTTTCTAACAGTATTTTACAAATATATAATCCAGCAATATTTTACTGTCACCGCACCTCGCAATAATTTAAAGCAAATAAAATATCAAGTACTGGTACTTGTACACCCACAGAGTGATGAAAACGTGAGGCTACCATTGGGTTTCTAACAGTATTTTACAAATATATAATCCAGCAATATTTTACTGTCACCGCACCTCGCAATAATTTAAAGCAAATAAAATATCAAGTACTGGTACTTATACACCCACAGAGTGCTGAAAATGTGAGGCTACGATGGGGTTTCTAACAATATTTTACAAATATATAATCCAGCAATATTTTACTGTCACCGCACCTAATACTGCCTTCACGAAATATTTACAACAAAATATCAAATGCTGGTACTTGTACAGAGTGCTGAAAACGTGGGGCTATGACCAAGATAGCACCGGGCCGACGTTGGCCCAACGTCAGCACATCTGTCGGTCCGACGTTGGGCCGACGGCTTTTTGACCGTCGGCCCAACGTCGACAAGCCAACGCTATATTTTATTGCGTTAATACATCTTACCTAGTGGACAGATGCATTTGTCCGGCGCTCTGCCGGTCTCGCCAAACGTTAGAAAAAAATGTCCTGAGCTGGGCTCTGGCCGGGACCGGTAGTGTCCTGTTCATTCACCAGGTGGCTGTGTAGCCTCCCTGTGTACTGCGCATGCGTGCGCACGCGCACTTCCTCTTTTTGTTGTCTACCTTAGAAGGTCCCCTTTTTAGCTTAGAATAGCGGGGAAGGTAGGGTGGGAGTCCCCCTGTCCACTAGGTAAGGTATTAACTTATAAAAATTTAATTTACTATTAAATTTTCCAAATTATATTTTATGTACAGCATCAACCAATCAGATAATGTCCCAAACAATTTTTTATGTCCAAATTTATAATGAGAATATTGTTTTTATGTCCAAAATTATTAAATAAATAGTTATAATTTGTGGGCTCACTGAAATACGATTTTTAGATATACCATTATAAATATTTTTTTTCTAAGTTTCCACAAATCCCCTATTATTGCTCACCGCCATCTTGAGTAAAAATTCGCCATCTACTCCCGAGTGTGGCCGGCAGAACATCGGTTAATTTAGAGTTTGTTGATTTTACTGGACTTAATCTCTTCATCTAAAGAGATTCTGAGGGACGAAAGTCAAAACTATTTTGCAACATTTCTCAAAAACTAGTGGTCGGATTTAGGTCATATTTTCACAGGATGTGTATTGTATGAGTGGGTAGAGTTTGTTAATTGTATAGGACTTAATCTTTTCATGTAAAGAGATTCTGAGGGACGAAAGTCAAAACTATTTTGCAACATTTCTCAAAAACTACTGGTCCGATTTAGTTCATATTTTCAAAGGACGTGTATTGTATGAGTGGGTAGAGGTTGTTTAATAGGAAATAATGTCCTATGAATAGTTTGTTGAGTTTAATTCTGAATTTTGATGCCTCTTTTAAGGTCAAAGGAGGGTCTGTCACCTTTAAAGGGCCTAAAACTCACTCATTATTGTGTCACCAGCGTAGGGGGGCACCTTAAGGTGCAGACAATTTATTCAATGCTTTAATAAATACTTTACATACAGAAGGTCTGATTTCAATTGGACCACTGCACACTTGACTGGCTGTCCTTGGAAGTTTCTGGTTAAGGCAAGAGAAGACACACAACTGCCTTTGAAGTATATGTGGTGTATGCAGAAAAGTAGTGCTGCTTCCGGCTGATGTTTCACTTAAGGATTAATCTCCACACAATATTCAATAAAATATACAGTTTTCGATTGAAATTTAGATGTTTTTGAAAGCAGCCATTTTGGCTGGAGTGGAGTGGATCAATAATGTGCTCTTCTCCAAACTTCCTAAAAGGGCCTAAAACTTACTTATTATCAATTCTAGAGGTTCAGAATGTTGAACCAGCCAATAGGTAATCATGTCTTGCAAATGTTTTGGTGCATTTGAATTTGACCTTGGACGCCTCCTTCAAGGTCAAAGGAGGGTCTATCACCTTTAAAGGGCCTAAACTTACTTATTATCAGTTCTAGAGGTTTGGAATGTTAAACCAGCCTATAGGAAATCATGTCTTGTGAATCTTCTGGTGAGTTTAAATTTGTCCTTGGATGCCCCCTGAAGGTCAAAGGAGGGTCAATGACCTTTTAAGGTCATTTTTCTCGCTTATTATTGGTTCTAGCTGTTTGGGATGTTCACCCAATTTATAGGAAATCATGGGTCATGAGTCTTTTGGAGTGGTCAGCTTTGACATCCAACCCCCCCCCCTCAAGGTCAAATGGGGTCAATGACCTTTTAAGGTCATTTTTCTCGCTTATTATTAGTTCTAGCTGTTTGGGATGTTCACCCAACTTATAGGAAGTCATGGGTCATGAGTCTTTTGGAGTGGTCAGTTTTGACATCCAACCCCCCTACAAGGTCAAATGTGGTCAATGACCTTTTAAGGTAATTTTTCTCGCTTGTTATTGGTTCTAGATGTTTGGGATGTTCACCCAACTTATAGGAAATCATGGGCCACGAATCTTTTTTGAGTGGTCAGTCTTGACCTCTGACCCCACCTTCAAGGTCTAATGGGGTCAATGAACTTTCAGTGTGAATTTTGTTGCTTGTATAGGTTTAGGATTTTCGCACAACCTGTAACTAATCATACGGATAGTCATTGTGTTTTTACTTTTCTGTTCTTCACCATGTCCCATCTAGGGATACACAATTTGTAGTCTCTAAAAATATTGAAGATAGCCTATTTTATCAAATAAGTCATTCACTTACTTTTAGGTGACCTTTCATATGGTGAAGTTTCACAGCTGTAGTTATTGCATAGCTGAGTAATACCTACTAGAATGAGTAAATGATAGTGAATTTTTCACAAATAAATCATTCATCTACTTTTGGGACACCTATCACATGATGAAGTTTCAGCCTGTAGCTAATAGCATAGCTAAGTAATAGGTACGGAAGTGAATAAATGTCTATTTTTAAAAAAAAGCAATCTATATATTAGGGTTTCATTAGGACATATATAGTATGTTAAGAACATAAAATGTATACCTGTCTTACCTTGTGAGTATTATCTTTGTATTCAGTCCAGATGCCAAGAGACAATATTGTGTGTAAACTGTGTGGTGAAAGCTGTCGTCATATTTTACAACACTACCGCCTGCAGCATCTTCACACCAAACAATCTACCATCCCATGTTATTTTGATCATTGTAAATTAAATTTCAATTCTGCTGGTGCTTTGAAAGCACATGTGTTCAGAAATCATTCATCTAAAAGTGTGGCAAGTAACATTTTACTGAAATGTGTTTGCTGTCACAATAGTGTTGTGCTTGAAAAGTATTTCCACCATCTATATAGGCATTTGAAAGAAAAGGAGACAGTTCAGTGTCCATACAAGGAATGCTCCTTTAATAGTAACAACATAAATTCATTCAAACCTCACAAGGCAAGAAAGCATATCTCTGCATGTAACAGTTCAAATGTGTCACATTTTAAAGAAGATTTAGTAATTTGTGACAGCAGTGTTTCTTCAGTTCCTCATCAAGATACACCAGAATTTTCAGACACCAGCTGTGCTACTTGCAATTATACTGAGAGTCAGGAGGCTAACTTCAATTGTTGTACCTCTGACCAACAAAGCAATGCATTTGAAGATCTTGTTCCATCGGAAACTAGTGATGTTGCAGATTATCATAATAAATTGAAAATTAAAATAGCAGCATTCTTGATACAATTGGAAACAAAATTGCGTGTTCCATCATCAACAATTCAAACAATTTTATCTGGTTTGAATGACATTCATGAACTCTCAAAACCTGTTATATTTTCTGAAATCAGATCTATATTATGTAAAAGTGATGTGAATCCTAGTTTGGCAAATGAAATCAGTGAATCTGTTATTCAGAGATATCCATTCTTCTCATTAACTTGTAAAACTGGTGGTGAACTTGCTACAAGGAAACTTCGACAGAAATATGTGAAGCAAAATCTCTCTTATGTTGAACCTGTGGAGATTGAACTTGGCTATAGGGAAGGTAAATTGAGAACATTTGCATACATTCCAATTTTATCAGTGTTAAGAAATATACTTTTGAAGCGTGACGTATTACATGAAGTCATTCCTGCTGTTAATGAAAGAGATGAAGCAAGTGCAAAGTATAGTGGTTTTCAAGATGGATTGTTTTTTAAGAGTAACACTTTATGTCAGAGCAATGGGACAGTTTTATTAATTGGACTTTATCAGGATGATTTTGAAGTAGCTAACCCATTAGGAACAAGTAAAAAGGTTCACAAAATATGTTCCTTTTATTGGTCACTGATCAATATACCCTATCGTTTTCGTAGTTCACTGCAGTTGATTAATACATGTATTTTGTGTAAGAGTAGTGATTACAAGTACTTCGGCAAGGATGCTGTTTTAGGGCATTTGCTTAGAGACATTCACAGTCTTGAAACTAGTGGTTTGTATGTTGACTCACTGCAAGCAGATATCACAGGTACACTGGCCTACATATCTGCTGATAACCTAGGTGCTCACACAATTGGAGGGTTCTTTGAAAATTTTTCAACTGTCCAGTACTTTTGCAGGTTTTGTTGCTTAACTTTACATGACTTTTTACAATCAGAAAACCCTAGTATCAGGACTGCTAAATTCAGAGACAAACATGTTTATGAAGAGCAAGTTAAATTGTTAAAAGATAATCAAGAAAACTCTAGAATTTGTGGCTTGAAGAGTGAATGTGTTATACATAGTTATCTTACAAACTTCCATATTACCAGCGGATTACCTCCAGATGTCTCTCACGACCTCTTAGAGGGGATCGTCCCTTATGAATTAGCTTTATGCATTGGTTATTTCATTAGTTGTGGACACTTCAGCTTGGATTTTTTTAATCATAGGATAAGAGATTTCCCCTTCAAAGGTCAGGATATAACAAATAAACCACATGAAATAAATTCTACATTCAGGAAAACTCTGACAGTAGGTGGAAATGCCACAGAGAACAGGTGTTTGTTAAAATTTATTTTTCTTCTTATCGGCAGTATTGTGCCAGAAGAATCATCCACATGGCATTTGTTATTAGACTTAAAGGACATTGTTGAATTGTGCCATGCTCCAGCTCTGGGTGAAAATGAAATTTGCATTCTTGAGGCCAGGATAAATTCTCATAATACAATGTTTAGGAAATGTTTTCCGCTTAATAAACTCAAGCCTAAGCACCACTTTATTGAGCATTATCCACATCTAATGAGATGCTATGGCCCCCTTGTACAATGCTCAACCATTCGATATGAGGCAAAGCACAGTTATTTCAAGAATGTTACAAGAAGTAAGAAAAACTTTAAAAATGTTTGCAAGATGCTTGCAGAACATCACCAACTTGAACAAGCAAATTATTTGTGTAATCCAAACTACCTAAGAACTGATATTTGCAGCAATGAGCTTACGTTGATTGATCTTGCAGAGTTTTGTGAAAGAGATAGACAGTGTTTCAGTAACTTTGACTGTGGACAACTTTTTTCTCTTTCCAAAGTAGACATTGGTGGAATTATGTATAAACCTGGATTTTTAGTTGTTCACTCAGTTGATCTGATGCCAAAATTTGGTAGAATCAATAAAATTCTCATGTACAATGGTATTGTTCACCTTTATCTAGAGGTAATGGAAACTGGGTATGTTGATCATCTGAGAATGTTCACAGTGACTGCAACTGACTCCCGAGAGATTATTTCATTGCACAAGTGCCATGATCCTCAACCTCTTGTCGACTATTATTACAATGACGATAATGTAGTCCCTTTGAAACATTATATACTAATAAACTAATTCTGTTTTTTCCAGATACATACTCAATCTATTGCAGAGGTTTAGTCAATGGATGAACCAGATACTACATATCAAAGTTCTCAAGCTGAGACAGAAGTTTTTTCACAAACAGCGGAAGGAGGCACTCAAGATACAGAGAAAAAGTGTTTAATTTGCAACCTTCCCAATCCCAATTCACAAGAACTACAACAGTTATTTAGCATAGATGAAATAGCCATCATATTGGTAAAAAATATTGTTTGGCTTCATTGCTCAGGGTGCAAAAAGTTTTTTCATTTGAAGTGCCTGCCTAGGTACTTGGATGTGCAAGACCTCATTGATATTATTGAGAGTCAATTTCTTTGTCAAAATTGTGAGTTCAATTGAAATGCTATCATGGCAGCTAATCACATACTTGTGAAATTGGTTATTAGTGAACAGAATGTACAGAAACTTAAATTACAGAGTTTGTCCACAATTGAAGATCTCAAAGAACTGGTGAAGCAAAAGGCAAATCTTAAAACTGACTTTGTGCTACAGTATCTGGATGAAGATTTCAAAGACTTCTTCAACTTGGATGATATCGAAAATGTTACTCATCTGGGGACAATTAAGGTAGTCCGCCATCCAGCGGAGAAAACTGAAAGTGTTTCTAAGAAAGCAGAGACAGCTTTAAATCCTTGGCCAAGTACATTCCCGTTGCCCAACTTTGAAACTGCAGTCATCAAAACCAGTTTAGAGAAACTTGCTCTAGATTTTTCAAATGGTGAATTGACTGTTGTCCCTGAAATGCTGCGCCGCAAGATTGTTGCTTCAATGGCAGAGGAAATCATAAAATTTACTTTCTATCCATCTGGAAAGGATATTGACAATATGTGCAGAAGTCTCATCAATCAATATCCATATCTAAAAGATCTAGGCCCAGGTGGCTATAGCACCTGGTGTACTTGCGTGAAATTTAGAATTGGTAACTTACGAAAATCTCTCAAGCATACAGTACCAGAAATTGCAACCAATAGTGGGAAACGTTCCAAAGAAAACCCTTCAGCACCATCTCCACATACATCCATCAAAAAGCAGAGAACAGGTACTGTGATGGTTCCAAGAAACGTGATGGCTGCTGATGATGTGTATGAAAGCAAACTTTTCTTGGGTACCGAGTTGATGAAGCCTGAGCCAAATTTCAGACAGGTATGGTAATTTTGTTGATTGAATACTTAAGAAACAGAAGTATATTTTAGGTCCTTCAATATAATTACAAAAAGTTGTGAGTTGTTTTAGATAAATAATGTAAGTAATAAACGTCTTTACTTTTAAATGCATAACATAAAGGTTATTTTATCAAGGGTGGCAATCGTTCATCTAGATTTGGCTGATCAGATGATCTAATAAAATTACAGAACTCGAACACATTGTATAACTAAATAATGTATAACTACTAAAAGTAGTAAATGCCTTTTACGTCTAAATCTTCAGCAGATTTCCATTTTTTTGCAGCTCCACTTTTCTTGTCATGGAATTTTGTTAATGCTTCAAAAAGAGTTTGGATCAAAAGCCTAAAATGTGTTTAGGCTTGTAAATATTTTGGGAGCTGATAAGATATAAGTGGTGTGTGGGCCATCAAGAGACAACAGACTTCTGGCTAGCATCAAAAATTGAAAACCTTGAGTTCGGCACATTTTTTTATAATCTAAACAATAGAAACCTTTTTTTCTACATTTTGAATAGATAAAAGATGTCATGGGCAAGACTTGGCCTGCCCGATGGAGGTACATTCAAAATGATCCACCCATAGCAGATATTTTGAAAGAATGGCCCACCTACAGTTTTGAACAATGTGTAAGTAGAAGTACCAGATTTTGAATTGAGTTCATCTGTTTACAAAGAGTTTGTTGTAAACAAGGTAGACCAATAATTAAGCAACGGAAAATAACGTATCAAAGGCTATAGAAATAGAATGTATCTATGTTACATATCCATTTTAAATTAACTATCCTGTGGGTTCATCAAATGTGATGGTCAGTAGCTGTCAAACTTTCACAGTATGTATTCAATATTACGACTATTCTTATCTGATGTTATGACTTTAAAAGTAGTGCATTGAGAGTATGTTGTAAAATACATTCTTCAGGAACTTTATCATAGGAACCAAGATACTAAATATTCTAGTGCTTTATTGTATTGAGTAAGTATATCATGAATAAGTGATATGTTGATGGGGGATACTGACTTTGGTAGTGCATGGTGTTTAAAAGTGTTGTTTAAAACACTGTTTTATGGAGCAATGAATTTTATTGGCAATAATTAAGTGATTTATCCTTACTAAAGTGATTTTCAACAGATGACTAAGGCACTTGTTGACATCCATATTAGTACCAGAATTAGCTGGTGATGGCCTTACACTGATCATTAAGATATTACACTGACAGATGAAACCAAATGGTAACAGCATCGATTAAAGACTCTTCAATCACTGATGTTTCCTTTTTGCCTGAAAACTTGTCTCATTATGCAAGCTCTAATTTGTGCAGGAGTTCAATGCCTTTGGGGATGTAATTTTAGATTGTTTAATAATAAAATGACATTTTCCAGTTTTCCAGTTTCCTTTCTTTTAGAATTGTTAATGCTTCAATTAGCCCGAAGTATAGGTTTAGAATGTTTAAATAGTTTTAGTGGCCCATTTATATTACTTATAGGTTCTGATGGACTTTACGAGACTTACAAATGTCTCGATAGAAGATGCATTTTGTCCAGCCTTAGATGACTTACTTCCCAAAGTGTTTATGCTTGGGGCAAAACGAAAAGAATCCAGACATTTGTGTACATCTCTCCCGGATTCAATTGAGGTAATGACTTTTGTCTTTATTACAAAGATAATTTGAAAATCTAAGCTTTTCTAGTGTGTTAACTTCTTCAAACTAACCAACTTTGTGGTATCAGTATGTGATGTTATGTCTGTAATACCTTTTTTTATAAAAGGAAATGAACACTTTCTGAAATATAATTATCAGGACCTATATTGCTTATTTAAAACAGACACTACACCATTCATTTTTAGAATTAATTTATGTCTGATAAAAACAATTATTATGTCTCAACTTTTGCTACCCTCTGTGTAGACCTGGGGTAAGAGTAAAGAAATAGCTATTTTTAGTATTTTACCATTCATCCATTAATGGCTGTGCGGGTATTGTTTTCACCACTGTCATCAGCAACTATAGGGTGGAGGAGGTTCAAACTTGGTAGAGACATTCATCGGGGGATCTAGTTTTGCAATGTCATATTGTGACCATGACTTGACCCTCTGGCCTTGGATGTTAAAATCTTGTCCTGGGCTGCTGCCAACCTTGTCCGGGCCAGGTCTCAGCAATCATATTGTGAAAGAATTTCCTTAGAGGGGTCTAGTTATGCAACGTCATGGTGTGACCTTGACGTTACCTTTGACCTTAACCCTGTTACCTTGATTTTGAAAATCTTGTTTATGCCATATCTTTGCACCTGTCGGAAAGAATCAGTTCAAGTGAGGCACAGTCCCAGTACAGAAGGATATTTATCTCGTCCAGTATATTGTTATTTGGGGAGTACTGCATGGTTTGTCACTGTAACCTTTGACTGTGGGTGGGGTCTCGGCATCTCTTAAGATTTTATTTGAGTAATTGACCTATAATTCAAAGCTTCTGCATTAACAGTGTTTACATGAAATGTATTGTTCAGGTACTTTATTTTTGGCTGTAAGATAGTTAATGCTCATGCTCTGTTGAACTGGAAAGTGTGAAATACATATAAATTATTTCACAAAGTGCTCCAGAAGATCCAGATAATTCCAGATTGACCCCAAAGTAACAGCAGTGTTAGGCACTCATGATATGTAACTACTCTGAAAATCTGAAGTGAATATGTGCAGTACTTTTTGAGATATAGTCTTTGCAAATTATGCCCCCCATTGACTTCTATTGAAGTCAAATCTTTAAAGTGCTGTAAAAGATCCATAGTGACTTGGATTTGCGCCAAAATCTATTCGATTGGTCCTTGGCCCATTTCGGACCTATCCTGAAAATTTTGTGAAAATCCGTCTATAACTGTTTACGCTAGACTGTTGACAGACAAACAGACAGACAAACGGAGGCGAAAACATAACCTCCTTGGCAGAGGTAAAGATATGAAAGCATCAAACGTGTCAAAACGTTTGGAGCATTGCGATCAATGCATAAAATCCAGGAATGCAATAATTTCCTAATATGGAAATGATGAGTGGGGATATCCCCATAGCTAGTTCTCGCATTGAAGTTTTCAAATCGTAGGTTTTCTTTTATTTCTCTTTTTAAACAATATTTTGGATATATGCATGCTTATATAATAGAAATCCTCATTGAAACAAATAATTTATATGATAAACCGGAAACTGGTTTGAAAATATTTCTGTCGAATATCAGGTATTTTGAGTGTTCCGACCGGCATTTGTTTCTTCTGGTTTTCCGTTTCTCCCATTAATGGTAAGCTATGACATTGTGAAGTAGCACACCTGTAGGTTCTTGCATAATTAGGAACTTTCCATTTACATTTTGAGTAACTTACTTGTGAAAAGTTATTTCTTCCAGAGGTTTGCTCCTATAACAAGCGATTTCAGCTGCTGATCAATTGATAGTCATTTGGTGTTTTATTTGAAGTTTTCCCTCTTTAAAGGTCAAACTGGAGTAGTCAAATTTAAGGTGCCTTTAAATCTGCTTTAAGGTCAGATGATGCAAGCAACAATTTAAAGGTGTTCAGATACTTTATCATCTCTTCTTGAAAGGTGGTGAAAAGTTTTAGGCTCTGTATAATTAGAAAGGATATTGCAATAGATTGTCATTTATTTTAATGAGATTTTTCTAAAGCTTATATATAAACTAGTAATTAAAACATGACCATCATCTAGTAAATATCATATATTCGAAGGTAATTTTTACTCCTGGGCCGAACTCTGCTGTAGGGGTATTGTCAGCATTTCGTCCGTCTGTCCGGGAATCTTGTCCGGGCTATATCTCCGCAACCATTGCGGGAAGTTCAAACTTGGCAGGGATGTTTCTTAGGGGTCTAGTTGTGCAACGTCATGGTCTGACCTCCATGTGACCTTTGACCTTGACCCTGAGACGACCGGCGCCGAAGGGTATTCAGCGACGCGTTCTTTTTCCCTTTTACTATGCTAAAAGTTACCACAGATTATACAAGGGTATGTGCTTCATCAATGCTTTTGTTTTCAGCTGCAGCGTGACCTGGCGATAAATGTTTTGAGAGTACTGCTAGGAGAGAAGCATAACAGTCCTTTAGTGCAGGTATTTTATTGCCATATGCTTGAAATAATCTTGCACAATAATTAAAACATTTACAGATCTTCAATAGAAGTCCAAACAGAAGTTCAAGCTTTACAAATCTAAGCTGCTCAAGAAGTGATTGAAGTCACACCATTCTGCTGGTCCATGGCCGCCTAAATTCATACCAGACCACCAAGTTTTCAAAGTTAAAGGTTGGCAGAATACAAGCAACCTGTCCGAGTCAGATATATAGGAAAGATTCTAAAACCGATCTGTCCCGACAGCTTTCACATATACAATATAAATATGACCTTTATAAGCTTGCAATATTTTTATATTAAAGTCCTTTTTTCAAGGTTATCGATTGCTTCAGGTCACCTTTTCCACAACATCTGTGTTATCTTTTTCAGATCACCTTTCCCCCTATATTTCTATTATATTTTGGCAAAACTACATATCCACATATAGAGATCACCTACAGGCTAGATGCAGGCATGCTAAATTCAGTAATTCAGCTGCCTTTTTAATGTGTAAATATGTTTGTGAGGCATGCTTTCATTGTATCCACAGGACCCATCTGGTGGATACTATGGATTTCACTTCATTACCCTGCCCCCGCAGTGTGTAGACTGTCGAAAGATTTCAATGTTACTGCTCCATAAGCCGCAATTTTTGACCTAGCATTCTCAAATTTATTGGACATGTTCCTTATCAGAAAAGATTCTCTAGGAATATTTTTGGATCATTTTGAAAACAAGATGGCCGCCATAGACATTTCTTTGTGGAAAAATGCCTTTTTTACACATCTGTTTATTGTTCTCCTCAATAGAAGGTGGAACATTTTTATAATTGATATGCTACACACATATATGTGTCTTCTTCATGTATGTGAACATTTGACTTTGAGGCTCTTCATTCAAGGTCATCTATGGGATATCCAAGTTCCCCATATAAGCAATTATGCCAGTCTTAGGCAGTGTTGTCTGACTTATTATTGGTCCTAGAGGTTTGGGATGTAAAGCCAACCTATAGGATATCATGTCGTGCGAAACTTTGATAGGTAAAATTTGACCTTCTCCCCTCTTTCAAGGTCAAACATGGGTCAACCATTTTTAAATGGCCTAAAACTCTTTAATTATTGGTCTGGGAGGTTTGTGATGTTAAGCCAACCTATAGGAAACCATGTACTGTGAATCTTTTGATGAGATCAAATTAGACTTTTGGCTTTTTTATGCTCTCACATATCAGCTTTTACCAACTCCTTTATGATCAAATTAAGGTTTACCATCTTTGAAATGCCTCTTACTATTGCTTTTGGAGGTTGGATGATGAGGCTGTCCTGATGTTTGGACAAATTGCAAACATATAGCAAAATGATCTATTGCTGCGTTAGGAGGATTATTTTAGCGGTGGATACACTCTTGCTTCTGGTTCAGATGCAACCGGCCGAGGTCTAGTTATTTTGAGAAACTTGATAAAACTATACCATTCTGCTCAGTGACACAAAATATAAAATTGTTGATTTGACCCATAAACAAAAGCAAACTGTTGTGCTACTGCTTGTAAATGAGATATGTGTCTCTTTTTGCTGTTGGTTTTTCTCAAAACTAGACTACAATATTTTAAATAGTATACTAATCTTGACCTGCTCATTCTTACAGGTGTTATGCACACTGAAAATTATTAATTTGTCAAAATGGTGCCTAAAACAACAAGTTTCCTAAATGACAAATTTCAGTCCCATTTTCTTGTTGAATGATAGTCAAATGTTGATAAATTATAGGTCATATTACTTGAAAGCTTATGACAAAAAAATTAGTGCACTTAACATTAATTTCATAAGAATGTCACCAATAACAGATGCCTAAAATGACAAATTAATTGGAATATCAGGGTTATTTAGTTGTCATAAGTTTGTCAGTTAATTTGTTCAACAAGAAAATGACAAGTTTAAATTTGTCATTTAGGAAGTTTGTTGTTTTAGGCACCATTTTGACAAATAAATGACAAATTAATATTTGTCAGAGGTTTTCAGTGCATTATTTCAGCAGGCTACGGATGAATCCAATAACATTGCTACAATTTCTACTTTTCTAAAGTAATGTGTTCTGTGTATATTTTATTTAGGTCCTAAAGTTTGATTCAGATGATGTAAATGAATTCAAGAGCTTTGCAATCGTTAAAGATGGAGAAAGTTATGGAGTTTTAATAGAGAACAATCTTGTCGCAAAAGACATATCTACATTGACAAAAGCCATGTACATTTTGTTTGCCTTCATATGGGTATTGAATTTACAATATCCAAAAGACAGCAAGTATATATGGGAGTTTGTTGAAAAAGTTCTGCTCAAGATCAGCCCTGGAAATATCTCCGCAAAAATGGCTCTTTTTAAACAAAAGTTAAATGCTGCTGTTTAAATGACTCTTGTCTGACTCTTGTTAATCAGTAAACAAAATCATGTTTTATATATTTGAACTTGGTGGCATTATACTGTCCCCAAATACTTAAGTGTGAAGATTTGGTGGTGACATTTTCAATTTCATCTGATATTTTTCTTAAAAAGTTGAGGATATATATCATAACCTTACAAACAGCTTCAGTTTTGTCTTAAAAGAAATGAATATTATGTAGATTGTAATTTGCCCTATATTTTAATAAGGTTTATTTTGTTCTCTCAAATCTTATGAAAATGGTTTTATTTTTAGGAAGGTATTGACCTTTTTCTGTTAATTTATTCTTCTCTAACATGGGGTTATTTTTATTTGTATTCCCTAAATAGGAGTAATTGTTGTAGTGTTTGAGATTAGTGTTTGAGATGATTGAATTGACCCTCTATTAGTGTGCATGTGCGACTTAGATATATCTAAAACTATTTTTCAATGATTTTTCACTTCACACAATTGTAGCTTCAGTGACACTATTACACTCTTGAATCTTATGTGGAACATTCCTAATATGGAATGGTCATTAGGTAACTGGGTAATCTAGGCTAATATGGTTATCTTCCAATTCTCTTAATTTAACAAATTTGCCTAAAATGATCTAAAATTGGCCTCGTTGCCTAGTTTTATGACGGTTCATGTGTGTACTTTGAGTAAAACATATAAACACAACTTTAAGTGTTTTTATTAAATGTTCTTCTCATACACAAGGTATTTGTGTATGATGCATATTTCATAATTCTAACCGATATGATCTTCCTAATTCCCCTTGTGCTGTTTCTAATTAGAATGACAACTAGTACATTATTAAAAGTCTCCATAAAATATTTAGCATTATGTTACTGTATCTGAATGACTAATTTTTAAAAAAGTACTATATTTTTTCTCTTGTTTTACAAATCTTCAAGTACTTGTATGTCATTTCTGAATTTCCTCATTGGAATTATAACAAGTATTGTCTTCCCCAGGCTTCTTTCTTGTAATTAAAGAGAACCATGTTATTATGTTTACCCACTGGGGGTGTGTGTACCTATTTCTGTTGTTATTCTACTCTTGAAGAAGCATAACTTTGAAAAAGTTTTTTTAAAATACATTTTGGTGTAATTCCTTATCACATAAAGTATCTAGTTTATTGTAATCTAACCATTTTAATAAAAGAATTCATTATATTGCTTTTTTCATTTAACAAGATCAATTTGAATGGTTTAAATGGTCACAATACCTGCTGATATATATTTATAATTTTAAGTTAATAAACTTAACTTTTAATGGTATAAATTACTTTAAAATTTTGGTGTGACTTGGGTGCATTGTTTCAACTAGAAATATTTGGTTAATGCTAAATTACGTAAAATATTTTAGTTATAATGCTAAAAATATTTATTCATGAAAGCTTTAAATTTGAGTTAAATACATACAATTTTTTAAGTAGAAATACTTAAAATTTTACTTTTCCATTGCCTTAAAAATTTGAGTTAACGTACACATTTTTTTAAAGTAAACAATCTTAAAATTTGCATGCACTTTAATTTTGTTCACTTAAAAAGTTAGGTTAATTCTCATACTTTTTTTTCTGTAAAAACAAACACAAATTTTAAGTTGAAACAATGCACCCAAGTTACACCAAATTTTTTAAGTAATTTTGACCCACCCAGTTTTACAGTGAGGGTCATACACAGTTGAGTGTAACAGAGGAAATGACGGAACATACCTGTTGGAAGAAATTATTACACAAGGCATGGTTGAAATGGGAAGATCACAATTGGGATATCGAAGGAAAAGAAAGCAATACATTAAAATTGTACCCAAAAATGTCATGGAGAAATAGAGCATTGAACGTGGATGGAAGTAAAGAGGGAAAGAACTTCTCAAAATTGAAATTAAGTGACATTGGGGAATGAACGAGTGAGGGCAAGAAATGCACTTTATGCAAAGTAGTCACAACCAAAATATTGTATCATATTTTAATAGAATGTAGTACAGAAAATGTAATTCCACATACATGGCATACCATAATAGGGAAAGATATCAACACAGAAGAGGAGATTCAGAAGTTTCTGGAGATCATAGACAAAAAATCATTACAAAAAGTTAGCTTTACTATAGGCCAATGGATAAAACCAACAACAATAGGGATAAGGGAAAATTAGATGGATAAGATACAAGTATGTAATAGAAGGCACGAAGAAGTAGGACAGGTGGTCTTCGACAGTTCAACTGGTTCATACAAATTAAGGGCAGAAGAGGACCAAGAAGGAAGTTGTACAATATTAGTACTGCCTTGCTACCAATTATCGCCGGGTACCAATTATCGCCAGACAGAATTCAAATAGATATAACTTCACCAAAATAGCATCCAAAGTCTAGCAAATAAGGTAAAACTATTTTGAAAGTGACTGGAACAAATACACAACAAAAAGCTTTTAAAATATATGACCATTACTGAAATACGAATGTTTTATTTTCTGGTGGCGATAACTGGTAGCCGGCGATAATTGGTAGCAAGGCAGTAGTAGGGGAACAAGTATGGGTAAACTATGGCCATAAATACGGGAGGAAAATAAAATAGGTGGAATGGAGCAGGATTCTGTTCTATGAGAATAGAATAGAATCCACCTCCCATTGGAGGGTGCTATGCTTACTTACAGGAAGTGAGCAAAACTAAAACTAAACTAAAACCTGTACTTTTTCCCGTAAGGTGGCGTGGATTGCAGTCATCCTCACACGGGATAGTCTGGTTTCCGCTGACCCTACTCTGCAATATAGGGTCGGGTATCGCCCACCATCTTGGGTACTACGCTTTCGTAGTTACCTAACTAAAAGCGAACTAAAAAACATGCACCAGTTTAAGTGCTGTCCATCTTCTATTATCACCCAAACATGTATTTGCTTCTAAACATTATTGTCATTTCAAAATATCTTTAAGTTTAATTCACAATATTTGATGTTATAATTTCAATAATAAATGTTTAAAATGGTTTAAATACATACAAAAAGCTTATAAGTAATTAAATTCATGATCGAGATTTCCCGATAGCAATGATGTAATTCAAGGCCATCGTGGCCGATACCAGTCTAGTCTGGGACCGTATTCACGAAAGGTCTTAGCCAGGGCTTAGGCTTAAAGTTGAGACTTTTGTCTCAAGTTTCTGCCTAAAACTGCTAAGACTTTTGTCTTAGTCTTAGTGGTATTCACAAAGAATTTAAGACCGGTCTTAGGCTTATCCAAGGGCTCAACTTTAAAACTGGTTGGTAGTGGGCTTAAATTTTGTAAAGAGGACTTAAATATGACCGCCATAAACTTTTCTCCACTTCAAAATTTAAAATGGCTGTAAATAAAGTATAATTATACAGAAAACCTCACTAAAGCAGTCTTTGGGAATTTATATGTGGTAACAAGGTTTTCCATTTCAAAACAGCACCTTTCCTTGGATAAAATGCATTAAACGAAGGATATGTGTCACCAATAGTATAGTTTGAATAGAGAAAAAAGGTCATGTGACACAGAAAACCACTGTGGTTATTTGATAATCTTGGACTTAGCTAAATCACCCTTTGTGAATATGGTTTTAAGACAAAACTTAGCTGAAACAAAAGTCTTAACTTTAAGACTGGATTTAAGCCTAAGACCTGGCTAAGTCTAAGACCCTTCGTGAATACCAGCCCTGGTTTCCGCTGACCCTGATGGCTTATTGCTTTTCCTCTTTTTTCGAGAGGAGAAAGTCTCGCGAGAGAATGGATTGCAGTGTAAACAAACGTAAAAAATATTTCTTTTAATAGGGAAAGTTAGTCCAAATCTTTTAAACTTATCACTGCGCTTTTCGCTGACGCCCGCTACGTGTAAGTCTAAAGACCTTCTTGGAAGTAAACAAGAAATCGATGAAATACTACTATAATATTACGATTATGCAGAAAAGCTGTCACCTAATTAATCTTTACATAAATATACACAATATTCACTATTTATATGAGCAATAAAGTCTCCACCAACCTTGCAACAAATGATTTCATATTTGAAGTGTGTATCTATGAACCGCCATTTTGTTTGTTGATATCCATGAACAAGAAAATTTTTTTTCGAGAACCCATGCAATGATACAAGCAGGCAGAGACCTTTGAAAACACGTTGATATAGTTTTAGAATGATGATGTAAGCCTTATTTCCCATATAAAATCATTTTAGTCACATTTTTACCAATACATCAGTTTTTAATAAAAAAGGGAGATGAATAAAAGCAAATATTCAGAATATTTCCACTTTAATTCTAGAAAAAGTCACAGAAAATAGGAAATATAGAGACACAATTGTTTAAAAATGGGTACATGTGACAAATGGTTTCCTCTCATTGGCATTCTTTAAGAATGTAGATGAATTCACAGTTTAGTAAAAAAAGAATAGTGTAGAATAATTTTTATCTAAAATTTACTTTAAATAAAATTAATGGCACTGAATATAATAATGCTCGAGTAAGATAATCTATTTAACAAGAGAATTATGAACATGTTTTTTTAAGCTGATATGGCATAATTGTGACTTCTATTTACAAACACCCAATGGATCACAGTTATTGTTTTCACTGGGGGCTATCCTCCCCCACACATTCTTAAAAGGTTATTTATTTTTAGAGATCACTTTCAAAATCAGACATGGTTGGAAAAGTGTGGGGGCGGATAGTCCCCAGTAATAATTGTCCTCTACATGGCTAGACACTGCAGTGAACAACAGCTAACATCTTTAACTTACAATAAAACTGCTTCAGTTAAGAACTATTAGAAGTAATTATTTTCCTTTAAAATGATAAAAATATTACATTTTATAAAATATAGTTTTTTGTCCAGCATTGGTGGATTCCACCTGAATTATGGCTTGGCTGATACTTGTTGTTATGAGTCTATTACTATGTCATCTTCATGTATATATCTCGGCTAATAATTTCACCTTGACCTGTGTTTGACCTTTCATGGGGTGGTCATTGTAAGAGGCCAGTTTTGTTTCAAGATTTTTCTCTGAAAAACAGTGCTGGGATCTTTATATCATGTTAATCTATATGTGCATCTACGTATAGGTGCATTACATGATCTTATGTTGATCTGGGGGCACTTGGTTTTGGTGTGAAGTTTGGGGCCACTGGACTTGGGTTCTAATCCAATATGAAAGTACCTGCCTCTCTGCATTGAGTTTAAGTTTGTCTCTCACTTTGGGTCAAGTCTGACCAAGAATATGTAGGACTGTATTAACTTTTTTGTGGTTTTATAACAGCTTTCCTCTGGTACACACTATTTTGTGTAATATTTATCATATCCACAACCAATTTCATTAAACTAAGGGAAAATAAAAAAATACAATAAAATGTCTTTAAAATGGTACACATACCATATTTTTACTTCAGTAATTATGGATGTTTAATTATGTTATTTCCTTGAAAAAACAGCTTCTCAAAATTTAATTTATTGTCTTTCAACACTCTAAAAAAAAATTGACAACACCCTATAGCTTTATTTAAATAAAAAGTACCACAAATTAAAATTATTTTCTGTTAAAAAGTATAAATTTTTTTTTAAAAAAATAAATAAAAAAGTAAAGTCAAAAATAGATTGATGCAGTTCCAAAAATCACTATTTTCGCCCACCTTGGACGCCTGAAAACAATACTTTAGAAGATATTTTCACATTGAAAAATCACGATTTTGTACATATGTATATTTTTTATAAAAATTAAGTATGGTGTGTGTTATGCACAAAAATATGTACATTTTTATCATGTTTAATCACTTCCTAGTTTAGATCTACGTTGATTTGTTTATTCACATACATTTTCCACAAATGGAAGTCTAATAAGACTTATACTTTTTCAACACAAAACCTAAGTGACATGAAAAAATAATCGTATTTTAGACATGGCAAACTGGTGATTTAATGTTGAAAATTTATCCTGACATATTTTCAACACAAAATTTAAGTTAGATTTCTGACAAGAAAAAAATAGTCATGTTTCACAAGAATAATCAACAATTACTCTTGTTTAGATTTCCAACATTAAAAAGTACATGTAGTTATGTTTTTAGACAAGAAATCTTGGTGATGTAAGGTTGAAACTTGATCCTAAAATTGATGTACACTTTTTCAACAGTAAATCCAAGTTTGATTTCTGAAGGGAAAAAGTAGTCCTATTTTGGAACAAAAACAGATTGAATATGGGAAAAAGTATGACATGATTATGCTGTGTACCTTCCATAAAATTGGGAAAAAATTGTGTTTTAGCTATATAGTTTTGATTCATCCTTCCTATAGTTCTTACATTGTCCTTTTTTAATTTTACCTCAAAGAATACTTTTGATTAGTTAGCAGGTTAATTAATCCATATCCACAATATTTTTGGCTATGAAATTATCAAAAAATTTTATATATATCTTTGTGTTTAAATAGCCACTCTGGACTCAAAGGAGAACAATGAAACTGGATATCATTTTTTAAATTATAAATCTACACTGACAAATACCCTTGTGAAAACTAATATGATAAAACAGCCATCCTCAAGGAACAGTTTTCATATATGCATGAATTAAATGGAAAATTGCAATTTCTCATATTATTTTAAGAATTTAGCTAGCCATGTGAAAAACAGCAGCAGCAGTGAGGGAACACCTTTGCAAATCAGTGTCTTGGAGTTAATAAACTGAAATAGGCTTTGCAAATGTGATATTTTGTTACAAATGCTACAATTATAGCATTTGTTATATTAATTTATACCATTTCATTGTAGTTTATGAAACATTTTATTCAAAGGAAGTTTTTTTTTGCAAAGATACGAGATAAGATTCAGAACCCATATTTGTATTCATCTGTCAATTCTCACACCATCAGGTCCATGGATGAAACAAAAAATGATATCAAAGACATCAAAGAAATAAAAAGGAAACAGATGCATCCACAACTGTCAAAAAATTCTTGTGTTGGGGGCTCACATTTTATTTCTCTGGAGATTGGAGATCCTCCTGACCTAATTAGTCATAGAAAATAATTATTAAAATATTCAGGGAAGCAATCCTTAAAGTATTTATCATTGATGCCCCACTCAGGCTCTCTGTGCCTCTCAACACCCACTCACACTATGAATTGGGAGTTCTTGATCTCTCCCCCAAAGAGAACTCCTGCAGGATCCACTAAAATCGCTATATATTTGCCCTCTTTGGAGGAATTGTCTCAATCTGCACACTAATATTTGAAAAAAGTTGATCCCACAACCCCTGCTCCACTCACTTCACAGTCCATAATCAGAGTTATTTGTGTGTGACTTGATATTCTTACATTATTTTTAAAGTTACTTTTTTAAGTTATTATTTTTTTGTAGAAACATCTATTAAAAACTTTATTCATGATTATGTAATATAGTGGCATATACATTATAGAATTCTAAAGAAGTGTCACAGTCATGATCCTGAAGAAAGGCCCTACCTTAAGTGGGAAAGCTGGTAGGTGCTTGCAGTTTACAGTACAGAACCCTAACGAACTGTATGTACTGGTTTCCTCAGCCCTTCCAACTACCCGTCGTGATATGACCTGTACAGTGTTGAAAGCGACGTAAAACCCCAAATAAATAAATAAATACAGTACGAACCGTGACCTTGACCAACTGTTTGTACTGTACATATCGTGATATGACCTGTACAGTGTTGAAAATGATGTAAAAACCCAAATAAATAAATATAAATCAAAGGCTAATCATGTATCTATGTCATCACTTGTTGAAAATCCATGTTATGTGATGCATTGTTGATATTTTTCATATGTTTGTAGACACTGATATATTTTACTGATCTAATTTGAAAAACAAACATTTTGTTCTTACATTTTCTGTTGTGTTTATTCTTCATACAATATTAGGTAAAACTAAATGTATTCTGCATAAACTGTTCATGATGTACCTTGGTTTCATTTGGTTCTTTAAAGTAATCAGCACATGAATAATTTTTCTCAAACTTTGATTTTGATATATCCTGTTTAATGTATTGCACTGCTATCCTGTAATTCTCATTGCAAACTACCTCTTGTGATATGACCTATGCAATGTTTTACATTCTCTTCCACACAACAACCCACCCAAGATGCTACGAGTGATATGTCTACACAATGTTTTACACTGCTTTTCCTGCAACACCCCACCCAATATGTTACATGTGATATGATCTACAGAATCTTTTACATTGTTTTACCAGCAATATCCCACCCAAGGTGTTACAAGTGTTACCCACAAATTATTGTAGAGTATAATGAATTTTCAACCTGATTCTTTGGTCTATATGGATAATTATGAAATAAGTACTGAAGCTGTTAATAAGCTTATAATATGATACTTTTACCACTTTATTCATGATTTACTTGATATAGTGGCATATACATTATAGAATTCTAAAGAAGTGTCATATACAACATTTAGAGATGATGCTGAAGAAACTTCCTTTGTAGATTTTTGTAGTTGTATGAGACTTTTCAGCCTTTTTGATTCGAAGGCTAATCATGTATCTATGCCATCATTTGTTGAAAATTATGTTATGTCATGCATTGTTGATATTTTTCATATTTTTGATAGACATTGACATATTTCACTTAGCTAACTTCCAAGTATACGGTATATATAATTTTAAAACTTCTGAGGGCAATAAAAAACAAATATTTCTTTTCATGCATTTTATGTTTTGTTTATTATTCATAAATATACAATAAAACTAAATGTATTCTGCATAAACTGTTCATGATGTACCTTCGTTTCATTTGGGCTTTTAAAATAATCAGTAAAACAACCATTTTCCTAAATTTCAGTAATTATTCATGGTAAGGGGGCACTGCTGTATAAAAATATATTCTGCTCTATATTTGCCCATATACAAATTACCCAGCAGGCAATAGGATATCAAAAAGAAACTGGGCAAGACATCAGAAACTGATGCTTATTTGAAATTCGAAATGACATCATATGTTAAATGTCAAACAGATCTTTAGTAGCCTAGTCTATTTGACATCTCCAAAAGCCATAAAAATGACATCTAGTAGCCGATATAAATTTGATATCAGCATAAGACATCAATATGATCGCCCAATTTGGACTGACTTCATGTCTATATGACATCAGAAACTGACATCAATTTGATGTACTGATATCAAAATCTGATTGACATCATTTCACAAGTGCTGAAACTAATTTTCAGTAATAAAAATATTGGTTAATAACATTTTGTTTTCACAGTTAATATCACATTACATTGCTTTAACTACCATTTGTGTACACTTACCTGACACAGCCTTAAGTGATTTCCATGTACTATAAAGATTATTCCATGGGAGAAAATAATTAATGTTCAGTGGGAACCAGTTCAAAAATTTATACCATTTGTAAAGATGCAAATTATGGGTACAAAAGTTTGAATATTAGAAGCCCTTTTTCTGAACTTTTATCTTTATTTATTCAATCTTTGGCTTGGTTGCAAACACTAAAGTATACATTTGTTTACAAAACAACATATTTCTTGTAAATTTTTGCTGTCACACAGCATTTAGTTACAGTTTTAAACATAATTGTTTTGTCTGTACCAAAACTTAATTATTTTTGTCAAAGCAACATCACAGAGACTAGAGGCCAAGTTAGTAGGTTCAGCATCTAATCAAAGGTTGTCACCTCTGCCTAGGTTTGACCCTACTCATGTGAAAAAGCTGAGGGCCTGTCCTAATATGACCCTGGCTGGTGTACAGGATGATATTACATTTGTAATATTCCTAAAAATGATATAATTTTATAGAATACTGATGTTAATCCGATCTCAAATGATATGATGATACTCCACTTGAAATGTTTTAACAAAGTGACATCATATTAATATCATTAAGATGTCAGAAACAATGCCCGAGTAGAATATCAGGTCACATCATGTTATTCGAACATCATATTTTCATCATTTGACATGACTACAAAAAGTCATGTTGGGATGGTGTCAATTTTATGTCATTGAATAGGATAATACAATCACATTAGGTCTGGTTATCATTTTGTCATCTAGTTGATATTGTAGGTATGTTATTGACATAAAGTCATGTCATGTCACATAAACTGGATGTCAGATTTGTGTCAGATGACGTGACCACCTTAAATCATGTCCGAGTGATAGCTACTTGATGTCATATACTAACATGACCAAAACATGATGTCAAGAATTGGACCTGTGCCTGCTGGGTATATATGGCTCATGCATCGTGGATAATATAATTTTGTGAAAGACTATAGGCACATTCAGACTGACTATGCCCTCCTCATTTGTAATTTAATAAATATTAATTGGTTGTTATAGGCTTCACAAATAAAAAGCTGCATTTAAGTTAAAGTAAATTGAGCCATAGTTGGTGAGAAAAAGATTAAAAAGGAGCATTTAACACCATTTCACAGCCTTTACTCTTAATTACAGGTTTATTTTTTAAGTTCTATCATTTTTGCAACAATTATCTTTTTCGTGAAGTGGAAGCTCTCCCTATAAAGATTCTCACAAAAAACATTCTTGAAAAAAATTTTCTTGTTCGTAGTTGTCAACAAACAAAATGGCGGTTTCAAAATATACACCTCAAATCTGAAACAGCTTGGTACAGGGTTAATATATGCTTTAATATTCGCCTAAAAGGTGCATTTTGTTTATTTATATGAACAGATTAATTAAGTTACAGCTTGCTGTCACAAGTAGGATATTTTTGTAGTATTCAGGCGATTTCTCATTTACTTTCAACAAGGTCTTTAGACGTACACGCACGGCCGTGATACGTCGATAAGCTGTGGACTAAGCGCTGTTTCCATGTACGCGGTAGCGGGACGCGATTCCCGCCTGCCGCTAGCGGGTCGCGGAAAAAATCGGTCAGGGATCGAATTAAAAATAACGTCCCGCATATACCGCATCCCGCTATCCGCAGCCGCGACCCGCGGAAATGGAAACACTGCTGAGCATTCATGTAGGATCGATTTTTATTGCTACCGCGACCCGCGTACATGGAAACAGGGCTTTAAAGCCCTGTTTCCATGTACGCGGTAGCGGGTCGCGATTTCCGCCTGCCGCTAGTGGGTCGCGGAAAAAATCGGTCAGGGATCGAATTGAAAATAACGGCCTGCGTTCACCGCCTCCCGCTACCGCTAACCGCAGCCGCGACCCGCGGAAATGGAAACACTGCTGAGCATTTATGTAGGATGGATTTTTCCCGCTACCGCAACCCGCGTACATGGATACAGGGCTTAAGGGAAAGTCAGAACGGAGACGGCGGCAGTCCACGAATACCAGACGTTTCGCACCAAAACGGGTTCGCCCCATGCGATCATCAGTTCATTCGCACCATAATTTTATTGAAGGAAAAATGAGGTCACGATTTTCTAACAATATTTTACAAACAAAAGTCCAGCCAACCAGCCTATTTTTCGTCTGCAAACGTGGAATATTTTTGAACGGTGTGCAGTACTGTACTGCTTCCCTGCATAAGTTGGCCGCGGGTCGTAAGTTGGCCACCACTCATTTAAATGTATCAAACAGACAAATGTGTGGTTGCACAGGTTTTAAAAGTGGTACAGTAGTTATAATAAATCTTATTATAATAGACCATTCAAGAATGATACAGGGGCCGGATTCACGAAAGGTCTCAAGTCTCAAATCTAAGATTTTGGTCTCAAATCTAAGATTTTTCTTAGATTTTTCTCAGATTTGAGACCTTTTGCTCAGTTGGGATTCACAAAAGATCTCGGGCTAAGATTTTTCTCAGATTTGGTCTCAAATCTAAGACTGCCTAGGGGGTGACTTAAGTTTTCATAAAATGGAGTATATGGAATAAAAAGTCACAAAACAAAATGAAAATAGTGAAGTATGACATATTATTTAAATTGTAACACAAAATATGAATATATATTAAGAGTTTGTACAAAAACAACAATAAACATTTACATTACAAATTTACATGAGTGGCTTGTTTTGCTGTTATAATCAGTTCTTTTGAATGTCAGTACAAATTATAGTAAAAAGACATTGTTTTGCTTGATTGAAAATATTCTAAAATGTGAGTATATATATATGGTACAGTAGAGTTGTAAAATATAAATGTGTATGCTTTCCACTAATCTCAACAAAAAATGTTACACCAATTTTGATTGGTCCAGACTCAAAACTTGGCTGAGATTTTGGTCTCAGCTGAGATTCCTTTCGTGAATTTCAACTTAAGCAGAATCTCAGCTGAGCCAAAAATCTCAGATTTGAGAAAAATCTCAGCTGAGATTTGGCTAAGACTTGAGACCTTTCGTGAATCCGGCCCCTGGCCTTTAGATTTATAGAAATTTCAAAATATGATGATGGCGGCCAACTTACGACCCGCGGCCAACTTATGCAGGGAAGCAGTAGTCTATCTAGTATTTGATCTTAAAGCAGAAGATATTGGTTGAAATATTGTTAAGATACCACCATGGAAATCCGTGACCTCGTGAATATTAATATATTGTCCGTGAATATTGATCAAGTAATGCCCCTGTTCCACCACACGACTAAGGCTCCCGATTAAGGTATTTTGGGGATCTGTTTTCTAAAAATGTGGAGTCCCAGACAATCTGCTTGAGTCTGTTTGGATCTGTTGGGGTCTGTTTAAAAATCAAACATGTTTGATATTTTTCACGACTGTAACCGATCCTCATTTGCCTCTACCCACAAATATTCCAGTCTCAGACTTCCTGAGACCTCCTCAGACCCAAATTTACACAATCTTGGGTTGTCTGAGACTTCCTGGGACTCTTAATGCCAGGTCGGCTTTGTATTAGTCCCAGGAGTTCTGTACGTAATCCCAGATCTATCCCCGACCCCCTATGCAAAACAAAAAACAAAAATCGGCCAAAGCTGTCTGAGGAAATCTGTTATTAGTCCCAGGAAGTCTCAGACCAGTCTGAGACCCTGTGGGTATGTCCCAGGCAGGATCGGTGTTGAATCCTATCACAATCGTGGTTTAATCCCCGCTTAGTCGAGGAATGATCGTGAGTTGTCTGAGGAGGTCTGAGGCTTCCTGGGGACGATCTGGGTTTGATCCCAGATCTGGATCATGATTCCATTGCCCCACCCATTATTCATGTTTTTTCACCGACTCTCAAGGATTAAGGGTCCCAGGAACAATTGGGGCTTAATCCTTTGGTGGAACAGGGGCATAAGGTATTTCTACTGTGTACAGTACACACAGTGTTGGGAAACCCCACGGAATTCTGTGACCTTGTATATATATTCGACACAATTGTCAAGCAAATGTACCACCAATAAATTAACTGAGTTGTCGAAATTCATTGATTTTTAATGCGATGCCGTGACTTTAGACAAAAACTTCAAACCACGATGCCATGACAGGAGTCTTTCAAATACTTTAAACTCGAGAACTCACGAGAGTAGCACTAACTCGTTAATATTCATGAGAAGATATGAGGTCATTAATATTCATGAGTATATGTGAAGTCACAGATTTCCGCGGGGCGAATGATCTCCTCTTAACACTGGGGCAAACCCGTTTTGCTGCGAACGATCTGGATATAAAAAAAAACAGATGTTTTGACTGCTATGGCGGTCATGTTTGTTGAATATTTGAAGCTTTGTGGTTATTTCATTTAGTACAAGAGGGATGCCCACGTTGTGCTTATAATATATCAAAGGGTATTGACAGATTCAACTATTCCTGGTGACTGCCTTCTGTGCAATATTCTGTGTTTACACGGTTGTTAATGAAATTAGACCCACATTGCGACTAGGCCCGTAATGCGATGGTAGGCAGTACTGAAAGAAGCAGAACAAGTGCTCATAATGCTTATGTATTACTCTACCAAGAAAGCCAATTGCTAATAGGTTTAAATATTGTCAAAAAATGTAATTGACGAACTTGGGTAGGCTATGAACTTGGGTAGCTGAGCAGTACTTTTTCTCAAATTTTAAGGCATATTTTAGCTGAAAACATTCACAGAACTGAACCTACAGATGGTATTTTGTTGTTTAAATGTCATTTTGAGAAACAAACTTATTTCAAATTGGGCAATATTTTGATACTTTACGGTCATATTCAGGAAAATGAGCAGAGTTATTATCTCCCGCCGGGCTTTAGCCCGGGAGGGAGATTATGAAATGATGCCTGTGCGTGCGTGCGGGGGTGCATGCGTGTGTGCGTTAGTTAGTCACGCAGATTTCTCCAAAACTACTACAGCTACAGGATTTTTGTAAATTAATTGTCCCAATGAATTTTCACGCCCTCGAAAATTTTTTTGGTTTTATGGACTTAGGCCTAAAGATAAGTGAGTAATAGCAATCTTAGCTACTTGGAGTAAAGGGCTCATAACTCAAAAACTATTGCAGTTACAACTTTTTCTTCAAATATGTTGTTCAGCTACTTTGTCCTTAGCTATAAGATGGTACATAGTTTGGGGTCCCATTGCATGCCATAAGTGAGTAATAGCTATTTTCTTATTTGTAGCAAAATAATGACATAAGTAAATGTCAAATATCTTCTAAAGTATTAAAGTTAGGGAATTCTTTTGAAATATGTTGTTCATCTACTTATTGATAAGCTATCACATAGTAAAGTTTCAGATCTGTTGCACATTGGATAGCTGAGTAATAGCTACTTTGAAATTCTACAGTTGAGTAAATCCATTGTAACTCCAAAACTAGTGCAGTTAGAGTATTTTCCTAAAATATGTTGTTCAGCTACTTTGTCCTTAACTATAAGATGGCATATAGTTTGGGGTTCTATTGCATGCCATAAGTGAGTAATAGCTATTTTCTTATTTGTAGCAAAATAATGACATAAGTAAATGTCAAATATCTTCAAAAGTATTAAAGTTAGGGAATTCTTTTCAAATATGTTATTCATCTAGTTTTTGGTAAGCTATCACATAGTAAAGTTTCAGACCTGTTGCACATTGGATAGCTGAGTAATAGCTACTTTGAAATTGTGACTGTTGAGTAAATCCATTGTAACTCCAAAACTATTGCACTTAGAGTATTTTCCTAAAATATGTTATTCAGCTACTTTGTCCTTAACTCTAAGATGGCATACAGTTTGGGATTCTATTGCATGCCATAAGTGAGTAATAGCTATTTCCTTATTTGAAGCAAAATAACGACATGAGTAAATTTCAAATATCTTCAAAAGTATTAAAATTAGGGAATTCTTTTCAAATATGTTATTCATCTAGTTTTTGATAAGCTATCACATAGTAAAGTTTCAGACCTGTTGCACATTGGATAGCTGAGTAATAGCTACTTTGAAATTGTGACTGTTGAGTAAATCCATTGTAACTCCAAAACTATTGCAGTTAGAGTATTTTCCTAAAATATGTTATTCAGCTACTTTTTCCTTAACTATAAGATGGCATATAGTTTGGGGTTCTGTTGCATGCCATAAGTGAGTAATAGCTATTTTCTTATTTGTAGTAAAATAACAACAAGTAAATTTCAAATATCTTCAAAAGTATTCAAGTTAGGGAAATATTTTCAAATATGTTATTCATCTAGTTTTTGATGAGCTATCAGATAGTAAAGCTGCAAACCTGTTGCACACTGGACAGCTGAGTAATAGCTACTTTGAAATTGTGACTGTTGAGTAAATCCATTGTAACTCAAAAACTACTGCAGTTACAGGATTTTCCTAAAATAATTTGTTCAGCTACTTTTTCCTTAACTATAAGATGGCATATCGTTTGGGGTTCCATTGCATGTCATAAGTGAGCAATAGCTATTTTCTTATTTGTAGCAAAATTATGATGGAAATAAATGTCAAATACCTTCACAAGTACCAAAGTTAGGCAAATCTTTTCATTTGTTATTCATCTAGTTTTTCAAAACCTTACTTTCCTGTGTCCTTTATATTTTTGTTGCTTTTGCAGATGTAGGTCAATAGCTAAGCGAGTAGATAGCTGAGCAAGAGCTACTAAAATGAGTAAATGTCTTTTATCTCTAAAAGTATTATAGGTAGGCAATTTCTTCTAAATAAGTCATTCACCTACTTTTGGGTGATCTACCACATAGTGAAGTTGCAGAACTGTAGCTCTTTGGATAGCTGAGTAATAGCTACCAAAATGAGTAAATGTCTTTTATCTCTAAAAATATTACACATAGGCTATTTCTTCTAAATACGTCCTTACCTACTTTGGGTTGATCTACTGCATAATAAAGTTGCAGAACTGTAGCTCTTTGGATAGCAGAGTAATAGCTACTAAAGTGAGTAAATGCCTTTTGTCTTTAAAAGTATTGCAATCAAACATTAAACTTGTTGTCACTTCTACATGTGCCTCCATCTCACAAGAAAATTTTTATTCCACTATCTTTAGTACATCTAATTTATACGGCGGGAGATAAATGCATGCGTTAGAATGCTTGTTTCTTTGTAAAAGACAAATTTTTAATCATTTATGGTTCATGGAATGCCTATCATCGATGTAACAAGTGGCAAATATCAGTTTCTATTTTAGGTCAATACAGAACGGGTTTAGTAGGGGATATTTATTTCAGTTTTAAAATATTATAAGGAATTGAGTGTAGATTCTGGTTCTCTAACTGCTAAAGAATTAAAGGTATAACTGCAGGCTAGTTCAAGTGTTCTCTCTAAAATTTTCTAGAAATTTTTAGGTTCCCTAAAATTTTAATTATCCCTTAGTTTTGCCTCAAATCTATAAATTATATTTAATCATGTTTAAGAGTTATTGCTTTTACAGTGTTAGTTTGTTCCAGTTTGTAACAGATAAGAATAAGTAATTAATTATATTCATCAGACTATTTGTAGCAAACGTTTGACTGTAACATTGTTTCACATTGCATTTGTTATTCATTAATATTTAAGCGTCCCACAAGGGACGCTTGTTTGTGTATGGGAGACCTTCAGGTTCCGCCGGTTCCGCCGGCTCCGCCGGCTCCGCCGGCTCCGCATTTTGTTTTCCTTATAACTCTGTAACCGTTAGGCAGATTCTTTTCAAATTTGGCAGGTTTAGGCAGTAGCCTTGGGGAATTTTTTTGAATATGCTGCAGTGACATTTCAACCAATCAGAGAGGTCACATGACCAAAAATGTCTTTTTTCGATGGGGAAGCTTGTCCGGATGATAACTTGAAAGGACTTTTATCAATTCACCTGAAACTTGGCAAATACATTCATTCTATTAAAATCTGGAAATCATTAGATTTTGGCATTGATTGGTTAAGAAATCATTAGGTGAGTAATTAGCTATGGGTCTGAAACTTCACTATGTGAAAGCTCTCCCACAAGTAGATGAATGAGTTATTTGATAAAAATTGGGTATCCGCAATACTTTTACAGATAATTAGCATTTACTCATTTTGAGTAAGTGAATAATTAGCTATGGGTCTGAAACTTCACCAATTAATCATTATGAATTTTCCAAATAAGGAAAACACAAAAATGCTTATATCTTGAAAACCGTACTAGATAGAGCGATTTCGACGAAATTTTTGACCCACAGGGTATCTTTGCAGAGTAGTTATCTCAATTTTGAAAAAATTTTTGTCTCGCCAAAAATGGCGGCCATTTTGAATTTTCGAATTTTTCGCAAAAATTGCAAAACATAAAAATGCTTGTATCTCGAAAACTGTACTAGATAGAGCGATTTCGACGAAATTTTTGACCCACAGGGTATGTCTGCAGAGTAGCCATGCCTATTTTCAAAAAAATTTTGTCTCGCCAAAAATGGCGGCCATTTTGAATTTTCGAATTTTTCGCAAAAATTGCAAAACATAAAAATGCTTATATCTCGAAAACTGTGCTAGATAGAGCGATTTCAACGAAATTTTTGACCCACAGGGTATCTCTGCAGAGTAGCCATGCCAATTTTCAAAAAATCTTGTCTCGCCAAAAATGGCAGCCATTTTGAATTTTCGAATTTTTCGCAAAAATTGCAAAACATAAAAATGCTTATATCTCGAAAACCCTGCTAGATAGAGCGATTTCGACGAAATATTTGACCCACAGGGTATCTCTGCAGAGTAGCCATGCCAATTTTCAAAAAAATTTTATCTCGCCAAAAATGGCGGCCATTTTGAATTTTTCGCAAAAATTGCAAAACATAAAAATGCTTATATCTCGAAAACCCTGCTAGATAGAGCGATTTCGACGAAATGTTTGACCCACAGGGTATCTCTGCAGAGTAGCCATGCCAATTTTCAAAAAAAAATTTTCTCGCAAGAAATGGCGGCCATTTTGAATTTTCGAATTTTTCGCAAAATTGCAAAACATAAAAATGCTTATATCTCGAAAACCGTGCTAGATAGAGCGATTTTGACGAAATTTTTGACCCACAGGGTATCTCTGCAGAGTAGCCATGCCAATTTTCAAAAAAATTTTATCTTGCCAAAAATGGCGGCCATTTTTAATTTTCGAATTTTTGCGCAAAAATTGCAAAACACAAAAATGCTAATATCTCGAAAACCGTGCTACATAGAGCGATTTCGACGAAATTTTTGATCTTCAGGGTATCTCTGCAGAGCAGCTATCCCAAAGAGCTTTCACTCAGTGAAGTTTCAGACCCGTAGCTAATTATTCACCTACTCAAAATGAGTAAATGCTAATTATATCTGAAACTATTGTGGATACCCAATTTTTATCAAATAACTCATTCATCTACTTTTGGGAGAGCTTTCACATGGTGAAGTTTCAGACCCGTAGATAATTACTCACCTACTCAAAATGAGTAAATGCGAATTATCTCTTAAAAGTATTGCAGATAGCCAATTTTTCTCAAATAACTCATTCACCTACTTTTGGAAGAGCTTTCACATGGTGAGGTTTCAGACCCATAGCTAATTACTCACCTACTCAAAATGAGTAAATGCGAATTATCTCTAAAAGTATTGAAGATAGCCAATTTTTCTCAAATAACCCATTCACCTACTTTTGGGAGAGCTTTCACTTGGTGAAGTTTCAGACCCATAGCTAATTATTCACCTACTCAAAATGAGTAAATGGTAATTATCTGTAAAAGTATTGCGGATACCCAATTTTTATCAAATAACTCATTCATCTACTTGTGGGAGAGCTTTCACATGGTGAAGTTTCAGACCCATAGCTAATTACTCACCTACTCAAAATGAGTAAATGCGAATTATCTCTAAAAGTATTGCAGATAGCCAATTTTTCTCAAATAAATCATTCACCTACTTTTGGGAGAGCTTTCACTTGGTAAAGTTTCAGAACCATAGCTAATTACTCACCTACTCAAAATGAGTAAATGCTAATTATCTCAAAAACTATTGCGGATACCCAATTTTTATCAAATAACTCATTCATGTACTTTTGGAAGAGCTTTCACATGGTGAAGTTTCAGACCCGTAGATAATTACTCACCTACTCAAAGTGAGTAAATGCGAATTAAAAGTATTGCAGATAGCCAATTTTTCTCAAATAACTCATTCATCTACTTTTGGAAGAGCTTTCACTTGGTGAAGTTTCAGACCCATAGCTAATTATTCACCTACTCAAAATGAGTAAATGCAAATTATCTCTAAAAGTGTTGCAGGTAGCCAATTTTTCTCAAATAACTCATTCACCTACTTTTGGGAGAGCTTTCACTTGGTGAAGTTTCAGACCCATAGGTAATTACTCACCTACTCAAAAGGAGTAAATGTGAATTATCTCTTAATAGTATTGCAGATAGCCAATTTTTCTCAAATAACTCATTCACCTACTTTTGGAAGAGCTTTCACACACGTAAATGATAAATTGTGAATATCTCGGAAAAGCTATTTCTAGTCCTTTAATGCTCAGCGGGAGATACACACCGCGGCAGTGGTCTTGTCAAAAATTTTTGTCTCCCCAAAAATGGTGGCCATTTTGAATTTTCAAAGTTTTTGCAAAACACAAAAATGCTTATATCTCGAAAACCGTACTAGATGGAGCGAACTCAACAAAATTTTTGACCTGCTGGGTATCTCTGCAGAGTAGCCATGCCAATTTTCAAAATAATTTTGTCTCGCCAAATATAGCGGACATTTTGAATTTTCGAATTTTTTGCAAAACACAAAAATGCTTATATCGTGAAAACCGTGCCAGATAGAGCAGACTGCGCTGACTTTGGTTGCCACAACAGTATAAGGCTAGAAACGAAGCATTTTCTTAATACTTTAGCACTCACCTTTATATCCTTTTCGGGACGCTTTGTTTTTGCTATGCAAAACAGTATCTTTTTTTTTTGCGAGCGATCCTCTAGTCAGAACAAATAAACCTAAAGCAGATAGCTGATGTACAAAGAAATTCATTAGAAGTATTCTATATGTTGTTTAAAAGTTAAAAAAAATTGTAGAGAATAATTATAACTGGATCAAGTGCACAAAAACTTATTCCTAATTTTATATTGGTGAGAGTCCTTATTTTCTATAAAAAGTACCTAAAGATGTCACAAATCTCTCCATGAAAATCCCTTTCATGTAACTTGCCCATTATATAAAGCAATTTTTGATAGAACATGGCAAGTTATTGTTGTTCTCTGATGGCTCCTCAGTGGCCTAGTGGGTTAGCAGGTTTGGCATCTAATCATAGGTTGTAACCTCTGTGGGTTCAACTCCCACAAAGCTGAGGACCTGTCCAAATTTGACCCTGGCTTTTGAACGGTATGTAAAACCCCAATTTGACTTTGACTTTTGTTGTACTCAGATTTGAAACAATTTGAATTACCGTGACAAGCTGACAGTGTATACTTGTCAGAAATGATCTAAGATAGGGTTAAACCTTTTTGGTTCCAAACTGATCTCATATGGTAGCCTCAAATAGGGGCCCTCTTGAAACTGAAGAAATATCAGTTATTTTTTAAAAAGAAACAGATCATTAAAAGGGAGGTATGTCTGTTTTAACTAGAGCTTTGTTGCTTATGCTAGCTATACTTAACAATCTGGTAAAAGTTAGGGAACTGTTTACAATAAAACTTTGTAATATGATTGCTCATATTGTGTCATTTTTGATGTGTAAAGAGTAACACTGTGGAAGGTAACCAGCTACCCCAAAACAGTCTGAATTGTTTATGAAACTTAGTACAAAGTCCCAAAGCAAGTCAACAAAGAAATAACTGTAACCTGTCCATCATACCTGAAGCTCCGCCTCTGTGGGATTTTGCCCGAGTGATCTCATCACAGTTTGTTGTTCTTTTGTGGTAATTGTGCCATCCCCATCTTTGTCGAACAGTGAGAAGGCCTCCTTGAACTCTTCTATTTGTTCTTCTGTCAACTCGTCGGCCATTGTGGATATTTCTATATAACTATCCTGTATAAATTATGCGTATTATCCAATGTAATCACCTGTACTTCTATAGTTCCTATACCAGGAGGAATGACCCCAGAATTCTGGCTGTTATAAGAACTGCCTATAACTGGATTCTAAATAACAATTATATCTATTTAAAAAAAATATATTCATGAAAAAATTATCACTTGTTTTCAACTTGTTCAAACCGAATTATCGCTCAGGATCTATCGCTCACACCACTAGGTAAACGTATTGTACAATGGTACGTAGCCTCATCAGGACTGTTTTAACACTAAAATGATGTTATGTACATAATTATATCTGTCACTTTTACTCAATACTGGTAATTCAAACAATACAAAGGAAAACAATTTTTTATCCAACAAAACTCTTGCATGGCAATTTACAGGCCGCATTGGAAATGAATATCAATATCATACAAATCAATATCAAAATGGGAGAAGTTTTAAAACTTCATAATTTTTACCCCACAGCCCTTAAGGGCTGTCGGGGTATTGTTTTCACCCATGGTGTCTGGATGGGCGGGCGGCGGGAAATAGTTTGTCCGGGCTGTATCTCAGAAACCGTAATGTGTAGGAAGTTCATACTTGGCAGGGACATTGGTTGGGGGGTGTAGGTGTGCAATGTCATGGTCTGACCTTGATTTGACCTTTGACCTTGCCGTAGTGACCTTGAGTTTGAAAATCTTGTCCGGGCTATATCTCGGCAACCATAAGGTGTAGGAAGTTTATACTTGGCAGGGACATTAGTTAGGGGTTGTAGGTGTGCAACGTCATGGTCTGACCTTGATTTGACCTTTGACCTTGCCGTAGTGACCTTGACCTATAAAATCTTGTCCGGGCTATATCTCGGAAACCGTAAGGTGTAGGAAGTTGATACTTGGTAGGGACATTGGTTAGGGGGTGTAGCTGTGCAACGTCATGGTCTGACCTTGATTTGACCTTTGACCTTGCTGTAGTGACCTTGACCTATAAAATATTGTCCGGGCTATATCTCGGAAACCGTGAGGTGTAGGAAGTTGATACTTGGTAGGAACATTGGTTAGGAGGTGTAGGTGTGCAACATCATGGTCTGACCTTGATTGGACCTTGCCGTAGTGACCCTGACCTATAACACCTTGTCCGGGCTATATCTCAGCAACTGTAAGGTGTAAGAAGTTTATTCTTGGTAGGGACATTGGTTAGGGGGTGTAGATGTGCAACGTCATAGTGTGACCTTGATTTGACCTTTGCCGTAGTGACCTTGACCTATAAAATCTTGTCCGGGCTATATTTCGGAAACTGTAAGGTGTAAGAAGCTGATACTTGGTGAGGACATTGGTTGGGGGTAGTAGGTGTGCAACATCATGGTGTGACCTTGATTTGACCTTTGACCTTGCTGTAGTGAACTTGACCTATAAAACCTGGTCCGGGCTATATCTTGGAAACCGTAAGGTGTAGGAAGTTGATACTTGGTAGGGACATTGGTTAGGGGGTGTAGGTGTGCTACTTCATAGTGTGACCTTGATTTGACCTTTGACCTTGCTGTAGTGACCTTGACCTATAAAATCTTGTCCAGGCTATATCTCAGAGACTGTAAGGTGTAGGAAGTTTATACTTGGTAGGGACATTGGTTGAGGGATTTAGGTGTGCCACGTCATGGTGTGACACTGATCGACCTTTGACCTTGCTGTATTGACCTTTAAAATCTTGTTGCACCTTTGGGTCTGTCTGTTGATGCAGGTTAAGCACTGTTAAAGTCATATTAGAATTCATTAAGAATTTCCTTTTGCAAGTTCCCATTGTAACAGATGGAACTTCATCAAGTGAGCCAAAGGCTTTTCTCCAACACCACGCATACGCATTCATTGAATGTATTGCCACTTCTGTATGCATGGGTAATATTCAAAACATCCAAACCATAATTCAGCCATTTTTGGTTTACTGATAAGTGCTGTCATTTTATTATTGAATTGTTTTGTTTTAATACTTCATCTTTACATACATTTCTTTTCCTCAGATATTATTTTCTCTACTTATATTGTATTTGGACCTTAATATAACCGACACTGCTCTGAAGGTATCCCAATCTGTGTACTGTTTCACTACTTCTATATCTCATGGTGTTGAAAACTATTTCCCCAGGCTGTGGGTACGGGTCATCTCTGATGCTACAGGGTAGCCACGGACACTGGAAAACCTGGAAAAAGCTGAATTTTTTTTCCAGGTATGGAAAAATCATGGAATTTTAAAATTTGGGCAAAATCATGGAAAAATCATGGAATTTTATTTCCAAAGTCCGCGAAAGTTTTAAGTGGCCATTTTATTGATTGTGATTTTATAAATGGAACACCTGAAGGAGATCTGAGAACCTGTCCTTTGTCACTAGAACTCAATTTGGTTCACTCCTTGTTTCATTCCTATTCTTAAAACAATTTTTGTGATGCTTTGATGAAGTAAAAACAAATGAATATCAAATAAAATGAGACAAATAATATTAATTCACCAGATGCCAAGGCCCATATTCAAAAGTGTAAAACTGTCTAAAGTACGTCATCGACTCATCATCATGTCATATCATCACCCTAAGTCCAACAGTCACAGATTGATAGCCTTTTTAATAAAGTGTAGCTTCTTCAGTGCTTACATTCTTGCACTTTAGTCTTAGTATGGAACTATTTGTGAATAGGATACACTTCAGCTGATCAGTTTACCAGAAGAACCAGATGATGATCACCTTTACCATCAGGAATATATAGATCAATATTTGCAGAATATTTTTTTTTCAGAGGACAAATCTTGTAGGGAAATTGTTAGAGGTAGTAGGTTATACATGGGATGGTCCTTCACCCCCTGCCCCGCAAACATACCCCAGCATCTTCTATAGACAACACTTGAATTGGTACCCATAGCTAGCCAGTGGCAAAATGTTTGTAATTCCAGAGGACTGCCTGTGTTGTAAACTCGAGGGTATGAATGTTACTCTGTCTACCATATACTCAAGCTGCTCCACTAAAGCTGGTGGCTTCTACTTTGACTAGTTCACAAAACTATGCAAATCACAGTCTAGGTGGTAAATCTGGCATCCAGCCCAAAACCCACAAGTTAAGCTAACCGACAGGTTGGTCTAGTGGCAAAAATATGCTTAAATAGTTAACAGTCTGGTTGCCTGAGCTTTGAAGCACTCTGGCATGTCCACTGTTCCACCACCTGTCCATCACCTGGAGACTGCCCCAAACTCTGTAGCGGGTTTTAATAGGTTCATAAGTAAGTTGCATGATGAAATACAGAGTAATGTCAGGATTCTACAGCAGGAATTGAGCAAAGGGAAGTCCGTGGATAAAGCGTGTCAGGTCCACAATGAAGATATGTTTTACATCTTTCATTTTTAATCCAAAGTGTCACATTTTTGGGGGCAAGGCAATAATTCTCTCATGCAGAAAGGAAATGGGTGATCTTTCTTGACTTTAGCAACACTCCCTTTCACATTCCAATGAATCAGAGGTCAAGGTGTTATGGTCCATGGGGCAAGCATGAAAGCAATTACCGATTAACTTTTAAGTTGTAAGAGGACATTGGTTAGGGGGTGTAGGTGTGCTACTTCATAGTGTGACCTTGATTTGACCTTTGACCTTGCTGTAGTGACCTTGACCTATAAAATCTTGTCCAGGCTATATCTCAGAGACTGTAAGGTGTAGGAAGTTTATACTTGGTAGGGACATTGGTTGAGGGATTTAGGTGTGCCACGTCATGGTGTGACACTGATCGACCTTTGACCTTGCTGTATTGACCTTTAAAATCTTGTTGCACCTTTGGGTCTGTCTGTTGATGCAGGTTAAGCACTGTTAAAGTCATATTAGAATTCATTAAGAATTTCCTTTTGCAAGTTCCCATTGTAACAGATGGAACTTCATCAAGTGAGCCAAAGGCTTTTCTCCAACACCACGCATACGCATTCATTGAATGTATTGCCACTTCTGTATGCATGGGTAATATTCAAAACATCCAAACCATAATTCAGCCATTTTTGGTTTACTGATAAGTGCTGTCATTTTATTATTGAATTGTTTTGTTTTAATACTTCATCTTTACATACATTTCTTTTCCTCAGATATTATTTTCTCTACTTATATTGTATTTGGACCTTAATATAACCGACACTGCTCTGAAGGTATCCCAATCTGTGTACTGTTTCACTACTTCTATATCTCATGGTGTTGAAAACTATTTCCCCAGGCTGTGGGTACGGGTCATCTCTGATGCTACAGGGTAGCCACGGACACTGGAAAACCTGGAAAAAGCTGAATTTTTTTTCCAGGTATGGAAAAATCATGGAATTTTAAAATTTGGGCAAAATCATGGAAAAATCATGGAATTTTATTTCCAAAGTCCGCGAAAGTTTTAAGTGGCCATTTTATTGATTGTGATTTTATAAATGGAACACCTGAAGGAGATCTGAGAACCTGTCCTTTGTCACTAGAACTCAATTTGGTTCACTCCTTGTTTCATTCCTATTCTTAAAACAATTTTTGTGATGCTTTGATGAAGTAAAAACAAATGAATATCAAATAAAATGAGACAAATAATATTAATTCACCAGATGCCAAGGCCCATATTCAAAAGTGTAAAACTGTCTAAAGTACGTCATCGACTCATCATCATGTCATATCATCACCCTAAGTCCAACAGTCACAGATTGATAGCCTTTTTAATAAAGTGTAGCTTCTTCAGTGCTTACATTCTTGCACTTTAGTCTTAGTATGGAACTATTTGTGAATAGGATACACTTCAGCTGATCAGTTTACCAGAAGAACCAGATGATGATCACCTTTACCATCAGGAATATATAGATCAATATTTGCAGAATATTTTTTTTTCAGAGGACAAATCTTGTAGGGAAATTGTTAGAGGTAGTAGGTTATACATGGGATGGTCCTTCACCCCCTGCCCCGCAAACATACCCCAGCATCTTCTATAGACAACACTTGAATTGGTACCCATAGCTAGCCAGTGGCAAAATGTTTGTAATTCCAGAGGACTGCCTGTGTTGTAAACTCGAGGGTATGAATGTTACTCTGTCTACCATATACTCAAGCTGCTCCACTAAAGCTGGTGGCTTCTACTTTGACTAGTTCACAAAACTATGCAAATCACAGTCTAGGTGGTAAATCTGGCATCCAGCCCAAAACCCACAAGTTAAGCTAACCGACAGGTTGGTCTAGTGGCAAAAATATGCTTAAATAGTTAACAGTCTGGTTGCCTGAGCTTTGAAGCACTCTGGCATGTCCACTGTTCCACCACCTGTCCATCACCTGGAGACTGCCCCAAACTCTGTAGCGGGTTTTAATAGGTTCATAAGTAAGTTGCATGATGAAATACAGAGTAATGTCAGGATTCTACAGCAGGAATTGAGCAAAGGGAAGTCCGTGGATAAAGCGTGTCAGGTCCACAATGAAGATATGTTTTACATCTTTCATTTTTAATCCAAAGTGTCACATTTTTGGGGGCAAGGCAATAATTCTCTCATGCAGAAAGGAAATGGGTGATCTTTCTTGACTTTAGCAACACTCCCTTTCACATTCCAATGAATCAGAGGTCAAGGTGTTATGGTCCATGGGGCAAGCATGAAAGCAATTACCGATTAACTTTTAAGTTGTAAGAGGAAAAAGAGTTTCACTTTACAATTTTATTTAACAATTAAAGTAATAATTACAGTCAAGATACCCTGATGGTTAATAATACAATAGTAAACCAAATGAAGCCAATCCAACCTGGCCATAGTCCTATCCACCTAACAACCAGTTTGTCCACTCTGTCCAGAGATCCGTCTGGTGTTCACAAGCACAAAATCTCTATCTAAGTGTTCCGTATGTCTGCAGAACTCTGCTGGTTGCTCCCAAATATGAACAATGTTCATTCATGAGCAACAAATCACTCTCCAGGGTATCCAGCCACTAAATCCTGTTCACTACCATTATAGTTCACCTCAAAATGCAACAAAACAAATAAATCTAGTCAGATATCAGAATTTGAAAGACCTCTATTCATACAGTACACTATTTTAATACTAATTGTGGTCAGGCCTTCTACACTTTATTACAGCTGGAGACTCTAGAAGCTTCTAGAAACAAATGTAAACACGTCAGTACATTTCCAGGAAAAAACAAAGGCACAGAAGGTTCTAGAAGCTTAGCGATATTTTCCCCTATAAATATAGATCACTCCAGTAGAGTACAAGAAAGATCAGTGCTGACAATGCCACTAATTCAAAATGCAGAGAAAATCAATAATTCAGGATTCTTATGTAGTAAAGGAACTCTTGGCCCTATACACATCAATACTCTAGGAGAGTGCCCTTACATGTAACAAAGGAAACACCTAAAATTTTATTATCAAGGTCAAGCATTCCAGTTTAAGCCTCTCCCCTTGGATCAAGCAACAGCACCAATGGAGTTAGCCATAGTCATAAAATAAGTGCAACTCATGTTACAGACAATTTTATGGAGGTAAAAATCCACCAGTACCTAGAAAACTAAATAATCTGTCAACAAGGGATTTGCTTCTAAGACACAAAACCCTGCTAGCTGTCAGAAGTTGGGAATCTCCAAAAGTTGAGTTGGACCCCAAGTAAGTCTTCGACTGTATGGGTTATCAGGATGACGTATTTAAGACCCACCACAGAAAGATGACAGGCCAAGGGTCTAAAAATAAAGTACCTACTGTCAAGACCAGTCCTTTCAGTATGACAACTCATGTTCAAATAAGTCTGCTGACTGCCACAGAAAAGCAAGTGCTCAAGGCCCGTCTTTGCATGGGACCAATTCAGTGGCACCTGAAAAGCAATTGGCATGTGCCTGAGTCCTCGGATAAGAATATTCCTGCCTTTAGGGCTCTCCACACTTGCACTGGTGGCTAGAGGAAACAAACATGCTTCCTGATGAACCTCTGCACCCCCTTAAACATGCTGCATAAATTTTTACAGACACATCAATTGAAGATTGGAGAGCTCACTTAGGAGATTGCACTGCAAAAGGTGTTTTCCCAGTTCCAGAAAGCAAACTACAGATAAACATCTTGGAACTGAAAGAAAGTTTGAGCACTTGTGTTATGGCCAGACCATTCTTATTGCCACAGACAACATAGCTGTATCCTGCATAAACAAGGAGGGAAGTATGAGATCAGGCTCTGTGTGCCGTCCTGTGGAGGCTCCTCTCCTGCTGCAAGCTCACACATATCATTTAAATGCATGGTATGTTATTTGTTGACTGAATGTTATTGAAAACTGTCACAAGACAGATAGCTTTTCTCTCCCCAAGGACCCATTCGACCAGATCTGCAACTAGTGGCACCGTCCCAAAATAGACTTGTTTGACACCAGCTACAACAAGCCAGCACAGTTTGTATCTCAATGGATGCTTTCAGCCTGTCCTAAGAGGGTCTAAATCCGTATGCCTTCCCCTAATAATAATAATAGTTAGATCTTATATAGCGCAATTCTACTCACTATTTAACTAATCAATGTGCTACTCCAGTAAAAAAAGCACTTTTAAACAGAAATGTTTTGAGTCTTTTTTAAAATTTTTTCAAGTCCAGGTCGATGTTTCGGATGTCATCAGGGAGGCTATTCCAATGGCGAGGTGCAGCGACAAAGAAAAATCTAAATCCCTTGCTTTTAAATTTAGTGTCCCTTCTGGCAAAGTGGTCAGCAAAATCATGGGCCACAATTGCAAGGTTGTCTTGATAGCCGTGAGCTGGTCTAAAATGCCTTTGTTCTGTAACCTAGTGATGTTTTCATCCCAGATACCCCTGTGCCTTCCCCTTTAGAGAAACTATTCATGCAACTGTTCAAAGGGAGTCTGCACAAGGAAGTCAAACCTGAGCATATATGATTGGCTACTAGAACTGCGGCTATCAAACAGCTGAGCATCTCTGACCAAGTGGGAACAGGAATTGAGGCTCCTCAAAAAAGCTCAAACAGAGTTGTCTATAATTCAAAGTGGTGAATTTTGTCAGAATCCTTTGGACTTCAAAACACCATTTTAAAACAAATCACATATTTCTCCCTACATTTTTTCAAGCCCAGTACAATAGATGTGTACATGTGATCCGTTGCAGACAAGGCTGGCGATTCCATTCTCAACATCACTTGAGGTGATTATCTTAATAGACTCTTAGATGGCTTTCACAAGGATAGACCTAAGAGTCAAAGAGGTACCCCCATTTGGAACCTCTTTTGGGTGCTGCGTCAACCAAAAAAGCCTCCTTTTGAGCCACTCAAGGATTCTTCTCTGAATCATTTGACTTTCAAGATGGTTTTCCTGCTGTCCCTCGGGGCCACGGTGGCAGAGTGGTAACACTCTCGCCTCCCACCTCTGCGGCCGGGGTTCGATCCCCGTCATGGCCGTAAGTGGGAAAGCTGGTAGTTGCTTGCCGTTGGTCGGCAGTTTACAGTACAGAACCCTAGCGAACCATATGTACTGGTTTCCTCTGCCCTTCCAACTACCCGTCGTGATATGACCTGTACAGTGTTGAAAGCGACGTAAAACCCCAAATAAACAAAAAATAAACAAAATCCTGCTGTCCCTCAGATTAGTAAGTGCAGAAATGAAACCCATGCATGGCCCAATAAAAACATTAGACATGAGAAAGACTGTCTAAGAATGTTCCTTTACCCTTCACGTAGATTCTTATCAAACAATCAACCAGCAAGAATCTGTGAATGTGGTCTCAGTCGTCATTCCAGCACTGGATCTGAACAAATCTCTTAAGGATGGCAGGTTATTCTGCCCAGTCAGAGCCTCAGAGCTCTTATATGAACAAAACAAATGACCTGGGGGACAATAAGGAACTTGTTTTTATCTCATTTAATAAAGAATTTCAGTAAGGATATGCAGCCTTCAAATATTTTTGCTCGGATGGAGTGCTCCAGTGTTACAATCTATCTGACCAGAATCTTAGACCTTAAAGGGGGGTCTCCTTAGAGCTGATTATCTCAGCCTGCTATTAGAAGTCCACCTTCACACAGTATTACTTGAAAACTGTAGCCCATGGTCTGGCCTAACTGAACTTTATCTCCTATTTCCTGTGGTTGCTGCCCAACATATTTGCCCCTAGACCTCAAATCTGTCTGGTGTTTTTCTGCTATAGTGTGTTTAGTCTTACTTTAGTTTGATATAACTAAGCAATAAGATATTTTATCTTCCTTTTGTACCTTTTACCTTATAATCAGGAGTGTCAGCACTTAGGCCCCTTTGTTAACTTCATTATTAACCACCACAGGCTTTCTTAAAAATCCTTGGGACTTGACTCTTCGCCTCTCTTCCCTATCTTTGGTTGAGGAAAAGGGGGAGGCACTCCAGTCTGCCACCGTTTAGGCGTTTACCCAATTAGGCTTCGGGCCTGTATATTACGAGTGTTAGTCTTAGGAGTTAATTTTCTATCAGTCCCCAGTAAACTGCCCTCCATTGCACAGGATAGTTATTCTGGCAAGTGCCTGTTGACCTATATTAATGCAATAAAATAGAAAATTGAACTTTTTAGCTAAATTTAAGTTTTTATGTTACCTAAAACAGGGGATTCCCACCCAACCATTATCACACTTAAACTTACTCCTGGTCTCCTGTTGGTATTGGAAAGAGGATGTGATATGATCAGTTGCCACCTAGTATTTATCTGCCACTGTGGCCTAGCGGGTAACACACTTGTCTAGGAACTCAGAGGACGTGGGTTCAATCCCATGTACAGGCAGATACATAATAATAATAATAATAGTATTGGATATGGTTGCCAGATAGTAAGTGACACTAACAGTCCAGCTAGAGCATAGCTTTTTCTGACATTTGTCGGGACTTGCTGGACTAAGGCATATGTCTGACCATGTCATAGGAGTATTCTCAGGTAGTTTATTGTTGTACAGTTGTTTCTTTTAGTGTCTCTTATAAGGGCAAATGATATCAGTTATTGATCAGTAATGTATGAATTAAATGTACATAGTATATGTATGTCAATAATATTGTTCGATATTGCCATTAAATACTTGTGGAAAACATGGAAAAAATCTGGAAAAATCATGGAAAAATCATGGAATTTCAAAATGAAAATCTTGTGGCTACCCTGCTGCTAGTTTCTTTGTCTCTTATTGCTGAAGACCATGTGATCAGTTTATGGGTCTATCTTGGGAAAAAATGTTACACTTGACTTATCACTTCAGACATTTACAATATATACTGACCAAATTATGATTTCATATTGTCCAAATGCAATTGTCTTCACCCATGGCATCTAGCTGTGCGGACAAGTGGATGGGTGGGTGGGCAGGGGTAAATATATTGTCTGGCCTTATCTCAGAATCCGTTAAATGTTGGATGTTGATACTTGGTAGGGATATTGGTTACGGATTATACATGTGCAATGTCATACTGTGACCGTAGTTTTACCTTTGACCTTGACTCTGTCAAAATGTTTTCTACAGTAAAATTTGAAACATATTTCCCTTATGACAATGATATATCAGGATTGTTGCAACTGAATAATACCTCCACCAAGGAGGTATTGTTTTTATAACTGTCTGCTTGTCTCTTTGTCTGCTTGTGTGTTAGCAGGATCTTAAAATACTACTAGTGGGATCATCCTGAAAAGAAATCAGAAGATGTGTCCAACTTAGATCAGGTTAAATTTTTAGAGTGATCTGCATCATCATCTGGATACAAAAATAACTCATTAATTTACTTTGATTTACTTATTTACCCAATTACATGCACTGGCAGAGGTATGGACTCTCCAAGTGCTCTGGTTATAGGTAATTCTACCTAATTCTTTTATTTCCTTTGAAACCAATACTTCAATTAGTAAATTTTAAAGCTTCACAACTCTTAGTTTTCCAATTAATGATTTGATATTGTTATTGAATTGCGTTGTTTTAATACTGTGCATACATTTTATCTCTCTTAGGTGTTATTTGTCTTGCACCTTAGTATAACTCACAATGTAAGTTCTATATGTAATGGTGTCCAATTCTATATCCCCTGACTCTTAATAGACCCATGAACTGATTCAAGGGTTTTTATCAATTAGAGACAGAAAAATTGATATTTTTAATATTTGCATAAATATTAAGGGGTTAATATTTGGCACAGAAAAAGTGATAATGCACCTATCATTGAGCTATTAACAATGAAATTATATGGAATACTCTTTGTGTTATTGAGGTTCAAATTAAAAAAATCACTAAAATTAGACCCATAAACTGATTCACGCTTCTACTGAATATTGACTAAAAAAACTTGCCTCTTTAGACTGAGAATAAAACAGGACAATTTGTGCGAGTGATACAAGGAAAAAAGAAACTTTATTGCATAATTATGTTTGTTGAATGTAATATATAGTAGCAAAATTTGGCAAACCATTGAAAATGTACTACAGTGGTATTTAGACTGGAGAAGACTGGCATAAGCATTAAATTTATAAGTTTCAGTATAATTTTTGGATATTTATTAAGAGACCAAAATAGGATACTTTAAATGCACTGATGCTTGTGACAAAGATACATAATATTTGATTCTGCTTTATCCAAGAGTGTACCAAGTTTTCAAGATTTAAATTATCATCTTGAAGAAGTATTTACAATAATTTTCAGCTTGTTAAGTAAGTTGAATAATACAGCAAATATCTTCAGTTAAAAATGAGAAACTTTAACAGCTTTCTTTATTTTATAACATAAGCATTTTTTTTTCATCACATATAAACATCATACCTTCTCTTTCATTTTGGAAGATTTAGATCTGTTTAAATTTTCTCAGCTGTAAGACCCCTTAGCTAAAGGCTGTGCAGAACTTAACGCAGTAAATTACATCGTTATTAGATATATAGATAACCATTAATACTCTGATTGCATTGTTTACTAGTATTTTGTATATATTAACCAAGTAGATAGTATTAATTTTAACATTTGACAACTTAAAAAAAGATTAAACTGAAAGAGAAAGATGAATTTTGAGATATGTTGGCAATTTATATGTGTTTGCTATTAGAAATGAAGTGTTTGATTTCTCTTATTATCTACCGCCAGCGGTCGAAGGCCGTGGTTGGGAGATTATAAAACGCCTTCCGTATGTGTGTGACTCCATCCGTCAGTCCGTTTGAACGTCATAAAGATGCTCTAAATCTTGAAATATTGCAGCTAGCTTCATCAAATTTGCACAAAAGATATATGGCTAGGAAAGATAGTCTGATAGTAATTGTGGCCTACTTTGCATCACATGTTTAATGTCAAATGGGGTTATCCTAGTAAAATACCTTATATCTACCTTACCATTGCTCCTAGGGGTTTGGGATGTGAAAACAATTTGTAGGAAGTCATGGCCTGGGAATCTTTCCCATGTGTTGAATTTGACCTTTGACCCCTGTTTCAAGGTTAAATGGGGTCATATTACTAAAACATTATTTCTCCCTTAATATTGGTGCTACAGCTTCAGGATGTAAAAGCAGCCCATGGGAGTACTGGTCTGCAAATGTTTTGCCTGTGAACAATTTTTGCCTCATTATGTCAGCTGACTTGTCAGTCAGCTGACATTATGTCGTCACTCTGCGGCGTGGGCGTACGCGTCCGCGTACGCGTCCGCGTACGCGTCCGCGTGAACAACTTCTCCTCCAAAACTACAAGGCCTAGAGACGTGCTGTTTTTTTTAAAAGATACCTTATCTATCGAGGATGAAAAATTGTTCAAGGCATGCAAATCTGTCTGTTCGTCTGTTTGCTAGAGACATTACAAGGGGGGTACCCCCACCAAAAGTGTGAAAATTTCAACACTTAATCACAATTTTCTCAGTGACTATTGCAGGGATTTCTCTCATATCTTGCATATATGTACTAGGCCACAGGTAGATTCTCTTGTGTGAGTATGAGACCTGGATCTATCTTACTTTTTTTTTAATAAATTTTTTTAATAATTTTTAATGCATTAAAATTCATGAAATCATGCACAAAATCATTTATAACTTGAAAAGTGTTGCATTTAGAGCATTTTGTTAAAATATGTTATTCAGCTACTTTTTTCATAGCTACAATATGGTGAGTAAGTTGGGTGCCTGTCTCAATAGCTAAGTGAGTAATAGCTACTTTTGGTCTTTTCAGTAACTTCCATCATGAGTAAAATCACTTGTAACTTAAAAACTATTGCATTTAGAGAATTTCGTATAAATATGTTATTCAGCTACTTTTGGGTCAGCTATAACTTAGTAAAATTTCAGACCTGTAGCTCATGGCATAGCTGAGTAATAGCTACTTTTAGGTTATCACTGTTGAGTAAATCGCTTATAACTTCAAAACTATTGCATTTAGAGAATTTCGTATAAATATGTTATTCAGCTACTTTTGGGTCAGCTATAACATAGTAAAATTTCAGAACTGTAGCTCATGGCATAGCTGAGTAATAGCTACTTTTAGGTTATCACTGTTGAGTAAATCGCTTATAACTTGCAAACTATTGCATTTACAGTATTTTGTTTCAATATGTTATTCACCTATTTTGGGATCAGCTATAACATAGTGAAGTTTCAGATCTGTGGCTCATTGCATAGCTGAGTAATAGCTACTTTGAAGTTCTCACTATTGAGTAAATCACTTGTAACTTAAAACCTATTGCATTTAGAGAATTTCATATAAATATGTTATTCAGCTACTTTTGGGCCAGCTATAACATAGTGAAGTTTCAGATCTGTAGGTCATGGCATAGCTGAGTAATAGCTACTTTAAAGTTCTCACTATTGAGTAAATCAGTTGTAATTGGAAAACTATTGCATTTAGAGTATTTCGTATACATATGTTATTCAGCTACTTTTGGGTCAGCTATAACATAGTAAAATTTCAGACCTGTAGCTCATGGCATAGCTGAGTAATAGCTACTTTTAGGTCATCACTATTGAGTAAATCAGTTGTAACTTCAAAACTATTGCATTTACAGTATTTTGCTTAAATATGTTGTTCACCTACTTTTGGGTCAGCTATAACATAGTAAAATTTCAGACCTGTAGCTCATTGCATAGCTGAGTAATAGCTACTTTGAGGTTCTCACTATTGAGTAAATCAGTTGTAATTGCAAAACTATTGCATTTAGAGAATTTAGTATAAATATGTTATTCAGCTACTTTTGGGTCAGCTATAACATAGTAAAATTTCAGACCTGTAGCTCATGGCATAGCTGAGTAATAGCTACTTTTAGGTCATCACTATTGAGTAAATCAGTTGTAACTTGAAAACTATTGCATGTACAGTATTTTGCTTAAATATGTTGTTCACCTACTTTTGGGTCAGCTATAACATAGTAAAATTTCAGACCTGTAGCTCATGGCATAGCTGAGTAATAGCTACTTTGAGGTTATCACTGTTGAGTAAATCGCTTATAACTTGGAAATTATTGCATTTAGAGTATTTTGTTTCAATATGTTATTCACCTATTTTGGGGTCAGCTATAACATAGTCAAGTTCCAGACCTGTGACTCATTGCATAGCTGAGTAATAGCTACTTTGAAGTTCTCAATGTTGAGCAAATCACTTATAATTTGAAAACTATTGCATTTAGAGAATTTAGTATAAATATGTTATTCAGCTACTTTTGGGTCAGCTATAACATAGTAAAATTTCAGACCTGTAGCTCATGGCATAGCTGAGTAATAGCTACTTTTAGGTTATCACTGTTGAGTAAATCACTTATAACTTGGAAACTATTGCATTTAGAGTATTTTGTTGCAATATGTTATTCACCTATTTTGTCGTCAGCTATAACATAGTGAAGTTCCAGACCTGTGGCTCATTGCATAGCTGAGTAATAGCTACTTTGAAGTTCTCACTGTTGAGTAAATCAGTTGTAATTGGAAAACTATTGCCTTTACAGAAATTTGTGCAAATATGTTATTCAGCTACTTTTGGGTCAGCTATAACATAGTGAAATTACAGACCTGTAGCTCATGGCACAACTGAGCAATAGCTATTCTCAGGCACTGTCTGTTGAGTAAATCGGCTATAACTTGAAAAATAGTGCATTTGGAGTATTTTGTTAAAATATATTGTTCACCTACTTTTGGGTTAGCTATAACATAGTGAAATTACAGACCTATAGCTCATGGCATAGCGGAGCAATAGCTATTTTCAGGTTCTCACTATTGAGTAAATCAGTTGTAACTTGAAAACTATTGCATTTACAGTATTTTGCTTAAATATGTTGTTCACCTACTTTTAGGTCAGCTATAACAGAGCAAAAATTCAGACATGTAGCTCATTGCATAGCTGAGTAATAATTACTTTGAGGTTTTCACTCTTGAGTAAATCAGTAGTAACTTGAAAACTATTACATTTAGAGTATTTTGTTAAATATGTTTTTCACAGACGTTTTGGTCAGCTATAACATAGTGAAATTGCAGACCTCTATGTCATGGCATAGCTGAGCAATAGCTTCTTTCAGGTTCTCACTGTTGAGTAAATCATTGTATCCAACCTGTAGGAAATCATGGGCTGGGAATCTGTTAATATGGTCCGATTTGACCATGGAACCCTCCTTCAAGGTCAAATGAGGATAGCCAAACATAAAAGTGCTTATAACTCGCTTATTATTGGTCCTAGAGGTTTGGAATGAAAACCAACATATAGAAAATCATGAGCTGGGAGTTTTTTGGTGTGGTCGGATTTCACCTTGGACCCCTCCTTCAAGGTCAAATGAGGATAGCCAAACTTAAAAGTGCTTATAACTCGCTTATTATTGGTCCTAGAGGTTTGGAATGGAAAACCAACCTATAGAAAATCATGGGCTGGGAATCTTTTGGTGTGGTCAGATTTCACCTTAGACCCCTCCTTCCAGGTCAAACGAAGATAGCCAAACTTAAAGTGCTTATAACTCGCGTATTATTGGTCTTGGAGGTTTGGGATGGTAAACCAACATATAGGAAATCATGGGCTGGGATTCTTTTGTTGTGGTCAGATTTGACCTGGGACCCCTCCTTCAAGGTCAATTGAGGATAGCCAAACTTACAATTGCTTAGAACTCGCTTATTATTGGTCCTACAGGTTTGGGATGGTAAACAAGCTACAGGAAATCATGGGCTGGGAATTTTTTTGTGTGGTCGGATTTGACCTTGGACCCCTCCGTCAAGGTCAAACAAGGATAGCCAAACTTAAAAAGTGCCTATGACTCACTTATTATTGGTCCGAGAGGTTTGGGATGGTAAACCATCCTAAATTCTTTGGCTGGGAATCTTTTGGTATGGTCAGATTTGACCTTTGGACCCCTTCTTCATGGTCGAACGAGGATATTGCATTTATAGTATTTCTTTAAATATTTTTAACCTACTTTTTACACTTAAACAATAACCTTGTTACTTTATTTCATAATACCATTTGCAGGGCACGACTTTTTTGTCCTTTTTTTCTGTCAGCTTCGGAATATCTTTCGAACATGCTGTTCAGTTACCATTTACTGTATTTCTGTACAGCCCTTTCTCTGATAATTATGCTTTCCTCTCATTATCACCATCACAAATCAAAAACATTCAGTCAGCTGACACAGTGCCCGTTCACGGGCACTCTCCTCTTGTTTTGAAAAACAAAATGGCCGCAATAGCCAATTATTTGAAAATCATTGAGATGCTGTACAAGTTGAAATATTGCAGCTAGTTTTGAAAACAAAATGGCCACCATATCATGTGTAATGTCAAATGGGATTATCCTATGAAAAAGGCCTTATATCTCCCTTATCATTGCTGCTAGCGGTTTGGAATGTGAAACAACTTTAGGAAGGCATGGCCTTGGAATCTTTTCCAACTGACTTTGACCTTTGATCTCTTCTTCAGTGTCATCTTACTACAAAGGCCTTATATCTCCCTTTAAAGTCCTCATATATTACTGATCCTAAGGTGGGAGATAACCGCTGAGGTAGTGGCCTTGTTATTTTTAAGACTGTGACTGAAGAATAAAAATAAATTTTAAAAAGGTGTTGAAATAGACAACTATACTAATTGCATTTTTCTCACTCCCTCCTTTTCAATTGTGTTTTGAAGATTCCTGAAAAATTGGATATGTTCTTTTATCGTAAAAGTTGTATGAAAAAGAGTGTATGATATTTTTTGTATACTTAGATTCTTATTAATATTGTTGTTTTCAATAACATAAAAAACAAATTTAGTAAACAAGTTTTAAATTCTACAAAATTTTTTTTTATATAAATCACCATTTTTAATTGGGGTTGTACTATGGCTCTACCTGCAAGTAAAGCACTGAAATAACCAAATTTACTTCATGATAGCCATTCTACCACCAAGACAAACATATTCAGAGGAAATTCCCGGTAATAAGGTTACAGTCAGCTGGATTTACCAATATACACACTTCAAAACAAAACGGGCAAAATTCATAGAAATTTTACCCAACAGATTGGACATAAAGGAAGGCAGTGTCTCAAAATATCAAAGACAAATTTCAGATATGCTGTGGTCAGTGTCAGAATCATATAGTTAAATCATTTTATGTTTTCCTTCAGGATAAAATGCCACCGCATTCAGTGAAGGCTTTACACTGGCTGCCTATTTCTGTGGTTGTTCTTTTACCCACTACATTGTTCACAACGTAAGTTTTTCAGAGATGACAGAAATAATAAACCACAAATGTTTAAGTTATTCTTGACTTCTCTAATGCTAAATATAACACAAACATGAAACAAAGTCTCAGAAAAAAAAATGATTTCATTAAAAATTACACTGCATTAGTGCAGTAAGTATATTTAATAAACTTTAGCGTGAAAATATTGAATTTTTAGAAAATGGGAAAAGTTCTGCTAAATATTTATGTTAAATAAAATGGCAAAGTCCGTTGTGACAAATGGTACTAACATAAAGTTTATTCTTTGAAAGACAGTTAAACTCTGTAAAATCAAATTTTAGTTGAGCAGGAAAATACTAATACATGTGTAGGATCTCTAGATAACATGGCAATTTTCAGTTATGTTGGAGCTTTAAAATTGTTTCTCAGAACTAAGCCTTTTATATTAAAAAAACAATCTTCTCTACTTAATTCTACATTATACATTGGACAGCATTTTGAAGTAAGTGTATTGAACAATGTAGCTTTGTAAATATACTTCGTAGATTTGCTATAGCAGTTGCCCTTGGCCATGTAGAAGCTGACTTCCCATATATCAGGTAAGAGAGTTAATAAAACCAAAATCTTTCTCGCTTAATCAAGAGCTATATTTTATTACGCTACAATAGCTTACCATGTGAGACTTAATGCTGTTTTCGGGTTGCCACACCCGGGGCCAACATCTTAGAAAAAAAGACAGTTCTTGTTAGCCACCGGATATACTGGTAGTTGTCGTCATGTGATAACTTCTGACCAATCGTCCTACTTTCTCGTTGGCCACGATTGACTGGTAGCAGTTTGTAAATATACAGACATTTTCATTTATTTCTCAGCCTTTATGTATTGTTAGAGGTTCTTTTTTGGATATATCTTTGATTATATAATATAGATCATTCTGTAAAAATCTTATTTTCACAGGATAAGTATTTTCTTGCTTTCGCGTGTTTTGGGTTTTCCTCGGTACAGGCAATTTATATTGTACGTCTTTTATTGTGTTTAAAATGTCTCTCCACCAAACAAATAAAGACAAACCGAGAGCTCAGAAATGCCGCCACTTTTGTTTTAGTTTCGACCTACACAACTATTGCCCTACCTGTAGGGAGGCTGGCAAGGGGGATGACCCCTGTGTCACCTTCGAAACTCCCTATCAAATCTGTACATCTTTCACAGATGAACAGATGAAGAAAATTCAAAACAGGAAACGTTACCTTAAAAAACAAAAGGCGGAATCTAGTTCCAAAAATAATGAACTCGATCTTTTGGGCAAAGGCGACGGGGATTCCTTCACTGGCTCAAATGCAGACCTCGAGAGTGCTGCTGACAATCTCTTCACCTCACCCCCCCCCCGTCCTCAGCCCCTTGCCTTCAGTTCTTTATCTCTCAAAACACCAGCCAAGTCTGTCCCACCCACCCTAGGTACAGCTTTACAACAAAAAATTCAAACAAATATTGAAAAATCCCTGGGTGATTCCTTAAATATCCATTTACAGCAACAAATGGGTTCCTTTCAGGCATCCATGTTGGAAGCTTTTCAGTCGCTTTGAGAAGAGTTGACTACTAAAAAGCAAACCGAGGTGGATCAGACCTCGTTTCTTGCTTCCAAACCTGGTACATCCAGTAATAATGCTGTAAATCTGGACCTACCCCCTCCGAGACCTAGTACTAATGTTCATACCGAGGCCATGGATGTGGACTACGGTCCAGCACTCCCTCCTCGTCTAGTACTTAACCAGCAAGATACCTCAGACCAGTACGTTGATCCTTCTGAACTACCACCGAAAGAGGTCTCGTACTCTCACAAAAAGCATAGCCACTCTCGTAGTAGGCATCAAGTTGATCCGGGTTCTGCCTCGGACCAACTAAATGAGGATTCCGGTGAACCTCGGATCCCTTCTACCAGACGTAAAAAGCACTCTGATAAGAGTAAGCACAAGTCAAGGTCCAGATATGTGTCGTCTTCTTCAGGGGAGGATCAGTCCCCTGCAGCCAGACACAGGTCTTCTAAGCCCTCTAGGGCTCAGCCCTCAGGGGCTGTTTCTGATCAAGGCCTTCCACAACATGATCCAGACCCCCCTTATTATAGGGAAGTAGCTCTGTCTGACATGCCCTCACAATAGGCTGAAGAAGTCGACACTTTTAGGCGTATTCTTTCACTCCCTGACCCAAGGGAGTCTATGCCTAGGTCTTCAACTTCAGTGTTAGGTCTGGATGATGAAAAAGGCCGTCAAGAGCTCAGACCTAGAGGTCCTTCCTCTATTCTACCACTTAGCTCAGTTATCAAGGACGCCTTTGATAAATTTCAACATGACTTTAAGACTGCAAATTTATCTGAGGGTAAATATATCAAGCCTCCTCCTTCCACTTCTAAGTCGTACAGGGTGGGACAGCCCTGTTTTCAGGACAAAATTCAGGAGTTGAATACGGACTTTGCCAAGATCTGTATTACTCCTAAACCCTCTGGGGCCCCTATAGCAAAGGTTCCCCTGCCAGTTCTCAAGGAGCTGGAACATCAGGCTAGACAAAATATCTCAACCCTCAATTTCACCGCTGCCTTTGCAAAAACCTCTTCTTCTTGCAATGCTTCCCTGGAGAAGTGTCAACATAGCATCAAGTCAACTGTCAAGAAGATCAAGTCTCAGATTCAGAAAGGTGCCAATCCTGAGAAAGCAGCAAAGCGCGGATATGAGGAAGTCGCTGAGTACATGGATTTCTGGAATAAGACAGTTCTTATTCAACACAGGGCCCTCACCTGTCTCACCAAATCTCTAGCCCATATTCTCCAGAGGGAGCTATATTCTATGGCTAATACCGGCTTGCTTAGGCGCGAAGCCGAGATGACTCTCTTACATCCACGGTTAGGGGAAACGAGACGTCAAGAACTTAGGAACTCGTCCTTTTGGGACCAGTCCTTGTTCGAGTCTCAACTTGTGAAGGAAGGTAAAGACTTCCTTCTCAAAAAAGGCACCTCAAAAGACTCAGGGTTTCGCACCCTACCAGAATAAGCCCTTTCGTGGTCCCCACAAGAAAAGAGGATCCTACAGGAAACGCCCCTATGGGGGCAACTCCTCTCAAAGCAGTAACCAATCGTTTTCCTCAGGAAGGGGAAAACCCAACTTCAGAGGCTCCAGGGGTCGTTTTCGACCCCACAATAGGGGAAAGGGGCGTGGAAACCCCCCTTCCCAAGGACTCCTCCAAAGCCTCACTCAGTCCACCAGTAGGAGGTCGCCTCCGTTCTTTCAGGAGAGACTGGCTAACAAACAAATGTTCTCAAAACATGTTAAACATTATCACCAATGGCTACATACTGCCATTCCTTTCAAAGCCAAATTTGGTCAGATTTCCTCTGATTCTGTCAGAGTACAAGGCCCAACAAAAAGACCAAGCCTTGGCCACTTGTATCCAGTCTCTCCTGTCAAAGAACGCAATCGAAAAGGTGGAAAATGTAAAATCTCTCGGGTTTTACAGTCGCCTGTTCCTAGTACCCAAGCATCACCAAAGGTGGAGGTCAGTCAGAGACCTCAGCAGGCTCAACACTTTTCTACACGTAGAAAAGTTCAAAATGGAAACTCCATAGTCCATCAGGACCTCCCTGATTCCCGGGGAGTGGGTATCGTCGATAGATCTGTCGGACGCTTACCTACACATCCCCATCCACCCAAACTCAAGGAAATACCTAAGGTTTTGCTACAAGGCTCAGGTGTTCCAGTTCACCTCCCTCCCATTCAGACTAGCCACAGCCCCCCAGGTCTTTACAATGATTGTAAAGGAAGTGAAACTAATGGCCCTCTCCAGAGGACTCAGACTTCACCAATACCTGGACGACTGGCTGATCAGGTCCCAGTCTCAGGAGGAAGCCCAAGTGAACACTCAGGCGGTGGTAGACCTAACCCAGTCCTTGGGGTGGATAATAAATCAGGAAAAATCAGAACTGAAACCTACTCAGGTGTTTTCGTTCGTGGGCTACGAGTACCATCTAAATTCAGCCCTTGTAAAACCCACTCAAGAGAGATGGCTCAAACTCCAGGATTTGATCCTACTCCTCAAGTCAGAACGTGTTTTGACTGCAAGATGTTTGATGTCGCTAATTGGGTTGCTAGCCTCAACGGAGAAAATGGTCCCGGAGGGACGCCTTCACATGAGGCCCTTTCAGTTTCATCTCAAGGAGCACTGGAGATATCCTCAGTCACTGGACAACCTCCTTCCTTGGACAGAAGCCATTGCAGCCCACCTAGATTGGTGGCAAAATCCCTCAAACGTGATGAAAGGTGCAGACCTTCGTCCCAAAGACCACAGTATCCAAACTCTTTACCAAAGCCTCAAACAAAGGTTGGGGCGCTCACTTAGACCAAAACTCTACAAAGGGTCTGTGGTCAGATCGGGAAAAAAGGCTACACATAAATGTCCTAGAATTGAAGGCGGTCTCCCTGGCCCTTCGGGACTTCAAGGACCAGTGCCAGAACCAAACAGTGTTAGTTGCGACGGACAACTCAACAGTGGTAGCCTACATCAACAAACAAGGAGGCACTCACTCAGCAGAGATGTGTGCTCTCCTGTGGAAGATCATGACCTGGTGCCATCACTACCACATAACATTAAAAGCCAGGCACATCCCAGGGTGCCTGAATGTGATGGCCGACCTACTGTCCAGGTCCAACCAAGTGCAGTCAACAGAATGGTCTCTGCACCCGCAGGTGTTCAAACAGATCTGCCAGAAGTGGTTCACACCTCATGTAGACTTATTTGCCACTCACCTGAACCACAAACTTCCACTGTACGTATCTCCTGTCCCAGACCCAAAAGGCTTGGGACATAGATGCTCTAAACATAAACTGGACCAACCTCAGGGCCTATGCTTACCCTCCTACGGCTCTCCTTCACAAGGTGATCCAAAAGATCAAGCAATGTCATTGCCTGATCATCGTGATAGCCCCAGCCTGGCCAGGGATGCCCTGGTTTTGGGACCTAGTGCAGCTCTCAACAGAGATCCCACTACAACTCCCAGTGTCAATGACCCTACTCAAACAGTCCCACAAGTATGTGTTCCACAACAACCCACAACAGCTGAACCTCCACGCCTGGTGTCTAGGAGCGGACAACTCCAAGAACAAGGCTTCTCTGTGGAGGTGGCAGAGAGAATTGCTGCTCCTCAGCGGTCATCAACAAGGACCATCTACAAGTCAAAGTGGGCCCTATTTGAAAAATGGTGCAGAGAAAATTCGGTGGATTTCTCCACTCCATCTGTGAAACAAATCTCAGATTTTTTCATGTACCTGTACCAAGACCTAAACAGGCGACCCTCGACCATTGATGGTTACAGGACTGCAATCGTTGACACTTTGGGCCCAATGGCCCACCATATTGCACATAATGCAGACCTTCACAGGTTACTCTCCAGTTTTCACAGGGATCGTCCAAAAAGTTCCAGAAATTTACCTAAGTGGAACCTTTCTGTTGTCCTCAACGAACTCACAAAAGTACCATTTGAGCCCATGAAAGACACAGACCTCAAACATCTTACTCTCAAAACTGCTTTCTTGCTAGCTTTGGCCTCCGGCAAACGCCGCAGCGAAATCCATGCCTGGGTCGCAAACAAAGTATCTAATCTAGGCCAATGGGAAAAGGTCGCCTTGTTCCCTTCTTCTGATTTCATAGCCAAAAACCAACTAGTAAGAGAAGGTTCTCAAAGTGTGTCTCCGGTGACTATTCCTGCTTTGACTACCATTGTAGATAGACAATTTAAAGAAGACAGGACCCTGTGTCCGGTACGGGCCCTGAGGTATTATCTGGACCGAACCAAAGACCTGAGAGGGTCTCGTTCCCTCCTTTTCATCTCCTTCAAGAAAGGACATACCTCAGACATCAGACCCGCTACTCTCTCTTCCTGGTTGAAACTAACCATCCTACTTTGTTACAAACAAGCAGACCAACAAGCCTTGGACTTGGTCCAAGTTAAAACGCATGACATCCGGGCCTTCGCGGCCTCTAAGGCCTTTTACGGTGGGGTATCGGTGGACTAAATCATGTAAGCCTGTCACTGGAAAGCTCGCAACACATTTACAAATTTTTACCTAAAAGACCTTACTTGGTCAGACACCGACAACAATATGTATCTGGGACCCGTAGTGGCGGCACAACAAGTCCTAGATCCTTCCCCTCACACCAGTTGTCCTCGGAAAGAAAAAAAGGGGGGGGGGGGCACATCCGCTACAACCAAGTCTTCAGGAGTCTCTCCCAGGATCTAGGTATTCCTTTACCTTCAAGATGTTACGGGTAAGGTCATTTGGTTTTTTAGTTATCAAGTAATTTGTATTAAGAACTTATTAAGTTGTCATTAATCTCATATTCAGGTGGCAAAAATTTATGAGATGTCCAACCATTGGGTTGGTCAGTCACTCGTGAAGGGCCCTCAGGGACCCTTAGACCTCCAAGTGAGCACTGCTGCACTTCCGTCCTACAATCAAACATCTAGACAGTTTTTAGCACTGTCCCTCATTTTACTTAGGTTTTTGGCTCGTTACAGGCCCGGTCTTCAGGATCGGGGCACTGTAAATGGGACTCAGACTGGTATTTCTGGCACTATTCTATACATATTAATTCAAAATCTTAGAAAAAATGACATATCTTCCAGTCTCAGCTGTAATCCCGCCACCGGGCGGTTGAATTCAGCATTAAGTCCCACATGGTAAGCTATTGTAGCGTAATAAAATTGAAAATTTTAATTACTTAAATGTAGCTTTTATAAGCTACAAGCTTACCATGTGGGACTTAGAAGAGTCCCACCCTGCCTCCCCGCTGTTTACAGCTGAGGGGTAGGTTTTAGAAAATTTCAACGAGAAAGTAGGATGATTGGTCAGAAGTTATCACGTGACGACAACTACCAGTATATCCGGTGGCTAACAAGAACTGTCTTTTTTTCTAAGACGTTGGCCCCGGGTGTGGCAACCCGAGAACAGCATTAAGTCCCACATGGTAAGCTTGTAGCTTATAAAAGCTACATTTAAGTAATTAAAATTTTCAAATTTAGCTAGATCTCTCTACCATGTACTCTTTTAATCAGATAGCCAAAAAAGTCTCCTGAGCTTGTGAATTATTTAGCCCAAATAAAACCTTTTCAGCATCCTTGTTATGCTGAGTTTTGCTCTGATTCTGAGCCATTTCCTAAGTTCACAAGGGTAACTTGACAATATGCTTTCAAAAATTATAGAACAGAACTGTTTAGTAACATATTTATGTACAAAAGTATATACCGGTATATATCCAGAAGAGATAAATATCCCAAAAAGAAGATGGATATATGGTGGTGTAGTAAATGACAGTTTTATTGCGTTAATACATCCTATCCAATGGACAATAGCTTATCCGGTCGGCGCAGACCGGCCCGCCAAACGTCAGAAAAAGACGTCCTGTGTTTCCACCGGCCAGGCCGGTCCAGTGCTGTGCACTCGCCAGGTGGCGTGTAGTACTTCCTTCCTGTCTAGACAGCGTGACGTCATAGCATCTTTTTCGTTTGGCGCATGCTTGTGTGCACGGAATATTTTCATCAGAAGTTTATCTTCAGTTTTCATTGTTATTGGTGAGAATTGTACTTTATATTTGTGCTTACTTTATCTTGGGAGTATATAGACCTGTTAGAACTCTGTTTTTTACTGCCATCAGATCGTTATGTCTTCCCCGGGCCAGAAACATGGTAACTGTGGACACATCATGGCTAGTTTTGACAGCCATTGTTTCTGCGCGCGCTGCAGGGAGAAGGGGAAAGGTTCAGACCCTTGCGTGTCTAACAACGATTGCCAGGCTTGTAACTCTTTGACTGAGGAACAACGTGTTCAGTTGTCTACCCCCAGTTATAGATTGAAGAAAGAAAAGCGCGAATTAAAGAAAGCGTCAGATACTCCCACTAAGGACTCAAACAGTTCCACCCTCATTGACCCGTCCTCTGTGACGGTAGTGGGGGCTGTGGACGGCCAAGGGATGGTACAGTCCCCAGGCTCGAGTTCCTCTACCAAGAAGAAGAAATCTTCATCTTCTGACAAGAAACCCACTACAAAACATTCTAAGTCTTCAGAGAAGCCGGCCAAGTCGCCTACCACTCTCAGATCCTCAGCTGACGCAAGGATTGATGAGCTCGACCAGAAATGGTCGGATAGGTTTAACAGACTGGAGGCTCTCTTACTTGCAAAGACTATGGACAAAGAACCCACCTTTTCAACAGTTAAAGTGGCTCCTACTTCTTCCGCTCCTCCTGGCATTGCTAAGTCTTCTGAGCCGTTTATCAGACCTTCAGATGCCATTCCACATTCAGATTTGGCCGGTAACCGTTCCTCTCCACAGAGTCAGGCTACCGACAAGTCGCACTCTTCATCCGCTGATGACAAGCTACCTTCTTCAGATTTGCATGGTGTATCTCAGACTGCTCACAGAGCTCAGTCGACCAGCAAGTCGCTTAGGGAGAAATCGACCACATCAGATCTGACTGGTACCGACCCACCCTCTCATCAGGTTCCCAGCAGGTCGTCTGCCACACCGGCCGGCCTTCACAGCCCACCGGCTATGGACACGGACTCGGACTCAGATTTCTCCGACCAGCCCCCAGTGGACATTTTCGTCGAAGAAGGGGAATTGTCCGACCAGGACCCAGATGCTGCTTCTGCTGACCCCGACCAGGTCCTCTCAGAGGACCAGAATTACAGGGAGACCATGAGAGGCATTAGGTCATATATGGGCTGGTCCCATATCCCTGATTTGGATACAGCGACCACAGCATCTGATGATAACCCGTTCGCTGGGCCTCAGTCTCAACCTACAGGGAAAATCTCAGTCAATATGCCAACCGACGAGTGGTTGTGCAAAAAGATGGGTAGGCTGAACCTAACACTGGTGGAGGGGTATCCCTCACGCAGCTCGGAGGCAGGGGGGCTTCTAAAGGACCAATTTGTCAAGCCGGTCCGTTCACAGGCCAAATGGTACGGTTTTGTATCTGACCAACAGAAGGGAGACGCCACTAGTGAGAAAACTGTTAGTTCCTGGAGTACCGATGCTTCAAAGATTAACAACACATACAGTCGCATTGCTAAAGCGGCAGGTATCTCCTCAACGCCTCCAGCCTCCCGTCAGATTTCTCAAGACAATCTTAGACGTTGGGAGAAATCGGCTAGGGAAGCCTCAACTATCTGTAATCAGGCGGCTGGATTTAACAGATGTTTGTATAGAGTTCAAGAAAATATGAAGGGACAAGTTAAAACACTCAAAACAGAAATGGCCAAAGGAAAGTCTTCCGCTAAGGCAACCGGCTCACTCGACGAGTTGCAATTTTTGATGAACTTTAATGCCAGCATCACGCAGGCCATGGCTAAGACACTAGAACATTTAAGTGATTTTGTTTTCGTGTCAGTGGCAAATACTACCTTGGCTCGCAGAGATTCATATCTTTCACATCTCAAAGCAGGTATTAAACCAGATACCTTGGTCTCTCTCAGGACTGCACCTCTCCACATTCCAATGCTCTTCCCTGATGAAGCCCTCAGGCAAGCCGAACAGGACATAGCCGCTTTTGAAAGCAAGGGCCAACTTCACACTGGAAAGAAAGGTCGGTTCCACCCCTATGATCGCCCCGACAAACGTGGAGATAACAGGAAGCAGGAACGACCGGCATGGAAGAACATTGGGCAGCGCGGACAGGGCAGGAAACAGAAGGGCAAGGCCGCTTACTATTCCTCGCGACCAGCCAAGGGCCAGCAGTCCTATAAATGACAGTTATTGTGTAAACAGAGTGATATCAGGACTGCTGGCCGGGAGCACTTTGCAGAGACAAACAGACACTTTTGTAGACTTAAATGTTGTACCTTGTGTTCCTACTGCGCCCGGGCATTCGCAAAAGAAAGAAATAAGTCCCGGGGCAGTAGTTTGTCATTCTCAAAGAAATTACAAAATAAAATCTGTGAAGCTTGCTTCTTGTGTCACTCTGTTATCTTGTGTCAAACCTGTAGTAAATGCCAGAGATGTTGCCTCAAATCCTCCTGTAGGCGCCAGACTTCAGAGTTTCTGGCAGATTTGGTCGAAGCTAGGGGCCAGTTACAAGGTCGTCCAGATCTTAAGGTCGGGTTACACCCTCCCCTTTCAGAACAGGCCCCTCCTATCAAGACACCCAACGGTCATAAGCCGTTATGTAAACCACCACAGGAACAGCTACCTGTCGGAGGCTTTACATCAGCTTATTTCCAAAAATGCAGTGGAGCCAGTACGAAACCCAAACTCTCTAGGTTTCTTCAACCGACTTTTCCTGGTGCCCAAACCCAACGACAAATGGAGACCCATTCTGGACTTGAGCAATCTAAATCCCTTTCTAAAAGTGGAGAAGTTCAAGATGGAAACACCGGAAACCATCAGAACTTCTCTTCAAAGGGGAGAATGGGTAACCTCTGTAGATTTCAGGGACGCTTACTTCCACATACCTATACAGGAACAATCAAGGAAATACCTGAGATTTCATGTCCAGGGTCAGACATACCAATTCAAGGCTCTTCCATTTGGTCTGTCCACAGCACCATTGGAGTTCACGGTAATAGCCAAGGAAGTAAAGTTGATGGCCATGCACAAGGGTATAAGGATCCACCAGTACCTAGACGACTGGTTGGTGAGGGCCATGTCCTACCAAGTCTGTATCCAGCACACAAGAGTTCTGCTGGAAATGTGCCAGGAGCTAGGCTGGGTAGTCAACAGAGAGAAATCAGAACTGGATCCAAAACAAGTCTTCGACTTTGTAGGATACCAGTTCGACCTCAGATCCGGTCGGGTCAGACCCACACCGGACCGGTGGCAGAATCTCAAAACAAAGATTCAGGCTATCTTGGCCCGACCGACCTGTCCGGTCCGGCAGTTTATGTCCTTGATAGGTCTCCTAACAGCCACAGAAAAACAAGTTCACCTCGGCCGACTCCACATGAGACCCATTCAGTGGCACCTCAAAAACAACTGGAGGGTACCGGAATCTTTGGAAAAGATCATCCCTATACCCAGGTCCCTGCACCCTCATCTGCAATGGTGGTTAGACGAAAGCAATGTGCTACAAGGCCAACCATTACACCCAGTAGAGCATGCTCTACAGATCTTTACAGACGCATCAAAAGAAGGGTGGGGCGCTCACTTAAACGAGCTCACTGCAAGGGGCCCTTGGTCGGTTCCGGAAAGCAAACTGCACATAAACTATCTAGAGTTGAAAGCAGTCTTTCTAGCTCTCAAAGAGTTCCAGGAACTATGTACAGGCAAGATAGTTCTAGTGGCATCCGACAACACTACAGTAGTGGCTTATATAAACAAAGAAGGAGGTATGAGGTCGGGCCCTCTATGTGCCCTACTGTGGAGGATCCTGACCTGGTGCTCCCAGAAACAAGTGACGTTAAAAGCCCGTCACATCCCGGGCCATCTGAACGTGATAGCAGACAAGCTATCCAGACTAGGTCAGACCATACAGACAGAGTGGTCCCTCCTCCGGGAGGTATTTCTAAGCATATGCAAGAAGTGGCACCAACCTCAAGTAGATCTGTTTGCCACAAGATTCAACCACAAACTTCCTCAGTTTGTCTCTCCAGTCCCGGACCCTCTGGCTGTAGCAGTGGATGCTCTCACTCTGCCATGGGAGGACCTGGATGCATATGCCTTTCCACCGACCTCCATCTTGGGCAAAGTAGTGGAGAAGCTACTGGACTCCCGGTACCAGAGAGTTATTCTGATTGCTCCCGGGTGGCCCAACATGCCCTGGTTCTGGGACTTGGTGGCCATGTCCAGTCAAATTCCCCTCAGCCTACCAAACCTGCCCAATCTCTTGATACAGCCGTTCAACCAGATCCCTCACAGGAATCTGACAAACCTGAATCTCCATGCATGGCTCCTAGAGCCACAGCAATCAAAGAACAGGGTTTCTCTAAGGCAGTGGCAGCAAGAATTGAGGCTCCTCAAAGAAAATCAACCAGATCAGTCTATGAGGCAAAGTGGACCATTTTTACAAAGTGGTGCATCACTAATCAGGTGGACTTCGGGTCACCACCTATAAAGTCAGTGGCTGACTTTCTTCTATACCTTTTTGAGGTCAAGAAACTTCAGCCCAGCACCATTGATGGATACAGGTCTGCCATTGCTGATAAACTGGGTAACACCACAGGCAATATCAGCAAAGATGATAATCTCACCCGTCTCTTAGATAGTTTTCACAGAGACAGACCCAGAGGGCGGAGGGGTATACCCTCCTGGAACCTTTCTCTGGTCTTACACCAGTTAACAAAGGCTCCCTTTGAACCTCTTAAGGAAGCTTCAATGAAACATCTGACTTTCAAAACTGTCTTCCTTTTGGCCCTGGGTTCTGGCAAGAGAAGAAGTGAGATACATGCATGGCAGCATAAGAACATCAGACACCAGTCGGACTGGTCTAAGGTGTCCCTGTTTCCGTCCCCCAGCTTTCTTTCCAAGAACCAGCTGGCCAAAGAGGGCCCGGAGAGTGTAGCCCCAGTGGTCATACCAGCCCTGGCTCCCACTCTGGATAGGTCCCTCAAGTCTGACAGAACTCTCTGTCCAGTCAGAGCCTTGCGCTACTATTTGGACAGGACATCAGACCTTAGGCAGGGCAAAGAATTGGTTTTTGTCTCCTTTAAGAAAGGCTTCGACAAAGACATATCACCTGCCACTATCTCCTCATGGATCAAACAAACAGTGATCCTATGCTATGAGCTCTCGGATCATCAGGCCCACACCTTGCATCAGGTCAAAGCCCATGATGTCAGGGCCTTTGCGGCCTCTAAGGCCTTCCAGTCGGGAGTCTCCTTAGAGCAGATCCTGTCAGCCTGCCACTGGAAATCTCATAATACCTTCACTCAATTCTATCTGAAGGATGTGGCTTGGGCTGACTCAGAGCTCTACCATCTTGGACCGGTTGTGGCTGCCCAGCAGATCCACCAACAGGCCAGTACCTAGAGGAGATGTGTACATATGTAAATAGTTGTACATAGTTGTATATATTGCACATATAGTTATAAAAAAAAAAAAAAAAAAAAATTTTCTGGACGTGCTTCCTTCGGGAGGATTACTTTATGGGACTGAACTCATCCCTCTCTTCCCCTACCTCAGAGCAGGTCTGTTAAAAAAGGGGGGGGGAGCAAGGTCGACTGACGGTTCAATTCTTTGTAACCGGATGATGATATTCGACCATAGCCTTAAGGGTCATCGACATCAGGTCTGACCAGGCTTTAAAGGAAATAGTTCGTTATTCCAATAGGAGTTCAAGGCTAGTCCCTAGTAACTTACCCGCCGACCAAGCGGTAGTTATTCAGCTATTGTCCATTGGATAGGATGTATTAACGCAATAAAATTGCAAATTTAATAAGTAAATTAAATTTTTATAAGTTAATACCCTATCCAATGGACACACAAGGCCCTCCCACCGGCCCCGCTTTCAGCTTACTAGGGGTCTAATTGGTTTAGACAACGAAAAAGATGCTATGACGTCACGCTGTCTAGACAGGAAGGAAGTACTACACGCCACCTGGCGAGTGCACAGCACTGGACCGGCCTGGCCGGTGGAAACACAGGACGTCTTTTTCTGACGTTTGGCGGGCCGGTCTGCGCCGACCGGATAAGCTATTGTCCATTGGATAGGGTATTAACTTATAAAAATTTAATTTACTTATTAAATTTGCAAATTTGTTCCCCACCGTTCAAGGTATGGATGTATATAGTCCAGGCCTTAAGTGGAAAAGTTGGTAACATTTGGTGTGCACTGATTCCCTCCATTCCTTCAAATACCCTTCCTGTTGCGACATTTACAGTGTATTGAAAACAATGTAAAACTATAATACATCAGTCACTGCAACTGTCACCTAGTGGATAACACACTCACCCAGGACTCGCCACACTCAACCCAGGTGGACCTGGGTTCTATCCTGGTACAAGTCGAAACAAGCTTCGATGACCACAAAATCACAATGAAATCGCAGTCAACTGTAACTAATGCCCTTTGAAAGTCTAATAAAACTAATAGTGATCTGCCACTGTAGCCTAGTGGGTAACATACTAAAACACAGAGGACTTGGGTTCAATCTTGGTACAGGCTGATACATAGTGGCTTGGGTGACCACTTAAAATGGCGGTCCTCTGTCATTGGGTTCTAGATCCACTGCCAGTATGCAGGATAAAGAAGCCCAAGGACAGTGATAAATAGGTCATCCCGAGTCCCTGTCTTTTCCGTTAGGCGACTGTGAGTCAGTACAGCTTTGACTGTACTTGTACAGTTGGGATAGATCAAAATCACTCTTAATACAGTGAAGAAGATATTGCATTGTGTATAAATATACAACACACAATTAGAGTAATTTGTGGAAGCCTTATATTTGTTATTGTTAGTTAATACTGCACGAAAAACTGTATATTTCAGTGACACGGGAACTGTGCCACCAGAAAGCTGTATCTTTGGCCAACTGCTCAATATCACTGCTGTGTTGAGTAAGTTCTTTGATTCTGTTAGCTCAAATCCCAATTTCAGTTTCAGCTAACTCGTGATATTGGGGTTTATGTCACAAGGCCTATTACCCAGGAGACTCTCATTACATAAAACCTATATAACACAACTTTTAGACAGAAGTAGAACCAATTTCCTCACTTGTAAATAAATATAATTAAAGGATAGATTAAAATATTGGAAAAAACCCAAATCTGAAGCAATTACACACTTGTATCCCATAATTTTGGATATTTAGGGACTTGCTATTGCAATTTCATAGAGGGAAAACTACCATGTTTTGGATTCATGAGTTTGACTTCCTGCCAGTGGCCTCTTTGATTGGGGTGTAGTGAAATTCATCCTTTTTCGGAATCCAGGAATCAAAACTGTTTTGCATTGGTGGCCTCCTGATGTACACATTTTTCATACTGACATCAAAAAATATTTTAAGTTACTTAATTAGATTGTGATTTGTGTATCTATTCAGTTTATATCATATTATATATATTAAAACTTAAAAGTATTTTGTTTTTTATTAGTAGTCTCTGTGTATTATTATTACAGTGCTATTGTTTAAATGGACGAGAACTCTAAAATTGTTGTTTCAATGTTGTGGGTAATTGTCAGTAAAGAAATACACTAAATAATATTGGCCCTCAAACAATATCCCTTGTTGTTGGGCTTCTTAACTCACAATATTGCCCAGAAAGAAGTGTTTCATTCTGTAAATATACATTTACCTACTTAATTATTTGCCCATCCAATGTTACCCTCAATGTTATCCTCGTCCTGCAAAGGGGAGGGACGAGGGTATTTTGATTGAGTCTATTTGAAAACTACATATCAACTGTAGGTCATATTGTCATAGAAGGTGAGGTCTACCTGTGGCTCAAACTCTGTCAAAGATGATTCTGATCTGGATCCAATTAAGTCTTGGCAACATCACAGAGGGCTATATACAGAAGATGAGGAATGTTTGTAGTGGGGTCATTAAGTACAAGGATTTGGGTGTTCTTAGGCACTGCTTGTAATCTGTGTTAAATCTTCCAAATATGAGACCGATCAATCATAAGTATCGTGGTTTGTCTTACATTCTGTTTTGTAAAATCGAAGGAAAATTTTTGAGATTTTGTGCCATAATGCAAGCAGTAATAGATTTTTGCAATTGAATACTGGCATTTGAACTTCTTTTTTAATTTCTTAATTGTAATTTGCATGGGTCTTAATGAGATTAACTTACATTATGATATAAAGTAAGGGTAAAGACCTTCTGTTTCTTGAAGAATTCTGGGAATCAAGTAGAGACCGAATTTTTAAATTTTTGACACATGCTAAATTTTTAATTGTAACTATTATTTTTTCAAGCCATTTTCTAGGAACAACAAACAAAAGAAATGGGGTTGGGGGAGGGGGTACAAGCCAAACCATCCCGATTCCAGGATGCTGAAAAAATTGCGTTCTGGTACATCCCCAATCGAATTGAACCACTAATAGGGGGTAAAGTTTATGAAAAGAAAACATGGCTTGTGCAAAAAGATAGATTTTGAGCTTCTTTCTGAATGGGTGGAGAGAAGTGGCCAAATGTACAGCATTTTGACTTCTCAGTACAGAGTTGGTTGTAACCCTGACAACTGTCGAGTTGAAGAGTTGGATTTGGTGATTCCTTGACTACATGAGGCTATTACAGTCATTGTGATCCATATGTATTTCTATTTCAGTTGGTTTGACCTGTTATGTTCGGTACAAACAAGTAAAGGAGTATTTTGGCACAAGTTCTTGGAAAACCCGCATGAACAAAGTGGCTTTGGTGTTTGGTCTCATCTCAGCATTTGGAGTGAGCCTTGTGGGTAACTTTCAGGTAAGGTAACTTTTCACTGATGTTTGGCATTTTATCTTGTAAACAGTACAAGATAGAGCGATTTTGTAAAATACAAAACCATATTTATCTCAGAAATGGTGCAGGATGGAGCAATTTTGACCATATATTTGGTCTGGAGAGTATGTCCAGAGGCATCTGTCTCAGATTTGTTTCTACTGCCCTTTTCTGTGACCATCTTGAATTTCTGCTTAAAAATGGCATTTATCTTGGAAACAGAGTGAGATAAAGAGATTTTGGTCAAATTTGATATATGCAAATGCATATGCCCATTTTTCTAACAATCCATCTCCTGCCATTTTTGCAAGCCATCTTTAGTTTTTGTTTAAAGTGGAAACATACATTTATTGTAAACAGAGCAAGGTAGAACAACTTTGGCCAAACTTTGGGTGCAGACAGTATGTGCAAAGCCCAAAAGTCTTTCTTATAAGAGTCGTATCAATCTGGTCTTTTACTTTGACCTTTGTTAATAATATAATTTGCTTGTCTCCTCTGTAATTATATTCAGTTGATAATTATGTGTGACTGCCAAAATTGGTTTTCCTCAAAATCACCTATTTTATCATGAGCAATCTTTCCATATTTTGAGCACATTTGGGACCCTTTGTTTTGCTATCTTTCTTTGAGACAGTAATACTCTTGTTATACATAAGGACTATTCAGACCTTGTGATTGACATTTTGCATCAATTCTATGACCCTCAACCGGCTAAGATTTTCAATTGTTGCTTAATATCACTTTTGTAATTGTGATAAGTGCTTTAGATTGTTTTGGGAGGTTACAGCAAGTGATAACCGGTGTAGCACCAGATTTTACACCCCACATAAAATGCATGGGGGTGTAATATATGGCAAGTTCACTTGCCATATTTTACACCCCTTGCCATATTCTACACCCCTTTGCCATATTTTACACCCCTTGGTGGATTTCTTTACTGTCTCAACGATGTACAAGGCTTTAAGCTAACTGTGGCTTTTCACCTGGCGTTCTTGTACTGTTAGTGTTCTCATTTTATTAACTTCAAAGATACTTACAGTAATAGGTAATACATAGGTTAGTGACTTAAGGATCTAAAGACACAAAAAGGTTCTTGGAAAAACTTACAACTCCATTAGATTCAAGGAATGTCATTGTCCAGTATCGGGGGAGTGCCAGAACAGTGAAAGGAGTGAAAGCAGTGAAAGGATCTCTGAAAACGCAAGTGTGAAATAGAGCACAACCAACCTGTAGATAGTGGTAGCACTACAAATGTATGGGTACAGAGCCTGAATCTCAAACCCTCAGACAGGATCACAGTTCTACATGATGAGCTAATGATGCAGTGGTGCAGTAGCAAACCATCTTAAAAGCACAGCTCCCAAATATGAAAGACCTCCAGTCTACACGTGTTCTTCACAACATAGAACACTGAGAACATATAGGTTTAGACTGTGACAATGGAGATGTATTTCTCAAAACATTTAAAAAAGAGTTTTTCAACAATACCAATTAATCCTGTTAGCTCAGCTTATCATTTTACCACAAGTCAAATCAAGTTCTAAGCAGTGGTTAGACAATAGACAATTTCCAAATTCAATTGCAATCTAACCCCCAATTGCCCTTAACTCCCCAATTGGTTTGCTCTGTATGGCCCAGTAGATGGTGTAACTTTTGGTGGGGGTGTAAAATATGGCAGTACTATTTTACACCTCCTTAATCCCCCATTGTTAGGGGTGTAAGATATGATTGCCATATAATACACCCCCTAAAAGATCAAAGAAAGGGTGTAAAATATGGCAGGGGTGTAAAATATGGTGTTACAAAGGTTAAAGCCTGTCTCTGTACTATTTCCTTTATATCACTATCCATTTTAACCCCACAGCCTTTAGAGGCTGTGCCTGTATTGCTTTCACCGATGTCTTCCATCTAGTTGTGAAGCTTCTGTCTCAGAAACTGTAAGGTGTAGTAAGTTAATACATGTACATAGTAGTAATATTGGTAAGGGGCTGTAGGTGTGCATTGTCATGGTCTCACCTTGATTTGACCTTTGACCTTGCCATAGTGACCTCAACCTTCAAAACATTGTCCAGGCCATATCTCAGAAACCATAAGGTTTAGGAAGTTGAAACTTGGTAGGCACATTGTTTTGGTGTGTAAAGGGGGCTTTGTAATGTGACCTTCATATGACCGTTGATCTTACTGTAGTGGCCTTGACCTTTAAAGTATAGTTCAAGCTATGTCTCAGAAACTTAATACTTGATGGAATCATAGGTTGGGAGACTCAGTGTATCTCTGCAATCTTTTATGCTGTAACCTTGATTTGACCTTTTACCTTGTCGTAGTTAGCTTACAATCTCTGTTTCTGATGACAGGGGACGTCAGTTATCGTAGTGCACACTATGTGCACCCTGTTTTGTATTCAGTACGCTATCTATAATATAATAATATGGTAATTTTTTGTGTTTTTCTAATGACAGGAGACGTCAGTTATCACAGTACACACCATGGGCGCCCTGTGTGCGTTTGGGTTGGGTACAGGATATGCCTGGCTCCACACTCTCCTGTCGTTTTACATGTACCCGCAGCTCATTCCCCGCTGTATGTGTTTCCTCAGACTGGTGTTGTCTGCACTGTCCAGCCTGGCATTTTTCTTAAGTATCCTTTTATGTTGGTGGTGTGAATAGTAATTTGGTGTAATAAGAAATCCTGCCTTGTAAATCTGAGATTTATTTTGTTGGGGAATTTTTGCCAAGGAGTTCCGCTCACTAGGTGGGGAGGGAAGAAATGTTGTAGAACTCTGGTACTATTGAAAGTATTCTGCTTTTCATTTCATTGCTGTGGAATTAACAAAAAAAAACCACACAAATAGCTGACTTTTCTAATCTAATCTAATGTGGACTTTTATAGCGCTTAATCTCCATCACTGATGGACTCGAAGGCGCATCTAAACATAAAAACAAGGCAGTTAGCATTAATCAAGGGACATAGCCAGGTCGTACCAAGGAGACACAGATGTGACGGGGGAGGCTATGGTGGGTAGGCTTTTGCAAACAGGTTTTTTTTTTTCACTTTTCATTGGAACAATAAAAGAACCTAATATGTATTTGATTAAATATCTCATATTTTGTTGTTAGTTGTGGACAACAATGAAGTTTATATACTTATTATCTTGCAAAGACATTTCTAGTTATATAAACAGTCAGTGTCTGAGAATGTACTATATATTTAATCCTCACCTACAGGAAGTGCTGAAAATGCATAAAAATTCGTGAATTTCCATCCTATCGCATCAAATTTCAGTAGGACCAAGTCATGGGGAGACCCCTGCCTTGTGTAGAAATATAACCTTAATCCAATAAATAGTTTTGTATTATGCATGCAGATATTGCCAGAAAAAAAAGCATGGACAAATTCTGGTTTTTCAATCCATGTCTAAGTCTTGATTATGTTTGAGGATTCAAGGGTAGATCCCTGCTTGTGTGAAATTTTGACCCCAATCCAAAGTAGAGTTTTTGAGTTACGCATGCAAACACACAAAAAAACAGAAATGGTTACAATACCTTCTCACCCAGAAGTGTAAATTTGATGTGTTAAATCTGACAATATATATGTCATGTCAGAAAGTCCAATCCATCAGAATTTGAAATTCTGTCATCAGAAAGTCCAGCCGGACTTTGTGATGTCAGAATCCAATCCTGGTATTGGATAAAAAAAATTCTCTGAGGTATGAATTTGAAGTTGTGACATCAGAATTTCAAATTCTGATGGATTGGACTTTCTGATTCCCCTGTATCAGAAAGTCCAATCCATCAGAAAGTCCAATTCTGTTCTATCTTTGTTATAAGATTGCTCTGAGGTACAAAACTTGAAGTTCTGTTATCAAGATTTGAAGTTCTGATGGATTGGACTTTCTGATTTCCCTGTATCAGAAAGGCCAATCCATCAGAAAATCCAATTGTGTTATTTCTTTAAAAAGACATTTCTTTAAGGTGCAAATTTGATGTGCAAAGTTCTATTATTAAGTTATATGGTATATAATTACAGAATAGTAATGATAATAAAGCTAATAATAATAATAGTAAGTTTCATAATATTGAAGTCCATATTAGTATTGATAATGATGTTTTTCCTGAATAGGAAAACCTTCTTTGATGTGCTTATGTATGTACTCACTATTTTCTTATAATCAAAACAATTAATCCATTCACCTTTGATGGGTCTGTTTTCCTGAGCACCAAACTGTCTTTGATGGGGTGGCCCTGTTCATCAGCACTTGTGAGCAGTGTACAGAGATGCCCATCAGAATTTGAAATTTATAACTTCAAATTTTCATACCTCAGAGCATTTCTCTAATTAAATAACAGAATTGGACTTTCTGACATCGGAACTTCCAATTGGACTTTCTGACAAATAGTTTTGTCAGAATTTGAAATTGCGACAAAAATAATCCATCAGAAAGTTCAATTGGACTTTCTGACATCACAAAGATCTATAATAATTGGACTTTCTGATGACAGAATTTCAAAATTCCGATGGATTGGACTTTCTGACACGACATATATACTCCATACAAGCTGCCTTGTTTTCTCCTTGACTCAACTCTAGCTTTCATTTTCCAAACTCTGGCCAGCAAACAGTTTCATGGGAAAAGTGAGAGGAAGTGGTTTCCAGAAGATGGGGTGAGTATCTTTATATACCAGGGGTAACCATACTGTAATTGCTGTTATAAGTACTTGGGGATGATTCAGAGGGGGTTGTATTGTAATATTGTAGTAAACGGTAACCAACTTGCCGACTGAAAGACATTGAGTTGGTTGTATTTTGTTTTAATTTAACCAAAACCAGTTTCATCACATATTCCTTATTTTAACTTAAGTTTACCAAAATATACAACTACAACAAATATTTCACAGTATTTTAAAATATACCATCAGTATATCACACATTTTGTCCTTGAAAGTCTTCAAAAAGCCCATCGTGGTTCATATTTATATGCAAGTTTTAGCTCATGTACACACTTGAAAACTTATGTCTTTGCATATAAAAATCAAATGCACCCAGTTTTTCGCCGAATTCCCGCTTTCGCAAACCGGTTCTAAAATTCGGATTCAACCACAACACTGTGTAATACCAAAGTTACCTAACTGCCATAAAATATTTCAATTATTCTGTCAAGTATTTTTTACGAACTTACTTTCTGTAAGTGTAACAGGTAAAAAAACATGGCCGACAAAATATACAAGGTAAAATACCTCTTGCCTACTCTTGATTGCGTAATCAGCTGCTAAAGCCTAGTGGATAACAGACTCTCCTTGGAATACAGATGACCTTGGTTTGATGTCAGGTACAGGCAGATACATAGTCACTCCGATGATCACTTTAAATGGCGGTCCTCTCTCATTGGGTCCTATCCCCAGTGGCAGGTTAAAGAACCTCAGGGATGACTTTGATAAGCAGTCATCCCTGAGCCGCTGTCTTTCTGTTGGTTAATGTTAGTCACTAGTGTTCGGGGCTGTACTTGTGTAGTCAGATGGTCAAAAAGCAGATGGTCAAAAAGCACTTTGAGTTATTTTGGTAATGGAGTTATTGTACTGAGTATAAATATACAATACAATACATTGTACACGGTTGTAACTGTTAAAAATACTTAAGTGGTAATACTTATTTATGCTTTGTTGAGATTTTACCAAGTTTGTAGAAAATGTAACATCCAGACTAATAACTATGAAAGTTACTTACTGGTCCTTTCACTAATGAATATTGATTAAGCTCTGGACTTTGATCACTGAAAATTGTCATTAAAATTTAAAGAGGGGGATAGAGAGGGCAGTTATTACAGGAATTACGGCAGTAAAAAGTTGCACAGTTGGTACTGTATCCATTGAGCAAATTGGCACTTCTGTCTAGGAAAAATGTTGAATTTTGTCTTATTCTGGATAAAAAAGAATCCTGAATTTTCAAAGCTTCCATTTTCATTGTTTTTTCAATGTATTTGGCTTTCTGGTCGACATTAGTACAAAATTTAGTAGTGGAGTGGCCTGGGAAAAATCCACATCATATTCTGCATAGCAACTATTTCCTCCGCAGAGCCAGGGGCTCGGTGGTGCACCGGTCAGAGTTCTCTCCTCCAACCTCTGAGGCTGTGGGTTCAAATCTCGGGCCGGGCGCTTCATGTTGGAAAGTTTTATAGTTACTTGCCGATGGACGGTGGTTTACAGTGCAGTATGCACAGGTTTCCTCCACCTGTAAACTACTCGTCGCAATATGACCCTGGCTGTTGAACGCGAAGTAAAAACAACAAATAAATAAGTATTTCCTCCGTAGCTTTGTTGAAAGAATTTGGCTGATATCTTGTATATATTTTTCCAGGGGTTTGAACTACACGTAGCCAGTACAGCTGCCGAGTGGGTTCTAGCCGGCTCCTTTATCCTGTACTTCCTGTCATTAGTGCCAGAGTACCGAGATATCACCATGGTTACTCCGTCCATTAATTTATCCATCAACAGTGAGACAGAATCTGGAATTTTCCCAAATAATGAAGAAGAAGATGATGATCCCATGATTGTTTAAGTGTAACTTATTCACAGTAGAAGTAAATTTCTGGGACAGATTTCATAAAAAATCTTATTCCTGTCTCTATGGACAGTTTTTGTGTCACCAGCATTTATGCCGCGTGACATATAGGGATTGCTTTGTCATCTCATTTTGTGGTGTCGTTGTCATCTGTCGTCACACTTTCTATTCCGGACAGTATCTCAAAAATGGCTTGCCGGATTAAATTCAAATTTGGCATGAGGATATAACTGGTCCTCAGGGTGTGCTTACTTTTTTCTGTTTCTTGGACTTATAATTTGATAGGTTCTTTGCATTCCATACCCCTGCACGGATTGCAGCTGATTAGTTTTTTTCAGCAGTACCTGGCAACTAATCCCAGGCAACTTTTTTTTTTGTTTCTAGGTTGTGGATATAAAAAGGCCTGAAAACCTGAAGGGTTAAGTGACCTTAAACTGCACAAACTTAGACAGTGATCTCGCTCGTTTGATGTTTCACAAAATGGCGGACAAATATAAGTAATTCCTTCTTTACTCCATGAACAGAGGAGACAGACAAGACAGGACGCATATTGCACAGTGCATTAACTTATATGGATATATGACTATCATTTTAACAATAGGTTACTCATATGATACTTTATTGAATTTCCTGCTGAGTGCTGACATCTAGTGAAAACTTGGTAAGTGATAACTTCATGTGTTTGCCTCTCTGTCTGCCTGTGTGCATTTGTCATTTCCTGTGCATTGGATCCAGGTTATATTTTTTAACAAGCTGGGGCCTCACCATGGCTCAGTACTTCTCAAGGATTGTCTGGATCTGGAAAAATACTGCCAGTCAGCCAGCTACTTATGTGTGTCCAGCATAAATTTGTGCTTTCAAATTTCATGCGCTTCAGTCTTTAACCAAAGCTGGTGACACAGTACAATTCTGATGAATTTTTTGTTCATTGTAAAATAGCATTATAGTAATTACACCAGAGATAAAAGGCGTCAATGAAAGGATTTATGTCATCAGTAGAATATTTTGAGTAGAAATAAAGGGTCTCAGCTGAGACCCCTTCTATGAAAACTTTTTAAGGCAAAAACTTGTCTGAGAACTTTTTGTGAAATCGACCTCAGGTAATTATTCACTAATTCCTAGGTCACACCTTTCTGTGAGGTTGTTTCTGTATGTATTTGCTTTCCGGTTGACAACCTCGTCCATAAGCCTCCTGAAAGAGACCTCCTATGTTGCTATTGCACGTTGAAGAATAAGCCGTCCTAATATATCCAATCTGCAGCGCCACCTGTCCACTGTGTACATTTGAGTGAATAGCTCGTGAGAGGCAAAATGGCAAATTGCATTCCATGTTGTTCCCAACGTGTCCAACCAAAATTTTAAGATATGAAGCAAATTGTACTACAACAATCCACAAGCTTTTTTAGTTGTAACTTGTGACCCCAGTACGGAAAGGTGTGATGCATATATTACATTGTTATTCTTAAGACAATAAGTTTCTCAGAATGTAGACATTTTCTTCGAATATTCTCAGAAAATTACTAGAAATATTCTTAGAACATTCTCAGAAAATTACCACAGAAAATATATTTGCAGAGCATGTTAATCAACAACTAAGTAAGTAACAATAGAGTAAGAAATGTGAAATTTGCCACATATCTGAAATTCGCCACATGAGGAAATGCTAATAAAATAAATGAATTGAAGTGAGATTTGTTGAATGTATAGTAAATCAAGGGTTTTTGAACTGAAATATACCAAGTTTAAGATAAAGCATCATTTTCTTCATATAATTAACTAAGGTTTTAGAGGTGGCGAATTTTAGATTTCTGGCTAATTTTAGATTTCTTACTCTACCTGTTTTCTACACAGCTCTTGCATCTAATGTGTCACATTTACAGTTAGATCTGTAACAAATTTCCACGTATTTATTAACATTTCAATATCGACTCCAGCTTGACTATTGATATTGAAATATTATTTTCACTGTAAATTGAAGAATTTGATAGCTACTAGTGATTCATTATCAAAATATACAGTAGATATTTGAGAAAGATTACATATTTAAGACAAGGCTAGAATACCAAATTTAAAATTCGCCACATATCTGAAATTCATTTACGTGGAGTCACTTATAAAATGAATTGAGGTGAGATTTGATGAATGTGTAGTAAATTAAGGCTTTTTCAACTATAAAATACCAAGTTTAAGACAAAACATCTTTTTTTTCAAAGAATTAAGTAAGGTTTTTAGAGGTGGCGAAATTTAGATTACTGGCGAATTTTAGAGTCATTACTCTTAGTCTACATTAACTTGTGATCAACGTCTTTCAGAAATCTCAGAATAGAATGATATTCGAGTGTGTTAATACAGATGATCAAAATGTAGGAATAAAGTACAAGTGCTCAGATTTGAATACTGAGATTAAGCTCTGTAAAAGTCTAGAACAGAGCTTTATTTAATGATTCAGTCACAGAATATTAGTGGTTAAATCATAAAGTTCTACAGGGTTCGCGAAGTACCTCCAAAATATGGAGTCCAACGGACTACATGACCTCCAAAAAATGGAGTCCCAATCATTTTTTTCTGAGTCCAGTGTTTGTGTTAGGGTTATGAAATGTTGGGTACCTTGTACCTTATGGCACATCAAAAATGGGGTACCATTGTGTGAAAATGGGGTGCAAATAATATTTTTTCTCCCTTATTTTTGGATATATTTTAAAATATAGAAGCACTGTTTAATTTCCTTTCTACTGATAAATAATATGTATCTGTCGATAAATTAATTTTAAAAATATTTTAAAAAGCTGAACTCCAGTCAACAAACATCATTTTAGTGAAATTTGAGTGACATTTTTTTTGTATGATTATTTTATTTAAGCTACAAATATCGTATTTATACTGTTTAAAGGAAAAATATTTATGGTTTCTGTTGCTTTTTGTTTGATAAAAATTCATTGGGTAGTTCCAGACATATAGTTATTTTGTTACATTTCCTGTTGAATATTTGTTACAGCTTTTATTTTTCGAGGGACTTTCCGGGGTTAAATATCAAGCGTTTCCGAGATTTAGTATAGTTCGTCTCCCACGAAAGTTCACCGTCCTGGCTTGTTGTTTTGACTGTTTCCATGCAGAGATCAGGCTTTCTTTCGATATATAACGTTTTGAGTAGATTTGCTAATGTACAACACCAGCACTTACTTGCTGTTTTTGAAGAAACTCATCACGCATGAAACCTCCATGGTGGACGTAAACAACTTGCCAGGAAATCACTCGAAAAATTCTTCAATATAAAGCTTATTTTCAGTGTTATATATATTGCGTGCATATCTACGCTTCCTGCCAACCAAAATTCGCTTCTAAAGCAGAAATATTTTCTTCATAAAAATCGCTTCCCGACGGACGCACTGACAACCGAAATTCGCGTCCAAATCTGAAATACCGCGTGTTTAACATACTCGGATGGCGTGATCGCGAACCCTGTTCTAGCAGAAGTACTTTATTTCTATGGTAGCGTTCAATGTTTTATTAAATAAGTTTAGTTTATTGTTTATTTAAAAATACTCTTTTTCAAGAATATGCTGTAGAATCATGATCAGAGGATGTAGAGCCTCTATAAAGTATACTGTAATATTAGCATATGTGTTTTAATCGAGTAGGTAGCTCTATATTTTATAATTTACTATAAATTTACAAAAATGCGAAGAATATTGGTCAGTGAATCTGCCAATATTTTAGGCCTTTTAAGATCTTTCATTACAACAATAAATATACCTTATAAATTTGATTTAATGTTTAATATTTTGCAAATTTGTATGGGGAAAGAAAAATTGGAGTTTGTTAACTTTAATATAATATCTGATAAATACATTTCTAATAATATAAATTATGGCTCATGTATGCTCACAGTGAAGTTTGACTAAATCACTGAAAATAAGCAAAATAGTGTTGGTATGTCATTGGTATTTCAATATTGATTTACAATGATTCTATGTTTAAATATTGATACTGAAAGTATCGTATTTTAATATCATTTCTGTGAAGTTGGTGAGCAATTTTCTCAAATAAGTCTTACATGATTGATTTTAAGATATGATACAATGTTTCAATGCTGTTTTGTAAAGCTTAAAGAAAGTTATCTCATGTAAAAAAAATTAGCAAAAAGCTTTCTTCTAAAGTGGTGTTTTCTACGCCTTAAAATGATATTACAGTTTAAAATCGATATTGAGATGGTATTTTAATATGAAAACTGATATGATATAGTGGAATTTTTTTGTGTGTTTGTGAAAGCCCCACAAAAAAAGTTTTTGATTTTGGTAAACAGTCTGACAAGTAGTTTGCATCCCTTATAAGTCCTTCTAATATAACACAGCCCAAGGGATTCAAAAGCTTGTGAAGTTTGTCTGAGTCATGCTTATAGATTTGTATTTAAACTGGTTACCGGTGATAAGTGCTGACCAAAAAAAATGAGAAAATCTGTGAATTTTTGTGAAGAGCTTTGAATTCATTTAGGTTGGTGTTATTTTACAAATGCATTTTCCAAAGCCTGTGGTCGTATTTGTACAGTATTACCTTGTGTATGATTGTAAAAATAAGTGTACAAATATCTTAAAATAGGTCTCCTGTACATAGCTAATGTATAAAAGTATACAGTGTAACTGTAAATTTGAATATTCACAGGATTTGGTTATAGTTATGGCAAAATTTCATCAAGTCTCTGTTATTACTGAAATAGATGAAAAACACATTTTAATGTTTATACACATGATGTTTACTACCATGGAATGAGGGCAGTTGTAACAATGCTATGAAATAATAAGCTCACATATAGCACAGTAGAAAGGAATCTTGTAAAAACGTCCAAATCATCATGTATTCAAATTTAGATCTTCGTAACCATACTTATAATCACCAGATATTGCTTTTTTTGCATGCACAACCCATGAAACCTCAATAAGTGATGAGCTTGTTGGAATTCTTGTAGGTTTATTTACTTCCTCTATGTTCAGATGTAAGGCCACTGCTGAATTAGTAAGCAAAGTAGTACTTATTTATTCACTATTTCAATAGTTCCTCACACTTGGGCACATTCCACGCAATAATAAATAGCTAACTACCTCTAGTAACAAGAATGACAATGCAATCACAAAACATATTGTATTCTGAATACAAGAATTTTAACATACTGTAGTAAATAGATTATAGAAATATATGCATAGATTAACAAGGCTAAGTACTAAGTGAGTAAAACTTCTTTTATCTGACATTCTATTATCCAAATATTTTATTTGATATCATTTCCACTCTCCAAAATTTTTATTTTTCCTTTTTGTTTTAAACTGAAAAGCACTCAACTCACAGACCCCTGACCTCCACCATGGAGGCTTTTCTGAAAATTCATAATTTTTTTTTTGTATCTAGAATATAAACCAGATCTGTCCCAAAATGTAATCATGTCTTTCTTTGGTCAGACCCTAGTAATATAAAAAATTTCAGAAAGATCTGTTTATATGACTTTTGGAGTTATCGCGATAAGAAAGACAAACAGACAAACACACAAAAAAAAACAAAGCCTCTTAGTGAAGATGATAACTTCTATCACACAACTGTGATGAGATACATGTAATAAAGTTTTCCTGCACCAACGAGGTTATGTTTCTTGTGGCGTGCATTTGTTCGTCCGTCTGCAAAACAGCTGATGAATAACTTCTCCACGGTGGAGGTCAGGGGTCTGTGAGTTGAGTACTTTTCAGTTTAAAACAAAAAGGAAAAATAAAAATTTTGGAGAGTGGAAATAATATCAAACAGGGTTTTAAAAAGCCCAAATAAATAAGTAAAACTGTTCGTCTATGAAAATCCCAAATATATCATATTATCACCCATTGGTAAAGACTCTCAAGCAAGTTCATGTTTATATTCATTGGAAATTACGTAATGTATATCAGAAAATACAGTTGTCAAAAGTCATGTACACTTTTATTGATACCATTTTAAAGAGGCGGAATGTACAACAAATACATTAATGCTATTTGTGCACAATTCAGAGCTGTTCCTTAGCTGAGTCAACAAAGTGTAATGCGAGAAAAATGTTTGAACAAAGTAAAAGGGACCTAAGTTCCAAGTCAGATGGAAAGTATCCGACTTTTTGTATATAAAATATGATGTAACTGGCTTTCTAATTAAAAAAGACCTTAGTTTGCAAATAAGTTACAGCCATTCGGCGAAATGAACTCTACTTTAACATCCATTGTCCATTGTTCTGCCATGAGGTCAATAATTCACCAACAAAATACACTTTTATTTATGCAATATTTTACAATGTACAGATGTAGCTCATATAAACCTATTCCTTGTGTAAATAATCAACTAAATGCCTCTGAATGTGTATTGTCAAGGTTATACAGGTCTCTTAATTTATAAAGATAATAGTTTACAACTTTCTCAGATGTTATATTTTTTACTTTTTTTTTAACATTCAACGAGCCAATGAAAAAATATCAATAAGAAAGACCATTTTTTGTTACAAACCAAAAATACCAAAATATGCCATTCCTGTGATATATGTTACAGTGAATATGTGTAATCAGGGAATTTATGTATTCCTCCCTTAAAGGGTCAGGGAATATGTGTATTTCCTAAAACGTTTCACATATTCAGTGTAATATATGTATAATTTCTATTGTAAATAAGCACAAAAAGGACTTTATAGGTTGGCTTGAACTGATCTTTGGGAGAGTGATATGGTTCACAAATTACTATTTCAGTTGATATTCAGTTAAAATACAGTTAGTGTAACTTCTGAAGTAAGATTTTGACGTTCATTGTATACTTCTGGTATATTTATGTATTATATTGTGTTTTTTATATAAAAATTATAACTTAATTGTGTTTATTCCAGCTTATAAATCATTGTATTATATGTATGTTTTCAGACATATTTATATATAGCATAAATTATAAATGTGTAAAACTTTTATATAATGCAAGATATACTATAATTTATTCTTTATAAAAGCTGCGTTTCATTTTTGGTTAAGTATATAGTCATGCTGCAAAGACTTCTTAAATATTCTTGTTAAATAATAAAACAACAAGTAGATATTTATTCCTTATGTGTATAATATAATTACCAATGTGAGAAACCAGTAGACTTAACAGGTGGGTGTGAACTGGTTCTCAGTGTGTGAACAAGTTCCTGGGGCATGATTGATAATTATGATGCACACCTACAACTCACAACTGGTCTGATTTTACATGTTTTACTTTTGATCTATATGTATATCCGTAAAAATTATAAAGGGTTGTACACTCCAAACCGATTAAATACCACAATGTCAGATACAGAACCTTACAAAACCAAAATCACTGTTTTGCTTTAATCAGACCAGAAAGAATCTAGTTGTGTCAGTTTTAACATGTTTACGGTACCAATTACAATCCAATTACAGTTTGAATATTCTTCAAATTTAAAATTGTTTTGTGTTGACTCCTGTCTGTCATTTTGAATAACTAAAGTGTATAATATGAGTTCCAGATATATTATGGGATCAAATCATATTTTTTTTGTTTTCATTAGTGTGTATGATCTTTTAGGATTAAATGATAAATACCAGATATATGATATTCATTCCACAGCTATTACTGTAACTGTTCAAATACCATTTAATAAGAACAAACATTTGGTCTATATTTATTACCTGTAAAATTAATTCGTCTGACAAGAGGCTCTTCCATGTTTTTACATTGACATGCAAACTTTGTATTTGTGAATATTTGCAACTTTCCTTACTTGCACTTTCCAGACTTAATGTCAATTGCACGTACAGGGGAAGCATGTCAGCTCTCATTTGTGTCGATATAAAACTGTAACTTTTTGTGGTTCATGCAGTGTACAAAGTTTACAGGAAAACTTTCCAGGTTTACCAGGGGCCGTATTCACAAAAGGGATCAAGATCACGTTGAGCCAAGTATCAGCTCAAATTTAGCATGAACAGTTGTAATCTTGAGCTGATTTTTGGCTCAACTTGAGCTTGATCCCTTTTGTGAATACGGCCCTGGAACTGCATTAGAAAGATTACAGGTCTGTAGCAAAAGTTGCCACTCTGTATTTCAATGTTGAGTTTCAAAGTCCACCAAGTGTCAAACACTAAAGAATAAATGGTTTGATGTTATTTTCTGTCATGGCAAGTATATAAGGAGTGAAAATCTTGTGAATTTCAGCACTTAAAAATATATGAACAGTTTTTACCCCACAGCCCTTTAGTCTACGTACACATGTATGCGGCTCACGACATCCGACGGCCGATTTGCGATAGCGAATTTTGTTTCAACCTTCCCATTATTCTGACGACATTCATCTAAATTCACTTGTCATCCGATTTTTTCGGTCCCAGATCGAAAAAATCGCTGTCGCACATCGCACATGTGTCAAACAAGGAACATATATGTCATAAGTAGAATATTTTGACTTCACGAATGGTCACATGACACAGAAAACTACTGTGGTTATTTGATAAGCTTGGTCTCAACTGAGACCCCTTCTGTGAAAACCGTTTGAGACAAAGACTTAGCTGAACCAAAAGGCTCAGACTTTAGCCAATGGCTAAGTCTGAGACTGGGCTAAGTCTGAGACCTTTCATGAAATCCGCCCCAGGACATCAGGGGCCGGTTTCACGAAGCCTCCTTTGGATAGGACCTCCTTTAGTAAAGGAAGGTCATTTTTTTCCTTTGGTAACCTTAAACCTTAAAATCTAGTGTCGCAAAGCCTCCTTTAACTCTCCTTACCAAAAGTCTTTCTTGAATCTTAGGGAGGGAGAAAATGTTTTTTAAAGTTATTAAACATTCCTTGAATTTCAGGCGACCTTTATCTTAAGGAGGCTTTGTGAAACTGGCCCCTGGATCTGTAACTCTAGAAATACACTGGTCCATGAGAATAGTTACTAGTCTCGGACAGGGGAGTAGGTGTTAATTTTGTGCGATGGGTTTATGATGAATTTTTCGGGGCATAATTCATAAAAGATATCGGTGAAAAATTAGCCAAAAATCCATTTACAGTCAGGTATAAAAAGTCAAACATATGTTAGTTGATCTTTCTCTGATCGCTTTCGTGAATATGGGCACAGATTTATGAGTTGTGAAAGAAAACATATGGTTTTGTGTAAAAAACCAGTTACATTTACCAAAGGCAGTGACGAAACATTTGAATAGTGATTTTGTTATTTGTTTTCGGTCATAAAAGAATTGTAAGTTAATCATGTTTATTAAATTCTTTAAATCAAGGTATTTTATGGGTGTTTTTATCACATATTTAAGATATAAACATAAGTGATGAATTTTATTTTGTGAATAAGAATTGTACATATTAGTATTGACATACTCTCGAAATCTTATTGTTGGTGTCTAAAATTATTAGAACCTACAGAGTCCTGTCTTCATGTATATTTATAAAATGATCACCATGTTTTAAGTTATTTTATTAGCACATTGATAGATATCTTTTTGTTATTTTGGTAAGTCGTCATGAGAAAATAAGTTGTGAACACAAAATTATTCTATGCTCAATGCTTATGTTACAATGTTTCACCTCTTGTTACATCCTGTGCATGAGAAGCTCTGGCAAACTGGAGAAAATAAATCTTGGTCGCAAGAAAATGGATCATGCTCACAAGATTAAAAATCACTGTGCTCTAATACTGTGATATCTTAAATTTATGAAACACTTTAAGTAGAACTTAACTATCTTACCTTCAGTTTTTTTGTTTTTTTTTTGTCTCCAGACTTTCATCAATTGTGGAATAGCATGATGAGTACCTGTCTCATAACTGAAGTTAAGCAGCAATGGGCTACATTAGAACTAATGGATGGGGGATCACCTCAGTGTACTACTAGTGTCTCTGATGGCTTTGCCCTAGTGCTAGTAGGACTGAATCCCGTTTCAGTCTTGTTTTCAAAGGGCAACTTTTTTTTTTCTCTTTTTTCAGGATTTTTTTTTTTTTTTTTTCAAAGGGCAACTTTATCTTTAGAATTAACCCCTTTGCCACCGATGATGCAGTATTCAGATGATAATGTCGCATTTGTGGAATCTTGAGTTTTTAAGCGGTCGGAAATCAGTAGTATATCAGAGCTGACGGATGAAATTCCCAAATCATGGATTTAAGAGAATCTCATGCAGAGCAACAGTACCCAAAAGAAAAGAATTTTGTGTGAATTTTTGTTAGCAATATCAGAAAAGAATTTTTTTTTTGTAAATAAATAACAAAACACTTATGTGATAGAGTTTCTTGTATATTTTGTGAAGTGCTTATATAGTGTCAGTATTTGCTGCATATTTTACTGCAAAACTTTGTTGTATTCATTTCAGCATTTTTATATACGTATATATGTCGTTACAGAAGGTTAAATCTGACAGACTTTCAAATTCTGTCAACAGAACTTCAAATCCATTCAAAACCTGGACCTCAGAGCAATACCCTCAATTTTATCAACAGGATTTGAAGTTCTGTTCAGAATTCAAATTCTCTTGACAGAACTTCAAATCCCTCCAAACTTATGAAACACAAGAATTGGAAGTTCTGTCGACACAACTTCCAATTAGAAGTTCTGTTGACAGAATTTGAAATTCTGTCAAATTTGAAGTTCTGTCATGACATATACTTCCATAGTATATTCATGTTCTCAGTTGCGTGGTATATTTTTACTAGACCCATACAGGTCAGACTATTTACTAACATAATATTATCTTGTAATTACTAAGGATAATAATTACAAGATAGCCGTATGTAGTAATTATGACTTAGCAGTTACAAGATAACATGAAAATAACAGATAACGTTATCCAGTAATTATAAAAGAAATAAATTATAATATTAAATAATCAGGTTTTATCTGTATAGGCTTCTCTTATGGTTGTATAATTAAGACTTTTGTAAATTGGGGAATGAAATTCTCACATATTGCAAGGTTTCAATAAAATATATCTAGCCAAAAAAGAAATGCAAGATATATTGTAATGTATTCCTTAAAAAAACTTGCATTTCTTTTTTAAGTTTTTGAGTAAGTATAGAATTTTTATTACCTTGTTTTCACGTTGAATAATAGTGTTTGTTTTTCTGTCCATTGAATGATGATATTATTGATTAAAGGTTCAATTATGACTTTATTAATTAAATGATAACATTATGTATTACTAGTTATTTACAAGCACAGATCAATGCAACAGTTGTTTGGTAATCAATTGATATTAAATAAGGTTATTGTCATACAAGATGTTTGTCATTCTTGTGATTTCTAAAAACTCTCAAGAATTGAGAGATTCCTGTTCTTAGTTATTTGTGATACTCTTACACAATGCCAAGAATGAGTTTTAGTCAGATTGGTCAGTTACACTTCCAGGGATGAACTCCCAGACAGCTAAAATATATGGAAATCTGCTGGTACCTAAATGATCCGGAGTATACTGGGCATCCTATCTGAATCCTGGCTGTTTTTGCCCCATCTGGCAATTTCCCCCAAAATTAAGTGTGACGCATGATTTCCTGGAGCAGTCTGGAGAGAAGAAATTTCTATCTTACATAGTACTGGTCCCTAACTCATTCGGGCGGCATGATGGGTGGGGGAGAAGTTCAGTAGTAGGTACTTTATGATACTTTAACGGCTGTTGTTAGTCCTTTGTCATCCCATGCTGAACAGGGTGGGGGCAGAAGATGGGGGGGTAGGGCCTCAGATTTTTGGTCAAGTTCGGAAGCATTCCCTGTCCATCTGTGAGAGAACTGTGCAAGCAGTTTTGCATGTACTCGCATCCTATGTGAGATCTGGATACGGATGGGCAGATCTGGGTACGTTTGGGCAGATCTGTGTACATATGGGCAGGTCTGGGTACCTATGGGCAGATTTGGGTACGTATAGGCAGATGTGGGTATGTATGGGGAAATTTGGGAGAAAATCCTGGAGCACTGTGTGAATGTCCGGGTATGCACCAGTACCAGACTATGAAGGGTTAAAAATTTGAATAAATAGTAAAATTTCTGGAGCAAAACCCCAGACCACAAAGTATACCTGAAACAAGGGACTCGACCATTCTGCTCGCAGACTGTTATTGGAAGTGTAACTGCCCCATATGAATAGGAAAGTTATTGGAGATGGACTCCAGGAGCTAAGTTTGAAACCCATGACCTTAGTGATGAGAAACATTCACATACCTTTCTTTGAAAACCTTCCTCCTGTAATATAACAAAACTGGAGCTCAGAGTGATTATTTTTCACCTGTTTTAGGTATGTCTGTTTTAGATTTTTGATTGCGCTTGACACAAGTAAAAGATAGGACACTGTGCACAGAAAGCAGGCAAATAACTAACAACTTTTGTTAAAAGATGATTATGTTTTATTATGCAGTATATATCCTGTAGTCAGCATCTTAGTAAATTAGTAGACAACCAGCTAACATACAGCTAACAAGCCATTTGTTTTTGTAACACTGATTCTGATTGGACTTTGTAGTTTTTACATATTCTGTACTTCCTGTTTGTGTTGATATATTGTATGTGCACACTTATATAAAGTTGAACACAATGTTTACCTCTGATGATAAAACTTTTATGTCCAAATGCCATATTATCATTTTGTAACAATTGTCTTTTTTCAGAGCCATACATCTCTCTGCCAATGTACTGGTAGTAGACATGATAAAACAGAAAATTCAGTACAAAATATAAGAAACCTTGAAAATGAAAATTGAAAAATCTTTCAAAGCCCGTCCATCACTGTTGATGGCCAATAAAAATAATGATGTAAACAATGTGTGATCATGTGACCTTTCTGGGAGGACAATCTACTAGACTATAAGTACTCATTGACCTCAGTGGTTGAATGGTTAACAAGTTTGATCACTTGATTCTGACCTTGGTGGTCATGGGTCCAAACTCCTCTCATCACAGTATGTGAGAGTCACTGAGGATCCTTATTCATGTGTACCTTGGCTGTAAAACCTCAATTTTGACTCAGTGACTCATTTGCCTGTTAAATCTTCTTAGAACATCTTGTTTTTATTGCGTTAATACATCCTATCCAATGGACAATTGCTTTACCAGTCGGCGTGACCGGTCCCGCCAAACGTCAGAAAAAGACGTCCTGTATATACTACCGGCAGGACCGGTCACAGAGTGTGCATTCGCCAGGTGGCGCATCGTACTTTATTTCCTGTTTACCTATTGACGTCATAGCATCTTTTTCGTTTGGCGCGAAAGAGTGTGCAGACAATTTTCATCAGAGATACGTTTTGTGTTTTATACAACGAACTCATCCCGGTTACGTGTTTTTTATTAGTGCTGTATACTTCTCCTACGTTTCTGATCATAATGTCGTCTCCTGGACAGAAGCGAGGTTCTTGCGGGCATGTTATGGCCCTTTTCGACAACCACAAGAAATGCGCGCGTTGTCGTGACAAGGGGGTGGGAGACGATCCCTGTGTGAAGAAGTTGGATTGTAGTATCTGTAAGGCGTTTACGCCTGCTCAGATCCACCAGTTAGCAACCCCGACCTACAAGGAACGGAAAGAACGCTCTAGCCAGAAGAAATCTGAAGATTTGACAAGTACGTCTCCCAAGCTTGTTGATCCGTCGGAGGTTTCACTGCTGGGTCCTGTTAATTCAGGAAAGCAGTCTCCTGTTGATTCTACACCCAAGCAGAAGAAGAAGCGTTCTGATGGCTCCCCAAGGTCTAGTAAACGGAAGCACAGCAGTAAGCCCACTTCAGACGACCTCAAGTCCCTTGATGACAAGTGGAGTGAGAGATTTTCCCGTCTGGAAGCAATGCTGATTAACCAGTCCTTTGCTGTTCCTGTGAGACCGGTGAACTCTGCTTCTGTGGTGCCCAGAGAACACCCCTTCTTTGATCCGGGTGCTTCTACAAGTGTTATGTTTTCTGAGGGCACTGGTGACGTTGCTACACAGTTGACGGCTACCCAACCTCCGCTGGGGGTTCCCGGTACACAAGCTGTGAAGGAAGTGAATGAGAGTGCTACCCACCCTGTTCAGGGCCCCGGTACCTCTGAGACTGTTGCCACCCAACCTTTACTGGTTCCCGGTGCAGGGACTGCCACCCAGCCTACACAGGCTCCCGGTGCGGGTCCTGAGGTTCTGCCTTCCGGTTATGAAACTACGCTGTCAAACCAGTCGCCTCCCATTGGCCAGAATACTGAGGTTGCTAGGGAATCTGACAGCGAGGCTGAGTTGGATGCGGAACCGGCTTCACCGGCTAGTGTTCACTACCAGGGTGATGTACCAGAAACAAACACTGACCAGGACCTCTCTGAAGATGCAAATTACCGGGAAACCTTAAGAGGGGTGAGGAGTTTCATGGGCTGGCATCAAATTCCGGATTATGACACCTCAGCTGCATCTATGGATGACAATCCCTTTGCCGGTTCCAGAGTGAAGACTACCGGTAAAGTGTCAGTTAAATTGCCGGTGGATGAATGGCTCTGTAAAAAGCTGGAGAAACTAAATGTAACTATTGCTGAAGGTTATCCTTCCAGGAATACAGAAACCAGTGGACTGCTGCGTGATCAATTTGTGAAGACACCCCGTACTTCAAAGTGGTACGACATGCAAGCTGTTAGGAAGGATACGTCTACCCAGGCTGTTGGTGACTGGTCTCCGGAACCGGCAAAACTGAACAGTATGTTTTCCAGAGTTGCAAGGCGCAGCTTACCTTCTGCTCCAGCTTCCCGTACTTTCAGCCAGGACACCCTTAGAAGGTGGGAGAGGTCTTTCCGAGAGCAATCAGTGATGTGTAATCACGCTGCTGGCCTATCCAGATGCCTCACGAAAGTACAGGACTCCATGGTCACCCAGTTGAAGTCCCTCAGGTTCGATTCCTCAAAGGGCAAAAGTGATGAGAAACAACAACAGGCTGTTGAGGAACTGGAGTATCTGGTTACATTCAACCGGTCAATTTCACAGGCTATGCAGCGTACCATGCAGGATCTCTCAGAGGGAGTGTTTATCAGCATGGCCAATCTCACCCTGGCCCGTCGGGACAGTTATTTAGAGTTCATACGAGGTGGAGTTAAACCTGACACCTTGTCTGCCTTACGCACGTCTCCAGTCCACCAACTCTCACTCTTCCCGGACAGCTTACTGGTCAAGGCTGAAGAGGAGATCTCACGTAGTGAAGAGAGGCATTCTGCTGGTAACACACAGAGGAAACCTGGACGTTTTCATCCATACGTCCCCTCCAATCGAACCCCTCACCAGCCGGACCGGAAGCCCACTACACCGGCATGGAAGCAGATTAGAGACCGACAAACTGCTCAGAAAGGTGGTGGTAAAGCCTCAAACTTCAGCCAGAAGCCGGCCAGGGGATTTAAAAAGCATAAATGACAATTACTGTGTTTCAAATGTGGTCGAATTGGTGAACTCTGTAAATGTATCCGACAAGATGAAGGGTTTGAACCCACCACCACCAGTGACAAGCAAGAGCGAGACTGTGTTATCACATGTAAACTCTTTTGTTGCAAATGTTCCTTTTGTCATCGGGTCACCGCAAAAGAAAGGTGTAAATCACGTTTATTGTCAATCTATCAGAAAAATAAACCATGTGAACGATGTTTCCTGTGTAGATCACTTGAGTTCTGTAAAGATTGTCACAAATGTCCCAACTGTTGTCACAAATCTTCCTGTAGGGGCAAGGCTTCAGCAGTTTTGGGAGAAGTGGGAAACTCTGGGTTCGAGTCCAAAAGTAATCAGAATACTGAGAGAGGGCTACACCCTTCCCTTCCGGTTCAGACCCAACCTAACCAGGTCACCAATGGTCATCAGCAAGTATGTAAACCCCCAAAGACAGTCCCTCCTTTTGGAGGCACTGGCTCAGCTAACAAACAAAAATGCAGTGGAACCGGTAACAAACCAGACCTCCCTAGGGTTTTACAACCGGCTATTTTTGGTTCCCAAACCCAACAACCGGTGGAGACCTATCCTGGACCTGAGCACTTTGAACATCTTTTTAAACACAGAGTCGTTCAAAATGGAGACTCCAGAAACCATAAGAAGCTCCCTACAGGTAGGGGAGTGGGTCACCTCAATAGACTTCAAAGACGCATACTTCCACATTCCAATTCACAGTCAGTCCAGGAAGTACATGCGTTTTCACATTCAAGGCCAATCCTACCAGTTCAAGGCCCTGCCTTTTGGTCTTTCCACAGCACCCATGGAGTTCACAGTGGTGGCCAAATAGGTCAAGCTCATGGCCTTACGACAGGGTATAAGAATCCACCAGTACCTAGACGACTGGCTGGTGAGAGCCTCTACCCACCACACCTGTCTCCAGCATACTCAAACCCTGGTCACACTATGTCAGGAGCTAGGGTGGTTGGTGAACAGGGAAAAGTCAGAACTGGTCCCCAAACAGGTCTTCAACTTCGTAGGTTACCAGTTCGACCTAAAGGAGGGCAGGGTCCGACCAACAGAAGAACGTTGGCAGATCCTGACAGACAAGATCAGATCTATAATGTCGGATCCGGTTTGCCCGGTCAGGCAATTCATGTCCCTCATAGGGCTACTCACTGCAACAGAGAAGCAAGTCCACTTGGGGCGACTTCACATGAGGCCCATACAGTGGCACTTGAAAAACAATTGGAGGGTACCAGAATCACTGGAAAAGGTGATACCAGTTCCCATGTCCCTCCACCCACATCTAAGGTGGTGGCTGTAGGAAAGCAATGTGCTTCTAGGTCAACCATTACACCCTCTAAAACATGCTCTGCAAATCTTTACAGACGCATCAAACGAAGGTTGGGGCGCTCACTTAGATGACCACACTGCAAGGGGAATTTGGTCCCTTCCAGAGAGCAAGTTACACATAAACCACTTAGAGCTAAAAGCAGTATTTCTAGCTCTAAAGGAGTTTCGAACCCTGGTCTGCAACAAGACAGTGTTGATAGCCACAGACAACACAACAGTGGTTGCCTATATCAACAAAGAAGGGGGGATGAAGTCAGGGTCACTGTGTGCCCTACTGTGGAGAATCCTGTCCTGGTGCACCAGACAGCAGGTAACCCTCAGGGCACGTCACATCCCCGGCCGGCTGAACGTGATAGCAGACAAGCTATCCAGACTTGGCCAGACCATTCAAACAGAGTGGTCACTTCATCCAGCAGTGTTCCAAGCTGTATGCTCAAGGTGGCACCAGCCACAAGTGGACCTGTTTGCCACCAGATTCAACAACAAACTGCCCCAGTTTGTGTCACCGGTGCCAGACCCCCAGGCTTGGGCAGTGGATGCACTCACCCTCTCCTGGGAGGACCTGGACCCATATGCCTTCCCACCGGCAGCCATCTTGGGCAAAGTGGTGGAGAAGCTCCAGGACTACCCCTGCAACAGAATAATCCTGATTGCCCCAGGGTGGCCCAACATGCCCTGGTTTTGGGACCTGGTAGCAATGTCAAGCCAGATCCCACTGTGTCTGGCCAGCATACCCAACCTAGTGTCTCAGCCATTCAACCAGGTCCTTCACAGGAACCTGTCGAATCTGAACTTACATGCCTGGCTACTAGAGCCTCAGCAATCAAGGAGCAAGGCTTCTCTGAGGCAGTGGCAGCACAATTGAGGCTCCTCAAAGAAGATCAACCAGATCTGTCTATGAGGCAAAGTGGACCATTTTTACAAAGTGGTGCCTCAGTAATCAGGTGGACTTCAGGGCACCACCTCTGAAAGCCATTGCTGACTTCCTCCTGCACTTGTTTCAGGACAAGAAGTTACAACCAGGCACTATTGATGGCTACAGATCAGCCATTGCTGACAAACTGGGCAATTCCACCATTAATGTCAGCAAAGATGAGAATCTCACTCGTCTCCTGGATAGTTTCCATAGAGACAGACCTAAGGGCAGGAGGGGCATCCCCTCCTGGAACCTTTCACTGGTTTTACATCAGCTAACAAAGGCTCCTTTTGAACCCCTGAAAGAGTCCTCCTTGAAACATTTAACTTTCAAGACTGTTTTCTTGCTGGCTTTGGGTTCAGGTAAACGCAGGAGTGAGATCCATGCTTGGTTACATAAGAACATCAGACACCAGTCAGACTGGTCTAAGGTGTCCTTGTACCCCTCACCCAGCTTCCTATCCAAGAACCAGCTGGCTAAGGAAGGTCCAGGTAGTGTGGCGCCAGTGGTCATCCCAGCCCCGGCACCATCTCTGGATAGGTCACTCAAAGGTGACAGGTCCCTATGTCCAGTTAGAGCCCTGTGCTACTACTTGGACAGGACTGCAGACCTCAGGCAGAATAAGGAGTTAGTCTTTGTCTCCTTTAAGAAGGGTTTTGATAAAGACATCTCACCTGCCACCATCTCCTCATGGATCAAACAAACTGTGGTTCTGTGCTATGAGCTCTCTGACCAGGAGGCCCTCACCTTACATCAGGTTAAAGCCCATGATGTTAGGGCCTTTGCTGCTTCTAAGGCTTTCCAATCAGGGATTTCCTTAGATCAAATCTTGTCAGCCTGCCACTGAAGTCACATAATACCCTCACACAGTTCTATCTGAAGGGTGTGGCTTGGGCTGACTCGGAGCTTTACCAATTGGGCTCGGCATGGGCTGTGCAGCAAATCCACAGGTGGCCCTTAGATTGAGGAGATTTGTATATATGTACATAGTAGAAACAGTTTCTACAAGACAAAAAAAAAAACAAAAAAAACTGTGACTTGCTTCCTTTGGGAAGTTTATTTCTTCTGGGACTGAACTCAGCCCCTCTCTCTCTCTATCTTTCCCTTCTCAGACCAACTCTGGAAGGAAAGAAAAAGGGGGGGGGGGGCAACGTCGGTAAGCTCCCGCTTAACCGGTGAGTTAATGGCCGACCCTGACCTTTCAGGGTTCTCTGACCCTAGGTTAAATGGGCCTGTTTCAAATTTGTTGTTATGAGTTCACATAAGTCCCTAGCTGCTTACCCGCCTACCAAGCGGTAGTTATTCAGCAATTGTCCATTGGATAGGATGTATTAACACAATAAAATTGCAAATTTAATAAGTAAATTAAATTTTTATAAGTTAATACCCTATCCAATGGACAGGCAAGGCCCACCCAACCGGCCCCGCTATCAGCTTACTAGGGGTCTTACTAGGATTAGACACGAAAAAGATGCTATGACGTCAATAGGTAAACAGGAAATGAAGTACGATGCGCCACCTGGCGAATGCACACTCTGTGACCGGTCCTGCCGGTAGTATATACAGGACGTCTTTTTCTGACGTTTGGCGGGACCGGTCGCGCCGACCGGTAAAGCAATTGTCCATTGGATAGGGTATTAACTTATAAAAATTTAATTTACTTATTAAATTTGCAAATTTGCATCTTTACATTGGATGGCTCCAGCAAATAGCAATTGTCGGGGAGAGTTTTTCAGTAAAGAATTTTATTATAAAATAAAGTAAATTTGTGATAAAAGTGTATACATATGTTAGTTTGCATTGATGATGAGACACCCAGTGTAGTTTGTACTGTGATTGAAAAAGTAGAAAACTGAATAATATTATTTATTACATTTCATTACACATTGCATGATAGCTTGCAATTTTTACAAGTTTTGAAAGCCAGTTTTCAGTAATATTTGTATTCTTAGTTAAATGTTACATTATAACTCATGGATTTTGTAAATGAGCAAGTTATTTTTACCTTATATATTCTATTTAATTCCTTTTGTACAGATTCTTCTAAAATTTATAAGTAATAAAAGATGCACTCTTACAGTGACTTTTCAACTCCTTTTTCACCCAACATTCTACTCGAGCGTGTTTGTAATCTTCAAGGTTTCTTCATATTTCAGCTCTGTTCATGCAAACCAATGCATTTTTATATAGGAGAGTTTTTGTGATGGAAGAAAATCATATTAAATTTCTCTCTTGGCATATCTATTGGTGTTATCTGTAAGATTAAACAAAACCCAACTGATTGCTGAGGTATTTCATATCATCTGTGTGACTTCGAAATCCTCTGTAAACCCTATATCAGGCCTGGGGTCAAGTACATGGAGACAAGTACTTTGTCAAGTTGCAAGTACAAGTACTGATGTCATGACACAAGTACAAGTACTTTGAAAAATTGGAAGTACAAGTACTTTTATAGTGTACAACACCAAAATATTATAACTAGATCATCAAAACTTTATAATAAAATTAAATATTTATTGAGGCATACAATTCAATGAACACTGATGAGCTAAAACCTGTTCCATTTTTCTTTTTACCCCACAGCCCTTAAGGGCTGTCAGGGTATTGTTTTCACCCATGGTGTCCGGATGGGCGGGCGGTCGGGTGGGCGGGCAGGCGACGGGAAAAAGTTTGTCCGGCTGTATCTCAGAAACCGTAAGGTGTAGGAAGTTGATACTTGGTAGGGACATTGGTTAGGATGTGTAGGTGTGCAACGTCATGATCTGACCTTGATTTGACCTTGCTGTAGTGCCCTTGAGTTTGAAAATCTTGTCCGGGCTATATCTCAGAAACTGTTAGGTGTAGAAAGTTGATACTTGGTAGGGACATTGGTTAGGGGGTGCAGGTGTGCAACGTCATGGTTTGACCTTGATTTGACCTTTGACCTCGCTGTAGTGACCTTGACCTATAAAATCTTGTCCGGGCTATATCTCAGAAATCGTAAGGTGAAGGAAGTTGATACTTGGTAGGGACATTGGTTAGGGGGTGTAGGTGTGCAACGTCATGGTCTGACCTTGATTTGACCTTTGACCTTGCCATAGTGACCTTGACCTATAAAATCTTGTCCGGGCTATATCTCAGAAACCGTAAGGTGTAGGAAGTTGATGCTTGGTAGGGACATTGGTTAGGGGTTGTAGGTGTGCAGCATCATGGTGTGACCTTGTCGTAGTGACCTTGACCTTTAAAATCTTGTTGCACCTTTGGATCTATCTTTTGATGCAGATTAAGCACTGTTAAAGTCATATTAGAATTCATTAAGAATTTTACTTTTACAACTTCCCATTGGAACAGATGGAATTTCATCAAGTGAGCCACAGATTTTGCTCCAACACCACACATAAGCATTCATTGAATGTATTACCACTTCTGTATTCTGTAGGTAATATTTGAAATATCTAAACCATAATTCGGCCATGCCAGATGTAGATAAAGAGTACATGCATTATCTTTCTCTTAGACATATTTTCTCTATTTAAAAACTGTTTGGACCTTTATATAACTGACAGTGCTCAGAAAGTATCCTGAACTTTGTACTGACACAGTACTTCTATATCTCATGGTGTTAAAAATATTTCCCTAGGCTGTGGGGTACGGGCATCTTTGATGCTATTTATACATTTAGTAAAAAGTAAATGAAAAGTACTTGGACATTTTAGCCAAGTACAAGTACTTTTAACTTTCGGCAGTCAAGCCTAAGTATTTGAAAATGAGTGATTAAGTACAAATACCAAGTACTTGTATTTGCTTCAGGCCTGATATGTATTCAATTTTACTGGCCTACTTATGGTGACAAAGACACCACCCCCACCACTAAGTTATTTAATACCACTACTAAAAGGCTCAGTCTTTTATTGCAAAAAATATATTTTCACAGCAGTGTTACTGCTTTGATGTATATTTTAATTATGTGGCAATTACCATGTGTATGTTCGGATGTTCACTTTAGACTGCAATTAGTGATTCTGAATGCTGTGAGTTTACAACTCTCGGCTTTAAGCTGTTTCTGAAAAATGTCAGCGGACATAGTGCCCAAATGGCACTGTTTTCTTGATATATTATGCTGCAAAAAGCCCCTTTGATTTATATATCTGCAAGCTTCATTCACAATATGTGATTATATCTGTTTCAAGAGAGCTTATCCACTGTAATGTTTTAGATTTTTTCCTTTGTTGCCTGATATCTCTGATTAAAACCAATGTTTGCACAATGGCAGTATGATTTTAAGAAAGTGAGTTTGTCTTATGAACCTTAGGTTGTACTCATTCACAGATTAAATGCTACAGATGTTTGATTAGTTTAGAGTAGATATTTATCTTTGTTATTAAAATCAGTTGGGAGGCTAGGATTTTGTTTAGGTATTACAAGGTTAATAAAAAGCACAATATATAATTCAGTGTCAAAGAAGTATAATGATAGAAGAGTGTGAAATATGAACAGAGGAGGTATTTATATGAAAAGCTTGCACATTCCCCATGGGCCCCCCAGACGAAGCCAATTGCTAAAGAAAACAAGCAATTGGGAATAAATATACTATTTATTAATCTACTAAAATTTTATATTTTACTGACATGTAATACAAACACACGAATTAAACATTTCTCATGCAGAGCATTACTATTTATTAGTGACAGTTACAAATGAAATTACTAGCATTGGCAAATAATACTGAGCCAAGGCTTGAAAAGGTTTAAGAAATTACTGGCATTGGCAAAATGGCAGTTGCAATTTACTAAGCCAAAAATTTACTAGAATTAGACATGACTCCTGCATTGGCAAGGAAAGCATTACACAATACTACCTCAATGCAAGTTACAGATAAAACTTTTGTAGAAATTTTAGGAACCCTGGCAGGAATATATAAGATGAACTTTTTTATATAACAGAATGAGGTGCCAGGATGAGCCCAAGTGTGCCCAGGGTAAAACCCCCCAAGAACCCAATGCCAAACCATAAACAGGGGAGGTGAACATATGTGACCTCAAACAAGGTTACCCAACCTACTGGACAAAGCCAAGGTATAAGAGGAATTTTTGAAATTTGAGATGGGGGTTGAAACCCAAGGCAGAATTGGACCAAAAATTTGGTTGTGACTGTGAATTTATATGGTCTAAAGAAACTACTTGTGCATGTTAGTGTGATGGAAATATAGAGAATTTGGAAGAAATTCTGATTAACAAGGTAGGATGTAGATTGTGAAAGGGTGCCAAACAGCCCAACTCAAGCAAGTAGGTGCTGTTGGAAGGTAGTAGACACCGCAGAAGGTTTGGTGGATAAATCTTTTATGTATTTCCAAACCGAATCGGATCGCCAAGTGCCATGGTGCATAATTTGGCTTAGTGAAACACCATGGTGAAAGGCCCAAGTGGCCCCAGACCTCCTAAAATCATGAAACGTGAGGTGAGGGGAAAGGTTGAGATTATCTGATACTGAGTGGAGGTGCCTATGTGCAACACAATCCGTCAAAGGAGTTGATGCATGAGTCCTGCGTATCTGAAATAGTGGGGCATTAGCATCACCTGGAATCCAAGCAAGTAAAGAACGCAGCGCCACAGCTGGGCACAATGGCGATAGACCAAGCATGGGGAGGCTAATGGTTCGAATCTCTTGCCTGTTTTGCATGGTTTTTGACCATTAATGATGACCAACACCTGTTCTTCAGCAATAATGATACCTCCCTTTGCCAAATGACGAGTGTTATCAAAACTTGTAACTGTGTGAGGAAGAATGTTAGAGAGCCCAAGAAATGAAAAAGAAAAGTAAAATGTACAGAGGTTTGAACAATTCAGGATGTTGTAGGGTATCTGTGATACGAATGATATCTGTGAGTAAGCGAATATCGATATGTTTGTGTATTTTGGGCTGTAAGGGCCTGTTTATCTTCAATGATTTTAAGAAATATTGAATCTGATGGTGTTGAAAATGTGCAGTCTCCAGATCAAAAACTATGCATTGAGCTCTAATGCCAGCCAGATAGTTAGATATGTTTGCAGGAGAAATTTGGTTCAAAACCAAATACTCCATTAAAGCAAGGAGAACAATGTGGTTTACCTGACCAAGTTGAAACCCAGCCGCCACCAGGAAGCCAAGGAAGTCTCAGAACATCTGCAGGTAGGCCTTCTGTGTGGCTGGCCTGAAGGCGTGATGCAATCTAGCTTTGGCCCTGGTGGCGAGCTGGGCCACAGGGTCAGGAAGATCTACAAAATATCAAATATCATAATTTAAAGCAGTTAGATCAATATGAGTATTGATCCATATAAATTGTGGCAACAATTGTTTAAGCTTGTCCTCAGGATTTATTGTTGTGGTCCACCTGGATAATAAATCAGCTATGTGGTTATTTTTTCCTGGAATATGAGAGATTACCAAGTGAATATTAAATATGGCAGTTAATAACCACACATTTCTGGCACAAAGTGCCAGAAATTTATCCTTGGTCTTACCAGAGTTGAGCACTTCAACGACTGCCAAGTTATCACACTTTATTTCAACTTTCTTATTTTGCCATAAATGTGCCCACACTTTAAGAGCCACTATTATGTTAAGCATTTCCAGTTGGGTTATATGCAGATCTAGGAAACGATCGCCCAAGGGGAGTGCATAAACCATAGGGCCAAATTTGGCCCCAAAGCCTGTAAGTGAGGCATCTAGGTGGACCTCAAAGTCAACTTTGTTATGGTTAAAGTAGGTTACACCATTATACTGATCTAAGAAAGTGAGAAACCAGTTTAGGTCTTGGTGAAAGGAGTGTGTTAAATGAAATCGAGAAACTTGAGTGTTCTCTCTGAGAACTTGCAGCATGCGATTAAGAAAACTTCTTGCAGGACGAACGCATTTGGTAATATAAAGTAGTGAGACCAGTAGGGACTGGAGTTGTGTCTTGGTACAAGTTTTTTTGTTTCTCCATGCATTGCACATAACTTTGATTTCCTGTAATTTTTCAGGAGGTATAGAGATAGTTTTATGAATAGTATTAATTAGTATGCCCAAACAAACCACTTCCGTGGAAGGGGGAACTAGTTTCTTTGTACTGACCTCTTAACCTCTTAAGTCCTGAAGTAAAGATAACAAAAACTAGTATGAATCATGAATTTTTGACGACAATCCAATATATATATAAGATCATCAATGTAATTTAAGAGGGCATTATGACCATGACATTTCATAATGTATCTTATAGCGTCGCTGCACCTCTCAAAAAATCCGAATCCGAGTCAAAATCCGAACGGAACCGATCCGTCCAGATTATTATGGACTATACCTAGGAGATCTATGTCTCCTGGATCTATTCTAAGCTGTCTGAATGCCCTACTTATATCTACTTTATATAATAAGGCTCCAGGGCCAAGATCTCTGAGTTTTTTGGTAATATCATCAATGGACGGATATTGCAAAGTAAAATAGGTATCTAGATATTTACATTTGTGTACGAAATCGTTAACCGAGGCACCCTTGGGCCAGCTAAGATCAACTATAGTTTGCTTGACTGCAGAATTTTGCTTTTCCCTGGTCATAAGTGGAGAAATACGAACAGGGAAAGGATGGTTATCAAATGGGCCATAAATAGCCCCATGTGTTAGCTCTTCGTTAATGTAGGCATCTACACCTGCCTGAAATTAACTTGCAGATGTATGGTTAGTACTTGAGGAGCTCAAAACACTATCTCTATGAAAGTCTAGGGGAAAACCAAACTGCAATAAATCAGGCAGTTGTTGATCCCAATAGTTTCTTAGGTGAGTTCTCCATACGTTAGCCTTCAAATTGGTCTCCACAGGAATACGGCATTTCAAAAAATTTGGAACCCCACTTTGTCTGACTAACTTATGTGCTTCAATAATATCTGGTACTGTGTCCCACTTGACTGAAGGGCCAGTATATGTTTTAAGATCAGTGAAGGGAACATAGCCAAAGATGTTGTCACTTTGTGAAAGGCAAGCCTTGTAGTCTTTACAGTAATCTTTTTGGTTCCAGACATACAATGGGATTTTTTCCTCCCTAACATACGTGCCACAGTGGGGGTTGGAAAAAACCGAATCGAACGCCTGGCCACTCTCTGGAGTTGGCTGGAACTGAAGTCCTCCAGCTCCCAGAGTGGCCAACTGTTGTGTATCTGTTTGAGAAGTACTCTGAGTAACAACCCCAATTTTAGCATTGGTATTTAGGTGAGGTTGATTAATATCATCCCTGGGTCCCTTTTGTGTATGTTTGGAAGCTGTATTAACATTCTTTGCACCCAAATAACTGTTTACAGTGTTTGTGTCTTTATGCAATAGGCTTGTTTGTATTTTCTTTGTTACAGGAACAGCCAAAGCTGCAGCCGTACCCTCCAGACCACTGGACGCATTCTCCTGGGTCTCAACAAGATTTTCATGCAAATTTTGTAATGCTTGAAAGCTATTTTGAACTGAAATATGGAAAAGATCAGAAAAAGTGTCAGCAGGGTGTTGAACCCGGACTTTATGTTTGAGACCAGATGAGGAGGTCATAGCTATGGGTCTGGAAGGTTTGGGTTTGATACTAACCTTGGGAGAGGTAACGAAAGCAGCATTTGCATTTCCTTGAGGAACAGTGACGATGTGAGTACGCCTTTTGTTATGTCGATGATTAGCAGAAGAATCCAGAATGTAATAGGACATTTGGCCAACAACCTGGACGTAAGTTCGACCATTATGAACATTGGCAAAAGCTTTTGAAATATTACACCAAGATATATATCTTGACTTAGGAACTTTGAACTCTTGATTGAATTTTTCGTGAAATTTTTGTGTACTATTCCATACAACTCTGACCAAAATGTGTGCCAATGCTTTCACTCGCCCAAATTTACTCGTTTATTGAAGTCTTGTGTTTGTTCTTACATTCCACCTCAGAATGAGGGAAAGCTTTGCCACTTCTTGTATGGCATGACGAACAGACATGTCGATAAAGAACACCTCTAGTTTTGTGAGTACTTGTATGCATACACGTACCTTGATTGAAAAATTGGCAGGGCATACTTTTGACATTCTTATCTCGCCTACTAAAGTTTTTACTTTGATTTTGACTACTTTGTGTGACATGTCTTTGGGCATGGGCCCTCCTGACCCTATCAATGGCCTCAGTTTGAGTAAAATCCTTAATTTCGCCCTGCTCCATGCGACATAAGAGCACTGCTTGGCAGGCCTTGGCAGCTGACCATGAGAAGTCATTGGCGTCATCTAATAAAGATATTAAGTAATTAAGCATGGCCTCCTTACAATTTTTGTCTGACTCATCTCTCATGGTCCTGCAAAAACCTGCCACCCATTGCCCCATGGAGAGTTGGTCATACGTGACCCTTTCTTTATTATTTCCAGCTAAAACATACTCATGGGGCCACTTGACTCGATTTTTTACTAGGACTTCTACCTGCCCTCCTCTTTGCGATTTTAACTTGGGGTCAGTACCTGTTTTACTGATTTGTTGCAATTTTTTAATCCTATCTTCTACTAATTTTTGAATGGAAGCATTTTTCTTCAAGTTTTCAAGCGTGGGTAAATTCAGTGTTTCAATTCCAGTACTTGCAGTACTTGTTGTGGCTAGGGTTCCGGTAGATTGAACATGTGTATGTGGGCTTTTGACAGTTGTAGTTTTACTTTTATCCCGAGCACCCCTGACTGCAGTTTTGGCCTGTTTTGACTTCTTAACAGACTGTTCCCGCTCTAATTTTCCTAGTCTAGTGCCAATAGCACTCAATTGAGCCAAAATTTGCTGATTAACAATAGTCTGATCCGGCATTGCAGCAGAAGTACTTGGAGTCTCGGACTGTAAACGGTCAAACGAATGCCCCCTTGTACTCACATCATCACTGTCCGACCCGCCAACTACAGCACTCAAATCTAAATCTGAATCAGAATTGGAAGAAACATCAAAATCCTGCTGAGTAACTGATGTGTTACCCAACAGGTTCAAAAATTCAGTATCATCCGACAATTGAACCGGAATAGGAATTTGAACACTTTCAGCCCTAGCCGAGCGCAAGTTATATTTCTTTTGCTCCATTGAAAAATTTGACTGCTAAACTAATAAAAGTACTTAGTAAAAAACTAAAAACCTAAAACTTAAAGCAGTGAAACACACTAGTTCAATGAAGAAAAAGAAATTTGTGTTTTCCAGTGCTACCTCTCCCAAGTCTGAAATGCATATGGAAGAGTGCACGTGGAATTTTCAACACCAAATGCCAGTGAACCAATGAAATGCTCTGTAACAAGCCTAATACTTCCACTACAAAGCAAACATGTAAAATACCAGTACTAATACAGAACTAAGGTGGCACACCAGGAATGAGCTCCCAGTTGCCAAACAACTGACCGCAAAATCTTGACTCCTGCCGTCTTTCATTGACACAATGTAAAGTTTGGGGTAGCTATTTTTTCAAATATTACCATGAGGGGGGGCTGGTTTCATGAAACCTTAAGATAAAAGTCACCTTAAATTTAAGGATTTCCTTGAATTGTATTGTATTTATTCTCCACACAATATCTTTATGTACTATAGGACAGGAAGGGCTGTATGACCAATCCGACTGCACAAGTACAGCCCGACTCTCAAGTTACTGATATTCCCCAAACCGAAAGACAGGGGTTCAAGAACGACCATTTATTGACATCCTTGAGGTTCTTTAGCTTGCTACTGGGGATAGGACCCAATGACAGGCAACCGGCATTTTAAGTGGCCATCGCTGTGTTCCTAGATGAGTGTGTTACCCAGTACACTAGAGTGGCAAATTGACTATCTCCCTCTTAAAAAATCTCAGTTTCAGAAAGTCTCCTTCCTTAAAGGAGAACTTGAAAACTCCCTTAAATTTCAAGGAAGCTAAGGACCTACCTTAAATTTAAGAAAGTGTATTTCAAAGAATGTTTAATAATTTTAAAGGACATCTGATCCCTCCTTAAGTTGCAAGGAAGATCTTTGGTAAGGAGAGTTAAAGGAGGCATTGTAAAACTAAAATTTAAGGTGGCCTTAAACAAAAGAAAAAAATGACCTTCCTTTAGGTGAAAACCTAGGTGATAAAAGTATTTTTACCACTCTGTCACTGAAGGATCACTCAGTCATAAGAATAACTAAGCTTTTTGTATTGCAAGTTTATAAAATAGATAGACTGAACCATTGATGATTTCTGAGTATTTTATTACCCCTTTTATATATATCAGAGTGTTTGTTATCTCTTATCATTTATGCAGTATCACTCCATCCCTTTGTCATATTAGGTAATGTAGTCCCACCCCCACCCCCCTCTGAGGACCTCAAGCTTTTTGGGTGACATTAAATAAACAAAGGTATTGAAATGATATCAAATGAGAAACAAAGACCGAGGCTGGTCAGTGGGGTTGCAGATCTCCTGTAATAGTGGTAGATCTTCAGTAAAATTGTTAAAAGTTTAATTAGATGATCATCATACATCAATCAGATTTATACCATATCTTCCTTTTTTTTTGGCTCTACATAGATATATGAAAAAAACCACTCATCCTCTTTGTTTAAGCAGTATGCTGGTATAAAACCCAGCATATGTAGCACTATATAAACTAAAACTTCATTTTGTTTGCAAAGAACTGAGAAGTGATATTGTCAAATTTTACTGTTTCTTCTTATTATAAATAAAACTGTGAAACCAGCTTTAATTTACTTTGTAAAAAGCTTGGAAGGATACAAGTCAAATTATGAAGAAAAAAAACAAAATCTAATTGCACATTTGTTTTATAATATTTCATCTATCCACTAATATTTTAAAACATAGAAACAGATAAACTTTTGTGTGGACCTTTGCCCACAAGGACTCTTGCCCACAGGACCTTTGCCCACATGGACTTTGCCCACCACATTTTTACAGGGGAGGAACTTTTCATAAAATAATGATATGAAATAATATCCAAAAAATTAGCTTTTTAATTTTTTTATTGAAGTATAAGTGTACAATATCTACCATATTAAAGGTCAGCTTCTTATTATATTATCGAATTTTAAGTATGTAATGTTACAATGTACATGTAGTAATATTCCCAATGACTGTTGGACTTTCTTGAAACCTTTTTTTATATGTATGCATTCTTCATTGCAAAGATTTTGGTATTTTTATTGTTCCCATTATTGTTTCCATTTTGCAATACTATGTAAATCTACCAACAGTGAATTAAATGCTAATGAAATCAACTTGCATACTTTATATAGTGCAACTTTAGTTCAGTTAATGTTTTTCTCTTTCAAAACTATATATCCTGAGTAGTTATCTGAATGGAGTATTGATTGATTGGTTGGTTGGTTGGTTGATTGATTGATTGACTGATTGTAGGTGAACATCCTACACTGTCAGATTTTTGTGGGCAGCAAATTTCCTTGTGGGCAATGTGCCTGTGGATAGAGTTTGCATTGGACAAAGTTCTTGTGGGCAAAGTTCGTATCAGTCGTCTGGGGATACCATTTTGCTTTCAAAATAAAAATATTGTAGATTGAATTACTCAAGTTGTTATATGAGTGGTTGATCATGTTTTCCTGCAAAATTATATCACACAGGAGGGGTCCCATGACAAAAATACCCAGTGAAAACATGTTGCGTAACTGATGACCTGTCTGGGGAGATGTTGGCTCCGCGTTGGCCCAATCTAGATTCCTGTTTTGGTCTTATTCTGTTTGTTGTGGGGTCTCTCTTGAGCCCCAGCCTCTACCTCTTTTATGATGTCCTTCAGAAGATAAGAGTGTGTTTGTTTCATTCAAACTCTCACTCTTACTTCCAGATCCCTCCACTTGCCAGTGGGAGGTCAACTGATTTCTTCCATTTCAGTTGAAATGTTTGGGTGCCAGCCTTTCTGTTTCCACAAACCTGGAACTTGGTTTTCACCTTACAGTGGTATCTTTCAGATTCCACTTTCCTGATATCTTCTTCAGCTTTTTCTTCTCCTTAGAAGGATGCTGTTCTTTGTCAATCAGGCTCACACTTGCTGTTCGTTTTAGCACTTCAAGTGCCTGGGCTCATTTTGTCCTGTTTTTTTTGCTCAGGTCCTTTTCCTTGACAAAGAGATAGAAGGCTGGAAACCAGCATTAGATTTAGATCTTTTCCTGGTTTTCCAAACTATTAGGATGGAAACTTTTTAGTTGATCATTCTAGTTGGTTAGTGGACCACTTCTCTTGTCCTCTATTTGCCTCCTTTCTTTCTTTTGTCTCCTTTGGCTCACTCTTACTCAGTCTTGTGCTCTTGGGCAAGGTGTACCAATTTATGGCAATGCCTTTGAGCCTAGCCACTGGTCCCTCAGGATTTACTTCTTTAGTCAAAGAAGTAAGAAAGTTGGTTCTGAGGTTGGACGTCTCAATGCACATGTGACTACAAAATTGGCTCATTAGAGCCAATAATTGTCAGAGGTTTATTTTGCAACTCTGTCTTAGAGTTCACTCTTAACTTGGGGTGGTTCTTAACAGGAAGTAATTAGATCTGTTCCTACAACAGGTCTCATTCCTAGGCCAGGTTTTTAACCTGTCCAAAGGTGTTCCTCACAGGGGCAAGGTTTTCTGTCTATTCAGCAGGTCATCTTTCCTCTGCCTTAGAATACCTTTTCTTTTCCTCTCCGAATATGCACCTTTTATTTCTCTGACTTCCACTAAGAAGCTATTTCTTCAAGGTCCTGCATGCTTATGACACTTTTTCAGTGTCATCTGAGGACACTTCTTTTCCTTCTAAGGTGCTGTGGATTCTCCATTCTTGGATCCTTCTGTGAAGGTTCCTTTAAGATGGCCGTTTCCAAGGAACTTTGTCTTTGAATTCCTCTCTTCCACCCTAGTTGTAACATCCACTTACATGGATGCTTCACTTCAGGGTTTTCATTGGATGGTTCACTTGTCCTTTTGTCAAAGGATACTTAAGATAGTCTCAGGCAACATTATTGTCTGTGCTTTATTTTTATTACAAGAGAGCTTCCAGTCTTGGGACATGTTTCACTCTTTTGACACCTGTTTGCCATTTTTCTACAAGAACAAGCCTGTTCTTCCTCCTACTCATGTTCCAGGGGCTTGAATCTTCAGCAGACCATCTCTTTAGGTCTTATCAGACCCTTCATATAGAGTGGTTTCTCAATTCTTCAGTTGGCTGTCTCAGATTTCACATCTGATTTAGATCTCTTTGCCATGTGATTTAATCACAAGCAGCTCTTGCATGTGCCTCCTGTGCTAGATCCTTAGGCTCTGGCAACAGATGCTTTGGTGTTCATTTGGTCTGGAGTACGGTTCTCCTTTCCTCCTTCAGCTCTTTGTCCACTAGTGGCCTGAAGTTAGTCAACTGTCAGAGCTGTAGGATGCTTCTTGTTGCCTTCCTTGGCAAACCAAGGTTTGGCTTCAAGATCTCCTTTAAGAAAGCCAGTGGTTCCTCCTCTAACTCTTCTATAACAACCTCATCTACAGGTTAGTTATTTTATAGAATTCCTTTATTTATGCCTTGTGGCTGAAGTCTCCTTACAGAAGAATGTTCAGAGGAGGTGTCCTGGAGGATATTTAGTCCTCCATAACTGACTATGAAGCAAGGTGGAGCGGCCACTTTACCATGCTTCAACTGTCCCTTTTATTACTGAATTTTCCTGTGTAGGATTTATTTTCTCAGGCAATAGGGATATAGGTCAACTCTCTCCATGCAGTAACTTGGAGTTGGGTTCCTATAAGAAGCTTAGAAGACTCCTTTAGGGCTTCTTTAAGTCCAGGGTAGTCATCACCTACCTGATTGGTACTTAAATCTTGGTTCTGCAGGCTCTTACCAAGGCTCCCTTTGAATGCTTTACATTTGCTGAGCCAAGTTTTTCACATATAAGACAGTCTTTCTTACTCCTTTGCTTCGGGAAGGAGAAGAAGTGATTTTGATTCTTTACTTAAAGGTCTCTTCTCACTCTCTAGGGATGGCCTAAGTCATCCTTAAGTCAGATCTTACTTTCCTGGCTTAAGCCAGTTTCCTTCAGAAGGCTCTTCCTGCTTTGACTTTTGTCTTGGTCAGGCTGACTTAGAGTACAGTTCCTTCATTTCTATCAAATTCATTAGATCCTTTATATCTCACAATTCTGACTATCCTAAGGAGCACTTCTTCTTTGTCTTTCTTCTGAAGTCCAAAGAGGGTGATATTGCTGCTCAGACAATATCTATTTGCATTAGCACTTCATCCTTTATTCCCTCAAATTCTGTTTGACTTGTGAAGGCCCATGATGTTTTTGCCCAGGCCTCTTCCTGGTCTTTGGTAAACAGCAGTACATTTGTCTTATGGGTTGTATGGGGTCATTTCTTAGAAGGGTAGTCGTAGGGATAGAGGACAGCAGTGCATACTAGTTGGTGCAAGATTCCGCACAAAAAGTAATAGGAAATAGCCCAGATAACATTCCACCGGTGGAACAATAGCATATGGTTCGCAGATTTTGCCACCGTTGGGCCACCATTGGCCCACCGGTGGCTATTGGTTGCATGTTCAGCAGTTTGCCAACTTTAGGCCAACGGTGGCTTTCCAACCAACTTTTAGAATGCATATGTCCATAGAATTTTCCACCGATGGGCCAACAGTGGACTTCTGTTCAAATTGGCAGTGAGCAATATAAAATTTTGGGGAGACTTAATAAAAATTTATTCAATGTGTGTCTAAGAATGAGATTTTAGTGAGCCCACAGTTTTAGTTCACTATTTAACAATTTTAGACATAAAAACAATATTTTTTATTATAAATTCACAATATAAAAGTTGTTTTGAACATATTATAACTTTATCGATGAATTATGGAATAGCAAATTAGGACATGATCACCATTGTTAATATTTTCCTGTGACCATTTGTAGTACGATTGATTACATCAAGGGTCATGTGACTTCTTATTGATTCCCTTAGCTTTCCCTCTGCTCAAAACCTGTCAGTGATTTGCGTTATCCAAACATGGCCACATAACTCCATGCCCCAATCTGATTGGCTAATACTGTTACAGAATGCCAACCAGCATATTGCCACCGGTAGGACAATGTTGGCTCAATGGGCAAAAAGATGGTGGCCCACCGGCGGTCCACCAGTGGCCTGCTATCTTGGAACAAGCAACCTCCAACTTTGTCATTTCAGGTCAAGCAAGTAATCAAACCCAAGACCTGATATATGGGAGGCAAGCGTATTGTACATTATGTCACCATGTTCCCTAGAAACACCTACGCTCTACTAGATTTGCTCAAAGTCTGTGTATCCTTGACTGATTCGATGATGACTGATGACATGAGTGCACTATGACAAGAATTCCAGAGCAAGGGGGTCAGTATGAGACAATACAAGTGCCGAGTTTGTTGTTTAAAAAGTCATACAGTACGTATCCATATGTTACACAGAAAAGATGAAAGGAGTTTTATCAAAGTCTAGTACCCCACAAAAACAACCTCCACAATTGCATGGGAATAAATTAAACATGGGAATTAGCAATACAAAATGCAAAAAGTAATACTGTGCCCAATGAAAACTACACAAGCAAATGATTTTATAGGCAACACCCGTTTTGGATTGCGATTCAGTCGTATTAGACCGTTTCATGCAATAAACTCACCCATATATCCTGGTCAGCCATTGGGGTTGATTCTTTCTTGTAAGCCAATCAGAGTTCTGCTTTCTCCAATGTGCTTCTGTATCTGGTGTTTCAATTCATTTGTCATCTAGAGTTTAAGGAAACAAGACGTTTTTTTTATTGACTTTATATTTGTTGATGTTATTTTGGCTACGCACATGGCCTCTGATGTTCTACCCAAGCCTGTTGTGGCTTATTGCAAGAAATGCACAGTGGAACATGAGAAACCAGTAGGTACAAAGTGTGAACGAATTAAAAATGTTAGCAAGGACTCTGAAAAATGGGACCCGAGTCACGAGATCTTGTCTGCAAAGAAAACACCCAAGGGGAAAGCAGTTGATACAAGTGACAAGATGCTGGACTTGGTAATGAATACGATGAGCAACTTAACAGAGAAGTTAGCAGCTATGGATGAGCGAATTACTGGATTAGCTTCGAAAATTGAACTCACGCCTGCAAAACCTACAGCGTAAATCTCGCTCACAAGAGCAGACGAAGCGAAGAGGAATAGCGGATTCAGCAGAAGCATTGTTTGCATCACCAAGTAACATGACTGCGGTGACACAAGAGGGGGGAACCTCTTATTCCCAGGTGTTTCTGGATATTGAAGTAGCACTAAAGCCGTTAACAACTCCAGCGAGAGCGAAAAAGCAGAAGCCAACGTTGGACTTAGGCATTACACCTTTGAAATATGAAACCACGTCTCGTGCACAAGCTACAACCACTGTTAGTGCTCTGACTCAAGTTGTGACTGATAATGTGACACGTACACCAGCAAATGTGGGAGTTTCATGGACATTGCCTAAGGAACCTACACAACAATTACCTATGATTACGAATGAAGATGTGACAATACAGTACTGTAACCAAAACACACTTTTTAGGCATATGGATGAATTTGGGAACTTAGTAAAAGTGCAGGGACCTGTTGAATCTACAGTGGAGTCTCGTGATGTCTTTGTGCCGGCTACAGAGCGCAGTATTGTTAGTGAACCAACACCAGCACCAATTATGGATATCTTGCGTTCCAACCCCCTCATTCAACAAATGGTGGAGGAGAGGTTGGCTGTGTTAGAAGCGAAGATGAAACTTGATTTCAGGGAGGTATGGATCGCCAGCGACAAAGTGGCAGGTACAATGTGTCAGACCCTCCTCATGTCACCCCAGATTTAAGATGGCCAAATGAATCTTGTGTTATTGGTACAGCAAGAAAACAAGTGACATTCGACGAATTATCGCTTGGACAATTTGTAATTGGATTTGTGAACAACGTTCTCGACACGCAACACGTTCCGACTATGAGGAATATGTTATTATAACTGGTAGAAATGGTTAAGCTTGCTGAGAACATCTCTTGGTCCATTGCCAGGGGTGCCTTTGTTGCTTCAATGTTGAAAGTAGAATACGAAAGTATATACTGGAATGACACCCTTGTTCTGGCAGACCATCGTTTAACATATTCTCATTCTGCAGTGCTTGCAGGTTCTACTACCATGTCTCCGCGTCCATCTCCAGCCACCCCTGGTAATGGGTCAATTAAGAAGATCACATGCAAGTGGTACAATGAGGGGACTTGTCCATATTCTGCTGACCATCTAGATACAGCAGGGACAACTTTATTCAGACACATGTGTTTATATTGCTTTAAAAAGCTTAAGAGGAATAATGCACATGTTGAGGCTGATTGCCTCAAGAAGAAATCCATGACTGACTAGGACAAAGTAGGCTATGACTGTATTTTTGATGAATATTTGAATAGTAAAATTAATGTGTTTGGCAAAGAACATACATTTGATTCTAAAAATGGTGTTGGGTGTTTTATGGGGTGCTCCCCACAGTTTAAACATGGTCAGTGTTCTACACATGTACTTGCCACTTTCAGTTGTTTAACTCACTTGCATAGATGTGGTCCTTATAATAATAGTAGGAATCGTTTTGTATATAGTTACATTGGCTTGCCTTTGTTTTTTCTTTACAATGTTGGCCCGTGTGATTTTGATATTCAACTCTTGCGTGAGTCCTGTTCAACGTCAATGTGATGGGGATGTTCATGATGAGATCCCATTTAAGTTAACCTTGCCTTCTCTAGATAACTTACTTCCCACTTTGCAATGCCTGTGTTCTAATGCACGAAATTTCAAAGTGGACATCTCACGTGCTTTTAGGAATGTACCTGTAGATCCTGGGGATGCTATACTTATGAAATTTCAAGGTGGACATCTCGCATACTTTTAGGAATGTACCTGTAGATCCTGGGAATGCTATACTTATGCTTTGGGGATGAAATGGAGAGTTTTATGTGGATAAATTCTTAGCATTCGGGGCAGTGCATGGCACGGATTTGAATCGATATATACTAGCCAGAGATTTTTTTGTTTTTAACTAAATTGATGACATTTATGCGTGTTGCCATCTGGACCAAGCACCTCACGCTTTTAAAGCTTTAAATCAGGTCATATCTGCGGTTGGACTTCCCATTAACCCTGACAAAGTGTTTCCACCTACTACTGTATTGTCGGTTATGGGAATTGTGATTGACATTAACCAAGGCACGTTTAGCATAGAAGAAAAAAAGTTACATGAGATTCAAATTCTATGTCTTCAAGCTTTTCTCTGAGATTATATAACAAAAAGAGTATTTCAGTCCTTACTGCTTTATATAGCAAGATGCGTGATTGCTTTTTCTCAGTAGGTTACTCATGACTTTTTCATGAAAGAATTTAATGGTGTTGTGTGTTTTAACAAATTTGTGGTTCAACACCATATTTATGTTGATGCTAGTCTTCAAAGATTGGGAGGAGTTTGGGGATCTTGTGTGTACTCAACTCTTGTCCCTACAAATGTCATAGGTCAACTGTCCATTACCCAATATGAAATGTATAACATTTTGTTAGCTCTCCGCATATGGGCCAGTGAGTTGACTGACAGGGTGGTTGTCCAAATGTTGGTTTTGGGGGTAGTTTAAGGTGGACTCCAGCAGTGCCTTGGAGCAGCTGTGGATTACCAGATCTCCACTATGTCCACTTCTGTCTGTACTCGCTTGGCAGCAACTATTGAGAGGTCTAGGATCGCCACAAAGACAGAAGCGAAACACTTGGTAGCTCTTTCACAGTTTATTCTAGTTCAATAAACACAAGTCCCAATTACAATTCAACACATTCTCACGAGTGAGAGAGCAAACTAGGCTCTCCCCCTCTGCATACTATTTCATGTTCTTTCACTTATTAGTGTCCTGATCTCCTTCCTAAGCTCAAGGCTGAGACTCTTATACTGGTCACTGTACACTAACACATATTACTTGTCACCAATTACTGGGTTTATTTCTAAGAGGTCTATCTCACAGAAGCGGGGATTGGCTGTGGCTATTATTAGAGGCGGTGTGCTATGTGACTATTGATTTCTACTGTTAAATCCAAAGAGAGTTAATTTACTGAGGCACTTTGCCTGTGTTTTATGGAATTTAAAGATTATTAATAATTAAACAGTTTCATCTAAATTCTTCACCATTACAGTGGTTTGTGTGCACTGTGATAATGAGAGTGCAGTCACAGTCTCGAATACTGGAAGAACTAAAGATCCGTTCTTGGATTTGTGCCTCAGACATTTGTGCCTCAGACATTTGGGCAGCATTGGGTCAAACTTCCTGCCATGAGGGATTCTCTCATGTGCCCTGTTCAGATGTTAGCTGCTGCTTTGTTTGCAAAATTTCATTTGAAGTCTTCTGAACCATTAGTCATATTAGACGAGTATCACCTTTTTACTCAGTCGCATTTGAGATCTTGTTTAGCCACATTCTTACTGACTATGGGGGTGCCTTTGGAAGGGCACAGGTTTTACATGTTTCATAGATCAGCAGCTACCATTGCGTATGATGCCAAAGCTTCTCTTAAAGCGATTAAAACACATGGTTTGTGCCATAGTGATGCAATATGGTCATAATTTCTGACAATACTGCACAGGCTCTTCAGGTTCCTCTTACACTTTAACACCTTGTTTATAACCTACTACAAATGTTGATTGGGGTTTGGGCTATTCTCATTTGTAGTTTTAATCTCGTTTGTGAGATCTTGTGGGTGTTTTAAGTTACAAATCTCGTTTGTCAGATTTCACGTGTTTATTAATGTACATTTCATTTCAGATTAATGTATACATGATAACAACATAGAAATTAATAAATGGTAGTGCCCAAATCTCATCTTATTTTTCATGCGTTTGAGAATACAAATGATATGGCAACATCAAAAAGATATACAACCTGTTGCTTAAATAAATTAACATCATGATGAAATCAAGTACACATGTCTTTATTTTGCCAGAAGCCGGAGCAACAGTAGCAGCAGCAGTAAATTTTGTATTATTAGAATCATCTAAGATTAGAGAACCGAAGGGTAATATCCTAGTTTCAAATAAGAAAGTTATCGTAACAGCTAATTAATTTATAAGTCTGAAAGCTGCTACAACGTACAGTCTTGTTGATTTATTTATTTGGGGTTTTACGTCGCTTTCAACACTGTACAGGTCATATCACGACAGGTAGTTGGATGGGCAGAGGAAACCAGTACATAGAGTTCGCTAGGGTTCTGTACTGTAAACTAGCGACCAACGGCAAGCAACTACCAGCTTTCCCACATAAGGCCTTGACGGGGATCGATCCCCGGCCTCAGAGGTGTGAGGCGAGAGTGTTACCACTCTGCCACCGTGGCCCCCACCAGTCTTGTTGAAAGAGGGTAGGAAAACTGGCTAAGCATATAGTTTGTCCTGAAGGAAAAGATAAGTGATTCAATCTGAAAAAAAGATTGCCCTTGCAACCTTAGACTCCTGAATGTTAGGATTCAGAAAGAATATTTATTACACCAAGCCCCGATAGCTGCTGTGCATTAATTAGCAGACTGGTGTGACATAATCTTCCTGTAGGACTTTAAGTTAACTCGTATCACCATAAAGATAAGTCATGAGTGACTTATTACTGAAAAACTCAGTTATTACTACTTGGGGCAGAAATGCTGATCTTGCAAGTTTTAAACATACTTAAAATATTGAAAAACATTTAGTACCAACACCAAGAATATGTTCCCATCCTAAGGACTAAAACATAAGTTATACGTTCAATATGATTAGGGCAGTCAGGGGAGAAACTCATGAAAATGGGATTGGGGTTATAGGAAAACAAAAGAAATAACCAGTGAAGCTTCCCTTCTTTGGCATGGAGGTGGAAAGGTTTTGATGTTTAGGGCGTTCATAAACCTATGGGGTAGCTATCGCCTGCCTTCCCGATTTCAAACTGTCTGAATTTATCATAAACTAATTCTTATCAGATTTTGCATTGGTAAACACTATGGCAAACCTATCATAATCATAAACCCATACTATGGGGTTTAAGTCCATCTTTGGGATTGTATCTTGATCAGAAAGTCATTGTTTTGGTGACAAATCTTTCGGGAGCTTTTCAAATGCAAACCTTTGGAAATTTGAAAAGAGCCAATCGAATGGTCTCCCAAAACATCCCAAACAATGGAAAAGATTAGGATAACATTAAAAGATGGCTCCACATTGAGTTTATGATGGTTTCCTGATGCCGATGGGATTTAATAAAATCACATCAAAGTGGTCTGATACTGCACATTAACTCCCTGATTCAGGCCTCAGCATTCATTTTATGCCTATTGGCTAGATTTCGAAGAGGCAGGAAACTTGTGTGAATAAATACCAATTTTTATCAGACTTGTAAAGAAAGACTTGTAAATTTAATGGATATCATTTGTGTTACTTTTCTGAGTAGATTTTTTATAGGCTTTCAAAAATATTACAAAATGACTCCAAAGACGGAAGCAAAAGAGAAAAGTTACTACTACTCCCATTGGCACTGACAGACAATATTGAATAGCCCATGCAGTGATACCAGCATTATCACAGAGACCCATGGGCTACTGGGGATGAGGTATTGGTGACCGTGGTAGCTGAAAATGTTTTTGGTGATGAAGAGGATGGTCAAAGGGAAAAGGGCAAGAGATCGGCTGTGGCTTTCAGTGAGGAACAATGGATCACACTGAAAGATTATTTGAAGGACAATGAGCTAATGTATAACAAACAACTGATGGATTACAAGGACCCTAACAAGGTGAGGCGCTGTGGGACAAATTTTGTCAGAAAATGATCTGGACAAGGCTTCATGGAAACATTGGTTCCAAAGCCATGGGTCTATTTGTGGGAAACTGACATACATGAAATCAGGACAGGGTACACCTCATCTGACCAACAGATAGAAGTTGCTGAAACAGAACTTCAGCTTCCTGCACACCCACAATATCAGGCATATTTCACAAAAGAGTGCTTTTAAGTCCTTGAAGAGGCCACAGTTTCCAATCAATCAAAAGTTGGCATATCAGAGTCATCAGGGCAGCCCACCACAAAGACCGTTTCAGTGGACATGATTCCTCTTGGCAGTTCCAGCAGGGCCTTACATGGACTGACATATGATCCACGTAGACTCTCAGCTGTCCCTCCACCCATTCTCAAGGCCCCTGAACTTGCCACACTCGTTAATGATGTCCAAAAACACCATGGGTGAGTCAGAGTATTATATGGAAGTCCATGAACAGCACCAGAAAAGCCAGAATGACCAGTGGTCTCCTTATTGCGAGTGGCTGTACACTAAACTTAAGAACCTGCCCAGCGATTCCTATGAGTATTTTCAAGTAGAGATATTTGCACTCATATGTAATCTTACATGCAAGGACAGGCAGCAATAAGAGCAACAGAATCTACTACAGAAAGCCCACATTTGAGCCCACTGGCACATTCACGCAGTAACTAGTTTCACAATAGCTGATGCCACTCCAACAGCAGAGCCAAGCACAGCAGCAAATAATGCGTCACCAGCCAATGTAACAATGTACACCAGTCTGACCCACAGTTCGAAAGCAGCAGCTTGTTCCAGAACAAATGCAGTGGCATGTTCCACAGTAAATGCAGCCACCAAGCCAACCAGTGTACCAGCAAGTTAATCAAGTAATCAGGCTATTTTATCAAGTTATACCAATTTTATAGCCTGATCAAGTAACAGTGCACCATATACAGTGGACATAGTCCAAGCTGCATGTCCTCACCCGATGTGACAACCTCAACCACCTTCTACAACCTCATGTCTTCTACTCCAGTGGACCCACCCTCAGTAGCCTCAGTAAAGTCTTTATTTGGGTCACTTATCTGCGCCTTGCCCAACATGTCAGTAAACGAGAGCTCCAGCAACGTAGACAGCCCAAGGCTAACCCCCATCCCAACCAGAGAATGACCAGCAGTAGTAGATGACACTGTGTATATGTCACCATGATTCTGTTAAAAGCTGAATTTTTGAGGACCTTTTTGGGGCCTCAAATTCATCCAAGACAGTTATTTAGCAATCTGCTTAAATTATACAATTAAGCAAAATGTCCACCTAACACATAAAGAGACCAAAATCCACAAGTGCACACGCTATGTCCAAACCTTGTCATTCATCAGTTGGCCCAGAGTAAAGAAGTATTGGCAAGTCAATAAATGTCCAATGATAGTTTCACAAGCAGCCCCCACAAAATATATATTATAAAGCCAAAGTTCCCTGGTTAAAACACAAAACCATGTAAAGTATGTCCAGGCATTTTTAAAAATACTTCATTCCACCCCTTTAACAGAGTTGGAATTTTTCCTTATTGACCACAATTGAGAGCTCTCTCACCTAATCCAGTATCTGCTTCAATCTGTGTCAATCTGAGCTGAATCACTTGTCTGAATGAACGAATAGACTTTACATTATTGTCCACATAGTACACACTGCTGCCCACGCTCTCTAGATTAAATCCTTTGCAGCTGGCACGGCACAACTCCTTCATTCCTGAAGTAGTCAGCCAAAACACCTATCTTTGCCTTGCCAGCTTCTGGTTTCTTCACAGATAGAGCACATTGTTTCCCTACAGCACCCCCTGCTCTGGGTAAAATTACCATCTGCTCGATCTCTGGCAGAGTAAACTGTGCAGATCACACGCAAACTGTTACGATATCCATTATCATGTCAGACTCCTGCTGCATGGTGGATTACAGCTCCCAAAATCTGCTGGCCAAAATATCAAAAGCATTTTCAACAAACCTTTTGACATGGCTGATCAAGTAGTTAAACACACTCTTATTGATGTACACAGTTCTGCGAGAAAAGGGCCTTATCAGCCATAGGGGGGGAAGGCATGGTCTGTCAGAAGAAAATAATTCACTGCCTTCCACCAACAAGTGAATCATCTTGGGAAAAGCTCATGATGCCATACTCAACCTTCCTCCTGAGATCACAGTACAGGAAAACCTGTCAGTCAGAGGTGGATCTGGCAGCAGCAATGTCATACAAGATGAATTTGTAGTCATGAAGTATTTGCTGCTGGCATGTTTTGGATATCTCAATGGGATTTGCTTTTCATCCAGGACACTAATGGCATGGGACATATTAGAGCACTCTCTGAAGCCCTGCGCTGTCTCCTTCCAGTCATCAGGGTGGTGGGATATAATAGCATTTCATCTCGGTAGTGTCTTATGATGGCATCACAGACCTCAGGGACAATGTGCTTTTATGATGGTCGACCACCCACCCTGTAGGTGAAGTGCAGGGAAATGTAACTCTCTCCTGTTGCCAACTTGAGGCCTGGGCTGAGAGGTTACCTGAACTAGGTTCTCTGTCTTTAGAGATCTGGGGTCAATTGCTATTCAATTTCATTAAAGAGCTCTGGGTACATCCACATAAAGTTTCTAAATGGGGGCTGATCTTTTGCATTCAATTCAGCAATCTAGTTCTGGTAATGCTCCTGTCTCAAGTATCACAGCCTGACACAAAACTGTGATGCCTTTCTCTTTTTCCTTGACACAAAGCTTCTCCTGAGCCTGACTATGATGTCATCATTTCCCTGAAGAGTTAAAGAAAAATGGTATCTGCATAATTTTCTATAGTAGTCTTCCACTGGGGCCGTCTGGTCGGTAACTACAGATTTTTAGAGGGTCTGAAGCAATGTTTGCAACGCGTCAGTTAGGATTGGTTACACTTTCCAGGCTGGGAACAGAAAGAGACAAGCCCTAAACAAAAACCGACAAGCCGGTTACACAACAGACAAGCCAGGATCTGTGTAGGACAAGCCAGCTTCATGTTTATGACCCATGGCTTGTCTGCTGATGAAATATCTGTCCAAGGACAGTCGGTTTGCGAATTGCATCATTTGGAATCTGGCATGTGATGGATTACATCTGGTGGCATTTCAAGTATAGGAGTTTCTTTTTAACAATTATCTTGGGCAGTGTTAAGTTGAAGTTGGCTTACCTTATATTTTGGGATTTTTCTTTTTACGAAATGCTGCTTGTAAACCAATAAAATGGATACTAAGAAGAGCAAAAGAGTGCGGAAGATCCCACAGACAGTGTTCCTGAATTGAGCTGGGGGACACTTCAGTAGATATTCAATGGAAGAGGCAAGAGAGGGAGGCAAGAGAAAGGTAGAAAGACGCACAGACAGAGGGAGGGGGAGACCAGAAAGGAGCAGGCAAGAACTGAGGAAATATACTCACAAGAGGAGGGAGTTGTGGAAAAAGGGCCAAGACAGACAAAAGTGACACAGAAACAGAGGCGGGAGGAGATGCAGGAGCATCACAGTCATGCTACAAAAACGGCCACATGACCAATATTTATCTATGTCATGAACTCTGATGAGGAGGCCATAGTTGACTTTGTGAAAGACCTCGAGTAGTTGTACGATAACAGTAATGAACATTTTAAGGACAAAGCAAGGAATAAGTGTCTCTGTGAGAGGTTTGCCAACAGTAGCAAACAGTCTGTCAAAGTGTGCAAGAACTAGTTTGACTCGCAGAGGACAAGTTATGGCAAGCTTATGTAATCAAAGTCCGGACAAGTCCTGAAAGAGATGATGGAATGTTAGAACTGGATACAGGACAAATTTGGATTCCTGAGGTTGTACATTCAATGCTTAGCATATTGTCAGGAATCAAGTCCCTGGGCTGAGGAGTCAGTGCTTCAGCTGCTTCAGCACATATCCAGAGTCTCCACCGACACAAACACCACAGCTTCAACAAGTCACCAGCCCCACAGTAGCTTAAAGCAAGTCATGTACCAGTTTACACAGATGAGAACAATGCTTTCTTTAAAAATGGAGGGATTGGAAGAGAAAGATTTTCACACATTTAGAAATGAGGATGTCAAGCTTCTTAGCACCATTCAAAGCAGGGCAGAAGAACATGGTCATCAGGTCCAGCAACAGACACTTTCATGGAGCTCAAGTGCAACTTCAACCGTTGTGTCACAGACATTTCAACAGCCACAACAGCCAGCACCAGCTACAAGGGAATACATCTTAATCATCCCAGAGACTCAGATGCCTGCAAGCCAGGTCATCCAACAAACTGGAGCTTCAAGACCACTTACCTTCACGTTGAAGCCGATGAAGCACTTCAAACCTCCATCAGGTCTCTGCTACAGGTGCAGAAAGTCAACACAACAAATCAGGACTTTCAAGCTTCTTCAGAAATCTGTGATGAGCTATCTGCAGATTGACACACGGCAGCCATTTTCACGCGCCAACATGCCAGCACCAGCCACCTCTCCTCCAACCACCACTGCTGCACAGCAAGAACATCAGCAGCCACCTGCCCAGCCTTATTCTCAGCCTCCTATGCAGCGAACAAACGCCAAACGGCAGCTGCAGTAGAACCACTGTCATTGCCTCTAGGCAATCCTTTTCAGAACTACTGCTGTAAACAATTTAAGGTCCCGTTCTCTGGAGTTCCAGGCTATTCTTTCTTCCTGTGTGAGCAGTCTTCTGATGTAGTGTTTCACCATCCATGGCATCAAGGCAAATGCATTGTCACCTAGCAGGAAATTAAATAGTACAAATCTGGCCCTCCCTCCCCCAGTGGTTCAGGTGCTGGAAGCCCCAAGGCGCCATCCTTGATCATCTCCCTCAAATGACTTTTGTTGTAAAATCTGTGCATCTGAGCAAGAACTACTTGACCAACAGTCTATCCACATGGATCTGTATTCTGCATCTACCAGGGCCAGGAGAACCAGGGAAAAGAAGCCCTTTTAGTTGTAATACAAGTCGTCACTGCCTGATTTCTTTGGCTTCTTCATGGCAATATGCTTCCCGTCTATTGCCTGGGGGGACATTCCATCTGGTTCTGAACTTTTCCACCACCCTTTTCCACTCACTGGGGCTAGTTGGGCAGCACAAATATTCTTCTGCTGACCTGGGGGACGAATTTGCAGATGGTGCTTCGGCCAACCAGCCAGTGGTACTGCAAGCAGGTGCAGGTCTCTCTTGTTGCCAGGTGTCTCAGTGTTATTGCCAGTTTTAGTTCAACTTCTAGGGGCTTCCTGAAATTGGTGACTGACTTCTTGATGCGGTGGTGTATGCATTCGTCGATGAGGTAAAAAAGGCAAGTGGTATCGTGACAAAATTCTGGTATACTGGGATGTCAGTGTGTATGAGGTCGGCCACGAGGTTGCTGTAACATCCTTTTTCTTTTCTTTGGAGAATCTAGGGCATGGCCCAGGGGTTGGGTAGCTTTATTCTTCTGGGGGCTGGTTGGGGCTGTGGCTGGGGTGCTGGCTGTAAGGCAGGTTCTGGTTCTGGGTTCTGTCATCAAATCATGATGCAAATCAAAAATTGAACTCAATTAAAACCAAAAGTACCCTCCACTTATGTAGCAAGTCTCCCTCATGTATAACTGGCATCTTTGCAGTGACAAATGATGTTTTTGTCAGCCAGAGGAGGTTTGTATAGTGTTGGATCGATTCTGACTCCAGGAATCCAGAATCTCCAGCCATGGAGAAAATGACTCACAGTCGGGATCTTGAACCAGACAAGCTGGTATGTCCTTTTTGAACACTTTTTTGTGACTTTTGCCACTTTTGCACGAGTCGTAAGGTCAGTTCTAGGGTCGGCTCAAATGGAACACCCCATGAAGTGCAAATGGCTAATGAATTTGACCTCCGTAGACACCCCCTATATATAGATTTAGGTCAGGTTAGGAGGCAATCGTGAAACACAGCACAGTTAATCAGAAAAGTGCTATAAATAATCTTTTCAGTCTTCTGGATCACATACCCAATCTTTTTCATCATACACTGGTTCAGATCGATTTTATAGATGTTCAAGGCCATTGTACATTGATGGAGGCCATCATATAAAATGAATTAATCGGGACCCAATTGCAAAACCAATCGAGAATCTATTGTGCAGATCACTAACCCCAAAATCCAATCAGGAAGTGGTTCAGAGGGTAATTGTAACATTATTGTAAACCCTTTCCCTGTAAACTTTTTCTCTGCAATAACCACACCCCCTCCCCCCACCCAATCCATGGAAAACTTGAATTGGGGTGTAGGTTTATGATTGGATTGCCCCATTACTTTTTTGGTTACAGGACGTAACTTTTCACTTAGGACATGTAACATGTTTTGTCAGTTTTTTTTTTACTTTTTTCAACTAGCCACCTCACATGCTATGAATCGGATAAATCTTTGACTAAAGACTCATTTTATGGGCTTAGTTATGGGCTCACTTGATTGCTTGACTATTCAGCCCAGACTGGGTCAGGAGACTTTAAATAAAACTTTCTTTCTTATTTTTAAATCTTTTTGTACTTTTTATTTATGTCATTATAATGAAATATAACTAATGTTAATGTACATTTTCAAGTAATTATTCTCACGTGACAAATTCCAAGATTAAACTTAAATCCTGCCTTAGTTTCAAATCCTAAGTTTGTTTTAACTATATCATCCAGGATAACGTTTATATTTAGTTGAAAACCATGTGTATACTTGTTTGTGTTAAAAGCAAACTGAATTGACAGATTTTGTACTTTGGACACTAATCCTGTAGATTTGAGCCAGAAGTTTGGCTAAGTCTGATGCTTTTCATAACTTGGCAAAACGTGGGCGTTTAAACTTTTTGTTATGTGTTGTTTTCAGTAACCCTTTACAATGTTCCTTGACTATGACTTTATTATTTATAGACTATTGCCATATATGTAAATTTGAACAGAACATTGCCCTCATGACACTATGTAACCTTATTTCACCTGTTATTTGTATTAAACTGGCATGTACTGTCTCAGTACTAGCCTAGCTTCGCATGGGCATATTACCTCTAAACATAAAAACTGGACGATATTTCCAAAAAGAGTTAAATGAAAGATCGTGTTTACTGTGTAATCAAAACTCTATGGAAGATGAACATCACATTTTGTTTTCTTGTCCTGTATACAATGCTGAGCGCGGCAACTTGTGTAAATTAATTGATAGTTTTAATCATTTAATCCCAGATGAGCAGTTGTGTCTTTTGATGAACTTGAAGTCCAGGTATCTTGCAAATATCATTGAAAGCATTTGAAATAAGGGAAGAAGCATCGGTGGACAGTTAACTGTTAACATACACATTAGATTAATATGTATTTGAAGTGACTTATAAGACCACAGAGTGCTGGGTACACCGATAATTGTAATATTAACGTGCCGTTTTGTAAAAGTGAAATGTGTACATGTCACTATAATACATAAATAAATAATAAAAATAGTATAAGTGTGTCTGAAATCTAATGTATCTGACAGCAATTTTCAAGATATCTCTTTTGTTATAACATTCAACGAGAAAATATCATAACTCTATAAACTAAACAGTAGCATTTGGAGAGTGCATACCTCTGCTAAGTCACTTAGTAATAAGTAAATGGGAAAACCTGTAGTATTTTGTATCCAGTGATCCAGATTACTTTCAACATTTAATAGGTTCTAAGGAGGACCAAAATCCATCTTCTGGGGCCGGTTTTACAAAGCCTCTTTTGGAAAGGACCTCCTTAAGTAAAGGTCATTTTTTTCCCTTTGGGAAGGCCACCTTAAAAGTCAGTTTCACAAGGCCTCCTTTAACTCTCCTTATCAAAGGTCTTCCTTGAAACTAGGGGGTAGCAAATGTTCTTTAAAGTTATTCAACATTCCCTGAAAGACACTTCCTTAAAATTAAGGTAGGTCCTTAGCTTCCTTGAAATTTAATGGAGTTTTCAAAATGTCTTGTAAGGAAGGAGGCTCTGTGAAACTGAGATTTTTAAAGGAGGGAGAAATTCAAGGAAATCCTAGAATTTAAGGTGACCTTTATCTTAAGGAGGCTTCGTGAAACTGTCCCCCTGATATTTTCCTCTAAACTCCAATCAGTAGTATTTGTATAACCCTGCTAAGAAACAGATAAACAAACGATCATGAAAATGCTATCTCCTTTGCTGAGGTAATACGAGATATGGAATGAAATGTAGGAAAGTGAAAGAAAAAAGTGTTTTTCTTGTTTGCACTGTTTGATATACGTTAAAATAACCTATTTCAAAAAACTTTTGTTTGAAATAAATTGTCCCTAGGACCTCTGCATATTTGTTATTATAAATAATTCAAATGTAATGCTTCAGATCTTTTCGCACAAGTAATGACACCTACATTATAATATTAGACCAACCCCCTTTTTTATGGCAATCACCAAAAGTCAGTCATCTCAACTTGTTATTTGAAAATAAAATTTCAACAAAAAATTTTCTAGACTTGTCATATAGGCGTAGTTTTTACTGTTCGAATAAACAGTGTTAGATTAGTTATCAATGAATTGACTAATCTATTTACTTGTAACATCACACACAATGAATTATTTTATACATAGAAATTTTCACTAGGCATTTAATTTCAGCTACTTTAGCTAATGTTCATGGATGGTGAAAATTAATTCCTAGTGAAATTTTCAATCTGTCTTATTCTTATTCAAGAATTAATAGACGATTAGTAAAAATTAAATCTAGTGAATTTCTTAATAGCAGAAAATCAGTGAAATTTTCAGTCTGTCTTCTCTCAAGAATTAATAGATGATTAGTGAAAATTAAATATAGTGAATTTCTTAATAGCAGAAAATCAGTGAAATTTTCAATCTGTCTTATTCTCTCAAGAATTAATAGACGATTAGTGAAAATTAAATGTAATGAATTTCTTAATAGCAGAAAATCAGTGAAAATTTCTTCTGACTACATTTGTTACTTGTACAGTATACAAGTATTATCATAACAGATAGTTGTGGGGATGGAGGAACACAATGCATACTAGTTGGTCAAGATTCTACATAAAACCCATTGGGCTCCATTGCGTAACTACCAACTGTCACACTTCTGATCAAGGCTGTAATTAAAACCCATTGCCGGGGGCCACGGTGGCGCAGTGGTAACACACTCACCTCCCACCTCTGAGGTTGGTGGTTCAAGCCCCGGACCTTATGTGGGAAACTTGGTAGTTGCTTACTGATGGTCAGCAGTTTACTGTACAAAACCTTGACCAATTGTATGTAGCTACCCGCTAGCTACCCGTCATAATATGACCTGTAGATTGTTGAAAGCTACGTAAATCTCAAAATAAATAAATAAAACATATCTCCTAAGGAGTGAAAGGTCTGTGTGTTACCATCTACAGCGCCATGCTTTTCCAGTGGTCGGTAAAATCAAAAATATCTGTGCGTAAAACATTCACTGGGAAAAGTTATTCCTGAAGGATATCTTCTTTTCTAGAAACCTCAGTGTCCCCAGTCATCAGTGTCTTGAGGAATTGTTTGTAAAATCATGTCTACAAATAAGATTTACTGTTTAGCATCTTATATTAGTAACGCATGGTATAAAAGAAAGATATTTGTGTACAATGTACAACAAATTGACAAATTTTCTGTCTCAAATTCTCAGTTGTGAAAGAATAATAATTAAAATTCTCTACCTGTTGAAAATAGATATGTGTACATTTTCAGTTGGTCTCTGATTGTCTTACAAATATATAATATGATTCAATATGATTATAATATGATTCAAATTCAAATGTTTTTGTAATTTTTCTTTTAATTTAAATGTCACTTGGTTCAAAATATTATATGATTAAAGTGTCTTATAAGCCCAAATGAGGCTGTATTTGTTTTTTTTAAAAGTATAAAATTTACTGTTACTGTTAATTAAACACTAAAATAAACTATATTCTATTCTATTCAAAGTTAGGATGTCATTATCCAGCCAGAGAATCATTTGACCAAAATCCTAGGACATACTATGGAGCTTGTGACTTATTATCTCTAGTTTATGAGTTATTATCTTGTGCTCACCAGATGATGTGGGGCTAAAACTTATCTACTGGCAATTTTGTGACTCCTGCGCAAGGAACGAAAGAAGTATCTTACATGAAATCAGGCCTCTTTGTATTTATAAGGGGTACATGTAAAGCATGTGTAGGCGTTGCAAGTTGGCCCCTGATGCAGATAACTTCACAGTAAACATGTTTTAGTTTTACAAACGTTTGAAAGGGCCTATTTGGCAAAGGTTGAAAAATGATGGGTACAAAAACCATTTGTAATAGAATGTTTTTAAAACGTTTTATGTATGTCATTTATTAAACGTTTAATGATAAATGTTAAAAAATCGTTATAAATGAACATAATGATGTCTGAATAATAATGGGATCAGAGGTCAAATTCAATATGTTAGTATGGTTGTTCACTACTGAAAATATTGTTTTTATGTCAAAAATTGTAAGATAGTGGCTTAGAAATTGTGCCCCCATTCAATTCTTACTTTTAGGGATTGCATGTGGGGCGGTTTTTGACAAAGTCCTCTAAAATCTCCTATTATCGCTCACTGCAATCTTTGTTTGGACATGTTTGCAGGTGAAAGTTTAATAAGTATAATGAAACTATGGGTTTAAAAACGTTTTTCATAGAATGTTATTAAGACATTTGATAAACATTGTTAATTAAGCATTTTATGTGTACTGTTTATCAAAAATTTCATGATGAATGTTTGTAAGACATTTTCAGCATAACCTTCATTTCTTCAGCTACTTTTATAAATGTTTTAAAAACGTTTCCAGTGAAACCTACCTTCTTGAGTTATTTTATAAATGTTTAATAAAAAGTTTCAGTAAAAACGTTTGTATAGAGAATGTTTATAAAACGTTTTTAAACATTACATCTTAAACGTTTACTTGGAAACATTTAGAAAACTTTAAGATAGGGTTCAAATATGTTTTAAAAACATTTGGTAAATGTTTAAACCATTTAAAAAATTTTCTAATGTTTTTGGAACTTTATCTTATGGGTTGATAGCTTGTCGTTCTCTGAGAATCGAATCAAGTGTGTACATCTGTCATTCTTTGGATATGAATAATGTTCCTGCCATTTAACCTACAGAGGTGTCTTTCTTCAAATTATCTGTGGCACTTTTGCAGAGTGCCTCTTGTTTGCACATGAATTCCACAATGACTTCTTCATTCTGAACTGTTATGTAAATATACTGTGGCCTAGCGGGTAACACACTTGTCTAGGAACTCAGAGGACGTGGTTTCAATCCCAGGTACAGGCAGATACATAGTGGCTCGGATGACCACTTAAAATGGCGGTCCTCTGTCATTGGGTCCTATCCTCAGTGGCAGGTTAAAGAACCTCAAGGACGTTGATAAATGGTCATCCTTGAGCCTCTATCTCCCAGTTAGGGGAATGTCAGTTACTTGTGAGTTGGGGCTGCACCTGTACAGTCGGATTGGTTAAAAGCCCTTTGAGTCCTGTAGTATATGGAGATATTGCACTGAGTATAAATACATAATAACAATAATAATACTGCATCTTGCCCTTTCTCACACGCTGTTGGTAAACTCTGTTCACAAAAGGTCTTGGCCAACTCTGATAGGGTTGTTCCACCGGAGCTAACTCTAATGACCGACTTCAGGGTAAGGAAAGCAGAACATGAATCCAGGAAACTGTAGCACGGAAAAATGAAGTGACCGTTTGACCTCCAGAACAGGACTTAGTACATCCTGACTTATATGGATCTGTCTCTTGACATGTCCTGTGGTCGGAGTCTTTTTTTTTTCTGTATGATCCAACTTTAAAGTGTTCGGACAAGCCGTAGAGGCATACAGACATGTCCTATCTTGTAGCAATAAGAGGGTAACTCAATACGACTGGTCTGGAAGTGAGCAGGATAGGATGTAAAATGACAAGATGGTGGATCCAGGTTCTGGATGAAGAGATGTAAACCTGGAAACCCCTAACCAATACTGTAAACAAAGCAAACCAACCCTAGAGTCGATTAGAGTCGGCTCCAGTGGAACACCCCATTAGGCTATAAGTGGGGATATGACCTTATAGTGGTCATAACTCTCAGTTCTGTTACCAGACAACTGCAATGCATTGTGGATCGTCATGGTCAGTGGTTCCAACTATAAAAGTCAGCCTTTGTGTAATATTGGCGCCACACTCGTTTGAATTTCAAAGAGAATACATGTTTTGAACTGAGCTCTGTTTTTTATATTTTAGTTTACACTTTTATATTTGTATTTTACATTATTTTAATTGTTATTTGCTCAGTTCAACGCTTCAGCATGCCAAAGGTCTTCTACTGTTCAAAATGCACAGGGGAACACGCTCGACCAGTGGGCAAGAAATGTCAACGGGACATAGCAGGTGAGTCCTTTTCTAGTGCTGATGAAGTGGCTGTACCCCCTTCCCCATCAAGTGAAATTACGGTTTCTGACCAGATATTACGTCAATTACGGGTATTAGGTGATAAAATGGATTCAATGGATAAGCGGGTACAGCGCACCGAGGCGGCACTGGAACAGGGTAGCTCACAGGCAAGCTTGCATCACTCTAGTTCCCACAAAAGTTCCAATAGTGCTACAGTATCACACGGCAGCGATACGGCAAGTAATTCGGCTGAAAGTGTGGTCCCCTCAATGGAATACTTGAGGAGTAACGAGTCACTGCAAAGTGAGGTTGAAAAACGTTTGGCAGATCTTAAGAACCTCAATGAGGCTGCAACCAGAGGTAGGGTTAAGTCCCAGAGGGGTGGCCCTGGGGAAATAACGGTTAAGAAATCAGTAGATTGGCCCCAAAACTTCATTTTAACGGGCACTCACAAAACCAGACCCACATATGATGATCTCTCCATTACCCAATGGGTTTCCGGTTTCGTCCGGTGTATTCAGGAGGAAAAATCTGAGAACAACAAAGCTTCCATGTTAGATTATTTGGGAAATATAATGGAAGATGCTTCGGATTTTTCGTGGGATTCCGCCAAGGCATGCCATGCCATACTTTTAACAAACATGGAAGCTGATAGAATTTCATGGAATGAAACTTAGAAAATCGATCGAATTCGTAGGGCACATGCCCAAAGACATGTCACTGCTACTGGAACCTCTGCCACTCGTTCATTCACCAAAAAATAAAAAATATACAGTCAAAAAGTGGTTTAAATTGCAAGTACTTTCAGGAAGGTACATGCAGATACCCCTCACATCACAGGTCAGCGGGTCAATTTTACAGACACGTCTGTGAGACTTGTGATGGATTGCATATGACAAAAAATTGTAACCAAAAAAGTAATTAAAAAAACTAAGGGGCCACTGCAGGAATGCAGTGGCTGGGAGTCGTGGGTTCAAGCCTGTATATAGTAGTAGATATGTGTACAATTCAAATTATGTTGATAGACAGCTATTGGATGTTCAGCAAGTGAAAAAAATGCTTGCAATGTATAGATACACAAAACCTAACATTTTGTTTTCGGATGTAGTAAAAATGAAACCTGTATTACATACTGTTACAAACTGTGTGAACACTGATTCTGTGAAAGCCAAAATTGGCCTTGGCAAAAATAACCAGCAATCTGGTACTTACAATGTTGTCCCCACGTGTGTCAGTAAATACAAAGACATAATGGTCAAGCGTCAAAAAGTGGGACACAGTAAAAATATTGAAAAATGTACTGATAGTATTGCAAACACATGTCATGTTAATCGTTTTGCAGCGCTACAAACTGTAAATAGTGATAGTGTTGACAATAATGAAGTTATTAGTACTGTTGTAGAAGATGCTTGTAATACTGATTGTCAGTCGACTGGTACTGCCAAGATTGAAAGGTATAAGCAGGGCAAACAGGAAGGTAAAAATTAAGAAAATTCTTAATGTTAACACTGTCAACTGTCAACCACGTTCACCTGACGACCTTGTAAATGAAAAAAGTAACTGTCGCGTCCACCCACAGCCAGCAAACACATCCCATAATCGAGCATTCACTGCAAAAATAAATACTGTGGTGGGGGTTGGGGATACGGATGAGGGTGATAAGTACGCCTTGGAAATCAACACAACACTTAAAGGTGAAAAAATACGCGTGGCAAAGGAAAGTACTGCAAACAAAAAATTCCTGAATCAAAATCAACCTCTCTTTAGCTTTATTCCTATTTATGTGTTACAAAGCCGTATACATGATAGCAACAGTAACACTGTATGCAAGGACATATTGTCATTACATGAGAGGTTAAAGAAAACAGATACACCCAATTATAGGGGCCTGCAAGTCCCTGTTCACTCAAAATTAAATTATCAAAAATGGTCCCAGTACTTAACCGAATATTGGGACTGGGAATTACCATTGTTAATAAAATATGGGTTCCCTCTCGATTTTGACAGAAAAACTCATATTGTAAGTGAAAAAATTAATCATAAGAGTGCCACACAGTATCCTGGTCATGTAGATTTTTATTTGGAGGAGGAAATTCGCCATGGAGCCATGTTGGGTCCATTTTCTGAACCCCCTATTCAGAATTTACATACCAGCCCCTTTATGACTCGGGACAAATCCAGTTCGGATAAAAGGAGAGTAATAATAGATCTCAGCTGGCCATTAGGTAACTCTGTAAATTCTGGTGTTACTCCTGATAAGTACTTAGATACAGATTTCGTTCTCACATATCCTTCCATAGATAATATTACTGATCAAGTACTTCACCTAGGTAGAGGTTGTAAAATTTTCAAAGTTGATATCAGTCGGGCTTTTCGCCATGTTCCAATAGATCCAAGGGATCTGGACCTCCTAGGCCTCCACTGGGGCAGCTACTTTCTGGATTTTTCGCTTCCCTTCGGATTTAAACATGGGTCTTCCATCTTCCAGAGAATTTCCGATAGTGTTAGGTTTATTATGAAAGAAGAAGGCCACCAAGTGTGGAATTATATTGATGATTTTTTGTGTATTTCCTTACCATCCAAAATCAATGAAACCTACGTCAGATTACAAGAATTATTAGCTGAACTAGGACTGACAGTCAGTAACAAAAAATTAGTTCCTCCCAGTACTCAAGTGGTTTGTCTGGGTATACTGGTAGACACAGTCCAGTGTACCATATCTATTCCACCAGATAAACTCCAGTACATAAAGCAATTGTGTCACAGCTGGGCTGTTAAAAGTACTTGCACCAAAAAAGAACTACAATCCCTGCTGGGTTCATTGCTGTATGTGGCAAAATGCATCAAGTACGCTAGGGTTTTCTTAAATAGAATGTTGCAACTGTTAAGAACAAACTATAGTATTAAGAAAATTCAAATTGATGATGATTTCAGAAAAGATTTAAAATGGTTTAATACTTTTTTGCCCATATTCAATGGTGTAACCTTCTTTCACTACAACCCCAGTAAAACTGTGTACTTAGACGCCTGTCCCACTGGATTGGGGGCCATATATGACTCACAAGTATATGCCATGACCCTACCCTCCACCTGGAAAGATGACAATATTGCCCAACTTGAAATGATTAATATATTAGTAGCTCTCAAAGTTTGGCATAGGTCATGGTCATGTCAGAGAGTACTCATCAAATGTGATAATTTGGCTGTAGTATCGGTGCTAAATAATGGAAGGGCCCGTGATCAAACTTTAGCCAAGTATGCCAGAAATATTTTCATGTGGGCCAGTGCCTTTAATGGCATATGGGACAATGTTCAAGACCTTCTTGGCCTTTGTGGCCTTCATGCACTGGGAATTATTCCAGGTGAATGTGTTCAGTCTGTTATGTTTCCTTGAATGCCTACAGTTCAATGGAGTTAAGCATACTCAAATGGCAAACTATTTGTCAGCTATAAGGTCACAATTTTTGATTTTTGGTCTTGATATAACTTGCTTTACTGATCCCAGATTAAAATTATATCAAAGAGCCATAAAGTTGCATGCCCCCCTCACGGTAAAATTGCAAAAAATAATTGATATACCACTGCTTGTAAAAATTTCTGAAGAATGTGATTACATGTATATGGGGCAGATTTATAAAGCCCTCTATTTGCTTAGTTTCTTCTCTTTTTTACGTATGTCAAATCTAGTGTCACATAGTGTTGCTACCTTCTCACCTTTGAAACAACTAGCAAGAGCTGATGTTATATTCAAACCAGGTAAAATGATAATAATTGTCAAATGGTCCAAAACTATGCAAAATAACAATCAAATTAAATTGATCACTGTACCCAGAATTCTCAATTCTCCAATTTGCCCAGTTCGTGCTGTTTCCAACCTTCTGACTTTGACCCCCACGGGTCCAAATGCACCTTTGTTTCAGGTTAAATACAATCAAGAATGGGTTCCCCTCACTGATACTCGGGTAAGGAGACATTTCACTCAAATATTGTCCAGATTGAATCTTGCAGGTGCTGGTTACACCTTTCACACCTTCCGGCGTTCAGGTGCCACCTTTGCTTTCAATAACAATGTAGCTTTGCAAAATATCCAAAAACATGGCACCTGGACGTCGGACTGTGTCTGGAGGTACATTACTGATAGTGTGAATGCTGGTGAGCAGGTAGCCAATATGTTTAGGGATAAACTTTCCAATCCATAAACTACCTCTACTATTGGGGTTTGGCTGGTGTAATTTCTTTATTTCATTTGAAATCACCATGTCTTCAATTCAAATATTTACTTAAATTAGTCCTTTACTGGCATAGGGTCACTTACATTATGTACTATTATACATTTTCTTCAAATCTTTTAGGTTGTTTTAACCTCCTTTGGTTAAGGTCACCTCAAACTGTCATTAGTTTAAGGTGACCCTATGCCTGTATTGTATGGATGCAAGTTGTAATGAATTGTAATCATTGTAATGGATTGTACATATGCAGTAGAAACATATATATACATTATTAAAGAATAAAAAATTTTATATCCGCAATGCTTGTTAACCTTTGACCTTTGGGTCATTAGTTGTCCAACTTAATATGGACCTTTGGGCCTCTTGTCCAACTTCTGGTAATCGAGGAACTGTGGGGATATGACCTTATAGTGGTCATAACTCTCAGTTCTGTTACCAGACTACTGCAATGCATTGTGGATCGTCATGGTCAGTGGTTCCAACTATAAAAGTCAGCCTTTGTGTAATATTGGCGCCACACTCGTTTGAATTTCGAAGAGAATACATGTTTTGAACCCACCCTAGTGTCATAATACATTAACAGACTGGTAACAGTAATTTAAAGTAGGTAAACTTTAAAAGTACCCTCCCTACATGTATTCTTATGTTGAGTACTCAGTAGTTGTTATGTGTTTCAGATGGAGATGTTAACTGGATACTGAGACAATGTGGTGAGCAAGGCCACTCTACTGCTACCTTCAGCGTTGCTTGCTGGCTGGAGTGTGTTTACATCCTGCAAAGCTTGGATTTTCTTAAGGTTATCTAAATGATGAACAGTTTAAAGGCTTCTGGTGTACTTTGATTACTTAGTAATCTGCCCTCACGTTACTAGTCCGAGGTTTAAGGTTTGAGAGACAGTGGGGCTGTATTGCTCAGTTCCTTAGGGCAACCTCTGGGCTTTTGAAATAGGGCTGTGCACGTGCAGGTAGCAGCAGTGAACCAGGGCTTCATGCCTAGCTAACAGTTAAATTTGTATTAAAAAAGGGGTTTTCATTGGTAAATTATCTTAATGTAAAGTTTGATATAACTTGGCTTGCTCAGTCACAATTTTCTCAGAATATTGAAGTAAAGGTATAACGTCATTCAAACGTGGCTCATGTAACATTTTAACAAATAACTTAACAACTTGCATCTGTTAGTACTTGGACATGTAGTAATAATAACACACCTCGCATGTAAATATTTATTCTAACATGAGGTTTAACCATAGCAATGTCAAGTACTTACCATGTAGTTACCCACGAATATCTTTAGAAGTACTAATTTTTAGTAATTTTTTAGTAACATGAAGTACTTAACATGTCATTTTAATTCCCAACGAGGGAACTTTGCTTAACTGTCATATGTAATTATCTATAACTGTAGGTTACTGCCAGTATGTCATTATGAGTAAATCATAACTTCATCTGTGAACGTTTTTAAGGATTGTTTGGCAATCCCTGTGGAAGCAGTATATCGAATCTTTTAAAGTAATTACCTTCTCATTGTCATAGTTTTTGTTTTTAACAACTACAATGGCTGGAACTTTAAAAAGTAATTACATGCTTATTGTTATAGTAGTGTTTTGTAACTATTGTCTAGTCAAATATGTATTGGTATTGTTTTTAGTGGTTAAGGTGTACCTGGCTAGTATCAACGTATATCGGTGTCGGCAGCACACCCTCTTTTAAAATGTTTATAGCAGTGTGTGCATTGTAGGCCATAGTGGCTGGTGTAATTTCTTTATTTCATTTGAAATCACCATGTCTTCAATTCAAATATTTACTTAAATTAGTCCTTTACTGGCATAGGGTCACTTACATTATGTACTATTATACATTTTCTTCAAATCTTTTAGGTTGTTTACACTCCTTTGGTTAAGGTCACCTCAAACTGTCATTAGTTTAAGGTGACCCTATGCCTGTATTGTATGGATGCAAGTTGTAATGAATTGTAATCATTGTAATGGATTGTACATATGCAGTAGAAACATATATATACATTATTAAAGAATAAAAAATTTTATATCCGCAATGCTTGTTAACCTTTGACCTTTGGGTCATTAGTTGTCCAACTTAATATGGACCTTTGGGCCTCTTGTCCAACTTCTGGTAATCGAGGAACTGTCAACTATATTTATACAGAACTATTAGGCTTAAGACTCGGCTAAGACCTCTATGAATACAGTCCCAGATTCATAGGAATCAATAGAAGATAATCTCTTCAACTGTGAAGCAGTCTAGGCCATCCCCTTCTCACTCTCCCTTCTCATCTCACTCTGTCCTCTTTGTTCACTCTCTTGTGTCCACTCTATCGCCTCTCTCTCCTCACTCTCCTTTCTTTCTCTGTTCTGTCCTGGTCACTCGTCTCTCTTTCCTCTATATTAAGTCTCTCAAACTCTCTCTCTCAGTGCTCTCTCTCTCTCAGCCATCTTTCTATGAGTTCTTTGCCTCTTGGCATTTTGCATGTTGAAAATATAACAAAACTAAAATTACAATTTATAACAATAGTTAAATTTAAACTAATAGTTTGAAAAACACAAAACATAGCTTATTGTGCACGGCATGTGTTATTCACCAGTCTCCTAGAAAAATGATGAGTGCAGTATAAAATTGATGTTCTATAACTCGCCTGAGTAGATTTTCATTGAATCAAATTGCAGAGGTCATGGGTCCATCAAATAACACATTATCAGTCTACAGTCACACTAACAGGGTTAACCCATCTAATATTTTATCTCTCGGATCTAATCAGAGTGTCACACTGTCAAACCTGATTTTAATTCTGAAGTTAGTCTAAGAGTCACTTCCAGACATGTTGGAATGTACTTTGTTGCAAAGGAAATATATATTGGGATAACATCACAACTTTCTGAAAAATCAAGGTGTAGATCTACCAAATCAAAAATCCCAGCTTTCCCCTTGACTTTTTAAAGAAAAAATATCAAACATGTTTGATATTCTTCCCATTTTTGCTGATTTTCACAATTTTGTTTCTCGCTATATGTGTTTGCCAAATTTTATTCACAGTTTAAAAATTGGCAAGAATATTGGAGCAGAAATCGCATATATGGAACCACCACTTAATCAATAGTTCATATTTCACAAAGCAAGGCGATAAAATTAGCATTTCACAATACCTGTAACAATAAAGTATAACATACCATGTATTTTTAAATATTTGTTCTTTTGTGAAAAATATATTCGTATATCAATTTTCACCACATGTGTATGTACATGGAAATTTATGGAGAATGTGCAGATATTTGATTCTGTAAAAACAGAATAAAGGTATAATATACAGCCTAGGTGAAACAGTCAAATATCAGTCCAGACAGAAATAAAACTTTTAGATCTACATATTAAGTCACTAAGGGGTCAAAGTTGAAAATATTTTGATCTTATGATTACAAAGTCAAAGTTGATGCTTTACGTCTCATTCAACATTCAGTGTCAAAATGAGCGGGTTTGGCCTCATATGCAACGAGGGTACAGTACAGAACCTTGGTCAACTATATGTACTGGTTTCCTCCGCCCGTAAAACTACCCGTCGTGATATGACCTGTAAAGTGTTGAAAGCGGCATAAAAACCCAAATAGATAAATAAATACAAAAGATTCTTATCCTCTTACAAAAATATACCTCGGCAATGGACATTCTTTTAAAGGCCTGTTTCAGTATTCCAGGATTTATTGGAATAGAAGCCACTACCTTGAAGTCAGGTTGTATAGGGGTCAGAAAGTGCCAAAATTTGTGGGAAAAGTGAGAAAAAATTCAAATGCATCCTCAGGCCTTCAGAATCAGACTAAAAACTACCTGATTTACCTGGGAACCTATCCCAACAAATTCCAACCCAACTTGTAGTCCCCAGCACTTTTAATCCTGACCTGTAACAATATGTGATTAGTTACCTCGTGAGAAATCAAAGTGGTTATCTCTGAATAAAATAATGTTTGTGATATCTTGTTGTATATCTTACAAATTAAAATAAATATACAAAGTTATTCAGATCTGCAGTATTTTTAAAAGAGGGGCTAGGGGCCACGGTGGTAGAGTGGTAACACTCTCGCCTCCCACCTCTGAGGCCGGGGTTCGATCCCCAGCATGGCCTCAAGTGGGAAAGCTGGTAGGTGCTTACCGTTGGTCGGCAGTTTACAGTACAGAACCCTAACGAACTGTATGTACTGGTTTCCTCTGCCCTTCCAACTACCCGTCGTGATATGACCTGTACAGTGTTGAAAGCGACGTAAAACCCCAAATAAAAAAAGAGGGGCCAGTCATGTCTGACAATTAGCAGACTGGAGGGCCATTAAAAGTCATACAGCCTTTTGACCTGCTCAATCCCTGCTATGCCTGTATTTAAACAGGGCTGTGTAATCAAATTATAGCCAATCATATTGACATATTTAACACTGAGATATAATAAAGATAATACAAATAATCATCTTGATTTATCACATCAGAAAGCCAACCGTTAGATGAAAAAACATTTTGTGGTCCAAATACTCTTCCATACCTCCTAGCCATCAATAAAAGATAGATTTTATGCCTTTTGGGGAATTCATTTTCATATACATACATATTTGGTCTGCATTTGGTACTGGGGTATCTATGCATGTCTAGAAAATTTTTTAGAAAGGTGATATGACACCAACAGAGGATACCGTGCATGAAGTATAAGAGTTTGTAATGCATATATTTACCTTCAATTGAACATTCTACATGTGCATTGTTTCTCAGATTAGCTTGATGTGTTAGAGTCTAAGGATAATTGTAAAAGCTCAAATTAATAAATACTGCAGTTTAAAACGCCTCTAACTCTTTTTTAATTTCATTTTGAATTTCAATTGAAGTTTATTTTTTCTCATTGGTCTCAAAGCATGATATCAAAGCTGGGTTGAAATAATAATACGTTAATTTTGTGTATTTATGCATTTCAAAATATTGAAGGAGACACAGTACCTTGTCAGTACTAGACATGTTAATGGACACTAATATATAATAATAATATTTTGTTCACATTAGACATTTTGAAGGATAATAATTATACATGCACAATATAATAATTGAACCCAATGTCAAGTCAAATTTCAGGAGTCCATAAAAATGCTTCTCTGAAACAGGGATTCCAGATATCTGGGTAAATCCCGATGCAAAAGACTCTCAGAAGGTGTGATAGTTATTATTCCTTAACAGAGTTCTAGTTATAGGGATTGCAACAGTAATTGTGATAAGAAAATGGATCAAGAAGGTGAAGAATTAACTGACAACTCGACAAAATGGACAAAGACAGAAAAATTCACTCTCGCTACATTCTATGTCACGACAGTGATTGTGAATATTTATTATTCTTTAATGGGACCATTTTTTCCTCAACAGGTGAGTAACATATGCATATATTCAAATATCAAATTTCAAGTGAGTTTCTGGATGTTCGAAACAGATTTCTTGTACACTATTAAAATAGATATCCGGTGTGGTAATGTGGCCCATGGCTGTTGACGAAAAACCCCAATGTTGACCTTTTCCCTGTATACAAAAGCTTGTCTGATCAATCAATTTAAATATACTCAGCAATCCCCCCCCCCCCCAAAAAAAAAACAAACAAACAAACAACAACAAAAAAAACAACAACAAAAAAAAAACAATATACATTATAATCTATTATTTATAAAAAATGTATTTCTTTTCGGCTAAGTATATATTGAGTGTCAAATAAGCATGTTTACAGATTGTCAGATATGCTATGATACATATGTCATTAATGATGACATCATTCATGATGTTATCTTGACTTCAAAGGCTATACTACAGCATTCATAGACCACAGACGTCCACCAAGGCACATAATACCAAGTAAATGGGAAAATCCAAATTATTTTTTGTATCCAGACGCTGATCCAGACCACTCTCCAAATTTAATGGGATTTACGTTAAACCAAGCCCCAAGGTCTGTTTTTTACATATGAAGTTCCAGCCAGTAGTATTAGCATAATCCTGCGAACAAACAAGTAGACAGACAGACAGATAAACGGTCCTGAAAATAATACCCCCTCAGCGGGAGTAATTGTAGGTACTTTGATGGAGAAGAGCCATTGTTTTTGCCAAGAGGCTCACTAGCCAAATTCAAAGTTGGTGTTCAACCATCAGCATCATACTGTGTAGGACTGAATCACACAATTGAAAATGCTTTGGGTCTGTCCCTATATGACCCTGGTTGTTGAATGAGACTTAAAACCCTAAATTTACTTTGGCTGCGAAAAAAACCATCCCTGGAAACTTAAATTGTATCATTTATGGATGTTTCCCCATAAATCTGACATGAAAAAGTGGCAGATCAGTACACATATATAGGGGTTATGGCAGATACAAATAAAAATGAAACACTTTATGTGCATCAAATAGAGTGCATGAAAGAATAATATCAGGATCATTGCCCAAAGTATAATCACAGTGTGTGGAAATAATCCCTTGTAAAATGAATAGTCTTTTAGTTTTGCATGTACATGTAGATGAGAAGACACAAGAACACTTCTCAATTTGCAATCTGGATTATATTTGAGGAGGGCGGAGCCAAGGGTGACAATTATTATCCTTTGATGTATCTGCAAAGCAAAAAAAATCTTGTAACCTAACACAAAACTAATTTCAAAACTACTTTACAGGTATGTAGTTTATTTTTAGCCATTTTCAGTTTGGAAGGGAAGAAAATTTATGGTGCCCATTTTTCAGTCTTACTTTACAAAGTTTAATGCCTTAGATGTAGGCTGAGTTTAAGACAAAAACTTTACTCTAAGTCTGGGTCACGTCCTTTTTCTCAAACCAGCCCCTGATTTTTGATAACAATTTTTTGCCAATATCTAGTTATATGCAAGGTTTATGCCCCTCCGGTATTGTTTGTCCAATTTGCTTTGTCGCTTAAATTTTACAAATACATAGGACCAAGCACCAAAAGGAAGTCATAGAAAAATAGAATGTACTTGTATTTAAGCTGAGTTTATTCAATTGATACTGGTGTTAATGATTACTGCAAGCTCTCTATAAACCTCCATTGTGAACCACCTTTAATTATTTTAACACCCACGAGCTTTAGTTTGTTTCACAGACAGTAAAATCAAAAAATCATATTTGATAAAATTTGACGGGTTTTATCAATAAAATGTACATATTTCAATGTTAGGATCAGCAAATTAAATATATAAATATCAGGTAATATACTAACATATAATATATTATTATGCATATTTTATACAATATTATTTTTAAAAACCAATTGTGAATAGATCCTTAAATGTGTGCTCATCAATTCAGAATTTTGTTTATTTATCATTAAATACTACAATTTAATACCACGCCTCACCCTTTTTAGCTATCAGAGAAACTAAACTTGTTCATGACCACAACCTTGGTATATTGACTTTCAATACTCGACCATGACTTTTGCACAATCTCACATCAGTAATGCACAGTAGCACATTAGATTAGTTACAAATAAGGATCAACTTGGGTGAACCCGGACAACATTGTTGCACAAATAAAGCTCTTTGGAAATTTAAGAACCGTGCAGGCAAACTGCAAAGATTTAGAAATTCTGTTCACCGAAGTGAACTTGAATAATAATAATAATAGTAAAAGCAACTTGTCATGTCTATATCAGGATGTTTTGACAGGGAGATACATGATTTTTCCTGCCTGTTCCAAACCTGCAACTTTGGGCTTTATACGCCTGTTTTATTTCATCAGATGTGTACTCGACAGACTTAAGAATGGTTAAAAAAGGAGGTGCACATTATTCACAATAGTGGTGATAATTTTCAAGAGTAGTTCATGAAGGTTGCCACTCTACAGTAACATTATAGCTCTTGGATTCGTGTTATCTCTGCCAGTGAGATATTATTTTCATGACTGTTTGTTTGTCTGTTTGACTGTTAGCAAGATTACACAAATACTTCTCGTTGCACTTCATGAAAAAGTTTGGGGATCTTGGTCCAGCTTAGTTCCCATCAAATGTTCAGAGTCATCTGGATTACTGTCTAGACACAAAAAATAATCCTTATTTTCCCATTTACTTATTATTAGGCAGTCTTGGCAGTGCTATCTGAGTGCTCTTGAGAAGAGAAACCCCGTTCCAACCCCACTTGCCCACTTGGCAGCAGAGTTTAGTTGTTTCTCATACCATTTATCTTGTTCTGTTGGCATATTGCCAGTGAGAAAGCTGGGGGTGGGAGGGACTTCATTGCCTAATAAGACAAAGGGGTTGGGTAGTGATATTGTGTTATTTTTAATAAGATATGCACAAAACATACATATAGGTAATCATTAACTGTGTAACTGAAAAAAAAATAAAAATTTTAAAATTAAAAGTTGATTTGTTGAGATCTGATTACATATTTATTTTATCATATTTCATTTGTCCACTAATATATTAGAATCATAGAAACATGTAAACTATTTTAGGGTTATTAATTTGGAATGAATAATCAGTCACTTAAATACTTTAAAAATAGGATGTAAGTTATTATTGCAGGAAGAATGTGGTAAATACAAATTTTTCTGTCATAATTTTTTATCTGTTTTCTAGGGATAAAATTATGTTCTGCAAAATAAATGTACTGTAGATTATGTTTTTGAAGTTCTAATAGTGGGTGATTCTGTTTTCCGAATATTTATGGCATACATAAATACCCAGTTAAAACTTGTGGTGTTAGTGTTGACTGTCTGAGGTCTGGCATCGAGTTGGCCCAATCTAATTTTAAGCTAGCTGTTACATATATGAATATGACTCAAGACTGAAAATCTGAAAGAGTAAGTGTTATAGAAACAATATCTTTTTAGAGAATGACTGTTATTAGCAATGATACACACAAGGATATTACACTTAGTAAATATTTTGTTTTTAGGCTGCTGAGAAGGGAATGAGTGCCTTTGTAACAGGTCTTGTATTCAGTGTGTGTGAGCTAGTCATGGTGTGTACATCCCCCATATTTGGCGCTTACGTAAGTACAACTTCTAACACCTTTCAACTTATACTAGCTGAAACTGATTTACATTTTTTTTCTAAATTCTTTATCATATGATTTTTAAATTTAGTGCATTTGATTTAACCCTGTAAACTCTTTGATATTTAAACTTAAACCATCACATTCAAAGTGATTAACTTCTATCCCTTGATATTCTTTGATGTTAAAAACATTAATATTAAATATACAAGGGTGGGCAGTCTTGGTGAATAGACATAAGCCCACCTGACAAAAGTCTCCTTTTCTTGAAGCATAGGAAAGAAGCCCCCCTCTTATTTAAGGGGTGGGTGACAAAAGCCCCCCCCCCCCCCCCCCCCCCCCCCCCCACTCTTAAGAAAATGATGCCACATATACTGTAATAACGTGTACTCTGGAACCTAAGATTAAAGAACCCCCCTCTTTTTTATATATTTTACCTTTTTATGTGTACTCTGGAGTTTAAGATTGCAGCCCCTTTCTATACATTTCAACCCTTTTTATGTGTACTCTGGAAGTCTACTCTGGAAGCTCATTGCAATTAGTGTATCAAAAACACCTATAAGTGTGTTCTGGATTTAATTATCAAAGAAATCATTCTATATGAATTATTACCTTGAAGGGAGTACTCTGGAAACCAACTCTCTAAATTGCAATTAGTGTTCCGAGGTTTTGAGTATAAAAGCTCTGTTTCTCTTTCTTGAGACCATTATGGTAAATTAAATCAGTACTTCAGTGATGTTCAGAAATGGAAATTATAAGAAGTCAAAAATCAAAAGGAGGTATCAAGATATCATATGAAGGCTACTTGTACACAAAGAAGGTAAGTAAGCCAACAAGAATCAGATAGCAGTGTTCAGAGAGAAGAGCACATTCATGTAAAGGAGCAGTAACAACTGACCTACAGCTGGGTAACCTCAGATGTATTTTAACCCATAGCCGTCTAACCAGCCAGCATGTGATAGAAACCTATAAAGTCAAGATACTATGAGGGACATGGCTAAGAAGATATGAGATGACCCTTCAAGAATTCAATCAAACATTTCATGATGAATGTTTAAAAACATTTCCCGCAGAACCTTAACTTCTTTAGCTATTTTATAAATGTTTAAAAACATTTCCAGTCAAACCTAGTTTTTTAAAATTATTATATGAACGCTTAATAAATATTTTCAGCAAAAATATTTGTATAAAGAATGTTTATAAAATGTTTTTTCAAACATTACAGTGTAACATTTACTTGGAAACATTTAGTAACCTAAACGATAGGGTTTAGATAGGTTTTAAAAATGTTTTGTAAATGTTTAGACCATTTTAAAATGTTTTAATGTTTACTGGGATGAAACAGGCCCTAGTACCCAGATAGCATTCTGACATTGGCAGCCACCATTGGCCCAATGCCTGTTTGGCAATATGTGACATAGTTCTGATATTAGCAAGCTATAATTCAGTTATAAAATTATAAATTTTAATGACAACTGTTTTATTGTGCATTTATAATTAGAATATTATTTTTAAGTCAAGAAATTGTTAAATAGTGGGTTAAACATTGTGGGCTCCCTGAAATCTGATTATTTGACATAATGTATTGTTTTTACCAATTTTCTCCAAATCCCCTATTATTGCTCACTGCCATCTTCAATAAAAATCCACTGTTGGCAGAATGGTGCCAAAATCTAGCAAATATGTAGCCTAAACAGTGGTTGGGAAGCCACAGTTGAGCCAACATTGGCTTGACATTGGCCAAATCCACTGACCGTGCGACCAAAAACCAAAGTCTACCTAAGAATTGCAAATTCTGCCAACAGTGGGACAAAAAGTCAACATTGGCCTGATGGCAGAATTTCACCTGGGAAGTTGTAGGGCTCTTTGAATATTTATTGCTGGCAATGTTCTTTTGCCTTAAGTCACACTCCTAGCTCTCCAATATACTTGGATCATTTACTTGATACAACAAAGGGCTTATTAACTGGTATGAGAGTAACTTGGGAGAGCACTAACAGTCTCTACTTTTAAATATATCTATATTGGACATTTATGGAATTTGTATTTATTTATAATTCTATTGTTGTTTTTTTCAGCTAGCCAAAATTGGTGCCAAACATCTGTACATTGCAGGCTTAGTTATATCAAGCATCGCATCAGCATTATTTGGGTAAAGGTTTAAATTTTTAAACCCCTGTCTCACTGTTTCTCTATCAGTATCCCTATAGTCCCCACCTTTGAAATTGTAACTGTTACATAAACATGTGATCTATCCCTTAACATATTCATAACATCTATAAACAAAGTAGATATCAGACCAATTGCCACAGGCACTTTGATTGTTTTGCAGTAATTTCAATGCATATCTGGAATAGGCAAATCAAAAAGAGATATTAGGTCATTTTTTGCATGAATATAAAGACAAATAAGTCAGCAAATCATCCCTGTAGTGGCCTTTACAGTTGGTGGATTTCCACAATGACAATTAAGGCCTTGGTGGCCACATAGTAAAGAAGTGTGGCTCCCACCTTTTTGGTTCTTAATACATTTAACCTATTCAACTTTGACCCTTTGATTTAATCTGAAGACTGAGTCTTGGTTGCATCCGGGGTGAAATGTTGAAACTTTCTCTCCTGAAAAAAACCAGTAAGTTGTTATTACTGTCTGGTGGTTTACATTTCAAACCCACTACCCTCCTTTATCCCCAAGATTGACTTAACAAAAAAATTAACTAACATCCAATCATACTTATTTTGTGCAATAATGAGCAAACGTCTACCACTATATTTGAAGGGGTCATTTTTACCCCATAGTCTTTAAAAATTATTATTGTTTTTGTATATGGGAATCTGGCTGAGTGGGCAGGGTAGGTAGACGGTCAATCGAGTGGGTGGCAGGAAAAACATTTGTGGGATGTATCTCAGAAACTGTAAGGTATAGCAAGTTAATACTTGGTGGGAATATTGGTTAGGTTGCTTAGGTCTGCAAGACGATGATATGACATTGATTTAACCTTTGACCTTGCTATAGTGACCTTGACCTTTAAAGGTGTAGAAAGTTGATACTTGGTAGAAACACTTGTTGGGGAGTGTAGGCGTACATCATCATGGTGTGACCTTAACCTTTGACCTTACTGTAGTGGCCTTAACGTTTAAAATCTTTTCCTAACTGTATCATAGAAACTGTAATCATGTGACCTTTGTATGTTGCTACTGCCACATTTCATACATATTTCTCCTGACACAAAACCATATGGATTGCTGCAACTGATTAGTATATTTATTTTTACCTCAATGTGCTATCTCTATTGACACCTATAGTTTGATTAACAAAAAGATCAATTAATAAAATTTACATTTCTTTTTTATTTACAGATTTCTTTTATTTACATATTAATGTTATAATCTTGCTAATAAAATATCTTTTTAATAACCTGTCTTTGCAATGTATCTTGCACCTTTACATAACTTGCACTGTCTCTTAAGAAAGGTTTGTTATCTTTGTACAAACACAAAAATATGTCAAAAACTACCAAACTACCAAGTCACAAATATTCAGTGTGACTTGAGGATGGACTGTAAAGACCCTATGTTATATGAAGGACAAATGGTATGATAAAGTGTGATAATACTAACAACAAGAGTACTCAGGGAGTGCATACCTCCACGAAGGCCAAACACCTCCAAAATCATTTATGAGTAAAATGATAAAAAATCCTTAAAAATATTCCTGGATCCAGATGCTGATCAGGATCACCATCACATCTGTTCCTTGTGTGTCACATTTTCAAAAGTTCCTGAAAATTTCATCAAAATCTCTCCATAACTTTTTGAGTGATTTTGCAAACAAACAGATAAACATACACCACAAATTACAAAACCTTATTCACAAAGGAAGTAATAACTGATAGTTTATAGCAAGAACACCTCCACATGTTCAGAAGCACTGTGTGGACAGGAATGTCTCTCAGTTTCATTTTTCAAAGGTTCTTTTGAATAAGAAATTGATTTCAATGATTTCTCTGAAACAAGCACCAGTTTGAGGAGTTCTTATCTCTTCTGGCAGTAGACTTTCACAGCCTTGGAACTGACAAGAACAAGAACAAAAAATCTGTCAGGAAAATTTAGCCTTGGTTATTATTTCTTCAAATAAAAGGCCTTTGTCATGTCGGTTTTTTTCACTGATATCAAATCAGAGATGTTAAATCCACTCCTAACCTATGAAGTACTTTGAATATAACAAGAAGAATTTTGTGATGGTGCAAAAAAGTCTAATTCTAGTAGATTAAGTAAATGTACTTCTTTAAAAAATATTCCCCTGATTGCAGTTTACTGGAGTACTGTCCTGGAGGGAAGCTCTTTGTATTTCTTTGCTTTGCATTGAGGACGGTTGAAGCCATTGCTACTGCTGCCTTTGAGACTGCCTGTTTTTCTATTCTTGCAAACACCTTTCCCGACAAAGTAGCAACTGTGATGGTAAGAATAGTGTCCCAGGAAATAAGCTCCCATGAAAAAAGTTGCTTATAAGCCATTTTTGCTTGTTTACTTGAGTACAAATGGGTGTACTAATTGCTGAAAACATAATACTTTACATAATATTTAACATAGTGTTGTTATTTTTCCATATTTATAATTAATAATTCTATATTTATAATTAATCATTCTTAAGAACCACAAAAAGTAATAATTTCTATCTATATATTAGTATCTTTATTATGAATTTATTTTACAGAGATCTTTTTTAACACTGCAATGGATTCTTATATTAGTGCTATGCTTGTATCAACCCCTTTATTTTTAATCATACGTATTCTGTGTTAAATTACATGAAACAATGGCTGTGAAACAGCATAACATGAATGTAACTAGAGTGATTGATATATTATTTTCTGATACTTTTCATGATTACCACTGTGGCCTAGTGGGTAACACACACTAGCCTAAGAACACAGAGGACGTGGGTTCAAACCCAGGTACAGGGAGATATATACTGGCTCTGATGACCACTTAAAATAGCCGTTTTCTCTCATTGGGTCCTGTCCCAGTGGCAGGCTAAAGAAGCTCAAGTACACAGATAAATGGTCTTCCTTGAACCTCTATCTGTCAGATAGGGGAATGTTAGTCACTTGAGAGCTAAGGGCTGTACTTGTACAGTCAGATGGGTCAAATAGTCCCTTGATTCCTGTGGTATATGGAGATATTACACTGAGTATAAATGCATATATCATTGCAGAACAGTAATACAATACCATGTTTCATACTCTTTATTCTGTTCTAAAACTTTCTACTGCCTAAATATATATTTCTTAATTTCAGGGATATCTAGAACTCTTCATTGGGCTTGGTCTAATGCTGGGGCCGCCTGTGGGTGGGATATTATTCAAGGTAAATATAATATCAAGCAATGTATACAACTAACAAATCTCATACAATTTAATACAATAGGCTATGATACAATTCCTTTTCAGTCCTCAAAAGTGTATTAATTTAATTGGAGAATTATGGTCTATTCGGATAATTCCTACCAGTCTAATAAAAGCTGGAAAATTCTTAAAGTAAAAAAATGGTTTTGTATCGTATTATCCTCACATCATGTAATCCTGAATCACTGACACTGGATTGCTGACCAAGTCTTTAAATATACTGATATATGATATCTGTATATTGGAGAAAACCTTACTTTGTCTAGCTTTTGTATTTGTAACTGATTTGTTTTTAAGCCATACTTAATCTAATATGGACTTTTATAGCACTTAATGTCCATCATCGATAGACTTTAAGGCACAACTATACATGACTCTATTGGGTAGTCGTAGGTTCATTGGTCATACCTGAGAAGCCACAGGGTGACTGGATATCTTTGAGGGATAGACTTTTGCAAACACGTAAGTTTTGAGCTTTGTCATGAAGGAGGCAATAGATGTTGCGTTGTGTACATTGTCAGGAAAGTCATTCCTTGTCCATCATATTATTTAATACTGACAGGGAGGTAATTCTTTTCAATTTCTTTGTCTTTCTGTGTCGAGATCACAACAGAGCTAATTAAGGAATCTTTCTGGTATTTTTTGTGTAGGAATTGCATGGCCAAAGGAAGAAGTGACTGTATTTTGGGAAAGATCCGGATCATATTCTGGATGCAAAATGTATTTTTCACCAATATTCTTTGCATGATAAGATGAAAATTTTGGCACCATGCCTACTTACAAATACTGAAATATGCATATATAAATACTAAATATGTTCTGTATTGCAATTATTTATACTCAGGTCAGGAAGTGGGGACTTTTTAAGGCAAATATTTGCAAATAGAAAATTCTTCAAAGTTTGTGGCAACCTCTTCATTAATCCTGTACTGGCTCCCCACCCTCTTCATCATTCTTCCTCCTGCTATGAAAACAATCTGTTGTTCAAAATTATTGTGTTCTTTGCCTTTGAAGTTTACTATAATAATTCTCAACAGCAGGGAGCTCATTGTTTGATGTTGTAAGTTCTTCAATGTGACAGTTGCCAACACATTGTGCTTAATTCTTGTTCCAAGTAAAAGTTTTGGATTATTCTCATCTTCTCTCACTCCTGTCTTAGTTTGTAGCAGAAGTTTCATTCTCTCCTTTTACCTATAGATAAATCTTCAAAAATCCTCACCGGTTTGTAGGTTATTTCTACATTACAATCATGCTTTGTTCAGGCTTCATCAGGTATCAGGTATCCATGTGCTTAATCTCCAAGCTCGTGGATTCTAAGGCACGCCATCCAAATCATAATGCATAAATCATAAGTCGTAAACCATAACAGAGGTCATCACCAGGGGATCATCGGTGTTCGGAAGTAAATCTTAGCATAAGCTTATAAAATCAAACAACATTGTAGAGATCTTGAATTTATATAACCACTTCAAATTATGTAATACAAAATGTCTTAAATATCATTTTCATTTTATGTATTTCCAGGCTGGAGGTTTCAAGATGCCATTCATTGTGACAGCCATGCTGAATCTAGTCATAGCTTTTTTCAGTATCTACCTTGTTCCTAGTCAAAAATGTAAGTACACAAATACTTTGAGGTCACTCAAAGCAGTTACAGTAGTAATAACTTAAAAGAGATTAAGTGATTTAGGCTAACATAGAAATTAAGGGCTGTAAAAGTATGATTAGATTTGATTAGTTATTTTGTTTTCAAATTATGTAGTAGTAGTGTCAAAGTTGGTGCTGTAATATTAGTACTCAGTGGCCTTGGTGTTGGGGTTGAACTTTCCTGGGCAAGGTTTAGGGTTCCATCCTCATTAAAGTCATGGAGGTTGTACCCTTGGAAAAGATAATTAATACATACTTGTTTCTAATACTTAAGGGGAACACAATATATAGTATATTTGTAGCGATATTACCTATTGACTTAAGATTAAGATACAGAGGTCGAAACCTCAAGGGAACTCCAACATTATGATATTAAATATGCGTTTTAAATATTTTAATAAATTATATAATTTAGTCTTGTAAAGTCAAGATTTTCCTCATACATTACATTATTATCTGCCACTGTGGCCCAGTGGGCAATGCAATTGCCTAGGAACTCAGAGGATGTAGGTTCAACCCCAGGTACAGACAGATACATAGTGGCTCGGATGACCACTTGAAATGGTGGTTTTCTGTCATTGGGTCCTATCCCCAGTGGGAGGCTAAAGAACTTCAACGACATTGATAAATGATCATCCTTGAGCCCCTGTCTTTCAGTTAGGGGAATGTCAGTTACATAAGAGCTTGGGCTGTACTTGTGCAGTCGGATGGGCTAAATTGTGCTTGGAGTCCTCTAGTATAAGGAGATATTGCGCTGAGTATAAATACACAATAACAATTATTATAGAATGGGTGGGGCAAGTGTATTGTAATTGCATCTTTGTTTTTTGTCTGCATGCATATTTTGAAAACTATACATTGAATCACGAACATACTTTCATCCAAGGGCAGGGCCTACCTGTTCCTCAATACTCCTGAAGGATGATCCACAATTACATTGGGACTCTAGAATTGTTTTCTGGGATGTTTTACCAATATCTGGTCTTGATCCCTGGGTGAAGGTTTGTGCTCCCCAGGTACTACTTGTTGTAAATATATTAAGATACTAACTCTCTAAAAATTGGCATCCTTTGAGCTTTGTCTTTTCGTTATATACATGGTCAATCGGTTTAATCACTCAAATTTTAGGTCTGAAGAAACTGGACACGAGTAAGACACGACAGATACTCAAGCTACCAGTGGTTCTACTCATGTTGATGGCAGTTATAACCGGCATGTCATGTGATGCATTTATCGTGTTTGCCTTGGCACTCCGTCTAAAAGAAGTGGTATGACTAGAATTGATTTCATCGTTTGTGTAATCTGTTAACATATTGGGAATTTTTATCGGGAGATTCTGAATGATGTACAGCATAACTTTAATAGCACTTGAATAATGTAAAATAAATTGCTAATAAAATATATTTAAGAGCAAAAAAAAAAAAAATCAATAGCACAAGATCCGAATGCCATATTTTTTCTTTATGCTTATTATGTGTAATAGTATAGAATGTATGATGTTTTGAAATGTATACAGTAGACTCTGTAAAGCTAGAAACATTTTCAGTTGTAGTAGTTTGTTACCTCCTTACTTGATTCCTGACACAAGTTAGCACGATAGCAGATGTAGCAAACTGGTCTAGGCCCTTTCTAACTGCCCCAGGTTTTTTTAATCGCCAGTTCATGAATCTAATATTGAGGCCTGTTATTGTGGTAACATTTTCACAATTGCAGTAACCCTTTCTCTATTTTCATCTTTTTAAGCACACATTTGGTTATAGTGGGTGTTTGTTATTTGAGTATGATTTTATCAATGCAGTGATCACTCATCTATTTTCATTATTTCAGTACAGTTTTGGTCCTGGTATGATTGGTCTGCTCTACCTGGTGGGTCCTGGTCTATATGCCATCTCTTGTCCACTGTGGGGATATTTGGCAGACAAAAAGGTATAATTTACCGTTGAAGATTACACGAGTGATGTAAAATTTAAAATTTTATCACTAAGTAATGATTAAAAAATAATAAAACAGAGATCATGACTTTTTCTTTTTTTGAGTCACAAGAATTATTTTACATATATTACCAACCACTTTATGCAATATTTACCTAAAGGATGAGAATACATGAAATACTGTGAACTGTATTCATAGTTTAAGGGGCAACAGTCAAAAAATAAATAAACAAATAACTTGTGATGTAAAATTTAAAATTTTATCACTAAGTAATGATTAAAAAATAATAAAACAGAGATCATGACTTTTTCTTTTTTTGAGTCACAAGAATTATTTTACATATATTACCAACCACTTTATGCAATATTTACCTAAAGGATGAGAATACATGAAATACTGTGAACTGTATTCATAGTTTAAGGGGCAACAGTCAAAAAATAAATAAACAAATAACTTTTTTTACTTTACATTTTTACTCCATTTTTGCATGGCTTTTTATGCAATAAAAATGAGCAGAGGCTCTATAACAGTACCTTTATAATAATAAACATACTATATACACATATATGGTTCCAAAGCATGTTCACATCGCGTCACTGGTATATTGGTCAAATACAACAATTTCATTACCACTACCTTGTTTTTGGGGGATATAAAGTGAACTGTATATATGTGAAATCAATGTCAGCACAGTTTTTAAGTATCTGTTTCATTTTATGAACCTTCTGTCCATACAAAACCTCATCCGCCCAACATGTTTGGATATTGGAGATTTCACTGTCCTTTTTTCAGAGACCCTTAATATTTGACTAACACAGTGCTCAAAAGTTTATGTTTTTACCTGTTTTTCAGCCTGGGTGTGGCATTCCTCTGATGTTGATGGGCAGTCTGATGCTTTCCGTGGGATTTCTCTTTATGGGACCAGCCCCCTTCATACCATTACCAATGTGAGTCACTTAAGCTACTTTCACATGTCTGTGAGCTTCGCCATACCTGTACCAATGTGAGTTTGATTTACTTAAGTTACTTTCACATTGCTTATGCATACCTATACCCATATGAGTCACTTAAGTTAATTTCACACTTCAGATAGCCCCCTTCATACCCATTTCAGTGTGAGATACAGAAGCTACTTTCACATTTCTACAAATCTTCTCATACTCCCTACCAATGTGACACACTTAAGTTACTGACACACTTCTGTGAGTCCTGATCATGCCTATACTGATGTGAGTTGCTAAAGCTACTTCATTCCTTCTATGAACTCCTTAAATACCTCTACCAATATGAGTTGCTTAAGCTACTTTGCCATGATGCACGCCCACAATTCATTCTCAAGGTGCAATTCATACCTCTACCAATGAGAGTTACTTAACCTACTGTCACACCAATCGTGACTAGCTTTTTTTATACCTGTATCTGTTTAAAATTCCTGTTGAATGGAACAGGCTTCCCCAGATTGTTAATTTCAGGAACCACATTTAAAATCACTATTTATCAAAAGCCGTATTTTATTCAGACTGGTCTATCACCCTTTGGATAGTATCTCTTTTTTGTATAGACCTATTCAACAAACAAGTGCACTTTCAGTCACGTGACTTATAGTTGGTCAATTAAAGATATGCTGTGTGCTGCCTTTTAACTGTTTTAATACTGGTACCATTAAAGGCATTATCCTTTCATTCTTTTCCAAGAGATGATAAAACAGTAAAAGTATGTACATTTTTATGTATATACATTTTATTGCACTACAATAGCTTACCATGAGGGACTGAATGCTGTTCTTGGATGGCCGCAGGCATCCGGCCAACATCTAAGAAAAAAAGACATTTATAGTTGGCCGTAGCCTCAGGTTGCCTTCTCGTGAAACTCTGTGAGATTTCTTCCTACTTTCTCGTTGGCCGTGTGATTTGGTAGCGTCTGTAACTTACACAGATATTTTCATCTATTTCTCAGCACATACGTATTGTTGAATGTTGATTTTATGTAATATATCTCATAGTTTATTCTGTGAAAGTTCTGTTTCGACAGGATAAGTATTTTTTCTTATTTTGGTGTTTTTGAGTTTTCCTTGGTTCAGGCTTTAATCTACGTCTTTTTATTGTGTTTCAACATGTCTGCCCACCAAATGAATAAAGATAAGCCTAGATCTAGTAAGTGTTGCCACTTTTGCTTTGCGATTGATGCACATAATTACTGCCCCACCTGTAGGGAATCTGGCAAGGGTGATGACCCCTGTGTCACTTTTGAAATTCCATGTGAAATATGCACTTCTTTTACAGAAGAACAACTGTTAAAAATTTCACAAAGAAAATGCTATGTTAAGAAGCAAAAGAGGGACAATGCTAGTTCAAAAGACGATGAACTAGATCTTTTAGGGGATGACTTGGATTCATTTACTGGATTCCATGCAGACTTTGAGAGTGCTACAGAAAATTTATTTACTTCACCCCAGCGCCCTTACCCTTCAGTTCATTGTCTATAAAAACACCAGCAAAAACTGTCCCACCCACCCCAGGTACTGCCGTACAGCAGAAGATTGAATCAAATTTACAAACATACCTGGGTAACACACTTAACATCCATTTACAGCAGCAAATGGGTTCTTTCCAGGCATCTATGTTAGAAGCTTTCCAGTCTCTCTGAGGCGAATTGACAACTAAAAAACAAGCAGTGGTGGATCAGACCTCGGCTTCAGCTTCTAAGCCTGGACCCTCCACTACTGCTGTTAACCTGGACCTACCTCCTCCGAGACCTAGAACTACCTCACATGTCGAGGAAATGGAAGTGGACTATGGTCCTGCACTTCCTCCACATCTCGGTTCTCACCTTCATAATGCATCAGATCAGAATTCTGATCCATACGAAGAGCCTTCTAAGAAGGCCTCGGATAGACCTAAAAACACTCTCACTGTCACAAAAGGCATGATGTTGAACCGAGATCTGCCTCGGATCAATACTATGATGAATCCGATGAACCTCGGATTTCATCTTCTAAACCCCAAAAACATGCTGACAAGAGTAGACATAAAGTCAAGCCCAGATACGTGTCATCCTCTTTAGAGGAGGATCAGTCCTCTGTAGCCAGACACAGGTCTTCAAAGCTGTCAGGTTTCTAACTGAGGACAGGTAAAAGTCACTTATCCGACTTTATATCATTTATTTCTTTAGGATTTTAGTTGTTTTATTTTACGTACATATCAAAGATATATATAGTAATTCCGGAAAATACTGAACACAATAACAAGTAATCACACACCAACTTTTATACAACACGCAATTCTATCACTCCACTCAACATACACTCACATAGAACATTTACAACCCATAGCAAAACATGTAACATACAAGATAATATAATATGACATATATGTTATACTGTATAATAAATTGTTTGTATCTATATTCAAACAAATGTATTGGCAAATATTAGTTCATAAAATTGTATAAGTTTATCAGCAACAAAGTTCCACAGCTGTTTTCAAATCAGTTCAGCAAAATATAAATCATCAGAATGTCCATCACAAGAGTGCATCCCTCAGCAGAGACATCCTATCAACACAAGGTCATGAAATCATCCATACACAACCTCCCATCATAAGCGTCAGCATCAGCATGTACACCAACAGTTGGCAACATAAAGATAAATCCAACACACAACATCAGAACAAGGCAGCCTTTTCCCATTGGCCTAGATTAGATACTTTGTTTGCAACCCAGGCATGGATTTCGCTGCGGCACTTGCCGGAGGTCAAAGCTAGCAAGAAAGCAGTTTTGAGAGTAAGATGTTTGAGGTCTGTGTCTTTCATAGGCTCAAAAGGGTCCCATGTGGGACTGAGGAGAGACCAACCCTACCTCCCCGCTGTATTACAGCTGAGGGGGTATGGTTAAAAATTGGAACGAGAAAGTAGGAAGAAATCTCACAGAGTTCCGCGAGAAGGCAACCTGAGGCTACGGCCAACTATAAATGTCTTTTTTTCTTAGACGTTGGCCGGATGCCTGCGGCCATCCGAGAACAGCATTCAGTCATTTTCAATTTTAACACAAAATATGTAAAACTTTAATAAATATAAAATGATCAAACTAGTACACATGGTGGCATATTTTGTGAGAGAAAAAAACCTCAGAGGTGGTATCCAAAATGGTTTTATGTAATTACTACTCTAGGTGACAACTTTAATGTCATTTTTCTTAGTTTAGTCATTTGACTCATTTATAGCACATATATTTAATTTTATCTTATATTTAATTAATGAGACCGCAATACTCTTGCTGATATTCTAACAAACCACAAGAATACTTTTCCTTGCTACTAATATGAACATGAACAACTTCCCTTAATGTTTATCAACTTACATTGTCTTGATCTGATATTAAGATTAACATTTACTATTACATTATTATGACGAATAAAATTATCTCTGAAATTACTTTATTTTTACCTCCGCCAAGGAGGTTATGTTTTTATGTGAGTTGGTTTGTGCGTTTGTTCGTTTGTGAACAAGATAACTCAAAAACATAAGGATGGATTTTCATGAAATTTTCAAGATATGTCTGAAAAGGTAAAAGGAAGAAATGATTAAATTTTGGGAGTGATTCGGATCACTATCTGGATCTTCTGGATACATGAAATGTAATTTTTAAAGACAGATAACTGACAAAGTTATGGATTGATTTTGATGAAATTGTCTGGAAATGTTCAAAATGGGACAAGGAAAAAGTGATTACATTTTGGGAGTGATCTGGATCACTGTCTGGATCTTCTGGATCCAGACTGCCAGATGCGTTTGTGAACAAGATAACTCAAAAGCTTATGGATTGATTTTGATGAAATTTTCAGGATATGTCTGAAAAGGTAAAAGGAAGAAATGATTAAATTTTGGGAGTAATTCGGATCAATATCTGGATCTCTGGATCCATGAAATGTAATTTTTAAAGAAAGATAACTTAAAAAGTTATGGATGGATTTTGATGAAATTTTCAGGAAATGTTCTAATTGGGACAAGGAACAAGTGATTAGATTGTGGGAGCGATCTGGATCCTGGCTTTTTAAAGGAAGTTATAGCCAGATAATTTTAGGGTGGATTTTTGATGATAGTCCAGGAATTGAGATCTGCGCTCTCTGAGTGCTCTTGTTGTTTATATTACACTGCTTTGGGAGCCTGTGTCTGTTCATTACATTGGCTTCTGTCAGCTAAGAATTTTAAACCATAATTCAAATAAAATTCTGTGAGTTTTGGGAAAAGAGTACCTTGCCAGGAAGATCGATTGAAACCAATCCTTTCAATGTTAATACCGACATTGGTGCATACAACAATCACACTATTCTATTCCATTAATTGCCCTTGTACTTGAGCAAAATAGTTGTTATTTTTCTTTAGACAAACTTTACTGGCAGAATTTACTACAAGGCCAACAATTTTCTTCCTCTATATATCCTTGAGTTGTTCTCTGACTCCATGATTCCTCTATTTTCGCCCTGGAATATCCTAGTCAAAAAGGCTTTCGATGGTATAACTTTCCTCATCAACATGTTACCAAACTTAGACGCAGTTAAGCGACACTGTCTTTCTTCTCTCCAAGTTTTACAAAAATAGTGTTGCTTGGTTACAGCTTCTAGGTTTTTGGACTCATCCATCGATCTGTATCTTATGAAACATTGGTGTATAATCATCCCTATAGGTAACACTATTCCTATTCTGCAAAGGGAAGCCCATTTGACTGGTAAAGATGGAATTTTACTTTCTTAAGTATTTATTTATGGAGGAGGCATGTTAGTACATGTGACTTTAAACTTTGGCTTAAAATCTGTCAGGTGGTTGCTCAAGACTGAAATACTGAACAACACCAAATTTGGCGTGGACTTGTATACTTCATCAATTTCAGGGAAAAACAGATATGAAAATGAGATTTTCTTTTTTTAGAAAGACAGTCCTTGATTTCTATGAGGGAATCACAGTTCTGCTTTTTACTGGCATCTATTCTTGTCTCATAAAGCATACAATCGACAGGCTTCCTTTTTCTTTATTTGCTCACATCAATTGCTGCTTTTGCAAAATTTTGCTCCATCTCTGGTTCAGACTGATGGAAGGGCCCCTAGGTTCATGCCACCTTTGTGGTAAATCTGTACAAGTTTAGTCCCATGGTATTTCTTTGATATGCCTCATTTTGAAGTGACAGATCAAATGAAGAAGAGCTAGTACATGACTGCAATGACCAAGTTCTTAAAGAAAGCAACAAAAATAAAGTTCTTAAAATCTTTAGCTTTCTTATTTAGCTTAGGTAATGGTTACATATACAATGTTATATTTTTATCATTGCTTAACATTCTTTAATCTATTTTTTTGAGTTAGTCCCCTACAATTGGCAATCTGTGTACTTGTACATGCAGACACAAAACAGTTCAGAGTATCACTATTTTTTCACCATGTTCAGGGTGTCACTATTTATAGCACCATGTCTCACATAAATGTACAAAAACAACATGAAGTTTATATGTACATTAATAACAACATGGAAAATGTTATTTAAATATTTAACCCTGCTTTAGAATTGCATTTCCCACTCATAACAGTACCATGTTTCCATCTTATTGCGCAATGAATTTGAATGAATTAATGAATGTATATCTCTTTTTGTGAAGCAAAGGGTTTGTCTTTTATGAGGGGTTTCTCCCTTCTCTTGTGAGATATCAATATATCAAGAACATACTGCTCAAGAAAGTACTGATTGGCCTTTTTATTTATCTTTCCCCCAATTTTTTCCTGGTACATTCTGATGCTTACTAGATAAAAATCTAATTGGAGTGTTCTTCCCCAGGTTATATCACTTGGAAAAGGAGCAATTTTAAGAAACATAACATAATTAATTTGACAGTTAAAACAAACTTTTTCAAAAAGGTAAATTCATCTAATTAAGATATTTTAAAATGATGAAGCACTCACACTAGTAACTCACACATCAATCTGAATATTAACTACTTGGATAAGGGAGGGCTTGCTGCTTGTCTGGATTGACTTTGTTTGAAAACTGTAGGTCACATGACCTACTTGTTGAAAAGGTCTATTGTACATGTGTATTTTTGCTCAGAACAATGTCCCCATGTACTGCAGGACTCCAAGCGCTACATGACCCATCCAACTGCACAAGTACAGCCCAACACTCAAGTTACTGATATTCCCCTAACTGAAAGACAGAGGCTCAAGGATGGGGATTTATCAATGTCCTTGAGGTTCTTTAGCCTGCCACTGGGGATAGGACCATATGACAGTGTGTTACCCACTAGGCCATAGTGGCAGATTCTTTTGTTACTGTAACAAAATTTTTACTGAAAGTTGGATTTATCCATTTTTTTACTTCAGTGCCTTACAGGATGTTCTACATTTGCTGCTATTTTGTTTCAATTATTTTTTGTTCTTTGTTTTACACAGAGACAACCTATGGTTACTGCTAGTCTGTGTTGCTCTGGCTGCATTTAGTCTGGGGCCTTATGTCAATTCTTTTCAAGTCATTTCATCTGCAGCAGTGTAAGTACTTTTTCTACGGTGTAGGACGTTTGCCCACAGAAGCTTTGCCAACACAGACCTATGGCCCACAGGACCTTTTCCCACAGGGACCTTTGCCCACAGCAAATTTTACGGGTAGGATATTTGCCCGCAATACTAATAAAATAAGGTCTCTATTATTTTTGGGGTTTTAATTACATTACATTAATTTACAACATTTAGATCAACTTTTGGTTAGTATAATGACCTACCAAAACAATCTGTAACTTTTAAGCAATAACTCTAAAGCACAATCATTAACTTTACACAAAAAAATCTTAAGCACTTTTGTTCACTGAAATTTATTAGTGTTTTAGTTAAGTTTTAGTTGAAGCACAATCAGTAATTTAAAACAATACTTCTTAAGCATCTAAGTCCACTTTAATTAGTGTGGTCAATGCACCCTTACACTTGAGACCTCTTCTCTGAGAACATTCCCAAAGAATGTAGGAGTTTATGGAAACCTTTTTAGTGAACATGTAACCATCATAGCAAAGTTTTTGACCACCTTTTGTATTTTGCATAATTTCCATCTTGCAATATCATGTAAATCATATTAACACTTAAAGAAATGATAATGAGACCAACCTTATGTACTTTTTGAAAAATGTAATTAATGTCTGGCCTTATGTGGGAAAAGTTAAATTTTGGCAAAGTGCAATTAAAGGAAGCCTTTAATGAAATCTTTGAATGTTTGATCTATTTTACAACTATGTGGCCTGAGTAGATATCTAAGGCAATACTAATTGTAATAATAAAAAAAACCCTTTAGGTGAAAAGCAATTCATAAAAATATTTATTATTATTTTGGGCAAACATCAACAACAAAGGTCCCTGTGGGCAAAGGTCCTGTGGGCATAGGTCTGTGTGAGCAAAGGTCCTGTGGGCAAACGTCCCGGATTCTTTATCTACATGGCTGTAAATAGTACTCTTGTAGCACTAGTATGTAAGAATATAGTAGTGTATTATTTAAAGTAAACAATTGAAAAGAAAATACTTGTTTCTGAACTAATATCTTAAATTTTACAAATGCTCTGACTAAAAAGTGATAGAAGAAAATCAGGCAAAAAACTGGCTTCTTTCACACTGAAAATACAACTGAATAATACAAAATCCTAGAATTTATTCCAGCACTAGTTTTCATCTGTACATAGAATAAGACAAAGAATATTAGGAATTTAATATATGTTTTTGAAATACCCAATAGTTCTCATGTTTGATTACCTTACAACAAATTTCAAAGTAAATACTATTAACACTGATAACCTATCAATTTATCATTATCACAAAGAAATAATTTAAGTGTTTAATAAGTAAATTCAACAAAACCTTAACTTTACACAGAAGCAGAGTTACTCCGATAGGCTTTTCCTCATAGAGTTCCACAATTCAATTTGTGATGTCATAACTACATCATCCATGATGTGAACAGTCCATAGTGATACCTAATTTACAAAGTGTTCCTTTATTGATCAATCAGACAGAAAGGTGTATATAAATTACCCGATTTTGATCCAATAATTTGCCAAATTAATCAATACTAAAGTTAGTAATTCAGCATTCTACTGCATTTTTCTTTGCATTCCTATAGGGTATAATGCGTAACAATTTGTGCACAAAATAAATGAATCTAAATTAATAATCAGACTTTGGTAGATGTGAGGTTTGTCCTGTACCTTTATTTATTTCATTTTTCAGAGAGTCTGGTCTGCCTGAAAATCTGGAAACATTTGGTGTGGTTTCAGGCTTGTATTCTATGGCTACAAGTATTGGGTAAGTGCACTTAAAATACCTCTCAAAAGTTCAACTATCCTGTATAAACAAAGTATCAAAAGAGATCCACAAGAGATTGGCAAATACTCAACTCATGTATTTTTCTTTATGTATTTTTTTAATGTTTCCAAACATGAAGAGTTGGCAATTTAAAATACATGTGCACAAAGCATAATTATATTTCCTGAAACTTTATATATTTGTCCATCACTAAGGAGAACAATATTTTTGTAAACAATTTTACATGATTTGCTCTCTTATGAAAATTTTCCTTAAATGCTATATTTTCCCTTAAAATTAGCTTAATTATAATGCCATACATACCAATATTTATTAGAAATAATTAGTGCCAAAAAATAAATTGGAAAAATAATCATTTTTTAATATTCAATATAATGTAATTTTTCTTTTTATAATAAAGACAAGTGATTAACAATATAAATAAATGTATATTATAATAAAAATAATAAATCTGTTTGGTTAGAACTTTGAAATACAGTTATTGTCTATGTTTTCAGTGCCTTCATTGGCCCACTGTTTGGTGGATACCTCCTGGACACAGTGCAGTTTGAATGGGCCAGTTTTATATTTGGATGCTTTGCGTTTTTTTATGTAAGTAACAGTTTACATCTGACATATATTGTCCAGATGGACAGACTGGATTACATATTTTGAAACAAATGATGGATAATTTAGAAATAAAATATGTTAATCTAGCTTAGTATGTTTTTCCTGTAATAAACATTATATTTTGGTCCCATTTTTATTCATTTTTCATTTTTACCCCACAGCCCTTAAGGTTTTCACCCATTGTGTCCGGATGGGCGGGTGGGCGGGCAGGTGGAAAAGTTTGTCCGGGCTGTATCTCAGAAACTGTAAGGTGTAGGAACTTGACACTTGGTAGGGACATTGGTTCGGGGGTGTAGGTGTGCAACGTCATAGTCTGACCTTGATTTGACCTTTGACTTTGCCGTAGTGACCTTGAGTTTGAAAATCTTGTCCGGGCTATATCTCGGAAACCGTAAATACACTCATGTAGGAACTTGATACTTGGTAGGGACATTAGTTAGGGGGTGTAGGTGTGCAACATAATGGTGTGACCTTGATTTGACCTTTGACCTTGCCTTAGTGACCTTGACCTATAAAATCTTGTCCGTGCTATATCTCGGAAACCGTAATGTGTAGGAAGTTCAAAACTTGGTAGAGACATTGGTTAGTGGGTGTAGGTGTGCAACGTCATAGTCTGACCTTGATTTGACCTTTGACCTTGCCGTAGTGACCTTGAGTTTAAAAATCTTGTCCGGGCTATATCTCGGAAACCGTAAATAAACTCATGTAGGAACTTGATACTTGGTAGGGACATTAGTTAGGGCGTGTAGGTGTGCAACATCATAGAGTGACCTTGATTTGACCTTTGACCTTGCCATAGTGACCTTGACCTATAAAATCTTGTCCGGGCTATATCTCGGAAACCATAATTTGTAGGAAGTTGATACTTGGTAGGGATTTTCTTTCACTTTCACTACTGTTATTTTCTCGAAGTAAACATCATTTGGACCTTTTTGTAGCTGACACTGCTCTGAAAGTATTCCGATCTTTGCACTGTTTCACTACTTCTATATTTCATTGTGTTGAAACTATTTCCCCCGGCTGTGTGGTACGGGCATCTCTGATGCTATTTTTAAATATTATTATTTTAAGAATGTTTTTAGAAAATATGGGAACAATAAAAATATTTATGAAAAAACAAATATTTTAAAATTTGACTTAAAAGAGAATAAATTGTTGTTTGTTTAATTGTCTATTTATTCACAAACAGTACCTCAGATTATGCTTTTAAACAGCTAAAATATTAATGCTGTTTTCTACTGTATCCACTCTATGGTTCTTAATTATACAATTCTAAACACTTTCTCAGGAATTACTATAATTATTTTAATATCTGCAATTATCAGGTATGCTTTAATATTACAAGGTGTGTTTTGTAAGGCATAACAATAATGTTTTGTTATTTATAGATGAGTTTTTCATGTATATCTTATTATGAAATAAATTTTTGATGGCTACAAACTTCTGCAGTCTATTAAATTAGGTCAAATATTTTTCATAAACCTGGGAAGCCAATTTTGGCCCAGTTTGTTCATATTTTGTCATCCATTTTACCATTTTTAGTTCCTGCTATTGTTGGCCAGAATTGCAATAATATAATGTTCTCAAAGTTTCATATCAATCGCCTGATAATATCTATCTGGCAACCTCTCTTTCAACATTCGAAAAATAACCTTAAATCCTATATCTTTGCAAAAGCATATCCACTTAGGCTTTTTGGACATATTGGTGTCCCCTGTGGTTCTGACCCCTTTTTAATGTACCAAGATTTGTGATTTGAGATTATCTGTTTTCTGCCTGCAAAACCTAATACCCCAAGTTCATTTCCAGGGGTTATTTTAAAATCTCCCGAATTATAGCTTGGGTGACTATTACAAGAAATCCTGCTATAAATGGGCAGAAAAACCCCCCAAAAATCAAGTAATATGTCCCGAGTTTAAAAGAGAAATCATATAATCAAAGAAATCATTCTTACAATCTTCTGCTGACTGCTTAACAAGTCAAATTGTATGATTACATTTTTTTTCCTTTTCAGGTTATTGCTACTGTGATCTACCTATTTTTCGCATCAAGATGCACCAAGACACCAATCCCACCTGATAAGACTGGACTGATAAACGAAGCCACACTATTGGTGAAAAAGGACTTTGAAGATTAGTTAATATAATATCTTTACAACTGCAAATACTTGCAAAGATACCTCAATGGTGAAATGGTTGTCAAATGGGCAAAATATTACTTTTAAATATTTCCCAGTTGTGATCTCCTAAGGAGGCTTATCTGAATATGTTGCTGGGACCGAGTCACTACAGAACTTTAATCCAGTTTTGGGCCAAAGTCGCAGACTTTTGTTTCAACTTAAGATTTTTGTGCTAAACTTCTGTCTAAATTTTGTTTTAGGATTGACTTAAGTTTGGGTTAACTTTGAGCCTGACATAAAGGGGATTTCAGTGTTCCAACAAAATGCAAATATTTATGTACTGCCCTGCTATCCTCATAAAGAACTCGCAGACTTAATACTTAAGTCTGGACTTAGATTTAAGTTCTTTTCCGAGTATGGCCTCATGAATAGAGAAAGCCAAGTTGAACGTTTAAATATTTTATCCTGTAACTGCACTCATTTGTGTCCAAGATGTCATTAGGAGATCAAAGGTGTATACCATGCTGCAGGGTATAAATACATCTAGGAATTGTGAATTAGAAGAATGATAGATAGGATAAGTAATGTCACAATCACACAACAAGTGATACTACCTATGTTAACTTTCGAAGAGTCCAGAGGTCATGTAAACTGTCAGATAAAATGCCTCCAAAATGCCTAGACATGAAGAAATTATAAATAGTTCATCTTCATGTTGAGTTAAGCATACTTTACAGAAAAAGTCTGCCAGCATATGCGCAAATAAGGCATTATGCAAAATGCCCATAAATGTAGGCAAATACCGCATGTAGTGTTATTGGGGCATTAAGGATAAAACTGCCAAGATGTAAATTTAAGGTGAGTTTATAGTCTATTAAGTCTGTGCTATCTGCGTCACTAAGATGGTACTTTACTAAATATTAAGTAGAACTTTCTTAGTGGGATTCCGTGAGATCCTTGGTGGCCCAGTGGGTTAGTAGATTTTAGCATCTAATCACTGGCTGTCACCTCTGTGTGGGTTCGTGTTGTAACCCAACACATATGAGTAAAACTCAGAGCTTTTATTTTAAACTTGTATTCAGATGGAAAGCCAGCACAGAACTGATATAAAAACAAAATACTTCCTAATCCAATTATGTAGCTTCCTACAGTTGTCACATAAATTAAACAAGGTTATAAAACTGCTTAGATGACACATAATTTCCAGGAAATGGACTTCATACATGAGGGCTTATACTATGATGAGGGCTTCTACTAGCCTGGATAAGTCTCAGTAGTTCACTACACTTCCTCCCTCTTAAGTTTAATGTTGCACACATTAAAACATTTAAAAACATTGAACACTGAAACAATTAAATGTTATTCTCATTAATTCAAAAGTTCCAGTTAATAGATGATCAATACTGTTCAAAAGTTCTTTTACTATTTGTTTATTTATTTGCATATCTGGGTGGACTACCAGAATGCCTGAAATTTAAACTTAGAATATGGGCATTATTCTGGCCCCACTAATTAAAACCTGCTTGAAATAATTCTGTCTGTTTTCTGATTCTTCTAGGATACACCTTTGGGGTTTCTGTATTGAGGTTAGATTCTGCTTCAGTGATACTAGCTGGTTCCGGTGGTTGAGTTTGGTACTGTTCAGCCTGTTGAGGTTGTGGTTCGGCTGCTTCAACTTCTAGATACGGTTGTTCTCCTGGTTTAGGCTGATAGCTGACACTTCTTGGCCGTATTTGATCAACATGTTTCTTGACCAAACAGTTATTGCCAAGTTCACATTGGTATGATACTGGACCGGTTTGCTGTCTGATCACCGCAGCCATCCATTTGTCTCCAACCCCATAATTACGCACATACACAGGATCATTTGTCTCAAAATGCCTAAACTTTGCATGTACATCATGCCTGTCCTTGCTCTTTCCTTGCTTCTGTTGAACAATGCTTTCAATACTGGGAAAGAAAGAGTGCAGGTGGGTACGTAATCTTCTATTCATCAGGATTTCATCTGGTGACTGCCCAGTGGTTGTCTGTGGTGTTGTCCTGTATTTAAACAGAAATCTGCTTAATTTTGTTTGCAGTGTTCCAGTACTAAGTTTCTGCATAGTTTTTTTGAAAGTCTGTACATATCTCTCGGCCATTCCATTTGATGATGGATGGAACGGGGCGGTGCGAATGTGGCGGATGTTGTTCTTCCTGAAGAATTCTTTCATTTCTTCACTGGTGAAGACAGAACCATTGTCACTGACAATGCTCTTGGGTACCCCATGAGTGGCAAATATTTTACGCAACTTCTCAATGGTGCTTGCAGATGTTGCTCTATCCACCATCTCAACTTCTAGCCACTTAGATGTTGCATCCACTAACACTAAGAACATTTTCCCCATGAATGGTCCAGCATAATCAATGTGTAGTCTAGTCCATGGAATACGGGGCCATTCCCATGGATGCAGTGGTGCTTGTGCTGGTCGATTTTGGTTTTCTTGACAGGGACTACATTCTTTAACTCTGCTTTCAATGTCCTTGTCAATTCCTGGCCACCAAGCAACAGTTCGGGCTAATGCCTTCATTTTGGAAATACCTGGATGCATTTCATGCAGCTCATCAAGGATCTTCGTTCTTCCCTGTGGTGGTATGCAAACACGTGCTCCCCACAGAACACATCCATCATGGAGACTAAGCTCATTTTGCCTGTTTTTGTAAGCCTTAAGTCGTTCATCATTCACTTCCTGTGGCCAACCAGTTGATGTGTATAGACGTACTTTAGACATAACTGGATCTCTTGATGTCCACAATTTGATATGCTGCGATGTGACAGTTGTACCATCAAAATGTTCTATCAGATGGACTACTTCACTCGGCACTGGTGGATCAGGTAAGGTGGTGGCAATTGGAAGTCTGCTAACTGCATCAGCATTGCCATGCTTGACTCCTGGCCTGTGATGTATGCTGTACTCATAACCAGACAAGGTTAATATCCAGCGCTGCACCCTTGGTGATATCGTGGTTGGAGTACACTTGGACCCAAATAAACCAAGTAGGGGCTTGTGGTTCGTGATGATAGAAAATTTCCGTCCGTACAGGTACTGGTGAAATTTCTTCACTCCGAAGACAATTGCAAGACCTTCCTTGTCAAGCTGAGAGTAGTTTCTCTCTGCTGGTGTGAGCGTGCGCGATGCAAAACTTATAGGTCGTTCTGAGCCATCTTCCAGTTTGTGTGAAAGTACCGCTCCCACACCATATGGTGATGCGTCACAAGCTAAGACAAGTTCTTTCTTCTCATCATAGTGGATCAGAACTTTAGCTGACTGTAAGAGCATTTTGGTCTTGTCAAAAGTCTTTTGCTGTGCCTCTCCCCACTTCCATTTTATATCCTTCTGTAACAGATGATGGAGTGGTGCCAGTAAACTTGATAGATTCTTTATAAACTTCCCATAGAAGTTCAGCAATCCTAAGTAGGACCATAACTCAGTGGTGTTACAAGGGCAAGGTGCTTCCTGTATGGCTTTAATTTTAGTTTCCACTGGATGGATCCCTTGGTCATCAATTTTGTGTCCACAAAATACCACACTGCCAGACAAGAACTCACACTTATTTCTCTTCAGCCTGACACCAGAGTCAGACAACTTCTTCAGGACCTTTTCTAGGATTTCAAGGTTTTCTACTGGAGTATCTCCTGATAACAATATGTCATCAATCCTCACCATCACACGTGGCAAGCCATTCAACAGCTGCTCCATTGCTCTTTGAAATATTCCAGGAGCTGATGAAATGCCATAACTTGACTGGGTATCCACTGTGGCTGTCTCTACTTGATGCATCGGCCTGCCTCTGGATCCCTTTTTCTTTCTCCCCATTTGCTTTCCCCCTTGTTTGCTTATGGGTGTTCTACACATCTTTTGAAGATGTCCCACTTTGTCACATTTGGAACACTTGGCTGATTTGAATGGACATCCATTTGCGTCATGCTCAGATCCACACCTGTAACATCGGTCATGGTGAAAACTTTTCTTAGCATGAGAATTCTGTGCCTTGGACTGTCTTGGTGGACCATCCTGCAGTGCATGGACTGTTGTAGAACCACTACCTGAGAGTTGAAGGTCAGCCGTATTTCTTGCAGCTGCTTCCATAACCTGGGCTACATCAAAAGCCTTCTTAAAATCCAGCTCCTTTTCCTGAAGTAGCCTCTTTTGAATCTGTGTATCGGCAATGCCACATACTAATCTATCCCTATTTTGTTGTAAAACCTAAATCTTCTCACAACTACTGATGGCTTTGGGTTTAAGTGTTTCTCCACCAGTTTAGAAATTTGATCATATGATTTAGTGTCCAGTTTTGCAGGTGACAATAAATTCCTGATCAAACCATAGATCTTTGATCCACAAACTGTCAGCAAAATGTTTCTTTTCTTTGTCCCATCTGTGATGTCATTAGCTTGAAAGTAATAGTTTAGTCTTTCAATGTATTGAGTCCAATTATCAGAGTCAGTAAATTCATCAATTTTACCAAATGTAGCCATTTTCACTGACAAAATATATCCACTGTAAATTATTTCTAACTGTTGAGAAGAATTAAGTAATACACAAAAGTTTATCCTCGTCGCCAAAAATATGTTGTAACCCAACACATATGAGTAAAACTCAGAGCTTTTATTTTAAACTTGTATTCAGATGGAAAGCCAGCACAGAACTGATATAAAAACAAAATACTTCCTAATCCAATTATGTAGCTTCCTACAGTTGTCACATAAATTAAACAAGGTTATAAAACTGCTTAGATGACACATAATTTCCAGGAAATGGACTTCATACATGAGGGCTTATACTATGATGAGGGCTTCTACTAGCCTGGATAAGTCTCAGTAGTTCACTACAGTTCGACTCCCACAAGTGACAAAGCTCAGGACCTGTACCCAATATGACCTTGGCTGTTGAATGAGACATAAAACCCCCAAATTAACGGATTTGAAATTTCACCACTCAAGCTCTGATAAATCTCTGCTATATCCAATACCAGATGAAAGTTTCCACTCATGCAGTATATGCTATGTGAAGGTGGCATCTTTCTAATTTTAAAGCTAGTCAATTTTAGGCTGCATTAAGGGTAGTGTTTGGCATTTGTGTGTTGATAGATATTTTGTGCATTGCTCCTGAAACTTCAATGTAGAGTAGAATCTCTTTTATCCCACTGTGTTGGGAGATACAATATTTTTACATATATCAGCTTAATTAACACTTGGACTTCCAGGTTTTCCTTGAGCAGTATCAGACTTTATTTCTATGTGTAATTGAAGGCACTGGGATCAAATCCTAGCAGAGGCATCACAATTAGAAAAATATACATGGTAGAGAGCCCCAAGATTCCTCCTCTCACAGCAAGGTAGCTTTAAGAGTAATAATGTTTTCATATAAGATTTAAGGATGGGTTTACTTGAAGGAAAGCACACAATATCCTCAGTTCATGTAACATTCTGGACTTCCAGGGATTTTCCTTTTACCTCAGCTGGCTCAAGAATAGGACTTGTTTTTATATCTGAATGTGGCACTGAGGTCGAATCCCAACAGAGATGTTTCCAAAAATTTACAGAGAGCTAGATTTTGATTTTATAGTTGGGGTTATAAAATAAAAGAGGTGGTTTACAATGAAACAAATAAATACCAATTTGTCAGACCAAATATGAGGTCAGAAGTGAATTTGAATGCCACGTAATAGAGGTTCGGCTCTATTTGTTATTAATTCAGAGTGTAAGTTGTTTAAAGGTCCACATCAGGATTTATGGCCCCCAGGGCAGATTTATATAGAATGGCTTGTTGGGGCCAGTATTATACCAAAGTATCTGATTTAAAAAAATGCATTTAATGTACAGTTATTCTAAATGTTTAAAGTAATATTTTATGAATATCCGCCAACTGTATAGTGATAGTGGCTTTTTTTCAAACTTTATACTCTATGTGGGAGATTTTATTATTTTTAAAACATTCACAAATTGTAAGCCTTGCTAAAGGCTCACGTTTCTTTGTAATTAGAGAAAACTTTCAAATGTCTGTGTGCATGTTTGGAAAAGATACATTACAAATTTCAACCTTACGCAAGGCTGACATGTTGTGTATGTCATATATATTTGAAAGTTTATGGTTTTTGATTTTAAGAGTAAACAGTCATGACAGAGCTTCATGAGAGTAGCATAGCATTTAAAATCGTTTGTTTGTTGACCTCTGACCTATTATAGCCTTGCTATACCTGTGTTTACAAGGGGTCATTTGATAAGATTTTGTCAAATTGACATATTTAACACTGACGTATATCACTTAAAATGCATATTCTATTTAACATCTCATCAAAAACCAATGTCTGATTTTTGATGATAAATTGTGTACATTGTATTATTTATAGATTTTGTTATTGCACTGTAATAATAATAATAAGGCTATTCTAAGACTACATTCTCCATTACATCTTTAATACTACTGTTATATCCAGTGTAGACAGATTCTGTGTATGTAATCAAATTACTAACTATTGTATCATCAAATTTTAACTAATCCAAGGAAAGCTCAATGTTGACCCATCCTCACTGGGAGATGTTTGTTACTGAAACAAACCATTCTAAGTAACTGCAAAGAATTCTGGGAATTTATCAAGATCTCCATTTTACAAGTGTTTTATTAATATATACCTATTATTGTTATATATAAATGTATTTCTGAACATTTTTCCTGAAATATATACAAGTTATACAGTAAAAAGTAACATTGTGCACAAGGACATGAGCCTTAACACTAAATTTTCTGAGAGAGATACTTTTAGACCAAAACATTATTATTCCACCTTTGGCCAAACAATGTTTAGATGTCAAAATTCTGAATTAAATGGAACTTTGTGGACAGATGACAAGTGTGGGATTTCCTTTTAATTTACAATAAAAATCAGAAGCCTGTGTCAGTCTTTTTCTCTACTGCATGCCTTCTGGCCCTAATGCCCTTGTTCCACCAAAGGATTAAGCCCCGATCCTGTCGGCGACCCTTAATCGTGGAGAGTCAGTGAAAAAAAAAACTGGATCAGTTTCAAAGTCTGGGATTAAGTACAGATCGTCCTCAGGACGCCTCAGGCTGCCCCAGACAGTCCCTAACTGGTCTGGGACTAAGAACAGACTAAGCCATTTTTCTGGTCGGTTTGAACCACAATCCTGTCGTAGACAAACCGACTGGGTCCCAGGACGCCTCAGGCCTCCTGGGACTAAGCCCCGACTAACCCATGATTAAGTCCGACCCCACAAGGTGTCCTGAGGCGTCCCCAGGCGTCCCCAAACCGAGATAGCCGATTCTTGTTTTGCAATGGGACTAAGGGTCGCAGGAGGCCTGGGATTAAGGTACTAAGGGTTGGGGACTAAGGGTCGCAGGCGGCCTGGGACAACATACGACTGTGTAAATTTGGTCTGAGGAGGCCTGGGGAAGCCTGGGACTGGACATTTTGTTTATGGCGGGAAAAAATAATCGGTTGGGGTCGGGAGAAATATCAAACATGTTTGATTTTTCACACGGCCTCAACCGACCCTTACAGGACGCCTGGGACTAAGCAAATTTTTGAAACGGACCCTCAAAAACCCTTAATCGGGAGCCTTAGTCGTGTGGTGGAACACCCACATTACTGGGAAAAGAACTTTGTAATGAGCCTTTTGCAATAAACATATTCCAAGGTTGTTTTTTTTTTAAAATTGGTGCATTCTGGTTATATTTTAATTTCCTTATAATAAATCAAAAACATTCTGAACACACCACATCCTGCTGTAGTACAAATATTGGCAACCCAATGATTTTTAACTGAAGTAAAAAAAAAAATTTAAAGCCAAAACATAATGTTAACGCAAGGGGAAAATTATTTATACATAAAGAATATTTATGAAAGGGTCCCGAATAATCCATTAATTCCACTTTGTTTTAAAATCACAATACTGTGTATAAACAACAAAACAATAATTTGACCATTCTATTTAAAACTTTATTTACTATTGTTAAAGTTGTATTCACTTTATAAAGGTATGACATAAGTCAGAAGTCCTTATGCCCCACACTACCGGTGGTACGTCACATGATTGGAAGTTTTCTCGGCCCCAGAACTGCTCCCATAGTTATTCAATCAGGCAGATAGACACTGATTGGACACAAGTTTTTTTAACTGTCAATAACAGTAGAATAACAGTACTACAAATGTTGGTCACCTAGAAGCAACCTCCATTAATCTTAAACTACCTTTGGTAGCAGTCTGATGAACAAGTGGTGAAACAACTGATACCTTAGCTGTATTACTCCGAAAGACGACCAAATCACAACCTTATGTACACTGTGGACCACACCTTCAGTTATTGCAGTAAGAAAATTCATACGTGCATGTGCAAAATTGTCTGCACATGCTCACGGTACCGAAATCAGAGGTGGAAAATGCAAATATTTCAAACCTTTAGCATAACTCACACGGTAATGGATGTTTCACCACTGACTCTCAAGGTCGCATATGGACATCAGATGGTGATCCAAGGGCAGGGACATTTCCCCAAACAGGGGTTACCGTGGGTGATACTGCCTGTATCGTGAATGGGGTTTACTGTCTTAAGGTATATTCTTCATAATTCAATAAATTGTTCTATAAATACTCATATATATATATTATAACACATTTTATACACTAGTTTTTTCTGTAAAATTGTAAATGTGCAGGAGTTAAAATCCTCCTACAACATATTATTATATTGCATACATGGAAACAGATGATAAAGACTTTATGTTAAGGTACTTTTACTGCCTTTATCAATGAAACTTGTGATTCAAATCCAACAGAAAATCAATATATAAACATTTAATTATATGTATGATATTTACCAGAATATGTTAAAGTAACCACTGGAGTGATCTGGTAAAGCAACCATAAGCAAGATTCACCTTTATAATACAAAATGTTTCTGTCAAATGTTTCTAAACTGGCAGATTAAAGTCTGCTTATAAGTCTGCTATTTAAACAATTGTACAGTAAAGAACAGATCTCTCTAAAGTTTTAGATCTTCCTGAAATTTTTCATTTGGCTAGGGCTTGACCAACAAAAGAACTGATTAAATTGTCAGAAAGATCTGGTTTAAAAGTCCAAAGTCCCATTTTTTATGTATTTTCAACGACTCTTGTTTGTGCGTGTGCTTGGTTTCATGTGTGAGTGTCACTTTTCCTTTAATGTAATTCATTCATATTCGGTAGGTGAGTGTGCTGTGGCCTCTTACATGGATATTGACTTTTAATAATGGGTTTGTTTTAACATTTGTGAACATTTTGTGAACATGATTGACCATTTTATCTAACCTGTTGCAGAATATATTACATACATACAGAAACAAGGTACATTTTATTATCCCCAGTGAACCAGCTGTTAAGAGAAAACAACAGACCTTCTTCACACATTAAAATTCACACAGTATGGCAAATTTTACATACTGGTAAAAGTCACATTCTTACGGGATATCAACATGATTTGTTTTACAAAACTGCAATCTTCTCTACCTTTATTCTAACATAAACACTTTATTGTACAATATAATGCAAATGATGGCAATAATAGTACATAATAACACATGAAATTAAGGATTAAATGTATTCTAACTAGATTGACATTCGGCAGGTGATCAAATTCATATAAAATAACACTGAAATACAATACTAACAGAGTCATTAATACTGTATATGTTATAACTTTAAAAAACTTAACAAAATAGTCACGGCTCTACTGGTATCAAGTTGCTGTCCAAAACGTAATCAGCTCCAGATCCTTTATTACACTGCCACTATAATGAATGATATACAGGGGAAATATAACCCCACCAAAACAAAATAAATCCAGCATAAAAATATTAGAGTAAGACATCTAAAATTTGCCAGAAATATAAATTTTGCCACCTCGAAAACCTTAGTTCTATGAAGACAATGATGCTTTGCATTAAATTTGGCATGTTCCAGTTTAAAAAGCCTTGATTTACTATACATTTAACAAATCTCACCTCCAGTATTTTTTTTCAATATTTCCATAAATGGCGAATTTCAGATATGTGGCGAATTTTAGATTTCTTACTGCACCTTCTGATATATTTTTCCTAAAGCTAAAGGCTCAGACAAATTAAATATTATATCCAAGTGGAAAACACATACATATAGCATTATACACAACCAAGGTAATCTTATGTTTGGATGCTTTATTTGGTGTATCATAAACTTACTTTAAAGGCTGAAAAATCTTTCAACACAACTACGCCTTCGATTGATCGAAACAGTATCAATTTTCAGTGTCAATGTGACTTTTCTTTCCCAAGATACCACATCGAAGCCCATCCTAAAATATGATTCTTGAATATAATGCCAATTTATCAGTTTATAACGTGTCTGTCACTTATGAAATCACCCACAAAATTATCACAGTTAAATTATACAATAACCGTAATATAACCATAATAATCTGGATACTAGATGAGCAATGAGAACTCATAGAATTCATGTATGACCAGTCAAGCATTGAGTTTTAAGCACTTTTTAGAATCTCTGGCGCATGTACAATCATTCTTAGCTTTCATCACATCAGTGTTAAGAGTACAAAATACCAAATTTAGTTCAGTTTCAAGTAATGGAAACTGATTATTATCAGAAATGATCTGACCACTGACAAAACTTTTTATGAACATGTCTCATTCCTCTTTTCTTCTCCAGAAGAGAATGCTCTGGAGGAGTACTCTCAAAACCGCTGGAGCCAGGAACAGTGACTTTTACAATCTAGGCAATAAGTTGAATATCACAAATAATGTTTGATGGGATCTTCCAATCAGTTACATCTTTCTAATTATACCATGCTTTTTCTAGTGAAAAGATGCACTTGTTGCATTAAATTAAATTCTACTTATGGCCTTTTCCTGCAAGTCCAACGTCTAGTTATCTATTTTGCATTAAATATTGTTTGGACTTTGAAATCACCTGTACTTGTGAAATTATTTGACTTGAGGCAGTTCTACTTGTACCAAATGTACTGCATTAAACTTTGTATGTAAAGCAACAGTGGAGGTACACACATTTACTTTTAATTTTTTTCTTATTGGTTTCAAATATAATTGTAAGTAAGATCAATCTGATCAATCCGATGGTTGATTAGACCACATCCAGGTAGAGTCTTCATCCTGTGCCATGGATTGCCAAGATTAAGAGTCTGGTTGCCTCTCCATGCTACTGTGCTTGCCAGACATTATTTCGTGGCACTCCATAGTCTAAAAACAAGGTTGTTGCAAGGTTGTTAAAAAGTATAAAATCATACTCATGCCAGAAATTGTTTTAAGGCACTCCATAGCCTAAAAACAAGGTTGTATGCAAGGTTTTTAATGGAAAGTATAAAATCATACTATGGAGGTTTCCTTGTAGCCATTTCATGGACTGTACAACCAATTCTCCTGTAAACCAAAATAAAGATGATAAAGTGTAAATATAAGAGTAAACAATAAACAAGAACTAGAAACAGGAAGTACAAAACATCTGCCACCAATCATGATTTCTGATACAAAATCAAAGTTTTGTAAGTATTCTTGAAAGTATCTTTATTCTACAGAAAGTCAAAGAAATCCAAATACATTAAACCTGAACAATTGTCATAATTTCCTAGTCAGGTAGTTACTGGCATAAATCACTGACAACTGGTTAACTGTTTCAGATGCTTAGCATGCTTGATGAAATACTAAAAATGTCATATGACCGTGTGTCCTTGATGTAAAAAACAATATGACAGATAGCAGTGTGATTGAAAGGTTAAAAAGTTACAAAATTATTGGGTAGTTAATAAATATTTTTAATAAATTTTTTAATATATTTTTTAGCATAAAACACAGATGAAATACTAATTTGGTACCTTAATTTGGCTCTTAACTCAAAATATAATTATTCTAACAATCGTGTAAAATCCCTCATGAGATGATGTACAGAAGAAACAGAGTCGACTAGTGCTTGGTAACCTAATAACTAGTTAATATGGCTAATTGTTTCAGCTTTAAAACACCTCTACATACAATTTGTCACTACTGGTTCTATATCCCATCCCTTTGACAACCTCTGGAGCCATCAAATATAGAGTGCCTCTCAGAGATTTGAGCAATCTGTTTTTGGACTGTTTCTTGACTTTTGTGCTGATGTTCAGCGTCGCTTGGTACATCCAAAGTTGATGAGTTTAATCACTCTGTTATGCATCAACATGATGTAACCGCTTTTGATGTCCCTGTACAGAATACTAATGCAACACAATGTTACTGCTTGACTTAGGCATTCATATTCATCTTAAAAGCATGTCAATATGCATGGCAATGCACAGGTTTTCAGTACATGCCCCTACTGAATAGCACAAGCTCTCTCAAACCATCAGATCCCAAGACAGCGTCACTTGGTTTAGACAACAGTTGAAGACTTATCTACTCAGATTAGCCTATCCCTCCTCTATAGCTGTTTTCCCCTATCTAATGCTGACAAGAGTAACATGAACACAGACTCTTTCTGACATTTATAATATCTCTTCTGGACATCAGTGATTTATAGGATGTCTACATCATGTTGGCTCTTTATAAATACTTCATTAATATTAATAAATTAGTCTAAACAGAAAGTAAATAATAAATGTGAATGTTTAACAAATCATGCAGCTTGCGAACTCCACAATTCCACTGTTTGAGTATGCCTCCTGTATCACCTGAATACACAGTCCAGAGTGAAATCTTGTCAGCCCTGTGATCATTCTTTAATTTTTATGAGTTGGGAACTGGTCAAGAGTGGAATTGCTGCACTCGTCAATACCGGTCAATAATATTCCACACATTTAAAAAAACTTTGCAAGTGAGTTTTCCTGTCCTGAGCAAATGTAACAGAGTCACGATCTATCTTTTGTGTCTAAAAACCTCTTCATTTCAAGACCTATCTTGTCCATTATTTTCACTATACAACTAATCTTCCCCTTTATAAAGAGCTGCGTGATCTTGTGCAAAGAGATGATTAAACTGAAGAGTCTTTTCTTAATCTTCTCTAGTTTTCCAGAGTGACTAGCAATCAGTGTTAAGAGTTCCCTTGTGAATTGTGTTGTTTGGGCCATTGGTCAGCCATGGGTCATTAGTCTTATCTTTTTGACCAATTTTTCACAATGGGCAAATTATATGTCTTTCCAGGATGTTCCATTCCCCCCTCTTTTAACTGGATCAGTCATAGCAGCATATAATTAATTCATCTTAATTTGTGTATACTCTATATAGTAAACTTTGAATATACATTAATTTTTTTTAATAAAAAGTACAGTGGATATTATAATAATATCCCTATAGTGCCCAATTTTAAATTTAATCAAATGACAAAAAAAAATCCTGAAGACTTGGATTGTACTGCACAATCAAATGTTAAAATATGCACCACTCATATAATTTTCCTTATTATCACTCACCTGTGTATGACACTGTTAGCATGTAGGTATTCAACTCTTTGCAATATTTGCTGCTGTGTGTAGTTGGAATAGACTTCCTCTTCCAGAGCTCTGAACCTTGCTAAGATGTCAGCCATAGAGCCTCCCGGTACAAACTGCATGAAGATGCTGACAATATTGTCCTCAAGGCAAGTGCCCAAGTACCAGTGGTAACAACAAGAACAGATAATCAATTGCTATACAATATTATTGTTGGATATCAATACTTAACTGTCTGTGCTTTCTTTCATCTTATTTCACGCCACTTAGTTCTGTTGTTACAGAGATTTTAATAACTCTAGCCAGCCTATTATTTAACCAAGTCAATCCACACTATGCAGTTGTTTCACACTCACTTCACAATTCTGTTATTCTATAGCATGACAACACTAACCTCTGATGTTTTAGTGTTTAATCAATTTACTTACCATATATCAATATTGTATCAACAGACCCTTATATTCTCAGATTTCAGTGTTTTATATAAATTAATGCCACTAAATTCCCATATTTATTGTTTTATATCAACTCATCCCACTATACGCTCGTGCTCTGTTTGTTTTAAATCAGCTCACCATATTACATTCTAATATTTTAGTGTTTTATATCAACTAACACGACAACAATGCCATGTTTTTCATATCAACTGGTTTGACTATATTCCAATTTTGCAGTGTTTTCTAACAACTCATCCCACTATATTCTCATACTGCAGTGTATTATATCATCCCACCTCACTGTATTTTTATACTGCAGTGTTTTATATCAACTCGTACCACTATGTTCTCATGTTGCAGTATTTTATATCAACTCACCTCACTATATTCTCATACTGCAGTGTACTATATCAACCCATGTCACTATATTCTCATACTGCAGTGTTTTCTACCAACTCACTCCACTATATTCTCATACTGCAGTGTATTATATCAACCCACCTCCCTTTTTTCTTATACTGCAGTGTTTTATATCAACTCGTACCACTATATTATCATGTTGCAGTGTTTTATGTCAACTCACCTCACTATATTCTCATACTATAGTGTTTTATATCAGCTCACCCCACTATATTCTCATGTTGCAGTGTTTTATATTGGAGTCTTTTCTTTGGGGCCTGATTCATATAGAAGATATTAAACTCATTCTGCTTTTAATAACAATCTTTCATAGTACTTAACCGCCACTATATCTTAAAATACAAGATTGATCTGGAAACCTATCCTGACCTTCCCCAGTCTTACATGGAGTCTCCAAGGCTTTTGAGCCTGACCTACAGAACTTGAACAAGGCTGACTGTAGATATGATATGTCGGGCTCATATCCCTGACCCTCCCAATCTATCAGCAATAAAACTGGCAGTCAGGAGATTGCAAGCATACAGCCACTAGATTTCATCTTTTTGGGCCAAAACTCCCTGACCCCCAAACATTTAATACAACTGGCCATATAAGCAATATGTTCAGTCATATTGGCGATAAGATCTGTCTGGGGTACCTCCAGATGTCTATAATTTGACTTAATAACATTGAGATAGGTAGGGCTGAAGATCCTGACCTTGAGGGTCATAAAGCAAAGAAATGGCACAACTTTTTATAAACATTAAATATGTTTAAAATCGTTTCCCACCTTCCCAATTTTGATTCCCGAACTATAGGAATTAGACAAAATTGTTAAGAGTTTGGAACAAAGTTGGGAATTCCGAACCACCCCTTCCGGGTGTGAACAGATAACTGGCTTGTCCAGCTATCATCTAGTTATGAGATACATTTAAATAACAGCTAGAATAATACTTTATTCAACTGTCAGTTCCAACAGACTCAAATCAAATATTAAATACAAACAAGTGAAATAAACAAACATCTACATAACCAAACTACAACCTAAAACCTTTTTACAAACTTTTAAGTCACTTTTGTAGTACCTTACCCATACACTACACTTGTGACAGGCTGATTTTGGATTACCCTGATAACTGTGAGAAAAATCTTTTGTGTTTTCATATACTTAATACTTTTGCATTACTGGCTAGTTTTTGTGATTTTACCTGCCAGTGGTAAATTTACAAAAGAATATTCTCATGTTATTGTGACAAACCATCTACATACAATTGTCTAAGATATCTCAATGACTTGACCACAACAAGAAAAATTTGATTTTTCATTCTGTTTAGTACACTTAAAACCAGTTACAAATTGCAAGCAGTACCATCATTAATATGTGCCCTGATCACTCTACAGGAGTTATCAGTTTTTTGTATCCAAAAATCAGTGAAAATTTAAAACCACATACATGGGAATTTTAATCGTTTAACATTTCTGTGTGGGCAGCCATGAAAAAACACAAAAAACCACAATATGTAAAGTTTGCTTTTTAGAGGTATGGCTGTAAATGGAGGAATGAGACATTATGTAAAGCAATACCACCTGCAATGTTATACAGACATGAGCAAGGCTTGTTGTTTTTAGTTTTACATTATTTAATTGATTAAATTAATGTTTTAGTTATTTCTCATACATACTAGTGGTTGAACTGTTTAAAATAATCAAAATTATTTGAAAGTGCTTTGAAATGAATGAGATCTGGTTTGTTATTCACAAAAAGGATCAAACTCAAGTTGAGCCAAAAAAGTTTACAGCTGTTACACTAAAGTTGAGCTAATTTTTGGCTTAAATTGATCTTGATCCCTTTTGTGAATACGTACCATGGTACTTTGTACATTCATTAATGATTTGGTGAAATTTAACTGTCAGCATACATGCGTCATAAAACTGTCTTGTACAAGATATCTAACAGGAAATAGCCTCCATTTTCCCCCATACACAGGTAAAGATATTTGAACCAAGTTTACCAGTTTTGTTTTGCCTTGATATAATATCAGCCATCAAAAACCTAACATGTAAACATTTCCAACAATAACTGGCTCTTAAATTCACAATTTTTATTCTTGCTAACATATCAAGATAAACATCAGAATCACAGTTTACCTTGGTATCACTAGTACGTCCTACATTTAACAAATGCAATAAGCTTAAAGCATACTTTGTCTCTTTTCACTTAAACCCTGCACTTTTCTGAACAACTTTTGTCCTCCATTATTTATGATATCATCGAATGCCTCCCTTGACATCTCTCACTTGGTGGTTTTTCTGCTGAAGCTATTTTTCACTAGAACCTAGGATATCAGTCAGTTCAGCCTCACTCACCTAACTATCAAATTTATCCAGGGCAGAACTGGTCTGTGGTAGTATCATCCCTTTATTTTTCTCCACTGTTGCTGAAACTTTGTCTATGTTACATTTGAACTATCTTGATGTCCTGACATTATCTTAAGCAGTTTTGCCAGTGTTTAGCAATAACCTTGAAGAATAACCTTCACCAAGGACATAGTTGACTTCATCATGGACAATCTCCACATGTTAAGGAATGTCCTCAAAGTCAGATTCTGAATTGTCTGAATCGCTGACCTGGCCAGGTATGGTCCCAGAGACCAAAAGAATCAGCTCCCTCTTGCAACCTTGACTGCCAACTTTCACCTTCAGAGGCTCCTTGCAGGAAACCAAGATACAAGGTGATGTTGACTTGTCTTCTTTAGAGTCATCACTGATTTCATTGCTGCTGTCGCTAAAGGTAACAGCCCCCCGACCCATTCTGGCACTGACAGTCTGCTTCTTAGAATTTACACCAAAAGGAACCCTGGCTGTTCTGTTTAACATAGATTTTGGGGAATTTAGAACATAGGATATCAGTCAGTTCAGCCTCACTCACCTGAAATCTTCTTTAGAGTCATCACTGACTTCATCACTTCTGTTCCTTAAGGTAACAGCCTGCACATCTGGCACTGACAGTCTGCTTGTTAGAAGAATTTACACCAGAAGGAACCCTGGCTGGTCTGTTTAACATAGATTTGGGGGGATTTAGAACATAGGATATCAGTCAGTTCAGCCTCAGTCGCCTCAATCTTCTCAGTCACTTCATCACTGCTGTCCCTTATGCCCCTGTTCCACCAAAAGATTAAGCCCCGATCCTGTCGGCGACCCTTAATCGTGGACAGTCGGTGGAAAAATAACAAAAATGGGCGGGAATACTGGGTCGGTACTGAAGTCTGGGATTAAGAACAGATCGTCCCCAGGACGCCTCAGGCGGCCACAGACAGTCCCCGACTGGTCTGGGACTAAGAACCGACTAAGCCAGTTTTCTGGTCGGTTTCAACCACGATCCTGTCGCACACAAACCGACTGGGTCCCAGGATGCCTCAGGCGTTCTGGGACTAAGCCCCGACTAACCCACGATTAAGTCCCGGCGTCCTCAGGCCTCCTCAGTCTTCCCCAAACCAGGATCCCCGATTATTGTTTTACAAAGTTGCTGGATTTTCTGGGTATATATATATAAAATTAGTGATCTAATCACCATTACTTTTCTATGAACACAGCAGGATGCCACCTTTTAATGGAAGACAGATTCAACAACAACTTAGGGCTTTTTTGTTTTTATTCAGTTACAAATAATCATGTATTTCCATTTTTTACGTCAAGCACAGCAACCACCACCACCACCACCACCACCACCAGCACCCATACAGAGACCTAGAAGAAGGCACAACATGTGGGTCAGGCCATGGCTACTGCAGAGAGAGGAGAGGGGGGCCTACCACAACATTATGGCTGATCTGTATGCCACAGACATTCCAGGATTCACCAACTACATGAGGATGACCCCAGAATTCTTTGAAATGATGAAGACCAGACTGGAACCACGTCTAGCCAGGCAGGCCACCAACTACAGAGCTCCTATCAGTGTTGGGGAGAAGTTAGCCCTCACCATCAGATATCTGGCCACTGGAGAGTCATACACATCATTATCCTGTCAGTTCAGGGTTGGCAGATCCACCATTTCCAAGTTTCTACCAGAGGTCTGCAGGGCCATCCAGGATGAGTTCACCAGAGAGTACCTCAAATGTCCTACTACTCCAGATGAATGGAAAGAACTGGAGAGGGAATTCAGGATTAGGTGGAATGTTCCACATGCCCTGGGAGCCCTTGATGGCAAGCATGTGGCCCTGAAGAAACCCAAGAACTCTGGAGCCCTCTACCACAACTACAAGGGGTTCTTTTCCATTGTCATGTTGGCCTTGGTAGATGGGCAGTACAAATTCAGCTGGGTGGATGTGGGTACAGAAGGATCTTGCTCAGATGCCCAGATATTTAATGCCTCTCAGCTGAAGAGGGGGATTGAAGATGGCAGGATAGGCTTCCCTGACCCAGCTCCTATAACACAGGGTGGTAGAGATGTCCCCTACTTCATTTGGCAGATGATGCCTTTGCCCTGAAGACCTGGCTCATGAAACCCTATGGCAGAAGGCTGTTAACAAGGGAGGAAAGGATTGCCAACTATAGAATATCAAGGGGCAGGAGAGTTGTGGAAAACGCTTTCGGCATCCTGGTTTGAAGATTTAGAGTCATGAGGACCACTATTGAACTACCCCCAGAAACAGTTAGATAAGTGGTCATGACCTGTGTGGTTCTGCACAACATACTCAGAAGCCAGTATCAAGGTCAACCTGCTGGTCAGCAGCCTGGGGAGGATGATGATGATGATGTGCCTGGTGATTGTGGATTGATTGGTGGTGCTGCTGGTGGTGGCCAAGACAGAAACCCTGCTAGAGAAGCCAAAAGACAGAGGGATTACCTGAAGGACTACTTCAATAATGAGGGAGCAGTGGCCTGGCAAGATGGCAGAATATAAGTCCTGTTGCAGTAAACAGTCCTTTTCAGGACTAGCTATAACAGTCCTTTTCAGGACTAACAAACAGTCCTTTTCAGGACTACCAATTATTCCAAAAACAATTAATCAGCTATGCTTGCTACAGACGGACAAACCTCATGCCAAACATAACTTGTACAGACGGACAAACAGACAAACCCCATGCCAAACATAACTTGTACAGACGGACAAACAGACAAACCCCATGCCAAACATAACTTGTACAGACGGACAAACAGACAAACCCCATGCCAAACATAACTTGTACAGACGGACAAACAGACAAACCCCATGCCAAACATAACTTGTTCAGACGGACAAACAGACAAACCCCATGCCAAACATAACTTGTTCAGACGGACAAACAGACAAACACAAGTTACTCACCCAACAATCATACAAACCCAGTGTTAAACAAAAGCCACACACAAAGTCACACATAATATCCTAAATTGAATTATTTTTTTATATATTTGGAAATCCACCTCCTAATTTCAACAATTTTTTTTGTTCATGTGTTGGAAATTTATTTGTAGCAGAAATGTTTTTACGGAAATCTTCAATTTTAAATCTTCACTTCTAATCACAAAAATGTGGAAAATATAACCATAAAACTAGTTTTGTTTTCAACAATGGGGGGTTGTGTTTGCAAAATAGTTTGTCAGTTCGTTGGCATGGATTCTATTTACTTTTGGGTTTGTGTGTTTCTTGGTTGGTGGTTACTGGTGTTGGGTTTATTTTTTGTAGTTGGGTGTTAGGTTTGGTACTGGGTTTGTTATTTGGGGGTTATCTTTGGTATTGGGTTTTGTCTGTTTGTGGGTTGGTAAGTATGTAATAATGCCTTTTAACTCTAGGGAAGGTGTAAGTGTTGGACTTTTCAATTACAGATTTTAAACTATCCCATGGATTTTAATCTAAAAATGGGCTGATTAATGGCCATATTGGGAGTTATTTTAAATTTTTTTTATGTGGCCTTTTTGTTATGTGTGGTACCATGGGTTATTTGTTTCATGTTTGGGGTGGTGTAGGTGTTGGACTTGAACTTTTTTTTTCTTGTGATAAGTATTTGTACTGAACTTTTTTGTTTTGGGAGGGGAATTGAAATAGCATGTAGCTGAATAATTGTTTTTGGAAGATTTGGTGGCCCTGAAAAGGGCCTGGCAGGTCAAAGACCCGCCCTGACTGGATGGCTACTGAGGAGGCTGCTGCTGCTGTTGAGGTGGTGCTGAAGTGGTGATAGTAAAGAGATGCTGCTGTGGTTGTTGCTGCTGCTGCTGCTGAGGCTGCTCGACGATCTGTGTTGATGTCAGATCTGGTAGCTGGCTTAAGATTCCACTCAGATTGTGTCTGCTCACTTCGTCCTGTACAGTTAGGACAGATGTCGGGTTGCTGAAGCCAATGGGGTTTGGTGTATAGTACACAAAACTGCTGCTAGCTGCTGCTTGAGTGGAACTAGATGCCTGTGGAGTGGTTGGTGGCAGTAGGCCGACCCTCTGGGACTCCGTGGTAACAGTGGCTGATCTTCTGGGCAATGGCTGACGTCTACGGTTGCCCTTAATAGTTTCAATGTCTCTAAATATCTTGCCCTTTGACTCTTCAAATTCTTCTTGAGTCATATTTTCGGCCTCTGATGCCACATAGTCAAAGAAGGGCTGCCTGTCTGACTTCTGATGCAGAAAACCCGAGATAAGTGTCCTCATCTGCTCAAAGTGTTCGAGAATCTTGGAGTCTGTAGTTGAAACGGGTGTTGATGTAATGATGGACTGACTCCTCTCCCTCAGGACACTGGACTCGAGGTGTTCTGTGTCAGTAGTTGACCCACGTGATTCGTCCTGCCTGCTGGTATTTGGACTGGCCTCAAAACCTGAACTTCTGTTGGCCCCCTTTCTTCTGATGTGGGTTTTAAGAAAACCCATCTGTTGGTAGACCCAGGACTGTCTCTTGGTCATCTCCCTCGGGGCTTGGCCAGATTGGAGCTTAGACAGCTTTCCATAACGGGTTCGCTGGGACTCGAACCAACGTCTCACATCAAATGGCTGGAGCTTGAGTTCTGCAGATATTTCTGCCCAGAGAGCCTCTCTTCTGTTCCTGTCGTGGAAACGTGAATGTTCCTTGTCATACAGTTCTGGGTGCAGCTTTACAAATTCCACAATGGAAACTTCCTCACTGTCTGTAAAAGTGGCAAACACCCTGGCTCTCTTGGCTGAAGAATGGCACTCCGGATCTTCTTCACACCTCTCTTCTTCTTCTGCCACAGCTTCCCCAATAGCTGGACCTTCCTCAATCTCCTCCTCTCTCCTCTCAGTTCCTTCTTCTGTAATAACTTCACTCCTCTCCTCTACTTGACTTTCCTTCTCCCTCTCATCCATCTTTTTCCTTCCTCTCTTCCCTCCTGTCTCTTTTCTCATGATCCAGTCGATAAAATAATAAAAAAATAGTAAAATGTGTCTCCTAAATGTGAAATTTGCCTTAAGCTCAAGTATAATATATATAAAATAAAAATTGAAACCCCTACAAATCAGTGACACACGTCTCTCAGTAGCCAAACAGTCAGTAACAATGACAAAGTGTGCGCGGTCGCTTATATAGTCCCAGACTCCCTCATTGCCTCATTTTAATTTCCGACGCGCGGAAAACAGTCGGTTCTTAATCGGTTGTTAGTCCCAGGCTGCCTGGGGCATCCTCAGACCGCCGCAGACTATATTTGTGCTGTCCAGGCGTCCTGGGGAAGCCGGTTTGGATCGGTTAGGGTCAGTTACCCTTAGTCGGGGCTTAGTCCCAGACCTTGATTTTTGGATCCCAGGACACCGCAGATGGTCTGAGGCTTCCGGGGACTAATGGAACCGATTCACTTTCAGACGCATGAAATTCATACGCATCATATTTGAGTCTGGGATTAACAACCGGCCTCCTGGGACTAAGCTACGGAGGTCTGGGACTAAGGGTCGCAGGCGGCCTGGGACAACACACGACTGTGTAAATTTCGGTCTGAGGAGGCCTGAGGACGCCTGGGACTGGACATTTTGTTGACGGCGGGAAATATGAATTGGTTGTAGTCGTGTGAAATATCAAACATGTTTGATTTTTCACACGGCCCCAACCGACAACAACCGACCCTTACAGAAGGTCTGGGACTAAACAAATATTTCAAACCGACCCCCCAAAACCCTTAATCGGGAGCCTTAGTCATGTGGTGGAACACCCACATTAAGGTAACAGCCTGCACATCTGTCTTGTCATTACATCCTGTTTCTATATGCAATCCAATCCTATCAATTAGAACCTCATTTGCATCATCCACATTGTCTGACAAAGCTGTATTAACTCTTTAGCCTTTTCTTGCACTCTTCACCACCTGCATTTGCTTTCTGCTAAGTTCTCCTCCCCTTCCTGGCAGACCCTTGCATTTCTTTATTCACTTTAACATATTTTTTCTTTGTCCTTACATTAGTAGAAAATGATGCGGCAATAGATCTGCATCATATACTACTTATATTCGCCCAAGATTTCCCAGACCTTGGAGGCTGATCCCTTTTCTCTGCTAATTCTCTTTCTTTTGCCATCATCTCTTGGAATTCCTTCATTGGCCTCCCATTTAATAACTCAAATGGATCGACAGTTGTTGGTACGGTATGGTCCTCGTTCATCTCATTAGCATCTTTTCTGCCTTTTTCTGAAATGTATCTATTATTTGATAGTTTAGCATCTATAAAACTACCTCCAGTTACTGGCAGCGGTGGCTGGGCAGGAGGTAATTTGTTTGTTTCAGTATTGTCTTTATTAGCAGTACTGATGCCTGTAGCAGATGGTATGGAAACATAGGACACATGTGTTATGCCATGTTTTAGGCGGCAGTTACACATCCAAGGATACCACACAGATATAGTCCTCGGTTCCATATATGGTATCGGACAAGGATCTCCTGCAGATCGAGGGTTTTGGGAGGGGGAATTTTGGACAAGTGAGTGATTTAGGGATGCACCACGGAAAACTCTACCGATGATAAAGATGTCACAAGGATGTAAGGGACAAGTTTCATCACTTGCGGTTGACCCGCGGATACACCTCTGTGACCACCCACAGTGCAGCAGAAACACTCCAGGACACGCCAGGACTACACAGTGATTCCTCAAGACATCTCAAGGGCACCCCAGATGGGTTTACAGACCTTGCAGACACTGGTTGATGGTGTTTAAGGATCCCTATTTTTCTAGTGGATGTCAGTTTATAGATAAGGGAGTTTTATTATAACATTGCAGGTGTCTCGCTGGGAGGTAGTGACCATTGGATACCTGGATGCCAATGGCTATAAAAGGGGTAAGGCTGAGGCCAGATTGAATCTAGATGCCAATATGGACAGACAGGACAGAAATCTTGCACAACTTCAACTCTTACTCTTTTAATGGAGAGGCAGTTACTCATCATTTCAGCTATGATAGAGAGGGTGAGAAGGAGATGGGGTCTGCCAGTTATCAGACAGAGAAGACACAGAAGATATAGGTTCAGGCCTTGGCTAGGCCGGGCAGAGCATAAAGAAGAGGGTCAGTTCAACAGACTGATGCCAAGGCTCCAGTTAGATGACCCTATGGCATACCGAAAAATTCATCTGTATGCCGCCTGAGCTCTTTCAAGAGCTGGAGCAGAGAATCACTCCTGAGCTCCAGAGGGACAGGACCATGATGAGAGATCCTGTGAGTCCAGGAGTCAAGTTGGCAATGACCCTCAGACATCTGGCCACTGGAGATAGCTACACCATCCTGCAGTATGCCTTCAGGGTGGCCAATTCGACCATCAATAAGTTTGTGCCTGAGGTCTGTGACGCTATCGTTAGGGCCTATCGAGATCAGGTGATGCGGTGCCTCACACTCCCAGAGGACTAGTTGCAGGTTGATTCTGTCTTCCGCTGGAGATGGAACATTCCACATGCCCTGGGTGGCCTGGATGGAAAGCATATTCCAATCAGATGTCCACAAGGGGGAGGCAGCCTCTACCACAACTACAAGGCCTTCCACTCTATACTACTCTTGGCCCTGGTGGATGGAGACTACAAGTTCCTCTGGGTGGAGGTGGGGGCCGACGGGTCAAGCTCAGATGCTCAGATTTTCAAGCACTCCAATTTGAGGCACAAAATAGAGGAAGGCAGCATTGGCTTCCCTGAGAGTGAACCCCTGGGGATTGGTGTACCAAAGGTGAACTTTTTCATCCTCGGGGACGACATTTTCCCCATTAAGCTCTGGTTAATGAAGCCCTATTCCAGGCATGGTATGGACTTGAAGGAGAGGGTCTTCAACTACAGGATCAGCCGGGAAGAAGGGTGGTGGAGAACGCCTTTGGGATCCTCATGTCTCGCTTTAGGATTTTCCAGAGCCCGTTGCAGCAGGAGGCCCTGGTGGTGACCAGGCTGGTCATGGCCTGCCTTGTACTGCACAGCTACTGAGAATCAGATACCCCACAGGTCAACAGGCTGACTTTGGGGGAGAAGGCCTGCCTCCGATAGTGCTCAAGGGGAATGACATTCCATATGATGGCTGCAACCCAATGGAGGCAGCTAAAAGACAGAGGAATATTTCATGTATGAGGGGAGGTCCCCGGACAAATGGACAGAATTTAAAATATTGTGATACGGTGACTCTTTAAATGTAAATAGAACAGTGCAGCACTTTAATACAAAAACCAGTTGAAATGAATGACACTCATGCTCAAATATAAAAACTACTTCATGGACTGCAAAGAACTTTACAAAGTTATTATGGACACTTATGGTGAAATAGCTCAAGCAATATTTGTCTACTGATCATTCTTGTCTTTTAGCTTTTTTCATGTGTCATATATGATTGCCTGTGTCTATGTTGTAATTTGTCTATGTCACTATTGCCAATAAAATGTTTTTATTTTGTTATCATAACTTTGATTTCGAATCCTACCAGTAATAATTTCATCTATTTGGTCAAGAAGAATATTGTTTACTAACATAAAATTACCTTTGGTCACTGGTCAATGGGAACTTGTTAATGGTCACACAAAAAATATAATGAAGAGGTTATGAAAACACAATGTTAAAATGCCAAACATTGGAGTGAATTCTTTTGCTTGTGTACACTAAATGTGTGTCACCCCACTGTGTAGTGACAAAATCAAAGGGTTGAGATACAATGCTTTGAAACAATGGACAGACAAGCAAGCAAGTCCTACTCAAGAGTACAAAGAATGATGTGTCCCCCAGCATTCTGGCCACAGGTTCAAACACAAATTTGGGGTGGGAGGGTTTGATTCACACTATACTTTGGTTTTGTTTTGTTTTTTTGGGGGAGGGGTGGCCTGTGTTTTAGAAGTTAATTTGTACTGCAAGTGTAACAAGTTTTATGTGTGGGTGGGGGCTTTTATTAATTTTCCTGTTTGGTGTTCATTTTGGTCGAGAGAATAGTTACAGTGTTAGCTAAGAGGAATTAAATTTGTTTGGCATATTAGGACTGGTGTGTGCTGTGGGGCATTTTTTATTTCATTTTTTTGGATAACAACAGCATAGCTCAAAAAATTGTTTTGGGAAGATATAGTGGCCCTAATAAGGGCCTATAAAAATTATCAGCTGGTGCTGATATGTTGGCTGGCGGTAGCTGCCTACTGGTCCCGAGGCTGATTGGTCTAGATGGGTGGTGGCTGTTTCATTTACTGGCTGGAACTGATGCATGTTCATGGCACTAAAGCTGACATCTTGTGACTTGTTTGGAATGTTGCTGCAGTACTGGCTGTCAACAGAGGGTGGATTTGTTGGTGGTGAGAAGGTTAACCTGGTTGGTGTACTGGTAAGTGGTGGGCTGCTTTGCCTCCTAGCCTCTGTGGCTGTAAGTGGTGGCAACATGACCTGCTGCTGTAAAGAAGTGGTGCTCTGTGAGGCTTGCTGCTGTGATGTTTATTGGCTGTGTTGTTGTATGGGCTGCTGCTGGGAATTTTGGACAGTTTTTTATGATGCTGCTGCTGTATCGGCTGATGTGTTTGGATTGGTTGTGGCTGCTGCTGCTGTTGTATTGGCTGGTGTGACTATATTGAATGCTGTACTGCTGCTGCATTGGCTGCTGTGGCGCTGACATCACTGGCATGTGGTGCTGTGGTTGCATGCTTTGCTGTGGAGCCTAGCCATGGATCTGATGTTGAGCTGGTCAATGTGTGGGAGTAAATGGCTGTTGAAAGTGCTGCTGTGAATGTTGTAAATGCTGCTGCTATGGAAGTGCTTGTAGTACGTGTGTAAATGTCTTGCATCTGCTGCTGTGGGACCTGTATCTGGGTGTGAGACAGAGGATACTGTTGTGAGGTCAAGGCCTGGCTGTATGTGGTGCTCTGGGCCATACTGGTGCCAATTGGGTGTTGGTACTTGGTACTGGTGTTGCTGCTTGTCTCTATGTTAAAGTTTCATCACTAAGTTGAATGTCTCTTGTTGAAACTCATCATACAAGTCACTTGTTAGTTGTACCACCCCCACCTTTAGAAAGTCACAGAAGTCCGGTCTTGGGTCATCAGGCTTGTCATCACTCAGCTTTTTAACCACAGTGTCTTTTAACTCTGTTATCCCCCTCTGAGATCCTGCAAGAGCTGATAGGAGGTCGGAATCTGCTAAACTTGAGGTCACACTGACACCACGCAATGTAGGAGTAGTGGTATGTGTATCCAGGTTGGACAGGTCTGCTGGGTCATCAGTGTACTCTGAATGATAAGTATCCTAGAACGGTTCCATGTGCACAGTCTCCCGTCTGGATGCTGATCCCGCTGCTGCGGTGGCTTGGAAAGCAGACCCCTTGGGACCCCTGAATTCACTGAAGTCAAAATTGACTCTGGTCCTGCCTCTCTGTCAACTGTGGTTCACCCTGGCCTGACTTCATGTGAGTGACCTTTCCAAAGAGTGTGCGCAGGCGCAGTCCATGTTGTTCTCCTCACAAAACTTATCCCACAGCCTCCCTCATTGACCTATCCTTGTAGTCCATTAAATGCTTGTTGAAGAAAATTTCATTGTCATGCAAAAAGTCCACCAACTTCTTCTCCTCCTCAGCACTTAACAGAACAGGGGATTTCTTGCTTCTTTTGTCAGCCTTCTCTTCTGATACATGTTGCCCTTCCCTTGTCTTTGCCCTTCTGTGTCCCCCTAGCAGTCTGTGTGTCAGCAATGTCCTCATCATTTGATCTGAATCCTGCTTTTTCTCAAGCGCAATGTCACCCTGTTCTGTATCCAACATCTGCAGAGGATCCTCCACTCCCACCACCAACCCCTCCACCCCTCCCGCCCCAGCTGTCTGTGTCTCTGGTACACAACTCTACTCATTCACCGGACTCCTGGCCTGGGCCTGGGTGGGACATTCTGTCTCCCTCTTGACTGCTTCTCCTCTTTGACCTTAACCTTGGTGGCATTTTACAGAAACATTCACCAATTTGATTTCCGAAAAACAAAAGTCTCAATAATTTTGACTAAATATGCCAGCAAAATATATCCAGTATCTATTGCAAATTTGTTGAATTGATGTATCCTCATCGAACCGCAAAATGTGTATGAGCAAAAGCCAAGTCAAGTGCCCTTTATATAGGCTTTCGTCCATTAGAAAGCATCTTTCTGTAACTTCCCAAGTGGCTTGGGAGACCAGAAATCTATCTGTAAACTCTTCCTTATTGTCCTTGAGATGTCCTTATTATCTGTAAACCCCATTCCTATTGTCCTGGGACAGGTCCGTGAATGTCTGTGCTTATCTGCAAGAAATTTTCATGTCCGTGACCTTCTTCCAGGAGCATTCTGATTGGTCTGTGGGGTTTCCAGTAATGTCCGTTAACATCCGGAGGTGTCCTTATGATATCCACAGACATTTTCCCAGCCATTATTGCCTTGGAAGAGCCAAGGATGTCAGGGATGCCATAAGGACATCCCCAATGGTTTTAAGGATGTTACAGACGTGTTACAGACAAGTTACAGATGAGTTACATATATCAATTACAGATACGGTCCACAGAGCATTTATGGAAAAATCAAGCAATTTGATTTTTTGTAGCGTTCTTGCGGACACATAGCATCCATTGCGGATGCCAGAAGGACATTAGGGATGTTATGGACGAGTTAACGGATGAAAAATATGATCCGTAAATCACTCAACATTTTCCATATTTGGAAACATGGCATGATCCGGAAGATCATCCTTGGATGTGTAACTGATTCTTAGAGTACTCACTGACAATCACACCTGTCTTCAACACTACAAAGTTTTCTCAAAATTCAGCAGGTAGCAATTACTAGAGGAGCTACTTGTGAAGGTCAGACGACTTCATGTTGAACATTTCTCTGAGGTGGTGCCACTTGTGTTTTTTACCTTAGTTGAATAATTCTGGACTAGCATCTCCCTTTTTTACTGTATTTTGCATTGCTTTGGTTTTTTGATACACCAGTTTGAACAACTTGAGGTACCATTTGCTTATTATTTGAATTATCCGTCAGTTTGACTGTCATAGTTGTTGTGTAATTTGACTTTGGCTTCAATGCATTCCTTGTCTTGTATCTTTTGCAACAGATTCATTGGTTTTGTTATTTCCTGATGTTGATGACACCCCAGAAGCTTTTCTGTTTGTTGAATCTGTATTGCCATGTTTTTTTGGTTATCTCAAGTCCTATTCACTTTAAAACTCGGTATAAGCTTCCTAAAGCGAAAAAAAAAAACAAAGAGAAAATGGTTAATCAAGTGACCCAATTTAACAGACTGCATTCTATATTTTTTGCAAGCAAAAGTGTATAATTTAAGCTGTGTCTAAATTGTTCATTTATGTTTTCGTTCATATTGATTGGTGGAACATTGCCTTCAACACTTTTGTTTAAGCAACATAACTATGTACAAACAAAATGGCATACATGCATTGCATAACTGGCATATATATTGATCACACAAAAACAATAAAAATCAATCAGCACACAAACACAAATTCTCGCAATAGAAATATTATGTACACACAGGAATACAAAGCAAAACATACTGAATAATACTCACATATTCTCCAGTCTGTGAAATACAGACCAACTTGCCTGGAATTTTTCACTGTTACAATTAATTTTAGCAATATATTCCTGGTCACTAAATATTCCTTTAAAGTAGGCTCTAAATCTATTCAAATTCAACACTTTAGATTTTTTTGGCACTGTCGAAAATAATTTTTTTTGCAGTCAGAATAATACAATTTTGGGGGAAAAAAATCTAAATTATTTTCCAGAACACCAAATATAATCAACTGTGGAATGAGTTCAAGGTACAGACCGAAAGTTTATCTTCAACACTTTGTATAGGGTCATTTCATTGCAGTTAGTTGTGGGGACAGAGGACAGCAGAGGGGGCTCGGTGGTGTAGTGGTTAGAGTTCTCGCCTCCAACCTCTGAGGCCGCCGGTTCGAATGTCGGGCCGGGGCGCTTCAAGTTGGAAAGTTGGTAGTTACTTGCCGATGCCCGGTGGTTTACAATGCAGTATGCACTGGTTTCCTCCACCTGTAAAACTACCCGTCGCAATATGACCCTGGCTGTTGAATGTGACGTAAAACAACAAATAAATCTAAATCAGAGGACAGCAGTGGATACCAGTTGATGCAAGATTCTGATCTAAAAAGTATAAAATATCTTATGGTCAGCAGATTTTGGCACCCGTGGCTATGGGTTGCATGTTCATTATGTGGCCACCATTAGGTGAGTGGAGGCTTTCCAAAGAATCTTTAAAACAGCAGATTTGTTATTTTTGCTTGAGATTGTGGTTAGCAATAATAAGGGACTCTGAGAAACTTAGTAAAAATTCGTTCAACATTGTGTGTCCGATAATAAGATTTTAGTGAGCCCACAATTTTCACTCACGATTTAGCAATTTAAAAAATAAAAACAATACTTTTACTATAAATTCGCAATAAAAATAGTTATTGAACCTTGTCACCTAAATGGTTATTGTCACCTTGTAGTATGACTGATTACATTCTTGGTGATGCGTCTTCCCAGTAAACATTAAAAACGTTTTAAAATGTTTTAAATGTTTACAAAATGTTTTAAAACCTATTTAAATCCCATCTTATGGTTTTCTAAACGTTGCCAAATAAATCTTTACACTGTAATGTTTAAAAAACGTTTTGTAAACATTCTATATACAAATATTTTTACTGAAAACGTTTATCAAACACTTATAAAATAACCCAAGAAGCTAGGTTTGACTGGAAACGTTTTTAAACATTTATAAGATAGCTGAAGAAATGAAGGTTATGTTGGAAATGTTTTTCTGTTTAAACAACATTGTTGATCAAATATTTTCAAAAATTCTATCAAAAACGTTTTTTAAACCCATATTTTCAGAATGCTTATAAAACCCTCACCTTGAAACATGTCCAAACAAAGATGGCGGTGAGCAATAATAGGGTATTTTTGTCAAAAATTACCCACGTGCAATCTCTCAATTTTTAAGCCCATCTTCATTTATAACATTTTTCCAACATTTATCATTAAACGTTTAATAAACGGTATACATAAAACATTCTAAAACATTCTATTATACGGTTTTCGTACCCATCATTTTTAATCTTTACCAGAAATTTCTATTCAAACATTTTCAAAACCTAAAAAATGATTACTGGGTTATCATTGATTCCCTTAGCCAAGATCTGCCCAAAAAAACTAGGGAGCAAGCAACCTCAACTTTGCCATTTTAGGTCGAGCCAGTAATCAAACCTAGGATCTGGCATGTGTGAGGCAAGTATCCCAGATAGCATGCCGCCGTTGGACCGACGTTGGCTGTTGGTCGCAAGGTCGGCAGATTTTGCCGACGTTGGGCCGACGTTGGGCCGACGGCTGCCTGCCAACCCCAACTCTGGTTATATGTCTATACATTTTGCCGACGTTGGGCCGACGTTGGGCCAACGGTGGATTTTTATTCAAGATGGCGGTGGGCAATAATAGGGGATTTTGTGAAACTTAGTAAAAAATTATTTATAATGGTATATCTAAAAATCATATTTCAGTGAGCCCACAAATTTTAGCCAACTATTTCATAATTTTAGAAATAAAAATAACATTCTCATTATAAATTCACACTGAAAAAGTTATTTGTGGACAATTTGATTGGTTGATGCTATACAATGAGTAATTTTTTTCGGTGGCTTGCCGACGTTGGGCCAACGTTGGGCCGCCGGTCAAAAAGCCGTTGGGCCGACGTCGGCAGCCATCGTCGGGCCGACGGATGTGCCGACGTTGGCCCGACGTTGGCCCGACGTCAGCATGCTATCTGGGATGTTGTGTATTATGTCACCATGTTTCCTATTTTTGTAGAAACACATGCATTTTACTAGATTTGCTCTATGTCTTTGTATCTATGACTGACTTGTTGGAACAGTGATATTTCACTTCAAATCTGAGAGTTACATGAGTTCACTATTACACAACAATTCCTGACAAAAGTCGACAGTATGAGAAAAGTGGTCAAGCTTCAGGTATCAGGTATCCATGTGCTTAATCTCTCTGAACTCAAAGATTCCAAGGCACACCATCCAAATCATAATGCATAAATCATAAGTGGTAAACCATAACAGGGTCATCACCAGGTGATTATCAGTGTTCGGTAGCAAGAAAAACTAAGGAGGAAAAGATTTCTGATTTGAACTGCTCCAACACTATCATGTTTCAAAATGGGACTTAAAAGCTTGCTTTTAAATAAAGTCATAAAGTATACAGGATCTGTATATTACACAGAAAATATGAAAGGAGCTTTCATCAAAGTCTAGTACACCACAAAAACAACCTCCACAAGTGTAATTATAAATGTGGGAAATAGCCTTCCACGAAGCACACAGTAATAGCGTGGCCAATAAAAACGACACAAGCAAATGATTTATGACAACATCAAAAAGATATACAATCTGTTGCTCATATAAAATAACATTCAGATGAAATCGAGTACAAATGTCTTTTACAAGACAGCAACATTGATTATTTTTCCAGCAGTAGCAGCAGATAGTTATCATTAGCATCATCATTTCTAGCATTAGAGAACCAAAGTGTAATATCCTAGTTTCATGTATGCAACTTCTCATAAGAGCTAAGTAATTTACAAATCTCAAAACTGCAACAACCAGTATTTTTCCAACAGTACCAGCAGATAGTTATCATTAGCATCATCATTTTTAGCATTAGAGAACCAAAGTGTAATATCCTAGTTTCATGTATGCAACTACTCATAAGAGCTAAGTAATTTACAAATCTCAAAACTGCAACAACCAGGTGTTTTGAAACAGGGTAGGAGAACTGGCAAAGCACATAATTTGTCCTGACTGAAAAGATAATTATTAAGTCATGCAATCAAAAAAAATATTCCTCTTACAAACTTAGACCCCCGACTATTAGGATTCAGGAAGAATATTCATTCTACCAAGCCCCGATAACTTTGTGCATTATTAATGCTGTCAGGTGGAAAACTCATGAAAATGGAATTGGGGTAATAGGCATCCATAAACCTACTGGGTAGCTATCGCCTGCCTATCCGATTTCAAATTGTCTGAAATTTATCCCAAAAAAATGATCAGGAAGAGTCAATCAAGTCACAGTAGAGTTCACTTTTGCTATACTCAGTGCGTATATGGCTTTACACTATTGTGAATAGATAGTCACAACTGTATTTCTACAGATTAGTAAGATGTCTCATCAGAGGCTGGAGAGTGTGTGTAACTGGTCCCCCCTGAAGTATTTTTTGAGATGTGCAATTGCACCTGTGTAATGCACAGGTGCAGTTCATAAAGATGTAGCACTGTAGTGTCGAGTGTAAAGTGTAGAAAAAAGTGCAACAAATGAAATCAATAATATTGTTTGATTTTTTAGGGAAACCCTTTAGCAAAAATACTTTAATTTGGTACCATTTGTATTTAACTTATCTTTAGAATTTTGTAGATAGGTACAAAGAATATAACCAAAATGTGTGGTCACTTCCTGTGATATTATTTTGATTAATAACTCTTTGTCATCTCCTGGAAGTGTGTAGCACTAGTATTATTTACACTTTTTGCAGGTTAATGGGAGAAGATCAAGTAGTCTGCCAAAACACTTTTCTGTGCCTTTGCAGCTTTGGGGTTTCTTCTCGGATATAGTACATTGTTTCCTTGAAGCACATCCTGGAGGTCCATCTACTCTGGGTCGAATTGTAATCTGCCCGATCTCCAGCACAGTAAGCTGTGCAGGAACACACAAGCTGATAGGTCAGACTCTATGCATGATGGATTACATCACCTAAAATCTGTTGGCTAAAATGTCAAAAGCATTTTTAACAAATGTTCTCTCATGGTTGAACCACTCATTGATACACAAAGGTCTACGAGAGAAGGGCTTCATCAGCTAGGTTCTGAAGGGGAAGATATTGTCTGTTAGGATAAAATAATTCACTTTCTGCCTGAAACCAACAAGTGAATCAGCTGGGGAGGAAGCCCATGGTGCAATTATCAACCTTTCTCCTGGGATCGCTGTACAGAAAGACCTGACCATCAAAGCTTGATCTGGCAACAAACAATGCCATACCAGATGAATTTTAGTCAGCATCAACCATGCTCAGAATTTCGAATGAGTGGAAGCCCTTGTATTTGAAGTGTTTGCTGCCGGCTGCTGCAATTGTTGTGCTTTACATATATCATTGGAGCCCATCTTGAGCTTCGAGATTTGTATATATTCTGAACTTATTCAAGATCCTAAATACAGCTAGTTTATTTTCACACCAATATTCCATACCCTTAGGAACTTACAAGAATAAGTTCCTACAAATAGGGTTAATACAAGAATAAGTTTGTTTCTTTTCAGACCATGTAAATGGACCAAATTCTCAAAATCATTAAGTCAACACCAAATAAATCATGTCACTTGGATCCAATCCCAACATCTTTGGTCTGTGATTGTATCAGTGTTCTCTGGACTCCTATTACAAATATTATGAACTATTCCCTACAGGAGGGCAGTTTCCTATTCTCTTTCAAGACGCAAATGTTACACCCTTGCTAAAAAGCTGGTCTTGACAGAAACACTCTCAAGAATTATTGACCAGTGTCCTAGTCCAAACTTATAGAGAAAGCTGTGCCTAATGAGCACATTGCTCACAAGGCTATATCCAACATTAATTGGTCTGCATATAGACCTTTTTACTCTACTGAAATGGCATTGCTAAAAATACAAAGTGACATTGCCACCTCAATGGACAAGGGTACTGCTGTTGGATTAGCCCTTTGAACCACTAGATCAATAGTGATGCGGAACAAGAATTGTGGAAAGTGTCTTGATTCGAACAGATGAAAACATCTCTTTTCAGATTAGCCTATCCTCCACTATATATGGATACTGAGCTCCTTTTTGAAACTGGACTATCCCTTTTTGGGCATCAGCACCTTAGAGGATGTTAAAATCAATTTCAGTGCTTTATAAATGTTTTTTACTTACTTATAACATTTGCAACAGAAACACATATAGAAAAAAAAAATTTTCTTCGTAATTTCCAAAAGTTGTATACAACTTGTCATTTGTAGGCTTAATGCAATCATAGAGTCTAGTGTTATTACATCTATTAGTGTTATGAAACTCAAAAATGTTGACACACATTTTCAGGTATGTATTCGCACTTGACAAATTCTAAGATTAAGCTTAAATCCTGCCTTAGTTTCAACACCTATTTTTGTTTTAAATACATTTAAAAAAAATTATTCCATGGTCATGTCGATCTTTGTCAATCATATACATACATGTTTGTGTTGAAAAGAAATTAAATTGACAGAATTTTGTAGTTTGGACTCTCCGTTGACTCAGCTTTTGTGATACAGATTTGAGCCCACAAATTCGGCTTAGGCAAAAAAGAAAATCCTTTAGATTTGAGCCAGTATCTTTGCTAAGTCTAGTGCTTTTCATAACTTTGCTAAAAGTGATGTTTTATACTTTTGTTATGTGTTGTTTTCAGTTCACCTATACAAGTTTAGGTATTTATTAGTTTTACATTGTTACATGACTTTGACTTTAGTATTTATAGAATCTTGCCACATATGTTAATTTTAACAGAACATTGGGCTCATGACAATATGCAACCTCATTTTACATGTTATTTGTGTGTATTAAACTGGGATGTACTGTAGTGTAAGCGTGTCTGAAATCTAATGTATCTGACAGCAATTTCCAAGATATCTTTATGTTCTGATATTTAAAGAGAAAATATGGCAACTCTGTAAGCTAAACAAGAGCACTCTGAGTGCATATGCCTCTGCCAAGGCATGTAATAATAAGAAAATGGGAAAATCTAGATTTTTTGGTATCCAGATTTCCGATTTTTTTCATAAAACTCCAACCAGTAATATTTGCATAATCCTGCTAATAAACGACAGACAAATAGTCATGAAAACACTGCTTCGTAGGAAGAGGTAATGAGACAGAGTGGATGAAATGTAGGAAAATCAAAAACAGTGTTTGTACTTCCATCAAAATAACCTCTTTTAGTAACCTTTTGGTAAAATAAGTTGTTTCTGGGGGCCCTGTACGATAAACAATTAAAATTCAATGCTTCAGATTTTTTGCACATATAATGACAACTACAATATTGATAAAACCATTGTCTTTTTATGGCAATCCCCCAGAGTTAGTCTTGACCACCTGTTATTTATAAATATCAGTGTCCCCAGTCAAAGTTAAGATGTCATCATCCACCCAGAGCAGTATTAGCTTGAGTGTATGAATTATTATCTTGTGTTCACCAGACGATATGACAAATTAGTGACTCCTGCGCAAGGAACACAAAAAGTATCTTGCAAGAACTCATACATCTTTGAACTCATCGGTGGTACAAGTAAAGCAAGTGTAGGTGTTGCAAGTTGGCCCCTGATGCAGTTGACTTAGTTGCACAGCAGGCAACCGTTGTGTATGCCTAGAAGTGGCAGTAGCATTTTCACCAAGAAAGTTGAATTCTAGCTTCATATGTATGATAATGTGGGACTTGACAAAGCTTCATGTGTATGATAATGTGGGACTTGACAAAGATAAAACATTTGTTGAGCTATGTGTCACCATTTGGCATCTCAGTGGGTGCACTTTGGGACTTTATCTTACTGATTGATAAATATTCTGTGAGAATCAAAGCAAATCTTGAGATACGTCTGTCAAGAATGTTCCTGCCTTTAACCAACAGAGGTGTCTTTGAAGGATCTGTGGCACTTTTGTAGAGTGCCTCATGTTTGCATTTAATTTCACAATGACGTCTTCATCCTCATCTGTCAGGTAAATGTGCTGCATCTTGAATGGGGGTGTTCCAATGGAGCTGACTCTAATGACCAACTACAAGGTCAAGAAAGCAGAACATGAATCGGGGCAATTGTAGTGCATGAAAATTAAATGACAGTTAGACCTACACAACAGGAAGTAGTACATCTTGACTTGTCTGGATCTGCCTTTTGGCATGTGATGGGGTCAAACTGATTTTATATGATCCAACTTAAAACTGTTAGGACCATCCATGTTGGGACAAGATGTAGAGGAAAACAGACATGTTGTAGATATCTGGTAATGATAAGACAATGGATCAGTAAGACTCATCTGGAAGTAAGATAAGACAAGGGGCAGGTAAAGGGACAAGGTGGTTTCATTGTGGTTAGAGCCAGATTGAGGATGAAGAGATGAAAAGCTAGGAATCCCTTACTGATACTGTAAACAAAGACGGTTAGAGCCTGCTCTGTCGGAACATCCTCATTAGGTTTAAGTTGTCTATATTTAAAAACAAAGATTAGCCTTAAGAATTGGCTAAGGGCATCTGTAAATATAGCCCCAGATTCGTAGGTATCAATAGAAGAGCATCTCTCATATAGTGAAGCATTGTCAGTCATGCCCTCCTCACTGTCCCTTCTCATCTCACTCTCTTCTCTTTGTTCTCTCTCTTGTGCCCCCTCTTTCGCCTCTCTCTTCTCACTTTCCTTTCTCTGTTCTCTCTTGGTCTCTCTTCTTCTCTCTTTCCTCTATTCTAAATCTGTGAAACTCTGATGTAGTCTCCCTCTCAACCATCTTTCTATTAGTTTGTTTGCTGCTTAGCATTTTGCATGTTAAAATATTACAAAACCATAATTGTAATTTATAAGAACAGATAAATTTTAACTTATATTTTGTAAAACACAGACATAGCTTATTTCAAGTAGGTGTCTTCCACCAGTCTGCTAGAAAAATGTACAAAAAATGCATTACAAAATTGATCTTCTATATCTTGCCTCAATATATTTTCATCGAATCAAATTGCAAAGGCCATCTTATCAGTCCACAGTCACATTACCAGGATTAAATCATCTAATCTTTTATCTCTTGGAACTAATCAGAGTTTAACACTGTCAAATCCTGATTTTGAAGTTAGTCAAAGAGTCACTTCCAGGTATATTGGAATGTACTTAAAAACTTGTTGCAAAGGAAATATATCATATTGGGATAAATCCAATGTGTCCTGAAAGAAAGTCAGGGGAGTTTGACCAATGTCTCTGAATTGGCCTAAGATATGACAATCTAATCTAATCTAATGTGGATTTTTATAGCGCTTAATCTCCATCTCAGATGGACTCTAAGGCACAACAGAACATAAAGCAAAGGCAATTAACATTAATCCGGGGATATAGCAAGGTCATACCAAGGAGACACAGGGTGACAAGGGAGGCTATGGTGGATAGGCTTTTGCAAACAAAAAAGTCTTAAGCTTCTTTCTGAAGGAGGCAACTGATGCTGCACTGCGCACATCATGAGGGAGTTCATTCCAGATTCTAGGAGCATCAAAGGCAACGCTGTGATCAAAATGTTTGACAGACTTAAAGACTGATGGGCGGAAAGGAGTAACAGTAAGATATTTACGATCTGGGTGACTACGCCTGGTACTATAGGAACTACTACTGGGAGACAAGTAAGGTTGAAAGTAGGAAGGGGAGCCACTATGTAGAAATTTATAAATAGAGTTGCAGTTTTGAACATACATCTATACTTCACGGGCAACCAGTGGAGTTGTTTCAGAATGGGTGTGACATGAGCATGCCTTCTATGGTTTGTAACAATACAAGCAAGGGTATTCTGAATACTTTGCAATTTGTGAAGATTGAAACATAACAAACTCCTAAAAAGAGAGTTACGTGTGTCATAACCTTTGGGATTTGACTCTGTAGCATTATTATACTAATATACTACTTTATGTCATCAAGTGGAATGCATAAAAGAGTAATGTCATTCAACAACCATAAAAATTAATAAAAAAAAAACAATTTAACAATAGCAGTCCCTGGGGATACACAGATGGCCAGTGGTAGGACAGTTTTTTCAATTTGAGGTCCAGATCAGGGGCCGGTAAATCAAAGTCTTCATTAAGTTTTAACTAATTTCTTAGCTGTAAGTTAACTCTTAGCTAGCAAACCCTTAAGTAAATCACACCCTCAGCAAATTTACTGTCAAAAAATCTCAAATTTAAAGATAACTCAAACCTGATGTTAACCATTTGTAAAGTAAGCTCTCAGTTCTATACATCCAACTAAATATAATGTTATCAGTGCTGTACAAACAAGTTAAAGAAGTGTTGTGCAGTAAGGTAATGTGAATATACATGTTACTTTATATAGGTTGTACAGTAATTGAGACATTTCAACTAACATTTGTTACCTGGAAGGGGTCTCCACCAACAAGGCAAATGACTACTGATAATGTAACTTCACAAAGAGTGCTTCTATTTGCATCCTCCTTTCTTTAGTTAATGTAATGTTGTATTGCCAAGATGTATTCCTTTTTTATCTTATTAAAAGCCTACCTATTGTAACAATTAGGTTTACTTGTGCTTTACCAGAGAAAGCTTCCAACCAGAGTAAAAATTGAAAACTTTTTACCCATGAACTCAGGCAGACAGGGCTATCTGGAAAAATGATCACACTAAATGCCGGTGTTATGCTACTGTTGTGGGTATTCCTTGGTTTACTACTTAATGCTTCACTTACAGGCTCCAGGATCAGTGTGAACAGTATACTCATATTGTGTGGAAAGAATTCCTTATAGAATGATTAGCCTTTTAGTTTTGCATGCACATGTTAATGGGAAGTCACAAAAACACTTTTTGGTTTGCAATCTGGATCATATTTGAGGACAGATCCATGATGACATATATATCCTTTGATGTATTTTATCTGAGAAAAAAATGCTGTTTTGCAATGAAAAAACAACTCATAACAAATTTCTAAAAGTATTGTATATGTGTGTTCTTTATTTTCAGTCATTTTTAAATTTTCAAGTGGAGAAAAATTTATGGTGCCCATATTACAGTCTTTGTTTAGCAAATTAAAGCCAAGGTTTAACATAAAAATGTTAACTCTAAGTCTGGATCACATCCAGACCTTCACTAAATCCTTTTATCTTTTGGGTAATATATAGATTCTGTATGATGTTTGGAGAAACAAGCCCCCTTACTCCAGAATGCTTGTGGTATAATGAACTGCTGTAAGTTCCAACTCAAATTTTGATTGTCCAATTTTCTTTGCTGTTTAAATTTAATAAAGGCAGTTCCAGTTTGTTTCACAGAAATTAGAATCAAAACGATAACTGATTAAATGTGACCAGTGATATCAATAAAATGTGCATATTTTAATGTTCTTTCTTATCTAAGTATCAGCAAACTCAACACATAAATATAAGGTAATGCCTGGTATTAAATTGATCCTTAAATGCTATATGTACTCAGAAATTCATCAGTAGCCAATGAGGAAGCCAATAAGAACTATAATAAAATAATATTAAAATAACTTTACATACATTCTGTCCCCACACTCTTGTTAGTAATGCAGGATTAATATCATCAATGCAAAGAACTTGATTGTGATCAATTCAATAACTTTCCAGCAAATGTATAAATCTTCATAGTCAAAATTCTAAATAACCACAAAACAAAAATAGATGAGCTATTAGCAGTTACCCATGACTTGATAATACTTAATAATCCCCATTACTGCTAAGACATCAGGCTGGTTTAAATATTACACCCAACTATTAAATATGTTGGCCAGTGGCTCATGCAATGAATCTTTTGACCTAAGAGTCAAAAGGATAAAGGTCAGTGTCAATGACGTTGTGAAGTTCAGGATGTATAAGTATAGTTTCAAGAGAAAACCCCAAACCACAAGCACTAGTGTATACCTATTACATTAAATACTTCAATTTAATATTGTGTTTCACTCTTTTAGCTATTTACAAGTGTTTCTGAGAAAATAAACTTCTTCACACCCATAAGCTTGGTATATTAACTCAGAATACTCAAGCCTGACTTTTGCACAATCTTATGTCAGTGGTATTGCACTGATTTCCCCTTGTGGGGATGATTTGTGTGCCTGCACAGCAGTATATTAGATTAGATACAAATAAGTATCAACTAGGGTGAACCTGGACAATATTGTTGCACAAATGAGGATCTTTGGAACTGCGCAAGTAAACTGGTAGGATTTTAAAATTCTGTTCACCCAAGTGTATTTCAAGTTACATTACTGTAATAATAATAATAATAATAATAATAGAGAACAACATGTCATGTCTATATCAGGATCTTTTGACCGGGATATAAGTTATTTTAAAAGTATGTTCCAAACATACATCCTTGGGCTTTATACCCCATTTCATTTCATCAGACATGTACTCAAATGACTTAAGAATGGTAAATAGGAATGCTCAAGAACATTGGTGCTGAAGTTTCGCACTATTCTTATGACAACAGTGGCAATAGTGTGCATGCGGGGTTCCTGTTATTAAACTGTCCCAATAATTGTGTATTACACATAATTTTCAGCAGTAGTCATGAAAGTTGCCATTCTACAATAGCATTCTAGCTCTGTTACTCTTGGACCTCTACCAATGAGATATTATTTTCATGACTGTTTGTTTGTCTGTTTGATTGTTAGCAAGATTACACAAATGCTTCTCATTTGCCACATGAAAAAAATCAGAAGAATGCAGGTTATCTTGGTCCTTTATGGATCCCATTAAGTTTTAGATAGGTTTGGATTACTGTGTGGACAGTCAGTATTTCCCATTTACTTATAATTAAGCAGCGTTAGCAATGGTCTGGGCTCTCTGAGTGCTCTTGTTCTGAATTGAAGAGAAGAGAAACGCTATACCATCCCCCACTGTGAAGCATAGTTCAATTGTTTCTTACTTCATACCTTATAGTTCTGTTGGCATATTGTCAGTGCGAGAAATGGTGGGGAGGGGACTTCCTCACCTAATAAGAGTGAGGAGTGATATTGTGTCATTTTAATGGGATATACAAAAATCACAATGATATGCACAAGGATATTATATTTGATAGATCTTTTGTTTTTTAGGCTGCTGAGAAAGGAAGGAGTGCCATTGTAACAGGTCTTGTGTTCAGTGTGTGTGAGCTATTAAAGATGTGTACACCCCATATTTGATGTTTACATCAGTAAAACTTGTAACACCTTTCAACTTGTACTCTTATTTCTGTGCATTATTGATAAAAAGCTGAAGCTAATTTACATTTGTCTAAAGCTTTCATCATTTGATCTTTAAAGTTAATGCATTTGATTTAACCCTGTAAAGTTTTTGACATTTAAACTTTAGCCATCTCAGTCAAAGTAATTAACTTGTATCCCTTTAAATTATTTAATGTTAAAAACATTAATATTACATATACAGGGGTGGGCAGTCTTGATGAATGGACAAAAGCTCCCCCCTGACACACGCCCCCTGACAAATACCCACCTTTTTCAGAAGTATGGGAACGAAGCACCCCCTTATTTAAGTGGGGAGGCAGTGACAAAATACCTCTTGTATTGTCTTGAAAATGATTACACCTACACTCCTTTTTATGCATTTTACATTTGTATGTATACGTTAGAAATCAACTCTCTAAATAGCAATTAGTGTTCCGAGGTTTAAGACTATTACAGTATTTTAAATTCAGCAATTCAGTGATATTCATAAATGGCAATTATAAGAAATAAAAAATAAAAAGGAGGTATCAAGATATCATATGAAGGCTACTTGTAAACAAAGAAGGCAGGTAAACCAACAAGAATCATATGAAAGTGTTTAAAGATAAGAGCATGTTCATGTAAAGGAGCAATAACAACTGGCCTACAGCTGGCTGACCTCAGGTGTACTTCAACCCATAGCCACCAAATCAAGTAGCATGTGATAAAGGAATGTAAAGTCAAGATTACTATGAGGGGCATGGCAAAGAAGACAACAGATGAGCCTTCAAGAATTCTGGATCAATGGGTCACAGACATACCAAAGACAACAAGACTGGAAGTTGGCAAGACTGAATCAGTACAAAGATCATTGCGAAGACTTTTTATTTATTTATTCATTTATCTAATTGACATAGTATATAGTAAAAACCTGACTTAAGAATATTACTTGTATAACAAAATAACCAGCCCTTTGGGCATTATAGTCATAACAAATTAGAGACTATAAGATATGGAAATCAAAACAACAGATGTTTGCAACTCAAAAATTGCAGTCAAAAACAGTGTGAAAAACATTGGTGTCTACATTGATTCTGAACTGACAATGAAGCATCATGCCAATCACATTTCATCAGTGGCTTGGTGTCTTCTCAGAAATCTTTTCAGAATTAGAAGACACCTCACCACAAGTGCATGTGTCACCCTTGTACATGCCTTTGTTACCTCTTGCCTTGACCTCTAAAGCTGTTTGCTTTACAACTGCCCAAACACCATGAAAAACAAGCTCCAGCAAGTCCTCAACTGCTCAGCAAAACTCATTTTTCATGGAAAAAATATGATTCTGTCACCCCACTATTGAAAAACTACATTGACTTCCTGTGGAACAAAGGATACAGTTCAAAATACTTTTAACTACCTTTACGTGTCTGAATGGAAAAGATCCTTACTGATCTCCTTATACCACACACTCCACACCATGTACTTAGGTCTTCTGGCAATTCTTTGCTGACAGTTCCAGGAACAAGACTGAAAAACTATGGTGACAAAGCGTTTGCTAAAGCTGCTCCTGAACTCTGGAATAACTTACCAATTAACCTCCGATCCTGCAATTCAGTCACCTCTTTCAAGAAAAAGCTGAAGACACATCCCTTTAAAAAGCTTATGGAATATAACTGCATGTTTGTTTTGAACACCTTATTGCTTATATCCATTTAATACTTGATTTTAAATATTGCCAAAGCACCAATGGACAGGACAATTCTGAAATCAGCGCTATAGAAATGTATTTATCTCCACCCTCATCTACCTACCTATCTGTATGACAGCTAGACAGGCAGGAAATTTAACATTTACATACTTGTACTTAACAGTTGGCTTCTTTTCTCCCACATTTCACATACAAAATTCATATATACTTTGATTTTCGTACTATACATTGCCTCAGTGATCAATATAATTGATCAATATAATTATTAAAATTATTTATATCTAATATTTCATAGTAAGCATTACATATATAATTTTAGACCAGAGCACATTCAGAGGAAATGTATTTATCCTCAAAAGCTTCTTTACATATTTTGCAGATTCTGTCTTCTAGCTTCAGTCTGTAATAGCAACCTGTTTCAATTTCTAAAGGCAAAATACCTATTTTTAATTGACAAAATAGTGAACTTTTATATTGCAACACACAACAATTAAACTATAGTTTGGTAACAATGTCTTTTGTGAAAAAAATAAGTCCTTAGCTTACGTTTTCATGGTACTTTTGAAAGCCATTCTTTATGCATAATATGCCCATATTTTCTTCTAATTGGGTAATGTTTTTTTCTGCCTTTCTATTTCAGAATAATCTATTTCCTCATTTAAAATGAATTAGTTGACAGTAAACTCATTTCATTTTCTTAGTTTTGCAACAGAAGCATGTGTTAGCATAGAAGGTATTATCAAATTTATTGTATTGATTCTCATCTCCATTATATATACTGCTGATATCACTTTTACATTTACCTAACACCTTATTGATGTCAATTACCCAAGTTTCACCTTTTGGATGAGTATAGATTTTTTTTATTTCAAGTCTGGCCAAGAGACTTTATTTTGTACCAAAATGCCTTTGTATTTGTTGAATTGAGATTTTCAAGTGAATCAAAAAGTCTTTTGTTATATTACCTCTCTCTTTTCCTCAATAGTTTATCAAAGATTTTTCTGCATTCCAGAAATATATGATATTGGTTATAATAAAGACAGCACAGAGCTGTGCGTGACATTGGAGAATCATCGAAAGACTGTTGTTGTTTCTTCAAAGAAGGGTGTAGAAACTCTTGGAAATAGCAATGACTGGTTTGGGGATGGAACTTTTTTTGTTTGTCAGGATTGTTTTAGTCAGGTGTATGTGATCATGGAAGGAAGGAAGACAACTACCTGGAAAGAAAAGATTGCATTATGAGGAACTTTTCCAAGCAACTCTTGTTGCATGTAAGAGCAATGGCTGCACATCAGACCCAGAACATGTTTGAGTATAGATTTTCTTATTTCAATCCTGGCCAAAAATCTGGTAAAGCAGCAGTCATATATTTTTGGAATGCAGAAAAAGCTAGCTGCTCACCAAGCTTTCGAGAGTGTGTTTGATTTTTTGGTTAAAGTAAAAGGCTGCTTTTACCACTCAATACAAGCAACATTTAGGAAGATTAAAAAGTTGGGCAGGTGTGTTTGTACAGAAAGAACGATGACATAAAGCAGTAATGTGGGATGATAGACAGCTTGGGCTTTGTTCCTTTAGTAGGCACAGGGCAATAGAATATTTGAAAGACACCTGCCTTCCAGAATTATAGGACTTATTAGATTATTCTGGCACAAATTATGTGAGTGGTTCGTACAAATTGAACAATAGGACAGGGAAGATCAGCTACTGAAAACAATCCCACCTCTGTATTGAAAGTATTGAATGTGCTTAACACAATTGACAGTGTTGACTAAAGAGCAAATGATATTTGAGAAGGCTGGAACAATTCCTTCAAGAGACCTGTTGTCCAGAGCCACCCTTCCATTTGAGTGTTCATGAAGTGTTTGTAGAAGGATGTCAGGGAAGTTTGGACCACACTGGCCATGGCAGAGACAAGTAAGCCTCCCATAAAATGATAAAGAGAAGCAACACAAGAAAAGGTTGACAAACTGTGTGCAGTATACCTAAATGGAGGGCAAGATATCAAGAGATTCATCAATGAATCACACCATCAGATTTTAGATTAACTTGTGTCATTTTGTGCTATGTGTTTGTGTTTTATACTGATGTTTATTGATTTTTGAGCCCTGTAAGATACATGTATATGTTTCATATTGAAGTATTTCCTTAAATAAATGTTTCAGTTCACAGACTGTGTAATCACTAACATAGGGGGATTATGTCCAAATGGAAAAGCACACTCGCCTACCTCTGAGGTTGGTGGTTCCAACCATGAACTTTATGTGCAAAAGCTGATAGTTGCTTACCAATGATTAACAGTTTACAGTACAGAACCTTGCTTAACTGTATGCACTGCTTTCCTCTGTCCACAAAACCACACGCCATGTTATACTTGACTTATCTTCTCGAGTGTATGACTTATTATCTTGTGCTCACCAGATTGTGTGGGGCTCAAACTTATTTACTGACAAATTTGTGACTCCTGGGCAAGGAACAGAAAAATTATCTTGCATGAACTCATGAACTTTGAATTCATAAGTGGAACAGGTAAAGCCAGTTTACGCTTTGCATGTTGGCCATTGTAAATGACTAGAAGTGGCAGTAGCACCGTCACTCTCCCAAGAAAGTTGGACCCTAGCTTCACCTGTATGATAATTTAGGACTTGACAAAGGAAAAATAGTTGTCAAGCCATGCGTCACTAGTTGTCATCTCAGTGGGTGCACTTTGGGACTTTGTCTTACTGGTTGATAGCTTGCTGTCCTCTGAAAATCAAGTTAAGTCTAGGGATATGCCTGTCAGGAATGTTCCGGCCATTTAACCTACAGAGGTGTTTGTCTTTGAAGCATTTGTTGCTCTTTTGTGCCTCATCCTTGTATTTGAATTTTACAATAACTTTTTCATCCTCATCTGTCAGGTAAATGTGCTGCATTTTGAATGGGGATGTTCCACTGGAGCTGATTATCATGACCGCCTACAGAGTCAGGAGAGCAGAACGTGAATCAGGGCAGTTGTAGAACAGGAAAATGAAAGGACAGTTGGCGCTCCACAACAGGAAGTAGTACATCCTGACTTTTCTGGATCTGTCTCTTGACATCTCTTGGAATCGGACTGTTTTTTCTGTATGATCCAACTTAAAAGTGTTAGGACCACCCATAGAGGCATACAGACATGTCATATCTTGTAACAATGAAATGGTAAGTCAATAGGACTGGTCTGGAAGTGAACAGGATAAGGTTATAGTAAGGGTAAGATGTGAAGTAAGGAAAGACATTTGTTGGCTACATTTGTATACTAAGATTAGGCCTAAGACTTGCCTAAGACCTCGGTAAATAGAGCCAAGCTTTGTCAGAATCAACAGAAGATCACCTCTCATACTCTGAAGCATTCTCGGCCATCCCCTCCTCACTTTCCCTTCTCATCTCACGCTCTTCTCTTCTCTCGTATGCCTCTCTATCAGCTCTCTCTTCTCACTCTCCTTTCTTTCCATGTTCTCTCCTGGTCACTCTTCTCTCTTTCCTCTATTCTCAGTCTCTCAAATTCTGGAGTGCTCTCCTTCTTAGCCATCTTTCCATTAGTTTGTTTGCTCTTGGCATTTTACTTGTTTAAAATGTTGCAATTGATAAGAGCCAAATTGCAACTTATATTTTGAAAAGCACAAAACATCACTTATTGCAAGGTCTGTGACATCCACCAATCTCCTAGAAAAATGATGTTTGCAGTACAAAATTGATGTTCTATACCTCACCTCAGTAGATTTTCATCAAATCAAGGCCATGAGTTCATCACATGCAGTCACATTGGCAGTTTTTACTCATATAATCTTTTGTCTCTTGGATCTAATCAAAGTGTAACACTGTCAAATCCTGATTTTGAAGTTAGTTTAAGGGTCACTTCCAGACATGTTGGAAGGTACTTAGACACTTCACACACAGAGGAAACATATCATATTGGGATAACATCCAGTGTGTCCTGAATAAAAGTCAACAGACTTTGACCAAAGTCTGTCAGAATTGACATAGGATATGACAAAGCGTGTCCTAACCTTTGGGATTTGATTCCATAGTATTAAAAACCTGTTAAGAAATAAAATTGCTGACGTTCAGGGGCGTAGCTTATGTGTAAGCCAGTATGCCCAGGCCTACTTTTTCGTTAGTAGAATCATTAACAAGATATAAACAACTATATCCTAACTAATTGCATATAATCACATCTGATCTGCCCCCACACTGGCATCTTTTAGGCAAAAGCTGGAGGATTACCTGTTTCATAAAGCCTCTCCTCTTAGTACCTTCTCCTCTGGTTGCACACACTTTATGGTGCTAATTCTTATCTATCCTTGGACTTATCATATTATGTTTACCCTCAATATTTGTTGCACCTTAGAATTTGATTTAGATCAAAATTAAGTGATTAAAAGTTTGTATATTATTATTGTCATTATCTTTCTGAAAAATCGGGGCTTACCAAATCAAAAATCCTAGCTTCTCCCCTGACTTTTTCAAACAATATCATTATAATATAATATGGTTCATATTCTCCCAAATTTTGCTGATTTCAAAATCTTGCTTCTTACTCTATGTGATTGAAAAAGTTTTGTCCCCGTTTTGGCAGGAGTAATGGAGCAGAAGTTGAAACATAAAACCACCACTTAATCAATAATTCATATTTCACAAGGCAAAGTGATAAAATTAATATTTTCTATATTCACAATACCTGGCACATTAAGTATAATATACAATGTATTTTAAATGTTTTTCTTTGGTGTAAAATGTACATTGGCAAGAGTAATGGGGCAGAAGTTGAAACATAAGACCACCACATAATCAATAATTCATATTTCACAAGGCAAAGTGATAAATTAATATTTTCTATATTCACAATGCCTGTCATGTTAAGTATAATATACCATGTATTTTTAAATGTTTGTTCTTTGGTGTAAAATGTACATGAATATCAATTTTCACCACATGTCTATATTCATGGAAATTTATGGAGAATGTGTAGATATTTTATTCAGTAACAACAAAATAAAAGTATTATACACAGCGTCAGTCAAATAGTCAAACATCAGTCCAATCTGAATTTTATATCTACACAGTAAATCACTAGGGGGTCAAAGTTGAAAATATTTTGATCTCATGATTACAATATGTCACTGGTGTATTGTGTAATCACATATTAGGACTGAATTTCAATTTCAAAATATACTTCATAATTACAAAATATAACTTGTAAGTACAGAATATACATAATAACTCCATTGTGTATCTTGTCACTACAAAATGTATCTTGTAGTTACAAAAGATTCTTATACTTACAAAATATACCTTGTTGGCTGTGGTCATTCTTTTTGAAGGCCTGTTTTAGTATTCAATGATTATAGGAATAGAGGCCACTACTTTGAAGTCAAGTTGTATTGGAGTCAGAAATGGCCAAAATATGTGGAAGGAAAAGGTGATAAAAAATCAAACAGATCGCGAGGCCCTCAAATTCAGACTAGAAACTACCTGATTTACCGGGGAATCTATCCCTACAAATTCCAACCCAACTTGTAGTCCAAAGGACTTTTGACCCTGACCTCTATATATACAATTTCAACATGATTACTTATCTCATGAAAAATTAAGATGATTAGATTTAAATAATGCTTATGAGATCCTGTTTTATATCTGATAAATTTAAAAGTTGTTCAGATTTTTAATATTTCAAGTGGAATCAGTAATTGCTTACCTTTATCAGAATGGAGGGCCATTAAAATCATACACCTTGAGACCTGGGGCCGATTTCACAAAGGGACTTAAGTCCAGATTTAGGCTTAAATGTAAGACTTTGGTCTTATATTTTGTCAAAAAACTGCTAAGTCTGTGGTCTTAGACTTAGAGGATTTCACAAAGCAGCTAAGTCCATGAAATTGCTAAGTCAGTGGACTTAACTTTTAAGTCTGGGAGGTAGTGGGCTTAAACTTTGTAAAGAGGACTTAAATATGGCCGCCATAAACTTTTCTCCACTTCAAAATTTGAAATGGCTGTAAATAAACTATAATTATGCAGAACACCTCACTAAAGTAGTGTTTGGGAAGTTTATATGTGCTAACAAGGTTTTCAATTTCAAAACAGCACTTATCCTTAGATAAAATACATTAAATGAAGAATATGTGGCATCAATATTATATTTTGAATAGATACAAAAGGTCACATGACACAGAAAACCACTGTGGTTATATGATAAGCCTGGACTTAGCTAAGTCACCTTTGTGAAATCCATTTTTCTAGCTAAGACCAAAGTCTTAGATTTAAGTCCAAGACTTAGCCAAAAAAGGGACTTAGTTTAAGTCCTTTAGTGAAATCGGCCCCTGCTCTAGCCCTGCTATATGCTTGTATTTAAAAAGGGTCAGGTATTCTAATTACTGTCAGTCATATAGATATTTTAACACTGAGATATAATAGGGATAATACAAGTTATTATATTGATTTATCACATAAGAAAGCCAACTATTAGAAGAAAAATATTTTGGAACCCAAATACTTTTCTATACCTCATAGCCATCAATAAAATATAGATTCTATGCCTTTAGGGGAGTTCATTTTTAAAAACATATATTTAGTCTGCTTATCAGAGTTAGGAATCAAAACATGTCTAGAAATGTTTCAGAGAGATGGGACTTTAAGTGTGTGTGTGTGTGTAACACAGGTTTGACTGTATTTATTTTTATTTCAACAATCTAAAGATATTGTAAAAGCTCAAATTAATAATTACTACAGTATAAAACACGTCTGACTCTTTTTGAATTTCATTTATAATTTTAATTGAACTTTATCTTTTTTTCATTGGTTTCAAAGGATGATATCAAAGTGGCTTGAAACAATGTGCGAATTTTCATGTTTATAAATTTTAAAATATTGAAGTGCATTTTAAAGGATAACGGAAAACATTTTGTTCATATGAGACCTTTTGAAGGATAATAAATATACACGTACAATATAATAATTGAATCCAGTATCAAGGCAAATGTTAGGAGAAAATAAAAATGCTTCTATCTAACCAGGAATTCAAGATAAGTGTGTAAATATCAATGCAGAAGACCCTCAGAAGTTTAGGTATTTTGTCTTTTCCTGATCAGAGTTCTCGTTATAAGGATGAATCAGTAATTGTGATAAGAAAATGGATCAAGAAAGTGAATTAACTGAGAACTCGACAAAATGGACAAAAACTCAAAAACTGACTCTCAGTACATTCTATGTTGCGACAGTTATTGTGTTTATTTACTATTCTTTAATGGGACCATTTTTTCCCGAACAGGTAACATATGTATATATTTAAATAACAAATTTTAAAGTTACAGAATGTCTGAAAAAAAGGTTAGAGTCTCAGATATGTTATGATGCATATGTCCCTAATAATGACATAATTTATGATGTTATCTTGACTACATATTTGCTATGAACGAGCACTTGTACATTTATTTATTTATTATTTATTTATTTATTTTATTATAGTGACAAGTATATATTTCACATTAACAATAAACATAGCAAATATAAAAATACCTAGCCCTCTATTGGGCTTATATGATGAAGGATTTTACAGAACATTATATAGAGCATAACAAACAAGAAGACACTTGTAAGCAGATAAAGTAATATGATTAATTCTCTAGAAATGTTATTCTTTTCACCCAAATACATTCAACAAATTTTAAAAGAAATGCAGTGTCACTGGTCATAAATGCAATAAATAATTCATTTGGTGATAATCATTTCAGATTTGATAAATTATATTTTATGTCAAAAAGAAATTTTTCACCCTCAGTCTTGTATCTACTACAGTAACACAAAAATGGCATTCATCTTCAATTACATCATCAAAACAAATTAAACAGAGTCATTCATTCAATTGTTTTCAATAATTGCTTCCAATTTCAATTTCCAATAGTAATATTCCTATTCTTAGTTGTGCAATTCTTAGTTTTTATTTATTTACCCTTTTGTAACATGGTGCATCAGGTACTGGGCAGGCGAGGGTAGCAAACCTACCATCAGTACCTTTTTACAGTGTCACTCATACACAGTATGAAAGTTTTATGGTGTACACACCCAAATTATAAGCCAAAAAAAAACAAAATTAAATATCGCTATCACTTGTCACATAAATTAAGACATTGTAAAGCTGGCTGATCCACCAGAAGCCTCTTACATGCAGGGGGGACAGCCTCAGGTGTAAGAGATGGCAGACCAGCCAGTATACTATACAGCAGTAGTTATGAGACTTGAATTTGACTTGAATTTTGAAGTTGATTTTAAAAGTGTCAGATAATTCTGATTTGCCACCACACGACTAAGGCTCCTGATTCAGGGTTTTTGGTGGTCGGTTTCAAATATTTGCTTAGTCCCAGACATTCTGTAAGGGTCGGTTGTGGTCGGTTGAGACCGTGGGAAAAATCAAATATGTTTGATATTTCACACGACTACAACTGATTCATATTTCCCACCCTCAACAAAATGTCCAGTCCCAGGCGTCCTCAGGCCTCCTCAGACCCAAATTTACACAGTCGTGTGTTGTCCCAGGCTGCCTGCGACCCTTAGTCCCAGACCTCCCTAGCTTAGTCCCAGGAGGCCGGTTGTTAATCCCAGACTCAAATATGATGCGTATGAATTTCATGCGTCTGAAAGTTAGTCGGTTGCATTAGTCCCCAGAAGCCTCAGACCATCTACGGTGTCCTGGGACCCAAAAATCTAGGTCTAGGTAACCGACCCTAACCAATCCAAACCGGCCTCCCCAGGATGCCTGGGACCGCACATTTTTAGTCTGCGACGGTCTGAGGACGCCCCAGGAGGCCTGGGATTAACAACCGATTAAGAACCGACTGTTTTCCGCGCTTCTGAAATATAAGCGAGGCAATGAGGGGGTCTGGGACTGTATAAGCGACCGCGCACACATTCTCGTTGTTACTGACTGTTTGGCTACTGAGAGACATGTGTCACTGATTTGTAGGGGTTTCAGTTTTTATTTTATATATTATATACTTGAGCTTAGGGCAAATTTCACAGTTATGAGACACATTTTACTATTTTTTTATTATTTTGTCGACTGGATTATGAGGAAAGAGAAAGGAGGGAAGAGAGGAAGGAAAAAGATGGATGAGAGAGAGAAGGAAAGTGAGGTAGAGGAGAGGAGTGAAGTCATTACAGAACAAGGAACTGAGAGGAGAGAGGAGGAGGAGATTGAGGAAGGTCCAGCTATTGGGGAAGCTGTGGCAGAAGAAGAAGAGAGGTGTGAAGAAGATCCGGAGTGCCATTCTTCAGCCAAGAGAGCCAGGGTCTGTGCCACTTTTACAGACAGTCAGGAAGTTTCCATTGTGGAATTTGTAAAGCAGCACCCTGAACTGTATCACAAGGAACATCCACGTTTCCACGACAGGACCAGAAGAGAGGCTCTCTGGGCAGAAATATCTGCAGAACTCAAGCTCCAGCCCTTTGATGTGAGACATTGGTTCGAGTCCCAGCGAACGCATTATGGCAAGCTGTCTAAGCTCCAATCTGGCCAAGCCCCGAGGGAGATGACCAAGAGACAGTCCTGGGTCTACCAACAGATGGGTTTTCTTAAAACCCACATCAGAAGAAAGGGGGCCAACAGAAGTTCAGGGTTCGAGGCTAGTCCGAATACCAGCAGGCAGGACGAATCACGTGGGTCAACTACTGACACAGAACACCTCGAGTCAAGTGTCCTGAGGGAGAGGAGTCAGTCCGTCATTACATCTACACCCGTTTCAACAACAGACTCCAAAATTCTCGAACATTTTGAGCAGATGAGGACACTTATCTCAGGTTTTCTGCAGCAAAAGTCTGACAGGCAGCCCTTCTTCGACTACGTGGCATCAGAGGCCAAAAAGATGACTCAAGAGCAACTGTAGGCGTCAGCAATTGCCCAGAAGATCAGCCACTATTACCACGGAGTCGCAGAGGGTTGGGACACTGCCACCAACCACTCAACAGGCATCTAGTTCTACTCAAGCAGCAGCTGGCAGCAGTTTTGTCTGCTACACACCAAGCCCCATTGGCTTCAGCAACCCTACATCTGTCCTAACTGTACAGGACAAAGGGAGGAGACATAACCTGAGTGGAATTTTAAGCCAGCTACCTGATCTGACATCAACACAGATCGTAGAGCAGCCTCAGCAGCAGCAGCAGCCGCAGCAGCAGCTCTTTACTATCACCACTTCAGCACCACCTCAACAGCAGCAGACGTCTCCTCAGTAGCCATCCAGTCAGGGCGGGTCTTTGACCTGCCAGGCCCTTTTCAGGGCCACCAAATCTTCCAAAAACAATTATTCAGCTGCAAGTTATTCCAATTCCCCTCCCCAAACAAAAAAAAACAGTACAAATACTTATCACAAGAAAAGAAAAAAAAGCCCAACACTTACACCACCCCAAACATGAAATAAATAACCCATGGTACCACACATAACAAACCACCAACAGAAAAACTGACAAACCCAATAGAAAACAAAACCCAAACCAAAAAACTGACAAAGTGTTTTGCAAACATAATCTCCCATTATTAAAATCAGTTTTGTAGTTATATCGAATAATTATTTGTCAAGTGGAGTAGAAGAATTTATTTTTAAGATTTCCAGGAAATCATTTCTGTTTCAAATATATTTCCAAAATATATCCCAAATTAAGTCAAATGAGGATGTAGCTTTCATATAATATGCATTATTTATTCTATTTAGCAATTCATGTTTGCGTTTGGGTCCTGATTTTGAGAATATTGTTTAGCACTGGTTTTGTCTGTTTGTCAGTTGGGTGACTTCTGTTTGTCATGGGGTTTGTCTGTTTGTGCGTTGGTACAAGTTATGTTCAGCATGGGGTTTGTCTGTTTGTCCATCTGAACAAGTTATGTTTGGCATGGGGTTTGTCTGTTTGTGCGTTGGTACAAGTTATGTTTGGCATGGGGTTTTTCTGTTTGTCCATCTGAACAAGTTATGTTTGGCATGGGGTTTGTCTGTTTGTCCGTCTGAACAAGTTATGTTTGGCATGGGGTTTGTCTGTTTGTCCGTCTGAACAAGCTATGTTTGGCATGGGGTTTGTCTGTTTGTCCGTCTGAACAAGTTATGTTTGGCATGGGGTTTGTCTGTAGTAAGCATAGCTCATTAATTGTTTTTGGAATATTTGGTAGGCCTGAAAAGGACTGATTACTGCAGCAGGAGTTATATTCTTCCATCTTGCCAGGCCACTGCTCCCTCATTTTTGAAGTAGTCCTTCAGGTAATCCCTCTGTCTCTTGGCTTCTCTAGCAGGGTTTCTGTCTTGGCCACCACCAGCAGCACCACCAATCAATCCACAATCACCAGGCACATCATCATCATCGTCCTCCCCAGGCTGCTGACCACCAGGTTGACCTTGATACTGGCTTCTCAGTATGTTGTGCAGAACCACACAGGTGAAGACCACTTCCCTGACTGTTGCTGGGGGTAGTTCAATGGTGGTCCTCATCACCCTGAATCTTGACACCAGGATGCCAAAAGCGTTCTCCACAACTCTACTGCCCCTTGAAATTCTATAGTTGGCAATCCTTTCCTCTCTGGTTAACATCCTTCTGCCATAGGGTTTCATGAGCCAGGTCTTCAGGGCAAAAGCATCATCTGCCAGGATGAAGTAGGGTACATCTGGACCACCCTGGATTATAGGAGCTGGGTCAGGGAAGCCTATCCTGCCATCTTCAATCCTCCTCTTCAGCTGAGAGGCATTAAATATCTGGCCATCTGAGCAAGATCCTTCTGTACCGGCATCCACCGATCTAAACTTATACTGTCCATCTACCAGGGCGGATCTTCCAACCCTAAACTGACAGGATAATGATGTGTAGGACTCCCCAGTGGCCAGATATCTGATGGTGAGAGCTAACTTCTCCCCAACACTGTTTGGTGCTCTGTAGTTGGTGGCCTGCCTGGCTAGATGTGGTTCCAGTCTGGTCTTTATCATTTCAAAGAATTCTGGGGTCATCCTCATGTAGTTGGTGAATCCTGGAATATCTGTGGCATACAGATCAGCCATAATGTTGTGGTAGGCCCCCCTCTCCTCTCTCTGCAGTAACCATGGCCTGACCCACATGTTGTGCCTTCTTCTAGGTCTCTGTATGGGTGCTGGTGGTGGTGCTGGTGGTTGCTGTGGTCGATGTAAAAATTGGAAATACACGATTATTTGTAACTGAATAAAAACCAAAAAAGCCCTAAGTTGTTGTTGAATCTGTCTTCCATTAAAAGGTGGCATCCTGCTGTGTTCCTAGAAACGCAATGGTGATTAGATCGCGGATTTTATATATATATACCCAGAAAATCCAGCAAAACAAGAATCGGCAATCCTGGTCTGGGGAAGACTGAGAAGGCCTGAGGATGCCTCAGGACGCCGGGACTTAATCGTGTGTTAGTTGGGGCTTAGTCCCAGGAGGCCTGAGGCGTCCCGGGACCCGGTCGGTTTGTCTGTGACAGGATCGCGGTTGAAACTGACCAGAAACGTGGCTTAGTCGGTGTTTAGTCCCAGACCAGTCGGGGACTGTCTGGGGCCGCCTGAGGCGTCCTGAGGCCTCCTGGGGACGATCTGTACTTAATCCCAGACTTCACTACCGACCCAGTATTCCCAGTTTAATATATACACACATACCCTCCAGATCAGTTTTAGTGATAACATAATTTTTACCCAAAAACTATTTCACACATGTTATAAGTACAGATACAGGTAACGTCCACTAAAATTTAGCAATTATTTGAGATTTTAGACATTCTTGTGCTAAGTTATCAATACAGATATAAATAACCTCCACTGAAATATAGCAATCATTTTTAGATTTAGACAATTCTATTACAACCTCACCAGTTCTATAATACATGTCTATTGATCTAGCTAAAAAAACTGCATGAACTTGACTATGCATTGCTATACTCTACAAAGTTTTACACTAACAAGTAACATTTTGAAATTTAGAGCATTTTATTTCAAACAAATTAATATGCAATTAATTAACCTACTCAAATTTTTCCATTGTTTTCTGCTTAATATATGTTCATAAACTTCACAATAGAAAGACAACTGTTGATATATCATTTCTTTTATATTTACTGCATTATAATTTCCTTTATTCATGCTGTACCAGGTGCTATAAATAGTGTAGCTTACTATGACAATGCATATAAATTTATTCACACACATATAGTTGTCACACTGGACTCATAGTATATTCAGATTCAGGCAGTTGCTTAAACTGTTCCATATTAATTTAATTCTTGGACAATTGTACAGCATGTGACTGATATCTTCTTTTTCTTTACAAACTGAACAGGCTGATAAATGAGTTTTATTCCACCTACTCAGTTTGTCGTTACAAGCTAATATGTCATGTAGCATTTTGTATTTAAATTCTGAAAATTTTTTATATCTAAGTGTTTTGAAGGTATTGATATATATATTTTTCCATTCACTTTCACAAATATCCAGATTTAATTTTTTTGCCACATATTTTGTGTATATGGTTTTTTGGGGGGTTTTTTTCAACTAGTATCTTATACCACTCTTTTGTAGCTAACTGCCTTGGATCTATTTGACCACTTGCTGTGTAGAAAGAAATATTCCTGATGCATGAATACTGAATATATGGACATATTAAAGTGTCAAAATGTTTCCTAATATTTCTATATACAACATTCTTTACCATAAACAATTCACTTATCCAGAAGTGATCTCTGGGATCTACATGATTTTACTACTTATGTTCTACATTGATATCTTGCTTAAATTTAGTGTAGTTTCTCAGCTTAGGTTTAAACCCTATGTTATTGGACCAGTGAACATGTATTAAATCAAATAAATCTTCTTTGATATTTTCCTGATTTAACAATTTGCCATCAATTATATAATCAATTTTGCGTAATTCTTCCAACATATTACATAAATCTCCACACCAAGAATGTTTATTAAAATTTATTTATTGATATTCAACAACCCTTTTAGTCAAACCACTTTAGTTCATTTTAAGAAACCTATTCCAGCACCTAAAGGCATATATATAAAATGATACTGAACATTTAGCCACCCATTTTAGATTGAACAGCAAGGTTCGGAGCATTCTTGTGAACACCTAGAAAGTATTTAATTGCTCTATTTAAGACTTGCTGTCCATATTTATGATTGCCATAACCCCAAACACTTGCGCCATAGTTCAGAATACTACTAACTCCACTGTTATATAGCTTAGTAAATGTTTTGTAACCAATATTCTTAAACTGTTTGAATTTAGTGATTATAGAACCCAGAGCCCTGCCAGCAGCATCTGATAGAGTTTTTGCACATTTATCAAAATCAAGATGCTCTTCAAAAAGAACTCCAAAATAATGATAACTGTTATCTATATCAAGAGTACAATTGTCTATTTTGAAATCGAAATTTGTTTTTCAAAAATGTACAATTTTTGTTTTTTCAATGTTTACCTTCATTTGCCACTTGCAACACCATTTGTGCACATGACTAAGCATACATTGCAAATTTTGTTCATTTTCACTAACCAAAACAATAGCATCTGCGTATAGCAGAATACAAATGTGTATATCTCCCATTACAATACCAAGATGCATAATTATTAATTCTTCTGCAGGGTCATTAATGTAAATATTGAAAAGAGTGGGCAATAAATTATCCCCTTGTCTCACTCTGTACAGAGTTTGAAACCATTCGGTTCTCATATTGCTAAGCTGCACACAGGATAATGTTTCTTTATACCGCTCCTGAATTGCATAATAAATTTTTCCACCAATGTTATTCTTCAGCAGTTTATGATACAAGAAATCATGATTAATACAATCAAATGCTTTTGAGATGTCTATACTGGCTGTTGAACAGGACGTAAAACCCCAACTTTGACCTTTGACATGTCTATACTACCTTTTCTAAAACCATTCTGTTCTTCAACAAGAATTTTATTATCTTGTAGATATGCTGAAACTCTAGAGTTTAAAATACTGCTGTATATTTTAGCAATACAGGATATTAGACTAATACCACGGTATTATCAGTGGCACATAAGGTGATTTTTCAGGATTTTTTGGAATGGGTTTAACAATAAATTCAACCATAGATTAGGCACAATATGGTTCTGAAAACAAAAATCAAACAATGTAAAAAACTACTTTACATATTTTTGGATTTTTAATTACTTCATTAGGTATCAAGTCAACACAAGGTGTCTTATTCTTTTTACTTAAAAGTATTGACCTCCTGACTTCTACAAAAATAGGTGAATTAAGAACATCATTTGTGTTTTGAGTATTGTTAAGAGAGATTTCTAAATGTGTTTTTTCATCATTAACAGAATTCACAAATTCATAGTCTACATGGCTGAGCTGGTGGATTATACAACTGCTCAAAATCATTTTTCCAGATATTTAAAACATCCTCAACATGACTGACTAAATTACCTTCTTTTTCAACTTTCAAAGGTATATCCCTCTTTTTCTGCCCCAATTGTTTATTGTATTCTAAATTGCTTGTGATTATTTTTGCCTAAATGTTCAATATTACTGATGACATTGTTATTATAATTTCTTTCACATTTTCTCAGAAGTTTGTCAAAACGATTACGAGCATTGTGAAATAAATTATGTAAGTTGTTTTTGATATTTCTATGACCTTTAAAATTTCTGAAATCTTTTTCACACTGTGTCATTGATTTCCATGCTGAAGTTAACGGTTTATTCCAATATGGTTTAGGATGTTTGTATTTCTTTTCATTGTACTATTGATGTCCCTAAATTGTAAATAGGTATCCATTTCATTGATTATGTTCTGTACTTCGTACAGTGCATTTAACTGGTCCCTAGTTTGTGCATTTCTGTCAAGAGTATCAATTATTTCACATGGTGCAGTATTCCAAATATCATTATTCCAAAAAATATCATTTTAGGATTTTGAAATGAATACTTCCTATAAATTGGAACACATAGTGTACAAGCGGTTTTAGCGTTCGCCAGGGTTCACCGGTTTTAGCATTCGCCAGGGGAGACGTGGTTTTTATATTTTCGTTTAAAATATTTTACTTTCTCTATAGAACTGGTCGGTATTTGATATATTTTACTGTAACTATATGTATTTTATCAAATAATTGTAAACAAATAGATTACTGATTGTCACCACACCCAGATATCAGTTAAAAGTGCTGTTTGTCATTAAACGGGTATTATCGCCCACTCGATAATTCCCGCGGTAACACTTTCATTGTTCCACACACAAAGCAGATCAAGTGTATTACATGTAAAATAGATATATATCATAAAATATTGTTTACCAATTAATTATCCCTGTCCACTGTTTGTTATATTTTAATCCCACACATCTATCAAACATATGCACTAATGTACTCCTTCCTAACCTACCATCTTTTGATTTTGGTACTGTGATGCTGTAATTAGAAAGGTTTGTACGTAGGAAAGGTAGGTGCACCTATTTCTAAATTTTAATTTTCGGCTTTCATTGGTCATGCATTGCACTTTTTGGTTCTGTTTTTCCATCCTCTTGATTGTTCGGTCAACAACCCCCACCAAGGAAAATAGTTTGCCATCACCAAAAATTATTCACCCAAGTTTACTCTCCTCTTTGGACAGTTGCAACATTGCTTTTGTCGCCCTGCAGGCCCACTGTCGTCAAGTGACGCACTGTTTCAGAAATGTCAACCCTTGGTGGTCCATCATCCTGATTCTTTCTGGCGACATTAGTTTGAACCCAGGTCCATCAGCCAGAAATATCAAAGCCTGTCATCTGAATATCCATTCATTGCGTAACAAAACATCAGCATTTAGTGATTTTGTTTTGTCAAATGATCTTGACATCGTTGGTGTTACTGAGACATGGCTAAGACCGTCGGACACACAAAGCCTAATGGATGAGATAACCCCTGCAGGTTTCCAGCTTCACCAGGTCCCACGCGAGAACAAGAAAGGAGGTGGAGTTGCTGTCCTTGTTAGGAATGACATTGATAGCGTGCGTTGTCAAATTGATCGGCGGGAAACGTTTGAACACATTACCGTCAAACTGTCAGATCGACAGTCAAACCAGCTCCTGGTACATGTAATTTACCGACCTCCAAGTACCAGCAAAAACAGATTTATCGAGGAATTCAACAGTTTCATGGAAGCAGCTGCTTTGTCACCACATGAAAATATTATCCTGGGAGATGTCAATATCCAGCTTGACAGTCAAAATTGCTGGACAGAAAATTTCAACACAGTTCTATTGGATCTTGATTTTGTTCAACATGTGTCAACACCTACACACATACAAGGACATATCCTTGATGTACTCTGCACTAGTAAATCCCTAACTTCCTCAGTTCACCATCATGTAAAGGACGGCATATCAGACCACCTAGCTGTCTTTTTCACTACAACATTCCCTGTCAAAAATTCCTGCAGAGTAAAACGGTTGAAAATCAGGAAACTTCGCAAGATAAATAAAACTGAATTTATGTCTGACATTGTAAATTCTGAGCTTATCCAGGCTCCTTACAAAACAGCTAGCTTACTTTCACACCAGTACTTTCATACCCTTAGGAACATACTTGACAAGCATGCACCTGTACATGAATGTAAAACCCCACAACATGTCAACAAAGGGTTCATCAACAGTGAGATTTTGGCAGCAAAGAGACGTAAGCGCAAACTCGAGAGGGAGTGGCAAAAGGACAACTCTGCCATAAACCGCAGTAGGTATAGAGCCGCAGTGAACCATTTCAACCGTCTCATGGAATGTGCAAAAACCAAACACTACAGTGATATGGTTAGGGAAAATGAGGATAACCCCAAGGCCTTGTGGAATTCCATAAAGAAAGTCCTCCATAGATCACCAAAATGGTACTTCCAGATTATACCACCATGAACAGTCTAGTCAACACTTTTGGCAGGTATCTTGCAGACAAAATTGCTAAATTAAGATCTGGATTACTGTCTACTGATGCCGATCCCCCTGTCTCAGGTTCCTACAAAAACAAGTTTGTTTCTTTCTGGACCATGTCAGAGGAAGAAGTCCTTAAAATCATAAAGTCCACACCAAATAAATCATGTGACTTGGATCCCATCCCAACATCATTGGTCCTTGAATGTATCAGTCAGTGTGCTCCTGACTCCTATTACAAATATTGTGAACTACTCTCTACAGGAGGGCAATTTCCCTTCCTGTTTTAAGACTGCACATGTTACACCCTTGTTGAAAAAAGCTGGTCTTGACAAGAATATTCTCAAGAATTATCGACTAGTGTCCAACCTCAGCTACATCCCCAAACTCATAGAGAAAGCTGTGGCTAAGCAGATAAATGAGCATATTGCTCATGAGGGTATATCTAACGAAAACCAGTCCGCATATAGAGCTTTTCACTCAACTGAAACGGCGTTGCTCAAAATACAAAATGACATTGCCACATCAATGGACAAGGGTGCAGCTGTTGGATTAGTCCTTTTGGATTTATCTGCAGCTTTCGATACAATAGACCACTCAATCTTATTCAACTGCCTTTAGCACTGGTATGGCATTGATGGGGTAGTGCTTAAGTGGGTCCAGTCATACCTCAACTCACGCAAGCAGCGCATCAAAATAGATGGACATCTTTCAGATGCTTTTCAACTCCCTTACGGGGTTCCCCAGGGCTCAGTTCTAGGGCCACTCCTTTTTACCCTATACACAACCCCTCTCAGTTCAGTCATATCTAAATTCAATGTCACCCACCACTTATATGCAGATGACACACAAATTTACTTGGAACTCGACTCTAGGAACTTCGATTCCAGTATCACTGAATTAACAAATTGCCTTGAGGCGGTCCAGGCTTGGATGGGAAATAATAAGCTTAAATTAAATCCTGACAAGACAGAATTCATAGTGATTGGTGATGATCAAATTAGAAGTTCCCTGAAGTCATCTTTCCCAGTGAGTTTGCTTGGCAACACCATGGAACCAGCTGAATCGGTAAAAAACCTTGGTGTCATCCTGGATGCTGAAAATTCAATGCAAAGACACGTGGCTAATCTATGTTGCATAAGTTACTATCATCTCCGGGAACTACGAAGGGTCCGCAGGTACTTAAATCATGAAACAGCTGTAAAGGTGGCAAATGCCTTGGTAAGCAGTCGTCTGGATTACTGTAACTCACTGCTTTACAACACAAAAAAGGCATATACTAGCAGACTACAGAGAGTTCAAAATGCCTTATGTCGGACGGTGTGCAAGCTAAATAAATACTGTCATGTTACACCCTTCCTGCACAAACTACACTGGCTCCCCATTCATTACCGTATACTGTTCAAATATAATCTCCTCATTTATAAAGCAATACATTTGAGCCAACCTCCATATCTCTCCGCTCTAATTAGGCGGAGTGATCTCACACGGGGCAATCGCCTATCAATTTCCTCATCTAAACCAAATAAACGCTCAGGGCTATGCAGTTTCATAGCAGGGGCTCCCACAGAGTGGAACAAGCTTCCTCAAGCCATCAGAACCATAGAAAGCATTTCTGGTTTCAGGAAACAGTTGAAAACATACCTTTTTAGATTGGCTTATCCTCCACCATAGCCTATCTCCCCTACCGGACGCTAATATGGAAACGGACATCTTTCTGGAACTGGACTATCCCTTTTTGCACATCAGCGCCTTAGAGGATGTTTACATCAAATTCGGCGCTATATAAGTGTTTCTTACTTACTTACTTACTTACTAGATTCATGCTGGTCCTTAACTTGACACACATACTCAAACTCAACCATGACAACCAAGTGATCTGGCACTTTACATGAACTAGAAATCATGGATTTTAATGTACTGTTTTCATTTATAATTTCATTCACTGAGAAAACTTCATATTTCTTACACTTGTTAAGACCATCATAGTCGGTAATAATATAATCAACAATAGAACAACCATTTCTGTTAAAACAGGTGAAATTATCAAATTCAGGTGTAACTCTTCCATTTACAATACACATTTTTAAATCTTTGATGAATTCCAAAAATGAGTCACAATGCGAGTTTATAGTTTTATTCAAAACATGGCATTTATTAAGCCCATGTGTTCAATAAATCTAATCTACCTCCAATTCTGGCATTGAAATACCCAGCTACAAAAACGTTATCTGCATAAGAGTTTAAACACAATTGAGATATAAGATGTTCATAAAAAGATGAAGTGTCCACCATGGAGAACCTTGTGGTGGAAGATAACAGAAGTACACTAATACACATTCCACTTTGTGATTTATCAACCAACCTTACCTGTAATGATTGTAACAAATAGTCTTTTACCAATATTGCTACCCCACCAGAGCCTTTATTGGTACGTACACTTAATTCTTTTCTGTTATTTACAAAACAAGAATAACTACTTAAATCAATAGTGACATACTCTCTTAAATGAGTTTTAGTTAAGCACACTATATCAGCTTTTATCATTTTAATAAGCTCACAATGGAATTCACAATTTAACTCTGTCCATCCATTAACATTCCATGTAATAATAGTTAACAGATTTTCTGAGGGCAGGTATTTCTCCTAACAATTGGCCTGGGAAAACTGTGTGTCTGCTTGGACGTATAGCACAGATGTCCAACAAGAAACATAATAACAAGTTATTGGGAAAATTCATATTATTTTTTTGTGTCCAGATGGTGATCCTCATCAGTCTCAAAATTTAATGGGGTTTCAGTTGAACCAAGTCACATGGTCCAGTTTTTTCATGAAGTTCCAACCAGTAGTATTGACATAATCCTGCTAACAAACAAATGGACAGACAGACAAATAAATCATTCTGAAAACAATACTTCCTTAGTAGAGGTAGTTGTAGGATTTTTGAGAAGCAGAGGCATTGTTTTCCCAAGAAACTCACTAGCCAAGGCCAAAGTTGGGTTCCAACTATTAGGATCATGTTGTGTGGGATGGAATTCCACAACTGAAAATGCTTAGGATCTGTCCCCATATGACACTGGTTGTTAAATGAGACTTAAAACCTTTTGAGACTTTGGGCATGAAAAAGTCACCCCTGGAAATTTGAAGTGCAATATTTATGATGTTTTCCAATAAATGTGACATGAAAAAACGGCAAATCAATACATATACACATGTATATACTGGCTACAATAGATACTTATAATAATGATACATAAATGACTAATATCATTAATCAACCTTAAAACATTAAATAACAAACAGTCCCTGTTGATACACACACCTCCCATGGGCAGTGGTAAAACAGTTTTTTTAATTTGAGATCCAGATCAGGGGCTGGAAAATCAAAGCCTTCATTCAGTTTTAACTAATTTGTTAGCTATTAGTTAACTCTTAGTTAACAAACCCTTAAGTAAATTATACCATTAGCAATTTTTCTGTCATATAAGTTTTTTCCCAAAAAAACTCTCAAATTTAAAGATAACTCAAATCTTGTCATTAACTATTTGTAAAGTAAGCTCTCAGTTCTATACATCCAACTAAATCTAAAATTATCCGTGCTGTACAAAACCAGTTACTGAAGTGTTGTACAATAAGGTAATGTGAATATACATGATACTTCACATAGGTTTTACAGTAATTCAGACATTTCGACTAACTTTTGTGACCTGGGTCTCTACTGACCATGCAAATGACTGCTGTCAATGTAACGGCTTCACAAAGACTGTTTCTATTTACATCTTCAATTCTTTAGTTAAAGTAATATAGTATTGTCATGATGTATTCGTCATTTTTGTGTTATTAAAGGCCTACATATTGTAACAATTTAGTTTGCTGGTGCTTTACGAGTGAAACGAGAGTAAAAGTTGAAATTTTTTACCCATGAATTCAGGCAGACAGGGCTATCTGGACAAATGGTCACAGGGAATGCCTCAGTTTGCTACTTAAAGCTTCCATTTACAGGTCCCAGAATCAGTGACTCCAGTATACTCATATTGTGTGGACATAATCACTTATAGATTGAATATTCTTTTAGTTTTGCATGCACATATTAATGTGAAGTCACAAAAACACCTTTTATTTGCAATCTGGATCATATTTCAGGACAACAGAGCCATGGATGATATATATCTATCCTCTCATGTATTCTATCTGAGGAAAATTACTGTTTTGCAACACAATAATCTTGAAACCACATAACAAATTTCAAAAATTACGTATGTATGAACTTTATTTTCAGCCATTTGGAGAAAAATTTATGGTGCCCATATTCATCCTTTGTTTACAAAGTTTAATGCCTCAGATGCAGCCTGAGTTTAAGACAAAAATCTTAACTCTGAGTCTAAGTCTGTGTCATGTCTAGACTTTCACCAAGTCCTTTTGTTTTTGGGGGTAATATATGGGTTCTGTATGACTTTTGGTGAAACAGCCAGTCCTGTTTTTTTCAGACACTCTCCCTTACTCTAGAATGCTTGTGGTATAATGAACTGCTTTAAGATTCCAATTTAAATTAAAATGTTCTGGTTACTGATGGATACAAAACAAACATTTGGGGCAAATCTAGGTCCAATCCTTTTCTGAAATCAGCCCCTGATTTTTTAAAAAAAATTTGCCAACATCTAAATCCATGCGAGGTTTATGCTCTCTCGGGTATTGCTTGTCCGATTTGCTTTGTTGTTTTAACTTTAATAAAGGCATGGGACCAAGCACTGAAGGGGGCTATTGATAAATACAATGTACTTGTATTTAAGCTGTGTTCATTAAAATTAATGCTGATGTTTAAGATTAGTGCAAGCTCTGTAAACCCCTATTGTGAACCAACTTTAATTATTTTAACACCCGAGAGCTTCCAGTTTGTTTCACAGAAATTAGAATCCAAATCATAACAGATAAAATGTGACCAGTGATATCAATATAATGCGCATATTTCAGTGACATTTCTAATCAAAGTATCAGCAAACTCAACAGATAAATATCAGGTAATGACTGGTATTACATAGATCCTTCAATGCTATATGTACTCAGAAACTCAGAATTTTGTTTATTTAAGTGAGGAAGCCAACAAAAACATTTTAAGTTCAACAATGCTTGGAGTTTATTGAAATAAAGTTAAAACAATGTTACATACATTCTATCTTGTCTGCACACTGTTGTTCCTACTACAGGATTAATAACACCAATGTAAAGTACTTGATGGTTATCAATTTAATAAGTTTCCAACAAGTGTGTAAATCTTCATTATCAACATTTTGCATAGCTACAAAACAAAATCAGATGAGCTATTACCCAGTTACTCATGACCTGTTATTACTTAGTAATCCCCATTACTGCTATGTTGCTGTTCTGTAAATACTACTACTAAGTTATAACCCCAATGTACTGTACTTGCTGACTACTTATTTAATAAGTTTAGACCCACGTGTATAAATCTTTATTAGCATGAACTGGTACAACAACTTTAACAAAATTACTTGAGCTATTACATAACTGCATATAATTGTATGTCAATATTAAGTAATCTTCATAACTACTAGGTTACTGTGTACAACACCAACTATGCATTATTAGGTTATGTAAACCACTACTGTTGTCTTTATACGTTCATAAGACACCAGGCCGGTTTAAATATTACAAACACCTATTAAATGTGTTGACCAGTGACTCTTAGAATGCAATGAATATTTTAACCTAGGAGTCAAAAGGATAAGGATTAGTTTCAATGACCTTGTCAAGTTCAGGATGTTTCAAGTATAGTTTTAACAGAAGACCCCGAACCAGAAGCACTAGTGTATACCTATCACATTAAATACTTTAAGTTAATAGTATGTTTCACTCTTTTGCCTATTTACAAGTGTGTCTGAGAAAATAAACTTCTTCACACCCACAAGCATGGTATATTGACTTGGAATACTCAACCATGACTTTTGCACAATCTTATATTAGTAGTAGCGCACTGATTTCCCCTTCTGGGGATGATTACTGTACCTGCAAAGCAGTATATAAGATTAGATACAAATAAGGATCAACTTGGGTGAATGTGGACAACCTTTTGCAGAAATGAAGATCTTTGGAAACCTATAAAGATTTGAAAATTCTGTTCACCGAAGTGTATTTGAAGTTACATTACTATAATAATGATAATAAAGAACAACATGTCATATCTATATCAGGCTGTTTTGATAAGGACAGAAGTGATTTTAATTGTCTGTTCTAAACATGCATCCTTGGGGTTTATATCCCTGTTTCATTTCATCAGACATGTACTCAAATGACTTAAGAATGGTAAAAAGGAGGGTTACAATAGCAGTCTAACTGTGTTAGACTTGAAGTCGTTTTATCTCTGCCAATGAAATATTATTTTCATGATTATTTGTTCGTTTGATTCTTAGCAACATTACCAAAAAAAACTAAAACAATAACTAAAACAAATTAAAAATTCTAAAAATAAAAGTTGATTTGTTGAGATCTTATTACATATTTATTTTATCATGATATTTCATTTGTCAGCTAATATATTAGAACCTCAGAAACGTATAAACTCTTTTTGGATTATTAATTTGGAATGGATAGTCAATGGCTGTTATTAGCAATGATATACACAAGGATATTATACTTGATAAATGTTTTGCTTTTAGGCTGCTGAGAAAGGAATGAGTGCCTTTGTAACAGGGCTTGTGTTCAGTGTGTGTGAGCTAGTCAAGGTGTGTACATCTCCCATATTTGGCACTTATGTAAGTACAACTTGTAACACCTTTCAACTTGTACTCTATTTCTGTGAATCATTGATAAATAGCTGAAGCTAATTTACATTTTTCTAAATTCTTCATCATTTAATATTTAACATAAGTGTATTTGATTAAAATCCTGTGATTAACTTCTATCCCTTTAATGTTAAAAATATTAATATGAATTAAACAGGGGTGGGCAGTCTTGGTGAATGATCACAAGCAACCCTGAAACAAGTCCTCTGACAAAAGCCTACCTTTTTCAGAAGCATAGGAAAGAAGCACCCCTCTCATTTAAGTGGGGAGGGGGTTGAAAAAGACCCCTTTATAAAAAGATTAAACATATACTACTTTTTATACATTTTACATTTTTATGTGTATGTTAGAAATCAACTCTCTAATTGTAATTAGTGCTCTGAGGATTTGAGTATAAAAGATCTGTTTGTCCTTCTTGTGACCATTACAGTAAAGTAAAATGAGCAGTTCAGTGATATTCAGAAATGGAAACTGTAATAAATAAAAAATACAAAAAGATATCATATGAAAGTTGCTTGTACACAAAGAAGGCAGGTAAACCAACAAGAATCATAAGGGAATGTTTAGAGAGAAGAATACATTTGTGTGTAAAGGAGCAATAACAACTAACCTTCAGCTGGGTGACCTCAGGTGCACTTCAAGACATAACTATCCAACCAATCAGCATGTCATAGAAACCTGTAAAGCCAAGGACTCTTTGACGGACATGGCTAAGAAGACAAGAGATGAGCCTTCAAGAATTCTGGCACAAGCAGTCACAGACATACGAATGACAACAAGACTGGAAGTTGGCAAGACTAAATCAGTGAAAAGATCATTGCGAAGACATTTTTTATTCATTTGTTATAGTGACATAGTATATGGTAAATGCATGAATATTACTTGTACAACAAAATACCAAGCCCTTTGGGCTTTTAAGTCATAACAAATTTGATATTATATATATTATATAACAGCTAGACAGACAGGAAATTAACATTTACATACTTGTACTTAACAGTTGGCTTCATTTTTCTCACATAGTTTCGCATCTAATCATAGGCTGTCATAGGCTGTTAGGAAGATTCAATAACTTGGGCTGGTGTGTTTGTACAGAGAGTAAGGTGACATAAAGCAGTTCTGTGTGTTGATAGACAGCTTGTATTTTGTTCCTGTAGAAGACAAAGGGCAATAGAATGTTTGAGAGACACTTGCCCTCCAGAACTTAAGCACTTATTAGATTACTCTGACACAAGTTATGTGAGTGGTTTATAAAATGGATCAATAGAATGGGGAAGATCAGTTACTGAGAACAATCCCCCCTCAGTTTGTTCAAAAAGTATGGATGTGTTTGATGCAACCAAGAGTGTTGACCAAAGAACAAATAATGTTTGTGAAGCCAGGAACAATTCCTCCAGGAGACTTGTTGGCCAGAACCAACCTTCTGTAATTGTGTCTGCAGAAGGATGTCAGGGGAGTTTGGACAACACTGGTCATGGTAGAGACAGCAGAGCCTCCCATAAAATAACAAAGGAAGGCAACACAAGATCAGCAGAAAAAAGTTGAAAACTGTGCAGAATTTATCAATGGTGGAAACAATATCAATAGAATCATCAATGCTATGGGACACAATATTAGATTTTAGATAAAATTGTATCATTTTGTGTTATATGTTTGTGGTTTATTAATTTTTAAGTGCTATTTTTAAGTGCTATTTTTAAGTGATATATAAATATACGTATATGTTTCATGTTGATGTATTTCCCTATATAAATGTTTGAGTACACAGACTGTGTAATTACTAAATTAGGGGGATTATGTTCTAATGGAAGGGCACGCTTGCCTCCTACCTATGAGGTTAGAGGTTCAAACCCTGGACCTTATGTGGGAAAGCTGGGAGTTGCTTACTGATAGTCGGCAGATTTTAGAAAAAACCTTGACAAACTGTATGTACTGATTTCCTCTGCCCTCAAAACCACCCATCGTGATATCAGCTGTACAGTGTTGAAAGTGATGTAAAACCCCAAATAAATAATAAAAAACTAATAAGAAAATTAATGGGAGGGGAGGCTTTAGTAATTCACTGTGAGAATAGCGGGGGTGGCTTGTGTCAGGGGGGCACTATGTCCTGGATTCAAGCAGTCTTACGGTCATGATAGACAAGTGGAAATACACATTATGTCTGTTTTGACTGTCCTGTTCTTGTGACTCTCCTGTATCTCCAAGTATAATTTGTGTCAGGAAAAAGAAAGAGATTACCATTTATTTTATTGACTCGAAATACGCACAAAAATTACACATCAGCAGCCATATTTGCTTTACTAGTAATTTCAGTTGGTAAATATTAAAAGAGCTGTTCTACTATAGAGATACATCACCCAATAGCCCCACCTAATTGATCAGGAAATAATTGTTTTTCTCAAGCCTATTTGAAGTCACTAGAACCAAATACAAAGTCGTTTTGAAACTTATCCTAAACCCACCCCAGACTGTAAATGGTTTAATTTTTCAAATTTGAAGGTGAGTTACTGAACCACTCACCAATATGGAACAGTGCTCTAAAACATTTGGAAAAGGGAATTAGCCTGTGTTGGTTTCACTAAAGGACCTAGCTCAGACATAGTCTTAAAGTTTAACTTAAACAAAGTTGTCTGGGAGTGGGCTTAACTTTTGTAAACAAAGACTTATATATGGCCACCATATAATTTTCTCACTTCAATATTTGAATTTCCAAAGACAAGACAAAAGGTCCAGATTTAAGATGATGAGTTTACCTAAGACTGGCTTCCCAGCAGGCACACGCCTTGAAATGTCGTTGACTTAGACTTGAAAACAGGTCCTGACGTTGAAATGCACATTACTAACTACTAAATCTAAGTTAGTTTTCTGACATGAAAAAGTAGTGATATTTTGACCAGAAATCATGGTGATTTTTGGTTGAAAAACTGACACACAATTTCAACATTATTTCAAAGCTGGATTTCTGACTGGAAAAAGTAGTGATACTTCATAAAAAAATCACCACTACATCAAGTTAGGTTTTTTGACATGAAATCTTAGTCATGTTATTGAACAGAAAACAGGTTGAATATTGGAAAATGAATGACTGGTTGATTGAAAATTCATTTTCTAGAAGGTGATATAGTGATTAAGTATAACTTTTTGAAAGAACTATTATTGCAATTGTTTTTGAATTTGCAGGTATTTGTAAAGCAAAGACTAATTTTTAAAGATTATAAAGATGATAAAGATTATGTGTGCATGTACTTGACATTATTTTTATCCATTCTCCTTATTAATTAACTGATGCATCCAAATAAAGTTTTTATAATTTATAATTAGATTTTGATTATTACAATTCCCGATAATTAAAAAAAACATTTTGATGTCAAACTTATCTTAAATAAAAAAAGATAAATTCAAACTTATACATCAAAACTTAGTAATTAGAATTTGTTTCTCAAAATTCTCCCATACACAAAGAACTAGTTTTCAGTTTGCAAGTTTACACTGAAAACTTCTCTATACAGAGAACCTAAGCTATAACATTTTATCACACAACAGTGAGGTTGGGGGGTTCCTGGTTTTTTCTTATCTGTGCTCTGCTACACAGAACACTGGACCTGTGACTAAAGTAATTAGACAACACAGCAGGGGTGGAGGTGGGGTTTACCCTTGCTCAATTGCATGCATGGTGTTTACTTCTTTAAGTCTGTTTTTTGTGGTCAGCACTGACAACTAATTAAGGTGGAGAGTAATGGGTGGAGTTCTAATAATGTGGCTATTTTTGTGTTTTTTTCTCAGTTTATATGCCAAAGTTGTATGAGACACAAGTATCTGAACTGAGCATTGTGGCTTTGCTACATTATTATAGCTTCTTTATAATTACAATATAATTATAGCCAACTTAATAAAACATTTCACAGAAACTGATTGGATAAGATGCTAATGATATAAATAATGTCACAATTGTTTGTTTTTTTTACAAAGAAAAAAAAAATATTTTAAAATTTCATCAAAAAGAATTTCAATTGAAGACATTGAATAATACTGGTCCTATTAAAAACATAAAAATGGATATCTAGTTGGATAATATGGATTTACATATCTTGAGCAATTATAATTATATTTGATGCAAAATTATGTATCATTACAATGTTATCAGAAATAGAATATTGAAAATACAATGATTCATGAATACATGTCATCTTGGAAAGAATTAATTACTTTGAGTTGTATCCAAAGTGTAAAATATGCATATGGATAGTTATTGTATAATATTATTAAGAAGCTATAATTATGACATACAAGCTACAATGATTTAAATAAAGAAGACAATGTAAATAACCTGATTTTGCACATTGAATTCAACCCTATATGATACATTGGATCCAACCAAAACCTGTTTGCAAAATCTACATGTATTTCAACCAGATTTTACACATAAATACAACCAGATGTCAACAGTTGGTTCCAACATGATTTCACTAGTTGGATCCAACCAAAAACGGTTTGCAAAATCTACACGTATTTCAACCTGATTTCACCCATTGAATTCAACCAGAATTCAACAGTTGGTTTCAACATGATTTATCTGCCACTGTGGCCTAGCGGGTAACACACTTGTCTAGGAACTCAGAGTACCTGGGTCCAATCCCAGGTACAGGCAGATACATAGTGGCTCGGATGACCACTTAAAATGGCGGTCCTCTGTCATTAGGTCCTATTCCCAGTGGCAGGTTAAAGAACATCAAGGACATTGATAAATGGTCATCCTTGAGCCTCTATCTTCCAGTTAGGGGAATGTCAGTTACTTGTGAGTTGGTGCTGTACCTGTACAGTCAGATTGGTTAAATAGCGCTTTGAGTCCTGTAGTATATGGATATATTGCGCTGAGTATAAATACATAATAATAATAATGATTTCACTGGTTGGATCCAGCCAAAAATGATTTGCAAAATCTACACATACTTAGTATTTCAACCTGATTTCACCCATTGAATTCAACCAGATTTCAACAGTTGGTTTCAACATGATTTCACCGTTTGGATCCAACAAAAAACGGTTTGCAAAATCTACATGTATTTCAACCAGATTTCACCGTTAGATTCAACCTGATTTCAAAGTTGCGTGCCTGCTGGGTTATTATATAATTAGTATCAAACCCTTCACCCCACTAAATACTTTTGAGTTTTGCAAACGTTTGAAAGATATTTGGCAAAGGTTAAAAAATGATGGGTACAAAATCCATTTATAATAGAACTTTTTCAAAATGTTTAGGTATAACATTTATTAAGGATTTAATGGCAAATCTTAGACAAAATGTTACGAATGTACTTTGGCATTGTTTAGCAATATTAACCTTAACTGGGGTCAGAGGTCCAATTTAATTTCTTTTTAGGTTGCTCAATAATGAAATTACTATTTTCATGTCTAAAATTGTAAGATAGTGGCTTATAAATTGTGGGCTCATTCAACTCTTACTTTTAGGCATTGCACGTGGGGCAATTTATGAGAAAATCCTCTAAAATCCCCTATCATTGCTCACTGCCATCTTTTTTGGAAATGTTTGAAGGTAAACATCTGATAAGTAATCTGAAAATACAGGTGTAAAAATGTTTGTGATAGAATGTTTTCAAAGCATTTAATATAAAACATTTTAAAAACATTTTAAAATGATGGGTCTGAAAACCAGTTGCCATTAAGCAAATATTTGAAAAACATTTTTAGCAAATGTTGTTTAAATGTTTAATGATATTGTTTATCAAACATTTCATGATAAATATTAAAAAAACTATTTCCAGCATATGGTATATGGACACAATATACCAATAAGAGGTAATAATTTATACATATTGATTGACACCATATCTGACAATGGCTGGGATATCCCAGATAAGATTGATTTCCTGCTTTCTGCGACTTCTAAAACATCCTGGTAATGTACTATTCCCAAGCCATTGAATTACACTGAATCCCATGTATTTGTGGGAGTGACCATTAGTTTGAAAAGTATTTTGATACTAGTGTGACTGTGGAATTGTGTTTTTTAGTGATGACTGAATGTTTCTACATTCTGAGTTTAATTGCTCTTCCTGTCTCACCTGTGTATTATTAATGAAATTTTATATAACATACAAAATCTAATATTATATACTTCACAGGTGAGTCTGGTGTATAAGAGGCAAATATTTTTACACAGGTATTTATTGCCAGTATGAGCACTCACAAGTTTGGTATTTGCTCATGAGTGTAGAAGTAGCTTGGTAACAGTAGTAGTATTTCATAGTGAGGGTGCTTATTGGGTAAGATGCACCTTGTCATATGTAATATTTATGGCTGATTTTACATCAAGAGTGCCAATGGATGTTTTTATGTTTTACTGGGATGAAACAGGCCCATGTACCCAAATAGCATTCTGCAGCATTTCTTTCGGAACGACATTGGTAGCCACTGTTGGCCCAATGGCTTTCTGGCCTGCAGATGCGATATTGGTCTGATCATTGGTGAGCCACTTGATGTCAATTTTTCAGTGATAAAATTATAGAGTTCAGTGACAACTTTTTTATTGCGAATTCATAGTCAGAACATTATTTTAAGGTAAAAAGAATTAAATATTGGGTTAAACATTCTGGGCTCCCTAAAATGTGATTATTAGACATACTGTATTAAATATTTTTACCAAGTTTCTCCAAATCCCCTATTATGGCTTATTGCCATCTTGGGAGAATGGGGCCAAAATTTACGAAGATATGCAGTCTGAACAGTGCTTGGGAAACCAATGTTTAGAAAACATTGGCTTAACGATGGCAAAGTTTGTGACAGTGTGGCCATAAGCCAAGGTTGGCCTAATGTTGGCAAAACTTGCCAACAGTGCAACCAAAAGCCATCATCGGTGTGATAGCAGAATTACAGATGGGATGCTGTAGGACGCTTTCAATATGGATTACTGGCAGTTTTATTTGGCCTTGAGTCACAGTCCTAGCTTTATTATAGCTTATAAAAGAAACAAACTTGGATCATTTACTCAATCCAACAGAAAGCTTTATAACTAGTATGAGAGTACATTTGGAGAGTACTGGCAGTTTCTACTTTTAAAAATATTTATAATGGAAGTTTATGGAATTTGTATTTATCTATAATTATTTTGTCTTTTTTTTCAGCTAGCCAAAATTGGTGCCAAATATCTCTACATCGCAGGCTTAGTCATATCCAGCATCACATCAGCATTATTTGGGTATAGTGTTAAAAGTTTTTTTTTACTGTGACATCTAAATCCCTGTCTCAATGTCTCTCCTCTAGTATTCCTATAGTACCTATATCTAGGTATATATATCCCTATAGAAAATGTAACTGTAACATAAACATGTGATCTACCCCATAATATATATTACAAGGTCTATAAACAGAGTAGATATCAGAAAAATTGACACAGCCACATTGATCTTTTAGTAATATCAATTTATACCTGGCATAGGCAAATCAACAGGAGATATTAGGTCAGGTGGTTCTGTCAATACTTTCTGCTTAAATATAAGGACGAATAAGTCACAAAATCATCCCTGTGGTGGTTTTTAATCGGTGGATTTCCACAATGCCACTGCATTAACTAAGGGTTTTTTAGGGTCCAGAGCAGTGTTTACAGAGTCAGTTAGGATGCGTTGTAGTTTCCAAACTTGTAGCAGTGGATCAGCAAAATATCAAATGTTGGATATTTCACCGACCCTCCACCACTCTTGATTGTGACCATGTCTTGTTGTTTATCTCTACGGCTTGTCATACACACTTCCCACCTTATCGTATACTGTAACTGTCTTGTCTGTAAGCACTTCCCAGCTTGTTGTGGTTCAGTACTTGGACACCAACTAATGACAGGCTGTACACACAAACTGACTGCACTTAAAAAGGCATGTTGTAAACAGCCCCGACTTGACTTGGTCATTTCCAATCAAGAAGGCAAGTCTCTAAGTGTGTAGGACAGGGTGGCTTCATTTTACCAACCCACAGCTTTTTGGTTATGGGATCTCTATATAAGGAGAGTCATTTTGCATAATTCATCATTTGGTATCTGGCATCTGACAGATTACATTTGCCAGCAGTTTAGATTTTTACAAATTCACTAGGATTCTAGTCAAGGAGATAAAGGTTGGGCTGGCTTATTGATAGACACTGAAACACTGCCTTTAAAAAGAAATAAGAGCCCTAAACATGGTAGAAGGAATGTGAAGAAGATAGGCCCCAGAGACACACCTACAGAGTTTTAGTTGGAAGGTACAGCTTCTGACAAACAGGGGAGGAGGGATGAGAGAGAACAGAGGGAGGAGAGGGAGAGCCTGGAACCAGGAGGGCGGAAACTCCACAGTCCCACACAGAGGATGGAGTGGCTGAAAAGTGAACTGAAAACTGAGAGGAGTGACAGTGAAATAGACACAGAGGGTGGAGGAGAGGCATGCATATCTCAATTGCAATCCAGACACAAAAACTCATATAACAAACATTTAGATGACTTAGATGAGGAGAATATTGTCAAGGATCATGAGGAGCTCTATGACAAGACCTCTTGAAAACACACATCGGATGCAAGTGACTAATCTTCAACCTTCAAATCCCTGGCCTGAGGAACCAGTGCAACTGCAGCCTAAGCACATGACATCTCCAGATGTTATACTGACATGGATAGTATGCACATCAGCATGCGATCGACACATAACAGCCATTGAATGCAAGTCCCAGTGTAGTTTCCTAGAGTTCAACAGTAAATGGACAAGCCATGGACCAGTTTGCACAGATGATCTCGGGCCAAGGCAGCAGAGCACCATAACATCCTTCTGCAAGTATGTGGCATCTGAGGTTGAGGCTTTAGAAGAAAGAGATTTTTAAATGTTCAAAAATGAGGCTGTGACACTTTTAAGTGGGATCAGGAGCTCAAGTGTCACTTCCACATATGTGCCACAGACGTTTTAGCTGCCACAGCCACAAGCATCAGCTGCCAGGAAATACATCTTGAATATTCCCCAAACTCAGGTACCAGCAAGCAAGCCATCCAATCAGCTCACCAGAACCAAGCGCCACTCAGAGGATACCGGCATCTGAGATTGCATCAGGCTTCCTACATAGATGTTGATAAGCAACAACCCAGCACCTCAAGACAGCTACATTTTACCATCAGCCTGACCAAACACTTCAACCCACCGTCAGTAGCCTCACTCACAGGTAAAGAAAGGAAAACACAACACTCTAGCATTTTGGGAGTGTATAGTCAGTCGTGAGCTACCCACAGATGGATTTACCTCAACTGTAGACACATCTTGACACACATCAACAGCTTGCCTCACTTGCAACCACCACAGTGCAGCAACAGCCTCTGCAGTAGCCACTCAAGCCTCAACCACATTTTTGATAATTATTTTTACCTTTCGATCCAACCTTTTCAGTTTTGACCTTTGTGAAACGTTTGAAATTCTTAAAAGATTTTGGTGTTTAAGAAAGCTTTGAACTTAGAAATAACTTGCAAATTTGTCAGTAAACCAAATTCCTGAGGTCACAAAATGCAGGTGGCATCCTGACAAAATTCTGGTAGCTGGGATATCAGTCTGTATTAAGTTGACCAGGAGGGTTCTATAGCATCCTCTTTCTTCTCTCTCAGGTGCTGTTTTTGAGTTCAGATTCTTCCTTTTCTGTCTGCAAATCATATTGAAAGTCAAAACATTTAACGCAATAAAAAGCAAAAGTGGACTAAGCTTTCTGTAGAAAGTCTCTCTGATGTGTAGCTGGCATCTTTGCCATAACAAATGATGATTTGCAGCAGTCAGCAGGGTTTTATATAGTGTTGGTTTGATTCCAACTCGTGATTCCAACTCCAGAAATTAATCAGTCCAGTCAGAGTGGGTAGGGATACTAGTCCTGTCCTATCGGTTTCTCACTATGGCTTGTCGTGGCCTGATACAGCTTATCTGTTAGGGGTTTACAGGTTATCCTGGTAATTTTTCATCTAGTCTTGCAGAAAAGAAACCTGACCCCAAGTTAGGTTGGGAGGTAGATCCAGACAAGACAGGATGTGCTACGTCTTGCCTGGGAGGTGAAACCTATTCAACTTTGAGCCTTTAAATTTAATGTAAGGAATGAGTCTTGATTGCACCTGGGGAACAATATTGAAACTTTCTCCCCTGAAAAAAATGACAGTAAGTTGTTATTACTGTGTGGTGATGTACATTTCAAACCCACTGCCCCCCACCCCCAAGATTGACTTGACAAAAACTTAACCAATGTCCAATCATACTTATCTTGTGCAAATGAGCAAACACAATCCAACATATTTTAGGGGTCATTTTTACCCGATAGTCTTTAAAGTATTGGCGCTATTGTTTTCTTACATGGAAATCTGGCTTAGTGGGTAGTGACCTTGACCTTTAAAATCTTTCCCTAACTGTATCTCAGAAACTGGTGTTGGAACATGTTACATTGTTATATGTGGTAGATATTTTGGATAGATCATGAAGATGTGTAACCTCATTGTGTCACCTTTGTATGCTCTCTACTGCCGCATGGATTTCTGCAACTGATTAGTATACTTATTTTTACCTAAATGTGCTATCTCTAATGACACCTGTACCTTGATTAACAATTAAATCACTTAATAAAATTTACATTGACAAAGGATGTAAAAACTGATACTTTTATAGCAAAAGCACCTCCACCACATTTTCAGAACCACTGTGTCGACACAAATGTCTCACAGTTTCATTTTTCGGGTTCTTTTGAATAAGAACTCGATTTCAGTGATTTCTTTAAAGCAAAGAACAGTATGAGGAGTTCTTATCTCTTTTGGTAGTTTGCTTTCACAGCCTTAGAACTATAACAACAACAAAGCTCTGTCAAAAAATTGACTAAGGCCTTTGACCAAGGCGTCTGTCATGTCTGTTTTTGTCATTGATATCAGATCAGAGATGTTAAATCCACTACTAATTCACGGAATACTTTGAAAGTAACAAGTAGAATTTTGTGATGGTGCAAAAGATTATTATTGTATATTAAATTGAGACAAAGTTAAAAACTTTAAAAGCATTCTACTGATTTCAGTTTACTGGAGTACTGTCCTGGAGGTAATCTGTTTGTGTTTCTGTGCTTTGCATTGAGGACAGTTGAAGCCATTGCCACTGCGGCCTTTGAGACTGCATGTTATGCTATTCTTGCAAATACCTTTCCCAACAAAGTAGCAACTGTGGTGGTAAGAATAGTGTCCTTTGAAATAAATTACCATTAAAAAGTTCTTAATAACCCATATTATGCTTGTTTACCTGCATACAATGGGTGTACTACTTGCTGAAAACATAATTCTTTACATAATATTTAACATATTGTTGTTGGTTATATATATTTATAATTAATAATTCTTAAGCAACCATTTAAAAACCATAAAAATACATATAATACAATGTTTCATACTGTTTCTACTGCCTAAATATTTCTTAATTGCAGGGATATCTAGAACTCTTCATTGGACTCGGCCTAATGCTGGGGCCACCTGTGGGTGGGATATTATTCAAGGTAAATATAATATCAAGAAATGTATACACATAACAAATCTCATACAATTTAATGCAATAGGCTCTGATAAATTCCTATTTAAGCAAAAAAATTCTAAAACTCAGTCATTTATTTGCTTAAGTTTATTCATTTCATTGCAGCACTATTCTGTATTCTGGCAATCCCTACCAGTCTAATAAAAGCTGGAGAATTCTTAAAAGTAAAAAAAAATGATTTTGTATCATATTAACCTCACATAATGTAATCCTTGAATTGCTGACACTGGACTGCTGACCCCAGTCTTTCCATATACTAATATATGATACCTGTATGTAGACAAACCTTACTTATTAATAAGTGTCTGGCTCTTTCATTCACAACCGAATTGCTTTTAAGCCATACCTTCTAATTTAATCTATTTATTTATTTGGGGTTTTACATTGCATTCAACACTGTACACGTCAAATCATGACGCGTAGTTGGAAGGGCAGAGGAAACCAGTACATACAGTTCGTAAGGGTTCAGTACTGTAAACTGCCTATCAACGGCAAGCAACTACCAGCTTTCCCATTTGCAGCTGTGCCGGGAACCAAACCCCGGCCTCAAAGGTGGGAGGCGAGAGTGTTACCACTCTGCCACCGTGGCCCCCTTCTAATTTAATCTAATAAGACTTTTATAGCACTTAGGCACGACCATGCATAACTGTATTGGGTAGGTTCATTGGCACAGCCAGGTCATTCCTGAGAAACCACAGGAGTGACGGGCTGGCTGTGGGGAATGACCAAAGGAAGAAGTCGTTGTATTGGGAAAGATATGAATCATACTCTGCAAAGAAAAAAAACTAGAATGTGTATGAAGTCCCATTTTCACTAAATTTTCATCATTAAATTATGTTCAATGTTACTTTATATTTTCGTTGGCATGTGCTAACTGATTGATGAGGGTTCCAATAAGCAAGAAGTATTTGGATGAAATACAACGTAGCAATACTTGGCTCTCATTAGTGGAGGTCTGAGCTCTAGGATTGCTTTCTGGTTTTGGTATTCTATGCTATGCATGATAAAATGAAAATTTTGCCACCCAAGTCTTCAAAAAACTTCTCCAGTTCATAGGATATTTTCACATCATATTACATACATTACATTAAGCTTAAAAAGTCAAAGAATGTCATATAAACCTTGGCTTTATAGAACTCCTTTAAAATTATGCAATATGAAATGTCCTAAATACCATTTTTGTTTCTTGTATTTCCAGGTTGGAGGTTTTAAGATGCCATTTATTGTGACAGCCATGCTGAATCTAGTCATAGCTTTTTTCAGTATCTATCTTGTTCCTAATCAACAATGTAAGTACAGAAATACTTTGAGGTCACTCAAAGCAGTTACAGTAGTAATAACTTAAAAAGAGATTAAGTGATTTAGGCTCACCTCCTTATTTGTAGTAGTTTAAATGATAAATGGCGGGTGAATGAAGTTTCAAGTTTGGTTAACTCAGTGAGAGGAATGTTTTTATGTCTGTCACCACACCCTGTTCTGAAGCCTGAAGCTTTTGGCTAAGTAGTGCATTATAGTATTACCATATCAAGCAAAAACATTGACTGGATGTAATGATTTGACAGTATATAGTTTGGGTTTAATATCAGAACATTGTATAAAACACTAGCCTAGGAACACAGAAGACTTCAGTTTGGGCCCAGGTACAGGCAGATACATAGAGGCTTGAATAATCATTTAACATGCTGATCCTCTGTCATTGAAATAAAAGACTTTGAATTGGTTCTAGCAGAGATCGCAAGCTGCTGTAACTATCTAGAACATTATGCTGCTATCATTGGTGGAGACTTTAACATGGATCTTTCTCGTGACTCGTCTGTTCACACAAAACTTGCAACCGATTTCTTGCTGAGGCACAGTTGAGTTTTGATATCTAGCACTTCTGAAGAAGAAAGTTTTGTCCATAAGCCTATGTGGACTCTTGCATCTGCTCATAATATATGTTGTTACAGATCAGATTTAGACAAAGTTTTATCAGAATGAACCTTCCCTGGCAGCTTTCTGCATTGTGAGGAACCCATGTGTATCAACACTGAACATATCACTAGTATAAATGAGTTGCATAATCATATTATTCATGCCTGCATCTCCTCCAGTTCTGTCAATATTCCCTTATCTCATAAACCACCTCCAAGAAATGTGTTACCTGCCTGGAATGACCATGTTAAGCTTCAGTGAGAGAGCCATTTTCTGGCACAATATCTGGAAGACCTCTGGGTCTCCACGGCAAGGCATAGTTGCAAACATACGATGCTCAACTAGAGCTAAATACCACAGGATGGTAAAACAGCTTAAAAGAAATCAAGACTCTGTATGTCTAAAGCTGCTCACTCGTTAAGATCTAATAAAGTTACAATTCTTTGGAAAAGCATCAACAATTTTTGCTCAAGCAATATTACACTCTTCAACTATGTGGATGAAATTAGAGGGAATAAAAATATAACACCGCTGTTTAAATTAAAATGTGAAAATTTGTTCAGCAGTGTCCCTTCGAACCAGAAGGATTTATGCCACATTGCAACCAGCACTGAAAATACAGTTAAAACACACTGTGTCAAAAGTTATTGTTACAGTCAACATTCTATTGGTGTTAATGATGTCAAAAATGCTATAAAACAGCTTAAACATGGTAAACATGATGGCCATAATGCAGTGTACAGTGATCATTCCATACAAGGGTCTCACAGATTATATGTGATGATAGCACTACTGTTAACAAAACTAATGACACATAATGTTGTTCCTAGTGGAGTCCTTCAATCTGTGTTGATACCAATACCCAAAGACAAGTCTAAAGCATTAACTGACTCCAACAAGAGGAGAGTGCCCGTGAACGGCCACTGTGTCAGCTGACTGAGTGTTTTTTTGATTTATGAAGATAATAATGAGAGGAAAGCATAATTATCAGGGAAAGTGCTGTACAGAAGTACAGTAAATGGTAATTGAACAGCATGTTCAAAAGAAATTCTGAACCTGACAGAAGAAAAGGACAAAAAAGTTTTGCCTTGCAAATGGTATTATGAAGGAAAGTAACAAGGTAACTGTTTAAGTGTAAAGAGTAGGTTAAAACATATTTAAAGAAATACTGCAAATGCAGTATCCTCGTATGACCTTGAAGAAGGGGTCCACGGTCAAATCCAACCACACAAAAACATTCCCAGCCCATGATTTCCTATAGGTTGGTTTACCATCCCAAACCTCTAGGACCAATAATAAGCGAGTTATAAGCACTTTTAAGTTTGGCTGTCCTTATTTGACCTTGAAGGAGGGGTCCAAAGGTCAAATCTGACCAGACCAAAAGATTCCCAGCCCATGATTTCCTATAGGATGGTTTACCATCCCAAACCTCTAGAACCAATGATAAGCGATTTATAGGCACTTTTAAGTTTGGCTATCTTTGTTTGACCTTGAAGGAGGGGTCCAAGGTCAAATCTGACCACACCAAATGATTCCCAGCCCATGATTTCCTATAGGCTGGTTTACCATCTCAAACCTGTAGGACCAATAACAAGCGAGTTATAAGCACTTTTAAGTTTGACCATCCTCAACTGACCTTGAAGGAGGGGTCAAATCTGACCACACCAAAAGAATCCCAGCCCATGATTTCCTATATGTTGTTTTACCATCCCAAACCTCTAAGACCAATAATAAGCGAGTTATAAGCACTTTTAAGTTTGGCTGTCCTCATTTGACCTTGAAGAAGAGGTCCAAGGTGAAATCGGACCACATCAACAGATTCCCAGCCCATGATTTCCTATATGTTGGTTTACCATCCCAAACCTCTAGGACCAATAATAAGTGAGTTATAAGCACTTTTAAGTTTGGCTATCCTCATTTGACCTTGAAGGAGGGGTCAAAGGTCAAATCTGACCACACCAAAAGATTCCCAGCCCATGATTTCATACAGGTTGGTTTACCATCCCAAACCTCTAGGACCAATAATAAATGAGATATAAGCACTTTTCATGACTGACAAAGAGGCACCTGTGGCGGCCATCTTGTTTTTCAAAATGAGGCCAAAAATATTCCCAGTCAAGATTTTATAATGAGGAACATATCCTGCGAATTTGAGATCTCTACCTATAATACCCTTTCCTCTAGAGGGCCAACAAAAGTCCTTGTTTAAAGTCAAATAAACGTCCCTGGCGGCCATCTTGTTTTTCAAAAATATTCCCAGGCAACATTTTATGGTTATTAATATATTCTGCAAACTTGAGAAGGCTAGCTATAATATTTTTTTCATCAGAGCGGTAATGGTGAAATCTCTCTACACACTGCGGCTATCCAGTGGATACAATGATTTACTCAATAGTGAAAACCTGAAAGTAGCTATTGCTCAGCTATAGCATGACATAGAGGTCTGCAATTTCACTATGATATAACTGACCAAAAATTATGTGAATAACATATTTAAACAAAATACTCTAAATGTAATAGTTTTCAAGTTACAACTGATTTTAACAAAATACTCCAAATGCAATATTTTTCAAGTTACAACTGATTTACTCAGCATACAGTACCTGAATATAGCTATTGCTCAATTGTGCCATGAGCTACAGGTCTGTAATTTCACTATGTTATAGCTGACCCAAAAGTAGCTGAATAACGTATTTACATGAATTTCTGTAAATGCAATAGTTTTCAAGTTATAAGTGATTTCCTCAACAGTGATAACCTCAAAGTAGCTATTACTCAGCTATGCCATGAGCTACAGATCTGAAATTTTACTATGTTATAGCTGACCCCAAAATAGGTGAATAACTTATTGAAACAAAATACTCTAAATGCAATAGTTTTCAAATTATAAGTGATTTACTCAACAGTGATAACCTAAAAGTAGCTATTACTCAGCTATGTCATGAGCTACAGGTCTGAAATTTTACTATGTTATAGCTGACCCAAAAGTAGGTGAACAACATATTTATAAGAAATTCTCTAAATGCAATAGTTTTCAAGTTACAAGTGATTTTACTCAAGATGGTAGTTACTGAAAAGCCCAAAAGTAGCTATTACTCACTTAGCTATTGAGACAGACACCCAAGTTACTCACCATGTTGTAGCTATGAAAAAAGTAGCTGAATAACATATTTTAGCAAAATGCTCTAAATGCAACACTTTTCAAGTTATAAGTGATTTAGTGCATGATTTCATGAATTTTAATGCATTAAAAATTATTTAAAAAATTTATTTAAAAAAACTAAGACAGATCCAGGTCTCATACTCACACAAGAGAATCTACCTCTGGCTTAGTACATATATGCAAGATATGAGAGAAATCCCTGCAATAGTCACTGAGAAAATTGTGATAAAGTGTTGAAATTTTCACATTTTTGGTGGGGGTACCTCCCTTGTAATGTCTCTAGCAAACAGACGAACAGACAGATTTGCATGCCTTGAACAATTTTTCATCCTCGATAAATAAGGTATCTTTTAAAAAAAACAGCATGTCTCTAGGGCTTGTAGTTTTGGAGAAGAAGTTGTTCACGCGGACATGGACGCGTACACGGACGCCCACGCCGCAGAGTGACGACATAAAAATTATTGTGCTACTGCTATGGGTAGCATACTCGGAAAAATATTAGATATACACCTTCTTAACACACATGGACACATTCTGGAGACAAAAGATCTTCAGTTTGGATTTAAAAGGAACCACTCTGCAGGTCAGTGCACATTTGCCATGAAAGAAGTGATAAAATATTATAACAACAAAAAGAATAATGTCCATGTAATGCTTTTAGATGACAGTCAAGCCTTTGACAGGGTGAACTATGCAGTTTTTTCAGAACACTCTTGGAACGTGGTCTCTGTGTTGTTGTGTGCAGGATATTTTTACACTTGTATATCTACCAAATCATGTGTATTGAGTGGTCAGATTTTATTTCTGAACATTTCTGTGTGATGAATGGAGTAAGGCAAGGAGGGGTTCTGTCACCCACATTATTTGCTGTTTACCTGAATTGCCTGTTTCACTGCTATATTAACAAACTTGGGTGCCATATTGGACATGTATACAAAGGGGCCTTTGGATATGCTGATGATATAATCTTAATGGCATCATCCGAATGTGCTCTTAAAAAGATGCTAGACATTGCTAATGACTATGCTGCAATACATAGTATTAAATTTAATGGAAGTAAATGTAAATATTTAGTATTTCGTAACAATGGAACTCACATACATTCCGTCAAGTTTAAAGATGTGGTCATTTTTGCTAGTATCTGGAAAAACACTTGGGTAATCACTTAGATGCCAATGACACTGACAGACACATCAGTCAAGCTATTCACTTGCTGTGATTTAACTCAGTGATGCATAAATTTCACTCAGCTACATCTGACCTGAAGTACTTTCTGTTCAAAACATATTGCATGGCCTTATATGGGTGTCAGTCAGCTATGGAATTTTGAGTCTTTCTGTGTTGATAAGCTTTATGTTGCATGGCGTAAGAGCTGTCGGTGTCTATTGGATATTCCATATAAAACTCATTCAGAACTTATCCACTTCCTTGTGTGAAGATGAGGATATTGATGTATAATTACACTGTAGAAAACTAAAATTCATAAAAAACTGACTTAAAAGCACAAATAGTATTATCAGACTCTGTTGCCAGTTTGGCATTAATGGCAGTAAGTCAAATGTGTCTTGTAGCATCAACCATGTTTGTTATCTTTGTAATTTAAATAAGTACAACCTAAATAGGTGTAGCAAGTGCTTCAAAGTAAAGAAAGAAAGTACCATACACAAAGCTGGTATAATCAAAGATTTCATATGCATGCGAGAGGACATTTTATTGACATCAAAAGACAGAACAAATATATCTGAAATAATAGAATTATTGTGTACATCTTGATTTAATTATTTTTTCATTTATTTATTATGGTTTTTTTTCTTTTTGTGCTTTTTCCCCTTTCTATTTAAAAGACACTTAATTCTCATTCAATATGTGATTAGATTATTATGTATATGCCTGTATCGTATATATGTGTAACATAATCAATAAAGATATGTATATATATATTGGGCCCTATTTTCAGTGGCAGGCTTAATAACACCAGAGATGTTGATAAATGGCAATCCCTGAGACTCTATCTTTCAATTAGGGGAATGTCAGTCATTAGAGAGCTTGGGCTTTATTACAGCAGCCAGGACGGGTGCAATGGCACTTACAGTCTAGTAGTAAAGGAGAGTATAAATATACAAAACAATATAAGCATTTCTTGGTATCCTTCAGGTAGAATTATTCTTTCAAAAATATAGCTTTTTGAGAATTCCTGTGGTGTGAAACTGTGTCATTGGGTTTTAGGCAATTAGCCTTAGTGTTAGTCATTCTTACTATTCATACTAAAGCTTAACCTTTATCGAAAAATTATGACACAAGTTAATATATACATACTATGCGACTTAGTTCAGACAAATAATCATTATCCATCAATGAAGCAGATGTTTTCTATTTTTTCCATTTTATAATAATACTTGGTTGCCTTGCAATTTAGAGATGAGCAAGAGCACTCAGAGAGGACAGACCTCCTCCAAGACTCAACACCTCCAATATTTTTTGTGCAATGATAAAAAATCCTTTCAATATTTCTGGATACAGAAAGTGACAGAGATCACCACTGAAAGCCAGTCACTTGTTCCTTGTGACATTTCCTGAAAATTTCATCAAATTTTAGTATCTAATCTACTTATAATTTATTGCCTTGCAGGCACAACATCTTCTCCACAATGGGGAACTCATTGCACTAAGTTAACAAAAATATTAATCTTTAGGATAGTCTAGGGGTGGTCAAGGTCGGTAGTTCAGAGTTATGGGTGAGTCCAAACGGAAGGAAAACTAAATTGGGAAGCTAGAGTTAAAGAGGTGACTTTTCAGGTGACAGAGGGGGTATTACTTATTTAGAAGGGGAAAGCGTTCCAAGGAGTAGGTGCATAATGACTTAAGGAATTTGAAAAGTGTTTGTTTGATTTGTGTGGGTGTGAGGTAGTATAAAAGTTACAAGCAGATGAAGCTGATATTTTTCTGTAATCACAGCTTGCATTTTAGTAAAAAAAGCCAAAGTAAAGGCATGTCAACAGCACAATAGTTCAGGCGATGTTTTTAAAAACTAATCAATGCCTTTTATTATAGATTGTTTATGGTTGATATATTGATTTCTAGGCTAATTTAAAACATCAAAAATATTTGTTTGCATCACATTATATTTAATAGTATTTCTGAATAATGAACATATGATATTTGCCTTAATTCATTCTTAATTGTAACATACATGCCAGAATCAGAATGGGATATTTGCCTTAATTCATTCTTAATTGTAACATACATGCCAGAATCAGAATGGGATATTTGCCTTAATTCATTCTTAATTGTAACATAAATGCCAGAATCAGAATAGGATTATCCAAAATTAGGATTTACAAGTTGATGAGTAGACTGGTGAAATGAAATACAGTTTCTCAACAGCACCTACTTTTCCAGGGAGCAGTTTTGTCTTCGACTTAGTTAATCTTTTGGCAAGACCATCCAAGACTTTTGACATGGCCTAAGTTTTGGCCTAAAGTTGATTGCACAAAAAGGGACTTACACCAAGTTTAGACTGATTGATCAAATAACCATAATGGTATTCTGCACCATGTGACCGTATATTTCTACAAATATATACTACAGTAGACATATAACCTTTGTTTGATGCAAATCTTGTAACTATGTAAAATGTTCCAAAACTATACTCTCACCATTTCAAATTTTAAAATGGAGAAACATTTATGGTGACCTTGTTTACAAAAATTAATCCAACTTCCAAAAATTGTTGGCCATGTGTATTATTTACCAGAATACCCATTCCAGGTTACTCAGAACTGTACCTGTGTCCTAAGTCCAAGCTGAGCCCTTTTGTGAAACCTCTGCAATACAACCTTTAGAATTTAAGTTCCTGAATTTCAGTTAACATCCTTATTTGTCTGCAATATTAAATACCAGCAAACTCAGTTGTTACAACAGATTGTCGGTTTCTTGTTTCTATCTCCACAAATGACTTAGCAGCTGCAATTTTGAGTTGTAAATATCATCTGAGTGAAATAATTCACAACCTGTCGTCAGGTTACTGACAGCTATGGCTTCCATTAGCAACAAACTAAAGAACCATGTTTTCAGACTTGTCTTCCCACTTATAATAACGATCAGCACACTAGAGGATGGTTCACATTAGTTTGTCATTGTATCAGTTATTCCAATCAAATCTCATATATAGTCGAACAACCATAATTGACTGCATTGCAATTGGAGAGTTCTCCCAAACAGCTCTTTGTTACACTGTTATTCTATATTCATAAATGTAAAAGTCTGTTCACCCTTCTGTCTGAAGCAAGTGGCCAATGTAATACTTGAATGTGTGAGATTGAGTGTAGCTTCTAAGCTAACATCTTGTTGAAGATGAGAGGCGTTTGGTTTTCAATTTCCGTTAGTTCCTTTGTTGTTTCTTGTTGATAGAAAATACAGACCAAATGGCTCGCTCAGAATAAAGTTTGAACAACAGATCTCCTTTATGCACCATAGAACATGCTAATACCAGAGATTGGTCACTATAAAAGTATGATTGGATTGGATTGGATTGTGTTGTAGCGGTGTCCAAGCGGTAGAGTCAAACGTTCAACATGCCTGTTTAATTTAACATTGGTACCCTGTGTGGCCTAGTGTTTAGGCTATTGAATTATGCAGGGCCAGGGGATTTATCCTCATCAAAGTCAAACAGGTTGTACAATTGGAAAAGATACTTCAAACATACTAGGTTATAATAAAGGGAACACCATATACAGGATATTTACAACAATATCTTCTGTTAAATTAATATAAAAACATACCGATGTCTAAAATTTAATGTCAAAGGAACTTTTAAAATATTTATCTTACATATTTCAATTCTATATCACCTGTTTGTGAAAAATCATAAGTGGGGTGATATCTTATATTATTACCAGAAGGGTTCAGGGTGGGGGTACTAATGTAATAATAATATGTTCTTCTTTGTCCACATGCAAAACTATACAGTCAAACCTGCGAAGAGCAACCACTCAGGGGAAAATGCAAGAGTGGCTGCTCTTCAAAGGTAGTTGCTCTTCGCAGGTTCAGTTATGAGAGGCCATGAGTCAGGGTTATGTGCACTCTGTCCCTATCTGTTACAAACCAAACCATCTATGATTTCAAAGGGTTTTTCCACATTCACTGGCAAGAGTGTTATACATGAGGAAAATATGAAACATTAAGCAAGGTGTTAACAAACTTGTACATAAATTAGGTAACTTATGTACTTTGAAAGTGTTTTTACTCTCATCCCTTGTCATTGTGTTGGGGAACTTGTGTGTGTGTGTGTGGGGGGGGGGGGGGGACTGTATGCATTATAACTTCTAGAACTGGACTGAAGACTACATTTCAAAATAAGATTTATTTTGATTTACTTTTTATTTATGTGGTGATAAAATAGAAACTTTTTCAAGCTGAATTTAAAAATATTATTTAAACTAAAGTTTTAATGCCCTTTAACAGTTCACAATTAACTGTTGATAGTGCATGTATGTGGGATGAAAGCTATAAAGTAAACTCAGAAATGGTACAAATTAGCATACAACCTAGGGTGACACTTGTAGGAGATTTAATTGTCGATGAGGTGAGACACAATGGTGGGGTGCTAATCCACTGTCCAGTAAATAGTGACACAACCTATTCATGCATAATCCTATAGGCAAACAAAAACAGCAACCCCATTTCATTGAAACCTGTTAGCCAAGATAATAACTTGAAAGTACATGATCTAATGTTGATCCTCTAATATGCTTATAATACATAGAGCATTTAAAAACACTTTGTTTAGAAAAAGCAAAACTTTCACTGTTTATGTATGTTTTTGTTTTGCTGGCATAGACACCTGGCCTAAAAACTTCATTGTTTTAAATGAAAAAAAATGTATGTACATAGATAATATATGAACACATGTACACTATTAAAGTGAAGTAAAGAATAATTATATTTATGATACTGATTAATGAAGGTAGTATGAATATTGTATCTAGGTGTAATGAGCTGCTGTTAGCTAGTAAAAAACATCATGAGTTTGGAGTACATTGCGATTTTTTAAAAGGAAAGGGTTGTTCTCTTTGCAGGTTCAAGGTTCTCATGGGATATAAAAAAGGTGGTTGCTGGTTGCAGGTAGCAGGTGCTTGCTCTTTGCATGTTCAAATTAATGTAAAATATCATGGGCGTTTCAAAGGTGGTTGCTCTTAGGAGGTGGTTGGGTAAACAGGTTCGACTATACATCTAAAAGAGATCATATATTCACACAGGTTGGGATCTACCTGTGACTCGGTCCTGCTAAAAGATGATCTTGAATAACATTGGGACTCCAGAATTTTGTCAGGGATGTTTCACCAATATCCGATTCTGGTCACCTGGCTAAGGTTTGTGCTCCCCCAGGTACTAGTTCATGTAAATATGTTGAAATACACCTCTCAAAAAAGCTGCATCCTTTGATCTTTATGTTTCTATATAACTTTTACATGATTATTCTATTTGATTACTCAAATTTTAGGTCTGAAGAAACTGGACACGAATAAAACATGTCAGATGCTCAAGTTACCTGTGGTTGTACTCATGCTGATGGCAGTTGTAACCGGCATGTCATGTGATGCATTCATCGTGTTTACCTTGGCACTCCGACTAAAAGAAGTGGTATGACATTAAATTGATTTTCATCAATTTTGTTATGTTTTATGAACATATTTGGGATCCTTATTGGGAGAGTCTGGAGTATAACATAAGTTTGAAAATTTTAATTACTTAAATGTAGCTTTTATAAGTTACAAGTTTACCATGTGGAACTAAATGCTATATTGGATGGCCATAGGCATCATGGCCAACGCCAAGTAAAATGCACATAACACCGGTCTGATGCCTTCAATACTGAAGTGACCCGGATAGTGAGATGTCACGAGACTTCCTTCTTCGAGTTGGAAATTTTGCCCATACCCCCTCAGATGTCCTGAGAGGGTAGATATACACCTGAAGACCCTGGGTGTTAGACTCTAAAAGACTTGGTTGTAGTGGATATGTCCTCCTTTTTACCTTCCGAGGATGACTAGTCTGATAGGAAGGGTAAGGACTTTGTTGAGCTGTTTCTATTGCACCCAGGTACATATTCTTGTCGTTGTCTGACCAAGTCAGGTCTTTTAGGTAAAAATTTGTATTAAAAGTATTGTGAGCTTTCCAGTGACCAGCTTGCATGATTTGATCCAATGAAACCCCACCATGAAAGATTGTAAAGGCCCTATATTATTAGCTTTCACCTGAACCAGGTCCAAAGCTTGTTGATCTGTTGTTTTTATCATAAAAAGATAGTTTGTTATAACCAAGAAGACAGAGTAACAGGTCGAATGTCTGAGGTATGTCCTTTTTTAAAGGAAATAAAAAGTAGGGATTGAGATCAAGGTAGTACCTCAGGGCCCTAACCGGACACAGGGTCCGGTCTCCTTTGAATTATTGTCTCTCCACAATGTTAGTCAAAGCAGGAATAGTCACTGGAGAAACACTTTGAGAACCTTCTCTTGCTAGCTGGTTTTTTGCTCTAAAATCTGAAGAGGGAAAAAGGGCTACCTTTTTCTCATTGACCTAAATTGAACACTCTAATTCTACCAAGGTATGGATTTTGCTGCGGTGCTTGCCAGAGGCCAAAGCTAGAAAGAAGCAGTTTTAAGTGTAAGATGTTTGAGGTCTGTGTCTTTCAAAGGCTCAAAGGGAGGTTTTGTGAGCCCACTTAGTACAACAGAAAGGTTCCACTTAGGAAGGCTTCTGGAACTTTCAGGCCAATCCCTGTGAAAGCTAGAAAGTAACCTGTTAAGGTCTGAGCTTTGAGAGACATGGTGATCTGCTGGCCCTAAAGTGTCAACAATGGCAGTCCTATAACTATCAATGGTTGATGGGCGCCTGTTTAAATCCTGGAACATGTACATGAAAAAGTCTTGTTTTAAAGAAGGAGTGCAGAAATCCACCAAATTTTTCTCTGCACTATTTTTAAATATGGCCCACTAGGGCAATTCTCTGTGCCAACTCCACAGATGTTGTCCAGTCCTAGAGACCAGGCATGGATGTTCAGATGTTGTGGGCTGTTGTGAAACACTTGGTTGTCAGACTGTTTGAGAAGTGTTGTTGAACCAAGGTAGCATGATTGGGATCTCCGTGACAGCTGCACTAGACCTGGGGCTATTAGAATGAGGAGGTAATTGCATTGCCAAATTTTTGGATCACCTTGTGAAAGAGAGGTGTATGAGAGCAAGCATAGACAATAAGACCTGACCAGTTTATGTTCAAAGCATCTCTCTTCCAAGCATGTTGGTCTGGAACTGGAGATATGAACAGTGGAAGCTTGTGATTCAAACGAGTGGCAAATAGGTCTATATGAGGAGTGAAACACTTGGCATATCTGTTTGAATACCTGCAGATGCAGTGACCATTCTGTTCATTGGATCTGGTTTGACCTGAACAGTGGGTCGGCCATCATATTCAGGCACCCTGGAATGTGCCTGGATGCTAGGGTTATTTGGTAATAATGGCACCAGGTCATGATTCTCCACAGGAGAGCGCACATCTGCTGAGTGGGTTCCTTCATGTTTGTTCATGTAGACTACCACTGTTGAGTTGTCTCTACCTACCAACACCGTTTGGTTTTAACACTGGTCTTTGAACCTTTCAGGGCCAGGGATACTGCCTTCAGTTCTAGAACATTTATGCATTCCCTTTTTTCCTGTCTGACCACAGACCTTTCACTGAATCTTGCTCTAAGTGGGAGCCCCAACCTACGTTTGCAGCGTCAGTAAAGATTTGGATGCTGTGGTCTTTGGGGTGAAGGTATGAACCATTCATCATGTTGCCAGGGTTGCCAACACTAGGACAACTTAAATGGTCTCTGACCAAGGAAGGAGGATATATAGTGACTGAGGAAATCTCCGCTGTTCCTTGAGGTATTCATAGCCCATGAATGAAAGACTTGAGTGGGTGTTAGTTAAAATTTCCTTGATTGCCTATCCACCACAAGGACTGGTTAGGTTAACCATAATGTGTGTATTCATTTGTGTCTCTTCCTGAAATTAGGCCTTAATAAGCCAAGGTATAGGTACTAGTGAAATCTGACTCCCCTGGGGAGAGCCATAGGATTCACTTCTTTCACAATCATTCTGAAGACCTGTGGGACCATAGCTAACATGAATGGAAGAGAGATGAATTGGAGACCTGTGGGTGAACCAAAGGTACTTCCTTGAAGCTGGTTGGGGGGGATGTAAAGATAGGGATCTAAGAGGTTAATCTAGGATACCCAGTCCCCTGGAACCAGAGAAGCCCTGACAGCTCTGACGGTTCCATTTGAACTTTCCTGGTATTAGAAGGTGTTGAACCTAACTAGGACTGTGGCTGACCTCAATCTTGATGATGCTTGGGAATGGAAACAAGCAGCTGTAAAATCCAAGATCGTTCTTTTCCACCCTTTCAATTACGTTGTTAGTCAGGAAACTGAGGGTAAGAGGCCAGGGCTTGATCTTTCTGGTGGGCCTTGTTTCGTGAACTGATCAGGGGGAAGTCTGGCTAACTTTGGTTTCGTGTTGAATGGTGGAACATGATCATTCATAGTAATGTTTAGCACATTATTTGAGTACTTATCTTTTAGCCAGTATCTCCTAAAAGAACGGAGGAGACCTACTGGGGAACTTTGGAGCCTGGGTAGTCATTGTGGAGAGGGGTTTCCACGCCCTCGGACCATGTAGTGAGGTCAGAAAAGATCTTATTTGCCTCTGTTAATCCAGGTTACCCCTGTCTTATGAAAATGAAAGGTTACTGCTAGGCCTCCACAAGAACTTTTCATGTAGGAGCCTTGTGCTATTGTGACGGGGACCACGAAAGGGTTGATTTTGTTTTAAGGGTGCTTTGCAAATGACCTCCTCTCCGTCCTTCAACAGTTGTAAGTGGAATAATGGTGAAGAGAAGATTAGTGAGATCCTGAGTTGTTGAAAACTGGTCTCTCATAGAACTATTGCAGAGGTTTATTGCTTCAACAGTTATTTGGAAACAATTCCTCTTTGCTGTGGAATTAAGGCAGTACTGGGGAGAGAAGGCAAACTATTTAACAATACCCCACGTTTGCCAACTGCCTTGCAAGTGTGCATTAAAATTTGATCTATTCTACAAATGTTTTAAAATATTCTAAATATTTTATATGTTCATGTGCAAGTATCAAATATATGAACTTTTATCGTGTTTTGACAGGCGCAGGTCCTGTATATATGCTAAATGTCCTGGTCGTCCACCCTTTACTTCACAATGTGAACCCAGGATTGAATTTAACTTGTAAAATATGTTAAAAATACTTATCTGCTCTGTGAATTGTCACTAAAATAAGATTCTATGTTATACACTAAAGAAATAAAGAAACTTATGTAGTTTCAGTGTCCAACCACAAGGATATCCATATAAAACAATAAATTTCTTTGCTAGCAATAAAACACGTGTATATATTAAGGCGGCAAATGAGAAGAAGGATGAAGGTCCCCTATGTGGGTCACCTCAGTGTTGAAGGCATCAGACCAGCACAATAAAACTTTTTAAAACTTTTTTTGCCATGCCAAAGACCTTTTTTTCCAAATGTCATGGTTTGTTGATGCTTGCGATGTATGGATACCATCTTGAAGTTGCAATATTCTGAATTGCATACAGTAGACTTTAATGACTCCGTATAGCTTGAACCTGGCAACATTAATAAAACTTGGTTCTAGTTATGACTAACTTGCACACTACCATTTTTCTCTTTTTAAGCCTTTAGTGTGACCTAGTTTTATTCTGAACTTTTTGAGCCATCTAACAACACCACCACATGATGTCTACATAATGCCCTAAAAATTCTAGTAGTGCAGTTGTCTCTCTGTGACTTCAGTTTTTTTTTTCTTTTGTCTCCCAAAAAAGAGAAAGAGGTTATATATTCACATAAGGTGGGATCCTTTGATGTTTTTATCCCCCTCAAAGTTGATCTAAATCCAGATTAATTATCCTGGTCCATATCCAGATCAAAAATAAAAACAAATTAAATTATATTTAAGCACTAACAACAGGCAGAAGGTTTATGCATTCTCAGGCATTGCTTGCTGATTATGATCTAGTTCTTAGTTTAGTAAATAACCCCCTTAAATTTCATGGTACCTCTACCATGTTTGTAAGTGCCTTTGTTAGAAGTCATCTGGACTACTGTAATTATCATTTTTTTACTAGTCTTATCAAGTTAAATCATGTTTTGCTGTAGTTCTTTCAATACAGTCTTGCTGGTACAGTTACTAATAGTTGAAAGTTCATCCACATATTGCTCATATTTTACAAGATTTTAACACCTCCCTACTGAAGATCAGTGCTTAAAATAGCCAGTTTAGTAACTTTAGTTTATACCTTTCTAGATTCAAGATTGCCATAGTAGTTTGGTCTTTACGTACCTGATTCTCGACACAATAGAAGAAGTAGCAAACCAGATAAAGCCTTTTTGGCTGCTCCAACTTTTTTTAAACAGTTTAGAAGTCTAACAATGATGCCAGTTATTGCAGCGTAACATTATCACTATTTCAGTTACTCCTCCTCTGTTTTCATCATTTCAATAAAAAAATGGCCTTATTGTGATTGCTTTATCCTGGGTGTCAGTTCTTTTAGTATAAAATTATCAATCCAGTGATCACTCCTCTATTTCAGTACAATTTTGGTCCTGGAATGATTGGTCTACTCTACCTGGTCGGCCCAGGTCTATATGCCATCTCTTGTCCACTTTGGGGATATTTGGCAGATGAAAAGGTATAACTTACAACATGAAAAAATACCAGAGTGATCTATACTTTAAAATACTATCACGAGTAATGATGAAAAAATAATAATAGGGATGGCTTTTCTTTCTTTTTGAGTGGTAAGATTTAAAACTGTATTTTGTAAGGATTATTTTACATTGAAACTACCAACCACTTTAATTATAAGCATAATAAGGCAATATTTACCTGCAGAATTAAACAGCTGTGAAATGTATTTAAAGTAAAGGGCAACATAAAAACTTTCATTTTGAAATTCAGATTTTTCCTCTATTTCTGCATCGACTATTATGCAAATGAAATAAGCAGGAGCTCTGTAAGAATACAATTATAGCGATTTGCTTTTGTTTTTGGATATACAGTAAAGTAAAACACTCTAAGTAATACCAATGTCAGCGCATTTGTAACATCTGTTTTACAGTCCCCCCACCCCGGAAGCCAATAATCAGAATATTGCGGAGCAGTAGTTTATTAATACATTAAAAACATTAATATACATTAACATAATACTAATAATGATAAATGTGACTACTAATGATATTTTGTAAATACAATACACAAATAGAGCTTTAAAATGTTATACACGTAAAGATAAGATGACCAGAAATTAAAGTTCAGTCCATTGTTCATAACAAGGTCATCTTAAAGTTCTATAGACAACTACATAATTCGTTAGTTTATGCTAAGGTGACCTTAATAATACTGATTTAAGGTTGAGTTAAAGGTCACAAATACACGGTCTTAACATTACATACAGTCACAGAGAACTGTCAAGCTGCAAGAAGGCCACCGGAAGTTGAACATTATGAATTGAAGCCCAACAGTAGGAGTATGACATTAGGACAGTATCTTTGCAAATGAGCGTGCAACGTTCTCACTTTTCTGGTGAAGTAATACCAATGCCAGCGCATTTGTAACATCTGTTTTATTCTATGAACCTTCTGCTCATACAAAACCTTTTTTTCCCTAAATGTTTGGATACTGGAGGTTACAGCCCTAGGTATTGGACTAAGACTGTGTTTAACAGTATGTGTTTCATTTACCTGTATTTCAGCCTGGGTGTGGCATCCCTCTGATGCTGATGGGCAGTCTGATGCTTTCTGTTGGATTTCTCTTCATGGGGCCAGCCCCTTTCTTACCAATACCAATGTGAGTCACTTAAGTTTCTTTAACACTACTGCGAGCCTCTTCATACCTCTGCCATTGTGAAGTATTTAAGCAACTTTCATACATATGTGAGCCTCCTTTATGATTTTTTTAACGTGAGTCATTGACGTAATTTTACACTAGTGTTAGCCACTCCACACCTTTTCACCACAAAGTCAGATGCTTAACTTAATGTCACACTTCAGATAGCTCCCTTTATACCAGTACCAATTTGAGTTACCTTAGCTACTTTCACATTTCTGCAAATCCCTCTTCATGCCTGTCACAATGGGAGTCACTTTTTAGACCACTTAAACAGTTCTATGAGCCCTCTTCATGTGAATTGCTAAAGCTATTTTCAGTCTAAAATATTAACCCCTTAATACCTCTATCAATATGAGTTAATTAAACTACTTTCACACTCTGCAAGCTAGGTAACTCACACTTTTAGTTAAGTTCAGTTGCTTACCCTACTGTTACACCACTCCTGACCAGCCATATTTATACCTTTACCAGTTTGACGTGCTTGTAGAATTGAATAAACATCCCCATAAAGTTACAGAACAACCAGATGTATAATCACTATTGTGTTGTTTGGTTCTGCTGGGAGTCAGTCTAATTACGCACAGAAATAAAGTCAAATCTAGCTCTTTAACCAGTTAAGCTAATGGGGAATCCCTGGAAGCCCAGGTGTTAACAGAATTGATTTATGTGATGGTGTTAAACTATTCATCAAAATCCTTACTTTTCAGACTGGTCTATCACCTTCTGGATAGTTCCTTTAGTTACCAAAACAGCATTTTTTCTACTGAAAGTTGGACTTTACGATTGTGGACATAGCACCTTGAAGAAAGTTCACCTACATTTACCACTGTACAGATGTTTCAATTATTTCTTGTTGTTATTTTACACAGAGACAACCTGTGGTTACTGCTAGTCTGTGTTGCTCTGGCTGCTTTTGGTCTGGGGCCTTTTGTCAATTCTTTTCAAGTCATTTCATCAGCTGCAGTGTAAGTATTCTTTTTGCATGGCTGTGAATGGTTCTCTTGTAGCCCTAGTATGTATGAATATAGAACTGTATTATTTGAAGTAAAAATTGGAAGAAAAGACTTGTTTGTGGACTAATACAAATACTCTGACAAAAGAACTCCTTCAAGAAAATCAGGCAAAACTGGCTGTTTTTATTCTGAAATTATAACTGGGAAAAGAGTTCCTTCAATTACTAAAATGTAGCTTTTATAAATTACAAGCTTACCATGTGGAACTAAATGCTATCTCGGATGGCCGCGGGCATCAGGCCTACTCAAGAAAAATTGGCATAATACTGGCCTGATGCCTTCAACACTGAGGTGACTTAGATAGTGACAAAGAACGCAGCTTCCTTCTTCAAGTTGGAAATTTTGCCCATACCCCGAGAGTTATGGAGACCCGATGGGCCGCAGGTGTCAACAATGGCAGTCCTATAACCATTAATGGTTGATGGGCGCCTGTTTACATCTTGATACAGATACATAAAAAGGTCTGAGACTTGTTTCATGGAAGAAATGGAGAAATCCACCGAATTTCATTGCCCCACTTTTCAACTAGAGCCCACTTGACTTGTGAATGGTCCTTCTAGATATTAGGCATGGAGGTTCAGATGTTGTAGGTTGCTGTGGAACAGGTGGATGTGAGACTGCTTAAAAAGTGTTGTTGATAGTGGTAGTAAGAATCCCAGTTCCCAGTTGATTTCGCTGTATCTTTAAAGGTTTCTTCATAGTGGTCATCCCAGTTACTTTGGTCCACTTTTGTCTACTGATTTTTGATGATATATTACAAGATACAACCGTCCAGATAAAAGGTTCTTTGATGTTCCTGAATTCTGTCAAATCTGTACACAAATCTGCTATGGATAGATGACTTTTTGGATTAGATTTTGGTGTTGCACCTTAGAGTCTGCCTGGCAGAGATTAAGCGTCACAAAAGTACAGAATAGAATAGAATCTCTGTTGAGAGCTGCACTAGGTGCCAAAACCAGGGCATCCCTGGCCAGCCAGGGGATATTAGAATGATATGCATTGCCGAATTTTCTGGATCACCTTGTGAAGGAGAGCCATAGGAGGGTAAGCATAGGTTACGAGACCCGACCAATTTATATTCAGAGCATCTATCTCCCAAATATGTTGGTCTGGAGATACATACAGTGGAAGCATGTGGTTTAGACAAGTGGCAAATAGGGCTACGTGAGCAGTGACCCACTTTTGACAGATCTATTTGAATACCTGCGGATGCAGTGACCATTCTGTTGTTTGGATCTGATTTGGCCTGGACAGTGAGTCAGCCATGATGTTCAGGGACCTTGGAATGTGCCTGGCTCTTAGAGTTATCTGATAATGATGGCACCAGGTCATGATTCTCCAAAGGAGAGCACATATCTTCGCTGAGTGGGTTCCTCTCTGCCTGTTTATGTAGGCTAAAATGGTTGAGTTGTCTGTAGCTACCAACACTGTTTGATTTGACACTGATTCTTGAACTTCTTCAGAACTACCTTCAGTTCTAGAACATGTGAGTTTTGCTCTAAGTGAGCACCCAACCTATGTTTGAGTAAAGATTTAGATGCTGTGGTCTTTGGGGTGAAGATCTGAACCTTTCACGTTGACAGGGTTTTGCCACCACTCTGGGTGAATTGAAATGGTCTTTGATCAAGGAAGGAGGAGTTCCAGGAGGATGACTCGTGAGGGCAACCCTCCGGCACCATCTTCTCTGTTGCGGCGAGCAACACAATTAGCGACATCAAACATCTTGCAGTCAAAGCAGGCTTTGACTTTATTCTTTGGATCAAATCCTGAAGTTTGAGCCATCTGTCCTGAGTGGGTTTTACAAGGAGCGAGTTTGGACTTCTCCTGATTGATTATACACCCAAAGGACTGGATTTGGTCCACCAAGATTTGTGTATTCATTTAAGCCTCCTCCAGAGACGGGGCCTTGATGAGCCAATCATCCAGGTATTGGTGACATCTAACACCTCTTGTGAGAGCCATCAACTTCACTTCATTGTAAATATTTGTGACACCGTGGCTAGACCAAAATGGAGAAAGGTCAACTGGTGACAGTGAGACCAGTGGTTGAACCAAATATACTTTCTTGAGACAGGGTGGAAGTGGAAATGGAGATAGGTGTCTGACAGATCTTTCAACCCTTACACCCATTCCCCTGAAATCAGAGAGGGCCTGCTGGACTCTGGTGTTTCCATCTTGAACCTTTGAACTGCAAGAAAGAAGTTGAGCTTGCCGATGTCTATGACTGGCCTCTACCTTTGATGGGGCCTTGGGTACTAGAAACAGATGACTGTAAAACCTTACAGATCGTTCATTTCCACCTTTTCAATAACGTTCTTAGTCACGAGACTGGAGATAAAAATGCCAGAGCTTGATCTATCTAGTGAGCCCTGTATCTGGAGTGGATCAGGGTAACTCTGACTAATTTTGGGTTTAAGATGAATGGTAGAACATGACCATTCATAATAATACTTAACACATTGTTTGAGCACTATCTTTTAGCCAGATTGAACGGAGGAGACCTTCTACTGTTAAGGCTAGGTAGTGATTTTGAAGAGGTGTTTCCATGCCCTCTGCCCCTACGGCAAGGTCAGAAAAGACCTTGTTTGCCCTTTATTCGAGTTCCCCCGCCTGAAGAAAACAAATGGTTATTGCTAGGGATGGAGTGTCCATCATAAGTGTGTCCATCATTTGTGGTGCCCAACACATTTAGCCATTGTGTTGGGGACCACAAAAGGGCTGATTTTGGGGCAAAAGCACTGACGGTTTTGAAAAAGTGCCTTGAGAAGGAAATCTTCCCCATCCTTCATCACTTGTGAATGAAATAATGGTGAAGGGGAGAACGGTGAGATCCTGAATTGTTGAGATTTGGTTTCACCAAGATTGGGTTGACAATGGGCTAAATCCACCTCTCGCCAGACAAGAACGGAATTACCCATAATATGAAGTTTCCTCTGGAGCACATGGGATAAAGTTTTACTATGGCAGGCCAAGACCCTCTGTGGAATATGGTTCCAAATAGCTACAGGTCCTTTATAACCATTTCTGGCCGCCTTTTCAGAATTGGCCCCTTAAAATTTGAGTGTGACCCATTTGGTTATGGTTTAGATCCTGTCCCTACAGCTTCCCCTAATGGAGTTGCATTCAGAAAAGACCTAAATAAAAGCAGCCACAATTTGAGGATACGGATATTTGCCTAGGCTAGAGCTCAACTTCCTTGATAACCTGAAGGGGAACTTTACTCATAGGGGCTCCAGAGGGTTTTGGAGAGATGCAGGTATCTGCAAAGTTTCAGCTCCTGCATATTTTTTAAAGGCAGGGGTGAGCCAACCTGTACAACTTACCAGTGGAAGAGGGAGTTTCATGAATTTCCCTTACAGGAAATTCGCAGCTTTAAAAAACTGCAGCTTTTCTAGGGACTAATTGAAGGTAGGACTAGTCTGGAATAAGGCTGAAGGTCCCTTAGGCCTGAACTCCACTTTTGAGCTACTTTGTTAAGATCCACTGAGGCTGAGAAACCTGTCATACCATCCCTGGGGTTGGGGAAATTCAGGGCCTGTCTGAATGTTTCCATATCCTCAGTGTACTGGGGAGCAACTCAGACACATTTACTTCCCTGAAAAAATGCGGTCAGGACTAAATTGGCTTTTGAGATCAGCTAAGTCCTTGTTTTTGGGTCCCTGGAAATCATACGATGAAGGGCCTCTTAGACTTCCCCCTGTTCTCATAGGTTCTTAACCTGTAGACGAGTTTTTGTGCAGGTAATTCTGGATCCTCTGAAGAGACTTTTTTTACTTGCCCCTTGATTCGGAAGTTACGATCTGATTCAAATTCTGAGTCAGCAACCAAATGAATTGGATCCGCGACATGAATTGGATGAATCGGATGATCTGATCCACCACTGACTATTACATTCGGAGTCAAAATTCAAGTTAAGGATCACATGATCCAGGGGTTAGAGCTCTGTACTATTGTAGAGATGTATTGTTTCAGCAGTTATTTGAAAACAACCCCTATTTTGAATTAAAGCAATACTGCAAGAGATGGCAAAATATTAAACGATTTGCCCACTGCCATTCAAGTGTACATTAAATATTTTACAAAGACCTTGCAAGTAAAATATTCTAAATATTTTATATTTTCATGTGTATATCAAATATATGTTTAATTTTTATAAAATTACGCAAAAGTACAAGTTTTACTCACCCTACGCTTTTGTTTGGCAAACGTGTTGTCTGCTGAAGAATGATGCTCAAGTAAATATGAAAATAACTCCTATGCCTAACTCTCTGCAGGCAAGGAATTTGTTGTGAATATAAATAAAATAAAAGAAGTGAGGACACTTCAAAGAATGTGGTATGAGGTACAATTCATTTCTGAATTAATCAGTTTTATTGGAGATCAAAGACAAAGCTAGCTGTCCGATTAGACTAAGAAACAGAAAAATAAGGAAAGAATACTTATCCTTTTTTAAAATAAAAGACAGAATATGCTAATCAATGATATAAAATAAAAGAACTGATAGAATTTCAATATCGAACAAGAATTATATCTTCTAGTAAAATAAGAAAATTCAAGAACGATAAACTGTGTTCCAGGCAAGATGGTAGCCAACGAGTAAAGGAAGTTGCATTCTTTGTCACTATCTAGGTCATCTCAGAGTTAAAATAAACAGACCAATATTGTGTCCATTTTTCTTGGGTTGGCCTGATGCCTGCGGCCATCCATGATAGCATTTTTGCCACATGGTAAGCTATTGTAGCGCAATAAAATTATCATATTTTGAAATACGCTATAGTTCATATATTTGATTATCTTTCAAGAAATTTTACATTAAACACTAGTAGATCCAACACTGGTAACCTAACAATTGATTATTATCACAAAGAAATAATTGAAGTGTTTCTTGGACAATTTCAACAAACCTTAAGGCTTTTTCCTCACACAGTTCCAAAATTGAACTTGTGATGTCAGAGCAACATCATCAATGTTGCCTGATTTTGACCCAATAATTTGCCACATTTATCAATCCTAAAGCTAGTAATTAAACATTCTAATGCATTTCCTTTGAAGTGTTTCATGGATAGGCTTTTTCCTCACACAGTTCCAAAATTTAAGTTGTTATGTCAGAGCAACATCATCAGTGATGTGATCATGACATTACAGACTCCATAGTGATGCCTAATTTAATGGGATTTTCTGTATTGGTCAATAAGGCATAAAGTTGTATATTAGTTGCCTGATTTTGACCCAATAATTTGCCACATTTATCAATCCTTAAGCTAGTAATTAAGCATTCTAATGCATTTTTGTATTCCTGTGTACTAATGTGTACTAATTTGTGTACAAAATAAATGACTCTAATTATTAATCAGACATTGGTAGCATTCGTGAGATTGTCCTGTACGTTTTTTTATATCATTTCATCAGCGAGTCTGGTCTACCTGAAAATCTGGAGACATTTGGTGTGGTTTCAGGCTTGTACGCCATGGCTACTAGTATAGGGTGAGTGCATTAAAATTTTCTCATTAGATCAACTACCCTGTACAGACAAACAATCAAAAGAGATCCACCAAAGATTGGCAAATACTCAGCTCAAGTATTGTTGGTTTTTTTGCATTTCTCCTGACATGAGCACGTGGCAAAATACAAATGCACAAAACATATATTATTTCATATAATTTTGTAAATTTTTTAGTTGCTAAGGTATAAACTGTTGTTTGTTTGTAAATAATTTCATGTGACATTTTCTTCTGGAAATTTTCTTAAATACAATATTTTTTTTAAAAAATTGCTTAACTAGAGAAAAAGGGCTGCAGGTCTTGGGACATCCTCCAGAGACATTTTGTCAAGTTACATTTTACAAAAGTGCCTCTGGCAGCCATGTTTTTTAATCAGTTTTGCTCAAATCAATAAAGTTCCTCTATTTAGTAATGTCAATGACTGTACAAAGTTTGAAGATAATCAGTGGACACAGTCTGGACTTACAGTGCACACAAGTTTTAAAACTGGGTGGCAGCCATCTTCAAAACAAGATGTCGGACATAGTTTTTTTTCCCAAAAGTTGTCCACCTTGACCCTAAAATAAACACAGGAAACCTGAACTTGATATGTCTAATGGTTTTGCTGTGATACCGTTCTATAGAGTTGGCAAGTGCTGAATCAGCAAAATGTCAAAATTTATTACAACAGTCATATTTTTTGTAATATGGTAAAAAATGTTCTATTTGGGATAAAACTTGTCAGAAAAACACAATGGGAACATCTTTGAGACATTGGCGGCAAGCATTGTGGCAAACATTGTGATACTTTACATCATGCCTTACATCGGTAAAGTTGCATTTTACAAAATCACCTCTTGCGGCGGTGTTTTTAATTTTGTCCAACATCAACAGACCTCTTTTCATGAGTAATTTCAATGACTGTCCAAAGTTTGAAGACAATTGGTCAAAGCAATCTGTACTTAGAGCACACACAAGCTCCAAAAATGGGTGGCAGCCATCTTGGAAACAAGATGGCTGATGTAAAAATGTTTTAAAGAGGTTTTCCCCATTGACCCTTAATGAACAAATAAACCTTAAGGACATCAGATGTGCTAATTATAATGCCATCCATACAAATTATTTATTAGAAATAATTAATGCCAAAAATAAATTGAAAGAAAAACATGTATTTTAGTGACTTTTAAAGATTTAATATAATATAATTTTTCACTTTATAATAAAGACAAGTGGTTAACAATAATATAAATAAATTTATATTATAAAAAACAGTACATTCATATGGTTAGAACTTTAAAACACCGTTATTGTCTCTGTTTTAGATCCTTTATTGGCCCTTTGTTGGGTGGATATCTCCTTGACACAGTGCAGTTTGAATGGGCCAGTTTTATATTTGGTTGCTTTGCATTTTTATATGTAAGTAACAGTTTACATCTGACATATATTGTCCAGATGGATGGACAGACTCAATTAAATATTTTGAAACAATGGAAAATACATGTTTAATCTAGGTTAGTGTGTTTTGTCCTGTGATAAAAATTATATTTTTGGTCCCATGTTCACTACCATTTTTCTTTTTTGAAAGCTCTTATTTTAAGAATTTTGATAAAAAATAATGGCAATAAGAAAAGTTAAAAAAAATATTTAAAAATTTAACTTCAAAGAGAATTTGTTATTGCCCATTTATTCATAAACCATACCTCTATGCTCTTCAACAGCTAAAATATTAGCTGTTCCTGTTTTCTACTGTATCCACTCTATAATTATTAATTGTAGAATTCTAAAAACTTTCTCAGGAATAACTAGAATCACTATAATATCTGTAATTATCAGATATACATTGATATTACAAGTTGTAAGACAGAACTGCATCTTGCCATAGGCATAGCAGTAATATTTTGTCATTTATAGATGAGTCTTTCATGTAAATGTATATCTTGCTATTATGAAATAAATTTTTGAGGGCTACAATTTTCTGTAATCTATTCAACTGTCCCAAAGATTTTTCATAAACCTTTGAAGTCAATTTCTGTCAAATTGTTTATACTTTATCTGCCATTTTATTTTTCAAGTTTCTGCAATTTTGTTCCAGAATTGTTATAATGTGATCCTCCAACAGTTTGGAATAACTTGCCTGATAATATATATCTGGTCACTTGTCTTTCAACATTCAAAAATAACCTTAAATCCTATATCTTTGCAAAACCATATCCAATTTGGCTTTTTGGACATATTGGGGTCATCTGTGGTTCTGACCACCTTTTAAATGTACACAGATTTTTTATTCAAGATTATCTGTTTCTCTGCCTGAACCACCTAATACCCCAATTCCATGTTCAGGAATTATTGTAATATTCCTTTAATTATTAATTGTATTGTGTATTTATACTCAGCGCAATATCTCCATATACTACAGGACTCAAAGGGCTATTTAACTAATCTGACTGCACAGGTATAGCCCCAACTCACAAGTAACTGACATTCCCCTAACTGGAAGATAGAGGCTCAAGGATGACCATTTATCAACGTCCTTGAGGTTCTTTAGCCTGCCACTGGGGATAGGACCCAATGACAGAGGACCGCCATTTTAAGTGGTCATCCGAGCCACTATGTATCTGCCTGTACCTGGGTTTGAACCCAAGTCCTCTGAGTTCCTAGAGAAGTGTGTTACCCGCTAGGCCACAGTGGCAGATTAATTCAGGAGGTTGTTACAATAAATTGATAAATCCTATTAAAAATGGGCAGAAAATTAAAATTATTTGTAGTAAACAGATAGGTTACATGATTGATAAAATTGCTCTGAAAACCTGTTCCCCAGTGCTGCAACTCAACTTGTTTTATTTTGTTTCCTTTCTAGGTTATTGCTACTGTGATCTACTTATTTTTTGCATCAAGATGCACCAAAACACCAACCGAACCTCTCGATAATCCTGGACTGATAAACGAGACCACCCTATTGATGAAAAAGGACTTTGAAGATTAAATAAGACAATACCGTTACACCAACAAATACTTGAAATGACAATTGTTATCAAACTGGCAAAATATTGCTTTGGCTTTCCTAACTGCAATCTCCAGGAGAAGCATGTCTCAATATGTTGCCGGAATCGCTACAGAACTTCAATCCTTTTTGGGCCTAAGTTTATGTATGCATGTATGCAGCTTGCGACATCTGACGCCCAATTTTGGACAGCAATTTTTCCCTTCTTCTCATTTGTGTTTGGTTGTTTACATGTGCCTAACTCTGATATGTGACACTATTTTTTTTCTTTCGGAGGGAAAAAAATCAGATGACAGGTAAATGCAGATGTTATGTTAATATAATGTTGACAATATGTTCAGGTTGGAAAAATCTCTGTTGCAAATCAGCCGTCAGATGTCTGAAGCTGCATACATGTGTACACAGACAAAGTCCAGGACTTTTGTCTCAGCTTAAGACTTTTGTGTTAGACTTCAGTCTAAATTTTATTTTGGGATAGACTTTGGTTTGAGTTAACTTTTAGCCTGACATAAAGGCAATTCAGTGTTCTAACAGAATATAAATATCTATGTATTGCCCCAATATGATCATACATAGGTCGAATTTACAAAAAAAATTTCTTTTTCACACCTTTTTTACATTCAATACATTAGCTTTATACTTCCTGTGCAGAAATATACATATTAATATTATGGTGTTAATTAATATGAATGTAATCATTGGTTTATTTGGACTGAGTTAAGGCAATTTTCTCCGCTAAGCATTGGCTTATGTTTCATTAAATTCTAACTTAAGCCCAAAGTTATCTGAGACAAAACTCTGGGACTTGAGACTTACGTCTGGACTTAGACTTAAGTTCTTTTTTTAATCTGGCCTCCATAGTAAATATAGAGAGTCAAGTTGAAAATTTTCTTTAGTAACTGCATTCATTTGTGTAAATACATGCTTAGAATTCCAAACTAGAATAATGATAAATAGGGTAAGTAATGCTACAATCACATCACAGCTGATACTGCTATGCTAACTTTCTAACTGTCCAAAAGATCATGTAAACCCTCAGAGAAAATGCCTCCAAAATGCCTAGACAGGCAGAAATTATAAATAGTTCAAAACTTTCATGCGAGTCAAGCAATGAGAAGTACAGGATATCACTGAAAGCATAGTTCACAGACAACTGCCCATAAATGTTGGCAATAGTGTTATTGGGGCATTAAGGACAAGAGTGCCAAGATGTAAATTTGGGGTCAGTTTTACCACTGGCCTGCTGTGTACTTAGAAATCTACTAAATGTTAGTAGTGTATTAAGTCTGTGCTCTCTGCTTCACTAAAATAGTAATTTACTAAATATCAAGTATAATCTTCTTAGTCGGATTCTGTTACTAAGTTCATTGTGGCATTTGAATGCTGCTATCATCTGCCATTTTTATCTGGAAAAAATGTTCTCTTATTTTAAAGTATATTAGAATTTCACTGAAGTAAATTCCAATATTTTTCATATTCTCTTAAAGATATTAACATTTAAAATTCCATCCTCCAAGCTTTGTTGCTAACATAGCTAAATATAATACCAGATGAAAGTTTCTACTCATACAGTATGTATTCTGTGAAGATCACATGACTTGGCATCTATTTTCTAATTATTTAAGTTTAAAGCTAGTTTTTATGCCCAAGTCACAATACAGGCGGTAAGTCTGACAGAGGTTTTACTTGGTGGCGGAACCAACTACAAGGATGCCTCATATCTTCCAAGATTATAATTCTGAGGTATAATTCAAGGTTATATATGCGTTGGGCGAAACACCCCTGATCTTCCAACATTGACCGAGGTTTGTATGCCACCTTGTAATACAGTGGTGAAATGTTCATTTACCTCAACTCGCCTTATATCGCCATATTACACCAAAAAACAACCAAGTCGCAAACACATACAGTAGGCATATTTCACAACCGTAATCCGTTATCCAAGTTGATACCCTATCCAATGGACAATTGCTAATCTGGTTGGCACAGACCAGCATGCCAAATGACAGAAAAAGCCGGCCTGTGTATCCACCGGCCAGGCCAGGTTGCGCATCATACTTCCTTCTTGTCTAGACAGAGGGACGTCATAGCATCTTTTTCGTTGTCCAAACCTGTTTAGACCCCTAGTAAGCTAATGGCGGGGTCAGTTGGGAGGGTCTTGTCTGTCCATTTGAAGGGGTAATTTACTGTCCATTTAATTTACTTATTAAATTTGCTATTGTATTGCATTGATACATCCTATCCAATTGACAATTGCTGAATAGCTACTGCTTGGTCGGCTGGTAAGTTACTAGGGACGTAAGTGAACTCATAAGCAAGCTAACAAAATTTTTCCCAGGCCTGGGAAGACTTAAGGTTAGAAAACCCTATAAGGCCATGGTCGGTTACCAGTTATCCGGGGATATACTGATGTTGTCCCCCTTTTTTCACAGACCTGCTCTGAGGTAGGGAAAGAGAGCGATGAGTTCAGTGCCATAAGAGAAATAAACCTCCCGAAGGAAGCATGTCACGTTTTTAATGATTTTTTATGTATGTACAACTATTTCCATATGTACTAAAATCTCCTCAATAATATTGGCTACTGGTGGATCAGCTGTCCTTCAGATAGAATTTTGTCAAGAAGACTCCTGATTGGAATGCCTTGGTGGCAGTGAATGCCCTCACATCATGGGTTTTAACTTGGTGTAAATTGAGGGACTCTTGGTCAGAGAGCTCATAGCATAGGATCACAGTCTGTTTGATCCAGGAGGAGAAAGTGGCAGGTGAGATGTCTTTGTTAAAACCTTTCTTAAAGGAGACAAAAACCAACTCCTTGTTCTGTCTAAGATCTGAGGTCCTGTCCAAATAGTAGCGCAAAGCTCTGACTGGGACCTATCAGACTTGAGTGACTTGAGATTTGGGGCCAGGGCTGGTATAACCACTAGGACCACACTGTCTGGCCCCTTTCTGGCCAGCTGGTTCTTGGAAAGAAAACTGGGTGAGGGGAACAAGGATACCTTTGACCAGTCTGATTGATGTCTGATGGATCCAATTTGTCAGCAATGACTAATCTGTAGCCATCAATGGTACTTGGCTGTAACTTCCTATTACCTGGAAAGTAATTGGCTATTGACTTTACAGGGGGCGCCCTGAAGTCAACCTGATTACTGAGGCACCACTTTGTTAAAATGATCCACTTTGCCTCAGACTGGTCTGGTTAATTCTCTTTAAGGAGTCTCAATTCCTGCTGCCACTGCCTCAGAGAAGCCCTGTTCCTTGATAGCTGAAGCTCTAGGAGTCATGCATGTAGATTTAGGTTTGTCAGATTCCTGTGAGGAGTCTAAAGGAAGGACTGTGTTAGCAGATTGGGCAGGTACAGTGGGATCTATCTCGACATGGCCACTAGGTCCCAGAACCAAGGCATGCTGGGCCATGCTGGAGCAATCAGAATGATTCTCTTGCATGGACAGTCCTATAGTTTCGCCATCACTTTGCCCAAGATAGCTGCTGGAGGGAAGGCATATGCATCCAGATCCACCCATGGCAGGCTGAGTGCATTCACTGCTGAGGTCAGGGGGGTCCAGTACCGGTGACACAAACAGAGATAACTTGTTGTTGAACCTCGTGGCAAATAGGTTTATATGAGGCCAGTGCCACCTGCTGTATATTGACTGGAAGACCTCTGGAAGGAGAGACCACTCTGTTTGGATGGTCTGGCCTAGCCTGCATAGCTTGTCTGCTACCACATTCAGCAGGCCTGGAATGTGCCGGGCTCTGAGAGTCAACTGTTTTATGGAACACCAGGTCAGGATTCTCCATAGAAGAACACACAGTGAGCCTGACCTCATGCCTCCTTCCTTGTTTATGTATGACATCACTGTGGTGTTGTCGGTTGCTACAAGAACTATCTTGCCTAAGGAGAGGTCTTGGAACTCTTTTAGGGCCAATAATGCCGCTTTCAGTTCTAGGTAATTGATATGCAGCTTGCTTTCTGGAAGGGACCAGGCTCCCCCTGCTGTATGCTCGTTTAAGTGGTTAACCTTGAAGCAGATTGTCTTCCTCCAGCCACCATTTCAGATGGGAGTACATGGACCTGGGGATTGAAATGACTTTTTCTATTGATTCTGGTACCTCAAGTTGTTTTTGAGATGCCACTGTATGGGTCTCATGTGTAGTCGGCCGAGATGACCTTGCTTTTCAGACCTAGCAAATACATGAACTGCTGGACTGGACAGGCCAGTCGGGACAGAAGTTTCGGTAGTTTCTGTTGAAGAGTCTGCCACCTTTCTGAGGTCGAACTGGTAACCTATGAAGTCGAAGACTTGTTTGGGGCCCAGTTCTGATTTCTCAAAGTTCACTATCCAACCTAGTTTCTGACAAATCTCTACTAGTTCCTGAGTATACTGGAGACAAGCTTGGTGGGATCTGGCTCTCACCAAACAGTTGTCTAGGTATTGGTGAATCCTTATACCTTTGTGTATAGCCATCAGTTTCACCTCCTTTGCTATCACAGTGAACTCCATGGGAGCTGTGGACAGTCCGAATGGCAGCGCCTTGAACTCATATGACCAACCCTGGATATGAAATCTCAGATATTTCCTGGATTGTTCCTGTATTGGTATGTGGAAGTAGGCATCCTTGAAGTCTATTGAAGTAACCCACTCCGGCGTTTCCATTTAAAATTTTTCTGCCTTGAGGAATTGGTTCAAATTACTCAGGTCTAGTATGGGTCTCCACCGGCTGTTCAGCTTTGGAACTAAGAAGAGTCAGTTGAAGAACCCAGACATTTTTGATTTTGGACCAGCTCTTCTGCATTTTTGTCCATTAGCTGATGCAATGCCTCCAATAGGTAGAGGTTCCTGTGAGGATTGGCATAGCAGCTTATGACAGTCGGTGAGCTTGTTAAGTTCGGCCGGGTCTGTAAGGGGAGGGTGTAGCCTTGTAGAATTTTTAGTACTTTCGAACCGGCACTCAAGTTTTCCAAAAGCTTTGCAGTCTTGCCCCTTCAGGTAGATCTGAGGCAACAGCTGGGACATTGGCTACAGGTTTGACAAAAGACAATTGATCAAAAGAGGAAACACCTTCACATATTTTACTTCTCTTGGATGATAAAACTTTACAACAACAAGGACTTGCATCTCTCTTTTGCAAATGCCCTTCTACAATATGTGCAAGATTTACAACATAAAAGTTTACACTTTGAGGCTGTGATGTCTGAATGTCTATTGTCTCTTTGGGAGTCTCTAGTAAATGAAAACACTTTAAAGTCTTTCTGCTCCTGGCCAGCAGCTCTGCCTTCAAAACATTTACACAGTAATTGCCATTTATAGGACTGCTGGCCCTTGGCCGGTCGGGATGAATAGTGAGAGGCCTTGCCCTTACTCCTTTTGCCCTGACCATGTGAACTGATACTCTTTCAGGCTGGTTTGTTGGACCGTTTGGTATCTGAACTTGTGTCCAGATGCTCATAAGGGTGACACAGACCCTTCCTGTTGGATGAGCGAGAATGTCCCTTGTTCTCATAGCTTGTGATATCCTCTTCAGCCCGTTTGATAGCACTGTCAGGGAAGAGTGTTGACAACTGTAGTGGAGCAGTCCTCAAGGCAGCTAAAGTGTCAGGCTTAATAGCAGTGTTAAGATGTGTAAGATAAGAGTCTCTCCTGGCCCAAATCAGGTTTGCCATGGAAACAAACACAAAGTCTGTAATGTTTTCCATGGTCTTGGCCACAGCTTGGGCGATGCTTGGATTGAAGTTCATTAGGTACTGCAATTTGTCAGTGGCAGTTGCGACTTTGGATGCACTCTTTCCTTTACTTTCTGTAAGTTGAACTTTAAACAGGTATCTGTTGAAGCTGGCCGCTTGATTATAGATGACAGTCGCTTCTCTTGCAGACTTCTCCCATTTTTGCAGGTTCTCTTGAGAGATGTGACGCGATGTAGGTGGAGTTGAGGTGATATAGCTATAGCTGCTATAGCTATACTGTTTAAATGGGAGGCATCAGTGTTCTATGATGACACAGCAGTAGAGTCAGATTTCTGGTCGGAAAACAGCCCGTACAACTTGGATTGCAACTTCGCTGGTCGAAGAAACTAGCCCTAGAGGGGACCAGCAGGCTCAGACCTCCAAGAAGGGTATCCTTCAACCAAGGTGAGGTTTAACTTGCTGAGCTTCCTGCACAACCAGTCGCCAGTGGGCATCTGGACCGATATTTTACCAGGAGCTTGTGTCTTCAGACTGACAAAGGGGTTGTCATCAGAGGTGGCAGCAGAAGTATCCAGATCAGGGTGTGTGACCAACCCATATAGGACCGGATCCATCTCATAGCCTCTCTTTATGTCTGTTCTTCAGAGAGGTTTTGGTCTGGGTCTGTGATAGTGACATCCTGGTCCTGATCAAACAACTCGCCTTCCTCAACATAAATGTCTACTGGAGGTCGGTCCGACAGTTCACTTTCAGCATCAGAGTCCATACTGGAGATACTGTCCTTCCCGGTTAGTTCAGTAGATGTATTACTGGTAGTCTGCCTGTGTAAAACAGGAGGGTCGGCACAATCAGCTATAAAGTCGGTTCCAGGCAACTCTGAAGAAGACTAGTGTAGACTGAGTAGCAGGTTGGTCGGCCGGCTTGATGAAGGGGTTCGTAGTCCTGGCCACACTGGCTGGAGAGTGAGTGGGTGCTACCTTAACAGTTTGGAAGGTCAGTTCCTGCCTGTCCAGTAACCTTGCCATAAGTAATGCCTCAAGCTGGTTAAAACGGCCAGACCACTGTTGGTTGAGTTCCTATATCTTAGAATCAGTAGAGGCTTTGGCTGACCTGCTGTCTGACAAAGATTTAGCAGGCTTGTCTGTGGACGACTTGGCCTTTGTAGCTGTAGCCTTCTCTTTCTCCACCATCTTCTTCTTTTTAGCAAGACCACTTAAACCAATAGACTGTTACGTCCCCTGACCATCCACTGCCCCTATTACCTACACAGATGCCAGGTCCACAAAGGAGGGATTGGCAGTGCTTCTTTAGTAGGGTGGCTGTAATGTCTGTTTTCTTAGCTTCACACGTCTCCTTCTTGAGCTTATAGCTAGGGCTAGAGAGTTGAAAACGCTGATCAGAAGTAAGAATATTGCACAACTTACAGTCACTGTTCTCAGGCTTTTCCACATAAGGGTCTGGGCCCTTTCCTTTGTCGGGACACCTTGCACAACAAGAGTGGGTATCAAACCCAGCCATAAGATGGCCACATCCTCCCCACTTCTGCCCAAGTGACGCCATATTACTCTATACAGTAACAAATGTCCGTGGAATAACAAAAAAGTCACAAACTAGCTATATTCTCACAAAAAGTTGAAAATTTTAAAGCTGGCAAAAATCCGTCTGCACAGTACATGCGCCAAACCAAAAAGATGCTATGATGTCACTATGTCTAGACAGGAAGGAAGTACGATGGACCTGGCGAATGCACAATACTGAACAGGCCTGGAAGGTGGAAACACAGGATGGCTTTTTCTATTGTTTGGCGGGCCGGTCTGCGCCGACCAGATTAGCAATTGTCCATTGGATAGGATGTATTAACGCAATAAATTTTTTTTCAAACTTTATACAGTACCCTATGTGGGACAATTATGCAACATATTATTGCCTTTTAACATTGTACTGATAAGATTAAAAAAAAAAATTCAAATAAATTGTCAACAAATGCAAACTTTTCAAACAAATTGTCAACAAATTCAAACAAAAGTCTTGCTAAGGGCCAACTTTCTTTGTAATTAGGGATAACTTTCAAATGTCTGTGTTCATGTTCGAAAAAGATACAGTACAACCTTAAGCAAGGCTAACATGTTTATGTCATAACTATTTAAAGGTTCATAGTTTTTGAATATTTTAAAAGACAATGGTAATGATGGAGCTTCATGACAGCAGAATATCATTTAAAATCATTTGATTGGTGTTCTCTTTTCACGATCCAACGAACCACATTATTATCCTACGGACCATAGACATGACCTCAGAATGTTAAACATATATACATATATTTGCAAATGTTTTACCTTATTTTTGAAGCATAAATTGTCCTCAGTGCATCATATATTTTGATTGTTTTACATGTGCATGTGTTGTCTGGAAGAGAAACTCAAAATGTTTGTGTTTTCGGGGGGGGGGGGGGGGGGTTAATTGGTAAGTTTTAGCCAATAAGGGACCTTTAAAGGTCAAGCGTTTGACCCAGCTATTTGGCCATTATGTCTGGTTTGTCAGCACTCCAAAAAGAGTTAACTAATTACTAATCACTGAAGAAAGTGAATGGCTTCAAGATACTTGACCAGAAGCAGGCGAGATATTTTTACCTTTACTTTCTGAAATTAAAGATGAAGTTTAGTGTTTGTTAAACTAGCCCCAAGTTTTATTGGGTTTGTAAATTTGTAGATATTCTGGTGTGGGAAATGGTAAAATGAAGTAATTTTGGGCATTTTTGATACAAATTTAATGTTGCTTCAACTTCACACCAGTTCAAGTAAATGGTAAAGCATTTGTAATGTAAATGCTAAATCTTTTTCAGTGTTTATTTTGCTAAACTCAATAAATGTTTTCCCTGCTTAACTAGATCTTTATTTCCAAGTGAACCCTTTGGCACGTTACACTCAGACCTATTATAGCCCTGCTATACCTGTATTTACAAGGACTCATGTGATAAGATTTTTGTCAATCAAATAGACATATTTAGCACTGAAGTATATTATTTAGGACACATATTCTACTTGGCATCTCATCAAAAACCAATGACTGTAATTTTTAATGATAAATTGTGTACATTGTATTCTTGACACATTTTGTCATCACACTATAACACTAAGACTGTTCTAAAACTACATTTTCTAATAGAACTTTAATACTCCTGTTATCGCCAGTGCAGACAGAGTCTGTGTATGTTATCAGATTTCTAGCTATTGTATCATCAAAGTTTAACGAATCCAAAGAAAGCTTAGTATGCATCCATCCTCACTAGGAGTTGTTTTTATTGAAGTCAAACCATACACAGTAACTGCAAGGAATTATATCAAGATATCTGTTTCACACATTCAACAGGCCTCAGGGGCCTGTAAATCAAACTTTTTTTTCTGACGCATTTGTTAGCTGTTAGTTAACCCTGAGTTGGCAAACTCTTACATACATCAAAATCTTGGTTGGTTAATTTGTTTGTAAAGACCCTTCAAATTTAAAGATAACTCAAACCCTGTGGTTAAGAATTAGTTATGTAAAATCTCGGTTCCCTACATCCAACTAAAAAAAATTGTCATTACTGTATGAGGTAAAGTTATTGAAGTGTTTAACAGTAAGGGTATGCGTAATTTACCTGAATTTTACAGTAATTGAAACATTTCGGTTAACATTTATGATTTAGAGGGAATCTCTAACAACAATGTGAAGACACTGACAGTGTAACGATTACTCAAAGACTGCTTCCTTTTACTCCCTTATTTCTTTAGTAAAAGTGTTGTTGCATAGTCATTAACCACTAGTTATTTTACTATCTTATGAATGCTTTCATTTACAGGCTCCTGAACACTACGATTTTTGAGAGATATAGTTTTCCACTTAAAAAGCCATTTCACAAGGGAATGTTCTGGGCCCGACGAATATATTACCTTTGTCCAAATATTATACTGTGAAAACCACCCCAACTTGATAGTGTTAATGTAGATAATAATGTATATTTTTAGTATTAAAAGTATGCATATCTTTAAGAAAAATGCCTCTTTTTATCTTAACTTTATAAAATACATATTATTCTTGACTTTTCAAAGCCTGCTCTGAGGTAGGGGAAGAGAGGGATGAGCTCAGTCCCAGAAGGCAAATAAACCTCCCGAAAGAAGCATGTCAAATAGTTTCATGAACTATTTACACTATGTACACATATACAAATCTCCTCAGTGGACCCTCCTGGGTTAGCTGGTTGTTGGGAAGAAAGCTGGGTGCTGGGTACAAAGACACCTTGGACCAGTCTGACTAGTGTCTGATGTTCTTGTTTTGCCAAACATGGATCTCACTCTTGCGTTTGCCCGAACCCTGGGCCAAAAGGAAAAGCGTCTTGAAGGTTAATGCTTCAAAGAGGCATCTTTTATTGGTTCAAATGGAGCCTTGTCAACTGGGGCAACACCGGGGAGAGTTTCCAGGAGGGGATGCCCCTCTGACCCTTAGGTCTGTCTCTATGGGAACTATCCAAGAGACGAGTGAGATTCTCAGGTTTGCTGACATTTATTGGTGAATTACCCAGTTTATCAGCAATGGCTGAACTGTACCCATCAATGGTACTTGGTTGTAACTTCCTGTCCTGGAAAAGGTATATAAGGAAGTCAGCTATTGACTTTACAGGGGGTGCCCTGAAGTCTCTCGATTACTGAGGGGCCACTTTGTAAAAAAGGTCACTTGCCTCATAGACTGATCAGGTTGGCCCTCTTTGAAGAGTCTCAATTTGCACTGCCACTGACTCAGAGAAGCTCCTCAATTGCTGAGGCTTTAGCAGCAATGCATAAAAAGAGGGAGGGGGCACCTGGGTAAGGGGTACCATGAGAGGGCATAACCTCAAACAAACATTTTGATTCCTGTAGGGTGGAGTGTAGGGAATGCTCAAATATAGTATAATTCTTGGGCTTTGGGCCTTGAGGAGGAATTTGGGCTTGTTGGATCCACCATCCAATGGTGAATGCTAAACTGAATGGTTATTTTGTGAGAAATGTCTAGAGACTGGAGTGGATTTGTCTTGTTGGAATTTTTGGACACTACTGAAGTTCTAACACATTCTATTCCTAATTGGTCTTTTGGTTTCTCCTACATATTGGAGACCACATGTGTTGCAATTTATAATGTAAATTACATTACTCAATTCACAAGTCAATTTGTGTTAATGACTTACATCTAAATACTTTTTAGTTTGGAAACTGGTGATTTGGTCCAGTTTTTTAAGTTTAGGACAGTAAGTGCATTTCCCTAGTCTAGTGCAGACTGGGATATGGACTAAGCTTTGTGCCTGAGGTTGAGGGTTTGGTGGGTAAGTAATTGTGCTACTTGTCAGTAAATCTTTGAGATTTGGTAGTCTTCTACAACCTACTTGTGGTTTAGTTTTAAAGATTTGAGTTAGTTCCTCTGTGTCCTGGATAATGTTCCAGTTATCTTTGATTAGAGATCCTATTTGGGGATTTCTAGGATTAAATTGGGTGACCATTACTAGTGCCTCTGTTGTTGGTTTTGAGACTGTGTCTAACAGTTCATCCTGTGAGAATTTCCTAGCCCTGTGGTAATGTTTCTTTAAGCTGGGAAATGGATCTCCCCTTTTCAGGTAATATCCAGTAAGTTTTTTTGCATTAGTTTCAAAATCTGAGTCAAGACTGCCAATTTTCCTTATTCTGAGATATTGCCCATAGGGTCCTTTAGTGAGGATACTTTGTGGGTGTGCTGAGCTATGTTCTAGATACAGGTGAGTATCTGTAGGTTTATTATAGAGAGTTGTTATGAGACCTCTATCTGGTCCAAACTTCACTATGGTGTACAGGAAGTCAATCTGTGAATAGCCCATTTCATGGGTGAATGCAGAATAGGTTTGGCAGATTCCTGTGAGGAGTCGGATTGAATGGTTGAGGGTGCAGGTTGGACAGGTACAAAAGGAATCTGACTTGACATGGTCACAAGATCCCAGAACCAGGGCAAGTTGGGCCACTCTTAAGCGATCAGAATGATTCTCCTACATGGTTAGTCCTGCAACTTCTCCACCACTTGTCCAAGATGGCTACCGGTGGGAAGGCATATGGGTCCAGATCCTCCCGTGGCAGATTGAGTGCATCCACTGACCATGCTAAAAGGTCTAGCACTGGTGATAAGCTGAGGCAATTTGTTGTTAAGCCCAAAGTGGAACTATTTTCCACCAGGAGCATATAGCATGGAAGACCTCTGGCAGGAGGGACCATTCTGTCTGGACGGTCTGGCCTAGACTGGTTAGTTTGTTGCTATTACATTCAGCTGGCCTGGAATGTGTCAAGCTTGAGTCACCCGTTTCCTGGAGCACCAGGTCAGGATTCTCCATAATATGGCACAAAGAAGGCCTGACTTCATCTCCTCTCCTTCTTTACATAGGTAACCACCATGGTGTTTTCTGTAGCTATGGCAGCAATGTTGTTCAAGCAGAGGTCTTGGCCAAAACACCGCCTTAGTTCCAAGTAGTTTATGTGTAACTTGCTTTCTGGAAGGGACCAGGTTCCCCTTGCAGTGGGTTCCCCTAAATGAGCACTCACCCTTTGATGCGTCTGTAAAGATTTGCAGAGCATATTTTAGTAGGTGCAATGGTTGACCTTGATGCATGACCTTGAACGTCATCATACAACCACTATTTTGGGGCCACGGTGGCAGAGTGGTAACACTCTCGCCTCCCACCTCTTAGGCCGGGTTTGGTTCCCAGCATGGCCTCAAGTGGGAAAGCTGGTAGTTGCTTACCGTTCAGTACAGAGCCCTGATGAACTGTATGTACTGGTTTCCTCTGTCCTTCCAACTACCCATCGTGATATGACCTGTACAGTGTTGAAAGCGATGTAAAACCCCAAATAAAATAAAAAATACAACCACCATTTTAGATGGGGGTGGAGTGAACTGGGAACAGGGATTACCTTTTTAGCGAGCCTGGTACCCTACAGCTGATCTTCAAATGCCACTCTATCGGCCTCATGTGGAGTTGACCTAGCTGGACTTGCTTTTCTATGGCTGTCAGTAACCTTTTCAGGTGAAGCAGCTGCAGAACCGGGCATGTGGGTCTGGAGAAGTTTCTGGATGTGTTCAAGGTCTGCAAACGCACTATGGTGGATCTGACCTTACCCTCTTTCAAAATGAACTGATAACCTACCAAGTCGAAGACTTGCTTGAGGTCCAGTTCTAATTTTCATGTTTACCATTCAAAAGTACTCCTAACACAGAGCTACTATAGATTGTGTATGCAAGACAGGTTTGGTGGGAACTGCCATTGACTGACTGGTCGTACTGGTGGATTGTGGTACTTTGTAATGCTACAGTTAGACCTCCTTTGCCATCACCGAGAGAATACTCCCTCTGTACTGTGAAACAGACCAAACGAGAGTGCTTGAATTGGCAGGGAAGGCCCTGGATGAGAAAACTCTGGTACTTTCCCATTGGTTGAATGGGGTGAGGGAGTAGGCCATCTTGAAGTTATCTACTCCTCTGGCTGAAGAGAGGTTAGTATTGTTCCCGATGTTTCCATCTGAAATATTCAGGGTACTGAGCCGCTTCTCCTACCTGGAGACCTGGTCAAACTGGTCGTTTCCAGAAGGAGAGGGTGTAGCCGTCCTGGGAGATTCTTATTACCTTGGGGCTGGCCCCTAGGGCGGCCCAAGTTTTGAACAGGTAGTTTTGAGCAAGAAACAGTGTCAACACAGGTCATTTCTATACAACCCCACTGTGGAAACAATTTATAAGAGCTGAGACCCCAGGTCTGATTATGGATATTTTCCCATTGCTCGAGTTTTGAAAACCAGCAAAAGGGTTATAATCTTGTGGGGAAAGCCGACACTGGTCACTGGCTGGGTAAAAAGGCAAGCTGGGTGGCCAGTCTAAGAGGCTGGATCACTGGTATCTCACTAGAGCCAGTAACAAAAACGTGATAAACATCCACAGTAATTGATACATCAGATTTCTTGCTGGCAGAATATTGGCCAGTCCGGTTGAGTCTGGCATCTCACCGGAACCAGTAACTGGCTGGTGTGAGGTCTGATAAGGTAAGGCTGACTGGTAGTTGTGGACAAATCTTTGTTGGGACAGTCTTCTTGTCTGTAGCCACTTTACTGACCAGCTAGAAGGTCATGACCCTAGGCTGGCTGACTGATCGGGCAGATTGAGACACTGTCATCCCACTGGGACCAGTGACTGGTCTAAAAATTTCTCCGTAGCCAATTTCCTTAGGCAGCAACTATTAGCCAGTCCTGTAGACCTGCCAAGTACCAGGTCCTAACCAGTTATAGGTGAAGCAATGCTCTGTAACCAGATCCTGGTGGCTTCACAGTTCTACAAAAAGTCACTGAAGCTGGCAGAATTGAACTACACAGACTACTTCTTAGTAGCATAGGCTTATTTGAAAAAAGCTTTCTTCCTGCCCATAGTGGTGGAATCAGCAGATCTTCTCTGTTAACCAACAATTCTCTGTAACTGGCAAAACCAATAGGCTGGTGCTTCTCTGTAACCAATGTTTTCAGAGAGCAAGAGTCCCCCTTATTGTCCCTCTGCCGGTCCAGTAGACTGGTTTCAGACAGAATTCAGACAGCCACAGTTCTGTATCATTAGTTAATACCTTGGTAGAACTGCCCATCCGGTAGTCTGGTGTTTCAGGGTCAGTCTGGTTACTTCACCGGTATTTCTCTGCCTGTAAACCAGGCCAGCAGGCTCTGTAACTGGCTTGGTGTGAAGCAATTGGTCAATGAAGGTTGTATAAGCCAGCACCTGGTCGGTAGACTCTATAACCGGTTGATTGAAGCAATTTTCCTGAAGAAACTTCCAGTCCACCTAACTTTGTCACCAGCAATTCTCTGTAACCTGCAAACACCTGTGACTGGTAACCCTGCTGTCATCAGAGGAAGCTGCCTTCTTGCCAGTAATGGTGGGAAATGGCAGACTTCTCTGTAACTGGTAATTCTCTAAAACCGGTAACCCTGCTGTCATAACTGAACCTGTAAACTGAAGCTGTCCTCTTCTTGAAAGTAATGGTGGGATCAGCAGATTTCAATGTCACCAGGAATTCTCTGTAACCGACAAAAAGGCTGTAACTGGTGCCTGTTAGCCCTGCTGTAGATCAGTGGACGGGACAGTGCTGGTAGCTGCTGGACCACTTCTGGATGGTAGCCCATGGATCAGCAGTGTGGTATGGGTGAAGTCAATGCCCTGTAACCGGAAATCCTCTTTAACTGGTACCCCTTGCTGGATTTCTGTGTGACCACAACCGGCAGTCTGAAGAGAACTGGTGCTGGTAACCCTCATCACTGGCAGGTTAGAGACCCTACCGGTAGCCTGAACAGGACTGGTACCGGTCAAAAATTCTGCGCTGGAGAGATAAGGTGTCTCAGTGGTCACAAAGGTACTGGCAGGCCTGTACAGCTAGGTGAAGCAACTTCTATAACCGGTTCCGGAAGGTCAATCCTCTGTAACCAGTTTCTGGTAGCCCTTCAACTTTCGACCTGCCCCAGCTCCCAAACCAAGGTAGGGTCTAAAAAGGAGGCGGGGGGGGGGGGGGGGTGGGGGGGGGGGGGTGGGGGGGGTGGGTAGAAGGCCAGCAGGAGACCCCACCGGTAGTCTGAACAGAACTGGTACCAGTAAACATCACTAGGAGTCTTGTACTTGTCGTCTTCTTCCGGTCAGCTTTGCCTCTCGTATGGAGATCTGTTAAGTCAAATGACTGACAGTTCAAAAACTCGCAGATTTCTGTGACCACTTGTCATCTAATTTCTTCAGGTCAACAGACGAATTTGCTGTTCATTTATGAGCTACACCCTTCAATCAAACTTGGCAGGTTAATGGACTAAAAAACATTTAAAATTTTATAAACAAATCCCAAGTTTGATACAAACAAGAATTTAGATGTTTAAATTCCGAATTGAATGGAACTTTGTGGGCAGATGACAATTATGGGACTTTATTTAAGTGGACAATGAAAATCAGAAGCCAATATCAGTCTGTTTCTCTACTTTATGACAACCTCTGGCCCTTAGTGAGAAAAGCACTTTGTAATGAGCCTTTTTTCATAAAAATTCCAAACTTCTTTCAAAAATTGGTGCTTTCTGGTTATACTGTCATTTTCTCATGATAAATCAAAAACCTTCTGAACACGCCACAGCCTTCTATAGTACAAATATTGGTTAGTGGTTACCCAGTGATTTTCAAATGAGGTCAAATTTTAAAGCAAACAAATTATGTTAACACAAGGGGGAAAAATATATAAAGAATGTTTATGAAAGGGTCCCCGGATAATCCCTTAATTCCACCTTATTTAAAATAACAATATTGTGCATAAACAATAAAACAACAATTTGACAAGTCTATTTCAAACTTTATTTCAATATTGTTAGAGTTATATTTCACTGTATAAAGTATACCAGAACTCAGAAGTCATATAGGCCTTTACTGTCTTACTGTTTTCTTCATAATTCAATCAACTGTTCTGTACAATAGTCATATATATTATTACAGAGTTTATAAACTAGGTCCTTCTCTTTATTTATAAATTGGCAGGAGTTGAAATTCTCCTATTTCATATTATTATACATGCATACACGGAAACAAATGATAAAAGCATAATGTCAAGGCATTATTACTGCCTTTATCAATGAAACTCGTACTTCGATCAAAACAAAAATAAATATACAAACATTCAATTACATGTATGATATTTACCAGACTATGTGAAAGTCACCACGGGAGTGATCCAGTCAAATAAAGCAACAATAAGTATTTATTTATTTGGATTTTAACGTCGCTTTCAACACTGTACAGGTCATATCACGACGGGTAGTTTTATGGGCAGAGGAAACCAGTACATACAGTTTGTCAGGGTTCTGTACTGTAAACTGCTGACCAACAGCAAGCAACTACCAGCTTTCCCACTTGAGGTCGGGCCGGGAACCAAACCCCAGCCTCTGAGGTGGGAGGCGAGAGTGTTACCACTCTGCCACCGTGGCCCCTAGCAACAATAAAAGTGAGATTCACCTTTATAATACAAAAATGTTTGTGTCCCTGATTCTGATTGGTCAAGCGACACAAATTTACCACATGAGTAAGAAGCAAGATTCATCTTTCTAAAAGAAAACGACTGTGTCGTCAATTCTGATTAGTCAAGTAGCAGAAAAACTGGCAGATTAGAATTCTGCTTAAAAGTCTGCTATTTAAACAATTGTATGACTCCTCACTGAAACCATGGTATTAATGTTTGTTTTTGTATGAGTGTTCTGTTATCTATTTCTCTTAGTTAATTATATACATGTATTAGCATATTTATCATGGCTTCATTTCCATGATACTAAACTGCCAATTGGACTATAATTACCTCCACCATAAGGTTGTGTTTTCGGGTCCATTCGTTTATCTGCTTGTGATAACCACAAAAACAATGAACATATCTGTCTGAATTTTGTTTAGATCTTTCTGAAATTTTTTATGTGGCTACAGCTTGGCTAACAAAGGAAGTGATTAAATCGTGGGAAAGATCTGGATTACACTCTAGTTTAAAAGTCCTGATTCAAAGTCCCATTTTCAATGCATTTTCAATGACCTGTGTATGTGTGTATGCGTGGTTTCATGTGTGAGTGTCACTTTACCCTTTATGGATTTCATTCATAGTTGATAGGTGAGTGTGCTTTGGCCTCTCACGTGGATATTGACTTTTTTCTTTTAATAATGGGTTCGTTTTAACATTTGTGAATATTTTGTGATCACGATTGATCATTTTATCTAGCCTGTTGCAGAATATATTTTATTATCCAGTTATTATTAGAAGTTTTATATTCACCATTGCCCATGTTTTCACAGCCATTTTCACATTCTCTCTTTAAATATAATTTTTATTTAAGTCATAAAACAAATGAAAATGGTGGATAATAAAAGTAAAACATCCCTCAGACACATACAGAAAAAATATATCACTCATGAAGATTAACAATATAATACTCAAGCTACACACTCGTATAATATTGTTATCTTCATTCGTGATATGTTTTTTCTGTATATGTCATTCGGGAAGTTTTCCTATTATACACACACAGGTACAAGGTACATATTACAATCCCCCCCCCCCCCCCCCAGTGAGCCAGCTGGTAGGAGATAATAACTGACTTTCTTCACACATTGAAATTCACACATTGTGGCAAATTTCACATACTGGTAAAAGTTACATTCTTACTGGATATCAACATGATTTGTTTTACAAAACTACAGTCTTCTCTACCTCTATACTAACATAAGCAATTTAGTGTAAAATATAATGCAAATGATGACAATAACAGTACACAATAATACATGAAATGAAGGATGAGATGTATTATAAATACATTGACATTCACCAGGTCATCGAAGTTATAGAAAATAACATTGAAATACAATACTAACAGAATCATTAATACTGTATATCTTACAACTTAGAACAAAAACTTGAACAAAAAATTGTCAAAGATCAAAGTTAGGTTTTTCACATCCTATTGGGCAGTCTTATTGGGACAGGTCCACAGCTTTGTCAGTAGTCTGAGTCAAACTCACAAAGGTGACAGCCTGTGATTGGTTACAAAAACCTGCAAACCCTCTAGGCCACTGAGAACCTTGTCAACCTTGGCATGCAAGAACCCGATCCCACAAGTTTATTAACATAAATTACAAACAGTATTGCCCTGGCATCAAATGCTGGCAGATTTTGTGCAAAAGCTAAGCAGGTCTAGATTCCTCACTTTAAACATATCCGGAAAATTTGTTGAAAATTCCTGCAGCGACTACATTTATAGAGAACACAGAAATTTTGAAGACGCAAAACAGAAATTAAAAAATTTTTGCCATGGTAACAAGGAGACTCGGTGGTTAGAGTGCTCGCCTTTAACCTCTTGGGTCACCGGTTTGAATCTTGGCCCGGGTACTTGACGTTGGAAAGATGGTAGTTACTTGCTGATGCCCAGTGGTTTACAGTACAGAATCTAGACCAACTAGTATGCACTGGTTCCTCCACCCGTAAACTACCCGTTGCAATATGACTTTGGCTATCGAACGCGATGTAAAACAAAAAAATAAAAAAAAATAAATCTAAGCCATGGTAACAAGGTATTGCCCAAAGCCTAATCAGCTCCAGATCCTTTATTACACTACCACTGCAATGAATGATATACAGTACACCATTTTTATGGCCTGGGATCTAGAAAAACAGAATAATCCAGCATAAAAAAGGTTACATTTTGATGTAATTTTCTCAACGCTTAAGGCTCAGACAAACTTAATATAATATCTACATGGAAAACATTACATATAGCATTGTACACAACCTAGGTAATCTTATTTTTGCATACTTAGTGTATGATAAACTGACTTTAAAAACTGAAAATGGAAGTAAACTCTTTCACCACAACTACGCCTTAGATTGATCACAATAGTATTAATTTTCAGTCTTGATGCGACTTTTCCTTCCCAAGATACCACCCCGGAGCTCATCCTATCAATACGATTCTTGAATAGAATGTTAATTTATCAGTTTATAACTTATGTGTCACTTATGATAGCCTAAATCACCCACAAAATGACTTGAAAGCCATGAAATGATACTATTCAATGAGATTCTGTGTTCTATAAGAGAGAACTAATACTATACAATGTATCACAGATAAATTATAAAATAAACATTATACATATCTCACTCGTAGATATAAAATTTACCTATGAAAATAACTCTTTTGTTGAGAAAATATAACATCGACAACTCATAGAATTCATGTATGACCAGTCAAGCATTGAGTTTTAAGCACTTTTTAAAATAAAAAAAATTAATATACATGTATACTATATAAGAAAGTTAGAAAGAACGATTTATTTTATTTCAGTTGTAGAACTACCTCAGTGCTTGGCATATTCCATTAAATATAAATATAGCAAAAATATTCATACATTATACAATTACACATACCCACACACACACACCAATTAAAGGTAACTTTACTGTAAACAAATGACAAATGTCTGTTGCTTTTGACAAGTTAAGACTTTCATCAAATGTCACTGACCTTTAACTAAATTTATTTTAAATATACCAAAAGCTTACACAATGGGCTACATCGGGAGGTTGCCTCCAGGGCGGCCAAACATCTAGAAAAGAAGATATGTTTGAAGGTATTCCACCTGGGTTTACAAGAGTCACCTCCAGTATAAACTTACACAATTCTGATTGGTTCTCGTCAATTCTTATTAGTTTTTGTTGTTTTGTGCATGCATGTTTTTTTCTTAATTGTTTTTTTCTCTCCAAAGCATGTAAAGTTTGCCTCTGGCAAAGCCCCATGAAACTGACGACACGCACACACACACACAAAAACCCTCGACATTTTTTTGAAATTATGCAGCACATTTTTACATCAATTATGAGTAATTATAACAATATCTGATTGTTGCCTTGTGACAAGTGTGTGGTTCCATATCCCATTGTAGTGAATTTCAATCGTATTAGCACATTAACTCAATCTTCTTGTTGAGATTAGATGAATTATATAACAGTGTTGATTCTAGAAATTTTGAAATGTGGGGGCAGTTCCCACCCATGTCCGAAAAATGTGGGGGCTTGGTCAATTAAAATGGGAACTTGGGAACTTGTACCTCCGCCGTGATTAAATTTCTGGAAGGATCCGCACCATAATCTGCATACAAAAAATATTCCTAAATTTTCAAAGGATTCACTTTTAATGACTTTCATTGGCTTTCTGGTTTATATTACTCCAAAAGTAATGAGTGTTTCTTCAAGAAAATGTATATTGTACTGTTTTGGCCTATCCAAAAGAAGAAATGATTACATTTGGGACAGATCAGGTTCTGCATACAAAATAATCCTGAATTATCAGAGAGTATCCTGGTGTAGGTCTGCACTCTATGAATGCTTCCTAAATTCCATTGTGTTAGAAAATGAACATTAACTGAATAAGATCTAAATATGGACATGCAATATTTTTGGAAATATCTCTGTACTTTCCCACTTCAGTCACATTAGGAAATAAATTTGTAACAGTTATAACTGTGTTACATTTTGCTGAATTGTTCAACAAGTATTAAGTAGCTGTACATTGAAAACCCTGGTTATAACCCTGGTTCACCATTCACATATTTCTGTAATATTTGTAAGTTGTGAGTCTCCATCAACTTATTACATATTAATCTGCACATGTGCTGAATTGCAACAGAAGGGTCACTTTGAGGACACAGATATCCTTTTTCTGATTGGTCAAATTGTTTAGCTTTCTGCAGAGGGGGAGCACCAGTGAGGATAACCTGAGCCTCTTTAATGCACAAGATCTTTATGTGAGTTTTATCCAGCTCTGCACTGTTGAATAACTCAGCATTTGGACTAGTGTTAGAAACACCCAGTCTTCTGTACATCGTAATTTTTCCATTCACTCTGTTGATTCTCTCATATCCATGACAGTAACTTGTTGGCTCGTTTCTGACACTTTCAAATCAATCACTGAAATTAGATGTTAATTTGTGCCGACTTTCAAAGTTAAAATCTTCCATGCATGTGATACACTATCTCATTTCAGTGACATTAGCAAATGAATTAGAGCGGGACTTTTTCCGTTTCCTCATGAACACGTGCTGAAGTAGTTGTGTTGCTGAAGGGCGTCTGTTTGGGTCTCTAGTCATGCACTGACGGGCAAAATCACGAGCTTCAGGTGAGAACTTGTCCGGCAACTCAGGCACTGGCTTGGCATCATTACCGATATTAAAGATGGCGGTCATCTGAGGCATATCGGCCCTGTAAAAGATATTTAGAAAAAATTCTTTTTATCAATTTAGGTGTTTGTGAGTAAAAAAACCTGTAATTGGGAATTTGGTAAAACAATAAATGTAATAAAAATGACAGAAACATTTTAAGAAAAGAGTCACCTTATAATTGGAATGCTGGTTATAGAAAACATTAATTATTTTTAGCCTTTCTAATGGCTGATAATTCATCAAAACCATAAAATTTTGAGGAAATATCTCAGTTTATATTATGAAAAAATGAAGTTCATTAACTTTATAATATCTTTCCGATGTTTACATGTAAAGAAACACTGGATACCAAACTTACATACATATACATTTATTTTTACTTCAAATACAAGTGTTAGTTAGATGAATCTGATGTTTGCTTTAGCCCACATCCAGGTGGAATTGGCACCTTTATTGTTTAGCTTCTGATTCTAATTTTTTTTAATTTCCAAGTTTATTAAAGGAACATAAAAATCATACCATGGAGGTTTCCTGGTGGCCATTTCATGGACTGTACAACCAATGCTCCTGCAAACCCAAATACAGATGATAAAGTGTAAATACAATAATATTAATAACAATAGGAGCAATCAATAAGCAAAAACAAGACACAGAAATTACATAATATCTGCCAACTTTGACCCATCATGACTGCCAATACAAAATTAAAGTTTTGTTGAAAGTTACTTTAAGCTAAAGAAAGTCTAGAGCTTAAGTAAAAACAATAGGCATAATTTGCTAGTTGGACAGTAGTTTGCATTAATCAGTAACTAACTGGTTAACAGTTTCCGATGTTTAGCATGCTTGAGGAAAATACTGAAAGCCTCACATGACCATGTGTCCCAGATGTAAACAGACAATATGGTGGATCGCAAGATGATTGAAAAGCAAAAATTCACCCAATTTGATGGGTAATTAACGAATAATGTCATATTTTTATATTCTTAACATAAACCACAGATAACATGATACCTTTTAAGGTCTCAACCCAAAATGTTAACAATTATAACAATTGTGTTAAATCTCTCATGAAGTGATATACAGAAGAAAACAGTTAAACCAATCATGCAGTCAACTAGTATTTAGGTAACCTAATAATTGGTTAGTACAGTACTTAAAGCTTTACAACACATCTACATACCAAATGTCACTACTAGTTCCATATCCCGTCTCCTTGACAACCTCAGGAGCCATCCAATATGGAGTTCCTCTCATAGACTTGAGCAATCTGTTTTTGGACTGTTCAGTGACTTTTGTGCTGACGTTCAGACAGAGTCGCTTGGCACAACCAAAGTCAATGAGTTTGATCACTCCGTTATGCATCAACATGATGTTACCACCTTTGATGTCCCTGTACAGAATAAAAGTACAACACAATGTTACTGTTTAACTTGGGCATTCACCATTCATCTTAAATGCATGGCAATACACAGTTTCGCAGTAGCTGCTCCTACTGAATGGAACAAGCTCACTCAAACCTTCAGAGCCCAAGACTATTTTACTGGGTTTAGACAACAGCTGTAAACTTATCCACTTAGATTAGCATATCCCTCCTCCATAGCTGTTTTCCCCTATCTAATGCTAATGTGGACACAGACTCTTTCTGGCAATTATATTATCTCTTTGTGGACATCAGAGCTTTAGAGGATGTCTTCATCCAGTTGGCTCTTTATAAATACTTCATTATTATTACTAAATTCGTCAAAACAGAAAGCAAACTATAAATGCAAACGTTTAACAAATCATGCACCACTTCCACTGTTCTAAGTATGCCTCCTAATCACCTGATTACGCAGTCTGGACTGTAATCTTGTCAGCCCTGTGACCTTGGTCAGGAGTGGAATCATTGTGACTGATACCAGTCAAAAATATTCATTGACAAGGTGTTTAAAAAAACGATCTATCTTTTGTGTCTAACAATCTTGTGCAAAGAGATGATTAAGTTGAAGAGTCTGATCTTAATCTTCTCTCTAGTTTTCCAGAGTGAATAGCACTTCGTGTCATGAGTTCCCTTTATGAATTATGTGGTTTGGGTCAGGTCATTAGTCTTATCTTTTTGGTCAATTTTTTACACTGTGCAACTTGCATGTTTCTTCTGGGATGTTCCGTTTTCCCCTTCTCTTTTGACTAGATCAGTCATAGCATTGGATAATTATCTTATTTAGTGTACACTCTATATTAGGGACGGGTCGGTAGTTCCGGTATCTCGGTATCGAGAGCATTTTACTGAAATACTGTGACGAGATTTTACAACCGCCACTTCGCTTGTTAGCACATATAATGGAAGGAAGAATTAAAATATTAGAAACATACTCAAAATCTGAAGAAATTATAAGCTTTTCTCCCCCAATTTTCATGCATTTGCAGACTTTATACAGTACTATCGATTACGTTGAGCAGAACTGCCATGTTTAGGTTACGACAATTTATAACCTCAATTTCGCTTGTCAGCTCATATAATGGAAGGAAAACTTAAAATATTGGGAACAAACAAGAAATCTGAAGAAATTATAAGCTTTTATCTTGTATTTCGGGCATTTGATCACTTTTATTGTGATGTCGTGAAGAGGAAACGTCCATGTTTGTTTGGGATTTACTAAAACGCGGAATCCCGGAATCGGTACGGTTTTGCATTGGCGACCTACCGATGTACATATTTTTCATACCGACCCATCCCTACTCTATATAGTGAACTTTGAATACACATTATAGGGTAGATACAACGTACAGTGGGTATTATAATAAATATGCCTATTGTCCCTAATTTTGAATTTCATCAAATAACAAAACAAAAACATACACTCCTTGTCCTGTAGACTTGGATCGCAATGCACAGTTCTCTTTTTGTGAACAAATGTTAAAATATGCACCACTCGTATAAATTCTTTATTATCACCCACCTGTGTATGACACTGTTAGCGTGTAGGTACTCCACTCCTTGCAGTATTTGCTGTGTGTAGTTGGAGAAGACTTCCTCCTCCAGTGCTCCGAACCTCGCCAAGATGTTAGCCATAGAGCCTCCAGGTACAAACTGCATGAATATGCTGACGATATTGTCCTCGAGGCTGGTGCCAAGGTACCTATGGTAACAAAAAGAAAAGATAATCAATTTTAATTCAGTATTATTGTTGGACATCAATACTTAACTGTCTGTGTCTTCTTTCATCTTATTTCACCCCAGTAAGTTCTGTTGTTTCAGTGCTTTTAGTAACTCTAGCAAGTCTGTTATTTAACCAAGTCAATCCATATCATACAGTTGTTTCTCAGTTTAACTGACTCACTTCACCAGTCAATTCTGTTATTTTACGCGATGACACCACACTAAGTTATGATTTTTAGTGTTTAATTAATTTACTTACCATATACCAATATTGTGTAAAGAAACCCCTTATACAGCTAGTGGTGGTGGACCAGTTCACGCCCGTGTACCCATTCACGCCCACCCCTAAATTTCTCCAAAACAATCACAGTTACACAATAAATGACAAATGTATATGATCAATTTGATAATTATCTATGATGTGGTAAACATCTTTTCTGTGAAAAACTATGAATCTTTCAGAAAATTGAGCGTGGGCGTGAATAGTTACACGGGCGTGAATTGGTCCACAACCACTAGATTTCAGTGTTTTATGTAAACTAATGCCACTAAATTCCCATGTCTATTATTTTATATCAACCCACCTCACTATACTCTCATACTCCAGTGTTTCAGCTCAACTCACCCTATTATATTTTGATATTTTTGTGTTTTATATCAACTCACCTCAGTATATTCTTGTGTTTCAGTGTTTTATATCAACTTACAATACAACAATCCCATGTTATTATTTTATATCAAGTTACATGACTGTTTTCTCATGTTTCTGTTTTTTATATCAACTCATCCTAATATAGTTTCACACTGCAGTGTATTATATCAACTCACCCCATTATATTCTCATGTTTCAGTGTATTATATCAACTCCCTATATTCTCATGTTTCAGTGTATTATATCAACTCACCCCATTATATTCTCATGTTTCAGTGTATTATATCAACTCCCTATATTCTCATGTTTCAGTGTATTATATCAACTCACCCCACTATATTTTCATGTTGCAGAGTTTTTAGTAGTTCCACCTCTTGCTGTATCTTCTCGTATTCCAACTCGGTTCTCTCCATGTCCTCTATGTTCAGCTCAATCTGCTTCACCGCGATCAGACCGCCGTGATTCGTCAGCCCGCACCAAACGACCCCATAAGCACCCTTGCCCAGCATGTTACCACGCTTCCACTGGATGGTGTCACCTAACACAATCAACAAAATAAATAAACTCAGTGGTGTAGGCTTTGACAAACGAGCGTTGGGAATTGCCTCCACACTGAAAACAATTGTATAATGACACACTTATGGCAAAAGGGTTTGCCTATGATGCTCCCAAGGTATGGCATGACTTGCCAGATGACATCCACTCTGCCACATCTCTTTGATCTTTTAGGAAGAAAATGAAAGTTTATTTCTTCACAAAAACCTACCCACCCTAGGTTCATTGTATTGTCCCGATTGTCTCTGTGGTATGGACTCCCCGACCCATTTTAAGTCTCTGGACTATGATTTTTTTTAATCTTTTTTGGAATTGTTTTGTTCCTGGTTGTTGTTCCTTAAAAATAAGCTTGTGTCAGCAATTTTGATTGGTTGAGAAGAGTAAATCTCTGGATTAAAACTCTGTATAAAGTCTCCTCCCCCACATTAAGGTGCCATTTAATAGTAAAAACAAAAGAGAGAAAATGAATTCAGTGGTTCAGACTGACAACTGGGGTTGGGATTTGCCTCAAATTTTCCAGATCGATTATTCAACCAGTATCCTTCACTGTAAACAATTCTAATATGTCATGCTTATGTCTGCAAGTTGACCAGTTGAGAGGCAAAAATCATCAATCATTAAAGAGAAACTTTATATGTCATTTGACAACTATTATTATACAAGGGTAGTAATAATCCATCATGGTTGGACTTTATGCAAAATTCTAAAATGGTAGGCAGCGCAGTGAACGTGGACTCGTCTTTTGCGCCGTTTTGGAAACGCGAATATAGAACGGTAAATTAAATAACGCGGTTGAATTCTACGCACATCGTCCCTTTGAGTACAAATGTAAACAAACAACTCGTGGTAAAATAAACATATGCAGCAAATATGAGGTCACAGTATTCAGTGTATATTCTTATCAATCCCCACTTATTTTATTTAAAGATCGACTACTCATTAATATTCATGAGATCACGGAATTCTATGGGGGATTTCCTAACAATATTTTGAACAAAAGGCAGCTCGCACATCCATCTAAATGCATCTTTCCTTTGGGCTTCGTGGCTTTAATATTCAGCCAATCAATAGTTTAAAACCATCATAAAGCACTTGAATAAGTCTTTTATTCGTGTACTATAGTCTCAGATAAGAAGTTTAGAACCACCTTCAAGGTACTGAACTGACAATACTTGATTATTACAACACTAGGCATGGACAGACAATGAACAACTTTTCTCAGTAAGGCGATATTGGATGGGGTCAGATTTGAATACTGTGTGTTTATGATACAGAAATGGCAAATAACAAGTAAACGTATGCTCACTGGTAAGCACTGAGTCTACTACCATTACACCAGTGTACCACCAAAATATATAAAACGAGAAAAATTTTAACTGCAAAATAAAGAAAATGGAAATCCAGTGTAATCACTTTTCTTAAATGTGTACTGAATATAAGTAATCCTCACCATCCTCAGACATGACAGTAGCCCGGCTGCTGGCGGCACTGCGCCGTCCCAGTCGACTGGTCACTACCACAGATCGGTCATCCACTAGTGTGGCCTCACTGTCCAGAGAAGGGATGTTCACTGAGCCAAAACTAGACAGACTGTCCACAGGGAAGTAGTTAGGCTCCTTGTTCTGTAAAAAAAAATAAGTAGCTGCTTGATTGATGGAAAAAAATGATTGGTTGCTTGATTAAATTACTGGTTAATTGACAACATGACCTTTTGAATGCAGCTGACTGAATGTTTGGTTGATTGACTTAGTGCTGGATTACTTGACTGCATGATTGGTTGATTGACTAAATGATTGACTGAATATTGTGTTCGACTGAATGAGTTACTTGTTGATTGACTGAATAATTCATAGTAAGGAAACTAGCTAACCTGTCCATTGGACAGCAGTGAAAAGTGGAAGCATGTAAAAAGTGAGTGGTTGGTTGGTTGAAAGACTGACTGACTTAACAAGTGACTGACTGATGGACTGAATGATTGATAGTTAGAACACTACAAATGCAGCCCACGAGGAAATGATAAAGTTAAATGCCTCTTTATTGAGTGATATAGTGACTGACTTAATGGTTGACACAGTGATTGACTGGCAAAATAAGTCTCTCATTGAGAAGGAGAAAGATATTCATTCATGTGCAAGTAGTAAACGCCCATGTCAAATTATGATAACTAGCTTGGTTGGTTAAATAATTTAATGATTTACCAATTCATAGAAGGTTCTAGCCAAATACTCATGCAAGTGATTGGCTTGTTGCATGATTATTTAACTGGTTGATTTATTTATACAAACAAATCTAGACATCTTGTTTATGAGAAACTTGTGAGGTTCATTGTGGTCAGACTGACAAGGTCATAGGAACAGATCATCATATGTATAATTCTGTGGGATCTTATATTCTAATAGCTGCAACATTTATTATTTGAACCAAAAATTGACATATTGTAATTACACAATCAAAGGTGTAAAACTAAATATTTCCCAGATTTTCCAAATGGTTGCCACATCCTTCATAGACCAACTGGTTTACTGATATTTTTTACCCGATGTACAATTGCCAATACAGTTTTATTTGGTTTCATAATTAGTTTACGTATCTTTCTATTAAATATTTACACATTTCTGTAACAGTTTTCAAGATTTAACATGCTCAAATTAAACTACACAAACACAAAGCATTCCACAGCAAGTAGAATCAAAAGATGGGGAAGAAAAGGAAAAACATTTAAGAATTTTTTGTAGCTTAAGAGAAGTAATACATAACATATTTTTGCTTCCCCTAGTGCAAATTTTATTATCACAGCTCAGTCTTGAAGGGGAGCTTAAGGGATGTGATTAGTTTCAAGGGCTCTCAAATTATTTATTTATTTACAACAAAAACACTGTACACAAACTATTCACCTCTTCTTTGTCCAAACTGGCAGCTCGAAATGATTCCTTCTTCCTCACAAACCGAGGGCTCTTTTCCAGTGCATGTTTGTCACTGGGTTTTGTTCCTGGTGCTTTTGGAGGCTTCCCCATCACCCCAGCACCTGCTTCTGAATTCTCCTCCCTAATCGATGGTGACAGGGCACTTTTGGGGGCCATTGCTTGGTTTCCAGGTCCAACCTTCAGTCCCAAATTTCGAACAGTGTTCAAGAGTTTATCCAGCTGTTTTCGTTCCAGGTCATTTAAGTCTTCAACTTTGTTCTTCCATTCTATGAGTTCCTGCAATTCAGCATTTGACCTGTTCCGTACCATTCGGACAATGTCATCTTCGCCTTGGTAGGGTTCGTTCAAAAGCTGACGTGCTGTTAATTGACCGTCTGATTCAGAGTCTTTTCTTTGGGAGCCTGGTTCATATAGAAGACAAGGGTGACGTGATTGGCTTTCATCCAACCACAATGTCGAATCTTAGGACGGCACTGGGTGTTGAAATCTGTAAACTCTGTATTATCGCCCGCATTTGGAAACCACTCTCGGGGAAGTTTTCAGATTTGTGTCGCGAGATGGGTAGTTGTTTACAAATATAAAGGGTCTGTAGATGCGCAGTTTTACAAAGCTGGTTTAAGATGAAAACCACCAGCATATTTTCTGTCCACGGACTTGCCTCATTAATATTAATGAGCAAATATGTGCAGTCACGGCAGTTCTTTGTGGGGTTTCCTGACAATATTCTACAAGGCTGGTTTAAGATGAAAACTACCAGCATATTTCCTGTTCGCGGACTTGCCTCATTAATATTAATGAGCAAATATGCGCAGTCACGGCAGTTCTTTGTGGGGGTTTCGTAACAATATTTTACAAGGCTGGTTTAAGACAAAAACTACCAGCATATTTCCTGTTCACGGACTTGCAGTTTGAAATTTGATTTTAAAATGAGAAGACATATTTCAATTTTGAAGCGTGGATATATAGTACTGTATATGGATATTTTACAGAAGCAAATTGTAAGTATTTAAATAAAATATTCGTGTGTTGTTTCTACAATATTACGAATAGCCACAATGAGCGAAAATAGGGAGCCGCAGATTATGCTGTATTTTACCACTGTCCTGTGAAATTTTTCTGCTGTCCATGTTATAAAATATTGTCAGGAAATAAGATTAGCGAACTGCTTTATTTTGTAAATATACTGTAAAACAATTTGGAAGACAAGTTCCTCCAAAATAAGAAACGGATTGACAGAAAAATGAAATCACCTGATAACTTCTAGGACATTGAAAAGCGCCTTCGCGTGGTTGAATGTAAAACTACGGAGTTTGAATATTTTCATTGTCTCTGCAAGAGGTGTCCTCGATTTTGATTGGCTAAACGAAAAATGTATAGTACTACCGTGACGTCACTTCAGTCATTAATTTCTTTGCGGTTTATTTGTTTGACAAATGGGTAGATGCGCAGACAACAATTTTACACTAACAGTGAGTGCGTGATACACCAGCAGACAAATAAATTAATTGGGGCTTCACCAGCAGACGAAACGGTTAAAAAAGACTCGTTCGAGTAGGCCATGACAATGGGTAATACAATAGGTTCTAGGACATACGGGACCTTATAGAAAGCCAGACGTAGTGCCAGACATGCTTTTTACTTCATAAAATATAACTGAATAAAAGCATTAAAAATCTTCAAAATGGCAGAGTGTATAATATACACCTTAATGTACCGATATGTGAACAAATATTATTCAGAATTTGATATTTAAGGGTTTAAATGGCCAATTTAAAATTGTGGCCGCAACTCAGTACATAACTCGAATCAAAGATTCGACTAATAAAAGTATGACTCTACATGTGAAAAAAAATAACAGAATAATACTTCAATCATTTGTCAATTTCAACAGATTCACATCAAATATTAAATTAAAACAAGGCAAGTAGACACAGAGTCTGCTCAAATATAACCAGAATACAACCTAAAACCTTCTCACAAACTTTTCAATCACTACATACCATACTTTAACCATGCACACTGGTTAATTTTTTGATTACTCTGACAACTGGATTTTCAGTTTACTTAAAACTTTTGCATTAATGGCTAGTTTTGTGATTTTAACTGCCAGTGGTAAATTTATGAAATTATTACAAAATATGATTCTAGTGAGGATGTTATTCTGACAAACCGGCTACATAAAATTGTCTCACATATCTCAATGACTGTGGACCATAATAATAAACCAGCAAATTTCAATTTTTCATTTTGTTTAGTACACTTAGAACCAGTTACAAAAATTGGAAGCAGTACCACCCTCAATGTATGCCAAGATCACTCTACAGGAGTTAACATTTTCTTGTATCCCAAAGTCTGTGAAAAGCCTCAAAACACAGACATGGAAATTTTAAAAGGTTCAACACTTCATGGGAAGCCATGAAAACCTACAGAAAACCACAGTATGTAAAGTTTATTTACAGAAGTATGGCAGTAAATGAAGGGATGAGATACTAGGTAAAGCAATACCCCCTGTAATGTGACAGGGACATAAGCTTAACTCTGTGTTGTTTTTAATTTTTCCTTATATTGATTCATTGAATTCATATTTAGTTATTTATCATACATACCAGTGGTTGAACTGGTTGAAATAATCAAAATCAATTTCAAGTGCTTTGAAATGAACAAAATCTGGGTTGTTATTCACAAAAAGGATCAAGTTAAGGAAAAAATCAGCTCAAGTTTAGAACTGTTTATTCTAAACTTAAGCTAATTTTTAGCTCAACTTGATCTTGATCCTTTCTGTGAGTCGTAACGACCCCTGGTATACTTTGTATGCTCGTAAATGATTTGGTGAAATTTAAGTGTCAGCATACATGTGCTATATTTTAAAACTGTCTTTCACAACATATTTAATAGGAAATAGCTTCCATTTTACCCCCATACAAAGGAAAAGATAATTAAACCATTTTAACAATAATTGGCTCTTAAGCATTGTTCACATTTTTCAAACCAGAATTACAGTTTACCACTGGCATCACTAGTATATCCTACATTCAACAAATGCAATCAGCCTTAAGCTTACCTTGTCTCTTTTCACTTGAACCCTGCACTTCTCTGAACGACTTTTGTCCTCCATTATTCATGATGTCCTCAAACTCCTCCCTTGACATCCCTCGTTCGGTGGTTTTTCTGCTGCCGCTATTTTTCACTGACCCTAGACTTAGTGAAGGATTCGGAGTCGACTTCAGTATCTCTGCAATCATTTCATCTGTCTCTGGATCAATACTCTCGGAGATACTCGGGTGGCGTGCTCTGGGACGAATTCTTGGGGTCGCCTCTTTTCTTTCCGCAGGCATGGAGTTGTTTCTCCTCATTTTTGTCTTTCTATCCTGATTACTTGCCCGACCAATTCTGGCACTGACTGCCTGCTTGTTAGAATTTACACTGGAGGCAGCCTGGCTGTTCTTTTGTTTACCATAGATTTCTGGGAATTTAGAACCTAGGATATCATTCAGTTCAGCCTCGCTCACCTGACTATCAAATTTATCCAAGGCAGAACTGGTCTGTGGTAACATTTCTCCTTTATTTTTCTCCACCCTTGCTGGAACTTTGTCTATATTAGATTTGAACTCTCTTGACTTCCTCACACTATCTTTAGCAGTTCTGCCAGTGTTTAACATTGACCTTGAAGAATAACCTTCACCAAAGACATAGTTGACCTCATCATGGACAATCTCCACATGTTCAGGAATATCCTCAAAGTCAGATTCTGAATTGTCTGAATCACTGACCTGGCCAGGTATGGTCCCAGATACCAAAATAGTCAGCTCCCTCTGGCAACCTTGACTGCTACTTTCACCTTCAGAGGCACCTTGCAGGAAACCAGGATGCAAGGTGATGTTGATTTCATCTTCTTCAGAGTCATCGCTGACTTCATCGCTACTGTCCTTTAAGGTAACAGCTTGCACATCTGTCTTGTCATTACATCCTGTCTCTATATGCCATCCAATCCCTCCAATTAGAGCCACATTTGCATCTTCCACATTGTCTGACAAAGCTGTATTACCTTCCCCCTCCTTCTTCTTACCTTTCTTTTTCTTCTTTGAACTCTTTGGCCTTTTCTTGCTCTCCTCACCACCTGCATTTGCTTTCTGCCGAGTTCTCCTCCCTTTCCCGGCAGACCCTTGCCTTTCTGTCTTCCCTTTCACATCTGTTTTCTTCGTCCCTACATTTGCCCGAGATTTCCCAGACCTCGGAGGCTGATCCCTTTTCTCTGCTGCTTCTCTTTCTTTGGCCATCATCTCTTGGAATTCCTTCATCCGCCTCTCATTTAATGACTCAAAGGGATCGACAATTGTTGGTCCAGTATGGTCCTCATTCATCTCAGACGCATCTTTTCTACCTTTTTCTGAAATGTCTTTATTATTTGAGAGTTTAACGTTTATTAAACTATCTCCAGTTTTTACTGCTACCTGCTTAGTTACTGGCAGTGGCGGCCGGGCAGGAGGCGATTTCTTTGTCTCAGTATTGTCTTTATTAGCAGTACTGATGCCTGTAGCAGATGGTATGGTAGCAGAGGACACAGGGGTTACGCCATGTTTTAGAGTATTCACTGACAAGCTTGTCAGTACACCTGTCTTCGACACTACAAAGTTTTCTCCAAATTCAGCAGGTGGACTTAAGGAGCCATTACTAGAACAGCTACTTGTGGAGGTTGGACGACTTCCAGTTGAACGCTTTCTCCTAGGTGGAGCTACTGGTGCTTCACCTCGGTTGAATATTTCTGGACTAACATCTCCCTTTTTTGTACTGTCTTTTGCATCACTTTGGGCATTTTTACATACACCACTTTGAACAGCTTGAGGTACCGTTTGCTTATTATTTGAATTATCTGTCAGTTTGACCGTCATGGTTGTTGTGTAATTTGACTTTGGCTTCGATAGATTCCTCGTATCTTTTGCAACAGATTTACTGGTTTTGCCACTATTTGGTCTATTTGTCCCACTTTCCCTGTCTTTACCTCCTGAAAGCACAGTAGATTTAACATTACTGGACTCTGTTTTACCTGATTTATCACTTGTAACTTGAGAAGATGCCACGCTTTCAGAAGATCCAGCTTTTGCTGGTATATCAGCAGTCTGTTTTGAGCCTGACACAGATGACTGAGAGGTACTACTTCCTGTCACACCAGCTGGACGAGACATTCTGGCATTGCTTGATACAGATCTGGATGTGGGATTAGAACGTCCTCCACTTGTGATAGGACCAGAAGTCTGGTGTCTGTGTTGTCCAGTATTCGAAACACTCCTAGAAGCAGCACCAGTCTTAGTATTAATACCACTATTACCGCTACTAACTGATGGATGACTATTACTACCTGAAGTGTTTCTGTTACCACCAGTTTCACTGGCATTTGGCTTTGGTGAGGAATCTACTGCTTCTTGTACGTGGATAACCTTGGTCATCTGAGATGATGAAGTAGGTTGGCCACGTTCCTTTGAAGACGGAATATGTGGGGTGCGAACTGATGTATTAGCCATTTTGGGCTGACTTGCAGAGATTGATGAGGAATTGCCAGTTTTGTTTTGTGATGTATTTAAATTACTTCTGTCCTTATTATCTTTGGTTATATTACTCTTCAGCTGCATCACCTGTGGTTGAGTATTGTTATTGCCTGACGTTGATGCCACACCAGAAACTTTTCCATTTGATGAATCCTGTCTGGCCGTGGTTTGTTGGTTAGTTCTGGTTCTACTAACTGTATCATCGATACTCTTATTAGACTGTTGAGATCTGTTGCCAGTTTTTGACACCGGGGCATTCTGTTGTGGCCTTGAGCTAATAGACTGACTAGCTGAGGCTTTTAATTCACTAGTACCTTTAGGTGTGCTTTTTGCAGGACTTCCTACACTTGAGGTGGGTTTGATTACAGAATTGGTTGCACTCGACTTCTGAACTGTCTTTACATCTTTAGTGCCATCTGCAGCACTATTACTGTTAGGCGGTACTTTCATAACATCATCTGCAGAAGATTGCTTAGCATTTAACTTGGTTGCATTGTCTTGAGCTGCCGTCCTTAGCTTGGCACTTACATGACCTTGTTTGCTAAAGTCTTTGCTATTTGAAACATTGCCACTCCTGCCAACTCCACCAGCAGAATTGGCATAAGAATTTGCACTTGTTTGACCTTGTCGGCCAACTGAGTCTTTGTTGGCTGAAATATTATTACTCCTGCCAGCAATACTTGTAGAAGTGGCACTGGAGCTTCCATTTGTTTGACTTTGTCGGCTAGTAAAGTCTTCGTTGGCCGAAACGTTACTATTCCTACCAGTGCCATTTAAGGAACTGGGATTAGAATGTCCACTGTCTATGGATTTCCTCGTAACACTTGAACTTAATCCAGTTTTCTGAGAGGAAGAAGTATTATCAACTTTCATAAATCCTGTATTCTCACGAACATTTGAAAAATTTGTTTTTCTTTTAGATTTCAAACCACTGTTTCTGTTGTTGTCACCCATTTGTTGGTCTGCCTCTTCAATTCCTGCCATGGCGGACAAGGCAGAGGTACTGTTCGAATGTGGCAAGGTATCCAGGTACTTGTCCTCAATTTGTTGGGTACTGAGCGAGTGCTCCAGTTTTGCGCCGACTTTGGACAATGCAGCGCTATTGTCTTTCCCACCTGCTGATGACTTGGTCTTTGCTGGCTTCCCGTCAATTTTTATCACCACTTCGTGCTTATGGCTTTTTGCAGTTTTGTCATTGGTTTTACAGGTCTGTTCTTGATTCCTGGGTGAGCCATTAGACAAAGTACTCATGCTGGAGTTGACACTGCTGCTCTTGGAGCTGGATTTGTCCTCGGGTAGGCCACTGTCATTTGAACTGTTCACCTGTGTCTCCTCAATCCTACAATGTAAAAAGGTTTTAACAAATTAGTCAAGATAAGTATAACACATTTTTATGAGAGTCTTATTAAATGAATACGTTCCATATAGGGGTGAGTTGGTAGTGTATTTTTTCATATCGGTATCCTGTCAGTGCAAATAACTGTTCCAATTCCAGGACACTGAGGAAGTTGTGAATAAGTGTAACCTAAAAAGTAATTGAACCACTTACAGGAAATGAAGTTGATGAAAACATTTTAATCATGGCAGTTCCGTTCAAAGATCAATATAGATGTCTTCATTTCTCCAAAAATATGGGATATAAAAGTTAGTGTTTAGCTTTTAAGCTTTATGGTTTGTTTCTAATATTTTTCAGTTTTCCCACAGATATAGGTGATGACAATCAAGAGGCTGGTTGTAATATATCAGTAAAATGGTGATGATACCTGTGCTACTGACTCTCCCCTAAATTGATATGAAGTATTCTGTATATTTTGGGCAGACAAAGGTCAAGGTTGGGGTTTTATGTCCCGTTCAACAGCCAGTTGATTCATTCATGTTTCGTGCATTTTTCACTGTTAGTATCGTATCCAATGAACAAGGTATCTTTCAACTGCTAACATACTGTAACCATTTTACCTGAAATCTCCATCTTTGAGGACAGATTTACACCTCAATGTGCCAGACGTCTCTTCATCAGAACGAGGGGAAGTCTCCTGTTAACAAACACAAATATACAATGTCTTAAGGTTTGATCAAAGGTTACAGGAAGTAGAATCCTGGTAAATATGGTAACATCACTCTTAGTTTTCTTTTTTTAAAAAAAACTTCAAGGAAATCTTATAGAATACAGAAGTGAGCATTTTTAAATTCTTTAGAATTATGAAAATATATGGTATACTAAAACGCAAAGTCTCAGAATCGGTACAGTTTTGCATTGGTGACCTCCAATGTAAACATTTCCCTACCATCATATGTCTTAAATAGGCACAAACAGGAAGTACCCAATAAATTTGAACCAATTCAGTTCACTGATACAAAAGTACATCTTTGCAAGCTGTATGTTGATTGGTAGTCTGTCAATTTCTGTTGGCTATATCATGTAGAATTAGAAATGATATTATCCCTACTGAAAACAAAGTTTTATAAAGACGGTATTTTACCTGTATTCCAAGCCAGTGGAAGTTATTGAGACAAGTATATCCTGTGATTTGTAAATCCATCTTTTTCTAAGTAATTTTACTCCTTTGCAGAAACTTTACATTCTAATATCCTACTGTAGCTTATGTAGATGTTATATTATACAAAGTTATGTAGATATGTTAGTGCTATTCCTTTAAACATTCACATTATATTCTAATCTGGGTGATCTGCTAAGTTTCTTGTTTATTTTTTCCCTCATTCTCTTCACACATTTACTGTATATTCATTTCAACTGTATAAATAAATAAATAATCTGGTAAAATGCCAGTCTTGTAATATCAGTTATAGTGACTTCAGATACCTTTATTATCTTCTTTTTCAATAAAATATCAAAGTATATGATATATAATATATCATATTTGCATTTTTGTGCAATATATCATTTCCTTAACCACTAATCTCTTGTGAAGTCAGTTTTTCTTTTCCCCTACAATGTTTTATACTTTCTCAAACCATATCACATCCTACTCAACAATAATATCCCTTACTTGTGTTATATCACAAGTAACATCAGATTAAATCAACACTTTCCAAACAAAATCCCTAAACTGTCACTCTTTTTTTTATTTTTGTTTTCAATTTCTTAACATTTCACTTACAGTAAATGTTGCAATATCTTCACTTAGTCTAAACATATGGGCGAAATATAGTAATGTTAACACATAAATCATGTCATTCAGTTTTCCACATTTTTCACAATACCAAAATATTATGTCAGCCAAGCCATATTATTATTGTTTATTAGGTTTTTATTGAAAATCAATAGCGCAATATTTCTGCAACCTATAAATGTGCATTCACCATGACAGCCAAGTATTGAGTCAGCCACTTTTATTCTTCACACCACAAAAGAAACCTGGATCACTGAGGTCATTATGTATTCATTAAGTTTTACCTCCCAGACCTCAAGCAAAGGTCACCTTAACTTCAGAAAACTATTCTTCTGTTTTACCCCAGCCTATACTTTGGAATATCTTGTATTATTCAATAATTATTTTCCATTGATTTTTTTTCATACCATTTTTGTGATAAAGCATTTAATGAATTAGATAGCATGTTTCTAATGTGGATACGGTTATACTTAAGGTAACGGTTTTTGCGTCTGGATAAAATATTGTAATTTGATAAAAGTGAATTGATTTTCTTGTTGTGATAGATATTTATGGGTCTTATGCACACAAGTTATAGACATGCCTATAAACAAGACAGAAAGAGAACTACAGGTACCGTAAATCCTTGCAATTCTGCTAATTTCTGCACATAATTTCCACTCTGCCATAGTAGTTTCAGTCTTTATAAAATTGGCTCACAATTGCTTCAACATAGACATGACCCAATTTCACAAGACATGCCATTTTTCATTCAATTTTACCGGGAATTTGCTTAATTGATATCAGTTTCTATAAGAAAATTCTGAAAACTGCCAATTGTTCAATTGTTCTGACTTACTTCTTTTCTGTACTTTATATCCCAGATAATCCATTACAGTGAGTGTACTCTTTAAGGACTCATATTGTTGGTACTCATAAAGACGCTCTATCTCACACTCAAATATAATCCCAATAATTTAGAAGTTAAGTTTTAAGGTTAAATTTAAACTCAAACTCAAAGACATCAAGTAATGTCAAAGTTAGCATATACTTAGACTGAAGCTCATTTTATAAGCCCTGTATTTAGTGATTATATTAGAATTTACATGGCCGGAGCCTTTTATGTTTGAGTTAATACAAGGACAGCCACATTGATTACAAATTAAATTTTGTGACAATATTTTTGATTTTGCTGGGAGTATATACTAAGCAGGTAGGACTTCACTCAGGGATACCAAATGTGAGTTTATTCTTATGTGGGATAGAGTTTGATTTTTTTTTAAACCAGCTCAGGACAGCCCAGTGACAAGGTTTTCAGACTTTGGGCTTTGTTTAAGCATGGATTAACCAGTTAAACAATGATTTATTAACGGTCTAATTGTTCAGTTGATATACATTACAGAACTATTTTAGATATTTTATTTGGAAAGTTTATTGAAATTGACAATTTTAATATCAATAAGATTGAGACATATAGAATAATACTGAAATATTGATATATGGGTCAAGCATTTTTTCTGTTGTGGGGAATTTTACATTCTGTGGCAAACTTCCATACTCTGTATTTGATGACATTCACACAAAAAGGCTTTTATTTATCAATAATCCTTTCAGACGATCACAATGGCTGAATGTTCAGAATAATACAAGTTGTAAAATGGTATTGAAAGGCCCCGACCAGTCATTTACAGAGGGAATAATGGTTATTAATAGAAGAAAAATGACCTTTGTTGATATTTATAATCTACACAAGTAAAAAAAAAATGACTTCATGTTTTGTCAGAGAATAAGCTTGCTAAGTGCTTTGGATGTAAAGCATTGTATAACTACAAATGGAAAGAATTGAAGGAAATACTGCATTGATTGCACATACAAGCGAGGCTGTCACCTAATATGGCAAATTTTCAAATTTTAACACTTGCTACCAAGAAATACTGTTCCCTGGTCACTTCACCATATAAAGATACTAGTATTTTAGAAGAGTCTCCTTCAGATCTACAGAGAAAGCAAACTATTTTTAAACATTCTTGTTAAAAATTTCTATGCTGTATTGGGTACTCAAAAATGGGTTGACTATATTGAAAGCATAAGGGAAAAACTAGAAAGTACTAAAAGTGTGCAAACCTCCGATAAGGCACTCTTGAAACTATTTTAATATTGTTTATCTCCCTAAATACCAGAACTATCCTTTGTCAAGAAACAAAGTACTTATAAGCAGGGCAGACATCAGTACATAATGAATGGTAATATATGTGCACATACTGAGGACCATTAGCTCTGTGTCACAGGTGGGCAGGGCTTGACCAGTGAATATAAGAACGTCAATTTTCAGCTGGAGATTTGTCTCTCTCTGCCTACATGGATTTCAATGCAACATGGACCAGCAGAAGCTCTGTAAAAGTGCCTTTTGACTGATATGTATGACATATCTGTAGGTTACATAGCCTCAGAAATATTAAGGAAAAATGGGCACTGGTCGACTAAATCGTAAGACTGATTATCTATAGCAGGGGGTACCAGGGTACAGAAAACAATATGTTCCTGTCTCTACGCTATTTTCATCAAATATAATGGCTAGTGGTAACTAACACACACAAGGCTGAAAGGGGTTTCGGTCCACTAGTGGGAGCCACAAAGCCATCAGAGACATGAGTAGTACACTGAAGCGGTCACCCATCCCAGTACTAACATAGCCCATGGCTGCTTAACTTCAGTAATGAGACAGGTACTCATCACGCTACACCACAATTCATGAAAGTCTGGAGACCCCCCCAAAAAAACAAATCCCAAAAAACAAAAAAAAACCATTGATCTTTTAGACGAGTGAGCCTCGCTAGAGCTTGCACTTAAAAACCTTTAACTTTTAACAGTCTTAGTTTCAATAAATTTGAATTTGTGGTTCAGACAACTCCAAAAACATTAAACGGAACTTTCCGGAAATTTTATATGCACATAACACTGAAACTGTATTCTGTATTTACAAAATGTCTTACTGTTATATAAATGTCAGGGAATTTTAAAATAACAAAATAAAAAAAAATTTTTAGCATTCTTGTTGGACAACACCATTTAACTCACACACAATGACAAAGTATTTGAATGTGATTACATTACATAGTCTAGTTGACGCAGAAAAACTGGCAGGGAAAAGCTTCATGGAGTCAGTGTCCTGTAATTAGCTCATAAACAAAGTCACCTTGGTGAGACACCATGAAGAGAAAAGGTGATATAATGCCACAAACACAGCAGAACATCAGCAAACAGCAAGGTCTCTTGTGAATAACAATTATCCTGTTAAATTAGCCTCTGGATTTTCTTTGTGTAACTCTCAGTTAGTAGTACGAAATGTGAAAATTATGATGGCAATTGAATATAAAAGACTTGCTGTCTCTTTAAATTTTGAGCTATTTACCTTTTACCAGAGCTGTTAAAAGTCTTAGAGTGCTTGGGTAAAATGATGGGTTATATGGTTTTCATATTATGGAGTTCAGAGTTGGCATAAAATGATGAATTTCTATAGACTAAAATAGCCCATTTTTCCGCAACTAAGGTATGACTGTTTATCTGTTTGTCTGTCAGTTTGTTTGTTAACAGGATCAAGCAAATGCTTGGGTAAAATGATGGGTTATATGGTTTTCATATTATGGAGTTCAGAGTTGGCATAAAATGATGAATTTCTATAGACTAAAATAGCCCATTTTTCCGCAACTAAAGTATGACTGTTTATCTGTTTGTCTGTCAGTTTGTTTGTTAACAGGATCAAGCAAATACTACCGGCTACATATTAGTACTAGAACAAAATTTGGATCATGAAAATATGAATATACTGAATGAAAAAAAAGCTGCGCTTGAAAATATTCGAAAAGAAAAGGTCAATGGTATAGTAACAAGATCTAGAATTCAGTGGCTTAGTGAAGGTGAAAAGCCAAGTTCTTTCTTTTGCAAACTGGAAAACAAAAATTATACTGAAAAAACAATACGCAAATTAGAATTATCTGATGGCACTGAAATAAAAGACCAGAAGAAAATTTTATGTGAGATAGAAAAATTCTATTCTAAACTGTTTGAAGCAAGAAATATAACACTTTATGAAAATTCACTTGACTATATAAATGTTCAAAATATAAAAAATATTTCAAATTTGAATATAGGTAATCCTATAACTACAGAAGAATTGAGCTTAGTTTTGAAAAAGTCTAAAAATAATAAGTCACCTGGAATAGATGGAATCTCGGCTGAATTCCTTAAAGTATTTTGGGGAAAGTTGAAGATTCTGGTGACGAACGCAATTAATGCGTGTTACTTAAAGGGTGAGCTTTCAGTATCTTTACGAAAAAGTATCATCACATGCTTGCCAAAAGAAAATAAAGACCGTAAATTCATAAAAAATTGGCGTCCGATTTCACTTTTATGTGTCATATATAAGCTTGCTTCTGCGGCTTTAGCAGAAAGACTAAAACCTTTATTAGATATTATGATTTCTCAAAGTCAGTCTGGCTTTATTAAAGGAAGACGCATCAGTGAAAGTACTAGATTGATCTATGACCTTATGTATTACACAGAAAAAAAACAAATCCCTGGGTTGTTGATGTTGATTGATTTTGAGAAGGCCTTTGACTCGGTGTCCTGGAATTTTTTGTACAAGGTGCTAGAAAAATTTGGCTTTGATGAAAAATTCATCAGCTGGATAAAAATGTTCAATAAAAAAATTAATGCACATATAATACAGTGTGGATTTTTATCAGAGCCAATCCCAATTCAAAGAGGATGCAGACAGGGGGACCCAATCTCCCCTTATCTATTTTTGCTAGTAGCTGAAATCTTGAGCATACTAATTGACAAAAATCCAGATATAAAGGGCATACAGATAGGTAGGCAAATGATAAAAGTTACACAATTTGCAGATGACACCACACTATTGCTCGATGGCAGTAGCTGTTCTTTGCAGGCAACATTAAATGTGCTGGAAATTTTTCGTACAATATCTGGTTTAAAGGTAAATTCAGAGAAGACAAAGCTTATATGGATAGGCAGCAAAAAACATTCAAAAGAAAAGCTCCGTAGTACAGCACAACTGCAATGGATAGACACTGAGTTTAGTATTTTGGGTATAACCTTTTCAACTGATTTACACAATATTCCACGCATAAATTATGATAAAGCTCTGGCTAAGGCCAAGAAAGTTATAAATTCTTGGAAGTACAGGAATTTGACTCCAATTGGTAAGATCACAGTTATCAAAACTTTGATATTATCAAAATTTGTACACCTGTTCATGATTATCCCCATTTCAAATACATTTTTAAATAATATTGACAAAATTTTGTACTCATTCCTATGGGCGGGTAAACCGGATAGGGTCTCAAGGAAGGATATCTGCAAAACTAATCTAAAAGGTGGCTTGAAAATGATAAATTTATGTCATTTTGAGAAGAGTTTAAAGCTCGGTTGGCTAAAACTCCTTACCACTAACTATTCCAAGGATTGGTTCAGTATCTTACAGGCCACCGTTGGCGATATAAATAAGTTATATAGAGTAGGAATAAAGTGGACAAGGACTCTTGACTCTAAACTCAATCCATTTTGGAGTACAATTTTCAAATATGCAGAAGACTTTAGTAACAAACAAAAATTTAAAACAAACCAAGACATACTAAATTCTTGCATTTGGTATAATAATGCAATTGGCACTGAAAAAATATTTTTCCCAGATTGGTTCAAAAAGGGTATATATTATGTAGGAGATATTCTGGATGAAAAAGGTGATTTTTTAGAACTACAGGAGGTAAACAATAAATACAGTACAAATGTCAACTTTTTGAACTTTTATACAATCAGAAGAATTTTAGGCAAATTTATTCGGCAGTTTAGAAACGACACAGACTTTCTATTTCAACGACCTAATGTTCCTTTTCATATGCAAATCTTTATACAATCCCCAAAATGTGGAAGAACTGTGTACCAGACACTTAATGAATGTGATGAGGCCCCCTCAGAATGTGAACAAAAATGGTGTCACAGTTTACATTTTGACCATAATATGAATTTTTGGAAGCAAATTTATAAAATTATTTTCCAAACAATATATGACAATAACCTTATATGGTTCCAATACAGAATTGTAAGGAGAATCCTTGGTACACAAAAACACTTGTGCAAAATGAAAATTTCAAACAATGAGGCATGTCGCTTATGTGGCCAAGACTGTGAAACTATTAATCATCTTTTTGTGGATTGCTGCAGAGTAGAAAATCTATGGAAACAAATGCAATCCTGGATCAAGACTGAAATGCGTTTTGACCTAAATCTTGGTGACACAGAAAAAATTCTAGGCTGTGCATTTATGGAGCATTCCTTCTGGCCATTAAATTTTGTTTTAATCATAACTAGATATTATATTTTTATGTGTGCAAAATACAACAAAGAAATATACTTCTCTCAATTGCAGAAATTAATTAGGTCAAAATATACTGAGCAAAAATTGCTGTACCAGACAAATAACAATTGCGAAACCTTTAATATGAGATGGACACAGTGGAAGGGTATTCTTGAAGATATTTCTGAGGATATATAAAACTATAGAAAATATAAAAATTCACTTGTATAAATGTAATTCTGTTGTTGACGGTTTTTTAAACATGTTCATTTGTGACTTTTTTGTACTGATATGTATATGGTTTTGAAGACAATAAAAAAAGGATGGAAAAAAAAAAAAAAAAAAAAAAAAATACTACCGGTTGGATCTTTATGAAAAAAGTGAGATGTGTCTTGGGCCAACTTAGATCCCATTTAAATTTTGAGAGTGAGCTGGAACACTGCCTAGATACAAAACAAGAGGAGAGTGCCCGTGAACGGGCACTGTGTCAGCTGACTGAATGTTTTTGATTTGTGATGGTGATAATGAGAGGAAAGCATAATTATCAGGGAAAGGACTGTACAGAAATACAGTAAATGGTAACTGAACAGCATGTTCGAAAGATATTCCGAAGCTGACAGAAAAAAAGGACAAAAAAGTTGTGCCCTGCAAATGGTATTATGAAATAAAGTGACAAGGTAATTGTTTAAGAGTAAAAAGTAGGTTAAAAATATTTAAAGAAATACTATAAATGCAATATCCTCGTTCGACCATGAAGAAGGGGTCCAAAGGTCAAATCTGACCATACCAAAAGATTCCCAGCCAAAGAATTTAGGATGTTTTACCATCCCAAACCTCTCGGACCAATAATAAGTGAGTCATAGGCACTTTTTAAGTTTGGCTATCCTTGTTTGACCTTGACGGAGGGGTCCAAGGTCAAATCCGACCACACAAAAAAATTCCCAGCCCATGATTTCCTGTAGCTTGTTTACTATCCCAAACCTGTAGGACCAATAATAAGCGAGTTCTAAGCAATTGTAAGTTTGGCTATCCTCAATTGACCTTGAAGGAGGGGTCCCAGGTCAAATCTGACCACACCAAAAGAATCCCAGCCCATGATTTCCTATATGTTGGTTTACCATCCCAAACCTCCAAGACCAATAATACGCAAGTTATAAGCACTTTAAGTTTGGCTATCTTCGTTTGACCTGGAAGGAGGGGTCTAAGGTGAAATCTGACCACACCAAAAGATTCCCAGCCCATGATTTTCTATAGGTTGGTTTTCCATTCCAAACCTCTAGGACCAATAATAAGCGAGTTATAAGCACTTTTAAGTTTGGCTATCCTCATTTGACCTTGAAGGAGGGGTCCAAGGTGAAATCCGACCACACCAAAAAATTCCCAGCTCATGATTTTCTATAGGTTGGTTTTCATTCCAAACCTCTAGGACCAATAATAAGCGAGTTATAAGCACTTTTATGTTTGGCTATCCTCATTTGACCTTGAAGGAGGGTTCCAAGGTCAAATCGGACCATATTAACAGATTCCCAGCCCATGATTTCCTACAGGTTGGATACAATGATTTACTCAACAGTGAGAACCTGAAAGAAGCTATTGCTCAGCTATGCCATGACATAGAGGTCTGCAATTTCACTATGTTATAGCTGACCAAAACGTCTGTGAATAACATATTTAACAAAATACTCTAAATGTAATAGTTTTCAAGTTACTACTGATTTACTCAAGAGTGAGAACCTCAAAGTAACTATTACTCAGCTATGCAATGAGCTACATGTCTGAATTTTTGCTCTGTTATAGCTGACCTAAAAGTAGGTGAACAACATATTTAAGCAAAATACTGTAAATGCAATAGTTTTCAAGTTACAACTGATTTACTCAATAGTGAGAACCTGAAAATAGCTATTGCTCCGCTATGCCATGAGCTATAGGTCTGTAATTTCACTATGTTATAGCTAACCCAAAAGTAGGTGAACAATATATTTTAACAAAATACTCCAAATGCAATATTTTTCAAGTTATAGCCGATTTACTCAACAGTCAGTGCCTGAGAATAGCTATTGCTCAGTTGTGCCATGAGCTACAGGTCTGTAATTTCACTATGTTATAGCTGACCCAAAAGTAGCTAAATAACATATTTGCACAAATTTCTGTAAAGGCAATAGTTTTCCAATTACAACTGATTTACTCAACAGTGAGAACTTCAAAGTAGCTATTACTCAGCTATGCAATGAGCCACAGGTCTGGAACTTCACTATGTTATAGCTGACCCCAAAATAGGTGAATAACATATTGCAACAAAATACTCTAAATGCAATAGTTTCCAAGTTATAAGTGATTTACTCAACAGTGATAACCTAAAAGTAGCTATTACTCAGCTATGCCATGAGCTACAGGTCTGAAATTTTACTATGTTATAGCTGACCCAAAAGTAGCTGAACAACATATTTATACTAAATTCTCTAAATGCAATAGTTTTCAAATTATAAGTGATTTGCTCAACATTGAGAACTTCAAAGTAGCTATTACTCAGCTATGCAATGAGTCACAGGTCTGGAACTTCACTATGTTATAGCTGACCCCAAAATAGGTGAATAACATATTGAAACAAAATACTCTAAATGCAATAATTTCCAAGTTATAAGCGATTTACTCAACAGTGATAACCTCAAAGTAGCTATTACTCAGCTATGCCATGAGCTACAGGTCTGAAATTTTACTGTGTTGTAAAAAATCTGGGTGTGTGGTTTGATTCAGATTTCTCTTTGTCCAAGCATGTTCAGAATGTCTGCAAAAGTTGTTTTGTTAAACTCCGTGACTTCAGACATGTCAGGCGGTTTCTTACTCATGATGTTTCTGTGCTTGTAGCCAACGCTCTTGTTAGTAGTCGGTTGGATTACTGCAACTCACTTTTCAGGAGCCTGTCCAAGTTCAATCTACGCAAATTACAGTGCATCCAAAATAGTGCAGCTAGAATTGTATCAAACACCAGTCGATACACCAGCATAACTCCTGTGCTAAAGAAACTGCATTGGCTTCCTGTTGAACAGCGCATTGTGTTCAAGACAGTCACACTTGTTTATAAGTATCTTCACACAGGTTTTCCCAGGTATTTTTCACCACATCTTTCTTCCTACAGCAGTTCTTATAGTACCAGGCGCAGTCAAAGTGGTGGTAATTTCCTAGTTATTCCAAAGTTCTGCCCCTCTGTTCATAAATCTGTCAAACAGTTTGGTAATAGTTTTGCGTTTGATGCTCCTACTGTGTGGAATACTCTCCCTGATGTGATTCGTGCCTCTCCATCCCTGGCCTCCTTCAGAAAACAGCTTAAAACCTACCTGTACACCAAAGCATATCCACCCTAGCCTGAATCATCCCCCTGGCGTTCTCCGTGGTGTTCGACCCCTGTTATGTCCCTGGACACAGAATTTTGTTGACTGCTTTTTGTTTTGTTGCGCCTTAGAGTCCTCTTGTTTGGGGAGATTAAGCGCTATAAAAGTCCAATTAGAATTAGAATTATAGCTGACCCAAAAGTAGGTGAATAACATATTTAAGCAAAATACTGTACATGCAATAGCTTTCAAGTTACAACTGATTTACTCAATAGTGATGACCTAAAAGTAGCTATTACTCAGCTATGCCATGAGCTACAGGTCTGAAATTTTACTATGTTATAGCTGACCCAAAAGTAGCTGAATAACATATTTATACTAAATTCTCTAAATGCAATAGTTTTGCAATTACAACTGATTTACTCAATAGTGAGAACCTCAAAGTAGTTATTACTCAGCTATGCAATGAGCTACAGGTCTGAAATTTTACTATGTTATAGCTGACCCAAAAGTAGGTGAACAACATATTTAAGCAAAATACTGTAAATGCAATAGTTTTCAAGTTACAACTGATTTACTCAATAGTGATGACCTAAAAGTAGCTATTACTCAGCTATGCCATGAGCTACAGGTCTGAAATTTTACTATGTTATAGCTGACCCAAAAGTAGCTGAATAACATATTTATACGAAATTCTGTAAATGCAATAGTTTTCCAATTACAACTGATTTACTCAATAGTGAGAACTTCAAAGTAGCTATTACTCAGCTGTGCCATGACCTACAGATCTGAAATTTCACTATGTTATAGCTGGCCCAAAAGTAGCTGAATAACATATTTATACGAAATTCTCTAAATGCAATAGGTTTTAAGTTACAAGTGATTTACTCAATAGTGAGAACTTCAAAGTAGCTATTACTCAGCTATGCAATGAGCCACAGATCTGAAACTTCACTATGTTATAGCTGATCCCAAAATAGGTGAATAACATATTGAAACAAAATACTGTAAATGCAATAGTTTCCAAGTTATAAGCGATTTACTCAACAGTGATAACCTAAAAGTAGCTATTACTCAGCTATGCCATGAGCTACAGGTCTGAAATTTTACTATGTTATAGCTGACCCAAAAGTAGCTGAATAACATATTTATACGAAATTCTCTAAATGCAATAGTTTTGAAGTTATAAGCGATTTACTCAACAGTGATAACCTAAAAGTAGCTATTACTCAGCTATGCCATGAGCTACAGGTCTAAAATTTTACTATGTTATAGCTGACCCAAAAGTAGCTGAATAACATATTTATACGAAATTCTCTAAATGCAATAGTTTTTAAGTTACAAGTGATTTTACTCATGATGGAAGTTACTGAAAAGCCCAAAAGTAGCTATTACTCACTTAGCTATTGAGACAGGCACCCAACTTACTCACCATATTGTAGCTATGAAAAAAGTAGCTCAATAACATATTTTAACAAAATGCTCTAAATGCAACACTTTTCAAGTTATAAATGATTTTGTGCATGATTTCATGAATTTTAATGCATTAAAAATTATTAAAAAAATTTATAAAAAAAAAGTAAGACAGATCCAGGTCTCATACTCACACAAGAGAATCTACCTGTGGCCTAGTACATATATGCAAGATATGAGAGAAATCCCTGCAATAGTCACTGAGAAAATTGTGATTAAGTGTTGAAATTTTCACACTTTTGGTGGGGGTACCCCCCTTGTAATGTCTCTAGCAAACAGACGAACAGACAGATTTGCATGCCTTGAACAATTTTTCATCCTCGATAGATAAGGTATCTTTTAAAAAAAACAGCACGTCTCTAGGCCTTGTAGTTTTGGAGAAGAAGTTGTTCACGCGGACGCGTACGCCCACGCCGCAGAGTGACGACATAATGTCAGCTGACTGACAAGTCAGCTGACATAAAAATATCAAAGATACGGACTATGCCATTTATTTATTATCGGACCATAATGCTTAAAGGAGGGATAAGGTTTTCATATAAATTATACATGCTTTGGGGGAGGTCTGCACTCTCAGAGTGCCATTGTTGACATGTTATCATCACAAAGACAACTTGCCAAAAGAATGCAAAAGTATTATACAAATTAATACCTATGGTAGCCTTGTGTTTTAATACAAGAAATTTAAATATTACCTTTCGATTTAAAACAACTTGTAACCCAATTGGAGGGGCTGGGTATAAAAATATTAAGTTGGTTCATGGAATAAGTATTGTGTAAAGATAATGTCACTGTGATAAACTAATAAATAAACGTTATTTGTTATAAATGTGAAAATAAAAACATCAATATATGACTGTGTACATAATTATTTTGATAAACAAGTGTCATCCCTCTTACCTTAGAACCAGGCTGGCGTGTATCCAGAAACGTGGGATGATCCAGGTGTACAGGGGTGGGAGGAAGTAATTTCTTGGAGTTTGGGTAGATGCTCGAATCCACTAAAGCTGGGGAGAAAGACTGTCTGTTGGTAATTTGCATACGCTCTGTAAGAAAGGAAGTACACGATACATTAAAATAGGAACAATTAAATGTAATACAATCCAAGTCCATTGTGCATTTCGTCTTCTCAACTGTTAAAATTTTGTCTTCAATTTTGTTTCATTAATAATTTAATATTAAGTAAAATAAGTCCATATTTTACTGCAAACAATGCAAAAAAAAAATCAGCTGTACAGCACATCCATAGTAGAGGGCTCCAGTGAATATAAAAATACTTCAGATTTTAACCCTTGATCTCTCCACCATTTCTGCATGGCTTTTAATGCAACAAAAAGAGCAAAAGTAGTGTAACTATAACTACCTATTGATGTATGTAGCACATATGTGGGATATCATATGGATAAGTAGTTTTACAAATATTTATGAAAAATTATCATCTGAGACGCCCGTACCCCACAGACTGGGGAAATATTTTTCAACACCATGAGATATAGAAGTAGTGTAACAGTACAAAGATTGGGATACTTTCAGTGCAGAGTCAGTTATATACAGCTCCAAATAATGTTTAAGAAGAGAAAATAATGTCTAAGAGAAAAAAAAATGAATGTAAAGATGAAGTATAAAAAACAAGATAATTCAAGAGCAAGATGACAGCATTACTCAGTGACCTAAAAATTACGAAAAGCTGTAAAATTTATTAAATGGAGAATAGATGACAATGGAAATAGCTCAATTATGTAAAAGAACATATCATAATCAGTTGCAGCAATCCATACATCTTTTTTTGTAAGAGAAATATGTCTCAAATATGGCAGGTGAATACACTTTTGCAGAACTAAAGCTAAAGGTCACACCATGATGCACATCTACACCCCCTAACCAATGTCCCTACCAAGTGTCAAGCTTCTACACCTTACACAATTCAAGAGCCCAGACAAGATTTTAAAACTCATGGTCAATACAACAAGGTCAAATCAGAATCATACCATGATGCACATCTACAGCCCTCACAAATGTCCCTACCAAGTATCAACGATTTACATGCAACTTGTGACCACGGCATCTCGTGACCAACAACTCGTACCCACAACGTACACAAACATTTTATAAGAATAAACATTATTTCTGCTTGAATATCAAATATGCAAATTAGAAAACGTGAGGTCATGGAAATCCCAGAGGAGACAGAAGTCCATGGAGTTTACTTCAATATTTTAAAATAAAATATGCAAATTGGAAAAAAAAGGTGAGCAGACAAAAGTCGGTGGGGTTTCTTGCAATATTGGGAAAATGTTGGGTACGAGTTGTGGGTATGAGTTGTTGGTCACGAGATGCAGTGGTCACAAAATGGTAGTATACCATATCAACTTCCTGCACCTTACCGTTTCTGAGATATAGCCCGGACAAGATTTTATTGGTGAAGGTCAATACAGCAAGGTTAAAGGTCAAATCAAGGTCACACCATGATCTTGCACACCTACAACCCTAACCAATGTCCCTACCAAGTATCAACTTCCTACACCTTACACTTTCCCAGATAGAGACACGGACAAGAGTTTTAAACTCCAGGTCACTACAGAAAGGTCAAATCACGGTCAAACCAAGACGTTGCATATCTACACCCCTAACTAATGTTCTTACCAACTATCAACTTCCCACACATTACGGTTTCAGAGATATAGCCCAGACAAGATTGTCAAACTCAAGGCCATTACGGCAAGGTCAAAGGTTAAATCAAGGTTACACTATGACGTTACACACCTACACATCCCAATCAACGTCCCTACCAGGTATTAACATCCAATACCTTATGGTTTCTGAGATTCAGCTCAGAAAAACTTTATCCCACCGCCCACCCGCCAGCTTCCCCATCCGGACATGATGAGTGAAAACAATATCCTGACACCCATAAAGGGATGTGGGGTAAAAATTAGCACTTCTGTACACATTTATTGCAATAATTAATCATAGGAAGGATGTCAGGGAATAAAAAACATGATGAAGTGAAAGTATGAAGTTCATTCTTCACTAAATATTCTTATTCTTATTTTTGTTGTTTTTAAAACTTTTAAAACAAGTAAAATTTTTACTAATACAGAATTTTGAGGAGAATTTTTAAAACCCTGAAAGAAATAGTGACAAATTGGATACCACAGATGTTGTTCCATGAACTGGTTACTTTCCCGGCTCTCCAATAGGTTAACACCTTTATAAATGCCCTCCCCCACTCCCACATAATTGTCATGTAAAATTGCTAATATGTTGTTCCAAGGTAAATTTACCAATCATGGGCTAAATTTGATTACTCTATGTTTTTGTTTTTTTTTAATAAATTCTTCCTTATTTTACCAGCTAAGTCACAGTCTATTTCCAACAGATTTGTTGACATCAAACAAAATTTTCAGCTTCCAATTTGTGTATAATAAAAAGCAGGTCAGAAGATTTGGACATTTTTTTTTGGTGGAGGGTGGGTAGGAAGTTGGGAGGGGTTAGTACCTAGGCTGTTTTCTTAACTACCAGTTCCCAACTTGCGCAAATATTTAATTACATTGTATATCACCAACAGGCACCTCAGACAGCACTGATGGTTAATGTAATAATTCAGTTCTCAATCAGCATTTCGCAAATATTTAATTACATTGTATATCACCAACAGGCACCTCAGACAGCACTGATGGTTAATGTAATAATTCAGTTCTCAATCAGCATTTTATTATTATTTGTGGAAAAAAACGCATTAAATTGAAAAATTTTGTTGTAATTTTAGTTTTTATTAGATACATACTTTCCATTTCCTGACCATTGCTGTATGTTGGTGCCATCCAACTCACTGGCCAATGTTGAGAAATGTTTTAAGGTACCGTAAATGACCTATTTAGCGCACCGTGCTCTAAGGAAAGTCTATTTTTTACTCAATATTTTGGTGGAAAAATTCCCCTTTTAGTGCACCCATCATGAAACACTTTCAGGGATGAAGTATAGGTCAATCCAATAAGAATAACAGTGTTCCGACATTTAAAATCTTCTAAAAATAACCACTTCCTGTAAATATGGCGGTAGATATAAACAAACTCGAAATTCATGGCAAAAATGTCAATTTATTAAGTAAAAATATGTAAATGATAAAAAAGTATGTGGATATTGAGAAAAATTAAGAAAGGTAAGATTTAAGCTGAATAATCGATCATTAGAAACCTTTTGTAATCAACCACGATTGCGCGTTGTCACTGTCTAATGGTCCACCCACTAGAAGTTGTCAAGTATATTGCCTTGAAAAGAGATAGGATGCGGTTACAAGAGCGGATGCATTAAATAGGTCATTTACGGTACCTTAAGAGGTCAGCGAGTGAGTGTGCACTAGGAAGTCCCCCTAGTGGTCATGTGACCACGCCAATAAACAATCTTCAATATTTTTGTTGCAGAAAATACTCCCCTAGTACTGAATCTGCAGGGAGGTCAGGGGGGACTGTCCTGGTCAGAAAATGGTAAGAGTATTTTTCGCAATAAAAATATACTTTAATATCACTTTCTCAGAAAATTTGAACTTTTTACATTTTTTTTCTTCCACTTGGAAATTTTCTTAGAATAAGTCTTTTCAAAGAATATCCTGATAAAAACATCAATTATAACTCAAAATGTGGACACCAAGGATCACATTGGGGCTGATCGTCAGTATTTCCCACATTTTGTCATCGGGTGGATTCATATGCGTGACTACAGAGACGAGATACAATCCGAGACAAAAGCAATCATTTGCCAATACTGTATTAGTAGAAATTTTAGCTACAAGAAAATTTCTCACTTATTCATCATTTTTAAGCAAGTCACTACAACTGATTTTCCCTAATGGCTAGTCTCTACTGGATATAGTGAAACTGATTTAAAATTTCACTGGGAATTGATTTTCACTATCTAAGCTCATTAGCTAATATACCTAAAATTAAAGCATAATGAAAATTTCACCTGATACAGTATGTTATAGTCCTTTAATACACATTCTTGTAAGTTATTATTTTGAATTTGGAGTAAAGATATTAAATTACAGAGGCCCTTAGTGAACTAAATTGTTAGAATTAATTATTATTATTTAATAGGTTTTTAAAATGAACTTTCAATACAAACACTGAGAGTACTACTATTTAAAACAAAAAAAAATAATCGCATGGAAGAATGGGTTAAAAAACAACACACACAAATTATCGAAGTCTCTGGATGCCTAACTAATTGAGTTTAACACTGTATGGGGGAGTGTTTTAGGAGTACTTGCAGATACTGAATACATATGAGGTGTTTATTATCTATTTTATCTGGATAATTAAAATATTAGTCTATTTGAACCATGGTATGATTAAAAATTTCTTGACATGAATATAGGTGCAGCTGTAAATATACATGGGTACTTTGTGGACTGAATATTAGGAGGACGTGAGTACATTGTTACTTTCTTACCACAATAAAGGATTTCTGAGGGCTTTTCAGGGTCACTTGTAGCCACAAGTACATTCTGGTCTAGAAAGAGGGTACGCTTCTAAATGTAGAGCATCTGAGAGTGTCTGTGACTGTGAGTACTTATTTTGAAATACTGAGTACTATTGGATACTTTCACAGACTAAGTATGTGATGACATCTGTGTGTACATATAAGTATTTTCTCAGCTTAACTGAGCACATATGGGGACCTATGATCACTTTCTTTACATAAACTAAAAGCCTGTGTGTGTTTCACAGCTCTGTTCCATAAACTGAATACCTGTGGATACCTGATAGTACATTCTTACACAGACTGAGTACTTCTGGGTACCTGTTAAACTTTTCTTACTTAGATTGAGTACCTGTGATTTCTTGTGAGTACTTTCTTACCTAAAGTGAGTACCTCTGGGTACCTATTAGCAGTTTCATACTCTGAGTATCAGTGATTATCGTTGAGTACTTTGTTTCCCCAGATTGAGTACCTGTGAAAATCTGTGAGTACTTTCTTCTTACCTAGACTGAGTACCTGTGGGTACCTCTGCCTGGTCCTTGTCTCTGGTTCCTCTATACTGTCGCTGAGACGGGGTGTGGGTGTTTTGAGGGGGCTCAGTCTGTTGGGGGGACTGGTGGAGAGACCAGGTTCCCAGTCCTCACTCACACTCACCATTGACAAGTGGGATGGGGACCGGCCTGCAGGGTGAGCGGATGAATATCAGAATTAGGTAAAATATAGTCTCTAACAGAATAGAGATTCCTACTGGCATTCACAAATAAGTATACAAAAGAGACATTTAAATCTAGTTCCTAGCGAATTAAAAATTCTTTCAACAATTGAGATATGGCAGGGAGGTTGGATTATAAAGGGCACAAGGATAATTATGTGAAATGGATGGAATATAGTTCCTAAAATATTTAGTTATCTCCTCCACACAACAGAGAGGAGGAATATGTAAACCAATTAAAATAAAGTTCCTCAAAAACAGAGTTTCACAAATCAACTAAAAGATAGGAAGGAGACCAGTTCATTAGAGATTAAGCACAGCAAACATTGATTACATCAGATCATATGAATCACTTTGTAAATTCATTCAAGGATATGTTATCAGGACATGTTACAGAAAGCCTCTGTGTTACTAGTTTTAAGACTTTATAAATATGTTTTAAATAAATTTATTTAAGACAAAGTAAACAGAATATCACACGCTATTACACTGGTATTTTTTCAATCTATAAATTGATCACAAAGTTTTGATACAGGTGATATTTTACGTGAAATGTTAAACAAATGCTGGGATGAACTCTGTTATTATAATATAGAAGTTAGACCACGTCACTCACACTAATTTTTATTTAAATGCCAGTTTTAGGTTAACAGTTAAAACTAAGTAATATCATTAAGAATTTATACTATAAATTAGCACACACAGATACTTTATAATAATTAGATAAACAACAACTAGTTATCTTTCAGCAAAAATTTCGGCTAGTTTTTACTTTACCGGTACAGGATTTGGGCGATAATATAATTCCACGTTTTTAATCAATTCCATCCTTTTATTTTTATTGTAATACACAGGAATACTATTTCTGGGGGTTGGGGGCTTGCCCCCATTTATAACTTTTTAAATTCAATTTCATATCTCCTTGACAATTTCCTACAATTATCAAATATGGCAGATCCCGTACCGGTAAAGTAAAATTGCCCCAAAATATCCAACAACCAGAACAAATAGCCAGCCTCAACAGGTGCAAAACCCAGCCTGCAGATATAACTGGAGAGCGCCAGAGACATTTGGCAAGTGTCCGCTATTTAACTATTTCTAATGTCAGATAAAATTTGGCAAAAATCCATGTATTGGCTTGACTGTAGAGCACTGCAAATTATAGGTAAAAAAAAACAGAAAAAGTGATGCCATGGCAACAGTTATTGTTAGATGTTGCCTAAAACCTACTCTGTTCCATGTCCTCCTTTGATAAGGAGGGCCCAAATATTTCGAAAAAATCCATGCAGTGGCTTGAACTTTAGATCACCCACACAAACTTTATACTGGCCACAGATAACACCACCAGATTGCTATAACCCTAATCTTTATTGAGCTTAAAATACAACTACAATTTGACAAATGACAAGTTATAAAACTACTGTAATAGATTACATTCTAAACTTCCATTCAATGAAAATATCCCTGATTATTTGGGTGAGACAGCACAGTGTCTTAATCAGTGGATACAGTCTGGTCTCCCACTTCTAAGGTTGTGAGATTAAATCCTGGCCCAGATCATAAATGGGAACTCTGTGGGTTATTACTAATCCCTGATGGTTTACAGTGTAAATAAAATCTAGTTCAGTCAATTTAAAGTGCTATCCTCAAGCCATCAACTACATCTCAGTGTTATGTACTGCATGGTGGGGAGTCACGATATCAATGCACCAGTCAGTCAGTCAGTCAGTCAGTCTGTTGGTCAGTCAGTTATACCTACTATCAAAGCAGAAAATCTTTAACATTAGTCAGCCAGTCAGTCAGTCAGTCAGTCAATCAATCAATCAATCAGACCTACCCCTGAGATAGAATTCCTCTGTGAGATTGCCCCCCTCTATGGGTGTTGGGGTGGGGGAAGTGAAAGGGTCAGATCCTTGTCTGAAGTGACCTTTTCTGGCTGGGAAGCTCCCCTGTGACCTCCACGACCTGTGAGAAAATGTGATAAAGAAGCACAGGTCAAACACAAGTGTAATAAATTTATTTTCATGTGAAATTTTATTATCACTTTCAAATATGACATCCAAATATGATTTTAATTTAATGTGAATTTAGCTATTTTTTTAACAAATCTCAAAAACACAAATTTGCCATGTGGTATGTGTTTCAGTGACTAAAATTGAGTCAAGAAAGGGGCAGCCTACAAAACAGAACTGCCTTACTAGTACTTGGTCGGTAAGACCCATATCTTGGTACTATGAAGACAAGTTCACTTACATTCAGAGGACTTCACTTTACAAAAAAGGAACTTGAGCCCACAGAATTAAAATGTTAAAATATGACCATAAATATAATTAAATGTTACACTTTTATCTCATATTTTTGAAGATTTTAAGCCTTCTATAGCCAGTTCTGTGAGCAGAACTGCCATGTTTTATTGTCAAAAATTTCACTTCCTGTTATGGGACCTATTTGATTGGTCAAAAGTTAAAACAGAACTACATTTTGGTATTCCGAAATCAGAGCAGTTTTACATAGGCAGAATACCTAAAAGTACTGGAAAATATCCTGCCAACCCTGCAATATCTTGGACCATTTGTTCCCTTGATCTTGTTTGTCACCATACAGTAAAGTAACTACATCAACTACATACAATTGAGAAGTGAGAACTCAAAATAAACAAGGCCGAAAGGAGTTTTGGTCTAGTAGCATGAGCCACAATGCCATCAGAGATACGAGTAGTGTACTGAAGCGGTCACCCATCCCAGTACTAATGTAGCCCATTGCTGCTTAACTTCAGTGAAGAGACAGGTACTCATCACACTATGCCACAATTCATATAGTTCAGAGACAAAAAAAAATTTAAAAAGGTGATCTCTAGAAGCTTCTGCGTCCACCTAAACTGAAATTTGGGCATCTAGATTCCTGTAATTTTTTTTCGAAATTTCAGGATTGGTGTTTATTGTTGCTTTCATTCTAGAAACCACCCATCCCCACAGTTTGCCAAAACTTTGACCAAGTATTTGGTCATAATTTATATCGCACATGAGTGTTTGAGAGATTGAAAATGCTATATATAAAATATGAATTCTATGGTTACTTGAGGTTCTCAGTGGCCCAGTGGGTAACCAGGTTTGGCATCTAATCACAGGCTGGCACCTCTGTGTGGGCTCAAACCCCACAAGTAACAATGCTGTGGACCTGTCCCAAATATGACCCTGGCTGTTGTATGAGGATGTAAAACCAAAACTTTAACTTATGGTTACTTACTGTGTGTGCTCATCAGGTTCAAGCCCAAGTACTGTAATGGGAAGTCCACTGCTACCACCACCGAACTTCGCAGGATCCGCTACAACAGAGGAAGGTTACAATTTGGTCTTGACTCAAGCATCACAGTACACTCTTACCTATACAAATTGTTCTTTCCTCCTCAAAATATATTTTCAGAGACTACATTAAGTGAACAGAATTCTGTGATTTTTTTTTTTTCCTTATGATTTTGGGTACCCTTAATCATCCAACCTATACATGCATTTTCACCGAATTTTCTCTTACATTTAAAACAGAGGTCAATTTCAAAAAATGTCTCTGTTGCTGGGTTTCCCGCCTGTCAAGGCTGGCTATTTGTCTTTGTTGTCCTTGTCCAAATTCTTGGAAAGCCAAAATGCAAAATATTATTATGAAAAAATATTATTCTTTGTAAATTATTGAAGCAAATTGTGAGTAGAAGTAGATATTTCAACATTTTTTCCCAAAATCTGGGGGTATTTACAACCAACATTATTACAATGAAAAACAATCAGAAACTAGTTTCATTTTCTCAATGATTTCTATACTACAGCCATTGGTTTTTTTCCAAGTTTTTCCCCTTTTTTTCTTGTGGTTTTACTTCTCAAAGAATGATCAATGATTTTTCAAATCAAAAGATGAGTCGGTCTAAATGTTCACTGATCCCCAAATGTGTACACAAAAACCTATACTAATTGAGATACTTGTGTACTCACAAGGACACTTTTTGAGGCCAGCATGATATGGTTGATACTTGACATTTCCACTGCTGGATGTCGAGCCAGCTTTCCCTGCATTTCCATCGTAAGACTTGGTCCCGGGTCCAAACTTGATCTCACGACGGCCATTCTGCTTTCTGTGTCAATAAAAGAGACAGATTCCAGATATATGTATTGTGTATAACACTGTAAAATTAATATGGACTGAACTACCGATTACTAGACATTTTTACAGGTTAAGATAACGGATAAAGTTTGTGAAAGTTTAAGCTTATCTGGCATCGGTAAACAAAAGTATATTGCCTTGCCTTTAATGATATGTTACACAATTATTGTTTAACTTATTTTGTTGACAAGACGCGGAGACTGAGACATCATTACATGTTAAACTATGTATCTGCCATTTGGATTGATTAAGCTAGTTTTGTTTCACTGTACATACCTGGTGGGGAAATGTAACTTTGAGGGGGGTCACTGTACTTACAAGGCTGATGTTACCTTGAGGAGCATTATTGTACAAACCATTGGGACATCATTTTGAGGTGCATGTCACTGTTAGAGAATTTACTCTACATACCTGTATGATAACACTTTGAGTCAGGTGTTACTGTATATACCTGTGTGAGGTCACTATACATACCTGAATGATGTCAGTTTGAGGGAGGTCACTGTACATACCCAGGTGATATAATTTTGATGGGCCACGGTGGCAGAGTGGTAACACTCTCACCTTCCACCTCTGAGACCGGGGTTCGGTTCATGGCATGACATCAAGTGGGAAAGCTAGTAGTTGCTTGCCATTGGTCGGCAGTTTACAGTACAGAACCTTGACCAACTATATGTATTGGTTTCCTCTGCCCTCCCAACTACTGTTGTCATATGACCCGTACAGTGTTGAAAGCGACGTAAAACCTCAAATAAATAGATATCACTGAGGGAGATTACTGTACATACCTGGGTGATATCATTTTGAGGGAGGTCACTATGCATACCTGGATGATGTCACTTTGATAGAGATCACTATGCATACCTGGGGGAGGTCACTTTGAGGGGGGCCAGTTTGCGGGCTGTGGGAGGACTCCGGGATGGACTTCTGGACTGACTGCGTGGACTCAGTTTGCTGTTACCTCGAACAAGACTGGAATGGCAAGAATTTGATAATACAGGTTAATCAAAAATAAAAGACATTTATCAGGTTTATATAAATATACTGCATATAAGGAAAGTTTAATAAAAAAAAAATTTTTTCATTCACTAGAATTCAGTGTTAACAGTGGTCAGTTTCTTATTGGGTCTAAATCTCTGCAAACCATGTGGGTGACCTGCATGTCAAAGGGAGTTCACCTGGAATAAATCTGGCACTTTTTTCCAATGATCTGTCGAAAGTCTTTCACGTACATCTCAATTTTAATCAAACTAAATCACAAATTGTAAACCAGTATTATTATATCTGAGCTGGTATTTACAAAAATAACCAAAGATGAATGAAAATTCAGCTCAGTCATAGAGGTTTTTGCAATTTGCAAATTTCAGCTAATCGTTTGGCCTATCTTTCATTGATCCCTGCTGTGACTATTATTTTTTTCTGTTCATAACTTGTATTCAATTAATGAAGCCATTATCTCAGACATTTAGGACTCCTTTCATGCACACTTAACATTAATATAGTTATATAGAAGAACATAAATGATTTTGAGTCTGGGTTTAAGTATATACTTACTCAAGGATAGGCATTTTATTCGAGTTTAAGCTTAAATTTAGGGTTTAAACCCTATTAAATTATAGACATGAGTTTTGAGTTTGAGATCTAATCTAATGTGGACTTTTATAGCGCTAAATCTTCATCAACTGACTCTAAAGTGCAACTGAATGAAACCAAGGGGTGACAGGGGAAGCTAATTGGCAGATAGGCTTTTGAAAATAATAGTCGTTTTGAGCTTGTTCCTGAAGGAGGCAAAAGATCTTAGACTGCATAAAGATCAATACAAATCTTGGGAGCATCAAAAGTAAAACTATGGCCAAAGTATTTGACTGACTTGTAGAGTGAGGAGTGTAAAGAAGGAAGACTAAATGTCAGAAATCGACGATCAGGGTGTCTATTAGGCCTGGTACTGTAAGAGCAACTATTAAGAGAAAAGAATGGTCCAAAATAGCAAGGAGAACCAATGTATAAAAATTATAACCCAATACTGTGTTTTTAAACATACAGTGGTAGTCGACAGTGATTGAGTTTAAGCTTCTTTTACGAGTACCACTCTTGAACTTTTATAAGATTTAATCCATGCACAGCAGCACACTTTAAGGTGAAACACCAAAGATGATTTTAAAGGTCTAGTCTATTAAGACTATAGCACCTGTGTACACTTTTACAGTCATTGGTTATATTAGTGTGGAAAAAAATCATCAAGAGCAATACATAGTGAGATTTTATCGATTGCTGTCTGACCTTGCAAAGGGTGCGGTACCAAGGTCAGTGGATTCCCGCCACATTCGCTCCTCTGCAAGCTTGGATTTTTCTGCATTGCTCAGCAAGTTGGCTTCTGAAAAATAAAAATGTGAAATGGTCAGTCATAAAGTTTTTCTAGATGATTCATTTAAACTAAGCTAATTATTTCAGATTTCAGTGAAGTAAAGTAATTTTGTTATCCTTGGTGTTTGAGGGAGATTTTTTTTTATTTTGTATTTTTTTGTATATTGTATTTGTATTTATACTCATCCGATTGTACAAGTACAGCCCAACACTAAAATTACCAGCATTCCCCTAACTGAAAAACAGAGGCTCAAGGATGACCATTAATCAATGTTCCTGAGGTTCTTTAACCTGCCACTGGGGATTGGTCCCAATGACAGAGGAGTGCCAATTTACATGAAAAAATATTATTTAGTTTTCTTGATGATTTATTCAAAATATATCAGTTATTTTGGATTTCAGTAATACAAGGCAATTTATTATCCTTGGGTGTTTGAGGGGAGATAGAATAACTTCCACATAAAAATAAAGCATTTTAATGGTTTATTAAGTAAAACTCCCTTTTCAGATCCTGGTGACCTTTTTCATTCATATTTGTCACATTATGTAAAACTCTTAGTTAAGAAAAACACTTTTATTTAGTGTGGTCCAAAGGCATTTGTCAAAACAGGATGTCCTATGAATCAAGTTCTAGTTAAATAAATTCCTTCTGTGCTACCACCACACATGGACAAAAATGGCTATATTACATACTGAAAATATTATACACTGCATAATACTTAACATATGTCTTGTTAGTTATCAATATTTATGCACTATAATTAGAATTATTAAACAATAATTTCACAAGACATAACAGGAATAATTGATATCTTTTAGTTTTCATTTTGAGGAACTTAGTAATAATACTTAATGTTGCAAAGTCAAAGTTGGGATTTGATGTCCCATTCAACAGCAAGGGTCATACGGTAACAAATTACTCGCACTGTCTCTTATGGGAGTTACACCCACACAGAGGTACCGCCTGTGATTAGATGCCGAACTAGGGCATATTGGCCCTCTAATTCATGTTAAGTTCAACTGTAATTCAAGCTCAAAGCTCAAAGATAACCATTCATTTGTAGCTATTAAAAGAAATTATCACATAAAACTTATCAAACATTGGGTTTATGTAATTTCAACACACAGGTCATTTGAAGACAGGTCCTCAGTGAATTACATATAACTGTATCTCACAAAAGAGGGGAGAGGCAAGCAATCAAATGCCAAATTAATTCACCACTGATTTAAGACCACTTAATTCTCCAACAGCCAGCTGACTCCCTTTTTAGGCATCCTAAATTTAGCAAAAGAAGTAAGCTGATTTATTTGGACTTTGTCACAGTGATTTTATAGCTGTATCATTACTGAAGGTCAGATTGATGTTTTACTACCCGTTAATGCAAAATAGGGCAATGGTATGTGCCAAATTAGGTGTCTAAATTATGTTCCACCAATTATGAGAATCGTGTATTAAAACTTCTATATATATCAATGCAGCAAATGGGCATTATGTAACCATTAAAAATACTAAAGTATGTGACTGATAATACTTTACATTCCCTGTGAAGTATTTCCTTGTGATGTTGTCTGATATTTAGTAGTTCTAATTACCCACTTTAACCTCTTGTATTTGTGTTTGTGTATCAGATTTATTCATTTCTCCCATTTATGACTGTTACAGAGAAAGTGTGTACAGATGAACACTTAACACTAAGACCCACTTGTCGTCTATAAAAACGACTTGGTTTGTTGGAGAGTCAAATATTTGTCTCCTTGAGAGCCCTTTTATATCCTAATTCTATCAAAGTACAATTTAACCACATTTTACCACACACCTTGTGAAAAAAAAAATTTCATCAATAACCTTATATGGCTAAATCCGGACAGGAAAAACTTAAATCTGATGAGGATCTTATAGGAACCAGGGTCAGTTTACAATAATTTCAAACAGATTTAACTTATTTTTGTTGTAATTTACTCCCGATTACAGAGACTCCCGAGTGCTGTCATCGCAAACCCATCTAGACGTACCAGAAATATGAACTTTCAAACAGTATGTGAAATATGACACACTACTTGTTAGCTTGTGAGAAATTCTTTATACCTGCGTGGGATTTTCTAACTACATCAGGCCTGATCTGCCCTGATGCAAAAGTCGCACTTGTAATATTACCTCCAACAAGAAGGTTATGTTTTTGGGTACATTTTCTTCATCTGTCTGTTTATCTTGATTACTATAAAACTAATGAATGCGTCTTAAATGCTTTGTGATTTTTTTATGTGGAAAGGGACTGATAAAATGAAGATATGATTAAATTTTGAAAGGATCCACATCACTCGAGATAAAAAAAAAATTGAATTGCCAACAGTCCCACTTTCAATAATTTTCACAGTCATGCTGTCTGATAATGAGGGTTAAAAATATAAAAGAAGAACTCGGTTGAAATTACAATACGGATCCATCCAGCTGTCTTGGTGGAGGTCTGTGCTCTTCGAGTCCTTTCCAGTTTTGATTATTTTGCCTCAATTTTCAGAGTTTTCCCCGACAATCTTGCCGGGCGGGTACTCAGTATAAATATCACTTTTATTTCTCTGATCACTGACATCATTGCTCATCAGCCTTCAGTGCATCCCATAACAAACTGGACTCGAACCAAAGACCCAAGAGAATTTCACCATTTTATGATTTTACAGTAACGTACACATTGTACAATGGTCCACCAACATAGTCTCAACAAAAGTTTCTACTCTGGTAATTGAGCCTGGGTTGTTAAAAGCAGCATACTGAAAAATTCTCAATGATAATTGATATAAATTAAGACACATTTATTGCAACTATCACTCATTGGTCATTAAAACTTCAGGAGTACTTGATTTTTATAACATGTGACGAACATGATTTATTTAACTGGTATGCGGTAACTCTTCACACAAGTATTTATTACATGAAATCTATTAAATTAATGCCTGAATGTCAAAAACATTTGAAACTAATTCTTACTGAACAGATTTTTGGACTGTTGTGCCTTAGATTCTGTCAAATGGGACTCCGGAACTTACAAGGACTTTTTGCAATATCTGGATCCGGATCCCAAGTAATCTCCCCAGTCAGGTAGTCAGATTGTTACATTCTAAGTCATCTCACTAACCTATTCTATGAAGAGCTGGACTCAATTCAACATTACTATAACTTAACTACAAAGGTAAGTCTTTTCCCAGTTTTATTGTTAAAGGCTGCTTTGAGTTTGGAAATTTATTAACGCTCGACGATAGGAGAGGGTTATTGTAATCAGTTTGTTTCTGTCAGTCTGTCTGTCTGTCTGTGCACCGTTTTGCCCTTATAACTCAAAAACTATACCATCAATCGAGCTCAAATTTGGTGGGTAGATATTTCATGGGGTACAGACGGAATCTTCCAAATTTGGTGTAATTTGTTTGAAAATTAAAGTCAGGAGACAGGTTTTTAAATTTTTAATTGGGTATTGACCTTTTGCATCAACGTCACTATATGACGTCAGGATGACGTTTTCAGTGAACAACGTCCATTTTGGACGGCAAAAAACGGATTATTGGTGCTGTACTTTGACAAAAAATTAAACTTACGCCTTTTAAAATCATATATTTGAGTTCAGTAAAAAGGGAAATAATTCTAAACATATTTCCTTAATGAAGGCACAGCTTTTAAAAATATATTATTTTGTCTTTAATTATTATTTTGATATTTTATAGGAACTTTTGTCAGTTTTTCCTTGCGAACGAGAAACACTTACACTGAACATTTTCATCAAAAATACACAACTTTTAAATTCTTATTTCTATTTGAATAATTTGTCCTTTTCTGTTCTGTAAAAAGTATATTGATGGGAAGGAAATCAACAATTTGGTAAAATGAAAATAAGGAATTCTTTTATATCCTAACATTTTTATATTTGCCTGTACTTAGGACACGCATTACAGAAAAATGGATATTTTGCATTTTACTACAAGTTTAATACTCTATATCTCGACAATTCTGCATCCTAATGTTATTTTTGAAACAGTACCAGATAGACTACTGCTTGTACTTTTATGTGTGCAATTTTAAAGTCAATAAGATGCATATTTATTTTATATTTCATTTTTAAAATAAGGTATCTCTTCCAATATATCCTGCCTGTTTTACACAGACATGTTCGTTCAAGCGTGATGTTTTGCCGTCCAAATGATGATACGTAACATTGTGACGTAAGATGCAAAGGGTCAATATACAGTGAAACCTACTTGTCTTCAAAAATCAATATCATGATAGGATTTCCTCCTCATAAATTCTTGCCTCATCAGATATCCTCTGTGGCTGTGAGTGTAATGTGTAGAACTTGTAATCTCATGGTTGGGGTTCAATACCAGTCAATTCTAAATTTTTTTTTTTTTTTTAATTTTTGTTTTTAGGGTTTTTTTAGCAATTTTTTTGAAGGTCTTTTAAAAAGAAAAGAAAACAACACAGCATCTAAAATTTTACTGTTCAAAAAAAAAACTTTAACCAAGATAAAGTGTTCAACTTGATGGACAATAATAGATTAATTGGGCATATACAGAGAAATCTGATTTTCTTTATTGCATAAGTAAAAAAATCAATATTTTGCTGTCTGATGATGTCATTACTTAATGATGTCACAATGCAATTGTCATTGTGAGGTCACAAAACCTAGCTTGTGATACGTGTGATATACTTCTTCTCATTAAATTTATGTCTTGAAATTGACATAAATACAATTGAGAGGGAAGTGGTGTATTTGTCATGTTTATTTATTTCTGTTTTTTTTTTTTTTTGTTTTTTTTTTTGTTTGTTTGTTTCAATTTCTTGACAGTCCATCACAAAAACTTACCCTGAGTAATTTTGACCAAGAAGTGGCTTTTTACCAATATTTTTACCTCTACCAGGAATTTTATAATGTTTGTTGTGTGCTTTTTTGTCTATTTGTCTGCCTGTTTTTGGTGTTTAGATTACTCCAGAACTAATGAACAGATCTTTATAAAAAATTTGTGAGTAGGACCTGGTGAAAGGAAGAAATTACTAATTTTTGGGAAAGACGTGGATCATATTTTGGATACAAAAAAATCATGAATTTTCATAGGTCCCATTTCAATGTATTTTAATGATTTTAGCTTTCTACTTCATATTTCTTCAAAAGTAATTAATAAATTTTGATGTCAAATTTGAAGTAGGAAGGGACTAGCCATGGGAAGGAGTGATTACAGTTTAGGAAAGATCCAATTAATATATTGGATACCAAGAAGCCTCCAGAATTTCTGGAAATGCCACCATGATGGATGTGTGTTAAACTTTATAACACTTGTGAGACTGGTCACATCGAGTCGAGCGTTTTGCTCTCTCTGAGTGCATCTTGTTGTTTTTTAAAACAAGGAAAGGGACAACAAATCAAAGAAACATAAAAAAAAAACATTTTTGATCATGGTAAAAACATATCATTTTATTACTACATTCAATGTGTTCCATTTGACCGTGTCAGGAATAAACTGGTATCTATTTTGTCTGGAGAAGTGCGAACAGGACATAATGAAGTATAAACCCCCTCTACCACTGCAGGGGGTTACTTTTAGAGTGTTCAAATAACATTAAACTGATAGGTCTGAAGTATGTACTGACACACTGTCACAATTGTTTTATCTCTTTATCTCTGAACACAAAGTAAAGTCTTGAGCCAACACTCACATGACAAGGAAGAACATTCACTTCCTTAAATGATTTACTATGTCTATTTCTGGCTTTTGTTCATGATTTCCTAAACAAGATTAGCGCCCCCCCCCCCCCCCCCCGGACTCAAATATTCAAAGATCAAATTTAAGGTTTTATGTCCAGTTCAACAGCCAAAGTTATATTGGGAAAGGTCCTTAAGCAGTGCCACTTGGGAGATTCAAACCTTCATAGGGGTGAAAACCAATAGATACAAAACTGGTTAACCACTAAGTCAGTGAGGAGCAAAGTATTGAGGTTCTCAAAAAATCAATTAGCCAAAAACCAGTGAGCAATTAGCTAAAAGGGGAAACTATTCATCCCAGGGCAAAATCTTATTAAATTTCAGTTTTGGAATATTAATAGGTGTTATCTACAAGAATAAACAAAACTCAACTGGTCACTGAGGTATTGTATATCACCTGTGTGGTAGAGAAACAAGGAAGTAGAAGTACATTAATGGGGGTGTTTCACTGGAACCGACCCAGTAACCGACTCTATGACTCTATTTTGCCAATCCACCCCAACAAGCCAGGAAACTACAACCGACCCTAACCTATGTAAACATTGCTCCTGACCCTTAAAAAATACCTAGTTATCGACAGGTCGGCTCCAGTGGGACACCCGCATAATCATGTGGCACCCCCATAATCATGTGGCAATTCTCTCTGACCTCTTGACTTTGGGCTTTAAAAAGAAATTCCACATATCACAGCTTTTACTAAAATAGACTGACCTTTTGATTTCAGACTGTATAGCAGAGTAGCCTGAGTAGCCATACATACTTACTGTATCTTTAAGTAATATAATATAATTTCAAATGAATGAAATATGCTGCTGCTTGGCAGTGCAACATACGTCTTAAATCGACACAAACAGGAAGTACACATAAGTGCACATTTGAACGAAATAAGATCACCGATAGAAAAATACATCTTTGTAAGCTGTACTGAGTGATTAAACCATAAACCCTTAGATAATATATGTACATTTGCAGTACTGGGCCTACTTTGATATGTACAGAGCATGTATATTCACAGCAGTGTTCGAGCTTTTGATATATTTATTAATTATGTGGCACTTGTCATGTGTATGTCAGGATGTTTACTTTAGCATCACATCTGACTGAGGAATTTTGAATGCTCTCTGATCTCTCTACTTTGGGCTTTACGTATACAGCTTTTCACACTAAACTTACCTCTTAAGTAGCACTGACTACTTGGCAGCTCTGGCCAGTCTCTCAGACTGGCTATATTCAGTGACATCAACCGAATTTGTGTATACTCGTATTCATCTGACATAATTTGGCCATTTTTAAAGCAATACTGATATAATGTCATATACTAAGTGGCAAGGGCTATTTAAACATCAACATTTATTATTCCAACTGTGTAAAGTACACATAGAAGTTCAGAAAGTTTAAAAATATTTTCTTTAATCTCAAAAAATAACATTCTAAGACAGATATACACAGCCTTAGTTCCATCAGACAACCGGTAAAAGTCAGATATATAACTGTCTCTAGCGCTGCAAGGGTTTTAAGATAAGTTTTAATAAATCTTTCATTTTGTGAATATGAACCTACACATTATATCAAGACCAGAAAGCACTCCTAGAGCACAAACCTCCATCAAATCCTCCATTTAGTATCTCGATATTGTAATTTCACCCAAACACTGCTTTTTTCATATTAACCTTCATGACCAGACAGCATGACCATGAAAATATAAAGCGTGATGTTCAACACAAAGGCCAAAGCACTGTAAATATAAAAAGGGAGGTATAAACTTTCCATTTTTTTTTTTTATATATATCCAGAGTGTAATCTGGACGTTTCAGAGACCTTCATACCTTAGTGATCTCTGAATTCTGTTTGTCTGTTTGCTGGAGAGTAAGATTGCGAAAAACTACTGCATAGATTGAATTGAAATTTCACGGTAAGTGGCTCTTGGTCTAAGATGGAACTGATTTAATCTTTGGAATGATCTGCAACCACTTCTAGATCCAGGATATTTTTAAGATAACTGTAAAGGTCTTGGGCCTTGGTGTAGGCATGCACTCTCTGAATGCTCTTGTTTCTATTATATTTATCCCACCCATTTCTAACGGAATTATTCAGACAAACAGAAGTTTGGAGGCTGAGCCATCATCACTCACCTTTCACATTCGCAGTGGTTCTGAAGTAATGAAAGATCTTCTTCAGTTTATCCTGATAATATTTGATTAATTTTTCCTTACTCATCCTAGGTGGATCAATACCTGTGTATCCCAAGTCAGGAAGACATGAAATATTCCAGGTAAATTCTGCAGTACTGAGTGTGACTTAAAACACGTTATTTCAACTCACAAAATAAGGCTGCATATTATTTGTGTTTTGTGCAGAAACACAGAAATAGAGTATCCAATGTGTCTCTCTAAAAATGTAAAAAAAGGTTCAGAGATAATTTGAGAAATTATTATTGCTATTATAATTATCATTATTATATACAGAGATGCCATATATTATTTGTTAGTTTATAATAATATCAATCTCTCGAAATCTACTTCGTTTTTTCAGACATTTTTTTTTGTCCTTATGAGTTTTTCTGGTCACTGAAATCTTACTGCGAACATAAGTTACTCACTTCCACAATGAGAAATAAATTAAAGTAGGTAAACTAGACATTTTCATTTTGGATAGAAATTTCCTTGAATTCTATAAATGTACAATAAAATCAATTCAACTACTTTTGACATCCCTTCTGTTTGAAGATTAATATACTCCAATAGTTCAATCCTTCAAGAGTGGTTACTCCATGTTATTTTGACCTGTTTACAGTATCTTTTGACTCATTAAATAGAGTACATTTGAAATTGACTAGATATCAGTTGTCACCTTCCAAAACAAGCTGTGAATGGAATAGCTTTAATAAAACTAAAAGAAGCCTGAATTTTCATCCATATTTTACTGCAAAACATGACTGTCTTCCGATATCTTAAAACACAATAATAACACTATAACTCCCCATATAATAAGAACAATTTTACCCTCTGTAAAAATACATTTTATACATGTAAAGCCTATTCACCATCATAAGGTACACAAATACATTTAATTCACCAGGATAAAATGCAAGAATTAGTAAAATATCACATAATGTCTCGATACTATCAAACCCAATACCTCCTCTTCCCATCAATATTACTCAAAACACACAATCCTCTTTTGTTTCAAGTCGCTCTATATAGAATATATTAGTTTATTTAAAAATGCTCTGTGATGTTTATAATATCATCAATTATGCAAGTACACAATGCATGTTGTGTCATTTTTCTATTGTCTCTAATAAACAAACCATCTTTTGCTCTCGTTCCTCCCTTTATTGTTTTGCCAGTTTTATTTTTTTTCATTTTCATAAAAATTCGTCCACAACATCTGTAAAACCATTCATTATATATACACATGCAGTATCCATGTTGACTATTTTCTGAATAACAACAAAATAATGACATTCCAATATGTTAATACAACAAATAACTGTCCATTGTCTGTAATAAAACAATAGGATTCATCACAAAAAAATCAGCTTTTAGTAAATCCTTCAGTTTTAATTGGCAATTAGGATCAAACTGACCGTTATTTTCAAGGACCATCCCTTGAAGATGGAGTAAGTGCTTGTTTCCATAGAAGAAACTTCCCCCAAATAATTCACTGACGATGTAGTCTTTCTTCTGTTCTATGTACCGGCAAATTTGGAAATGTTCAATTATATAAGTTTTTAGCTGTAGACATTTCCCCCCTTCAGCTCCAGTCAATGATGCCACTAAACATTAACCCCTCATACAATTATGTATTAAATTACTATTTGCAAGTCTAAAAGTAAAACATGTACCAATTTAATACATAATTAATACCATATATACTGTGTATAATATAGTTCTTACTGAGTCAAAAATCATATATTATTGATGCTTTAGTTGTGCTGAATTTCCATACAAAGCTAGAGAAACATCCAAAATAAATCTTAATTAGCCTAAGCTATATTCCTGTGAATACTTTGCAAAAAAGAAAATGCAGCATATTTCAGAAGAGGTAGATATTTAGAGGGTTTATGGTAACCTGTAATCAAGTCTTTGGATATGTAGCAGCCTTCAATTATTGATACCCAAGGATGAGTCAACTGTTGTAAACAATGCTTTTGTAGAGAAAAATAAACATTCTGATTTCCTTTTTAAAGCAGGTAGCTGCCTGGATCTATTAATAAGTGATTTCATCCTTCAAACTGCCATGAAAACCTTGATCAAACGTATTGCAGTTTATTGTTACATGCATGTTCTTATAAAAAGATGAATTCCAAGTAAGTAGCCAGCATCTATTGTATGTCATTTAGAAATTTTTTGTTAAAGGCCAGTCGAGTTTATTTTATTTCTATACATAAGTGGGTATTTTCATTGCTAACAACTTGCAATGTCTGGTTTTTCAAACAAAAAATGTTTAATGTACATGAGGTATTTAAAATGATAATCAATTTGAGGCAAGAATATAGCTACTACAGCTATTAAATGTCATAAATAGGAGAGAATACATCTCCAATGCTTCATTGATGATGATATAAGTGCAATTTTGTTATAAAATAAAGAACATTTTTTGTAACATTACCTGATAAAATAGGGAATCAATATTGCAATGTACATTTTTAATTTATTAATATTAAAATTCTGAGGAGTCTACGTCATATAATTAATCCGCATTGAAATATCAATATATGATCCCTTTCTTTTTCATCATCTTGTCACAATGGAATGACATGTCCACTACACTTTATCTCTGTGTATATAATTATGTTTTTGATGTTGTGATGGTGCCCCATCCCCAGTATTCACACACATCAATGGATAACTATATGAACATTAATTATTGAAATTTCAATATTAATCGTCAGTATAATTACTGTACTTAATATTGTCTCATTCACACATCAAAAACTCCCCAAAGATATATTTATTTTTTTCTTCATGCATAACCAAGATAATTTCAATGCTCCATATTGGATAACACAGTCCAGCATTTAGCTACAATTCAACATACTCAATATTCCTCTGTGTTCAGATGCTTTTGATTTCATTCCCAGAACTATAAATGTTCACACTTTCCAACGACCACGATAATATGTATTGATAAAGAAAAAAGATTATTGTCTCGAAATATAGATTACAAGTTGAAGAACAGTTTAAGCTGTAGTTTATATTCCAATGTTACTCTGTATTCCAAAGTGTTAATTACCGGTATATTCTATTGTTTATCATCTGTCTCTTGTGAGATGTTGAAAATTCAACAAAAATGCTTCACTTTCTGAGAAAATTTTTTTCACTGCAAAAGAGACAAAACTTGTGGTACTACAGTTCTGTAACCAGTGCAAAACCCTGCCTTATTGAAACACGAGATTCTTCACAATGAAGCAATATTTCACCTAGCAACCATTGCCATAACATGGTCCGGTGAATTCCTGAGTCAAGAGAAAGTGAATGGGCGCACAGTGACAGGTTGTAACAGCAGTTCATTACTTTAAGTGCTCTCAATGTTACGACTTGATTTGGATATTTCAGAGTAATTCAAGCCAGTGCAAGAATGTACTATTTTTGTGTTTTCTATTTGAAGCAATAGTCAGAGTAGGAGGACAGTAGTGTCTATCTACACAGAGCCTTCAATACATATTTTATTCCCTTTACATATTAAACTTTGACTAATTATTTGATATAGTGTGATTTAGATCATTTATAACATCTCAAATGGGCTTTTAGCTAATTCGATAGTGTTATACCTAATCAATGAGATGCACACTCATTAATGGTCTCAAATCAGTGAATATGTTATAAGTTTCTTTTTAATGTTACAGCGATCTTAAACCTATCTTACAGTTGCACAACAAACTTTTCCAGCTTATAACAATCGTAAACCTATCTGTTTTATCTATATAAGTTTATCATAAAGAAATCAGATGGATTGGGAAACAATTGCAAACCTATTGGAAGATTTTCTGAGTCAATGACAATGTCAATCGGGAAAATGTTTTAAACATCAGAAACACATCCTAAACCCATCTTAAACCTATCGTAAACTAAACCCTCAATCATGCTTTTTTTTTAACTGCTTCAAATCGTAAACCTATCGTAAACCAGACTCACAGAAATGGAAAAGGCATCTTATTGCAAAGTTTTACCCAGATTTGAATGACACGTATCAAAAACCAGTTTATATCCAATTAACAGTAAGTGCTTGTTTCAACATGATATTTATTTACATATATAAATATTGGTCAGTTATGGAAAAAAGCAGTGTATTAAATAATACTGTAAAAATTGAACTTTTTTAGGTCAGTGCCAGAGGACAGAAAAGACATAAGTCACAGTTGGTATATGAAAACTTGTAACATTTCAGAATGAGACAAAACTCCTGTATGGAAACCTGCATTAAGTGAAACAATATAGCAATCCAGCCATGAACTATCAGTTTCCAAAGCTGCCTTAACAGTTTTCATGGATAATGGACTCTAAAGTCAATCCATCAAAGCTTTTCAATGTACACGTGAAAAGCTCTTCAACAAAGCACTAAGGTATGGTTAATGAATTATACTCAAAATGTTCACTAACTGGTCTCTTTTATATGGCTAATATTTCCCAGAATACATTGAGAGGCAGAATCCATCATTAAATCCCCCACAAGGGGAAAAGTTCTACAGTTCTGCTAAATGAAACAATTTTATGATACAGCTAATCTCACACAAGATCATTAATCAATAATAACCCAGGATCATACTTTTTTGGACAAACGGGTCCAATCTGCGATTGTCTCTGGGTGAAAGGTTTATGTCAAACTGGATCAACTTGCTCGTAATTACCTTCACCCCCCCCACCCCCCTCAAAAAAGTGGAGATACACAGATGTTACAATCATGTCCATTTATAAGTGACCTGCTGTAATAATACACTTTGTATAACGATGAGACATGTCTCCATGTGATACGACATTCAGTACCTTGGAAATATATCACATCCACTAAATTGACACAAAAATGACATCTACATTTATAAAAGCAAAACTCTGTCCGTCTATCTGCCTCCTATACTAAGTCTATCAAATCTTAACATTCATGTACATCCATTTGTGTGCAGTGTGGATTTTAAAAATAATGAAAAATATTAAATTTTAGCAAATAATAAAAACCAAACATCATTGACCAATCAGGATCACCAATACAATAAATAAATCATTGAAAGCCTCACACTGATTGGTTACATTTATATTTAGGGCACTATATAATTTCACACAGAAAAATTGCATAACGATTGAAAATGTCTTTGAGAACGTTAATTCGTTGGCTTTTTCTATGTAAAGTCTATTTATAAAGATGGACTTATATCAAAGAACATTTCACTATCTCATGAAGTGCCATATTTTTGTGTCCCGAGAATAATCCAGATCTTTCCCAAAATTTAAATACTTCTTTCTTTGGTTGGGCTCTATCCACGCAAAACCTTTCAGAACGATCTGTTCAATAGTTTTAGAGTAATTATGAACACAAACAGACAAACAAACACACCCAAAAACATTACCCCCCTTGGCAAAGTTAACAATCACAAATAAGGATTTTGAGTTCCAGTTGTGCCAAATTGTAGCAGTACATTTGCTTATATTTTTAATGGTTTATGGTATAAATTTAATCTCAAAATGAAATCTATAATTCTTTCCAAAAATTTGTCATACAAAATTGTTTGTCACTTGAAATAGTACATGTAAGTTACATATAATCACTGCATATTTTAATATATAAAAAGAAAGTTATTCTTATAATTTAGTGGCTGTATTATTTTGGATAAGTGATATTTACTTTATGCATTATAAAAAATGCCAGTACAAAGATTAAGCGCTCTGAAAGTCTGATATGATTACAAATTTGATTGGATATTATTGGGTGTAGCCAATCATAACAATAATATTATTTTGTAAACTGTTCACTGGTCCAAAAGCAAGAATATAAATCATATAAAAAAACAGAAAGAAGTCATCAATAAATAAGGTCTATAAAAAAACAATGGATGAAATACCAATTATTGGTATTTGTTTGAAGTTAATTAATCACATTACACAAACAGGATCTCATGCTTAAGTCAGATTTTACTTACAGGTTAACTTAAATCTTGACAAAGACATGAGAAATCTTATTTAATTTTTCACCTGCGGTATCGTCCACAGACTTAAAAACTGTCAAAATCTCAAACTTTAACATTTACCTTGAAACAACTGAAAATGTTTTATTGTAAATTGAACTGTATACTATAAATGGTCACACTTTCTATATGATTGTATCTGTATGTATTTGACTTTCGCAAGACACCCTTGTCCTGGTGGCTTCTAAAAGGAACCCTCATATCCCGGGAGTACACATATGGAATAGTCACCACAAATTTCCCTCCCGTACACACCCGTCCCTTCACACCTTCACGGTGTGTAATACTCCTGTACAGCTTGTGAAGGCAGCAGGTTATTCATGTATTTTTAAAAAGTGGTTCCCCAGAGGCAATATGCATTCCAAGTTGTGTTAAACGCCTACGAAAACATCCTACCCAAATGCAAATCCTACCAAAGACATCTTTATCAAAAACACAGCAGACTGAACCCGGTCGAAAGACAATCACATCACTCCAATAAGGAAAGGTCTGAACTAGGTCTAATAAATGATTTTACCTTTCTTCATAAAGCCAATATATATAAAGGAGTTTAAATGTAATATTTAAAACAGCTTAGATCCCATTAAATTTTGAGTGTGATCTCGATCACTGGATACAAAAAAAATAATAAAAATCCGAGTGCTCTTGTTGTATCATTGTATGAGAGTGTTTTGTATTGTGTCACCATTGGTGCACACTACTTTGCACAGCCCTCACTTTTCAAATATCTGCAGAGTTCACATTAAATCATATTTAATGGGTTTTCAAATTACCCTCAAACGGGAAAAGTTTGACCACCAACCAAAACAGGACAATGGTTCTGTGTGGTGCAAAGCCTTCCAGCTCAAAGTTCTAGAACTTTACAATATATTTACAATGACAACTTCGGTGAGATAATTACTGGGTTAACAAGTAAACACTTTGCCCTGTTTCCCTCCAGGTGGCTCTGGGTTCAAACCCAATTTTTTTAACATTTGACAGATACTGATGGTCTTGTACTAATATAACCCTGGTTGCTGACAAAGACATAAAGAAACAACTTTGGCTTTTATCTGTGGATTTTAAGCATTTGACTTACTGTCAATAGTTTACTGTCCCTTTTGTTTGTAAGCATCAAGCACCCACCCCCTCAATCTTGTGTTGTCACACCATAAACTGCCAATATATCGTTCCTTGTTGTTTAACTCAATTATTACATAATATTACATCAAACTGATTACCTTATACTTGTCTTTTTAACAGTTATTTCAACATTTTATTTCAGATAGATGTGTTTCAAACAGACTTTGCTTCCAGTTGGTGTGTATACTGAAATTCAGTCAACTAGATTCAGCTTGTTCTGAATACACAGCACAGATTTCATTGTCATAACTTCAGCAAAGATTTATGCAAATTGAACATGGGCATTAAGTCAGACAGCGATGAAAGTGTTGCAAAAACAACTGATATTATGTAGCATTAAAATTACTTGAAGTAGAAATCTGGGGCAAATTTCATAAAAGGTCTCAGACTTAGCCACAGAAGGCGTCTCAGTTGAGACCAAGCTTATCGGATAACCACAGTGGTAGTGTAAATTGCATTTGTATTTAGTGCAATATCTCCATGCACAAGTACAGTCCAATTCTCAAATTACTGACATTCCCCTAACTGAAAGACAGAGGCTCAAGGATGACCATTTATCAATGTCCATGATTTTCTTTAACCTGCCACTGGGGATAGGACCCAATGACAGAGGGCAGCCATTTTAAATGGTCATCCTTAAGCCACTATGTACCTGCCTAAACATGTAAAAACATCCAGAGACTACTTCAGAAGGTTGTTTTATATACTTGTACCTTATTTTCAGCCATTTTACAATTTTGAAGCAGAGAATGATCAAATTATTGCAGCCATATTTGAGACTCTGTATACAAAACTTAAGTCCACTACCTACCAGTCTCAGCAATTGAGCCAGTGGCTCAGCAAAAGCCGAGATTGAGAGTTTTTGTGAAATTCATAAACACTGAGCCCATGGGCTCTAGAAAAATGTTACAATAATTTGAGACAAAACTCTCAAGTTTGAGCCCGATACCAGAATAAGACCTTTCATGAAAATCTCCCCTGTTCAGTAGAACTTACTTTTAAGTAGAAACAGGTTTTTTCCATTTAAATTCACCCTGTTATCTAGAATGTCTGCTTAAGTAGAAATATGGTCCCTTAAAGTTTACTCGTATATAAATTTTACAAGTAACTTACTTAAATTTCATTGTTGCTTAAATAAGTTTGAGGGGGCTAATATATGTTAAATGCTACATCAATCAAATTACCTTCATAAGTTATCCTTGAGTGGAAATTCTTCATCTTTTATCTGGGTGACTACAAGTAATCCCCTCAAGGTAGTGAGTTCCAAATGGCGGATCCCTTTTTAATGATACCCACATTATCAATAGACACTAACACACTTTCTTTGAGTTTATGTCACAATAAAGAAGATGTAAGGGTCTTTACACATTATCACAACAGTTATGTTGCCAAAAAAAACATCTATTGAGGTTTGTCTCTCCAGCTATATGAATATAACGTAATAATAACAATATGTGACATTGAATAATACAAATGGCTCAAGAACACACATTAAATCCAGGCTGTTATATTGCCTTGACTAGTTATACAGTATACACAACGTATATGCATATGTATGTAATACATAATAATATACAATAGTGTGATTCCAATAACAATATATACTCATGTGTTTCTCCAATGTCACTTTTGCATAGAAAATCTACCCATTAAAAATTCCTTTGTCCTTCTCTCATCGAACTTTACCCTGTTTTGTGTTCGAGATCTTTATTATTAACCAATATATCTCTATTAGAACTTGTGTAACATTCCCATCTATTTGTCATAGTCCTGCAGAGGGTTTGATAAAAAAAATATTCCAGGAAACAAAGAAAACTATAAAACTTGGCAAGGATACTACTACAACACCAGTGAATATATATGGGACACACGAGGGGCACATAAAAGGAAATATGTCCAGGAGGACCCAGAGGCAAGTTTACGTCCTTCTGGATCCAATAATACATCAACACTTATACAATATTTGATACCTCACTAACCTTGTCTCCAAAAACGATCAAACTTTAATCACTTAATTGCTGTTGTTTGGGTTTTTTTTGTCATTAATAAACTTAACGTTTAATTTTCACTGGCAAAATGCCAAATTGGAAAATACTGGATTGATTTAAGAATTTACTGGATATCTAATGCGATTTGTGTTGTTTAATGTGAAGTAAATAATGACAATAAAACAGAGAAATATGGACTATATTGTTGTGCATCTCAGTGGTCCACATTTGGTGTTTAAGTTGACAGTTTGTCCGGATCAATACACTGTGTTAGGTATCCAGTGTATTCACTGGTATATTGATCCCTCACTGTGAAATCTGGATCCTCTCTGGATTCTGGCAACTTGACAGAAAAGGCGAGACTAACGGAAACAAAAGTTTTATTTTTTTTACCAATGTCACATGTAACATAAAAAATATGCACAGTTAATAAGACATAAATAAAAACTTACCAATAGAAAGAAAGGGACTATGGATAATATTTCAACATTTATTGATACAGCTAATTACTAGCTTAAAGTGAAACCCCAATACTTTTTTCAAATCCACCAGAGTTAATTTTCAAATTATAAAATTCTAATTTAGTATTATTTTAGTAATATTCATATGTTTGTGACATTTGCTAGCTTGTCATGTTATGTTTTGTTTTATTGATCACTATAGAGATCCCAGCAGCCAACTGACTCTCCACAAATTGTCATTCAATCCAAAGCTCAGATCTCTCCTCTGTGTGGCAGGTTTGAATTCAGCTTACAGAATATTGGATGTACTGAGAGGGATTTGTACTGATGTGACCTTAGTTATTAGACAGAATTCTAATTCTAATAGTATTTTTATGGTGCTTAATCTCCATCTAAAGACAATCTCTAGGCAGACAAAACAGAAAAAGTAAAAAACTATGACCATTAACCTGAGACATAGCAAGGGTCTGCACCATGGAGAGAAACCGGGAAAAGTAGAAATTAGGGTGGATATGCTTGTGCAAAGAGATAGGTTTTGAGCATCTTTCTGAATGAGTGGAGAGAAGTGGCTGAATGTACATCATCAGGCAGATCATTCCAAATTTTTGGAGCATCATATGCAAAGCTGTGACCAAAATGCTTAGTGGTCTTGTATACTGAAGTGGCAAAGTGTGGGACCTCAAGGAACACACCATCAGCTTGGCTTTTCTGAGTGTCATCAACATTATGTAACGTATGGAATGTAAAACCAAAGTTTAATAGTTAACTAGAGAAGCACTAGAAGAGCAGACTTCCACCATGGCATGTTTCTGAAATATTTTGTATTCTATTCTAAGGCAGAATATGATCCGGATCTTACCAAGAATATTAATCAATTCTTCCTTTGACCAGACCCAATCTACATAAAAAATTTATGAAGATCTGCTCATTACTTTGGAGTTATATCAACTGGAAAGTCAAAATCGCAGAAAATACCAGCCTCAGTGAGGGTACATTGAAAATGGGAACTTTGATCTACATCTTTCCCAATCTTTAATTACTTCTTCCTAATTTGGTCAGGCCCTACTGAACTTAAAAAATTCAGAAAGACCTGTTGAGTAATTTTGGAGTAAATTGATATTGTGACAGACAGGCAGGCTGGCAGACAGAGAGACAAATGAATGCACCCAAAAACATAATCTTCTGATGGAGGTAATTATTTCAAACACAAATATATACATCAAATAACTTTCTGTTGTGAGACACATTAGCAGCTTCTAAATAAGCTTCTAAATAAAAGAATGACATTTTAATGCTGATCAAAGGTTCTCCCTGGTATCTAATTAAAGGCTGCACCTCTGTGGCGGTTCGATTCCCATTGGTGGCAAATTACTATGGGCCTGCATTAATATGATCATGGCTGTTGAATGGAAAGAAAAGAACCCTTAAACTTGACTCTGTCAATACTGATTAATTGCAAAGCTTTTAAATTTGAGTCTCATCAAATACAGATCGTGGATTGTGGCTTCTTGATAGAAATGCCAAAATAACTTGACCCGGAATGTTGATGGGAGGGACACAAAAACGCTAACACATATCTATAACAGTGAAACAAATTGTTAACTCTCTCTAGCCTTTTAATGTTCAATCCTTTAGCAATTGCAAAACAAAAAGAAAAAAATATATATATTACTGCTGTAAATTCTCGCAGTATTTTCCCACATTGCTAATAATGCTAACCCATTTAGTTATTACAGATAATATTTACCAGACAAAAGTAAGTTAATGTCTGCTTCCATGTATGAGAGATATGCCACCTGTAACTGAGATATATTTTCTCTCTTATTCTGAAGTGTTGTATACTGTGGTTCCAAATACACTAGAAACCCTTTTATCAGATCTTTGTACTATTGGAATATTTTGTTTTTGATTTCCACCATGACATCTATTTGATCTAAATACCAAAAATAAAAAAAAAATTTATTCGCCAGTGTCCCTTACTAATTATTAAAGTAACTAATACCTAAACACATGCTAGATCTATCATTAGAGTGGTAATTTTATAGAAAACCTGCCAGGTTTTTTTGTTGTTTTTTTTGTTGCATTAGAACCTATACAGATTACAGAAGTGCCAGAGAAATCTAAGTATTTATATTCACTATCGTTGCAAAACTTTATTTATTTTTTTGTTGTTGTTGTCAAACATGCTTTAATAATATTTTTACTTCAAAAACATAGACAAATTAAAGCAACTTATACCAGCACCAGGTTTACAAAACTAATACTGTACATAAGCTCACTGTTATTTTCACCAGAGTCAGTGATTAAAGCCTCAACCATGATTTTCATCATTGAAAGTTACCAATTTAAGAACTTGTACAAAGCAGAGAAATCGGACAAGATGCTGATTTTATTCTCCAACCTCTACAAGTATTTATACTCCTTGAATCTGAACAGCTTCACTCTTTGCAAAACTTGCTACACATACTTACAATGATCATGAAAAAATAGCATACCATACCTCAGCAGGCAAAAACCTCAACCCGCAGGTATAACTAAATGGCCAACAACATTGAGATTTGGGGAAATCTTAGAAACAACTTAAGTTGTAAGAAGTATATAGAATCCACGAACTGTTGACAGATGTAAGATTCACAGGCCATGTTTCTTACAAGTTGTTTTTATATTTTGATGCCTAGAACCAATTATAAGGGAGATATAAGGCCCCTTTAGCATGATGACCCTACATGACCTTGAAGCAGGAGTCGAAGGTCAAATTTGACACTTGTAAAAGATTTGCAGACCACGATTTCCAAGTTGTTGTCTCATTCCAATAAGGGAGATAAGGCAGCCATTTTGTTTTCAAAACAAGGCCAAAATTACTCTCAGGCAAGCTTTCCTTAGCCATTTACATTTTGTACAAATCTGACATATCCAGCTGCAATATTTTAAATTTTAGAACATATCAATGATTTTTGAACAAATCGGCCATGGCAGCCATGTTGTTTTTTAAAATGAGTACCATAATTTTTTTACAGACATGTTTTCACAGCCATAAACATGCTCTGCTAATTTGGTGAAGATATGCAACTGTGGTAACATCGGTTTAATAGGGCTCCTTTCTCAATTAAAACTTTTAAGACCGAAAGTATTTAAAGTGTTGCCATGGCAACTGGTGTTGTCTAATACCCTCCCAAACCTATTCATCTGTAGATCCTGTTAGGTTAACATATCCTGAAAATTTGGTGAAAATCCATGCATCGGTTTAGACTGTGGAACACACACAAACATTAAAACCCTAAGATATTCAAAGTGTTGCCATGGCAAAAGTTGTTACTGGATACCCCCAAAACCTAATCAGATAGATCCTCTTGGGGTAAACATACCCCGAAAATTTGGTCTAAATCCATGCAGGGGTTTACGCTGTGGAACACCCACAAAGTTTAAGACCAAAAAATCTTTAAAATGTTGCTATGGTAACAGTTGTTACCGAATACCCCCCAAAACTTAATCAGCTCTAGATCCTCTTGGGCTAAACATACTCTGAAAATTTGGTGAAAATCTGTTCATGGGTTTAGGCTGTGGAACACCCACAAGCTTTATGCCTGCCGCCGCCCCGCCATGTTAATGCTCATAATTTATTGCAAATCACTTACATGAAAACTTAAAACTTACACTCACAAAAACATCATAATTTATTGAACAAACTAAAATAAACAATGCCATTAAATTTTCAAATCAATTTGTGTAATGATGAGATTTAACATTATTAATAAAACCAGGCATACAGAAACATGGGCAACCAACCATAGAACAACTGTAGGTATAACTAGTATATACAATGGAACCTCTGTCATTGAAATTTCTATTTATCCAAATAATTAATTTTATGAACTCATTCCACTCTTGCAAATGTTTTTATGTTTTTCACTGATTGTAAAAATTTTATTGTAATTTAACTTTTTATAAGTTAAATACTTACCTTATCCTCACTAGTGCTTACCTGTTGGCGGGAGCAAACATGTACGACCAAATGAGAATATTTTTAAAATAAATATTCTTGTCGGTAGCAGTATGTATACGCATGACCGCGCATGCGCGTGCACCGGAAGAACCCCGTTTAGCCTCACTTTTATTTTGGGAGTCAATATAATATAGTGTAAACCCAAAAATCTTAAAAATGTGGGGTTGGCAGGGTGGGAATCCGAATCTAGTGAGGATAAGGTATTAAGTATTTAACTTATAAAAAGTTAAATTACAATAAAATTTTTACATTTTATTGCGTAAAATACCCTTACCTTATCCTCACTAGTGCTTGATTACAACCATACTGGTGGTGGGATTTTTAATATTTTTGCCACCAAAAGCAGGTATAACCAAATGAAAAGTCAAAGTATACATCTCAAGATAACTTGAGAGTACCAGACTATATTATGCAATTAAAGTAACTTAACAAATAACATTTAGTAGTTATATATGTAAGCACTACCTGGCAACCTCCCCAAAGGTGCCTTGGCCCTGCATGCATCTTTTAGTTCCAATGTACTAATTTCAAACACACTTGTGGTGTTAAGTACAAGAGTATGATAGGCATACTTAGCAACATAACAAAATAACCTATGTAGTTATATTCTGTTATTAAGTAAACTGGAACTGTCCAGAATATGTGTTGAAAAATTCCAACACCTTTGGAATTTTATAACACTAAATACCAATGTGTTCCCCAACCATGGACAGGTGCATTGGTAATAACAGGAGATTGTGCTCCTCTATGTGGATAAGACCACCTATTAACCCATTCATTGGGCCTTCCCACCAGATCAGATGCTTTCCCAAAAACAGGAGCATGATTGGGAATTTCCAGTGGGTTTTCAGGTACCACTAAAAGGTGTGATCTGGCCATTGGAACTGTACATATACATATAATTACCATAATGTATAATACAATAACTGTGAAAGAACCACATGGCGATACTATAGTTCCAAAGAATAGTCTGACCTTCATTAGACTTCCAAGTCACAAGTTAAAGTAGAAACTGTGGAATGTGACCCCCAGCCATAAAAGGAGCACTTTGAGCCTTGGCCATGGAAACATTCTAAGTTTCAAGGCCAAATAATTTTGATCAGCTAGCAGAACTGTCTGCCTGTTGACATGGTAGCTCCTTGAATGCCTCCTGAAAAGTACATACATATACACACACGCATAGTATAACACATACTTCCACTATCTAAGATCTGAAATATGTCAAGATAGAATCTTAGAGCTCTAAAAAGGGCAAAGGGTCATATCTTCAGTCAAGGAATGATGTAAACTAGCATAAAAGCAGGAATGAAAACCAGCTTGAACAATACTGTGACCATCTGAAGTTATCTGTTCACTGCTAGGAGTACTGATGAAGGAGAAACTGTGAACTCCTTCCAGTTCTGTGTTCAATGATTTAAAAGTCCAAACACCCTCACCTCTCTTATAATCTATCCGAGGCTAAGGTCATGGATTCAGATGATTGAAAAGAGACTTTGTCAAGACTAAGAATAAACGAGACAAGTCCAAAAAGTGTAAAAGGTATAGTACCATCCTTTATTGTTACCACCTAAGAAACCACTATCAATCCATTTAGTCCATTACTATGGATGATTTCAAAAATGAACTCAAATGAAAACCATCTATCAGTCTACTGAGTTCATAAGTATGAATGATTTCCACAGTGAACCCAACTGGAAACCATGTATCAGTCTATTGAATTCATACCTAAGAATTACTTCAATAGGGAACCCAAATGAAAAACCATGTATCAGTCTATTGAATTCATACCTATGAATTACTTCCATAGTGAACCCAAATGAAAAACCCATGTATCAGTCTATTGAGTTCATAACTATGAATGATTGCAGTAGTGAACCCAAACGATTAGCAATGATATCCCTGTATCATGTCAGTGTGGTAGAAACCAGAATTGCCTGTAAATCAAAGGCTCAAAAATGTGCTATTGAGAAGAGTGGTGGCTATTGGAAGTCCAACTGAATCTCCTTGCATCAGATTCAAAAAGAACTACCATGCCTTTTTTTTTTTTTTTTTTTGAAATATGGCAGACCTTCGTGAATCCCTAGTTGATAGCTGTTCACAAAGATTCCTCTATTCTGTAGGGCAAAAGTGGTTTTGAGAATAAGTCAATTAGGTCCCAAACCAACACAACCCTGGTCACCTTTGGGCTCCTGGTAATATATAAGAAGTATAATTCCCATTTTTTGTACCACCTCTGAAATGAGAAATACTCAACAGTAGGATACTCAATACATCTACCACCATTGTATTGCATTGCATTAGGGTATGCATAATAGACTGGTGAAATAAACACAGATAGTTTGTTCTTTATCTTTGAAAAAAAGCTATCTAACCTTGCAGTGTGCCAAATTTGGCAAATAATGCGAAACTATGGGATGAAGGACATTCTGTTTGAATGGCTTATCCCTGGATGTATGGATGTTGATATCCCATTATGACAGCCCTAAATGTAGTGAGCCCTCACAATTTGTTGTGGGCTTACAAAGGACCATTAGATGTCAGATACATATCTAATGAAAGGGTAAAATAAAACAACACTGTGCTATGCCGTTATCTGAAGTAAAACGGTGAATTTGAAAACCCTTAACATCAGAAATGCAGCCCTCAGTATCCCCTGACAGTAGCCCTGGTTTCTGTGGCTGACTATATGACAACAAACAGGTCTACCAAATGTGTTTTTTGACCCTCTATAGTTCAAAGTTCTGTAAGCTATGAACATGTCTGAAAGTGAAGAGATTGTGAATAATGCAATGGAATTTCCAAGCAACATTTATGTGAAGAATGTCCATTGGAACTGAATGTTCTAAGTTATAGATTTCTATAAATGACATGAGAATTATGGGAATGGCTAAAAACTTGTATGTACACCATCCATAAGCTATGGATGAATTAGTAAGTGCTGTGATGGGATGAGTTCTGACATCCAAATACCAGACTTCTTTATATAGGGACACTTCACCCTTGCCAAGGTTGAATTTGCTTCGATTCCTACAAGCAAATTTGTGACAAAAATGTGATGTAAGAGGCAGTATATAACCAGTGGTCTCAATACTGATGAATGTGGTGCTACGCGGAGAAATTCGAGTGGAGCCGTTGCTATACCAAAGGGTAGGGCTGTGAACTGAAAAGAACGACCTGTGACAAGGCGCATTCTTTCACCAGCAAAGAAACAATGAAGAATCACATTTAGTTGTACCTGGGATTGAGGAAGAACGCGTCTGATAGACGAAACACGACTACCTATCCACCTTCGCAAATGCAAATGGAGTACTGATAACCTTGCAGCTTGCATCTTCATCATCGGGACCGTGTGATGCTTGATATACACACTACCCTCACCAAAGTACTATAAAACTGTAGGCTTGTACACATTTTACTGAGATTATAAACATACAGAAGCATTTGATGCACACTATGAACCGCTATGAACTGTGGGAATTCTCGACAATTCGATAAGGTAGTTTCAATGTTAAACCGAATTGCAGAATGTGCCCAACTTCGAGATGACATTCGTTTTTAAATTAGATGTTGTAGTAAAACAACCTCCAGCCATCATTTCTTCAAACCTTGGTTGTCACTTCCAAAAACAATACCTCTGATGGATTGTGATACGTTCTGTTAATTCTTGTCTGTATTACCACAAAATAAGTTGTGACATATTAATAAGAGTATATGTGGTACTCAGTCGTTGCTTCTAAAACTTCCCAATAAAAAGAAAGAAATTAGGTCTGAATGTAGCTGAGCAGTACTTCCATGTCTTAATGAAGTGTTGGTCCACTGGAACCAAACCCAAATATTACAGTATTTCACAAGATTGAGAGTTACTTGTCGAGAATTGTGACCAGAAGATGGACAACCATAGCATTTAAATATGCTGTGTTTTAAACTGCATGGTTGTAAACTGTGAAATATGCCAATAAAGCTGTAGAAGACAAGGTAGATTGAAGAAATGCTTCTGAAAAATCCTGGCATTTGTGTGCTGTTGTTGAGAAACTATTGACGTGTTTCTACAATGAGAACCCCAACACAGACCTTCCATATGGTAGAAAAGTGATGAAAGCAAACCCTTCCCATACCAAATTGAATGGATGATAAGGTTTAACTTAGGTAGTTCTTCTTAATCTCCAGCAACTTCTGTCGTAAATACCTCATCAAAAAACAGAGTTGTTACTTGTTTTCAACTGAAGTATATTACCATCAGGCTCCTTCTCCCATGGCAACCTTGTGTTAAGTGAGAGAAGACAAAGAATGGCAGCCTCTCAGAGATGTTCTAGCCTTTGAAAAACTATTAACCCTGCATGGTAGTTCCTTGTAGAAGAAAACCTTCATTTTCAGCATGGCTGTCTCCTGTTGTTTTATATAACTGACCAATGAAATAAATTTGTTTCCATTACGATCAGTCCGTAGGAAATACTTCTTGGCACAGTGCAGTCCCTGCTAAGTTGCTTCACCCGAGGAAGAACTGTCATTTGTTTCCAAATGAAAGTCCGTAGCCTGTAGATGTGAACTATCTGATGAGAAGAACTTCTGTTTATGATGGATTCTTCTGTTATAGGGGTTGCCTCTGCCATATTTACCTCACTAGAGGAGGCAGAGGTACTACCCTTTATGAGATGAAGATCATATTCTGGCCACTCAACTGGCACAAGGAAGAGATCTGTGAAGAGGAAGATCTTGAAGAATTGCAGTTTCTGTCGTCTTTCTTCTGTATTAAAAACAATGAAGCAGAAGACTTATGAGGTTCTTCTGTTCATTAATAAGACAGTTGATGGACCCTGTATAGCTTCTAGACGTGCTAGTATAAGCTGCAAAAGGTCTGAAGATAAATTCTTCTCAATGTCGAGGAAAATCTTCTTTTAAAATGGCTAACAGGACCCTACCACTAACTAAGAAAAAGGTCTTTATAGCCGTAGATCCACTGGAAAAAGCAACTTCCTGATGAAGATGGCTGGCAAATAACAAAAGAAAAGAAATAAAACCTCCCAATTCGTATGAAAGCGTGAATTCTTTTCTAAAACATCTCCTTCCTTGTCAGCCATGTTGAAACTCTTCGCAAACGAAGATCGATGTTTACTCCCTTACGACCAAAATAAAAGTGAGGCTAAACGGGGTTCTTCCGGTGCACGTGCATGCGCGGTCATGCGTATACATACTGCTACCGACAAGAATATTTATTTTAAAAATATTCTCGTTTGGTCGTACATGTTTGCTCCCGCCAACAGGTAAGCACTAGTGAGGATAAGGTAAGGGTATTTTACGCAATAAAAATGTCTTTTAAATATGTGAACCTTCTATTATCCAACCAAACCCCTCCCTCTCCATGCATGTTCAGATAATGATAAAGATCCTGCTGTAACTGTGACCCATTTGATGCTACAATTCCAAAATACAAACCTGTTTTTTTTTGTTGTTTTTTTTTAAATCAATTCATTTACCCAGCTAACCTTTGTTCACAAAATTTAATTATTGTAAGCAGAAGGTCAAGTGACCTAGTGGTTAGCAAGTTAAATGGCATCTTAAATCGCAGGCTGTCACCACTGTGTGGGTTTTTGACTGTCACAAGTGACATATGCGGAGGACTAGCTGTCCCAATATGACCCTGGCTGTTGAGCGGGACATAAAACTCCAACTTTGACCTTTGCATAAGTAGTGCTAGTGTAGTGGACTGCAGGGTCTGTATTCACAAGGATTCTTAGAATTTTTCTTAGAATTACACTAAAGTCTAAGAAAATTTCTATGCTAAGAAGTTTCTTATTTTTAGAATAAAATCCTATTCACAAAACAATTCTTAGCTAAGAATAATTCTACGAATAGAAGTTAAAGGAAAAGTATACAATTCTTAGAATTTTTCTTAGACTAAGCATAATTCTAAGAAAAATTCTAAGAATACAAATCATGGCAAATGTGCACAGAAAGTTAGAAATTTTGAAATAATATAAAGAGGCTGCATTTCATTACAGTACACACAATGAACAACTTAATAATTATGTAACACTCTGTTCTGGATGTCAATTTTCAATCAGTTCCAGTACTATAATCACCGAAACAACTATTTTTCTAAAGTTAAGCATGTTATATGCCAGTTTTCGATTTAAATCAAATTCTTAGAATATTTTTAAGAATCTTTGTGAATAGCAAATTCTCATTTTTAGAAAAATTCTAAGAATAAAAACTATTAGAAAAATTCTAAGAATAGCTGTGATTCTAAGAATAAGAATCTTTGTGAATAGAAAAATTCTTATTCTTAGAATTTTTCCAACTAAAGCAAAATGACAATTCTAAGAAAAATTCTAAGAATAAGATTAATTGTCAGAATAAGAATGTTTGTGAATGCAGACCCGGGTAGAGTAACAAATCTAAAATTCGCCACAAATCTGAAATTCGCCACCTCTAAAACCTCAGTTAATTTTACAAAGAAAATGATATTTTGTTTTAAAATTGGTATTTTTCAGTTCAAAAAGCCTTAACTTATTGTACATTCAACAAATCTCACCTCAATTAATTTATTTTATTAGCATTTCAACATGTGGCGAATTTCAGATTTGTGGCGAATTTTAGATTTCTTACTCTATAACTTAGAAGCAGCTATAGAAATGTGTAATGTAAAATTCTCCATGGGAGAGTCGGGGGTGGGCTCTCATTCAAAGTAAGTTAAAATCATTGAAATTTGTGAGCATTTCACAACAGGGAAGATACAAGATCTGGTGTAGTCACGAAAATTATAAATATGTCCAGAATTTCATTCCAGTCAATGAAACAGAAAGATGTTAATTTCACGTGTCTTACTGTAGATAATAAAACCAAATCTAGTGATGATATTGAATTTTCTATTTAAAAGTCAGAGTTTTACTATGGCATTTTTAAGCTGAGTCTCTTTTCAATGAGAATATTATGCACTCAATGTTTTCCCCAGGGAATCGGCAAATATACTCAACTGCACCTTCACACTAATATCATGGCACATTGCCAAGAGTCAAAGCATGGAATAAAGTTCCCTCCAATGCGTAACTGTTTACTAGACTAAGACTATTGTGCCAACTTTTACTTGAACCCTAATTTGAATATTCAAATTTATTACAAATGTTACATGAAAGAATTGATGCCACTCAATAAAGTGGAAAAAATTATAGAAGTCATTTGGGCCTCACTTGTTCACTCCTGCGTTATACTAAACATGAATTTTATCTTATGTAGTACTAATCTAGTTAGTGTATTACATACATTAAAACCTGAAAAATCAAACTAAACAATTCAAATTGACTAGCTGATGTACTTTGCTTACACAATCGCAATTTATCTAATAATATATTATTTTAGGCCCCCATTTTATCTTCTTTTCTATGCTCTGTTCACACAAACAGAGCTTTCAAAGTTGTCTGCGACATCGCCAATGTTCGCATTATTGACCACTCCTCAAAAAATGTAAATTATGTGTAAACACCCACCATTTGCAACAATTGTATTGTATTTTGTATTTATACTCAGCACGATATCCCCATGTACTACAGTACTCAAAGTGCTATTTGACCCATCTGACTGTACAAGTACAGTCCAACCCTCAAATTACTGACGTTCCCCTAACTGAAAGACAGAGGCTTACGGTGGAGTGTGGAGGTTCTTTAACCTGCCACTGAGGATAGGACCCAATGACAGAGGACCGCCATTTTAAGTGATCATCCGAGCCACTATGTATCTGACTTTACCTAGGATTGAACCCACGTCTTCTGTGTTCCTAGGTGAGTGTGTTGCCCACTAGGCCACAGTGGCAGATGATATTTACTATGATACAATGTGTTTTGATTGAGTCAGGGTCATATTTCTACACTTGTTTTGTAATTTAAAGACCCATTGGCCCCCACAATTTCCATGTTTGACCTGTCACCAACATTTCTGCCTCATTTTGTGTGCCCCGTCCAAGTTTAGATGATATTAGGTCAGATCTGTTCATTGGGAGAAGTGCAAACATGGTTTGCACTGAGCAAGACATGTAAATCCCTTGTGTAACTTGTTCACATCAGGATATTCTAACAAAAGGGAAGAAAGCCGTTTGTTTATCTTACGCAGTGTAATGCAGTTAGAACCTAAGAGTTATTAATAATAAATCGCTGTTGTCATAGACCAGTCAACAACTAAATAGTTTTAGCTCTAACAATACATTGTTTATATAACAGTGTATTAACCCCATGACATGTTAAGTCAGTGTTGAAATTCTGGCACCAAAAAAACCTATACTATATTAGAAAAACTAAAATCTATGAAAATACAAGAATGAAAAATACCCATGGAACAAATAGAACACATATAAATGGATGATATATTTGCCCAAAAATATGGAAAATCCTGTGTTATCACTCATGCTATACTGTGATTGTTATGGGGGCATTCCACTGGGTCCTATAACCAACTCTACGGCTCTAGGGTCGGTTTGAAAAGTAGGGGATCGGGGACCAACATCCAGAAAAAAAGAGCACCAAAATTTTGAGTCAGTTTCACCTCCCCAACAGGATGACTAACACATCCCGGCTTAACTGGAGCAAGTTCCTAACCTGACTTGTGGTCAGGGTGCTTTTCTCTACGACTAGATGGGAAACTACCAGGACAAGCCAGAAACCCCTAACAGACAAGCCGTATCAAACCATGACAAGCCGCACTGACAAGCTGACAGGATTGGACCAGTATCCCGACCCACCCCGACTGGACTGATTAATTTCTGGGGTCGGGATCGCGAGTCGGGATCAAACCAACACTATATAAACCCCTTCTGGCTGCTGTAAATCATCATTTATCACTGCAAAGATGCCAGATACACATCACAGAGGTTTTCTACAGAAGCTTGGGGTACTTTTGTTTTTTATTGAGTTTAATATTTTGATTTTCACTATGATCTGCAGACAGAAATGGAAGAATCTGAACCCAGTACCACCTGCCCTGCAGCCAGCACCTTCACCACAGTCTCAGGTACCACCCAGGAGAAGAAGAAAGCCACCACACCATTCGGTCATACCCTGGATCCTTCAAAGAGAAAAAAGAGGATGCTGTAGAACCCTCCTCAGGCCGACTTAATACATACTGATATCCCAGGCTACCTGAATTTTGTCAGCACAATGTCACCTACATTTTTTTACCTCATTAAGGAATGCATAACCACCACATCAAGAAGTTAGTCACCAATTTTAGGAAGCCCTTAGAAGTAGGATTGAAACTGGCTATAACGCCGAGACACCTGGCCACAAGAGAAACAAGGGTCAATATCACTGGCTGGTTGGCCCAATCACCATATGTAAATTAGTCCCTAAGGTCTGCAGGGCCATCTGTGATGAATTCCAGAAAGAGTATTTGAGCTGCCCTAATAATCCTGAAGACTGGAAAAAGGTGGAGGACAGAACCAGATGGAATATCACCCACACTCTTGGGGCACTAGATGGGAAACATATCACAATGACGAAGCCAAAGAAATCTGGGAATGAATATTTACAACTACAAAGGCTTCTTTTCCCTGGTGCTGCTAGCCCTGGTCGACGCTGAAGACAGATTCCTGTCTGTAGATGTTTGGTCAAGTGGATCTTCACCAGCTGCACAAATATTTAACCAAAGCAAGTTGAGGAAAAAAATTGAGGATGGTACCTTGGCCAGATTTGCATTTCTTGCAGCGAGACGACGTATTTGCCTTGATGCCATGACTTGTGAAACGCTACAACAGAAGACAACTCATAAGGGAAGAGAAGATAGCAAACTACAGGATCTCCAGAGGCAGGAGGGTAGTGGAGAATGTGTTTGGAATATTAGTGAGTATCAAAATCTTATGTTTTGACGTAATATAGTTTCAATTTTAATTATAAACCAATTAAGTTACATCAAACCTAAAAACAGATACCAAATATTCACATGTTCACCAAATACCATGGGCAATTATTCAAAGCGACTTAAGTTTATGATTCCTTACAGAGATCCATCACTGAGTAAAGATAAAACCACAAAGACGATAGGACAGGTAAACATAAAACCACACAAAGGAATGGAATGAACCAAGTTAACCTGCTTTCTTGTGATACTTTTTCCAACTCAGCACTTAAGTCTAAGTTTGACCAAAGACAGTGTTACAAGATGTGTCACTTTATCCTGCAAAACCTAAGTGATTCATTGGTTGAAAACAGAGTGAAATACATTAAAGTCTTAACAAAACATAATCCCTTGTAACCACTTTACCCCCCAAAAAATATCTATTCCATGATGATGGGACACTCTAAATTAAATTACGTTGGCAAAAATTAGGGAACTGACACACTTAAAAGTTAAAACAGAATGTTACTCATTCAAGGGGGTTTACTTACTCTCTCAACAACATTATCAGCAAATGTCCCCTTGATTAATATAGTAATATGGCTCAGTTTAATCAGAAAAGCATTCGCAAAAACAGACCTCCACCAAGGACCAACATATAGAGTAAGAAATCTAAAATTCACCAGGAATCTAAAATTCGCCACCTCTAAAACTTCAGTTAATTTTATGAAGAAAATGCTGTTTTTGTCTAAAAATTGGCATTTTTCAGTTCAAAAAGCCTTAATTTACTATACGTTCAGCAAATCTCACCACAATTCATATATTTTATTAGTATTTTCACATGTGGCGAATTTCAGATATGTGGCGAATTTTAGATTTCTTACTCTAAGCCACAATATTGTTTATGTCAGTTCAATGGCAACAAAATGGTGATTGTGTTCCTTGTGCCGTTGTCTGCAATTCCTGAAAATTTTCATAAAATCCATTTGCAGCATTTTTTCAAGTGATTTTGCAAACAAACAAACAGGCAAATGCAGACCATCCAAAAAATATACCTTGTTGGCAACGGTAAAAAATGAGGACCTCAGACAAACTGATTTTGACTTCTATACTGAACAGAATGTCATTTATTAAATGGGGTTATATTATATTACTCCAAACAAGATTATATATGAATGCCCCCCCCCCCCCCCCCTCTCATTAATCTAATATCATGTCTCAGGTTAATAGGCATGCAGTAAATATTTGTGTATAAAGATGATTGCTTGCCAAGAAGTGATAAATCTTCAGTGCAAGGAATCAAAACTTGTTTTCTTGTCTCAGTTAGAAATTAATCACTTGGAAAAATATGTTGGATTCTGTTGTTGATACAGTTTTCCTTTGTGTCAGTTATCAGAAGATTTGAATAGAATTTGGCATACTTGCTGAAAGATCATCCATCAAAAATTAAGTAAAATAACTGTTGCCAAATTTTACTGAAATGAGTAGCATTACATAAGTATTATAAATGCATACATTTTTTACACTTATTGTCAGGTACATTAACTTCAATCTCAGTTTAGAAAGAGTATCTTGCAAATGTACTTGATAACTCTTTTACTATAATAGTATTCTTTTCCATGATGAGTTCTGTTTGAATGTAGAACTAGTAAAGAATTTATAGGAGATTTTTTTTTTTAAAAATGCCATTTTTAATGGTTCATTTTGTGGTCAATTTTATGGCAATATTTGCAAAAATTCATACAGTTCATTACTCTAATTTATTTTCGGAGTACTTGAGTAATGTAAATACCTCATTACTGATTCCTGATGCCAAATGACCATGTCATAAAATTTTATGGCATATTTTAGATGATCAGCCTACTTTGCAAACCCTTTCAAAATTTGCTCAAAGTAGAGAAAAGTAGAGCAAGTGATACCCCCCCCCCCCCCCCCCCCCCCCAAAGAAAAAAACTTTTTCCGAGTACAATGTTTGCACTTTATCTAAAAACTGGAAGAAAGGCACTTTGGTAGTATATGAATTTTGCAGGTAGAATCTAGTTAAAATGTGTCAAATTTTTGTTGTCAAAATAATGAATATCTCAGACTGCCTTTCAGCCTTATGTCTGTCCCATTAAATCATGTCAGAATATCAGTTAAACCTTTGGGCAGTGTGATACTAGCACTGTTATGATGTTAGTCCTAATTCTATCCTTGACTAATTTAATATATTAGTCTGTTTTGCGAGTGCAATAGATTCCCTTTATGGGGAAACTAAGTGACTATTAAACTGTGCACATTTTCATGGAAAAATACTATTCTGAAATACCAAAGTAATTTCTTATGAACATCAACTGACGAACATAAGAGAGGGTTAATTAATTAATTAATTTATTTAATATTTATTTGGAGTTTTACGTCGCTTTCAACACTGTACAGGTCATATCACGACGGGTAGTTGGAAGGGCAGAGGAAACCAGTACATACAGTTCGTTAGGGTTCTGTACTGTAAACTGCCGACCAATGGCAAGCAACTACCAGCTTTCCCACTTGAGGCCGTGCTGGGGATCGAACCCCGGCCTCAGAGGTTTGAGGCGAGAGTGTTACCACTCTGCCACCAAGAGAGGGTTAAGTTATGTTGGTTCATAATATCACAGTGTATGATAACCCACCTTTTCCATGATGAATCCTACAGGTATTTATAATCATATTCTTAATAGTCTCAAAGACATGTCCTACAATACTGTCACAATGGAAATAATAGCAAATATTTTGTATGTGGAAAAATTCGAACTTTCCATGTATACAAAGTGTACCATATCCCTCTATACAACAAGTTGTTCACATAACAGTCAAGTACTGAGTGTAGGCTGTACATTTGCAGGAAAGTTCATTTTGATTTAATTCCCATTGCCTTGCATGGTCACAAATTCCTTTTGGAAGAACACAAATTGATCTTACTGTTAGCTGAATTTTCACTTTCATTTATTTTGCCATTATGTGCAGAAGCCATGCACTTTTAGCTTCAGTTGCAACCATAATTTCATATACATAATGCCAACACAATGGTGAAGTATCAACACTGTCTTACATACTATGGCACGACTGAACATACTGATAACAATAATAAAGCAATATCATAGTACATATATGATAAGAATGTCAATATACTTTAACAATGTTGACCCTTGTTGCAGTGTACTACCACATTCTGTATATCGCACGCTTCAAGTCTTTCAGTCTTTAACTTACACAATTCCAATATAATTGTCTGAATTGGCCCTGATTATTTACCAATTTTCCCTGATTACAAACACTAGCTGATCCAGAGTTTTGTCCCTCCCCACCGCCCAAAAAATGCAAAGGGGGTTCAAAAGTGACTCCAATGCAACAAACACATCTTAAAAAGTGGAGCATCCTGCACTGGATTGAGATTCTGGATCTGCCCCTGAGCAATTCCCTGACAATTCAAGATTTTACTCTAACAATTTTCTATGATTAACAATTTCCCTGACTTTTTTATTGACTATTTTGCAATTTCCCTGACTACTTTGCAATTTCCCTGACTGTCTAGCAATTTCCCGACCTTTCAGTTATTACCTGTATTTATAGTTTCGGGAGATGTACATTCAAAGATCCAGAACATTTAATTTGACATAAACATATATCAATGTGAATTAGTCTTTAACGCTGGCATGACATGAAATGCTGTTATAAATGTTAAGGTCAATATATAATAATTCGTAAGTAGCAATATGAATACGTTCGTCCGAAAAAAAATTCACTTGAAAGATCTCTGATTTGATTTCGCTTACATTTAAGACTGCTAAACAACAATGTTATTTTTTCTCTTATTTTCAATCATTTCCATGAAATATCACTAGATCTGATTAACAGATCAGGGTTAAGTGTTTAAGGATTTCTTTATCAGTCTTAAATGAGCAAAAACTTGGCTAAGAAAAAGACTCAGAATTGACATAAACTCATTTTAATTTTGACAAGGACATGAGATATCTAACCCCTGGACTGGAAAGGACTTTTATTAAAAAAAATATGGTGTAATTTTTAAGAGTTGAAGACCTGGATTGTATTAGAATATTCTGTCTGTACTAACTGGGCCTCTTATCTCAATTATCATTGTCCTAATCCACATCACAGAGGTATACTGTTATTTTAATCTATATACTTGCAAATATTTGAGTAACCCTGAGATCGTAAGTGGTTTATAAATACCAGGCAAATACCTCTAACCTTTTAGAGAAATTCATGTCTTTTGTTGGTTTCCTGTCATCTATTAACTCTTCATATTATATTTGTAGTGATTTCAACATCCATGTTGATGTTCCAGTTGGTGATGATTATAAATTTATGACCGTTTTTTATTCGTGTGATCTGAAACAGTTAGTCAATCAACCTACTCATCTGTACGGTCACATATTGGACGTCATTGTATCCCTGATGATCAGGATACTATTGCTGATGTCAAAATTTGTGATATTGTATCTGATCATGCATTAGTCAAATGCTCAATTGTCTTTCCTCGTCACGTGGCTCATATTCCAAATAAACTTCAAATACAGGAGGTACCACCATGTCAAAATGTCTGACTTCCGCTCAGATCTCAAAAATACTTCCTTCATCAAGTCTCTTCAGATTGGTTGTCTGATACTTAACAATGTGCAAAGTCCCTTAGGCACCAATTTGAAAGAACCTGGCAAAGGGTCAAAAATCCACTAAACAGAAGTTGGCTTCATCGTCAAATTGCTTGGTGCAATGCACTTGTAAATAAGGATAAGTCAGACTATAACAGAAACCAATTTCAGACAATAGTCATGACTCTAGAAAACTACGTCATGAGCTTCTTAAAACCCTGAACAGGGTCTCTGATGTGACACATCCATGACAAGCCATTGGCTGACCAGTTTGTCACCTTTTTTCAAATAAAATTAAGAAAATTAGAGATACTTTCGCTCCCTCTGGCATCTTCCTTCAGGTCCTCCAAAAAGTTTCTGAAGATGCTGTTGATAAAATAATTAAGACCTCTCCGACAAAATCCTGCCTGTTGGATCCTTGGCCAACATTTCTCATCACGGAATGTACTGATATACTGCTACCATCACTTACAAAGCTGGTCAACTGCTCACACATGGAGGGATGCATCCCTGATGGTTTCAAAACTGCTGTGGTGACTTTATTAAAAAGACAAATCTTTCTTCAGAACTTCCTGAAGAACTATCATCCTATATCTGGCCTCAGTATCATATCAAAACTGGTTGAATGCGTGGTTGCTAAGCAGCTGTTAGAATATATCCACATCCATAAAGATGGTCACTCAACAGGCAGCTCTTCTCTCCATAAAAAATCATGTTCACTTATCCTTGTCAAGAGGTGAACCCACTGCCTTAGTATTGCTTGACTTGTCTGCCGCTTTCGACACCACGGATCATTTCTCTCTTCTCAGTTGCCACTGCATTTGGTTTGGAGTTGGTGGTACTGTTCTGAAATGGTTCATTCCTACTTAACAGACCGTTATTGGTCAATAAAAATTGGTTCTACTTTGTCAGATGTTTGTAAACTCCTATTTGGCATCCCCAAGGTTCTGTCCTTTGCTGTTCTCATTGTTCACAACCCCCTCAGTTTGGTTATTGGTAAACATAATAGAATTTTTAACTTCATTTTTATGCAGATGACAGCCAAGTGTATGTGCATTTTTCCCTGAAGAATGCATCTACTGCCTTTGAACAGTTGAACAGGTGCCTAGATGATGTTAAAGAGTGGATGTCAACTAGCAAACTCAAATTGAATTCTGACAAGACTGAGTTTATCATTTTTGGTTCGAAGAGACAGAGGGACAAGTTGAAAGCACATTTCCAATTGATATCTTGGGCAGTCCTCTCTGCCCTATCGACTCAGTCAAGAATTTGGGTGTGTGGTTTGATTCAGATTTTTCCTTGTCTAAGCATGTTCAGAATGTCTGCAAAAGTTGTTTTGTGAAACTCCATGATTTCAGACATGTCAGGCGGTTTCTTACTCATCATGCTTCTGTACTTGTGGCTAATGCTCTTGTTAGTAGTTGGTTGGATTACTGCAACTCACTTTTCAGGAGCCTCTCCAAGTACAATCTACGTAAGTTATTATAGTGCATCCAAAATAGAGCAGCCAGAATTGTATCAAACACCAGTAGATACACCTATATAACTCCTATGCTCAAGAAATTGCATTGGCTTCCTGTTGAACAGTGCACAGTATTTAAGACAGCCACACTTGTTTATAAGTTTCTTCACACAGATTTTCCTAAGTATTTTGCTCCATATCTTTCTTCCTAGAGCAGTTCCTATAGTAACAGGCGCAGTCAAAGTGGTGGTAATTTCCTTGTTATTCCAAAGTTATACCCTTCTGTTCATAAATCTGTCAAACAGTTTGGTAATACTGTAAAACGAGAAATGTTCGCAGCTATTAAAGTTCGTGGTTTTCCCTTTAAAATGATATTGGCACTATTAAAGTTCATCCGACAATTCCCGTTTTTTGAGCGATAATTCCCGTTTATGGGTGTATACTAGTACTAAACTAAATTTCGGGCGATTAATTTTCGTGCTTTTCCCGCGATCGCGAAATTCGCCAAATAAATCGTCGGCGAACATTTATCGTTTTACAGTAGTTTGGCTTTTGATGCTCCCACTGTTTGGAATGCTCTTCCAGATGTGATTCGTGCCTCTCCCTCCCTAGCCTCTTTCAGAAAGTAGTTTAAAACTTACCTGTACACCAAGGCATACCCACTTCAGTCTTACTCACGTCCTGGTGTTCTCTGTGGTGCTTGACCACATATCCATATATCAGTATCTGTCCCTGGATACTAAAATTGGTCAACTGCTTTTTTTTTGTTTCATTGCGCCTTAGAGTCCTCTTTGTATGGAAAGATTAAGTGCTATAAAAGTCCAATTAGAATTAGAATAAACTACCAAAACATGTGGTGGTGCTGACAGTGTTTATATGTAAAGTGGAGCAGCAACTTTTTTTTAAATAAGTCAATTGTAATTTTCTTTAAATCATCTTGAAAACATAATTTCTTGTAGTCTGGGGAATATTGAATTTGAACACAGTTTCAGATAATATCTTGCTTGTAACTTCTCTGCAAGTATATCTTTCTTTACAACATTTTTGCTTTTGATAAATGTACACAAAATTATGAACATGTTACAGGTATTAAAGCCTCTCTTAAAAGAAAAAAAAATTTATTTTTAAATATTTGTTTAAATATAATTTTAGGATACGTCTTGATGTTGCCAATCTTAACATTAGAATATGGCTTCTTTTCAGTCAACTAATGAACACGAAAAGATGAAAGGAATTCTTATTTTGATGAGAGTTTGGCCCTTGCTTCTAAGTAAAACTAAACTGACTTGCAAAATTGGCCTTATGTTTTGCTTAACTATGAGGCCTTATGATTGGGTTAGAAAGTTAAACCAATTTGTATAAAATCATGGGCTGCACATTTGTTCCCAGGACCAAATTTGACTTCTGATCCCTGCTTCAAGGTCAAGCTGCAGTGTTTAATAAGTACTTATGTACGTTAAAAGAGTACCTAGATTATAACTTACAAACGATAGGATCTTTTCTGCAGAATAAGTTCTTCAGCCTCTTTATCATAAAATAATCAACTTACTTGTCACTAGCAGCAATACCTATTGATAGCTGTACCGTAGTTTTACAAACTTACAAATATCACTTTAAGGATGCAGTAATCCATCCGCCACTGTGGTGTTGCGGGTAACAAACTCACATAGAAAAACAGAGGATTTAAGGTTGATCATAGGTACAGTCAGATACATAGTGGCTCAGATGACAACTTAAAATGATGGTCCTCTGTCATTGGGTCGTATCCCCAGTGGCAGGCTAAAGAACCCCAGGGACGTGAATTAATGGTCCTCCCTGAGACATTGTCTTTCAATCAGGGAAATGTTAGTCATTAGAGAGCTCGGGCTGTAGTTGTACAGTCATTAAGAAAAAATATTTGTTGTGACATGTGAAACTAATGACTTACATGAAAGGAACATCCAGCTGTGATTAATGTAAAAACGAAAGCTTTTCAGTTATGTATGATTCTGAAAGTGCTGAGATTTTTTGTTTCTTGTGAAAAACTGTTTATAACTGCTAGTTTTACAAATAAATCAACAGGACATCACTAGAATAATTGTATGTCATGGCAGGAAGTCTAGTCTGGTAGATGAATAAATTGTATTTAATTTAGAAGAAAGTGTAAGAGAAGTATAAAAGGAAGATATAAAGGTCATTTATATTGAAGTTTAAAGTTACCACAGTGAGGTCAAACGTCATGTTATAGTCACACCATGATGTTGCACACTTACACCCCTAAATCAACAGTCCTGCCAAGTATCTGGCCTGTCTGGGAGATGTGGCATCAAATAATGCCTAGACGAGATCAACCAGATGACTGCAAAGAAAGTTCTGAAATTGGTGAAACCAGTTTTGAACTGACTTCTTCTAGATTACTGTATAAAAAATGTTTTATTTTGGGCTTCATACTCTTATTACATGATTTTGACTTTGTTTCTTTCCAGAGTTGCATGTTAACATTAAACAAGGTCCACAGAAGGCAAAAGATCATCATCAGCTTTCTTTTAACTTTTATCATTTTTTTAAAGATGGACCTGATGATTGTCAAAGTCTTTGAGAAAATAGTACCTAACTTATTTGGACTAGCTTCATAAAGTATTTCGTGTTTGGAGTTTGGATTTATTCACACATAAATAATGACTCCAAACAACTTGCTCAAGTTCTTATTCAAACCAGGTTCAGGCAAATTAGCTCAGATGGGCTCTAAGAAATGTAAGAATTAGTCCTCTTTTACCGAGTCCAATCCCCAGTATGAGGCTTAAGAACTTCAGGGCCATTGATAAATGGTCAACCTTGAGCCTCTGTCATTCAGTTAGGGGAATGTCAGTCACTTGAGAGCTAATAGGCTGTACTTGTGTAGATGGAATGAGTCAAATAGGACTTTCAGTCTGTAATACAAGGAGATCTTGTGCTAAATAAAATATACAAACATACAATTCCAAAAGTGGATCTCAGCTAAGCCAGTTTTTGTAAACTTTAATTTAATTTTGGCACAGCTAAGTCCATGTTTGTGAGTACAGCCCCAAATCTGCACACAAATTGGCCTCAATCATGAAGATAAAAAATTTTCACTGATTCACTAATAAAGTTTGGCCACGATTAAAATTTATCCCCAAAGAACGTTCCACTTGATATACAGAATCTAAAAACAAAGGTACTCACTTTTGCTGATATTTTCAAAACTCCCAGTTGGTTGAAGACTCTGGAATAAGATAGAAAATAATATAAAGTAAAACAATAGCCTCGTATACAGGCTCTCTTCAAGCTGGAAGAAAAGTGGTGAAAAAAATTCAAAACCAGTACAGGCATAAGACTACATGTAGTTCTATTCAGTTTAAGTGGTGCCCTGTCTTACATGCTAACAATACCTCCTGATTGCAAATAAATGTTTAATTATTCAAAATAAAAATTGTTCTGTGTGAGCTGGCATTGGTTTTGGTGCATGTAGACCATGGATTGTCACACCATTGTCAAGCAAACTATCTGAACAGATCTTCTTGGTATATACAGCGCAAGAAATGGAAATTTGGCCAGAATATGAAAGTTGCTATTGGGGAAACCTCCTACTATTTAAAAGACCAATTAGGCCTCAGGACCATTTTGACTGTATTTCACCTCTCAGCTCCCCTTATACAAAGTGGTACAAATTTTGATAACTTGGTTTTACTTCTAAAGGGTGCAGGTTAACCATTGTTATTTATCAAATATTTTTCAATATCTGAACTACACCACATATGGCAAATGTCAAAGATGTATTTGCTAATATATTAATGCATGATCTTATCATATTATTACTGAAGAGGTCACACCATGATGGTGTTTGTGAATGATAAAAAAGTGTTACATATGGAGATTGCCTCATGATGAAACCTTCAAAAGAATAATTGTCAACACTAAAATATGAGATTATGAATTTTAGTGGGATAATTTCGGCAACATTCAATTAAAATCACACAGTCCTCTGGATAACAGTTTCTGGCTAACTTCCACTTACACCAACAAAAAAAAGCTAGAGCAGCTTGCCATTTTTTAATATGGGAACATCAAATTTTGTTCTACTTCTTTCAAAATTTGACTTATACTTGTTGAATTATTTACATAGTACACTGTATAGATTTTTATGCAGGTAAAATTCATAATTTTATTCATTTATCAGATGCACTGGTCAATATCAGATATTGCAACATAATATGATACATAAATAATGAATGTAAAGGGCTGATTAATTTCCTGATAAACAGTATTATCAGAATACCAATTATCATTTACATAACAAAGAGTGTATCAAGATAAATATACATCATTCTGTTCTCAGGTTCTGCCAATGTAAACAGTCCCATGTGAAATAATGTGATTTCTGACAAACATAACAAAACCTCAAGTATCCAAACATACTGAGGGAATGAGACTTATTTTGGATAATACAGTGAAATTAATGAAATGATAACTGGAATTTTGTTAAGAAGAAATCCCTCTTGTGTGACTGTTAGATAACATACATGAATCTTTATAGACAAAACAGTGACAATATTCTGTAGCGCTGGTAATCACCCGCAGTTTAAATAGTCAATTAATTGTCCACTTTGTCAACCAGTGATCGAGCCAGAATAGATTATTCAAGTACTTTGCTTCATTTTTGGTCATTATACCATAACACACTTTTCGGGATGATGTAAATGTCAACCAGCAAGTTTTTTGTTGTTTCAAAGTTTCCCATACTAAGCATCTACAAGTTTAAATGTAACATCTTTATGGAAACAACTTCTGCCTCTTTTGTAAATTTCACTGTGTGTTTTACCTTTTGTCCTTGTTTTTCTTGAATACATACATTGTAATGGGGATCTGAAAAGGAGAATTTGGTCATGGAATTTTGGTAAATATTCCGATATATATATCTGACACACAAAAGTTTTCAAACTAGTGTAGATATGCATTTCGTGTTACAGCTGTGCTAATTTATAGTGATCTGTAATATACACAAGAAAGTTAAGTTAGTCTGAACACTAAATGCAAGGGAAAAAAACTTTGCCACACACACAAAATACACACAAAACGTTATCTCTTAAAATGGCAAACAGACAAAACAGCATTCTGAGTATAAAAGATTGATATGAATGGAAAACAGTAAACAAATTGGTTATGAAACTGCTTCCACATACAAGAGGTCTACTCTAGTTTTACCTGTAAAACACCCAATTCACACAGTACTGTACTGGCTTCACAAGCAACATACAAGGTTAAAACTATTTAACACATCTGGGCTGATTTCTGGCTCGATGCATTTCATGTTTTGGTAGTGTACATAAGATTTATTTTGTCCGGATTTGTGTTCAGACAGGATGTGGTGGCTTCAGCATGGACAGTGTTTATAGCTTGTGGTGGCTTTTTAAAAAAGTTTGAAAAACCTGTGACAGGCTCATATGTGCTAAACTAAAGTGTACAGGTAGGTGGAGTATAAGGGGGAGGGTGGTATTGATTTACAGGGCAGCTCATTATAAAATTGCAAATTTAACAAGTAAATTAAATTTTTATAAGTTAATACCCTATCCAATGCATATTTGCTAATTCAGTCAGTGCAGACCGGCCTGCCAAATGATAGAAAAAGCCGTCCTGTGTTTCCACCGGCTGGCCAGTCCCGCTCTGCAATCGCCAGGGGGTGCATCGTACTTCCTTCCTGTCTAGACAGCATGACGCCATAGCATCTTTTTCGTCATCTAAACCTATTATGACCTCTAGTAAGCCAAAAGCGGGGCCATTTGGGAGGATCTTGCCTTCCACTGGATAGGGTATTAACTTATAAAAATTTAATTTACTTATTAAATTTGCAATTTTATTGCGTTAATACATCCTGTTCAATGAACATTTGCTGAATAACTACCGCTTGGTCAGCAGGTAAGTTACTAGGGACTTAAAGTGAACTCATAAATGATAACAATTTTTAACCTATGGTCTACGCTGACTCAGTCAGGAGACCTATAGGTCCATGGTCGGTTACGAGAGCCTGGTTGCCGGGGCTATACCAACGTTGCTTCCCCCCCCCCCCGTTTTAACAGACCTGCTCTGAGTTAGGGGAAGAGAGGGATGAGTTCAGTCCCATATGGAGCAGAAGTAAACCTTAGCACTTTTTTTCTTCTTTTTTGCAAATTAATATGTACAACTAATTACATAATATTATGTACAAGTATCCTCAATAAGGATGGGATACTGGTGGATCTGCTGAGCAGCCACTACAGGTCCAAGCTGGTAGAGCTCTGAGTCAGCCCAAGCCACATCCTTCAGATAGAACTGTGTGAAGGTGTTGTATGATTTCCAGTGCAAGGCTGATAGGATTATTCCAAGGAAACTCCCAACTGGAAGGCCTTAGAAGCAGCGAATGCTCTCACATCATGGGCTTTAACCTGATGTAGTGTGAGGGGCTCTTGGTCAGAGAGCTCATCACATAGGATCAGTTTGCTTGCTCCATGAGGAGATAGTGGCAGGTGAGATGTCCCTGTCGAAGCCTTTCTTGACGGAGACAAGGACTAACTCCTTACTCTGCCTGAGGTCTGAGGTCCTGTCCAAATAGTAGCGCAAAGCTTTGACCGGACTGAGAGACCTGTCAGACCAAAGTGACTTATCCAGAGTAGGGGCCAGGGCTGGTATAACCACTGGGGCCACACTATCTGGACCCTCTTTGGCCAGTCGGTTCTTGGAAAGAAAGCTGGGTGAGGGATACAAGGAAACCTTTGATGTCTGATTGATGTCTTATATTCTTGTTTTGCCAAGCATGGATCTCACTCCTGCATTTGCCCAAACCCAGGGCCAAGAGGAAAACAGTCTTGAAGGTCAAATGATTCAAAGATGCCTCTTTAAATGGTTCAAATGGAGCCTTTGTCAGTTGGTTTAACACCAGTGAGAGGTTCCAGGAGGGGATCCCCCTCAGCCCTTTGGGTCTGCTCTGTGGGAGCTATCCAGGAGACCAGTGAGATTTTCATCCTTACTGACATCAATGGATGAATTTCCTAGTTTGACAGCATTGGCTTATCTGTAGCCATCAATGGTGCTTGGTTGTAACTTCCTGTCCTGAAAAAGGTACAGTAGGAAGTCGGCTACGGTTGACTTTAAAGGGGGTGCCCTAAGTCCATCTGGTTACTGAGGCACCACTTTGTAAAATGGTCCAATTGCCTCATAGACTGATCTGGTTGATCCTCTTTGAGGAGCCTCAATTCATGCTGCCACTGTCTCAGAGAAGCCCCGTTTCTTGATAGCTGAGGCTCTAGGAGCCAGGCGTGAAGGTTCAAGTTGGGCAGATTCCTGGGAGAAGTCTAACTGAATGGCTGTGTTAGAAGATTTGGTAGGTTGGGCAGGCTTAAGGGAATCTGGCTTGACATGGTCACTCAATCCCAGAACCAAGGCATGTTGAGCCACCCTGGAGCGATCAGAATGATTCTGTGGCAAGGATGGTCCTGCAACTTCTCCACCACTTTGCCCAAAATGGCTACTGATGGGAAGGCATATGCATCCAGATCCTCCCATGGCAGGCTGAGTGCATCCACTACTTGGGCCAGGGGATATGGTACTGGTGACACAAATTGAGGTAACTGGTTGTGGAACCTCATGGCAAACAGGTCTATCTGAGGCCGGGGCCACCTGCTGCATATTGATTGGAAGACCTGTGGAAGGAGAGACCACGCTGTTTGGATGGTCTGGCCTAGCCTGGATAGTTTGTCTGCCTTGAGAGTCACCTGTTTTCTGGAACACCAGGTCAGGATCCTCCAAAGAAGGGCACACAGTGAGCCAGACTTCATGCCTCCTTCCTTGTTTAGGTATGATACAACTGTGGTGTTGTCAGTTGCTACAAGAACTATCTTGTTTGAGCAGAGGTCTTGGAACTCTTTTAGGGCCAAGAAGACCACTTTCCATTCTAGATAATTTATATGCAGTTTGCTTTCTGGAAGGGACCAAGTTCCTCTTGCAGTGTGCTTGATTAAGTGAGCTCCCCACCCTTCTTTTGATGCGTCTGTAAAGACTCTTGTAGAGCATGTTTTTCATGGGTGTAATGGTTGACCTTGAAGCACATTGCCTTCCTCCAGCCACCATTTGAGATGGGGGTGCAAGGACTTGGGGATAGGAGTGACCTTTTCTTGTGATTCCGGTACCCTTCAGTTGTTTTTGAGATGCCATTGAATGGGCCTCATGTGTAGCTGGCCAAGGTGAACTTGTTTCTCTGTGGCTGTTAGAAGACCTATCAGGGACATGAAATGCCACACCGGGCAGGCTGGCTGTGGGAGTAGTGCTCGTACTTTCTCCTGAAGAGTCTGCCACCGGTCCGGTGTGGGCCGGACCCGGCCATTTCTGAGGTCGAACTGGAAACCTACAAAGTCGATGACTAGCTTGGGGACCAGCTCTGATTTATCCAAATTCACCAGCCATCCTAGTTCCTGACACATTTTTACTAGTTCCTGGGTATGCCCAAGTTAAACTTGGTTGGATCTGGCTCTCACCAATCTGGCTCTCATCTAGGTAGTGGTGGATCCTTATACCCTTGTGTATGGCCATCAGTTTCACCTCCTTTGCTTGAAGTCTATTGAGGTAACCCACTCCCCTTGTTGGAGGGAGGTTCTGATGGTTTCAGGTGTCTCCATTTTGAATCTTTGTGCCTTGAAGAACTGGTTCAGATTGCTCAAGTCTAGTATGGGTCTCCACCGGTTGTTTGGGTACCAAGAAAAATTGGTTGAAGAACCCCAGAGATTTTTGATTTTGGACCAACTCTACTATATGTTTGGCCATAAGCTGATTCAATGCCTCTAGCAGGTAGAAGCTCCTGTGAGGATTGGCATAGCAGCTTATGACGGTAGGTGACCTTGTCAAGTTCAGCCGGGTCCGGAAGGGGAGGATGTAGCCTTGTTTGATTATTTTTAACTCTTTCGGATCGCCCACTAGAGTTTCCCAAGTTTTCCAAAAACTCTGAAGTCTTGCCCCTACAGGAAGATTTAAGGCAGCAGCTTGGACATTTGTTACAGATTTGACAAAAGACAATTGATCAACACAGGAAACATCTTTCACATATTTTAATTCTCTTTGATGGTAACAATTTACAACAATGGGATTTACATCTTTCTTTTGCGAAAGCCCTTTTGCATTATGTGCGAGATTTGCAACAGGACAATTTACATTTAAACTCCTGATCATTTGAATGTCTATTGTCCTTCTGGGAGCTTCTTGAGAGAAGGCACAAGTTACAGTCTGTTTGCTCCCGGCCAGCAGCCCTGCTTTCAACATATTTACACAGAAATTGTCATTTATAGGACTGCTAGCCATTGGCTGGTTGGGACGAATAGTAGGAAGATCTTCCCTTGCCTTTCTTGTACTGTCCCTTTCTGTTAATGTTCTTCTATGCGGGCTTATCTGATCTTTTACATGACTTATTCTCAGAGCATTCATATGGGTGGTACTGACCCTTTCCATGTGAAGAGCTGGACTGTCCTTTGCTCTCATAGTAAGCAATATCTTCCTTGGCACGCTTGATCACACTATCTAGAAACAGTGTAGATATCTGTAGTGGGGCGGTTCTGAAAGCGGCCAAAGTGTACAATTTGATTCCAGTCTTCACATGGGTGAGGTAAGAGTCTCTCCTGGCTAGGGTCAAATTTCCCATGGAAACAAACATGAAGTCCGTAAAGTGTTCCATGGTCTTGGCTGCTGGTTCGGTGATGCATTAAAGTCCATGAGGTATAGTAGCTCTCTGTTGCTGTGGCGACCTTAGAAACACTCTTGCCTTTGCTTTCTGTGTGCTTTCTGCTGAGCTTGCATTCCCTGCTGGACCTTGAACAGGCACCTATTAAAACTAGCAGCCTGGTTGCAAATAACCGTAGCCTCTCTTGCCGACTTCTCCCATCTTCGCACACTCTCCAAAGAGATGTGGCGCGATGTAGGTGGGGTAGAAGGGAATCTGGCCTATCTGATAATTTTGGTATAACTACTGTTCAGCCTGGATGCGTCAGTATTCCAAATAGAGACAGCAGAGGAGTCTACTTTCTGGGCGGAAAACAGCCCGTACCACTTGGCTTGTGACTTTTCTGGTCTCAGGGACTGATCTTTTAACAGACCACCACCAGCCTCTGAACTCCGGGAAGGGTATCCTTCAACCAAAATAACGTTCAGCTTGCTTAACTTTCTACACAACCAGTCATCTGTAGGCATCTGGACCGATACCTTACCAGGAGCTGGAGTCTTTGGTCCGGCACAGGGGTTGTCCTCAGATGTGTTAGCTGAACTTTCCAGTTTGGCATGTGTGACCAGCCCATAAAAGAGCGGATGCCTCTCATCATTTCTCTGTAGCTTTGTTCTTCAGAGATGGACTGGTCCTGTTCAGTGATATCCTGATCATCAGACAACTCCCCTTCTTCAACGTACAGATCTACTGGGGGTCAGTCGGAAATGTCACTGTCCGTGTCAGACTCCAAGCTGGAGATGCTATCCTTCCTGGTAACTTGCCTGTGTAAAATAGGAGAGCCAGTGCTGGTCAGTTCTGAAGATTTCGGTCGGTCGGAGCGAGGTCAGCTGGACTGGAGTTTACTAGTACACTGATGTTTGGTAGCAGAAGGGTCTGTATCAAGTAGTTCTGAGGAGGCAGATCTTGGCCGGTCGGAGTGAGGTCGGTTGGTCTGAGTTTTACTGGAAGAGTGATGCTTTGCAGCAGAGGAGTCAGTATCATGAAACTCTGAAGATGTAGCAGAGGCTGGTTGGTCAGCCTGCTTGAGAAAAAGGTTGGTGGATCTAACAGCACCGGCTGCGGGAGAGTGAGCTGGTGTTACCTTCACTGTAGAAAAGGTTGGCTCTCTATCCAAAGTTCTGGCCATGAGGAGAGCTTCCTGGCGATTGAAGCAGTCGGACCACTTCTGGTCGAGTTCTGCAATTTTCACCTCTGTTCATACCTTGGCCGACATGCTCTCTGAAACAGACTTGGCAGGCTTGTCTGTACACAACTTGGCCTTTGAAGTTGTAGCCTTTTCCTTCTCCACCTTCTTTTACTTCTTTCCAGTAGGCTCACTATAACCAGGAGACTGTAGCATCCCCTGGCCATCCACTGTCCCTATTTCCAACACAGAGGATGGGTCCACAAGGGAGGGATTGAGTGCACGTGCTCTTAGCTGGGGGTAGATGAAAGTTCCAGTTTCTTCGCCTCATGTTTTTTTTTCCTTTTTAAACTTACAGCTAGGTATTGCAAGCTGGGCTCATTGTTCTGGGATGAGAATAATACAGCACTTACAGTCAGTAGATTGAGGATTCTCCACACAGGGGTCCTTGCCCTTTCCTTCGTCCCTACACCTGGCACAAAAAGAATGGCTGTCAAAACTCACCATAACATGGCCACATCCTCCTCACTTCTGACCAGGTGAAGACATTATGTTCTATATACTGACAAATATCCGTTGGCACAACAGAAATAATAAAAATCACAATATTCTCACCAATATCCAACGAAAACGTGAGCTCACAAAAATCAGTCTGCACAGAACATGCGCCAAATGAAAAAGATGTTATGACGTCATGCTGTCTAGACAGGAAGGAAGTATGATGCGCAACCTGGTGAATGCACAGTGGGACCGGCCAGCCGGTGGAAACACAGGACGGCTTTTTCTGTCGTTTGGCGGGCCGGTCTGTGCCGACCGGATTAGCAAATGTCCATTGGATAGGATGTATTAACGCAATAAAATGTACACTGGCAAGATATATGATCCATCTCCAGGGCAGCTTGTGGATCAAAATTAAAATACGAGTTCTTACAGCCATGCGGAACTGTGCGAATGGAACACATGCTGTGACAGTGTGATGACATTACATACATATTACAGGATTATATACAGAATAGAGTGACATGCTTATATATCGAAGATAATTACTTGAGGGGTTTTTTCTGCCTCTCCTATGCACACTATCACACAGGTATTAAACTCTGTGAAAAACAACTGGAACAAACTGCAGAACAAAAGACAACAACACATCACACTGGCAAATACACCACAACATAGTAAAAATAAATTCAGTAATTTCCAAGACAATAAAGCAATCTGGTGTGAGGTCAAGTTTATGCCTTATTCAAACAAATCATAAATATTTCTGTAACTATTTTTTTATAATTTAAATACACTATGTCCAATCTTCAGTTATGGCACGGTTTACTTCAGAAAAAAGGTCTTTTTTCTGAAAATTATAGAATGTGTGAAAATATTAGGCCAAAACTGTTTTATCACAACTGACCAAAGTATTGGTATCATATTTTAGTAGTAACCAACTGGAGGTACGAGTAAGCAATATGGCAGTTAATATGAAAAATTTGTGAAATAAAATAATATGTCAAAGATAATGTCCCAAACTTTTGTCAACTTTTCATTATCTGTCAAACTTATGTGAAAATTAAAAATTGGTCAGACAAATCTGATTAAATGCAATATGACATCTGATTTTTATCTGATATAAGCCAAACAGACACGCTAACTGGAAATGAAATGAGTCAAAACAAGCAAGTTTCCAATTGTAACATTTGATTCTGTTAATTTCGTCCAATGGTCTCAGTTCTTATAATCCATCCCTATAAATTACAACTGGAGTCTGAACTGTGGACCAATTTATCACATAGTATCCTATATTTTAACTGGGTTAAATGCACACATACAGAAACTTATAAATCTACAAAAATTAATAATCTAACACCCAAATATTGTTAGTTAAAACTACATGATTATTTGATGCCTACACAAAGAAACGATTTTTCCTACAAAATGTTAATCATAAGAAGACAGAAATTGTTTAGTTTTTAGAAACAGAAAACTAGTATTACATATATACATATTACAATTATATTATGTTATTAAGGTATATCATTAATAAGCTTAGATTTGGAAAAAAAATATACATCTATAAAAAAAATCAATAATAAACCACTGAAATAAATACAAAGAATACTTACATCAAAAATAACCTCGCCTTTCCGTTTGTTTCCATAGTTGAAAGACTTGGATCGTGTCAGTATACCCTTCACCACTGTAAGGAAAGGAAATCAGCCTTCTAACATTCCAGTTTACATACCACAGCAAGATACTCACTATATAGAATGACTGTGTATTTTGCAGCTAAACAAACACTTCTTTAATTTTCTTCTGGAATTATGGAATATTCAGAGGTTGGTTTCACAAAAGGACTTTACCCCGACTTAGACTTAAAGTTAACACTTTTGTCTTAAAATGAGACTAAGTCTGTGGTCTTAGACTTACAGGGTTTCAAAAAGCCGCTAAGTCTACGCTTTGGCTAAGTCTACCCAGAAGTGGGCTTAACTTTTGTAAACAAAGACTTAAATATGGCAGCCATATATTTTTTTTACTTCAAAATTTGAAATGTCTGAAAATAAAGAACACCTCCCTAAATTAGTCTGTACACATATTTATATGAAAATAAAATTGGCACCTGGGTTAGGGGTGCAATAAGATGACACTATCTTACACAAATATATTAATGCCTGCTGGGTGCAGGGTGGGGAAGGCCCAAATATAAAATAATTCTTGGCCTCTACGGCCTTTGGTGTTATTTGGGTTATTTCCATCCTCCATCCTTTATTTCACATACTTATGTGGTTATAAATCTTTCCATTGAAAAACAGCATCTTTTCAAAGATAAAATGATTTAAACAAAGGCTATGTGCCACCACTAAAATATTCTGACTAGATATAAAGGGTCACATGACATAGAAAACCACTGTGGTTATATGGCAAACTTGGACTTGGCAAGCTAAGTCACCCTTTGTGAAATCCATTTAAGTCCAGGACTTAGCAAAGGCAAAAGGCTCAGATTTTGGTCCCTAACTTAGCCTAAGTCCAGGCTAAGTGTGAGACTCTGTGAAATCGCCCCCAGATCTCTGACTTTTGTGATTATTAGAGCTAAGGGTATTGTTTTTCTGCCTGTTTGCATCAATCAAAAACTAGACATATTTTACACAAGGGTGGGTCATATGTGTGCAATATTGAATTTAAATTATTTTACACAATGTCAGTTTTATGTAACAGCAAGGGCCCTTACCTCTGTGCTCCCCTCTGCTGGGGGGTCTCACTGGATTAAGCTGGTTCCCACTTCCTTTCTTTTCAGTGGCTTCAGCCCAGGCCTGTTTTAATGTTGCCTTCACCTGCAGATACCATTCACAGGACACATGTGTTAATGAAACTTTGTGACTGTAATGCATGTTTTGGCCATTCATGTAACATATATTAACATTTAATAAGATTATGATTCCAGCTGCTTAACTATACAGGGAGGCCCTAGTGGGAAATTGAATGCTTTCATATTTCTTTGTATTCTGACATCTGCATTAATTTGAAAATTTTAATTAATTAAATGTAGCTTTTATAAGCTACAAGCTTACCATGTGAGACTGAATGCTATCTCGGATGGCCACGAGATACTGGCCAACGTCTAAGAAAAATAGACGACTAGTGTTGACCGATCTCTAGTAGTGCATGTGATCTCTGTAGTGTCAACCAATCAGATTCCTCCTTTCTCGTTGCAATTTTGACCATACCCACTCAGCTGCAATACAACGAGGAGGCAGGGTGGGACTCTCTTCAGTTCCACATGGTAAGCTTGTAGCTTATAAAAGCTACATTTAAGTAATTAAATTTTTTTATTTTATTGTGCTACATTAGCTTACCATGTGGGACTGAATGCTGAATGTAACTGCCCGGTGGCGGGATTACAGCTGAGGCTGGAAGTATTTTGTCTATTTTTCTTGAATTTTGAACTATTATAATATGCTAAAGTATTTTCCAAATTACCAGTCTGAGTCCTGTTTACAGTGCCCCAATCCCGGGAACCGGGCCTGTAAGAAGCCAAAAACCAGAATATTAAATGAGTGACAGTACGAATACTATCTGGATGTTTGATAGCAGGAGTAAGTGCAGCCATGCTCACTGAAGTGGAATTAAGCCCCGAGGGCTATACTACAATGAACACAAGCCCTAGGCTTGAAAATCTCATTAATTGGCTACCCTTATGATGAGATTATGGGAACACTTGGAAGACTTTAATACAAGTGAATACTGTAGTAATAGACAAGAAACCTTACCGTAACATCCTGAGGAGGTAGTCATATACCTAGACCCTGGGATTAGACTCCTGAAGACTTGGCTGCAGCGGACGTGTCCCTCCCCCTTTCTTTCCGAGGATGACTGGTCTGAGGGGAAGGCTCTAGGACTAGTTGAGCCACTACTACTGGTCCCAGATACATGTTGTTGTCATTATCTGACCAAGTAAGGTCTTGTCTTGTTTAAACATTGAAGAGAGTGTGGTGGGTCTGATATCTGAGGTATGTCCTTTCTTGAAGGAAATGAAGAGAAGGGATCGAGAACCTCTCAGGTCTTTGGTACGATCCAGATAGTACCTCAAGGCCCGCACAGGACATAAGGTCCTGTCTTCTTTGAATTGTCTATCCATGATGGTAGTGAGAGCAGGTATCGTCTTGCTAGCTGGTTTTTGGCTATGAAATCTGAAGAAGGGATCAAGGCAACCTTTTCCCATTGGCCTAGACTAGATACTTTGTTTGCAACCCAGGCGTGGATTTCGCTGCGCTGCTTGCCGGAGGCCAAAGCTAGCAAGAAAGCAGTTTTGAGGGTGAGATGTTTGAGGTCTGTGTCTTTCATAGGCTCGAAGGGTGCTTTCGTGAGCTCATTACCGTGTACCACAGAAAAGTTCCACTTGGGAAGGTTTCTGGAACTTTTGGGACGATCCCTGTGAAAGCTAGACAGTAACCTGTTAAGGTCAGAGCTTTGAGAAATGTGGAGCCCTGCTGGGTCCAAAGTGTCAACAATAGTCGTCCCGTAACCATCAATGGTCAAAGGGCGCCTGTTTAGGTCCTGGTACAGATACATGAAAAAGTCTGAGATTTGTTTTAGAGTGGGAGAGGAGAAATTCACCGAATTCTCTCTACACCATCTCTCAAACAGGGGCCCACTTTGATTGATAGACGGTCCTGGTTGACAGTCTTTGAGGGGCAGCAATTCTCTCTGCCACTTCCACAGACAAGCCTTGTTCTTGGAGTTGTCCACTCCTAGACACCAGGCATGAAGGTTGAGAAACCGAGGGTTGTTGTGAAATACCTGGATGTGGGACTGTTTGAGGAGTGTCGTTGACACTGGTTACTAGAGTGGGATCTCCGTGGAGAGCTGAATTAGGTCTCAAAACCAGGGCATCCCTGGCCAGCCTGGGACAATTACAATGATGCTGCAATTGCACTGCCTGTTTTTTTTTTGGATCACCCTGTAAAGGAGAGCCATGGGAAGGTAAGTATAGGCAGTGAGACCCGACCAGTTTATGTTCAGAGCATCTATGTCCCAAGCATTTGGATCTGGGTCTGGAAATATGTACAAAGGAACCTTGTGGTTCAGACGAGTGGCAAACAGGTCTACATGAGAGGTGAACCACTTGTGACAGATCCGTCAAAACACCTGCCGGTGGAGTGACCAATCTGTTGACTAGACTTTGTTTTGACCTGGATAGAAGGTCAGCCATCATGTTCAGACAACCCGGGGTGTGTCTGGCTTTTAGAGTGATCTGGTATTGATGGCACCAGGCCATGATTTTCCACAGGAGAGCACACATCTCTGCCGAGTGGGTTCCTCCTTGTTTGTTTATGTAGGCTACTACTGTTGAGTTGTCCGTAGCAACCAACACTGTTTGGTTTTGACACTGGTCCTTGAATCTCTGAAGGGCCACAGAAACCGCCTTCAACTCTAGAACATTTGTGTCTAGCGTTTTTCCCTGTCTGACCACAGACCCTTTGTAGAGGTTAGCTCTAAGTGAGCACCCCAGCCTTCGTTTGAGGCATCTGTAAAGAGTTGGATACTGTGGTCTTTGGGATGAAGTTCTGCACCTTTCATCACGTTTGTGGGATTTTGCCACCATTCTAGGTGTGCTGAAATGGTCTCTGTCCATGGAAGGAGGCTGTCCAATGGCTGAGGATATCTCCAGTGCTCCTTGCGGTGAAACTGAAAGGGCCTCATGTGAAGGCGTCCCCCCGGGACCATTTTCTCAGTTGAGGTGAGCAACCCAACTAGTGACATCAAACAACTTGCAGTCAAAACATGTTTTGACTTGAAACTTAGGATCAAATCCTAAAGTTTGAGCCATCTCACTTGAGTGGGTTTTACAAGGGCTGAATCTAGATGGTATTCGTAGCCCACGAACGAAAACACCTGAGTTGGCTTTAGTTCGGATTTCTCCTGATTTATTATCCACTCCAAGGACTGGGTTAGGTCTACCATGGCCTGAGTGTTCACCTGGGCTTCTTCCTGAGACTGGGACCTGATCAGCCAGTCGTCCAGGTATTGGTGAAGTCTGAGTCCCCTCGTGAGGGCCATTACCTTCACTTCCTTTACAATCATTGTAAAGACCTGGGGGGGCCATGGCCAGACCGAATGGAAGAGAGGTGAACTGGAACACCTGGGACCTGTGGCAAAACCTTAGGTATTCCTTGAGTTTGGGTGGATGGGAATGTGGAGGTAGGCATCCGACAGGTCTATGGACGATACCCATTCCCCTGGAATCAGAGAGGCCCTGATGGACTCTGGAGTTTCCATTTTTGAACTTTTCTACCAGTAGAAAAGTGTTGATCCCGCTTAGGTCTATTACTGGCCTCCACCTTTAGTGAGGCTTGAGGACTAGAAACAGGCGACTGTAAAACACGAGAGATTTTACATTTTCCACCCTTTCTATTGGGTTCTTTGACAGAAGAGCCTGGATACAAGAGGACACAGCTTGTTCTTTTTGGAGGGCCTTGTAACCTGAACAAACCAGGGGGATTCAGACCAACTTTGGTTTTGAGACGAATGGAAGAACATAACCATTGGTGATAATGTTTAACACACTGTCTGAACATTTGTTTGCTAGCCAGTCTCTTCTGACGGAGGCAACTTCCTACTGGTGGACTGAGGGAGGCTTTTAAAGAGTCATTGGAGGGAGGGGTATCCACGCCCTCGTCCCCTAGAGTGGGGTCGAAAACGACCCTTAGAGTCTATGAAATTTGGTTTCCCCCTACCTGAGGAAAACGATTGGTTACTGCTTTGGGAGGAGTTGTCCCCATAGGGCGTTTCCTGTAGGAGCATCTTTTCTTATTGTGGGGACCACGAAAGGGCTTGTTTTGATAGGGTGTAAAACCCTGAGCATCTTTAGAGATGCCTTTTTTGAGGAGGAAGTCTTCTCCCTCCTTGACTAGTTGACACTTGAACAAGGAAGGCCAAAAGGGCAATTCCTGAGTTCTTGGCATCTCATTTCCCCTAATTGTGATTGAAGAAGAGTCATCTCGGCCTCGTGCCTTAGCAGGCCAGTGTTACCCATGGTGTACAGTTCCCTCTGGAGTATATGGGCAAGTGATTTGCTTGGGGTCGGCACCTTTCTGGATCTGAGTTTTAACCTTTTTGAAGGAAGACTTCAGACAGTGTTGACACTTTTCTAAAGTGGAGTTACAGGAAAACGAAGTCTTAGCAAAGGCAGCCGTAAAATTTATGGTGGAGAGGTTCTGCCAAGCTTGATGTTCCAGTTCCTTAAGAAATGATAGGGGAACCTTGCCCATAGGGGCCCCAGAGGGTTTTTGAGAGATACAGATCTTCGATAAGTCTGTTTTCAACTCTTGAATCTTGTACTCATAACAAGGCTGTCCCACCTTGTACCACTTTGCAGTGGAGGGAGGGGGTTTTATGTATTTACCCTCAGGTAAATTAGCGGCCTGGAAATCATGCTCAAACTTATCAAAGGCATCTTTGATGTGAGAGCTAAGGGGCAGCATAGAAGAAGGGCCTCTTGGCCTAAGTTCCTGTTGGCCTTTTTTGTCATCCGGGCCCAGAACAGAAGTGGAAGACCTGGGCATGGTTTCCCTGGGGTCAGGGAGGTCCAGAATACGCCTAAAGGTCTCCACTTCCTCTGAAGATGATGACTGAGGTAAATATCTGGACCTAATCTTGTTGTTTCTCTTACCTGCATGTTTTTTGGGTTTAGCCGAGACCACCCAAGAGGGCTCCTTGGACTGATCAGAGTGTTGATCCAAGACATGTCTCGGATCAGAGTCATCCATTGAGTGATCACCTCCGAGATGAGGTGGAAGGGAGGGACCATACAAGTCCACCTCCATAGCCTCATCTGAGTGAGGGGCTGGCTGAGTTCTCGAAGGGGGGTTAGGGTCCAGGTTCTCGGATTGTTTGTTAGTACCAGGCTTAGAGGCTGAAGTGGAGATCTGATCCACCTCTACTTCTGTAGACGACATTTTGAAAGACTGAAATTCGTCTCGGACAGACTTCATGACCTCTAGCATAGAAGCCTGGAACACCCCCATTGGCTGTTGTAATTGGATGTTAATTTGAGAACCCAGGGATTTCTCGAGTTAACTCGATTTTTTGTTGTAAAGCTGTACCTGGGGTAGGAGGGACAGTTTTTGCTGGAGATTTAAGAGACAATGACTCAAGACACAAGGGTTGAGGACGTGGTGGAGAAGCAAGAAGCAAATAAATAGTCTGCAGCACCCTCAAGGTCTGCTTGAGATCCAGTAAAAGACACCACCTCCTTGTCACCTAATAAATCAAGCTCATCGTCTTTAGAAGTGTCTGCTTTCTGTTTCCTGACATAACGTTTCCTGTTTTTGATTTTTAACACTGGCTCTTCTGAGAAGCTAGCACAGATCTCGCATGGAGATTCGAGAGTAACACAGGGCTCATCCCCTCTATTTGCTTCTACAGGAACGACAGAAAGGGGAGACAGGAATGTCGACACTTTAAAGATCTAGGTTTATCTCTGCACAATCTTTGGGGACTGGAGGACATTTTTTTCTGCAATAAATGAGACGTGTGCAAGCCTGATCCGAGAAACTCGCAAAACACCAAAACACTAAAGAAATACTTATCCTGTCGAACCGGAAGTTTCACAGAATATTCTAAAACATTAGTTAAGCAAAATGGCCAAGTGGTAAATAAAGACACTTCCAAGTCACGCGGACAATGAGAAAAGCAGGACGAATTAGGAAGAGTTCCATGAGAGTACAACCTGAGGCTACGGCCAACTTTAAATGTCTATTTTTCTTTTAGACGTTGGCCGGGCCTCCAAGATCAGCATTCAGTTCCACATGGTAAGCTATTGTAGCACAATAAAATGTGGTACTAAAGAAGATTAAGAGAAACTACTCCCACCTTTTTGTTTTTGGCCACCTCTACTGCTGTGAGCCCGCCATCATCCACAAGAGTGACGTCTGCACCTCTACTCAGCAGCACCCCACACACAGGGTCATGGCCATTCAGAGCCTAAAAAAAAACAATTGAAAGTCAAATCATTCAGCAGCACCCCATCTACAGCGTCATAGCTCTTTAGAGCCTAAAACACATGTCAAGGTCGAGCCATTCAGCAGCACCACACACACAGGGTCATGGCCTTTCAGCGCCTAAAACACAGGTCAAGGTCAAATCATTCAGCAGCACCCCACACACAGGGTAGTGGCTTTTTAGAGTCTGAAACACAGAGGTCAACTCATCAAGCAATAAACGTTCATACAAGTTCATAGCCATTCAGAGCTTAAAACACAGGTCAAGATCAAAATCATTAAGCAGCAACCCTAATACAAGGTAATAGCAAAAAATCCAGCTTTTAGTAAAGATCAAGGTCATAAACATGTGCAGTTTACATATCAAATTAAACCCAAAAAGCAAGATCAAAGCCACTGTGACTTAAATTTGACTTAGCATTAGCACCAATCAGAGACCATGGATAACAATGACTGTCACTGAAGCTTTACATAAAAAAGACGTTAAGCAAGGTGAAGGCCATTCATATGCTGTAGATAAGAGAGGTCAAGGTCAATACTATTTTTTATTTAGATGAAAAAAGGTAAAAACCAAGGTTACAAGTTGATATTCATGATGCAGTAGAAGGAGGGATGCGACCAAGTAATTGATACAAAATGTATTTGATAAACAAGCCAAATGTCATGAAAATTCTATCCCAATTTTACATTCACTAAATCGCATAATGCAAAATTTTGGGGATATTATTCAGTATTTTACATGGTGACATCAGCTAACTCAATCAATTCAAGGTGATTATCCATTCTTTTGTTTATGGCAGCTGGCATATTGGATGTTGTTTCCTATCAAGGTACATACTAAACTTCACAAGGACTCAATGTCCAGCCAAAATTTCATTCACAAGCAATCGACCCCAATTATTTGTACTCTTCACACCCCTAGTTAAAAGTCACCTTAAGCAAGATTATGACTGTTTACAGCCTGCCCAAATCACAGGTCAAGGTCACCACTATTTATTACCCACTGAAAATAGGATTAAGCAAGATTATAATAGGAAAACTTCCCGAATAGCATATACAGAAAAAATATATCACTAATGAAGATAACAATATTATGCTAGTGTGTAGCACGAGTATTATATTGTTAATCTCCACGCTCCATATATCCCCCCTATACAGGTCAAATACAATGCGCGGTGTAATAAAACTGTTTACAAGTTACAACCTACCCAAAACACAGGTTCCAGTCAAACAGTGTACCCTAAAACGTCATAATTCTGAGTTTATAGAAAAACATCAATAATTAACATAATATTTATCCTCAGCAGAACATTTCCATTACTATACGACTTAAAGTGCTATTTGACCCATCCTGAGTGTACAGCTACAGTCCAAGCACTAGTGACAGATAGTGTTGTTAATGGTATTCTGGTATACAGTATTTCGTTTCGTTTTGGTAGAAAAAATGAAATCTGCAAAGAATATTTGGGAACCGGTTTTTGAAAACGTCATTATTTTAGTCTTTCTAATGGCTGATACTTCATCAAAATGACAAAAAAGATACAAAAAAGGTATTTTTACATAATAAACTGATAGTTTTGTCTTGAATTTCAAGTTTGTTTATGTCTACCGCCATATTTACAGGAAGTGGGTGCTTTCGGTAGATTCTAAATCTCGGAACACCGTTATTCTTAAAGGGTTGACCTATACTTTATCCCGGAAAGTGTTTCTTATATAATAAACAATAATGGAGTAAAATAATCGATCATCGATCGGAAAAATGGACGAATAATCGACCATGAAATAGGAGGCGATTCCCAACACTATTACGTACTTCATAATATCTCACGAAAGCCATTTCCATTTACAAGTTATGACTCATGTATGCGTGCAACTAATTTTCACTGCACAGTAACAAGCATAGGAAATACCGGATTTCATTTCATTTCAAAGCCCCGTTAACTGGTTTTGATTTCTGTAAACGATGCCACCACTAGTGACAGACATTCCTCAACTGAAGGACAGAGGTTCAGGTATGATCATTTAGCATTACTTCCAGAGCTTTGTTAGCCTGCCACTGGGGATAGCACTCAATGACAGAAGACCAAGCCACTATATCTGCCTGTATCTGGGACCAAACCCAGGTCCTCTGTGCTCCTAGGCCAGTGTGTTACCCACAAGACCACAGTGGCAGATAAATGTGAATCATCGAGTTTACAGAATACAATTAGTATAATGATAATTTTAGATATCACAAACAGAATGATGTAAAGTTACTTTCTATACTCACTGATATATGTAGAGGGGTGGCACCTGCATACCCTCGCACATTGGCATCTGTTCCCCCGTCCAGTAGTGCCACCACCACACTCGAGTTGCCGCTCTGTGCCGCACAGTGAATCGGCATGAAGCAACGCCGGTCTTGTATGTCTGAAAAGTATTAGTATTCAGTTTCAGTATTCCCCGCATGACAAGAAAATGCAATCAAGGTGACCGGTATCAATACTGATTCAATAAGAACAAACAATTTCAAGCACAGAATATGTCATAATATCATGTACAGGTTAAAGTTTTCATTTCAAGGTTACACATTACAAGCTGAGGCGATAGTTTTCAGTACTTTCAAGACAAACCCTTTTCAAGAGTAGCTCTCTGAGGAACACTCCCTGCCATGAAATCTGACTTAAAATCTGTCACAAAACACAATTTCCCAAATTGAAGATTTTATAGCAGACAAACACACAGATAGAGAGATACAGTCACACAGGCAGACATACATACATACCAGTGTAGGGACCAACTCCCACATGGAGTATCGATATCAAATGAAAATTAAGGGTGCTGTATTGATCAATATTTCAATATTGGAACTGTTAACATGAGCCATGGGCAATATTTGACGTTTTGTCAAAAGTTTTACCCACAATGTGTCGATATTGGCAGTTGTGTGGTATGATCGATCAATATAGAAGGATTGAGCACCAATCCCTATAATAATACACACATACACAGACAGGCAAAAAAAAACAACACAGAAAGACATACACACAGAGAGACATAGCCTTGCCACAGGCATTTATATGTATAATCTAGACACAACTGTTTGATTGCATTATAAGTAATTTTCATAATGTTCTAATTAGTGGTCGGACCAGTCCTGAAAATAAAAACTGGTTTTCGGGGCTTTGAAACCGAACGAAATCCGGGATTTTGAAAGTTTACAGAGATGTGATAAAAAGTTTTATGTGAGCGTATATGAGCTACATTGTCAACAGGAAACAAGCATTCACGAGATATTTTGAAGTTTGTTAACATCAGTTACCATGAATATAAAGCGAAAATGTAAGTTATTTCCTCAAATATATTATGTTCTTTATGGTTTTGACGAAATATTAACCAGTAGAAAGCCTAATATAATGACGTTTTCAATAACCGGTACTTAAATATTCTTTGCAGATTTCGTCATTTCTACCTAAACGAAACGAAATGCGGTATACCGGTTTAACGTTCATACCACTAGTTCTAATACATTTACTTAGCCTACCTTGCTGAGGAGAACAGACAAGAAAGGCCTCTGATACAGTGTGCGTTACGGCAAACATATTTCACGTTTGCATTATGGTTCAGACAGCCTGGAAGGCCAGACTAAGAGAGACACACAGTCAGTTACACACACAGACAGCCATACAGAACACAGACAGACAATACTTAATGTCCCACTTTTGTTGTAAGTAATGGACAATTAACTAAGTGTCACATGTTTTACCTATGACAGGTGAACACTCCAGCAGCCTCTGTACTAGCTCTGTGGACATGACGGCTTTAGATGTACAGGCATAATGCAGGGCAGTCTTACCATCTGGATCAGTGGCACACGGATCTCTGCAACACAAGTGTTTAATAATTGAATTTTAATATATTTACAACAAGCATTCTGACGCATGCATTTATCTCCCGCCGTATAAATTAGATGTACTAAAGATAGTGGAATATAAATTTTCTTGTGAGATGGAGGCACATGTAGAAGTGACAAGTTTAATGTTTGATTGCAATACTTTTAAAGACAAAAGGCATTTACTCATTTTAGTAGCTATTACTTTGCCATCCAAAGAGCTACAGTTCTACCACTTCATTATGCAGATCAACTCAAAGTAGGGAAGCACGTGTTTAGAAGAAATTGCCTATCTGTACTACTTTTAGAGATACAAGACATTTACTTATTTTAGTGGCTATTACTCTGCCATCTAAAGTGCTACAGTTCTGCAACTTCACTATGTGGTAGATCACTCAAAAGTAGGTGAATGACTTATTTAGAAGAAATTGCCCACCTGTAATACTTTTAGAGACTAGACCAAGGATGCATCTGTAGCCAGATGCAAAATGTATCCACCGGCAAAGGCAAAAGTAGCTATTACTCAGCTATGGCACGAGCTAGAGGTCTGAAATTTTAGTATGTTATAGCTGACCCAAAAGTAGGTGAATAACATATTTGCACAAAATTCGCTAAATGCAATAGTTTTCAAGTTACAAGTGATTTTACTCATGATGGAAGTTAGCGAAAAGTCCAAAAGTAGCTATTACTCACTTAGCTATTCAGATAGACACCCAAGTTACTCACCATGTTGTTGCTATGGAAAAAGTAGGTGAATGACATATTTTAACAAAATGCTCTAAATGCAATACTTTTCAAGTTATAAATGATTTAGTGTTGAGTAAGAACTTCAAAGTAGCTATTACTCCGCTATGCAATGAGCCACAGGTCTGGAATTTTACTATGTTATAGCTGCCTCAAAATAGGTGAATAACATACTGAAACTAAATGATGTAAATGCAAAAGTTTTCAAGTTATAAGTGATTTACCCAACAGTGATAACCTAAAAGTAGTTATTATTCAGCTATGCCATGAGCTACAGGTCTGAAATTTTACTATGTTATAGCTGACCCAAAAGTAGCTGGATAACATATTTGCACAAAGTGCTCTAAATGCAGTACTTTTCAAGTTATAATTGATTTAGTGCATGATTTAATTAATTTTAATGTATTAAAATTTATTTAAAAAATTCATAAATAAACTTAAGCATGTGAAACTTCTCCAAAATGTAGGTGAATGAGTTATTTGAGAAATACTGGCTATCTGCAATACTTTTAGTGATAATAGGCATTTACTTATTTTGAGTAGGTGAGTAATTAGCTACAGGTCTGAAACTTCACCAAGTGAAAGCTGTCCCAAAAGTAGGTGAATGAGTTATTTGAGTAAAATTGGCTATCTGCAATACTTTTAGAGATAATTAGCATTTACTCATTTTGAGTAGGTGAGTAATTATCTACGGGTCTGGAACTTCACCATGTGAAGGCTATCCGCAATACTTCTAGGGATAATTAGCATTTACTCATTTTGAGTAGGTGAATAATTAGCTACAGGTCTGGAACTTCACCAAGTGAAAGCTCTCTCAAAAGTAGGTGAATGAGTTATTTGACAAAAAATGGCTATCTGCAATCCTTTTAGAGATAATTAGCATTTACTCATTTTGAGTAGGTGAATAATTAGCTACGGGTCTGAAATTTCACCAAGTGAAAGCTCTCCCAAAAGTAGGTGAATGAGTTATATGAGAAAAATTGGCTATCTGCAATACTTTTAGAGATAATTAGCATTTACTCATTTTGAGTAGGTGAATAATTAGCTACAGGTCTGAAACTTCACCAAGTGAAAGCTCTCCCAATAGTAGATGAATGAGTTATTTGAGAAAAATTGGCTATCTGCAATACTTTTAGAGATAATTAGCATTTACTCATTTTGAGTAGGTGAGTAATTAGCTATGGGTCTGAAATTTCACCAAGTGAAAGCTCTCCCAAAAGTAGGTGAATGAGTTATCTGAGAAAATTGGCTATCTGCAATACTTTTAGAGATAATTCGTATTTACTCATTTTGAGTAGGTGAGTAATTAGCTACGGATCTGAAACTTGACCATGTGAAAGCTCTTCCGAAAGTACGTGAAGGAGTTATTTGAGAAAAATTGGCTACCTGCAATACTTTTAGAGATAATTAGCATTTACTCATTTTCAGCAGGTGAATAATTAGCTACGGGTCTGAAACTTTACCAAGTGAAAGCTCTCCCAAAAGTAGATGAATGAGTTATTTGAGAAAAATTGTCTATCTGCAATAATTTTAGAGATAATTAGCATTTACTCATTTTGAGTAGGTGAGTAATTAGCTACGGATCTGAAAATTGACCATGTGAAAGCTCTTCCAAAAGTACGTGAAGGAGTTATTTGAGAAAAATTGTCTATCTGCAATAATTTTAGAGATAACTAGCATTTACTCATTTTGAGTAGGTGAGTAATTAGCTACGGATCTGAAACTTGACCATGTGAAAGCTCTTCCAAAAGTACGTGAATAAATTATTTGAGAAAAATTGGCTACCTGCAATACTTTTAAGAGATAATTAGCATTTACTCATTTTCAGCAGGTGAATAATTAGCTACGGGTCTGAAACTTCACCAAGTGAAAGCTCTCTCAAAAGTAGGTGAATGAGTTATTTGAGAAAAATTGGCTATCTGCAATACTTTTAGAGATGATTCGCATTTATTTATTTTGAGCAGGTGAGTAATTAGCTACAGGTCTGAAACTTCACCAAGTGAAAGCTCTTCCAAAAGTAGGTGAATGAGTTATTTGAGAAAAATTGGCTATCTGCAATACTTTTAGAGATGATTCGCATTTACTCATTTTGAGCAGGTGAGTAATTAGCTACGGGTCTGAAACTTCACCAAGTGAAAGCTCTTCCAAAAGTAGGTGAATGAGTTATTTGAGAAAAATTGGCTATCTGCAATACTTTTACAGATAATTTGCATTTACTCATTTTGAGTAGGTGAATAATTAGCTACAGGTCTGGAACTTCACCAAGTGAAAGCTCTCTCAAAAGTAGGTGAATGAGTTATTTGAAAAAAATTGGCTATCTGCAATACTTTTAGAGATAATTAGCATTTACTCATTTTGAGTAATTAGCTACGGGTCTGAAACTTGACCATGTGAAAGCTCTTCCAAAAGTAGGTGAATGAGTTGAGAAAAATTGGCTATCTGCAATACTTTTAGAGATAATTCGCATTTAATCATTTTGAGTAGGTGAGTAATTAGCTAAGGGTCTGAAACTTCACCAAGTGAAAGCTCTCAATTAGCTACAAATGAGAAAATAGCTATTACTCACTTATGGCATGCAATAGAACCCCAAACTATGTACCATCTTATAGCTAAGGACAAAGTAGCTGAACAACATATATTAGGAAAACACTCTAACTGCAATAGTTTTGGAGTTACAATGGCTTTACTCAACAGTCAGAATTTCAAAGTAGCTATTACTCAGCTATCAAAGATTCAACAGGTCTGAAACTTTACTATGTGATAGCTTACCAAAAAGTAGATGGACAACATATTTGAAAAGATTTCCCTAACTTTAATACTTTTGAAGATATTTGGCATTTACTTCTTTTGTTATTTAGCTACAAATGAGAAAATAGCTATTACTCACTTATGGCATGCAATAGAACCCCAAACTATGTACCATCTTATAGCTAAGGACAAAGTAGCTGAACAACATATTTTAGGAAAACACTCTAACTGCAATAGTTTTGGAGTTACAATGGCTTTACTCAACAGTCAGAATTTCAAAGTAGCTATTACTCAGCTATCCAAGGTGCAACAGGTCTGAAACTTTACTATGTGATAGCTTACCAAAAAGTAGATGAACAACATATTTGAAAAGATTTCTGTAACTCTAATACTTTTGAAGATATTTGACATTTACTCCTTTTGTTATTTAGCTACAAATGAGAAAATAGCTATTACTCACTTATGGCATGCAATGGGACCCCAAACTATGTACCATCTTATAGCTAAGGACAAAGTAGCCGAACAACATATTTGAAGAAAAAGTTGTAACTGCAATAGTTTTTGAGTTATGAGCCCTTTACTCCAAGTAGCTAAGATAGCTATTACTCAGTTATCTTTAGGCCTAAGTCCATAAAACCAAAAAAATTTTCGAGGGCGTGAAAATTCATTGGGACAATTAATTTACAAAAAATCTGTAGCTGTAGTAGTTTTGGAGGAATCTGCGTGACTAACTAACGCACGCACACACGCACGCACGCACGCACACACAGGCATCATTTCATAATCTCCCTCCCGGGCTAAAGCCCGGCGGGAGATAATTATCAGAATTGGTTGCTTTCAGCATATCTATGATTGCTACATAAGGGTTAAGGTTACAGGTATCTGTCCCTTCCTCCACAAACACCAGTTTATTCATCACTCTTCCTCTCTGTATCACCTAATTCCATCTTTCATCTTCTATTTCCTAGAGCAGTTGACAGCCAATTGAAAAAATGTGCGTTTTGCCTGCTGTATATAACACTGGAAATATCGCCTATAAGGATTAGGGCCAGTGACAAAGCAACAACTGAAGTATTTTATAAAACATACATAGAACTTTGTGTGAGCAGTTTCCTGGTGACTCACCCTAAACTCATGCACAGAGGAAACCATTAATCTAAATTACTGTTGAATTAAACTGTGACAGCCTGTCCCACACCAACATAAATTACTGGTGAAATAAAGTGTGACACACCAACATCTCCCTTCTTTTAAATTGAAACAAAATTTAGCACACTAAACTTTTCTTTACTTTTTTTTTAAAAAAAAAAGATTTAATCTGAAGAGTGTCATTAATGAGTCTCTGTTTCAAAGAATTCTATTCAGTCATGCATTACACAGTTTATATAATATTATCACCAAATACTTAAGGGTAAGGGTAGACTACCTTCCCTTAAAAACCAATGCATGGGTTTATTCTGCCCAGTTTTAGCATTTGGTAAATTTTGAATAAATTTAAGATTTTGTCCTTAAGCAAATCCAGCCTGATATTTTTCTACAGGTTTTGATGTCCTGCTGCTTCTTCTTGGTGCTTCTGTGTTGTTTATTGTGCTGTCACTCAGACTTTCCTTGGTCTTTTCATTTTTTCTTGTTGGACTCTTTCCTGGAGAATCCTGTATGGGACCATTGCTTTCTTTCAAGTGTGTCCTATTTCTTCTGTAGCTTTCTCCATTCACATCTACAATGTAGGACCTGTCTGACAATTTGTCCTTACAAATGGCCTTTTCCCATTTGTGTTCTTGACCTGCCTTTGACTTCACATAAATTGGTTGACCAATTTCAAGCTGTGGTAGTTTAAAGGCTCTTTTGTCATGCTGTTGTTTTGTGAGTCTGCGTTTGTGTTCAATTTTTGTTTTAACATCTGGAATTACACTTGGTAGAAGTAGACTCTCAGATATTAGCAGGGTACTCCTGGTTCTTCTGGACATCAGTCGTTGGACTGGGCTGCTGTCCATATTGACAGTTGGTGTATTTCTCCAATCCAGAAGTGCTGGTAGATTCTTGTCATGGTCCAAGATTGCCTCTTCCATGCAATCACCACAACCATAGACAAGGATATCATCTGCTATCACCTCAGTTCCACTGAGGCCTTCTAGAGCTTCATGTTGTCTCCTCTGGAACTCTTCGGGTGCTGATGATATGTCAAAGGGAAGACGTTTGTATCGATACCTTCCAAAGGGAGTCCAGAAGGTTGTGAGATAACTGCTAGGTGTATCGAGCTTCACATGATAAAATCCATCTTTGGCATCAAGAACAGAGTAAACCTTAGTCTTCCTGAGGCGTGGCAAAACCTCTTCTATTGTGGGCATCTGATAATTTGGACGCTTAATAGCTCTGTTCAGGTCCTTTGGATCAATGCAGATCCTCAGTTTGCTTGGCTTTTTCACTACTACAAGACTGCTGATCCAATCTGTAGGCTCTGTTACTTTAGCTAGAATGCCGTCTTTTACCATTTTATCAATTTTCAGTTTCAGTTCCTCTCGAATTGCCACAGGAATGCGCCGGGGAGCATGCTGCACTGCTTTCACATTCTCATCTATCTGAATGTGGTATTCTCCCTTGAAACAGCCTAGACCTTCAAACACATCTTTGTACTTGTGGAGAATCTTTTCCTTTGAGAGGCTTTCTATTTTCTCTGACATATTCACATTAACAGTCAGCAATTTTAAATGTTCACAGGTATTTGCTGACAGCAGTGGCTTTTGGGCATGACGCAATGGTACCACTTGAAATCTCAGCTTGTAGTGTTTGCCCTTGTAGTTTGTATGTAAGGTAGCCTGGCCCAAAGGCTTCATATAAGATCCATCATAGAATCTTAGTCATGCGTCACTGCCTTGCAGATTGGGCTTTTTCGATTTTGCTACTTTGCAGTAGTCCTCGAAGCTTATGATATTACAGGTTGTCCCTGTGTCGAGCTGACATTCAAGGTTTGCTGGTACATCATTCTTTGAAGTGCCAAGACTGAGTTTTACTGAAAGCTGCTTACCTCTGGCCTTCACAGATTTCACAGTATCCCTCATGTTGAAAACTGATTCATCACTTGAAAGTTCATCTTCTACTGCATGAACTTTGGCTTTTCTGGGTGCTTTCAATCTACCCTTCTGTTGACAAACAGATGCAAAGTGATTTGGCTTCTTGCACTTCGAGCAGGTTTTACCATATGCTGGGCAGTTAGACTTGGAGAATGCATGAATTGTACCACAGTACTTACATTTGCTTTTCTTTTCTTTGTGGGCCTTTCCAATCTGTCTGTCCTTTTTGCTGTAGTGTACTCAATCCTCTGCTGTTGTTGCAATCTGCTTCAGCTGCGATTGTGAAAGTTCTGCGACTTTGCACATATTCATGGCTTTGGCTAATGTCAGTTCTGGGTCTCGAAACATTCTGGCACGCACATGTGTGTCTTTGGTACCAAGAACCAATCTGTCTCTTAAAAGTTCATCTGACAAAGTGCCGTAATTGCATGTTGCCATGAGATGTCGGAGCCTGGCGATATATTGCTCGGCAGTCTCATTCTCTCCTTGATTTGCACTGCCAAATACATAACACTCGTACACAACATTGGTTGAGGGTTGGAAATGTTTCTCCAATGCATCTAGAGATGGCTTCACCTTGTTTTTATCTGCATCAGAGATATGAAGGTGTTGATATATCTGCAAACAATTTTGGCCCATTACTGACCTCAATGTGGCCATTCTTACTGAATCCGGCTTTTCTGTCAGCTGTGTTGCCACTTCATAGTCCTCCCACTGCATCCTGAAGAACTTGAAGTTTTGATAAACATCCCCCGAAAGCTTAACTGGAGCAGGCAAAGGGAAATTATATGGAACAGCTGGAGTTGCTGCTGCAGCTGCTGCTGGTTGAGCTGTTGATGATGATGCTTCCTCGTGATCACTCATTATGAATATCCAGATTAGTGACAGATAATATCAACAAGAAACACAGACAGTCAAATATATTTGTATGCCACAAATTTTATTTTTTTTTTTTTTTTGTCCTTTCAATATGCTGCAATGTGAGCAATTGTTAATCCTGTTAAATTTCTGTGCACACTATTAATTTCTTTAATTATTTGTATAATTAAAGTTTCACTTCTGACACCATGTTTTAGTGACACACCAACAAGTGGCTTTCTTATTCTTTAAACATTTGAATAAAACAAATTTTGCTCTTACGCTCTGTTGTCAATGAGCAGTGAGATGACATCGAGTGGATTGTACACTTTGCCCTGCTTCTCACAGAACTTCTCAAACAGCTGCACATCCCTCGTCACCAGTAGCAACGGAGTGAGACCGTCCTCGTTTTTACAGTTGATGTCAACCTGGCAGTCTTTCTGTGGTGTGTACACACAGTGAAAAGCAACAGAAAGATCATTGTTAATGGAAAACAAAAAGCCTAACAATTAGGGTTGTCACTTGCAGTAAAAAAAAACATGCCCGGGTATTCATTGTGCAACCAGAGTCTAGGTTCTCACGTTTGAGTTGGGTTTCACACATGTTCTTTTTGGAAATACTAGCAATATTTTTATAGCTGTACAGGCGCACCGGTTTCTCACCATAGACACAATGCTTTCAAGTACTTATGGACCCTGTCACAGCCTAATAACAGCAACGGAACAAGGAAACACTTTATTAGTTGGTTAATAATTCCTGAAGGGAATAATAAAGTAATTGAAATACTATGACATAATATACATTGAAAAATCTGGGTAATTATATTGACATACAAGGACGACTGTTAAGGAGAACTTGGTATATAAGAATTTCCTTTTGAGTAAACACAGATCTCAGGTTATTAAAGGACTACCTCTGGTGAACTTTTTCGTTGTCCAGAAGGCTTGGTTATACAAGTAGAAGTAGTCTAATCTGGCCCTTTGAAATTCATCATCACAGCTTAACAGTATCACCAAGACCACTTGTCTGGATATGGTGTGATTGTATTATTTACAACCTCCACAGAATGCTGTGATATATAATACAGTGCCATTTCCAAGGCACAAGTACAGCAAGGTTCAAAATGCCATTATAATATAGATACAATACCCCAACAGTGTTTTGCATATTGATTCATATTGAAACATTATTTCATGTTATAACATGCACCATATGACAGCTACCGCTTCTTTATGGATATATATAAGATATTTAAAAGAATTGTGAATAATCATCATAGCAGGTTCCTGTCCAGGATATTATTACAAGTGTTGTGGGAATCAAACTGACACAGAGGTGACAGTCAATTATTAGATCCAAAACTAGCTAGCCCACAAGGCCACTGAAGAAATCATGTTTCCTTATGCCCCCAATCACACTACAGGCAGTATACCCTGCGGTTAGAAGTTCTTCCAAGGTTTGGTGTATCCATAAGGTATGATGCACATGACCACTGATTGGACATGGTGTATAACAGTAAATGACAGTAGGATGGCAGTAGGACAAGCGTAGTATAAACGTGTCTCAGAGAGACAACCTCCATTTACCTCCACTCACTTTATGTTGCTGTCACACTTACACCAAAACACGACTGAGTCACAACCTTCTATAAACTGTGTACTACATCTTAAGTTACCGTACGCTCACAATTCCAAATTCAGAGGTGGAAATTTTAAAATTTTCGAAGAACACTCAAGCGATTGTTATAGTTTGCCACTTTGAAACAAGTTTGCATATGGACATCAGATGGTAGTTGAAGGACACAGACATTTCACCCACTGCCTCCCACTGCAGGGCTAAATTACTGCCTGTAGTGTGAATGGAGTACAAGGAATCTCCCCTGTCCTAAAAATGTTTACAGTACTCAATTATCACTCACCAGTATTTAATTCAAAATCACCCTGTTTTCCTACCACATAGTTTGCAGCACATTTTTTCTAGGGATCACCCTATCCTAAAAAAAAGGTTATATTACCCAATTATCACTCACCAGTATGCCATTCACAACCCCTTTGTTCCCCTGCCAAGCAGCTTGGAGCAGATTTCTATGAGGTCCACCTCTGTCCACACTCTGCAGCAGGAGGTCCTGTATGGCTGGTGAGGCTGCCTCCAGGGCGGTCTGTCCCTCATAGTTACGCAGCGTCACATCTGCACAGTGACGCAACAACAGCTCCACAATCTACAGTAACAAGATTGGCTGATTTTATTCTGTTATAATAGTAACATTTTAAAACATGCTAAACAATTCACAATATCAAGGGACAATTCACTCCCGAGATAAAGGAATGAATAAAGAATCAATTTTATTGGCATAAAAACAAACATTTAATTCGCCATATTAAAATGACAATGCTTTGTGATGAATCTTGATCATGTAATTTAAAATAACGTTTTTTAATTGATAAAAAATTGAAAATAATTTATACTTGTGTAATTTATGATAATAGAATACTTACTTAATTATGAGTAGAGATTCATAGAATATGGAATTTATCCTCAACCAAATGACTATGTATTGTAGTGTTTGAATCCACTAACTATTTGGCATTACATCATAATATTTCCTGTTGTGAGTGTAAACTGACCTGCATTTTTGAAAACTGAAACTATGAATATATAAAAAATGTTAGAAAACAACCCACCTTCTTGTGTCCTCTTTTTGCCGCCCATATAAGGGCGGTATTTTTAGTCTCTGTGTCCCTGACATTAATGCTAAACAGAGATTCATTGCGACAGCCAAGTAGTCTTTCTACTGATGCAAAGTCACCGTCCTGGAAAAACATGGGAAAAAATGTACTGGGCAAACTACAGTGAAACACATCCAGGCAGTTCTAGGAAAATCTTTCAACAGAAAGAGACTTCTTCAACAAAATAAGAAAAGACAAAACAAAATGTACAAGAACTGCACTGTGCATTCATGTATGTGGATATGGCTTGCTATTCACACACATGGACACGCACACTAACAGTCAGGTAAGACCATACTATTGCTGGGGGTGCAATTTGACACACCTCAAATAGATACAAAAAAATAGCATCAGCAATGCCTGTACCCCACAGCCTGGGGAAATAGTTTCCAACACCATGAGATATAGAAGTAGTGAAACAGTACAAAGATCAGGATACTTTCACAGCAGTGTCAGTTACATCTAATCTAATCTAATCTACTGCTTTGCAAGCGCAATATCTTCCCCACGAAGGGGAACTCAGTGTGCTAACCAAACAAAATCATAATCTTAGGGAAGTCGAGGGGCATTCAAGGTCGGCAATCCAGGACTCTGGGTGTGACCGGGAGGGAAGAAAGACTAAGTTACATAAAGGTCCAAATAATGTTTACATAGAGAAAATAACATCTAAGAGAAAGAAAAACTATGTAAAGAAAAAGTATTAAAACAAGACAATTCTATAGCAAGATGACAGCATTAATCACAAAACTAAAAACTATAAAGCTGCAAAATTTATTAATTTGAGAATAGGTGTCAATGGAAATAGCACAATTTTGTAAAAGTACATAATTAATTAAAATAATACCTTGCAGCAATCTATATATCTTTGTTATAAGAGAAACATGTCTCAAATATGGCAGGTGAACACACTATGACACAGCCAAAACTTATGGTCACTACGATAAGGTCAAAGATCAAATCAAGATCACACCATGATGTTGCACACCTACAACCCCAAGCAATGGCCCCACCAACTATCAACTTCCTACACTTTACGGTTTCAGAGATATTTCCTGGACAAAATTTTAAAGGTAAAGGTCACTACAGCAAGATCAAAGGTCAAATCAATGCCACACCATAACGCTGCACACCTACAACCCCCAACCAATGTCCCTACCAAGTATCAAATTCCTGCACCTTACGGTTGCTGAGATATGGCCAGGACAAGACATTATAGGTCAAGGTCACTACAGCAAGGTCAAAGATCAAATCAAGGTCACACCATGATGTTGCACACCTACAACCCCAAGCAATGTCCCTACCAAGTATCAACATCCTACAACTTACAGTTTCTGAGACACAGCCCGGACAACCTTTTTCCCCGACACCCGCCTGCCCAACCGGGTCACCATGGGTGAGAACAATACCCCGACAGCCCTTAAGGGCTGTGAGGTAAAAATTAATCAGTAAATAATCTCCAGACAATCGGAATGTTACGATAAAATCATAAAAGTAATAATTACTGTAACTCACTGTTCAGAAATTTGTCAAGTTTCAACCTGCTTAAGCTCCATGCTGTGTATTCAGAATACTCTTGCACATATAGTTACAAATCATAGAAAACTTGACTCATGCAACACTCATCCTAAAGAGACTCAGCCTTTTGCCTGTTGAGTATTGCTGTATGTTTAAAACTGCTACATTGGCCCTACACTGGACGTAATCCCACTGTCTGGCATTACTTGTTAGTTCCACCTTTCTATTATTCATGTCACAAGCCAAACATTTCAGTCGCAGTTTTGCTATTATTCACGTCACAAGCCAAACATTTCAGTCGCAGTTTTGCCTTTGATGTTCCTAAGATTTGGAATGACCTACTTGACAACATCTGAAATGCATCCTTTAGTGCCTCCTTCAGGAAAAAGCTCAAAACTTAAGTGTTTGCAAAAGCCTATCCACCTGAGCCAGCTCACCTCCCTGTGTCTTCTCTAGATAATGTTCTGGCTACATTAATGGACTAACTCTTACTCTATATGTTTATGTAGAGTTGTACCTTAAAGTTAGTCACATGATGGAGATTACGCACTATAAAGTCCTTACTAGATCAGACGGGTCACTCATGGGTTGTTATTTGGTCATATATTAATTTCAAGTACAAATTCAAAGTCCAATTCATCAGCCCTTCAAATCATTCCTCAGAAAAGTTAACTGGAAAGCCATTTTCTCCATAAATCACATTTATAATATGTACTTATATCAGTGTAAGATTTGAGCAAAATGAACAGAAAAGTAAAAAATAAAAAAGTAACTTTGTACCTTTGCGGCATTCAGGAATTCCTCCTCAAGTTGTGAAGTGTCACCATCATTATCAAATATAGATGATGCCAACAGGAAGGAAGTTGATGAGGGTTTGGCCAGACTGTTTGCAACCGGGATACGGTTGCTCTTGGCAACACCTAGCCGGCCGGCATCAGCTGCTTTCTGATTGGTGGATGGGTTTCCCTTTTTAGCAATGTGTCCCTTTGGTTCAGTAAGTCTGACTGGAGCTGGTCGTTTTTTCATCGAGGACAACTCTTTCATCCTAGGGTATCAACTCTGTAAAATATAAACAGTAGCCTTGCTTAAGGCTCAAGTTTCTTTGCAGTTACTGAAAATTTTCAGTTCAGATAATGAAGTTTCAGTTTATATAATATACTCATACATGTACTGGCTTTTACATGAGCATACAGCTAATCTCGGTCTGATAAGCTTATATCTCATAACATGTACGAGTGCTTTATGAATACTGGATATCTGTGTGCATGTTTGAAAAAAGGCAGCATGCAAATTTGAGTCTTAAGCAAGGCTATATGCACAGTTATAGGTATCCATTATCTGAAATAAAGGGCCGTATCAATTGAGAAAATGGTATGAGAGGGCAACATCCAATAAATAGAAATTACTTTTAGAGTGAAGACCTCCAACAGTGTAGCATGGTATTCCCATCTTGTAATTTCACCCAAATACCGCATTTTGTTTTATTTTTGGAGTAACCTGAACAACAAATCTGAAATCATTGAAAATGAGCATATGAGGCTGTTGAAAATTTTGGATTTTTTTGCATCCAGGTTATGATTCTGATCTTTATACAACATCACTTCTTCCTTTGATCAGGCCTCACTCACAAAAAAATTTCATCAGGATTATTTGTTTGAGTATCAGAGTACTTGCAAGTACTTGCAAATACCAACAAATCAACAAACACACCCAAAAAGATAACCTGTTTAGCTGAGGAAATTCAGTTGGAACTGCTATGACATACCTTGCTATAATGCATCAAAAATTATATGATACACACTGACACCAAATGATATTTATTTTGAAGTTTTCGCTGATACTTCTTTCTGCATGATCAATAGGTATGGTCAGCATATAGGAAACAAACGGTCATGAAAATAATATCTCCTTGGCAGAGATAACAATAGGTTTGAGTGTAACATTCATTGAAGGTATTCAAGTTACATTAATCTGCCACTGTGGCCCTAGGGCTCATGGGTAATGCACTTGCTTAGGAACACGGAGGATGTGAGTTCAAACCCAGGTACAGACAGAAACATTTTACCTCGGATGACCACCTAAAATTGCGGTCCTCTGTCATTGGGTCCTATCCCCAGTGGCAGGCTAAAGAACCTCAAGGACGTTGATAAATGGTCATCCTTGAGCCTGTCTTTCAGTTAGGGGAATGTCAGTAACTTGAGACTTGGGCTGTACTTGTGCAGTCCGATTGGTCATATAGCGTTTCGAGTCCTATAGTACATAGAGATATTGGGCGGAGTATAAATACAACAACAAATACAACAACAATACAACAAATACAACAACAAACTCTTAAAGGGGGAGTAATAAGTCAGGGAAAATAAATGACCTTTATATTTTTATTTTATACTTCTTCTATACTTTATACTAATATAATTTATTCATCTACCAGACTGGACTTTCTGCCATGATATACATTTATTCCAGTGATCTCCTGTTCATTTATATTTAAGACTAGCAGTTATAAACAGTTTTTCACAAGAGACAATAAATATCAACACTTTTAGAATCATACGTGACTGAAAAGCTTTCGTTTTTTTACATTTATCACAGCCGGATGTTCTTTTCATGTAAGTCATGTTTTACATGTCATAACAATTATTTTTATCTGCTAGAACCAACAGTAATTTTGTACTTCAATGAAAGAGTATCATATAGAGCAATAAAACAAATCAGTGTTTATCATTATGTTCACCATAATTTAAAGTAATGACTTGGTTGTAACCTGATATATATATTCAATGAATGCGGGAAAAGATTGAAAGTAAGTGGTGAACTTAATCTGATGCTGTAATCCTATATTACAATATCTATCTATATGAGTGTATTTGAGTGTCAATATTGAAATCAAAAGGCCTCATAGTTAAGCAAGGCATATTAGGTCCATTTCATAACTCAATTTAGTTTGACTTAGAAGCAGGGGTCAAACTCTCGTCAAAGTAAGAATTCCTTTCATCGTTTCATGTTCATTAGTTGACAGAAAATACGCCATCTTCTAATGTTAAGATTGGGAACATCAAGAAATTTTCTAAAATTATATTTAAACAAATGTTTTTAAAAAAAAAATTTTTTTTTTCTTTGAAGAGACGCCTCAGTAACTGTAACTTTTAAGTGTGGATGGTGATACTTGATCCTAAATATATAGGATCAGAAAAAAGAAACATATTCATAACTTTGTGTGCATTTATCAAAAGCAAAAATATAAGTCTGTTGTACAGAAAGATAGTACTTATAGAGAAGTTACAGCCAAGATATTATCTGAAACTGTGTTCAAATTTAAAATTCCCCAGACTACAAGAAATTATGTTTTTAAGATGATTTAAAGAAAATTACAATTGGCTTATTTAAAAAAAAAGTGGCCGCTCCACTTTACATATAAATATATATTTACACATTGCCAGCACCACTGCATGTTTTGAAAGTTAATTAGGAAGAGTTTTTTTCTTTAAATCATTTAACTAAATCCTTGAATCTACACAATTTTTGTAGAAAATTTCTTCTTTAAATTCTTATTTGGATATTAGCTTTTGCTCACTGTACACTGTTTTAACTTTTCACAGTAATTCAATTATATTTTGAAACATGTAGCTTTTTGTTTCTAAAGTAACTTTATTTATTGGAATCATTAAATTAAAAATATCCTAAAATACTATCTCGACATTCTAAATTATGATGGTATTTATTAAATAAATATAATAATATTTAATATAAATATTAAATAAATTCTAATCCAATGTTTAATCCTAGCTATTTTATGTTTTTACTAACTTTAGCTCAGTGAATTTGGGAAATTACTGTGAAGCTTTCAGGGAATTCATGCAGTTCCTCTAAGTATTTGGAGTAGCTGTAACTGCATATGGAGTGTATTCTGCGTCAGATTGATAAGTTTAAGCAATGGGAAGATTGCGGGGAGGAAAAACAAGTGTTTACAATACAATTACTGAGTCACATGACTGTCTGTATGAAGTATGAAATACAAAAACAAATTTCTGATGTTTAGTGTAACACCAGGAAGAGGATATTTGGTTACACTCTATTTATAGAAATGAACTGTTGTGAGTAGATTTGTGTTAAATCCTGAAACTTACATTAAATATACAACATAGAATATTACTTATGAAATAACAAGAAGTGTGTCACAAGTCATGGATTTACCTTCATATATTATTTATTTGTGTTTTATTTGTTATCATCTGAAAGAAGCAGAAGGTACATATCTTAGTTTTATCAATTCACGAGAACCTCTATTTTCAGAACCAATTTGCCAAAAATAAAAAAGCTCATTATAGGAACATAATAAGTCACAATCTAATTTTAACAAACATAAGATTTTCTCAACATGTTCATGGTAGATTGATTGGAAGTTGGTTGCAGTCAAATAGACAAAATGCTCTAATAACTCATGAGGTTACATGTTGTTTGGTAAATCTTCTATTATTGATTCACTAAATGTTATTCATATAACTACCCCCTTCAAAAGGTTATGTTTTTCTGTGTGTTACTTTGTCTGGCTGTCTCTGTTCAGGATAACTCCAAGAGTAAGTAATGAAACTATCTTCATGATACTTTTATTTGGGGTAGGGCCTGGCAAAAGGAAAAATAGCATCAGAGATGCCCATACCCCACAGCCTGCGGAAATAGTTTTCAACACTGAGATATAGAAGTAGTGAAACAGTAGAAAGATCGGGACACTTTCAGAGCAGTGTCAGTTATATTATGGTCAAAATTATGTTTAAGTAGAGAAAATAACATCTAAGTGAAAGAAAATGTATGTAAAGATAAAGTATTAAAACAAGACAATTCAATAGCAAGATGACAGCATTATAATCAGTAAACTAAAAATTATGATGCACACCTACAACCGATAGGCGATGCACCTACCAACTATCAACTTCCTACACTTTACAGTTTCAGAGATATTGCCTGGACAAAATTTTAAAGGTCAAGGTCACTATGGCAAGGTTAAAGGTCAAATCAAGGTCACATCATATGACGTTGCACACCTACAGCTCCAACCAATGTCCCTACCAAGTATCAACTTCCTACACCTTACGCTTTCCGAGATATAGCCCGGACAAGATTTTATAAGTCAAGGTCACTACAGCAAGGCAAAGGTCAAATCAAGGTCACACCATGCACACCTACACCCCCTAGCCAATGCACCTACCAAGTATCAACTTCCTACACCTTACGCTTTCCGAGATATAGCTCGGACAAGATTTTATAGGTCAAGGTCACTACGGCAAGGTCAAAGGTCAAATCAAGGTCACACCATGACGTTGCAAACCTACACCCCCTAACCAATGTCCCTACCAAGTATCAACTTCCTACACCTTACGGTTTCTGAGATACAGCCCGGACAAACTTTTTCCCGCCACCCACCCGCCCATCCGGACACCATGGGTGAAAACAATTTAAGGTCTGTTGGGGTAAAAAGTGATTACATTTTGGGAATGATCTGAGTATCCTATTCTGGATTTAAAAAGGGGAAAAAACACAAATCTTCACTCCAATTTTCAATGTATTTTCTTCATGATTTTGGCTTTCCAGTTGACATTATTCCATAAGTAATGGGCAGATCTTCACTAAATGTTCTATGTAGGTAGTGCATGGCCAAAGGAAGAGGTGATTACATTTTGGGAAAAGATCAGATTTCTGTTTGGAATTATTGTGAACATGGCTCACCAAACAAATGAATGCACCTAAAAAACATATTAAACTCTTGTTGGAGGTTAAAACAGCCTATTATTACTTTGTTTCCATGATGAGCACAAAGGTTTATAATTTTCAGTTCCATAATATTCTATGGAACATAACAGCTTCGTCACACAGCTCAATCACTGGCCTCACACACTGAATACAAGTGAAAAATATTTAACTTGTCATTAGGCTGATTTGTGGATAAACACATTATGTATTTTAGTAGTATGTATGATATATTCACCACAACAGGGACAGCATTTCAACTGTGAAAGCTCGGATTTTTTTAAATGTTTGAAAAATCATCTACATCATCTAATAAGTTCTGTAAAACTCTATACCCAGGACAGGAGAGCACGGAACTGAATGAGATCGCTTTAAAGGAAGACTCATTTTAAAACATAATCAGCACTATCTAGATATGAGAACAATTTACAGAACAATAAGGATAAGGTGTTGCAGCAAAATTAAAATACGAGTCGTTTGACGATACAGAATTCTGACTTTGTCCTAAGACAGAGAACGCTTATGTTTCAGGTGAATGTGTGTCTAATTGCTCAGGAATACCAAATGGCCATTATCAGTCTTGTGATGGCTGTAACCATTTTGTTGCTTGTCATGACAATATACTGCAGATACAAAGTTGTGCAGACACTTTGCTGTGGGATAATACAGCAAAAAGCTGTGTTAACAACAGCCAAACATGTGGACCAGAGTACATGGGTAAGCCTTCAATAGGTCTTCTTTATGTTCAAATTTCGTACCATTACCGGGATAATAGCCCAAGTCGAAGAGCTATAGGCTCAGACTGGCAAACTTTAAAAGTTGTTAGTGTGTTTGTATGGAAACTTTAAAATTAGTATATCAATGATGGAAGGTGATTTAAAAATCTGCCTTTGATGGGATTAAGAAATAGAACAGATATTAAAATCTTGCATTTGTTATCTATATCTCAAACTGTTCCAATTGACAATATAAAATAAGTAATTTAAATAGATGGCCTGTTTGTGTAATGGTCTATGAATCTTTGTTGCAATTTTCATTTTCCTTTGCTCCTGAGCGTTTTTACACCAAATGCTAAACTCTCTACGTTTATGTTGTTTTGATATTATGGCTTCTAATTGTCACACTGACAATTTTTATCTGTTAAACAGTTACTTTTCAAGGTTCCTAGTTGTTCGGAGTTATTTTTTTTTGGCATTATTTGTTTTGAAATTGTTCACTTGAGCTAAACCACTGAATAAGTTTCTGCCAAAATTATACAGTTGTTACACACAATGTGGTACACAACAGTTACATGACCTGTGTTTGAAACCTATAATTATTTCACTGACCATGAATAGATCCAATTTTTTATTCATGTATCACCTCATTCTTAAGCAGAAATTTTTGGACTCCATTACTTTATAATATTACTCTACACCAAGTACTCATTTCAATGATAAATGTAACAAAAGGTACTTGAAGTAACAAAAGGTACTTAAAGGTTTTTTCCAGTTTTGTCCAAAAGTGGATAAAACCTATTTTTTCTGGGACGGAAAAAAACCGAAAAAAAAACCAGGTGAAAATAACCACCTTGCAAAAAACTGTCAACCCTGAGACTTCTATTTTGTCTGAAAACTTAACAGAAATTGGCCTACTTTATGTCAATTTTATAGGATTACAGTAGACTCTTTATAACTAGAACCCCCTATATCCACAGGAGTTGGTCCTAGTTATGCCTAAAGTTTATTTATACCTATAAAACTATCACATTTCTTAAACAGGGACTTCAAAATTGGTTCTAGTTAGACCTAAATTCCACTTACACTGGTTCTACTTGTACAAAGTCTACTACAACATTTAAAAAAATGCCAAAGTTACAGTTTGTAGTTACTGATCCATTGCAGTGTCTTTGGTCTAAGTTGAAATTGCTAAATGTCAGCTATTTATTTCAGGCAATGTCTAGTTATACCCACTTTTAAAAATATATGAATATATAAAAATATATATATGAATATATACAAACATATAATTTAACTCAAATTAAAGCTTCAGACTTCCAATTTTTGTCTAATACAGTTTGAAACTTCCCAGACTTACCATTTCCAAGTTACAGGGCAAAATATGTGAAAAATGTCAAAAAAGGGTCACTCAGGTCTGTGTTTATGGTCCTCATACACAGGCTAAATGTCTATTAAAGGTCTAGATTTTTGGGCACAGGTCACCTTATACACAGCAAAAATCCCTAAGTGGGGTCTTTATGGGCCTCAAACACAATTTTACCCTCAACTTAAAGTCTTGATTTTTGGCACATGTACTAAGAATACAGTTTACATTAATGTGTTCTTAGATGAAATTTTAGCCTGATGAGCCTCATTGTTTGTGACCTAGAGGACTCTAAGTGGCCAGACTTAAGGTGGCCATAAGTTCTTTATTATTGAGAGTTTAAGGTCACCTTAAAATAGGGATCTTGCTTTGGCCACCCTTAACATGTGTACCAAGTTTGAAAAAAAATACTGATCCATTTTCGAGTTATCGCGTACACAAGGAAATTTCTACATCGGCAGGGGCAGCACAAAGGACCTGAATCCAGTATATTCCCGACTTTCGCCTGGGGTTATAATTACATCTACTTAAGCCAGTTCTACTGATAACAAACCTGGTGCATGTGGTATATATGGTATATATTGTCTAGTTCAATTAAAATGCAGAAAGTAAAGCCTTGGGTGGTGTCTTTATTAACCTCAAGTACAGTTAAGCTAAAAGTTTAGGATACTCCACATAGTTTAAGAGCTACATTGAAAAGTAACATGTTGCGTATCAAATTACCAATAGGTTCTAGTTACAGCCACTTTCTAGAAGTTTAAAATTTCTTAGCTACCTTAAGTTTGTATATTGAACTAATAATTGTTATGACTTGGAAACTACCTCTATTTATAGCAATATTCTATTAATTAATGGCAGTTCTACTTATACCACATCTACTACACTCTATTTTTTTATTGAGAGTATTCTTCAATTGCCCAAAACCTTTGCCTTGCAACATGTGCATCTAGTATATATGTTGTATTGTTGAATGTGTACATTCATTGGGAAAATCATTGAATGTGTACATTCAATGACCCAAGTCATGGAATGTATAGATAATTAAATATGAAATGTTGATATAGATTGCAAATTAATTTATAACCTAGATTGGATATTTTCTAGCATAATAATAAGCAATTAACTGGAACAATGGTGGTACATTTCACGAATTAACATAAAGAAGGATCAGTCTACAACATTAAGATTAATAAACTTTCATATTTTTAAATGTAAAATACATTTTTATGAAGAAAAATGTATATACCTACCATATGAAAACACTTGGGTAAGGATGGCTAGGCGTCCGGTGACCACCACGTACACCGTACATAGAATTTAAAGTGCAAGGGGAGACCCTATTTAAACCTATGTACTTGCTACCCTTTGCCCCCAGTGACCTAATTCACTCTGCCATGCGCATTAACACAGAAGCTATTCATTCTTTTTGTGGCGCTTGAACGATCAAGAAGGCGTTTTGCTACCTTAAGTTTTTTAAGACCTGCTATCAAGTGTGCTGCTCTGTAAGTGAATTTTGGCTGTTTCTCACTTTCCTTCATTTTATTTTCGATTTAATTCTATTTTCTGGTGTGTTTATTGTGTCTTTTATGCAATATATTTATTGTTTCGTAATTCAGCTCTGTCGGTCACGTGGTTCAGAATGTCGGTTTCCCGTCGGAAATATTCATTTCCCTGGTGTGTTTATTTATTTATTCACTTCTGAATTAATATTCATTCTACACATTCAATGACTAGCCCATTGAATGTATACATTCAATGGTTATCTACATTCAATGCAACATATATAAACATCATGAAAATAATATGAAAGAAACAGTAGATTGCTGAATACATGTGTGAGCATATTACCATGGAATCTGTGTTCATTTTATTTACAGATAATGTTGGGTACCTATTATGTGACACAGACAGTCTTCACTTAGTCTGTCCCACATCAACAGACTTGAAAATTAAACAAGTGTTTGAGCTTGAACCACTACTTTTTATTTTTGGTTTTGAATATGATGTTGATATTGATGAATGCAATAAATGTATAGAGCTCTCCACTTTGTTCGAATCCTACTACATGCTCAGATATCGAGAAAGATATATGATTGACAAAATTCAATTTATTCCGCAACTGTTGGCTCAACCTGAAGACCAAAAATATACATGGATAGAAAGCAGTCACTACCAGAGGCTTGAAAGTGGTTATATAAATAGCATTTTTCATGTACAATATAACTGTGAGGAACATGTTATGTCATTTTACCAAACTATATCTCTAACTACAAACTATATCGTTTTAACAAATAGCTTGGAAATTTATGATAAATACTTCTACAGTTCATCCAATGACACATTTTACGACTGGCTTCCTTCATATAACCATTCTCAAAATAATGACCAAACAGGAATGTTTTGCAAACTATACGCTGCACCAAATGTTGAAGTTCAGTATGGTACACAAGCATTACTGGTGGGAAATGTCAGTATCCACGTTATGGGAGATGAATTACACAATGGAAAACTTACAGGAACAATTCCTGCTGTCAGCAATTATAGAACAATATTTGTGACATTTGAGGAGATCTCTGAAAATATACCAAGTGCCGTAATACTCCCTATAAAAGGTATACAGTTCACTTTTACTATGGGGATATATAGTTGTGTAAATATGTGTCACCTGCATGTTTTAACATAAGCATAAAATTTTTTGGTTCAAAATTTCACTGTTTTAATTTTTGTTCTTCTGCACTTAATGCAGTATAATATACCAAATAAAGTGTGCCATCCCTCGAAGAAAACAGATTCCTTAGATCTAATTGTACTTATTTATCCTGACAGTAAAGATCTAACCTTCTCCCTCCCTGGATAAGTTTTTTTTTTTTTTTTAGCCAACCCTCCTACATACAAATGTTACACAAGCTGACTTGGTTGCTCTTAAGTTAAAGATGTATCACCTCCCTGAGTGAATTAGTCAAACTTAATTATCTGCAAATGCTATGCAAGTTATCAGTTGGTTTCTCTTATAAATTTTCCTGCACAGCAATTGGAAAGGCTACTATAACAGTCACATGTGGTTTTCCGCTGACTCAACAGAGAACTATTCCCGACATTATTCATTTTCATCAGCACAATCAGGGGAGTCAGCAGAAGCAAAACAACATTGGTAAGACGAAAAAATATTTGTCCCAAAGTTGAAACAATCAACTGACATTAATGTAACAGTATTTGTTTGTCGACTGTTGATTAGATGATCTGTGCTGTATGTCACTTGCAACACATTGTATTGAGGTGATATCACACTTGGGTAGTTGAGGGAATGGAGGAAACCAACGCAAACTAGTTGTTTGAGATGCTAAGAACCTTACAGAGCTTAGATATTCTTAATAATGAGATCAACTAGGACCAAATTTCATCCTCCAAACACAGAATCTGCATGATTTCGCCATGTGATCCAACCGTCTCATTTCATTTATTAGTGGCCAACATATTAATCCAATAGATGAACAAATCTGACGGACAGAGAGATAAAACATATATAATTTGTTGTTAGGAAAATGATGTTTGAAGGTAACATATAATTAGTTAATTATTCCTGTTTGTCATAATGTAACTCGATGAGTTTAAGGCATTTTTACATAGACAATTCTTTGAAAGTATATAATGGTGTGTTGTACAACTTTCTTGTGACTTTCTTCTTTTTGCACTCTATATATGAATAAATTAATAAACCAGAAAGCATTCCTAGAGTGCACACCTCCACCAAGCCAGTCCAGTATACAAAATAGATCTTTCCCGAATGTAGTAAATAATTCCTTTGGTCAGGCAATGAACATAAAAAAATCAAGAAAGATCCATTATTATTTTTGAGCAATCTCAACCACAGACCCATAATTATTGAAAATGGGACAAAGTTTTTTGACAAAACATAACCTCCTAATGAAGGTAATTACTGAAAATATGAATGAAGAAAATAAGTTAAAATGTCACTGCACTTTGATTTGCAGGTATGATTATTGGGGCTACAGTTGGAACCTTAGTCATTGCTATTGCAGCTATTGTTGGCATATGGATAATTATTTCAAAAAGGTATTCATTTTTTCTTTAAAATTTCAATAAAATTATAATGCATTCAAACAAAAGGTCCTAAATGGGCTTTTGTAGTTGTATGTATTCTGCTCAATACTTTAAATTGCCACAACTTGACCACAAACTCCTTATTTAATGTGTCATTACAAAATATATATTCTTTTGATTAATATAACCAGTATAATAGTGACCAAAGCACAACTGTACATGTACTTTGCTAACAAAGCATAAAATTGTTCTACAGTATTTATTGCAAAGAAGAGTTAATATCTGCACTTACCTGTTCTTCACCTTGCACATGTAATCAGTTTTACTGATTCAAATATTCATATGATATTATTGGCAAAAAGTATGCATCAATTTCAGGTTCAACTATGTTCAACACATGTTTTTACATAGTTTTATTGACTTTTTTTTACTTTGTTTTATTTACTTTATTCACAATGTATGGTGTTTGTTCACAGTTTATGTCAAGTCTTTCATGTTATATTGTCAGAATTAGCACTGAATATTGTCAGTGCTAATGTGCAATAGGTAAAATTTTACCTGTGATAGCAAGTTTTGGCATGTATTTGTAGATGCAATCAACAAACCAGTAACAGTAACTCTGCACGCATTGCAAATGATACACCATTGTATGAAAACCAGGGTATCTCAGGAAACAAGGCACCTGGACATCAGCAAGGGCCAAATGCTGCAGACCATATAAACATATACGAGAATCAGGAAATGGCAAAGGACGTGCTTGATCATCCGACTCATACCACTACAACTGTTCAGGTATACGAGAACACAGAATTCAAAGGAAAAATGGTCAATGCTGGAAATGAGGATGAAAATATATACACTGGGCTTCAGGATCAGTCCACATTTTCTCAACAAAGTCAAGCATATGAAAAGCTGCAGTTCATAACTCCTGGAGAGGGAAATAAAAAGGACATGAAGTAAAGGAAAGAAAAGGATGCTGGTATGTGGCTTACCATGAAGTGGGTCAATTTTGCATGAATTTCCATAAAAAAATACCAACTACTACATACCTGTATCATAAAAATGTGAAAAATACTGCTTGGTGCTACCAAGAAAAGTATCTTAAGACTCGTCACATCAAATTATGCTTAATGCCAAGTAGTGTTATTCCACAGTCCATACCCACTTCTCTGGAGTCTAAACTATTGATTTAGAATGTCATTCAATCATGACTTTTACCCAACCTTTATTTGTTTATCACATTGGTTTCCCTTGTGAGGAAGATTATGATTGCGCCTGCAATAAAGCAGATTAACTTCGATTTAAAATCTTCACAAACACAAAAAACTCAAGTGTCACTTTCCTCAAAACAAACCAGGCATTTTATCCCAGACTCATATTTTGAACTGTACAGTATCTATACAGGCATTAATCAATGTCATGGCTTTGTCGCTTTCTGTATACAATTTATTACCCCATTTAAATTAATATTTTATAGTTTTGAAAAGCTCTACAATTATAGCATTTCCACAATTAGTAGCATTCTCACAGCATGCACACATTTCTTGATGATCAGTAAAACATTCTGGTACAATATTATGGTTTTACGCAATTTACACCCCCCAAGAAAGCTTTAAAGTTATTCCATTATTCAGTCAAAAAATGTGGGTAATGTCCACCCCTTAAAAAACTGCGCCAACATGTATTACTCCTTGATAAATGTAATTCACAGTATTATATTCATGGAATTCAATATACATTATCCCAGAACACCCTTGTTTTTTCACAATATAAAATGTGATGATCTATAGCACCTACAACAAAACATGCACAAAATTACTTTCAGTACTTTTCCACTTTAATAAATTGTTCTTGCAATTTATTGTTCAGGGAACAGTTTTATAATAATTGCAAAAAATCTCATTGAAAGACTGTGTAAGGAATAAGTTGTAAATGTAATGGTATGGTCACACTTTTCCCTGTGGGTGTCAGCATGTATTTGCTAACCATCAACAACCTTGTCAGTGTGCCTCCAAAAAGCAAACATTGTACCTGTATAGTGCAAGTTGAAGAAACAGCTATCTCCAATAATCAATCCCCCTGCCCCCACCCTCCAGTGTGTATATTTTTGGTACAGCTCATGAAGGGCTGAATAACAGCTATTTTAAACATTTCAAAAAATCTGTCAACAATAAAATCACTTTCTTAATTGTATTGAATCACAACAAAACATCCTACCCAAATGTGAAATGTACCGAAGCCAGCCTAAGATCATAGTAAGATGTCCCACCAAAATACAAGGTGGACTCGTACAGAAACAAAAGTAGATGGTCAGCCTGACTGGTTGTAGCTTGTAACTCCAGCAAGGAAAGTTGTGGTATGATCATTTACACATTTTTATAATACCGTAAATGACCTATTTAGCGCATCCGCCCCTGTAACCGCACCCTGCCTCTTTTTCCCAGCAATATCCTCAGTGACAGTGCACAATATCCACATATTTTTTATATATTGTACATATTTTACTTAATAAATTTGGAAATTTTAATTACTTAAATGTAGCTTTTATAAGCTACAAGCTTACCATGTGGGACTTAATGCTGTTCTCGGGTTGCCACACCCGGGGCCAACGTCTTAGAAAAAAAGATCGTTCTTGTTAGCCACCGGATATACTGGTAGTTGTCGTCACGTGACAACTTCTAACCAATCGCCCTACTTTCTCGTTGAAATTTTTAAAACCTACCCATCAGCTGTAAACACCGGGGAGGCAGGGTGGGACTCTTCTAAGTCCCACATAGTAAGCTTGTAGTTTATAAAAGCTACATTTACGTAATCAAAATTTTCAATTTTATTGCACTACAATAGCTTACCATGTGGGACTTAATGCTGAATGCTACCACCCGGTGGCGGGGTTACAGCTGATACTGGAAGATATGTCAATTTTCTTTAGATTTTGAAATAATAGATTAGAATGAATGTTAGAAATACCAGTCTGAGTCCTGTTTACAGTGCCCCAATCCCGAAGGCCGGGCCTGTAAAGAGCCAAAAACCTGAATAGAATGAATGACAGTGCTAAAAACTGTAGAGATGTTTTGATAGTAGGACAGAAGTGCAGCAGTGCTCACTTAAGAGGTCTAAGGGTCCTTAGGGGCCCTCCACGACTGACAATGGTTGGAATTCTCATAAAATTTTTTGCCACCGAATATGAGATTAATGACAACTTTAGTAAGTTCTTAATACATAGTATATTTGATAAACTAAAAAATAAAATGACCTTACCCGTAACATCTTGAGAGGTAAAACTATACCTAGATCCTGGGATTAGACTTGGTAGTAGCGGATGTGCCCCCCCCTCCTTTTTTTCTGAGGACAACTGGTCTGAGGGGAAGGATCTGGGATTTGTTGTGCCGCCACTAGTGCTGTAACGAGTTGACTGAAACTCGAGTCGTAACTCGGTGGGCGATATTTGGGATCACATCGATTTACGCAATTTAAACTCGAGCACTTTTGCAATTTATCTAACCATAAAGACATAAAAAATCAATGAGCAATGGTCGTTTTTTTATTTCCCTTATTTACCTGGCTGTTCCATAAGCTGCTCATACATATCTGCACAATTTAACCGGCAACAAAATATATTTCCGTGCAATAAAATGGTACTAAACACATTAATGGCGGATCCCTTGATGACAATATTTGGACATTAGTACCATTTTATGGCAAGGAAATATATTTGGACATTGTTATTTAACTTATTTTATTAAATTTTATATTTGTTTCATTTACTCAAGTTCAACTCGCATCTAACAGACGAGCGTCGGTCTACAGAAATCACTAATTATAATGATAACAGCTCTAACCGCCACCACTGGTCCCAGATACATATTGTAATATCACACTTTCCTAAGAAACGTGGCTGTCCTAAAAATAGATTCCACAATGGAGCTATGTTACTCCTGTTCATCTCTAAGCAGGCAGAGCCTGCATTTTTGTCAAAAATCACTATTGGACAATCTCAGCAGCCAATCAAAGGAAAGGTGTTCCACAGAAGCTCAGAGCTCTGGAGCTGGGCACACTCACACTTTACTCTTGGCCTTCAGTCTATTGAGACGTCAAAATTCTAAATTCAGTGGAACTTGGGGGCAGATATTGGACTTGTTGCTTTGGTTGTCAAGAACAGGGAATAAATATAAATAACCCTAATATTCTGCCTTTCATTCTACCTAGTTACACCCTCTAGCCCTTAGGGGTAAAGCATGGCGGAGATGCAAAAATTAAAATTTGCTGGATAGTGAAATTCACAAGAAATAAACTTTGTAAATTTGTGAAACACTGCAGCAATTTTAATAGAATCCCGGACCTCAAAATGTCAACAAGAGCTGAAAATGTGGAATATTTATTAGATCAAATAGACACAGTTTTGGAATTAAAAACTGAAACATTAATTAAAACTTCTTTCAAAAACGTTTTGGTATCATTAAACTCAGAGGAGAAATTTCAAGGAAAATCTGTTGATGCAGCAGTTACACCAGAAAACTTTGGAGCAGAAACACATCTGGATATATCATCTCTACCGGACTTCATCCAAAGAGGTATTTTATTAAATCAATTTAACTATTGTATTGAGGAGACAGAAACAAGAGAGCACCAGCACAGTTCACCTCACCTCTCCAATGCTGAAAAACCTTCACAACACAACACAGGAGAAACAGATGATCAAGTGCAGTAAACAGAGTGCAGCAGTTACGCAATGTTTACATCACCTACTGAGAAGTGGAATTTCCTAGATGTCTAAAAATAACATCTCTCTACATTTCTCTCTCTTCACAGTACTACTTACAGTACACAGCTACAGAGGATCCAGGAAGTTGTTTCAAGATTATTAAAATAAGTGTATTTAATAAATCAGGAATAACTTAAATTCATGCAGAACAGTAAGTACATTTTTAAAACACCTTTGCCTTAATTTAAAATTAGAAATCCTCATATTTGCTGCACAACCAAGATTTATATTTCCCCAATCAACATAATGAGATGCAGATACTGTATATCTACATGACTTTTCAACTTTTCTCTACCTCTCCAGCGAAATTAAAACTGTGTAAACTGTTTTATGCACTGTACACTTAAACTGCAAAATTATTCAAAATTATAGCAGCTCCCTTGATAACATAAGCTGTTTTCAAATCAATAAACAAATTTTATAATATTGATTAAACAAGAAAGTGAACCCAATGTCTGCCAATGACATTGAAAGTGCAAGAAGTAACAGCAGATTATCCAGACTCCTACAACGCATCTTACCCACACCAATCCCAACAGTTCAGGGAAGAACTAGACTTCAAGCTCGCATAAACCAGGATCTGGAGATGGATGAGGCTCAAGCACAGCATCTAGATGAGGAGCTTATTGATGGAGAGATGACTGATGAAGATGAACAGGATGAAAATGAAGAACAAGAAGATGAAGTACAACTAAACCCACAAGGACAGAACGCTCATGCAGAAGATGGAGTACAGGAACAGAATCCACCTCCAGTGCAACGAATGGCTCAACCAGCTACACCACAACGAGAAACACTGCCCGACAGTCCTGTATTCCACACCCCACTAGCCCACAGGCCAGCACCCAAACAACCCATTATCCCACAAATGGCCCAACCCCATCCAAATACACCCACCAGAATCCCACTAATCATCCCTGAGAAACCACCCCGAGTCAATGTTGACAGCCTGCCCTTCAAACTCAAAAGTTTCTCTGGCAAAGTGTCAGAAGATGCTGAAAAATTCCTCAATGATTTCACACTGTTTGCCAATATTAACCAGTGGCAGCCAAGTCAAACTGTAAATTGTTTCAAGTTATCAGTTGATGGTGCCGCAAGAATCTGGATTGATCAGCTACCTCCAGAGATTCTGAGTGACCCAAACTCTCTATTTCAACAATTCAAGCAAAAGTTCTGCCCTAAAGGTCTTAATTGGTTAGATGAGACAACTTTCACAAACACTACACAACGCATTGGTGAATCAGTTGAAGAATATGCCAACAGACTGACCATGATAGGGGCAAAACTAGGTAAATCTGATGTTTGTCTTGCCCAACAATTTGTCAGGGGTTTATCATCAGCCTTTAAAACCCACACTCTATCAATGGGACCTGAGACATTTGATGCAGCAGTCCGTGCAGCCACACTCTACCAGAATGCACAAAAAGCAGCAGTAGCCAGTGATGCTGTAGATGACAGAATATTCAGCCTTCAGAAAGCTGTTGCAGAACTCCAAAAGAAGTCTGACCCATGCCCAGAAGTTGATCAACCATTACAGTCAACCCAGACAATCCCTGATGCTTCCACAAGGGTACACCAGGTGGCCAGAGATGTAGAACCAGTGCAAAGACCAACTTGTGCCTACTGCCAACGTGTAGGCCACACAATTGACAAATGTCGCTTTCGTATCAGAGACAATAAAAACTATGTGTCCCAGTTCCAGCAGCAACAGATACAGCCACTGATGCAACAGTACCCAGCACAACAGAACAGACCAGGACCACAGAATCAACAAAACCGTGAGTTTGATATGTCAAATGTACAATGTTTTGCTTGTAAACAATTTGGCCACATCAAGAGAAATTGCAGGAATGTCCCCTTTGTAAACAAAGCAAATCAGGGCAATTTTGGTAGACCACCCCAGGGCAACAACAGGGGAAATCTCAATAGCAGAAACCCTTTAAACTACTAAGGTCTCATCCTGGAGGGAGACACAGATTTGAGACCCCAAAGCCTCATTGTATTAAAAGCAAAACATTTCATAGAAAGTATAATTTAAGACCTGATAATAGCAATAGTTACAGTGTTGATAAAAGAAAAACTGGCATATCTCATGTGAATAATAACATCAATCAGGGCTTCAATGAAAGTATTAGATACAGTAATGATAGTGACACAGTCTGTGATGAAATTGAAAATAATCATGTGGTGAAACAGGAAGACCATGGTAGTTTACAAAATATAAAATGTTGTCTTAGTATCAGCACAGGAAACACCATAAATTATAAGCCAATGCCTGATCCTAAAAGAATAAAATATGACCCATCTATAACACTAAACCCAAACCAAAATTTCCTTCCCATAAACCTTGAGATTCCAAGCCTAGTGTTTACAAATTCAACAAAAAAATCTGGCAGGAATATTCACACTATCAACAGCTGGGATAAAACTGCACACAAAAAATCAGATATGCTGGAGTTAATGAGACAAACTGGAAAATCCCAAAGTGCTAAAATTAGAACCACTCCAGGCACTAAGAATGTAAAACTACCTGCAGTCATTACAGAGAAACAATTTTCCCCTGCCAAAAGAAATACTGCAGTAGAGCAAAGCAGTAACTCTGCACACAAAGAACAAATGTCAGAAATAGAAAAATACAGTGATACTTGTGCTGATACTGAAAGCAAATACTTACATGGAACTTCAAGAAAGTGTCTCAGAAGTTCTAAACTTTTAAGCAATCGGACAAACAATTTGAGAGATAGTTTAGAGAAAGAAAATTGCAATGAATCAGTGTTGAATAATGTTGTTGAAAAACTTAAACCTGCCCTTAGTCACAAGACTTGTGGCTATAGAAATGAAAATAATTGTACCCATTCTGTTGGCAAAAGTTCAAATGCATCAAAACTTTCACGCAATGCGAATGAGCCCATGTTTAGTTGTGAAGATATTGAAGGAGTAGATAAAAGCAAGTGTTATATATCAACTGAAATGACTTCATCATCAGATCTGTCTTACACAAGTGATCAGATTAATAAATCTGCTGAAACACCCGCATCAATAAGTACCAGAAATAAAACACTAAATTCACAAAGTTGTGTAAATAAAACTACTGATCAAAATTCCAATAATCATTCAAACACTCCCCAAAGGCTGAATAAAACTCCCAAAAAGCATGACAGATCGTTGATGAATTCAAAAGTTGATGAAAAATGTCAAAATGTTTTGAAAAGTGTTGGCACTGGTACAAAAACAAGTATCAGTGATCATAAGGAAGATCTGATTGAGACACAAAACCTGTTAGGTCAAAAAGTTCTTAGTGAACCTGTTTATTCTCATCCAAGGCAAGTAAACCATCAAAAAAGACTTAGAAATAAGTTGTTGCAAAAGCAAATGAAAGCAAATGAGCCAATTGAAATCAAAACAGATAAAGGCCGCATTATGCTAAACATTGGTCCCAAAGCCTATGAGACTCTAATTGATACTGGTGCATCCATGAATGTGATAAGTGAGGATGCTGTTGAAAATAATCCCTATCTTACAAAGCTGAAGAAACTTCCCACATTTTATGAAAAAGCAGAAACAGCCTCTGGTGAAAAGACCATTAGCTTTCTATATTTAGTGGAATCAGAAATCAAAATTCATGGACAAACATTTAAAGTACCATTCCATGTTGCAAACTGTCTTTCACCGCAAGTAATTCTAGGTACCCCATTTTTCCAAAGAAGCCATGCCATCTTAGATTATACAAACAATGATTTAACCGTCACCTTTAACAATGGCCTGTATGCAAGCAATGATGTCTCAATTCCAGCTAAGTCACAGAGTTTAGTGGAGTGTCATCCAAGGTGCAACAGAATAAATGCTGCTAAATTTATGACCACTGGACATTTTTACAAAAACTTTAGGTCATGTCTAGTTGGTGGTCGTGCTATCCAAAGTTTCACAGCAAACCAGAGAAATGAACCAACATTTAGGGTACTTCTCTTGAATACAACCAGAAAACCCATTAGAATACACAGAAATGTGAGATTAGGTTATTTTACCATCTTAGGTGCAGAGGATAATATCATAGACATGAGTGATATGTTTCCAAGTAGAGAATTAGCAAAGAATTTCAAATCCTCAGACACAGACCCTCCTCACATTCACAAAATATCTGACACATTTCCAACAAATAATGGAAACACTGTAGGTGAAAATAACACATTTCCACCCATTCAACATGACTTATCACACTGTACCACCCTCAATGATGATGAAAAACAAAAACTGGCCAATCTTCTTTTGAAATATGACAAAGCATTTCTTCATGATGGTCAAGCTCTAACAAGAACTAATGTATTAAAACACAAAATAAGAGTACCAGATGACCCATCAGTTTGGCCATCAAGAAGACTGAGACTTAATCCAACTAAAATGGAAATTGTCCAAAAATGTACAAAGGATCTGCTTGAACAAGACATAATTAGATACTCTGACAGTAAATATGACAATCCAATAGTACTGGTACACAAAAAAGACAACAAACAATACAGATTATGCTTGGACCTCACATTTCTTAACAAAAATATCGCCCCAGATGCATTGATTCCCTTACCGTTGTCGGATATTCTTGAATATGTAAAAAAACCAAAGTTCTTGACCAGTTTAGACCTCTCATCATCATTTTGGCAAGTAGAGTTAGAGGAGGAGGATAAGCAATATACAGCATTTTACATCCCCGGAGTAGGCAAGGTTGAATCAAATGTAATGGCCATGGGTGAAAAGAATGCCACCTCAACAATGACAAGACTCCTGAACATTGTTATGGATGGTCTTATTGGTCATTCACTTTGTTGTTTTGTTGATGATATTTTACTACATTCATCCACCTTTGAAGAGCATCTCCAGACATTAGAGGAAGTGTTTCAAAGGCTTATCAGGGCTAATTTAACTCTAAAACCATCAAAATGCATATTTTGTACACCTGAAATTCACTTTCTTGGTCATGTTATAAGTCAAGAAGGGATCAAGCCAGAAATGGACAAAATTGAGGTCATCAAAAACTTTCCTGTACCAAATTCAGTTAAAAAACTAAGAAGATTTCTTGGCTGCTGTGGTTTTTACCGCAAGTATGTCAAAGGCTTTGGCCAAATCGCAGATCCACTGTACAAATTACTGGCCAAAGATCAGAAATTTGATTTTAGTGATGACTGTCTGGATGCATTTGAAACACTTAAAGAAAAACTAATAACAGCCCCAGTACTACAATTACCTGATTACAGCAAAGACTTTTATCTCTTCACTGACTGTTCAGACGTAGCTGCAGGCTACTCATTAAACCAAAAAGGTGGAAATGGGCAGTACCATGCAATTAGTTATGGAAGTAAAAAGCTAAACAAACATCAAAAGAACATGACAATAACAGAAAAAGAATGCTTGGCTCTATGTTTAGGTGTAAACTACTACAGAAAATATCTTTTAGGGCACAAAGTCATATGTGTGGTTGATCACATGCCTTTGAAATACCTTATACAACAACCACTAAATGATTCAAGAACAGCAAGATGGCTAGCTACTCTCAATGAGTATGACATTCATGTAGTGTACAAACCAGGCCCCACAAACACAGTTGCTGATGCATTGAGTAGAATTGAACCAGTACCCTTAACATCTATATCAGCAGAAAGACTTGATGAAATGTTCAGAAAGCAATGTTTTCCTCAAACCTTCCACCATGAATTTATGTCTAAACAATCACAAACTGAAGCAAATTGCAGTCCACAAAAATGTCAACAGACACAGACTGACCAAATATGTTCCCCTTTAAAACCACTCCATAAAGCTATTGTTCATAAAATTAGCGGTCAGCTTAAAGACATTTCAACTCCAAAGGAGGAATTAATACATTTACAAAAATCTGACCCAGCCATTAAACCTATCGTAGACTATATGACAGAAGGTGTACTACCTACTGATGACAAAAAAGCAAGAGAAATTGTTATACTCAGTGAATTTTACCATTTTAATGAGGGTGTGTTATACAGGGCATCATTAGTTAACTACTCCAAAAATCACAAACGTCACATGGACACCCTGGTCATACCTTCCGCATTGCAGATGACAATCATTAGACAAACACATGATTTGGGACATCCTAGTATAACAAAAACATGCAGTACAATCAGGAGCAAATACTACATACCAAAGTTAAGACAGTTGGTGTCTGATTACATTAAATCCTGTAAGACATGTGGAGCCACAAAGGAGACACTAAGTAAACATCAACAAAACATATCCCCAAATCCAGTTGCAGAAGATTTACTGGAATCCTGGAGTTTCGATATTAAAGGCCCATGTGAGTGTGGTGAACAGGGTAATTCCTACAAATATATCCTGGTGTGCATTGAAAATTTTTCAAAGTACATTGAGCTTTTCCCTTTGCCAAAAACTGATTCAGAAACCATTGCATCATGCATATATCATGGAATACTACTCCGATATGGCACTCCCAAAAGGATTTTTTCTGACAACGCAAGAAATTTGACATCAGAAGTAATTCAATCACTAAACAAACTTATGGGGACAAAACATTTTAAGAGTCTGCCTTACGCACCGTTCACAAATGGCATGGCTGAAAAAGCCGTACAAGTAGTTGCCACACACCTCAAAAAATTGCTCATTGACAGGCCCAAAGATTAGAACAATTTCTTGCCCATAATAATGTTTTCCCATAACAACATGATAAATTTAGCAACTGGGTTTAGTCCAAATTTCCTGATTTATGGACGAGAAATCCCGAATTTATTTGATGTAACATACAAAACACAATCTGAGCTTCCACCAGCTGCTCAAACATCTGACATTATCAGACACATTTTTGAGAATAGAGAACTGGCAAAGGCTATAATCAGAGAAAATAGTGACAAGTATAGAGAAAATATGAGAAAACAGGCAAACAAAGGCAAAAATCCATTTATATTTCATGTGGGACAAGCAGTATATGTGAGAATACAAAACTTTGACAGAACAAAAAGTAGGGCAATTCAACCAATATGGGCAGGACCCTTTTATGTGGTCGAAGACAATGATTCTCATGTCAAAGTGTCAAAAACGCCATTTGGCCAACCTCTCAAAACTCTCCTACACAAAAATCTGATAAAGCCATATCATTTTAGAAATATCCCAGAACAGCCAGAACCAATGGCAATAACAGACATAGATTCAAATGAAAGACATTTATTCCAAAATAGTGAATATGTCCAAAAACAGGGCCAGGGAAATCAAACAAACAAACAAACAATCAGTGCACAAAGTGAAACTGATAAAACACCAAAGATTTACAATAAGGATGAAACTCATCCCAAAGACACAGAGACCCTCCCTAATGAGACAAGAAAAAGTCTATCAAATGAATCAGGAAAAGTTGACAATGGTAAAAGTCAATCTAAAGCAAAGGACACAGAAATTCATGAAAACAGAAAACAAATATTGACAAAGTATGGTGAAATCATTGCTAAGAAATACTTTGGGAAAGATTTGCACATTCTGTTTTCCAAACCAGAAATTAAGCAAGAAACTTGGCTTCATTTAAAGGACCTAGAACCCTGGTATAGTTCCAAATGCCAGGAAATTCAAAAACTTCCCTGGGTCACCAGTTTTTCTAGGATAGTCACGAAAACAAATCAGTAAATCCTGTTATATTACTGATAACCCACTGCTCACTTACATCATACATTTCTGATAGCATTTGTAAAACAAAATATCTTATCCAAGAAGCAGGATGCAATTATCCATAGCATAATGTTTAGTGTACAAGAACACAGCCTTATGCCATTACTCAGAGGTTCTTCAAGAACTAACATTCAAGGTTTTGTCATCCAAAACCTTGATATGTTACTAAAAACACCAGAGTAATAACCATACATCAGGCTTAGCTACATGAAGCCTGACATTAACACACCTGTATACAATTTCATTACCTTGAAACACCCATAATAAAATATCCCTGCCCCTGGCACTTACTTCCCAAAGACACATAAAACTGAGAACTGAACATTAATCCTCAGGTTTTTCAATGTCTAGGAGATCCAAAAATCTCACAAAGTGTGTCAGAGCTCCTGGCACTCACATCTCCAACCCAGACACCAGAAGGTAGTAAACATAGTTGTTGGACTACCCAAAATCTGGGACATCCAAAAATGTCCATGCACTTCACTGCTCACAGCACCAAGCTAGCTGTAGCTAGACGGCATAGACCTCAACATAAAAACATATCACAAAGCCTTTCACTTAGTCCAGAACAGCTACTCAGAAAAACATGTTTGCTATTAATAAGATCTTGGACTCTTGAGTAACATCTAATAGACTAAACTAATAATAGAAATGTTAAAACAAGGGAAATAAAATAAAGCATATGCAATTTCAACATCATATAATAAAGTGATCAAAGTGTATAGTTAAACTTAACAAAACCCATGCGCATGGTCAAATGAGTCTAAAAACAAAGTTTATAGCAAGTTAACCTTGAGTAGACTATGGACATTCAAGTTCACCATCATTATAACATTATATCGGTCAGCACCATTTCATTATCAGCAATGGTCAAGCAAGTGATATCCCTTAATGCTAATCAATGATGAACAACTCTAAAGTGCAAAACAATAAAAACAACACCAAAAATCCCTGACAAAACCTAGTTGCAGACCTAGGCCAATGCTACAGGTGCCCAAACTATTGGTGCGCATGTCATGGCACCAATCAATAGTGGCTGCACCCAACATGATGCACCACTATCAGAAAGCTCTCTCAACTGACAAGTTCCATTGAAGCTGAGTTTGTTCAAAGTTGACTTAGGGGAACCTATAACTGTTTGTGGCCATTGCTACTACCATTATAAAAAGAAACTTATAAATGGTGTGAACATTTCATTAGTATTCATAAAACATTATAAAAATGGCTATCTTTCATACTTGGATATTACTCACAATCATCACTGTCTCAAGCTGGATTGTTGATAGTTCTTATATAAATCGGCTAAATTTTGGCCTTACCTATCATAAAGAGGGGAAACTTAAATTGATTTCCAATAAATGGCTTCACATCTATCGTTTGGAAATACCAGAAAAGGCTGATATTGTCACTGACAATGTATTTGACTGTCAGCAGAGGCTCAGGGGAAGCCCTTTTTCAGCTGTTGATCAACGGTGTTTTGAGACTACTGAACTAGGTCGACCGCTTACACAGAGATGTAATCAGCAAAATAACTCTAGAGAATACATTCGTTATGGTGTGTGTAAACAGAAGCAATTACTTCAACAGCACGTGAAAAAGTTAGTTCAGACACACACTATTGCCCATGCTAAGGTAATAAGTTACATTGAAACAATTCTTAAGGATATGACACACAGGCCCAAACGCTCATTCATCCACTTAGGAGGAATTGCAAAGTCATGGTTTGGAATTGCTGACGACAGAGACATGGCAAAAGTAAGCAGTGCAGTAAAAACATTACATCAGCAATTTCAAGACCAAGCTCTTGCAACACATCACATACTAGATCACACTGTGAGTGCTTTGAACCTGTTCCAGAAGAGATTTCAGTCCAGCCTTGCCTTGATAGAAGACAACAGGAACAGCCTCAACTTGATGTATAATGACCTACTGCAAACCATCGGAAGCAATGTAGCTTTCAACGTACACTACATAACCACAATTAATGACATCACAGGCTATTTTGCTGCCATAGATGCTGATCTTATGCAGTACAAAGAAGGCCTCAGTGACCTTGTTGAAGGCAAGTTATCACCCAATCTCCTTCCGCTTGAAGTCGTGCATGACTTGTTCAAGGAAGTTACCAACCAACTCGCCAGTAGCAGTCCTCAGTTTGCACTAGCTCTGCAAAGACCCACTGATGTCTATCACTCAGCTGACTTCACACTAACCCGCAGAAGCAAATACATCTATCTCTCCATTCATCTCCCAGTGGCATACAAAGACAGTGAATTTGAGCTCTACGAAATTCGCCAGCATCCGTTACCCTTGACAGCACAACACCCGCATATGACATTTATTGATGGAATCCACACTCATTTGGCTATTAGCGAGGCTAGATCTCTATACTTCTTCCCTACAGTGAAAGATTTAGTCACAAAATGCCACACCACCACATCAAACCTCTGCACTCTACAGCCAGAACTTTTTAGTCTTTCTCATCCTACATGTGAGTACAACATATTTAAAAATAACAAATATATAGACACTGATTTGTGTAGATTTTCTGTACGAGACACACCAGTTAAACCAAGTATCACCCCACTGAGTGGAACTGCTTATTTATTAAGCAATGTGGCCAAATACACATTAACTTGTAATGGTGTAACAAATGTAAGAAAAGGTTGCAGCTCATGTGTGCTAGACATGCAGAACAAATGCTCATGTGTTGTCTCATATGATAATGTTACCATTTTGCCATTTTATGAAGCCTGTAAAACATCAACAACAACCACCACCCTCAAATACCCCACCAATTTGATGGTCCTCCAATCATTTGTACCACACAATGATTTAAAAGGTTATTTGGCTGATACTCTAAATAATACACAAAGTGACATAGTATTACCACCGTTAAACCTGCTGAACAATTCTTACACACAAGACATAGCCAATGCTGAAACCCAGACATTAGATCTCAGAAAGGTTTTAAATGACTTAAAAACTGACACTGTTTCATACAGACATCTCTCCGAAAAAGTGTATCACAAATCTTTAGATATACCAAAATCTACATCTAGCTCATCATTCTTACAATATATCGTCTATGTGTTATGTGGTGTTGTATTGTTGGTCATCCTAGGCTTATTTTATTTATGCAGCAAATATCGCACCATAGTAACAGCACTGGCTATGGTTAATCTACCAAAGACTAATGCTCTCCAGATCATCCCATTCACACCTGATATACCACAAACTACAACACCATCATCAAGCCCAGACCAAATGATACATGATCTAGTTAACAATTACTACCACCACTTTGTACTGGTCACAGCAATCTCAATTTTAGGACTCCTCCTTATCACCTGTAGAAAGACCTTCTCTCCTTGTTTCAAGAGCATATGCAATAAATTCAATTGTTTGAACTTGAGTCCTTATCCCCACAAAACTCCCAAATTTCAAGTAATCTTAAGTATGACATCCTCTGCCAGTTTAATCTATCTGTACTTACAGAAGCTGCCTATTTTCACACCAGCCTTACCAACACTGAAACAATCAAAAATAACAAGAATTTATGTGACAACAATTATCCCGGGAATCCTGTACAAAGCACACATAGTGTACTCAGAACCATCAACCCTCACTTATGAACATGGACAATGGCCTCTGAAAAATTATTCTTATGTAGGATATGGAACTGCTAAGAAAATCCATAAGATTTCCATGAATCCCCCCATTACTTACCAAATTTTACTGGGTAGAGATGGACTCTATTTTTGTCCACCAATAGTACCACCTGTTGATCTTACAAAACAACCTCCAACAGCCCCACTGTTAAAGGTAAAAAACCCATTAACAAGGAGTCTCACACTACCATCAGTTTACTCAGCCAGCAAGAAAGGCAAACAAACACACAAGCAAATAACAACCACTCCAAATGTTACTGTACCCCAGAGACTCCGCAAGACTAGGAACAAAGCAGCCCAAATCAAGAAAAAAGAGAAAAGCTACACTAATGAGACCTTTTTAGAACCACTCTCTGTGAGTGTACCTGAAATAGTGTACTATTCAGCTTAAGAAAGAAATTCCCAACTTCCAAAGAAAAAGTAAATAACACTCTCTCTTCAGTTTTATCCTATCTCATTAACTCTCTTTCCCTGCTTAATAACCACACAGTTTCTGTCTTACTATTTCCTCTCTAAATAATGATTGGCACATTCATATGAAGTAAGCTGTTTGTAATCACTCCTAAGCATCCAACGAATAAATGATTGGTATTAAGAAAACTAAAGTGAATATCAGATCAAACTTGGCTCATAAAGTTTGTCTCACTGAAATTAAACTTTAATTCTTCCTTGTGATCCAATCAGCAATGTGCAAATGTAAGTTCTGCATTGTAAACACATGAAATGCTGAATGTTTCAGTATTACTCTTATTACATCTTGGTCATGTGATGTATATTGACATTGTAGTCGTTTGCAGTTTGATGATTCATTAACATCTTTTATATTGACATATTTAATGATAGAAATCAGCCCTGATTGAATATGTCTGTCATATTTAGAATGTTACCTAACAGTATCAATTGATATTGGCTACAATAATGTTTTATGAAATGCCAGTCACAGTCAATGGTCTCTTGATGACCAAATATGTACAATTTGTAACAAGTTATCTTGGATTGTATTTATGAAATAGTATGTCACTATAACTGGTCATATATGATGTACCAGGTTAAAACCAACGATTCATAGATTTGTAGCCAAGAAACATCGCATCAAGTATATGAGACTGTGTTACAATATCCCAATTATACATAGATGAAAATGTATTTGCTCATACAAGTCTCCAATGACCATGGGGAATCAGGAACAGCAGATTCTCTGCACGTGCCGGAGATCTCACCGCTTATGTGGAGGAGAGCTAACCTGAGAACCATGGTTCAAAAAAATTTTAAAAAAAACAGATAAGCAAAAAAAAGGAACCTAAATAGTTTTGAAAGATTTCACAAGTAGGTATATACACGTAAGTGTGTTAGCACTGTTTCAATTGTGTATATTTGTGGCATTAACCGTTATTATAACTGTGTATATTGTATTTATTATATTGTTCTACAATATTGTTTAATATTATTATAATATTGAGATATTATTAAGCTGTTAGAACTGTTTGGTAAATAATGACAGTGGTTAGACTTATATGTGATTGATTGATACTTACATTCATAGCAAGGTCTCACCTAAATTTCAAAATCATGATGATTTTTACTTAGAGTCATCCACATAAATTTTGATTAATTCTCTTGCTTTAAGAAATTACTTGTCTGTTGAAATTAAAGATTAACCGATTGAAGTTTTAACATGGAAATGTGTGTTCTATTTAAAATTAGTTCCATATAAAGTGAGATTAACACATACAGGATATAAACATAAGTTAAATATGTTCATGCTCACTAATGTATTAGTGTGACATTTATAAACGTGGTGTAATGTATACAATGTTTACTGCAGTCATTGTACCAATATGGCACAACCAATTAATCTGTACATAACATTTATTGTAACACAATAGAAATATGTTGCATTTATTACATCAAGCAAAGCCTACATAACCCTTTTAAGTATGTTAATATAATATGGTATTTGTTGTGTGAATGTATAAACATTTGTATATTTTTGTTGGTCCAGGACCAACTGTTTTATGACTTGTATATTTTTCTTAACATTGGACATTTATATAGCTCCAAAGATATGTATTACTCTGGTTTAGCACCAGGTCTCATTGAGATCTGATCTGTTGTTTTGAGGAGTGAATATTTACTCACCTCATACTTGATGAACTTATTAACATTATTTTATGAAGTATGTAAATACATTTAATTTATATTATGCAAAGGATAAAAGTTTAACGATTTGATTGATGAATTAACTTTGTTACTTTATCTTGAGGTAGGTTTATACTCATTTGTATATTTTTGTTGGTATGCACCAACCTTTATATTCTCCAGCTGTATATAATGAGACGGAGCGTTTGAGCGCCCAGAATATTGCTATTTTAAATAATTTTGCTGGAACACTGTTTAACGTTAACTATTACAATTGTGCGCTGAATAATTTGAGCACAAACTGTTAACTGTGATCAACTGTCATTAACTGTTTATAAAGTATAAGGTATGGCATCCCAGAACAATTCTCCCTCCTCTCAGGGCAAAAGCACAAACCACCACTCAAAATCACCGAAACGTCCTTCCAAATTTAACTGGGAAAAGGGTTGTCAACGGGTTTTCAACCCAAAAACTCAGGTACACCAAATGCCCAATGACTTTCAAAAACGCTACTCTGAGTCTTCATACCATGAACATTCTGGCTATAGAGATAATGCCTCATACCTAATTAGAAAACAGAACAAAAGGGCACTTAAGCGAAAGATGAAAGATAACCCAGAGACAGGTCCATCTGAAAGCAAAAAACAAGAAAAGAATCCTGTAGAAATTCTCAATTCATCATCCACTTCAAAAGATTCTTGCTTAGTTCCACTTATCAACAAAGAGCCTCAAGCCAGTGATGACTTTTGGCATTCCTCCACACCTATACCACAATACCAGTGTTCCAATCCAACAGAACACTCACAACCCCAGTTTAATGAGTGGTGGGTGCAGCATGCCCAGGTCAGCGAAAGCCCCATAGGAACAGATCAGGCACTCATCATAGTCCAAAATCAAACATACCCGATAAGTGTACAGAGTATGATACAGCGTAGTGGTTTAGCACAGTGGCTACACAATCTCAACCAACTTTTATTACCCCGTGGCTCTCTAAATTTCATCAATATTCAATCACCAGTGGGAGATTTTGAAATACCCCAATCTGCACGCCATGAGTCATTTTTTATGCACATTTCCTCAAGTGCTTTTGAAAGTGCACTATGTTATCTTGGCGGCATTCCAGAGCTATTAAATGTGACAGAAAGTAATCCAGTGGATCTCTTAAGAGCCTTTGCCTACCTCCAGTGCCCTAAATTCCCGGAAACATATTTTGTGAGATTTCTACCAAACTTGGACACTTCAACTTGGGCAAAATTCACATTTGTGCACTCATTTTTTATGCCTGACGACACTGCAATTCAAATACATTTACACAATTTTAACCTTTGGAATGTACGCATGCCATCATTGGATCTTTCACAAAGTAAGAGCCGAAAGCCTCGACCCTTTGACTTTTGTCGAGCAGCACGATCCAGTGAGCGCGCCTTCAAGCACTGGGCCAATATGGTCCATGGGGGACGGTGTATAAAATGTACTCAACCATTCACACGTTCTGAAATCATACGCCCGACAAAATATCAAAATTTTTATAGAACCCCATGCTGTGATTATTACGTTCATTTTCAATGCTGGATGATCATAGCTCAGGAAGAAGATTACAAATGTCCAATTTGTGGGCAATTTTATCAATTTGGCAATATAGATAAAACTGTGGATGCTTACAATTTTGAAAATCCACTTCCATACAGCAGAATACACCAACGCTTCTACAAATTTTAGGAACTAGGGTACAATTTTTATCTTTCCTCCCGGCCAGCTGACCAAGTCCCCAATAGGATGCCTACCATCTGGTATTTACGGTTGTGCTATATTGTTTATAGTGTATATAAGTGTGAAATGACTGCAGTAGATAGTTAAATTTCTGTGCTAAATAGATTTATATAGTAGATTGTGTACAACCAGCCATAACACATTTTATGTTATATACGAAAGTTGTATTTGTTCCTTATTTGTTCATATTCCTCAAAAATTACTAGGCAACTAAATTTATCCATAGCATTTATCTTCTGATAAATATTTCTTTTCCTCGAGTGTGATCCGGGAATTAAAAAGAATAGACACACTGTGAAAGCTGCATGTCGTAAGAGGCGACTAAACGCTTATTTATTTGCAAAATTTAGTAATTCCATTGTGAAAAATAGTTTAATTAAGTAAACAGTTAATTTCTTAGTGAACATAAATTATTGGTAAAGTAATTATTTAGTGCATAGAACAGAATATTTACATATATCTTGATTAAGCATAAAAATAACAAAAACATGGCATCAAATAATGTCCCAAATGGCAAAGGCATCAGGTCCCACAAAAACCAAAACAGGGGAACACTTCAACATCTGACCAGGCCCCAGGCTTTTGTATTGGCCGCACAGTGCATTCATTTTGATGATAGAGTGCAGGCACCATATTTGGGAACAACTAGGACTAACTGCAGAATTTTGATGAGCAGTTACTCACTCACTGTATCTTTGTATGGTTATTCTGTACTAAAGGTATTCTCTTTTGTACAACAAAGTTTTGACTATCACAGATTTGAGCAATGCGAGATACTGGCACCTCTCCCCGAATATGAACCTGTGCCAATTGTTCGCATTAGGCCACAACATACTCCACCTAACATTTTGACCTTTATTTCATGTGGTGAATTTTCAATGGCGCCAATCCAGTATCTACATGGCAACCCATTAAACTCTGTTAGTGAACGGGATGCCCAAAATTTTGCATACAATGGGTGGAGTCAATTTTGGAATGGAACCTTTGGCATGTTATTAAATTGGGTGTTTGACTTCAATGATCTCATGCCTCTGATCGGTGGTCCCAATGACCTACCACCGGTTCACAATTTTGACCCAAGCACCTGGACAATACCTGCCATAATAAGGTATGGACTAAGAGTTCCGGAGCTTGTAAATTGGCACGACCTCTTGGACACAAATGAGGACAATTGGTCATTAATGAGTGACGAATCGGAGGATGACAGTGAAGATTTGAATGTGCACTCACTGCTCCCTCCTCTTGAACATGTGGGGTCACCGGATGAACCAGAGAACCCACCACAACCTTCAACCTTAAATTTGGCACCTTCAACTTCCTTTGGACCTCCCCCTGTACAACTCCTAGGTCGTGGTGCGCAATTACTTCATGCGTACCAACAACTACAACAAGCCACTCAACCTGCCCCTGGATCCAATTCCCCATTTGCTTCATTTGGGAGAGGCAGAGGCAGGGGCTCTTTTCAGCCATCTCTAGGCAATTGGCCAACATCAGGACATTTTGACCATGATCCTGACGCATCATTTTCAGACAACGAAGATGATTGGGACTAGCATGCCTTTTAGCTCCTAGTGGAAACCCCCATAGGGACACCACACTTATTGGCCCTAAATTCTTTGTTTCAATGTCAATTTTGGAAACATTGAATTAACACAATTTGCAATAAAACTGAGAGACTTATTTTCAGCTTTTCTCTCCTGCAAATTTTTGAAACAAAACTGTCCCTCCCGGGTTCCCTAGCTCCCCTGAATGCCATTGGTCCGCTGGGCCGACCCAATTGGGTCTAAAATGTTGTTATTGTCCCTTTTATTCTTCCAGTTTGTCTTCAAATGGCTGGTTGTGTTTGCTGTGTTTTGTTAAGTATATATAAACTCACTGTGTCATCATCATCATATGTTTTGGACTTGTGGTGTGAATTATATTTTACCATTTGGAGCAAAATTAGAGGTAGTGGTATATAAAGTAATATATATTCAAGAGTATGTATCAAGTATTTATCAAAATTGATCAAAATTTTCACATCATTCAAAATTCACATTAAATGCATTATTTGATTTGCACAGATTTGAAAATGTTAATTTGCAGTTTTAATCTTTATATTTGTCCTTTATCTAGGACGATCGACCTCATTCCTCTCAAAATTTTCTCTGTATCATACAAACATCTTCAAATTAGGAAACAACAATAAAACACAAACAATGTAAAGCCCACAAGTCATTGCTCCCCCATTTATTTGAATTATTTAAAGTTAAATCTTTGAAAATAATTTAGAATAAAACAACAAATCAAATGTCACTATGCAAAGCAATATCCTAATTTGGTATCCCCGCACCCCTTTTGGTATGTAATATCACATTTTTTTTAACAATTCACGAGGTCGTGAATTCCGCGCCCCCTTGGTATGTAATATCACACTTTCCTAAGAAACGTGGCTGTCCTAAAAATAGATTCCACAATGGAGCTATGTTACTCCTGTTCATCTCTAAGCAGGCAGAGCCTGCATTTTTGTCAAAAATCACTATTGGACAATCTCAGCAGCCAATCAAAGGAAAGGTGTTCCACAGAAGCTCAGAGCTCTGGAGCTGGGCACACTCACACTTTACTCTTGGCCTTCAGTCTATTGAGACGTCAAAATTCTAAATTCAGTGGAACTTGGGGGCAGATATTGGACTTGTTGCTTTGGTTGTCAAGAACAGGGAATAAATATAAATAACCCTAATATTCTGCCTTTCATTCTACCTAGTTACACCCTCTAGCCCTTAGGGGTAAAGCAATATTGTTGTCGCTGTCTGACCAAGTAAGGTCTTTTAGGTAAAACTTTGTAAATGTGTTGTGAGCTTTCCAGTGACAGGCTTGCATGATTTGGTCCACTGATACCCCACCGTAAAAGGCCTTAGAGGCCGCGAAGGCCCAAATGTCATGCGCTTTAACTTGGACCAAGTCCAAGGCTTGTTGGTCCGCTTGTTTATAACAAAGTAGAATGGTTTGTTTCAACCAGGAAGAGAGAGTAGCGGGTCTGATGTCTGAGGTATGTCCTTTCTTGAAGGAGATTAAAAGGAGGGATCAAGACCCTCTCAGGTCTTTGGTTCGATCCAAATAGCACCTCAGGGCCCGCACCGCACACAGGGTCCTGTCTTCTTTGAACTGTCTATCTACAATGGTAGTCAAAGCAGAAATAGTCACCGGAGACACACTTTGAGAACCTTCTCTTGCTAGTTCGTTTTTGGCTATGAAGTCAGAAGAAGGGAACATTAGGCAACCTTTTCCCATTGGCCTAGATTAGATACTTTGTTTGCAACCCAGGGATGGATTTAGCTGCAGCGCTTGCCGGAGGCCAAAGCTAGCAAGAAAGCAGTCTTGAGAGTACGATGTTTGAGGTCTGTGTCTTTTATAGACTCAAAGGGTGCTTTTGTGAGCTCATTAGGAACAACAGAAAGGTTCCACTTAGGAAGATTCCTGGAACTTTTGGGACAATCCCTATGAAAGCTGGAGAGTAACCTATGAAGGTCTGAACTTTGTGCAATATGGTGGCCCGCTGGGCCCAAAGTGTCCACAATGGCCGTCCTGTAACCATCGATGGTCGAGGGGCGCCAGTTTAGATCTTGGTACAGGTACATGAAAAAGTCTGAGATTTGTTTCACAGATGGAGTGGAGAAATCCACCTAATTTTCTCTGCACCATTTCTCAAATAAGGCCCACTTTAACTTGTAGATGGTTCTTGTTGATGACCTCTGAGGTGCAGCAATTCTCTCTGCCACCTCCACAGAGAAGCCTTGTTCTTGGAGCTGTCCACTCCTAGACACCAGGGGCCGATTTCACTAAAGGACTTAAACTAAGTCCCTTTTTTGGCTAAGTCAGGGACTTAAATCTAAGACTTTGGTCTTAACTAGGCCTGGGACTTAAAATGGATTTCACAAAGGTGACTTAGCTAAGTCCAAGCTCATCATATAACCACAGTGGTTTTCTGTGTCATGTGACCTTTTATATCCTTCATTTAATGCATTGTATCTAAGGATAAGTGCTGTTTTGAAATGGAAAACCTTGTTGCCACACATAAACTTCCCAAAGACTACTTCAGTAAGGTGTTCTGTGTAATTATATCTTTTTTACAGCCCTTTCAAATTTTGAAATGGAGAAAAGTTTATGGCGGCCATATTTAAGTCCTCTTTACAAAATTTAAGCCCACTACCTCCCAGACTTAAATCTAAGTCCACTGACTTAGCAAATCCATGGACTTAGCCCCTTTGTGAAATCCGCTAAGTCTAAACCCGCTGACTTAGCACATTTTTGACAGAATTTAAGACCAAAGTCTTAAACTTAAGCCCAAAAACAGGCTTAAGTCCATTCGTGAAATCGGCCCCAGGGGCCGGTTTCACGAAGCCTCCTTTGTTTTTTCCTTCCTTAAAGTAAAGGAAGGGGGATTTCTAACCTTTGGAAAGGTTTCCCTTAAATCCTGTTTCACAAAGCCTCCTTCATTCCACCTTACCAAAGATTTTCCTTAAAACAAAGGAAGGGCGATTCCCTGTATAACCACACTGCTTGGAATTTCGCCTCCATTACTTATATAACCTTCACACAATTTATTTTAAATATTAAGAGAGTAAATTGCATTTTAGCATTTTAACTATTTTAATCTTGGTACATTAGGTACATTTTAATTTTCAGATACATTATTTGCATTTTTAATTCTTTTGGGAGTTGTTTCCAAAACCTATAACCACACCAATGTTTTTCTTTCACTGTAAGTACATGTGTACTGTGCACTTATTTTGTACCTAAATTACCTTATGGAGGCAATGTCCTTATTGTAACACTGTTAAACATCAGTAAAGTCAGTAAATCTATATTTTACTATATTTTAATAAATTTTGTAAAATGCAGATTGGTTGTGATTATATTTTGCATATTAATACAGTGGGTCACATGACAATTTTTGACCCAAAGTAAGGTAGGGGCCCTTTCAAGGAAACTCCATGAATATGTTTCTCACTTCAAAAGTTTGAACATCAATTTTTCAAGAATCAAACAACCAAATTGTATGCAATAAACAGCAAAACATTGTTTGAGGATGTAGGTTTGACAATAATGTTTCAAGTTCTATATATTTAGGTGGATTCATCTTAAAATGTTCATTAAAGTTAATAAACATTCCTTGAAGGACACATCCTTAAATCTAAGGTAGGTCCTTAGCTTCCTTGAAATTCAAGGGAGTTTTCAAGGTCTCCTTTAAGGAAGGAGGTGACCTTTATCTTAAGGAGGCTTCGTGAAACCGGCCCCTGGCGTGGAGGTTGAGATGCTGTGGATTGCTATGGAACATATAATTGTGGGACTGTTTGAGAAGAGTCGTTGACACCGAAAGTTGCAGTGGGATCTCTGTTGAGAGCTGCACTAGGTCCCAAAACCAGGGCATCCCTGGCCAGCCTGGGGCTATTACGATGATCAGGCAATAGCATTGCCTGATTTTTTGGATCACCCTGTGAAGGAGCAAGCATAGGCAGTGAGACCCATCCAGTTTATGTTCAGAGCATCTATGTCCCAAGCCTTTGGGTCTGGGACAGGAGATACGTACAGTGGAAGTTTGTGGTTCAGATGAGTGGCAAATAAGTCTACATGAGGTGTGAACCACTTTTGACAGATCTGTTGGAACACTTTTGCCTAACAATTATTATAAATTGTAATGTTAATCAAAAAACATTCATACTGTGTATGAAACTAAATGTACAGACCCGATGGGAGGTTGGCTACCCTCGCCTCTCCGGTGATCTAAGCGAGTGAGTGTACAAAAAGGGTAAATAAAGATATCACCTGGAAAAAAAAAAAGAAAAAAAAAAAAAAGATCTGTTGGAACACCTGTTGAGTTGTCCGTTGTAACTAGCACTGTTTGGTTCTGGCACTGGTCCTTGAAGCTTCGACCGCCTTCAATTCTAGGATGTTTATGTGTAGCCTTTTTTCCCGGTCTGACCACAGACCCTGTGTAGAACTTTGATCTAAGTGAGCGCCCCAACCTTTGTTTGAGGTGTCTGTAAAGAGTTGGATACTGTGGCCTTTGGGATGAAGGTCTGCACCTTTCATCACGTTTGAGGGATTTTGCCACCAGTCTAAGTGCACTGCAATGGCTTCTGTCCAAGGAAGGAGGCTGTCCAGTGACTGAGGATATCTCCAGTGCTCCTTGAGATGAAACTGAATCTAGACCCATTACTGAAGTAGATGACCTAGGCATAGATTCCCTGGGGTCAGGGAGGGAAAGAATGCTCCTAAAAGTGTCCACCTCTTCAGCATACTGGGAGGGAATGTCAGCCAGGGCTACTTCCCTATAATAAGGAGGGTCTGGATCATGTTGAGGTTGGTCTTGATCAGAGTTAGCCCCAGAAGGCTGAGCCCCAGAGGGCTTAGAAGACCTGTGTTCAGCCACAGAGGGCTGATCTTCGTCTGAGGAAGATGAAACATATCTGGACCTAGATTTATATTTACTCTTGGCAGCATGTTTTTTTGATTTGGTAGATGACATCCGAGGTTGGTCGGATTCATCCGAGCATTGGTCCGAGGCAGATCTTGGACCAACATCATGCTTCCTATGAGAGTGAGAGAGTCTTTTATGTCCATCCGAGGCCTTCTTAGAAGGTACCTCGGATGCATTAGAGTTCTGATCCGAGAAATTCTGATGATCAGATCCGAGACCTGGGGTGGGTAGGATAGTTTTTGTAGGCGTTTTAAGTGACAAAGAACTGAAGAGTAGGGGCTGAGGACGTGGGGGTGAGGTAAATAAGTTGTCAGCAGCACTCTCAAGGTCTGCTTTAGTACCAGTAAAAGAGTCAACGTTTTCCCCTAATAGGTCAAGTTTATCATCTTTAGAACTAACAGGATTGTTAGATCTCGGTTTGTCTTTATTCGATTACTGAGAAGACATTTTAAACTCAATAAAATTACGTACTAAAAAGCCTGAACCGAGGAAAACTCAAAACATGCAATATAAAGGAAAATACTTATCCTGTCAAACCAGAAATTTTACAGAATAATCTATGTTATACAATAAAAGAAATACCCAAAAATAAACCTCCAACAATACATATATGCTGAGAAATAAATGAAAATGTATGTATAATTATACAGAAAGCTACCAGTTCACGTGGCTAACGAGAAAGTAGGGCGATTGGTCAGAAGCTATCACGTGGCGACAACTTCAGGCTATGGCCAACTATAAATGTCTATTTTTCTTAGACGTTGGCCATGATGCCTTGTCAGCCCTTGTGGCCATCCGAGAACAGCATTAATAATAATAATAATTATAGTAGGATTTATATAGCGCAAAATTGATACAAATCCTCTAATGCGTTTGGGTCCAAGAAGGGAGAGTCCAGGGACAGGCATGGGTATAACTAAGGTGGGGGGGTATGCCAGCCTAAACAAGTGTGTCTTTAGCTGGCTTTTGAAACGATCTATTGTTTGCTCAGATCTGACAGTTTTTGGCAGCTTCTTCCATTCAGCTGGTGCAGCTACTGCAAAGCCTCGCCTGCCTATGTGCTTCTTAGGGCGGGTTGAGGAGACAGCTAGATAGCCTGTTGCCGCGAGAGAGACTGCTCGATCTTATTAAAGATGAGAGATATGGGGGCTGTGACAGATTGATAGCCTTGAATACCAGAAGATTATACTTAAAAAGGATACGATGTTGAATTGGAAGCCAGTGGAGTTTTTCAAAAAGGGTGTAACATGACTCATTTTGTCAAGTCTGAAAATGATGCGGTAGAGCATTCTGGACTCTCTGTAGTTTAGCTATGTTAGACTTGCTTACCCCATAAAGTAAAGCCCCACATGGTAGGCTATTGTAGCGCAATAAAAATGAAGCTTAAATCAAATTATGCAAGACTTTTTAATTGAATTCTGAATAACCTTTTTAAAATTATGCATGTTAATCTTATAGGCAGCTTCTTTATAACCTATTCGCAATAAGAAATTCTTGTACATATTTTATGATCCACTAAGAGTCATGCAAGTCCAATACGGATGATATTTTCAAAACAAGTGGGGTCTACCAATGGCTGGCTCCCCCCATAGATGATCCAGGTATGGATTACGATTTCAGAATTTATTTTATTGACTTTTTGTCAATATCTGGATCCAATGATCCCTGGGCGAGGGTTTGCATCCCTCAAGTGCTCTGTTTCTGGATAATGTTACACCTTGTATTTTGTCTGATGGTGAAGACGGAGGGCTATAATAAAAAGTCCAAATTAGATTAGATTAGATGCTGGCACCTCAAAAATGCTCGTTCTAAATTTCAAGCTACAATGGTTCTACTTATAAAAATTGTACTGTGTGTGACATTATCACTAAATAATATAGTATTACATCATAATTGTCCCGCTTGTTTCTATTTAGGGGAGAGGGGAGAGAGAGGGGTCCACCAGCTCCCGGATTTTTTTTGGCTTATAGCTTAGCAACCACTGGGGGATTCTCTTCAAATTTAGCACACGTATGCAGTAGCACTGGGGAAAATTTCTGGATATGCCATCATGACATTATGATCAGAGATCAACCAATCAGAGAAGTCACTTGACCAAAAATATGTTTTTTAAAAGGGTGTGCTTGTCTGGATGATAACTTAAAAACGCTTCACTTATTCACATGAAATTTTGCAAGTAAGTTCATTTTATAGATGTCTGGAAATCGCTAACATTTGGAAGTAATCCAATACAAAATGCTGACTTATTAACGATTAACTAAACAGCGAAATTTTTCTTAACGCTGAAAATAAAAAATCTTTAATATCTCAGAAATGGTGCGAGACCCCAGGGTACCTGCAGAGTCATCTAGCAATATTTTGCAAAAATCGTTTTCCGGCCATTTTTGACGGTCATTTTGAATTTCTGCATAAAACACAAAAACGCATTTATCTCAGAAATGGTGCGAGATAGAGCAATTTTGATGCAATTTTTGACCACCAGGGTATGTGGCGAGTGTACTGGCATTTTTTCACAAAAAAATGGTTTCCCCCATTTGTGGCAGTCATCTTGAATTTCTGCGTTAAACGCAAAAAACACATTTTTCTCAGAAATGGTGTGGGATAGAGCAATTTCGACGAAATTTTTGACCCCCAGGGTAAGTGCAAAGTCTACTGGCAACTTTTCACAAAAATTGTTTTCCCACCATTTTTGAGGCCATCTTGAATTTCTGTGTAAAAACACAAAAACGTATTTATCTCAGAAACATTGTGAGATAGAGCAATTTTGACGAAATTTTGGACCCCAGAGGATATCTGCAGAGTGTATTAGTGAGTTTTCACAAAAATCATTTTCCCACCATATTTGGTAGCCATCTTGAATTTCTCAAAATCGCAAAAAAATGACCAAAAAAATACACATTCACCTACGAAACATTGAATTTTATCATAAATGGAAAAACATATTAAACACAGGAAGATGGTCATATCTACAAAATCATTAATACTCACTGGGATGCTTGAGCAAAAACAACTTCTTTTTCTCTTACAAAGCAATACTCTAGTTTAAATGTGGCATTGTGGAATCATTATGCTTAATAATTTGCTTGTTTTGTGTCAGTTGCAGTTGATTATTACTTTTTAAAATGAATAAATTCTTTTGGCTTATTGTTGTGTGTGATTTACTTGTTATACTTCTTACTCATTTTTGTCTAGTTAGTTTATCATTCTATCTGGGACAACTCTACTATGGTCCTGAATGGTAGTGAACCTGCTAGCAGACAAAAATGTGGGCAAACAGACATATGTGGAAAGTTGGAAACACAGGAATAGTCCAAGGACACACCAATACGTAAGCATAAATAAAACCAGAAAAGCACTCACAAAACACAGACCTGTGCCAAACAGTTAATTTCCACCAATATTTTTGCCTGTCCTGGATCACAGTATCCGGAGTTATGATAGGATAAGAATCCTCATCAAACCTTATTCATAAGTAAATTGGAGATACTACTGTGGGAGTACCTTGTATTTTATGCCAAGCAGTCTGACAATTTATTATAGAGATATGTGCATATCTATGTACTGAAAATGGCCCTAACTCTCAATGTTAAAAGATCCTTCAAAATATTCCTGCATCCAGATCGTGATCTGATCATCTGGTTCATTACACCTGCAAAATCAAATCGTCTGTTTTTTCTAAGGCTGGAAGGCAAGATTCCAGATATTCATGATTTACTCGCCAGCAGTACTAATAGAAATTCATATGACAATAACAAATATTTAGTTAGTTTGATTACCCATAAATTTCAGATATCCAAGATGTCTTGCTTCAATTTTTTTTTAAAAAAAGTAAATTTTGTCCTTGAAATAATTTTTTAGATACCACTTTCCCTACCACTTATTTTCCAACTGTAATGTTAATCACAGGTAAAAGTAAAGATGAGCTCTTATTCATGCACACACTAAAATACATGACAAATATTTATTTCATAATAAATTTTTTTTTAAATAATATAGGTACTGATTTTTGCATAAGAAACCAGCTATATGCTATATAAACTGTGATGCAGCCACCAAATACCTGAATATTCGTCAAACACAACGACCAGATATTTGAATCATAATTTTGTAATAATTCAGTTTCTGTCTTAGTTCCTTGTACCACTGTAAACATTTTCTGAAAATTTCATCGACATTTGTCTATCATTTTTTGTAGTTATTTTGCAAATAAACAAACAAATGCACACTGGCAGAAAACATAGCTTCCTTGGTGTAGGTAAATATGGACACATCTATAGTACTGACTTTTTGCAGATTTTTTTGTTCCTTATAAGTCTGTCCTGAGAAACTGTGTCACACTTAGAACTGTGGTGGCGATGACGTGCTGAAGAAGCGTGAACTGGGTGTTACTGCTGAAAGTATGTAAAACTACCAACAGTTATATGTAGCAGCATGACTCAGCGAACTCCAAGCTTATACTTACTTGATATCATGCAATCCGACAAATGACAAACACTTAATTATTACTGCCACAAAGCAAATATTATTTTTTGGAAAACACATGTCAATTTAAAATAACGTACTTTAATCAATATTGTGTGTATAATTGTGAATCAGGTTTCATTTTAGGTTTTCATTTTCATAATAAACTTATGCTTTTTGATAATATCATTACTTCATCTTAAACTAGAAATAGGCCGCCCTGTTGATAGTAGATGCGAATAGAAACAGGATAGCATAGAAGAACACACATTATCATGTGTAATGTCCACCCATGAACCTTTTGCCCAAATTGTACAGTAGTCTTACAAGACCCTGTTTCATTTGTAAAATATATCAATGATGCTTAAATTATATTTGTTAGTGTAGATGTAAATTATTTCAGCTTCATGCCTTTTTGCATTGGTTGGGTTGAAAATTTTGACGAAATCACTCTATCTTGCATGGTTAAGAAGATAGAAGCAAATTCCTGTTTTTCTATTTTTGGCAAAAATTCGAAAATTCAAAATGGCCGCCATTTTTGGGAAAAGGAAATTTTTTTGAAAATTGCCAAGAGTACATTTCTTAGATACCCTATGGGTCGAAAATTTCAACGAAATAACTCTATTTTGCACGGTTAAGGCCAGTTTGTGTTTTTCCATTTTGGGCAAAAATTCAAAATTCAAAATGGCTGCCATTTTGGGGGAGGGGAAAATTTTTTGAAAATTGCAAAGATTACATTCCTTAGATACCCTGTGGGTTGAAAATTTCGACGAAATCGCTCTATCTCGCATGGTTAAGGAGATAGAAGCAAATTTGTGTTTTGCCATTTTTGACAAAAATTTGAAAATTCAAAATGGCCGCCATTTTAGGGGAGGGGAAATTTTTTTTTAAATTGCCAAGAATACAATGCTGAAATACCTGTGGGTCGAAAATTTTGACGAAATCGCTCTATCTCGCACGGTTAAGGAGATAGAAGCAAATTTGTGTTTTGCCATTTTTGGCAAAAATTCGAAAATTCAAAATGGCCGCCATTTTTGGGGAGGGGAAAATTTTTTGGAAAATTGCAAAGATTGTATTCCTTAGATACCCTGTGGGTCGAAAATTTCGACGAAATCGCTCTATCTCGCACGGTTAAGGAGATAGAAGCAAATTTGTGCTTTGCCATTTTTGGCAAAAATTCGAAAATTCAAAATGGCCGCCATTTTTGGGGAGGGGAAAATTTTTTTTAAATTACCAAGAGTACAATGCTCAGATACCCTGTGGGTCGAAAATTTTGACGAAATCGCTCTATCTGGCACGGTTAAGGAGATAGAAGCAAATTTGTGTTTTGCCATTTTTGGCAAAAATTCGAAAATTCAAAATGGCCGCCATTTTTGGGGAGGGGAAAATTTTTGGAAAATTGCAAAGATTGCATTCCTTAGATACCCTGTGGGTCGAAAATTTCGACGAAATCACTATCTCGCACGGTTAAGGAGATAGAAGCAAATTAGTGTTTTGCCATTTTTGGCAAAAATTCGAAAATTCAAAATGGCTGCCATTTTTGGGGAGCGGAAAATTTTTTGAAAATTGCAAAGATTACATTCCTTAGATACCCTGTGGGTTGAAAATTTCGACGAAATCGCTCTATCTCGCATGGTTAAGGAGATAGAAGCAAATTTGTGTTTTGCCATTTTTGACAAAAATTTGAAAATTCAAAATGGCCGCCATTTTAGGGGAGGGGAAATTTTTTTTTTAAATTGCCAAGAATACAATGCTGAAATACCTGTGGGTCGAAAATTTTGACGAAATCGCTCTATCTCGCACGGTTAAGGAGATAGAAGCAAATTTGTGTTTTGCCATTTTTGGCAAAAATTCGAAAATTCAAAATGGCCGCCATTTTTGGGGAGGGGAAAATTTTTTGGAAAATTGCAAAGATTGTATTTCTTAGATACCCTGTGGGTCGAAAATTTCGACGAAATCGCTCTATCTCGCACGGTTAAGGAGATAGAAGCAAATTTGTGCTTTGCCATTTTTGGCAAAAATTCGAAAATTCAAAATGGCCGCCATTTTTGGGGAGGGGAAAATTTTTGGAAAATTGCAAAGATTGCATTCCTTAGATACCCTGTGGGTCGAAAATTTCGACGAAATCACTATCTCGCACGGTTAAGGAGATAGAAGCAAATTAGTGTTTTGCCATTTTTGGCAAAAATTCGAAAATTCAAAATGGCCGCCATTTTTGGGGAGGGGAAAATTTTTTTAAAATTACCAAGAGTACAATGCTCAGATACCCTGTGGGTCGAAAATTTCGACGAAATCGCTCTATCTGGCACGGTTAAGGAGATAGAAGCAAATTTGTGTTTTGCCATTTTTGGCAAAAATTCGAAAATTCAAAATGGCCGCCATTTTTGGGGAGGGGAAAATTTTTTAAACATTACCAAGAGTACAATGCTCAGATACCCTGTGGGTCGAAAATTTCGACGAAATCGCTCTATCTCGCACGGTTAAGGAGATAGAAGCAAATTTGTGTTTTGCTATTTTTGGCAAAAATTCGAAAATTCAAAATGGCCGCCATTTTTGGGGAGGGGAAAATTTTTTGGAAAATTGCAAAGATTGTATTCCTTAGATACCCTGTGGGTTGAAAATTTCGACGAAATCGCTCTATCTCGCATGGTTAAGGAGATAGAAGCAAATTTGTGTTTTGCCATTTTTGACAAAAATTTGAAAATTCAAAATGGCCGCCATTTTAGGGGAGGGGAAATTTTTTTTAAAATTGCCAAGAATACAATGCTGAAATACCTGTGGGTCGAAAATTTTGACGAAATCGCTCTATCTCGCACGGTTAAGGAGATAGAAGCAAATTTGTGTTTTGCCATTTTTGGCAAAAATTCGAAAATTCAAAATGGCCGCCATTTTTGGGGAGGGGAAAATTTTTTGGAAAATTGCAAAGATTGTATTCCTTAGATACCCTGTGGGTCGAAAATTTCGACGAAATCGCTCTATCTCGCACGGTTAAGGAGATAGAAGCAAATTTGTGCTTTGCCATTTTTGGCAAAAATTCGAAAATTCAAAATGGCCGCCATTTTTGGGGAGGGGAAAATTTTTTTTAAATTACCAAGAGTACAATGCTCAGATACCCTGTGGGTCGAAAATTTTGATGAAATCGCTCTATCTGGCACGGTTAAGGAGATAGAAGCAAATTTGTGTTTTGCCATTTTTGGCAAAAATTCGAAAATTCAAAATGGCCGCCATTTTTGGGGAGGGGAAAATTTTTGGAAAATTGCAAAGATTGCATTCCTTAGATACCCTGTGGGTCGAAAATTTCGACGAAATCACTATCTCGCACGGTTAAGGAGATAGAAGCAAATTAGTGTTTTGCCATTTTTGGCAAAAATTCGAAAATTCAAAATGGCTGCCATTTTTGGGGAGGGGAAAATTTTTTGAAAATTGCAAAGATTACATTCCTTAGATACCCTGTGGGTTGAAAATTTCGACGAAATCGCTCTATCTCGCATGGTTAAGGAGATAGAAGCAAATTTGTGTTTTGCCATTTTTGACAAAAATTTGAAAATTCAAAATGGCCGCCATTTTAGGGGAGGGGAAATTTTTTTTTAAATTGCCAAGAATACAATGCTGAAATACCTGTGGGTCGAAAATTTTGACGAAATCGCTCTATCTCGCACGGTTAAGGAGATAGAAGCAAATTTGTGTTTTGCCATTTTTGGCAAAAATTCGAAAATTCAAAATGGCCGCCATTTTTGGGGAGGGGAAAATTTTTTGGAAAATTGCAAAGATTGTATTCCTTAGATACCCTGTGGGTCGAAAATTTCGACGAAATCGCTCTATCTCGCACGGTTAAGGAGATAGAAGCAAATTTGTGCTTTGCCATTTTTGGCAAAAATTCGAAAATTCAAAATGGCCGCCATTTTTGGGGAGGGGAAAATTTTTTTTAAATTACCAAGAGTACAATGCTCAGATACCCTGTGGGTCGAAAATTTTGACGAAATCGCTCTATCTGGCACGGTTAAGGAGATAGAAGCAAATTTGTGTTTTGCCATTTTTGGCAAAAATTCGAAAATTCAAAATGGCCGCCATTTTTGGGGAGGGGAAAATTTTTGGAAAATTGCAAAGATTGCATTCCTTAGATACCCTGTGGGTCGAAAATTTCGACGAAATCACTATCTCGCACGGTTAAGGAGATAGAAGCAAATTAGTGTTTTGCCATTTTTGGCAAAAATTCGAAAATTCAAAATGGCCGCCATTTTTGGGGAGGGGAAATTTTTTTTAAAATTACCAAGAGTACAATGCTCAGATACCCTGTGGGTCGAAAATTTCGACGAAATCGCTCTATCTGGCACGGTTAAGGAGATAGAAGCAAATTTGTGTTTTGCCATTTTTGGCAAAAATTCGAAAATTCAAAATGGCCGCCATTTTTGGGGAGGGGAAAATTTTTTAAACATTACCAAGAGTACAATGCTCAGATACCCTGTGGGTCGAAAATTTCGACGAAATCGCTCTATCTCGCACGGTTAAGGAGATAGAAGCAAATTTGTGTTTTGCTATTTTTGGCAAAAATTCGAAAATTCAAAATGGCCGCCATTTTTGGGGAGGGGAAAATTTTTTGGAAAATTGCAAAGATTGTATTCCTTAGATACCCTGTGGGTTGGAAATTTCGACGAAATCGCTCTATCTCGCATGGTTAAGGAGATAGAAGCAAATTTGTGTTTTGCCATTTTTGACAAAAATTTGAAAATTCAAAATGGCCGCCATTTTAGGGGAGGGGAAATTTTTTTTAAAATTGCCAAGAATACAATGCTGAAATACCTGTGGGTCGAAAATTTTGACGAAATCGCTCTATCTCGCACGGTTAAGGAGATAGAAGCAAATTTGTGTTTTGCCATTTTTGGCAAAAATTCGAAAATTCAAAATGGCCGCCATTTTTGGGGAGGGGAAAATTTTTTGGAAAATTGCAAAGATTGTATTCCTTAGATACCCTGTGGGTCGAAAATTTCGACGAAATCGCTCTATCTCGCACGGTTAAGGAGATAGAAGCAAATTTGTGCTTTGCCATTTTTGGCAAAAATTCGAAAATTCAAAATGGCCGCCATTTTTGGGGAGGGGAAAATTTTTTTTAAATTACCAAGAGTACAATGCTCAGATACCCTGTGGGTCGAAAATTTTGATGAAATCGCTCTATCTGGCACGGTTAAGGAGATAGAAGCAAATTTGTGTTTGCCATTTTTGGCAAAAATTCGAAAATTCAAAATGGCCGCCATTTTTGGGGAGGGGAAAATTTTTGGAAAATTGCAAAGATTGCATTCCTTAGATACCCTGTGGGTCGAAAATTTCGACGAAATCACTATCTCGCACGGTTAAGGAGATAGAAGCAAATTAGTGTTTTGCCATTTTTGGCAAAAATTCGAAAATTCAAAATGGCTGCCATTTTTGGGGAGGGGAAAATTTTTTGAAAATTGCAAAGATTACATTCCTTAGATACCCTGTGGGTTGAAAATTTCGACGAAATCGCTCTATCTCGCATGGTTAAGGAGATAGAAGCAAATTTGTGTTTTGCCATTTTTGACAAAAATTTGAAAATTCAAAATGGCCGCCATTTTAGGGGAGGGGAAATTTTTTTTTAAATTGCCAAGAATACAATGCTGAAATACCTGTGGGTCGAAAATTTTGACGAAATCGCTCTATCTCGCACGGTTAAGGAGATAGAAGCAAATTTGTGTTTTGCCATTTTTGGCAAAAATTCGAAAATTCAAAATGGCCGCCATTTTTGGGGAGGGGAAAATTTTTTGGAAAATTGCAAAGATTGTATTCCTTAGATACCCTGTGGGTCGAAAATTTCGACGAAATCGCTCTATCTCGCACGGTTAAGGAGATAGAAGCAAATTTGTGCTTTGCCATTTTTGGCAAAAATTCGAAAATTCAAAATGGCCGCCATTTTTGGGGAGGGGAAAATTTTTTTTAAATTACCAAGAGTACAATGCTCAGATACCCTGTGGGTCGAAAATTTTGACGAAATCGCTCTATCTGGCACGGTTAAGGAGATAGAAGCAAATTTGTGTTTTGCCATTTTTGGCAAAAATTCGAAAATTCAAAATGGCCGCCATTTTTGGGGAGGGGAAAATTTTTGGAAAATTGCAAAGATTGCATTCCTTAGATACCCTGTGGGTCGAAAATTTCGACGAAATCACTATCTCGCACGGTTAAGGAGATAGAAGCAAATTAGTGTTTTGCCATTTTTGGCAAAAATTCGAAAATTCAAAATGGCCGCCATTTTTGGGGAGGGGAAAATTTTTTTAAAATTACCAAGAGTACAATGCTCAGATACCCTGTGGGTCGAAAATTTCGACGAAATCACTCTATCTCGCACGGTTAAGGAGATAGAAGCAAATTAGTGTTTTGCCATTTTTGGCAAAAATTCGAAAATTCAAAATGGCCGCCATTTTTGGGGAGGGGAAAATTTTGTAAAAATTACCAAGAGTACAATGATCAGATACCCTGTGGGTCGAAAATTTTGACGAAATCGCTCTATCTGGCACGGTTAAGGAGATAGAAGCAAATTTGTGTTTTGCCATTTTTGGCAAAAATTCGAAAATTCAAAATGGCCGCCATTTTTGGGGAGGGGAAAATTTTTGGAAAATTGCAAAGATTGCATTCCTTAGATACCCTGTGGGTCGAAAATTTCGACGAAATCACTCTATCTCGCACGGTTAAGGAGATAGAAGCAAATTAGTGTTTTGCCATTTTTGGCAAAAATTCGAAAATTCAAAATGGCCGCCATTTTTGGGGAGGGGAAAATTTTTTAAAAACTACCAAGAGTACAATGCTCAGATACCCTGTGGGTCGAAAATTTTGACGAAATCGCTCTATCTGGCACGGTTAAGGAGATAGAAGCAAATTTGTGTTTTGCCATTTTTGGCAAAAATTCGAAAATTCAAAATGGCCGCCAGTTTTGGGGAGGGGAAAATTTTTGGAAAATTGCAAAGATTGGATTCCTTAGATACCCTGTGGGTCGAAAATTTCGACGAAATCACTCTATCTCGCACGGTTAAGGAGATAGAAGCAAATTTGTGTTTTGCCATTTTTGGCAAAAATTCGAAAATTCAAAATGGCCGCCATTTTTGGGGAGGGGAAAATTTTTGGAAAATTGCAGATTGCATTCCTTAAATACCCTGTGGGTCGAAAATTTCGACGAAATCGCTCTATCTCACACGGTTAAGGAGATAGAAGCAAATTAGTGTTTTGCCATTTTTGGCAAAAATTCGAAAATTCAAAATGGCCGCCATTTTTGGGGAGGGGAAAATTTTGTAAAAATTACCAAGAGTACAATGATCAGATACCCTGTGGGTCGAAAATTTTGACGAAATCGCTCTATCTGGCACGGTTAAGGAGATAGAAGCAAATTTGTGTTTTGCCATTTTTGGCAAAAATTCGAAAATTCAAAATGGCCGCCATTTTTGGGGAGGGGAAAATTTTTGGAAAATTGCAAAGATTGCATTCCTTAGATACCCTGTGGGTCGAAAATTTCGACGAAATCACTCTATCTCGCACGGTTAAGGAGATAGAAGCAAATTAGTGTTTTGCCATTTTTGGCAAAAATTCGAAAATTCAAAATGGCCGCCATTTTTGGGGAGGGGAAAATTTTTTAAAAACTACCAAGAGTACAATGCTCAGATACCCTGTGGGTCGAAAATTTTGACGAAATCGCTCTATCTGGCACGGTTAAGGAGATAGAAGCAAATTTGTGTTTTGCCATTTTTGGCAAAAATTCGAAAATTCAAAATGGCCGCCAGTTTTGGAGAGGGGAAAATTTTTGGAAAATTGCAAAGATTGCATTCCTTAGATACCCTGTGGGTCGAAAATTTCAACGAAATCACTCTATCTCGCACGGTTAAGGAGATAGAAGCAAATTTGTGTTTTGCCATTTTTGGCAAAAATTCGAAAATTCAAAATGGCCGCCATTTTTGGGGAGGGGAAAATTTTTGGAAAATTGCAGATTGCATTCCTTAAATACCCTGTGGGTCGAAAATTTCGACGAAATCGCTCTATCTCACACGGTTAAGGAGATAGAAGCAAATTAGTGTTTTGCCATTTTTGGCAAAAATTCGAAAATTCAAAATGGCCGCCATTTTTGGGGAGGGGAAAATTTTTTTTAAATTACCAAGAGTACAATGCTCAGATACCCTGTGGGTCGAAAATTTTGACGAAATCGCTCTATCTGGCACGGTTAAGGAGATAGAAGCAAATTTGTGTTTTGCCATTTTTGGCAAAAATTCGAAAATTCAAAATGGCCGCCATTTTTGGGGAGGGGAAAATTTTTGGAAAATTGCAAAGATTGCATTCCTTAGATACCCTGTGGGTCGAAAATTTCGACGAAATCACTATCTCGCACGGTTAAGGAGATAGAAGCAAATTAGTGTTTTGCCATTTTTGGCAAAAATTCGAAAATTCAAAATGGCTGCCATTTTTGGGGAGGGGAAAATTTTTTGAAAATTGCAAAGATTACATTCCTTAGATACCCTGTGGGTTGAAAATTTCGACGAAATCGCTCTATCTCGCATGGTTAAGGAGATAGAAGCAAATTTGTGTTTTGCCATTTTTGACAAAAATTTGAAAATTCAAAATGGCCGCCATTTTAGGGGAGGGGAAATTTTTTTTTTAAATTGCCAAGAATACAATGCTGAAATACCTGTGGGTCGAAAATTTTGACGAAATCGCTCTATCTCGCACGGTTAAGGAGATAGAAGCAAATTTGTGTTTTGCCATTTTTGGCAAAAATTCGAAAATTCAAAATGGCCGCCATTTTTGGGGAGGGGAAAATTTTTTGGAAAATTGCAAAGATTGTATTTCTTAGATACCCTGTGGGTCGAAAATTTCGACGAAATCGCTCTATCTCGCACGGTTAAGGAGATAGAAGCAAATTTGTGCTTTGCCATTTTTGGCAAAAATTCGAAAATTCAAAATGGCCGCCATTTTTGGGGAGGGGAAAATTTTTGGAAAATTGCAAAGATTGCATTCCTTAGATACCCTGTGGGTCGAAAATTTCGACGAAATCACTATCTCGCACGGTTAAGGAGATAGAAGCAAATTAGTGTTTTGCCATTTTTGGCAAAAATTCGAAAATTCAAAATGGCCGCCATTTTTGGGGAGGGGAAAATTTTTTTAAAATTACCAAGAGTACAATGCTCAGATACCCTGTGGGTCGAAAATTTCGACGAAATCGCTCTATCTGGCACGGTTAAGGAGATAGAAGCAAATTTGTGTTTTGCCATTTTTGGCAAAAATTCGAAAATTCAAAATGGCCGCCATTTTTGGGGAGGGGAAAATTTTTTAAACATTACCAAGAGTACAATGCTCAGATACCCTGTGGGTCGAAAATTTCGACGAAATCGCTCTATCTCGCACGGTTAAGGAGATAGAAGCAAATTTGTGTTTTGCTATTTTTGGCAAAAATTCGAAAATTCAAAATGGCCGCCATTTTTGGGGAGGGGAAAATTTTTTGGAAAATTGCAAAGATTGTATTCCTTAGATACCCTGTGGGTTGAAAATTTCGACGAAATCGCTCTATCTCGCATGGTTAAGGAGATAGAAGCAAATTTGTGTTTTGCCATTTTTGACAAAAATTTGAAAATTCAAAATGGCCGCCATTTTAGGGGAGGGGAAATTTTTTTTAAAATTGCCAAGAATACAATGCTGAAATACCTGTGGGTCGAAAATTTTGACGAAATCGCTCTATCTCGCACGGTTAAGGAGATAGAAGCAAATTTGTGTTTTGCCATTTTTGGCAAAAATTCGAAAATTCAAAATGGCCGCCATTTTTGGGGAGGGGAAAATTTTTTGGAAAATTGCAAAGATTGTATTCCTTAGATACCCTGTGGGTCGAAAATTTCGACGAAATCGCTCTATCTCGCACGGTTAAGGAGATAGAAGCAAATTTGTGCTTTGCCATTTTTGGCAAAAATTCGAAAATTCAAAATGGCCGCCATTTTTGGGGAGGGGAAAATTTTTTTTAAATTACCAAGAGTACAATGCTCAGATACCCTGTGGGTCGAAAATTTTGATGAAATCGCTCTATCTGGCACGGTTAAGGAGATAGAAGCAAATTTGTGTTTTGCCATTTTTGGCAAAAATTCGAAAATTCAAAATGGCCGCCATTTTTGGGGAGGGGAAAATTTTTGGAAAATTGCAAAGATTGCATTCCTTAGATACCCTGTGGGTCGAAAATTTCGACGAAATCACTATCTCGCACGGTTAAGGAGATAGAAGCAAATTAGTGTTTTGCCATTTTTGGCAAAAATTCGAAAATTCAAAATGGCTGCCATTTTTGGGGAGGGGAAAATTTTTTGAAAATTGCAAAGATTACATTCCTTAGATACCCTGTGGGTTGAAAATTTCGACGAAATCGCTCTATCTCGCATGGTTAAGGAGATAGAAGCAAATTTGTGTTTTGCCATTTTTGACAAAAATTTGAAAATTCAAAATGGCCGCCATTTTAGGGGAGGGGAAATTTTTTTTTAAATTGCCAAGAATACAATGCTGAAATACCTGTGGGTCGAAAATTTTGACGAAATCGCTCTATCTCGCACGGTTAAGGAGATAGAAGCAAATTTGTGTTTTGCCATTTTTGGCAAAAATTCGAAAATTCAAAATGGCCGCCATTTTTGGGGAGGGGAAAATTTTTTGGAAAATTGCAAAGATTGTATTCCTTAGATACCCTGTGGGTCGAAAATTTCGACGAAATCGCTCTATCTCGCACGGTTAAGGAGATAGAAGCAAATTTGTGCTTTGCCATTTTTGGCAAAAATTCGAAAATTCAAAATGGCCGCCATTTTTGGGGAGGGGAAAATTTTTTTTAAATTACCAAGAGTACAATGCTCAGATACCCTGTGGGTCGAAAATTTTGATGAAATCGCTCTATCTGGCACGGTTAAGGAGATAGAAGCAAATTTGTGTTTGCCATTTTTGGCAAAAATTCGAAAATTCAAAATGGCCGCCATTTTTGGGGAGGGGAAAATTTTTGGAAAATTGCAAAGATTGCATTCCTTAGATACCCTGTGGGTCGAAAATTTCGACGAAATCACTATCTCGCACGGTTAAGGAGATAGAAGCAAATTAGTGTTTTGCCATTTTTGGCAAAAATTCGAAAATTCAAAATGGCTGCCATTTTTGGGGAGGGGAAAATTTTTTGAAAATTGCAAAGATTACATTCCTTAGATACCCTGTGGGTTGAAAATTTCGACGAAATCGCTCTATCTCGCATGGTTAAGGAGATAGAAGCAAATTTGTGTTTTGCCATTTTTGACAAAAATTTGAAAATTCAAAATGGCCGCCATTTTAGGGGAGGGGAAATTTTTTTTTAAATTGCCAAGAATACAATGCTGAAATACCTGTGGGTCGAAAATTTTGACGAAATCGCTCTATCTCGCACGGTTAAGGAGATAGAAGCAAATTTGTGTTTTGCCATTTTTGGCAAAAATTCGAAAATTCAAAATGGCCGCCATTTTTGGGGAGGGGAAAATTTTTTGGAAAATTGCAAAGATTGTATTCCTTAGATACCCTGTGGGTCGAAAATTTCGACGAAATCGCTCTATCTCGCACGGTTAAGGAGATAGAAGCAAATTTGTGCTTTGCCATTTTTGGCAAAAATTCGAAAATTCAAAATGGCCGCCATTTTTGGGGAGGGGAAAATTTTTTTTAAATTACCAAGAGTACAATGCTCAGATACCCTGTGGGTCGAAAATTTTGACGAAATCGCTCTATCTGGCACGGTTAAGGAGATAGAAGCAAATTTGTGTTTTGCCATTTTTGGCAAAAATTCGAAAATTCAAAATGGCCGCCATTTTTGGGGAGGGGAAAATTTTTGGAAAATTGCAAAGATTGCATTCCTTAGATACCCTGTGGGTCGAAAATTTCGACGAAATCACTATCTCGCACGGTTAAGGAGATAGAAGCAAATTAGTGTTTTGCCATTTTTGGCAAAAATTCGAAAATTCAAAATGGCCGCCATTTTTGGGGAGGGGAAAATTTTTTTAAAATTACCAAGAGTACAATGCTCAGATACCCTGTGGGTCGAAAATTTCGACGAAATCGCTCTATCTGGCACGGTTAAGGAGATAGAAGCAAATTTGTGTTTTGCCATTTTTGGCAAAAATTCGAAAATTCAAAATGGCCGCCATTTTTGGGGAGGGGAAAATTTTTTAAACATTACCAAGAGTACAATGCTCAGATACCCTGTGGGTCGAAAATTTCGACGAAATCGCTCTATCTCGCACGGTTAAGGAGATAGAAGCAAATTTGTGTTTTGCTATTTTTGGCAAAAATTCGAAAATTCAAAATGGCCGCCATTTTTGGGGAGGGGAAAATTTTTTGAAAATTGCAAATATTACATTCCTTAGATACCCTGTGGGTCGAAAATTTCGACGAAATCGCTCTATCTCGCACGGTTAAGGAGATAGAAGCAAATTAGTGTTTTGCCATTTTTGGCAAAAATTCGAAAATTCAAAATGGCCGCCATTTTTGGGGAGGGGAAAATTTTGTAAAAATTACCAAGAGTACAATGATCAGATACCCTGTGGGTCGAAAATTTTGACGAAATCGCTCTATCTGGCACGGTTAAGGAGATAGAAGCAAATTTGTGTTTTGCCATTTTTGGCAAAAATTCGAAAATTCAAAATGGCCGCCATTTTTGGGGAGGGGAAAATTTTTGGAAAATTGCAAAGATTGCATTCCTTAGATACCCTGTGGGTCGAAAATTTCGACGAAATCACTCTATCTCGCACGGTTAAGGAGATAGAAGCAAATTAGTGTTTTGCCATTTTTGGCAAAAATTCGAAAATTCAAAATGGCCGCCATTTTTGGGGAGGGGAAAATTTTTTAAAAACTACCAAGAGTACAATGCTCAGATACCCTGTGGGTCGAAAATTTTGACGAAATCGCTCTATCTGGCACGGTTAAGGAGATAGAAGCAAATTTGTGTTTTGCCATTTTTGGCAAAAATTCGAAAATTCAAAATGGCCGCCAGTTTTGGGGAGGGGAAAATTTTTGGAAAATTGCAAAGATTGCATTCCTTAGATACCCTGTGGGTCGAAAATTTCGACGAAATCACTCTATCTCGCACGGTTAAGGAGATAGAAGCAAATTTGTGTTTTGCCATTTTTGGCAAAAATTCGAAAATTCAAAATGGCCGCCATTTTTGGGGAGGGGAAAATTTTTGGAAAATTGCAGATTGCATTCCTTAAATACCCTGTGGGTCGAAAATTTCGACGAAATCGCTCTATCTCACACGGTTAAGGAGATAGAAGCAAATTAGTGTTTTGCCATTTTTGGCAAAAATTCGAAAATTCAAAATGGCCGCCATTTTTGGGGAGGGGAAAATTTTGTAAAAATTACCAAGAGTACAATGATCAGATACCCTGTGGGTCGAAAATTTTGACGAAATCGCTCTATCTGGCACGGTTAAGGAGATAGAAGCAAATTTGTGTTTTGCCATTTTTGGCAAAAATTCGAAAATTCAAAATGGCCGCCATTTTTGGGGAGGGGAAAATTTTTGGAAAATTGCAAAGATTGCATTCCTTAGATACCCTGTGGGTCGAAAATTTCGACGAAATCACTCTATCTCGCACGGTTAAGGAGATAGAAGCAAATTAGTGTTTTGCCATTTTTGGCAAAAATTCGAAAATTCAAAATGGCCGCCATTTTTGGGGAGGGGAAAATTTTTTAAAAACTACCAAGAGTACAATGCTCAGATACCCTGTGGGTCGAAAATTTTGACGAAATCGCTCTATCTGGCACGGTTAAGGAGATAGAAGCAAATTTGTGTTTTGCCATTTTTGGCAAAAATTCGAAAATTCAAAATGGCCGCCAGTTTTGGAGAGGGGAAAATTTTTGGAAAATTGCAAAGATTGCATTCCTTAGATACCCTGTGGGTCGAAAATTTCAACGAAATCACTCTATCTCGCACGGTTAAGGAGATAGAAGCAAATTTGTGTTTTGCCATTTTTGGCAAAAATTCGAAAATTCAAAATGGCCGCCATTTTTGGGGAGGGGAAAATTTTTGGAAAATTGCAGATTGCATTCCTTAAATACCCTGTGGGTCGAAAATTTCGACGAAATCGCTCTATCTCACACGGTTAAGGAGATAGAAGCAAATTAGTGTTTTGCCATTTTTGGCAAAAATTCGAAAATTCAAAATGGCCGCCATTTTTGGGGAGGGGAAAATTTTTTTTAAATTACCAAGAGTACAATGCTCAGATACCCTGTGGGTCGAAAATTTTGACGAAATCGCTCTATCTGGCACGGTTAAGGAGATAGAAGCAAATTTGTGTTTTGCCATTTTTGGCAAAAATTCGAAAATTCAAAATGGCCGCCATTTTTGGGGAGGGGAAAATTTTTGGAAAATTGCAAAGATTGCATTCCTTAGATACCCTGTGGGTCGAAAATTTCGACGAAATCACTATCTCGCACGGTTAAGGAGATAGAAGCAAATTAGTGTTTTGCCATTTTTGGCAAAAATTCGAAAATTCAAAATGGCTGCCATTTTTGGGGAGGGGAAAATTTTTTGAAAATTGCAAAGATTACATTCCTTAGATACCCTGTGGGTTGAAAATTTCGACGAAATCGCTCTATCTCGCATGGTTAAGGAGATAGAAGCAAATTTGTGTTTTGCCATTTTTGACAAAAATTTGAAAATTCAAAATGGCCGCCATTTTAGGGGAGGGGAAATTTTTTTTTTAAATTGCCAAGAATACAATGCTGAAATACCTGTGGGTCGAAAATTTTGACGAAATCGCTCTATCTCGCACGGTTAAGGAGATAGAAGCAAATTTGTGTTTTGCCATTTTTGGCAAAAATTCGAAAATTCAAAATGGCCGCCATTTTTGGGGAGGGGAAAATTTTTTGGAAAATTGCAAAGATTGTATTTCTTAGATACCCTGTGGGTCGAAAATTTCGACGAAATCGCTCTATCTCGCACGGTTAAGGAGATAGAAGCAAATTTGTGCTTTGCCATTTTTGGCAAAAATTCGAAAATTCAAAATGGCCGCCATTTTTGGGGAGGGGAAAATTTTTGGAAAATTGCAAAGATTGCATTCCTTAGATACCCTGTGGGTCGAAAATTTCGACGAAATCACTATCTCGCACGGTTAAGGAGATAGAAGCAAATTAGTGTTTTGCCATTTTTGGCAAAAATTCGAAAATTCAAAATGGCCGCCATTTTTGGGGAGGGGAAAATTTTTTTAAAATTACCAAGAGTACAATGCTCAGATACCCTGTGGGTCGAAAATTTCGACGAAATCGCTCTATCTGGCACGGTTAAGGAGATAGAAGCAAATTTGTGTTTTGCCATTTTTGGCAAAAATTCGAAAATTCAAAATGGCCGCCATTTTTGGGGAGGGGAAAATTTTTTAAACATTACCAAGAGTACAATGCTCAGATACCCTGTGGGTCGAAAATTTCGACGAAATCGCTCTATCTCGCACGGTTAAGGAGATAGAAGCAAATTTGTGTTTTGCTATTTTTGGCAAAAATTCGAAAATTCAAAATGGCCGCCATTTTTGGGGAGGGGAAAATTTTTTGGAAAATTGCAAAGATTGTATTCCTTAGATACCCTGTGGGTTGAAAATTTCGACGAAATCGCTCTATCTCGCATGGTTAAGGAGATAGAAGCAAATTTGTGTTTTGCCATTTTTGACAAAAATTTGAAAATTCAAAATGGCCGCCATTTTAGGGGAGGGGAAATTTTTTTTAAAATTGCCAAGAATACAATGCTGAAATACCTGTGGGTCGAAAATTTTGACGAAATCGCTCTATCTCGCACGGTTAAGGAGATAGAAGCAAATTTGTGTTTTGCCATTTTTGGCAAAAATTCGAAAATTCAAAATGGCCGCCATTTTTGGGGAGGGGAAAATTTTTTGGAAAATTGCAAAGATTGTATTCCTTAGATACCCTGTGGGTCGAAAATTTCGACGAAATCGCTCTATCTCGCACGGTTAAGGAGATAGAAGCAAATTTGTGCTTTGCCATTTTTGGCAAAAATTCGAAAATTCAAAATGGCCGCCATTTTTGGGGAGGGGAAAATTTTTTTTAAATTACCAAGAGTACAATGCTCAGATACCCTGTGGGTCGAAAATTTTGATGAAATCGCTCTATCTGGCACGGTTAAGGAGATAGAAGCAAATTTGTGTTTTGCCATTTTTGGCAAAAATTCGAAAATTCAAAATGGCCGCCATTTTTGGGGAGGGGAAAATTTTTGGAAAATTGCAAAGATTGCATTCCTTAGATACCCTGTGGGTCGAAAATTTCGACGAAATCACTATCTCGCACGGTTAAGGAGATAGAAGCAAATTAGTGTTTTGCCATTTTTGGCAAAAATTCGAAAATTCAAAATGGCTGCCATTTTTGGGGAGGGGAAAATTTTTTGAAAATTGCAAAGATTACATTCCTTAGATACCCTGTGGGTTGAAAATTTCGACGAAATCGCTCTATCTCGCATGGTTAAGGAGATAGAAGCAAATTTGTGTTTTGCCATTTTTGACAAAAATTTGAAAATTCAAAATGGCCGCCATTTTAGGGGAGGGGAAATTTTTTTTTAAATTGCCAAGAATACAATGCTGAAATACCTGTGGGTCGAAAATTTTGACGAAATCGCTCTATCTCGCACGGTTAAGGAGATAGAAGCAAATTTGTGTTTTGCCATTTTTGGCAAAAATTCGAAAATTCAAAATGGCCGCCATTTTTGGGGAGGGGAAAATTTTTTGGAAAATTGCAAAGATTGTATTCCTTAGATACCCTGTGGGTCGAAAATTTCGACGAAATCGCTCTATCTCGCACGGTTAAGGAGATAGAAGCAAATTTGTGCTTTGCCATTTTTGGCAAAAATTCGAAAATTCAAAATGGCCGCCATTTTTGGGGAGGGGAAAATTTTTTTTAAATTACCAAGAGTACAATGCTCAGATACCCTGTGGGTCGAAAATTTTGACGAAATCGCTCTATCTGGCACGGTTAAGGAGATAGAAGCAAATTTGTGTTTTGCCATTTTTGGCAAAAATTCGAAAATTCAAAATGGCCGCCATTTTTGGGGAGGGGAAAATTTTTGGAAAATTGCAAAGATTGCATTCCTTAGATACCCTGTGGGTCGAAAATTTCGACGAAATCACTATCTCGCACGGTTAAGGAGATAGAAGCAAATTAGTGTTTTGCCATTTTTGGCAAAAATTCGAAAATTCAAAATGGCCGCCATTTTTGGGGAGGGGAAAATTTTTTTAAAATTACCAAGAGTACAATGCTCAGATACCCTGTGGGTCGAAAATTTCGACGAAATCGCTCTATCTGGCACGGTTAAGGAGATAGAAGCAAATTTGTGTTTTGCCATTTTTGGCAAAAATTCGAAAATTCAAAATGGCCGCCATTTTTGGGGAGGGGAAAATTTTTTAAACATTACCAAGAGTACAATGCTCAGATACCCTGTGGGTCGAAAATTTCGACGAAATCGCTCTATCTCGCACGGTTAAGGAGATAGAAGCAAATTTGTGTTTTGCTATTTTTGGCAAAAATTCGAAAATTCAAAATGGCCGCCATTTTTGGGGAGGGGAAAATTTTTTGAAAATTGCAAATATTACATTCCTTAGATACCCTGTGGGTCGAAAATTTCGACGAAATCGCTCTATCTCGCACGGTTAAGGAGATAGAAGCAAATTAGTGTTTTGCCATTTTTGGCAAAAATTCGAAAATTCAAAATGGCCGCCATTTTTGGGGAGGGGAAAATTTTGTAAAAATTACCAAGAGTACAATGATCAGATACCCTGTGGGTCGAAAATTTTGACGAAATCGCTCTATCTGGCACGGTTAAGGAGATAGAAGCAAATTTGTGTTTTGCCATTTTTGGCAAAAATTCGAAAATTCAAAATGGCCGCCATTTTTGGGGAGGGGAAAATTTTTGGAAAATTGCAAAGATTGCATCCCTTAGATACCCTGTGGGTCGAAAATTTCGACGAAATCACTCTATCTCGCACGGTTAAGGAGATAGAAGCAAATTAGTGTTTTGCCATTTTTGGCAAAAATTCGAAAATTCAAAATGGCCGCCATTTTTGGGGAGGGGAAAATTTTTTAAAAACTACCAAGAGTACAATGCTCAGATACCCTGTGGGTCGAAAATTTTGACGAAATCGCTCTATCTGGCACGGTTAAGGAGATAGAAGCAAATTTGTGTTTTGCCATTTTTGGCAAAAATTCGAAAATTCAAAATGGCCGCCAGTTTTGGGGAGGGGAAAATTTTTGGAAAATTGCAAAGATTGCATTCCTTAGATACCCTGTGGGTCGAAAATTTCGACGAAATCACTCTATCTCGCACGGTTAAGGAGATAGAAGCAAATTTGTGTTTTGCCATTTTTGGCAAAAATTCGAAAATTCAAAATGGCCGCCATTTTTGGGGAGGGGAAAATTTTTGGAAAATTGCAGATTGCATTCCTTAAATACCCTGTGGGTCGAAAATTTCGACGAAATCGCTCTATCTCACACGGTTAAGGAGATAGAAGCAAATTAGTGTTTTGCCATTTTTGGCAAAAATTCGAAAATTCAAAATGGCCGCCATTTTTGGGGAGGGGAAAATTTTGTAAAAATTACCAAGAGTACAATGATCAGATACCCTGTGGGTCGAAAATTTTGACGAAATCGCTCTATCTGGCACGGTTAAGGAGATAGAAGCAAATTTGTGTTTTGCCATTTTTGGCAAAAATTCGAAAATTCAAAATGGCCGCCATTTTTGGGGAGGGGAAAATTTTTGGAAAATTGCAAAGATTGCATTCCTTAGATACCCTGTGGGTCGAAAATTTCGACGAAATCACTCTATCTCGCACGGTTAAGGAGATAGAAGCAAATTAGTGTTTTGCCATTTTTGGCAAAAATTCGAAAATTCAAAATGGCCGCCATTTTTGGGGAGGGGAAAATTTTTTAAAAACTACCAAGAGTACAATGCTCAGATACCCTGTGGGTCGAAAATTTTGACGAAATCGCTCTATCTGGCACGGTTAAGGAGATAGAAGCAAATTTGTGTTTTGCCATTTTTGGCAAAAATTCGAAAATTCAAAATGGCCGCCAGTTTTGGAGAGGGGAAAATTTTTGGAAAATTGCAAAGATTGCATTCCTTAGATACCCTGTGGGTCGAAAATTTCAACGAAATCACTCTATCTCGCACGGTTAAGGAGATAGAAGCAAATTTGTGTTTTGCCATTTTTGGCAAAAATTCGAAAATTCAAAATGGCCGCCATTTTTGGGGAGGGGAAAATTTTTGGAAAATTGCAGATTGCATTCCTTAAATACCCTGTGGGTCGAAAATTTCGACGAAATCGCTCTATCTCACACGGTTAAGGAGATAGAAGCAAATTAGTGTTTTGCCATTTTTGGCAAAAATTCGAAAATTCAAAATGGCCGCCATTTTTGGGGAGGGGAAAATTTTGTAAAAATTACCAAGAGTACAATGATCAGATACCCTGTGGGTCGAAAATTTTGACGAAATCGCTCTATCTGGCACGGTTAAGGAGATAGAAGCAAATTTGTGTTTTGCCATTTTTGGCAAAAATTCGAAAATTCAAAATGGCCACCATTTTTGGGGAGGGGAAAATTTTTGGAAAATTGCAAAGATTGCATTCCTTAGATACCCTGTGGGTCGAAAATTTAGACGAAATCACTCTATCTCGCACGGTTAAGGAGATAGAAGCAAATTAGTGTTTTGCCATTTTTGGCAAAAATTCGAAAATTCAAAATGGCCGCCATTTTTGGGGAGGGGAAAATTTTTTAAAAACTACCAAGAGTACAATGCTCAGATACCCTGTGGGTCGAAAATTTTGACGAAATCGCTCTATCTGGCACGGTTAAGGAGATAGAAGCAAATTTGTGTTTTGCCATTTTTGGCAAAAATTCGAAAATTCAAAATGGCCGCCATTTTTGGGGAGGGGAAAATTTTTGGAAAATTGCAAAGATTGCATTCCTTAGATACCCTGTGGGTCGAAAATTTCGACGAAATCACTCTATCTCGCACGGTTAAGGAGATAGAAGCAAATTTATGTTTTGCCATTTTTGGCAAAAATTCGAAAATTCAAAATGGCCGCCATTTTTGGGGAGGGGAAAATTTTTGGAAAATTGCAGATTGCATTCCTTAAATACCCTGTGGGTCGAAAATTTCGACGAAATCGCTCTATCTCACACGGTTAAGGAGATAGAAGCAAATTAGTGTTTTGCCATTTTTGGCAAAAATTCGAAAATTCAAAATGGCCGCCATTTTTGGGGAGGGGAAAATTTTTTGAAAATTGCAAATATTACATTCCTTAGATACCCTATGGGTCGAAAATTTCGACGAAATCGCTCTATCTCTTACGGTTTCTGAGATATTAGCAAATTACTCAAAAGTAGTACTGAAAATACACAATGAAGTACCTAAATGGCTATTACTCATGTACTGACAAAGCTATCAGTCCCAAATGCAATACCAAGCGAGCTATGGACATAACAATCTTGTATTCAAAATTGTAGTAAAATATCTTTAATTATTTTGGCTTAAATGCACGGAAACCAATGGGTACTGAAAATAGCTGTACTTAAGTATTACTCAGTAAGCAAAAGAGGTACAACAGCCAAAAGCAATCCCAAGCAAGCTACTGACCCAATAAGCCTGCATACCAAATTTGGTGACAATAGCTCTAATACTTTTCCTTTAAATGAGCGGAAACCATGCGTGACGCCGGACATCGGACGCCGGACATCGGACGGCGAAAAAAGCAAAAATAATATATCCACCCCCCAGGGGGGTGGACATAATTATCACTGAGCTACCATTATCTAACTTCTATTTGACTTGTAAAGAATGTCTACAAAATCTAGTCATGATAATTAAACACAATATCAGAAATTTCTTATAATTTATAAATAATCATACCATCTTGGTTTATGTCCATTCAAGTATATGCGTCTCATTTTTAAATATATGTATACATGCATTTTATGTATTTTCAGTTAAACTGCCATTCATATACACATATCTATGCACTATTTCCTTCGCAAGAATTTCCAAAAAAATCACCTTGACATAATTCATGGCCCATTTATAATGTGTTTAAGTTGAAGGGAAATTTATTGAGCAAACGAGCCCTAAAAGATTGTTGTTAAGGAATCAATACTGCACACATAATCTGGATAAATATGTAATTGAAGCGTGTTCTATGCCTGAGAGCGCCAAAGTGTTATGAACAGACATAACTGAATAAAATGGGCAATATACACACAACATAGTAAGACTGATACAATATATAATTGTGTTGACATAAATATTTATTTGAGCAAGCAAATCTGGTTAGGTAAACAATAAATATGAGACATGGGGTATTAAGTCTTGCTGTTTTTCATTTTAACACTGTTAAAAGATTTTATAGATCATTGTTTTTCTAACTAGAATAGTCAAAACAAAGCTTTTATTCTCCACTGAAGGGAACTTTGCAAAATTATAGAATTCCTCTTGTACTCCTGATAGCATGGTTTTTCAATTGCATATTATGATACCTCACCATAAAATATCTTGCAAAAATTGTAAAGGTAAACACATATTTGAACCTACTATAATACTGTTTTACAAAAAGAAAAGCTTTTGTAATATTAACCAAAACAGCCTATTTCTGGAGAGTCTAGCAGAGTACTCTCTTACATTTGGAAAATGTTACTGCCATCTGGCAGTTCTAACACAATGTAGGGATAAAATGCAAATTTCATATCCATAACACACTTTTGTGTTGCCTTAGAAATGTGTAATTGACTGCTACTAATGTCTCATATGGCAAATACTTTAATACAAAACCTATATAATTTCAAATTTTAAATGTGATGTCACAAGTTAAGATAATAAACATTTCAAAACATTTTTCTATGGCATCTGCCTCCCAGAGAGGAGACTGAAGTGAAATTTTCATATTGATATCAAGCCCTATAGACCTTTTACAGAAAAAAAATTCTTTAAATTAATACTTCAACACAGATACTGAAAACAATGATGAAGTTGTCATTATAATCTTTGATATTAGTATCCAAGAAGCTATGCTTCTTACTATTGTTATGTAATTTCTTCCCATCATTGTAATGGCTAATAATATGACTTTTATAGCGCTTAATCTCTATCAAAAGATATATTCAATATGAGTCAGTAACAATATCAAAATAAGTTGACATAATCACATGGCACATGCATATATCAAAACCTTTTATGCAAAACACTTTTTGTAACAGTTTTAGTTCACTTGCTGGCCATTTGTTATATCAATTTTTTTCCATTTATTGGCTTTCAGACTTTCAGTGTGTTTAAGTGTCAGCCTGTCAGGTCATTATAACAAATACTACACTCTACAGACAGGATTAGATATTTAGTAATTTAGTATCGGCCTTTTATTTTTTGTACCATACCTCAAAATTTGGCAACTGATATTTTTTCTCAGAATACTTCATTATTGAAACTTCCTTAGTCATATAAATCAAGCAAAAAAAAAAATTTTGGAATATAAGAAAAAATTTAATTTCACCCGTCTGAGACACAATTTCTTTATTTTGTCAATTCCATGCACTTAATTTCACAAGTTAATATATCATAGAACACATTTTAAGGACTTAGAGCACCTTCACCTGTTTTTTTTTTTTTGGTTTGCTGTTCCTAGAAACTGCTTGTAAAAATTATGGGCACAACCAAAATTTGGCTGGTGCAAAATATTTTAAAATTCAATTCTTTGAATTGAGATATTCCTTACCATCAACTAGTGCTGTAACGAGTTGACCGAAACTCGAGTCGTAACTCGGTGGGCGATATTTGGGACCAAATCGATTTACGTAATTTAAACTCGAGTTTTTAAGAAATAAATTATGATATACTAGTCTTGTTATAAAACCAGCACTTTTACAATTTATCTAACCATAAAGACAATAAATTCAATGAGCAATGGCCGTTTTTTTATTTCCTTATTTACGTGGATGTTCCATAATGTGCTCATACATACCTGTACAATTTAACCGGCAACAGAATATATTTCCTTGCAATAGAATGGTACTAAATACGTCAATGGCGGATCCCTTGATGATAATATTTGGACATTATTATTTTATTTATATTTGTGTCATTTACTCAAGTTCAACTCGAGTTCAACTCGCATCTAACAAGCGAGCGTCGATCTACAGAAATCACTGTTGATTACAGCTCTACCATCAACGTCACTGTACAGTTATTTCATTTAGCCAAAAACTATTTTCAGTGAACTGGTGTTGTTGCAGCAGTACAGGAATTTCTATAGTGCACAAGTAACTTTTATATCACAGGAACAACAAACCTAGATTGGATATATAAAAAATCTCTTGACAGTTGACACATAAGTTTATCCTGAGTAACATTCAAAAGAGGAGGTACACAGCTAAGACTCTCAGTTTTGAAATACAGGTTCAAGATATATTTAACAGATATTTTAAAATGGACTTTTACTGTCATGTCCTTTTATGATATGATATTCAGATACTGAAAACAGATTGGTAGTCCCCAAATTACCGCACAAGAGAAATTGGGCTTGTAGTTATGTGCGATGTTATTGATTTATGGACAGAATAATGTGATTCAACAATATTTAGACACATAACTTTTAAATGATTTATTTTTCTTCAAATAACATACACTTTTTTTAGTTTGAGTTGTTTTGGCTATAGCAATCGAATATGGATATATGAATATTTTTTTGTATGCACGATCATTTATTTTGATGCAACACATATCAGTATCTTGGATTATTTTCATTCAGATTCATTTTTTTAAATGTTTAAGATAAAATCTCTGCTCAGACAAAAAGAAATTTTATATCTTGTAGTTTTTGGTAGTCATTTCATCCCACTAATTATATCATGAATTTGAATTATACATAATTTTAAAAATGTTTTTACACTGAGGAACTGTTACCAAATCCTACAAGCTAGATTAACTGTCTTCCGAAGTTCCGATACCTATTACTTTCAGTTATGATTGCTGTACCCATTTCCAGTCTACTACAAAAAGCATACAGTCCTTTTTAGCTGTAACATTTGAAACATTTTAGTGCACTTTTTTGTCTCATAAAATTGTGTAAGTGACCAACAACACTTCTATTTTAACAATATATAGCTTGTGTTAATACCTGTGCACAAAACTATGCATTAGTCTGATATTAAAACCATTTAGACAGAGTTTGTGTCTCCCGCCAATTGCTGTTGATATACACCTGGGAGCCACAATTTGGCTGCCTAGACAGATTTATCACATGATCATGATGTCAATCCTCATAAGCCTATGTTGTGATTATTCATGAGCAAAGTATCATAATTAGGATCATAATTATCATCTTTATGGTTCCTGTGCATATTATTATTTGTTTCATCTTACATTATATAGTTTTAAACTGAATTTTGAAAGAGGCAGCAAGCTGTCATTAGCATTTGGTTTATAAATGTAAAATTACAAAGATCTTGCCCATCAAATGCACCATTAAACATGCTTTCAGGTTAATTAAGTGAAACATTAGAAAAAAAATAACTGAAAACAGATTATTTGTAACTGTACCGTAATTTTGAATTATTTTTGATATAGGGTGCCAAAAGTTGGATCCCTCAGTTAGAAAATTTTACTCTTCAAGGGAAATAATAATAGACCCCATTAGATATAAACAAAACGAAGTTTTGAACCAAAAAAAAAACACATTTCCAAAATAAGAATTAGTTGTTTGCATTATAATATGATCTTAAGGTGACACAGAAAAGCAGCTTAATTGTAGTTTATGCAAGTGTTTATACCATTTGACGGCCAATCCCGGCTCCAGGTGTACTGATGATACGCAATGGCGAGGGACAGAGTTCCCATGTACTTGTTTTCTGTGTAAATCTCGAAATGACTCGAAATGTGGGAAATTATTGCATTTACTTTAAAAAGTCCTTGTTTTGTCTATACAACTGTATCCAGTTTACAATACATATGTTGCAACACTAAACTGCTATTACAAGCCAGGAATTTCATCTTTGGATAACTGTGCAATGTTGAAGGTTTGTTTACTTTTTAAAAATAAATTGAAATATATACATGCTGGTTTGTTTGGCATTAAATATTAGTAAACGGCACATATACATGCCATAAAGAATGCAAATGACACTTTATATTTGTGGTTACATGTGTACAAATATGTCGTTCAAAATTTACGCAGAAAACAAGTACATGGGAACTCTGTCCCTTGCCACTGCATACCATCAGTATATCAACAGCAATTGGCAATGGGACAGAAACTCGGTCTATAAAACCATTTAGACTAAAATATGGAAAGGACCGGATTCTGCTAAATCCAAAGTATACCATCTGAATCTAACAGCAATCATGTCCTGCATGACGAAAGGCACAAAAACTGGTGACCTACCAGGACAATGAAACATCTACAGGTGAGTCATCCAGTCAAACTCCACTAGTTGGTTAATCAGGCTGAATTATTCCATGTGTCATGGTCTTTAGTACACATTAAAAATGACACACTTGAAAGTCAGTAATTTGTTATTTTGCTTTTCTGCTATCTTCGCTTTCTTTAATCACTACACATGGTAACACTGTAACACACTTCTCTCAGGAAAATATACTGCATGGTGTTAAATTCCATTTAAAGACCGGAAGTGCGCAGAGAACGAAAACCTGTCTGTGCGCACAGAATCTGCTGGGAGTAAAACCTCCAATAACCGCCCGCTGAAAAACAGAAGTGTCGTTTCGAATTTCTAGTTTGAAAATTCGTCCGCTTTTACAAGGGCGATCATGTATTCAAAACAATATTGCGGCTCCCTTGTTTGTGTCACCTCGTAAAAATAAAGGGATATTTCTTTCAACCAGGTAGGCCGGTCTTTATAATATTAATAAATACCTCATGCTCGGGCGTTTGTTACAGGATATACGCCCGGCAAAAACTCCTTAATAATGCCCTTGCGCCTGACGGTGATCTGGCATTATTTGAAATTATTGCCGGGCATATATCCTGCAACAAACGCCATCACAATCGGTATTTATTACTACAATCCTTAGACCAAGTTTCTGTCCCGTCGCCAATTGCTATTGATATGCTGATGGTACGTAATGACGAGGGAGTTCTCATGTACCTGTTTTCTGTGTAAATTTTGAACGGCATATTTGTACACATATTACCACAAGTATGAAGTGTTATTTGCATTCTTTAAGGTATGTATATGTGCCGTTCACTAACATTTCATGCCAATCAAACTGGCATGTATATATTTGAACCTGTTTTTATAAATGTAAACAAACCTTCTACATTACAAAGTTATCTACAAAAGAAGTTCCTGGTTTGCAAGAGCAGTTTAGTTTAACAATACATGTATTGCAAACTGGATACTAGTACAGCTATATAGACATAACAATTAGGACTTTTAAAAGTAACTGCAATGATTTCTCACAGCTCGAGATTTACACAGAAAACAGGTACATGGGAACTCTGTCCCTCGCCATTGTGTCCATCAGCTTTTCAAAAGCAATTGGCGACGGGACAGAAACTCGGTCTACTACAATCCTGTGAGCGATATTTAGTGGTTTTATCCAAAAGTATTTTAAGACAAATATAGCCCGACGTATTTTTTTTGTAAAATTATCATGAAATCGATAAAAATGCTTAAATCCAAACATTAAATGTAAACTGGGGTTAAAGACTCTATAATTTTGTTAAATAAGTTCAGTTTTTTGCTTTGTTTACACACGTAACTACGAGGTCACAAGTACGTTATTGTAGGGTAGATTACAAAACTCGGAACCGGATTCGGAACCGGACTTTTTCCCGGATCGCACCTCTTGTCGCACTTCTTTATCGCACTTCTATATAAGGTCACAGATTTCCTTGAGTTTTCTAGCAAAATTTTATAAATAGAAGCATAAATAAAGATTAAATACTGTAAACTTGAGAACCCATGGCCACAGCATTCAAGTAATTAATATTCATGAAAAGATATGAGATCACGAATTTCATTGAGGATTTCTAGCAATAATTTATAAAAAAGAAGCCTGGATAAAGGTCAATAACTTTAAACTCGAGAACCCTCAGCCATAACACTTAAATAAAACTGATTAATATTCATGAGGAAAAAAGGAGTTCTATAGGTGCCATGGGGTTTTCTAGCAATATATTTGATAAAATGGAAGTCAAGGTGAAGACCAGATACTTTAAACTCAGTGTTCGGGAGGACCGTAACGGACGCGTATTTTAACAATATACAAAATTGATGGAAAATATCAAATAATCTGGGCTTTTAGTCGTACTTTTTCTTATTATTACTGCTTTCCATGACATACTTTCAGTTATTTATCCTTTTTATGTTGTTCTGAATGTTTTTAACTGTACAATAGTTTTCCTAGTTGATATTGCGGGTATTATCGCCCACTACCGGGAGTTACTCGGTGTTGTTTGGTTGTGTTTTACATTTTGAATATTTTGCTAGTTGATATTAGGGGCATTACTGTCCTCTACCGGGTGTTACTCAGTCATTTTTGGTTGTGGTTTGTATTTTATTGTCCTTTAATGTTTTTGTTGTGAATTTTTGTTCATTTTGTCTGTGGTTTGTGATTCCTTATGATGCGGATTGTTAGACTCCTTCTTTGTATTGTTGGCCTCTTTGTACATTGCCATAAGAGTCAAAACAGAATTCAGACTAGGTGCGATGTCGGCCTGCATGGATGTAAATATGATGGACCTACTGCCAAATCCATTTTGTTCATTTATGTCAGGACACATAGAGTCACTTTTTGTGAAAAGGTGTCTTTCAGGCAGCTTGCTCTGGTTCTACTGTCGGGTGATGTCGCTCTAAATCCTGGGCCAATGAAGTTTGGATTTGCTAACTGCCGGTCCATTAGGAATAAAGGTCCAGTTCTCTGTGATGAAATCCAAACTGGAAATATTGATGTTTTTGGTCTCACCGAGACCCATATTAAAGCTCTAGACTCACCCTCATTTCTCAATGAGTTAACGCCTGAAGATTTTTCCCTTGTTCACACCAACAGGGAAAACAAACGTGGTGGTGGTGTTGGCTTTTTTATTAAATCTGCTCTTGATTTTAAAACCATTCATTCCCCTGAGTTCTCGTCTCATGAAAATCACACTGTCTGTCTCACTCTTGATGGGCGTCGCTTGTTTCTTGGGGTCATTTACTGGCCCCTGCCCCATCTGTAGTACAATTTTTTGAAGATTTTCTGTCATATGTGGGTTTTTTGTCTTCCTTATCCTCCTCCTTTGTCATTTGTGGTGATTTTAATCTTCATGTTGACATTATGTCTCCAACAGTCTCTGAATTTAAATCAGTCATTGATTCTTGCTGTCTCTATCAACACATTGATTTTCCAACTCACCTTCATGGTCATACCTTAGATTTGTTGATGGCTCCATCCGAGTTCTCTGCAATTTCTGATGTGAAAGGTTCAGGCTTCATTAGTGATCACAAAATTATCTCTTGTGTGGTTGACTTTCTATCTTTGGATACACCAATTCAGAAAGTTGCTACCTTCCGTCAGTATCATAAATTGAATATTGATAAATTCAGAAGTGACCTCCTGACTATTGCGTTTGTTAACTCACCATCTGATGACATAGATTTATTGCATGAACAGTACATGTCTGGTTTGTCTGGCCTTCTAGATATTCATGCACCGGTGAAGACTAAACAGCTCATCAAACCAGCCCCAAGCTGGATAACTGATGAGTTTAGAACTGCCAAGTGCATGAGAAGGCAGTATGAACGTGCCTGGAGAAGAGACAAATCCTCTGAAAATCGTTCCCGTCTTCGACGGCAGATAAACAGATGTAACCACATTCTAAATAGAACAAGGGGTGTTTCTACCGTGATCTAGTTAGTGAAAATTGCGGTGATAGTAAGAGGTTATGGCATGCACTAAATAGAACATTGAGTCGGTCAAATTCTACTGTCCTCCCATCCTTGGAGGATGAAAAATCTTTAGCAAACAGATTTGGTTCGTTTTTCATTGATAAAATTAAAAAGATTCAAGACACCTTAAAATACACCTGATCTCAGGTTCTTCACCCAGACAAGGCGCCGCCGACTTTCAGTTCCTTTCAAGTTGTCACTGATACTGAAGTCCTTAAATTTATCAAGGAATCCCCTTCAAAAACTTGCTCCCTTGATCCATGCCCCACTCACATTGTGAAACAATTGTATTGACATTCTTCTCCCTTCATTGACTAAACTGGTTAACTTGTCCCTCAAAAATGGCATTTTCCCTAATCCTTTCAAACAGGCTATTGTCACACCCCTCCTCAAAAAGTCCACCCTTTCAAAAGAGGACTTGAAGAGCTATCGACTGGTGTCCGGTCTTAGCTTCTTGTCAAAATTGGTTGAGCGAATTGTGGCTGCCCAAATTAGATCTCACATGGATTCTCATGATCTTGGTAACACTTTCCAGTCAGTCTATAAGTTGGGGCACTCAACAGAAACTGCCTTGTTGTGCATCAAAAATGAGATTCACTTATATCTGTCAAAGGGCATGCCTACAGCACTAGTGCTACTCGACCTGTCAGCGGCTTTTGACACTATTGATCATGACACACTCCTATCCTGTTTGTCGTCTAGATTTGGTTTTGCTGGATCGGCACTAAAATGGTTTAGATCCTACCTCCAGGATCGTTTTCAGTCAGTCAAGATTGGTTCTAGTCTTTCGAATTTGTTCAAATTGAAGTTTGGAGTCCCCCAAGGTTCTGTCTTAGGTCCTCTTCTGTTTTCCCTCTACACAACACTTCTTAGTGAAGTCATCAGAAAATATACTGGAGTCCGTTACCACTTCTATGCGGACGACACTCAACTGTTCATTCACTTATCCCCTGATGATAGTCTCAAGTCTTTTGACCGTCTTAAATCGTGTTTGAATGATATTCAGGTCTGGATGTCTGAAAACAAACTCAAGCTAAATCCTGATAAAACAGAATTCATAGTCTTCGGTCGTCAAAGACAGACACAAATGACTCAGTTACTCATTTCCTGTCAATATCCTGGGTAATTGCCTCTCTCCCACAGATGTTGTACGCAATCTGGGTGTTCTGTTTGATGCAAAGTTTTGTTTCACCAATCACATAAATTCTGTTATCAAATCCTGTTTTATTAGCCTCAGGGACCTTCATCGCATCAGGAGGTTTCTTTCTGTGGATACATCAGTGCTGATTGCAAATGCTCTGGTCAGTAGTCGTTTGGATTATTGCAATTCTCTTTTTCGCAGTTTGTCATCCCGAAATGCTACAAGGCTCCAATATGTTCAAAATGCTCTTGCACGGTTTGTCACTGGTGCTTCAAAGTACACTCACATTGCATCCATCCTTAGGACACTTCATTGGCTACCCATTAGACAACGTATTATCTTCAAAACCCTAGTTTTGGTTTATAAGTACCTCACCACTGGCCAGCCTAAGTATTTTGCACCGTATCTCCCCTTGTACAAATCTGCCATGAATACAAGATGTTCCAATCCCAAAAATTTGTTCCTTCAGGTCCCCTCTTACTGTGCTTCCATCCATAAATAGTTTCTCATATGATGCCTCTAAGTTATGGAATGATCTTCCATATGATATAGGCAGTGCTCCAAATCTCTCCAGTTTCAAAAGTCGACTCAAAACCTACCTATTTCAGAAATCATTCCCACCATAGCTTCTTACTACCGAACACTGGACCACCTCTCTGGGAATGACTCGTAACGTGTCTAATGTCTTATCACTTATGCCTTATGAATTGGATGGTGTGCCTTAGAATCCGTTGATACGGATATTAAGCATGTGGACAACTGATTGATTGATTGATTGATTGAAATCACGGCCATTTATGGGGTCATTATGCACTCATAAAAAGTTCTTAAGATGCTAAATGTTTGTGCAAGCAGAAGAATGTGATGCATGTGTATCTGTCCAGTATGTGGCGTCATCATGCACCCATACAATTTTCAGATTGGGAGTGATGTTGTAAAAGTAGTTACTATTAGCTGTTTTGAAAATATGAGTGTTTAATATTTTAACTCATAATCACTTATCATCTTTAGAAGCCTTTATATTACCCACACAAATAGGATTGATAGTTGGCCTATTAATCCAAGAATTATATGGGTGTATGAGAGTATGTTTATACCACTCTACCTGTCAAGCTTTTAAGCACTATTGGGGTTTATTGTAGAAGTTTCTTGTCCATTTTATGCATTATCAATGTAAATTTGAAATTATCCCTGTATGGTGTGTGTGTTTTTCCCTGGTTAAAAGCTATTTCTAAAGCAAATTGTGAATCTCCATTTTCACTGAATTACTTGTCTGTTTTATATCATTTTATTTCTTTAACCAAGTCAGTTCATAATAATCTTCCATTTCATAAAATATTGCTGGAAAACCCCAGAGGAAATCTGTGAATATATCATTGTACCTTATCGCACCTCTTCACACCCTTCAAACAACTTGGATAGCACCTCCGGAAGTCCAGGTTTTATAAACAACCTTATTGTAGTGAGCCATGGCTGATCCTAATTGTTACCCAAAGACTCTTACAGTAAGAAATAGTGTGCAATAACCATGACATCCCAGAAATAGATCATATTTTTCACTTGTGCATTTGAAGTGAAGGTAGCAGTGAAGGTGAAGATATCTATTGGGGATATTTAAAGTAATCAGTGTTTTGTTTCTGTGGACATTGAGAGTTAGGCCAAAATTCCCCACATGTACACAGGTGGGGACAGCATTTTGCAGTGGACAGTGTTTTGCCAATTTCTATTGTACTTCATTAAAAACTAACATTTACTGTGTTTTGTTTATTTGTTTATTTGGGGTTTTACGTCGCTTTCAACACTGTACAGGTCATATCACGACGGGTAGTTAGAAGGGCAGAGGAAACCAGTACATATAGTTCGCTAGGGTTGTGTACTGTAAACTGCCGACCAACGGCAAGCAACTACCAGCTTTCCCACTTACGGTCATGACGGGGATCGAACCCCGGCCACAGAGGTGGGAGGCGAGAGTGTTACCACTCTGCCACCGTGGCCCCTTTAAAGTTATTATTCTAACACTCTTTAAACAATCTACTGTGATACTGAATGGTGTTTTATAGCATAGAAAAGTGTGCAATATGTATTGACACTTTTCTAAGATTTTAGAACTGACAGTATGCAGGATTATAAATATTAATAAAAAAGTTTATATGTCAGTGAAAAATACGCCTAACAAACTGCATCTGACTGATGCAAAGAGCTGCATGTTCTTTAAACTGTATCTTGGGAGGTAATATATGTTGATGGTTGTAGTTGTGTATTGTGATGAGGTGACTCAATATCCAAATCTTAAGAAAAGGTTCAATTTTGGCATCCGTCTGTTTTTTATAATTTTGCCTTTTTGGAAACATCAAAAATATCTCAGAAATGATCAAAAATAGATTGTATGGGGATATTGTAATTTAAACATGAGAAATGATTTGTGAATTCTAGAACTCGGTAATCATTATCAGGAACCAAATGAATGGTTTCAGTTTTTCCAAGACGTTTTATAATAGTATGACTTGAAGTCATTAAACGCATAGGCATAATGCATAAAAAATGATATTCTCCACTAGGAAAAAAATTTATGTTAATCATGAAATGATGATACCTTAGATATATTAGTGTATGCGCTGTAATTAAGACAGGGGTACTAAATATAAGTTTTGGGCGTATATATTTCTTAAAAGAATTGTAACTGAGATTGTGAAAAATACTTAAAGGACCAGAAAGAAGAGAAATGTATGCTTTAGCGGTTGAGGATTACGATTTATTTTAAAACCCGGACTTCCGGAAGGGCGGTCGGTCCAGGGCGGTAGGGCAGTAGAATTCGGCGATGGCTATATCTCCTAAGCTTTATTATGTATGATCCAAGTTCTTATTATTTTTGACAAGGTTGATGGTGTCTATTTATATAACCTTCACTTTGTTTGGTATCTGGTAGCAAACTATAGATAGAAGTCATTTTGCAAAGCACAGGGCGCCACCCATAGACAGGGCAGTGAACTAATCATATGTCAGACCAGAAAAACTTCAATTCTCTAGACCTGGCCAGGTCACCTCCCCAGCCCATCAAGGAGACAAGGTCACCACCCTAGCCAGTCAAGGAGAAGAGGTTACCACCCCAGCCACTCAAGGAGAAAAGGTCACCGCCCCAGGGCATTTTCAGTTGTACCCGGACCAGCATCTGTTCTCCGATTGGCTGGGCGGTAAGTAGATCTAGGGCGGTGGTAAGGGCGGTCCGGAAATTGGTCCGGTTCCCAGTCTGGTTCCGACTTTTATAAAGTACCGAGTTTTCGGCAAATTCGCCAGGTGGCACTTCAATATAAACAAGCAACATTACTTCCTGGAAAATAAATATTTTGATCACCTGATAAATATGTCTAGTCCGGCAGATACAACCAAAAGTAGAAGACCTAAAGGTGTGTGTTAAAATGGGGTCAATTTTACTTTACCTACCAGTTCCCAAACCATTATCTCGAAGGGAAACTGGTCAACATCGAACTCTGCCGAACTGGACACCCATCAAATCGGTCCCATCTATGAAAAACTTTTACTGCATGCCAAGCAATTACGTATGGTCATAGAAAAATTTATGGACATCTCAATTTTTCTAACATCAATCTTTTGGGGGACAAGGGAATATTGAGGCGCCGCTCGGGAAAACTAACGGAAGGTGCCCACCCCACCCCCCCATCCCATGTTTTACAACGCATGTTTTAACTGCATTCGACTCTGTGAGGCAAAATTATTGTGAAGAGGTTTTAACCCTATCACTACCATGTGTGTCGACTGCAGTCAACAGTAATATGTATTATAATATACCATGCCTGTCGAGCAGTGTCGACGGCCGTTAAATATATTTGTTTTTCCCTTCAGTCATCTACTATACACTTTCTGTGGTATATCAGTATTAAAACGATTGTTTAAAATAAAATGTATGTAATATGTGCTCTATTTTTGATAAATAACCCCATTTTTATTCGTTTTCATCATTATTTTGTAGTTAAATAGTCGCAAATACTGCAAATCTAATATATAAGGAAATATTGATTCTCGTGGTTATTTTTGTAATGGGGGAATCCCCAAGTTATTTTTATTCGACAGTTCAACAGTTCTAGGCGAAATATACCTAAAACTACCGCAAAATAAAGTATATAAGGTAGTGGGATCACTTTTTCCTGTATTGTTTGACATCTATTTTCCTTGGTCAGTGGCTATTAAAATGCTTTGGTAGTGAAAGGGTTAATGTAAAAAAATGCAAGTGACAAACTTGGGTAGGCGACAAACTTGGATAGCTGAGCAGTATCGGAGTTTATTTTGAAAATGTACCAGAATGTTGAAATTTTTTTTTTGTTAAATTATTCAGAGTGTCTTCGGAACCGACAAGGACGGGTCACAATCCTCTTAATTTCAGAACCGTCACGTTCATATTATAAACGAAGTTCAAGCTGGTAACCTATATATCCCATGGAGTGAAGGAAATATGAGGCTATTTGCACACGTGAAGACTTAAGGAAATTTGAGACCACGATGGATTTTCGACCATTTTACAAGCAGAAGAATATTTTATTCTTACCGCACCGTCTATTGATAGTTTTCTAACATTATTTGACAAATAGAATGTCAAATGCTAGTTCTTGCACACACAGACTTAAGGAAATATGAGGCCACGATTGGGCTTCCAGCCATATTTTACAGAGAATCTAGGCAACCAGTCTACTTTTCGTCTGCAAATGTCATTAATTTAATTAACCAATGAAAACAATTGTTACTGAAACTTCACTCCAGACAAATTTTTAATTCTTACCACATCTAGTACTGTTGAAGTTTTCTAGCAATATTTTACAAATAGAATATCAAATGCTACGTAGTACTTATTTAAATGGACGAACGTTTTTGTTTAAAACGCGTCTTAAAGCAAATAATTTGTAAACCGTTTCCTCTAGCGGTTCTGAAAGTGATTGTTTTCCCATCCGTCAGTGACTGTTATGAAGCCACAGCGTAAATTATTCTAATTCTAATTCTAATAGCACTTTTATAGCGCTTAATCTCTGTCAAAAGACAGACTCTAAGGCGCATCACACAAAAACATTGTTCAATATTCAAAAACCAGAGACATTGCAGGGGTCAGCACCGCGGAGAAAGCAGATAGGAGATTGGAAATTTAGGGTGGGTATGCTTTTCCAAAGAGGTATGACTTCAACTTTGACCTGAAAGAGGCAAGTGAGTTTGCAGAGCGGACCTCATCAGGAAGGTCATTCCAAATCATAGGTGCGTCATACGCAAAACTGAGTCCAAAATGTTTTCGAGACTTGAAAATTGAACCAAAGTGGGGAACCTCAAGAAATATGCCATCAGATTGACTTCGACGAGTGTTATATGCACTATGTCTGGGAATGAGGAAGGGTTCAAAGTATTTGGGGTTACCACTGTGTAGGAACTTATATACCAACATGGCAGTCTTAAAGATAGAACGGTACTTAATTGGCAACCAATGTAGTGCTTTTCTAACTGGAGTGATGTGTGAGTACTTGGTGGTGTTGGCAACAATTCTGGCCAGGCTATTTTGAACACATTGAAGTTTGCGCAGATCTAGAGCTGAGAGACCTCTGAACAGAGAGTTACAGTAATCTAGTCGACTTCCGACCAGAGCATTGGCAGCCATAAGAGTAGCTTCATGTGTCAGATGTCCTCGGAGTCGCTTAAGATCCCGGACATGAGCAAAACAAGCCTTGCAGACCTTCCTAACATGGCAAGAGAATGAGAAATCAGAATCAAACCAGACACCAAGGTTCCTAACTGCATCTGTTGGTGATTTGAGATTACCAAGTATGTTGACCGGGAAGGACTGATTAAGTTTTTCGCGCTGAGACTTTGAGCCAAACACAATGAATTCGGTCTTATCTGGATTTAGCTTGAGCTTATTTGTAGAGAGCCATCTCTTTACGTCTTCAAGGCAGTGTGACAGCTTATCAAGGGCCGAGGCAACATTTTTATGTGTGAGGTGTACATACAATTGTGTGTCATCAGCGTAGAACTGGAAACTAATACCAGGATGATTCTGTATGACTTTACTCAGTGGAGTAGTATAGAGTGAAAAAAGGATTGGCCCCAGGACAGAGCCTTGAGGCACACCATACAATAACTTTTTGGCATCAGATAAAATTGACCCAATCTTAATGCACTGAACACGGTCTGAGAGATAAGACTTAAACCAATCGAGGACAACCCCGCTCACACCAAACCAGGAGCTAAGAGAATTAAGTAGCGTATCATGATCAATAGTATCAAACGCTGCTGATTGATCCAAGAGAACGACAGCAGTAGCCTCACCTTTAGCAAAAGCCAAATGAACATCATTCTTAATTGAAAGCAATGCAGATTCAGTTGAGTGACCTAGTTTGTAGGCAGATTGCCTGACATTCTCCAGTCCGTTCAAACTAACATGGTCATTCAACTGAGAAGCAACAACACGTTCAACCAGTTTGGATATGAAGCCCAACCCAGAAACAGGTCTGTAGTTTTTTAAGTCATTGGGTGGTAGTGATGACTTTTTAATCAATGGGGTTACAATAGCCTTCTTGAATTCATCAGGTACAACACCTTCTGACAACGAGCAGTTAACAAGCCTGGTGATAGAGGGCAGTAAAATATCAATACATTCCTTAACAAGAAATGTAGGCCATGGGTCTAACAAACAAGATTTAGTGGGTGACTTCATGATAATTTTTCTAATTTCCTCTTGAGAAACTTGTTTAAAGCAGCTGAAATTGGGTACATCAGGTGGAGGAGGCAGAGTGAATGAGTCACTAGAGGAAAATGAGTTTCTGATTTTATCTATTTTGTCACTGAAGAAAGTGACAAACCGGTCAGCAAGACCTTTCTTAGATTCATGAGAAGGGAGTACTGCTTCAGGACTAGAGTGCAGTGCGGAACGCAAGACCTGCCATAGCTTCTTGGAGTCATTGGTATTTTCTTTGACCAGGTTTCTGAAGTAATTTGCCTTATCTTTGTTGACCAGTGAATTGCAGCGACCAATCTGTCTTCGAAGTCTAGCTCGATTATAGGCAGATTTATCTTTACGCCAGATTCGTTCCAGCTGTCGCCTGATGGTTTTTGCCAGCCTGTAGGTGTCAGATAGCCAACCAGTAGCTTGCTTAGTAAAAGTGCGAGTAACCAATGGTGCATGCTTGTTGAGCAATTTGCTCAAATCATCTAAGTATTGTTCATACAAACCACTGACTGTATCACCAGGGCATTTTACAAATGCGCTATTTCCCAAATCCTTACGGAAACTGTCCATGTCAATTTTATGATACCTCCTGAAAGTGACAACTTTTGCCTTATGTGAAGGAGGATTAACTGAGTCAAGCTGAGCAAGGACAAGAGCATGATCAGAAATAAATTCAGCAACTCGTACATTAGAGATGACACTGGCATCAATAGGAGTAAGAACAAGGTCTAGGATATGACCATGTAGATGGGTAGCCGTTTGAACATTTTGTGTTATATTGCATGATTCTAAACAGTTCTGGAATTTGATACTGTCATTTGAAGAAGTATCCACATGAATATTGAAATCCCCACAAATTAGGAAAGAGGGAGAAACAGAGGATAAATATTCTAAAAGATTGAGAAATTGGTCCAGGAAACTTTCAGAGCATGAGCCAGGTGGACGATAAACACAAGTCAACACAAGCTGTTGAGCCGCCGACCCAATTGCAATGCTAACATTTTCAAAGGAACTGAAAGTAGGTGTGTCCACAGATCTAAACTGTATAGCTTTGTTGATAAAAAATCCGACACCACCACCACGGCCATGAATACGGGGTTTGTGGCAGAATTTGAAGCCTGTCGGGGTGATGGAATGTAGAAGGCTGTCCGTTTCCTCCTGGCGAATATGTGTTTCAGTGACAGCAAGAATGTCGACAGAATGTACTGTTACAGTATCATCGATGCAGGGTCCCTTGTTCCTTACAGATCGGCAATTTACCACCCCAAACGAGATTGGTCCAGGATTAAGGGAGATGTCACCACAAAGCAACAATAAGGTCGCAAGGCCATGACGCTTAGCCACACAAGGGAAAAGATGTGTATTCAGGACATAGCTGTGGAGTCTGTAGGGGCGTGGTAATGACGTAAGACCATGAGCAGACAACGGAATAAACACATTAGGATCACTGCTTACTGACTTTCTCCAAAACAACAGTAAGAGGAACAACCAGCGGATGGTACTCATTGCACTCCAGTTCCCTAAACTAAGAACAGGACCGTGAGGAGTAACACCAGTATGCCCTAATGCTAATTAGTTAGTTACTATGTGACACAGTCTGTCCACTCTAAATTCCGTCCCGTGGGCGACTCACGGGCACCCTACACTCCTCACTGAGCCTCTAGAATAAACAATTTCCCTAAAGTGAATCGAAGAGGGGATGGCCTTAAGCTTAAGGAAAGTATTGGAGTGACTAACAAAATAGTCAATTGTATACAGTAGATATTTCACAACAGTGAAAAAACAACAATTGGAATGACCAGAAACTGGAGAATGACTATGATATTCAGGTGATATTGACAGCCACTACAGTGAAAAACAACAATGGACTAAAATATCAGTAAAATAGGAATAACTCACAATAAATCTGGGCCGATAATTCCCGCTAAATGGGCGATAATACCCGCACTATCAATAAACATGCAAATACAAGCTACAGCATTGGTAATAGGAACACAGATTACACATATTGTGGATATTATTTAGTTTCCTTGCAATATATATTAAAAGCTTCTTATATTCGCCTAGACTTATGTACCAAACAGGGTTTCTTTTGATATTTACAAAAAAAGACGTCTCCGCGGTGCGCACTAAAATACAAAATCCCTTTGAGATTGATTTTATTCCATGAAAATTTTTAAAATTGAACGAAACACCCAAACTGAGTACATTCACGCCCAGTAAAAAATTAAAGGACATAACTATGACTCCTTGCCATATCACAGTACAAACCTCAATGTAGATGTGGCAACAGCAATAAATTAAATACAAACCTCAATGTTGATGTGGCAACAGCAATAAATTAAATATATCCTCAGTACCTTACATATGCAAATTTTGCTGAGTTGGGGTACTGGTTTCTTGTAGGAATTATATTATTGCCCATTTAAACTATTGTTTTATTGTTTAAAACCAAGTTTTTTGTAACATGTTTATTGTTTTGACTTTATGCCAGTAAAAAGTTTTATCCTTCTTGAACCAGAATCCGGTCCATTCCACTTTCCGGTCTAAATGGTTTTAAAGTCAGACGTATGCATGTTTTTGTGCAAAAATATTAAAAGAAACTGTATATTCTTATATTAGAAGTGTTATTTGTCATACAAACGATATTTTGTAACAAGAAAAATGCAGTAAAATGTTTCAGAAGTGACGGCTAAATGATATTGTCCAATTTTTGTAATAGACTGGAAATAGGTACAACAATCATATAACTTGTGCTTGCATCGATGCATATTTTAATAAAAAGAAATTCACAAAACTGCACTAAAAAACAAGCAAAAACAAGGTTTTTGTGTCCAAGTTATGGCAGGGAGCAATATTGAAATAAATTTTTGACAAGGCAATTAAACTTTAGAGCTTTACATTTAGAGATAAACTTAGAAAACATGTGGGATGACTATAACTGGTGCACTAACTATTATTGCTTGGGAAGCAGTACCTAGTTTGATACAACTCAGACTCATTCTGAAACAAATTATGTATTTTGATAATCTAGTTAAGTATCTGTTTTCAGATTTTTATCGTGGATATGATGATATGAGAACATCCAAAGAGTAGTGTTAGGAATCGGTATAAAAAGTCAGAATCGATTAATCGGTAATTCTAAGCGATCGATTATCGATTATAATCGTTTTTCTGCTTGCTTTGTAAGAAAGACAGAATATTCTTTTTTAACCAAATATAATAACAATAGTCTTCCAATAGGTCAGTGGTGAAAAAATCCAGGTTATTTGTTTACAGTTTGGGGTAAGGAAGGGGCTATGTTAGGAAACCAATAGGTTGAAGAGTCAACAAATATGTGTGTTAGCAATAATATAATTATCTACTAAGGTGACCGTAGCAATTTTCATTCTCCCTTTTCATCAGCTAAATCATTTACAGTGTGTGAATGTAACTTCAGCAGATTAGCAACCAATCATGCTTAAAATAAACAATATTTCAACCAGGCCTGGGACGAATACTTTCAAAAGTATTCGAATACGAATACTTTTCATTTCCATGAATACGAATATGAATACGAATACATCAGTTTCAAAAGTATTCGAATACGAATACTTTTTAAAAAGTATTCGAATACATTTGCGAATACATTTATGAATACATTTTAACTAAACCCCAATTCATACAATCATTTTTAATAAATTTTAATAATTTTACCTTTCTGAATAAAATATACAAACATGAAAGCACAATTCAGTAAATGATGGTTCAGATTTTCAACCCCTTTTGTTGAACATCACTTTGTGGTACACCCGTGTTGTGAACTCGGGACACTTTTTTTAACAAACAGTGTATATATACATATACAACAAAGAAGAATAAAATATCTGCTTATCCTTATCATATGTCAAGAACAGTGACTGCCAAGCAGCTTCTGAAAATTATCCTGCATAAAATGCTTCTTTGGGAACTAAACAGCTAGACATATATTCATGGAAGTTTCCTTCTATTTTTAACTCGGGACACTTTTCAAAGACATGCTATTTTCATTAATCAAATGGAAGAGTGACTTTTATTTTTTCTGGTCAATATTGATATTTTGTAATATATACTAGATTATATGAAACAGTCTGGCACAAGTGAACATGTATTTCAGCATTGTCACTCAAGTATATGCGTGTTAGATGGGGTCTGGAAAATGGGACTCTTATCTCAGGAATAATATGATAAAAAATTCTCAAAGCAGCATATATATGACATAAATAGTTGTATATCATTGATACATGGATGGTGCAGTTATTTTATGTATTTAGCACTTGTATATGTTTCAGTACATGGGTGTCCTGAGTTAAAACCTTCCCAAGTTAGCAACACAGGTGTACTGTTTTTATAACACATCTTTTTTCTTTCCTAATTTTACTTCAAACTGAAAATATCTCCTAGCCTGGCCTGCCAGGCTGTCTGAACCGTAATGCAAACGTGAAATATTTTTGCCATAATGCACACCGTATCAAAGGCCTTTCTCATTTGGGCGTCTCCTCAGCAAGCTAACCTAAGTAAGTGTATGAGAACATTATGAAAAATACTCATAATGCAGTCAAACAGTTGTGCCTTCTTTATACATATAAATGCCTGTGGCAAGGCTAAGTATCTCCCACCAGCTTCAATGAAGTCCCTCACTCTTTCTCTTACTGTAAAGCATTTGTCTATTATTCTGTTAAATTTCTCTCATCCTGAAAACAACATTCCATGAATTTCCCTTTCTAAGCAGATCTTCATGATCTATTCATTTCATATAATTATAATTTCTTAGATACTGTAAAATTCTAAGTATGGCAATGTAGTAAACATTTCTGTTTTCTTGTTCAACAAAATTTGTCAAAAATATTCGTGGCAGACTGCTGAAGTATTACAATAGTGTGATCTCTCTACTTGATTTATGGCCAAGGTTGTTATTCCCCATTTATAGGGAATATGCATGTTGTGTATGAAGCAGTGAAAGTTAAATTTAATTTAGGTTGAACTTAGTTTATTGTATTAAAAAATCTTCTAAATGCGTAAAGAAATTTTGAGTTTTACTTGTAACCAACAGGAAGTAGATGGCAGTCAAAGAAACATGGCAGATAATGTAAACAAATGTTACGAAAATAAAATATTAAATATCTGTAGAAAAAGGGAAAATTAGGTGGTTTATAAATCTTACTTTCGATTCACAATCGATTCTTAAAATGAGAATTGATTTTCTACATCGAAACTTTTAAATAGACGTCGAATCGATTTTCCGTCGAATCGTAGGACCACTAACAAAGAGTTGGCATTTTGCAATTTTGTTTGTTTCATGGTTACATAAAGTGGTTCCTTGTATATTTCTGTACTATATCTGATAGGTCACAACAAGTAACACATTTCTCAGATCACAGAGAGTATGAGGTACCATGATATAACAATTAATGTTATAACATAATTGTTACAGTCACGGGGCAAGCACGGTAGCAATTACCGGTTGCTTTTATGTTGCAACAGGAAAAGACAAAAAGTTTATCTTAACAAATTTATTTAACAATTAAAAGTAATGATTACAGTCAACAGGTGTGCTCTCAATAGTACATACAATAATACAATAATGAAACCTGTCTGACCTGACCACTGTAAGTAATAGTTAAGTTTGTCCTCTATATCCAGCAATCTGTCCTGTGGTCAGTCCTGTGATCTGTCCAATGTTCACTAACACACAGATATCTGTATCCTGTTATCTGTTCAGTGTTCAGTAACACAAAATGCCCTTATCCTATTATCCTTTTGATATCCAATCACACAAAATGTCTGTATAGAGATATTCAAAGAGTTTGCACAACTGTAGTATCTGCTCCAAGATATGGACAATGTCCAAAATGCAGTAATCCACACTCTGGTAGAATCATATACTGTCTATATACAGTATTATCCAAAGTACAGCAAATCAATCCAGACACTGTAGAAAGTTCACTCCAGCAAAAGTTCACAACAACACAAGTACTTTTAAAACACAAATAGCTTTCTTTATAGCCAGCGAATACTATGTTCATCTGTGGTCAGCTGTACAGTCCTTATATATTGTTATGGCAAGGGCCAGAAGCTTAGAGAAGCTTATAGAACTAACTTGAAAGCAACACCTGTCACCAGATTCACCAAGGAAGTTCTAGAGACTACTGGTAATTAGGTTTCCTAAAATCTACTAATATAATCGCCAAGGTTATTACTTATCAGAAGGATTTCCCCAGTCTATAAATAGATTAATAAACATCAATACCACATAACACAAAATCAATAACTCCCTTACTTTAAATGTTGAAACATACATAAATATATAGCTTAGATTAAATAATGCACAGACACAGTGCCCATATATGTAACAATCATTGATAATACAAACACAGATATTTTTGAATCATAAATGATAACATAAATAAAAGTGATACCAAGTTTGGGGAGGGGGGGGGGGTTAGATTAGAATAAGCTGAAGTAGTATCACAGTGGCTCTGAGTTAACCAGGGGCTGAGTTGCTGAAGGTCCAAATGGTTTATGATTCACTTGATGTTTCCTTAGTCTGTTCCTTTCATCAAAACAATTTCTACAGTAAATGTCTCTGTTATTACTGTATCTATCTCAACCCCAATTAGAGTCATGAAATCAGGAGCAGCTAGGTGGCAGGCAAGATATCAAAATTCAAAGGCGTTTTTAGAACAAGCACCAAAGTTTCAAAAGACATTTCACACTATTCATGCAGTATATTTGTTTATTCATTCACAACCAAAAATGAAGAACATCCGTACTGTTCTGTTGTTGCAACATTCGTGTTAAAAATCTGTTAAAAATCCTGATGTCGTAACACACTGCACAAACTTAAGATTTTTTTTCATTTTTAAGGATTTTAAATGTTATGGCAGAAATAAATAACGTTTCAAATCTCTCTACGCACAACGGCAGCGTAGCAAACGCTAAACCAAAGTATCCACCGGATGCCTCCGGTGGATACAATTGGCAAGAATCTATTGATCAGGTCCTTTTTAGCTTTTGGGCTAGCTTTGACAAAAATATAACGGCCCACCTCTGAAATGACCACAAATTGTTATGATTGTTCAGTATTGTAAGACTACAACTATATCTTTAGTTACGAAAAAATATCAAAATTCCAAAAATATAGTCCAATTTGGTAAGATCTGTTCACAATGTTTTATGATGTCTCACTCGGAGTGAGAGCTTAGAGGTGGTAGACCTAAAGATCCCCATCTGGGAACATTTCTTTGCTGTTGAACGAAATGGAAAGTGGTATGTACAGTGTAAGTCATGTAACTATGAACAAAGTAACAAAGTGTGCAGAATGAAAGCTCATTTTTTAAAGTGCTCTTCAGAACACTCAGATGAAAGTGTGCCTATGAAAACATTGAAAAGAAAGGCAAATGATTATGTTGATGAGTTCCCAGTGGTGAAAAAACAGTGTATTATTTCTGTGCAACATCATGTTGACTCTGTGGTTGTTAAAACCTCAAAAACCTGGAAAGACACAACAGACAATAAAGTATCAAAATATTTTTTGACTGCAACATTCCTTTCTCCTCCATAGAACATCCCCGTTTCTTTGAAATGATAGATGCCCTGAGACCTGGCTACAAACTTCCTTCAAGAAAGACCTTAGCTTCTAGCATCTAGATCAAGTCACTGTAGAAATTGAAGATGACATGAGAGCCAAACTTAAGGGGAAAACTGTGACTCTTGTTGAAGATGGCTGGAGCAACATACATAATGATCCAGTTATTGCCTGTTTAAATCCGTTTAAATCTGTTTAATATCCTGTTTAAATGTTGATGGCAAATCCTACTTCCTGGATGCACATGATACTGGAACCATGCCAAAATCTGCTGAAAACTGTTAACAGCTGTGTCAGGCTACTATCCAGTCTGCCAAGGATAAATGTGTGTGATGTTAATTGTAGTTACTGATAATGCCAAAAACATGGAGAAGATGCAAAATGGACTGGAAGAAGATGATCCATCATTGACTGTCTACGGGTGCCTTTCCCACTGGTTTAATCTGCTTGGTTAGGATATTACCCCATCAGGTGTCCTAAAGCACATGTTGAAATCCAAAAGTATTTCAGAAATCACCACCTTCCTGCTGCATGGCTAAGTGATGGTACCATCAAATCAAACCACAATTACCTTGTGAAACCAGATGGAATAGTCAGCTGACATGTTTGTCTAGCTACCTCACCAACAGGACACACTGCATGAAAATTGCAGAAAACCATGAAGACTTGGTTAGTGGAGTCATCTGAAAAATAATGCATTACAACTTGTTTTGTCAGGCATGAGATCTGATCAAACAGTTAACACCAGTCTCTCATGTGATCAACAGAGCACAAAGTGACTCAACTACCTTTGCTGACAGTGTAGACATTTGCTTGGGCCTTTTAAATAACCCAGATCTACAACCCCATGAATGCTCAGTTGAAAAATGTGTTAAACAGGCCCTACTACCATACCATTTTCTGCATACAAGCTCCATCCAATATATAAAGGTGAAGGACTGTATGGTAACTTGGTAAGCAAAGTGAAATGGATTGTAATTGGATATTGAGAAAAAGTCTAGAATTTATGGGAATCACTCTTGCCTTTAGTGCAAAGTGAACCCCATTTCCCAAGTCACACTTTGAAGTTGCTGACACTGTTGATTCTGTTACCTGGTGGGAATCATTACCAGAAGCAAGTTTTCCAAGTGAATTCATAAAATTTGCAGTGCAGTGTTGCCTCATCTGCATCCATTGAACGAATATTTTCCACATTTGGCCAGATTCATTCAAAACATACAAGCAGATTGGGACTGGAGAGGGCTACTAAACTTGTGTTCTGTTATAGAATGCTGAGGGGACCAAAGGAATTAGAACACTAGAACTGAAACACAAAATGAGACATTTTCATATTACAGACAAATCTGAAACATTTTTACAATTTCAATGTTTTAATGTTAGTGCTTTGTACTTATATGTATTGGATAGAAATACTTGGTATATGATGAATTGATACCACTGTAGCTTTAAAGAAATAATAATTTTGATATTGTAAGTTATTTCTTTTTGTATTATATTACAAAGTAATTTGTAAATAAATTTCTGATTTGATTATGAGTTTTGAACTTAAATCTTTTGACATGGGTTTTTTTCTGGTTTTGTCCAAAAGTGGATAAAACCTATTTTTTCCGGGACGGGAAGAAAAACAGGCGGAAAAATCCACCCCGGAAAAAACTGCCAACCCTGCTGACTCCTCTAGTAATATAAAGACATACAAAATAGAGAAAGCTGTTTTTTTGGCTTACTAATTTAGAATGCAGTCAACCATCTAAATGCTTTGGAAATGTATCAAGCTTATCTCTGCAGGAAGATGAAAAATGATATAATCCAAAATGTTTCAAGAAAAAATGGTCTCGTGCAATATTCTCAGTCAAAGTCTGTGGCGTGAGATATGACCCGTCGTAGACTATATTGACTGTTTGCCCAGGGTGGTTAGTTAATTATGTGAATCAGTAAATGCATTGGGTTTATCTGTGTCTTTACATTGTATTTCTTTTCAGATTCGAAGTTCAAGCAACAAAAACTTCCAGCATGGCAACCCATTATGACAGCGGGTACTGTGTTGCCTGCTTTCTTTGCTATTGGAATTGCCTTCATTCCTATTGGAATAGCATTGCTGGTCACCTCAGATAATGTAAGTTATTCTTGTTGATTGCACAAGAAATATAAATTTTTTTTTTTAAAAATAAAAACGTTAAAGCGACTGCATGTCGCTTATTACTTTCCCCAATGTTTATGTCTGCCTTAGATGTGAGTTAAAGTGCTTACTAACTAGGGTGCTTTGTTTTTGTGATGGATTTTTGTTTGTATTTTTGTGAATTGATCAGTTGGGTCAAGTTATTAATGATATTTTTGTGTAATTTTTTTATTCACAGTACTCTGTGATTAAACTTCACTTTGAGTCTTTCATCCCCCCTCCCCCCATTTTCAAACCACTTGGAAAATCACATGTCAGAGAAGAAGTTAAAATTGTTGCCATTAATTTTTTCTGTTTCAGTCAGAAGGCTCTATTTAATACCATTGATAAAGTTTCTCAAATGTAATATGGTGGGTCTAATGGCACAATTAAATCCCCAGTACTGTCACTTGCAAAGAGCTGCAAATTTAGATCAAACAATGCCCACATTTATTGACATTAAAAAGTAACTTCAAAATGAGACTATTCTATTAAAATATATAGTGATATAGTTTGCTCACCTTTATGTGCCATTTGTAGTGGCTTATTTTTTTTTTATCCCCAGACAAAAATATATATACTGTGATTTTTCCAGTATATTTTGGTTATTTTCATTTGTACCTCCTTTATGATTGGTGGTAAGAGTTCAGAATGTTAAACCAACTTGCAGAAAATCATGGGCTCTGAATCTTCTAAAAGGGTTGGACTTAACATTTGACCCCTGCTTCAAGGTCAAACTATGCTTACGTATTACAAAGGTCTTATATCTTCTTTATCATTAGTCCAAGGGGTATGAAATGTAAAAACAACCTACAGGTAAACAAGGTCATGAATCAAAGGATTGCATTTGACCTTTGAAAACTGCTTCAAGGATAAATGGTGTCTACATACAAAAATGCCTGTGATATATCTTGCTTCTTATTTGTTCTACAGTTTTGGAATGTTGAAACAACCAAAAGGAAATCATGGGCTGCAGATTTTTTCAATAGGGTTAGATGTGTTCTTTTAATCCTGCTTCAAGCTGAAATGGGGTCAGCATTAAGCAAAGTCTTTTATCTCTTTTATCAGACTACCATATACCCCTACTTTAAGGTCAAACAATGTTTTACATTTAAAAAGCTTTATTCTTTATTATTGCTGTTAATGTTTGGGAATGATAAAAAAACCAGCTTATAGGAAATCATGGGCTGTAAAATTTTCAGATATCAAGTTGAGTGTCACATTATTTAAATATGGGGAGCTGTGTTTGTGTACAGGTTCAGGAGGAAATTATTGACTATACCACAGAGTGTAGGCCGATTGATGCAGAAATTAGAGAAACCTATGGTAACTGTGCCATGTATCTGGAGGAAGTGCCTGAACGTAATGAGACCTGTTTCTGTACAGTAAACTTCACCCTGGCAGAGATGTTTAGGGTAAGCATATTTTGGCTGGTACTACCAATACAAAGGTATTAATTATGGGTACTTGCATGACACGCCACCTTTTCTTGTTGTGGTAGTAATAATGGTTAAGTAGCACAAGTTCTTCTGAAATAGTCAATATTCTAGACATTTAGGGACAGTTTGCAATTAATATTTTATGAACCAGGTTCTGAAGAGGTTAGTATTTCAGATGTTTTAAAAGGTAATTTCATGAAAACCAATAAAATCTGTATATTAATTATTTCATATATTTCACTTAACAGTGGGTTTATTCGCTATAAAACATGTGAAGATGCCCACGAGTTACCGCAGCAACTTGGGTTGTACACTCAATTAACATTACTGTTCAACAAGGATTCTTTTCAGCCATACAAACAGCAGACTGTCAATTTTCCCAGAACCCTAACAAGACATGATGCATTGTAGTCCATCTTATATAGGAATTTTAGAAAACTGTCAATGTTCAAGTAGAGAAAGAGTACAGAGTCACTTTTTTGCACTTCAAATAATCCATAACTCTTAATAAAATATTTAATTACCTTTTAACAATCCTACTTCATGTATGCTGGCCCATATTCAATAGCATTTTATCTGTAAAGGTTAGGGCAGGTTCGGTAGCAGATTTTTAACCAGTGTTAAACCGTACCGATTCTGGGATACCGAAAGAAATTGCGTTCTAGCATATCCCCAATCGAATAGGCCCACCAACTGGAAGTAAGATTCGCGAAAAGAAAACATAGAAGTTCTTATGAAAGAAATCACGATTATTATAATAAAAGAGCTAAAATATATAAAAAATATAGGATAAAAGTTTGTAATTTCTTCAGATTTGAGGTTTGTTTCTAATACTTCATGTTTTCTCACAATATTATATACCGACATTCAAAATACCGGCTGTAAAGTGTCACCACAGTGTTGAAGTGAATTGGTCTCAATATCGAGATACCGGTGTTACTGACCCTGCCCTACTAAAGGTATTCTTGAATTTTCTAAGAAAGTAACCATTTTCTGAGAACAATTATTAAAATAAGAATGAGTGAATAATAAGGATTTTTAAATTCATGAGAAGTTTCAGACTTTTCAAGATAACAAAGACAAATTGAATGCAATAACTTTGTTGAAGACAAATAGCACTTGGTAATTTCGTAGTTGATCTTATTCTTTGAAATTTCTCTAATTCAAAGATTTTTTTTTGCAAAAAAAAAAACAAAAACAAAAAAAACAACTTTGTATTCTAATTCTATGACAATTGTTGTTCTGAGAATAAAACTGCCCATTGATATTGACCCATGTCAGTGAAAAGCAAATGAAAGACTGGGTTTTGTTTATTTAAAAGCCTGGAAGTCAATCTTGATCTTCTATCTACCAGCTTAGACTGTAAGACACACTGGCTGACATCACATGACACTGTACAAATATATGAAGGTATGGATCTTATCATTTTCAGGGCCAAGTTTACATGTATTATGGACTGAGCAACTATTACCAAAATCACCGACGCTACGTGAAATCTCGCGATGACGAGCAGTTGCTTGGCAATATAATCAACCCAGATGATTTAAACAATGACTGTGATCCTTACAAGACAGAAGAACAAACTGACAAAGGTTACGCCCCCTGTGGAGCTATAGCGAACAGTCTCTTTAATGGTAAGTGTGGCTGTTACAGCAGTAAATTCTACAAAAAATCTTCACCACTTATTCATTCTAACTAGTGTTGGGAATCGCCTCCCAAGTTGCATGGTCGATTAATCGTCCATTTTTCCCAGCGATGATCGAGCCATAATATCGATTCCATTGTTGGTTGTATCATGAAACACATTCCGGGATGAAGTGTGTGTCGATGCTGTAGGAATAACGGTGTTCCAACATTTAGAATCTACCAAAAACTCTCACTTCCTGTAAATATGGCGGTAGATATAAACAAACCTAAAATTCGTTAAAAATCTGTTGATTTATTAAGGAAACTGCCCAGAATATCTAAAAAAATCTGTGGATATTTAGAAACACAAAGAAAGGTAACTAAATATTACAAAATTTTCAGTGATAATGATGCATCGATGGACACTAGTTCCACATCGATCATCGCTACTACAGTGAATTTCGACCAACCATTCGATGTCTGTAGACAATCGTTCTACCACTAATTTTAACTACTCCGATAATGTCCCAAGCGTAATCTTGTGAATTGTACATCTTGTCTTGTTACTTGTGAATGCCTGGAGTGTAATTGTGGCGACCTTAGAAGCCTCTAAAGCTGAACAGTTTAGTGTAGTTTGCTAGTTGGGTAGTTGCTTGCATTAACAATTGACTAACCAATAAACTGTTTTCGATGTTTTAACATGTTTGAGGAAATACCGTAAATGTCACCTGGCCATGTGCCCTAAATGTAAACAGTAGTGCTGGGAGATCGCTTGGATTTTACCTGTCGATGTTCGTAAACTATCAGAAATTTGTAAACAAACTTCGAACATTTCCGATCATGGAGTCGAAAGTGTAAACCAGACAGAAATATTAAATTATAAACAAGCAAAATACACACAAATTACCTCAAGTATAACCAATATATAAAAAATATAACCTAAAAACGTCTCCCTCACTAACAGACCATGCTATATGTATCCTCACTTGTGATTGGCTGATTTTATGATTACCTTGACAACAATGGGAAAACCCCAAGGTGTTTTTTGTTTACGTCATCTTGTTTGCATTTATGGATAGTTTTGTGATTTTAACCAATATTTGTTACAGATTTTCGCAAAATATTATTCCAGTTATGTAGTGTTTTTTTGTGAAAAAAGGCTACATAGAAATGAGTTTAGCAAATATCGGTTGCACTTAAATTTGATCGACAGTGAGGCAGCGAGCGGTAATACCGAAATTTGCAAACATTGTCCCAGCATTAGTAAATAGACAATATTATATTTTATATTTTTATCTCCCGCCGGGCTTTAGCCCGGGAGGGAGATTATGAAATGATGTCTGTGTGTGCGTGCGTGCGTGCGTGCGTGTGTGCGTTAGTTAGTCACGCAGATTTCTCCAAAACTACTACAGCTACAGATTTTTTGTAAATTAATTGTCCCAATGAATTTTCATGCCCTTGAAAATTTTTTTGGTTTTATTGACTTAGGCCTAAAGATAAGTGAGTAATAGCAATCTTAGCTACTTTGAGTAAAGGGCTCATAACTCAAAAACTATTGCAGTAACAACTTTTTCTTCAAATATGTTGTTCAGCTACTTTGTCCTTTGCTATAAGATGGTACATAGTTTGGGGTCCCATTGCATGCCATGAGTGAGTAATAGCTATTTTCTCATTTGTAGCTAAATAACAGAAGAAGTAAATGTCAAATATCTTCAAAAGTATTGAAGTTAGGGAAATCTTTTCAAATATGTTGTCCATCTTCTTTTTGGTAAGCTATCACATACTAAAGTTTCAGACCTGTTGCACCTTGGATAGCTGAGTAATAGCTACTTTGAAATTCTGACTGGTGAGTAAAGCGATTGTAACTCCAAAACTATTGCAGTTACAGTATTTTCCTAAAATATGTTGTTCAGCTACTTTGTCCTTAGCTAAAAGATGGTACATAGTTTGGGGTTCTATTGCATGCCATAAGTGAGTAATAGCTATTTTCTCATTTGTAGCTAAATAACAGAAGAAGTAAATGTCAAATGTCTTCAAAAGTATTAAAGTTGGGGAAATCTTTTCAAATATGTTGTCCATCTACTTTTTGGTAAGCTGTGACATAGTAAAGTTTCAGACCTGTTGCACCTTGGATAGCTGAGTAATAGCTACTTTGAAATTCTGACTGTTGAGTAAAGCCATTGTAACTCCAAAACTATTGCACTTAGAGTGTTTTCCTAAAATGTGTTGTTCAGCTACTTTGTTCTTAGCTATAAGATGGTACATAGTTTGGGGTTCTATTGCATGCCATAAGTGAGTAATAGCTATTTCCTCATTTGTAGCTAAATAACAGAAGAAGTAAATGTCAAATATCTTCAAAAGTATTGAAGTTAGGGAAATCTTTTCAAATATGTTGTCCATCTACTTTTTGGTAAGCTATAACATAGTAAAGTTTCAGACCTGTTGCACCTTGGATAGCTGAGTTATAGCTACTTTGAAATTCTGACTGTTGAGTAAAGCCATTGTAACTCCAAAACTTTGTAGTTAGAGTATTTTCCTAAAATATGTTGTTCAGCTACTTTGTCCTTAGCTATAAGATGGTACATAGTTTGGGGTTCTATTGCATGCCATAAGTGAGTAATAGCTATTTTGTTATTTGTAGCAAAATCATGACATAAGTAAATGTCAAATATCTTCAAAAGTATTAAAGTTAGGGAATTTTTTTCAAATATGTTATCCATCTACTTTTTCATAAGCTATCACATAGTAAAGTTTCAGATCTGTTGCACATTGGATAGCTGAGTAATAGCTACTTTGAAATTCTACAGTTGAGTAAATCCATTGTAACTCCAAAACTATTGCAGTTACAATATTTTCGTAAAATATGTTGTTCACCTACTTTGTCCTTAGCTATAAGGTGGCATGTAGTTTGGGGTTCTATTGCATGCCATAAGTGAGTAATAACTATTTTCTTATTAGTAGCAAAATAATGACATAAGTAAATGTCAAATATCTTCAGAAGTATTAAAGTTACGGAATTCTTTTCAAATATATCATTCATCTACTTTTTTGTAAGCTATCACATAGTAAAGTTTCAGACCTGTTGCACATTGGATAGCCGAGTAATACCTACTTTGAAATTGTGACTGTAGGGTAAATGCATATAGTTTGGGGTTCTATTGCATGCCATAAGTGAGTAATAGCTATTTTCTTATTTGTGGCAAAATAATGACATAATTTTTCTCAAATAACTGCTTCATCTACTTTTGGGACAGCTTTCACATGGTGAAGTTTCAGACCCGTAGCTAATTATTCACCTACTCAAAATGAGTAAATGATAATTATATCCCCAGACGAAAGTCGGGGATATATTGGATTCAGGTCCGTCGCGCCGCCGCCGCCGCCGCCGCCGCCGTAGAAATTTCCTTGTGGACGCGATAACTCAAAAACAAATTAATATTTTTTTTTCAAACTTGGTACACATGTTAAGGGTGCCCAAAGGAAGATCCCTATTTTAAGGTGACCTTAAACTCCCAGTAAAAAAGAACTTATGGCCACCTTAAGGTCAGAAATTGGACTTTTGGCCACTTAGAGCCCTGTAGGTCACAAACTATGATGCTCAGCTGGCTGAAATTTTACCTGACAACACATTAATATGTTCTTAGTACATGTGCCGAAAATCACGACTTTAAGTTGAGGAGAAAATTGTCTTTGAGGCCCATAAATACCCACACTAAGGGATTTTTTGCTATACTTTTCACATATTTTGCCCTATAATTTGGAAGTGGTAATTCTGATGAGTCTCAAACTGTGCTAGGTATAACTTTGATATGTAATCCTTGTCTGTAGAAAATTTTAGGGCTGTAGGTTTACCCAAAGGGGTCGACTTAAGGTCTCAAAAGTGCCCACAGAGACCCAATTTATGCACTTTTTGCCACTTTCAAGCACTGTAGCTTTAAAACTATGTCTCTCATCTAAGTTAAATATCATCTGGGAATATATCTATGTGTTTTCTTATATGTGCCCCAACATTTAGGCCTTTAATAGACAGTTAACCTGTGTATCAGGACCATAAACACCCACCCGAGTGACCCTTATAAGACATTTTTCACATCTTTTTCCCTGTAACTTGGAAATGGTAAGTCTGAGAAGTTTCAAACTGTATTAGATATATATTCTGTGTGTAATCTTAGTATGTAACAGATTTTAAGTCTGAAGCTTTAATTTTGAAGGTCAAATTGAGGTCTCTAAAAGGCTCCCAAAGACCCAATATTTGGACTTTTTGCTACTTTTAAGCCCTGTGACTGTCAAACTATGTGACTGATAGAGCTCAAATCCTATCTGGGAAGATATTAGTATGTTATTTATATATGTGCCAAAAATTAAGGCTTTAAGAAGACATTTAACCTGTGTATGAGGACCATAAATCCCCACCCGAGTGACCATTTTTAGACATTTTTCACATATTTTGCCCTGTAACTTGGAAATGGTAAGTCTAAGAAGTTTCAAACTGTATTAGATGCATATTCTATGTGTAATCTTAGTATGTGACAAATTTTAAGTCTGAAGCTTTAATTTGAAGGCCACATTTAGGTCTCTAGAAGGCCCCATAAAGACCCAGTATTTGGACTTTTTGCCAATTTTAAGGCCTTTGACTGTTAAACTATGTGACTGATAGAGCTGAAATCTCATCTGGGAATACATTATTATGTTCTTTTTACATGTGCCAAAAATCAAGGCTTCAAGTAGACATTTAACCTGTGTATGAGGACCTTAAACACCCACCTGAGTGACCCTTTTAAGACATTTTTCACATATTTTGCTCTGTAACTTGGAAATGGTAAGTCTGAGAAGTTTCAAACTTTATTAGATACATATTCTATGTGTAATCTTAGTATGTAACAAATTTTAAGTCTGAAGCTTTAATTTGAAAGCCACATCGAGATCTCTAAAAGGCCCACAGAGACCCAATATTTGGACTTTTTGCCACCTTTAAGCCCTGTGACTGTTAAACTATGTGATTGATGGAGCTGAAATCCCATCTGGGAATGCATTATTATGTCCTTTTTACATATGGCGAAAATCAAGGTTTTTAGTAGACATTTAACCTGTGTATGAGGGCCATAGACACTCGCCCAAGTGCGTTTTTGGACATTTTTTCCGTATTTTGCCCTGTTATTTGGAAATGCTTAGTGTGACAAGTCTTAAACTGTATTATATATAATTTTTGTTTGTTATGTATGTCCCCCAAAAAGTTTCAGATCTGTAGTTTAATTGCTAAGGTCTCTTTAACAATTGTAAAATGCCCACAGAAACCCAATTTATGGACATTATGCCACTTTAAAGCCCAGTAACTGTCAAACTATGTGGGTTATAGAGCTGAAATCTTTGAATTTTTAAAAGGAAATGCCTGTCTATTTAAATTTTGAATATTAATAATGTTATGGCTATCTTAGTCTTTTAAGAACTTATTTTTGTGTGTTATACCTCTGCTTGCTGAGTTTTTAACTTTTTAAAATGAAACTGGTTAAACGCCGGTTAAACATATTCAAGTAGACAAAATGGACACTTTAAGTGAGCTTTAAGTCCCAATATTAATGAAATTATATCCGTATGTAGTAAAACTAGGGGATTTTTAACCCTCAACTAGCCCAGTTTTATTCAACTTGCCTCAGTTAATTTTGACACAGCTCCTACAGTTATGAACTCATTTCAGTTGATAATCACATACTTAAAATTCTCAATTCTTTTTGTATTTGAGTACCCCTTTTATATAGATTGTTTGTTTACCATTTTTGCTGTAGCACTCCATCTCTTTGAGAGAACATGTAAACTGTGTAAAAAAGATGTAGAAGATGAGATACATTTTGTTTGTGTTTGTCCAGCTTTAGAGCTGATTCGTATGAAATATTTCAAAATTTTAAATATAGATAAATCTGAATTATTAATAGATCAATTATCAAGGGTATTAACTCATATGAATGTCAATATGGTTATTAATTTTATTTTTGATTTGTGGCAAGAAAGAAAAAGTAAATTATATTGTTAATTTTTATGTATTGAATTGCTGTCTTTATTTACTGTATCTTACCTCAAAATATGTTTGCTCTGTTTGTTATTAACTCTCTATTTAAAGTGACTTATAAGCCCATATAGGGCTGGGTATTACTTCAATAGTTTTTGTATAATCCTTGTCAACATAATACATGTCACTATAATAAACTAATAAACTAAACTAAGTCCCAACCCACATCCCCCACCCGGATTCCCCCCACCCACCTCTGCTTGCTGAGTTTTTCACTTTTTAAAATGAAACTGGTGAAACATATTGAAGTAGACAAAATGGACACTTTAAGTGAGCTTTAAGTCCCAATATTAATGAAATTATATCCTTATGTAGTAAAACTAGGGGATTTTTAACCCTCAACTAGCCCAGTTTTATTCAACTTGCCTCAGTTAATTTTGGCACAGCTCCTACAGTTATGAACTCATTTCAGTTGATAATCACATACTTAAAATTCTCAATTCTTTTTGTATTTGAGTACCCCTTTTATATAGATTGTTTGTTTACCATTTATGCTCAACCCACATCCCCCACCCGGATTCCCCCCACCCACCTCTGGGACCTCCAGCTATATTGAGTGACACTAAATAAACAAAGGTATTTAATGATATCAGATGAGAAACAAAGAACTCAATGGGGTTGCAGATCTTGTGTAATAGTGAGAGAGGTGTGGAGAAGGGGAGAGGGGGTGGGAGGTGGCGGGCTTCATTACATATAACACAAAGGGGAGTCAGAACTGAGATTGTGTCACATATTTAGGTTGCATATATATGGACCACATATATAGGTATAGAGGAAATTTGCAAATTCTAAAAATAATATAATAAAATAATAATATAAATAATTTTTTTTTAAATAATATTTTATTTGTGAACAAATATAGAAACAGATATGCGCTTTTGGGATTATGAATTTTAGAATGGACATTGAATCATCAATCATTTAAATACTTTGAAGGAAGATTGAAAAGTATGATGAGTTGAGTTAAAAATAATATTTTATTTGTCAACAAATATAGAAACAGATATGCTCTTTTGGGATTATTATTTTAGAATGGACATTCAATCATCAATCATTTAAATACTTTGAAAATAGGTTTAGAGTTATCATTGCAGGAAGATTGAAAATATAATTTGAGTTATGTATTCGGCGTCTGGGGATACACCATCTTCCTTGGAAGATATAAACAGAGTAGATTGATGTGCTGAAGTTCATATAATAATGGGTAATTATGTTTTTAAAAATTCCCGATCAAAACCTGTGGCGTGAGTGATGACCTGTCTGGGGATATGTTGGCGCCGAGTTGGCCCAATCTAGTTATCTCTAAAAGTATTGCGGATATCCAATTTTTATCAAATTACTCGTTCATCTACTTTTGGGAGAGCTTTCACATGGTGTAGTTCCAGACCCGTAGCTAATTACTCACCTACTCAAAATGAGTAAATGTGAATTATCCCTAAAAGTATTGGGGATATCCAATTTTTCTTAAATAACTCATTCACCTACTTTTGGAAGAGCTTACACTTGGTGAAGTTTCAGACCCGTAGCTAATTATTCACCTACTCAAAATGAGTAAATGCTAATTATCTCTAAAAGTATTGTGGATATCCAATTTTTATCAAATGTCATATTTTTAAATGTAAAATGCATTTTTATGAATAAAAATGTATATACTTACCATATGAAAACAGCAAATCACCCTCCCGCCTGCCCCGTGTGAAAATTCTTCTTAAAGGAGACTTCAGCCAGAAAGCTTGAAGAAAGGAACTCCATAAAAATAAATAACAAAACTCTAGATGAGCTTGTTATAGAAGAATAAGAGGAAGAGCCAATGGCTTTCTTAAAGGAGATCTTGAGGCCAAAAACTTGGCACTTGCCAAGGAAGGCTACAAGAAGATTGGTACAGCTCTGAAAGTTGATTAACTTCTTGGCCATAGAGGACAAAGAGCTGAAGGAGGGAAGGAGTAAAACAAGTACTCCGGACCAAAGCACTCCAGGGCATCTGTTGCCAGAGCCTAAGGATCTAACACAGGAGGCACATGCAAGAGCAGCTTGTGATTGAATCCATGACAAAAGAGATCTAAATAAGATGAGAAGTCTGAGACTACCATCTGAAGATCCAAGAATCGAGGGGCCACCTTATATGAAAGGTGAGAAAAGACCTCCAGAGATGGTCTGCCAAGGATTCATGCCCCTGGAACATGAGTAGGTGGAAGAACAGACTTGTTCTTGTAAAAATAATGGCAAAAGATGCCAAAATACACATGTCCCAAGAGTGGAAGCTGTCTTGATATAAAGAAAGCCCAGATAACAGTGTTACCTGGACTATCTGAAGAATCTCTTAAAGAAAGGACAAATGAGGAACAAATGTCTTGAGAACAAGACATCTGAGTTGTTTGAGGCTGAAAGGATGATCCTTTGATGAAAGGATAATACAGGAACAAATGTCTGAGCAAAAAGGACAGCTATGAGCTCTAGAACTGATGAACAGACTGGACTGCTACATCAAAAATAGACCTAAGGTGGTCCACAGAGCACAAAGAACTCCCAAACCCTGCAGTGAAACATCCATGAAAGTAGATGTAAAAACTAGGGAATTAAAGGGAGGTATGCAAAGACATAGTTCCCAGGATAGTACCATCTTGAATGAACCTTCACAGAAGGATCAAGGAATGGGAAATCCAGAGCACCTTTGAGAAGGAAAATCAAGTGTCCTGAGATGACACAGAAGAAGTGTCATGTGTAGGGACCTTGAAGAAGCGGCTTCCAAGTGGAGGCCAAAAGAAATAAGGAGCCCAGTTGGAGAAGTAATTAAGAAACAGGTTAAGAACCTGACCCAGGAAGGAGACCTGTTAAAGAAACAGATCTAAATACTTCCTGCTAAGAACCACTCCAAGATGAAAGTCAACTCTAATAGAGTTGAAAAAAGAGCCTCTGACAACTATTGGCTCTAATGAGCCAATTTGTAGTCACATGTGCACTGAGATGCCCAACCTCAAAGCCAACTTTCCTTACTTCCTTGACTAAGGAAGTAAATCCTGAAAAGCTAGTGGCTAGACCATAAGGCATTGCCACAAAGTGGTACACCTTGCCCAAAAGCAAAACTATGAGCAAGAGTGAACCAAAGGAGCCAAAGGAGAGAAAGGAGGCAAATTGAGGAAGAGAAGTGGTCCACTGGCCAATTGAGAAAATGATCAACTGATAAGTTGCATCCTGATAGTCTGGAAAACCAGGAAAAGATATAAATCTAATTGTGGTTTCCAGTATATCTTTGTCAAGGATAATGCCCTGAAAAATCAGGAAAACAGGAGCTCAAGATACTTGAACTGCTCATGTGAACAGACAGTGTGAGACTGAATGACAAAGAACAGCATTCTTCTGAGGAGAAGAGCTGAAAGAATCAGGAAAGTGGAATCTGAGAGACCACTGGAATCAGTTGACCTCCCACTGGCAAGTGTAGGGATCTGGAAGTAAGAGTGAAAATTTGAGTAAAACAACACTCTTATCTCCTGAAGGACACCATAATAGAGGTTGAGGCTGAGCCTCTACCTCTGGAAGGCATTCCACCATCAGAATGTTGGAACCTGGAAAGGAACCACATCCTAAAAGCACTAAGTTAGAGAGAAAACTCCCTGGATGGGAGGAAAAAGGTCTTAATTGGTGTGCCTCAAGAGGCTAATGCAGATAGCTTAAAAGAGGCACATTGAGTAAGGGCCACATGAAAAGCTTCTGCTTATACTGTTATATGTGAGAAGAAATGGTCTCCCAAGAGAGACACCACAAGAAACAGCATAAGACCAAAATAGGACCAATTTACCCTACCAAGTGACTAAGCACAAGTGAGGGAAATGGATAATGAAATCTCTCAAAACAAAAGTGCAAAGATGGCTGAAAAAGGGCCATAGATCAACCAGCTAAAATGGAGCTAGAAGACCCATTGAAAAGATGTCCAAAGAATGGTGGATGAAAAAGACCACTGAGAAAGTATGCCTGGTCAATCAACTTGATTAAGAGATCAACAAAACAGGACTGAAGGAAAAAATCCCACAGAAATAAGGACCCTAAGGTCCATCTCAGATCTCCCCTAATAGCAGAGGAACTCTACCTAGGGAAGAGAAGGTCTTAAGAACCCCATCAGGCTAGATCCCAGGTCTGGAAACCTGAGCAAGTCAACCCAAAAAACCCTCTGAAGAGGATTTGTACCTGGCAAAACTAAGTTTTAGAAGGAAAATTGGGTAATTACCCAACCTACAAAACTTAGAATAAGAAGATCCCAAAATGAATGAGTGACAGAAAGTAAATATCTGGCCTCATGAGGGAACTTCTAAGCCTGGGAAAAGTGGTTGACTTAGAGAAAAATAAGACTGATCAAAAGGAAAGAGCAGTCAAATTTATTCCCTAATTCTGTTAGACAGGAAGCTTGAAAATCTTCTGTGGAGAAGATTAAAGGATGAAGTCCTAAGCACCCATACAGTCCAACAGAGTGGCACCAAAAAGTTGGAATAGGGTTCCTGAAGTCTGCCTAAAGGTTAACTGTAGACAGGGGAACCCCCAACATACCCAAAAGGGAGATGTGCCCATTGACCGTCAGATCTAAAAAAAAATGGTGAAAACACAATAGCTGTTGAGTAACAGAAGATTTCCACCAAACCCCAAACCAAATTTTTCTAGATTTAGAAAATGAATGGAGTAGTGTTAAGGAAGTAGCAAAATCAGTTGGATTCAACTGATAAACTCTTCTAAGGGACCCTGAACATGAATGGTCTTGAGAAGGTAATCCTAGTACCAAAAAACAGTCTGATTAGACTGAAGCCTAGGCACAAAAGAGGCCAAAAGACTAAAAATGGACTGAGAAACCAAATTACCAATTGACATAAAATTGGAATGTAGGAAACCAGTAACAGTGAAATGGATCTCCAAAAGGTGGAAGACAAAGTCCTCCCCAGAAGCCGTAAACCCCCAACCTCCAAAATTGAAGGTGGAGAAAGGCTAAAAATGGAGACCCTAGGCTCAGAATTGAACCCCAAAACACTGAAACCAGGATCTGAATTCCAGAAATGTCAAATGAAAGGGCCTGTAAAGTAAAGAACCGTGAATGGTAGGTAGTAAATACCGTAATGTTACGCTATGAAAAATGCGTTAACAATTGAAATTATTACACATTATGCTCTGACATAATAATATTCAAAGAAATATGTAGAAGGAATGTATTAAACAAACCTGGAAATGCTGTAATCACAATGAAAATGAATATTTTCTGACAACCGATCGGTTGACCTCCATTTTGGATGTGACGTCATCGTCACGTGACCTGGTGAATGATTCGTAAAAAGCTCAAAAATATGGTCAATATACGCGGTGAAACGAAGAATTTCGTAAAAAGAATGAAGGAAAACCGTAAAAGGTGAATTATAATGCCTGTAGAAGTGCATAAAGGAATTAATTCACTTCCAAAGGAAATCCAACATTCTGACACCACGTCACCCGATGAGCGAAAATACCAAATAGGTATCTACGTGAAAAACAATGCACAGTCAAGGTGACAATACGGTCAAAATACGTGGAGAAACGAAGAATTTCGTTGAAAGAATGAAGGAAAATGGTAAATTAAAATAAAAATGCCTGTAGAAGTGCATAAAAAGAATTAATTTACTAAGGAAATGAATATCTCCAAAGGCAATCCGACATTCTAACACCACGTGACCAGATGAGCGATAATACGAATTTTGAAGAAATACGTAAAATATTGCCCAAAGTATACAATAAATTCACCAGAAATTGAAGTAAAAGGTAAATAAAATGGAGGAAAAGTGAATAAAACAGCTTAAGTGTACTTACAGAGCATCAAGAACGTGTAAATGCAGGTCTTAGTGAGATAGCAAAAACGCCTGTTGACACTACAACCGCCACAAAAAGAATGAACTATTTCTGTATTACTGCACATGGCAGAGTGAATTAAGTCACCAGGGGTCAAAGGTAGCAAGTATATAGGTTTAAAGAGGGTCTCCCCTCATATTTTAAATTCTATGTACGGTGTACGTGGCGGTCACCGAACGCCAAGCCACGCTTACCCAAGTGTTTTCATATGGTATAGTATATTTACATTTTTATGAAATAAAATTACTCGTTCATCTACTTTTGGGAGAGCTTTCACATGGTGAAGTTCCAGACCCATAGCTAATTACTCACCTACTCAAAATGAGTAAATGTGAATTATCCCTAAATGTATTGGGGATATCCAATTTTTCTTAAATAACTCATTCACGTACTTTTGGAAGAGCTTTCACTTGGTGAAGTTTCAGACCCGTAGCTAATTATTCACCTACTCAAAATGAGTAAATGCTAATTATCTCTAAAAGTATTGTGGATATCCAATTTTTATCAAATTACTCGTTCATCTACTTTTGGGAGAGCTTTTACATGGTGAAGTTCCAGACCCGTAGCTAATTACTCACCTACTCAAAATAAGTAAATGTGAATTATCCCTAAAAGTATTGGGGATATCCAATTTTTCTTAAATAACTCATTCACCTACTTTTGGAAGAGCTTTCACTTGGTGAAGTTTCAGACCCGTAGCTAATTATTCACCTACTCAAAATGAGTAAATGCTAATTATCTCTAAAAGTATTGTGGATATCCAATTTTTATCAAATTACTCGTTCATCTACTTTTGGGAGAGCTTTTACATGGTGAAGTTCCAGACCCGTAGCTAATTACTCACCTACTCAAAATGAGTAAATGTGAATTATCCCTAAAAGTATTGGGGATATCCAATTTTTCTTAAATAACTCATTCACCTACTTTTGGAAGAGCTTTCACTTGGTGAAGTTTCAGACCCGTAGCTAATTATTCACCTACTCAAAATGAGTAAATGCTAATTATCTCTAAAAGTATTGTGGATATCCAATTTTTATCAAATTACTCGTTCATCTACTTTTGGGAGAGCTTTTACATGGTGAAGTTCCAGACCCGTAGCTAATTACTCACCTACTCAAAATGAGTAAATGTGAATTATCTGTAAAAGTATTGCAGATATCCAATTTTTCTCAAATAACTCATTCACCTACTTTTGGGAGAGCTTTTACTTGGTGAGGTTTCAGACCCGTAGCTAATTATTCACCTACTCAAAATGAGTAAATGTGAATTATCTCTAAAAGTATTGCGGATATCCAATTTTTATCAAATAACTCATTCATCTACTTTTGGGAGGGCTTTCACATGGTGAAGTTCCAGACCCATAGCTAATTACTCACCTACTGAAAATGAGTAAATGTGAATTATCTCTAAAAGTGTTGCAGATAGCCAATTTTTATCAAATAACTCGTTCACCTACTTTTGGGAGAGCTTTCACTTGGTGAATTTTCAGAGCCGTAGCTAATTATTCACCTCCTCAAAATGAGTAAATGCTAATTATCTCTAAAAGTATTGCGGGTATCCAATTTTTATCAAATTACTCGTTCATCTACTTTTGGGAGAGCTTTCACATGGTGAAGTTCCAGACCCGTAGCTAATTACTCACCTAATCAAAATGAGTAAATGTGAATTATCTGTAAAAGTATTGCAGATAGCCAATATTTCTCAAATAACTCATTCATCTACTTTTGGGAGAGCTTTCACTTGGTGAAGTTTCACACCCGTAGTTAATTATTCACCTACTCAAAATGAGTAAATGCGAATTATCTCTACAAGTATTGCAGATAGCCAGTATTTCTGAAATAACTCATTCACATACATTTTGGAGAGCTTTCAATTAGTGAATTTTCAGATCCGTAGCTAATTACTCACCTACTCAAAATGAGTAGCTGCCTATTATCACTAAAAGTATTGCAGATAGCCAATATTTCTCAAATAACTCATTCACCTACATTTTCGAGAGCTTTCACATGCTAAATTTTTTTTATGAATTTTTTAAATAATTTTTAATGCATTAAAATTCATGAAATCATGCACTAAATCAATTATAACTTTAGAGCACCTTGTTAAAATATGTTATCTTTAGTACATCTAATTTATATGGCGGGACATAAATGCATGCGTCAGAATGCTTGTTATAAAATACTTTAATTTGATACCTATTAGGTCTTAAGTCGAAATATGAACAAATTTGATGATCGTGTAAAATCCCATATGCTGTGATATACAGAAAGAAACAACCAGTTCAGCAATATCCACATCACCTAGTGTTTTGGCAACCTAATATTCGGTTAGTACGGTTAATTGTTTCAGCTTTAGAAACTGGTCCAATTTTATAAAACTTGCTGAAAAACTTCTGTCCCGAGCACTCAGAATCAATCTTTTTGGTCAAAAGATGGTTGTGACTAACGGTGCTAGGGTTTATCTATGTGGTGTTATTACTCGTCCTGTACACTCTTCTATAAGAAAATAAAACTGAGCAATCGGGTTCGACTCCCACAAGTACTGGTGTCATTGTCTGGGTATATGAGGTCTCGATACCATGAACAAAACAGTGAGCGATATTGCGGTGTCGTTTCACAGATTAAACCTGAATTTGCTCTTTAAATAATGTGCATTGACAACTAATACTGAAATAAAATAGATTTTATCTTTCATTTGTGCTGTCAGTTGTTAAAATGGTGGATATTTGAAGCAATAAAAAGTAAACAAAACTTACATTTTTATGTCAGCTGACTTGTCAGTCAGCTGACATTATGTCGTCACTCTGCGGCGTGGGCGTCCGCGTACGCGTCCGCGTGAACAACTTCTCCTCCAAAACTACAAGGCCTAGAGACGTGCTGTTTTTTTTAAAAGATACCTTATCTATCGAGGATGAAAAATTGTTCAAGGCATGCAAATCTGTCTGTTCGTCTGTTTGCTAGAGACATTACAAGGGGGGTACCCCCACCAAAAGTGTGAAAATTTCAACACTTAATCACAATTTTCTCAGTGACTATTGCAGGGATTTCTCTCATATCTTGCATATATGTACTAGGCCACAGGTAGATTCTCTTGTGTGAGTATGAGACCTGGATCTGTCTTACTTTTTTTTTAATAAATTTTTTTAATAATTTTTAATGCATTAAAATTCATGAAATCATGCACAAAATCATTTATAACTTGAAAAGTGTTGCATTTAGAGCATTTTGTTAAAATATGTTATTCAGCTACTTTTTTCATAGCTACAATATGGTGAGTAAGTTGGGTGCCTGTCTCAATAGCTAAGTGAGTAATAGCTACTTTTGGGCTTTTCAGTTACTTCCATCATGAGTAAAATCACTTGTAACTTAAAAACTATTGCATTTAGAGAATTTCGTATAAATATGTTATTCAGCTACTTTTGGGTCAGCTATAACATAGTAAAATTTCAGACCTGTAGCTCATGGCATAGCTGAGTAATAGCTACTTTTAGGTTATCACTGTTGAGTAAATCGCTTATAACTTCAAAACTATTGCATTTAGAGAATTTCGTATAAATATGTTATTCAGCTACTTTTGGGCCAGCTATAACATAGTGAAATTTCAGATCTGTAGGTCATGGCATAGCTGAGTAATAGCTACTTTGAAGTTCTCACTATTGAGTAAATCACTTGTAACTTAAAACCTATTGCATTTAGAGAATTTCGTATAAATATGTTATTCAGCTACTTTTGGGCCAGCTATAACATAGTGAAATTTCAGATCTGTAGCTCATGGCATAGCTGAGTAATAGCTACTTTTAGGTCATCACTATTGAGTAAATCAGTTGTAACTTGAAAACTATTGCATTTACAGTATTTTGCTTAAATATGTTGTTCACCTACTTTTGGGTCAGCTATAACATAGTAAAATTTCAGACCTGTAGCTCATTGCATAGCTGAGTAATAACTACTTTGAGGTTCTCACTATTGAGTAAATCAGTTGTAATTGCAAAACTATTGCATTTAGAGAATTTAGTATAAATATGTTATTCAGCTACTTTTGGGTCAGCTATAACATAGTAAAATTTCAGACCTGTAGCTCATGGCATAGCTGAGTAATAGCTACTTTGAATTTCTCACTATTGAGTAAATCAGTTGTAATTGGAAAACTATTGCATTTAGAGAATTTCGTATAAATATGTTATTCAGCTACTTTTGGGTCAGCTATAACATAGTAAAATTTCAGACCTGTAGCTCATGGCATAGCTGAGTAATAGCTACTTTTAGGTCATCACTATTGAGTAAATCAGTTGTAACTTGAAAACTATTGCATTTACAGTATTTTGCTTAAATATGTTGTTCACCTACTTTTGGGTCAGCTATAACATAGTAAAATTTCAGACCTGTAGCTCATTGCATAGCTGAGTAATAACTACTTTGAGGTTCTCACTATTGAGTAAATCAGTTGTAATTGCAAAACTATTGCATTTAGAGAATTTAGTATAAATATGTTATTCAGCTACTTTTGGGTCAGCTATAACATAGTAAAATTTCAGACCTGTAGCTCATGGCATAGCTGAGTAATAGCTACTTTGAATTTCTCACTATTGAGTAAATCAGTTGTAATTGGAAAACTATTGCATTTAGAGAATTTCGTATAAATATGTTATTCAGCTACTTTTGGGTCAGCTATAACATAGTAAAATTTCAGACCTGTAGCTCATGGCATAGCTGAGTAATAGCTACTTTTAGGTCATCACTATTGAGTAAATCAGTTGTAACTTGAAAACTATTGCATTTACAGTATTTTGCTTAAATATGTTGTTCACCTACTTTTGGGTCAGCTATAACATAGTAAAATTTCAGACCTGTAGCTCATTGCATAGCTGAGTAATAACTACTTTGAGGTTCTCACTATTGAGTAAATCAGTTGTAATTGCAAAACTATTGCATTTAGAGAATTTAGTATAAATATGTTATTCAGCTACTTTTGGGTCAGCTATAACATAGTAAAATTTCAGACCTGTAGCTCATGGCATAGCTGAGTAATAGCTACTTTGAAGTTCTCACTGTTGAGTAAATCACTTATAACTTGGAAACTATTGCATTTAGAGTATTTTGTTTCAATATGTTATTCACCTATTTTGGGATCAGCTATAACATAGTGAAGTTTCAGATCTGTGGCTCATTGCATAGCTGAGTAATAGCTACTTTGAAGTTCTCACTATTGAGTAAATCACTTGTAACTTAAAACCTATTGCATTTAGAGAATTTCGTATAAATATGTTATTCAGCTACTTTTGGGCCAGCTATAACATAGTGAAATTTCAGATCTGTAGGTCATGGCATAGCTGAGTAATAGCTACTTTAAAGTTCTCACTATTGAGTAAATCAGTTGTAATTGGAAAACTATTGCATTTAGAGAATTTCGTATAAATATGTTATTCAGCTACTTTTGGGTCAGCTATAACATAGTAAAATTTCAGACCTGTAGCTCATGGCATAGCTGAGTAATAGCTACTTTTAGGTCATCACTATTGAGTAAATCAGTTGTAACTTGAAAACTATTGCATTTACAGTATTTTGCTTAAATATGTTGTTCACCTACTTTTGGGTCAGCTATAACATAGTAAAATTTCAGACCTGTAGCTCATTGCATAGCTGAGTAATAACTACTTTGAGGTTCTCACTATTGAGTAAATCAGTTGTAATTGCAAAACTATTGCATTTAGAGAATTTAGTATAAATATGTTATTCAGCTACTTTTGGGTCAGCTATAACATAGTAAAATTTCAGACCTGTAGCTCATGGCATAGCTGAGTAATAGCTACTTTGAATTTCTCACTATTGAGTAAATCAGTTGTAATTGGAAAACTATTGCATTTAGAGAATTTCGTATAAATATGTTATTCAGCTACTTTTGGGTCAGCTATAACATAGTAAAATTTCAGACCTGTAGCTCATGGCATAGCTGAGTAATAGCTACTTTGAAGTTCTCACTGTTGAGTAAATCACTTATAACTTGGAAACTATTGCATTTAGAGTATTTTGTTTCAATATGTTATTCACCTATTTTGGGGTCAGCTATAACATAGTGAAGTTCCAGACCCTGTGGCTCATTGCATAGCTGAGTAATAGCTACTTTGAAGTTCTCACTGTTGAGTAAATCAGTTGTAATTGGAAAATTATTGCCTTTACAGAAATTTGTGCAAATATGTTATTCAGCTACTTTTGGGTGAGTTATAACATAGTGAAATTACAGACCTGTAGCTCATGGCACAACTGAGCAATAGCTATTCTCAGGCACTGACTGTTGAGTAAATCGGCTATAACTTGAAAAATATTGCATTTGGAGTATTTTGTTAAAATATATTGTTCACCTACTTTTGGGTTAGCTATAACATAGTGAAATTACAGACCTATAGCTCATGGCATAGCGGAGCAATAGCTATTTTCAGGTTCTCACTATTGAATAAATCAGTTGTAACTTGAAAACTATTGCATTTACAGTATTTTGCTTAAATATGTTGTTCACCTACTTTTAGGTCAGCTATAACATAGTAAAATTTCAGACCTGTAGCTCATTGCATAGCTGAGTAATAACTACGTTGAGGTTCTCACTATTGAGTAAATCAGTTGTAATTGCAAAACTATTGCATTTAGAGAATTTAGTATAAATATGTTATTCAGCTACTTTTGGGTCAGCTATAACATAGTAAAATTTCAGACCTGTAGCTCATGGCATAGCTGAGTAATAGCTACTTTTAGGTTATCACTGTTGAGTAAATCACTTATAACTTGGAAACTATTGCATTTAGAGTATTTTGTTTCAATATGTTATTCACCTATTTTGGGGTCAGCTATAACATAGTGAAGTTCCAGACCTGTGGCTCATTGCATAGCTGAGTAATAGCTACTTTGAAGTTCTCACTGTTGAGTAAATCAGTTGTAATTGGAAAACTATTGCCTTTACAGAAATTTGTGCAAATATGTTATTCAGCTACTTTTGGGTCAGCTATAACATAGTGAAATTACAGACCTGTAGCTCATGGCACAACTGAGCAATAGCTATTCTCAGGTTCTCACTATTGAGTAAATCAGTTGTAACTTGAAAACTATTGCATTTACAGTATTTTGCTTAAATATGTTGTTCACCTACTTTTAGGTCAGCTATAACAGAGCAAAAATTCAGACTTGTAGCTCATTGCATAGCTGAGTAATAGTTACTTTGAGGTTCTCACTCTTGAGTAAATCAGTTGTAACTTGAAAACTATTACATTTAGAGTATTTTGTTAAATATGTTATTCACACACGTTTTGGTCAGCTATAACATAGTGAAATTGCAGACCTCTATGTCATGGCATAGCTGAGCAATAGCTTCTTTCAGGTTCTCACTGTTGAGTAAATCATTGTATCCAACCTGTAGGAAATCATGGGCTGGGAATCTGTTAATATGGTCCGATTTGACCTTGGAACCCTCCTTCAAGGTCAAATGAGGATAGCCAAACATAAAAGTGCTTATAACTCGCTTATTATTGGTCCTAGAGGTTTGGAATGAAAACCAACCTATAGAAAATCATGAGCTGTGAATTTTTTGGTGTGGTCGGATTTCACCTTGGACCCCTCCTTCAAGGTCAAATGAGGATAGCCAAACTTAAAAGTGCTTATAACTCGCTTATTATTGGTCCTAGAGGTTTGGAATGGAAAACCAACCTATAGAAAATCATGGGCTGGGAATCTTTTGGTGTGGTCGGATTTCACCTTAGACCCCTCCTTCCAAGTCAAACGAAGATAGCCAAACTTAAAGTGCTTATAACTCGCGTATTATTGGTCTTGGAGGTTTGGGATGGTAAACCAACATATAGGAAATCATGGGCTGGGATTCTTTTGGTGTGGTCAGATTTGACCTGGGACCCCTCCTTCAAGGTCAATTGAGGATAGCCAAACTTACAATTGCTTAGAACTCGCTTATTATTGGTCCTAAAGGTTTGGGATGGTAAACAAGCTACAGGAAATCATGGGCTGGGAATTTTTTTGTGTGGTCGGATTTGACCTTGGACCCCTCCGTCAAGGTCAAACAAGGATAGCCAAACTTAAAAAGTGCCTATGACTCACTTATTATTGGTCCGAGAGGTTTGGGATGGTAAACCATCCTAAATTCTTTGGCTGGGAATCTTTTGGTATGGTCAGATTTGACCTTTGGACCCCTTCTTCATGGTCGAACGAGGATATTGCATTTATAGTATTTCTCTAAATATTTTTAACCTACTTTTTACACTTAAACAACTACCTTGTTACTTTATTTCATAATACCATTTGCAGGGCACAACTTTTTTGTCCTTTTCTTCTGTCAGCTTCGGAATATCTTTCGAACATGCTGTTCAGTTACCATTTACTGTATTTCTGTACAGCCCTTTCCCTGATAATTATGCTTTCCTCTCATTATCACCATCACAAATCAAAAACATTCAGTCAGCTGACACAGTGCCCGTTCACGGGCACTCTCCTCTTGTTTTCACTTCCTGTGGGAAGTGGAAAGGGTCGTCACCATACTTGCATCACAAATCAAAACACCATAGTTTTATTAAATCCCTTCGAAAATAAGCTAAAGTTAATGGTTGAATATGTTTATGAGATGCATCGCGGATGATCATTAATCCTCGATGATCGTCCCATTTTTTTTCATCACCGGTGAATCTGCGATATTGCCGTTCGTGATGACATCACTACCCACAAGTTATGTATTCTGTTGGCCTGTCCCAATATAACCCTGGCTGTTGAATGGGACGTAAAACCCCAATTTTGACACCAATTGATCTTTTCCAAAGACAGGATTATTCAAGTGAGTACTGCACAAGAGTGTTCAGGGCTGATACTTGTCAGTTCTGGTTGTACAACTTCTCTATTTACCCGGGACAAGTCACTTGTTTTGCTTGTTTACCCATCGTGTTTTCAACAGGATCAGTCATAGCAGTCCATAACAAACTAGTTTAATAACTTTAGGGGTACACGGTTAACTAGTTTGCACTCGGTTTTTCAACAAGATGGCCCGTTTTCAGCTAGCTGGGCACTGTGTCACAGCTCTAGTTGCAACTCAAAGACATGCACCCAGATTTTTGAATAATAAATAAAACTAGTCTGTATTTACCAAACAAATGTACTTTCGGTGCACTTGTTTTTGAAAGCTTAGTTATTAATGCATCCACAATAATGTACACTACTGAATATTAAAACTTCAATTTATTACCTCCGCCAAGGATGTTACGTTTTCGCCTGGGTTTGTTTGTGAGTTTGTTTGTGAACAAGATAACTCAAAAACTTATGGACGGATTTTGATGAAATTTTCAGGATATGTCTGAAAACGTAAAAGGAAGAAATGATTCAATTTTGGGAGTGATCCGGATCACTACCTGGATCTTCTGGATCCATGAAATGTAATTTTTAAAGACAGATAACTCAAAAAGTTATGGATGGATTTTGATGAAATTCTTAGGAAATGTCCTAAATGTTACAAGGAATAAGTGATTAGATTTTGGGAGTGATCTGGATCACTGTCTGGATCATCTGGATACAGGCTTTTTTTAAAGGAAGTTATAGCCAGATAATTTTAGGATGGATTTTGATGATATTTTTAGGATATGTTACAAATGGTAAAAGGAAGAAGTGGTTAGATTTTGGGAGGGATCCAGATCACCATCTGGATCTTGTGGATCCAGGAATTTTTTAAAGAAAGATAATTTTGAAAAGTTATGGACGGATTTTGACGAAATTTTCAGGAAATATCCAAAATGGGACAAGGAACAAGTGATCAATATCAGTGCTAATGGTAGGTTTTGAAAGTCCAGGAATTGAGCCCCCTTGGCGGAGGTCTGCGCTCTCCGAGTGCACTTGTTACCTAAGATTTTTCAAATATTTCTGCAAAGATTCTTATGCAATGGAAGCAAGCAAAAGCCTTGTACAGATACCTGTCTAATGATATTTATAACATATTCATTCGTTACTTAGATTTACGGGTATTTCTAAAAAATGACACTTATTTAGGCACTTCTTTATTCCCAAGTACTGAGATCAAATATACCTTGTGGAGAAAAATAAAAACATATTCGTTTCTGTTTGCAGACACCCTGACGCTGAAGTTATTAAGCAGTGACCAGGTCACAGGAAACCAGGACGTGTCTCTAAATGGGAAGGACATCTCCTGGTCTACTGACAGAAATGTCAAGTTTGGCAATCCCACTGGTGAGTACTAAGTACCAGATTCATTCCTTGTTGATTCTACCTTGATAGAAGGCTGGCTGGTCAATAGAAGGGGCAGTCTGTGTAATCAGGCATTAGATCAGGCATTACACGAAATGCATAGGCATTTCACAGAAGGACTGAAAATGAGCTCTGGGCATTATATATAATACCTGAACAAAGTTTTCCATTATGTTTGATAGTACTGAATATAGTTTGTGTCATTTGATGAACAATAATGGCGAGACTTTCAGTCATTAGACAAAAAATTAAAGGATTTTGCAAAATGCCCAATCTGTTTGGGCATTTTACAGAATGTGGTTGTTCATATTGCCTGTAGGATGTACTATACATAAAACATACTCGACTTTTGTAGAACCAAGGGAGCGGTAAGTGTGAAAAGTAGAGATGAGACAGTTAACCGTAGTTACCGCAATTTAAGGTTGCCACTGGCTGAGGAAATAGCGTTAGACACCATACAATACTAAAGAAGTTGCTGAACCAGTTAGCTGTTTTCTTGTATAAAAAAATTGGTGGAGAAAAACCACTTCAGAAGTACACTGCCAACCTTTGACCCTGTTCAGGAGTGTGTCCCTTGCAAGAGATAAATGTGACCCAAATGTAAGATCATTCACTAATGGCTTGGTTTGTCCCACTGTCTGTTGTATCTTAGTAACAATCCTCCCATTTCTGACTGACAGTATTTTATTAGTGTAGAAAGAATCACCCACCGACATTGAAATATTGTCTGGCTATGTGGGTTACCCTTCTATATCAAGTCTTAACATAAAACATTGATGTCGAAAAGGGTTTTCAGGGTTTATTTTTTTGCGAAACTGATAAAATCTTCAATGATTACATGTCATGGCTTGTTGCACAAAAAAACTGAAATACTTTCACTTATTTCCAGGAGGGGACTGTTCCAATTCAGCCTAGTATTGTTTTAGGGTGTTACATGTGGGTTTCTTTATATTTCAGACTGGCAGGAGGACAAGTATGTGCGTCCCCCGAATTGGCAGGTGAATGTCTGGGATCTGGGAAACAACACCGACAGCATCGGCTATGAAAACGAGGATCTGATCGTGTGGATGAGAACAGCTGCACTGCCCACATTCAGAAAACTCTACCGCAAGGTGGAGCACCAGAATGACTTCAGTGACGGACTGCCTAGTGGCACTTACCAGCTCACAGTGCAGTATGGTTAGTATTGGATAGTTCAACACTTAGTATATCCCCCAATGAAAATATTGAGGGAAAACCTAAAATACTGGAAATTTACCCAAACACTGAAGGAAAATTGTAAACTTTTGTCTCACATTTTTGTATATTTTAACATTTTAGTGGATATTATTACAATAATGTTATCCCCCTTCCCCCTCTGATATTGAAATATTTTTAAACTCAATATTGATTTACACATAACCAAATGATGTACTCTTGTATTTTCACCTAAAATTGGTAGGGAGGCTTGGCTTTACCAGGTACTCTTCCACATGGTGGACATTAGATGAGACAGTGTATTTCTTTCTATGTGATCCCGTTAATTTTCCAGGCTTGCAGCTATTTTTGGCAAATTTTCAATCTTGATAGTTCTCTATCTGGCAGAGTACCCAGTGACCTCATTTGATGGCACCAAACGTATGATTCTGACAACCACTTCCTGGCTAGGCGGAAAGAACCCGTTCCTGGGCATTGCGTACCTGATCGTTGGAAGTATCTGTATTTTACTCGGTATTATCTTCCTCATCATACATCTCAAAGTCGGCAAAAAGTGAGTATATTTCATTTCAAGAACACAAACTTCTTGGCCAAAGTAAAACATTCATGAGTGTATCGTTCAAGGTCAGCAAGCAGTAAGTTATCACCAGTGAAAGGCATTGGTGTAATTGTTTGCACTCTAATGTTGAACCAACAAAATAATAGCTGGAACCAAATCTTGTGGAAAGTGGTGGTTCTAGCTGTACAGAGGTTACTGTGGTGAAGTTAATAAATCAATAACTATTTGTAACTTTCAGATAAGCTTTTTTTAATTTCAAACACAATTTGGGTGTGGCTTTCTTTTAGACTATAACAGTTAGTATACAGAAACCTAACTCTTTGGTTTCTAAAATTTTGACTCAAAAATGAAAAACAAATATAAAACATAATGTAATATATTATGGTGGTTGGTTGACTCAGTAGTTTAACACAGTATAGTTGATGTTTAATATCAAGCAAAATAGCTGGTTGGTTGATTATTTAATTATGGTAGTTTCTGTAATTATTGTCCTAGGGTGATGTGTATTTTGCGAAAAAGAGGGGGGAATTATTTACCAATGTGAACTAGTATATTAAACATATTACTCCATCCATCCATCTACCACTATTTCTTGGACTTACTTCCTGTAGGTATAACGGCCAACAGAAAAGTCTGACAAAATTAGAAATGCAATGTATTTCACTTCCTTCCATCTTTATTGTACAGAGCCAAGATTTTGCACCATTTATATGACATCTTAGATCCAGACTTAAAGTCTGTAAAATGTACCGACCTATTACCGGATGAGTCATAAATGTTTACTTCAATTTCTGTCCACAAGTCATTCAAGATTGTAATAAAAGGTGTTTGGTGAATATTAGAGAGGGAGCAGTTGTTACAGAGATTACAGTATGTTGGACACAATGACATATTGACTTTTGTTTAATCCTGAACTTTGGCCTGTACCTGGTGCAGCTTTGATTATCATTTTATGAAAAGTGGCTTCCAAATTAAAGTAGTTCATAAAATAAATGTTAGTTCTAACTCCAATTTGCTTTAATTAAGCGTCCCGCAAGGGACGCTTGTTTGTGTATGGGAGACCTTCAGGCTCCGCCGGTTCCGGCGGCTCCGCCGGCTCCGCATTTTGTTTTCCTTATAACTCTGTAACCGTTAGGCGGATTCTTTTCAAATTTGGCAGGTTTAGGCAGTAGCCTTGGGGAATTTTTTTGAATATGCTGCAGTGACATTTCAACCAATCAGAGAGGTCACATGACCAAAAATGTCTTTTTTCAATGGGGAAGCTTGTCCGGATGATAACTTGAAAGGAATTTTATCAATTCACCTGAAACTTGGCAAATACATTCATTCTATTAAAATCTGGAAATCATTAGATTTTGGCATTGATTGGTTAAGAAATGGCCGAGTAATTAATGATTAATTAATCATTACGAATTTTCCAAATAAGGAAAACACAAAAATGCTTATATCTCGAAAACCGTGCTAGATAGAGCGATTTCGACGAAATTTTTGACCCGCAGGGTATCTCTGCGGAGTAGTTTTCCCAATTTTCAAAAAATTTTTGTCTCGCCCAAAATGGCGGCCATTTTGAATTTTCGAATTTTTCGCAAAAATTGCAAAACATAAAAATGCTTATATCTCGAAAACCGTACTAGATAGAGCGATTTCGACGAAATTTTTGACCCACAGGGTATCTCTGCAGAGTAGCCATGCCTATTTTTAAAAAAAATTTATCTCACCAAAAATGGCGGCCATTTTGAATTTTCGAATTTGTCGCAAAAATTGCAAAACATAAAAATGCTTATATCTCGAAAACCCTGCTAGATAGAGCGATTTCGACGAAATTTTTGACCTACAGGGTATCTCTGCAGGGTAGCCATGCCAATTTTCAAAAAAATTTTGTCTCGCCAAAAATGGCGGCCATTTTGAATTTTCGAATTTTTCGCAAAAATTGCAAAACATAAAAATGCTTATATCTCGAAAACCGTGCTAGATAGAGCGATTTTGACGAAATTTTTGACCCACAGAGCAGCTATCCCAAAGAGCTTTCACTTGGTCAAGTTTCAGACCCATAGCTAATTGCTCACTTACTCAAATTGAGTAAATGCGAATTACCTCTAAAAGTATTGTAGATAGCCAATTTTTCTCAAATAACTCATTCACCTACTTTTGGAAGAGCTTTCACTTGGTGAAGTTTCAGACCCGTAGCTAATTACTCATCTACTCAAAATGAGTAAATGCTAATTATCTCAAAAACTATTGCGGATACCCAATTTTTATCAAATAACTCATTCATGTACTTTTGGGAGAGCTTTCACATGGTGAAGTTTCAGACCCGTAGATGATTACTCACCTACTCAAAATGAGTAAATGTGAATTATCTGTAAAAGTATTGCGGATACCCAATTTTTATCAAATAACTCATTCATGTACTTTTGGGAGAGCTTTCACTTGGTGAAGTTTCAGACCCGTAGCTAATTACTCATCTACTCAAAATGAGTAAATGCTAATTATCTCTAAAAGTATTGCAGATAGCCAATTTTTCTCAAATAACTCATTCACCTACTTTTGGGAGAGCTTTCACATGGTGAAGTTTCAGACCCATAGCTAATTATTTACCTACTCAAAATGAGTAAATGCTAATTATCTGTAAAAGTATTGCGGATACCCAATTTTTATCAAATAACTCATTCATGTACTTTTGGGAGAGCTTTCACATGGTGAAGTTTCAGACCCGTAGATGATTACTCACCTACTCAAAATGAGTAAATGTGAATTATCTCTTAAAAGTATTGCAGATAGCCAATTTTTCTCAAATAACTCATTCACCTACTTTTGGAAGAGCTTTCACATGGTGAAGTTTCAGACCCATAGCTAATTACTCACCTACTCAAAATGAGTAAATGCGAATTATCTCTAAAAGTATTGCAGATAGCCAATTTTTCTCAAATAAATCATTCACCTACTTTTGGGAGAGCTTTCACTTGGTGAAGTTTCAGACCCATAGCTAATTACTCACCTACTCAAAATGAGTAAATGCGAATTATCTCTAAAAGTATTGCAGATAGCCAATTTTTCTCAAATAACTCATTCACCTACTTTTGGGAGAGCTTTCACTTGGTGAAGTTTCAGACCCATAGCTAATTACTCACCTACTCAAAATGAGTAAATGCGAATTATCTCTAAAAGTATTGCAGATAGCCAATTTTTCTCAAATAACTCATTCACCTACTTTTGGCAGAGCTTTCACTTGGTGAAGTTTCAGACCCATAGCTAATTATTCACCTACTCAAAATGAGTAAATGTGAATTATCTCTAAAAGTATTGCAGATAGCCAATTTTTCTCAAATAACTCATTCACCTACTTTTGGGACAGCTTTCACTCTGTGAAGTTTCAGACCCATAGCTATTTATTCACCTACTCAAAATGAGTAAATGCTAATTATCTGTAAAAGTATTGCGGATACCCAATTTTTATCAAATACTCATTCATCTACTTGTGGGAGAGCTTTCACATGGTGAAGTTTCAGACCCATAGCTAATTACTCACCTACTCAAAATGAGTAAATGCGAATTATCTCTAAAAGTATTGCAGATAGCCAATTTTTCTCAAATAACTCATTCACCTACTTTTGGGAGAGCTTTCACTTGGTGAAGTTTCAGACCCATAGATAATTATTCACCTACTCAAAATGAGTAAATGTGAATTATCTCTTAATAGTATTGCAGATAGCCAATTTTTCTCAAATAACTCATTCACCTACTTTTGGAAGAGCTTTCACACACGAAAATGAAAAATTGTGAATATCTCAGAAAAACTATTTCTTCTGCTTTAATGCTCGGCGGGAGATACACACCGCGGCAGTGGTCTTGACAAAAAAAATTTTTCTCCCCAAAAATGGTGGCCATTTTGAATTTTCAAAGTTTTTGCAAAACACAAAAATGCTTATATCTTGAAAACCGTGCTATATGGAGCGAACTCAACAAAATGTTTGACCTGCTGGGTATCTCTGCAGAGTAGCCATGCCAATTTTCAAAATATTTTTGTCTCGCCAAATATAGCGGACATTTTTAATTTTTTAATTTTTTGCAAAACACAAAAATGCTTGTATCTTGAAAACCGTGCTAGGAAGAGCAGACTGCGCTGACTTTGGTTGCCACAACAGTATAAGGCTAGAAACGAAGCATTTTCTTAATACTTTAGCACTCACCTTTATATCCTTTTCGGGACGCTTTGTTTTTGCTATGCAAAAACATTATCTTTTTTTTTTGCGAGCGATCCTCTAGTTATTTCTGCAGTAAATTTGATGATTTTGTTCATTTATGATTCTTTCGTTTTTATGCATAATTGTGCTTCCATTGTGGTTGGTTAATTAAAATTAATCAGTGTACAATTTATAGTTTATAAATATATGCCATATGATTGTAACTCCATGTATTTTTTATTGCACTATTATTATAATATTTTGTGCTAGCTTTTATGCAGATTACAGATGATTAGCTTTTGGTAGAATTCCCAGTTAATTTATTATTCACAAAGTGCACTGTTTGTCAGGATTGGAGCTTCTGTCTATGGAATTTCTAATCTTATGACTTGTCAGTAGAATTTTAAATTCTGTCGACAGAAGCTCCAACAACAAAGAATAAAATTTCAGTTATCTTGCATTTGGTAATACAATAGTCCCTATCTCAATGTATAATATATATGATATACATATATGCACACATAGCAGTGTGCACAACCTCTAGTCTCCAGCTAGTATGCAGTGATTCATATTGTTATCAGTCCTGTTTATTCAACATAATCAATGCACAGTTGGCACTTTGTAAAACTAAAGTTAAGAATGTAATGCACTCTGATGGCTTCTATCATGTGAAAATTGATATTTTATTTAATGTTCACAATATTGCCCTTTTTAAATTTTTCTAATCCTAATGTTAATTTCAGCAAGTTATCAAATGTTTTCGTCAAAATCTAAAAGCCTGGAACTATTTATGATTTGATATACACTTATCATTTATGGCGATTGTATTGTGTCAAATCATTTTCTGTTTTTGCCATATTTGGTCATTTTGCTTCCGCAGTTTATATTAACCTCGCACATGGCAGATATATGATTGTGACTACCTTGTTTATCAGGATATTTAACATTGATAAAAAAGGTGTACAGCAGGTATATGATTAACATACAAACCAAAATATGTGTTTCGCAGTGTTTATGACATTTGAATTACAACTATAGATAATTGAAGCGCTCTGTTAATTTACAAAAAAATTGGAAGGCTTTTGACCTTTAATCTAGAAACTTAGTAACATTGATTTAGTTTTTTACACCCTGTTCATTCCGAGTACATTCTATGCACAGTTCAGCCCGTTAGAGGGCTTAATACAATTGATTTTTATGACTTGTTAGATTGTCGGTAAAATATGTTAAAAACTTAGCGTCAAACATATTAATTAATATCAGCTCCATAATTAGACTCCTCATGTCCAGTCATTATTTACCACATAAAGCACCAGCTGTGTGTGTTGTGTCCAAAAACATATAGTTATTCCCTCACTATTTGTGAGTACATGACTTACATGGTTCCATTATGTCCAGAAATAGTAAACCATTTCTTTACAAATGCGTAAATCATTATGTACTCATGTAGGACAAAACTATAATCAAACCAAGCAGCAGTTCATTCCCCACTACAAAATTATACACATTATGTTCACATATAGGGCACCTTGACTAATTACATATATATGTATTAAATATGCCCTCTTCAAGAATAAACCCATATCAAATGGTCACACTTGGTTCTTTATGTATCGTTATACACACAATGTCCACATATAACACACCCATGCCTACACATGTGTATCCATTATGTCCTCTTGTAGAACAGAGTTGCTGTCTGCTCAGAGACATTTGAATGAAAGAACTCCTTACCTCGATGGGATGGATGAACGCCACTGATTGGTTAATACACCTCTATGTTTGTGTACAAATTTCACTGATTTCACCCTCAGTTGAACCTCTTTGAGTGGAACTCTGTTTTGTGGAATTATTGCATTAGGCTCTTTCATCTATCTCCAGACAGACTGTACATTCATGAAAGTTCTTTTTCTTCATTGATGCAAGTGGGAAAGCTGGTAGTTGCTTGCCGTTGGTTGGCAGTTTACAGTACAGAACCTTGACCAACTGCATGTACTGGTTTCCTCTGCACATAAAACTACCTGCAATGATATGACCTATACATTGTGTTGAAAGTGATGTTAAAATCCAAATAAATAAATAAATAAATTCACTGACACAAAGACTCCTAAGCCATGGTAGAATCAGGTGATTCCTTTGTGGCAAAAATGATAGACTGTGACAGACTGCACAAATTCTTTCTCTCTAAACTTTGTGAGAGCTTCCTCTTTTACCCAAATTTTTACTGGAAAATGACAATTTTTTTTTTTACCACAAGCCAAATTTGATTTTTTGATCCTATTTAGACTCATTAAAACTACATGTTTTCCTATTACATTAAGGTTCCACTAAACAGAGTTCAACTCTACAGTTGTAGTGTTAGGGCAATATGATCATTTCCTGTATCGTGTCCAAACTGTCTTTTCTGAGATGCAATGGCATAAGATAGAGTGTTATCGATCCTATATTGGATCATAATATCTTTCAAACTTGTCACAATCTCAGGAAATGACAAACCTACAGATTCCAGGTCCGTTCACACTACAATGGGGTCATTCCATTGCCTGGAACTAGTTGTTTTTTTCACACACACACAAAATATTAAGTACACTATCATGCACTGATAAAAATTAAAGATATCTAACTTATACAGTGATTTTGTGAATTTCTGGATTTAGTAACAGTGAAACCAAGTTTCTCAAAAGTTTGATTTTAAATAATAATCACAACAATGAGGATGATGAACATGTCACCATGACTCCACTGTATTGATGACTGACTCTGATAGTACTGCTAACATTATCATTGGAGCCCATTTACAGTCAAACAAACCTATTTACAGCGGTACAACCTTGAGGGAACATTTAATATGATAGGACAAAACCCCTTTTGCAATATATTGCAACATATTGTATGGTTTTGAACTTTTGGTGAAGGTTACAGTGAACCTTGGTACATATTGGGCTCCAGCGAAAATGTTTAGTATATATGTGTGTTTGTAAAGATTTTTGTAGTGTTCTAGAAACTGTGAATGCTGCAATTTACCAGGATATTGTTTTCTTTTCAAGCCCTCACTTCTTATTTAACAAGCAAGGAAGATACCAGCCCTGGCATTTAGTTCAAAACTCCAAATTATCACTTGCTTCAAGTAATAAAATTGTCTTGGGTACACTTCTTAGAACTATACATTTTATTTGCCATCAATATACTTAATTAACAAGTCCTCTGTGGCTTAGTGGTTAGCAGGTTTGGCATCTAATCACAGGCTGTCACCCCTGTGTGGTGTTCATAAATGACAATGCTGAGGACCTGTCCCAATGTGACCTTGGCTGTTGAACAGGACGTAAAACCTTGACATTACCCAGTATTTGATAAACCAAAACTGCCACTATGAATCCACGTGTGTCATATTTGAACTAAATACCCATGTGACGAGGGGCCACGGTGGCAGAGTGGTAACACTCTCGCCTCCCACCTCTGAGGCCGGGGTTCGGTTCCCGGCACGGCCTCAAGTTGGAAACCTGGTAGTTGCTTACTGTTGGTCGGCAGTTTACAGTACAGAACCCTGACGAACTGTATGTACTGGTTTCCTCTGCCCTTCCAACTACCAGTCATGATATGACCTGTACAGTGTTGAAAGCGACGTAAAGCCCCAAATAAGTAAATAAACATTCCCATGTGACTATTATTGAAATGTATAGTGAACTGTTTGAACAAACCTTCGGTCTTTGAAAAGAAAAGTTGATGGTAGCTGTATTGTTGTGTAGCTGTAGTAACCAGTGTAACATCTGCTTAGGTCCACATTTAACCAGTGCTTAGTACTCACACAAAGAATGACTTGCCACTCACTGTAACATTGACAGTTCTTCCTGTAAATAATGTGTTCCTTCCTCAATTAATACTTTACTCTTTCCTTGCAGTGATGTTTCAGTTTTCCCATTGTTTTTGTGTCCTTATTTTCACCACATTTTTACTATTTTTTTTTCTATCTCTGAAAACATTTACATCTTCCTCTGTCATTGTCAAAAACCAACAATGTCTTAAAAAATTGGCAAGTTTTTATGGACCAGTTAAAATTGGGCAAGTTGTCAAGTATGTCATGTCAGGCCTGGCTTCAAAATTTACTGAAAGTTTTACTGCCTTGTGATAGAATCAGATATACATAGTGTGATATAAAACACCCTAGTGCAAGTCCTCTGTAACTTTGACAAAATGGTAAAAAGAAATAAAATTCTGTCCATAAAGAAGGTGTTTGCTGGTGAACCCTATCAATCTGATAACAGTTGATGACCAGTCTGATAACAGTTGCAGCCATTTTTCTTCTAAATACTTTGTTTTATATCAGTATATATTGCCATAGTTATATCGTTGGATCAGAGAGGAACTTTTTTTTTTTTTTATACTTGTGCAAATTTTGTTTTCGGATGACGGAGACACTTATTGGCCATATTTGTGCCAAATTTATTATTGGATCACAGAGGTATATAATTGTCAGTGCCTGCAGCCTGTAGAATTTTCAGCTTACCATGTCGGATAAGTACCAATTAAGTAATTGTGAAAAGCCACAGTCATATGCTGTTACAGGACTGTCTTTTCAAGTTTTCTGGTGTGATTCTTTTTTCTCCATTCATCTCTCTCTATATATGTACACACATGTTGCTTACTCTTGGAGTCAGTGAAAATATATTTTATTCCGGTCAGACAGGTGTTGGTATTATCATAAGTAGCATTTTAGTTTTTAAAATCAGTTATATCGGTAAATTTAACTGTTAGAGGGGATTTGAACAGATTCAGTTTAACCATTCTGAACCCCCAACCCCACCCCACCAAAAAACAAAAATTTTTTTGCAAAAATGATCATTGAAATTTGGTTTGTTAGATAGGATAGAGCATTTAATTTTATGTTTGAAGGAATGTATGTATTTTAGAAATATCGGTTTTATTTTCTAGAGCTTTTAACTGAAAAGTTTTTTATTAAAAAATTAGTGTATATTAAAGTTTTACTGATATCATCTTAGAATGTGTGTTGTAACATGTCAGAATGACATACTAATAAGTACCAGTAGATTCATTTCACATTATGGTTTATTTTTATTTCAAAAAATACTCAGCGCTTAGTTGCAATATAAGAAAGAATCATTGAGAGACAGTAATACAGTCTGGGATCCATGGGCCTTAGATAATGTGTTAATATAGAAATTAAGCACTAAATGTCAGCGTACATGAGAGTAGATAATGGACGCGTTCTGTACAAGATGGTTATTCGAACTCGTGCATTATTTTCTAAGCTGATTCTTCTGTATGTACTATGCATACATGTGACCTTCAAAAGGTTATTACCTTTGCCAAAGAGATTGTGTTTTTTTTAGGGGGGGGGGGTTGCCTTTGTTGGTATGTGTGTATGATTACTGCAAAACTAATGAATGCATGTTTATGAAAAATTAATAAGTGGGTATGGCCTGAGCAAAGAAGTGATTAAATTATAAGTTCTGGCTCACACGAAAGTTCTGGATCACATCCTATAATTGGTCTATATACATTGTCAAATAAATCCCAAATATAAAACTGTCCTGTTTCGATAAAAAAGCAATATTTGGGTGAAATTACAATATGGGGTTTTTGGGCTACCTTGGCAGAGGGTCTGCACTCAAAGAGTGCTCTCTATTTACCAATGGTATCAACAAATGCAGTGTGATTCGATTTCTCTAGCAAGTATGTGAACAGGCAAATGTCGTGACTTTTACCAGAATCAGGTTCGTGTGCATTTTGTTTGCAACATATCACACTTATTGGAAAGATAATAGCAATGATGATATGTTCTTCAGTATGTTTAACTACTTTTCAGAGTTTTAGATTCTCAGATGTCATGACAGTGTTTCTATGAAGAATCCAGCATTTTATGAATCTAGCTTGTGAACATGCACGTTCTACATTTTACTCCCATCATGACTAATATTAACTATTATACATGTATAATAAGTAGCTCATTACCTCAGGGGAAGTTACCTTGAGTATGTATTATGTTAGAGCTTTATAGCAACCTCACTACAGTGACTGTAAAAGTAATATGACTTCTATTGAATGAATCCGTACCGGACATATATATGCCACTAATGCCAGTCTATAGCAATCTGCATAGTGTTGTTGTATAATGTTTTTAAACATACAAGGAACACCCAGAACTGGATACAGAGTTATCATAACAATATGTGTTCATGTATGGTGTTATATGCTGTTGTAGTGATATATTGGAGTTTTGTGTCATGCATGCCTGTATGTAAGGACTGTATGCATTCTCAGTGCTGTTGTCACAGTAATGATGTTGTTTTAGAGTCAATACTCCTCGGTTTGTATCACAATATGATATCTGTATGGTATGCAGTTGCTGTGATATGTTGGAGATTTACGCTATGTGCCTCTGTGTATACATGACACTGTGTGTATTTGTGTGTGCTAACCACTGTTGTAGCGTACAGCGCATGACTAACTACGAGCTGATGATGAGCATGACTAACCACAATTACATTCTCGGCTCCAACTACGTGTCTAACGGTAGCCCTGACTAGATAAGATACTAGAGAATAAGAGATAATTCAAAGTTATACTATACTTACCTGTAAGGTGAAGTTTGTAATTTTACTGATCACCAGTCTGGAGCTGAGGACTTATTTGAGAAAACACCCTGCCATTCTCCATATGTTTTCCGCACAAACACAAATATCCAGAAAGAACATTGAAGTAACACATATGAAGGCTATGAAGAAGAATGACAAAAGCGTGTCTATGTTGGCAGAATGCTATCTCCGATAAGCTTTACTGTGAAAGATTGGTGTGAGCTAAAATTATGCTATGTTGCAGTAAACATCCCAGCCCTACCAGGGCATAAAATCATACTGTATGGTTTATTCAACCTGAGCAAATACAAAAATTGAAAGGAACCACTTTCTACTATCCCCACCTTTCCCATTCAGATGAATGAGAGGGTATTGTAATCAGTTTTGTCTGTCTGTTTGTCCATGTGCATAACTTGATAGCTATACATCAGATCTGTGTAAGTTCTGATCTAGATCCAAGTCGAGTCTAAAGAATTTTTTTCATTTATTTTTTACAAATATTTCACACTTATTGCACACAGAATGTGACAGCATAGAATACTATATAGAATATAGAATATAGAAAGGAAGGTGTGTAGTGGGGTAAGTAAGTGCAAACCAATTAAAGAAGGAGAAATGAGAAGACAAGATGGTGGGCACACTGTAAGCCTCTTTTTCAATTTCAAACAACTGGATCAAGGACACATCTACAATGACATTCATTGATGGTTTTTACACCATTACCTGTGGGCAAGGGTTTGTGACTTCTCAGGCACTACTGGTTATTGAATGTAATAAATTTTTCCAAACTGTCAGGACACAGTATCTTGATTGAAAGTCAAATGGCCTTGTGGGTAGGCAGGCTTGGCGTCTGATCACATTCAGTCACCTCTGTGTGTTCTCAACTCCTAAAAGTGACAATTCAGAGAAGCTGTCCCAGTATGACCCCGCTGTTGAATGGGATGTTAACCCCAAGTTGGACCTTTGTCCAAGACCAGTATAAATAGTCTCTCCATTGTAAAGATGCTTCTTTTGACAATTTTGAAATTCCATTTTTGTACATCAGCATCTGAGAGTAAGGTTTCATAAATTTGGCACTTTACAGATGTTTCCGTTATGAGTCGCCATAGGCTATCAGTGGAAACAACCAGTGTCTGCAAACAGACAAACCCATGGGTATCGCCAAAAAATAACAAAAACAATTTTGGATTTAAAATCCACATCCAGAGTCAAAACCATCTGTGAGGAGGACTGAACCGTGCATAGACCCTACCTTGTGTGAAAATAATACCCGGATCTGATATATAGTTTTCAATATATACACACAGACAAACAGACAAGACCACAGTAACCCTCGCCTTGCAAGGATAATTTCGCTGAACCTTGGGCATATGTGTGTGGAGGTCACAAGTTCAAATCTCAGTCTTTGGTTAAAGTGGCAGTAGCTTGCTGGTATATTACAGAATCTTGACCAACTGGTATGGATTGCTTTCCTCCACCTAGAAGTGGGAACATTTTCCACAATTCAAAATCTGTTTTTGGGACTTTGAAATGAAACGAAATCCGGTATTTGTAACACTAGTCACTGAACTGGTACATCTGATGCAATAAATGCAATGCAATGAACCTACACAGTATGTTGAAATCAACTTTTGACTGAAATGAATAAAAAGTGCATAATTAAATAATATTGTAAAAAGTGTGGGTTGGGCACTAGTACAGATGTTTACTGCAAATGGCGCCTCTACAAGAAAAGCTTTACAGTTGTTAATTTACTTGTTCATTTTAGTTGATAAATCATTAACAAGTTTTGAAAGTAAATTCAAGAGCCCCCCAGAATTATATGCTAACTTCTGGTATCAGACCTTACTGAAAGAGTAAAGTCATATTGGGGAAAAAAGGTTTGTGAAATGAACAGAAGGGGCATCTTGCAGTATTACAACAATATGTGAGCACAAGCTTGGAACTGCCAGATTGGCAGGGTAGAAATGAAAACATACCATTTATTACATATTTGGATAATTAAGAAGGCCAGATAGGGGAAGCTCCTCTGTAATTGGTTTCTAGATAAGCCCTTCTCATCCACAAAGTTAATGCATCAAAATTCATCCTTTTTTCACTCATCAACTTATCTGTAGTATTGAAGGGCTCAGAGGACATTACATTGATAACTGCTTTCTTTAAGTTACATACGCTGTGATAAAATGTGAACTATACATTTTTATTTGCCAGTTTTAATCATCACTATTTAGACACATATAAAGTAAACTGTTTTTCGTTTATGGATAACCAAACTATTTTTACTATTGTTTATGCAGTAGTCTTGCTATATAATGCACTTTATGTTTTTATATTTATTACTTTGTCAGTTCAAGTTTTATTTTCATTTTCTCTGCAGTGTATTGTGCACGGTGTAACAGTTTTGTTTTGACTCCCTTTGTTCTTTTCCCCCCGCAGGCCTTCTGAGATGGTGAGGGACATCAGTCAGAGCACACCATACTGAGAGGGAAAAGGGAAGAAAAAAATACACTGCTACAACAAAAGTAATGGAACAGTGGGAAAAATACACTGCAGGACAAAAGCATGGAACATTTGTACAATATATTCTAAAGCTTAGTGTTTTGGTTGTTGATCAGCCTGAAAGTATGATATGTAAAAAGGATTATTGCAAAATACACAGGTCATAGAAATTTTTAAAAATTCTTATTCGTAAAATTTTTTTTCTCCAGAAAATGCTTATATTCTGAGAAAATCCTTATTGTAAGAATAAGACCGTTACTAAATCAGCTGAAGTAGCTAAAATTAGTGCTCAGTGGGAATTTTAACCTTTTTCTCGGTAGATGGTCACATTGCCATTTACCTCTTTTTTAAATTAAATTTTTAATGACCTTTTTCATAAAATTGAAGTATTTTTCTGGTAGTCTATAAGTCTGTACACACAAAACAATCTGTATTTTGAAACAATGCTTCAAGTTTTACCATATATCATCAGTAGGTATCGCAATAGCATTATAAAACAGAATATTTGAACTGAAAAGACCAGAGCTTCCTTACTTGTGGTCCCATTCTACTGTATTGTAGTCTATTTTGTCCAGTTTTTAAGGCTGGTCTCTAAGCATAACAAATTAGATCAGTGTGGATGTGTACAGGCCTTTAGATTCAGTTTAAAAGTACTTCAACGGCAAAGCCTAACTCTGTGATGTCACGTACCATTTTATGGTGCAGGTTCGTAGTTAAAACTTTATAAATATGTAAAGAGAAGACATGTCAAGTTGAAGAATTCACAAGTCATACTTGGTGCAGTTATGTACACAGAACTAGATTGATTAGTCACAGTGTTCAGATTCTTCTGTATTTCACATTTCACGTTTTTCATATTGGTGTATTTCACATTCTATATTCAGTCATTGTTTTAACGTTTTTCAATTTGTTATATGTGCTATATTGTATTATTACCTCATATTATTGTAGTGTATGCATCACTAATGATTAAAATCATTACAGAGTCGTGTGTTGTACATATTATTGAAATGTGTCTGTATTGGGTTTATTGAAATTAAGGTAATTTGTAAAAGTGGGGGAACCCTCTCTCAACACCAAAAATCAGGTAGAATTACATTGTCAAACTAATGAAGCCTGCCCTCGTATCCAAACAGGATTTGCAATAAGTTATGGCCCATAAACAATTGCAATTTGATTGTTAAACTTCGTGAGTAAAATTAATTCCTTGAGTAAGAGTGGGTTTCTCTATCCATTTGTCAATATTCTGAACGTCAAATTAATGTGACTGGTGGGGATGAAACACAGAGATTTGAAATACATGTATAAAGATTAAAAGCCTCGACTCTTTGGAATTAGCTGTTGTCATGTATAAACACTGAGTATTGTATCTAAAAATTGGTGTTTTTGTGATTTAATGCAAGAAACAAGTATTATTAGATTTTATTACATGAAAACATAACAGATTTTAGTGGTATTTTATATATGCACAAGCACTCCACCCTTAAATATGGAATCAAATTTTCACAAAATTTGACTTATTCAGCAAGCTTTAAGTACTCATTTGCATCCAAATACCCCCTTAAAAAAAGAAATTCAGTCAATTTGAAGATAAAACAGAACCGTTGCTTTGGTGTGCTAGGTTTTTATTGTTCGTTTTCCTCTACAAGCTATACAAGAGAAAATGTGTGTGTAATGCGAGTCCTTTATATATATTAATTTAAGTCCTTTTAAGAAGACACAAGTATGAGGTCCACTGGCGACTTGACTGTTGAAATTAATCTTATTAATATCTGAAATCCCTAGTGAAGAAGGAATATATTTCCCAGTAAACTGTGACCTGTTTCTCTTGCTCTTGTAATATATTGACTCCGCAGGATGGAGTTGTATCAGTAATGATACACAAACTAATTTGAACATGTAAATGCAATTATTTATAATTGTATATATCACAGAGTAGAAGATCTCAGATACGTTGTTACTGTGTATATTGGTACATAAATATGGCTTTGTAAATATGATGCCAGAATTGCAGATTAGTCATCAGGTTTGGCATATTGTCACTTGCCTCCTACCGCCGGGGTACTGGGGTCAGATCCAGCTGTGGCACCTGTTGTATTCAATGAGGGCCTGTCCTTATCTGGTTAAAGCTGTTGAAAGGGAGTTAAAACCCTTACTTGGTACTTGTTTGGAGTATACATTAATACTGTGTGGACAAACTTAAGAGCATTATTGTAGACATAGTATATTATCAGTGTTATGAACATCAAATATAACGTTAATTTTTAACAGATTGAAAATGGAAATGACCTGAATGAGTTAAAAGATATTGTGTTAGTGAAGATATAGATCGTAAGGCTTCAGAATGTCTACAGTACTTCATCCTGTGTGTATCTGAAAACTGAAGAAACATGTGCATTGTTTGCACTAGAAGTATCTGTATTTCAAACACTTCAAATAACAGAGATTCAGAAGTTTGTCTTTTGTTCTCTGCTTTATCACACTGATTGAGTTCTGGGGGCTCTCTCTATATATTTTTGTGTGTCTGATTACCAACACAATAAAGGGGCCACGTTGGTGCAAGTGGTAACACACTCTCCTCCCACCTCCGAGGTCAGCGGTTCAAACCTTTATGTGGAAAAGTTGGTAGTTGCTTATCGATGGTCAGCAGGTTACAGTACAGAACCCTGACCAACTGTACTGGTTTCCTCTGCCCACAAAACTACCCATCGTGATATGACCTGTACAGTGTTGAAAGCGACATAAAACCCCAAATAAATAAACCAACACAGTGGATGAGTTCTGTGCAAGGAGAGCATCTTAAGAATGTCATCTCAGATGTCAAGTTTTGAAAGACTATTCAAAAGATTTTGCAGAAAACCAGAGTTCAAATCTCAAGTAGGAATCAATGTATGGCTGTAAGAAATTAATAAAGACTTTAACAATTCACATATTACTTTACCATATTTCAGTCATATTAGATCATTAGTATAAATGACAAGCTAATATAAACTTAGGACCAAGGAGAAGAATTGTAAATATGCTAATGTTGGTGATAAAGATTGTTCAGTGGATTTTAATTGTCAAAAAGGAGTCCATATCTGGCAGTGACACTTGTATGTTTTATGATGTAACAGTTTGCATATTGTGATTGTTACTGTCAATTTAAATTGTATTACACATGTATAACATTGATAATGAAAAGTTACTCACTAGATGTAAAGTTCATAAACTAGCTGAAGATAGTAAGTATTATATTGTCAGTAATAAAGATTGTTCGCAAGATTTCACAAACGAGAATTTAAGTCATAAGCAGGAGGCATTAACTTGCAATGACGCTTTTGCATTTTATAACATAGCGATTTTGATATTGTTCCCATTGGATTTTAATTATAATGCAGTAGTAAGAGTGAAAAGTTGGTTAAAATATAAGGATCATAAAAAACCAGCAGAGGATTAGAAGTATGCCGTCATTAATACTAAAGGTTATTTGCAAAATTTCACAAAAGAAAATTTAACTTCTTTACCAACAGGTGTCAATATCTAGCAGTGACAATAATAGAAAGTTACACAAATATATAAACGATACACTAGCAAAGGATGTAAGTAATATTTTTATCACTATTGTTCATAAACATGTGGTCATACCTGTGAGTCACAGATTGCGAGCGGCTTTTTACTACATTATTGCAGATATCAATATCGTCATTTTATATGTATGTACTGTTGAAAAAAAAAATTTGTTATGTATGAAGGTTTGCTGTTTGAATGGTACATTAAATTTACAGTGTAATACATAAGACTTGAAAACATTTTCAGTGAGTCAAATCAAGTCAATCCTGTTATTTTTTTCCATCATTAAATACAATTAAATATGTACAAAGGCTCTATTAACTCAGTAATTATAATGCAGAGAGTATCAGTGAATCAGCATATGAGCAATGCTAGAACCTCATCACCAAAAAAAACAACTTCATGCATTAGTACAAGTTCTCTCTCAGTCACAGAAAACGGGAAAAGTGGCACTTGTTACTGGTAATATCAAGTTTTCAGGTCTATACTCATTTTCAATCAATTTGTGACTGTATATGGTTTGTGAAAAAAAAACATGAGAATTTTACGAATTGAATCATCTTCAAATATTTCTCATTTTATAGTCTTGTGATGAACCTTTAAACTTGCTGCAACATGGGAAATATGCTGCTTAATTAATAAATATAGAAGACAAAATACTGAAATTCTGAAACAGATAAATTAGACATAAATTAGGGGGAAAAAATCCATCAGTGTCATAAGATGTCTAATAATGCAAAGTAATATAAAGGGGGCTTCATACAGCAAATTTAACATACTGCAGTGAATTGTACAGTTGTTACTGTGGATGCGAGAGGTTTTTCTGTATTGTACTGTTGTCTTACATCTAGTCAGTTTATTGTAACAGTTGTATACAAAGTAGTATTAAAACAGATACAAAGTAAGCAAAAGTTTAAACAAGGACACCTCGGCCTGAGAAAAACTATTGTCTGACAACTAAAATGCTGGGCTTCAGGGTGGGGGTTACATAATTTTGGAACTTAATTTATTGTAAATTGTGTAATCTTGTTGCAATCTTCAAAAAGTGTGTTAAAGAGAGAAGTTTCAGGTTAAAAATCGAAGTAAATTTCAGGTGTTCTTTGCTAATTTAAAAGTCGACAAAAACCAATTCCCTAAAGTATTGCATATCATCTGTGTGACATTGAAATCTTCTATAGACCCTTGTATACTGCTGGGGTGTGTAAATTAATTGGCCATGCTTCTCAATGCCTATTAACCCCTTGACATTTTGTATATTTTCTCTGTGTGTGTAATCTCTGGTCACTGTTTTGCATTCCAGTAGTACTTGTGATTTAAAATAAAAAGACAGTTGAACCCCTATAACTAGAAGTATTTCTGTTGAAATTTACCCTGTTAAATGGAAATCTTAGTTATGTAGAAATTTTTGTTTCTGCCCGTTGAGAAGACTTACAGTACAAGGTATAAGCTGTATCTTCCTGGGTGGAAAACTGTTTTAACCACTTCACAGCCATGTAAATGTGTCAATAGAATTGCTGTAGAATGTGTGGCGTTTCTCAGTTGTAATGATTTCCCTCATGTTCCAAGTAAACACACTATGATTGTGGGTTTGAACCTAGCTCATGACAAAACAATGTGGGATGTACCGAGGTACTGGGTACATTGTTTATCGACATTAAGTATTTATTCTTTTGGGGAGAGGGGTTGCCAGTATTGCAGCATATATCAATAAAAATGGGCAACTTTAAAGAAACAATTCAAATATTATAAAGAACCCCTAAATCTGAAGAAATGATTAACTTCTTAAATGTTTGTAGATTGTAAGTATTCTTGATCAGAACTGCCATGTTTTGTTTTGATGAACTTAACTTCATGTTAGCCGGTTTGATCCATAGTTGGAATGGCTACAAGACAATAAATGCCAGAAGAAAATAGTAACGTGGGAAATACTGAAGCTGTTTAAAAGGAATGTTCAAAACCAAGTTCTGGAAAGTTCTGTAAGCATTTGCAACAAAAAATCTGTAAAACTCTCACTTCATTCTAACTGAAAAGTGATATACAAGACTAGTATTAAAAGTACAATTGTGACATTCTTCAGGTGTTCTGAGAAGTGGAGTAAATTAAGTTAAATTCTGTTGTGTGGGTAATGTTGGTTCTTCTGAGTGTACATGTATTGTTACAGTATCAAGAAATCACAAATAAACTTTCTGTCACAAAGTACAATGTATTTAAATTATCTTTTGGAGTGTTATACTCTACTTTAAATATTGGATAGTAAATGGTGGATAGTAAATATCAGAATATCCATGTGTTTTAGAAAAACTTGTTGAAAGTTTTAATATTATCCAGTGGAGGTATCACAATAAAAATGCCTTCTATCTCATCATTGGTCCTTGGGATTTGGAAAGTGAGACAAAGTGTAGGATATCATGGATGGCAAATCATTTGATGAGTCTCATTTGACCATTAAACTTATGATTGTCGCTGACCTTGGAGCACTCTTTCACTTTTACATAGTGATGCCTATACTTTTCCAGCGAGTACATCTTGCATCGGGCCACAGATAAATCTTTGGTCTAGCTAAATTAATAAATCTGTCAACTTTTTTGTTTATGTTTACCACCCAATTCAGAGAAATTAGGATTTTTGGTAGATGTTAAATGTCAGAAATCTAAAACCACCAAATTCTTACTGGAATGATGTACATTTCATCTAATAACATGTTTTATGATATAATGACCAACAATCAATTAAAATAATTAAGGGTCCCTAAAAGGGCGCTTAGCGGCCACGGTGGCAGAGTGGGAACACTCTCGCCTCCCGCCTCTGAGGCCGGGGTTCGATCCTCGCACGGTTTCACGTGGGAAAGCTGGTAGTTGCTTGCCGTTGGTCGGCAGTTTACAGTACAGAACCCTAACGAACTCTATGTACTGGTTTCCTCTGCCCTTCCAACTACCCGTCGTGATATGACCTGTACAGTGTTGAAAATGACGTAAAACCCCAAATAAACAAACAAACTAAAAGGGCGCTTATTAAGCGTCCCGCAAGGGACGCTTGTTTGTGTATGGGAGAGCTTCTGGCTCCGCCGGCTCCGCATTTTGTTTTCCTTATAACTCTGTAACCGTTAGGCGGATTCTTTTCAAATTTGGCAGGTTTAGGCAGTAGCCTTGGGGAATTTTTTTGAATATGCTGCAGTGACATTTCAACCAATCAGAGAGGTCACATGACCAAAAATGTCTTTTTTCGATGGGGAAGCTTGTCCGGATGATAACTTGAAAGGAATTTTATCAATTCACCTGAAACTTGGCAAATACATTCATTCTATTAAAATCTGGAAATCATTAGATTTTGGCATTGATTGGTCAAGAAGTGGCCGAGTAATTAATGATTAATTAATCATTATGAATTTTCCAAATAAGGAAAACACAAAAATGCTTATATCTCGAAAACCGTGCTAGATAGAGCGATTTCGACGAAATTTTTGACCCGCAGGGTATCTCTGCGGAGTAGTTTTCCCAATTTTCCAAAAAAATTTTATCTCGCCCAAAATGGCGGCCATTTTGAATTTTCGAAATTTTCGCAAAAATTGCAAAACACAAAAATGCTTATATCTCAAAAACCGTGCTAGATAGAGCAATTTCGACAAAATTTTTGACCCGCAGGATATCTCTGCGGTTTACTTTTCCCAATTTTCAAAAAATTTTTGTCTCGCCAAAAATGGCGGCCATTTTGAATTTTCGAAATTTTCGCAAAAATTGCAAAACACAAAAATGCTTATATCTCGAAAACCGTGCTAGTTAGAGCGATTTCAACGAAATTTTTGACCCGCAGGGTATTTCTGCGGAGTAGTTATCCCAATTTTGAAAAAAAAAATTTCTCGCCAAAAAGGGGGGCCATTTTGAATTTTCGAATTTTTCGCAAAAATTGCAAAACATAAAAATGCTTGTATCTCGAAAACCCTGCAAGATAGAGCGATTTCGACGAAATTTTTGACCCGCAGGGTATATCTGCAGAGCAGCCATGCCAATTTTCAAAAAAATTTTATCTCGCCAAAAATGGCGGCCATTTTGAATTTTTGAATTTTTCGCAAAAATTGCAAAACATAAAAATGCTTATATCTCGAAAACCCTGCTAGATAGAGCGATTTCGACGAAATTTTTGACCTGCAGGGTATCTCTGCAGAGTAGCCATGCCAATTTTCAGACAAAAAATTTCTCGCAAAAAATGTCGGCCATTTTGAATTTTCGAATTTTTCGCAAAATTGCAAAACACAAAAATGCTTATATCTCGAAAACCGTGCTAGATAGAGCGATTTCGACGAAATTTTTTACCCACAGGGTATCTCTACAGAGTAGCCATGCCAATTTTCAAAAAAAATTTATCTTGCCAAAAATGGCGGCCATTTTGAATTTTCGAATTTTTGCGCAAAAATTGCAAAACACAAAAATGCTAATATTTCGAAAACCGTGCTACATAGAGCGATTTCGACGAAATTTTTTATCTTCAGGGTATCTCTGCAGAGCAGCTATCCCAAAGAGCTTTCACTTGGTGAAGTTTCAGACCCATAGCTAATTGCTCACCTACTCAAAAAGAGTAAATGCGAATTACCTCTAAAAGTATTGCAGATGGCCAATTTTTCTCAAATAACTCATTCACCTACTTTTGGAAGAGCTTTCACTTGGTGAAGTTTCAGACCCGTAGCTAATTACTCACCTACTCAAAATGAGTAAATGCTAATTATCTCAAAAACTATTGCGGATACCCAATTTTTATCAAATAACTCATTCGTGTACTTTTGGGAGAGCTTTCACTTGGTGAAGTTTCAGACCCGTAGATAATTACTCACCTACTCAAAATGAGTAAATGCGAATTATCTCTTAAAAGTATTGCAGATAGCCAATTTTTCTCAAATAACTCATTCACCTACTTTTGGGAGAGCTTTCACTTGGTGAAGTTTCAGACCCATAGCTAATTACTCACCTACTCAAAATGAGTAAATGCGAATTATCTCTAAAAGTATTGCAGATAGCCAATTTTTCTCAAATAACTCATTCACCTACTTTTGGGAGAGCTTTCACTTGGTGAAGTTTCAGACCCACAGCTAATTACTCACCTACTCAAAATGAGTAAATGCGAATTATCTCTAAAAGTATTGCCGATAGCCAATTTTTGTCAAATTAATCATTCACCTACTTTTGGGAGAGCTTTTACTTGAAGTTTCAGACCCATAGCTAATTACTCACCTACTCAAAATGAGTAAATGCGATTTATCTCTAAAAGTATTGCAGATAGCCAATTTTTCTCAAATAACTCATTCACCTACTTTTGGGAGAGCTTTCACTCTGTGAAGTTTCAGACCCATAGCTAATTACTCACCTACTCAAAATGAGTAAATGCGAATTATCTCTAAAAGTATTGCAGATAGCCAATTTTTCTCAAATAACTCATTCACCTACTTTTGGCAGAGCTTTCACTTGGTGAAGTTTCAGACCCATAGCTAATTACTCACCTCAAAATGAGTAAATGCGAATTATCTCTAAAAGTATTGCAGATAGCCAATTTTTCTCAAATAACTCATTCACCTACTTTTGGGAGAGCTTTCACTCTGTGAAGTTTCAGACCCATAGCTAATTACTCACCTACTCAAAATGAGTAAATGCGAATTATCTCTAAAAGTATTGCAGATAGCCAATTTTTCTCAAATAACTCCTTCACCTACTTTTGGCAGAGCTTTCACTCTGTGAAGTTTCAGACCCATAGCTAATTACTCACCTACTCAAAATGAGTAAATGCGAATTATCTCTAAAAGTATTGCAGATAGCCAATTTTTCTCAAATAACTCATTCACCTACTTTTGGGAGAGCTTTCACTCTGTGAAGTTTCAGACCCATAGCTAATTACTCACCTACTCAAAATGAGTAAATGCGAATTATCTCTAAAAGTATTGCAGATAGCCAATTTTTCTCAAATAACTCATTCACCTACTTTTGGCAGAGCTTTCACTTGGTGAAGTTTCAGACCCATAGCTAATTACTCACCTACTCAAAATGAGTAAATGCGAATTATCTCTAAAAGTATTGCAGATAGCCAATTTTTCTCAAATAACTCATTCACCTACTTTTGAGAGAGCTTTCACTCTGTGAAGTTTCAGACCCATAGCTAATTACTCACCTACTCAAAATGAGTAAATGCGAATTATCTCTAAAAGTATTGCAGATAGCCAATTTTTCTCAAATAACTCATTCACCTACTTTTGGGAGAGCTTTCACTTGGTGAAGTTTCAGACCCATAGCTAATTATTCACCTACTCAAAATGAGTAAATGTGAATTATCTCTAAAAGTATTGCAGATAGCCAATTTTTCTCAAATAACTCATTCACCTACTTTTGGGAGAGCTTTCACTCTGTGAAGTTTCAGACCCATAGCTATTTATTCACCTACTCAAAATGAGTAAATGTGAATTATCTCTAAAAGTATTGCAGATACCCAATTTTTATCAAATACTCATTCATCTACTTGTGGGAGAGCTTTCACATGGTGAAGTTTCAGACCCATAGCTAATTATTCACCTACTCAAAATGAGTAAATGCGAATTATCTCTAAAAGTATTGCATATAGCCAATTTTTCTCAAATAACTCATTCACCTACTTTTGGGAGAGCTTTCACTCGGTGAAGTTTCAGACCCATAGCTATTTATTCACCTACTCAAAATGAGTAAATGTGAATTATCTCTAAAAGTATTGCAGATACCCAATTTTTCTCAAATAACTCATTCACCTACTTTGGGGAGAGCTTTCACTTGGTGAAGTTTCAGACCCATAGCTAATTACTCACCTACTCAAAATGAGTAAATGCGAATTATCTGTAAATGTATTGCATATAGCCAATTTTTCTCAAATAACTCATTCACCTACTTTTGGGAGAGCTTTCACTTGGTGAAGTTTCAGACCCACAGCTAATTACTCACCTACTCAAAATGAGTAAATGCGAATTATCTCTAAAAGTATTGCCGATAGCCAATTTTTGTCAAATTAATCATTCACCTACTTTTGGGAGAGCTTTTACTTGGTGAAGTTTCAGACCCATAGCTAATTACTCACCTACTCAAAATGAGTAAATGCGATTTATCTCTAAAAGTATTGCAGATAGCCAATTTTTCTCAAATAACTCATTCACCTACTTTTGGGAGAGCTTTCACTCTGTGAAGTTTCAGACCCATAGCTAATTACTCACCTACTCAAAATGAGTAAATGCGAATTATCTCTAAAAGTATTGCAGATAGCCAATTTTTCTCAAATAACTCATTCACCTACTTTTGGCAGAGCTTTCACTTGGTGAAGTTTCAGACCCATAGCTAATTACTCACCTACTCAAAATGAGTAAATGCGAATTATCTCTAAAAGTATTGCAGATAGCCAATTTTTCTCAAATAACTCATTCACCTACTTTTGGGAGAGCTTTCACTCTGTGAAGTTTCAGACCCATAGCTAATTACTCACCTACTCAAAATGAGTAAATGCGAATTATCTCTAAAAGTATTGCAGATAGCCAATTTTTCTCAAATAACTCATTCACCTACTTTTGGGAGAGCTTTCACTTGGTGAAGTTTCAGACCCATAGCTAATTACTCACCTACTCAAAATGAGTAAATGCGAATTATCTGTAAAAGTATTGCATATAGCCAATTTTTCTCAAATTAATCATTCACCTACTTTTGGGAGAGCTTTCACTTGTTGAAGTTTCAGACCCATAGCTAATTACTCACCTACTCAACATGAGTAAATGCGAATTATCTCTAAAAGTATTGCAGATAGCCAATTTTTCTCAAATAACTCCTTCACCTACTTTTGGCAGAGCTTTCACTCTGTGAAGTTTCAGACCCATAGCTAATTACTCACCTACTCAAAATGAGTAAATGCGAATTATCTCTAAAAGTATTGCAGATAGCCAATTTTTCTCAAATAACTCATTCACCTACTTTTGGGAGAGCTTTCACTCTGTGAAGTTTCAGACCCATAGCTAATTACTCACCTACTCAAAATGAGTAAATGCGAATTATCTCTAAAAGTATTGCAGATAGCCAATTTTTCTCAAATAACTCATTCACCTACTTTTGGCAGAGCTTTCACTTGGTGAAGTTTCAGACCCATAGCTAATTACTCACCTACTCAAAATGAGTAAATGCGAATTATCTCTAAAAGTATTGCAGATAGCCAATTTTTCTCAAATAACTCATTCACCTACTTTTGAGAGAGCTTTCACTCTGTGAAGTTTCAGACCCATAGCTAATTACTCACCTACTCAAAATGAGTAAATGCGAATTATCTCTAAAAGTATTGCAGATAGCCAATTTTTCTCAAATAACTCATTCACCTACTTTTGGCAGAGCTTTCACTTGGTGAAGTTTCAGACCCATAGCTAATTACTCACCTACTCAAAATGAGTAAATGCGAATTATCTGTAAAAGTATTGCAGATAGCCAATTTTTCTCAAATTAATCATTCACCTACTTTTGGGAGAGCTTTCACTTGGTGAAGTTTCAGACCCATAGCTAATTACTCACCTACTCAAAATGAGTAAATGCGAATTATCTCTAAAAGTATTGCAGATAGCCAATTTTTCTCAAATAACTCACTCACCTACTTTTGGGAGAGCTTTCACTTGGTGAAGTTTCAGACCCATAGCTAATTACTCACCTACTCAAAATGAGTAAATGTGAATTATCTCTAAAAGTATTGCAGATAGCCAATTTTTCTCAAATAACTCATTCACCTACTTTTGGGAGAGCTTTCACTTGGTGAAGTTTCAGACCCACAGCTAATTACTCACCTACTCAAAATGAGTAAATGCGAATTATCTCTAAAAGTATTGCCGATAGCCAATTTTTGTCAAATTAATCATTCACCTACTTTTGGGAGAGCTTTTACTTGGTGAAGTTTCAGACCCATAGCTAATTACTCACCTACTCAAAATGAGTAAATGCGATTTATCTCTAAAAGTATTGCAGATAGCCAATTTTTCTCAAATAACTCATTCACCTACTTTTGGGAGAGCTTTCACTCTGTGAAGTTTCAGACCCATAGCTAATTACTCACCTACTCAAAATGAGTAAATGCGAATTATCTCTAAAAGTATTGCAGATAGCCAATTTTTCTCAAATAACTCATTCACCTACTTTTGGGAGAGCTTTCACTTGGTGAAGTTTCAGACCCATAGCTAATTACTCACCTACTCAAAATGAGTAAATGCGAATTATCTGTAAAAGTATTGCATATAGCCAATTTTTCTCAAATTAATCATTCACCTACTTTTGGGAGAGCTTTCACTTGTTGAAGTTTCAGACCCATAGCTAATTACTCACCTACTCAACATGAGTAAATGCGAATTATCTCTAAAAGTATTGCAGATAGCCAATTTTTCTCAAATAACTCCTTCACCTACTTTTGGCAGAGCTTTCACTCTGTGAAGTTTCAGACCCATAGCTAATTACTCACCTACTCAAAATGAGTAAATGCGAATTATCTCTAAAAGTATTGCAGATAGCCAATTTTTCTCAAATAACTCATTCACCTACTTTTGGGAGAGCTTTCACTCTGTGAAGTTTCAGACCCATAGCTAATTACTCACCTACTCAAAATGAGTAAATGCGAATTATCTCTAAAAGTATTGCAGATAGCCAATTTTTCTCAAATAACTCATTCACCTACTTTTGGCAGAGCTTTCACTTGGTGAAGTTTCAGACCCATAGCTAATTACTCACCTACTCAAAATGAGTAAATGCGAATTATCTCTAAAAGTATTGCAGATAGCCAATTTTTCTCAAATAACTCATTCACCTACTTTTGAGAGAGCTTTCACTCTGTGAAGTTTCAGACCCATAGCTAATTACTCACCTACTCAAAATGAGTAAATGCGAATTATCTCTAAAAGTATTACAGATAGCCAATTTTTCTCAAATAACTCATTCACCTAATTTTGGCAGAGCTTTCACTTGGTGAAGTTTCAGACCCATAGCTAATTACTCACCTACTCAAAATGAGTAAATGCGAATTATCTGTAAAAGTATTGCAGATAGCCAATTTTTCTCAAATTAATCATTCACCTACTTTTGGGAGAGCTTTCACTTGGTGAAGTTTCAGACCCATAGCTAATTACTCACCTACTCAACATGAGTAAATGCGAATTATCTCTAAAAGTATTGCAGATAGCCAATTTTTCTCAAATAACTCCTTCACCTACTTTTGGCAGAGCTTTCACTCTGTGAAGTTTCAGACCCATAGCTAATTACTCACCTACTCAAAATGAGTAAATGCGAATTATCTCTAAAAGTATTGCAGATAGCCAATTTTTCTCAAATAACTCATTCACCTACTTTTGGGAGAGCTTTCACTCTGTGAAGTTTCAGACCCATAGCTAATTACTCACCTACTCAAAATGAGTAAATGCGAATTATCTCTAAAAGTATTGCAGATAGCCAATTTTTCTCAAATAACTCATTCACCTACTTTTGGCAGAGCTTTCACTTGGTGAAGTTTCAGACCCATAGCTAATTACTCACCTACTCAAAATGAGTAAATGCGAATTATCTCTAAAAGTATTGCAGATAGCCAATTTTTCTCAAATAACTCATTCACCTACTTTTGAGAGAGCTTTCACTCTGTGAAGTTTCAGACCCATAGCTAATTACTCACCTACTCAAAATGAGTAAATGCGAATTATCTCTAAAAGTATTGCAGATAGCCAATTTTTCTCAAATAACTCCTTCACCTACTTTTGGCAGAGCTTTCACTCTGTGAAGTTTCAGACCCATAGCTAATTACTCACCTACTCAAAATGAGTAAATGCGAATTATCTCTAAAAGTATTGCAGATAGCCAATTTTTCTCAAATAACTCATTCACCTACTTTTGGGAGAGCTTTCACTCTGTGAAGTTTCAGACCCATAGCTAATTACTCACCTACTCAAAATGAGTAAATGCGAATTATCTCTAAAAGTATTGCAGATAGCCAATTTTTCTCAAATAACTCATTCACCTACTTTTGGCAGAGCTTTCACTTGGTGAAGTTTCAGACCCATAGCTAATTACTCACCTACTCAAAATGAGTAAATGCGAATTATCTCTAAAAGTATTGCAGATAGCCAATTTTTCTCAAATAACTCATTCACCTACTTTTGAGAGAGCTTTCACTCTGTGAAGTTTCAGACCCATAGCTAATTACTCACCTACTCAAAATGAGTAAATGCGAATTATCTCTAAAAGTATTACAGATAGCCAATTTTTCTCAAATAACTCATTCACCTAATTTTGGCAGAGCTTTCACTTGGTGAAGTTTCAGACCCATAGCTAATTACTCACCTACTCAAAATGAGTAAATGCGAATTATCTGTAAAAGTATTGCAGATAGCCAATTTTTCTCAAATTAATCATTCACCTACTTTTGGGAGAGCTTTCACTTGGTGAAGTTTCAGACCCATAGCTAATTACTCACCTACTCAACATGAGTAAATGCGAATTATCTCTAAAAGTATTGCAGATAGCCAATTTTTCTCAAATAACTCCTTCACCTACTTTTGGCAGAGCTTTCACTCTGTGAAGTTTCAGACCCATAGCTAATTACTCACCTACTCAAAATGAGTAAATGCGAATTATCTCTAAAAGTATTGCAGATAGCCAATTTTTCTCAAATAACTCATTCACCTACTTTTGGGAGAGCTTTCACTCTGTGAAGTTTCAGACCCATAGCTAATTACTCACCTACTCAAAATGAGTAAATGCGAATTATCTCTAAAAGTATTGCAGATAGCCAATTTTTCTCAAATAACTCATTCACCTACTTTTGGCAGAGCTTTCACTTGGTGAAGTTTCAGACCCATAGCTAATTACTCACCTACTCAAAATGAGTAAATGCGAATTATCTCTAAAAGTATTGCAGATAGCCAATTTTTCTCAAATAACTCATTCACCTACTTTTGAGAGAGCTTTCACTCTGTGAAGTTTCAGACCCATAGCTAATTACTCACCTACTCAAAATGAGTAAATGCGAATTATCTCTAAAAGTATTGCAGATAGCCAATTTTTCTCAAATAACTCATTCACCTAATTTTGGCAGAGCTTTCACTTGGTGAAGTTTCAGACCCATAGCTAATTACTCACCTACTCAAAATGAGTAAATGCGAATTATCTGTAAAAGTATTGCAGATAGCCAATTTTTCTCAAATTAATCATTCACCTACTTTTGGGAGAGCTTTCACTTGGTGAAGTTTCAGACCCATAGCTAATTACTCACCTACTCAAAATGAGTAAATGCGAATTATCTCTAAAAGTATTGCAGATAGCCAATTTTTCTCAAATAACTCATTCACCTACTTTTGGGAGAGCTTTCACTTGGTGAAGTTTCAGACCCATAGCTAATTACTCACCTACTCAAAATGAGTAAATGTGAATTATCTCTAAAAGTATTGCATATAGCCAATTTTTCTCAAATTAATCATTCACCTACTTTTGGGAGAGCTTTCACTTGTTGAAGTTTCAGACCCATAGCTAATTACTCACCTACTCAACATGAGTAAATGCGAATTATCTCTAAAAGTATTGCAGATAGCCAATTTTTCTCAAATAACTCATTCACCTACTTTTGGGAGAGCTTTCACTTGGTGAAGTTTCAGACCCACAGCTAATTACTCACCTACTCAAAATGAGTAAATGCGAATTATCTCTAAAAGTATTGCCGATAGCCAATTTTTGTCAAATTAATCATTCACCTACTTTTGGGAGAGCTTTTACTTGGTGAAGTTTCAGACCCATAGCTAATTACTGACCTACTCAAAATGAGTAAATGCGATTTATCTCTAAAAGTATTGCAGATAGCCAATTTTTCTCAAATAACTCATTCACCTACTTTTGGGAGAGCTTTCACTCTGTGAAGTTTCAGACCCATAGCTAATTACTCACCTACTCAAAATGAGTAAATGCGAATTATCTCTAAAAGTATTGCAGATAGCCAATTTTTCTCAAATAACTCATTCACCTACTTTTGGCAGAGCTTTCACTTGGTGAAGTTTCAGACCCATAGCTAATTACTCACCTACTCAAAATGAGTAAATGCGAATTATCTCTAAAAGTATTGCAGATAGCCAATTTTTCTCAAATAACTCATTCACCTACTTTTGGCAGAGCTTTCACTTGGTGAAGTTTCAGACCCATAGCTAATTACTCACCTACTCAAAATGAGTAAATGCGAATTATCTCTAAAAGTATTGCAGATAGCCAATTTTTCTCAAATAACTCATTCACCTACTTTTGGGAGAGCTTTCACTCTGTGAAGTTTCAGACCCATAGCTAATTACTCACCTACTCAAAATGAGTAAATGCGAATTATCTCTAAAAGTATTGCAGATAGCCAATTTTTCTCAAATAACTCATTCACCTACTTTTGGGAGAGCTTTCACTTGGTGAAGTTTCAGACCCATAGCTAATTACTCACCTACTCAAAATGAGTAAATGCAAATTATCTGTAAAAGTATTGCATATAGCCAATTTTTCTCAAATTAATCATTCACCTACTTTTGGGAGAGCTTTCACTTGTTGAAGTTTCAGACCCATAGCTAATTACTCACCTACTCAACATGAGTAAATGCGAATTATCTCTAAAAGTATTGCAGATAGCCAATTTTTCTCAAATAACTCATTCACCTACTTTTGGGAGAGCTTTCACTCTGTGAAGTTTCAGACCCATAGCTAATTACTCACCTACTCAAAATGAGTAAATGCGAATTATCTCTAAAAGTATTGCAGATAGCCAATTTTTCTCAAATAACTCATTCACCTACTTTTGGCAGAGCTTTCACTTGGTGAAGTTTCAGACCCATAGCTAATTACTCACCTACTCAAAATGAGTAAATGCGAATTATCTCTAAAAGTATTGCAGATAGCCAATTTTTCTCAAATAACTCATTCACCTACTTTTGGGAGAGCTTTCACTTGGTGAAGTTTCAGACCCATAGCTAATTACTCACCTACTCAAAATGAGTAAATGCGAATTATCTGTAAAAGTATTGCATATAGCCAATTTTTCTCAAATTAATCATTCACCTACTTTTGGGAGAGCTTTCACTTGTTGAAGTTTCAGACCCATAGCTAATTACTCACCTACTCAACATGAGTAAATGCGAATTATCTCTAAAAGTATTGCAGATAGCCAATTTTTCTCAAATAACTCCTTCACCTACTTTTGGCAGAGCTTTCACTCTGTGAAGTTTCAGACCCATAGCTAATTACTCACCTACTCAAAATGAGTAAATGCGAATTATCTCTAAAAGTATTGCAGATAGCCAATTTTTCTCAAATAACTCATTCACCTACTTTTGGGAGAGCTTTCACTCTGTGAAGTTTCAGACCCATAGCTAATTACTCACCTACTCAAAATGAGTAAATGCGAATTATCTCTAAAAGTATTGCAGATAGCCAATTTTTCTCAAATAACTCATTCACCTACTTTTGGCAGAGCTTTCACTTGGTGAAGTTTCAGACCCATAGCTAATTACTCACCTACTCAAAATGAGTAAATGCGAATTATCTCTAAAAGTATTGCAGATAGCCAATTTTTCTCAAATAACTCATTCACCTACTTTTGAGAGAGCTTTCACTCTGTGAAGTTTCAGACCCATAGCTAATTACTCACCTACTCAAAATGAGTAAATGCGAATTATCTCTAAAAGTATTGCAGATAGCCAATTTTTCTCAAATAACTCATTCACCTACTTTTGGCAGAGCTTTCACTTGGTGAAGTTTCAGACCCATAGCTAATTACTCACCTACTCAAAATGAGTAAATGCGAATTATCTGTAAAAGTATTGCAGATAGCCAATTTTTCTCAAATTAATCATTCACCTACTTTTGGGAGAGCTTTCACTTGGTGAAGTTTCAGACCCATAGCTAATTACTCACCTACTCAAAATGAGTAAATGCGAATTATCTCTAAAAGTATTGCAGATAGCCAATTTTTCTCAAATAACTCATTCACCTACTTTTGGGAGAGCTTTCACTTGGTGAAGTTTCAGACCCATAGCTAATTACTCACCTACTCAAAATGAGTAAATGTGAATTATCTCTAAAAGTATTGCAGATAGCCAATTTTTCTCAAATAACTCATTCACCTACTTTTGGGAGAGCTTTCACTTGGTGAAGTTTCAGACCCACAGCTAATTACTCACCTACTCAAAATGAGTAAATGCGAATTATCTCTAAAAGTATTGCCGATAGCCAATTTTTGTCAAATTAATCATTCACCTACTTTTGGGAGAGCTTTTACTTGGTGAAGTTTCAGACCCATAGCTAATTACTCACCTACTCAAAATGAGTAAATGCGATTTATCTCTAAAAGTATTGCAGATAGCCAATTTTTCTCAAATAACTCATTCACCTACTTTTGGGAGAGCTTTCACTCTGTGAAGTTTCAGACCCATAGCTAATTACTCACCTACTCAAAATGAGTAAATGCGAATTATCTCTAAAAGTATTGCAGATAGCCAATTTTTCTCAAATAACTCATTCACCTACTTTTGGGAGAGCTTTCACTTGGTGAAGTTTCAGACCCATAGCTAATTACTCACCTACTCAAAATGAGTAAATGCGAATTATCTGTAAAAGTATTGCAGATAGCCAATTTTTCTCAAATTAATCATTCACCTACTTTTGGGAGAGCTTTCACTTGGTGAAGTTTCAGACCCATAGCTAATTACTCACCTACTCAAAATGAGTAAATGCGAATTATCTCTAAAAGTATTGCAGATAGCCAATTTTTCTCAAATAACTCATTCACCTACTTTTGGGAGAGCTTTCACTTGGTGAAGTTTCAGACCCATAGCTAATTACTCACCTACTCAAAATGAGTAAATGTGAATTATCTCTAAAAGTATTGCATATAGCCAATTTTTCTCAAATTAATCATTCACCTACTTTTGGGAGAGCTTTCACTTGTTGAAGTTTCAGACCCATAGCTAATTACTCACCTACTCAACATGAGTAAATGCGAATTATCTCTAAAAGTATTGCAGATAGCCAATTTTTCTCAAATAACTCATTCACCTACTTTTGGGAGAGCTTTCACTTGGTGAAGTTTCAGACCCACAGCTAATTACTCACCTACTCAAAATGAGTAAATGCGAATTATCTCTAAAAGTATTGCCGATAGCCAATTTTTGTCAAATTAATCATTCACCTACTTTTGGGAGAGCTTTTACTTGGTGAAGTTTCAGACCCATAGCTAATTACTGACCTACTCAAAATGAGTAAATGCGATTTATCTCTAAAAGTATTGCAGATAGCCAATTTTTCTCAAATAACTCATTCACCTACTTTTGGGAGAGCTTTCACTCTGTGAAGTTTCAGACCCATAGCTAATTACTCACCTACTCAAAATGAGTAAATGCGAATTATCTCTAAAAGTATTGCAGATAGCCAATTTTTCTCAAATAACTCATTCACCTACTTTTGGCAGAGCTTTCACTTGGTGAAGTTTCAGACCCATAGCTAATTACTCACCTACTCAAAATGAGTAAATGCGAATTATCTCTAAAAGTATTGCAGATAGCCAATTTTTCTCAAATAACTCATTCACCTACTTTTGGCAGAGCTTTCACTTGGTGAAGTTTCAGACCCATAGCTAATTACTCACCTACTCAAAATGAGTAAATGCGAATTATCTCTAAAAGTATTGCAGATAGCCAATTTTTCTCAAATAACTCATTCACCTACTTTTGGGAGAGCTTTCACTCTGTGAAGTTTCAGACCCATAGCTAATTACTCACCTACTCAAAATGAGTAAATGCGAATTATCTCTAAAAGTATTGCAGATAGCCAATTTTTCTCAAATAACTCATTCACCTACTTTTGGGAGAGCTTTCACTTGGTGAAGTTTCAGACCCATAGCTAATTACTCACCTACTCAAAATGAGTAAATGCAAATTATCTGTAAAAGTATTGCATATAGCCAATTTTTCTCAAATTAATCATTCACCTACTTTTGGGAGAGCTTTCACTTGTTGAAGTTTCAGACCCATAGCTAATTACTCACCTACTCAACATGAGTAAATGCGAATTATCTCTAAAAGTATTGCAGATAGCCAATTTTTCTCAAATAACTCATTCACCTACTTTTGGGAGAGCTTTCACTCTGTGAAGTTTCAGACCCATAGCTAATTACTCACCTACTCAAAATGAGTAAATGCGAATTATCTCTAAAAGTATTGCAGATAGCCAATTTTTCTCAAATAACTCATTCACCTACTTTTGGCAGAGCTTTCACTTGGTGAAGTTTCAGACCCATAGCTAATTACTCACCTACTCAAAATGAGTAAATGCGAATTATCTCTAAAAGTATTGCAGATAGCCAATTTTTCTCAAATAACTCATTCACCTACTTTTGGGAGAGCTTTCACTTGGTGAAGTTTCAGACCCATAGCTAATTACTCACCTACTCAAAATGAGTAAATGCGAATTATCTGTAAAAGTATTGCATATAGCCAATTTTTCTCAAATTAATCATTCACCTACTTTTGGGAGAGCTTTCACTTGTTGAAGTTTCAGACCCATAGCTAATTACTCACCTACTCAACATGAGTAAATGCGAATTATCTCTAAAAGTATTGCAGATAGCCAATTTTTCTCAAATAACTCCTTCACCTACTTTTGGCAGAGCTTTCACTCTGTGAAGTTTCAGACCCATAGCTAATTACTCACCTACTCAAAATGAGTAAATGCGAATTATCTCTAAAAGTATTGCAGATAGCCAATTTTTCTCAAATAACTCCTTCACCTACTTTTGGCAGAGCTTTCACTCTGTGAAGTTTCAGACCCATAGCTAATTACTCACCTACTCAAAATGAGTAAATGCGAATTATCTCTAAAAGTATTGCAGATAGCCAATTTTTCTCAAATAACTCATTCACCTACTTTTGGCAGAGCTTTCACTTGGTGAAGTTTCAGACCCATAGCTAATTACTCACCTACTCAAAATGAGTAAATGCGAATTATCTCTAAAAGTATTGCAGATAGCCAATTTTTCTCAAATAACTCATTCACCTACTTTTGGGAGAGCTTTCACTTGGTGAAGTTTCAGACCCATAGCTAATTACTCACCTACTCAAAATGAGTAAATGCGAATTATCTGTAAAAGTATTGCATATAGCCAATTTTTCTCAAATTAATCATTCACCTACTTTTGGGAGAGCTTTCACTTGTTGAAGTTTCAGACCCATAGCTAATTACTCACCTACTCAACATGAGTAAATGCGAATTATCTCTAAAAGTATTGCAGATAGCCAATTTTTCTCAAATAACTCCTTCACCTACTTTTGGCAGAGCTTTCACTCTGTGAAGTTTCAGACCCATAGCTAATTACTCACCTACTCAAAATGAGTAAATGCGAATTATCTCTAAAAGTATTGCAGATAGCCAATTTTTCTCAAATAACTCATTCACCTACTTTTGGGAGAGCTTTCACTCTGTGAAGTTTCAGACCCATAGCTAATTACTCACCTACTCAAAATGAGTAAATGCGAATTATCTCTAAAAGTATTGCAGATAGCCAATTTTTCTCAAATAACTCATTCACCTACTTTTGGCAGAGCTTTCACTTGGTGAAGTTTCAGACCCATAGCTAATTACTCACCTACTCAAAATGAGTAAATGCGAATTATCTCTAAAAGTATTGCAGATAGCCAATTTTTCTCAAATAACTCATTCACCTACTTTTGAGAGAGCTTTCACTCTGTGAAGTTTCAGACCCATAGCTAATTACTCACCTACTCAAAATGAGTAAATGCGAATTATCTCTAAAAGTATTGCAGATAGCCAATTTTTCTCAAATAACTCATTCACCTACTTTTGGCAGAGCTTTCACTTGGTGAAGTTTCAGACCCATAGCTAATTACTCACCTACTCAAAATGAGTAAATGCGAATTATCTGTAAAAGTATTGCAGATAGCCAATTTTTCTCAAATTAATCATTCACCTACTTTTGGGAGAGCTTTCACTTGGTGAAGTTTCAGACCCATAGCTAATTACTCACCTACTCAAAATGAGTAAATGCGAATTATCTCTAAAAGTATTGCAGATAGCCAATTTTTCTCAAATAACTCATTCACCTACTTTTGGGAGAGCTTTCACTTGGTGAAGTTTCAGACCCATAGCTAATTACTCACCTACTCAAAATGAGTAAATGTGAATTATCTCTAAAAGTATTGCAGATAGCCAATTTTTCTCAAATAACTCATTCACCTACTTTTGGGAGAGCTTTCACTTGGTGAAGTTTCAGACCCACAGCTAATTACTCACCTACTCAAAATGAGTAAATGCGAATTATCTCTAAAAGTATTGCCGATAGCCAATTTTTGTCAAATTAATCATTCACCTACTTTTGGGAGAGCTTTTACTTGGTGAAGTTTCAGACCCATAGCTAATTACTCACCTACTCAAAATGAGTAAATGCGATTTATCTCTAAAAGTATTGCAGATAGCCAATTTTTCTCAAATAACTCATTCACCTACTTTTGGGAGAGCTTTCACTCTGTGAAGTTTCAGACCCATAGCTAATTACTCACCTACTCAAAATGAGTAAATGCGAATTATCTCTAAAAGTATTGCAGATAGCCAATTTTTCTCAAATAACTCATTCACCTACTTTTGGGAGAGCTTTCACTTGGTGAAGTTTCAGACCCATAGCTAATTACTCACCTACTCAAAATGAGTAAATGCGAATTATCTGTAAAAGTATTGCAGATAGCCAATTTTTCTCAAATTAATCATTCACCTACTTTTGGGAGAGCTTTCACTTGGTGAAGTTTCAGACCCATAGCTAATTACTCACCTACTCAAAATGAGTAAATGCGAATTATCTCTAAAAGTATTGCAGATAGCCAATTTTTCTCAAATAACTCATTCACCTACTTTTGGGAGAGCTTTCACTTGGTGAAGTTTCAGACCCATAGCTAATTACTCACCTACTCAAAATGAGTAAATGTGAATTATCTCTAAAAGTATTGCATATAGCCAATTTTTCTCAAATTAATCATTCACCTACTTTTGGGAGAGCTTTCACTTGTTGAAGTTTCAGACCCATAGCTAATTACTCACCTACTCAACATGAGTAAATGCGAATTATCTCTAAAAGTATTGCAGATAGCCAATTTTTCTCAAATAACTCATTCACCTACTTTTGGGAGAGCTTTCACTTGGTGAAGTTTCAGACCCACAGCTAATTACTCACCTACTCAAAATGAGTAAATGCGAATTATCTCTAAAAGTATTGCCGATAGCCAATTTTTGTCAAATTAATCATTCACCTACTTTTGGGAGAGCTTTTACTTGGTGAAGTTTCAGACCCATAGCTAATTACTGACCTACTCAAAATGAGTAAATGCGATTTATCTCTAAAAGTATTGCAGATAGCCAATTTTTCTCAAATAACTCATTCACCTACTTTTGGGAGAGCTTTCACTTGGTGAAGTTTCAGACCCATAGCTAATTACTCACCTACTCAAAATGAGTAAATGTGAATTATCTCTAAAAGTATTGCAGATAGCCAATTTTTCTCAAATAACTCATTCACCTACTTTTGGGAGAGCTTTCACTTGGTGAAGTTTCAGACCCACAGCTAATTACTCACCTACTCAAAATGAGTAAATGCGAATTATCTCTAAAAGTATTGCCGATAGCCAATTTTTGTCAAATTAATCATTCACCTACTTTTGGGAGAGCTTTTACTTGGTGAAGTTTCAGACCCATAGCTAATTACTCACCTACTCAAAATGAGTAAATGCGATTTATCTCTAAAAGTATTGCAGATAGCCAATTTTTCTCAAATAACTCATTCACCTACTTTTGGGAGAGCTTTCACTCTGTGAAGTTTCAGACCCATAGCTAATTACTCACCTACTCAAAATGAGTAAATGCGAATTATCTCTAAAAGTATTGCAGATAGCCAATTTTTCTCAAATAACTCATTCACCTACTTTTGGGAGAGCTTTCACTTGGTGAAGTTTCAGACCCATAGCTAATTACTCACCTACTCAAAATGAGTAAATGCGAATTATCTGTAAAAGTATTGCAGATAGCCAATTTTTCTCAAATTAATCATTCACCTACTTTTGGGAGAGCTTTCACTTGGTGAAGTTTCAGACCCATAGCTAATTACTCACCTACTCAAAATGAGTAAATGCGAATTATCTCTAAAAGTATTGCAGATAGCCAATTTTTCTCAAATAACTCATTCACCTACTTTTGGGAGAGCTTTCACTTGGTGAAGTTTCAGACCCATAGCTAATTACTCACCTACTCAAAATGAGTAAATGTGAATTATCTCTAAAAGTATTGCATATAGCCAATTTTTCTCAAATTAATCATTCACCTACTTTTGGGAGAGCTTTCACTTGTTGAAGTTTCAGACCCATAGCTAATTACTCACCTACTCAACATGAGTAAATGCGAATTATCTCTAAAAGTATTGCAGATAGCCAATTTTTCTCAAATAACTCATTCACCTACTTTTGGGAGAGCTTTCACTTGGTGAAGTTTCAGACCCACAGCTAATTACTCACCTACTCAAAATGAGTAAATGCGAATTATCTCTAAAAGTATTGCCGATAGCCAATTTTTGTCAAATTAATCATTCACCTACTTTTGGGAGAGCTTTTACTTGGTGAAGTTTCAGACCCATAGCTAATTACTGACCTACTCAAAATGAGTAAATGCGATTTATCTCTAAAAGTATTGCAGATAGCCAATTTTTCTCAAATAACTCATTCACCTACTTTTGGGAGAGCTTTCACTCTGTGAAGTTTCAGACCCATAGCTAATTACTCACCTACTCAAAATGAGTAAATGCGAATTATCTCTAAAAGTATTGCAGATAGCCAATTTTTCTCAAATAACTCATTCACCTACTTTTGGCAGAGCTTTCACTTGGTGAAGTTTCAGACCCATAGCTAATTACTCACCTACTCAAAATGAGTAAATGCGAATTATCTCTAAAAGTATTGCAGATAGCCAATTTTTCTCAAATAACTCATTCACCTACTTTTGGCAGAGCTTTCACTTGGTGAAGTTTCAGACCCATAGCTAATTACTCACCTACTCAAAATGAGTAAATGCGAATTATCTCTAAAAGTATTGCAGATAGCCAATTTTTCTCAAATAACTCATTCACCTACTTTTGGGAGAGCTTTCACTCTGTGAAGTTTCAGACCCATAGCTAATTACTCACCTACTCAAAATGAGTAAATGCGAATTATCTCTAAAAGTATTGCAGATAGCCAATTTTTCTCAAATAACTCATTCACCTACTTTTGGGAGAGCTTTCACTTGGTGAAGTTTCAGACCCATAGCTAATTACTCACCTACTCAAAATGAGTAAATGCAAATTATCTGTAAAAGTATTGCATATAGCCAATTTTTCTCAAATTAATCATTCACCTACTTTTGGGAGAGCTTTCACTTGTTGAAGTTTCAGACCCATAGCTAATTACTCACCTACTCAACATGAGTAAATGCGAATTATCTCTAAAAGTATTGCAGATAGCCAATTTTTCTCAAATAACTCATTCACCTACTTTTGGGAGAGCTTTCACTCTGTGAAGTTTCAGACCCATAGCTAATTACTCACCTACTCAAAATGAGTAAATGCGAATTATCTCTAAAAGTATTGCAGATAGCCAATTTTTCTCAAATAACTCATTCACCTACTTTTGGCAGAGCTTTCACTTGGTGAAGTTTCAGACCCATAGCTAATTACTCACCTACTCAAAATGAGTAAATGCGAATTATCTCTAAAAGTATTGCAGATAGCCAATTTTTCTCAAATAACTCATTCACCTACTTTTGGGAGAGCTTTCACTTGGTGAAGTTTCAGACCCATAGCTAATTACTCACCTACTCAAAATGAGTAAATGCGAATTATCTGTAAAAGTATTGCATATAGCCAATTTTTCTCAAATTAATCATTCACCTACTTTTGGGAGAGCTTTCACTTGTTGAAGTTTCAGACCCATAGCTAATTACTCACCTACTCAACATGAGTAAATGCGAATTATCTCTAAAAGTATTGCAGATAGCCAATTTTTCTCAAATAACTCCTTCACCTACTTTTGGCAGAGCTTTCACTCTGTGAAGTTTCAGACCCATAGCTAATTACTCACCTACTCAAAATGAGTAAATGCGAATTATCTCTAAAAGTATTGCAGATAGCCAATTTTTCTCAAATAACTCCTTCACCTACTTTTGGCAGAGCTTTCACTCTGTGAAGTTTCAGACCCATAGCTAATTACTCACCTACTCAAAATGAGTAAATGCGAATTATCTCTAAAAGTATTGCAGATAGCCAATTTTTCTCAAATAACTCATTCACCTACTTTTGGCAGAGCTTTCACTTGGTGAAGTTTCAGACCCATAGCTAATTACTCACCTACTCAAAATGAGTAAATGCGAATTATCTCTAAAAGTATTGCAGATAGCCAATTTTTCTCAAATAACTCATTCACCTACTTTTGGGAGAGCTTTCACTTGGTGAAGTTTCAGACCCATAGCTAATTACTCACCTACTCAAAATGAGTAAATGCGAATTATCTGTAAAAGTATTGCATATAGCCAATTTTTCTCAAATTAATCATTCACCTACTTTTGGGAGAGCTTTCACTTGTTGAAGTTTCAGACCCATAGCTAATTACTCACCTACTCAACATGAGTAAATGCGAATTATCTCTAAAAGTATTGCAGATAGCCAATTTTTCTCAAATAACTCCTTCACCTACTTTTGGCAGAGCTTTCACTCTGTGAAGTTTCAGACCCATAGCTAATTACTCACCTACTCAAAATGAGTAAATGCGAATTATCTCTAAAAGTATTGCAGATAGCCAATTTTTCTCAAATAACTCATTCACCTACTTTTGGGAGAGCTTTCACTCTGTGAAGTTTCAGACCCATAGCTAATTACTCACCTACTCAAAATGAGTAAATGCGAATTATCTCTAAAAGTATTGCAGATAGCCAATTTTTCTCAAATAACTCATTCACCTACTTTTGGCAGAGCTTTCACTTGGTGAAGTTTCAGACCCATAGCTAATTACTCACCTACTCAAAATGAGTAAATGCGAATTATCTCTAAAAGTATTGCAGATAGCCAATTTTTCTCAAATAACTCATTCACCTACTTTTGAGAGAGCTTTCACTCTGTGAAGTTTCAGACCCATAGCTAATTACTCACCTACTCAAAATGAGTAAATGCGAATTATCTCTAAAAGTATTGCAGATAGCCAATTTTTCTCAAATAACTCATTCACCTACTTTTGGCAGAGCTTTCACTTGGTGAAGTTTCAGACCCATAGCTAATTACTCACCTACTCAAAATGAGTAAATGCGAATTATCTGTAAAAGTATTGCAGATAGCCAATTTTTCTCAAATTAATCATTCACCTACTTTTGGGAGAGCTTTCACTTGGTGAAGTTTCAGACCCATAGCTAATTACTCACCTACTCAAAATGAGTAAATGCGAATTATCTCTAAAAGTATTGCAGATAGCCAATTTTTCTCAAATAACTCATTCACCTACTTTTGGGAGAGCTTTCACTTGGTGAAGTTTCAGACCCATAGCTAATTACTCACCTACTCAAAATGAGTAAATGTGAATTATCTCTAAAAGTATTGCAGATAGCCAATTTTTCTCAAATAACTCATTCACCTACTTTTGGGAGAGCTTTCACTTGGTGAAGTTTCAGACCCACAGCTAATTACTCACCTACTCAAAATGAGTAAATGCGAATTATCTCTAAAAGTATTGCCGATAGCCAATTTTTGTCAAATTAATCATTCACCTACTTTTGGGAGAGCTTTTACTTGGTGAAGTTTCAGACCCATAGCTAATTACTCACCTACTCAAAATGAGTAAATGCGATTTATCTCTAAAAGTATTGCAGATAGCCAATTTTTCTCAAATAACTCATTCACCTACTTTTGGGAGAGCTTTCACTCTGTGAAGTTTCAGACCCATAGCTAATTACTCACCTACTCAAAATGAGTAAATGCGAATTATCTCTAAAAGTATTGCAGATAGCCAATTTTTCTCAAATAACTCATTCACCTACTTTTGGGAGAGCTTTCACTTGGTGAAGTTTCAGACCCATAGCTAATTACTCACCTACTCAAAATGAGTAAATGCGAATTATCTGTAAAAGTATTGCAGATAGCCAATTTTTCTCAAATTAATCATTCACCTACTTTTGGGAGAGCTTTCACTTGGTGAAGTTTCAGACCCATAGCTAATTACTCACCTACTCAAAATGAGTAAATGCGAATTATCTCTAAAAGTATTGCAGATAGCCAATTTTTCTCAAATAACTCATTCACCTACTTTTGGGAGAGCTTTCACTTGGTGAAGTTTCAGACCCATAGCTAATTACTCACCTACTCAAAATGAGTAAATGTGAATTATCTCTAAAAGTATTGCATATAGCCAATTTTTCTCAAATTAATCATTCACCTACTTTTGGGAGAGCTTTCACTTGTTGAAGTTTCAGACCCACAGCTAATTACTCACCTACTCAACATGAGTAAATGCGAATTATCTCTAAAAGTATTGCAGATAGCCAATTTTTCTCAAATAACTCATTCACCTACTTTTGGGAGAGCTTTCACTTGGTGAAGTTTCAGACCCACAGCTAATTACTCACCTACTCAAAATGAGTAAATGCGAATTATCTCTAAAAGTATTGCCGATAGCCAATTTTTGTCAAATTAATCATTCACCTACTTTTGGGAGAGCTTTTACTTGGTGAAGTTTCAGACCCATAGCTAATTACTGACCTACTCAAAATGAGTAAATGCGATTTATCTCTAAAAGTATTGCAGATAGCCAATTTTTCTCAAATAACTCATTCACCTACTTTTGGGAGAGCTTTCACTCTGTGAAGTTTCAGACCCATAGCTAATTACTCACCTACTCAAAATGAGTAAATGCGAATTATCTCTAAAAGTATTGCAGATAGCCAATTTTTCTCAAATAACTCATTCACCTACTTTTGGCAGAGCTTTCACTTGGTGAAGTTTCAGACCCATAGCTAATTACTCACCTACTCAAAATGAGTAAATGCGAATTATCTCTAAAAGTATTGCAGATAGCCAATTTTTCTCAAATAACTCATTCACCTACTTTTGGCAGAGCTTTCACTTGGTGAAGTTTCAGACCCATAGCTAATTACTCACCTACTCAAAATGAGTAAATGCGAATTATCTCTAAAAGTATTGCAGATAGCCAATTTTTCTCAAATAACTCATTCACCTACTTTTGGGAGAGCTTTCACTCTGTGAAGTTTCAGACCCATAGCTAATTACTCACCTACTCAAAATGAGTAAATGCGAATTATCTCTAAAAGTATTGCAGATAGCCAATTTTTCTCAAATAACTCATTCACCTACTTTTGGGAGAGCTTTCACTTGGTGAAGTTTCAGACCCATAGCTAATTACTCACCTACTCAAAATGAGTAAATGCAAATTATCTGTAAAAGTATTGCATATAGCCAATTTTTCTCAAATTAATCATTCACCTACTTTTGGGAGAGCTTTCACTTGTTGAAGTTTCAGACCCATAGCTAATTACTCACCTACTCAACATGAGTAAATGCGAATTATCTCTAAAAGTATTGCAGATAGCCAATTTTTCTCAAATAACTCATTCACCTACTTTTGGGAGAGCTTTCACTCTGTGAAGTTTCAGACCCATAGCTAATTACTCACCTACTCAAAATGAGTAAATGCGAATTATCTCTAAAAGTATTGCAGATAGCCAATTTTTCTCAAATAACTCATTCACCTACTTTTGGCAGAGCTTTCACTTGGTGAAGTTTCAGACCCATAGCTAATTACTCACCTACTCAAAATGAGTAAATGCGAATTATCTCTAAAAGTATTGCAGATAGCCAATTTTTCTCAAATAACTCATTCACCTACTTTTGGGAGAGCTTTCACTTGGTGAAGTTTCAGACCCATAGCTAATTACTCACCTACTCAAAATGAGTAAATGCGAATTATCTGTAAAAGTATTGCATATAGCCAATTTTTCTCAAATTAATCATTCACCTACTTTTGGGAGAGCTTTCACTTGTTGAAGTTTCAGACCCATAGCTAATTACTCACCTACTCAACATGAGTAAATGCGAATTATCTCTAAAAGTATTGCAGATAGCCAATTTTTCTCAAATAACTCATTCACCTACTTTTGGGAGAGCTTTCACTTGGTGAAGTTTCAGACCCATAGCTAATTACTCACCTACTCAAAATGAGTAAATGCGAATTATCTGTAAAAGTATTGCATATAGCCAATTTTTCTCAAATTAATCATTCACCTACTTTTGGGAGAGCTTTCACTTGTTGAAGTTTCAGACCCATAGCTAATTACTCACCTACTCAACATGAGTAAATGCGAATTATCTCTAAAAGTATTGCAGATAGCCAATTTTTCTCAAATAACTCCTTCACCTACTTTTGGCAGAGCTTTCACTCTGTGAAGTTTCAGACCCATAGCTAATTACTCACCTACTCAAAATGAGTAAATGCGAATTATCTCTAAAAGTATTGCAGATAGCCAATTTTTCTCAAATAACTCATTCACCTACTTTTGGGAGAGCTTTCACTCTGTGAAGTTTCAGACCCATAGCTAATTACTCACCTACTCAAAATGAGTAAATGCGAATTATCTCTAAAAGTATTGCAGATAGCCAATTTTTCTCAAATAACTCATTCACCTACTTTTGGCAGAGCTTTCACTTGGTGAAGTTTCAGACCCATAGCTAATTACTCACCTACTCAAAATGAGTAAATGCGAATTATCTCTAAAAGTATTGCAGATAGCCAATTTTTCTCAAATAACTCATTCACCTACTTTTGAGAGAGCTTTCACTCTGTGAAGTTTCAGACCCATAGCTAATTACTCACCTACTCAAAATGAGTAAATGCGAATTATCTCTAAAAGTATTGCAGATAGCCAATTTTTCTCAAATAACTCATTCACCTACTTTTGGCAGAGCTTTCACTTGGTGAAGTTTCAGACCCATAGCTAATTACTCACCTACTCAAAATGAGTAAATGCGAATTATCTGTAAAAGTATTGCAGATAGCCAATTTTTCTCAAATTAATCATTCACCTACTTTTGGGAGAGCTTTCACTTGGTGAAGTTTCAGACCCATAGCTAATTACTCACCTACTCAAAATGAGTAAATGCGAATTATCTCTAAAAGTATTGCAGATAGCCAATTTTTCTCAAATAACTCATTCACCTACTTTTGGGAGAGCTTTCACTTGGTGAAGTTTCAGACCCATAGCTAATTACTCACCTACTCAAAATGAGTAAATGTGAATTATCTCTAAAAGTATTGCAGATAGCCAATTTTTCTCAAATAACTCATTCACCTACTTTTGGGAGAGCTTTCACTTGGTGAAGTTTCAGACCCACAGCTAATTACTCACCTACTCAAAATGAGTAAATGCGAATTATCTCTAAAAGTATTGCCGATAGCCAATTTTTGTCAAATTAATCATTCACCTACTTTTGGGAGAGCTTTTACTTGGTGAAGTTTCAGACCCATAGCTAATTACTCACCTACTCAAAATGAGTAAATGCGATTTATCTCTAAAAGTATTGCAGATAGCCAATTTTTCTCAAATAACTCATTCACCTACTTTTGGGAGAGCTTTCACTCTGTGAAGTTTCAGACCCATAGCTAATTACTCACCTACTCAAAATGAGTAAATGCGAATTATCTCTAAAAGTATTGCAGATAGCCAATTTTTCTCAAATAACTCATTCACCTACTTTTGGGAGAGCTTTCACTTGGTGAAGTTTCAGACCCATAGCTAATTACTCACCTACTCAAAATGAGTAAATGCGAATTATCTGTAAAAGTATTGCAGATAGCCAATTTTTCTCAAATTAATCATTCACCTACTTTTGGGAGAGCTTTCACTTGGTGAAGTTTCAGACCCATAGCTAATTACTCACCTACTCAAAATGAGTAAATGCGAATTATCTCTAAAAGTATTGCAGATAGCCAATTTTTCTCAAATAACTCATTCACCTACTTTTGGGAGAGCTTTCACTTGGTGAAGTTTCAGACCCATAGCTAATTACTCACCTACTCAAAATGAGTAAATGTGAATTATCTCTAAAAGTATTGCATATAGCCAATTTTTCTCAAATTAATCATTCACCTACTTTTGGGAGAGCTTTCACTTGTTGAAGTTTCAGACCCATAGCTAATTACTCACCTACTCAACATGAGTAAATGCGAATTATCTCTAAAAGTATTGCAGATAGCCAATTTTTCTCAAATAACTCATTCACCTACTTTTGGGAGAGCTTTCACTTGGTGAAGTTTCAGACCCACAGCTAATTACTCACCTACTCAAAATGAGTAAATGCGAATTATCTCTAAAAGTATTGCCGATAGCCAATTTTTGTCAAATTAATCATTCACCTACTTTTGGGAGAGCTTTTACTTGGTGAAGTTTCAGACCCATAGCTAATTACTGACCTACTCAAAATGAGTAAATGCGATTTATCTCTAAAAGTATTGCAGATAGCCAATTTTTCTCAAATAACTCATTCACCTACTTTTGGGAGAGCTTTCACTCTGTGAAGTTTCAGACCCATAGCTAATTACTCACCTACTCAAAATGAGTAAATGCGAATTATCTCTAAAAGTATTGCAGATAGCCAATTTTTCTCAAATAACTCATTCACCTACTTTTGGCAGAGCTTTCACTTGGTGAAGTTTCAGACCCATAGCTAATTACTCACCTACTCAAAATGAGTAAATGCGAATTATCTCTAAAAGTATTGCAGATAGCCAATTTTTCTCAAATAACTCATTCACCTACTTTTGGCAGAGCTTTCACTTGGTGAAGTTTCAGACCCATAGCTAATTACTCACCTACTCAAAATGAGTAAATGCGAATTATCTCTAAAAGTATTGCAGATAGCCAATTTTTCTCAAATAACTCATTCACCTACTTTTGGGAGAGCTTTCACTCTGTGAAGTTTCAGACCCATAGCTAATTACTCACCTACTCAAAATGAGTAAATGCGAATTATCTCTAAAAGTATTGCAGATAGCCAATTTTTCTCAAATAACTCATTCACCTACTTTTGGGAGAGCTTTCACTTGGTGAAGTTTCAGACCCATAGCTAATTACTCACCTACTCAAAATGAGTAAATGCAAATTATCTGTAAAAGTATTGCATATAGCCAATTTTTCTCAAATTAATCATTCACCTACTTTTGGGAGAGCTTTCACTTGTTGAAGTTTCAGACCCATAGCTAATTACTCACCTACTCAACATGAGTAAATGCGAATTATCTCTAAAAGTATTGCAGATAGCCAATTTTTCTCAAATAACTCATTCACCTACTTTTGGGAGAGCTTTCACTCTGTGAAGTTTCAGACCCATAGCTAATTACTCACCTACTCAAAATGAGTAAATGCGAATTATCTCTAAAAGTATTGCAGATAGCCAATTTTTCTCAAATAACTCATTCACCTACTTTTGGCAGAGCTTTCACTTGGTGAAGTTTCAGACCCATAGCTAATTACTCACCTACTCAAAATGAGTAAATGCGAATTATCTCTAAAAGTATTGCAGATAGCCAATTTTTCTCAAATAACTCATTCACCTACTTTTGGGAGAGCTTTCACTTGGTGAAGTTTCAGACCCATAGCTAATTACTCACCTACTCAAAATGAGTAAATGCGAATTATCTGTAAAAGTATTGCATATAGCCAATTTTTCTCAAATTAATCATTCACCTACTTTTGGGAGAGCTTTCACTTGTTGAAGTTTCAGACCCATAGCTAATTACTCACCTACTCAACATGAGTAAATGCGAATTATCTCTAAAAGTATTGCAGATAGCCAATTTTTCTCAAATAACTCCTTCACCTACTTTTGGCAGAGCTTTCACTCTGTGAAGTTTCAGACCCATAGCTAATTACTCACCTACTCAAAATGAGTAAATGCGAATTATCTCTAAAAGTATTGCAGATAGCCAATTTTTCTCAAATAACTCATTCACCTACTTTTGGGAGAGCTTTCACTCTGTGAAGTTTCAGACCCATAGCTAATTACTCACCTACTCAAAATGAGTAAATGCGAATTATCTCTAAAAGTATTGTAGATAGCCAATTTTTCTCAAATAACTCATTCACCTACTTTTGGCAGAGCTTTCACTTGGTGAAGTTTCAGACCCATAGCTAATTACTCACCTACTCAAAATGAGTAAATGCGAATTATCTCTAAAAGTATTGCAGATAGCCAATTTTTCTCAAATAACTCATTCACCTACTTTTGAGAGAGCTTTCACTCTGTGAAGTTTCAGACCCATAGCTAATTACTCACCTACTCAAAATGAGTAAATGCGAATTATCTCTAAAAGTATTGCAGATAGCCAATTTTTCTCAAATAACTCATTCACCTACTTTTGGCAGAGCTTTCACTTGGTGAAGTTTCAGACCCATAGCTAATTACTCACCTACTCAAAATGAGTAAATGCGAATTATCTGTAAAAGTATTGCAGATAGCCAATTTTTCTCAAATTAATCATTCACCTACTTTTGGGAGAGCTTTCACTTGGTGAAGTTTCAGACCCATAGCTAATTACTCACCTACTCAAAATGAGTAAATGCGAATTATCTCTAAAAGTATTGCAGATAGCCAATTTTTCTCAAATAACTCATTCACCTACTTTTGGGAGAGCTTTCACTTGGTGAAGTTTCAGACCCATAGCTAATTACTCACCTACTCAAAATGAGTAAATGTGAATTATCTCTAAAAGTATTGCAGATAGCCAATTTTTCTCAAATAACTCATTCACCTACTTTTGGGAGAGCTTTCACTTGGTGAAGTTTCAGACCCACAGCTAATTACTCACCTACTCAAAATGAGTAAATGCGAATTATCTCTAAAAGTATTGCCGATAGCCAATTTTTGTCAAATTAATCATTCACCTACTTTTGGGAGAGCTTTTACTTGGTGAAGTTTCAGACCCATAGCTAATTACTCACCTACTCAAAATGAGTAAATGCGATTTATCTCTAAAAGTATTGCAGATAGCCAATTTTTCTCAAATAACTCATTCACCTACTTTTGGGAGAGCTTTCACTCTGTGAAGTTTCAGACCCATAGCTAATTACTCACCTACTCAAAATGAGTAAATGCGAATTATCTCTAAAAGTATTGCAGATAGCCAATTTTTCTCAAATAACTCATTCACCTACTTTTGGGAGAGCTTTCACTTGGTGAAGTTTCAGACCCATAGCTAATTACTCACCTACTCAAAATGAGTAAATGCGAATTATCTGTAAAAGTATTGCAGATAGCCAATTTTTCTCAAATTAATCATTCACCTACTTTTGGGAGAGCTTTCACTTGGTGAAGTTTCAGACCCATAGCTAATTACTCACCTACTCAAAATGAGTAAATGCGAATTATCTCTAAAAGTATTGCAGATAGCCAATTTTTCTCAAATAACTCATTCACCTACTTTTGGGAGAGCTTTCACTTGGTGAAGTTTCAGACCCATAGCTAATTACTCACCTACTCAAAATGAGTAAATGTGAATTATCTCTAAAAGTATTGCATATAGCCAATTTTTCTCAAATTAATCATTCACCTACTTTTGGGAGAGCTTTCACTTGTTGAAGTTTCAGACCCATAGCTAATTACTCACCTACTCAACATGAGTAAATGCGAATTATCTCTAAAAGTATTGCAGATAGCCAATTTTTCTCAAATAACTCATTCACCTACTTTTGGGAGAGCTTTCACTTGGTGAAGTTTCAGACCCACAGCTAATTACTCACCTACTCAAAATGAGTAAATGCGAATTATCTCTAAAAGTATTGCCGATAGCCAATTTTTGTCAAATTAATCATTCACCTACTTTTGGGAGAGCTTTTACTTGGTGAAGTTTCAGACCCATAGCTAATTACTGACCTACTCAAAATGAGTAAATGCGATTTATCTCTAAAAGTATTGCAGATAGCCAATTTTTCTCAAATAACTCATTCACCTACTTTTGGGAGAGCTTTCACTCTGTGAAGTTTCAGACCCATAGCTAATTACTCACCTACTCAAAATGAGTAAATGCGAATTATCTCTAAAAGTATTGCAGATAGCCAATTTTTCTCAAATAACTCATTCACCTACTTTTGGCAGAGCTTTCACTTGGTGAAGTTTCAGACCCATAGCTAATTACTCACCTACTCAAAATGAGTAAATGCGAATTATCTCTAAAAGTATTGCAGATAGCCAATTTTTCTCAAATAACTCATTCACCTACTTTTGGCAGAGCTTTCACTTGGTGAAGTTTCAGACCCATAGCTAATTACTCACCTACTCAAAATGAGTAAATGCGAATTATCTCTAAAAGTATTGCAGATAGCCAATTTTTCTCAAATAACTCATTCACCTACTTTTGGGAGAGCTTTCACTCTGTGAAGTTTCAGACCCATAGCTAATTACTCACCTACTCAAAATGAGTAAATGCGAATTATCTCTAAAAGTATTGCAGATAGCCAATTTTTCTCAAATAACTCATTCACCTACTTTTGGGAGAGCTTTCACTTGGTGAAGTTTCAGACCCATAGCTAATTACTCACCTACTCAAAATGAGTAAATGCAAATTATCTGTAAAAGTATTGCATATAGCCAATTTTTCTCAAATTAATCATTCACCTACTTTTGGGAGAGCTTTCACTTGTTGAAGTTTCAGACCCATAGCTAATTACTCACCTACTCAACATGAGTAAATGCGAATTATCTCTAAAAGTATTGCAGATAGCCAATTTTTCTCAAATAACTCATTCACCTACTTTTGGGAGAGCTTTCACTCTGTGAAGTTTCAGACCCATAGCTAATTACTCACCTACTCAAAATGAGTAAATGCGAATTATCTCTAAAAGTATTGCAGATAGCCAATTTTTCTCAAATAACTCATTCACCTACTTTTGGCAGAGCTTTCACTTGGTGAAGTTTCAGACCCATAGCTAATTACTCACCTACTCAAAATGAGTAAATGCGAATTATCTCTAAAAGTATTGCAGATAGCCAATTTTTCTCAAATAACTCATTCACCTACTTTTGGGAGAGCTTTCACTTGGTGAAGTTTCAGACCCATAGCTAATTACTCACCTACTCAAAATGAGTAAATGCGAATTATCTGTAAAAGTATTGCATATAGCCAATTTTTCTCAAATTAATCATTCACCTACTTTTGGGAGAGCTTTCACTTGTTGAAGTTTCAGACCCATAGCTAATTACTCACCTACTCAACATGAGTAAATGCGAATTATCTCTAAAAGTATTGCAGATAGCCAATTTTTCTCAAATAACTCCTTCACCTACTTTTGGCAGAGCTTTCACTCTGTGAAGTTTCAGACCCATAGCTAATTACTCACCTACTCAAAATGAGTAAATGCGAATTATCTCTAAAAGTATTGCAGATAGCCAATTTTTCTCAAATAACTCATTCACCTACTTTTGGGAGAGCTTTCACTCTGTGAAGTTTCAGACCCATAGCTAATTACTCACCTACTCAAAATGAGTAAATGCGAATTATCTCTAAAAGTATTGCAGATAGCCAATTTTTCTCAAATAACTCATTCACCTACTTTTGGCAGAGCTTTCACTTGGTGAAGTTTCAGACCCATAGCTAATTACTCACCTACTCAAAATGAGTAAATGCGAATTATCTCTAAAAGTATTGCAGATAGCCAATTTTTCTCAAATAACTCATTCACCTACTTTTGGGAGAGCTTTCACTTGGTGAAGTTTCAGACCCATAGCTAATTACTCACCTACTCAAAATGAGTAAATGTGAATTATCTCTAAAAGTATTGCAGATAGCCAATTTTTCTCAAATAACTCATTCACCTACTTTTGGGAGAGCTTTCACTTGGTGAAGTTTCAGACCCACAGCTAATTACTCACCTACTCAAAATGAGTAAATGCGAATTATCTCTAAAAGTATTGCCGATAGCCAATTTTTGTCAAATTAATCATTCACCTACTTTTGGGAGAGCTTTTACTTGGTGAAGTTTCAGACCCATAGCTAATTACTCACCTACTCAAAATGAGTAAATGCGATTTATCTCTAAAAGTATTGCAGATAGCCAATTTTTCTCAAATAACTCATTCACCTACTTTTGGGAGAGCTTTCACTTGGTGAAGTTTCAGACCCATAGCTAATTACTCACCTACTCAAAATGAGTAAATGCGAATTATCTCTAAAAGTATTGCAGATAGCCAATTTTTCTCAAATAACTCATTCACCTACTTTTGGGAGAGCTTTCACTTGGTGAAGTTTCAGACCCACAGCTAATTACTCACCTACTCAAAATGAGTAAATGCGAATTATCTCTAAAAGTATTGCCGATAGCCAATTTTTGTCAAATTAATCATTCACCTACTTTTGGGAGAGCTTTTACTTGGTGAAGTTTCAGACCCATAGCTAATTACTCACCTACTCAAAATGAGTAAATGCGATTTATCTCTAAAAGTATTGCAGATAGCCAATTTTTCTCAAATAACTCATTCACCTACTTTTGGGAGAGCTTTCACTCTGTGAAGTTTCAGACCCATAGCTAATTACTCACCTACTCAAAATGAGTAAATGCGAATTATCTCTAAAAGTATTGCAGATAGCCAATTTTTCTCAAATAACTCATTCACCTACTTTTGGCAGAGCTTTCACTTGGTGAAGTTTCAGACCCATAGCTAATTACTCACCTACTCAAAATGAGTAAATGCGAATTATCTCTAAAAGTATTGCAGATAGCCAATTTTTCTCAAATAACTCATTCACCTACTTTTGGGAGAGCTTTCACTCTGTGAAGTTTCAGACCCATAGCTAATTACTCACCTACTCAAAATGAGTAAATGCGAATTATCTCTAAAAGTATTGCAGATAGCCAATTTTTCTCAAATAACTCCTTCACCTACTTTTGGCAGAGCTTTCACTCTGTGAAGTTTCAGACCCATAGCTAATTACTCACCTACTCAAAATGAGTAAATGCGAATTATCTCTAAAAGTATTGCAGATAGCCAATTTTTCTCAAATAACTCATTCACCTACTTTTGGGAGAGCTTTCACTCTGTGAAGTTTCAGACCCATAGCTAATTACTCACCTACTCAAAATGAGTAAATGCGAATTATCTCTAAAAGTATTGCAGATAGCCAATTTTTCTCAAATAACTCATTCACCTACTTTTGGCAGAGCTTTCACTTGGTGAAGTTTCAGACCCATAGCTAATTACTCACCTACTCAAAATGAGTAAATGCGAATTATCTCTAAAAGTATTGCAGATAGCCAATTTTTCTCAAATAACTCATTCACCTACTTTTGAGAGAGCTTTCACTCTGTGAAGTTTCAGACCCATAGCTAATTACTCACCTACTCAAAATGAGTAAATGCGAATTATCTCTAAAAGTATTGCAGATAGCCAATTTTTCTCAAATAACTCATTCACCTACTTTTGGGAGAGCTTTCACTTGGTGAAGTTTCAGACCCATAGCTAATTATTCACCTACTCAAAATGAGTAAATGTGAATTATCTCTAAAAGTATTGCAGATAGCCAATTTTTCTCAAATAACTCATTCACCTACTTTTGGGAGAGCTTTCACTCTGTGAAGTTTCAGACCCATAGCTATTTATTCACCTACTCAAAATGAGTAAATGTGAATTATCTCTAAAAGTATTGCAGATAGCCAATTTTTCTCAAATAACTCATTCACCTACTTTTGGGAGAGCTTTCACTTGGTGAAGTTTCAGACCCACAGCTAATTACTCACCTACTCAAAATGAGTAAATGCGAATTATCTCTAAAAGTATTGCCGATAGCCAATTTTTGTCAAATTAATCATTCACCTACTTTTGGGAGAGCTTTTACTTGGTGAAGTTTCAGACCCATAGCTAATTACTGACCTACTCAAAATGAGTAAATGCGATTTATCTCTAAAAGTATTGCAGATAGCCAATTTTTCTCAAATAACTCATTCACCTACTTTTGGGAGAGCTTTCACTCTGTGAAGTTTCAGACCCATAGCTAATTACTCACCTACTCAAAATGAGTAAATGCGAATTATCTCTAAAAGTATTGCAGATAGCCAATTTTTCTCAAATAACTCATTCACCTACTTTTGGCAGAGCTTTCACTTGGTGAAGTTTCAGACCCATAGCTAATTACTCACCTACTCAAAATGAGTAAATGCGAATTATCTCTAAAAGTATTGCAGATAGCCAATTTTTCTCAAATAACTCATTCACCTACTTTTGGCAGAGCTTTCACTTGGTGAAGTTTCAGACCCATAGCTAATTACTCACCTACTCAAAATGAGTAAATGCGAATTATCTCTAAAAGTATTGCAGATAGCCAATTTTTCTCAAATAACTCATTCACCTACTTTTGGGAGAGCTTTCACTCTGTGAAGTTTCAGACCCATAGCTAATTACTCACCTACTCAAAATGAGTAAATGCGAATTATCTCTAAAAGTATTGCAGATAGCCAATTTTTCTCAAATAACTCATTCACCTACTTTTGGGAGAGCTTTCACTTGGTGAAGTTTCAGACCCATAGCTAATTACTCACCTACTCAAAATGAGTAAATGCAAATTATCTGTAAAAGTATTGCATATAGCCAATTTTTCTCAAATTAATCATTCACCTACTTTTGGGAGAGCTTTCACTTGTTGAAGTTTCAGACCCATAGCTAATTACTCACCTACTCAACATGAGTAAATGCGAATTATCTCTAAAAGTATTGCAGATAGCCAATTTTTCTCAAATAACTCATTCACCTACTTTTGGGAGAGCTTTCACTCTGTGAAGTTTCAGACCCATAGCTAATTACTCACCTACTCAAAATGAGTAAATGCGAATTATCTCTAAAAGTATTGCAGATAGCCAATTTTTCTCAAATAACTCATTCACCTACTTTTGGCAGAGCTTTCACTTGGTGAAGTTTCAGACCCATAGCTAATTACTCACCTACTCAAAATGAGTAAATGCGAATTATCTCTAAAAGTATTGCAGATAGCCAATTTTTCTCAAATAACTCATTCACCTACTTTTGGGAGAGCTTTCACTTGGTGAAGTTTCAGACCCATAGCTAATTACTCACCTACTCAAAATGAGTAAATGCGAATTATCTGTAAAAGTATTGCATATAGCCAATTTTTCTCAAATTAATCATTCACCTACTTTTGGGAGAGCTTTCACTTGTTGAAGTTTCAGACCCATAGCTAATTACTCACCTACTCAACATGAGTAAATGCGAATTATCTCTAAAAGTATTGCAGATAGCCAATTTTTCTCAAATAACTCCTTCACCTACTTTTGGCAGAGCTTTCACTCTGTGAAGTTTCAGACCCATAGCTAATTACTCACCTACTCAAAATGAGTAAATGCGAATTATCTCTAAAAGTATTGCAGATAGCCAATTTTTCTCAAATAACTCATTCACCTACTTTTGGGAGAGCTTTCACTCTGTGAAGTTTCAGACCCATAGCTAATTACTCACCTACTCAAAATGAGTAAATGCGAATTATCTCTAAAAGTATTGCAGATAGCCAATTTTTCTCAAATAACTCATTCACCTACTTTTGGCAGAGCTTTCACTTGGTGAAGTTTCAGACCCATAGCTAATTACTCACCTACTCAAAATGAGTAAATGCGAATTATCTCTAAAAGTATTGCAGATAGCCAATTTTTCTCAAATAACTCATTCACCTACTTTTGAGAGAGCTTTCACTCTGTGAAGTTTCAGACCCATAGCTAATTACTCACCTACTCAAAATGAGTAAATGCGAATTATCTCTAAAAGTATTGCAGATAGCCAATTTTTCTCAAATAACTCATTCACCTACTTTTGGCAGAGCTTTCACTTGGTGAAGTTTCAGACCCATAGCTAATTACTCACCTACTCAAAATGAGTAAATGCGAATTATCTGTAAAAGTATTGCAGATAGCCAATTTTTCTCAAATAACTCATTCACCTACTTTTGGGAGAGCTTTCACTTGGTGAAGTTTCAGACCCATAGCTAATTACTCACCTACTCAAAATGAGTAAATGTGAATTATCTCTAAAAGTATTGCAGATAGCCAATTTTTCTCAAATAACTCATTCACCTACTTTTGGGAGAGCTTTCACTTGGTGAAGTTTCAGACCCACAGCTAATTACTCACCTACTCAAAATGAGTAAATGCGAATTATCTCTAAAAGTATTGCCGATAGCCAATTTTTGTCAAATTAATCATTCACCTACTTTTGGGAGAGCTTTTACTTGGTGAAGTTTCAGACCCATAGCTAATTACTCACCTACTCAAAATGAGTAAATGCGATTTATCTCTAAAAGTATTGCAGATAGCCAATTTTTCTCAAATAACTCATTCACCTACTTTTGGGAGAGCTTTCACTCTGTGAAGTTTCAGACCCATAGCTAATTACTCACCTACTCAAAATGAGTAAATGCGAATTATCTCTAAAAGTATTGCAGATAGCCAATTTTTCTCAAATAACTCATTCACCTACTTTTGGGAGAGCTTTCACTTGGTGAAGTTTCAGACCCATAGCTAATTACTCACCTACTCAAAATGAGTAAATGCGAATTATCTGTAAAAGTATTGCAGATAGCCAATTTTTCTCAAATTAATCATTCACCTACTTTTGGGAGAGCTTTCACTTGGTGAAGTTTCAGACCCATAGCTAATTACTCACCTACTCAAAATGAGTAAATGCGAATTATCTCTAAAAGTATTGCAGATAGCCAATTTTTCTCAAATAACTCATTCACCTACTTTTGGGAGAGCTTTCACTTGGTGAAGTTTCAGACCCATAGCTAATTACTCACCTACTCAAAATGAGTAAATGTGAATTATCTCTAAAAGTATTGCATATAGCCAATTTTTCTCAAATTAATCATTCACCTACTTTTGGGAGAGCTTTCACTTGTTGAAGTTTCAGACCCATAGCTAATTACTCACCTACTCAACATGAGTAAATGCGAATTATCTCTAAAAGTATTGCAGATAGCCAATTTTTCTCAAATAACTCATTCACCTACTTTTGGGAGAGCTTTCACTTGGTGAAGTTTCAGACCCACAGCTAATTACTCACCTACTCAAAATGAGTAAATGCGAATTATCTCTAAAAGTATTGCCGATAGCCAATTTTTGTCAAATTAATCATTCACCTACTTTTGGGAGAGCTTTTACTTGGTGAAGTTTCAGACCCATAGCTAATTACTGACCTACTCAAAATGAGTAAATGCGATTTATCTCTAAAAGTATTGCAGATAGCCAATTTTTCTCAAATAACTCATTCACCTACTTTTGGGAGAGCTTTCACTCTGTGAAGTTTCAGACCCATAGCTAATTACTCACCTACTCAAAATGAGTAAATGCGAATTATCTCTAAAAGTATTGCAGATAGCCAATTTTTCTCAAATGACTCATTCACCTACTTTTGAGAGAGCTTTCACTCTGTGAAGTTTCAGACCCATAGCTAATTACTCACCTACTCAAAATGAGTAAATGCGAATTATCTCTAAAAGTATTGCAGATAGCCAATTTTTCTCAAATAACTCATTCACCTACTTTTGGGAGAGCTTTCACTTGGTGAAGTTTCAGACCCATAGCTAATTATTCACCTACTCAAAATGAGTAAATGTGAATTATCTCTAAAAGTATTGCAGATAGCCAATTTTTCTCAAATAACTCATTCACCTACTTTTGGGAGAGCTTTCACTCTGTGAAGTTTCAGACCCATAGCTATTTATTCACCTACTCAAAATGAGTAAATGTGAATTATCTCTAAAAGTATTGCAGATAGCCAATTTTTCTCAAATAACTCATTCACCTACTTTTGGGAGAGCTTTCACTTGGTGAAGTTTCAGACCCACAGCTAATTACTCACCTACTCAAAATGAGTAAATGCGAATTATCTCTAAAAGTATTGCCGATAGCCAATTTTTGTCAAATTAATCATTCACCTACTTTTGGGAGAGCTTTTACTTGGTGAAGTTTCAGACCCATAGCTAATTACTGACCTACTCAAAATGAGTAAATGCGATTTATCTCTAAAAGTATTGCAGATAGCCAATTTTTCTCAAATAACTCATTCACCTACTTTTGGGAGAGCTTTCACTCTGTGAAGTTTCAGACCCATAGCTAATTACTCACCTACTCAAAATGAGTAAATGCGAATTATCTCTAAAAGTATTGCAGATAGCCAATTTTTCTCAAATAACTCATTCACCTACTTTTGGCAGAGCTTTCACTTGGTGAAGTTTCAGACCCATAGCTAATTACTCACCTACTCAAAATGAGTAAATGCGAATTATCTCTAAAAGTATTGCAGATAGCCAATTTTTCTCAAATAACTCATTCACCTACTTTTGGCAGAGCTTTCACTTGGTGAAGTTTCAGACCCATAGCTAATTACTCACCTACTCAAAATGAGTAAATGCGAATTATCTCTAAAAGTATTGCAGATAGCCAATTTTTCTCAAATAACTCATTCACCTACTTTTGGGAGAGCTTTCACTCTGTGAAGTTTCAGACCCATAGCTAATTACTCACCTACTCAAAATGAGTAAATGCGAATTATCTCTAAAAGTATTGCAGATAGCCAATTTTTCTCAAATAACTCATTCACCTACTTTTGGGAGAGCTTTCACTTGGTGAAGTTTCAGACCCATAGCTAATTACTCACCTACTCAAAATGAGTAAATGCAAATTATCTGTAAAAGTATTGCATATAGCCAATTTTTCTCAAATTAATCATTCACCTACTTTTGGGAGAGCTTTCACTTGTTGAAGTTTCAGACCCATAGCTAATTACTCACCTACTCAACATGAGTAAATGCGAATTATCTCTAAAAGTATTGCAGATAGCCAATTTTTCTCAAATAACTCATTCACCTACTTTTGGGAGAGCTTTCACTCTGTGAAGTTTCAGACCCATAGCTAATTACTCACCTACTCAAAATGAGTAAATGCGAATTATCTCTAAAAGTATTGCAGATAGCCAATTTTTCTCAAATAACTCATTCACCTACTTTTGGCAGAGCTTTCACTTGGTGAAGTTTCAGACCCATAGCTAATTACTCACCTACTCAAAATGAGTAAATGCGAATTATCTCTAAAAGTATTGCAGATAGCCAATTTTTCTCAAATAACTCATTCACCTACTTTTGGGAGAGCTTTCACTTGGTGAAGTTTCAGACCCATAGCTAATTACTCACCTACTCAAAATGAGTAAATGCGAATTATCTGTAAAAGTATTGCATATAGCCAATTTTTCTCAAATTAATCATTCACCTACTTTTGGGAGAGCTTTCACTTGTTGAAGTTTCAGACCCATAGCTAATTACTCACCTACTCAACATGAGTAAATGCGAATTATCTCTAAAAGTATTGCAGATAGCCAATTTTTCTCAAATAACTCCTTCACCTACTTTTGGCAGAGCTTTCACTCTGTGAAGTTTCAGACCCATAGCTAATTACTCACCTACTCAAAATGAGTAAATGCGAATTATCTCTAAAAGTATTGCAGATAGCCAATTTTTCTCAAATAACTCATTCACCTACTTTTGGGAGAGCTTTCACTCTGTGAAGTTTCAGACCCATAGCTAATTACTCACCTACTCAAAATGAGTAAATGCGAATTATCTCTAAAAGTATTGCAGATAGCCAATTTTTCTCAAATAACTCATTCACCTACTTTTGGCAGAGCTTTCACTTGGTGAAGTTTCAGACCCATAGCTAATTACTCACCTACTCAAAATGAGTAAATGCGAATTATCTCTAAAAGTATTGCAGATAGCCAATTTTTCTCAAATAACTCATTCACCTACTTTTGAGAGAGCTTTCACTCTGTGAAGTTTCAGACCCATAGCTAATTACTCACCTACTCAAAATGAGTAAATGCGAATTATCTCTAAAAGTATTGCAGATAGCCAATTTTTCTCAAATAACTCATTCACCTACTTTTGGCAGAGCTTTCACTTGGTGAAGTTTCAGACCCATAGCTAATTACTCACCTACTCAAAATGAGTAAATGCGAATTATCTGTAAAAGTATTGCAGATAGCCAATTTTTCTCAAATTAATCATTCACCTACTTTTGGGAGAGCTTTCACTTGGTGAAGTTTCAGACCCATAGCTAATTACTCACCTACTCAAAATGAGTAAATGCGAATTATCTCTAAAAGTATTGCAGATAGCCAATTTTTCTCAAATAACTCATTCACCTACTTTTGGGAGAGCTTTCACTTGGTGAAGTTTCAGACCCATAGCTAATTACTCACCTACTCAAAATGAGTAAATGTGAATTATCTCTAAAAGTATTGCAGATAGCCAATTTTTCTCAAATAACTCATTCACCTACTTTTGGGAGAGCTTTCACTTGGTGAAGTTTCAGACCCACAGCTAATTACTCACCTACTCAAAATGAGTAAATGCGAATTATCTCTAAAAGTATTGCCGATAGCCAATTTTTGTCAAATTAATCATTCACCTACTTTTGGGAGAGCTTTTACTTGGTGAAGTTTCAGACCCATAGCTAATTACTCACCTACTCAAAATGAGTAAATGCGATTTATCTCTAAAAGTATTGCAGATAGCCAATTTTTCTCAAATAACTCATTCACCTACTTTTGGGAGAGCTTTCACTCTGTGAAGTTTCAGACCCATAGCTAATTACTCACCTACTCAAAATGAGTAAATGCGAATTATCTCTAAAAGTATTGCAGATAGCCAATTTTTCTCAAATAACTCATTCACCTACTTTTGGGAGAGCTTTCACTTGGTGAAGTTTCAGACCCATAGCTAATTACTCACCTACTCAAAATGAGTAAATGCGAATTATCTGTAAAAGTATTGCAGATAGCCAATTTTTCTCAAATTAATCATTCACCTACTTTTGGGAGAGCTTTCACTTGGTGAAGTTTCAGACCCATAGCTAATTACTCACCTACTCAAAATGAGTAAATGCGAATTATCTCTAAAAGTATTGCAGATAGCCAATTTTTCTCAAATAACTCATTCACCTACTTTTGGGAGAGCTTTCACTTGGTGAAGTTTCAGACCCATAGCTAATTACTCACCTACTCAAAATGAGTAAATGTGAATTATCTCTAAAAGTATTGCATATAGCCAATTTTTCTCAAATTAATCATTCACCTACTTTTGGGAGAGCTTTCACTTGTTGAAGTTTCAGACCCATAGCTAATTACTCACCTACTCAACATGAGTAAATGCGAATTATCTCTAAAAGTATTGCAGATAGCCAATTTTTCTCAAATAACTCATTCACCTACTTTTGGGAGAGCTTTCACTTGGTGAAGTTTCAGACCCACAGCTAATTACTCACCTACTCAAAATGAGTAAATGCGAATTATCTCTAAAAGTATTGCCGATAGCCAATTTTTGTCAAATTAATCATTCACCTACTTTTGGGAGAGCTTTTACTTGGTGAAGTTTCAGACCCATAGCTAATTACTGACCTACTCAAAATGAGTAAATGCGATTTATCTCTAAAAGTATTGCAGATAGCCAATTTTTCTCAAATAACTCATTCACCTACTTTTGGGAGAGCTTTCACTCTGTGAAGTTTCAGACCCATAGCTAATTACTCACCTACTCAAAATGAGTAAATGCGAATTATCTCTAAAAGTATTGCAGATAGCCAATTTTTCTCAAATAACTCATTCACCTACTTTTGGCAGAGCTTTCACTTGGTGAAGTTTCAGACCCATAGCTAATTACTCACCTACTCAAAATGAGTAAATGCGAATTATCTCTAAAAGTATTGCAGATAGCCAATTTTTCTCAAATAACTCATTCACCTACTTTTGGCAGAGCTTTCACTTGGTGAAGTTTCAGACCCATAGCTAATTACTCACCTACTCAAAATGAGTAAATGCGAATTATCTCTAAAAGTATTGCAGATAGCCAATTTTTCTCAAATAACTCATTCACCTACTTTTGAGAGAGCTTTCACTCTGTGAAGTTTCAGACCCATAGCTAATTACTCACCTACTCAAAATGAGTAAATGCGAATTATCTCTAAAAGTATTGCAGATAGCCAATTTTTCTCAAATAACTCATTCACCTACTTTTGGGAGAGCTTTCACTTGGTGAAGTTTCAGACCCATAGCTAATTATTCACCTACTCAAAATGAGTAAATGTGAATTATCTCTAAAAGTATTGCAGATAGCCAATTTTTCTCAAATAACTCATTCACCTACTTTTGGGAGAGCTTTCACTCTGTGAAGTTTCAGACCCATAGCTATTTATTCACCTACTCAAAATGAGTAAATGTGAATTATCTCTAAAAGTATTGCAGATAGCCAATTTTTCTCAAATAACTCATTCACCTACTTTTGGGAGAGCTTTCACTTGGTGAAGTTTCAGACCCACAGCTAATTACTCACCTACTCAAAATGAGTAAATGCGAATTATCTCTAAAAGTATTGCCGATAGCCAATTTTTGTCAAATTAATCATTCACCTACTTTTGGGAGAGCTTTTACTTGGTGAAGTTTCAGACCCATAGCTAATTACTGACCTACTCAAAATGAGTAAATGCGATTTATCTCTAAAAGTATTGCAGATAGCCAATTTTTCTCAAATAACTCATTCACCTACTTTTGGGAGAGCTTTCACTCTGTGAAGTTTCAGACCCATAGCTAATTACTCACCTACTCAAAATGAGTAAATGCGAATTATCTCTAAAAGTATTGCAGATAGCCAATTTTTCTCAAATAACTCATTCACCTACTTTTGGCAGAGCTTTCACTTGGTGAAGTTTCAGACCCATAGCTAATTACTCACCTACTCAAAATGAGTAAATGCGAATTATCTCTAAAAGTATTGCAGATAGCCAATTTTTCTCAAATAACTCATTCACCTACTTTTGGCAGAGCTTTCACTTGGTGAAGTTTCAGACCCATAGCTAATTACTCACCTACTCAAAATGAGTAAATGCGAATTATCTCTAAAAGTATTGCAGATAGCCAATTTTTCTCAAATAACTCATTCACCTACTTTTGGGAGAGCTTTCACTCTGTGAAGTTTCAGACCCATAGCTAATTACTCACCTACTCAAAATGAGTAAATGCGAATTATCTCTAAAAGTATTGCAGATAGCCAATTTTTCTCAAATAACTCATTCACCTACTTTTGGGAGAGCTTTCACTTGGTGAAGTTTCAGACCCATAGCTAATTACTCACCTACTCAAAATGAGTAAATGCAAATTATCTGTAAAAGTATTGCATATAGCCAATTTTTCTCAAATTAATCATTCACCTACTTTTGGGAGAGCTTTCACTTGTTGAAGTTTCAGACCCATAGCTAATTACTCACCTACTCAACATGAGTAAATGCGAATTATCTCTAAAAGTATTGCAGATAGCCAATTTTTCTCAAATAACTCATTCACCTACTTTTGGGAGAGCTTTCACTCTGTGAAGTTTCAGACCCATAGCTAATTACTCACCTACTCAAAATGAGTAAATGCGAATTATCTCTAAAAGTATTGCAGATAGCCAATTTTTCTCAAATAACTCATTCACCTACTTTTGGCAGAGCTTTCACTTGGTGAAGTTTCAGACCCATAGCTAATTACTCACCTACTCAAAATGAGTAAATGCGAATTATCTCTAAAAGTATTGCAGATAGCCAATTTTTCTCAAATAACTCATTCACCTACTTTTGGGAGAGCTTTCACTTGGTGAAGTTTCAGACCCATAGCTAATTACTCACCTACTCAAAATGAGTAAATGCGAATTATCTGTAAAAGTATTGCATATAGCCAATTTTTCTCAAATTAATCATTCACCTACTTTTGGGAGAGCTTTCACTTGTTGAAGTTTCAGACCCATAGCTAATTACTCACCTACTCAACATGAGTAAATGCGAATTATCTCTAAAAGTATTGCAGATAGCCAATTTTTCTCAAATAACTCCTTCACCTACTTTTGGCAGAGCTTTCACTCTGTGAAGTTTCAGACCCATAGCTAATTACTCACCTACTCAAAATGAGTAAATGCGAATTATCTCTAAAAGTATTGCAGATAGCCAATTTTTCTCAAATAACTCATTCACCTACTTTTGGGAGAGCTTTCACTCTGTGAAGTTTCAGACCCATAGCTAATTACTCACCTACTCAAAATGAGTAAATGCGAATTATCTCTAAAAGTATTGCAGATAGCCAATTTTTCTCAAATAACTCATTCACCTACTTTTGGCAGAGCTTTCACTTGGTGAAGTTTCAGACCCATAGCTAATTACTCACCTACTCAAAATGAGTAAATGCGAATTATCTCTAAAAGTATTGCAGATAGCCAATTTTTCTCAAATAACTCATTCACCTACTTTTGAGAGAGCTTTCACTCTGTGAAGTTTCAGACCCATAGCTAATTACTCACCTACTCAAAATGAGTAAATGCGAATTATCTCTAAAAGTATTGCAGATAGCCAATTTTTCTCAAATAACTCATTCACCTACTTTTGGCAGAGCTTTCACTTGGTGAAGTTTCAGACCCATAGCTAATTACTCACCTACTCAAAATGAGTAAATGCGAATTATCTGTAAAAGTATTGCAGATAGCCAATTTTTCTCAAATTAATCATTCACCTACTTTTGGGAGAGCTTTCACTTGGTGAAGTTTCAGACCCATAGCTAATTACTCACCTACTCAAAATGAGTAAATGCGAATTATCTCTAAAAGTATTGCAGATAGCCAATTTTTCTCAAATAACTCATTCACCTACTTTTGGGAGAGCTTTCACTTGGTGAAGTTTCAGACCCATAGCTAATTACTCACCTACTCAAAATGAGTAAATGTGAATTATCTCTAAAAGTATTGCAGATAGCCAATTTTTCTCAAATAACTCATTCACCTACTTTTGGGAGAGCTTTCACTTGGTGAAGTTTCAGACCCACAGCTAATTACTCACCTACTCAAAATGAGTAAATGCGAATTATCTCTAAAAGTATTGCCGATAGCCAATTTTTGTCAAATTAATCATTCACCTACTTTTGGGAGAGCTTTTACTTGGTGAAGTTTCAGACCCATAGCTAATTACTCACCTACTCAAAATGAGTAAATGCGATTTATCTCTAAAAGTATTGCAGATAGCCAATTTTTCTCAAATAACTCATTCACCTACTTTTGGGAGAGCTTTCACTCTGTGAAGTTTCAGACCCATAGCTAATTACTCACCTACTCAAAATGAGTAAATGCGAATTATCTCTAAAAGTATTGCAGATAGCCAATTTTTCTCAAATAACTCATTCACCTACTTTTGGGAGAGCTTTCACTTGGTGAAGTTTCAGACCCATAGCTAATTACTCACCTACTCAAAATGAGTAAATGCGAATTATCTGTAAAAGTATTGCAGATAGCCAATTTTTCTCAAATTAATCATTCACCTACTTTTGGGAGAGCTTTCACTTGGTGAAGTTTCAGACCCATAGCTAATTACTCACCTACTCAAAATGAGTAAATGCGAATTATCTCTAAAAGTATTGCAGATAGCCAATTTTTCTCAAATAACTCATTCACCTACTTTTGGGAGAGCTTTCACTTGGTGAAGTTTCAGACCCATAGCTAATTACTCACCTACTCAAAATGAGTAAATGTGAATTATCTCTAAAAGTATTGCATATAGCCAATTTTTCTCAAATTAATCATTCACCTACTTTTGGGAGAGCTTTCACTTGTTGAAGTTTCAGACCCATAGCTAATTACTCACCTACTCAACATGAGTAAATGCGAATTATCTCTAAAAGTATTGCAGATAGCCAATTTTTCTCAAATAACTCATTCACCTACTTTTGGGAGAGCTTTCACTTGGTGAAGTTTCAGACCCACAGCTAATTACTCACCTACTCAAAATGAGTAAATGCGAATTATCTCTAAAAGTATTGCCGATAGCCAATTTTTGTCAAATTAATCATTCACCTACTTTTGGGAGAGCTTTTACTTGGTGAAGTTTCAGACCCATAGCTAATTACTGACCTACTCAAAATGAGTAAATGCGATTTATCTCTAAAAGTATTGCAGATAGCCAATTTTTCTCAAATAACTCATTCACCTACTTTTGGGAGAGCTTTCACTCTGTGAAGTTTCAGACCCATAGCTAATTACTCACCTACTCAAAATGAGTAAATGCGAATTATCTCTAAAAGTATTGCAGATAGCCAATTTTTCTCAAATAACTCATTCACCTACTTTTGGGAGAGCTTTCACTTGGTGAAGTTTCAGACCCATAGCTAATTACTCACCTACTCAAAATGAGTAAATGCGAATTATCTGTAAAAGTATTGCAGATAGCCAATTTTTCTCAAATTAATCATTCACCTACTTTTGGGAGAGCTTTCACTTGGTGAAGTTTCAGACCCATAGCTAATTACTCACCTACTCAAAATGAGTAAATGCGAATTATCTCTAAAAGTATTGCAGATAGCCAATTTTTCTCAAATAACTCATTCACCTACTTTTGGGAGAGCTTTCACTTGGTGAAGTTTCAGACCCATAGCTAATTACTCACCTACTCAAAATGAGTAAATGTGAATTATCTCTAAAAGTATTGCATATAGCCAATTTTTCTCAAATTAATCATTCACCTACTTTTGGGAGAGCTTTCACTTGTTGAAGTTTCAGACCCATAGCTAATTACTCACCTACTCAACATGAGTAAATGCGAATTATCTCTAAAAGTATTGCAGATAGCCAATTTTTCTCAAATAACTCATTCACCTACTTTTGGGAGAGCTTTCACTTGGTGAAGTTTCAGACCCACAGCTAATTACTCACCTACTCAAAATGAGTAAATGCGAATTATCTCTAAAAGTATTGCCGATAGCCAATTTTTGTCAAATTAATCATTCACCTACTTTTGGGAGAGCTTTTACTTGGTGAAGTTTCAGACCCATAGCTAATTACTGACCTACTCAAAATGAGTAAATGCGATTTATCTCTAAAAGTATTGCAGATAGCCAATTTTTCTCAAATAACTCATTCACCTACTTTTGGGAGAGCTTTCACTCTGTGAAGTTTCAGACCCATAGCTAATTACTCACCTACTCAAAATGAGTAAATGCGAATTATCTCTAAAAGTATTGCAGATAGCCAATTTTTCTCAAATAACTCATTCACCTACTTTTGGCAGAGCTTTCACTTGGTGAAGTTTCAGACCCATAGCTAATTACTCACCTACTCAAAATGAGTAAATGCGAATTATCTCTAAAAGTATTGCAGATAGCCAATTTTTCTCAAATAACTCATTCACCTACTTTTGGCAGAGCTTTCACTTGGTGAAGTTTCAGACCCATAGCTAATTACTCACCTACTCAAAATGAGTAAATGCGAATTATCTCTAAAAGTATTGCAGATAGCCAATTTTTCTCAAATAACTCATTCACCTACTTTTGGGAGAGCTTTCACTCTGTGAAGGTTCAGACCCATAGCTAATTACTCACCTACTCAAAATGAGTAAATGCGAATTATCTCTAAAAGTATTGCAGATAGCCAATTTTTCTCAAATAACTCATTCACCTACTTTTGGGAGAGCTTTCACTTGGTGAAGTTTCAGACCCATAGCTAATTACTCACCTACTCAAAATGAGTAAATGCAAATTATCTGTAAAAGTATTGCATATAGCCAATTTTTCTCAAATTAATCATTCACCTACTTTTGGGAGAGCTTTCACTTGTTGAAGTTTCAGACCCATAGCTAATTACTCACCTACTCAACATGAGTAAATGCGAATTATCTCTAAAAGTATTGCAGATAGCCAATTTTTCTCAAATAACTCATTCACCTACTTTTGGGAGAGCTTTCACTCTGTGAAGTTTCAGACCCATAGCTAATTACTCACCTACTCAAAATGAGTAAATGCGAATTATCTCTAAAAGTATTGCAGATAGCCAATTTTTCTCAAATAACTCATTCACCTACTTTTGGCAGAGCTTTCACTTGGTGAAGTTTCAGACCCATAGCTAATTACTCACCTACTCAAAATGAGTAAATGCGAATTATCTCTAAAAGTATTGCAGATAGCCAATTTTTCTCAAATAACTCATTCACCTACTTTTGGGAGAGCTTTCACTTGGTGAAGTTTCAGACCCATAGCTAATTACTCACCTACTCAAAATGAGTAAATGCGAATTATCTGTAAAAGTATTGCATATAGCCAATTTTTCTCAAATTAATCATTCACCTACTTTTGGGAGAGCTTTCACTTGTTGAAGTTTCAGACCCATAGCTAATTACTCACCTACTCAACATGAGTAAATGCGAATTATCTCTAAAAGTATTGCAGATAGCCAATTTTTCTCAAATAACTCCTTCACCTACTTTTGGCAGAGCTTTCACTCTGTGAAGTTTCAGACCCATAGCTAATTACTCACCTACTCAAAATGAGTAAATGCGAATTATCTCTAAAAGTATTGCAGATAGCCAATTTTTCTCAAATAACTCATTCACCTACTTTTGGGAGAGCTTTCACTCTGTGAAGTTTCAGACCCATAGCTAATTACTCACCTACTCAAAATGAGTAAATGCGAATTATCTCTAAAAGTATTGCAGATAGCCAATTTTTCTCAAATAACTCATTCACCTACTTTTGGCAGAGCTTTCACTTGGTGAAGTTTCAGACCCATAGCTAATTACTCACCTACTCAAAATGAGTAAATGCGAATTATCTCTAAAAGTATTGCAGATAGCCAATTTTTCTCAAATAACTCATTCACCTACTTTTGAGAGAGCTTTCACTCTGTGAAGTTTCAGACCCATAGCTAATTACTCACCTACTCAAAATGAGTAAATGCGAATTATCTCTAAAAGTATTGCAGATAGCCAATTTTTCTCAAATAACTCATTCACTTACTTTTGGCAGAGCTTTCACTTGGTGAAGTTTCAGACCCATAGCTAATTACTCACCTACTCAAAATGAGTAAATGCGAATTATCTGTAAAAGTATTGCAGATAGCCAATTTTTCTCAAATTAATCATTCACCTACTTTTGGGAGAGCTTTCACTTGGTGAAGTTTCAGACCCATAGCTAATTACTCACCTACTCAAAATGAGTAAATGCGAATTATCTCTAAAAGTATTGCAGATAGCCAATTTTTCTCAAATAACTCATTCACCTACTTTTGGGAGAGCTTTCACTTGGTGAAGTTTCAGACCCATAGCTAATTACTCACCTACTCAAAATGAGTAAATGTGAATTATCTCTAAAAGTATTGCAGATAGCCAATTTTTCTCAAATAACTCATTCACCTACTTTTGGGAGAGCTTTCACTTGGTGAAGTTTCAGACCCACAGCTAATTACTCACCTACTCAAAATGAGTAAATGCGAATTATCTCTAAAAGTATTGCCGATAGCCAATTTTTGTCAAATTAATCATTCACCTACTTTTGGGAGAGCTTTTACTTGGTGAAGTTTCAGACCCATAGCTAATTACTCACCTACTCAAAATGAGTAAATGCGATTTATCTCTAAAAGTATTGCAGATAGCCAATTTTTCTCAAATAACTCATTCACCTACTTTTGGGAGAGCTTTCACTTGGTGAAGTTTCAGACCCATAGCTAATTACTCACCTACTCAAAATGAGTAAATGCGAATTATCTCTAAAAGTATTGCAGATAGCCAATTTTTCTCAAATAACTCATTCACCTACTTTTGGGAGAGCTTTCACTTGCTGAAGTTTCAGACCCACAGCTAATTACTCACCTACTCAAAATGAGTAAATGCGAATTATCTCTAAAAGTATTGCCGATAGCCAATTTTTGTCAAATTAATCATTCACCTACTTTTGGGAGAGCTTTTACTTGGTGAAGTTTCAGACCCATAGCTAATTACTCACCTACTCAAAATGAGTAAATGCGATTTATCTCTAAAAGTATTGCAGATAGCCAATTTTTCTCAAATAACTCATTCACCTACTTTTGGGAGAGCTTTCACTCTGTGAAGTTTCAGACCCATAGCTAATTACTCACCTACTCAAAATGAGTAAATGCGAATTATCTCTAAAAGTATTGCAGATAGCCAATTTTTCTCAAATAACTCATTCACCTACTTTTGGCAGAGCTTTCACTTGGTGAAGTTTCAGACCCATAGCTAATTACTCACCTACTCAAAATGAGTAAATGCGAATTATCTCTAAAAGTATTGCAGATAGCCAATTTTTCTCAAATAACTCATTCACCTACTTTTGGGAGAGCTTTCACTCTGTGAAGTTTCAGACCCATAGCTAATTACTCACCTACTCAAAATGAGTAAATGCGAATTATCTCTAAAAGTATTGCAGATAGCCAATTTTTCTCAAATAACTCCTTCACCTACTTTTGGCAGAGCTTTCACTCTGTGAAGTTTCAGACCCATAGCTAATTACTCACCTACTCAAAATGAGTAAATGCGAATTATCTCTAAAAGTATTGCAGATAGCCAATTTTTCTCAAATAACTCATTCACCTACTTTTGGGAGAGCTTTCACTCTGTGAAGTTTCAGACCCATAGCTAATTACTCACCTACTCAAAATGAGTAAATGCGAATTATCTCTAAAAGTATTGGAGATAGCCAATTTTTCTCAAATAACTCATTCACCTACTTTTGGCAGAGCTTTCACTTGGTGAAGTTTCAGACCCATAGCTAATTACTCACCTACTCAAAATGAGTAAATGCGAATTATCTCTAAAAGTATTGCAGATAGCCAATTTTTCTCAAATAACTCATTCACCTACTTTTGAGAGAGCTTTCACTCTGTGAAGTTTCAGACCCATAGCTAATTACTCACCTACTCAAAATGAGTAAATGCGAATTATCTCTAAAAGTATTGCAGATAGCCAATTTTTCTCAAATAACTCATTCACCTACTTTTGGGAGAGCTTTCACTTGGTGAAGTTTCAGACCCATAGCTAATTATTCACCTACTCAAAATGAGTAAATGTGAATTATCTCTAAAAGTATTGCAGATAGCCAATTTTTCTCAAATAACTCATTCACCTACTTTTGGGAGAGCTTTCACTCTGTGAAGTTTCAGACCCATAGCTATTTATTCACCTACTCAAAATGAGTAAATGTGAATTATCTCTAAAAGTATTGCAGATACCCAATTTTTATCAAATACTCATTCATCTACTTGTGGGAGAGCTTTCACATGGTGAAGTTTCAGACCCATAGCTAATTATTCACCTACTCAAAATGAGTAAATGCGAATTATCTCTAAAAGTATTGCATATAGCCAATTTTTCTCAAATAACTCATTCACCTACTATTGGGAGAGCTTTCACTCGGTGAAGTTTCAGACCCATAGCTATTTATTCACCTACTCAAAATGAGTAAATGTGAATTATCTCTAAAAGTATTGCAGATACCCAATTTTTCTCAAATAACTCATTCACCTACTTTGGGGAGAGCTTTCACTTGGTGAAGTTTCAGACCCATAGCTAATTACTCACCTACTCAAAATGAGTAAATGCGAATTATCTGTAAATGTATTGCATATAGCCAATTTTTCTCAAATAACTCATTCACCTACTTTTGGGAGAGCTTTCACTTGGTGAAGTTTCAGACCCACAGCTAATTACTCACCTACTCAAAATGAGTAAATGCGAATTATCTCTAAAAGTATTGCCGATAGCCAATTTTTGTCAAATTAATCATTCACCTACTTTTGGGAGAGCTTTTACTTGGTGAAGTTTCAGACCCATAGCTAATTACTCACCTACTCAAAATGAGTAAATGCGATTTATCTCTAAAAGTATTGCAGATAGCCAATTTTTCTCAAATAACTCATTCACCTACTTTTGGGAGAGCTTTCACTCTGTGAAGTTTCAGACCCATAGCTAATTACTCACCTACTCAAAATGAGTAAATGCGAATTATCTCTAAAAGTATTGCAGATAGCCAATTTTTCTCAAATAACTCATTCACCTACTTTTGGCAGAGCTTTCACTTGGTGAAGTTTCAGACCCATAGCTAATTACTCACCTACTCAAAATGAGTAAATGCGAATTATCTCTAAAAGTATTGCAGATAGCCAATTTTTCTCAAATAACTCATTCACCTACTTTTGGGAGAGCTTTCACTCTGTGAAGTTTCAGACCCATAGCTAATTACTCACCTACTCAAAATGAGTAAATGCGAATTATCTCTAAAAGTATTGCAGATAGCCAATTTTTCTCAAATAACTCATTCACCTACTTTTGGGAGAGCTTTCACTTGGTGAAGTTTCAGACCCATAGCTAATTACTCACCTACTCAAAATGAGTAAATGCGAATTATCTGTAAAAGTATTGCATATAGCCAATTTTTCTCAAATTAATCATTCACCTACTTTTGGGAGAGCTTTCACTTGTTGAAGTTTCAGACCCATAGCTAATTACTCACCTACTCAACATGAGTAAATGCGAATTATCTCTAAAAGTATTGCAGATAGCCAATTTTTCTCAAATAACTCCTTCACCTACTTTTGGCAGAGCTTTCACTCTGTGAAGTTTCAGACCCATAGCTAATTACTCACCTACTCAACATGAGTAAATGCGAATTATCTCTAAAAGTATTGCAGATAGCCAATTTTTCTCAAATAACTCCTTCACCTACTTTTGGCAGAGCTTTCACTCTGTGAAGTTTCAGACCCATAGCTAATTACTCACCTACTCAAAATGAGTAAATGCGAATTATCTCTAAAAGTATTGCAGATAGCCAATTTTTCTCAAATAACTCATTCACCTACTTTTGGGAGAGCTTTCACTCTGTGAAGTTTCAGACCCATAGCTAATTACTCACCTACTCAAAATGAGTAAATGCGAATTATCTCTAAAAGTATTGCAGATAGCCAATTTTTCTCAAATAACTCATTCACCTACTTTTGGCAGAGCTTTCACTTGGTGAAGTTTCAGACCCATAGCTAATTACTCACCTACTCAAAATGAGTAAATGCGAATTATCTCTAAAAGTATTGCAGATAGCCAATTTTTCTCAAATAACTCATTCACCTACTTTTGAGAGAGCTTTCACTCTGTGAAGTTTCAGACCCATAGCTAATTACTCACCTACTCAAAATGAGTAAATGCGAATTATCTCTAAAAGTATTGCAGATAGCCAATTTTTCTCAAATAACTCATTCACCTACTTTTGGCAGAGCTTTCACTTGGTGAAGTTTCAGACCCATAGCTAATTACTCACCTACTCAAAATGAGTAAATGCGAATTATCTGTAAAAGTATTGCAGATAGCCAATTTTTCTCAAATTAATCATTCACCTACTTTTGGGAGAGCTTTCACTTGGTGAAGTTTCAGACCCATAGCTAATTACTCACCTACTCAAAATGAGTAAATGCGAATTATCTCTAAAAGTATTGCAGATAGCCAATTTTTCTCAAATAACTCACTCACCTACTTTTGGGAGAGCTTTCACTTGGTGAAGTTTCAGACCCATAGCTAATTACTCACCTACTCAAAATGAGTAAATGTGAATTATCTCTAAAAGTATTGCAGATAGCCAATTTTTCTCAAATAACTCATTCACCTACTTTTGGGAGAGCTTTCACTTGGTGAAGTTTCAGACCCACAGCTAATTACTCACCTACTCAAAATGAGTAAATGCGAATTATCTCTAAAAGTATTGCCGATAGCCAATTTTTGTCAAATTAATCATTCACCTACTTTTGGGAGAGCTTTTACTTGGTGAAGTTTCAGACCCATAGCTAATTACTCACCTACTCAAAATGAGTAAATGCGATTTATCTCTAAAAGTATTGCAGATAGCCAATTTTTCTCAAATAACTCATTCACCTACTTTTGGGAGAGCTTTCACTCTGTGAAGTTTCAGACCCATAGCTAATTACTCACCTACTCAAAATGAGTAAATGCGAATTATCTCTAAAAGTATTGCAGATAGCCAATTTTTCTCAAATAACTCATTCACCTACTTTTGGGAGAGCTTTCACTTGGTGAAGTTTCAGACCCATAGCTAATTACTCACCTACTCAAAATGAGTAAATGCGAATTATCTGTAAAAGTATTGCATATAGCCAATTTTTCTCAAATTAATCATTCACCTACTTTTGGGAGAGCTTTCACTTGTTGAAGTTTCAGACCCATAGCTAATTACTCACCTACTCAACATGAGTAAATGCGAATTATCTCTAAAAGTATTGCAGATAGCCAATTTTTCTCAAATAACTCCTTCACCTACTTTTGGCAGAGCTTTCACTCTGTGAAGTTTCAGACCCATAGCTAATTACTCACCTACTCAAAATGAGTAAATGCGAATTATCTCTAAAAGTATTGCAGATAGCCAATTTTTCTCAAATAACTCATTCACCTACTTTTGGGAGAGCTTTCACTCTGTGAAGTTTCAGACCCATAGCTAATTACTCACCTACTCAAAATGAGTAAATGCGAATTATCTCTAAAAGTATTGCAGATAGCCAATTTTTCTCAAATAACTCATTCACCTACTTTTGGCAGAGCTTTCACTTGGTGAAGTTTCAGACCCATAGCTAATTACTCACCTACTCAAAATGAGTAAATGCGAATTATCTCTAAAAGTATTGCAGATAGCCAATTTTTCTCAAATAACTCATTCACCTACTTTTGAGAGAGCTTTCACTCTGTGAAGTTTCAGACCCATAGCTAATTACTCACCTACTCAAAATGAGTAAATGCGAATTATCTCTAAAAGTATTACAGATAGCCAATTTTTCTCAAATAACTCATTCACCTAATTTTGGCAGAGCTTTCACTTGGTGAAGTTTCAGACCCATAGCTAATTACTCACCTACTCAAAATGAGTAAATGCGAATTATCTGTAAAAGTATTGCAGATAGCCAATTTTTCTCAAATTAATCATTCACCTACTTTTGGGAGAGCTTTCACTTGGTGAAGTTTCAGACCCATAGCTAATTACTCACCTACTCAACATGAGTAAATGCGAATTATCTCTAAAAGTATTGCAGATAGCCAATTTTTCTCAAATAACTCCTTCACCTACTTTTGGCAGAGCTTTCACTCTGTGAAGTTTCAGACCCATAGCTAATTACTCACCTACTCAAAATGAGTAAATGCGAATTATCTCTAAAAGTATTGCAGATAGCCAATTTTTCTCAAATAACTCATTCACCTACTTTTGGGAGAGATTTCACTCTGTGAAGTTTCAGACCCATAGCTAATTACTCACCTACTCAAAATGAGTAAATGCGAATTATCTCTAAAAGTATTGCAGATAGCCAATTTTTCTCAAATAACTCATTCACCTACTTTTGGCAGAGCTTTCACTTGGTGAAGTTTCAGACCCATAGCTAATTACTCACCTACTCAAAATGAGTAAATGCGAATTATCTCTAAAAGTATTGCAGATAGCCAATTTTTCTCAAATAACTCATTCACCTACTTTTGAGAGAGCTTTCACTCTGTGAAGTTTCAGACCCATAGCTAATTACTCACCTACTCAAAATGAGTAAATGCGAATTATCTCTAAAAGTATTGCAGATAGCCAATTTTTCTCAAATAACTCATTCACCTAATTTTGGCAGAGCTTTCACTTGGTGAAGTTTCAGACCCATAGCTAATTACTCACCTACTCAAAATGAGTAAATGCGAATTATCTGTAAAAGTATTGCAGATAGCCAATTTTTCTCAAATTAATCATTCACCTACTTTTGGGAGAGCTTTCACTTGGTGAAGTTTCAGACCCATAGCTAATTACTCACCTACTCAAAATGAGTAAATGCGAATTATCTCTAAAAGTATTGCAGATAGCCAATTTTTCTCAAATAACTCATTCACCTACTTTTGGGAGAGCTTTCACTTGGTGAAGTTTCAGACCCATAGCTAATTACTCACCTACTCAAAATGAGTAAATGTGAATTATCTCTAAAAGTATTGCATATAGCCAATTTTTCTCAAATTAATCATTCACCTACTTTTGGGAGAGCTTTCACTTGTTGAAGTTTCAGACCCATAGCTAATTACTCACCTACTCAACATGAGTAAATGCGAATTATCTCTAAAAGTATTGCAGATAGCCAATTTTTCTCAAATAACTCATTCACCTACTTTTGGGAGAGCTTTCACTTGGTGAAGTTTCAGACCCACAGCTAATTACTCACCTACTCAAAATGAGTAAATGCGAATTATCTCTAAAAGTATTGCCGATAGCCAATTTTTGTCAAATTAATCATTCACCTACTTTTGGGAGAGCTTTTACTTGGTGAAGTTTCAGACCCATAGCTAATTACTGACCTACTCAAAATGAGTAAATGCGATTTATCTCTAAAAGTATTGCAGATAGCCAATTTTTCTCAAATAACTCATTCACCTACTTTTGGGAGAGCTTTCACTCTGTGAAGTTTCAGACCCATAGCTAATTACTCACCTACTCAAAATGAGTAAATGCGAATTATCTCTAAAAGTATTGCAGATAGCCAATTTTTCTCAAATAACTCATTCACCTACTTTTGGCAGAGCTTTCACTTGGTGAAGTTTCAGACCCATAGCTAATTACTCACCTACTCAAAATGAGTAAATGCGAATTATCTCTAAAAGTATTGCAGATAGCCAATTTTTCTCAAATAACTCATTCACCTACTTTTGGCAGAGCTTTCACTTGGTGAAGTTTCAGACCCATAGCTAATTACTCACCTACTCAAAATGAGTAAATGCGAATTATCTCTAAAAGTATTGCAGATAGCCAATTTTTCTCAAATAACTCATTCACCTACTTTTGGGAGAGCTTTCACTCTGTGAAGTTTCAGACCCATAGCTAATTACTCACCTACTCAAAATGAGTAAATGCGAATTATCTCTAAAAGTATTGCAGATAGCCAATTTTTCTCAAATAACTCATTCACCTACTTTTGGGAGAGCTTTCACTTGGTGAAGTTTCAGACCCATAGCTAATTACTCACCTACTCAAAATGAGTAAATGCAAATTATCTGTAAAAGTATTGCATATAGCCAATTTTTCTCAAATTAATCATTCACCTACTTTTGGGAGAGCTTTCACTTGTTGAAGTTTCAGACCCATAGCTAATTACTCACCTACTCAACATGAGTAAATGCGAATTATCTCTAAAAGTATTGCAGATAGCCAATTTTTCTCAAATAACTCATTCACCTACTTTTGGGAGAGCTTTCACTCTGTGAAGTTTCAGACCCATAGCTAATTACTCACCTACTCAACATGAGTAAATGCGAATTATCTCTAAAAGTATTGCAGATAGCCAATTTTTCTCAAATAACTCCTTCACCTACTTTTGGCAGAGCTTTCACTCTGTGAAGTTTCAGACCCATAGCTAATTACTCACCTACTCAAAATGAGTAAATGCGAATTATCTCTAAAAGTATTGCAGATAGCCAATTTTTCTCAAATAACTCATTCACCTACTTTTGGGAGAGCTTTCACTCTGTGAAGTTTCAGACCCATAGCTAATTACTCACCTACTCAAAATGAGTAAATGCGAATTATCTCTAAAAGTATTGCAGATAGCCAATTTTTCTCAAATAACTCATTCACCTACTTTTGGGAGAGCTTTCACTTGGTGAAGTTTCAGACCCACAGCTAATTACTCACCTACTCAAAATGAGTAAATGCGAATTATCTCTAAAAGTATTGCAGATAGCCAATTTTTCTCAAATAACTCATTCACCTACTTTTGGGAGAGCTTTCACTCTGTGAAGTTTCAGACCCATAGCTAATTACTCACCTACTCAAAATGAGTAAATGCGAATTATCTCTAAAAGTATTGCAGATAGCCAATTTTTCTCAAATAACTCATTCACCTACTTTTGGCAGAGCTTTCACTTGGTGAAGTTTCAGACCCATAGCTAATTACTCACCTACTCAAAATGAGTAAATGCGAATTATCTGTAAAAGTATTGCAGATAGCCAATTTTTCTCAAATTAATCATTCACCTACTTTTGGGAGAGCTTTCACTTGGTGAAGTTTCAGACCCATAGCTAATTACTCACCTACTCAAAATGAGTAAATGCGAATTATCTCTAAAAGTATTGCAGATAGCCAATTTTTCTCAAATAACTCACTCACCTACTTTTGGGAGAGCTTTCACTTGGTGAAGTTTCAGACCCATAGCTAATTACTCACCTACTCAAAATGAGTAAATGTGAATTATCTCTAAAAGTATTGCAGATAGCCAATTTTTCTCAAATAACTCATTCACCTACTTTTGGGAGAGCTTTCACTTGGTGAAGTTTCAGACCCACAGCTAATTACTCACCTACTCAAAATGAGTAAATGCGAATTATCTCTAAAAGTATTGCCGATAGCCAATTTTTGTCAAATTAATCATTCACCTACTTTTGGGAGAGCTTTTACTTGGTGAAGTTTCAGACCCATAGCTAATTACTCACCTACTCAAAATGAGTAAATGCGATTTATCTCTAAAAGTATTGCAGATAGCCAATTTTTCTCAAATAACTCATTCACCTACTTTTGGGAGAGCTTTCACTCTGTGAAGTTTCAGACCCATAGCTAATTACTCACCTACTCAAAATGAGTAAATGCGAATTATCTCTAAAAGTATTGCAGATAGCCAATTTTTCTCAAATAACTCATTCACCTACTTTTGGGAGAGCTTTCACTTGGTGAAGTTTCAGACCCATAGCTAATTACTCACCTACTCAAAATGAGTAAATGCGAATTATCTGTAAAAGTATTGCATATAGCCAATTTTTCTCAAATTAATCATTCACCTACTTTTGGGAGAGCTTTCACTTGTTGAAGTTTCAGACCCATAGCTAATTACTCACCTACTCAACATGAGTAAATGCGAATTATCTCTAAAAGTATTGCAGATAGCCAATTTTTCTCAAATAACTCCTTCACCTACTTTTGGCAGAGCTTTCACTCTGTGAAGTTTCAGACCCATAGCTAATTACTCACCTACTCAAAATGAGTAAATGCGAATTATCTCTAAAAGTATTGCAGATAGCCAATTTTTCTCAAATAACTCATTCACCTACTTTTGGGAGAGCTTTCACTCTGTGAAGTTTCAGACCCATAGCTAATTACTCACCTACTCAAAATGAGTAAATGCGAATTATCTCTAAAAGTATTGCAGATAGCCAATTTTTCTCAAATAACTCATTCACCTACTTTTGGCAGAGCTTTCACTTGGTGAAGTTTCAGACCCATAGCTAATTACTCACCTACTCAAAATGAGTAAATGCGAATTATCTCTAAAAGTATTGCAGATAGCCAATTTTTCTCAAATAACTCATTCACCTACTTTTGAGAGAGCTTTCACTCTGTGAAGTTTCAGACCCATAGCTAATTACTCACCTACTCAAAATGAGTAAATGCGAATTATCTCTAAAAGTATTACAGATAGCCAATTTTTCTCAAATAACTCATTCACCTAATTTTGGCAGAGCTTTCACTTGGTGAAGTTTCAGACCCATAGCTAATTACTCACCTACTCAAAATGAGTAAATGCGAATTATCTGTAAAAGTATTGCAGATAGCCAATTTTTCTCAAATTAATCATTCACCTACTTTTGGGAGAGCTTTCACTTGGTGAAGTTTCAGACCCATAGCTAATTACTCACCTACTCAACATGAGTAAATGCGAATTATCTCTAAAAGTATTGCAGATAGCCAATTTTTCTCAAATAACTCCTTCACCTACTTTTGGCAGAGCTTTCACTCTGTGAAGTTTCAGACCCATAGCTAATTACTCACCTACTCAAAATGAGTAAATGCGAATTATCTCTAAAAGTATTGCAGATAGCCAATTTTTCTCAAATAACTCATTCACCTACTTTTGGGAGAGATTTCACTCTGTGAAGTTTCAGACCCATAGCTAATTACTCACCTACTCAAAATGAGTAAATGCGAATTATCTCTAAAAGTATTGCAGATAGCCAATTTTTCTCAAATAACTCATTCACCTACTTTTGGCAGAGCTTTCACTTGGTGAAGTTTCAGACCCATAGCTAATTACTCACCTACTCAAAATGAGTAAATGCGAATTATCTCTAAAAGTATTGCAGATAGCCAATTTTTCTCAAATAACTCATTCACCTACTTTTGAGAGAGCTTTCACTCTGTGAAGTTTCAGACCCATAGCTAATTACTCACCTACTCAAAATGAGTAAATGCGAATTATCTCTAAAAGTATTGCAGATAGCCAATTTTTCTCAAATAACTCATTCACCTAATTTTGGCAGAGCTTTCACTTGGTGAAGTTTCAGACCCATAGCTAATTACTCACCTACTCAAAATGAGTAAATGCGAATTATCTGTAAAAGTATTGCAGATAGCCAATTTTTCTCAAATTAATCATTCACCTACTTTTGGGAGAGCTTTCACTTGGTGAAGTTTCAGACCCATAGCTAATTACTCACCTACTCAAAATGAGTAAATGCGAATTATCTCTAAAAGTATTGCAGATAGCCAATTTTTCTCAAATAACTCATTCACCTACTTTTGGGAGAGCTTTCACTTGGTGAAGTTTCAGACCCATAGCTAATTACTCACCTACTCAAAATGAGTAAATGTGAATTATCTCTAAAAGTATTGCATATAGCCAATTTTTCTCAAATTAATCATTCACCTACTTTTGGGAGAGCTTTCACTTGTTGAAGTTTCAGACCCATAGCTAATTACTCACCTACTCAACATGAGTAAATGCGAATTATCTCTAAAAGTATTGCAGATAGCCAATTTTTCTCAAATAACTCATTCACCTACTTTTGGGAGAGCTTTCACTTGGTGAAGTTTCAGACCCACAGCTAATTACTCACCTACTCAAAATGAGTAAATGCGAATTATCTCTAAAAGTATTGCCGATAGCCAATTTTTGTCAAATTAATCATTCACCTACTTTTGGGAGAGCTTTTACTTGGTGAAGTTTCAGACCCATAGCTAATTACTGACCTACTCAAAATGAGTAAATGCGATTTATCTCTAAAAGTATTGCAGATAGCCAATTTTTCTCAAATAACTCATTCACCTACTTTTGGGAGAGCTTTCACTCTGTGAAGTTTCAGACCCATAGCTAATTACTCACCTACTCAAAATGAGTAAATGCGAATTATCTCTAAAAGTATTGCAGATAGCCAATTTTTCTCAAATAACTCATTCACCTACTTTTGGCAGAGCTTTCACTTGGTGAAGTTTCAGACCCATAGCTAATTACTCACCTACTCAAAATGAGTAAATGCGAATTATCTCTAAAAGTATTGCAGATAGCCAATTTTTCTCAAATAACTCATTCACCTACTTTTGGCAGAGCTTTCACTTGGTGAAGTTTCAGACCCATAGCTAATTACTCACCTACTCAAAATGAGTAAATGCGAATTATCTCTAAAAGTATTGCAGATAGCCAATTTTTCTCAAATAACTCATTCACCTACTTTTGGGAGAGCTTTCACTCTGTGAAGTTTCAGACCCATAGCTAATTACTCACCTACTCAAAATGAGTAAATGCGAATTATCTCTAAAAGTATTGCAGATAGCCAATTTTTCTCAAATAACTCATTCACCTACTTTTGGGAGAGCTTTCACTTGGTGAAGTTTCAGACCCATAGCTAATTACTCACCTACTCAAAATGAGTAAATGCAAATTATCTGTAAAAGTATTGCATATAGCCAATTTTTCTCAAATTAATCATTCACCTACTTTTGGGAGAGCTTTCACTTGTTGAAGTTTCAGACCCATAGCTAATTACTCACCTACTCAACATGAGTAAATGCGAATTATCTCTAAAAGTATTGCAGATAGCCAATTTTTCTCAAATAACTCATTCACCTACTTTTGGGAGAGCTTTCACTCTGTGAAGTTTCAGACCCATAGCTAATTACTCACCTACTCAAAATGAGTAAATGCGAATTATCTCTAAAAGTATTGCAGATAGCCAATTTTTCTCAAATAACTCATTCACCTACTTTTGGCAGAGCTTTCACTTGGTGAAGTTTCAGACCCATAGCTAATTACTCACCTACTCAAAATGAGTAAATGCGAATTATCTCTAAAAGTATTGCAGATAGCCAATTTTTCTCAAATAACTCATTCACCTACTTTTGGGAGAGCTTTCACTTGGTGAAGTTTCAGACCCATAGCTAATTACTCACCTACTCAAAATGAGTAAATGCGAATTATCTGTAAAAGTATTGCATATAGCCAATTTTTCTCAAATTAATCATTCACCTACTTTTGGGAGAGCTTTCACTTGTTGAAGTTTCAGACCCATAGCTAATTACTCACCTACTCAACATGAGTAAATGCGAATTATCTCTAAAAGTATTGCAGATAGCCAATTTTTCTCAAATAACTCCTTCACCTACTTTTGGCAGAGCTTTCACTCTGTGAAGTTTCAGACCCATAGCTAATTACTCACCTACTCAAAATGAGTAAATGCGAATTATCTCTAAAAGTATTGCAGATAGCCAATTTTTCTCAAATAACTCATTCACCTACTTTTGGGAGAGCTTTCACTCTGTGAAGTTTCAGACCCATAGCTAATTACTCACCTACTCAAAATGAGTAAATGCGAATTATCTCTAAAAGTATTGCAGATAGCCAATTTTTCTCAAATAACTCATTCACCTACTTTTGGGAGAGCTTTCACTTGGTGAAGTTTCAGACCCACAGCTAATTACTCACCTACTCAAAATGAGTAAATGCGAATTATCTCTAAAAGTATTGCAGATAGCCAATTTTTCTCAAATAACTCATTCACCTACTTTTGGGAGAGCTTTCACTCTGTGAAGTTTCAGACCCATAGCTAATTACTCACCTACTCAAAATGAGTAAATGCGAATTATCTCTAAAAGTATTGCAGATAGCCAATTTTTCTCAAATAACTCATTCACCTACTTTTGGCAGAGCTTTCACTTGGTGAAGTTTCAGACCCATAGCTAATTACTCACCTACTCAAAATGAGTAAATGCGAATTATCTCTAAAAGTATTGCAGATAGCCAATTTTTCTCAAATAACTCATTCACCTACTTTTGGCAGAGCTTTCACTTGGTGAAGTTTCAGACCCATAGCTAATTACTCACCTACTCAAAATGAGTAAATGCGAATTATCTCTAAAAGTATTGCAGATAGCCAATTTTTCTCAAATAACTCATTCACCTACTTTTGGCAGAGCTTTCACTTGGTGAAGTTTCAGACCCATAGCTAATTACTCACCTACTCAAAATGAGTAAATGCGAATTATCTCTAAAAGTATTGCAGATAGCCAATTTTTCTCAAATAACTCATTCACCTACTTTTGGGAGAGCTTTCACTCTGTGAAGTTTCAGACCCATAGCTAATTACTCACCTACTCAAAATGAGTAAATGCGAATTATCTCTAAAAGTATTGCAGATAGCCAATTTTTCTCAAATAACTCATTCACCTACTTTTGGGAGAGCTTTCACTTGGTGAAGTTTCAGACCCATAGCTAATTACTCACCTACTCAAAATGAGTAAATGCAAATTATCTGTAAAAGTATTGCATATAGCCAATTTTTCTCAAATTAATCATTCACCTACTTTTGGGAGAGCTTTCACTTGTTGAAGTTTCAGACCCATAGCTAATTACTCACCTACTCAACATGAGTAAATGCGAATTATCTCTAAAAGTATTGCAGATAGCCAATTTTTCTCAAATAACTCATTCACCTACTTTTGGGAGAGCTTTCACTCTGTGAAGTTTCAGACCCATAGCTAATTACTCACCTACTCAAAATGAGTAAATGCGAATTATCTCTAAAAGTATTGCAGATAGCCAATTTTTCTCAAATAACTCATTCACCTACTTTTGGCAGAGCTTTCACTTGGTGAAGTTTCAGACCCATAGCTAATTACTCACCTACTCAAAATGAGTAAATGCGAATTATCTCTAAAAGTATTGCAGATAGCCAATTTTTCTCAAATAACTCATTCACCTACTTTTGGGAGAGCTTTCACTTGGTGAAGTTTCAGACCCATAGCTAATTACTCACCTACTCAAAATGAGTAAATGCGAATTATCTGTAAAAGTATTGCATATAGCCAATTTTTCTCAAATTAATCATTCACCTACTTTTGGGAGAGCTTTCACTTGTTGAAGTTTCAGACCCATAGCTAATTACTCACCTACTCAACATGAGTAAATGCGAATTATCTCTAAAAGTATTGCAGATAGCCAATTTTTCTCAAATAACTCCTTCACCTACTTTTGGCAGAGCTTTCACTCTGTGAAGTTTCAGACCCATAGCTAATTACTCACCTACTCAAAATGAGTAAATGCGAATTATCTCTAAAAGTATTGCAGATAGCCAATTTTTCTCAAATAACTCATTCACCTACTTTTGGGAGAGCTTTCACTCTGTGAAGTTTCAGACCCATAGCTAATTACTCACCTACTCAAAATGAGTAAATGCGAATTATCTCTAAAAGTATTGCAGATAGCCAATTTTTCTCAAATAACTCATTCACCTACTTTTGGCAGAGCTTTCACTTGGTGAAGTTTCAGACCCATAGCTAATTACTCACCTACTCAAAATGAGTAAATGCGAATTATCTCTAAAAGTATTGCAGATAGCCAATTTTTCTCAAATAACTCATTCACCTACTTTTGAGAGAGCTTTCACTCTGTGAAGTTTCAGACCCATAGCTAATTACTCACCTACTCAAAATGAGTAAATGCGAATTATCTCTAAAAGTATTGCAGATAGCCAATTTTTCTCAAATAACTCATTCACCTACTTTTGGCAGAGCTTTCACTTGGTGAAGTTTCAGACCCATAGCTAATTACTCACCTACTCAAAATGAGTAAATGCGAATTATCTGTAAAAGTATTGCAGATAGCCAATTTTTCTCAAATTAATCATTCACCTACTTTTGGGAGAGCTTTCACTTGGTGAAGTTTCAGACCCATAGCTAATTACTCACCTACTCAAAATGAGTAAATGCGAATTATCTCTAAAAGTATTGCAGATAGCCAATTTTTCTCAAATAACTCATTCACCTACTTTTGGGAGAGCTTTCACTTGGTGAAGTTTCAGACCCATAGCTAATTACTCACCTACTCAAAATGAGTAAATGTGAATTATCTCTAAAAGTATTGCAGATAGCCAATTTTTCTCAAATAACTCATTCACCTACTTTTGGGAGAGCTTTCACTTGGTGAAGTTTCAGACCCACAGCTAATTACTCACCTACTCAAAATGAGTAAATGCGAATTATCTCTAAAAGTATTGCCGATAGCCAATTTTTGTCAAATTAATCATTCACCTACTTTTGGGAGAGCTTTTACTTGGTGAAGTTTCAGACCCATAGCTAATTACTCACCTACTCAAAATGAGTAAATGCGATTTATCTCTAAAAGTATTGCAGATAGCCAATTTTTCTCAAATAACTCATTCACCTACTTTTGGGAGAGCTTTCACTCTGTGAAGTTTCAGACCCATAGCTAATTACTCACCTACTCAAAATGAGTAAATGCGAATTATCTCTAAAAGTATTGCAGATAGCCAATTTTTCTCAAATAACTCATTCACCTACTTTTGGGAGAGCTTTCACTTGGTGAAGTTTCAGACCCATAGCTAATTACTCACCTACTCAAAATGAGTAAATGCGAATTATCTGTAAAAGTATTGCAGATAGCCAATTTTTCTCAAATTAATCATTCACCTACTTTTGGGAGAGCTTTCACTTGGTGAAGTTTCAGACCCATAGCTAATTACTCACCTACTCAAAATGAGTAAATGCGAATTATCTCTAAAAGTATTGCAGATAGCCAATTTTTCTCAAATAACTCATTCACCTACTTTTGGGAGAGCTTTCACTTGGTGAAGTTTCAGACCCATAGCTAATTACTCACCTACTCAAAATGAGTAAATGTGAATTATCTCTAAAAGTATTGCATATAGCCAATTTTTCTCAAATTAATCATTCACCTACTTTTGGGAGAGCTTTCACTTGTTGAAGTTTCAGACCCATAGCTAATTACTCACCTACTCAACATGAGTAAATGCGAATTATCTCTAAAAGTATTGCAGATAGCCAATTTTTCTCAAATAACTCATTCACCTACTTTTGGGAGAGCTTTCACTTGGTGAAGTTTCAGACCCATAGCTAATTACTCACCTACTCAAAATGAGTAAATGCGAATTATCTCTAAAAGTATTGCAGATAGCCAATTTTTCTCAAATAACTCATTCACCTACTTTTGGCAGAGCTTTCACTCTGTGAAGTTTCAGACCCATAGCTAATTACTCACCTACTCAAAATGAGTAAATGCGAATTATCTCTAAAAGTATTGCAGATAGCCAATTTTTCTCAAATAACTCATTCACCTACTTTTGGGAGAGCTTTCACTCTGTGAAGTTTCAGACCCATAGCTAATTACTCACCTACTCAAAATGAGTAAATGCGAATTATCTCTAAAAGTATTGCAGATAGCCAATTTTTCTCAAATAACTCATTCACCTACTTTTGGCAGAGCTTTCACTTGGTGAAGTTTCAGACCCATAGCTAATTACTCACCTACTCAAAATGAGTAAATGCGAATTATCTCTAAAAGTATTGCAGATAGCCAATTTTTCTCAAATAACTCATTCACCTACTTTTGGGAGAGCTTTCACTTGGTGAAGTTTCAGACCCATAGCTAATTACTCACCTACTCAAAATGAGTAAATGCGAATTATCTGTAAAAGTATTGCATATAGCCAATTTTTCTCAAATTAATCATTCACCTACTTTTGGGAGAGCTTTCACTTGTTGAAGTTTCAGACCCATAGCTAATTACTCACCTACTCAACATGAGTAAATGCGAATTATCTCTAAAAGTATTGCAGATAGCCAATTTTTCTCAAATAACTCCTTCACCTACTTTTGGCAGAGCTTTCACTCTGTGAAGTTTCAGACCCATAGCTAATTACTCACCTACTCAAAATGAGTAAATGCGAATTATCTCTAAAAGTATTGCAGATAGCCAATTTTTCTCAAATAACTCATTCACCTACTTTTGGGAGAGCTTTCACTCTGTGAAGTTTCAGACCCATAGCTAATTACTCACCTACTCAAAATGAGTAAATGCGAATTATCTCTAAAAGTATTGCAGATAGCCAATTTTTCTCAAATAACTCATTCACCTACTTTTGGCAGAGCTTTCACTTGGTGAAGTTTCAGACCCATAGCTAATTACTCACCTACTCAAAATGAGTAAATGCGAATTATCTCTAAAAGTATTGCAGATAGCCAATTTTTCTCAAATAACTCATTCACCTACTTTTGAGAGAGCTTTCACTCTGTGAAGTTTCAGACCCATAGCTAATTACTCACCTACTCAAAATGAGTAAATGCGAATTATCTCTAAAAGTATTGCAGATAGCCAATTTTTCTCAAATAACTCATTCACCTACTTTTGGCAGAGCTTTCACTTGGTGAAGTTTCAGACCCATAGCTAATTACTCACCTACTCAAAATGAGTAAATGCGAATTATCTGTAAAAGTATTGCAGATAGCCAATTTTTCTCAAATTAATCATTCACCTACTTTTGGGAGAGCTTTCACTTGGTGAAGTTTCAGACCCATAGCTAATTACTCACCTACTCAAAATGAGTAAATGCGAATTATCTCTAAAAGTATTGCAGATAGCCAATTTTTCTCAAATAACTCATTCACCTACTTTTGGGAGAGCTTTCACTTGGTGAAGTTTCAGACCCATAGCTAATTACTCACCTACTCAAAATGAGTAAATGTGAATTATCTCTAAAAGTATTGCAGATAGCCAATTTTTCTCAAATAACTCATTCACCTACTTTTGGGAGAGCTTTCACTTGGTGAAGTTTCAGACCCACAGCTAATTACTCACCTACTCAAAATGAGTAAATGCGAATTATCTCTAAAAGTATTGCCGATAGCCAATTTTTGTCAAATTAATCATTCACCTACTTTTGGGAGAGCTTTTACTTGGTGAAGTTTCAGACCCATAGCTAATTACTCACCTACTCAAAATGAGTAAATGCGATTTATCTCTAAAAGTATTGCAGATAGCCAATTTTTCTCAAATAACTCATTCACCTACTTTTGGGAGAGCTTTCACTCTGTGAAGTTTCAGACCCATAGCTAATTACTCACCTACTCAAAATGAGTAAATGCGAATTATCTCTAAAAGTATTGCAGATAGCCAATTTTTCTCAAATAACTCATTCACCTACTTTTGGGAGAGCTTTCACTTGGTGAAGTTTCAGACCCATAGCTAATTACTCACCTACTCAAAATGAGTAAATGCGAATTATCTGTAAAAGTATTGCAGATAGCCAATTTTTCTCAAATTAATCATTCACCTACTTTTGGGAGAGCTTTCACTTGGTGAAGTTTCAGACCCATAGCTAATTACTCACCTACTCAAAATGAGTAAATGCGAATTATCTCTAAAAGTATTGCAGATAGCCAATTTTTCTCAAATAACTCATTCACCTACTTTTGGCAGAGCTTTCACTCGGTGAAGTTTCAGACCCATAGCTAATTACTCACCTACTCAAAATGAGTAAATGCGAATTATCTCTAAAAGTATTGCAGATAGCCAATTTTTCTCAAATAACTCATTCACCTACTTTTGGGAGAGCTTTCACTCTGTGAAGTTTCAGACCCATAGCTAATTACTCACCTACTCAAAATGAGTAAATGCGAATTATCTCTAAAAGTATTGCAGATAGCCAATTTTTCTCAAATAACTCATTCACCTACTTTTGGGAGAGCTTTCACTTGGTGAAGATTCAGACCCATAGCTAATTACTCACCTACTCAAAATGAGTAAATGCGAATTATCTCTAAAAGTATTGCAGATAGCCAATTTTTCTCAAATAACTCATTCACCTACTTTTGGGAGAGCTTTCACTCTGTGAAGTTTCAGACCCATAGCTAATTACTCACCTACTCAAAATGAGTAAATGCGAATTATCTCTAAAAGTATTGCAGATAGCCAATTTTTCTCAAATAACTCATTCACCTACTTTTGGGAGAGCTTTCACTTGGTGAAGATTCAGACCCATAGCTAATTACTCACCTACTCAAAATGAGTAAATGCAAATTATCTGTAAAAGTATTGCATATAGCCAATTTTTCTCAAATTAATCATTCACCTACTTTTGGGAGAGCTTTCACTTGTTGAAGTTTCAGACCCATAGCTAATTACTCACCTACTCAACATGAGTAAATGCGAATTATCTCTAAAAGTATTGCAGATAGCCAATTTTTCTCAAATAACTCATTCACCTACTTTTGGGAGAGCTTTCACTCTGTGAAGTTTCAGACCCATAGCTAATTACTCACCTACTCAAAATGAGTAAATGCGAATTATCTCTAAAAGTATTGCAGATAGCCAATTTTTCTCAAATAACTCATTCACCTACTTTTGGCAGAGCTTTCACTTGGTGAAGTTTCAGACCCATAGCTAATTACTCACCTACTCAAAATGAGTAAATGCGAATTATCTCTAAAAGTATTGCAGATAGCCAATTTTTCTCAAATAACTCATTCACCTACTTTTGGGAGAGCTTTCACTTGGTGAAGTTTCAGACCCATAGCTAATTACTCACCTACTCAAAATGAGTAAATGCGAATTATCTGTAAAAGTATTGCATATAGCCAATTTTTCTCAAATTAATCATTCACCTACTTTTGGGAGAGCTTTCACTTGTTGAAGTTTCAGACCCATAGCTAATTACTCACCTACTCAACATGAGTAAATGCGAATTATCTCTAAAAGTATTGCAGATAGCCAATTTTTCTCAAATAACTCCTTCACCTACTTTTGGCAGAGCTTTCACTCTGTGAAGTTTCAGACCCATAGCTAATTACTCACCTACTCAAAATGAGTAAATGCGAATTATCTCTAAAAGTATTGCAGATAGCCAATTTTTCTCAAATAACTCATTCACCTACTTTTGGGAGAGCTTTCACTCTGTGAAGTTTCAGACCCATAGCTAATTACTCACCTACTCAAAATGAGTAAATGCGAATTATCTCTAAAAGTATTGCAGATAGCCAATTTTTCTCAAATAACTCATTCACCTACTTTTGGCAGAGCTTTCACTTGGTGAAGTTTCAGACCCATAGCTAATTACTCACCTACTCAAAATGAGTAAATGCGAATTATCTCTAAAAGTATTGCAGATAGCCAATTTTTCTCAAATAACTCATTCACCTACTTTTGAGAGAGCTTTCACTCTGTGAAGTTTCAGACCCATAGCTAATTACTCACCTACTCAAAATGAGTAAATGCGAATTATCTCTAAAAGTATTGCAGATAGCCAATTTTTCTCAAATAACTCATTCACTTACTTTTGGCAGAGCTTTCACTTGGTGAAGTTTCAGACCCATAGCTAATTACTCACCTACTCAAAATGAGTAAATGCGAATTATCTGTAAAAGTATTGCAGATAGCCAATTTTTCTCAAATTAATCATTCACCTACTTTTGGGAGAGCTTTCACTTGGTGAAGTTTCAGACCCATAGCTAATTACTCACCTACTCAAAATGAGTAAATGCGAATTATCTCTAAAAGTATTGCAGATAGCCAATTTTTCTCAAATAACTCATTCACCTACTTTTGGGAGAGCTTTCACTTGGTGAAGTTTCAGACCCATAGCTAATTACTCACCTACTCAAAATGAGTAAATGTGAATTATCTCTAAAAGTATTGCAGATAGCCAATTTTTCTCAAATAACTCATTCACCTACTTTTGGGAGAGCTTTCACTTGGTGAAGTTTCAGACCCACAGCTAATTACTCACCTACTCAAAATGAGTAAATGCGAATTATCTCTAAAAGTATTGCCGATAGCCAATTTTTGTCAAATTAATCATTCACCTACTTTTGGGAGAGCTTTTACTTGGTGAAGTTTCAGACCCATAGCTAATTACTCACCTACTCAAAATGAGTAAATGCGATTTATCTCTAAAAGTATTGCAGATAGCCAATTTTTCTCAAATAACTCATTCACCTACTTTTGGGAGAGCTTTCACTCTGTGAAGTTTCAGACCCATAGCTAATTACTCACCTACTCAAAATGAGTAAATGCGAATTATCTCTAAAAGTATTGCAGATAGCCAATTTTTCTCAAATAACTCATTCACCTACTTTTGGGAGAGCTTTCACTTGGTGAAGTTTCAGACCCATAGCTAATTACTCACCTACTCAAAATGAGTAAATGCGAATTATCTGTAAAAGTATTGCATATAGCCAATTTTTCTCAAATTAATCATTCACCTACTTTTGGGAGAGCTTTCACTTGTTGAAGTTTCAGACCCATAGCTAATTACTCACCTACTCAACATGAGTAAATGCGAATTATCTCTAAAAGTATTGCAGATAGCCAATTTTTCTCAAATAACTCCTTCACCTACTTTTGGCAGAGCTTTCACTCTGTGAAGTTTCAGACCCATAGCTAATTACTCACCTACTCAAAATGAGTAAATGCGAATTATCTCTAAAAGTATTGCAGATAGCCAATTTTTCTCAAATAACTCATTCACCTACTTTTGGGAGAGCTTTCACTCTGTGAAGTTTCAGACCCATAGCTAATTACTCACCTACTCAAAATGAGTAAATGCGAATTATCTCTAAAAGTATTGCAGATAGCCAATTTTTCTCAAATAACTCATTCACCTACTTTTGGCAGAGCTTTCACTTGGTGAAGTTTCAGACCCATAGCTAATTACTCACCTACTCAAAATGAGTAAATGCGAATTATCTCTAAAAGTATTGCAGATAGCCAATTTTTCTCAAATAACTCATTCACCTACTTTTGAGAGAGCTTTCACTCTGTGAAGTTTCAGACCCATAGCTAATTACTCACCTACTCAAAATGAGTAAATGCGAATTATCTCTAAAAGTATTGCAGATAGCCAATTTTTCTCAAATAACTCATTCACCTAATTTTGGCAGAGCTTTCACTTGGTGAAGTTTCAGACCCATAGCTAATTACTCACCTACTCAAAATGAGTAAATGCGAATTATCTGTAAAAGTATTGCAGATAGCCAATTTTTCTCAAATTAATCATTCACCTACTTTTGGGAGAGCTTTCACTTGGTGAAGTTTCAGACCCATAGCTAATTACTCACCTACTCAAAATGAGTAAATGCGAATTATCTCTAAAAGTATTGCAGATAGCCAATTTTTCTCAAATAACTCATTCACCTACTTTTGGGAGAGCTTTCACTTGGTGAAGTTTCAGACCCATAGCTAATTACTCACCTACTCAAAATGAGTAAATGTGAATTATCTCTAAAAGTATTGCAGATAGCCAATTTTTCTCAAATAACTCATTCACCTACTTTTGGGAGAGCTTTCACTTGGTGAAGTTTCAGACCCACAGCTAATTACTCACCTACTCAAAATGAGTAAATGCGAATTATCTCTAAAAGTATTGCCGATAGCCAATTTTTGTCAAATTAATCATTCACCTACTTTTGGGAGAGCTTTTACTTGGTGAAGTTTCAGACCCATAGCTAATTACTGACCTACTCAAAATGAGTAAATGCGATTTATCTCTAAAAGTATTGCAGATAGCCAATTTTTCTCAAATAACTCATTCACCTACTTTTGGGAGAGCTTTCACTCTGTGAAGTTTCAGACCCATAGCTAATTACTCACCTACTCAAAATGAGTAAATGCGAATTATCTCTAAAAGTATTGCAGATAGCCAATTTTTCTCAAATAACTCATTCACCTACTTTTGGCAGAGCTTTCACTTGGTGAAGTTTCAGACCCATAGCTAATTACTCACCTACTCAAAATGAGTAAATGCGAATTATCTCTAAAAGTATTGCAGATAGCCAATTTTTCTCAAATAACTCATTCACCTACTTTTGGCAGAGCTTTCACTTGGTGAAGTTTCAGACCCATAGCTAATTACTCACCTACTCAAAATGAGTAAATGCGAATTATCTCTAAAAGTATTGCAGATAGCCAATTTTTCTCAAATAACTCATTCACCTACTTTTGGGAGAGCTTTCACTCTGTGAAGTTTCAGACCCATAGCTAATTACTCACCTACTCAAAATGAGTAAATGCGAATTATCTCTAAAAGTATTGCAGATAGCCAATTTTTCTCAAATAACTCATTCACCTACTTTTGGGAGAGCTTTCACTTGGTGAAGTTTCAGACCCATAGCTAATTACTCACCTACTCAAAATGAGTAAATGCAAATTATCTGTAAAAGTATTGCATATAGCCAATTTTTCTCAAATTAATCATTCACCTACTTTTGGGAGAGCTTTCACTTGTTGAAGTTTCAGACCCATAGCTAATTACTCACCTACTCAACATGAGTAAATGCGAATTATCTCTAAAAGTATTGCAGATAGCCAATTTTTCTCAAATAACTCATTCACCTACTTTTGGGAGAGCTTTCACTCTGTGAAGTTTCAGACCCATAGCTAATTACTCACCTACTCAAAATGAGTAAATGCGAATTATCTCTAAAAGTATTGCAGATAGCCAATTTTTCTCAAATAACTCATTCACCTACTTTTGGGAGAGCTTTCACTTGGTGAAGTTTCAGACCCATAGCTAATTACTCACCTACTCAAAATGAGTAAATGCGAATTATCTGTAAAAGTATTGCAGATAGCCAATTTTTCTCAAATTAATCATTCACCTACTTTTGGGAGAGCTTTCACTTGGTGAAGTTTCAGACCCATAGCTAATTACTCACCTACTCAAAATGAGTAAATGCGAATTATCTCTAAAAGTATTGCAGATAGCCAATTTTTCTCAAATAACTCATTCACCTACTTTTGGGAGAGCTTTCACTTGGTGAAGTTTCAGACCCATAGCTAATTACTCACCTACTCAAAATGAGTAAATGCAAATTATCTGTAAAAGTATTGCATATAGCCAATTTTTCTCAAATTAATCATTCACCTACTTTTGGGAGAGCTTTCACTTGTTGAAGTTTCAGACCCATAGCTAATTACTCACCTACTCAACATGAGTAAATGCGAATTATCTCTAAAAGTATTGCAGATAGCCAATTTTTCTCAAATAACTCATTCACCTACTTTTGGGAGAGCTTTCACTCTGTGAAGTTTCAGACCCATAGCTAATTACTCACCTACTCAAAATGAGTAAATGCGAATTATCTCTAAAAGTATTGCAGATAGCCAATTTTTCTCAAATAACTCATTCACCTACTTTTGGGAGAGCTTTCACTTGGTGAAGTTTCAGACCCATAGCTAATTACTCACCTACTCAAAATGAGTAAATGCGAATTATCTGTAAAAGTATTGCAGATAGCCAATTTTTCTCAAATTAATCATTCACCTACTTTTGGGAGAGCTTTCACTTGGTGAAGTTTCAGACCCATAGCTAATTACTCACCTACTCAAAATGAGTAAATGCGAATTATCTCTAAAAGTATTGCAGATAGCCAATTTTTCTCAAATAACTCATTCACCTACTTTTGGGAGAGCTTTCACTTGGTGAAGTTTCAGACCCATAGCTAATTACTCACCTACTCAAAATGAGTAAATGTGAATTATCTCTAAAAGTATTGCAGATAGCCAATTTTTCTCAAATAACTCATTCACCTACTTTTGGGAGAGCTTTCACTTGGTGAAGTTTCAGACCCACAGCTAATTACTCACCTACTCAAAATGAGTAAATGCGAATTATCTCTAAAAGTATTGCCGATAGCCAATTTTTGTCAAATTAATCATTCACCTACTTTTGGGAGAGCTTTTACTTGGTGAAGTTTCAGACCCATAGCTAATTACTCACCTACTCAAAATGAGTAAATGCGATTTATCTCTAAAAGTATTGCAGATAGCCAATTTTTCTCAAATAACTCATTCACCTACTTTTGGGAGAGCTTTCACTCTGTGAAGTTTCAGACCCATAGCTAATTACTCACCTACTCAAAATGAGTAAATGCGAATTATCTCTAAAAGTATTGCAGATAGCCAATTTTTCTCAAATAACTCATTCACCTACTTTTGGGAGAGCTTTCACTTGGTGAAGTTTCAGACCCATAGCTAATTACTCACCTACTCAAAATGAGTAAATGCGAATTATCTGTAAAAGTATTGCATATAGCCAATTTTTCTCAAATTAATCATTCACCTACTTTTGGGAGAGCTTTCACTTGTTGAAGTTTCAGACCCATAGCTAATTACTCACCTACTCAACATGAGTAAATGCGAATTATCTCTAAAAGTATTGCAGATAGCCAATTTTTCTCAAATAACTCCTTCACCTACTTTTGGCAGAGCTTTCACTCTGTGAAGTTTCAGACCCATAGCTAATTACTCACCTACTCAAAATGAGTAAATGCGAATTATCTCTAAAAGTATTGCAGATAGCCAATTTTTCTCAAATAACTCATTCACCTACTTTTGGGAGAGCTTTCACTCTGTGAAGTTTCAGACCCATAGCTAATTACTCACCTACTCAAAATGAGTAAATGCGAATTATCTCTAAAAGTATTGCAGATAGCCAATTTTTCTCAAATAACTCATTCACCTACTTTTGGCAGAGCTTTCACTTGGTGAAGTTTCAGACCCATAGCTAATTACTCACCTACTCAAAATGAGTAAATGCGAATTATCTCTAAAAGTATTGCAGATAGCCAATTTTTCTCAAATAACTCATTCACCTACTTTTGAGAGAGCTTTCACTCTGTGAAGTTTCAGACCCATAGCTAATTACTCACCTACTCAAAATGAGTAAATGCGAATTATCTCTAAAAGTATTGCAGATAGCCAATTTTTCTCAAATAACTCATTCACCTAATTTTGGCAGAGCTTTCACTTGGTGAAGTTTCAGACCCATAGCTAATTACTCACCTACTCAAAATGAGTAAATGCGAATTATCTGTAAAAGTATTGCAGATAGCCAATTTTTCTCAAATTAATCATTCACCTACTTTTGGGAGAGCTTTCACTTGGTGAAGTTTCAGACCCATAGCTAATTACTCACCTACTCAAAATGAGTAAATGCGAATTATCTCTAAAAGTATTGCAGATAGCCAATTTTTCTCAAATAACTCATTCACCTACTTTTGGGAGAGCTTTCACTTGGTGAAGTTTCAGACCCATAGCTAATTACTCACCTACTCAAAATGAGTAAATGTGAATTATCTCTAAAAGTATTGCAGATAGCCAATTTTTCTCAAATAACTCATTCACCTACTTTTGGGAGAGCTTTCACTTGGTGAAGTTTCAGACCCACAGCTAATTACTCACCTACTCAAAATGAGTAAATGCGAATTATCTCTAAAAGTATTGCCGATAGCCAATTTTTGTCAAATTAATCATTCACCTACTTTTGGGAGAGCTTTTACTTGGTGAAGTTTCAGACCCATAGCTAATTACTGACCTACTCAAAATGAGTAAATGCGATTTATCTCTAAAAGTATTGCAGATAGCCAATTTTTCTCAAATAACTCATTCACCTACTTTTGGGAGAGCTTTCACTCTGTGAAGTTTCAGACCCATAGCTAATTACTCACCTACTCAAAATGAGTAAATGCGAATTATCTCTAAAAGTATTGCAGATAGCCAATTTTTCTCAAATAACTCATTCACCTACTTTTGGCAGAGCTTTCACTTGGTGAAGTTTCAGACCCATAGCTAATTACTCACCTACTCAAAATGAGTAAATGCGAATTATCTCTAAAAGTATTGCAGATAGCCAATTTTTCTCAAATAACTCATTCACCTACTTTTGAGAGAGCTTTCACTCTGTGAAGTTTCAGACCCATAGCTAATTACTCACCTACTCAAAATGAGTAAATGCGAATTATCTCTAAAAGTATTGCAGATAGCCAATTTTTCTCAAATAACTCATTCACCTAATTTTGGCAGAGCTTTCACTTGGTGAAGTTTCAGACCCATAGCTAATTACTCACCTACTCAAAATGAGTAAATGCGAATTATCTGTAAAAGTATTGCAGATAGCCAATTTTTCTCAAATTAATCATTCACCTACTTTTGGGAGAGCTTTCACTTGGTGAAGTTTCAGACCCATAGCTAATTACTCACCTACTCAAAATGAGTAAATGCGAATTATCTCTAAAAGTATTGCAGATAGCCAATTTTTCTCAAATAACTCATTCACCTACTTTTGGGAGAGCTTTCACTTGGTGAAGTTTCAGACCCATAGCTAATTACTCACCTACTCAAAATGAGTAAATGTGAATTATCTCTAAAAGTATTGCAGATAGCCAATTTTTCTCAAATAACTCATTCACCTACTTTTGGGAGAGCTTTCACTTGGTGAAGTTTCAGACCCACAGCTAATTACTCACCTACTCAAAATGAGTAAATGCGAATTATCTCTAAAAGTATTGCCGATAGCCAATTTTTGTCAAATTAATCATTCACCTACTTTTGGGAGAGCTTTTACTTGGTGAAGTTTCAGACCCATAGCTAATTACTGACCTACTCAAAATGAGTAAATGCGATTTATCTCTAAAAGTATTGCAGATAGCCAATTTTTCTCAAATAACTCATTCACCTACTTTTGGGAGAGCTTTCACTCTGTGAAGTTTCAGACCCATAGCTAATTACTCACCTACTCAAAATGAGTAAATGCGAATTATCTCTAAAAGTATTGCAGATAGCCAATTTTTCTCAAATAACTCATTCACCTACTTTTGGCAGAGCTTTCACTTGGTGAAGTTTCAGACCCATAGCTAATTACTCACCTACTCAAAATGAGTAAATGCGAATTATCTCTAAAAGTATTGCAGATAGCCAATTTTTCTCAAATAACTCATTCACCTACTTTTGGCAGAGCTTTCACTTGGTGAAGTTTCAGACCCATAGCTAATTACTCACCTACTCAAAATGAGTAAATGCGAATTATCTCTAAAAGTATTGCAGATAGCCAATTTTTCTCAAATAACTCATTCACCTACTTTTGGGAGAGCTTTCACTCTGTGAAGTTTCAGACCCATAGCTAATTACTCACCTACTCAAAATGAGTAAATGCGAATTATCTCTAAAAGTATTGCAGATAGCCAATTTTTCTCAAATAACTCATTCACCTACTTTTGGGAGAGCTTTCACTTGGTGAAGTTTCAGACCCATAGCTAATTACTCACCTACTCAAAATGAGTAAATGCAAATTATCTGTAAAAGTATTGCATATAGCCAATTTTTCTCAAATTAATCATTCACCTACTTTTGGGAGAGCTTTCACTTGTTGAAGTTTCAGACCCATAGCTAATTACTCACCTACTCAACATGAGTAAATGCGAATTATCTCTAAAAGTATTGCAGATAGCCAATTTTTCTCAAATAACTCATTCACCTACTTTTGGGAGAGCTTTCACTCTGTGAAGTTTCAGACCCATAGCTAATTACTCACCTACTCAAAATGAGTAAATGCGAATTATCTCTAAAAGTATTGCAGATAGCCAATTTTTCTCAAATAACTCCTTCACCTACTTTTGGCAGAGCTTTCACTCTGTGAAGTTTCAGACCCATAGCTAATTACTCACCTACTCAAAATGAGTAAATGCGAATTATCTCTAAAAGTATTGCAGATAGCCAATTTTTCTCAAATAACTCATTCACCTACTTTTGGGAGAGCTTTCACTCTGTGAAGTTTCAGACCCATAGCTAATTACTCACCTACTCAAAATGAGTAAATGCGAATTATCTCTAAAAGTATTGCAGATAGCCAATTTTTCTCAAATAACTCATTCACCTACTTTTGGCAGAGCTTTCACTTGGTGAAGTTTCAGACCCATAGCTAATTACTCACCTACTCAAAATGAGTAAATGCGAATTATCTCTAAAAGTATTGCAGATAGCCAATTTTTCTCAAATAACTCATTCACCTACTTTTGAGAGAGCTTTCACTCTGTGAAGTTTCAGACCCATAGCTAATTACTCACCTACTCAAAATGAGTAAATGCGAATTATCTCTAAAAGTATTGCAGATAGCCAATTTTTCTCAAATAACTCATTCACCTAATTTTGGCAGAGCTTTCACTTGGTGAAGTTTCAGACCCATAGCTAATTACTCACCTACTCAAAATGAGTAAATGCGAATTATGTGGAAAAGTATTGCAGATAGCCAATTTTTCTCAAATTAATCATTCACCTACTTTTGGGAGAGCTTTCACTTGGTGAAGTTTCAGACCCATAGCTAATTACTCACCTACTCAAAATGAGTAAATGTGAATTATCTCTAAAAGTATTGCAGATAGCCAATTTTTCTCAAATAACTCATTCACCTACTTTTGGGAGAGCTTTCACTCTGTGAAGTTTCAGACCCATAGCTAATTACTCACCTACTCAAAATGAGTAAATGCGAATTATCTCTAAAAGTATTGCAGATAGCCAATTTTTCTCAAATAACTCATTCACCTACTTTTGGGAGAGCTTTCACTTGGTGAAGTTTCAGACCCATAGCTAATTACTCACCTACTCAAAATGAGTAAATGCGAATTATCTGTAAAAGTATTGCATATAGCCAATTTTTCTCAAATTAATCATTCACCTACTTTTGGGAGAGCTTTCACTTGTTGAAGTTTCAGACCCATAGCTAATTACTCACCTACTCAAAATGAGTAAATGCGAATTATCTCTAAAAGTATTGCAGATAGCCAATTTTTCTCAAATAACTCATTCACCTACTTTTGGCAGAGCTTTCACTTGGTGAAGTTTCAGACCCATAGCTAATTACTCACCTACTCAAAATGAGTAAATGCGAATTATCTCTAAAAGTATTGCAGATAGCCAATTTTTCTCAAATAACTCATTCACCTACTTTTGGCAGAGCTTTCACTTGGTGAAGTTTCAGACCCATAGCTAATTACTCACCTACTCAAAATGAGTAAATGCGAATTATCTCTAAAAGTATTGCAGATAGCCAATTTTTCTCAAATAACTCATTCACCTACTTTTGGGAGAGCTTTCACTCTGTGAAGTTTCAGACCCATAGCTAATTACTCACCTACTCAAAATGAGTAAATGCGAATTATCTCTAAAAGTATTGCAGATAGCCAATTTTTCTCAAATAACTCATTCACCTACTTTTGGGAGAGCTTTCACTTGGTGAAGTTTCAGACCCATAGCTAATTACTCACCTACTCAAAATGAGTAAATGCAAATTATCTGTAAAAGTATTGCATATAGCCAATTTTTCTCAAATTAATCATTCACCTACTTTTGGGAGAGCTTTCACTTGTTGAAGTTTCAGACCCATAGCTAATTACTCACCTACTCAACATGAGTAAATGCGAATTATCTCTAAAAGTATTGCAGATAGCCAATTTTTCTCAAATAACTCATTCACCTACTTTTGGGAGAGCTTTCACTCTGTGAAGTTTCAGACCCATAGCTAATTACTCACCTACTCAAAATGAGTAAATGCAAATTATCTCTAAAAGTATTGCAGATAGCCAATTTTTCTCAAATAACTCATTCACCTACTTTTGGCAGAGCTTTCACTTGGTGAAGTTTCAGACCCATAGCTAATTACTCACCTACTCAAAATGAGTAAATGCGAATTATCTCTAAAAGTATTGCAGATAGCCAATTTTTCTCAAATAACTCATTCACCTACTTTTGAGAGAGCTTTCACTCTGTGAAGTTTCAGACCCATAGCTAATTACTCACCTACTCAAAATGAGTAAATGCGAATTATCTCTAAAAGTATTGCAGATAGCCAATTTTTCTCAAATAACTCATTCACCTAATTTTGGCAGAGCTTTCACTTGGTGAAGTTTCAGACCCATAGCTAATTACTCACCTACTCAAAATGAGTAAATGCGAATTATGTGGAAAAGTATTGCAGATAGCCAATTTTTCTCAAATTAATCATTCACCTACTTTTGGGAGAGCTTTCACTTGGTGAAGTTTCAGACCCATAGCTAATTACTCACCTACTCAAAATGAGTAAATGTGAATTATCTCTAAAAGTATTGCAGATAGCCAATTTTTCTCAAATAACTCATTCACCTACTTTTGGGAGAGCTTTCACTCTGTGAAGTTTCAGACCCATAGCTAATTACTCACCTACTCAAAATGAGTAAATGCGAATTATCTCTAAAAGTATTGCAGATAGCCAATTTTTCTCAAATAACTCATTCACCTACTTTTGGGAGAGCTTTCACTTGGTGAAGTTTCAGACCCATAGCTAATTACTCACCTACTCAAAATGAGTAAATGCGAATTATCTGTAAAAGTATTGCATATAGCCAATTTTTCTCAAATTAATCATTCACCTACTTTTGGGAGAGCTTTCACTTGTTGAAGTTTCAGACCCATAGCTAATTACTCACCTACTCAAAATGAGTAAATGCGAATTATCTCTAAAAGTATTGCAGATAGCCAATTTTTCTCAAATAACTCATTCACCTACTTTTGGCAGAGCTTTCACTTGGTGAAGTTTCAGACCCATAGCTAATTACTCACCTACTCAAAATGAGTAAATGCGAATTATCTCTAAAAGTATTGCAGATAGCCAATTTTTCTCAAATAACTCATTCACCTACTTTTGGCAGAGCTTTCACTTGGTGAAGTTTCAGACCCATAGCTAATTACTCACCTACTCAAAATGAGTAAATGCGAATTATCTCTAAAAGTATTGCAGATAGCCAATTTTTCTCAAATAACTCATTCACCTACTTTTGGGAGAGCTTTCACTCTGTGAAGTTTCAGACCCATAGCTAATTACTCACCTACTCAAAATGAGTAAATGCGAATTATCTCTAAAAGTATTGCAGATAGCCAATTTTTCTCAAATAACTCATTCACCTACTTTTGGGAGAGCTTTCACTTGGTGAAGTTTCAGACCCATAGCTAATTACTCACCTACTCAAAATGAGTAAATGCAAATTATCTGTAAAAGTATTGCATATAGCCAATTTTTCTCAAATTAATCATTCACCTACTTTTGGGAGAGCTTTCACTTGTTGAAGTTTCAGACCCATAGCTAATTACTCACCTACTCAACATGAGTAAATGCGAATTATCTCTAAAAGTATTGCAGATAGCCAATTTTTCTCAAATAACTCATTCACCTACTTTTGGGAGAGCTTTCACTCTGTGAAGTTTCAGACCCATAGCTAATTACTCACCTACTCAAAATGAGTAAATGCGAATTATCTCTAAAAGTATTGCAGATAGCCAATTTTTCTCAAATAACTCCTTCACCTACTTTTGGCAGAGCTTTCACTCTGTGAAGTTTCAGACCCATAGCTAATTACTCACCTACTCAAAATGAGTAAATGCGAATTATCTCTAAAAGTATTGCAGATAGCCAATTTTTCTCAAATAACTCATTCACCTACTTTTGGGAGAGCTTTCACTCTGTGAAGTTTCAGACCCATAGCTAATTACTCACCTACTCAAAATGAGTAAATGCGAATTATCTCTAAAAGTATTGCAGATAGCCAATTTTTCTCAAATAACTCATTCACCTACTTTTGGCAGAGCTTTCACTTGGTGAAGTTTCAGACCCATAGCTAATTACTCACCTACTCAAAATGAGTAAATGCGAATTATCTCTAAAAGTATTGCAGATAGCCAATTTTTCTCAAATAACTCATTCACCTACTTTTGAGAGAGCTTTCACTCTGTGAAGTTTCAGACCCATAGCTAATTACTCACCTACTCAAAATGAGTAAATGCGAATTATCTCTAAAAGTATTGCAGATAGCCAATTTTTCTCAAATAACTCATTCACCTAATTTTGGCAGAGCTTTCACTTGGTGAAGTTTCAGACCCATAGCTAATTACTCACCTACTCAAAATGAGTAAATGCGAATTATGTGGAAAAGTATTGCAGATAGCCAATTTTTCTCAAATTAATCATTCACCTACTTTTGGGAGAGCTTTCACTTGGTGAAGTTTCAGACCCATAGCTAATTACTCACCTACTCAAAATGAGTAAATGTGAATTATCTCTAAAAGTATTGCAGATAGCCAATTTTTCTCAAATAACTCATTCACCTACTTTTGGCAGAGCTTTCACTCTGTGAAGTTTCAGACCCATAGCTAATTACTCACCTACTCAAAATGAGTAAATGCGAATTATCTCTAAAAGTATTGCAGATAGCCAATTTTTCTCAAATAACTCATTCACCTACTTTTGGGAGAGCTTTCACTTGGTGAAGTTTCAGACCCATAGCTAATTACTCACCTACTCAAAATGAGTAAATGCGAATTATCTGTAAAAGTATTGCATATAGCCAATTTTTCTCAAATTAATCATTCACCTACTTTTGGGAGAGCTTTCACTTGTTGAAGTTTCAGACCCATAGCTAATTACTCACCTACTCAACATGAGTAAATGCGAATTATCTCTAAAAGTATTGCAGATAGCCAATTTTTCTCAAATAACTCCTTCACCTACTTTTGGCAGAGCTTTCACTCTGTGAAGTTTCAGACCCATAGCTAATTACTCACCTACTCAAAATGAGTAAATGCGAATTATCTCTAAAAGTATTGCAGATAGCCAATTTTTCTCAAATAACTCATTCACCTACTTTTGGGAGAGCTTTCACTCTGTGAAGTTTCAGACCCATAGCTAATTACTCACCTACTCAAAATGAGTAAATGCGAATTATCTCTAAAAGTATTGCAGATAGCCAATTTTTCTCAAATAACTCATTCACCTACTTTTGGCAGAGCTTTCACTTGGTGAAGTTTCAGACCCATAGCTAATTACTCACCTACTCAAAATGAGTAAATGCGAATTATCTCTAAAAGTATTGCAGATAGCCAATTTTTCTCAAATAACTCATTCACCTACTTTTGAGAGAGCTTTCACTCTGTGAAGTTTCAGACCCATAGCTAATTACTCACCTACTCAAAATGAGTAAATGCGAATTATCTCTAAAAGTATTGCAGATAGCCAATTTTTCTCAAATAACTCATTCACCTAATTTTGGCAGAGCTTTCACTTGGTGAAGTTTCAGACCCATAGCTAATTACTCACCTACTCAAAATGAGTAAATGCGAATTATCTGTAAAAGTATTGCAGATAGCCAATTTTTCTCAAATTAATCATTCACCTACTTTTGGGAGAGCTTTCACTTGGTGAAGTTTCAGACCCATAGCTAATTACTCACCTACTCAAAATGAGTAAATGCGAATTATCTCTAAAAGTATTGCAGATAGCCAATTTTTCTCAAATAACTCATTCACCTACTTTTGGGAGAGCTTTCACTTGGTGAAGTTTCAGACCCATAGCTAATTACTCACCTACTCAAAATGAGTAAATGTGAATTATCTCTAAAAGTATTGCAGATAGCCAATTTTTCTCAAATAACTCATTCACCTACTTTTGGGAGAGCTTTCACTTGGTGAAGTTTCAGACCCACAGCTAATTACTCACCTACTCAAAATGAGTAAATGCGAATTATCTCTAAAAGTATTGCCGATAGCCAATTTTTGTCAAATTAATCATTCACCTACTTTTGGGAGAGCTTTTACTTGGTGAAGTTTCAGACCCATAGCTAATTACTGACCTACTCAAAATGAGTAAATGCGATTTATCTCTAAAAGTATTGCAGATAGCCAATTTTTCTCAAATAACTCATTCACCTACTTTTGGGAGAGCTTTCACTCTGTGAAGTTTCAGACCCATAGCTAATTACTCACCTACTCAAAATGAGTAAATGCGAATTATCTCTAAAAGTATTGCAGATAGCCAATTTTTCTCAAATAACTCATTCACCTACTTTTGGCAGAGCTTTCACTTGGTGAAGTTTCAGACCCATAGCTAATTACTCACCTACTCAAAATGAGTAAATGCGAATTATCTCTAAAAGTATTGCAGATAGCCAATTTTTCTCAAATAACTCATTCACCTACTTTTGGCAGAGCTTTCACTTGGTGAAGTTTCAGACCCATAGCTAATTACTCACCTACTCAAAATGAGTAAATGCGAATTATCTCTAAAAGTATTGCAGATAGCCAATTTTTCTCAAATAACTCATTCACCTACTTTTGGGAGAGCTTTCACTCTGTGAAGTTTCAGACCCATAGCTAATTACTCACCTACTCAAAATGAGTAAATGCGAATTATCTCTAAAAGTATTGCAGATAGCCAATTTTTCTCAAATAACTCATTCACCTACTTTTGGGAGAGCTTTCACTTGGTGAAGTTTCAGACCCATAGCTAATTACTCACCTACTCAAAATGAGTAAATGCAAATTATCTGTAAAAGTATTGCATATAGCCAATTTTTCTCAAATTAATCATTCACCTACTTTTGGGAGAGCTTTCACTTGTTGAAGTTTCAGACCCATAGCTAATTACTCACCTACTCAACATGAGTAAATGCGAATTATCTCTAAAAGTATTGCAGATAGCCAATTTTTCTCAAATAACTCATTCACCTACTTTTGGGAGAGCTTTCACTCTGTGAAGTTTCAGACCCATAGCTAATTACTCACCTACTCAAAATGAGTAAATGCGAATTATCTCTAAAAGTATTGCAGATAGCCAATTTTTCTCAAATAACTCCTTCACCTACTTTTGGCAGAGCTTTCACTCTGTGAAGTTTCAGACCCATAGCTAATTACTCACCTACTCAAAATGAGTAAATGCGAATTATCTCTAAAAGTATTGCAGATAGCAAATTTTTCTCAAATAACTCATTCACCTACTTTTGGGAGAGCTTTCACTCTGTGAAGTTTCAGACCCATAGCTAATTACTCACCTACTCAAAATGAGTAAATGCGAATTATCTCTAAAAGTATTGCAGATAGCCAATTTTTCTCAAATAACTCATTCACCTACTTTTGGCAGAGCTTTCACTTGGTGAAGTTTCAGACCCATAGCTAATTACTCACCTACTCAAAATGAGTAAATGCGAATTATCTCTAAAAGTATTGCAGATAGCCAATTTTTCTCAAATAACTCATTCACCTACTTTTGAGAGAGCTTTCACTCTGTGAAGTTTCAGACCCATAGCTAATTACTCACCTACTCAAAATGAGTAAATGCGAATTATCTCTAAAAGTATTGCAGATAGCCAATTTTTCTCAAATAACTCATTCACCTAATTTTGGCAGAGCTTTCACTTGGTGAAGTTTCAGACCCATAGCTAATTACTCACCTACTCAAAATGAGTAAATGCGAATTATGTGGAAAAGTATTGCAGATAGCCAATTTTTCTCAAATTAATCATTCACCTACTTTTGGGAGAGCTTTCACTTGGTGAAGTTTCAGACCCATAGCTAATTACTCACCTACTCAAAATGAGTAAATGCGAATTATCTCTAAAAGTATTGCAGATAGCCAATTTTTCTCAAATAACTCATTCACCTACTTTTGGGAGAGCTTTCACTTGGTGAAGTTTCAGACCCATAGCTAATTACTCACCTACTCAAAATGAGTAAATGTGAATTATCTCTAAAAGTATTGCAGATAGCCAATTTTTCTCAAATAACTCATTCACCTACTTTTGGGAGAGCTTTCACTTGGTGAAGTTTCAGACCCACAGCTAATTACTCACCTACTCAAAATGAGTAAATGCGAATTATCTCTAAAAGTATTGCCGATAGCCAATTTTTGTCAAATTAATCATTCACCTACTTTTGGGAGAGCTTTTACTCGGTGAAGTTTCAGACCCATAGCTAATTACTGACCTACTCAAAATGAGTAAATGCGATTTATCTCTAAAAGTATTGCAGATAGCCAATTTTTCTCAAATAACTCATTCACCTACTTTTGGGAGAGCTTTCACTCTGTGAAGTTTCAGACCCATAGCTAATTACTCACCTACTCAAAATGAGTAAATGCGAATTATCTCTAAAAGTATTGCAGATAGCCAATTTTTCTCAAATAACTCATTCACCTACTTTTGGCAGAGCTTTCACTTGGTGAAGTTTCAGACCCATAGCTAATTACTCACCTACTCAAAATGAGTAAATGCGAATTATCTCTAAAAGTATTGCAGATAGCCAATTTTTCTCAAATAACTCATTCACCTACTTTTGGCAGAGCTTTCACTTGGTGAAGTTTCAGACCCATAGCTAATTACTCACCTACTCAAAATGAGTAAATGCGAATTATCTCTAAAAGTATTGCAGATAGCCAATTTTTCTCAAATAACTCATTCACCTACTTTTGGGAGAGCTTTCACTCTGTGAAGTTTCAGACCCATAGCTAATTACTCACCTACTCAAAATGAGTAAATGCGAATTATCTCTAAAAGTATTGCAGATAGCCAATTTTTCTCAAATAACTCATTCACCTACTTTTGGGAGAGCTTTCACTTGGTGAAGTTTCAGACCCATAGCTAATTACTCACCTACTCAAAATGAGTAAATGCAAATTATCTGTAAAAGTATTGCATATAGCCAATTTTTCTCAAATTAATCATTCACCTACTTTTGGGAGAGCTTTCACTTGTTGAAGTTTCAGACCCATAGCTAATTACTCACCTACTCAACATGAGTAAATGCGAATTATCTCTAAAAGTATTGCAGATAGCCAATTTTTCTCAAATAACTCATTCACCTACTTTTGGGAGAGCTTTCACTCTGTGAAGTTTCAGACCCATAGCTAATTACTCACCTACTCAAAATGAGTAAATGCGAATTATCTCTAAAAGTATTGCAGATAGCCAATTTTTCTCAAATAACTCATTCACCTACTTTTGGCAGAGCTTTCACTTGGTGAAGTTTCAGACCCATAGCTAATTACTCACCTACTCAAAATGAGTAAATGCGAATTATCTCTAAAAGTATTGCAGATAGCCAATTTTTCTCAAATAACTCATTCACCTACTTTTGGGAGAGCTTTCACTCTGTGAAGTTTCAGACCCATAGCTAATTACTCACCTACTCAAAATGAGTAAATGCGAATTATCTCTAAAAGTATTGCAGATAGCCAATTTTTCTCAAGTAACTCATTCACCTACTTTTGGGAGAGCTTTCACTTGGTGAAGTTTCAGACCCATAGCTAATTACTCACCTACTCAAAATGAGTAAATGCGAATTATCTGTAAAAGTATTGCATATAGCCAATTTTTCTCAAATTAATCATTCACCTACTTTTGGGAGAGCTTTCACTTGTTGAAGTTTCAGACCCATAGCTAATTACTCACCTACTCAACATGAGTAAATGCGAATTATCTCTAAAAGTATTGCAGATAGCCAATTTTTCTCAAATAACTCCTTCACCTACTTTTGGCAGAGCTTTCACTCTGTGAAGTTTCAGACCCATAGCTAATTACTCACCTACTCAAAATGAGTAAATGCGAATTATCTCTAAAAGTATTGCAGATAGCCAATTTTTCTCAAATAACTCATTCACCTACTTTTGGGAGAGCTTTCACTCTGTGAAGTTTCAGACCCATAGCTAATTACTCACCTACTCAAAATGAGTAAATGCGAATTATCTCTAAAAGTATTGCAGATAGCCAATTTTTCTCAAATAACTCATTCACCTACTTTTGGCAGAGCTTTCACTTGGTGAAGTTTCAGACCCATAGCTAATTACTCACCTACTCAAAATGAGTAAATGCGAATTATCTCTAAAAGTATTGCAGATAGCCAATTTTTCTCAAATAACTCATTCACCTACTTTTGAGAGAGCTTTCACTCTGTGAAGTTTCAGACCCATAGCTAATTACTCACCTACTCAAAATGAGTAAATGCGAATTATCTCTAAAAGTATTGCAGATAGCCAATTTTTCTCAAATAACTCATTCACCTACTTTTGGGAGAGCTTTCACTTGGTGAAGTTTCAGACCCACAGCTAATTACTCACCTACTCAAAATGAGTAAATGCGAATTATCTCTAAAAGTATTGCCGATAGCCAATTTTTGTCAAATTAATCATTCACCTACTTTTGGGAGAGCTTTTACTTGGTGAAGTTTCAGACCCATAGCTAATTACTGACCTACTCAAAATGAGTAAATGCGATTTATCTCTAAAAGTATTGCAGATAGCCAATTTTTCTCAAATAACTCATTCACCTACTTTTGGGAGAGCTTTCACTCTGTGAAGTTTCAGACCCATAGCTAATTACTCACCTACTCAAAATGAGTAAATGCGAATTATCTCTAAAAGTATTGCAGATAGCCAATTTTTCTCAAATAACTCATTCACCTACTTTTGGCAGAGCTTTCACTTGGTGAAGTTTCAGACCCATAGCTAATTACTCACCTACTCAAAATGAGTAAATGCGAATTATCTCTAAAAGTATTGCAGATAGCCAATTTTTCTCAAATAACTCATTCACCTACTTTTGGCAGAGCTTTCACTTGGTGAAGTTTCAGACCCATAGCTAATTACTCACCTACTCAAAATGAGTAAATGCGAATTATCTCTAAAAGTATTGCAGATAGCCAATTTTTCTCAAATAACTCATTCACCTACTTTTGGGAGAGCTTTCACTCTGTGAAGTTTCAGACCCATAGCTAATTACTCACCTACTCAAAATGAGTAAATGCGAATTATCTCTAAAAGTATTGCAGATAGCCAATTTTTCTCAAATAACTCATTCACCTACTTTTGGGAGAGCTTTCACTTGGTGAAGTTTCAGACCCATAGCTAATTACTCACCTACTCAAAATGAGTAAATGCAAATTATCTGTAAAAGTATTGCATATAGCCAATTTTTCTCAAATTAATCATTCACCTACTTTTGGGAGAGCTTTCACTTGTTGAAGTTTCAGACCCATAGCTAATTACTCACCTACTCAACATGAGTAAATGCGAATTATCTCTAAAAGTATTGCAGATAGCCAATTTTTCTCAAATAACTCATTCACCTACTTTTGGGAGAGCTTTCACTCTGTGAAGTTTCAGACCCATAGCTAATTACTCACCTACTCAAAATGAGTAAATGCGAATTATCTCTAAAAGTATTGCAGATAGCCAATTTTTCTCAAATAACTCCTTCACCTACTTTTGGCAGAGCTTTCACTCTGTGAAGTTTCAGACCCATAGCTAATTACTCACCTACTCAAAATGAGTAAATGCGAATTATCTCTAAAAGTATTGCAGATAGCCAATTTTTCTCAAATAACTCATTCACCTACTTTTGGGAGAGCTTTCACTCTGTGAAGTTTCAGACCCATAGCTAATTACTCACCTACTCAAAATGAGTAAATGCGAATTATCTCTAAAAGTATTGCAGATAGCCAATTTTTCTCAAATAACTCATTCACCTACTTTTGGCAGAGCTTTCACTTGGTGAAGTTTCAGACCCATAGCTAATTACTCACCTACTCAAAATGAGTAAATGCGAATTATCTCTAAAAGTATTGCAGATAGCCAATTTTTCTCAAATAACTCATTCACCTACTTTTGAGAGAGCTTTCACTCTGTGAAGTTTCAGACCCATAGCTAATTACTCACCTACTCAAAATGAGTAAATGCGAATTATCTCTAAAAGTATTGCAGATAGCCAATTTTTCTCAAATAACTCATTCACCTAATTTTGGCAGAGCTTTCACTTGGTGAAGTTTCAGACCCATAGCTAATTACTCACCTACTCAAAATGAGTAAATGCGAATTATGTGGAAAAGTATTGCAGATAGCCAATTTTTCTCAAATTAATCATTCACCTACTTTTGGGAGAGCTTTCACTTGGTGAAGTTTCAGACCCATAGCTAATTACTCACCTACTCAAAATGAGTAAATGTGAATTATCTCTAAAAGTATTGCAGATAGCCAATTTTTCTCAAATAACTCATTCACCTACTTTTGGGAGAGCTTTCACTCTGTGAAGTTTCAGACCCATAGCTAATTACTCACCTACTCAAAATGAGTAAATGCGAATTATCTCTAAAAGTATTGCAGATAGCCAATTTTTCTCAAATAACTCATTCACCTACTTTTGGGAGAGCTTTCACTTGGTGAAGTTTCAGACCCATAGCTAATTACTCACCTACTCAAAATGAGTAAATGCGAATTATCTGTAAAAGTATTGCATATAGCCAATTTTTCTCAAATTAATCATTCACCTACTTTTGGGAGAGCTTTCACTTGTTGAAGTTTCAGACCCATAGCTAATTACTCACCTACTCAACATGAGTAAATGCGAATTATCTCTAAAAGTATTGCAGATAGCCAATTTTTCTCAAATAACTCCTTCACCTACTTTTGGCAGAGCTTTCACTCTGTGAAGTTTCAGACCCATAGCTAATTACTCACCTACTCAAAATGAGTAAATGCGAATTATCTCTAAAAGTATTGCAGATAGCCAATTTTTCTCAAATAACTCATTCACCTACTTTTGGGAGAGCTTTCACTCTGTGAAGTTTCAGACCCATAGCTAATTACTCACCTACTCAAAATGAGTAAATGCGAATTATCTCTAAAAGTATTGCAGATAGCCAATTTTTCTCAAATAACTCATTCACCTACTTTTGGCAGAGCTTTCACTTGGTGAAGTTTCAGACCCATAGCTAATTACTCACCTACTCAAAATGAGTAAATGCGAATTATCTCTAAAAGTATTGCAGATAGCCATTTTTTCTCAAATAACTCATTCACCTACTTTTGAGAGAGCTTTCACTCTGTGAAGTTTCAGACCCATAGCTAATTACTCACCTACTCAAAATGAGTAAATGCGAATTATCTCTAAAAGTATTGCAGATAGCCAATTTTTCTCAAATAACTCATTCACCTAATTTTGGCAGAGCTTTCACTTGGTGAAGTTTCAGACCCATAGCTAATTACTCACCTACTCAAAATGAGTAAATGCGAATTATCTGTAAAAGTATTGCAGATAGCCAATTTTTCTCAAATTAATCATTCACCTACTTTTGGCAGAGCTTTCACTTGGTGAAGTTTCAGACCCATAGCTAATTACTCACCTACTCAAAATGAGTAAATGCGAATTATCTCTAAAAGTATTGCAGATAGCCATTTTTTCTCAAATAACTCATTCACCTACTTTTGAGAGAGCTTTCACTCTGTGAAGTTTCAGACCCATAGCTAATTACTCACCTACTCAAAATGAGTAAATGCGAATTATCTCTAAAAGTATTGCAGATAGCCAATTTTTCTCAAATAACTCATTCACCTAATTTTGGCAGAGCTTTCACTTGGTGAAGTTTCAGACCCATAGCTAATTACTCACCTACTCAAAATGAGTAAATGCGAATTATCTGTAAAAGTATTGCAGATAGCCAATTTTTCTCAAATTAATCATTCACCTACTTTTGGGAGAGCTTTCACTTGGTGAAGTTTCAGACCCATAGCTAATTACTCAGCTACTCAAAATGAGTAAATGCGAATTATCTCTAAAAGTATTGCAGATAGCCAATTTTTCTCAAATAACTCATTCACCTACTTTTGGGAGAGCTTTCACTTGGTGAAGTTTCAGACCCATAGCTAATTACTCACCTACTCAAAATGAGTAAATGTGAATTATCTCTAAAAGTATTGCAGATAGCCAATTTTTCTCAAATAACTCATTCACCTACTTTTGGGAGAGCTTTCACTTGGTGAAGTTTCAGACCCACAGCTAATTACTCACCTACTCAAAATGAGTAAATGCGAATTATCTCTAAAAGTATTGCCGATAGCCAATTTTTGTCAAATTAATCATTCACCTACTTTTGGGAGAGCTTTTACTTGGTGAAGTTTCAGACCCATAGCTAATTACTGACCTACTCAAAATGAGTAAATGCGATTTATCTCTAAAAGTATTGCAGATAGCCAATTTTTCTCAAATTAATCATTCACCTACTTTTGGGAGAGCTTTCACTTGTTGAAGTTTCAGACCCATAGCTAATTACTCACCTACTCAAAATGAGTAAATGCGAATTATCTCTAAAAGTATTGCAGATAGCCAATTTTTCTCAAATAACTCATTCACCTACTTTTGGCAGAGCTTTCACTTGGTGAAGTTTCAGACCCATAGCTAATTACTCACCTACTCAAAATGAGTAAATGCGAATTATCTCTAAAAGTATTGCAGATAGCCAATTTTTCTCAAATAACTCATTCACCTACTTTTGGCAGAGCTTTCACTTGGTGAAGTTTCAGACCCATAGCTAATTACTCACCTACTCAAAATGAGTAAATGCGAATTATCTCTAAAAGTATTGCAGATAGCCAATTTTTCTCAAATAACTCATTCACCTACTTTTGGGAGAGCTTTCACTTGGTGAAGTTTCAGACCCATAGCTAATTACTCACCTACTCAAAATGAGTAAATGTGAATTATCTCTAAAAGTATTGCAGATAGCCAATTTTTCTCAAATAACTCATTCACCTACTTTTGGGAGAGCTTTCACTTGGTGAAGTTTCAGACCCACAGCTAATTACTCACCTACTCAAAATGAGTAAATGCGAATTATCTCTAAAAGTATTGCCGATAGCCAATTTTTGTCAAATTAATCATTCACCTACTTTTGGGAGAGCTTTTACTTGGTGAAGTTTCAGACCCATAGCTAATTACTGACCTACTCAAAATGAGTAAATGCGATTTATCTCTAAAAGTATTGCAGATAGCCAATTTTTCTCAAATTAATCATTCACCTACTTTTGGGAGAGCTTTCACTTGTTGAAGTTTCAGACCCATAGCTAATTACTCACCTACTCAAAATGAGTAAATGCGAATTATCTCTAAAAGTATTGCAGATAGCCAATTTTTCTCAAATAACTCATTCACCTACTTTTGGCAGAGCTTTCACTTGGTGAAGTTTCAGACCCATAGCTAATTACTCACCTACTCAAAATGAGTAAATGCGAATTATCTCTAAAAGTATTGCAGATAGCCAATTTTTCTCAAATAACTCATTCACCTACTTTTGGCAGAGCTTTCACTTGGTGAAGTTTCAGACCCATAGCTAATTACTCACCTACTCAAAATGAGTAAATGCGAATTATCTCTAAAAGTATTGCAGATAGCCAATTTTTCTCAAATAACTCATTCACCTACTTTTGGGAGAGCTTTCACTCTGTGAAGTTTCAGACCCATAGCTAATTACTCACCTACTCAAAATGAGTAAATGCGAATTATCTCTAAAAGTATTGCAGATAGCCAATTTTTCTCAAATAACTCATTCACCTACTTTTGGGAGAGCTTTCACTTGGTGAAGTTTCAGACCCATAGCTAATTACTCACCTACTCAAAATGAGTAAATGCAAATTATCTGTAAAAGTATTGCATATAGCCAATTTTTCTCAAATTAATCATTCACCTACTTTTGGGAGAGCTTTCACTTGTTGAAGTTTCAGACCCATAGCTAATTACTCACCTACTCAACATGAGTAAATGCGAATTATCTCTAAAAGTATTGCAGATAGCCAATTTTTCTCAAATAACTCATTCACCTACTTTTGGGAGAGCTTTCACTCTGTGAAGTTTCAGACCCATAGCTAATTACTCACCTACTCAAAATGAGTAAATGCGAATTATCTCTAAAAGTATTGCAGATAGCCAATTTTTCTCAAATAACTCCTTCACCTACTTTTGGCAGAGCTTTCACTCTGTGAAGTTTCAGACCCATAGCTAATTACTCACCTACTCAAAATGAGTAAATGCGAATTATCTCTAAAAGTATTGCAGATAGCCAATTTTTCTCAAATAACTCATTCACCTACTTTTGGGAGAGCTTTCACTCTGTGAAGTTTCAGACCCATAGCTAATTACTCACCTACTCAAAATGAGTAAATGCGAATTATCTCTAAAAGTATTGCAGATAGCCAATTTTTCTCAAATAACTCATTCACCTACTTTTGGCAGAGCTTTCACTTGGTGAAGTTTCAGACCCATAGCTAATTACTCACCTACTCAAAATGAGTAAATGCGAATTATCTCTAAAAGTATTGCAGATAGCCAATTTTTCTCAAATAACTCATTCACCTACTTTTGAGAGAGCTTTCACTCTGTGAAGTTTCAGACCCATAGCTAATTACTCACCTACTCAAAATGAGTAAATGCGAATTATCTCTAAAAGTATTGCAGATAGCCAATTTTTCTCAAATAACTCATTCACCTAATTTTGGCAGAGCTTTCACTTGGTGAAGTTTCAGACCCATAGCTAATTACTCACCTACTCAAAATGAGTAAATGCGAATTATGTGGAAAAGTATTGCAGATAGCCAATTTTTCTCAAATTAATCATTCACCTACTTTTGGGAGAGCTTTCACTTGGTGAAGTTTCAGACCCATAGCTAATTACTCACCTACTCAAAATGAGTAAATGTGAATTATCTCTAAAAGTATTGCAGATAGCCAATTTTTCTCAAATAACTCATTCACCTACTTTTGGCAGAGCTTTCACTTGGTGAAGTTTCAGACCCATAGCTAATTACTCACCTACTCAAAATGAGTAAATGCGAATTATCTCTAAAAGTATTGCAGATAGCCAATTTTTCTCAAATAACTCATTCACCTACTTTTGAGAGAGCTTTCACTCTGTGAAGTTTCAGACCCATAGCTAATTACTCACCTACTCAAAATGAGTAAATGCGAATTATCTCTAAAAGTATTGCAGATAGCCAATTTTTCTCAAATAACTCATTCACCTAATTTTGGCAGAGCTTTCACTTGGTGAAGTTTCAGACCCATAGCTAATTACTCACCTACTCAAAATGAGTAAATGCGAATTATGTGGAAAAGTATTGCAGATAGCCAATTTTTCTCAAATTAATCATTCACCTACTTTTGGGAGAGCTTTCACTTGGTGAAGTTTCAGACCCATAGCTAATTACTCACCTACTCAAAATGAGTAAATGTGAATTATCTCTAAAAGTATTGCAGATAGCCAATTTTTCTCAAATAACTCATTCACCTACTTTTGGGAGAGCTTTCACTCTGTGAAGTTTCAGACCCATAGCTAATTACTCACCTACTCAAAATGAGTAAATGCGAATTATCTCTAAAAGTATTGCAGATAGCCAATTTTTCTCAAATAACTCATTCACCTACTTTTGGGAGAGCTTTCACTTGGTGAAGTTTCAGACCCATAGCTAATTACTCACCTACTCAAAATGAGTAAATGCGAATTATCTGTAAAAGTATTGCATATAGCCAATTTTTCTCAAATTAATCATTCACCTACTTTTGGGAGAGCTTTCACTTGTTGAAGTTTCAGACCCATAGCTAATTACTCACCTACTCAACATGAGTAAATGCGAATTATCTCTAAAAGTATTGCAGATAGCCAATTTTTCTCAAATAACTCCTTCACCTACTTTTGGCAGAGCTTTCACTCTGTGAAGTTTCAGACCCATAGCTAATTACTCACCTACTCAAAATGAGTAAATGCGAATTATCTCTAAAAGTATTGCAGATAGCCAATTTTTCTCAAATAACTCATTCACCTACTTTTGGGAGAGCTTTCACTCTGTGAAGTTTCAGACCCATAGCTAATTACTCACCTACTCAAAATGAGTAAATGCGAATTATCTCTAAAAGTATTGCAGATAGCCAATTTTTCTCAAATAACTCATTCACCTACTTTTGGCAGAGCTTTCACTTGGTGAAGTTTCAGACCCATAGCTAATTACTCACCTACTCAAAATGAGTAAATGCGAATTATCTCTAAAAGTATTGCAGATAGCCATTTTTTCTCAAATAACTCATTCACCTACTTTTGAGAGAGCTTTCACTCTGTGAAGTTTCAGACCCATAGCTAATTACTCACCTACTCAAAATGAGTAAATGCGAATTATCTCTAAAAGTATTGCAGATAGCCAATTTTTCTCAAATAACTCATTCACCTAATTTTGGCAGAGCTTTCACTTGGTGAAGTTTCAGACCCATAGCTAATTACTCACCTACTCAAAATGAGTAAATGCGAATTATCTGTAAAAGTATTGCAGATAGCCAATTTTTCTCAAATTAATCATTCACCTACTTTTGGGAGAGCTTTCACTTGGTGAAGTTTCAGACCCATAGCTAATTACTCAGCTACTCAAAATGAGTAAATGCGAATTATCTCTAAAAGTATTGCAGATAGCCAATTTTTCTCAAATAACTCATTCACCTACTTTTGGGAGAGCTTTCACTTGGTGAAGTTTCAGACCCATAGCTAATTACTCACCTACTCAAAATGAGTAAATGTGAATTATCTCTAAAAGTATTGCAGATAGCCAATTTTTCTCAAATAACTCATTCACCTACTTTTGGGAGAGCTTTCACTTGGTGAAGTTTCAGACCCACAGCTAATTACTCACCTACTCAAAATGAGTAAATGCGAATTATCTCTAAAAGTATTGCCGATAGCCAATTTTTGTCAAATTAATCATTCACCTACTTTTGGGAGAGCTTTTACTTGGTGAAGTTTCAGACCCATAGCTAATTACTGACCTACTCAAAATGAGTAAATGCGATTTATCTCTAAAAGTATTGCAGATAGCCAATTTTTCTCAAATTAATCATTCACCTACTTTTGGGAGAGCTTTCACTTGTTGAAGTTTCAGACCCATAGCTAATTACTCACCTACTCAAAATGAGTAAATGCGAATTATCTCTAAAAGTATTGCAGATAGCCAATTTTTCTCAAATAACTCATTCACCTACTTTTGGCAGAGCTTTCACTTGGTGAAGTTTCAGACCCATAGCTAATTACTCACCTACTCAAAATGAGTAAATGCGAATTATCTCTAAAAGTATTGCAGATAGCCAATTTTTCTCAAATAACTCATTCACCTACTTTTGGCAGAGCTTTCACTTGGTGAAGTTTCAGACCCATAGCTAATTACTCACCTACTCAAAATGAGTAAATGCGAATTATCTCTAAAAGTATTGCAGATAGCCAATTTTTCTCAAATAACTCATTCACCTACTTTTGGGAGAGCTTTCACTCTGTGAAGTTTCAGACCCATAGCTAATTACTCACCTACTCAAAATGAGTAAATGCGAATTATCTCTAAAAGTATTGCAGATAGCCAATTTTTCTCAAATAACTCATTCACCTACTTTTGGGAGAGCTTTCACTTGGTGAAGTTTCAGACCCATAGCTAATTACTCACCTACTCAAAATGAGTAAATGCAAATTATCTGTAAAAGTATTGCATATAGCCAATTTTTCTCAAATTAATCATTCACCTACTTTTGGGAGAGCTTTCACTTGTTGAAGTTTCAGACCCATAGCTAATTACTCACCTACTCAACATGAGTAAATGCGAATTATCTCTAAAAGTATTGCAGATAGCCAATTTTTCTCAAATAACTCATTCACCTACTTTTGGGAGAGCTTTCACTCTGTGAAGTTTCAGACCCATAGCTAATTACTCACCTACTCAAAATGAGTAAATGCGAATTATCTCTAAAAGTATTGCAGATAGCCAATTTTTCTCAAATAACTCCTTCACCTACTTTTGGCAGAGCTTTCACTCTGTGAAGTTTCAGACCCATAGCTAATTACTCACCTACTCAAAATGAGTAAATGCGAATTATCTCTAAAAGTATTGCAGATAGCCAATTTTTCTCAAATAACTCATTCACCTACTTTTGGGAGAGCTTTCACTCTGTGAAGTTTCAGACCCATAGCTAATTACTCACCTACTCAAAATGAGTAAATGCGAATTATCTCTAAAAGTATTGCAGATAGCCAATTTTTCTCAAATAACTCATTCACCTACTTTTGGCAGAGCTTTCACTTGGTGAAGTTTCAGACCCATAGCTAATTACTCACCTACTCAAAATGAGTAAATGCGAATTATCTCTAAAAGTATTGCAGATAGCCAATTTTTCTCAAATAACTCATTCACCTACTTTTGAGAGAGCTTTCACTCTGTGAAGTTTCAGACCCATAGCTAATTACTCACCTACTCAAAATGAGTAAATGCGAATTATCTCTAAAAGTATTGCAGATAGCCAATTTTTCTCAAATAACTCATTCACCTAATTTTGGCAGAGCTTTCACTTGGTGAAGTTTCAGACCCATAGCTAATTACTCACCTACTCAAAATGAGTAAATGCGAATTATGTGGAAAAGTATTGCAGATAGCCAATTTTTCTCAAATTAATCATTCACCTACTTTTGGGAGAGCTTTCACTTGGTGAAGTTTCAGACCCATAGCTAATTACTCACCTACTCAAAATGAGTAAATGTGAATTATCTCTAAAAGTATTGCAGATAGCCAATTTTTCTCAAATAACTCATTCACCTACTTTTGGGAGAGCTTTCACTCTGTGAAGTTTCAGACCCATAGCTAATTACTCACCTACTCAAAATGAGTAAATGCGAATTATCTCTAAAAGTATTGCAGATAGCCAATTTTTCTCAAATAACTCATTCACCTACTTTTGGGAGAGCTTTCACTTGGTGAAGTTTCAGACCCATAGCTAATTACTCACCTACTCAAAATGAGTAAATGCGAATTATCTGTAAAAGTATTGCATATAGCCAATTTTTCTCAAATTAATCATTCACCTACTTTTGGGAGAGCTTTCACTTGTTGAAGTTTCAGACCCATAGCTAATTACTCACCTACTCAACATGAGTAAATGCGAATTATCTCTAAAAGTATTGCAGATAGCCAATTTTTCTCAAATAACTCCTTCACCTACTTTTGGCAGAGCTTTCACTCTGTGAAGTTTCAGACCCATAGCTAATTACTCACCTACTCAAAATGAGTAAATGCGAATTATCTCTAAAAGTATTGCAGATAGCCAATTTTTCTCAAATAACTCATTCACCTACTTTTGGGAGAGCTTTCACTCTGTGAAGTTTCAGACCCATAGCTAATTACTCACCTACTCAAAATGAGTAAATGCGAATTATCTCTAAAAGTATTGCAGATAGCCAATTTTTCTCAAATAACTCATTCACCTACTTTTGGCAGAGCTTTCACTTGGTGAAGTTTCAGACCCATAGCTAATTACTCACCTACTCAAAATGAGTAAATGCGAATTATCTCTAAAAGTATTGCAGATAGCCAATTTTTCTCAAATAACTCATTCACCTACTTTTGAGAGAGCTTTCACTCTGTGAAGTTTCAGACCCATAGCTAATTACTCACCTACTCAAAATGAGTAAATGCGAATTATCTCTAAAAGTATTGCAGATAGCCAATTTTTCTCAAATAACTCATTCACCTAATTTTGGCAGAGCTTTCACTTGGTGAAGTTTCAGACCCATAGCTAATTACTCACCTACTCAAAATGAGTAAATGCGAATTATCTGTAAAAGTATTGCAGATAGCCAATTTTTCTCAAATTAATCATTCACCTACTTTTGGGAGAGCTTTCACTTGGTGAAGTTTCAGACCCATAGCTAATTACTCAGCTACTCAAAATGAGTAAATGCGAATTATCTCTAAAAGTATTGCAGATAGCCAATTTTTCTCAAATAACTCATTCACCTACTTTTGGGAGAGCTTTCACTTGGTGAAGTTTCAGACCCATAGCTAATTACTCACCTACTCAAAATGAGTAAATGTGAATTATCTCTAAAAGTATTGCAGATAGCCAATTTTTCTCAAATAACTCATTCACCTACTTTTGGGAGAGCTTTCACTTGGTGAAGTTTCAGACCCACAGCTAATTACTCACCTACTCAAAATGAGTAAATGCGAATTATCTCTAAAAGTATTGCCGATAGCCAATTTTTGTCAAATTAATCATTCACCTACTTTTGGGAGAGCTTTTACTTGGTGAAGTTTCAGACCCATAGCTAATTACTGACCTACTCAAAATGAGTAAATGCGATTTATCTCTAAAAGTATTGCAGATAGCCAATTTTTCTCAAATTAATCATTCACCTACTTTTGGGAGAGCTTTCACTTGTTGAAGTTTCAGACCCATAGCTAATTACTCACCTACTCAAAATGAGTAAATGCGAATTATCTCTAAAAGTATTGCAGATAGCCAATTTTTCTCAAATAACTCATTCACCTACTTTTGGCAGAGCTTTCACTTGGTGAAGTTTCAGACCCATAGCTAATTACTCACCTACTCAAAATGAGTAAATGCGAATTATCTCTAAAAGTATTGCAGATAGCCAATTTTTCTCAAATAACTCATTCACCTACTTTTGGCAGAGCTTTCACTTGGTGAAGTTTCAGACCCATAGCTAATTACTCACCTACTCAAAATGAGTAAATGCGAATTATCTCTAAAAGTATTGCAGATAGCCAATTTTTCTCAAATAACTCATTCACCTACTTTTGGGAGAGCTTTCACTCTGTGAAGTTTCAGACCCATAGCTAATTACTCACCTACTCAAAATGAGTAAATGCGAATTATCTCTAAAAGTATTGCAGATAGCCAATTTTTCTCAAATAACTCATTCACCTACTTTTGGGAGAGCTTTCACTTGGTGAAGTTTCAGACCCATAGCTAATTACTCACCTACTCAAAATGAGTAAATGCAAATTATCTGTAAAAGTATTGCATATAGCCAATTTTTCTCAAATTAATCATTCACCTACTTTTGGGAGAGCTTTCACTTGTTGAAGTTTCAGACCCATAGCTAATTACTCACCTACTCAACATGAGTAAATGCGAATTATCTCTAAAAGTATTGCAGATAGCCAATTTTTCTCAAATAACTCATTCACCTACTTTTGGGAGAGCTTTCACTCTGTGAAGTTTCAGACCCATAGCTAATTACTCACCTACTCAAAATGAGTAAATGCGAATTATCTCTAAAAGTATTGCAGATAGCCAATTTTTCTCAAATAACTCCTTCACCTACTTTTGGCAGAGCTTTCACTCTGTGAAGTTTCAGACCCATAGCTAATTACTCACCTACTCAAAATGAGTAAATGCGAATTATCTCTAAAAGTATTGCAGATAGCCAATTTTTCTCAAATAACTCATTCACCTACTTTTGGGAGAGCTTTCACTCTGTGAAGTTTCAGACCCATAGCTAATTACTCACCTACTCAAAATGAGTAAATGCGAATTATCTCTAAAAGTATTGCAGATAGCCAATTTTTCTCAAATAACTCATTCACCTACTTTTGGCAGAGCTTTCACTCGGTGAAGTTTCAGACCCATAGCTAATTACTCACCTACTCAAAATGAGTAAATGCGAATTATCTCTAAAAGTATTGCAGATAGCCAATTTTTCTCAAATAACTCATTCACCTACTTTTGAGAGAGCTTTCACTCTGTGAAGTTTCAGACCCATAGCTAATTACTCACCTACTCAAAATGAGTAAATGCGAATTATCTCTAAAAGTATTGCAGATAGCCAATTTTTCTCAAATAACTCATTCACCTAATTTTGGCAGAGCTTTCACTTGGTGAAGTTTCAGACCCATAGCTAATTACTCACCTACTCAAAATGAGTAAATGCGAATTATGTGGAAAAGTATTGCAGATAGCCAATTTTTCTCAAATTAATCATTCACCTACTTTTGGGAGAGCTTTCACTTGGTGAAGTTTCAGACCCATAGCTAATTACTCACCTACTCAAAATGAGTAAATGTGAATTATCTCTAAAAGTATTGCAGATAGCCAATTTTTCTCAAATAACTCATTCACCTACTTTTGGGAGAGCTTTCACTCTGTGAAGTTTCAGACCCATAGCTAATTACTCACCTACTCAAAATGAGTAAATGCGAATTATCTCTAAAAGTATTGCAGATAGCCAATTTTTCTCAAATAACTCATTCACCTACTTTTGGGAGAGCTTTCACTTGGTGAAGTTTCAGACCCATAGCTAATTACTCACCTACTCAAAATGAGTAAATGCGAATTATCTGTAAAAGTATTGCATATAGCCAATTTTTCTCAAATTAATCATTCACCTACTTTTGGGAGAGCTTTCACTTGTTGAAGTTTCAGACCCATAGCTAATTACTCACCTACTCAACATGAGTAAATGCGAATTATCTCTAAAAGTATTGCAGATAGCCAATTTTTCTCAAATAACTCCTTCACCTACTTTTGGCAGAGCTTTCACTCTGTGAAGTTTCAGACCCATAGCTAATTACTCACCTACTCAAAATGAGTAAATGCGAATTATCTCTAAAAGTATTGCAGATAGCCAATTTTTCTCAAATAACTCATTCACCTACTTTTGGGAGAGCTTTCACTCTGTGAAGTTTCAGACCCATAGCTAATTACTCACCTACTCAAAATGAGTAAATGCGAATTATCTCTAAAAGTATTGCAGATAGCCAATTTTTCTCAAATAACTCATTCACCTACTTTTGGCAGAGCTTTCACTTGGTGAAGTTTCAGACCCATAGCTAATTACTCACCTACTCAAAATGAGTAAATGCGAATTATCTCTAAAAGTATTGCAGATAGCCAATTTTTCTCAAATAACTCATTCACCTACTTTTGAGAGAGCTTTCACTCTGTGAAGTTTCAGACCCATAGCTAATTACTCACCTACTCAAAATGAGTAAATGCGAATTATCTCTAAAAGTATTGCAGATAGCCAATTTTTCTCAAATAACTCATTCACCTAATTTTGGCAGAGCTTTCACTTGGTGAAGTTTCAGACCCATAGCTAATTACTCACCTACTCAAAATGAGTAAATGCGAATTATCTGTAAAAGTATTGCAGATAGCCAATTTTTCTCAAATTAATCATTCACCTACTTTTGGGAGAGCTTTCACTTGGTGAAGTTTCAGACCCATAGCTAATTACTCACCTACTCAAAATGAGTAAATGCGAATTATCTCTAAAAGTATTGCAGATAGCCAATTTTTCTCAAATAACTCATTCACCTACTTTTGGGAGAGCTTTCACTTGGTGAAGTTTCAGACCCATAGCTAATTACTCACCTACTCAAAATGAGTAAATGTGAATTATCTCTAAAAGTATTGCAGATAGCCAATTTTTCTCAAATAACTCATTCACCTACTTTTGGGAGAGCTTTCACTTGGTGAAGTTTCAGACCCACAGCTAATTACTCACCTACTCAAAATGAGTAAATGCGAATTATCTCTAAAAGTATTGCCGATAGCCAATTTTTGTCAAATTAATCATTCACCTACTTTTGGGAGAGCTTTTACTTGGTGAAGTTTCAGACCCATAGCTAATTACTGACCTACTCAAAATGAGTAAATGCGATTTATCTCTAAAAGTATTGCAGATAGCCAATTTTTCTCAAATAACTCATTCACCTACTTTTGGGAGAGCTTTCACTCTGTGAAGTTTCAGACCCATAGCTAATTACTCACCTACTCAAAATGAGTAAATGCGAATTATCTCTAAAAGTATTGCAGATAGCCAATTTTTCTCAAATAACTCATTCACCTACTTTTGGCAGAGCTTTCACTTGGTGAAGTTTCAGACCCATAGCTAATTACTCACCTACTCAAAATGAGTAAATGCGAATTATCTCTAAAAGTATTGCAGATAGCCAATTTTTCTCAAATAACTCATTCACCTACTTTTGGCAGAGCTTTCACTTGGTGAAGTTTCAGACCCATAGCTAATTACTCACCTACTCAAAATGAGTAAATGCGAATTATCTCTAAAAGTATTGCAGATAGCCAATTTTTCTCAAATAACTCATTCACCTACTTTTGGGAGAGCTTTCACTCTGTGAAGTTTCAGACCCATAGCTAATTACTCACCTACTCAAAATGAGTAAATGCGAATTATCTCTAAAAGTATTGCAGATAGCCAATTTTTCTCAAATAACTCATTCACCTACTTTTGGGAGAGCTTTCACTTGGTGAAGTTTCAGACCCATAGCTAATTACTCACCTACTCAAAATGAGTAAATGCAAATTATCTGTAAAAGTATTGCATATAGCCAATTTTTCTCAAATTAATCATTCACCTACTTTTGGGAGAGCTTTCACTTGTTGAAGTTTCAGACCCATAGCTAATTACTCACCTACTCAACATGAGTAAATGCGAATTATCTCTAAAAGTATTGCAGATAGCCAATTTTTCTCAAATAACTCATTCACCTACTTTTGGGAGAGCTTTCACTCTGTGAAGTTTCAGACCCATAGCTAATTACTCACCTACTCAAAATGAGTAAATGCGAATTATCTCTAAAAGTATTGCAGATAGCCAATTTTTCTCAAATAACTCATTCACCTACTTTTGGCAGAGCTTTCACTTGGTGAAGTTTCAGACCCATAGCTAATTACTCACCTACTCAAAATGAGTAAATGCGAATTATCTCTAAAAGTATTGCAGATAGCCAATTTTTCTCAAATAACTCATTCACCTACTTTTGAGAGAGCTTTCACTCTGTGAAGTTTCAGACCCATAGCTAATTACTCACCTACTCAAAATGAGTAAATGCGAATTATCTCTAAAAGTATTGCAGATAGCCAATTTTTCTCAAATAACTCATTCACCTAATTTTGGCAGAGCTTTCACTTGGTGAAGTTTCAGACCCATAGCTAATTACTCACCTACTCAAAATGAGTAAATGCGAATTATGTGGAAAAGTATTGCAGATAGCCAATTTTTCTCAAATTAATCATTCACCTACTTTTGGGAGAGCTTTCACTTGGTGAAGTTTCAGACCCATAGCTAATTACTCACCTACTCAAAATGAGTAAATGCGAATTATCTCTAAAAGTATTGCAGATAGCCAATTTTTCTCAAATAACTCATTCACCTACTTTTGGGAGAGCTTTCACTTGGTGAAGTTTCAGACCCATAGCTAATTACTCACCTACTCAAAATGAGTAAATGTGAATTATCTCTAAAAGTATTGCAGATAGCCAATTTTTCTCAAATAACTCATTCACCTACTTTTGGGAGAGCTTTCACTTGGTGAAGTTTCAGACCCACAGCTAATTACTCACCTACTCAAAATGAGTAAATGCGAATTATCTGTAAAAGTATTGCATATAGCCAATTTTTCTCAAATTAATCATTCACCTACTTTTGGGAGAGCTTTCACTTGTTGAAGTTTCAGACCCATAGCTAATTACTCACCTACTCAACATGAGTAAATGCGAATTATCTCTAAAAGTATTGCAGATAGCCAATTTTTCTCAAATAACTCATTCACCTACTTTTGGCAGAGCTTTCACTCTGTGAAGTTTCAGACCCATAGCTAATTACTCACCTACTCAAAATGAGTAAATGCGAATTATCTCTAAAAGTATTGCAGATAGCCAATTTTTCTCAAATAACTCATTCACCTACTTTTGGGAGAGCTTTCACTTGGTGAAGTTTCAGACCCATAGCTAATTACTCACCTACTCAAAATGAGTAAATGCGAATTATCTGTAAAAGTATTGCATATAGCCAATTTTTCTCAAATTAATCATTCACCTACTTTTGGGAGAGCTTTCACTTGTTGAAGTTTCAGACCCATAGCTAATTACTCACCTACTCAACATGAGTAAATGCGAATTATCTCTAAAAGTATTGCAGATAGCCAATTTTTCTCAAATAACTCCTTCACCTACTTTTGGCAGAGCTTTCACTCTGTGAAGTTTCAGACCCATAGCTAATTACTCACCTACTCAAAATGAGTAAATGCGAATTATCTCTAAAAGTATTGCAGATAGCCAATTTTTCTCAAATAACTCATTCACCTACTTTTGGGAGAGCTTTCACTCTGTGAAGTTTCAGACCCATAGCTAATTACTCACCTACTCAAAATGAGTAAATGCGAATTATCTCTAAAAGTATTGCAGATAGCCAATTTTTCTCAAATAACTCATTCACCTACTTTTGGCAGAGCTTTCACTTGGTGAAGTTTCAGACCCATAGCTAATTACTCACCTACTCAAAATGAGTAAATGCGAATTATCTCTAAAAGTATTGCAGATAGCCAATTTTTCTCAAATAACTCATTCACCTACTTTTGAGAGAGCTTTCACTCTGTGAAGTTTCAGACCCATAGCTAATTACTCACCTACTCAAAATGAGTAAATGCGAATTATCTCTAAAAGTATTGCAGATAGCCAATTTTTCTCAAATAACTCATTCACCTAATTTTGGCAGAGCTTTCACTTGGTGAAGTTTCAGACCCATAGCTAATTACTCACCTACTCAAAATGAGTAAATGCGAATTATCTGTAAAAGTATTGCAGATAGCCAATTTTTCTCAAATTAATCATTCACCTACTTTTGGGAGAGCTTTCACTTGGTGAAGTTTCAGACCCATAGCTAATTACTCACCTACTCAAAATGAGTAAATGCGAATTATCTCTAAAAGTATTGCAGATAGCCAATTTTTCTCAAATAACTCATTCACCTACTTTTGGGAGAGCTTTCACTTGGTGAAGTTTCAGACCCATAGCTAATTACTCACCTACTCAAAATGAGTAAATGTGAATTATCTCTAAAAGTATTGCAGATAGCCAATTTTTCTCAAATAACTCATTCACCTACTTTTGGGAGAGCTTTCACTTGGTGAAGTTTCAGACCCACAGCTAATTACTCACCTACTCAAAATGAGTAAATGCGAATTATCTCTAAAAGTATTGCCGATAGCCAATTTTTGTCAAATTAATCATTCACCTACTTTTGGGAGAGCTTTTACTTGGTGAAGTTTCAGACCCATAGCTAATTACTGACCTACTCAAAATGAGTAAATGCGATTTATCTCTAAAAGTATTGCAGATAGCCAATTTTTCTCAAATAACTCATTCACCTACTTTTGGGAGAGCTTTCACTCTGTGAAGTTTCAGACCCATAGCTAATTACTCACCTACTCAAAATGAGTAAATGCGAATTATCTCTAAAAGTATTGCAGATAGCCAATTTTTCTCAAATAACTCATTCACCTACTTTTGGCAGAGCTTTCACTTGGTGAAGTTTCAGACCCATAGCTAATTACTCACCTACTCAAAATGAGTAAATGCGAATTATCTCTAAAAGTATTGCAGATAGCCAATTTTTCTCAAATAACTCATTCACCTACTTTTGGCAGAGCTTTCACTTGGTGAAGTTTCAGACCCATAGCTAATTACTCACCTACTCAAAATGAGTAAATGCGAATTATCTCTAAAAGTATTGCAGATAGCCAATTTTTCTCAAATAACTCATTCACCTACTTTTGGGAGAGCTTTCACTCTGTGAAGTTTCAGACCCATAGCTAATTACTCACCTACTCAAAATGAGTAAATGCGAATTATCTCTAAAAGTATTGCAGATAGCCAATTTTTCTCAAATAACTCATTCACCTACTTTTGGGAGAGCTTTCACTTGGTGAAGTTTCAGACCCATAGCTAATTACTCACCTACTCAAAATGAGTAAATGCAAATTATCTGTAAAAGTATTGCATATAGCCAATTTTTCTCAAATTAATCATTCACCTACTTTTGGGAGAGCTTTCACTTGTTGAAGTTTCAGACCCATAGCTAATTACTCACCTACTCAACATGAGTAAATGCGAATTATCTCTAAAAGTATTGCAGATAGCCAATTTTTCTCAAATAACTCATTCACCTACTTTTGGGAGAGCTTTCACTCTGTGAAGTTTCAGACCCATAGCTAATTACTCACCTACTCAAAATGAGTAAATGCGAATTATCTCTAAAAGTATTGCAGATAGCCAATTTTTCTCAAATAACTCATTCACCTACTTTTGGCAGAGCTTTCACTTGGTGAAGTTTCAGACCCATAGCTAATTACTCACCTACTCAAAATGAGTAAATGCGAATTATCTCTAAAAGTATTGCAGATAGCCAATTTTTCTCAAATAACTCATTCACCTACTTTTGAGAGAGCTTTCACTCTGTGAAGTTTCAGACCCATAGCTAATTACTCACCTACTCAAAATGAGTAAATGCGAATTATCTCTAAAAGTATTGCAGATAGCCAATTTTTCTCAAATAACTCATTCACCTAATTTTGGCAGAGCTTTCACTTGGTGAAGTTTCAGACCCATAGCTAATTACTCACCTACTCAAAATGAGTAAATGCGAATTATGTGGAAAAGTATTGCAGATAGCCAATTTTTCTCAAATTAATCATTCACCTACTTTTGGGAGAGCTTTCACTTGGTGAAGTTTCAGACCCATAGCTAATTACTCACCTACTCAAAATGAGTAAATGCGAATTATCTCTAAAAGTATTGCAGATAGCCAATTTTTCTCAAATAACTCATTCACCTACTTTTGGGAGAGCTTTCACTTGGTGAAGTTTCAGACCCATAGCTAATTACTCACCTACTCAAAATGAGTAAATGTGAATTATCTCTAAAAGTATTGCAGATAGCCAATTTTTCTCAAATAACTCATTCACCTACTTTTGGGAGAGCTTTCACTTGGTGAAGTTTCAGACCCACAGCTAATTACTCACCTACTCAAAATGAGTAAATGCGAATTATCTCTAAAAGTATTGCCGATAGCCAATTTTTGTCAAATTAATCATTCACCTACTTTTGGGAGAGCTTTTACTCGGTGAAGTTTCAGACCCATAGCTAATTACTGACCTACTCAAAATGAGTAAATGCGATTTATCTCTAAAAGTATTGCAGATAGCCAATTTTTCTCAAATAACTCATTCACCTACTTTTGGGAGAGCTTTCACTCTGTGAAGTTTCAGACCCATAGCTAATTACTCACCTACTCAAAATGAGTAAATGCGAATTATCTCTAAAAGTATTGCAGATAGCCAATTTTTCTCAAATAACTCATTCACCTACTTTTGGCAGAGCTTTCACTTGGTGAAGTTTCAGACCCATAGCTAATTACTCACCTACTCAAAATGAGTAAATGCGAATTATCTCTAAAAGTATTGCAGATAGCCAATTTTTCTCAAATAACTCATTCACCTACTTTTGGCAGAGCTTTCACTTGGTGAAGTTTCAGACCCATAGCTAATTACTCACCTACTCAAAATGAGTAAATGCGAATTATCTCTAAAAGTATTGCAGATAGCCAATTTTTCTCAAATAACTCATTCACCTACTTTTGGGAGAGCTTTCACTCTGTGAAGTTTCAGACCCATAGCTAATTACTCACCTACTCAAAATGAGTAAATGCGAATTATCTCTAAAAGTATTGCAGATAGCCAATTTTTCTCAAATAACTCATTCACCTACTTTTGGGAGAGCTTTCACTTGGTGAAGTTTCAGACCCATAGCTAATTACTCACCTACTCAAAATGAGTAAATGCAAATTATCTGTAAAAGTATTGCATATAGCCAATTTTTCTCAAATTAATCATTCACCTACTTTTGGGAGAGCTTTCACTTGTTGAAGTTTCAGACCCATAGCTAATTACTCACCTACTCAACATGAGTAAATGCGAATTATCTCTAAAAGTATTGCAGATAGCCAATTTTTCTCAAATAACTCATTCACCTACTTTTGGGAGAGCTTTCACTCTGTGAAGTTTCAGACCCATAGCTAATTACTCACCTACTCAAAATGAGTAAATGCGAATTATCTCTAAAAGTATTGCAGATAGCCAATTTTTCTCAAATAACTCATTCACCTACTTTTGGCAGAGCTTTCACTTGGTGAAGTTTCAGACCCATAGCTAATTACTCACCTACTCAAAATGAGTAAATGCGAATTATCTCTAAAAGTATTGCAGATAGCCAATTTTTCTCAAATAACTCATTCACCTACTTTTGGGAGAGCTTTCACTCTGTGAAGTTTCAGACCCATAGCTAATTACTCACCTACTCAAAATGAGTAAATGCGAATTATCTCTAAAAGTATTGCAGATAGCCAATTTTTCTCAAGTAACTCATTCACCTACTTTTGGGAGAGCTTTCACTTGGTGAAGTTTCAGACCCATAGCTAATTACTCACCTACTCAAAATGAGTAAATGCGAATTATCTGTAAAAGTATTGCATATAGCCAATTTTTCTCAAATTAATCATTCACCTACTTTTGGGAGAGCTTTCACTTGTTGAAGTTTCAGACCCATAGCTAATTACTCACCTACTCAACATGAGTAAATGCGAATTATCTCTAAAAGTATTGCAGATAGCCAATTTTTCTCAAATAACTCATTCACCTACTTTTGGCAGAGCTTTCACTCTGTGAAGTTTCAGACCCATAGCTAATTACTCACCTACTCAAAATGAGTAAATGCGAATTATCTCTAAAAGTATTGCAGATAGCCAATTTTTCTCAAATAACTCATTCACCTACTTTTGGGAGAGCTTTCACTCTGTGAAGTTTCAGACCCATAGCTAATTACTCACCTACTCAAAATGAGTAAATGCGAATTATCTCTAAAAGTATTGCAGATAGCCAATTTTTCTCAAATAACTCATTCACCTACTTTTGGCAGAGCTTTCACTTGGTGAAGTTTCAGACCCATAGCTAATTACTCACCTACTCAAAATGAGTAAATGCGAATTATCTCTAAAAGTATTGCAGATAGCCAATTTTTCTCAAATAACTCATTCACCTACTTTTGAGAGAGCTTTCACTCTGTGAAGTTTCAGACCCATAGCTAATTACTCACCTACTCAAAATGAGTAAATGCGAATTATCTCTAAAAGTATTGCAGATAGCCAATTTTTCTCAAATAACTCATTCACCTACTTTTGGGAGAGCTTTCACTTGGTGAAGTTTCAGACCCACAGCTAATTACTCACCTACTCAAAATGAGTAAATGCGAATTATCTCTAAAAGTATTGCCGATAGCCAATTTTTGTCAAATTAATCATTCACCTACTTTTGGGAGAGCTTTTACTTGGTGAAGTTTCAGACCCATAGCTAATTACTGACCTACTCAAAATGAGTAAATGCGATTTATCTCTAAAAGTATTGCAGATAGCCAATTTTTCTCAAATAACTCATTCACCTACTTTTGGGAGAGCTTTCACTCTGTGAAGTTTCAGACCCATAGCTAATTACTCACCTACTCAAAATGAGTAAATGCGAATTATCTCTAAAAGTATTGCAGATAGCCAATTTTTCTCAAATAACTCATTCACCTACTTTTGGCAGAGCTTTCACTTGGTGAAGTTTCAGACCCATAGCTAATTACTCACCTACTCAAAATGAGTAAATGCGAATTATCTCTAAAAGTATTGCAGATAGCCAATTTTTCTCAAATAACTCATTCACCTACTTTTGGCAGAGCTTTCACTTGGTGAAGTTTCAGACCCATAGCTAATTACTCACCTACTCAAAATGAGTAAATGCGAATTATCTCTAAAAGTATTGCAGATAGCCAATTTTTCTCAAATAACTCATTCACCTACTTTTGGGAGAGCTTTCACTCTGTGAAGTTTCAGACCCATAGCTAATTACTCACCTACTCAAAATGAGTAAATGCGAATTATCTCTAAAAGTATTGCAGATAGCCAATTTTTCTCAAATAACTCATTCACCTACTTTTGGGAGAGCTTTCACTTGGTGAAGTTTCAGACCCATAGCTAATTACTCACCTACTCAAAATGAGTAAATGCAAATTATCTGTAAAAGTATTGCATATAGCCAATTTTTCTCAAATTAATCATTCACCTACTTTTGGGAGAGCTTTCACTTGTTGAAGTTTCAGACCCATAGCTAATTACTCACCTACTCAACATGAGTAAATGCGAATTATCTCTAAAAGTATTGCAGATAGCCAATTTTTCTCAAATAACTCATTCACCTACTTTTGGGAGAGCTTTCACTCTGTGAAGTTTCAGACCCATAGCTAATTACTCACCTGCTCAAAATGAGTAAATGCGAATTATCTCTAAAAGTATTGCAGATAGCCAATTTTTCTCAAATAACTCCTTCACCTACTTTTGGCAGAGCTTTCACTCTGTGAAGTTTCAGACCCATAGCTAATTACTCACCTACTCAAAATGAGTAAATGCGAATTATCTCTAAAAGTATTGCAGATAGCCAATTTTTCTCAAATAACTCATTCACCTACTTTTGGGAGAGCTTTCACTCTGTGAAGTTTCAGACCCATAGCTAATTACTCACCTACTCAAAATGAGTAAATGCGAATTATCTCTAAAAGTATTGCAGATAGCCAATTTTTCTCAAATAACTCATTCACCTACTTTTGGCAGAGCTTTCACTTGGTGAAGTTTCAGACCCATAGCTAATTACTCACCTACTCAAAATGAGTAAATGCGAATTATCTCTAAAAGTATTGCAGATAGCCAATTTTTCTCAAATAACTCATTCACCTACTTTTGAGAGAGCTTTCACTCTGTGAAGTTTCAGACCCATAGCTAATTACTCACCTACTCAAAATGAGTAAATGCGAATTATCTCTAAAAGTATTGCAGATAGCCAATTTTTCTCAAATAACTCATTCACCTAATTTTGGCAGAGCTTTCACTTGGTGAAGTTTCAGACCCATAGCTAATTACTCACCTACTCAAAATGAGTAAATGCGAATTATGTGGAAAAGTATTGCAGATAGCCAATTTTTCTCAAATTAATCATTCACCTACTTTTGGGAGAGCTTTCACTTGGTGAAGTTTCAGACCCATAGCTAATTACTCACCTACTCAAAATGAGTAAATGTGAATTATCTCTAAAAGTATTGCAGATAGCCAATTTTTCTCAAATAACTCATTCACCTACTTTTGGGAGAGCTTTCACTCTGTGAAGTTTCAGACCCATAGCTAATTACTCACCTACTCAAAATGAGTAAATGCGAATTATCTCTAAAAGTATTGCAGATAGCCAATTTTTCTCAAATAACTCATTCACCTACTTTTGGGAGAGCTTTCACTTGGTGAAGTTTCAGACCCATAGCTAATTACTCACCTACTCAAAATGAGTAAATGCGAATTATCTGTAAAAGTATTGCATATAGCCAATTTTTCTCAAATTAATCATTCACCTACTTTTGGGAGAGCTTTCACTTGTTGAAGTTTCAGACCCATAGCTAATTACTCACCTACTCAACATGAGTAAATGCGAATTATCTCTAAAAGTATTGCAGATAGCCAATTTTTCTCAAATAACTCCTTCACCTACTTTTGGCAGAGCTTTCACTCTGTGAAGTTTCAGACCCATAGCTAATTACTCACCTACTCAAAATGAGTAAATGCGAATTATCTCTAAAAGTATTGCAGATAGCCAATTTTTCTCAAATAACTCATTCACCTACTTTTGGGAGAGCTTTCACTCTGTGAAGTTTCAGACCCATAGCTAATTACTCACCTACTCAAAATGAGTAAATGCGAATTATCTCTAAAAGTATTGCAGATAGCCAATTTTTCTCAAATAACTCATTCACCTACTTTTGGCAGAGCTTTCACTTGGTGAAGTTTCAGACCCATAGCTAATTACTCACCTACTCAAAATGAGTAAATGCGAATTATCTCTAAAAGTATTGCAGATAGCCAATTTTTCTCAAATAACTCATTCACCTACTTTTGAGAGAGCTTTCACTCTGTGAAGTTTCAGACCCATAGCTAATTACTCACCTACTCAAAATGAGTAAATGCGAATTATCTCTAAAAGTATTGCAGATAGCCAATTTTTCTCAAATAACTCATTCACCTAATTTTGGCAGAGCTTTCACTTGGTGAAGTTTCAGACCCATAGCTAATTACTCACCTACTCAAAATGAGTAAATGCGAATTATCTGTAAAAGTATTGCAGATAGCCAATTTTTCTCAAATTAATCATTCACCTACTTTTGGGAGAGCTTTCACTTGGTGAAGTTTCAGACCCATAGCTAATTACTCAGCTACTCAAAATGAGTAAATGCGAATTATCTCTAAAAGTATTGCAGATAGCCAATTTTTCTCAAATAACTCATTCACCTACTTTTGGGAGAGCTTTCACTTGGTGAAGTTTCAGACCCACAGCTAATTACTCACCTACTCAAAATGAGTAAATGCGAATTATCTCTAAAAGTATTGCCGATAGCCAATTTTTCTCAAATAACTCATTCACCTACTTTTGGGAGAGCTTTCACTTGGTGAAGTTTCAGACCCACAGCTAATTACTCACCTACTCAAAATGAGTAAATGCGAATTATCTCTAAAAGTATTGCCGATAGCCAATTTTTGTCAAATTAATCATTCACCTACTTTTGGGAGAGCTTTTACTTGGTGAAGTTTCAGACCCATAGCTAATTACTGACCTACTCAAAATGAGTAAATGCGATTTATCTCTAAAAGTATTGCAGATAGCCAATTTTTCTCAAATAACTCATTCACCTACTTTTGGGAGAGCTTTCACTCTGTGAAGTTTCAGACCCATAGCTAATTACTCACCTACTCAAAATGAGTAAATGCGAATTATCTCTAAAAGTATTGCAGATAGCCAATTTTTCTCAAATAACTCATTCACCTACTTTTGGCAGAGCTTTCACTTGGTGAAGTTTCAGACCCATAGCTAATTACTCACCTACTCAAAATGAGTAAATGCGAATTATCTCTAAAAGTATTGCAGATAGCCAATTTTTCTCAAATAACTCATTCACCTACTTTTGGCAGAGCTTTCACTTGGTGAAGTTTCAGACCCATAGCTAATTACTCACCTACTCAAAATGAGTAAATGCGAATTATCTCTAAAAGTATTGCAGATAGCCAATTTTTCTCAAATAACTCATTCACCTACTTTTGGGAGAGCTTTCACTCTGTGAAGTTTCAGACCCATAGCTAATTACTCACCTACTCAAAATGAGTAAATGCGAATTATCTCTAAAAGTATTGCAGATAGCCAATTTTTCTCAAATAACTCATTCACCTACTTTTGGGAGAGCTTTCACTTGGTGAAGTTTCAGACCCATAGCTAATTACTCACCTACTCAAAATGAGTAAATGCAAATTATCTGTAAAAGTATTGCATATAGCCAATTTTTCTCAAATTAATCATTCACCTACTTTTGGGAGAGCTTTCACTTGTTGAAGTTTCAGACCCATAGCTAATTACTCACCTACTCAACATGAGTAAATGCGAATTATCTCTAAAAGTATTGCAGATAGCCAATTTTTCTCAAATAACTCATTCACCTACTTTTGGGAGAGCTTTCACTCTGTGAAGTTTCAGACCCATAGCTAATTACTCACCTACTCAAAATGAGTAAATGCGAATTATCTCTAAAAGTATTGCAGATAGCCAATTTTTCTCAAATAACTCCTTCACCTACTTTTGGCAGAGCTTTCACTCTGTGAAGTTTCAGACCCATAGCTAATTACTCACCTACTCAAAATGAGTAAATGCGAATTATCTCTAAAAGTATTGCAGATAGCCAATTTTTCTCAAATAACTCATTCACCTACTTTTGGGAGAGCTTTCACTGTGTGAAGTTTCAGACCCATAGCTAATTACTCACCTACTCAAAATGAGTAAATGCGAATTATCTCTAAAAGTATTGCAGATAGCCAATTTTTCTCAAATAACTCATTCACCTACTTTTGGCAGAGCTTTCACTTGGTGAAGTTTCAGACCCATAGCTAATTACTCACCTACTCAAAATGAGTAAATGCGAATTATCTCTAAAAGTATTGCAGATAGCCAATTTTTCTCAAATAACTCATTCACCTACTTTTGAGAGAGCTTTCACTCTGTGAAGTTTCAGACCCATAGCTAATTACTCACCTACTCAAAATGAGTAAATGCGAATTATCTCTAAAAGTATTGCAGATAGCCAATTTTTCTCAAATAACTCATTCACCTAATTTTGGCAGAGCTTTCACTTGGTGAAGTTTCAGACCCATAGCTAATTACTCACCTACTCAAAATGAGTAAATGCGAATTATGTGGAAAAGTATTGCAGATAGCCAATTTTTCTCAAATTAATCATTCACCTACTTTTGGGAGAGCTTTCACTTGGTGAAGTTTCAGACCCATAGCTAATTACTCACCTACTCAAAATGAGTAAATGCGAATTATCTCTAAAAGTATTGCAGATAGCCAATTTTTCTCAAATAACTCATTCACCTACTTTTGAGAGAGCTTTCACTCTGTGAAGTTTCAGACCCATAGCTAATTACTCACCTACTCAAAATGAGTAAATGCGAATTATCTCTAAAAGTATTGCAGATAGCCAATTTTTCTCAAATAACTCATTCACCTAATTTTGGCAGAGCTTTCACTTGGTGAAGTTTCAGACCCATAGCTAATTACTCACCTACTCAAAATGAGTAAATGCGAATTATCTGTAAAAGTATTGCAGATAGCCAATTTTTCTCAAATTAATCATTCACCTACTTTTGGGAGAGCTTTCACTTGGTGAAGTTTCAGACCCATAGCTAATTACTCACCTACTCAAAATGAGTAAATGCGAATTATCTCTAAAAGTATTGCAGATAGCCAATTTTTCTCAAATAACTCATTCACCTACTTTTGGGAGAGCTTTCACTTGGTGAAGTTTCAGACCCATAGCTAATTACTCACCTACTCAAAATGAGTAAATGTGAATTATCTCTAAAAGTATTGCAGATAGCCAATTTTTCTCAAATAACTCATTCACCTACTTTTGGGAGAGCTTTCACTTGGTGAAGTTTCAGACCCACAGCTAATTACTCACCTACTCAAAATGAGTAAATGCGAATTATCTCTAAAAGTATTGCCGATAGCCAATTTTTGTCAAATTAATCATTCACCTACTTTTGGGAGAGCTTTTACTTGGTGAAGTTTCAGACCCATAGCTAATTACTGACCTACTCAAAATGAGTAAATGCGATTTATCTCTAAAAGTATTGCAGATAGCCAATTTTTCTCAAATAACTCATTCACCTACTTTTGGGAGAGCTTTCACTCTGTGAAGTTTCAGACCCATAGCTAATTACTCACCTACTCAAAATGAGTAAATGCGAATTATCTCTAAAAGTATTGCAGATAGCCAATTTTTCTCAAATAACTCATTCACCTACTTTTGGCAGAGCTTTCACTTGGTGAAGTTTCAGACCCATAGCTAATTACTCACCTACTCAAAATGAGTAAATGCGAATTATCTCTAAAAGTATTGCAGATAGCCAATTTTTCTCAAATAACTCATTCACCTACTTTTGGCAGAGCTTTCACTTGGTGAAGTTTCAGACCCATAGCTAATTACTCACCTACTCAAAATGAGTAAATGCAAATTATCTCTAAAAGTATTGCAGATAGCCAATTTTTCTCAAATAACTCATTCACCTACTTTTGGGAGAGCTTTCACTCTGTGAAGTTTCAGACCCATAGCTAATTACTCACCTACTCAAAATGAGTAAATGCGAATTATCTCTAAAAGTATTGCAGATAGCCAATTTTTCTCAAATAACTCATTCACCTACTTTTGGGAGAGCTTTCACTTGGTGAAGTTTCAGACCCATAGCTAATTACTCACCTACTCAAAATGAGTAAATGCAAATTATCTGTAAAAGTATTGCATATAGCCAATTTTTCTCAAATTAATCATTCACCTACTTTTGGGAGAGCTTTCACTTGTTGAAGTTTCAGACCCATAGCTAATTACTCACCTACTCAACATGAGTAAATGCGAATTATCTCTAAAAGTATTGCAGATAGCCAATTTTTCTCAAATAACTCATTCACCTACTTTTGGGAGAGCTTTCACTCTGTGAAGTTTCAGACCCATAGCTAATTACTCACCTACTCAAAATGAGTAAATGCGAATTATCTCTAAAAGTATTGCAGATAGCCAATTTTTCTCAAATAACTCCTTCACCTACTTTTGGCAGAGCTTTCACTCTGTGAAGTTTCAGACCCATAGCTAATTACTCACCTACTCAAAATGAGTAAATGCGAATTATCTCTAAAAGTATTGCAGATAGCCAATTTTTCTCAAATAACTCATTCACCTACTTTTGGGAGAGCTTTCACTGTGTGAAGTTTCAGACCCATAGCTAATTACTCACCTACTCAAAATGAGTAAATGCGAATTATCTCTAAAAGTATTGCAGATAGCCAATTTTTCTCAAATAACTCATTCACCTACTTTTGAGAGAGCTTTCACTCTGTGAAGTTTCAGACCCATAGCTAATTACTCACCTACTCAAAATGAGTAAATGCGAATTATCTCTAAAAGTATTGCAGATAGCCAATTTTTCTCAAATAACTCATTCACCTAATTTTGGCAGAGCTTTCACTTGGTGAAGTTTCAGACCCATAGCTAATTACTCACCTACTCAAAATGAGTAAATGCGAATTATGTGGAAAAGTATTGCAGATAGCCAATTTTTCTCAAATTAATCATTCACCTACTTTTGGGAGAGCTTTCACTTGGTGAAGTTTCAGACCCATAGCTAATTACTCACCTACTCAAAATGAGTAAATGCGAATTATCTCTAAAAGTATTGCAGATAGCCAATTTTTCTCAAATAACTCATTCACCTACTTTTGGGAGAGCTTTCACTTGGTGAAGTTTCAGACCCATAGCTAATTACTCACCTACTCAAAATGAGTAAATGTGAATTATCTCTAAAAGTATTGCAGATAGCCAATTTTTCTCAAATAACTCATTCACCTACTTTTGGGAGAGCTTTCACTTGGTGAAGTTTCAGACCCACAGCTAATTACTCACCTACTCAAAATGAGTAAATGCGAATTATCTCTAAAAGTATTGCAGATAGCCAATTTTTCTCAAATAACTCATTCACCTACTTTTGGGAGAGCTTTCACTTGGTGAAGTTTCAGACCCACAGCTAATTACTCACCTACTCAAAATGAGTAAATGCGAATTATCTCTAAAAGTATTGCCGATAGCCAATTTTTGTCAAATTAATCATTCACCTACTTTTGGGAGAGCTTTTACTCGGTGAAGTTTCAGACCCATAGCTAATTACTGACCTACTCAAAATGAGTAAATGCGATTTATCTCTAAAAGTATTGCAGATAGCCAATTTTTCTCAAATAACTCATTCACCTACTTTTGGGAGAGCTTTCACTCTGTGAAGTTTCAGACCCATAGCTAATTACTCACCTACTCAAAATGAGTAAATGCGAATTATCTCTAAAAGTATTGCAGATAGCCAATTTTTCTCAAATAACTCATTCACCTACTTTTGGCAGAGCTTTCACTTGGTGAAGTTTCAGACCCATAGCTAATTACTCACCTACTCAAAATGAGTAAATGCGAATTATCTCTAAAAGTATTGCAGATAGCCAATTTTTCTCAAATAACTCATTCACCTACTTTTGGCAGAGCTTTCACTTGGTGAAGTTTCAGACCCATAGCTAATTACTCACCTACTCAAAATGAGTAAATGCGAATTATCTCTAAAAGTATTGCAGATAGCCAATTTTTCTCAAATAACTCATTCACCTACTTTTGGGAGAGCTATCACTCTGTGAAGTTTCAGACCCATAGCTAATTACTCACCTACTCAAAATGAGTAAATGCGAATTATCTCTAAAAGTATTGCAGATAGCCAATTTTTCTCAAATAACTCATTCACCTACTTTTGGGAGAGCTTTCACTTGGTGAAGTTTCAGACCCATAGCTAATTACTCACCTACTCAAAATGAGTAAATGCAAATTATCTGTAAAAGTATTGCATATAGCCAATTTTTCTCAAATTAATCATTCACCTACTTTTGGGAGAGCTTTCACTTGTTGAAGTTTCAGACCCATAGCTAATTACTCACCTACTCAACATGAGTAAATGCGAATTATCTCTAAAAGTATTGCAGATAGCCAATTTTTCTCAAATAACTCATTCACCTACTTTTGGGAGAGCTTTCACTCTGTGAAGTTTCAGACCCATAGCTAATTACTCACCTACTCAAAATGAGTAAATGCGAATTATCTCTAAAAGTATTGCAGATAGCCAATTTTTCTCAAATAACTCATTCACCTACTTTTGGCAGAGCTTTCACTTGGTGAAGTTTCAGACCCATAGCTAATTACTCACCTACTCAAAATGAGTAAATGCGAATTATCTCTAAAAGTATTGCAGATAGCCAATTTTTCTCAAATAACTCATTCACCTACTTTTGGGAGAGCTTTCACTCTGTGAAGTTTCAGACCCATAGCTAATTACTCACCTACTCAAAATGAGTAAATGCGAATTATCTCTAAAAGTATTGCAGATAGCCAATTTTTCTCAAGTAACTCATTCACCTACTTTTGGGAGAGCTTTCACTTGGTGAAGTTTCAGACCCATAGCTAATTACTCACCTACTCAAAATGAGTAAATGCGAATTATCTGTAAAAGTATTGCATATAGCCAATTTTTCTCAAATTAATCATTCACCTACTTTTGGGAGAGCTTTCACTTGTTGAAGTTTCAGACCCATAGCTAATTACTCACCTACTCAACATGAGTAAATGCGAATTATCTCTAAAAGTATTGCAGATAGCCAATTTTTCTCAAATAACTCCTTCACCTACTTTTGGCAGAGCTTTCACTCTGTGAAGTTTCAGACCCATAGCTAATTACTCACCTACTCAAAATGAGTAAATGCGAATTATCTCTAAAAGTATTGCAGATAGCCAATTTTTCTCAAATAACTCATTCACCTACTTTTGGGAGAGCTTTCACTCTGTGAAGTTTCAGACCCATAGCTAATTACTCACCTACTCAAAATGAGTAAATGCGAATTATCTCTAAAAGTATTGCAGATAGCCAATTTTTCTCAAATAACTCATTCACCTACTTTTGGCAGAGCTTTCACTCGGTGAAGTTTCAGACCCATAGCTAATTACTCACCTACTCAAAATGAGTAAATGCGAATTATCTCTAAAAGTATTGCAGATAGCCAATTTTTCTCAAATAACTCATTCACCTACTTTTGAGAGAGCTTTCACTCTGTGAAGTTTCAGACCCATAGCTAATTACTCACCTACTCAAAATGAGTAAATGCGAATTATCTCTAAAAGTATTGCAGATAGCCAATTTTTCTCAAATAACTCATTCACCTACTTTTGGGAGAGCTTTCACTTGGTGAAGTTTCAGACCCACAGCTAATTACTCACCTACTCAAAATGAGTAAATGCGAATTATCTCTAAAAGTATTGCCGATAGCCAATTTTTGTCAAATTAATCATTCACCTACTTTTGGGAGAGCTTTTACTTGGTGAAGTTTCAGACCCATAGCTAATTACTGACCTACTCAAAATGAGTAAATGCGATTTATCTCTAAAAGTATTGCAGATAGCCAATTTTTCTCAAATAACTCATTCACCTACTTTTGGGAGAGCTTTCACTCTGTGAAGTTTCAGACCCATAGCTAATTACTCACCTACTCAAAATGAGTAAATGCGAATTATCTCTAAAAGTATTGCAGATAGCCAATTTTTCTCAAATAACTCATTCACCTACTTTTGGCAGAGCTTTCACTTGGTGAAGTTTCAGACCCATAGCTAATTACTCACCTACTCAAAATGAGTAAATGCGAATTATCTCTAAAAGTATTGCAGATAGCCAATTTTTCTCAAATAACTCATTCACCTACTTTTGGCAGAGCTTTCACTTGGTGAAGTTTCAGACCCATAGCTAATTACTCACCTACTCAAAATGAGTAAATGCGAATTATCTCTAAAAGTATTGCAGATAGCCAATTTTTCTCAAATAACTCATTCACCTACTTTTGGGAGAGCTTTCACTCTGTGAAGTTTCAGACCCATAGCTAATTACTCACCTACTCAAAATGAGTAAATGCGAATTATCTCTAAAAGTATTGCAGATAGCCAATTTTTCTCAAATAACTCATTCACCTACTTTTGGGAGAGCTTTCACTTGGTGAAGTTTCAGACCCATAGCTAATTACTCACCTACTCAAAATGAGTAAATGCGAATTATCTCTAAAAGTATTGCAGATAGCCAATTTTTCTCAAATAACTCATTCACCTACTTTTGGCAGAGCTTTCACTTGGTGAAGTTTCAGACCCATAGCTAATTACTCACCTACTCAAAATGAGTAAATGCGAATTATCTCTAAAAGTATTGCAGATAGCCAATTTTTCTCAAATAACTCATTCACCTACTTTTGAGAGAGCTTTCACTCTGTGAAGTTTCAGACCCATAGCTAATTACTCACCTACTCAAAATGAGTAAATGCGAATTATCTCTAAAAGTATTGCAGATAGCCAATTTTTCTCAAATAACTCATTCACCTACTTTTGGCAGAGCTTTCACTTGGTGAAGTTTCAGACCCATAGCTAATTACTCACCTACTCAAAATGAGTAAATGCGAATTATCTGTAAAAGTATTGCAGATAGCCAATTTTTCTCAAATTAATCATTCACCTACTTTTGGGAGAGCTTTCACTTGGTGAAGTTTCAGACCCATAGCTAATTACTCACCTACTCAAAATGAGTAAATGCGAATTATCTCTAAAAGTATTGCAGATAGCCAATTTTTCTCAAATAACTCATTCACCTACTTTTGGGAGAGCTTTCACTTGGTGAAGTTTCAGACCCACAGCTAATTACTCACCTACTCAAAATGAGTAAATGCGAATTATCTCTAAAAGTATTGCCGATAGCCAATTTTTGTCAAATTAATCATTCACCTACTTTTGGGAGAGCTTTTACTTGGTGAAGTTTCAGACCCATAGCTAATTACTGACCTACTCAAAATGAGTAAATGCGATTTATCTCTAAAAGTATTGCAGATAGCCAATTTTTCTCAAATAACTCATTCACCTACTTTTGGCAGAGCTTTCACTTGGTGAAGTTTCAGACCCATAGCTAATTACTCACCTACTCAAAATGAGTAAATGCGAATTATCTGTAAAAGTATTGCAGATAGCCAATTTTTCTCAAATTAATCATTCACCTACTTTTGGGAGAGCTTTCACTTGGTGAAGTTTCAGACCCATAGCTAATTACTCACCTACTCAAAATGAGTAAATGCGAATTATCTCTAAAAGTATTGCAGATAGCCAATTTTTCTCAAATAACTCATTCACCTACTTTTGGGAGAGCTTTCACTTGGTGAAGTTTCAGACCCACAGCTAATTACTCACCTACTCAAAATGAGTAAATGCGAATTATCTCTAAAAGTATTGCCGATAGCCAATTTTTGTCAAATTAATCATTCACCTACTTTTGGGAGAGCTTTTACTTGGTGAAGTTTCAGACCCATAGCTAATTACTGACCTACTCAAAATGAGTAAATGCGATTTATCTCTAAAAGTATTGCAGATAGCCAATTTTTCTCAAATAACTCATTCACCTACTTTTGGGAGAGCTTTCACTCTGTGAAGTTTCAGACCCATAGCTAATTACTCACCTACTCAAAATGAGTAAATGCGAATTATCTCTAAAAGTATTGCAGATAGCCAATTTTTCTCAAATAACTCATTCACCTACTTTTGGCAGAGCTTTCACTTGGTGAAGTTTCAGACCCATAGCTAATTACTCACCTACTCAAAATGAGTAAATGCGAATTATCTCTAAAAGTATTGCAGATAGCCAATTTTTCTCAAATAACTCATTCACCTACTTTTGGCAGAGCTTTCACTTGGTGAAGTTTCAGACCCATAGCTAATTACTCACCTACTCAAAATGAGTAAATGCGAATTATCTCTAAAAGTATTGCAGATAGCCAATTTTTCTCAAATAACTCATTCACCTACTTTTGGGAGAGCTTTCACTCTGTGAAGTTTCAGACCCATAGCTAATTACTCACCTACTCAAAATGAGTAAATGCGAATTATCTCTAAAAGTATTGCAGATAGCCAATTTTTCTCAAATAACTCATTCACCTACTTTTGGGAGAGCTTTCACTTGGTGAAGTTTCAGACCCATAGCTAATTACTCACCTACTCAAAATGAGTAAATGCAAATTATCTGTAAAAGTATTGCATATAGCCAATTTTTCTCAAATTAATCATTCACCTACTTTTGGGAGAGCTTTCACTTGTTGAAGTTTCAGACCCATAGCTAATTACTCACCTACTCAACATGAGTAAATGCGAATTATCTCTAAAAGTATTGCAGATAGCCAATTTTTCTCAAATAACTCATTCACCTACTTTTGGGAGAGCTTTCACTCTGTGAAGTTTCAGACCCATAGCTAATTACTCACCTACTCAAAATGAGTAAATGCGAATTATCTCTAAAAGTATTGCAGATAGCCAATTTTTCTCAAATAACTCATTCACCTACTTTTGGCAGAGCTTTCACTTGGTGAAGTTTCAGACCCATAGCTAATTACTCACCTACTCAAAATGAGTAAATGCGAATTATCTCTAAAAGTATTGCAGATAGCCAATTTTTCTCAAATAACTCATTCACCTACTTTTGGGAGAGCTTTCACTTGGTGAAGTTTCAGACCCATAGCTAATTACTCACCTACTCAAAATGAGTAAATGCGAATTATCTGTAAAAGTATTGCATATAGCCAATTTTTCTCAAATTAATCATTCACCTACTTTTGGGAGAGCTTTCACTTGTTGAAGTTTCAGACCCATAGCTAATTACTCACCTACTCAACATGAGTAAATGCGAATTATCTCTAAAAGTATTGCAGATAGCCAATTTTTCTCAAATAACTCCTTCACCTACTTTTGGCAGAGCTTTCACTCTGTGAAGTTTCAGACCCATAGCTAATTACTCACCTACTCAAAATGAGTAAATGCGAATTATCTCTAAAAGTATTGCAGATAGCCAATTTTTCTCAAATAACTCATTCACCTACTTTTGGGAGAGCTTTCACTCTGTGAAGTTTCAGACCCATAGCTAATTACTCACCTACTCAAAATGAGTAAATGCGAATTATCTCTAAAAGTATTGCAGATAGCCAATTTTTCTCAAATAACTCATTCACCTACTTTTGGCAGAGCTTTCACTTGGTGAAGTTTCAGACCCATAGCTAATTACTCACCTACTCAAAATGAGTAAATGCGAATTATCTCTAAAAGTATTGCAGATAGCCAATTTTTCTCAAATAACTCATTCACCTACTTTTGAGAGAGCTTTCACTCTGTGAAGTTTCAGACCCATAGCTAATTACTCACCTACTCAAAATGAGTAAATGCGAATTATCTCTAAAAGTATTGCAGATAGCCAATTTTTCTCAAATAACTCATTCACCTACTTTTGGCAGAGCTTTCACTTGGTGAAGTTTCAGACCCATAGCTAATTACTCACCTACTCAAAATGAGTAAATGCGAATTATCTGTAAAAGTATTGCAGATAGCCAATTTTTCTCAAATTAATCATTCACCTACTTTTGGGAGAGCTTTCACTTGGTGAAGTTTCAGACCCATAGCTAATTACTCACCTACTCAAAATGAGTAAATGCGAATTATCTCTAAAAGTATTGCAGATAGCCAATTTTTCTCAAATAACTCATTCACCTACTTTTGGGAGAGCTTTCACTTGGTGAAGTTTCAGACCCATAGCTAATTACTCACCTACTCAAAATGAGTAAATGTGAATTATCTCTAAAAGTATTGCAGATAGCCAATTTTTCTCAAATAACTCATTCACCTACTTTTGGGAGAGCTTTCACTTGGTGAAGTTTCAGACCCACAGCTAATTACTCACCTACTCAAAATGAGTAAATGCGAATTATCTCTAAAAGTATTGCCGATAGCCAATTTTTGTCAAATTAATCATTCACCTACTTTTGGGAGAGCTTTTACTTGGTGAAGTTTCAGACCCATAGCTAATTACTCACCTACTCAAAATGAGTAAATGCGATTTATCTCTAAAAGTATTGCAGATAGCCAATTTTTCTCAAATAACTCATTCACCTACTTTTGGGAGAGCTTTCACTCTGTGAAGTTTCAGACCCATAGCTAATTACTCACCTACTCAAAATGAGTAAATGCGAATTATCTCTAAAAGTATTGCAGATAGCCAATTTTTCTCAAATAACTCATTCACCTACTTTTGGGAGAGCTTTCACTTGGTGAAGTTTCAGACCCATAGCTAATTACTCACCTACTCAAAATGAGTAAATGCGAATTATCTGTAAAAGTATTGCATATAGCCAATTTTTCTCAAATAACTCATTCACCTACTTTTGGGAGAGCTTTCACTCTGTGAAGTTTCAGACCCATAGCTAATTACTCACCTACTCAAAATGAGTAAATGCGAATTATCTCTAAAAGTATTGCAGATAGCCAATTTTTCTCAAATAACTCATTCACCTACTTTTGGCAGAGCTTTCACTTGGTGAAGTTTCAGACCCATAGCTAATTACTCACCTACTCAAAATGAGTAAATGCGAATTATCTCTAAAAGTATTGCAGATAGCCAATTTTTCTCAAATAACTCATTCACCTACTTTTGAGAGAGCTTTCACTCTGTGAAGTTTCAGACCCATAGCTAATTACTCACCTACTCAAAATGAGTAAATGCGAATTATCTCTAAAAGTATTGCAGATAGCCAATTTTTCTCAAATAACTCATTCACCTAATTTTGGCAGAGCTTTCACTTGGTGAAGTTTCAGACCCATAGCTAATTACTCACCTACTCAAAATGAGTAAATGCGAATTATCTGTAAAAGTATTGCAGATAGCCAATTTTTCTCAAATTAATCATTCACCTACTTTTGGGAGAGCTTTCACTTGGTGAAGTTTCAGACCCATAGCTAATTACTCACCTACTCAAAATGAGTAAATGCGAATTATCTCTAAAAGTATTGCAGATAGCCAATTTTTCTCAAATAACTCATTCACCTACTTTTGGGAGAGCTTTCACTTGGTGAAGTTTCAGACCCATAGCTAATTACTCACCTACTCAAAATGAGTAAATGTGAATTATCTCTAAAAGTATTGCAGATAGCCAATTTTTCTCAAATAACTCATTCACCTACTTTTGGGAGAGCTTTCACTTGGTGAAGTTTCAGACCCACAGCTAATTACTCACCTACTCAAAATGAGTAAATGCGAATTATCTCTAAAAGTATTGCCGATAGCCAATTTTTGTCAAATTAATCATTCACCTACTTTTGGGAGAGCTTTTACTCGGTGAAGTTTCAGACCCATAGCTAATTACTGACCTACTCAAAATGAGTAAATGCGATTTATCTCTAAAAGTATTGCAGATAGCCAATTTTTCTCAAATAACTCATTCACCTACTTTTGGGAGAGCTTTCACTCTGTGAAGTTTCAGACCCATAGCTAATTACTCACCTACTCAAAATGAGTAAATGCGAATTATCTCTAAAAGTATTGCAGATAGCCAATTTTTCTCAAATAACTCATTCACCTACTTTTGGCAGAGCTTTCACTTGGTGAAGTTTCAGACCCATAGCTAATTACTCACCTACTCAAAATGAGTAAATGCGAATTATCTCTAAAAGTATTGCAGATAGCCAATTTTTCTCAAATAACTCATTCACCTACTTTTGGCAGAGCTTTCACTTGGTGAAGTTTCAGACCCATAGCTAATTACTCACCTACTCAAAATGAGTAAATGCGAATTATCTCTAAAAGTATTGCAGATAGCCAATTTTTCTCAAATAACTCATTCACCTACTTTTGGGAGAGCTTTCACTTGGTGAAGTTTCAGACCCATAGCTAATTACTCACCTACTCAACATGAGTAAATGCGAATTATCTCTAAAAGTATTGCAGATAGCCAATTTTTCTCAAATAACTCATTCACCTACTTTTGGGAGAGCTTTCACTCTGTGAAGTTTCAGACCCATAGCTAATTACTCACCTACTCAAAATGAGTAAATGCGAATTATCTCTAAAAGTATTGCAGATAGCCAATTTTTCTCAAATAACTCATTCACCTACTTTTGGCAGAGCTTTCACTTGGTGAAGTTTCAGACCCATAGCTAATTACTCACCTACTCAAAATGAGTAAATGCGAATTATCTCTAAAAGTATTGCAGATAGCCAATTTTTCTCAAATAACTCATTCACCTACTTTTGGGAGAGCTTTCACTCTGTGAAGTTTCAGACCCATAGCTAATTACTCACCTACTCAAAATGAGTAAATGCGAATTATCTCTAAAAGTATTGCAGATAGCCAATTTTTCTCAAGTAACTCATTCACCTACTTTTGGGAGAGCTTTCACTTGGTGAAGTTTCAGACCCATAGCTAATTACTCACCTACTCAAAATGAGTAAATGCGAATTATCTGTAAAAGTATTGCATATAGCCAATTTTTCTCAAATTAATCATTCACCTACTTTTGGGAGAGCTTTCACTTGTTGAAGTTTCAGACCCATAGCTAATTACTCACCTACTGAACATGAGTAAATGCGAATTATCTCTAAAAGTATTGCAGATAGCCAATTTTTCTCAAATAACTCCTTCACCTACTTTTGGCAGAGCTTTCACTCTGTGAAGTTTCAGACCCATAGCTAATTACTCACCTACTCAAAATGAGTAAATGCGAATTATCTCTAAAAGTATTGCAGATAGCCAATTTTTCTCAAATAACTCATTCACCTACTTTTGGGAGAGCTTTCACTCTGTGAAGTTTCAGACCCATAGCTAATTACTCACCTACTCAAAATGAGTAAATGCGAATTATCTCTAAAAGTATTGCAGATAGCCAATTTTTCTCAAATAACTCATTCACCTACTTTTGGCAGAGCTTTCACTTGGTGAAGTTTCAGACCCATAGCTAATTACTCACCTACTCAAAATGAGTAAATGCGAATTATCTCTAAAAGTATTGCAGATAGCCAATTTTTCTCAAATAACTCATTCACCTACTTTTGAGAGAGCTTTCACTCTGTGAAGTTTCAGACCCATAGCTAATTACTCACCTACTCAAAATGAGTAAATGCGAATTATCTCTAAAAGTATTGCAGATAGCCAATTTTTCTCAAATAACTCATTCACCTACTTTTGGGAGAGCTTTCACTTGGTGAAGTTTCAGACCCATAGCTAATTACTCACCTACTCAAAATGAGTAAATGCAAATTATCTTTAAAAGTATTGCATATAGCCAATTTTTCTCAAATTAATCATTCACCTACTTTTGGGAGAGCTTTCACTTGTTGAAGTTTCAGACCCATAGCTAATTACTCACCTACTCAACATGAGTAAATGCGAATTATCTCTAAAAGTATTGCAGATAGCCAATTTTTCTCAAATAACTCATTCACCTACTTTTGGGAGAGCTTTCACTCTGTGAAGTTTCAGACCCATAGCTAATTACTCACCTACTCAAAATGAGTAAATGCGAATTATCTCTAAAAGTATTGCAGATAGCCAATTTTTCTCAAATAACTCATTCACCTACTTTTGGCAGAGCTTTCACTTGGTGAAGTTTCAGACCCATAGCTAATTACTCACCTACTCAAAATGAGTAAATGCGAATTATCTCTAAAAGTATTGCAGATAGCCAATTTTTTTCAAATAACTCATTCACCTACTTTTGGGAGAGCTTTCACTCTGTGAAGTTTCAGACCCATAGCTAATTACTCACCTACTCAAAATGAGTAAATGCGAATTATCTCTAAAAGTAATGCAGATAGCCAATTTTTCTCAAATAACTCATTCACCTACTTTTGGGAGAGCTTTCACTTGGTGAAGTTTCAGACCCATAGCTAATTACTCACCTACTCAAAATGAGTAAATGCGAATTATCTGTAAAAGTATTGCATATAGCCAATTTTTCTCAAATTAATCATTCACCTACTTTTGGGAGAGCTTTCACTTGTTGAAGTTTCAGACCCATAGCTAATTACTCACCTACTCAACATGAGTAAATGCGAATTATCTCTAAAAGTATTGCAGATAGCCAATTTTTGTCAAATAACTCCTTCACCTACTTTTGGCAGAGCTTTCACTCTGTGAAGTTTGAGACCCATAGCTAATTACTCACCTACTCAAAATGAGTAAATGCGAATTGTCTCTAAAAGTATTGCAGATAGCCAATTTTTCTCAAATAACTCATTCACCTACTTTTGGGAGAGCTTTCACTCTGTGAAGTTTCAGACCCATAGCTAATTACTCACCTACTCAAAATGAGTAAATGCGAATTATCTCTAAAAGTATTGCAGATAGCCAATTTTTCTCAAATAACTCATTCACCTACTTTTGGCAGAGCTTTCACTTGGTGAAGTTTCAGACCCATAGCTAATTACTCACCTACTCAAAATGAGTAAATGCGAATTATCTCTAAAAGTATTGCAGATAGCCTATTTTTCTCAAATAACTCATTCACCTACTTTTGGGAGAGCTTTCACTCTGTGAAGTTTCAGACCCATAGCTAATTACTCACCTACTCAAAATGAGTAAATGCGAATTATCTCTAAAAGTATTGCAGATAGCCAATTTTTCTCAAATAACTCATTCACCTACTTTTGGCAGAGCTTTCACTTGGTGAAGTTTCAGACCCATAGCTAATTACTCACCTACTCAAAATGAGTAAATGCGAATTATCTGTAAAAGTATTGCAGATAGCCAATTTTTCTCAAATTAATCATTCACCTACTTTTGGGAGAGCTTTCACTTGGTGAAGTTTCAGACCCATAGCTAATTACTCACCTACTCAAAATGAGTAAATGCGAATTATCTCTAAAAGTATTGCAGATAGCCAATTTTTCTCAAATAACTCATTCACCTACTTTTGGGAGAGCTTTCACTTGGTGAAGTTTCAGACCCATAGCTAATTATTCACCTACTCAAAATGAGTAAATGTGAATTATCTCTAAAAGTATTGCAGATAGCCAATTTTTCTCAAATAACTCATTCACCTACTTTTGGGAGAGCTTTCACTCTGTGAAGTTTCAGACCCATAGCTATTTATTCACCTACTCAAAATGAGTAAATGTGAATTATCTCTAAAAGTATTGCAGATACCCAATTTTTATCAAATACTCATTCATCTACTTGTGGGAGAGCTTTCACATGGTGAAGTTTCAGACCCATAGCTAATTACTCACCTACTCAAAATGAGTAAATGCGAATTATCTCTAAAAGTATTGCAGATAGCCAATTTTTCTCAAATAACTCCTTCACCTACTTTTGGCAGAGCTTTCACTCTGTGAAGTTTCAGACCCATAGCTAATTACTCACCTACTCAAAATGAGTAAATGCGAATTATCTCTAAAAGTATTGCAGATAGCCAATTTTTCTCAAATAACTCATTCACCTACTTTTGGGAGAGCTTTCACTCTGTGAAGTTTCAGACCCATAGCTAATTACTCACCTACTCAAAATGAGTAAATGCGAATTATCTCTAAAAGTATTGCAGATAGCCAATTTTTCTCAAATAACTCATTCACCTACTTTTGGCAGAGCTTTCACTTGGTGAAGTTTCAGACCCATAGCTAATTACTCACCTACTCAACATGAGTAAATGCGAATTATCTCTAAAAGTATTGCAGATAGCCAATTTTTCTCAAATAACTCATTCACCTACTTTTGAGAGAGCTTTCACTCTGTGAAGTTTCAGACCCATAGCTAATTACTCACCTACTCAAAATGAGTAAATGCGAATTATCTCTAAAAGTATTGCAGATAGCCAATTTTTCTCAAATAACTCATTCACCTACTTTTGGGAGAGCTTTCACTTGGTGAAGTTTCAGACCCATAGCTAATTACTCACCTACTCAAAATGAGTAAATGCGAATTATCTGTAAAAGTATTGCAGATAGCCAATTTTTCTCAAATTAATCATTCACCTACTTTTGGGAGAGCTTTCACTTGGTGAAGTTTCAGACCCATAGCTAATTACTCACCTACTCAAAATGAGTAAATGCGAATTATCTCTAAAAGTATTGCAGATAGCCAATTTTTCTCAAATAACTCATTCACCTACTTTTGGGAGAGCTTTCACTTGGTGAAGTTTCAGACCCATAGCTAATTACTCACCTACTCAAAATGAGTAAATGTGAATTATCTCTAAAAGTATTGCAGATAGCCAATTTTTCTCAAATAACTCATTCACCTACTTTTGGGAGAGCTTTCACTCTGTGAAGTTTCAGACCCATAGCTATTTATTCACCTACTCAAAATGAGTAAATGTGAATTATCTCTAAAAGTATTGCAGATACCCAATTTTTATCAAATACTCATTCATCTACTTGTGGGAGAGCTTTCACATGGTGAAGTTTCAGACCCATAGCTAATTACTCACCTACTCAAAATGAGTAAATGCGAATTATCTGTAAAAGTATTGCATATAGCCAATTTTTCTCAAATTAATCATTCACCTACTTTTGGGAGAGCTTTCACTTGTTGAAGTTTCAGACCCATAGCTAATTACTCACCTACTCAACATGAGTAAATGCGAATTATCTCTAAAAGTATTGCAGATAGCCAATTTTTCTCAAATAACTCCTTCACCTACTTTTGGCAGAGCTTTCACTCTGTGAAGTTTCAGACCCATAGCTAATTACTCACCTACTCAAAATGAGTAAATGCGAATTATCTCTAAAAGTATTGCAGATAGCCAATTTTTCTCAAATAACTCATTCACCTACTTTTGGGAGAGCTTTCACTCTGTGAAGTTTCAGACCCATAGCTAATTACTCACCTACTCAAAATGAGTAAATGCGAATTATCTCTAAAAGTATTGCAGATAGCCAATTTTTCTCAAATAACTCATTCACCTACTTTTGGCAGAGCTTTCACTTGGTGAAGTTTCAGACCCATAGCTAATTACTCACCTACTCAAAATGAGTAAATGCGAATTATCTCTAAAAGTATTGCAGATAGCCAATTTTTCTCAAATAACTCATTCACCTACTTTTGAGAGAGCTTTCACTCTGTGAAGTTTCAGACCCATAGCTAATTACTCACCTACTCAAAATGAGTAAATGCGAATTATCTCTAAAAGTATTGCAGATAGCCAATTTTTCTCAAATAACTCATTCACCTACTTTTGGCAGAGCTTTCACTTGGTGAAGTTTCAGACCCATAGCTAATTACTCACCTACTCAAAATGAGTAAATGCGAATTATCTGTAAAAGTATTGCAGATAGCCAATTTTTCTCAAATTAATCATTCACCTACTTTTGGGAGAGCTTTCACTTGGTGAAGTTTCAGACCCATAGCTAATTACTCACCTACTCAAAATGAGTAAATGCGAATTATCTCTAAAAGTATTGCAGATAGCCAATTTTTCTCAAATAACTCATTCACCTACTTTTGGGAGAGCTTTCACTTGGTGAAGTTTCAGACCCATAGCTAATTACTCACCTACTCAAAATGAGTAAATGTGAATTATCTCTAAAAGTATTGCAGATAGCCAATTTTTCTCAAATAACTCATTCACCTACTTTTGGGAGAGCTTTCACTTGGTGAAGTTTCAGACCCACAGCTAATTACTCACCTACTCAAAATGAGTAAATGCGAATTATCTCTAAAAGTATTGCCGATAGCCAATTTTTGTCAAATTAATCATTCACCTACTTTTGGGAGAGCTTTTACTAGGTGAAGTTTCAGACCCATAGCTAATTACTCACCTACTCAAAATGAGTAAATGCGATTTATCTCTAAATGTATTGCAGATAGCCAATTTTTCTCAAATAACTCATTCACCTACTTTTGGGAGAGCTTTCACTCTGTGAAGTTTCAGACCCATAGCTAATTACTCACCTACTCAAAATGAGTAAATGCGAATTATCTCTAAAAGTATTGCAGATAGCCAATTTTTCTCAAATAACTCATTCACCTACTTTTGGGAGAGCTTTCACTTGGTGAAGTTTCAGACCCATAGCTAATTACTCACCTACTCAAAATGAGTAAATGCGAATTATCTGTAAAAGTATTGCATATAGCCAATTTTTCTCAAATTAATCATTCACCTACTTTTGGGAGAGCTTTCACTTGTTGAAGTTTCAGACCCATAGCTAATTACTCACCTACTCAACATGAGTAAATGCGAATTATCTCTAAAAGTATTGCAGATAGCCAATTTTTCTCAAATAACTCCTTCACCTACTTTTGGCAGAGCTTTCACTCTGTGAAGTTTCAGACCCATAGCTAATTACTCACCTACTCAAAATGAGTAAATGCGAATTATCTCTAAAAGTATTGCAGATAGCCAATTTTTCTCAAATAACTCATTCACCTACTTTTGGGAGAGCTTTCACTCTGTGAAGTTTCAGACCCATAGCTAATTACTCACCTACTCAAAATGAGTAAATGCGAATTATCTCTAAAAGTATTGCAGATAGCCAATTTTTCTCAAATAACTCATTCACCTACTTTTGGGAGAGCTTTCACTTGGTGAAGTTTCAGACCCATAGCTAATTACTCACCTACTCAAAATGAGTAAATGCGAATTATCTCTAAAAGTATTGCAGATAGCCAATTTTTCTCAAATAACTCATTCACCTACTTTTGAGAGAGCTTTCACTCTGTGAAGTTTCAGACCCATAGCTAATTACTCACCTACTCAAAATGAGTAAATGCGAATTATCTCTAAAAGTATTGCAGATAGCCAATTTTTCTCAAATAACTCATTCACCTAATTTTGGCAGAGCTTTCACTTGGTGAAGTTTCAGACCCATAGCTAATTACTCACCTACTCAAAATGAGTAAATGCGAATTATCTGTAAAAGTATTGCAGATAGCCAATTTTTCTCAAATTAATCATTCACCTACTTTTGGGAGAGCTTTCACTTGGTGAAGTTTCAGACCCATAGCTAATTACTCACCTACTCAAAATGAGTAAATGCGAATTATCTCTAAAAGTATTGCAGATAGCCAATTTTTCTCAAATAACTCATTCACCTACTTTTGGGAGAGCTTTCACTTGGTGAAGTTTCAGACCCATAGCTAATTACTCACCTACTCAAAATGAGTAAATGTGAATTATCTCTAAAAGTATTGCAGATAGCCAATTTTTCTCAAATAACTCATTCACCTACTTTTGAGAGAGCTTTCACTTGGTGAAGTTTCAGACCCACAGCTAATTACTCACCTACTCAAAATGAGTAAATGCGAATTATCTCTAAAAGTATTGCCGATAGCCAATTTTTGTCAAATTAATCATTCACCTACTTTTGGGAGAGCTTTTACTTGGTGAAGTTTCAGACCCATAGCTAATTACTGACCTACTCAAAATGAGTAAATGCGATTTATCTCTAAAAGTATTGCAGATAGCCAATTTTTCTCAAATAACTCATTCACCTACTTTTGGGAGAGCTTTCACTCTGTGAAGTTTCAGACCCATAGCTAATTACTCACCTACTCAAAATGAGTAAATGCGAATTATCTCTAAAAGTATTGCAGATAGCCAATTTTTCTCAAATAACTCATTCACCTACTTTTGGCAGAGCTTTCACTTGGTGAAGTTTCAGACCCATAGCTAATTACTCACCTACTCAAAATGAGTAAATGCGAATTATCTCTAAAAGTATTGCAGATAGCCAATTTTTCTCAAATAACTCATTCACCTACTTTTGGGAGAGCTTTCACTCTGTGAAGTTTCAGACCCATAGCTAATTACTCACCTACTCAAAATGAGTAAATGCGAATTATCTCTAAAAGTATTGCAGATAGCCAATTTTTCTCAAATAACTCATTCACCTACTTTTGGGAGAGCTTTCACTTGGTGAAGTTTCAGACCCATAGCTAATTACTCACCTACTCAAAATGAGTAAATGCGAATTATCTGTAAAAGTATTGCATATAGCCAATTTTTCTCAAATTAATCATTCACCTACTTTTGGGAGAGCTTTCACTTGTTGAAGTTTCAGACCCATAGCTAATTACTCACCTACTCAACATGAGTAAATGCGAATTATCTCTAAAAGTATTGCAGATAGCCAATTTTTCTCAAATAACTCATTCACCTACTTTTGGGAGAGCTTTCACTCTGTGAAGTTTCAGACCCATAGCTAATTACTCACCTACTCAAAATGAGTAAATGCGAATTATCTCTAAAAGTATTGCAGATAGCCAATTTTTCTCAAATAACTCCTTCACCTACTTTTGGCAGAGCTTTCACTCTGTGAAGTTTCAGACCCATAGCTAATTACTCACCTACTCAAAATGAGTAAATGCGAATTATCTCTAAAAGTATTGCAGATAGCCAATTTTTCTCAAATAACTCATTCACCTACTTTTGGGAGAGCTTTCACTCTGTGAAGTTTCAGACCCATAGCTAATTACTCACCTACTCAAAATGAGTAAATGCGAATTATCTCTAAAAGTATTGCAGATAGCCAATTTTTCTCAAATAACTCATTCACCTACTTTTGGCAGAGCTTTCACTTGGTGAAGTTTCAGACCCATAGCTAATTACTCACCTACTCAAAATGAGTAAATGCGAATTATCTCTAAAAGTATTGCAGATAGCCAATTTTTCTCAAATAACTCATTCACCTACTTTTGAGAGAGCTTTCACTCTGTGAAGTTTCAGACCCATAGCTAATTACTCACCTACTCAAAATGAGTAAATGCGAATTATCTCTAAAAGTATTGCAGATAGCCAATTTTTCTCAAATAACTCATTCACCTAATTTTGGCAGAGCTTTCACTTGGTGAAGTTTCAGACCCATAGCTAATTACTCACCTACTCAAAATGAGTAAATGCGAATTATCTGTAAAAGTATTGCAGATAGCCAATTTTTCTCAAATTAATCATTCACCTACTTTTGGGAGAGCTTTCACTTGGTGAAGTTTCAGACCCATAGCTAATTACTCACCTACTCAAAATGAGTAAATGCGAATTATCTCTAAAAGTATTGCAGATAGCCAATTTTTCTCAAATAACTCATTCACCTACTTTTGGGAGAGCTTTCACTTGGTGAAGTTTCAGACCCATAGCTAATTACTCACCTACTCAAAATGAGTAAATGTGAATTATCTCTAAAAGTATTGCAGATAGCCAATTTTTCTCAAATAACTCATTCACCTACTTTTGGGAGAGCTTTCACTTGGTGAAGTTTCAGACCCACAGCTAATTACTCACCTACTCAAAATGAGTAAATGCGAATTATCTCTAAAAGTATTGCCGACAGCCAATTTTTGTCAAATTAATCATTCACCTACTTTTGGGAGAGCTTTTACTCGGTGAAGTTTCAGACCCATAGCTAATTACTGACCTACTCAAAATGAGTAAATGCGATTTATCTCTAAAAGTATTGCAGATAGCCAATTTTTCTCAAATAACTCATTCACCTACTTTTGGGAGAGCTTTCACTCTGTGAAGTTTCAGACCCATAGCTAATTACTCACCTACTCAAAATGAGTAAATGCGAATTATCTCTAAAAGTATTGCAGATAGCCAATTTTTCTCAAATAACTCATTCACCTACTTTTGGCAGAGCTTTCACTTGGTGAAGTTTCAGACCCATAGCTAATTACTCACCTACTCAAAATGAGTAAATGCGAATTATCTCTAAAAGTATTGCAGATAGCCAATTTTTCTCAAATAACTCATTCACCTACTTTTGGCAGAGCTTTCACTTGGTGAAGTTTCAGACCCATAGCTAATTACTCACCTACTCAAAATGAGTAAATGCGAATTATCTCTAAAAGTATTGCAGATAGCCAATTTTTCTCAAATAACTCATTCACCTACTTTTGGGAGAGCTTTCACTCTGTGAAGTTTCAGACCCATAGCTAATTACTCACCTACTCAAAATGAGTAAATGCGAATTATCTCTAAAAGTATTGCAGATAGCCAATTTTTCTCAAATAACTCATTCACCTACTTTTGGGAGAGCTTTCACTTGGTGAAGTTTCAGACCCATAGCTAATTACTCACCTACTCAAAATGAGTAAATGCAAATTATCTGTAAAAGTATTGCATATAGCCAATTTTTCTCAAATTAATCATTCACCTACTTTTGGGAGAGCTTTCACTTGTTGAAGTTTCAGACCCATAGCTAATTACTCACCTACTCAACATGAGTAAATGCGAATTATCTCTAAAAGTATTGCAGATAGCCAATTTTTCTCAAATAACTCATTCACCTACTTTTGGGAGAGCTTTCACTCTGTGAAGTTTCAGACCCATAGCTAATTACTCACCTACTCAAAATGAGTAAATGCGAATTATCTCTAAAAGTATTGCAGATAGCCAATTTTTCTCAAATAACTCATTCACCTACTTTTGGCAGAGCTTTCACTTGGTGAAGTTTCAGACCCATAGCTAATTACTCACCTACTCAAAATGAGTAAATGCGAATTATCTCTAAAAGTATTGCAGATAGCCAATTTTTCTCAAATAACTCATTCACCTACTTTTGGGAGAGCTTTCACTCTGTGAAGTTTCAGACCCATAGCTAATTACTCACCTACTCAAAATGAGTAAATGCGAATTATCTCTAAAAGTATTGCAGATAGCCAATTTTTCTCAAGTAACTCATTCACCTACTTTTGGGAGAGCTTTCACTTGGTGAAGTTTCAGACCCATAGCTAATTACTCACCTACTCAAAATGAGTAAATGCGAATTATCTGTAAAAGTATTGCATATAGCCAATTTTTCTCAAATTAATCATTCACCTACTTTTGGGAGAGCTTTCACTTGTTGAAGTTTCAGACCCATAGCTAATTACTCACCTACTCAACATGAGTAAATGCGAATTATCTCTAAAAGTATTGCAGATAGCCAATTTTTCTCAAATAACTCCTTCACCTACTTTTGGCAGAGCTTTCACTCTGTGAAGTTTCAGACCCATAGCTAATTACTCACCTACTCAAAATGAGTAAATGCGAATTATCTCTAAAAGTATTGCAGATAGCCAATTTTTCTCAAATAACTCATTCACCTACTTTTGGGAGAGCTTTCACTCTGTGAAGTTTCAGACCCATAGCTAATTACTCACCTACTCAAAATGAGTAAATGCGAATTATCTCTAAAAGTATTGCAGATAGCCAATTTTTCTCAAATAACTCATTCACCTACTTTTGGCAGAGCTTTCACTTGGTGAAGTTTCAGACCCATAGCTAATTACTCACCTACTCAAAATGAGTAAATGCGAATTATCTCTAAAAGTATTGCAGATAGCCAATTTTTCTCAAATAACTCATTCACCTACTTTTGAGAGAGCTTTCACTCTGTGAAGTTTCAGACCCATAGCTAATTACTCACCTACTCAAAATGAGTAAATGCGAATTATCTCTAAAAGTATTGCAGATAGCCAATTTTTCTCAAATAACTCATTCACCTACTTTTGGGAGAGCTTTCACTTGGTGAAGTTTCAGACCCATAGCTAATTACTCACCTACTCAAAATGAGTAAATGCAAATTATCTTTAAAAGTATTGCATATAGCCAATTTTTCTCAAATTAATCATTCACCTACTTTTGGGAGAGCTTTCACTTGTTGAAGTTTCAGACCCATAGCTAATTACTCACCTACTCAACATGAGTAAATGCGAATTATCTCTAAAAGTATTGCAGATAGCCAATTTTTCTCAAATAACTCATTCACCTACTTTTGGGAGAGCTTTCACTCTGTGAAGTTTCAGACCCATAGCTAATTACTCACCTACTCAAAATGAGTAAATGCGAATTATCTCTAAAAGTATTGCAGATAGCCAATTTTTCTCAAATAACTCATTCACCTACTTTTGGCAGAGCTTTCACTTGGTGAAGTTTCAGACCCATAGCTAATTACTCACCTACTCAAAATGAGTAAATGCGAATTATCTCTAAAAGTATTGCAGATAGCCAATTTTTTTCAAATAACTCATTCACCTACTTTTGGGAGAGCTTTCACTCTGTGAAGTTTCAGACCCATAGCTAATTACTCACCTACTCAAAATGAGTAAATGCGAATTATCTCTAAAAGTATTGCAGATAGCCAATTTTTCTCAAATAACTCATTCACCTACTTTTGGGAGAGCTTTCACTTGGTGAAGTTTCAGACCCATAGCTAATTACTCACCTACTCAAAATGAGTAAATGCGAATTATCTGTAAAAGTATTGCATATAGCCAATTTTTCTCAAATTAATCATTCACCTACTTTTGGGAGAGCTTTCACTTGTTGAAGTTTCAGACCCATAGCTAATTACTCACCTACTCAACATGAGTAAATGCGAATTATCTCTAAAAGTATTGCAGATAGCCAATTTTTGTCAAATAACTCCTTCACCTACTTTTGGCAGAGCTTTCACTCTGTGAAGTTTGAGACCCATAGCTAATTACTCACCTACTCAAAATGAGTAAATGCGAATTATCTCTAAAAGTATTGCAGATAGCCAATTTTTCTCAAATAACTCATTCACCTACTTTTGGGAGAGCTTTCACTCTGTGAAGTTTCAGACCCATAGCTAATTACTCACCTACTCAAAATGAGTAAATGCGAATTATCTCTAAAAGTATTGCAGATAGCCAATTTTTCTCAAATAACTCATTCACCTACTTTTGGCAGAGCTTTCACTTGGTGAAGTTTCAGACCCATAGCTAATTACTCACCTACTCAAAATGAGTAAATGCGAATTATCTCTAAAAGTATTGCAGATAGCCTATTTTTCTCAAATAACTCATTCACCTACTTTTGGGAGAGCTTTCACTCTGTGAAGTTTCAGACCCATAGCTAATTACTCACCTACTCAAAATGAGTAAATGCGAATTATCTCTAAAAGTATTGCAGATAGCCAATTTTTCTCAAATAACTCATTCACCTACTTTTGGCAGAGCTTTCACTTGGTGAAGTTTCAGACCCATAGCTAATTACTCACCTACTCAAAATGAGTAAATGCGAATTATCTGTAAAAGTATTGCAGATAGCCAATTTTTCTCAAATTAATCATTCACCTACTTTTGGGAGAGCTTTCACTTGGTGAAGTTTCAGACCCATAGCTAATTACTCACCTACTCAAAATGAGTAAATGCGAATTATCTCTAAAAGTATTGCAGATAGCCAATTTTTCTCAAATAACTCATTCACCTACTTTTGGGAGAGCTTTCACTCTGTGAAGTTTCAGACCCATAGCTATTTATTCACCTACTCAAAATGAGTAAATGTGAATTATCTCTAAAAGTATTGCAGATACCCAATTTTTATCAAATACTCATTCATCTACTTGTGGGAGAGCTTTCACATGGTGAAGTTTCAGACCCATAGCTAATTACTCACCTACTCAAAATGAGTAAATGCGAATTATCTCTAAAAGTATTGCAGATAGCCAATTTTTCTCAAATAACTCCTTCACCTACTTTTGGCAGAGCTTTCACTCTGTGAAGTTTCAGACCCATAGCTAATTACTCACCTACTCAAAATGAGTAAATGCGAATTATCTCTAAAAGTATTGCAGATAGCCAATTTTTCTCAAATAACTCATTCACCTACTTTTGGGAGAGCTTTCACTCTGTGAAGTTTCAGACCCATAGCTAATTACTCACCTACTCAAAATGAGTAAATGCGAATTATCTCTAAAAGTATTGCAGATAGCCAATTTTTCTCAAATAACTCATTCACCTACTTTTGGCAGAGCTTTCACTTGGTGAAGTTTCAGACCCATAGCTAATTACTCACCTACTCAACATGAGTAAATGCGAATTATCTCTAAAAGTATTGCAGATAGCCAATTTTTCTCAAATAACTCATTCACCTACTTTTGAGAGAGCTTTCACTCTGTGAAGTTTCAGACCCATAGCTAATTACTCACCTACTCAAAATGAGTAAATGCGAATTATCTCTAAAAGTATTGCAGATAGCCAATTTTTCTCAAATAACTCATTCACCTACTTTTGGGAGAGCTTTCACTTGGTGAAGTTTCAGACCCATAGCTAATTACTCACCTACTCAAAATGAGTAAATGCGAATTATCTGTAAAAGTATTGCAGATAGCCAATTTTTCTCAAATTAATCATTCACCTACTTTTGGGAGAGCTTTCACTTGGTGAAGTTTCAGACCCATAGCTAATTACTCACCTACTCAAAATGAGTAAATGTGAATTATCTCTAAAAGTATTGCAGATAGCCAATTTTTCTCAAATAACTCATTCACCTACTTTTGGGAGAGCTTTCACTCTGTGAAGTTTCAGACCCATAGCTATTTATTCACCTACTCAAAATGAGTAAATGTGAATTATCTCTAAAAGTATTGCAGATACCCAATTTTTATCAAATACTCATTCATCTACTTGTGGGAGAGCTTTCACATGGTGAAGTTTCAGACCCATAGCTAATTACTCACCTACTCAAAATGAGTAAATGCGAATTATCTCTAAAAGTATTGCAGATAGCCAATTTTTCTCAAATAACTCATTCACCTACTTTTGGGAGAGCTTTCACTCTGTGAAGTTTCAGACCCATAGATAATTATTCACCTACTCAAAATGAGTAAATATGAATTATCTCTTAATAGTATTGCAGATATCCAATTTTTCTCAAATAACTCATTCACCTACTTTTGGAAGAGCTTTCACACAGGAAAATGAAAAATTGTGAATATCTCGGAAAAGCTATTTCTTCTGCTTTAATGCTCGGCAGGAGATACACACCGCGGCAGTGGTCTTGACAAAAATTTTTGTCTCCCCAAAAATGGTGGCCATTTTGAATTTTCAAAGTTTTTGCAAAACACAAAAATGCTTATATCTCGAAAACCGTGCTATATGGAGCGAACTCAACAAAATTTTTGACCTGCTGGGTATCTCTGCAGAGTAGCCATGCCAATTTTCAAAATATTTTTGTCTCGCCAAATATAGCGGACATTTTTAATTTTTTTATTTTTTGCAAAACACAAAAATGCTTATATCTTGAAAACCGTGCTAGATAGAGCAGACTGCGCTGACTTTGGTTGCCACAACAGTATAAGGCTAGAAACGAAGCATTTTCTTAATACTTTAGCACTCACCTTTATATCCTTTTCGGGACGCTTTGTTTTTGCTATGCAAAAACATTATCTTTTTTTTTGCGAGCGATCCTCTAGTTTGTTTTGGTTAGGGGGTGCAGGTGTGCAACGTCATGGTATGACCCTGACCTTTGACCTTGTAGTTACCTTGACCTATAAAAACTTGTCCGGGCTATATCTTGGAAACCGTAAGGTGTAGGAAGTTGATACTTGGTAGGGACATTGGGTAGGAGGTGTAGGTGTGCAACGTCATGGTCTGACCTTGATTTGACCTTGCTATAGTGACCTTGACCTATAAAATCTTGTCCCGGGTATGTCTCGGAAACTGTAAGGTGTAAGAAGTTGATACTGGGTAGGGACATTGGCTAGGGTGTGTAGATGTAAAACGTCATGATGTGACCTTGACCTATAATGCCTGGTTTGGGCTATATCTTGGCATTTCAGAAACCATAAGGTGTAGGAAGTTGATATTTGGTAGGGACATTGGTCAAGGGTTATATGTGTGCAACGTCATGGTGTGACCTGGATTTGACCTTTGATCAGGCATATCTGATGCTAATTTATGTCTCTACGAGAATATCTGAAACTATTTTATCTTTTTACTTGAATCTTGGTTGTTGCACCTTTGGGTGTCTTTGGATGTAGATTAAGCACTATTAGAAGTCATTAAGTGTTTTACTTTTGCACCTTCCCATTGTAACAGATGCTATTGCATCAAGTGAGCCACAGGTTTGCCCCAACTCCACATAAAAGCATGTATTGCCACATCTGTATGTATGGGTAATATTCAAAACATCCAAACCATAATTCAACCATAAAAATGAAAATCAAAATGGAAGAAGTCTTAATTAGGCTTCATGATTTTTAGTTTACTGAATTGTCTTGTTTTAATACTTAATTTTTACATGCAATTTCTTTCTCTTAGATGTTATTTTCTCTACTTAAACATTATTCGGACACTGACACTGCTCTGGAAGTATCCCAATGTGTGTACTGTTTCACTACTTCTATATCTCATGGTGTTGAAAACTATTTCCTCAGGCTGTGGGGTATGGGCATCTCTGATGCTATTTTTCTAGTTGATTCTGGATCAATCATGTCAGCAAAGTATGCAGCTGACCATGAAAATTGGGTGAGATTCCCAGTACTTAGCCAACAGGCCTGAAGTTTGAGTTTACCTTCAATCCATAAAGGAATGCCACAGTCGCCCTGCATACTTGGCAAGGTAACATCAAAACTACGTAGTCCAATTTTGTATGATTTTTATTTTAAAATATTAAAATAGGTCAATTACTCCTATTAAGTCCATACATATACTTTCCTAAACTTTAATTTTACACAAGTTTACCCTGTTTATCTGAACACTTCTTAAATGTTTGAATAAAAGGTTTTATTACATCATCCATGAGTTAACATGTATATCCACAGTTCTTCAAAAACCATTCCAATTTTGCTAAAAACACAAGTGGGACTGTTTTTATGTCAGCTGACTTGTCAGCTGACATTATGTCATCACTCTGCGGCGTGGGCGTACGCGTCCGCGTGAACAACTTCTTCTCCAAAACTACAAGGCCTAGAGACATGCTGTTTTTTTTAAAAGATACCTTATCTATCGAGGATGAAAAATTGTTCAAGGCATGCAAATCTGTCTGTTCGTCTGTTTGCTAGAGACATTACAAGGGGGGTACCCCCACCAAAAGTGTGAAAATTTCAACTTTTTATCACAATTTTCTCAGTGACTATTGCAGGGATTTCTCTCATTTCTTGCATATATGTACTAGGCCAGAGGTAGATTCTCTTGTGTGAGTATGAGACCTGGATCTGTCTTACATTTTTTTTTAATAAATTTTTTTAATAATTTTTAATGCATTAAAATTCATGAAATCATGCACTAAATCACTTATAACTTCAAAAGTGTTGCATTTACAGCATTTTGTGAAAATATGTTGTTCAGCTACTTTTTTCATAGCTACAATATGGTGAGTAAGTTGGGTGTCTGTCTCAATAGCTAAGTGAGTAATAGCTACTTTTGGGCTTTTCAGTAACTTCCATTATGAGTAAAATCACTTGTAACTTAAAAACTATTGCATTTAGAGAATTTCGTATAAATATGTTATTCAGCTACTTTTGGGCCAGCTATAACATAGTGAAATTTCAGACCTGTAGCTCATGGCATAGCTGAGTAATAGCTACTTTTAGGTTATCACTGTTGAGTAAATCGCTTATAACTTGAAAACTATTGCATTTAGAGAATTTCGTATAAATATGTTATTCAGCTACTTTTGGGTCAGCTATAACATAGTAAAATTTCAGACCTGTAGCTCATGGCATAGCTGAGTAATAGCTACTTTTAGGTTATCACTGTTGAGTAAATCACTTATAACTTGAAAAGTGTTGCATTTAGAGCATTTTGTTAAAATATGTTATTCAGCTACTTTTTTCATAGCTACAATATGATGAGTAAGTTGGGTGTCTGTCTCAATAGCTAAGTGAGTAATAGCTACTTTTGGGCTTTTCAGTAACTTCCATCATGAGTAAAATCTCTTGTAACTTAAAAACTATTGCATTTAGAGAATTTCGTATAAATATGTTATTCAGCTACTTTTGGGCCAGCTATAACATAGTAAAATTTCAGACCTGTAGCTCATGGCATAGCTGAGTAATAGCTACTTTTAGGTTATCACTGTTGAGTAAATCACTTATAACTTGAAAACTATTGCATTTAGAGTATTTTGTTTCAATATGTTATTCACCTATTTTGGAGTCAGCTATAACATAGTGAAGTTTCAGACCTGTGGCTCATTTCATAGCTGAGTAATAGCTACTTTGAAGTTCTCACTGTTGAGTAAATCAGTTATAATTGGAAAACTATTGCATTTACAGAAATTTGTGCAAATATGTTATTCAGCTACTTTTGGGTCAGCTATAACATAGTGAAATTATAGACCTATAGCTCATGGCACAACTGAGCAATAGCTATTCTCAGGTACTGGCTGTTGAGTAAATCAGCTATAACTTGAAAAATATTGTATTTGGAGTATTTTGTTAAAATATATTGTTCACCTACTTTTGGGTCAGCTATAACATAGTGAAATTACAGACCTATAGCTCATGGCATAGCAGAGCAATAGCTATTTTCAGGTTCTCACTATTGAGTAAATCAGTTGTAGCTTGAAAACTATTGCATTTACAGTAGTTTGCTTAAATATGTTGTTCACCTACTTTTGGGTTAGCTATAACATAGTAAAATTTCAGACATGTAGCTCATTGCATAGCTGAGTAATAGTTCCTTTGAGGTTCTCACTGTTGAGTAAATCAGTTGTAACTTGAAAACTATTACATTTAGAGTAATTTGTTAAATATGTTATTCACAGAATTTTTGGTCAGCTATAACATAGTGAAATTGCAGACCTCTATGTCATGGCATAGCTGAGCAATAGCTACTTTCAGGTTCTCACTGTTGAGAAAATCATTGTATCCACTGGATAGCCGCAGTGTGTAGAGAGAGATTTCACCATTACTGCTCTGATGAAAAAAAAATATTATAGCTAGCTTTCTTAAGTTTGCAGTATATATTAATAACCATAAAATGTTGTCTGGGAATATTTTTGGCCTCATTTTGAGAAACAAGATGGCCGCCACAGGTGTTTTTTGTCAGTCATGAAAAGTGCTTATATCTCCCTCATTATTGATCCTAGAGGTTTGGGATGATAAACCAACCTGTAGGAAATCATGGGGTGGGAATCTTTTGATGTGGTCAGATTTGACCTTCAATGACCCCTCCTTCAAGGTCAAACAAGGGTAGCCAAACTTAAAAGTGCTTATAACTCACTTATTATTGGTCCCAGAGGTTTGGGATGGTAAAAAGACAGGAAATCATGTGCTGTGAATCTGTTGATATGGTCCGATTTGACCTTGGAACCCTCCTTCAAGGTCAAATGAGGATAGCGAAAATTGAAAGTGCCTACAACTCGCTTATTATTGGTGACAGAGATTTGGGATGGTAAACCATCCCATAGGAAATCATTGGCTCGGAATCTTTTGGTATGGTCAGATTTGACCTTTGGACCCCTCCTTCAAGGTCAAATGAGGACAGCCAAGCTTAAAAGTGCTTATAACTCATTTATAATTGGTCCTACAGGTTTGGAATGGTAAACCATAGGAAATCATGGGCTGGGAATGTATTTGTGTGGTTAGATTTGACCTTGGACCCCTTCTTCAAGGTCAAATGAGGACAGCCAAACTTAAAAGTGCTTATAACTCGCTTATTATTGGTCCTAGAGGTTTGGGATGGTAAAACCAACCTATAGGAAATCATGGGCTGGGAAAGTTTTTCCATGGTTGGATTTGACCTTGGACCGAGGATATTGCATTTGTAGTATTTCTTTAAATATGTTTTAACCTATTTTTTACATTTAAACAATTACCTTGTTATTTTCCTTCATAATACCATTTACAGGGCACAACTTTTTTATCCTTTTCTTCTGTCAGCTTCGGAATTTCTTTCGAACTTGCTGTTCAGTTACCATTTACTGTATTTCTGTACAGCCCTTTTGCTGATAATTATTCTGTCCTCTAATCACCTTCACAAATAAAAAACACTCAGTCAGCTGACAGAGTGCCCGTTCACGGGCACTCTCCTCTTGTTTCAGTCTGTGACTTGCGAGTCAACTTTTGCAAATCAAAACTCAAAACAATTCCTGCTGAAACATTAATGCCCATAACTAGCTGATGCATTAGTGGAATGTTCGAATCTGATCTTGACTGCAAGGTCGCATGAATCCAAGACACACTACCATAAAATAGCATTTGATATTTCTCAATAAACAGGGGCCCCGTTCATGAATTGTTTTAACCAAAAACAAAATCTAAACCCTTTTCTCAAATCTAAATTTAACCAGTGGCGTGAAATTTGTATCTCAGTTGACCTTTATAAAAGTTTGGACTGTGACTTGACAAATTTTGGCTTAATATGAAACTTCAAGATGGCGTATATTTTTCTCACCAGTGGTCACATGAAAAAAATCACTTGGGTCTTTTTTCTGTCGCTATTTGTGGAAATCTTGAACAACAACTCGGCAGATAAAAGAATGTTGAAGCATTTTATGAATCGGGACCCAGGGGTCGGTTTCACAAAGCCTCCTTTGGAAAGGACCTCCTTTAGTAAAAGCCTTTGTAGTAAAGGCCTCCTTTGGGAAGGCCACTTAAAATTTCAGTTTCACAAAGCCTCCTTTAACACTCGTTACCAAAGGTCTTCCTTAAATCTTAAGGTGGGTCCTTAGCTTCCTTAAAATTCAAGGCAGTTTCCTTGAAATTAAAAGGTCTCCTTTATGGAAGGAGGCTTAAGTTTGTGAAACTGAGTTTCTTAAATGAGGGAGAAATTCAAAAAAATTCTTAAATTTAAGGTGACCTTTATCTTAAGGAGGCCTCGTGAAACTGGCCTCACGTCTAAGAGTCTACTATTGAAATATTCTCATTAAGATTTTCCTAAACCACAAACATGCTTTCTAAAACAGACTTGTTTAAATATTAGCACCATAATGACAACAAATGGCAAGAATGAATATAGAAATAGACAACGACGAGCGAGGGGTTATATGCGATTTTACAACGATTAGCAATATTAGGATCACGAAGGCGAAGCCTGAGTGATTCTAATGCGCTAATCGTTGTAAAATCGCATATAACCCCGAGCTCGGAGTTATCTATTTCTATTCTAACATGACATTTGAAAATTATCTTATAAAAATTAGTTTTGAAGCTATTTTGTACAAAAATATACGAATATTCTATGAAGATTATTTATCAAATGGTGTAGTTGAAATATTGGAAGAAGAGCCACAAATAAAATAACCCTTTCTTTGTTAAACGTCCTTAAACTTTTGTATATTCATATCAGTATATTATATTTTCAAATATAAGAATCCCTGAATATCGTATTTACCATTATTTTTTGTATTTAATAAAAAAATCTAGGCTATTACTTGATTTTTTCTTTTTGCGGAGCAGCATTGTGAGCGATAAAATAGAACTAGGGAAGTTATGCGGGGTTTTACAGAGCAAATTTTTGTGTCTTAGCCAATCAGAATCGCGGACACAGCCGTGTCATGTTAGAATAAACTTTAACAAAGGCACTCTGCATTATTTATCCCATATGGATTACTTTTTAACAATATAATGTACAAATGGCTTGGAATAAAAGTTTAAAATTTGCAACAGATGTGAAATGGGCTTGCAAATGTGTATGTCCATTTAACCTTCCCGAAACTATTTTGTCATATTCGCACAACATGCAAACATAATTAATTGAAAATAACTTAAAAAAATTTCCCATTTTTTAATGTTTTTTCTTTTGAAAATTCCTAAGATTATGAAGGTGTCCCGTTACTTTGCAAATTGTCTGAAATAATTTACAAAATCACAGACCATAACATCCATTGTTTTTAAACCAGAACGTAAAACCGAATTTAATCATTTACCAAGTTTTATTCAATAGGACAGTTTTTTACGTAAACCTCAAGTTCTAGCTGATGTCATACCTTGGCTGTACACACATGTAAAGAAATTCTAAGACAACCATATCTACAAATTTATAAATATATTCGAACCTCGATTATCCGACCCCCATAGGAAGAAATAACAATTAGGTCAGGTAACAGAAAGGTCAGATAATAGGCTGAAACAACAGGTTTAAATGGAGTTGGCAGAGCGGGTTTGAGGTCGGATAATTGAAAATTTGGATAACAGAGGGCTGAATCATGGAGGTTCTACTTTATTAGAAAACACAAGATCTTTTTTTCTATGAAAATACCAATATTCCAAGGAGAAGAATATTACTATGAGTCCAGATCATAATACTGGTTCCATATATTGGTAAATTAAAGTTGTACCCCGGTTAGACTTGTACAGAGTACATTGTACCTGAGCTGATATCTAAATGAACTTTAGATGATGTTGTATATGTTGTACATCTAGTATATTCCACAATTTTCCTATTGTATCTTGGTTCTATTCATACAGAGTCCATGGGATCCAAGATGATGTTTTGCTGATCTCTGGATGTGAGTCTGTGCACATGATTTGCAATGTCTTTTTATCGATGTTAGAGAATTATGAGATGAATAAGAGTGACAGTAGATATCCCTCACAAGCAACTCCAACTATTGACAAAAACGTATAAAACTTTTCTTCAGCAATGATTTTGCTCATGTAGTGAAATCATCTGTGGACAAATGCAAACCCTTCTTATTTCAAGAGGCAGCCAAATTGTGCTTATTGAACATGGATTGCAAATTCTGTACATTGGAATGTATCAGATTGCTGTGATCGAACAAAAGAAAAAAAAAGTGTCAATCATCCTAAAAGTGGGTGTGGTCAGTTCCTGCCTGCCCTTTCTGATTGGCCGTCCTCCAGCAAATAGGCAGGTTTGTAGGAAATGATCCCTTTGTCATCTACCAATTGGAGTGCTGGATTGGGGTGGGTGTTCTCCATGCTGCCTAGTGAGGTGTACCTGGATAACAATGACATAAATTATCCACCATGAACCACATATTACCTAAATAGGCAAACCTACGGAACAAGATATGTTTTTTTTTTTTTTTTTTTTTTAATTCTCATGCTAAGCCTCATAATATTGTCATTTTCATTTGTTGTACACTTTTTTGGTATATGCCATACAAGAACTTTTTCTATTGTAAATGTTCGCTGCCGTTTTGACCCCCAAGCCATTATAATGGCGGAGCCGCCGTTTTAAATGGCAGCCCCTGCTCTTTCGATTCACTAGTTTTAAATAAGGGTTCTAAATGGAAGAGCCATTTAAAATGGTGGCCTGCCATTTTGAACGGCGGATGGGATCAAAATGGCATGTACCATAACATTGGATCCACGGATTATTAAGCGGCCCGTGAGGGACGCTTATTTGTTTTCACCGAAGTTCGACTGATCGCCGCCGCCACAGGATTATGGTCTCCCTTCAATAACTTCTTGTCCTTTCAAATTTTTCTTTCCTTCTTATCTTTCTTTAAAACTATAGGGGCGGGAAAAATTTTGGGGATACTTTGACCCTGACTAACCTGACCTTTATGGTGACCCTAAACTCAAAATGTTAATGGACCTATGGCCTGCTTAAAGCATCAAATTGGAATAAAATCCTCTGGCTCCTTTCTTTTTCCATTTTTTTATATCTAAATTATCACTGGTCTTAAAAAAGATAAAAATAATACTTATGGTCACCTTAAACTCTCAATATGAATGGAGTGGTAGCTACCTTAAAGTGAAATAATCGAGTTTTCAGCCTCCACCTATCTTATTGTTCAACTGACCTCGGTTAAACTTTGCACACCTATAAAGGATGGCAAAAGGGACACTGTTATTTTATGGTCAACTTAATGCCCCAATATGAATGAAGTCATGGCCACCTGACAGTAACAGAAGGGGGTGTTCAGCCTCCAACTATCTTATTGATCAACTGACGTCGGTTAAATTTGCACACTTATAAAGGATGCCAAAAGAGACATTCTTATTTTCTGTCCACCTTGAACTCCACCTATCGCCATCTTACAGTAAACAAGAGGAGAGTGCCCGTGAATGGGCACTCTGTCAGCTGACTGAGTGTTTTTGATTTGTGAAGGTGATTAGAGGACAGAATAATTATCAGGAAAAGGGCTGTACAGAAATACAGTAAATGGTAACTGAACAGCAAGTTCGAAAGAAATTCCGAAGCTGACAGAAGAAAAGGATAAAAAAGTTGTGCCCTGTAAATGGTATTATGAAGAAAAATAACAAGGTAATTGTTTAAGTGTAAAAAATAGGTTAAAACATATTTAAAGAAATACTACAAATGCAATATCCTCGTTCGACCTTGAAGAAGGGGTCCAAGGTCAAATCTAACCACACAAATACATTCCCAGCCCATGATTTCCTATGGTTTACCATTCCAAACCTCTTGGACCAATTATAAATGAGTTATAAGCACTTTTACGCTTGGCTGTCCTCATTTGACCTTGAAGGAGGGGTCCAAAGGTCAAATCTGACCATACCAAAAGATTCCGAGCCATTGATTTCCTATGGGATGGTTTACCATCCCAAATCTCTGTCACGAATAATAAGCGAGTTGTAGGCACTTTCAATTTTCGCTATCCTCATTTGACCTTGAAGGAGGGTTCCAAGGTCAAATCGGACCATATCAACAGATTCACAGCCCATGATTTCCTGTCTGTTTACCATCCCAAACCTCTGGGACCAATAATAAGCGAGTTATAAGCACTTTTAAGTTTGGCTATCTTTGTTTGACCTTGAAGGAGGGGTCATTGAAGGTCAAATCTGACCACACCAAAAGATTCCCACCCCATGATTTCCTACAGGTTGGTTTATCATCCCAAACCTCTAGGATCAATAATAAGGGAGATATAAGCACTTTTCATGAATGACAAAAAACACCTGTGGCAGCCATCTTGTTTCTCAAAATGAGGCCAAAAATATTCCCAGACAACATTTTATGGTTATTAATATATACTGCAAACTTAAGAAAGCTAGCTATAATATTTTTTTTCATCAGAGCAGTAATGGTGAAATCTCTCTCTACACACTGCGGCTATCCAGTGGATACAATGATTTACTCAACAGTGAGAACCTGAAAGTAGCTATTGCTCAGCTATGTGATGACATAGAGGTCTGCAATTTCACTATGTTATAGCTGACCAAAAATTCTGTGAATAACATATTTAACAAATTACTCTAAATGTAATAGTTTTCAAGTTACAACTGATTTACTCAACAGTGAGAACCTCAAAGGAACTATTACTCAGCTATGCAATGAGCTACATGTCTGAAATTTTACTATGTTATAGCTAACCCAAAAGTAGGTGAACAACATATTTAAGCAAACTACTGTAAATGCAATAGTTTTCAAGCTACAACTGATTTACTCAATAGTGAGAACCTGAAAATAGCTATTGCTCCGCTATGCCATGAACAATATATTTTAACAAAATACTCCAAATGCAATATTTTTCAAGTTATAGCTGATTTACTCAACAGTCAGTACCTGAGAATAGCTATTGCTCAGTTGTGCCATGAGCTATAGGTCTATAATTTCACTATGTTATTGCTGACCCAAAAGTAGCTGAATAACATATTTGCACAAATTTCTGTAAATGCAATAGTTTTCCAATTATAACTGATTTACTCAACAGTGAGAACTTCAAAGTAGCTATTACTCAGCTATGAAATGAGCCACAGGTCTGAAACTTCACTATGTTATAGCTGACCCCAAAATAGGTGAATAACATATTGAAACAAAATACTCTAAATGCAATAGTTTTCAAGTTATAAGTGATTTACTCAACAGTGATAACCTAAAAGTAGCTATTACTCAGCTATTCCATGAGCTACAGGTCTGAAATTTTACTATGTTATAGCTGGCCCAAAAGTAGCTGAATAACATATTTATACGAAATTCTCTAAATGCAATAGTTTTTAAGTTACAAGTGATTTTACTCATGATGGAAGTTACTGAAAAGCCCAAAAGTAGCTATTACTCACTTAGCTATTGAGACTGACACCCAACTTACTCACCATATTGTAGCTATGAAAAAAGTAGCTGAATAACATATTTTAACAAAATGCTCTAAATGCAACACTTTTCAAGTTATAAGTGATTTACTCAACAGTGATAACCTAAAAGTAGCTATTACTCAGCTATGCCATGAGCTACAGGTCTGAAATTTTACTATGTTATAGCTGACCCAAAAGTAGCTGAATAACATATTTATACGAAATTCTCTAAATGCAATAGTTTTCAAGTTATAAGCGATTTACTCAACAGTGATAACCTAAAAGTAGCTATTACTCAGCTATGCCATGAGCTACAGGTCTGAAATTTCACTATGTTATAGCTGGCCCAAAAGTAGCTGAATAACATATTTATACGAAATTCTCTAAATGCAATAGTTTTTAAGTTACAAGTGATTTTACTCATAATGGAAGTTACTGAAAAGCCCAAAAGTAGCTATTACTCACTTAGCTATTGAGACAGACACCCAACTTACTCACCATATTGTAGCTATGAAAAAAGTAGCTGAACAACATATTTTCACAAAATGCTGTAAATGCAACACTTTTGAAGTTATAAGTGATTTAGTGCATGATTTCATGAATTTTAATGCATTAAAAATTATTAAAAAAATTTATTAAAAAAAAAGTAAGACAGATCCAGGTCTCATACTCACACAAGAGAATCTACCTCTGGCCTAGTACATATATGCAAGATATGAGAGAAATCCCTGCAATAGTCACTGAGAAAATTGTGATAAAAAGTTGAAATTTTCACACTTTTGGTGGGGGTACCCCCCTTGTAATGTCTCTAGCAAACAGACAAACACACAGATTTGCATGCCTTGAACAATTTTTCATCCTCGATAGATAAGGTATCTTTTAAAAAAAACAGCATGTCTCTAGGCGTTGTAGTTTTGGAGAAGAAGTTGTTCACGCGGACGCGGATGCGTACGCCCATGCCGCAGAGTGATGACATAATGTCAGCTGACTGACAAGTCAGCTGACATAAAAATGGGTTTTCAGCCCCCAACTGACGTACTGTTTAACTAACATCAGTTAAACTTGACACATTGATTAGGCTTACTCACAGGAAGGTTTCTTTAGAATTAATTTACCATTCATACAATTATAAGCATTACCAACATATTGCATATGTTAACATCTTTTACGGATTACTTCGCACTCTTTCATCAGGGCCGCTTCATTTTTGTCAGCAAAAACCTTTTTCTAGTTTGACCTACCTTCCTTTACATTTCCTACCCTTAAAAGGCTATTCAACTGGCTTAACTTTTTAAAATGTTTATACAGATTTCTTACAATGTCAATGCTTTAGAGCCCTTCAAAAGATTTTTGTTTTATTTTTTATTTTTTGGGTGGGGAGGTCATACAGGCGCCGACCATCAGTAATTCTCATACAATATAATTAGCCAGATCTGACCACTCAACCACAGAAGTGAGGGTGTAGTAAATAAATATGTTTGCCAAAACTTGATAGCCTTGTGAGGGAAAGCTGAGACAATTCATTCAAAATAGACAGAACATCTGCAAAATTAAAACCATAAATATTCTTATCTTTAGTGTTATATACTGCTGATATAAAACAAGAATACATTGCTTTTTATCAAATTTTATGCCACAGTAATTGGGCAATTTCAGCAAGCCTCCAAAGTACTCAGTAAATATCAAAGACCCACAGTACAACCTGTTGAGAGAACTCTCACTGACTCTTGGTTGCATAGCAGGCAGATTTGAACCCACAATCTCAGAGGTTAGTGTGTTACCACCTGACTAACTCCCTCCTCACCCCCACCCCCCCTCATCCCTTCCCCATTCTGATAGAATATTGGCAAAACTGCAGAAATAATACAGGAGCACTATGACCTATCTTTACACTCCTACAGGTTGGGAGCCTGACTGCAGTGTGTGTACATGCTAGTTCTGTGAAACAGTTCAGAATTTTGGGCCTGATGTTTGGTAATCTCTACAGGGTAGTGAAACTTTTACCTAGTTCAATTATCGAACTAATGCTTCCAGAACCAGTACAATCTTTTAGGTGTAACACCATACAAATTGTTAAAATTTCATATCTTAACACGATAATATTATAATATTGTGTACATCACCAGCTATCTCCACATATTGGGCACGTGAACAAAAATTTGACAGTTGAGGTTACAGGAGTTTGAACTAAGCCAAATTTTATTGAATTATTTTCAAAAACACCAGTTCAGAACTCAAATCCTTGCACCACTCAATACAGGAGTCTGCTTACCCTCGGTCATACAGTGAGCAGTATGGAATGTTGAGAGATCTGAGGAAAGTCCACACATCTGAGTAACTCCAGTCTAACAATGGGCTGACACGCATGTATTGCGGCCAGTCAGCGTCAGTGGGTGAAAAGCTCTCCAGGTGTGCTGAAAATATACAGAGAGGAAATGATTTACATTTAATCCCCACACTCTGTATTTCATCCAAACTGCCGGACTGTCTGCATGTTTTATTCAGATGCACTGCACCCTTTACTATGTATATGTTACAGTAAATATGCGAAATTTTCAGTAAATACGTGTATTTACTGATTTGGTCAGTAAATACGCTTATTCCCTGAAAACTTCAGTAAATACGGGTATTTACTGGTTTTTTGGTCCAGTAAATACACGTATTTACTAAAACCATAATGAAGACTTTATATCTTTAATAGTTGGGTGTTATATGTTACAGGCAATCTGTGTAACCAGGCATTACGCATAAAGGCTGAACATTTCAGTCATTTTGCGAAATGTCCAAACCGTTCAGACATTTTGCGAAATGTCTAGGCATTTTCCATAATGACTGTAATATACGGTTCAGTGTTACACAGATTGCCTAAACAAGTATTTGAAATTTCAGGCAATCTCTGTAATCACTGTAATACATACAAGTCTAAAAAGCATTTTGGCCTCAGCTTTGCATAGGATTTGGAATGATTTGGAATGATCTGCCTGATGTACGCTCAGACAAATCTCTCTCTTCATTCAGGATGAAGTTGAAAACCTATCTCTTTGCAAGGGCATACCCACACTAGTATTTTGGTCTTGTCTCAGTCTTTTTACGGGGGCGCTGACCCCTGCAATGTTTCTGGCTTAATGATTATGAATCTCTGCTTTCTGGTATTATGTGCCTTACAGTCTGTCAATAGATGGAGATTAAGTGCTATAAAAGTACCATCAGAATTAAATAACATGTTTTTGCAGAGTTTGTAAAACAAGTGACATGTTTTTATAAATTGTTTTAAAAATATCTAACCTACAGATATGTATATCATTTGACAACCCTTCCACAGCAAACATGGTGACTGAATAATTTTTTTTAAAGTTGAAAAAATAAAGATGTGGAATTGAGGAAAATGATATGAGCAATGAACACTGGGTTCACAAATTAGGTTTTACCAAATTGAATGCTTTTCATGTAAATAAACACTATTTTAATATTTTTACTTGGTTCACTAGTTTGAACTCCATACTCCACAAAGTCTGACCATTTTGGAATACTGATTACATATTCATCAAAAGGTTTTAACCAAGTTTTAGGTTTAACTTCTGTACAGACAACTTAAGTTTGAGAAATACTAAAACTTGTCATGAATACCGCCCCTGGTCACCTGGTCATACCCCTACATAAAAGTGACTTTGATTTGACTGAAAATATAATTTTTCCTAACCAGAGTAAGGGTCAGTCCGCCGTGTTCCCATGACAACAGCCTGTAGCTGTGGCCGCGAATCTTTGAGAGCGGTCAGAGCCTCTTTGATTCTGCCATAAACAGACACAATCTCCAGGTTGTATGCCTGTACTGAAGCCTTGATAAACAGCTCCAACTCAGGAAATGGCTGACCTCGTCTGATGTACAGGGCAGGAAGAGGGCGGTGATCCTTCATAAACTTCCTGAAATGTAGTATCAGATATGCCTGTACCCCATGGTGTGGATATTATGGCTAAGCTTACTATGGCCCGGTAAAAGATCAGATTAATGCCATAATAAAACAGTAATTTTTAATAATTGGCACATAATTGTCACATAATATGGTGGAAGAAACAGAATAGAAACAGATTTATCCCTTTTTGGACATCAGCGCCTTAGAGGATGTTTACATTAATTTTACTGACTGACCAACTTACTTACTTAATACATCTGAAAACTCTCAAAAGTTTTACCTGATTTTGTGTATATTTTGAACCTTTTAATACAATTTTTTACCAACATTTTTTATCATTAACTTCACTTCCTACTACCTGGCCTGTCCAATAGGATCAAGAATCTGAACAGTTTTGCATTTGATCTTCATTTACTTGAAAACTTGGTGCCATCCTTTACAACTAAACAAAAAAATCCAACATTTTATTTCCAAACATTGGTCTGGGCTTTAATGAATTTTAAACACCCAATAGGTTTACAATTTGCCTGAAAAATATCACCAACTATTGTAGTTATTTTGTTATTATTCTTGTTGTTTTCATTGTTGCTATTACCAGTTATGTGTACCCATGTATCATGCTTAACGTTTGGGGCCATACTAATTTCAAACATACAAATACTCAAAACTTACTCTTTTCCCATTGGAAACCATCTGCAGCAATATTCTAAAACTTCGGGTTAAACTGTCTGATTAACAAAGCACAGGTTGTAATATAACACATGACATAACAAAGATTTTTGCACATTTTTAATAACTTCTGCAGAATATTAGAATACATTACTTGGAATACACAGCATAAGTCAAGTGCAGCAAGGCCGTGCAGTCTTTCCCACCATTGAAACCAACACAGAGTGACTCAGTACTAAAAACAAATAAAGAGAATACACATTACAGAAAATACTGACAAGATGACATATTGATCAAATATCAAGCAAAAGTCTTACAGTTATTTCAGTGCTCAACCCATTATCTGACTTAATATTGTCCTAATATTCAAGTTTATGATCTTGTTTTCACTCTCTATAATGTACAACACCCTTTAATTGTATCCACCGGAAGCATCCGGTGGATACTTTGGTTTAGCGTCCGCTACGCCGCCGCAGCTGCCGCCGCGCGTAGAGAGATTTTCGGCGTTAACGCTCTAAGAGGAAAACAACAGCAGCTAGGTTCACCAAATTTGCAGGATATCTTCATTGGGGGGTAAGCTTCTCTGGGAAGGAAAATAGCCTCATTCTGAAAAACAAGATGGCCGCCACGGGCATTTCTTTGAAAATAATCTACATTTTTCTACTGGCTTTTCCTCATAGGTAGAAGGTTGAATCTCTTCATAGGTGATATGTATGACACATACACATGTCCTCTACAACCTTGCACACATTTGACCTTGAAGCTCCTAATTCAAGGTCATCCACGGAGTGCCGAAGTAACCCACATAGCGGACTTTAAAAGTGCCTATATCTCCCTTATTATTGGTCCTAGAGGTTTGCAATGTGAAGCCAACCTATAGGAAATCATGTGCTGCAAATCTTCTGATGTGGTCAGATTTGACCTTGGACCCCTCCTTCAAGGTCAAACGAGGATAGCAGAACTTAAAAGTGCTTATATCTCGCTTATTATCGATCCTAGAGGTTTGGGATGGTAAACCAACATATAGGAAATCATGGGCTGGGAATCTTCTGGCGTGGTCAGATTTGACCTTGGGCCCCTCCTTCAAGGTCAAACGAGGACAGCCAAACTTAAAAGTGCTTATAACTCGCTTATTGTTGGTCCTAGAGGTTTGATGGTAAACCAGCATATAGGAAATCATTGGCTGGGAATCTTGTGGTGTGGTCGAATTTGACCTTGGGCCCCTCCTTCAAGGTCAAACGAAGATAGCCAAAGGTAAAAGTGCCTATAACTCTCTTATTATTGGTCCTAGAGGTTTGGGATGGTAAACCAACATATAGGAAATCATGGGCTGGGAATCTTCTGTTGAGGTCAGATTTGACCTTGGGCCCCTCATTCAAGGTCAAATGAGGACAGCCAAACTTAAAAGTGCTTATAACTCGCTTATTATTGGTCCTAGAGGTTTGGGATGGTAAACCAGCATATAGGAAATCATGGGCTGGGAATCTTCTGGTGTGGTTGGATTTGACCTTGGGCCCCTCCTTCAAGGTCAAACGAAGATAGCCAAAGGTAAAAGTGCCTATAACTCTCTTATTATTGGTCCTAGAGGTTTGGGATGGTAAACCAACATATAGGAAATCATGGGCTGGGAATCTTCTGGTGAGGTCAGATTTGACCTTGGGCCCCTCATTCAAGGTCAAATGAGGACAGCCAAACTTAAAAGTGCTTATAACTCGCTTATTATTGGTCCTAGAGGTTTGGGATGGTAAACCAGCATATAGGAAATCATGGGCTGGGAATCTTCTGGTGTGGTTGGATTTGACCTTGGGCCCCTCCTTCAAGGTCAAACGAGGATAGCCAATGGTAAAAGTGCCTATAACTCGCTTATTATTGGTCCTAGAGGTTTGGGATGGTAAACCAACCTATAGGAAATCATGGGCTGGGAATCTTCTGGCGTGGTCGGATTTGACCTTGGGCCCCTCCTTCAAGGTCAAATGAGGACAGCCAAACTTAAAAGTGCTTATAACTCGCTTATTATTGGTCCTAGAGGTTTGGGATGGTAAACCAGCATATAGGAAATCATGGGCTGGGAATCTTCTGGTGTGGTCGCATTTGACCTTGGGCCCCTCCTTCAAGGTCAAACGAGGATAGCCAAAGGTAAAAGTGCCTATAACTCGCTTATTATTGGTCCTAAAGGTTTGGTATGGTAACCCAACATATAGGAAATCATGGGCTGGGAATCTTCTGGCGTGGTCGGATTTGACCTTGGGCCCCTCCTTCAAGGTCAAATGAGGACAGCCAAACTTAAAAGTGCTTATAACTCGCTTATTATTGGTCCTAGAGGTTTGGGATGGTAAACCAGCATATAGGAAATCATGGGCTGGGAATCTTCTGGCGTGGTCGGATTTGACCTTGGGCCCCTCCTTCAAGGTCAAATGAGGACAGCCAAACTTAAAAGTGCTTATAACTCGCTTATTATTGGTCCTAGAGGTTTGGGATGGTAAACCAACCTATAGGAAATCATGCACTGGGAATCTTCTGATGTGGTCGGATTTGACCTTCGGCCCCTCCTTCAAGGTCAAATGAGGACAGCCAAACTTAAAAGTGCTTATAACTCGCTTATTATTGGTCCTAGAGGTTTGGGATGGTAAACCAGCATATAGGAAATCATGGGCTGGGAATCTTCTGGCGTGGTCGGATTTGACCTTGGGCCCCTCCTTCAAGGTCAAATGAGGACAGCCAAACTTAAAAGTGCTTATAACTCGCTTATTATTGGTCCTAGAGGTTTGGGATGGTAAACCAACCTATAGGAAATCATGCACTGGGAATCTTCTGATGTGGTCGGATTTGACCTTCGGCCCCTCCTTCAAGGTCAAATGAGGACAGCCAAACTTAAAAGTGCTTATAACTCGCTTATTATTGGTCCTAGAGGTTTGGGATGGTAAACCAGCATATAGGAAATCATGGGCTGGGAATCTTCTGGCGTGGTCGGATTTGACCTTGGGCCCCTCCTTCAAGGTCAAATGAGGAGAGCCAAAGGTTAAAGTGCCTATAACTCGCTTATTATTGGTCCTAGAGGTTTGGGATGGTAAACCAACCTATAGGAAATCATGGGCTGGGATTCTTCTGGTGTGGTCGGATTTGACCTTGGGCCCCTCCTTCAAGGTCAAATGAGGACAGCCAAACTTAAAAGTGCTTATAACTCGCTTATTATTGATCCTAGTGGTTTGGGATGGTAAACCAACATACAGGAAATCATGGGCTGGGAATCTTCTGTCATGGTCGGATTTGACCTTGGGCCCCTCCTTCAAGGTCAAGTGTGAGGACAGCCAAACTAAAAAGTGCTTATAACTCGCTTATTATTGGTCCTAGATGTTTGGGATAGTAAACCAACATATAGGAAATCATGTTCTGGGAATCTTCTGGTGTGGTCGGATTTGACTTTGGGCCCCTCCTTGAAGGTCAAATGAGGACAGCCAAACTTAAAAGTGCTTATAACTCGCTTATTATTGGTCCTAGAGGTTTTGGTGCATTGTCTTTACGGTGGATACAATTTGCATCGGTTCTCCGATGCGCTAGGTCTAGTTGTATATTAAATTCCCTCTTGTATTTTATAAAAAATTTTACCATCAAAATATATTGCAGAATTTACAATAGAACCTCTGATAACCACTCAGACTCAGATTTTGGGTCTTTTAACAGAAAGTAGGGCCATTACAGAGTACTCAAATACCTCTTAAAGTGTAGACTACTAGGTACAATACTGACCAAAGTACATTCTTTTCGGCCGAACACTGGCACTTTTCAAAATATTATTCACACAACTAATCAATTAATCTTTACCTTACATCAGTATTCGCAAAGTAAAACTGATTTGTTTTTGATCAAGTGCAAAGGATTCAACCATACTTTACATACTTGATCCAAATTTTTCTCCAATTTTATGGGTCAATCAAAGTAAAGTCCAAAATTCAGTCAAAATTTGATTCAACATCTATGAATACCAACCATAGTCCTAACCCAATTTTTAGAATAACTTAAGCTAATTGTGTCACTAATCTTTCACTCATCCCATTTGGCAACATGGCTACAGGAAATAAGGGTGACAATGAACAGCAAAAATGGCCGTATAAATATTTGGTATCTGTTTACATAACTGAGCTGGCTTGCAGTATAAAACCCATGTATTTTTATCTCCCACCGGGCTTTAGCCCGGGAGGGAGATTATGAAATGATGTCTGTGTGTGCGTGCGTGCGTGCGTGTGTGCGTTAGTTAGTCACACAGATTTCTTCAAAACTACTACAGCTACAGATTTTTTGTAAATTAATTGTCCCAATGAATTTTCATGCCCTTGAAAATTTTTTTGGTTTTATTGACTTAGGCCTAAAGATAAGTGAGTAATAGCAATCTTAGCTACTTTGAGTAAAGGGCTCATAACTCAAAAACTATTGCAGTAACAACTTTTTCTTCAAATATGTTGTTCAGCTGCTTTGTCCTTAGCTATAAGATGGTACACAGTTTGGGGTCCCAAACAAGGGCGTGAAAATTCATTGGGACAATTAATTTACAAAAAATCTGTAGCTATAGCAGTTTTGGAGAAATCTGCGTGACTAACTAACGCACACATGCACGCATGCACACACGCACGCACGCACACACAGACATCATTTCATAATCTCCCTCCCGGGCTAAAGCCCGACGGGAGATAATAAGGCATAAACTCCAAAGCAGCTATTTATGACCCCAGTTTGGCCCATAAGGGAGGGTCGGGGGGTAAAACTGACCGGCTATTTAGACTCTCCACATATGCTTTCCCAATACCTCTTAATACATTCTGAAGGTCTAAAAGCAACAATAAAGGAGAGAGAAGGCAAAACTCCAAAGCAACTATTTTATGACCCCAGTTTGACCCATAAAGGGGGGTCGGGGGATAAAACTGACTGGCTATTTAGATTCTCCACATATGCTTTCCCAATACCTCTTAATACATTCTGAAGCTATAAAAGCAACGATAAAGGAGATATAAGGCAAAAACTCCAAAGCAGCTATTTATGACCCCAGTTTGGCCCATAGGGGGGGTGGGGGGGGGGGTACAACTGACCGGCTATTTAGACTCTCCACATATTCTTTCTCAGTACCTCTTAATACATTCTGAAGCTATAAAAGCAACAATAAAGGACATATAAGGCAAAAACTCAAAATCAGCTATTTTATGACCCCAGTTTGACCCATAAGGGGGGGGTCGGGGGGTAAAACTGACCGGCTATTTAGATTCTCCACATATGCTTTCCCAATACCTCTTAATACATTCCGAAGCTATAAAAGCAACAATAAAGGAGATATAAGGCAAAAAACTCCAAAGCAGCTATTTATGACCCCAGTTTGGCCCATAAGGGGGTGTCGTGGGATAAAACTGATCGGCTATTTAGACTCTCCTCATACGCTTTCCCAATACCTCTTAATATATTCTGAAGCTATAAAAGCAACAATAAAGGAGATAAAGGTAAAAACTCAAAATCGGCTATTTTATGACCCCAGTTTGACCCATAAGGGGGGGTCGGGGGGTAAAACTGACCGGCTATTTAGACTCTCCACATATGCTTTCCCAATACCTCTTAATATATTCTGAAGCTATAAAAGCAACAATAAAGGAGATATAAGGCAAAAACTAAAAATCGGCTATTTTATGACTCCAGTTTGACCCATAAGGGGGGGTCGGGGGGTAAAACTGACCGGCTATTTAGACTCTCCATATATGCTTTCCCAATACCTCTTAATACATTCTGAAGCTATAAAAGCAACAATAAAGGAGATATAAGGCAAAAACTCAAAATCAGCTATTTTATGACCCCAGTTTGACCCATAAGGGGGGACCGTGGGGTAAAACTGACTGGCTATTTAGACTCTCCATATATGGTTTCCTATTACCTCCCAGTACATTTTATAGCTCTAAATGCAATACTTAAGAAGATAATAGGGGGGTTGGCCTAAATTTAAGGCTTTCAGATTGGAAGGAGTCCGAAAATCACTCGTAAATGAGACATTTTTCAAGGGATTCCTCCCAAAATCTAATCAGCTCGCGTTTTCAATAGTATGAACAGGTGTGTCAAATTATAAGGCTCTGTAGCAAGTAGTCAGTCCTGAACTGTGATGACAGGGGGGTGTACTTCAAAAAATAGTTTTTGATCATGTGACCTTCATAAAGGTCAAAGGTCAAATTTAAGCATGCAGAAAAATTTTCCCACGCCTAAGGTATATAACTGCCAAATATGGTTTGAAACCTTCTAATAATAAGGGAGATATTCAAGGGAGACCATAATGCGGCGGTGGCGGTGGCGGCGAGGAAACTGAGGCGAAAACAAATAAGCGCCCTTTCAGGGACGCTTAATTAGCATAGCACTTCTGGCCTAATATCTGTTATCTGCCTATTGGTCAAATCCAAGAAAGTGTGCTTTATTAAAAATTTAAGCATGGTGCAACACAACAGTTTTCTATACCGAGAAAAGAGATATTTTATCTCACCTGTATTTCTGCATGGCCTCCTCTATGACCTCCACTGCGTGTTTGACCTTGTGCCCCATGTGACTGTCACATGATGCTAGTTTGTACACGGCCTCCCCCGCACACTGAATGGGGTGTTTTTCATACATTATCACAGATTCTGAAACATACATATTACTGTCAGATTTTATGTAGGCGTCCGTAAGGTAGAACTCTCTTTTTTAATTAGCAATATATACCTTATAAGTAGACATCTGAGCTAGAAGAAAATTCCCAAATTATCCAATTTTAAGAAATTCAGTGTTACACCAGCTGATTTTTATTAATTGTGCTTTTCTACCATGGAAAGTTAAGAGACTAGTACAGATTCATAATTTCAACTGGAATTAAGTTTCACCCTCAGCAATGATTAGCTAAAATAGCAAAAACTAGCAACCAGTGAAAATCTACACCTTCATGATCCTCAGAGAATTTATTCCACTGAAATTTATACTGTTACATAGAATACCGAGTTAAGAAGAAGTCTGTCCTGGTTCCTTGAGATCTGATATTCTTTGATTCAACTGCCTCCGAGGGCATTACAGTGTCTCAATTCACAAGTCATTTCTCAACATCGAGACAAGAAAATTCAAACATACGTAATTTATTTCACATTTAATTTAGCTTTCTTTTACATTTTTAAGTGTGCCCTCTTGAACAGTCTCATGCTTCTACAGACCACTTTTTTAGTTTTTTTTTTCTGTCTCCAGACTTTCATAAATTGCATACTACTGTGGTGTCCTCATGAAGGCTTTGCAGCTCTGAAACACCTGTAGATCAAAAAGACTATTTGGCCTTGTTTTTACTGAACTTTTAAAACAGAATTGATACAACATTTTTTTGGTAATGCTTTAGTATTTGCATTATTAATCTTATAAACATTTATCCAATGAACAAAAGTCACAAAAAAAAAACAAAAAAAAAACACCAATATTACACTGTGTTAATTTCCACACAATATACACACAGTCATATCTAGGCAATAAGGCAAATATATATTCCATCTTTACATCAGCAATGATTGATTTGAATCCATCTCTAGCAAATATCTTTTTTCTTTGACAGCCTCCCATTTTATAAATGGGAAATGTTTTATTAAAAATCATAGTGGAATATGAATATATTTTCTCTGTTTATAATAAAACAAGATTTAATCAACAATAATTTCTGTCATCTTTTCATACTTAGGGTGGGGGTACCTCATTTATAATGGCTCTAGCAAACAGACGAACAAACAGATCTGCATACCTTGAACACTTTTTCATGCTAGGTACATAAGCTATCTTTTAAAAAAAACAGCATGTCTCTGAGCCCTGTAGTTTCGGAAGGAAAGTTGCTCACGCGTACGTGTACGTCCACGCAGCAGAGTGATGCCATAATGTCAGCTGACTTGATAAACGTGGTTTTGCACACAACCACCATATGGTTGTCTGCAGCTATGGTAGCAACTAGAAATCGGCCGCCCTGTTGATAGTAGATGCGAATAGAAACAGGATAGCATAGAAGAACACACATTATCATGTGTAATGTCCACCCATGAACCTTTTGCCCAAATTGTACAGTAGTCTTACAAGACCCTGTTTCATTTGTAAAATATATCAATGATGCTTAAATATTTGTTAGTGTAGATGTAAATTATTTCAGCTTCATGCCTTTTTGCATTGGTTGGGTTGAAAATTTTGACGAAATCACTCTATCTGGCACGGTTAAGAAGATAGAAGCAAATTCCTGTTTTTTTATTTTTGGCAAAAATTTGAAAATTCAAAATGGCCGCCATTTTTGGGAAAAGGAAATTTTTTTGAAAATTGCCAAGAGTACATTTTTTAGATACCCTATGGGTCGAAAATTTCAACGAAATAACTCTATTTTGCACGGTTAAGGCCAGTTTGTGTTTTTCCATTTTGGGCAAAAATTCGAAAATTCAAAATGGCTGTCATTTTTGGGGAGGGGAAAATTTTTTGAAAATTGCAAAGATTACATTCCTTAGATACCCTGTGGGTTGAAAATTTCGACGAAATCGCTCTATCTCGCATGGTTAAGGAGATAGAAGCAAATTTGTGTTTTGCCATTTTTGACAAAAATTTGAAAATTCAAAATGGCCGCCATTTTAGGGGACGGGAAATTTTTTTTTAAATTGCCAAGAATACAATGCTGAAATACCTGTGGGTCGAAAATTTTGATGAAATCGATCTATCTCGCACGGTTAAGGAGATAGAAGCAAATTTGTGTTTTGCCATTTTTGGCAAAAATTCGAAAATTCAAAATGGCCGCCATTTTTGGGGAGGGGAAAATTTTTCGTAAAATTGCAAAGATTGCATTCCTTCGATACCCTGTGGGTCGAAAATTTCGACGAAATCGCTCTATCTCGCACGGTTAAGGAGATAGAAGCAAATTTGTGTTTTGCCATTTTTGGCAAAAATTCGAAAATTCAAAATGGCTGCCATTTTTGGGGAGGGGAAAATTTGTTGGAAAATTGCAAAGATTGCATTCCTTAGATACCCTGTGGGTCGAAAATTTCGACGAAATCGCTCTATCTCGCACGGTTAAGGAGATAGAAGCAAATTTGTGTTTTACCATTTTTGGCAAAAATTCGAAAATTCAAAATGGCCGCCATTTTTGGGGAGGGGAAAATTTTTTGAAAATTGCAAAGATTGCATTCCGTAGATACCCTGTGGGTCAAAAATTTCGACGAAATCGCTCTATCTCGCACGGTTAAGGAGATAGAAGCAAATTAGTGTTTTGCCATTTTTGGCAAAAATTCGAAAATTCAAAATGGCCGCCATTTTTGGGGAGGGGAAAATTTTTGGAAAATTACCAAGAGCACCATGCTCAGATACCCTGTGGGTCGAAAATTTCGACGAAATCGCTCTATCTCGCACGGTTAAGGAGATAGAAGCAAATTAGTGTTTTGTCATTTTTGGCAAAAATTCGAAAATTCAAAATGGCCGCCATTTTTGGGGAGGGGAAAATTTTGTAAAAATTACCAAGAGCACAATGCTCAGATACCCTGTGGGTCGAAAATTTTGACGAAATCGCTCTATCTGGCACGGTTAAGGAGATAGGAGGAAATTTGTGTTTTGCCATTTTTGGCAAAAATTCGAAAATTCAAAATGGCCGCCATTTTTGGGGAGGGGAAAATTTTGTAAAAATTACCAAGAGCACAATGCTCAGATGCCCTGTGGGTCGAAAATTTTGACGAAATCGCTCTATCTCGCACGGTTAAGGAGATAGAAGCAGATTGGTGTTTTGCCATTTTTGGCAAAAATTCGAAAATTCAAAATGGCCGCCATTTTTGGGGAGGGGAAAATTTTTTGAAAATTGCAAAGATTGCATTCCTTAGATACCCTGTGGGTCGAAAATTTCGACGAAATCGCTCTATCTCGCACGGTTAAGGAGATAGAAGGAAATTTGTGTTTTGCCATTTTTGGCAAAAATTCGAAAATTCAAAATGGCCGCCATTTTTGGGGAGGGGAAAATTTTTGGAAAATTGCAAAGATTGCATTCCTTAGATACCCTGTGGGTCGAAAATTTCGACGAAATCACTCTATCTCGCACGGTTAAGGAGATAGAAGCAAATTAGTGTTTTGCCATTTTTGGCAAAAATTCGAAAATTCAAAATGGCCGCCATATTTGGGGAGGGGAAATTTTTTTAAAAATTGCCAAGAGTACAATGCTCAGATACCCTGTGGGTCGAAAATTTTGACGAAATCGCTCTATCTGGCACGGTTAAGGAGATAGAAGGAAATTTGTGTTTTGCCATTTTTGGCAAAAATTCGAAAATTCAAAATGGCCGCCATTTTTGGGGAGGGGAAAATTTTTGGAAAATTGCAAAGATTACATTCCTTAGATACCCTGTGGGTCGAAAATTTCGACGAAATCGCTCTATCTGGCACGGTTAAGGAGATAGAAGCAAATTTGTGTTTTGCCATTTTTGGCAAAAATTCGAAAATTCAAAATGGCCGCCATTTTTGGGGAGGGGAAAATTTTTGGAAAATTGCAAAGATTACATTCCTTAGATACCCTGTGGGTCGAAAATTTCGACGAAATCGCTCTATCTGGCACGGTTAAGGAGATAGAAGCAAATTAGTGTTTTGCCATTTTTGGCAAAAATTCGAAAATTCAAAATGGCCGCCATTTTTGGGGAGGGGAAAATTTTGTAAAAATTACCAAGAGCACAATGGTCAGATACCCTGTGGGTCAAAAATTTTGACGAAATCGCTCTATCTGGCACGGTTAAGGAGATAGAAGCAAATTTGTGTTTTGCCATTTTTGGCAAAAATTCGAAAATTCAAAATGGCCGCCATTTTTGGGGAGGGGAAAATTTTTGGAAAATTGCAAAGATTGCATTCCTTAGATACCCTGTGGGTCGAAAATTTCGACGAAATCACTCTATCTCGCATGGTTAAGGAGATAGAAGCAAATTAGTGTTTTGCCATTTTTGGCAAAAATTCGAAAGTTCAAATGGCCGCCATTTTTGGGGAGGGGAAAATTTTTTAAAAATTACCAAGAGTACAATGCTCAGATACCCTGTGGGTCGAAAATTTTGACGAAATCGCTCTATCTGGCACGGTTAAGGAGATAGGAGGAAATTTGTGTTTTGCCATTTTTGGCAAAAATCCGAAAATTCAAAATGGCCGCCATTTTTGGGGAGGGGAAAATTTTTGGAAAATTGCAAAGATTGCATTCCTTAGATACCCTGTGGGTCGAAAATTTTGACGAAATCGCTCTATCTGGCACGGTTAAGGAGATAGAAGCAAATTTGTGTTTTGCCATTTTTGGCAAAAATTCGAAAATTCAAAATGGCCGCCATTTTTGGGGAGGGGAAAATTTTTGGAAAATTACCAAGAGTACAATGCTCAGATACCCTGTGGGTCGAAAATTTTGACGAAATCGCTCTATCTGGCACGGTTAAGGAGATAGAAGGAAATTTGTGTTTTGCCATTTTTGGCAAAAATTCGAAAATTCAAAATGGCCGCCATTTTTGGGGAGGGGAAAATTTTTGGAAAATTGCAAAGATTGCATTCCTTAGATACCCTGTGGGTCGAAAATTTCGACGAAATCGCTCTATCTCGCACGGTTAAGGAGATAGAAGCAAATTAGTGTTTTGCCATTTTTGGCAAAAATTTGAAAATTCAAAATGGCCGCCATTTTTGGGGAGGGGAAAATTTTTGGAAAATTACCAAGAGCACAATGCTCAGATACCCTGTGGGTCGAAAATTTCGACGAAATCGCGCTATCTCGCACGGTTAAGGAGATAGAAGCAAATTAGTGTTTTGTCATTTTTGGCAAAAATTCGAAAATTCAAAATGGCCGCCATTTTTGGGGAGGGGAAAATTTTGTAAAAATTACCAAGAGCACAATGCTCAGATACCCTGTGGGTCGAAAATTTTGACAAAATCGCTCTATCTGGCACGGTTAAGGAGATAGAAGCAAATTTGTGTTTTGCCATTTTTGGCAAAAATTCGAAAATTCAAAATGGCCGCCATTTTTGGGGAGGGGAAAATTTTTTAAAAATTGCCAAGAGTACAATGCTCAGATGCCCTGTGGGTCGAAAATTTTGACGAAATCGCTCTATCTCGGACGGTTAAGGAGATAGAAGCAGATTGGTGTTTTGCCATTTTTGGCAAAAATTCGAAAATTCAAAATGGCCGCCATTTTTGGGGAGGGGAAAATTTTTTGAAAATTGCAAAGATTGCATTCCTTAGATACCCTGTGGGTCGAAAATTTCGACGAAATCGCTCTATCTCGCACGGTTAAGGAGATAGAAGCAAATTTGTGTTTTGCCATTTTTGGCAAAAATTCGAAAATTCAAAATGGCCGCCATTTTTGGGGAGGGGAAAATTTTTGGAAAATTGCAAAGATTGCATTCCTTAGATACCCTGTGGGTCGAAAATTTCGACGAAATCACTCTATCTCGCACGGTTAAGGAGATAGAAGCAAATTAGTGTTTTGCCATTTTTGGCAAAAATTCGAAAATTCAAAATGGCCGCCATTTTTGGGGAGGGGAAATTTTTTTAAAAATTGCCAAGAGTACAATGCTCAGATACCCTGTGGGTTGAAAATTTTGACGAAATCGCTCTATCTGGCACGGTTAAGGAGATAGAAGGAAATTTGTGTTTTGCCATTTTTGGCAAAAATTCGAAAATTCAAAATGGCCGCCATTTTTTGGGGAGGGGAAAATTTTTGGAAAATTGCAAAGATTGCATTCCTTAGTTACCCTGTGGGTCGAAAATTTCGACGAAATCGCTCTATCTCGCACGGTTAAGGAGATAGAAGCAAATTTGTGTTTTGCCATTTTTGGCAAAAATTCGAAAATTCAAAATGGCCGCCATTTTTGGGGAGGGGAAAATTTTGTAAAAATTACCAAGTGCACAATGCTCAGATACCCTGTGGGTCGAAAATTTTGACGAAATCGCTCTATCTGGCACGGTTAAGGAGATAGAAGCAAATTTGTGTTTTGCCATTTTTGGCAAAAATTCGAAAATTCAAAATGGCCGCCATTTTTGGGGAGGGGAAAATTTTTTGAAAATTGCAAAAATTGCATTCCTTAGATACCCTGTGGGTCGAAAATTTCGACGAAATCACTCTATCTCGCACGGTTAAGGAGATAGAAGCAAATTAGTGTTTTGCCATTTTTGGCAAAAATTCGAAAATTCAAAATGGCCGCCATTTTTGGGGAGGGGAAAATTTTTGGAAAAATTACCAAGAGCACAATGCTCAGATACCCTGAGGGTCAAAAATTTTGACGAAATCGCTCTATCTGGCACGGTTAAGGAGATAGAAGCAAATTTGTGTTTTGCCATTTTTGGCAAAAATTCGAAAATTCAAAATGGCCGCCATTTTTGGGGAGGGGAAAATTTTTGGAAAATTGCAAAGATTGCATTCCTTAGATACCCTGTGGGTCGAAAATTTTGACGAAATCGCTCTATCTGGCACGGTTAAGGAGATAGAAGCAAATTTGTGTTTTGCCATTTTTGGCAAAAATTCGAAAATTCAAAATGGCCGCCATTTTTGGGGAGGGGAAAATTTTTGGAAAATTACCAAGAGTACAATGCTCAGATACCCTGTGGGTCGAAAATTTTGACGAAATCGCTCTATCTGGCACGGTTAAGGAGATAGAAGGAAATTTGTGTTTTGCCATTTTTGGCAAAAATTCGAAAATTCAAAATGGCTGCCATTTTTGGGGAGGGGAAAATTTTTGGAAAATTGCAAAGATTGCATTCCTTAGATACCCTGTGGGTCGAAAATTTCGACGAAATCGCTCTATCTCGCACGGTTAAGGAGATAGAAGCAAATTAGTGTTTTGCCATTTTTGGCAAAAATTCGAAAATTCAAAATGGCCGCCATTTTTGGGGAGGGGAAAATTTTTGGAAAATTACCAAGAGCACAATGCTCAGATACCCTGTGGGTCGAAAATTTCGACGAAATCGCGCTATCTCGCACGGTTAAGGAGATAGAAGCAAATTAGTGTTTTGTCATTTTTGGCAAAAATTCGAAAATTCAAAATGGCCGCCATTTTTGGGGAGGGGAAAATTTTGTAAAAATTACCAAGAGCACAATGCTCAGATACCCTGTGGGTCGAAAATTTTGACAAAATCGCTCTATCTGGCACGGTTAAGGAGATAGAAGCAAATTTGTGTTTTGCCATTTTTGGCAAAAATTCGAAAATTCAAAATGGCCGCCATTTTTGGGGAGGGGAAAATTTTTTAAAAATTACCAAGAGTACAATGCTCAGATACCCTGTGGGTCGAAAATTTCGACGAAATCACTCTATCTCGCACGGTTAAGGAGATAGAAGCAAATTAGTGTTTTGCCATTTTTGGCAAAAATTCGAAAGTTCAAATGGCCGCCATTTTTGGGGAGGGGAAAATTTTTGGAAAATTACCAAGAGTACAATGCTCAGATACCCTGTGGGTCGAAAATTTTGACGAAATCGCTCTATCTGGCACGGTTAAGGAGATAGGAGGAAATTTGTGTTTTGCCATTTTTGGCAAAAATTCGAAAATTCAAAATGGCCGCCATTTTTGGGGAGGGGAAAATTTTTTGAAAATTGCAAAGATTGCATTCCTTAGATACCCTGTGGGTCGAAAATTTTGACGAAATCGCTCTATCTGGCACGGTTAAGGAGATAGAAGCAAATTTGTGTTTTGCCATTTTTGGCAAAAATTCGAAAATTCAAAATGGCCGCCATTTTTGGGGAGGGGAAAATTTTTGGAAAATTACCAAGAGTACAATGCTCAGATACCCTGTGGGTCGAAAATTTTGACGAAATCGCTCTATCTGGCACGGTTAAGGAGATAGAAGGAAATTTGTGTTTTGCCATTTTTGGCAAAAATTCGAAAATTCAAAATGGCTGCCATTTTTGGGGAGGGGAAAATTTTTGGAAAATTGCAAAGATTGCATTCCTTAGATACCCTGTGGGTCGAAAATTTCGACGAAATCGCTCTATCTCGCACGGTTAAGGAGATAGAAGCAAATTAGTGTTTTGCCATTTTTGGCAAAAATTCGAAAATTCAAAATGGCCGCCATTTTTGGGGAGGGGAAAATTTTTGGAAAATTACCAAGAGCACAATGCTCAGATACCCTGTGGGTCGAAAATTTCGACGAAATCGCGCTATCTCGCACGGTTAAGGAGATAGAAGCAAATTAGTGTTTTGTCATTTTTGGCAAAAATTCGAAAATTCAAAATGGCCGCCATTTTTGGGGAGGGGAAAATTTTGTAAAAATTACCAAGAGCACAATGCTCAGATACCCTGTGGGTCGAAAATTTTGACAAAATCGCTCTATCTGGCACGGTTAAGGAGATAGAAGCAAATTTGTGTTTTGCCATTTTTGGCAAAAATTCGAAAATTCAAAATGGCCGCCATTTTTGGGGAGGGGAAAATTTTTTAAAAATTACCAAGAGTACAATGCTCAGATGCCCTGTGGGTCAAAAATTTTGACGAAATCGCTCTATCTCGCACGGTTAAGGAGATAGAAGCAGATTGGTGTTTTGCCATTTTTGGCAAAAATTCGAAAATTCAAAATGGCCGCCATTTTTGGGGAGGGGAAAATTTTTGGAAAATTGCAAAGATTGCATTCCTTAGATACCCTGTGGGTCGAAAATTTCGACGAAATCACTCTATCTCGCACGGTTAAGGAGATAGAAGCAAATTAGTGTTTTGCCATTTTTGGCAAAAATTCGAAAGTTCAAATGGCCGCCATTTTTGGGGAGGGGAAAATTTTTGGAAAATTACCAAGAGTACAATGCTCAGATACCCTGTGGGTCGAAAATTTTGACGAAATCGCTCTATCTGGCACGGTTAAGGAGATAGGAGGAAATTTGTGTTTTGCCATTTTTGGCAAAAATTCGAAAATTCAAAATGGCCGCCATTTTTGGGGAGGGGAAAATTTTTTGAAAATTGCAAAGATTGCATTCCTTAGATACCCTGTGGGTCGAAAATTTTGACGAAATCGCTCTATCTGGCACGGTTAAGGAGATAGAAGCAAATTTGTGTTTTGCCATTTTTGGCAAAAATTCGAAAATTCAAAATGGCCGCCATTTTTGGGGAGGGGAAAATTTTTGGAAAATTACCAAGAGTACAATGCTCAGATACCCTGTGGGTCGAAAATTTTGACGAAATCGCTCTATCTGGCACGGTTAAGGAGATAGAAGGAAATTTGTGTTTTGCCATTTTTGGCAAAAATTCGAAAATTCAAAATGGCTGCCATTTTTGGGGAGGGGAAAATTTTTGGAAAATTGCAAAGATTGCATTCCTTAGATACCCTGTGGGTCGAAAATTTCGACGAAATCGCTCTATCTCGCACGGTTAAGGAGATAGAAGCAAATTAGTGTTTTGCCATTTTTGGCAAAAATTCGAAAATTCAAAATGGCCGCCATTTTTGGGGAGGGGAAAATTTTTGGAAAATTACCAAGAGCACAATGCTCAGATACCCTGTGGGTCGAAAATTTCGACGAAATCGCGCTATCTCGCACGGTTAAGGAGATAGAAGCAAATTAGTGTTTTGTCATTTTTGGCAAAAATTCGAAAATTCAAAATGGCCGCCATTTTTGGGGAGGGGAAAATTTTGTAAAAATTACCAAGAGCACAATGCTCAGATACCCTGTGGGTCGAAAATTTTGACAAAATCGCTCTATCTGGCACGGTTAAGGAGATAGAAGCAAATTTGTGTTTTGCCATTTTTGGCAAAAATTCGAAAATTCAAAATGGCCGCCATTTTTGGGGAGGGGAAAATTTTTTAAAAATTACCAAGAGTACAATGCTCAGATGCCCTGTGGGTCAAAAATTTTGACGAAATCGCTCTATCTCGCACGGTTAAGGAGATAGAAGCAGATTGGTGTTTTGCCATTTTTGGCAAAAATTCGAAAATTCAAAATGGCCGCCATTTTTGGGGAGGGGAAAATTTTTTGAAAATTGCAAAGATTGCATTCCTTAGATACCCTGTGGGTCGAAAATTTCGACGAAATCGCTCTATCTGGCACGGTTAAGGAGATAGAAGCAAATTTGTGTTTTGCCATTTTTGGCAAAAATTCGAAAATTCAAAATGGCCGCCATTTTTGGGGAGGGGAAAATTTTTTGGAAAATTGCAAAGATTGTATTCCTTAGATACCCTGTGGGTCGAAAATTTCGACGAAATCGCTCTATCTCGCACGGTTAAGGAGATAGAAGCAAATTTGTGCTTTGCCATTTTTGGCAAAAATTCGAAAATTCAAAATGGCCGCCATTTTTGGGGAGGGGAAAATTTTTTTTAAATTACCAAGAGTACAATGCTCAGATACCCTGTGGGTCGAAAATTTTGACGAAATCGCTCTATCTGGCACGGTTAAGGAGATAGAAGCAAATTTGTGTTTTGCCATTTTTGGCAAAAATTCGAAAATTCAAAATGGCCGCCATTTTTGGGGAGGGGAAAATTTTTTGAAAATTGCAAAAATTGCATTCCTTAGATACCCTGTGGGTCGAAAATTTCGACGAAATCACTCTATCTCGCACGGTTAAGGAGATAGAAGCAAATTAGTGTTTTGCCATTTTTGGCAAAAATTCGAAAATTCAAAATGGCCGCCATTTTTGGGGAGGGGAAAATTTTTGGAAAAATTACCAAGAGCACAATGCTCAGATACCCTGAGGGTCAAAAATTTTGACGAAATCGCTCTATCTGGCACGGTTAAGGAGATAGAAGCAAATTTGTGTTTTGCCATTTTTGGCAAAAATTCGAAAATTCAAAATGGCCGCCATTTTTGGGGAGGGGAAAATTTTTGGAAAATTGCAAAGATTGCATTCCTTAGATACCCTGTGGGTCGAAAATTTTGACGAAATCGCTCTATCTGGCACGGTTAAGGAGATAGAAGCAAATTTGTGTTTTGCCATTTTTGGCAAAAATTCGAAAATTCAAAATGGCCGCCATTTTTGGGGAGGGGAAAATTTTTGGAAAATTACCAAGAGTACAATGCTCAGATACCCTGTGGGTCGAAAATTTTGACGAAATCGCTCTATCTGGCACGGTTAAGGAGATAGAAGGAAATTTGTGTTTTGCCATTTTTGGCAAAAATTCGAAAATTCAAAATGGCTGCCATTTTTGGGGAGGGGAAAATTTTTGGAAAATTGCAAAGATTGCATTCCTTAGATACCCTGTGGGTCGAAAATTTCGACGAAATCGCTCTATCTCGCACGGTTAAGGAGATAGAAGCAAATTAGTGTTTTGCCATTTTTGGCAAAAATTCGAAAATTCAAAATGGCCGCCATTTTTGGGGAGGGGAAAATTTTTGGAAAATTACCAAGAGCACAATGCTCAGATACCCTGTGGGTCGAAAATTTCGACGAAATCGCGCTATCTCGCACGGTTAAGGAGATAGAAGCAAATTAGTGTTTTGTCATTTTTGGCAAAAATTCGAAAATTCAAAATGGCCGCCATTTTTGGGGAGGGGAAAATTTTGTAAAAATTACCAAGAGCACAATGCTCAGATACCCTGTGGGTCGAAAATTTTGACAAAATCGCTCTATCTGGCACGGTTAAGGAGATAGAAGCAAATTTGTGTTTTGCCATTTTTGGCAAAAATTCGAAAATTCAAAATGGCCGCCATTTTTGGGGAGGGGAAAATTTTTTAAAAATTACCAAGAGTACAATGCTCAGATACCCTGTGGGTCGAAAATTTCGACGAAATCACTCTATCTCGCACGGTTAAGGAGATAGAAGCAAATTAGTGTTTTGCCATTTTTGGCAAAAATTCGAAAGTTCAAATGGCCGCCATTTTTGGGGAGGGGAAAATTTTTGGAAAATTACCAAGAGTACAATGCTCAGATACCCTGTGGGTCGAAAATTTTGACGAAATCGCTCTATCTGGCACGGTTAAGGAGATAGGAGGAAATTTGTGTTTTGCCATTTTTGGCAAAAATTCGAAAATTCAAAATGGCCGCCATTTTTGGGGAGGGGAAAATTTTTTGAAAATTGCAAAGATTGCATTCCTTAGATACCCTGTGGGTCGAAAATTTTGACGAAATCGCTCTATCTGGCACGGTTAAGGAGATAGAAGCAAATTTGTGTTTTGCCATTTTTGGCAAAAATTCGAAAATTCAAAATGGCCGCCATTTTTGGGGAGGGGAAAATTTTTGGAAAATTACCAAGAGTACAATGCTCAGATACCCTGTGGGTCGAAAATTTTGACGAAATCGCTCTATCTGGCACGGTTAAGGAGATAGAAGGAAATTTGTGTTTTGCCATTTTTGGCAAAAATTCGAAAATTCAAAATGGCTGCCATTTTTGGGGAGGGGAAAATTTTTGGAAAATTGCAAAGATTGCATTCCTTAGATACCCTGTGGGTCGAAAATTTCGACGAAATCGCTCTATCTCGCACGGTTAAGGAGATAGAAGCAAATTAGTGTTTTGCCATTTTTGGCAAAAATTCGAAAATTCAAAATGGCCGCCATTTTTGGGGAGGGGAAAATTTTTGGAAAATTACCAAGAGCACAATGCTCAGATACCCTGTGGGTCGAAAATTTCGACGAAATCGCGCTATCTCGCACGGTTAAGGAGATAGAAGCAAATTAGTGTTTTGTCATTTTTGGCAAAAATTCGAAAATTCAAAATGGCCGCCATTTTTGGGGAGGGGAAAATTTTGTAAAAATTACCAAGAGCACAATGCTCAGATACCCTGTGGGTCGAAAATTTTGACAAAATCGCTCTATCTGGCACGGTTAAGGAGATAGAAGCAAATTTGTGTTTTGCCATTTTTGGCAAAAATTCGAAAATTCAAAATGGCCGCCATTTTTGGGGAGGGGAAAATTTTTTAAAAATTACCAAGAGTACAATGCTCAGATGCCCTGTGGGTCAAAAATTTTGACGAAATCGCTCTATCTCGCACGGTTAAGGAGATAGAAGCAGATTGGTGTTTTGCCATTTTTGGCAAAAATTCGAAAATTCAAAATGGCCGCCATTTTTGGGGAGGGGAAAATTTTTGGAAAATTGCAAAGATTGCATTCCTTAGATACCCTGTGGGTCGAAAATTTCGACGAAATCACTCTATCTCGCACGGTTAAGGAGATAGAAGCAAATTAGTGTTTTGCCATTTTTGGCAAAAATTCGAAAGTTCAAATGGCCGCCATTTTTGGGGAGGGGAAAATTTTTGGAAAATTACCAAGAGTACAATGCTCAGATACCCTGTGGGTCGAAAATTTTGACGAAATCGCTCTATCTGGCACGGTTAAGGAGATAGGAGGAAATTTGTGTTTTGCCATTTTTGGCAAAAATTCGAAAATTCAAAATGGCCGCCATTTTTGGGGAGGGGAAAATTTTTTGAAAATTGCAAAGATTGCATTCCTTAGATACCCTGTGGGTCGAAAATTTTGACGAAATCGCTCTATCTGGCACGGTTAAGGAGATAGAAGCAAATTTGTGTTTTGCCATTTTTGGCAAAAATTCGAAAATTCAAAATGGCCGCCATTTTTGGGGAGGGGAAAATTTTTGGAAAATTACCAAGAGTACAATGCTCAGATACCCTGTGGGTCGAAAATTTTGACGAAATCGCTCTATCTGGCACGGTTAAGGAGATAGAAGGAAATTTGTGTTTTGCCATTTTTGGCAAAAATTCGAAAATTCAAAATGGTTGCCATTTTTGGGGAGGGGAAAATTTTTGGAAAATTGCAAAGATTGCATTCCTTAGATACCCTGTGGGTCGAAAATTTCGACGAAATCGCTCTATCTCGCACGGTTAAGGAGATAGAAGCAAATTAGTGTTTTGCCATTTTTGGCAAAAATTCGAAAATTCAAAATGGCCGCCATTTTTGGGGAGGGGAAAATTTTTGGAAAATTACCAAGAGCACAATGCTCAGATACCCTGTGGGTCGAAAATTTCGACGAAATCGCGCTATCTCGCACGGTTAAGGAGATAGAAGCAAATTAGTGTTTTGTCATTTTTGGCAAAAATTCGAAAATTCAAAATGGCCGCCATTTTTGGGGAGGGGAAAATTTTGTAAAAATTACCAAGAGCACAATGCTCAGATACCCTGTGGGTCGAAAATTTTGACAAAATCGCTCTATCTGGCACGGTTAAGGAGATAGAAGCAAATTTGTGTTTTGCCATTTTTGGCAAAAATTCGAAAATTCAAAATGGCCGCCATTTTTGGGGAGGGGAAAATTTTTTAAAAATTACCAAGAGTACAATGCTCAGATGCCCTGTGGGTCAAAAATTTTGACGAAATCGCTCTATCTCGCACGGTTAAGGAGATAGAAGCAGATTGGTGTTTTGCCATTTTTGGCAAAAATTCGAAAATTCAAAATGGCCGCCATTTTTGGGGAGGGGAAAATTTTTTGAAAATTGCAAAGATTGCATTCCTTAGATACCCTGTGGGTCGAAAATTTCGACGAAATCGCTCTATCTGGCACGGTTAAGGAGATAGAAGCAAATTTGTGTTTTGCCATTTTTGGCAAAAATTCGAAAATTCAAAATGGCCGCCATTTTTGGGGAGGGGAAAATTTTTTAAAAATTACCAAGAGTACAATGCTCAGATACCCTGTGGGTCGAAAATTTCGACGAAATCACTCTATCTCGCACGGTTAAGGAGATAGAAGCAAATTAGTGTTTTGCCATTTTTGGCAAAAATTCGAAAGTTCAAATGGCCGCCATTTTTGGGGAGGGGAAAATTTTTGGAAAATTACCAAGAGTACAATGCTCAGATACCCTGTGGGTCGAAAATTTTGACGAAATCGCTCTATCTGGCACGGTTAAGGAGATAGGAGGAAATTTGTGTTTTGCCATTTTTGGCAAAAATTCGAAAATTCAAAATGGCCGCCATTTTTGGGGAGGGGAAAATTTTTTGAAAATTGCAAAGATTGCATTCCTTAGATACCCTGTGGGTCGAAAATTTTGACGAAATCGCTCTATCTGGCACGGTTAAGGAGATAGAAGCAAATTTGTGTTTTGCCATTTTTGGCAAAAATTCGAAAATTCAAAATGGCCGCCATTTTTGGGGAGGGGAAAATTTTTGGAAAATTACCAAGAGTACAATGCTCAGATACCCTGTGGGTCGAAAATTTTGACGAAATCGCTCTATCTGGCACGGTTAAGGAGATAGAAGGAAATTTGTGTTTTGCCATTTTTGGCAAAAATTCGAAAATTCAAAATGGCTGCCATTTTTGGGGAGGGGAAAATTTTTGGAAAATTGCAAAGATTGCATTCCTTAGATACCCTGTGGGTCGAAAATTTCGACGAAATCGCTCTATCTGGCACGGTTAAGGAGATAGAAGCAAATTTGTGTTTTGCCATTTTTGGCAAAAATTCGAAAATTCAAAATGGCCGCCATTTTTGGGGAGGGGAAAATTTTTGGAAAATTACCAAGAGTACAATGCTCAGATACCCTGTGGGTCGAAAATTTCGACGAAATCGCGCTATCTCGCACGGTTAAGGAGATAGAAGCAAATTAGTGTTTTGTCATTTTTGGCAAAAATTCGAAAATTCAAAATGGCCGCCATTTTTGGGGAGGGGAAAATTTTGTAAAAATTACCAAGAGCACAATGCTCAGATACCCTGTGGGTCGAAAATTTTGACAAAATCGCTCTATCTGGCACGGTTAAGGAGATAGAAGCAAATTTGTGTTTTGCCATTTTTGGCAAAAATTCGAAAATTCAAAATGGCCGCCATTTTTGGGGAGGGGAAAATTTTTTAAAAATTACCAAGAGTACAATGCTCAGATGCCCTGTGGGTCAAAAATTTTGACGAAATCGCTCTATCTCGCACGGTTAAGGAGATAGAAGCAGATTGGTGTTTTGCCATTTTTGGCAAAAATTCGAAAATTCAAAATGGCCGCCATTTTTGGGGAGGGGAAAATTTTTGGAAAATTGCAAAGATTGCATTCCTTAGATACCCTGTGGGTCGAAAATTTTGACGAAATCGCTCTATCTGGCACGGTTAAGGAGATAGAAGCAAATTTGTGTTTTGCCATTTTTGGCAAAAATTCGAAAATTCAAAATGGCCGCCATTTTTGGGGAGGGGAAAATTTTTGGAAAATTACCAAGAGTACAATGCTCAGATACCCTGTGGGTCGAAAATTTTGACGAAATCGCTCTATCTGGCACGGTTAAGGAGATAGAAGCAAATTTGTGTTTTGCCATTTTTGGCAAAAATTCGAAAATTCAAAATGGCCGCCATTTTTGGGGAGGGGAAAATTTTTGGAAAATTACCAAGAGTACAATGCTCAGATACCCTGTGGGTCGAAAATTTTGACGAAATCGCTCTATCTGGCACGGTTAAGGAGATAGAAGGAAATTTGTGTTTTGCCATTTTTGGCAAAAATTCGAAAATTCAAAATGGCCGCCATTTTTGGGGAGGGGAAAATTTTTTGAAAATTGCAAAAATTGCATTCCTTAGATACCCTGTGGGTCGAAAATTTCGACGAAATCACTCTATCTCGCACGGTTAAGGAGATAGAAGCAAATTAGTGTTTTGCCATTTTTGGCAAAAATTCGAAAATTCAAAATGGCCGCCATTTTTGGGGAGGGGAAAATTTTTGGAAAAATTACCAAGAGCACAATGCTCAGATACCCTGTGGGTCAAAAATTTTGACGAAATCGCTCTATCTGGCACGGTTAAGGAGATAGAAGCAAATTTGTGTTTTGCCATTTTTGGCAAAAATTCGAAAATTCAAAATGGCCGCCATTTTTGGGGAGGGGAAAATTTTTGGAAAATTGCAAAGATTGCATTCCTTAGATACCCTGTGGGTCGAAAATTTCGACGAAATCACTCTATCTCGCACGGTTAAGGAGATAGAAGCAAATTAGTGTTTTGCCATTTTTGGCAAAAATTCGAAAGTTCAAATGGCCGCCATTTTTGGGGAGGGGAAAATTTTTGGAAAATTACCAAGAGTACAATGCTCAGATACCCTGTGGGTCGAAAATTTTGACGAAATCGCTCTATCTGGCACGGTTAAGGAGATAGGAGGAAATTTGTGTTTTGCCATTTTTGGCAAAAATTCGAAAATTCAAAATGGCCGCCATTTTTGGGGAGGGGAAAATTTTTTGAAAATTGCAAAGATTGCATTCCTTAGATACCCTGTGGGTCGAAAATTTTGACGAAATCGCTCTATCTGGCACGGTTAAGGAGATAGAAGCAAATTAGTGTTTTGCCATTTTTGGCAAAAATTCGAAAATTCAAAATGGCCGCCATTTTTGGGGAGGGGAAAATTTTTGGAAAATTACCAAGAGCACAATGCTCAGATACCCTGTGGGTCGAAAATTTCGACGAAATCGCGCTATCTCGCACGGTTAAGGAGATAGAAGCAAATTAGTGTTTTGTCATTTTTGGCAAAAATTCGAAAATTCAAAATGGCCGCCATTTTTGGGGAGGGGAAAATTTTGTAAAAATTACCAAGAGCACAATGCTCAGATACCCTGTGGGTCGAAAATTTTGACAAAATCGCTCTATCTGGCACGGTTAAGGAGATAGAAGCAAATTTGTGTTTTGCCATTTTTGGCAAAAATTCGAAAATTCAAAATGGCCGCCATTTTTGGGGAGGGGAAAATTTTTTAAAAATTACCAAGAGTACAATGCTCAGATGCCCTGTGGGTCAAAAATTTTGACGAAATCGCTCTATCTCGCACGGTTAAGGAGATAGAAGCAGATTGGTGTTTTGCCATTTTTGGCAAAAATTCGAAAATTCAAAATGGCCGCCATTTTTGGGGAGGGGAAAATTTTTTGAAAATTGCAAAGATTGCATTCCTTAGATACCCTGTGGGTCGAAAATTTCGACGAAATCGCTCTATCTCGCACGGTTAAGGAGATAGAAGGAAATTTGTTTTGCCATTTTTGGCAAAAATTCGAAAATTCAAAATGGCCGCCATTTTTGGGGAGGGGAAAATTTTTGGAAAATTGCAAAGATTGCATTCCTTAGATACCCTGTGGGTCGAAAATTTCGACGAAATCACTATCTCGCACGGTTAAGGAGATAGAAGCAAATTAGTGTTTTGCCATTTTTGGCAAAAATTCGAAAATTCAAAATGGCCGCCATTTTTGGGGAGGGGAAAATTTTGTAAAAATTACCAAGAGCACAATGCTCAGATACCCTGTAGGTCGAAAATTTTGACGAAATCGCTCTATCTGGCACGGTTAAGGAGATAGAAGCAAATTTGTGTTTTGCCATTTTTGGCAAAAATTCGAAAATTCAAAATGGCCGCCATTTTTGGGGAGGGGAAAATTTTTTGAAAATTGCAAAAATTGCATTCCTTAGATACTCTGTGGGTCGAAAATTTCGACGAAATCACTCTATCTCGCACGGTTAAGGAGATAGAAGCAAATTAGTGTTTTGCCATTTTTGGCAAAAATTCGAAAATTCAAAATGGCCGCCATTTTTGGGGAGGGGAAAATTTTTGGAAAAATTACCAAGAGCACAATGCTCAGATGCCCTGTGGGTCAAAAATTTTGACGAAATCGCTCTATCTGGCACGGTTAAGGAGATAGAAGCAAATTTGTGTTTTGCCATTTTTGGCAAAAATTCGAAAATTCAAAATGGCCGCCATTTTTGGGGAGGGGAAAATTTTTTTAAAATTACCAAGAGTACAATGCTCAGATACCCTGTGGGTCGAAAATTTTGACGAAATCGCTCTATCTCGCACGGTTAAGGAGATAGAAGCAAATTAGTGTTTTGCCATTTTTGGCAAAAATTCGAAAATTCAAAATGGCCGCCATTTTTGGGGAGGGGAAAATTTTTTGAAAATTGCAAATATTACATTCCTTAAATACCCTGTGGGTCGAAAATTTCGACGAAATCGCTCTATCTCACACGGTTTCTGAGATATTAGCAAATTACTCAAAAGTAGTACTGAAAATACACAATGAAGTACCTAAATGGCTATTACTCATGTACTGACAAAGCTATCAGTCCCAAATGCAATACCAAGCGAGCTATGGACATAACAATCTTGTATTCAAAATTGTAGTAAAATATCTTTAATTATTTTGGCTTAAATGCACGGAAACCAATGGGTACTGAAAATAGCTGTACTTAAGTATTACTCAGTAAGCAAAAGAGGTACAACAGCCAAAAGCAATCCCAAGCAAGCTACTGACCCAATAAGCCTGCATACCAAATTTGGTGACAATAGCTCTAATACTTTTCCTTTAAATGAGCGGAAACCATGCGTGACGCCGGACATCGGACGCCGGACGCCGGACGCCGGACATCGGACATCGGACGGCGAAAAAAGCAAAAATAATATATCCACCCCCCAGGGGGGTGGACATAATAAGGTTCAAGCAGAGGTCTTGGAACTCCTTTAGGTCTAAAAGACCGCCTTGGTTCCAGATACTTTACATGTAACTTGCTTCTGGAAGGGACCAGGTTCCCCTTGCAGAGTGTTCCCTCCCTGACAGTAGGCTGGCTGACTGGTCTGGTAGGTTGAGACAAGTCATCTCACCGAGACCAATGACTGGTATAAAAATTTCTCTGTAACCAATTTCCTGGGGCAGTTACTGGTTCGTCTGAGATTGCCACTTGAACCCTTCAAGGCTTCTGCTGGTCTGTTAGCCAGTCCTGTGGCCCCGCCCAGTACCAGGGCCTGACCGGCTGTAGGTGAAACAATCCTCTGTAACTGGCTCCTGGCAGAACTGGGCGAATTAGACTACATCTCTGCAAGGGTAGGCTTATATGAAACAACTGCCTTCTCCCTGTCCATAACCGTGGAATCAGCAGATTTTCTCTGTAACCAACAATCCTCAGTAACCAGTAAGCCTGGATCCTGGTACCCAATCTCATAAGCCATTTTCAATAGTTTCCATGCAATATAGTCATCATTAAGTGTGAAAATATCTCCAAAAAGACCAAAAAATGGCCTCAGTCAGGTACTTTGGCGGTCTGTGGATGACCTTCAATGAAGAGCTTCAAGATCAAATTTTTGCATGCTTACAGAGGACATATATATGCATTATATATAATAGGAAGCCATAGGATGATCTAACTTTCTGTATATGAGAACTGGGACAAAATGTGAAACAAGAGGAGAGTGCCCGTGAACGGGCACTGTGTCAGCTGACTGAGTGTTTTTGATTTGTGAAGGTGATAATGAGAGGAAAGCATAATTATCAGGGAAAGTGCTGTACAGAAGTACAGTAAATGGTAATTGAACAGCATGTTCGAAAGAAATTCCGACGCTGACAGAAGAAAAGGACAAAAAAGTTGTGCCCTGCAAATGGTATTATGAAGGAAAGTAACAAGGTAACTGTTTAAGTGTAAAACGTAGGTTAAAACATATTTAAAGAAATACTGCAAATGCAGTATCCTCGTTCGGCCTTGAAGAAGGGGTCCAAGGTCAAATCCAACCATGGAAAAACATTCCCAGCCCATGATTTCCTATAGGTTGGTTTACTATCCCAAACCTCTAGGACCAATAATAAGCGAGTTATAAGCACTTTTAAGTTTGGCTGTCCTCATTTGACCTTGAAGGAGGGGTCCAAAGGTCAAATCTCACCACACCAAAAGATTCCCAGCCCATAATTTCCTATAGGATGGTTTACCATCCCAAATCTCTAGGACCAATAATAAGCGAGTTATAGGCACTTTTTAAGTTTCGCTATCCTTGTTTGACTTTGAAGGAGGGGTCCAAGGTCAAATCCGACCACACCAAAAGATTCCCAGCCCATGATTTCCTGTAGGTTGGTTTACCATCCCAAACCTGTAGGACCAATAATAAGCGAGTTATAAGCAATTTTAAGATTGGCTATCCTCAATTGACCTTGAAGGAGGGATCCTATGTCAAATCTGACCACGCCAAAAGAATCCCAGCCCATGATTTCCTATATGTTGGTTCACCATCCCAAACCTCTAAGACCAATAATACGCGAGTTATAAGCACTTCAAGTTTGGCTATCTTCGTTTGACCTTCAAGGAGGGGTCCAAGGTCAAATCTGACCACACCAATAGATTCCCAGCCAATGATTTCCTATAGGTTGGTTTACCATCCCAAACTTCTAGGACCATTAATAAGCGAGTTATAAGCACTTTTAAGTTTGGCTATCCGTGTTTGACCTTGAAGGCAGGGTCCAAGGTCAAATCCGACCACACCAAAAGATTCCCAGCCCATGATTTCCTGTAGGTTGGTTTACCATCCCAAACTTCTAGGACCATTAATAAGCGAGTTATAAGCACTTTTAAGTTTGGCAATCCTCGTTTGACCTTGAAGGAGGGGTCCAAGGTCAAATCGGATCACACCAAAAGATTCCCAGCCCATGATTTCCTAGAGGTTGGTTTACCATCCCAAACCTCTAGGACCAATAATAAGGGAGATATAAGCACTTTTCATGACTGACAAAGAAATGCCTGTGGCGGCCATCTTGCTTTTCAAAATGAAAAAAAATATATTCCCAGTCAAGATTTTATAATGAGGAACATATCCTGCGAATTTGAGATCTCTACCTATAATACCCTTTGTTCTAGAGGGCCAACAAAAGTCCTTGTTTAAAGTTGAATAAACGTCCCTGGCGGCCATCTTGTTTTTCAAAATGAGGCCAAAAATATTCCCAGACAACATAATAACATTTAATAATAACATTTATAATATTTTTTTTGTTAGAGCGGTAATGGTAAAATCTCTCTACACACTGCTGCTATCCAGTGGATACAATGATTTACTCAACAGTGAGAACCTGAATGTAGCTATTGCTCAGCTATGCCATGACACAGAGGTCTGCAATTTCACTATGTTATAGCTGACCAAAAATTATATGTATAACATATTTAAACAAAATACGCTAAATGTAATAGTTTTCAAGTTACAACTGATTTACTCAGCAGTGATAACCTCAAAGTAGCTATTACTCAGCTATGCAATGAGCTACATGTCTGAATTTATACTATATTATAGCTGACCCAAAAGTAGGTGAAAAACATATTTAAGCAAAATACTGTAAATGCAATAGTTTTCAAGTTACAACTGATTTACTCAATAGTGAGAACCTGAAAATAACTATTGCTCAGCTATGCCATGAGCTATAGGTTTGTAATTTCACTATGTTATAGCTGACCCAAAAGTAGGTGAACAACATATTTTAACAAAATACTCCAAATGCAATATTTTTCAAGTTACAACTGATTTACTCAACAGTCAGTACCTGAAAATAGCTATTGCTCAGTTGTGCCATGAGCTACAGGTCTGTAATTTCACTATGTTATAGCTGACCCAAAAGTAGCTGAATAACATATTTACATAAATTTCTGTAAATGCAATAGTTTCCAATTACAACTGATTTACTCAACAGTGAGAACTTCAAAGTAGCTATTACTCAGCTATACAATGAGCCACAGGTCTGGAACTTCACTATGTTATAGCTGACCCCAAAATAGGTGAATAACATATGAAACTAAATACTCTAAATGCAATACTTTTCAAGTTATAAGTGATTTACTTAACAGTGATAACCTAAAAGTAGCTATTACTCAGTACAGTAAAATATATATTCATGATTTTTGTCTTGTGTTCATTGATGTATATATAAGGAGTTGTTCAAAACAAGAACACCTCTAAAATACACTCAAAGAGCGCAAATGCCACATACTAACATGCCCAATTATATAATGGTACTTTTGATGTATCACTTATTACTATACCAAAAATATCCAATATAGGTTATAAACCAAGTCTTTTCAATCAGTATCAGCTTTTCATATTTAATTATTTATACATTCCATGGCTTGGGTCATTGAATGTACACATTCAATGATTTGAGCCATTGAATGTACACTTTCCACAGCTCAGCCATTGAATGTATACATTCAATGATTTGCCCATTGAATGTACACATTCAATAGTTTGTGCTATTGAATGTATACATTCAATGGTTATCCACATTCAATACAACATATACATATGCCATCAAGTAATTTTCCTATTAGAACTACACTAACCCTTTCTCTGCAATATCTGTCATCTAAAGTATACAGCTGCTGACACTAGTATGTAACAGGCCTGCTGGTGACCATAGTTTGTTCTGCTAGATTGTTTCATCAGAGCATGGATATATTGTGGCAGAACATATCACTTCATGTATACAGTGCACGAGTGATGTGATCTTATCAGGGTTCATGTAACATCAGCCACAGCTGTTACTGACACTATAGAAAGCCGGATATTTTTGATAAAATACATACGCATACATATCTACTTTAAGCCTATTATTAGTTATAGTGGCGACTGTTGTATATTTACAATTTACAAGTACATAATATTATGTTATACTATTGACAGTAGACAAATATGCAAGGTGTATACATTTAGGGACTAAATTGTAGAAGGTATATGCCATGACAGAAAGTTTAAATCTGACAAAATTTGAAATTCTGTTGACAGAACTTTAACTCCCAGTATTTCAATGGTTCATAACGGGGTTTTAAACCCTGATGACAAAATTCAAAATGTATTGATATAAGTAGAAGACCATAGTGGGGAAATTATCTGAGTGATGCATATTTACATAATATATCGCAAGAGAAGACAATACAATCAGAATTCAAAGGACAAGGATTGTGTGTTTTGTCTTTTCCAGTGATAAAATTTCAACATATACATGTACATCAAGAGGGCTATTTACTGTCATCAGAGCAAAAGCTCTGTATAAAAATACCTTGCAGGATATCTGTAACTTACATACTTAATGAAATATTTACAACAAAATTCGGAACACTAACACTTGTAACACTAGTTATCCATGCTAAGGGCCGCTGGGTATACAAAAGCAATATTACTTGTTCTGTATATCCTGCTGTTTTTACACGTGTCACAATCTCAGAAACATTTAGAGATGGATTTTACACTGTATCCTACACTAATTGCAGGAGTCAAATGTCATATTTTGCCAAATCCAAAAGAGGTGACTTCTAACGCCACAAATTTTTCATGGTTTCATGGGTTTTTACAGCAAGAAAATTGAAGTGTTATAATGTCACTCAAGTAAATGTTCACAATAGATATTGTAGAAGTGCCTTACACAATATCTTTTAAACTATAGGTATTATGTTTCGAAAGCTATATTTTATTGAACTTTCTCATCAGAGGCTGAACGCTCATGGAGACCAAACCCCCCTTTGTTTGCTTCATGGGTTTTTACCCCACAGCCCTTAAGGGCTGTTGGGGTATTGTTTTCACCCATGGTGTCCGGATGGGCGGGCGGGCGTCCGGGCGGGCGTCCGGGCGGGCGGGCGGCGGGAAATAGTTTGTCCGGGCTGTATCTCAGAAACCGTAAGGTGTAGGAAGTTGATACTTGGTAGGGACATTGGTTAGGGGGTGTAGCTGTGCAACGTCATGGTCTGACCTTGATTTGACCTTTGACCTTGCCGTAGTGACCTTGAGTTTGAAAATCTTGTCCGGGCTATATCTCGGAAACTGTAAGGTGTAGGAAGTTGATACTTGGTAGGGACATTGGTTAGGGGGTGTAGTTGTGCAACGTCATAGTCTGACCTTGATTTGACCTTTGACCTTGCCGTAGTGACCTTGACCTATAAAATCTTGTCCGGGCTATATCTCGGAAACCGTAAGGTGTAGGAAGTTGATACTTGGTAGGGATATTGGTTAGGGGGTGTAGGTGTGCAGCGTCATGGTCTGACCTTGATTTGACCTTTGACCTTGCCGTAGTGACCTTGACCTATAAAATGTTGTCCGGGCTATATCTCGGAAACTGTAAGGCTTGGGAAGTTGATACTTGGTAGGGACATTGGTTAGGAGGTGTAGGTGTGCAACGTCATGGTGTGACCTTGATTTGACCTTTAACCTTGCCGTAGTGACCTTGACCTATAAAATGTTGTCCGGGCTATATCTCGGAAACTGTAAGGTGTAGGAAGTTGATACGTGGTACGGATATTGGTTAGGGGGTGTAGGTGCGCAGCATCATGGTGTGACCTTGATTTGACCTTGCCATAGTGACCTTGACCTATAAAATCATCAGGGCTGTATCTCGGAAACCATAAGGTGTAGGAAGTTGATACTTGGTAGGGACATTGGTTATTGGCTATAGGTGTGTATTATCATGGTGTGAATTTAATTTGGCCTTTTACCTTGCCGTAGTGGCCTTGACCTATAAAATCCTGTTGCACCTTTGGGTCTGTCTTTTGATGCAGATTAAGCAAAAGTCATATTAGAATTTATTAAGAATTTTACTTTCATAACTTCCCATTGTAAGAGATAGAATTTCATCAAGTGAGCCGCAGATTTTACTCCAACACCACACATAAGCATTCATTAAATGTATTACCACTTCTGTATGCATGGTAATATTCAAACCATCTAAACCATAATTCAGAAATGCACATGTATATAAAGAGTGTTGAATTTTAGTTTACTGATTAATGCTGTCATCTTGTCATTGAATTATCTTGTTTTAATACTTCATCTTTATACACATTATCTTTCTTTTAAACATTATTTCTCCATTTAAACATTGTTTGGACCTTTATATAACTGACAGTGCTCTGAAAGTATCCTGAAGTTTGTACTGGTACAGTACTTCTATATCTCATGGTGTTGAAAATATTTCCCAAGGCTGTGGGGTACGGGCATCTCTGATGCTATTTTTTTAATAGTACCAGATGATTTTTAAAATGTCCCTTTTTGGGCAGAAATACTCAATTGGATCTGCACCTGAAAGAAACTTCCTAAGGTGTTGTTTCATTTAAGCTTGGTTATATCTGAATATAGTTCTCTGCGGGGGAGGATCTTCAGTGGGGAAAATTTTGTGATACACTGGTACTCAGGTCAAATACACTGTGTGGTGGATAATAAAAATAGAATTCAAATTTTTTAATATCCAATGGATTAGGATTACTGTACTTATTATGTTTTTTGGGGTTTTTTTCACCCTTCTGTAACATGGTGCATTAGAGACTGGGTTGGGGAGATTTATTTAAATTATAACAGACTAATCCATCACAAAATCTAATTGGAGTTTAATTTCCAATCCATGTATTGAGGACATTGGTCTGAGGTCCAGAAGTTAGGTTATTTTGAAGAAATACATTTTTTCATCCTTTCTCATTTACCTACTCACTCTTTTCTAGCAAGAAAAATGTAATTTTAAGAACTTTATATATTAAGTTTATACTTTGTTCTTACAAGCCATGCTATTGATGACACTAAAATACTGAACGCCTTTCTTTCTACAAGAACACCCATTTATAATTCAGCTAGCCTTGCACAAAAAATCCTGATTTAAATTTCAGTCAACAGAAATTCTCTCAATGTTAGAAAGAATCGGGAATGCCATTGTATCGGTCTCATATGGAGCCGACTTAGGTGGACTTGCTTTTCGGTAGCTGTTAACAGTTCCATTAGGGACATTAGCTGTCTGACCGGGCAGGTCGGTTCGAAGAGCAGATTGTGAATCTTTAAGTTTAGGGACTGCCAACATTCTAGTATTAGTCAGAGCCTGCCCTTCCTGAGGTCGAACTGGTAACCTACAAAGTCGAAGACCTGTTTGAGCTCCAGTTCTGATTTGTCTGTGTTTACTATCCAGCCCAGCTCCCGACACAAAGCTACTAGGGTCTGTGTGTGCTGGAGACAGTCTTGTTGGAATGTGGCTCTGACCAACCAGTCACAAAGGTACTGGTGGATTCTTATACTCCTGTGTTGTTTATCTCCTTCACCAACACCGTGAATTTCAAAGGAGCTACAGACAGACCAAATGGTGGAGCATTAAATTTGTAGGACTGACCTTGAATGTGAAAATGCACGTACTTCCTGGATTGTGTGTGTATTGGAATGTGGAAATAGGCGTCCTTGAAGTCTATGGATGTTACCCATTCTGTATCTTGAGGGAGGTGCTGATATTTTCTAGTGTTTCCATTTTGAATTTCTGTTTTTAGAAATCTGTTCAGGGTACTGAGGTCCAAGATAGGTCCCCACCTATTGTTTGGCTTGGGAACCAAGAATAGTCAGCTGAAGAAGCTAAAAGATTTCTGAGTTCTGACCATTTCTTCTGCTTGTTTTTGCAAGTTACATGATCTGAACCATGACACTTTACATTTCCAAAGTCTCTGCTCCCTGGGGTTTATACAGAAACTGTCATTTACAGGACGACTGACCCTAAGTCGGTCAGGAGGAGTAACTGGATGTCTTGCGCCGACCTTTCTTGTTCTGGCCATGTGCACCGATGGCTTTCCAAGCTGATTGGCCGGACCAACTGCCTTCATGAGATGACTTGCTGGATTTCTTGTAGGGGTGATAATGTCCCTTCTTGTGAGATGAAAAAACCAGTGTAACTTTGGTGCTCCTAATGGGCTATGTCATCTTCTGCTTTCTTGACCACATTGACCGGAAATGATGTAGCTGCATGTAAGTGAGGCTTAGGCAGCAGTCCTGAGAGCAGGCATAGTATACTGGTTTAAACTTGGACAGGTGTGGCAAAGTCTTGACCATTGCTAGACTGATGCTCTGGTCAAAGTCCATGGTATACTGTAGCTTATCTGTGGCAGTCTGGAATCTGGAGAAAAATTTGTCCTGCAGCCTAGTAAGGTATCTATTGAACCCTGCGGCCTGGTAGCATAATTTATTATTATGAAGTTGGATTCTTTAACCACCCTCTCCCACTTTCTCAGGGTTTCATGTGAGATGGGTCTTGATGTTGGTGGTGTAGATGCCAAGTCTGAAAATCTTGCAATCCAGCAACTGAACTGTTATGATGGGCCGACTGGTTATATCATAGGACATTGATCTGGAGCTTGCTTCTTTGTAAGTGTGGATTCTGTACCATTTACTCTGTGACCTGGGAGTCTTTATGAACAAGTCACATTGTAGTCCACTGGGTTCAGAGGTTCTTCAGGGGTAACCATCCCCTAATGTGATGTTCAGTCTGTCCAGTTTTTGCAAAGCCACTCACTGGTGGTTAAGTTAACTGATATTTTGCCAGTAGAGTGTTGCTTTGGTTTGGCAAAGAGTTGACAAAATCGAGAATGTGATTCCAGCCCATACATGCCTTGTACAGTCTTCTGGTAGGTCTGTTCTTCAGAAAGCACCCAGTCCAGTTTGGCAGTAGTAGAATTTTAGTTTGGATCTGACAACTCAACTTCTTCAGATTGTCAGATATCCAAAGTTTCCGTGAGATCAGTCTACATGTCAGCCTCCAGGTCAGATTAAATTTCTGGTTGGTGAGGTAACAACCGACATTGAGGGCACTTGTTTCTGCTGTACAGGAGCCTGGTCGGTGCCGGTCTGATTGGTAGGATTGATCAATGGCAGGAATGGCCTAACACAGTCAACTGCTATGGTGTGGCCAGCTGGGCTTTCTGGTAAGTGGTTAAAACATTACATAAAGAGAATGAAATGAAAATAAGTCAATATCTGAAGTATTTTAACAATTTTCTGTGATTTTCGAGAGCTTTCCAAAACGCGTCTATACTAAGGCCGCAATGATTCTTCGGTTACTCGGAAACGAAACGATTCAGTTCAATACTCGAGTCAAGAAAAGTGAACCGGCTATTCGAAAACAACTAAAAATAGACGTAAAATCTACTGCAAAATTATTTTTTTTCTTTAAATATGTGAATATATTTATATATTTTACTAATATAAGGTGTTTCAGTTTTTTATATTTTAAGCATTTGCAAACTTAATTGTATGTGCAACAATGTTTTTAATAGACGGCAATTTTATATAACGTATTTCGAAGACGCCTCAAATCTCGCAATATAAAAATGGATAAAATTTTCTTATATTTTGCATTATAAATGCGTCTTTTCCCCAAAATTCAATAAATTATCAAAATTCTTTCCTATTGTGTGCCTTTTAACCATTTTACAAGGTGTGGTATATCAAAATATGATGTAGTTTATTTCGTGGGTGATAATCAAGCGAATAACCGAGTCCAAGTCAGTTCTTTTAAAACGAGTAATCGAGGCGCATTTTCGGACTCGCTTGCAGCCCTAGTCTATACTGCACATGCCCAAAACAAAAAAGATGCTATGACATCCCATTCTCTAGCCAGGAAGGAAGGAAGTACTGCACAACACCTAGCAAATGGTGGTAAACTAACTGGTCTCGCCGGTAGGAGATACAGGACATCTATTGATGACGATTGGTGAGGACGTCCGGCGCCAGCAATATAGCTTATTGTCCAGCAGGTAAGATGTATTAACGTAATAAATATCTAAAATATGTCCTTTTCACATTCTGTACTTGTAGCCTGAACTTCTCAAATTAGTCATAACCGAAAAAGATGACGTCCTGCAATTTGATTTACAGAACACATTGTAACATGTACTTGTATCTGAAACTCTCTAGTCCCTTGAGATCCCAATGAACAGGATTGCCATATACAAGTGACACTACCTACCTTCTGGTAAGTTAGACTGTATAAAATCACACACTTCTGTCATAGTGTCCTCTGACTCTGACTCTACAGTCAGCTTCACCTTATAGTAACTGAAAAAAACAAGTGAAATATTTACATAATTGTTATTTAATTTAAACATTTAATTTTGGGGAGGAATCGTGTGTCAATATTTTAATATTGACTGATACAGCGTCCTACATTTTAAAATCAGTACCAAAAGCCTTTGTTTAAACATCATTTCTAATGCCAAATTTTGTTTTTATACTTAATATATTGATCTATTTCATATTTTCATCATCAATTTTCAAACGTTGGAGGATGAATGATGCACTGATGAAATGACACATTTTCAGGCATAAATGAATACTTCAGTTACTTCATTGTTATTGGAATTACTTATCATTCCTAACAATTGTTATTCATTGGAGTTATCCGACGTATTGGGGGCAATTATTACAGATATTAAGATATATTCGGCATTTAAAGAAACCCTTTAGGAGAACTTTCTTTTATGTAGAATGTTTACAACAGATATCCTGATTAGCATATTTTACAGACACAATAATCAGTTGAATCTAGATTCCTCAGATTAATGGATCTTGATGTGGTGCAGATGGACTCATGATCCAGAGTGCTAATCTAATGATATTCTCCCTCTCTGGATCAATGGATATAGTTTGCTTGGATTACGCCGAATACTGAATAAATTGCAAATTTTAATTAGTAAATTAAATTTTTATTAGTTAATACCTTACCTACCAGACGATAGCTATAGCCCGGCGCCAGCCGGTCCCGCCAAACGAAAGAAAAAGACGTCCCGGGTTTCACCCCCGGCAGGACCGGCACACTACAATCCACTCGCCAGGTGGCCTAGTTCCTGCCTCACTCGCCAGAGGGACGTGACGTCATAGCATCTTTTTCGTCCCTAAGATTGAATGATGAAGGCTGGAAGCGGGGAAGGCCGGGTGGGAATTTCCTGTCTGGTAGGTAAGGTATTAACTAATAAAAATTTAATTTACTAATTAAAATTTGCAATTTCATTGCGTTAATACATCTTACCTACCAGACGATAGCTAGAATAACTACCCAGTGGAAGGAGGGCAGCCTTCTGAGGATTGGAGAAACTCTTATATTATACCTAGGTGTGAGGTTCTAGTCCTTTGAGGAGACATGTTAGTCTCAAGGGTAACTAGACCCACCTGCCCCCCCCCCCCCCCCCCCCTTTTGACTGCTCTGAGGGGAGGAAGAGAGTAAGAGTTCAAGTCAATGATTCCCACGGTTAACCTGGAAGAGAGGGAAAGTCCTATACCCAGAGGATTACTCTGAAGTAAAAGACTTTGAGAAGCCAAGGCCTAGGCTAAAAGTGAGCCTACACCTAAAACTAACTAGTATGTACACTATATATAATTATATACAAAGAAGCTTAGGGGACTAGTGGTGGATTTGCTGGGCAGCCACCACAGGACCCAAGTGAAAAAGCTCCTTATCTGCCCAGGCAACATCCTTAAGGTAAAACTGTGTAAAGGTGTTGTGGGACTTCCAGTGGCATGCTGCTAGAATCTGGTCCAGAGATATGCCACCTTGAAAGGCTTTGGAGGCCGCAAAGGCCCTAACATCATGGGCCTTAACCTGATGTAAGGTCAAGGAATCTTGGTAAGAGAGATCATAACACAACACTACTGTTTGTTTGATCCAGGACGAGATAGTGGCAGGAGAGATGTCCTTGTTAAACCCTTGTTTGAATGAAACAAAAACTAACTCCTTTCCCGTTCTTAGGTCCTGCGTTTTGTCCAGGTAGTAGCGAAGAGCCCGAACGGGGCAAAGGGATCTGTCTTCCTTTAAAGACTTATCCAGAGTGGGGGCTAAGGCTGGAATGACCACAGGGGCCACGCACTCTGGTCCCTCTTTTGCCAAGTGATTTTTCGCCAAGAAGCTTGGTGAAGGGTAGAGGGAAACTTTGGACCAGTCAGCTTGGTGTCTGATATTTTTGTTTAACCAAGCGTGAATCTCACTCCTGCGTTTTCCTGAAGCCAGGGCTAGGAGAAAAACAGTTTTGAAAGTAAGGTGCTTCAGAGAAGCCTTTCTGAGTGGTTCAAAAGGCGCTTTTGTAAGCTGGTGTAAAACCAGGGAGAGGTTCCAAGCAGGAACCCCCCGGCGCCCTTTGGGTCTATCTCTGTGAAAACTGTCTAACAGTCTAGTCAAATTTTCATCCTTGCCGACATTAACCGAGGTATTTCCCAGTTTGTCTGCAATGGCTGACCTGTAACCATCAATAGTGCTGGGCTGGAGATTCTTCTCCTGGAAAAGGTGCAGGAGGAAATCTGCTATTTGTTTAATAGATGGGTTCCTGAAGTCCACCTGACTTGTTTCACACCATCTGACAAAAACGGCCCACTTCGCTTCGTAGACTGTTCTGGTTGAACGTCTTTGAGGCGCCTCAATTCTTGACGCCACTGGGCTAGAGAACCCCTGCTCCTTGATTGTCTGGGCTCTAGGAGCCAGGCATGGAGATTTAGGTTTGTCAGATCCCTGTGACGTGCCTTGTTGAAAGGTTGGGTCACTAGATCTGGGTGGTGTGGAAGACAAAGAGGAACCCTCGCAGATAGTTCCACTAGGTCCCAAAACCAAGGCATGTTGGGCCATCCCGGGGCAATCAGGATTGCTCTGCGATACCAGTGATCTGACAGCTTGCTGACCACCTGCCCCATCAGAGACACTGGGGGGAAGAGGTACATGTCCAGGTCCTCCCAGGATAATGTCAGAGCATCCACTGACCAGGCCTTTGGGTCTGGAATTGGGGACACAAATTGAACTAGCTTGCAGTTGTACCTTGTTGCAAACATGTCCACTCGGGGATAATGCCAGGTTTGACAAAGGAGGTCGAAGGTCTCTTGATGGAGGGACCACTCCGTCTGAATGACCTGCCTTTGGCGAGACAATTTGTCTGCAATTACATTCAGACGGCCTGGAATGTGTCTGGCCTTCAGTACTATTTGATTGAGGCTGCACCAACATAGGAGCCGCCAAAGAAGGGCACAGAGTGAGCCTGACCTCATACCTCCTTCCTTGTTGATGTATGCCACAACCGTGGTGTTGTCTGTGGCAATTAGGACGACCTTTCCTTGCACTAAATGTTGGAATCTTTTTAGTGCTAACAACACGGCTTTTAGTTCTAAGAAGTTTATGTGCAACTTGCTTTCGGGCACTGACCAAGTACCGCTTGCTGTGAAGTCGCCTAAGTGAGCACCCCAGCCTTCTTTTGAGGCGTCTGTAAAGATTTGAACTGCGTGTCGCAGGGGGTGTAAGGGCTGACCCTTTAGGACATTTTCCTCTTGGGTCCACCACTGCAGGTACTGATGGAGAGACCTCGGAATTGGGATCTCCTTTTCCAGAGATTCTGGGACTCTCCAGTGTTTCTTGAGGTGCCACTGAATAGGTCTCATGTGCAGTCTGCCTAGGGTCACCTGTTTTTCTGTCGCAGTGAGAAGACCTATAAGAGACATGAAAGTTCTCACTGGGCAAGATCTGTTCTGTAAAAGCACTGTTATTTTCTGTTGAAGGGTTTCCCAACGATTTTGAGTAGGTCTGACTACTCCGTTGAGTAGGTCGTACTGGTAGCCTACGAAGTCGAAGACTTGTTGGGGTTCCAGTTCTGATTTTTGCATGTTTACCATCCAGCCCAACTCCTGGCAGAGGGCTAGGAGGGATTGGGTTCCCTGGTGGCAAGATTCTTTGGTAGGGGCTCGAATCAACCAGTCGTCTAGGTACTGGTGGATTCTTATACCCTGTGACTGAGCCATTAACTTGACCTCTTTGACCACACCAGTGAACTCCATGGGAGCTGTTGACAGGCCAAAGGGAAGTGCCCGAAACTGGTACAACTGGTTCTGAAAGTGGAACCTGAGGAATTTTCGGGATGTGTAGTGAATTGGGATGTGGAAGTAGGCGTCGCTGAAGTCTAGCGATGTCACCCACTCCTCTTGTTGTAGAGAGGTCCGGATTGTCTCTGGAGTCTCCATTTTGAATGTTTTTACGCATAAAAACTGATTTAGAGTACTGAGATCCAAGATTGGCCGCCACTTGTGGTTCGGCTTTGGGACAATGAACAGTCTGTTGAAAAAGGCTAGTGAGGTTTGAACCCTGACCCTCTCTACTGCCTTTTTCTCGATCAGAGCTTGTACAGCTGCTTGCAAGTGGGAGTCTCTGATGGGGTTTGCATAGCCACTTACTATCAGGGGATCCCTTACTAAGGGAGGTCTTACTTTGAAGGGAAGAACATAAACCTCCTTTAATATGGACACTACTTTTGGGTTTGCACCCTTGTGAGCCCATATTTCCCAAAAACTCTGAAGACGTCCCCCCACTGGTTGGACACTTGCAACATTGGGGACATTTGGAACATTTGGAGCAGAAACAAAGTGACCGACAAAAGAAGCACTTTTCACACACTTTATTTGACTTTTGATCTTTAATTTTGGTCTTACGTCTTTCTTTTGCGACTGCCACCTTGTTACAGTAGGTACACGACATACAACATGATAAGAAACATTTGTTGGAACAGATACAAAAGAGTTTCTTGTTATGACACTTTGTACAGAACTGACTGGCCGGGCCACCGGCACCGGACTTGACTTGCAGTAATTGTCATTTATACTGTGTCTTCTCATGAGCCATCTTGGTACCACGTCCGGGTTGACCACCCCGGCCTCTGCCCCGGCCTCTATTGCGGGAACCAAACGCTTTCCAAGCTGGTAGTTCCTTTCCGGCTTGAGAAGTTGTTTTAGCAGTGTCTTGAGGTTTCCAACCAGTACTGTAGGGTTGGTATCTCTGTTTCCTGCCTCTACCGGCGAACCCCCCGCGGCCCGGGCCGGGCTGGGAAGTACGTCGGGAAGCTTCTAATTGGTTTATTTCATCCTCAGCTTTTCTAATAGCAGCATCTGGAAATAGCCCATATCCATTCAGGGGGCAATTTCTCAAGGAATTGAAAGTATCTGGTTTAATCCCCGGTTTCACAGCTTCCAAGTATGAATCCCTACGGAGTAGGGTTAAATTTGCCATCTGCACAAATGTAAAGTCTGCCAAATGTTGTAGAGATTTACCCATGGCGAAACTGACATTCTGGTTAAATGAAGATAAATACAAAAGTTCATCCAATGCACCTTGAGCTTTGACAGAAGACTTGCCTTTCTTAAGTTCACTTTGTAAAATATGCAATTGTTCTTGGAAGGCATCCTGTATCTTGGTAATACAGCGATTAAACCCCGCTGACTGGTTGCAAATATATGAAGACTCTTTTGCTGCTTTCTCCCACTTACGCATAGTGTCTTGTGATAGTGGGCGGGATGGAGGCTGAGGAGATGCAGAAGATATGGTTGAAATCCTGGGGAATGAACTATTTATCTTCGCCGCATCATTTGGCCAAGAATTCACTGATTTACCCGGCCTAGTTGGATCTGTAGGCTCCGCCGGGTGTATCCCATACCATCTGCTCTGGGATTTGGGGGGTCTGAGGAATTGGTCCACATGCAGGCCACCTGGATCACTAGATTTTGAAGGATAACCTTCTATCAGTACAAGGTTTAGAGTCTCTAGTTTTCGGCACAACCAATCTTCCGGAGGAAGATCCACAGAAATCTTGCCCACAGGTTGAGAACGGTGACCTGCCCAAGGATTATCAGTGCGGGATTGAGGAGAAAACTCCAGGTCAGGAATGTGTGTCCATCCCATGAACGCGCGGACGCCTCTCACAGTCTCGCGGTAATTTTGATCTTCACTGAGGACCCGGTCCGGGTCTGAGGTTTCTAAGTCTGGGGATTCCTCTGCGTCAGATAACTCACCCTCTTCAAATGTTTCCTGAGGATTGACATCGCGGAAGGTGACCGGCCCGGAGCCGGAAGAAGGTTGTTGAAATGCAGCTTGAGAGGAAGCAGACATAGCAGCTGACGACACAGTAGCCACCGGAGCAGGGTGTTTAAACATAGGTTCTGCTTCCGGGTAGAGGTTTTGAAGTGGAGATTGTCTGTCAGCAATTGAAAAATCCTGATCTCTAGGCTCATCCGGGCCAACAGCCGGACCGGCTGGGCCGGAAGAAGCCGAAGTAGAGACAAAAAAGGGTGTCTGGGAAAGAGCACCTGCTGGAGCAGCATGAGAGACCGGTACTTTGACCGGAGAAAATGTTGGATTTTGTACAGGTGAGGAGCGATGTCCTAAAGTGATAAGCGCCTCAAGCCTGGCCATACGAGTGGCCCACTTTTCGTCCAGTTCCTGAAGATCTTTCTTAAACTGAGGCACAGGAAGGGACAAATCCGGAGCAGGAGAAACAGATACAGCAGGTTCTTGTTCTGGTTGGGCATCAAGTACTACCACAGAAGACGGATCGACTAACACTTCCTTTGCTTTAGCCTTTTCCTTTCTGAGTTTATAGGTAGCAGTACTTAACTTGAGCACTTGCTCCGGTGTAAGGACACTGCAAAAGTCACACTGCAGATTCTGAACACAAGGGTCATCACCCTGTCCTTTCTCGCGACAACGCGCACACCTACTATGTTTGTCAAATGAAGCCATAATGATAGAACAGTGATAGAACAGTTAACTAATGGCAACACTTCCGACACAAATTAAACAGATATAACACAATATAAAAACTAAAGAGTTCACAGATAAAAATCCACAACTTTAAATATCGCGCCAAACGAAAAAGATGCTATGACGTCACGTCCCTCTGGCGAGTGAGGCAGGAACTAGGCCACCTGGCGAGTGGATTGTAGTGTGCCGGTCCTGCCGGGGGTGAAACCCGGGACGTCTTTTTCTTTCGTTTGGCGGGACCGGCTGGCGCCGGGCTATAGCTATCGTCTGGTAGGTAAGATGTATTAACGCAATGAAAGACATTTTTCATGAAGTATCAAACAACATATCAACCTTTAGTTCAATGAACTTTATAAAGCTTACACTCTTTAACATTCACGCAAAATATGTAAAGACACATTTTTCACAAATCAACCAATATTTTGATAGAATTATAAATCTACAAAGCAATTTTACATTTCACAAATCTAGCCAATCTGATGAAACCAGATCATAATCAAAACTGTTCATATCTGTCAGATTTTCATCTATAAAATTTGTGCTAATATAAGTGGAATGTTGGATGTATCTATTATCGTATTGAAGATTTAAGTCCGCTGAGATCACATAATACATTCTATAAGCAGTACCTCCATTACCCACAGAATGAAAGTATAGCATTTACTGGTAGTGCATACATTTTTCGGCTATGTTGACATCAACAGTGAGTTGTTTTTGTTGTTTTTTTTTGGTTTTTTTTTTGGGGGGGGGATAAAATTGTCTACTAAAAATTCTAATTCTCAGATACCAAAATAGTTTTGTTCTTGTGTATCATTAACCGAAGAGACCCACTAACAGGGAGTGAAGTTATCAAAACAAAACATGGTAGGTCTGTGCAAAAATACATTAAAAACTACAAACATACAAGATAAAAGTTTACGGGTTTCGTCAGATTTAGGGTTTGTTTATTGGTGTGTGGACTATAACACTGCTTACACTAATAACTATTGGACATTGTACTGATTTGTGCTTACTCTACTGTTTAATATAATTATAGATGTGCAAGCTAGTGGGTACATCGTTCATTGAGACTGGCAATATTTATTGTTTTGAGACAGGCTTGCTGATATTGAACTGAAAAAACATGTATCAATATCGCCATTTTATATCTGCTTATAAAGTTAAACTTACAATGTAAATATTTGAAATAAGCCCTAAATCTGAAGAAATTGTACACTTTTATCACGTACTTTTGTAGATTTTACTGTGATTTGATCAGAACCACTATGTTTTGTTTTAGCGGTTGGAGAAATGGAAATACCAAAATATTTTTGGTACCCCTGATTCAGACTCCTCCCCCTCTTGATATCTACTGACATTCAAATGCTTCTGCTTAATCTTATTGCGCCTCCATATTTGTACACGTGTATAATTTAAAAAACAAAACACTAAAAAAATTTATTTCACTTCAATATTACATACCTTGCCATGGTACTTTCATAAACATTTCCAATCCATTACTACAGAGTTTTCAACCTTAATAACACATTTTTCTTTACAATTTGCACTGCAATTAAATCATGTTTTTTTTTAATTTCAGTCTTCTTAATTTTTCCCAAGTAAACTACTGTACATTGATAGTTTTCTTTCAATGAGAAAACGTCTCACAAATGCTCACAATCTGTACTCCACTTTGACAATACACATGTCTCTGCCTTGACAGCCATTAATTCAAGCCATCAAAACTTCATACTAAGTTCACACTTCTCTTTCTATTCTATTCTATACTTTTATAGCGCTTAATCACTGCCAAGGCAGACTCTAAGGTATGACACCGAGTCCAATTCAATAATCAAAATTCCAGAGACATAGCTAGGTCGACATCACAGAGATGCTGGGAAATTTAGATACTAAGATGGGAAAGCTTTATCAAAGAGACAGGATTTTAGTTTTTTTCCTGAAACAGGCAAGAGTTGGAGCAGAATGTACATCATCAGGCAAATCATTCCAGAGTGTGGGAGCATCAAAAGCAAAACTGTGACCAAAGTGTTTTTTTTTTATATTAGTGTACACATGGGTAGAATTGAGGAACCTCCAGGAAACTCTTCTCTGGGAGGTTGTATCTTGTGCCATACCTTCCGCAACGAATAGACAGATGAGGGCTGAAATAGTTTGGGTGATCACTGTGAAGAAACTTACAAACCAAAGTGGCTGTTTTAAAAATTACACTGAAATTCAACTGGCAAACCAATGGAGTTTTTTTTAGAATAGGACTAGCCCGTGAGTATCTATTGCAATTGGTGACAATCCTCCCGAGTGTATTTCCTCCGTTCAATCATCTGCGATGTTAACACAATTTAATATGCACATGGTATTACGTGTGTTAAAATCTGAAATAAAGATCACCATCATGCTTAAATGTGGTCATGCTTCTTTTATAATTGTGTCATACTGGAAATAGATATTATAGTATTTTTACATGTTAGAATGTATCACAGAAGTGAAAGCCCTTTGAAGTCTAGAAGACATGTGACCTTCACCTGGGACAAAACCACAACCATACTTCAGATTTGCACCACAATAATACTCAACAATTTAAAACATCCAGTGTGACCATTGTAATAAACCCAAAAGCAATGCTTTTGAGAAAATAATGGTCTGGTGACAACACTCTTAAAAGCTGTACACTGGGGCCTCTTATCAGAAAAATGTGAACAGGTTGAATGAAAACTGTATTCAAAGCATTTTCAATGCATTTCTATTCTTACACTTTTTCACACAAGTTTTCAGTCAACCTGTCTCTGGTTTGATAACAGACTACTGTAAACTACATAATTTTGCCAGCACCTTAGTTTTTACAAACGTTCACCATGAACTATTTATAAAATACCAGATTGATATAGACATCCTATAAGGAGCTGATATCAACAAAGGGATAGTTCAATTGCCAGAAAAAGCCTGTGTCCATGTTAGAGTATGATAGGGGAGAAAGACAATGGTGGAGGCTAGGCTAATCTGAACAGGTAAGGCTTCAACTGTTGTCTAAATCCAGTGACATTATATGGGGTTCTGACGGCTTGAGGGAGCTTGTTCTATTCAGTAGGAGCAGCTACTGCAAAACTGCATATCCCCATGGGTCTAGTCAAGGAAACTGAGAGGTGGTTTGCCAGATGTGAGTAAAATATACCAGTCTATCTGTTGTTTGTGTATTGCCGGAAATCACTTATTTCATTACAAGTAACTGTACAACTGCCAGATTTGACATGCAATTTAGTGTTGGTGCCCTCACAACAGATCATGAGGGTTGGGTATCTAAACCTGTTTGTATCTTATCACCAATACTCCTTATCGCATTGAAATTGTATAGGTTTCATATAGGTGTCAAAAGTCCTTAACACACCAAGTTCAAGATTGGATGAGATAGGTTCCCCGATAAACTGGGTATTTCATAGTCCAATCCTGAGGATCCCATCCTTCTTGGCAAATTTTTGCACTTATCTACCCCTATCCTTCTCAAATTTAAAGTCAGGGCCTCTGTCCTGACAGTCCTTGAATATGGAACCAGACTCACCTCATCTTCTCTTATTTATCAGTACTTCTGTTTAAGCACAAACATGCATAAATTTACTTTGAAATCTAGTGATTTACCCAGATATAATTTACAGAATGACAGAAGGTACAGACTAATGCAGAAGTATTTGTAAAAGCAAATATCAATATTTTATCCATATATGATGCTACTCTTTATTTCTTCCACTATTTCAAAACAAAAATGGCGAATTTCCTGTTTTTTACTTGTCGCTGCGCATGCACAGGATCAAAAGGTTGAGAGGTGAAGAATTTGTGAGGTTATAAGGTCACGCAAGAGCATTGTGATGTATTTCAGCATTGTTTTTCTATATTATCGCCCACGGAACTGTGAATTGGCTCGTTTTAACTTACCCTCAAAATTTGCACTGACTCCCAGCTTTCAAAGCAGGAGGTCATTCAACCTATGAAAAAAAGTGCACTGCTTATATAGCAGTTAGCAGTATACTTTGGATGCCACATATAAACTAGATTGGGCCAACTCGGCGCCAACATATCCCCAGACAGGTCATCACTCACGCCACAGGTTTTGATCGGGAATTTTTTAAAACATAATTACCCATTATTATATGAACTTCAGCACATCAATCTACTCTGTTTATATCTCCCCAAGGAAGATGGTGTATCCCCAGACGCCGAATACATAACTCAAATTATATTTTCAATCTTCCTGCAATGATAACTCTAAACCTATTTTCAAAGTATTTAAATGATTGATGATTGAATGTCCATTCTAAAATAATAATCCCAAAAGAGCATATCTGTTTCTATATTTGTTGACAAATAAAATATTATTTTTAACTCAACTCATCATATTTTTCAATCTTCCTTCAAAGTATTTAAATGATTGATGATTCAATGTCCATTCTAAAATTCATAATCCCAAAAGCGCATATCTGTTTCTATATTTGTTCACAAATAAAATATTATTTAAAAAAAAATTATTTATATTATTATTTTATTATATTATTTTTAGAATTTGCAAATTGTTTTCAGTTATTCATTTCCTCTATACCTATATATGTGGTCCATATATATGCAACCTAAATATGTGACACAATCTCAGTTCTGACTCCCCTTTGTGTTATATGTAATGAAGCCCACCACCTCCCACCCCCACCCCTCTCCCCTTCTCCACACCTCTCTCACTATTACACAAGATCTGCAACCCCATTGAGTTCTTTGTTTCTCATCTGATATCATTAAATACCTTTGTTTATTTAGTGTCACTCAATATAGCTGGAGGTCCCAGAGGTGGGTGGGGGGAATCCGGGTGGGGGATGTGGGTTGAGCATAAATGGTAAACAAACAATCTATATAAAAGGGGTACTCAAATACAAAAAGAATTGAGAATTTTAAGTATGTGATTATCAACTGAAATGAGTTCATAACTGTAGGAGCTGTGCCAAAATTAACTGAGGCAAGTTGAATAAAACTGGGCTAGTTGAGGGTTAAAAATCCCCTAGTTTTACTACATAAGGATATAATTTCATTAATATTGGGACTTCAAGCTCACTTAAAGTGTCCATTTTGTCTACTTCAATATGTTTCACCAGTTTCATTTTAAAAAGTGAAAAACTCAGCAAGCAGAGGTATAACACACAAAAATAAGTTCTTAAAAGACTAAGATAGCCATAACATTATTAATATTCAAAATTTAAATAGACAGGCATTTCCTTTTAAAAATTCAAAGATTTCAGCTCTATAACCCACATAGTTTGACAGTTACTGGGCTTTAAAGTGGCATAATATCCATAAATTGGGTTTCTGTGGGCATTTTACAATTGTTAAAGAGACCTTAGCAATTAAACTACAGATCTGAAACTTTTTGGGGGGACATACATAACAAACAAAAATCATATATAATACAGTTTAAGACTTGTCACACTAAGCATTTCCAAATAACAGGGCAAAATACGGAAAAAATGTCAAAAAAGGCACTTGGGCGAGTGTCTATGGCCCTCATACACAGGTTAAATGTCTACTAAAAACCTTGATTTTCGGCATATGTAAAAAGGACATAATAATGCATTCCCAGATGGGATTTCAGCTCCATCAATCACATAGTTTAACAGTTACAGGGCTTAAAGGTGGTAAAAAGTCCAAATATTGGGTCATTGTGGGCCTTTTAGAGATCTCGATGTGGCTTTCAAATTAAAGCTTCAGACTTAAAATTTGTTACATACTAAGATTACACATAGAATATGTATCTAATAAAGTTTGAAACTTCTCAGACTTACCATTTCCAAGTTACAGAGCAAAATATGTGAAAAATGTCTTAAAAGGGTCACTCAGGTGGGTGTTTAAGGTCCTCATACACAGGTTAAATGTCTACTTGAAGCCTTGATTTTTGGCACATGTAAAAAGAACATAATAATGTATTCCCAGATGAGATTTCAGCTCTATCAGTCACATAGTTTAACAGTCACAGGCCTTAAAATTGGCAAAAAGTCCAAATACTGGGTCTTTATGGGGCCTTCTAGAGACCTAAATGTGGCCTTCAAATTAAAGCTTCAGACTTAAAATTTGTCACATACTAAGATTACACATAGAATATGCATCTAATACAGTTTGAAACTTCTTAGACTTACCATTTCCAAGTTACAGGGAAAAATATGTGAAAAATGTCTAAAAATGGTCACTTGGGTGGGGATTTATGGTCCTCATACACAGGTTAAATGTCTTCTTAAAGCCTTAATTTTTGGCACATATAAAAATAACATACTAATATCTTCTCAGATAGGATTTGAGCTCTATCAGTCACATAGTTTGACAGTCACAGGGCTTAAAAGTAGCAAAAAGTCCAAATATTGGGTCTTTGGGAGCCTTTTAGAGACCTCAATTTGACCTTCAAAATTAAAGCTTCAGACTTAAAATCTGTTACATACTAAGATTACACACAGAATATATATCTAATACAGTTTGAAACTTCTCAGACTTACCATTTCCAAGTTACAGGGAAAAAGATGTGAAAAATGTCTTATAAGGGTCACTCGGGTGGGTGTTTATGGTCCTGATACACAGGTTAACTGTCTATTAAAGGCCTAAATGTTGGGGCACATATAAGAAAACACATAGATATATTCCCAGATGATATTTAACTTAGATGAGAGACATAGTTTGAAAGCTACAGTGCTTGAAAGTGGCAAAAAGTGCATAAATTGGGTCTCTGTGGGCACTTTTGAGACCTTAAGTCGACCCCTTTGGGTAAACCTACAGCCCTAAAATTTTCTACAGACAAGGATTACATATCAAAGTTATACCTAGCGCAGTTTGAGACTCATCAGAATTATCACTTCCAAATTATAGGGCAAAATATGTGTAAAGTATAGCAAAAAATCCCTAAGTGGGGGTATTTATGGGCCTCAAACACAATTTTCTCCTCAACTTAAAGTCATGATTTTCGGCACATGTACTAAGAACATATTAATGTGTTGTCAGGTAAAATTTCAGCCAGCTGAGCATCATAGTTTGTGACCTACAGGGCTCTAAGTGGCCAAAAGTGCAATTTCTGACCTTAAGGTGGCCATAAGTTCTTTTTTACTGGGAGTTTAAGGTCACCTTAAAATAGGGATCTTCCTTTGGGCACCCTTAACATGTGTACCAAGTTTGAAAAAAAAATATTAATTTGTTTTTGAGTTATCGCGTCCACAAGGAAATTTCTACGGCGGTGGCGGCGGCGGCGGCGGCGGCGGCGCGACGGACCTGAATCCAATATATCCCCGACTTTCGTCTGGGGATATAATTAACTTTATGGTCTTTAACATTAAGGGATCTTCATTGCTTTATAATGGTTTTGATCTTGGAATAATGTTTTATTTTGATTTATAGGTAAGGTTGTGACTCAGGGATAAAAACAGGGCACAATATCCATTTGGTAAGAACCAACCAACATCAGGACAACCATGTTACAGTTGTAGCCAGCTATAAGTACCAGGTTATTAAACATGGTGGACGACGTGAAGAAATTTATCCTCCAAAAATTATACGATATCAATCTGTGGGAAAACCTGATAAAAAAATTGATACCAGGTATAGAAATCTTATTGTCAATGAATACAAGGTTTGCCAAGGAATTTATGGATATAAACTTCTTCTCTACTTTGTTGTTATCAGTTTCTTAACAAAGTAGGACTGTTTTTGGGTACAAGGTAACCTAACAAAGCTTTATTTATTAGTTTTAAATTTTTGCAAACAGCATTGAGGAATCTCTGGGTTTCCATCAGGTCAAGTCCAGCTTATTGCTGGTTGATAAAAAGGGTTTAAAAGGGGTTTAAAAGGGTGAGTAATTTAGATACTCACATTAATTTGGGGAAGAGAAACCTTTTAGGACCGCAACAGTGGGTTTGTTAAGGAGTATTTAGTAATTTTAAAGATTTTCAGAAATAACTGATCATAGGTATTACTAGTTATCTCTTATTTTGTGCACTTTTTATATATTCTTTATCTGACCACAACCTTACTCTCTCAATATTACTAGATCACATAAACAGGATTTTTTTTTATATAATTATAAAGCTGTAATCTTTCATGCTGAATTGTGTTGTTCCTGAAACTGTGTACTTTGGTCTGAGTTGTAGCATGAGTGAATAAATGTGTGACATAATCTAATCAGACTTTTATTGCACTTAATGCCTGCATAACAGATTCAAACTTCACTACAATTTCTGTCCAAATGAAAACTGACATTACTAGTCTTTTACCTATTATTATAGACAGAGTTTATATACTGGAAAATAACTATAAGCAAATAATTCTAATTTTAAATCTAAGTTTTCCTGTTTCTCAAAATTTATCCTTCCATGAATGTATTCTGGTCAATTTCTTAAAATTTTGAAAATCAGCAAGCTTTCTTCCAGCTTAAATATCCACTTCTACAACATACTGACCACAGGCTTAAAATAATATCTGGACAAACTCTATGCTACTGAGCCACTCAGAGAAGGAATCTAACTGAACCAGACCTTCTGCTTAATCTCTACACAAAGAAACTCACAGTCAAAAACAGCTAACAGAGTTTGTTTTGGACATAAAAAGAAGTTGTGTTGCAAAGCCCACAAAATCATGTATATTTTCATTCCAGTGTTTATAAATTGAACTCTCCATGAAAATCATCAAACTTATTTAAACTGGTGAACTATACCTCAACTAAGGAGTTCGATGAATAAGCCTGGTTTAACACTGCAAATCTATTTTGAAATGAGAAATTTAGCTATTTTTAATCTTTATTGGACAATATTTGGTGAAAGTGATTTCAATCAATAATTCTATTTTTTTCTATGAAATGGTTTTAACTATTTACTCTAACTCTATGATGTATACAAAATAAGAGTGCTCTGTGTGTACATATCTATATTTATTACCCCCTCTATACACATATTATTTTGTCAAACATATCTTCTGACTTTAGAGGTTATGGTGTATCAAACAAAGTAATACCAGTCCTCTGAAAATCAGTAGTTAAATACGCTTTGCAGATTTTGCAATTTCTACCACAAAAAAAGCAAAATTCTGGTTTATCATTCCCATCATTAATCTGCTTGTTGCGCCTACAGTATCTCTTTAGATGGAGATTAAGCACTATAAAAATACCATTAGAATTAGAATTAAGCCAGACCAACCTATTGTGCCACTCTGGATACGAGCCTATGCTGACCTGACGCTCAAACTTCTTCACAGCCTGGTTGAGGGCAGGAGTAACAGACATCTCATCCAGATCGATGTAGAGCTCACGGACACTGACACGCTTCTCAGGGTTGTGAAAGATTTCCTGATGTAAACATACAATATTCGTGCTGTGAATGTAATGTTAGTATTTACACTAGTGTTGTGGTTGAATGCGAGTTTTAGAACTGGTTACCAAAAGTGGAAATTTGGTGAAAAACTAGTCATATTTGATTTAGTAAACATCAAGACATAAGTTTTTAAATGCGTTCATGAGCTGTTAGTAATAAAGATATAAATAAGAACCACAATGTGCTTTTTGAAGACTTTTGAGGACAAAATGTCTGATATTTTGCTAGAATATTACAAAATACTGTGAAATATTTGTTGTCGTTGGATATTTTGACAAACTTATGTTAAAACTAGAAAAAGGACGCATCTGTGGCCAGATGCTGGATGTATCCACCGACAAAGGCCAACTAACATAGTTTAGAAGATAAAAAGCATTTTTCGTTAATAAGCAAGCTGAAAGCACTTTTAAGTTTGGCTACCCTTATTTGACCCTGTACCAGGGGCCCAAGGTGAAGTCTGACCACATCAAAAGATTCGCAGCCCATGATTTCCTATAAGTCGTTTTCACATTGCAAACCTCTAGGACCAATAATAAGCAGGAGGGGCCCAAGGTCAAATCTGACCACATGAAAAGATTTGCAGCCCATGACTTCCTATAAGTTGTTTTCATATTAATGAGTTGTTTGAGAAATACTGGCTATCTGCAATACTTGTAGAGATAATTCGCATTTACTCATTTTGAGTAGGTGAATAATTAGCTACGGGTCTGAAACTTCACCAAGTGAAAGCTCTCTCAAAAGTAAGCGAATGAGTTATTTGAGAAAAATTGGCTACCTACAATACTTTTAGAGATAATTCGAATTTACTCATTTTCAGTAGGTGAGTAATTACCTACGGGTGTGGAACTTCACCATGTGAAAGCAGTCCCAAAAGTAGATGAATGAGTTATTTGATAAAAATTGGATATCTGCAATACTTTTAGAGATAATTAGTATTTACTCATTTTGAGTAGGTGAATAATTAGCTACTGGTCTGAAACTTCACCAAGTGAAAGGTCTCCCAAAAGTAGGTGAAGGAGTTATTTGACAAAAATTGGCTATCTGGAATACTTTTAGAGATAATTTGCATTTACTCATTTTCAGTAGGTGAGTAATTACCTACGGGTCTGAAACTTCACCAAGTGAAAGCTCTCCCAAAAGTAGGTGAATGAGTCATTTGAGAAAAATTGGCTATCTGCAATACTTTTAGAGATAATTCGCATTTACTCATTTTGAGTAGGTGAATAATTAGCTACAGGTCTGAAACTTCACCAAGTGAAAGGTCTCCCCAAAGTAGGTGAATGAGTTATTTGACAAAAAATGGCTATCTGGAATACTTTTAGAGATAATTTGCATTTACTCATTTTGAGTAGGTGAATAATTAGCTATGGGTCTGAAACTTCACCATGTGAAAGCTCTCCCAAAAGTAGATGAATGAGTTATTTGATAAAAATTGGATATCTGCAATACTTTTAGAGATAATTAGCATTTACTCATTTTGAGTAGGTGAATAATTAGCTACAGGTCTGAAACTTTAGCAAGTGAAAGCTCTCCCAAAAGTAGGTGAAGGAGTTATTTGACAAAAATTGGCTATCTGGAATACTTTTAGAGATAATTTGCATTTACTCATTTTCAGTAGGTGAGTAATTACCTACGGGTCTGAAACTTCACCAAGTGAAAGCTCTCCCAAAAGTAGGTGAATGAGTTATTTGAGAAAAATTGGCTATCTGCAATACTTTTAGAGATAATTTGCATTTACTCATTTTGAGTAGGTGAGTAATTAGCTACAGGTCTGGAACTTCAGCATGTGAAAGCTCTCCCAAAAGTAGGTGAATGAGTTATTTAAGAAAAATTTGCTATCTGCAATACTTTTAGAGAAAATGCAGAATTACTCATTTTTAGTAGGCAAGTAATTTAGCCACAGGCCTAATTTAGACATAAAGCCTACCAATAGAATACTGTGGTGCACCCTGTAATATACCTTGCAAACTTGAGAAGGCTAGCTATAATATTTTTTTCGTTAGAGCGGTAATGGTGAAATCTCTCTACACACTGCAGCTATCCAGTGGATACAATGATTTACTCAACAGTGAGAACCTGAAAGTAGATATTGGTAAGCTATGCCATGACATAGAGGTCTGCAATTTCACTCTGTTATAGCTGACCAAAAATTATGTGAATAACATATTTAAACAAAATACTGTAAATGTAATAGTTTTCACGTTATAACTGATTTACTCAACAGTGATAACCTCAAAGTAGCTATTACTCAGCTATGCAATGAGCTACATGTCTGAATTTTTTCTATGTTATAGCTGACCCAAAATTAGGTGAACAACATATTTAAGCAAAATACTGTAAATGCAATAGTTTTCAAGTTACAACTGATTTACTCAATAGTGAGAACCTGAAAATAGCTATTGCTCAGCTATGCCATGAGCTATAAGTCTGTAATTTCACGACGTTATAGCTGACCCAAAAGTAGGTGAACAACATATTTTAACAAAATACTCCAAATGCAATATTTTTCAAGTTACAAGTCATTTACTCAACAGTCAGTACCTGAAAATAGCTATTGCTCAGTTGTGCCATGAGCTACAGGTCTGTAATTTCACTATGTTATAGCTGACCCAAAAGTAGCTGAATAACATATTTACACAAATTTCTGTAAATGCAATAGTTTTCCAATTACAACTGATTTACTCAACAGTGTGAACTTCAAAGTAGCTATTACTCAGCTATGCAATGAGCCACAGGTCTGGAACTTCACTATGTTATAGCTGACTCCGAAATAGGTGAATAACATATTGAAACAAAATACTCTAAATGTAATACTTTTGAAGTTATAAGCAATTTACTCAACAGTGATAACTTAAAAGTAGCTATTACTCAGCTATGCCATGAGCTACAGGTCTGAAATTTTACTATGTTATAGCTGACCCAAAAATAGCTGAATAACATATTGAAACAAAATACTCTAAATGCAATAGTTTTCAAGTTACAAGTGATTTTACTCACGATGGAAGTTACTGAAAAGCCCAAAAGTAGCTATTACTCACTTAGCTATTGAGACAGACACCCAAGTTACTCACCATGTTGTAGCTATGAAAAAAGTATCTGAATAACATATTTTAACAAAATGCTCTAAATGCAACACTTTTCAAGTTACAAGCGATTTAGTGCATGATTTCATGAATTTTAATGCATTTTAGACATTTTTATCTACCAGAGGCCTAATTTAGACATAAAGCCTACCAAAAAGATAGGGTGGCGAGTCCTCTAGCATACCAAGCCACCTGCCAAATATGAAAGAAATCTGGAAAGAAATGTGGACTGTAGGTCGCTAACAAGCAATATTCCACATTTTAGACATTTTTGTCCACCACAGGCCTAATTTAGACATAAAGCCTACCAAAAAGATAGGGTGGCGAGTCCTCTACCATATCAAGCCACCTGCCAAATATGAAAGAAATCCGGAAAGAAATGTGGACTGTAGGTCGCTAACAAGAAATCTCTGCGGACGCGGACGAGGGCGCGGACGACGACGATGATGAATCCATAGTATCCCCGCTTCGCGTCGGGGATACAATAATGAATATGTGAGGAAATCGGTTTTGATTACAAGAAAATGGAATGTAACCAGATCAGTGGCTTACCGTCTTCTACACTAATTTATACTCAATGCAATACGTCCTTTTCTATATTTTATTTATTTGGGTTTTACATCGCTTTCAACACTGTACAGGTCATATCACGACGGGTAGTTGGAAGGGCAGAGGAAACCAGTACATACAGTTTGTCAGGGTTCTGTACTGTAAACTACCGACCAACGGCAAGCAACTACCAGCTTTCCCACTTGAGGCCGTGCCGGGAATCGAACCCCGGCCTCAGAGGTGGGAGGTGAGAGTGTTACCACTCTGCCACCATGGCCCCTACCTTTTCTATAGGACTCAAAGCGTTATTCGATCTATCCAAACTGTAAAAACTCTAGTGGCTGACATTTCCCTAACTTAAAGACAGAGGCTCAGGAATGATTGTTTATCAACATTACTAGGGTTCTTTAGCCTTCCACTAGGGACAGGAGTTAGTCACAGAGGACCATCATTTAAGTGGTCCTCTGACCCACCATGTATCTACAGAATGGAAACCAGATAGTTTTCAATTGGTTCTGTTAGAAATAGCAAAACCTGCAAAATGAATATTAAAGGCCTACTTTTTGAAAATGTACATATTATGACATTTTTATGGCTGATATTTATTGCATCCATATCACCTAACACTTGTTTCACCAGAAAACAAGAACTGGTGACACCTGATAGACAGTTCAATCAGAATGTGATACTTATAGGCAAATATTTCAAGTCACTAAACTTCAATCCTTACACCTTCAGAACACTCATTGCTCATCACATAAGTGCGATACCCACTAGGCCACAGTGGCAGATGTACTCTTTAACATCTCTGACTTTTACAATGTCAAATGCTCACTTCTTGCAGTCAATTGTCACGAAGTCTATTCACTGCATGTCAATACATTTGAATCCCCATACCTCTACGATATCGAAAGCTCTCCGCATTATATCAGGCACACCGGGGAAGATGTAGACGTTGCTGACTTTGACTACTGGATACATGCTCTTCTTCTTACCAGTCACCTGGTCTGTACCATACAGCAGCTCTGAACTGGTGGGAACCTGCACAAGCAAACTACAAGCTTCAGGCAACATTGAGTGGACAACTCTTCAACTAACTGATAGCCAGACACCGGCTTTCTTGTCATTCTATATTTAAGCATTTCTTATAACACCAGCTTGAAGAAGAAATTATACATTATAACCAAGGTTTTTATCACACTTATCACTTGTCCAATAAATGTATTTAGCATGGCTTACAGATTTGTTACATATTTACAGCTTCCTTACAACTTCACTAGACATGATTAAAATTGTAGCTCCCTTAGCTAAAGAAATTGGATGGTAAAAATTCAGCCCAAGTGAGGGAAATTTGAAATGTATGTTCATCTCTTACATACAGACTAACCATTAGTAAAATTAATTCTTCGAGAATCACTCAAAATTTGAGACTTTTCCTAAATTTGGAACTGGCTAAAATTTCTATCAATACAGCATAGATATCGACAATCGTTTTTCCTGTTTAACACTTTTGTTTATAATAAAATTGTATCTTGTTGAGTCAAAACTCTGATGAACAGAAAAAACCTTTACTTTAAACCACACAAAGCTTTGCACTCAGGAAACCAAATCATGGAGGTTGTGGCCAGCCATCTCACTTCTGATGAGTCATCCAAATTAGGTAATTAATTTTCTTTACTTTCCAAGAGACCTACCTTAAGTTTATAAATGATCATAGTTGGAAACGTGTCATGAGACTCTTTTTGAAGACACTCATTGTAAGAAGTTTACCTGAAAACTTTCCAGGTACACTTGACCTGTGACTTAAAAGTATTACAGGTCCATAACAAAATTTGTTAGTCCATATTTCAATGTGACTTAAATTAATATTAAGTTTCAAAATTGACCAAGTGGCAAGTGCTAAAGAATAAGTAAATAGTTTAATGATATTTTATATAACGACAAGAATGTATAAAATAAAAATATTGTTGATTTGAGTTTAAAAAATCGTACGTTTCAGAACATCTGGACCTGTAACTCTAAATCCAGGTTGTTGAGAATCGTTATCCATCTCAGGGGGTTGGTAGAAGTTAATTTTGTAAACTTGAAACACATATCTTCTTGGTCATCATATATTTTGGACAAATCGCATGTTCCGTGAGCTTTACTATCTTCTTTCAACAGGATCATGCGTAGCAGCACCCAATGTTATAAATTAAGGTCGTATGACAAGTCTTATCACCCACAGTAAGCTGCGTTTGGTGAAACGTCCCTATCCTTGGATCAACGTCTGACGTCAGTTTGCAAACTTGCGAGCAAGTGGCGAATTTGGTGCCACGAGCATGTGCAGACGATTTTTCAAATGTGCAAATAAATTTCTTACTAAGGTAACCAAAGGTGTCATCTTTCAGTGTAACATGGTGACAAAAGGCAAGTAGAGGTATATGGATGTCTGGCCACTGTGACACAAGGTCGCACACAAACCGCAGGCAGTAGCTGAAGGACAGGGGCGTTTTACCAAATGGCTATAACCATGAATAACACCGCCTGTAGTGAGAACAACTCAGACAAAATGGGGAGGTGGTTCCGCCACTGAGGAACACCTGTAACCACAGGACATAGCCCCTGTGTAGTGAAAAGGGCATTAGTAAATAGCTAATAGGACCACTAGCTAACTCAAAACTTTTTTTCTCAAATCTGATTTTAATCTTATCATCATCTATGTCAGGGACAACCTGCTCAAATAATAGTAAATTGCAACAGGAAAATATTCCCTAAGGACCTGAAACAGTAAGATTTGTGTAAAAGGACTGCCCTTGGTAAATAAAAAATGGTCTATTCAAGGGGTCAGTCTTCATATATGGTAAAACACTAAAACTTAAGGCGATCTTAATATAGAGAGGTAAGTCTTATATACAGGTTGTCTCTCACACATGTTACACTGTATGAGATTTTCCTGAAAGAGGAATTCTTGTTAACAGAGTCTTATTGATAAAGGTTTGGCTCTACTTACAAAGGCCATCTTTAGCTTTGGGGAGTTCAAGTCAGTTGTGCCGAAATACTTCTCACACACTCGCACTAACTCTGGATGAGGTTCGACCTTGTCACCAAACGCGTCTGCCACACCTGGAAAAACAGACTTATACAGATGAAAGAGAGGATGAAATTATGGAGTATTTGTTCTGTGCTTTTGGAAATTTTCCAAAATATTCTCTAAAATCCATAATACTTGACTTAAAATGACAGTAAACACCCATGATATACAATAAATACAGTGAATAAAACAAGTCAAACAGATAAAAACTATGATTTCTTTAAAACCACGGAAACAGTTTTTAATCCATTTACGAATTTATAGTTTATTGCAGTAACAAATTCTTCTTATTTCTGGAACATTTTCTAAAAATACTTCTTAAAACCATGGGAATTTTTAGACTTCTGAAGGAGGCAAAAGCCATGCAGAAAACAGGCAGCTTCAGTATTTTGGTTGTTGAGTGACATGAAGGTATTACCAGTAATTGTAAAAAATATTGTATTGCAAACATAGTTCTGCGGAAATTCTGAAAAATTCTTATTCTTAGCAATTTTTTTCTTATTCTTAAAACCATTACACTTGTTGTCACAATTCTGTGCAGGTCATAATATTGTGTGTTTTTGTTTAGAAATCTATCCAGCAATACACTGGCTTTCAGCATGAGATATTTTGTTAAATTTTCATTTAATTGATCGTTATTTATGCTCAAGTTCTTGATTATCTGTCACATGAATGCATAGGTTTCACTATTAGTTTGCTCAATATAGACGCACGGAATTATGACATGCACGGAACTGTGACAACCCGTGTACTTGTTTCAACAGATGACTGGACATTATCAGAAAATTTCTTCACCATTAAAACCACTGGACATGACACTATGAACAAGAAGAAAACTATGATTCCAATAAAATTTTGAAATACATGTATACTGTGAATTGGGTACCATGAGAAACATTTTCTGGCAATGAGACTGATAGAGTAAGAAATATAAAATTCGCCACATATCTGAAATTCGCCACATGTGAAAATACTAATAAAATAAATAAATTGTGGTGAGATTTGTTGAATGTATAGTAAATTAAGTCTGTTTGAACTGAAAAATACCAATTTTTAGACAAAAACATCATTTTCTTCATAAAATTAACTAAGGTTTTAGAGGTGGCGAATTTTAGATTCCTGGCGAATTTTAGATTTCTTACTCTAGACCTAAAAAGTTTTCTACCATTCAAACAAGTCAGTGTCATTTGCCTAAGGCTGAAGCAATTGGCTTAATTTGTGGCTCCTTACAGCAGCAGATGACTAACTGGTAAGCTATTTCTAACTCATACTATCTTTGAGGAAATACCAAATCCCTTGTGCATGTGAACACTGCACAGAAGAGCACTTAGAGACTGCTTAACTCCCCCTAGACACGTAACATTAAGTAAATGGGAAAATCAAATTTATATTTTTTTTAATCCCTCCAGTGATCCAGATCACTCTCAAAATATAATGGGTTCTAAGTTGGACCAAGACCCATCTTCTGATTTCTTTTTCAGGTAGATCCAATCAGAAGTATTTGCAAAATAATTCTAACAAACACATATTAGACAAATGGACAAACAAATGGTGAAAAGATTATACCTCAATGACAGAGGTATTAACATTGCAGATTTCTAAGTGCTTGAAAAACTGAACATAATTTATGCAACTTGTTGAGCAATTTTCAAATAAAAAATTTATCTTGCATTGTTTTTAAGACAGTGTACACACAAAATGCTTTAAATTCATTCCTTTTGTAGGTTAATTCTCCCAATATAAAGATGTCTAACAATCACAGAAAGTACAGTAAAATCTAATATTAGATGACATACATAAAAGTCCAACTAGAGGATCGCTCGCAAAAAAAAAAGATAATGTTTTTGCATAGCAAAAACAAAGCGTCCCGAAAAGGATATAAAGGTGAGTGCTAAAGTATTAAGAAAATGCTTCGTTTCTAGCCTTATACTGTTGTGGCAACCAAAGTCAGCGCAGTCTGCTCTATCTAGCACGGTTTTCAAGATATAAGCATTTTTGTGTTTTGCAAAAAATAAAAAAATTAAAAATGTCCGCTATATTTGGCGAGACAAAAATATTTTCAAAATTGGCATGGCTACTCTGCAGAGATACCCAGCAGGTCCAAAATTTTGTTGAGTTCACTCCATATAGCACGGTTTTCGAGATATAAGCATTTTTGTGTTTTGCAAAAACTTTGAAAATTCAAAATGGCCACCATTTGTGGGGAGACAAAATTTTTTGTCAAGACCACTGCCGTGGTGTGTATCTCCCGCCGAGCATTAAAGCAGAAGAAATAGCTTTTCCGAGATATTCACAATTTTTCATTTTCGTGTGTGAAAGGTCTTCCAAAAGTAGGTGAATGAGTTATTTGAGAAAAATTGGCTATCTGCAATACTATTAAGAGATAATTCACATTTACTCATTTTGAGTAGGTGAATAATTATCTATGGGTCTGAAACTTCACCAAGTGAAAGCTCTCCCAAAAGTAGGTGAATGAGTTATTTGAGAAAAATTGGCTATCTGCAATACTTTTAGAGATAATTCGCATTTACTCATTTTGAGTAGGTGAGTAATTAGCTATGGGTCTGAAACTTCACCATGTGAAAGCTCTCCCACAAGTAGATGAATGAGTATTTGATAAAAATTGGGTATCCGCAATACTTTTACAGATAATTAGCATTCACTCATTTTGAGTAGACGAGTAATTAGCTATGGGTCTGAAACTTCACCAAGTGAAAGCTCTCCCAAAAGTAGGTGAATGATTAATTTGAGAAAAATTGGCTATCTGCAATACTTTTAGAGATAATTCGCATTTACTCATTTTGAGTAGGTGAGTAATTAGCTATGGGTCTGAAACTTCACCAAGTGAAAGCTCTCCCAAAAGTAGGTGAATGATTAATTTGAGAAAAATTGGCTATCTGCAATACTTTTAGAGATAATTCGCATTTACTCATTTTGAGTAGGTGAGTAATTAGCTATGGGTCTGAAACTTCACCAAGTGAAAGGTCTCCCAAAAGTAGGTGAATGATTAATTTGAGAAAAATTGGCTATCTGCAATACTTTTATAGATAATTCGCATTTACTCATTTTGAGTAGGTGAGTAATTAGCTATGGGTCTGAAACTTCACCAAGTGAAAGCTCTCCCAAAAGTAGGTGAATGAGTTATTTGAGAAAAATTGGCTATCTGCAATACTTTTACAGATAATTCGCATTTACTCATTTTGAGTAGGTGAGTAATTAGCTATGGGTCTGAAACTTCACCAAGTGAAAGCTCTCCCAAAAGTAGGTGAATGATTAATTTGAGAAAAACTGGCTATCTGCAATACTTTTAGAGATAATTCGCATTTACTCATTTTGAGTAGGTGAGTAATTAGCTATGGGTCTGAAACTTCACCAAGTGAAAGCTCTCCCAAAAGTAGGTGAATGAGTTATTTGAGAAAAATTGGCTATCTGCAATACTTTTAGAGATAATTCGCATTTACTCATTTTGAGTAGGTGAGTAATTAGCTATGGGTTTGAAACTTCACCAAGTGAAAGCTCTCCCAAAAGTAGGTGAATGAGTTATTTGAGAAAAATTGGCTATCTGCAATACTTTTAGAGATAATTCACATTTACTCATTTTCAGTAGGTGAGTAATTAGCTATGGGTCTGAAACTTCACCAAGTGAAAGCTCTGCCAAAAGTAGGTGAATGAGTTATTTGAGAAAAATTGGCTATCTGCAATACTTTTAGAGATAATTCACATTTACTCATTTTGAGTAGGTGAGTAATTAGCTATGGGTCTGAAACTTCACCAAGTGAAAGCTCTCCCAAAAGTAGGTGAATGAGTTATTTGAGAAAAATTGGCTATCTGCAATACTTTTAGAGATAATTCACATCTACTCATTTTGAGTAGGTGAGTAATTAGCTATGGGTCTGAAACTTCACCAAGTGAAAGCTCTCCCAAAAGTAGGTGAATGATTAATTTGACAAAAATTGGCTATCTGCAATACTTTTAGAGATAATTCGCATTTACTCATTTTGAGTAGGTGAGTAATTAGCTATGGGTCTGAAACTTCACCAAGTGAAAGCTCTCCCAAAAGTAGGTGAATGAGTTATTTGAGAAAAATTGGCTATCTGCAATACTTTTAGAGATAATTCGCATTTACTCATTTTGAGTAGGTGAGTAATTAGCTATGGGTCTGAAACTTCACCATGTGAAAGCTCTCCCACAAGTAGATGAAGGAGTTATTTGATAAAAATTGGGTATCCGCAATACTTTTACAGATAATTAGCATTTACTCATTTTGAGTAGGTAAATAATTAGCTATGGGTCTGAAACTTCACCATGTGAAAGCTCTCCCAAAAGTAGGTGAATGAGTTATTTGAGAAAAATTGGCTATGTGCAATACTTTTAGAGATAATTCGCATTTACTCATTTTGAGTAGGTGAGTAATTGGCTATGGGTCTGAAACTTCACCATGTGAAAGCTCTTCCAAAAGTAGGTGAATGAGTTATTTGAGAAAAATTGGCCATCTGCAATACTTTTAGAGGTAATTCGCATTTACTCTTTTTGAGTAGGTGAGCAATTAGCTATGGGTCTGAAACTTCACCAAGTGAAAGCTCTTTGGGATAGCTGCTCTGCAGAGATACCCTGAAGATCAAAAATTTCGTCGAAATCGCTCTATGTAGCACGGTTTTCGAAATATTAGCATTTTTGTGTTTTGCAATTTTTGTGCAAATGTTCGAAAATTCAAAATGGCCGCCATTTTTGGCAAGACAAAATTTTTTTGAAAATTGGCATGGCTACTCTGCAGAGATACCCAGTGGGTCAAAAATTTCGTCGAAATCGCTCTATCTAGCACGGTTTTCGAGATATAAGCATTTTTGTGTTTTGCAATTTTGCGAAAAATTCGAAAATTCAAAATGGCCGCCATTTTTTGTGAGAAATTTTTTGTTTGAAAATTGGCATGGCTACTCTGCAGAGATACCCTGTGGGTCAAAAATTTCGTCGAAATCGCTCTATCTAGCAGGGTTTTCGAGATATAAGCATTTTTATGTTTTGCAATTTTTGCGAAAAATTCGAAAATTCAAAATGGCCGCCATTTTTGGCGAGAGAAAAATTTTTTCAAAGTTGGGATAACTGCTCTGCAGAGATACCCTGTGGGTCAAAAATTTCGTCGAAATCGCTCTATCTAGCACGGTTTTCGAGATATAAGCATTTTTGTGTTTTGCAATTTTTGCGAAAATTTCGAAAATTCAAAATGGCCGCCATTTTTGGCGAGACAAAATTTTTTTGAAAATTGGGAAAAGTACTCCGCAGATATATCCTGCGGGTCAAAAATTTTGTCGAAATTGCTCTATCTAGCACGGTTTTTGAGATATAAGCATTTTTGTGTTTTGCAATTTTTGCGAAAATTTCGAAAATTCAAAATGGCCGCCATTTTGGGCGAGACAAAAATTTTTTGAAAATTGGGATAACTACTCCGCAGAGATACCCTGCGGGTCAAAAATTTCGTCGAAATCGCTCTATCTAGCACGGTTTTCGAGATATAAGCATTTTTGTGTTTTCCTTATTTGGAAAATTCGTAATGATTAATTAATCATTAATTACTCGGCCATTTCTTGACCAATCAATGCCAAAATCTAATGATTTCCAGATTTTAATAGAATGAATGTATTTGCCAAGTTTCAGGTGAATTGATAAAATTCCTTTCAAGTTATCATCCGGACAAGCTTCCCCATCGAAAAAAGACATTTTTGGTCATGTGACCTCTCTGATTGGTTGAAATGTCACTGCAGCATATTCAAAAAAATTCCCCAAGGCTACTGCCTAAACCTGCCAAATTTGAAAAGAATCCGCCTAACGGTTACAGAGTTATAAGGAAAACAAAATGTGGAGCCGGCGGAGCCGCAGGAGCCGGCGGAGCCGGCAGAGCCGGCGGAGCCGGAAGCTCTCCCATACACAAACAAGCGTCCCTTGCGGGACGCTTAATAATATCAGTGCTCCCCAGTGCTTTGCTAGCTTTAAATCTATTACTAACTTACTATATGGTTAATTATTTCAATGCTACAAAGACAATCCTTGGTGTTAATGTTAAAAAGAGGGAAAGTTGACATTCTGAAAAATGAGGGAATTATGAAACCGAATATATCATTAACAGCAAAACTGTTCGTCGTGGTGAAAAAACTCTTACCTTGAAAAGTGAGGTCATCGTGCGTGGGTCCAATGCCGCCTGAGGTGATGACGTGTGTGAACTGGGTGGAAAACTCTCGCACCTCTCTGGCTATTGTGTCCACATCGTCACCAATCACTGAAATCTGTAGAGAAGAGTATAATTTAGTGAAAACAAGAAGGTATGACCAGAGGAAATATGAGAAATGAGAAACACTGTGGTGATGAAGTTGAAATTCGGTGTCCAAACTCACCCACCTTATTCACCTTTACACCAAGTTGGAACAAACGCTGACAAAGGAAATTTGAATTTGTATCTTGAACATGTCCCTTCAAAATTTCATCACCAATAACTAAAAATAAACATACAAAAAAAAACTTATATATGGTCATAACTGATACTTTTTGTTGGTACTACAAAGGGTAAAATCATCATTTTAAGAACCATTACAGTCCATCACATATCCATTCAGAAATACCAAGGTGCACTGGCATTGTAATCTGATTATCATCAAACAGAATACTCTAAAGTAACACTAAAGTATCAGTTTCAAGTTTGCAGCTTTGCAATCTTTTGTTAGATAAACTTGTAGATAAATGTCTGTGACAACCAAGTTAGGTTTCTTTGTTGCTTTAACAATTTCATGAGAACTGAACTGTTGTAGTGCCACAATTGGTTCTACATCAAAACTTGCTCACACAACATTTGCAGCCAGTTGGAATAAACACTGCCAAGGAAAATTAGAATTTGTATTTTTTTAAAATAAAAATCACTTTAAAAACTTTAAATTATGACTAATCAAAATAGTAACAGTGATCACCACATAACAGACAGCTATTTATTCCAAACATGTTAACAAAAGCTTAGACTCATTATATAGCTATAGACAATCAACTTTAACCTATCTGTTTCAGAAGTCTTTCCCTCCCTAGTTTTTGACTACAGAATACTGATGATCTCCCTGGTTATGACACTTATCATGTTTCATGACTTTTGATTTATGCATTATGTTTTGGATGGTGTGCCATAGAATCCACCAGTTGGGAGATTAAGCACTTGGATACCTGTCTTACCTGATACTCAATGTATTTAAAAAATGAGAAAACATTATTTGTATTGCATTGTTCACATCGAAAACCATTTGTAAACAATCCCAGAAATGGTGATTTAATATCACAAGAAAGTAGCCAAGAGCAAGTGAAGCAACTCATCCAGATAATTTGTTGAAATTAAGAAAACACAGCAGCTGTGTACTTTAACTCATAAAAATTCATTAATAGCTCATGGAAATTTATAAATATCTCATGGATTTTAATTGATAACAAGAGGAGAGTGCCCGTGAACGGGCACTGTGTCAGCTGACTGAATGTTTTTGATTTGTGATGGTGATAATGAGAGGAAAGCATAATTATCAGGGAAAGGGCTGTACAGAAATACAGTAAATGGTAACTGAACAGCATGTTCGAAAGATATTCCGAAGCTGACAGAAGAAAAGGACAAAAAAGTTGTGCCCTGCAAATGGTATTATGAAATAAAGTAACAAGGTAATTGTTTAAGTGTAAAAAGTAGGTTAAAAATATTTAAAGAAATACTATAAATGCAATATCCTCGTTCGACCATGAAGAAGGGATCCAAAGGTCAAATCCGACCATACCAAAAGATTCCCAGCCAAAGAATTTAGGATGGTTTACCATCCCAAACCTCTCGGACCAATAATAAGTGAGTCATAGGCACTTTTTAAGTTTGGCTATCCTTGTTTGACCTTGACGGAGGGGTCTAAGGTCAAATCCGACCACACAAAAAAATTCCCAGCCCATGATTTCCTGTAGCTTGTTTACCATCCCAAACCTGTAGGACCAATAATAAGCGAGTTATAAGCAATTGTAAGTTTGGCTATCCTCAATTGACCTTGAAGGAGGGGTCCCAGGTCAAATCTGACCACACCAAAAGAATCCCAGCCCATGATTTCCTATATGTAGGTTTACCATCCCAAACCTCCAAGACCAATAATACGCGAGTTATAAGCACTTTAAGTTTGGCTATCTTCGTTTGACCTTGAAGGAGGGTTCCAAGGTTAAATCCGACCACACCAAAAGATTCCCAGCCCATGATTTTCTATAGGTTGGTTTTCCATTCCAAACCTCTAGGACCAATAATAAGCGAGTTATAAGCACTTTTAAGTTTGGCTGAACAACATATTTAAGCAAACTACTGTAAATGCAATAGTTTTCAAGCTACAACTGATTTACTCAAGAGTGAGAACCTAAAAGTAACTATTACTCAGCTATGCAATGAGCTACATGTCTGAATTTTTGCTCTGTTATAGCTGACCTAAAAGTAGGTGAACAACATATTTAAGCAAAATACTGTAAATGCAATAGTTTTCAAGTTACAACTGATTTACTCAATAGTGAGAACCTGAAAATAGCTATTGCTCAGCTATGCCATGAGCTATAGGTCTGTAATTTCACTATGTTATAGCTAACCCAAAAGTAGGTGAACAATATATTTTAACAAAATACTCCAAATGCAATATTTTTCAAGTTATAGCCGATTTACTCAACAGTCAGTGCCTGAGAATAGCTATTGCTCAGTTGTGCCATGAGCTACAGGTCTGTAATTTCACTATGTTATAACTGACCCAAAAGTAGCTGAATAACATATTTGCACAAATTTCTGTAAAGGCAATAGTTTTCCAATTACAACTGATTTACTCAACAGAGAGAACTTCAAAGTAGCTATTATTCAGCTATGCAATGAGCCACAGGTCTGGAACTTCACTATGTTATAGCTGACCCAAAAGTAGCTGAATAACATATTTGCACAAATTTCTGTAAAGGCAATAGTTTTCCAATTACAACTGATTTACTCAACAGAGAGAACTTCAAAGTAGCTATTATTCAGCTATGCAATGAGCCACAGGTCTGGAACTTCACTATGTTATAGCTGACCCCAAAATAGGTGAATAACATATTGCAACAAAATACTCTAAATGCAATAGTTTCCAAGTTATAAGTGATTTACTCAACAGTGATAACCTAAAAGTAGCTATTACTCAGCTATGCCATGAGCTACAGGTCTGAAATTTTACTATGTTATAGCTGACCCAAAAGTAGCTGAATAACATATTTATACTAAATTCTCTAAATGCAATAGTTTTCAAATTATAAGTGATTTACTCAACATTGAGAACTTCAAAGTAGCTATTACTCAGCTATGCAATGAGTCACAGGTCTGGAACTTCACTATGTTATAGCTGACCCCAAAATAGGTGAATAACATATTGAAACAAAATACTCTAAATGCAATAATTTCCAAGTTATAAGCGATTTACTCAACAGTGATAACCTCAAAGTAGCTATTACTCAGCTATGCCATGAGCTACAGGTCTGAAATTTTACTATGTTATAGCTGACCCAAAAGTAGCTGAATAACATATTTATACTAAATTCTCTAAATGCAATAGTTTTGCAATTACAACTGATTTACTCAATAGTGAGAACCTCAAAGTAGTTATTACTCAGCTATGCAATGAGGTACAGGTCTAAAATTTCACTATGTTATAGCTGACCCAAAAGTAGGTGAACAACATATTTAAACAAAATACTGTAAATGCAATAGTTTTGAAGTTACAACTGATTTACTCAATAGTGATGACCTAAAAGTAGCTATTACTCAGCTATGCCATGAGCTACAGGTCTGAAATTTTACTATGTTATAGCTGACCCAAAAGTAGCTGAATAACATATTTATACGAAATTCTCTAAATGCAATAGTTTTTCAATTACAACTGATTTACTCAATAGTGAGAACTTTAAAGTAGCTATTACTCAGCTATGCCATGACCTACAGATCTGAAATTTCACTATGTTATAGCTGGCCCAAAAGTAGCTGAATAACATATTTATACGAAATTCTCTAAATGCAATAGGTTTTAAGTTACAAGTGATTTACTCAATAGTGAGAACTTCAAAGTAGCTATTACTCAGCTATGCAATGAGCCACAGATCTGAAACTTCACTATGTTATAGCTGATCCCAAAATAGGTGAATAACATATTGAAACAAAATACTCTAAATGCAATAATTTCCAAGTTATAAGCGATTTACTCAACAGTGATAACCTCAAAGTAGCTATTACTCAGCTATGCCATGAGCTACAGGTCTGAAATTTTACTATGTTATAGCTGACCCAAAAGTAGCTGAATAACATATTTATACGAAATTCTCTAAATGCAATAGTTTTGAAGTTATAAGCGATTTACTCAACAGTGATAACCTAAAAGTAGCTATTACTCAGCTATGCCATGAGCTACAGGTCTAAAATTTTACTATGTTATAGCTGACCCAAAAGTAGCTGAATAACATATTTATACGAAATTCTCTAAATGTAATAGTTTTTAAGTTACAAGTGATTTTACTCATGATGGAAGTTACTAAAAAGCCCAAAAGTAGCTATTACTCACTTAGCTATTGAGACAGGCACCCAACTTACTCACCATATTGTAGCTATGAAAAAAGTAGCTGAATAACATATTTTAACAAAATGCTCTAAATGCAACACTTTTCAAGCTATAAATGATTTTGTGCATGATTTCATGAATTTTAATGCATTAAAAATTATTAAAAAAATTTATTAAAAAAAAGTAAGACAGATCCAGGTCTCATACTCACACAAGAGAATCTACCTCTGGCCTAGTACATATATGCAAGATATGAGAGAAATCCCTGCAATAGTCACTGAGAAAATTGTGATTAAGTGTTGAAATTTTCACACTTTTGGTGGGGGTACCCCCCTTGTAATGTCTCTAGCAAACAGACGAACAGACAGATTTGCATGCCTTGAACATTTTTTCATCCTCGATAGATAAGGTATCTTTTAAAAAAAACAGCACGTCTCTAGGCCTTGTAGTTTTGGAGGAGAAGTTGTTCACGCGGACGCGGACGCGTACGCCCACGCCGCAGAGTGACGACATAATGTCAGCTGACTGACAAGTCAGCTGACATAAAAATAGACAGCCTTGGCTCGCAAGAACCCAAGCCCGCAGGTACAACTAAATGAGCAATAACACTGACACTTGGAAAAATCTAAGAAACTACTTCAGCTGAAGAGGTATACAGAGCCCATATGATGTTGCCAGATACAAGACCTTTCATGCAGTTCATGTAGTGTAAGAAGGGGGAAAACTTACTATATTTTATTTGTTCACGATGTGAGCTCCCACCCCAAGGACCAATAGATGAAATATATATGGCCATTTTAGTATGATGACCCCACTTGACCTTGAAGCAGGGGTCAAAAGACAAATTTGAAACTTGTAAAAGATCCATAGGCCATGATTTCTTGCAAGTTATTTTGAAATTCATATTTTGAAACCCTATCAACAGTCATAAGGTGATATAAGGCCTTTGTAGTATGATGACCCTACTTGAACAATCCTACTTGACAATAGGTCAAATTTGACACTTAGAAAAGATTCGTGGGCCATGATTTCCTCAAGTTGTTTTCACATTTGGAAGCCTGAGAACCAACAATAAGGGAGATACAAGAGCTTTTTAGTATGATGATCCAAACTGACTTTGAAGCAGGGGTCAAAGGCCAATTCAGCACTTGCTTAAGATTTGCAGGCCATGACTTCTTATAGATTAGTTTCACATATTCAAGTCGAAGGAGCAAAAATAAGGGAGATATAAGGCTTTTCAGTATGATGGCCCCACTTGACCTTGAAGCAGGGGTCAAAGGTCAAATTTGACACTTGCAAGATTTGAAGGCCATGGTTTCCTGTAAGTTATTTTCTCATTCCAAACCCCTGGCACCAATGATAAGGGAGAAACTATTTTTCCGTGACATTTCTAGCAAAAACACCTATTTCCAAAATTAAAAGTATTAATTCAAGCAGAAATTCACAATATTACAGTAAACTTTATTTTCAAACCCACAGAAAAAGGGATGCAAGCACCACTATTGACAAGAAAATACCACAGATGACCATACTGCTTCCCGCCTTTCAAAGGCTGTTTTCATCTCCTGATCGGTTGGAAGTACAACCCTCTCAAAGTTTTGTCTTCTTCATTCAGGACAACCTCCACAGTTATAGAAGGGTACTTCTCCTGGACCCACTAGCATAACTCTTTCACAGCAGGCACAGATGGATTGGTAGTGGACTTCAGCTTAATGTTCCTGAAGATGTTGTGAATGTCTTTCATTCTCAGTTTTTTCCCAGTCTTCTCTACAAAATGCTGCCTAAGAGGCTTACGGTTGGGATCAACTTGTAACATCTTTTCAGATTCTTTGACAGGCTCAGGAACGAGGTTTCTTGTTCTGCAGTGGTGTTGGATATAGGCCCCCTCAGTCCTTTCATGGTTATATTGGTTGGTCCAACTCTTCAGTTCAAGCTGCTGGCCATCTTCAGTAGTTCTAAACTGTAATCTGAATGAAAGGGCATCCTAGCTTGGCAGTTGATGTTTGCCTCTCACCCTTCCCACCCCCATGCTTACTGTATTAACTCTTTCATAAGCAAGTAGATACTATCATCAAAACTGAGCTGAAATGAACTGAATGCCGCCTCAAAAACCCAGACTTAATACACTATTAGTTGGTAGTTGGTAGTCCAATGGCATCCAGTTAGTAATTAAGATTGTTAGACCAATTCAATTCAATTTGACCGAGGCTCTGTTAGCAAGTTGACTTAAAGTTCAAACCATAGTCACCTTGCTGACACATGGTTAGCAATTAAAAGGAGGATACCAGCTTAGTTCGGACAATTGCAGTAGAGCCAATCAATTGCACTGAAACAGAAGAGCTAGATGATGTGGATTTGCATGTACATACAGTAGAATTTTATTGTGTTGTGGATAATACAGGGATATTTTTGTGTTTTCTTTTGTGTAAGTACCCTTAAGTGAATATTATGTTTTCTGTATAGTTTATTATTGTTTAAGGGAAATCGGCACATTATATTATCGGCCGTGTGGGGAATCAAAACCGATTAGTGAACATCAGTACATTAACGCTAATTTAATCAGCTGTGTCAGGAGATAAACAATCTCTGTGCATGTTTTCCGTTGGTTGAGACATATCCCAGATAGCATTCTGACATCCGTCGGTCCAACATTGGCTGCTAATGTTTGCCCAAAGGCTTTTTAGCCGGCGGTCCGACGTTGGCCCAACATTTTATGTCTGATAATTTTGGTTGTGATATTCAATATTGCATATTCAATGTTCTCACATCGAAAACCCGCCCATCATCGATACTGTGGTATCAATATGTTTCTACCCACCGGACGTTTCGGCCGTGTTTTTTCGGACGTTTCGACCTACTTTTATCAGGCAGTTCATGGCACCCAAGTGATATTCATGAGAATATAGGACACTGATTTTCTGTGGTATTTCCTTGCAATATTTTACAAAAATGGAAGCATAGATGAAGATCAAATACATCAAACTAGAGAACTTATGGCCATATAGTAGCAGTGATATTCATGAGAAGATACGAGGACACAGATTTCCCCTGTGATTTCCTTGTAATATTTTATAAAAAATGAAGCATAGACGAAGATCAAATACTTCAAACTCAAGAACTCACAGCCATAGCACCCAAGTCATTAATATTCATGAAAAGATATGAGGTCACAGATTTGCTTGCAATGGAAGCATTCATGAAGACTTTGGTGCTATGACCATGAGTTCTTAAGTTTGAAGTATTTGATCTTCATCTATGCTTCCAAATTGGGTCAAATCATCCGGCAAAAGTAGGTCGAAACGTCTGGGGAAAGCAGGTCGAAACATCGGATCAAGTGAAGAAAGAGGCGCATTCAGTCGAAACGCCACTAAAACATGGGTCGAGGGGGGAGATCTTCCGTCGGTTTGCCGAGCGGCTCCTCTATCTTCACTTGTCCCGAAACGTCTGGTTATCGATACTGTAGAGGGTATATGAGCAAGTCGCCGACAAAACAACTCGCAGACAGCAACTCGCCGACAAAACTTGCTGACAATTTCATCCGTTTGAATAAGAGGGTATGCGTACCTTAACATTTTAAACCAATAGAACTCATGGAGGAATTCCTCACGGACATAGCACCCAAGTCATTAATATTCATGAGAAGATATGAGGTTACGGATTTCCTCTGGCATTTCCTTGCAATATTTTATAAAATAGAAGCATAGACGAAGATCAAATACTTTAAACTACAGAACTCACGGCCACAGTAACCAAGTCATTAATATTCATGAGAAGATATGAGGTTACAGATTTCCTCTGGCATTTCCTTGCAATATTTTATAAAATAGAAGCATAGATGAAGATCAAATACTTTAAACTACAGAACTCACGGCCACAGCACCCAAGTCATTAATATTCATGAGAAAATATGAGGTCACGGATTTCCCCTGGTATTGCCTTGCAATACTTTATAAAATAGAAGCATATGCACTCGTCCATTGTCGGCGAGTTTTGTCGGCGAGTTGCTGTCTGCGAGTTGTTTTGTCGGCGACTTGCACGTAATTCACTGTAGAGCACCGTTAATGTTTGCTTTAATACTTCTTTGTAGATATCACTAAATGACGTTTTATGTAAATTAGTAATTTTTTTTTTTAATTTTTCAAGAGATGTTTATGTCGTAAAACACAGGGCTTTGTGAAACTGGGACAGATAAGACTTTGAACATCTACAAAAACCTTTATTATCGCTCATATTAAAAAGTACACGAAATTACTTATTATTCCTGCAGTTTTTGTATTCAATCCTCCTTTATTATATGCTTTATTCATTTGTAGATGTTTTGCCACTAACTGCAGTCTTTTTACTGGTGAAAATAAATAACTTGTTCTCGTAAACATTTAGGATGTTTATCAAATAGCCGTTTGAATATCATTTCATGAACGGAGTGGTTATTTACCCAACGGCTGTGTACGCTAGTTGTGATATTGGTCTAGCGTACCCAACGGCTGTGTATACAAGATTTATATCATCGCTAGCATACCCAACGGCTATGTACACAAGATCAGTGCTAGTGTACCCATATTTTAATCACTTCTTCCCTAAATTAACTTTGTTAAAATGTAACAATAAGCTGAATAAGTTTAATTCAGAGAGTGGTCCTTGACCCATTTCTGACTACTCAAAAAAATTCCTTAAAAACTAATTACTTCACAATGCCTTGGATACAGACCTGTTGAGTACGCTATGAAGGGTACTGATATCGAGTGCACAACCATTGAGTGCATACTACCTTGGGTAATGAGAAATTGGGCTGGCTGTAAAAATTTTGGAGTTGTTGGGTACACTAGCAGTGATATGGATCTTATGTGCACAACCACTGGGTACATTAGACCAATATCACAACTGCTGGGTACGCTAGCAGTGATATGGATCTTGTGTACACAGCCACTGGGTATGCCAGCAATGATACTGATCTTTGGTGCAAAACCATTGGGAACACAGAGTTTACTGCCTTGGGTACAGGGTAGTTGGGTATGCCAGTACCTTAAACAGCTTTTGGTTACACTAACAAAAGAAAATATCAGAAAACAGAACTTAGTGCTTTAACTGGATGCAGGAGAGTTGCATATGCCATTAGTGTACATACACAGCCGTTGGGTATGCTAGCAGTGATATAGATCTTGTGTACACAACCGTTGGGTAGGCTAGACCGATATCACTGTTAGAGTACACAACTGCTGGGTACACTAGCAGTGAAATACATCTTGTGTACACAACAGTTGGGTACACTAACAATGCTATTGATGTAGGGTGCACAACCATTGGGAACAAAGGGTTCACTGCTTTGATTGCAGGATAGTTGGGTATGCCGTTAGTGTACATACACAGCTGTTGGGTATGCTAGCAGTGATATGGGTCTTCCATACACAGTCTTTGGGTAAGCTAGACCCATATCACTGCTAACGTACACAACCGTTTGGTAGGCTAGCAGTGAAATAGATCTTGCATACACAACTGTTGGGTATGCTAAGAAAGCTATTGACCTAGGGTGTACACTGCACAACCATTGGGAACATAGGTTTCACTGCCTTGAGTGCAGGGTAGTTGGGTATGCCAGTAGTGTATGTATACAGCCATTGGGTACGCTAGCAGTGATATAAATCTTGCGTACCCAACCATTGGGTATGCTAGCAGTCAAATAGATCTTGCGTACACAACCGTTGGGTACGCTAGCAGTGAAACTGATCTAGCATACAGCCGTTGGTAAATTAATGAAACAAAGTAGGCGTATTCGTAAGATCAACAGATTCGTTTGTGTTGTGACTTGAATCTGAATAAGGATTCATAAGTGTATGGGGTTTCAATAAATTCCAGTTAGGACAGAAGCTCCAGCTTAGGGCAATAAGATATTTTCTTGGAGTGCACAAATACACACCAACCTTAGCATTAACTGCAGACTTTGGTTGGCTAGACATGAAGTATAAATATTATCTTAATATACTTAAATTTTATAACCGTCTTTTATCAATGAATAATGACAGATTGACAAGGCAAGCGTTTGAAGCAGATCAAAATCATATGTCAAGCACTAATTGGTCAGGAATGGTTAAGCAAATTTTAAGTGACATAGGCAAAGAAAGTAACATTGAAAACTTCGAAAAGATTGACATCAATTTTGCAAATGAGAAATTCAAAGTTTTAACTAATAGAGAATATCAAGAAAATGTTGAAATCAAACCAAAATTACGGACCTATAAACTATTTAAAAGACATGTGGAAACTGAAAAATATGTCACCGCTAAGTTAAGTAGATATGAAAGGTCACTGATAGCTAAGTTTAGGTCGGGTACTCTCCAGCTTGCAATTGAAACTGGGAGATTTAGAAATATAGAAATTAACAATAGACTATGCATTTCCTGTAACCAAAATCAAGTTGAAGATGAAATTCATTTTTTGTGCTTTTGTCTTTTTTATCATGACCTGAGACAGAAGCTTTACAGCGATCTTAAAATAGATCCGGAATCTTTTGAGAATAATTATGACTTATTCATAGAGATAATGCGTTCTGAAAGAGTTTATTGCCTGTCATCTTTCATTGTTAATGCATGGGGGAAAAGAAGAGATTTTATTTACAATTCTGACTCTTAACTTTTTAAATCTAAATATAAATGTTGACTGTTGACGAGATGTAATAAGCTATATGTATGTAACAAGATTACACTTAGTCTGGTCCATTTTTGCTTGCTCCCTTTGTCGAAACTTTCTTGTTTATATAGATTTCAAATAGTAGCAAATGCCCCTATATTAAATTTGTTCACCGTTTTTGATTGCCAAAATGTCATTTAATGATATTTCAATAGTTTAAAGTGTCTTATAAGCCCAAATGAGGCTGGGTTTGTATTCTGATTTTGTATTCCATGTATATTTGTATTTGTAAATCAAACAGGACACTATAATAAACGATTCATCTATCTATCTATCTATCATAATCAGATTCCTTGGATTACCCAAAATTCTTTGTAAAATAATGGCGGCAATATGTAGCAGGAAATTGCATTTCATGATTTTAGCTAATCCAAAGAATCCAAATCTGAATCTGGATTGCACAGATTATGCAGATTTTTGTTTGAAAAATTCATGTGTCTTGCAAGTGTCAAAAATTAAAATGGATTAACTCTTCAAGACAACAAATATAATACAATTGGTCAAATAACATTATTTGTGCAATATTCTTTTAAAAATTTAAAAATTTAAACCAATACAGTAAATTTGTCTGAGGTAGCAATTAAATTAGGTTAAAGTTTATGTACAATCTCATTTCTTATTTCTTTATTAATCTACCTACAAGTTTACTATTATCAATAAATTCAAGTTAATAAATGTGGTGATCCCTGAGGTTTGATTCTACTGAAAAGTTTTGCTGCTTGCCCTAAATATTATTAAAAATAAATTTCCAATGCATTATATCTTTACTACATGTAAATTGCTAATATTTAAAACTTATAGAACAGAGATAAACATATTTAATTCCAATATATAAATTCCCAAGTCGAAAATGCTATGAAAATGAAGGTTTGATAAAACAAATACATTGTGCATGATAAATGAAATGATTTGTATTTACTCTGGATTAAAATGCAAAAGTTATCATATCACCGAACCATTTAGTTTAAGCATAATTTTACTGTATGTAAATAAATTTATCAATTGGCCCTCTTCTTAAAATTTTTCTTCTGCACATTTTAACAAATAACATTACATCTATTTTAATAAAAAGAAAGACTGAAACAGTAAAAATTTAGAATATGAAAGCATAATTTACTTGAAAAGCTACAGCATAAAGGATACACAAAAGACTATTGAAACAAAAACACTAGAAATGATGATATGTTTGTCAATTAGACATTCCTTGTATTATTATTTTGTAAAGGAAGGACAAAATTTTCGTAAAAGTCAACTTAACCATACTGAAGAAGGGAGGCAGCCTCAATCCCACCTCAACCTTTCCACTCTGTACACACAGACTGTCAGTCATATAAATTATTACTCAATCAATCAATCAGTTGTCCAAGTGTTTAATCTCCGTATCCACAGAATCTAATGCACACCATCCAGTTCGTAAGGCATAAATCATCAAGACGTTAGACATATTTTAAGTCACACCCAGGGAGGCAATCCGCTCTTTGGTAGGTAGAAACTATGGTCGAAATGATTTCTGAAATAAGTACATTTTTAGCTAACTTTTGAAACATATATAAGAGATTTGGACACTGTGTATATCATGTGGAAGATCATTCCATAACTATGTGGCATCATATATTAAGAAACTGTTGTTTAAGCGGACCTTTGATATATGGGTGGAAGAACAATAATGAGAAACCTGGAGGAACAAATTTTTGGCGATAGAGCATCTTGTGTTCACAGCTGATTTGTACAAGGAGAGATATGGTGCAAAATACTTAGACTGGCCTGTAGTGAGGTACTTGTACACAAGAACTGGGGTTTTACAGATAATTCGTTGTCTGAAAGGTAATCAATGAAGTGTCTTCAAGCTGTATGTACTGTGAGTGCATGAACTTAGAAGCTCCGGTAACAAACTGTGTGAGCTAGAGCATTTTGAATGTATTGGAGCCTGGTGGCATTACCGGATGACAAACTACGAAATAGAGAATTGCAATAATCCAAACAACTGCTAACCAGAGCATTTGCAATTACCAATGATATATCAATGAAAAGAAACACAATGTAGGTCCCTAATATTTTAATGCTAATGAAATAAGATTTGATGATGGAATGTACGTGATTGGTGAAACAAAACCTTGCATCAAACAGAACACCCAAATTGCGAGCAACATCTGTGAGAGATTGACAATTACCCAGGATATTGACTGGAAATGTGTCACTGAGCCATTTGTATCCATCTTCTGCACCAAAAACTATGAATTCGGTTTTATCCAGGTTTAACTTAAGTTTATTATCAGAAATCCAGAGATGAATATCATTCAAACAGGATTTTAGACAGTCAAGAGACTTGAGACTGTTTTCAGGGGATAAGTGGATGAATAGCTGAGTGTCATCAGCATAAAAATGATATTTAACTCCAGTATATTTTCTGATGATTTAACTAAGGGGTGTTGTGTAGAGGGAAAACAGAAGAAGGTCTAAGACAGAACCTTGGGGGAATCAGACATTCAATTTGATTTTCATTTCAATTATCTTAGAATTCAATTATCAGGATCAACTGTTAAAATGAGGCAATATCTTTTTCAGTATTGCATACAAAACTTGCAAATATGCAAGTATGACACCATTTTCATATCCCCACAGCCTGTATACTGGATGTCACCTACTTAGGCATCTTTATGGTTGTTCTGATCCGTACAGCAATAACTGTTGATCACACATTGTAACCCAATGTCCTTCATGGTGTGTTTCAGATTTTGGAATTGTACTCAAGTGACTTGATATCGATACACTATCATATTAAAATTAGTGTTCACTGTTGCATGTACACATTAAGTTGCTCAAAGCATCAACTGTAAGCAAAAGTATCCATACTCTCCATTGTCTGAGTAGTAGAAAGTAGATAAGAAATCTAACTTTTCCACAAATAAGCACAATTTCTATAGTTCTGCTAAATTCAGAGATTCCAAAATTTTGTTTGAGCTTTAGCACGTAAAATTCTTCCTAGATCAAACACCAATAATAAAGACACCAAAAGCCTATCTCACAACCATAATCTGTTGAATCTAGATTTCTTGGAACAACAGATTTGCTTGTGAAGTGACTAGAATGCTGATCCGGATTCTAAATCTCCCTCCTCCTGAGGAGAAGAAGAAACTGATGCAATCTTAGAAACTGCATAGGGAATCATAAGATCAAGTAATGGAGGATTGCAGGTATGATGGCAGTTTGGCAGAGATAAAGTGAACTGTTTAGACAGAATGTAGAAAGCACAGTATTAGGAATTAGACATTTTATTCTATGGGGTAAAAGTGAATGTTGAAAAATGGAATCTATGGAAACTTATGTGAAGGGCCTTAGTCAAATGTTAAAAATATTTGATCCCATAGGTATTGCTACAGAGGTAATAACAACGGCAAAGATTGAAATACAAAGAATGTGTCAGTTGGGACTAAGTTGTCACAATGTGCTTCAATCAGTTGAAGAAGCTAGATGGAGGAAGTTATTCCATGAAATCCAACAGTTGGATAGAGTAGCCATCCCAAGACATCTGAGTTAGTTTTGGTCTGTGACACCTGTAATAATGAAACATTGGTACATATGTCAATGTAGCTATGATGGATATTGCAGAATGGCAATTTTTTTACATTAACATGCAGTTGTAAGATTAAAACTGCAAGCAGCAAATATCAGAGAGAGGATAATTAAGTCAGTGATAAAGGAAATTAGGTTTGAAATAGCCCAATAGATCTTTATAATAATATAATAGTAGGATTTATATAGCGCAAAATTGATACAAATCCTCTAATGCGCTTATGTCCAAGAAGGGAGAGTCCAGAGATACGCATGGGTCGACATATAAAAAGCGCCCGCCAGGGTATATATCACTAAGGTGGGGGGGTATGCCAGCCTAAAGAAGCGTGTCTTTAGCTGGCTTCTGAAACGATCTATTGTTTGCTCAGATCTGACAGTTTGTGGCAGCTTGTTCCATTCAGCTGGTGCAGCTACTGCAAAGCCTCGCCGGCCTATGTGCTTCTTAGGGCAGGTTGAGGAGACAGATAGCCTGTTGCCACGAGTAAGACTTCTCGATCTTATTAAAGCTGAGAGATATGGGGGCTGTGAAAGATTGATAGCCTTGAATACCAGGAGATTATACTTTAAAAAGATACGATGTTGAATTGGAAGACAGTGGAGTTTTTTTCAAAAAGGGTGTAACATGACTTATTTTGTCAAGTCTGAAGATGATGCGGCAAAGAGCATTCTGGTCTCTCTGTAGCTTAGCTATGTTGGACTTACTTACCCCATAAAGTAAAGAGTTACAGTAGTCCAGACGACTACTGACCATAGCATTTGCCAGAAGTATTGCAGTTTCATTACTTAGGTATTTGCGAATTCGTCGCAAATCACGAAGATGATAGTAACATGCTCGGCAAACCTTGGCAACACGAATGTCAAAGGAGTTGTCTGAGTCAAAGATAACACCCAGATTCTTTACTTCCACCGACGGAGAGATATTGTTTTGGATCTTTAGATCAGAATCTACAGTTAAAAAAATAAGATAAACAACTATGAATATCATAAAAATTGCATAATTCTTGAAATGAAATATATTTCTTATACAAAAATAAAATAAACTCTATTTATTTACCTATTTACCCATTTATTTATTTATTTACCCATTTATTTATTTATTGTGTGCAATGGTTTGCCGCCATGATTTTGCAAAGAATTATGAGTAATCCAATGAATCTAAACCTCAGGAGGTAGATCAATGGATTCATAATCCGGATTTAATCTGAGGAATCTAGATTCAATGGATTATGGATGTGAAACACGCCAAATCATAGGTTTAATACAAACGGCTAAAATAACAAACACTCCCGGAAGTAAAGATTACTCATTTCAACTTTGATCAAATTTAAGGTTCAATCTTTAAATAACGTAACACACTACTTATTTAATTATTTTAGCTGCTTTCAAAGATGATAATATGGTTTTTGTTTTCTCTGGGCACGTTGACGTTATCGGGTGATCGGTATCTAGACAACTCGGCCCATTTCAAAGTCGGCCCGTTTCAAAATCGGCCCCTTTTATCAGCTTACTTTGAAGAATACTGTAGGCCTTTATGGGTAGGTCTTTAAAAATATATCCCGCACTAACAGACCATGACATGTATCCTCACTTGTGATTGGCTGATTTTATGATTACCTCGACAACAATGGGAAAACCCCAAGGAGTTTTTGTTTACCTGATCTTTTTGGCATTTACTCAATACGGCTAGTTTTGTGATTTTAACCAATGAATGTTACAGATTTTTGAAGAATATTATTCCAGTTAGTATTTTATTGTGAAAAAGGCTACATAGAAATGATTTTACCAAACATTAATCGGCAATGAGGCAGCGAGCGGTGATACCGAAGTTTGTCAACATCGTCGCAGCATTAGTGTACTGCTTCTAGGCATAACTTGGCTGCGGTCATAAGTTGGCCACCATCATCATATTTTGAAATTTCTATAAATCTAAAGGCCTGTATCATTATTGAATGGTCTATTATAATCAGATTTATGATAAAGACCACTTTTAAACCCTGTGCAACCACACATTTGTCTGTTTGACACATTTAAATGAGTGGTGGCCAACTTATGACTGCGGCCAACTTATGCCTAGAAGCAGTACGCCATAAAAATCTGAAGTCGTTAGTTATGCCACATGGAGTTCACTGACTTGGAGACAGGGTATGTTAGTAGTGTACACGTCCAGTGGGTATATTAGCAGTGACATAAATCATGCAGTGATATCATTTGTGTACACAGCCATTGGGTGTGCTTGTGGTGATTTCATTCCGGTGTACGCAGCTGTTGGGTACACTAAGAATGATATAAATCTAGGCTGCACAACCATTGAGAAAATAAAGCTTTGTGCCTTACTTGGATACAGGATAACTGTGCATGCTAGTTATGTACACCACTGTTCGGTATGCTATTAGTGTTGTGAATTTGCTTAGAATTTTGGGTTCTATGTTTGGTATCTGTACAAGGCAGCGAACTTTGATCTGGTTCGATCGTCGAAATAGCATTTTCAGAACTAATAAAACACAGAAATGCGACATAAAATCATTTAACTTCAATGAAATTATGATAAAAATGTAAAATCTATGTATATTTTTTAAGGCTGTGACCGGGTGGTTGGTATTCGCGGTTGGGGTTGATTTAAGGAGATCTTGAGTGTTTTCTGGTCCATTCATAGTCATTAAGACATTAACTACTACAATATATTATTGTCGCCCACTTGGTCACGTTTTTAGTACGAAAACACAGCCAAATGTCAAAATACTTTGTATATTGGGGAGTTTTATATAATATTTTTCATTTTATAACAATATTATAAGTTTTTGCATACCTTTTACAACTACTTTAATGCAAAGACATCGTTTCCAGAAACCACCATTGTGTTGGAGAGGAAAAAGTGTGCATATTATACCATGCGAATACCCAAGTACGAGATGAATTTGGGTAGCTTGAAGGATTTTAACCACTTTTCACAGCCCTAATATTTTGAATAAATTTTGCCATATTTTCTTTAGAATGCAGGTTTTATATAGATGGGCAAAAATAGGGTCTGATGGGATGTGGTGTGATGTCTGTGATTTCTAAATCTTTTGCAAAGTCCAAATTTCAGACGTTTGAAACGAACTTTGAATTTGGGACATTAGATGAGCAAATTACCAAACTTGTACAAACGTGGTCACAGCAGTATACGCTAGCAGTGAAATCAATCTTTGGTGTACAGCCATTGGCTACTCTAGCAGTGACGTAGATCTTGTGTTCGCACCAGTTGGGCACGCTAGACCAATACCAGTGCTAGCTTACACAACTGTTGGGTACACTAGCAGTGTTAATGATGTAGCATACACAGCTGTTGGGTAAATATCCTTCACCTTTATATATTGGGAGTTTCAAGTAATATTGAAGTTTTTGTACCCACTTTGCACTATACTGGGCTGTGGGCCAGTTCCTGTTGTCACCAACTACTGCACTACTGTTTTCAGTTCTACACACCGTCTTCTACACTGTCTAACTATCTTCCATACAACTACCGCTGTAACAATGTTCCATATGTGCTATATTCAAGCACTGTCCTTCATAAAGACGCATGTGCATTTCCATTAAGCAGCTCCTATTAAACATGTGTTTACAGTTCTAAGCTTCACTGAAGTGGCCTTCTAAACCCCAGTTCCTGTATATCTCCCGCACATGGGTGCATACTAAACCTCAGAACTCCCGATAAAGTCTCTCGGAAATATACATTATTTTTCAATTTATTACTTCTATATAACTGTATGTAATTTTTAGGACATATATCTGGGAAATGAGCATTGTAAAATCATTATAAGTATTATATTTAATAACATGTCAGTCTTCAACTGGTTCATAAATGTGGCCATATGAATCATAGGGAGTTATGGTTGCAAGTTGTCACCAAAACAACTCGCACACACAACTCACACCCAAAAACAAGTAAATATAATCCTTATGTATACATTTATGTAGCTCTTATGCATTTGATTCATGATGTAATTCACAAACTTGTACAACTCATTACCATATTTTACGTGGAAATTTGTATTAAATTGGAGATCAAGTACTTCAAATTTGTGGACTTGTACAACTCCTAAATACTCTTATGTGCATATAAAACATGAGATCTACAATAATATTTTTCTTGAATAATATTAGTTGCCAACAGAATTTAACAAAGTTAATGGCCAGTTAATACTTAAAATATGAATGTTTCCTCCAACAGTTACAGTTAAAAACTTAAAACTGTAAACTTGTGTAATGAGGGCTGTGAGGACTTTATTGCTTTCAGGTAAACACTTCTATGAAGTGAGTGGTCTGTCACAAGTGAGGTCAACATGGGTCATGGAAAGGGGAGGGGTAGCTTCTCCGGCTACACCTGTGTCAAGTATATGTTCTTCATCTTCAATGTCATATTCTGGGTATGTATACTGTAGTGTTTGTTTGATTGTTTATGAACTCCCATGTAGTGTCTGAATTACTGTATAAGCTAGATGTTTACATGTACATTTTGTGTGAACCTCTTTATAAAAGCTTAAGTACCTACTCTTTGTTAGGTCAAAAATTTTTTTTGTTTAAAAGTGGTTTATGTGAAGCATTAACACCATATATAATGTTTGTACAACAAAACTGTCATGCTACCTTAATTGATTTTTATTACTTGACTTTATCCTTTTGTTGTAAAAGCATGAAATTTAGTTTACACTTTAGTGCAGTGACTCCTGTCACGGCTGATGCCGTGGGTTTGAATTCCTGGCTTTAATTGAGAAAGTTGGCTTTTTTTTTTTCCTTTTGGCTCAGTCACATACTAAAGAGAATCTTGAACAAGAAGTGGGTCGTGCCCTTCTCCATTCCCACAACTAGCCAACACAGTGTTTATGTAACACTATATTGTCAATATCTGGCTAAAGGTTAGCTGAACAGATTTTACAGAAAAGCAAAAGGGTCTTACAGTCTTAAATTGTCATGGTTATACTATAATTTTGACAAAAAATATCTGCTGTTTAAAGTTAATTCTCTGACTTCAAAAGCTTTCCCTTTATACCATCATTGTCAAGAAAAAAATAAAAGGAGAAGATCTGTCTAATTATGGATTAGTTGTATGATATAAAAATGGTGGTAGATGACAGAAAAGGAGTATAAACAATGATTTGGTTTTCAAGTTATGCCAAATTACCAATAAAATCTTTTGTTATTTCCATGAGAAATACAAGTTGAATCAGATCTAGCTGCTAGAAATCAACCAATTTGCTTTTGTTTGTATGTACAGGAGCAACTACTTGCTGGCAAGTGATCAGTTAATATTTTATAAAAAGAGAAATGTGTGGCAGCTTACGTCGGTGTTTGGTTGGATAAAATGGGCAAATATGCCATGCGAATTTCTGTTGCAAGTGACCGTACTACTGGACACCTGTCCATGTTTAGTTTTTATGTGTATATTCCAGACCTGTTTCTCACTCAAAATTCCTGTGTTTGTTTGTTACAGTTAATTGGCTGTGCACTCCTGGGAGTTGGCATTTGGCTGCACTTGTCTAAGGGTGCATATGCCTCCATGGCCCCGTCCTTCAACTTCCTGAGTGTGACAGCGGTGTGTATTGCAGCAGGTGCTGTGATGCTAGTGGTCGCTTTCTTTGGTTGCTGCGGTGCCATCATGGAGAACCAGTGCTTACTGCTCACAGTGGGTTGTTTCAAATTATCACAATGCCCTGACGATAGTTGGGGATATACTGGTTTCACGTCCGTCTTGCCACAACCGTACGTTTATAATAATGATTTATAATAAATTGTGAATCACATAATATCAGTGCTACAAAATGTAGCGAATGCCCGTGGCATGAGAGATGGCAAGTGTACGGATATTTTGACGTTGAGTCGTTGCAATCTAGTTGTTCTTCATTTGCATGCAATACTATTCAGATATCATATGACAACAAGTTTTTGGTTAGTTTTAATTGCCTGTAGAATTCCAACATCCAATAAATGTTTCTTTAAATTAGCTTTTTTTTAAAGTTCTATAAAAATGAAAACTTGTTGTTAAATCTGTATGTTTTTCAGTTGCTGGATGTTAACATCTCTAACTGGATTGTGTTTATATTTGTATCAATTGAACAGAAAGCTGATATCCAGTTTGCCAACTTTTATACTACTTTGTGCACATATTTTCCCAATATTTCAGTATATTTTTAATTATAACGTTTCCTACTGTATGTTTTCTCTATGTTTTCAGTACTTCACATTTGTTGTAATTATTTTCATCATGGAGATGGTGGGCGGGATCCTTGCCTTTGTGTACAGGGAGGATATTGAGCACGGTATCAATGCAGAACTCAGGAAAGGCATCTCGGAAAACTACGGCACAGAGGAAGGACTCACTGCAGCCTGGGATTCTGTACAGCAGAAAGTGAATATTGACTGATTTTAAATGACTTATATAGAAAAGATTTATCACAAATGAAGATGACAATATTAGCACAAGTGTCATATTGTTAATCTTGATGAGTGATATATATATTTTTTGTATACGTCTAATGAGGGATGTTTTCCTTTTATTGTACACCATTTTGTATGATTTATCAGTTAAATAAAGCCATGTTTAAAGAGAGAATGTTAAAAGTGTAAAAACCTCAATCTTTAACTTGCCATATCTTAGTCATTTCTGCATGAGAAAATAGCACAATAATGTATTCAGTTGAACAAGCCACATGTGTAACCCCAGTATTTGTCGTTATAAAATACATACATAACCTCACAGAGAAGCAGTCACATGTACTGGTCAGATTGATTCTCAGCCACTCTCAAAATGTGATGAAGATAAGCGGTAAAAGTAAATAGTTTAAAAAAAGCAAAACAATCTGGACATAGCATTTTGTTGGAAAGGTTCTTGTTTACTCATATTTTGCATGATGTTATTTTTTTAATAAAGCAAACTTCAGTGTTATCACAAATGACGTCACTATATTAATAAATTTCAAAGTCTGTCTATCCATCTAAAACCCCTCGCCAATCAAATCCTCACATATGTGGAGTGCCCTTCATAGGATGATAAAGTCCACAAGTACAAAGTGAAAGTGAAATTGCCTGTGCACAGGAAATGAGCGTGCAGTCGTCGTGCAATACATGCACTCCCAAAACTGGAAATGCTTTTTGAACATTTTCTTATAATGCGCCTAATACAAATGTCAATTTTCCAATTGTATGCAAAACTTCAGACTAATATGGCAGCTATCATAGCTTCTCACTTTAGAGAAAGAGACAGTAAACCAATACCAGGTAGGCTGGTCTGTATCAAATTAATAAATAACTGACATGCTTGAGTACACTATATGAGAAATCTTTCAGTGTATAAATTATGGATGGGTTGGAATCAAAAATGTGTACATCAAGAGGACACCAATGTAAAACCATTCAGATTCAGGGACTACTCGTTTTAGTAAAACCCCAACCAAACACGGACATTTCCTTCATAATCGCAATAAAAGTCCCCAAATGCACAAGTTACATGCATGTGACAAAATTGTGCAATTTCTACAGATTTGGGGTATGTTTCCAGTATTTTAACTTTTCCTTCAATTATATGTCTTGACAAGCAGGATGGCGGGTGTTTAATCTCCTCAAGAGTAATTCAGGAAAATGCTCTCCATAACAAGACACTGAGTCTACTGACCCATACCTGGTATAAATAGAACAATAATTGCATTCTCAAGTGTAATTTATTGCCTCAATAATATAGTAAATGTGTCAATACAACTAGCCATACAGTACAGAAGAGTAAGAAATGAGTTCACTGCACTTTATTGGTTGTATTTTGTTGTCAACAGTACAGATGTTGTGGAGTAAACAACTACACAGACTGGTTTAACACAGAGCAGGAGTACGTACCAGACAGCTGCTGTAAATTCGTGGCTGACGGATGTGGTAGTGAGAATCAGCCACAGAGGTGGTTTGACAAGGTAAAAAAAGTATATATAATAAAAACAGCCATACAAATATGGTTCGATAAGGAAAAAAACCACAAAATAGAATTAGACAAAGAGGAGGTTTGATAAGGTACAAAAAATAATAAAATAGTCCACACAGATATGAATTGGAAAGGTAAAAATAAATCAATAAGTAAAATCAGACATAGAGGTAGTTTGATTAATAAAAAATAATATCAGCCGCATAGTTGGTTTGATAAGATAACAAAATCAGATAACAAATCAGCCATGCAGAATGGTTTTGATTAGCTAAAGAAAAAAATAATAAAATTAGACAAAGAGATGGTTTACTAAGGTGAAAGAAAATAAAATTAGTCACAAAGGTGGTTTCATATTGTTAAAAAATGACTGCAGTTGTTTGATTAGGTAAAGTATATAATAAACTCACTCTCAGAAGTGGTTCAGGTAATACGTAGTCATAGTAATAATCCTAGTGGTGTAATAATTTGTGAAAATTAATGCAGATTTTCTGAGACCTTGTAGTGGGTTAAATCTGATATTTTGTTTGTTTGTAACTTGTTTTGTAAAACGTACAGGTCTGCATACATGAGCTAAAATTTAACATGAGAAATATGTTTACATGAAAGTTTCATCCTAATAAACTCAATTTTTACTAATTATAAAGTCAAAGTGGAGGATTTTAGCCACATTTGTAGGTTTTTTATTGGTAAAATATCAGCTGTATCAAACTGTAAAATATAGAAGTTTCCAAGAACTGTTTCTTCACATTGTAAAGCCACTGGTTATCACTTGTCTCTACCACAAACAGAAGGTGGAATTCTGGTAATTATGTTAAGAACACTAGTAATAAGGTTGTATAGTAATTTTTAAATGAAGTGTATAATAATTGTTTGAAATAGGACTTCTTGAAACTTCATTTTCATACATGAGCCCTAGTAATAGAAACTTCTGAAAACTCACCTCTTTTATTCAATCTTTCCCACTTAGTATCTTCCTGTTCACACACGCATCCCTGGAATACTAACTTAGAACCCCCCTTGAGTGTCACCTTTGTCAGTTTTCTAATTAGTTCAGTGCAGTGATTTTCCCCAGTGTTACCAAGATCTTGCATCAACAAAGCAGTAGAGTAAATTATATTAGTTTTCGAGACTAGTTATTTGTTTTTGGTTACAGGGCTGTTATGCGGAGATCAAGTATGAATTCAATGACAACCTCTACATAGTGGGTGTGGTGGGACTGACGTTTGGAGTACTGCAGGTAAAACAATATCAGTGATTTACTTGGCTGTTTGTAAAGTGATTTTGTTCATTGACTGCTGATTTGGACTGGTGGAAAAAGTGAACAGTAAGCAAACCATACAGCAATTTCCATTTTATAGAAGAATTATGAAGTAATGGTAGATGATATGAATGGTTTTTGGTGTTTCAGAAACTGTATTTTCTCTTGAGGAAATGTATGCAGTTCTTCCTAATTTATGTTTGAACTAATTAAGCTGCCCGTCAGGGGCGCTTATTTGTTTTCACCTAAGTTCAACTGATCACCGCCACCACAAGATTATGGTCTCCCTTGAATAACTTCTTGGGCTTTCAAATTTTTCTTTCCTTCTTATCTTTCGTTAAAACTACAGGGGCGGGAAAAATTTTGGGGATACTTTGCGGAGACCTTAAGCTTTACTTAAGGTAACCTTAAGCATTTTTGCAAAAACATCCTGTCATCGCGTTTCGGAAAAAAACACACACACCTCTGCTATAAAATTTATCGGGTACATTCTAGAACTATTTCTGCAGGTCGGAAAGGATTTTCTGATCAATCGAACCATAGATGTCTGAATGGGAGGAGTTTTATTTTCGTAAATTTTTTTTAAATGAGTACTTGATCTGTATCTCAAAAATGGTCAGGATTTCGGCGTTTTGTTGGAATAACTTATTCAGGTACTTTTTGATAATCTTTCACATGCCGAACTTTTAGCCCTGTATCTGCAATCTTAAGGTCACCTTAATGTCAAAAAAGGGGGTTTTAGCCCTCTAGTTCACTTAGTTTTTCACTTTTTTCAACCAAACTTGGCATATATATTAAGATTTACCAAAGGATTTTCCTGACTTTATGGTGACCTTAAACTGTTAATATAATTGGAGCTGTGGCCCCTCTAGAGTCATAAAATTGGAATAAAGCCGTCTGGCCCCTTTCTTTTTCCATATCTAACATATATTGATATTGAAGGGACATTCTCAGTTTATGGTCACCTTAAAGTCGCAATATGATTAAAGTTATGGTCACCTTACGGTGAAAAAAAGGAAGTTTCAGCCTCCAGCTATCTTATTGTTCAACTGACCTGAGGTAAAGATATGCATTTATAAAGGATGACAAAAGGGACATTCTTATTTTATGGTCACCTTAAAGTCGCAATATGAATGAAGTTATGGCCACCTTGCAGTGAAATGATGGAGTTTTTAATCTCCAGCTATTGTATTGTTCAACTGACCTCAGTTAAATTTTGCACACTTACTGTATTTTTTCAAGATATGGCCTGGGCGTTAATTATTTTCAAATGGCATCAGACCAGGCATTAAATTGAACCAGGCGTTCTTTTGAAATACAAAAAACAGTGTTATGAATTGTAAACAGTGTGCTTGGTACCAGACGTTAATTTGAACCTGGGCGTTATTTTGGAAATTTACGGTATTAAAGACGAAATAGGGACATTCTTATTATTTTCTTTCCATCTTGGAGTTCCAATACAAGCACAGTCATGGCCATCTTGAAGTAAAAATGAGGGTTTTCAGCTCAAGATCAATCTATCTATCTATATGAATGTCCCAATCTATAGCCAATTATAGTTGACTACAGGGTATCTTTATTATTATGTCCACCCCCCTGGGGGGTGGATATATTATTTTTGCTTTTTCCGCCGTCCGATGTCCGGCGTCCGATGTCCGGCGTCACGCATGGTTTCCGCTCATTTAAAGGAAAAGTATTAGAGCTATTGTCACCAAATTTGGTATGCAGCCTTATTGGGTCAGTAGCTTGCTTGGGATTGCTTTTGGCTGTTGTACCTCTTTTGCTTACTGAGTAATACTTAAGTACAGCTATTTTCAGTACCCATTGGTTTCCGTGCATTTAAGCCAAAATAATTAAAGATATTTTACTACAATTTTGAATACAAGATTGTTATGTCCATAGCTCGCTTGGTATTGCATTTGGGACCGATAGCTTTGTCAGTACATGAGTAATAGCCATTTAGGTACTTCATTGTGTATTTTCAGTACTACTTTTGAGTAATTTGCTAATATCTCAGAAACCGTAAGAGATAGAGCGATTTCGACAGAATTTTTGACCCACAGGGTATCTAAGGAATGCAATCTATGCAATTTTCCAAAAATTTTCCCCTCCCCAAAAATGGCGGCCATTTTGAATTTTTGCCAAAAATGGCAAAACACTAATTTGCTTCTATCTCCTTAACCGTGCGAGATAGAGCGATTTCGGCAAAATTTTTGACCCACAGGGTATCTGAGAATTCTACTCTTGCCATTTTTTAAAAAGTTTTCCCCTCCCCAAAAATGGCGGCCATTTTGAATTTTAGAATTATTGCCAAAAATGGCAAAACACAAATTTCCTTCTATCTCCTTAACCGTGTGAGATAGAGCGATTTCGTCGAAATTTTCAACCCACAGGGTATCTAAGGAGTGTACTCTTTGCAATTTTCAAAAAATTTTCCCCTCCCCAAAAATGGCGGCCATTTTGAATTTTCGAATTTTTGCCAAAAATGGCCAAACACATATTTGCTTCTATCTCCTTAACCGTGCGAGATAGAGCGATTTCGTCGAAATTTTCGACCCACAGGGTATCTAAGGAATGTAATATTTGCAATTTTCAAAAAATTTTCCCCTCCCCAAAAATGGCGGCCATTTTGAATTTTCGAATTTTTGCCAAAAATGGCAAAACACAAATTTGCTTCTATCTCCTTAACCGTGTGAGATAGAGCGATTTCGTCGAAATTTTCGACCCACAGGGTATTTAAGGAATGCAATCTTTGCAATTTTCAAAAAATTTTCCCCTCCCCAAAAATGGCGGCCATTTTGAATTTTCGAAGTTTTGCCAAAAATGGCAAAACACAAATTTCCTTCTATCTCCTTAACCATGCGAGATAGAGCGATTTCGTCAAAATTTTCGACCCACAGGTATTTGAGCATTGTATTCTTGGCAATTTTAAAAAAAATTTCCCCTCCCCTAAAATGGCAGCCATTTTGAATTTTCAAATTTTTGCCAAAAATGGCAAAACACAAATTTGCTTCTATCTCCTTAACCATGCGAGATAGAGCGATTTCGTCGAAATTTTCAACCCACAGGGTATCTAAGGAATGTAATCTTTGCAATTTTCAAAAAATTTTCCCCTCCCCAAAAATGGCGGCCATTTTGAATTTTCGAATTTTTGCCAAAAATGGCAAAACACAAATTTGCTTCTATCTCCTTAACCGTGCGAGATGGAGTGATTTCGTCGAAATTTTCGACCCGCAGGGTATCTAAGGAATGTAATATTTGCAATTTTCAAAAAATTTTCCCCTCCCCAAAAATGGCAGCCATTTTGAATTTTCGAATTTTTGCCCAAAATGGAAAAACACAAACTGGCCTTAACCATGCAAAATAGAGTTATTTCGTTGAAATTTTCGACCCATAGGGTATCTAAGAAATGTACTCTTGGCAATTTTCAAAAAAATTTCCTTTTCCCAAAAATGGCGGCCATTTTGAATTTTCAAATTTTTGCCAAAAATAGAAGAACAGGAATTTGCTTCTATCTTCTTAACCGTGCAAGATAGAGTGATTTCGTCAAAATTTTCAACCCAACCAATGCAAAAAGGCATGAAGCTGAAATAATTTACATCTACACTAACAAATATTTAAGCATCATTGATATATTTTACAAATGAAACAGGGTCTTGTAAGACTACTGTACAATTTGGGCAAAAGGTTCATGGGTGGACATTACACATGATAATGTGTGTTCTTCTATGCTATCCTGTTTCTATTCGCATCTACTATCAACAGGGCGGCCTATTTCTAGTTATCTGTTTTTTTCTCCTCCAACTCTGTATTTACTTTTGTGTGATATCTATGTGGAGGCAGATTGACTCATGATGCCCACTGTACTTTGTGTGTTAACATCTGTGGGTGTGGGTGTGTGTGTCTGCACACTGAAAGTTGATAAGGGATATCAAGATGTATTTATTTCTTTTCATTAAGGGATATGCCTACAGTAAATCTTTTTGGGGGTAGACAATTCAAACCAGGACATTTATCTTTAGCTTCATGGAAGAAGAGCCTTGTGGTAAGAATGCCTCTCTGTTTTGAGAGAATGGAAAAAGCCTTAATAATATGTAAAAGCCTTGGGCTTTCATGATATTTAGATATAGAGTCATGTGTGAATTAAAAATGTTAACAATAACATCTGACAACATGACCTTGTGTATTTTTCTTTTTACAATGGAACAATAAAGGATTTCACAAATATGATTATCTTGAGCATATTTATCTTATAAAAATATTAAATAGCAATGAATTTTCAGAGGCATAAAATGCCTCAAAGATATACAACATATGAATGTCCCTATCTATAGCCAATTATAGTTTACTACAGTGTATCTTTATCATTACAAATCTAGGATTAAATATCTCCTGAAAAATATTTACAATCCCAAATTTACAGCAAAAATGATATAATTTTTTTCCAAAAAATATACCACTCTACGAAACACAATAAAGCTCACATTCTGCTTACAGTCTAATACTGCAACTGATACAGTTTGAGATAATCCACTTTCCATCATATACAAAACACGGTAAAGCTTACCTTCTCCTTACAGTCTCATACTACAACTACTACAGCTTTAGTAACTCAAGTCTCCATCCGGGCCGCTCGTTTTTGTTAGCAAAAACCTTTTTCCAATTGGGTTAATTACTGTAAATATTCTTAATTAAATGGACACTCAAAATTAGGCTTTAAGCCTGTTGGTTTACCACATTAGCCCTCGCATACTATTTTTGTCAAGAAGTTATAAATAATTTATTTAGTTTACTGTATTTGTGTATGTTTGCAGATTTTAGGGCTTGTGGCATCCATGGCATTGTTTTGCTTCCTGCGAAGTGAGAAATATGAAGATTACTACACATAGATCTTGATCAGGCACGTGACTGTGAAATACAGAAAAAATGCAGAATAAAAGGAAATCTCCCTTCATCAATACTCACTTAAATCTTATATATCACAGTTTGTTCATATACCAGAATTGACAAAACTTAGTGTTCTAGTTTGTGTTTGTCATGTTAACATTCATGTGTTAGGAATGGATACCATGATTGTTTGAATCAACACTCTTCTCTAATTGTGACTTTAAAGGGATTTTCAGTGACCCAAGGGTCAGAAATTGAAGCAAATTGTGCTCAGTTGTGGAAAGTCCCAATTAGAGATATGTGAATTGTAGAATTTTTCAGTAAAGATGTTATAAATCATAGAAATGTAGGAAAATCTTAATAAAATATAAATATATATTGTCAATAATGTTTTTACAGTAGTTGTACACAATTAAGGGTATGCATCAAAATGTCATAAATATTAATAATTTTTTTTACCATACTTATCACGTGTTTAAACCTACAGGAAGTAAGTCTGCACACAAGAAAGATACAGAGTTCAAACGTTTGCTACTCAAATTATAGTGTTGAGAGGGCGAGATTTTGTTTTAATAACAGAAGTTTTGTATGTAAAACAACTGCAGGAAATGGTGAATCTGAGGGAGTCAAAATGTGTTCATAAAATCATAGTTGGATCGTCAACTAATATTTACAAAACTCCATCGTTTTAATTTGTATATCCTGTAAGAGATCACATTTAATACACAGATCTGTTGAAGTTTATTTAACCTATATTTTGAGTGTTGCTTTTATTTTTAGTTTTGTTTTGTTTTGTATTTTTTTAAATGATCCAATATTGAAAACCTTCAGTTGCACCTTCTTGTTTCCTGTTTCTATTGTGTATTTTGATACTTTGTACAGTATCTGTTTTAAAGTATGTACTGCAGTATTTTGATTGTACTTTTTGAGGAGCAAATGTTATGTTTTTGCAATTGTTGTTCGATGTAATCTTTTTTTTAATTTTTATAATTGTGAATTACTCTGTGAAGAAAAAGAAAGTAGGATAAGGTTTTAGCAATTTGCAAGTTTTGAGAAAATGGTAAGTGCCTATCTCACAGTCTTTTACCAGAGGGACAAAATGATGATTACTATGTGTTAGGTTTGTTTACCATAAGGCATATACACACATGTAAATGGATTTTATTTAGCATCATAGAAAATCATGTGTCTCAAGATTACTGCTCAAGCTCAGCATTTTTCCCCTGTTGAACTGATTTTGTTGGGGTTTTTCTTCTGAAATTTGTATAGAGTTGAAATCTAGTGGATTGGACTTCATTTAATAAAACCTTCAATATCCACAAGAGTTGGTTCCAGTTGTGAACTAAGGCTGGGAGTTGAGGAGAAGCACTGGACCGGGTACCCATTAGGCTCATACTGATAAGAATCTGGATATGACATCGTGCAGCTTTTAGCCTACTGGAAGTACCAGTGATACAAAATATGGTGGATGGCAGTTGGTGTTGGTATGGAATAAGAATATTTATATCAATATCAAACCATATTTTTCCTTCCGTATCAATCGATATTTGAATATCGGGGCATGAGATGTTTTCCTAGAGACACCTTCTAAACTCCTTTTGCCAGTTTTAGTAGGTTCCTGAAACGTAAACAAATATGGCGTGTCCGCTATAGCGGTAAGTAAAAGTTGACAAAAATCATATGAAAACCAATGTATTCTTCAAATTTTGTACTTTTTTTGGAATTAAAAACATGATAGTTGTTTCGATATTGATATTGTACCCTACATCATCAATATCGGCAAACTTAGCTTGAATTGATAAATATTCCAATATCGATAAACAATACCAGCACGAATGGCAGTGTTTTGAAAGTAAACTGTTAAGTGCAGATTCTGATGTGCACTTTAACTCTCCAGAATTTGGTCGCGTGTCGAACAGATATTTTAGGGGAAAACAGAACATTGCATGTACAGCTTTAAAAATTATATCAGACTTGTGAATACAATTTCATTACCATTGCAAGATCTGTAACTGATCCTAAAATGATATGTATTCTTCAAATTTTGTACTTTTTTTGGAATTAAAAACATGATAGTTGTTTCGATATTGATATTGTACCCTACATCATCAATATCGGCAAACTTAGCTTGAATTGATAAATATTCCAATATCGATAAACAATACCAGCACGAATGGCAGTGTTTTGAAAGTAAACTGTTAAGTGCAGATTCTGATGTGCACTTTAACTCTCCAGAATTTGGTCGCGTGTCGAACAGATATTTTAGGGGAAAACAGAACATTGCATGTACAGCTTTAAAAATTATATCAGACTTGTGAATACAATTTCATTACCATTGCAAGATCTGTAACTGATCCTAAAATGATAAAATCAAAGTAACCAATAATAAGTTCTATTTAAAAATTGACTGTGACATGAAACCATCCCTCAAAGACTCTATTTGTATTAATTCCTAATCAGTGAAGAAATAGTGTGGGACTCAGGGCACCTGATATCCATGAGATACAAACACTGCCAAAGAAATAAATCTTTTTATTTTATCTGTACAAACAAACCGTTTAAAATGAAACATGCTTCAGAACTCAATTTCTGACATTATTTTCCTTATTTTCATGCATATCTGACATTTTATTTTTAAGCAGTTTGTTTACATTGGCCACCATGTTTACTGGTACTTCCAGTTAGTTACAACTAAAAGATAAGAGTTTTCAGTGAGGTAACTGACAATATGGACACCCGGCCCCGATGTTTGCTCCTAAGTTACACTGCTGTTATCATGTATCACTTGGCTGACTCCACTCCATTCGTGAGTGTGAGTTCATCACGACAACATGGTAAATACACTGGTCAGTCGCAATCCAAACTTTTTTTGTTAAAAGTTCTATAAATTGGCTGAATAATATAATTCATCTGACTTTCAACGTGCACTGAAGAACACTTATTTTGTATAACAATAAACACTGTCATTACGACTACATTATATAAAAAACAATTGTACAAAAAGGAAAATGAGTTCGTGAAGTAAATCAGCTGGTCTGAATAATACAGTAAAAAATGTGGAATTTGCAGGAGCATGTAAAATCTTCCCTAAAGAAACACACATATTTTCTTTGACTACTAAGATGTTATTGTCAAATTTGTCAAGTTGTAATTGTAAGATAATTTCAAAATGTATGAAAGAATTGTGTTGAAATTTACATGTTAAATTTTAAGAAGTGGCAAAAGGTAATTTTCAATTGCTCTAGCAAATTTCACATTACCATATGTATATGTTGTACTATTGCCTATATATTCATCTTTTATATGCCTGATTTGTATCCCTTTACATATGAGCTTAGAGAAACATCAAGATCGATTTCTGTCATCAAATGGTTACATTGTGCTTTCATTTCTATAAATGACAGTTCAGGAAATAACAAAATCAAAAACCATTATAGCTGTAGTTTTTCAGATTTATCTGTCCGAGAATTCAAATCAGGGATTATTTACTTTTTGAAGTTAGCTGTAGTTCTAAACCTGTTTAATTTTTTCAACCCCATAAATTACTGTGGCAAAAGCAGTTTTTGTTGCAGGAAATAAACGTTGTTAAATTACAGTGTCACTTAATTTATAGATCTTACCAAGAAGTATAAACAGACAGAAAAGGCCCAAGTCATGAAGTCATCTTTTTTGCTGTATACAAACTTTTTGTTATTTAAATTTTTCAATATTAGCTAAACATATTCTCTTTTGTAGAAGTTGTGCTTGTTTGACAGGAGTGTAAAGTGTAATGACCTTGCCATGCAGACTGCTCCAGGCTATAACTTGGCACAACCTGACAACGAAGGCCTTATGTGTACTTGTATTATGTGTAATAGCTTTATTGATAAATCCTAATTGAATTTGTTCCTCGTATTGGAATGCTCCTGATAACAACCTGCAGAACAAATCTAGTATTAATTCATTTGGCAGTGAAACTTTGAAGATTAGTGGCTCATAAGAGTTTTGTAATTTCTGAATAAATATAATACTGTTGAACAAGACATATAAATTCTGTTTAGTGCCCTTTAGTGTTTAAAATAATATACGAATCAATATGTATGTTTGTGCTATATCATTTGGTGAGTTGGCATTAGTTGCTAGGTAATGTGTATTAGGACATATATTCCTTAGTTTTGTATTTATTCATTTAAAAACAAGAATTGTTATTTTTTATTAACATTTTGTACATTCGGTATAAATGTATCTATTTTTCTAGTTTGTATATTTATGTCTATCTTCTTATTGGAGTCCTTCTAATGCATGTGTGTATATCCTATTACTGAGCACCATAACTATCCAAAATAAAGTCCCATGGTCATATTTGTAACTCTTTGCAAGTTAAATTTACGCCCAATTTAGATTGATGTGCTGTGTTGATGTTTGAGTATAACTTAAAGGCATTCAGGGTGTTTATGTATACAAGGATATTACAGTACTGCTTAGTACCTTAACATGGTTCAAAGCAGAATTAATGGTTGGTCTTCATCAGCAACACTCCGTGCATTTCTGATCATGGACCATACCATCTAAAGTAGAGGCAAGGGTAACCAAGGTGACAAAATAAAGTAGAAATGAAATGTATGCAAAAATTTCCAAGTCCTGATTTCAAATTTTGGGTCAATTTTACTTGAAGAAAAAAATCTTTATTATTATGAATCAAGTAAGGACAAAGTTACAGAGACAGGTTACAGAGCCAAGCAGTAGGTTTTAGTTACATGATATAGGTGTTAGTATAGGGATCGAGAGCCATGTTGAGGATCGATATCAAATGAAAATTTAGGGTTGTGGATCGATCAATATTTCAATATCGGGACCGTTAACGTAAGCCGTGGGCGATAATACAGGTTCTTTGAAAATGTGCACATATAAATTCACGAAATTATCAAAAGATACTACTTATGCACCAAAAATATATTTCTGCAATATAAAATTAAATAAAATGAACAAAACATACATTTAACAAGAGTTTTCATGCTTTCCTGTCTACTAGCTGTCAGGTTTTGTATCTCTTCCGTGAAACAGGAATTAGGTCACTGGCAATGTAAACGGCAAAGATGGCGCCAGACTTGACCCCATTAGTTTCAGTTGTAAATGTGCCTTGAAAGATTTTATACAATAAATATATGAGTTTAAGCAGTAAAATTACCATTTTTTAAATTTTTGTCTGTTTGGTGTATGTTATTTCGATATTGAAATGCTGGTAGTATGTGTCGATATCGGCAGTTCTGTGGGATGATCGATCAATATTGAAATATCGAGCATCAATCCCTATACTAATAGGTGTGCCAGTATTTAGTTTGATGTTAGCCGAGTGATGTTTTAGGCATTTCCGAATATCATTGTGAGTTATCATTATTATTGATAATACAGATCTTTGACAAAATGGATTGTTAACAAATGCAAGAAAATTATTTTGCAATATCATTTGGCTAACGTGTATTTTAACTCTGTGAACAAAGCATGATGTAAAAGTACAAAGCTGTCATTGTAGGAGAGTAAGGTGTGTAACATAATGGTTTAATTTGTATATGGCCAAGGATGACCATTTATCAATGTCCTTGAGGTTCTTTAGCCTGCCACTGGGGATAGGATGAGGTCATCCGAGCCACTATGTATCTGCCTGTACCTGGGTTTGAACCCACGTCCTCTGAGTTCCTAGACAAGTATGCTACCTGCTAGGCCACAGTGGCAGATAAATCATGTTACATTGTAGCTTGACCAGTTCCCATCTGATTACTGAAGTTAAGCAGCACTGGGCTTGGTATGTAGTTGGATGGGTGACTATCTTGAGTTCTGGTCCAGATACATAGTAACTTAGCTGATCCTGTAAAAAATGGCAGTCCTGTCACAGTATAACCAAAACAGGTACTAGGCGTAACGTAAAATCAATACACACCATATACCATTCTCATAATTAAGCCGCCCGTCAGGGGTGCTTATTTGTTTTCACGTAAGTTCGACTGATCACCACCACAGCCGCTGCAGGATTATGGTCTCCCTTGAATAAATTTTTCTTTCCTTCTTTTCTTTCTTTAAAACTATAGAGGCTGGAAAAAGTTTTGGGATACTTTGCGGAGACCCTAAGCTTTACTAAGCATTTTTCAAAAACACCCCATCATTGCGTTTCAGAAAAAAAACACACACACCTGTGCTATAAAATTTTTCAGGTACATTCTAGACCTAAATCCGCAGGTCAGAAAGGGTTTTCTGATCAATCGGACCATAAATGCCTGAATGGGAGGCGTTTTATTTTTGTAAATTTTTTTTAAATGGGTACTTGATCTGTATCTCAAAAACGGTCAGGATTTCGGCGTTTTGTTGGAATCATTTATTCAGCTACTTTTTGATAATGTTTCACATGCTGAAGTTTTAGCCCTGTATCTGCAATTTTAAAGTCACCTTAATGTCAAAAAGGGGGTTTTAGCCCTCCAGTTCACTTAGTTTTTTACTTTTTTCAACCAAACTTGGCATATATATTAAGATTTACCAAAGGATTATCCTGACTTTATGGTGACCCTAAACTGTTAATATAATTGGAGCTATGGCCCCTTAAAGTCATAAAATTGGAATAAAGCCGTCTGGCCCCTTTCTTTTTCCATATCTAACATATATTGATGTTGAAGGGACATTCTCAGTTTATGGTCACCTTAAAGTCGCAATATGAATGATGTTATGGTCACCTTACAGTGAAAAAAGGAAGTTTTCAGCCTCCAGCTATCTTATTGTTCAGCTGACCTCAGCTAAATATATGCACTTATAAAGGATGACAAAAGGGGCATTCTTATTTTATGGTCACCTTTAAGTCCCAATATGAACGAAGTTATGGCTACCTTGCAGTGAAATGATGGAGTTTTAAATCTCCAGCTATTGTATTGTTCAGCTGACCTCAGTTAAATTTGGCACACTTATTAAAGATGAAAATAGGGACATTCTTATTTTCTTTCCACCTTGGAGTTCCAATACAAGCACAGTCATGGCCATCTTGAAGAAAAATAAGGGTTTTCAGCTCCCAACTGACTTACTGTTCAATGACATCAGTTCAACTTAACACATTGATTAAGTTTAAGGAAGACTTCTAATGACCTTTTCATTTAAAATTCTTGTATTTAAGAGACTTTGGCCAACTTAACATAATAAATATATAGTTTTTTCTCCTATCTCATTTATTTTAAGACTTTTTAAAAACACACCTGCCACATGTATACTTAAAACAGAATTTTTGTTATCTGGCAAAGCTAACCTCCTAGTATTTTTGAAGTTATGGCATTTTCAAAGAAAAAAAATGAGGGATTTAGCATGCAGTGAGTTGGTTATTAATATATTGCAGCTGATCAGTGTTCATATAATATAAATTCCCACTTTTAGGCACATTTAAAAAAATCCCACATGTGGATATGAGTTTTCCTGTTTGGGGAAAAAAGCTTTTGTTTAGCAGCAGGAGTTGTTGATCTAGCTACTTATTCACATACACTATGTAAATTGGTCAAATGTATAGACTTGACTTCTTTCAGAAGATAAGATGACTGGAAAAAAACCACTTTCTCATAAACAGCTGTTTTATCTTAAGCATATTTATCTTTTAAAAATATTTAATAGCAATGAATTTTCAGAGGCATAAAATGCCTCAAAGATATACAACATATGATTGTCCCTATCTATAGCCAGTTATAGTTTACTACAGTATATCTTTATTATTATCTGTTTTTCTCCTCCAACTCTGAATTTACTTTTGTGTGATATCTATCTGGAGGCAGATTGACTCATGATTCCCCACTATGCTTTGTGTGTTAACATCTGTGGGTGTGTGTGTGTGTTTCTGCACAATGAAAGTTGATAAGGGATATCAAGATGTATTTTTTTTTTTCATTTAGTGATATGCCTACAGTAAATCTTTTTGGGGGTAGACTATTCAAAGCAGGACATTTATCTTTTGTTTCAGGGAAGAAGAGCCTTGTGGTAAGAATGCCTTGTCTGTTTTGAGAGAATGGAAAAAGCCTTAATAATATGTAAAAACCTTGGGCTTTCATGATATTCAGATATAGACATCTGACAACATGACCTTGTGTATTTCTTTTTTTACAATGGAACAATAAAGGATTTCACAAATACGATTATTTTTAGCATATTTATCTTATAAAAATGTTAAATAGCAATTAATTTTCAGAGGCATAAAATGAATCAAAGATATACAACATATGAATGCCCCTATATATAGCCAATTATAATTTACTACAGTGTATCTTTATCATTATAAATCTAGGATTAAATATCTCCTGGAAAAAATTTACAATCCCAAATTTACAGCAAAAATGATATATTCTTTTCATAAAATAACCACTCTACGAAACACAATAAAGCTCACATTCTGTATACAGTCTAATACTGCAACTGATAAAGTTTGAGATAATCCACTTTCCATCAGATACAAAACACAGTAAAGCTTACCTTCTCCTTACGGTCTCATACCACAACTACTATAGCTTGATTAACTCAAGTCTCCATCCAGGCCGCTCGTTTTTGTTAGCAAAAACATTTTTCTAGCTTTCTCCTATTGGGGTAGTAGTTCCATATCTCTGATGTTACTTTATTGCATTGAATGTTCTCTGGTTTTCTATGTTGAGCTTTTGGCATCATTACACTAAGAGTCCCAAGTTATCACCGTGTTTTGATACTGTATATTCCATTTTTTTCTGCAAAGTCAATGAAAATTGTAGTCTTGTAGCACTGCAGCCTACATACACCCAATCTTCTATCATCCCAGTTTAATAAAGGAGGAATATTTATTGTTTATTTTGTTAGGGATATATTGTTTGGGAGGTTTGTAAACTTGAAGTCTTACTCATAAAAAGAATCATTGAAAGATCATGGAAAATCTAAATTTAGTATTAATGACTGTATATTTAAGTACTTTTGGTTGATGGTTTGCTTATCCGTTTTGTAAATAAGGCCTTGAAACTGACATGTTTCGGGAAAATGATATGAAATAGCTGTTTTGTTGAGATGTTAAACGGAAACATTGCAAAAAAAGTTAAACTTGCAAGTTTTTTGCCATAAGTTTCATGATACACACATAGAGTAAGAAATCTAAAATTCGCCACATATCTGAAATTCGCCACATGTGAAAATACTAATAAAATAAATGAATTGTGGTGAGATTTGTTGACTGTATAGTAAATTAAGGCTTTTTGAACTGAAAAATACCAATTTTTGGACAAAAACATTATTTTCCTCGTAAATTTAACTAAGGTTTTAGAGGTGGCAAATTTTAGATTCCGGGCGAATTTTAGATTTCTTACTCTACATTAGTTTCTGTAGCTGTTATTGTGTGAAACATAAAAACAGCGTGCTATAATGGAAGTCGCTCATCACAATATGTGTTATAATTAAATAGTCAGTGATAACTCTTGGCTATGATGAATCAATTTAATTATAAAACTTTAATTATTTTTTGACCATAATTTGGGGGTTACTTATTTTGAATTTATTGTCCTTATTTCTATTCAACTGGATTCAAGTGTATTTTATATTACAATGTGTAGTCTTTGATTTGTTTTCTATATCTTTTTGTCCATTTAGTGCAAATTTATTTTGTATTACTTTTAACCAATTCTAGGGAGTTAACTATGAATATGACATGCTGTACATGAGTATTTTTTTTTCTGTGGTGATCCTGTGGTACTTTGGCATTTGTTAACAATGATATTTAGTGAGAGAAATGAAATTCTAAAAACAATTTTCTGTTTGTGTTTAAGAGACTTTTTTGTGTTACATTTACAAACTGAATCCCAGCAATAATATTCTCTTGTACAGTATTTGTGGTCTTGAATAAAAACAGTTAATCAGAAAGCAAAATAGATCTTGTTAGTTTTCACCCAGAAGGCATAATTTGCTGTTATTTTAACAATTATATACACTGCATTTACATTTTATATGAATTGTTTATTTATTTTTTCTTTTCCGTAAATGTATTTTTATTAGTATGAAATAAGAAACAAGATGAACACTTATTTTCCAATGGTGTCATTGTTTTAATCCAAGTGAATTTGAAAGCCTCCAAAATTAAGATTTTACTTGCTTTCCACCTGAATATAATTCATTGGTTAGTTTTTTTAAATGAAACAATTTTCAATTTTAGTACAAAGGTAATACACATATTGTACACATATCCATCATTTGGAAGACTGTACATGAAATTTTCAAGTACTTTAGAGACCTAAGTGATTAACAAGTTTGATATTACTTTTGCCATTTTTGGTGGCCATCTTGAATTTCTGTGTAAAACGCAAAAAAAAAACCCATCTTTATCTCGGAAACAATGCAAGATGGAGCAACTTTTGACCCCGGGGTATCTACAGAGACATCTGGCAATATTTCTCAAATATCGTTTTCCCTGCCATTTTGAACGGGCATCTTGAATTTCTGTGTTAAATGCAAAAATGCATTTATCTTTGAAGTGGTGCAAGATAGAACGATTTGGCGAAATTTTTTATCCCCAGGGAATCTGTAGAATCATCTGGTAATTTTTTCCCCAAAAAATGGTTTTCCCGCCATTTTTGGAGGCCAATTTGAATTTCTGCGTAAAAAGCGGAAATGCATATATCTCCGAAACCTTGCATTTTTGCATAAATAGAAAAAAAATATAGTGAACAGAGGAACATAATCACTTCGACAATCATTATTGCTCATTGGGATCCATTTCTTTTTCTCTTGTGAAGCAACACTCTAGTTTAATATTATAGTTGGCATTATTGCATATTAATTAAAGCCATACATTTATTTGTTTTTGTTTTTTTTTTTGTTATGAATCAGTGTGCTACAAATGACTCATATATTGAAGCCATTAATTGTATCCCCGGCGCGAAGCGGGGATACTATGGATTCATCATCGTCCGCGTCTGCAGAGACTTCTTGTTAGCGACCTACAGTCCACATTTCTTTCCAGATTTCTTTCATATTTGGCAGGTGGCTTGATATGGTGGAGGACTCGCCACCCTATGTTTTTGGTAGGCTTTATGTCTAAATTAGGCCTGTGGTAGACAAAAATGTCTAAAATGTGGAATATTGCTTGTTAGCGACCTACAGTCCACATTTCTTTCCAGATTTCTTTCATATTTGGCAGGTGGCTGATCGCTTAAAAGTATTGCAGATAGCCAATTTTTCTCAAATAACTCATTCGTCTACTTTTGGGAGAGCTTTCACATGGTGAAGTTTCAGACCCGTACATAATTACTTAACTACTCAAAATGAGTAAATGCGAATTATCTCTAAAAGTATTGCAGATAGCCAATTTTTCTCAAATAACTCATTCACCTACTTTTGGAAGAGCTTTCACTTGGTGAAGTTTCAGACCCATAGCTAATTACTCATCTACTCAAAATGAGTAAATGCGAATTATCTCTAGAAGTATTGCAGATAGCCAATTTCTCTCAAATAACTCATTCATCTACTTTTGGGAGAGCTTTCACACGGTGAAGTTTCAGACCCGTAGATATTTACTCACCTACTCAAAATGAGTAAATGCGAATTATCTCATAAAAGTATTGCAGATAGCCAATTTTTATCAAATAAATGATTCACCTACTTTTGCAAGAGCTTTCACATGGTGAAGTTTCAGACCCATAGCTAATTACTCATCTACTCAAAATGAGTAAATGCGAATTATCTCTTAAAAGTATTGCAGATAGCCAATTTTTCTCAAATAACTTATTCATCTACTTTTGTGAGAGCTTTCACATGGTGAAGTTTCAGACCCATAGCTAATTACTCACCTACTCAAAATGAGTAAATGCGAATTATCTCTAGAAGTATTGCAGATAGCCAGTTTCTCTCAAATAACTCATTATGTCCACCCCACTGAGGGGTGGACATATTATTTTTGCTTTTTCCGCCGTCCGCCGTCCGGCGTCCCACTTGGTTTCCAGATGTTTTAGGCAACAGTTCTTATCCTATCTTTACCAAATTTGGCATGCAGGTTTATTGGGTTAAGAGCTTGCTTTTGGTGATGATAGCTCTATAGCTAACTGAGTAATAGCTACTTTGCTACTTTTGAGTAGCTCTTTGGTTTCCAGACATTTTAAGGAATGCTATTAAGCCTAGCTTTCTGAAATTTGGTATGGAGGTTCATTGGGTTAATAGCTTGTATGGGATTGCTTTTGGGGGGAATTGCTTCATAGATGAGTGAGTAATTAATTAAATAAATGAGTAATTAGCTATTTTGAATACTGAAAAAGGCAAATGTGCTCATATCTCCTAAACCGTGCGAGATAGAGCGATTTCGTCGAAATTTTCGACCCACAGGGTATCTAAGGAATGTACTCTTCGCAATTTTCAAAAAATTTTCCCCTCCCCAAAAATGGCGGCCATTTTGAATTTTCGAATTTTTGCCAAAAATGGCAAAACACAAATTTGCTTCTATCTCCTTAACCGTGCGAGATAGAGCGATTTCGTCGAAATTTTCGACCCACACGGTATCTAAGGAATTTACTCTTTGCACTTTTCAAAAAATTTTCCCCTCCCCAAAAATGGCGGCCATTTTGAATTTTCGAATTTTTGCCAAAAATGGCAAAACACAAATTTGGTTCTATCTCCTTAACCGTGCGAGATAGAGTGATTTCGTCGAAATTTTCGACCCACAGGGTATCTAAGGAATGTACTCTTTGCAATTTTCAAAAAATTTTCCCCTCCCCAAAAATGGCGGCCATTTTGAATTTTCGAATTTTTGCCAAAAATGGCAAAACACAAATTTGCTTCTATCTCCTTAACCGTGCGAGATAGAGCGATTTCGTCGAAATTTTCGACCCACAGGGTATCTAAGGAATGTACTCTTTTACAATCTTCCAAAAATTTTCCCCTCCCCAAAAATGGCGGCCATTTTCAATTTTCGAATTTTGGCCAAAAATGGCAAAACACAAATTTGGTTCTATCTCCTTAACCGTGCGAGATAGAGCGATTTCGTCGAAATTTTCGACCCACAGGGTATCTAAGGAATGTACTTTTTGCAATTTTCAAAAAATTTTCCCCTCCCCAAAAATGGCGGCCATTTTGAATTTTCGAATTTTTGCCAAAAATGGCAAAACACAAATTTGCTTTTATCTCCTTAACCGTGCGAGATAGAGCGATTTCGTCGAAATTTTCGACCCACAGGGTATCTAAGGAATGTACTCTTTTACAATTTTCAAAAAATTTTCCCCTCCCCAAAAATGGCGGCCATTTTGAATTTTTGCCAAAAATGGCAAAACACAAATTTGCTTCTATCTCCTTAACCGTGCGAGATAGAGCGATTTCGTCGAAATTTTCGACCCACAGGGTATCTAAGCAATGTAATCTTTGCAATTTTCAAAAAATTTTCCCCTCCCCAAAAATGGCGGCCATTTTGAATTTTCGAATTTTTGCCAAAAATGGCAAAACACAAATTTGCTTCTATCGCCTTAACCGTGCGAGATAGAGCGATTTCGTCGAAATTTTCGACCCACAGGGTATCTAAGGAATGTACTCTTTTACAATCTTCCAAAAATTTTCCCCTCCCCAAAAATGGCGGCCATTTTGATTTTTCGAATTTTTGCCAAAAATGGCAAAACACAAATTTGCTTCTATCTCCTTAACCGTGCGAGATAGAGCGATTTCGTCGAAATTTTCGACCCACAGGGTATCTAACAAATGTACTCTTGCCAATTTTCAAAAAATTTTCCTTTTCCCAAAAATGGCGGCCATTTTGAATTTTCAAATTTTTGCCAAAAATAGAAAAACAGGAATTTGCTTCTATCTTCTTAACCGTGCAAGATAGAGTGATTTCATCAAAATTTTCGACCCGACCAATGCAAAAAGGCATGAAGCTGAAATAATTTACATCTACACTAATAAATATTTAAGCATCATTGATATATTTTACAAATGAAACAGGGTCTTGTAAGACTACTGTACAATTTTGGCAAAAGGTTCATGGGGTGGACATTGCACATGATAATGTGTGTTCTTCTATGCTATCCTGTTTCTATTCGCATCTACTATCAACAGGGCGTCCTATTTCTAGTTCATCTACTTTTGGGAGAGCTTTCACTTGGTGAAATTTCAGACCCGTAGCTAATTATTCACCTACTCAAAATGAGTAAATGCTAGTTATCTGTAAAAGTATTGCGGATACCCAATTTTTCTCAAATAACTCATTCACCTACTTTTGGAAGAGCCTTCACATGGTGAAGTTTCAGACCCATAGCTAATTACTCACCTACTCAAAATGAGTAAATGCTAATTATCTGTAAAAGTATTGCAGATACCCAATTTTTATCAAATAACTCATTCATCTACTTTTGGGAGTAAATGCGAATTATCTCTAAAAGTATTGCAGATAGCCAATTTTTCTCAAATAACTCATTCACCTACTTTTGGGAGAGCTTTCACATGGTGAAGTTTCAGACTCATAGCTAATTACTCACCTACTGAAAATGAGTAAATGCGAATTATCTCTTAAAAGTATTGCAGATAGCCAATTTTTCTCAAATAACTCATTCACCTACGTTTGGAAGAGCTTTCACACACGAAAATGAAAAATTGTGAATATCTCGGAAAAGCTATTTCTTCTCCTTTAATGCTCGGCGGGAGATGCACACCACGGCAGTGGTCTTGTTTTCAAAAATTTTTGTCTCACCAAAAGTGGTGGCGATTTTGAATTTTCGAAGTTTTTGCAAAACACAAAAATGCTTATATCTTGAAAACCGTGCTAGATAGAGCAGACTGCGCTGACTTTGGTTGCCACAACAGTATAAGGCTAGAAATGGAACAATTTCTTAATACTTTAGCACTCACCTTTATATCCTTTTCAGGACGCTTTGTTTTTGCTATGCAAAAACGTTTTTTTTTTTTTTGCGAGTGATCCTTTAGTTCACCTACATTTTGGAGAGCTTTCACATGCTAAATTTTTTTTATGAATTTTTAAAATAATTTTTAATGCATTAAAATTAATGAAATCATGCACTAAATAAATTATAACTTGAAAAGTATTGCATTTAGAGCACTTTGTTAAAATATGTTGTTCAGCTACTTTTTCCATAGATACAACATGGTGAGTAACTTGAGTGTCTATCTCAATAGCTAAGTGAGTAATGGCTATTTTTGGACTTTTTACTAACTTCCATCATGAGCAAAATCACTTGTAACTTGAAAACTATTGCATTTAGAGAATTTTGTGCAAATCTGTTATTCACCTACTTTGGGGTCAGCTATAACATAGTAAAATTTCAGACCTCTAGCTCGTGGCATAGCTGAGTAACAGCTACTTTTGCCTTTGCCGGTGGATATATCTTGCATCTGGCCACAGATGCGTCCTTGGTCTAGTTTCTTGTGAATGTTTGCATTTGTTGTTCACTTTGTATCTGAACTTATACTATATCCACATAAATCTGTTGTAATTACATGAATACTTTTACAAAAATCTAGTAGTTAAATAAATTTTTGGTACCTAACGCAGTGTTTTGCTTGTAAACTGCCTACATGTAAACCGCTTTTATCTGATCACCAAAAACAAAATAATTTAGTGGGAAAGTTGATTCATGGTGAGGCTAGGATATAATCAACACAGAAACTTGCTTTGCCAATCCTGCTGAAGCACAATATATTCTAAAATACAAGACTGGCTGTTTTGACTGACTTCCATGTAAATTTATTGACTTTTTATGACTTTTATCAGAACAAGAACATACAACATGCCATTTATGCTGGCATAGAAGTTTTTCAGTTCATTCGATTGTTTGAACAGCAATTAGTTCTCCTTTTTATGTCGTCTCTCTGCAGTGTGTATGTCCGCGGCCGCGTGAACGACGTCTCTAAAACTAGACATGCTGTTTTTTTAAAGATACCTTATCTATCGAGGATGAAAAATTGTTCAAGGCATGCAGATCTGTTTGTTCGTCTGTTTGCTAGAGCCATTACAAGTGAGGTACCCCCCACCCTAAGTGTAAAAATTTCAACACTTTATCACAGTTTTCTCAATGACTATTGCAGGGATTTCTCTCCTATCTTGCACATAGGTACTAGGCCACTAGTAGATACCCTTGTGTCAGTATCAGGCCTGGATCTTTCTTAATTATATCCCCAGACGAAAGTCGGGGATATATTGGATTCAGGTCCGTCGCGCCGCCGCCGTAGAAATTTCCTTGTGGACGCGATAACTCAAAAACCAATTAATTTTTTTTTTTCAAACTTGGTACACATGTTAAGGATGCCCAAAGGAAGATCCCTATTTTAAGGTGACCTTAAACTCCAAATAATAAAGAACTTATGGCCACCTTAAGGTCAGAAATTGCACTTTTGACCACTTAGAGCCCTCTAGGTCACAAACTATGAGGCGTATCTGGCTTAAATTTTATCTGAGAACACATTAATATATTCTTAGTACATGTGCCGAAAATCAAGACTTTAAGTTGAGGAGAAAATTGTGTTTGGGGCCCATAAAGACCCCACTTAGGACTTTTTTCCTAGATTTTTAACATATTTTGCCCTATAATTTGGAAGTAGTAATTCTGATGAGTCTCAAACTGCTCTAGGTGTAACTCTTATATGTAATTCTTGTCTGTGAAAAATTTAAAGGCTGTAGGTTTACCTGTTAGGCCGACTTGAGGTCTCAAAATTGCCCACAGAGACCCAATTTATGGACTTCTTGCGACCTAAAGCACTGTAGCTTTCAAACAATGTCTCTCATCTAAGTGAAATATCACCTGAGAATATATCAATATGTTTTTCTTGTATGTACTCCAAAATTTAGGCCTTTAATAGACATTTAACCCATGTATGAGGACCATAAATCCCCACCCCATAAATGACCCTTTTTAGACATTTTTCACATATTTTGCTCTGTAACTTGGAAATGGTAAGTCTGAGAAGTTTCAAACTGTATTAGATACATATTCTATGTGTAATCTTAGTATGTGACAAATTTTAAGTCTGAAGCTTTAATTTGAAGGCCACATTGAGGTCTCTGACGGGCTCCCAAAGACCCAGTATTTGGACTTTTTGCCATCTTTAAGCCCTGTGACTGTTAAACTATGTGACTGATAGGGCTGAAATCTCATCTGGGAATACATTATTATGTTCTTTTTACATGTGCCAAAAATCATGGCTTCAAGTAGACATTTAAACTGTGTATGAGGACCTTAAACACCCACCCGAGTGACCCTTTTAAGACATTTTTCACATATTTTGTTCTGTAACTTGGAAATGGTAAGTCTGAGAAGTTTCAAACTTTATTAGATATATATTCTATGTATAATCTTAGTATGTGACAGATTATAAATCTGAAGCTTTAATTTGAAGGCCACATCGAGATCTCTAAAAGGCCCACAGAGACCCAATATTTGGACTTTTTGCCACCTTTAAGCCCTGTGACTGTTAAACTATGTGATTGATGGAGCTGAAATCCCATCTGGGAATGCATTATTATGTCCTTTCTACATGTGCCGAAAATCAAGGCTTTTAGTAGACATTTAACCTGTGTATGAGGGCCATAAACACTCACCCAAGTGACCTTTTTTAAGCGTCCGCTTGTTTGTGTATGGGAGAGCATCTGGCTCTGCCGGCTCCGCATTTTGTTTTCCTTATAACTCTGTAACCGTTAGGCGGATTCTTTTCAAATTTGGCAGGTTTAGGCAGTAGCCTTGGGGAATTTTTTTGAATATGCTGCAGTGACATTTCAACCAATCAGAGAGGTCACATGACCAAAAATGTCTTTTTTCGATGGGGAAGCTTGTCCGGATGATAACTTGAAAGGAATTTTATCAATTTACCTGAAACTTGGCAAATACATTCATTCTATTAAAATCTGGAAATCATTAGATTTTGGCATTGATTGGTCAAGAAATGGCCGAGTAATTAATGATTAATTAATCATTACGAATTTTCCAAATAAGGAAAACACAAAAATGCTTATATCTCAAAAACTGTGCTAGAGAGAGCGATTTCGACAAATTTTTTGACCCGCAGGGTATCTCTGAGGAGTAGCCATGCCAATTTTCAAAAAAATTTTGTCTCGCCAAAAATGGCGGCCATTTTGAATTTTCGAATTTTTCACAAAAATTGCAAAACATAAAAATGCTTATATCTCAAAAACCCTGCTAGATAGAGCGATTTCGACAAAATTTTTGACCCACAGGGTATCTCTGCAGGGTAGCCATGCCGATTTTCAAACAAAAAATTTCTCGCAAAAAATGTTGGCCATTTTGAATTTTCGAATTTTTCGCAAAATTGCAAAACACAAAAATGCTTCTATCTCCTTAACCGTGCTAGATAGAGCGATTTCGACGAAATTTTTGACCCACAGGGTATCTCTGCAGAGTAGCCATGCCAATTTTCAGAAAAATTTTCTCTTGCCAAAAATGGCGGCCATTTTGAATTTTCGAATTTTTGCGCGAAAATTGCAAAACACAAAAATGCTAATATTTCGAAAACCGTGCTACATAGAGCGATTTCGACGAAATTTTTTATCTTCAGGGTATCTCTGCAGAGCAGCTATCCCAAAGAGCTTTCACTTGGTGAAGTTTCAGACCCATAGCTAATTGCTCACCTACTCAAAAAGAGTATATGCGAATTACCTCTAAAAGTATTGCAGATGGCCAATTTTTCTCAAATAACTCATTCACCTACTTTTGGAAGAGCTTTCACATGGTGAAGTTTCAGACCCATAGCCAATTACTCACCTACTCAAAATGAGTAAATGCGAATTATCTCTAAAAGTATTGCAGATAGCCAATTTTTCTCAAATAACTCATTCACCTACTTTTGGGAGAGCTTTCACTTGGTGAAGTTTCAGACCCATAGCTAATTACTCACCTACTCAAAATGAGTAAATGCGAATTATCTGTAAAAGTATTGCAGATAGCCAATTTTTCTAAAATAACTCATTCACCTACTTTTGGGAGAGCTTTCACTTGGTGAAGTTTCAGACCCATAGCTAATTACTCACCTACTCAAAATGAGTAAATGCGAATTATCTCTAAAAGTATTGCAGATAGCCAATTTTTCTCAAATTAATCTTTCACCTACTTTTGGGAGAGCTTTCACTTGGTGAAGTTTCAGACCCATAGCTAATTACTCATCTACTCAAAATGAGTAAATGCGAATTATCTCTAAAAGTATTGCAAATAGTCAATTTTTCTCAAATAACTCATTCACCTACTTTTGGGAGAGCTTTCACTTGGTGAAGTTTCAGACCCATAGCTAATTACTCACCTACTCAAAATGAGTAAATGCGAATTATCTCTAAAAGTATTGCAGATAGCCAATTTCTCTCAAATTAATCTTTCACCTACTTTTGGGAGAGCTTTCACTTGGTGAAGTTTCAGACCCATAGCTAATTACTCGTCTACTCAAAATGAGTAAATGCGAATTATCTCTAAAAGTATTGCAGATAGCCAATTTTTCTCAAATAACTCATTCACCTACTTTTGGGAGAGCTTTCACTCTGTGAAGTTTCAGACCCATAGCTAATTACTCACCTACTCAAAATGAGTAAATGCGAATTATCTCTAAAAGTATTGCAGATAGCCAATTTTTCTCAAATAACTCATTCACCTACTTTTGGCAGAGCTTTCACTTTAACAGCAAAACTATTCAATTTAAAGGAGTTTTGTCAAATATGTTGAATTATCTCTAAAAGTATTGCAGATAGCCAATTTTTCTCAAATAACTCATTCACCTACTTTTGGCAGAGCTTTCACTTGGTGAAGTTTCAGACCCATAGCTATTTATTCACCTACTCAAAATGAGTAAATGCTAATTATCTGTAAAAGTATTGCGGATACCCAATTTTTATCAAATACTCATTCATCTACTTGTGGGAGAGCTTTCACATGGTGAAGTTTCAGACCCATAGCTAATTACTCACCTACTCAAAATGAGTAAATGCGAATTATCTCTAAAAGTATTGCAGATAGCCAATTTTTCTCAAATAACTCATTCACCTACTTTTGGGAGAGCTTTCACTCTGTGAAGTTTCAGACCCATAGCTAATTACTCACCTACTCAAAATGAGTAAATGCGAATTATCTCTAAAAGTATTGCAGATAGCCAATTTTTCTCAAATAACTCATTCACCTACTTTTGGGAGAGCTTTCACTTGGTGAAGTTTCAGACCCATAGCTAATTACTCACCTACTCAAAATGAGTAAATGCGAATTATCTGTAAAAGTATTGCAGATAGCCAATTTTTCTAAAATAACTCATTCACCTACTTTTGGGAGAGCTTTCACTTGGTGAAGTTTCAGACCCATAGCTAATTACTCACCTACTCAAAATGAGTAAATGCGAATTATCTCTAAAAGTATTGCAGATAGCCAATTTTTCTCAAATTAATCTTTCACCTACTTTTGGGAGAGCTTTCACTTGGTGAAGTTTCAGACCCATAGCTAATTACTCATCTACTCAAAATGAGTAAATGCGAATTATCTCTAAAAGTATTGCAAATAGTCAATTTTTCTCAAATAACTCATTCACCTACTTTTGGGAGAGCTTTCACTTGGTGAAGTTTCAGACCCATAGCTAATTACTCACCTACTCAAAATGAGTAAATGCGAATTATCTCTAAAAGTATTGCAGATAGCCAATTTCTCTCAAATTAATCTTTCACCTACTTTTGGGAGAGCTTTCACTTGGTGAAGTTTCAGACCCATAGCTAATTACTCGTCTACTCAAAATGAGTAAATGCGAATTATCTCTAAAAGTATTGCAGATAGCCAATTTTTCTCAAATAACTCATTCACCTACTTTTGGGAGAGCTTTCACTCTGTGAAGTTTCAGACCCATAGCTAATTACTCACCTACTCAAAATGAGTAAATGCGAATTATCTCTAAAAGTATTGCAGATAGCCAATTTTTCTCAAATAACTCATTCACCTACTTTTGGCAGAGCTTTCACTTTAACAGCAAAACTATTCAATTTAAAGGAGTTTTGTCAAATATGTTGAATTATCTCTAAAAGTATTGCAGATAGCCAATTTTTCTCAAATAACTCATTCACCTACTTTTGGCAGAGCTTTCACTTGGTGAAGTTTCAGACCCATAGCTATTTATTCACCTACTCAAAATGAGTAAATGCTAATTATCTGTAAAAGTATTGCGGATACCCAATTTTTATCAAATACTCATTCATCTACTTGTGGGAGAGCTTTCACATGGTGAAGTTTCAGACCCATAGCTAATTACTCACCTACTCAAAATGAGTAAATGCGAATTATCTCTAAAAGTATTGCAGATAGCCAATTTTTCTCAAATAACTCATTCACCTACTTTTGGGAGAGCTTTCACTTGGTGAAGTTTCAGACCCATAGCTAATTACTCACCTACTCAAAATGAGTAAATGCGAATTATCTCTAAAAGTATTGCAGATAGCCAATTTTTCTCAAATAACTCATTCACCTACTTTTGGGAGAGCTTTCACTCTGTGAAGTTTCAGACCCATAGCTAATTACTCACCTACTCAAAATGAGTAAATGCGAATTATCTCTAAAAGTATTGCAGATAGCCAATTTTTCTCAAATAACTCATTCACCTACTTTTGGGAGAGCTTTCACTTGGTGAAGTTTCAGACCCATAGCTAATTACTCACCTACTCAAAATGAGTAAATGCGAATTATCTGTAAAAGTATTGCAGATAGCCAATTTTTCTAAAATAACTCATTCACCTACTTTTGGGAGAGCTTTCACTTGGTGAAGTTTCAGACCCATAGCTAATTACTCACCTACTCAAAATGAGTAAATGCGAATTATCTCTAAAAGTATTGCAGATAGCCAATTTTTCTCAAATTAATCTTTCACCTACTTTTGGGAGAGCTTTCACTTGGTGAAGTTTCAGACCCATAGCTAATTACTCATCTACTCAAAATGAGTAAATGCGAATTATCTCTAAAAGTATTGCAAATAGTCAATTTTTCTCAAATAACTCATTCACCTACTTTTGGGAGAGCTTTCACTTGGTGAAGTTTCAGACCCATAGCTAATTACTCACCTACTCAAAATGAGTAAATGCGAATTATCTCTAAAAGTATTGCAGATAGCCAATTTCTCTCAAATTAATCTTTCACCTACTTTTGGGAGAGCTTTCACTTGGTGAAGTTTCAGACCCATAGCTAATTACTCGTCTACTCAAAATGAGTAAATGCGAATTATCTCTAAAAGTATTGCAGATAGCCAATTTTTCTCAAATAACTCATTCACCTACTTTTGGGAGAGCTTTCACTCTGTGAAGTTTCAGACCCATAGCTAATTACTCACCTACTCAAAATGAGTAAATGCGAATTATCTCTAAAAGTATTGCAGATAGCCAATTTTTCTCAAATAACTCATTCACCTACTTTTGGCAGAGCTTTCACTTTAACAGCAAAACTATTCAATTTAAAGGAGTTTTGTCAAATATGTTGAATTATCTCTAAAAGTATTGCAGATAGCCAATTTTTCTCAAATAACTCATTCACCTACTTTTGGCAGAGCTTTCACTTGGTGAAGTTTCAGACCCATAGCTATTTATTCACCTACTCAAAATGAGTAAATGCTAATTATCTGTAAAAGTATTGCGGATACCCAATTTTTATCAAATACTCATTCATCTACTTGTGGGAGAGCTTTCACATGGTGAAGTTTCAGACCCATAGCTAATTACTCACCTACTCAAAATGAGTAAATGCGAATTATCTCTAAAAGTATTGCAGATAGCCAATTTTTCTCAAATAACTCATTCACCTACTTTTGGGAGAGCTTTCACTTGGTGAAGTTTCAGACCCATAGCTAATTACTCACCTACTCAAAATGAGTAAATGCGAATTATCTCTAAAAGTATTGCAGATAGCCAATTTTTCTCAAATAACTCATTCACCTACTTTTGGGAGAGCTTTCACTCTGTGAAGTTTCAGACCCATAGCTAATTACTCACCTACTCAAAATGAGTAAATGCGAATTATCTCTAAAAGTATTGCAGATAGCCAATTTTTCTCAAATAACTCATTCACCTACTTTTGGCAGAGCTTTCACTTTAACAGCAAAACTATTCAATTTAAAGGAGTTTTGTCAAATATGTTGAATTATCTCTAAAAGTATTGCAGATAGCCAATTTTTCTCAAATAACTCATTCACCTACTTTTGGCAGAGCTTTCACTTGGTGAAGTTTCAGACCCATAGCTATTTATTCACCTACTCAAAATGAGTAAATGCTAATTATCTGTAAAAGTATTGCGGATACCCAATTTTTATCAAATACTCATTCATCTACTTGTGGGAGAGCTTTCATATGGTGAAGTTTCAGACCCATAGCTAATTACTCACCTACTCAAAATGAGTAAATGCGAATTATCTCTAAAAGTATTGCAGATAGCCAATTTTTCTCAAATAACTCATTCACCTACTTTTGGAAGAGCTTTCACTTGGTGAAGTTTCAGACCCATAGATAATTACTCACCTACTCAAAATGAGTAAATGCGAATTATCTCTAAAAGTATTGCAGATAGCCAATTTTTCTCAAATAACTCATTCACCTACTTTTGGGAGAGCTTTCACTCTGTGAAGTTTCAGACCCATAGCTAATTACTCACCTACTCAAAATGAGTAAATGCGAATTATCTCTAAAAGTATTGCAGATAGCCAATTTTTGTCAAATTAATCATTCACCTACTTTTGGGAGAGCTTTCACTTGGTGAAGTTTCAGACCCATAGCTAATTACTCACCTACTCAAAATGAGTAAATGCGAATTATCTCTAAAAGTATTGCAGATAGCCAATTTTTCTCAAATAACTCATTCACCTACTTTTGGGAGAGCTTTCACTCTGTGAAGTTTCAGACCCATAGCTAATTACTCACCTACTCAAAATGAGTAAATGCGAATTATCTCTAAAAGTATTGCAGATAGCCAATTTTTCTCAAATAACTCATTCACCTAGTTTTGGAAGAGCTTTCACTCTGTGAAGTTTCAGACCCATAGCTAATTACTCACCTACTCAAAATGAGTAAATGCGAATTATCTCTAAAAGTATTGCAGATAGCCAATTTCTCTCAAATTAATCTTTCACCTACTTTTGGGAGAGCTTTCACTTGGTGAAGTTTCAGACCCATAGCTAATTACTCGTCTACTCAAAATGAGTAAATGCGAATTATCTCTAAAAGTATTGCAGATAGCCAATTTTTCTCAAATAACTCATTCACCTACTTTTGGGAGAGCTTTCACTTGGTGAAATTTCAGACCCATAGCTAATTACTCACCTACTCAAAATGAGTAAATGCGAATTATCTCTAAAAGTTTTGCAGATAGCCAATTTTTCTCAAATAACTCATTCACCTACTTTTGGCAGAGCTTTCACTTTAACAGCAAAACTATTCAATTTAAAGGAGTTTTGTCAAATATGTTGAATTATCTCTAAAAGTATTGCAGATAGCCAATTTTTCTCAAATAACTCATTCACCTACTTTTGGCAGAGCTTTCACTTGGTGAAGTTTCAGACCCATAGCTATTTATTCACCTACTCAAAATGAGTAAATGCTAATTATCTGTAAAAGTATTGCGGATACCCAATTTTTATCAAATACTCATTCATCTACTTGTGGGAGAGCTTTCACATGGTGAAGTTTCAGACCCATAGCTAATTACTCACCTACTCAAAATGAGTAAATGCGAATTATCTCTAAAAGTATTGCAGATAGCCAATTTTTCTCAAATAACTCATTCACCTACTTTTGGGAGAGCTTTCACTTGGTGAAGTTTCAGACCCATAGATAATTATTCACCTACTCAAAATGAGTAAATGTGAATTATCTCTTAATAGTATTGCAGATAGCCAATTTTTCTCAAATAACTCATTCACCTACTTTTGGAAGACCTTTCACACACAAAAATGAAAAATTGTGAATATCTCGGAAAAGCTATTTCTTCTGCTTTAATGCTCGGCGGGAGATACACACCACGGCAGTGGTCTTGACAAAAATTTTTGTCTCCCCAAAAATGGTGGCCATTTTGAATTTTCAAATTTTTTGCAAAACACAAAAATGCTTATATCTCGAAAACCGTGCTATATGGAGCGAACTCAACAAAATTTTGGACCTGCTGGGTATCTCTGCAGAGTAGCCATGCCAATTTTCAAAATATTTTTGTCTCGTCAAATATAGCGGACATTTTGAATTTTTTAATTTTTTGCAAAACACAAAAATGCTTATATCTTGAAAACCGTGCTAGATAGAGCAGACTGCGCTGACTTTGGTTGCCACAACAGTATAAGGCTAGAAACGAAGCATTTTCTTAATACTTTAGCACTCACCTTTATATCCTTTTCGGGACGCTTTGTTTTTGCTATGCAAAAACATTATCTTTTTTTTTTGCGAGCGATCCTCTAGTTGACATTTTTTTCCGTATTTTACCCTGTTATTTGGAAATGCTTAGTGTGACAGGTCTTAAACTGTATTATATATAATTAAGCGTCCCGCAAGGGACGCTTGTTTGTGTATGGGAGAGCTTCAGGCTCCGCCGGCTCAGCCGGCTCCGCATTTTGTTTTCCTTATAACTCTGTAACCGTTAGGCGGATTCTTTTCAAATTTGGCAGGTTTAGGCAGTAGCCTTGGGGAATTTTTTTGAATATGCTGCAGTGACATTTCAACCAATCAGAGAGGTCACATGACCAAAAATGTCTTTTTTCGATGGGGAAGCTTGTTCGGATGATAACTTGAAAGGAATTTTATCAATTCACCTGAAACTTGGCAAATACATTCATTCTATTAAAATCTGGAAATCATTAGATTTTGGCATTGATTGGTCAAGAAATGGCTGAGTAATTAATGATTAATTAATCATTACGAATTTTCCAAATAAGGAAAACACAAAAATGCTTATATCTCGAAAACCGTGCTAGATAGAGCGATTTCGACAAATTTTTGACCCACAGGGTATCTCTGCGGAGTAGTTTTCTCAATTTTCAAAAACATTTTCTCTCGCCCAAAATGGCGGCCATTTTGAATTTTCGAAATTTTCGCAAAAATTGCAAAACACAAAAATGCTTATATCTCAAAAACCGTGCTAGATAGAGCAATTTCGACAAAATTTTTGACCCACAGGATATCTCTGCGGAGTACTTTTCCCAATTTTCAAAAAAATTTTATCTCTCCAAAAATGGCGGCCATTTTGAATTTTCGAAATTTTCGCAAAAAATGCAAAACACAAAAATGCTTATATCTCGAAAACCGTGCTAGATAGAGCGATTTCGACGAAATTTTTGAACGCAGGGTATCTCTGCAGAGTAGTTATCCCAATTTTGAAAAAATTTTTGTCTCGCCAAAAATGGCGGCCATTTTGAATTTTCGAATTTTTCGCAAAAATTGCAAAACATAAAAATGCTTATATCTCGAAAACCCTGCTAGATAGAGCGATTTCGACGAAATTTTTGACCCACAGGGTATATCTGCAGAGTAGCCATGCCAATTTTCAAAAAAAATTTTGTCTCGCCAAAAATGGCGGCCATTTTAAATTTTCGAATTTTTCGCAAAAATTGCAAAACATAAAAATGCTTATATCTCGAAAACCCTGCTAGATAGAGCGATTTCGACGAAATTTTTGACCCACAGGGTATATCTGCAGAGTAGCCATGCCAATTTTCAAAAAAATTTTGTCTCGCCAAAAATGGCGGCCATTTTTAATTTTTCGCAAAAATTACAAAACATAAAAATGCTTATATCTTCAAAACCCTGCTAGATAGAGCGATTTCGACGAAATTTTTGACCCGCAGGGTATCTCTGCGGAGTAGCCATGCCAATTTTCAAACAAAAAATTTCTCGCAAAAAATGGCGGCCATTTTGAATTTTTGAATTTTTCGCAAAATTGCAAAACACAAAAATGCTTATATCTCGAAAACCGTACTAGATAGAGCGATTTCGACGAAATTTTTGACCCACAGGGTATTTCTGCAGAGTAGCCATGCCAATTTTCAAAAAAATTTTGTCTCGCCAAAAATGGCGACCATTTTGAATTTTCGAATTTTTGCGCAAAAGTTGCAAAACACAAAAATGCTAATATTTCGAAAACTATGCTACATAGAGCGATTTCGATGAAATTTTTTATCTTCAGGGTATCTCTGCAGAGCAGCTATCCCAAAGAGCTTTCACTTGGTGAAGTTTCAGACCCATAGCCAATTACTCACCTACTCAAAATGAGTAAATGCGAATTATCTCTAAAAGTATTGCTGATAGCCAATTTTTCTCAAATAACTCATTCACCTACTTTTGGGAGAGCTTTCACATGGTGAAGTTTCAGACCCATAGCTAATTATTTACCTACTCAAAATGAGTAAATGCTAATTATCTGTAAAAGTATTGCGGATACCCAATTTTTATCAAATAAATCATTCATCTACTTGTGGGAGAGCTTTCACATGGTGAAGTTTCAGACCCATAGCTAATTACTCACCTACTCAAAATGAGTAAATGCGAATTATCTGTAAAAGTATTGCAGATAGCCAATTTTTCTCAAATAACTCATTCACCTACTTTTGGGAGAGCTTTCACTTGGTGAAGTTTCAGACCCATAGCTAATTACTCACCTACTCAAAATGAGTAAATGCGAATTATCTCAAAGTATTGCAGATAGCCAATTTTTCTCAAATAACTCGTTCACCTACTTTTGGGAGAGCTTTCACTTGGTGAAGTTTCAGACCCATAGCTAATTACTCACCTACTCAAAATGAGTAAATGCGAATTATCTCTAAAAGTATTGCAGATAGCCAATTTTTCTCAAATAACTCGTTCACCTACTTTTGGGAGAGCTTTCACTCTGTGAAGTTTCAGACCCATAGCTAATTACTCACCTACTCAAAATGAGTAAATGCGAATTATCTCTAAAAGTATTGCAGATAGCCAATTTTTCTCAAATTAATCATTCACCTACTTTTGGGAGAGCTTTCACTTGGTGAAGTTTCAGACCCATAGCCAATTACTCACCTACTCAAAATGAGTAAATGTGAATTATCTGTAAAAGTATTGCAGATAGCCAATTTTTCTCAAATAACTCATTCACCTACTTTTGGGAGAGCTTTCACTCTGTGAAGTTTCAGAGCCATAGCTAATTACTCACCTACTCAAAATGAGTAAATGTGAATTATCTCTAAAAGTATTGCAGATAGCCAATTTTTCTCAAATAACTCATTCACCTACTTTTGGCAGAGCTTTCACTTGGTGAAGTTTCAGACCCATAGCTAATTACTCACCTACTGAAAATGAGTAAATGTGAATTATCTCTAAAAGTATTGCAGATAGCCAATTTTTCTCAAATAACTCATTCACCTACTTTTGGGAGAGCTTTCACTTGGTGAAGTTTCAGACCCATAGCTAATTACTCACCTACTCAAAATGAGTAAATGCGAATTATCTCTAAAAGTATTGCAGATAGCCAATTTTTCTCAAATAACTCATTCACCTACTTTTGGGAGAGCTTTCACTCTGTGAAGTTTCAGACCCATAGCTAATTACTCACCTACTCAAAAGGAGTAAATGCGAATTATCTCTAAAAGTATTGCAGATAGCCAATTTTTCTCAAATTAATCATTCACCTACTTTTGGGAGAGCTTTCACTTGGTGAAGTTTCAGACCCATAGCTAATTACTCATCTACTCAAAATGAGTCAATGCGAATTATCTCTAAAAGTATTGCAGATAGCCAATTTTTCTCAAATAACTCATTCACCTAGTTTTGGAAGAGCTTTCACTTGGTGAAGTTTCAGACCCATAGCTAATTACTCACCTACTGAAAATGAGTAAATGTGAATTATCTCTAAAAGTATTGCAGATAGCCAATTTTTCTCAAATAACTCATTCACCTACTTTTGGGAGAGCTTTCACTTGGTGAAGTTTCAGACCCATAGCTAATTACTCACCTACTCAAAATGAGTAAATGCGAATTATCTCTAAAAGTATTGCAGATAGCCAATTTTTCTCAAATAACTCATTCACCTACTTTTGGGAGAGCTTTCACTCTGTGAAGTTTCAGACCCATAGCTAATTACTCACCTACTCAAAAGGAGTAAATGCGAATTATCTCTAAAAGTATTGCAGATAGCCAATTTTTCTCAAATTAATCATTCACCTACTTTTGGGAGAGCTTTCACTTGGTGAAGTTTCAGACCCATAGCTAATTACTCATCTACTCAAAATGAGTAAATGCGAATTATCTCTAAAAGTATTGCAGATAGCCAATTTTTCTCAAAGAACTCATTCTTCTACTTTTGGGAGAGCTTTCACTTGGTGAAGTTTCAGACCCATAGATAGTTATTCACCTACTCAAAATGAGTAAATGTGAATTATCTCTTAATAGTATTACAGATAGCCAATTTTTCTCAAATAACTCATTCACCTACTTTTGGAAGACCTTTCACACACGAAAATGAAAAATTGTGAATATCTCAGAAAAGCTATTTCTTCTGCTTTAATGCTCGGCGGGAGATACACACCACAGCAGTGGTCTTGACAAAAATTTTTGTCTCCCCAAAAATGGTAGCCATTTTGAATTTTCAAAGTTTTTGCAAAACACAAAAATGCTTATATCTCGAAAACCATGCTATATGGAGCGAACTCAACAAAATTTTGGACCTGCTGGGTATCTCTGCAGAGTAGCCATGCCAATTTTCAAAATATTTTTGTCTCGCCAAATATAGCGGACATTTTTAATTTTTTTATTTTTTGCAAAACACAAAAATGCTTATATCTCAAAAACCGTGCTAGATAGAGCAATTTCGACAAAATTTTTGACCCACAGGATATCTCTGCGGAGTACTTTTCCCAATTTTCAAAAAAATTTTATCTCTCCAAAAATGGCGGCCATTTGGAATTTTCGAAATTTTCGCAAAAATTGCAAAACACAAAAATGCTTATATCTCGAAAACCGTGCTAGATAGAGCGATTTCGACGAAATTTTTGAACGCAGGGTATCTCTGCAGAGTAGTTATCCCAATTTTGAAAAAATTTTTGTCTCGCCAAAAATGGCGGCCATTTTGAATTTTCGAATTTTTCGCAAAAATTGCAAAACATAAAAATGCTTATATCTCGAAAACCCTGCTAGATAGAGCGATTTCGACGAAATTTTTGACCCACAGGGTATATCTCCAGAGTAGCCATGCCAATTTTCAAAAAAATTTTTGTCTCGCCAAAAATGGCGGCCATTTTAAATTTTCGAATTTTTCGCAAAAATTGCAAAACATAAAAATGCTTATATTTCGAAAACCCTGCTAGATAGAGCGATTTCGACGAAATTTTTGACCCACAGGGTATATCTGCAGAGTAGCCATGCCAATTTTCAAAAAAATTTTGTCTCGCCAAAAATGGCGGCCATTTTGAATTTTTCGCAAAAATTACAAAACATAAAAATGCTTATATCTCAAAAACCCTGCTAGATAGAGCGATTTCGACGAAATTTTTGACCCGCAGGGTATCTCTGCGGAGTAGCCATGCCAATTTTCAAACAAAAAATTTCTCGCAAAAAATGGCGACCATTTTGAATTTTCGAATTTTTCGCAAAATTGCAAAACACAAAAATGCTTATATCTCGAAAACCGTACTAGATAGAGCGATTTCGACGAAATTTTTGACCCACAGGGTATTTCTGCAGAGTAGCCATGCCAATTTTCAAAAAAATTTTGTCTCGCCAAAAATGGCGACCATTTTGAATTTTCGAATTTTTGCGCAAAAATTGCAAAACACAAAAATGCTAATATTTCGAAAACTATGCTACATAGAGCGATTTCGATGAAATTTTTTATCTTCAGGGTATCTCTGCAGAGCAGCTATCCCAAAGAGCTTTCACTTGGTGAAGTTTCAGACCCATAGCCAATTACTCACCTACTCAAAATGAGTAAATGCGAATTATCTCTAAAAGTATTGCAGATAGCCAATTTTTCTCAAATAACTCATTCACCTACTTTTGGGAGAGCTTTCACATGGTGAAGTTTCAGACCCATAGCTAATTATTTACCTACTCAAAATGAGTAAATGCTAATTATCTGTAAAAGTATTGCGGATACCCAATTTTTATCAAATAAATCATTCATCTACTTGTGGGAGAGCTTTCACATGGTGAAGTTTCAGACCCATAGCTAATTACTCACCTACTCAAAATGAGTAAATGCGAATTATCTGTAAAAGTATTGCAGATAGCCAATTTTTCTCAAATAACTCATTCACCTACTTTTGGGAGAGCTTTCACTTGGTGAAGTTTCAGACCCATAGCTAATTACTCACCTACTCAAAATGAGTAAATGCGAATTATCTCTAAAAGTATTGCAGATAGTCAATTTTTCTCAAATAACTCATTCACCTACTTTTGGGAGAGCTTTCACTCTGTGAAGTTTCAGACCCATAGCTAATTACTCACCTACTCAAAATGAGTAAATGCGAATTATCTCTAAAAGTATTGCAGATAGCCAATTTTTCTCAAATTAATCATTCACCTACTTTTGGGAGAGCTTTCACTTGGTGAAGTTTCAGACTCATAGCCAATTACTCACCTACTCAAAATGAGTAAATGTGAATTATCTGTAAAAGTATTGCAGATAGCCAATTTTTCTCAAATAACTCATTCACCTACTTTTGGGAGAGCTTTCACTCTGTGAAGTTTCAGAGCCATAGCTAATTACTCACGTACTCAAAATGAGTAAATGTGAATTATCTCTAAAAGTATTGCAGATAGCCAATTTTTCTCAAATAACTCATTCACCTACTTTTGGCAGAGCTTTCACTTGGTGAAGTTTCAGACCCATAGCTAATTACTCACCTACTGAAAACGAGTAAATGTGAATTATCTCTAAAAGTATTGCAGATAGCCAATTTTTCTCAAATAACTCATTCACCTACTTTTGGGAGAGCTTTCACTTGGTGAAGTTTCAGACCCATAGCTAATTACTCACCTACTCAAAATGAGTAAATGCGAATTATCTCTAAAAGTATTGCAGATAGCCAATTTTTCTCAAATAACTCATTCACCTACTTTTGGGAGAGCTTTCACTCTGTGAAGTTTCAGACCCATAGCTAATTACTCACCTACTCAAAAGGAGTAAATGCGAATTATCTCTAAAAGTATTGCAGATAGCCAATTTTTCTCAAATTAATCATTCACCTACTTTTGGGAGAGCTTTCACTTGGTGAAGTTTCAGACCCATAGCTAATTACTCATCTACTCAAAATGAGTAAATGCGAATTATCTCTAAAAGTATTGCAGATAGCCAATTTTTCTCAAATAACTCATTCTTCTACTTTTGGGAGAGCTTTCACTTGGTGAAGTTTCAGACCCATAGATAGTTATTCACCTACTCAAAATGAGTAAATGTGAATTATCTCTTAATAGTATTACAGATAGCCAATTTTTCTCAAATAACTCATTCACCTACTTTTGGAAGACCTTTCACACACGAAAATGAAAAATTGTGAATATCTCAGAAAAGCTATTTCTTCTGCTTTAATGCTCGGCGGGAGATACACACCACGGCAGTGGTCTTGACAAAAATTTTTGTCTCCCCAAAAATGGTAGCCATTTTGAATTTTCAAAGTTTTTGCAAAACACAAAAATGCTTATATCTCGAAAACCATGCTATATGGAGCGAACTCAACAAAATTTTGGACCTGCTGGGTATCTCTGCAGAGTAGCCATGCCAATTTTCAAAATATTTTTGTCTCGCCAAATATAGCGGACATTTTTAATTTTTTTATTTTTTGCAAAACACAAAAATGCTTATATCTTGAAAACCGTGCTAGATAGAGCAGACTTTGGTTGCCACAACAGTATAAGGCTAGAAACGAAGCACTCACCTTTATATCTTTTTTTTGCGAGCGATCCTCTAGTTTCAGTTGATAATCACATACTTAAAATTCTCAATTCTTTTTGTATTTGAGTACCCCTTTTATATAGATTGTTTGTTTACCATTTATGCTGTAGCACTCCATCTCTTTGTAGTCCCAACCCACATCCCCCACCCGGATTCCCCCCACCCACCTCTGGGAACTTCAGCTATATTGAGTGACACTAAATAAACGAAGGTATTTAAACTGTATTATATATAATTTTTGTTTTTTATGTTTGTCCCCCAAAAAGTTTCAGCTCTGTAGTTTAATTGCTAAGGTCTCTTTAACAATTGTAAAATGCCCACAGAGACCCAGTTTATGGATATTATACCACTTTAAAGCCCTGTAACTGTCGAACTATGTGGGTCATAGAGCTGAAATCTTTGAATTTTTCAAAGGAAGTGCCTGTCTATTTAAATTTTTATTAATAATGTTATGGCTATCTTAGGCTTTTAAGTACTTATTTTTGTGTGTTATCTCTCTGCTTGCTGAGTTTTTAACTTTTTAAAATGAAACTGGTTAAACATATTCAAGTAGGCAAAATGGACACTGTTATTTTCTGGTGAGCTATAAGTCCAATATTAATGAAATTATACCCTTATGTAGTAAAAATAGGGGATTTTTAACCCTCAACTAGCCCAGTTTTATTCAGTTTGCCTCAGTTAATTTTGACACAGTTCCTACAGTTACTAACTCATTTCAGTTGATAATCACATTCTTAAAATTCTCAATTCTGACTTATTATTATAAATCTGTTCTTGTGGTTTGATAATTTATATTTAATTCTGGAGGTATATAATTTTCCTGTTGGACATTCCTTATTTATATATTTGATTTTATTTTAGTGATAAGATTAACTGAGCTTTTTGTATTTGACTACCCCTTTTGTTTGTTTACCATTTGTGCTGTATTTAGTCCCACCCCCCATCCACCTCTGGGACCTCCAGCTATTGAGTGACACTAAATAAACAAAGGTATTGAATGATATCAAATGAGAAACAAAGAACCAGACTTTTCAGTGGGGTTGCAGATCTTCTGTAACAGTGAGAGAGGTGTGGAGAAGGGGAGAGGGGTGGGTTGGGAGATGGGGTTTGCTTCATTATCTAATAAGACAAAGGGGAGTCAGAACTGAGATTGTGTCACATATTTAGGTTGCATATATATGGACCACATATATAGGAATTGAGGAAATGAATAACTGAAAAACAATGCAAATTCTAAAAATAATATAATAAAATAATAATATAAATAATATATAATTTTTAAATAATATTTTATTTGTGAACAAATATAGAAACAGATATGCGCTTTTGGGATTATGAATCATTTAAATACTTTGAAAATAGGTTCAGAGTCACCCTTTGCAGGAAGATTGAAAAGTATGATGAGTTGAGTTAGAAATAATATTTTATTTGTCAACAAATATAGAAACAGATATGCTCTTTTGGGATTATTAATTTGGAATGGACATTCAATCATCAATCATTTAAATACTTTGAAAATAGGTTCAGAGTTATCATTGCAGGAAGATTGAAAATATGCTCTGTTGAGTTATGTATTCGGCGTCTGGGGATACACCATCTTCCTTGGGAAGATATAAATTTAGTAGATTGATGTGCTGAAGTTCATATAACTTTTCCCAAGATTTATGGCATACAACAAATGGCTTACATAAAAAATTCCCGATCAAAACCTGTGGCATGAGTGATGACCTGTCTGGGGATATGTTGGCGCCGAGTTGGCCCAATCTAGTTTTTTTATGAATTTTTTTTTTAAAATTTAATGCATTAAAATTCCTGAAATCATGCACTTAATCACTTATAACTTGAAAAGTATTGCATTTAGAGCATTTTGTTAATATATGCCTGTGTCTCATTACATAGCTGAGCAATAGCTTCTTTAATGTTCTCACTGCTGAGTAAATGAGTTGTAACTTGAAAACTATTGCATTAAGAGAATTTTGTTTAAATATGTTATTCATGTATTTTTGAATCAGCTATAACATAGTAAAATTGCAGGCGTGTAACTCATGTCATAGCTGAGCAATAGCTGTTTTCAGTTTGTCACTATTGAGTCAATCAGTTGTAACTTGAAAACTATTGTATTTAGAGTATTTTCTTTAAATATGTTGTTCACCGACTTTTGGGTCAGCTATAACATAGTAAAATTGCAGATCTATAGCTCATTGCATAGCTCAGCTATAACTACTTTCAGAATATTACTGTTGCGTAAATCAGTTGTAACTTGAAAACTATTGCATTTAGAGTATTTTGTTTACATATGTTATTCACCTTTTTGATCAGCTATAAAATATTATAAAGACCGGAAGTGCGCAGACTACAGAAAACAATGCAGTGCGCATATTTTTGCGTACAATTATCTGAGGCAATAATTGGACGATCGTCGATAATACAGGACGAAACGATACAGACAAAATATAGTGCGACAACTAGGTGTGTTTTGAAGCATATTTACAATAATATTTATGGATTAATAAATGAAACCGGTCTTTATAATAGAAACAAAGTCCTCAGTTTTGTGATTTATAACCCAATATAATTCACAAATTTCCGGCGAATAACGGACTCGCGCTCGTCCGTTATTCGCCGGAAATTTGTGAATTATCTAGGGTTATAAATCACATAACTGAGGACTTTATTTCTACAGTAAAATTGCAGACCTGTAGCTCATTGCATAGTTGAACAAAAGCTACATTCAGGTTTTCACTATTGAGCAAATCAGTTGTATCTTTAGAACTATTGCATTTACAGAAGTTTGTTTCAATATGTTATTCATGTACTTTTCAATCAGCTATAACATAGTAAAATTTCAGACCTATAGCTCATCGCATAACTGAGCAATAGCTACTTTCAGGTTGTGACTGTTTAGTAAATCAATTGTAACTTGAAAGCTGTTGCATTTTCTTTAAATAAGTTTTTTATTGCGTAAAATACCCTTACCTTATTCACCTTTTTTGGGGTCAGCTATAACATAGTAAAATCACTGACCTATAGCTCATTGCATAGCTGAGTTAAACTGCTTTAAGATTCTTAAATCAGTCGTAACTTGAAAACTATTGCATTTAGAGTATTTTCTTTGAATATATTTTTCACCTACTTTTTACATCTTAACAGCTAGCTTTGTACTTTACTTCTGAATGCCATTTGCAGGACATAACTTTTGTGTCCTTTTCTTCTTTCACTTCTATTCTGAAACTCAAAACACACAGTCAGCTGACACAGAACCCGTTCACGGGCACTGATTGCTTGTTCAGTTATTTATGTGATAAAAATTGCCAAAAACTCCCCTCAACTTTCCCTGCTAAGATGAGTTTGCAACACATTACCCCTGACTCTCTTCCCTCATCATATTTTCCACTTTCTCTACAGTTACTGAGGATGAAGTTACCAAAATCATTATGAATTCTCCAAGTAAATCATGTTCCCTTGACCCACTTTTCTTGTTCTTGATTATCTGGACATCCTCATCACCCCCATCACTTCAATAATCAATGCCTTTATTGAACAAGGTAAGTGTCGTAACTTCTTCAAGCAGGCCCATGTTACCGTAATCCTCAAAACATCCTTAGACCAAGACATTTTTAAAAATGACAGGCCTATCTCTAATCTTAATCTTGTTTCAAAGATACATGAAAGGGTAGTAGCAGTCCAGCTACAATCTCACTTTGATGCAACTGGCCTTATGACTGCTTTCCAATCTGCTTATAGAAAACATTCTACTGAAAGTGCCCTCCTAAATATTCAGAACAATCTTCTGAACATCGCCAAAGGGTCTCTAATAGCCCTCGCCCTCTTGGATCTCTCCGCCACCTTTGATATCATTGGACACGCCATTCTTGACAGACTTAATGCTTACTATGGAATCCGTGAACTAGCACTGGGCTGGTCCAAATCATACCTGTCAGGAAGGACACAGTCAAGGTAGGTAGCACACATCCTGCTGTGCTCCAGTTTGGGGTACCCAAGGGCTCTGTCCTTGGTCCAATTCTTTTTTCTTTCTATACAAACCCAATCAGCTCAACCATTCACTCTCACTGTAGTATTAATTACCAATTCTATGCCAATGATGCCCAGCTATACATAACACTCTCACCAAATCTCTCTCACTCTATACAGACACTAAAGAACTGCCTAAACGACATTCAAAATTTCATGTTCACAAATAAATTAAAACTGAACCCTGACAAAACCAAGTTTATTTCGATAGGCTCCAAAAAACAATTGTAATCAACATCCTTCCTCACTTTCCAGTCAATACTCTTGGTAATTGGGTCTCACCAGCACAAAGTGTCAAGAAAGTCAGGGTGGTGTTCAATTCTAACGTCACTCTTTCAGACCATGTGTCACAGGTCATAGCAGAGTTCAAGACCTCTACAGAATTCGCCCCCTTCTAGACCTTGAAAAAGCAGTTCTTTTCGCAAATGCTTTTGTGAACAGCAGAATGAACTATTACAATCCCCTGTTCATATCACTGATTTTGAGTTAAGGAGATTGCATCGGGTCCAAAACTCACTGCAGGGTTGTCACCTGTTCCTCTAAATTCTCACACAATTACCCCTCAACTGAAAAAACTCCATTGGCTCCCAGTCAGATACAGGATACAATTTAAAATAGGCCTCATTTCCTACAAAATTCTAAACCAAGGTCAACCAGCTAACCTAAGAGAATTAATTCACCTATACACCTCTTCCAGAAATACAAGGCAAAGCACCCCCAAACTTAAGTTCCTTCATACCCCCACTTTTGACCATAGAGTTAATAAATCAATCAAATATTTTTCTAATTATTTCAGTCACTATGCCCCACTTCTTTGGAACTCTTTCCCCTTCCAAATAAGAAATAACCCCTCTGTTGCATCATTCAGGAAACACCTCTTAACTCAACTCTTCATCTCCAGTTTCCCAACTTTGTCTCCTTCCCTTTTGGTCACACCCATAACTCCAGATCACTGACCTTGACTGCTCCTCGACCCTCCATATGATAAATGATTCTTGTTAACTAGCACACTGAAGTCCCCTTTGTGGGGAAGATATTGTGCCTGCAAAGCAGTAGATTAGATATGACCAGTGCAATAAATTGTACCAATTCATTTAACAGCAATTACTGTAAGTCATCAAAGTTTTACTTGGGGTTCATGAAAATTATTATACCAAGTTTGGTTGAACTTATAGATAGATAATGGTAGTCTTATCAAGTTAAAAATAAGTAATAAGGGAGTATTTGTAAAGGTTCGGATTGATGTTGACCTCTTGTAATGTACCAAGTACTAGCACATGGTGACTGTTTGTTATACAATCTGCATATAAAATATTCAATTCTTCAATATCTTTTTTATCAACCATATTAAATTGTACATACTATATAAAGCATGAAATTATAACGATTTTTATCTAGATATTCAGTAAAAGTGTCAACTTTTTCATTTAGTTTGACTATATATTGTCATCACATTTCATTGTTAAGATATCCTTAGTGGTCTAGTGGATGAGCAAGTTTGACATCTTATCACAGGTTATCTGTGTGGGTTCGACTCCTATATGTGGCAAATATTGTGGGCTAGTCCGAATATGACCCTGGCTTTTGAATGGAGTGTATAACACCAACTTTGACCCATCAGTGTTATCTTCTAAAAATACAAGACGTGCTATGCTAAATCAAGTTTATCAAGTAACTTAAGACTGCCAATTGAGGAAAATATTAAAATATTTGAAGCAGTCCAGAGATACATTGTCAAATCTAAACGTTTTTGATTCTTTAATTGCCAGCAGTGACCTTCTTGTGCAGCCTCATCTTTATTTCATCAGTAAATATTTCACCCTGCAAGAAGGCTTAATATAATTGTATTTTACGATTGTTGCCTAATTGCTAATAAAATATGTTTAAATCAAGACTGCCACATACAAAATGTTAATGCAATTACAAACTAATCTGTAATTCAATGTGGCTATAAAATTGAATTGTATCTCAGAATCTTTCCACATGCAATCCTGATGCATTTAACCACATTATGATTGGGCCATACTAACCGGGCTGTATCTCAGAAAGGTGTAGGAACTTGATACTTGGTAGGGACATTGGTGGGGGTTAGTAGGTGTGCAACGTCATGGTGTGACCTTGATTTGACTTTTGACCTTGTCATAGTGACCATGAGTTTTAAAATCTTGTCGGGGTTATTTCTTTGATTCCATGAAATGTCGAAGGTTGACACTTGGTAGGAACATTGGTTAGGGGGTGTAGGTGTGCATCTTGGGAAGAGTGTGTTCACCTGCCATATTTGAGACATCTTTCTCTTATGACAAAGATATATGGATTGCTGCAACAGATTATTATATGCACTTTTACATTATTGTGCTTTTTCCATTGACAGCTATTCTTAAATTTATAAGTTTTACAGCTTCATAACTTTTAGTGTACTGATTTATGCTGTCATCTAGCTATTGTACTGTCTTGTTTTAATACTTTATATTTACAAACATTTTCTTTCTCTTAGATATTATTTTTTCTACTTAAACATTATTTGGAGCCTCATATAACTGACACTGCACTGAAATATTTTCCAAAAAAACTTCAACACTTTGGCATTCAGTAAAAATGTGTGCCAATGTTTCAGTAGCTTTTCATATTTTTGACAAATAGGAGGTGGGTAAGAATTAGTTCCAAGTATTCTATATAGTATTCTCAGCTGGAAAGATACTAGATTAGTACCACTTGAAGTGTAGAAACATACTTCAAAGATATCTGACCAAGTTTCATAATCAATATAAAGGTTTAAATTGTTATTCCACTTTGTATTTTATGTTTATAAAAGTATCTAGTTCCCTCATTAGATTGATACAGGATCCTTATGCTGTTTTGAATGCAAGCTCTCAATAATCTAGTGTTTACAAAATTGTTGTTTTTCAAAAATTGTCTGCACTTTCCTTTATCGCTCAAATGATGCAAAAAAAAATTTTGTCAGAAATCCCATACATAATTTCTAACATCTCTAATGACATGATTTAACCATTAGTATCATGGATATCTGAAATAAGGAAAATCCCTTTTCTGTACCAATCAGGGATGAATAATTGATCACTTAACAGTTTGCTGTTATACTACAGTAGGGTTGTAAGAATTTGTTCAATTTAGAAATGTCTGCTGTTCTAAAACACCATATGCGGCTTCAAGAACATTATTCCAAAAAGGATTTTATTTCATTTACTTTTAGAATATATTCAGGTGCAAGTTTTATGAATTTTTCTGATTGTTTTTTTCAAAAGTTGCCTGAAATGTTTATTCTATGTTGTGTCAGTCTGTCGCAAAAGCTTTCTAAACCATGTTGTTTTTAAACTTTTCTAAAAAATCTTTTAGCCCCCTTCGTTTGTTATCAAGCATGAGCGTGTTTCTATTAATTTTGTCTGGTTTCTTTGACAAAAAAAAACATAAAATATTATTCTTTAATGGACTTTTAAAATTTATTAAATCTTTTATCCCAGGTATTAATGACCTATTTAATTTCAAGTACTTTTTCATCAAAATTAATCTTCAAAATGCTGTTAAGATTGGTTGAAAATTTAAGTCCCAATAGGTCACAATTTGTGCATCCCCAAATAAGACTTCTATTAAGCAGATTATCCTGGGCATATCTTTTCTCTACTATATAAACAATCTTTGTTTCTCTCTGTATTCATTCTGAGCCCCGAGAAGGATCCAAAATGTTCCAAAGTATTAAGCACTGCTATTAAAGAGCAGTTATTTAATTTCAGAAGTATGATAAAGTTTAATACACAATATCCCAGGAGATAGATTCAAATGCTTTTTGAAAATCAACAGAAACAAGGAGACCCAACATTGGATGAAATGAATCCTGCCTGAGAATAGTGAATTAAGTAATTTAGGTAAGGTTTCATTCTATTGGCTATGGCTGCTGAAGCGAGCTTACAGACACATGAAAGCATGGATAAAGGACACCAGTTCTAAGTCATCTTGACATTTGTCCTTCAGCAAGCATGTTATGACACAGTGTCTTGTAGATGAAGATAATGTTCCCTTGTCATAACTTATTTAATGCCTTTTGGATCCAAAGACGTTTGTTACAACCATTAATGTATCAATAACCAATAATGTATCAGCTAACCAATAATGTAGCAAAACTGAACAAATATATATCATCAACCAATACTGGCTTTACACAAGGGTATAAGAATCTACTGGTACCTAGACGACTTGTTGGTTTGAGCCACATCCCACCAAACCTGTCTCCAGCATACACAAACTCTAGTTGCTCTGTGTCAGGAACTAGATTGGATGGTAAACATGGAAATATCAGAACTGGACCCCAAACAAGTCTTCAGCCTTGTAGGTTACCAGTTTGACCTAAAAATGGCAAGGTCAGACCTAACCTAGAGTGCTGGTAGACCTGAAATGCAAAGATTCAAGAATTGCTCTCCAGACCATCCTATCTGGTCTGGCACTTGATGTCCCTAATAAGGTTATTAACAGCCACAGAGAAACAAGTCCACATATGTTGACTCAACATGAAACCAATTCAGTGGCACTTGAAGAACAAGTGGAGGGTACCAGAATCATCCTTAAAAGGTTATCCCTATCCCAAGGTCACTCCATCCTCATTTAAAATGGTGGCTGCATTTTTCGTTTCATTTTACATTTTTCAAGGCCAACCATACCCCTTCAGCCATGCTATGCCAATCTTTGCAGACACATCAAAAGAAGAATGGGGTGCTCACTTCAGAGAACACACTGCAAGGGGAAACTGGTCCCTTCCAGAAAATAAGTTGCACATAAACGATCTTAAACTAAAGGCAGTCTTTTTGGCCCTAAAAGAGTTTCAAGACTTCTGTTCAGGCAAAATAACTATTGTAGCGACAAGCAACACCACAGTGATTGCCTACATAAACAAGGAAGGGGGCATGAGTTCGGGCCCACTGTCTGCCCTGCTCTGGAGAAGGCTGAGCTGAAACAGGTGACTCTCAAGGCCTGACTCATTCAAAGCTGGCTGAATGTGGTAGAGGAAAAGCTATCCAGGTTAGGCGAGACCTTTTAGACAGATTGATCTCTCTTTCAAAAGGTTTTCCAGTTGATATGCAACAGGTTGCACAAACCTCAGAGAGATCTATTTGCTAACAGGTGCAACAACAAATTGGCTGAATTTGTGCCACCAGTGCTAGAGTTCCTGCCATGGGTAGTCGATGCACTCAGCCTGTCCTGGACTCATGTGCCTCCCACCAGCAGCCATCTTGGAAAAAGTGATGGCAGAGTTGCAGGAATACCCATGCAGGAGAATCATTCTGAATGCTCTGGGGTGGCCCAACATGACTTGGTTCTGGGATATAGTGGCCATGTCAAACCATATCCCTCTGTGTCTCCCCAACCTGCCCAATCCACTAACACAGCCTTTCAATCAGACTCCTCACAGGCATCTGTTAAACTTAAATCTGCAAGTTTAGCTCAGGCAAACGCAGCAGTGAGATCCATGCTTTGCTAAGTAAGAAAATCAGACACCAGTCAGACTGGTCCAAATTGTCTCTTTACCCCTCAATCAACTTTCTTTCCAAGAACCAGCTGACCAAAGAGGGTCCAGACAGTGTAATCACAGTGGTTATTCCATCCTGGCCCCAACTCTGGATAAGTCAATCAAGGCTGATAGGTCCCTATGCCCATTTAGAGCCTTGTGCTACTGCTTGGATAGGACTTCAGGCCTCAGACAGAACAAGGAGGTTTCAGCAAAGATTTTGCTAAAAATAGGCTTCACGCCATTTCTGGCAGCAGTCTTGAATTTCTGGCTAAAACGTACAAAAACACATTTATTTCAGAAACATCTCAGACAACTTCTTGACTCCCAGGGTATTCGCAGAGTCAATAGGCATTCTGTCAAGAAAGCCTTTTCCTGCAAATTTCTCACGTAGGTTGAATTTTTTTCAATAAATTGAAAAATATATTAAACAGAGGAAGATAGTCATTTCTGCAAAATCATTAATGCTCCTTGCACTGAAAACCTCTGACAAACATTAATTCGTCAAGACTTTGTCAAAATGGTGCCTAAAACGACAAACTTCCCAATTGAAAAATTTTAACTTGTCACTTTCTTGTTGGACAAATTAACGGACAAACTTATGACAAGGAAATGACCTTGATGGTCCAATTAATTTGTCATTTTGGCCACCTGTTATTGGCCAAGTTCTTATGAAATTAAGCTTAATTGCATTATTTTTCTTATCATCAGTTTTCAGCTAATCTAAGTAATAAGTTATCAACATTTGGCTATCATCCAACAAGAAAATGGCATTTAAATTAGCCAATTTGGAAACTTCTTGTTTTAGGCACCATTTCGACAAATTAATAATTTTCAGTGTGGGATTCTTTGTTTTTGCTGTGCAAAAACAATTTCTTTTTCTCTTGAGATGCAAAGAACCAAAAATTTTAACTTTTCTTAATCTTGTGATGCAATACTCTAGTTTGTATTTTATTTCTTTTTAGATAAGGTACAATGTGACAGAACGCAAGCAACAGAATGCAAAACTGTGTGTAAATAATAACACACTAATGACCAAAGAAATGACATATCATTTATAATACACCTGGTAGCTTTCCAACCTTTTTATATTACACTTGTTTAGGTCATATATATATATGGTGTTCAATGCTTAATTTTTTATAAGATGTAGGAGGGAATACAATAAAAGTACACTTAACAGTTTTGCATCCTTCTGATAAATATACATGTAATATTTCTCCAAGAGTACAATGTAAATGACAATAAAATACTGTTCACAGTCATAATTTAAAAACCCATTAGAGTTTCTAGCACTGTGAATTTGATACTGACAGAAAGTGAAGAAAACAACTTTTCACATTACTGATCTGACCCTTATTATGTAGAATCACTTTTCACATTATTGATCTGACCCTTATTATGTAGAATCATGATCTGTAGATAACTTCAATTGCAAATTTTGTCCTGCTTAATTCATTAAGATGATCTAAAGTGGATTGGGTACTTACTAAGTCTTCTAGCAACTTCAATGTTAATAATCAGAAGGAGTAAACTATGGTCTGATTTTATACTGGGTATGATATCTGTTTTATGGGGAAGGTATTGCAAGGGGCACAAGATAAGGAAGTAATCCATTCTTGATTGGTAAAAACCAAAACGGGTTCTTTCCTGTCTAATATATTTGGAGGTGCTTGCATTCTTGAGTCTACAAACGTTAATTAAGTATGGCTTTGCTAACACTTGCATGAGGTAATCAATGCATAACATTGTCTGCATGAAATGGGTAGCTTAAGATCCTACGTGCAGTTTTGTCAGAACATGTTGTTGAAACAATGCCCGAGATGCACAAGAATTTAAATTTTGTAGACTATCTATTGTATGATTTTGCCCTTGATTTATTCTTTTTATTTGAAACATAAACACTTGAAAATCATATACCTCTTTCTGTTATTGCTTGTGTGAGACATGATGTAAAAGCCTTTTAAGAAATATTGGATCCAGAATTGGTTGCAGATCACTCCTCAAATTAAACCAGTTATTTATTAGATCAAGACCCAATTAATATGAAACTTTAATGTGAATTGGTTCAGTAGTTTATATAGTCTTGCTAATAAACAGAATCCAATGATTATATAATCTCATAAGCAAAGCTAAAACCATTCACTGGTTCATATACACTTACCAGTTTGGCTAATAAATTTTTTGTAGCACAATTAACAAAACATTCTGATCCTGTAGTGCCTCTAACTTCTTTCAGAAAAAGGCTTTCGGCTTAAACCTATTCTTATGGGAAAGCTTTGGTATTGATGAAACCTGTTCTACAGCCACACCATCAGATGCCATTTTACATGTGTAAGAATTTTAAAAAGTTGGATATCTGGACACAGAAGACATAAAAATTTAGAAAATGTACCACATTTGTTATCAATCATTGCTGTACTGAAACCCAAAAATACAGTAAAGGTAGGAATCTATGTGACATCAGGGGAGAAAGGGAAAAGACGGGAAGGAATTCCTTCATATGAAGGAATTATTTCAAGAAATTTATTAATACTATTTCAGCGTTAGGACACAAAGGAAACCTTTCATGCATTGACATTAAATAGATAAAAATTCTCTGGTATTTACCAACTTGTTAAATAATAATATATGAATAACTTTTTTAATGTCTTTGAAAAGTTGGCAACTATCCCAATAACTCTCCAATGTTGCCCAACATTCCCCCAATGTCAGAACATCTCTTATCAGCCACTGTTGTTTCAATAGCCTTTTGCCCTACAGGTGATATATTGGGCTAATGTTACCAAGCCACCAGTAAGAAATGCATTAATACTATAGCATGAGCCAATTGGTTTGCAAAAAAAGGAGTTATATAACTATTGTGTAAAAAGGTTGAATGATTGACAGGTTGTTGGCAGATCTTAGAATTACTGATCATTCATATGACAAATACCATTAATCCTGCTACTATGTAATGTGCAATCATTTACAATGGAGGATAGGAATCTCAAGATGATAATTCATATTCCAGTGATAAAATTATAATATTAAATGCCAACTTTTTTACTGTGAATTTACAATGTCAATTATTTTCATGTCCGAAATTGTTAAATAGTGAGTTAAAAATTGTTTGCTTGCTGAATTTTAATTAATATAAAATAAGAAACCAATGTGGCCCAACAGAGGTCAAATCCAGAGATATGCAGTCTTAACATAGGGTTGGAAACCAGCCTTGACCAAACATTGGTGGAACTGTAGGAAAATTGGCTAACCAATCTTTAGCGAAGGACTGTCTGATGGTGGAATGCTATCTGGGTATGCCATCAAGGCACCACTTTGCTCACAGACATATACATTAATTATTATTGTGAAATATCTATATAATTTCTGATTATCCTCTGTAATTATCTAAATTATCCCTATAAGCAGCATCCCAGTTGAAAAAATAGTGACAAGAATTTTGGTCTACTACAGTGATAATGAATATGCCTACTGTTTTACCATTAAGTAAATACTAAATAAATGATTGCAGTACTGTTTTAAGAAATTTATCATTTACTTCTTTCAGTAATTTTTTTCTCATAAATCACAGTAATGGGGTGTTTTTGACCCTCCCCGACTCTAGGGTCAGTTTGCTTTGTTTACAATTTTAGATAGGGGTTCCTAGTACCGATAGCAGGGAGACAGGATTTGCTCTAACACAAACCAGCCATCAATTCTCAGCACTGCTAATACCAGTGTTGTGTCTCATGCATCATCAGTAGTGCAGCAGGTCTAAATCAGTTTTCACAGTGGAAGACAATGTTCACTTTTTTGTGTGTCAAAGACATCAGACCACCAGAATCAGCATTCTGTAACTACCTGGCCACAGAAGTGAAGAATTTGGAAGAAAGAGACTTTCAGACTGTCAGAAATGAGACCATTAAACTACTCAGCAGGGTTCAGAGCAAGGCAGGAGAAAGGGCCCGCCAGCCACAGCAGAGTTAATTTTCTAGGACACATAGTGCCAGTTTAACATATGTGCCACAAACTCCCTTTACTCATCTACAGCCACTCTAACGAAGTACATACTGATAATCCCAAAAAACACAGATGCAACTATGCATCACAAGCAAGCCAGGTTCTCCAACCAATACAAAGATCAAAGTTGGGATTTTATGTCCTGTTCAACAGCCAGTCCAACCAATACAAGCTGAGGTGTCAAGATTAACACAACAGCCCAGGGGTCAGTCAGGGACACAGCAGACTTCAAGTGTAGTAGTTGATGAGCAAGTGAGAGGAACATCACCACAATTGTATTTTGCTATCAGCCCAACCAAGAACTTCAACCCACAATATGTTGCATTGGACATGAGAGATCACACATCACACATCATCTCAGGCCTGTCAAACCTTTTTGGGCACATCCAATCAGTCATGAAGTACCAGATGATTATCATGCCATAACCATACACACCAGCTGACCTGGTGCTGGACACCATCTCTTCTCCCACATCCCAGCAGCAAGAGCCTCCACAGCAGCCAGCACAGCCCCCACAGCTGCAGTCATCATACTCTCACAGCAGCAGCAGCAGCAGTAGCTTTACTGCCAGTGCTTAAAGGTCCTTTTCAGGGCTACAGCTGTTTACAGGTCCTACTCAGGACCACTGCTATAGGTGATTCTCATTTTCGAAAAAAATATTCAGCTACAAGTTTTAAAAACCCAAACCAACAAACATTACACTGTACCCACAAAAATTATCCCCTTCAAATGCATGCCCTGGAGGTTGTTTAAAAAAGAGCTAGGTAAAACTTTGTGGAATATTGAAAGTTTGAAACTCGAAACTTTGAAACTTGAAAACCTTTGAAACTTTAACACTGAATCTTAAAACTTTGTGAAGCACTAGTGATAGACATTTGAATTTTTTGGGGTAGTTTGTTTGTGTTAGCTGAATGTTAATGCAAAAACTTCTTTGGTGTGGGGCACTGTTACTTTAGGACTTTTTAAAAATTTAAAAAAGAAAGTCCTTCAGCCCCTAGGGGTTCAGGTGGTGTAAGCCTTATGGTTGGGTCCAATATTTTTTTTCAACTTGCTGTTGTTAAAATGTGTGCAGTTGATGAAGATTCACTTGGCCCATCCTCTACCTAAAGGAATCTTTATTCAGCAACAGCCAGAGGTAGCAGAACCAGGGAAAAGAAACCCTTGTAATTGTAAACTTCACTCCCATAACCAGTGGGCTTCTTTATGCTTCTCATTGCCATAGAGCTAATGGCATGGATGACCTTCAATTCTTCAAGAATGGTAGGGCATGTCCAATACTCTCCCTGGAATTCATCAAGGCTGGTCCTGTGGACAGTAAGAATGAATTTACATATGGTGTGTGAGTGTTATGGCTGCTTCAACCCCACTTCTAAAGGCTGTCTGAAACTGGTAGCTTCCTTCTTAAGATGGTGATGTGTACAGTCCTTAATGTGGTCAAAAACTGCACGGGGCATCTCCACAAACTTTTTGTTGCCTTGAACATCAATTTAAATTAACTCAGCCAGGCAGTTGTTGTGGCATCTTTTACATTTACTTTGACAGATACATGGCAAAACCCAAAGGTTTGGTGGCTTTCTTCTTAATCTGAGTGGTGGTGGGGCTGTTGTGCAATTGCTGACTTTATGGAATGTGCTGGTCTTGGATTCAGATGTTCCTGATGTTTCCGTCTTTGACTGCAAATCAGAATGCAAATAAAAATATGCACCTCAATAACCAAGCAAAGGGTTCTCACCTTCTGAGGGAAGTGTCATTAATGTAGATTGGGCATCTGGCAATGAGAAACGATGAGTAAAAGTAGCAACTCTAGGTTTATATAGGGATGCTTGGATTCAGACTGGCAATCCAGACTACACAAATTAATCAGTCTGATCGGTGTGAATCTGGACACTGCCTGGCAGTTTGGACTCTATGACTTGTCCTAATACAGCCACATTTGATGATGCAGTAAAAAATGTTGGGAGGTGGATCCGGAAAAGCTGGGATGTACTAAATACTGTTTTGAAGGTTCAACTGACAATTTATTTTCCCCTGCCATGACTGTCCTGATTTACATCTTACCTGGCAGATCCAAGAATTGGTTAATATCAGTTACAGTTGGCTCCAGTGGAACATCCTCATTAGATATATGGTTGACATAGAGTTCTTGTGTTTCCTTTTAAATGTTCCAATTTACAAATGATGTAGAGAAAATGTGAGTAAACTTTGCTTTAGATTTTTTTTTTTTCACGATGTTTTAATATTTTAGCTATTTTGTGAAATATTCATATTGATGGTCGATCTAAATGACTTAAAAAGACTTTAAAGGCTTCAACACAATAAATCATCCTCCCACAATTACAGTGTGTCCAAAAATTTTGTTTTCATTCATTTGTTTGCAAGATAATAAAAGACTTATCGAACTATCGATTATGCAGGCTGGGGAAATTTTCTGAGTTTCCTTTTCCGGTTGAGGTTCAGTTTGGAAGCGTGGGTGTGTTTATGTTTTTAAGATTTACAAATAGCGCAACAAGAGTGTATAGTAATACATCACTTTATAGTGAACTGGGTATTTTTCTACAGCTCCGGATTGTGTCTGGATTGCCTGTATTTGCGGAGTGGGTACTTTTCAGACGCCAGAATCCAAAATTCGCCATAAAAAAAACGAAGTGACTCCACTGTCCGGCATCGTGGTTTCAAGTTTTCGTCTACTGCTACTGTACCCTGAATAAATTGGTCACAGGCATAAGTTGGCCGCGGCTCATCTACAGGCTCCAGAAAGACCAATAGTTTATTGTACACCAATGAAAACTTGCATATGATAAGTTTAACAATACACTGTGGCTTCAGAACAGTCCTTGACGGATCAGAAAACAATCACTTTCAGAACCGCTAATGGAAACAGTTTTCAAATTCTTTGCTTTAAGACCCATTATAAACAAAAATGTCCTTCCCCTTGATGTCTTTTATGAAATATATATGCGTTGGCTCAGTTTAAATAAATAATTTTTATGTTAGGTGCAGTGAAATCTCAATTCTGTTGTGTGAAATAATATATGAATTTTGAAAACAAAATCAAATATGGTTGTCACTGATAACGCTCATGAATTTCCGTAAAATATGCAAATTTTTTCCCCTAAAAGAAATCAGAGTGGTTATTTACCCAACGGCTGTGTACGCTAGTTGTGATATTGGTCTAGCGTACCCAACGGCTGTGTATACAAGATTTATATCATCGCTAGCGTACCCAACGGCTATGTACACAAGATCAGTGCTAGTGTACCCATATTTTAATCACTTCTTCCTTAAATTAACTTTGTTAAAATGTAACAATAAGCTGAATAAGTTTAATTCAGAGAGTGATCCTTGGCCCATTTCTGACTACTCAAAAAAATTCCTTAAAGACTAATTACTTCACAATGCCTTGGATATAGACCTGTTTAGTACGCTATGAAGGGTACTGATATCGAGTGCACAACCATTGAGTGCATACTACCTTGGGTAATGAGAAATTGGGCAGGCTGTAAAAAATTTGGAGTTGTTGGGTACACTAGCAGCGATATAGATCTTGTGTGCACAACCACTGGGTACACTAGACCAATATCACAGCTGCTGGGAACACTAGCAGTGATATGGATCTTGTGTACACAGCCACTGGGTATGCCAGCAATGATACTGATCTTAGGTGCAAAACCATTGGGAACACAGAGTTTACTGCCTTGGGTACAGGGTAGTTGGGTATGCCAGTACCTTAAACAGCTTTTGGTTACACTAACAAAAGAAAATATCAATGACGTTAATCTAGGGTACATAACCATTGGGAAAACAGAACTTAGTACTTTAACTGGATGTAGGAGAGTTGCATATGCCATTAGTGTACATACACAGCCGTTGGGTATGCTAGCAGTGATATAGATCTTGTGTACACAACCGTTGGGTAGGCTAGACCGTTATCACTGTTAGAGTACACAACCGTTGGGTACACTAGCAGTGAAATACATCTTGTGTACACAACAGTTGGGTACACTAACAATGCTATTGATGTAGGGTGCACAACCATTGGGAACAAAGGGTTCACTGCTTTGATTGCAGGATAGTTGGGTATGCCGTTAGTGTACATACACAGCTGTTGGGTATGCTAGCAGTGATATGGGTCTTCCATACACAGTCTTTGGGTAAGCTAGACCCATATCACTGCTAACGTACACAACCGTTGGGTAGGCTAGCAGTGAAATAGATCTTGCATACACAACTGTTGGGTATGCTAAGAAAGCTATTGACCTAGGGTGCACAACCATTGGGAACATAGGGTTCACTGCCTTGAGTGCAGAGTAGTTGGGTATGCCAGTAGTGTATGTATACAGCCATTGGGTAGGCTAGCTGCGATATAAATCTTGCGTACACAACCGTTGGGTATGCTAGACCAATATCACTGCTAGCGTTCACAACCGTTGGGTACGCTAGCAGTGAAATAGATCTTACGTACACAACCATTGGGTACACTAGACTGAGACTGATATCCCTGCTAGCGTACAGAACCGTTGAGAACGCTAGCAGTGTAATACATCTTGCGTACCCAACCATTGGCTAAACTAGCAGTGAAACTGATCTAGTGTACACAGCCATTGGGAACATAGGGTTCAGTGCCTTGGGTGCAGGGTAGTTGGGTATGCCAGTGGTGTATAAACACAGCTGTTGGGCAAACTAGCACTGATATAAATCTTGCGTACACAGCCGTTGGGTACGATAGACCGATATCCCTGTTAGCGTACCCAACCATTGGCTATGCTAGCAGTGAAACTGATCTAGTGTACACAGCCTTTGGGAACATAGGGTTCAATGCCTGGGGTGCAGGGTAGTTGGGTATGCCAGTAGTGTATGTACACAGCCGTTGGGCACACTAGCACTGATATAAATCTTGGGTACACAGCCGTTGGGTACGCTAGACTGATATCTCTGTTAGCGTACCCAACCGTTGGGTACGCTAGCAGTGATATAAATCTTGCGTACCCAACCGTTGGGTATGCTAGCAGTCAAATAGATCTTGCGTACACAACCGTTGGGTACGCTAGCAGTGGAACTGATCTAGCGTACACAGCCGTTGGGTAAATATCCTCTACCAAAAGAAATTGGTACAAGACAAAGATTTTTAACATTTATTTTAAAATAAATAAAACACCATATGTTTTTATTATCGGTCTTTAATCTATTTTTACAGACTGCATGCTTAATTCAACTACAATATATGTAAAGTCACAAAATATTTTATACAGTACATATTTGGATGTGACGGTTCTGAAATTAAGAGAATTATCACCCATCCTTGACGGTTCCGAAGACACTCGGTTAACAATAATACATGATTTCGGAGTGTAGTAGGCCACTCATGTTAAAGCCCTGTGAAGGTGTGGTGAGGGCGGCCAACTTATGCAGAGTAGCAGTAAAGTCACGGCATCACATTAAAAGTCAACAACTCAGTTAATTTATTATCGGTACTGGTCGGCCAGTGAAGTTCGTCACCTGCCATAAAAACGCTCAAGGACAGGCAATATTCACATTTAAATAAATGGAATAGCTTCTTTCAATGGCAAGGTATACATATATGCCATAACTGGACAGTAAAATCTCTTTAATATTGCAATAAAATGCAGGTGACGAACTTCACTGGCTGAGCAGTATATTTGCTCGACAGTTGCGTAGAATATCTATGAGGCCAAGGAATTCTGTGGGGTTTCCCACAATGTACTGTCCAGCCAGTGAATTTTGTCTATTGTTGGTGGACCAGTTCACGCCCACCCATATATTTCTCCAAAACAATCACAGTTACACAATAAATTGGCAGAGGATATTTACACCACCGCTGTGTACGCAATGCTGAAAAGTCGTCTTATGTACACCACCGCTGTGTACATAAGCTACATATGGTTCCATATGTACACCACCGTTGTGTATATTAGCCAGATAATGTCTCTTATGTACACCACCGTTGTGTATATTAGCCAGATAATGTCCCTTATGTACACCACCGCTGTTTATGTAAGCTAGATTGAATATCTTGTGTACATATGCAAGATATTTGGGATATTTTGTGTACCACTAAAATGTAGGTAAGCTAATGTACATGGTCTTCTACACCACCTTATTGTGCATGCTATGTCAGTCCCCCTAGAAATGGGATGATTAGTCTTCCCCACTATTGTACTGTGGAAACTAAATTAAATTTCTTATACACACCTTGTTGTGTACCCAGCCAGGTAAAATTTGTTACATAATTAGCCTTTTGATCCCCACAGGTCGAATAGTTGTGGCTTAACTTGGGTTGGATGACACTTAGATGACAAAGACAGTGAAGATGTGATTTTTTATTGTTTCATTATTTATTCATTATACACATGGAACAAGAATCATACAAGTAACATACATTACAAATGTACCAGGTTCTAATGGCATGAAAGCCTCTACACACGGCCATCTACACACCTTACAAAAAAGTGATATATAGCAAAAATACAAAAAGAAAAACATTCTTTTTAAGGGGCTATCAACGTAAGTACATAAAGTTTGTTTACGTAACGCCCGTCAGATGGTGCAGCAGACAGTCACTGTTGCTATGCACGGACTATTATTTACGAAAGGGATATTTACGTCACTTTCTTTCAGCAGTTGAAAAAGATCAATATAAAACACTGCATATAGTACTGGGTTTTATAAACCTTGACTTCTTAATTTTATACATATAGGATCCACTTGGAAAAATCAATAATGGTCTTGTAGATCTTACAAGTTTGGTACTGCTGTGTGTGTGTTTTCTACACTTGGAAAATGAACCCACATTAGTATTAAACATGCATTGCTTGTGTATATAGCCTTTCTGCTTACTTACAGTAAAGCATATCTCCGTAAAGCACACTGAATCTCTTTTTGTATCACCTTAATTGTTAATATAATAAATTTATCTAGTGTTATACTATTTTGTAAGTGTTTTGTAAGTGTAGCAATAATTTACAAAGCTTTGTTAAACATTAGTCCAGGCACTTCTTACATTGAAAGAGTATCTGTCCATGTAAAATATAATTCTCACTGATGGAACATAAGATGTGCATATATTCAATGAGAATGGAGTAGTTTACTTATAAAAAACAGACATAACATGTAAGGAAAAATTGTTTTTATTTAGAGACATATACACCAAAAAAGGAAGCCAAATTTAAAATAGAATATTTTGTACAACTACGCCTTGGTTACTGGTGATAGGCTATAAAACTTGGTTGAAAGAGAAGGGATAGGCCCGTGTAGTGTGACACAATATGAACACCAAGCTGCTCTAAATAAACATCTAAGTACATACACAAGGCTCAAAAAGCATACGTATTAATTTGAATGATTTACTTTTTTAAATGATGGTTTCTTAAAATTTTAAATGAGCGCATTGTGAAATAGTGATGAAAAAATGAAAACATAAAATGTTATGTTTCTTTGTTTTTATCTCTGCAAATAAATACCCAAATTAAATAAAAATCTAATTCATTCAAAATTTGTGTGAGACACTTTTCTTTGGAATAGTGTGCAAAAAACTGTGGTTGCTTTTCTTTTTGTATGCTAATTGTGTCACAAGAGGAAGTATGCACTCTGTTTTAGGTGTCCAGAAATAAAACATATTTATTTCACATTTATCATGGTTATTTGTTGTTTATATGTGTATATATATATGTTTAAAACATCAAGAACATTTTATTGCATAACTTTATTTCCCTTATTCAACATATCACAGAACAAACAAATATATTCTCCTCAATAATTAGTGACTTTAAGCCTTAGAAATGTTCATCACTAAAAAAATTATTCCCGTGAGATAAACCGCTTTCGTCGGCCATAAAAATAATGCGTTACGTTGATAGCCCCTTAAGATTCTATATTTCTCACTAAATACATATCCATGGAGAGTGCACAGGACAATGTCAACTTGTTTTGGCCTTTCTGTTTCAACTTTATAAGCATTAATCAAATATATTCTTGTAAAAGAGAGAAATTGCATTTATTTTCAAACTAACACTGATAAAACAGCTTTTGTTTTACTTTATATTATTGTAGTGTATTATTGCATTACTCGACAGCCGTGGTGTACATAAAGAACTGAAATACCCTTATGTACACAGCCGTGGTGTAAATAACCAGTTCGCAATAAATTACGAATGTATATGATCCATTTGATAACTATCTATGATGTGGTAAATATCTTTTCCATGAAAAATTATGAATCTTTAAGAAAATTGAGGGTGGGCGTGAAAGGGTACACGGACGTGAATTGGTACACAACCACTAGTGCTGGGATCATGGGGATTTTTGCAGATCGAGGATCATATGCTAGACACGAGTTTAGACTAATTAATCTGTCTCTCAGCCAATATTTAAAAGATGGATGTATTGACGAGAGACAGATGGCATAAGTATGCAAAAAACATAAATGTTCTAAAGGGCAACAAATGGCACACATCCTGACTGTAAATATGTACTAGGCTACCACCTCGAGTATCATGGATGTGCCCCGTAATAAAAAAATAAATTTTTGCATAGTTAATGGATTTATTTGCCAAAATTTATTTCACTTGCAAAATTTCATCATTGTTTATACAAACGGAAAGTGCAGAAAAAGTGTCTATATTACTGCAAACACAGAAAATTGTGTTCCTGCATCTAAATGCTTTATACTGTTAATACATTTAAGTGGATATTTTAAAGTTTAAAGTGACAGTAATTTTCAGATATTGAAGTTTTTTGTGTGACAGAAAACTCGGTCGAAAACGAGTTGGACACGAGTAAATATTCAAAATTAAAAATAATGTAAGAAAAAATCCAAATATTATCACCAGTTGTGTTATCCTTGATGGACGGGTTTTCGATATGACAACATAAACGGAGAATGAGGAGTATCCAAACGTACGCAACCAAAATGATCAGAAATATAACAATAATATTAAATCCACCAAGTGTCTGATTCAGTGTGACTTCATATTCCTGTTGCCGAACTGCTCTGGTTGCAAATTGACCAAAGGTATAGCAAAGCAGGGGGGACGTCTTAAGTAACACCAGACTTAACTAAAATCACCTTTTATTGCAATTCATCAGTGGTCACGTACCATGAACTGTGGCAAAGCTCCTAGCTGCAGTGGTAGTTCCACTACCCCAAGTAAATAAACACCTGAGACAATTAATTTAACTTTAGCATTGTGCCACATTTAACTAAAAAGCACAAAACTGCAAAACAGTGTTTGTCACGTTAAATATCTAGATATTACTGAACACATAATATTACAAGTCCTTGACTCAATTAAATGCACACTGGTCATAACCACAGAAATAAAACTTTGTAAAAATAAATTAAAGTTTCTATTTACATGTTACACCCATTCTACAGAAACTCCACTGGTTGCCTGTTAGGTACCGTTGCATTTTCAAAACTGCAACACTTGTGTATAAATTTTTGCATAGTGGTTCTCCTTCTTATTTCGAACCGTTCTTGTCTTTTAGTAGTTGTCCCTATAGTACTAGACATAGTCACCCAGATCGTCAATACCTTACAGTTCCTCCTTTCCATTCATCAGTCTTCAAGCGCGCCTTACATTTCGGCCATAGTTTTGCCTTTGATGCTCCTAAGATCTGGAATGACCTCCCTCAAGATGTTCGCGGTGCAACCTCAGTTGCCTCCTTCAGAAAGAAGCTTAAAACATACCTGTTTGCAAAAGCCTACCCACCATAGCCTCCCCCGTCACATCTATGTCTCCTAGGTACGACCCGGCTATGTCCCTTGATTAACGCTAACTGCCTTGCTCTATGTTTAGATGCGCCTTAGAGTCCATCAGTGATGGAGATTAAGCGCTATAAAAGTCCACATTAGATTAGATTAGATAGATTAGATATTTACAGATCCTATCTGACAACTATCGCGCATTTCTTTTACTGACTAGGATATCGTTATCACAAAATAGTTACTTATATCACAGTATTACTGATACCATAGCTTTAAACACCAATCAATATATATATATCTGATAAAATAAGTCAACTGATACAATAAAATACTATTCCAGTCATGCAAATCAATTATAGAAATCATTCTTAACTATAGCAGTGTCCAAGTATACCAGATATAAAACAACTAAAAACCGATAAAGCACTAAGTCAATAAATTAGAACTACGTCTTAATAATAACTTTCCGCACAATCTCACTCAATCACCCAATCAATCATCAAATCAACCAACCTGTACCAACTTCCAAACTTTCAACCAGGATATCAATGTGGAATGGACATCCTATGACATGTTGTTATAATTCAAACACACTTCTCATCAATATGGCGGCCACTTCCACAAAACAAGTATGTTCAAACAACCTTATTTCCCGCCTTAACTCTTGACACTGACCAAGCTTCTTGTAATTTCCGTTTACGGTCCGTTGTTCCCGTCAACTTCCGAAATCCACAATATGTCCATTTCATTTAGAGCCGTTTAAATGCCGAAACTACCACGATTCCCGAAAATCACACTGCCACATTCATTCTAAAATAACGTAATCCAAAAACGAGACTGTGAGGTTATAGGTTAAGTGATCGACAATGTGAATATATCGAAAACCCGTTCATTGGTATAAGTACCCTTTTTTCTTTCTAATAGCAAGAAAAACATTTTTTTTGCCATTTAAAGTGTACAGGTATTAGTGCTGTCACTCGCTGGTGCAAATGAACATCGAATATTGCCCACATTGGCCGACCGAGTACCGACATATGTCGACTTCATAAACTCGCCTCAAAATGAAACTATTTAATTAAAATGTAAAATAATACTTTGTTTCTCTCCCGAATACATCATTTTAGGGTCATATTTGTCCTTTTATTTTGGTTGTTTATGCATTGTCAAATGTAGGAACACTTTGAAAACCGTCAGTATATTAAAACAATTCTCTAATTCCGACTTTACAAAGTGCTGCATAATGGCATTATAATATCATGTACGCCTCAAATAAATAGAACTACAGTGTTTTTAAAGATTATTTGAAAGCTTTACGTCAATTAAATTGACTTACCAAGTGTGAAACAAAAATAAAGATGCAATTCCGAAACTACATTCGAGCAATGGTTTAATGTGCTTTCCTGATAGGTCATGTGACTAGATTTGTACGGACTGTGTTGTGAAAAGGCCGAAAATATATTTTAAAATGCTGAATAATCCTTCACCTTTAAAAGATATTTTATCTTTATTATATAAATATGCTATTATCTTTGCAACCGGATAAGAAAAAACGCATCCGATTATCGCTCATAATAGACCTATCAAACGATAGTATCGGAAGTAGCGAGTGTCACGACAGCACTTACAGGTATGTATGTGCACTTCATGGAACAGCCACGTAGATAAGGTTAAAAATAAAAAAAAACGGCCATTAATTATTGAGTTTTAAGTTTTGATGGTTTGATCAGTTCCAAAAGTGTCCCTTTGAATCATTATTTATTTTGTAAAAACTCGAGTTTATATTGCGTAATTTGATATCACATCCCAAATATCGCCCACCAAGTTACGACTCGAGGTACGGTCAACTGACTCAACTCGTCCCAGCACTAATTTCGTCACCAGCTATTTAAACTCTCAAAGACAAACAATATTTTTGTTTAAACACATGTAACCACAGCTTGCTATATTAGTATGTAATTCAGCGATGAAAATAAAGTATAAAAATGTTTTAACATTGTCATGAAATGCAGATGACGAAATTCACTGGCTGAGCAGTATGTGTAGAAAATATTTTACATGAAGATCAAAATTCACGGACTACTCATTAATATTCATGAAGTCACGGTATTCTGTGGGATTTCCCCAACATATTTTATTTGTGTGAATCTATGGTATTATGACTGAATTTGCGATGCCGTGACTTTACACGAAAACTTAAAAACCACAATGCTATGACAGGAGTCACTTCGATGAATTCAATTTAAAATTGATAAAGAATCCTCGATCCAGTTACCATGCACCTGACAGAAATGCAATATTGAGGAAAGAATTGACTCCACAAGCTTCATTTTGCTTTAGCATCACAAATTATCAGTGCATCTCTTTTGTGTTAAGTATAAAGGTTGAACCGAAAAAATATTTCAAAGTGGGCCAAACTGCTTGGCGCCGTATCATGGCACAAACCTTGGCACAAATCAGAAGTTAAAGTATTTAATACCAACTATTCTTTATCGCTCATACTTACGTGTTAACTAAGGAAGTCATACTGCCCAGCCAGTGAATTTCGTCATCTGTATTTCATGACGATGTTAAAACATTTTCATACTTTATTTTCATCGCTAAATTACACATTAATATAGCAAGATGTGGTTACATGTGTTTAAATAAAAATATTGTTGGTCTTTGAGAGTTTAAATGGCAGGTGATGAAATTCACTGGATGACCAGATTTACTGACTGAGCAGTAGTGATGATAGAAAAAATTTAAATATCTTCGGTGATTTCTGTATGCAAATTGTGCCAAGTTGGGGTGCTGATTTCATGTAAAAATTATATTATTGCCCTTCAAAAAGTCTTCTAAAATGTTTATTGTTTTGATTTTTTGTTGTTAAAGTCCATTTATTGTTTGAGCTTGTGTCATTGCATATATTAATCAATAGAAATCTACAATATTAAACAAGTAATAACCACAAATAAGGATTTTGTGTCCAAGGTGTGCCAAGTTATGGCGGGAAGCAGTGTCTGGTTTCAATGGAGAGGGCACTTCCCATTAGCGTGCATATGAAGAGGTTTTTTTTTCATTAATTTATGCTACTGGGTAGCCATTGAAGTTTGTCACCCCAGTGAAGTTCCTCACTTGTATTTTATGACAATATTAGATCATCTTCACTATGAAAGTTCAGCATACAATTGTACCTTGCTGTCAAAAGCAGTGATTCCATTTACTTAAATCTGAATATTGCTTGTCCTTGAGCACTTTTACGGCAGGTGCCAAACTTCACTGGGGTGACAAACTTGACTGTCTGACGGGTAGTCCTAAAGTCCAACTTTAACGCAAAGAATAGCCTGGTGCATGAAAAGGTTTTGAGACCTCTCACAGCGTATGCAAACTAACCAGAATTTTTTAAAACAAATAACCCCTTAGAATAATTTTCACCCAATTAGACCAGAGGTTAGTCTAAATTAGTCTTATGAGAAATTAAAATGGGTGAACCATCAACATGCATAGTGAATTAGTAATATTAAACTTTAATAATCAAAGCAGGCCTGAGGATTATAAAAAAAGTCAGAATAACAGCAATTATTTGTACATTATAGTTTAGCGTCTGTATCTTATTAAATAAAGGGCTGTTAAATACAGTGGTTTTTCTGGAGTCCCAAATGCAAACTCTGTACAAAACAAATACCTTGAAATTTTTGTTGTTTTTAATGTAATCAATTTGGCATATTGATCTTCTGGTTTTAAAATATCAATATTCTACAAAACCAGTGTGACAAGAACATTGTTCCGGTTGATTGCAATCAACCTTAATACTTGGAAGGAGTCCTGTAATGTACTTTGCAATAGCGCTGTGACATCGTGTATAATTATGTCCCCAGACGAAAGTCGGGGATATGTTGGATTCAGGTCCGTCGCGCCGCTGCCGCCGTAGAAATTTCCTTGTGTACGCGATAACTCAAAAACGGATTAATATTTTTTTTTCAAACTTGGTACACATGTTAAGGATGCCCAAAGGAAGATCCCTATTTTAAGGTGACCTTAAACTCCCAATAATAAAGAACTTATGGCCACCTTAAGGTCAGAAATTGCACTTTTGGCCACTTAGAGCCCTCTAGGTCACAAACTATGAGGCTTATCTGCCTCAAATTTTACCTGAGAACACATTAATATATTCTTAGTACATGTGCCGAAAATCAAGACTTTAAGTTGAGGAGAAAATTGTCTTTGAGGCCCATAAAGACCCCACTTAGGACTTTTTTCCTATATTTTTAACTTATTTTGCCCTATAATTTGGAAGTGGTAATTCTGATGAGTCTCAAACTGCACTAGATGTAACTCTTATATGTAATCCTTGTCTGTGAAAAATTTAAAGGCTGTAGGTTTACCTGTTAGGCTGACTTAAGATCTCAAAATTGCCCACAGAGACCCAATTTATGGACTTTTTGCCATCTTCAAGCACTGTAGCTTTCAAACTATGTCTCTCATCTAAGTGAAATATCATCTGAGAATATATCAATATGTTTTTCTTGTATGTACTCCAAAATTTAGGCCTTTAATAGACATTCTTATTTATATATTTGATTTTATTTTAGTGATAAGATTAACTGAGCTTTTTGTATTTGATTACCCCTTTTATATTATAAGTGTTTGTTTACCATTTGTGCTGCAGCACTCCATCTCTTTGTAGTCCCACCCCCCATCCCCCACCCACCTCTGGGACCTCCAGCTATTGAGTGACACTAAATAAACAAAGGTATACAGATCTTCTGTAATAGTGAGAGAGGTGTGGAGAAGGGGAGAGAGGTGGGGTGGGGGTGGGAGGTGGTGTTTGCTTCATTATCTAATTATCTAAGACAAAGGGAGTCAGAACTGAGATTGTGTCACATATTTAGGTTGCATATATATGGACCACATATATAGGAATTGAGGAAATGAATAACTGAAAAACAATGCAAATTCTAAAAATAATATAATAAAATAATAATATAAATAATATATGATTTTTAAATAATATTTTATTTGTGAACAAATATAGAAACAGAGATACGCTTTTGGAATTATGAATTTAGAATGGACATTCAATCATCAATCATTTAAATACTTTGAAAATAGGTTCAGAGTTACCCTTTGCAGGAAGATTGAAAAGTATGACGAGTTGAGTTAAAAATAATATTTTATTTGTCAACAAATATAGAAACAGATATGCTCTTTTGAGATTATTAATTTAGAATGGACATTCAATCATTTAAATACTTTGAAAATAGGTTCAGAGTTTTCATTGCAGGAAGATTGAAAATATGATCTGTTGAGTTATGTATTCGACGTCTGGGGATACACCATCTTCCTTGGGAAGATATAAACTTAGTATATTGATGTGCTGAAGTTCATATAACTTTTCCCAATATTTATGGCATAAAACAAATGGATTAAATAAAAAATTCCCGATCAAAACCTGTGGCGTGAGTGATGACCTGTCTGGGGATATGTTGGCGCCGAGTTGGCCCAATCTAGTTTTGGGTTGGATATGTAGTATCTGTACAAGCCAGCGAACATAGATCTAGTTCTATCGTTGAAACAATGTTTTCAAAATCAGTAAAAAGTAGGGCTGTGACAGGCGCTGAAAAATGGCATCGAGTACTCGCCCTCTGACAACCGGCCCGAATTCGAGTAACCACGAGATTTAGTACCTACCATTAGAAGTCTTCTGTAAACATATGGTCGGTTCCGGAAATGAAACTTTGAAGAAAAACGGCTTCTATTGTGACCATATATTTTAGAATATGGAGTAAATTGTATGTTTTCAAGCGAAAATAACAGCTTTAATTGATATTATGTGACGGAAATGCTGAAATGTAGCATATTTTACACAAGTGTTTGATTACGTGGGCGATAATACAATATCTCGCGAGTAACCGAGTTTTTAAAATGGACTCGAGTACAAGCCAAGGCTGCCTCGTACACGGAAGCTCGAGTACTCGTTTGCAGCCCTAGTAAAAAAGGCAGAAATCTAACATAAAATCTTGTCACTTTGTTGAAAATATGGTTAAACAATGGTTTATGGTTAATATGGTAAAATCCCTAGATATTTATCATGGATATTGAGGTACATAAGGAAAGGTAACATTTAAGCTGAAAGATCGATTATTAGAAAACTTCAGTGACTGACAGAGTGTCTGTTTTCTCATGCACTATTCATATCTGTGATGCCACTGAATCTTTTAATGTAAGACAATGTAGTTGTCAGTGTCTGATGAATAATCAAAGTAGTTGTCATTTTTATCTTTTCAGTACAGTTCAGTAACAAAGATGGTGAAGATATTTGTGGGGAACTTGCAAGTAGAGTCTTGCCCTGAATCAGAGGCCCAGCTTCGACATATGTTTGAACAGTTTGGTACAGTTAAAGAATGTGATATACTGACAGGAAAAAGCTTTGGTTTTGTTGTAAGTATGACTCCTTTCTGTTCAGAAATCATTTTGTTTTGCTTGAAGCTGTCCATTTTATCAGAAAAGGAAAAGAACAATAAAATCGAAGTTCAAACACTTCAACTTGTGGATTATTTTCTTAAATTCATGTAAAAAGTTCATTGTTACTGCCCACTTAATTTTGGCCCCACGTTCGTTGTCTACCCTGCAACAAAAATGTATAAATATAGTATACTAGGGATGGGCCGGTACCAAATTGTGTACGTTAGGAGGTCACCAATGCAAAACCGTACCAATTTTGGGACCACACAGACCACATTTTAGTACACTCCAGCCAAACATGGACGTTTCCTGTAAACAACATCCCAATAAAAGTCTTCAAATGCACGAAATGTGAGATAAATGTGTAGAATTTCTTCAGATTTCAGGTTTGTTCCCAATATTTTAAGCATTTCAGTAAATGGTGTCAATACAGAGATACCAGGCCTACCGACCCATCCATATAAAATAGTAATATTTTCAATAATCTGTTCCCAAATATTCTTTTTGGATTCTGTTATTACTACCAGAGCAAAAGAAAAAACAAAAAAAAAAACCGCAATGCCAGATTCTCATTCACGCTACTACCAGGAATACCCAGTGGAAAGCCATTCTGAACATTTGCAATTTGTTTTTGCAGCACATGGACGATGAGAATGAAGCACAATCCGCTATTGATAATCTGAATGGGGAGATTCTCTTTGACAATCCCATCAATGTTGAGGTAGGTACTAAGTAACACTGGAGTGATATCTTCCATTTGGTTTGGAATCATGTGTTAATACTTTAGTATTAATGGGCTCAATCGTCTTAAATTTCAATATTTTTACTGGAAGTATCAATTTCAATATGTAAAAATAACTAGACAGTGTTTTCAGAATCTTATTACTTTTGTTATTATAGTTTTGTGTCAATCGTATGCCTGTCTGTGTTCATCATAGTTGCCAAATGTGAGGAATCTATTTAGGAATGTGGCTGCGGCACATTTTCCTTATTAGCATTTTGCTAGTACGTAACTGTTTAGATTCTGGGATAAAGGCATAGTTGTGTTCATTTCCAAATGAAGCCATCACATCACAGTCACAAATAGGCTCAACAAATGTAATATCAGATAAAAGAGTTAGAATTTATTATACTTGTTGTTAGTAGTATTTTCAGTTTTCCCACCATTTTATAGTTAACGGGAAACCCATTTGTCAACCAAAGGACTCTGATCTGATAACCTTCCATTTTCTTTTAATGATAAACAGTTTCCTGACATATTCATTACTTTAACGTAAGTTACCTGAAGTATTCAACTTAAAAAGTATTATAATATTATACCAATATATTGCCCATTTTTACCCCAAAATCTCCAAAAGTGCATTGCGGCTCATATATACATGAGAGTTGTAGCTCATGTACCCATATGAAAACTGATGTGGCGTTTACTAAAGCAAACTCGTTTTTTTCGTTGAATTGCCGCTTTCTGTAACCGGTTCTACAATTTTAATTCAACCACAAGACTACCATTTTTTGTGCAAACACTCAGTTTGCCAATAATTTGTCGGGGCATTTCAATAAAATGGTCTCAGTTGTGTGATCCTGTCTCAGCCTTAATATATTAAAGCTGTTCTGACGCATCTCAAGGGAGCAGAGAAATATTTCTTAGAATTTAAGATAAAATTTCACTGAAGTGCCAGCCATGAAGACATAGCCTGTACTGAAATATTTATAAAATTCTGTTTTAGATGTCATCCAATCCCGCGCGAGGCAAGAAACCCCCAGGTAGCCGTGGCGGTGGTGGGGGTGGATTTGGGATGAGAGGAGGTCGGGGACGGGGTGACCGCGGAGGATATGGGGGGTGAGTACAGTTAGAGTGAAAAATGTACAAAACTGTGACATCTGCCAGCAGTACTGAGTCATAGTTCTTAATGTCTATAAAGTTATTGTATCCACCGGATAGCATCTGGTGGATATTATGGATTACATACGAGTACGCTGCCGTCGCAGTGTGTAGAGATTTTCTCGTTACCCCTCTAGAGGCCAGGGTATTATAGGTAGACTTCTCAAATTTTCAGGTTATATTAAGCAAGGAGTTTTGTTGGCTCTCTAGAACAAAGGGAATTGTAGGTAGAGATCTCAAATTTGCAGGATATGTTCATCATTACAAAATCTTGACTGAAAATATTTTTGGCCTCTTTATGAAAAACAAGATGGCCGCCACAGGCGTTTCTTTTCAGTCATGGAAAGTGCTTATATCTCCCTTATTATTGGTTCTAGAGGTTTGGGATGGTAAACCAACCTATAGGAAATCATGGGCTGCGAATCTTCTGGTCTGGTCGGATTTGACCTTGGGCCGCCCCTTCAAGGTCAGACGAGGATAGGCAAACTTAAAAGTGCTTATAACTCGCTGATTATTGGTCCTAGAGGTTTGGGATGGTAAACAAACATATAGGAAATCATGGGCTTGGAATCTTTTGGTGTGGTCGGATTTGACTGTGGGCCCCTCCTTCAAGGTCAAACGAGGATAGCCAAACTTAAAAGTGCTTATAACTCGCTTATTGTTGGTCCTAGAGGTTTGCAATGTGAAATCAACTTATGGGAATCATGGGCTGGAAATCTTCTGATGTGGTCAGATTTGACCTTGGGCCTCTCCTTCAAGGTCAAACGAGGATAGTCAATCTTGAGGGTAGCCAAATTTAGAAGTGCTTTCAACTTGCTTATTATTGAAAAATGCAGTTTATCTTCTAAACTGTGTTAGTTGGCCTTTTCCGGTGGATACATCTTGCATCTGGCCCCAGATTTGTCCTTGGCCTAGTTCATTTTGAATTGAAGGGCTACAGAGTTACAAAGAGTTACACAAAATCCTTCTTTTGTTATTATGAATTCAAGTCAGTGAATTATATCGCTTAAAATATTCTCATGCTTAAAAAACAAAAGTCCCTTTTCACTGTGAAGAATTTGTTCTTGAAAATGTTTTTTATACCTTTTATGTGAGTGACATTTCATTGACACAGTGAAAAAGACCTTTAAATTTGGTTAAATATCTCCTATTTTGGCGTCATATTGGGCCAAATATTAAGGTTATTAACTTCATCACATCTCATGAAGACATTTCCCAATTTCAAATTATGGCTCGTCCACAATGATGATAACGTAACACTAAACCCATGACTAGGGGTGCAACGAATCAAAATATTACGAACCGAATCGATCCGCGAATCAATCATTGCAAACCAAATCGATTCACGAATCAATTTGACATAATTTAACTTGCCTGTGCAGTGGTCATTTGCAGACATAAGCGCTAATGAGCAGTGTTCATGTTTGCTATTACTTGTTAACAATTGTCTTTGAAGTCACTTGTAAGAGTGCATTATGCAAAAATATACCTTAAAAAGTGAAAATATTAAAAACTGGATAATAAAATCTTGTTGTGCAATAGATATTTATTTCTATATATATTTAACAAAACTATGAAAAAAGTGGCAAATTTACATCCACTGGTGAGTTTACATCACTTACTATAAACGTGTTTTCTATTGATAAATACCGAATTTATGTTAAACGAAGTATGATCGGACAGTGCCGTTTCTGCTCGACCAATCAAATTAAGGCATTTAGAAGCAAGGAAACATGGAGGAATTGGGTTAAAAAGACAATATATGTGTCATTTTATTTGATTTTTAAACAAAATTTGTCTAATTTTCCCAATATTTACAGCGAAAACGCGGGCGATAATGCAATATATATGCGTTACCGCGACTCTGGATGAGATTCGCGAACTTTCGTTTGCCACCAAGCGGTTCGCGGATCTCTGTTCCACCGAAAATGACCGAATATACCGAACCACCGAACTATCGTTGCAGTACTACCCATGACATACGGATTTGTGCAACAGTTTTGATTTTTGCAAGTTAAATACACCACTACAAATTTCATGTTTCTCGTATTCTCACAACAGTATAATTATAAACCTGAACAGAGTGAAAGGTGGGAAAAAATGGAATATAGAGAAGTAATATTATAATGATGCTGTTCATATAGAATCAGTATTTCACTTCTTGTATCAGCAAGCATTCAAACTATCTATATTTTATTCTTTTATATGACTGATTAGGCCATAATCTATATACCGTAACATTAATTTGGTTCTAGTAAAAATTATATAAAAAAATTCATATCGCCAAGTGTCGTCTCTAATTTTGAATTGTGCATATACAGTTGTACATAGAGATGTTCAATGTTTGCCAGTGGCAAGCAAACAAACTGGTTAAAATTTTCAGATAAAACCAGTAATATAAAGGCAACTTTTTTTTTTAGTTATATGAAATAATTTGGAGACCTTGTCACTTTGTAAGTTGGGTTTACTTTGAGTGAAAACAGTCGAGCAGTTGTTGAATCCAGCTTTTGTGTTTCAGGAGAGGAGGGTTTGGTGACAGAGGAGGCCGCGGAAGAGGGAGGGGGTAAGTCCACTTGTGTTACTTTGATGAGATTTAGATATCCAAAAACTGTCTTTAAGAATAGGTCAGGCGCCTTTGCCATGCTGTATACAGCAGAAGAGATTGTTATAATGCCAATCATTTCCTTTATCTTTGGATGTTGGAGATTTGGAATGTATTCAGAGGTAATAAACCATGACCAAGAAATAAAATGATGAGACCTAAAGAATTTCAATCCTAGCAGCAGCCATCTTGGACACTAGTGCTGCGACTCGGTCCGCAAAAATCACTCGATTATCGCCCACATGTGATCGATGCATCATTCGATGCATCTTCAGACATTAAAATCATATAAAACTTACAGAGTAAATAACTAATCCAAACTTTTAGATAATATTTTTGTACATTTCAACAATTCTAAGGCGATATCTTTGGGACAAAAACTGCTCCATGTTTATTTTACGGAAAATCACTTCCTCTTTCATTTGATTTGACTGGAAACATACTAGAACTCAACCCTTTTTCGGCATCCCAAATTTTGTTTTTTTTGATCGATGCATTGAAAGTAATGCCGTCATCGATCAATGCATCGAATGGACCACTAATCGGCGCAGCACTATTTGACACCATCTTATAGTGAGTGGAATCGCCTCAATTTCCGATGGTCGATTATTCGTCCATTTTTCCGACCGATGATCGACCCATAATCGACTTTTTTACTCCACTGTTGGCCAATATATCCTGAAACACATTCCGGGATGAAGTATATGTCAGTCCGGTAAGAATAACCGTGTTTCCGACATTTAGTACCCACCAAAAGCACTCACTTCCGGTAAATATGGCGGTAGTTATAAACAAACACAAAATTCGTGACAAATCTCTTGATTTATTAAAAGAAAGTTTAGGAAACTGCCTAAAATGTAAAAAATACGTGGATATTGAGACACATAAAGAAGGGTAAGATTTAATCGATTTCCAGAAGTTATCAGTGACCGAATGTGATTGTACCATGACACCGACAATTAATCGAACGTTCGTCTAATCGTCCACCAACTACCATCTTAAATTTTTGAATTCCCCAATGATGCCCACTGGGCATCGTTCATGTTCTGATTCTGTGGACCTTCCTCTACCAAAATCAATAAAAACATGCATTTTTACAAGCTCCTCTTAAAAATCGCGGTTCTGCTGTTTGACTACAAATCTGCCTGCTGACCCCTGCTTCATCCCTCGATGTTGCATGTAAATAAATCACTTTATGGTAACACTTTTCGCCCCTTCCATCATTCTAAAAGGTAAAGTTCCCTACAACTACCTGCTTATGAAATGTCACATTTTTATTCTTCAATATTGATTCCTCCCCCTTAACATTTTCTCTGCTGAGCAATGCATTTCCATCTATACCTAAAGTGGAGCTGAAGCCTTGCTAAGACCTTTGACAGTATGTGTGGATGAAACAAGGTTTTTATCATTTTTATTGTATCCACCGGAAGCATCCGGTGGATACTTTGGTTTAGCGTCCGCTACGCCGCCGCCGCCGCCACGCGTAGAGAGATTTTCGGCGTTAACGCTCTAAGAGGAAAACAACAGCAGCTAGGTTCACCAAATTTGCAGGATATCTTCATTGGGGGGTAAGCTTCTCTGGGAAGGAAAATAGCCTCATTCTGAAAAACAAGATGGCCGCCACGGGCATTTCTTTGAAAATAATCTACATTTTTCTACTGGCTGTTCCTCATAGGTAGAAGGTTGAATCTCTTCATAGGTGATATGTATGACACATATACATGTCCTCTATAACCTTGCACACATTTGACCTTGAAGGTCCTAATTCAAGGTCATCCACGGAGTGCCGAAGTAACCCACATAGCGGACTTTAAAAGTGCCTATATCTCCCTTATTATTGGTCCTAGAGGTTTGCAATGTGAAGCCAACCTATAGGAAATCATGTGCTGCGAATCTTCTGATGTGGTCACATTTGACCTTGGACCCCTCCTTCAAGGTCAAACGAGGATAGCCAAACTTATAAGTGCTTATAACTCGCTTATTATCGATCCTACAGGTTTGGGATGGTAAACCAACATATAGGAAATCATGGGCTGGGAATCTTTTGGCGTGGTCGGATTTGACCTTGGGCCCCTCCTTCAAGGTCAAACGAGGACAGCCAAACTTAAAAGTGCTTATAACTCGCTTATTATTGGTCCTAGAGGTTTGGGATGGTAAACCAACCTATAGGAAATCATGGGCTGGGAATCTTTTGGTGTGGACGGATTTGACCTTGGGCCCCTCCTTCAAGGTCAAACGAGGATAGCCAAAGGTAAAAGTGCCTGTAACTCGCTTATTATTAGTCCTAGAGGTTTGGGACAGTAAACCAACATATAGAAAATCATGGGCTGGGAATCTTGTGGTGAGGTCGGATTTGACCTTGGGCCCCTCCTTCAAGGTCAAACGATGATAGCCAAAGGTAAAAGTGCCTATAACTCGCTTATTATTGGTCCTAGAGGTTTGGGACGCTAAACCAACATATAGAAAATCATGGGCTGGGAATCTTTTGGTGAGGTCGGATTTGACCTTGGGCCCCTCCTTCAAGGTCAAAAGAGGATAGCCAAACTTAAAAGTGCTTATAACTCGCTTATTATTGGTCCTAGAGGTTTGGGGTGGTAAACCAGCATATAGAAAATCATGGGCTGGGAATCTTCTGGTGTGGTCGGAATTGACCTTGGGCCCCTCCTTCAAGGTCAAATGAGGATAGGCAAAGGTAAAAGTGCTTATAACTCGCTTATTATTGGTCCTAGAGGTTTGGGATGGTAAACCAACCTATAGGAAATCATGGGCTGGGAATCTTCTGGCGTGGTCGGATTTGACCTTGGGCCCCTCCTTCAAGGTCAAACGAGGACAGCCAAACTTAAAAGTGCTTATAACTCGCTTATTATTGGTCCTAGAGGTTTGGGATGGTAAACCAGCATATAGAAAATCATGGCCTGGGAATCTTCTGGTGTGGTCGGATTTGACCTTGGGCCCCTCCCCTCCTTCAAGGTCAAACGAGGATAGCAAAAGGTAAAAGTAGTGCTGGGAGATCGCTGCAGGATAAGCTGTCAATCTTCGAATCGTTAAAACGTAAACAAACATCGGTCATTGCCGATCATGGAGTCAGAACTATGTCTGACTTTAAATAGCTTTTATACATGTAAATAAACTATATACACACACTGGCTGTTCATATTTTGATATATATTCTATGTTTTCATTGATTTTTTATGTGTTACCTATGAATAAAGAGACAAAGAAAAACGTTTTCTTTTTTTACCTTGTTTCTATGGCAACTCTCTCTCTCTCTCTCTCTTTTCCTGTTACCTGGGGAGGCATGCATTATTTCAACAGACAATAAAAATTCACTGGTAAAGCAAACATTGATGAACTTTTATTAAACAGAGTTGCCTGGCAACTGCAAAGAATTACTACAGTGCTAATTTCTAGAAATAAAGGAAACATAAAGCATTGTATGCATTTTGTTGTTTTTTAAACCTGACCACTTGCCAGTATTCACTTATATGAAAGAGTTAACTTTTAGCACAGTTTCAGCTATATCTTCAGTCAGTACCCTTTCCATCAGTTACCAGATATCAATTAACATTAACTACAGTCACTAATTCAAAAGTTCATGACTTAACTATTTCCTAAAATAAAACAAAATTGTCAGATATAATACCAACTTACAAGGTGTACTTTTAAAATCCTCGTTAAATTTTACCATAATTTTTGTGCAAGAAAATAAGCAGGTCTATGTTTTCAGGGGACAGTGAACTCCTTTTCTTTGAAACTATGTGACCTGCAAGGCTAAAAATTCTCTCACATGGGACACTTGAAGCAGGTACACATAAATACTTCTTGGCCAACCTTTTGAGGTTTGGAAAGATGATTATGTCCACCCCCCTGGGGGGTGGATATATTATTTTTGCTTTTTTCGCCGTCCGATGTCCGATGTCCGATGTCCGGCGTCCGGCGTCCGGCGTCCGATGTCCGGCGTCACGCATGGTTTCCGCTCATTTAAAGGAAAAGTATTAGAGCTATTGTCACCAAATTTGGTATGCAGGCTTATTGGGTCAGTAGCTTGCTTGGGATTGCTTTTGGCTGTTGTACCTCTTTTGCTTACTGAGTAATACTTAAGTACAGCTATTTTCAGTACCCATTGGTTTCCGTGCATTTAAGCCAAAATAATTAAAGATATTTTACTACAATTTTGAATACAAGATTGTTATGTCCATAGCTCGCTTGGTATTGCATTTGGGACTGATAGCTTTGTCAGTACATGAGTAATAGCCATTTAGGTACTTCATTGTGTATTTTCAGTACTACTTTTGAGTAATTTGCTTCTATCTCCTTAACCGTGCGAGATAGAGCGATTTCGGCAAAATTTTCGACCCGCAGGGTATCTGAGGAGTGTACTCTTTGCAATTTTCAAAAAATTTTCCCCTCCCCAAAAATGGCGGCCATTTTGAATTTTCGAATTTTTGCCAAAAATGGCAAAACACAAATTTGCTTCTATCTCCTTAACCGTGCGAGATAGAGCGATTTCGTCGAAATTTTCGACCCACAGGGTATCTAAGGAATGTAATATTTGCAATTTTCCAAAAATTTTCCCCTCCCCAAAAATGGCGGCCATTTTGAATTTTCGAATTTTTGCCAAAAATGGCAAAACACAAATTTGCTTCTATCTCCTTAACCGTGCGAGATAGAGCGATTTCGGCGAAATTTTCGACCCACAGGGGATCTAAGGAATGCAATCTTTGCAATTTTCCAAAAATTTTCCCCTCCCCAAAAATGGCGGCCATTTTGAATTTTCGAATTTTTGCCAAAAATGGCAAAACACTAATTTGCTTCTATCTCCTTAACCGTGCGAGATAGAGCGATTTCGTCGAAATTTTCGACCCACAGGGTATCTAAGGAATGTAATATTTGCAATTTTCAAAAAATTTTCCCCTCCCCAAAAATGGCGGCCATTTTGAATTTTCGAATTTTTGCCAAAAATGGCAAAACACAAATTTGCTTCTATCTCCTTAACCGTGCGAGATAGAGCGATTTCGTCGAAATTTTCGACCCACAGGGTATCTAAGGAATGCAATCTTTGCAATTTTCCAAAAATTTTCCCCTCCCCAAAAATGGCGGCCATTTTGAATTTTCGAATTTTTGCCAAAAATGGCAAAACACAAATTTGCTTCTATCTCCTTAACCGTGCGAGATAGAGCGATTTCGTCGAAATTTTCGACCCACAGGGTATCTAAGGAATGTAATATTTGCAATTTTCAAAAAAATTTCCCCTCCCCAAAAATGGCGGCCATTTTGAATTTTCGAATTTTTGCCAAAAATGGCAAAACACAAATTTGCTTCTATCTCCTTAACCGTGCGAGATACAGCGATTTCGGCGAAATTTTCGACCCACAGGGGATCTAAGGAATGCAATCTTTGCAATTTTCCAAAAATTTTCCCCTCCCCAAAAATGGCGGCCATTTTGAATTTTCGAATTTTTGCCAAAAATGGCAAAACACTAATTTGCTTCTATCTCCTTAACCGTGCGAGATAGAGCGATTTCGGCAAAATTTTAGACGCACAGGGTATCTAAGCAATGCAATCTTTGCAATTTTCAAAATATTTTCCCCTCCCCAAAAATGGCGGCCATTTTGAATTTTCGAATTTTTGCCAAAAATGGCAAAACACAAATTTGCTTCTATCTCCTTAACCGTGCGAGATAGAGCGATTTCGTCGAAATTTTCGACCCACAGGGTATCTAAGGAATGCAATCTTTGCAATTTTCCAAAAATTTTCCCCTCCCCAAAAATGGCGGCCATTTTGAATTTTCGAATTTTTGCCAAAAATGGGAAAACACAAATTTGCTTCTATCTCCTTAACCGTGCGAGATAGAGCGATTTCGTCGAAATTTTCGACCCACAGGGTATCTAAGCAATGCAATCTTTGCAATTTTCAAAATATTTTCCCCTCCCCAAAAATGGCGGCCATTTTGAATTTTCGAATTTTTGCCAAAAATGGCAAAACACAAATTTGCTTCTATCTCCTTAACCGTGCGAGATAGAGCGATTTCGTCGAAATTTTCGACCCACAGGGTATCTAAGGAATGCAATCTTTGCAATTTTCCAAAAATTTTCCCCTCCCCAAAAATGGCGGCCATTTTGAATTTTCGAATTTTTGCCAAAAATGGGAAAACACAAATTTGCTTCTATCTCCTTAACCGTGCGAGATAGAGCGATTTCGTCGAAATTTTCGACCCACAGGGTATCTAAGGAATGCAATCTTTGCAATTTTCCAAAAATTTTCCCCTCCCCAAAAATGGCGGCCATTTTGAATTTTCGAATTTTTGCCAAAAATGGCAAAACACAAATTTGCTTCTATCTCCTTAACCGTGCGAGATAGAGCGATTTCATCGAAATTTTCGACCCACAGGGTATCTAAGGAATGTAATATTTGCAATTTTCAAAAAAATTTCCCCTCCCCAAAAATGGCGGCCATTTTGAATTTTCGAATTTTTGCCAAAAATGGCAAAACACAAATTTGCTTCTATCTCCTTAACCGTGCGAGATAGAGCGATTTCGGCAAAATTTTAGACGCACAGGGTATCTAAGCAATGCAATCTTTGCAATTTTCAAAATATTTTCCCCTCCCCAAAAATGGCGGCCATTTTGAATTTTCGAATTTTTGCCAAAAATGGCAAAACACAAATTTGCTTCTATCTCCTTAACCGTGCGAGATAGAGCGATTTCGTCGAAATTTTCGACCCACAGGGTATCTAAGTAATGCAATCTTTGCAATTTTCCAAAAATTTTCCCCTCCCCAAAAATGGCGGCCATTTTGAATTTTCGAATTTTTGCCAAAAATGGCAAAACACAAATTTGCTTCTATCTCCTTAACCGTGCGAGATAGAGCGATTTCGTCGAAATTTTCGACCCACAGGGTATCTAAGGAATGTAATATTTGCAATTTTCAAAAAAATTTCCCCTCCCCAAAAATGGCGGCCATTTTGAATTTTCGAATTTTTGCCAAAAATGGCAAAACACAAATTTGCTTCTATCTCCTTAACCGTGCGAGATAGAGCGATTTCGTCGAAATTTTCGACCCACAGGGTATCTAAGGAATGTAATATTTGCAATTTTCAAAAAATTTTCCCCTCCCCAAAAATGGCGGCCATTTTGAATTTTCGAATTTTTGCCAAAAATGGCAAAACACAAATTTGCTTCTATCTCCTTAACCGTGCGAGATAGAGCGATTTCGTCGAAATTTTCGACCCACAGAGTATCTAAGGAATGCAATCTTTGCAATTTTCAAAAAATTTTCCCCTCCCCAAAAATGGCGGCCATTTTGAATTTTCGAATTTTTGCCAAAAATGGCAAAACACAAATTTGCTTCTATCTCCTTAACCGTGCCAGATAGAGTGATTTCGTCAAAATTTTCGACCCACAGGGTATCTGAGCATTGTACTCTTGGTAATTTCTAAAAAATTTTCCCCTCCCCTAAAATGGCGGCCATTTTGAATTTTCAAATTTTTGCCAAAAATGGCAAAACACAAATTTGCTTCTATCTCCTTAACCATGCGAGATAGAGCGATTTCGTCGAAATTTTCAACCCACAGGGTATCTAAGGAATGTAATCTTTGCAATTTTCAAAAAATTTTCCCCTCCCCAAAAATGGCAGCCATTTTGAATTTTCGAATTTTTGCCCAAAATGGAAAAACACAAACTGGCCTTAACCGTGCAAAATAGAGTTATTTTGTTGAAATTTTCGACCCATAGGGTATCTAAGAAATGTACTCTTGGCAATTTTCAAAAAAATTTCCTTTTCCCAATAATGGCGGCCATTTTGAATTTTCAAATTTTTGCCAAAAATAGAAAAACAGGAATTGGCTTCTATCTTCTTAACCGTGCAAGATAGAGTGATTTCGTCAAAATTTTCAACCCAACCAATGCAAAAAGGCATGAAGCTGAAATAAATTACATCTACACTATCAAATATTTAAGCATCATTGATATATTTTACAAATGAAACAGGGTCTTGTAAGACTACTGTACAATTTGGGCAAAAGGTTCATGGGGTGGACATTACACATGATAATGTGTGTTCTTCTATGCTATCCTGTTTCTATTCGCATCTACTATCAACAGGGCGGCCTATTTCTAGTTTCTCTTTCTTTCCACCATTGTAGGGGATCAAGTTTTGATGATGGTTCAGCCTTATATTTCTCTAGTTCCATTTTAGAGATGCTCTGTGGATCACTGTGAACTACAGGTTCCTCATTTGCTACCACCACATCATCTAGCCAATCCATGACATCAACTTCTTCAAGTTTAATTTTTTTACAATGAACCACATCACTTAGCTCAACTTTAACCTCTGGTGGCTCAGATTTTGGAAAGTTGGTCAAGTTGGAGTTGAAATCATGGTGGCCTTCAGTTGATGTTCTAGTAGCAGATGGTTCCTGGTTCACTGTTGCCACAGTGGCTTCAGCTCTCATGGCAACTGATCTGGTCAACATTGCTTCCATCTGACTCATAATATTTTGCCTGGTTTCTGTATCAACAAATGGTAATCCTTTAGTACGTGGATGCAAAAATGATGAAATCAGAAGGATATCCTGTGTATCAGTGTAACGTTTGTTCAGATTTTGCTGTGCATCCATTTTCATTTTCTTGATTAATTCTGAATCCCCATCCTTGATCTCCATGACTCCCTGCAGTTTCTTCAGTGTTGGGTACACAGCTGGTAAAGATGGGCCATCTTCTCTGGACAAGTTCACTGTGGCATCTTTAAATGGCTGCAGTAAAGCAATCATGGCTTCAACATTTTCCTGGTCTTCATATGAAAACAAAAATTTGGCCATTTCCATCTTCTTCAAAGAAGGGTCCATAATAGCTGCATGAACTGCAGGGCATTGCTCCAGTAAGCGTGCCAACATATCTAGAGTTGAATTCCAGCGTGTAGGGCAATCTTGCAATAGCTTATGTTGGCTTGTTTCTGGTAACAATGCTATCTGCTTCTCCCGCAGTATACTTGATGCAGTTGGACTTGAATGAAAGTATGTGACCACTTTTCTGCCTTTGGCTATAATTTTTGAAGCCTGATTTGCTTTAAGGGCTGCAGAAACAGCCAGATTTAGGTTATGACCAATGCATGAGACCTGTGGCCATTTCAAGATTTTAAAGGCCTTGATTTCAGCTCCTGCATTGTCAGATACTGAAATAGGATCTGGGAACCCCCATTCTCTTTGACAAGCTACAAGGGACTCTGCTATATTTGAGCTGTGTGAGCAACCTCCATCTTGTGAGTTTCTAAAACAAGGCTTTTCATCTCCCAACTGTCATTTATGAAGTGTATGGTGACAGCACCATAACTTTCTGTTGCCAGTGATGTCCACAAATCATGAGTGATTGAACAGGAATCCAAGTCACCCACAATAGCCTTGAGGTCAGTTTTAAGCTTGCTGTAAATTTCTGTCAAATCAGATTTGATTGTTTTGCGACAGGGGACCTTGTACCTGAAATAAATTATAGAAATTCTTGCAATGGGGGCTGACCCGAGATAGGTAAATCCAGTATCTATACTCAGATGTAGGGGACACAGTAATATGGACAAATAAAGCAGGTTTCCTGAGATAACAAGCCAAACTTCCTTTAAAGAACTTTCTAACTGGTAAGTAGATCTATAAGCAATTACAATTAAGGAGGATGTCAAGCTAACATTTGAAGACATATTAAATAGCTAAACAATAGCATACCCATCACCAGGTTAGTACATCAATGAACTTGTTAGTAATTTTAAAAACTAGTAGGCTAAATCTAAGAAGTAGGAAGGTTAGCATCATGCACTAAGGTAAGTGTTCTACCAAAATTTTACTAAACCACCGGATCGCATGAATCTAAAAATTAAATGTTCAATCTAGAAGACAAAATTTCAAACCTGGGTTCACATGCTCTAATCAATTCAACAAAGCCACTGCCATCAACTGTACTCAGAGGGACTACATCCCTAATGATGTACTCTTGTAGCTTCTTGTCAATCAGTGATTTCTTCACCAATGGTAAGGGGCCCATGGCTCCTCCTTGTCCACCCTTAAATACTGCAGATATGGTTGGCTGCTTTTCAACCTTCAGAACCTTACCACCTTCTTTAATATTTACTCCATGTACATGCTCCAGATGTACAGTCAAATTTGTAGTGCCACCAGTATATTTGTATGCCCCACTACAGATTTTGCATATAGCTTTATCCTTTAGTATTTCTGGAGGGCCATCTGGCTTCTTTTCCTTTATAAAACCAAAGTAATTCCATACTCTAGACTTGGCTTTGCCCGGAAAATCAACAATCTCATGATTTTCTTTGGATATTTCACCACTTTCAGCCATATTTTGAATATTTTATTTTTTGGAGGGAAAAAAAACTGCCTGTCGAAATAATATATGCTCCAGTACAGGAAGAGAGAGAGAAAGGTGGTACAACAAATCACATGACCAAAGCTCTAAAAACAAATAATATATCACTTGAAATTTGGGCCGTTTTTGTGCTGTTTATAATTTTGGAGGTCCTGGTCTGTATTTTTAGGTAAGTTATGTTTAATTTTGTGATAGTTTAAGGGAGACTGGAAACTATCGGTAGTGCTTGAATTTTTACCGATCATCTCTCGACATTGCTCCAGCGAGCGATAATAGCGAAGTTTGCAAACATCGTCCCAGCACTACGTAAAAGTGCCTATAACTCGCTTATTATTGGTCGTAGAGGTTTGGGATGGCAAACCAACATATAGAAAATCATGGGCTGGGAATCTTCTGGTGAGGTCGGATTTGACCTTGGGCCCCTCCTTCAAGGTCAAACGAGGACAGCCAAACTTAAAAGTGCTTATAACTCGCTTATTATTGGTCCTAGAGGTTTGGGATGGTAAACCAGCATATAGAAAATCATGGGCTGGGAATCTTCTGGTATGGTCGGTTTTGACCTTAAGCCCCTCCTTCAAGGTCAAATGAGGACAGCCAAACCTAAAAGTGCTTACAACTCGCTTATTATTGGTCCTAGAGGTTTGGGATGATAAACCAACCTATAGGAAATCATGGGCTGGGAATCTTCTGGCGTGGTCGGATTTGACCTTGGCCCCCTCCTTTAAGGTCAAATGAGGATAGCCAAGCTTAAAAGTGCTTATAACTCACTTATTATCGATCCTAGAGGTTTGGGATGGTAAACCAACATACAGGAAATCATGGGCGGGGAATTTTTTGCCATGGTCAGATTTGACCTTGGGCCCCTCCTTCAAGGTCAAGTGTGAGGACAGCCAAACTTAAAAGTGCTTATAACTCACTTATTATTGGTCCTAGAGGTTTGGGATGGTAAACCAGCATATAGAAAATCATGGGCTGAGAATCTTCTGGTGTGGTCAGATTTGACCTTGGGGCCCCTCCTTCAAGGTGAAATGAGGATAGCCAAAGGTAAAAGTGCTTATAACTCGCTTATTATTGGTCCTAGAGGTTTGGGATGGTAAACCAACACATTGGAAATCATGGGCTGGGAATCTTCTGGTGTGGTTGGATTTGACCTTGGGCCCCTCCTTCAAGGTCAAATGAGGACAGTCAAACATAAAGTGCTTATAACTCGCTTATTATTGGTCCTAGAGGTTTGGGATGGTAAACCAACATATAGCAAATCATCTGCTGGAAATCTTCTGGTGTGGTGGGATTTGACCTTGGGCCCCACGGTCAAGGTCAAATGAGGACAGCCAAACTAAAAAGTGCTTATAACTCTCTTATTATTGGTCCTAGATGTTTGGGATGGTAAACCAACATATGGGAAATCATGCACTGGGAATCTTCTGGTGTGGTCGCATTTGACCTTGGGCCCCCCTTCAAGGTCAAATGAGGATAGCCAAACTTAAAAGTGCTTATAACTCGCTTGTTATTGGTACTAGAGGTTTTGGTGCATTGTCTTTACGGTGGATACAATTTGCATCGGTTCTCCGATGCGCTAGGTCTAGTTGCATATGATTTATCCTTTAAGGTAAATGTCTTGAATTGCAGATTTTGTAAATACTTTTTTTTAATATTTTATTTACAGAGGCGGGCGATTCAATCCTTATTCAAGAAATGGCGCTGACCTGGATGACTATGATGACCCTTATGCAATGTTTGGAAAGCCCTTTGGTCGTGACCCATTTGCATTGCGCCGTGGGTTTGGAGGCGACCCTTACGGGGATGACGCGTATCTGGCATTGGAGAGGCGGGCCCGACTCAGGCAGCTGTATGAACGTGACCTGCTTGCCCGCCACCTGGCGGCCGAGGAAGGAGCCTTTGACAGACCACCACCAGACTACTACAGGAGAGGACCATCAAAAGGTGCCAGGTAAGTGGCAGATGCATTGTCATAGCATTTTATTCCCAGATAAATTTCAGATATGTTTTATATGTGGAGTTGGCCGTGCTTTACTGGGGTTTTCTTCTGGATGATGTAACTGAAGAAATATTCAATATGGAGCTTCCAAAACTGGTATTTGGATTTTCGTGTGGTGACATTGGCTATCACTTTCAAGGTGAAATGTTATTAAATTCTTTCCATAATTTAACACCGGTCACAAATGTTTAGATTTGGTAATACAGTTTTCGGTTTCACTAAAGATAAACAAGTATTGAGTGCATACATTTTGTTGCATTTATTATGAAGAAGAGTTTTTGTTGTTGAGCAGAGTAATAATGAAAGATTGCCACAGTAGAATTAGTATTTGTGTAACCATTATGCACCTGTTTTCTGGAGCTCCCTCTTTATATTGGAACCAGTCCCTCCACAACAAATTTGTGGAAGTATCTTCAAACTTGTTTCTTTAAATTTTGTTTGCAAATCTTGTACTTTCCTTTTTTTCTTGAACTATTGACCAGTTCTGTCCTTGTGACTTTGGCCCATTCTTTTGTTATTTTCGTGCATTGTGTTCCTGTCGTGGGGGAGATACGTGGTAGATAAGGTTAATTTGGAAAAATACTATTTTTATTTTTTGGTATATTTACAGCAATTATGGAGGAGAGTCAGCCACTCGTGGCCTGGTCTCTTATCCCATTCCACGTGTCTCTCAGCAGTATGGCAAGGGAGGGGCCTCCGGGGAATCAGCCTCACTTACTGCTGCAAGTACGTCTAAGAACTCCGCACCACAGACTACATCGCTGTACACGGACTTTGCTTGAGTAAGGTGAGTGTGTAGGTTTTATGTTTAATATCTGACCAAAGGGGTGGGGGGGTGGGGGTGGGGGGGGTGGGGGTGGGGGGATATTACGTATCATGCTGAAGCTTGAGAAAATAATGTTCTGGCTCTTGAGACCAACAGACTATTGATCCATTTGAGATTTTGTGGTTATGTCTTTTTAACAGGGTTTATAGAACATTAAAAAATTCTAAATGTTTTCACTCCCCATGTGCGTAAATTTATTTGTAGCTTGATCAGCTTTTAATTGAACTTACAAAACTTGGATAGGACGTGATTTGGCAATCTAAAGTAACTTCATATACATTAAAAAGATGAAATTATGAAGACTAAAGTAGAGTGAAAATGATGCTCAGTTGTAGAGGTGTTGCAGCAGCCATTTTTTTCTGCCGGTTTCCACGTCTTGTACTTCCTGGTTGGTTACTGGTTAACTGTCTCTTATTTAAAAGTTGAAATGAAGATTGGTTAAGAATTTAGAGTTCCAAATTTGAGACCATAGCAGTTTTTCTTAAATAAAAGGTTTAAGAAGCCCACTTCCTGACTATGTCAAAAAAGATGAGAACCAGTTTTCTCGACTGTAAAACAGGAAGTGAATTGCTGTGGATAAAAAAAAAAACAAACTCTGCAAATAAAAGTGGATTATGACATTTATTTTGTATGTAAGGTTAGTAAAGTTACTTTACATTGAAGTTTAGGTGGAAACCCGGTAGCTGAACTTGCAATAATTTATTTATCATACCGAGGATACCGGTACTACCGCAACACCCCTACTCAGTTATAAAAAGGAAATTTGCCAATAGTTACCTCATAGACTAGATTGCACTTGGATGCCTACTGCATGTGTGTAACCTGTGACTATGATTTTCAAGATATCCAGACAGGCCAATTTGTCATGTGATGTCAGTCTTATAGACCTAACAAAGTGTGCATTGACATCAAAGTACTGAAAATATCATACAGAACAATACTCGGTTGGTCTCAGAAACTAGAATTTACAGTTTTTCATGCCACTTCACGATAGCTATGCTCAGCCACCTATTCATCTTCACTTGGCCTGTATATGAGGAGTTCTTCTATTTATTATCATCCATCTTCGCGGTGACGTATGATCGTCTGATGAAAGGAGATTGTTTGGGAAACCATAGGCTGATGACATAATCTAAACAAGTACTGGAGTGTAATACTTGAGTACTTTATACTAATGCATAGCCCAAATCTGCATCATGGATGGCAGTTAAATATTGTTACAGGTTTGCTTTTGAAGAACAAAAGTAGAATATTTACCGGTTATACTTAAAAATTCTAAATGCACAACCAGGGAAATAAGAGATTTAACTTTGTCTTCCAATGCTTTTCCCGCTGATTTTGTTTTACGAAGGCTGTATATTGGGTTTATGTCTTGAACATGTTGAAAGGTCCTTAGTGTCCTAATGGGCTAGCAGGTTTGACATCTAATCACAGACTGGTACCTCTGTGATTTCAACTCCCACAAGTGACAATGCTGAGGGCCTGTCCCAGTATGGACCTGGCTGTTGAATGGGATGTAAAACCACCCACTTTGGTTTTGACTTTGTCAAAATGTTGAATATTGTTTGCATTCAAATTAGTACCAAATATGTATTTTGGGAATTTTACCCAAATCTAATGCCATTTCTATTCCTGGAATTGTAAAAATAAAACTGTAATTGGAAGTGAACTTCATCAAAGCAATTAAAAGGCCAGAAAATATGTATTAATGGGATAGTTTGTAATTCGACCATGTAGGAATGAGTGAGAATTATCTGTCCGAATTATCTTTTTAGTGATTGATGTCTAATGGGCCCAACGTCGGCTTAAATAATGTAATTATATGGCGCCTGTACCATGTTCAGAAGCCTTATTTGGGTCATGGATGGGAATATCTCCAAATTTTCATCCATCAAAGGTCCTTTTGAACATATATGTTTTTGTTGATTGCCTTCAAACCACTGTCAGTTTGAAGAGTTAATTAGTTTATAGGAGTCAGTTTTATAGCTTTGAAGCCACAATAAAAAATATTTTGTTTCCCACTTTACAACTGCTTTTCACTTTTAAAAGTAAAATCCTATATTATGTACAATTCACCACTGATTATATCATTTGAGGGTGAACTTTTTTTATTTGACTGATAAAGTTTTGTTTTGTTTTTCTGTTTTAGAAAAAACCCAGACCGAACCGGTGTACTTATTTTCCGGACTTCAAACTAACTTCAAAAGCAGATGTTAGTTTACTGTACATAGTATTATTCCGCCGGTTTTGGGACAAAACAGTGTAGTACCAATTTACCGGGCAAGGAACTCAGATGTCTACTGTTATATTTGCCGGACAGACAGACTTATTGGGAAAAAGCGTCCGGGAAACAGCCGCGGAAAAAGAGAATGTGCAGTGTTTATTAATATTACTTGTAAGGTTTTAATCCCGGAAGGAAAAAAGCACTGAAGGTTTAACTATTAGTAATTGTGTGTAAATGGATTGTTTTTATTTGCATTTAAAGATTCCGTTTTGAAAAAAAATATTGTTGTAGTGTCGAAAATATTGTCAGATTACTTGTAAAATATTTTCATCCAACAGTTGTACATTTTTCGGTACCTGATCGGTAAGCATTTTAGTCTTTGTTGTGAATGGTCATTAAGTAAATTTCAGAGTTGTAAGTAGGGATTATCGGTAACATGTTTGTATCTGTTGAATTTTATAAATTTTCACTTTATTATTTTTTAAATGAAGTTGAGCACAGGGTAGTTTTCACTTGATTTAAAAATTTGCCAAACAATTGTGTAAGTTAAAAAAGTTAGCAATTATTTTCGAACCTTTTCCGAAGCAAATGCCTGAGTACGTTTAATTCCATTGTCAGTTTTTACAGTAGAGTTTTATCAAAACGGTTCTGGGCTTAAGAAATTTGTATCATTTAATATTTTTATAAAATCAAAAGCATTGATGTTGTGTTGGGTTAAGATTGTGTGTCATCAATACAACTTACCCGAGATGTATTTTTAAAGTTTCTTTAGTTGATAGGATAATATATAATACCATTAAAGCAAGAAGTGTCTTTGTGGTAATTGTTTCATTCACTTTAGTGTAAGATATTTCACAATAAAAATTATGTGTACTATATTTTCTTACTGGAGAAGGAAATGCGTTTCGGTGTGTTTCTCTTCTAACTTTCGAGTTTTACTGAAATGCCATTGTACGATGTGACCAAGTACTTGCAAAAGTTTGGGATAGGCTGTTACGAGGATGCAAATGGGCAGAGTAGTCCAAAACAGTGACCCATATCCGGCAGCTCAAATTTTTATATGTACCAACCAGAAGCAAATACAGTTGATCACACATGGCAAAAATTTTGCCTTGCTGTATCTCAGAAACTGTGAGATATTTTCCAATTCATACTTAGTAGGGACATAGCGGGATGTAGGCTTGCAATGTCCTATTGTGACCTTGATTTGACCTTTGATCTTGCTGTAGTGACCTTGACCTTTAAAATGGTGTCTGTTTTATATATCCAAAACTATGTTTGAAGTTGATACTTTGTAAGTACATTAGTTTGAAGCTGTAGGTGTGGAACGTCATAGCGTGACCTTGATTTGATCTGGACGTTAAATAGTGGTGGCATCGTTTACAGAAATCAAAACCTGTTACCGGGGCTTTGAAACGAAACAAAATCCGTTATTTCGAATGCTTGTTGTGTGCATTGAAAATATTTTTCGCGGGCATACACGAGTGATAACTTGTAAATGGAAGTGGCTTTCATGAGATGTTTTTATGTATGCAAAAATGATTTTTCCTCAATATAAGGTAAAAATGTGACATATTTTACAAAATAGGTATATTTTTTGTCGTTTTGATGAAGTATCACCCATTAGAAAGCCTAAAATAATAATGTTTTCAAAAACCGGTTCCCAAATATTCTTTGCAGATTTCGTTTTTTCTACCAAAACAAAACAATATTCCAGATACTGGTAACCATTAACAACACTAACGTTAAAGCTATTTTCGGGGCTGTATCTCAGAAACAGTAAGGTGTAGAAAGTTTATACTTAGCAGGCCCATGGGTCAGGGTATGTAGGTGTGTAATGTCATGGTGTTCCTTTGTTTTGACTTTTGACCTTGCCATTGTGACTTGCCTTGACTTTGAAATTATTGTTCAGGCTAGATCTCGAAAATGGTAAATTACAAAGAGTTGGTACTTGGCAGTAGCATTGGGTTGGGGATGTAGGTATGCACTGTTATGCTGTGACCTTTGTTTAACTTTGTGAGATGGACCTTGGAAACATGGAGTAGAACAGATTATCATCTTCAGAAAGAAAAAAAATGAAAACTGATTTAATGGACTTGTTCTTGGGCTCTCCTGTAAACTTTTCACAAAATTCTAAGCTTGAAAAAGAATACAATGAGTATATATATGGAGCTCTTTTGGAAAAGGACAAAAATCAACTAAAATCAACTGGCATATTGGGCAGTGAAAGACATATCTTACCCAAGACTGGTAAGACTGGCTGTAAAATTCCTTGCTATGCCAATTTCCTGAGCACCAGGGGTATAAATAGTATACTGACATAGGGTGGTGATCGCCACGTACACCATACATAGAATTTAAAATATGACGGGAGATCCTCTTTTAACCTATATACTTGCTAGCTTTGACCCCTGGTGACCTATTTAAGTGGCCCGTCAGGGACGCTTATTTGTTTTCACCGAAGTTCGACTGATCACCGCCGCCGCCGGATTATGGTCTCCCTTGAATAACTTCTTAGCCTTTCAAATTTTTCTTTCCTTATCTTTCTTTAAAATTATAGGGGCGGGAAAAATTTTTGAGATACTTTGCGCAGACCTTAAGCTTTACTTAAGGTAACCTTAAACATAACTCCAAAACACCTTGTCATCGCGTTTCGGAAAAAACCACACACACCTGTGCTATAAAATTTATCAGGTACATTCTAGACCAAATTTCCAAGGTCGGAAAGGATTTTCTCATCAGTCGGACCATAGATGCCTGAATGGGAGGCGTTTTATTTTTGTAAATTTTTTTAAAATGGGTACTTGGTCTGTATCTCAAAAATGGTGAGGATTTCGGCATTTTGTTGGAATAACTTATTCAGCTACTTTTTGATAATCTTTCACATGCCGAAGTTTTAGCCCTGTATCTACAATTTTAAGGTCACCATAATGTCAAAAAACGGGGTTTTAGCCCTCCAGTTCACAGTTTTTCACTTTTTTCAACCAAACTTGGCACATATATTAAGATTTGCCAAAGGAATATCCTGACTTTATGGTAACCTTAAACTCAAAATGTTAATGGACATATGGCCCGCTTAAAGTCATCAAATTGGAATAAAATGCTCTGGCTCCTTTCTTTTTCCATTTTTTTATATCAAAATTATCACTGGTATTAAACTAGATAAAATAATACTTATGGTCACCTTAAACTCTCAGTATGGATGGAGTTGTAGCCACCTTAAAGGGAAATAAGGGGGTTTTCAGCCTCCAAGTATCTTATTGTTCGACTGACCTCAGTTAAACTTTGCACACCTATAAAGGATGGCAAATCAAAGGGTTATCCTGACTTTAAGGTGACCTTAAACTGTTAATATAATTTTGGCCCCCCCTAAAGTCATAACATTTGAATAAAGCCATCTGGCTCCTTTCTTTTTCCATATCTAACATATATTGATATTGAAGGGACATTCTCATATTATGGTCACCTTAAAGTCGCAATATGAATGAAGTTATGGTCACATTACAGTGAAAAAGAAAGTTTCAGCCTCCATTTGTTCAACTGACCTGAGCTAAACTTTATGCACTTATAAAGGATGAGAAAAGGGACATTTTTATTTTATGGTCACCTTAAAGTCCCCATATAAATGAAGTTATGGCCATCTTGCAGCGAAATTGTGGAGTTTTTAATCTCCAGCTATTGTATTGTTCAGATGACCTCACTTTAATTGTGTGCACTCATTAAAGATGAAAATAGGGACAAGTAACATACACAATGCAATAAAGTTCACAGTTTCTGTGTTTAAAATCTGGAAATCATTAGATTTTGGCATTGATTGGTTAAGAAATGGCCGAGTAATTAATGATTAATTAATCATTATGAATTTTCCAAATAAGGAAAACACAAAAATGCTTATATCTCGAAAACCGTGCTAGATAGAGCGATTTTGACGAAATTTTTGACCCACAGGGTATCTTTTCAGAGTAGTTATCCCAATTTTCAAAAAAAATTTGTCTCGCCAAAAATGGCGGCCATTTTGAATTTTCGAATTTTTCGCAAAAATTGCAAAACATAAAAATGCTTATATCTCAAAAACCCTGCTAGATAGAGCGATTTCGACAAAATTTTTGACCCACAGGGTATCTCTGCAGAGTAGCCATGCCAATTTTCATAAAAAATTTCTCTCGCAAAAAATGGCGGCCATTTTTAATTTTCGAATTTTTCGCAAAAATTGCAAAACACAAAAATGCTAATATCTCGAAAACCGTGCTACATAGAGTGATTTCGACGAATTTTGTGATCTTTAGGGTATCTCTGCAGAGCAGCTATCCCTCAGTGAAGTTTCAGACCCGTAGCTAATTATTCACCTACTCAAAATGAGTAAATGCTAATTATCTCTAAAACTATTGCGGATACCCAATTTTTATCAAATAACTCATCCATCTACTTTTGGGAGAGCTTGCACATGGTGAAGTTTCAGACCCGTAGATAATTACTCACCTCAAAATGAGTAAATGCGAATTATCTCTTAAAAGTATTGCAGATAGCCAATTTTTCTCAAATAACTCATTCATCTACTTTTGGAAGAGCTTTCACATGGTGAAGTTTCAGACCCATAGCTAGTTACTCACCTACTCAAAATGAGTAAATGCGAATTACCTCTAAAAGTATTGCAGATAGCCAATTTTTCTCAAATAACTCATTCAGCTACTTTTGGGAGAGCTTTCACTCGGGTGAAGTTTCAGACCCATAGTTAATTATTCACCTACTCAAAATGAGTAAATGCTAATTATCTCAAAAACTATTGCGGATACCCAATTTTTATCAAATAACTCATTCATCTACTTTTGGGAGAACTTTCACATGGTGAAGTTTCAGACCCGCAGATAATTACTCACCTACTCAAAATGAGTAAATGCGAATTATCTCTTAAAAGTATTGCAGATAGCCAATTTTTATCAAATAACTCATTCACCTACTTTTGGAAGAGCTTTCACATGGTGACGTTTGAGACCCATAGCTAATTACTTGCCTACTCAAAATGAGTAAATGCTAATTATCTCTAATAGTATTGCAGATAGCCAATTTTTCTCAAATGACTCATTCACCTACTTTTGGGAGAGCTTTCACTTGGTGAAGTTTCAGACCTGTAGCTAATTGTTCACCTACTCAAAATGAGTAAATGCTAATTATCTGTATAAGTATTGCAGATAACCAATGTTCATCAAATAACTCATTCATCTACTTGTGGGAGAGCTTTCACATGGTGAGGTTTCAGACCCATAGGTAATTACTCACCTACTCAAAATGAGTAAATGCTAGGGCAGGGTCGGTAGCACATTTTCCATTCCGGTATCCCGCCAGTGTAAAACCTTACCGATTCCGGGATACCGAAAGAAGAAATTGCGTTCCAGCATATCCCCAATCGAATAGTCTCACCAACCGGAAGTAAGTTCTTAAAGAAATCACAATAAAAGTGCTAAAATATATATTGCATAAAAGTTTGTAATTTCTTCAGATTTGAGGTTTCTTTTCAATACTTGTCGTTTTCTCACAATATTATATATTGACTTTCGAAATACCGGCAGTAAAGTGTCGCCACGGTGTTGAAGTGAATTGGTCCCGATACCGAGATACCGGTGTTACCGACCCTGCCCTAGTAAATGCTAATTATATCCCCAGACGAAAGTTGGGGATATATTGGATTCAGGTCCGTCGCGCCGCCGCCGTCGAAATTTCCTTGTGGATGCGATAACTCAAAAACAAATTAATATTTTTTTTTCAAACTTGGTACACATGTTAAGGGTGCCCAAAGGAAGATCCCTATTTTAAGGTGACCTTAAACTCCCAGTAAAAAAGAACTTATGGCCACCTTAAGGTCAGAAATTGGACTTTTGGCCACTAAGAGCCCTGTAGGTCACAAACTATGATGCTCAGCTGGCTGAAATTTTACCTGGCAACACATTAATATGTTCTTAGTACATGTGCCGAAAATCACGACTTTAAGTTGAGGAGAAAATTGTGTTTGAGGCCCATAAATACCCCCACTTAGGGATTTTTTGCCAAACTTTTCACATATTTTGCCCTATAATTTGGAAGTGGTAATTCTGATGAGTCTCAAACTGCGCTAGGTATAACTTTGATATGTAATCCTTGTCTGTAGAAAATTTGAGGGCTGTAGGTTTACCCAAAGGGGTCGACTTAAGGTCTCAAAAGTGCCCACAGAGACCCAATTTATGCACTTTTTGCCACTTTCAAGCACTGTAGCTTTCAAACTATGTCTCTCATCTAAGTTAAATATCATCTGGGAATATATCTATGTGTTTTCTTATATGTGCCCCAACATTTAGGCCTTTAATAGACAGTTAACCTGTGTATCAGGACCATAAACACCCACCCGAGTGACCCTTATAAGACATTTTTCACATCTTTTTCCCTGTAACTTGGAAATGGTAAGTCTGAGAAGTTTCAAACTGTATTAGATATATATTCTGTGTGTAATCTTAGTATGTAACAGATTTTAAGTCTGAAGCTTTAATTTTGAAGGTCAAATTGAGGTCTCTAAAGGCTCCCAAAGACCCAATATTTGGACTTTTTGCTACTTTTAAGCCCTGTGACTGTCAAACTATGTGACTGATAGAGCTCAAATCCTATCTGGGAAGATATTAGTATGTTATTTATATATGTGCCAAAAATTAAGGCTTTAAGAAGACATTTAACCTGTGTATGAGGACCATAAATCCCCACCCGAGTGACCATTTTTAGACATTTTTCACATATTTTGCCCTGTAACTTGGAAATGGTAAGTCTAAGAAGTTTCAAACTGTATTAGATGCATATTCTATGTGTAATCTTAGTATGTGACAAATTTTAAGTCTGAAGCTTTAATTTGAAGGCCACATTTAGGTCTCTAAAAGGCCCCATGGAGACCCAGTATTTGGACTTTTTGCCAATTTTAAGGCCTGTGACTGTTAAACTATGTGACTGATAGAGCTGAAATCTCATCTGGGAATACATTATTATGTTCTTTTTACATGTGCCAAAAATCAAGGCTTCAAGTAGACATTTAACCTGTGTATGAGGACCTTAAACACACACCTGAGTGACCCTTTTAGGACATTTTTCACATATTTTGCTCTGTAACTTGGAAATGGTAAGTCTGAGAAGTTTCAAACTTTATTAGATACATATTCTATGTGTAATCTTAGTATGTAACAAATTTTAAGTCTGAAGCTTTAATTTGAAAGCCACATCGAGATCTCTAAAAGGCCCACAGAGACCCAATATTTGGACTTTTTACCACCTTTAAGCCCTGTGACTGTTAAACTATGTGATTGATGGAGCTGAAATCCCATCTGGGAATGCATTATTATGTCCTTTTTACATATGCCGAAAATCAAGGTTTTTAGTAGACATTTAACCTGTGTATGAGGGCTATAGACACTCGCCCAAGTGCCTTTTGGACATTTTTTCCGTATTTTGCCCTGTTATTTGGAAATGCTTAGTGTGACAAGTCTTAAACTGTATTATATATAATTTTTGTTTGTTATGTATGTCCCCCAAAAAGTTTCAGATCTGTAGTTTAATTGCTAAGGTCTCTTTAACAATTGTAAAATGCCCACAGAAACCAAACCAGACAAAATAGACACTTTAAGTGAGCTTTAAGTCCCAATATTAATGAAATTATATCCTTATGTAGTAAAACTAGGGGATTTTTAACCCTCAACTAGCCCAGTTTTATTCAACTTGCCTCCGTTAATTTTGATACAGCTCCTACAGTTATGAACTCATTTCAGTTGATAATCACATACTTAAAATTCTCAATTCTTTTTGTATTTGAGTACCCCTTTTATATAGATTGTTTGTTTACCATTTATGCTGTAGCACTCCATCTCTTTGTAGTCCCAACCCACATCCCCCACCCGGATTCCCCCCACCCACCTCTGGGACCTCCAGCTATATTGAGTGACACTAAATAAACAAAGGTATTTAATGATATCAGATGAGAAACAAAGAACTCAATGGGGTTGCAGATCTTGTGTAATAGTGAGAGAGGTGTGGAGAAGGGGAGAGGGGTGGGGGTGGGAGGTGGTGGGCTTCATTACATATAACACAAAGGGGAGTCAGAACTGAGATTGTGTCACATATTTAGGTTGCATATATATGGACCACATATGTATAGGTATAGAGGAAATGAATAACTGAAAACAATTTGCAAATTCTAAAAATAATATAATAAAATAATAATATAAATAATTTTTTTTTAAATAATATTTTATTTGTGAACAAATATAGAAACAGATATGCGCTTTTGGGATTATGAATTTTAGAATGGACATTGAATCATCAATCATTTAAATACTTTGAAGGAAGATTGAAAAGTATGATGAGTTGAGTTAAAAATAATATTTTATTTGTCAACAAATATAGAAACAGATATGCTCTTTTGGGATTATTATTTTAGAATGGACATTCAATCATCAATCATTTAAATACTTTGAAAATAGGTTTAGAGTTATCATTGCAGGAAGATTGAAAATATAATTTGAGTTATGTATTCGGCGTCTGGGGATACACCATCTTCCTTGGGAAGATATAAACAGAGTAGATTGATGTGCTGAAGTTCATATAATAATGGGTAATTATGTTTTAAAAAATTCCTGGTCAAAACCTGTGGCGTGAGTGATGACCTGTCTGGGGATATGTTGGCGCCGAGTTGGCCCAATCTAGTTATCTCTAAAAGTATTGCAGATAGCCAATTTTTTCTCAAATATCTAATTCACGTACTTTTGGAAGAGCTTTCACATGGTGAAGTTTCAGACCCATAGCTAATTACTCACCTACTCAAAATGAGTAAATGCGAATTATCTCTAAAAGTATTGCGGATAGGCAATTTTTCTCAAATAACTCATTCACCTACTTTTGGGAGAGCTTTCACTTGGTGAAGTTTCAGACCCATAGCTAATTATTTACCTACTCAAAATGAGTAAATGCGACTTATCTCTAAAAGTATTGCAGATAGCCAATTTTTCTCAAATAACTCATTCACCTACTTTTGGGAGAGCTTTCACTTGGTGAAGTTTCAGACCCATAGCTAATTACTCACCTACTCAAAATGAGTAAATGCTAATTATCTGAAAAACTATTGCGGATACCCAATTTTTATCAAATAACTCATTCATGTACTTTTGGAAGAGCTTTCACATGGTGAAGTTTCAGACCCGTAGATAATTACTCACCTACTCAAAATGAGTAAATGCGAATTATCTCTTAAAAGTATTGCAGATAGCCAATTTTTCTCAAATAACTGATTCCCCTACTTTTGGAAGAGCTTTCACATGGTGAAGTTTCAGACCCATAGCTAATTACTCACCTACTCAAAATGAGTAAATGCAAATTATGTCTAAAAGTATTGCAGATAGCCAGTTTTTCTCAAATAACTCCCCTACTTTTGGGAGAGCTTTCATTCCGTGAAGTTTCAGACCCATAGTTAATTATTCATCTCAAAATGAGTAAATGCTAATTGTATCCCCGACGCGAAGCGGGGATACTATGGATTCATCATCGTCGTCGTCCGCGTCCGCGCCCTCGTCCGCGTCCGCAGAGATTTCTTGTTAGCGACCTACAGTCCACATTTCTTTCCGGATTTCTTTCATATTTGGCAGGTGACTTGATATGGTAGAGAACTCGCCACCCTATCTTTTTGGTAGGCTTTATGTCTAAATTAGGCCTGTGGTAGACAAAAATGTCTAAAATGTGGAATATTGCTTGTTAGCGACCTACAGTCCACATTTCTTTCCAGATTTCTTTCATATTTGGCAGGTGGCTTGGTATGCTAGAGGACTCGCCACCCTATCTTTTTGGTAGGCTTTATGTCTAAATTAGGCCTGTGGTAGACAAAAATGTCTAAAATGCATTAAAAGTCATGAAATCATGCACTAAATCACTTATAACTTAAAAAGTGTTGCATTTAGAGCATTTTGTTAAAATATGTTATTCAGATACTTTTTTCATAGCTACAACATGGTGAGTAACTTGGGTGTCTGTCTCAATAGCTAAGTGAGTAATAGCTACTTTTGGGCTTTTCAGTAACTTCCATCATGAGTAAAATCAATTGTAACTTGAAAACTATTGCATTTACAGAATTTTGTATAAATATGTTATTCAGCTACTTTTATGTCAGCTATAACATAGTAAAATTTCAGACCTGTAGCTCATAGCATAGCTGAGTAATAGCTACTTTTAGGTTATCACTGTTGAGTAAATTACTTATAACTTCAAAGGTATTACATTTAGAGTATTTTGTTTCAATATGTTATTCACCTATTTCGGAGTCAGCTATAACATAGTGAAGTTCCAGACCTGTGGCTCATGGCATAGCTGAGTAATAGCTACTTTGAAGTTCACACTGTTGAGTAAATCAGTTGTAATTGGAAAAGTATTGCATTTACAGAAATTTGTGTAAATATGTTATTCAGCTACTTTTGGGTCAGCTATAACATAGTGAAATTACAGACCTGTAGCTCATGGCACAACTGAGCAATAGCTATTTTCAGGTACTGACTGTTGAGTAAATGACTTGTAACTTGAAAAATAGTGCATTTGGAGTATTTTGTTAAAATATGTTGTTCGCCTACTTTTGGGTCAGCTATAACGTCGTGAAATTACAGACTTATAGCTCATGGCATAGCTGAGCAATAGCTATTTTCAGGTTGTCACTATTGAGTAAATCACTTGTAACTTGAAAACTATTGCATTTACAGTATTTTGCTTAAATATGTTGTTCACCTAATTTTGGGTCAGCTATAACATAGAAAAAATTCAGACATGTAGCTCATTGCATAGCTGAGTAATAGCTACTTTGACGTTATCACTGTTGAGTAAATCAGTTATAACGTGAAAACTATTACATTTACAGTATTTTGTTTAAATATGTTATTCACATAATTTTTGGTCAGCTATAACAGAGTGAAATTGCAGACCTCTATGTCATGGCATAGCTTACCAATATCTACTTTCAGGTTCTCACTGTTGAGTAAATCATTGTATCCACTGGATAGCCGTAGTGTGTAGAGAGATTTCACCATTACCGCTCTAACAAAAAAAAATATTATAGCTAGCCTTCTCGAGTTTGCAAAGTATATTACAGGGTGCACCACAGTACTCTATTGGTAGGCTTTATATCTAAATTAGGCCTGTGGCTAAATTACTTACCTACTAAAAATGAGTAATTCTGCATTTTGTCTAAAAGTATTGCAGATAGCAAATTTTTCTTAAATAACTCATTCACCTACTTTTGGGAGAGCTTTCACATGCTGAAGTTCCAGACCTGTAGGTAATTACTCACCTACTCAAAATGAGTAAATGCGAATTATCTCTAAAAGTATTGCAGATAGCCAATTTTTGTCAAATAACTCCTTCACCTACTTTTGGGAGAGCTTTCACTTGGTGAAGTTTCACACCCGTAGGTAATTACTCACCTACTCAAAATGAGTAAATGCAAATTATCTCTAAAAGTATTGCAGATAGCCAATTTTTGTCAAATAACTCCTTCACCTACTTTTGGGAGAGCTTTCACTTGGTGAAGTTTCAGACCTGTAGGTAATTACTCACCTACTCAAAATGAGTAAATGCAAATTATCTCTAAAAGTATTGCAGATAGCCAATTTTTGTCAAATAACTCCTTCACCTACTTTTGGGAGAGCTTTCACTTGGTGAAGTTTCAGACCTGTAGGTAATTACTCACCTACTCAAAATGAGTAAATGCAAATTATCTCTAAAAGTATTGCAGATAGCCAATTTTTGTCAAATAACTCCTTCACCTACTTTTGGGAGAGCTTTCACTTGGTGAAGTTTCAGACCCGTAGGTAATTACTCACCTGCTGAAAATGAGTTAATGCAAATTATCTCTAAAAGTATTCCAGATAGCCAATTTTTGTCAAATAACTCCTTCACCTACTTTTGGGAGACCTTTCACTTGGTGAAGTTTCAGACCTGTAGCTAATTATTCACCTACCCAAAATGAGTAAATGCTAATTATCTATAAAAGTATTGCAGATATCCAATTTTTTATCAAATAACTCATTCATCTACTTTTGGGAGAGCTTTCACATGGTGAAGTTCCAGACCCGTAGGTAATTACTCGCCTACTGAAAATGAGTAAATTCGAATTATCTCTAAAAGTATTGTAGATAGCCAATTTTTCTCAAATAACTCATTTGCCTACTTTTGAGAGAGCTTTCACTTGGTGAAGTTTCAGACACGTAGCTAATTATTCACCTACTCAAAATGAGTAAATGCGAATTATCTCTACAAGTATTGCAGATAGCCAGTATTTCACAAATAACTCATTATTATGAAAACAACTTAGAGGAAGTCATGGGCTGCAAATCTTTTCATGTGGTCAGATTTCACCTTGGGCCCCTCCTGCTTATTATTGGTCCTAGAGGTTTGCAATGTGAAAACGACTTATACGAAATCATGGACTGCGAATCTTTTGATGTGGTCAGACTTCACCTTGGGCCCCTGCTACAGGGTCAAATAAGGGTAGCCAAACTTAAAAGTGCTTTCACCTTGCTTATTAACGAAAAATGCTTTTTATCTTCTAAACTATGTTAGTTGGCCTTTGTCGGTGGATACATCCAGCATCTGGCCACAGATGCGTCCTATTTCTAGTTATCTGTAAAAGTATTGCGGATACCCAATTTTTATCAAATAACTCATTCATCTACTTGTGGGAGAGCTTTCACATGGTGAAGTTTCAGACCCATAGCTAATTACTCGGCTACTTAAAATGAGTAAATGCGAATTATCTCTCAAAGTATTGCAGATAGCCAATTTTTCTCAAATAAATCATTCACCTACTTTTGGGAGAGCTTTCACTTGGTGAAGTTTCCAACCCATAGCTAATTATTCACCTACTCAAAATGAGTAAATGCGAATTATCTCTAAAAGTATTGCGGATACCCAATTTTTATCAAATAACTCATTCATCTACTTTTGGGAGAAGTTTCACGTGGTGAAGTTCCAGACCCGTAGGTAATTACTCACCTACTCAAAATGAGTAAATGGGAATTATCTCTTAATAGTATTGCAGATAGCCAATTTTTCTCAAATAACTCATTCACCTACTTTTAGAAGAGCTTTCACACACAAAAATGAAAAATTGTGAATATCTCGGAAAAGCTCTTTTTATTGCGTTAATACTTCCTATCCAATGGACAATTGCTTATCCGGTCGGCGCAGACCGGCCCGCCAAACGCCAGAAAAAGACGTCCTGTCTCTCCACCGGCCAGCCGGTCCGAGTACTGTGCACTCGCAAGGTGGCGCATGGTATTTACTTCCTGTCTAGACAACATGACGTCATAGCATCTTTTTCGTTTGGCGCGTGTACTGTGCAGACGTGTTTTCAACATCTCCAGATATTTTAAGGAAAAGTGTGCATTATGACGGATTTTCAACCTTACATATGGATATGTTCAGTGTAGAAGTGTTACCTAGTGATCAAGCACGGATATACATTTAGAAATCTGCTGGAAACGCTCCCTAGCTGACTCAATTTAGTGTTGATGATAGGGCAGTTACGACGCGAAATATAAAGGCAGCCATTTTACTAGTTTCCTCCCACTCAACCACTGGGTTGTTAGGGGCAGATCGACGATATTGAGGAATTATATATATTATATATATTTTATCCGTGTCTTTTGTTTGAATGTTCCTTCTGTTACCTTCCAGCTACAGTCACCATAGAAGCGTCTTTTCTAGTACTACGTACAAATAAAAATCACGGGGAACTTCAGTCTACGTAGTTTTGAACACTGTAAATTAGGGCTGCAAGCGAGCCCGAAAATGCGCCTCGATTCCTCGTTTTATAAGAATCGACTCGGATTCGGTTAATCGCTTGATTATCGCCCACGAAATAAACTGCTTCATATTTTGACATATCACACCTTATTAAATGGTTACAAACCACACAACAGGAAAGAATTTTGATAATTTATTGAATTTTGGGGAAAAGACGCTTTTATAATGCAAATATTAGAAACTGTAACCATCCTTGAGATTTGAGGCATCTTCGAAATACGTTAGAATAAAATGCCGTCTTATAAAACGTTGTTACACAAAGAATTTAAGTTTGCAAATAGTTAAAATATAAAATACTGAAACGGAAACACCTTATAATAGTAAAATATATAAATATATTAATATATTTAAAGAAAAAAACATGAATTTTGTAGTAGATTTTACTTCTATGTTTAGTTCTTTTCGAAGACCCGGTTCACTTTTCTTGCCTCGAGTATTGAAGTGAATCGTTTCGTTTCCGAGTAACCGAAGAATCGTTGCAGCCTTACTGTAAATGGAAGGAATTCCCCAGCCAAGAGATGCATTCTTCAGATTTCTTCAGAGCGCACTGGTACCGACTTCTCTGCTGTATAGCATCAGTCACACCAGCCTAGCTCGAGTACTTGTGTTTTTCAACAGAAGCAAGAGGTTTTCTTCAGAAACCGGCAAGCTCCAGTTCAACCGACCTCTCAATAGAAGGTGATATCAGTCCCTCCCTTGCAGACCCGGCTTTGTTGTCGGTAGTGGGGGTTGTGGATGGCCAGTTCACTGGTTTTATCACGGAAGGAAGAAGGAATTTCATCTACACATCTACAGAGAGCACTGGTCCAGGCTTCTCTGCTTTTAAAGTATCAGCCGACTGGCCAGCTCAAAAGAACGCGACCTCTGACGTCATATCCAGTCAGCCAATCGCGTGTGCTTCCGACTAATCACGAAGCAGGTCACGTGTTTTCACCGACCAGGAAGATCGGAAGTGCGTTCTTTCAGAACACACGTCTACTGTGATTCCAGTCCCTGCTTTGCAGACCCGACCTTGTTGTCGGTAGTGGGGTTTGTGGATGAGCAGAATACTGCGCATTTGCATGTTTAAGTATCACAAAAGAACGCCACAACTGACGAGCTCCAATCAGCCAATCGCGTGTCTTTCCGTCCATGTCACGTGACACGCCGAACAACAATTGATTCTAAAAATAGCTCACAAGGGCTTTCCCAGCAACTGTCAAATCTACAAATAAGACGTGCGATTAAAGAAATACTTTAATTAATGGAGGAAACCTACAGCAAGCTGAATTCACACAAAAGATAGTTGTTAAATTGCCTTAGCAATTGGTTACAGAGTGTACCGACCAGTACCGGCTACACAGCCTTGTACACTTGTTTCAAGAACTGGTTGCAGAGTGTACCGACTGGTACTGGCCACACAGTCTTGTACACTTGCTTCAACAACTGGTTACAGAGTGTACCGACTGGGCTGGCTACACAGTCTTGTACACTTGCTTCAACCTACTGGTTACAAGTCTACCAACAGGGTGCTGGCTGCACAGTCTTTACTGTACAGTGCTTCACCCCAACTGGTTACAAAAAAAAAAAAAGAAAAAAAAAAAAAATATATATATACCAGTAGCTGTCTAAATTCATGGGTGACTCCAACCTACCAGTTTTGCCGGTTACAGAGATTTACTGGTTACAGGAAATTATCGGTTACAGAGACCTGGTACCTGACAGAGTTGCCCAAGGTCATTTTGGTTATAGAAAATTGTTAGACCAATCAGTGGTCTTGATATGGCAATTTCCAAGCTACTACCAGACAACCTTGCTTTATCACACCTCCTACCAGCCTGTAATCGGTTCTGAACTTGACCAAAAAAAAAAAAAAATAGATCCTTTCAGCAGCAAGAGGAAAGGTAGTTTACAGTCAAACAAGTTTTCATCAAGTCTGGCCAGGGGTCAGCCCTTTTTATGTCGTCACTCTGCGGCGTGGGCGTACGCGTCCGCGTACGTGTCCGCGTGAACAACTTCTCCTCCAAAACTGCAAGGCCTAGAGACGTGCTGTTTTTTTAAAAGATACCTTATCTATCGAGGATGAAAAATTGTTCAAGGCATGCAAATCTGTAGGGGTGTTGCGGTAGCTACTATTGAGTAAATCAGTTGTAATTGCAAAACTATTGCATTTAGAGAATTTCGTATAAATATGTTATTCAGCTACTTTTGGGTCAGCTATAACATAGTAAAATTTTAGACCTGTAGCTCATAGCATAGCTGAGTAATAGCTACTTTTAGGTTATCACTGTTGAGTAAATCGCTTATAACTTCAAAACTATTGCATTTAGAGTATTTCGTATAAATATGTTATTCAGCTACTTTTGGGTCAGCTATAACATAGTAAAATTTCAGACCTGTAGCTCATGGCATAGCTGAGTAATAGCTACTTTTAGGTTATCACTGTTGAGTAAATCGCTTATAACTTGGAAACTATTGCATTTACAGTATTTTGTTTCAATATGTTATTCACCTATTTTTGGATCAGCTATAACATAGTGACATTTCAGATCTGTGGCTCATTGCATAGCTGAGTAATAGCTACTTTGAAGTTCTCACTATTGAGTAAATCACTTGTAACTTCAAACCTATTGCATTTAGAGAATTTTGTATAAATATGTTATTCAGCTACTTTTGGGCCAGCTATAACATAGTGAAATTTCAGATCTGTAGGTCATGGCATAGCTGAGTAATAGCTACTTTAAAGTTCTCACTATTGAGTAAATCAGTTGTAATTGGAAAACTATTGCATTTAGAGTATTTCGTATAAATATGTGTGTACCGACCAGTACCGGCTACACAGCCTTGTACACTTGTTTCAAGAACTGGTTGCAGAGTGTACCGACTGGTACTGGCCACACAGTCTTGTACACTTGCTTCAACAACTGGTTACAGAGTGTACCGACTGGCTGGCTACACAGTCTTGTACACTTGCTTCAACCTACTGGTTACAAGTCTACCAACAGGGTGCTGGCTGCACAGTCTTTACTGTACAGTGCTTCACCCCAACTGGTTACAAAAAAAAAAAAAAGAAAAAAAAAAAATATATATATATACCAGTAGCTGTCTAAATTCATGGGTGACTCCAACCTACCAGTTTTGCCGGTTACAGAGATTTACTGGTTACAGGAAATTATCGGTTACAGAGACCTGGTACCTGACAGAGTTGCCCAAGGTCATTTTGGTTATAGAAAATTGTTAGACCAATCAGTGGTCTTGATATGGCAATTTCCAAGCTACTACCAGACAACCTTGCTTTATCACACCTCCTACCAGCCTGTAATCGGTTCTGAACTTGACCAAAAAAAAAAAAAAATAGATCCTTTCAGCAGCAAGAGGAAAGGTAGTTTACAGTCAAACAAGTTTTCATCAAGTCTGGCCAGGGGTCAGCCCTTTTTATGTCGTCACTCTGCGGCGTGGGCGTACGCGTCCGCGTACGTGTCCGCGTGAACAACTTCTCCTCCAAAACTGCAAGGCCTAGAGACGTGCTGTTTTTTTTAAAAGATACCTTATCTATCGAGGATGAAAAATTGTTCAAGGCATGCAAATCTGTAGGGGTGTTGCGGTAGCGATTTTTTCCTTCCGGTTTCACGTCTAGTACTTCCCGGTCGGTTACCGGTTAACCGTCTCTTATTTAAGAAAACATGAGAACCAAATAGTTTCCATACTGTAAAACAGGAATTCTAACATAACACAGATGTGGCCTCGATTCTGATTGGCTAAAAGACGAAATATATGGTATCTGTGAATTATCGCTCATTATGGCTGTTGTTTTACAGTAAAAAGCAAATAAAAGTGGATTATGACATTTATTTTGTATGTAAGGTTAGTAAAATTTCTTTATATTCAAGTGTAAGCGGAAAACCGTTAGCTGAACTTTATGACGGTTTGCAGTAATTTATTTACCGTACCGACGATACCGGTACTACCGCAACACCCCTACAAATCTGTCTGTTCATCTGTTTGCTAGAGACATTACAAGGGGGGTACCCCCACCAAAAGTGTGAAAATTTCAACACTTAATCACAATTTTCTCAGTGACTATTGCAGGGATTACTCTCATATCTTGCATATATGTACTAGGCCACAGGTAGATTCTCTTGTGTGAGTATGAGACCTGGATCTGTCTTACTTTTTTTTTAATAAATTTTTTTAATAATTTTTAATGCATTAAAATTCATGAAATCATGCACAAAATCATTTATAACTTGAAAAGTGTTGCATTTAGAGCATTTTGTTAAAATATGTTATTCAGCTACTTTTTTCATAGCTACAATATCGTGAGTAAGTTGGGTGCCTGTCTCAATAGCTAAGTGAGTAATAGCTACTTTTGGGCTTTTCAGTAACTTCCATCATGAGTAAAATCACTTGTAACTTAAAAACTATTGCATTTAGAGAATTTCGTATAAATATGTTATTCAGCTACTTTTGGGTCAGCTATAACATAGTAAAATTTCAGACCTGTAGCTCATGGCATAGCTGAGTAATAGCTACTTTTAGGTTATCACTGTTGAGTAAATCGCTTATAACTTGGGAAACTATTGCATTTACAGTATTTTGTTTCAATATGTTATTCACCTATTTTGGGATCAGCTGTAACATAGTGAAGTTTCAGATCTGTGGCTCATGGCATAGCTGAGTAATAGCTACTTTTAGGTCATCACTATTGAGTAAATCAGTTGTAACTTCAAAACTATTGCATTTACAGTATTTTGCTTAAATATGTTGTTCACCTACTTTTGGGTCAGCTATAACATAGTAAAATTTCAGACCTGTAGCTCATTGCATAGCTGAGTAATAACTACTTTGAGGTTCTCACTATTGAGTAAATCAGTTGTAATTGCAAAACTATTGCATTTAGAGAATTTCGTATAAATATGTTATTCAGCTACTTTTGGGTCAGCTATAACATAGTAAAATTTTAGACCTGTAGCTCATAGCATAGCTGAGTAATAGCTACTTTTAGGTTATCACTGTTGAGTAAATCGCTTATAACTTCAAAACTATTGCATTTAGAGTATTTCGTATAAATATGTTATTCAGCTACTTTTGGGTCAGCTATAACATAGTAAAATTTCAGACCTGTAGCTCATGGCATAGCTGAGTAATAGCTACTTTTAGGTTATCACTGTTGAGTAAATCGCTTATAACTTGGAAACTATTGCATTTACAGTATTTTGTTTCAATATGTTATTCACCTATTTTGGGATCAGCTATAACATAGTGACATTTCAGATCTGTGGCTCATTGCATAGCTGAGTAATAGCTACTTTGAAGTTCTCACTATTGAGTAAATCACTTGTAACTTAAAACCTATTGCATTTAGAGAATTTTGTATAAATATGTTATTCAGCTACTTTTGGGCCAGCTATAACATAGTGAAATTTCAGATCTGTAGGTCATGGCATAGCTGAGTAATAGCTACTTTAAAGTTCTCACTATTGAGTAAATCAATTGTAATTGGAAAACTATTGCATTTAGAGTATTTCGTATAAATATGTTATTCAGCTACTTTTGGGTCAGCTATAACATAGTAAAGTTTCAGACCTGTAGCTCATGGCATAGCTGAGTAATAGCTACTTTTAGGTCATCACTATTGAGTAAATCAGTTGTAACTTGAAAACTATTGCATTTACAGTATTTTGCTTAAATATGTTGTTCACCTACTTTTGGGTCAGCTATAACATAGTAAAATTTCAGACCTGTAGCTCATTGCATAGCTGAGTAATAACTACTTTGAGGTTCTCACTATTGAGTAAATCAGTTGTAATTGCAAAACTATTGCATTTAGAGAATTTCGTATAAATATGTTATTCAGCTACTTTTGGGCCAGCTATAACATAGTGAAATTTCAGATCTGTAGGTCATGGCACAGCTGAGTAATAGCTACTTTGAAGTTCTCACTATTGAGTAAATCAGTTGTAATTGGAAAACTATTGCATTTACAGAATTTCGTATAAATATGTTATTCAGCTACTTTTGGGTCAGCTATAACATAGTAAAATTTCAGACCTGTAGCTCATGGCATAGCTGAGTAATAGCTACTTTTAGGTCATCACTATTGAGTAAATCAGTTGTAACTTCAAAACTATTGCATTTACAGTATTTTGCTTAAATATGTTGTTCACCTACTTTTGGGTCAGCTATAACATAGTAAAATTTCATACCTGTAGCTCATTGCATAGCTGAGTAATAACTACTTTGAGGTTCTCACTAATGAGTAAATCAGTTGTAATTGCAAAACTATTGCATTTAGAGAATTTAGTATAAATATGTTATTCAGCTACTTTTGGGTCAGCTATAACATAGTAAAATTTTAGACCTGTAGCTCATAGCATAGCTGAGTAATAGCTACTTTTAGGTTATCACTGTTGAGTAAATCGCTTATAACTTCAAAACTATTGCATTTAGAGTATTTCGTATAAATATGTTATTCAGCTACTTTTGGGTCAGCTATAACATAGTAAAATTTCAGACCTGTAGCTCATGGCATAGCTGAGTAATAGCTACTTTTAGGTTATCACTGTTGAGTAAATCGCTTATAACTTGGAAACTATTGCATTTAGAGTATTTCGTATAAATATGTTATTCAGCTACTTTTGGGTCAGCTATAACATAGTAAAATTTTAGACCTGTAGCTCATAGCATAGCTGAGTAATAGCTACTTTTAGGTTATCACTGTTGAGTAAATCGCTTATAACTTCAAAACTATTGCATTTAGAGTATTTCGTATAAATATGTTATTCAGCTACTTTTGGGTCAGCTATAACATAGTAAAATTTCAGACCTGTAGCTCATGGCATAGCTGAGTAATAGCTACTTTTAGGTTATCACTGTTGAGTAAATCGCTTATAACTTGGAAACTATTGCATTTACAGTATTTTGTTTCAATATGTTATTCACCTATTTTGGGATCAGCTATAACATAGTGACATTTCAGATCTGTGGCTCATTGCATAGCTGAGTAATAGCTACTTTGAAGTTCTCACTATTGAGTAAATCACTTGTAACTTAAAACCTATTGCATTTAGAGAATTTTGTATAAATATGTTATTCAGCTACTTTTGGGCCAGCTATAACATAGTGAAATTTCAGATCTGTAGGTCATGGCATAGCTGAGTAATAGCTACTTTAAAGTTCTCACTATTGAGTAAATCAGTTGTAATTGGAAAACTATTGCATTTAGAGTATTTCGTATAAATATGTTATTCAGCTACTTTTGGGTCAGCTATAACATAGTAAAGTTTCAGACCTGTAGCTCATGGCATAGCTGAGTAATAGCTACTTTTAGGTCATCACTATTGAGTAAATCAGTTGTAACTTGAAAACTATTGCATTTACAGTATTTTGCTTAAATATGTTGTTCACCTACTTTTGGGTCAGCTATAACATAGTAAAATTTCAGACCTGTAGCTCATTGCATAGCTGAGTAATAACTACTTTGAGGTTCTCACTATTGAGTAAATCAGTTGTAATTGCAAAACTATTGCATTTAGAGAATTTCGTATAAATATGTTATTCAGCTACTTTTGGGCCAGCTATAACATAGTGAAATTTCAGATCTGTAGGTCATGGCACAGCTGAGTAATAGCTACTTTGAAGTTCTCACTATTGAGTAAATCAGTTGTAATTGGAAAACTATTGCATTTACAGAATTTCGTATAAATATGTTATTCAGCTACTTTTGGGTCAGCTATAACATAGTAAAATTTCAGACCTGTAGCTCATGGCATAGCTGAGTAATAGCTACTTTTAGGTCATCACTATTGAGTAAATCAGTTGTAACTTCAAAACTATTGCATTTACAGTATTTTGCTTAAATATGTTGTTCACCTACTTTTGGGTCAGCTATAACATAGTAAAATTTCATACCTGTAGCTCATTGCATAGCTGAGTAATAACTACTTTGAGGTTCTCACTAATGAGTAAATCAGTTGTAATTGCAAAACTATTGCATTTAGAGAATTTAGTATAAATATGTTATTCAGCTACTTTTGGGTCAGCTATAACATAGTAAAATTTTAGACCTGTAGCTCATAGCATAGCTGAGTAATAGCTACTTTTAGGTTATCACTGTTGAGTAAATCGCTTATAACTTCAAAACTATTGCATTTAGAGTATTTCGTATAAATATGTTATTCAGCTACTTTTGGGTCAGCTATAACATAGTAAAATTTCAGACCTGTAGCTCATGGCATAGCTGAGTAATAGCTACTTTTAGGTTATCACTGTTGAGTAAATCGCTTATAACTTGGAAATTATTGCATTTACAGTATTTTGTTTCAATATGTTATTCACCTATTTTGGGATCAGCTATAACATAGTGAAGTTTCAGATCTGTGGCTCATTGCATAGCTGAGTAATAGCTACTTTGAAGTTCTCACTATTGAGTAAATCACTTGTAACTTCAAACCTATTGCATTTAGAGAATTTTGTATAAATATGTTATTCAGCTACTTTTGGGCCAGCTATAACATAGTGAAATTTCAGATCTGTAGGTCATGGCATAGCTGAGTAATAGCTACTTTAAAGTTCTCACTATTGAGTAAATCACTTGTAATTGGAAAACTATTGCATTTAGAGTATTTCGTATAAATATGTTATTCAGCTACTTTTGGGTCAGCTATAACATAGTAAAATTTCAGACCTGTAGCTCATGGCATAGCTGAGTAATAGCTACTTTTAGGTCATCACTATTGAGTAAATCAGTTGTAACTTGAAAACTATTGCATTTACAGTATTTGCTTAAATATGTTGTTCACCTACTTTTGGGTCAGCTATAACATAGTAAAATTTCAGACCTGTAGCTCATTGCATAGCTGAGTAATAACTACTTTGAGGTTCTCACTATTGAGTAAATCAGTTGTAATTGCAAAACTATTGCATTTAGAGAATTTCGTATAAATATGTTATTCAGCTACTTTTGGACCAGCTATAACATAGTGAAATTTCAGATCTGTAGGTCATGGCACAGCTCAGTAATAGCTACTTTGAAGTTCTCACTATTGAGTAAATCAGTTGTAATTGGAAAACTATTGCATTTACAGAATTTCGTATAAATATGTTATTCAGCTACTTTTGGGTCAGCTATAACATAGTAAAATTTCAGACCTGTAGCTCATGGCATAGCTGAGTAATAGCTACCTTTAGGTCATCACTATTGAGTAAATCAGTTGTAACTTCAAAACTATTGCATTTACAGTATTTTGCTTAAATATGTTGTTCACCTACTTTTGGGTCAGCTATAACATAGTAAAATTTCAGACCTGTAGCTCATTGCATAGCTGAGTAATAACTACTTTAAGGTTCTCACTATTGAGTAAATCAGTTGTAATTACAAAACTATTGCATTTAGAGAATTTAGCATAAATATGTTATTCAGCTACTTTTGGGTCAGCTATAACATAGTAAAATTTCAGACCTGTAGCTCATGGCATAGCTGAGTAATAGGTACTTTTAGGTCATCACTATTGAGTAAATCAGTTGTAACTTGAAAACTATTGCATGTACAGTATTTTGCTTAAATATGTTGTTCACCTACTTTTGGGTCAGCTATAACATAGTAAAATTTCAGACCTGTAGCTCATGGCATAGCTGAGTAATAGCTACTTTGAGGTTATCACTGTTGAGTAAATCGCTTATAACTTGGAAATTATTGCATTTAGAGTATTTTGTTTCAATATGTTATTCACCTATTTTGGGGTCAGCTATAACATAGTGAAGTTCCAGACCTGTGACTCATTGCATAGCTGAGTAATAGCTACTTTGAAGTTCTCAATGTTGAGCAAATCACTTATAATTTGAAAACTATTGCATTTAGAGAATTTAGTATAAATATGTTATTCAGCTACTTTTTTGTCAGCTATAACATAGTAAAATTTCAGACCTGTAGCTCATGGCATAGCTGAGTAATAGCTACTTTTAGGTTATCACTGTTGAGTAAATCACTTATAACTTGGAAACTATTGCATTTAGAGTATTTTGTTGCAATATGTTATTCACCTATTTTGGGGTCAGCTATAACATAGTGAAGTTCCAGACCTGTGGCTCATTGCATAGCTGAGTAATAGCTACTTTGAAGTTCTCATTGTTGAGTAAATCAGTTGTAATTGGAAAACTATTGCATTTACAGAAATTTGTGCAAATATGTTATTCAGCTACTTTTGGGTCAGCTATAACATAGTGAAATTACAGACCTGTAGCTCATGGCACAACTGAGCAATAGCTATTCTCAGGCACTGACTGTTGAGTAAATCGGCTATAACTTGAAAAATATTGCATTTGGAGTATTTTGTTAAAATATATTGTTCACCTACTTAAGCTACTTTTGGGTTAGCTATAACATAGTGAAATTACAGACCTCTATGTCATGGCATAGCTGAGGAATAGCTTCTGTCAGGTTCTCACTGTTGAGTAAATCATTGTATCCAACCTGTAGGAAATCATGGGCTGGGAATCTGTTAATATGGTCCGATTTGACCTTGGAACCCTCCTTCAAGGTCAAATGAGGATAGCCAAACATAAAAGTGTTTATAACTCGCTTATTATTGGTCCTAGAGGTTTGGAATGAAAACCAACCTATAGAAAATCATGAGCTGGGAATTTTTTGGTGTGGTCGGATTTCACCTTGGACCCCTCCTTCAAGGTCAAATGAGGATAGCCAAACTTAAAAGTGCTTATAACTCGCTTATTATTGGTCCTAGAGGTTTGGAATGGAAAACCAACCTATAGAAAATCATGGGCTGGGAATCTTTTGGTGTGGTCAGATTTCACCTTAGACCCCTCCTTCCAGGTCAAACGAAGATAGCCAGACTTAAAGTGCTTATAACTCGCGTATTATTGGTCTTGGAAGTTTGGGATGGTAAACCAACATATAGGAAATCATGGGCTGGGATTCTTTTGGTGTGGTCAGATTTGACCTGGGACCCCTCCTTCAAGGTCAATTGAGGATAGCCAAACTTACAATTGCTTAGAACTCGCTTATTATTGGTCCTACAGGTTTGGGATGGTAAACAAGCTACAGGAAATCATGGGCTGGGAATTTTTTTGTGTGGTCGGATTTGACCTTGGACCCCTCCGTCAAGGTCAAACAAGGATAGCCAAACTTAAAAAGTGCCTATGACTCCCTTATTATTGGTCCGAGAGGTTTGGGATGGTAAACCATCCTAAATTCTTTGGCTGGGAATCTTTTGGTATGGTCAGATTTGACCTTTGGACCCCTTCTTCATGGTCGAACGAGGATATTGCATTTATAGTATTTCTTTAAATATTTTTAACCTACTTTTTACACTTAAACAATTACCTTGTTACTTTATTTCATAATACCATTTGCAGGGCACAACTTTTTTGTCCTTTTTTTCTGTCAGCTTCGGAATATCTTTCGAACATGCTGTTCAGTTACCATTTACTGTATTTCTGTACAGCCCTTCCCTGATAATTATGCTTTCCTCTCATTATCACCATCACAAATCAAAAACATTCAGTCAGCTGACACAGTGCCCGTTCACGGGCACTCTCCTCTTGTTTTCAAATAACAATTACTGTGTGAATGCTGCACCTTGCAGTCAGCTGGTCTGGGGCAAAGAGTGTAAATGTGAAAAGTTGACCGGACCACAACAAGAACAGAGAGACTGTTAACTTGGATCATTGTCCCCAGACCGGACTAGTGTCCAGAGGGACCGGAAATGTTTGTCAAGACTTCCAAATGTCCCAAATGTGGAACACAATCTGCCTGTAGGATCTAGACTAAATCCCTTTAGGGAACCTTAGAAGCCTTGGGGGCTGTGCCCAGGACCAACACCAAAAATCCATCAGCTTATGGACAAGATACAGTCAAGCCAGTTCAAAATCTCTGGGCTTCTTCAGCTGACCTTTCTTGTTTCCAAACTACACAGCTGTTGGAGACCTATTCTAGGTCTGGACAAACCAAGCCTTTCGGAGACCATCAGGACCTCCCTCCAACAAGGGGAGTGGGTTACCTCAGTAGATTTCAAGGACGCCTACTTCCATATACCTATACAGGAACAATCCAGGAAATACCTGAGATTTCACATCCAAGGTCGGGCACACCAGTTCAAGGCCCTGCCATTCGGTTTGTCCACAGCACCCTTGGAGTTCACCGTGATCCCAAAGGAGGTGAAACTGATGGTCATACACAAGGTTTAAAAAAAAAAAAAAAAAAAAAATCCTCCAGTACCTAGACACCTGGTTGGTGAGAGGCAGATCCCACCAGACTTGTTTCCAACATACACAGGAACTAGTAAATAAAGTGTCAGCAACTGGGTTGACTGATGAACTTAGAGAAATCAGAGCTGGAGCCCGAACAAGGCTTCAATTTGTAGGCTACCAGTTCGACTTCAAGTCCGATCGGTTCCGACCGACTCTGGACCGGTGGCAGAACCTTCAAGAGACTATGTTTAAACTGCTATCCCTACCGGCTTGCCCGGTCCGGGAATTCATGTCCTTGATAGGTTACTAACAGCTACAGAAAAGCAAGTTCATCTAGGCCGACTTCATATGAGACCCATACAGTGGATCTCAAAAACAACTGGAGGGTACCAGAATCACTAGAAAAGGTGATCCAAGTCCCCAGGTCCCTGCACCCCCATTTACAATGGTGGCTGAAGGAAGACAATGTACTTACAGGCCAAACATTACACCCAATAAAACATGCTCTGCAAATATTTACAGACGCATCAATAGAAGGGTGGGGCGCTCACTTAAACGAGCACACTGCAGGAGGAACCGGGTCCCTTCCGGGAAGCAAGCTGCACATAAACTATCTAGAACTTAAAGCAGTCTTCCTGCCTTTAGAGTTCCAAGACCTTTGCTCAAACAAGATAGTACTTGTAGCAACCGACAACACCACAGTAGTGTCATACATAACCAAGGAAGGAGGCATGAGGTCGGGTCCACTTGTGCCCTACTATGGAGAATCTTGACCTGGTGTACCAGGAAACAAGTGACTCTAAGCCCGACACATTCCAGGCTGGCTGAACGTGGTAGCGGACAAGCTATCCAGGCTAGGCCAGACCATCCAAACAGAGTGGTTTCTCCTTCCAGAGGTCTTCCACTCAATCTGCAGCAGGTGGCACCGGCCCAAATAGACTTATTTGCCATGAGGTTCAACAACAAGTTGCCTCTGTGTCACCAGTACCGGATCCCCTGGCCACAGCAGTGGATGCACTCAGTCGGCCATGGTAGGATCTGGAAGCATACACCTTCCCACCATCAACCATATTGGGCAAAGTGGTGGAGGAGTTGCAGGACTCCCCATGCAAGAGAATCATTCTGATTGCTCCGGGGTGGCCCAACATGCCTTGGTTTTGGGATCTAGTGGCCATGTCCAGTCAAATCCCACTGAGCCTGCCCAATCTGCCCAACCTGTTGACAGCCATTCAATCAGATCCCTCACAGAAATCTGACAAATCTTAATCTTCATGCATGGCTCCTAGAGCCTCAGCAATTGAGGAGCAAGGGCTTGTCTGAGGCAGTGGCAGCAAGAATTGAGGCTCCTCAAAGGGGATCAATCAGATCAGTCTATGAGGCAAGTTGGCCTTTTTACAAAGTGATGTATCACTCCTCAGGTGGACTTCGCCCCCCCCTGTAAAGTCAGTTGCTGACTTCCTTATGTACCTGTTTCAGGACAGGAAGTTGCAGCCCAGCACCATTGATGGTTACAGGTCAGCCATTGCTGATAGACTGGGAAATTCGCCCATCAATATCAGTAAGGATGAAAATCTCACTCGTCTCCTGGATAGTTTCCACTGAGACAGACCCAAAGGCCGGAAGGGAATCCCCTCCTGGAACCTCTCCCTGGTTTTCCACCAGCTGACAAGGGTCATTTTGAACCAATTAAAGAGGCCTCCTTGAAGCATTTGACCTTCAAGACAGTTTTCCTCTTGGCCCTGGGATCGGGCTAGCGTAGAAGTGAGATACATGCTTGGCAAAACAGAAATATTAGACACCAATCTGACTGGTCAAGGTGCCCCTGTACCCGTCACCCAGCTTTCTCTCCAAGAATCAGCTGGCCAAAGAGGGTCCAGACAGTGTGGCCCCAGGGGTGTAACAGCCCTGGCCCCCAGCCCTGGCCCCCAACCCTGGATAGATCCCTCAAGTCTGACAGGTCCCTCTGTCCAGTCAGAACATTGCGCTACTATTTGGACAGGACCTCAGGCAGAATAAGGAGGTGGTTTTTGTCTCCTTTAAGAAAGGTTTTGACAAAGACATCTCACCTGCCACTATTGAATCAAGCAGACTGTGATCCTATGTTATGAGCTCTCTGACGAGGAGGCCCACACTTTACATCAGGTCAAAGCCCATGATGTCAGGGCCTTTGATGCTTCTAAGGTCTTCCGGTCGGAAGTTTCCTTAGATACAGTCTTGTCAGCCTGCCACTGAAGTCACATAATACCATCACACAGTTCTATCTGAAGGGCAGGGCTTGGGCTGATTCAGAGCTTTACCAATTGGGCTCGGTAGTGGCTCCTCAGCAGATCCACAAGTGGCCCTTAGATTGAGGAGGTTTGTATATATGTATAAACAGTTCTTCATGCACATAAGAATTAAGTGTGGCGTGCTTCCTTCGGGAGGTTTATTTGCATTCTGGGACTGAACTCATCCCTCTCTTCCCCTACCTCAGAGCAGGTCTGCAAAAAAAGGGGGGGGGGCGACGGCGGTATAGCCCCGGGTAACCGGCTGCTGGCAACCGACCATGGCCTTACAGGGTTTCCTGACCTTCAGGTCAACCCAGGCCTGGGCCTATAGGTCTCCTGACGAAGTCAGCCTAGACCGTAGGTTAAAAATTGCTATTACTTGTGAGTTCACATAAGTCCCTAGTAACTTACCCGCCGACCAAGCGGTAGTTATTCAGCATATTGTCCATTGGATAGGATGTATTAACGCAATAAAATTGCAAATTTAATAAGTAAATTAAATTTTTATAAGTTAATACCCTATCCAATGGACACACAAGACCCTCCCACCGACCCCACTATCAGCTTACTAGGGGTCTTAGACAACAATAGGTTTAGACAACGAAAAAGATGCTATGACGTCATGTTGTCTAGACAGGAAGTAAATACCATGCGCCACCTTGCGAGTGCGCAGTACTGGGACCGGCCAGCCGGTGGAGACACAGGACGTCTTTTTCTGGCGTTTGGCGGACCAGTCTGCGCCGACCGGATAAGCAATTGTCCATTGGATAGGGTATTAACTTATAAAAATTTAATTTACTTATTAAATTTGCAATTCTTCTCCTTTAATGATCGGCGGGAGATACACACTGCGGCAGTGGTCTTGTCAAAAATTTTTGTCTCCCCAAAAATGGTGGCCATTTTGAATTTTCAAAGTTTTTGCAAAACACAAAAATGCTTATATCTCGAAAACCGTGCTAGATGGAGTGAACTCAACAAAATTTTTGACCTGCTGGGTATCTCTGCAGAGTAGCCATGCCAATTTTGAAAATATTTTTGTCTCGCCAAATATAGCTGACATTTTGAATTTTCGAATTTTTTGCAAAACACAAAAATGCTTATATCTTGAAAACCGTGCTAGATAGAGCAGACTGCACTGACTTTGGTTGCCACAACAGTATAAGGCTAGAAACGAAGTATTTTCTTAATACTTTACCACTCAACTTTATTTCCTTTTCGGGACGCTTTGTTTTTGCATAGCAAAAACATTATCTTTCCTTTTGCGAGCGATCCTCTAGTTTTGTTATCTCCCGCCGGGCTTTAGCCCGGGAGGGAGATTATGAAATGATGTCTGTGTGTGCGTGCGTGTGTGCGTTAGTTAGTCACGCAGATTTCTCCAAAACTGCTACAGCTACAGATTTTTTGTAAATTAATTGTCCCAATGAATTTTCATGCCCTTGAAAATTTTTTTGGTTTTATTGACTTAGGCCTAAAGATAAGTGAGTAATAGCAATCTTAGCTACTTTGAGTAAAGGGCTCATAACTCAAAAACTATTGCAGTGACAACTTTTTCTTCAAATATGTTGTTCAGCTACTTTGTCCTTAGCTATAAGATGGTACATAGTTTGGGGTTCTATTGCTTGCCATAAGTGAGTAATAGCTATTTTCTCATTTGTAGCTAAATAACAGAAGAAGTAAATGTCAAATATCTTCAAAAGTATTAAAGTTAGGGAAATCTTTTCAAATATGTTGTCCATCTACTTTTTGGTAAGCTATGACATAGTAAAGTTTCAGACCTGTTGCACCTTGGATAGCTGAGTAATAGCTACTTTGAAATTCTGACTGTTGAGTAAAGCCATTGTAACTCCAAAACTATTGCAGTTGGAGTATTTTCCTAAAATATGTTGTTCAGCTACTTTGATCTTAGCTATAAGATGGTACATAGTTTGGGGTTCTATTGCTTGCCATAAGTGAGTAATAGCTATTTTCTCATTTGTAGCTAAATAACAGAAGAAGTAAATGTCAGATATCTTCAAAAGTATTGAAGTTAGGGAAATCTTTTCAAATATGTTGTCCATCTACTTTTTGGTAAGCTATAACATAGTAAAGTTTCAGACCTGTTGTACCTTGGATAGCTGAGTTATAGCTACTTTGAAATTCTGAGTGTTGAGTAAAGCCATTGTAACTCCAAAACTATTGCAGTTAGAGTATTTTCCTAAAATATGTTGTTCAGCTACTTTGTCCTTAGCTATAAGATGGTACATAGTTTGGGATTCTATTGCATGCCATAAGTGAGTAATAGCTATTTTCTCATTTGTAGCTAAATAACAGAAGAAGTAAGTGTCAAATATCTTCAAAAGTATTAAAGTTAGGGAAATCTTTTCAAATATGTTGTCCATCTACTTTTTGATAAGCTATGACATAGTAAAGTTTCAGACCTGTTGCACCTTGGATAGCTGAGTAATAGCTACTTTGAAATTCTGACTGTTGAGTAAAGCCATTGTAACTCCAAAACTATTGCAGTTGGAGTATTTTCCTAAAATATGTTGTTCAGCTACTTTGATCTTAGCTATAAGATGGTACATAGTTTGGGGTTCTATTGCTTGCCATAAGTGAGTAATAGCTATTTTCTCATTTGTAGCTAAATAACAGAAGTAAATGTCAAATATCTTCAAAAGTATTGAAGTTAGGGAAATCTTTTCAAATATGTTGTCCATCTACTTTTTGGTAAGCTATAACATAGTAAAGTTTCAGACCTGTTGTACCTTGGATAGCTGAGTTATAGCTACTTTGAAATTCTGAGTGTTGAGTAAAGCCATTGTAACTCCAAAACTATTGCAGTTAGAGTATTTTCCTAAAATATGTTGTTCAGCTACTTTGTCCTTAGCTATAAGATGGTACATAGTTTGGGGTTCTATTGCATACCATAAGTGAGTAATAGCTATTTTGTTATTTGTAGCAAAATCATGACATAAGTAGATGTCAAATATCTTCAGAAGTATTAAAGTTATGGAAATCTTTTCAAATATGTGATTCATCTACTTTTTTGTAAGCTATCACATAGTAAAGTTTCAGACCTGTTGCACATTGCATAGCTAAGTAATAGCTACTTTGGAATTGTGACTGTTGAGTAAATCCATTGTAACTCCAAAACTATTGCAGTTACAGCTTTTTCTTCAAATATGTTGTTCACCTACTTTGTCCTTAGCTATAAGCTGACATGTAGTTTGGGGTTGTATTGCATGCCATAAGTGAGTAATAGCTATTTTCTTATTTGTAGCAAAATAACAACATAAGTAAATGTCAAATATCTTCAGAAGTATTAAAGTTAGGGAAATATTTTCAAATATGTTATTCATCTAGTTTTTGATAACCTATCACATAGTAAAGTTTCAGACCTGTTGCACATTGGATAGCCGAGTAATACCTACTTTGAAATTGTGACTGCAGGGTAAATGCATATAGTTTGGGGTTCTATTGCATGCCATAAGTGAGTAATAGCTATTTTCTTATTTGTGGCAAAATAATGACATATTTTTTCTCAAATAACTGCTTCATCTACTTTTGGGAGAGCTTTCACATGGTGAAGTTTCAGACCCGTAGCTAATTATTCACCTACTCAAAATGAGTAAATGATAATTATCTCTAAAAGTATTGCGGATATCCAATTTTTATCAAATAACTCATTCATCTACTTTTGGGAGAGCTTTCACATGGTGAAGTTCCAGACCCGTAGCTAATTACTCACCTACTCAAAATGAGTAAATGTGAATTATCCCTAAAAGTATTGGGGATATCCAATTTTTCTTAAATAACTCATTCACCTACTTTTGGAAGAGCTTTCACTTGGTGAAGTTTCAGACGCGTAGCTAATTATTCACCTACTCAAAATGAGTAAATGCTAATTATCTGTAAAAGTATTGTGGATATCCAATTTTTATCAAATTACTCGTTCATCTACTTTTGGGAGAGCTTTCACATGGTGAAGTTCCAGACCCGTAGCTAATTACTCACCTACTCAAAATGAGTAAATGTGAATTATCTGTAAAAGTATTGCAGATATCCAATTTTTCTCAAATAACTCATTCACCTACTTTTGGGAGAGCTTTTACTTGGTGAGGTTTCAGACCCGTAGCTAATTATTCACCTACTCAAAATGAGTAAATGTGAATTATCTCTAAAAGTATTGCGGATATCCAATTTTTATCAAATAACTCATTCATCTACTTTTGGGAGGGCTTTCACATGGTGAAGTTCCAGACCCGTAGCTAATTACTCACGTACTGAAAATGAGTAAATGTGAATTATCTCTAAAAGTATTGCAGATAGCCAATTTTTATCAAATAACTCATTCACCTACTTTTGGGAGAGCTTTCACTTGGTGAATTTTCAGAGCCGTAGCTAATTATTCACCTCCTCAAAATGAGTAAATGCTAATTATCTGTAAAAGTATTGCGGGTATCCAATTCTTATCAAATTACTCGTTCATCTACTTTTGGGAGAGCTTTCACATGGTGAAGTTCCAGACCCGTAGGTAATTACTCACCTAATCAAAATGAGTAAATGTGAATTATCTGTAAAAGTATTGCAGATAGCCAATTTTTCTCAAATAACTCATTCACCTACTTTTGGGACAGCTTTCACTTGAAGTTTCACACCCGTAGTTAATTATTCACCTACTCAAAATGAGTAAATGCGTATTATCTCTACAAGTATTGCAGATAGCCAGTAATTCTGAAATAACTCATTCACATACATTTTGAAGAGCTTTCCATTAGTGAATTTTCAGATCTGTAGCTAATTACCAGGCCTGGGGTCAAGTACATGGAGCCAAGTACAAGTACAAGTACAATTACTTTGCCAAGTTGCAAGTACAAGTACAAGTACTGATCTCAAGAGTCAAGTACAAGTACAAGTACTTTGAAAAATTGCAAGTACAAGTACTTTTATAGCGTACGACCCCAAAACTATAATAACTAGATAATCACTATTTATTTAAAATTAATTATTTATTGAGACATACAATTTAAAGCAATCATTCAATAAACACTGATGAGCTAAAATCTGCTCCATTACTTTTCTGGTTACACTTAATAAATACAGGTCTTTCAAAAATTTTGTCTGTGAGACTCACAGTGTGAGTAAACACCTGAATGCATGGAAATCCTGTCTTGCAATGCTAAAAAATCTGATTTCAAAAGATCCACTTGGACATCAGTATGCTTGTGTTGACAGATAATGAATTATTTACTTGGGGCACATAAAACATTTTTAAAGGGTTTGTACCAGTCCTTTATGTAAAACTGATATTACATATGGTTGGTGGTTGGAATACATTTATTAAATAAATGAATGAACAAGTGAAATAAAACTTTATATTTAAGGGCAATTGTATAGTGTAAAAAGCCAAAGCAGATATACTAAACATTGATATTTGTTTATAAAGGGGTGTATTGAAATGAATGAGTCAACAGTTTATTTGTGTAAGGGATTAGCTTGTTTGTCTTACATAAACAAGTAATTGGCCCTCCTGTCCACTAAGCTTGGCATCAACACTCAGGCTGAGTGGGTCTTTTGTGTGAAAATGAATAAGGGTAGGTATATGACAAAAGCAAAGCTATGCTGTGACTCAGAGTGGATCTTTTGTGTAAAAGTGAAAAAGGATAGATTAAATGCAGCACCTTTATGATTAAAACACAGCTATATTCTGAATGAGTGGGTATTTTGTTTAAAATGTAAAAAGGTGTTGATTAAATGCAGCCTTGTTATAATTAAAGAAAACCAAAGTTCTGGCTAACTAAACAGCCCTTTGTACTTTGACAAAACAACACAAACTATAATCTATCTACACTCTGCTGAAAGAAACAGTAAAAATTTACGAATCCAGGAATAGTGCCCTCCTAGAATAGTGCCCTCCTAGAATAGTGCCCTCCTAGAAGAGTGCCCTCCTAGAATAGTGCACTCCTAGATGACTGCTCTCCTAGAAGACTGCCCTCCTTTTGAGAGGGTGGACAACTGCCCTCCTTTTTAAAAACAACATGAATTAATCATAATTTTGAAAAATATTATAAATTTTTCAAATAATATATGTATATGTATATATTTTATGATGCATTGTGAAAACACTTAAAAAAGTTTTAGCTTGCATTGTGAAAACAATTTTAGCTGCTCAGGCCTTTTTGATTAAAGGTGCAGTTAAATCTGCTACAGTGTTTGAAGTGCCAAATAGCTGCCCAGGCCGTTTTGATTAAAGGTCCAGTTAAATCTGCTAGTGTTAAAAGTGTTTTCTTTGAGAATACCAAGACCTGCTCAGGCTTTAATGATTAAAGGTGCAGTTAAATCTGCTAGTGTTTGAAGTGTGGTCTTTGTGAATTTGAGAAAACTATTGAAGAGTTCCTAAGAGGTGTTGGACACTGTATTAGACTTTTCTAAGGACACTTTTACTGCTATGCCAATGTTACATTTTTAAAATGCTTACTAAATGTTTGTAAACACTGCTTTGTCTATATGTCTTCTATGCTACATCTTTAGAGTGCTTAATAAATGTTTATAATATTTTTCAAAATTATGATTAATTCATATTGTTTTTAAAAAGGAGGGCAGTTGTCCACCCTCTCAAAAGTAGGGCAGTCTTCTAGGAGGGCAGTCATCTAGGAGGGCACTATTCTAGGAGGGCACTATTCTAGGAGGGCACTTTTCTAGGAGGGCACTATTCCGTTCCCCAAAATTTACACCTAATAAGTCACTTAATTAAAGTTATAAAACTACAAAATCAATGTACTTGGAATGTACTTGAAAGTAATTGAAAAGTACTTGGATATTTTAGCCAAGTACAAGTACTTTTAATTTTCAACTGTCAAGTACAAGTACAAGTACTTGAAAAAGAGTAATTAAGTACAAGTACAAGTACTTGTACTCGCCCCAGGCCTGCTAATTACTCACCTACTCAAAATGACTAACTGCCTATTATCACTAAAAGTATTGCAGATAGCCAATATTTCTCAAATAACTCACCTACATTTTGGAGAGCTTTCACATGCTAAATTTTTTTAATAAATTTTTAAAATAATTTTTCATTGCGTTAATACATCTTACCTACCAGACGATAGCTATAGCCCGGCGCCAGCCGGTCCCGCCAAACGAAAGAAAAGACGTCCTGGGTTTCACCCCCGGCAGGACCGGTACATTACACTCCACTCGCCAGGTGGCCTAGTTCCTGCTTCACTCGCCAGAGGGACGTGACGTCATAGCATCTTTTTCGTTTGGCGCGATATTCAAAGTTTGAATTTTTGGAAACTCTTTTTATTTTGAGTAGTTCTTAATTTATACAGTGTGTTTTGTGTTACGATTTGTCAGTTAGTTGGATAAACTACCATGGCATCTCCAGGACAAAGGAAAGGAGCCTGCGGGCATATCATGGCTAATTTTGACCCTCATTCTCGTTGTGCCAGATGCAGGGATAAAGGGTTGGGCCAAGACCCGTGTGTTTTAAAGTTGCAGTGTGAGTTTTGTGACACTTTAACCCCTGAACAATTGCTCCAGCTTTCAACCCCTACGTACAAACTGCGGAAGGAGAAATCTAAATCCAAAGAAGCCCTTGTGGATCCGTCCACTGTCACTATCGTGTCTCAGGTGGAAGCTCAGGAAGTTGCTTCAACTTCTCCACCCCATGTTGCTGAACAAGATCTCTCTTTACCTCCACCTATGTTCCGCCAAGAGTTAAAAGACTTGGACGAAAAGTGGTCAGTACGTATGGCCCGTCTGGAAGCACTCATTACTTTGGGGCAGCGTCCTTCACCTCAACCTTCCTTCTCACCGGTCAAGGCACCGGTACCGCACCAAGCTCCCGCGGGAGCTCTTTCTCAGGCACCTTTTCTCTTATCATCTGTCCCTTCCGGCCAAGCCGCCCCGGCTTTTGGCCCGGATAGGATAAAACCTAGTGCCACTGTCACTACCAGCTCAATATCTAGGACGTCTCCTCTAGAAGGCCTTTACTCTGAACAGGACCCGGAACCGGTATTCTCTCAACAGAGTTCTTCCGGCCCGGTGGCCTCTGCTTTGCCTCAACCTCCTCCGCAATCCAGCTTGTTCAAGTCAGCTCCGGAGCACTTTGAAGAAGGTGAGGTATCTGACCAAGAAGACGTCACTGACCATCCTGATCAAGAATCTCCAGATTTGGATAAGACATTGAGCGAAGATCAAAATTACAGAGAGACTGTTAGGGGAGTACGTGCTTTCATGGGCTGGTCGCATATCCCAGATCTTGAGTATACTCCAAGTTCCAAGTCAGACAATCCCTGGATTGGCCACCGGGCACAACCTGTAGGCAAGGTCTCTATCGACTTACCACCAGAGGACTGGCTTTGTAAGAAGCTTGAAAATTTAAATCTCGTCCTCATAGAAGGTTACCCGTCCAAGTCTACGGAACCGGGTGGACTTCATGTTGATCAGTATCTCCGCCCCCCCAAATCTCAGGCAAGGTGGTACGGTATTCATCCCGCTGAAAACAAAGACATCACTAGGCCGGGAAAATATGTTACTACTTGGCCCAATGACGCGGCGAAGTTGAACAGTTCCTTTGCCCGAATTGGTAAACCTGCTCTTGCTTCATCCCAACCCGCCTCCCGCCCTATTGCTCAGGATACGCTCCGGAAGTGGGAGAAAGCAGCAAAAGAGACCAGTTATATTTGTAACCAGTCCGCTGGTTTCAATAGGTGCATCACCAAGATACAGGACTCGTTTCAAGAACAGTTACAAATTCTTCAGACAGAGTTGGGAAAAGGAAAATCTTCCACAAAAGCTCAAGGTGCACTTGATGAATTACATTTCCTGTCTGCATTCAACCAAAATGTGAGTTTTGCGGTTGGCAAATCCCTCCAACACCTCTCAGATTTCACTTTTATACAAATGGCTAATTTAACTCTGGTCAGGAGGGATTCTTATCTTGAGCACCTAAAAGCTGGCGTCAAGCCAGATACCTTTTCCTCTCTCAGGAACTGTCCTCTGCAAACCAGGGCTTTGTTTCCGGACGACATTATCCGGAGGGCGGAAGATGAAATAGCAGCATTTGAGTCACATAAGCGTACCAACCAGCCCGGTCCGGGCCGTGGTGGGTTCGCCGGCACTCAGAAAAAGCAACACCGTTACCAGCCATATTCAACATGGAAACAGGACGATTCTGGAAACTCCGGGGCTCCCGGCAAAGAGATGCCTGCATGGAAAACATTTGGCAATCGCGGGAGAGCCCGTGGCAGAGGCAGGGGTGGTCAACCCGGTCGCGGTTCGCGCCCTGCCAGAGATGCTAAGGCGTATAAATGACAATCACTGCAAAGTTCCTCCGGAAGTAACATCCTGTCCGGAGTTTGGTGTTGTAAATGTAACAAAGACAAGTCTTCCTGTTCTTGTGAAAGACTCTGTAAATTGTCACAATGTTGTTCATCATGTACTTTCTGTAAAAAACATCAGGCAGCCACAAAAGAAAGGCATAAGTCCAATCTTAAACTCACAAAATACAATAAAGTATGTGAAAAGTGCTTCTTTTGTAAATCACTGTGTCTTTGCCCCAAGTGTGTCAAATGTCCTCAGTGTTGCAAATGTCCAATCAGTAGGGGGACGCCTACAAAATTTTTGGAAAATATGGGCTCTCAAGGGTGCAAACCCGAAGGTAGTATCCATTTTGAAAGAGGGCTATGTGCTTCCCTTCAAGGTCAGGCCTCCCTTAATAAGGGAACCCCTGATAGTAAGCGGCTATGCAAACCCCACCAGAGACTCCCACTTACAAGAAGCAGTGCAAGCTCTGATCAAGAAAAAGGCAGTAGAGAGGGTCAGGGTTCGAACCTCACTAGCCTTTTTCAACAGATTGTTCATTGTCCCAAAGCCGAACCAAAAGTGGCGGCCAATTTTGGATCTCAGTACTCTAAATCAGTTTTTATGCGTAAAAACATTCAAAATGGAGACTCCAGAGACAATCCGGACCTCTCTACAACAAGGCGAGTGGGTGTCATCAATAGATTTCAGCGACGCCTACTTCCACATTCCAATCCACTTCACATCCCGAAAATTCCTCAGGTTCCACTTCCAGAACCAGTCGTACCAGTTTCGGGCTCTTCCCTTTGGCCTCTCAACAGCTCCCATGGAGTTCACTGCTGTGGTCAAAGAGGTCAAGTTAATGGCTCAGTCACGGGGTATAAGAATCCACCAGTACCTAGACGACTGGTTGATTCGAGCCCCTACCAAAGAATCTTGCCACCAGGGAACCCAGTCCCTCCTAGCCCTTTGCCAGGAGTTGGGCTGGATGGTAAACATGCAAAAATCAGAACTGGAACCCCAACAAGTCTTCGACTTTGTAGGCTACCAGTACGACCTGCTCAACGGACTGGTCAGACCGACTCAAAACCGTTGGGAAGCCCTTCAACAAAAAATAACAGGGCTATTGCAGAGGAGATCTTGCCAAGTGAGAACTTTCATGTCTCTTATAGGCCTTCTCACTGCGACAGAAAAACAGGTGACCCTAGGCAGACTGCACATGAGACCTATTCAGTGGCACCTCAAGAAGCACTGGAGAGTCCCGGAATCTCTGGAAAAAGAGATCCCAATTCCGAGGTCTCTCCATCAGCACCTGCAGTGGTGGACCCAGGAGTCAAAGGTCCTAAAGGGTCAACCCTTACACCCCCTACAACACGCAATACAAATCTTTACAGACGCCTCAAAAGAAGGCTGGGGTGCTCACTTAGGCGACTTCACAGCAAGCGGGACTTGGTCAGTACCCGAAAGCAAATTACACATAAACTTCTTAGAGCTAAAGGCCGTGTTGTTAGCACTAAAAAGATTCCAACACTTAGTGCAAGGAAAGGTCGTCCTGATTGCCACAGACAACACCACAGTTGTGGCATACATCAACAAGGAGGGAGGTATGAGGTCAGGTTCACTGTGTGCCCTTCTTTGGCGGCTCCTATGTTGGTGCAATCTCAGACAAACAGTACTGAAGGCCAGACATATTCCGGGCCGTCTGAATGTAATTGCAGACAAGTTGTCTCGCCAGGGACAGGTCATTCAGACAGAGTGGTCCCTCCATCAGGAGATCTTCGACACCCTTTGCCGAACTTGGCATTATCCCCAAGTGGACATGTTTGCAACAAGGTACAACTGCAAACTAGTCCGGTTTGTGTCCCCAATTCCAGACCCGAAGGCCTGGTCAGTGGACGCTCTGACGCTGTCCTGGGAAAACCTGGACATGTACCTCTTTCCCCCAGTGTCTCTGATGGGGAAGGTGGTCAACAAGCTGTCAGACCATTGGTATCACAGAGCAATCCTGATTGCTCCGGGATGGCCAAACATGCCTTGGTTTTGGGACCTAGTGGAGCTGTCGGCCATGGTTCCTCTTTGTCTTCCACACCATCCAGATCTAGTGACCCAACCTTTCAACAAGGCACGTCACAGGGATCTGACAAGCTTAAACCTCCATGCCTGGCTCCTAGAGCCCAGACCATCAAGGAGCAAGGGTTTTCTAGCCCAGTGGCGGCAAGAATTGAGGCGCCTCAAAGACGTTCAACCAGAGCAGTCTACGAGGCAAAGTGGGCCCTTTTTGTTAGATGGTGCGAAACAAGTCAGGTGGACTTCAGGAACCCATCTATAAAACAAATAGCAGATTTCCTCCTGCATCTTTTCCAGGAGAAGAATCTCCAGCCCAGCACTATCGATGGTTACAGGTCAGCCATTTCAGACAAACTGGGAAATGCCTCGGTTAATGTTGGCAAGGATGACAATTTGACTAGACTGTTAGACAGTTTTCACAGAGATAGACCCAAAGGGCGCCGGGGGGTTCCTGCTTGGAACCTCTCCCTGGTTTTACACCAGCTTACAAAAGCGCCTTTTGAACCACTCAGAAAGGCTTCTCTGAAGCACCTTACTTTCAAAACTGTTTTTCTCCTAGCCCTGGCTTCGGGAAAACGCAGGAGTGAGATTCATGCTTGGTTAAACAAAAATATCAGACACCAAGCTGATTGGTCCAAAGTTTCCCTCTACCCTTCACCAAGCTTCTTGGCGAAAAATCACTTGGCAAAAGAGGGACCAGAGTGCGTGGCCCCTGTGGTCATCCCGGCCTTAGCCCCCACTCTGGATAAGTCTTTAAAGGAAGACAGATCCCTTTGCCCCGTTCGGGCTCTTCGCTACTACCTGGACAAAACGCAGGACCTAAGAACGGGAAAGGAGTTAGTTTTTGTTTCATTCAAACAAGGTTTTAACAAGGACATCTCTCCTGCCACTATCTCATCCTGGATCAAACAAACAGTGGTGTTGTGTTATGATCTCTCTGACCAAGATTCCTTGACCTTACATCAGGTTAAGGCCCATGATGTTAGGGCCTTTGCGGCCTCCAAAGCCTTTCAAGGTGGCATATCTCTGGACCAGATTCTAGCAGCATGCCACTGGAAGTCCCACAACACCTTTACACAGTTTTACCTTAAGGATGTTGCCTGGGCAGATAGGGAGCTTTTTCACTTGGGTCCTGTGGTGGCTGCCCAGCAGATCCACCACTAGTCCCCTAAGCTTCTTTGTATATAATTTTATATAGTGTACATACTAGTTAGTTTTAGGTATAGGCTCACCTTTAGCCTTGACCTTGGCTCCTCAAAGTCGTTTACTTCAGAATAATCCTCTGGGTATAGGACTTTCCCCACTCTTCCAGGTTAACCGTGGAATTTCTTTGCCTTGAACTCTTACTCTCTTCCTCCCCTCAGAGCAGTCAAAAGGGGGGGGGGGGGGGGGGGGGGGAGCAGGTGGGTCTAGTTACCCTTGAGACTAACATGTCTCCGCAAAAGGGGCTAGAACCTCGCACCTAAGCACAATATAAGAGTTCTCTCTCTCTAATCCTCAGAAGGCTGCCCTCCTTCCACTGGGTAGTTATTCTAGCTATCGTCTGGTAGGTAAGATGTATTAACGCAATGAAATTGCAAATTTTAATTAGTAAATTAAATTTTTATTAGTTAATACCTTACCTACCAGACGGGAAATTCCCACCCAGCCTTCCCCGCTTTCAGCCTTACAATTCAACCTTAGGGACGAAAAAGATGCTATGACGTCACGTCCCTCTGGCGAGTGAAGCAGGAACTAGGCCACCTGGCGAGTGGAGTGTAATGTACCGGTCCTGCCGGGGGTGAAACCCAGGACGTCTTTTCTTTCGTTTGGCGGGACCGGCTGGCGCCGGGCTATAGCTATCGTCTGGTAGGTAAGGTATTAACTAATAAAAATTTAATTTACTAATTAAAATTTGCAATTTAATGCATTAAAATTCATGAAATCATACACTAAATCAATTATAACTTGAAAAGTATTACATTTAGAGCACCTTGTTAAAATATGTTATCTTTAGTACATCTAGTTTATATGGCGGGAGATAAATGCATGCGTCAGAATGCTTGTTTCATATGTTATTCACCTATTTTGGGGTCAGCTATAATATAGTAAAATTTCAGTTTTATTGCGTTAATACAACTTACCTAGTGGACAGATGCATTTGTCCGGCGCTCTGCCGGTCACGCCAAACGTTAGAAAAAAACATCCTGAGCTGGGCTCTGGCCGGGACCGGTAGTGTCCTGTTCACTCGCCAGGTGGCTGTACAGCCTACCTGCCGGCATACTGCGCATGCGTGCGCATGCGCTCCTCCTCTTTTTGTTTGGGGCGTGAGGATTTGAAACGCTTGAAGTTTAAGAGAAACTATTTTAATTTTTTTATGTGTTTTACAAGTGAATTCTTGGCAAATTTGTAGTGAGTTATTGTGTTTATATATCATGGCATCCCCTGGAGATAAAAAATGACAGAGGCGAGGCGTATGCGGTCATATTATGGCCTCCTTTGATTTGCACAAACGCTGTGCCAGATGCCGTGACAAGGGCCTTGGAGATGATGACTGTGTTGCGAAAAATCTTGTTTTATTTGTGATGGGCTCACGGATGCCCAAAAGGATATGCTTGCTACCCCTACATATAAGATACGCAAGGACAAGAAGTCTGGTGTTTTGGTATCTCCGGAGCAAGTGACAGTCATTGCTTCTGTTGAAGATAAAGAACCAGTTTTTCAGCCGTCTCCTTCGGCAGCTCAGTCTGCTGCGCATGCGCAACCAGAGGATTCAAGTGCTAGTACGTCTTTTGTTACCTCTGATCAACTCCAACAAATATCGGATCAATGGGCTGAACAATTCGCCCGGTTTGAGGCATTACTCTCCAGGGGCAACGTGTTCTCTACCCCTAAATCGTCTGTCCAGCATGTGCCTTCCCATGCTCCCATTTCAGACACTCCCTTTATTCCCCCTTCTGCCCGGCTCACCGGTCCGGTGGAGTTCCCGGCAGAAGGTGAGGTTGATAAACAACAGGACAGTATCACTGTTCAAAGGGATGTAAAGGAACAGAAGAAGTCACGCAAGTCCCGTAAAGACACTAAAGATGATAAACGTTCAAAGAAAAGGCAAGTGTCTCCTTCCCCGGATGTTGGGACCCTTCATTCTAAAGCAGTACCGGTCCCTGTTAAACCACCGGTTCAGGCTCAAGTCACCTCCGGTCCGGAGGTAGTGCCTAAGCTGAAATCTAAGCCTGCTCCACTGTCTACTATGTCTTCTGACCCGGAACAGTCAGAACTCTTTCTTCCCGGTACAACCGGTCCAAGTTTTGCTCAACCCGGTCCCTCCGGTCAAGTTCCCCCAGTAGTTCAAACGTCATCTCTCTTTGGGGACTCCACTGTTTCTGATGCTTACCGGGCTCCACCGGAGCCGGATTCTTTGGACATTGACCCTCCTCATTCTGAAGCCAGCTATTCCGAGGATCAGGTGTCTGATGAAGGTGAAATATCCTCTGATACCCTGGACAGGCCTGAACAGACAGAAGATATGAACTATAGAGAGACAGTTAGATCCATCCGGTCTTTTATGGGATGGAATCATATCCCTACATTTGAAAGTGACCTCAGTGAGCCTGACAAGAGTAATAATCCCTGGAAAGGGAAGCTACCTAAGAGACCTGCCCGCATCTCCGTAGCCATGCCACCGGACGACTGGCTCTGTCAGAAGTTGGAAAAGTTGAACACAGTGGTGGCGGAAGGTTATCCTTCCAGGTCTCAAGATTTGGCTGGCTTAAAGAAGGATCATTTTATTGCGAAAAATACACTGACCATTTCCTGACCATTGCTATATGTTGGTGCCATCCAACTCACTGGCCAACGTTGAGAAACGTTTTAAGAAACCTTAAGAGGCCAGTGAGTGAGAGTGAACTAGCATGTCCACCTAGTGGTCATGTGACCACGCTAGTAAACAACCTTCATTATTTTTGTTGGCCATCCTAGAGTGTGGATGTGTTATTTTAATTTGGATTTTTATAAAGTTTTTGGAGTTTTTGTGGGAATTTGAGTTCTGTGGTAAGGCATCTGTGTTGACAATGTCTTCTCAGGACGAATTTAAGACAAAAGGACAGAGAAAAAGACTTTTGTGGCCATTTTTTGGTGGATGTTTGACCACTATTTTAAGATGGCGGCATGGATGTATCGTCGTTGGATGAAGACTTTCTTCTTCTCAGAATTCTTCAAAAGGCTCGTGTTTCTTGAGACCAGTTATTTTATTTTTCACTTGATTGAAGATTTACAACTTTTTAATTCTGAAACTGTTGGCAGTCATTCTAGCTCCGACAGGGACAGTTTATATGTTTATATGTTGCTAGGCGACTAATGGAGGCAACCTGAAGAGAGGAGACAATTCGATTGTCATTGGCTATTCTCACGTCGGGTTCTAAAAGCCAGGCGTTTTGTGGTAGTCAACATCTCACCGCGACGATCTCACTCGAATGGGTGTCCGGTGGGATTCCCTGGTGAGAGCAGACATCTTAGTTTCTCATTGGTTGCTGCATCGTGGACAAGTTCCGGATGCAGAAGCGATCGTCACAGCTTCTAATTCTTCCGTCAGGTTCAGTCGGAACTTTTCACGGAGGAAAATACCTGCATGACGTCATCCGAAGACAATCGAGTTTCCATACCTCCCAAAAGGTCAGAAATCGGTTTGTCAGTTTCCCGGAGCTGTGATTCATCTCAGTAATTGGCTTTTGTTTCTGTGATTTTTTACCGGTTTTTCAGCTGGTCTGAAACCGTCACCGGTACATATGAACTTGTAACCATTGTCAATTTATTATTCAGGAGTACAGGTTCTCTGGTTTCTGCTACAGAGAGCATGTTAAGGCCTGGATAATTTTTTGAAGTGGTCTAGCAGGACCTCTGGCAGGACGTCTTCAAGGAGCTAAGGATTAACAGGAGCTCACAGAGTTTCTTTTTTGCCTTGGGCTGTGTGCAGAGTTTTTTGCAATTACAGTCCTCAGTGATCAGGAATTTTTTGTTGGGCAGTGCTGGGATCAGTTCTCCAACTTGTTATTCAACAGGAGTGTTACAAGTCGTACTTTTCTCTATCTTATCTCTTAGATGAGTTTGGTAGAATTAAGAGTGCATTTTTCACTTTTAATGAGGTTTTCTCCTGCTGAACTTTTGGTCAGATGTCCAGGGAAACTTCATTTTGTGATCTCAGGTGTATAGTGTTTCTTCTGTTTGGGAAGGAGCAAACTCCTACACATGGCTAGAAAGGGGATTAGTGCCCAGGGCACTTTTCTTCCCATTATGATACTTTATCCTCCAACTCTGTTACAAAACTCTCCTCTGAAGATTTAGAGAGGTTAGGAGTAATCTTTAGGAGTAGTGTTTGTCCACTAGTGCAGATATACTACACCTTACATCTCAACATAGTAAGAGGATAATCTTCAACCATTCTTTACCTTTCACAGAGGCAACAGTACTTATTCATGTTCCTAAAGCAGTTGTGGACATGTGTTTTAAGAATAAATGAATAAAATGCGGGAGACATCAGTTTGCATAAAAGCTGTGTATGAAATGATCGACAAAAGGGCGATAACACCAGTAAGATGGTGATATCGCTACAATTTTACAGTTTATCGGTTGTGATAAGCTGGGAAGAGATGGCTACCACTAATAGTTGAGGTAAATAAGCCTAATTAAGTACCTTATTTTCATATTGTTGGGTTTTCGCGAATTGTTACTTGTAAGTGAATGGGTGTGTTAACGCGTTTCCTTACAGTTGCATTCTTCCATAGCCAGATTCACGCGAATTGTTATCTTCACTTCCCTGTTGATGACAGTTCACACCGGTTCACTATGTTAGTCCATGGTGAGGTTGTGGGATCTATAAGAACGCATCATGCTTTACCAGTATATAGACCATTTCATTGCTTTGCTCTTGGAAATGGTTTATTTTCGACTTTACTATTGTATTAACGGATAGTGAACCTGATGGCTGCAGTAGAAGGCATTGGGTTTCACCAGCTTATATAAAAAAAAAACAAAAAAAAAAAACAAAAAAAAAAAAACTTCTTGGCTAATACACCAGGATTTTTAGTTTGGATTGCAGATTACACCTTAGGGTACATCTTTACTCATAGCAAAGCATCTTCTCCGGCTAATGGTTTCTAAGGAAGCCATTTCTTTGGTGGCGGTATGGCTTCATAGGAGAAAACAGTGCCATTGGGTTATTTGTTTATCAGGTAACCCCAAGGCTATCTGCTAATGTACCACAGATACCACACATAATACACAGATAATGTACCAGTTTTTCTGTTCTCAGGTTCCATCTTCAGTGGTGGAACGACTTTTCAATTTGCAGGAGCTTCCATTACTTCATCAGAAGGAGCACAATCTCCTTCTGTTATTAGATGCTTTCTTTAAGGGTTGGGATGCACAATTATGGCATCAAACAGCCAGTGGTCTGTTGTATCATGAGGGGTCAAGACTCCACATTAACAGGGCTACTACCTTTAGAATCATTTGGAGGTCTGATTCGGATTCTGAATCTGTTGATTTCCCCAGATATTTCTTCAGTGGTTTCCTATCTGAACAGGTAGGGAGGTACCCACTTTCAGGAATTTGTTTCCTTATCTGAAGAATCATTCCTTGGATGAATGCCATGGGTTCAGATTCAGGCATATCACTTCCCAGGGTATACAAATATTCCAACAAATTCTTTGTTCATGAAAGTCAAGATGATTCAAATTGAATGTGTTTTGGATGACTTTTGAATCTTCTATTCTGATTCAGGTGTTCAATCAAATCTGTCTTTGATTACAATCACCAATGATGGGTTTGTTTTGCAACTAGTTTGAACCACAAGCTTGTCTTTTTCAACTTTTCTTGGGATGGACTGGACAGTTTGTTTGGTCCTTTGACCTTGATTCTTCAGGTGATGCAGGTGAATCATTTGGCTTCTAAGGCTTCTTTGGTTTGCAACCTGTAGTCATTCCTGCTTTGGAACCTTCTTTAGATCTTGCTTTGGTCAAGATAGGTTTCTTTGTCCAGGGAGAGCCTTGAGAGGTTATCTGGATAAGTCAAAGATCTCAGGAAAGGCAAGAAAATTCTTTTTGTACCTAGTAAGAAGGGCTACTCCAAGATTTAGGTGCAGAATCCTCTGGATGGCATCAGAGTGGCTAGGGATGTCTTATCTTTGGGATCTGGTGGATCTATTCCACAAAGGTTCCTTTTAAGGCTTCCCTTGCTGGTGAGTTCAATCATTATGCCATTGGTATCCAACAACCTGAATCTTAAGCTTCCAGTGTATGTGTTTCCTTTCTTAGACTGTGGGGCTTGGGGAACAGGTCCATTCTCATTTCTTGGGAGGATCTGGACAGCTTTGTGTTTGTTCCAGTGGCTCTCATTCCTCAGGTGACTCAAGATGATCACCTACAGGTGCAGAATCATCATGATTGCACCAGGATAGCCAAGATTCTTCAGGTGATTTAGAAGATGACCACCTTCAGTTGCAGATTCATCATGTTTGAATCATGATGGTCATGGTGGATGTTCTTGGTTGTGGGACCTGGTAAATCTATGCACATCTGAGGCTTCTTGGTGGTGAACTTCTCAGATACTACTTTTCTAGATGTAGCAAATTTCCTTAATTATTTCTTTAAGGAAAGGAATCTTAAGCCATCTACTATTGCTGGTTACAGAATAACAATGGTAGATTGCTTTCCTTGAAGGGGAATAAGTCTCTAGAACTCTTCAGCTGTATAGATTGTTGACATATTTCTATAGAGACAATCCAGTAGCCAATAGGTTAAGCCTTCTTTTCCTTTTGTCTCTGGTCTTGTTTGGTCTCACCAGACAGCCTTTTGAGCCTTTGGGGAAGATTTCTTGGAGGTTATTAACTTTCAAGACAGTCTTTCTTTTGACTTTGGCATTAGGCAAAGGAAGAAGGGTATTCTCGTTGGCTTTGTCTTCCCTTACTTTGAATAAGTATTGCTCACAAGTGGCTCTGGCCATTTATTAGCCAAAATTCAGTTGGCTTCGGATGGGCCTACTTCAGTTAAGCCGGTCGATATGCCAGCTCTCAATCACTGGGACAGCAGTTTTATTCAAGATAGATCTCTTTGTCTTGTGAGGTTTTGAAATACTTTTACTTGGGACTAAGGATTCAATGAGGAATTATTATGTCTTGTCTGTGCCTAGTTAAGAAGGCTTTACAGCAGATATTTTCAGGTCAACTATCTTTTCTTGCTGTAGGCAGACTAGCATTTTGACTGAGGAGAAGTCAAATTCTGACTCTCAACAGCAGCGAGTCAAAGCAAGAATCTTTGGGTTTTAGGATAGTGTTTCTGTATATGAATTTTCAGATGCCAGTTACTGGAAACCATAACTTTTTCACCAATTTTCAGTCTCACCTGCTTGGTTTGCTTGTGGTCAGACTTTGATATTGTGTCCTACAGTTTGTTATCTTATAAGTATATGTGTGATACTTATTTTGATACTTTAGTATACATTTGCATCTGTATGTCTGTCATACTATCTGTCTTTTTATTAGGCAGAATTGTTGACTTCATTCAGGCTTGGAATTACACAATATGCTGATGACACTTCCAATATTTGTGTCACCTGTGTGGGTGTTGGATGTTTGTCTAGATACAGCATTCAACTGTGACAGTGACTGTCAGTTTGTGAGAACTTCAACTACATACTATGATTTAGGGGATCTGTGTGGTATGTGGTGACTGTTGGAAGTTTATATGTTGTGGTATGCATGTAAATTTCAATGTAAACTTCTCATAATGTTTTAGTTGTAGGCTAGGTAGTGAGTCTCTGTTATGATTGCTTCCTTCCTACAACAGCAACAACAACAGCAACAAGGCTGTGTTGTTTTGTAGTGCTCAACAGTTCCACTGCCTCATCTGGGAGGTTAGTTTGGATCTGAATGCCTATAGGTTTGTGCTGTGTATGATAGCTGTGCAGAGTGGTGTACTGGGTCTTTAAATTCTAGTACTGCCCTCCTTCCATGAAGGCTGCATTCAGCAATGGTCAGGAAATGGTAAGTGTATTTTTCGCAATAAAATTGAAAAATTTTGTTGTAATTTTAATTTTTATTAGATAAATACTTACCATTTCCTGACCAGGATAGTCCCCCCCTGCCTCCCCGCAGATTCAGTACTAGGGGAGTATTTTCTGCAACAAAAATAATGAAGGTTGTTTACTAGCGTGGTCACATGACCACTAGGGGGACATGCTAGTTCACTCTCACTCACTGGCCTCTTAAGGTTTCTTAAAACGTTTCTCAACGTTGGCCAGTGAGTTGGATGGCACCAACATATAGCAATGGTCAGGAAATGGTAAGTATTTATCTAATAAAAATTAAAATTACAACAAAATTTTTCAAATTTGTGAAGGTTCCGAAATCACAAAATAGATGGTACCAGATGCATATGATCAGACCGGAGGGCCCGCATAGGCCGGGAAAGACCTTGTTTAGTTGGCACAACTCAGAAGCAAAGGTGAATTCTCAATTTCCCCGCATTGTGAAAGCGTCTGCTTACCCTTCCACAGGACCCCCGTCGCGCCCTATTTCTCAGGAATACTTGCGCCGGTGGGAAAGGTGCGCCAGGGAAAATTCATACATAGTGAATCACGCAGCAGGCTTTAACCGTTGCACTAGTGAGTTACAGGAACGCATGACTGGCCATGTCAATATGCTTCATGCCAGAATTAACAAGGGAAAAGCACCCAAAGAGGTATCTACTGCCCTCTCAGACTTGAAAGACCTTACTGCCTTTCATCAAAATGTTTCTGTGGCCATGGGTACTGCACTTCAACACCTGGCGGACAGTCTCTTTGTGCAAATGTCCAACTTGTTTTTACTACGTCGGGACTCTTACCTTGATCATGTCAAGAACGGGATCAAACCTGATACATCTAACCAGTTGCGTAATGCTCCGTTATTCGGGCTTGGATTATTCCCTGATGCCGTTATACGTACAGCAGAGCAAGATATTGCCAGTCATCACTCCGCCGGTTCTGTTCCCAGACCCGGTCCGGGTGCTGCCCAACAGACCGGCTGGAGATCTTCTCACAGGTACCGCCCCTATAACAGCAGGGAAAGTAGGAATACTGGTACCGGAGATCAGGACCGTCAGGCTTGGAGACAGTTTAGCCGCTCTAGAGGTCGGGGTCGTGGCAGAGGACGTGGTTCCAATCCCCGTTTCTCTAAATCCAGAGGTTACAAGCAATATAAATGACAATTACCTATTGTGTCCAACTCCCTCAACATCAGTACTTGCAAAGTTGGACAAAATGACCTTAAACAAGACTGTAAACTCAGAAGTAATAGACAGTCCATGTTCAAAGACAGTTCACCAGACACCAAGTTTATCTTTTCAAAATGTGTCTTATCTTGCTGTCGATCATGTTCATTCTGTTTGTTTCCAAGGGCAACCGCAAAAGAAAGGTATAAGTCCCTGTATACCAAAGAGAAAAATAAAAGATGTGAAAGGTGTTTTTTGTGCAAATCAATGTCTTTTTGCCCCACATGTTCCAAATGTCCCCAATGTTGCCCCAAGCTTGGCTGTAGGGGGCAGACTGCAAAAGTTTTGGCAAGTTTGGCTCACTCTGGGGGCGAATCCAAGGGTGGTCTCGATTTTGCGAGAGGGATACACGCTACCCTTCAAAACCAGACCACCTCAGACCAGATCCCCTGTGATCAAGAGTGGTTATGCTCACCCCGGGAAAAGCAAGGCCTTGGTTCAGGCATTAACAGACCTCATAAACAAGTTGGTAGTAGAAAAGGTGGTCATAAGATCCTCCCTGGCCTTTTACAACCGCCTCTTTCTGGTACCAAAACCGAATCAGAGATGGAGACCTATCTTGGACCTCAGCCATCTAAATCTTTTCTTGAAACCAGGCACCTTCAAAATGGAAACTCCGGAAACAATAAGGTTGTCTCTCCAAAAGGGGGAGTGGGTAACGTCGCTGGATTTCAGCGACGCTTATTTTCATATCCCTATCAGTCAGAGATCACGAAAGTACCTCAGGTTCTTTCTGGGAAGCAAAGCTTATCAATTCACGGCCCTTCCTTTCAGGCTCGCCACAGCTCCGCTGGAATTTACCAAGGTAGTCAAGGAGGTGAAACTGATGGCTCAAGCACGGGGTATCCGGATCCACCAGTACCTCGACGACTGATTAGTCAGAGCCCCGGACCAGGAAACTTGCCAGTTACATACCCAGACCCTCTTGGCCCTGTGCCACGAACTAGGGTGGGTGGTAAACATGGTGAAATCGGAACTTACGCCTCAACAGGTTTTCAATTTCGTAGGTTACCGGTTCGACCTGCTGTCGGGTCGAGTGTTGCCCACTCAGGACAGATGGATCGCTCTTCAGCAGAAACTACAGTTCATCAAAGGCAGGGACTGTTGTTCAGTCCGACAGTTCATGTCCTTCATCGGGCTGCTTACTGCCACAGAAAAGCAAGTGTGGGCCGGCCGTCTTCACATGAGACCGGTTCAGTGGCATCTAAAAAGACACTGGCATGTGCCGGAGAGCCTGGAGAAGATTATTCCGGTTCCCCTCTCTCTTCATCCACACCTGGATTGGTGGTTGGACAAGACCAATGTGCTAAAAGGGCAACCTTTGCACCCTCTTTAGCACGCCCTACAAATATTTACAGACGCCTCAAACGAAGGCTGGGGCGCACACTTAGGGGGATCCACAGCAAGAGGCGTTTGGTCAGAATCCGAAAGTCGCCTCCATATCAACTTCTTGGAACTCAAGGCAGTTCTTCTGGCTCTCAAGAGTTTCGAGAAGCAGTGCAAGGGACAGATTGTTCTCATAGCAACCGACAACACGACTGTAGTGTCTTACATCAACAAAGAGGGCGGTATGAGATCAGGGTCTCTCTGTGCCCTACTTTGGCGACTCCTATCCTGGTGTCATCCCAGGAAGATAATTCTGCAGGCCAGACACATTCCGGGTCGCTTGAATGTCATAGCAGACAAGCTATCCCGGCACAATCAGGTGATCCAGACCGAGTGGTGCCTGTCTCAACAGGTGTTCAATCGCTTGTGCTCCAACTGGGGCCAACCGCAGATAGATCTTTTTGCCACCCGATTCAATCACAAGCTTCCCAAGTTTGTCTCTCCGGTTCCGGACTCGACAGCTTGGGCGGTGGATGCTCTCAGCCTATCATGGAGCAACCTGGACGTGTATGCCTTTCCTCCAGTCTCCCTTCTCAGGTCAGGTCATATCCAAACTGGTGAATCAGGGCTTTCACAGGATGATATTAATCGCTCCGGGTTGGCCAAACATGCCTTGGTTTTGGGATCTGATCAGTCTATCAAGTCAGATTCCCGTCAGTCTTCCCTTGGAGAAGAACCTGTTGACTCAACCGTTAAACGGCCTTCTCCACAGGAACTTGAATCATCTAAATCTGCATGCTTGGCTCCTAGAGCCTCGTCCATTAGGCGACAAGGGTTTTCTGAGGAGGTGGCAGCAAGAATTGAAGCTCCTCAAAGAAGTTCAACCAGAGCGGTCTATGAGTCAAAGTGGGCCATTTTTGTTAAGTGGTGCGAATCCAACCAGGTGGACTTCAGGTCACCCTCTCTGAAACAAGTGGCCGATTTTTTGTTGTATCTTTTTAAGGAGAGACAGTTACAACCCAGTACTGTAGAAGGCTACAGAACAGCCATTGCCGATATGGTGGGTAACGACCTGGTTCAATTTGGCAAGGATGAAAGCCTGACTCGCTTGTTGGACAGTTTCCATAGAGACAAGCCGAAAGGCAGGCGGGGAGTCCCTGCGTGGAACCTTTCATTAGTGCTCCACCAATTGACCAAAGCTCCTTTCGAACCCATGCGGAAGGCCTCTCTTAAACATTTGACCTTTAAGACGGTTTTCTTATTGGCCTTGGGTTCCGGCAAAAGGCGGAGCGAAATCCATGCATGGTTGTACCGCAACATCAGGCATCAGGAAAACTGGAGTCAGGTCTCCCTATATCCCTCTCCCGGTTTTTTATCTAAAAATCAACTAGCGCGGGACGGACCAGCTGCTGTGGCACCGGTTGTCATTCCCGCGTTGGCTCCATCATTGGACAGGTCCCTCAAGGAGGACAAGTCACTCTGCCCGGTAAGGGCCTTGCATTACTATTTAGACAGGACCAAGGACTTACGCTCGGGCAAAGATCTGGTGTTTGTGTCGTTCCGGAAGAGCTTTCAGAAGGACATTGTTCCAGCTACTGTTTCTTCCTGGATCAAGCAAATTGTGTTGTTGTGCTATCAGCTTTCCGATCATGAGGCTCAAGCGATACATCAGGTTCGGGCTCATGATGTTCGGGCCTTTGCTGCCTCCAAAGCCTTTCAGGGCGGGGTTTCCTTGGATCAGATCCTATCAGCTTGCCATTGGAAAGCCCACAGCACTTTTACACAATTCTACCTGAAGGACCTAGCCTGGGCAGATTCAGAACTGTACCACCTAGGTCCTGTGGTAGCTGCTCAGCAGATCCACGAACATAAGTAGTAGATCTACTCCTGCTTGTATATAGTGTACATATGTCTTTGGGTTTTTTCTCATTCATTATATAAAAAACAACAAAAAAACCTCCACTATCCTTTGCTACTGGATTGCCATGACCCAAAGTGGATCCAGGAGCTTCTGAAGGATGGTGTTTCTTTGCTCCTGTTCTTCTTCCTCATTCATGAATTTTGTTAGTTCATGCCCTCATTAGTCTCCCTGCGCATTCGGGTCAAATTTGTGCACAGACTGTTTCCTTTTGGAAAATTCAGGGGGGGGGGGGCAAGGGTGTTTTGGTCCTTAGAGGTTGGTTTATTTAACCAGTACCGGACGCACCCGTTGTACTATTGTCTATATGGGTTCCCCTTATTTGGCTACCCTCCATCCAATGGGTAGTCATTCTGCATCTGTCCACTAGGTAAGTTGTATTAACGCAATAAAATAGAAAATTTATTAGTAAATTAAATTTTTATAAGTTAATACCTTACCTAGTGGACAGGGGGAGTCCCACCCTACCTTCCCCGCTATCATAACCAAACAAAGGGTCGTAAGGTAGACAACAAAAAGAGGAAGAGCGCATGCGCACGCATGCGCAGTATGCCGGCAGGTAGGCTGTACAGCCACCTGGCGAGTGAACAGGACACTACCGGTCCCGGCCAGAGCCCAGCTCAGGACGTTTTTTTCTAACGTTTGGCGTGACCGGCAGAGCGCCGGACAAATGCATCTGTCCACTAGGTAAGGTATTAACTTATAAAAATTTAATTTACCATTAAATTTTCTAATCTGTAGCTCATGGCATAGTTGAGTAATAGCTACTTTGAGGTTATCACTGTTGAGTAAATCACTTATAACTTGAAAACTATTGCATTTACAGAAATTTGTGTAAATATGTTATTCAGCTACTTTTGGGTCAGCTATAACATAGTGAAATTACAGACCTGTAGCTCATGGCACAACTGAGCAATAGCTATTTTCAGGTACTGTATGTTGAGTAAATCAGTTGTAACTTGAAAAATATTGCATTTGGAGTATTTTGTTAAAATATGTTGTTCACCTACTTTTGGGTCAGCTATAACATAGTGAAATTACAGACCTATAGCTCATGGCATAGCTGAGTAATAGCAACTTTTAGGTTATCACTGTTGAGTAAATCACTTATAACTTGAAAAGTATTGCATTTAGAGTATTTTGTTTCACTATGTTATTCACCTATTTTGGGGTCAGCTATAACATAGTAAAATTTCAGACCTGTAGCTCATGGTATAGCTGAGTAATAGCTACTTTTAGGTTATCACTGTTGAGTACATCACTTATAACTTGAAAACTATTGCATTTAGAGTATTTTGTTTCAATATGTTATTCACCTATTTTGTGGTCAGCTATAACATAGTAAAATTTTAGACCGGTAGTTCATGGCATAGCTGAGTAATAGCTACTGTGAGGTTATCACTGTTGAGTAAATCATTTATAACTTGAAAACTATTGCATTTACAGTATTTTGCTTAAATATGTTGTTCACCTACATGTAGCTCATGGCATAGCTGAGTAATAGCTACTTTTAGGTTATCACTGTTGAGTAAATCACTTATAACTTGAAAACTATTGCATTTAGAGTATTTTGTTTCACTGTGTTATTCACCTATTTTGGGGTCAGCTATAACATAGTAAAATTTCAGACCTGTAGCTCATGGCATAGCTGAGTAATAGCTACTTTGAGGTTATCACTGTTGAGTAAATCATTTATAACTTGAAAAGTATTGCATTTACAGAAATTTGTGTAAATACGTTATTCAGCTACTTTTAGGTCAGCTATAACATAGTGAAATGACAGACCTATAGCTCATGGCACAACTGAGGAATAGCTATTTTCAGGTACTGTATGTTGAGTAAATCAGTTGTAACTTGAAAAATATTGCATTTGGAGTATTTTGTTAAATATGTTGTTCACCTACTTTTGGGTCAGCTATAACATAGTGAAATTACAGACCTATAGCTCATGGCATAGCTGAGCAATAGCTATTTTCAGGTTCTCACAATTGAGTAAATCAGTTGTAACTTGAAAACTATTGCATTTACAGTATTTTGCTTAGATATGTTGTTCACCTACTTTTGGGTCAGCTATAATATAGTAAAAATTCAGACCTGTAGCTCATTGCATAGCTGAGTAATAGCTACTTTGAGGTTATCACTGTTGAGTAAATCAGTTGTAACTTGAAAACTATTACATTTAGAGTATTTTGTTTAAATGTTATTCACATAATTTTTGGTCAGTTATATCATAGTGAAATTGCAGACCTCTATGTCATGCTATAGCTGAGCAATAGCTACTTTCAGGTTCTCACTATTGAGTAAATCATTGTATCCACTGGATAGCCGCAGTGTGTAGAGAGATTTCACCATTACCGCTTTAATGAAAAAAATATTATAGCTAGCCTTCTCAAGTTTGCAGAATATATTAATAACCATAAAATGTTGCCTGGGAATATTTTTGAAAAACAAGATGGCCGCCAGGGACGTTTATTCGACTTTAAACAAGGACTTTTGTTGGCCCTCTAGAGGAAAGGGTATTATAGGTCGAGATCTCAAATTCGCAGGATATGTTCCTCATTATAAAATCTTGACTGGGAATATTTTTGGCCTTATTTTGAAAAACAAGATGGCCGCCACAGGTGTTTCTTTGTCAGTCATGAAAAGTGCTTATATCTCCCTTATTATTGGTAGAGGTTTGGGATAGTAAACCAACTTGTAGGAAATCATGGGCTGGGAATCTTTTGGTGTGGTCAGATTTGACCTTTGACCCCTCCAAGGTCAAACGAGGATAGCCAAACTTAAAAGTGCTTATAACTCACTTATTTTTGGTCCTAGAGGTTTGGGATGGTAAACAGACATATAGGAAATCATGGGCTGGGAATCTGTTGATGTGGTCCGATTTGTCCTTGGACCTCTTTTTCAAGGTCAAACGAGGATAGCCAAACTTAAAAGTGCTTATAACTCGCTTATTATTGGTCTTAGAGGTTTGGGATGGTAAAACAACATATAGGAAATCATGGGCTGGGATTCTTTTGGTGTGGTCAGATTTGACCTTGGACCCCTCCTTCAAGGTCAATTGAGGATAGCCAAACTTAAAAGGGCTGATAACTCGCTTGTTATTAGTCCTACAGGTTTGGGATGGTAAACCAACCTACAGGAAATCATGGGCTGGGAATCATTTGGTGTTGTCGGATTTGACCTTGGACCCCTCCTTCAAGGTCAAACAAAGATAGCAAAACTTAAAAGTGCCTATAAATCGCTTGTTATTGGTTCTAGAGGTTTGGGATGGTAAACCATCCTATAGGAAATCATGGACTGGGAATCTTTTGGTATGGTCAGATTTGACCTTTGGACCCCTCCTTCAAGGTCAAATAAGTAGAGCCAAACTTAAAAGTGCCTATAACTCGCTTATTATTGGTCCTAGAGGTTTGGGATGGTAAACCAACCTATAGGAAATCATGGGCTGGGACTGTTTTTGTGTGGTTGGATTTGACCGTGGACCCCTCCTTCAAGGTCGTACGAGGATACTGCATTTGCAGTATTTCTTTAAATATATTTTAACCTACTCTTTACACTTAAACAGTTACCTTGTTACTTTCCTTCATAATACCATTTGCAGGGCACAACTTTTTTGTCCTTTCCTTCTGTCAGGTTCAGAATTTCTTTTTAACATGCTGTTCAATTACCATTTACTATACTTCTGTACAGCACTTTCCCTGATAATTATGCTTTCCTCTCATTATTACCTTCACAAATCAAAAACACTCAGTCAGCTGACATTTCACACTTAATGCTGACTACATTGCATGGAAACTATTGAAAATGGCTTTGGGGGTTGAGTACATGATGGAGCACCAGCATCCAGGCTTACCAGTTACAGATCTTCATTGAAGGTCATCAACTGACCGCCAAAGTACCTGACCGAGGGTCATTTTTGGCCCTCTATTTGTTTGTTTATTTGTGAATTAGATAACTCAAAAACTGACAGACAAATTTTGATAAAATTTGCAGGATATGTGCAAAATGGTAAAAGGAAAATTGATTAAATTTTGGGAGTCATCCGGATTACTGTCTGGATCTTCTGGATCCATGAAATTTAATTTTTAAAGACAGGTAACCCAAAAACTTATGGGTGCATTTTGATGAAATTTTCAAGAAATGTCCTAAATGAGATGAGAAACAAGTGATTAGCTTTTGGGAGTGATCTGGATCAATGTCTGGATCATCTGGATCCAGGCTGCCAGATGTGTTTGTGTGCGAGATAGCTCAAAAACTTACGGACGGATTTTGATGAAATTTTCAGGATATGGCTGAAAAGGTAACAGAATGAAATGATTGAATTTTGGAAGTGATCCGGATCACTATATGAATCTTCTGGATCCGTGAAATGTAATTTTTAAAGACAGATACGTCAAAAAGTTATGGATGGATTTTGATGACATTTTCAGCAAGTGATCTAAATGGTGCGAGGAACAAGTGATTAGATTTTTGGAGTGATCTGAATCACTGTCTGGATCATCTGGATCCAGGCTGCCAGATGTGTTTGTGTACAAGATAGCTCAAAAACATATGGACGGATTTTGATAAAATTTTCAGGATATGTCTGAGAAGGTAAAAGAATGAAATGATTGAATTTTGGAAGTGATCCGGTTCACTATATGGATCTTCTGGATCCATGCAATGTAACTTTAAAGACAGATACCTCAAGAAGTTATGGATGGATTTTGATGACATTTTCAGCAAATGGCCTAAATGGTGCGAGGAACGAGTGATTAGATTTTGTGAGTGATCTGGATCATCTGGATCCAGGCGTGCAGATGTATTTGTGTACAAGATAGCTAAAAAACTTCTGGACGGATTTTGATGAAATTTTCAGGATATGTCTGAAAAGGTAAAAGGATGAAATGATTGAATTTTGGAAGTGATCCGGATCACTATATGGATCTTCTGGATCCATGAAATGTAATTTTTAAAGACGGATACCTCAAAAGTTATGGATGGATTGACATTTTCAGCAAATGGCCAAAATGGTACAAGGAACAAGTGATTACTTTTTTGGAGTGATCTGGATCTCTGTCTGGATCATCTGGATCCAGGCTGCAACATAATTTTAGGATGAATTTTGATGATATTTTTAGGATATGTTAGAAATGGTAAAAGGAAGAAGTGGTAAAAGGAAGAAATGATTCAATTTTGCGAGTGATCTGGACCACTATCTGGATCTTCTGGATCCATGAAATATAATTTTTATTGCGTTAATACATCCTATCCAATGGACAATATGCTTAACCGGTCTGCGCAGACCGGCCTGCCAAACGTCGGAAAAAGACGTCATGTGTTTCCACCGGTTGGCCGGTCCGTAGTACTGTGCACTCCCCAGATGGCGCCTCGTACTTCCTTCCTGTCTAGACAACCGGACGTCATAGCATCTTTTTCATTTGGCGCGTGTACTGTGCAGACGTATTTTCAACATCTCCAGATAATTTAAGGAAAAGTGTGCATTATGATGGATTTTCAACCTTATATGTGGATATTTTCAGTACTGAAGTATTATCTACTGATCAAGCACGGATATACATTTAGAAATCTGCTGGAAACGCTGCCTAGTTGACTCAATTTATTTTTGATGATAGGGGAGTAATCGACAAGAAATATGAAGGCAGCCATTTTTTGCTAGTTTCCTCCCATTCAACCATTGTGTTGTTAGGGGCAGATCGACAATATAGAGAATTTATGGATTTACAGGTATTTTTATCCGTGTCTTTTGTTTGAATGTACCGTCTATAACCTTCCAGCTACAATCACGGAAAACCTCAGTCTACGTAGTTTTGAACACTGTAAATAGAAGGAATTCCCCATGAAAGATGCATTCTTCATCAGAGCGCACTGGTAAAGACTTCTCTGCTGTAAAGCATGAGTCACACCAGCCTAGCTCGAGTAATTTTTAAGCGTCCCTGAAAGGGCGCTTATTTGTTTTCGCCTCAGTTTCCTCGCCGCCGCCGCATTATGGTCTCCCTTGAATATCTCCCTTATTATTAGAAGGTTTCAAACCATATTTGGCTCTTATATACCTTAGGCGTGGGAAAAATTTTTTGCATGCTTAAATTTGACCTTTGACCTTTATGAAGGTCACATAATCAAAAACAATTTTTTTAAGTATACCCCCCGTCATCGCAGTTCATTAAAAACTACTTGCTACATAGCCTTATAATTTGACACACCTGTTCATAATATCAAAAACGCGAGCTGATTAGATTTTGGGAGCAATCCCTTGAAAAATGTCTCATTTATGGGTGATTTCCTCACACCTTCCAATCTGAGAGCCTTAAATTTAGGTCAACCCCCCTATTATCTTCTTAAGTATTGCATTTAGAGCCATAAAATGTATTGGGAGGTAATAGGAAACCATATGTGGAGAGTCTAAATAGCCGGTCAGTTTTACCCCACGGCCCCCCCTTATGGGTCAAACTGGGGTCATAAAATAGCAGATTTTGAGTTTTTGCCTTATATCTCCTTTATTGTTGCTTTTATAGCTTCAGAATGTATTAAGAGGTATTGGGAAAGCATATGTGGAGAGTCTAAATAGCCGGTCAGTTTTACCCCACGCCCCCCCTTATGGGTCAAACTGGGATCATAAAATAGCTGATTTTGAGTTTTTGCCTTATATCACTTTTATTGTTGCTTTTATAGCTTCAGAATGTATTAAGAGGTATTGGGAAAGAATATGTGGAGAGTCTAAGAATAAAAGAATATGTGGAGAGTCCCGCCCCCCGCCCCTACCCGATGGGTCAAACTGGGGTCATAAACTAGCTGATTTCGAGTTTTTGTCCTATATCTTCTTTAATGTTGCTTTTATAGATTGAGAATGTATTAAGAAGTATTGGGAAAGCATATGTGGAGAGTCTAAGTAGCGGGTCAGTTTTACCACCCGACCCCCCCCCCCCCCCCCCCCCCCCCCCCTTATGGGTCAAACGGGGGTAAAAAACAGCTGTTTTGGAGTTTTTACCTGATATCTCCTTCATTGTTGCTATTATAGCTTCGGAATGTATTAAGAGGTATTGGGAAACCATATGTTGACAGTCTAAATAGCCGGTTAGTTTTACCTCCTGACCCCCATGTATGGGTCAAACTGGGGTTATGAAATAGCTTTTGCCTTTATTGTTGCTTTTATGCTTTCACAATGTATTAAAACCTATTGCAAAACCCTGTGGACAATCTAAATAGCCATACATACTTGCACACATGATTATACATTAAGTTATCAATACTGGTTACTGAAATGCTTTGTAGCATTTACACAAAATTTACTTAAAGTTACATCCAATGTTGTACATCCAATGTACAACACTTTCTCCAGCTTGTCTATGTCTACAACACTTGTTTATGTTAATGAAAGAAGACCTTTGTAGGATTTTCCTTGTCATGATATCACTAAGGGGGTTGGTTTATGTAAGAGTACGGTACAGCTCTGTGCATTCTTAGCTTTACAGCATGCTTATTAAGACCACAAGGCATTTTAAACTCTAAGGTACGCTTCGCTTTTGTTAGCAAAAGCATTCATCTAGTTTCATCAGATGCAAGAGATGAATTTTTAAGATTTCTTCAGAGCGCACTGGTCCAGACATCTTTGCTGTAAAGCATTTGTCGACCGGCAAGCTTATGTATATATATACACACAAGAAGGAATTCCATCAGAAGAGCATGAAGTTTGAACTCACGTCTACTGTGATATCAGTCCCTCCCTTGCGGACCCGGCTTTGTTGTTGGTAGTGAGGGTTGTGGATGGCCAGTTCACTGGTTTTATCAGGAAGGAAAGAATTTCATCTACTCGTGTACAGAGCGCACTGGTCCAGGCCACTCTACTTTTAAAGCACCAGCCGACCGGCCAGCTCAAAAGAACGCGACCTCTGATGTCATATCCAATCAGCCAATCGCGTGTCCTTCCTACCAAACACGAAGCTGGTCACATGTTTTCACCAACCAGGAAAGTCGGAAGTGCGTTCTTCAGAACTCATATCTATTGTGAATCCAGTCCCTGCTTTGCAGACCCGGCCTTGTTGTCGTTAGTGGGGTTTTGTGGACTGTAAAGTTGCTGGTTAAGTATCTCACAAAGAACGCGACCACTGACGTCATCTCCAGTCAGCCAATCGCGTGTCTTTCCGACCAGCAAGCTGATCACGTGACACACCGAAAACCCAGTGCTTCTAAATATAGCTCACAAGGGCTTTCCCAGCAACTGTCAAATCTACAAATAAGACGTGCGATTAAAACAAATACTTTATTAAATGGAAAAAACCTACAGCAAGCTGAATTCAACACAAAAGATAGTTGTAAACTGTTGTATAATTGCTTTAGCAATTGGTTACAGAGTGTACAGACCGATACCGGCTACACAGCCTTGTACACTTGCCTCAACAACTGGTTACAGAGTGTACCGACCTGTACCTTCTACACAGCCTTGTACACTTGCTTCAACAACAGGTTGCAAAGTGTACCGACTGGTACCGGCTACACAGTCTTGTACACTTGCTTCGACAACTGGTTACAGAATTAACGACCTACTACCGGCTAAACAGCCTAGTACAATTACTTCAACAACTGGTTACAGTATACCGACCGGCTACACAGCCTTAAACAGTAGCTTCAACAACTGGTTATAGTGTACCGGCTACACAGCCTTGTACAGTATTGTCAACAACTGGTTACAGAGTGTACCGATCAGGTACCGGCAGCACAGCCTGCACTGAACAGCTTGCTTCTTATTAGTCGGCTACAAAGCCTTCTTGCCTGCTACCAACCAGCACCAAGAATCACCAACCCAAAGGTCTCCTACCAGCTGCCACTCCTCACCAGCAGCCTATTCACCGGCCTAAAACTTATGACAGGCCTGATAATGTGTAGTCCCTGACAGGAAATTTTTTCCTACACAGAAACTACTTCAACCGGTTACAGAGCTCACCAACCGGTTTCCAGCTATACAGTTTTCACTGAGCCTTTTTGCTTTACACCAGCTAGTTACAGAGACTACCAACCTGCTATCAGGTGCAATGGCTGTCTTGTCAAAAAAAAAAAAAAAAATATAAGTGAAAGAACTAGTGATTAGCTTTTGGGAGTAATCTGGTATTATGGAGAATGCTGACCTGGTGCTCCAGGAAACAGGCTCAGGCCCGACACATTCACGCCTTAACTATATCCCGTACTGGGATACACTGCGTCGAGACGCAATGTCTAGTTCCAATTGGAAGTAGCACTAGGGGAATTAGAAATGGCACTGGATTGGAGTTTTCACTGTGACACATACATACATGATACAAATTACAATAATGAAATCAAACATTAATAACATATGTGTGATCTTCATCTGGAGCTGAACCACTCCCACATCCAGGACTTCCACATTGATGCAGGCACCTCCTGTCGCCCAGCAAACCACGCTGCCACAGGACACAAGATCAAAAGGGGAACCTCCTGCCCACCCAGCATCATAATCATGCTGTCAACATACTGAAAAACAACTATACAAAAACATCAAATATATGCAAGACAACAAGTGTCTGTTCCTCACTTTGTACGATAATCGAGGGTCTCTTGTACTTGTCACTGGTGATTCCACATCAACGGGTATAAGCTTCCACTCTAAGTATTTCTTTGGTATACCATTGATCACACCTTCCCAGTTACACCCTTCCTTTCTCTCAGCTCTAGTTAATGTAATGGTTGGTGTTCTTCTGACTGGTCAGGTTCAAGGACAATGAGCCCATCCTCAGGCTCCTTCACCCAAGATTCCTCAAGACCCAAAGGGTCTTCTGAATTGATACAATCAGGGATAAGGACATCCCTCTCGGGTTTTTTTCACCCCTGGTGCCCCCCCCCCCCCACCACCACCACCACCACCACCACCACCAACAACTGGAATACTATCTTTAAAGCCTTACCCTAGCTTCAATACTTTTAAGTGCCAAGTCACTGGCTTTGTCATTGCTAAACAAAAATTGCATATTCTTCAAAATGTTTTGGTGTCTTTACCTTCCTACCACTTCTAGTTGTAGAACTAAAACTTTCTATGTCAACTTTGTCTAATGGCACAATGTTAATTTAATCCTCCGTACTCATATCCCTCGGTGTTTCCATAACCTTAACCTCAACTTGCTCATTTATTCCGTTTTCACTGTTATTCACAGGAACTCTGTCTTTTCCTTTCAACCAACTTTTTACACTTTTTAGTCAAATTTGGCTTTAAACGATTATGATGGACAAATTTAGTTTTTGAATTCGGAGACTTTTGAATTTTGTACACCTAATCAGAAATCTTAACAACTAGCCATGGGCCTGTCCATGAGCTTTCAAGCTTTGGAGAAACTCCTTTCTTTCTTACGGGTTCAAACAAATGGACACTACTTCCTGTATCATAAGCTTTAAAGTTCTTCCTATGATCATAACCCCTTTTCTGTCTGACTGGCTTCAGACATATTGTCACATGCTATCTCATGTACATTTTGCAACTGATCCCTAAGGGCAACATATGGATCATTGCAATCATCCTGAATTACCTCATTTGGGATGATCCATACAGAAGATCAACAGGTAGTTGGATTTTTCTACCAAACAACATTCTAGCAGGGGACGCACTTGTTGAGTCATACACCGATGTGCCATCAAAGCTAATGGAAGAGCTCTATCCCAGTTTCTTTGATCACCTTCAGTGAGCTTACTTAACATACTTTGCAAATTATGGTTGCGTATCTCAATAAAACCATTGCTTTGAGGATGATAAGCAGTAGTTCTGGTCATATCGATCCCTAAAAGGTCACACAAAAACCCAAAAAGCTTAGATTCAAATTGGCTTCCTTGATCACTGTGAATCTGTTTTGGTACTCCATAGCATGAAATGAAGCCATCAACCAAAACATTGGCAACTGTTTCTGCTTCCTGATCAGGGGTAGCAAATGCCTCTATCCACTTACCTAAGGCATCTCCTATGACCACTATATACTTATTTCCATGAAATGTTTCGGGGAGTGAACCTAGGATATCAATACCAATTCTCTCAAATGGCACACCTACTGGATACTGTTTAAGAGGGGCTCTATGATGCGTGCTTGGGGAATTTCTTCTCTGACACTGAGGACACTTACGACACCAGTCCTTAACATCTGTCTTAAAAGAAACCCAGTAAAAGCGTCTTCTGAGCCTGCCTATCACTTTTCTGATACCTAGATGACCAGAACACTTTTGTTCATAAAGAAGAGAAAGAACTTCATTCCTCAAACACTTTGGGACAATCAATTGATAAAAAGGCTGCTTCTCAGATTGCTCTAACCACTCTCTATAAAGTAACCCGTGCTTTACAAACAGTCTTTACCATTGGGCCCAGTAACACTTAAACTCCTGACCTTTGCAAGATATATCCTCCCACTTAGGTCCAACAGTTCCAGCTTCTTTCTGTCTTAGTATAAACTAGGGGGTAAATCGTTTGGCTTTGTGAGTATCGATATTGAATGTAAAAATATTTCAATATCGGGCGATATCAGGGGGTTCACATTGTCTACCAAATAGTATGAATTCGGGAAACCGAAAACGTTTTATTTTAGTGTTTCCCGGACCGCTAACAGGAAGCGAAATGAATCAAAACAAAACAAAGTTTTCACCCAAAACGCATTGAAAACTTCAAAAATGTGAGATAAAAGTGTACAATTTCTTCAGATTTTTCGTTTATTTCGAATATTAACAGTGTAAGTTTACAGTTTTACTTAAAATGGCGATATTGAAATACGTGTTTAGATCTCGATGTCGGGAATCCAGTTCCAAAAACAATAAATATCGGCAATATCGATAAACAATTTACCCACTAGTATAAACCCTATATCAGGATCAGACTCTTGAAGGTTCCTTAATTCCTTACAAGTTTTCAAGTTTAACCAGCTATCAACTTCTTGAAATGGATCTTTGGAAACAGCCTTTGTAACTACACTGTTTTCGGGACAACTGACCTGAACTAAGATATTCCCACTGTTCCTTAACCTTCACTCTTTCACAGTAACTGCAACCACCACAAAGTGGACGGGATAAAAAGTCTGCATTTGCATGTTGTTTCCCTGCTCTATGTATGAGAGTAAAGTTGTATGTGCCTAGCAGTTCACTCCATCTTGCTAATTGACGCTTTAAGTTCCTAAAATTTAGCAACCACCTAAGTGACCCATGATCTGTTCGAACCACAAAGGGTAAACCATAAAGGTAGTGATGGAAGTGCTTAACAGCCTCAACAACTGCAAGAAGCTCTCTTCTTGTGAGACAATACCTTCTTTCTGACTTTGAGAGTGTCCTACTGAAATACCTATTACCTTTTCTTGCCCATCCTGAACCTGGGAAAGCACCGCACCAATTCCCATTCCACTAGCATCTGTATCCAACAAAAAGTCACCTTTCGAGTTAGGATAAGCGAAGACAGGTGCACTAATCATAGCACATTTCAGTCTATTAAAAGCTATTTCACATTCATCGTCCCATTCAAACTTAGCATGCTTTGCGAGTCTAAGAATAGGTTTGGCAATTCCTGAAATAGTGTTGGTATCAAATAATAATATCTATATCGATATCAAACCATATTTTTGCTTTGTGCATCGATCAATATTGAAATATCGGGTGATAGATGTTTTCCGGGAGAGACCTTCCAAACTTTCTCGCAAGTTTTAGTAGTTTTCAGAAACGTAAACAAATATGGTGTTTCCGCTTTAGCGGTAAGTGAATGTTGACAAAAATGATATGTAAACTAATATATTCTTTAGATTTTGTACTTTATTTGAATGGAGAACAGCTAAATTTCATCCTCCATTCCGATATTGATATTGTACCCTGCATTATCGATATCAGTATACTTGGCGTGAATTAATAAGTATTTCAATATCGATAAACAATACCATTACTAACCTGAAAAATTTTGAATGAATTTCCTGTAATATTAGCAAAAACCTACAAATCTTCTGACATCCTTAACAGATGCAGGTCTAGGCCAATCTTTTACGACAAAAATTTTTGATGGGGCCATTGATATCCCTGCCTCAGAAACAACATGTCCATGAAAAGAAACTTCCTTTCGAAATATTTACACTTTTTGGGATTTAGTTTTAGTCCTGTCAATCTAAGCTTGTCAAAAACTAAGACAGATTTTCCAAATGACCTTCAAAACTTTGACTTTTGACAATCACATCATCAAGATAAACCAAACAGATCTCATTCTGTAAACCTTTTAAAACCTTCTCCATTAAACTCTTTAAAGTACCAGGTGCGTTGGTTAAACCAAAGGGCATGACCTTGAACTGATATAGACCACTTCTACTTGCAAAAGCAGTTTTCTGTCTGTCATTAGGGTCTACTTCAATCTGCCAGTACCCACTTTGTAAATCTAAGGTGGAAACCAACTAGAACCAGAGTTCATCTAGGCAATCCTGGGTTAATAGCAATGGATATGAATCCTTGATAGTCACGGCATTCAATTTCCTATAGTCAACACAGTAACAGTGATGCTTCTAGAGCGCGGGATACGCGATATCTCGCGAGTTTTAGTACTAGCCCGCAATTCGGTATATTCGGCGCGTTCGGTAGAAGACGCGATCCCGCATGTTTACAAAATGGAGGGGCACCGATCGTTTCACCAGAATCCTTTAATTTTATCATCATGAAGGCTATATTTGGTCGTTTTTTCAGTGAAAAATGTTATTTCATATGAAAACAAAATGGATACTACAGTTTGAAAGTGGATGATGCAAACGTCAGATACTAACAACAATACTGTTGAACCAGTTCATACAGCATTTGTGCTACCTCATATCTTCTCATGAATATTAATGAGTTGGGAGCTATGGCCGTGAGTCTCAAGTTTAGAGTGTTAGATCTTTGTTGAGGGTTCCATTTTATAAAATATTGCTAGAAAATCCCAATGGAAATCGGAAATCTATGACCTCATATCATCTCATGAATATTAATGACTTGGGTGCTATGGCCATGAGTTCCCCAGTTTAAAGCATTTGGTCTTTCATCTGTTTTAAAAAATATTGCTAGAAAAGTATTGTTGTAGAATATGGCCCCAGGTCTTTAATATTTTTTTTATCCAAGCAGTGATCCAGATAATAAAAATTAATGTGATCTAAGTTGGATCAGTTTCCATCTTCAATTTTTTTCACAAAGATCCATGCAGTAGCATTTGTGCATTCCCGCCCATTTTACCATTTTCTTCACCGACTGTCCATGATTAAGGGTCGCAGACAGGATCAGGGCTTAGTCCTTTGGTGGAACAGGGGCATAACAAACATACGGACAGACAAATGCTTCCGAAATTAATCCCTCTTTGGCGGATGTAAAAGTTCCCATTTTTATTGACCAAGCCCCCACATTTTTCGGACATGGGGGGGAACTGCCCCCACATTTCAAAATTTCTAGAATCAACACTGAGTAATGAATGGACCCATCCTTTTTGAATGGATGCCCGAGGACTCTCGGATTCTTCAGTCACACCTGAGGACAACATTTTATTGACCTCTTCTCTTTCAGCTTGTCTCTGGCTAAGTGGTAAATGCCTGGGCCTCTGTTTGAAAGGGGGGCTATTTTCAGTATTTATTTTATGCTGAATAAGATGAGTATGACCCCAATCTGTACTGGACTCTGCAAATAAATCAGAATATTCTCTTAAATAAAGCTCTGACAGCAAATTGCTGATTCCTGTCTACGTTTCCCTGACATTCTTCAAAACTAGCCTGTATATGCTCAGGTAAATCACCTACAGTGGTTTCCAATGTCCTTGTTTTACCTAACCTACACTGTGTTATGGGTTCAACATTGAGAACTTCATCAACAGGAGTACATGTACCTATAACACTTCTCTTTGTAATGCACTGTTTCCATTGGAACCGACAGGCCGGTAACTAAGCATTTTTGGAGGGTCGGGACCAATGTTTATATGGTCGGTTGGGGTCTGTTGTAAGTTCCCGGCCTGTTGGGGAGAGTCAGTGAAATATTAAACGTGTTATTTCACCTACCCTCCCCGACTCTTGTTCCTGACCCTAATTTCAGGCCCCTAGTAACAGGCCTGTCTGTTCACTTAAGGGTCTGTTGGTTACACTTCCAGGCTTGTCTGTAACCTTCCAGGCTTGTCGTTCTCACTTGCAGGCCTATCGTAATATGAAGCCAGCTTGTCTTTTTTAGTTTATTAGGTACTGCTTATTTGTAGTCCATTTCCAGCATGATGTTAAGTAAAAGTATGATAAAAATTACTAAACAGTGCAAGTGATCATAATTCCAAAGTTAGAGAGATGGAAAACGTCAAGTTTTATATTTTAAATGACTTTTTTGTTCATAAACTGAAGCAGACATACATTGATTTTGTTTTTAATGTATATTACATGTAAAGCAAAAACGTGGAAACTGTAATTGAAATTAAAATACATTTGGACATTTTGGTCACGTGATGGGATCAAAATATTAAGCCTTAACCTAGTATAAGAAATTTTTAATTGGTCCATACTTGACCCTATTTTTTCCCAAAAATTCATCAAAAACTGTTATTACAATACCAACTTGAAGTCTGGTCATGGGGTCTTTATGTTTCTCCAGGCTTGTCTTTTTGTCAGTACGGCTTGTCAGGACTTCATACGGCTTGTCTGTTGGGGGTTTACGGCTTGTCCTGATAGTTTCCAGACCTGCCTTGTTGAAGCAGACCCAAAAATTTCTCGCCTTTTTTATCTAGGGTTGGCCATCTCGGGCCAACCCTAGATACTGTTATGGGATTTTTCGAGTCTTTCTTCATGAATTGCGGGCATTTCGAGTGGGAACTAATTGCCGTTTTCGGATTGTTTTGAATGATTTCAACTAGTAAACGTTCTATAAATATTACAGTTTTTGATCTTGTGTTTTTAAGATTTGTGGAGGGATTTTTGATATTGACCTCAGCGACCTAATTAAACTGTGCTGATAAGATCTATCTGGACCGGTTTCTCTTGAAAACATATGACGTGAATCTTTTCTGTCTGAAAAACGTCTTTTGATTAGTCTGGTACCCTGACCATTTTTCTTCTGAGACCCCCGGGAAATTGTAAGTTGTGTGAACCAAAAATATTTTCAGGAGACAATGATAACCTGATGATTGGGTTCTGGGGCTATATTCACAAAAGGAATCAAGCTCAGGTTGAGCCAAAAATCAGCTCAAGCTTATTATATATAAAACTAATATCTTGGATAATATTACACCAATCTTCCTCAAATCAAAAGGACCATAACCTATTGATGTTGCTGTTAAATTGGTATAGATATTATATTGCTAGCTTCAATAAAACAATAAAAAAAATATTTTGAACAGAGTGTGTGCAAGATTGTGGATCTGAACAGGTGTTCATGTTCTTCAGATATTTAAAAAAGTCAAACATGTTATTGTAATAAATATGATAGAAATAATATACTGTAACAATAAAATGATATAGAGTTAGAGATATTTAAATATGGACTTCTTTATTATGTGGATTTAATTTTGTCAAAGGTCAAAGTTGTGATTTTTATGTCTCGTGCAACAGCAACAGCCAGGGTCATATTATGAAAGGTACTCTGCATTGTCATTTTGGGGAGTCATACCTATACACAGAAGTGACAGCCTATCATCAGATGTCAAACTTGCTAACCCACAAGGACATTCTATTTTGTCAAGCATAAGAAATCATATCTGAAGCACTAAACTATTCCCACTAAAGGTAGCACAAGTGATAAAGCCTGCCTTTCCTCTCAGTTAATCATACAAATTTAGTGTTTGATGTCATTTTTATTGCATTAAATTTCATCCACAAGTCACAGAGAAGAATATTATTTATTATTATTTGCTGTGCATAGTAATTTTTAAAACAATTATCTTAATATTGGACCAATTTTCCTTAAATCAAAAGGAACATAACCTCTAGAAATTTGCCTTTAAATTGGTATAGATATTATATTTCTAGCTTCAATAAAACAATAACAAAAATTATTTTAAACAGAGTTCCAGCAAGATTGTGGATCACACCAGGTGTTCGTGTTCTTCAAATATTTTTTAAAAAGTCACACCAGTTATTGCAATAAATATGATATAATTAATATACTATGACACAATAAAATGATATAGAGTTAGGGATATTTAAATATGGACTTCTTTATGATGTGGATTTAATTTTGTCATATGTCAAAGTTGTGATTTTTATGTCTCATGCAACAGCAACAGCCAGGGTCATATTATGACAGGTACTGTGCATTGTCATTTTTGGGAGTCATACCTACACAGAGGTGACAGCCTATATCATTAGATGCCAAACTTGCTAACCCACAAGGACATTCTATTTTGTCAAGCATAAGATATCATATCTGAAGCACTAAACTATTCCCACTAAATGTAGCACAAGTGATAAAGCCTGCCTTTTCTCTCAGTTAATGACACATATTTAGTGTTTGATGTAATTTTTATTGCATTAAATTTCATACACAAGTCACAGAGAAGAATATTATTTATTATTGCTGTGCATAGTAGTTTTTAAAACAATTATCTTAATATTGGACCAATTTTCCTCAAATCAAAAGGAACATAACCTCTAGAAATTTGCCTTTAAATTAGTATAGATATTATATTTCTAGCTTCAATAAAACAATCACAAAAATTACTTTAAACACAGTTCCAGCAAGATTGTGGATCACACCATGTGTTCGTGTTCTTCAAATATTTAAAAAAAAGTCACACCAGTTATTGCAATAAATATGATATAATATACTATAACACAATAAAATGATATAGAGTTACGGCTATTTAAATATGGACTTCTTTATTATGTGGATTTAATTTTGTCAAAGGTCAAAGTTGTGATTTTTATGTCTCATGCAACAGCAACAGCCAGGGTCATATTATGACAGGTACTCTGCATTGTCATTTTGGGGAGTCATACCTACACAGAGGTGACAGCCTATATCATTAGATGCCAAACTTGCTAACCCACATGGACATTCTATTTTGTCAAGCATAAGAAATCATATCTGAAGCACTAAACTATTCCCACTAAAGGTAGCACAAGTGATAAAGCCTGCCTTTCCTCTCAGTTAATCACACATATTTAGTGTTTGATGTCATTTTTATTGCATTAAGTTCCATCCACAAGTCACAGAGAAGAATATTATTTATTATTATTTGCTGTGCATAGTAATTTTTAAAACAATTATCTTAATATTGGACCAATTTTCCTCAAATCAAAAGGAACATAACCTCTAGAAATTTGCCTTTAAATTGGTATAGATATTATATTGCTAACTTCAATAAAACAATCACAAAAATTACTTTAAACACAGTTCCAGCAAGATTGTGGATCACACCAGGTGTTCGTGTTCTTCAAATATTTTTTAAAAAGTCACACCAGTTATTGCAATAAATATGATATAATTAATATACTATAACACAATAAAATGATATAGAGTTAGGGATATTTAAATATGGACTTCTTTAGGGTCATATTATGAGATGTACTCTGCATTGTCATTTTGGGGAGTCATACCTACACAGAGGTGACAGCCTATATCATTAGATACCAAACTTGCTAACCCACAAGGAGATTCTATTTTGTCAAGCATAAGAAATCATATCTGAAGCACTAAACTATTCCCACTAAAGGTAGCACAAGTGATAAAGCCTGCCTTTCCTCTCAGTTAATCACACATATTTAGTGTTTGATGTAATTTTTATTGCATTAAATTTCATACACAAGTCACAGAGAAGAATATTATTTATTATTATTTGCTGTGCATAGTAGTTTTTAAAACAATTATCTTAATATTGGACCAATTTTCCTCAAATCAAAAGGAACATAACCTCTAGAAATTTGCCTTTAGATTGGTATAGATATTATATTTCTAGCTTCAATAAAACAATCACAAAAATTACTTTAAACACAGTTCCAGCAAGATTGTGGATCACACCATGTGTTCGTGTTCTTCTAATATTTAAAAAAAAGTCACACCAGTTATTGCAATAAATATGATATAATATACTATAACACAATAAAATGATATAGAGTTACGGATATTTAAATATGGACTTCTTTAATATGTGGATTTAATTTCGTCAAAGGTCAAAGTTGTGATTTTTATGTCTCATGCAACAGCAACAGCCAGGGTCATATTATGACAGGTACTCTGCATTGTCATTTTGGGTAGTCATACCTACACAGAGGTGACAGCCTATATCATTAGATGCCAAACTTGCCAACCCACAAGGACATTCTATTTTGTCAAGCATAAGTAATCATAGCTGAAGCACTAAACTATTCCCACTAAAGGTAGCACAAGTGATAAAGCCTGCCTTTCCTCTCAGTTAATCACACATATTTAGTGTTGTATGTCATTTTTATTGCATTAAATTCAATCCACAAGTCACAGAGAAGAATATTATCATCCATCCACACATGCGCATTCCTGTATTTTGATCTGTCACTTCAAAACTACAAATATTGTCAGAAGACATAAGAAAAGGGTTAAATATGAAAGAAATAATAAAGTAAATATAAAATATGTCGCTTATTGATGTGCAAGAAGAAATATTTCCGAAAAATGTCGAAATCTGCATATTTAGTTAATATCTTCTAATATCGCCCACGTCTGAAGCGATTCAGGTGGGAGTTTAGTGGGTGAACTGCTGGATTATATACTGTATAAGTGGTTATTTTCGCGTGGAATTAATTTTCGCTATATTCGCGAGTGACTACAAAATGCGAAAATAACTTCTAGCCAATATTTATATTCAGTAGAACCAGTCTACCGTAGCGTGAGCGATAATACAAGATTATGCAAGATACAATATTTAACACTGTCACGGAAACAATAAATTCCATTGCTTTATCAAATGTACCATTCACAGAAACGCCTAACTTCTTTGATCTTTATCACCAATAGGGAGGGATTAATTCAATTACACGACCCCGCTACACAACGTCTTTGATAATGCGCCGATCAATGAAAGTGTGTTTGATTGGGTTTCGTAAATTTATAATCTCCCAGAGTAGGTTCACACACTGACAACGTGTATAAAAGAAAAGACGTTAACTATGCATTTCCAATCAAACCAGCAGAAGTCCGCATAATAAGTATTTTAATTTGAACATGTTGTTAGTTTGGGCGATAATTGAATATATTTCACCGCGAAAATAAATTCTCGCGAAGCAGGCCTACAGTGTACATTCGCGAACTTAAGTACCCGCGAAAATAACCACTTATACAGTATTTGTAAAATATTGTTAGAAACCCCATCGTAGCCTCACGTTTTCAGCACTCTGTGAGTGTACAAGTGCCAGCATTTTATATTATCTCCCGCCGGGCTTTAGCCTGGGAGGGAGATTATGAAATGATGCCTGTGTGTGCGTGCGTGCGTGCGTGCGTGTGTGGGTGCGTTAGTTAGTCACGCAGATTCCTCCAAAACTACTACAGCTACAGATTTTTTGTAAATTAATTGTCCCAATGAATTTTCACGCCCTCGAAAATTTTTTTGGTTTTATGGACTTAGGCCTAAAGATAACTGAGTAATAGCTATCTTAGCTACTTGGAGTAAAGGGTTCATAACTCAAAAACTATTGCAGTTACAACTTTTTCTTCAAATATGTTGTTCAGCTACTTTGTCCTTAGCTATAAGATGGTACATAGTTTGGGGTCCCATTGCATGCCATAAGTGAGTAATAGCTATTTTCTCATTTGTAGCTAAATAACAAAAGGAGTAAATGTCAAATATCTTCAAAAGTATTAAGAGTTACAGAAATCTTTTCAAATATGTTGTTCATCTACTTTTTGGTAAGCTATCACATAGTAAAGTTTCAGACCTGTTGCACCTTGGATAGCTGAGTAATAGCTACTTTGAAATTCTGACTGTTGAGTAAAGCCATTGTAACTCCAAAACTATTGCAGTTAGAGTGTTTTCCTAAAATATGTTGTTCAGCTACTTTGTCCTTAGCTATAAGATGGTACATAGTTTGGGGTTCTATTGCATGCCATAAGTGAGTAATAGCTATTTTCTCATTTGTAGCTAAATAACAAAAGAAGTAAATGCCAAGTATCTTCAAAAGTATTACAGTTACAGAAATCTTTTCAAATATGTTATTCATCTACTTTTGGGTAAGCTATCACATAATAAAGTTTCAGACCTGTTGCACCGTGGATAGCTGAGTAATAGCTACTTTCAAATTCCGACTGTTGAGTAAAGCCATTGTATCTCCAAAACTATTGCAGTTAGAGTGTTTTCCTAAAATATGTTGTTCAGCTACTTTGTCCTTAGCTATAAGATGGTACATAGTTTGGGGTTCTATTGCATGCCATCAGTGAGTAATAGCTATTTTCTCATTTGTAGCTAAATAACAAAAGAAGTAAATGTCAAATATCTTCAAAAGTATTAAAGTTAGTGAAATCTTTTCAAATATGTTGTCCATCTACTTTTTGGTAAGCTATCGCATAGTAAAGTTTCAGACCTGTTGAACCTTTGATAGCTGAGTAATAGCTACTTTCAAATTCCGACGGTTGAGTAAAGCCATTGTAACTCCAAAACTATTGCAGTTAGAGTGTTTTCCTAAAATATGTTGTTCAGCTACTTTGTCCTTAGCTATAAGATGGTACATCGTTTGGGGTTCTATTACATGCCATAAGTGAGTAATAGCTTAATTTTCTCATTTGTAGCTAAATAACAAAAGAAGTAAATGTCAAATATCTTCAAAAGTATTAAAGTTAGGGAAATCTTTTCAAATATGTTGTCCATCTACTTTTTGGTAAGCTATTACATAGTAAAGTTTCAGACCTGTTGAACCTTTGATAGCTGAGTCATAGCTACTTTCAAATTCCGACTGTTGAGTAAAGCCATTGTATCTCCAATACTATTGCAGTTAGAGTGTTTTCCTAAAATATGTTGTTCAGCTACTTTGTCCTTAGCTATAAGATGGTACATAGTTTGGGGTTCTATTGCGTGCCATAAGTGAGTAATAGCTATTTTCTCATTTGTAGCTAAATAACAAAAGAAGTAAATGTCAAATATCTTCAAAAGTATTAAAGTTAGGGAAATCTTTTCAAATATGTTGTCCATCTACTTTTTGGTAAGCTATGACATAGTAAAGTTTCAGACCTGTTGAATCTTTGATAGCTGAGTAATAGCTACTTTGAAATTCTGACTGTTGAGTAAAGCCATTGTAACTCCAAAACTATTGCAGTTAGAGTGTTTGCCTAAAATATGTTGTTCAGCTACTTTGTCCTTAGCTATAAGATGGTACATAGTTTGGGGTTCTATTGCATGCCATAAGTGAGTAATAGCTATTTTCTCATTTGTAGCTAATTGAGAGCTTTCACTTGGTGAAGTTTCAGACCCTTAGCTAATTACTCACCTACTCAAAATGAGTAAATGCGAATTATCTCTAAAAGTATTGCAGATAGCCAATTTTTCTCAACTCATTCACCTACTTTTGGAAGAGCTTTCACATGGTCAAGTTTCAGACCCGTAGCTAATTACTCAAAATGAGTAAATGCTAATTATCTCTAAAAGTATTGCAGATAGCCAATTTTTCTCAAATAACTCATTCACCTACTTTTGGGAGAGCTTTCACTTGGTCAAGTTTCAGACCCGTAGCTAATTACTCACCTACTCAAAATGAGTAAATGCGAATTATCTCTAAAAGTATTGCAGATAGCCAATTTTTCTCAAATAACTCATTCACCTACTTTTGAGAGAGCTTTCACTTGGTGAAGTTTCAGACCTGTAGCTAATTATTCACCTACTCAAAATGAGTAAATGCTAATTATCTCTAAAAGTATTGCAGATAGCCAATTTTTCTCAAATAACTCATTCACCTACTTTTGAGAGAGCTTTCACTTCGTGAAGTTTCAGACCCGTAGCTAATTATTCACCTGCTGAAAATGAGTAAATGCTAATTATCTCTAAAAGTATTGGAGGTAGCCAATTTTTCTCAAATAACTCCTTCAGGTACTTTTGGAAGAGCTTTCACATGGTGAAGTTTCAGATCCGTAGCTAATTACTCACCTACCCAAAATGAGTAAATGCTAATTATCTCTAAAATTATTGCAGATAGACAACTTTTCTCAAATAACTCGTTCATCTACTTTTGGGAGAGCTTTCACTTGGTAAAGTTTCAGACCTGTAGCTAATTATTCACCTGCTGAAAATGAGTAAATGCTAATTATCTCTAAAAGTATTGCAGGTAGCCAATTTTTCTCAAATAACTCCTTCACATACTTTTGGAAGAGCTTTCACATGGTCAAGTTTCAGATCCGTAGCTAATTACTCACCTACTCAAAATGAGTAAATACGAATTATCTCTAAAAGTATTGCAGATAGCCAATTTTCTCAGATAACTCGTTCACCTACTTTTGGGAGAGCTTTCACATGGTGAAATTTCAGACCCATAGCTAATTACTCACCTACTCAAAATGAGTAAATGCTAATTATCTCTAAAAGTATTGCAGATAGCCAATTTTTCTGAAATAACTCATTCACCTACTATTGGGAGAGCTTTCACTTGGTGAAGTTTCAGACCCGTAGCTAATTGTTCACCTACTCAAAATGAGTAAATGCTAATTATCTGTAAAAGTATTGCGGATAGCCAATTTTTCTCATATAACTCATTCACCTACTTTTGGGAGAGCTTTCACTTGGTGAAGTTTCAGACCTGTAGCTAATAACTCACCTACTCAAAATGAGTAAATGCTAATTATCTCTAAAAGGATTGCAGATAGCCATTTTTTGTCAAATAACTCATTCACCTACTTTTAGGAGAGCTTTCACTTGGTGAAGTTTCAGACCCATAGCTAATTACTCACCTGCTCAAAATGAGTAAATGCTAATTATCTCTAAAAGTATTGCAGATAGCCAATTTTTCTCAAATAACTCATTCACCTACTTTTGGGAGAGCTTTCACATGGTGAAGTTTCAGCCCCATAGCTAATTACTCACCTGCCCAAAATGAGTAAATGCTAATTATCTCTAAAAGTATTGCAGATAGCCAATTTTTCTCAAATAACTGATTCATCTACTATTGGGAGAGCCATCACTTGGTGAAGTTTCAGACCCGTAGCTAATTATTCACCTACTCAAAATGAGTAAATGCTAATTATCCCAAGAAGTATTGCGGATAGCCTTCACATGGTGAAGTTCCAGACCCGTAGGTAATTACTCACCTACTCAAAATGAGTAAATGCTAATTATCTCTAAAAGTATTGCAGATAGCCAATTTTTCTCAAATAAGTCATTCACCTACTTTTGGGACAGCTTTCACTTGGTGAAGTTTCAGACCTGTAGCTAATTACTTACCTACTCAAAATAAGTAAATGCCTATTATCACTAAAAGTATTGCGGATAGCCAGTATTTCTCAAATAACTCATTCACCTACATTTTGGAGAAGTTTCACATGCTTAAGTTTTTTTATGAATTTTTAAAATAAATTTTAATACATTAAAATTAATTAAATCATCCACTAAATCAATTATAACTTGAAAAGTACTGCATTTAGAGCACTTTGTGCAAATATGTTATGCAGCTACTTTTGTGTCAGCTATAACATAGTAAAATTTCAGACCTGTAGCTCATGGCATAGCTGAATAATAACTACTTTTAGGTTATCACTGTTGGGTAAATCACTTATAACTTGAAAACTTTTGCATTTACATTATTTAGTTTCAGTATGTTATTCACCTATTTTGAGGCAGCTATAACATAGTAAAATTCCAGACCTGTGGCTCATTGCATAGCGGAGTAATAGCTACTTTGAAGTTCTTACTCAACACTAAATCATTTATAACTTAAAAAGTATTACATTTAGAGCATTTTGTTAAAATATGTCATTCACCTACTTTTTCCATAACAACAACATGGTGAGTAACTTGGGTGTCTATCTGAATAGCTAAGTGAGTAATAGCTACTTTTGGGCTTTTCACTAACTTCCATCATGAGTAAAATCACTTTTAACTTGAAAACTATTGCATTTAGAGAATTTTGTGCAAATATGTTATTCACCTACTTTTGGGTCAGCTATAACATACTAAAATTTCAGACCTCTAGCTCGTGCCATAGCTGAGTAATAGCTACTTTTGCCTTTGCCGGTGGATACATTTTGCGTCTGGCCACAGATGCATCCTTGGTCTAGTCTCTAAAAGTATTACAGGTGGGCAATTTCTTCTAAATAAGTCATTCACCTACTTTTGGGTGATCTACCACATAGTGAAGTTGCAGAACTGTAGCTCTTTAGATGGCAGAGTAATAGCCACTAAAATAAGTAAATGTCTTGTATCTCTAAAAGTAGTACAGATAGGCTATTTCTTCTTCTAAAGACGTGCTTCCCTACTTTGAGTTGATCTGCATAATGAAGTGGCAGAACTGTAGCTCTTTGGATGGCAAAGTAATAGCTACTAAAATGAGTAAATGCCTTTTATCTTTAAAAGTATTGCAATCAAACATTAAACTTGTCACTTCTACATGTGCCTCCATCTCGCAGGAAAATTTATATTCCACTATCTTTAGGACATCTAATTTATACGGCGGGAGATAAATGCATGCGTCAGAATGCTTGTTTTATTTGTTTTAAATATTTCGTGAAGGCAGTATTAGGTGCGGTGACAGTATAATATTGCCGGATTATATATTTGTAAAATATTGTTAGAAACCGCATTGTAGCCTCACGTTTTCATCACTCTGTGGGTGTACAACTACCAGCATTTGATATTTTGTTTTAAATATTCCGATTCCATCCCCTCCCCATCGCCGCTGTCGCCACTTTACTTGGACTGTCACCGCTATCGCCGCTGGTCATCCACCCCTCCTCACTTCTTCCCAGTTAAAATTAACATCGCCGATATTAGTCCAAGCAGCGACGGAATCGCCGCTTTTGTCCGACTTTTAGGAAGAACCTCAGGAAACCCCCTTAAAGAACTGCCGTGCCGTGACCGCGCATATTTGCTCATTAATATTAATGAGGCAGGACCATGAACAGGAAATATGCTGGTAGTTTTCATCTTAAGCCAGCCTTTTTATTTGTAAAATATTGTCAGGAAACCGCCTCAAAGAAATGCTGTGTCTGCGCATATTTGCTCATTAATATTAATGAGGTGGGTCCGTGACCAGGAAATTTGCTGGTAGTTTCATCTTAAAACAGCCTTTCTATTTGTAAAATATTTTCAGGAAACCCCCTTAAAGAACTGCCGTGCCGTGACCGCGCATATTTGCTCATTAATATTAATGAGGCAGGTCCATGAACAGGAAATATGCTGGTATTCATCTTAAACCAGCCTTTTTATTTGTAAAATATTGTCAGGAAACCCCCCTCAAAGAACTGTCGTGACCGCGCATATTTGCTCATTAGTATTAATAAGGCAGGTCCGTGAACAGGAAATGTGCTGGTAGTTTTCATCTTAAACCAGCCTTTCTGTTATAAAATATTGTCAGGAAACCACCTCAAAGAACTGCCGTGACCTTTTACTTGCTCATTAATATTAATTAGGCAGGTACCGATAGTTTTCATCTTAAAGCAGCATATCAATTTATAAAATATTATTATATCCCCAGACGAAAGTCGGGGATATATTGGATTCAGGTCCGTTGTGCTGCCGAAGTCGCCGCCGTAGAAATTTCCTTGTCTACGCAATAACTCAAAAACGAATTAATATTTTTTTTCAAACTTGGTACATATATTAAGGGTGCCCAAAGGAAGATCCCTACTTTAAGGTGACCTTAAACTCCCAATAATAAAGAACTTATGGCCTTCTTAAGGTCAGACATTGCACTTTTGGCCACTTAGAGCCCTCTAGGTCACAAACTATGAGACTCATCTGGCTAAAATTTTACCTGAGAACACATTAATATATTCTTAGTACATGTACCGAAAATCAAGACTTTAAGTTGAGGAGAAAATTGTCTTTGAGGCCCATAAAGACCCCACTTAAGGATTTCTTCTTACATTTTTCACATATTTCGCCCTCTAATTTGGAAGTGGTAATTAAGCGTCCCTGAAAGGGCGCTTCTTTGTTTTCACCTCAGTTTCCTCGCCGCCACCGCCGCCGCCGCATTATCATCTCCCTTGAATATCTCCCTTATTATTAGAAGGTTTCAAACCATATTTGGCAGTTATATACTTAGGCGTGGGAAAATATTTCTGAATGCTTAAATTTGACCTTTGACCTTTATCAAGGTCACATGATCAAAAACAATTTTTTTAAGTACACCCCCCGTCATCGCAGTTCAGGAAAAACTACTTGCTACACAGCCTTATAATTTGACACACCTGTTCATACTATCGAAAACGCGAGCTGATTAGATTTTTGGAGCAATCCCTTGAAAAATGTCACATTTATGGGTGATTTTCTCACACCTTCCAATCTGAGAGCCTTAAATTTAGATCAACCCCCCTATTATCTTCTTAAGTATTGCATTTAGAGCCATAAAATGTATTGGGAGGTAATAGGAAACCATATGTGGAGAGTCTAAATAGCCGGTCAGTTTTACCCCCCGACCCCCCCTTATGGGTCAAACTGGGGTCATAAAATAGCTGATTTTGAGTTTTTGCCTTATATCTCCTTTATTGTTGCTTTTATACCTTCAGAATGTATTAAGAGGTATTGGGAAAGCATATGTGGAGAGTCTAAATAGCTGGTCTGTTTTACCCCCCGACCCCCCCTTATGGGCCAAACTGGGGTCATAAGTAGCTGCTTTGGAGTTTTTGCCTTATATCTTCTTTAACGTTGCTTTTATAGCTTTGGAATGTATTAAGAGGTATTGGGAAAGCATATGTGGAGAATCTAAATAGCCGGTCAGTTTTATCCCCCGATCCCCCCTTATGGGTCAAACTGGGGTCATAAAATAGTTGCTTTGGAGTTTTGCCTTATATGTCCTTTATTGTTGCTATTATACCTTCAAAATGTATTAAGAGGTATTGGGAAAGCATATGTGGAGAGTCTAAATAGTCGGTCAGTTTTACCCCACGACCCCCCCTTATGGTCCAAACTGGGGTCATAAATAGCTGCTTTGGAGTTTTTGCCTTATATCTCCTTTATCGTTGCTTTTATAGCTTCAGAATGTATTAAGAGGTATTGGGAAAGCATATGTGGAGAATCTAAATGGCCGGTCACTTTTATCCCCTGATGACCCCCATCGGTCAAACTGGGGTCATAATATAGTTGCTTGGGAGTTTTTGCCTTATATCTCCTTTATTGTTGCTTTTATAGCTTCAGAATATATTAAGAAGCATATGTGGAGAGTCTAAATAGCCGGTCAGTTTTACCCCTGACCCCTCTCATGGGTCAAACTGGGGTCGTAAAATAGCGGATTTCGAGTTTTTGCCTTATATCTCCTTTATTGTTGCTTTTATAGCTTCAGAATGTATTAAGAAGCATATGTGGAGAGTCTAAATAGCCGGTCAGTTTTACCCCTGACCCCTCTCATGGGTCAAACTGGGGTCGTAAAATAGCGGATTTCGAGTTTTTGCCTTATATCTCCTTTAATGTTGGTTTTATAGATTGAGAATGTATTAAGAGGTATTGGGAAAGCATATGTGGAGAGTCTAAGTAGCCGGTCAGTTTTACCGCCTGACCCCTCCTTATGGGTCAAACTGGGGTAAAAAAGTAGCTGTTTTGGAGTTTTTACCTGATATCTCCTTCATTGTTGCTTTTATAGCTTCGGAATATATTTAGAGGTATTGGGACACCATATCTGGACAGTCTAAATAGCCGGTTAGTTTTACCTCTTGACCCCCATGTATGGGTCAAACTGGGAGTCATGAAATGGCTTTTGCCTTTATTGTTGCTTTTATGCTTTCACAATGTATTAAAACCTATTGCAAAACCCTGTGGACAATCTAAATAGCAATACATACTTGCACACATGATTATATATGAAGTTATCAATACTCTTTACTGAAATGCTTTGTAGCATTTACACAAAATTTACTAAAGTTACATCCAATGTTGTACATCCAATGTACAACACTTTTTCCAGCTTGTCTATGTCTACAACACTTTAAAAAATACCTTTATAGGATTTTCCCCATCATGATATCACTTAGGGGGTTGGTTTATGTAACAGTACGGTGCAGCTTTGTGCATTCTTAGCTTTACAGCATGCGTATTAAGACCACAAGGCATTTTATACTCTCAGGGACGCTTCGCTTTTGTTAGCAAAAGCATTCATCTAGTTCTGATGACTTTCAAACTGCACTAGGTATAACTTTCATATGTAAACCTGGTCTGTGAAAAATTTAAAGGCTGTAGGTTTACCTATAAGGGGTCAACTTAAGGTCTCAAAAGTGCCCACAGAGACCCAATTCATGCACTTTTTGCCACTTTCAAGCACTGAAGCTTTAAAACTATATCTCTTATCTAAGTTATATATCATCTGGGAATATATCGATATGTTTTCTTATATGTCCCCCCAAATTTAGGCCTTTAGTAGACATTTAACCTGTGTATGAGGACCGTAAACACCCACCAGAGTGACCCTTATAAGACAATTTTCACATATTTTGCCCTGTAACTTGGAAATGGTAAGTCTGAGAAGTTTCAAACTGTATTAGATATAAATTCTATGTGTAACCTTTGATTGTGAAAGATTTTAAGTCAGAAGCTTTGATCTGAAGGTCACATTGAGGTCTCTAAAAGGCCCACAGAGACCCGATATTTTGCCTTTTTGCCACTTTTAAGGCCTGTGACCGTTAAACTATGTGACTGAGAGAGCTGAAATCTCATCTGTGAATATATTATTATGTTCTTTTTACATGTACCAAAAATAAAGGCTTTAAGTAGACATTTTAAACCTTTCACACATGAAACACATATTAAGCCATTCCACTCTGCCAAACCCTAGATATGTGACCGATTCATTCGGGTATAACTTTCATATGTAATCCTGGTCTGTGAAAAATTTAAAGGCTGTAGGTTTACCTATAAGGGGTCAACTTAAGGTCTCAAAAGTGCCCACAGAGACCCAATTCATGCACTTTTTGCCACTTTCAAGCACTGAAGCTTTAAAACTATATCTCTTATCTAAGTTATATATCATCTGGGAATATATCGATATGTTTTCTTATATGTCCCCCCAAATTTAGGCCTTTAGTAGACATTTAACCTGTGTATGAGGACCGTAAACACCCACCAGAGTGACCCTTATAAGACAATTTTCACATATTTTGCCCTATAACTTGGAAATGGTAAGTCTGAGAAGTTTCAAACTGTATTAGATATAAATTCTATGTGTAACCTTTGATTGTGAAAGATTTTAAGTCAGAAGCTTTGATCTGAAGGTCACATTGAGGTCTCTAAAAGGCCCACAGAGACCCGATATTTTGCCTTTTTGCCACTTTTAAGGCCTGTGACCGTTAAACTATGTGACTGAGAGAGCTGAAATCTCATCTGTGAATATATTATTATGTTCTTTTTACATGTGCCAAAAATAAAGGCTTTAAGTAGACATTTTAAACCTTTCACACATGAGACACACATTAAGCCATTCCACTCTGCCAAACCCTAGATATGTGACCGATTCATTCGGTCACTGATTGCTTGTTTTAAATTTTTGTCCCTGACTTTTGCAACCGACCTTATAAAAATACAGAGTCATAGAGTCGGCCTCCAGTGGAAACACTGCAATAAGTTTACTAGCTTTATCACTGAGATTAAGTACACACACTGGTACAGCTGGACAATTTGAAAGAACAACTGCCTTAGCTAGCAACAACCCCTTAGTATAAACATTGTCATTTGGCTCAATAATAGAATATCTGGGAAGAATTGCGTTGTCTTGAGCATGAACATAACCAGGAAAAACCATTTCACTATTTGGAGGGAACCACTGTAGTTTCCAATACCTTCAACCTGAACAGAGATGTAAGGTTGCGTTCTAGAGAGCACTTTATTATGTCCACCCCACTGGGGGGTGGACATTATTTTTGCTTTTTCCGCTGTCTGGCGTCCAGACACTTGGTTTCCGCTCATTTGAAGGAAAAGTATTTATCCTATCTTTAGGTGTTTATTGGGTTAATAGCTTGCATGGGATTGCTTTTGGTGAAGATAGCTCTTTAGCTAACTGAGTAATAGCTACTTAGCTACTTTTGTGTACTTCATTTGTTTCCGGGCATTTTAAGGAAAAATATTTGACATATCTTTACCAAATTTGGTATGAGCAATAGTTAGGTCGATAGCTTGCTTGGGATTGTTTTTAGTGATAATAGCTATATAACTGACTGAGTAATAGCTACCTAGCTACTTTGCCAAAAATGGAAAAACACAATTTTATTGCGTTAATACATCCTATCCAATGGACAATTGCTTTTCCGGTCGGCGCAGACCGGCCCGCCAAACTACAGAAAAAGTCATTCGGTATGCATGCATACTGGCCGGCCGGCCCTGGTGTGCACTCGCTAGGTGTCGCCTCTTGTACTTGCTTCCTGGCCAGTGCCCGTGACGTCATAGCATCTTTTTTCGTTTGGCGCGAGAGTTGTGCTAGCGAATATTTTCAGTGTTTGAATTTTGTAAAATTCTCTGGATATTTGAGGAGTTTTCTTAGTTTGCTTATAGCAAAGTGATATTTACTGGTTATAGCTCAGAATGTCGTCTCCGGGACAGAAACGTGGGGCTTTTGGCCATGCTATGGCAATTTTTGACCAGCATGCCTACTGCGCGCGTTGTCGCGAGAAGAATAAAGGAAAAGACCCCTGTGTGGAGAGCAAAGACACTACAAATTATAAGTTTTGTTCAGCTTTTACTCCAGAACAGTTAGCTTAGATCTCAACTCCTTCCTACAAGATCAAAAAAGAAAAACGTGAGGCAAGGAAGTCTGTTACGGCCACCCCCACTAAGGAAAGTACTGAACTGGTTGACCCTACGTCTGTCTCCGTCATCGGGGTTGTTGGCCAGAATGAACCTGCTACACAGACTGTAACATCTCCAGCTTCTTCTATGCCTCCAGAAACAAAAGAAGGAAAAGGTCTCTGTGAAAACCAAGAAATCAGACTCTTCTTCTTCAACTGACGCTAAGTTAGCGGATCTGGACAGTAAGTGGTCCTCACGCTTTAATAAGTTAGAAGCTCTGCTTCTCTCCAGGACCTTCCAACCGACCTTTTCTTCAGAGGTTAAGCTAACTCCTGCTCATTCTCCACCAAGCAACATTGCCCGGGACTCTGAGCCATTTTTTCAACCTTCTGGGCGCACTGGCACAGCCTCCTCTGCGTTTTCGCATCAGGCAGCCAGCCAGCCGGAGTCGGACTCTCAGTCTACCACTACAGAGCGCGCTGGCAACGGTTCCTCCGCTTCACAGCATCAACCAGCCAGTCAGGTCCCTACCGACACACAGCAAGGGTCTTCAGTTTCTTCCAAGCGCACTGGCATCGGTTCCTCTGCCTCAGGGCATCAACCAGCCAGCCAGCTTACTACCGACCGACCTTCATCAAGATCTCCTCCTAGGCCTTCCGTCGTCGATTCAGGCAAGGGTTCCTCTGCTTCACAACATCAACCCACCGACCTTTCAACTACCGACCAGAACCGACCTGGACAGGCAGATACCGGCCATCACTCCAAGAGTAAGCATGCTGCACGGTCTGTTAGCAAGGAACTTTCTAACAGACCTGTCTCCAGAGTTGTGGCCGACACCGACTCTCCACCTCTTCACGAAAGCCGGAAGGACAGTGTCTCTAGTGAATCTGGTTCTATGAGTGACTTATCAGACAGACCGGCAGTTGATCTCTACACGGAAGAAGGAGAGCTCTCGGATGACCCGGATTGTACTGCCGAACCTGAACTAGTTCCCTCAGAGGAACAGACATATAGAGAGACGAGGAAGGGCATACGAGAGTACATGGGTTGGTCGGACATTCCTGAACTGGACAGTGCTAATACAGGGTCGGATGATAATCCATTTTCTGGACCCAAGGCAGTCACACCCGGTAAGGTATCCATCCAAATGCCGACTGAAGACTGGCTTTGTAAGAAGATAGCAAAGATGAACTTAACTTTGGTTGAGGGGTATCCCTCCCGCAGTTCGGAGGCCGGTGGCCTGTTGATGGACCATTTCCTGGGGACGGCGAAGTCACAATCCAGATGGTACGGTCTTGCCACCGACCACAAAGCTGACCCTGCTGTTGTCTCAGGCTGGTGTACAGAGTCTTCAAAGATCAACAGTTGTTTCAGTCGGATATCCCGCCAGTCCGGTTTGACTTCTAACCCTCCTGCGTCTTGACGCATCTCCCAGGAATCACTGAGAAGGTGGGAGAAATCTGCACGCGAGGCCTCGGTCATATGTAACCAGGCAGCTAGTTTTAACAGGTGTCTTTTCCGCGTGCAGAAGGACATGCAGGAACAACTTAGAAATCTCCGTGCTGACTGCAAAGGGAAAGGTTCCTCAAAGAGTGCTCACGCCATGGACGAACTTAAGTATCTGATGGATTTCAACTCGAGCATCTCACAGGCCGCTGCCAAGACCATGGAGCATCTAAGTGAATTTGTTTTTATCTCCATGGGGAACCTTACCCTCGCAAGGCGGGACGCATATCTCACCCACGTGAAGTCAGGTATCAAACCGGACACTATTGCAGCACTCCGCACAGCACCTCTTCACATCCCGACACTTTTTCCAGATGCAGTAATCAAGAGGGCTGAGGAGGAAATCACTAACTTTGAGACCAAAGGTCACTCAAACAGTTCCCGCAGCAAAGGCCGGTATCACCCTTATGATAGGCCTGACAGGAAATCTGACAGACGTCAGGATAAGAAGGGGGATAAGCCGGCATGGAAAAACATTGGGAAGGGCCGGTACAGAAAACCTAGAGGAAAGGCTTTTAGTTACTCCACCCGACCAGCCAAGGGCCAGCAGCCTTATAAATGACAATTACTGTGTAACTCAGTCTCAGACAGGGCTGCTGGCCGGGAGCACCTACAGAAAGACAATAGACACTTGTTTGCCTGTAAACTTAACTGTTGTAACTCTTGTACCTACTGTGCCCGGGCTTTCGCAAAAGAAAGATTTAAGTCCCGGGCCAGTAGGGTGTTGTACTCAAAGAGTTCATTCATTAAAACATGTGAAAGGTGTTTCTTGTGTCACTCAGTTGTCTTGTGCCCTTCCTGTATCAAGTGTAAGAAATGTTGTCGCACATCTTCCTGTAGGGGCAAGGCTCCAAAACTTTTGGCAGACCTGGCTGGATCTGGGGGCCAGTCCGAAAGTGGTTCACATTTTGAAAGAGGGTTATACCCTCCCCTTTCAAACCCGGCCGAGACTTTCAAGGTCACCCACAGTCTTAGGCAAATACGCCAATCCTCGCAGGAACAGCTACCTGCTCGAGGCATTGCACCAGCTTATACAAAAGGACGCTGTAGAATTAGTGTGAAACCAGACATCTCTAGGGTTTTTCAACCGCCTGTTTTTGGTTCCGAAACCAAACAACAAATGGAGACCCTTACTGGATCTGAGCAAGTTAAATCTTTTCCTAAAGACGGAAAAGTTCAAAATGGAGACCCCGGAAACCATCAGAACTTCTCTCCAGCAGGGGGAATGGATTACGTCCGTCGACTTCAAGGATGCCTATTTCCATATTCCGATACAGGAACAATCCAGGAAGTATCTGAGGTTTCACGTCCAGGGTCAAACTTACCAATTCAAGGCATTGCCCTTCGGCCTCTCTACAGCACCCATGGAGTTCACTGTAGTAGCGAAGGAGGTCAAACTGATGGCCACAAAAGAGGGTATAAGAATCCACCAGTACCTAGACGACTGGTTGGTGAGAGCCTCTTCCCACCGAATTTGTCTCCAACATACTCAGGCCCTGGTAGAGCTATGCAAGCGACTAGGTTGGCTGGTAAACATGGAAAAGTCGGAATTGGAGCCCAAGCAAATATTCAATTTCGTCAGCTACCAATTCGACCTAGAGGCCGGTCGGGTCCGTCCTACACCGGACCGGTGGCAGAGCCTTCAAGACAAAGTGTTGGAACTGCTCACCCTACCGGATTGCCCGGTCCGGCAATTTATGTCACTGATAGGTTTGCTCACGGCCACAGAGAAACAAGTTCATCTCGGCCGGTTACATATGCAACCTATACAATGGCATCTCAAGAGAAACTGGAGGGTTCCGGAATCGTTGGAGAAACGGATTCCCATACCAAGGTCTCTTCATCCACATCTACGGTGGTGGTCAGACAAAGACAATGTCCTCACAGGCCAGCCTTTACACCCCATAAAACATGTTCTGCAGATCTTTACAGACGCATCAAAAGAAGGATGGGGCGCTCACTTAGACGAGCATATTGCAAGAGGAACTTGGTCCCTACCAGAAACCAAGCTGCATATAAATTACCTCGAGCTCAAAGCAGTTCTATTGGCTCTAAAAGAGTTCAGAGACCTCTGGACAGACAAAATAGTTCTTGTCGCAACAGACAATACCACTGTGGTGGCCTACATAAACAAGGAAGGAGGGATGAAGTCGGGCCCGCTTTGCGCGCTTCTCTGGAGAATCTTGACCTGGTGTACCAACAATCAAGTCACGCTCAAAGCCCGACACATTCCCGGCCGTCTGAATGTAGTAGCGGACAAGCTATCCAGACTGGGCCAGACCATTCAAACGGAATGGTCCCTCCTACCAGAGGTTTTTCATATGATATGCAGAAAATGGCACCGACCTCAAGTGGACTTGTTCGCCACGAGGTTCAACAGGAAATTGCCCCTGTTTGTGTCACTGGTGCCGGATCCCCTGGCCTGGGCCATAGATGCCTTAAGCTTACCTTGGGAGGATCTGGACGCATATGCCTTCCCACCAGTAGCCATTCTGGGCAAAGTAGTGGAAAAGTTGCAGGGCACCCCATGCAAGCGAATGATTCTCATTGCCCCGGGGTGGCCGAACATGCCCTGGTTCTGGGACCTGGTAGCCATGTCCAGTCAAGTCCCAGTGAGCCTACCTTTTCTGCCCAGCCTGCTCACACAGCCTTTCAACCAGATCCCTCACAGGAATCTGTCGAATCTGAATCTCCACGCATGGCTCCTAGAGCCACAGCAATTAAGAAACAAGGATTCTCTAAGGCTGTGGCAGAGAGAATTGAGGCTCCTCAGAGAAGATCCACCCGGTCAGTCTATGAAGCAAAGTGGACCATTTTTACAAAGTGGTGCGACACTAATCAGGTGGACTTCAGGGCACCCCCTATAAACTCAGTGGCTGACTTTCTTCTGTACCTGTTCCAGGACAGGAAACTACAGCCCAGTACAATTGATGGATACAGGTCTGCTATTCCGGACAAGTTGGGCAATTCACCCATAGACATGGGCAAGAACCAAAATCTCACTCGTCTCCTGGATAGTTTCCATAGAGACAGGCCTAAGGGACGGAGGGGAATCCCGTCCTGGAACCTTTCACTGGTTTTACATCAACTGACAAAGGCTCCCTTTGAACCTATAAAAGAGGCATCTCTGAAGCACTTGACCTTCAAAACGGTTTTCCTCTTAGCTCTGGGTTCTGGCAAGAGAAGGAGTGAGATTCATGCCTGGCAAAACAAAAACATCAGACACCAGTCAGACTGGTCCAAAGTGTCTCTATATCCATCACCCAGCTTTCTATCCAAGAATCAGCTGGCAAAGGAGGGTCCAGATAGTGTGGCCCCAGTGGTTATACCGGCCCTGGCCCCTAATCCCTCAAGTCTGACAGGTCCCTCTGTCCGGTCCGAGCTTTGCGCTACTATTTGGACAGGACCTCAGACCTCAGGCAGAATAAAGAGTTAGTCTTTGTTTCCTTTAAGAAAGGCTTTGACAGAGATATCTCTCCTGCCACCATCTCCTCATGGATCAAGCAAACAGTGATCCTGTGTTATGAGCTCTCTGATCAGGAATCCCACCAATTACATCAGGTTAAAGCTCATGATGTTAGGGCTTTTGCTGCTTCTAAGGCTTTCCAATCGGGAATGTCCTTGGAACAGATTCTGTCAGCCTGCCACTGGAAATCGCATAACACTTTCACACAGTTTTACCTGAAAGATGTGGCTTGGGCTGACACAGAGCTCTACCATCTGGGGCCGGTAGTGGCTGCTCAGCAGATCCACAAATAGCCCTAACACGAGAGGAGAAGTGTACATATGTATATAGTGTACATATAATTAAGAGTTTCTGCAAAAAAAAAAACAAAAAAAAAAACTGTGCTTTGCTTCCCTTGGGAGGTTTATTTCTTGGGGTTGGACTCATTCTTCTTCTTCCCTCTTTCAGACAGGACTGAAGAAAAAAAAGGGGGGGAGAGGTGGGTCGGTTTGGACCGTTTCTCCGGTTTCTGTAGACCGACCCTAGCCTTAGTAGTCCCCTGTCCTCAGGGCATAGCTAGGCTAGCAAGTATGTGAGTTTTTTTAATCTGAGTCCACCAAGACCCCACTGACTTACCCGCCTGCCAAGCGGTAGTTATTCAGCAATTGTCCATTGGATAGGATGTATTAAAATGCAATAAAATTGCAAATTTAATAAATAAATTAAATTTTTATAAGTTAATACAATATAGCGGGTTTCTTTTGCTTAGTACCACCAGATGCCCCAATAGAAGTTTGATTCTGGGCTACCTGACTGCTGTTTGGTTGAAAAGTTGTCTATTATCCTCATGATTTGGAAGATTTTGCAACCTCTGCCTAAAGAACGCCTCATCTATTGGGACTTGGTTCTGATTCATAACCTGACTGATATTTGGCTGAAAGGTTTGTTATTAACAGGATTTGGTGGATTTTGCAACCTCTGTCTATAAAACTCCTCATCTATTGGGACTTGAAAAACGTTCCAAACATCTTGTGAGACCAGGTGGAATTCACAGTTGACAGAAATACCCTCCAAGAAGTTTCAAAGTGCCATCTGCTTTACCCAATGAGAGAATAGGCGACATAGAGCCTTGTGGTACCTTGCGTTAAAGGAATGAAAAAAAACATGGCTGTCCTGGGAGGGAGGTATAGCTGTACATAAATAAAGACCCTTAAACCCTCATTTGAGAGAAGAATTTTCCAATTTCAAGGAAATTGCTCTTTGATAATGGCAACTAATTTGAACACGAGTTTTAAGTTGTCTTTGTGTAGTGGAGCTGCATTTATAGAAAACAAAGAACAACTTAAAGAATTAGCAGCAGCAGTACAAATGGAAACATGGAGTAGAACAGATTATCATCTTCAGAAAGAAGAAAATGAAAACTGATTTTATGGACTTGTTCTAGGGCTCTCCTGTAAACTTTTCACAGAATTCTAAGGTTGAAAAAGAATGCAGTGAGTATCTATTAGAAAGGGACAAAAATCTGCTAAAATCAACTGGCAGACGTATCTTACCCAAGACTGGTAAGACTGGCTGAAAAGTTCCTTGCTATGCCAATTTCCTTAGCACCAGGGGTATAAATTAGTATACTGACATAGGGTGGCTGTTTTATTTGTGTGGTACAAACAAGTCCTTAAAAAAAGTAACTTTGAATGAAAAACAATCATGACAGAGGCTGGAAATTACAGACTCGGGAGAAAATAATGAAAATAGCAGTGAGCCTATGTATTCATTATTCCTGATGCTGTTATATACTTCTTGTGTACAAGTCTAGTATGAGCAAGTTTAACAAAGGTATATTTTTTCTGCTGCTGATATAGGTGGGGGGGGGGGGGGGATTTACTTTTAAACTGGATTCAACAGAACGTTGGCACCACATCCCCACATTTTCACAATATCACAATGTCAAAGTTTAAGCACAAAAAGTGTATAAGAGTAAAAAATGTTCATTTACATCCATTTTGATAAAATAAACCACTAAAGCTAGTGATAAAAGCATCTAAACCTCTTGGCAAGATGTTTACCAAAATATCAAAAACATTTGGCATGTTTTGCCGAGTTTTAAGTGTCTACATACTTACGGAGTACAATATTTGCCTCACATATGGAATATTTTCTGCACCTGTGAGATTACAATTTGAACTTTAAACCGTAATCACTGCGATTTCAGATGCCTTGTAATCGTATGACAAAATCCTGATTGATATCATTGAGGAACCATGTAAGCTTTGCAGCAACTTTCTGATGGAACTTTATGTATGTGCCAGGCTTCCATTGATTAACATATTTGGTGCTCACTTGGCTTTATTCTGTTGTCGTGGGTGCATATGTAGTTTCTGTGGGGGAACAATTTTGATTAGATTAGGGCTTGTCCTGTTTTGACTTGAGTTACGAAAACGGATATGAAGCCATAGTTTTCACTGATTTTTGTATCTAACTTCTAAGTATATTTAAATAGATATTATACATATATTCAACTGAGAAACTTTTAACTTTTTCCGCACTAAAAGTAGACATACCATTCCTTGTTTTAAATTGTAACAGAAATATAGTTCCTAGTTCAACAAAAGAAAGGAATCTGTTGCCTTTAATTTTGATGGTTCTTTCTGTGAGAAGGTTGTAGAGACTGTATTAGGTAGTCTCTTGACTCGTGAATGGCCTTAATGGTCCAAGTCTTACTGGTAACCTCGGGTAATTTCCCAGAAAGACATGGGGATCACAGTAAAAATTAAGTCCTAATTAATCCTAGAACTAACCTAGTGAAGTCTTTCCTATGATGGATTATGTGTAACTTCTGTTTTTAGATGAAGAATCCCTAGACAGTGTATGACCAGGATTGTACTGATGTACGTGTTAAATACAGTTATCACCAGGAAAACTGACCTGAGGACTTGCTAATCCAGGATATGTGAGAAAGTCTGGGTAAGATTCTTTTATTTTTGCCAGGGTATTAATCAGCTTGACTGTGGGACCTAGCACTTGTGAATGGTAGCCCAGCTCACTGACAAAAAGCCCGCTTTTTTCTCCACAGCCCTCCACAGCAGGGGGTATTGTTTTCACCCATGGTGTCCGGATGGGCGGGTGGGTTTTCGGTGGGAAAAAGTTTGTCCGGGCTGTATCTCAGAAACCGTTAGATGTAGGAAGTTGATACTTGGTAGGGACATTGGTTACGAGATGTAGGTGTGCAACGTCATGGTCTGATCTTGATTTGACCTTGCCGTAGTGACCTTGAGTTTGAAAATCTTGTCCGGGCTATATCGCGGAAACCGTAAGGTGTAGGAAGTTGATACTTGGTAGGGACATTGATTAGGGGGTATAGGTGTGCAGCATTATGGTGTGACCTTAATTTGACCTTTGACCTTGCCGTAGTGACCTTGACCTATAAAACCTTTAAAGCAACGCTGATGTACATGTAATCAGATTCCTTATGCCTGGTCCATTGAAGTAAATTTTTATAACCATTGTGTTGTTTAAAGAAACCCTGGTTCGAGCTAAAGATTGGTCAACTAATATTCAGAATAGTAACCAGGACCAAGGCCTTTTTTTATTGGGAAAAGAATGTAGCAGTTACTTAAAATTTTCAAAGTAATCATTAAAGTAAAGTGAAGATCATATTGAAATGTTCCTTTTATTGTTCCAGTATTTTATATATTATTAAAATTAACAGCTCAAATAATGTTGTCCGTTTTCATAACTCAAGTATGTTGTCTCTTATCACTGAACCAAATGTTATTCCCGTAATTTTCTATACGTACCTGAAAAATATACTTTTACTGTATCTGAAAAGCTCTGTGATTGATTTATTGGTCAGTTTTGTAAAAATGACCAAAACTAAATACTACAGGCATTTGAAATTTCAGCCAAATTTGAATCTCTATCACTTTGATGAAAAGACCTACAAAAAAGAGAAATCTTGATGTACATTTTCACCTCTGTAGGTCTGTTTCCCACCAGTGGCAATGCTGAAGGCTTATCCCAATACGATCCTGGTTGTTGAATGGGATGTAAAATCCTAATTTTGACTTTTGAACTACTAAAATTGAGTTGGACCTTTTTAAAAAAGTGCATCACCAGGCTCTTGTTACAGAAACTATGTCTTTTTCCTCAGAACTAATCTAAAGTTGTGATATTTTGTTGTTCTTTTCAAAGAGTTTTGTATTGACTGTAGTAATGATAACCAGGTCCTGTTTTTACAAATATTCTCAATCGGTTTATAACCCAGTGGGTTCAGTTTCACCTTTCTCTTTTAATTTACACCTATAAGTAATACTTAAATTGGATTCCACACAAAACAGTTTTGTAAGTCCAGGGGCCGTATTCACGAAACGTCTTAGCCAAGTCTTAGGCTTAAGTTGGCTATATTTTTATACAAAAGTTAAGCCTAAGACTTGGCTAAGACCTTTCGTGAATACGGCCCCTGGAGAGTACAAGGTGTTTCTATGTTTTCTTTCACCAGTTGCTGAGTGTACAGTGAAGTGGCAACATGTGTTGACAGTGGGAACACAGAAGAGACATCTTCCTTGAAAACTCTTGGTTGAGGATTTTTTGTTTGAATGTGTTAAACAGTGTAACTTAGGTTTATAAGTTTGTGGATGTAAAATATATGAAATAAATGTAACTAGATGGATGAGAGTTAAGTATCTGAATCAAACTGCATTCAATGGCAATTTTTTTCCGCTGATATTGGACACTTCCGTCAACATTTCTTTTCATTGCGTTAATACATCTTACCTACTAGACGATAGCTATAGCCCGGCGCCAGCCGGTCCCGCCAAACGAAAGAAAAAGACGTCCCGGGTTTCACCCCCGGCAGGACCGGCACACTACAATCCACTCGCCAGGTGGCCTAGTTCCTGCCTCACTCGCCAGAGGGACGTGACGTCATAGCATCTTTTTCGTTTGGCGCGATATTTAAAGTTGTGGATTTTTATCTGTGAACTCTTTAGTTTTTATATTGTGTTATATCTGTTTGTGTCGGAAGTGTTGCCATTAGTTAACTGTTCTATCATGGCATCTCCAGGACAGAAAAAGGGTGCGTGTGGCCATATTATGGCTTCATTTGACAAACATAGTAGGTGTGCGCGTTGTCGCGAGAAAGGACAGGGTGATGACCCTTGTGTTCAAAATCTGCAGTGTGACTTTTGCAATGTCCTTACCCCGGAGCAAGTGCTCAAGTTAAGTACTCCTACCTATAAACTCAGAAAGGAAAAGGCTAAAGCAAAGGAAGTGTTAGTCGATCCGTCTTCTGTGGTAGTACTTGATGCCCAGCCAGAACAAGAACCTGCTGTATCTGTTTCTTCTGCTCCGGATTTGTCCCTTCCTGTGCCTCAGTTTAAAAAAGATCTTCAGGAACTGGACGAAAAGTGGGCCACTCGTATGGCCAGGCTTGAGGCGCTTATCACTTTAGGACATCGCTCCTCACCTTCTGTACAAAATCCAACATTTTCTCCGGTCAAAGTACCGGTCTCTCATGCTGCTCCAGCAGGTGCTCTTTCCCAGACACCCTTTTTTGTCTCTACTTCGGCTTCTTCCGGCCCAGCCGGTCCGGCTGTTGGCCCGGATGAGCCTAGAGATCAGGATTTTTCAATTGCTGACAGACAATCTCCACTTCAAAACCTCTACCCGGAAGCAGAACCTATGTTTAAACACCCTGCTCCGGTGGCTACTGTGTCGTCAGCTGCTATGTCTGCTTCCTCTCAAGCTGCATTTCAACAACCTTCTTCCGGCTCCGGGCCGGTCACCTTCCGCGATGTCAATCCTCAGGAAACATTTGAAGAGGGTGAGTTATCTGACGCAGAGGAATCCCCAGACTTAGAAACCTCAGACCCGGACCGGGTCCTCAGTGAAGATCAAAATTACCGCGAGACTGTGAGAGGCGTCCGCGCGTTCATGGGATGGACACACATTCCTGACCTGGAGTTTTCTCCTCAATCCCGCACTGATAATCCTTGGGCAGGTCACCGTTCTCAACCTGTGGGCAAGATTTCTGTGGATCTTCCTCCGGAAGATTGGTTGTGCCGAAAACTAGAGACTCTAAACCTTGTACTGATAGAAGGATATCCTTCAAAATCTAGTGATCCAGGTGGCCTGCATGTGGACCAATTCCTCAGACCCCCCAAATCCCAGAGCAGATGGTATGGGATACACCCGGCGGAGCCTACAGATCCAACTAGGCCGGGTAAATCAGTGAATTCTTGGCCAAATGATGCGGCGAAGATAAATAGTTCATTCCCCAGGATTTCAACCATATCTTCTGCATCTCCTCAGCCTCCATCCCGCCCACTATCACAAGACACTATGCGTAAGTGGGAGAAAGCAGCAAAAGAGTCTTCATATATTTGCAACCAGTCAGCGGGGTTTAATCGCTGTATTACCAAAATACAGGATGCCTTCCAAGAACAATTGCATATTTTACAAAGTGAACTTAAGAAAGGCAAGTCTTCTGTCAAAGCTCAAGGTGCATTGGATGAACTTTTGTATTTATCTTCATTTAACCAGAATGTCAGTTTCGCCATGGGTAAATCTCTACAACATTTGGCAGACTTTACATTTGTGCAGATGGCAAATTTGACCCTACTCCGTAGGGATTCATACTTGGAAGCTGTGAAACCGGGGATTAAACCAGATACTTTCAATTCCTTGAGAAATTGCCCCCTGAATGGATATGGGCTATTTCCAGATGCTGCTATTAGAAAAGCTGAGGATGAAATAAACCAATTAGAAGCTTCCCGACGTACTTCCCAGCCCGGCCCGGGCCGCGGGGGGTTCGCCGGTAGAGGCAGAAAACAGAGATACCAACCCTACAGTACTGGTTGGAAACCTCAAGACACTGCTAAAACAACTTCTCAAGCCGGAAAGGAACTACCAGCTTGGAAAGCGTTTGGTTCCCGCAATAGAGGCCGGGGTGGTCAACCCGGACGTGGTACCAAGATGGCTCATGAGAAGACACAGTATAAATGACAATTACTGCAAGTCAAGTCCGGTGCCGGTGGCCCGGCCAATCAGTTCTGTACAAAGTGTCATAACAAGAAACTCTTTTGTATCTGTTCCAACAAATGTTTCTTATCATGTTGTATGTCGTGTACCTACTGTAACAAGGTGGCAGTCGCAAAAGAAAGACGTAAGACCAAAATCAAAGATCAAAAGTCAAATAAAGTGTGTGAAAAGTGCTTCTTTTGTCGGTCACTTTGTTTCTGCTCCAAATGTTCCAAATGTCCCCAATGTTGCAAGTGTCCAACCAGTGGGGGGACGTCTTCAGAGTTTTTGGGAAATATGGGCTCACAAGGGTGCAAACCCAAAAGTAGTGTCCATATTAAAGGAGGGTTATGTTCTTCCCTTCAAAGTAAGACCTCCCTTAGTAAGGGATCCCCTGATAGTAAGTGGCTATGCAAACCCCATCAGAGACTCCCACTTGCAAGCAGCTGTACAAGCTCTGATCGAGAAAAAGGCAGTAGAGAGGGTCAGGGTTCAAACCTCACTAGCCTTTTTCAACAGACTGTTCATTGTCCCAAAGCCGAACCACAAGTGGCGGCCAATCTTGGATCTCAGTACTCTAAATCAGTTTTTATGCGTAAAAACATTCAAAATGGAGACTCCAGAGACAATCCGGACCTCTCTACAACAAGAGGAGTGGGTGACATCGCTAGACTTCAGCGACGCCTACTTCCACATCCCAATTCACTACACATCCCGAAAATTCCTCAGGTTCCACTTTCAGAACCAGTCGTACCAGTTTCGGGCACTTCCCTTTGGCCTGTCAACAGCTCCCATGGAGTTCACTGGTGTGGTCAAAGAGGTCAAGTTAATGGCTCAGTCACAGGGTATAAGAATCCACCAGTACCTAGACGACTGGTTGATTCGAGCCCCTACCAAAGAATCTTGCCACCAGGGAACCCAGTCCCTCCTAGCCCTTTGCCAGGAGTTGGGCTGGATGGTAAACATGCAAAAATCAGAACTGGAACCCCAACAAGTCTTCCACTTCGTAGGCTACCAGTACGACCTACTCAACGGAGTAGTCAGGCCTACTCAAAATCGTTGGGAAACCCTTCAACAGAAAATAACAGTGCTTTTACAGAACAGATCTTGCCGAGTGAGAACTTTCATGTCTCTTATAGGTCTTCTCACTGCGACAGAAAAACAGGTGACCCTAGGCAGACTGCACATGAGACCTATTCAGTGGCACCTCAAGAAACACTGGAGAGTCCCAGAATCTCTGGAAAAGGAGATCCCAATTCCGAGGTCTCTCCATCAGTACCTGCAGTGGTGGACCCAAGAGGAAAATGTCCTAAAGGGTCAGCCCTTACACCCCCTGCGACACGCAGTTCAAATCTTTACAGACGCCTCAAAAGAAGGCTGGGGTGCTCACTTAGGCGACTTCACAGCAAGCGGTACTTGGTCAGTGCCCGAAAGCAAGTTGCACATAAACTTCTTAGAACTAAAAGCCGTGTTGTTAGCACTAAAAAGATTCCAACATTTAGTGCAAGGAATGGTCGTCCTGATTGCCACAGACAACACCACGGTTGTGGCATACATCAACAAGGAAGGAGGTATGAGGTCAGGCTCACTCTGTGCCCTTCTTTGGCGGCTCCTATGTTGGTGCAGCCTCAATCAAATAGTACTGAAGGCCAGACACATTCCAGGCCATCTGAATGTAATTGCAGACAAATTGTCTCGCCAAAGGCAGGTCATTCAGACGGAGTGGTCCCTCCATCAAGAGACCTTCGACCTCCTTTGTCAAACCTGGCATTATCCCCGAGTGGACATGTTTGCAACAAGGTACAACTGCAAGCTAGTTCAATTTGTGTCCCCAATTCCAGACCCAAAGGCCTGGTCAGTGGATGCTCTGACATTGTCCTGGGAGGACCTGGACATGTACCTCTTCCCCCCAGTGTCTCTGATGGGGAAGGTGGTCAGCAAGCTGTCAGATCACTGGTATCGCAGAGCAATCCTGATTGCCCCGGGATGGCCCAACATGCCTTGGTTTTGGGACCTAGTGGAACTATCTGCGAGGGTTCCTCTTTGTCTTCCACACCACCCAGATCTAGTGACCCAACCTTTCAACAAGGCACTACACAGGGATCTGACAAACCGAAATCTCCATGCCTGGCTCCTAGAGCCCAGACAATCAAGGAGCAAGGGTTCTCTAGCCCAGTGGCGTCAAGAATTGAGGCGCCTCAAAGACGTTCAACCAGAACAGTCTACGAAGCGAAGTGGGCCGTTTTTGTCAGATGGTGTGAAACAAGTCAGGTGGACTTCAGGAACCCATCTATAAAACAAATAGCAGATTTCCTCCTGCACCTTTTCCAGGAGAAGAATCTCCAGCCCAGCACTATTGATGGTTACAGGTCAGCCATTGCAGACAAACTGGGAAATACCTCGGTTAATGTCGGCAAGGATGAAAATTTGACTAGACTGTTAGACAGTTTTCACAGAGATAGACCCAAAGGGCGCCGGGGGGTTCCTGCTTGGAACCTCTCCCTGGTTTTACACCAGCTTACAAAAGCGCCTTTTGAACCACTCAGAAAGGCTTCTCTGAAGCACCTTACTTTCAAAACTGTTTTTTCTCCTAGCCCTGGCTTCAGGAAAACGCAGGAGTGAGATTCACGCTTGGTTAAACAAAAATATCAGACACCAAGCTGACTGGTCCAAAGTTTCCCTCTACCCTTCACCAAGCTTCTTGGCGAAAAATCACTTGGCAAAAGAGGGACCAGAGTGCGTGGCCCCTGTGGTCATTCCAGCCTTAGCCCCCACTCTGGATAAGTCTTTAAAGGAAGACAGATCCCTTTGCCCCGTTCGGGCTCTTCGCTACTACCTGGACAAAACGCAGGACCTAAGAACGGGAAAGGAGTTAGTTTTTGTTTCATTCAAACAGGGTTTTAACAAGGACATCTCTCCTGCCACTATCTCGTCCTGGATCAAACAAACAGTAGTGTTGTGTTATGATCTCTCTGACCAAGATTCCTTGACCTTACATCAGGTTAAGGCCCATGATGTTAGGGCCTTTGCGGCCTCCAAAGCCTTTCAAGGTGGCATATCTCTGGACCAGATCCTAGCAGCATGCCACTGGAAGTCCCACAACACCTTTACACAGTTTTACCTTAAGGATGTTGCCTGGGCAGATAAGGAGCTTTTTCACTTGGGTCCTGTGGTGGCTGCCCAACAAATCCACCACTAGTCCCCTAAGCTTCTTTGTATATAATTATATATAGTGTACATACTAGTTAGTTTTAGGTGTAGGCTCACTTTTAGCCTAGGCCTTGGCTTCTCAAAGTCTTTTACTTCAGAGTAATCCTCTGGGTATAGGATTTTCCCTACTCTTCCAGGTTAACCGTGGGAATCATTGACTTGAACTCTTACTCTCTCCCTCCCCTCAGAGCAGTCAAAAAGGGGGGGGGGGGGGGGGGGGGGGGGGGGGGGGGGGGGGGGGGCAGGTGGGTCTAGTTACCCTTGAGACTAACATGTCTCCTCAAAGGACTAGAACCTCACACCTAGGTATAATATAAGAGTTTCCCCAATCCTCAGAAGGCTGCCCTCCTTCCACTGGGTAGTTATTCTAGCTATCGTCTGGTAGGTAAGATGTATTAACGCAATGAAATTGCAAATTTTAATTAGTAAATTAAATTTTTATTAGTTAATACCTTACCTACCTGACGGGAAATTCCCACCCGGCCTTCCCCGCTTCCAGCCTTCATCATTCAATCTTAGGGACGAAAAAGATGCTATGACGTCACGTCCCTCTGGCGAGTGAGGCAGGAACTAGGCCACCTGGCGAGTGGATTGTAGTGTGCCGGTCCTGCCGGGGGTGAAACCCGGGACGTCTTTTTCTTTCGTTTGGCGGGACCGGCTGGCGCCGGGCTATAGCTATCGTCTGGTAGGTAAGGTATTAACTAATAAAAATTTAATTTACTAATTAAAATTTGCAAGTTTGACAGGTATAATGACTCTTCAATGAGTGGTTCACATGACAAAACTGCTTGTTTTGCTGTGATGTTTGTGTATGAAGCAAAAGATACTGGATTTTTCTTCTTCATATGGCAATAATTTCCTTTTTTTACCCCACAGCCCTTAAGGGAAAAAGTTTGTCCCGGCTGTATCTCAGAAACTGTAAGGTGTAGGAAGTTCATACTTGGTAGGGACATTGGTTAGGGGGTGTAGGTTTGCAACGTCATGGTCTGACCTTGATTTGACCTTTGACCTTGCCGTAGTGACCTTGAGTTTGAAAATCTTGTCCGGGCTATATCTCAGAAACCGTAAGGTGTAGGAAGTTGATACTTGGTAGGGACATTGGTTAGGGGGTGTAGTTGTGCAATGTCATGGTCTGACCTTGATTTGACCTTTGACCTTGCCGTAGTGACCTTGACCTATAAAATCTTGTCCGGGCTATATCTCGGAAACTGTAAGGTGTAGGAAGTTGATACTTGGTAGGGATATTGGTTAGGGGGTGTAGGTGTGCAGCATCATGGTGTGACCTTGATTTGACCTTTGACCTTGCCTATAGTGACCTTGACCTATAAAATCTTGTCTCGGTTATATCTCGGAAAGGTGTAGGGAGTTGATACTTGGTAGGGACATTGGTTAGGGGCTATAGGTGTGTATTATCATGGTGTGACCTTAATTTGACCTTTGACCTTGTCGTAGTGACCTTGACCTTTAAAATCTTGTTGCACCTTTGGGTCTGTCTTTTGATGCAGATTAAGCACTGTTAATTCATATTAGAATTTATTAAGAATTTTACTTTCATAACTTCCCATTGTAAGAGATAGAATTTCATCAAGTGAGCCACAGATTTTGCTCCAACACCACACATAAGCATTTATTAAATGTATTACCACTTCTGTATGCATGGTAATATTCAAACCATCTAAACCATAATTCGGCCATGCAGATGTAGATAAAGAGTGTTGAATTTTAGTTTACTGATTAATGCCGTCATCTTGTTATTGAATTATCTTGTTTTAATACTTCATCTTTACATGCATTATCTTTCTTTTAAACACTATTTTCTCCATTTAAACATTGTTTGGAACTTTATGTAACTGACAGTGCCCTGAAAGTATCCTGAACTTTGTACTGGTACAGTACTTCTATATCTCATGGTGTTGTAAATATTTCCCTAGGCTGTGGGGTACGGGCATCTCTGATGCTATTTTTTTTTTTTTTCATGTTAGGTTGTGATAAAATGTTATTTTTGGCACAAGAATCTGTTCTGCTTGTATTGGTCTTGCTTGATCTTGATATTGGTGTTAATCCAGTGAACGACTGACATATTTGGTTCTTTAATGTGGTGATATTTGTGCTTCTTTTGTTTTAGTGGCAGTATTGCCTTGTTTTCACAAGGCAGAATTCAAATAGACAAAACTTGATAAAAAGTACCTTCAAAGTCTAGGAAATAAGATGTAGCCATTACCAAAGTTTGAAATGCACTCAGAGGGTGTGTTTCTGTTATTGAAATTTGAACATTTTTTTTACTGGTGATAGTAATTGGCAATAATTGCTAACATGGTAGTATATGAAACAAATAAAATATCCTTTGTCAAAAAATTAAAGGGCAATATGTTATCGGCATTTGTCCGTCCACCCACTTGCCCATCCATCTGAATTCAATATAATTTAACATCCATTACATTTGACCTATCCATACTTAAGTCTCTTAAGAATAAACACTGTAAAAGTTGGTTTTCATTAGAAATGCAGCTTGAAATCAAACTGGGCAAAGTGAGTAACAATAGCTGGCACAGAATTAAAACACTCTTAATACAATTAAGCTTACTTTTCTGTAGAGTTCTTGTGGCCAGGGCTTCATGATCTTTAATTTTAGAGACAAACACCCTTTGAATTGGCAGAGGTGCTTCTGGTTTGTGTTGACAAACAGCAACATTTGGTGGTTACTTGGTAGACCTGCTTGTCTGTGCAGGTGGCAGATGTTAGCACCAGATTAAAATTCCCTTATCAATTTTGAGTCTGCATTCCATTTAAAATCTGCCACTTGACTGATGGTGTGTTTTAACAGTGTCCACTTAAATTTACCCCAACAGGACCTGTCCAGCAGAATACCCAAGTGACCTTGGCTTTAACTTAGCAGAAATTTACTTTACCTATCACTTTCTGAGTTAACATTGCAAACCAACTATCTTTGTTAACCTTGCTCAACTAAAAACCACAGCTTTGTCATTTGGTTGCTTGAATTTGAAATAAGTTTTCCCTTAAAGAGCCTGTAGCACCCTCAGTACAACTTAACACAACCAGTTGAAAAACCACATAAACAAAGCACCTACATACAATAATTTGAAAACTGCCATGTTCTAAGGGATATATTTCACTTTTTATGCAGCTCTCTCCCCACAGCTTTCAAACATAAACAGCCATGTTAGCAGAATGCTGTGACATATGAAAATGGATTGCTTTCTCATGGCCACTGTAGATATTGCACTATAAACTGTACAGTAAAATTTTTGTCTGGTGCACACAGATTGTTTTAATTTACATAAAAAGTTATTCTACTTGAGTAAATGGCTAATAATTACTCAAAGATAGTTTTTATTTCATAAAAATGTAAATATACTCTACCATATGAAAACACTTGGGTAAGGCGTGGCTTGGCGTTTGGTGACCGCCACGTACACCATACATAGAATTTAAAATATGAGGGGAGACCCTCTTTAAACCTATATACTTGCTACCTTTGACCCCTGGTGACCTAATTAAGCGTCCCTTGCGGGACGCTTGTTCGTGTATGGGAGACCTTCAGGCTCTGCCGGCTCCTGCGGCTCCGCATTTTGTTTTCCTTATAACTGTAACCGTTGGGCGGATTCTTTTCAAATTTGGCAGGTTTAGGCAGTAGCCTTGGGGAATTTTTTTGAATATGCTGCAGTGACATTTCAACCAATCAGAGAGGTCACATGACCAAAAATGTCTTTTTTTCGATGGGGAAGCTTGTCCGGATGATAACTTGAATGGAATTTTATCAATTCACCTGAAACTTGGCAAATACATTCATTCTATTAAAATCTGGAAATCATTAGATTTTGGCATTGATTGGTTAAGAAATGGCCGAGTAATTAATGATTAATTAATCATTATGAATTTTCCAAATAAGGAAAACACAAAAATGCTTATATCTCGAAAACCGTGCTAGATAGAGCGATTTCGACGAAATTTTTGATCCACAGGGTATCTCTGGAGAGTAGTTATCCCAATTTTCAAAAAAATTTTGTCTCACCAAAAATGGCGGCCATTTTAAATTTTCGAATTTTTCGCAAAAATTGCAAAACATAAAAATGCTTGTATCTCGAAAACCGTACTAGATAGAGCGATTTCGACAAAATTTTTGACCCACAGGGTATGTCTGCAGAGTAGCCATGCCTATTTTCAAAAAAATTTTGTCCCACCAAAAATGGCGGCCATTTTGAATTTTCGAATTTTTCGCAAAAATTGCAAAACATAAAAATGCTTATATCTGGAAAACCCTGCTAGATAGAGCGATTTCGACGAAATTTTTGACCCGCAGGGTATCTGCAGAGTAGCCATGCCAATTTTCAAAAAAAAAAATTCTCGCAAAAAATGGCGGCCATTTTGAATTTTCAAATTTTTCGCAAAATTGCAAAACATAAAAATGTTTATATCTCGAAAACTGTGCTAGATAGAGCGATTTCGCCGAAATTTTTGACCCACAGGGTATCTCTGCAGAGTAGCCATGCCAATTTTCAAAAAAATTTTGTGTTGCCAAAAATGGCGGCCATTTTTAATTTTCGAATTTTTGCGCAAAAATTGCAAAACACAAAAATGCTAATATCTCGAAAACCGGGCTACATAGAGCGATTTCGACAAAATTTTTGATCTTCAGGGTATCTCTGCAGAGCAGCTATCCCAAAGACCTTTCACTCAGTGAAGTTTCAGACCCGTAGCTAATTATTCACCTACTCAAAATGAGTAAATGCTAATTATCTCTGAAACTATTGCGGATACCCAATTTTTATAAAATAACTCATTGATCTACTTTTGGGAGAGCTTTCACATGGTGAAGTTTCAGACCCGTAGATAATTACTCACCTACTCAAAATGAGTAAATGCGAATTATCTCTTAAAAGTATTGCAGATAGCCAATTTTTCTCAAATAACTCATTCATCTACTTTTGGAAGAGCTTTCACATGCTGAAGTTTCAGACCCATAGCTAATTACTCACCTACTCAAAATGAGTGAATGCGAATTACCTCTAAAAGTATTGCAGATAGCCAATTTTTCTCAAATAACTCATTCACCTACTTTTGGGAGAGCTTTCACTCGGTGAAGTTTCAGACCCATAGCTAATTACTCACGTACTCAAAATGAGTAAATGCTAATTATCTCAAAAACTATTGCAGATACCCAATTTTTATCAAATAACTCATTGATGTACTTTTGGGAGAGCTACTTTTGGGAGAGCTTTCACTTGGTGAAGTTTCAGACCCATAGCTAATTATTCACCTACTCAAAATGAGTAAATGCTAATTATCTGTAAAAGTATTGCGGATACCCAATTTTTATCAAATAACTCATTGATGTATTTTTGGGAGAGCTTTCACATGGTGAAGTTTCAGACCCGTAGATAATTACTCACCTACTCAAAATGAGTAAATGCGAATTATCTCTTAAAGTATTGCAGATAGCCAATTTTTCTCAAATAACTCATTCACCTACTTTTGGAAGAGCTTTCACATGGTGAAGTTTCAGACCCATAGCTAATTACTCACCTACTCAAAATGAGTAAATGCGAATTATCTCTAAAAGTATTGCAGATAGCCAATTTTTCTCAAATAACTCATTCACCTACTTTTGGGAGAGCTTTCACTTTGTGAAGTTTCAGACCCATAGCTAATTATTCACCTACTCAAAATGAGTAAATGCTAATTATCTGTAAAAGTATTGCGGATACCCAATTTTTATCAAATAACTCATTCATCTACTTGTGGGAGAGCTTTCACATGGTGAAGTTTCAGACCCATAGCTAATTACTCACCTACTCAAAATGAGTAAATGCGAATTATCTCTAAAAGTATTGCAGATAGCCAATTTTTATCAAATAACTTATTGACCTACTTTTGGGAGAGCTTTCACTTTGTGAAGTTTCAGACCCATAGCTAATTATTCACCTACTCAAAATGAGTAAATGCTAATTATCTGTAAAAGTATTGCGGATACCCAATTTTTATCAAATAACTCATTCATCTACTTGTGGGAGAGCTTTCACATGGTGAAGTTTCAGACCCATAGCTAATTACTCACCTACTCAAAATGAGTAAATGCGAATTATCTCTAAAAGTATTGCAGATAGCCAATTTTTATCAAATAACTTATTGACCTACTTTTGGGAGAGCTTTCACTTGGTGAAGTTTCAGACCCATAGCTAATTATTCACCTACTCAAAATGAGTAAATGTGAATTATCTGTAAAAGTATTGCGGATACCCAATTTTTATCAAATAACTCGTTCATCTACTTTTGGGAGAACTTTCAATTGATGAAGTTCCAGACCCATAGGTAATTACTCACCTACTCAAAAGGAGTAAATGTGAATTATCTCTTAATAGTACTGCAGATAGCCAATTTTTCTCAAATAACTCATTCACCTACTTTTGGAAGAGCTTTCACACACGAAAATGATAAATTGTGAATATCTCGGAAAAGCTATTTCTTCTCCTTTAATGCTCGGCGGGAGATACACACCGCGGCAGTGGTCTTGTCAAAAATTTTTGTCTCCCCAAAAATGGTGGCCATTTTGTCCTTGGACATCAAGGTGTTCTGGGGCTCACTCCTGTTGGCCCAACCTTAAAACTATTTTATTTTAGGTATCATTGGTGTGGCATGGTTCTGAGCTCTCCTCTCATTGGTTGAACCCCTCCCTGTTTTTGCAGGTTAGACCCAGGTCTTGTCACTTTGACATTGACCACAGACCAGCATACATTGAAACCAAGATATTTTAGTTTTTAGTCATCTTGTTTTATAACTTTTATCATGGAGAGATACAACTTGCGGTCTGGCAAGCGAGAATGTCATATACCAGTTCAACTGCAGCTTGCTGGGGATGAAGATTTTCTGACTGGGTCTTTGGAGGCTTCTGGACAGGCCGGGCAAGTATCTGACTCTGATCAGTCCGACATTAGCGGATCCGACATTGACATCTCCGCCCTTTTGAATACTTCTGAGCAAAATTCTCCCATATCCTCCCCAGTTAAAGGTAAAACCCATACCACAAAATCGGGCCAGATGTCCCAGGGGTTGGGGGAGGGGGGGTCTTCGGACCATGTCACACAAAATGATATCAACCATATTATTCTGTCACAATTGACTGCTTTAGGTGAACGTTTAGCCAATATTGAAAACAACCATAGGGTACCTAAGAAGACTAGTGATTCTTCAAAGATTAAATCTTCAAATAAAGTCGCCAAGAAGGTGAAAACTGCAGTCACACACAGGGGGTTGGCACACGATTTGGCTCCTTCTTCTGCCGTTTTGAAACATGACCTTCCTCCACCAGATAAACTCAGGGAAGAGGCTAGAATTCAATTGGAGGTTCAAAATAGGCTTAAACAACTAGCAGAGCAGGCGAAACCAGGTAATGAAAAAATTAAGTCACAGCGGGGTGGGTCTGTTGAGGTCTTTGTCAAAAATAGGGTCAAATGGCCCCATGAGTTCGTCTTATCCGGACAAAATAAGGACAGATTGTCATACAACCAGCTTTCTCCCATTCAGTGGGTGGCTGGTTTCTGCCGGACCATGAGAGAGGAGTCAAGCATCCAGAATCGGGAGTATATGTTAGATTATGTAATAAATTTACTTGAGGATGCCACTGACTTTTCTTGGGCTTCGGCAAAAGCCAGCCACGCTGTCCTACTCTGTAGAATGGAGCAAGGAGAGATTACAAGCTGGACTGAAACTGAAAAGATAGATCGGGTTAGAAGGGCTCATGCCCAACGTCATACCTCGGCTTCATACGGTGGCTCGCGGAATGTAGAGAAGACACACGGTAGTGGCAAGACAGCACCATGTTTGTACTATAACAAAGGCTCGTGTATGCAAAAGCAATCACATGAAACTAAGGGAACATTTTATAAGCATATCTGTTCATATTGCTGGCAGAAGGAAAGCAAGGCTTTTCCCCACACACAAATTGAATGTAAAAAATTGGCTTCAAAAAACGAATAGAAGGGGGCATGTCCAACAAAAGGCATGCCCAGAAAGATAGACTGGTGGTTAACAGTGCCCAGGACACACGAATGGTCAATGAATTATTGGGATTGTCTTTGAAACAGTGTTTCAAAAATTTCAAAATAGGTATAGCTAGGTCTTCCAAAAAAGACCACAGGTCATATGCACAAGTGGTTTCCGGTAAAGGTGACAATGCTTATAGCCTTCAACACAAAGTGCACTCAAATACTGATGCACAGTATTCCACAAGTACACACAGTCCGGTGTTGGCTTGCAATAATAGTATGCTTACAAACAGAGGCTCTGAAAAGGCAAGTACAGTATGTCCGGATCCGGTTATACAAAGCCACCCACGGATTACTCCACAACAAAAACAAGTAAGTGGCAGTTCACAGGTAAAAAGACAGGCTGTAACTAGCATTGATAGAGAAAATATGCCCATTTCTGTACAAAACAGATTCCAAATATTGTCGGATGTCACTGAGGAGTGTTTGGAATCTGACAGTTTCCAAGCACATACTTTGTGTGGACTTGTGGAACATGACACACATGTATTGGTCCCAACTACGGATATGGCAGTTAACAAGGTCTCTCATAAAGGTGATTTGTCCGTAAGTGTACACAATGTGTCCAACCCGGATACGGTGGTTTACGGTGAACAGGTCATAGGTTCGATTCCAACTCATACAGTAAACACCACCATGACTGGTGACACTCACGAAATGTATGTAAAATGTCGACAGCAAATAGGTGAACAATTCGGATGTATACCCCTTGACACATTTGTCACTTATAAAGGACCGGATGTACATTGGGCAGTAATTCCTGATATTCTGCAGGCACATCGACTTATCAAAGATAGTGGAATTCCAAATTTTTTGGGTATGAGAATTCCAGTCAAAACTAATCTCAATATTGTGAACTGGAGGAAATACTTAGTCGATTATTTTGATCAACAACTTCTGGATCTCATACAATTTGGATTCCCCTTGGATTTTGATAGGAACACAGTGTTATGTAGCACTTATAAAAATCATGCATCAGCATATGAATTTGCTTCTCATGTGGACAAATATATTCAGGAAGAACTTCACCATGGGGCCATTATGGGCCCTTTTAAGACTCCACCAATTCCATTGCACATCTCACCATTCATGACTAGACCAAAATCAGATTCCAACACGAGAAGAACGATCATTGATCTCAGTTGGCCCAAGGGCCACTCTGTAAATGATGGAGTAGGGAAGCAATCATACTTGGGTACCGACTTCTTACTTAAGTATCCATCTGTTGATTCTATTATGCGAACTTTGAATAAATTGGGTCCTGCTTGTTCCATATTCAAAATTGACATTAGTCGTGCATTTCGCCACATTCGTATAGATCCTGGAGATCTGGATCTTCTAGGTCTACAGCATCTGGATCAGTATTATCTGGATCTTTCTTTGCCTTTTGGATATCGCTTGGGTTCAATTTTTTTTCAGAAACTCAGCGACTCAATTAGGTATATCATGAACAAAAATGGTTTTCTAGGTCTCCACAATTATTTGGACGACTTAATCTATTGTGGACTCCCATCTGAGGTACAAAAACCTTATCAATTTCTCACATCCTTGCTCCAGGAGTTAGGACTTGCCATTAGTCAGAAGAAACTATGTCCACCCAGTACACAGGTCGTTTGTCTGGGTATTCTTTTCGACACTAAAACTCGTACCATGTCTATTCCTCCAGAAAAAATGTCGGATATCAGAAATATTTGTTCTGTATGGTCGGATAAGAGAGTTGTATCTAAGTCTGAACTACAATCCTTACTTGGTTCCTTACTTTATGTTACTAAATGTGTTAAATCCTCACGCTCATTTCTAAACAGAATGTTGCAATTATTAAGAGATAATAGTAACACTAAGGATATCGTTTTGACCACTGAATTTTTCAAAGATCTCAGATGGTTCAACACTTTTCTCCAAGTATATAATGGGGTTACTATGTACCAGGTTACTCCCTTGTTTGAAGACATACACTTGCACGCATCACTCACAGGTCTTGGAGGTCAATTTAAAAATTATGTGTATTCCATAGCTATACCTAGGGATTATATGGGATACAATATTGCACACTTAGAAATGCTCAATGTGGTAGTGGCCCTGAAGGTGTGGGGCCAACAATGGGCTAATAAGTGCGTCAGGTTGTATTGTGATAATCAGGCTGTTGTTGAGGTATTGTCATCTGGCAAAGCCAGGGACCAAATCTTGGCTATGTGTACTAGGAATGTTTGGCTCCTCACAGCAACATATAATATAGATTTACTTGTTTCCCATATTCAAGGTACAAAAAACAATGTGGCTGATCTTCTCTCTAGATGGAGGAATACCACAGAAGATGTCCAGAAATTATATCAATTTATTGAATCTCCTGTGTGGGTGAATACAGACATTGCCTTCACATATCTAAATCATGATATTTAGCCATGTGTTGTTATTTTTCAGATCCTGAGGCAGTGACAGCTCCTCTGGCATCCCAGGCTTATGCGAGGCTTTGGAATGGCTTCAGACCTTCCACACTGGTTGCATACAGGCGAATGTTTGCGCTCTTCATGGCCTTCCTGGTGGCAGTGGGGCTGTCCCTTCCTCAGGTGGATACACTGGACATACTGGCTTTTATGGAGTATTTGCTCCAGGCTGGTATGACTGCTGCAAATATCACCAACCACCTTACAGCGATCAGGTCATGTTGTATAATATATAATATAAATACAGCCCCATTTCGAGATAACAGGCTACCACTTTTTATAAAGTCTATTAAGATTAATAGGCCACTCCAGCCTTCAAGTAAACTGGTGGTAGATGAAAATATATTATATTCTATCTGTGCAACAAGTGCCTCTCTCCCTTTTTATAATACCTTTAAAGCTTTGTACCTACTTGCTTATTTCTCTTTTCTGCGATTGTCTAGTATATTGCCCCATTCAAAAGCCACCTTTGACAAATCTAGGCATCTTTGTAAGGGAGATATAATATTTTCGCAATCTGGGGCAGTGGTAGTCGTGAAATGGACTAAAACACTGCAGGATAGGTGTAAAGTTGCCTCTGTATCGCTTCCAAATCTGGGTGCCTCGCCCTTGTGCCCTATTGCGGCTTTGAAAGATTTGGGTACATTTAACCCTGTAGATAATGACAAACCATTGTTTGAAATTCTCTCACGCTTTGTCTCTGTTCCTCTTACAGATTCATATGCAAGGAAGCACCTTAAGAAGGTTTCTACTTTGCTACAGTTGCCCAAACCCATCACCTTTCATGATTTCAGGCGCGGGGGTGCCTCTTGGGCATTCAGACATGGGGTGCCCATACAGGACATACAGGCACAGGGCACTTGGTCCTCCTCATGTGTCTGGAGATACATCAACATCTCACCGGCCCTTACCTCTACTGTTTCCTCTACCTTTCAGGCTCACCTTGCTGTATGACTACCTCTACCTGGCACCTGGGACCTTTGTATATACTTGTCTTTCCATCCATGTTACCTACATACATGTGTCAACAAATTATCTCAATTATATGTGTTGACTGGGTTGTAAAGGGGGGTCCATAATGGCAAGGGGCTTAGAATGGGCCTCCATCTTGTAGGGCTAGACTTGGGAACCCAGGGGTGGGTTGCCTGGCATGTATGACCTTGTTGATTTTGAATTTGCTGGGTCGGATTCCATGGAACCGTCTCCTGGGTATTTTCATGGGCCTCATGTGACCTTGACCTCCCTCAACCTGGACTTGGGTGGTTATCCTGGGCCTGCATTGGCTTGACCTTGTGGTGACCTTTGACTTGACCTTTGTTTTATCGGGTTCTGACAGTGGTCACAGACGAATTAGATCTTGTCGGCTCAGGATGACATGTGTACAGATATATTCATGTAGGTTAACATGTTGTGTGATAACAGCTTCATGTGTGTGTAACATTGGTTATATGTGGTAACAAAGTACTAGTAGTCACATTTTATGTACAGAGTGTATTAATATAATAATAATAATCCCATTTGTTGTTTCTCTGTCTTGGGGGGGGGGGGGGGGGGGGGGCCATGGGGAGTGTGTCCTTGGACATCAAGGTGTTCTGGGGCTCACTCCTGTTGGCCCAACCTTAAAACTATTTTATTTTAGGTATCATTGGTGTGGCATGGTTCTGAGCTCTCCTCTCATTGGTTGAATCCCTCCCTGTTTTTGCAGGTTAGACCCAGGTCTTGTCACTTTGACATTGACCACAGACCAGCATACATTGAAACCAAGATATTTTACCCACCCCCCCTTCCCCTGTTAATGTCGGTGATGCTTTTGTTGGGCTGTTCGGTTTCAGGTTGTCTGGCTGTCGAGACTTCTGAGGACTGCGTTCAGACTGTATCCATGCTACCAGCTGAGAACATGATGACCACTTCCTGTGTGCTTTGATGTCACCTGCACTTCTAGAATCTTCTTTCGCTCCTGGTTAAGTTTGTGAGCAACTTCAGGCGCGACAGCCCACCTTCTGTCACCTTTACACACAGAATAGCTACCTTCATCTACTATTAACTACACATTGTTATCGGGAGTGCTTCACTTGGATGTGTCTTTTCCCATATGCTGGACAATGGCCTGTTGCCTGCTGCAGATGGCCGAGTTGCACCCTTCTGTGGCTCTTCCCCTGGTACTGTCGTCGATCGTGTCGCTTATGGGCTGTGGCAGTTGGTTAGCCTTGGTACCTTTTGTTGGTCCCATTGCTTTAGCCCACAGGAAGTGCATATGTGTATGTGATTATGTCTTCAGTGATGTGGGTTGCTGCTGAATTTGAAGAATTGTGTTAATAGTGTTTTCCATTGCTGCTGGATTTGAAGAATTGTGTCAACAGTGTCCTGGATTGCATCATGTATAGAATAACTTAGATCTTGAAATATCACACTCATAACGTTCTCTGAAGAACTGTGGTAACAGTGTTTGTTTGCATTATGAATACAGTCATTTACATCTTGAAACAACAACATTCATAATGTTCTCCATCATGTTGCTGTTGTGTTACAGTGTCATTCAGGATTTTATCAGCTATTAACTATGATGTTAACATTGTCTCAGTGATTTCATTTAATGACTTTAACTTCCCACTACATCATATTCACTATGGGACAGATAAGGTATCCACATGCATACTTTTATTAACTCTTATGAGCAACGTTTGACATGTTCCTTATATGGAATTTTGTAGCTCATCACCAGTTAGTACCTCAGTTAGTACCTTTAACAAGATGTCAGCTACATCTGCTCCAGATGCTTTTCTGAGATTTTTTCATGTTAACCATCATAACTCAACTCATCAGATAGGACCACAACCCTCAAGACTAGGATTTACCCCACAAACACTTGTTTTTGTGATGTGGTGAACTGTGTTCTTTTAACTTATACATGTTTACTTATATTTTAATTTATACTTTATTTTAAATGAACTGCAATAATACCATGTTTTACCCTTACTCTAGTACTTCTTGCACATCTTACATATAGAGCTTTAACATGGGGAGCTTTGATTAGGTGGGACCTTTGTATATACTTGTCTTTCCATCCATGTTACCTACATACATGTGTCAACAAATTATCTCAATTATATGTGTTGACTGGGTTGTAAAGGGGGGTCCATAATGGCAAGGGGCTTAGAATGGGCCTCCATCTTGTAGGGCTAGACTTGGGAACCCAGGGGTGGGTTGCCTGGCATGTATGACCTTGTTGATTTTGAATTTGCTGGGTCGGATTCCATGGAACCGTCTCCTGGGTATTTTCATGGGCCTCATGTGACCTTGACCTCCCTCAACCTGGACTTGGGTGGTTATCCTGGGCCTGCATTGGCTTGACCTTGTGGTGACCTTTGACTTGACCTTTGTTTTATCGGGTTCTGACAGTGGTCACAGACGAATTAGATCTTGTCGGCTCAGGATGACATGTGTACAGATATATTCATGTAGGTTAACATGTTGTGTGATAACAGCTTCATGTGTGTGTAACATTGGTTATATGTGGTAACAAAGTACTAGTAGTCACATTTTATGTACAGAGTGTATTAATATAATAATAATAATCCCATTTGTTGTTTCTCTGTCTTGGGGGGGGGGGGGGGGGCCATGGGGAGTGTGAATTTTCAAAGTTTTTGCAAAACACAAAAATGCTTATATCTCGAAAACTGTACTAGATGGAGCGAACTCAACAAAATTTTTGACCTGCTGGGTATCTCTGCAGAGTAGCCATGCCAATTTTCAAAAAAATTTTGTGTTGCCAAAAATGGCGGCCATTTTTAATTTTCGAATTTTTGCGCAAAAATTGCAAAACACAAAAATGCTAATATCTCGAAAACCGGGCTACATAGAGCGATTTCGACGAAATTTTTGATCTTCAGGGTATCTGTGCAGAGCAGCTATCCCAAAGACCTTTCACTCAGTGAAGTTTCAGACCCGTAGCTAATTATTCACCTACTCAAAATGAGTAAATGCTAATTATCTCTGAAACTATTGTGGATACCCAATTTTTATAAAATAACTCATTGATCTACTTTTGGGAGAGCTTTCACATGGTGAAGTTTCAGACCCGTAGATAATTACTCACCTACTCAAAATGAGTAAATGCGAATTATCTCTAAAAGTATTGCAGATAGCCAATTTTTCTCAAATAACTCATTCATCTACTTTTGGAAGAGCTTTCACATGCTGAAGTTTCAGACCCATAGCTAATTACTCACCTACTCAAAATGAGTGAATGCGAATTACCTCTAAAAGTATTGCAGATAGCCAATTTTTCTCAAATAACTCATTCACGTACTTTTGGGAGAGCTTTCACTCGGTGAAGTTTCAGACCCATAGCTAATTACTCACCTACTCAAAATGAGTGAATGCGAATTACCTCTAAAAGTATTGTAGATAGCCAATTTTTCTCAAATAACTCATTCACCTACTTTTGGGAGAGCTTTCACTCGGTGAAGTTTCAGACCCATAGCTAATTACTCACGTACTCAAAATGAGTAAATGCTAATTATCTCAAAAACTATTGCAGATACCCAATTTTTATCAAATAACTCATTGATGTACTTTTGGGAGAGCTACTTTTGGGAGAGCTTTCACTTGAAGTTTCAGACCCATAGCTAATTATTCACCTACTCAAAATGAGTAAATGCTAATTATCTGTAAAAGTATTGCGGATACCCAATTTTTATCAAATAACTCATTCATCTACTTGTGGGAGAGCTTTCACATGGTGAAGTTTCAGACCCATAGCTAATTACTCACCTACTCAAAATGAGTAAATGCGAATTATCTCTAAAAGTATTGCAGATAGCCAATTTTTCTCAAATAACTCATTCACCTACTTTTGGGAGAGCTTTCACTTGGTGATGTTTCAGACCCATAGCAAATTATTCACCTACTCAAAATGAGTAAATGCTAATTATCTGTAAAAGTATTGCGGATACCCAATTTTTATCAAATAACTCATTCATCTACTTGTGGGAGAGCTTTCACATGGTGAAGTTTCAGACCCATAGCTAATTACTCACCTACTCAAAATGAGTAAATGCGAATTATCTCTAAAAGTATTGCAGATAGCCAATTTTTCTCAAATAACTCATTCACCTACTTTTGGAAGAGCTTTCACTCGGTGAAGTTTCAGACCCATAGCCAATTACTCACCTACTCAAAATGAGTAAATGCTAATTATCTCAAAAACTATTGCGGATACCCAATTTTTATCAAATAACTAATTGATTTACTTTTGGGAGAGCTTTCACATGGTGAAGTTTCAGACCCGTAGATAATTACTCACCTACTCAAAATGAGTAAATGCGAATTATCTCTAAAAGTATTGCAGATAGCCAATTTTTCTCAAATAACTCATTCATCTACTTTTGGAAGAGCTTTCACATGCTGAAGTTTCAGACCCATAGCTAATTACTCACCTACTCAAAATGAGTGAATGCGAATTACCTCTAAAAGTATTGCAGATAGCCAATTTTTCTCAAATAACTCATTCACGTACTTTTGGGAGAGCTTTCACTCGGTGAAGTTTCAGACCCATAGCTAATTACTCACCTACTCAAAATGAGTGAATGCGAATTACCTCTAAAAGTATTGCAGATAGCCAATTTTTCTCAAATAACTCATTCACCTACTTTTGGGAGAGCTTTCACTCGGTGAAGTTTCAGACCCATAGCTAATTACTCACGTACTCAAAATGAGTAAATGCTAATTATCTCAAAAACTATTGCAGATACCCAATTTTTATCAAATAACTCATTGATGTACTTTTGGGAGAGCTACTTTTGGGAGAGCTTTCACTTGAAGTTTCAGACCCATAGCTAATTATTCACCTACTCAAAATGAGTAAATGCTAATTATCTGTAAAAGTATTGCGGATACCCAATTTTTATCAAATAACTCATTCATCTACTTGTGGGAGAGCTTTCACATGGTGAAGTTTCAGACCCATAGCTAATTACTCACCTACTCAAAATGAGTAAATGCGAATTATCTCTAAAAGTATTGCAGATAGCCAATTTTTCTCAAATAACTCATTCACCTACTTTTGGGAGAGCTTTCACTTGGTGATGTTTCAGACCCATAGCAAATTATTCACCTACTCAAAATGAGTAAATGCTAATTATCTGTAAAAGTATTGCGGATACCCAATTTTTATCAAATAACTCATTCATCTACTTGTGGGAGAGCTTTCACATGGTGAAGTTTCAGACCCATAGCTAATTACTCACCTACTCAAAATGAGTAAATGCGAATTATCTCTAAAAGTATTGCAGATAGCCAATTTTTCTCAAATAACTCATTCACCTACTTTTGGAAGAGCTTTCACTCGGTGAAGTTTCAGACCCATAGCCAATTACTCACCTACTCAAAATGAGTAAATGCTAATTATCTCAAAAACTATTGGGGATACCCAATTTTTATCAAATAACTAATTGATTTACTTTTGGGAGAGCTTTCACATGGTGAAGTTTCAGACCCGTAGATAATTACTCACCTACTCAAAATGAGTAAATGCTAATTATCTGTAAAAGTATTGCGGATACCCAATTTTTATCAAATAACTCATTCATCTACTTGTGGGAGAGCTTTCACATGGTGAAGTTTCAGACCCATAGCTAATTACTCACCTACTCAAAAATTCAAAATGAGTAAATGCGAATTATCTCTAAAAGTATTGCAGATAGCCAATTTTTCTCAAATAACTCATTGACCTACTTTTGGGAGAGCTTTCACTTGGTGAAGTTTCAGACCCATAGCTAATTATTCACCTACTCAAAATGAGTAAATGCGAATTATCTAAAAGTATTGCGGATACCCAATTTTTATCAAATAACTCATTCATCTACTTTTGGGAGAACTTTCAATTGATGAAGTTCCAGACCCATAGGTAATTACTCACCTACTCAAAAGGAGTAAATATGAATTATCTCTTAATAGTACTGCAGATAGCCAATTTTTCTCAAATAACTCATTCACCTACTTTTGGAAGAGCTTTCACACACGAAAATGATAAATTGTGAATATCTCGGAAAAGCTATTTCTTCTCCTTTAATGCTCGGCGGGAGATACACACCGCGGCAGTGGTCTTGTCAAAAATGGTGGCCATTTTGAATTTTCAAAGTTTTTGCAAAACACAAAAATGCTTATATCTCGAAAACCGTACTAGATGGAGCGAACTCAACAAAATTTTTGACCTGCTGGGTATCTCTGCAGAGTAGCCATGCCAATTTTCAAAATATTTTTGTCTCGCCAAATATAGCGGACATTTTGAATTTTCGAATTTTGGCAAAACACAAAAATGCTTATATCTTGAAAACCGTGCTAGATAGAGCAGACTGTGCTGACTTTGGTTGCCATAACAGTATAAGGCTAGAAACGAAGCATTTTCTTAATACTTTAGCACTCACCTTTATATCCTTTTCGGGACGCTTTGTTTTTGCTATGCAAAAACATTATCTTTTTTTTTGCGAGCGATCCTCTAGTTCACTCTGCCATGCGCAGTAATACAGAAATAGTTCATTCTTTTTGTGGTGGTTAAACTAACACCAGGCGTTTTGGCTATCTCTCAAAAGACCTGCATTTACACGTTTTTGAAGCTCTGTGAGTACTTCTTTGCTGTTTTATTCACTTTTCCTCCATTTTATTTACCTTTTACTTCGATTTCTGGTGAATTTATTGTATACTTTGGGCAATATTTGTACGTATTTCTTCAAAATTCGTATTATCGCTCATCTGGTCACGTGGTGTTAGAATGTCGGATTGCCTTTGGAGATTTTCATTTTTATTGTGTTAATACATCCTATCCAATGGACAATTGCTAATCCGGTCGGCGCAGACCGGCCCGCCAAACGCCAGAAAAAGACGTCCTGTGTTGCCACCGGCTGGCCGGTCCATAGTACTGTGCACTCCCCAGATGGCGCCTCGTACTTCCTTCCTGTGTAGAGAACCTGACGTCATAGCATCTTTTTCGTTTGGTGCGTGTACTGTGCAGACGTGTTTTCACAATCTCCAGATATTTTAAAGAAAAGTGTGCATTATGACGGATTTTATACCTTATTTGCAAATAATTTATTGTAAAAGTGTTGCCTTCATATCAAGCACGGATATACATCGAGAAATCTGCTGGAAACGCTCCCTAGTTGACTCAATTTAGTGTTGATGATAGGGCAGTAATCTACGAGAATATGAAGGCAGCCATTTTCTAGTTTCCTCCCATTCAACAATTGTGTTGTTAGGGGCAGATCGACAATATTTAGAAATATAATGGATATACTACTTACAAGGTATTTTTATCCGTGTTTTTTGTTTGAATGTACCTGCTGTGACCTTCCAGCTACAATCACCATAGAAACGTCTTTTCTATTACTACAAGTAGAAATCACGGGAAACTTCAGTCTACGTAGTTTTGAACACTGTTAAGAAGGAATTCCCCCAGCAACATGCATTCTTCATCTTCAGAGCGCACTGGTACCGACTTCTCTGCTGTATAGCATCAGTCACACCAGCCTAGCTCGAGTATTCAGTGTTTCTTCATCAGAAGCAAGAGATGAATTCTTCAGATTTCTTCAGAGCGCACTGGTCCAGACATCTTTGCTTTAAAGCATTAGTCGACCGGTAAGCTTATATATATGTACATCAGCAGCAAGAGATGCATTCTTCAGATTTCTTCTGAGCGCACTGGTCCAGACATCTTTGCTGTAAAGCATTAGTCGACCGGTAAGCTCATATATATGTACATCTACAAAGAAGGAATTCCTTCAGAAGTGCAGGAAGTTTGATCTCACGTCTACTGTGATATCAGTCCCTCCCTTGTGGACCCGGCTTTGTTGTCGGTAGTGAGGGTTGTGGATGGCCAGTTCACTGGTTTTATCATGAAAGGAAGAAGAAATTTCATCTACAAATCTTCAGAGCGCGCTGGTCCAGGCTTTCCTGCCTTTTAAAGCATCACCCGGCCGACCAGCTAAAAAGAACGCGACCTTTGACGTCATATCCAGTCAGCCAATCGCGTCCTTCCTTCCAACTCACGAAGCTGGTCACATGATTCACCGACCAGGTCACGAAGTTAATCACATGCTTCACCGACCAGGGCACGAAGCTGATCGTCATTTCTTCTCAGCCAATCACGTTGCACCTCCCTGGTCACGTGATACACCGACCAACATTCGTTTCTAAATATAGCTCACAAGGGCTTTCCCAGCAACTGTCAAATCTACAATTAAGACGTGCGTTCAAACAAAAACTTTTATTAATGGAGGAAACCTACAGCCAGCTGAATTCAACACAAAATATAGTTGTAAAATTGCTTTAGCAATGGGTTACCGACTACACAGCCTTGTACACTTGCTTCATCAACTGGTTACAGAGTGTACCGACCAATACTGGCTACACAGCCTTTATACCCTTGCCTCAACAACTAGTTACAGAGTGTACCGACCTGTACCGGCTACACAGCCTTGTACACTTGCCTCAACAACTGGTTACAGAGTGTACCGGATGGTACTAGCTATACAGCCTTGTACCCTTCTTTTAGCAATTGGCTACATATGGCATCAACCTATCGGTTACAAGTCTACCGGCAGGGCACTGGCTACACAGTCCTTACTGTGCTGTTTTTCACCCAACTAGTTACATAAGCTGACTAAATATAGACCAGTGGCTGTCTAAATTCGTTGCTGACCCCAGCCTGCCAGTTTCTTGCCAGTTACAGTTACAGTTTTTTTATTACTGGCTACAACTGTTACAGAGTGTACCGGCTGGTACTGGCTACACACCCGTGTACACTTGCCTCAACAACTGGTTACACAGTGTACCGGCTGGTACTGGCTACACAGCCTAGTACACTTGCTTCAACAAATGGTTACACAGTGTACCGACTGGTATTGGCTACACAGCCTTGTACACTCACTTCAGCCTACCAGTTACAAGTCTACAAACAGGGTGCTGGCTACACAGTCCTTACTGTACAGGGCTTCACCCCAACTGGTTACAAAAAAAAAAAAAAGTGGTCTTGGTAATATGACAGGGATATGACAGTGTCCCAAGCTACTGCCAGGCAACCTTCCCTTATCACATCTCTCAACAACCTGTTATCAGTGCTGGACTTGGCTGGAGAGATAATAAATTTTGTCATGTACGGCCAGGGGTCAGACATCTCACGAATGACAATTGCTCTGTAAATGCTGCACCTTGCAGGATGCCGGCCCGGGGCGAAGAGTCTATTAATATGAAAAGTTGTGTCAGTCCCACCAGACCACAATAAGAACAGAGAGACTGTTAACCTGGATCATTGTCACCAGACCGGACCAGTGTCCGGAGGGACAGAAAATGTTTATCAAAAATACCAAATGTCCCAAATGTGGCACACAATCGGCCTGTAGGGTCCAGACTAAGTCCTTTTTTGGGAACTTAGGAAGCCTTGGGGGCTGGACCCTAGGTATTACAAATGTTCAAGGAGGGATACTTACTCCCATATACCTATACAAGAACAATCCAGGTAATGCCTGCTATTCGGTTTTGTCCACAGCACCTTTGGAGTTCACTGTGATACCAAAGGAGGTGAAACTTGTGACCATACACAAGGACTTAAGAAGCCACCAGTACCTAGACGACTGGTTGGTGAGAGCCAGATCCCAGGAACTAGTAAATAATGTGTCAGCCACTGGGTTGGCTGATGAACTTACAGAAATCAGAGCGGGAGCCCAAACAAGACCTTGATTTTGTAGGCTACCAGTTCGACTTCAGGTCTGATCTTCAAGAGACTATGTTAAAACTGCTATCCCTACCGGCTTGCCCGGTCCGGGAATTCATGTCCTTGATAGGTTACTGACGGCTACAGAAAAGCAAGTTAATCTAGGTCGACTTCATATGAGACCCATACAGTGGCATCTCAAAACAACTGGAGGGTACCAGAATCACTGGAAAAGGTGATCCAAGTCCCTAGGTCCCTGCACCCCCATTTACAATGGTGGCTGAAGGAAGACGATGTACTTACAGGCCAACCATTATACCCAAGAAAGCATGCTCCGCAAATATTTACAGACGCATCAATAAAAGGGTGGGGCGCTCACTTAAACGAACACACTGCAGGAGGAACCGGGTCCCTCCTGGGAAGCAAGCTGCACATAACTATCTAGAATTTAAAGCAGGCTTCCTGGTTTTAAAAGAGTTCCAGGAACTTTGCTCAAACAAGATAGTACTTGTAGCAACTGACAACACCACAGTAGTGTCATACATAGACAAGGAAGGAGGCATGAGGTCGGGCCCACGTGTGCCCTACTATGGGGAATCTTGACCTGGTGTACCAGGAAACAAGTGACTCTAAGCCCGACACATTCCAGGCCGGCTGAATGTGGTAGCAGACAAGCTATCCCGGCTAGGGCAGACCATTCAAACAGAGTGGTCTCTCCTTCCAGAGGTCTTCCACTCAATCTGCAGCAGGTGGCACCGGCTCAAATAGACTTATTTGCTATGAGGTTCAACAACAAGTTGCCTCTGTTTGTGTCACCGGTACCGGATCCCCTGGCCACAGCAGTGGATACACTCAGTATGCCATGGTAGGATCTGAAAGCATACACCTTCCCACCATCAGCCATATTGGGCAAGTGGTGGAGAAGTTGCAAGACTCCCCATGCAAGAGAATCATTCTGATTGCTCTGGGGTGGCCCAACATGCCTTGGTATTGGGATCTAGTGGCCATGTCCAGCCACATCCCGCTGAGCCTGCCCAATCTGTCCAGCCTGTTCACAGCCATTCGATCAGATCCCTCACAGAAATCTGACAAATCTTAATCCCCATGCAGGGCTCCTAGAGCCTCAGCAATCGAGGAGCAGGACTTGTCTGAGGCAGTGGCAGCAAGAATTGAGGCTCCTCAAAGGGGTGGGGGGGGGGGTGGGGGGTGGGGGTGGGGGGTGGGGGTGGGGGGTCAATCAGATCAGCCTATGAGGCAAATGGTTCTTTTTTACCAAGTGATGTATCATTCATCAGGTGTACTTCGGGCACCACATGTAAAGTCAGTTGCTGACTTCGTTAGGTACCTGTTTCAAGACAGGAAGTTGCAGCCCAGTACTATTGTTGGTTACAGATCAGCCATTGCTGATAGACTGGAAATTTGCCCATCAATGTTAGTAAGGATGAAAATCTCACTCGTCTCCTGGATAGCTTCCACTGAGACAGACCCAAAGGCCGGAGGGGAACCCCCCTCCTGGAACCTCTCCCTGGTTTTTTGCACCAGCTGACAAGGTTCATTTTGAACCAATTAAAGGCCTCCTTGAAGCATTTGACCTTCAAGGCAGTTTCCCTCTTGGCCTGGGTTCGAGCAAGCCTAGAAGTGAGATACATGCTTGGCAAACAGCCCAGCACCATTGATGCTTATAGGTCACCCATTGTTGATAAATTGGGAAATTCACTTTTCAACATCAGGAAGGACAAAAATCTCGCTCGTCTCCTGGATAGTTACCTCAGAGACAGACCCAAAGGCAGGAGTGGCATACCCTCCTGGAACTTCTCACTGGCCGTGCACCAGCTAAGACTCCTTTTGATCCAATCAAGGAGGCCCCCTTGAAGCATTTGACCTTCAAGACGGTATCCCTCTTGGCCCTTGGGTCAGGCAAGTACAGAAGTGAGATTCATGCTTGGCAAAACTGATATATTGGACACCAATCCGATTGGTCAAAGGTGTCCCTGTTTCCATCACCCAGCTTTCTATCCTAGAATCAGCTGGCCAAAGCGGGTCCAGACAGTGTGGCCCCTGGGGTTATAACAGCCCTGGCCCCCAACTCTGGATAGATCCCTCAAGTCTGACAGGTCCCTCTCTCCGGTCAGAGCACTGTGCTACTATTTGGACAGGACCTCAGACATCAGGCAGAATAAAGAGGTGGTTCTTGTCCCCTTTTAAGAAACTTTTCAACAAGACATCTCACCTTCCACTATCCTCTTGGATCAACAAGACTGTGATCCTATGTTATGAGCTCTCTGACCAGGAGGCCCACACTTGACATCAGGTTAAAGCCCATGATGTCAGTGCCTTTGCTGCTTCTAAGGTCTTCCAGTCGGGAGTCTCGTTAGATCCAATCTTGTCAGCCTGCCACTGAAGTCACAATACCTTCACACAGTGCTTTCTGAAGGGTGTGGTTTGGACTGACTCAGAGCTTTACCAATTGGGCTTGGTGTTGGGCTGCTCAGCAGAACCACAAGTGGCCCTTAGAATGAGGAGATTTGTATATATAACTGCTCTCAGATTTAAAAGGGAAAAATCAGAGTGTCCCTTTTAGGCATAAAAATTCAGCATTTTGATACTTTTGCTGCAAAAGGCTATAAATATTTCCTACATTTACCCTAGTTTGGTGCATAAGAATGCACAGAAAGTGCAAATATTCACTTTTGTGAAAAGGACGATTCCTTAAAACTGCAAATTTTCCTTTTCACAGAAACTGCAAATCTTCACTTTTCTAAAAAGGACGTGTCCTTTTCACAGAACCTGCAAATCCTCACTTTTCTGAAAAGGACGCGTCCTTTTCACAGAAACTGCAAATCCTCACTTCTCTGAAAAGGACGCGTCCTTTTCACAGAAACTGCAAATCCTCACTTCTCTGAAAAGGACGCGTCCTTTTCACAGAACCTGCAAATCCTCACTTTTCTGAAAAGGACGCGTCCTTTTCACAGAAACTGCAAATCCTCACTTCTCTGAAAAGGACGCGTCCTTTTCACAGAAACTGCAAATCTTCACTTCTCTGAAAAGGAAGTGTCCTTTTCACAGAAACTGTAAATCTTCACTTCTCTGAAAAGGACGCGTCCTTTTCACAGAACCTGCAAATCCTCACTTTTCTGAAAAGGACGCGTCCTTTTCACAGAAACTGCAAATCCTCACTTCTCTGAAAAGGACGCGTCCTTTTCACAGAACCTGCAAATCCTCACTTCTCTGAAAAGGACGCGTCCTTTTCACAGAACCTGCAAATCCTCACTTTTCTGAAAAGGACGCGTCCTTTTCACAGAAACTGCAAATCTTCACTTTTTTGAAAAGGACGTCCTTTTCACAGAAACTGCAATTCCTCACTTTTGAAAACAGGACGCGTCCTTTTCACAGAAACTGCAAATCTTAATTTTTTTTTTGAAAAGGATGTGTCCTTTTTACACAGACTGCAAATCATCACTTTTGTGGAAAGGACCTGTCACTTTCACAGAAACTGCAAATCCTTACTTTTCTTAAAAGGACGCATCCCTTTTTTTTATAAAGTAAATATACTTTATTTAATGTTCCCTCTGTTAACAATTAACTAATTTTGTTAATGTAACTAGACTTATGCTGTTCACTTTATTGCGAGCCGGCAGTGTATCCCCAAACATAGCAAACCTGTAGAAGTAATAATAAAAGACATAGAGGCTGAAGATTCCTGAAGTTATAAGCACTTTTTGGCTGTCCTCATTTGACCTTGAAGGAGGGTCACAAGGTCAAATTTGACCACATTAGAAGATTCCAAGCCCATGATTCCCTATAAGGTGGTTTCACATTGCAAACTTCTAGGACCAATAATTAATGAGCAAGTTATAAGCACTTGTTTGACCTTAAAGGAGGGGGGCCCACAGTCAAATCTTACCACATCAGAAGATTATTAGCCCATGATTTCCTATAGGTTGGTTTCACATTGCAAACTTCTAGGACCAATAATAAGCGAGTTATACGCACTTTTAAGTTTGGCTATGCTTTTTTGACCTTGAAGGAGAGGACCAAGGTCAAATTTGACCACATCAGAAGATTCCTAGGCCATCATTTCCTTTTGGTTGTTTTCACATTGCAAACCTCTAGGACCAATAATAAGTGAGTTATAAGCACTTTTAAATTTGGCTATCCTTGTTTGACTTTGAAGGAGAGGGCCCAAGGTCAAATCTGAGAACATGAAAAGATTCCTAGCCCATGATTTTCTATAGATTGGTTTCACATTTCAAACCTCTAGGACCAATAATAAGCGAATTATAAGCACTTTTGCATTAGTTGTATCCACCGGCCGCCGCCGCGCGTAGAGAGATTTTCGGCGTTAACGCTCTAACAGGAAAACAACAGCAGCTAGGTTCACCAAATTTGCAGGATATCTTCATTGGGGGGTAAGCTTCTCTCGGAAGGAAAATAGCCTCATTCTGAAAAACAAGATGGCCGCCACGGGCATTTCTTTGAAAATAATCTACATTTTTCTACTGGCTGTTCCTCATAGGTAGAAGGTTGAATCTCTTCATAGGTGATATGTATGACACATATACATGTCCTCTACAACCTTGCACACATTTGACCTTGAAGCTCCTAACTCAAGGTCATCCAAGGAGTGTCGAAGTAACCCACATAGCGGACTTTAAAAGTGCCTATATCTCCCTTATTATTGGTCCTAGAGGTTTGCAATGTGAAGCCAACCTATAGGAAATCATGTGCTGCGAATCTTCTGATGTGGTCAGATTTGACCTTGGACCCCTCCTTCAAGGTCAAACGAGGATAGCCAAACTTAAAAGTGCTTATAACTCGCTTATTATCAATCCTAGAGGTTTGGGATGGTAAACCAACATATAGGAAATCATGGGCTGGGAATCTTCTGGCGTCGTCAGATTTGAGCTTGGGCCCATCCTTCAAGGTCAAACGAGGACAGCCAAACTTAAAAGTGCTTATAACTCGCTTATTATTGGTCCTAGAGGTTTGGGATGGTAAACCAGCATATAGGAAATCATGGGCTGGGAATCTTCTGGTGTGGTCGGATTTGACCTTGGGCCCCTCCCTCAAGGTCAAACGAGGATAGCCAAAGGTAAAAGTGCCTATAACTCACTTATTATTGGTCCTAGAGGTTTGGGATGGTAAACCAACATATAGAAAATCATGGGCTGGGAATCTTCTGGTGTGGTCGGATTTGACCTTGGGCCCCTCATTCAAGGTCAAACGAGGACAGCCAAACTTAAAAGTGCTTATAACTCGCTTATTATTGGTCCTAGATGTTTGGAATGTTAAACCAGCATATAGGAAATCATGGGCTGGGAATCTTCTGGTGTGGTCGGATTTGACCTTGGGCCCCTCCTTGAAGGTCAAATGAGGACAGCCAAACTTAAAAGTGCTTATAACTCACTTATTATTGGTCCTAGAGGTTTGGGATGGTAAACCAACATATAGGAAATCATGTGCTGGGAATCTTCTGGTGTGGTCGGATTTGACCTTGGGCCCCTCCTTCAAGGTCAAATGAGGACAGCCAAACTTAAAAGTGCTTGTAACTCGCTTATTATTGGTTTTAGAGGTTTGGGATGGTAAACCAACCTATAGGAAATCATGGGCTGGGAATCTTCTGGCGTGGTCGGATTTGACCTTGGGCCCCTCCTTCGAGGTCAAACGAGGATAGCCAAACTTAAAAGTGCTTATAACTGGCTTATTATTGATCCCAGTGGTTTGGGATGGTAAACCAACATACAGGAAATCATGGGCGGGGAATCTTCTGGCATGTTCGGATTTGACCTTGGGCCCCTCCTTCAAGGTCAAGTGAGGACAGCCAAACTTAAAAGTGCGTATAACTCGCTTATTATTGGTCCTAGAGGTTTGGGATGATAAACCAACATATAGGAAATCATGGGCTGGGAATCTTCTGGCATGGTCGGATTTGACCTTGGGCCCCTCCTTCAAGGTCAAACGAGGACAGCCAAACTTAAAAGTGCTTATAACTCGCTTATTATTGGTCCTAGAGGTTTGGCATGGTAAACCAGCATATAGGAAATCATGGGCTGGGAATCTTCTGGTGTGGTCAGATTTGACCTTGGGCCCCTCCTTCAAGGTCAAACGAGGATAGCCAAAGGTAAAAGTGCCTATAACTCACTTATTATTGGTCCTAGAAGTTTTGGTGCATTGTCTTTACGGTGGATACAATTTGCATCGGTTCTGCGATGCGCTAGGTCTAGTTTTCAAGTTGATTTACTAAACAGTGAGAGCCTCCAAGTAGCTATTACTGGGCTATGCAATGAGCTACAGGTCTGCAATTTTACTATGTTATAGCTGACCCAAAACTAGCTGAATAACATATTTAAACAAAATTCTCTAAATGCAACAGTTTTCAAGTTACAAGTAAAAATTTTTGAGCCTTTTGACTCCCCAGAGCATAATTTTGACTCCTGGGCTTAAAATAGCTATTAGTCGCTTGATTTTGACCCTAGTCGTACAAAAAAGGTAGGGTGGTGAGACTTAGCTCATACCCACCAATTCATGCACTAAATATAAAATAAATCTGAAAGAAACTGTGCCCTTCAGCTTGAACACAAACAACAGTCAAAATTTTTGATGTTTTGACTCCCCAGAACATAATTTTGACTCCTGGGCTACCAAAACAATAGGGTGGCCAGATCTCTGCCATAGCAAGCCACTTGGCATTGACACTGATATTTTTTAAGATTCTGGATCCAGATATAAAAACTTTATTATTGTCCAATACGATAATGCAATATAAATGAAATTTTAGATGAATCATTTTTACTCCAATTTATCCTTTTTCAAATTATTGCTACTTTTATAATTAGATATACAGGGACCAAAGTTTTATTCCTGTACATTCCTAATGTGGTAAGTTCTGTGTTATCCCCATCATTTTTGTTACTTGTTGTATCCACCGGAAGCATCCGGTGGATACTTTGGTTTAGCGTTCGCTACGCCGCCGCCGCCGCGCGTAGAGAGATTTTCGGCGTTAACGCTCTAAGAGGAAAACAACAGCAGCTAGGTTCACCAATTTTGCAGGATATCTTCAGTGGGGGGTAAGCTTCTCTGGGAAGGAAAATAGCCTCATTCTGAAAAACAAGATGGCCGCCACGGGCATTTCTTTGAAAATAATCTACATTTTTCTACTGGCTGTTCCTCATAGGTAGAAGGTTGAATCTCTTCATCGGTGATATGTATGACACATATACATGTCCTCTACAACCTTGCACACATTTGACCTTGAAGCTCCTAACTCAAGGTCATCCAAGGAGTGTCGAAGTAACCCACATAGCGGACTTTAAAAGTGCCTATATCTCCCTTATTATTGGTCCTAGAGGTTTGCAATGTGAAGCCAACCTATAGGAAATCATGTGCTGCGAATCTTCTGATGTGGTCAGATTTGACCTTGGACCCCTCCTTCAAGGTCAAACGAGGATAGCCAAATTTAAAAGTGCTTATAACTCGCTTATTATCGATCCTAGAGGTTTGGGATGGTAAACCAACATATAGGAAATCATGGGCTGTGAATCTTCTGGCGTCGTCAGATTTGAGCTTGGGCCCCTCCTTCAAGGTCAAACGAGGACAGCCAAACTTAAAAGTGCTTATAACTCACTTATTATTGGTCCTAGAGGTTTGGGATGGTAAACCAGCATATAGGAAATCATGGGCTGGGAATCTTCTGGTGTGGTCGGATTTGACCTTGGGCCCCTCCCTCAAGGTCAAACGAGGATAGCCAAAGGTAAAAGTGCCTATAACTCACTTATTATTGGTCCTAGAGGTTTGGGATGGTAAACCAACATATAGAAAATCATGGGCTGGGAATCTTCTGGTGTGGTCGGATTTGACCTTGGGCCCCTCATTCAAGGTCAAACGAGGACAGCCAAACTTAAAAGTGCTTATAACTCGCTTATTATTGGTCCTAGATGTTTGGGATGTTAAACCAGCATATAGAAAATCATGGGCTGGGAATCTTCTGGTGTGGTCGGATTTGACCTTGGGCCCCTCCTTGAAGGTCAAATGAGGATAGCCAAAGGTAAAAGTGCTTATAACTCACTTATTATTGGTCCTAGAGGTTTGGGATGGTAAACCAACCTATAGGAAATCATGGGCTGGGAATCTTCTGGTGTGGTCGGATTTGACCTTGGGCCCCTCGTTCAAGGTCAAATGAGGACAGCCAAACTTAAAAGTGCTTATAACTCACTTATTATTGGTCCTAGAGGTTTGGGATGGTAAACCAACATATAGGAAATCATGTGCTGGGAATCTTCTGGTGTGGTCGGATTTGACCTTGGGCCCCTGCTTCAAGGTCAAATGAGGACAGCCAAACTTAAAAGTGCTTGTAACTCGCTTATTATTGGTTTTAGAGGTTTGGGATGGTAAACCAACCTATAGGAAATCATGGGCTGGGAATCTTCTGGCGTGGTCGGATTTGACCTTGGGCCCCTCCTTCGAGGTCAAACGAGGATAGCCAAACTTAAAAGTGCTTATAACTGGCTTATTATTGATCCCAGTGGTTTGGGATGGTAAACCAACATATAGGAAATCATGGGCGGGGAATCTTCTGGCATGTTCGGATTTGACCTTGGGCCCCTCCTTCAAGGTCAAGTGAGGACAGCCAAACTTAAAAGTGCGTATAACTCGCTTATTATTGGTCCTAGAGGTTTGGCATGGTAAACCAGCATATAGGAAATCATGGGCTGGGAATCTTCTGGTGTGGTCAGATTTGACCTTGGGCCCCTCCTTCAAGGTCAAACGAGGATAACCAAAGGTAAAAGTGCCTTATATATTATGTACATAATGTAACAGTTCTACAAGCACATAGTATAAAATATGATGTGCTTCCTTCCTTCGGGAGGTTTATTGGCTTTCTGGGACTGAACTCATCCCTTTCTTCCCCTACCTCAGAGCAGGTCTGTTAAAAAGGGGGGGGGCGACGTCGGTATAGCCCCCGGGTAACCGGCTGTTGGCAACCGACCAAGGTCTTACAGGGTTTCCTGACCTTAGGGTCCACCCAGGCCTGGGCCTATAGGTCTCCTGACGAAGTCAGCCTAGACCGTAGGTTAAAATTTGCTATTACTTGTGAGTTCACATAAGTCCCTAGTGACTTACCCGCCGACCAAGCGGTAGTTATTCAGCAATTGTCCATTGGATAGGATGTATTAACGCAATAAAATTGCAAATTTAATAAGTAAGTTAAATTTTTATAAGTTAATACCCTATCCAATGGACACACAAGACCCTCCCACCGGCCCCGCTATCAACTTACTAGGGGTCTAAGAGGTTTAGACAACGAAAAAGATGCTATGACGTCAGGTTGTCTAGACAGGAAGGAAGTACGAGGCGCCATCTGGGGAGTGCACAGTACTACGGACCGGCCAGCCGGTAGCAACACAGGACGTCTTTTTCTGGCGTTTGGCGGGCCAGTCTGCGCCGACCGGATTAGCAATTGTCCATTGGATAGGGTATTAACTTATAAAAATTTAATTTACTTATTAAATTTGCAATTCCTTGGTAAATTAATTCTTTTTATGCACTTCTACAGGCATTATAATATTAATTTACAGTTTTCCTTCATTCTTTCAACGAAATTCTTTGTTTCTCCACGTATTTTGACCGTATTGTCACCTTGACTGTGTATTGTTTTTCACGTAGATACCAATTTGGTATTATCGCTCATCGGGTCATGTGGTGCCAGAATGTTGGATTTCCTTTGGAAATATTCATTTCTGCGGTGAATTAATTAATTTATGCATTTCTACAGGCATTATAATTCCCCTTTTACGTTTTCCTTCATTCTTTTTACGAAATTCTTCGTTTCACCGCGTATAATGACCCTATTTTTGAGCTTTTTACGAATCTTTCACCAGGTCACGTGACAATGACGTCACATCCAAAATGGAGGTCAACTGATCGGTTGTCAGAAAATATTCATTTTCATGGTGATTACAGCATTTCTAGGTTTGTTTATGCATTCCTTTTTCATAATTCTTTGATTATGATTCTTTCAAGGGCATAATGTGTAATAATTATATCCCCAGACGAAAGTCGGGGATATATTGGATTCAGGTCCGTCGCGCCGCCGCCGTAGAAATTTCCTTGTGGACGCAAAAACAAATTAATATTTTTTTTTCAAACTTGGTACACATGTTAAGGGTGCCCAAAGGAAGATCCCTATTTTAAGGTGACCTTAAATTCCCAGTAAAAAAGAACTTATGGCCACCTTAAGGTCAGAAATTGGACTTTTGGCCACTTAGAGCCCTGTAGGTCACAAACCATGATGCTCAGCTGGCTGAAATTTTACCTGACAACACATTAATATGTTCTTAGTACATGTGCCGAAAATCACGACTTAAAGTTGAGGAGAAAATTGTGTTTGAGGCCCATAAATACCCCCACTTAGGGATTTTTTGCTATACTTTTCACATATTTTGTCCTATAATTTGGAAGTGGTAATTCTGATGAGTCTCAAACTGCACTAGGTATAACTTTGATATGTAATCCTTGTCTGTAGAAAATTTTAGGGCTGTAGGTTTACCCAAAGGGGTCGACTTAAGGTCTCAAAAGTGCCCACAGAGACCCAATTTATGCACTTTTTGCCACTTTCAAGCACTGTAGCTTTCAAACTATGTCTCTCATCTAAGTTAAATATCATCTGGGAATATATCTATGTGTTTTCTTATATGTGCCCCAACATTTAGGCCTTTAATAGACAGTTAACCTGTGTATCAGGACCATAAACACCCACCCGAGTGACCCTTATAAGACATTTTTCACATCTTTTTCCCTGTAACTTGGAAATGGTAAGTCTGAGAAGTTTCAAACTGTATTAGATATATATTCTGTGTGTAATCTTAGTATGTAACAGATTTTAAGTCTGAAGCTTTAATTTTGAAGGTCAAATTGAGGTCTCTAAAAGGCTCCCAAAGACCCAATATTTGGACTTTTTGCTACTTTTAAGCCCTGTGACTGTCAAACTATGTGACTGATAGAGCTCAAATCCTATCTGGGAATATATTAGTATGTTATTTATATATGTGCCAAAAATTAAGGCTTTAAGAAGACATTTAACCTGTGTATGAGGACCATAAATCCCCACCCGAGTGACCATTTTTAGACATTTTTCACATATTTTGCCCTGTAACTTGGAAATGGTAAGTCTAAGAAGTTTCAAACTGTATTAGATGCATATTCTATGTGTAATCTTAGTATGTGACAAATTTTAAGTCTGAAGCTTTAATTTGAAGGCCACATTTAGGTCTCTAGAAGGCCCCATAAAGACCCAGTATTTGGACTTTTTGCCAATTTTAAGGCCTGTGACTGTTAAACTATGTGACTGATAGAGCTGAAATCTCATCTGGGAATACATTATTATGTTCTTTTTACATGTGCCAAAAATCAAGGCTTCAAATAGACATTTAACCTGTGTATGAGGACCTTAAACACCCACCTGAGTGACCCTTTTAAGACATTTTTTCACATATTTTGCTCTGTAACTTGGAAATGGTAAGTCTGAGAAGTTTCAAACTTTATTAGATACATATTCTATGTGTAATCTTAGTATGTAACAAATTTTAAGTCTGAAGCTTTAATTTGAAAGCCACATCGAGATCTCTAAAAGGCCCACAGAGACCCAATATTTGGACTTTTTGCCACCTTTAAGCCCTGTGACTGTTAAACTATGTGATTGATGGAGCTGAAATCCCATCTGGGAATGCATTATTATGTCCTTTTTACATAGACCGAAAATCAAGGTTTTTAGTAGACATTTAACCTGTGTATGAGGGCCATAGACACTCGCCCAAGTGCCTTTTTGGACATTTTTTCCGTATTTTGCCCTGTTATTTGGAAATGCTTAGTGTGACAAGTCTTAAACTGTATTATATATAATTTTTGTTTGTAATGTATGTCCCCCAAAAAGTTTCAGATCTGTAGTTTAATTGTTAAGGTCTCTTTAACAATTGTAAAATGCCCGCAGAAACCCAATTTATGGACATTATGCCACTTTAAAGCCCAGTAACTGTCAAACTATGTGGGTTATAGAGCTGAAATCTTTGAATTTTTAAAAGGAAATGCCTGTCTATTTAAATTTTGAATATTAATAATGTTATGGCTCTCTTAGTCTTTTAAGAACTTATTTTTGTGTGTTATACCTCTGCTTGCTGAGTTTTTAACTTTTTAAAATGAAACTGGTTAAACGCCGGTTAAACATATTCAAGTAGACAAAATGGACACTTTAAGTGAGCTTTAAGTCCCAATATTAATGAAATTATATCCGTATGTAGTAAAACTAGGGGATTTTTAACTCTCAACTAGCCCAGTTTTATTCAACTTGCCTCAGTTAATTTTGACACAGCTCCTACAGTTATGAACTCATTTCAGTTGATAATCACATACTTAAAATTCTCAATTCTTTTTGTATTTGAGTACCCCTTTTATATAGATTGTTTGTTTACCATTTATGCTGTAGCACTCCATCTCTTTGAGAGAACATGTAAACTGTGTAAAAAAGATGTAGAAGATGAGATACATTTTGTTTGTGTTTGTCCAGCTTTAGAGCTGATTCGTATGAAATATTTCAAAATTTTAAATATAGATAAATCTGAATTATTAATAGATCAATTATCAAGGGTATTAACTCATATGAATGTCAATATGGTTATTAATTTTATTTTTGATTTGTGGCAAGAAAGAAAAAGTAAATTATATTGTTAATTTTTATGTATTGAATTGCTGTCTTTATTTACTGTATCTTACCTCAAAATATGTTTGCTCTGTTTGTTATTAACTCTCTATTTAAAGTGACTTACAAGCCCATATAGGGCTGGGTATTACTTCAATAGTTTTTGTATAATCCTTGTCAACATAATACATGTCACTATAATAAACTAATAAACTAAACTAAGTCCCAACCCACATCCCCCACCCGGATTCCCCCCACCCCTGGGACCTCCAGCTATATTGAGTGACACTAAATAAACAAAGGTATTTAATGATATCAGATGAGAAACAAAGAACTCAATGGGGTTGCAGATCTTGTGTAATAGTGAGAGAGGTGTGGAGAAGGGGAGAGGGGTGGGGGTGGGAGGTGGTGGGCTTCATTACATATAACACAAAGGGGAGTCAGAACTGAGATTGTGTCACATATTTAGGTTGCATATATATGGACCACATATATAGGTATAGAGGAAATGAATAACTGAAAACAATTTGCAAATTCTAAAAATAATATAATAAAATAATAATATAAATAATTTTTTTTAAAATAATATTTTATTTGTGAACAAATATAGAAACAGATATGCGCTTTTGGGATTATGAATTTTAGAATGGACATTGAATCATCAATCATTTAAATACTTTGAAGGAAGATTGAAAAGTATGATGAGTTGAGTTAAAAATAATATTTTATTTGTCAACAAATAAAGAAACAGATATGCTCTTTTGGGATTATTATTTTAGAATGGACATTCAATCATCAATCATTTAAATACTTTGAAAATAGGTTTAGAGTTATCATTGCAGGAAGATTGAAAATATAATTTGAGTTATGTATTCGGCGTCTGGGGATACACCATCTTCCTTGGGAAGATATAAACAGAGTAGATTGATGTGCTGAAGTTCATATAATAATGGGTAATTATGTTTTTAAAAATTCCCGATCAAAACCTGTGGCGTGAGTGATGACCTGTCTGGGGATATGTTGGCGCGGAGTTGGCCCAATCTAGTTCCTGTTGTTAACGCATATTTCATAGCGTAACATTACGGTATTTACTATCTACCATTCACGGTTCATTATTTCCAGGCCCTTTCATTTGACATATCTGGGATACGGATCCTGGTTTCAGTGTTTTGGGTTCAATTCTGAACCCATAGGGTCTCCTTTTAGCCTTTACCCACCTTCAATTTTGGAGGATGGCGGTTTACGGCTCTTGGGGAGGACTTTGTCTTCCACCTTTTGGTCATTTGGTTTCTCAGTCCATTTTTAGTCCTTTGGCCTCTTTTGTGCCTAAGGCTCAGCCTAATCAGGCTGCTTTTTGGTGCTGGGATTACCTTATCAAGACCATTTTTTCTAAGGGTCTCTTTAGAAGAGTTTATCAGTTGAATTCAACTGATTTTGCTACTTCCTAATAGCTTCATTCATTTTCTAAATCTAGAAAAATTTTGTTTGGGGCTTGGTGAAAATCTTGTTACTCAACAGCTTTTTATTGCATTTTCACCATTTCTTAGATCTGACTTCCAATGGCCACTTCCCCCTTTTGGGTATGTTGGGGTCCCTTTGTCTATAGTTAATCTTTAGGCAGACTTCAGGGACCCTATTCCAACATTTTTGGTGCCACCTGTTGAACTTTATGGACGTCAATCTTCTCCAGAAGATTTTCAAGGCTTCCTGTCCAACAGAATTAGGGAATTAATTTGACTGCTCTTTCCTTTTGATCAGTCTTATTTTTATTAGTCTTATTAGTCAACCACTAGTTCCAGGCTTAGAAGTTCCTTTGTGAGGCCAGATATTTATTATCTGTCACTCATTCATTTTGGGATCTTCTCATTTTAAGTTTTATTGGTTGGGTAATTACCCAATTTTCCCTCTAAAACTTAGTTTTATTTCATAAAAATGTAAATATACTATACCATATGAAAACACTTGGGTAGGCGTGGCTTGGCGTTCGGTGACCGCCACATACACCGTACATAGAATTTAAATATATGAGGGGAGACCCTCTTTAAACCTATATACTTGCTACCTTTGACCCCTGGTGACCTAATTCACTCTGCCATGCGCAGTAATACAGAAATAGTTCATTCTTTTTGTGGCGGTTGTAGTGTCAACAAGGCGTTTTTGCTATCTCACTAAGACCTGCATTTACACGTTTTTGGTGCTCTGTAAGTACACTTAAGCTGTTTTATTCACTATTCCTCCATTTTATTTACATTTTACTTCTATTTCTGGTGAATTTATTGTGTACTTTGCCATATATTTTGCGTGTTTTTCCAAAACTCGTATTATCGCTCATCTGGTCACGTGGTGTTAGAATGTCGGATTTCCTTTGGATATATTCATTTCCTCAGTAAATTATTTCTTTTTATGCACTTCTACAGGCATTACAATTTTAATTTACGGTTTTCCTTCGTTCTTCCAACGAAATTCTTCGTTTTTCCATGTATTTTGACCGTATTGTCACCTTGACTGCAGTACTTTGATTTCACGTAAATACCATTCTGCTATTATCGTTCTCGGGTCACGTGGTGTCAGAATGTTGGATTTCCTTTGGAAATATTCATTTCCGCGGTGAATTAATTCATTTATGCACTTATACAGGCATTATTATTCACCTTTTACGGTTTTCCTTCATTCTTTTTACGAAATTCTTCGTTTCACCGCGTAGTTTGACCTTATTTTTGAGCTTTTTACGAATCATTCACCAGGTCACGTGATGATGTCACATTCAAAATGGAGGTCAACCGATCGGTTGTCAGAAAATATTCATTTTCATAGTGATTACAGCATTTCCAGGTTTGTTTATACATTCCTTCTACATATTTCTTTGAATATTATAATGTCAGAGCATAATGTGTAATAATTTCAATTGTTAACGCATTTTTCATAGCGTAACATTACGGTATCTACTACCTACCATTCACGGTTCTTTACTTGTACAGGCCCTTTCTTTTGACATTTCTGGATTACGGATCCTAGTTTCAGTGTTTTGGGGTTCAATTTTGAGCCCAGGGTCTCCATTTTTAGCCTTTCCCCACCTTCAATTCTGGAGGATGGGGGTTTACGGCTTCTGGGGAGGACTTTGTCTTCCACCTTTTGGAGATCCATCTCACTGTTACTGGTTTCTTACATTCCAATTTTGTCGTTTTGGTCATTTCGTTTCTCAGTCCATTTTCAGTCCTTTGGCCTCTTTTGTGCCTAGGGCTCAGCCTAATCAGGCTGCTTTTTGGGCTGGGATTACCTTATTAAGACCATTCATGTTCAGGGTCCTTTTAGAAGAGTTTATCAGTTGAATCCACCTGATTTTCTACTTCCTAAACACAGCTCCATTCATTTTCTAAATCTAGAAAATATTTGTTTGGGGTTTGGTGGAAATCTTCTGTTACTCAACAGCTTTCTATTGTGTTTTCACCATTTTTTAGATCTGACGATCAATGGGCACATCTCCCTTTTGGGTATGTTGGGGGTTCCTCTGTCTACAGTTAACCTTTAGGCAGACTTTAGGAACCCTATTCCAACTTTTTGGTGCCAGTCTGTTGGACTATATGGCTGCTTAGGACTTCATCCTTTAATCTTCTTCTCAGAAGATTTTCAAGCTTCCTGTGTAACAGAATTAGGGAATAAATTTGACTGCTCTTTCCTTTTGATCAGTCTTATTTTTCTCTAAATCAACCACTTTTCCAGGCTTAGAAGTTCCTTCATGAGGCCAGATACTTACTTTCTGTCACTCATTCATTTTGGGATCTTCTTATTCTAAGTTTTGTAGGTTGGGTAATTACCCATTTTATTACGTTAATATATCTTACCTAGTGGACAGATGCATTTGTCCGGCGCGCAGCCGGTCCCGCCAAACGTTAGAGAAAAACGCCTCGAGCTGGGCTCTGGCCCGGACCGGTAGTGTCCTGTTTACTCACCAGGTGGCTGTATAGCCTCCCTGCCGGTGCACTGCGCGTGCGCGCGCATGCATACTTCCTCCTTTTGTTTGGCGCGAAGACGAGAGGTCGTCTGTTTTTTGGAGAAACTTTTATTTTATTTTATATCTGTTACAGGATATATTTTGATAAATTCTTTGTGTAGAAGAGTTGTTTAATAACTATGGATTCACCAGGACAAAGGCGGGGATCGTGCGGCCATAAGATGGCTGGATTTGATATGCATGAGAAGTGTGCTCGTTGTCGAGACAAAGGTCTGGGTAAAGATCCCTGCATTGTGGGAGGTGCGATATGCAAGATTTGTGACAATTTTACAGCAATTCAACGTGAGATGCTGGCCACTCCACAGTATCAAATTCGCAAGGACAAGAAAGCGGATTTGCTAGTGTCACCACGAGATGTAACTGTGCTGTCTCCAGTTAATTCTTCTCAACAGCCACCTAGTACTGCGCATGCTCAGCAGACGATTTCTGAAGATGACAGTGCGCATGCGCAGGACCTCCCTGGGGGTAGCGATAATGTGAGTTCTTCAGATTTTGTTTCCAAAAAAGATTTTGACAAATTAAGTGACCAGCTAGATGAGAAATTCTCTCGTTTTGAAGCACTCTTATCAAGAGGCAATATATTTGCTACCCCCAAAGTACCGGTTCAGGTTTCAAACCCACCGGTTTCTGATCAGCCATTCATAGATCCTGCCTCTGCCCGAACCACCGGTCCGGTGCGGTTTCCGGCAGTACAGGCTAGTACAGGATCAGATGGCAAGAAAGATTCAAAGAAGAAGCACAAGTCTTCTCATCATAAATCTTCCAAAGCAAAACCGGTTCCGGTTGAGGAAAATACCGGTCCGGTACAGAAAAAGCCCTCTGACACTGCACTTCAACAATCTAAACCGGTACCGGTCGGGGAGATGACCGGTCCGGTCAGGGCATACCAAACTGACACCTTTGTACCCAGCACCGGCTGGGGAGCCGTTTATGAGAAACCTTGCTTCTGCTGGGGGCTCGGATGATATGTCCAATGTTGAACACCCCTTAACAGATGTCTTGCCTGTGGCTTCAGACGAACCACTCTTTGGGGATCATACATCAACAGATGTTGTGGATAGGGATCATACATCACCAGATGTTTTGGATAGCGAGGATGGTGAACTTTCTGAATCAGACACTGATAAACCAGAAAAGAATAAAGAAATGAGTTACAGGGAAACAGTTCGTTCCATCAGGGCCTTTATGGGCTGGAACTTTATCCCAGACTTTGAGTTTGAGTACAGTGACCCGGATAAGTCCAACAATCCGTGGCGTGGGAAAAATCCGAAGACAAGTTCAAAGGTGTCAGTAGCCATGCCAGCAGACGATTGGCTCTGTCAGAAGCTGGAGAGGATTAATCTGACTGTAGCTGAGGGTTACCCTTCCCGAAGTCAAGAAGCTGGTGGTTTGCGTACTGACCAATTCATACGCACCCCTAAACCACAGGATAAATGGTATCCCATGCATAAGTTAAAGACAGATGGTCCCCAGCGACCAGGTAGAAAGCTGTTCAACTGGCATGGTTCTGAGGCGAAACTAAATGCTCAATTCTCAAGAATTGTCAAACCAGCTGCATATCTCGCAACAGGTCCCGTGTCTCGTCCCATATCGCAAGAAGTACTACGCAGATGGGAAAGGTGCGCCCGAGAGGGTACTTACACAGTGAACCATGCAGCTGGTTTCAGCAGATGCACTAGCGAGATTCAAGATCAGATGGCACATCACATAACTTTCCTACAGACTCATCTCAGTAAGGGCAAGTCAGCCAAGGAGGTGTCTGAAGCACTTAAGGAGTTAAGGGATTTATGTGCTTTCCACCAGAATGTATCTGTCTCTCTTGGGACAGCTCTACAGCACCTGGCTGATAGCCTTTTTGTGCAGCTGGGGAACTTCATTCTGATGCGTCGGGACTCTTATTTAGATCATGTTCGTCCCGGTATGAAGATGGACACTTGGAATGAACTGAGGAATGCTGCTCTTTTTGGATATGGGTTATTTCCCGATGCGGCCTTGAATGTCGCGGAACAAGATATCAACAAGTTTGAGACACAACATGTGTCGGTCCAGTCTCGAGTTGGTCCCCAGCACCAACAGAAGACCAAGTATCGCTATAAACCGTATGAGAAGAAGGAGGCTAAGACCATGGTTCAGCCGTCATCTGCTCCTCAACAACCTTGGCGACAGTTTGGGTCACGAGGTCGTGGCCGTGGGCGTGGTTCTACTAACCACCGTTTTTCCAAGTATGCCCGGGGTGGCAAAAATTATAAATGACAATCATTGTACAAACCCACACAACCAAATAATTCCAAAAATAGTGGGTCAAATCATCAGCTCTCAAAACATTTCAAAGACTGTATACTCAAGAACTGCTGTAATTCCTGTTCCTATTGTTGTCGGTCCCGGGCAGCCGCAAAAGAAAGGCCCAAGTCCCGATCTTTGTCAGACAGAAATAAAACATGTCAAAAGTGCTTCTTTTGTCTCTCCTTGTCGTTCTGTCCCTCATGTACCAAATGTCCACAGTGTTGCAGAAAATCCTCCTGTAGGATGCAGGTTGCACAGGTTCTGGGAAACGTGGCTCAGCCTGGGTTCAAATCCTCGGGTAGTCTCCATCTTGAAGGACGGTTACAACCTCCCTTTCAAGATGAGGCCCCCATTGACCAGGTGTCCTCTGATAATCAGCGGATACGCCAACCCTCGCAGAAACAAGTTTTTGAAGGAGGCGTTGCAGTCCCTGATTACAAAACAGGCCGTAGAAAAAGTAGTGGTTCGGGCTTCTCTGGCCTTTTACAACCGGCTGTTCATAGTTCCCAAACCAAACAGAGGTCCTCAGTGGCCTAGTGGTTAGCAAGTTTGGCATCTAATCATAGGCTGTCACCTCTGTGGGTTCGAGTCCCACAAGTGGCAATTCTGAGGACCTGTCCCAATATGACCCTAGCTGTTGAACGGGACGTAAAACCCCAACTTTGACCTTTGGCCCAAACCAAACAACAAATGGCGTCCAATCTTGGATTTGAGCAAACTCAATCTTTTCCTCCACTCGGAAACCTTCAAAATGGAAACTCCGGAGACCATCCGGCTATCCCTTCAAAAAGGTGAATGGGTCACATCGCTGGATTTCAGCGATGCCTATTTCCACATTCCCATCAACCCAAGGTCGAGGAAGTATCTCCGGTTTCACCTGCACGGTCAAACCTTCCAGTTCAGGGCTCTGCCGTTCGGCCTAGCGACGGCTCCTTTGGAATTCACAAAGGTGGTGAAGGAGGTGAAATTGATGGCCCAGTCCAGGGGTATAAGGATCCACCAGTACCTAGACGACTGGTTGCTTCGAGCGCCCTTTCGGGAGGCTTGTGTGAACCAAACGCGGACCCTGATGGCTCTGTGTCAGCAGTTGGGATGGTTAGTCAATTTGCAAAAGTCGGAACTTGTTCCCCAACAGGAGTTCAACTTTGTCGGTTATCATTTCGACCTCTCCAAGGGTCTAGTGAAGCCGACTCAAGAGAGGTGGCAAACCCTAACTCAAAAAATAAAGATGCTAATGAACAGTGGCCATTGTTCGGTCCGAGAGTTCATGTCTCTCATAGGTTTGTTGACAGCCACAGAGAAACAGGTGGTTTCGGGGCGCCTTCACATGAGACCGATTCAGTGGCACTTGAAGAATCACTGGCACGTGCCAGAGGTACTAGAGAAGGAGATTCCTCTTCCCAGATCTCTATACCCTCATCTGCAGTAGTGGCTGGACGAAAACAATGTGCTCAGCGGCCAACCTCTTCATCCTCTGCAACATGCTCTGCAGTTGTTTACCGACGCCTCAAACGAAGGTTGGGGCGCGCACTTAGGAGACCACACGGCAAAAGGAGTTTGGTCGGACTCAGAAAGCCAGTTGCACATAAACTTTCTCGAGCTAAAGGCGGTCCTTCTGGCCCTCAAGAAGTTCGAGCAACAGTGTTGGGGCCAGATCATTTTGATAGCCATGGACAACACAACGGTTGTCTCATACATCAACAAGGAGGGGGGTATGAGATCAGGCTCACTTTGTGCCCTCCTCTGGAGACTGCTTTCCTGGTGCAATCGCAGACAGATAGTTCTAAGGGCCAGGCACATTCCGGGAAGGCTGAATGTGATAGACAAATTGTCCAGGAGCACTCAGGTTATTCAGACAGAATGGTCCCTCCTGCAGGAAGTCTTCGACCACTTATGTGCCAGGTGGCACACTCCCCGAGTGGATCTCTTTGCAACAAGGTACAATCACAAACTACCCAAGTTTGTGTCCCCAGTACCCGATCCACAGGCATGGAGAGTAGATGCTCTCAGCCTGAATTGGGAGAATATGGATGCCTACGCGTTCCCTCCTGTGTCTCTTTTGGGCAAGGTGGTGTCCAAGATCCTAGATCAGGGAGTTCACAGGTTGGTTCTGATTGCTCCAGGGTGGCCCAACATGCCTTGGTTCTGGGATCTAGTCAGCATGTCTGTTCAGATTCCTCTCTCCCTTCCAAACGTGGAGAACCTGCTGACCCAACCGTTCAATCAGTGTCCCCACAGAGATCTCCTAGGGCTCAACCTCCACGCCTGGCTCCTAGAGCCTCTAGCATACAGGCACAAGGATTCTCTGATGAAGTGGCAACGAGAAGTGAGGCTCCTCAAAGACAATCAACCAGAGCCATCTATGAATCGAAGTGGTCCATATTTGTCAAATGGTGCGAGTCACACAAGGTGGACTTCGGGTCACCTTCTTTAACTCAGGTAGCGGAATTTCTCCTATTCCTTTTCAAGGAGAAAAATCTTCAACCTAGCACCATAGATGGCTATAGAACTGCTATAGCCGACAAAATTGGTTGTGACAAGGTTAATTTTGGTAAAGACGAAAACCTTACCCGCTTGCTAGACAGTTTCCATAGGGATAAACCCAAGGGTCTTCGAGGAGTCCCTAGCTGGAATCTGTCTCTGGTCTTGCATCAATTAACCCAGTCCCCCTTTGAACCCCTTCGAAAGGCGTCTCTGAAACATCTTACCTTCAAAACGGTGTTTCTCCTGGCTTTGGGCTCGGGCAAAAGAAGGAGTGAGATTCATGCCTGGGTACACAGGAACATTAGACATCAGGAAGATTGGGCTAATGTTTCTTTATTCCCTTCTCCTTGTTTCTTGTCCAAGAATCAGTTGGCTAAAGAAGGGCCTTCTTCAGTAGCTCCGGTAATTATTCCGGCCTTGGCCCCTACGTTGGATAAGTCTCTCAAGGAGGATAGAACCTTATGTCCAGTTCGGGCTTTGCGTTATTACCTGGACAAGACCAAAGACCTCCGTTCCGGCAAACAGTTGGTCTTTGTGTCTTTCAAGAAGAACTTCAATAAGGACATCGCTCCTGCTACGATTTCTTCTTGGATTAAACAAACCATCTTGTGCTATCAATTGTCCAAGGAGGATGCACAACAATTACATCAGGTCAGAGCCCATGATGTGCGGGCCTTTGCAGCTTCTAAGGCTTTTCAAGGAGGTGTGTCCTTGGACCAGATCCTCTCAGCCTGCCACTGGAAGTCGCACAATACCTTCACCCAATTTTATTTGAAGGATGTAGCATGGGCTGATGCTGACCTGTACCATTTAGGACCAGTGGTCGCAGCCCAGCACATACGCGAGTAACTGGTATCCTTAAAAGGATAACTTGTATATAGTGTAAAGCGTTTAGAAGGAGTAGTGGGTTGTTTTAGTTGGCTCCTTCTTTTTTAGTTATCTTGTTTTGAAACCCCAGCGCGCAGTTCTCAACCGGAAGGGCTGGTGTGGGGTATGAGTTATTTCTAGTTTATCCTGTTCAGCTTCCTCCGGAATCCTTGGGACTGAACTCTTACCTCCTCTCTCCTATAGTCCTAGCCCAGGTGGCTCGGTAGATGGCAAAAAAGAAGGGGGGGGAACCAACTATGGTGTAGGGTATGGGAAGGATCCCTAACCCTTGGGCCGGAGGCCCAGAGTTCTGACAAGAGTCCCTGTTGAGTTTAGCTGCCCTCCATCCAATGGGTAGTTATTCTGCATCTGTCCACTAGGTAAGATATATTAACGTAATAAAATGGAAAATTTAATAAGTAAATTAAATTTTTATAAGTTAATATCTTACCTAGTGGACAGAGGGATTCCCACCCTGCCTTCCCCGCAACAAACATTCCCAGGGGACTCAAACAGGGTGCAAACAAAAGGAGGAAGTACGTATGTGCGCGCACGCGCAGTGCACCGGCAGGGAGGCTATACAGCCACCTGGCGAGTAAACAGGACACTACCGGTCCGGGCCAGAGCCCAGCTCGAGGCGTTTTTCTCTAACGTTTGGCGGGACCGGCTGCGCGCCGGACAAATGCATCTGTCCACTAGGTAAGATATTAACTTATAAAAATTTAATTTACTTATTAAATTTTCCAATTTTCCTTCTAAAACTTAGTTTTGCCAGGTACAAATCCTCTTCACAGGGTTTTTTGGGTTGACTTACTCAGGTTTCCGGACCTGGGATCTAGCCTGATGGGGTTCTTAAGACCTTCTCTTCCCTAGGTAGAGTTCCTCTGCTATTAGGGGAGATCTGAGATGGACCTTAGGGTCCTCATTTCTGTGGGATTTTTTCCTTCAGACCTGTTTTGTTGATCACTTACTCAAGTTGATTGACAAGGCAATACTTTCTCAGTGGTCTTTTTCATCCACCATTCTTTGGACATTTCAATGGGTCTTCTAGCTCCATTTTAGCTGGTTGATTAATGGCCCTTTTTCAGCCATCTTTGCACTTTTTTTTCAGAGATTTCATTATCCATTTCCCTCACTTGTGCTTAGTCACTTGGTAGGGTAAATTGGTCCTCTTTTGGTCTTATGCTGTTTCTTGTGGTGTCTCTCTTGGGAGACCATTTCTTCTCACATATAACAGTATAAGCAGAAGCTTTTCATGTGGCCCTTACTCAAGGTGCCTCTTTTAAGCTATCTGCATTAGCCTCTTGAGGCACACCAATTAAGCCCTTTTTTCCTCCCATCCAGGGAGTTTTCTCTCTAACTTAGTGTTTTTAGGATGTGGTTCCTTTCCAGGTTCCAACATTCTGATGGTGGAATGCCTTCCAGAGGTAGAGGCTCAGCCTCAACCTCTATTATGGTGTCCTTCAGGAGATAAGAGTGTTGTTTTACTCAAATTTTCACTCTTACTTCCAGATCCCTCCACTTGCCAGTGGGAGGTCAACTGATTCCAGTGGTCTCTCAGATTCCACTTTCCTGATTCTTTCAGCTCTTCTCCACAGAAGAATGCTGTTCTTTTTCATTCAGTCTCACACTGTCTGTTCACATGAGCAGTTCATGTATCTTGAGCTCCTGTTTTCCTGATTTTTCAGGGCATTATCCTTGACAAAGTTATACTGGAAACCACAATTAGATTTATATCTTTTCCTGGTTTTCCAGACTATCAGGATGCAACTTATCAGTTGATCATTTTCTCAATTGGCCAGTGGACCACTTCTCTTCCTCAATTTGCCTCCTTTCTCTCCTTTGGCTCCTTTGGTTCACTCTTGCTCATAGTTTTGCTTTTGGGCAAGGTGTACCAATTTGTGGCAATGCCTTATGGTCTAGCCACTAGCCTTTCAGGATTTACTTCCTTAGTCAAGGAAGTAAGGAAAGTTGGCTTTGAGGTTGGGCATCTCAGTGCACATGTGACTACAAATTGGCTCATTAGAGCCAATAGTTGTCAGAGGCTCTTTTTTCAACTCTATTAGAGTTGACTTTCATCTTGGAGTGGTTCTTAGCAGGAAGTATTTAGATCTGTTTCTTTAACAGGTCTCCTTCCTGGGTCAGGTTCTTAACCTGTTTCTTAACTACCTCTCCAACTGGGCTCCTTATTTCTTTTGGCTTCCACTTGGAAGCCGCTTCTTCAAGGTCCCTACACATGACACTTCTTCTGTGTCATCTCAGGACACTTGATTTTCCTTCTCAAAGGTGCTCTGGATTTTCCATTCCTTGATCCTTCTATGAAGGTTCATTCAAGATGGTACTATCCTGGGAACTATGTCTTTGCATACCTCCCTTTAATTCCCTAGTTTTTACATCTACTTTCATGGATGTTTCACTGCAGGGTTTGGGAGTTCTTTGTGCTCTGTGGACCACCTAAGGTCTATTTTTGATGTAGCAGTCCAGTCTGTGCATCAGTTCTAGAGCTCATAACTGTCCTTTTTGCTCAGACATTTGTTCCTCTATTATCCTTTCATCAAAGGATCATCCTTTCAGCCTCAAACAACTCAGATGTCTTGTTCTCAAGACATTTGTTCCTCATTTGTCCTTTCTTTAAGGGATTCTTCAGTTAGTCCAGGTAACACTGTTGTCTGGGCTTTCTTTAAATCAAGACAGCTTCCACTCTTGTGACGTGTATTTTGGCATCTTTTGCCATTATTTTTACAAGAACAAGTCTGTTCTTCCACCTCATGTTCCAGGGGCATGAATCCTTGGCAGACCATCTCTGGAGGTCTTTTCTCACCTTTCATATAATGTGGCCCTTCAATTCTTGGATCTTCAGATGGTAGTCTCAGACTTCTCATCTTATTTAGATCTCTTTTGCCATGTGATTCAATCACAAGCTGCTCTTACATGTGCCTCCTGTGCTAGATCCTTAGGCTCTGGCAACAGATGCCCTGGAGTGTTTTGGTCCGGAGTACTTGTTTTACTCCTTCCCTCCTTCAGCTCCTTGTCCTCTATGGCCATGAAGTTAATCAACTTTCAGAGCTGTATCATTCTTCTTGTAGCCTTTCCTGGTAATTGCCAGGTTCGGCCTCAAGATCTCCTTTAAGAAAGCCATTGGCTCTTCCTCTTATTCTTCTATAACAATCTCATCTAGAGTTTTGTTAATTATTTTTATGGAGTTCCTTTCTTCAAGCTTTCTGGCTGAAGTCTCCTTTAAGAAGAATTTTCACAGGAGGGGTCTTGGAGGATTTTTATCCTCCATAACCGTCTATGAAGCAATGTGGAACTGCTTCAAAAACTTGTGAGAAACATGGCCACTCTGCCATGCTTCAACTGTCCCATTTATTGCTGTTTGTTCCTTTTAAGGAATTATTTTTCAGACAATAGGGATACAGGTCAGCTCTCTCCAGGTACTACTTGGAGTTGAGTTCTTATAGGAGCTAGGAAGTCTCATTTAGAGCTTCTTTAAGTCCAGAATTAGGGTAGTCGTCACCTACCTGTTTGGTACTTAATCCTTGGTTCTGCAGGCTCTTACCAAGGCTCCTCTTGAACCCTTTTCATTTGCTGAGCCAAGTTTTTCACATTTTTAGACAGTCTTTCTTACTCCCTTTCTTTGGGAAGGAGAAGGAGTGATTTTGATTCCTTTATTTAAAGGTTTTCTCTCACTCTTTAGGGATGGCCAAGTCATCCTTAAGTCAGATCTTACTTTCCTGGCTTAAGCCAGTTATCTTCAGAAGGCTCTTCCTGCTTTGACTTTTTGTCTTTGGTCAGGATGACTTAGAAGACCTCTCCTTTTTTACAGTCAGATTCCTAAGATACTTTCTGTCTAGCTATTCTGACTTAAAAGGATTTCTTCTTGGTCTTTCTTGGGGCCACGGTGGCAGAGTGGTAACACTCTCGCCTCCCACCTCTGCGGCCGGGGTTCGATCCCCATCATGGCCGTAAGTGGGAAAGCTGGTAGTTGCTTGCCGTTGGTCGGCAGTTTACAGTACAGAACCCTAGCGAACTATATGTACTGGTTTCCTCTGCCCTTCCAACTACCCGTCGTGATATGACCTGTACAGTGTTGAAAGCGACGTAAAACCCCAAATAAATAAGTCTTGGTCTTTCTTCTGAAGTCCAAGAGGGTGATATTGCTGCTCAGACAATATCTTTTTGGATAGCACTTTATCCTTTATTCCCTCAATCTCTGTTCCACAGAGAATGCATCTCTTCATGGTGTCAGGGCTCATCATGTCAGGGCACAGGGGGCTTCCTGGTCCTTTAGGGGTGGAATCCCACTCCTAGTCAACATGAGATCCTGCACGTGGAAGAGCCATTCCACTTTTACATCCTTCTATTTTAGGAATGTATTTCCCTTCAGAGATGTTGTTCTTAAGAATCTCTTATGATTTCTTAAGTGGAGTGGACATCCTTTTCCACTCAGCCATTTCTCTCCTACTTAAATTCCTCAATTTAAGTCCATCTGAAACTTTTAGTTTCAGAAAAAGGGGGGTGGCATTTCCCTTTGAGGGAATCTATTCTTCATCTCTATTTTCAGAACCGTGCTTCTTAGTGCCTCTGGGCATTTTGCCATTCTGAGCACAGGGCATACTTATGCCTTCTCCTTTGAGCTGACCTAATAGGGTGTAGACAGCAGTGTTGAAGTTAGTGCAGTGGTTAATGCTACTCACTTAACTCACTCGAGTTATTGCTTCAGCACAGAGGTTTTGGGTTCAATTGCATTGCACTAGGAAGTATCCTTTTGTAGCAATTTAACCTTAGGGTGGTTTTCCTCAGGCTGTCTTTTTCCCACCATCCTTCCATGTGGGCATTCAACCCAAGTGTTTTCATATGGTATAGTATATTTACATTTTTATGAAATAAAATTTCATATTTTTAAATGTAAAATGGATTTTTATGAATAAAGATGTATATACTTACCATATGAAAACAGCAAATCACCCTCCCGCCTGCCCCGCTTTTAAAGACCTTTTTCCAGCATTTATGTTTATTCACAAAAAGAATGAACTATTTCTGTATTACTGCGCATGGCAGAGTGAATTAGGTCACCAGGGGTCAAAGGTAGCAAGTATATAGGTTTAAAGAGGGTCTCCCCTCATATATTTAAATTCTATGTACGGTGTATGTGGCGGTCACCGAACGCCAAGCCACGCCTAGTGTTTTCATATGGTAAGTATATACATTTTTATTCATAAAAATCCATTTTACATTTAAAAATATGAAATTTTGCCAGGTACAAACCCTCTACAGGGGGTTTTTTGGGTTGACTTGCTCAGGTTTTCCGGACCTGGGATCTAGCCTGGTGGGCTTCTTAAGACCTTCTCTTCCCTAGGCAGAGGTCCTCTGCTATTAGGGGAGATCTGAGATGGACCTTAGGGTCCTTTGTACTGGGGGATTCTTTCCTTCAGTCCTGTTTTGTGATCACTTATTCAGGTTGATTCACCAGACAGTTTTTTTCATCCACCATGCTTTGGACATCTTTCCAATGGATCTTCCAGCTTCATTTCAGCTGGTTGATCTATGGGCTTTTCTAGCCATCAGTTCTCTTTGCACTTTGTTTTGAGAGATTTCTTTATCCATTTCCCTCACTTGTGCCAAGTCACTTTGGAGGGTAAATTGGGCCCTTTTTGGGTCTTATGCTGTTTTGTGGGTCTCTCTTTAGAAATTTCTTTTCCACTTTTACAGTACAAGCAGCAGCTTTTCTTTATGCCCTTAGTAAAGGTGCTTCTTTTAAGCTTCCTGCTTTAGCCTGTTGAGGCAGACCAATAAAGGCTTTTTCCTCCCAACTAGGGAGTCTTCTCTCTAACTTGGTGCTTAAGGGATGTGGTTCCTTTCCAGGTTCCAACATTCTGATGGTGGAATGCCTTCCACAGGTAGAGGCTCAGCCTCAACCTCTATTATGGTGTCCTTTGAAGATAAGAGTGGTGTGTTTTACTCAAACTTTCACTCTTACTTCCAGATCCCTCCACTTGCCAGTGGGAGGTCAACTGATTTCTTTCATTTCTTTTTGAAATGTTTGGGTGGAGCCTTTCTTTTTCCAGAAATCTGGAACTTTGTTCACCTTCCAGTGGTCTCTCAGATTCCACTTTCCTGATTTCTTCAGCTCTTCTTCACAGAAGAATGCTGTTCTTTGTCATTCAAAGAAATGACTGAAACATCACCTTGTGGCAGTCTAAGACCGACACATTGATTTCTGATTGTCATTAACTCCCGCCTGGTATAGGCCAGTCTTTGGCAAGTTGTGGTTTCAATGCTATACCATAAAAATTAACCACAAAAATCACAGAGCATGTAAATATATCCGTTATTCACCATTTAACTGATTAGCCAATGTTGCTGTATCAGGTGTTACATGTTATAAGCTCATTTCCCTTTGATAAAGAAACAAATATTTGTAGTATAACTACTTGCATTATGTGTTTTTTATTCAGACAAACTATTTTTTTCATTCTCTGTATATATATTCGGTAAACTACAATACTAAAGTCCTCCCACGAGAGACTCTGGTGACTTCCCCACCGGGCCATGAACGTCTTTTAGGTGACATTCAACTTAGCAACAAACTAACTCAACTATCCTCTTACCTGATCATATTAGTCCTATTGATTTAGCTAACACTCTTGGTCACTTTTTCAGTGACAAATTGCGAAAATCAGTTGCACCAAAGTCATCACCCATTTCCCTCACAAGACCAAAAAGTAACAGCAGTGCCCTGTCCTCCTTTTAACCTGTATCTGAGGGCGACATCCTCAAAATCCTAAAATCATCCACTACCAAATAATGCAACCTGGACCCAATACCAACTGCACTAGTCAAAGAATGTGTGGACATTCTGGTCACTCCAATCACCAATATTATAAACTACTCACTCAGAGAAGGGAGCTTCCCAAACTGTTTCAAAAATGCATATATCCCCCCTCTTCTCAAGAAATGAAATTTAGATAGAAAGCTAACACACCGGTATCCTGCCTCAGTTTTATATCCAAACTGGTCGAAAAAGTAGTGGCTAATCAGTTAAATAACTATATCGATAGTGAGGAGCTCTCCAATGTTAACCAATCTGCTTACAGGAGACTCCATTCCATGGAATCAGCACTCCTGAAAATCCAGAATGACATTGCTGCTTTGATGGACTCTGGTAAGGCTGTTGCACTCACAAATGGCACGGTGTTGAGGTGGATCAAATCATATCAAATCACAAACAGAAGGTTAAACTAGGTAATTGCTTTTCAGATGCTTTTTCACTCCCATATGGTGTGCCACAGGGCTCTGCCCCAGGCCCCCTCCTTTTTACCCTTTACACTACCCCTCTCAGTAATATCTTTCCAATTTCAATGTCACCCACCATCTATATGCTGATGACACCCAAGTATATCTAGCACTGGACCATGGGAACTTTGATTCCAGTTTTGCTGAGCTTACTGAGTGTCTTAGATGTGTCCAAAATTGGATGGCTGGTGTGAAACTGAACCCCCAAAACACTGAATTTATTATCACTGGTGATAGACAAGCCAGAGAGTCCCTCATCAAGAAATTCCCTATCCAACTCCTTGGAAATTCTAAACACCTTTACCAACCACATAACCAATATGTGTTGCGCCTGTTACTACCACCTTAAGGACCTAAGACGTATCTGTAAATTCCTCAGTGTGGAGACGGCAGCCTTGCTTGCAAACTCAATGATCAGCAGTAGACTTGACTACTGTAATTCCCTACTTTATGGCGTAAGGAAATACAATGTAGCTAAACTCCAAAAGATTCAATTGTTTTTAGACTTGATAGAACAAGTCATGTCACTCCCTTTCTTCAAAAACTACACTGGCTCCCTATCTCATACCACATCTTGTTTAAGTACAATCTAATTACTTTCAAGGCTATTAAATTCCCTCAATCCATATACTTGTCATCCTTGATCAAAACCAGTTGTTTAACTCGTGGAAATCGTCTATCTCTTTCCTCAGTCTCTCACAAAAAGCCCATTGGTAGGCGAGGTTTTGCAATGGCTTCCCCCACAGAATGGAACAGACTCCCACAATCAGTATGATCACAACAAACAATAACAGCTTTCAGTAGCCAGCTAAAGACCTATTTGTTTAGACGAGCATATCACCCACCATAGTATATCTCCCTGGACTTTCCCTTTTTGAGTTCAAGTGCATTAGAGGATGTGACATCAATTTTGCACTATATATAAATGTTTCTATTCTATTCTAACACATTCACAGCTAACATACTTGTGTTCACTTAAGTTAACAAGTAAGACCCACAAATACTTCTGTAAAAGATAGCTCTATCGGGACATGAAACAAGCCTCAATATTCTTAGCACATATTGATGTCATATTTCATCTTTTCATACAAAACACCTCCCACCAGACTTGCCTGGTGACTTCTCGGCCTACGTAAGGCCATTCATAGTCCCTTTAAAAACCTACCAGAGTTGACTTTAAACACCATCAACTACTAAAACATATAATAATAACACCTCTTGCCTAACATTAACCACTCATAATATTTCTGGCAAGTTTGGGCAAAGAAAGTGACTAACAGTAACACTTCGTAATATTTCTGGCAAGTTTGGGTAAAGAAAGTGACAGTTTCATGGAGCTACAGGGCCTGAAACACCGTTTTTTGACATTAAGGTCACCCCAAAGTCAGAGATAGAGGACTGTTACTTGGGTATGTGCAAGAATATCAAAACATAGCTGAATAACTTATTCCAACAAAACGTTGAAATCCTAACCATTTTGAGTTCAATTTTGGGACTTTAAAGTGACCAAAGCTTCACTTTTATTTATCAGTTTAAAGTCATAATAAAGACAAAATATTCAGTAAGGTAATCCTAATTTTAGTGACAAGTTTATTTGAAGAAACTTACAGTTTAATGGAGTTAAGGGGCTTAAAACACATTTTTTTACATTTAGGTCACCTTAAAGTCATAGAAGGCTGAAACTTCAGTATTTGAAAGAATATATAAAAAGTAGCCGAATAACTTATTCCAACATTATTCAGCTGCTTTTTCCATAGCTACAACATGGTGAGTAACTTGGGTGTCTATCTCAATAGTTAAGTGAGTAATAGCTACTTTTGGACTTTTCAGTAACTTCCATCATGAGTAAAATCACTTGTAACTTGAAAACTATTGCATTTAGAGAATTGGTGTAAATATTTTATTCAGCTACTTCTGGGTCAGCTATAGCATACTAAGCATAGTAAAATTTCAGACCTGTAGCTGATGGCATAGCTGAGTAATAGCTACTTTTAGGTTATTGCTGTTGAGTAAATCACTTGTAACTTGAAAACTATTGTATTTACATTATTTAGTTTCAGTATGTTATGCACCTATTTTGGGGTCAGCTATAACATAGTAAAATTAAAACTATTGCAGTTGCAATATTTTCTTTAAATATGTTTTTAACTTTTACACCTTAACAGTTACCTTCTTACTTTCCTTCTAAATACCATTTCCAGGGCACAACTTCTGTGTTCTTTTCTTCTGTCACTTCTACTCTGAAAGTCAAAACACAGCCAGCCGACACATTCATGGGCACTGATTGCTTGCTTTTATATATATTGAAAATATCCTGCCTCTCGCTTGTGCTTTCTTAAACTGGCTAAATGTTTGTTAGCGTTGTGGCAAATGCCAAATTTATTGGCAAAGTTATCCATATTTACTGTACCTGTGTCATCACATCCAAAATCAATAAGTCTATATGTGACTAAATATTGGTTACTGACTTGTGATGAGGGGCCACGGTGGCAGAGTGGTAACACTCTCGCCTCCCACCTCTGCGGCCGGGGTTCGATCCCCGTCATGGCCGTAAGTGGGAAAGCTGGTAGTTGCTTGCCGTTGGTCGGCAGTTTACAGTACAGAACCCTAGCGAACTATATGTACTGGTTTCCTCTGCCCTTCCAACTACCCGTCGTGATATGACCTGTACAGTGTTGAAAGCGACGTAAAACCCCAAATAAACAATAAACAATAAACTGACTTGTGATGTCATGAAGAGGCTATTTGACGTCATGTAAGTTTCAATGATGTCAGGCGATTGTGCGACATTTTTCTGTATAAAAATCATTGATCTTATATGGGTGCAAAATGTTGAACTGACCATTGTCTACTATAAATGTAAAATTAGTATAATATTTTTGATGTTGGTCAATTTTTGGTATACCAAGTTTTTAATGTTTTGTTATGTCTAGAGGCCCATTTTGGAGGAATATTTAGGCATCGTGAATTTGCGTAATAAATAAATCAAAAATTCATCTTTTCTGATTTTTGATTTATTCTTACAATAGTTATTTTTGAAGAAAATGGGATCACTGCGTGATAATAAGGTAATTATATTGTTGGTTAATTATAATAACACCTCATGTGTTTTGAGTGGGTATATATGGGAAATAATAAATACAGTATAGTCTTGAGTGCATAGGCTATAAAATATACCCATAGCTCACACATGTTGGTTAGGGGGCTTGGTGGTGTAGTGGTTAGAGTTCTCACCTCCAACCTCTGAGGCCGCCAGTTCGAATCTCGGGCCGGGTGCTTCATGTAGGAATGTTGGTAGTTACTTGCAGATGCCCGGTGGTTTACAGTGCAGTGTGCACTGGTTTCCTCCACCTGTAAACTACCCGTCGCAATATCACCCTGGCTGTTGAACGTGAGTCCAGTTTAAAGATCCAGAACAGCTCATGTCTTCTTCTCAATCCTGTCTCATTGGGTCCAAACTTAGATGTGCACCATTCTAGCACAGAAAACTCCATATGGGAGACTATGATTATCTGTGGTAAAATGTCTAGAAACTGGTGTGTTTCTACTTGGTTTAGGATTTATGACAGAGTTTCTATGTTCATAAATCCTTTTCCTGAATTCTCCGCACGTTTCTCCTACATAAATCATATTGCATTTTGAACATGTGATTAAATATATAATGTTATTGATTTCACATGTAATTCTTTTTGGGAGGTTAATGCATTGGTAACTGGTGTTGGTGAAGGTGCATGTACCTTCAGTAGGTTTCCTAATGAGTGGGCAGTAGGTACATTTGCCCAATCTCATACAAGTTTTGGGTTTGTTGCTGGGTCCCTGCTTGGTTTCTTTAGGATAGTCAATAACAGCATCAGTGATTAAATCTCTGAGGTTTGGTAATCTTCTATATCCTATTATTGGTGGTTTAGGAAATAGGTTACCACAGTCTGTACTATTGGAAATAATGTTCCAGTTCCGTAAGATTAGTTTCCTAATATCAGGATTTCTAGGGTTATAGTTGGTTACCGTTATGGGAGTTCATTTGGCTCATTTTTCTTGATTTCCAATAAGTCATCTTGTTTGTATTGGTTGGCTCTATTGTAACGTTTTTTGCAGCTTTTGATGGGATATCCTCTTTTAAGGTAAAGTAAGTGAGTCATTTGCAGTTGTAGTTGAAATCTGCATCTTTGGTGCAGATTCTTCTCAGTCTGAGGTATTGACCATAGGTCCTTTAGTCTTGCATGGTTCGTGATGTGATGATGTGTAATGTAAATACAGATGTGTGTCTGTAGGTTTCTCATAAAGGGTGGTATATATGTGTCTAGTTTCATCAATTTTGACAGCTGTGTCAATAAAATTAATGGCTGAGTGACTTGCTTCACTTGTGAACTTAATGGTCGGGTGTATGCTGTTGAGATCATTTATGAAATGGTCTAATTGGTCTTGACCATCTGTCCATATCATAAATATGTCATCTATAAATCTCAGGCATAGCATTAGTTTGTGGGGATAGTCATTAAGTGCTTTTGTCTCAAATCTATCCATAATTAGGTTTGCATAATTTGGTGCTGCTCAGTCCCCATTGCAGTGCCTCCTACTTGTAAGGTAAAAGTAGGGAATTTTGAAATTTTCTCTGGGCTATATCTCAGAAAACGTAAGGTGTAGGAAGTTGATACCTAGTAGGGACATTGGTTGGGGGTTGTAGGTGTGAAACATCATGATGTGACCTTGATATGACATTTGACCTTGCCGTAGTGACCTTGACTTTTAACATTTTCTCCAGGCAATATCTCTGAAACTGTAAGGTGTAGGAAGTTGTTAGTTGATTGCTTAGAGGTTGTAGGTGTGCATCATAGTTTTTAGTTTACTGATTTTAATATCTTATCTTTACATACATTTACATACATAGCTGCCGTGGCATTTCCTTGGTTATTTTGATTGGGCAATCATGATCTTGCAAATTCTGGCATTCTTCTATTGTTTGGTTGCATAGACATTCTGAGGTCAAGAAAGGTGACACTGCTACCCCAAAAGGTGAAAAAATATATGAGATTTTTTTATATGCCTGCTGATCAAAAATGGCAAAACATGGTACACATAAAACACATAAATCCTGTTAAGATAGACTTAACATTTTTTTCTGTTTTCTGATTGTCAATAAAACATCTGAATATTACCTGTTGAAGTTGAAACTTGCATTACACTGTGACTAATTAAAATTACCTTTTAACTGACTATATGAAAATAGCATCAGAGATGCCCAGACCCCATAGTCCCTTGTATTTCTGGAAGAGGTGTCGGGATGAACGAATTGTCTCAGGTAAACTGGTTGACCCTGGTTGAGAATTTTGTATGTATTGAGGCCGATTTTAAATTGTTCCCTGTATTTGAGTGGGAGCCAATGGAGTTTTTTCAGTTGAGGGGTAATAGAGAATTTAGAGGAACGGAACGGGTGACACCCCTGCAGAGTGAGTTTGGACTAACTGCAATCTCCTTACCTCAAAATTAGTGAGTGATAAGAATAGGGAATTGCAATAATCCAATCTGCTGCTCACCAAAGCATTTGCTAAATGAACTGATGTTTTAAGGTCTAGAAGGGAACGAATTCTGTAGAAGTCTCTCGCATGAACTCTGTTGAACTTTATGACCTGTGACACATGGTCTGAAAATGTGAAATTGGAATTGAACACCATTCCAAGGTTATTGACACTTTCTGCTGGTGAGATCTGATTATCCAGAATAGTGATTGAAAAGTGAGGGCTGAGTTCTTTTTGGTTGTTCTTGTAGCCTATCAGAATAAACTCGGTTTTGTTGGGGTTCAGTTTTTATTTATTTTTGAACATGGAATTTCGAATGTCATTTAGGCATTTATTTAGTTTTTGCATAGAGTGGGGGAAATGTGCTGGTGAGAGTGGTATGTATAACTGGTTGTCATTGGCGTAGAAGTGGTAGTTAATACTACTGTAAGAGTGAATGATTGAGCTGATTGGGTTAGGGTAGAGAGAAAAAAAAATTGGACCAAGGAGCCCTGGGGAACCCCATACTGGAGTGCAGAACAATATGAGAATGTTCTACCTACCTTGACCGAGTTTGTCCTTCCCAAAAGGTATGATTTAAACAAGCTGATTGATGGTCTACTAATTCCATAGGTAACATTAAGTCTGTCCTAGAGAATGGTGTGGTCAATGGTATCAAACGTGGCAGAGAGATCCAGAAGGGTAAGGGCTAAGACAGACCCTTTGGCCATATTGAGAAAAATATCCTTGTGAATATTAAGGAGGGCACTTTCAGTGGAATGGTGTTTTCTATAAGCCGATTGGAAGGTAGTCATAAGGCCGGCTTCATCAAGTTTAGATTAGAGACAGGCCTATAGTTTTTGAAAACTTCTTTGTCTGGATGATGTCTTAGGATGAGGGTAACATGGGCCTGTTTGAAGAAATTAGGATACTTGCGTTGTTTAAGAGAGGCATTGATTATTATGTCCACCCCACTGGGGGGTGGACATATTATTTTTGCTTTTTCCGCCGTCCGGCGTCCCACTTGGTTTCCAGACATTTTAGGCAACAGTTCTTATCCTATCTTTACCAAATTTGGCATGCAGGTTTATTGGGTTAATAGCTGTATGGGATTGCTTTTGGTGATGATAGCTCTATAGCTAACTGAGTAATAGCTACTTTGCTACTTTTGAGTAGCTCTTTGGTTTCCAGACATTTTAAGGAATGCTATTAAGCCTAGCTTTCTGAAATTTGGTATGGAGGTTCATTGGGTTAATAGCTTGTATGGGATTGCTTTTGGGGGGAATTGCTTCATAGATGAGTGAGTAATTAATTAAATAAATGAGTAATTGGCTATTTTGAATACTGAAAAAGGCAAATGTGCTCATATTTCCTAAACCGTGCGAGATAGAGCGATTTTGTCGAAATTTTCGGCCCACAGGGTATCTAAGGAATGTACTCTTTGCAATTTTCAAAAAATTTTCCCCTCCCCAAAAATGGCGGCCATTTTGAATTTTCGAATTTTTGCCAAAAATGGCAAAACACAAATTTGCTTCTACCTCCTTAACCGTGCGAGATAGAGCGATTTCGTCGAAATTTTCGACCCACAGGGTATCTAAGGAATGTAATCTTTACAATTTTCAAAAAATTTTCCCCTCCCCAAAAATGGCGGCCATTTTGAATTTTCGAATTTTGGCCAAAAATGGCAAAACACAAATTTGCTTCTATCTCCTTAACCTTGCGAGATAGAGCGATTTCGTCAAAATTTTCGACCCACAGGGTATCTAAGAAATGTAATCTTTACAATTTTCAAAAAATTTTCCCCTCCCCAAAAATGGCGGCCATTTTGAATTTTCGAATTTTGGCCAAAAATGGCAAAACACAAATTTGCTTCTATCTCTTTAACCGTGCGAGATAGAGCGATTTCGTCAAAATTTTTGACCCACAGGGTATCTGAGCATTGTACTCTTGGCAATTTAAAAAAAATTTTCCCCTCCCCAAAAATGGCGGCCATTTTGAATTTTCGAATTTTTGCCAAAAATGGCAAAACACAAATTTGCTTCTATCTCCTTAACCGTGCGAGATAGAGCGATTTCGTCGAAATTTTCAACCCACAGGGTAATCTCAGGAATGTACTCTTTGCAATTTTCAAAAAATTTTCCCCTCCCCAAAAATGGCGGCCATTTTGAATTTTCGAATTTTTGCCAAAAATGGCAAAACACAAATTTGCTTCTATCTCCTTAACCGTGCGAGATAGAGCGATTTCGTCGAAATTTTTGACCCACAGGGTATCTAAGCAATGTACTCTTTGCAATTTTCAAAAAATTTTCCCCTCCCCAAAAATGGCGGCCATTTTGAATTTTCTAATTTTTCCCAAAAATAGAAAAACAGAAATTTGCTTCTATCTTCTTAACCGTGCAAGATAGAGTGACTTCATCAAAATTTTCGACCCAACCAATGCAAAAAGGCATGAAGCTGAAATAATTTACATGTACACTAATAAATATTTAAGCATCATTCATATATTTTACAAATGAAACAGGGTCTTGTAAGACTACTGTACAATTTTGGCAAAAGGTCCATGGGGTGGACATTACACATGATAATATGTGTCCTTCTATGCTATCCTGTTTCTATTCATATGTCGCAGCTACTATCAACAGGGCGTCCTATTTCTAGTTGAAGTGCTGGGAGTAATGAGAATATCAAAGATAATCAAGAACAAGAAAAGTGGGCCAAGGGTGAAGGGAACATGATTTACTTGGAGAGTACACAATGGTTTTGCTAACTTGATCCTCAGTTACATTAGAAAAAGTGGAAAACATGGGGAGGAGAGTGGGGTTATGTGTTGCAAAGTAGGGAAAGTTGAAACACTGATACAAGTTGAAACACTGACAAAAAACATGATTTAATTGGAAAGTACCCAATGTGTTTGCTAACTTGATCCTCACTCACATTAGAAAAAGTGGAAAACATGGGGGAGGAGAGTCTGGGGTTATGTGTTGCAAAGTAGGGAAAGTTGAAAAACTGACACAAGTTGAAACACTGACAGTAACACTGAGGCCGGGGTTCGGTTCCCGGCACGGCCTTAAGTGGGAAAGCTGGTCGTTACTTGCCGTTGGTCGGCAGTTTACAGAACCCTGACAAACTGTATGTACTGGTTTCCTCTGCCCTTCCAACTACCAGTCATGATATGAGCTGTACAGTGTTGAAAGCGACATAAAACCCAAAATAAATAATTAACAAAGGAACAGTGGTTGTGTGTGAGACAACCACAAAGTCGAATCTTTAGATTAAAGTTGAGTTAAATCCAGAATAATAGATATCAATTTATTGTGTTTAGATAACAATATACATATACCACAAGGGTAAGGAGAGAGCTCATTATTACTCAATAACTTTCAAGATGTTGAATAGTGTTTTTGAATAGAATAATGTAATTTACCAAGACTGTTAAAATGTGTTTTTATGATAGATTTACAAATGAAAATCCTAACAGAAAAGGCAATAATCTTTTCTGAGGGAGAAATTCTAAATAGATTTGCAGAACTAATTTATTAAATTAGTCATGTGGTGTCTGCCATCTGTGAAACTGTTACTGTCCACATGCTTTCATGTGTAGAGTCACCAGAATGTTGAATACTTTTTTGTGATCCAAAACAAATTGTATTTCATCATAAAGACACATAATCCCCATGCATAGCTTTTTCATTATACATTTTAAACAGTGACCTATAAATGAAGACAAAAACTGATCATTACATATACCATATATTTTATAATTCATGCCCCTTTACTTTAATACCAAATTTACAATAAGAGTGTATGTGATTAATACACCAGACAACACTGTGCCATGCTAACTTCTGATTCCCTATGAGCCAAAATTATTTGAATCATGGGTTTTAATTTCTGCCTCATTTATGGTAGAAATTGATGCTGAATGCATGGGATTTCATTGACACATGTTACATACAGTTAGTTAAGATTTGGATGTATACATGACACTTAAGACATATAGTTGACTCTGTGTCTATTTGCAGAGTAATCAACTCTAGGTAATTCTAACTGTAATAGTATTTCTCTAGTATTTAATCTCTATCTGAAGACAATTACTGGGTTGAAGTAGATTCTGAGGAACATCAAACAAGAAAATCAACAATTATTAAGGATGAGACATTGCAGGTGAAAAGCTGAAGGTTGTGAAGTAAGCTTCAAATTTGTAAAATAAGATTATAGGAGACATGGTGGGTGAGCTATAAATCATAGTTCTCAATATCAAAAATATAAGTAGATTTCTGATACAAGAGTTAAAGGTAAATTTGTCTTTTATTTCTATATGGTTGAATAATAAAATTGACTTTAAATTATTCATTGACAATAAGACAGAATTTATAAATATTGTATGATCAGTAAGCCAATAATGTGAAGGCCTTGTTCCAAGATTACATCATAAGTCAAATGTTAGTTTTCCCCATTTCATCATGTATTGTCATAAGGTTGGTACTTGCTTGCCTTGGCATTCATGGGCATATGTTCTACTTCCCTTTCCACATTTATTTTATTTATTTATTTGGGGTTTTATGTCACTTTCAACACTGTACAGGTCATATCACGATGGGTAGTTGGAAGGGCAGAGGAAACCAGTACATACAGTTTGTTAGGGTTCTGTACTGTAAACTGCCGACCATCGGCAAGCAACTACCAGCTTTCCCACTTGAGGCCATGCCGGGAATCGAACCCCGGCCTCAGAGGTGGGAGGCGAGTGTTACCACTCTGCCACCATGGCCCCCTTTTCCACATTCAAAGATTAACTTACAATGGTGCAAGTGAACATTAGACCAACGCCATTTAAATTAGTACTTAAACTGTACTTAAGTTGTCTTAACATGGCCAATGAAAGACAGATTTTGGGGCTGTCTAATGCTTCAAAGTGTAACTTGGAAAATGCCTTGACTTTGCATAAAACAGAAGACAATTTATATCTTCACATTCACTTGCCACTGCAAAAATTTACATGTTGCAACATAACAAAGATTGATTTATTGCCTTGTCTGTTGTAAAAGTTACATTTGTACTATAGCTAGAGCAAATACTAGTGTCACTATTTTGGTTCTACTGGTTCAACTCCGACAATTGACATTGTAAAGCTTTAATATTACCACGGTTGACATATATGATGGAAACTTTACTTGATATTAAACAAAATCTAATCAAAGAAAATATGTTGCCTACTGTAGTCACTGTTACATTAGTATTCACCCAAAGTAAAAACATACTGTTAATGTTTTATGACTATTTAGTGTTTTGCAGATGGTAGAATGTTATCTGGGACCTCCCCATAATTAAGCGAATTTCCCTGGGTCTCAATTGCATGAATTACGGTATTTCATCAATTACAAGTTTAAAGGACAAGGTGTGATTCTGTATATATGTATAACTTTATACATCACACAGCCCATGACTTTCAGGTGCAAGTACCAGAGATCCTCAATATTGCTACTCTACATTATATTTAAAGAGGCTTACATGGTCTATACTCATCTCTGATGTGGCTACACAGCTGCCCACAACAGCAGATCTGTCCAAATATGACCCTGAATGTTGCACACAACATTAATTACAGACATTGGTTTTTCCTTTGGAATATTTTTACCAGGAGACAGATACAGGCTGTCAAGGACAAAAGACATTCCCTAAAATGCAAATTTTAAACACACAACAGGTTGAAAAAGTTCCCGTTATGTACTATATGTGACTTGCAAAACTGATGAAATACCAATTAAGAGTTCACATGTCACACATATTATATTGATACCATTCACATGTAAACCATTTTCAATTAAGTTTCTGACTTTGTATTCATGACAAAGGCCACTTTTCTGAACTTTTATTTGTGCAAAAACTTGCACCCACATAATTAATACTGCCACTTTCAAATATGTAAATGGTGTTTCTACCAGTGTTTTGAATAACCACCAACACAAGCATAAAAGACTGTTTATTGAATATTGTCTATGTCTGGAAGTCAAGTGTTGAAGAACCAGACATTTATATTGGGGCAAATTACTCGATTGAGCACCAGATGACAAAGAATAACACAAAGGATTTTCTACATCCTGGAATTTTGCAAGAAGCTAGACAAAAGCTAGACAGTGTATTCATTTCATAAACTGCACATTAAAGAAAATATTAAACAAAAAGAAAATGACAGAGCATATACAGTACCTCTAATATTTAATATATGTGTATAGAAATTGCATATAGCTTTTAGATGATAAAATGGGGTGTTTTAAATAACAACCAGAACCCAGTACATAACTCGAATCCAAGATTCGACTAAAAAGTGACTGAAACTGTTCAAAAAAGGTTGAAATACTGGAGGATGGTGGTCTGTATATATTCAGAAAATAGAATGATTCTTTGTGTAGGGATATCTTGATGAGGAAATTTTCAAAGGTGGTGCTGGTCTTTGTAAGAACAACGGAAGAATCTAATCCATCTTTGACAAAAAACCCCAGTCCTGCACCACAACAGACCTCTCATGGCTGTTGATAAAGATTATAACCTGATGGGGTGATTTCGGACAAATTGGTACTTATGGCGTCAGGTTTAATCGAAGTCTCCGACATGGGAAAGAGGTCATTGTCATTTCACAGCTACACCCTCTACCGGTCAAGGTCACTACAGTAAAATCAAAAGTCAAATTAATGTTACACTGTGACATCACACACCAACTCCCCTAGACAATGTCCCTACATATAATATCAACATCCTACACCTTAAGGTTTCGTGGATATGGCACAGACTAGATTTTAAAGGTCAAGCTCACTGTAGCAAAGTCAAAGATGACATTTATGCTATGACAATGCACACCTTCACTCCCTTTCCAATGTCCCTGACAAATATCAACATCCTACACCTTTTGCTTTTCAAAACAGGACAAAGTTTTAAAGGTCAAGGTCAGTACTGCAATGTCAAGCATCAACTCTCACCATGTTGTTGCAAACCTACACCCCTCTTCAAAGGCAATACCACATATGAACGTCCCTCACCTTACAGTTTCCAAGATATGGCTCTTACAAGATTTTAAAGTTCTAGGTCACTGCTACAAGGTCAAAGGTCAGATCAAGGTCACATGATGTTGCATACCTACACCACCTGACAAATGTTCCAACCAAATATGAACAATCTACACCTTATAGTTTCTGAGATATGGCCTGGACAAGATCAAGGTCACTGCTACAAGGTCAAATGAAAATCATACCTACACCCCCTAGCCAATATTCTACCAACTACCAACATCCTACACCTTACGGTTGCAGAGTTATGGCCAGGAAAGGTTTTAAAGGTCAATTTATTTGGATTTTATGTCACTTTCAACACTGTACAGTTCATATCGCGATGGGTAGTTTTGTGGGCAGAGGAAACCAGTACATACAGTTGGTTAAGGTTCTGTACTGTAATTTGCAAACAATCGGTAAGCAACTACCAACTTTCCCACATATGGTCAGGGGTTTGAACCACTGACCTCAGAGGTGGGAGGCAAGTCTGTTACCACTGCTCCATCGTTTCTCCTTTTAAAGGTCACGGTCACTGCATGAAGGTCAAAAGTCACAAAAATGTCATGTTGCACACCTACACCACCTAGCTAATGTTCTTACCAAATGTCAATATCCTACACTTTAAAGTTTCTGAGATATGCCCCTGACAAGATTTTTCCTGCCCCGCCCAAAAGAACCTTTTCAGGCTGTGGGGTGGAAGCATTATTTGCAGATTCAAAATGTTTTTTTTCTTATGCTAACCGGAATTAAGAGAAAGTCGGTATACCGGAGGTGTTGAGCATCTTTGCAAGTCATGCAGAAAATCATCTTATAACAGAGTTTGAGTGTTTGAACAAAATTTTACACAATAGCAAGGAATTTTGTGTGTGGAAACTAACAAAGTCACAATAACTCTCGCCCTATTATAACTAGAATTTATAATTAATACATTTTAAGTCTACTCAATTTCTTAAGCAAAGTAGAGAATGTGATAAATTCAATCAAGCATGTTTGAGCTCTGTTTGTCATGGCATTAGTGATTGAGGCGAAATTCTTTGGTTTTTTATTATCCAATTTGATATAGTTATGCCACTAACAAAAAGAGAGAAACACACTGGGGGTACACACACCCTGGCATAGTGGGTGACCCAGTACATCGTTAGGTGATTGAACAATCAATTTGAATATTTTTTTTGTGAACAGAGAGAGAAACAAAGTATAGAGTACCATATTTCGTTATTTACAGGAAAAAATTAATAAATAAAAAAAAAATAATAATAATAATATGATTGAGACGAAATTCATCTTGAATCCACCACAGTTCAGAAACACTGACAGTGATTCACTGGCTGGGCAGCAAACAATTATGTATGTCTCAATGTATTGTACAAACTGTCAGAAACTATCATGCTTGCAGGCCTGTTTGCTGTGTGTTGTGGTCTTTCACATAAACCACATGGTGACCCGCTTTACTTGGCGTTTACCCGCTCTGAATTCATCTACAGTCATATTCATAATACATCCTGTTCGACACCCATTTGTAAAAGTCAACTGCATAATGAGAGAATTCCATATCAAATTGCGTGTGGTGCAGTTTAATGAGGCCAAGATGACATCCTTTTCCGATCCTAGCAGTTTTGTTAAAAGTTTTGCACGATTGCTCTCAATACACTTCTGGATGTCATCAAGGGTCACTTTGTTAACATTGTGTGAATCAAGTTGGGATTTGGTCTTATTTTCCTCATTCATTTTTTTTATTTTGGGGAATTTTGTCCATTCATTAATCAGTACTTTTGAACAAAAGGTAGGACAAACATTGGTTCTTTCAAAATAAATCTATATTCCATGACCAGGTTTTGTGGTAAATCTTGAAGTATTTTGTTCTTATTGTTGTTTGTAATTGATGGTTCTTGGGGAGTTCCAGATTATGGACCTTCGGGGAAGTATATTTTGTGAAGCAAAGATGGTGCAATTTGATCAAAAACAGGGTAAAGTTTTAGAGACTGTTTAAGTAAGTGCGGATTCTATTAATTGTCCAAACTTTGTTCTACAGCTTTTCTGTGATATAAGAGTTTTGATAAATCCACCAAGTGAAATCTAGTTCATCTTCAGGGTCTGAAACCAAAATACCCAGCATCATTTTTAGCATGCTGTATATGATTACAAGTTTTTTTTCCTGAAATTAAGGTAGAGATTACTTTTGAACAAAAGGTAGGACAGACATTGATTCTTTCTAAATAAATCTAAAAATATCCCATGACTAGCTTTTGTGGTAAATCTTGAAGTAATCTATCTCTATTCTTATTCTTGTTTGCTATTAATGGTGATTAAGATATTTATTCTCCCAAAATAAATTAGGTATACAGTACACTATGTGTAACGTAAGTCAGTATTACTAACATTTCATGTGACATTTTTGTGTTATATTTCAAGGCATAATTCAAAGTTTAAACTAATTAACTATAACTGAAACCACATTCTTTATCATTTAACTAACATTTCCTAGGGGCCACGGTGGCAGAGTGGTAACACTCTCGCCTCCCACCTCTGAGGCCAGGGTTCGATCCCCGCACGGGCTCAAGTGGGAAAGCTGGTAGTTGCTTGCTGTTGGTCGGCAGTTTACAGTACAGAACCCTAACGAACTGTATGTACTGGTTTCCTCTGCCCTTCCAACTACCCGTCGTGATATGACCTGTACAGTGTTGAAAGCCACGTTAAACCCCCAAATAAATCAAATCAAACTAACATTTCCTTAGCATTTTCAAGATGTAATTCAAAGCAAAACAATTGTCCCTTAACCAGTCCAAATAAAACAGCCATGACTCAATCCTATTGCCCTGCCTTGAAATCTTGTACAATATACTGACCAATTAAAGATTTTTTGTCCTGAATATCTGATGTAGAAGCTGAGGTGGGTTCTGCTTGTGGTGCTGGGGTTGGTTTTGGTATTGTAGGTGATTCTACCTCTTCAGGCCCTTTATATTTTTTTAACTTTTTCTAAATAGTAAAAATGATGCATACCTCATTTATTCACTGAATGTATATCTTCAGACATTTACAGTGATCTATCTTCCTGTCAAGTTTGAATTCGATTGGACAAAGAGTTTTTGAGCTAGAGTCCGGAAACGAAAATGTCTACCAACAAACGTCAGACACATTAATAGGCAAGTTGGTTACATGCAACCCACTTAAAAACCCAAATGTTATCACCGCAATGTTAACAAATCGATGCCCTTTCCAGCATGTATGCTCTTCCAATAAAGAGTTGAAAACCACAGCAGGAATCGAACCTACAACCTCACAGCTGGAAAGAAAGTGTTAGATCAGGTTAGATAATTAGGGTAAAATAAATTACTTAAATATTATTCCCACCCCTAATGGCAGAAACTTCAAGGTGTTTATCTCATACTCCAAAGTTAACTCAACAGTGAGGTTAACTTCAGCTATAAATTCATGTTTGCAAGATAAATATGCAACAGTACATAGCACTACATCATGAGTAAGCTTCAAAAATTGCATTTCTCCAAGGTTCTGAAACACAATTGTATCTTTAGTCACATTCTGAGGTCAACTTCAGCAGCTAGAAGTCCACGTTTGCAACATAAATATTCAACAGGATCTAGCACTGCATCATGAGTAAGCCTTAAAAATTGCATTTCTCCAAGGTTCTGAAACATAAATTGTATCTTTAGTCACATTTTGAGCCTAACTTCAGCAGCTTGAAGTTCAAACGTGCAACATGAATACACAACAGGACCAAGCATTGCATCATAATCAAGTATGAAATGGTTACTGTCTACACCTTTTAAAATATACAGTTTGTTGTTAATCATTCTGTCAATTTCTCTGAGCCTTACGTCTGCAGCTTAAAGTCCAAACTTGCAACAGGAATATGCAAGAGGACCAAGCATTGCCCTACCAGTAAACATGAAATGTATATTTAAAAAAAGTAAATAAGTCAGAAAAATAAAGAAAAAAAACAGAGATTGGTTGCTTACTTTTGTGTGGGATAGGTTGCATATAGCGTACTTCTGCATTACAGTTTGGGTTTCAGTTGCAGTAGTTTAAAACGGTTATATTTAACTAATACAAAATTCATCTATGCATCATAAACAGGACTTTGTGCAACTTGTTGTATATCAAAGATTTATGCCATACATCAAGTTTACAAAAGTCCTTAGCTGAAAGGACCACACTTATGTAGTTGGGTAGAGCAAATAAGAGAACTTACCACGGTACTCTGACACACATTCCCAAGAAGGCCTGGGTGGCACTGCTTGAGGTGGTAATATGGCCTCTTCACAAACTCGTGACAGACAGGGCATTTCTTCAGTGTCCTGATTCTCCAGATAGGACAAAACTACAACAATCAATTGTTATATAATACTTCAATACAATAAATTATTTGTAGTGCAGTTTCTGTCAAAATAAATGCCGGAATTATTCAAAGATAAAAATTTATAACTTTAATAAAATAATGGAGCTTAAATACAAATAATAGATTCACCGAAAAACAACTCAATCAGAAAATAGACTGACGTGTAATACAACTAATTCCAAGAACACAGAAATGTGCAAAAAATGTACCCTAAAAGTTTACATAAGTTAAAAAGTTGCACCTTTTCACTTTACTGGTTGTGAGAGGTAATTGGAACTCAGAGGTGTGAGAGGTAATTGGAAGAAACATGCACACACCGAAATAAAGTTTTGTACTGTAAGCTGCTAAACAATGATAAGCAAGTACCAGCCTTCCCACGTGAGGTCAGGCCAGGGCTTGAACCTTGATCTCAGAGTTGGGGGTGAGTGTGTAGCCACTACACCACCATGCCCCCTCTAAAATTAACTATAACACCATTTGTTTAAACCTGTCCAATATACATGTAATGTGACACAAATGTTTACCTTTGTGGGCTTCTGGTTTCGTAAACAATATTCTACCAGGGTCTGAGACCATTCTGTGTTATCGGCAGAATGCACCTACCTTAGAAGTCTGTCCAAAGTGAACCCAGAATGGTCACACCTGGGACAACTGGTCTTTCTTGTGTATTTGGATTTCTTGCCCAGGGCTGTTCTTACCTAGATGGGTAAAATATAGAAATGTACAATTAAACTACCGAGAGTTGATAGTGTATAAGACTCCAGATATATATTTTATCTGCTTTGCATCAAATGTCTTGATGTACACAATGGTCACACCTGGAACAGTTGATCTCTGTGAATTTATATTTTCCCAGAGATGTTCTGGAATAGATGGATAAAATACATGAAAGACAAGGAAAAGATGAAGATTGTTACCACTTCTGGTACAAGGCTTGACTATATTTTCCCGGACATTTTTACTATGAATGTTAAATGCAAGAATGTACAGTAAAGGCAACTATGGCATTTGATTGACGTGCTAATTCAAATACACTAACACCAGTAAACTATATTTTATTTTTTACAGAAGCGAGAATATATATAACAGTAATGGAAACATTTCAGTGACACAAAATTTCTTCTCTGGATATAGGCATAGTTTTACTGACTCAACAGAAAAGTTTCCTGTATTTTTAAATAAGTTAAATGACATAGCAACAAAATGTGTGCCAAAGTCAACGGGACAGTCCACTGGTAGCTACAAACCATGGTTCAACAGTGAATGCAAAAAAGCTGTTAAAGCTCGTCAAAATGCAATGGATAAATGCCGTATAAATCCTACATCAGATAACATTAATGAATATAAAAACTGTCGAGCTAATGCTCGTAAAATAATTAAAGAAAATAAAAGGAAATCATGGCATGAATATGTATCAAAACTAAATGTAAAGACACCAGCAAAGAAGGTATGGGAAATGATAAGGAAAATAAGTGGCAAACAAAGTAACACCACAATACACCATCTGGAAAATAATGATGGGACAAAAATAACAGAAAGAATGGATATAGCAAATAGGTTGGCTGAAGAAATCCGCAAGAATTCTAGCAGCAACAATTACTGTACAGAGTTTCAAAAATATAAAGAGAAAACTGAAAAAGAACACTTGGATTTTGACACAGACAACTCTGAAAACTACAATGTACCATTTACCATTAGGGAACTGTGTGATGCTATGAAAAAGTCTCATGACACAGCCACTGGTCCAGATGACATCCATTATCAGCTGCTAAAACATCTACCAAGAGACTCACTTATGGTGTTACTTGATATATTTAATGATATATGGGCTTCAGGTGAAATTCCTGAATGCTGGAAAGAGGCCACTGTAATACCTATTTCTAAACCAGGCAAAGACCCCAAAAACCCGTCCAATTACCGCCCCATATCTCTGACGAGCTGTTTATGCAAAACCATGGAAAGAATGGTTAACAAAATATCAAAGTGGTTTTAGAAAAGGTCGAACTACAACAGACCAATTAATAAGACTTGAATCTTTTATTAGAGATTCCTTTTTAAAAGGCAACCATGTAGTCTCTGTATTTTTTTATTTAGAAAAAGCCTACGATACAGTATGGAAGTATGGTGTTATAAGAGATCTACATAAAGTAGGCCTAAGGGGGCGAATGCCCATGTTTATTCAGAATTTTTTATCAAACAGAGTTTTTAGAGTTTGTTTAGGATTGGTTTATTCAGATATACATGGGCAAGAGATGGGTGTCCCTCAAGGCAGCATCCTCTCAGTTACACTATTTATTTTAAAGATCAACAGTATTGCTAATGTGATTCCAGCTAGCTTTGAAAAGTCTCTTTTTGTTGATGATTTCTCAATCACTTGTTCGTCTAGAAATATGGCTTCAATAGAAAGGCAACTTCAGTTGTGTTTGAATAAAGTAGAGAAATGGGCTGATGAAAATGGTTCTAAATTTTCTAAAACCAAAACTGTTTGCATTTCTGCAATAAAAGAAAACTTCATCCAGACCCAACATTAACAATATACAATTCACAAATCCCTAATGTTTCGCAAAAAAAGTTCCTTGGCGTTATATTTGACAATAAACTGAATTTTAAGGCACACATTGATTATATTCGTCAGAAATGTGAAAAAGCCATGAACTTACTGAAAGTAGTTGCCAAAATGGATTGGGGAGCAGACAGAAGTGTTTTAATGAGACTTTATCGTTCATTTGTTCGTTCTAGATTGGAATATGGCTGTGCTGTTTTTAGTTCTGCTCGTAAGTCTTATCTTAAGAAATTGGAACCCATTCAAAACCAGGGCTTAAGAATATGCCTGGGAGCCTTCAGGACTTCTCCAATGCAAAGCTTGTATGTAGAGGCAAATGAACCACCCTTGTATTTAAGGTTTGATAAGTTAGAAAGAAACATCTTGGTGATGATTGTATGTTTCAAAGTCTATTTGCTGAGTTAAAAAGCTATTACTCTGACCATAGGGCTATATATATATACTGATGGATCGAAAACAGAAAATAGGGTTGCTGCAGCTGCTACATCTGATGGCCTCAGTGCCCAGGTCAGACTTCCTGGCAATGCTAGTATATTCACAGCTGAATTACAGGCTCTTAAAATGGCTTTTAATATAGTTAAAAATTGTGATGGGGATTGTTTTATTATATTCACTGATTCTTTATCAAGTCTTCAAGCTCTTGATAGCAACAACTGTGATCATCCTTTTATTCAAGATATTTTAAAACTTTTTAATGATTGTCAGTCAGTGAATAAGAAAGTTGTTTTAGCTTGGGTTCCAAGTCACGTAGGGATAAAGGGCAATGCAAAAGCAGATGAGCTTGCCAAACAGGCCTTGAATTTTAATGTTTTAGACTTGAAAGTCCCCTATACAGACTTGAAAGTGAATGTAAATAGTGTTTTTAAACAAAAGTGGCAAGCTCAATGGAATGCATGTCCTGATAACAAACTATTCCAAATAAACCCTACAGTAGGAGATTTTTATGTTTGGACGGGTTTATCTCATAGGGAGGAAATAGTAATTGCTCGAGCCCGTATAGGACACACCTATTTGACACACAGTTATCTGTTAAAAGGTGAAGAGATGCCCTGGTGCATTCCATGTCATTGTCCTGATACAGTCAAGCATATATTATTAGACTGTATCGACCTACGTGACACTAGAATAAAATACAATGCAAAAATTATTTAATGAAAATGTTTTAACTAATTTATTTTGTCCTTTGTGTTAATTTATTCTGTATAATCTAGTCTGGTATTGTGTTTATTTACTGTATTTTGTGCTTTTTGTGTTATTGTGTTTTATTGACAATTTTATTGTGATATTTGTAATTTACACATGGTTTATCTTGCATATTGTTTTCTTTGTTGTTTGTTGCATTTTACTCTAGTCTTTATTCTAGTCATTTTTTTATAATGTTGTTTTTTTCTTGGTCTTTTTTGGCCATTTGTTGATTGTTGTTATTTGTATATACACTTTTGCGTATTATTGTGAATATTAGTTAATGTATTTATTAGTTTTTAATAGTGCAGCATAACACTTAAATGTTTGTTTTTGAACTTTAATTTTAACTTACTTACTTACTTGACACAAAATTTCTGCAATTATGTTTAACAGGCTATAATCATGGATATAAAAATTGGAATGGCTCCTTCAGGGTATTAAACATTATTATTAATTCTAATACCACTTTTATAGCGCATAATCTCTTAATGTCAAAAGACATACTCTAAGGCACATCACACAAAAACATTGTTCAATATTCATAAACCAGAGACATTGCAGGGTCAGCACCGCATAGAAAGCAGGAGGAGATTGGAAATTTAGGGTGGATATGCTTTTCCAAAGAGGTATGACCTCAGCTTTGACCTGAAGGAGGCAAGTGAGTTTGCAGAGCGAACCTCGTCAGAAGGTCATTCCAAATCATAGGTGCGTCATACGCAAAACTGAATCCAAAATGCTTTCGAGACTTGAAAACTGAAGAAAAGTGGGGAACCTCAAGAAACGGCCATCAGATTGACTTCGACGAGTGTTATATGCACTATGTCTTAAAGATAGAACGGTACTTAATCAGCAACCAATGTAGTGATTTTCTAACTGGAGTGATGTGTGAATACTTGGTGGTGTTGGCCACAATTCTGGCAAGACCGTTCTGAACACATTGAAGTTTGCATAGATCCAGAGGTGAGAAAATGCAGTACTCAGTTACAGTAATCGAGTCAATTTCCGACCAGAACATTGGCAGCCACAAGGGCAGCTTCATGTGTCAAATGTCCTCGGAGTCGCTTAAGATCCCAACCATGAGCAAAACAGTTCTCTAGTCTGTTCAAACTGACATGGTCATTCAATTGAGAAGAAACAACACGTTTAACAAGCTTCGATATGAAGCCCAGCTCTGAAACTGACTTTTTAATCAATGGGGTTACAATAGCCTTCATAAACTCATCAGCAACACCTTCTGACAATGAGCAGTTAACAAGCCTGGTAATAGAGGGCAGTAGAATATCTATACATTCTTTAAATAGAAATGTAGGCCATGGATCTAATAAACAAGATTTAGAGGGTGACTTCATGATAATTTTTCTAATTTCCTCCAGAGAAACTTAAACGTTAAAGCAGCTGAAATGAGGCACATCAGGTGGAGGAGGCAGGGCGAAGGAGTCACTAGAGGAAATGAGTTTCTGATTTTAGCTATTTCGTCACTGGAGACAGTGACAAATTGGTCAGCAATACCTTTCTTAGATCAATGAGAAGGGAGTACTGCTTTGGGACTAGAGTGTAGTGCAGAGCGTAAGACCTGTCATAGCTTCTTAGAGTCATTAGCATTTTCTCTGACCAGGTTTCTAAAGTAATTTGCCTTATCTTTGTTGACCACCGAATTGCACGAGCAATCTGTTTTCGGAGTCTAGCTTGATTGTAGGCAGATTTATCTTCACGCCAGATTCGTTCCAGTTGTTGCCTGATGTTTTTTGAAAGGCGGTAGGAGTCAGATAGCTAACCAGTAGCTTGTTTAGTAAAAGTACGAGTAACCAATGGTGCATGCTTATCAAGCAATTTGCTCAAGTTGCCTAAGTATTCACACAGAACACTGTATCACCAGGGCGTCTTACGAATGAGCAATTTCCCAAATCCTTACACAAAATGTCCGAATCAATTTATGATACCTCCTAAAGGTGACTACATTTGTCTTATGTGAAGGAGGATTAACTGAATCAAGCTGAGCAAGGACAAGAGCATGATCAGAAATAAATTCAGCAACTTGTACATTGGAAAAGTCACTGGTATCAGTAGGAGTGAGAACAAGGTCTAGAATATGATCATGAAGATGGGTAGCCGTTTAAACATTTTGTGTAATATTGCATGATTCTAAACAGTTCTGGAATTTAATACTATCATTTGAAGAAGTATCCATTAAAATCACCACAAATTAGGAATGAAAGGGAAACTGAGGATAAGTATTCTAAAAGACTGAGAAATTGGTCCAGTAAACCGTCAGAGCATGAGCCAGGTGGACAATAAACAAGCGGTTGAGCTGCGGACCCAACTGCAATGCTAATATTTTCAAAGGAACTGAATGTAGGATTATCCACAGATCTAAACTGTATAGCTTTGTTGATAAAAAATCCAACACCACCATCCTGGCCATGAATACGAGGTTTGTGGCAGAATTTGAAACCTGTCGGGATGATGGAACGTAGAAGGCTGTCTATCACCTCCCGGCGAATATGTGTTTCAGTGACAGCAAGAATGTCGACAGAATGTGCTGATACAGTCACTGATGTACGGTCCCAGAACAACAATTTACTGCTCCAAAAGAGATTGGTCCAGGATTAAGCGAGATATCAATGCAAAGCAACAATAGGGTCGCAGGGCCATGACACAGCCACACAAGGGAAATGAGGTGTAGTCAGGACATAGCTATGGAGTCTGTAGGGGCGTGGTAATGAAGTAAGGCCATGAGCGGAAAATGGAATAAACACTTTGGAATCACTGTATCCTGACTTTCTCCAAAACAACAGTAAGAGAAACACCCAGTGGTGGGTAGACATTGCACTCCAGTTCCCTAAGCTAAGAACAGGACTGTGAACAGGACTGTGAGAAGTTGTTTGCTATGTGGCACAGTTTGTCCACTGTAATTTCCTCTCGTGGGTGACTCACGGGCACCCTACACTCTATTTGCTGAGTTAAAAAGCTATTACTCTGACCATAGGGCTATATATATATACTGATGGATCGAAAACAGAAAATAGGGTTGCTGCAGCTGCTACATCTGATGGCCTCAGTGCCCAGGTCAGACTTCCTGGCAATGCTAGTATATTCACAGCTGAATTACAGGCTCTTAAAATGGCTTTTAATATAGTTAAAAATTGTGATGGGGATTGTTTTATTATATTCACTGATTCTTTATCAAGTCTTCAAGCTCTTGATAGCAACAACTGTGATCATCCTTTTATTCAAGATATTTTAAAACTTTTTAATGATTGTCAGTCAGTGAATAAGAAAGTTGTTTTAGCTTGGGTTCCAAGTCACGTAGGGATAAAGGGCAATGCAAAAGCAGATGAGCTTGCCAAACAGGCCTTGAATTTTAATGTTTTAGACTTGAAAGTCCCCTATACAGACTTGAAAGTGAATGTAAATAGTGTTTTTAAACAAAAGTGGCAAGCTCAATGGAATGCATGTCCTGATAACAAACTATTCCAAATAAACCCTACAGTAGGAGATTTTTATGTTTGGACGGGTTTATCTCATAGGGAGGAAATAGTAATTGCTCGAGCCCGTATAGGACACACCTATTTGACACACAGTTATCTGTTAAAAGGTGAAGAGATGCCCTGGTGCATTCCATGTCATTGTCCTGATACAGTCAAGCATATATTATTAGACTGTATCGACCTACGTGACACTAGAATAAAATACAATGCAAAAATTATTTAATGAAAATGTTTTAACTAATTTATTTTGTCCTTTGTGTTAATTTATTCTGTATAATCTAGTCTGGTATTGTGTTTATTTACTGTATTTTGTGCTTTTTGTGTTATTGTGTTTTATTGACAATTTTATTGTGATATTTGTAATTTACACATGGTTTATCTTGCATATTGTTTTCTTTGTTGTTTGTTGCATTTTACTCTAGTCTTTATTCTAGTCATTTTTTTATAATGTTGTTTTTTTCTTGGTCTTTTTTGGCCATTTGTTGATTGTTGTTATTTGTATATACACTTTTGCGTATTATTGTGAATATTAGTTAATGTATTTATTAGTTTTTAATAGTGCAGCATAACACTTAAATGTTTGTTTTTGAACTTTAATTTTAACTTACTTACTTACTTGACACAAAATTTCTGCAATTATGTTTAACAGGCTATAATCATGGATATAAAAATTGGAATGGCTCCTTCAGGGTATTAAACATTATTATTAATTCTAATACCACTTTTATAGCGCATAATCTCTTAATGTCAAAAGACATACTCTAAGGCACATCACACAAAAACATTGTTCAATATTCATAAACCAGAGACATTGCAGGGTCAGCACCGCATAGAAAGCAGGAGGAGATTGGAAATTTAGGGTGGATATGCTTTTCCAAAGAGGTATGACCTCAGCTTTGACCTGAAGGAGGCAAGTGAGTTTGCAGAGCGAACCTCGTCAGAAGGTCATTCCAAATCATAGGTGCGTCATACGCAAAACTGAATCCAAAATGCTTTCGAGACTTGAAAACTGAAGAAAAGTGGGGAACCTCAAGAAACGGCCATCAGATTGACTTCGACGAGTGTTATATGCACTATGTCTTAAAGATAGAACGGTACTTAATCAGCAACCAATGTAGTGATTTTCTAACTGGAGTGATGTGTGAATACTTGGTGGTGTTGGCCACAATTCTGGCAAGACCGTTCTGAACACATTGAAGTTTGCATAGATCCAGAGGTGAGAAAATGCAGTACTCAGTTACAGTAATCGAGTCAATTTCCGACCAGAACATTGGCAGCCACAAGGGCAGCTTCATGTGTCAAATGTCCTCGGAGTCGCTTAAGATCCCAACCATGAGCAAAACAGTTCTCTAGTCTGTTCAAACTGACATGGTCATTCAATTGAGAAGAAACAACACGTTTAACAAGCTTCGATATGAAGCCCAGCTCTGAAACTGACTTTTTAATCAATGGGGTTACAATAGCCTTCATAAACTCATCAGCAACACCTTCTGACAATGAGCAGTTAACAAGCCTGGTAATAGAGGGCAGTAGAATATCTATACATTCTTTAAATAGAAATGTAGGCCATGGATCTAATAAACAAGATTTAGAGGGTGACTTCATGATAATTTTTCTAATTTCCTCCAGAGAAACTTAAACGTTAAAGCAGCTGAAATGAGGCACATCAGGTGGAGGAGGCAGGGCGAAGGAGTCACTAGAGGAAATGAGTTTCTGATTTTAGCTATTTCGTCACTGGAGACAGTGACAAATTGGTCAGCAATACCTTTCTTAGATCAATGAGAAGGGAGTACTGCTTTGGGACTAGAGTGTAGTGCAGAGCGTAAGACCTGTCATAGCTTCTTAGAGTCATTAGCATTTTCTCTGACCAGGTTTCTAAAGTAATTTGCCTTATCTTTGTTGACCACCGAATTGCACGAGCAATCTGTTTTCGGAGTCTAGCTTGATTGTAGGCAGATTTATCTTCACGCCAGATTCGTTCCAGTTGTTGCCTGATGTTTTTTGAAAGGCGGTAGGAGTCAGATAGCTAACCAGTAGCTTGTTTAGTAAAAGTACGAGTAACCAATGGTGCATGCTTATCAAGCAATTTGCTCAAGTTGCCTAAGTATTCACACAGAACACTGTATCACCAGGGCGTCTTACGAATGAGCAATTTCCCAAATCCTTACACAAAATGTCCGAATCAATTTATGATACCTCCTAAAGGTGACTACATTTGTCTTATGTGAAGGAGGATTAACTGAATCAAGCTGAGCAAGGACAAGAGCATGATCAGAAATAAATTCAGCAACTTGTACATTGGAAAAGTCACTGGTATCAGTAGGAGTGAGAACAAGGTCTAGAATATGATCATGAAGATGGGTAGCCGTTTAAACATTTTGTGTAATATTGCATGATTCTAAACAGTTCTGGAATTTAATACTATCATTTGAAGAAGTATCCATTAAAATCACCACAAATTAGGAATGAAAGGGAAACTGAGGATAAGTATTCTAAAAGACTGAGAAATTGGTCCAGTAAACCGTCAGAGCATGAGCCAGGTGGACAATAAACAAGCGGTTGAGCTGCGGACCCAACTGCAATGCTAATATTTTCAAAGGAACTGAATGTAGGATTATCCACAGATCTAAACTGTATAGCTTTGTTGATAAAAAATCCAACACCACCATCCTGGCCATGAATACGAGGTTTGTGGCAGAATTTGAAACCTGTCGGGATGATGGAACGTAGAAGGCTGTCTATCACCTCCCGGCGAATATGTGTTTCAGTGACAGCAAGAATGTCGACAGAATGTGCTGATACAGTCACTGATGTACGGTCCCAGAACAACAATTTACTGCTCCAAAAGAGATTGGTCCAGGATTAAGCGAGATATCAATGCAAAGCAACAATAGGGTCGCAGGGCCATGACACAGCCACACAAGGGAAATGAGGTGTAGTCAGGACATAGCTATGGAGTCTGTAGGGGCGTGGTAATGAAGTAAGGCCATGAGCGGAAAATGGAATAAACACTTTGGAATCACTGTATCCTGACTTTCTCCAAAACAACAGTAAGAGAAACACCCAGTGGTGGGTAGACATTGCACTCCAGTTCCCTAAGCTAAGAACAGGACTGTGAACAGGACTGTGAGAAGTTGTTTGCTATGTGGCACAGTTTGTCCACTGTAATTTCCTCTCGTGGGTGACTCACGGGCACCCTACACTCCTCACTGAGCCTCTAGAATAAAAATTTCCCTAAAGTGAATCAAAAAGAGGATGGCTTTAAGCTAAAGCAAGTATTGGAGAGACTAGAAACTGCAAATAGATAATGATATTCAGAGATATTGACAGGACAACAGTCAACAACAATGGACTAAAATAAAAATTAAATCACAATAAATCTGGGCCAATAATTCCTGCCAAATGGGGCAATAATACCCGTACTATCAATAAGCATGCAAATACAAGCTACAACATTGGTAAAAAAACAGACTACACAGATCCTATGAATACTATTTAGTTTATTTAGATATTATTAAGAAGATTTTAACAGTTCATACACAAAACACACACATAAAAATTGTAATTCTTTTAAACAACTTATACATGGAATATCTTACCTCTTCAGATATAAGCTTTCTAGTAAAAAATACTGAAGGAGTACAATATAACATAAAAATTTTGCATATACTTTTAAAACTACCCTATGCTTTATAACTTACAAGTAGTAATAGCTGAGTTGCGATCGAGTCAGATTTCCCATTAATCATGTCACTTTTTGACAGCTGTGCAGCTGCTGGGAGACTTTGGAAGAGTTATCGCTAGCTGTGGCCACTCAGTAATAGGTCAATAGCTATTATGTGCTGGTTTTAAGCTGATTTTAATGTAAAGGCTCTGTTGTGAGCATATGTTTATTGCAGCTGGGTACAAGCAGTTGTTCCCCTATGCTGGTGTGGCAGACTTATGGCTAGTCCATAGTCGCTCAATACTATGTCCACAAAGACTTCCTTTGAGGTAGTGAATATATAGTTTATTGAGTTGCGACTCTTATGCAGCTGCTTGATATGGGCTCTATGCCTAGCCAAGCTGTGCAGTAATAGGATAGCTGTCTGTATGCTAGCCAAGCTGTGAGGGGCCACGGTGGCAGAGTGGTAACACTCTCGCCTCCCACCTCTGCGGCCGGGGTTCGATCCCCGTCATGGCCGTAAGTGGGAAAGCTGGTAGTTGCTTGCCGTTGGTCGGCAGTTTACAGTACACAACCCTAGCGAACTCATACTGTACTGGTTTCCTCTGCCCTTCCAACTACCCGTCGTGATATGACCTGTACAGTGTTGAAAGCGACGTAAAACCCCAAATAAACAAGCTAGCCAAGCTGTGCACTAATGCATAGGTGTGACCCAGCCTTGAGTCTCTTTAGATGCTTTATAGTAATTATTTTTATTTGATCATTTATATTGATACTAGTGAAGCAGCTGTACAGTTGTTTTATGGGGCTTTGTCTGCTGACCAAGCTGTGCTCATCACAGCTGTATAGAGCGACTATGCAGCCTTTGAGAAGCTTTTATTGGACTTTGTATGTATGATTAGAAGAGCTTTATGTAGACTGTCCGAGCTGCTGCTGGGAATGACTTATGATGTGTATGCTAACTTCAGTAGGAGGTCTGTTGAAAATCTCCATTTGCAATTAAAATTAACGGGAAATTTCGAACCCCAGAGTAAGCATCTGAACGCAATTTGTCACCCCATATATTTACACAATACCATCTCCTACAAGTCTAGGGTTAGGACTTTGGGATTATGATAACTAAGGAAAAGAATATTTAAACTCAATGGTATGTTTGGCGGTTTACACTAGCTATCTCATAACACCTTTGTTAGGGTTAGGGCTTTGAGGTGAGCTATTATTCCTTAGAAATGTCTCCAAAAAAGACTGTTGAATACTAGAAATTTGTCAGTCTATACAAAGACAAAACCTCGGAGTATAATCTCATTTGTATTTTTAGTTTTCAAGGTATCAGCATCTTGTAGCAACATGTTTTCTAATACTGCATTCAACACAAGCAATAAGGATAATGAGATAGTTTGTCCTGCAAGTAAATCAGCTGAAGACCAGACTGATGCCAGATTATCTTTTCTTCATTCAGCCTCTACCCATCTGCCACTTCATTTGGTGCTTTTTCACTGAATTCTTCAGCCAGATATAACCAAAACCCATAGACCTTGTGGTAGCTCTGGTGGTCTCCATATATGTCATAAACCCATGCCCTATGTGGGAAGATGAATTTTTAAGGTTCCTGATTATTTTAGTTATAATGAGAGATATGCTACACTTCGAACATGGCCAAAGTGTCATCCCATCCGTCCAGATGCCCTAACCCAAGCTGCCTTCCTCTATACAGGAGAGGGTGACACAGTAACTTGTCCTTGGTGTAAAATCTCTCTCATTGAATGGGAGACCTACGATTCACCCTTGTATGAACATAGAAGACATGCACCCACCTGTGAATTAGTTAAAATGTTAATGCCCAAGATAAGAAATAGCAATAAAAAAGATAATGTGGAGGTTCAAACCCAGGGGTCTTTCAACAATGAATTATACAGAGGCACCTCTCTCAGCCACCTGCAGAAGGACCTTTCATCTGGGCAGTAAGAAGTGTGTGGTGTTTCATGGGGAAGCTGGTCAGGTGCAATCTATTCATTTGAAGGAATGGGATGGCCAGATTGTTACTAACCGTGGGATTAAGCTCAACATGTCTAAATGTCTCTAAAATGTAACAGCCCTTATAAGTCTGTATATATCAGGAAATGGAAAACCAATGCCAAAGGAGACGTGTTTCCAACCACTGAAGGTTTATCCTGTAAACCCCAAAAATAGAAGAAATTTTTAAAAGTTTGTAACCATATGTATAGTGAACGTATGGAAATTTATATGTGTATACCATGTTTGATTCAACCTGATCAGTCCAATCATTCAAAGTTAATATGTGAAGAATGTGGACATTTAGACGAATCTACCAGGGGGGAGGAAGATGTAGAAATTCCACTTTAATAATCAAAGACAAAGAGGCAGTAAATCATCCCCTACAAGACTATTTTTAAATTTTTTTTACATAGTGGTAACACATTTTCAGGCCTTATAAAATTAGTCTGTGTCATGGACCCCAGCCATCAGCTTACTGTCTCTATTTCAGGCCACATCAACCAAATTGTTTCTTCTGTTAATTTTTGTGGAAATTTTGTGAAGTTAAAGCAAAAAAATATGGATAACTTTGTTGCGTTGGGAAGGCGGATAGATGTGTTCAGGCCCAACCATGTAATCTCGAACCTCGTCACCTTTTTTGAGCTCCTGCTCTTGATAGATGACGACCAATATCAAGCTGTCATGGAGTGTTTCATTCTTCTGAACCCAAATTATTATATTTTTAAATATAATTTGCTAAAAAAGGGTCTCTCATTTACATGGTATTCCAAGGTTTTAAAACTAGAAAAAATCATGTAATTTAATAACTCTCGCATCCAATTATTTAATTCATTTATATACGTTGTAAAAATTTTTTTACTATGTATACCCGGAGAGGTTATATGTCACCTCTGGTTTATTTATTGTAATTATATATCTCAGATGTAAGATTTCTTACTGTCTATACCAGAGCTTTAGTAAGATATGTTGCCTGTAATTTCGTGTATGCTACATTTTCTATAACCAGAATCGAAGTTTGAATCTCTTTATTTCATAATCTCACTACCCTATATTTTTGCAAGACGGTATTGTACAGCAGTGCCTTGAGGTGCTTGCTCTCAGTTCGAAAATCCCAGTTAATTGAGAATGGGGATTATCAGATTTTCACTTTTCTCACAGACTGATGTTGTATGAAGACTAAAACTCTACAGCAATGCCTTGGGGTGCCAACTCTCTCGGGTTTCTGTTAATCTAAAATGGGGATGGAGATTTTGAATAGAACTCCTCTGGCCAGTAAATTTCAGATTGCTTGCTGTGATATCATTGTGTCTTGCAAGAGTAGATGTCTACCAAGTGGCTGTAACACATCCTTGTATGGTCTCTAGGTTTTACCTCCTCATAAGGGAGAATCCATTCCCACTATTTAATCACAATTTTTACTTTTCATCTCCCGCTGGGCTTTAACCCCGGGAGAGAGATTATAAAATGCATCCTGTGCGTGCGTGTGTGCGTTAGTGTGTCACGCAGATTTCTCCAAAACTGCTACAGCGACAGAGTTTTTGTAAATTAATTGTCCTAATGAATTTTCATGCCCTTGAAAATTTTTTGGTTTTGTGGACTTAGGCCTAATGATAAGTGAGTAATAACAATTTTAGCTACTTTGAGTAAAGGACTCATAACTGAAAAAGTATTGCAGTTAGAGTTTTTTATTGAAATATGTTGTTCAGCTACTTTGTCCTTAGCTAAAGTAAATGTCAAATATCTTCAAAAGTTTTTGAGTTAGGGAAATCTTTTCACATATGTTGTCCATCTACTTTTTGGCAAGCTATCACATAGTAAAGTTTCAGACCTGTTGCACCATGGACAGCTGAGTAATAGCTACTTTGAAATTCTAACTGTTGAATAAAGCCATTGTAACTCCAGAACTATTGCAGTTATAGTATTTTCCTAAAATATTTTGTTCAGCTACTTTGTCCTTAGCTATAAGATGGTACATAGTTTGGGGTTCTATTGCATGATATAAGTATGTAATAGCTATTTCCTTATTTATAGCAAAATAATGAAAGAAGTAAATGTCAAATATCTTCACAAGTATTAAAGTAAGGGAAACATTTTTTAAATATGTTATCCATCTACTTTTGGGTAAACTATCACATAGTAAAGTTTCGGACCTGTTTTGCATTGTAACTCCAAAACTATTGCAGTTAGAGTGTTTTCATAAAATATGTTGTTCAGCTACTTTGTCCTTAACTATAAGATGACATATAGTTTGGAGATCCATAGCATGCCATAAGTCAGTAATAGCTATTTTGTGTGTATGAGGACCATGAATACCCATGTAATCTTTATTTTTGAGAAACTTTAATTTTAAAGTCACATTGATGGCTTCTGAGTGTTTTATTACAAAATGATGACAGAGGTAAATGTGAAATATCCTAAGTAGTATTTAAGTTGGGCTAATCTTTTCAAATATGTTGTTCGTCTAGCTTTTGGTAAGCTATCACATGGTAAAGTTTCAGAGCTGTCCCATATTATATAGCTGAGAAATAGCTACTTTGAAATTCTTACCATTGAGTAAAGCCTTTGTAACACCAAAACTCTTGCAGTTACAGTATTTTCGTAAAATATGTTGTTCAGCTACTTTGTCCTTAGCTATAAGATGGTACATAGTTTTGGGTTCTATTGCATGAGTAATAGCTATATTCTTATTTGTAGCAAAATAATGAAAGAAAGGTCAAACATCTTCAAAAGTATTAAAGTCAGGGAAATCTTTTCAAATATGTTATCCATCTACTTTTTGGTAAGCTATCACAGACCTGTTTTGCACGTTGGATAGCTGAGTAATAGCTACTTTGAAATTCTGACTGTTGAGTAAAGCCATTGTAACTCCAAAACTATTGCAGTTAGAGTATTTTCCTAAAATGTGTTGTTCAGCTACTTTGTCCTTAACTATAAGATGACATATAGTTTCGAGTTTCATAGCATGCCACAAGTGAGTAATAGCTATTTTGTTATTTGTAGCAAAATAATGACAGAGGTAAATGTGAAATATCTTAAAAAGTATTAAAGTTAGGCTAATCTTTTCAAATATATTGTTCATATGTCTGAAAAGATAAAAGGAAGAAATGATTCAATTATTGGAGTGTTCCAGATCAGTATCTGGATCTTCTGGATCAATGGAATGTAATATTTAAACACAGATAACTCAAAAACATATGGACGGATTTCAATGAAATTTTCAGGATATACCTGAAAAGGTAAAAGCAAGAAATTATACAATTTGGGGATTGATCTGAATCACGATCTGGATCTTCTGGATCCATGAAATGAAATTTTTAAAGACAGATAACTCAAAAACTTATGGATGAATTTCGATGAAATTTTCAGGATATGTCTGGAAAGGTTGAAAGGAAGAAATGATTCGATTTTGGGAGTGATCCGGATCACTATCTGGATCTTCTGGATCCATGAAATGTAAGTTTTAAAGACAACTCAAAAACCTACAGATGGATTTTGATGAAATTTTGAGGATATTTATGAAATGGTAAAAGGAAGAAATTATTTAATTTTGGGAGTGATCCGGATCACTATCTGGATCTTCTGGATCCATGAAATGTAATTTTTAAAGACAGGTAACTCAATAACTTATGGATGGATTTCGATGAAATTTTCAGGATGTGTCTGGAAAGGTGAAAGGAAAAAATGATTTAATTTTGAGAGTAATCCGGATCACTATCTGGATCTTCTGGATCCAAAAAAATGTAATTTTTATAAAGACAGATAACTCAAAAACTTTTGGACGTGTTTCGATGATATTTTCAGGATATGTCTGAAAAGGTAAAAGGAAGAAATGATTCAATATTTTGAGTGATCCAGATCACTCTTTCGATCTTCTGGATCCATGAAATGGGATTTTTAAAGACAGATGATTCGAAAACGTATAGATGGATTTCGTTGAAATTTTCAGGATATGTCTGGAAAGGTAAAAGGAAGAAATGTTTTAATTATATCCATAGACAAAAATCGGGGATATATTAGATTCAGGTCCGTCGTGCCGCTGCCATGGAAATTTCCTTGTGTACGCGATAACTGAAAAATGCATCAATATTTTTTTTCAAACTTGGTACACATGTTAAGGGTGCCCAAAGGAAGATCCCTACTTTAAGGTGACCTTAAACTCCCAATAACAAATAACTTATGACCACCTTAAGGTCAGAAATTGGACTTTTGGCCACTTAGAGCCCTCTAGGTTCCAAACTATGATGCACAGCTGGCTGAAATCTTACGGGAGAACACATTAATATGTTCTTAGTACATGTGCCGAAAATCACGACTTTAAATTGAGGAGAAAATTATGTTTGAGGCCCATAATGACCCCCACTTAGGGATTTTTTCATGCATTTTTCACATATTTTGCCCTATAATTTGGAAGTGGTAATTCTGATGAGTCTCAAACTGCGCTAGGTATAACTTTGATATGTAATCCTTGTCTGTAGAAAATTTTAGGGCTGTAGGTTTAACTATAAGGTTGAAGTAAGGTTTCAAAATTGCCCACAGAGACCCAGTGTATGGACTTTTTACCACTTTCAAGCACTGTAGCTTTCAAACTATGACTCTCATATATGTGAAATATCATCTAGGAATATATTAATATGTTCTTTTTACATGTGCCACAAATCTAAGCCTTTTATAGGAATTTACACTCTGTATGAGGATCATAAACACCCACCTGAGTGACCAGTTTTCAACATTTTTCATATATATTGCCCTATGTCTTTGGAATAGTAAGCCCAAAAAGTCTCAAACTGTATTAGATATAAGTTCTATGTGTAATATTTGTGTGTGACAAATTTGAAATCTGAAGCTGTAATTTTAAAGTCACATTGAGGTCTCTAAACTGCCCACAGATACCCATTTTACAGATTTTTTGCCGCTTTTAAGTCCTATGGCTGTCAAACTATGTGACTGATAGAGCTGAAATTTCATCTGGGAATGTATTAATATGTTCTTTTTACATGTACCAAAAATAAAGGCTTTAAATAGACATCTAACCTGTGTATGAGGACCATGAATACTCACCCGGGTGACCATGTATTACCCCTTTATATACATTAGAGTGTTTGCCATTAATATGTAGTATCAGTGGTTCTATATTGACACAAGTGTTGGTGGAAGACTTCATTAGCTCATTAGCTCAAACAGGTAGCATTATATTGGGATTGTTTAGACTCCTAACCCCCTCCCCCTTTTCTTATTGGGTAATGGAGTCCCCTCCCTCACCCCAGCCATCCTTGACACTTGTATGGAAGAATAGAAATGATAACAGATAAGAAAGAAAGAACTATCTTGCTGAGTGGGGTATAATGTGGCATATTTAATTACCTGTATATATGCACACTGGAGTATACATTAGATTTAAACCATCCCCTTTTTTTTGGCTGTACACAGATAGGCATACTAGTATTGAAAAAGCACTCACCCTATTTGGTGATGGAAGATTATACGTCAAATTATGAAGGAAAAAAGCAAAATTGTAAAAGTATAGCTTAATTTGTTGGGATCTAATCACTTTATAATATTTCATCTATCCACTAAAATATTTAAAACATAGAAAGAGATAAACTTGTGTGTGTGCCTTTGCCCACAAGGAGTCTTGCCCACAGTACCTTTACCCACAAAGGACTTTGCCCCCACATTTTTACAGGGGAGGAACTTTACACAAAATAATGACATGAAATAATATAATAAATTTAAATTTTATTTTTTTTAAAGTATAAGTGTACAATATCTACCATAAACACAAACTTAACTGTTTAATCTTTTATTGAAGTATAAGTGTACAATATCTGTCATGTTAAAGGTCATCTGCGCATTATACTATTTAATTATAAATATGTAATGTTTACAATATAATAATATTTTCTCAATGAATATTGGACTTGCTTGAAACCTTTTTAGTATACATGTATTCTTCATTGCAAAGGTTTTGGCCAACACTGTTTTTTTTATATTTTGAAGTACTATGTAAATCTATCAGTACTGAATTAAATGCTAATGAAATCGGCTTATATACTTTATATAGCATGACTGAGGAGGTACAGTTAATGTTTATTGCTTTCAACACTATATGTCCTGAGCAGTTATCTGACAATCAAATATTGATTGATTAATTGATTGATTGATTCATTGATTGATTGATAAAAATGAAAGTGTCTATGTATTAAGAAAGATTTGTATTATGGGTGGACATCCTACCCTGTAAAGATTGTGGTGGGCTATGTTCTTTGTGGGCAAAGGTCCAGTGGGTAGAGTTCACATTGGGCAAAGTTCTTGTGGGCAAAGTTCCTGGATTCACATTTGTCGTCTGGGGATATAATTTTGCTACCGCCTCTAACTAGAGACCTCGAAATGGCATTCGGCTGCGCCTTTATTCTAGCCAAAAAGCCAGATGAGGTAGAAACCATAGTGGGCTACTATCAGAAGCGTGCCAGCCACCTGGTATGTGCCTGTTGCAAGATCGATCTACCACTAACAAGGGAATTTGTGAGCTCTTGTTATCATTTTAATTGTACGACCTGTTCAGCTTTAATATCCGACAATCTCAGACATCACAGCAGCAGATGTTTAGAATGTAATATGCAATGGGATGTGGACCCTAGTGGTTGTAGAATGCTACGTCCCACAACCACGTAGTGGTTAACAATTTAAAATTTTTTGTGGACATTAATATTTTTTTTATTTTTTTAGTCGAAAAAAATTTTGTTTCAAAATATGGGGTGTCCCTCTTCTGCCATATCTAAGAAATCTGTCTAACTCCATTCTGTGTACAGTATTGATCATCATCATCATCAAACTTGGCAGCAGCTCCCCCTAAATGGACTCTCTGTAACCATTGGAAAATGTTATTCATGTAAGCTGTCTAAAGTGAATATCAGGATCTTTTTCACTCAAAGTGAAATTGGTTTTTAAAAAGTAAATGTTTTTATTTTTTACATGTATTCTTCATTGCAAAGGTTTGTTTCACCAATCACGTAAATTCTGTTATCAAATCCTGCTTTATCAGCCTCAGGGACCTTCATCGTATGAGGAGGTTTCTTTCTGTGGATACATCAGTGGTGATTGCAAATGCTCTGGTCAGTAGTCGTTTGGATTATTGCAACTCTCTTTTTCGCAGTTTGTCATCCCGAAATGCTACAAGGCTCCAATATGTTCAAAATGCGCTTGCACGGTTTGTCACTGGTGCTTCAAAGTACACTCACATTACATCCACCCTTAGGACACTCCATTGGCTACCCGTTAGACAACGTATTATCTTCAAAACCCTAGTTTTGGTCTATAAGTACCTCACCACTGGCCAGCCTAAGTATTTTGCACCATATCTCCCCTTGTACAAATCTGCCGTGAATACAAGACGTTCCAATCCCAAAAATTTGTTCCTTCTGGTTCCCTCTTACTGTCCTTCCATCCATAAATCAAAGGTCCATTTTAACAATAGTTTCTCATATGATGCCCCTAAGTTATGGAATGATCTTCCATATGATATACGCAGTGCTCCAAATCTCTCCAGTTTCAAAAGTCGACTCAAAACCTACCTATTTCAGAAATCATTCCCACCATAGCTTCTTACTACCGAACACCGGACCGCCTCCCTGGCAACGACTCGGAACATGTCTAATGTCTCATGATTTATGCCTTACGGATTGGATGGTGTGCCTTAGAATCCGTTGATACGGAGATTAAGCACCTGGACAACTGATTGATTGATTGATTGATTGACTCAAAGTGAAAATTGTTGTAATTGTAAGTGTCATTTTTTTCACTCAGTGTAAAAAAATGTTTTTTTAGGTAAATGTCAATTATTTCACTCAAACTAAAAATGGTTTACAAAGTAAATCTCAATTTTTTTATTACTCAAAGTCAAAATGGTTTTGAAATAGTCAATTTTTTTCACTCAAAGTGAAAATGGATTTTATAGTAAATGTTAGATTAATTTTTTTACTCAAAGTAAAAATAGTTTCTATAATAAATGTCAATTTTTTATTTAAATAAGTTTTTTTTACAGTAAATATCAATTTCTTAGATTCCTTGTAAAAGATCTTGCTTTATGATGGCAGAGTGGTAACACTCTCACCTCCCACCTCTGAGGCCGGGGTTCGATCCCCGTGACGGCCTTAAGTGGGAAAGCTGGTAGTTGCTTGCCGTTGGTCGGCAGTTTACAGTACACAACCCTAGCGAACTGTATGTACTGGTTTCCTCTGCCCTTCAAACTACCCATCGTGATATGACCTGTACAGTGTTGAAAGCGACGTAAAGCCCAAAATAAACAAACTAATACCATTCAATTTCAATAATTACACAAGTGTAGGTGGCACGTCTTTTGTGCACAGACTATAACGTAGGTTATTTATTACCATATGAAAGAAATCTTTGTACAGACACTCATAAAAAGTTTTGTACACTATGTCTGGTATTAATTTGTGACCTTAAAGGAGATAAAAGAAGTAAATACCTGAAAACCTTATTAATTTAAATTACACATGTCTTTTTTAAGTCTGTATATATTTATATACATTTTTGATATATATTTTGTAAATATCTTTATAAACTGTAGGCTTTCTATTGTATTAATATTTAACTCTTGGTATGTGTGTGTTTTGTTTGTATACATGATTTAAAGGGACTTTTAAGGGCTTGATTTATGACATAAAATAGAAATTTTTATATCAAATTTCCTTCTCTTTGGTGTTACAAAACTTTCCAATTCGAAAATGTAAAAATGACATAAAGCAGAACACTCTCATACAAAAAATACATAGAATAAAAGCCTAACTCAATTGATAAATATTTAAAAAATTTCCAACAAACCAAAGTCTCTGATGCAAGAACAAAATTACCTATAATTACAATGGAAAAACATCTCTAACCCTAAAAATTACAGTATTTCTAAAGTAGTGTATCATTTTTACCAAAATAATTACAGAATCATGGTGAGAAATAATAAGTAACATTATGTATGACAAAAAATACTGAGATTTATTAATTACTCCTCTACATGAAGTAACATTCATAACATTTGGAAAATTTCTAATGTATCAATCACTCAGTAAACAAAATACCAAGTTAAAGTTATATAAAAACATACATCCATAAAAACAGATGTAACATTTCTTTATTCGAAATTTTTGGTCAAAATTGCACAGTAATGTAACCTCCCCCTTTCATTACAAAATGTTTTGGATATTTGTCTCCCGATCTGGTCTCAATAAAGCTAGTCTTGACAATCTCAGTCAAATAATCAGACTTAGTTGAATCTTGCTCACATTTTATTGATATATCCAGTAATTCAATTTCATCCTCTGATAATGTAGCTAGACTCATCTGAGTTCCCATATCCCTCAGCTCCACAGTGGTTGTTGAGGACTGCTGAGTGTCATCTTTATTTTTCTCCATCATATACCGATAAATTTTTTCTGCATCAGTTCTCATCCTATTATCCCATGTATTATCTGATAATGATCAACTTATATTATTTGAATCTTGACTCTCCTTTAGTCTTTCTTTTATCAGTGTAATATCCACACTTGTGGTTTCTGTGTCAGTCTCCTCAGGAACTGGACTCTAACCACCATAATCCAGCCAAATAATCTGGTGAGAAGTGCTAAGAATATACAGCCGTTGTATCTACGAAATAGAAATGCAAGAAATCCACCAATTATACTAAGAATTGGTATAACTACAAGAATATACAAGTCATCATCAGATTCACCATCATCATGATCTGAATCATCATAATCATCTTCATAATCATACTGCTTGTTTCTCTGGTCATTATCTGGACACCTCTCCTTGTTGCAAATTACTGGGGTCACTCCAGTATGGTCTAAATAAATTATTAAATAAATATTCAAATTCTGCAGCCAAACACCATATTTACAAGCTGTATGGCCTACAAACTCAGGTATTAATTCTGTCAGGGGAATAGTTCAGTACTGACACTTTTATCTCTAGCGTAGTTGTAGTGTTTACTCAGATAGGAAATTAACATCATCTGTGGAAAGTGAAACTGTCTTATCTAATAATATACTAGATATAAGAAAACTTCTTGTCTAAGTAAATTAAAAAAGACTATTATCTTACCCGAATCACATCCAAATACATTTACTGCTGAGTCTCGGTGCACACAATATCCGTTCCATCGCCAATAAACTGATCTAAGTTTTGGATAACTTCTCGATAAATCTCCGATTGGCAGTGTTATCTACGTATCCAAGGTCACAGTTTTCACATACCAGGACGATCACATTGTTGTCACTACAGGGGGGACAGCGATTCGCGGGGGACAGCGATTCGCCAGTTTCTATTGTACCTCATTTAAAACTAATATCTGTGTTGATATTGAAGGAGCCTTATAGCATAGAAAAGTGTGCAACATGTCTTGATACTTTTTTAAGATTTTAGAACTGACAGCATGCAGGATTATAAAGATGAATAAAAAAGTTTATATGTCAGTGAGAAATATGCCTAACAAACTGTATCTGACTGATGCAAAGAGCTGTATGTTCTCTAAACTGTGTCTGGGGTCAATATAAATACTATTTATAACTTCATTAAGTGCTAGAATACAATGAGAAGAATTGATCTTTAGCTTTAACTATTGTTTGCAAAGTGTTTAACAGTCTTTGTAACTTTTTTGGGAATAGTATAAAATAATCGGTGAAATGCTGTCCACTTTCCAACAGCTCTAATCTTATTGTCATAGTGCAAGTTCTATGGTTGTATTTGTACTTATCACAAAATATATTTTAAGATGCTACTATCATTTTACAGTTTGAGGAACCTCTTTTCATTCTGATAACTTTTATAAAACTACACTGCATATTTGTTCTCAAGAAACTTCATTTTGCTGTTTTTATGGGCGAATCGCTGTCCCCCCCTGTACACTTTACACCATATTTTTAAAATCTTCGACTGATCGAATTCCAACAATGTACAAGGTATTTGTACTGCTTATGAAGTTACACTCAACATGATAACAAGTAATATCTTTAGTAGCAAGGTTTTAAAGGCTAAACAAAAAAAGCGCCATAGGTTGTCATTTGCCTAAAAATTACGTCACAAGGCAAATGACGTAAATTTCCATGCACTGTGACGTCACAGTCCCTGATTTTTCACGAGAAAATATTCATTTTACAATATCATAACAACTTTCTTACCTTTGTGGCCTGTTGCTGATGGTATTGCTCAGTCGACTGCTCAGATGTCTTGCTTGATTTCTTCTTTCTCTTTCTGCATTTGTTGTTCTATATACTTCTGCTTATCCTTCAGCAACTTCTCACACTGCTTGTATGGTGCTTGACGCAAGTCGACGTCTGCAATGATGCCTTTATGGTTATCAAGCTTGGACTGTAAGAGCTTTACTGTATTTCCCAGGGGTGCAATCCTATTGTCATCAAGAAACTAAGAATGTATATTTGCCAAATAATGTGTGCTTCTTTTCACAAGCAAGTTAACAGTGTTCTTTTCCTGTTGCCTCAGTCTTGCCTGAAGATCTTTTATGAGCCTCGCATAAGTGAGCTGTAGCTGTGACAAAGAAGCTTCAAAGTCCTGCAATCTTTCAGCTAACACTCCTATCCACCAATGTTTGTACAGGTGGTACTGCTTCTGGTTTACTGCCATCCTTCGTGTTTTCCACTGGAGACTGGATCATCCTGTTCTACAAATTCCTTTGATTACACAGCATAAAGTTCCTTCTGTCACAAAGTCCTTTAGGTTTTTGTGTCTGACCTTGTCTGTATTACTGAAAGATCTCTCTAATTACTCTTGAGCTTCATCAACCTGACCATCAGACATCATGTCAAAGGTTTGACACTATTCTATTGAATTAATGTAAGCAACAGCTTTGCACTCCAGTGACCCATGTCCCGGCATCTTGTACAGGTCCTATGTATTTTTGCACTGAGTAATCCACATTGGGTCTGAAACCAGAGAAGGTGATAGCATCTTTGTGTTGAAGACATCTTAGCAATTTCTGATGAGAATGCTTCTGCACGAGGTCAAGAAATGTGATCAGCTAAAGAGTGATTGTTCTCACATTGCCGCCAACTGTTGTAGTTTGGTATTGGGGTGAAACAAAAGCTTTTGTTTGTTGTTAATATTTATTTAAAGCTTCAACAGTTTAATAATTAACAAAGTACAGTTACAAACATTTCACATAAATCTTCCCAAATTCTTAATATCTTTTTACTAGTTCTATCTCATTTGTTTCTCTCTATCTGTAATCTCTATTCACTATTTCTATGTTCTGACTTCACTGTTCTCATTTCAAGTTCTGTCTTACAGCTCATATGTTCCCTATGTTTTTAGTAAAACACCCCCATTGTATTTTGCTTAATAAATGCTACTATTGTCTTTAGGACATTAATTACACCAAACAATTATTGACTGTAAAAACAATAAATGTTAAAAAATAAATGTTTGACATATATATTTCCTGTATTCCAATTCATAAAAAAATCAAGGAAATATAAATAATAACAAGAGTTTTTTAAGAGATACACCATGGGAATTATTACCTTATTTTTTTCTGAGAGACAATTACATATTGCAAAACAATACATCTACTACAAGTTAAAGTCAGGGCACTTTGATTAAAGCTATAATCCATAATTGACATCAATGTTGAATCTACCATGGACTGTTGCATCAAAGTACCTACAAATCAATCAATCAATCAGTTGTCTAAGTGCTTAATCTCCATATCTACGGATTCTAAGGTACACCATCCTGTTCATAAAGCATAAATCATCAAGACATTAGACATGTGCCAAGTCGTACCCAGGGAGGCGATCCAGTGTTCGGTAGTTAGAAGCTAAGGTGGAAATGATTTCAGAACTAGGTAGGTTTTTAGTCGACTTTTGAAACAGAAGAGATTTGGAGCACTGCGGATATCATGTGGAAGATCATTCCATAACTTAGGGGCATCATATGAGAAACTGTTGTGGGAGTGGACCTTTCATTTATGGATGGAAGTACAATAATGAGGAACCTGGAGGAACAAATTTTTGGGTTGGAATGTCTTGTATTCACGGCAGATGTGTACAAGGAGAGATAAGGTGCAAAATACTTAGGCTGGCCAGTGGTAAGGTACTTATACACCAGAACTAGGGTTTTTGAAGATAATTTGTTGTCTGATGGGTAGCCAATAAAGTGTCCTAAGGCTGGATGTGATGTGAGTGTACTTAGAAGCACCAGTGACAAACCGTGGAAGAGCATTTTGAACATATTGGAGCCTATGCTTTGAACGACAAGCAAGTGTGAAAAAACACAACTCGGGGACACTTATACACTTCTATCAAACCTGATCTAATGGAAACTAAAGCATGACCAATAATTTTCTGAACCATAATACGTGAAAAACCATGGACGCAATGGTTGGATTCAACACTAACGAATTCCAAAACTGCAAAAGCTAAACAGGGAACCAAAAGAGACAATTGAAAGTGATCTAAAATATTATTATTATTATATCACATTTAATTTTCCACAACCCACCTAAATCTATAATGTAGCCATTAGTATTGACACTGATAATGAAATCATGCAACTTATACTGTAACAGTATGTTTTACATACTGCATAGCAAGATCAGAATGCTAGCAAGATTATTCAACAGGCCAAAAAAAACCTCAATAATGCAGTACACTGTGAATGAGTTTATCAGAGTTGAGAATCCTGTGTCGAAATTCACATGAGGTATTTGGCACTATCTGGGAGTCATTGGGGAGTTATGTTGAGCTATTGTGGGTTCTTTAGCCATTTTGGTAGAAATGAGAACCATTTGAAAGTCATGATAGAGTCATGTCATTACACAGCTACTTGGACCTATTTAAGGGCTGTCAGGAAATGATTGATAAGGCACTTTGAATATTTGTTTCATGATGCACCTGACAAACAATGGCTTCGGTAACATTTTAAAAATTTACTCAGTTGCTGAAGAGTTTTATCAGCTCACCTCACAATGTTGAAATTTCTGGTTTAAAGGCCTGTTGGTGTTCCATGTACCAATCTTTTGGTATGTTCGCTGTTCCATGTACAAATCCATTGGTATTTTAGCACCTTTCTTTCTTTTTTGTTGACAAAATTGCACAAGACATTTTGAGGCACATGTGGTGTGAGTAATGCATTTACTTGTGCGGAAGATACTTACAAGCTTCAGGTATATTTATGAAACCCTGCTTCATTGCAATACAAGTTCATGTATTTTTAATGAAGTATCAACTGTGGTCCATTTCCAAAATTTATTCAAATTTTAAAGCTGGTAATGCTAGGTATAAAAAACGCGTCTGTAGTTGTACACATAATCTGCTTCTTGTTGTCCTGCACTTGTATGAATTTTGGTCATGTGTGCATCTAAGTATACAAGTCTTAAAGAAGCCTTACCACAGAAAGAACATTTGTGAAGTGTCTGGAGTTCATTTCTATAAATTCTCATGTATACACAGCAGACTTGTTCTTTTCAATCTTGTTACAGTACTTGCATGAAAAGGAACTGCTTTGTCTTGCAAAATTTGGACGATTCAAAATTCCCCGTCTTGTAAATGTCACAGCTACATCTTGAGAACAATTGTAATGTTTTTAGCTGTATTCACTGAAAATTAAAGAGAACTTTGCATCAGTCTTCTTCAGTTGGAAGATGTGCAGGGGTCCTACTGCAAAATAAGCTCCATACTTTTAAAAAAAAGTCTGAAGCAGCAAAGAAATTATTTTTGTGGACCTTTCAAAATGTTTTGTGCTTCTATTTCATTGCATGCATGATACAAAGTGCCAATGTCAGCTTCTGATTTAGTGTCGAGCAAATAGTGCCACATAACCTTTTGCTATTCTGTATAGGCATGAAAGTCCGAAATGGCTGATATAAATCCTTGCAGTCATTGTTCTAAATCAGAATCAAAACCTGATGGAAATGTGTCCACTGTACTGTTAATGACTGAATAGTTACGGCAATAAAAAGTATAGGAAAGACGCATGAACCCTCCACATTTCAATCCACCTCTTTCAGAACTTTGGAGTTGATTTTCTTTAGTGCTGGCATGTGTTGTGTTTGGGCACTCCACAATTTAGCACCAGCTGAAAATATTACAAAGTGACCTGAAGTTGTAACCCTGTCCCTTGGGCAGGGTTAAACACCGTGGATTACAGTATCGTTAATAACAGAGGGGCCTGCAATACCATTTCTTCTTCAAAAATCTTCAATAAAATCCAGGACAAATCATTCTGGCTTATGTTCCTTAACATATTTCGATAGGACACTCCACAAGAGTCCAATACTTCCTTGTTTATCTCAAGAAATATAATATGACTTAATGGTCACAAGCTTTTTTATTGTTTAGTATTTACTGTATTCTTGACAGTGAAGCAAAATTATGCTTTTAGTCTTGGTCAGACTTGAGTGTGTCCTCAAAAGTCGCTTTGAAAAAATTCAAATAAACTGATACTGTTTTATATCATTTGAAGTTCAGTAGTTATTAACATAAATGACCTTTTCATTCCCTTTACATTTTGCCTTTACAGTCGGGTCATGATCCAGACCCCCTGAAAAATTAACTTCCTTCTTTATAATAATTCTGCCAGTTCTAGAAAGGGTCATCAAAATCAGTATATAACTTTTAGGTTATGTTATGCACACAAAGAGATGAGGAAAAGAGCAAATAAATTAACCGAATATGTGTGTTGATTTGTGTACCCAAAGTATTTTTTTCTTTGTCAAAATTTAGTGGCACAACATCCAGACTATTCTCCATTAAAGAAAGCATTTTTTTTCTTTTTGCTGGACGATTCAGATATATATGATCCTATGGATGGGCTGGAATATCCAGACTCACACTTTTTCTCAACATTTTTATACTTTGCTTTCAAATTTCTTTTATAATTTGTGAAATCCTCCCTTATTTTCTTCAATTCAGCAACTGTTTTAACAATCCCAGAGCTGTATTTACAAATAATTGACGAGCTGTTACTACCAACAGTAATTCCGAATACTTCTTTAAGTTCAAGTAAATAGCTGGTCATTTTTCTTTCGGTCATTTTTCTTTTTAATTTTTCTTTTTTTTTACTGTTCATTTCACAAAGGTCGCATAATGTGGGGTTTGTAATTGGTGTAATATTAACAGTACTGCAAATTTTTAGTGGAGTCTGGCGAGGCTTCTCCAATATATATCATTTAAACCATTATATCATTAACCAAAATATGTTCATAAACAGGTAAAGTACCAGCTGTAACAAAACACCACATTAAGAGTAAATTTCTTAGTAAACCAAAGTATTTCAGTACAATAAGCATATTAGAAATAATCAAGAAACAAAAGAACAGAGGGACATATCTGGCTGCTTTTTTATAAGTAGGAATGTCTCCTTGAAAACACTATAAAACTCTTAGCTCCTGTGCTGAAATGATTAGAAAGGACGGAGCTATATAGATGGAGTAGGGAGTGGTATAAATATTACAAGGCCATTCTCAGCTAGCAAAGCTAAGTAAATATCGGAGAATAAAATCAATAAAGCAATAAAACAGTTGTGCCTATACTATACTTATAAACGCTGTGGGCAGGGCTAATTAAACACTAGCAAATATTTAATTTCATGAGATGGTCCTGTCAACATTACAAACATATGCATCCTGTTTTGCAATGTTTACATATTGGTATCCATAAATTTCATATATACATGCAGATTAGTGAGATGTTCCAGTAGATGCATACACACTGCAAGGCTACATTTCATTATCTGTTGGTTCGTTCCCTTCCTGGTATCACAGCAATCAATAATACCACTCCCTTAATAAATTTCAAGTTTTTGCCAGCATCCAGCTTTTTGACTTAACAAAGTCTCATTCAACACAAAGACACCCCTAACCCAACCAAAACAGTGACCAAAACCATCATCACCCCATGAGACACAGGCAATCACAATTACAGCCAGTCAGCACCACCTGACATAACAAGCATAATTTTGATCTTTATCATGGTTACATGATCAAATTATTTTTTTTGTAATTCTGTATCACCAGATTTTCTCAGAAAGTACAGAGTGCGTGTAAACCAAATTTGTTGAGCATTTGGTATTCCTCACACACAAGTCTAGGTGCCAGTCTATTTTGAGATCAATCGAGCCATAATTGACTAATTGACAGGTGAATGATTATCGGTTGATAAAAAAATGTACTGAAATAGTGCTTATAAATTGCTTATTATTGGTCCTAGCGGTTCGCAATGTGAAACTAACCAATAGAAAATCAGGGGCTAGGAATCTTGATGTGATCAGATTTGACCTTGGGCCCCTCCTTCAAAGTCAAACAAGGATAGCCAAAATTAAAAGCGTTTATAATGCATGAGCTGTTAATCTTCTGATGTGTTCAGATTTGACTTGGGTTCCTCCTTTAAGGTCAAACGAGGATAGGCAAATTTAAAAGTGCCTTTAGCTCACTTATTGTTGGTCCTAGAAGTTTGTAATATCAAACCAACCTATAGGAAACCATAAGCTAGGAATCTTCTGATGATTTTACCTTGGACCCCTCCTTCAAGGTCAAATAAGGGTATCCAAACTTAAAAATGCTTAACAACTCGCTTAGTCAAAATTGCTGTTTATCTTCAAAACCATGTTGTCCTTTTTCTGGTGGATACATCTGTATCTGCCCCTAGATGCATCCTTGGTATAGTTTTAAATATGCCATTCAGCTACTTTTAGGAAAGTTATAACATAGTAAATTGCAGACCTGTAACTCGTTGCATGGCTAAGCAATAGCTATTATGAGGTTCTCACAGTTTAGTAAATCACCTGTAGCTTGAAAACCTTTGCATTTAGAATATTTTGTTAAAATATGTTATGCACATACTTTTGGGTGAGCTATAATATAGTAAAATTGCAAACCTGTAGCTCATTGCATGACTGAATAATAGCTACTTTCAGGTTCTCTCTGTTGAGTAAATCACTTGTTGCTTTAAAATCATTTAATTTATAGTATCTTGTTTAAATATGTATTTCATCTTTGGTTCAGACTATAACATAGTAAAATTGCAGATCATTACCTCATTGCATAGCTGAGCAATAGCTATATTGAGATGTGTTCTTTTCTACTTGCACTCTGATTATCGGATCACTTTTGTGACCATGACATGATCCTTTCAGGAGAATTTCTCTTCAACCAATAACATTTACCACTTCACATCGGTCCTTTAACATTTCTTATTTAAAAACTTTTTTTGTAAAAGAAACTAATAACCTACTAATCTCCTAGATATTAAAGAATTTTGGTGTTATGCTGCCGTATATTTCATCACAGTCAGTGTACTCTGTCGAATCACTTCCACGATTTTCTGGGCTACATTCACTATGGACCCCAAGGTATTCTGCGGTTCCTCTGCAGCTCTTTTTGGCAGAAACAGACAATCTGGCTATAGGAGGATGTTTGAAAGCAGTACGCTTTTTATCACGTCTTTGCACTCAGCATGATAAGTGCCCCACACTGTTTTGGCGGAAAACCCAAAATACACTCAGGAAAAACTTTCTGCCAGGCTTCACAGACCTGAAGGCCTGCTGTAAAACAGTAAAAATACACAGGATGAATTGGGTAAAGCTCCGACTCAAGTACGCTGAGGGAATTATACTATGCAGCAGAGGAACCTGGTTTGTCCCGACAGTGGGCTACCATTAGGAAATTTCCAAATTTGGCAATTCTGACCAGCTGCCGCAACTTGTGCATTTGAGAATTGTAATTAACTTGCAACCCTGAGTAGTCCAGTTCAATTTCGCCTAAGGTTATCACATCTCGTAGCATCAACTGTTGATCTAATTGGTCAAGAAGATCATGTGGCACTTTTTTACCCCACAGCCCTTAAGGGCTGTCGGGGTATTGTTTTCACCCATGGTGTCCGGATGGGCGGGCGGGCAGCGGGAAAAAGTTTGTCCGGCTGTATCTCAGAAACCGTAAGGTGTAGGAAGTTGATACTTGGTAGTGACATTGGTCAGGATGTGTAGGTGTGCAACGTCATGGTGTGACCTTGATTTGACCTTTGACCTTGCCGTAGTGACCTTGAGTTTGAAAATCTTGTCCGGGCTATATCTCGGAAACCGTAAGGTGTAGGAAGTTGATACTTGGTAGGGACATTGGTTACGGGGTGTAGGTGTGCAACATCATGGTCTGAATTTGATTTGACCTTGCCGTAGTGACCTTGACCTATAAAATCTTGTCCGAGCTGTATCTCGGAAACCGTAAGGTGTAGGAAGTTGATACTTCGTAGGGACATTGGTTAGGGGGTGTAGGTGTGCAACGTCATGGTCTGACCTTGATTTGACCTTGCCATAGTGACCTTGACCTATAAAATCTTGTCCAGGCTGTATCTCGGAACGGTAAGGTGTAGGAAGTTGATATTTGGTAGGGACATTGGTTAGGGGGTGTAGGTGTGCAACATCATGGTCTGACCTTGATTTGACCTTGGTGTAGTAACCTTGACCTATAAAATCTTGTCCGGGCTATAATTCGGAAACCATAAGGTGTAGGAAGTTGATACTTGGTAGGGACATTGGTTAAGGGGTGTAGGTGTGCAACGTCATGGTCTGACCTTGATTTGACCTTTGACCCTGCTGTAGTGACCTTGACCTATAAAATCTTGTCCGGGCTATATCTCGAAAACCATTAGGTGTAGGAAGTTGATACTTGGTAGGGACATTGGTTAGGGGGTGTAGGTGTGCAATGTCATGGTCTGACCTTGATTTAACCTTTGACCTTGCTGTAGTGACCTTGACCTATAAAATCTTGTCCAGGCTATAATTCGGAAACCGTAAGGTGTAGGAAGTTGATACTTGGTAGAGACATTGGTTAGGGGTTGTAGGTGTGCAGCATCATGGTGTGACCTTGATTTGACCTTTGACCTTGTAGTGACCTTGACCCTTGAAAATCTTGTTGTACCTTTGGGTTTGTCTTTTGATGCAGATTAAGCACTGTTAAAGTCATATTAGAATTCATTAAGAATTTTACTTTTACAACTTTCCATTGTAACAGATGGAATTTCATTAAGTGAGCCACAGATTTTGCTCCAACACCACACATAAGCATTCATTGAATGTATTACCACTTCTGTATGCATGGTAATATTCAAAACATCTAAACCATAATTCGGCCATGCCAGATGTAGATAAAATACAGGCATTATCTTTTCTAGACATTATTTTCTCTATTTAAACATTGTTTGGAACTTTATATAACTGACAGTTCTCTGAAAGTATCCTGAACTTTGTACTGATACAGTACTTCTATATCTCATGGTATTAAAATATTTCCCTAGGCTGTGGGGTATGGGCATCTCTGATGCTATTTTATAACCTCTAATAATATTTTATTAAGTGGCCTGTCATGGGCTTGTTTGTTTTCATGTAAGTTCAACTGATCACCGCCGCTGCCGCAGGATTATGGTCTCCCTTGAATAACTTCTTGGGCTTTCAAATTTTTCTTTCCTTTTTATCTTTCTTTAAAACTATAGGGGCGGAAAAAAAATTTGGAATACTTTGCGGAGACCTTAAGCTTTACTTGAGGTAACCTTAAGCATTTTTCAAAATCACCCCGTCATTGCATTTCGTAAAAAAAACACACACCTGTGCTATAAAATTTATCAGGTACATTGTAGACAAAATTTTGAAGGTCGGAAAGGATTTTTTGATCAGTCGGATCATAGATGCCTGAATGGGAGGCGTTTTATTTTCATAACTTTTTAAAAATGGGTACTTGGTCTGTATCTCAAAAACAGTCAGGATTTTGGCATTTTGTTGGAATAACTTATTCAGCTACTTTTTGATAATCTTTCACATGCGGAAGTTTTAGCCCTGTATCTGCAATCTTAAGGTCACCTTAATGTCAAAAAGGGGGTTTTAGCCCTCCAGTTCACTTAGTTTTTCACTTTTTTCAACCAAACCTGGCACATATATTCAGATTTGCCAAAGGAATATCATGACTTTATGGTGACCTTAAACTCGAAATGTTAATGGACCTATGGTCTGCTTAAAGTCATCAAATTGGAATGAAATCCTCTGGCTCCTTTCTTTTTCAGTTTTTACCCCACAGCCCTTTAGAGCGGTCAGGGTATTCTTTTCACCCATGGTGTCCGGATCGGCGGGCTGTGGGAAAAAGTTTGTCTGGGCTGTATCTTAGAAACCGTAAGGTGTAGGAAGTTGATACTTGGTAGGGACATTGGTTAGGATGTGTAGGTGTGCAACGTCATGGTGTGACCTTGATTTGACCTTTGACCTTGCCGTAGTGACCTTGATCTATAAAATCTTGTCCGGGCTATATCTCAGAAACCGTAAGGTGTAGGAAGTTGATACTTACTAAGGACATTGGTTAGGGGGTGTAGATATGCAACGTCATGGTGTGACCCTGATTTGACCTTTGACCTTGCTGTAGTGACCTTGACCTATAAAATCTTGTCCGAGCTATATCTTGGAAACTGTAAGGTGTAGGAAGTTGATGCTTGGTAGGGACATTGGTTAGGGGTTGTAGGTGTGCAGCATCATTGCATGACCTTGATTTGACCTTTTCGTAGTGACCTTAACCTTTAAAATCTTGTTGCACCTTTGGGTCTGTCTTTTGATGCAGATTAAGCACTGTTAAAGTCATATTAGAATTCATTAAGAATTTTACTTTTACAACTTCCCATTGTAACAGATGCAATTTCATCAAGTCAGCCACAGATTTTGCTCCAACACCACACATAAGCATTCATTGAATGTATTACTTCTGTATGCATGTGTAACAACCCTGAGCTAGATAACTAAATTTCAGTTCAAAAGTAGTTCGTTTGCGTTGTGTTCAAGTTGGCAGGTCGCCAGATATCAGATTCGGATTGGCAAGATCACCAACTAAGTTGTTATTATTGACGCCTGTGCCAATAAAGTTAAACCCAGCCGATGATATTTTGTTAGTCAAAGGTTGGAAAGAACAAGTAATAATATAATCTTAAATGTGCATTTATTTTAAGTAAACATGTATTTATATATATTGTTTGACAGAAATGTACAGAAATGTGAAAATGCTGTTCAGTAAAATATCAGAACAACATGACAAACAAGCTACTGAAGCAGTTGAAGGTCTATACAAGACTAATAAAAACAAGAATAGCAATAATACTGCAGTCAGTAAATAATAATAACAATACTGCAGTCCAATGAGTAATAATGATAATAATACTGCAGTCAAAGTAATCAGTCAAAATAATAACACTCCAATATTTACTCAAATATTCATCCTAACTATCACAAAATACTGCAGTTATCAGTCAAAATGAAATATATGAAACACAAGATAAAATAAATAAACTGCAGTTAAAATAATATTTACACCCGTTTAGTTATAAGACCACTGTTTGAAATAATCCCATCGCAAGTCAAGAATTACTCTCAGTTGTAAGAACTGTCAAAAACATGAGCATTTGTTTGTAAACAAATGGGAGGGAAACACCCCCATCTGTCAAAATGACAGAATATTAATTAACTACCAAACCAAATTTGTTGAGAGTTTCTACAAACTTGTAATAAGATAAAAACAATGTTTTAATGCAACCGGATCCGAAAATAAATAAATCAAACCAAATAAAATTGAATAAGTATCAGTACAAGTTAGAACCAATGAGTGTACCTTTCCGTTAGAGCGGCTCAGTGCACCTGAGAACGATTCAATTTCTGTCCCTTATATAGAGAGAATTCAGTGCAGATTCGGAATGCCCACCGCATAAAATATATCCCACAATGCATCACTTGGCTTCCGAAACTTCCCGAATCCCTTCCGCTTCCGAATCGCTTCCAGCATATATAAACTCCGGTCGGTGTACACAAACAAAGTGATGATGTCACAAGCAATGGCGGATCGCTCTCGATATGAAATGACAGAAATTAAGAAGACAATATGGCGGATTTGTCTTCTAGCAACATTATTAATATAAGGACAAAATACTTTAAAAATTAAAGCATTTGAAGCAATTGCCAGACAAATAACATTTAAAATGAAGAAAACGTGGATTCGCGATCTCTCACGGTCATAGCAGTTCAATAAACGACCGTGGTCATCACACTCCCCCCTTCTTACAATATGTTATGTCCGCATAACATCTACTTAAGTCATACTATGGTGACCATACAATACCATAATACCAAGAAGGTACTACAACTAAAATGAATATACAATCCAGTCACTGACTTCAGCAACTTCAATAAAAGATAAAATTCACATGTGAACTACATCACATCACATTACTCACTTCAGTAAATGTAATCACAGTAAAACTGCATATCAAGTTACTTCAGCAACTTAAGTTACTTACACAACCACTGCAAGTAGAAGTAAAATTACATATCAAGTCACTGACACAGCAACTGCAGATAAAAGTAAAATTACATATCACGTCACTTCAATGACTCAAGTTACGTCCAGTACCCAAAATACTAATACTGGTAAAACTACAACAAAGTGGATATCAATGAAATTAAAAATGTAAAATGTCCACTATATAGCGCATTCCATTGTAAAATGTCCAATAAAACTGCATTTCAATGTAAAATGGCCAATATAGACCATATACACATTTTAATGTTCAAAACAGCACAAAATACCTCATAGAATACAGTTAAACACTATAGCACATTCAACATTCAACCTATTAAATATGAAGCTCATATTACAACTAAAATGTAATATGAAATAACAAATGTATAAGTTGAATGAAATCCACTAAAAATGAAAATTGAAACCAATTCAAAAGATAATGCCAAATTAGTGTAAAATACACGTAATTTCCCAATTTTGAATATACTTCCAAAAATTATTCTTCTAAATGAAATCTCCCACCCAAAACCAACTCTTCGTATTTAAAAACATCTATATCGTCAAACACACTCTTCCTTTTGTCCACCTGTCCCTTTAACTGCCTCATCTCCACCTCCATCTTTCTCCTCTCTGATCATTCTCCTCGCACCTCCTCTTGTAACGCCTTCTCCCTGAGTCTCTGTTCTTTAATCTCCAGTATCTTCAACTCATCCTTTATGTCCTTCTCTCTTTTAGTCCACTCTCTAATATGCTCTCGTGCTGTCCAAATATCTCTGATTAATTTATTCTTTCTCTCAAGTTCCTCCAGTGATAAGCTTGCCCCAGAGACCCTCTTAACGTCCGGCTCTGGCACTGCTGGAAGTATCATATCTACTTCTGGATCTGGCATATTTTCATTTTCCACTTTTACTGCAGCGGGGGCTACCTCCATCTTGGTTGGACAAGGTCTGGTCTCCATACACGGCTTCCCAAGACCTGTCCCCGATTTGTCCTTAGGCCCCACAAGTGTACCTGGTGCAATATAGTATATGTTCTCAACCACCTTCCTTTTTAGATTTCCACCCTGAGATAACTCTTTGGCCTGGAGGGGATTCAGATCATGCTTCCGTCTATAGTGCCTTTCCAGATCATAGGTCCTCTTGAAACTTTGGCACGATGATTGGACGGTACACTTAAACAGTTCAATGGTACTGACATGGGTCTCCTCCCAGTGTCGGACCAAGGCAAACTTCTGGGCGAAATCTAACTTCCACTCTCTACAGTTCGGCATCAGACAAATATATCTTCCCTTTTCTCTCCTCCATCCTGATCTTACTCTCTCTTCACTAGCCTGTTCTTCCACTACCTCCTCAACTCTCCCAAATCAAAAATGAATTCGTCTACAGACATTTTGTCTCTGCAATAAAATGATAAAAAACACAAATGTATTGTTTTTACCATCTAATCACTTATGCCAACCCTGAATAACTAAGGGCACACCATACCTACACACCCATTGTTTTACTAGTGTATCTGCAACAGTCTGCGCTGTCTGATCTATCAGTGGATAAGCTTCTACAAACTTAGTAAAATAGTCTGCCACTACAAGAATATACTTATTCCCATTCCTACTAGTTGCTATAGGACCTACTATATCACAAGCAATCCTCTCAAGAGGAGCACCCACCAACTGTTGCTTAAGAGGAGCCCTCCTAGGATTATGACCTGCCTTATAACTTTCACAGACTTTACAAGTTTGACACCATTGAGCTATATTCTGTTTGTAACCTGGCCAATAGAACCTTCTACGGATACTACCCAAAGTTCTCCGCAACCCAAAATGACCATTAGTTCTACTACTATGCAAGAGCTCAAACATCTGCCTCCTTAAGCTTTCAGGTACTATGTATTGTAAAACTGGAACCTCTTTAGAACTTTCTGGAACCCATTTCCTATACAGAATTCCATCATGAACTTCTAATGCTGACCATTGAACACACAGTATCACTGCTACGAGCACTCATTTCTGCCTTAAGTGCGTTCTCACTTCCCTCAGATTTCAATTTTAGAAGCTTACTGATATCATCATCTTGGTGTTGTAATTGCCTCAACTCATCAAGTGACCATCTATCAGTCCAATTACTCCTAAGGAAATCCTTATTCTTTGAAGTTGAACTCCTACGGTGAACACCATTTGCAGATTGGTAACTACAGCCTGCCTTACTTTGAGTAGAGTCATTATGCATTACACCGGAGTCTAAGGAGCCACCCAACCCAGTCCCAGTCACCATGCTGGAATCCCCACTAAACTCATTAGTGCTAACAAGGGTCCTATCCCCTTGGGTTTCCTGTTTTCCCTTAACCTGACTACGTGTAACCACACAAACACATTCAGACACTTTCAGAGCACATTCTTCACAGTCTTCACGTTTACACTTTCTAGGAGGCATCCTAGACAAGCCATCGGCATTACTGTGTAATGTCCCTTTTCTGTGCTGAACCTCATAATCATATGTACTAAGAACTGAAAGCCACCTATCCAACATGCCCTCAGGTTCCTTAAAGTTCACTAACCACCTAAGCGGTGCATGATCAGTTCTCAAAACAAAATGTCTACCCCAAAGATAATGGTGAAACTGTCTCATAAAAACTACAGCTGCTAACAACTCCCTCATTGTAGTATAATAGTTTCTTTGTGTTTTACTCAATGTTTTACTTCCATACCTGCTTCATCCACCTGACTTAAAACGGCACCAACCCCAAACAGACTTGCATCAGTGTCAAGAATATATATTAAGTCATTTTTTGGATATGCCAAGACTGGACTTGAAACTAACCTTTCCTTAAGCTTATCAAAAGCATCTTGGCATTGACTACTCCACTGAAATTTCACACCTTTCTTAGTCAACTCATGCAGAGGAGCAGCAATGTGAGAGAATCCTAAGACAAATGACCTGTAATAACTTGCGAAACCTAAAAATGAACGCACTTCCTTAACACATGTAGGCGCTGGTCACTCTGTAACTGCCTCAAGTTTTTTAGGACCACAACTTATACCTTCCTCAGAAACTACATGCCCTAGAAACTCCACCGATTCTTGAAAGAACTTACACTTGGAAACCTTCAACTTAAGATTGGCCTGTCGAAATCATTCAAAGATTTCCTGTAAGTTTTGGTATGTTTTTGAGAAATCACTGCCAAAACAGATCACATCGTCAAGATAAAGAACACATGTTTCCCACTGCAGACCTCTCATAACTTTCTCAATCAAGTTTTCAAAAGTACTAGGAGCCCCTGTTAAACCAAATGGCATAACGGTATACTGCATCAAACCCCTTCTAGTGAAGAATGCTGTTTTACACTTATCTTCCTTTTTTATTGGTATTTGATAATAACCACTAGCCAAATCCATGGTACAAAAGTACTTGGCCCCGTCCAAAGAAGCAAGACAGTCTTTAGTGTTCGGTAAAACTACAGCTGATTTTCTAGAAATGTTATTAATAGCCCTAAAATCTGTGCAGACTCTCAGACTACCATCTTTCTTGGTAACAATTACCAAAGGTGCAGCCGACGGACTATCACTTGGTTCAATCAACCCGTTTTTCTAACTTATTGAGTTCTTTTTCAACAGCTTCTCTTTGTGCAAGAGGCAACCTCCTAGATCTTTGCTTTATAGGTAAATGATTACCTGTGTCAATGCTGTGTTCAGTCAAATTTGTTAGACCAAGTTTGCCATCAGGACCCACAAAAATATCCTGATATTCATGAAGCAAACTCTCAAATCTCAAGACTTCAGTTTCCTTTAGTTTTTCAGAAACTGATTCAATCAAAGGTTTCAAATGTTCAGGCAGTTCACCCTTGTTTTCAAAATCATCCAAGTCAAACTTTGCCAAAACACCATTTTGAAGACTATCAGTCTTAAACTCCTTCAATGATGTCACAGGTTGTAAAAGTGCTAGTTTTGACCCTTTGTTCATAAATAAGTGATCATCTGTGAAATTAGCCACCCTAACTGGAATGTCAGACACCTGAGTGTTGACAACACTCTTTGCGATTAACAGACCAGTCTGTGTAGTCACAGATTTAATTGGTTCCACAAATCCAATCTCACAGTTAGTATTCCAATAACCTTGTTCAAAAGTTCCTTGCACAATCATCTCATGATTTGGTGGCACACAGAATTCTTTAGCAACCTTAATGTAGGTACAGTTGGCACCATTTTTCTGTTCTAGCCTTACTTTATGACCTTCTATTCTCATGAAGCCCTGCCCCAGGTTCAAAATACAGTTGTATGTTGTCATAAAATCAAGACCAAGAATTGTAGTTTTGTCCCCTAAGTCAACAACCTTCACCAAAGTTTCAAATGACCAATTTCCAATGGTTATGTTTACAACAGTTTGTCCGTAAACCTTAAGCAAAATACCACTGGCACTTCTTAAACTTAAGTTTACTTCCTCAAGTGGCTTACTATTCTGCTCAATTTCGAAGAATGACCAACGAAATTCTACGACACCAGATTCACACAAGTTCACCTCAGTTATTTAGAAATAACCTTTGTGTTGTCACTTTTGTGCAAATAATTATGTGAGTAGTTTCAGTTGTGTGGGTGTGTGTGTACCACAATCAACTACTGTTTTATACCACCAAGTATCAACCTTGCATAAGTTAAATACTCGTGTTAACAGCAGCCATTCATGCAATTACTGTTTCATATTACCCTGATATTCACCTCCGGTAATAAAACCCTTTTTGGCTATTTGAATATCACGTGTTAACAGTAATACATTCACCTAATAACATACAATTTAGTTTGTTGTGCCAAGTTTTGTATGATGTCACTCATTCATACACATTCGTGACATCATTGCTTTATATCACCAGGTAAAAATCACCAAAAGTGTCTATACCCATGTTAACAATGATGCGAAAGCACATGCACACTATTCACTGCAGTCACCTGATCACCAAAGTGTAAATGTGTCACAGTAAATATACAAACATTCAATCACTGTTGATCATCAAGGCAGTACACCAGCGTGTTGATGCCATATGTTAACATCAATTCACAGACATACATAAAACAAACACCAGATTATTACTTGTTCAACAAAATTTCCAAGCTAAAAATGCCAATCCTGGTCACAGCACCAAAAATTCTGTAACGACCCTGAGCCAGATAACTAAATTTCAGTTCAAAAGTAGTTAGTTCGCGTTGTGTTCAAGTTGGCAGGTCGCCAGATATCAGATTCGGATTGGCAAGATCACCAACTAAGTTGTTATTATTGACGCCTGCGCCAATAAAGTTAAACCCAGCCGATGATATTTTGTTAGTCAAAGGTTGGAAAGAACAAGTAATAATATAATCTTAAATGTGCATTTATTTTAAGTAAACATGTATTTATATATATTGTTTGACAGAAATGTACAGAAATGTGATAGTGCTGTTCAGTAAAATATCAGAACAACATGATAAACAAGCTACTGAAGCAGTTGAAGGTCTATACAAGACTAATAAAAACAAGAATAGCAATAATACTGCAGTCAGTAAATAATAATAACAATACTGCAGTCCAATGAGTAATAATGATAATAATACTGCAGTCAAAGTAATCAGTCAAAATAATAACACTCCAATATTTAGTCAAATATTCATCCTAACTATCACAAAATACTGCAGTTATCAGTCAAAATGAAATATATGAAACACAAGATAAAATAAATAAACTGCAGTTAAAATGGTATTTACACCCGTATAGTTATAAGACCACTGTTTGAAATAATCCCATCACAAGTCAAGAATTACTCTCAGTTGTAAGAACTGTCAAAAACATGAGCATTTGTTTGTAAACAAATGGGAGGGAAACACCCCCATCTGTCAAAATGACAGAATATTAATAAACTACCAAACCAAATTTATTGAGAGTTTCTGCAAACTTGTAATAAGATAAAAGCAATGTTTTAATGCAACCGGATCCGAAAATAAATAAATCAAACCAAATAAATCGAATAAGTATCACTACAAGTTAGAACCAATGAGTGTACCTTTCCGTTAGAGCGGCTCAGTGCACCCGAGAACGATTCAATTTCCGTCCCTTATATAGAGAGAATTCAGTGCAGATTTGGAACACCCACCGCATAAAATATATCCCACAATGCATCACTCGGCCTCTGAAACTCTCCAAATCCACTTCCGAATCGCTTCCAGCATATATAAACTCTGGTCGGTGCACACACACGAAGTGATGACATCACAAGCACGGATCGCTCTCGATATGAAATACCAGAAATTAAGAAGACAATATGGCGGATTTGTCTTCTAACAACCTTATTGTAGAATTCTAATTCTAATTCTAATTGGACTTTTATAGCGCTTAATCTCCCCAAACAAGAGGACTCTAAGGCGCAACAAAACAAAAAGCAGTCAACAAAATTCTGTGTCCAGGGACATAACAGGGGTCGAACACCACGGAGAACGCCAGGAGGATGATTCAGGCTAGGGTGGATATGCTTTGGTGTACAGGTAGGTTTTAAGCTGTTTTCTGAAGGAGGCCAGGGATGGAGAGGCACGAATCACATCAGGGAGAGTATTCCACACAGTAGGAGCATCAAACGCAAAACTATTACCAAACTGTTTGACAGATTTATGAACAGAGGGGCAGAACTTTGGAATAACTAGGAAATTACCACCACTTTCACTGCGCCTGGTACTATAAGAACTGCTGTAGGAAGAAAGATGTGGTGAAAAATACCTGGGAAAACCTGTGTGAAGATACTTATAAACAAGTGTGACTGTCTTGAACACAATGCGCTGTTCAACAGGAAGCCAATGCAGTTTCTTTAGCACAGGAGTTATGCTGGTGTATCGACTGGTGTTTGATACAATTCTAGCTGCACTATTTTGGATGCACTGTAATTTGCGTAGATTGAACTTGGACAGGCTCCTGAAAAGTGAGTTGCAGTAATCCAACCGACTACTAACAAGAGCGTTGGCTACAAGCACAGAAACATCATGAGTAAGAAACCGCCTGACATGTCTGAAGTCACGGAGTTTAACAAAACAACTTTTGCAGACATTCTGAACATGCTTGGACAAAGAGAAATCTGAATCAAGCCACACACCCAGATTTTTTACTGAATCTGCAGGGCAGAGTGAGTTGCCCAGGATATCAATTGGAAAACATGCTTTCAACTTATCCCTTTGCCTCTTCGAACCAAAGATGATAAACTCAGTCTTATCAGGATTCAGTTTGAGCTTACTAGTTGTCATCCACTCTTTAACATCATTTAGGCACTTATTTAGCTTTTCAAAGGCAGCAGATGCATTCGTCTGGGATAAATGTATATAAAGTTGGCTATCATCTGCATAGAAATGAAACTTTATTCCATTATGTTTACTGATAATGGAACTGAGGGGGGTAGTGTACAATGAGAACAACAAAGGACCCAGGACAGAACCTTGGGGAACACCAAATAGGAGTTTGCAAACCTCTGACAAAGTAGAACCAATTTTTACTGATTGGTAACGGTCCATTAGGTAGGATGTGAACCATTTCAGAACGGAGCCACTGACCCCAAACCAGTTTTGGAGGCAACCTAGAAGAGTAGAGTGATCAATGGTGTCGAAGGCAGCAGACAAGTCAAGCAATACCAAGGCCGTGGATTCACCTCTTGACAATGATAAGTGGACCTCATTTTTTATGTAGAGAAGAGCAGTCTCAGTTGAATGGCCCGCCTTATATGCCGACTGGTACGGGTTGTCTAAGTTATTGGCATTAATATGTTCTAACAGCTGCTTAGCAACCACACGTTCTACCAATTTAGATATAAAACTGAGACCTGATACAGGGCGATAATTCTTAAGGTCATTTGAGGGAAGATTTGGCTTTTTAATAAGTGGAGTGACCACAGCAGATTTGAAGGCATCAGGAACACATCCCTCCATGAGTGAGCAGTTGACCAGCTTTGTGAGGGATGGTAGCAATATATCAATGCATTCCTTAATCAGGAATGTCGGCAGAGGGTCCAACAGGCATGATTTTGTTGGTGATGCTTTAATTATTTTATCAACAGCATCTTCAGAAACTTGCCTAAAGACAGTAATTTGGGGAGGATCTGAAGGAGGGTTAACATCATATTCAGTGCCAGAAGAAGCAAAATTATCTCTAATCTTCTTGATTTTGTTGGTGAAGAAGGAGGCAAACTGGTCAGCCAATGACTTTTCGGACTCATGAGATGGAAGTGTGGCATCAGAAACCCTGTTCAGGGTCTTATGCAGCTCACGCCAAAGTTTTCGAGAGTCATGACTATTGTCTGAGATCAGTTTGCTATAGTAGTCTGATTTATCTTTATTTACAAGTGCATTGCACCGAGCAATCTGGCGACGAAGCCTACTCCTGTTAAGTGTACTTTTAGCCCTACGCCAGGTTCTCTCAAATTGGCGCCTAAGGGACTTTGCACGTCGATAATCATCAGACATCCAATCGGCGGACTCCTTTTTCGTCAATTTAGATATAAGAGGTGCATGCCTATCCAGAACATCACTCAAATCATGTACATATTGATCATACAGATCGACAACAGCATCAGCTGGAGACTTGACGAAGGACGTATTTTTGAGATCTGAGCGGAACTCAGACATATTGATACGGTGGAACCTTCTATATTGAACTACATTTGGAGTATGAGACACTTGACAAGGGAAGGCAACTGAACATTTGACTAATGCGTGATCGGAAACAAAGTCACAAATTTTAACATCAGCAATGGTGTCCTGATCACAGGGAGATAAAATCAGGTCCAATATGTGACCATGTAGATGAGTAGGTTTATTGACTAACTGTTTGAGGTCACATGAATCAAGAAAGGTAGTGAATTTCTGACCGTCACCAACTGGAACATCAACATGAATGTTGAAGTCGCCACAAATGTAATATGAAGAATTAATGGATGAAAGGTAACCAACAAATGACATGAATTCTTCCAGAAAATTACAGGTACATGATCCTGGAGGGCGATAGATGCAGGCAAGCAACACTGAATGGCCATGAAGCCCGATTGACACCACTATATTTTCAAATGACTGATAACAAGGAGTTTCAATTATATGGGGTCTGTAGGAGGATCTGATGAAAAAACCCACACCACCACCAATACCTGAGGGACGAGGCTTGTGAGGAAAGTTAAAATCGGGAGGAGTTATAGACCGTAAGAAGCTGTCAGAGTCAAATGGACGTATGTGTGTTTCCGTGAGGCATAGAAGATCAAGGTCGTATGAAGCCACCATGTCGGCAAGGAGAGGACCCTTGTTCCTTACGGATCTGGCATTCAAAACACCGAGTGTAAACGGACCAGGGTTGAGGGATACATCTCCACCCAGTAACAGTAACAACATGAGCCCTCTTCCATTAACCATGGTCGGAAATTTTCGGCAGGAACACAAATATGATAAATTTTTCGCAACCCGTGTCAAAGGAGGACATGATGTGTAAGATGCTCTGGTGCTGAACCAATCATGTCTGTGGGCCAGTGCCACTGCAAACAGTGCCATGAAGAGGAGTAACCGAGGGCTGAACATGACTGGTGGGGTTGTACATCAGTAAGAGCCCCTAGTCTAAGCTCAACAGTGGGGAGCCTCAATAATATAACCCTACACCTAAAAGTCACAACTCTTCGTCCTGTGGGCGACTCACAGGCACCGTAACACCCCACACTACAGCCTCACCTTAAGCTAAAAGACAACACCACCAGACACCAACAGGAAAATGTCTATATACTGATTGGAAATAAACTTAAAGTGAACTCACAAGACACAAATTAGATTATAAATAATACCCAGTACTTGAAATAGGGGAATTATAGATCAAATTACTACGGTAATTCCCGGCAAATGGGCGATAATACCCGCTTTTATATAGAAGTTGATACAGCAGTGAATTGGAGGAATATATACATAAAACAGGCAAAGAATAAGAAAGTAAGATGGAATTAATATATAAGATAGTGAATCCGTCAAAAATGTGCTACATGTACATAAAAACGACCATTATTATACAGAGAATTCCAAAAAGCGTCTCCGCGGTGCGTACTAAAAACGAATTATATAGAATATAAGGACAAAATACTTTAAATATTAAAGCATTTGAAGCAATTGCCAAACAAATAACATTTAAAATGAAGAAAATGTGGATTCACGATCCCTCGCGGTCATAGCAGTTCAATAAATGACCGTGGTCACCACACATGGTAATATTCAAAACATCTAAACCATAATTTGGCCATGCCAGATGTAAATAAAGAGTATATGCATTATCTTTCTCTCAGACATTATTTTCTCTATTTAAATATTGTTTGGACCTTTATATAACTGACAGTGCTCTGAAAGTATCCTGAACTTTGTACTGATACAGTACTTCTATATCTCATGGTGTTAAAAATATTTCCCTAGGCTGTGTGGTACGGGCATCTCTGATGCTATTTTTGAATAGTTTATTCAGTTATTGTCATGTTATATTAATAAATGATAAAGTAGTATTTCCTTTTAATGCATTACACTTTAGCACTGATGATGTTACAACTAAGAACTGATGACTCATTACATGAAAACGGTTGAACCCTGATAAAACTACAAGTTGTGCATACTGAAAAAGTAGCCAAGAATAATTATTCTTTATCTTTTACATACCTCTCGATGATAATTGGTTATGATATGGAGGTGAAATCAGTTGCAGTGTTTAAAAACTAATATGAACAGTTACTTATAGTGTATTTGGATATATAGATAAAGCGCTGGATATATATTAGAGAGGTTGCACACTACGTTTTTGACCTCCGCTAACGTTAAAAATGCCCGTATGACGTCATGAATTGCTGTGTGAAACTTCACGTCTAGACAGAACTACGGTAAAAATTAACGTTTTATACGCAAGTGAGGCCTGACTTACGTAGATAGTCTCCCTTAACATTTTTAGTCTATTTATAAATTTTATATTTTGAAATATGGTGAATATATATCCAAATAAATATGTGTACAATCATTTATAACACTCAATGTGTCACTGCAATGTAAAATGGCCAGTAAAAGGACGCATTTTCACAACCAACCATTTCCTGGAAAAGTCCTTCATTGCCACCATGATATTTAAGGCCAAGCTCATTTGATTCATTGTTATACACTGTTTTTGGAACACATTATTTATGCGGGCGCTAATTATATAATATAAAGAATACATCCTCACCTAGCTCTTTTATTGACAAAACATAATTTATTTGTACAATATATCATTGTGTTGGCGGGTTTAAAAAGGTTTTGAGAGCACATCAAACATACATTTTAATACCTTTGGCCTAAATGCTGTCGTAGTGCGCAATATCAAATATCTCCCGTAGCGTAAACACTAACCTAATTCTCTGCATATTTACGTTACGGGACAATAAAACGTAGTGTGCAACCTCTCTAGTATTTCTGACATTTACACTTTATAGAAAACAATAGTTGACAGATATACAACTTTTATGTTTACTGGATGAAATCTAGACAACAACTGACAGGCCAGCACAGGAATGTGCAGATACCAGTCACCTCGACAATGACTCATTCATCTGCTTAGGGCTTAGTTCCACTTTCTCAATCTTTAAAAAGGAGTCACCTTTCCCCGATTTGCAGACTACGATACCATTCACCACTTTGTTTTTGAATAGATTGGCCCTTTACCTGTACAATCCACGTGCTCCCTTTGTTGATCTGAAGTCCCACTGGCAAACACTAAGTCTCCTTGATAGGGACTAATCAAGTACTGCAGGCTCTCAAATACTCTACTCTCAAGATCTTTTGACAAAGACTTGTACAACTTAAGCCTCCTGAGAAAAGACTCTTTAAACTTCTTTTTATTGTACTACTGCAATTCTATATTCTAGTAACCATTATAAATTGAAATAAAATCGGCTCTTAGTAACTTAATACACTGAGCTAAAACAAAAAAAATAAAATCCCATCCAACACAAGACCCTTTCAAACCAAATAAGTCTATAACAAAATTAATGTCATCAAATTGGGTATGAACAATTACGAACACAACCAGATAATACCACCTCACTCACCAGTTCACCGACTCTTAGCATTGAACTGTAGCACATTCCCTTCCTTCATCTATATTCCTCCTGCAACCACTGAATAATTGTAATGGTCACCATCTCCTTTTCTTTTACTAACAACTGACTACCGTTACTGACCTTCAGTCACAGTTTTACCTCTTTGTTCACATCATGGTCCTGGGTTTTCCGGGGAAAGATGCAGTAACACATAAAATATTAAGCACTACATATGACGTGTTCTACAGGACTCTAAAACTCTCTTCTAACTTTCTGGCCAGGACTACAGAGATAGTGGAGGGTAGCAATGTGAACTGTATCCTCAAATCTGAACCGGCATGAGCAGCTCGACATCACGTGTATAGATGTTCACAGCAGATTCAGAACAGAGGTATATCAGGATATAGTTGAATGCTTCAATGTGAGGTTCATCCTAACACTGACCTCCCGTATAAAGTGTATGGTGATGTGCAATCAATTCAACATCCATCTAATTTCTTTACACATACTGAACACACAGCTTCTACCTCCCAGATCTGACTAGGAACGTTTGAGTAAGTGTAAGGGAAAAATGAAAACTTCACAGAAATCTGTACAAGACAGCCTCTAGGGGCCTTGATAAAATGGCATAGAGATGAAATGAGGTGGTGCACACTTTGCCTTGGGTCTCAATCTACACAAAAATTTATAATAATGAAACCTATCATAATTCTTCATTGTAAATGTGAATAGAATTAATAGTTTCACCAACACCTCTGGGGACTTATTATAGAGTTGCATAACGTCCTCTGTCTATGGGGGTAAAAACATCAGACATGTTACCCGTAAGGGGCAAAAGGAGATAAATTAACTGATAACTGTAAGTTAAAATAAAATAAAAACAATAACAATATTAAAGAAAATGATGCAAGAACATCAAAAGAATTCTGAGATTCAAAGTTTCTAATTTGCTAAATGGAATATCATTTTCTGTCAAACCAATAATTTCAGACAAATATCCAATTGTAATAAAGAGAGGCTGTTACCCCACAGCCTTAGGATTTCTCCCATCTAACATTCTTTGAGATGTATACCACAAATTCTTTTTTACACATTTAAGGTCACAGGATCAAGGCCAAAGTGCACAATTACACCCCACACAATGATTGTGGAGAGCTGATTTGTACGAGGATTGTCAACCACTATTTTTTGTAAAGTGCAAATCTCGGGAATCTAGGCAGTCCCCCAAATTACCAGAATATTGAAGGAAGAATGAAATTCTAAAAGTCTAAAATGCACTATTTAAAAGTCATACTTTTAAAAATAACTTGAATACACGTAAACTGAATAAATAATTACCAACTATAATCCCAGTTTTGGGGGGCCAGGTTTAAAAACTCAGAGAGTAGTGAAATTCATGACCGTAACACATAATTTTATAATAAAAAAATATGTTTGAAAAAGCCATCTGGGATGTATACAAAACTAAAATAACATGAATACTGATAATATGAATAAATCATTTTCAGCAAACAAACTAAAAATACTCAAAGAATAGTGAAATTTAGAAATCAATGGCACTATTTAAAGTCAAATTGTTGTAACAAAATCTAGAAGTTTAATATTTTTCAACTATGTCCACCCTGCTTTGCGGTTATTTACTGCATGAAATATTGAATCATCACTTTTCTATCCATCCAAAATAAAAAATGATAAAATAAGACTTTCATGCCTAACTTGCATTGTTAAATTTCAGGAATCTAGACCGTCCCCCAAATTTCCATTAGAATTCAAAGAAGAGTGAAATTCTAAAATGCCCTATTTTAAAGTCATATTCTTTGATATAATTTGAATACACATAAACTGATTAAATAATTTCCAAGTATAACCCCAGTGTTTGGGGCTTGGTTTGAAATCCCAGAGAATAGTGAAATTCATAACTACAACAAACACATTTATATGAAAAAGACCAGTACAAAAGCAAGCTGGAATGTATACGAAAACTAAAATTACATATATACTGCTTATCAGAAAAAAGTCATTTTCAGCAACCAAACAAAACAACTCAAAGAAACGTAAAATTCAGAAATGCAATGGCACCATTTTAAAGAAAATCTAGATTTTTAATATTTTTCAACTTGGGATTATTACCGGTATTTCCTACATAACATATCACTTGCCTATCTGCCCAAAATAAATGATAAAGAAACTTTGTTACCTGATTTTTTTTCTATTTTTTAACTCTCAGGAATGTAGACAGTCGCCCAAATTTCCATTATAAATATTCTTAGGTATGAAGGAGACCTAATTCTGATACACAGTACAATAGGTTCTTTATAACTTGATTCATTCTAGCTGCATTTAAAACCTCATTAAAAGTAAACAAATTACAACACTTACACAACAGAACATAGTCATCTAGCAATATTTAAGACAGAATTAAGCTTATGATTTAGGTTGTAGAACACTCAACAACTCTTAATAATTTGCCTCAACCTTACAATCAAGGTCAGCGAAGCAGTTGACACAGATCTTTGCACCTGTATAAACAATTATTTGGCTAACATATCATTTGACAAGGCATTATTGCGACTTTAGTTGATTAAAGACAGGTGGGATGGAATGCTGGATAGATGGACAGACAGAACAGGGTATTCCTGTATTCTCCCTTCCATTTTATTGATCGGGATGACAATAAAAATTTTAATGACATTGTAAACACTCTTCAGTACAAGAGGAATAGGCCAATTGATTGCTTGCTAAAATAGGCTGTTTCACACAATCTGTAACAATATAGTTTTGCGCTATTTTGCAGATGTATAGAGAAAACGCTGTTCTAAAAGTAAATTCATTCAGAATGCAAGTTGCTAAAGATGAAAGGCTTTATTAGTCGAATCTTGGATTCGAGTTATGTACTGGGTTCTGGTTATTCTTTAAAAAACCCCATTTTATCGTCTAAAAGCTAAAGGTATATGCAATTTCTATACACATATATTTAATATAAGAGGTACTGTATATACTCTGTCATTTTCTTTTTGTTTAATATTTTCTTTAATGTGCAGTTTATAAAATGAATACACTGTCTAGCCTTTGTCTAGCTTCTTGCAAAATACCAGGATGTAGAAAATCCTTTGTGTTATTCTTTGTTATCTGGTGCTCATTCGAGTTATTTTCCCCAATATAAATGTCTGGTGCTTCAACACATGACTTCCAGACATGTCTTCCAGACATACTAATAGGTTCAATAGACAATATTCAATAAACAGTCTTTTATGCTTGTGTTGGTGGTTATTCAAAACACTGGTAGAAACACCATTTACATATTTGGAAGTGACAGTATTAATTTTGTGGGTGCAAGTTTTTGCACAAATAAAAGTTCAGAAAAGTGGCCTTTGTCATGAATACAAAGTCAGAAACTTAATTGAAAATGGTTTACATGTGAATGGTATCAATATGATATGTGTGATACGTGAACTCTTAATTGGTATTTCATCAGTTTTACAAGTCACATATAGTACATAACATCAATCAATCAATCAATCAGTTGTCCAAGTGCTTAATCTCCGTATCAACGGATTCTAAGGCACACCATCCAATTCGTAAGGCATAAGTCATAAGACATTAGACATGTTCCGAGTCGTTCCCAGAGAGGCGGTCCGGTGTTCGGTAGTAAGAAGCTATGGTGGGAATGATTTCTGAAATAGGTAGGTTTTGAGTCGACTTTTGAAACTGGAGAGATTTGGAGCACTGCGTATATCATATGGAAGATATATATACTGTATATACTCTGTCATTTTATTTTTTGTTTCATTAACTTTTTCAAACCTGTTATGTGTTTAAAATTTGCATTTTAGGGAATGTCTTTTGTCCTTGACAGCCTGTATCTGTCTCCTGTTAAAAATATTCCAAAGGAAAAACTAAAGTCTCTACTTAATGTTGTATGCAACATTCAGGGTCATATTTGGACAGATCTGCTGTTGTGGGCAGTTGTGTAGCCACATCAGAGATGTGTATAAACCATGTAAGCCTCTTTAAATATAATGTAGAGTACCAATATGGAGGATCTCTCGTACTTGCACCTGACAGTCATGGGGTGTGTGATGTATAAAGTTATACATATATACAGAATTAGTTTAAATTGTTTCCAGTTGTTATAGATCACACCTTGCCCTTTAAATTGATCAAATACTGTAATTCATTCAATTGAGACCCAGGGAAATTCACTTAATTACGGGGAGGTCCCAGATAACATTCTGCCGTCTGCAAAACACTAGAGAATAGTCATAAAACATTAACATTATGTTTTTACTTAGGGTGAATACTAACGTGACAGTGACTACAGTAGGCAACATATTTTCTTTGATTAGATTTTGTTTAATATCAAGTAAAGTTTCCATCATATATGTCAACCGTGGTAATATTAAAGCTTTACAATGTCATTTGTCGGAGTTGAACCAGTAGAACCAAAATAGTGACATTAGTATTGGCTCTAGCTATAGTACAAATGTAACTTTTACAACAGACAAGGCAATAAATCAATCTTTGTTATGTCACAACATGTAAATTTTTGCAGTGGCAAGTGAATGTGAAGATATAAACTGTCTTCTGTTTTGTGCAAAGTCAAGGCATTTTCCAAGTTACAGTTTGAAGCATTAGACAGCCCCAAAATCTGTCTTTCATTAGCCATGTTAAGACAACTTAAGTACTAATTTAAATGGCGTTGGTCTAATGTTCACTTGCACCATTGTAAGGTAATCTTTGAATGTGAAAAGGGGGCCATGGTGGCAGAGTGGTAACACTCTCGCCTCCCACCTCTGAGGCCGGGGTACGATTCCCGGCACGGCCTCAAGTGGGAAAGCTGGTAGTTGCTTGCCGATGGTCGGCAGTTTACAGTACAGAACCCTAACGAACTGTATGTACTGGTTTCCTCTGCCCTTCCAACTACCCGTCGTGATATGACCTGTACAGTGTTGAAAGCGACGTAAAACCCCAAATAAATAAATAAAGAAAATAAATTGAATGTGGAAAGGGAAGTAGAACACATGCCCATGAACGCCAAGGCAAGCAAGTACCAACTTTATGACAATACATGATGAAATGGGGAAAACTAACATTTGACTTATGATGTAATCTTGGAAAAAGGCCTTTACATTATTGGCTTACTGATCGTACAATATTTATAAATTCTGTCTTATTGTCAATGAATAATTTAAAGTCAATTTTATTATTCATGCAAGTTAACCATATAGAAAAAAAGACAAATTTACCTTTAACTCTTGTATCTATTTATTTATTTATTTGGGGTTTTACGTCGCTTTCAACACTGTACAGGTCATATCACGACCGGTAGTTGGAAGGGCAGAGGAAACCAGTACATATAGTTCGCTAGGGTTCTGTACTGTAAACTGCCGACCAACGGCAAGCAACTACCAGCTTTCCCACTTACGGCCATGACGGGGATCGAACCTCGGCTGCAGAGGTGGAAGGCGAGAGTGTTACCACTCTGCCACTGTGGCCCCTTTAACTCTTGTATCAGAAATCTACTTATATTTTTGATATTGAGAACTATGATTTATAGCTCACCCACCATGTCTCCTATAATCTTATTTTACAAATTTGAAGCTTACTTCACAAACTTCAGCTTTTCACCTGCAATGTCTCATCCTTAATAATTGTTGATCTCTGATTTTTCTTGTTTGATGTTCCTCAGAATCTACGTCAACCCAGTAAGTGTCTTCAGATAGAGATTAAATACTAGAGAAATACTATTAGAGTTAGAATTACCTAGTGTTGATTACTCTGCAAATAGATACAACAGAAACTAAGTCAACTATATGTCTTTAAAGTGTCATGTATACATCCAAATCTTAACTAACTGTATGTAATAAGTGTCAACGAAATCCCATACATTCAGCATCAATTTCTACCATAAATGAGGCAGAAATTAAAACTCATGATTCAAATAATTTTGGCTCATAGGGAATCAGAAGTTAGCATGGCACAGTGTTGTCTGGTGTATTAATCACAGACACTGTCATTGTAAATTTGGTATTAAAGTAAAGGGGCATGAATTAAAAAATATATGGTATATGTAATGATCAGTATTTATCTTCATTTATAGGTCACTGTTTAAAATGTATAATGAAAAAGCCATGTATGGGGATTATGTATCTTTGTGATTAAATACAATTTGTTTTGGAGCACAAAAAAGTATTCATCATTCTGGTGACTCTACACATGAAAGCATATGGACAGTAACAGTTTCATAGATGGCAGACACCACATGACTAATTTAATAAATTACTTTGGGTTCTGCAAATCTATTTAGAATTTCTCCCTCAGAAAAGGTTATTGCCTTCTCTGTTAGGATTTTCATTTGTAAATCTATCATAAAAACACATTTTAACAGTCTTGGTAAATGGCATTATTCTATTCAAAACACTATGAAACATCTTGAAAGTTATTGGGTAATAATGAGCTCTCTCCTTCTTACCCTTGTGCTATATGTATATTGCTATCTAAACACAATAAATTGATATCTGTTATTCTGGATTTAACTCAACTTTAACCTAAAGATTCGACTTTGTGGTTGTCTCAAAGACAACCACTGTTCCCTTGTCATTTTTATGAACCAGTTTGTCTTACCATCAAACTTGTCTTAACAACCACAAGGGGAAATGGCAAAAGTGGTGACCAGACTCACCTGCAGGGACCAGTCTTTATATATGATACAAGCGTATTTGATTTTTACCACACTAAGTTTTTAAAATTAAGACAAACATATGTTTCAAAAATTTTCATTGTCCTGAAAATACTGTAATTGAGGATGAGGTTTCCGAATTATTGAGTGTTTTATTTATTTAAAAAAGTTTAAAATGAAGAGAACATATTTCATAAATAGGTTTAAATCATAATTATTTTTCATTACTTCAAAAACCTCTAGTCCCTGATAAGAATATTTTTTATTCAAATGGTAAACGGGCTAATGTAAAAGATTGGTTTATTTACATCATAGAAAACTTGATATTTATGAAGCATCACATAGCAATAAACTGAAGATAGGTAATTGAATGGAAATCTAATATGTTTAAATATTGGAACATGTCCCCATTATACAGTAAACAACATAAACTGAACCCCAAAGATTCGGGAAAATCGCCAAAATTTCTTTACAATGATATTACATGCATACTGTGCAGTTCTAAGATCACTGAAATGGGCAATAATATGATGTTCGGGATAAAATGTCTCAGAGAGATCCAGGATTCCAGCTGTGGCGTCAGTGGCAAAAACAGCATATTCCTCATCCATCCATCAGGATTCCCGGCATTTTGACACACTTAGCCATCGGAAGAAAAGGCTGTATTTTACTGGCACCAGTTAATTAATGGAAATGTTCCATTAATTATTTTTCAATGAGGTGGTACTTACTGGGAAAAATTAAGTTGTTTTTTTTTATCCCTATCTACTCTGTGATTTGTAACGTCATTAACAAACTGCATGTGATATGTAAACAATGCAGGCTAAACTCCATTTGACTGCTTTTGTTCCATTAAGTAATGGAACTATTTTTTCATTATGTACTGCACTTCCACTGGAATGCATCCATAGACAAATATAAAAATTCCATCTCCCAGGAAACTCCTAGAGAAGCACACAAGCTGACCATGACTATAACTTAATTTGGAAAAATGTCTTACAATCACCTTTAGTCAATATTTGCTGTTTTCATAATGTATGTTAATATGGTTGCCCTGAATGTAATCATAGTAGGGTAATTGTAGCGGTTGAGAGAGACCTAAAAATTTCCCCGATCACTCATTTGTGCAAACTTGACCAATAATTGAGTACTCACCTTTTTTAGCATATACAGCTTACCAAATTCTGTAAAGGCAGTTTCCAGAAACAAAATATTTCCATAAATATAGTTGTAAAACTGCTGATCTTTTCTGTAACAGAATGACTGGTACTGCAAGAAATGTAAACTTTATCAGGTACATCATAAAATCCGGAGTTGAAATTGGAATTTTTTCTGGAATAGCACCTCTTATCACACCTCCACATTGATTGGCTCTTAAAAGTATGGGGGTGGGGCTTAAGTCCCACACACCTTTGATAAAACCCCCGAGTATAGCAGCCTATTTTAGGGTAATGTAATTTGGAAATTTAGAGTTTTTCATTATTCGAGCTCATTTGAAAATATAAAATATATGTTATAAATGAAAAAAATTACAATAATTCCTACATACAAAAGGTGAAATATGGCAATTATATCCACTATTGTATATATTGGAATTTTTTGCTAAACTTTGTCCTTAGATAGTTATGATGATAAAAAAAATTATTCCAACAGCCAATTTGCAATAATGTAGTATGAAAACTATGTACAACAAGGAATCAATTACTTTAATTATAAATAGCTTAATAGTTAATGTTTAATTCAATAGTTAAAATTTAACACAACCTAATGTAAATGCTCTAAAGAAGGGGTTAACTTGCATGTTGCATTATCCATAGCATTATTAAATTATTATAATAATATATTCACATATTTCAATTCATGCACTTAATGTTTATATAAGCTTAACACTTACAACACTTGGCTTGTTAATTTGTGTGAATGGTAGATAGCTTTACAAATTACAAATCATTTATATTGGGCATGTAAGAGTTGTTTTTCAACTCCAAATATCAGAAGGCCATGAAACAGTTTTTTGCCAGAATTGCTTTTAATTTACATGAGCACAAATTACAATAAAAATTTAGACTGCACCAGATTCTAAATAAGCAGAAATGTCTCCAATGTCATTTAAATCTGAGGTCACTAACAAATCTAATTAATTGTAACATAAGCATAAACAACTCATATAATTGCACAGCTATCACCACACCATTTTACTGCACATCACATTTCAACACCGCTCCTGTTTTTTTGGAATTCCAGAAAATATAAAGTACCACTTTATCATTATAGTAAGTATTAAAATTTTTGAATGTCTTTGTACCACAAATTGTAAGCGTAAATTTGTTTGATCAAGTGGGTGATAATGTTATATTCAAGTGCACCAAAGTGCAGTCAACAACTCATTATTTTAGTCTTAGACAATTGCATTATTTTAGCCTAGACAGTTCCAACAAAAAATTTTGGATTTGCAAGCTGGAACATTTTAATAATTGCTATTTTTTCCTATAATGATATGGGATTTTGTAGTGATCCATGAATGTTCCATGAAAAAATGGGCAAGGACTAGACAAATACACCTGCACCGATGTTGTTAGACAGCATTAATGTTAGATGAGTTGCCATTATATTGTATGACTTTATTTTTCCTTTAATTATTAAGAAATGCAAAAAGGGGACCCTGGTTTATATGCATGAATGTATATGTACCAAATAAAAATGGGCTTGGCTACCTGTTTTGTATCACTGTCTAATATTAATGCCGTCTAACACGAGTGGGGGAGCCACAGTGGTAAAGTGGTGACACCTCCCACCTCTGAGATCGGAGTTCAAATCCCAGCCCGACCTCAAGTTGGAAAGTTGGTAGTTGCTTGCCTTTGGTTCACAGTTTACAGTACAGAACCTTGACCTGCTGTATGTACTGGTTTCCCCTGCCCATAAACTGCACGTCATGATATGACCTATACAATGTGTCGATGGCAATGTTAAAAGCCAAATAAACAAACAATATATAACATTCGTGACATGGATGTGCTCTAAACACATTAGGAAACGATGCCAGTAGTAATTCATGTTAATTTTAAATTTATATGTAAATGCTTATTACTGTAGTTATTATCATGACTGTGAATACATGAAGATAATTGAAGAGTGACAACAAAAAGCAATATTTTGGCATAGCAAGCGTCTTGCCAAAAAGTAGGCTTTACATTTTCTTGTTTTGTTATTCTTACTTGTACATCCCCCTTGCACAACTTGAGATTATTTCATTGAGGAGTTCTGTACAAGATGCAACTTGTACAGAAGAGTTTTTCACAAGTTGCAACTTACACAAATCAGCCACATAAGTTGTAACATGTATGAGCGAGTTGTACAAGTTGCAATTTGTACAAAATCTCAACTTGTACCTAACAAGAACAGTTCAACCTCAATATCTGATTCTTAACTGACTGGAGGATAGCTATTGAGATTTCCGAATATTTATATGTCATTTTGGTCACTTTCACTGAATTCAGAAATTGTTAGAATGGTGATAACAAAAAGTACACATTTTCAAAGAAAATCCTTAAGCTTATCATTAAAAAATTATATTTACAAACTTCACTTTTAAGGCCTTGTTTTCCGGTAATTATATTGGGTTAATTAGGAAATAAACATTTGGATAACAATACTTCCTCTATGTTTACAGTGATTTATGTATTTGACAGGCCAGAAATGTGATATCAGAAATACCGGGATATCTTTTTTACTGATATCAGCATAATAAGGAGGTTTGACTGTGAAAAAGACTTCATCTGACATCAATAACTGGAAAGCGAAAGGTTTATGCTAACCTCCGTACCAACAATTTCTGTCACGCTGTTTCTTTTTTGACACCTTGAAACGACCAGTCAGAAGACGTGGTATGGTTGGTACGACATTTGTCATACTTGTCAGCTGGTTAAAGAGCAGCACAGTCGTTAATGTTTCTTCAGAGGTCATGGACAGTGTACTGATGGTCAGGATGGAATTTCTATTGGTTCCTTAGAACATCATTTTCTGATGTGGGGAACTTGATGAAATCATTATTATACTGGTAAAATGCACTCGTAAATCTATCCTCAATTCATGAAACTGAGGCTTTTAAAAGTTTGTTGTCTGAGGAATCCCCAATAACTTTCACGAGGGATCCTGTTGATGAATAAAAGGGTGACATCATCGCATTTAAATTGACTGATATTTTTATCTCCTGCTTGTGGCTCTTCTGAAGCTGTACCAAGTCACAGAAGAACATTAGTCCAGCTCTTGAAATCTGGTACTTGTTCAAAATTTCCTCATCGTTTAGGAAGTCTAAGGGTTTAGTAGAGAGGTTTCGAATAGCTTTTTATAGAAAACATAGCACAAAATGTAACACAAGATGCACTCAGAGAGAGCAAAACACTCGACTCCATATGACCAGTCTCTCAAGTGATATAAAGTATTGTAAGGAAGACAATAAAATAAAAACAAACCTGTAAATTAATCTTCATAGAAATATCAAGTAAAAAGCTAAAGTCATTAAAAATACATTGAAATGGGACCTCTGAAAAATTATGATTTTTTTGTATCCATAATAAGATCCTGATCTTTCTTTTAGTAACTTCTTCCTTCGGTCAGGTCCTACCCACAAATTTTTAAATAAAGATCTGTTCATTAGTTCTGGACTAATCTAAACACACACACAAAAATTTTTTTTAAAAAATAAACAATTAGCACACAAGAACATAAACTGCTGGTGGAGGTAAAAATATTGCTTAAAGGTCACTTCTTGGTGAAAATCACGCATGGTAATTTTTTGTGATGAACTGTCAAGGAATTGAAAGAAAAAAGAAAATAAAACAGAAATAATAATTAATAAAAATGATGAATATACCACCTCCCTCTTTATTATGTTTATGTCAATTTCAAGACATAAAATGAGAAGAAATATTTTTACTTAAAGACAGCAAGTATCACAAGCTAGGTTTGTGACCTCGCAATGACAGTTGCATTGTGACATCACTGAGTAATGACATCATCAGAAAGCAAAATATTGATTTTAACACTCCACGATAGGAGAGGGTTATTGTGATCAGTTTGTTTCTGTCTGTCTGTCTGTGCACCGTTTTGCCCTTATAACTCAAAAACTATAATACCAATCGAGCTCAAATTTGGTGGGCAGGTAGTTCATGGGGTACAGATGGATTCTTCCAAATTTGGTGTATTTTGTGTGAAAATTGAAGCCAGGAGAGAGTTTTTCTTATTTTCAATTGGGAATACACAGTGAAACTGCTTCGCTTCATCACATATGTGAAAAATCAATATTTTGCTTTCTGATGATGTCATTACTCAGTGATGTCACAATGCAATTGTCATTGTGAGGTCACCAGTGTTCATTCTAGAGTTGGAGCTACTTGAGTCAAATGACTCCTTTACTAAATTTTGGTGGGACATTTAGTAAATGCGATGAGTCAAATGACAATAATTAACCTTACATATGATCAAATTGACTTAAATAGGAGAGAAGAGAAAAAAGTACTATTAGTCTATCTTCAAAGTGAATTTGCAATACTAAATCAAAATCAAGTCTACTCACTGTGAAAAAAACTTTATTTCAATTCAAGACATATTTGTAGTCAGCATGATGTACAAGATTTCCTATGATGTACATGATTTGCAATAATTAAAGTTTGTTTATTTTTTACTGATTTTTTTTCATATTTTTGTTTGAATAAATATCATCCAACCCTGCACTATCTAAAACTAGAAAAAAAATTAACTTACCTTGACATAGGTTCACTCAGGGAGTTGTTTTTATTTCATACAAAAAACTCCATTACTTATGTAAATGGATATAAATTCGCCACTTTTTGAAAAAAAAACTGGTTTTAAAGCAATAACACACCATGTAAAATTTAAGTTAAATTATTAAACATCTTTTCCAGCCGAAAATTAACATAGATGCAACTTTTCAAAAGTTTGTCCCACAGTAGTTTAAAATGTTTGCTGTTACTTGTTAACCATTGTCTTTGAAGTCACTTGTAAGAGTGCATTATGCAAAAATATACTTTAAAAAGTGAAAATATTAAAAACTGGATAATATAATCTTGTTGTGGAATAGATATTTATTTCTATATATACTTAATGAAACTATGAAAAAAGTGACAAATTTACATCCACTGGTGAGTTTACATCACTTACTATAAACATGTTTTCCATTGATAAATACCGAATTTTTATTAAACGAAGTATGATTGGACAGTGCCGTTTCCGCTCGACCAATCAAATTAAGGTATTTAGAAGCAAGGAAACATGGAGAAATTGGGTAAAAAAGACAATATATGTGCCCTTTTATTTGATTTGTAAACAAAATTTGTCTAATTTTCCCAATATTTACAGCGAAAACGTGGGTGATAATGCAATATATATGCGTTACCGTGACTCGAGATCATAACGTGTATGCGTCTTTTCGCCCCCGTATAGCGACAAAAGACGCGGAAACGCGTAGTAAAATGAACACTGGGTCACAAACCTACCTTGTGATACTTACTGTCTTTAAGTAAAAATATTTCTTCTCATTATATGTCTTGAAATTCACATAAAGATAATAAAGAGAGGGGTGGTATAGTCATCATTTTTATTAAACTATTATTTCTGTTTTATTTTCTCTTTTTTCTTTCAATTCCTTGACAGTCCATCACAAAAAATTACTATGTGTGATTTTCACCAAGAAGTGACCTTTAAGCAATATTTTTACCTCCACCAGCAGTTTATGTTTTTGTGTGTTAATTGTTTGCCTATTTGTCTGTTATTTGTTTGTGTTTTTGTTTTTTTGTGTGGGGGGAGGGTGTGTGTGTGGGGGGTGGGGTGGGGGATGCGTGTGTGTGTGTTTAGATTACTCCAAAACCAATGAACAGGTCTTTATTTAAAAATTTGTGAGTAGGACCTGGCCAAAGGAAGAAGTTACTAAAAGAAAGATCTGGATCTTATTATGGATACAAAAAAATCAGGAATTTTCAGAAATCCCATTTCAATGTATTTTTAATGACTTTAGCTTTCTACTTGATATTTCTATGAAGATTAATTTACATGTTTGGTTTTATTTTATTGTCTTTCTGACAATACTTTATACAACTTAAGAGACTGGTCACATGGAGACGAGTGTTTTGCTCTCTCTGAGTGAATCTTGTTTACATATGTGATGAAGAGAAGCAGTTTCACTGTGTATTCCCAATTAAAAATAAGAAAAGCTCTCTCCTGGCTTTAATTTTCAAACAAATTAGACCAAATTTGAAATAATCCGCCTGTACTCCATGAAATACCTTCCCACCAAATTTGAGATTGAGTGATGTTCTAGTTTTTGAGTTATAAGGGCAAAACGGTGCACAGACAGAGAAGCAGATTTCACTGTAAAAGCCCAATTAAAAATAAGAAAAACTCTCTCCTGGCATTAAGTTTCACACAAATTACACCAAATTTGGAAGAATCCGTCTGTACCCCATAAAATACCTGCCCACCAAATTTGAGCTTGATTGGTGTTATAGTTTTTGAGGTATAAGGGCGAAACGGTGCACAGACAGACAGACAGAAACCAACTGATCACAATAACCCTGTCCTATTGTCGAGCGTTAATAAAGCTCTTTTTGACATGAAAAACATAACGGCTGGCACTTTCAACGTTGTGAAATGACGTTCAACACAAAAATCAGTGATGTGTAACGTAGTGGAAAACAGATACAGGCTTCAACAACGTTGTTAGCAAACTCTCTAGTATCTCAGAACACCCTTTCCCTTATCAAATAATATGACTAATTTTGTCAGTGTTTGATATTAAGTCTTTGTTTACAAAAGTTAAGTCAAGCTCTATGTGAACTTAACTCTGAAACAACTATTAGATTTAAATTACTGTAAGACCACAGACAGCCTAAGTTTCACACAAAAACACTTAACCTTAAGTCTAAGTCTGGGCTACCTTATTTTCGATAAAATGACCCCCAGATACAAACACTGTAAATCTTAGCTAGCTAGGTTGAACACAAAAACAGTGTGGAACTGTTAACAGCTAGAAATATTTTTACAAGTAGAAAAGACATCAGGCTACCTAAATAGGGCCAGAGATCTTGAATACTCACTGAATCCAATCCCTGTGCTCCATAATTTGAGATGCTTGCTATCAGTACAGTGAAATTGGTTTTGGAAGTCAAATATTAGTGTAGGATTTTTTTTCCCACAAAAAATGGGTGCAGGACACATACAAATAAAAAATAGAACTAAAAGCAGTAGTTTTTTGTCCAATGGAATTTTTTTCTCCACAAGGGCACAATTTCAACAACGTTGTTAGCAAACTCTCTAGTATCTCAGAACACCCTTTCCCTTATCAAATAATATGACTAATTTTGTCAGTGTTTGATATTAAGTCTTTGTTTACAAAAGTTAAGTCAAGCTCTATGTGAACTTAACTCTGAAACAACTATTAGATTTAAATTACTGTAAGACCACAGACAGCCTAAGTTTCACACAAAAACACTTAACCTTAAGTCTAAGTCTGGGCTACCTTATTTTCGATAAAATGACCCCCAGATACAAACACTGTAAATCTTAGCTAGCTAGGTTGAACACAAAAACAGTGTGGAACTGTTAACAGCTAGAAATATTTTTACAAGTAGAAAAGACATCAGGCTACCTAAATAGGGCCAGAGATCTTGAATACTCACTGAATCCAATCCCTGTGCTCCATAATTTGAGATGCTTGCTATCAGTACAGTGAAATTGGTTTTGGAAGTCAAATATTAGTGTAGGATTTTTTTTCCCACAAAAAATGGGTGCAGGACACATACAAATAAAAAATAGAACTAAAAGCAGTAGTTTTTTGTCCAATGGAATTTTTTTCTCCACAAGGGCACAATTTCCATTATTGCATGGGAAAATCTCGGGAACAAAGCCCGCAAACATCCACATGCACAGTGAGAATGTTCCCTTTAACCCCCTTACACACATTAAATTATTACTGCTCTAAATGTACATTATGAAAAGTTTTCGTTTCTCCTCTGTCAAAACATAAATTAACAATGATTACATTAACATAGAACACATGTGTACACCTCAGGAAACAGGCTATGCACATGATTAATGCTCGACGATAGGAGAGGGTTATTGTAATCAGTTTGTTTCTGTCTGTCTGTCTGTCTGTGCACCGTTTTGCCCTCATAGCTCAAAAACTATGACCTCAATCTCTCTCAAATTTGGTGGGCAGGTATTTCATGGGGTACAGACGGATTCTTCCAAATTTGGTGTAATTTGTTTAAAAATTAAAGTCAGCAGAGAGTTTTTCTTATTTTTAATTGGGAATACACAGTGAAACTGCATCTCTTCATCACTTACGTAAAAAATCAATATTTTGCTTTCTGATGTCATTATACTTAATGATGTCACAATGCAATTCTCATTATGAAGTCACAAACCTAGCTTGTGATACTTGCTGTCTTTAAGTAAAAATATTTCTTCTCATTTTATGTCTTGAAATTGACACAGATAATAAAGAGGGGGGTGGTATAGTCATCATTTTTATTAATTATTATTTCTGTTTTTATTTTCTCTTTTTTTCTTTCAATTCCTTGACAGTCCATCACAAAAATTTACCATCAGTGATTTTCAACAAGAAGTGACTTTAAAGCTATATTTTACCTCTACCAGCAGTTTATGTTTTTGGGTTCAAATTGTTTGTCTCTTTGTCTGTCTGTTTTTTGATGTTTAGATTACTCAAGAATTAATGAACAGATCTTTATTAAAAAAATTTTGCGGGTAGGACCTGGCCAAAGGAAGAAGTTACGAAAAGAAAGATCTGGATCTTATTTTGGATACAAAAATTCAAGAATTTTCAGAGGTCCCATTTCAATGTATTTTTAATGAATTTGGCTTTCTACTTGATATTTCTTCAAAAATTTATTTACATGTTTGGTTTTATTTTATTGTCGTCCTTACAATACTTTATATCACTTGGGTCACATGGAGTCGAGTGTTTTGCTCTCTCTGAGTGCATCTTGTTTTGTGTATGTAACAGGCAAACTGTGTAATCAACATCAACTCTAGATCTTGACCAATGTCAATCTGTCATAGTGTTGTTTTTCTTGTATGGCTGTTTCTTCTTCTCATTTGTCTTTAAGGTTCTGCAGAACATGCTGTGTGGCAACCTTACTCGGCTACAATGGATATTTTGTGTAATCAACTATTCTGATATAGCTTGTTGCTGTAGGCCCTGGGTAGTTGCTCCTGGGGTTTGTCAGTCTATTAAAGTTTGTTTCAATAAGGTACAATTGATATTTTATGTAATTACCTATTCATACATAGCTTGTTGCTGTAGGACCCTGTGTAGTTGTTCCACTACCATACTGTCGGGTAAGTGTAGGTTATTTTAATAAAATAAGCAAAGTGTACCTGACAATTGATCATCCAGGTACTAATTTCCTATAGTGTCACCTTGCCTTAAGTTCTACTAGATGTGATGGACTATACACCTCTTCATAATTTGGTTGTAACAATAACACTCCATCAAGCAGGTAGTGTGCTTTGTTCTTCCAAAACACCATGTTTTAAGATAACAAATGAACAATGTTTCCATCCTCCGTTACTCTGTCTTTTTCCTATCCTTGCTGGCAGTGCACATTAATATTTCAAACTCCTAACTATTGGAGCTGAAACAAAAATATATATTTATACTACCCACCAAAGATATTGAATATTTTTAGCTAACTCATTGTCAGGAATTTAAACCCTTCCTCCCAGACAGTCGCTTGTTCAGACCACTACCTGACAACTGGTTCTATCCGCTTACCAGCTCGTTTACACCTCTCCCAAGACTGACAAGATGTACATCCTGAAAATGAATTATCTGATTTGGAAAAAACATGCTATTATATAGGCATACACTAATATTTACTTACATTAAGATTTAACTCTTTCAGTGAGAAGTTCAGGCCACCTTAAGTCAAGGTCACTTTATGTAAAGGATTGTGATAGTCTAAAAGATCGTTTTAGATGACCTTTAGATGGCTGCATTGATTCCATATTTTGAACTTAACCAGAAGTCTGGATAAGAAAGGCACGACTAACAAGTCACCTAGCGCAAATGATGGGTAAACGATGTTCATCAACACTTTATGCTAAGAAAAAGTGAAGATAAAAAAGACCCAAATTAGACTTGTCCATTCATTTGTACAAAGTTGCTGTAATGAAGGTAAAATATATTATTGTACCCATCTGATGCTATCCAGTGGATACTATGGAGTACACATGAGTCCACTGCTGCCGCCACACTGTGTAGTGATTTTCTTGTTACACCTCTAGAGGGAAAGGTATTTTATAGGTAGAGTTGTCAGATTTGCAGGATATATTCATCATTACAAAATCTTGCCGGGGAATATTTTTGGCCTCATTTTGAAAAACAAGATGGCCGCTATGAGCTTTTCTTTGAAGGTTATTAAGGAGTTTTTGCACATTCTGAGGCTTTTTCTTATCAGTAGAAAAATGAATCTCTTCCAGATTGCTATCTGTAATAGAAAAATGATCCCTTTGTAGCCTACAGACATTTGACCTTGAAGCTTGTCCTTCAAGGTCAGCCCTCGACTCCTAAAATGCCCCAGCAAGTCTAATTTCTGGCAACTTATAAATTGCTTATAGCAACAACATTTGAATTAACAAATTGGGGGAGGTCTGTGGGGTTTTTGCTTTAATAATTTTATCTTAGTTTCTTATGTCCCTGATATTTTTCATGCTATTGTAGATCGAGGTCCACAGCTAAGTGAGTAATAGTCCTAGTAGCTACTTTAGGAAAATTGCTTATAACCCCAAATAATGACTGCATTTATGACATTTTACTAAAATATGTTGTTCAGCTACAACTATTCAATTTAGCGGGGGGGTTTATCACATCTGTTCTTCAACTACTTTTGATGTTCTGTGTCATGACAAATTTTGAGAGCTGTAGCTATAATGGCAAATGAGTAGTAGCTACATTGACCGTTTGGTAATACGTAAATCAGTTGTAACTTCAAAAGCATTAAATTTGGAGGTTTTTCATCTAATATGTTGTTCATCTACTTTCTGATGATCCGTGTCATAACAAATTTTCAGAACTGTAGCTCCAGTGGTAACTCAGTAATAGCTACCTCGACATTTGCCAGTGAGCAATGTCTAATACTCCTCTAGGACTGTCAACTTGAATTTTTACTGAAATGGAAATTTTCTTTATCTCAAAACTGTTGATAGTGTGTTTTATTATTTTATAAAAACAACAATGATAATCCACAAAATCTTCAATATATTTGGAATTATTGAAAGTGTGTGCTAACCTATACCAACTGTGACTCATGTGTGTACACTGATACCAGAATACATTACCGTAAGGTATCTAAATTTCAGTCATTTGATCTACATCCATCTTCTTTTGAGATTAGAACACTTGTTCTTAACAGTTATTTACGAAACTGATAAGTCAAAGTTAATGTCCATTGAGATGACTGATAGTCCTTACACTGACAAGGTTATTTGTACATCTATGTGGTTTTACATGTGGTACAAAGATATTTAAATGCCAAAATTGATATCAATGGTGGACTATATTGATATCTAGCAGTTGATCTCTGCATTAATCTGCCAGAATAGTGACCATATCTGCAAATTTGGTATTGTTTTAAGTTTTGCCTTTTTGACCTCCTTAATGGTGGTTCAGGAAGTTTCTGTTTGGACAAGTCTGGAGCTGCTTGTCCAGAGCTGAAGTCTCAGGTTTTGCACTGTGATGTGGCCCAGTTTCTTCTGACCTTGTTAGGTTGACATAGTCTTCCAGATATTCATCACTTTCCAAGTCCATTGAAGTTTCTTTTGTTTTAAGTAAATCACGTCTGTTTTGTCGATATTCCTTGTTTCCTGCCACAATAATGTAGGAGCAAGGTTCTTGTGCAGCCTTTTTGACAACTGATAATTTCTTGTATCCATCTTTAGTATAGATCCTAACTACATCACCTTTTTTCAAATCCGGGAGATTCTTTGCTGTCTTGTCATGGTGGTACTTCTTGGTTAACCTGAGTTTTCGTAGCTTTTGTGGTATATGCTTTGGTACATTTGGCATGAGGGCTTTCAATGTTTCAGGTAATTTGGATCGTAGTTTTCTTGACTATAGGCGTTCTGCAGGTGATTTCAAATTATTTTCCCTTGGTTTGTTCCTGAGGTTGAGTAAGGCAATTGCAAAGTCAGTTCCTTCCTCATAGCACTTTGACAATAACAACTTTGCTCTTTTGACTCCCAGTTCTGCCAGAGAATTGGATTGGTGATATTCAGGGCTGCTGGTTCTGTGTACAATACCCCAGTCTCTGCAGAAATCTTTGAATTCTTGACTAGTCAAGTTAGGTGCTGAATCAGAGGAGAGGCTTGCTGGTATGCCAAATCTGCTGAAATGAGGCTTAAGCTTGTTGATGATGCTGCTTGACTTTAATGCATGGAGCTCATCTATCTCAAACCAACCAAAGTAGCTATCAACTATAACTAAATAGTCTTTCCCATGCCATTCAAATAGATCAATTCCAACTACATCCCATGGTAGTTGAGGAACAGGAAATGATTTCAGCGGCTGTTTCTGCTGATAAGGTTTATGTGCTGCACAAATTGCACTCGTTTCCACCCAATTTTTTTATATCTGTTGATGGTGTCCCAAAATACGCATTCCTTTGCCCGTCGCAGTGTTGCTTCTACACCAACATGTGGGCTGTGTAGTTGTTGTAGGATGTTCTTACGCATACTTTCTGGGATGACAATACGATTGGCCTTGTATATTATACTGTTGTCACAGACCAATTCATGCCGTAGTGGAAAGTAACCCCGGAGGCTTTTTGGAACATCATGTCTGTGATTTGGCCATCCATTATTGATAAACTTGATCAATGTTTGAGGGTGCTATCTTCCATAATTGCCTGGCATATTTCCTTTGTTTTTGTCTGTGTGACATTAGTAACACATAGCACATCATATTCATCTTCATCTGGACTGCCAGATACAGGTATATATGCCCTTGAAAGAGTGTCGCTGATCAGCATTTGATTAGTACTTTTGTACACCAATTTCAGATCAAACCCTTGTAATTTCAGGATCATCTTTTGCAAGCTAGCTGGAGCTTCACAGATTGGTTTCTTCAAAATAGTAACCAATGGTTCGTGATCTGTTTCAACAGTTACTGTCGTACCATAAATGTAATGTCAAAACTTTTGCGTGGCAAACACGATCGCCAGTAATTCATTTTGGTGTTAAGTTACACTCTTTCAGTAGAACTCTTCTGAATTGTTCAGAAACTAAACCAGATATGAATCTGTCACAAATAAGTTCATCTTGGAGGTTGCTAAACTCACATGTTTTGGCCTTTAATTTCAAGTCAGTTACATAGGCATCGACTGACTCACCCTGCTTCTGGTCTCTCGTGAAGAAGATGTGTCTTGCCATTGACACATTATTTTGAGGATTACATAATTCACGAAATTATTTTAGAAGGACCTTGACATCATCCTTTGTTTCTTTTTCTTGTATAATTCTATCTCCATCTTTGACTTCATCTTTGTACTCGAAGTTTCTGGCTCTCTTGATAGCCTCTGGTCCTGCCAAGTTTAACAATGTGTAAGGCTTGACTTTATCATCCTTGTCGTGTAGGGCTGCATAGGAGTAAATTTCAAATTCCTCCTCGAAAATGTTCCAGTTTTGAGCAACATTGCCCTCAAAAGATAATTCAGCAGGCTTGCGGAGACCTCCTTCTGCCATGATGACACAAAACAGTTGTATGAAGTTTGGGTCAGAAAGAAAGGCTACTATGCAGTTGAACACAACTGTGTCTGTAGAACACACACTCCAATACACACACACACAAAACACTGTTATGTGTAATAGGATCTGTATGCTGGTTGAAACCACAGGATAGGAAACACAGCGTTGGCTGCCTACACAGTGTGTACACCAAGCTGCTACTCAGTCCTTGTGTGTAGGACTGTACTGATGAGTGAACATGTGATATCCACGAGGTTTACTGACATCCTTTGTTTCAGTGTATAGTCAGTGCTATAACTTTCAAGACTAGATTAAACCATAAACTATCCTTTGTTTCAGTGGTCTTTGTGTCCAGTTGATGCTTCTGACACCATGTTGATAGTGTGTCTTATTATTTTATAAAAACAACAATGATAATCCACAAAATCTTCAATTTATTTGGAATTATTGAAAGTGTGTGCTAACCTATACCAATTTGACTCGTGTGTACACTGATACCAGAATACATTACCATAAGGTATCTAAATTTCAGTCATTTGATCTACAAAAACCATATGAGATACAGCGATTATAGGCAAATTTTGGACCTCCATGGTACTGGCTAGACTACCCGTATAGGACCTCAGAAAAATTTTGACTTTTCCAACTTTTAACTCCCATCTTGAATTTTGACAATAATGTCATTTATCCAAAAAACTGTAACAGATCGATTTTAGACAAATATTGTCTGCATTAGATAATAAGGAATACGCCTTTAATGTCTGAATAATTCAGCATTTTCTTAATTTCAGCCGCAAACTTGAAAAATGCCATTTGTCTTCAAAACCATGTTAATTGTCTTTTTCTGTTGGATACATCTTGCATCTGGCCACAGATACGTCCTTAGTCTCATTTTGTCATGACACATTCTCTTGCATTTCCAATGAAGAAATTCACGTTTGATGAAAATAGAAGATATCTGATGAATTTGGATGATATATTTTGTTTCAGCATTGTTTTGTTATGACAATAAAAAGGCCTGATTTATCTGTGATGTTCTGCAACTATAAATTAATTTATTTTCCCTTTTGTCACTTTACATATAGATAATAGAAACATGGTCACACCTGTTTCCAGAGAAACAAAGGCATGCATAGACAATTACGTCATAGAAGTTTCTTCATACAAATGTTTTCTTGTTGAAACAGTGAAGAATCTGCATGCAAAGATATTCTGTATTGCACTTGTTCTTCTCTCTTCAGGGGGATAAAACGTGTAATGTACAAAATGTTGAAATTTTGTCTGTGTATCACATTTTGCTTTTATATATTCCTCCACAGAGATGCAAATGGAAAATGCTCAAGATATTTCAAAGTTAAAGCAAGTCTGAAATACAAATCTGTTGGTAAATACTTTTCATTTACTTCTAAAAAAAACCCACATGTGAACAACATGCTGAACGGTTCTGGTACAATTTTTAAAGGTCCTGCGGGGAAAAATGTTAAAGTAGGAATACGAGGTATGTATGATAGTTTAACATATCTTAATGGCATGATCAACAAGTATTAATAGAATGACATTTTTTGTCTCCTCTGATTGTTTCGGTTTGTCAGTATTTTGAAAATATGTTATAAATTAAAATTTTTGTGTAATATATGAAAAACTCCTACACCTTACATTTTTAGCTTGGACAGAATTTTAAAACTGTAAAGTGTATGATGTTGACACAGTAGGCGTATTTCACAACCATAATCCGGATTATGAATCCGTTGATGTACCTCAGAAGGTAGATCAATGGATTCAGAATCACTAGATTACCCATATTGCTTTGCAAAATAATGGTGGCCAATTGTGCCAGCAGATTTTAAAAATTTAGTGATTTTAGTGATTTTTATTTAATGGTTTATCCTTTTTTTATTTGGATTCAGTATTTGAGAAAATTGCATTTCACGATTTTCACAGAATATGGTTGTGAAATACACTTAGTGTAGGAACAGAGGTAAGGAGTTGTAAGTGTCCACATTGTGGTGTGACCTTGATCTTGCCATAATGACCTTGACTTTTAAAATCATAACTTCTTTTAGTTTACTAATTTTAACTGTCATCTTGCTATTGTCTTATTTTAATACTTGGTCTTTGAATAATTTTTTCTGTCTTAAGCATTTCGTTCACACCTTTACATAACATACCCCATCTGTTCTGAAAGGCAACTGGTCTTTGTACTGTTTCATCTCTTCTACATTTTATGGAGGCCATTACTGTTTCCCCAGGCTGTTGAGTACGAACATCTATGATGCTATTTTTAAATGATAAAATAAAAATATTTTCCCCAAGTTACCTTTTTTCACAGTAGAAATTGAATTGCAATAAGGCCCACAACAAGGGTTTATCGATACTTCACTTTCTAGTCTCTAACATAAAAGTAATGATTTTTTGCACTGGCTTTTTCAACTCACCGAAAAAGTCGACCATTTGAGAAACCCATAAAGGAGCCATTCATGAGTACAAGGACACTTTAGAAGAGTTTTAACGGATGTATCTTGTACTGACTACCTTATTAACATACATCAAAAGTTTTCTGAACCAAATACTACCCAGCGGGTACAGACCTTTGAAAATATGTTGATTGGGTTGAAAATTGATCCTACAATGGTTGTAAACTTTTTCAACAGTAAATCCAAGTTTGATTTCTGACAGGAAAAAGTAGTCGTATTTTGAAACCAAAATATATTATACACAGGAAAATGTATGGCATGAAAATGTTAATTGTGTACCTTCCCCAGAAGTGGTGAGCCTTTAAAAAAGTAATAATAATAATAATTCTGAGCTAGATAATTTTGATTTATCCTTCTCAGTTCTTACACTGTATTTTTTATGTGTGATTTACCTCAAGAAATACTTTTTATTAGTAAGTTAATCACTCTATATTAACTATATATTTGGCTATGAAATTATCATAAAATTTCATATAATCATATTTTGTGTTATTATAGCAGCTCTAATCTCAAAGGATAACATAATATATATAATATATAATATTTACTTCATCTGCAGTAAAAAAGTAGCACATTGTTAGAACATCAAAATAATTAGTATTTAATTAATACATACATATTTATAAATATATGTGCTTCATTCGTTCCTATGTACAAGACAAATATATTTAGATAGAATAAGAAAATCACTTGTCACGACTCACAAGCATCATGAACCTAAGCTCTTAAGTTGTAACATTTCATCACTCTGAGAACACAACAGCTCAGTGGTATTATTGGAGCCCAACTTAGGAGTCAGCCCATCTTAAGATGGGCTATAGCCCAACTTAGGATCCTAAGTTGGGTAGCCTATCCTATGATGGGCCAGAGCATACCAGCCCAACTTAAGATAATAAAATTCAAGAATGAAAAATAAAAACTTGTGTACAAATTATAAGTTATGCTAATATTTTTTACCAAATCTTCAGATGAGATAAGCACAACAAATGTTAAATAATATTTTACAAATTTTACTGTATAATTTAAATATAAGTATTTAAATAAACTAGCATAGTTATATTCAATTTGATGATTAAAACCACCAGTGGAGGATGACATAATAAATTAATATCAAAATAGCTGGTTAATATTAAATTTTAGTTTTAAAATCATTTCTGAGTTTATTTATCTTAAGTTGGGCTAATATGCTCTAGCCCATCTTGAGATGGGCTTAGCCCATCTTAAAATAGGCTACCCAACTTAGGATCCTAAGTTGGGCTGTAACCCATCTTAAGATGGGCTGACTCCTAAGTTGGGCTCCAACAGTATCATGGGGTTCACATATTTATCTTATCGGTACTCCTTTGTTTTACTCACTCCTAGGTTTGTCACTGAGACTAATTACTGGCACTACCCCACACAATAGGATGTGTTTACTCTTTCTCAATAACATGTTGTGGGCTTGTCTAGAGTTAGGTCCACTCTTGTGTTTAAAGTTGAAAACTAATTTAGCTAGGCATCAGTGTGGTGAAGTTATACACAGCTTGGTTGTGTTTTTAAACTACATTCTAAAGATTAATATTTTGAAAGAGAGAAAGCAATATATAAGTTTGGATAAAATAATTAGACACAGAAAATGCCACTTCATAAATATTTAATTTGTTTAAAGATATTACCAAGAGTTCATCAGATTATTGAAATTGGATTATCCAATTATATGAACATAAAATAATGATGCTCAATGAATAAGCTATCATATATGCACGAATTAAATGGAAAATTACCATTTCACATATTATTATAAGAATTCAGCTATCCACATGAGAACCAACAGTTTGAGAAAATGAATGAGAAATACAAATATATAAATGCCATGACTCCATAGAAACTTATTCTGTTTCTGGAGTAGCATAGATTAAAACATTGAATCTAACTATAATTAATTTGCAGATTCAAAACATACTTCAACATTATTTCAGCCATTGGATTCAACCTAATTTCAGTGGTTGGCTATAACTAAAAACGGTTTACAAAATCTACGTGTATTTCAACCAGAATTCACCCATTCATTTCAACATGATTTCACCTGTTGGATGCATCTGAAAACGGTATGCAAAATCTGCATGTATTTCAACAAGATTTCACCCTTGTATTCAACCTGATTTCACCAGCAGATTTCAGCATGACTTCAGCTGTTGAATCCAGCTAAAAATGGTTTGCAAAATCCACACATATTTCAACCAGATGTCAACCATTGGTTTCAACCTGATTTCACCCAATGGTTTCAACATGATTTCACTCATTGCATGTAACTAAAATGTTCTGCAAACTCTACATGTATTTCAACCTGTTTTCACCGTTGGATTTAATCTGATTTCAAATTTGCATGCCTGCTGGGTAAGCTTAGGAGAGATGCTGCAAATGGCTTTTGAACAACTCAACACAAAAACGGGAAAGTCTATGTGATAAAAACATTTTAAATTTTGTAACACCTGACAGTATAAATGCTGGTTTGCTATAGTAGTAGGATTTATAGTAGGATTTATAGAACACAAAATTGATACTAACCCAGCAGGCACAGGTCCAATTCTTGACATCATGTTTTGGTCATGTTAGTGTATGACATCAACTAACCATCAGTCAGACATGATTTAAGGTGGTCATGTCATCTGACACAAATCTGACATCCCCTTTATGTGACATGACATGACTTACCTACAATATCAACTAGATGTCAAAATGATTACCAGACCTAACGTGATCTTATTATCCTATTCAATGACATAAAATTGACACCATCCCAACATGACTCTGTGTAGTCATGTCAAATGATGAGAATATGATTTTCGAATAATATGATGTGACATGATATTCTACTCGGGCATTGTTTCTGACATCTTAGTGATATTAATGTGATGTCACTTTGTTAAAACATTTAAAGTGGAGTATCATCATATCGTTTGAGATCAGATTGACATTAGTATTCTACAAGTTTATGATGTCATTTTTTATGAATATTACCAATAAATTGTATGGATGTCTAAATGATGTCTAAGTCGGAAAAATTTATCTAGCCTGTGTTAAGTCAAAGTTGGGTTTCACATCCTGTAAAATAGCCAGGGTCATATTAGGACAGACCCTCAGCTTTTTCACATGAGTAGGGGCAAACCCAGGCAGAGGTGACAATCTATGATTAGATGCTGAACCTACTAACCAACTTGGCCTCTAGTCAATCTGTGTGATTTTCTTTGACAGAAATAATTAATTTTTTGGTATAGACAAAACAGTTATGTTTAAAACTGTAACTAAAATGCTGTGTGACAGCAAAAATCTTCAAGAAATATGTTGATTTCCATACAAATGTACACTTTAGTGTTTGCAACCAAGCCAAAGATTGAATAAATAAAGAAAAACAGTTTTAAAAAAAGTACTTCTAATATTCAAACTTTTGTACCCATAATTTGTATCATTACACGTGGTATAAATTTCCCAACTTCTTCACAGATGACATTTATTATTTGCTCCCATGGAATAATTTGTGTAGTACATGGAAATGATTTTAAGCTGTATCAGGTGAGTGTACATAAATGGCAGTTGTATATTAGGAGTTTGAGCAATGTAATACAATATAAATTATGAAAACAATTTTTTTTAACCAAATATGTATTACTGAAAAATGGTTTAAGCACTTGCATAATGATGTCAATCAGATTTTTTAATCAGTACATCAAAGTGATGTCGGCTTCTGATGTCATATAGACATGAAAGTCAATCCAAATTGGGCCATCATATTGATGTCTTATGCTGATATCAAATTTATAATCGGCTACTAGATGTCATTTTTATGGCTTGTGGAGATGTCAAATAGACTAGGTCACTAAAGATCTATTTGACATTTAATATATGATGTCATTTCGAATTTCAAATAAGCATGAGTTTCTGATGTCATACCCAGTGTCTTTTTGATTTCTTTTTGATATCCTATTGCCTGCTATGAATCCTCTTCCAAGAAGGGAGAGTCCAGGGACAAGTATGGGTCAACATCTAAAAAGCACCCGCCAGGGTATAATTAAGGTGGGGGGTATGCCAGCCTAAACAAGTGAGTCTTTAGTTGGCTTCTGAAATCATCTATTGTTTGCTGAGATCTGACAGGCTGGCAGCTTGTTCCATTCAGCTGGTGCGGCTACTGCAAAGCCACGGCTGCCTATTTGCTTCTTAGGGTGGATTGAGGAGACAGCCTATTGCTGCGAGTGAGACTGCCCGATCTAATTAAAGCTACTTAAAGAGGATGCGATGTTGAATTGGGAGCCAGTGGGGTTTTTTCAAAAAGGGTGTAACATGACTCATTTTGTCAAGTCTGAAGATGATGCGGGAAAAAGCATTCTCAACTCTCTGTAGTTTGGCTATGTTGGACTTGCTTACCCCATAGAGTAAAGAGTTACAGTAGTCTAGACGACTACTGACCATAGCATTTGCCAGAAGTATTGCAGTCTCAACACCAAGGAATTCGTCACAAATCACAAAGATGATAGTAACATGCTCGGCAAACCTTGGCAACATGATTATCAAAGGAGTTGTCCGAGTTGAAAATACCCAGATTCTTTACTTGCACCGACGGAGAGATATTGTTTTGGAGGTGTGGAACAGGGAAATTTGGTGTAAGCGACTCTCTGATGGCTTTTTCACCTACAATGATAAATTCGTTTTTTTTTCTGGGTTTAGTTTTAGTTTGACACCGTCCATCCACTCCTGTACAGACTTGAGACACTCAGTCAGCTCTTCCATTCTAGAATCAAAGTTCCTGGAGTCAACTGCTAGGTAGATCTGGGTGTCATCGGCAGATAGGTGATGAGTAACATTGAATTTTGAGATAATTTGATGGAGGGGACGAGTGTAGAGGGTGAAAAGGAGAGGACCCAGTACGGAGCCTTGGGGGACTCCGAAAGGGAGAATTACCGCCTCAGAGAAACTATCACCTATTTTAATTTTTTGTTTACGGTTTGAAAGATACGATTTGATCCACAACAAAACAGTACCATCCAGACCAAACCAGTCATGCAAGCAGTCATATAAAAGAGAATGATCAATCGTATCAAATGCTGCCGATAGGTCTAATAATGTTAGAGCCACTGCCTTTCCTGAGTCCACTGAGCAAGCTATATCATTTTGAATCTTCAACAATGCAGTTTCAGTGGAGTGGGAACTCTTATAAGCAGACTAGTTGACATTTAAGAGCCCCTCGCACGAAATAAATTCATTTAGCTGCTTTGCCACCACCTTCTCAATAAGTTTTGATATAAAGCTGAGGTTTGACACCGGCCTATAGTTTTTGAGGATATTTCTATCAAGGCTCGGCTTTTGATTTGGGTGACATATGCCATCTTAAAACAGTTGGGGAAACTAACTTCTTTGATTGAATAATTTACAACTTTAGTGATGGGGGTGATAATAATATCAGCACACTCCTTGACCAGTGACGTCGGAATCGGGTCAAGGTCACACGATTTGGATGGCGAGGACTTCAGAATTTTGAGTAGGTCTTCCTCGGACACAGGTGTGAAAGAGGACAGAGTATTTTTAGTGGGGTTGGGTCTAGTGACTAAAGATGGTATTGATGATTGCAGTGTGGATCTTATTTTAAGGATTTTGTCATAGAAGAACTTGCAGAAAGTGTTCGCAAGGTCAGTTTTATTTGTGTGGTCTGGTAGAACAGCATCAGAGGACCTTTGTAAAAAATTTTTTGAAACAGTTCCACAAAGCCTTAGGATTTCCTTGGTTTTCAGCCACAATGTTGGAATAATGATTGCATTTGGACTTCTCAAGGAGGAAATTACAGTGATTGATTGCAGCCCTGCTACGATTACTGGCTGAGTTTTCATGACGTCATGCCCGCTCATATTTCCTGTCGAGTCATTTTGCCTTGAGGATGTCACAGTTCATGAAACCAGTCTCGGCATGTCTTATTATATCTTTCTTCTTGATAGGGGCATGCTTGTCAAGGAGGCTTCTCAAAGTTTTGATGACTGAGAAGATTGGCAGTTTTATACAGGCATCTAATGAGGTCAGATTTGAGGATATCCATTCTAAAATCTAAGATTTATCTTGTGAATTTTACGGATGGGAACACGTTGAAAGTTACAGGATTCTCTGACAGGGAAGGTAAAGCTGAACATGATTGCCTGGTGGTCTGATAATCCCCCAATAACTTTGGGACTGATGGCCCAGGAGAAGGAATCCCTCACACATAGAGCATCCAAAATATGACCCTGAATATGTGTGGGTGTATTGACAAGTTGTGTAAAACTAAATTGCTCGAGGATATCATAAAATTTCAATGCCCAGGTGTCATCCAGACAGATGCCCAGGTGTTGATCCAGATGAAAATTAAGATCACCAAGGAGAATATTTTCACAACCTGACAAAGGAGCACCTTTGAGGAACATGCCCAAAAAATTTGTCCAGGAACTGCAACTTTGAGAGATTTGGGGGCCTATAGATTACATGAAATATAACATCTTTAGCACCCTCAGTGCTAATCTGAATGGAGGTGCTTTCAAAAGCTTGATAATTGTTTTTTTGAAACTTGCTCAAAACTCAGGTCCTACTTGATATAAAAAAGCCAACTCCACCCCCTTTCTTGACATTTCGAGGTACATGAGTGAACTTATAACCAGGAGGGGTGATACTAGAGATAAAACTTTCAGTATCCTCTGGCCTAAGCCATGTCTCAGTGACAGCTATAAGATCAGCATTGTTATCTTTGATGAACTCCAGAAAGGAAGCCGATTTATTTCTGATAGATCTAATGTTGAGAAGACAACCATTAAGAGATCTAGAAACAGGGCCTAGATTGAGAATGATATCACCCGAAAGAGCTAGGAGCAATGATGTCCACAGACTTTCATTCTGGAAACTATGTGTCACCCTTCGACAGTCACCCTGGTAAGCCAGATAGGCACAATTGATGCCATCTATACATGGGTGAATCCCCGACTCAATTATCACAGGATGGCCTGAGTGCATTATAAATTCAGATGAGTAACAGACTGTGATGCCGCTCAATATGAGGTAGACAGCAAAATGCAAGAAGTGCATTTTTGAGAATCTTGTAAGTAAATGTATATATGACTAAAAAAAATGTATGACTAAGAGCAAAGTATGAAATGATGACAAATCTACTTTGTGGGTTAGTTGAAAGAAAAGTGCATTGCCAGACCAACAGAGGCCAAAAATTAAAAATTTAGAAAAGGTGCACTTACCTTCCCTATGTACAAATCTTTCTTTCGCAATGGAGCCAAAAGAGTAAGTTGTAATGGATTGTAAAAGTAGGAAAAGATTAGTGCATATTTATGAAGTGACTTTGGTCAAACAAAAATTTTGGTATGGATGGTTAATCAGGGCTATTAATTTGGTTATTGTATATCTGGGCTTTGTATGTAATACGTACAGTTTATTTGGTTGTTGGTCAAACAAACATTGTGGTATGGATGGTCAATCAGGGCTATTAATTTGGTTATTATATATCTGGGCTTTGTATGTGATACGTACAGTTTATTTGGATGTTAAGTGAAAACAATAGAAAGGAAGGCAGGTATTGATGGTATATGTGGGTTTTACATTTAAAATTATATGTTTGGTTATTGTATATCAGGGCTTTGTATATAATAGAGTTAATTTGGTTGTTTTGAGAAACAATAGAAAAGAACCGTGGGAATTATCGGGTGGGCGATAATACCCGTTTACAATTTCACAATGTTTAGGGATAATATACACTTATAATCTCTTTATTTCACCAAGATGTTTTCATAACTGATATAATGTGACAAATAATGAGCTTTACAGGCAACTTTCTATGGTTAAAATGAGCATAGACCTTTCCATAGGCCACGCCCACTTCCTGGTTTATCGTATTTTTGTCAGACCTTGTCTGACAAACAAATGGCAAAAATGACGGGAGATCAAACGTAAACATTGAGTATTTCGAGATATATGAGAACAGACATGTGTTATAAATATTTGTATGGAGCTTAAAATAAGAAATTATATAATAAAAAATATTTGTTTTATTCCCAGTAAACATTACAAACGTTTATAAACGTTTATAAACCTAACTATCAACGGTTTAGATTAGGTTTAAAATGATGGGTCCCTAAACGTTTGCCTATAAATGTTTATAAATGTTTAAGCATAAACGTTTATAAACGTTTATATATAAACGTTTCTAAATGTTTATACACGTGTTTAAAATCTGGAGAAATATTTCTGTAAGTATATCTTGCTGTATCACTGTTGTTTGAAGCCATCATTACATTCTAAGTAGATATATAGAAGTATATAATATAATTTGATATTATATACTTTTATATCTCTACTTGCAATATAATGATGGCTTCAAACAACAGTGATACAGCAAGTTATAGTAACAGAAATATTTTTCCAGTTTCTCTCAAAATGGCTGTGCTGATGTCATCATCCCAACTGAAAGTGAGGTTAAGATATTTTAACCCTTTGTAAAGGTTTAAAAATGTTTATAAACATTTATAAACCAAACTAAAGTTGCTGAAACATTTATAAACCCTTAATATTGAATAATTGTCAATATTTAGGTTTATATTTGGTTTAAAAAACGTTTTTAGGTTTACTAAACATTTATAAACGTTTGTAATGTTTACTGGGTTGTGACAAAAATTTGAAAATAAATAAATAAACAGTTTATTAATCAAAACAAATCCTCGTGCATTGCAATAATATGTAAACAATGGCAGCTTGGGGTCATATATATTCATTGCGGACATTTTAAAGTAGGTAGGATTGATGATATAATTTTTTTATCAAATTATACTGTGGTTTCTTTTTATTCCATTATCAGAAAGTAATAATATTTACAAATATGTCCCTAAAAATGGCCACATTTTTGTAATTCAAAATGGCGCCTATGAAAATCGGAGGAAATGATTGGTTGTTGCTATTGTAGTAAACAGGATGTTTGCCGATTTGCAGTATTTTGATTGATGTCGTGGAAAGGTCTATTTAAAACCGCATCGTAAAAACGTCTACCCTGGCGAATGCTAAAGGTCATTGATAATATGCTCTAATATTTTAGTCATGTATGTTTTTGTTGGGAAGGAATTTAAATCAACATACTATCTTTGATGAACTACAAAAACGAGCATGCTTTGTAAAGGGGCCAGTCATATCTCCACGAAAAATGCAGTTAACAGAAACGTGACCAACTTGTTCTGTAAACATATACAACAGTGTTTCTAAAACTTGGAAATCGGCTCGTAAAGTACTCATTCCTGAGAAAACAACATTCAAATAACCTTCACAGATATACACCATTTTTGGTGTCATAAATATAAATAGGGTACATTAACAACTTATTAATATTATTAATGAGTATAGAAAATATAAAGTCAAAGAATGTCGTGGGATTTCCTAACAGAAGTTAAAAATAGAAATAATCATGTAGAAAGGTCGTAATATTTAACAATGTTCAAAAAACATTTTACAAATAAAAATGTTGTTAGAACACTAAGTATCTAATGTGGAAACATCTACTCAGTTTTATTTTGCAGCATTTCCAAAGGCGATTTGAAATTTTTTAGATAGGGGTAAGTGAACATAAGGAAGCTACCCTCTCACCGACGCCTATTTACTGCATTTAATACAAAGCACCTTTATTCTTTGGATATTTACATGATCGGGTTACAAAACACACTGTGTAACCTCACTAACAATGTTTACCCACTTCTGTACACAAGTGCTGCCTTTCTGTGAATACTTAAACAAATGTTGTAAAACCATTCTATATATATTTAGAAATATAATTTACAGCACATGTTCCCTTTTTTGTTTCATCTAAATCCATCAAGGAATATCGGGGATTTTAAGTTGGGAATTTCAAGTGAGAATAAATCATTTGTACACTAACATGATGTCGCAGAAGGTCCGTAATGTTTCAGCATTCTTATTACCCGTCAAACACTGGTCAAGTGACTTATATTGTTGTATTAATCATATACTGATATAATGACTTAATAAATTATAAATTGATCATATATTCTTACAGTTGACTGCACAAGACGTCATAGTGTATGTCATTTTAACATTCCACTGACATTTGATGTGAAGAAGCTGCAAATGAGCACAAAATGTGTGAGGAGGCTTTTTATGGGATTGGAGTCTGCTCCGTCTGAACCACGTGGATACAAAAATGATTATGAAACCTTTTGCTCTTGGACAGGAACAACATTTTCCACAGATTCAGTTAGTTTATCTTTAGTATTTTAACAACACTTGCCTCATTATTCCTTACTGATAGCTAAGGTGCTACTGTATATCTTCAAACTTGGGTGACATTTATATTTTCCTGCATACCAACAGCCTGCTGGTAGGAGTGATTCATATGAACATATGACTCTAAGTGTCAAAGATGTTTTACAAACAATCATTGCAAAAACTAGAAATGAACATTTTGACCCAGGGACAGTGGCATTTGATCACTTTTTCGCAGCTTTTTAGCAGTTTGGCATCTTATCAGAGGCTGTCATCTCAATGTGGGACTTAACCATGTGACCATGCTTTTCCAAATATGACCCTTGCTGTTGAACAGTATGTAAAGTCCAAAGTTTGAACTTTTGCTACATTACATAAACTGATATTTTGTCATGTTATAACTTTACTGTTTACATTGTGACTTGATTAACTCCACTCATCTGAAGAAATGTAATAAAATGCTTTAAAGGATTGAATTGGAATTCTAAGTTGAAGTTACATGTTCTTTGTTCAGGAGTATCATTGCCCTGTTGCCCAATAATATCCAAGATTATCACATTGGCTTACCCATGTTCGTCATAGGTGAGGGTCAAGGGTATTGTAATAAGCTATTAGTGTATGTGTGCATAACTTGAAAACTATGCAAAGGTCAAAGTTAGGGTTTTGATTCCCGTACAACAGTCAGGGTCAAACAGGGATAGGTTCTCGGCATAGTCACGTGCTAGGGTTGAACCCACGCAGAGATGACCATGTTATTTGATGCCAAACTTGCTAAACCACTAGGCCACTGAGGACTTTTATGGTATATCAGATTGGGTTTCATATTTTCACACAAGGTGGAGTCTCCCCCAGTTGTACGTCTGAACCCAAGACCAAAAGTGGAGAAATGATAAGAACACAATTTGCTGAATTTATTACACATGTTAATAAATACAATAAGTTATATAATAAGAATACATAACATTTAACAGCTTTAAACTGTCCAATTGTTACAGCAGCTACTGACTCTCACTTTGTAACACCTCAAGTATGAGGTCATAAATGACTAAAGTTAACATGAATTATAAACTCAAATCCCAAATGAATAGCTTCTTCAACTACAAGCTTTTTTTTACATATTTCACATAGTTCCTTTGAATCACAGCAAGGTCAAGATAAAGTTAAAAACTTCAGGGTTACTTTCTGAAGAAAGGTTCATAGGATTCATCTAATTCAAGCTCATCTGCCTGGTGCCAAAATGCTTGATTAATATCAATCAAGAAGAGAATTCCTAAAAGTGGACAGCTTAAGGGATCAAGAATGATATAGTGCAATGCCAAATCTGTAGAGGTCGATAGGGTCAGAGTGACTCGTCTCTATCCAAGACTTATTAAGAACGCACATCAACTCAACCAAGCCTTGCATATACTTAGCTCACCTTGCATATACTTAGCTTACTCTCTGAATCCCGCTTAATACTTTATGATGGTAACGGGTTGGTGGGTTTTAAATTTTTGCCCAATGCATATGTGTCTGTGTATTGTATTTAAATTTCAAATGGGATAGCGGTCCACCAGGATAAATTAATTGAGGCCTGACACCAAAGTAATTCGCTGGTCAGAGGTAGATGAAACAACTAAAAGCCAGTTTAATGTTCTGAGCAACTGCAGAAGCAGACACCTCTCACTGCCATGCTAATTCATGGCTCAGTCCTCCTCATAGATGATCCAGATCTCGAATTCACTATCCACTGATTTTTTTAGCAATATTCACATACATAACTCGCAAGCAGTTTATCAGGTCAGGGTAATATTTACAAAATTGGGAGTATCTGTTGCTTCATCCTTCTTGAAAGTGATCTGTATAAAAACAATACATACAAAGTAGTAATATGTACTTCTTAAATGGGGCCCTCTCAATCATGATAATGAATTCTGTTTCAGATAAAACTTACAAACTACTTACCAAGGGGCCAGAGTGGTAACACTGGCCTCCTGCCTCTGAGATCGGGGTTCGGTTCCCGGCCCAACCCCAAGTGGGAAAGCTGGTAGTTGCTTGCTGTTGTTTGGCAGTTTACAGACCAACTGAATGTACTGATTTCCTCTGCCCTTCCAACTACCCATCGTGATATGACCTATACAATGTGCTGAAAGCAACATTAAAACACAAAAAAATAAATAAATACAAACTACTTACCAGCTCATATAGAATTGTTTTTGTTACATATACACACTAAAACAGGCAGTATTTGAGGGAGAACAAACTCTCGCACGGGATCCAGAACCACATATTTGCAAACAAAAATCCTCAAAAGTTGATAGAAAAGCTTGTATTAAAGTAATTCCTCAATGGGATTAATAGTTTTTAACCCCAGCCCATAAAGGCTGGGGTTATAGTCGTTCCTTGCACCTTCTGGGCGGTGGCAGCAGGCATAATGCTTGTGGGTGTTCCACAGCCTAAGATCATTTACGGATTTTCACCAAATTTTCAAGGTATTGTTACCCTAAGAGGATCTAGAGCTGGTTAGGTTTTTGGGGATATCTGGCAACAACTGTTGCCATGGCAACACTTTTAAGATTTTTGGGTCTTGTTTGTGCGTGTTCCACATTAGAGGCCATAATGGCATGAGGTTTATGGGTGCTCTGATACATTTTGGATATTTCACAAGGATATACTGGTTTTTCAGTAGTAAAATATAGATCACATTGTTGATAAAAAGATAGTGACTCTGATGGATATATTTTAATCATTATTTAGTTTTGGATAGTTATGATAAGATTAATAGATTTTTTTTTATAAAACTGGTTAGAAAAACTGACATTATTCACTGTTGGTGGAGTGAATTGACATCTTTCAAGTGAAATGACATGCTTACTTAGCACTATTAATTGGTCTTCCATTTGAGGTGTAAACTGCTGGAAAACATGCCTGTGTGTAATGGCTTGCATGGGGAAGAATGCCCCCTCAGTACAAGGGGCAATAATGTGTACTTTATGCGAACTGGACTTGTGCAGCTTTTGTGAACATGAAAGACGAAAACTTTACGGAGCTCATGTGAGTGATGATTTGGCCAAGGAGTTTAATTTACTTAAGAAGAAGAAGAAGACAAAAGGTGATACCTCTGTCAAATGTATTCCTTCAAATAACTGACAGTCTAAGAAACATATTACCAGGCACTCAAGCTCCAAACTAGTCACTTCTACACTGTCTGGTGAACAAAGTATTAACCCTCTGCTGTCTTTTATCCTGTTTTCATTCAGCACTGGAACTGTGTCAAACATAGTGAAGGCTGTTGTGAATCATGTTTTACTTGAAGTGATTGACGAAGCCAAAGCACTTCTATGAAGTAAATATGACAACTCAGTTATTGGATCAGCTGAGAAGGGACAATGCAGTTTGTTCTGAAAATGAAGCCCATGTTCAAGATATCATTTGTGCATTGCAGAAACTGGACAGAGCAAACATTAGTCTTAATGTTGTAATACATGCAAATGACTTAGACATGATTCCACATTCTCATCTGGAAGAGCTCATGAATGTCTTTGTGATTGATCGTTTAAATAAAATCCAACAAAAGCTGACCAACATACAGGAAGCCTTTGACGTGCTTTGTGTTGAAAATATATCACTATGAAAGAACATATCCAGAGTAGGAGTGGGCTCAAACAGTGTCTGCATTAATAACCACTTCTAATATCAACAGGCCGCAATCTATTATTATCAATTTTGGAGAAAAAACACTTGTTTTGTTTCCTCTGCCTCTCATAAAAGAGCATGGGTTCAGCTCACTTGAACAACCTGGGGATGCCTTGCCATCTGCGGTTATATGTAGTAATCTCACAGCAGACACTACGACTAAACAAACGTCTGATTTAGATGAATTTTCCCTTCCCCAAAAATAATACAGTGAATAAATCGCAAAAAATCCAGGAATAACAATATAACTGGGAAAAACACCAACTCAAAATTCAAAGAGGCAGCAGAGCCTGTGAATGGTGTTTTCATTTATAGAGTACAACAAGGGACTACCCTTGCTGACCTAAAAGAACATGTGGCATCTCATGGGTTTAATGTAAGGGACATATCATAGTTGACAAAGGAAGGGTCTACAATCCTGTCATTTAAACTTTGTGTTCCTATGTCTGAGTTCAAGAGTCTTTTCAATGGGGACCTCTGGCCAACTGGAATTAGAATTTGGAATTTTTTTCCACCTCGGAACACTAATAAAGAACAGGCATCTTTCAAGAATGCATTAAATCATTGACATGAATCTCCCATTAATTTCAAGTTTATCACTTAAGGCCATGGATTAAATTAGTTAGAATATATAAATCATCTACTACAAGACTGTTATATTTAGTGCTGTTGCCCATTTAGCTGCACCTGCGGGCTGGGGTTCTTGCCTGCTGAGGCTGGCTATTTTTGAGTTATGAAGCTGATATTGTCAAAAGATACCCTGTAAAAATTATAGAGCCTTGATGTGTATCAGGAACATATTTAATATCAAATATGTGAATATACTTCATCTTGTATGATTTTTTTTAATCCTTACACCCTTGAAATAATATTTCAAGATTGGAAAGACATGTGGTTATGTCCATGTTTATAATTCGTTGATACTTATTTACTTGCATTGCTGATTAATGGATAGATGCACTAGATGTATCAAATAGGATAATGGAAAAATAAAACATAGTTGCTATAATTGTAGAGAGAAATTGGCAACTCCTCTGATTGGAAAAACATTAATGTGGAACTATTGAAATACACACTGTATTCATCAATATCAATTACTTTTGAGTTTGCCTCACAGTACCCTGGTTGTGAATATGTGGAGATTGAGAAGATGCTGATAAACTCATGTGGGGAAAGATGTCCAGGTTATTATTTGACTTTATGTTAAAAATTGTGGAGGTTCGAGTTCCACAAATGAAATTGCTGAAGACACGTCCTGGTGGTGCAGTGGTAACACTCTCGCTTCCCTCTTTTGAGGTCAGAATTCAAATCCCAACCTAACCTCATGTTGGAAAACTAGTATTTGCTTGCCATTGGTCGGCAGCACAAAACTTTGACCAACTGTATGTACTAATTTCCTCTGTTCTTCTAACTACCCGTCACAACATGACCAATAAGGCAATAAGTGTGTTATAAAACAATAACTAAATTTATCAACAAATATATTGTTAAATATACCAATACTGAAATTATGTGTCATAAATGGACACACATATACCATGTTTTACATTTATCCTGAAACGTTTGAATTTTAGAAAAATAGTCTATTGACTTTACATTTTGCTGCTGTGATAAAAGTTGGATTAAAACAACAAATGATCTCAAATATGTGAAAAGAATCTTTTATAGTCTTTAGTCTACCCCAGCATTACTTAATGGTTTATATTAATTATTGCCTAATAAATGTCATATAGCTCTATGAGTGGTTATTGTCTGCCCTCGGGTTAATATTATTATTTATAAAGTGTCTTGTAATCTGATTTCATCTGATTGGATTCACAGATTTAGCACCATGACAGTAAGGTAGACTAGTAAACTAGATTACCATTTGACGGGTAAACAACATAATTATTTTTCTCTTCTTTTTTGACAGGATAACAAGATGCTAATACTTTATGATTAAAAGGAAGAAGTATGATACATATTCCTATTTTTTGTCTTTATTTTAACATATCAGAAAAATAATTTAGTAGCCACTAAAGGTTCTGTTTTGAATTAATAAATTGGCGAGAAATAAAAAATGTTTATTGCAAATTTTTTTAAATATGTTTTACCCCACTTGTGTTTGTCGTACTATTTAAAACTATTTGCACATGATCCAGCAGTTTTGTGGGTGATTTATTTTGCACTGAATCCAAAAATCACAAATTTATAATTTGATATAAGTCAAGAGTGATGCCAAATTTCACTGAACCAGGTTATTGATTCGAAAATTCAATTTAAAACTTAACAATTTGTTTTTTTCTCTCTCTAATTTTCTCCTGGATTTTATTTTTAAAGTATCATGAAAACAACATGAATAATCACCTGTTATATATTACTTATTGTAGGTAACATAAGCAAAAAAGGTAATCTTAAAAAAGTAACATAATGGTGTCAGTATCCATTGACATCCATGCTGTTTGTCTTACGGTGTACCTATCTTGTCCACCTTGATATAATTCTTGTTTATTTATTATCAGGTGTCAAAAATGTGTGCCATTACACCAATAAGTATTTACTCTAAATGAGATCTCAAATACATATGTGAGTTTGAAAGTTTAATATATTTGGCAATATCTAAAGTTCAACAGTGTGACTTATCAACTTGTGTAGACACAATTATTTGAATGCCAGAAGCTTCAAACAGACTTTGATGAGTATTACTATGGATAACAGATATTCTGCCTTTAGCATACCACACAAATATCATGTGTGAAATGTGAGTTTGAAAGTTTAATATATTTGGCAATATCTAAAGTTCAACAGTGTGACTTATCAACTTGTGTAGACACAATTATTTGAATGCCAGAAGCTTCAAACAGACTTTGATGAGTATTACTATGGATAACAGATATTCTGCCTTTAGCATACCACACAAATATCATGTGTGAAATAAACTTTCATTTATTAAAAGATCTGGATTTGGAGTCTCTTGCTCAAAATATGAAACTCATTCACAATATATAAACTGGATTAACAATACTTTCTGACCATTAAATGGTACTGCTTGCTGGTCAGATATAAACTTTTTAATAAGTTTTACATGTGGAGAAGCATTTCAGGAACTAAAAAAATCAAAACAAATCACATAATGAAAATAGGTCAAGGACAGCCAACAAAACATTTCCAGCTGATAAAGTGACCAAAACACAGCAAGAGCTAGGTATATGGAATTTTTATCAGACTTCGAGGTTAAGTCCCTTTGAGCTGTCCCTCATCCACTGGGTAGTTATTCTGCAATTTGTCTACCAAGTAAGAAGTATTAATGTAATAAAATGGAAGATTTAATGGATAGATTGAAATTTTGTAAGTTTATACCTTACCTAGTGGACAAGGAGATTACCACCCTGTCATCAATACAACTGAAGGGGACCTGCTAAAGTAGGACATAAGTACCTTACTATATCTAGAGAGAGCTTCGGCCATAACTGCCACCTGGCAAGTGAGTAGGATACTACCAGTCGTGACAAGAGCTTAGCTCAGATTGTTTTTTACTAACATTTGATGAGACTGGCAGGGTGCCAGACATATGCATATTGCCCACTAGGTAAAGTATCAACTTCTAAAAATTTATTTTTTTTATTAATTTCCCATTTGCTGTCTTTTTAATTGGTTGATTTTCTCAATCATTTTAAAATTTGACATTTCAAATTTCCTCTTATCTTGGATGTTTCTGTTTATTTAGTATTGTTGTTATCTATGCTGTGATCTTGTCATCTAGTCATCATATTTTTCAAGTTCTGCATATGTGTGTTCGTGTTTTATCAAGGTAAACAGTGGTATCACTTCATTGCTGTGAAATATCTGATATGGTACTTACAAAACAGTTAATGCAGTTAAGACAGGAATTGAAAGACAGTATTTGAAAGAGATCAGCTTTTGTAAATGCTGCAACTATTACAGGAACTAAACTGGCAGAAACCACATTTCTTGTTACACAACTTTTGTTTCCAGTTTTGGACAAATATGACATGTTATGAAAAGGTAGATTTAATTTTTAATTTTTTTTTCAAAATGCCATATCTTAAACAATTGCGTCCATTTAAAACATCCCTCAAAAGCTGTTGGAGTTTTATGGCAGAAAAGTAAAACTTTCACTTTTCCCCCATCTCTACTTCCTCTCCCAATTTCTTGACAAAGGGTTAGAAATGTTTCTGTTAAACCACATATCACAATCAGGTACACATTAGTTACATTTATTCCCTAGCAAAAAGCCTCACTTGTGATAGCTACCCAAACACACCCATTACATCACAAAAACTTCAACAGAACGCTGGATTTGTCATATTCTGGACAGTCAGCATAATAGATATCTACACATTAATGCATCTCACTGTTGTCCTCACATATAGACATCATCACCCAAATACTGCATTGCATAAAGAATCAAGCATACCACTAACTCCAAACTGCTGAAATAAACCAGAATGTAACAGTTTTATGTATTGAGTATTTTGAGCATGTAATAAATGATGCCTTGTGTAGGATAATTATAACTATATGTCAATAGTATTAATAGCTTTTAATGTTGGGTAAAATTATAATGCTAATGTACCTGTATAAATATTTCCACTAGTGGATATATATTTTTAAGCTATTCAAATTGCTAACTGTAACAACTTTATTGAAATACTGTCTACATATAATGAAATACTACTGAAATTGTACCCTTCATGGTAATTTCAAATGGTAACCTACCCTTAATACAGAAGGACATCTTCCAGTAATGTTGAGGCATCAAAGGTGTCAGTCCTCTACCCTGGGGAGGGTTCTAACCGGAGCAGTGTGCTGGCACCTTAAGGCTATATGTATTCTGTCATTTTCTTTGGGCATTGTTTTGACATGTCTTGGTTGCTAGGGTCTGATTGGGGGGAAATAGGGGGTTGCCAAGCTAAATTATTTGACTTTCCTTTGTTGCCTCAAAGAAAAAAATGGTCAAGGCATGCAAATCTATATGTTCATCTGTTTGCCAGAGACATTACAAGGGAGGTACCCCCCACCAAAAGTGTGAAAATGTCAACACTTTATCACATTTTTCTCATTGATTATTGCAGGGATTTCACTCATATCTTGCATATATGTACTAGGCCACAAGTAGATTCCCTTGTGTGAGTATCAGACCTGGATGTTTTTTAATTATTGTGTATGAATTTTTAAAATATTTTTTCATTGTTAAAAATATGTTAACTATGTTATTCAGCTACTTTTTCCATAGCTACGACATGGTGAGTAACTTGGCTGTCTATTCCAATAGCTAAGTGAGTAATGGCTACTTTCTGATTTTTCAGGACCTTTCATAATGACTAAAATCACTTGTAACTCAAAAACTATTGCATTTAGAGTATTTTCTTTAAATATGTTATTCACATACTTTGGTTTCAGCTATAACATAGTAAAGCTACAAACCTGTGGCTCATTGCATAGCTGAGCAATAGCTACTTTCAGGTTCTCAATGTTGAGTAAATCAGTTGTAACTTGAAAACTATTGCTTTTAGAGTATTTTGTTTAAATATGTTATTCACCTATTTTTGGGTCAGGTATAACGCAGTGACATTACAGACCTGTATTACATGGCATAGCTGAGTAATAGCTACTTTCAGGTTCTCACTGTGGAGTAAATCAGTTGTAACTTGAAAAATATTGCATTTAGAGTATTTCTTTAAATATGTTATTCACCTACTTTTGTGTCAGCTATAATATAGCAAAGTTGCAGACCTGTAGCTGATTCCATAGCTGAGCATTACCTACTTTCAGGTTTTCACTGTTGATTAAATCAGTTGTAACTTGAAAAGTATTGCATTTAGAGCATTTCCTTTGATATGTTGTTGATCTACTTTTGGATCAGCTATGATGTAGTAAAGTTACAGATCTGTAGCTCATTCCATAGCTAAGCAATAGCTACTTTGAGGGTTTCTCTGTTGAGATAATCAGTTGTAACTTGAAAGCCATTGCATTGAGAGAATTTTGTTTAAATACGTTATTCATCTACTTTTGAATTAGCTATAACATTGTAAAATTGCAGACATGTAGCTCATGGCATAGCTATGTAATAGTTCTTCTCATATTCTCACTGTTGAGTAAATAAGTTCTAACTTTAAAAATATTGCATTTAGAGTATTTTGTTCAAATATTTTGTTACCCACTTTTGAGTCAGCTTTAACATAGTGAAATTGCAGACGTGTATGTCATGGGGTAGCTGAGCAATAGCTACTTTCAGGTTCTCACTGTTGAGCAAATCAGTTGTAACTTGAAAAGTATTGCATTTAGAGCATTTTGTTTAAATACACTGTCACCTACTTTTCACTCAGCTATGACGTAGTAAAGTTACAGACCTGTAGCTCATTCCCTAGCTAAGCAATAGCTACTTTGAAGTTTTCTCTGTTGAGATAATCGGTTGTAACTTGAAAACTATTTCATTTAGAGAATTTTGTTTAAATACGTTAGCTATTACACAGCTAAGCCACGAGCTGCACATCTGCAATTTTACAATGTTATAGCTAATTCAAAAGTAGATCAATAACATATTTAAACAAAATTGAAGTTTTCTCTGTTGAGATAATCGGTTGTAACTTGAAAACCATTGCATTGAGAGAATTTTGTTTAAATATGTTATTCATCCACTTTTGAATTAGCTATAACATTTTAAAATTGCAGACATGTAGCTCATGGCATAGCTATGTAATAGTTCTTCTCATATTCTCACTGTTGAGTAAATAAGTTGTAACTTTAAAAACATTGCATTTAGAGTATTTTGTTCAAATATGTTGTTCACCTACTTTTGAGTCAGCTATAACATAGTGAAATTGCAGACCTGTATGTCATGGGGTAGCTGAGCAATATCTACTTTCAGGTTCTCACTATTGAGCAAATCAGTTGTAACTTGAAAAGTATTGCATTTAGAGCATTTTGTTGAAATATGCTGTCACCTACTTTTCACTCAGCTATGACGTAGTTAAAGTTACAGACCTGTAGCTCATTCCCTAGCTAAGCTACTTTGAGGTTTTCTCTGTTGAGATAATCAGTTGTAACTTGAAAACTATTTCATTTAGAGAATTTTGTTTAAATATGTTATTCATCTACTTTTGAATTAGCTATAACATTGTAAAGTTGCAGATGTGTAGCTCATGGCTTAGCTGTGTAATAGCTATTCTCAGGTTCTCACTGTTGAGTAAATCATTTTTAACTTGAAAAATATTGCATTTAAAGTATTTTCTATAAATATGTTATTCACCTACTTTTGGGTCAGCTATAACATAGTAAAATTGCAGACCTGTAGCTCATTGCATAGCTGCGTAATAACTACTTTCAGGTTCTCCCTGTTGAGTAAATCAGACGTAATTTGAAAACAGTTGTATTTAGAGTAGTCTGTTTAAATATGTTGTTCACATACTTATGGGTCAGCAATAACATAGTGAAATTGTAAACCTGTAGCTCATGGCATAGCTGAGCAATAGCTACTTTTAGATTTTCAATGTTCAGTTTATCAGTTGTAACTTTAAAGCTATTGGATTTAAAATATTTGGTTTAAATAGGTTATTAACCTACTTTTGGGTCAGCTATAAAATAGTAAAATTGCAAACCTGTAGCTCCTTGCATAGCTGAGTAATAGCTACTTTCAGGTTCTCACTATTGAGTAAATCAGTTGTAACTTGAAAACTATATAATTTGCAGTATTTCTTTAAACATGTTAGACACCTACTTTTGTGTGAGCTATACCATATTAAAATTGCCCTTTAACTGATTGCACAGCTGAGCAAAAGCTACTTTGAGTTTCTCACTGTTGAGTAAATCAGTTGTAACTCGAAAACTATGGCATTTGCAGTATTTTATTTAAATATGTGTTTAACCTACTTTTTACACATAAACAGTTATCTTATTACTTGGCTTCTGAATACCATTTGCAGGGCACAATTTTTGTGTCTGTTTCTTCTGTCACTTCTACTCTGAAACTCAAAACACACAGTCAGCTGACACAGAGCCCGTTCACGGACACAGATTGCTTGTTTCTTACAATTTATTATTATAGCTGCTACTGAACTGAACTATGTTATAAAATCATGCTGGGATAACACAGAGCTGGCTACTTTGACAACTTAATGCTTGTTTCCATAAAGTAGAAAGCGACTGTCAAACCTAATATTATCTGTCATCCATTTGTGCTGTTGGAGATTTGCATTACCTGTCAGAATATCCAGTGGTTAGTTTATGTTTTCTAGGAACTGATAGTAATAACAATGACAAAATCAAAGTTGAAGAACAAGAATTATTGTTCTCAATGCCATTCAAAGCGTATTCTGCCGACAGGCAAAAAGTGTAAAAACAAACGGCTGGAAGTCATGGACATGGAGAAGTAACCAAGTTCCAGCTGACGCATCAGAAGAAGAGTGCTCATCTGGTGGTCTCATTTTGAAGGAATTACATTGCGTTAATGATCGACTGGGCGTGGTGTAACAAGAAATGCACACAAGAAGGCATTGGACGATTCAGAAGCGGTCAAAGTGCACCAAACTATAAAATAGATAAAGATGTTAAAACAAAAAAAGTATGTTGATAGTGATTCATGTAGTTCTTCATCTTTTGAGTCAGTTGAATTGTCTGCATTAGCTGCAACCTAGGGATGCCTAGGTTGCAGCTATGTATGACGTTGAAGTATTAAATAAACATGTAAAGGGCATCAATAATTACATAGCTTATTTGTTGTCAAGGTGGAAAGACACTCCTGAAAATATAACAAGTCTGAATGCATGCATCCAAGATCTTCTATTGTTCCAAGTTAATATTAGTGCCTTGGACCTTAACTGTGATATATAAATTCAAGATCTCAGATTCTGTACTTTTATTTTCAGATAATTCAACTGTCAATTCCCTATAGTCTGGTGGAAATTGACCAAATTCAGTTTTGTGATACAACAGATGTTTTTTTGGTTGTTTTGGGTTAAGTTGAACCTCCTGATCACAAAACCATCGGGAGCATGGGCGGCTCTCTTGGGGAAATTTTTTTATTGACGAAATTTAAAATGGCTGCCATTTCGTTTTTGAGAAATATACTTTTGGACCTTTTTTGATTCACAATTGCATAGAAACTTTATTTTAATGTCAAAATGTATGTTTTGAAGGTCAAGGAATTCATAGAAATATACTTCGTGGCTTTTGAGACATACTTCATGGCTTTTGAGACATCTTTTATTTGACATTAACACAGTTTTCATTCACTAAATTCGTTGAATTATTGATGCTTTCAAGGAGAGAAGAGAATTTATGTATAAGATTTTGAAGAGGAATTGAGCGAAAAATATTGTCAGATTATGAAGATGGTTGTTCTGATGCAAGTGCACTTTGCCATGTAACTGCTTGCAAGTGAGACCTTTTCACATGCTCCTGGAATGATTCTCTGGTGGGAGGAAGAACCGTCAGTTTGGGGGTAGCGTTCAACTTCCGGTTGGACATTTTGTTCAGCCATACCTTGTACCGCAGTGATATGATGTCTGACTCCTTAGGCTCACCATAGCAGCGTGCAATGAAAAATGTGCATTCAACAATCACATCATCCAACTGCACTCCTCTTTGACCCAATGTCTCCAGTTTTTTTCCAGTTCTGAGAACCTTAATTATCATTCCTTTTCTGACACTCCACAGACTCGATACTGTATCACACCCTGATAAAACATGTGCAGACAGAATCTTGTCAACAATGTCAGGGTGCTTCTCTGCAGTTGCCTTGATGTCAACGCTAGTTCTGCTAATGCTGGTAGCAATCATGACAAGGTGAGATTCTGAGCTTTGTAGTAATGGAGCAATAGTGTGAAATGTCTGTATCATCAGCTACTATGTGGATACTTTGTTTACCCAAACTAGCCAGATGTATTGCCTGCTGAACAACGATGATATCTGCTCCCTCATGTGTGGTTCTCAGCTCCATTCTTTCCGTCACCCCACCTCCGGAAATCCCTAATGGTGTAGGTTCTCCTCCAGTCACAAGAAGTGTCCTTCCTTCAGGTATGAATTCGAAATGTTCGGCGAGGTAATTACATATGAGGCTAATGAGCTGAACTTTGTTGTGGGTCACAGACCTTTTTTGGTGGAAGAGGAGTCGTCATTGATAATTGGTGCCGTCTACTCGCATCTTTGGCAACTCTGGAAGTACAGGTTGTCTCCTTGGTGCTGTGTTGATAGTATCTGTCAAAGATTAGATGTGTATTTGTAGTTTGCAGACGTCATAACATAGTTGACAAAGTTCTCAACATAGCTTTGAATAGTCCCATGTGATGGCCACCCTATAACCCACAGAATCACCCATCCGTCTAGGATTATGGCAACAGGTGGTTGAAGAATGCTTTTCAGTGTTAACTTTGATGTTGCAATGCACATGTCACCACTTTCATCGAACATTGATGGAGGGACACCAGCCAGGTCATGACGAAGGACTTCTTTCATATCAATGTTCCTGACTTTTTGGAGGCACAGAACTCTTGAGTATATCAGTGAAGTGTCGAAAACCATCACACTGTTGATATTGATTCGTTCTTTTGAGACAGACATCGTAACAGCTGCTTTGCTGATGGGTTTGTGAAAACTTTCAGGCCATCCTGCTTCATGTAGTTTCATGAGCTGTTCCCCGATGCTGACCGCACTGTCTACGTTTACAGTAGTTGGTGCTATTCTACCAGTGATGATGTTGATGAGATGATCTTGAGGGTGGTTCTCTGGTTCGAGTGGATCAATGCAAGTAGCAAGCTTGCTCTGAATTTTCTCGCGATCACTGCCATCTAATTGGATTCTGGCCTTCCCCTCCACCTTGTGTGTTGTGACGGCAGTCTGGACATCAGAATCACATAAAGACATGACATCTTTAAGAAGTTGGGTGCATAAGTGCAGACTCAGAGCCCATCTCTTCAGTGTGGTTGGTTTCAGGGTGATTCCAATAATTCCCCTATGACTGTGGCCGTAACGCATAAATGTGGACTAGATGAATTGGTGAGATAGATGCCATTCCAGATTCCCTGTTGGTGCCTCACGATGTGATTGCCTTTCGTGAAGTCCTGCAGGACAGTCTCAGGAATGTTTGTCATTGATCGCAGATAGTACAAGCAGTATGTGTTGAGTGCAGCAAAGAAAACACACGCATGCAAGTGTAAGAAAAGTGTTTGCACTCATAGATGTTTTAAAAGCAAGGGTTAAGCTACTATTAATCACACACCTTAAACCCTTTACTATTGAGGTATATTTTTACTAAGCAAAGAAAAATGAGCCACTAGACCACTAGAATGCATTATAATGAAATGTGAACAGTCATAAAAAATCAGGTCTCAGGATCCGATTTAAACATTGCCAATTTACCTGGCATAGTTGAAGTGTCCAGAGGAGAAGAAATAGGGCATCATCTGTTCTGTCGTGTACAGTTGAAGGGGCCAGTCACCCTCTCTCTGCTCGGATAACCAGAATATTGATTAGGACAGGTTTGATGAGGTTGTCCAGCCACAACTTACAGGTACGGCTCAGGGAGACTCTGTGTTGTAGTTCTCTCATAAGATCCTGGTAAAACTGAGTATCGTTGTTTATGACTGTCTGGAGTAATTCCTCTACAATTAGCCGGAGTGCTCCCACCTTCTGGGGATACTTTTTTCCACTCAACATTTTTGTGACACCACCGAATGCCACTTCCATTATGCTTTCCAGTCCCTTGTCAGCCATCAAGTTGCCTACCGCACCCACAAAGCTCATCTCATCAAAGTGTGCATACCTCCCAACCTGGGTATGAAGTTTACAAATTGTTTGGTGTACACCCACATTATGTCGACTACAATACAATAGAGTTGTTGGTCATTTGTAAATATTGTGTAGATCTGTCAAGTGGAATTAGTAAGTTTCTGTGCTTGTGTCATGGCAGTCAACATTGTGGATGTATCAGCTGGGGACATGTCGATAAGTGGAAGATAGACTGCATCCGTCTGAGCGTTACAAGATTGTCCTTGTAATCGTGTAGTTTTGGTGTTCTAGCCCCCAAATTTTGGTGTATTTGGTTTTGAGGTGATGTCTTTCAAGAATTGGAAATCACTGTCATATGCCCTGTTCAATGAAAGTTGTTGGCTGGCTAGAAATCTGAGCCGCAGTGGAGATCTCAGTGTACATTTATCTGGCATTGGTGGTTCCTTGGGCCCCTGCATACATTTGGGCCGGTACATCTGGCAATGAATTCAATGATACCTCAGCTTTCTCTAAGCACTTAATTTTGTTATTGTTATAGTCATTCTCAGGTTTATGTGGCTGCATTACAAGTGTGGCTAATGCATGTGTTGATTGCATTCCATTTGATGATAGGTTTGCGTTAAAATTGTCAGCAATAACTTGGATCAACCCAGCAGCACTCTTTGAGAGGCCAAGTTTCTCTGTGTTTCTTGCAGCAGTGTGAGCAGCAGAACTCTTGAAGTGAAGTACTTCATTGTAAGTAAATGTAACACCATAGTCATGGAAAACTTCTATGATGCTTTTGTCACGTGCAACCAAACCCAAACCAGCGGGGTATGTCTGTGTGTAAAAGCACCAGACACAGCATTACCAATCATCACAGCAGGAAGTGTGGAATCGTGGTATGGCGTCAGTTGCGACAACAAATTCATGAGTGTTGGACTGCAGCTCTCGAAGGCATCAGACAGGGACAAGCGAGTATTGTATTTAGACTGTTCAGGCTGAAGCTGTTTGCACTCATGCTTGATGACTTTGGATATGTAGGTTATGGCTCTGTCCACATCCTCCTCATTTGAAACTAATTTCATGTGCGTTGAGGCCTCTTTCCTGAAAACAAGGATACTACACACCCACGCCTGACAGTATGAGGAGTTTTGGAGAGAGAAAATGTGACAGTTGTGTAATCAGCATCCTGCGAGACAACAATTGCCCAACACAGCTGTTGTACTCCTCTTCAAGTTCAGCTGTATTCCAGACCCTCGATTTATCTGTCAGCATGGAATTGACTACTTTCACAAAGGCATGATCCTCACTGTCATCTCCAAGCTGTGATTGACTAGCTGTAGGTCACTCAGTGCCCCTTGGATCCTAAGGTAAACTTCATTACCCTATTCATCATTCCTTTCCTCGCAACTTTGCAGGATCATATTTTTGAATGTCTCACAATTTCTACATCAGCAGTGTGACACTGGCTTACTGGTCGCCATCTTTCCGGATGACGTGGATCTAGGTCCAAATACACCTTGCCGCATATGATACAATGTTCTTTGAAGATAAATTTTTCCTGATAGGATCTATGATGCCGTTTCTGTGGTGGTTCTCCAGCACTTTCAAGATCCTTCTGCTTGGCACATAGAAAGGACTTGATATGATGCTTGGATCCATATGACAATGTGCAGTTTTTATGACACCAATATTTTTCATCAGGATCATCTGAGAGTTTTAATGTAAATTGTCACCTCTCTACATGCTCAATGCTCATAAGCATTTCAAGGTTTTGAAATGGTGGCATCCATCCATGGATCCTGAAATCAGAATTGGTCCTGGAGGATATTGAGGATAATGCACACTGGCTACAACGTTAAAGCTTTTACGCACCTGAAAGCAAATTAGAAATATACATGAAAATGAAATGAATGATTCCTTAGCATCACCTCGACAGTCTTAAACAACCAAGTCTGATGAACGACATGAAATGATGATCTCAGTGGCAGTGCCAGGAACTCCCCTGAACCAACAAAGCTGACCCTCTCCCCTAAAATATACATAAAAGAAATATACATAATCATATTATTTTTGACTTATGGGTTCAAGTCAGAATGAGTTCTGTGAAATCAAGTCTGATTTTTTCTGGATTCACATCTCAGGAAATGACCACCAAAAATGAGTAAATGAGCGATAAATATATCAAGTCATTCAATGTTGTGAAAATGACCATACCAGCATGTTCCTTGACCTTCAAAACCTATATTTGGACATTAGCATCAAGTTTCTATGTTGATTCTGAGGCAAAATATGACCAAACGTATAGTTTTCCAAAACACAATGGCGGCCATTTTAAATTTCGTCAATAAAAATATTTCCCCAAGGGAGCTACCCATGCTCCCGATGGTTTTGTGATCAGGAGGTTCAACTTAACCAAAAACAACCAGAAAAACATCTGTTATAATCACAAAATGGGGTTCCATGGAAAAAATCACTGCTGCCACTGGACTACTAGCAGAAGTGGCCAAGAGGCGACTTCCAATGGTATTCCCTCCATAGACACAGCAATATTATAAAATGCTATTTAGAACTTTTATTGTGTTTTGTGTGTATGCAAACTTTTGCCTTGAATCTGTAACAGAAATTCATTTGTTGTCATTTCTGGAATACTTACCAAGAAATTAGGTGTCTTCAAATATGTTTAGCAATTATATTTCTGCAGCAAAATCAAGTTTCATCATCCTGGAATTGAATTTATCACTCTTGGAACACCCTAATGTCAGATATTTTGTCAGGTCATTAAAGATAAACAGGCCATTGAAGGCCACAAAACGTCCTGTCATGGATCTGCAGTTGTTGGCTAGATTAGTCCAGTGTTGTGATTCCATCCATTTTGATATGCAGTTTGCAAAGCTGTCTTTTTAGTTGCATTCTTTGGTTTTCTGCATTTGTCAAGCACAACCCTACACTCAGTTGCGTCATTTGATGGTTCCAGGCATATCACAGCGGGGGGTAATACTTTTACTCGCCAGAATGTAAAGCTAGTGCTGAAATGGTCTTACACCATTCAGAACAGGGACAAATTACACCTCCTCACTCTACCACATCTGAAAGGTTCGATGTTGTGTTCTTTTAAAGCTTGTAAAGCTGTCATAGCCTCATATGACACTGCTCTGCATGCCCCATTTTTTTCAAATAAGGGTGAGTTTGAACTGGCAACCTCTTGCAGACTTAAGAATATGTAAATATTTGTCCAGAATTAATATTCGGTTTTGATGTGCATAACTTTCCTTTTCATATGTTCAGAGGGTCTGGGGCCGCTTTCGCATTCAATTCTCATATCCTATTACAACAAATTCAACATCACGACACATGGCAATCTGATTGTGTATGGACATATATTCAAGGATCATAAGTCTGGTGAGGATGTTGCTCAAGATTTTGCTTCTGTAATATGTTGAATGCTATACAACTACTCTCTTTGGGCTTGAGGGCTCTATGAAAACAATTATAGAAAATAAAAATAATGCATTAGCTCACCCCACCTTTTTGGCTGTAGATCTTCTTGTGATGGTTATTGAATCTTGGATTCTTGTATGATCTCTTTATTGGATGTTTGAGGAACAAAATGAGATGTAAGTTTGAAAGGTTGGCTGATCTTTCTCTTTCTCCAGAGATGCAGGAGAGGCAGGTTACAACAGTTGTAAAGGATAATGGGGTGCAACAGGCGGCACTGCAGCTGGAGGCTTCAGGTTTCAATGGTTGTGGAGAAGAATAAGATGCAACTGGATGCATTACAGCTTGAAGCCTCGTAGGTTCAGGTGAAGCATGTTGTAATGGTTGTCTCCATGGAGGCTCAGATGGTTGGTTGACCTTTATCTTCTTCAGTTTCTCCTTCAGAGGTGCAGACGGGGTAGGCTGTAATAGTTGTAAAGAAGAATGAGATGTGACTGGAGGCATTGCTGTTTGAGACTTGGATGGTTGGCTCATCTCTTTCTCCATTTCGATCCCTTCACCTTCCTTGTTACTTTGGGGAATTATGGTAATGGGACTCAAACAACCAAAGGGAAGCAGGTCATCTTAAAAATATTTTCTATTATGTATCCTTCCTTAATGTCAGGCTTCTTCTGCATTAACAGACTGTCCCTTACCACTCTCATTGCCACTCTTCACAGTAACAATGTTTCGATTCTCACCCAACTCAGGCTGTTTGCTCAGGTTTTCTGGCCTTGAAGAAAACCCTTCCTTAAATACTCGGTTATAGCATAACTCATTGTGCCTTCTGTATAAACATGAAGCAGTTGCTGGATAAGTAAAATCACAACCATAGCCAAACCACAACTGGTCTCCATGCTTCACTCTTAAAAGCATTCAAAACCCCTCACTCTTAAAAGGTATTCAAAGTCATGTAATCACACTCAGGACACTACTCATTGAGCTGAGTCACATAAGTAGAGGAATCAGATAACCTTCATCTGATCTCACACCTGTCACTAGATCGGCTGGAAGCAAAGGTTCCTGGTCAAAGATCATTCAGATTGGAGAATACCCTGTGGATTCATGCTCTGCAGTTATGTAAGATATTAAAAGTAACCCTAAAACTGAGTCCCATCCTCTTTGATCAGCACCATTATACTTGGTAATCATGTCTTCCAAAGTCTGCAGTGGTCCTTGTATTATCAATATCCAATAACCTACCAGATCTTGAAACAAATGTGATTCAAACTTGGCGTTCTCCGTGGTGTTCGACCCCTGTTATGTCCCTGGACACAGAATTTTGTTGACTGCTTTTTGTTTTGTTGCGCCTTAGAGTCCTCTTGTTTGGGGAGATTAAGCGCTATAAAAGTCCAATTAGAATTAGAATTAGAATTACCTTGATCAGTATGGATCTGCCTGGGAATTCCATGGTGACTGATAAATTGTGACACTGTGGGGTATGGCAATCCTCCCCCCGGGAAGTCCAACTTGATATTGTTTCATTTGAGCTCTGAATTTCTGCTGTGGATTTTTTGACACACAGAACACTGTATACACCAATCAGTTATATCTGTACCTACTCCAATATGCTCTTCTTATTTTGCCTATGGTCTTGCAGACACCTAAATGTCCAGAATGTATAGATTAATGTAAGCTCATAAAAATATATTTCCAATAGCCTTGGGCACTACTAGTAGTAGGTTCGGTTGTCTTTATTCTTGGGTCAGTCCACTTTCTGTAGAGAACATTGTCCTTAAGTTCAAGTCGAGCCCACTTGGCCCATAGATTTTTCAGTTCCTTATCACACTTAGACACATCTTCCCACTTTGGTTTCCTAGATTCGTTCTTGCAACTGAATATCATTGATAAATTTTTATGCTGTTGCTGCAGTGCAAAGTTTTCATCAGGAGTATATGCAGGGAACTTGTTGCTTTCTTGACTTTGTAAAATTTTCAATTGACATGAATTTGTCCCTTTTCATCAGAGTTCAAATGTTTCTTTTCTATTCTCTCACAATATTTGCATGACACATGGGCAGTGTGACTCAGCATTTCCATGTGATTTACCAGATCTATGAACTTTCATAGTTCCTATCTGCTTTTGTAAGCACATGACTGAAATATGCAATAACCTTTTCATGTATGCAAAACTTCGGTGAAAAGACTGCTCCAAGTCCAGATGCACTAGCATCAATATCATGAATATAGTCCCTGTTAATATCTGGGTAAGCTAAGACGGGTGCTTCAGGTAGATGCTGTTTTAACTCTTCAAATGCTTTTTGGCAGTCCTGATTCCATTCAAACTTTACTGAGTTCTCAGTCAGTCTGTTCAGAGCTGTAGTAGTAAATGATCTAATGAATTTCCTGTATTGAGATCAAAGTCCTAAAACTACAAACATCTCTGACAGATTTAGACTGAGGCCAATCTCTGACTGTACTAACTTTCTTTGGGTCAGTGGCAACCCCATCTTCTTAAACTATATGTCCTAAAACTGAACCTGCTTTTGGAGTAAATGACACTTCTTAAGTGAAAGCTTTAGCCCAGCTTGTTTTATTCTCTCAAAAACCATTGTCAAATGAGTGTTGTTATATCCCATGGACTTTTTGAAGGTTCTATAATATTTTCTTAACTTCCTCCTTCACAGCTTCTTTCTTGGCTAATGGTAGGCGACAGGATCTCTGCATAATAGGAGCTGCATTACCAGTATAAATTGTGTGCTCAACTAAGGTTGTACAACTCAAATCAGATTTCCAACTTAAAATGTTGATTCTAATCTAAATGTTCTTTACAATCTTTCCATAGTGATCTCAGTTGTTTTGGTGTTTCGGAGCTGTCCTCCTGCCTCATTTTATAGCATTTTTATTCAGGGCCAGACGTTTAATAAGAGGATTCACCCATTCCTAAAATGATTTCTTTCAACAAAGTTATTTTTTCATCAGGATTACAAACCCTAACAGGGTCACGTGGCAAAGCAGTATTGACTAATACTTTGGCAAGATTTGACTTCATTATTCTAGGGTTTGCCTCAATTTTTACTTCTTCAGGTATCTATCTGAATATAAGCTGGGGGATATATTCACAATTGACTGAATTAACTACATCTGAACTTAACCTTGTTCTAAATACAGATTGAAACTCATCTTCAAGGAAACATGGAATGTCTTCACAAAGTAAATCTTCCCCTGAAACAAGTGTACTTCTACTTCAGCGACCAAAGTGTGACATTGAATTATTCCCACATTTTGGGGGTAAAGGGCAGACTAACTTCTCCAAGTGGTTCAAGTCTATTCCCATTAGTAACTCTTATCCTTTATGTAGTAAAATGCAAAAAAGGTATTTTTGATTCTGGTATCTGCCAGTACTTTCTTGGATACAAAGCACTTTCTTGGATACAAGATGGTACGACTAGCCCCAGTATCAGTCAAGCAATTTGTTTATTAACCGTGCTTTCCATGTGTTGTTCTGTCATTAACTTAAGCTGATGTATGACCAGCTACCTCATCTGATTCTAGTTAACTGTTCTATTTCTGACCCTTTGTTATTGTAATGACTAAATTTGTTGCAAAAAAACACTTCATGCTAGATTTATTCTTCTCAGAAATTTCATTTTTTGAAAATGACTGATTTTCAACTGTTCCAATCTGTTACACATTCTTTCCAATATCTGATTAATATCCTGAGCTTCTGTGGCTACTTGTTTTCTAATACTGGTAGTTGGAAACTTCCTTTGCCTGTTTTAGCTTGATTCTGATTCCTTTGCCTGTTTTAGCTTGATTCTGAAATACAGCCAGTTCTGTTTCCTGGTCATTAACCGAGTCCATAAAACTATCTTTGGCCAATATTTTATGAAGGTCAGAATTAGCAGATGGATTGGCCATCCAAAGGGTGAAATTAATGTATCATAATTCATACACTCAGTGGGTTGAAGCTCATTGAGAACAGTCACAGCTGGCCTATCCCCACCATGAAAACTTGAGGTACCATCATAGTCAGGTGGTTTGCAGTAAGTTGTCTTGTTGTAAGAGCTACGTGATGGTTGATTGTTAAGCATGTGGCATGGTTGTTTAAAATTACTTGGAAAAGGTTGGCCAAAAAGATGAGATTGCTGGTTGGTAAGATGTTCTTTAAGATTATTGAACACTGGAGGGGGTAAATTGAATTGTTTGCCTGAAAAGGTTGCACAAAATGATCAGATTGTTGATTGGCTGGATGTTGTTTAGCATTATTCAGCTAAAGTATTTTCCTGAAAAGGTTGCAAAAAACTATGAGGTCGTATGTTGGTTCGATACTCTTCATGATAGGCCAGATGTTCTTTCTCAAATATTTTACAGTTTGAATAATTCTGTATAGGCTGAAAATATAGTGGATGATAGCTCTCTGGTGGATGTCTGTTACGAGAAACCTGTAATTCGTACCTGGAATCAAACCCATGGTTATCCCATTCTTATAGTCCCACATGTGAGTTAACCTGACTTGTGTCTGCGCACATATGCCAATTGTTCTTTAGATGCCATTGCATTGGTCTCATGTGAAGAACACCCAAGGGCACTTGTTTTTCTGTGGCTGTCAGAAGACCTATGAGACATGAACTGGCGCACAAAACACTGAAGTCTTTCCAGGATGTGGCATATCTTTGTCTGCAGGTTCTGCCACCGGTCTAGTGTGGGTCGGACTACTCCATGAGGGAGGTCATACTGGTAGCCTACAAAGTTGAAGGCTTGTCTTGGTTTGAGTTGCCAGTAGGGTCTGGGTGTCCCAGTGACAAGAATCCTTGGTGACCTCTTATCAACCAATCTTTCACATACCGGTGGATCCTTATACCATTGTTCCATTGGGACATCAACTTGACCTCCTTGACCACAGATGTGAACTCCATAGTAGCTGTTGACAGGCCAAATGGAAACAGTTTGAATCGGTAGGTCTGACCTAAATAATGGAACCTGAGGTAGTTCCTTAATCTTAGGGCCAGTTATGAGAAGCCTGCAATGGAAGTAGCTGTTGCTGAAGTCCAGCAACGTCACCCACTCTCCCTGTTGGAGGGACAGCCATATGGACTCTGGGGTCTTGATCTTGAACGATTTTACCCTTAGGAACTGGTTTAAGGTTATCAGATCCAGAATGAGATGCCACTTGTTGTTTGGTCTAGGAACCAGAAAGAGGGGATTGCAGAAGGAGTTTTGAATCCAGACCTTTTCTAAAACTAGGTTTTGCAGGAGGGAATGCAAAGACTCCTGCAGATGAAAATCTCTGAGGGGATTTGCATATCTGCTCTCTATCAAAGGAGATCTGGTGAGACGGTCTGATTTTGAAAGGCAATGAATAACCTTCTTTCAAAACCAAAACCACTCTAGGACTCGAACCCTGTGAGGCCCAGGTGCAGCAAAAATGTTCCAACCTGCCTCCCACAGGTAAAGTTTCTACAGCACTGAGGGCACTTTCCACACTTGGGGCAAAAAGACAATAATTCGCAGAGAAACATCTTTCACAAACTTTATTGGGTGAAAACCAAAGTCAGGACTTAAGTCTTTCTTTTGTGACTGCCCAGTTGTAAAAAAAATGTGCAGGACTTACAACATCTGAAACGTTTCTTGAAGTTTGACATATCTCTGAACTTTGAACAGTCTGAACAAAACTTATCTGTGGATTGTGATCCACATAAACTACACAATGATTGTCATTTAAATTGTTTACTGTCCTTGGCCTGCTTGGAGGAGCGACCTGAAGCAGCAGGAGAACCTGACCCTCTGCCCCGCCCACAGTTAGATCTACCCCTGTTTGAGAAAGACCTCCAACACGGGGGTTTATCTTGCCCTGAAGACTGAGGATTGCAACCTGCCTCCTGAGTACGATCCCATGTTGTCTGATAAGGTTGATATCTGTGGTTGTTGCATTTACCACCGAACCCCTAGCACATAATCCGGGTCGGGAGGCATGGGAAGTGTCATGCTTAGCAATCTCATCCTCAGTGCACCTTAGCACGTCATCAGGAAATAAGTCTCAGGTGCGGGGCATTACGGAGAGCAGCAAAAGTATCCAACTTGATGCCCGGTTAAATATGATCCAGATATGCGCCATGTTGGAGAACGGTCATATTGGCCATCAGAACAAAAATTGTGTCTGAAAGGTGTTGCATGGCCTTACCCATGGAAAAGAAAATGTTCTGGTTGAAGGCCAACATATCCCTAAGGTCTTTAAGTGCCTTACCAGCCTGTTGAGAATACTTTCCCTTGGATAGTTCTTTCTCTAGAACCTTAATTTTATCCTGAATGTCACCTTGGAGCTTGGTAAGACACCTACTGTATCCTGACACCTGATGGCAGACATAAGACGACTCCTTGAGGGCCTTTTCCAATTTCCTGGGCCAGAGGACGACAGGCATGCAGTGTAGAAGCTTGGCAATCCTAGCATGCATACTGTTGAGAGTGGTAGCATTTTTTTTCTAGCGAGATATGTATCTACCCAGTCTGGGTACAACAGCCTTGAGATTTTTGGGGGGGAATAAACTGATCCTTATGAACCTCGCCTGACTGTTCCTCAGACCTGGTAGCCAGTACACACAATCAGGTCCAAGGACTCTAATATCCGGCATAACCAGTCCTCTGGGGGCATATTCACACTTATCTTGCCAACAGGTTGGGCCTGGTTGCCGGTCCAGGGATTATCAGAGCATGAGGATACAGTGTACTCCAGATCTGGAATATAATTCAAACCCATATAGGTGCTAACAGTCTTAATTGTCTCCCAGTAAGATTGATCTTGACCCACAGTCTTTTCCAGACTTGACCTTGAACGCCCCTCGACTCTCCTTATTAGAAATGATTTTTGTTAATTAGCGCACTGAGTTCCCCTTAGTGGGGAAGATACTGCGCCTGCAAAGCAGTAGATTAGATTAGATCTAAATCCTTGTCCTGATCAGCATCTAATTCAGGATCCTCAGAATCAGATAATATGCCTTCTTCCGGTTCGTTCATTGGGCCTACCGGTTCAGCAGAAACAACAGGCTATAGGAAAAGAGGTTCTTGTTCCTGATCTGGTACCGGTGACCGATCCGGATAAACATTTTATACAGGAGACTTGTAAGCAAAGTTCCCATGTGTTTTCTTAATAGTAGACTTGTTCAAACTTTGTCTTGTGACTTATCCTGTACCTGGGCCGGACCAGCCGGTACGGAAGGGTCAGAGACAGAAGATTGAATATATGGTGACCTACATAACACCCAGCCGGGGTTGGGTGAGGCATGTGCATGCACACTGGGCTGAAGACAGGTTGATGTGTTCCTCATGTTAGTAAGGCCTCAATTCTGGCGAATTTCGCCGCCCATTCATCTTTGAGATCCACTAGATCTTGTTTAAAAGAAGAAGTATCAGAGGAAAACTGCTGAGGGGATGAAGAATGCAACTTTTCATTACTCACAGTTTCCACGTCCATAGCCTCAGAAGCAATAGCAGGGATGACTGTGACGTCAGATGGATCCACTAGATCCAGATTTTGGTCACCTTTAACTTTCCTTTCCTTGCGTATTTAATACATGGGAATGTCCAACTGTTGAACTTATTCTGGAGTGAATGCACTAAAAAATGACCATTCTTGGTGTTAAACACATGGATCCGTTCCTTGGCCTTTTCCCCTACAATGGGTGCATCTGGAGTGGCCATCGAATAATGCCATAACATGGCCACAACATCCACGTTTTAGACCCGGAGATGACATAATTTTTATCTAGAGTGTTTAAAGAATCTACACAAGGAAAATCCAGACAGGAAACATTAAATATCCAGTAAAAAAGACAAAATATTGCAGAAAACTATAAATAACTGTTGATAGATTCATGCCAAACGAAAAGATGCGAAGCGTGGGCTTTTACTCCACCTGGTGAGTGTGGGATGAACTAGCCACCTAGCATTTGAAAGGGGAAATACCGGTTCGTTCGAAGGCGACTTAGGGCATCTTTTAGGACGGTTTGGCGGGACCAGCACGCGCCGGACTAATGGCTATGTCTGTTAGGTAAGATGTGTTAATGCAATAAAAAATAGTTACATTATCAATGCTCAGCGTGAAACAAACAACTACATTTAAAAATATGGACAAAAAGGCAAGCAATACTTGGTTAAAATAATTATGTGATGCTTACCATTCTGCTATATTATGTGTTTCATCAAAACAAACATAAACTGTTACCCAGTTCAGCAAACATCTGTACCCATTGCGATTTTATGCACATTTCGAGGGTGGTGAAAATAATTGTATTAATGGGACATAAATCCACACAACCAAAATAACAGGGTTGAAAAGTGTGAAAAGCTGCAAAGTCATCAGAGAAAACGAGTAGTGCACTAGAATTTATGAAAGTCTGGCAACCAAAACAAATGTGTCTAAATGTTAATAAGTAATAAATTTCAAAAGTATAAAAGTTTGTATTGTTAACATGCAATGGCTTATCTCTTATATTTTATCAGTGCAAAAGTGCATAGATCAGGCTTTTTCCATAGCCAGTTGGCAGTGAAGCAAAGACATTTCTACCAAGTAACAATTCCCTTCAATAAAATTACACATTCATAAATTTATACACTTATATTTACAGAATTATTATTCATTTTACATATTAATAACAATACACTTCATAATTAACAATATAGGTACCATTTACTTGCAATGTGGCCCTTACTTCTAAAAAGAGTAAGCAAAATAAAGGGCTACCATGAATCCGCATATCTGCAATTGCTTCATATGCTCATAAATCTCACATAGGAACACATTTTTTGTTTGGTTCAGAGGAAATCATTTTGCATACTTGAAAAAGTCAGTCTCCCAAAATAAATTTTTTGTCAGATTAAAGTACAGAACAATGAAAAAGGAAAAGGAAAATTACAGCTATTTTTGTAAACCTTATAAAACTAGTCCTAACAATTACATTGCTAATTGAACATGTAACCTTATCTGTTTGCCCTGGTGACTTTTCTACCTGAAAATTAATTTGTCTATTACCTTTTAAATATTTGTAAGCTTTAATTATTCGAAATCACAAGTGCAAAATGCACTCATTTCCCTACTTCATATGTCACCTTTTGTTTAACTTATCACACAGTAATCCTTCATATTTTATCATTTTTTATTCATGATCCACTCCATTGATAAATGCAATCAAAGTATCTTCAGAGATCAAGTTGGAACCCTGATAAAAGTAAGAAGAATTTATACCATACCCGTTTGTGTGCCCTGCTGTAAGTACTGACGAGCGGAACTGAACAATAAATTATAAGATTCCCCAGGAAAAGTGTCAGGCCTGAAAGTACTTGTAAATGTCTTGTAAGAATCAATACACTTTGTGTGCTAGTAGTGAAGGACAGTTGGTGTTGGTGTAAATTTTTGTTTAAGGGTTGTGTTACCATATGTTTTATGCTTTTGGATATGTTTTGCATATGGATAGGATATTACTTTATGTTATCTTTTTTGTATAAATTGGGTTGAGTGCCTTGTATCTGTTCACTTTCTAAGGGTAAAAGTAACGTTTATTGTTTTTTACAACCAGTGGTCTCATAAGTGTCACATAGTTTGCAGGCACCCCTGTGTTCAAATTAGAAGGTTGTGAGGGTGGCATTTCACTGTCATTTGGAAGTTCAGGAATTTAAACCGTGAGGTGAAATGCTTGTTTGTATTGCATACATGTTTGCAGTTACGTTGTCTTCTGGTTTTTGTCTGTATCACATATGAACTGATAATACTTGGTACCATATTTCCATGACAGACTTCCATTTGCCAGTTTCTGTATTTCTGTATAGTGTGGTGATGTGATGTGTTCAAATCACAAAGAGCTTGAATTCTGAAGAATGTTGATAATTGTTTCATTTATTATCTTCTCTACCATTCCGTGTTTTTCAAAATTCCTAAGCAGTTGCCAATAATAGCTGCTGGTTTTTTTGTCCAGTTTCCTCAGAAGGATGTATTGCTTCTGTTCCCAGTTGAAAAGGTCTGAGGCTAGTGTATGCCAAGAGTGTGACAAAACCTCATGAGCAAAAAGGGGCTCCTTAATCTGTGATGGTTTGTGTGTCTGGTAATAGGAATATTTGTCATATATCAACGCCCTGGTGTGCAACATGAAGCTGATCTAGAACATCCTTATGCAGGATCTGAGTGATAATTATCCTTGTCCCCCGAGTATGATTGCATCCTATATAGCAAGTTTATCAGAATAGTACCAGTAACTATGCAGGATTCCTGGGATTCTGATCTTTTTTTCTGGCCACCCAGTGGCTCTCACTGAGAACAGCAAGTGTGGTATCCTTATTAGTGTCTTCATGAATTTGTTTTATCCTGGCCTGACTTACATTTGCTTGTGTAACTCATGCACTGAAATATCCTGTCTAGGTATTTTACCTTCTCTGCCAAGAGCGATGGGAAACAATGTGTCTGGTCATGGACATAGTTTATGCTAGTATCATAGAGCTGCATTCTCAATAGCATCCTTGAAAAGAGAGGGGATGTTATTAATAATTATGCAAATTTAATTTTGATCAGAATCTCAAGACAGGCCTTCCATACACAAGGTGAGTCTATGTACTATAGCTAGCATTTTACCAAAGGAATTTTGAATTTTTCTTGCAGGGTTCTTTAAGTGGAATTGATGGACAGGTTTGGGGAGAATTGTTAAAGGCAGTTGACCATGTCTAGGATGATTTGCAGTTACTCTGGTTTGGGAATGCTATGATTTTACTGGGGCCGGATTAACCCTTTCATCACTGATGAGCTGGCCAAAGAATAGAATTCCTTCATAGCGACTTGCCATTGTCTTCACTGAATCCAATTCCTGCAGATCTTGTATGCTGTAAAACATTTTTTAGGTTTGGTCAGAGCCATATTCCTTCCAACCTAAGATAATCAGATCATCAGCTATACTAAAGCAACCAGGAATCTCAATAAATGTCTCGTCCATCATCTTTTGGAATACATCCTGAGCTGGTTTAAACCCAAAGGCCAATCTGTTATATTTGTACTGCCCAAATATTTTGCACCATTTTTGCAGTTATTTAATTCATCATCAGATGTCTGTGTAGTAATGAGCTGCATTCTCAATAGCATCCTTGAAAAGCAAGGGGATGTTATTAATAATTATGCAAATTTAATTTTGATCAGAATCTCAAGACAGGCCTTCCATACACAAGGCGAGTCTATGTACTATAGCTAGCATTTTACCAAAGGAATTTTGAATTTTTCTTGCAGGGTTCTTTAAGTGGAATTGATGGACAGGTTTGGGGAGAATTGTTGAAGGCAGTTGACCATGTCTAGGATGATTTGCAGTTACTCTGGTTTGGGAATGCTATGATTTTACTGGGGCCGGATTAACCCTTTCATCACTGATGAAAGATCACAGATCTTGTATGCTGTAAAACATTTTTTAGGTTTGGTCAGAGCCATATTCCTTCTAACCTAAGATAATCAGATCATCAGCTATACTAAAGCAACCAGGAATCTCAATAAATGTCTCGTCCATCATCTTTTGGAATACATCCTGAGCTGGTTTAAACCCAAAGGCCAGTCTGTTATATTTGTACTGCGCAGATATTTTGCACCATTTTTGTAGCTATTTAATGCATCATCAGATGTCTGTGTAGTAATGAGCTGCCAAAAACCTTATCATGCCATTTGGTTTTGTTACATATATACAAGAGTTTTCCAGGCAGTTGCTTGCTTATAATGTTTTGATAGACTAAAGAGTCTTGTTCTTCTTTTAAATGGAGTGATGGGTGCACGACAGGTGGGACCTAGGAATCAACTTTCATGGTGTATTCGCCCTAAAAGCATCATATTCTTTTGAAGACATCTGCATGTCTGTTAAGCATTGCCAGCTTTGCTACTGTATAGTCCCTTGGTCATGACACGGTGACTTCATTGATAATGGTATTGAAGGCTATCAAATCGATGCAGTGACAACTCAGTTAACCCAATGACTGGTCCCTCAGCTTCGACTATATAAATCAGAGCAGTTTCTGACTTGTTCTGATGTGGCATATTCTTTGTGGCGATTCTGCATTTAGGTGCACCAGGGCTTGATCTAAGTCGGGCTAGACTGACTCTGGTTCCCTCTCTTGTGACTTGCTACACATACTGTGATTAATTAGGGCCAAGCATTACCCTTTAGGTTTATGTAACATAGCCCAGAAAAGATTTTAAATGTCAAGGTCACTACAGTTAGGTCAGATCACGCTCTAATCATGATGTTGCATACCTACACACCCCAACCAATGTTCTGACACATTACAGTTTTTGAGATACTGCTCGGATAAGATTATTGTTCCAGCCATCCAACTGCCCAGCCAAATGCCCTGGGTAAAAATTGCAAGTTTGACATTTGCTTTTTCAATATTGATCTGCATCAGAAAAATGAGCATTTTTTTTCTTGAAAATGAAATTCTCTGAAAAAGGCTTTTGTAAAAAAGTTATCCCTTATGCTAGAACTTACGGCAAGTTAGTAGTGGCCATTGGCCCAGTTTCTGCAGTAACAGTTATGAGTGTTTTGGTTCATGTGATCTCGAGATGGGCGAAATGTCAAATTAATGCACATAAAATAGAATACAACAGCCACTGAAGATCAGTGCCAAAATTAACTTTCCTGCTCTTACTGCAGTATGTATTAAAGAAAAAGGAGGGACTGATGTACTGAGATTTCAGTGAACTGAAATCAAATTTTATAAATATAACCAAAGTGTTGTTAATAATCCTGGCTTTCTGTGACTTTCCCTCATACTGTTGAACTATCAATGGATATACCAAATTAGAGATTAATCTAATCTATGATATGATTTCCTTTAAATAAAACTGCCTTGTCGGAATGAGCTGAAAATCAATACCAGCCAGTATATATGTAATAACAGTATGGAAACAAATTGGGTCTAGGCTTAATTGTATAGTTTATTGAGGTGAATATTGCATAATTGTATTTTTTACAATATCATAACAGGCTTTATACAATTCTAGTTACAATAGCACAGAGTTCAGTATGAACCAATCACATAAATATGAAGACACTCTTAATAGTCCATGAACAACTGTACAGAATCAACAGAAGCAAGTCTGTGATCTACCCACTTTGTGCAAAAAAAGAACTCCCAATACTAGACTAGACTGTTTCTGATGGTAATATTTCAATGCACAAAACAACTACTGTACTTTTACATGGTATTACATTTTATAGCTTTTGATAAAGCAGATAACAAAATAACATTGTAATCTGAGCAAAGAAAGACATATATATTATACCAGAGAAATTGACATATTCTGTTTAAAAATATGTTTCAGTATTTGGCTATTTAACATGTGTCAAACATTTAAAACCTGTATCTTAACAGACACGTGGAACAAACAACTGAATACAGTTGTAAAATGCCTCACAGGTGTCAATACATTTTCACTTGACACACTATACTTCTGTTAAGGGGACTTTGTTATACCTGGTATTTGTTGGCAGGATTTTACATCCCACTCAACAACAATAACCATATAAGGCAAACCTTTAGTGTATTACACGTGTCCCATAACCTAGATTTGAAGTCCCAAACTTCTTAACCACTCAATCACCTAGGCCTATAGTATTTATGCAGTCCTGAACTGATTTTGATAACATTTTCAAATATGTATCGTCTTATTTAACATCTGATTTAACTTTGCTGCAAGTCAAAATAGGTTCCAGTAGAATAGTGGTAAGCAAGTTTGGCATCTAATCACAGGCTGTCACCTGTGTGGGTTTGACTCCCACAAGTGACAATGCTGAGGACCTGTCCTAATATGGCCCTGGCTGTTGAATTGGATGTAAAATCCCAACTTTGGAACTTTTGCAAGTCAATATAAGATTTCTTGATGTTTTTTTTTAATATCTGCTAGCCATCACGAATTCAACTTGATTCTCTGCAAGTGATCTTCAACTTTGTTTAATCAAAGAGCAAGTGGTTCATGAAAATATTAAAATATGCTATCACACTCACTGTAAAATACATATAATTGTTAAGCTTACATGAAATACGTGGACCTACGAAATAGCTACACATGGGCCTACTAATAAAAATAGAAGAGAAAACTTCTCCAACAAAGCATTTATTTTCATGAAAATTTAGGATAATCTATATATCACTTGGCTTCATACACTCACCTGGTAAAGTACATATTGGGTTAGAAGGTTTTTCATAAAATTTTAAAGAAGGAACTTCAGAGTCAAATTTAAGTCTGCTCTGCCAAGCAATAAACCAGTCCATATAATGGAGAAAATATGCACAAATTTAAACAAAACATTTTGTATAACATAAGGCGAGATAGGTTGTTGAGATTACAGTTTGAACAAAATTTTAAACGACCTTCTGTAGGCATAAAATGACAATACTGTATTCCGTATATGATGACTGGTATAGACTCTTGTGTTTCACTATCTGAAAATTAGTGGACTTCATCATTTAAAGATTATTTATAGATTTATAGGTATAAGGTTAGAATACATCTATGGAGAATTTTAGTTGGTTGAAGGGCAGTAAGCACTAAAACTTCACCTTCGTGCTTCCGGTCTTTCAATATTAAATGTTACAGTACAGACCACATCGTAACGGGTAGTTGTGGAGGATGGAGGAGAGCAATGCATACTAGTTGGTCAATATTCTGCACTCAAAACTATTGGTGGGACCATTCACAAAACTCAAATCCCGTTACCGGAGCTCTTAAATGAATGAAATTTGGTATACTTGCTACTGTGCAGTGAATATTATTTGCACTGCATACATGAGCCTGAACCTGCAACTATCAATGGCTTTTGCAAGATATTATTAAGTATGTAAACTTGATATTTTTGCTCAATATAAAGTAAAACTGTAACCTATTTCAGAAAATATGTATATTTTTTTGTCGTTTTGATGAAGCATCATCCATTAAATTACCGAAACTGATGACATTTTTAATAACAGGTTCCCAAATATTCTTTTCGGACTTTGTTTTCACTACCAGAAACAAAGGAAAACCCGCACACCGGTTTATTGATGACACCACCACTGAAAACCATCAGACACTGGTAATAGAAGTTTGGACGTTACAAGCTCATATTACGTGCTGTGGTCTGTGTTGTTATTTCAGTTCCTGCTTCAGTAATCACAAGGATTACATAAAAGCAAACATACATTACTCTCAATTAAGCCTGGGAAAATATCTCAGACTTTTGTCTTGATATATTAAATTATATTAGAAACAGATTTGATATTGAACTTGTAAAATTCTATTGCATGTTAGCACTCTCACATTGACTTTTAAATTAAATGGTTTTATATTGAGATACATGTAGTCCTGCACATGAATAATAAACACCATAAGCATTAAACAAAATTAATGGTTTATATTGGAATACATATAGTACTGCACATGTAAATAAATGATATAAGTAACAAACAAAAATACTAAGGATGTATCTATAAAGAGCCCAACTGATGCAGATATCTTCTGAGGTGGTGATGTTAAAAAAGGAATAGTCAAATTACAAGAGATTGTTTACATGTTAGGGCACCCGAAAAGAGAAAACACTTTGTTTGGCTTGGCCTGAATAGGTAAAATACTTCAGTCCTCTCTAAAGGTAACAGAAATATACTCTCCTAAGAATTCAGTATACATTGATACAATTGATACGTCTACTCACATATCTCGGGTCTAATTAACAGAATTCTACCATACCATGAGGTTTGTGTACATTTTCACATCAAGACCATTTGCATCCTAGACTGTCAACATAGCTTGACAATTAAACATTAACTGGGTATGAGTGTGTTCAGTTAAATCAAATGTTTGAAGTACTTAATTGTATTGCCAGTTGATGGTCAGGTGTCAGTAATGTATCACTGTATAGTTTGCATGCAATATAATTCATACAACACTTGATCACTGTTTCACTGATTCCAATTTTCATATTTCACTTTTTGAGCAATTTAATACTGGTGTAAAACTTTACTTGTACAGCATTTTTCAGTGTTACAACTTTAACTGAACTTGTTACAAGGGAAAGATTTGGTTTAGAAAAGAAAAGTGTACAGACAAAGGTACATTTTTCAGGATTTACATAGTATTCTTATCTGTAAACAATTGCATAAAAATATAAACATAAGAGATAAAAGAAAAACCATATTTAAGAAGGAAAAGACTGTGTGGAGTAAATGACAATGTACTGAAGAGGTAAATCTATGTTTAAACATGTTTCCAAACTTGTAGTATATTAACATTAAGGTGGCGACTGTCCTTGATGGTAGTATCCTGGTGAATTTGAATTTACATTCCTTGCTCTGAAGCAGATGAAACACGGTAGGGAGAAGTACTCGTCCAAAATGAAAGTAATGAAATATTTGAAATAAACAGTCATACGTTAGTACACTCTTTTTTACAATAATTCCCTTAGAGTTTACTTAAAATGAATAACTTTCTGCAACATTTAATGGAAACTTTGCAAAGAAAGCAGACTGAGTGCTCTTAAAGCAAAAGGTAAAATGGCACTTTGGAATACAAAAAGTGCTACTTTTTCTACTGCAAATTGGGTCACCAAAACATACAATATATGTTTATGTCAACATTGATCTACTATCATCTAGATATCAAAAGAAAAGTGTACACTCACTGTATGAGTCAAGCTTATACCATTTCATTTACAAAAAGACAACTTTATAGGAAAAAAGACATGATAAAATATTGCACGTAAGTTGAATAGTCTTCTAAAACAAACAAAAAAAAAGTGTGAAAAAGTCAAAGCAAAATATTATTAAATAAGAAGAAACAAAGCATACCAGAAGCATAAGACGTGAGCAATGAGGGAGGAGTGCAAATAAAGACAGTGAAAACTCAGTTATCTGACAAGCATGAGATAAGAGGATAGTGTCTGGATGACAGAAAACTTGCAACAGAGGTTATTAAGTGTAAATGAGCTGGGGACAATATTTTAATAGATTCAAATAATGGGTTCTACAAATGTGATGACCTGATGAAAGATGATAAAAAATTTTTTTTTTTAATATTTTTTAATAATGTAGGTTTCACTGTAGACAAAAAATATTGTTTTCTTTGAAGCACAGCAATAAATTTAAAGCTGTTAAGTAAGTTTTATAGTCTCAACTGTGCAAAGCATAGAATTTAAATTCTCTGTACTGAAAGGATCTATTGACAGACTCTCAGTTTCATGCCATAGACTCTGATATTTATTTGTTCCATGTTGGGCAGGATAACTGGAGGAAACCAGTGCTAAGTGGTTGTAAATATTTTCCATAAAGTACTGGTAAAAACTCCCGGACTTCGTATAAACCTTTTTTGTTGCACAGAGTTAATGACACAATAACCTTTCCTTTTGGTCTATGTGCAATGAACCCACAGATAGTTCAACCACTTATCTCTTCCAAAATGGACCTGAAAACTGTGACCCTCAGATTACATGAGTTTACTGCAAAAACTACTGGGTAAACTTCTTCTAGAGACAAGGCCTTTTATGGACTGGAATTACTTCAGTACAGCAGTTACCAAGAGGTAGTTTGATACATATATATTATCACATACATATGTTGAAGATACAGTAACCCTACACAAACACATCGATGTGCATGGACAAAGATCAGACTTGGGGTTTTCAACTATTCTTGAGGTCATATTTGAACTGGTATGTGTAACCATGAGCTGCTCTCGAACCCAACATCACAGAGGTACGAGTCTAGTAATTAGATGCCAAACTTGGTGACCACATGCTCACTCGGGACTCTTCACAGACATCATTGTTTTGCAAATACAAGCAAACTAATATCGGTACACAAGTGGTCATAATTGTGTCCTTTAATTTTTTTATTGAACGTGAATGTATTCAGCTTTGTGATTGGTTCAATTTTTAACATTTTTATGGAATAAAATCGATCTCAAAGGGAATAATGTGAAAAAACTATACATAATTCTGGTTGCAACATTTTAAAAATAAACTCCTTTTAAAATCAGACATTATTATGAACCGGATATAATTGTGACCACTCGTGTACAATTGCAACAACTGGTTTTACACTCTTAATGGAAAGAAGTAACACAAGGGTGCAGTGGCTGGCTTTCTGCCAACCACAGAGTCGAATCTTAGGACAGCACTTTTGAAATCTGTAAACTCGGTATTATCGCCCGCATTTGGAAACCGCTTTCAGGGAAGTTTTCAGATTTGTGTAGCGAGATGGGTATTTGTAGTGACTTGATGTGAAAGGTTTACAAATATAAAGGGTCTGTGCCGTGGATGCGCAGTTTGAAATTTGATTTTGAAGTGCGAAGAATTCAATTTTGAAGCTTTGATATACGTGTAATAAAATAAGATTAGCAAACTGGTTTATTTTGTAAATATAAAACATTTTGGAAGACATAATTAAAGTGTTACTATATCCTGGATATTTTACAGAAGCAAATTGCAAGTATTTTAATAAAATATTCGTGTGTTATTTTTACATTATTACGAAACCCATAGTGAGTGATAATAGGGAGTCAGAAGTTATGCTGTATTTTACCGATGAAGTATTTCGTCATTTAGCTAATCAGAATCGAGGACACATCCGTGTCATGTTAGAATATTTATATTTTACTGAGACGTTTCTCATAGACTAAATGAGTGCAAGAAAACTGCGAATTTGTAGAATTTTCATTCTCAATTATTTATTTTCAATTATATATTTCCAGATAAAATATTTCACAACTTCTTCTAAAGAAGAAACGGATTGACAGAAAAACTGTAATCATGTGATAACTTCTAGGAAACCCAAAGCACCTTCGAGTGGTTGAATGTAGAACTATGGAGTTGTGCATATTTTCATTGTCTCTGCCAGATGTGTCCTCGATTCTGATTGGCTAAACGACAAATGTCTAGTACTACCATGACGTCACTTCATTCATTAATTTCTTTGCGGTTTATTTGTTTCACAAATGAGGCTGTGACTATCTATTTTAAACACAAATATCTGTCAAGCGATGTGATTGGTTCATAAATACTTTTTAAATTAATTGTCAAGCTTCGATGAATGAAGTCATGTAGATGCGCAGACAACAATTTTACATTAACAGTGACTGCGTGATAAACCAGCAGACGAAAAAATAATATGTACTTTAATTGGGCTTTCACGTTTAGAAACCAGCAGACGAAACCATTAAAAAAGACTCGTTCGAGTAGGCCATCACAATGGCAAATACAATAGTTTCTAGGACATCCGGGACCTTACAAAAAGCCAGACGTAGTGCTAGACAAGGTTTTTACTTTATAAAATATAACTGGATAAAAACATTAAAAAATCTTCAAAATGGCAGAGTGTAGCTACCTTACCTCACAAGGGAAGGTGGTTCAGTCACTGGCCCTCCTTATTTGTGTTTTAGTAATTGCCTGTCCCATTTAACTCTGTATTCATACACCTGTCCCTATTTAAGCTAATTCCCGCCTTTCTTTGTGCACTTTGAAATTAGCTTGCAACTAGGATAATTCAAATTTTCCACAAGACGCCATTTTATTGTGGCTTTCTACATGTTCAACTTCGATTTCTTATTCTACTTTATGGATTTTAAACTGGATTTTTAGTGCTTTATGTGGTTTTATCTGTAATTGTATTTTACATATTACACACGTGGGGCATCACAGAGACAATGGCAGCCAAGGACTGCAGTGGGTGTGGATCAACTCATGAGCCTCCACTTTATAGGCGATGTCCCCTCAGATTAGGGACTACAGAGGATCCAGATGATTCTCAGAACACTGATACACAGGCGAGTCTTTTGCATCAGTCAGATACATTGGTCACAGAGCAACAGGCGAAAGCTACAGGGAAGCAAGTAAGTGGCAGTGGCCTTTTTGATAACTCTAGTACAGATCAGACTCCTAAGACTATCAGTACAGAAGTCTTACTTCTTAGAGAATTGAAGCATATCAGCAAGCGTTTCAACACTCTGGAGGAACAGGCTGTTAAAGACAGACTCGTGATAGCAGATATGGCTAGTAAGTTTCAAGCTCAAGAAAGCCGCCTTAATTCAGAAAATACCACAGTTTTATTTCCACCAAGAAGAGAACAGGTGAGACTGGGAAGTAATAATGTAACCAACACAGTCACAAGCTTTACCACTGTCAATCAACTCTTAATTAGTGGCTCTCAGCAGGGAGTGTTTACACAGTTACCTAATCAGAGTATTGTGAAATTGAATGCTGTTCGTAATGTCAAACAATCACACTTGCCACACAATGTTACTAATGTAGCCTTGCCTAAGGCCCCTTGTCAATCGCTTCTACATCTCAACTCCATTTACAGCCTCCAGGTGCAGCAGATGTGAGAGGGAATGGGCTACAGATTCCTGTCAGTATCATTAATGAGCCACTGCCACCCCTGTATAATACATGTTATCCTACAGGTCAAAACAAGCTTCCTGGCTCTTCTACTTTATTTCCTACAGCTCACCAGATGTCAGGCAGTCAGTTTGCTGAAAAGCAGAAACAGATACAGCAGGTACCAGGGACCAGAACTACGACAGGGGAAGAAGAACAACTGCATGCAAGGACAGAAGAAGATTCACTCATACCATCTCTTCAAGCACTCAGAAATTCTCCGACCATCCACCAGAAGGTGAATAAGCGCTACCAGGAGCTGGAGGAGGCAGTACAAGTCTCACCAGGTGATCTGGACATTTTACTTGACACCATTCAGAAAAAGGTTCATAAAGATGCCAAAAGGAAGGTCAAGTGGCCTCAGGATCTAGCTTTTGTGGGTAGTCTACGTAAGCGCCCCACGTACGATCAGCTTACCACCTGTCAGTGGATGCTGGGGTTAATGAGGATTAGACAGGAGGAACAGGATTCCCTGGTGAAGGATTTATTTATTTATTTGGGGTTTTACGTCGCTTTCAACACTGTACAGGTCATATCACGACGGGTAGTTGGAAGGGCAGAGGAAACCAGTACATAGAGTTCGCTAGGGTTGTGTACTGTAAACTGCCGACCAACGGCAAGCAACTACCAGCTTTCCCACTTAAGGCCATCACGGGGATTGAACCCCGGCCTCAGAGGTGGGAGGCGAGAGTGTTACCACTCTGCCACCGTGGCCCCTCCCTGGTGAAGGAGAACATGGTAGAGTACCTAACAGAATTGTTACAGGATGCCTGTGACTATAGTTGGGAAGCAGCCAAGGGGGCTCACAGTGTTCTACTTCATCGTATGCAGGATGGGGTGGTAGCTTGGGATAATCTAAAAGATGTAAATAAAATCAGAAAGCGTTACGCGCACACAGCATCCTCTCAGTATGGTGCAGGTAGTGAAAGATCTAGAGTTACAAAAGTTGTACCATATTTTAAATACAATAAAGGTTCTTGTACACGTGGCACTGACCACAAATGGCAAAACATGCTGTTGAAGCACATCTGCCAGCACTGCTTCTCAACTTTCAACAAATATGAGGCACATGCCAAGAAAGATTGTTTGAAGGCTCAAAAAACTAGGTTCAGCTGCTCATGGTTGTTTTGTAAATAGGTGTGTGTATAATTCTCACATTGACAGTAGTATTTTCGAATTATGTAAACAAATTGATCATACCAATAGAGGCAGTGTTGACAGGTGTCATAGTGGTAATTCTGGCAATAAATTAAATGTCAAAACCAGGTTCTTCTACAGAACTAAAAACAACACCATCAGCCCCACTTCTGATAGTACCAAAAGGGTCCTGCTTCACAGGACCCAATGAACAGATAAACACAACATGAATGCAAACTATAATCGTTTTGCAGTACTGGGTTCTTTTGATGAACAAGAAATAAATTAGTTCCTTTTAAATGGGGGTAAAATTGATCAAGATAGAGGGACTGGTGGTGTCAAAGGCTCAGTAGCCCAAACTTCTGGTCACAGTGTAGTTATTGCAGTAACAAAAATTAATGATAGTGACAGTTCATATCAAGGTATGGTACATCAAGATCTTAATGCAGAGGTTAATACCACCTCTGATTTGCAAAATAAAAATGACCCATTATATGACAAAACTGAGGAATTATCCTCCAGAGACATTTTTCCATGCGTACAGAGTGATGCTTATTCTGAATTTTGTAAAAAATCAGTATTGGATACAAGTAGAAATAATCATACACTCGGAGACTTTTCACCTGATAAGACAGATACTTGGGGTTTAGCATGTAATAGTCCAACTGTTGAAGGTTCCCAACGAGACTTTTGCAAGACTAAGGCAGGAAACTCCACTTGTAATTCTCATGACAACACACATGTAACCTTGAGTGGGTGTGACACAAACTCATGTACACAGGTAGCCTTGAGTAGGTGTGACACAGACCAATGCAGTGAAATGCATTTGAGTGTAGATCTCACAAAGTCCCGTGATATAATAAGGGCGACCAAGCTCGGTAAAGACACAATTAAAAAGGTTAATGTTCGCGCCATTACTGACAAATGTGCAGACTAGCAACAGTGCTTGAAGCAACAAAAGAATGCGTTAGGTTTCTTACCAATTAACAATCTGGCCTTTGCTCAACAGAAACCTCCTTTGAAGCCAAAAATTGTCATTACTGAAAAGAATTATGACCCAGTAACGATTCATAGGTTTGTTAGGAATACAGGCAAATACAATTTTCAGGATGCACGCATACTGCTTCCTTCTAAAATTAATTTTGAACTATTTGAGAATCTAGCTCAAGACTACTGGGACTGGCAACTCCCCCATTTTATCAAATATGGGTTTGCTCTAGATTTTCCGTATTCTCAAGAGAAACTTCTCAAAGATGGCCTTGAAAATCACTCTTCTGCCACGATATTTCCTGAACATGTTGATAATTATTTACAAACAGAGTTAACTCATGGAACCATTAGTGGTCCTTTCTCTAACCCTCCATATGGCGAAGATACTCACATTTCCCCTTTTATGTCAAGAGACAAACAAGATAGTGACAACAGGCGCATAATTATTGATCTCAGTTGTCCCATCGAAAATTCAATAAATTACTTCACCCCTACCAACATATATTTGGACACAATTTACAAATTACAGTATCCCACTGTCGATAATATTACAGAGACCATAAGAAAGTTAGGGGAGGATGCTGTACTTTATAAAATTGACCTTTCCAGGGCCTTCAGACAGCTGTGTATTGACCCCAGTGACTTCAACCTCTTATGTTTAAAATGGAGAAGCTTATACTATAGTGATCAATATTGTCCATTTGGCCACAGAGCTGGTAGTATGGCCATGACCCGATTGACCAGCTTCTTTCGGTTTCTTATGACCCAACAGGGCTATTGCATGCACCCATACGTAGATGATATGATTGGTTGTGCCTCAAAAGCTGATGCTAACAGTCCATGCGATTTTTTGTTGGGCCTTCTGGAAAGGCTAGGTTTTCCTATCAGTTCTAAAAAGCTGGTCCGCCCTACCCATTTTTGTAATTGTTTAGGCATTGTGATTGACACTCATAGCAAAACCCTTTTCATTTCACTTGAAAAACAGCAAGAGATTATTAAAAAATGTAATCATGTACAAAGCCAAAAGACGATCACAAAGAGGCAATTGCAATCAGTCATAGGCAGTATCATGTTTATTCATAAATGTGTGAAATCTTCTAGGTATTTCACTAACAGATTGTTGAATGCCCTACGGGAATCCACAAGCAATAACATCACAGTGGACAATAATGTAAAGAGAGACATTGCCTGGTTTCAGGCGTTTATGCCCACATTTAATGGTTTGACCACATATGACCACATGACTCCAGACTATCATGAGTCCATAGAAATAGATGCATGCCTGGAAGGCATGGGGGAGTTTGGGGTAACAAGGTTTATACGACTCCCATACCTTAAGAACTACTATTGAATTCTGAATTCAATCTAACTCAGTATGAAATGATGAACATGCTTGTGGCCCTTAGGGTTTGGGGTCATTTGTGGCGTTATCACCGTGTTGTATTCAAAGTAGACAATCTGGCTGTTGTCACAGTATACAACAAAGGCTATACAAAATGTAAACACTTAGGTGCCATGATTCGAAACATCTGGCTGGTAGCAGCCATATTTGACATAGAAATTTCAGTTATTCACATACCTGGCAAACAAAATCATATTGCTGTTATATTGTCCAGATGGAGACAACTACCTCCAACTTCATAGTCTGGTTGCGAATCCTATCTGGCATGGCATTAACCAGGATTTTTTTCAAATTAATTATGACATATGATATTGTATTTTTTATTGTAGATCCTTCACCTTCAGCTTTGATGGCCAGAGTTTCTCATAGATTAACATATTCCTACAGCCCTAAAACTTCGACATCCTACAGAAGTATGTTCATAACCTTCATGGCCTTTTGTGAATTCGTGAATACTGACATTCTGAGCTTGAAATTAAGTACAATACTTATGTTCATTGAATTTTTGGCCTATAATGGCCTTAAGCATGTATCTATACTTAATTATATCTCGGCCATCAAGGCTCAATTGAAGTGGTTCGAACTTCCAGCCACTGTCTTTGAGCATGACAAAGTTAAACACATGTTAAAAGCAGTTAATCTCTCCATCAGGAATTTTTGATGTATCCTCTTTGACCCCGATCATAAAATGTTGTGACCTTTTTCCGCATCCCCTAGTGTTCAAAACATTGTATTTATTTGCACTCTTTGGCTTTCTCAGAATATCAAATTTACTTCCCTCTTCCCGGCTTTCTTTTGACATTAAAAAACACCTTTGCAGGGGAGATGTGTTACTTAATGATACTAGTATAATTGTATTAGTGAAATGGAGTAAAACATTGCAAGCTTCGAACCAAGGTTCATTTATTTTGCTTCCACAATTGGATAATCAGAGTCTTTGCCCAGTTACCAACTTTCTTAGCATGCAGAAGATCTATCCAGCCTTAGATAATGACCCTCTGTTTTGCATAGAACGCATCCCTATCACCCAGGTTAGAGCTCGGTCACACTTGAAAAAAATCTTACACAGGTTGGGCCTAGATCCAGAATATCACAATTTCCAAACATTTAGACAATCATGGGCTACACTGGCCTTTAATCAGAACATAGATTTGCAAAGAATTAAAGACCATGGCACATGGTCTTCGGACTCAGTGCACACTTATATAGTGAGTGACCCATCCAATGCAGATGGAGTTGCTGAAACATTTCGAAGAGTGTTTGCCAATTAATATGTATAAGGCTGGCTTGATCTTCTGTTTTTGAGTATATGATACTTATCTACCACTACCCTGTTTAGTTTGGGTGTTTTGGTGCGTTCTTTTAGTGAGTTACAATTTATTTACATCTATCAACTCACTTATGTATGTATTTACAATTCTTAACAAGAGGTTATTAACTTAATGTGCTTGCATGAGCAGCTGACATAAAAATTGAAATGAGTGCATTATCAATGTGTATCTACCCTTTTAAGGGGGCTTTATGCTTTATCAGTTTTGTGTTGAACTATCTGATGTAATTATTTTTACATGTGTTTTAATTACAAACTTCCTGTACATATCTTATTTATTTGAAGTATTGATTTAAATTACATTTGCTGAGTTTAACGTACTACCCAGTAACTTGCTGTAATGTGTACTCAATGCTTATTTCAAGTGTAACTTCGCTGTACATTTCTTATTGAAATAGTGATTCAAATTACATGTCTTATACTATGCTGAGTCATGCATTTCTGTATATATTTCACTCAGTAATTTCTTATGATGCATCTTATGAATATAACCAATTTTATGTGTTCTTAGTGTTGTACTGTGCGTTTATTTTTACAAACAAATACATGTTGAACTCTAATGTTAAATTTAATATAATGTAATGAGTTGCAATTAATTATAATGCAGTTTAAACCTTTAATTTTGGGTGACCTCTTTCCAAGGTCACCACTTGCAACTCTAGTTATGTAGGTGTAGATGTAAATTACTAACATTACTAATAATATAAAATAAAATAAAATTTTATTCCGCATTGCGGTCTTGTTAATAGCCATGACTTACCAACTGTCAACCGTTACTTCCTCCACTTTGGGCCTTGGGACTGTATGTTGAGCACCAACTCGCGATCAGGAACATCTCGAGATTGTCCTTGCACAAACTCGAGATCTTAAGTTGAGGCAAACATCTCAAGATGGGAATCCCATCTCGAGATTGGGCTGCACAAACTTAAGATGTTTACCTAGGATTGTGATTTGCTAATTAATTGAGGTCAACTAATAACTAATTGGCTAATTTTAGTGATTTGGCAATATTGTGTGTGCCCTCTCAGTCAGGTAGTTATTGTCATTTATAATTGCAATTATTGTGGCACTATGGTGAGTCCTTTGTTGTTTCTTTTCCATATAACTACAAAAATCAGACAGATATTAGTATCCATGTTTACATGAAATGTGATTTATATCTGTGAATTAGGGTTTCAGACATAGTTCAGAAAATGTAATTAAGAACTAAAAGTCATCAATTTTAACCAGTAAATATTTATAGTTATGATTTTATTTAAATAACTTTTGTTTTAGAATTGCTAATTTAAAATATCAAGAGTAAATATCAATCCTATTTCATGAACCTGTTAATAGGAGTCAGTGCCATGAAAGTGCAATTAGTAATCCAGTGACACACCACATGAGAACACAACAACAATTATTGAAGTGCAATTAAAAATATGAAAAAAGTTCAGGTAACACTTTACACAAGTTTCTTTGATTAGATAATCAAAGAGTTTTATATTCAATGCAATTGTTATCCTTTGCCAGAGAAAATATTAGGAAGCCAGAACCATGTTGAGACCTATTGATAATGTTGGGAAATTGATTATAGCTAAGGGCCATTGACTAAGGTATTATGTCAAACTTATCTTAGGTTTGTGCAGCCGAATCTCGAGATGTACTGCTCAATCTTGAGATGTTTGCCTCAACTCAAGATCCCGAGTTTGTGCAAGGACAATCTTGAGATGGTCCCAATCACGAGTTGGGGCCTAACATATCCACCATAGTATATATTGGAATTTTTTGCTAAACTTTTTTTGCCCTTAAATAGTTATGATGATAAATTAAAAAAATTTTCCAATAGCCAATTTGCAATAATGTAGTATGAAAACTATGTACAACAAGGAATCAGTTACTTTAATTATCAATAGCTTAATAGTTAATGTTTAATTCAAATAGTTAAAATTTAACACAACTTAATGTAAATGCTCTAAAGAGGGGCTTAACTCGCATGTCCAACTTTGTTACAATTTTCCTTAGCATTATTAAATTATTATAATAATATATTCAAACATTTCAATTCATGCACTTGATGCTTACATAAACTTAACACAACACCTGGCTTGTTCATTTGTATGATTTGTAGATAGCTTTACAAATTACAAAATTATTTATATTGGGCATGTAAGAGTTGTTTTTCAACTCCAAATATCAGAAGGCCATGGAACAGTTTTGACCAGAATTGCTTTTAATTTACATGAACACAAATTACAATCAAGATTTAGACAGCACCAGATTCTAAATAAGCAGAAATGTCTCCCAATGTCAATTAAATCTGAGGTCACTGACAAATCTGAACTAAGTAACATAAACATAACTCGTATTATTGCACAACAATCACCACACCATTTTACCACACCTCATATTTTAACACTGCACATCGATGCATCATTTCTCCACACCTCCTCTTTTAACACCACACTGTTTTTCTGGAATTGCAGAAAATATAAAGTACCACTTTATCATTATAGTAAGTATTAGAATTTCTGAATGTCTTTGTACCACAAATTGTAAGTGTAAATTTGTAATCAAGTGGGTGATAATATTATATTCAAGTGCACTAAAGTGCAGTCGATGACTCATTATTTTAGTCTTAGTTGCATTATTTTAGCCTAGACAGTTCCAACAAAAAAATTTAGATTGGCAAGCTGGAAAATTTTAATAATGTACTACTTTTTTCCTATAATGCTATGGGATTTTGTAGTGACTGATGAATGTTCAATGAAAAAATGGGGAAGCACTAGACAAATACAGCTGTACCTCTATTGCTACATGGCATTAATGTTAGATGAGTTGCAATTATATTGTCCGATTTTATGTAATTTCCTGCAAAAATGGGACCCTGGTTTATATGCATGTACCAAATAAAAATGGGTTTAGCTACCTGTTTTGTATCACTGTCTAACATTAATGCCGTCTAGCATGAGTGTGGGGGCCACAGTGGCAAAGTGGTGACAGAGTTGTACATCTCAACTTGTACCTAACAAGAACAGTTCAACCTCAATATCTGATTCTGAACTGACTGGAGGATAGCTAATGAGATTTCCGAATATTGATATGCCATTTTGGTCACTTTCACTGAATTCAGAAATTATTAGAAGTACACATTTTGAAATAACATTAAGCGTATCATCAAAGAATTATATTTACAAACTTCTATCACTTTTAAAGGCCTTGTTTTCCTGTAATTATATTGGGTTAAGTAGGAAATAAACATTTAGATATCAATATGTCCTCTATATTTACAGTGATTTATGCATTTGCTTGGACAGAACTGAGATGTGATATCAGAAATACCAGGATATATTTTTTCTGTTATCAGCATAATAAGGAGGTCTGACTGCATATAAAGACATCATCTGACTTCAATAACTGGAAAGCAAAAGGTTAATGCTAACCTACGTGCACTACCAACACTTTCTGTCACACCGTTTCTTTTTTGACACCTTGAAATGACCAGTCAGAAGACGTGGTACGGTTGGTACGACATTTGTCATACTTGTCAAGCTGGTTAAAGAACAGCACAGTCGTTATAATGTTTCTTCAGAGGTCATGGACAGTGTACTGATTGTCAGGATGGAATTTCTATTGGTTCCTTAGTACATCATTTTCTGATTTGGGGAACTTGATGAAATCATTATTATACTGGTAAAATGCATTCGTGAATCTATCCACAATTCATGAAACTGAGGCTTTTGAAAGTGTGTTGTCTGAGGAATCCCCAATAACTTTCATGAGGGATCCTATTGATAAATAAAAGAGTGACATCATCGCATTTAAATCGACTGATATAGTATAGCTCCTGGTTGTGGCTCTTCTGAAGCTGTACCAAGTCACAGAAGAACAATAGTCCAGCTCTTGAAATCTGGTACTTGTTCAAAATGTCCTCATCATCTAGGAAGTCTAAGGGTTTAGTAGAGAGGTTGTGAATAGCTTTTTATTGAAAACATAGCACAAAAATGCAACATAAGTGCTTTTTAACATGAAAAACGTAAAGGCTGGCTCTTTTGACGTTGTGAAATGACGTTCAACACAAAAATCAGTGATGTGTAGAGTAGTGGAAAACAGATACGGGCTTCAAAAACGTTGTTAGCAAATTCTCTAGTATCTCAGATACCCTTTCGCTTATCAAATAATATGACAAATTCTGTCAATGTTTGATATTAAGTCTTTGTAAACGTTAAGTCCAGCTCTATGTGAACTTAACTCCGAGACAATTATAGGTTTAAATTACTCTAAGACAACAGGCAGCCTAAGTTTAACAAAAGAAACTTAACCTTCAGTCTAAGTCTGGGCTAACTTCTTTTCGAGAAAATGACCCCCAGATATAAACACTGTAAATCTTAGCTGGCTAGGTTGAACACTATAACAGTGTGGAACTGTTAACAGCTAGAAATATTTTTACAAGTAGAGAAGACATCAGGCCACCTGAATAGGGCCAGAGACCTTGAACACTCGCTAAATCCAATCACTGTGCTCCATAATTTTGTGATGCTTGCTATCAGTACAGTGAAATTGGTTTTGGAAGTCAAATATTAGTGTAGGAATTTTTCTCCACAAATAAATGGGTGTAGGACATTTGTATACATATTAAAAATAGGACTTATTGCAATAGTTTTTTCTCCATTGGGATTTTTTTCCTCCACAAGGGCACAATAGTACAATAATGTAATTTTATAGGGCAATATGCTGTAGAAATGGACTGCCATCAATGATTATCGGCCTTTCACATCAGCAAGCCTCGGGCACTAATGGATGTGTCATAAAAATTACATTATTACTAATATTACTAGCTGAATTACATATAACTGGATGTTGTACTAATCAAATTAATGTTGTGACATCATATAAGTAGAGACTGATAAAAATACTTCACCATGACGTTTTGTTTTGAAGTGGTTTTTGTATGTTTTTTTTCTGTAAACAGGAGCCATTTTTTTACAATAATCAGTTAACCCACTAACAAATTGTTTATATCATTGTAAAGATATCATTACACTGTTTCTTTTCGGTTTTGTTTGGTTTAAATCCGTGCAGTAATAAGTGTGATATTGCAAGTTAAAAATTTCAAGTGAGAGTACAATATTTGTAAACAAATATATGGTGATGTCAGAACCCAGTCAATAATACTCATTATTGGACCACGGAACGGCTAGCAATAAAATACTGTGTTTTCAAAGACTTGATTCTGCACTGATAATCCCCTAGTAACGCACGCTCAACTAGAAATAATTTCCATTATTGCATTGGAAAATCTCGGGAACAAAGCCTGCAAACATGCACAGTAAGAATGTTCCCTGTAACGCCCAAGCACACACTAAATTATTCCTGCTCTATATGTACATTATGAAAACTTTTTCATTTCTCCTCTGTCACAACATAAATTAACAAAGATTACATTAACATAGATCACATGTGTACACCTCAGGAAACAGGCCATGCACATGATTAATGCTCGACGATAAGAGAGGGTTATTGTGATCAGTTTGTTTCTGTCTGTGCACCGTTTTGCCCTTATAACTCAAAAACTATAACATCAATCGATCTCAAATTTGGTGGGCAAGTATTTCATGGGGTACAGACAGATTCTTCCAAATTTGGTGTAATTTGCTTGAAAATTAAAGTCAGGAGAGAGTTTTTCTTATTTTTAATTGGGAATACACAGTGAAACTGCTTCCCATCATCACATACGTAAAAAATTCAATATTTTGCTTTCTGATGATGTCATTACTCAGTGATGTCAAAATGCAATTGTCATTGTGAGGTCACAAACATAGCTTGTGATACTTGCTGTCTTTAAGTAAAAATATTTCTTCTCATTTTATGTCTTGAAATTCACATAAAGATAATAAAGAGAGAGGTGGTATAGTCATCATTTTTATTAAACTATTATTTCTGTTTTTATTTTCTCTTTTTTTCAATTTCTTGACAGTCCATCACAAAAATTTACCATGCGTGATTTTCACCAAGAAGTGACCTTTAAGCAATATTTTTACCTCCACCAGCAGTTATGTTTTTGTGTGCTAATTGTTTGCCTATTTGTTTTTTTTTTGTATGTGGGTGTGTGTGTGTTTAGATTGCTCCAAAACCAATGAACAGATCTTTATTAAAAAATTTGTGGGTAGGACCTGAACAAAGAAGGAAGAACTTACTGAAAGAAAGATCTGGATCTTATTATGGATACAAAAATATCAGGAATTTTCAGAGGTCCCATTTTAATGTATTCTTAATGACTTTAGCTTTCTACTTGATATTTTTATGAAGATTAATTTACATGTTTGGTTTTATTTCATTGTCTTCCTTACACTAATTTATATCACTTGAGAGACTGGTCACATGGAGTCGAGCGTTTTGCTCTCTCTGGGTGCATCATGTTTTGTGTATGTAACAGGCATATTGTGTAATCAACATCAACTCTTGAACAATGCCAATCTGTCATGGTGTTGTTTTTCTTGTATGGCTATTTCTTCTCGTGTATGATTTAGGTTCTACAGAACATGCTGTGTGGCAACCTTACTTGTTTACAACAGATATTTGTTTACAACAGATATATTATGCTTTGTTCTTCGAAAACCCTTGCATCGCCATGTTTTAAGATAACAAATGAACAATGTTTCCATCCTCTGTTACTCTTTGTCTTTTTCCTATCCTTGCTGGCAGTGCACATTAGTATTTCAAACTCCTAACTATTGGAGCTGAAGCAAAAATATATATTTATACTACCCACCAAAGATATTGAATATTTTTTAGCAAACACATTGTCAGGAGTTTAAACCCTTCCTCCCAGACAGTCGCTTGTTCAGACCACTACCTGACAACTGGTTCTACCAACTCGTATACACCTCTCCCAAGACTGACAAGATGTACATCCTGAAAATGAATTATCCGATTTGGAAAAACGTGCTATTACATAGGCATACACTAATATTTACTTACATTAAGATTTAACTCTTTCAGTGAGAAATTTAGGCCACCTTAAGTCAAGGTCACTTTAGATAAAGGATTGTTATAGTCTAAAAGATCGTTTTAGATGACCTTTAGATGGCTGCATTGATTCCATATTTTGAACTTTGAACTTAAACTCAAGTCTGGATAAGAAAGGGATGACTAACAAGTAAAAAGTTGCTGTAATCAAGGTAAAATATATTATTGTACCCATCTGATGCTATCCAGTGGATACTATGGACTATACATGAGGACACTGCTTCCGCCACACTGTGTAGTGATTTTCTTGTAACACCTCTAGAGGGAAAGGTATTTTTATAGGTAGAGTTGTCAGATTTGCAGGATATATTCATCATTACAAAATCTTGCCTGGGAATATTTTTGGCCTCATTTTGAAAAACAAGATGGCTGCTATGAGTGTTTCTTTGAAGGTTATTGAGGAGTTTTTGCACATTCAGAGGCTTTTTCTTATCAGTAAAAAGTTGAATCTCTTCCAGATTGACATCTGTAAAAGACATATGTGTCCTTTGTAGCCTACAAACATTTGACCTTGAAGCTTGTCCTTCAAGGTCAGCCCTTGACTCCTAAAATGCCCCAGCAAGTCTAATTTCTGGCAACTTATAAATTGCTTATAACTACAACATTTGAATTAACAAATTTATGGGGGGCTGTGGGGTTTTTGCTTTAATAATTTTAGCTTAGTTTCTTGTGTCCCCGATATTTTTCATGCTATTGTAGATCGAGGTCCACAGCTAAGTGAGTAATAGTCCTAGTAGCTACTTTAAGAAAATTGCTTATAACCCCAAATAATGACTGCATTTATGACATTTTACTAAAATATGTTGTTCTGCTACAACTATTTAATTTAGTGGGGGTTTTATCACATCTGTTCTTCTACTACTTTTGATGTTCTGTGTCATGATAAATTTTGAGAGTTGTAGCTATAATGGCTGGTGAGTAGTAGCTACGTTGACCTTTTGGTAATACGTAAATCAGTTGTAACTTCAAAAGCATTAAATTTGGAGGTTTTTCATCTAACATGCTGTTCATCTACTTTCTGATGATCCGTGTCATAACAAATTTTCAGAACTGTAGCTCCATTGGTAACTCTGTAATAGCTACCTCGACATTTTGCCAGTGAGCAATGTCTAATACTCCTCTAGGACTGTCAACTTGAATTTTTATGGAAATGGAAAATTTGCTTTATCTCAAAACCCTATGAGATACAGCGATTTTAGGCAAATTTTGGACCTCCATGGTACTGGGTAGACTACCCGTATAGGACCTCAGAAAAATTTTGACTTTTCCAAATTTTGACTCCCATCTTGAATTCGGACAGAAATGTCATTTATCAAAAAAAAAAACTGTAACAGATCGATTTCGGGCAAATATTGGCTGCATTAGATAATAAGGAATACTCCTTTAATGTCTGAATAATTCAGAATTTTCTTAATTTCACATTTGTCTTCAAAACCATGTTAATTGTCTTTTTTCTGGTGGATACATCTTGCATCTGGCCACAGATACGTCCTTAGTCTCATTTTATCATGACACATGCTCTTGCATTTCCAATAAAGAAATTCACATTTGATGAAAATAGAAGATATCTGATGTATTTTGATGATATATTGTGTTTCAGCATTGTTTTGTTATGACAATAAAAAGGCCTGATTTATCTGTGATGTTCTGCAACTATAAATTAATTCATTTTCCCTTTTGTCACTTTATATATAGATAATAGAAACATGGTCACACCTGTTTCCAGAGAAACAAAGGCATGCATAGACAATTACGTCATAGAAGTTTCTTCATACAAATGTTTTCTTGTTGAAACAGTGAGGAATCTGCGTGCAAAGATATTCTGTATTGCACTTGTTCTTACTTCAGGGGGATAAAATGTAATGTTCAAAATGTTGAAATTTTGTCTGTGTATCATATTTTGCTTTTATATATTCCTCCACAGAGATGCAAATGGAAAATGCTCAAGATATTTCAAAGTTAAAGCAAGTCTGAAATACAAATCTGTTGGTAAATACTTTTCATTTACTTCTAGAGAAACCCCACATGTGAAAAACATGCTGAAGGGTTCTGGTACAATTTTTAAAGGTCCTGCGGGGAAAGATGTTAAAGTAGGAATACGAGGTATGTATGATAGTTTAACATATCTTAATGGCATGATCAACATGTATTAATAGAATGACATTTTTTGTCTCCTCTGATTGTTTCGGTTTGTCAGTATTTTGAAAATATGTTATAAATTAAAATTTTTGTGCGATATATGAAAAACTCCTACACCTTACATTTTTAGCTTGGACAGAATTTTAAAACTGTAAAGTGTATGATGTTGACACAGTAGGCGTATTTCACAACCATAATCCGGATTATGAATCCGTTGATGTACCTCAGAAGGTAGATCAATGGATTCAGAATCACTAGATTACCCATATTGCTTTGCAAAATAATGGTGGCCAATTGTGGCAGCAGATTTTAAAAATTTAGTGATTTTAGTGATTTTGATTTTTATCCTTTTTTTATTTTGGATTCAGTATTTGAGAAAATTGCATTTCACGATTTTCACAGAATATGGTTGTGAAATACACCTAGTGTAGGAACAGAGGTAAGGAGTTGTAGGTGTCCACATTGTGGTGTGACCTTGATCTTGCCATAATTACCTTGACTTTTAAAATCATAACTTCTTTTAGTTTACTAATTTAACTGTCATTTTGCTATTGTCTTATTTTAATACTTGGTCTTTGAATAATTTTTTCTGTCTTAAGCATTTTGTTCACACCTTTACATAACATACCCCATCTGTTCTGAAAGGCAACTGGTCTTTGTACTGTTTCATCTCTTCTACATTTTGTGGAGGCCATTACTGTTTCCCCAGGCTGTTGAATACGAACATCTGTGATGCTATTTTTAAATAATAAAATAAAAATATTTTCCCCAAGTTACCTTTTTCACAGTAGAAATTGAATTGCAATAAGGCCCACAACAAGGGTTTATCGATACTTCACTTTCTAGTCTCTAACATAAAAGTAATGATTTTTTGCACTGGCTTTTTCAACTCACCGAAAAAGTCGACCATTTGAGAACCCCATAAAGGAGCCATTCATGAGTACAAGGACACTTTAGACAAGTTTTGATGGATGTATCTTGTACTGACTACCTTATTAACATACATCAAAAGTTTTCTGAACCAAATACTACCCAGAGGGCACAGACCTTTGAAAATATGTTGATTGGGTTGAAAATTGATCCTACAATGGTTGTAAACTTTTTCAACAGTAAATCCAAGTTTGATTTCTGACAGGAAAAAGTAGTTGTATTTTGAAACCAAAATATATTATATATACGGGAAAATGTATGGCATGAAAATGTTAATTGTGTACCTTCCCCAGAAGTGGTGAGCCTTTAAAAAAGAAATAATAATAATAATTCCGATATAGCTAGATAATTTTGATTTATCCTTCTCAGTTCTTACACTGTATTTTTTATGTGTGATTTACCTCAAGAAATACTTTTTATTAGTAAGTTAATCACTCTATATTAACTATATATTTGGCTATGAAATTATCATAAAATTTCATATAATCATATTTTGTGTTATTATAGCAGCTCTAGTCTCAAAGGATAACATAATATATATAATACATAATATTTACTTCATCTGCAGTAAAAAAGTAGCACATTGTTAGAACATCAAAATAATTAGTATTTAATTAATACATACATATTTATAAATATATGTGCTTCATTCGTTCCTATGTACAAGACAAATATATTTAGATAGAATAAGAAAATCACTTGTCACGACTCACAAGCACCATGAACCTAACCTCTTCAGTTGTAACATTTCATCACTCCGAGAACACAACAGCTCAGTGGTATTGTTGGAGCCCAACACCCATCTTAAATTTTTTTGGAAGGACATAGGGAACTTTGTTCTTGAGAGCTTGAATGAGTCTTTTAATACCGGTGAACTATCTATTACACAAAAACAAGGTGTGATAACTCTACTGCCAAAAGGTAATAAACCAAGAGAGATGATTAAAAATTGGCGGCCAATTACACTTTGAAATATTGACTATAAATTACTGGCAGGAGTTCTAGCCTCCAGAATGAAGGAAGTGCTCCCCAGTATAATACAGAATGAACAAAAAGGATTCTTAAAAAATCGATATATGGGGAAAATATTCGGACAATAGCAGATTCTCTAGAGTATATAAGATAAAAAAAAATTATGGGTATGACACTTCTAATAGATTTTGAAAAAGCCTTTGATTCCCTCGAGTGGGACTATTTAGAATCTGTTTTAAAAGTATATAATTTTGGGGAAGACTTTAGAACATGGTTTTCTATTCTCTATAAAAATAGCAATAGTTGTGTTATAAATAATGGTTTTTTTACAGAATTCTTTAAAATTGGAAGGTCATGTCGACAAGGAGATCCTTTAAGTCCTTACTTGTTTATATTGGCAGTGGAACCTCTGGCAACAGCAATAAGGAATAGTGACAAAGTGAAAGGTATCTTGGTAAATGAAAAAGAGATAAAAATTGGGCAATATGCTGATGACACTTTCCTCCTCCTTGATGGCACAGTCAAATGTTTGAATGAGAGTTTCAGCATTTTAAAGTCTTTTGAAAAATACTCGGGTCTCAAAATTAATATGGAAAAAGCCCTAGCTGTTTGGCTTGGGAGTGAGAAAGAGAGATTAAAGATACAACATATTTATCAGCTAAATTGGGTAAACCAATTTGAGCTTCTTGGAATAACCTTCCATGTCACTCAAGAAAAAATGTTTCACTTAAATTTTGATAAAAGAATAAGTGAAATTGAAAGAATAATAAGTATGTATAGTAAGTTTAGTTTGTCTCTAATTGGGAGAGTTACTGTAATAAAAACGCTGATGCTGCCTAAGATAGTATATATATTAACAGTTCTACCGACCCCTCCCAGCAATATTTTTTATGTCATTGAAAAAAGGTTAAAAGATTTTCTTTGGAAGAATGGTAATGTTAGAATTTGTAATAAACAATTGGAAAAGGAAATAGGGGAAGGTGGATTAAAGTTAACAAATATTAGGGATTTTAATAAGTCATTGAAATTATCTTGGCTAAAGAGACTCTTGACAACTGAAGGAAGCTGGCAGGAGATCTTTGAAAACTCTTGTGGAATACCAAAAAAGATGGTTTTAGAACTGGATGGAAAGTCGCTTATGAAATTAGTTGAAAAAATTTCAAATCCTTTCTGGAAGGATGTGCTTCAGATATGGAATGGTTTTAAAAGCTGCTTCAGTAAAACAACTGATTTTAGAACCTACCCATTATGGGGAACTTTTTATATGACAAATCCAAACTTAAGTAGTAGGTCAACAGAACTGATTTCAAAAGGAATAGCATATGTAAATGATATTCTATCAAACTCAGGAGACCGCCTTGGCTATTACGACTTTATGGAAAGATACCAAATCAAAATAAACTTTGTAGACTTCTATAGTTTGACTCATTCAATACCAAGTCACTGGTTAAAAAGTGGCAAAACACAACTAAATGAAGGTGAAATAAAACAAACTTTCCTACAAACCTTTTTGCAACAAAAGCAAACAAGCAAGTGGGTATATCAAAAACTAAGGACATTAAATAAATACAATAGAGGTCATGAAATAAAATGGGCTGAAATCTTAGGAAGGGAGATATCAGAATCTGACTGGTCAAAATATTATTGAAATAACTTCCAAAGTGTAATAGAGACATCTTTGAGAGATTTTCAATATCAAATTTTGACCAGATCAATTCCAACTAATAGATTCTTATCTAAATGCAAATTAGTAGAAAGTGATTAAATGCTTCTACTGTAAAGAATGTGTCAAAACATTGGAGCATCTCTTCTGGTGCTGTCCAGTGGTAAAGACTTTTTGGTTCAATTTGTTTGATGTAATATTTGTAAATAGAGAGATCAACATTAACCTAGATGATGCGAAAGTGTTGCTGGGGGGTGTCGAAAATGAAAATAAGGATGTTTTAAATTATCTTTTCACAGTGGTAAAAAAGTATATTTATAATACAAAATGTAAACAACAGCAACTTAGCGTTAAATGTTGTATAAGTTTAATACAGTACTATCACTCCCTAGAGCAATGTGTTGCTACAAATGATTATGGTATGATAAAGGGTTATGTTGATAGATGGGAACTATTGAGTCCCATTCTTGAATACAGGGCTACTGGTAACTAAAAAAAAAGGAAAGGAAAAAAAAAGAAAAAAAAAGCTAAAGATAATAATATGGTTTTTTGGTTTTAAGGAGACATGATAAGAGAAATACTAATGGCAGTTTGATGTAAATATTTATTTAACTTTTTGTTTTTTTCCATTTATAGTTTAAAACAAAATAAATAAAAATATAGATGCACAATTTTAAGAGCAGTAAATAAAAAAAAGGTAATGTTGGTTTATTATTGGGCATCCTGCGAGATGCTATTTTTTGTAAAGGTCCTGGTGAGTGGTTTTAGAACCCCATTTACTCTGCACCAGGTTCCTGAAACCTTATTTTTAGATGGGGGAATAAAAGAATTTGTGTACTTAAAAAAAAAAAAAAAAAAAGATGGGCTGACTCCTAAGTTGGGCTCCAACAGTATCATGGGGTTCACATATTTATCTTATCAGTACTCCTTTGTTTTACTCCTAGGTTTGTCACTGAGACTAATTACTGGCAGTACCCCACACAATAGGATGTGTTTACTCTTTCTCAATAACATGTGGGCTTGTCTAGAGTTAGATCCACTCTTGTGTTTAAAGTTGAAAACTAATTTAGCTAGGCATCAGTGTGGTGAAATTATACACAGCTTGGTTGTGTTTTTAAACTACCTTCTAAAGATGAATATTTTGAAAGAGAGAAAGCAATATATAAGTTGGGATAAAATAATTAGACACAGAAAATGCCACTTCATAAATATTTAATTTGTTTAAAGATATTACCAAGAGTTCATCAGATTATTGAAATTGGATTATCCAATTATATGAACATAAAATAATGATGCTCAATGAATAAGCTATCATATATGCACGAATTAAATGGAAAATTACCATTTCACATATTATTACAAGAATTCAGCTATCCACATGAGAACCAACAGTTTGAGAAAATAAATGAGAAATACAAATATATAAATGCCATTATTCCATAGAAACTTATTCTGTTTTGGAGTAGCATAGATTAAAACATTGAATCTAACTATAAATAATTTGCAGATTCAAAACATACTTCAACATTATTTCAGCCATTGGATTCAACCTAATTTCAGTGGTTGGCTATAACTAAAAACGGTTTACAAAACGTGTATTTCAACCAGAATTCACCCATTCATTTCAACATGATTTCACCTGTTGGATGCAACTGAAAACGGTATGCAAATCTGCATGTATTTCAACAAGATTTCACCCTTGTATTCAACCTGATTTCACCAGCAGATTTCAGCATGACTTCAGCCGTTGAATCCAGCTAAAAATGGTTTGCAAAATCCACACATATTTCAACCAGATGTCAACCATTGGTTTCAACCTGATTTTACCCAATGGTTTCAACATGATTTCACTCATTGCATGTAACTAAAATGTTCTGCAAACGCTACATGTATTTCAACTGTTTTCACCGTTGGATTTAATCTGATTTCAAATTTGCATGCCTGCTGGGTAAGCTTAGGAGAGATGCTGCAAATGGCTTTTGAACAACTCAACACAAAAACGGGAAAGTCTATGTGATAAAAACATTTTAAATTTTGTAACACCTGACAGTATAAATGCTGGTTTGCTATAGTAGGATTTATAGAACGCAAAATTGATACTAATCCTCTTCCAAGAAGGGAGAGTCCAGGGACAAGCATGGGTCGACATCTAAAAAGCACCCGCCAGGGTATAACTAAGGTGGGGGGTATGCCAGCCTAAACAAGTGAGTCTTTAGTTGGCTTCTGAAATCATCTATTGTTTGCTGAGATCTGACAGTCTGGCAGCTTGTTCCATTCAGCTGGTGTGGCTACTGCAAAGCCACGCCTGCCTATTTGCCTCTTAGGGCGGGTTGAGTAGACAGCCTATTGCTGCGAGTGAGACTGCCCGATCTTATTAAAGCTGAAAGATATGGGGGCTGTGAAAGATTAATAGCCTTGAATACCAAAGGATTATACTTAAAGAGGATGCGATGTTGAATTGGGAGCCAGTGGAGTTTTTTCAAAAAGGGTGTAACATGACTCATTTTGTCAAGTCTGAAGATGATGCGGGAAAAAGCATTCTCAACTCTCTGTAGTTTGGCTATGTTGGACTTGCTTACCCCATAGAGTAAAGAGTTACAGTAGTCTAGACGACTACTGACCATAGCATTTGCAAATCACAAAGATGATAGTAACATGCTCGGCAAACCTTGGCAACATGATTATCAAAGGAGTTGTCTGAGTTGAAAATACCCAGATTCTTTACTTGCACTGACGGAGAGATATTGTTTTGGAGGTGTGGAACAGGGAAATTTGGTGCAAGCAACTCTCTGATGGCTTTTTGACCTACAATGATAAATTCGTTTTTTTTCTGGGTTTAGTTTTAGTTTGGCACCGTCCATCCAATCCTGTACAGACTTGAGACACTCAGTCAGCTCTTCCATGCTAGAATCAAAGTTCCTGGAGTCAATTGCTAGGTAGATGTGGGTGTCATCGGCAGATAGGTGATGAGTAACATTGAATTTTGAGATAATTTGACAGAGGGGACTAGTGTAGAGGGTGAAAAGGAGAGGACACAGTACGGAGCCTTGGGGGACTCCGAAAGGGAGAATTACTGCCTCAGAAAAACTATCACTTATTTTAATTTTTTGTTTACGGTTTGAAAGATACGATTTGATCCACGATAAAACAGTACCATCCAGACCAAACCAGTCATGCAAGCAGTCATATAAAAGAGAATGATCAATCGTATCAAATGCCGCCGATAGGTCTAATAATGTTAGCGCCACTGCCTTTCCTGAGTCCACTGAGCAAGCTATATCATTTTGAATCTTCAACAATGCAGTTTCAGTGGAGTGGGAACTCTTATAAGCAGACTGGTTGTCATTTAAGAGCCCCTGGCGCGAAATAAATTCATTTAGCTGCTTTGCCACCACCTTCTCGATAAGTTTTGATATAAAGCTGAGGTTTGACACCGGCCTATAGTTTTTGAGGATATTTCTATCAAGGCTCGGCTTCTTTTGATTTGGGTGACATATGTCATCTTAAAACAGTTGGGGAAACTAACTTCTTTGAATAATTTACAACTTTAGTGATGGGGGTGATAATAATATCAGCACACTCCTTGACCAGTGACGTCGGAATCGGGTCAAGGTCACACGATTTGGATGGCGAGGACTTCAGAATTTTGAGTAGGTCTTCCTCGGACACAGGTGTGAAAGAGGACAGAGTATTTTTAGTGGGGTTGGGTCTAGTGACTAAAGATGGTAAGGTCAGTTTTATTTGTGTGGTCTGGTAGAACAGCATCAGAGGACCTTTGTAAAAAAATTTTTGAAACAGTTCCACAAAGCCTTAGGATTTCCTTGGTTTTCAGCCTCAATGTTGGAATAATGATTGCATTTGGACTTCTCAAGGTGGAAATTACAGTGATTGATTGCAGCTCTGCTACGATTACTGGCTGAGTTTTCATGACGTCATGCCCGCTCATATTTCCTGTCGAGTCGTTTTGCTTTGAGGATGTCACAGTTCATGAAACCAGTCTTGGCATGTCTTAGTATATCTTTCTTCTTGATAGGGGCATGCTTGTCAAGGAGGCTTCTCAAAGTTTTGATGACTGAGTTTTTTTGGCAGTTTTATACGGGCATCTAATGAGGTCAGATTTGAGGATATCCATTCTAAAATCTAAGATTTATCTTGTGAATTTTTACGGATGGGAACATGTTGAAACTTACAGGATTCTTTGACAGGGAAGGTAAAGCTGAACATGATTGCCTGGTGGTCTGATAATCCCCCAATAACTTTGGGACTGATGGCCCAGGAGAAGGAATCCCTCACACATAGAGGATCCAAAATATGACCCTGAATATGTGTGGGTGTATTGACAAGTTGTGTAAAACTAAATTGCTCGAGGATATCATAAAATTTCAATGCCCAGGTGTCATCCAGACAGATTCCCAGGTGTTGATCCAGATGAAAATTAAGATCACCAAGGAGAATATTTTCACAACCTGACAAAGGAGCACCTTCGAGGAACATGCCCAAAAAAATTTGTCCAGGAACTGCAACTTTGAGAGAATTGGGGGCCTATAGATTACATGAAATATAACATCTTTAGCACCCTCAGTGCTAATCTGAATGGAGGTGCTTTCAAAAGCTTGATAATTGTTTTTTTGAAACTTGCTCAAAACTCAGGTCCTACTTGATGAAAAAGCCAACTCCACCCCCTTTCTTAACATTTCGAGGTACATGTGTGAACTTATAACCAGGAGGGGTGATACTAGAGATAAAACTTTCAGTATCCTCTGGCCTAAGCCATGTCTCAGTAACAGCTATAAGATCAGCATTGTTATATTTGATGAACTCCAGAAAGGAAGCCGATTTATTTCTGATAGATCTAATGTTGAGAAGACAACCATTAAGAGATCTAGAAACAGGGCCTAGATTGAGAATGATATCACCCGAAAGAGCTAGGAGCAATGATGTCCATGGACTTTCATTCTGGAAACTATGTGTCACCCTTCGACAGTGACCCTGGTAAGCCAGATAGGCACAATTGATGCCATCTATACATGGGTGAATCCCCGACTCAATGATCACAGGATGGCGCAAGTGCATTATCAATTCAGATGAGTAACAGACTTTGATGCCGCTCAATATGAGGTAGACAGCAAAATGCAAGAAGTGCATTTTTGAGAATCTTGTAGGTAAGTATATATATGACTAAAAAAAATGTCTGACTAAGAGCAAAGTATGAAATGATGACAAATCTACTTTGTGGGTTAGTTGAAAGAAAAGTGCATTGCCAGACCAACAGAGGCCAGAAATTAAAAATTTAGAAAAGGTGCACTTACCTTCTCTATGTACAAACCTTTCTTTCACAATGGAGCCAAAAGAATAAGTTGTAATGGATTGTAGAACTAGGAAAAGATTAGTGCATATTTATGAAGTGACTTTGGTCAAACAAAAACTTTGGTATGGATGGTTAATCAGGGCTATTAATTTGGTTATTGTATATCTGGGCTTTGTATGTGATACGTACAGTTTATTTGGATGTTAAGTGAAAACAATAGAAAGGAAGGCAGGTATTGATGGTATATCTGGGCTTTACATTTAAAATTATATGTTTGGTTATTGTATATCAGAGCTTTGTATATAATAGAGTTAATTTGGTTGTTTTGAGAAACAATAGAAAAGAACCGCGGGAATTATCGGGTGGGCGATAATACCCGTTTCAGGGTAAACAAACAGTTTCACAATGTTTAGGGATAATATACACTTATAATCTCTTTATTTCACCAAGATGTTTTCATAACTGATATGATGTGACAAATAATGAGCTTTACAGGCAACTTTCTATGGTTAAAATGAGCATAGACCTTTCCATAGGCCACGCCCACTTCCTGGTTTATCGTATTTTTGTCAGACCTTGTCTAACAAACAAATGGCGAAAATGGCGGGAGATCAAACGTAAACATTGAGTATTTCAAGATGTATGAGAACAGACATGTGTTATAAATAATTGGATGGAGCTTAAAATAAGAAATTATATAATAAAACATATTTGTTTTATTGTGACAAAAATTTGAAAATAAATAAATAAACAGTTTATTAATCAAAACAAATCCTCGTGCATTGCAATAATATGTAAACAATGGCAGCTTGGGGTCATTTTTATCCATTGCGGACATTTTAAAGTAGGTAGGATTGATGATATAATTTTTTTATCAAATTATACTGTGGTTTCTTTTTATTCCATTATCAGAAAAAAATAATATTTATAAATATGTCCCTAAAAATGGCCACGTTTTTGTAATTCAAAATGGCGCGGATCTTTGCCGATTTGCGGTATTTTGATTGATGTGGAAAGGTCTATTTAAAACCGCATCGTAAAAATGTCTACCCTGGCGAATGCTATAATGTTTTAGTCATGTATGTTTTTGTTGGGAAGGAATTTAAATCAACATACTGTCTTTGATGAACTACAAAAATGAGCATGCTTTGTAAAGGGGCCAGTCATATCTTCGCGGAAAAATGCAGTTAACAGAGACGTGACAAACTTGTTCTGTAAACATATACACAGTGTTTCTAAAACTTTGAAATCGGCTCGTAAAGTACTCATTCCTGAGAAAACAACATTCAAATAACCTTCACAGATATACACCATTTTTGGTGTCATAAATATAAATAGGGTACATTAATCTAATCTAATCTAATGTGGACTTTTATAGCGCTTAATCTCCATCACTGATGGACTCTAAGGCGCATCTAAACATAAAGCAAGGCAGTTATCGTTAATCAAGGGACATAGCCAGGTCGTACCAAGGAGACACAGATGTGACGGGAGAGGCTATGGTGGGTAGGCTTTTGCAAACAGGTAAGTTTTAAGCTTCTTTCTGAAGGAGGCAACTGATGTTGCACTGCGAACATCTTGAGGGAGGTCATTCCAGATCTTAGGAGCATCAAAGGCAAAACTATGGCCAAAATGTTTGGCTGACTTAAAGACTGATGAATGAAAAGGAGGAACTGTAAGGTATTGACGATCTGGGTGACTATGCCTAGTACGATAGGGACAACTACTAAAAGACAAGAACGGTTCGAAGTAAGAAGGAGAACCACTATGCAAAAATTTATACACAAGTGTTGCGGTTTTGAAAATACAACGATACTTAACAGGCAACCAGTGGAGTTTCTGTAGAATGGGTGTAACATGAGCATACTTTCTATGATTTGTAACAATACGAGCAAGGGTGTTCTGAATACTTTGCAATTTGTGCTGATTGAAACCGGACAAACCTCTGAACAGCGAGTTACAATAGTCCAGACGACTACTAACCAAGGCATTTGCAGCAAGGACTGCCACTTCAGAAGTAAGATACTTTCTGATTCTACGGAGGTCACGCATCTGAAGGAAGCACGCTTTGCAAGTCCTCTTGATATGCTCAGAGAATGAAAAATCTGCATCAAACCACACACCTAGATATCTGACAGAATCAACCGGATGAAGAAGGCTACCAAGAATGCTAACAGGAAAGTGAGAGGAAATCTTCTGACGTTGAGCCTTGGAACCAAAGACAATAAACTCAGTTTTTTCAGGGTTGAGCTTCAATTTACTGAGAGACATCCATTCTTGAACATCACGAAGGCAGGCATTTAGCTTGGCGAGAGCCGAAGAAGCATTCTTGTGGGAGAGATGGATGTATAACTGAGTGTCATCCGCATAAAAATGGAATTTAATATGCGGGTGGAGGCGAATAATTTTACTGAGTGGTGTTGTATAGAGTGAAAACAGCAACGGACCCAGAACAGAACCTTGTGGGACTCCATAGATGAGATTGCTTAATTCAGATAGTGTGGAGCCTATCTTAATGGCCTGGCAACGATTTCTTAAGTAGGAAGCAAACCACCTTAGAGCTGTTCCACCAAGACCAAACCAGGATTTAAGGTAACCAAGGAGAATATTATGGTCTATAGTGTCAAATGCGGCTGATAAGTCAAGAAGTACTAGAGCTGTGGGTTCACCGCGTGCCAGAGAGAGATGAACCTCGTTTTTTATAGACAATAAAGCAGTTTCCGTGGAATGTCTCATATTATTAATGAGTATAGAAAATATAAAGTCAAAGAATGTGGGATTTCCTAACAGAAGTTAAAAATAGAAATAATCATGTAAAAAGGTTGTAATATTTAATAATGTTCCAAAAACATTTTACAAATAAAAATGTTGTTAGAACACCAAGTATCTAATGTGGAAACATCTACTCAGTTTTATTTTGCAGCATTTCCAAAGGCGATTTGAAATTTTTTAGATAGGGGTAAGTGAACATAAGGAAGCTACCCTCTCCCCGATGCCTATTTACTGCATTTAATACAAAGCACCTTTATTCTTTGGATAATTACATGATCGGGTTACAAAACACACTGTGTAACCTCACTAACAATGTTTACCCACTTCTGTACACAAGTGCCGCCTTTCTGTGAATACTTAAACAAATGTTGTAAAACCATTCTATATATATTTAGAAATATAATTTACAGCACATGTTCCCTTTTTGGTTTCATCTAAATCCATCAAGGAATACGGGGGATTTTAAGTTGGGAATTTCAAGTGAGAATAAATCATTTGTACACTAATATGATGTCACAGAAGGTCCGTAATGTTTCTTATTACTCATCAAACACTGGTCAAGTGAGTTATATTGTTGTATTAATCATATACTGATATAGGGGGCCACGGTGGCAGAGTGGTAACACTCTCGCCTCCCACCTCTGCGGCCGGGGTTCGATCCCCGTCATGGCCGTAAGTGGGAAAGCTGGTAGTTGCTTGCCGTTGGTCGGCAGTTTACAGTACAGAACCCTAGCGAACTATATGTACTGGTTTCCTCTGCCCTTCCAGCTACCTGTCGTGATATGACCTGTACAGTGTTGAAAGCGACGTAAAACCCCAAATAAACATATACTGATATAATGACTTAATAAAATATAAATTGATCATATATTCTTACAGTTGACTGCACAAGACGTCATAGTGTATGTAATTTTAACATTCCACTGGCATTTGATGTGAAGAAGCTGCAAATGAGCACAAAATGTGTGAAGAGGCTTTTTATGGGATTGGAGTCTGCTCCGTCTGAACCACTTGGATACAAAAAAGATTATGAAACCTTTTGCTCTTGGACAGGAACAGCATTTTCCACAGATTCAGTTAGTTTATCTTTAGTATTTTAACAACACTTGCCTCATTATTCCTTACGATAGCTAAGGTGCTACTCTATATCTTCAAACTTGGGCCTGCATACCAACAGCCTGCTGGTAGGAGTGATTCATATGAACATATGACTCTAAGTGTCAAAGATGTTTTACAAACAATCATTGCAAAAACTAGAAATGAACATTTTGACCCAGGGACAGTGGCATTTGATCACTTTTTTCGCAGCTTTTTAGCAGTTTGGCATCTTATCAGAGGCTGTCATCTCAATGTGGGACTTAACCATGTGACCATCCTGTTTACATTGTGACTTGATTAACTCCACTCATCTGAAGAAATGTAATAAAATGCTTTAAAGGATTGAATGGGAATTCTAAGTTGAAGTTACATGTTCTTTGTTCAGGAGTATCATTGCCCTGTTGCCCAATAATATCCAAGATTATCACATTGGCTTAATTACCCATGCTCGTCAAAGGTGAGGGTCAAGGGTATTGTAATAAGCTATTAGTGTATGTGTGCATAACTTGAAAACTATGCAAAGGTCAAAGTTAGGGTTTTGATTCCCGTGCAACAGTCAGGGTCAAACAGGGATAGGTTCTCGGCATAGTCACATGCTAGGGTTGAACCCACGCGGAGATGACTGCATGTGATTTGATGCCAAACTTGCTAAACCACTAGGCCACTGAGGACTTTTACGGTATATCAGATAGGGTTTCATATTTTCACACAAGGTGGAGTCTCCCCCAGTTGTACGTCTGAACCCAAGACCAAAAGTGGAGAAATGATAAGAACACAATTTACTGAATTTATTACACATGTTAATAAATACAATAAGTTATACAATAAGAATACATAACATTTAACAGCTTTAAACTGTCCAATTGTTACAGCAGCTGCTGACTCTCACTTTGTAATACCTCAAGTATGAGGTCATAAATGACTAAGGTTAACATGAATTATAAACTCAAATCCCAAATGAATAGCTTCTTCAACTACAAGCTTTTTTTACATATTTCACATAGTTCCTTTGAATCACAGCAAGGTCAAGATAAAGTTAAAAACTTCAGGGTTACTTTCTGAAGAAAGGTTCATAGGATTCATCTAATTCAAGCTCATGTGCCTGGTGCCAAATGCTCGATTAATATCAATCAAGAAGAGAACTCCTAAAAGTGGACAGCTTAAGGGATCAAGAATGATATAGTGCAATGCCAAATCAGTAGAGGTCGATAGGGTCAGAGTGACTCATCTCTATTCAAGACTTATTAAGAACCCACATCAACTCAACCAAGCCTTGCATATACTTAGCTCGCCTTGCATATACTTAGCTTACTCTCTGAATCCCGCTTAATACTTTATGATGGTAACGGGTTGGTGGGTTTTAAATTTTTGCCCAATGCATATGTGTCTGTGTATTGTGTTTAAATTTCAAATGGGATAGCGGTCCACCAGGATAAATTAATTGAGGCCTGACACCAAAGTAATTCGCTGGTCAGAGGTAGACGAAACAACTAAAAGCCAGTTTAATGTTCTGAGCAACTGCAGAAGCAGACACCTCTCACTGCCATGCTAATTCATGGCTAAGTCCTCCTCATAGATGATCTAGATCTCGAATTCACTATCCACTGATTTTTTTAGCAATATTCACATACATAACTCGCAAGCAGTTTATCAAGTCAGGGTAATATTTACAAAATTGGGAGTATCTGTTGCTTCATCCTTCTTGAAAGTGATCTGTATAAAAACAATACATACAAAGTAGTAGTATGTACTTCTTAAATGGGGCCCTCTCAATCATGATAATGAATTCTGTTTCAGATAAAACTTACAAACTACTTACCAAGCTACTTACAACTTGCCTCTGAGATCGGGGTTCTGTTCCCGGCCCAACCCCAAGTGGGAAAGCTGGTAGTTTCTTGCTGTTGTTCGGCAGTTTACAGACCAACTGAATGTACTGATTTCCTCTGCCCTTCCAACTACCCATCGTGATATGACCTATACAATGTGCTGAAAGCAACATTAAAACACAAATAAATAAATAAATACAAACTACTTACCAGCTCATATAGAATTGTTTTTGTTGCATATACACACTAAAACAGGCAGTATTTGAGGGAGAACAAACTCTCGCACGGGATCCAGAACCACATATTTGCCAACAAAAATCCTCCAAAGTTGATAGAAAAGCTTGTATTAAAGTAATTCCTCAATGGGATTAATAGTTTTTAACCCCAGCCCATAAAGGCTGGGGTTATAGTCGTTCATTGCACCTTCTGGGCGGTGGCAGCAGGCATAATGCTTGTGGGTGTTCCACAGCCTAAGATCATTTACGGATTTTCACCAAATTTTCAAGGTATTGTTACCCTAAGAGGATCTAGAGCTGGTTAGGTTTTGGGGGATATCTGGCAACACTTTTAAGATTTTTGGGTCTTGTTTGTGCGTGTTCCACATTAGAGGCCATAATGGTATGAGGTTTATGGGTGCTCTGATACATTTTGGATATTTCACAAGGATATACTGGTTTTTCAGTAGTAAAATATAGATCACATTGTTGATAAAAAGATAGTGACTCTGATGGATATATTTTAATCATTATTTAGTTTTGGATAGTTATGATCAATCAATCAATCAATCAGTTGTCCACGTGCTTAATCTCCGTATCAACGGATTCTAAGGCACACCATCCAATTCATAAGGCATAAGTCATAAGACATTAGACATGTTCCGAGTCGTTCCTAGAGAGGTCGTCCGGTGTTCGGTAGTAAGAAGCTATGGTGGGAATGATTTTGAGTCGAGGTTTTGAGTCGACTTTTGAAACTGGAGAGATTTGGAGCACTGCGTATATCATATGGAAGATCATTCCATAACTTAGGGGCATCATATGAAAAACTATTGTTAAAATGGACCTTAGATTTATGGATGGAAGCACAGTAAGAGGGAACCTGAAGGAACAAATTTTTGGGATTGGAACGTCTTGTATTCACAGCAGATTTGTACAAGGGGAGATATGGTGCAAAATACTTTGGCTGGCCAGTGGTGAGGTACTTATAAACCAAAACTAGGGTTTTGAAGATAATACGTTGTCTAATGGGTAGCCAATGAAGTGTCCTAAGGGTGGATGTAATGTGAGTGTACTTTGAAGCACCAGTGACAAACCGTGCAAGAGCATTTTGAACATATTGGAGCCTTGTAGCATTTCGGGATGACAAACTGCGAAAAAGAGAATTGCAGTAATCCAAACGACCACTGACCAGAGCATTTGCAATCACCACTGATGTATCCACAGAAAGAAACCTTCTGATGCGATGAAGGTCCCTGAGGCTTATAAAACAGGATTTGATAACAGAATTTACATGATTGGTGAAACAGAACTTTGCATCAAACAGAACACCCAGATTGCGTACAACATCTGCGGGAGAGAGGCAATTACCGAGGATATTGACAGGAAATGAGTCATTGAGCCATTTGTGTCTGTCTTTGGCACCGAAGACTATGAATTCTGTTTTATCAGGATTTAGCTTGAGTTTGTTTTCAGACATCCAGACCTGAATATCATTCAAACACGATTTAAGACGGTCAAAAGACTTGAGACTATCATCAGGGGATAAGTGAATGAACAGCTGAGTGTCGTCCGCATAGAAGTGGTAACGGACTCCGGTATATTTTCTGATGACTTGACCAAGAGGTGTTGTGTAGAGGGAAAACAGAAGAGGACCTAAGACAGAACCTTGGGGGACTCCAAACTTCAATTTGAACAAATTCGAAAGACTGGAACCAATCTTGACTGACTGAAAACGATCCTGGAGGTAGGATCTAAACCATTTTAGTGCCGATCCAGCAAAACCAAATCTAGACGACAAACAGGATAGGAGTGTGTCATGATCAATAGTGTCAAAAGCCACGGACAGGTCGAGTAGCACTAGTGCTGTAGGCATGCCCTTGGACAGAGATAAGTGAATCTCATTTTTGATGCACAACAAGGCAGTTTATGTTGAGTGCCCCAACTTATAGGCTGACTGGAAAGTGTTACCAAGATCATGAGAATCCATGTGAGATCTAATTTGGGCAGCCACAATTCACTCAACCAATTTTGACAAGAAGCTAAGACTGGACACCGGTCGATAGCTCTTCAAGTCCTCTTTTGAAAGAGTGGACTTTTTGAGGAGGGGTGTGACAATAGCCTGTTTGAAAGGATTAGGGAAAATGCCATTTTTGAGGGACAAGTTAACCAGTTTAGTCAATGAAGGGAGAAGAATGTCAATACATTGTTTCACAATGTGAGTGGGGCATGGATCAAGGGAGCAAGTTTTTGAAGGAGATTCCTTGATAAACTTTTTTTTTTCCCATTTTTTTTTATTTATAAATTTTTTTATTCAAATAGACATGCAGGTAAGTATTTTCCAGAAAATATGTGAAATTTTTCCACAGCAAAAGATAACAAGAGGTAAAATAAAGTCTCATGTCTCATCACCTAACAAATAAAGAATAAATTATTTGAAATAGTGATTCTACAATATCAAACATAAAATAAATGATGCTATAACTGTAACAACATTTTCTAGTCACTTGACATAGCATTTAAAGAATAAATTTACAAATGCATGATTCTACAATATCAAACATTAAAAAAAAATCATACATTGATGGGTTACAATAAAAAGATTAATAATGGTAATTTCATACATCTAACAAGAATAGTTGTGTTCAAAGAAAAGATAAGATTGTCTTTGGATATCTATGGGAAGTATCTTTGGATTATATACATTCTCATATGGTATGGTGTTAATTATGTTCTGTTATATGTTGTTAAAAATGCCTTCCCATGTTTGCCACCTTTTAGCATATATTTCCATTTTTGAAGTAATTTTGGACAGTATTTTTTGCTCCTCGTATCTATCTTTTATTATCTTCTGAAGCCGAAATATATCAACTTTTTTCCTTTTTTGAGCACAGCTGAAAATGTAATGTCTGGTTATTATAAGAATAAAGTTTATTGGCCAAAAATGTTCATCTTGTTTTTCATAGCCTAAAACGTTTGTAACATTTGTCCATTCTGCATTGTAGGAAATTTTTGAAAGGAGCCAAGTTTTGATATTATTCCACAGAATTATAACATTATTACAATGGAGAAATAGATGCTCTATGGATTCTGAATCTTGATTACAGAGTCTGCACAAGTTGGAACTTGTCAGTTTCAGTTTATAGAGATATTCATTTGTGCCTAAAATTCTGTACATTATTCGATACTGAAGCCAAATGTAATTATTATCAGGGATAGATCTGAAACATACCCTATAAATAGTTTCCCAATGATTGTTACATATCATACTTAGATTCCATTTGACCTCATGCCGTTGTTCAGACCTTTTTATATCTGTTAACTTAAGGTAAAGTTTCTTACTTCCCTGTTGTGGGTTAAACAGAATTTCTGCATGGAATGGGATAAATGGTCTTATTATTTCAAAGTTGTCTCCTTTTTTATGGATTTCTAGAAATTTATTCACCAATTTCTTAATTGTATAGTAATTAAGTATGTTTATCCTAATATGATATTTAATTTTCAGTGACTCTATATCCATTACCTTCCCTGCCGAATCTACTATATCAGCAACTGTACTAATTGCATTGGCAAACCAATCTGGAAAGAACAATTTATTTACACTTATTTGATTATTAAACCATAAAGAGCTGTGCAGAATGTCTTGGTTGCAAGAAACCATGTTGCTTGTGCACATAAGTATCCAATTCTGGAATACATCCTTCCAAAAGGGATTAACCTTATCTAGGATATTTTTGCACCAATCTCCTCCAAGTATGATAAATTTATTTATATCGTTTATTGATTCTGTAAGAAGTTGATACCATGCACAACCATTTTGTGAGACAATACGTTTTAGCCAACCCAGTTTCAGAGACTTTTCAAATTAGACTATATCAATCATTTTCAGACCCCCATAGCAGTAGTCCCTGTAAACGGTTTTCCTATTTATTTTTTCAGGCTTCCCTTCCCACAGGTAATTAAACAATAACTTATTGATTTCTTTAAGGACAATTTCTGGGGTTGGTAAAGATACAAACAGATGGTTGAATTTTGGCAAAATTAATGTTTTAATAACAGCGATTCTTCCAATAGGGGTTAGACTTCTTTGTTTCCAGCATTTTATTAATTTTTGTGCACTTAGTAATGCACTATCAAAATTTAATTTGGGCATCTTATGGAGCTCAGTACAGAATTTTATTCCTAGAAGAGTAAATTCTGTTTCTCCCCAATTTAGGTTCAATGATACATTTAATTTCTCTTTCAAATGCTTCTTGCACCCAATCCATATTATTTTAGTTTTTTCGGAATTAATTTTAAGTCCAGAGATTGATCCAAAGACTTCAAGTAGATTAAGTGCTGCCTGCAGAGAGCCAACAGTACCATTTAGCATAAGAGTAGTGTCATCTGCAAACTGTGTTATTTTGAAGGAGTGTTTGTTAGTTTTGACTCCAATTACATCAGGTGTATTTTCAAACAAGAGACTTAAAATTTCAGCTGATAAAATGAAAAGATAGGGTGAAATTGGATCTCCTTGCCTGCATCCTCTCTTTATTGGGATTGGGTAAGATAAGTTACCACATTGTAAGACAAAAGCCTGTATATCGGTATTAAATAGCTTAATCCATGAGATTAGATTTTCAGTAACTTTGTAGAGGAAATTCCAAGAAAGTGAATCAAAAGCCTTTGCAAAAGCCTTTCAGCTGATAAAATGAAAAGATAGGGTGAAATTGGATCTCCTTGCCTGCATCCTCTCTTTATTGGGATTGGGTAAGATAAGTTACCACATTGTAAGACAAAAGCCTGTATATCAGTATTAAATAGCTTAATCCATGAGATTAGATTTTCAGTAACTTTGTAGAGGAAATTCCAAGAAAGTGAATCAAAAGCCTTTGCAAAATCAATTTGTACTAAAAGACCAGGCAATTTGTTTGTTTCAGTGTAGTGCATTATGTCATAGATTAACCTTGTGCTTTCACCAATATATCTTCCCTTCAGAAAACCTGTTTGATTTCTAGAAATAATTTTTTCCAAATGAGGCTTCATTCTTTCAGCAATAACAGCTGAAGCCATTTTATAAATAACACAAAGTAACGATATTGGGCACCAATTTTTTAAACATTGTCTGTCTTTGTTTCCCTTCGGGAGGCAGGTAATGATACTTTGTCTCAGAGAGTATGATAATTTACCTTTTTGTAGCAGAAATTGATGCAATTGGTTATAAAATACTTCAGTCTGATCCAAAAAACTTTCAAAAAATCCACGCTTATACCATCAATGCCTGGAGACTTGCCATTTTTCATTTTCTTTAACACATTTGCAAGTTCTTTAACTGTTATAACCTTGCCAAGATCAGGATCATTTATTTTCTTGGACTTCAGGGAATTTAAAAGGTTTGGAATATTTTCATTCTTTAAATCTCTATCACAATTTTGAAATAAGTTACTATAAAATCTTTGTATTTCATTCAGAACTTTCTGTTGCTCAGTTATGATAGTGCCATCTGATTTTTTTATTTTCCTTATAGTTTTCTCTATGTACTGTTTACGTTCTAAATTGCAGAAAAAGCTAGTAGGCTTTTCCCCTTCATTTAGCCATTGGAGTCGGGTTCTTGTAAGTTGTCCTTTAATTTTGTCTCTACGTAGGTCTTCCAGTTCTACCCTTTTGTCATTTAACAAATCTGAATGTGCCATTGATAAATTTTCCATGTTTTCTAAGGTTTCAATATCTTTTAATAATTTATTTTCAACTTGACTTTGCTTTTGTTTTTGAAAAGCGGAGTATCTGATAGTTTCTCCCCTAGTACGAAGCAGTAACGTCTCCAGGAATAAATCATCTTCAATTGTGATTTGTATATTATCAGATGATTTTATAAATTCAAGACTATAAACTGGAGGGGCATATTTTGTTTTTTCCTCTAATATGATTTCATTGATCAAATTTAAGTAATCTTTCTGATAAAGCAAGTTGTTATTAAACTTCCAAATGCCTTTCCCTCTTTTAAATGGGTTAATCGTAATATGCATTTCCAAAAAAGAATGGTCAGAGCGATACCCTGGCTTAATATCACACTTGTGGATAATATCAATCATACTCGACGAAATTAAAAAAATAGTCTAGTCTGGCCTCTTTTACTGGTTTTTTTCTTCTCCAGGTATACCGTATAGTGTCTGTATGCAAGGTTCGGTAGAGATCCAGAAGATCTACTTCATCCATAAGTTCCATTGTGGCCAATCTAGCTTTAGGGTTATTTATCTTTTTATAGTTATGGGAATCTTTCTTGGGGTCAAGCACAAGGTTAAAGTCCCCACATAGAATAACATAATCAAATTGACCTTTAAGTGCAAGGTCTTTTATCTCTTTAAAAAACTCAGGGTTATCATGATTGGGAGCATAAATATTGATTAGATTAATTTTCATAGAACTACATTTCAGATACAGTTGGATGTAATTACCATTTTTATCTTTATGACACTCAATCACTTCATATTCAAAATTGTTATTTAATAAAATACCAACTCCACGTGCATTTGTTTTTACACCATGTAGATAGCAATTACTCCAAATCTGTTTCACTGAGGGTATGTGGGCCTCTAATAAATGTGTGTCTTGAAGACAAACGATTGAAGCGTTTGTTTCTTTTAGGTAATTTAAGACATCTTGTCTCTTTCCATTATTGTTCAGGCCTTGACAGTTTGCAGATAACTCTTTTATGCAGATAAACTTAAGGACTTCAGTATCAGTGACAACTTGAAAGGAACTGAAAGTCGGTGGCTCCTTGTCTGTGTGAAGAACCTGAGATCGGGTGTATTTAAAGGTGTCTCCAATCTTTTTAATTTTATCAATGAAAAATGAACCAAATCTGTTTGCTAAAGACTTTTCATCCTCAAAGGATGGGAGGACAGTGGAATTTGACCGACTCAATGTTCTATTTAGTGCATGCCATAACCTCTTACTATCACCACAATTTTCACTAACTAGATCACGGTAGAAACACCCCTTGTTTCTATTTAGAATGTGGTTACATCTGTTTATCTGCCGTCGAAGACGGGAACAATTTACAGAGGATTTGTCTCTTCTCCAGGCGCGTTCATACTGCCTTCTCATGCACTTTGCAGTTCTATACTCATCAGTTATCCAGCTTGGGGCTGGTTTGATGAGCTGTTTAGTCTTCACTGGTGCATGAATATCTAGAAGGCCAGACAAACCAGACATGTACTGTTCATGCAATAAATCTATATCATCAGATGGTGAGCTAACAAATGGAATAGTCAGGAGGTCACTTCTGAATTTATCAATATTCAATTTATGATACTGACGGAAGGTAACAACTTTCTGAATTGGTGTATCCAAAGATGGAAAGTCAACCACACAAGAGATAATTTTGTGATCACTAATGAAGTCTGAACCTTTCACATCAGAAATTGCAGAGAACCTGGATGGAGCCATCAACAAATCTAAGGTATGACCATGAAGGTTGGAAAATCAATGTGTTGGGACAGACAGCAAGAATCAATCACTGATTTAAATTCAGAGACTGTTGGAGACATAATGTCGACATGAAGATTAAAGTCACCACAAATGACAAAGGAGGAGGATAAGGAAGACAAAAAGCCCACATATGACAGAAAATCTTCAAAAAATTTGACTACAGATGAGGCAGGGGGCCGGTAAATGACCCCAAGAAACAAGCGACGCCCATCGAGAGTGAGACAGACATGGTGATTTTCATGAGACGAGAACTCAGGGGAATGAATGGTTTTAAAATCAAGAGCAGATTTAATAAAAAAGCCAACACCGCCACCACGTTTGCTTTCTCTGTTGGTGTGAACAAGGGAAAAATCTTCAGGCGTTAACTCATTAAGAAATGAGGGTGTGTCAAGAGCTTTAATATGGGTCTCGGTGAGACCAAAAACATCAAAATTTCCAGTTTGGATTTCATCACAGAGAATTGGACCTTTATTCCTAATGGACCGGCAGTTAGCAAACCCAAACTTCAGTGGCCCAGGATTTAGAGCGACATCGCCCGACAGTAGAACCAGAGCAAGCTGCCTGAAAGACGCCTTTTCACAAAAAGTGACTCTATGTGTCCTAACATAAATGAACAAAATGGATTTGGCAGTAGGTCCATCATATTTACATCCATGCAGGCCGACATCACACCTAGTCTGAATTCTGTTTTGACTCTTATGGCAATGTACAAAGAGGCCAACAATACAAAGAAGGAGTCTAACAATCCGCATCATAAGGAATCACAAACCACAGACAAAATGAACATGCAAACATTCACAGCAAAAACATTAACGGTCAATAATATACAAACCACAACCAAAAATGACTGAGTAACTCCCGGTAGAGGACAGTAATGCCCCTAATATCAATTAGCAAAATATTCAAAATGTAAAACACAACCTAACAACACCGAGTAACTCCCGGTAGTGGGTGATAATACCCGCAATATCAACTAGCAAAACTATTTTACAGTTAAAACCATTCAGAACAACATAAAAAGGATAAATAACTGAGGATATTTCATGGCAAGCAGTAATAATAGAAAAAGTACGACTAAAAACCCAGATTATTTGAATTTTCCCATCAATTTTGTATATTGTTAAAAATACGCGTCCGTTACGGTCCTACCGAACACCGAAATCTATGATAAGACTAATAGATTTTTTTTTATAAAACTGGTTAGAAAAACTGACATTATTCACTGTTCGTGGAGTGAATTGACATCTTTCAAGTGAAATGACATGCTTACTTAGCACTATTAATTGGTCTCCCTTTTGAGGTGTAAACTGCTGGAAAACATGCCTGTGTGTAATGGCTTGCCTGGGGAAGAATGCCCCCTCAGTACAAGGGGCAATAATGTGTACTTTATGCGAACTGGACTTGTGTAGCTTTTGTGAACATGAAAGACGAAAACTTGACGGAGCTCATGTGAGTGATGATTTGGCCAAGGAGTTTAATTTACTTAAGAAGAAGAAGAAGACAAAAGGTGATACCTCTGTCAAATGTATTCCTTCAAATAACTGACAATCTAAACATATTACCGGGCACTCAAGCTCCAAACTAGTCACTTCTAGACTGTCTGGTGAACAAATTATTAACCCTCTGCTGTCTTTTATCCTGTTTTCTTTCAGCACTGGAACTGTGTCAAACATAGTGAAGGCTGTTGTGAATCATGTTTTACTTGAAGTGATTGACGAAGCCAAAGCACTTCTATGAAGTAAATATGACAACTCAGTTATTGGATCAGCTATTAGGAGAAGGGACAATGCAGTTTGTTCTGAAAATGAAGCCCATGTTCAAGATATCATTTGTGCATTGCAGAAACTTGACAGAGCAAACATTAGTCTTAATGTTGTAATACATGCAAATGACTTAGGCATGATTCCACATTCTCATCTGGAAGAGCTCATGAATGTCTTTGTGATTGATCGTTTAAATAAAATCCAACAAAAGCTGACCAACATACAGGAAGCCTTTGACGTGCTTTGTGTTGAAAATATCACTATGAACGAACATATCCAGAGTAGGAGTGGGCTCAAACAGTGTCTGCATCAATAACCACTTCTAATATCAACAGGCCGCAATCTATTATTATCAATTCTGGAGAAAAAACACTTGTTTTGTTTCCTCTGCCTCTCATAAAAGAGCATGGGTTCAGCTCACTTGAACAACCTGGGGATGCCTTGCCATCTGCGGTTATATGCAGTAATCTCACAGCAGACACTACGACTAAACAAACGTCTGATTTAGATGAATTTTCCCTTCCCAAAAATTAATACAGTGAATAAATCGCAAAAAATCCAGGAATAACAATATAACTGGGAAAAACACCAACTCAAAATTCAAAGAGGCAGCAGAGCCTGTGAATGATGTTTTCATTTATAGAGTACAACAAGGGACCACCCTTGCTGACCTAAAAGAGCATGTGGCATCTCATGGGTTTAATGTAAGGGACATATCATAGTTGACAAAGGAAGGGTCTACAATCCTGTCATTTAAACTTTGTGTTCCTATGTCTGAGTTCAAGAGTCTTTTCAATGGGGACCTCTGGCCAACTGGAATTAGAATTTGGAATTTTTTTCCACCTTGGAACACTAATAAAGAACAGGCATCTTTCAAGAATGCATTAAATCATTGACATGAATCTCCCATTAATTTCAAGTTTATCACTTAAGGCCATGGATTAAATTAGTTAGAATATATAAATCATCTACTACAAGACTGTTATATTTAGTGCTGTTGCCCATTTAGCTGTACCTGCGGGCTGGGGTTCTTGCCTGCTGAGGCTGGCTATTTTTGAGTTATGAAGCTGATATTGTCAAAAGATACCCTGTAAAAATTATAGAGCCTTGATGTGTATCAAGAACATATTTAATATCAAATGTGTGAATAGACTTCATCTTGTATGAATTTTTTTTTAACCCTTACACCCTTGAAATAATATTTCAAGATTAGAAAGACATGTGGTTATGTCCATGTTGATAATTCCTTGATACTTATTTACTTGCATTGCTGATTAATGGATAGATGCACTAGATGTATCAAATAGGATAATGGAAAAATAAAACATAGTTGCTATAATTGTAGAGAGAAATTGGCAACTCCTCTGATTGGAAAAACATTAATCTGGAACTATTGAAATACACACTGTATTCATCAATATCAATTACTTTTGAGTTTGCCTCACAGTACCCTGGTTGTGCATATGTGGAGATTGAGAAGATGCTGATGAACTCATGTGGGGAAAAATGTCCAGGTTATTATTCGATTTTATGTTAAAAATTGTGGAGGTTCGAGTTCCACAAATGAAATTGCTGAAGACACGTCCTGGTGGTGCAGTGGTAACACTCTCGCTTCCCTCTTTTGAGGTCAGAATTCAAATCCCAACCTAACCTCATGTTGGAAAACTAGTATTTGCTTGCCATTGGTCGGCAGCACAGAACTTTGACCAACTGTATGTACTAATTTCCTCTGTTCTTCTAACTACCCATCACAACATGACCAATAAGGCAATAAGTGTGTTATAAAACAATAACTAAATTTATCAACAAATATATTTTTAAATATACCAATACTGAAATTATGTGTCATAAATGGACACACATATACCATGTTTTGCATTTATCCTGAAGGTTTGAATTTTAGAAAAATAGTCTATTGACTTTACATTTTGCTGCTGTGATAAAAGTTGGATTAAAACAACAAATGATCTCAAATATGTGAAAAGAATCTTTTATAGTCTTTAGTCTACCCCAGCATTACTTAATAGTTTATATTAATTATTGCCTAATAAATGTCATATAGCTCTATGAGTGGTTATTGTCTGCCCTCAGGTTAATATTATTATTTATAAAGTGTCTTGTAATCTGATTTCATTTGATTGGATTCACAGATTTAGCACCACGACAGTAAGGTAGACTAATAAACTAGATTACCATTTGACGGGTAAACAACATAATTATTTTTCTCTTCTTTTTTGACAGGATAACAAGATGCTAATACTTTATGATTAAAAGGAAGAAGTATGATACATATTCCTATTTTTTGTCTTTATTTTAACATATCAGAAAAATAATTTAGTAGCCACTAATGGTTCTGTTTTGAATTAATAAATTGGTGAGAAATAAAAAATGTTTATTGCAAATTTGTTTAAATATGTTTTACCCCACTTGTGTTTGTCGTACTATTTAAAACTATTTGCACATGATCCAGCAGTTTTGTGGGTGATTTCTTTTGCACTGAATCCAAAAATCACAAATTTATAATTTGATATAAGTCAAGAGTGATGCCAAATTTCACTGAACCAGGTTATTGATTCGAAAATTCAATTTAAAACTTAACAATTTGTTTTTTTTCTCTCTAATTTTCTCCTGGATTTTATTTTTAAAGAATCATGAAAACAACATGAATAATCACCTGTTATATATTACTTATTGTAGGTAACATAGGCAAAAAAGGTAATCTTAAAAAAGTAGCATAATGGTGTCAGTATCCATTGACATCCATGCTGTTTGTCTTACAGTGTACCTATCTTGTCCACCTTGATATAATTCTTGTTCATTTATTATCAGGTGTCAAAAGGGGGGCCACGGTGGCAGAGTGGTAACACTCTCGCCTCCCACCTCTGAGGTCGGGGGTTCGATCCCCGTGATGGCCTTAAGTGGGAAAGCTGGTAGTTGCTTGCCGTTGGTCGGCAGTTTACAGTACACAACCCTAGCGAACTCTATGTACTGGTTTCCTCTGCCCTTCCAACTACCCGTCGTGATATGACCTGTACAGTGTTGAAAGCGACGTAAAACCCCAAATAAATAAATAAGGTGTCAAAAATGTGTGCCATTACACCAATAAGTATTTACTCTAAATGAGATCTCAAATATATATGTGAGTTTGAAAGTTTAATATATATGGCAATATCTAAAGTTCAACAAAGTGTGACTTATCAACTTGTGTAGACACAATGATTTTAATGCCAGAAGCTTCAAACAGACTTTGATGAGTATTACTATGGATAACAGATATTCTGCCTTTAGCATACCACACAAATATCATGTGTGAAATAAACTTTCATTTATTAAAAGATCTGGATTTGGAGTCTCTTGCTCAAAATATGAAACTCATTCACAATATATAAACTGGATTAACAATACTTTCTGACCATTAAATGGTACTGCTTGCTGGTCGGATATAAACTTTTTAATAAGTTTTACATGTGGAGAAGCATTTCAGGAACTAAAAAAAATCAAAACAAATCACATAATGAAAATAGGTCAAGGACAGCCAACAAAACATTTCCAGCTGATAAAGTGACCAAAACACAGCAAGAGCTAGGTATATGGAATTTTTATCAGACTTCGAGGTTAAGTCCCTTTGAGCTGTCCCTCATCCACTGGGTAGTTATTCTGCAATTTGTCTACCAGGTAAGAAGTATTAATGTAATAAAATGGAAGATTTAATGGATAGATTGAAATTTTGTAAGTTAATACCTTTCCTAGTGGACAAGAAGATTACCACCCTGTCATCAATACAACTGAATGGGACATGCTAAAGTAGGACATAAGTACCTTACTATATCTAGAGAGAGCTTCGGCCATAACTGCCACCTGGCAAGTGAGTAGGACAAGAGTCGTGACAAGAGCTTAGCTCAGATTGCTTTTTACTAACATTTGATGAGACTGGCAGGGTGCCAGACATATGCATATTGTCCACTAGGTAAAGTATCAACTTCTAAAAATTTATTTTTTTATTAATTTCCCATTTGCTGTCTTTTTAATTGGTTGATTTTCTCAATCATTTGTCATTTCAAATTTCTTCTTATCTTGGATGTTTCTGTTTATTTAATATTGTTGGTATCTATGCTGTGATCTTGTCATCTAGTCATCATATTTTTCAAGTTCTGCATATGTGTGTTCGTGTTTTATCAAGGTAAACAGTGGTATCACTTCATTGCTGTGAAAATATCTGATATGGTACTTACAAAACAGTTAATGTAGTTAAGACAGGAATTGAAAGACAGTATTTGAAAGAGATCAGCTTTCGTAAATACTGCAACAATTACAGGAATTAAACTGACAGAAACCACATTTCTTGTTACACAATTCTTGTTTCCAGTTTTGGACAAATATGACATGTTATGAAAAGGTAGATTTAATTTTTTTTTTTTCAAAATGCCATATCTTAAACAATTGCCTCCATTTAAAACATCCCTCAAAGCTGATGGAGTTTTATGGCAGAATAGTAAAACTTTCACTTTTCCCCCATCTCTACTTCCTCTCGCAATTTCTTGCCAAAGGGTTAGAAATGTTTCTGTTAAACCACATATCACAATCAGGTACACATTAGTTACATTTATTCCCTAGCAAAAAGCCTCACTTGTGATAGCCACCCAAACACACCCATTTACATCACAAAAACTTCAAAAGAATGCTGGATTTGTCACATTCTGGACAGTCAGCATAATAGATATCTAGACATTAATGCATCTCACTGTTGTCCTCACACATAGACATCATCACCCAAATACTGCATTGCATAAAGTATCGAGCATACCACTAATTCCAAACTGCTGAAATAAACCAGAATGTAACAGTTTTATGTATTGAGTATTTTGAGCATGTAATTAATGATGCCTTGTGTAGGATAATTATAACTATATGTCAATAGTATTAATAGCTTTTAATGTTGGGTAAAATTATAATGCTAATGTACCTGTATAAATATTTCCACTAGTGGATATATATTTTTAAGCTATTCAAATTGCTATATAATCAAATAAATGTAACAACTTTATTGAAATACTGTCTACATATAATGAAATACTACTGAAATTGTACCCTTCATGGTAATTTCAAATGGTAACCTACCCTTAATACAGAAGGACATCTTCCTGTAATGTTGAGGCATCACGGGTGTCAGTACTCCACCCTGGGGAGGGTTTTAACCGGAGCAGTGTGCTGGCACCTTAAGGCTATATGTATTCTGTCATTTTCTTTGGGCATTGTTTTGACATGTCTTAGTTGCTAGGATCTGACTGGGGGGCAATAGGGGGGTTGCCAAGCTAAATTATTTGACTTTCCTTTGTTGCCTCAAAGAAAAAAATGGTCAAGGCATGCAAATCTATATGTTCGTCTGTTTGCTAGAGACATTACAAGGGAGGAACCCCCCCACCAAAAGTGTGAAAATTCAACACTTTATCACATTTTTCTCATTGATTATTGCAGGGATTTCACTCATATCTTGCATATATGTACTAGGCCACAAGTAGATTCCCTTGCGTGAGTATCAGACCTGGATCTTTTTTAATTAGTGTGTATGAATTTTAAAAATAATTTGTCTGTTCGCTAAAAATATGTTAAATATGTTATTCAGCTACTTTTTCTATAGCTACAACATGGTGAGTAACTTGGCTGTCTATTCCAATAGCTAAGTGAGTAATGGCTACTTTATGATTTTTCAGGACCTTTCATAATGACTAAAATCACTTGTAACTCAAAAACTATTGCATTTAGAGTATTTTCTTTAAATAAGTTATTCACATACTTTGGTTTCAGCTATAACATAGTAAAGCTGCAAACCTGTGGCTCATTGCACAGCTGAGCAATAGCTACTTTCAGGTTCTCAGTGTTGAGTAAATCAGTTGTAACTTGAAAACTATTGCTTTTAGAGTATTTTGTTTAAATATGTTATTTACCTACTTCTACTTTTGGGTCAGCTATAACAGTGACATTACAGACCTGTATTACATGGCATAGCTGAGTAATAGCTACTTTCAGCTTCTCACTGTGGAGTAAATCAGTTGTAACTTGAAAAATATTGCATTTAGAGTATTTTCTTCAAATATGTTATTCACCTACTTTTGTGTCAGCTATAATATAGCAAAGTTGCAGACCTGTAGCTGATTCCATAGCTGAGCAGTACCTACTTTCAGGTTTTCACTGTTGATTAAATCAGTTGTAACTTGAAAAGTATTGCATTTAGAGCATCTCCTTTGAATATGTTGTCACCTACTTTTCAGTCAGCTATGACGTAGTAAAGTTACAGACCTGTAGCTCATTCCTTAGCTAAGCAATAGCTACTTTGAGGTTTTCTCTGTTGAGATAATCGGTTGTAACTTGAAAACTATTTCATTTAGAGAATTTTGTTTAAATACATTAGCTATTATACAGCTAAGCCATGAGCTACACATCTGCAATTTTATAATGTTATAGCTAATTCAAAAGTAGATGAATAACGTATTTAAACAAATTGAGGTTTTCTCTGTTGAGATAATCGGTTGTAACTTGAAAACCATTGCATTGAGAGAATTTTGTTTAAATACGTTATTCATCTACTTTTGAATTTGCTATGACATTGTAAAATTGCAGACATGTAGCTCATGGCATAGCTATGTACTAGTTCTTCTCATATTCTCACTGTTGAGTAAATAAGTTGTAACTTTAAAAATATTGCATTTAGAGTATTTTGTTCAAATATGTTGTTCACCTACTTTTGAGTCAGCTATAACATAGTGAAATTGCAGACCTGTATGTCATGGGGTAGCTGAGCAATATCTACTTTCAGGTTCTCACTGTTGAGCAAATCAGTTGTAACTTGAAAAGTATTGCATTTAGAGCATTTTGTTTGAATACGCTGTCACCTACTTTTCAGTCAGCTATGACGTAGTAAAGTTACAGACCTGTAGCTCATTCCCTAGCTAAGCAATAGCTACTTTGAGGTTTTCTCTGTTGAGATAATCGGTTGTAACTTGAAAACTATTTAATTTAGAGCAAAAGCTACTTTGAGTTTCTCACTGTTGAGTAAATCAGTTGTAACTCGAAAACGATGGCATTTGCAGTATTTTATTTAAATATGTGTTTAACCTACTTTTTACACATAAACAGTCATCTTATTACTTGCCTTCTGAATACCATTTGCAGGGCACAATTTTTGTGTCTGTTTCTGCTGGAAGTCATGGACATGGAGAAGTGACCAAGTTCCAGCAGAAGAAGAGTGCTCATCTGGTGGTCTCATTTTGAAGGAATTACATTGTGTCAATGATCCACTGGGCGTGGTGTAACAAGAAAGGCACACAAGAAGGCATTGGACGATTCAGAAGCGGTCAAAGTACAGCAAACTATAAAATAGACAAAGATGTTAAAACAAAAAAGTATGTTGATAGTGATTCATGCAGTTCTTCACCTTTTGAGTCAGTTGAATTGCCTGCATTAGCTGTAACCTAGGGATGCCTAGGTTGCAGCTATGTATGACGTTGAAGTGATAAATAAACATGTAAAGGGCATCAATAATTACATAGCTGATTTGTTGTCAAGGTGGAAAGACACTCCTGAAAATATAACAAGTATGAATGCATGCATACAAGATCGTCTATGGTTCCAAGTTAATATTAGTGCCTTGGACCTTAACTGTGATATATAAATTCAAGATCTCAGATTCTGTACTTTTATTTTCAGATAATTCAACTGTCAATTCCTTATAGTCTGGTGGAAATTGACCAAACCCAGTTTTGTGATATAACAGATGTTTTTTGGTTATTCTGGGTTAAGTTGAACCTCCTGATCACAACACCATTGGGAGCATGGGCCACTCTCTTAGGAAAATTTTTTTATTGACGAAATTCCAAATGGCTGCCATTTCATTTTTGAGAAATATACTTTTGGACCTTTTTTGATTCACAATTGACATAGAAACTTGATTTTAATATCAAAATGTATGTTTTGAAGATCACGGAATTCATAGAAATACACTTTGTGGCTTTTGAGACATACTTCAAGGCTTTTGAGAATCTTTTATTTGACATTTGCACAGTTTTCATTCACTAAATTTGTTGAATTATTGATGCTTTCAAAGAGAGAAGAGAATTTATGTATAAGATTTTGAAGTGGAATTGAGCGAAAATATTGTTAGATTATGAAGATGGTTGTTCTGATGCAAGTGCACTTTTCCATGCAACGGCTTGCAAGTGAACCCTTTTCACATGCTCCTGGAATGATTCTCTAGTGGGAAGAAGAACCATCAGTTTGGGGGTAGCGTTCAACTTCCGGTTGGACATTTTGTTCAGCCATACCTTGTACCGCAGTGATATGATATCTGACTCCTTAGGCTCACCATAGCAGCGTGCAATGAAAAATATGCATTCAACAATCACATCATCCAACTGCACTCCTCTTTGACCCAATATCTCCAGTTTTTTTCCAGTTCTGAGCACCTTAATTATCATTCCTTTTCTGACACTCCACAGACTCAATACTGTATCACACCCTGATAAAACATGTGCAGCCAGAATCTTGTCAACAATGTCAGGGTGCTTCTCTGCAGTTGCCTTGATGTCAACGCTAGTTCTGCTAATGCTGGTAGCAATCATGACAAGGTTGCAGGTGAGATTCTGAGCTTTGTAGTATTGGAGCAATAGTGTGAAATGTCTGTATCATCAGCTACTATGTGGATACTTTGTTTACCCAAACTAGCCAGATGTATTGCCTGCTGAACAACGATGATATCTGCTCCCTCATGTGTGGTTCTCAGCTCCATTCTTTCCATCACCCCACCTCCGAAAATCTCTCTAATGGTGTAGGTTCTGCTCCAGTCACAAGAAGTGTCCTTCCTTCAGGTATGAATTCGAGATGTTCGGCGAGGTAATTACATATGAGGCTAATGAGCTGAACTTTGTTGTGGGTCACAGTCAGACAGACCTTTTTTGGTGGAAGAGGAGTCGTCATTGATAATTGGTGCCGTCTACTCACATCTTTGGCAGCTCTTGAAGTACGGGTTGTCTCCTTGGTGCTGTGTTGATAGTATCTGTCAAAGATTAGATGTGTATCTGTAGTTTGCAGACGTCATAACATAGTTCACAAAGTTCTTAACATAGCTTTGAATAGTCCCATGTGACCTCCGCAAATCTCTCTAATGGTGTAGGTTCTGCTCCAGTCACAAGAAGTGTCCTTCCTTCAGGTATGAATTCAAGATGTTCGGCGAGGTAATTACATATGAGGCTAATGAGCTGAACTTTGTTGTGGGTCACAGTCAGACAGACCTTTTTTGGTGGAAGAGGAGTCGTCATTGATAATTGGTGCCGTCTACTCGCATCTTTGGCAGCTCTTGAAGTACGGGTTGTCTCCTTGGTGCTGTGTTGATAGTATCTGTCAAAGATTAGATGTGTATCTGTAGTTTGCAGACGTCATAACATAGTTCACAAAGTTCTTAACATAGCTTTGAATAGTCCCATGTGATGGCCACCCTATAACCCACAGAATCACCCATCCATCTAGGATTACGGCATCAGGTGGTTGAGATCTGCGATGGGCGAGCTGAACCTGAAGAATGCTTTTCAGTGTTAACTTTGATGTCGCAATGCACATGTCACCACTTTCATCGAACATTGATGGAGGGACACCAGCCAGGTCATGACGAAGGACTTCTTTCATATCAATGTTCCTGACTTTTTGGAGGCACAGAACTCTTGAGTATATCAGTGAAGTGTCAAAAACAGTCACTGTTGATATTCACTCGTTCTTTTGAGACAGACATTGTAACAAATGCTTTGCTAATGGGTTTGTGAAAACTTTCACACCATCCTGCTTCATATTGTTTCATGAGCTGTTCCCTGATGCTGACTGCACTGTCTATGTTTACAGTAGTTGGTGCTATTCTACCAGTGATGATGTTGATGAGATGATCCTGAGGGTGGTTCTCTGGTTTGAGTGGATCAATGCAAGTAGCAAGCTTGTTCTGAATTTTCTCGCCATCACTGCCATCTAATTGGATTCTGGCCTTCCCCTCCACCTTGTGTGTTGTGACAGCAGTCGGGACATCAGAATCACATAAAGACATGACATATTTAAGAAGTTGGGTGCATAAGTGCAGACTCAGAGCCCATCTCTTCAGCGTGGTTGGTTTCAGGGTGATTCTAATAATTCCCCCATGACTGTGGCCATAACGCATAAATGTGGACTAGATGAATTGGTCAGATAGATACCATTCCAGATGCCCTGTTGGTGCCTCACGATGTGATTGCCTTTTGTGAAGTCCTGCAGGACAGTCTCAGGAATGTTTGTCATTGATCACAGATAGTACAAGCAGTATCTGTTGAGTGCAGCAAAGAAAACACATGCATGCAAGAAACGGCCACCAAGTGTAAGAAAAGACCAATATTAGAAGCATGTTAAATGTTAAATATGTATGGTTTTTGCACTCATAGATGTTAAAAGCAAGGGTTAAGCTACTATTAATCACACACCTTGAACCCTTTACTATTGAGGTATATTTTTACTAAACAAAGAAAAATGAGCCACTAGAGCACTAGAATGCATTATAATGAAATGTGAACAGTCATAAAAAATCAGCTCTCAGGATCCGATTTAAACATTGCCAATTTACCTGGCATAGTTGAAGTGTCCAGAGGAGAAGAAGTAGGGCATCATCTGTTCTGTCGTGTACAGGTGATGGGGCCAGTCACCCTCTCTCAGCTCGGATAACCAGCATAATGATTAGGACAGGTTTGATGAGGTTGTCCAGCCACAACTTACAGGTACGGCCGAGGGAGACTCTGTGTTGTAGTCCTCTCATAACATCCTGGTAAAACTGAGTATCGTTGTTTATGACTGTCTGGAGTAATTCCTCTACAATTAGCCGGAGTGCTCTCACCTTCTGGGGACACTTTTTTTCCACTCGGCATTTTTGCAACACCACCGAATGCCACTTCCATTATACTTTCCAGTCCCTTGTCAGCCATTAAGTTGCCTACAGCACCCACAAAGCTCATCAAAGTGTGCATACCTCCCAACCTGGGTATGAAGTTTACAAATTGTTTGGTGTACACCCACATGATGTCAACTACAATACAATAGAGTTGTTGGTCATTCGTAAATATTGTGTAGATCTGTCCAGTGGAATTAGTAAGTTTCTGTGCTTGTGTCATGGCAGTCAACAGTGTAGATGTATCAGCTGGGGACATGTCAATAAGTGGAAGATAGACTACAACCGTCTGAGCGTTACAAGATTGTCCTTGTAATCATGTTCTAGGTGTTCTAGCCCCTAAATTCTGGTGTATTTGGTTTTGAGGTGATGTCTTTCAAGAATTGGAAATCACTGTCATATGCCCTGTTCATGGAAACTTGTTGGCTGGCTAGAAATCTGAGTCGCAGTGGAGATCTCAGTGTACATTTATCTGGCATTGGTGGTTCCTTGGGCCCCTGCATACATTTGGGCTGGTACATCTGGCAATGAATTCAATGATACCTCAGCTTTCTCTAAGCACTTGATTTTGTTATTGTTATAGTCACTCTCGGGTTTATGTGGCTGCATTACAAGTGTGGCTAATGCATGTGTCGATTGCATTCCATTTGACGATAGGTTTGCGTCAAAATTGTCAGCAATAACTAGGATCAACCCAGCAGCACTCTTTGATAGGCCAAGTTTCTCTGTGTTTTTTGCAGCAGTGTGAGCAGCAGAACTCTTGAAGTGAAGTACTTCATTGTAAGTACATGTAACACCATAGTCATGGAAAACTTCTATGATGCTTTTGTCACGTGCAACCAAACCCAAACCAGCGGGGTATGTCTGTGTGTAAAAGCACCAGACACAGCATTACCAATCATCACAGCAGGAAGTGTGGAATCGAGGTATGGCATCAGTTGCGACAACAAATTCATGAGTGTTGGACTGCAGCTCTCGAAGGCATCAGACAGGGACAAGCGAGTATTGTATGTAGACTGTTCAGGCTGAAGCTGTTTGCACTCATGCTTGATGACTTTGGATATGTAGGTTATGGCTCTGTCCACATCCTCCTCCTCCTTTGAAACTAATTTCATGTGCTTTGAGGCCTCTTTCCTGAAAACAAGGATACTACACACCCACGCCTGACAGTATGAGGAGTTTTGGAGAGAGAAGAGCTGTTGTACTCCTCTTCAAGTTCAGCTGTATTCCAGACCCTTGATTTATCTGTCAGCATGGAATTGACTACTTTCACAAAGGCAGGATCCTCACTGTCATCTCCAAGCTGTGATTGACTAGCTGTAGGTCACTCAGTGGCCCTTGGATCCTAAGGTAAACTTCATTACCCTATTCATCATTCCTTTCCTCGCAACTTTGCAGGATCATATTTTTGAATGTCTCACAACTTCTACGTCAGCAGTGTGACACTGGCTTACTGGTCGCCATCTTTCAGGATGACGTGGATCTAGGTCCAAACACACCTTGCCGCATATGATATAATGTTCTTTGAAGATAAATTTTTCCTGATAGGATCTATGATGCCGTTTCTGTGGTGGTTCTCCAGCACTTTCAAGATCTTTCTTCTTGGCACGTAGAAAGGACAACATGCAGTTTTTATGACACCAATATTTTTCATCAGGATCATCTGAGAGTTTTTTATGTAAATTGTCACCTCTCTTCATGCTCAATGCTCATAAGCGCTCAACACCAACTAGACTACCACCACCACTATCTCTACAGTTGACATAGTCTTTCAAAAAGCAAGTGTTACAGTCCATTGTGCTCGTGCAACTGAAAATCAAATTTAACAAATTGACCTACATCGTGCATATTGCATATATGCTACTTTTCAAGGTTTTGAAACGGTGGCATCCATCCATGGATCCTAAAATCAGAATTGGTCCTGGATGATATTGAGGATAATGCACACTGGCTACAATGTTAAAGCTTTTACGCACCTGAAAGCAAATTAGAAATATACATGAAAATGAAATGAATGATTGCTTAGCATCACCTTGACAGTCTTAAACAACCAAGTCTGATGAACGACATGAAATGATGATCTCAGTGGCAGTGCCAGGAATCGAACTCCCTTGAACCAACAAAGCTGACCTCCCCTAAAATATGCATAAAAGAAATATACATAATCATATAATTTTTGATTTATGGGTTCAAGTCAGAATGAGTGCTGTGATATCAAGTCTGATTTTTTTCTCGATTCACATCACAGGAAATGACCACCAAAAATGAGTAAATGTGCAATAAATATATCAAGTCATTCAATGTTGTGAAAATGACCATACCAGCATGTTCCTTGACCTTCAAAACCTATATTTGGGCATTAACATCAAGTTTCTATGTTGATTCTGAGGCAAAATATGACCAAACATATAGTTTTCCAAAACGAAATGGCGGCCATTTTAAATTTTGTCAATAAAAATATTTCCCTAGGGAGCTACCCATGCTCCCGATAGTTTTGTGATCAGGAGGTTCAACTTAACCAAAAGCAACCAAAAAAACATCTGTTATATCACAAAATGGGGTTCCATGGAAAAACTCACTGCTGCCACTGGACTACTAGCAGAAGTGGCCAAGAGGCGACTTCCAATGGTATTCCCTCCATAGACACAGCAATATTATAAAATGCTATTTAGAACTTTTATTGCATTTTGTGTGTATGCAAAATTTTGCCTTGAATCTGTAACAGAAATTCATTTGTTGTCATTTCTGGAATACTTACCAAGAAATTAGGTGTTATTTTGAAAACTACATATTCAGAAGTATTTTGTCACTATTTGCATAACTATAATTCTGTCATGGTGATACTGCTTGGGATGGAGGGAAAATTAAATCAAGTTCATTAAAATGAAAACAACAATTAAAGCATCATTTTCTTTGATGCACACAGGAAGAAGCCACCGCCTTTGTGTAATATTTGAGATATTAAAACAAATATGAGTTTAAAAATTGGGGAAGCAATATCAGTAATTTAATTTAACTGTCAAGGAATACGCAATAAGGGTAAAAGATACGATGCTATCAACTATTTACAAAATACTGGTGCAAAAATTATCTGTTTACAAGATACACATCTTATTCAGACAGACATGGCTACCCTCAAAAATGACTGGAATGGTAATATTTACTTAAATGGGTCAAAAACAAATGCCAGAGGTGTGGCAATTCTCATTAGTAATTCGCTTGAATATAAAATAACGTATACTGAAATGGATGCTGTTGGTAACATGCTGTTATTAGATATAACTGTGTGCAATATAAAGATGACTTCTAAATATTTATGGTCCAAATACTGATGATTCCAATTTTTTTGTAGAGATGGAAAAATTTTTAAGCAAACATGACCAGAGCTACATTATCTGGTGTGGAGACTTCAACTTGACACTAACAATTAATAACCCTAGATCACTAACTATTCTGTTAGATATTATAAACAGACTTAATCTGGCTGATGCCTACCGATATTTTCACCCCATCAGTAAATGCTTTACCTGGCGCAGACGTAATCCCTTAAAACATTCCAGACTTGACTATTTTCTGATTTCATCTCCTCTCACAGATTTAATCTCAAACATTGAGATAAGAGCAGGCTATAAATCTGACCACTCAATTCTATACATGTCAATTCTTATAAATAATTTTGAAAGAGGAAAGGGTGTGTGGAAATTTAACAGAGCTTCTGAAAGATGAATCTTACTTGAAACGTGTTAAGGAATGTATAATGGATGAAAAAAGGAAATATGCGGTCCCTGTCTATAACCTCCATAACTTAGAAACTATTGATGATTCTGAAATTCATTTAACTGTAGACTTCGATATTTTTATGGAAATGTTGCTACTTCGAATTCGAGGAGAAACTATAAAATATGCTAGTTATATAAAAAAGAAAATGTCCGAGGACGAAAAAATCTTGATATCAAAAATTCAAACATTAGAACAGGCCAATCCACCAAATATGGAGCTTTTGACTATTTCAAAAAAGCGAATTAGAAAAACTAAGGGAAAAATCTATGAAAGGTCATCTTATAAGGTCACGTACTCAGTGGCTAAGCCAAGGTGAGAAACCAACAAAATATTTCTGTTCATTAGAACATCATAATTATACAGAAAAAACTGTTAAGAAAGTTATTAAAAAGGACAGAACAGAGGTGTCAGACCAAAAGCATATTTTAAATGAGTTAAAAAGTTATTATTCAAACTTATTCAAGTCACAGGATCTTCAGTTAGAGAATTTTGACTTAAATGAATTACTCTATGCCTATCATGTTAACAAGTTAGATAATTTACAATCTGAAAGCATTGATGGACCATTAACTTATACAGAGATACATATGGCATTAAAACAAATGAAAAATAATAAAACACCAGGCATTGATGGGTTCCCTTTTTTTTAAAAGTCTTTTGGAAACAGCTTGGTATGCTGATCTTAAAAGCATTAAATAATAGTTTTGAAATGGGAACTTTGTCAACATCTTTACGACAATGTTTAATAGTATGCCTTCCAAAGAAAGGAAAACAAAGACAATTTGTAAAAAACTGGTGCCCTTTATCAATCCTTTCAGTCTTGTATAAGATAGCTGCAGCTGCTATTGCAAATAGGATTAAACCATATTTGACTAAACTGATAAGTGAAACACAAACTGGCTTTGTATCAGGGAGATATATTGGGGAGAGTACAAGATTAGTCTATGACATCATGGACTTTGTGGAAAGACATGATATCTCAGGACAACTCATGTTAATCGACTCTGAGAAAGCTTTCGATTTGATTTCTTGGAACTTCATATACAAAACCCTAAAATTTTTTGGATTCGGAAACAATCTGGTGAGGTGGGTTCAACTATTTAATTAGGACATAACAGCCAGAGTACTCCAATGTGGTTTCATGTCTGATGCAATTAACATAGAACCAGGTTGTAGACAGGGTGACCCCATTTCTCCTTATTTGTATATTCTCGCAGGTCAGGTACAATCTATCTTAATTTCACAATGTGATGAGATAAAAGGAATCAATATAAAAGGACAAGAATTTTAAATTATCCAATACGCTGATGATACCACTCTATTCTTAGATGGTTCATGTTCTTCCTTTGACGCTGCACTTAATATATTGGAAATTTTCAGCTCTATTTCTGGTTTAAATGTCAATAAAGATAAAACTAAGTTGGTGTGGATAGGGAAGAAGAAACATTGTAAAGATAAATTGAAGAAAAGTGGGTTCCAGTGGGGCTGTACACAATTTGATCTTTTAGGATTAACCTTTTCAGTGAACCTTTCTGAAATGATAGATTTAAACTTCAAAGCAAAAATACTTGAAATCAAAGAGCTTATAAAAATATGGAATAAGAGATATCTGACACCATTGGGGAAAATAACTGTTATCAAAACCTTTTTATTGGCTAAATTGAACCATCTGTTCCTCACTTTACCAAACCCAGGTAAAGCATTCATTGGTGAACTGAATGACCTTTTTCATAAATTTATCTGGTCTAATAAGCCAGACAAGATAAATAGGAAAACTATAACTCTGAGGAATCGTTCAGGAGGGCTGTATATGATTAATCTGGAACTATTTCAAAGGTCCCTCAAAACAAACTGGCTTCGAAAAATAGTCCAAGAAGAAAACACTCCTTGGAGAACATTATTTCAGTTTACAATAAATTTTGAAATTGAAAAAATTTGTAGTCTTGGACCTGAATATATCCTATCCTTAAAGCGAAAGACTGGCAATAAATTTTGGTTACATACCTTTGATGCTTGGCATCATGTTCTGAGTGTCCAAAAAATTGTAACTTCTGAACACTTGCACAGAACACCGTTATGGTATAATAGCAAAATTTCAAGTGAAGTACTATATCTTCCAAGTTGGTATGCGAAAGCAATCACTATAATTGCTGACTTATTAGATGACACTGGCTCCTTTATGAGCCGTGAACAGCTTCGAATTAAGTATAATTTTGACAATATAGACTTTCTGTCTTATCTAAGAGTCAAACAAAGTGTCCAGAAATTTCTCAAGGAATGTAAAATGGATGATACTGAAACTCTAGCTCGCCCTTTTATCCCTCATCATATTAATGTAATCTTTAAATCCAAGAAAGGGGCTCGTGACTTTTATGAATCACTACAAGCTGACCAGAAAAATAATCATATTATGAAGCAAAGCTGGAATAAAGATCTTAATACATTTATAAATGAAGGACAATGGAATCTTATTTTCAGGGTGTGTTTTAAAACACTGCAAAACAATTCTTTGATATGGTTTCAGCTAAAAAACCTTTATAGAATCCTGGGCACTAATCAATATTTGCATAAAATAGGGTTGTCAGATAGCCCACTTTGTTCTAGATGTAATACTACATCCGAAAGTATTTTACATCTATTGTCTCAATGTAATGAATCAAGGAATTTTTGGATTTCATTGGAAAACCTTATTTATGAAAAGATAAAATTTAGAAATAAATTCAATGATTCCAACATAATACATGGCTATCTATCTATAGATCAAAACAATATTCTGTTGAATACATTAATAATTACTGCAAAAAAGTATATATTTGATTCTGTTACATCTAAAAGTCGATTGCATATAATGGCTTTCAGGCACAAATTCTCAGATATATACACTGAACAATCATTTGTTTCAAAATTTAGCGAACAATTCCAATTCCAATTCAACTTTTATAGCGCTTAATCTCTGCCGAAGTGACAGACTCTAAGGCGCAACATCATAAGCATAGTTACAAAAATCATTGTCCTTATCCATAGCTATGGTCGACATCACGGAGAACGCCATATGAGGTGGAAAATACTAAGGAGGATAAGCTTGGCAGAATAGGTATGCCTTAAGTTTTTTCTGAAGGAAGCAATAGAAGTGGCAGATCGTACATTATCAGGGAGTTCATTCCATATTTTGGGAGCATCATATGCAAAGCTTAGACCAAATTGCTTTGTGGATTTGTAAATAGATGGTTGGTATTGAGGAACATGTAGAATTATACCATCAGATTGACTCAACCGAGTATTATAGGCACATTGTCTAACTTTGAGAAATGGGCTGAAATATTTTGGACAGTTAGTATGTAGGTATTTATATACCAACAAGGCAGTCTTGAAGATGCAACGGTGCCTTATGGGTAGCCAATGAAGGGCTTTTCTTAGTGGAGTGGTGTGAGAAAGACATGTGGTTCTACAAACAATTCTGGCCAGACTGTTTTGAATGCATTGTAGCTTGCGTAGGTTAGCAACAGATAGACCCCTAAACAAGGAGTTACAGTAGTCAAGCCTACTGCCCACAAGTGCGTTTGCAGCCGTAAGAGCAGCATCACGAGTCAAGTACTGTCGAATTTGTCTAAGATCCCTCATCTGGATGAAACAAAGTTTACATACATTTTTGACATGTTTGGTGAAGGAACAGTCTGAGTCAAACCAGACACCAAAATTCTTAACGGCATCTGAAGGTATCAGCGATTCACCCAATATATTTACTGGAAAGAATGGGTTAAACTTTTCTTGTTGAGACTTGGCGCCAAATATAATAAAGTCGGTCTTATCAGCATTCAGCTTTAGTTTATTTGCACACAGCCATAGTTTGACATCTTCGAGGCACTTTCCTAGCCGATCGAAGGCAATTTTTGTGTTTGAGGTGAATAAACAGCTGTGTGTCATCTGCATAAAAGTGAAATTTGACATCTGGATGTTTAGAGATTACTTTGCTCAAAGGTGTGGTATACAACGAAAAAAGAATAGGACCAAGAACTGAACCTTGTGGTACACCAAACTTAAGCTTTCTAGCCTCAGACAGAACAGAACCAATCTTGATGCATTGGGTACGATCAGAAAGGTATGATTTGAACCAGTCAAGGCATCTACCCCCGACACCGAACCATTTTCTTAAGCAATCAAGGAGTTTGTCATGATCAATGGTGTCAAACGCTGCAGATTGATCAAGCAGCACCACAGCTGTGGCCTCACCTCTGGCTAGAGATAGGTGAATCTGATTCTTTATAGACAAAAGAGCTGTTTCAGTTGAATGGCCACGTCTATAGGCAGATTGATACTCATTTTCCAACCCATGGAGAGAGACATGTCTACTGAGTTGTGAGGCAACTACACGTTCCACGAGTTTTGAGATAAAGCTCAACCCAGACACAGGGCGATAGTTTTTTAGTTCATCCTTTGATAAAGAAGATTTCTTCATCAGTGGAGTGACAACAGCACTTTTGAAGCCATCTGGGACAGCACCTTCCAACAAAGAACAATTCACAAGTTTTGTGATAGAAGGAAGCAGTATATCAAGGCAATCCTTAACTAGGAAAGTGGGCCAAGGATCCAGGAGACAGGATTTTGTAGGTGAATTTTTGATTACCTTCGCAATATCGTCAGGTGAGGCATCATCAAATTTGACAAGTCCTGGCGGATTCACTGGAGATGGCAAGGAAAAAGATGAAGAACTGGAAAAAGACTCTCGGATTTTAGCAATCTTATTGGTGAAAAAAGCGGCAAACTGTTCAGCCAATTTTTTTTGTGAACTATTTGATGGAAGAACCTTGTCAGGGATACGGTGTAAGGCAGAACGCAGAACTTGCCATAGTTTTTTAGGGTCATCACCGTTTTCATTAACAAGAGCTCTGTAATATGTGGCTTTGTCTTTATTGGCAAGTGAATTACACCTGGCAATTTGTTTGCGCAGCTTTGCACGGTTAAGAGGAGTTTTCTTTTTATGCCAGATGCGTTCAAACTGTCGTCGAATAGATTTGGCATTTTTGTAGGTATCTGATAGCCACTTTGCTGGCTCCTTGGCAAGACAGCGAGTAACCTCTGGAGCATGTTTGTCCAGAAGGTTGGAAAGATCATTAGTGTATTGATCATACAGTTTTTTCGCAGTGTCACCTGGACAAGCAACAAAGGAGCAATTGCTCAAGTCATTGCGTAGAGTGTCCATGTTTATTTTATGATATCTCCTGTAAGTCACTCTGTTAGCTTGTGATTTAGCAGTTGTTGGAGTTTCAACTTGACATTTGATCATTGCATGGTCGGAGATGTAGTCACTGACAACCACATTTGAAACCAGATAACTATCAGAAGTAAGGATGAGATCTAGGGTATGGTCATGAAGATGGGTAGCAGAGTGAACATGTTGAGTAATATTGCAGGAGTCAAGAGTATTAAGGAAATTAACACTATCTCTTGATGTTGTGTCAATATGAATATTAAAGTCGCCACAAATGATGAAGGAGGAATTCGTAGACGAGAGGAACTCAACCAGCGTGTGAAACTCATCATAAAAAGGATTGGAACATGAACCTGGAGGACGATAAACACAAGCAACCAGTGTAGAATGAGCATTCGATCCAATACTGACTACCAGACATTCAAAGTAGGTGAAAGTGGGATGATCCACAATTCTATGAGACAGGCTGCTATTTATGAGAAAACCAACTCCACCACCCGAGCCATGTGCACGAGGTCTTTGACACATTTTATAAGATGGTGGTGTGATGGATTGAAGCAGACAATCGGTATCAGTCGGGCGAATATGAGTTTCGACCAGTGATAATATGTCCAGTGAGTGATTGAACACAACGTCAGAAATCATTGGAGCCTTGTTTCTTACAGACCGACAGTTAGCAACCCCCATCACAATAGGTCCAGGATTTAGGGATACATCCCCACATAAAAGCAAGAGAACACAGAGGGATCGTGATTTCACTGATGAGGGAAAGTATCTTGCATTTGTAACAAAACTAGCCAGTCTGAAAGATCGAGGTAGTACGGAGCCCACAAAACAACCCTTGACCTGTACTTTATGGTCGAACGTACTGATGAGGAAAAGACTGATGAATACCAGACAGCGTACAAGGTACATTTTTCATACTCCAGAGCCTTAACACACAAAAGGACTGTGGGGAGTCTAAAATAAAAATGACCTTATAGCTAGTGTCCACTAAGCTTTACAGTCGGTTCAGTAACTTACACTCAAGTCAATCTTCATCCTGTGGGCGTCTCACAGGCACCCTAACTACCCCACTGGAGCCACTGCAAAGAAAATAAAAAAAATAAAACCCTTAGAGGGGCCTGAAAAACATAGGAAAGCCTTATTGGGACCTAAAATAGATGGAAATTCTGGAGTATGGTGTTGTGCAAGTAATTTGTTATGAAGGAAAGTAGAAACACAATGTGACAGAACTTGGTTGTAGAACGATAATTCCCGGTAGTGGGCGATAATACCCGCAAATATCAATACATGGAAATATTATTGTAAATCAACATAGATAAACTCCCAGCAACAACTTTATGAAATAATGTCAGTAAAAAGACAGATAACCATCAATAATATATGAAATATATGTATATAGTGACGATCAGAAACGAAAATAAAATAGGTATTAAAATTTTCGGCGTCTCCGTGATGGGTCCGTACTAAGAAGTAGAGGCAAAATTTAAGAAAACTTGGCAAAAATGGCTTCCTCTGGTTGAAACATAATTCCCTCTATCCAAGCACTATCACCAGATACTTTTTCAACACTTTTTCATAATGTTAAAAAGTGCACATGTGAAAACTGAAAGAATGTCATAATTGGTAGGAGTTTAATGAATTATCTCAATTTTTTCATGTATTTAATGTGTAACTTTAAATACTTCTGTAAAAATTATCGTTTTTGTATATACACTGTTGTTATGGGAAACAATAAAAAAAAAAAAAAGAAATTAGGTGTCTTCAAATATGTTTAGCAATTATATTTCTGCAGCAAAATCAAGTTTCATCATCCTGGATTTGAATTTATCATTCTTGGAACACCCTAATGTCAGATATTTTGTCAGGTCATTAAAGATAAATAGGCCATTGAAGGCCACAAAACGTCCTGTCATGGATCTGCAGTTGGTGGCTAGATTAGTCCAGTGTTGTGATTCCATCCATTTTGATGCAGTTTACAAAGCTGTCTTTTTAGTTGCATTCTTTGGTTTCCTGCATTTGTCAAGTACAACTCCACACTCAGTTGCGTCATTTGATGGTTCCAAGTATATCACAGCGGAGGATAATATTTTTACTCGCCAGAATGTAAAGCTAGTGCTGAAATGGTCTAACACCATTCAGAACAGGGACAAATTACACCTCCTCACTCTACCACATCTGAAAGGTTCGATGTTGTGTTGTTTTAAAGCTTGTAAAGCTGTCATAGCCTCATATGACACTGCTCCACATGCCCCATTTTTTTCAAATAGGGGTGAGTTTGAACTGGCAACCTCTTGCAGACTCAAGAATATGTAAATATTTGTCCAGAATTAATATTCAATTCGGTTTTGATGTGCACAACTTTCCTTTTCATATGTTCAGAGGGTCTGGGGCCACTTTCGCATTCAATTCTCAGATCCTATTACAACAAATTCAACATCACGACACATGGCAATTTGATTGTGTATGGACATACATTCAAAGGGATCATAAGTCTGGTGAGGATGTTGCTCGAGATTTTGCTTCTGTAATATGTTGAATGCTATACCGCTACTCTCTTTGGGCTTGAGGGCTCTAGGAAAACAATTATAGAAAATAAAACTAATGCATTAGCTCACCCTACCTTTTTGGCTGTAGATCTTCTTGTGAGGGTTATTGTATATTGGATTCTTGTAAGATCTCTTTATTGGATGTTTGAGGAACAAAATGAGATGTAAGTTTGAAAGGTTGGCTGATCTTTCTCTTCAGTTTCTCCAGAGAGAGATGCAGGAGAGGCAGGTTACAACAGTTGTAAAGGAGAATGGGGTGCAACAGGTGGCACTGCAGCTGGAGGCTTCAGGTTTCAATGGTTGTGGAAAAGAATAAGATGCAACTGGATGCATTACAGCTTGAAGCCTCGTAGGTGCAGGTGAAGCATGTTGTAATTGTTGTCTCCATAGAGGCTCAAATGGTTGGTTGACCTTTATCTTCTTCAGTTTATCCTTCAGAGGTGCAGACGGGGTAGGCTGTAATAGTTGTAAAGAAGAATGAGATGTGACTGGAGGCATTGCTGTTTGAGACTTAGATGGTTGGCTGATCTCTTTCTCCATTTCAATCCCTTCACCTTCCTTGTTACTTTGGGGAATTATGGTAATGGGACTCAAACAACCAAAGGGAAGCAGGTCATCTTAAAAATATTTTCTATTATGTATCCTTCCTTAATGTCAGGCTTCCTCTGCATTAACAGACTGTCCCTTAACACTCTCATTGCCACTCTTCACAGTAACGTGTCGATTCTCACCCAACTCAGGTTTTCTGGCCTTGAAGAAAACCCTTCCTTAAATACTCGGTTATAGCATAGCTCATTGTGCCTTCTGTATAAACATGAAGCAGTTGCTGGATAAGTAAAATCACAACCATAGCCAAACCACAACTGGTCTCCATGCTTCACTCTTAAAAGCATTCAAAACCCCTAGGTATTCAAAGTCATGTAATCACACTCAGGACACTACTCACTGAGCTGAGTCACATAAGTAGAGGAATCAGATAACCTTCATCTGATCATGCACCTGTCACTAGATCGGCTGGAAGCAAAGGTTCCTGGTCAAAGATCATTCAGATTGGAGAATACCCTGTGGATTCATGCCCTGCAGTTATGTAAGATATTAAAAGTAACCCTAAAACTGAGTCCCATCCTCTTTGATCAACACCATTATACTTGGTAATCATGTCTTCCAAAGTCTGCAGTGGTCCTTGTATTATCAATATCCAATAACCTGCCAGATCTTGAAACAAATGTGACTCAAACTTGGTACCTTGATCAGTATGGATCTGCCTGGGAATTCCATGGTGACACTGTGGTGATAATTTGTGACACTGTGGGGTATGGCAATCCTCTCCCCGGGAAGTCCAACTTGATATTGTTTCATTTGAGCTCTGAATTTCTGCTGTGGATTTTTTGACACACAGAACACTGTATACACCAATCAGTTATATCTGTACCTACTCCAATATGCTCTTCTTATTTTGCCTATGGTCTTGCAGACACCCAAATGTCCAGAATGTATTGCTTAATGTAAGCTCATGAAAATATATTTCCAATAGCCTTGGGCACTACTAGTAGTAGGTTGGTTGTCTTTATTCTTGGGTCAGTCCACTTTCTGTAGAGAACATTGTCCTTAAGTTCAAGTCGAGCCCATATATTTTTCAGTTCCTTATCACACTTGGACACATCTTCCCACTTTGGTTTCCTAGATTCGTTCTTGCAACTGAATATCATTGATAAATTTTTATGCTGTTGCTGCAGTGTCAAGTTTTCATCAGCAGTATGTACAGGGAACCTGTTGCTTTCTTGACTTTGTAAAATATTCAGTTGACATGAATTTGTCCCTTTTCATCAGAGTTCAAATGTTTCTTTTCTATTCTCTCACAATATTTGCATGACCCACATGGGCAGTGTGACTCAGCATTTCCATGTGATTTACCAGATCTATGAACTTTCATAGTTCCCATCTGCTTTTGTAAGCACATGACTGAAATATGCAATAACCTTTGCATGTATACAAAACTTCGGTGAAAAGACTGCTCCAAGTCCAGACGCACTAGCATCAATATCATGAATATAGTCCCTGTTAATATCTGGGTAAGCTAGGACTGGTGCTTCAGGTAGATGCTGTTTTAACTCCTCAAATGCTTTTTGGCAGTCCTGATTCCATTCAAACTTTACTGAGTTCTCAGTCAGTCTGTTCAGAGCTGTAGTAGTTAATGATCTAAAGAATTTCCTGTATTGAGATCAAAGTCTTAAAACTACAAACATCTCTGACAGATTTAGACTGAGGCCAATCTCTGACTGTACTAACTTTCTTTGGGTTAGTGGCAACCCCATCTTCTTAAACAATATGTCCTAAAAACTGAACCTGCTTTTGGAGTAAATGACACTTCTTAAGTGAAAGCTTTAGCCCAGCTTGTTTTATTCTCTCAAAAACCATTGTCAAATGAGTGATGTTATATCCCATGGACTTTTTGAAGGTTCTATAATATTTTCTTAACTTCCTCCTTCACAGCTTCTTTCTTGGCTAATGGTAGGCGACAGGATCTCTGCATAATAGGAGCTGCATTACCAGTATAAATTGTGTGCTCAACTATGGTTGTACAACTCAAATCAGATTTCCAACTTAAAATGTTGATTCTAATCTAAATGTTCTTTACAATCTTTCCATAGTGATCTCAGTTGTTTAGGTGTTTCAGAGCTGTTCTCCTGCCTCATATTATACCATTTTTATTCAGGGCCAGAGGATTCACCCATTCCTAAAATGGTTTCTTTCAACAAAGTTATTTTTTCATCAGGATTACAAACCCTAACAGGGTCACGTGGCAAAGCAGTATTGACTAATACTTTGGCAAGATTTGACTTCATTATTCTAGGGTTTCCTTCAATTTTCACTTCTTCAGGTATCTATCTGAATATAAGCTGGGGGATGTATTCACAATTGACTGAATTAACTACATCTGAACTTAACCTATTCTAAATACAGAATGAAACTCATCTTCAAGGAAACATGGAATGTCTTGACAAAGAAAATCCTCCCCTGAAACAAGTGTACTTCTACTTCAGCGACCAAAATGTGAAATTGAATTACTCCCCACATTTTGGGGGTAAAGGGCAGACTAACTTCTCCAAGTGGTTCAAGTCTATTCCCATTAATAACTCTTATCCTTTATATAGTAAAATGCAAAAGAGGTCTTTTTGATTCTGGTATCTGCCAGTACTTTCTTGGATACAAAGTACTTTCTTGGATACAAGATGGTACGACTAGCCCCAGTATCAGTCAAGCAATTTATTTATTAACCGTGCTTTCCATGTGTTGTTCTGTCATTAACTTAAGCTGATGTATAACCAGCTACCTCATCTGATTCTAGTTAACTGTTCTATTCCTGACCCTTTGTTATTGTAATGACCAAATTTGTTGCAAAGAAAACACTTCATGCTAGATATGTTCTTCTCAGAAATTTCATTTTTTGAAAATGGCTGATTTTCAACTGTTCCAATCTGTTACACATACTTTCCAATATCTGATTAATATCCTGAGCTTCTGTTGCTACTTGTTTTCTAATACTGGTGGTTGGAAACTTCCTTTGCCTACTTCCCCTGAATGCCTCAAACTCAACAGGCATCCACAAGCAGTCATTCAGTGTTTTAGCTTGATTCTGAAATACAGCCAGTTCTATTTCCTGGTCATAAAACTATCTTTGGCCAATATTTTATGAAGGTCAGAATTAGCAGATGGATTGGCCATCTAATGTATCATAATTCATACACTCAGTGGGTTGAAGCTCATTGAGAACAGTCACAGCTGGCCTATCCCCACCATGAAAACTTGAGGTACCATCATAATCAGGTGGTTTGCAGTAATTTGTCTTGTTGTAAGAGCTACGTGATGGTTGATTGTTAAGCATGTGGGATGGTGGTTTAAAATTACTTGGAAAAGGTTGGCCAAAATGATGAGATTGCTGGTTGGTAAGATGTTCTTTAAGATTATTCAACACTGGAGGGGGTAAATTGAATTGTTTGCCTGAAAAGGTTGCACAAAATGATCAGATTGTTGATTGGCTGGATGTTGTTTAAGCATTATTCAGCAATGGGGCCGGTAGATCAAAAGTATTTTCCTGAAAAGGTTGCAAAAAACTATGAGGTCGTATGTTGGTTGGATACCCTTCATGATAGGCCAGATGTTCTTTCTCAAATATTTTACAGTTTGAATAATTCTGTATAGGCTGAAAATATAGTGGATGATAGCTCTCTGGTGGATGTCTGTTACGAGAAACCTGTAATTCGTACCTGGAATCAAACCCATGGTTATCCCATTCTTATAGTCCCACATGTGAGTTAACCTGACTTGTGTCTGCGCACATATGCCAATTGTTCTTTAGATGCCATTGGATTGGTCTCATGTGAAGAAGACCCGAGGGCACTTGTTTTTCTGTGGCTGTCAGAAGACCTATGAGACATGAACTGGCGCACAGAACACTGAAGTCTTTCCAGGATGTGGCATATCTTTGTCTGCAGGTACTGCCACCGGTCTAGTGTGGGTCGGACTACTCCATGGTCATACTGGTAGCCTACAAAGTTGAAGGCTTGTCTTGGTTTGAGTTCTGACTTCTGAAGATTTACTAGCCAACCCAGATCCTGACATCGTGCCAGCAGGGTCTGGGTGTCCCAGTGACAAGAATCCTTGGTGACCTCTTATCAACCAATCTTTCACATACCGGTGGATCCTTATACCATTGTTCCATTGGGACATCGACTTGACCACAGATGTAAACTCCATAGTTTGACAGGCCAAATGGAAACAGTTTGAATCGGTAGGTTGGACCTAAATAATGGAACCTGAGGTAGTTCCTTAATCTTAGGGCCAGTTATGAGAAGCCTGCAATGGAAGTAGCTGTTGCTGAAGTCCAGCGAAGTCACCCACTCTCCCTGTTGGAGGGACAGCCATATGGACTCTGGGGTCTTGATCTTGAACGATTTTACCCTTAAGAACTGGTTTAAGGTTATCAGATCCAGAATGAGATGCCACTTGTTGTTTGGTCTAGGAACCAGAAAGAGGGGATTGCAGAAGGAGTTTTGAAACCAGACCTTTTCTAAATCTAGTTTTTGCAGGAGGGAATGCAAAGACTCCTGCAGATGAAAATCTCTGAGGGGATTTGCATGGTCTGGGAACCAGAAAGAGGCGATTGCAGAAGGAGTTTTGAATTCAGACCTTTTCTAAAACTAGTTTTTGCAGGAGGGAATGCAAAGACTCCCGCAGATGAAAATCTCTGAGGGGATTTGCATATCTGCTCTCTATCAAAGGAGATCTGGTGAGAAACGGTCTGATTTTGAAAGGCAATGAATAACCTGCTTTCAAAACCGAAACCACTCTAGGGCTCGAACCCTGTGAGGCCCAGGTGCACCAAAAATGTTCCAACCTGCCTCCCACAGGTAAAGTTTCACAGCACTTTGCCCCAAGTGTTTCTACACACTTGGGGCAAAAAGACAATGATTCGCAGAGAAACATCTTTCACAAACTTTATTGGGTGAAAACCAAAGTCAGGACTTAAGTCTTTCTTTTGTGACTGCCCAGTTGTACAAAAAAAAATGTGCAGGACTTACAATATCTGAAACGTTTTTTGAAGTTTGATATATCTCTGAACTTTGAACAGTCTGAACAAAACTTATCTGTGGATTGTGATCCACATAAACTACACAATGATTGTCATTTAAATTGTTTACTGTCCTTGGCCTGCTTGGAGGAGCGACCTGAAGCAGCAGGAGAACCTGACCCTCTGCCCCGTCCACAGTTAGATCTACCCCTGTTTGAGAAAGATCTCCAAACCGGGGGTTTATCTTGCCCTGAAGACTGAGGATTGCAACCTGCCTCCTGAGTACGATCCCATGTTGTCTTATAAGGTTGATATCTGTGGTTGTTGCATTTACCACCAAACCCCTAGCACCCAATCCGGGTTGGGAGCCACGGGAAGTGTCACACTTAGCAATCTCATCCTCAGTGTACCTTAGCACATCATCAGGAAATAAGGTTCGGGTGAGGGGCATTACGGAGAGCAGCAAAAGTATCCAACTTGATGCCCGGTTAAATATGATCCAGATATGGGCCACGTTGGAGAAGGGTCATATTGGCCATCATAACAAAAATTGTGTCTGAAAGGTGTTGCATGGCCTTACACATGGAAAAGGAAATGTTCTGGTTGAAGGCCGACATATCTCTAAGGTCTTCAAGTGCCTTACCAGCCTGTTGAGAACACTTTCCCTTGGATAATTCTTTCTCTAGAACCTTAATTTTATCTTGAATGTCACCTTGGAACTTGGTCACCTACTGCATCCTACCACCTGATGGCAGACATAAGACGAATCCTTGAGGGCCTTTTCCGATTTCCTAGCAGTCTCCTGGGCCAGAGGACGACAGGCAGGCGGAGTAGAAGCTTGGCAATCCTAGCATGCATACTGTTGAGAGTGGCAGCATCTTTTTTTCTAGCGAGATATGTACCTACCCAGTCTGGGTACAACAGCCTTGAGATATTTGGGGGGGGAATAAACTGATCCTTATGAACTCCGCCTGACTCTGTTCCTCAGACCTGGTAACCAGCACACACAATCAGGTCCAGGGACTCTAATTTTCCAGTAAACCAGTCCTCTGGGGGCATATTCACACTTATCTTGCCAACAGGTTGGGCCTGGTTGCCGGTCCAGAGATCTGGAATATAATTCCAGTCCATATAGGTGCTAACAGTTTTAATTGTCTCCCAGTAAGATTGAACTTCACCCACAGTCTTTTCCGGATCTAAATCCTTGTCCTGATCAGCATTTAATTCAGGATCCTCAGAATCAGATAATATGCCTTCTTCCGGTTCGTTCATTAGGCCGACCGGTTCAGCAGAAGCAGCAGGCTATTGGAAAAGAGGTTCTTGTTCCTGATCTGGTACGGGTGACCGGTCCGGATAAACATTGTAAGCAAAGTTCCCCATGTGTTTTCTTAATAGTAGACTTGTTCAAACTTTGTCTTGTGACTTATCCTGTACCAGGGCCGGACCAGCCAGTAGGGAAGGGTCAGAGACAGAAGGTTGAATATCTGGTGACCTACATAACACCCAGCCGGGGTTGGGTGAGGCTTGTGCATGCACACTGGGCTGAAGACAAATTGATGTGTTCCTCATGTTAGTAAGGCCTCAATTCTGGCGACTTTCGCCGCCCATTCATCTTTGAGATCCACTAGATCTTGTTTAAAAGAGGAAGTATCAGAGGAAAACTGCTGAGGGGATGAAGAATGCAACTTTTCATTACTCACAGTTTCCATGTCCATAGCCTCAGAAGCAATATCAGGGATGACTGTGACATCAGATGGATCCACTAGATCCAGATTTTTGTCACCTTTAACTTCCCTTTCCTTGCGTATTTAATACATGGGAAAGTCCAACTGTTGAACTTATTCTGGAGTGAGGGCACTACAAAATGACCATTCTTGGTGTTAAACACATGGATCCGTTCCTTGGCCTTTTTCCCTACAACAGGTGCATCTGGAGTGGCCATCAAATAATGCCATAACATGGCCACAAGATCCACGTTTTAGACCCGGAGATGACATAATTTTTATCTAGAGTGTTGAAAGAATCTACACAAGGAAAATACAGACAGGAAACGTTAAATATCCAGTAAAAAAGACAAAATATTGCAGAGAACTATAAATAGCTGTTGACAGATTCATGCCAAACGAAAAGATGCGAAGTGTGGGCTTTTACTCCACTTGGGAAGTGTGGGATGAACTAGCCACCTAGCATTTGAAAGGGGAAATACTGGTCCGGTCGAAGGCGACTTGTGGCTATGTCTGTTAGGTAAGATATATTAACGCAATAAAAAATAGTTGTATTAATAATGCTCAGCTTGAAACAAACAACTGCATTTAAAAATATGGACAAAAAGGCAAGCAATACTTGGTTAAAATAATTATAAGTGATGCTTACCATTCTGATATTTTATGTGTTTCATCAAAACTAACAAACATAAACTGTTACCCAGTTCAGCAAACATCTGTACTCATTGCGATTTTATGCACATTCCGAGGGTGGTGAAAATAATTGGATTTATGGGACATAAATCTACACAACCAAAATAACAAGGTTGAAAAGTGTTTCAATCTACATGCACCAGCTGCAAAGTCATCAGAGAAAACGAAAATTTTGCACTAGAATTTATGAAAGTCTGGCAACCAAAACAAATGTGTCTTAGTGTCAATAAGCAATAAATTACAAAAGTATAAAAGTTTGCATTGTTTACATGCAATGGCTTATCTCTTATTTTATCAGTGCAAAAATGCATAGATCAGGCTTTTTCCATAGCCAGTTGGCAGTGAAGCAAAGACATTTCTACCAAGTAACAATTCCCTTTAATAAAATTACACATTCACAAATTTATACACTCATATTTACAGATATATTATTCATTTTACATATTAAGTAATAACACACTTCATAATTTCACTTGGGGCGTCAAGGCGTCACACTTGTCAGTCCTCCCCTCAAGGCAGCTTAATCTTTGTGCAACCTTAAACTCTTTTGGGTACCAGTTTGGCTTGGCCTAGATGGTCAACCACCTTTCAGTGGTCATCACCTATGACTTGGTTACTAGGGAAGCTGGTAAACACCGTCAACTCATTGGTTGGCAGTAAGACCCCTTGCTTAATGCTCTGGTGTTTCTCACTTTCAAATTTGTCAGTGAACGAGAGACATGGGAAAGATTTTTATTTCAAGTGTTTTTAGTTTTTATTGGTCTTAGGTTTTTATTTGTAATTATGTAAATATTGGAACGGTCATTTAGCAGCAACTTATTTTATTTGTGTTGTCAAATGAACTAACACTGAACTCTCACCAATATCAACGTGTGAATGGATTGAACTGGAACTTTCTGCAGGAGTGATTAGTCGTCGTGACAACCTCAGGCTTATTCTAAGACTGTGTAAGCAAAAAACAGTTGGCAAAAAACAAAGTGATGACTACACATCATTAGGGTGTAGCAGTCAAAAATGTACAGATAAAGGTGTCATAAAAATTCAAGGTGTGGGTGTAGAAAAACCTATCCAGAACAGTGACCCAGTGGTCGGTGAAGTAAAGCCTTTTAGAACTAGGTTCATCTACAATTCTCGAGTTTGGCCAGCTAACATTGAAGCTTCCCTGGCTAACAGGGGCAAAAAACACCTGAGAATAAACAACAGAAACAGGACTGTTAAAACCAAAGTTTTCACTCCTACCACTGGGTCAAGTCGAAGTAATGTTAGTAAAAATAAAAATGACAAAAATGTACAAGAAAGTGTCAAAAGTGTGCATACACAATGTATTGTGGAGACGGTTGGGACTCCACAACCACTTCAGGGGGATGCTACAGTTCCTGACAAGGTGTGTCAGGTAGGTACGACCTCCTGTCCGTCAGGTATGAACGTCGTTGATACCCTAAAAACACACACCATTGAAAGTCAAAATAGGGACTTGTGCTTGTTGTATGATTGCCAATTTGCAGGTGTTGAAGATAAATTCGTCAATTCAATCTTGCACAATAACAATCACAAGCGTTCTTTAGACACAGTTCACACTTGTGCTATTTTTCAACAGTGGCAAAAACAAACAGACTTCAAGTTTGGCTTCATTCCTTGTAGTGAACAAGAGTTGCCTGTGGTAACAGATAGAACCTCTCCAGTTGGCTTGTCGTTTTTTAATGTCCATGCTCTCGTCAGAGCCACTGGTAGGCCTAATTATATGCAGGCGAGAATTCCTGTTCAATCCCAGTTGAATGTTGAAGCTTGGAAGTATCATTTACGAGACTATTGGGACCACCAACTGTTGCAACTCATTGAGTTTGGGTTCCCCTTAGATTTTAATTGAAAATGTCCACTTAGAAGTGAAGGGGTAAACCACAGTTCGGCCTCTGAATTTCCTGAAGATATAGAAGTATATTTAGCAGAAGAATGCAAGTACAATGCAATTCTAGGCCCATTTGAAACAAACCCCATACCAAATTGTCATAATTCTCCCTTCATGACCAGATATAAACCCAATTCGCATCACCGTCGTGTTATCATTGATCTCAGCTGGCCTCTAGGTGAGTCAGTAAATGCAGGTATAGACAAGCATACATACCTTGGCAGTGACTTTGAACTCACGTTCCCGTCGATAGATGATATCACGAATGAGCTGAAATGTTTAGGTCGTGGGGCTCTCTTATACAAAGTGGATGTGAGTCATGCCTTCCTTCGACACGTGCCTCCCATTCGGGACGCGACATGGGAGCTAGATCTCCCAGCGGCTCAGCGACGCGGTGCATTACGTCATGCGCAAAAGAGGTTTCAGTATGATTGATTATATTGATGACTATGTCGGGGTAGGCATGCCGAGCGTGGCCTTCAAATTTTTTGATTATCTCACATCCCTTACGTGCGAACTAGGTCTTACAATCAGTGAGAAAAAGCTGGTACCTCCCAGTACCAAGGTAGTTTGTCTAGGGGTCTTGATCGACACTGAGAACGCCACCATATCTATACCAGAAGATAAACTAGCACAAATCCAAGTCACAGTTAGCCAATGGCTTTGCAAACGTACTTGTACCAAACGTCAGCTACAATCCATCCTGGGTTTATTGCTTTATGTACATAAGTGTGTCCGCGTTTTTCTGAATCGCATGCTGGAGTTGCACAGGGCAAGTCACACCTCTCAAAAAATAACCTTGACGCAGGATTTCAAACGCGACTTGTGCTGGTTTGCCAAGTTTCTGGCCAAGTACAATGGGGTCAATTTATATGATCATGTAGCAATTCACCAAGTTTTGGAACTCGATGCATGCCTAACAGGCTTGGGAGGTCGTGTTGAGAACTATGTTTACCACCTTCCAATTGACAAAGGTTACGAAAACTGCACAATTGTCCATCTCGAAATGGTAAATATCTTGGTGGCTATCAGACTCTTCGCTGGCCAATGGACTGGCTGCAATATATTGGTCAAATGTGACAACCAAGCCGTAGTCTCGGTCCTCTCCACAGGTAGAACAAGAGATCCCTACTTGTCAGCCTGCGCCAGGAATATTTGGTATTGCGCGGCATCACACGACATTGATATGCAATACATCCACATACCAGGTAAAAAGAACGTGGTCACGGACCTACTGTCCAGATGGACTGGAACAGTGAACAATCACGAATCGCTGCTACACATACCTAACCCGTGGTGGGTTCCAGTCACACAAGACGCTTTATACCTAGATCCAGAGTTTTAACCTCCTGACATACCTTGTCCTAATTTGCTTCATTTGTTTGCGTGTCATTATATTATGTGTCCAACTTTGTAAGTGTAACCCCCTCATAAGGGGCCATGTCTGAAGCTTGGTATAAAATAGAAAATTTAATAGGTAAATTAAATTTTTATAAGTTAATACTTTACCTAGTGGACAGATGCATTTGTCCGGCGCCTTGCCGGTCTCGCCAAACGTTAGAAAAAAAACGTCCTGAGCTGGGCTCTGGCCGGGACCGGTAGTGTCCTGTTCATTCGCCAGGGGGCTGTATAGCCTCCCTGCCGGTGTACTGCGCATGCGCTCTTCCTCTTTTTGTTATCTACCTTAGAAATTTCCCTTGGCTAAGCTTAGCGGGAAAGGTAGGGTGGGAATCCCCCTGTCCACTAGGTAAGGTATTAACTTATAAAAATTTAATTTAAGACAGATTCACTAGGTCCCAAAACCAAGGCATGTTTGGCCATCCTGGGGCAATGAGGATCATCCTGCGACAGCCCTGATCCCTCAACTTTGAGATTACCTGGGGGATCAGAGACACAGGGGGAAAGGCGTACGCCTCCAATTGATCCCACCGTAGACTCAAGGCATCGACTGCCCAGGCTGTCGAGTCCGGCACCGGTGAGACAAACCGTGGTAGTTTGTGATTGAACCGGGTTGCAAACAAATCCACCTGAGGTTGGGTCCACCTGGAACACAAGAGAGTGACCACTCTGTTTGAATCACTTGGTTGTGTCTGGACAGTTTGTCCGCTATCACATTCAAGCGACCTGGAATGTGCCTTGCCCTCAGGATTATACCTCTGGGGTGGCACCAGGACAGAAGTCTCCACAGGAGGGCACAAAGAGAGCCTGACCTCATACCCCCATGCTTGTTTATGTACGAGACCACTGTTGTGTTGTCCGTTGCGACAAGAACAATCTGATCCTTGCACAGATGCTCGAACTGTCGTATGGCCAAGAGAACTGCCTTTAGTTCGAGAAAATTTATGTGAAGGAGACTTTCCAAAGGAGACCAAATGCCTCTTGCAGTGAAGTGTGTGCCCCAGCCTTCGTTTGAGGTGTCGGTAAACAGTTGAACCGCGTGCTGAAGAGGGTGCAAGGGCTGTCCTTTCAGCACATTGGCCTCGTCTAGCCACCAGTCCAGATGAGGGTGGAGTGACTGAGGAACCGGAATAACCTTCTCTAGTATCTCCGGGACGTGCCAGTGTCTCTTCAGGTGCCATTGAATGGGCCTCATATGAAGACGACCTGAACACACCTGCTTCTCCGTGGCAGTTAAAAGGCCTATCAGGGACATTAATTGTCTGACTGTACAGTTGTGACGTTCCTTTATGAACCTTAGTTTCTCCTGAAGTGCTTCCCACCGGTCTTGAGTAGGTAGAACTCGACCGGTGATCAGGTCGAACCGGTAACCTACGAACGAACATGTTTGGGAACTAACTCTGATTTTGTCATATTTACTACCCACCCCAACTGTTGACACAGGGCCAAGAGGGTCTGTGTATGTTGTAGGCAGATCTCCGGGGAAGGGGCTCTCAGTAACCAGTAACCAGTACTGGTGGATTCTGATACCCCTTGCCTGAGCCATGAGTTTCACTTCTTTGACCACCTTGGTGAACTCTAGAGGAGCTGTGGCCAACCCGAAGGGAAGAGCAGTGAACTGAAAAGTTTGATTGAACAGGAAGAACCTGAGATACTTTCTTGACCTTTGGGCAATTGGAATGTGGAAGTATGTGTCGCTGAAGTCCAGCGATGTGACCCATTCCCCTGTTTTCAAGGACAACCGGATTGTTTCCGGGGTTTCCATTTTGAAGGTGCCCGTGTTGAGGAATAAGTTGAGACGACTCAGATCTAAGATTGGCCTCCATTTTCTGTTTGGTTTGGGAACCAGAAAAAGACGGTTGTAAAAGGCCAGGGACGACTTGACAACCACCTTTTCCACTACCAACTTGTGCATGAGACTTATAAGGGCTTCCTTGAGGTACATGTTTTTGGTTGGACTTGAGTAGCCGCTTTGAACCAAGGGGAATCTTGTCAAAAGGGGCCTTTGTTTGAAAGGAAGAGTGTAACCCTCCTTGAGGATGGAGACCACCCGAGGATTCGAACCCATGTTTTGCCAAACTTGCCAAAAACTTTGCAACCTCCCCCATACATTCTGTACGGAGACAGCATTGGGGACATTTGGAACAGACGGGGCAGAAAGGCATGGATTTACACAACATACACCTTTGACATGTTTTATTTTGCTCTGACAATGACCGGGTCTTACTTCTTTCTTTTGTGGACAGGCATCAATGAACAGTAGGAACACGATTTACAGCAGGATAACACACATCCACGTTTACAGTCATTGAGTTCACTGATGGCACTGTCCTTGATAACTTTGTCTTTTGAAATTTTGAATCCAACCGAGTTGAAATTACTGGTACTGAGGTTGGATTTGCACAATAACTGTCATTTATATTGCTTAAAGGACTGGGACTTGGAAAAACGAGGGTTTGAACCCTGCCCACGTCCACGACCTCTGAACCTATTCCTGCTAAATTGCCTCCATGGCTGTTGTTGTTGCTGTTGGTGAGCTTGGTCAGAAGAGGACGTATGTTTTCTGTCCTTGCGATCATACGGTTTGAACCTCTGAGCTCCTTTCCAGGCAGTGTGCTGAGGAGCACCTGGACCGGGTCCCTGAGCAACACTGCTGGCTTTATGTTTAGTAATGTCTTGCTCTGCTGTCACAATGGCGGCATCCGGGAATAATCCATAGCCAAACAGCTGGGCATTTCGGAGCAAGTTCATTGTATCTTGTTTAATTCCTGGTTTGACATAATCTAGATACGAATCTCTTCTAATCAACACCAGATTCGCCATATGCACAAACAAGCTGTCAGCGATATGCTGAAGAGACGTGCCCATGGCCATGGAAACCCGTTGGTGGAAGGCCATGAGGTCATGCAAGTCATTCAAAGCATTTGTGACGTCTTTGGTTGCTTTACCTTTACTCAATCTTGATGATAAAAGAGAGATGTTCTGTGACATTCTGACCTGCAGCTCGGTCGAGCATCGATTAAAGCCTGCAGCATGATTTATAATATAACTGTTCTCCCTTGCTGTCCTCTCGCACCTACGAAGGGACTCTTGTGAAATAGACCTGGACGGGGGGCCAGTGGCAGGATAAGCAGCAGCTTTAACAATTCTTGGAAATTGGCTGTTGACCTTTGCTTCTGTGTTTCTCCAGCTGAACACCGACCGGCCCGGACACTGGGTACCTTCTGGCTTTAACATGTGCATCTTATACCACTTGGATTGTGTCTTGGGCACTTTTACAAACTGGTCACGCTTGAGACCGCCAGAGTCCTGTGACCGCGAAGGATACCCTTCTGCAGCTGTCAGATTAAGTCTTTCTAGCTTTTGACAAAGCCAATCGTCCGGTGGCATGGCCACGGATATCCTAGTCGGTTTGTTCGGATTCTTACCCTTCCAAGGGTTATTTGATTTACCCGGTTCTGTGTAGTCTGTTTCAAAGGTGGGGATATGATGCCATCCCATGAAGGAGCGAACAGATCTAACCGTCTCCCTGTATGACATATCCTCGGTCTGTTCTGGGGTATCATTTGAATCAGATAACTGACCCTCTTCCTCTCCGGAACTGGAATTAGAGTCTGACTGGTCCACAGGGTCATCAGAGAATTGTCCATAAATTTCAATGTCTGTCTCCGGTGGAAAGGCACAAGCTCCGGTAGAGGGCTGCCCGTGACCGGTACGCAGAGGAGTGGTTGAGGGATGGACGGACTGCCTGCGCCAACCTCAAGATCTGATGCAAAAATCACCCTTTTTTGTAGCTGGTTGTTTGGCAGACTCCGGACTGGAGCTGGCAATAACCGGGGGTGTATTAGAACTTCCCTTGGAAGAAGATTGCTTCCGGACCGGTGATGGAGACCGGTCCCTTTTCTTCTCAGATTTAGGGTCAAGATTGCGACCCGGTGGTTTGGATGGTTTAGAGTCATGACCTGGTTTGTCGTGTTTCCTTGACTTGTGAGACTTTTTCTTCTTATCTTTCTCACCAACTTTCAGCTGCTTTGCAGCAACCTCAACAGCTACCGGAACCTCAACCGGACCGGTGGGATGGGTAGCTGGAGGTACAAAAGGGGTTTTTGAAATTAAAGACTGAGAGTCAATGGGCTGGACTGCTGATACTGGAGTTGAAAAAACGTTACCTCTGGAAAGCAGAGCTTCCATCCTGGCAAACTGCTCAGCCCATTTATCAGAGATGGCTACCAACTGTTCTGAAGTAACATAGTTTGGAGTTGGAGCAGGTGAAGAAGAAGACGCCATTGTCGACGGAAGTGAACTAGCAGGCTGCGCAGAGGGCTGCGCAGAAGTACCACTTACTGGCTGAAAGGTTGGTTCATTATCCACTGGACTGAGAATTGTCACGTCTTTAGGGGACACCAATAACCCTGCTTTTTTGTCCTTGCAAATTCTATAAGTGGGTGTAGCAATTAACGCACGTTGAGCTTCTGAGAACCCATCACAAACAGCACAAGGTTTCTTTAAGACACAGTCATCTTCACCAATTAGTTTATCGCGGCACCTCGCGCAAAATCAAAAGCTGCATATCAAAGCTGGCCATAACATGGCCGCATGAACCCCTTCGTTGTCCTTTTTTATCTCCTGGAGATGCCATGACACTTAATACACACGACTACCACAAATATTTGCACCAAACTGTAGTTAGAATATATATAAAATGATTTATCTTAAACTTCAAGCGTTTCTTCACGTGCCAAACAAAAAGAGGAAGAGCTCATGCGCCACGCATGCGCAGTACACCGGCAGGGAGCTATACAGCCCCCTGGCGAATGAACAGGACACTACCGGTCCCGGCCAGAGCCCAGCTCAGGACGTTTTTTTTCTAACGTTTGGCGAGACCGGCAAGGCGCCGGACAAATGCATCTGTCCACTAGGTAAGATGTATTAACGCAATAAAATGTGATACTATGCTTTGTTGTAGGAATCGTGCTTATGGAATCGTTGTCAAGAAGGGCCAGTGTACGAATCCAAGATGCCTTCAGACCCAAGACGAAAAGGGCTTATATGAGAATGTTCAGGGTGTTTGTCGCCTTTTGTGTATTCATGAAAGTGGCATTAAGTGATGTGTCAACAAAAGTCATTGTGTCATTCCTAGAGTGTTTGGTAGCAAACGAATGTTCGGCTTCAATGGTGGCCAATTATATGTCAGCTATTAAAGCAAACTTCATAGTATTTGATTTAAATTTCTATGTGTGCGACCATCCAAAAGTGAAATATTTTATCAAGTCAATAAAAATCAATCGTCCTTTGTCAGTAGTTCATCATAATATTATTGATATCTCCATGCTGAAACGTATTACCTGTGCAGCTTCGACCTTGCCTGCTGGTCCAGTATTGAAGGCCATTATACTCACGGGGTTTTTCGCCTTCCTACGCCTCTCCAACTTGTGTCCTCACTCTGCAGCTGCGTTCGATTCGTCCAGACATTTGACGGGTGCTGACTTCTTCTTTACAAAGAAGTTCGTGAAGCTGGTTATAAAATGGTCCAAAACCATGCAAACTCGCGATGCAGTTCAAATAATCACCCTCCCGAGACTCACAGATCAAGATATTTGTCCTCGCTCTGCTCTTAAAAATTTGAAAAAATTATATCCAATGTCACAGCATACATCCATGTTTTTATATAACAGTCCAAAAGGTTGGACCCCTTTTATTGACAGGAAATTGCTCAAGCAAATAAACGTGCGTTTGGGTCTACACCCTTCTCACTTCACCTTTCACAGTCTGCGCAGGTCGGCTGCAACATTTGCATTCGACGCGCATGTACCCATCCAGAGCATACAGAGGCACGAAACGTGGACCTCAGACTGCGTCTGGAGATACATACAGGCAGACCAATCCACAGGGGAACAACTAGCTCTTTCTTTGGCTGATGTTATAGATAATTTAGTTTCCTACTCCTACTGTTGGGCTTTGGTGGCTATTTTATAATATGTAGAATTAGTGGAATGAAAAAACATTACAGATCGTACAAGGTCATATTGGGGAGGTCATATTGTGAACCTCAAGGTGGGTTGATGTGGCTTTACTCTCCTCCACCTTCAACTTCTTCAAATTCTGGCTTCAGTCCGGGGGGAGCTAACTATAGGGGGGGGGGTCATCTTTGGCCTTGACCAACTATGCCTTGAGGTATAATCTAGGTTTGTATTTTAGTATAACTTTTAGTGTAATTTCATTACTTAATTGATGCTTGCACTGTACTTCACTGCAACTGTGAAACTATGGACTATAATGGACTGTAATTACTTATGTTCGCTTATACATGGAATTGTACAGTGCTATGTGATATTTACAATTAACTGTTAACAATGTATACACTATTAAGCATCATATTATGCAACGACTTGTACATATTATTTAGTTATTTGTATATCTGTACATCATATTTATGTATTTTAAATAAACTGGTACCCGCAATTGTGTTATTTCTGGCTTGGGGGTGGGGACTGTCACTTGGGGCGTCAAGGCGTCACACTTTTCAGTCCTCCCCTCAAGGCAGCTTAATCTTTGTGCAACCTTAAACTCTTTTGGGTACCAGTCTGGCTTGGCCTAGATGGTCAACCACCTTTCAGTGGTCATCACCTCTGACCTATGACTTGGTTACTAGGGAAGCTGGTAAACACTGTCACCTCATTTGTTGGCAGTAAGACCCCTTGCTTAATGCTCTGGTGTTTCTCACTTTCAAATTTGTCAGTGAACGAGAGACATGGGAAAGATTTTTATTTCCCTCCCACCATCCCTCTTTTAGGTTATAGTTAATAATTTCTTTATAATATCTACAGCTGGTGGCTATTTTATAATATGTAGAATTAGTGGATTGAAAAAACATTACAGATCATACAAGGTCATATTGGGGAGGTCATATTGTGAACCTCAAGGTGGGTTGATGTGGCTTTACTCTCCTCCACCTTCAACTTCTTCAAATTCTGGCTTCAGTCCAGGGGGAGCTAACTATAGGGGGGGTCATCTTTGGCCTTGACCAACTATGCCTTGAGGTATAATCTAGGTTTGTATTTTAGTATAACTTTTAGTGTAATTTCATTACTTAATTGATGCTTGCACTGTACTTCACTGCAACTGTGAAACTATGGACTATAATGGACTGTAATTACTTATGTTCGCTTATACATGGAATTGTACAGTGCTATGTGATATTTACAATTAACTGTTAACAATATATACACTATTAAGCATCATATTATGCAACGACTTGTACATATTATTTAGTTATTTGTATATCTGTACATCATATGTATGTATTTTAAATAAACTGGTACCCACAATTGTGTTATTTCTGGCTTGGGGGTGGGGACTGAACAAGGAAGATACCATTTACTTGCTATTTTGCCCTAACTTCTAAAAAGAGTAAGCCAAATAAATGGCTACCATGAAACCGCATGTCTGCAACTGCTTCATATGCTCATAAATCTCACATAGGAACACAATTTTTGTTTGGTTCAGAGGAAATCATTTTGCATACTTGAAAAAGTCTCCCAAAATAAATTTTTCGTCTCTTTAGTAGATTAAAATACAGCTATTTTTGTAAACCTTATAAAACTAGTCCTAACAATTACATCGCTAATGTAACCTTATCTGTTTGCCCTGGCGACTTTTCTACCTGAAAATTAATTTGTCTATTACCTTATAAATATTGATAAGCTTTAATTATTCGAAATCACAAGTGCAAAATGCACTAATTTCCCTACTTCATATGTCACCTTTTGTTTAACTTATCACACAGTAATCCTTCATATATTATCATTTTTCATTCATGATCCACTCCATTGATAAGTGCAGTCAAAGTATCTGCTGAGATCAAGGTGGAACCCTGATAAAAGTAAAAAGAATTTATACCATACCCGTTTGTGTGCCCTGCTCTAAGTACTGACAAGCAGAACTGAACAATAAATTATAAGATTCCCCAAGAATAGTGTCAGGACTGAAAGTACTTGTAAATGTCTTGTAAGAATTAATACACTTTGTGTGCTAGTAGTGAAGGACAGTTGGTGTTGGTGTAAATTTTTGTGTAAGGGTTGTGTTACCATATGTTTTATGCTTTTGGACATGTTTTCCATATGGATAGGATATTACTTTATGTTATCTTTTTTGTATAAATTGGGTTGAGTGCATTGTATCTGTTCACTTTCTAAGGGTGAAAGTAACTTTTATTGTTTTTTACAACCAGTGGTCTCATAAGTGTCACATAGTTTGCAGGCACCCCTGTGTTCAAATTAGAAGGTTGTGAGGGTGGCACTGTCATTTGGAAGTTCAGGAATTTAAACCGTGAGGTGAAATGCTTGTTTGTATTGCATACATGTTTGCAGTTATGTTGTCTTCTGGTTTTTATCTGTATCACATATGAACAGATAATACTTGGTACCATCTTTTCCATGACAGTCTTCCATTTGCCAGTTTCTGTATTTCTGTATAGTGTGGTGATGTGATGTGTTCAAATCACAAAGAGCTTGAACTCTGAAGAATTGTGATAATGTCATTTTTTTCCCCAAAAAATCTGTATAGACAGTTAACTACAATAGTAAACAAAAATATTAAATATATGCAAGCAACAGATGTATCTGAAAAAAAAAATTAACAAGAAAATCAAAGAACATCTGCAATATAATACTGTATTTTATAAATTATTATTTTATTAAATTATTTTATACAGCTTTATTGAGTGATTTGGCAGTTTGATGTCACTGTTTACGGGCTAAGTTATGCAGACACACATTGGAAAGCACAATATAAATTTTGAGGCAAAAAAAACAACAACGAACTATTCAGTACTAACTAAATGAGGTGTAAACTGGTTGCCATCTTAACCAATTTTTGTTAAAGGCTTCTACAGAATTTGACACTCTTGCTAAGTATTGGAGTTCCTCAAAACTTTGAGTTAGTTTATGTTGGAGGCCATGTAAGCTTAAAGGGCTATTAGCTTTAGCTGTATTAAATATATACTTTTTTGAAATTAACAATAAGTTATTAAGTGGTTCTGAATTTGGTCATTGATCAATGAGCCAAATATAATAGTAAAATCCATAAATTTTATGTTATAATTCGCCTTATCAGAAATATATTTGGCAAGGTTGTTCCAGAACCTTTGTACAGAAGAGCAATCTACAAACATGTGTAGAAGAGTTTCAGGAAATATATGACATCTTTGACAATTATCAGAATCAGAAATCCCTACTTTTTTCAGATAATACTTTGTCCCCAGAATCCTGTATATAATTCTTAGCTGGAACCAAATTAAAACATTATCAGGTGTAGTATGATGGCAAACTTTAAATATTCTGTTCCAGCTTTGGTCATCAATAACTGAATTGAAGTCATGATTCCATTTTTCTTTCATGCTATGCTCATTCTTCAAGCTGCATTGAGCATATTTGTAAAAATCTTTTGCCCCCTTAATGGACTTATAAAATATTTTTGTATGATGTGGGATGGCAGGTCTCAAGGTAGGCTCATTTAAAAAATTACTGTTTTTCATAAAATCTAAGGTATCCATCTTAATCTTCAAGTATCATCAGAAATTAATGTCTTTAATGTTATACAGTGTTTGTAAATTTCTGATAGACATGAAATTATCATCTTCATCAACAACATCTGATACTAAGTGAATACCTTTATTAAACCAATCAGGTATAAATAGTGGATCTTCTGAGATATTTTGGTTAAACCATAAAGGAGAAGTCAGAATGTGCTGACTTTTTAAAAGTCTTTGGTTTTTTAAAATACTGTGTCATGATTCAAAAACGTCGGCCCAGAAATTGTTTGTAGTCCTATTCTTTGCTTTGATATAATATTCTGGGCCTAATATTATAAAATTATTAATGGTGTTATTCATAATGAGTTCAAACAGTTTAGACCAAGGTGCTTCTGGTCTGAGAATGAGCCGTCGGAACCAGGTTGTTTTCAGTGATTTTAAGAAGATTGTAAAGTTAATCATGTTTAATCCACCGTTAACTTTATTCAGCGTTATGATATTTTTACTAATTTTACTTGGTTTACCTGACCATAGAAAGCCATAAAATAACTCCTCTATCTGTCTTACTGTTTGAGACTTAGGATTAGGGAGACTTATAAGCAAATAATTTATTTTGGATAAGAATAAGGTTTTTATTACAGTAATTCTTCCTAATGGTGTAAGTTGTCGTTTCCCCCAGTTGTTTATCATCCTTTTAATTTCTAGAATTTTGGGATTAAAATTCAAGCTAACTATGTTATCCAGGTGAATAGAAAACTTCAATCCTAAAATTTCAAATTCTTGAAATTCCCACTGTAGCCCTGTATCTAGTAATTTTTCTCTTGAGTATCTCTTTCTACCAATCCAGATTATTTTTGTCTTATCTTTATTCATTTTTAAACCTGACATATTTCCAAAAATTTCCAAAGTGTTGAGAGCTGCTAATATTGAAGATTGTGACCCATCTAAAAATAAGGTCATATCATCTGCGTATTGTGTAATTTTAAACTCTGTTCCTTTAATAAAAATGCCCTTTATATCAGGATTATGAAGAATAAGAAGTGTTAATATCTGACCATAAATAATGTACAAATATGGAGAAATTGGGTCACCCTGCCTGCAGCCTCGACCAATTTGAATTGAATTGGATGAATATCCACTCTGTATAACTCTTGCTGTTACTTCATTGTTCAGCAGTTTGATCCATTTCATATAGTTCTCCCCAAATCCAAGGAATGACAAGGTATTATAAATAAAATTCCAGGATATAGAATCGAAAGCCTTTTGGAAATCAATGACCATGAGCTGTCCAGTTATATTTGCTTTTTCTGTGAAATCCATAACATCATACACCAGCCTAGTACTTTCACCAATGTATCTACCAGATATAAAACCGTTTTGAGAACTGTCTATAAGGTAATTTAGATGTGGCTTCAAGCGATTTGCCAAAGAACTCGATACAATCTTGTATATAACAGAGAGCATAGACAAAGGTCTCCAATTCTTAATAAGCTCTCTAGCTTTATCCTGTTTGGGCAGGCATGTAATAACACACTGCCTCAATGAAGCAGGTAACAGACCATGCTTAAAACTGAAGTTAACTGAAGCACAGATCCAAAATTTGAGGTCCTTCCAAAATACTTTCAAAAATTCGGCTGGAAATCCATCCACAACAGGAGTTTTATTGTTCTTCATTTCTTTTAAAGCAGCCCCAAGCTCAGAAACAGTTAATGGCTTTTCAAGATAGGCAGATTCAATTTTAGTAAGTTTCCTTATTGGAATACCACCTGTTAAATTTTCCAAATTTATGTCAGTTAGCTGATTGTCAAAGGATTTAAATAAGTGTGAATAATAATTTGCAATTTCTTGCAAAATTCTCTGTTGGTCTCCATCCAGACATCTGTCCGTCTTCTCCTGCCAGGAGAGTTGGCCAAGCACGCTGTCTCTGAAGGCACCAAGGCTGTGACCAAGTACACCAGCTCTAAGTAAACTGGTGTGCATGTCACCTTGAAACTACTTCACCTTAAAACTAACCTTAACTACTTAACCTTTAAACTAACTTAGACCCACTTTTAACTTGTGAAATTTCTAATGTCATTTATCTAATCTCATGTAAAAAATGCCACAAACACTGTTGGCGAAACAAGCAGAGCCATTAGAAAACGTATGTATGAACACAAAGCTTCAGCACAAAAAGATGGTATTATCACCCCTGTATCTCGACACTTTAAAAGTGAGGGGCATAACCACACACACATGATATTCTCAGTGTTAGAATGGTGCACACCAAAATTTGACCCATCCAACACAGTCAGGCGCAGGAGACTTGAACTATCTTGGATATTCAAATTGCACTCCCTAACACCAATTGGCATCAACCAATTTATTTGATTTTTAAGGGCATTATCCAGGCTACCTAGTACTCGGTAGCCTACCCTTTTAATTTTATTACAGATTAATTCTAGTTGAAAGGTACATAAATTATACCACTTTTATTTTATGAAATAGGTTGTAGTCCAGGATTTATTTTATACTCTGTCTTACTCTAGACAACACTTGACCAGCCTTATTCTGGCCCTTCCATTTGTTTTTATCAAAAATGTTGTGATAATTGTTTCATTTATTATCTTCTATGCCATTCTGTGTTTTTCAAAATTGCTAAGCAGTTGCCAATAATAGCTGCTGGGTTTTTTTTGTCCGGTTTCCTCAGAAGGATGTATCGCTTCTGTTCCCAGTTGAAAAGGTCTGAGGCTAGTGTATGCCAAGAGTGTGACAAAACCTCATGAGGAATAAGGGGCTCCTTAATCTGTGATGGTTTGTGCGTCTGGTAATAGGAAATTTGTCATATATCAATGCCCTGGTGTGTAACATGAAGCTGATCTAGAACATCCTTATGCAGGATCTGAGGGATAATTATCCTTGTCCCCTGAGTATGATTGCATCCTATATAGCAAGTTTATCAGAATAGTACCAGTAACTATGCAGGATTCCTGGGATTCTGATCTTTTTTTTCTGGCCACCCAGTGGCTCTCACTGAGAACAGCAAGTGTGGTATCCTTATTAATTTCATGAATTTTTATCCTGGCCTGACTTACATTTGAGTTTGCTTGTGTAACGCATGCACTGAAATATCCTGTCCAGGTATTTTACCTTCTCTGCCAGGAGTGATGGGAGATGTGTCTGGTCATGGACATAGTTTATGCTAGTATCATAGAGCTGCATTCTCAATAGCATCCTTTAAAAACGAGGGGATGTTATTGTGCAAATTTAATTGTGATCAGAATCTCAAGACAGGCCTTCCATACACAAGGCGAGTCTATACAGTCTATGTACTATAGCTAGCATTTTACCAAAGGAATTTTGAATTTTTCTTGCAGGGCTCTTTAAGTGGAATTGATGGACAAGTTTGGGGAGAATTGTTAAAGGCAGTTGACCATGTCTAGGATGATTTGCAGTTACTCTGGTTTGCGAATGCTATGATTTTACTGGGGCCGGATTAACCCTTTCATTACTGATGAGCTGGCCAAAGAATTCCTTCATAGCGACTTGCCATTGTGTTCACTGAATCCAATTCCTGCAGATCTTGTATGCTGTAAAACAGTTTTTAGGTTTGGTCAGAGCCATCTTCCTTCCAACCTACGATCATCAGCTATACTAAAGCAACCAGGAATCTCAATAAATTTCTCGTCCATCATCTTTTGGAATACATCCTGAGCTGGTTTAAACCGAAAGGCCAATCTGTTATATTTGTACTGTCCAAATATTTTGCACCATTTTTGCAGTTATTTAATACATCATCAGATGTCTATGTAGTAATGAGCTGCCAAAAACCTTATCCTGTCATTTGGTTTTGTTACACATATACAACAGTTTTCCAGGCAGTTGCATGCTTATCGGGTTTTAATAGACTAAAGAGTCTTGTTCTTCTTTTAAATGGAGTGATGGGTGCTCAACAGGTGGGACCTAGGAATCAATTTTCATGGTGTATTCGCCCTAAAAGCATCATATACTTTTGAAGACATCTGCACGTCTGTTAAGCATTGCCTGCTTCGCTCGGTATTGTCCCTTGGTTATGACAGTGATTTCATTTGTAATAGTATTGAAGGCTATCAAATCGAGACAGTGACAACTCAGTATACCTAATTGACTGATCCATCAGCTTAGACTATATAAATCAGAGAAGTTTCTGATTTGTTCTGATGTGGAATTTTCTTTGTGGCGATACTGCATCTAAGTGCATGAGGGCTTGATCTTAGTTGGCCTAGGCAGACGCTGGTTCCCCGTCTTGATTGCGACTTGCTAGACATATTGTGACCAAGTAGGACCAAGCATTACCCCTTAAGGTTTACGGGACATAGCCCAGAAAAGATTTTAAAGTTCAAGGTCACAACAGTAAGGTCAAATCAAGCTCTCACCATGATGTTGCACACCTACACACCCAAACTAATGTTCCTACACATTACAGTTTTGAGATACTGCTCGGACATTATTGTTCCAGCCATCCAACTGCCCAGCCAAATACCATAGGTAAAAATTCCAACTTTGATTTTGTTTTTGCAATATTGATCTGCATCAGAAAAATGAGCATTTTTTTCTTGATCATGAATTTCTTTGAAAATGGCTTTTGTAAAAAGTTATCCCTTATGTTGGAACTTACAGTAAGTTAATAGTGGCCAATGGCCCAGTTTCTGCAGTAACAGTTATAAGCATTTATGCCCAAGCAGGATGCAGATCCATTTAAATATACAGTGAAAAGAGTGTTTTGGTTCACATGACCTAGAGATGGGCGAAATGTCAAATTAATGCACATGAAATAGAATATAACAGCCATTGAAGATCAGTGCCAAAAGTAACTTCCATGCTCTTAACACTGCAGTATATATTAAAGTAACACGACAAAGGAGGGACTGGTGATTAAATGGTGGTAGCAATTAAAACAAAGTTTGTTTTCCTTAGTTTAATTAATTGTACGGAGATTTCAATGAACTGAAATCAAATTTTATAAATATAACCAAAGTGTTGTTAATAATCCTGGATTTCTGTGACTTTCCCTCCAACTGTTGAATTATCAATGGATATACCAAATTAGAGATTATTCTATGATATGATTTCCTTTAAATAAAACAGTCTTGTCGGAATGAGCTAAAAATCAATACCAGCGTATATGTAATATCAGCATGAAAACAAATTGGGTCTAGGCTTAATTGTATAGTTTATTGAGGTGAATATTGCATAATTGTATTTTTTTACAATATCATAACAGGCTTTATACAATTGTAGTTACAATAGCACAGAGTTCAGTATGAACCAATCACATAAATATGAAGACACTCTTAATAGTCCATGAACAACTGTACAGAATCAATAGAAGCAAGTTTGTGATCCACCCACTTTGTGCAGAAAAAAAACTCCCAATACTGGACTAGACTGTTTCTGATGGTAATATTTCAATGTACAAAACAACTACTGTATTTATTACATGTTATTACGCCTTACAGCTCTTGAGAAAGGAGATAATGAAATAACGTAGTAATCTGAGCATAGAAAGACATATATATATTATACCAGAGAAATTGACATATTCTGTTCAAAAATATGTTGCAGTATTTGGCTATTTAACATGTGTCAAACATCTGTAAAACCTGCATCTTAACAGACACATGGAACAAACAACTGAATACACTTGTAAAATGGCTCACAGGTGTCAATACATTTTCACTTGACACATTCACACAGCAAACTTCCCACAGATACATCTGATAAGGGGACTTTGCTAGACCTGGGATTTGTTGGCAGGATTTTACATCCCATTCAACAACAATAACCATATCAAGGCAAACCTTTAGTGTATTACACACGTTTCCCGTAACCTAGATTTGAAGTGCCAAACTTGTTAACCACTCAATCACCTGGGCATATAGTATTTTACGCAGTACTGAACTGATTTTGATAACATTTTCAAATACGTATTGTCTTAACATCTTATCAATAGTTTCCAGTAGCATAGTGGTTAGCAAGTTTGGCATCTAATCACAGGCTCACTCCTGTGTGGGTTTGACTCCACTCGAGTGGCAATGCTGAGGACCTGTCCTAATATGACCCTGGCTGTTGAATGGGATGTAAAATCCCAATTTTGAACTTTTGTAAGTCAAAATAAGATTTCCTGATGTTTTATGTTTTTTTGTTTTGTTTTTTTTAATATCTGCTAGTCTTCACTTATTCAGCTTGATTCTCTGCAAGTGATCTTCAACTATGTTTAATCAAAGAGCAAGTGGTTCATGAAAATATTAAAACATGCTATCACACTCACTATAAAATACATATAATTGTTAAGTTTACATGAAATACATGGACCTACGAAATAGCTACGCATGGGCCTACTAATAAAAGTAGAAGAGAAAACTTCTCTGACAAAACACATTTTATTTTCATGAAAATTTACAATAATCTATATCACTTGGCTTCATATATCCACCTGGTAAAGTACATATAGGGTTAGAAGGTTTATTATTTAATAAAATTTTAAACAGGAACTTTAGAGTCAAATATAAGTCTGCTCTGCTAAGCCATACACCAGGCCATATGATGGAGAAACTATGCACAAGTTAAACAAAAGAACATTTTGTATAACATAAGGGGAGATGGATTGTTGAGATTACAGTTTGAACAAAATTTTAAAAAGCCTTTTGTAGGCATAAAATGACAATACTGTATTCCACTAACGATGACGACTGGTATACACTTTTGTGTATCACTATCAAAAATTTAGTTGGTATTATCAATTTAAGAATAGTTATAGATTTATAGGTATAAGGTTAGAATAGGCATATAATAATAATAATAGAAGGATTGAGTGCAAAATTGATACAGATCCTCTAATGCGCTTAAGTCCAAGAAGGAATAGTCCAGGGACAGACATGGGTCAATATCAATATCAGCCAGGGGTATGACTAAGGTGAGGGGTATGCCAGTCTTACCAAGTGAGTCTTGAGCTGGCTTCTGAAACCATTTATTGTCTGCTGGGATCCAACAGTTTGTGGCAGCCTATTCCATTCCTACTCCAGCTTCGCCTTCGTGCTTCCAGTCATAGATGCATGCTTTTTCATGCTATATCCCTATATTAAATCTTCTAGTACAGACCATATCGTAAACGTGTAGTTGAGGAGGATGGAGGAGAGCAGTGCATACTAGTTGGTCAACATCCTGCACTGAAAACTTGTAGTGGGACGTTTACAAAAATCAAAACCAGTTACTGGGGCTCTGAAATTAACAAAATCTGGTATTTTGTATGCTTGTTAATGTGCAGAGAAAATTAGTCGAAGGCGTATATGAGCCAAAACTTGCAACTGGAAATGATTTTTGTGAGATATTATTATACATATGTAAAAATGATCTTTCCTCAATATAAAGTAAAAATGTGACACATACTTTACAAAATATGTGTAATTTTTGTCGTTTCATGAAGCATTAGCCACTAGAAAGCCTAAAATGATGATGTTTTCAATAGCCGGTTCCCAAATATTGTGGATTTCATTATTTACTACCAGAAACAAACAAAAAACTGGTTTATCCTTCACACCACTACTGAAAACTTTCAAACACTGGTAATAGAAGTTTGGCTATTACAAGCTCATTAGTACTCTGTGGTCTATGTTGTTAGTTCACTAGTACAGCAGATCCTGTTTCAGTAATATCTCGGACTTTTGTCTTGATATATTAAATTATATTAGAAACAGAATTGATATGAACTTGTAAAATTATTACATGTTAGAACTCTCACATTGACTTTTAAATTAAATGATTTATACTGGGATACATATAGTGATGCATATAAAAATAAACAACATAAGTAATAAACAAAAATAATGGTTTATATTGGAATACCTATAGATAATAAATACAAATGGAATACAAATAAACGATATAAGTAACAAACAAAAACACTAAGGATGTATCTATAAAGAGCCCAACTGATGCAGATATCTTCTAAGGTGCTGATGTCAAAAAAAGGAAAAGTCAAATAACAAAAGGAGACTGTTTACATGTTACAAGATGGTCCTTGTTGATTACCTTTTAGAGGCAGCAATTCTCTCTGCCACCTCCACAGAGAAGCCTTGTTCTTGGAGCTGTCCACTCTTAGACACCAGGCGTGGAGGTTGAGATGTTGCGGATTGCTATGAAACATATAATTGTAGCACTTTTTGAGAAGAGTTGTTGACACTGGTATCTGGAGTGGGATCTCTAAACTGGTCCCAAAACCAGGGCCTCCCTGGCCCTGGATCACCATGTGAAGGAGAGCCGTGGGAGTGTAAGCATAAGCAGTGAGACCTGACCAGTTTATGTTCAGAGCATCTATGTCCCAAGCATGTTGGTCTGGGACTGGAGATACATATAATGGAACTTTGTAGTTCAAACTAGTGGCAAATAGATCTACATGAGGAGTGAACCACTTTTGACAGATCTGTTTGAACACCCGCGGATGCAGTGACCATTCTGTTCATTGGACCTGGTTCAACCTGGACAGAAGGTTGGCCATCACATTCAGGCAACCTGGAATGTGCCTGGCTCTTAGAGTTATCTGGTAATGATGGCAACAGTTCATGATTTTCCACAGAAGGGCACACATCTCCGCCGAGTGGGTTCCTCCTTGTTTGTTTATGTAGGCTACTACTGTCGAGTTGTCTGTGCCAACCACCACTGTTTTGTTTTGGCACTGGTCCTTAAACCTTTTTAGGGCCAAGGATACTGCCTTCAACTCTTCAACTCTTATGTGTAGCCTTTTTTCCCTGTCTAACCACAGACCTTTGGTAGAGACTTACTCTAAAGTGAGCGCCCCAGCCTTTGTTTGAGGTGTCTGCAAAAAAATGGATACTGTGGTCTTTGGGGTGAAGGTCTGCGCCCCTCATCACGTTTGCGGGATGTAGCCACCATTATAGGTGAGCTGAAATGGTCTCTGATCAAGGAAGGAGGTTGTCCAATGACTGAGGAAATCTCCAGTGCTCCTTGAGGTGAAACTGGAAGGGCCTCATGTGAAGGTGTCCCTCAGGGACCATCTTCTCTGATGAATTGTTTTGTTGTGAATTGTGGCAAAACCTTAGGTATTTCCTTGAGTTTTGGTGCATGGGGATGTGAAGATAGGCATCGGACAAGTCTATCGATGACACCCATTCCCTTGGAATCAGAGAGGCCCTGATGGACTCTTGGGTTTCCATTTGGAACCTTTCTACAAGTAGGAAGGTATTGAGCCTGCTGAAGTCTATCACTGGCCTCCACCTTTGCTGAGGCTTGGGGACTAGAAACAGACTGTAAAACCAGAGACTTTACATTTTCCACCCTTTCTATTGCGTTCTTTGACTGAAGAGACTGGATTCAAGCGGCCAGAGCTTGGTCTTTTTGATGGGCCTTGTATGTGAATCAGGGGAACTCTGGCTAGTTTTGGTTTTGAAATGAATGTTAGAACATAACCATTGGTAATAATGACTATGTTTAACAGGTTGTTTGAACATTTGTTTGTTTGCCAGTCTCTTCTGAAAGAATGGAGGCAACCTGAGGGAGGTTTTAAGGAGTCATTGGGAGGAGGGGTTTCCACACCCTCTTCCCCTTGAGGGAGGTCGAAAACAACCTCTGGAGCCTCTGTTGTTTGATTTTCCTCTACCTGAGGAAAACGATTTGTTACTGCTTGGAGTGGATTGTTCCAAATAGGGATGCTTCCTGTAGGAGCCTCTTTTCTTATTGTGGGGACCACGAAAGGGCTTGTTTTGATAGGGTCCAAAACCTTGAGAATCTTTAGGGGTGCCTTTTTTAAGGAGGAACTCTTCTCCATCCTTAACCAACTGAGATTTGAACAAAGGAGTAGGCCAAAAGGGAGACCTTAGTTCCTGGTGTCTTGAATCCCCTTGCTGAGGTTCATGATGGGTCGTCTCAGCCTCGTGTCTTAGCAGGTTGGTGTTACCCAGGGTGTACAACTTCCTGTGGAGGATATGGGCAAAGGATTTACTTAGACTGCTAGAGCTCTTTGCTGAATAAGAATCCTTTTATTCAGAATCTTAAAGTAGCCACAGGCATTCTCATACCCACGCCTAGCTGCCTTTTCAGGATTGGCACCCTTTTGAATTTGGCTTTTGACTTTCTTAAAAGTTGACTGTCCTGGCACTTTTCCATGGTGAAGTTACAAACAGAAGCAGTCTTAGCAAAAGTAGCTGCAAAGTTAATAGTGCAGAGGTTCTGCCTTGCCTGATGTTCAAGTTCTTTAAGAACTTGTAGGGTAACCTTGCCCATAGGGACCCCAGAGGGTTTTGGGGAGATACAGACCTTTGCAAAATCTGAGTTAACACCTGCATTCTGTCCTCAAAACAAGGTTGTCCCACCTTGTACCACTTTGCAGTGGAAGCAGGGGGTTTTATGTATTTACCCTCAGGTAAATTTGAGGCCTGGAAGTCCTGTTCAAATTTTTCAAAGCATCTTTTAAGTAAGGACTTAGGGGAGCATAGCTGAAGGGCCTCTTGGCCTAAGCTTCTGTTGGCCTATTTCATCATCCAGACCCAAGATAGTAGTAGAGGACCTAGGTATGGTGTCCCTGGGATCAGGGAGATTTAAAATATGCCTAAAGGTTTCTATTTCCTCTGCATACTGTGAGGGCAAGTCAGACATGTCTACCTCCCTATAAAAAACTGTGTCTGGATCTGTTTTTTGTTTGTCTTGATCAGAGGGAGCCCTCTTAGGTTTAGAAGACTTTGTAACATGTACAGAGGACTCGGATTCCACTGAGGAGGTTTAGAAGACTTTGTCACATGTAGAGGACTCAGATTCCTCTGAGGATGATGATTGAGATACATATTTTGCCCGAACCTTGTGTTTTCTTTTGTCCGAGTGCTTTTTGCCTTAACCGAACAAGCCTGTGTGGGTTGTTCGGAGTGTTCGGAAATATGATCCGATCTGCTTGGATCTGATCCGTGCTAGGACAGAACACTCTGTCCAAACTGAGGAGGTAGAGAATGACCACAGAAGTCCGTCTCCATGGGTTCATCCGTGTGTTCAGATGAGCGGATGTTCGGTTGAGTGCTTGGGTTAGAGGGCAAGTCTTCATTTTGCTTGCTTGTTTCAAGCTTTGAAGCTGAAGTGGAGATCTGATCCACCCCCAGTTTTTCATAGTTTTGAATTCATCTCTGAGAGACCGCATAGCCTTAAGCATGGAAGCCTGGAACACCCCCATTTGTTGTTGAAGTTGGAGGTCAAGATGCGCACCCAGGCTTTTTTCGAACTTGCTTCCGATTTTATTCTGTAAAGCCGTGCCTGGAGTGGGTGGGATAGTTGGAGGAGTTTTTATGGATAATGTCTCAAAATGTAAGGGGTGGGGGCGCAGTGAAGATGAATACAATTGCTATACAGTGTCTTCTAAATCTGCATGGGAACCTGAGAACACCTCCACATCATTCCCCAACAAATCCAGTTCATCTTTAGACATGTCTGCCACCTTTTGTTTCCGAACATATCGGCGTCGGTTCCTTATCTTTAGAAGCTGCTCATCAGAGAATGAACCGCAAATATTGCATGGCTTTTCATTTGTGACGCAAGGGTCATCACCCTTACCAGTTCCTCTGCAAGATGGACAGTAATTGTGCAGATCAAAAGGTAAACAAAAGTAACGACACTTGAATGATCTGGGTTTATTTGTGCTGGCTTGGTGGGAGGACATTTTTACAGCAATATAGTCCGAGCAATCAGAACTGGAAAACTCACAACACAAATAAGAGAAAAATACTTGTCTAGTAAACTTCAAAACGTTACAGAATGGTCTATGATAATTAAAAAAGCAAATGCTGAATAACAACATCCAACAATACGTATATCCAGAGAAAACCAGTAAAATATATCTAAGCAAAAATAAAACACTTTCTAGTCAGGCGGCCAACGAGAAAGGAGTTTACAACGGAAGTATACTACAGGGCTCACCTACAATACTGGAATTCGGTCAACACTAAATATCTATTTTTCTTGGATGTTGGGCGGATCCCTTGCAGCCTCCCGAGATAGCATTCAGTTCCACATGGTAAGCTATTGTAGCGCAATAAAAAAGAAGTTTGTGTACATTGTTCACATCACGATTTGAATCCAAAACCATCGATATAGCTTGACAATTAAACATTAACTGACTATGATGGTGTTCAGTAAAACTAAACGTTTGAAGTGATTAATTGTTTTTACAAATTGATGGTCCAATGTCAATAATCTATCACTGTATAGTTTGTATGCAATAAAATTCAAACAATACTTGACCACTGTTTTACTGATTCCATTTTTCACATTTCACTTTTTGGACCAATTTAATACTGGTGTAAAACTCTACTGGTATAGATTTTTCAGTTACTATATTATATTGTTAAAATGAGCATTACAGCTTCAACTGAACTCTTTACTAGAGAAAGATTTTGTTTAGATAAGAAAGGTGCAAAGACAAAGGTACATTTTTCAGGATTTGCATAGTATTCTTATCAGTAAACAATTGCATAAAATATATAAAAATATAAACATAGGAGATAAAGGAAAATGATATGAATTTAAGAAGGAAAAAGACTGTGTGGAGTATATGACAATGTCATGAAGAGGTAAATCCATTATCTAATCTAATCTACTGCTTTGCAGGCGCAATATCTTCCCCACCAAGGGGAACTCAGTGCGCTAGTTAACAAAAATCATTTTTAACAAGGAGAGGGAGGACCATTACTTTTAAACATGTTTCCAAACTTGTAGTATATTAACATTAAGGTGGTGACTGCCCTTGATGGTAATATCCTGGTGAATTTGAATTTACATTCCTTGCTCTGAAGCAGATGAATCAGGGCAGAGAGAAGTACTCATCCAACACCAAAGTAATGAAATATTTGAAATAAACAACCATACCTTTAGTACACTCTTTTTCTTTGCAGTTTTACAATAATTCCCTTAGAGTTTACTTAAAATGAATAACTTTCTGCAACATTTAATGGAAACTCTGCAAAGAAAGCAGTGCTCTTAAAGCAAAAGGGAAAACAGTACTTTCGAGTACACAAAGTGCTACTTTTTCTGGTGTAAATTGGGTCACCAAAACATACAATATACATTTACCTCAACATTAATCTACTATCATCTAGATATCAAAAGAAAAGTGTACATTCACTGAATCAGTCAAGCTTGTACCATTTCATTTACAAAAAGATGACTTTATAGGAAAAAAAGACATGATAAAATATTGCACGTAAGTTGAATAGTCTTGTAAAACAAGAAAGTGTGAAAAAAAGTCAAAGGAAAATATTAAATAAGAAAAAAACAAAAAGCACACCACACAATGAGACGTGACGTGAACAATGAGAAGTGTGAATAAAACAGTGGAAACTCAATTATCTAACAAGCATGGGATAAGAAGGTTGTGTTCTAGATGACAGAAAACTTATGAAACAAGAAGAGGTCATTCAGTATAAATGAGCTGGAGACAACATTTTAGGATATTAAAAAAAAAGGTTCTTTAAATGTGATGATCTGATAAGAAAAAACTTTTTTTATGTTTTTTTTTTTTGATGATATACATTTTGTTGTAGATGAAAAATATTGTTTTTTTTAAAGCACAGCAATAAATTTAAAGCTGTTACGCAAGTTTTATAGTCTCAACTGTGCAAAGCACAGCATTTAAATTTATCTGTATTGAAAGGATCTATTGACAGACTCTCAGTTTCATGTCATAGACTCTTGATATTTATTTGAGCCATGTCGGGCAGGACAACTGGAGGAAACCAGTGCTGAGTGGTTGTAAATATTTTCCATAAAGTACTGATGCAAACTCCAGGACATCCATTAACATTTTTCCAAACTTTATCACAGACAAGTCCTTGATACAGTTCTAACTCATAGTTGACTTCTTATAAACCTTATATGTTACACACAGTTAATGCCACAAGAACCTTTCCTTTTGGTCTATGTGCAATGAACCCATAGATAAGTTCAACCACTTATCTCTTCTAAAATGGACCTGAAAACTCTGACCTTTAGATTATATGGGTTTACTGTAAAATCTGGGTCAACTTGTTCTAGAGACAAGGCCTTTTATGGACTGGAATGCTGCTTTTAGTAAATCTGTGAACATTTACTTCAGTACAGCAGTTCCTAAGAGGTAGTTTTGATACATATATGTTATCACATATATCTGTTGAAGATACAGTAATCCTACACAAACACATTGATGTGCATGGACAAAGGTCAGACTTGGGGTTTTCAATGCCTTTCAACTATTCTTGAGGTCATATCTGAACTGGCATGTGTAACCATGAGCAGCACTCGAACCCAGCATCACAGAGGTACGAGTCTAGTAATTTGATGCCAAACTTGCTGACCACGTGCTCACTCGGGACTCTTCACAGACATCCTTGTTTTGCAAATACAAGCAAACTAATATCAGTACAATGGCAACAACTGGTTTTAAGGTATAACACTCTTAATGGAAAGAAGTAACATAAAACATGTGTGCAAAAACTTAACAACATACCACAGCACGGAACCCATGAATGCTTACTTATAACATGTATGTTTGTACACACACTGCTTCCAACCAAAAACCCTTGTTTCCATATATCCAGCTTTTCAACAACATCTACAGTCCAAATATGAAGTCAACTATTTAACAACATGACTTTTTGTTGTCGCTCACATTTTTAAAGTTTGAAAGGGGACAAAAATTTTCAATATTTTAAAAGCTTTTAACTAGCTTTTAACAAGTCAAAATCATAGCAATAGTGATGATAAGTCCACCCTTTTCAGAGAAATATAAGGCCATATTTGCTCTACAGAAGTGTGTCAATTTTGGAATTTATGATATCTGGAAGTTACAAAAATGACCACAGGTTTGATTTTCAACCCAAAAACAATTTCTTTGTGACTATAAACATTTTCACAGTGAATCGGACATATGGAAACAAGTCTGAAAGCTAACAGAACCAGAGATATATATATGAAACAGTCTTTCATCAATCTATTCAGCTGGAGCAGAATCAGTAGTTGACAAGCAACACAAATAACATTTAGTCACTAACTTTTTTTTGCATTACAATCTATCCCTACTCAAGCTCGATAAATATAAATTTATTATACACAACAAAATGGCACAAGAATTACACTTTTCATATCTAAACCTCACAATAACACCTGAAGGATTTAATTTTGCCACTAAGCAGGTACACAATATTCTTAACCACTTTTTTCCAACAAAAGTATTTAATTATACCAGAGAAAATTTACGCAGAGTTGATGTAACCAACACTCTAACATGTGTTCTGTGTCATCAATAACATTCTAACACATAAAGATTTAGAAGAAACTCCAACATACCATGCATTTGAACTGTTCAATAAGAATGAGAAGTAAACGAACCACACCAGAATAGACTGATTGCTACCTGACAGACACAGAACTGGTTAATCCACTTTGTTTTACTGCTAACTTAGTGCCACCGTTTTACATTCATGGGTTTTCTAAAGGCACAACTGATTTTGATATTTAAAAAGGGGCCACAGAGGTGCACTGGTAACACTCTTGCCTCCCAACTCCGAGATCAGAGTTAGAATCCTGGCCTGACCTCAAGTGGGAAAGCTGGAAGTTGCTTGCCGTTAATTGGCAGTTTACAGTACAAAACCTTGACCAACTGTATGTACTGGTTTCCTCCGCCCTTCCAACTACCCATCAAAATATAATCCATACAAAGGAAAGTATTAGGCGTGACATAAAAAAAGGCTAAATAAAAAAAAGTAAATAAATAAAAGTTCTTAACCTACTGCAAGTGTGATCCTGTCAAAACAACAATAAATACTGGAAACATATCCAAAATCTGAATTAACGTCATTTTTTTAATGCTATATTTTTGCATATTACCTGCCTTTTTTAGCAGTTACATTGAGCAGAACTGCCATGTTTTGGTAAGTTATGACACTTAAAAACTTCCTTTTCGCCTGTCAGCACATATACTGGAAGGAAAAACTAAAATATTGGAAACAAACCAGAAAACTGAAGAAATTACACATTTTTAGCCCTGATTTTTGTGTATTTGACTTTTATTGGGATGTCGCCAACAAGAAAGGTCCGTGTTTATTGGGGTGCACTAAAATGAGGAGTCCCAGAATCAGAACAGTATTACATTGGTGAGCTCCTGATCTACAGATTTTGGCACTGACCCATCTCTACTACCCATCTCTAGTTGGGACAGATAAAGTCACTTGCTAAAGGTCTTGAAATATGCTTGAAAATTTCGACTATTGCCGTGTCTGTGTTCCCCACATTCACAGGTAAAAAGATGTGTTTTAAGACTGTCAAGAACACACATTAGGGAGACTCTGGAGGCAAACTAATGAATGTGGAGCCAGTGTACCACACATTAGATTTTGAATCAGCTAGTATTTGTAATAAGTCCCATTGTTTTTGGTATTTAAACAAGAGTTTACAGTAATGCATACCATGTTTGCAATACACTTGAAGAATGGAAATCCTTATTTGGTAAGTACAATAAAATATTCAAGCCAGATATGTAAAACCACACATTAAGTGCAGCCATATCAAATTCTGATGCACCATATAAAATTCAACATTCAGGTTTTATTATTCATCTTTTTTTTCAAAATGAGGCCAAAAATACTCCCAGTAAAGATTTTGTAATGATGAACATATCCTGCGAATTTGAGTTCTCTTTTCAGGCAAGATTTTATGGTTATGAATATATCTGGTAAATTTGAGAAGTCTATCACATTTTTTCGTTATAGTGGTAACGGTGAAATCTTTCTACACACTGCAGCGGTGGTGGCGTAACAAAGCGAAATCCATAGTATCCACCGGATGCTATCCGGTGGATACAATAACCATCAATATGAAACTATGTAATCTACAAGTTTGTATTATATATCACTAGAAAGGTCTTTTACACTGATTCTGCTTGTGTTTGTTGCATAACATTCCATGCAGAAATGAGTGAGATATTGCAAGTTAAAGATTGAAGTTTTCATTTTCACTGTTGCCCTTGCTTTTAGACAGCCTTTTTCACATTCTCTCATGAAATATTCATTTATTTAACTCATAAATCATACAACATGGTGGATAATAAAAGTATACATCCCTCACTAGACATATACAAAAAAAATATATTACTCATCAAGATAAACAATATAATACTCATGTTACGCACTCATATAGTAATGTTATCTTCATTCATAATATATTTTTTCAATATATGTCATTCGGGAAATTTTCCTATTTTACATCCCATTCAATAGCTGCAAGATGCACCTGGTAATACAAAATACAAATTGAAGGCTTATGCAGATGTTCCACTGGAGCCGACCGGTCAGTAACTAAGCATTTTTGGAGGGTTGGGACCAATGTTTACATGGTCGTTTAGGGTCGGTTACAAGTTCCCTGCCTGTCAGGGAGAGTCAGTAAAATTTCAAACACGTTTGATATTTCCCCGACCCTCCCAGACCCTTGTTCCCGACCTAGGCTCCAACCCCCTGGTAACCGGCTTGTCCTAATCACTTCACATCTTGTCCTATGACCTCAAGGCTTGTCTGTAACCCTTCCAGGCTTGTCATTATCACTTGCAAGCCTGTCGTAACATGAAGTCAGCTTGTCCTTTCTAACTTAAGTACTGCTCATTTGCAGTCCATTTCCAGCATGATGTGAGGTAAAACTATGATAAACAATTACGTCAAGAATGACAAAGAAACAAAGCAAGTGATCATAGTTTTGAAGTTAACAGATAGTGAAGGTCCACATGTATGCTTTAAGTAATTGAGAAACCTAAAAAGGGGTTTATTTTGTCACATAATAAACAAATTCTTGGCATATTTCACCAGAGCATTTTTTTTATAAAAAGTTAAACTATTTGGATCCAATCACAAGATGTTTCTTCTCACTGTAAAAACCCATAAGCAATTTGGGGGGAAACAGAGCATCAAGTGTTGACCAATCAACAAATCTCAAAGTAAGTCACCAGTAAATATTTGGATCCCATCACGTGACCAGAACTACAGCAAGTTTATTGCCTTCATGAGAATAGGGTCTTTCCCAGAAGCTCCAAATTTGAGTATAAAAGGCAGCAACAAGCAAAAAGGTTTCATTGTCACGTGAGATATTGTTAGAAGCACATCTCGCTCTACTTGTTTGCACAGGATATAACATTTTAATGAAAATTTCATATTTTAAGTGGCTTTTTCGTTCATAATCTGCAGCAGACATACATTGATTTATTTCTCATTAAATATTAAAGCAAAAACCTGAAAACTATAATTAAAATAAGAAAAAAGTAAAGTTGGATGTTTAGGTCACGTGATGGGATCCAAATATTTACTAGTGACCTAGTTTAAGAATTGTTTATTGGTCTACACTTGATCCTCTTTTTTTTTCCCCAAAAATTCATCAAAAACTGTACTTGCAATACCGACTGTACGTCTGGTCGGGGAGATTCTATTTCTCCAGTCTTGTCTGTTTGTCAGTACAGCTTGTCGGGACCTGCTATGGCTTGTCTGTTAGGGGTTTAGGGCTTGTCATAGTACTTCTACGACTGGCTGTGCAATAAACGTCCCCGACCCTACATCTTGTCGGGGTAGTCACCACGTCCTGTCTGTAAGTGTACCATCCTGTCGGGGAGGTGCAACCAACCCAGTATATTCCCGCCCTTTTTTGTGAATTTTTGTCCCCGACCCCCCGACTTTTGTAGGCGACCCTAGAGTCGTAGGGTCGGCTCAAGTGGAACACCTGCATTACCTTGAAGAATAACCAGATATACATTACATGTAACAACAAAATAAAAAAGGTAAAAATTAAACAATATACCGTAAGTAATAATTGGGACCAATCTCCTTTACATGTAAGTTTGTTATTCCAGGTAACCAGTTTGTTCACTAAAGCAGTTTACTACTGCAGTATTCAAAACACATATTTTTCTTGGCAATTTTCTTTCAAAGATAAAATATTATACAAAATCGGTTTAACCTTTTTGGCTTTCTTTTAACCAAAATTGTGACATGGATTCACCAACTCTATAAACCACATGGTTTTTGCATGGTTTTTACATACATTTTTCTGACTTCTCAAATACTTTGCTTTTCCCAAACTAGATTTGCTTTTAGAAAACAACTGGTTTTGTAAAAATGAAACCAACTTCAACTCGTTCATATTCCAGACTATTTTTCTGACTATGTCAGTAAATCAAGGCTGAACAATACACTCAAACACTGTTCAGACTGACACAATTTACACAAACATACCGTGGAACGCTGTTGGTTTCCATTTTACTGGAATAATCTGATTGAAACAGTAACTGTGATGAGTGGTTACTTCATACTAAATACCATCAAACCCCATGTATGTAGAATTCCCTTGTAAGTAAAAGTCAACCAGAGGTCCTAGGAAGGCATTCCCCATTTATTGAAATGACCCCGCTAATTTGAATATATAAACAGGTAGAAGTGTATTTCCAATCCCTTAATATTTCAACAGAGTCCAAATGTCATTAGATAAGGCTTTTCTGACATATCTCAGATTTTCTGTTGACCATCTTGTAACTAATGCCCCTTAAGTCATCTTTATGTAATATATTTTTCTACATACAGGATGTGACTCACAGCAACAAATGGGAGCATTATCCATATTGCGATGGCAGCCCAAATTCTAGGTATCTGAGTTATTCTTGTAACTGGAGGTACAAATGTAACCAATTTACTGTAATGAAAATGGCAAGTCACTTTGATAATAATAAAATTTATGTTACTAACACTGATTAGGTAATTTGGTTTCTCCGATCTTATTTGCCAAGGAGAAAATACTTCAATACATTTAGGAGTACCTCATTTGCTAGTTTGTCAATGTACATGGCCTGTTTCTTAGTACAGAGACATCAGTCATAGTCGGTACCATAAGTAACACCTACATACAACAGAATCTTTAATAGCACTTCATGTTGGTACATATATATATATATATACATACATATATACATCAATTCTAAGGCGTTAAAGATATTACATTACAATCTCAGTGGGATTTACAATAGATACAGGATATAGAGAGATAGAGACATGGAAGAGATACCATTATTTTCCAATATGTTTGCCCCGTATGTAAACTGGAAAGCGCCTGGTAAACAAAAATGTACATCCACCAGTATGAAAAGACAATGGATTACCTTTTAAATGAGTGGAAATCATTTTCAAGAGAACATTTTCATTTTTAAATGGGCCCAGATTGAGTATCCAAGTAATCTGTGGATATTTACAGCTATGAACCTACATGTGTATACCATTTGGCAGTGACATTTTGAATGATTTTAATTTATATGAGTTCAAATCACTTCATGATGACCACCGCAGGTTCCCCAACTCCATGCCAAAGGGGCTTTTGACTGAATAGACATAATACATAAAATCTTGTTATTACATCTGTAATAATTTTACTTTAAATGAGCAAGACACTTTTCAAAAGAAAATCAGTTGTGGCAGCCACCTTGTTTTTTCACATTTTTCCCGATAACAGAGCTAATTTAAAAGACATTTGGTCATAATGTCTCCAGTGGATTTAACTAAAATGAGAAACACATTTTCAAAACAAAATCAGCCATCTTGTTTTCCATTTTTGGCCAAAAATAAGTACAAAATAGATTCCCTAATGCAGTATTGGTGAATGATGTGTAATCCAATGGATATAATCCATGCCTGACTTCAGATAGAAACCCAGTGCAAACCATTTACTATTTTTTCACTTTTTAAATTTATTTATCGACATCTGCCTCAAACTGGTGCCTGGAAATGAGTGTTTACACATAATTAATGCCCAGGACAATATTTTGGAAAAATATGGTACATTTACAAATATATATAGAATGACTACTGCTGTTCATTAGGACCTCTCCAACTGTTCTAAAGCACCTTCAAGTTTACTAGTAATCTGAAACACAGGCAAAAACAAAACACTGTCAAGCAATGACTTCAGTGGACTAAATAACATTAGTGAAAATAAAAATCAAAACTGTCCTACTGTTTCATAGTCTGGCTCTCTCAGACCAAGTTTGTACAAACAATAAATGTATAAATGCCTCACTTGGAAGAAGTTGGAAATGTGGCAACAATGTGCTTGCAAGAAGTGAAGAAGTCTTTATGCCCCGTGATTTTAAGCAAATTTTAAGGGATATCTTGCAGTTTTATCACACAAGAAGCACTTCTAGTCCCGGGCTGGATATAACAAAAGGGGTTTGGCAAAGATTGGAGAAAAATCTACCGACATTCACCACTTTTAATGATGAACTTGACCTAATTTTTTGCTCTGCCTTCACTGATTTCTTCTGATCACTTAATTTACTAAGAATTGTGGGAAATTCTTAATGGTGAAGCTCTCTTTATTTACTGTATATGGTGAGATATTTTCATTAAGAACTCACATTTCTGTAGAATTCAATCTGCCCTTTTACATAATCCTGCATCATGGTCTTGAAGTCGGTCACTCTGTACTGCTGGAAGTGGTTCATCTCGGCCAGTGTTGCGTAGGCGATGACATCAGCCCGCGTCTGCACTTCGTTCACTTCCTGCTCGGTCATCCGACCCGCATTCTCGTGAATCTTGGCGCTAGCAGCCTGGCAAAACAAGTTGTGATATTTGAACTATTTAATACCCCATGCCAAGTATTTTTAAGTGACAATCAAAGACTTGGTCCAAAGTTTCAAGAATCCTTTAAAGTTAGCCTCAAACAAGGGGGTGACTTCAATCTTGTTTATTCTCATCGGGTGATATCAAAAATTCACAACAGGTATGTTAAGAGATGGAGGATAGCAGTGGATGCTGCATTGTAAACCAGTAAAACCACAGGGTTATTGTTGAGCAACTACCAGCTTCCCTGCTTAAATATTAAAACTTTCAGTAAATAACATTCAGTATAGCATTAAACAATAAATTTACAAGCACTTACTCCTTCAGTTGAAACATAAAACTAGAAAAAGGTTTTTGCTGACAAAAACGAATCAGCCCTGATGAAAAAGTGCGTAGTGATCCATAAAAGATGTAAACATATGCATCATAAGGAATAGAAAATGTGAACTTTATTGCATTGTGTATGTTACTACATTTAACAAATTAAAGAATGACCACAGCTTGGCAGAAGAGAAATTGTAGGTGTGAAAGTTATTTCTCGAAAGAATGTATGTCCTACCTTCTTTGGGAATTTTCTCAGAGAAGAGGTCTCAAGTGTAAGGGTACATTGACCACAGACATTTCTGTTCAAAATGTCATTAGTATCAGACTTAAGTATAAAACACTAATTAAATGCAGTGGACTAAGATGCTTAAGAACTATTATTTAAAATTACTGATTGTGCTTCAACTTAAACAAAAAAACTTAACAAAAACACTAATAAAATCCAGTGAACCAAAGTACTTAAGACTTTTTGTTCAAAAGTTAATGATTTTGCTTCAGAGCTATTGCTTACAAGGAAAAAAAACAAGTTACAGATTAATTTGGTAGATCATTATACTAAGCAAAAGTTGATGTAAATGTTGTAAATTAATGTAATGTAATAAACAAAACAAAAACTTATCACATTGCACACATATTCTCCTCTTTGTTTGAATGGGGGGAAGTGAGACTTACAAAACACACACATAATCTCACTTCCCCATCTCATTTCCCCCCCCATCCCCCATACACAGAGGCAATTCTTTTTTCACATGCATTTTTATTTGAGTGAGGGGAGTGGGGAGGGGGCAGATCTTAGCAGAAAAAGACTGCCTCTTCGTCACTCCCCTCACTGAAATAAAATGCAGGTGAGAAAAAGATTATTTACTGCAGTAGAATGTTTAGGTTTTACAGCAATTACTTAATTATGTAAGGGGCTACAGTTATGAAATTTTACTATATTATAACTGACACAAAACTACATCAAAAACACATTTAACAAAATGCTCTATATGTAATACTTTTCAAGTTATAAGTGATTTAATGCATGAATAATTCATAAAAAAATAATTAAGAAAGATGCAGGCCTGATACTCCCACAAGGGAATCTACTGGTGGTGTAGTACATATATCTAAAATATTTATACCAATTGCTGGTTCCGCTAGCCTTGTCATCTGATGCAGACAGATAAAATTCATCTAAAACATCTGAAAGTATTTGGGAAGTTTTTACGGGGAGATCAGTGTTCCTTTCACATTTTGTGTAAATAATTTTCAAATGGTACAAGTAAATATTTATATGTTTAGTAGGAGATTATGATAGTTTGGGATGTTTGATGACTTCTGTGTAACTATAAGATTACCTTAAAAGGCAGACAAAGGTCCCACTCTGATTAGACTTACTTGAAACAGGGGATTAAGTTTCTTTATAATGAAGACCATATGTAGGGTGTTCAATCCAAGCACTCTTATCATGAAAAGCATTTGTGTGATTATACCCCTTTCATTGGAAATTGTGTTGGAGGACATTGTTTTTTCTTGCGTGACTACAATCCTTCAAACAAAACTTACAAATGACACTCTTATGTCTTTTAGGGGCTCTACACACAGGGGATTTAGAAGAATTTAGTCACTAAATTTCAGGCCTCTTTATAGCCACTGTTTTATATTGCTTTTTAAATAACATCATTTGGCTTTAAATTATTTACTGAGTGGGGATATTATACTTTTATTTTCTAGTTCACAAATTCTTTATTGGTCAAGAGGATTATTGGTGTGCAGATGAATAGACTGGAACAGTGTGGGAAAAAAAGTATTGTCAGTTTGATTTTCGTAATCTTGTGACGTGTTTGTTATTTTACAAGTAACTGATACTATAATGTTTAAAACAAATCTCCTATTTGTCTACTGCTGGTGTGTATCTGTTTTAAACAGTGAAATTTTTTGTGCTTTTGTATGAACAATACATTAAAGCTTACAAAGTTTTGGTAAAGGCTTGTTTTTGGCTTAAGGATAAAGTATGCATTCTTCTGGTAAGTGAAATTTATGTTTTGGTATTTTGTTATAATGTGGCCAATGTAGAGAATAATATGTTGCTGATGCTTATAATTGTATGAATGGTAAATTAACTCTAAAGAAACCTTCCTGTGAGTAAGCCTAATCAATGTGTCAAGTTAAACTGATGTTAGTTGAACAGTAAGTCAGTTGGGGCTGAAAACCCATTTTTTTACTGTAAGATGGCCATAGGTGGAGTTCAAGGTGGACAGAAATTAAGAATGTCTCTTTTGGCATCCTTTATAAGTGTGCAAATTTAACTGACGTCAGTTGATCAATAAGATTGTTGGAGGCTAAAAACACCCTTCTGTTACTGTCAGGTGGCCATAACTTCATTAATATTGGGGCATTAAGTTGACCATAAAATAACAGTGTCCCTTTTGCCATCCTTTATAGGTGTCCAAACTTTAACTGAGGTCAGTTAACAATAAAATAGTTGGAGGCTGAAAACCCCCTTATTTCACTTTAAGGTGGCTACAACTCTTTAAGGTGACCATAAGTATTATTTTTATCTGTTTTAATACCAGTGATAATTTAGATATAAAAAAATGGAAAAAGAAAGGAGCCAGAGGATTTTATTCCAATTTGATGACTTTAAGCAGGCCATAGGTCCATTAACATTTTGAGTTTAAGGTCACCATAAAGTCCGGATATTCCTTTGGCAAATCTTAATATATGTGCCAAGTTTGGTTGAAAAAAAGTGAAAAATTAAGTGAACTGGAGGGCTAAAACCCCCTTTTTTGACATCAAAGTGATCTTAAGATTGCAGATACAGGGCTAAAACTTTGGCATGTGAAAGATTATCAAAAAGTAGCTGAATAAGTTATTGCAACAAAACGCCGAAATCCTGACCGTTTTTGAGATACAGACCAAGTACCCATTTTAAAAAAATTTATGAAAATAAAACGCCTGCCATTCAGGCATCTATGGTCCGATTGATCAGAAAATCCTTTCCGACCTTCGAAATTTGGTCTAGAATGTACCTGATAAATTTTATAGCACTTGTGTGTGTGGTTTTTTCCGAAACGCGATGACGGGGTGTTTATGAAAAATACTTAAGGTTACCTTAAGTTAAGCTTAAGGTCTCCACAAGTATCCCACAAATTTTTCCCGCCCCTATTGTTTTAAAGAAAGATAAGAAGGAAAGAAAAATTTGAAAGCCCAAGAAGTTATTCAAAGAAGACCATAATCCTGCGGTGGCGGCGGTGATCAGTCGAACTTACGTGAAAACAAATATGTGTCCCTGACGGGCCACTTAATTACTGCATCCCTGTAAGAGTTTGAAGTAGGGGTGATGAAGTTAAGTGAGCAATATACTGTATTTATAAATTCAACACTTAAAACACCATTCAACTTTTCAGCTGTATTTGATTCAATTGAAGTCCTGTGCATACTTTATATGTCCCTTTAGAATATGCATGATATACATGCAACTGGATTTCATAACATTTTAAAGAACTGTTTCATTACTACATATTTCATTAAGGTTTTGTAATGAATCTTGCAAATTTAATAAGTAAATTAAATTTTTATAAGTTAATACCCTATCCAATGGACAATTGCTTATCCGGTCGGCGCAGACCGGCCCGCCAAACGCCAGAAAAAGACGTCCTGTGTTGCCACTAGCTGGCCGGTCCGTAGTACTGTGCACTCCCCAGATGGCGCCTCGTACTTCCTTCCTGTCTAGACAACCTGACGTCATAGCATCTTTTTCGTTGTCTAAACCTATTAGACCCCTAGTAAGCTGATAGCGGGGTCGGTGGGAGGGTCTTGTGTGTCCATTGGATAGGGTATTAACTTATAAAAATTTAATTTACTTATTAAATTTGCAATTTTATTGCGTTAATACATCCTATCCAATGGACAATTGCTGAATAACTACCGCTTGGTCGGCGGGTAAGTTACTAGGGACTTATGTGAACTCACAAGTAATAGCAAATTTTAAACCTACGGTCTAGGCTGACTTCGTCAGAAGACCTATAGGTCCAGGCCTGGGTTGACTTTAAGGTCAGGAAACCCTGCAAGGCCATGGTCGGTTGCCAGCAGCCGGTTACCCGGGGCTATACCGCCGTCGCCCCCCCCCCCCTTTTTGGCAGACCTGCTCTGAGGTAGGGGAAGAGAGGGATGAGTTCAGTCCCAGAGTGCAAATAAACCTCCCGAAGGAAGCACGCCACACTTAATTCTTATGTACATGAAGAACTGTTATGCACATATACAAATCTCCTCAATCTAAGGGCCACTTGTGGGTCTGCTGAGCAGTCACTACCTAGCCCAATTGGTAAAGCTCCAAATCAGCCCAAGCCCCGACCTTCATATAGAACTGTGTGAAGGCATTGTGACTTCAGTGGTGGGCTGACAAGATTGGATCTAAGGAGACTCCCGACTGGAAGACCTTAGAAGCACCCAAGGCCCTGACATCATGGGCTTTAACCTGATGTTAAAAGTGTGACTCCTGGTCAGAGAGCTCATAACATAGGATCACAGTCTGCTTGATCCAAGAGGAGATAGTGGCAGGTGAGATGTCTTTGTTGAAACCTTTCTTAAAGGAGACAAAAACCACCTCCTTATTCTGCCTGATGTCTGAGGTCCTGTCCAAATAGTAGCACAATGCTCTGACTAGACAGAGGGACCTGTCAGACTTGAGGGATCTATCCAGAGTCGGGGCCAGGGCTGTTATAACCCCAGGGGCCACACTGGACACTCTATGGCCAGCTGATTCTAGGATAGAAAGCTGGGTGATGGATACAGGGACACCTTTGACCAATCGGATTGGTGTTCAATATATCAGTTTTGCCAGGCATGAAGTTCACGGCCAGTAAGAAGTTCCAGGAGGGTATGCCACTCCTGCCTCTGGGTCTGTCTCTGAGGAAACTATCCAGGAGACGAGCGAGATTTTTGTCCTTACTGATGTTGAAGGGTGAATTCCCAGTTTATCAACAATGGGTGACCTATAACCATCAATGGTGCTGGGCTGTTTGCCAAGCATGTATCTCACTTCTACGCTTGCCCGAACCCAGGGCCAAGAGGAAAACTCCCTTGAAGGTCAAATGCTTCAAGGAGGCCTTTAATTGGTTGAAAATGAACCTTGTCAGCTGGTGCAAAAACCAGGGAGAGGTTCCAGGAGGGGGTTCCCCTCCGGCCTTTGGGTCTGTCTCAATGGAAGCTATCCAGAAGACGAGTGAGATTTACATCCTTACTAACATTGATGGGTAAATTCTAGACTATCAGCAATGGCTGACCTGTAACCATCAATGGTGCTGGGCTGCAACTTCCTGTCCTGAAACAGGTACCTAAGGAAGTAAACAACTGACGTAACAGGTGGTGCCCGAAGTCCACCTGATGAATGATACATCACTTGGTAAAAAATGACCCATTTGCCTCATAGACTGATCTGATTGACCCCCCCTTTGAGGAGCCTCAATTCTTGCTGCCACTGCCTCAGACAAGTCCTGCTCCTCGATTGCTGAGGCTCTAGGAGCCCTGCATGGAGATTAAGTTTTGTCAGATTTCTGTGAGGAATCTGATCGAATGGCTGTGAACAGGCTGGACAGACTGGGCAGGCTCAGTGGGATATGGCTGGACATGGCCACTAGATCCCAAAACCAAGGCATATTGGGCCACCCCGGAGCAATCAGAATGATTCTCTTACATGGGGAGTCTTGCAACTTCTCCACCACTTTGCCCAATATGGCTGATGGTGAGAAGGTGTATGCTTTTAGATCCTACCATGGCCGACAGCACATCCACTGGTGTGGCCAGGGGATCCGGTACCGGTGACACAAAACAGAGGCGACTTGTTGTTGAACCTCGTGGCAAATAAGTTTATTTTGGGCCGGTGCCACCTACTGCATAGAGTGGAAGACCTCTGGAAGGAGAAACCACTGTTGGGATGTGGTCTGGACTAGCCTGGACAGCCTGTCTGCTACCATATTAGGCCGGCCTGGAATGTGTCGTGCTTTAGAGTCACTTGTTTCCTGGTACACCAGGTCAAGATTCTCCATGGCACAAAGTGGGCCCGACCTCATTCCTCCTTCCTTTATGTATGACACTACTGTGGTGTTGTCAGTTGCTACAAGTACTATCTTGTTGAGCAAAGGTCATGGAACTCTTTTAAAGCCAGAAAGGCTGCCTTAAGTTCTAGATAGTTTATATACAACTGGCTTCCCGGAGGGGACCAGGTTGCTCTTGCCAAGTGCTCATCTAAGTGAGCGCCCCACCCTTCTATTGATGCGTCTGTAAATATTTGCAGAGCATGTTTTATTGGGTGTAATGGTTGGCCTGTAAGTGCATTGTCTTCCTTCAGCCGCCATTGTAAATGGGGGTGCAGGGACCTGGGAACTTGGATCACCTTTTGCAGTGATTCTGGATACCCTCCAGTTGTTTTTGAGATGCCACTGTATGGGTCTCATATGAAGTCTGCCCAGATTAACATACTTTTCTGTAGATGTTAGTAACCTATCAAGGACATGAATTCCCGGACCGGGCAAGCCGGTAGGGATAGCAGTTTTAACAGTCTCTTGAAGGTTCTGTCACCAGTCCAGAGTCGGTCGGAACCGATCAGACCTGAAGTCGAACTGGTAGCCTACAAAAACGAAGTCTTGTTTGGGCTCCAGCTCTGATTTCTCTAAGTTCACTAGCCAACCTAGTTGCTGACACATTATTTACTAGGTCCTGTGAATGTTGGAGACAAGCCTGGTGGGAGCTGGCTCTCACCAACCAGTCGTCTAGGTACTGGTGGCTTCTTAAATCCTTGTGTATGGCCATCAATTTCACCTGCTTTGGCATCACGGTGAACTCCAAAGGTGCTGTGGACAAACCGAATGGCAGGGCCTTGAACTGGTATGCCCGACCTTGATGTGAAATCTCAGGCATTTCCTGGATTGTTCTTGTATAGGTATATGGACGTAGGTGTCCCTCCTTCAACATTTGTACTACCTAGGGTCCAGTCCCCAAGGCTTCCTAAGTTCCCAAAAAGGGCTTAGTCTGGACCCTATAGGCAGATTGTGTGCCACATTTGGGACATTTGGGTATTCTGACAAACATTTTCTGTCCCTCCGGATACTGGTCCGGTCTAGTGACAATGATCCAGATTAACAGTCTCTGTTCTTATTGTGGTCTGGTGGGGCTGAAACAACTTTTCACATTAATAGACTCTTCGCCCCGGGCCGGCAGCCTGCAAGGTGCAGCATTTACAGAGCAATTGTCATTGGTGAGATGTCTGACCCCTGGCCGGACATGATGACAAAATTTATTATCTCTCCAGTCAAGTCCAGCACTGATAACAGGTTTGTTTTTTTTTTTTTTTTTTTTTTTTTGAGAGGTGTGATAAGGGAAGGTTGCCTGGCAGTAGCTTGGGACACTGTCATATCACTGTCATATCACCAAGCCCACTGACTGGTCTAAGAATTCTCTGTAACCAAATTTACCTTAGGCAACTCTGTCCGGTACCAGGACTCCATATCCGGTACTTTACTGTAACCAGTAATTCTCTGTAACCGGCACTAACCCCTGTTAGTATACTTTGTAACCGGTAGGTTGAAGCAAGTGCACAAGGCTGTGTAGCTAGTACCAGCCGGCACACTCTGTAACCAGTTGCTGAAAAAAGTGTACAGGGCTGTGTACCCAGTACCAGCGGGTACACTCTGTACCTAGTTGTTGAAGTAAGTGTACAAGGCTGTGTAGCCATTACCAGCGGGTACACTGTACCTATAGTTGTTGAAGCAAGTGTACAAGGCTGTGTAGCCAGTACCAGCCGTACACTCTGTAACCAGTTGTTGAAAACAATTTAACAACTATCTTCTGTGTTGAATTCAGCTTGCTGTAGGTTTCCTCCATTAACTGAAGTATTTCTTAAATCGCACGTCTTGTTTGAAGATTTGACAGTTGGTGGGAAAGCCCTTGTAATCTATTTTTAGAAACACTTGGTGTTCGGTGTGTCACGTGACCAGCCTGCTGGTCGGAAAGACACGCGATTGGCTGATTGGAGTTCGTCAGTTGCCGCGTTCTTTTGTGATAATAAAACATGCAAATGCGCAGTATACTGCTCATCCACAAACCCCACTACCGACAACGAAGGTCGGTTCATGAGAGAAGGACTGGTATCGCAGTAGATGTAAGTTGTGAAGAACGCAGTTCCGACCTTCCTGGTCGGTGAAAACACGTGACCAGCTTCGTGATTTGGTCGGAAGGACACGCGATTGGCTAACTGGAGATGACATCAGTATTCGCGTTCTTTGTGTGATGCTTTACCAGCAAGTTTACAGTCCACAAAACCCCACTACCGACAACAAGGTCGGGTCTGTAAAGCAGGGACTGTAGTCACAGTAGACGTGAGTTCTGAAGAACGCACTTCCGACCTTCCTGGTCGGTGAAAACACGTGACCTGCTTCGTGATTGGTCGGAAAGACACGCGATTGGCTGACTGGATATGACGTCCGAGGTCGCGTTCTTTTGAGCTGGCCGGCCGGCTGATGCTTTTAAAGCAGAGAAGCCTGGGCCAGTGCGCTCTGTAGATGAAGTCCTGGCCGGTCTGAAGTCGACTCTTCTTTTCAGCCGGCTGTACACTCAAACCAGTTTCCTGGCCATCCACCTCCCTTACTACCGACATAAGTGCCGGGTCCACAAGGGAGGGACTGGGAGTGATTAAAGATGATGTAAATACTAGGTGAGGTCGGCTGAACATGAGCTTGCCGGTCGACTAATGCTTCACAGCAAAGATGTCTGGACCAGTGTGCTCTGAAGAAATCTGAAGAATTCATCTCTTGCTGCTGATGTACATATATATAAGCTTACCGGTCGACTAATGCTTTAAAGCAAAGATGTCTGGACCAGTGCGCTCTGCAGAAATCTGAAGAATTCATCTCTTGCTGCAGATATACATATATATATATAAGCTTACCGGTCGACTAATGCTTTAAAGCAAAGATGTCTGGACCAGTGCGCTCTGAAGAAATCTGAAGAATGCACCTCTTGGGGATTTCCTTCTATTTGCAGTGTTCAAAACTACGTAGATTGAAGTTTTCCGTGATTACTATTCGTAGTACTAGAAAAGACGTTTCTATGGTGATTGTAGCTGGAAGGTTACAGCAGGTACATACAACAAATAACACGGATAAAAATACCTTGTAAGTAGTATATCCATTATATTTCTAAATATTGTCGATCTGCCCCTAACAACACAATTGTTGAATGGGAGGAAACTAGAAAATGGCTGCCTTCATATTTCTCGTAGATTACTGCCCTATCATCAACACTAAATTGAGTCAACTAGGGAGCGTTTCCAGCAGATTTCTCGATGTATATCCGTGCTTGATATGTAGGTAACACTTTAACAATAAATTATTTGCAAATAAGGTATAAAATCCATCATAATGCACACTTTTCCTTAAAATATCTGGAGATTGTTGAAAACACGTTCGCACAGTACACGCGCCAAACGAAAAAGATGCTATGACGTCAGGTTGTCTAGACAGGAAGGAAGTACGAGGCGCCATCTGGGGAGTGCACAGTACTACGGACCAGCCAGCTAGTGGCAACACAGGACGTCTTTTTCTGGCGTTTGGCGGGCCGGTCTGCGCCGACCGGATAAGCAATTGTCCATTGGATAGGATGTATTAACGCAATAAAAATATTTTTTTAAATACAAGTTAAACATTTTTATTATTTAAATATTAATAACATTCAGCTGAAATAACTGTAAATCACATTTTCAAGCGGAGTAGATTTCAAATTGTTTGGGTCATATCACTATGGGTAGTTTTAGAGGCAGGAGGGAACTATGGACATTAGTCTTGTTGGGATTCCCAACTACAAAGGTCAAAGTTGAGATGTTTTGCCCATTTTCTCAGCTGAGGTTAGATCAGGACAAACCCTCTCAAAGCATCCCACACATTAAAATGAGTTGCCAGTCATGTGTTTAAATTGTAAACTTGTTCACCACTTAACAGAGGAAACTGTTGGTTGTATGTGCTAGTTTATCCAGTTTCTGCACTGTAAAACCACCGGACATCAGTGGTCACTACACAGAGGAATGGACTGAAATGTAATGCTCACCCTGTAGACATTGAGCACATCTGGAAAGGTGGAGAGGATTCCTTTGTACTCCAGTAAGCCAGTCAGCAAGGGCAGGATGTCGTTTTTTGGCTGAAAAGTACATATTACAGAGATTGAACACTGAGCCAGAACATTCAAATTATTTACCATTCAGAAAAGCACTCCAAGGCATAGAACTTCAATAATGACTTATGAGTGTACAAAATATTAGCCCTTTAAAGACTTCCAGGGAGTGATCATCTAATGCTTGTGCCACTGTCAACATTTGTGAAAAGTTTTTTAAAAATCTGTCCACAACTTTTCTGAGTTATTTTGCAAACAAACCAATAAACAATCACCATCAATTATACATACCTTCTTGTGGGAGGTTAATTATTACTGTCAAGGAAGTCCTGTGATTTTTATTCTGTTTGTTTGTATGCTTGCAAGATTACAATTTTCACATCAGGTGGTTCTTGTTCTATCATAGAAACTCAAATAAAATTTTGGGAAAGATTCATAATTCTGGATCCACAATTTTTTTCCGAGTTTTTAGTCCTTGCTCTCAAAATAAATAGTGGATGTGTTGAGCCTTGGTGAAGGTATGCATTCTCTGACTATAACTGTATAAGTATATATACCAGTAAGCTAATAATAATAATATAATAATAATACTGGGCTCTTATATAGCGCTTTTTCTAATTATTGACTCAAAGCGCTTTACACAGTATTTACCCCTGCAAGGAGAGCTAGCCTTGGTAACCTTACCTATTGCTTCCATGCAAGGTGCAGAAGCCAGTATCCCTTATAGCTGGGTACCCATATTTTCACCTGGGTGCAAAGGCACAGTCCAGGTTCACATCTTGCCCAAGGATATTATCCCACATGAAACAGTTGGCATTAGTGGGGATCGAACCCACGACCCTTGGATTATGAGTCCAACACCCTACCAACTGAGCCACATGAGACCCCGATGTCAGCAAGGACAGGAGATTGTTCCTTGACTGAAGATTAATATACACATATATGTCAAAGGGTTAGAACATGCAGAATACCTTCAATTACACTTTGAGGACATCTCCCAATTCAAATTTTATATTTTTATTATTTTTAAAATTGGCAACTTTGGTGACAATGTCAAGGTATTCCCCTTTCCTGTAGTAGATTTTTAGTGTGACTTTAGCTTCTTCTTACTTAACCTAAAGAGGGGAGAGTTTCATTGTTCCTTACCTGTTCAGAAAATAACTTTCCTATCTGTTCATACGTTCTGCCAGTGTGTTCAACTGCTGCTGTTAGTCCTTGTGCACCTAAAACATAAGAAAACAAGACAACTGCCGCGGTGTGTATCTCCCGCCGAGCATTAAAGTGGAAGAAATACCTTTTCCGAGATATTCACAATTTTTCGTTTTCCGCTAAAATCCAAGACGGCCGCCAAAAGTGGCAAAACCTGAAATTTTTTCCCTAGGCACAGAATACTGCTGTACTACCCTGCAGGTTAAAATTGGCTTGAAATCACTCTATCTCTTACCATTTCGAAGATATTCACACTTTTTTATTTTCCGCTAAAATCCAAGATGGCCGCCAAAAGTGCCGAAAATTGAAATTTTTCCCCTTTGTATAGAATACTCTTGTACTATCCTGCGGGTCAAAAATTCGCTCGAAATCACTCTATCTCTTACAGTTTTTGAGATATTCACACTTTTTCACGCTAAAATCCAAAATGGCCGCCAAAAATGGTGAAAATGGAAAATTTAATAAGTAAATTAAATTTTTATAAGCTGATACCTTACCTAGTGGACAGATGCTATTGTCCGGCGCCAAACGTTAGAAAAAAACGTCCTGAGCTGGGCTCTGGCCGGGACCGGTAGTGTCCTGTTCATTCGCCAGGGGGCTGTGTAGCCCGCCTGCTGGTGTACTGCACATGCGCTCTTCCTCTTTTTGTTGCCTACCTAGATAGGTCCCCTTTTATAGATTAGAATAGCGGGGAAGGTAGGGCGGGAATCCCCCTGTCCACTAGGTAAGGTATTAACTTATAAAAATTTAATTTACTTACTAAATTTTATTGCGTTAATACATCTTACCTAGTGGACAGATGCAGAATGACTACCCATTGGATGGAGAGCCGCAAAAAAGGGGAAATTCCTGAGAACTCTAGGTACACAAAGGGTGGATCCGTTAATAGCTAAGTTAGCTGACGGATAGAAATAACACCTTTGCCCCCCCCCCCCCCCCCCCCCCCCCCCCTTGTTTTTGTATAGGTCTTAGTACTGGCTCGGCGAGAGAGTACCACTGGACCTAGGGGAGTGAAGTTCTGAAACTCGAGGAAGAAGAACAGGAACTATGACACTATCTTATAAGACTCTCGGACCCACTTGGTATCATGGCAGACCGGGAGCAAGATAGTGGAAGGTTTGTTGTTTTTTTTTGAGAAAATGCAATATATACACCAAAGAGCTGGAGGAAAAGATTACTTGCCCTCCTGAACCTGTTGGGCTGCCACCAAGGGCCCAAGTGATATAGCTCTGAATCCGCCCAAGCCAAGTCCTTTAGATAGAACTGGGTAAAAGTATTGTGGGCTTTCCAATGACAGGCTGAGAGGGTCTGTTCCAGTAAACCCCTCCCTGAAAAGCCTGAGAAGCTGCAAAGGCCCGAACATCATGTGCCCTAACCTGAAGATCTTGGGCCGCTTGGTCTGAAAGTTGGTAACACAACAGCACAGTCTGTTTAATCCAGGAAGAGATAGTAGCGGGAACAATGTCCTTTTGAAAACCCTTCCTGAAGGACACGAACACCAAGTCTTTTCCTTTTCTAAGGTCCTTGGTCCGGTCCAAGTAATACCGTAAGGCCCTCACCGGACAGAGAGACTTATCATCCGACAGGGACTTGTCCAGAGTTGGAGCTAAAGCTGGGATGACCACCGGAGCCACCGAGGCCGGACCTTCCCGAGCTAGCTGATTTTTGGAGAGAAAACTGGGTGAAGGATAAAGTGAGGCCTGACTCCAGTTTTGTTGGTGTCTGATGTTTTTGTACAGCCAGGCATGGATTTCGCTTCTTCTCTTGCCAGAACCCAGGGCTAGAAGAAAGACCGTTTTAAAAGTCAAATGCTTCATGGAAGCCTTTCGCAAGGGTTCAAATGGGGACTTAGTTAACTGGTGGAGAACCAGAGATAGGTTCCACAAAGGCACACCCCGTCTTCCCTTAGGTTTATCTCTATGGAAACTGTCCAGAAGACGAGTGACATTCTCATCCTTGCTGATGTTAAGCTCAGAATTGCCCACCATATCCGCAATGGCTGTTCTATAACCTTCAATGGTACTGGGCTGCAGATTCCTCTCCGTGAAAAGATGCAAAAGGAAATCCGCAATTTGGTTCACAGACGGCCACCTGAAGTTCACCTCGTGTGACTCACACCACTTAACAAAAATGGTCCATTTTGACTTGTACACAGCTCTGGTTGAGACTCTCTGAGGAGCCTCAATTCTTTCTGCCACCTCATCAGAGAAACCTTGTTTGTGGATGGCGGAGGCTCTAGGAGCCACGCATGCAGGTTTAGATTGCTGAGGTTCCTGTGAACTAGTCCGTTGAACAGCTGAGTCACCAGGTCCTTTACTAGCGGAAGAGTGAAGGGAATCTGAACCGACAAACTCACCAGGTCCCAAAACCAAGGCATGTTTGGCCAACCTGGAGCAATGAGAATCATCCGCCGACAGCCCTGATCTATCATTTTGGTCACCACCTGGGGAACCAGGGAGACTGGTGGAAAGGTGTACACGTCCAAATTTCCCCATGGGAGACTGAGGGCGTCCACTGCCCAGGCTGTCGGATCCGGTACTGGTGATACAAACTGAGGAAGTTTGTGATTGAACCGGGTTGCAAACAAGTCTACTTGTGGTTGGGCCCATTCGGAACACAAAAGATTGAACACCTGCTGAGATAGGGACCACTCTGTTTGGATCACTTGATTGTGCCTGGAAAGCTTGTCCGCTATCACATTCAAGTGACCTGGAATGTGTCTGGCCCTCAGGACAATTCTCCTGGGATGGCACCAGGATAAGAGCCTCCAAAGGAGGGCACACAGAGAGCCTGACTTCATACCTCCCTGCTTGTTGATGTAGGAGACCACTGTTGTATTGTCCGTCGCAACAAGAACAATCTGGTCCCTGCAAAGATGCTCGAATTTCTTCAGGGCCAGGAGGACTGCCTTCAGTTCTAAGAGGTTTATGTGAAGGCGACTTTCTATGGGAGACCAAACGCCTCTTGCAATGGACTCCCCTAAGTGAGCGCCCCAGCCATCTGTAAACAACTGAAGAGCGTGTTGAAGGGGGTGCAAAGGTTGGCCCCCCAGAACATTGCTTTTGTCTAACCACCAGTCTAGGTGTGGATGGAGTGAAGGGGGAACCGGAATGACCTTCTCTAGCACTTCTGGGACATGCCAGTGACATTTCAAATGCCATTGAATCGGCCTCATATGAAGACGTCCCGACAAAACTTGTTTCTCCGTGGCTGTCAGCAACCTATCAGAGACATGAACTGTCTGACTGTGCAGCTGCTCCGGTTCTTGATGAAATTTAATTTCTCTTGGAGAGCTATCCACCGGTCCTGAGTGGGAAGGACCCGACCGGATACAAGGTCGAACCAGTAGCCTACGAAATTGAAAATTTGCTGGGGATCCAACTCTGATTTCCTCATGTTGACTACCCAATCTAACTTTCGGCACAGGGCCAAGAGGGTCTGGGTATCTTGTAGGCAGGTTTCCTAGGACTGGGCTCTCAGCAACCAGTCGTCTAGGTACTGGTGGATCCGGATACCCCTTGCCTGCGCCATCAGTTTCACTTCTTTGACCACCTTTGTAAACTCGAGGGGAGCTGTGGCCAAACCAAAGGGAAGAGCTGTGAATTGGAAAGTTTGTTTGTTCAGGAAGAACCTTAAATACTTTCTCGACCTCTGGTTGATTGGAATGTGGAAGTACGCGTGGCTGAAGTCCAGCGAGGTTACCCATTCCCATGTTTGTAAGGATAACCGTCTCTGGGGTTTCCATCTTGAATGAGTTGGCCTTCAAATACAGATTTAACTGGCTCAGATCTAACATTGGCCTCCACTTTCTGTTCGGTTTGGGGACAAGAAAAAGCCGGTTGTAAAAAGCCACAGACGACTTGATAACCACCTTTTCTACTACTTGTTTCCCTATGAGATCTAGCAGAGACTCTTTCAGGGAACGGCTTTTGGTAGGATTTGTGTAACCACTGTGAACCAAAGGAACCCTTGTCAAAAGGGGCCTCTGGCTGAAAGGGGAGGGAATAACCATCCTTCAGTACTGAAACCACTTGAGGATTCGCACCCATTTCTTGCCAAATATGGCAAAACTGTTGTAAGCGTCCCCCGACAATCTGTCCGGCGACAGCATTGGGGACATTGGGAACAGGAGGGACAGAAAGACATGGATTTACACAAAAAATACCTTTGACATGCTTTATTTTGCTCAGACAATGACCGGGACTTACTCCTTTCCTTTGTGGAAGCCCGTATGAATGAACAGTACGAACATGACTTACAACACGACAACACACATCCTGAGGATTTAAAGTTTTTGACATCACTGAATTGTCTATTGTCTGTATACCCAAACTGTCCAGAGTTTTTGCCATAACCTTGTTTTGACATTCTGAGTCCAACTGAACTGTTGGAACCACACAATAATTGTCATTTATATGGCTTGAAAGCCTGCGACTTGGAAAAACGAGGGTTGGAACCCCGTCCGCGTCCTCTGGACCGACTTCTGCTGAACTGTCTCCAAGGCTAATGTTGCTGCTGAGACGCCTGTTCAGATGAAGCTGTAGGTTTCCTATCCTTACGGTCGTAAGGTCTATACCTGTGTGAACCTCTCCAGCTAGTGTGCTGAGAAGCACCCGGTCCGGGTCCCTGAGCATTGTGAGCAACATTACTGGTCTCATGTTTCTGAATATCTTGTGCTGCTGACATAATTGCCACATCCGGGAACAACCCGTATCCAAACATGGGGGCATTCTGTAACAAGTTCATGGTATCTTGCTTGACTCCTGGTTTCACTAAGTCCAGATACGAGTCCCTTCTTAACAAAATCATGTTAGACATGTGCACAAATAAACTGTCTGCCAAATGCTGAAGAGACGTGCCCATGGCCACGGAAACCCGTTGGTGAAAGGCCATGAGGTCACGCAGGTCGTTCAAAGCATTGGAAACATCTTTGGGTGCCTTGCCCTTGTTAAGGCGGGAACATAACAGGGCAATGTTCTGCGACATCTTATCCTGCAGTTCAGTTGAGCATCTACTAAAACCAGCTGCATGATTAATAATGTAGCTGTCTTCTCTAGCAGCTCTCTCCCAACGACGTAGAGCTTCTTGAGCGATAGGTCGACAAGGGGGGCCTGTTGAAGGGTAAGCTGAAGCCCTAGTGATCCTAGGGAACTGAGAGTTCACCTATGCCTCCGTATTTCTCCAGGTAAACACTGAGCGACCTGGCCGGTGGGGACCATCACACTTTAACAGGTGCATCTTGTACCATTTCTTGTGACTTCGGCACCTTGATAAACTGGTCACGCTTAAGACCTGCCGAATCTTGGGTCCTTGAGGGATAGCCCTCTGCAACAGTCAAATTCAGTCTTTCCAATTTCTGGCACAGCCAGTCATCCGGGGGCATAGCCACAGATATCCTTGTTGGTTTCCTTGGATTTTTGCCCTTCCAGGGATTATTAGATGTCAGGCTCAGCATAATCAGTTTCAAAAGCGGGGATATGATGCCAGCCCATGAATGATCTAGTAGACCGGACTGTTTCCCTATAAGACATATCCTCTGTCTGTTCCGGAGTTTCAGTGGAACAGCTGTACATCAACTGAACCGGAAAATGTCAATGAACGTTCATCCTCAGAAACTTGTTCATATGGGTCCACTTCTGTAGCCGGTGGGAAGGCACAGGCACCGGAACCGGTAAAGGTGTGATCTGGGTCTTGATCCAGTTGAGAAACCGCTGAGGTTGACTGGAAAAGAGAACCGGTAGTGTTCTTATCATGGCCTGAAGTGGGTTTATGTTTGTCCCCTTTAGTAACACCGGACTGATGAGCAGCCTCCGGACCGGAGCTGGTATCAGCCGGAGGGGCAGAAGTATGTTTTCTCTGATGTACCAGAGACACTCTTCTTTCCTGACTTATGGTCAGAGGAAACAACGTTCTGATCAGTCTTGACAGCTGTTTCTGAATGTTTTTCCTTCCTAGATTTGTGTGATTTCTTCTTTTCTTTGTGATTCACAGCCTTAGTTTTCACTAACGCATCAACAGCAACCGGAACCTCCACCGGACCGGTGGGACGGGAAGCTGGTGCTAAAAAAGGCTGCTGTGAAATGAGAGGTTGAGTATCAACCGGCTTCACTGTCGACACAGGGGTGGAGAAGACATTGCCTCGGGAGGGCAGAGCCTCCATACGTGCAAATTGTTCTGCCCATTTATCAGAGATAGCAGCTAACTGATCTGCATTAACAAAACTAGCCGTCTGAGAAGCAGGAGGGGTTGAAGAGGAATGCGCAGAAGGCTGCGTAGATTGGCCACTTGGAGACTGAAAAGTCGGTTCATTATCAACTGGCTGTAAAACAGTAACCTCTTTAGGGGAAACAAGCAAACCAGCCTTCTTGTCCTTCCTGATTTTATACGACGGAGTTGCAAGCATTTCTTTCTGAATATCAGAGAATCCGTCACATACTTTACAAGGTTTATCCTTCACGCAATCGTCTTCACCAATAAGCTTGTCACGACATCTGGCACACTTGTCGTGCAAATCAAAACTCGCCATAACATGGCCACACGAACCCCTCCGTTGACCTTTTTTATCTCCTGGAGATGCCATGACACTTTATACACAATATCACTACAAAAGTTTTCACTAAACTGTAGTTAACACATATATAAATCAAAATTTAAAAGTTTCTCTTAAACTTCAAGCGTTCCTTCAGGCGCCAAACAAAACGAGGAAGAGCGCATCCGCCAGCATGCGCAGTACACCGGCTGGTGGGCTACACAGCCCCCTGGCGAATGAACAGGACACTACCGGTCCCGGCCAGAGCCCAGCTCAGGACGTTTTTTTCTAACGTTTGGCGAGACCGGTAAGGCGCCGGACAATAGCATCTGTCCACTAGGTAAGATGTATTAACACAATAAAATTAAAATTTTTACCCTTTGCATAGGATACTCTTTGACTACCCTTCGGGTCAAAAATTTGCTCGAAATCACTCTGTCTGGTATGGTTTTCGAGATATTCACACTTTTTCAATTTCCACTAAAATCCAAGATGGCCGCCAAAAGTAGCGAAAATTGAAATTTTTCCCCTTAGCATAGGATACTCTTGTACCACCCTGTGGGTTAAAAATTCACTTGAAATTGCTCTATCTCTTATGGTTTGCGAGATATTTGTGATTTTTCACATTTTCACTAAAAGTAGCAATAAAGTAGCCATTACTCACTTGTACATTGAGCAACAGCTGTGAAACTTAAATATGTTACAGTTCCAAAAAAGTAGATGAACGACATATTTGAGAGAAATTGTGTAGCTGCAATACTTTTGAAGATATATGCCATTTACTCATTATGGTTATCATTAAAAATTGAGACAGTAGCTATTACTCACTTAGCTATGGAGATACACTTCCAAACTACTGACCATGTTGTAACTGTGGAGAAAGTAGCTGAACAACATATTGGAACAAAATACTCTAAATGCAATAGTTTGAGAGTTATAAGTCATATAATTATATTAGGTAAAAGAGCTATTACTCATTCAAAAGTAGGCCAAAGTTCACGAAACACAAAAAATATTGAAGAGCGTAAAAATTCATTAGGACATTCAAGTAATTTACCAAAAATGTGTAACTGTAGTACTTTCAGAGAAAACTGCGTGACACACTCACACACGCACGCACGCACGCACGCACGCACGTACATGGTGCAAATTATAATCTCCCGCCGGCGAGCCAGGAGATAATTTGAAAACTTTGTTAATTTACACTTTTATCAGAAATACTGTTTCCTTTCAATATCTATTTCTTAGAACCATCTGACTCATTGTCCAATCATGCAAATTTATTGATTATAGCTTTATGCATGCTAGTGAGCTGCAGTAGTCCATCCTCACTCCGAAAAAAATCAAATCCTTATACTTGTTTCCTTCATTAACATTAAGGAATGGCTATTGATAGGAAATATTATCAGTATTTTCACTATGAAAACACCCATACAATCAACATAGTATAATTAACCAAAATCTTCCAAAAAAAGTTAGTGTTCAGTTACTAGAGTGGATATTAAATGCTATAAAAGTCCAATTTTAGATTCAGATTGCCTTTATATCTATTAGATATTGTGACAGGTACTTAGAAGGGTGGCAGAAACCAGTATGTACAGTTGGACAGAGCTCTGCACCCTACTGTACCTCACACTTTAATAGCCTGAATTATTTCCCCACTTAGCACTACAAAAGGTGAATTGGCGTCAGACTGTTTAGGAGGTTTGTAACTTGTGCTTCTGTCAAAACAAATTCTAATCAAAAGAAATGGCGCTTAATTAGGAATGGGTTGGTGTCAAGTGCAGATTGAAAGTTGATAATGCACAAAAATGTTCTGATTAGGGTATTCTGAAAAAGATGTGTTTTAGTACATCCCTAACTGAAACTCATGAAAACAAAACATGGTAGTTCATTTTTCAGAAACGGCTACAAAAGACATAAAATCAACGAAAATATAGAATCAAAGTGCAATTTCTTCAGATTTTGTGCTTGTTACCAATATTTCAAGTTGAAAACAAAAGACCATTTGACTTCATGTTTGTCCTTCATTTGGTCAAGACTAGGGCTTGTCAAGATATTGTAGAAAACTTTGTTGCCTCTTTCAGTATTAATCAAAGGACTTATGTGAAAGGGTATGTGGGGCCTTCTTACTGTTGAATATACAGATTGGTTTGCCTTAGGTATAAATTTTGTCAGTAACCTGATAGTATAATAATTCAGAATATTTGCATTCAGATTGTATTTAACTTTTAAATTTTCAAAGCTTAAAATTTTGTAGTTTTCATCTACCAAATCACCTACAATATGGATTCCTCTTTTATACCAAGTTGGATAAAATAGGTTCTGTTGCCATCTCTTTATTATACCAAATGCTACTCTGAAGAATATCTTCAAATGAGTATGCATGATTGTTTCTGCAAAATTCCACCCAGTATTTGAATATTGTTTGCCAGAAAGGATTTAAATTCGGAATGAAATTTAAACTCCATTCTGGCCCCAAAGTATATAATTTTTGAAATGAGTGTATTGATTCTTGAAGGAGCAGAAGCCAAGGTTTTTTGTTATCAATATTTAATTGCTTAAGCCAGCTTAGTTTCAATGATTTCTCAAAATTAAATATATCAACCATTCTCATACCACCATGTAGGTAGTCTTGACAGACCCTTTTCCGATTAATTTTTTCAGGCTTTCCATCCCACAAGTATCTGAAAACCATTTTATTTAGTTCATTCAAAAAATTTTGAGGACTTATTATGGAGGCAAAAAGGTGATTAAATTTTGATAATACAAGTGTTTTGAGAACGGTTATTTTGCCAAAAGGAGTTAAACTTCTGTATTTCCAAGAACTTAAAACTTGATTTGCACTAGTCATTGCTTTACTGTAATTTATATTTGGGATGTCTTGCATATTTGTAGAAAATTCAATGCCAAGTAAGGTAAAGTTTGAATTACCTCATTTTAGTTTAGCTGGAACATTAAGTTGATCTTTACTGAATCTTTTACTCCCAATCCAAACCATTTTTGTTTTTTCTGCATTCACTATCAATCCTGATAACGAACCAAATACTTCTAAAATATTCAGAGCTGCCCCTAGGGAACTGGTATTTCCATCAAGCAAAATTGTAGTGTCATTAATTATGTGTGAAACCTGTGAAAGCAGAACATGGCAGTTCTGCTCAATGAAATCGCAATATACATCCCCAAATGCACACAAATATGGCATGAAAAATGCAATTTCATATTTGGGATTTGTTTCCAATAATTTTCATTTTCCTTCTGAATAAAAATGGTTACATGTTGTAAAGATAGTTTGTATATCATGTTGAACAATTATTATTATTATTCTTCACTCACTTTGTCTCTCATCAAATTCAAATGACTTGGCCAGTGCTACAAATGAACCACCTAGTTTGTTGTATTCTTTCCTGAATGCTGCAATTCAAAATATATTAATACACATTTTCGCAAGAAAATCTATTTTGATAACACAATATGTACACATTTTTTTGTAAAACATTTTGAGAAAACAAATATTTATATAAATTTTCATAATATAACCTTAAGAATACAATGAGACAATTTTGATTTCAGCAATTCATTACTGACACGATTGATAGCCATCTGAATTTTTGTAAGGATTTAGCCGGAAATCTCAGTGCATCAATACTTAATGAGATTTCAATTTTATAAGCTCTGACTATCAATGATTCAGATCATAACCTGATTCATTCCAATGATTAACAGGGCTTTCAATTATTTGCTGGTTATTTGACCTCTTTATTGACAAAATCCTATTACAAAAGGACAATTTAGTATTTCTCACAGGCCATCATAAGCTAGATTTAAACCCATGACTACACAGGCTAGAGCCATCAGAGAACAACTAAAATCCATCACAGTGTTTCAACAGCTGGATTGATTTCTAATTGCTAATCTGAGTACAAGAAACAACAGCGATACTTTGTAGAGTCTGAGTAGAAAGTCACAAATCACTCACGTCCCTGATGTTTCTTGCTGTTACTCTCTCCAACAGACAGCAGATGTCTCACACTGTCGTCCATGTTCTTCACGTATTTACCAAACTTGTCCAGCTTGGTCTCTCTGAAAATCCAAACCAACTACTCTCAGAAACTATTAAAATGTATATTCATTCATTTTGTATCCCTAATCCAAAGGTCAAGGTTGGAGATCATCTTCAACAACCACAGTCCATATGGTACAAGTCCTTAGCATTGAAACTTGTAGGAGTCAAACCTCACAGAGGTGACAGCCTGTGATTACAAACCATGTTATATACAGGCTAAAGGTAAAAGTTAGGATTAAATGTCCAGTTCAACAGCCTGGTTATATTGGGACAGGCAATTACCATAGCCACTTTTGGGAGTTGAACCCACATAGTGGGATCAAGCCAATCAAATTTGATACGTGAAGTCTATAGTTGATTGATGTGTCTATGTATTATGTAGTATAGATTTTATTCTTGTGTTCATGGGATCAGTTCTATCTTCCACTCACACTTCTAACAGGTTGAGTCTGTGCCTTACTTATGCATCGGTTGAGTCTATAATTTATCCACATTTATGGCACTGAGTTTATGCTTTACTACTCACATGTCTATGGGATTGAGTCTATGCCCTGCTACAGTTCAGTCTACAATTTACTCATACGTCTATGGGATTGAGTCTACGCCTTGTTACTGTTCAGTCTACTATTTACTTACATGCTTATTGGGTCTGGTCTATGCCCTGCTACAGTTAAGTCTACAATTTACTCACGTGTCTATGGGATTGAGTCTATGCCGTGTTACAGTTCAGTCTACAATTTACTCACGTGTCTATGGGATCTAGTCTATGTGGGAGACTTTGTAACGTCAGGAACCACTTTCCTCCCTGGAATTCGTCTTTCTCTGCTCGTCGCTTTCCTTCCTTCCATTTCTGCAGGTCATGTGACATACATATTGTATATAATATCAACTTTTGATGAAACTTGCAAATCTAATAAGTAAATTAAATTTTTATAACTATTAAAGTTAATACCCTATCCAATGGACAATATGCTAAACTGGTCGGCGGTCCATAGTACTGTGCACTCCCCAGATGGCGCCTCGTACGTCCATATAATATCAACTTTTGATGAAACTTGCAAATTTAATAAGTTAATTAAATTTTTATAACTATTAAAGTTAATACCCTATCCAATGGACAATATGCTAAACTGGTCGGCGGTCCATAGTACTGTGCACTCCCCAGATGGCGCCTCGTACGTCCTTCCTGTCTAGACAACCTAACGTCATAGCATCTTTTTCGTTGTCTAAACCTCTTAGTCCCCTAGTAAGCTGATAGCGGGGTCGGTGGGAGGGTCTTGTGTCCATTGGATAGGGTATTAACTTATAAAAATTTAATTTACATATTAAATTTGCAATTTTATTGCGTTAATACATCCTATCCAATGGACAATATGCTGAATAACTACCGCTTGGTCGGTGGGTAAGTTACTAGGGACATATGTGAACTCACAATAGAAAATTTTAACCTACGGTCTAGGCTGACTTTGTCAGGAGACCAATAGGCCCAGGCCTGGATTGACCTTAAGGTCAGGAAACCCTGTAAGGTCATGGTCGATTGCCAGCAGCCGGTTACCCGGGCTATACTGACGTCGCCCCCCCCCCCCCCTTTTTAACAGACTCTGAGGTAGGGAAGAGAGGGATGAGTTCAGTCCCAGAATGTCAATAAACCTCCCAAAGGAAGCACATCACATTTTTTACTATGTACATGTAGAAACTGTTTATACTATGTACATATATACAAATCTCCTCAATCTAAGGGCCACCTGTGGATCTGCTGAGCAGCCAATACCGAGCCCAATTAGTAAAGCTCCGAGTCAGCCCAAGCCACACCCTTCAGATAGAACTGTGCGAGGGTATTATGTGATTTCAGTGGCAGGCTGACAAGATTGGATCTAAGGAGACTCCCGACTGGAAGACATTAGGAGCAGCAAAGGCCTTGACATCATGGGTTTTAACCTGATGTAAAGAGTGGGCCTCCTGGTCAGAGAGCTCATAACATAGGATCACAGTCTGCTTGATCTAAGAGGAGATAGAGGCAGATGTCTTTGTCAGAACCTTTCTTAAAGGAGACAAAAAAAACCACCTCCTTGAGGTCTGAGGTCCTGTTCAAATAGTAGCACAATGCTCTACCCGGAAAAAGGGACCAGTCAGACTTGAGGGATCTATCCAGAGAAGGGGGCCAGGGCTGTTATAACCACTGGGGCCACTCTGGACCCTCTTGACCAGCTGATTCTTGGATAGAAAGCTGGGTAATGGATACGGGGACACTGCTGACCAATCGGGATTGGTGTCTAATATTTTTGTTTTGCCAAGCATGAATCTCACTTCTGCGTTTGCCCGACACAAGGGCCAAGAAGAATACCGCCTTGAAGGTCAAATGCTTCAAGGAGGCCTCCTTGATTGGTTCAAACGGAGCCTTATTCAGTTGGTGCAAGACCAGTGAGAGGCTCCAGGTGGGTATGCCCCTCCTGCCTTTGGGTCTGTCTCTGTGGAAACTATCCAGGAGACGAGCGAGACTTTTGTCCTTGCTAAAGTTGAAGGGTGAATTTCCCAGTTTACCAGCAATTGCTGAACTGTAACCATCAATGGTGCTGGGATGTAGCTTGCTGTCCTCATAAGGTACACAAGGAAGTCAGCAACTGACTTTACAGGGGTACCCAGAGGTCCACCTGATTAGTGATGCACCACTTGTAACAATGGTCCACTTTGCCTCATAGACTGATCTGGTTGATCCCCTTTGAGGAGCCTCAATTTGCTCCCACCGCCTCAGCGAAGCCCTGCTCCTCGAATGCTGAGGCTCCAGGAGCCGTGCATCGAGATTAAGATTTGTCAGATTTCTGTGAGGGATCTGATTGAATGGTTGTGTCAACAGGTTGGGCCGATTGGGCAGGCTCAGTGGGATTTGGCTGGACATGGCCACTGGATCCCAAAACCAAGGCATGATGGGCCACCCCGGAGCAATCAGAATGATTCTCTTGTATGGGAGTTCTGCAACATCACCGCTTTGACCAATATGGCTGATAGTGGGAAGGTGTATGCTTCCTGATCCTACCATGGCAGACTGAGCGCATCCACTGCTGTGGCCAGGGGATCCAGTACCGGTGACACAAACAAGGGCAACTTGTTGTTGAACCTCGTGGCAAATAGGTCTACTTGAGGCAGGTGCCACCTGTTGCATATTGCTTGGAAGACCTCCTGAAGGAGAGACCACTCTGTTTGGGTGGTCTGGTCTAGCCTGGATAGCTTGTCTGTGACCACACTCAGCTGGCCTGGAATGTGTCAGGCTTTTAGAGTTACTTGATTTCTGGCGCACCAGGTCAAGATTCTCCATAGTAAAGCACAATGTGTGCCCGACCTCATGCCTCCTTCCCTGTTTATGTATGACACCACTGTGGTGTTGTCTGTCTCTACAAGTACTATCTTGTGTATGCAGAGGTCTTGGAACTCTTGTAAGGCTAGAAAGACTGCCTTCAGTTCTAGGTAATTGATATGCAACTTGCTTTCCAGTAGGGACTAGGTGCCTCCTGCAGTGTGTTTGTTTAAGTGAGCACCCCACCCTGCTTTTGATGAATCTGTAAAATTTGCAGATCATGTTTTATTTGGGTGAAATGGTTGGCCTGTAAGGACATTGTCCTCTTGCAACCACCCTTGTAAATGTGGGTGCAATCACCTTGGTATTGGAATCACCTTTTCTAGTGACTCTGGTACCCTCCAGTTGTTTTTGAGATGCCACTGTATGGGTCTCCTATGAAGTCGGCCTAGGTGAAATTGCTTTCTTGTGGCTGTTAGTAAACCTATCAGACATGAACTGCTGGACCGGACAAACCGGTAGTGACAGTATTTCTAGTATTTTGTCCTGAAGGTTCTGCCAATGGTCCGGTATAGGTCGGACCCGACCGGCCATGAGGTCGAACTGGTAACCTAAACTTTGGCATATTTTCACTAGATCTAGTGTATGGCGGAGACAAACCCGGTGGGATGTGGCTTTCACCAACCAGTGGTCTAAGTACTGGTGGATTATTATACCCTTGTGTATGGTCATCAGTTTCAACTCCTTTGCTACTACAGTGAGCTCCATGGGTGCAGTGGACAGACCGAAAGACAGTGCTTTGAACTGGTATGTCCGACCCTGGACATGAAATTTGATATGTCCTGGACTGTCCCTGTATTGGTATATGGAAGTAGGCGTCCTTGAAATCTATTGAGGTAACCCACTCCCATTGTTGGAGGGTGGTCCTGATGGTCTCCGAAAAGGTTTGGTTTGCTCAGACCTAGAATAGGTCTCCAATGGTTGTGTGGTTTTGGAACCAAGAAAGGTTGAAGAAGCCCAGAGATTTTGAACTGGCTCGACTGCACCATTCTTTGTCCATAAGCTGATGTAATGCTTCTAACCAATATAGGTTCCTGTGAAGATGTGCATAGCAGTTGATAATTTGGATGACCTTGTCGAGCCTGGTCTTGACTGGAAAGGGAGAGTGTAGCCCTCCTTCAACATTTGTACTACCTAGGGTCCAGCCCCCCCAAGGCTTCTTAAGTCCCAAAACAGGGTTAGTCTGGATCCTACAGGCAGATGTGTGCCACATTTGGGACATTTGCTAGTCTGACAGACATTTCTGTCCCTCCGGCCTCCGGACACTGGTCCGCTCTGGTGACAATGATCTGAGAAAACAGTCTCTCTGTTCTTGCTGTGGTCCGGTCCGGTGGGGCTGACACAACTTTTCACATTTAAGAGACTCTTGCCCCAGGCCAGCTTCCTGCTGGTTATTCAGGTCTGTGTTTGTAAAGGTGAAATCTATTATCTACCAGTCAAGTCCAGCACTGATAATAGACTGCTGAAAAGTGTGATAAGGGAAGGTTGCCTGGCAGTAGCTGGGGACACTGTCATATCACCAAGGCCACTGATTGGTCTAAGAATTTTCTGTAACGAAATCTACCTTAGGCAACTCTGTCCAGTACCAGGACTCCATGACCGGTAATTTACTGTAAACAGTAAGTCTCTGTAACCGGCACAAAACTGGCAGGCTGGGGTCACCAATGAATTTAGACAGCTACTGGTCTATATATATATATATATATATTTTTTTTTTTTGTAACCGGTAGGTTGAAGCAAGTGTACAAGACTGTGTAGCCAGTACCAGCCGGTACACTCTGTAACCAGTTGTTGAAGCAAATGTACAAGACTGTCTAGCCAGTACCAGTCGGTACACTCTGTAACCTGTTGTTGAAGCAAGTGGACAAGGCTGTGTAGCCAGTACCAGTCAGTACACTCTGTAAACAGTTGCTAAAGCAATTTTACAACAATCTTCTGTGTTGAATTCAGCTTGCTGTAGGTTTCCTCCATTAATTAAAGTATTTCTTTAATCGCACGTCTTATTTGTAGATTTGACAGTTGCTGGGAAAGCCCTTGTGAACTATTTTTAGAATCACTTGTTGTTCGGTGTGCCACGTGACCAGCTTGCTGGTCGGAAAGACACGCAATTGGCTGATTGGAGCTCATCAGTTGTCGCATTCTTTTGTGACACTTAAACATGCAAATGCGCAGTATTCTGCTCATCCACAAACCTCACTACCGACAACGAAGGTCGGTCCATGAGAGAGGGACTGGTATCACAGTAGACGTAAGTTGTGAAGAATGCAGTTCCGACCTTCCCAGTCGATGAAAACACGTGACCAGCTTCGTGATTTGGTCGGAAGGACACGCGACTGGCTAACTGGAGATGACGTCAGTATTGGCGTTCTTTGTGTGATGCTTTACCGGCCACTTTACAGTCCACAAAAACCCCACTACCGACAACAAGGCCGGGTCTGCAAAGCAGGGACTGTAGTCACAGTAGACGTGAGTTCTGAAGAAAGCACTTCCGACCTTCCTGGTCAGAGAAAACAAGTGACCTGCTTTGTGATTGGTCGGTAAGACACGCGATTGGCTGACTGGATATGACGTCAGAGGTCGCGTTCTTTCGAGCTGGCCGGTTGGCTGATGCTTTAAAGGCAGAGAAGCCTGGACCAGTGCGCTCTGAAGATGGAAGTCCTGGTCGATGCCGGTCTGAAGTCGGTTGCTCAGCCAGCTGTGCACTCAAACCAGTGTCCTGGCCACCCACTGCCCTTATTACCGACACAAGTGCCGGGTCCACAAGGGTGGGACTGAGAGTGACTAAAGATGAAGTTCCTTCTATGTAAATACTAGGTGAGGTCGGCTGAATATGAGCTTGCCAGTCGACTAATGCTTTACAGCAAAGATGTCTGGACCAGTGTGCTCTGAAGAAATCTGAAGAATTCATCTCTTGCTTCTGATGAAAAAACACTAAATACTCGAGCTAGGCTGGTGTGACTGATGCTTCCCAGCAGAGAAGTCTTTACCGGTTCGCTCTGATGAAGAATGTAACTTCCATATGCATGGGGAATCCCTTCTGTTTACAGTGTTCAAAACTACATAGACAGAAGTTTCCGTGATTCTTATTGTAGTACTAGAAAAGACGTTTCTATGGTGACTGTAGCTGGAAGGTTACAGAAGGTACCCTCAAACAAGAGACATGGATAAAAATACCTGTAGTATATCCATAATTCCTCAATATTGTCGATCTGCCCCTAACAATACAAAGGTTGAATGGGAGGAAACTAGCAAAAAGGCTGCCTTCATAGTTCTCGTCGATTACAGCCCTATCATCAACACCAAATTGAGTCAACTAGGGAGCGTTTCCAGCAGATTTCTTAATGTATATCCGTGCTTGATATGTAGGTAACACTTCTACATTAATCTATTCACATATAAGGTTGAAAATCCGCCATAATGCACACTTTTTTTAAAACTAGGGCGAAGTGGTTGGCTTTTTGCCAACCACAGTGTCGAATCTTAGGACAGCAGTGGGTGTTGAAATCTGTAAACTTGGTATTATCGCCCGCAAGACAGAGTGAGGTGCGGTGACAGTAAAATATTGCTGGATTATATATATTTGTAAAATATTGTTAGAAACACCATTGTAGCCTCACGTTTTCATCACTCTGTGGGTGTACAACTACCAGCATTTGATATTTTGTTTTAAATATTACAAGAAGACAGAGTGAGGTGCGGTGACAGTAAAATATTGCTGGATTATATATTTGTAAAATGTTGTTAGAAACCCCATCGTAGCCTCACGTTTTCATCACTCTGTGGGTGTACAACCACCAGCATTTGTTAGAAACCCCATCGTGAATACCTTCGCCTTCTAGTGGTTGAATGTAGAACTACGGAGTTTGAATATTTTCATTGTCTCTGCCAGAGGGGTCCTCGATTCTGATTGGCTGAATAACAAATGTGTAGTACTACCGTGACGTCACTTCATTCATTAATTTCTTTGCGGTTTATTTGTTTGACAAATAATTGAGTACACATAGATGCGCAGCCAGCAATTTTACATTAACAGTGACTGCGTGGCAAACCCTGCAGACGAATAAATTAATTGGGGTTTCACCTCTAGAAACCAGCAGACGAAACCGTTAAAAAAGACTCGTTCGAGTAGAAAATCACAATGGAAATACAATAGGTTCTAGGACATACGGGTCCTTGGAGAAAGCCAGACGAAGTGCCAGACATGCTTTTTACTTCATAAAATATAACTTAATAAAGGCATTAAAAATCTTCAAAATGGCAGAGTATATAATATACACCTTAATGTACAGATATGTGAAGAAATATTATGCAGAATTTGGTATTTAAGGGCTTAAACGGCCAATTTAAAATCGTGGCCGCAACTCAGTACATAACTCGAATCAAAGATTCGACTAAAAAACTCTGGAGATGTAGAAAACATGTCTGCACAGTACACGCGCCAAACGAAAAAGATGCTATGACGTCAGGTTGTCTAGACAGGAAGGAAGTACGAGGCGCCATCTGGGAAGTGCACAGTACTGCGGACCGGCCAGCCGGTGGAAACACAGGACGTCTTTTTCTGACGTTTGGCGGGCCGGTCTGCGCCGACCAGTTTAGCATATTGTCCATTGGATAGGATGTATTAATGCAATAAAATGATACTTTTTGGCCATAAATGTGGTAATGTACTATAATTTGAATATCAGTAGTTCCATTTGGACTTTTATAACAATTTATACTTAAAGATTATTTCGCGTTGTAAAGTGCTCTTTTACCACTCAAAATTTTATGAAAACATTCTACACATGTCTGATACAAGTCTGAAAACTTATATGTCTATGAATTACTTAACATACTACATACATGTAAACTAAACAACTGACAATACCATGACTAACCCACACACAATTTTTTACACATCTAGAGCTACTTATTACAGTAACAGCTTTTCCACTGATGCTCTTGGGTCCTAGAATGAACTGCGCCTGATTTTCATGTATTCTCCCTGGCATTTTTCAGGCAAGACCCTACTTATTTGACAATGCTTATCCAGCTTAGTTTTTCTCTTGTTTCCAGCCATCTCTGCTTTACATCTGACAGTTGTTCAATAGCTCAACAAATTCTAAACTATTATGTAGTATATCTCTGTACCTTAGAATCTGCTTCTACAAAGATCAAGTGCTATAAAAATACTCAATCAGATTGGATAAACCTTTTAATCAGAACAACATGTTAAAGTTACGGGGTTGTGCATTTAGACAATTATTTTGAGTAGCAATTGGATATTTTCTCTGAAATTATGAATGAAAATTCATACCTTTTCGTCGGTACAAGTCAGGAAATGGTTGAAGACCTCTGCGTAGGCGACTGCCGGATGCTGACACAGCCGATCAATCCACATCTGCAGCTGAAACATGCGCCCCTGGATAAAGTCGTCCTCAAAACGACCTGAAAGTGTTCATAGTATATGTAACAACCACTGATAAGCCATGTTTCCATGTACGCAGGTTGCGGCTGCGGATAGCAGTAGAAGTCTGCGGGTTTTGGAGCCTATTATTTTTAATCGCTCCCTGACCGATTTTTTCCGCGACCCGCAGGCGGCAGACGGAAATCATGACCAGCTCCCGCGAACATGGAAACGTAGCTTCAGGATGTTTTCAAATATGTTCAAATTCTTGTTATAACAAGATTTTTCCACAATATCCAGCAGCATGTGGCCCAGGCTATAAGGAATCTTAAGTCTGAGACAGGAAATAGTCTCATATATGGCTTCAAATGAGACAAGGTAATACCTCAGTATTCACAAAGAGATTCTCAGCTGAGACCAAGCTGAGACAAGTCCCCAGTCTTTCTGAGGTAAACAAACCATAAACATGCTCATAGGTCCAACATTTAAAAAAAATTGAAAATTTTGACCTTTTCATTAGTATGTCACATAATCTATTCTTTGGTTTCTATGACATCAGAAAACATTGTGAAAAAAGTGTCTCAAAAAATAAGACGTTTTTGAACCCAAAATATGGGCTGCAAATGGTAACAACGTTTAGGCCATGTATTGCTATAGATGATCCAATTTAAGTTCCTTCCCATGGTCATTCCTGCCATGCATGGAATATACTTAACAAACTTTGTATTAAGGAAGGGTCGGTATCAAATATGTGTAGATCAGGATGTCGCCAATACAAAAACCATTCTCATTCTGTGACTCTGTGTTTGAAACAGGCCACTGACAGGAAGTGAAACTCATGAAACCAAAACATAACATTTCCTCTCAACAAAATCACAATAAAAGTCTCTAAATGCACAAAATTACACGATTAAAGTGAGTAATTCTTTCCAGATTTCTAGTTTCTTTCCAATATTTCCAATGTTTTCTAAATTTTCTTTCCTTTATATATGTTGACAAGCGAGTTCTGCTCAATGAAATCACTATAAAAGGCTGCAAATACAACAAATTATTGGATAAAAGTAAGCAATTTCTTCAGATTTGGGGTTTGTTTCCCATATTTTAAGTTTTCCTGCCATTTTATGAGTTGGCAAGTGATATGCCTGTTGTAAAATATCGTCAAAGTATTTCAGTAAAATGCCTCTCGATACCGGCAAGACACAGGCAACACCGAACCATCCCTAAAATTAGAATTGAGCACAAGAGATTTCATATAGCCATTTGTAAATTCTTGATTATACTAAATTGCTAAGTCTCTCTCAGTCTCTCAGACAAACAGTGCCAGTTCATTTTGCATGTATAATGTGGGAGATCCATTTTATTGGGTGTATTTAAAGTCATTGGTAAATACACGCATGTACAGCAAACTGTGATGTCACAAATACAAAGTTTGACATCAAAAACATACTGGAATTGTAGTGACCTACTGTCTTGTAACAAGCACAATATTTCTGTCTGATAGATTTAAACAAGTGATACTTAATCAGTCAGGCATACAGTGCGGATGTGCAGGAGAGTGAAAATTCTGACCATGCAACATTGTCAGTATCACAGAGCCACCTGTGAAGAGATATATCAAATACATCACATCAGAGCCAGTTGTAGGTAGTGGTGGCATCGTTTACAGAAATCAAAACCGGTTACCGGGGCTTTGAAAAAAAAACGAAATCCGGTATTTCGTATGCTTGTTCTGTGCATTGAAAATTATTCGCAGGCGTACATGAGTAATAAGAAGTGGCTTTCGAGAGGTATTAGTAAGTATTAGTAAGTAAAAATGATTTTTGCTCAATGTAAAGTAAAAATGCGAATGTATATTTTGTGTTATTTTGATGAAGTATCAGACATTAGAAAGCCTAAAATAATAACGTTTTCAATAATCCCAAATATTCTTTGCGGATTTCGTTTTTTTCTACCAAAACGAAACGAAACACCGCACACCAGAAAACTGTTAACAACATTGGTTGTAGGTAATAGTACAAAAAAGTTTTTTATCTTATGATTGGTCATCCGTTCACAACATTATATGCACTTAGTTGAAGCTTAAATAAGATTAACTTTAAATTCCTGATAGCCAATCAGAATGTGTGTTACAAACCTGTGACTTGTTTGTCAGGTAACGGTGGTATCGCCACTGTGGTGAACTTTTCTTCTAACTGTTTGTGCAGCCAATCAAAATGCTTGTATCTTCGACTAACTTGGATACCACTGAACTAAATTACATAAAACAAAACAAATTTTCAGAATTAAATGGTTTTAAATTATTGAAAATAATTTTTGAACAGCTTCACTTTCAAGTTTCCACCATTCGACCTTCTAAATGAATATATGACAGAATTTCCTGATGATTTGCTTCAAATTGTGTAGGTAACCTCGACATGAAACACTGATCCAAATAACATCTTTTGACTAGAGATGTGACAGGCTGCCCAGGTCCTTTGTGTGTTGGTAAACTATGTGTGAACCAGCAAACCTGGTGTTTATAAACCTACAAACCCTTTGCCACTAACAGAGCAAATTCAACTGCACCCAATTAAATGCCAGGATTTAAGAGTTTGCAGACGGCTTAAGTTGCTAAAATGCACACCACAATGGTTCCTCGTCATCCACAACAATACTGGAGAGAATACTTTTGTGGTTTACATCCTGTTCAACAGCCAGGGTCATACTGGGACAGGTATATAACAATTACCACTTGTGGGGGGTTGAACCCACTGAGGTGAAAATCTGTGGTCGGAAGCTAAATTTGCTAACCACTAGACCAACGAAGACCTCTACAGATTATTCTAAACAACGCATTCAAATATGCCAAGACTATTCACTGCACAGGGCTGGAGGAAAACTATAAATAACTATACAAGAGTGGGGACTGCTAGTGACACATATGGCAATGCCAAATACAACATTTTTTATGTTGACTTCTTGTCAACAGACAACGTTGTAAAACTGTAAATTTACACTGCAAATATTTGAAACATAGCCTAAATCTGAAGATACTTTACACTTTTATCACATGTTTTTGCAGTTTTCACAGCGTTTTTTATGAAAACTGCTGTAACCGGTTGAGGATATGCTAAAACAGTATCCAGGATATGGTCTATTCGCTAGACAATATTACCACCCCAATCTTGGCCAATATTGAAATACTTTTACATTCAAGTAGATAACCACACAGTCAAACGATTTACCCACTAATGAACAAGTATTCAACCTTCACTTTTCGTACCTGTCCTATTGATAGGTAACAAAGTTCAAAGTTAGGGTTTTATATCCCGTTCAACAGCCGGGGTCATATTGGGACAGGTCTTCAGCATTGTCACTTGTGGGAGTCAAACCCATACAGAGGTGACAGCCTGTGATTAGATGCCAAACGTGTTAGCCATTTGGCCACTGAGGACTTCACTAATAGGTAACAGTCACAAAACAATCTTCATGTTACTTGTCGAAAGTTATTTCAGTGAGCAGTGGTAAGGAAGACAATAACTAAGCCTAAGCTCTCTCTACTTACCGAGGGTGTGAGCTGATATGCGATGAAGCTCTTCATGCCGTGGAATTTGCTCTCTTTCTTTGGGGAAGCGATCATACAAGTGTAGGGATTCTGTATTGCCTGCCAGCAGGGACCGTCTTCTGTCTCCTGCAAAATACCGCCAGAAATATCAAGGTAAAGGGTTTTTTATGTTGCTCTTATCAGCTATAGTCGTATTTATTGGAGTTGCAGCTTGTTTTAGTTTTCCAAATACAACAAATAACATGCTATATTAAGCTATTTTACAAAATGTATTAAAAAGTATTAATTTTGTGAATCTTTGCATTAATTTTTGTCTAAATTAACCTGAACAATGTTAAAACAATTGGCAATTTCAAATACAAAGTTGTTTTTTTTTTTACCTTCGACAGCGTTTTATTAAAATCTTAAATGACATGCATAAAAATGCACATTTTCCTGGTCTAATACCAGTTGTTACTTTTTAAACCAAAACACCCAATACCCAGGTGAACCAATTTTTAATATTAAAAGTAGCGATGGGTCAGTAGACCTGGTATCTCAGAATTGAGAGCATTTACTGAAATACAGTGAAGAAATTTTACAACCACTATCTCGCTTGTCAATGCATATAATTGCAGGAATACTAAAATAGTAGACACAAACCTGAAAGCTGCAAAAATTAAAAACTTTCATCCCATAGTTTTGTACATTTAGTACTTTTTTAATGGCAATTTCATTGAAAACTAGACTTATGCCGCTCTCTTTATTGCAAGCCGGCGGTGTATCCCCGAACATAGCAAACATATAGAAGCAATCATTATAATAAAAGACATAGAGGCTGAAGTTATAAGCATTTTTAAGTTTGTTGTTTGACCTTGAACGAGGGGTCCAAGGTCAAATGTGACCACATCAAAAGATTCACAAGGTCAAATGTGACCACATCAAAAGATTCACAACCCATGACTTCCTATTAGTTGGTTTCACATTGCAAACCTCTCAGATCAATAATAAGTGAGTTATTAGCACTTTTAAATTTGGCTGTCCTCGTTTAACCTTGGAGGAGGGGCTCAAGGTCAAATATGACCACACCAGCAGATTCCTAGCCCATGATTTCCTATAAGTTGGTTTCATTGCAAACCTCTAGGACCAATAATAAGCGGGATATAAGCACTTTTAAGTTTGGCTATCCTCGTTTGACGTTGAAGGCAGGGCCCCAGGTCAAATTTGACCACATCAGAAGATTCCCAGCCCATGATTTCCTATAAGTTGGTTTCACATTGCAAACCTCTAGGACCAATAATAAGCAAGTTATAAGCGCTTTTAACTTTGGCTATCCTCATTTGACCTTAAAGGAGGGGGCCAAGGTCAAATCGGACCACATCAGAAGATTCCGAGCACATGATTTCCTATAATTTGGTTTACCATCCCAAACCTCTAGGACCAATAATAAGCGAGTTATAAGCACTTTTAACTTTGGCTATCCTCATGTGACCCTTGAAGATATGTTAGTCAATGTGTCAGAGTATTATAACAATGATTTATGAAAGTTACAATGTATATCAAAGATGATTGTCAAAGCTGACCAGAAACTTTCAACTTTCCCAGTTCAGGCTGGGCCCGGAATCGAGTGTGTTTGTGTTGTCCACTAGACAACTGTTGTCTCACCAATTTGGAGATGGGCTGCTAGTGTTTCCCTGAAGGTGATTTTGGGAACCACAACAGAGGTGTCAGCCACCCTAAAGCCTGTGGCCACTGTTGTGTTGTATGTCTATACCCAGTGTAATATTTTTAAGCACAAGCTCTGGTAAGGCTCACGCTTCCAAAGATCACTCTTTTTTCAGTTTTTTTTTGTGTGTGTGTCACTGGCCTTTCATGAGTTGTGGCATAGAGTGATTTATCCTCTACACTCCCTTATATGGCTTCCTATTACCTCCCAATACATTCAAAAGCTCTAAAAGCAACAATGAAAGAGAGAAGAGTCAAAAACCCCAAACTTTCAATATTGTGACTCCAGTTTAACCCAAAGGGGGGCAGGGCGTAAATCTGAGCAGTTTTTTAGACTCTCTGCATATGGTTTCCTATTACCTCCCAAGACATTTCAAGGCTCTACATGCAACGGATAAGAAGATAATATGGGGTTCTGATGAAATTAAGCTTTCTCATTACTACCTAGTATAAGACTGCTCATAACTCACTCAAATTTGGTCCAATCCCTCCGAAAATTAAAACAACTTGAGATTTCGACAGTACTGACATATTTGTAAAATAAGAACATTCTGCTATTAATAGCTTTGGCTGAGTTGTGATGACAAGCCGGTGTATAAATCTCAAAGGTCAGGTTTTAGCATGTGCAAAAATTTTCCCACACCTAGGATACAAAAGTGCCAAAAAAGGTCAGAATCAACCCACTAATAAGGGAGATATTGAAAAGACAAGATAATGCAGCGGAAGGGAAACTCGGCATGAAAACAAATAAGCGACCTTTTTAAAGGACGCTTAATAACATAAAAAAAAAAAAACAAGAAAAAAATGACAGCATGCTTGGAGTTCCTTATGTTCAAAAGGGGAAGGTTTTCAAAGGGAAAGCCCAAAGTCTATGTATAATAAGGAAGTAGTTTTAAAGTGTTGAACTGATACAGACATCCTCTAAGGTGCCAAAGTCCAAAACGGGATAGTCCAGTTACCAGTAAGAGACTGTCTCCATGTTAGATTAAGAAAACGTTTGTTGCTAAAATATTAACAAAGCAGAGGATAGCGAGTAAAAAGACGAGGATCTGTCTGAAAAGAGGAGTCTTTGGAGGACTAACTGTGTGTCGTGTGATCTAACAATCCGGGTGAATTTATTCCATTGGACAGGTGCAGCAACTAGAGCCAGTACCGATCCGGAAAAAATGTCACAATGGTAAGCTTTCAAGGGTGGAGGAAAGGAGTGCATACTAACTGGTCAAGCACTGACAACCACCAGGTATCCACAGGTCATGTTGAGAGAACATGCTATTGATGTAAAAGGCCCACTAAAGACAAGACATTTAATCCTACTTAAAGGGGAATTTTCAGAGGTCAACTTTAGCTTATAGTTAATGGCTTTGGGTTTTTTGGTGTGTGTTTGATTATTAGTCAATCACCACTACTTGCACAGTTATACAATCCTATCACTAATACAGTGAGGAGCACTTAACAGACTTTATAGACAGTACCATATTAATCACATTGTTTCTAGTCTTCCATAAGGCTCGATATTAAAAACCACTCATAAGAAACATTTTTTTTTCTTATTTTATTTTTGTTAACATACAACATATACAAGACAACAATTGTTACAAATAAAAACACAAGAACACAGGACAATGTACACTTAGAAAAAAAATTATTACACTATTTATAGAAACAAAATCATTGTCAAATACAAGAACAGTATCCATATATTATACAAAATTTTATAAAACTAAGAAGTAAAAATTTGTGAAAAGTGTCCCCATATTTTAGTAAAGTTTATGGTCTTTAATTCCAATTTGGCAACATATTCCTGTTCAAAATATATTTTTTTAAAGACGTTACAAAAATTTGAATAATTTGGAATTTGATTTAACTTTGACTTTCGAAAAATATATAATTTAGCTGCAAGGTAGACAGTATTTAAAGGAATGGCATCAACCTTTGTTAAGAGGTTTCCTAGTATTATAGTTGATGGGTCTATTGCAAGGTCAATTCCAAGTATGAGTTGCATGTTGGTTTTTAATTCAGACCAAAAATTTTGTACATTTTTACACTGTACAAAAAGATGCAATATAGTTTCATTGTATTCTTTGCAAAAACTGCATTTACCATCATCATGTCTATTAATTTTAAACAATAAATCATTTGTACCTAGTATTCTGTACAACACTTTGTACTGCATCCAAATTAAGTCATTGTCTTTTATTGTCTTAAAACATACTTGAAATATCCGTTTCCACATGTCTGTACAAATCGTAATACCCAAAGTTTGTTCCCAGAATGAAAAGTAGGTGGTATCATGTACCATGTTTTGGTTAGCCAATATTTTCTAGAAATCTTGATTTCCTTTCTGTGATTTGCTAATGATTTTTATTTGAATTGGGAGAGTAGGTTTTTTATGTATTTTAGAAGCATCCTTTTGCTTACTTAAGTAATTTTTGACACAGGTAATGACTCTGTGATGCTCCAAAAAATTGGTTCTTATGTGATACACTGTTTTCAAATCATTCTGGGATATGAACTTTCCATTTCCAAAAACAATGTCTGCAATCGATATAATGCCATTATTATACCAATCGGGTAGAAAAAGATTTGCCTTGGATACCATTGGATTATTCCAAAGAGGCCTAGAAAGAGCATCGCTTACATTATTAATTGGAATACTATCAATAAGTTTACTCCAACAGTATAGAGTTTCAGACCAGAATTCAGAATTTATTTGTTGTTTTTCTAGCCATGTTTAGACTATAATATGACCCAAATAAAACAGTCTTTTGGATTGATCCTAGATACATTTTTGCCAATTTAGCCCATGGTGTTTCAGAGTTATCATATAGTCTTCGTATCCAAGTCACCTTAATAGCAGATATAAAATTACTAAGATCTATCATGTTTAGTCCACCATCAAAATAATGTTTTGATAAAGTTTTTCTTCATTTACCTTGTCTGGTTTTCCGCTCCAGATAAAATTATAAAACATTGTTTCTAACTGTTTCAATATATTCTTTCCCGGTGAAGGCAATGATGTGAACAAATGATTAAGCTTGGACAAGGCCAAACTTTTTATCACTGTTATTCTACCAATTGGAGTTAGGTATCTATGACTCCAAAGGTTGAAAAGTTTCTCAAGACTTTTAATAGTGGAAAGATAGTTTAACTCAATCATATTTGTTAAATCCACAGAAAAGTAAAATTGCTAGCACCCCATACTAATTCTTTTCCCACATCAAATTTATCTTTTGAATTTCTTTTTTTGCCTATCCAGACTAATTTAGTTTTATCCATATTTATCCTTAAACCCGACATATTACCAAACACCTCTAACACATTAAGAGCAGCTAACAAAGTATTTTTGCTTCCATCCAAAATTAAAGTTGTATCGTCGGCAAACTGTGTGATCTTAAACTCATTGCCATTCACTGAAATTCCTTTTAAACATTTGTCATTTATGATTAAAAGATACATTATTTGGGCGCACAGGATAAACAGGTAAGCCGATATGGGATCTCCCTGTCTGCATCCCCGTTCTATACTAAAAAATTCAGATAGTGTGCCACACTGTAGAATTGCAGCAGACACATTATTATTGAGCACTTTTATCCATTTACAAAAACTGTCTTTGAAACCAAAAATGGATAGAATAGAGTAAAGCAATTTCCATGAAACAGAATCGAATGCCTTTTGGAAGTCAATTAGCATGAGCAACCCTGGTATTTTATTACAGTTTGTATAATGAATAATGTCATAGATTAAACGCGTATTTTCACCAATGAAGCGGTTGCTCATAAAACCTGATTGTGTCTTTGAGATGATATTAGGCAAAACAGTTCGCAACCTTGCAGCCAGAGCAGATGAAGAAATCTTGTATACTACAGACAAGAGCGAAATAGGTCTCCAATTTTTTAGAAATTGTCTAGGTTTGTCCCCTTTAGGGAGACCAGAAATAATACATTGTCTAAGAGAGATTGACAGTTGTCCTGTGTTATAACCATTATTTAGCGATCTTAATACAAAAAACTTCAACTTAGCCCAAAAAACCTTGAAAAATTCAGCAGGAAAGCCATCTATACCAGGACATTTTTGGTTTTTCATAGCTTTAAAAGCTTTACTTATTTCATTGATTGTAAGATAGCCCTCTAAGGAGTTAACATCGTTTTCTGAAAGGTTTTTAAAGCCAGATAAAGACTGTAGATCATTGATATTACAGTCCAATAATCAAAAGTCTTTACTTTTAAATAGATTTTGATAATATTATTTTAATTTATTCAAAATCGCTTTTTGAGATGTTATAACATTTCCATCATCATCTACAACTCTTTTAACTGTTTTTTCCATATAATAAAACTTTACTAGTGAACAGAAATACTTTGAAGGTTTTTCACCTTCACTAAGCCACTGGGCACGAGATCTAATCATAATACCATTGAGTTTGTCTTTACGTATATTTTCTAATTCTTTTTTTTTTTAATTCCAAGTGTTTAAGGTTTGTGGAGTCAAAATCTTTTTCCATATTTTCAATCACTTGTATTAAAGTTTGCTCTCTCTGAATTGTTTTCTTTTTTAAAGCAGATGCATATCGTATGGTTTCACCACGAATTTGAAGTAATAATATTTCTAAGAAATCACTATCAGGGATAGTAAATTCAATATGAGAGTCGTGTAAAGTCGTTATAATATCTGGATTATAAACTGCTATTGCATAGCATAATTTTTCTCGGTCTATAATATTATTTTGCAAATTTAATAAGTAAATTAAATTTTTATAAGTTAATACCCTATCCAATGGACAATTGCTTTACCGGTCGGCGCGACCGGTCCCGCCAAACGTCAGAAAAAGACGTCCTGTATATACTACCGGCAGGACCGGTCACAGAGTGTGCATTCGCCAGGTGGCGCAAGGTACTTCATTTCCTGTTTACCTATTGACGTCATAGCATCTTTTTCGTGTCTAATCCTAGTAAGACCCCTAGTAAGCTGATAGCGGGGCCGGTTGGGTGGGCCTTGCCTGTCCATTGGATAGGGTATTAACTTATAAAAATTTAATTTACTTATTAAATTTGCAATTTTATTGCGTTAATACATCCTATCCAATGGACAATTGCTGAATAACTACCACTTGGTAGGCGGGTAAGCAGCTAGGGACTTATGTGAACTCATAACAACAAATTTGAACAGGCCCATTTGACCTAGGGTCAGAGAACCCTGAAAGGTCAGGGTCGGCCACTAACTCACCGGTTAACCGGGAGCCTACCGACGTTGCCCCCCCCCCCCTTTTTCTTTCCTTCCAGAGATGGTCTGAGGAGGGAAAGACAGAGAGAGAGAGGAGCTGAGTTCAGTCCCAGAAGAAATAAACTTCCCAAAGGAAGCAAGTCACAGTTTTTGTTTTTTTTTTGTTTTTTTTTGAAAATATATGTACACTCAACATATTTACATTATGTACATATCTAACATATTTACAATATGTACATATTTATATATATACAACATCCCCTCACTTCTGGGCCTGGTGGTGCACCTGCTGGCCAGCCACTACAGGTCCCAGGTGGAAAAGCTCTGAGTCAGCCCAGGCAACATCCTTCAAATAGAATTGGGTGAAGGTGTTGTGAGATTTCCAGTAGCAGGCTGACAAGATCCCTGATTGGAAGGCCTTAGAAGCAGCAAAGGCCCTAACATCATGGGCTTTAACCTGATGTAAGGTGAGGGCCTCCTGGTCAGAGAGCTCATAGCACAGAACCACAGTCTGTTTGATCCATGAGGAGATGGTGGCAGGTGAGATGTCTTTATCGAAACCCTTCTTGAAGGAGACAAAGACTAACTCCTTATTCTGCCTGAGGTCTGCAGTCCTGTCCAAGTAGTAGCGCAGGGCTCTAACTGGACATAGGGACCTGTCACCCTTGAGTGACCTATCCAGAGATGGTGCCAGGGCTGGGATGACCACTGGCGCCACACTATCTGGACCTTCCTTAGCCAGCTGGTTCTTGGATAGGAAGCTGGGTGAGGGGTACAAAGACACCTTAGACCAGTCTGACTGGTGTCTGATGTTCTTATGTAACCAAGCATGGATCTCACTCCTGCGTTTACCTGAACCCAAGGCCAGCAAGAAAACAGTCTTGAAAGTCAAATGTTTTAAGGAGGACTCTTTCAGGGGTTCAAAAGGAGCCTTTGTGAGCTGATGTAAAACCAGTGAAAGGTTCCAGGAGGGGATGCCCCTCCTGCCTTTAGGTCTGTCTCTATGGAAACTATCCAGGAGACGAGTGAGATTCTCATCTTTGCTGACATTAATGGTGGAATTGCCCAGTTTGTCAGCAATGGCGGATCTGTAGCCATCAATAGTGCCTGGTTGTAACTTCTTGTCCTGAAACAAGTGCAGGAGGAAGTCAGCAATGGCTTTCAGAGGTGGTGCCCTGAAGTCCACCTGATTACTGAGGCACCACTTTGTAAAAATGGTCCACTTTGCCTCATAGACAGATCTGGTTGATCTTCTTTGAGGAGCCTCAATTCGTGCTGCCACTGCCTCAGAGAAGCCTTGCTCCTTGATTGCTGAGGCTCTAGGAGCCAGGCATGTAGGTTCAGATTCGACAGGTTCCTGTGAAGGACCTGGTTGAATGGCTGAGACACTAGGTTGGGTAGGTTGGGCAGACACAGTGGGATCTGGCTTGACATTGCTACCAGGTCCCAAAACCAGGGCATGTTGGGCCACCCTGGGGCAATCAGAATTATTCTGTTGCAGGGGTAGTCCTGGAGCTTCTCCACCACTTTGCCCAAGATGGCTGCCAGTGGGAAGGCGTATGGGTCCAGGTCCTCCCAGGAGAGACTGAGTGCATCCACTGCCCAAGCCTGGGGGTCTGGCACCGGTGACACAAACTGAGGCAGTTTGTTGTTGAACCTGGTGGCAAACAGGTCCACTTGTGGCTGGTGCCACCTTGCGCATACAGCTTGGAATACTGCTGGATGAAGTGACCACTCTGTTTGAATGGTCTGGCCAAGTCTGGATAGCTTGTCTGCTATCACGTTCAGCCGGCCAGGGATGTGACGTGCCCTGAGGGTTACCTGCTGTCTGGTGCACCAGGACAGGATTCTCCACAGTAGGGCACACAGTGACCCTGACTTCATCCCCCCTTCTTTGTTGATATAGGCAACCACTGTTGTGTTGTCTGTAGCTATCAACACAGTCTTGTTGCAGACCAGGGTTCGAAACTCCTTTAGCGCTAGAAAAACTGCTTTTAGCTCTAAGTGGTTTATGTGCAACTTGCTTTCTGGAAGGGACCAAGTTCCCCTTGCAGTGTGGTCGTCCAAGTGAGCGCCCCACCCTTCGTTTGATGCGTCTGTAAAGATCTGCAGAGCATGTTTTAGAGGGTGTAATGGTTGACCTAGTAGCACATTGCTTTCCTCCAGCCACCACCTTAGATGAGGGTGGAGGGACTTAGGGACCGGGATCACCTTTTCCAGTGACTCTGGGACCCTCCAATTGTTTTTCAAGTGCCACTGTATGGGTCTCATGTGGAGTCGCCCTAAGTGGACTTGTTTTTCTGTTGCTGTGAGGAGACCTATGAGGGACATGAATTTCCGGACCGGACATACCGGATCCGACATCATTGATCTGATCTTGTCTGTCAAGGCCTGCCAACGTTCTTCTGTTGGTCTGACCTTGCCCTCTTTCAGGTCGAACTGGTAACCTACGAAGTTGAAGACCTGTTTGGGTGCCAGTTCTGACTTTTCTTTGTTCACCAGCCACCCTAGCTCCTGACAAAGTGTGACCAGGGTTTGAGTATGCTGGAGACAGGTATGGAGGGTAGAGGCTCTCACCAGCCAGTCGTCTAGGTACTGGTGGATCCTTATACCCTTCTGAAGGGCCATGAGTTTGACCTCTTTGGCCACCACTGTGAACTCCATGGGAGCCGTGGAAAGGCCAAAGGGAAGGGCTTTGAACTGATAGGACCGACCCTGGAGGTGAAAACGCATGTACTTCCTGGACTGACTGTGAATAGGTATATGGAAGTATGCATCTTTTAAATCTATGGATGTGACCCACTCCCCTACTTGGAGGGAGGTTCTTATGGTCTCTGGGGTCTCCATCTTGAACGACCCTGTGTTTAAAAAGGTGTTCAAGGTGCTCAGGTCTAGGATGGGTCTCCACCGGTTGTTGGGTTTGGGTACCAAAAATAGCCGGTTGTAAAACCCCAATGAATTTGGATTGTCCACCGGTTCGACTGCATTTTTGTTTATCAGCTGATACAGTGCCTCTATAAGGAAGGACTGTTTGGTTGGATTGTGGTAGTTGCTTATTACAGTCGGTGACCTTGTCAAGTGGGGTCTGAACCTGAAGGGGAGAGTGTAACCCTCCCGCAGTATGTTTACCACTTTTGGACTTGAACCCAGGGTTTCCCATTTCTGCCAACACTGGTTTAACCTCGCCCCTACAGGGGGATCTAAAACAGCATGTTGGGCATTGGTGACAAGCTTTACAGAAGGTAATTGACCTACACAAGAAACATCTTTCACATATTTTATTTCTGTGTACAATTGACATATATTGGGATTTACACCTTTCCTTTGTGGCAACCCGGTGACAATATGAGCATTTGCAACATGAGAGTCTACATTTAAAGTCAATAATTGTCATTTATGCTTCTTAAACCCTTTGGCCGGCTTCTGGTTGAAGTTTGAGGCTTTACCCCCACCTTTCTGACCAGTTTGCCGGTCTCTGATTTGTTTCCAAGCCGGTGTAGTGGGTTTCCGGTCTGGCTGGTGTGAAGGTTTAGTACTGGAGGGAACGTACGGATGAAAACGTCCGGGTTTCCTCTGTGTGTTACCCATAGAACGCCTCTCCTCACTACGGGAAATCTCATCTTCTGCCTTGACCAGTAAGCTGTCTGGGAACAGTGAGAGTAAGTGGACTGGAGATGTACGCAAGGCAGCTAAGGTGTCAGGTTTAACTCCACCACGGATAAACTCCAGATAGCTATCCCGACGTGCCAGAGTGAGGTTGGCCATGCTGATGAAAACTCCCTCTGAGAGATCCTGCATGGTGCGTTGCATAGCTTGGGAGATTGACCGGTTAAAGGTCACCAGATATTCAAGTTCTTCAATAGCTTGCTGTGGTCTCTCAGCACTCTTGCCCTTTGATGAATCTGACCGGAGAGACTTCAGCTGGGTAACCATTGAATCCTGCACTTTTTTTTTAGTAAGGCATCTAGATAAACCAGCAGCGTGATTACACATCACGGATTGTTCCCTGAACGCCTTCTCCCACCTTCTAAGGGCATCTTGGCTGAATGTACGGGAAGCTGGAGTAGAAGGTAAACTTCTTTTTGTGACCCTAGAGAACATGCTGTTCAGCTTTGCCGGTTCCGGAGACCAGTGGGATACAGCCTGGGTAGACGCGTCGCCCTTCTTAACTGCTTGCATTTCGTACCACTTGGAAGAACGTGGAGTCTTTACAAACTGGTCACGTAGCAGTCCACTGGTTTCAGAATTTCTAGCTGGATAACCTTCAGCAATAGTTACATTCAGTTTCTCCAGTTTTTCGCAAAGCCATTCATCAACCGGCAATTTAACTGACACTTTACCGGTAGTCTTCACTCTAGAACCGGCAAAGGGATTATCATCCATAGAGGCAGCTGAGTTGTCATAATCCGGGATGTGATGCCAGTTCATGAAACTTCTAACCCCTCTAATAGTTTCCCTGTAATTGGCGTCTTCAGAGAGGTCCTGATCTGTAGCTGTGTCCGGTAAATCACCCTGGCAGTGAATACTAGCCGGAGATGACGGTTCCCCATCCAACTCAGCCTCACTATCAGATTGCCAAGCAACGTCAGATTCCTGGCCAATGGGAGGCGACTGGTTATGCAGCGTAGTTTCAACACCGGCAGGTAGAATCTCAGGACCCGCACCAGGAGCCTATGAAGGCTGGGTGGCCGTCCCTGCACCGGGAACCAGTAAAGGTTGGGTGGCTAACACTGTAGAGATACCGGGGCCCTGAACAGGGTGGGTAGCACTCTCAACACCATCTCTCTCAGCCTCAGTACCGGGAACCCCCAGCGGAGGTTGGGTAGCCATCAACTGCGTAGCAACGTCACCAGTGCCCTCAGAAGACATAACACTAGTAGAAGCACCCGGATCAAAGAAAGGGTGTTCTCTGGGCACCACAGAGGCAGAGGTCACCGGTCTCACCGGAACAGCAAAGGATTGGTTAATCAGCATAGCTTCTAGACGTGAAAATCTCTCACTCCACTTGTCATCAAGGGACTTGAGGTCGTCTGAAGTAGGTTTGCTGCTATGCTTCCGTTTACTCGACCTTGGGGAGCCATCAGAACACTTCTTCTTTGGAGTAGAATCAACAGGGGAGGACTTGTCACAGCTAACCCGTCCCAACAGTGTAACTTCTGAAGGGTCCACGAGAGTGGGGGTCGTGCTTGCATTACCTTCAGCCCTCTTCTGCTCAGAACGTTCTTTCCTTTCCTTGTAGGTCAGAGTTGCTAACTGATGGATCTGCGCAGGCGTAAAAGACTTACAGATCTGGCAATCCAGCTTTTTTACACAGGGGTCGTCTCCCACCCCCTTGTCACGACAACGCGCGCATTTCTGGTGGTTGTCGAAAAGGGCCATAACGTGCCCGCAAGAACCTCGTTTCTGTCCAGGAGACGACATAATGATCAGTAACGTTGTAGAATTACTCCGTACTAATAAAAAAACAAGAAACTTGGAAGAGTTTGTTGTAAAACTTCAAAAACGTATCTCTGAAGAAAATCTTCTGCACACTCTTTCGCGCCAAACGAAAAAGATGCTATGACGTCAATAGGTAAACAGGAAATGAAGTACCTTGCGCCACCTGGCGAATGCACACTCTGTGACCGGTCCTGCCGGTAGTATGTACAGGACGTCTTTTTCTGACGTTTGGCGGGACCGGTCGCGCCGACCGGTAAAGCAATTGTCCATTGGATAGGATGTATTAACGCAATAAAAAATATTAATTAGATATTCTTTGTCTTTTAATAATGAACAATTAAATTTCCACAAACCTCTACCACGCTGAAATTTACAAAAAGTCATAAGCAATTCTATAAAAGAGTGATCCGGCCGGTATCCTGGTTTGACATAACATTTGTCAATTAGATCTGTTAAGTAATCTGATAAGAAACATGACGCATGTTGTAACTTCAAATTTTTCTTTAAATGATCCAGATCTGAATTAAGCAAAACTTTTAATAATATTGGGGTCTTATTTTCACTCAAGGTGGGGTCAAGCCATGGCTCGGATCTCCTCAAAAATTACCAAGATCAACATCAGGACTTCACAATAATTTTACTCGAGAGGAATGTATATCACCTGACAACTGGTAAATTCAACTAATATTTAATATGTATAAAATACAAATAATACAGATTTTATTACTAAAATAAAGTATTGTAATGGTTATTTCAACTTATAGGAAAATCTATCAACAAATTATTTTGATGCACAATATAAAAGACTGGATATATGCATTTAACCTAAACAAGCACTAGTTTGCCATTACTAGCCATCCACTGTGAAAATGTGAGAGGATAACCATTCACTGAACTGACAGGGACGTTAAAGAGCCACGTCATCTGGGAAATATCTGACTTCTGCTTTAAAAATATGTTATAATCAATCTTAATAATGGAAATAAATAATAATGATACATAATAATGATATAAATAAAGACAACAATTTTGTATTTAGTTGGTCACAAAGGTCGTCTGACATAATGGAGTCTGGCCTAGCAGTGCTTGTCACTTATCTTGCTGTCTTTCTGATTATATCTCTACAGCAATGAATACATAATGTTTCATCGGTATTGTGACTGCTAAGAAGACTATGCATTACGTATCACGATCAGTTCTCTGATAGACCTAATCTGCAGTCTCGAGTGCTGGACACTACAAACTGCTATAAACTATCAAGTCAATGAGTCATCACAACTGTTAATCATCATCATCACGTTTCATGATTACAAATCTTCCTCCACCAATGTACTTATATTTTCTGGGCACAAATAAAGTATAGACACTTAACTGTCAGAAGAATATCTACATGCCATGATTAACATATTTTTATGTAAAACTGCCACACTTACTGTGATCCATAAATGACTTGCTGTAAGATTATGTGTCTATGCATTGTTAAATCACCCTTCAAACCTGTCCGATCAGTAGAATGTAATGCATCAACCACAATGTTTCTTTTTGTGTGTAACCTATGCTAAAAGTCTGTTCACGCTTTTCATAGTCACACTCTGATATAAAAAAATCCATTTTTTTTTTTTTTTTTTTTGAAAATCAATGAACTTATGGGATATTTTCTTAATAGTTACTACTATGGTTCCTGGGTTACTATTGTTGTTGCCATGGTACTTAACTTGCTACTGTAGTTGCTACAGCATCTGGCTAACTGTTGTAGTTGTTTTGGTACTTGACTTACTGATGTAAATGCTATAGCACCTGATTTACTATTATAGTAGTTATTATAGCACCTGGCTTACTATTGTATTGTCATATAACCTGAGTCACTATTGTAGTTGCTATGGTGCCTGGCTTACTGCTATAGTTGCTATGGTGCCTGGCTTAGTTTGTACTTGCTATGGTGCCTGGGTTACTATTGTGGTTATCATGTTGCCTAACTTACAATTACAGCTATGATGTTGTCTGTCTTACTATTACAATGGCTATAGCACCTGGTTTACTATTTCATTGTGATGGTACCTGTCTTACTATTGTAGTTGTTATGACGCATGGCTTACCATTGTATTGTCATGGTTTTGACTCACTATTGTGGTTGTTACGGTGCCTGGCTTACTAGTGTAGCTGCTAACGTACCTGACTTGGTGAATAGTAGTTGTTATGGTACCTGACCTATTGTAGTTTTTGTGGTGCCTGCCTTACTATTGCAACTGTTATAGTCCTTAACTTATAACTGTTGCAGTTATTACGGTGCCTGACTTACCATTGGAGTTGCAACTACCTGATGCCAGAAACACTCTTTTTGAAAAGCCAGAGACATTGCTCACAATGGATAACAGGCCACTTACTATGACTGATGTAATTTGTTCACTACTTGGAATCTGCACATTACTGGATGAGCCAAACAAATACGCCTCTCCTCCCTGCTTTGTGAAGTTTGAAAATCTACAAGGGAAAAATAGCGAGAAAAAAATCAATATGTACTGGTTATTTACCACAGATAAAATAAAAACAAATAATACAAACAAAGCTGTTGTTTGCCTCGATAATTAAACATTGCAAGCTTTACAGTTTCTTTAATGATTACGGATGAATACTTCTGTGTTATGTGCCTCAGAAATGTCTAGCACAGAGATATAGTGATTTAGCTAGGTAAGTCAAACATGGATACTCTTGTGGTACTTTTGTGATGAAGTACCAGGAAAGTCTAGAGACATCACTCTCAATGGATAAAAACAGCTGTCATAGTGTGGCATATAAAGGTGCCTTTTCAGGTATATGTGAATGGTGCATAACTTATTATTCCCTTAGTCCACTTAAAGCTAATTCTGATAACTTATAGTTTGTGTTGTGTAATAATCTTAGCAGGTTTTGACCAAAAAAAAACAAATAAATAAACACTGGGTACTAGTCAATACTGAGGGTTTCTTATGGGGAAAAAATTGGTATGATTAAAATCACAATTACTGAGATACTGGCCAAATCATGCCATGAACAGGTATGTACCAGATAAGATTTAAAATGCATGTTATCAACTTATCATGTGAGGCCAAATGAAATTTCTTTCACTCAAAGTATCAAAGAGTTTTGTTATCACTTTATCAGATAATGAACATTGCGGTAGTACTTGAGTGCAGCAAATTTTTCGATTCTGAAGTTGATAATCAATCATAATAAACAGTGTTCAACAGCAATGTTTACAAATACATCAAGGCATCACAGAAATACTTATACTTCAGCAAGAATTCAGAATAACTGGCTAAATTGCAATGGAAACTGCTAAGTAGCTGAAATTTGCTTCTACGTAAAAGTAAATTCTACTTATTACAGCTCTACACAGTAACATTCAAATGTACCATAAAGTTTCATTATCATAATTATTGTGGTTCAATTAAATGCCACTCTTTAAACTTGCAATAGAAATCAACCAAAATTACATAAATTCCCCAAAACAGGTGAAGGTCCGGGTCTACAGGTGTGGGATAACAATTAAAGTCAAGGCCATATCATGAAATACAGAAGCAAGGTTACAGTTCGCACGGGATCAAGTAATACCCATGCAGCATGAATATATAAGATTTCAGAACATTGCTTTACCCACCTCGGGGACAACATGGCCCTGTAGACTGTTAAGACTAAAGGGGATATTAAGGGACACCCCATTGTGCCATTTTCAATAACGCTTGATAAATTAAAATATATTACATTAATTGCAATCAGGAATAGATAAACTGATAACAAATATGCATGCATGCATATTAGTCAACCCATATTTTCCAGTTCATTTGTTTTACATCAAAAGCAATTTACAGCATCATGTACAACATGTTTTATTTGCCCAAGTGTTATCTGTTTTCATCAATCATCTGTCATATAATTCAGATATAAACAATAACACTTGCCTAATAAAAGACAGACACACAACGCGTACAAAAGAACAAAGACAAACAAAAACAAATATTTACAATTGAAACAATGTAAACAATTTATGGAAATAAGTCAACCTTATCATGTCAATTATTTTCCAAAAGTATTTAGCACTATATATAAGTATAATATTTTTTAAGAATTGATGATTAGGTTCATTAATGCAAATAAAAGTAGGAATTCTTTTTTTTTTTTTTGTATTAATATTATTCAGTACAACTAATTTGGACTCCAAGAATCACAGAAACTACGAGAAGTATACAGCATTATATTCACTGTTTTAGCTTGAACATTCAAAAACGATTTTCCAATTAAAAATTTCAGAATTTATTACATGCAGATTTTGATCTTCACAGTAAAAACCAAAATAAATTTTACATAATGTGAATTTAAAATCCAGTTTTGATACATAGCTTCATCATTCTAAAAACTTTTCCCAAATGTAGACCTGTCAATACAATACATGTAAAATAAATCATGTTGTATTTGTACTTCTTTGCACTTGTAGATACATCTGCAGCTCTACAAGAGGTACATTATTGAACTTTACATTATTTTCATATTTTTATTAAGATTTTCTGTGTAATTTGGAATCACTTTTAAAATTTTGTACTGAAGGCTTTTATAAATAGGTTCCACTGAAAATTTCAATGGTAGTGAGAAAATTCTTTCCAAATGTTTTATTCCAACAAAAAAAGGAGAAGTCCATGGTCTTCCTTTATTTTTATTTTTAATCATATCAGACCACATCAGAAGATTCCTTGTCCATGATTTCCTAAAGGTTGGTTTTACAGCCCAAACAGCTAAGTGGCGTAGAAATAAATGAGTTATAAGCACTTTTACATAGGTCAACCCTCACTTGACCTGGAAGGAGGAGCCCAAGGTCAAATCTGACCACATCAGAAGATTCCCAGCCCATGGTTTCCTACAGGTTGGTTTCACATCCCAAAAATCTAGGACCAATAATAAGCAAGTTATAAGCATTTCAAATCTGAACACAACAGAAGATTCCTAGCCCATGGTTTCCTAAAAGTTGGTTTCACATTGCAACCCTCTAGGACCAATAATAAGCAAGTTATAAGCACTTTAAAGTTAAGCTACCCTCGTTAGACCTTGAAGGAGAGGCCCAAGGTCAAATCTGACCACATCAGAGGATTCCCAACCCATTATTACCTTAGGTTGGTTTGATATTCCAAACCTCTAGGACCAATTATAAGTGAGTTATAAGCACTTTTAAATGTGGCTACCATTATTTGACCTTGAAGAAGGGGAAGAAGAGGGTCAAATGTGACCACATCAGAAGACTCCCTGCCCATGATTTCCTACAGGTTGGTTTTACATCCCAAAACTCTAGGACTAATAATAAGCAAGTTATAAACACTATGAAGTCTGGCTCTCATCATTTGACCTTGAAGGAGGCACCCAAGGTCAAACACTACCACATCAGAAGACTCCCAGCCCATGATTTCCTACAGGTTGGTTTCACATCCCAAACCTCAAGGACCAATAAAAAAATAGAGTTTTAAGCACATTTAAGTTTGACTATCCTGGTTTCACCTTTAAGAAGGAGCCCAAGGTCAATTCTGACCACATCAGAAGATTTCCAACCCAGGATTTTCAATAGGTTGGTCTGACATCTAAAAAATCTAGCACTAATAATAAGCTAGCTATAAGCACTTTTAAGTTTGGCTCTTCTGGTTTGACCTTGAAGCAGGGGTCCAAGGTCAAATCTGACCACATCAGAAGATTCCCAGACCATGATTTCCTATAGGTTGGCTTCACATGCCAAACATCTAGGATATAGGCACTTATATAGTCCACTATGTTGGGTACTTTGGAACATATTCTTTGGATGACCATGAATGAAGAGCTTCAAGGTCAGATGTCGGCATGCTTGTAAAGTACATAAATATATGTTAAACCCTTCATCTATGAAGAGATTGAACCTTCTAATTATGAGAACCAGCCAGTTGAAAAAGGTAGATGGTTTTCAAAGAAATGCCCAGGCAACCATATTGTTTTTCAGAACGAGATTTATTTCAGTCATAGAGTAGTTTACCTCTCAATGAAGATATCCTGCAGATATAGTGAAGCTAGCTGGTCTAGTTGTCCACTGAGAATGTTAACGTAGAAAATCTCTCTATGCACAGCAGTGGCGGCATGCCGAACACTAAACCAAAGTATCCACCAGATGCTTCTGGTGGATACAATTACCAAACAGCATTATTTTAAGTTTATTTTAAAATTTAACAGATGGGTGATATTTTAGAAATACACAGTAAAATGGCATACATACTTGCTGAAGGGTTTTCGCACAGTTCCAAACTTATCTGCTTCTTTGTTTTTGTCTGATTTCTTGTTGTTTGTCGTTGATCCTGACCCATAATCCTAAGGTCAAGGTTAGAAAAAGGGCAAAACAAATATAGAGGTCATGCAAGCTAAAGACGGGGTTATATGGAGTGCAAATGTAACAGAGCATTAAGCACAATACAAAGCTGCTGTGATCACCTTATTAAAAGAACGTAAAGACGTTAGTTCTGACTGGGTGTAATAAGTTTTAGTCTGCACATATTTTCAGCTGACAATGATTGGTGTGTATTTTGGTTTGGCCAAAGGTTTGCACCCTTTGAAAAGATTTTCATCAGATGAGTTTCCAGAAAGATTTTGGTATATTGCTTAACAAAAATTGGCCAGACGTGCCTGAAATTTTCCTGACCAATTCACGTCAGATCAGATCCACTAGAAATCTGGTGAAAAGAAGTGAATACAAAGTGTGACCTATTTATCAGACAATAATTATAGCTGAAAGGAGGTGCAGGCTAAGTGAGTTGATTTCTTCAAAAAGAAAAAAAAAATAAATATAAAATATTTCAATGAAAAGTAGAATTCATGGTGTGGCAGAACTAGACAAGTATGATTTGAAAACATATTGAAGCTCTAACAGTTAACAATTTTGTCTTTTTTAATTACTATTTTTTATTTCTTTCCAAAAATGAACTCACTTTGAAAGCTCTTAAGCCCACCTGTCTGCTGGAATTTTATTGAAAATACAGATGTTGTCATGTTGATGGCCATGTTTTATTTTAAACTTTTTACAATTAACTGATTTAAGTGCAAAATATTTGACTTTGTTGTTCTGAGCACCTGGCAACTGTATCGAAACATGAGCTGTGCAGAAACTGAATAAATTTTAATTTTTTCAAAATTTACCAGAAATTTATTTTCGCACATGATCAGATTGAACACATAATGGGGTTGCTCGATTGTCATGCATTGGACACCAAAGATAAAGGCTGGCTATACACATCAAATTGATGTAACACAATCTGATATAGTAAGTTCAGATACACATTCTCTTCAAAGTGAAGAAAATTGAGAGAGAAAAATCAATATCAGACCACAAAAACAAGAAGCTGTGGTTATTTTTAACTTTGTTTTGTGACGACTCAAATAGTCAGGAGGTGTATAGCCAAGGTATGTCATATAACTTTCAACTATACTTTCACATTATCTCGTTTTGCGTCATCACTGGTACATACAGGCAAGAAGGAATGAAAAATGCGAGGGTTTTGGGCACTTTCATACAGAGTTCTGGACAATGTTAATTCCATACATTTGCCAGGAACATCGTGCTCACCATTTCAAATAGTTTGAACAAACTGCTGGTCACCTATAACTTTTGGTAGCAGTTCCTGATAGTTGCCATTCTAGTTGTAATTTTCTCAAGTTCCTAAATTCTTCTAGAAGGTTTAGCAAATTTGTGACACATTTGGAAACAAATCCTCAGCCGTTGTTTGAATTTTTACCAGACTCAGTTGGCTTCCCAACCATGTTGTAAAAAAATGGTCATACAACTTTTCTTTCTGTAGAGATCAAGTCTGTAATTGAAGGCCTCTGATTCAGAAGCAAATCTTAAAGCTAGTTTTTTTTTTTGTTTTGTTTTTTCTCATTGGTGACTTAAGTTTCCTACTCATTTTCTATAGGACCAAGAAACGAATATGTGTGAGTGATAAAACTCCAATACTATATTATACTATATTTGGCCATTCCTGGTCCCCCAACAAGCAGTCATCAACATACTGGAAATTTGAGCCCTCTGAACCACACCTTCTGCTTCCCATGTTTCTACAGGACTAGTTAGAGTGGCCTTTCGAGTTATAAATCAGCCAGCTCTTAAGATGACGTATGATAATGGAACTGGGGTACAGAGATTTAAAAAATGTACATGTATTTCACCTTATTTCATTTTAACTCCAGCTTTTTTGACTAAGTGGAGAGAATGTAACACTTGTTATTTCAGTAGGATATTTGGGGAGTATTTCCAACTGTAAATTGTTAAAACATATTTAGTTTTGAAAGTTCTAATAAAAAAATGTAGATGATTCTACAGCAAGAAAGACTTTCTTGAAAACACTGTAAGCATGATAAGATTTTTACAGAATATTTGTACACATAGCTTAAAATCATAATTGCATCATCTCTGATAAGAATCAATGAATCATGGTTTAAGTTTTGCACCTTTTTGTCTTTATAAAACAGTTATTATCACATCAATATGAGACTGGTACAATGCATCTCACATTTTTAAATTTGCACTATTTACTGTAACAGTAGATTACTCTGGATCAAAAATTTCCACCTATTACCATGATACTGCAGAACATACTGAGCACAATAATAGTATAAACTTAATTCTAATGTCTTCTGAATGATGATCTCAAAGATCCGGGGTTTTTTTTTGTAGTTACACTGCAAGTCTTATAACATGATATACTTTACAGAGATAATATAATATTAACGTCATCTTTCTTCCGCATACCAGTAAAAAATTTATGTAGTTTTAGCAACAGGGAAACTTTGTAATTGAATCCACACATCTAGTTACTTCATTAAAAATCAAACAGAGCTTACATGTCTGAATATGTTTACAATGTAAACAGTTTTGAACCATGCTTTTTACAGTTGAACTGGATAACTAATCTACAGTGAAATATTGGTAGGGGATGCACTTTACATATGAAATCTTTAAACTTTAATATTTCAAAACATAAACATCCCTCCGTATTAAAAATATACTTTAGAATACATCCCCAATAGAATTACCGCTAAAAAACAAAGTAAGAAAGTCAAAACAAAACATGGCAGTTTTATTTAAGAATTTCTTAAAATCTACAAAAATATGAGATAAAACTTAATACTTTCTTTAGATTTAAGGGTTTATTTTCTATCATTTTAAGTTGTCCTACAATTACATTCCTGACAATTGAGATTCAAGTTGTAAAGTATCTATTTAAGTTGCTTTTTTTAAATCTGTAATGATAGTCCCCCTCTTTAAAGAATCCACTGCCCCCAAGACACTTATAGGACAAAATACGGTAAGCATAATATTATACCACAAAGTACGTCACATTAATCTTTTCACTTTCTGAAATGATTTACTCTGTTAAATGAATTTGCCTTTTTTTTTTGGTTTTCAAGATAATGAATAGTGAATACATTATGTCATTATAGGAGTTAAACAGGTGGTGAATAGCAATATCTATTTCAGCCCAAATCAAAGTTGGGGTTTTACGTCCCATTCAACAGAGTACCTACTTCAGGTGAATACTATGATGGAAGAAGGTCCGAAAACCAACTACTTTAACTTAACCCAGATTTCCAGAAGACAGGTCGCATGCAAGTGGGGAAAAAGCCCTGGGCTCGTATTCACCAAACTTCCTTTGTTTTTTTATGTGAAAATTACCTTTGATAAGAGGAGCTTGAAACTCTATTACCCAAGAAAGTTTTATGGTTTGATTACATCAGAAAAACCCAACATAAAAGGAGTGGTGTGAACGCTCTTATCTATTTGGTAATGGTGGGGCGATGTTTGCAAACTTTGGTATTATTGCTTGCTGGCTCATTGCCGAGCAATGATCGGTAAAATTTAAATACAACCGATATTTCCTAAACTCATTTCTTTGTAGCCTTTTTGACAGATAAAAATCATATTTTTTGATAATTATGTACATATGTCAGTTAGCTATAAATGCAAAGTTATAAAGTAAACAGAAACGCCTTAAGGGCTTTCCCACTGTTGTCAAGGTCATCACAAAATCAGCCAATCACAAGAGAGTATACATTAAGCATGGTATGGAGTGTGGGAGACGTTTTTGGTTATAGTTGTAGTGATTTATGTCCATTCCCTTGTTTTTATTTAATCTTTAATTTTTTTTAGTCCGGTTTATACCTTTGATGCCATGATCAGCAATAATCAATCTTTGTTCACAAAATTCTGATACGAACATCACTGAGTAAAATTATGGCGATCTTCCAGCCCTACTATTTGGTAGAGTTGGTATTTTCATTTGCTACTAATATTATTACAAGCCTGCAAATTAACAAGCTAAAAGTGCAACTGCAATTGAACTAGACAATATACACCACACCATTGTCAAAACTGCCTTATATTAACAGCAGTGTGTGTCAATATTTCGACACTCTGCACTCTGGTGGACATAATCGCCTGTTAATTGCAAGTAACTTGACTGATGAAATGTTCATTACTGTAGTCATGGACTGAGTTAACTACAAATAGGTTAACTGTAAATATTCCAGGACAAACAAAATTACTGTTTTATGAACTCATACATAAAGTCAGCCTTAAGATAAAAATATGACAAGCCAAAATTCCTGAAAATTTTCGGAATTTTATTATAAAACAAGTAAATTTGTTTGTTTATCTGAATTACTTCATTATAGAAACATAATGATATGGGTGTAGAACTACATGTTTTACAGTGTGTTAGAAAGGAAGTCTTCCTTAGATACGCCATTTGTGTATTTTATGTATATCCTAGACTTTCCAACACAACTGTTTGGCAGTCAACAAAATATGTGATAGATATGGCTCTCTTACTGCACTTGTGATGCCTGTGGTGCCCTTACTTTTCCCTTAAAAGTGCAACTGTGCCTTGAGAAGGGGGGAAAGGAACGGCCGACAACCAAACTAACACAGCTTTGGGGACTTAAATGTTAGATACCATTTTCCTATCTTCCAAATCTTTGCTAAACTAATACATACAGTAATTTCTATGAAAGACAGCCCAGGAGGCGATGCACTTTGTATGCCAAAGGAAAAAAAACTACTTTGCCACGTGAATTAAACAACTACCTTCAAATGTTTTAAATGTTTCAACCAGTTCCCTTTCTCTAGTATTTTTCACACTTGTCCCTGCCAGTGCAACAGGTACTGAAAATATGGCTGAAGAAAATGATATTGCACTTTATTTTACTGCATGCTGTTAACTGTGGACAGTGACTAAAAAAAAAAATGTACGTGGCGATAATTATTTACGTTTTTATTAAGTTTTTGGTACATTTATTTTATATACAAGATCCAGATTGTACAGCTGTTGAACAATCAGTAACTGGGCCTTTCACTACTAAGTACTGTGTGCTATAATTTCCAGACCTTGGTCACTGCAAATTGCTATTTAAAGTGTATGGAGAGTTGAATTGGAGACATTTATGTTATTAGACAGGGGACATTTACTGCAGAGATTACGGTATATTTGGCAAAATATTCACATTTTAATTTCAGCGTCTGCATGTGCAGTTGTTTTTTGTTTTTTTTTTTATTTTGGTTTTGTTATATTTTGGTTTTGTTACATGACGTGTTAAACAACAAAGCTCATAATACTGTAGACCTATCGTGCCATGTCATCTGACATGCGTTTTTTATATTCGCACTTTCTTGTATATGTACAAGTGTTTTAATAAACTAAAGTTTAAATAAAGTAATGTGCAATATTTGCCGTGTTTGTTTAGTACTCACTAATAACAAGGTAATACACTCTTCTTCTTTTTATCCCTATAACCCAGAAGCCCCTTCAAGTAGATTAACCATTACATTCACTGGCTTTTCAATGATTTTTACTCAGTCTGTTATCTAGGACATTATGCTAAGCAGAACAATTTTTGGGTTACTTTATAGGATGATATCAGCCAATAACTAGAAAGCAAAGCACTCATACAGTGCAGCTCTACACCGGGGGTGGGGGGGGGTGCTTTTATATAATAGTTTAGGAGTTACCATGAACACAGAGAAGCAAATGAACGAACGCACGCTACAACATAACCCCCATGGGAAGTTATTATGTCACAACTGATAGAACACACAATGTCTACAACTGCACGCATGATGATGCCATACACACGGACCAGCTGGACCCAGTAGCCATTTGGGTCTCAATACACTAGATATACCAAAAGTGAAGTTTATTTGAAAAACAAAATCCCATTTTAAGAAAAACAGATGGGAGAAAATAGAACTTATTTGTAAAATTGCTGATATCATAGATAAAAAGATTACACTTTTCCAAATCAGCTGAGAAATAGTTGACAACTGAATTCCTTAACAAATCATAGCCCCAAACCCACCTCCCTCCTACCCTTGATAAATCCCCAAGGCTTGCTTCTTTCATCACAACTTCAGTGACATTTAGCAGGATTCTGCACTAAATGGGATCTTTTTTTAAAAAAAAAATAATCACTCAGACTTCCACAATGATCCAATAGTTCCAATAATTCCATTCCTCATCACATGTCAATAAAACAAGTCAATGTAAAGTTAAAACGAGAAAATTTAATTGCAAGATGACACTATCAATTAGTAAACTAAAAATTATAAATCTGTAACATTTCATAATTGAAGTATAGCTGGCAACAGAAAGGTCAAGGTTACCACAGCAAAGTTAACGATCAAATCAAGGTCACACCCCAGAATTCCCCAACCATTGTCCCTATCATGTATCAAAATCCTGCACCTTACAGTTTTGAGATATAGCCCAAAAGATCTTTTAAAGGTCAAGGTCACTACGGCAAATTTAAAGGTCAAATCAAAGTCGCACCATGACATTGTATACCTACATTCCCCAACTAAAGTTCCTGCCAATTACTAACTTTCTACACTTTAAGGTTTCTGAGATACAGCCTTGACAAATTTCGCTCCCCCCTCCATCAGGTCGGATGCCATGGGGAAAACAATACCTGTACAGCCTTTAAAGGCCGTGGGGGGTAAAAATCTGTAAAATAAACTGTTTAATCTGTTGAAAGAAATTAGACTACAGTGCTTGGTCTATAATATCTACTTCTACCAGTGAAGACTATATTACAGAAAGAATTCATTACAACAACAAAGCCAGTATGTATCCTGAAGCTGTGTATGGATTAAGAAATATGTAGTAAAGAAATAAATATTAGTTGCTTGATCCCAACATATTAACTACGGCCTCTGAACACTAAGTATATATTTCCATGTATAAGTCGTGCAACCTCTGACATGCAGCCATCAATTTCATGTTTCAATGTACAAGGCTTAACCCGGTAATTTTATCAACATAAATTTCCACAGTTAACCAGGATTTATGTAAGTTTTACAAGTTTTCCTTTTTCCTTCAGTAATTTATTTACACCAGAAATTTATCTGCCCTGATAATAAAAAATTAGGGATCGTTGGTCTCTGGTATCTTGTGTACAGAAACAGCCAAATATAACACAGAAAGTAAGGCTGAGAGACAAATGCGGGATACACATTATTATTTTGGCTGTACTATGCAAATACTATTCGAGTTTGATGAAAACAAATATCTGTCTGTTTTTATCACCTGTAAAGAGCCAAATACTATCAATAAATATCTGACTAGTATTTTTTGCCATTCGTTTTTCGGCCTTATACACAAGTTATGAAATGATTGGTCTATCACCTATCCATAATCAGTAACATGGAAATACACACTTAAATCACACAAAGAAATCATTACAACATCAGCAACATAAAAACGCCAGCGTCTTTTTGAAGCAGTGTATCTACAAAAGCTAAAAAAACATTATAGAGTGGGGTGCAGAAGAACACCAGTTCTGCACTCCTTGTGAGGTACACTACCTCCCAAAAGATTTGGACATTCGTCGAGTACCCTTTGGGTCATCATCTTTAGGCTGTTTGCGTCTTCGTTGCCGAGGTGCGTAAGGGTCAGTGGGGGAAGAAGGAAATCCCTGTATTATAGGTAAACCCAAAACAACATTACATAGTACACTATGAAAATAAAATCTTGAGCAATGATGTCAGCATCAACTGTGATATTGTGCAATGTTTTCTTAATATACCAATTTTCCTGGGACCTGGGGCCGTATTCTTCAACAATACTTATATCATTTCTAACTTAGATTTCAAGTATTTTGAAGATTTCAAGTAAGAAATGATGAAATGGAACATTCTTAACTTTTTGAATACACAGTGCAAGAAAAACTTAAATAAAAAAAACCTTCCCTTACTTAGATTTAAGGTCACCCTATCGAAGTATGATTGTAGAAAACGGCCCCAGGTGGGTAGAGATTTTAACGGACAGGTACCCGAGTACTCTCACAATAGTTCTGAAACAGAATTTCACAACTGCTCTGACGAATGGGCGATAATAGGTGATGCTACAAAAATCTCCACTTTTACAAACTTAAAACTCACACAAATCATTGGATCTAAACAATGGCTTTATTTCTTATCGTCACCTTTTTTATTTAATGAATGACACAGTAATCCTGTATATTGATGTTTTAAATGCCTCACCTGTCGGTGCATTCAGAACACTAGCACATAGAAGAAATGATAAAAAAGACTTCTTTACATTCAAAACACGGTTGTTATGCATTGTCAATGTAGTACCCCTTTGAAAATCGTCAATATATTAAAATATATATATGACATGGTAGAAAGTCCAATCTGGTAGAATTGGTAGAAAGTCCAATTGGAATTTCTACTGGTAGAAAGTCAAATCTAGGAGATTTGGGTAGCATAGGAAATCTAAAACATGGATGATATTCTAATCTAGATGTTAAAACTCTGGGTGAGGTAACAGTACTACAAGCTTTACACTGGGCAGTTATAACAAACAAATTTTGCTAGAAGCAAAAGTGTTCATTGCTCAACTAATAGGGTGTTCCACTAGAGCCGACCCTAATACCAACTCTACGACTCTATGGTTGGTTGCAAAAGTCAGGGGTCGGGGACAAAAATCCACAAAAAAGGGTGGGAAAAATAGTTGCAATATCTCACGTGACAATAAAAGCTCTCTAGCGTGTTCCTGACTTTTATACTCCAATTTCGAACCTCTGGGAAAGCAACCATCTAAATTTTGTACCTATGAGCAATTTCTCTACATATTTATACCAAACAATTTCGAGCCTTTGGGGAAGGTCCTATTCTAGACATGAAGGTAAACATGCTGCAGTTCTGGTGACGTGATGGAATCCAAATATTTACTTTTGACCTAGTTTCAGATTTGTTGATAGGTAAACACTTGATCCTCTCTTTCTTTGCTGAAATAGGCTGGGATTTTATTATTGTTTAACCAAATAAAAACACTTTTTCAGGTATCTTAATATTTTACAGCATACACATGGGCCTGTTTCACCTGTTAACTTTACGATTATGAATAAATGGACTGTTTTTGGTCATTCCTAACATAATTTTTGGTCATATCTTTACCTCACATCATGCTGGAAATGGACTGCGTCATGCTGGAAATGGACTGCCAATGAGCACTACTTAAGTGACAAAAGACAAGCCGGTTTCATGACAGGACAAGACTGGAAGTGATAAGGACAACACTGGAAGTGATAAGGACAAGACTGGAAGTAATAGGACAAGACTGGAAGTGACTAGGACAGGTCAGTTTCCAGGTAGGCAGAGCCATGGTCTGGAACAAATGTCAGGGAGGGTCAGTGAACTATCAAACATGTTTGAGTTTTTTACCGACCGACCCCAACAAGCTGGGAAAATTCAACAGACCCGTACCGACTATGTAAACATTGCTCCCGACCCTCGATAGTTACCGACAAAACGGCCCCAGTGGAACACCCCTATAAATGTTATATCGGAAGTAACTGCTGTCAAAATTTAATTGGCTAAAACTGTACATTGTATAACACTTGTTACAGGACACTTAAATCTTACATCAGTTACTTATGTTACATATTACAGATTTCCCTTGAAAAATGGTATGTTACAGTAAAATATTTTCTTTAATATGCGTTTTTTTCATTTATGAAAGCTGCACCTTGCTTAAGTGACAGATTTATATGCATAGAAGGCCCACTTTTTGTGTTTTAGTTGGACTTTCTTTCAAGCTTATATCGAGTTTCTACAAAGATCACATTCTGGTACACAGAGCAATACCTTAATCTCTGAGACTGGAATATCATCCAAGTTTTAGATTTTGGACCCCCAGGGCAATACCCAAATCTCCAAGATTTGACTTTCTACCAGTAGAATAAATATACCCAATTGGACTTTCTACCAAGTTTATCTTGGTAGAAAGTCCAATGGTAGAAAATCCAATTGGACTTTATACCAGTAGAATTTTAAATTCTACCAGATTGAACTTTCTACCATGACATATATATTGAATTCCAAACAATATTATATAGAATTCTGTCTAATTTCTATATTATTGCATGGACATATACTATGAAAAAATAAAGTTACAGTTGATTTACTCAATATTTTATCATTTTGCAGCAATCAAATTATTAAAACGATCTGACAAATAAGCTAGACTATAATTCCGAAACTATATTTCAGTACTGCTTTAACTTCTGCTAGGTCATGTGACTTTGTATGGACTGAGATGTTGAACATGCCGAGAACTATCAACAAAATACATGAAAATTTATTTTTATTCTAAAAAGTTGAGATGGGGGGTACTCGGGTAAGTGATTTCAGAATCAGGTAAATATTCGATTATCGGGTACCCGGATAGTTGGATACCCATTGCGATCACTAATTTTGACAATGTCATAACACTATATCATAAAACATGAATCCATTTAATGTTCTGTATTTAAGGAAAATACTATATCCACTATGAACATTCACACACTTAAAACACTTAGGGGATGGCTCAGTATCCCACCAGCGTAAAACCGTTTCCAGAATATTGAAAAAAGGTTTGTGTGTACTGGCATATCTCCAATTAAATAGGCCTGCTAACAGGGAATGAAAAGCTTGAAAACAAAACCTGGCACTTCTGCTTAAAACAATTACTAGAAAAGTCTCTAAATGCTCAAAACTCTCTGATAAAAATTAATCATTTCTTCAGATTTAGGGTTTTTTTCTGACATTTTAAGCTTTCATTCAATTACATGTGCTGACGATCGAGATGCAGGCTGTAAGTTGTAAACTTGCACGGGGAACTATGTATCAATATCAATCAATTGTTCTTGAGCTTTCAAGTCCAGAAAACAGCTAAAATGTCAGTAGAACCACAGTTAAAAGTCAACTTTGGCTACAAAAGTGAACTAAGTCTTGTTGAATCCCTAACTTCAGAATTTTCTGTAGAGACAATGCACATCCAGGCCCTCTTTTTAGGGTAAATGGTAAATGGAATGGCAGTACCAGTGAAGCCAATACAGCAACTAATGTAAACAACAAATCAAAAACACAAAATAAATAAATAAACGTCAATTATCGGTGAAAATAAGGAAATATTTAACAGTTTTACGAGCATCCAGTTTATGGATTTACACTTGATTTTGTACACAGTCTGCCCATTTTCCAGTAACCACGCACTCGGTTAAAGTAAGAAATCTAAAATTCGTCACATGTGAAAATACCAATAAAAACAATTAATTGACGTGAGATTTGTTGAATGTATAGTAAATCAAGACTTTCTGAACTGAAATATACCAAGTTCAAGACAAAGCATCAACTTCTACATAGAATTAACTAAGGTTTTAGAGGTGGCAAATTTTAGATTTCTGGAGAATGTTAGATTTCTTAGTCTAGTGCCCTATTTCAAAGTGAAAACTACCAAAGTTTTATGGCGCCCCATATCCTGATTCCCATTCTATCCACTGAATTGTAAACTCTGAGAACCACATATTCATCTGCACAACATTCTCAAAGAGATACACTGCCTATCTTGCATAAGGTAACTCACGAAAGACATTTTTGAAGTTTGAAAATCAATAGACTTCCTAGACTCTTTCAATCTGTTGAGCAAGAGTATAAAAAACAGAGACGCATTGATTGGTATGGATTGCTGATTGCTTTGCTTGGCAGATGTAAAATGAAATGAAGAGAATCAAAAGGTTTGAATTCAGTGCCTGCCTACATGCATCCAATTTGTAATTTGTAGTCTGTAACCTGATATTTTATTTCCATATAATATTTATCAAGAGTTTCTGGTGGTTAGACCATTCTTGGAAATCAAAACTGATTTCAGGGAAACAAACAAAATCCTGCATCTTAATGCTTGTGAAAACTATAAACTTGGCTATGATCCCATATACTGTATTTATCTGTACAAACGCCCCTCCATATTAATATCCCCCCCGCCCCCCCTCCTATTAACCTTTGCAAAGTTCATATTTCGGGGTTTTACTTTCATCTCAACAGCCAGCACCTTTGCAATTCCATCATTCCGAAAAAAGATGCGTTTTAGTACTTCCCGAATCGAATACCGCTTACGAGAAAAAAGAATATCAAAACAAAACAAGGCAATTTTCATCACAGCCGCAATGAAATTTGCAACAATACCAGATAAACTTTATAATTTCTTCAAATTTAATGTTTCTTTCCAATATTTTAAGCTCTCTCGCCATTATACATACTGGCAAGCGAGATCAAGGCTGAAAAAGTCTATTATCGCCCATTACCACTGGACTTGAGAGTTGTTTTTTTTTCATAGGTTAAAGTGGCCCCCCCCCCCCCCCCCCCACCCCCCTCCTTTGAAAAATGCATTGCCCCTGGGGCATTTATACAAATACATACGGTATGCCATAATTTAAGCTTGGAATGTCTTCTTCATAGTTAATAAACTCCATTTTAACTCATACAAAGTCACAATCTTGGATATTTAAATTTATTGACATTTATCAATTTGGTGAAATATCAGATGTCACAAAACCCAAGTTTAATATCCAATATCTTAAATATTCCTCAATGCTTATTTTTCACTATATTTACCACAACAAGAAAAACAGCACACCAGTTTATGGTTCACATCACCAAGTATTCTGACAGATACATCATCATGGAATTTATGAATGGAATTTTTTACTTGTACTTTTGAATATTATTGTCAAAATTTCATTAATATTTAATTTTACCATAAATTTCCAAAATAACACCCAGGTTCAAATAAATGCTTGGTTCAATTTTTGGATTTGTCACTTTAATCAGAGAATTATCAAATTTTCACAAAATGTGATGGTATTCAGTGTTTTGTTGTGACAGAAAGACTTCTGACTCTTGTGATCTGCAATGTATCTTAGTACTGATAGAATTTTGGTAAAATAAACACTTTACAGCCGTCATCCGGAGTTAAACACCTATAATTGAAGCAAAACTTAATATATTGGAAACACACCACAAAGCTATAGAAATAGCAAAGTTTAATCCTATATTTTTGTGCATTTGGAGACTTTTATAGTGGTTCTATTGAACGGAGCTGCCATGGATTGTTTTTTTTTGAATGTTTACTTCATGTAAGACAGCCTATTTGTTTGGACATGTACTAAAATCCACCTTCATCAGAAATCACTGAATGGGAATGGTTTTGCTGTAGCTGGTTACCAAAAAAAAATATATATATATGCTATCAACCCATCCTTAAAATTTGATACCAAAAAACTGATCATAAATCTAACACTTCACTCACCAAAAAAGTAATTAACTCTCATAAATTATACAAGGAAAAATGTTTCATGAATGAATATTGATGAATATTTAAACGATGTACTCACATTTCTCTCTGTCGTTGTACTGCTGTCGTCATCACTCCAATCATCGTCCCAGTCATCGTACGAGTCTTGGGCCGCGCTTTGTTTGGAAGCGGGAGGGGCTGCTGCAGGTGCTGCTGCAGGTGCTGCTGTAGGTGCTGCTGCAGGTGCTGCCACTGGCCGACTCATTGGCGGGGGCATCTGGGGAGTCTGGGCCCACCCTGGTGCTGTAAAATGTTTAAATATATTAACATACATCAACAAAGAACCTGTTTGATGGTTGTCTGACTCAAGTGGGATGATGGTTTTGTAAGACCACTAACTGTGATAGCTTAACATAGTAGTGCTGTCACTCGCCAGTGCAAATTAACATCGAATATCGCCCACGTTGGCCGACCGAGTACCGACATATGTCGACTTCATAAACTCACCTCAAAACGAAACTATTTAATTAAAATGTAAAATAATATATTTTCTCACCCGAATACATCATTTTAGGGTCATATTTGTCCTATTTCGGTTGTTTATGCATTATCAAACGTAGGAACACTTTGAAAACCGTCAGTATATTAAAACAATTATCTAATTCCGACTTTATAAAGTGCTGCATAATGGCATTATAATATCATGTACGCCTCAAATAAATAGCATTTCAGTGTTTTTAAAGATTATTTGAAAACTTTATGTCAATTAAATTGACTTACCAAGTGTGAAAAATATAAGGATGCAATTCCAAAACTACATTTGAGCAATGGTTTAATGTTTTCCAGATAGGTCATGTGACTAGATTTGTACGGACTGTGTTGTCAAAAGGCCGAAAATATATTTTAAAATGCTGAATAACCCTTCACTTTTAAAAGATATTCTATCTTTATTATATAAATATGCTAATATCTTTGCAATCGGATTTGAAAAAACGCATCCGATTATCGCTCATAATCGACCTAGCAAACGATAGTATCGGAAGTAGCGAGTGTCGCGACAGCACTATAACATAGGCAGAGAAAAATTTAAAAACATCAAAATAGACAATCTCAAAATATAAGTCATCGCCATTAGCCACTGTCACACAATTTTCAGGTTTTATTGACATTTTGTAATATGGATGGGTGCAGTATTTGTTGGGGCAAACTGCATTTCCGGTTAAAATAGCATTGCTTAGAACGGCTCTGCTGACGATTCGAATCCTGGGGATTCTGTTTTAACTAAACTGTTTAAAGAGCCAGAATTCTGTTTTTTATTAATGCTCAACGATAGGAGAGGGTTTTTGTAATCCGTTTGTGTCTGTCTGTCTTTCTGTCGGTCTTTCTGTCTGTGCACCGTTTTGCCCTTATAACTCAAAAACTATAACATCAATCTCTCTCAAATTTGGTGGGCAGGTGTTTCATGGGGTACAGACGGATTCTTCCAACTTTGGTGTAATTTGTTTGAAAATTAAAGTCAGGAGACAGTTTTTCTTATTTTTAATTGGGAATACACAGTGAAATTGCTTCTCTTCATCAGACACGTAAAAAATCAATATTTTGCTTTCCGATTGTGTCATTACTAAGTGATGTCGCAATGCAATTGTCAGTGTGAGGTCACAAACCTAGCTTGTGATACTTGCTGTCTTTAAGTAAAAATATTTCTTCTGATTTTATGTCTTGAAATTGAGGGATGTGGTACATTCATAATTTTTATTAATTATTATTTGTTTTTATTTTCTCTTTTTTCTTTCAATTCCTTGACAGTCCATCACAAAAAATTCCCATGCATGATTTTCACCAAGAAGCGACCTTAAAGCAATATTTTTACCTCCACTAGCAATTTATGTTTTTGTGTGCTAATTGTTTGTCTACTTGTCTTTTTTTTCTGTGTGTGTGTGTTTAGATTACTCCAGAACTAATGAACAGATCTTTATTTAAAAATTTGTGGGTAGAACCTGACCGAAGGAAGAAATTACTAAAAGAAATATCTGGATCTTATTTTGGATACAAAAAAAATCATGAATTTTCAGAGGTCCCATTTCAATGTATTTTTAATGACTTTGGCTTTCTACTTGATATTTCTATGTAGATTAATTTACATGTTTGGTTTTATTGTCTTCCTTACAATACTTTATATCACTTGAGAGACTGGTCACATGGAGTCCAGCGTTTTGCTCTCTCTGAGTGCATCTTGTTTTTATTTTGTGTTAAGTGTGTAGTTATCATAATGATACTGGAAATGAATCCCACCAGCAGACTACTTTTGTATTGCTATACAAATACTAGCACTCAAATTTTCAATTGATTGCATCTCTACCAGTTAGATTCAAATGAAATTAATGTGCTTTAGGTGACAGCTTACATACAATTGTACAACTGAAGCTTTTCTATTTCCGAAGACTTTACAAATTTGGTGTGCTTTGATCAAGCATCTTCAGAACAATGATGTACCTCATCTGTGGCTTCTTACAAAGTTGTTAAACACTTGAGTTATTGTGGAAATATGGCCTATAATGGCCAATTGTGAGAACAGGTTTACAGATAACAACTATTTCAAAAATAGTTCAGAATTCTGTTTTCCATCTTTTGTACTAAACATAATGCTAGTTTATTAGCTGTAAACAAGCTTTGATCATGAAAATACAAGAAAAAAAACCATCTAATATAAAAATCCAGGAATCATAAGTTAATTCTATTAAAGTGGTGTTAACTGTGAATGTTTATATAAATTCTGGTTGCTATTCCACCCACCTGACTGTCTGTTTGACTGCTGGTTGCTCACCGGTTGGTGCTGCACGGACGGTTGACTCCAGGATGTGCGTGTGGCTGTGGGGGGAGGGAGGGGTGGTGGCGAGAACTGTGGCTCTGGCACCTCCATTACCTGAACAAAGGAAACCCTTAAATTTAAAGTAACCTCTATCACAGGAAAAGCTTTGTAATACTTGGCCCAAAACTAAAATTTTTATCTAATTCTGTCTAGTATAATTTAAATCAAATACCGTAATTTTTAAAATAAACTAAATTTTAACTATTTTAAGCTGTCTTCCCATTAAATGAGCTGATGAGCGAGTTGGCAGTCGTAAAATAAAATAATAGCCAGCCTCGGCAGGCAAGAAGCCAGCCCGCAGGTACAGCTAAATGGCCGACAACATTGAGATTTGGGAATATCTTAAGAACAACTTCTGTTGTAAGAAGCATAGAGAACCCACAAGATGTTCTACAAAAGATTCACAGGCCATGATTTCTTACAAGTAGTTTTCATATTTTGAAGCCCAAGAAACAATTATAAGGGAGATATAAGACCTTTTTGATATGATGACCCTCCTATTTGGCATTAAAGATATGATATGGCGGTCATTTTGTTTCCAAAACAAGGCAGGCTTTCCTATCCATTTACATTTTGTGCAAATCTGATGAAGCTAGCTGCAATATTTCAATATTTTACCTTACAGAAAACATTAAAGATTTTAGAACAAACTCTAAGACCCGAAAACTTTAAAAGTGTTGCCATGCCAACAGTTGCCGCTGGATACCCCAAAACCTAACCAGCTGTAGATCCTCTTGGAGTAAATTTGGTGAAAATCCATGCATGGGTTTAGGCTGTGGAACACCCACAAAGTTTAAGACCTAAAAATCTTAAAAGTGTTGCCATGGCAACAGTGGTAACTGGATACCCCCCAAAAGCTAATCCGCTCTAGATCCACTTGGGGTAAACATATCCTGAACATTTGGTGAAAGTCCATGCAGGGGTTTAGGTTTGGAACATCCACAAACTTGAAGACCCGAAAATCTTAAAAGTGTTGCCATTGCAACACTGGTAGCCGGATACCCCCCAAAACCTAAACAGCTCTAGATCCTCTTGGGGTAAACATATCCTGAAAATTTGGTGAAAATCCGTGCAAGGGTTTAGGCTGTAGAACACCCACAAACTTTAAGACCTGAAAATCTAAGTGTTGCCATGGCAACAGCTGTTACCAGATACCCCCAAAACCTAATCAGCTCAAGATCCTCTTGGGGTAAACATATCCTGAACATTTGGTGAAAATCCATGAAGGGGTTTAATCTGTGGAACACCCACAAACTTTAAGACCTGAAAATCTTAAAAGTGTTGACATGGCAACAGTTATTGCCGGATGCCACCCAAAACCTAATCAGCTCTAGATCCCCTTGGGGTAAACATATCCTGAAAAATTTGGTGAAAATCTGTGCAGGGGTTTAGTCTGTGGAACACCCACAAGCTTTACGCCTGCCGCCGCCGCAGCCCGGACTATAACCCCAGCCTTTATGGGCTTGGGTTAAAAATACCGCGATGTGCAAAATGTCTGATATTTTTATAGAATATTACAAAATACTGTAAAATATTTGTTATATATGAATATATTGGTAAACTTATGTTAAAATAATGAATATGTGAGAAACTGGTTTTGATTAAAAGAAAACAAAATGTAACCGGATCATTTGTCTTTCGGTCAGCAAATAGGTTTCCAGTTTACTGACTTCAAAAACTGCAAGGAAAATCTGTCCTTTTAAATTTTTTTGTACATCTCCAGATGAAACCAGAAGTATGTGTCCAGGTCAACAGACAAATTTTGTGGCTTAAAAATTAGTGTATAAGAGTGAATATATGTAACTTTACAGCGTAGTGAGAGATTTCTTTCTTTTTGTGCATCCCTTATTGATATGCAGAGATGTCATGTTCAAATGTCCAAATTCGCTCTTCACTTTGAAGGGATGGGTCGGTATCAACAATATGTAGATCAGGAGGCCGCCAACATAAAACTCTTACAATTCCGGGACTCTGTGTTTTAGTACCCTCTTCCACCCCATTTAAACAGAGGGCGTGAAACTCATGAAACCAAAACATGGACGTTTCCTCTCAACAAAATCACAATAAAAGTTCCCAAATGCACAGAAATATTGGATAAAAGTGTGCAATTTCTGCAGATATCTGGTTTACTTTCAATATTTTAAGATTTCCTTGCATTACATGCGGTGACAAGAGAGATGGAGGTTATAAAGTGTTGTCACTTATTTACCATGGGATCTCTGTGAAAGGCTGCAAATGCACAAAAATATTGGATAAAAGTTAGCAATTTCTTCAGATCTTGGTTTGCTTCAAATATTTTAAGTTTTCGTTCAATTATATGTGTTGACAAGTGAAGTGGCGGTTGTAAAATCTTGTCACAATATTTCATTAAAATGCTCTCAATACTCAATCACACCGGGCCTACTGACCCGTCCCTATCATATTTTTTAGTCAGACTTCCTTGTAACTCTTTGGTCTGAACAAACTGTTCAGACACAGTAAATTCTAGTGCAAACTTTCTGAACAACCTAGAATATTGCCACCACAGGACTCACCTCAAAGTAGGACTCAGGTACCAGCCCTCTCTGTCCTCTTTTATTGATCACTTCCCACCAGCCGTCCCCGACATCCTGTACGTACAAAAACACACAAAAATACACAATCATGTAAAGTCTGACAAGGCTACCACGAATAGTAACTTCTGTACTCTTTCATGCTACTCTTCAAGTAGTAATCCTTTTAAGGAAGAACCGCAACAGAATGGGCAATTCTTCCCTGAAAAGTAAATGACACTGGTCCACTGTATGTCATTTTTATTGGAATAGTTGACAAATGCCAATGTTTGAGTACTATTTTCCTAAAATTTGTACTCAAAATAATAATGGACTACTTAACAGCCTACACCTTAATGAGTGCAGTTCTACTAAGAAATGTCACAGTATTTACTCAAAATCTTGGGATTTTGCCATCACTATGGAATAAAGTAAGTACTGAATTTTACAATAATTTTAAACCATATACTTAATGTGTTGAATCTTTTCTGATAACTTTCAGTCTGGTTTCTTAATTATAAGAGTTGTCACTGACACCACAGATGAATACATAAACTCTGGAAAATTACATATTTCTTAACAAATGGGTGAAGTATTTATTGTCCAGAAAATAACACACTGTTACAATGTTAATGGCGATAATATTATGAGAGCTATAAAGGTTAAAACGGTCAACTGTGGTACTTGGATTTTAGGTTTTATAAATGTTTACCGATGTGAACATTACCAGTCCAGCCCTCATTGCCCTGAGCTAACAAATATAATTATCATAATTAAGGATAGTCAAGGGGTGGTCAAGGTCTGTAATCCCGAGTTATGGGTGTAACAAAAAGGGAATGGGGACTAAGTGGGGAAACGGAGTTAAACAAGTGGGTTTTTAGGTGTTTCCTGAAGGATCTGACAGATGGGCTATTTCTTATTTTAAAGGAGAAAGATTTCCAAAGAACACGGACATTATAGTGAATGAAAGAATTCTAAAACTGTTTGGCTTGTAAACTCTGCGGTCAAAGGTGAGGATATGAAGGAACTTAAGGTTAGGGCTGCTGCGTCCTGTATTGCTAGAACAGGTGTAGGGGTGAAATAATTCACTTAGGCAAGCTGGTTGGCCATTTTTTAGAACATCTCGGATTTGGGGGAGAATTTTCATCATTTTCACATATATTTTTACATCATTTTTTTTTTCAAAACAAATCTGTTTACACTGCCATAACTGTTTTACTGTCACTTTAACCTGGTTCACACTAAAACTCATGTTCCCAACTCAGGTCAATATAAACACCCAGCTGTATTTCTCTCTACACATCACAGGTTGACTTTCAAGTTAAAGTCTCGTATAACAAAAATTTAAAAGTACACAGGCAGAAATGGGATGAACCCCACCTGAGATACGACTGTCATCACTTCTCCATCAGCAAATGACAGCTCCCCTTCCCCTCCACTTTCAAATGGATATAAGGCTGTAGCCTGAAATGGCAGAAACATTCAGCAGTCAGTATTATCATACTTTCATGGTGTTTCATGCTTCACAAATGGGTGAAAATGGAATATAACTCTGGTAAATATACAGATATATTGCTGGGACAATTTTTAAGTGCGAGCCTTGCTAGAGCTCGCGCTTCTACAGATCACTTTTTTTTTTTGTCTCTGGAGTTTGATGCAATTACCTGTGGCTTCTGAATTTCCCTCTCTTGCCCTCCAATAGCTAAAAGGCCACATGTCCTTTTGGCTATTTCCCATACATATGTACTTTTGTCTCCGCACTTTGATGAAATTGACAACAGCTGTGGATCCTGAATTTCCCTCTATTGCTCTCAAATAGTTAAAAGGACACATGTCCTTTTGGCTTTTTCCCACACATATGTCCTTCTTGTATCAGACTTTCATGAAAATTGGCACAGAGTGATGACTATTTGTCTGCTCGCTGAAGTTAAGCGGCCATGGGCTATGTTAGTACTTGGATGGGTAACCGTCTCAGTTCAGGACAAGCTGTGGGATGTATCTAAGTTAGAATTTCTTTCTGTCATGAGACTTTCGTAAATTCCAGTGCACTACTCGTGTCTCTGATGGCTTTGCGCTCGCGCTAGGGGAACAAAACATCTTTGACCTTGTTTCTTTCAGATAACCGCCAGAAAGGAAAAAGTATTTCAAAGTTATATCTAGTTTATTAATGTTTTTAAATTAACCTTGACTCTGTTGGTAATTTAAATGGAAGAAATAGGCTAAATAACCAGTTTCAACAGTTAATACTGTGATTTAATCCGAGGTAAAATGGTGTGTAAACAAAATATAAGAGCAATATTATTGGATTAAAACTAGCTTAGTGTCACACTTTTTTCCACACAATTAAAACTTAAGCATGTATGAATTTAAATATCTTGGAACCAGAAAATGATTTTTGTTTTGGCAAAAACAGTTTCCCATTCTAGGAAGTTGAAGGTTTCATAAAAATAATAAAAACACATTATATCTGGTGAACAAGAAGAACAATTATTGTGAGTCATTTGAACTACAAACAACAAAAATTGCATTTAATTTACCGTAAATGACCTATTTAGCGCACAGTGCGCTAAGGAAAGTCTATTTTTTTTTCAATTTTTGGTGAAAAAATTCCCCTTTAAGCGCACCCCATCATAAACCACTTTCCGAGATGAAGTATAGGTCAATCCGGTAAGAATAGCGGTGTTCCGACATTTAGAATCTACCAAAAATACTCACTTCCTGTAAATATGGCGGTAGATATAAACAAACTCGAAATTCACGACAAAAATGTCAATTTATTAAGTAAAAATACGTAAATTATATAAAAAATATGTGGATATTGAGGAAAGTCAAGAAAGGTAAGATTTAAGCTGAATAGTCGATCATTAGAAACATTTTGTAACCAACCTCGAGTGTGCACTGTCGCGGTCTACTGTAATGGTCCACCCACTACTGTAGAAGTTATATATCAAGTATATTTCCATGAAAAGCCATAGGGTGCGGTTACAAGGGCAGGTGCGCTAAATAGGTCATTTACGGTACTTCATTTTCAACCTTATTGCAATTACATGTTTGATCTTATGTCAAAGAATTACTAATAATGGTTGACTGAACATTTATATGTACTGCTATATAGTAAGCTTAAAATAGTTTTATGTAGTTTCTATGTCCTTAGTATGTTTATTAAAAAGAGATGAATTATCATTATATAAAACACTGTGACTGACTTATAGTTTAAGATTTTTTGATGTTTTATTTTCTAAATACTGTAAATATATATTTGTGTCCTTCAAAAATGAGACAGCAACAACTCCATGGAGTTTATTCCTATTGTTTTCATTCCTGCTTAGAAAAAACATCATTATGTTTCTGCAAATCACATACAGTCTAACCAGTGTGTAAGAGATAAACTTTGTATAAAGACCTATAAAGATCACTTTTTGATTCACTATGAATGCATTTTCCCTTAAATTTTACCTCTATGTAAAAACCAATCCCTTGTAAAGACTATTATGTACTTCCAACGGGCAATCTTTATGCACAAGTTTCACTGTATATGTACTGTATAAGTTGAAATTTTAGCTAGAAGAAAAATAACATGAATTAGAGGGTCCAATTAATGAAAAAAACAAAATTTCATCATATTACCATTCAGGAAAATAGACAAAATTGGAGATAAGCTTACTAAGCTAACAGGTGTAGACTTCATAATGTTGTTTGCCAAAGATCTGCCAAACGACTAGAGTGGATTCAGTGACTTCTGAGGAAATATCATTTAGTGGAGCTTATTCTTGTCAAGTGAATATGGTGGTGCTTTCTGATCATTTACAATAATAAAACCATTTATAAAGCAATGAATTCATGCAGACATCCTCACTCTCCAAGAAGGGTTAACATAATTGCCAGAAAGTAGTGCCGGGGAGATTAGTGGTCTGTTTTATGCATGTACCTATGGTTGTATCACCTTTGATGCATCACTTAGTGTAACCACATGGAATCACTTCAACTTAAACCCCTATTTTCACCCAACTAGATGTATGTATAAATTCTTTTTCGACCGTCTCTCCCTCATGTTTTATTTTAATATATGGCTAGGAAATCCCACCGAATGGACCTTTCCACGGCATCCTGTGACAGATTTCATTGACATTTCACTGGTACATGAAATCTTACATTTTATTTTAAAATATTGCTATGAAATCCCTCTGAATTCTGTGACCTCATGCTTTCTAATTTGCATATTTTATTTTAAAATACTACTTGGAAATCCCACAAAATTTTGTGGCCTCATATTTTCTAACTTGCATATTTTAACAATGATGTTCTTCAAGTAAGATTTTATTATTTTATTGGTTGATAGTATAAATATGTTTAGTTATTATGCTTATGTAATGACTTTTGTGATTTTTAATGTGGCTGTCTGTCAATTAAATCGAATGATTAATCGATCCGCAGTGAGTGATAATCGAAAGTTACCATGTTAGCATCTGATAGGTGAAAAGACTATGGAGGGGCATAGAACAGAATGAATAAGTAACCTAAACTAAATACAATTTATAGGCCAGTCATCAACTTATTCATGAACCAAGTCTAGAATTCAGCATGAAAAGGGAAGAGGACAAAATTTTCATGAAATGTTGAAGATGGATAGAAATCAACAAGATTTCAATACGAAATAGGAAAACAACAGGTTAGTAATTGGCAATCATTTTAAAAGTTTATTCAGTGAAAGTAGGTCAAGTCACAATTTAACTGATTAAAGGATAGATTAAATTATGATGAAAGTAGACTTCAACATTTGCATGAAGGAGCATCTATAGATTAGCATTTCACACATAACAATGAACAACTTTGGCGAGGGACAGAGCTCACATGTACTTGTTTTCTGTGTAAATTTTGAACAGCATATTTGTACACATATTACCACAAGTATAAAGTGTTATTTGGTTTCTTTAAGGTATGTATATGTGCCGTTCACTTATATTTTATGCCAATCAAACTGGCATGTATATATTTCAACCAATTTTCAAAATGTAAACAAACCTTCAACATTACATAGTTATCTACAAAGAAATTTCTGGCTTCTAAAAGCACTTTAATTTAAGCAACAGTCTATCGATCCGGTCCCTGATCATTAGAAACGCTAGCTATCGATCGGGCTCCCTGTCATATTTTACAAGTGCATGAGTATTCGCAATATACCTATTAATACAATGTTCGAAAAAGATTTATTAATGAGTGAAAAACCGTCCCTTTTTTAGATCTAAGATCACCTTATGTATGTATTGTTGCAGAATATGGTCCCAGTAATCATGTCAGAATATGTTCAAGTCTGAATTGCTAATTAATTACCCCTCTTCTTAATCACGTCAGAATGCAATTTACTAAGTGAGACCAAAAAAGGTCATCATTTTTGTAGGAAATATTAATTAATTTGGAGAATCAAGCAATGAAATTAAAGGGCTAATTGATACATATAGAGTCAGGGTAGCCACACTGACAATTTCAGCAATTAGTACCCACTTATTATAAACTAGTTAGGTAAGGGACCAATGAAATTAAAGGGCTAGTTGAACTATGTTTACACACAGATCTGTACAAAGAATAAACGGGACCCGTTCGATAGTAACGTCTTCTATTGACCAGGTCCCTGTTCGTTAGCCACTTTGTTAATTTAATAACATATGTATTGTAAACTGGATAGTCACTACAGCTATAATAGACATAACAAGGAGTTTTGAAAGTGAATACAATAATTCCTCACAGTTCGAGATTTACACAGAAAACAGGTACATGTGAACTCTGTCCCTCACCATTGCATCCATCAGTATATCAATAGCAATTGGCGACGGGACAGAAAGTCAGTGTAGAAGCAGTAGAAACAACAGATAAATCACTGAGTGCAGCCACTTGGTTGGATATTACTGTGTCAACACTAAATATATTCAAATTTCCATACTGTATTTAAAACGAAATTCAATCAGTAACCGACCAACATATTTCGGGATACAAACGTTGCTTATATTAAACTGAAATATTAATTTCTCGGCAAGCATAAACAAAAAAAAAACATGATCACTTAAGGAGGAAACACAAATCGGAAGTGGGCGAAAAAAGAGGGTCCTACATTAAATTCGAAAAAAAGTTTGTTGAGAGACACTCTATATCAAAGAACATCAAAAATAAACACAGAACATGTTATTTTTCATTGCTAATATAAGATTTGGCGGTTGTTTTTAAGGAATTTTAAAATAAAGCAGTTATAATAGAAAAAATACATATTTACTTGGATTCCAGACATGGTCACATGATCTTTGATAACGCCCCCTACCGAATCAGACATGCATGTTAACGGCATGAAAATTAAGGTTCGTCTCAAAATTATACGTGCCAGTTAAAAGAAGTCAAATTACATCACAGTTTCAGATAGCTAACAACTAATGTTAATTGGGATAATTTATGTTACCAGGGATTTAATTAAATGCACCAAAGCTCAAACAGCATACGGAAACAGATAAATTCATTAAAGTAGTGGGAATATGGGATTTTATAAGGGAACAGATAAATTCATTTAAGGGGTGAGAATATGTTGCAGTATCACTTCCATATGTTGACACATTCATTCTGAAATATATTATAAATCCCAATCAAAATACATTAGCTTTCTGATACTTCGATTCGCTTACTATATTTTATGTTCTTTCAGTGTTTATATGAGAATTTCAGACAATGGAGTCAGTAATGTTTACGATTTAAATATTCATTAGTTTTTGAATGTTAGTGAACGTTTTCCCTGCAGTGACTTATATGCTTGCATTATTATCTATCTCCACATTTTGACCAGATTTCAATCATTCCCTGTTTAATGAAATCTCCTGGCAGCTCCCCTTGTTAGATCACAGTTGACTGTTTGAATGGTAATAATATTAGTTCTTCTATAGCACAATTCTAGTCACTGATTGGCTATTCACTGCCCCACTCTGATGACAAAGCACAGTTCAACAGACAGTTTTAAGTCTTTTCTTGAAGTCAGTTATCAAAATTTAAATGTTTTAGAGACACTGGGTATGAAACTTTTACACTGACTGAGGTGTACAGCCAATTCTAACATATGGGTCTAGTGTATGGGGACTAAAGATATTTAAAGATATTGACAGAGTCACAAACAGGGCTTGTCGTTACTATTTAGGATTGCATAAGTTTACACCAATACCGGCACTATACAGTGAAATGGGATGGTTACCATCTTTATTCTATAGGCAAGTTAATGCCTTGCGACTATGGAATCGAATTTTAAACATGAACTCTGAGTGATTTACGAAGAAAATCTTTTTGTCAGACTACGGAAGTAACAGTGGTTGATGTCAAGAATTAAAACTTCTGTTTGAAACTCTAGACATGAAGGACATCTTTGAAAACTTGCATCTATGTGACATTAATTTGGCAATGTTAAAGTTAAGAGGAAATTTTGAAACAAAATGGAAAATTGAGGTGAACAATAAACCAAAATTAAGGACATATAAAACCTTTAAAACATCATTTGAAACATCTAAGTAGATTAGATGGAATTTAGAAAAATCTGATAGATCACTACTTGCCCAGTTTATGTGTGGAATATAACAATTAAGAGTAGAGAGTGGTCGTTTTATTAATTTAAAACTTAATGAAACAATTTGTCAATTATGTGACTTGAATTGCCTTGAAGATGAGTTTCATTTTTTATGTATCTGTCCTGTTTACTCAGACCTTCGCAATGATTTGTACTTAAAATATTCACAGTTATTCAAAAATTTTGATAGTCTAACAGAGGGAGATGTATTTATTTCAATTTTACAGAATCCAACCAGACAACTCCTTGAATATTTAAAGTGTTCCTGGAAAGTAAGAAAAGAAAAGTGGCACAAGTGATAAGTCAATGTCTACACTTCACATAAGTATAAATTTAAATTAATAGTGTCCTTTCATTTCTTCTAAATATTTATTGTATTATTATTATTATTTTTAATTTTAAGTGAAATATAAGCCCATGAGGGCTGGGTAACTCATTTTGTGTTGTATTATTCTTTGCTTTTTTATTTATGTTACATGTCACTATAATAAATAAAATCTTATCGTATTTTATCTTATCTATAAGTTATTTTGTAAAACTACAAATGTACAGCACCCATCTTTGATGGGAATGTTTCAAGGAATCAGAAAATGCCAGCCCATTTTGGGCAGGTTGGATAAAATGCTGGTCTGGTAAAAAAACAATATACTTGTATTCCACTTTTAGTGGGATTTAATAATACAACATTGAAATAAATTTTAATACAACAGAATGTAATAACATTTAATCACAAAATATATACAGTATAATTATGAAATACTGCATTCATAAGAGTTATTATGTAACTGTTATTTAGCATAATAGTATGGCCAATTCCATTCAAAATTCCGGAGTGGTTTTCAAAGAAACTGTTTGGAAAAAATCTTTATCCATTTTCAACACAATAAATAACCATTTTTTAATTCAAAGAAATACTTAATTTAAGACCATAAAATATACTTCATTTATTTTAACTATCCATGTGAATTTTATGGTATAAAGTGTTTTGTTAACTCGTGTTTCTGTAAGACGAGCATTTTGTTCACCTTTTAATTTTGACCAGCATTTTCCTACCACCATTTTGTCCTGGAATCATGTTTAGTTTTTCTTATTGTGTATATCAACTAAATGTTTTTAATCAGTTTTTCTTGTTGGAAATATTAAACCTCTGTTGTATTTAAACTATGCAGTTGAAAGAAATTAACTTCAAGTCAACGAACTCCTATCCACTACAGATGAAAGTGCTTTTTTCAAGTTTTTACATCTGTATAAACCTTTTCTAATGACTAGTTCTGTCGTGATAGCCATGGCTAATCTTTTTCTTGGAAAGTCACCTATACCGTATCTTTAAGCTGCCAGCTAGGACTTAAGTTTGGTGTGCTACACAATATACTTTTGAAAAAAAAGAACTATTTTAAATAAGAGTCTTCCTTGCACATTCATACTGTTATTTATGTAGCATAATTGCACCAATAAAAGAATTATCTTTGAACACTTTTATGCTGTATGTGGATAATTTGTTTATGAACATTATGTATTTATTTATTTGGGGTTTTATGTCGTTTTCAACACTGTACAGGTCATATCGTGAGAGGTAGTTTTGTGTGCACAGGAAACCAGTACACACAGTTGTTCAAGATTCTGTACTGTAAACTGCGAACCATCAGCTACCAATTATCCCATATAAGATTCGGGGCTTGAACCGCTGACCTCAGAGGTGGGAGGTTAGTGTGTTATCAGTGTGCCACCATGCCCCCCCCCCCTCATGAAAATAATTGAAAGGAAAGTTATATCAAAGCCTATATAAAACTTACTAAACAAGTTTTCTGAGACTGTTTTCATTTTATGAAACTTACAACTTACTGTACACAAATCCTGAACTATTTTATTTCTGCAACTTATATCTTATTTAACTTATTTTTTTTCTAATTCAGTTACTATTTTTGTACCCTGTGATTTGTGGTAAATGGTTAAACAGTATTTGTATAAAAATCTTAATTGTATTCTGAGATTGTAAGATTTTCATTCTTTTTTTTGCCTTTTAGAAAATAAAACTGAAACTTACCTCATTCAGAACACAACAGTAGAAAGCTAATCAAAACACTGATCACGTATCACAAAAATGAACATAAAAAATGAAAAACATGAAAATATTTCCAAGAAACTGATGTTATAAAATCTTGGTACTTCTTAAGATGATACAAGATTTTTAGACCTCAAAATACTACACACACAGTGTTTTTTTATACTGATGTGTGAGTACAAGAGATTTGTTGTGTTCATGCTATGACGTGTGTACACTTGACCTTGGGGTCAGATGTTCAGTAAGGCAGATTTCTGCAGGAAAGCTAAACAAAAGCATTTTATGTGGCTTTTCAAGTGATTATGTACAAATTTAACTGCACACTCTGTGCACAACTGTGTGTTTGTGAACATGTACTGAGAAAATTGTTTTTAGGTTGCAGTGGCCCTTTAAATGAAGCAGTCCTCAATATGTCCTCATATTTATATACCCCACAGCCCGGGGAATTAATTTATGACACCATGAGACATAGAAGTAAAACAGAAAAAGATCAGGAGACTTCCAGAGCAAACAGTGTCAGTTATAAAAGGATCCAAATAATGTTTAAATAGACAAAATAATGTCTTAGAGAGAGAAATATATGTAAATATATAGCAAGATGACAGCATTAATCAGAAAACTAAAACTGATTCAGCTGTAAGATTTATTAAGTATAGCTGTCAAAGGAAATATCCCAATTAAGTAAAAGTATATATAATAATAAGTTACAGCAATTCATGTATCTTTGTAATAAGGAAAATATATCTCAAATATGACAGGTGAACACACTTTGGCATAGGCAAGGTTAAAGGTCAAACCATGATTGCAAAACTACACACCCTAACCAATGTCCCTACCCAGTGTAAACTTTCTACACCTTATGGTTTCTGAGATATAGCCCAGACAACATTTTTAAACTCCTGGTCACTGTGGAAAGGTCAAAGGTCAAATCAAAGTCATACAACGTCCCTACTACTACCTACACCTTATGGTTTCCAAAATATAGCCCAGACAAGATTTTATAGGTCAAGCTCACTACAGCAAGGTCAAAGGTCAAATCAAGGTCACACCATGACATTGCACACCTACATCTCCTGACCAATATGTCCCTACCAAGTATCAACTTCCTACACTTTTCTGAGATATAGCCCAAACAAGATTTTATAAGTCAAGGTCACTGTGGCAAGGTCAAATCTAGGTCACACCATGACGATGCACACCTACACCCCCTAACCAATGTCCCTACCAAGTATCAACTTCCAACACCTTATGGTTTCTGAGATACAGCCCGGACAAATCTTTTCTTGCTGCCGGAAGAGCCATGGAGGATAAGCTTTACTGAAGAGGAATTTTTTCAATTTTTGACTAAACATAAATATACCCAATATGAAAATAATAATTGTTGTTTTATGTTATTAAAATGCCCTTTCAATTTTTATAACATTTCAAAAATCCGAAAACATATTATTTTCCTAAGTTGTTTAAGTAAAATTTAAGGTACTTTGCTACATGTTTGTTATAGACCTAGCTCTTTTAAAAACATAACTGTTGAATGTCATGAAAAATCATGAAAATAGTTTTTGATCTTATTACCTTAATTATTTTAACCAGAAATCATCTTGTCACGGAGCAATAGAGACTTAACAGACAAACGGTGATAGAACACAATCTTGACAAAACAGATTTGCCACTATACTATAGATCTTGCATAAATAAGCTGTAGTCCTTACGATTTCTATTGTAACTGTACCATTGACAAACATTACTGGTTATATAACGTCCTCTAATTATAATGCGCTCATATATAACCGTGTAATTCAGAATTATGGTTTCTGCAGTTTGAATACAGCATTCACAGATTCATCACAAAAATTATTCATTTGTACTACCTGAAGGAAGCAATTTGCCTAATAATGGAATGCAATTAAAATTTTCAATAAAAAAAAAGAAGCAAGGGATACATCCGTGTTAGTGTACTTACTTCACAATTAGACAATTAATTCATTTGAAATAAAAAACAAAACAAAACTGAATTTCATAGTTTCTTTGGTGATTTAAGACTATTTCAAACACTTACACGGAATTTGGTTAGATTTAACAGATATTTACTTTTAGTGTTGTGAACTGACTTATCTTAAATACATTTGGACCATTGCAAAAATACTTTGGCATTTCATGCGTCTTAAGAGTCATATATTTATGACGCATCAAACTGGCTATGAGTTGACATATTATTCATATCAACTACGTCACTCAGTACTTATGACGTCACAGTGTCTTGGAGTGTGAATCGACCGGGAAACGAAACACTGAAATAACATATCCTGAACAACAACATAAAAACAACAACGGTGAACAAACTGCTGAAAGGGGTTACTTTTATATCATCTAGAAAATATATTACATGAACAAACACTTTATTAACCAATCATTATAAATTTATCGTATATTTGATCACCAAATGAAATGCAAGAAGATGGCCGCGGAAGTTGGGGCGGATGTAACAAGAGCTTTGGAGAACCTGGGAATATCTTGCTCACCGGGCAATATGAGATTACAGACGCCATTCAGAACCTGTAGCAGCAGAAAACATAGAGAGGTTAGTTTTAAAGCTAAAACTTATTCTAATTATCCCAAGTATTCAAGGAAGCTGTTACTTTCTAATTCTTTATGTTTGGGGATCGGGGCCAGTATTCAGTAATACTTACATCACAATGTTCTAATACCCACAAGGTACACACGAACGCAAAACATTCAACTCATCTGGGCTTGTGTCTGGATTCATTCCATGCTTTAGTAATATCTATAGAGTTCAATATGTTCATATTCATATCTGTGTAGGACACATTGGACGTTGCATGAGCAGCCATTTCAACACATACAGGTTTAACAGTGTTTGCAAGCCAAGCGCAAGCTCTGACTTGCTCCCAGTAAACATTACAAACGTATATAAACGTTTATACATAAACCTAACTATCAACGGTTTAGATTAGGTTTAAAATGATGGGTCCCTAAACGTTTGTGTATAAACGTTTAAGCATAAAAATTTATATATAAACGTTTATATATAAACATTTATAAATGTTTATACACGTGTTTAAAATCTGGAGAAATATTTCTGTTAGTATATCTTGCTGTATCACTGTTGTTTGAAGCCATCATTACATTCTAAGTAGATATGTAGAAGTATATAATTTGATGATATTATATACTTTTATAACACTACTTAGAATATAATGATGGCTTCAAACAACAGTGATACAGTAAGATATAGTAACAGAAATATTTCTCCAGTTTCTCTCAAAATGGCTGTGCTGATGTCATCATCCCAACTGAAAGTGAGGTTAAGATATTTTTAACCCTTTGTGAAGGTTTTAAAACGTTTATAAACCAAACTAATGTTGCTGAAACGTTTATAAACCTTTAATATTGAATAATTGTCAATATTTAGGTTTATATTTGGTTTAAAAAATGTTTATAGATTTACTAAACGTTTATAAACGTTTGTAATGTTTACTGGGCTAAAGTTCTTTTATGTATAGGTTAATGGCCTAGTAAGTGTCCAGTTTTATAAGATAATGGATTGTTTACGAGGTCCTGAAGGGACCGAGTCAACAATCTATTATTTTCGAATATTGGACACTTACAAGGCTGTTAACCTATTTATATTACACCTATGCCTTAAGTTGTAATTTTGAAGATGTTTTCTTAACATCCTTACTATTCATACCTATATTTCTGGTGTGTATTTTTTGTGAATATTTTAGTTGAAGTAAATGTATAAGGTGTTTCTTTGGAAATGTGTAGAAAAGGATTGTATATATGACCCAAATCACAGAGTGGAACAACTGCCCAATAGTGAAAGATATTGCACACTTTTGACAAAAGAATATCTCTCAGGTGTAATTTAGGAACATTAAAGAAACCTTGTGATGCAAAATTCAAATATTTGTTGCAACCACACTGAACACAGCTTGAAGGTGTGATTCTGGGCCAAAAAGGGGCTGGTAGTTGGTCTTGGGCTGTACTTGTACAGTCAAGAGTACACAGTACAGTTGAGAGTTGGGCTGTACTTGTACAGTTGGGATGGGTTAAATAGCGCTTGGAGATACTGTGCTGTGTATAAAATATGTCTATATATTACAGTAAATATGCGAAATCAGTAAATACGTGTATTTACTGAAATTTTCAGTAAATACACATATTTACTGATTTGGTCAATAAATGCGGGTATTCCCTGAAAATTTCAGTAAATACACCTATTTCCTGTTTCTTTTTGCGTCCATCATCATGAAGACTTTATATCTTAAATAGTTGGGTGCTATCTGCTATGTCTTCATATTAACAGTTATTTAAACTTTAAATGGCTTTCTCGTATTCAAAGTTTGATACTTGTTTACAATCCAACACTGGAATAACTATTATATATTTAATATCACTTTATAATTTCAAAGGCATTTGCATGTGATATGTGATAAAATATTGTAATATATATTGTTTTCATTTAAAATAAATTGTAATGTAAATAGACAAGTTTATAAATTTAAATTTCCAAATATATATCAAATTATGATGCTTTATGTATAAAGAACAACAAGCAAGGTAATAAGATTAAGATATATTTCTTGTTCAAGAACTGAATTTCGCTGTAGTTTTAACACTGTATTTTAACAATGTATTTCTTTTCCAAAGGTCACCAATAAAATTTAGATCTGTAATTACGGTTGAATGAAACATCCCTTTAATGAGAGATTAAGTCCCTCTGAAATCCAATTATTTTTTTTTGTATTTATTTGGGGTTTTACATCGCTTTCAACACTGTACAGGTCATATCACGACAGGTAGTTGGAAGGGCAGAGGAAACCAGTACATACAGTTCGCTAGGGTTCTGTACTGTAAACTGCTGACCAACGGCAAGCAACTACCAGCTTTCCCACTTGAGGCCATGCCGGGGATCGAACCCCGGCCTCAGAGGTGGGAGGCGAGAGTGTTACACTCTGCCACCGTTAGTGCTTCCGCGAGTCATCAAAGTGCCGACTCGAGTTTCATGAATCATCGACGAGTCAACTCGAGTTGAACTCGAGTCAATAACAATATTTCAAAACACCCAAACCTTAAATATATATGCACTAACAGGATTCCTTTCATAATGAAATCTATTTTTAAGACATTTCAACAAAATTTGTCATATTTTACCTGCAAAATAAGGATCAACATTCTTGCCATGTTGAGAAATATGGTTGGTTGTTTTTTCCAGGTAAGGTATATGGAGAGATATCATTGGCTTTACATCGTAAGAGATAAATATGAAGGAAAATATTAAGTGAACAAGTCCAATTGTGCTTTTATTGCATCTTTGTACACTGGCAAGTAGGTTATTTATATACTTTTTGCAGTATATTAAAGGAACTCGAGTTTGAACTAAGATAAACTCACGTTCACGAGTTGAACAAAAACGATATGGAACTCGAGTTGGCGAGTTGTCGCGAGAGCACTAGCCACCGTGGCCCCTGAAATCCAATTAGGCCATTTCATTGTTTCTAAAACAATTCTTTGATCAAGTAGCCATTACCTACATTAAAGTCATAGATCTACCAGAAAATGGCAAAATATTAAGCCTTGATTGAAATAAAATAAAGAAACCAGTCAAACCACTTACTAATAGTCTCTTTTTAACAATAGATTCTTCAAGAATACATACAGACTTGCTTGGGTGTAAATCATGTTGTCTTAAATGATAAGGTAAAATTTCTGCTGAATGAAAGTACAGTTAAAATATGTTAAAATTTAGAAATTCAGATTAATTTCTTAAACTTTTATTTATTTCCATTAAAAATGCTTTTTATGTATCAGTCATATAAAAACAGTGAAAAGTGAAATGATCTTTAATCATTTGTAGGGATGACATAGGTCCTTAGTAGCTGTGGGATTGAAAATAATATAATCTTAAATGAAATATCTATAGAAAGAGCATATCTAAAGTTTTTAAAAATAAATATTTAAAAGCCCAGTGCTATTTCAACATATTTGCATGTAATGTAGTCCAAAATGAAATATACTTGGTGTGTTCTAGTCATCATAATAGAGTAAAATGTCCCAATATAATCCACAATTTGGGTTACCTTTAATATTATATAGGGTAAAATGTTCCAATATAGAGAGTTTGCGAACAACGTTTCATAAACGCTCCTTGCAAAAACACGCAACATGATTAATTAATATGGGAGAAAACCATTGGCGGAGAGGGGGTAGAGTTTTGTTTGCGAACAGCTTTTGAACTAGAATTTTTACATGCATTTCATTTAAATTAATTAGAGTTTTTACATTGTACACCAGTGGGAAGTAAGCCAGGTAGTTACATGCCTAATATGGCAGTGCCTGATTTAAATAAAATTTGAGGGGTGGCATGAATGTGTTGAGCAATATTTGTGTACACATCAAAAACTGGACAATATGATATATTGTCTGTTGAATCTTTTAAGGATTGGCCAGTGGAATCTATTATGAAATCTCAAGTGGCTGGTTATAAAAAGTGTGTAATGCCTATTTTTGACAAATTAGTGTGTGTGTTCTTGCTAAACTGTGATCATATTTGTGAGCCACAGAAGTAACACTTAATTATTTTGTTGATGATTGAAAATATAACTCTAATTTGACAGTTCATAATTTCATTGTAACAGTTGGGTAAATTAACTATTGGAGTTTTGAAAGTGAAGCAATCACATTTCATTTGTGTAATATGCCATCCCCTTCGTTATTGATTGGAAACTGGAAAATAGCCCTACAAAGAAAAAGCCTACAGGAGAAAAGCCCTACATTTTTCGATATCCATGTAGAAAAGCAATACACCATTTTCTAGATCTTGGAGAAAGCCCTATACATTATGTTTAGTTTACAAATGAAAGTTTGACTTTGTTAACCACTCGTGATGACAGTTACTCAATCTTTTGATGATAACTGACCAAAAGGAACATTGTAGTGAAACTTCAAGTAGAAATGGAGTTTTGTTCCAGAATTTTTAGTCAGTTGAACTTAGAATTTGTTTCTAAAGATTTGGATCTGTTTATTTCATTAGGAATACAAAAAAAAAATTTTTTTGTTATTTGTATTGTGAATGTTAGAAATATTTCTTTATATTTTAGTTTGCAGAACAATAAATGTGTATGCGATATAGGAAAATACTGAAATTGATACATAACTTTGAAACAGTTTATGTTTGCACATTGTACTATCTGAAAAGGACTTTTGTCCACAGTCTCAAAAAAGGTGTAGGGTGTTCTCAAGGGGGTCCACAAATTGTATGACTTTGTTCTGTGTGGGTTTTCTCTGTAGGGCTTTTCTATACTTTACATGAAGAAAAACTGGTGCAGGATATTTTAGAAAAAAGAAGTACCAAGAAATTGTTATTTGTGTAACTTGATAAATTTTACACACCAGTGAAATATGTCATTTATTTTAGGCTCTGTGAAAGGAATTCTGGTAGACATGTTATAAATAATGTTTTGTCAAACTTCACAATTACTCAAGTGATATTTTAAAACACTGACCCCACACTCTCTGTATCATATCAATTCAGTGAACTAATACATCTAGCCTTGTCCATGGGCTGTACCGAGCCCCTGCCTAAATACATGAAATAATGTAAGTCTGTACAAATAGTATGCTGACTTTGAAACATAAAAACTTGGTATTTTATCCTGGACCTTAGCTAATAGGCTCTGGTTAGAACTAAGTAGAATGTAATGTAAATGTAATGCTGATTCCCTTTGAAAATTAGTTATGTTTTGTACAGGTCAGATTGTTTCTTTCAGTCACACTTAGTTCCAGTATTCAATTTGCTCGTTGAATATCATGAATACTTGCTACTGAAAAAATATAAAAATATATAAAAATATTGAAAATATAAAATGTTAAAAAATATCTCAGAGCCTAGAACAAGACTACCGAAAACCAAAAGGTGTTCAATACTGTATATACATGTCCCTTTATGTGAACCATATGCATAGTGAAGAACAGTCATATTTGGCCCTGCTGATTGTGAAATGTGTACTAAGTCCTTCATCCCTCCAACTTAATGGTTTAATATTAAAATTTTCTTTGTTAATGAGCTGAAACACCCCTTGTACACCACTGACCACCCATACTACCCTTGATGGTCACTTCAAGCTCCACCCATATGCATGTTAAATGATTTCATTGGTAATTCACAAATAGGTCAGTGTACTACCCTGGGTAGGAATGGTTACAATGTAAAAACTCTATTGGGAATTATACAAGTCAATAAAGATAAATTCACTGGTTTTATTCATCTACAGTACTGAATGAACTGGGTACTGATAATACAAACTGTATTGGCCCAACAACCAATAAACCCACACGTTAAATAGCTTATAAAACACACGTAAATAAAACTTTGGAAGATTGTGTTCATTACCTCAAAAAACTTATGACAGGGGATGAAAAAAGGCTGGTCGTTGTACACTTAGGTTTTTCAAAAATTGACAAAGTTGCTAAAAATAATCTACAGTCTCTCAAGAACTCTGTACTGACATGTATAACACACTTTATTGCTCCAGTAATTAATAAATCCACAAGGGAAACAAATTACGTGGCGAAGTCATTTGCCAAGTAAAAAACGTAACCTTGTGCAGTTAAAACCTTATGAAATTACATCACACACAGATATCAATGACGTGTAATGTAGCGGAAAGTAGATACGGGGATCAAAAACGTTGTTTGCAAACTCTCTAATGTATCAGTTTGGTGTACCATTTAATATTATATATTCTCGGCTCTAATTTCCTCTAAATTCTGACACATTACCCCTCAACTAAAAAAACTTCATTGGCTACCAGTCAAATACAGGGTACAATTTAAAATTGGTCATATTACACATAAAATTTTCAACCAGGATCAACCAGTTTACCTAAGAGCATTAATCCACCCCTACACCTCTTCTAGAAACACAAGGCGAAGTACCCCCAAACTCAAGTTCCTTCAAACCCCCACTTTTGATCATAAAGTTCACAAATCAATTAAACACTTTTCTAATTCCTTCAGTCACTATGCCCCTGTCCTTTGGAACTCTTTCCCTTTCCATTAAGAAATAGTCCTTCTGTTGCATCTTTTAGGGAGCACCTCAAAACTCACCTCTTCATCTCTGGCTTCCCAACTTAGTTTTCCTTCCATCCCGCTCACACAATCCTGGATTACCGACCTTGAACGCCCCTTGACTTTCATACGAAAATGATTTTGTTTAATTAGTGCACTGAGTCCCCCATTGTGGGGAAGATATTGCGCTTGCAAAGCAGTAGATTAGATTAGATTAGATATAGTTACAATCCGTGAACATCAAAGTCTCATTTCACATATTAACTGAAAGTCAAACCAGTAAACTTGTGAAATAACACAGGTCTTTAATCAGTAAATACGCATATTTACTGAAAATTTCAGGGAATACGCATATTTACTGACCAAATCAGTAAATATGCATATTTATAGCCAGGTCACACTGTGGCAATGTTTACCGGCGAATATGCACGATCCTGAAATTCTTCACCCTTCGTATTGGGTTCTTGGTCCATCTTCACTATTCTCCATTATTCTCCATGGATCGTCCTCTGGCTACGAAAGTTTCAAACTGTTCAAAACTATTGCCATCCTTCGTCCAGTTCTTAGCAATTCTTCACAGATGGTAGTGACCTCGTAGAATACGTAGCCTATTCGTAGGCCGGTTCATCGCTTTGTGGCAGGCTTCTTCATTGTTCGTTACTATTCTTCAATTTTTCTTTGAAGATTTTTGTGTGAAAGAGGAAGAATATGCGACAATATTCGCAGTAAGGAAGCCATCCATCGTCGCCCCCGAAGAATATGTCATGAGGCCCTGGAGATATTCGCCACTATTCTCAGCCAATCAGCAGCGAACATCAGAGTAGATCGTCGCTGAGCTACCAATCAGCTACGATATTCGTTGTCTACGACAAACTGGCTGGAGACTTTTAAAGGAGGGCCCCGCGAACAATTTGCATAACTTGCAAATTTTTCTTCAGTGCGTTCACATCGACAAACTTTGGATATATTTTTGGAAATATTTCTAAGATTAGAAATATGGTGACGAGACCTGGACTAGGAAAGAAAAAGAAAGTCACTCTGCCTCAGATGGAATCTTCAGACCAGCCTGAACAGGCTGACCAGCCGGATGAATTGCCTGACACACAAGCATCAGACCCCGGGGATCCAGCCACCCAGGGAACCCAGCCAGAGGACACAGAGGAGTCGGAGGAGCCCACCCATGGAAGGTACAAGAAGAAGAGGCTGGTGAGGATGACAGATGCCCAGGAGGATGAGATGGCCCAGTGGCTCAAGAACCATCCTGAAATGTACAACAAAGGCAAGAAGGAGTACAGGGACATAGACCGCAAGGAGGCTGCTTGGGCCACTCAGGCCAGGGCCATGGGCATGGAAGGTGAGTTCACTTATGCTATAACCCTTTCAATGTTTTTGCTGATCATGTAATAATTTTCATTTTGCTTGAGGTAGTTTGTGTAGAATACTGTGTAAATTGTGTGAGTCTTGACTTTTAATACTTTTATTATGTGTTTTTTTGTAACTTATAACAAACCACATTGTGACCTAACTGGTTTCACACATTTGCATGCCTGGCTGTTTCATAGTCTTTGATAATTTCTTTCAGCTAAATATAGCTCATTGTAATAATGATATTATTACATACCTTAAGGTCTGGTTCAAGGGCATGTGGACCAGGTATGGAAAACTTACCTCCAAGAAATCCGGTGATGGGGCCAGAGAATATACAGACAGGGACTCCTGGATCCTGAGGTCCTTCAGCTTCTTGGATGACCACATCACCAGAGTCCCCTCCACCAGTCCTGCAATTTAAGTACATTCTCACTGTCTCCCTTACCTTGGTATGCAGATGTTGGTTTTGAATATTTTGAATAACTATTACCAATGTAGCTGTAACAGAATGGTTTTGTGAATGGTGTACCTACCTTAGTATCCAGATGTTGGTTTTGAATATTTTGAATAACTATTACCAATGTATCTGTAACTGAATGGTGTTGACGATATATTAAACCTTTTTATGTAGCGAGAAAAAAGTTATTTCTTCTCAGCTGTAAGTACCTACCTGAAGTGTTTCTTGACATATGCTTACCATTTGTGTTTGTATTTTTCAGCTTAAGCCAGCTTCTACCGCATCTTCAACTGCTGCCCCTGCCAGCTCTGCCGCCTCTACCTCCGCATCTGCCACCACTGCCTCTGCACAGCCTCAACTGCCTCTGCGTCTTCTGCCACTGCCACCATGACTTCACACCTTTCCACAGACTTCGATCCAGGGGATGAACCTGTCGAGTCAGGATCCCTGGGAGAACCGAGAATTTGTAGCACCCCTGCTCCACCTCTCAGCCTCTCCACTACAACAGCCAGGAGGATCACTAGGAGAAGCCAGTACTGAGTCAGAGCTCCTGGACAGGATGTGTGAACAGAGTGACAACAGTGCCCAGATATCTGACAGGCTGGAGAGACTCTTGACATCCATGGAGGCTCAGACCAATGACAGGACTGCTTGGGCTGGCTGGATGTCCATTGCCATGGGCAAGATACTTGAAGAACCTCTGGCCAACCTACCAAATGAGGAGTTTGGACCTCCTCAACCAGACTGTCAAAAAATCCAAGCTGTTGGCACAGAGGGACGTCCAGAGGCAGGAGCTGGACAAGGAGAAGCAGCTGGACAACAGACAGAAGCAGCTGGACAACAGGCAGAAGCAGTTGGACAGTATGCAGCAGCAGGTGAAGCTGCAGCAGCTACAGCAGCAGCAGCAACTTATATTCCAACAGCAGCAGCAACAGCAGTTCACTGTTACACAGATGCTTCCTCCACCCACACCAGCACCCGCAGCTGTGGCCTCCTCTACTCCAGTGCCTCAAGCTTCAGTCACCCAGGGTCAGACCACTGTCATTTTCCAGACTCCATCAGTGCCCATACCTCAGGACAGTCAGCAGGATCATCATCCGGTGGCTCAGGCACCAAATTTGTCATCACAGACACTGAGGGTAGGACAATAGGACTCTCTGATCTGAATTTGTCTGATTTAAATGCTTCATTTGTTGGTATTTCCAATGTGCCTTCAACACCCATGACACCTATAACTTTAATTAACCAGGATGATTCTCAAGGTTTTTAACTTTAACAACTTTCTTAACTTTATTGCTTAAAGGTATTTATGAGGGGGCTCAGTGGTGTATCGGTTAGAGTTCTCACCTCCAACCTCTGAGGCCACTGGTTCGAATCTCGGGCCGGGCGCTTCATGTTGGAAAGTTGGTAGTTACTTGCCGATGCCCGGTGGTTTACAGTGCAGTATGCACTGGTTTCCTCCACCTGTAAACTACACGTCGCAATATGACCCTGGCTGTTGAATGCGACGTAAAACAACAAATAAATCTAAAGGTATTTATGTGACATTTTATAAGTAATTTTCTGACATGTGAAAAGTAATTAGTAAACAGGTGTATAATAGTAATTGAAATAATTATGTTAGGGCCTTTAAATAATTATGTAATACTTTTCTTTTTACTTTTTCATTGTGTGAATATCATTTTATAATAGTATTTAAATATTTATGTTATAGTCTTAACATGTCACAGTGACAATCTTGAAATGACTTTCTAAGGTTTTAAACATAACTTTCTTATTACAGGCGTAACAATATTTTTTTAGTAGTCTGCATGTAGTGAACCAAGTTTCACTTGTGAGTTGTTTCAAGTCTGGACTGTAGTATTTTATTAGTGGTCTGCATGTAGTAAACCAATTTTACTTTGTCAATTTCAACTCATGATGTGAGTGGTGCCAACTGTGGCCTGTATATTAACCAAGTTTTACTTTTGTCAGTTTCAACACATGATGTGAGTGGTGCCAATTGTGGCCTGTATATTAACCAAGTTTTACTTTGTCAGTTTCAACTCATGATGTGAGTTTTGTCAATTGTGGCCTGTATTATTATGTTATGTGAGTGCACATGTCTGTGACATGTAATTTCTGTACTTTTTTAGTGGGTAATAATATAATTCCAGGTGTCTCTGGCACTACTATGTACTACTTGTTGTGATATGTCCTTTTTGACATTGTTGATACAATAGAAGTTTTCATTATATTGCTTGTTTTTTCTTTTGTTCAAAACACACTAAATTAACATAATGGTCTAAAACTTGGTGCAAATCTTGGCAGGGATGATTCAATGTGCCTAGTGGTTCGCAAGTCATGATATAACATGACCAAATATGACCTAGTCGCTGTTGAACTTGCACAATTGTAGAATGAAATCCAGAAATGGGATATAAACAAATTTTAGCACTTGGCCAATGTTAAAATTTGCATATAGCCATTCTTGGATTTCATTGGGCTCTTAATCCAAGGCAGGTGGTTTTTGTTGCGTACAGTTTTGACCTTTGATCTGCTTAGATTAGTGACCTATTAGTGATTCAATGCCATGACAATCTCTGTGACCTAGTTTGGCCTTTGGTAGTTCAGATGTAAACGGTTCAGTGTGAACTGTTCAATGTTGAACCATTTACATGCTTTGGTTTTTTGGTATGTGTTCAATTTGACCTCTTTGACCTTGACAACAAGACAATTCACAAATGAAATGTATTATGATAATAAATTTATTGTAATACACAACAACTGTAACCAGTATATAATGCGCAATACACAAAGTAACACAGATAATGCTATAGCACTGAATAATGAAATTACTGAAGATAATACCGTGAATGACATATGTATGTACAAGTAACAAATGTCCTTGGCCCATGTGAAAGTCTCAAATACTGGAGCATTATAATAATGCTTCAAATACAGTCTCTGTCTCTTGGCAACCTGTGTATCCCTGTTGCCACCAGCCACTTCCTCAATGTCCTGCAAGCAAGCACCTTGCCTCCACTGTCCTGGGATAACTCTGGTTGTCATCCTCCTCATCTGCTATCCCCTGGTGGATACCTGGATACCTGAGTCTCATGATGTTGTGCAATGTGCAACAGGCTAATACAATAGAGGTAACAGTCTCTGAATTCTGACTCATGGTGGTGAGAAGACAACCAAATCTGTTGGCCATGATGCCAAAGGCATTCTCCACCACCCTTCTGGCACGAGATAGTCTGTAGTTAAAGATCCTCTCCTCGTCAGGCAGTCCTCTGGCACTAAACGGCTTCATCAACCAGGTCCTCAGGGAAAAAGCATCATCCCCATTGAGAAAATATGGCATATCACGGTCATCACCAGCTCAGGCAGTGGCTCTGCATCAGGTATATCCAAGGTGCCATCAACAATGCCTGAGCGCAAATCACAGTCATTGAATATCTGGCCATCAGAACTAGAGCCATTGGTGCCAACATCCACCCACAGAAACTTGTACTTGGCATCCACAAGAGCCAGAAGTATGACTGAATGAAAGCCCTTGTAGTTGTAATAGAGGGAGCCACCATTCTTGGGACACCTGATTTCCACATGCTTGCCATCTGTGGCCCCCAGGGTGTGGTGGAAATTCCATCTGGAAGAAAATTCGGCTGCCACCTGCTTCCAGGCATCACTGGGCCAGGGACACTGCAGGACTTCGTCACCATATTCTGCAAAGATGGCCTCACAAGTCTGTCTTACAATGACTGAGATGGTGTTGTGTGCTACCCTGAAGCCAAACATCAGACTCCTGTACTTCTCTCCTGTGGCCAAGAAATGAAGTGTGATGGCAAGTCTGCGTCCAGGGTTGATGGACTGCCTGTACCATGTGTCATATTTCTCAATTCTGGGCCCCACCCTCTGCCAGACCTCTTTGAACATGGCTGGGTCCATCCTGACAAAATTCCTGAATGACAGCACATCCTCAGTCTCAAGCTCTGTCACCAATCTATAATAATGACCATAGTCCGGCCTCCTGGAGAGCCAGGGCTTCACCCAATACCTCCTGGGCCTTGGTCGACGTCTTCTCCGTCTGTGAACCAGTATCTGGGCCACCATAATTTGATTCAGTTGATTTAAACAATGAGCCTCATACATTTGCTGCAATAGTCTGAGTCTCAGGAGATCCATAGTTTTGATGTATACTGTCCAACGTCTGATGAAAAAATGAAATAAATCCAGATGATCTGAGGGGTTTATATAGGAATCGGCATTGTCCAGGAATTGATCGTCAGTCTTCTCAGTATGTTCTTCCTCCTCATCACGGGCTCGTCACATATTCCCGACCCACTACCATGTTCTTGGCTGACACCAAGAATATCTCAGAGGATTCGCAAGACTTCACATTAATTCGTAGGTGCCTGTACGAAGTCCGTTACATGTTCCTCGATGTTCTTCAGACAAGTAAGATATTCTCGGCTAGGTAATGGGAATGTCGCACCATGACCTTCACCAGGATAAAGATTATGGTAGCCCATGGTAGCCGGATCACAGTAATTCTTCTAATTTTCGAATTTTCATCACATGACCACACTTTCTTACCCTCTCTGTGGCGAAGTACCACGATTTCTAATTCGCAGGAATTCTTCATATTCGCCGGTTAATTCATAGCCCCCTCGCCACAGTGTGACCTGGCCTTTACTGATTTCACATATTTACTGTAACATATGTACTACTATCAGTTTGCACCTGCTTTGTCAACATAAATGGCGCAACCGAGCCCTCTGTCAGGCAGTCTCAAGTATGATTAGATCAAGATCGGATCAAACTGGAGAAAAAAAGTTTCAAGTGAGCCATTGGATCAAATAGTTAATCACAAAGCCCGGTCACTGAAGCTGAAAAGATAAAACAGTGATTGGTTTCAACCTCGCTTGTTTTATAGATTTGATAAGGTGGGGGTCATACAAAAGGTGGAGGTCTATTTAGTATTGTCCTCATACTGACCCGGAGTTTAGATTGATGATATTCATCACTCTGTATAGAGAATAAAGAATTGTTTTTATTTGCCTCTGTAGTGATATATTTAAATATCCATTTCTTTCCCCGAGATATCTTCTGCCATTCAGTTTGAGCTGTCTTGATCCAAAAGATATTCCAAAAGTGATAAACGGATCACAGTGTATGAATCTTGGTTAATTCAAAATTTAATTCAAAAATCAGATCAAATTTTGTGTGATTACAACCTGAGCTAATTTCATCAAGACATTATCTGTTTTGTTCAAGTTTTATCCATGTTTGTGAAATATCGGCCTGGAGCTCCTTTTCACAAAGAATAATGAGGATGTTCTACCATCAAAATGGTTCAAGAACATCCCTGAATGATAATATTTCCCTGTTTCTGGATAAAATCATACCATTTCTCTAACCGTCTAAATTGCCTCTCCCCTTCAAATTGTTTATAAAATTTGAAATTAATGAAGTTTTTTTTCAGGTTAAATTTTAAATTGTACAATTAGAGATGATTGACAGTTTTTTTACAGTTGACACTTTTGATGCTATGGACAGTTTTTGACCATCACAATTATTTACTATGCAAAGACATTTTGTGGCATCTTTGTTATGATTTGTGCTTTTCCAAAAGTTTTGGGATATTTAAAGTGTGATTTTATTACATTTCCTTTAGATCCACCATGAGAGGGCCTACTGATTAGCAAGTTTGGTATCTAATCAAAGGTTGTTCCCTCAGTGACGGTTTGACTGCCACAAGTGGCAATGCTAAGGGGCTGTCTGATACACTACTAGGCAGGCTGTGTTTACCTGCATCAATATGAAAGGATGTTGCAGAATGAAATGTTAGGCTGAAATAGTTCGGAGAATTTTGTTTCAGAACTGTTTAATTGAATGTTATTTGAGAGATTTAGTCAACAAAATTCCAATATTTCTGGCTTTATATTTCTTGTGACAACGTCATTTCTAAAATGCACATCTTCCAACAAGACAAAAGAACACCAGCAACAACAACAAAACCTTGTACATATTCCACCTCCTTCTGACATTGCCCGGTAACAGATATTTGACCTCCAATAAGGATATTCATGTCTTCATGGTGTTTGTCTGTTTGCAAAATAACTTTTAAAAATGCGGATGGATTTTGTTAAAACTTTCATGAAATATTGACACAAGAAACACATAACATTTTGGTGGTGAGTCAAATCACAATTTTTTAAAGGATCTTTTATCATTGCACTAATAATCCATATTGGAGGTATTGGGACTCGGAGGAGGACTGCACTCTGTGAATGCTTTTCTAGTTACATATTAAATTTTCATTTGATTTGTTCATTTTATGTGAATAAACCCACCATATTTTAGGCCAATATTTTATAAATACCTACTCAGGAAAAACATATCATATCAAGAAATAATCACAAGAAAATCTATCGAACTTTCAGTTTTGTAACCCAGTCATCCAATTTACTTCTCACTATTATTGCCTCCGCCAGGAGTTTATGTTTGGGTGCATTTGTTTGTCTTTCTGTTTGTTTTTTTCTGTGTTGACGATACTGTGAAAAGTAGCAAATGAATATTTTCATGCTTTAACCTGAGTTGAGCCTTACCAAAAGAAAAGGTAATTACATTTTGGGAAAACTCCATAACATAATCTTTACATAAAAATTTCTGAATTTTTGAAGGTCCCATTTTTGACATATTTTCAATGACTTTGTATTCTGGTTGATGTTACTCCAAAATTAATGATGGAATTTTATGGCCTTCTTTAGTTGAGTGGGGTCTGGACAGAGGAAGAAGTGATTACACTTTGGGAAAGCTCTGGATCATATTCCAGATACAAAAAAAAAAAGATTCTTTGGCAACACGCACTGGTGAAGGTTACTTCTCCCCGAGTACTTCCTAGTGGTCGGTACACTTTGTTCATAAAACAGCAATTTACTCTTTTCCTTTCAAGGAACACCATTCCACATATTTTTTTTTCAAGTATTTGCAATTTGTGTTTGTCGATAGACCTCTACAACACATTGTTATGATGTAATCATACAAAAAATGTGACAAATATTTTTCTTTTTATGTTATGAAAAATATGGGCAGAAGCATGGTAAAATACATTTTAAATGATACATACTTAATTGTGACTGCAACGTTCAGCTGTTGTAATCCTGCTAGGTTAAATACGGAAGGTCAAGTCCAGTCATATATCTTAATGCCAATATGTCTAATACTATAAGTCAACTCGGTTAGTGATTGTATTGAATATATACAAATATAGTTCATTGAAGTCACTCCATGCATAGGGGGTGGGGGTGGGGGGTAGGGGGCACATTATTATTATCTCTTGACCCTCATTTTAATAGCTGATAGATCCAAGGAGTGAAAAAAATCAGGGATCTGGACCTGTCGTATCCTATCGCAACTATGTCTCATTTACATTTTTTTCTAATTGTATTAAAATTGTGTAGGTTAGGGCTAAAAGTCTTGGGGACTCCAAGTTTGGTGAGGATAAGTTCTAAGACACATCAGATAATTCCTATTCTAATTGACGGAGTCAAAAATATTTGCATTTTCCCTGCCTTTTGGCATTTTTAACCCTGATCCACCAGGACTTAAAAATCAGGATATCTGTCCCAACATGGAACAATCCCTTAGGTTCTTTTGGGATCCAAACCCTAAACTACGAGACCCTCTATGGTCAATGTGACAGAATTAGAATAAGTCTGGCATGTTTATTCACACCTGTTAAATTTTGCAGATTTTCACCCCGACTTCATCTACCCTTATAAATCATAATAGCATATCATTTACCCAAATTAGTCATTAGAATGATATCATTATCTGAATTAGAAACTAGTACTATAATATCATTGAGAGACTGAGATTAGTTCCTAGTTGAGTTATTTGCAACTCCTGAGCTTGAGTTAAATCAATAAAAATTATTAGAAAATAATAGGTGATTACAAAATGCCCTCAACTCTGCACAGTTATCGACAATGGCCCCTTTCACTTAGGGGTTTATAAATGTTTACATAACAAATCCAACAAAACTTTTTTTCAAAGCAACTGAATAGATCTTCTGATAGTAAAAGCACAATGTTAGCCACAAACTATTTTCAAATGGTACATTTTAACAAGACCACTATGTGCATTTAACATTTCTTAAAGAAACATAAAACTGGCTGAGTATAAGTGAACCAATTCTGACCCCTTCTGTTAGAAAATCCTTTGATACATTGGCTAGTTTGTAAATCCTAATGATTGTCCTAGTTTCAGTAAATGGATAATACAATATATAGAGATATCTGTATGGGTCTCTTCATGAATGGGCTGATACCTACTTGTGATATAATTCCATTCAAACCAAGAGAAACATTCAATTGTCTGAAATAACTATAGTGACATATACACCATAAAACACATTTAAAATCTGTCTTGGTGATTGATACCTCTCTGAAAGAGTACAGAACCCCTATTTAATAGATACAACTTCCAATTGTGTATGAAAAGGATATAGAAGTCTGATATAATATACTGTTAATATAAGCCCTTCTGGAAGCCGTTTCTAGTGTTGGTCAGCTTTGTAAAAAAGGCGGGAACTTAGTGACCACAGTCGTCTGCTTGTTAATCTCGGGTTTACGGGATTAGCGACGAGAGTATATAAATCAACGTCTACATGGCCACTTCACCAAACAGTCGACACAGCCTCAGATCTGTCAGCAAATTCAAAGAGTTTTACTCTTCTCTTCAAACCAAAGTGGGTTGTTTTCTGATTAATTTGTTTACACTTCAAAAATACTAAATTTTTAAAGTATTATAGTTGAGGAAGTTTTAGAAGTTCTGTAGGAATTTCACAGGATTGTGTAAAATGCAAGTGTATTTTATGTGGGAGTTTTATATGAGTTGTAAATGTGTAAATAGAAGAAGTAAAAATCAGATTTAATGTAAAACATGCAAAAGCAAGTAAGTGCTACTTTTTTTCTCTTTTTTTTCACTTTTAATAGAGTAGAAGTTTTTATTTGGATTTAAACGAGAGAGCAAATTAGCTGTTGTTCATTTTATGTTCATATATTTTGGATATTCCAAACATTTGCAAATAGACGTTATTAAGTCTGAACCAATTTTCCAAACATTTAAAGACATGGTTTTTAACTGTGACAATAAATTTAAATGGATATATGTGTTTGACTATAAAATGTTATGATAAAGAACAGAAATGTAGCATATATCCTTAATGCAAATTTTGCAAGAATCGTGTCTTTTTCTTTTTTTTTGTGAAGTATTGTGGTTCCAAAATCTCACATTTTACTATATCAGCTTTGAGTTAGGATTGTTTGATTGTTGATTTTCCATGAAATTGTTAATTTATTGTATTGCATGTTCTTAAATTTAATGAAACAGTTTACTTGTAAACACACTTATTAATTGCACTCAGCCTATATATTGTGGAATAGATTCTCTATTTATAACAGTGACAATTGAATAACTGTAGTTTGTACTCAATTTGGTATTTTTTTTCTATTTACAATTAAGTCATTATAATGCTTGTGGACTCCATGTGAGTCAGATCATTAGCTATAACCTTGGATCTTTTAACACTTACAAGGGATATTTGTCTTACAAGATAAACCCTCCAGTTCATTCCTAAAGTCTCTTAAATAACCTTTTATCTTGTCATTATACAAGGGAGATAAAGGAGCAACCTATGAGAAATCAATATACAGTAAAGCAGTGTTAGTTTGCTACTTTTTAAATTATTGCTTTGAACTGAATAGAAATGGTAATATTTCACAGACTCTAAATTCAGTGTATAACTCAAGGGTCAACTAATAATAGTTATTTCTGAATCAGCAAAAAAAAAAGCAATATTGTGAAATTTTAATTATCTTAAAAATTATATAAATGTTAGCAAAATTCATTAAATTCTTATTTCTGAAAGCAGGCTTTCTTACAATTTAGACTTTAAAAATCTTAGCCGATACTAAGTAATGTAAAGAAAAGAATTAGATTATTATGTAAGTATTAATTGATGCTGGCAGTTTTGCATTTTTGTTCCACTTTAAATTATAAACTTATTTTATGTCTAGTTTTCAACCAGGTAAATTTTGTAACCAAGGCAAAATGGTATACTTATATCTTAATTTTTGTAATTTGAAAAACCACTGGCTAAGGGCAATATTTAATTCATGAAACTACACTGTCAGAATGTGTGGTTCAATTTGACTCATTTGAGGACAAGAATGCCAGTAATAGATTATCACTTACAATCTTTAATGAATCAAACATTCTGAGTGTCATGTGAACAAAAACGTACGTTTTTGACCATTAACTTAAGCAATTTTAGACAAAAAAAAAAAAAAAGATTAACTACTTTTAAAAACGGTTACTTAATGTACTTGGTTTATATGTACAGTACATATGCATTCCAGTAACTTAAAAAATACCAAAGTATCACTTTATTATCAACAAATTCATGTTTGTTTAATTCCAGATACCATATTATATTAGGACGTTATTAGTCGAAGAAACATTGCCTTATATTTGTGCATTATGATATGGGTTACATCACTTGCGTAAAAAGTATCATCACTAAAGAGTTATTCAGTGATCAAAAGCGGTAATGTTGAGGGTAAAAGAAACATTAACAAATAAAACACAAAAATAATTAAATAATAATAATAATTAAAAAAACGCATTACCTAGGTGATTATGTAAAGTTTTGCAATCAGCGCCCACATTCATTATAGAACAAAAACAGATACACGTACGTCACAAAGAATACATTATTGGGTTGCAATTTAGAAGAACAGATTAAAGTTTGCATAGCCCAAAAAATCCTTTAGTTTTTGCAAGTATTACATAACATCAGATGGTTGTTGACTGATTAAAAGCAGTAAAAACCCAGTGTGTCTTGTTGATAAAACTAAATATATTATTCACCTTTAATTCACAATTAATCTTTTATCATGTGGGCTGTTGTATGTGAGAATTGAGGCCATTTGAAGATTCATTAATGACAGATACTTGTATGATATAATTAATCTGTGACAAGTCTTTTGTAAAGACATTTATTCAGGCTAATTTGACATTAATTAAAAATTAATACATGTATGTGTCGTTACAGATATCAGGTGATTAACTGCACGCTGTCATAATACCGATGATAAACAATGATAAATAATATGATTTGAAGCTAACTTTTTGACCGATGTTGTATATTTTTTTATTAAAAAGCAAAAATCATTTAATTTATAAAGTAGAGAAGGCTAAAGATTTCACTAATAAATGTTTTTTTTTTAATCACAAATACATTTCTTGCAGTTATCATTCCTATTTACCTTCAACATTTTCAACTTTGTATTTCAATACTGGTTTTATTATAGGAGCTTTTTGAATTACTTATACACAAATGAAATTATGGGTTATTTAAATTAACATAAACTGTTGTTGCTTAGAGTGAGAAAAAATATAATTATATATCTGTAGGATAATTAGGTATTAATTACTGAAATTCTGTATTGGCGATATTTCCACTGGCAGATATAAGAAAAATATTTTATAAAAACCCATTTGGATGTAATTGTGTCTTACTTTTGAATCTCTCTGAATACCTTAATGTGTTATAAGTATACCTCATGTAATTGATTTCAATTAATCCAGACCACCTCGTCAACACTTGTATTGTCAATACCTTAACTATTGCCTCCACACAGTTGGAGAAACATGCTGAACTTAATCTGCTTAAGTACAGCCATGTATTATCTTTACCCAGATATAAAACCAGTAAAATAATTTCAAATTATAATATATATATATATATGATATCAAAACATTCATTTCCATTCATCTTTTAGTGATTTTGACTAATTACAAGCTATTTTGTTTAATTGCTTTGAATACATTTTCTTGCACTTAGATAGGATAACAAGATGTGTTGAGATTACAGATGACTTATTTAATCGACCAGATTTGGTCTCTGTAAGTTGATTAGGACATTTAAGCCCCCTTACTGTGAATATAAAGTAGCTGTATACGTGTACATCGTTATATGTATATGACATGGATCTAACAAAGGACAACTTAAATAGGATTTCATATTGATCTACCATCTATAATAGTCTGGATCTTGTCAACACAGTATGATCCACGTCCGGTTGCGACGGAATCAAAACGAGGTTCATTTCTTGTCTGGTGTTGGAAGAGAGTGGTGGAGTTTATAAAGCAAGGGACATACGCTAATACATAGGTAATTAATTGTTTATTTACTGCATAATTTTGGTAAATGCATCATTTATACATATTTGCGATCTTGTGATGTTTAAACGTATATTTTTCGCTTGTTTACAAGGGTAATTTGTAAGCAATAAAAACTACCATGTTGTAAGTTCTCAATCGATAGTCTAGCAACAGACCCTAGCAACTTGTTACGAAGGCGCTGATTGGCTAAGAGGGAGAAATGGTCTCAGTTGCACGAAATACTGCAGTGAAAGTCAATTTGCGGGACCTCTTTGATAAAATAGTTGATTTATTGGGAGAAGACTTAATTGGGTGTTATATACTGTTTAGCACTGAGTGAAGTGGTATCTTGTTCATCAAAGGACAAAAGGTAATAGCTTTTTAACCATTGATTAATGTAAACTTGACTAACTAGAGATAGGTACAGACATCTCCCATGGGTTTTAAGTGGCAGTAATTAGTGTTATAAATATCTTTGTTAATTTTCTAATTAATGCGCAAATTAAGTTGGATCTACTAAATTTTTATTTGTTTTTAAAAGATTAACTAAGATTTAAATTACTGTATAAATACCATTGGGCCTGAATTCTAAGATCTCAATGCTATTGCTATCATTTCATATAGTCAATTTATATCAATTAAAAGACTGAGTTTAATTCCAAAACCAATGAAAAAATGTGAAAATACTTTGAGACATTTTTCTCGAATTAAATATAAAATCTTGTAAACAGTTGATAAAGTATGCATTATATATATATGAAAAATTAGAACCACCATATTTTGTGTAAGAAAAATACTTCTACATCACTTGTCATACATCATGTTCAAATTTACATAAAATGTCTATTAAACAGGTATATTCAATGCAAACACACTAATCTTCGGGACATATAATTTTATCTGTTATTAATAGTGTACAAATTAAGATGAGTTCATTTTGGTAAAAAACTGTAAAGAGGTAAATATAATTGATTTCAGTCTAACAATTTTAAATCCATGAAACGTAAATTAAATTCAAGATTAAGGTACAGTGATTTCTTTAAGATCACAAAACCACTTTTTGTCCTGAAATACTTCAGATTTTTTTGGCACAATTCATAATCAATCACCTCGGGGACATAAACAGTTTTACTCGGCTATGAAAGAATATCAATTTAACTTATTATAAAAGATCATCTTCACATTAACAGTCTTAATCCGACACAATGAGCCATTTCAGTGTGTGGGTTCTCAATGTTAACTCCAATAAAACCCATATATTGTGAAAATTCTATTGTTAACCCAAAACTGGAGCAAATATAGCCCTCTGGGTATACATTTGTGGCTCATGTACAGTAACAATCATTATATATTTCCTACTCAAGTCAAATTTGCTTAGTTGGGCTTTGATTCCCCTTGTAGAATGAGATTTGGATCCTTTTTCTTGTCAAGCAAGCTCATTGAAGAGAGTTATGTGCAAACAAATCTGTTATAATACACATTGGTATGATGTCACTATTAACAGGCATTGTGTAATAAGTGAACCTTAAAGTAAAAACAGCTATAAATATGTATATTTGACCAATAGATAAAAATGTATTATATGTTAAATGAAAAATAATCTTTGTAAGGTTAGTTTGACATACACCACCGAGTTTTGTTTCATGTAGATATACGTAATAACAATCTCAAAGTTTATGTATCGATTTATTGCTACCATATCACAAGTAAATATGTTAGAATTTTGTTGTATTGGTAAAAACATTGCATTACATATTCATGTCACAAAATATATATATATGCCTGGGGGTAATGCTTTTAGTCTATGATCCAATTATAATGACTGGCATATAAATTCATATACTTATATCTTTTCCACTTTTTTACTCCAAATTCTGTGGAATTTTCATAAGAAAGGGCTGATTTACAGACACCAGTTAAACTGATTTCAAGTGTGAAATCCTTCTGGGTTAATAATTTTATAAGTAGTGCTTGGAATCAACCAATAATATAAAGATATCAAACTCAGATTGTCCCTAAACATTCTTTCCTAACAAAAAACAATTGTCCCCATATACATGCTAATGTTAATTAATGCAGACGTGTATTGGGATCATAAAACCGTAGCAAAAACAATGCAGATCAATCAGAATTGGGGTCCTTTGAGTTCAGAAACAAAGTTTTTTTTTTGTGGATGAAAATCTCTGAAAGAATCGATGAAGTGTTAAGATGGAAAACATAAACCAGTCTAATGAAATGGGGACATACCATAAACCACACCATATTTGCTTTGGAGTTAATTTCACACCTCGAGTCACTAATGAATCATTGCCTCAGCTTAAATAAAAAGTAATATGGTTATTTTAAGTATTTCTTTGCCAGTAATTTGGTAGGGTTGTTGGAAAGTGTTCAACTAAGTTTTTGGTGAAAATTGATGTAACAGCTTTTCTGTACTTCAGAAATAAAGTCATTAGTAGTTGATTAGTAACCAATTAGTAAGCACAGAATTTCCCCACCACTAAAACTATGTATTAACACATGGTTTTATATACAAAGATTCAAATTTAAATACACATTTACGCATGTAAAAGATTGATAGCTATCCCTAAGGTATCATACCTTTATAACTTGTTGGTTATAAGCTTTCTGGGCTATGTAACGAGATGGTTATATTTATTAATCACGTGATGTAGGGTCATCGAGGACTTTTTCTAGCCAATTGGACACTTCTTGGCAGTGGTGTTACACTCTCTGAAAACTCTCAAGTTACAGGTTATATTTTGTAATATTTGAAAAAAAGATCACTTCTTTGCATTTTAACATTTTACATATTTCTGATTCAAGTACACTGCAAATGTTTATTCTGGCTGAGTATTTGTCAATATACAGTAAACCTTAGTAAAATTTGCCACTTGTTCAAAATGATCGGCCACTGTGGGTGGTATAAATTCAAATTTGTCATTGCAATTGCACTATATTTACATCCTTTTTATAAAATTTGAAGGAAATTAAAATTACACTTAGGTCTCTGTTCTTTTACCAATTAATTAATTGGTTATTTATATTTCGTCGATGATCACCTATTTTGTTTATTTTATTCGGCTTTGTATTTGACAATGATAACACAAAACAGATATTAGTAGGCTTACAGTAACACAAATCTTGTAAGGGTCTATTGATAAGGTACTTCAGACTCGTCATTATTATTTATACTGTAAACTCATTTTATGTGCAAATTATCTTCAGCCTGTTTGACAAATTACTGTAGTCCTTTTGAATTTAGCCTGTTTTTAAATTAATGTAATTTTCATTACACATTTCAATTTCACCCTTTTGCTTATTAATACGTCAGTTGTAATTTATTATGCTCAGGGAATTCAATTCCTGACAAGCAACTAAACTGTTACTCTAATTGTAGATACCTAACTGGGCTCATGGCATAAGAAAGAATATTTTATGAATGTACCTTCAATCGTATCATAAGGATTTATGAGCAAATTTGGCCAAGATGTCGAAAACATCAAATGAGAAAAAATCCCATCTAATGGCCATTATATGTTTTTCTTCTGTGTATTTTATTGGGTGGTAATATGTAGTAAGTGTAGTTTAAATCTTGACACATTCCTCTATATTCTATAATTATATTTTCACTGAATACAGCCTTATATGTAGTTTTTTGTGTGTGCTAGAACACTGATTAATATTAAGCAATAATTCATTGAAAGTCTGGAAACTGGTCAGTGTAAAATAATCTAATCTTATCCCCAAAGTAATTATATTGATAAAACCGCCCATAAGTCATATAAGGTTAGTGTACTTTCTTCACATTCTTCTTGTCTTGGGTTCAAACCTCCAGACATTGAAATTAGTTGTTCATGTAAAATATAAGATTTATTGGTAGTCATATGAGAGTAAACTATTAATACAATCTGGTATAGGGACTTGAGGTATCTGTAAATTATACTTAAATATTGCAGATTTTACCTTCTGTAAAATGAATTAATGATATACAAATATATAAGCTTCTATGCAGCCTGGCAAAATCTAAGTGAACTATGTATTTGTGATTCTCCCGATAATACTATATAGGTCCAATTTCAAATGTCAACATTGTATTTATAATGTGCAAAACATGTTTGTCTCCGAAGTTTTATCCATTATTCAAAAGTTATTGGACACCTCAAGTAAGTGGCTTGGATATGGGGGAGATACATATTTGAATAGGTTTAATTGTTTTCAGAAAAGTAAATAATTCCATAAAACAAATCTGATTAATTATGTATCACCACACTTTTATAAACCTGTCTACGGTTTTATTCTCCAGTTTTTTTTTTTGTTTTTTTTTTGCTTATTAATTTGCAAATGTGCATGCAGCTCATGATTGATGATTTTTCGTCGTTACATTTGAAAAAGTTTCCACAGTAATGTTTTGACATTTTGTCCATAGTAAATCTTCCTTTCTTTTCACATAAAGAATCCAAATTTGTATAATTGATTTTCAAATATTTATTAAAACGTAAAATGACTCTGCACCATACACATACACACTTTTGTAACGTTTGTTCATCCAGTATACACAAGTTTTCTTAATGTACACATAAATTTAATTATTTCACCAGATCATACTGATCAGTAAGCCAACCATCACACAAAGAGTTGAACTATCCCCCTTTGTTTCTTCAAACGAACTTTTTAACAGTGAGTTCTTGCGAGACCCACGCTTCTAGGGATCACTTATTTTTAGTCTTTTCTCCTGTAACTGGACTTTTATGAAATGTGGCATAGTGTGATGAGTACCTGTGTCATCACTGAAGTTAAGCAGCAATGGGCTATGTTAGTACCTGGATAGGTGACCAACCGAGTTCTAGGCCAGGTATGGGATGCATCTGATTCAGAATTTGTTTTTGTCACCAGACTTTCATAAATGCTGGTACACTACTCATTTCTCCGATGACTTTGCAGCTCGCTCATGTAGGCCCCAACAGTTTTTGGCCTTGTTATATTTGTTTATCTTACCACCATTCTAAATAAATATTTTAGAAGGTTCTGCACATACCAAGCTATTGATGCAAATTGTGTGAGCTGTGAATGGCAAATTTTACATTATTGAGCAGATACCCTACTTAATAGAAATTTATTGATTAAAAATCCATAGTTACACGGATGATTTGATTCTTCCACAAGCAACCTCACAGCTCTGGCAAGTTAATTATATGTGTAAATAAATAATGTGATAGATTTTTATCTGTTAATATGTACTCGTCGTCAAAACCAAACCATCCTTAGCTTAAGCCACCCCCAAACAATCAAATAACTTTACTTTTAATTTCTTTGTCTCAAAATGCAATTTTAAATCTGTGCAAGGTTCAGTATGCAAAATATTGTTCATCAAACTGTGGGCGATGATATAAGTATAATTGGGAAAAAACTCACAAGTACTTGTTGGGTTATTTGTTTGGAGTGTAAATATGACTTAATAGTTGATCTTATCTTTCCTGTGTTAAGTCATTCTTCCAGTAGCTTACATCAATCAAGTGGTTTGACCAAAACACACTCAAGGCACTCCGTTACCAAGTAGCATTACTAGGATATATTGCATTTAATATTCCGAAAGCAAACATTACCAAGAGAGGTAGGAAGCAAGTCACTTTAAGTTATCTGATTACCTGTATGTAACACATGCTGTTCTGCAAATGTCAGGATAGAAAGTTAACTGTTTCTGTAACACCTGTTTTCATTCTGGAGAGACTGATAAAAAGAGGACAAAACTTAAAACAGTGATTGATTACCTTAAACAGTTAGAAACAAATCCACTCCACGCAAACTGGAAAGTAGACGGTTTAAATTATCAAGTAAAAGTAAGTAACCTGTTATATATTTGAGAGTTATATATATTATACTGGTGTATTTAGCTGTTGATATATGGCTTTAGTAGTATATTTGTTGGACAGAGGATTAATAATGTACATGCTCTTTTTTATTGTACCAAAAAGTTAGGTGAAATAATAATATTAATTCAAGTGACATTATTTTATTGGAAATCATATAAAATGGCGACACTTTGTCTGTGCATTAATAAAGTAAATAAAAAAATAGGCGACATTAAAAAAGACACACATGACAAATGTCACCCACAAAGTTACCTTCCATCTACGATGATAAAATACATAAAAAATAAATAGTAAATTACATGAACAGTAATTTTTTTTTGTTTACAGTGAGTGAAATTAACGGACTGAGGAGCATTGCATTGCATTCGTAGAAAATCTTTTTAACATTTAAAGATTTCTCTAACCATAAAACAATATTTATGTTATAAAATTTCAGTGAAAGTATGTTTGTTTGTGCTTAAAGCCGACAGTGGGTTTTGCATGCAGTTCTTAATTCCTCAGTTCTAGCTCTGAATTAAAAACTCTGCCCTTATCACACTTAGTCACGCCATGACATTATCAAAGAGGGGGATATCTTTTTATTTTCTCTGGGCTTTTTTTAATGAAATTTATTAAAATCTTTTTGTATTTCCTTTGTTCCTATATGCAGTGGACCATATTGAATGGCTGTCCGTTTGAGTGTGACGTCATAACCGGTGATTTATCACAGGTTTATTAAAAGAACCTTCACAACAGCCAATTCATGGACTGTGAGGGGAATAATATGACTTTCCCCCCCTCGTATTTTCCATTAAAAGAATCTTAAAATAATGTATTTTCATCTCAATTTTGTTTTTTAATTTCTTATTCTAGAAATTGAAGTGCATATATATATATTTGGACGTAAATTTTTTTTTCAACAATTTTCTCTAATTAAATCAACAAATGAAAGACAATTATACGTTATTTGATGTATTCAGGGAAATCCTAGAACTAGCACATGCTTTTAATTTCATGAAGTATATTAGAACAGGTGTGAATCACTCATAAAACATTTACTTAGACTCTCTGTGAAATTACAGAGAAAAACCAATATCTCGGCTCAGGCAGATCCACAAGTGCACTTACTGTACATTTACCAAGACAATAGGGTGTTTTATGGCAAACCCTTAAAATATTCATTTGAGACCCCCCGTGGTTACTCCCAGTGTTACCAATATAGGGTCAGCCCATTAAATATAAACTAGTCATATGTACATTGTATATCTCTGTTAAAATGCTTCATTGTTATGGTAACAGTGTGTCTATTAAAGCTTTCATTGACATAATTACTGTAATAAAAATAACCATTTTGTAAACAAAACTTTTGAAATTTAAAATAGTGAACTTTTTGTACGTATCGAGTAAACTTCAGATACACTTAAAATTCTTTATTTTCATCAATTTCAGTTGAATTAGCACGCACACAAAGTTAGGTACAACAATCCATAATGTTCTCGTATAATGTTTAAGCGCAAAGTGTTTTATCTACGTGCACATCTAACAAATTTTGTTAGGATTTTTTTCTTAAACAGTAAGTTATTTATAACAGTTGTTTATTGTACATAGCTGTAATTTTAGCTTCAGTCCAAATCCTAGAATGGTTATTTCCTTAATCTGAATTCATCCCTGATTTAAAGCTGGAACACAAATTGCAGCCTTACCATATTTTGACATCAGAGGGATATTATACAATCAATTTGACACTTTAAAAATGCTTCAAATGTTAATATCATGATCTAACCATGTGTTGCCTTGGTTACCATCATTAGACACCCTCCACTTGTTACTACATGTGTTACTAACATTAATATCATTACAATTATCTAATTTTAATGATAATGAGATATTTGTTGTGTTTTTTTTAAACAGACAGACAACATGTCCTACTTCCCAACCACCCCTGTTGCTCGCACTCGCAGTGTGACCCCAATGACCCCACGCCTGAGCGGCCTGATGCCACCCATTGCAGACCACAACATCAGCCACCACTTGAACAAAGGCTCCAGCGACATGGGTCATGCCAGGACCTACTTCAACAGTGCTCGGTAAGTGCAGTGGCTGAAAGTAGAGCCAAAAAAATTAGCTCAAGTGTCGTATAAACAGCTGTAAAATTGAACTGATTTTTGGCTCAACTTGAGCTTGATCCCTTTCGTGAATACCAACCCAGACCTCCCCCAGTTTTAATACAATACTGTAATACTTTCACAGACCTCATCAGTCTCGTGACTTACAACCCTTGGCAGTTAAGTATTTAGGATGCTTACCTCTTTTGGGTGTAGACTCTGAATGTAGCACATTTATAAGGCCATGTCAACAGTATTAAGATATCATTTTAAAAAAATCGTTTGCTAATCCATTGTAATTTAAACTCATTTTAAGCATCACTCTAGCAATGTTTCAGCATTATGATTTCAGTTGAATTATATATCTTTGGTTCTGAAAAGATTTAGTTTCCCGAGCGAATGTTTTCAAAAAAAAATGTAAAACCAATGTTAAAACCAGCTACCATTTACAGAAGAGATTCTTCTAATATGGAAATCAAAAACTTGTAACATAATGAAAATACACAATTATAGTGTTGAGATAACAAATAAATGCAGAAACATGTAAAGCATGACAAAGTACATTGGTACTTAATGCTACATCAGTGTACATGCACTTGTTCAAAGTACACATGTACCTAACATTTGCTCATTTATGCATTCCAGGCCAGGAACTCGTGGACTCAGGTAGAATGCTTTCAGTCTTAGAACAAACCGTAATTTGATCAAAAACCAAATTCTAACAGTATTTTTGGAACACTATTGTCATTGATGAAATAAGCTAAAATAGATTTTGGTCTGTCAAACAGAATGCCACAGTTTATGAAGACTGCAAAAACCAGCCTTGCTTTCACTTACCACTCTTAAAACCATCTATTTTGTTCAATTACTTGAAAATTAAACTGAAAGTAATTCAACAAAAAAAGCAAAACCCATTTCTTTGCCTGAATGCTGATTTTATGTATTTCATATGCATATTCCACTTGTGGGGGTGAATGAGACTTTCGTTTTTATGGCCTTGTAATGCTGCATGTTTATATTTTCATGATCTTTGCATGATCAAAAAAAAAAACTATAAATATATTACACTTCATTTTGTCATACTGTCTTTTGTATTTATCCTTATTTTCCTTTCTGGTAGCTATTCATGCATCGCATGTTTTAAGGTTTGCTATGGGATGCTATAATGTTAACAAACCAGTATGGTGGTCCAATATTTGAATCCATGAGAGTGACTGGTTTAAGCCTGAGATGAATGTCTTGGTTGGGATCAGGCTCAAGTTGAGCCAAAACTGGCTGAAGTTTACAGCTGTTTAAACTAACTTGACCTGATTTTTGGCTCAACTTGAGCTTGATCCCTTTTATGAAAATGGCCCTAGTATACGTAGATTATTTTGGCTATCCTTGTATTGAACTTATTATTAGTCAAAATACTAACCCTTTCAGTGCTATAATTGTGTATTTGCTTGACTGTTTGTACACATTAATATTGTTTACACTTTGTGACCTGCTAGGTCTGCTCTGATTCAGCCTGTAAGTGCGAGAAAATCTACCCACTTTAACTGAACATTTAGTCTTTATAACCCCAAGTCCACCATTCATATACCCATCTGTTAATATCATAGAGATATTCTTTACCAATACAGTTCTCAAAATTGGTATGACTCCTCCATAAAACCATTTTTGTCTGCAAGCATATATTAATATTCAACCCTTTTATTCCCATATCTACTTCCCTCTTATATTACACAATACACAGTATTCCTGCCACTTTCACAATAATTAAAACCTATGGTATCAGAAACTTTCAATTCTTAACCTTTTAACTGCCATGACTTCTGTCTCTGTTTATTAGACCAGTGTCTTGTATTTCCTTCTCAACATGTGTGACACCATCATTAACCCTTTCAATGCATGATAAGTAAATATTTAACTGCCATGTCTCTCACAACATTACTCTAAAAGGCTACTAAAGAGTACTAAAAGACCAATAGATTTTAAACAATGATTTTGCTTGATGAGCCTTAGAGTCTGCCAGTTATATAGATTAAGTGCTATAAAATTCTAATTACATAAGGTTTAGCTACAATGTATATCTTTTTTTCGCTTTTTAAAAATAAGTTCACTTCACTTAACCCTTCCACTGCCATGTTTATCTGCCTTCTTTTTATCCTAGCGGTACACTATACTCCCGCTACTCCCACAACGAGTGGGACTCCTCCAACAAGGCAAACTTCAACCTGTCTGAGCAGGAGCGCTCCTTGGGTGAGAGGATCCGGGCAGATGCCTTCAGAGCCGTGAAAGCATGTGACCAGAGGACCAAGAACAGGCAGGCCAGCAACACCAAGAAACTCAGTCAGTACAATTTCTTTTTAAGTTCTTTTGTGCAGGAATTTTATATCAAAGGATTAGTTAATTCGCTTAAAACTGTTTCCGAGAATCTATATTTTGATAAAAATGACGCATAATTTAAATTCTTGACAAGTCACATTCTGTTACCATGAAAGGTGATTGAGAAACTGGTACATACTAGGTGGTCTACATTCTTCACTGTGTATTGGGATGTCAATACCAGCTTACCTTCTGTTGTGTCTATAATGGTTAAAGAAACAAAGATTTATGATAAGATAGGAATTAATGCTTTGTGTAATTAATGTCAGAAATGAAGCTCTTTTTTGTCTCATATATAAAGCCTAATGCTATCTGATGAGATATTTTACCTTATTTTATTTGGAAATGTTTTATAGCTTATATAATCTCATTCATTTGGCTTTACTGACAGTTACTAAAAGGTAATAGATTAAAGCAGTCTTTAGACTAATATGATTTGGATACAGAAATTCCCTAGTTTTAGAATTAAGGGTGCATAATGGTGCTATCAACCATTCCTGAGTAGTCGGCGTAATATACACATGTGTAACACTTAGATGACATATTTGTTTGTCAGGTGAAAGGGTGTATGATATCAACTTCTGGAAAACTGAATTAAACAATGAAATTGGTGCCATGGAAAATGAAATTGATAACTTAACAGTATGTTAAATATATCATGGTTTCCTAGATATGTGTCTAATATTTAGGGGGCGTCTCTTTCAGATACAGATCAAGAACATTAATTACAGCTATTGATTTCTAATGAAAGTTCTAAATAACTAATGCCACTGATAATGCTATGTTATATACAAACAAGAACTAAATTCAAACTGTCATAGTCTTGATATATTTATAACAAATATGACATCTCTTCGAAATGTTAGACACACAATTGTTTGGGAACCAAGGATGGTTTTTGTTTGTAGTTTTGTTGTGATATCTTTTGGCTTTATCATTTTATCTTTTACTTCCTTAGATTTAAAGTACTTCTGCTTAAATTTCTTTGTTTACAGTTTACTTCGTTTTCTCTCATTAATCTTTTATTTTCTATTTGCAGATTTTCTAATTGTATTTTCAATCACTATTAATTAACCTTTTTGCTGCAGATGTAGGGTTATGCACTGAACCCTGCTTGAATCCCTATAAGTATGTTATTTAATAGGGCATTATGAGAATTAATTCTTTGAAATTTATTCACTCTATACATGTTTACAAATTATCTAAAAATATAAACACATCAGGAGACATCCAGTAGATTATAGCTAAACCCACACGAAATGGGTACTTACACTTTAAAATTGCAATTTCTTGTCAGAGAACTTTCTGTATAACAGTAGCTGGGAAGTATATCAGGACATTATGACCTATGACACATTTATTTATCAGCAGTACATGCATGTCTGCATTATGCCACTGGGATGGATCAGCCAAAACATATGTATGTAAACATAAATGTAATTCTTCATGTTTACCACACTGTGCATACTCTGTCAGCATAAATACACGAGGACATTATGATTTTTTCTTGGGTTGTATCTATATGAGCCCATTGACAAGATGAAAGCTCTGCCTTTTGATGTTCAAATATGTACTTTCTCATTAAATTCTGTATGTTATGTGTCATCTCCAGGAGAGAGATATGAGGACATTATGTCTCTCAAAGATGAGCTGCTTGTCGAGATGCGAATCATTGAGAGTGAGACCGATAAACTGGAGGTGACTGAAAGGATAATCAATCACGGTTGACACGTGATTGAGACAGGCTTGACAAACGATTGATGAGTCATGAAACATTTAAGCACCTCACAAAATTTAAGAAATAGCCATGAGTTTTAAAAGAAACTTAGAAAACACAAAACAAAATAAGTTATTCCAAATTATTACTAATTGATCTACACGAGGCATTTGACATAGTGTACTCAAATGCATTGAAATCTCAAGCAAGGACTTTCAGAATTATAACTGATAAAATTGAATTATTTTGGAGGGATATATTAAAGCTTTCGGCCAAAAATTCTTGTAAAGTTATTTACATTATTATCATATTGATAATCTTGAAATTAAAAACTGGGTTTTTGCATATATTAAGAATATTTTGATAACTTTAAGGGTAGTTGTAAACGTTTCCACTGTTTTATTGACTTGTTGAACTTAACCCAATTAATATTGCAAAATATCACTTTTAAAATTCTTATTTTACATTTGAAAACATGCTTAAAATGTTTCATAGCTTGGGGTTTTTAAGGCACCAATGTGCAAAATTCTGTACAGTGCATGTTTGCTGAAGATTTTAGCAGACACATTGCAGTACTTTAAAACCTGAATGCCGTTTGTATTGTGGAAGAGATGCAAAGATATCTGAGGTGATGTTTTCTTTACCAGTGTTATGTTGGATCCTTACAGCAAGCACCAAGTTTTTGTGTGATGCACTTTGAAAATAACTGTGACTGCTTTAGTTGGGATGTTGTATTAACCAGATTGCATTATGTGGACATGGGGCTTCCCGATATATACCCGCAAATGATTTCTCGAACATTCTGAGGTGTCTGCGTTTTCAGTCTGAGTTTGAGGGGTTATACGGCTAAATTAACTTATTCTTCAAATGTGATTCTAAATACACAATCTCACAAAGGCATGACCAGTCCCTAATGGCTATGAAGATACCACAGTATAACTGCCGTCAAATTAAGGTGTCATACAGGACTTCACTGTCAAGCAGTTTATTTGCAACACATCAACAGCCACCGAGGTTTCTAGGTTCTCATAGTTAACAGCTCTAGGTACACTCAAAGTGAAATTGGGTATAGTATTCATCTTGGCACAAAACTTAGCATTTTAAATGTATATTTTGTGAAAGTCATTCTAGTCTAATAACTTGTAAATTTGTCAGTTTTAAAGTAGATCCTTCAATTTCCACAGGGTTTGTCTAGAGTTGTGCTAAGTCATCAAACAAAGCAGTACATATCCCGGGATTATGTGTGATTTGCAGTTTGTTTTTCATAAAGTTTTTGGATTTAAAAAGGTCCCTGACCTCTAAATGTGTGTGTTTTTGGTTGTTGTGAAAAGTTGAAAGGATGGAACAGATAACCATGTGGAAGAATGTACTGAATGAAGAAATCAGGGCCATGGACAATGAGATAGAAAGCCTCCAGGTAGAGATTATCTAATGGAATCCCTCTTATGTGGAATCTCAAAGGTTATATTAGTGCATAACTTCAGCTGAAATAGACTATTAACTATCTGTGATAGCATATATGTACTATGTTTAGACAAAATTTCAATGGAAAATGCCCTTCTAGGATTTTAAATTCATTTCTGTGAAGAAAGTGCAATATTATTTACCAGGTAGATTGAGCCATGATATCAAATGCAGTCTCTTCATCCATTCTTAACCTGATTATATTACAAAAACCTTGAGAATATCTAGGCCCTCTGCCCAGTTTCTTCTGTTCTGCTTTTATAGATTGGAATAGTAATCAGAATTGTACTAACTTTTTCTTTTAAGTTTGTTCTTTGTCGCACATCTTTCCTAGTAGCTTTCTTTTTATGCACAATCTTTCTAGAATTAACATTTTCTTATTAACTACAAGTATTTATCTGATATTATAGTATTCATAATTGTATAATTCCAAGTACTCAATGATTTATCTCAGTTAAAATGTAATTGATATGTAACATATTATACTGACTGTTATTAAGATAAAATACAATATGCAAATGTAAAAATGTATTTAAAATGTTTGTCAATTTCTCTCTATAGTTATTGAAATAAACTTAGCATTTTGCTCAAGTCTTGTTCAAAATCTGACTAAAGGAAAACATTAAGTATCAAACAAAAAAGAATTGCATATATTTTTCTTCATAAATAAATGCAAATATCAATCGCAATATGATAGTGATATTACACTTTTTCCATGTGATATTTAAACAGTCCATAAAAGTTTGAGTAAGGCTTTATAATATAAAGAAGCATGTTTTTGCTTTTAATATTTTTGAGCTTGAAGTGGCAAAAGGGGTGCATTACACACTCATCCCTGTACTGGCTTTTGATTGGTTAGGAACATCAAAATATTTCTATCAAGTCTTACCATATTCTTGACAAGACTCACGGAGCCTTAGTTGTAATCATGTTTTAAATCCAGTTTTTGATCTGAAAGCTGATCACAACCTCATTGTTGTACTGGTTTCTGATTGGCTAGGAACACCGCCGTATCCTAGACAAGGCTTACCAGGACACCAAGGGCCCACTGTCCATTGCTGAAGAGTGTCTGCTGCAGAGAGAGAAGAGGATTGGCATCGACCTGGTGCATGATGATGTGGAGAAGTCTCTGTCCAGGGTAAGTCTAATCTAATATATCATCCCTCTATTGCAAATAACCTTTTAGGCCTTTTTTTACAGATAATTTTTAATTGCTAAAAGGAAACTTTAACCTGAAAGTGACAAAAAGTTGATAAACAATATGTATTACCATCTTTGGCATAAAATTCTATTTAGTAAAGTATGTATTTAGTAAAGCTGAACCTTCCCCTCCCTCATCCAAAACTATTATTGTGTTTTAGTTTAAAGTTGACGAAACTGCATAAAATATTCTATTTAACAACAGAGAATTGTTTAAAATCAAAACAGCTATTGTTTCAAACCATTTGAAGTACAAATATGAATATATTGTTTCAGGAAGTTGACACCATCAAAAGATGCCAGGACAGAATGAGAAAACTCTTGGAGAAAGCATCCATCCAGCTGAAGTGAGTGATTTGTTCTTGTCAATTCATCCAACCTCATCAACATCTCCTTCAATATCCAACTGCAAATATAAAAAAACTCCATCCTTTGTGCTGTTTTCAGTTGAGTCCCTGTGTTTTAGTAATATAGAATGTCAGTTGTTGATCATCTGCCACTGTGGACTAGTGGATGACACATTTGTCTAGGAACACATAGGGGCCTGGGTTTGATTCCATGTATACACAGACAAAAAGTGGCCCAGAGTTCTTGTCATTGAGTCCTATCCCCAGTGGCAGACTTAGGCGCCTCATGGAGAGTGATACATGATCATCCCCAACACATTGTTTTTCAGTCAGGGGAATTTCAGTCATTAGAGCTATAACTGTACTTGTTCAGTCAGAATGGGTCAAATAGCACTTTGCTTACAGTACGAAAGGAAATATTGTGCTTATAAAAAATGTAGCAACAATATAATCAAACATTGATTTTGGCTCATCAAATGCAGCCCTTGACCAACTAGTTTGCTCTACTCTCCTTCACCGCTCACCTACCTGGTGATTTGGCTTTTGCATTGCTTTGGCAAATAACCTGAACCAAAATTAATCAGCTATAGGTAACTGCAGTTGAATACCCTTTTGACAGAAATGTTACCTGAAGGATAACTTGACCCAGTGACTGAGGTTTTACAATCTATTTAATGTTTACAGGATGAACCGTGCTGCACAACACGCCTGCGACAAGGATGCCAAGGACAAGTTCCACGCCCAGAACCTGGACGACAGGATGCAACAGATGAGGAACAGCTCCCAGGGTATTGGCTTCCACCCAGGTGTAGAGTCTGTGGATAACACGTATGTGTATTTAGTAAAACTTTTACAGATTATGGATACAAGCCTACTCCTTTGGATATCATATTATATTGGATGAATTTGTTGATAACATGTATGAGTATTCTAAGTACAAAGTTAGATGTATGTGAAAAATTGCCTTATGTATCAAACAAAATTCTGGGGTTCAGAATATTGATATTGCCAATGTGAATTCTAAATAATGTTGTAATTTACAGAAATATACTTTCCAATAATCTCCAGGATATTGAGTTACATATCTAGGGATTGGGGATGTTAAATTAAAGTTATACCCAGTTAGGATTACTGATTCATTATGTAAATATTGATTGGACTTTATAGATTTATGGTGTCAATTTCAACAGAAATTGGTTTATTTCCCCTTTAACTTGTTAACTCATGGCCAGTGCCACATGGTTTTCAGTGCGGGACCTTGACAATCTAGTACTGCAGTGCATTCCTGTATCTCCTCACTTGGCCATTGTAATATGACATATAGAATATGTTGAAAGCTATGTTAGGCCCAAGTCAATCAGTTTTTAGATGAAAGTCTTCTGTAATTGTAATTCTAATTAAACTTTTACATTTCTTAATCTCAGTGGCCTTCAGATTATAAGGCACAATATATCCATAAGCCAGAGTCCAAAATCAGCTGTCAAGTGACATGAAAGAGACGAAAGATTTATCGGTTATCCTTTCAGGTCTCTATGTTGTATTTTTCCATATTTTAGCATCACCATCCCCTACTCGTGGGTGAAGTTCACTCAGGAGAATATCGCCCGCTCCCAGCGTGAGCGTGAGCTGTCTGAGAAGCTGCGTGGAGAGATTGACGCCGCCCTGCGCATGTTTGCCAATGAGATGTGGAGCATCTTCAACGGAGTCAACAACTCCTTCCAGACCAGAATCCAGGAGTGCAATGATGCCAAGAATAAACTGCAGGCCCATTTGGAGAGGGTAAGATATGTTAGCTGATCCAATAAAATGCTTTCAGGGAACTTAATCTCTGTTCTGGCAAGCTCAGAGCTAGATGAAATCTGCTAAGAGCTAATCTAATGAGACATTAATAGAGTGAAGAATTTCTGAGCTAATAGATTCTTAGCCACAATATTCTAAGATGAATTCAATTATTCATTTGATTAGATGTCCATAGAGCACCAGTAGCTTCTCCAGTTATCAGGATAAAGTGCCCACAAATTGTACTATAACAAACCCCTGCTTGTCATATGATGCAAATATTTCATCAAAAGTAATATTTTTTCTTTGTCCTGCAGACCAACAATGAGATTCGGGATATGGAGCGCTCCATTGAGTTCCTGAAGAAAGCCATCTTTGACAAGGAGAACCCAATGAAAGTAGCCCAGACCCGACTCAACGACAGGACAGGCAGACTGCATGTAGAGCTGTGTAACGACCCATCCATGAAGGGGTGAGGCATTGAGTTTAAGTCAGCATTCACAAATCTCATAAAACTCATATATATATAACAAGATAAACTGCATGAAGGATTGGACCAATTTTCTTAAGTTACAAAACCATCAGCTAAAAAAAAATTTTTTTTGTAAAATTTTGTACCTTATCCCCCCTGTAGGGGACTTTTGAATCTTCTTTTTTATGATGCCTTAACAGTGGGACGTTGGGGCTGTTCTCATCTTATGGAAGGTCTTTCAACATGGACCATCACACTCAAAACTTTGACCATAATTGACCTTTGTGGATGCCAGATTTGAACACAGAAACCCTAAACAAAATCTATTTTGGGAGCATTTGTATTAGCATTACTTTTGTAGTAGCTCAAGAAGGGCAGGAAGTGTTTTTGTAAGCCAGAGTAGATAAACTTGTATACAACTGTAGCAGTCTTAAATGTACACAGTTCACTGACATAGAGCCATAAGAAACACTTCAAAACAGGTGTCGTATGTGAAAGAATTGTAGGAAATAATATAACAATTTTTTGTTCTATTTCAGACTGCAGAGAGAAGTGCATGAGATCCGTGAATCTGTACGTGTACTGAAGGAGAAATTGAGAGCAGCAGAAAACGCACTGGTCAGGTTACTGAAGACCAGACAGGCTCTGATGAATGACATCCAGGTAACCTTAAAAAAGAGTGAATAAAACAATAATGTGTAACATCTGTGAATGGAGAAACCCCTATGTTTGTCTTAGAATTTTGGGAAAGTCTTCTCAATTTTGACATTTTTTTACTGTTTTAGCCAGTTTATCCACTTCTATCAATTTTGTTTAATTGTTTTCCCCAAAAATTTGAGGGATCACCATAGTGGCAAATTTCTCATGCAGTAAAGAAATTTACCGGTATATTTATAGCTATACCATCTATTTGTAAACCCCTAAAACAGTAAAAAGCAAGCCTCCGTCTCTGCCATCAGATTACAACAAATATTTTCTGTTTTTTTCCTGGAATCTGTTATTTTTGTAATATCCCATGCATGCACGTTTTATTGGAAGATGCTAATTATCATACACTTAGGATACATTTAATTTGGAGATAAAAATCAACATCAGAGTTATTCATATCACATCACAACAGGTAGTTGGAAGGGCAGAGCAAACCAGTACCTACAGTTGGTTAAGGTTCTGTACTTAAACTGCCTACCAATGGCAAGCCAACTACCATCTTTCCCACTCAAGGTCGTCCTGGGATTCGAAAGTCTGATCTCAGAGGTGGGAGGCCAGTCTGTTACCACTGCGCCAACATGGCCCACTTTAAGTACGTGCAATACATTTGTACTGTTTCTTTTTCAGGTCAAGGAAAACAGTCTGATGATCGACTCCAAGTACTGCATGGGTATGCGTAAAAGCATGCCAATGGACCCCAAAGTAGGACCTATTTTTAATATGCCATTGGTGACCTACTGAGGGGAGACAGAAGCCTTCCAATAGTGAGATAAAAAGACATACAGCATTAGAAAATATGTCAGAGCCAGTCAGTGTAATACAAAGACATTTTTTACAATTATTTATATAAGTGTTAATATTTTGGGTCTATAAATGTTTAAAAAATACAACTATGCATATCAAAATCATTCAAAAATATATATATATTGTTATTTTTGTCAAAAAACAAATTTACAATGTATATGTTGATATTAGTTTATTATGAAGTACATTTTCAACTTTTGATTTTTTAAGGTTTTTGAGACATTAATTTTGTATGTTTTGACTGTTCAGTATATGGACTAGTGTGGATTGTAGGATAATTAAATTATACCAAGTACAAAACAAATAACTTTGGGGTTGTAATCTGCAGAAACAAAATGGTTCCTTGTTTTTTGTGTTGTCAGTTTTTTATATTTTGGGGGCAAAACATTCCATCCATAAATAATAAGGTGTCTTATGTGTGTTTCAATACATTATAATTTCTAAGTGTAGCTGTGTTTTTTAAAACTAATTTTTCTGTTTGTGGTCTTTCTGCTTAGTTTAATATGTATATTTTGTTTGTAAACATTACCATATATGGGCACTACAATATTATGTTATTGTTCTTCTCTTTTAAATATGGAGTCTGTAGTTGTGTGAGTTATATTGTATTGAAAAGCCTATACATTACACTATCAGTATTATATTGTTTGCAAATCTCGTGCATTATTTATTTATTGGCATTTTTTGTAAACACGTTGAAATGAAGTTTGTGCACTAACGAGTGTTTCATATGTTTAGCTTCTTAATGGTTTGGTCATTAAGAGTTAGTCTTTCTTTTAGAGTTTTCTTTAAAATTCAGGTTTTTAAAAATATTTTTGTTTAAAAACATTATTTTGTAAAACAATTTTTCTCATTAAAATTCAACTTCTTTAATATTTTATGCTTTTACAAAAAAGTCATCTTGTCCTATTTTTGAAATCTTTGAGGAAGTTGAAATATATTTAATCATAAAAAGTTCATCAATTAAAATTAAATTTTGATTTGTATCATTGTTATGACGTAATTATATATATGTATGTCTCACTTAGGCATTTGTTAAATGTACAGGCAAGGAATCAAGATGCTATTTTATCTAATAGATGCATAGCAGGTTTTTAACAAAGTAAATCTACTGGCATAATATAGGTTAAATGGCCTCTCTCTTTTTAAGCTTATATTTCGATGTATTTGTGTGTTATCCTACATTCAGTATTAATGTAAAATCTTTTGAGACAAATAAAGTCATAATTATATATGATTAAATAGGCAAGAGTACCTTTATATTTATGTAGTAAAATGGTTTACTAATACATTTTGCACTTTTCGAATGGAAAAATATTAAGGACTTCTTGACCATATCCAATCTTGATGTTGTTTATGGTAACATAAAATATGTACTAATATTACTGTACATTAAATTTTCTTAGGATATCTATTAGAATATTTGTAACAAAATATAGCTTAACTTAAGTCAGTTGGAGATAGGAACTATGAAATCTAACTGAAATCTAATAATATGAAATGACTTTCTAACCTTTTATCACTGTTGATTTTTTTTGCATTTGTTTAGAGATATTGAGGTGATTTCTGTGTATAATTTTCTGTGTGAGGTTTTTATTACTGTATAACCTTGAACTTCTGTATCCTGATTGTTGACATTACATCTTGTGTAGCTGGATACATTGCTTGAAGTTCAAATCATTCCAAAGCCTCTGTGATAACTGGTGTACATATGTTGAAATATGGAGTGATTTGGATTTTTGACTGTTTTTGACTTTACAAAAATGTTTAATAATTTGTATCTTTGAAGTTGTTTCTATTTCAAAAGCGATTTTCACATACCTAAAAATCAAAATTTATTGTTTTCCTGTTAAATTTGAGATGAAACAGAAAGTTATTTTTCACAATATTTTATCATTATAGGTTAACTATATACAACTGAAATCCATATGTTAATACATAACGATGGTACCTTCATTTATGTTTACAAATCTTCTCTCATGTCAGAGATATTGTTGATTTTTTTGCCTTTTTGATATATGTCTAACTTTGAAGCTTTTGTGTTTGCCAAGTGTTACATCTGTGTAAAGCAATACATCCTTCTACCTGTGATACACATGTTGCATTGTTATATCTGTAAATCACTGCTATCTGTTATGTTGTTCTGTTCTAGTGTGATGAAGAACCATTATCATAATACGTAGTGCAACTGTGTTGAATACAAGAAGCCTCCAATAAAAGTTTTACTGAAATGAAGTCTTATTTATTTCTAAGTCTTGTCAAAACCACTAGTTTCATTTTTTGAGGTATATTAACTTAAACACTGATATGGTGCTATAACCTCAGAGGTGCTAGTTCAACTCCTTGCCCTTCCCGAGGCGAGGAAGTTGATAATTGCTTGCTGATTTCCGATGGTTTTCAGTGCAGAATGTTGACCAACCAGTACTACACTACTCTTCTCCATCCCCTCAATTATCTGCTGTGATATGAAATATACAATGTGGTGAAAATAATATTTAAAACCAACATCAATGTTCTGTATTCTATTCTATGCAGAAATTTGTAAAAGTATAACATACTGGTCATCTAAAATAACTAAATTACTCAATGTGGTGGGTTATTTAATAATTTTGAGAGTTCTAGTTATAAAACTATGTTACATAAAAGGTGGAGTCAATCTACGGGCCCACTGACCCATATGACTTGTGTTTATTTCCGGGGGCCATGGTGGCTCAAGGGTAACACACTCGCCTCCCACCTCTGAGGTCGGTTGTTCAAACCCCAGGACCTTATGTGGGACAGTTGATAGCTGCTTACCGTACAAAATCATGACCAACTGTATGTATTACTTTCCTCTGCCCACAAATCAGCCCATCATGATATGACCTGTACAGCATTTAAAGTGATGTAAAACCCCAAATAAATAAATGTGCTTGTTTCTGGTTTCTTTGGTATGTAGTGACACAAAGTATTCCTTCCCCCATGAACAGGAAAGTCAGCCAGTTGCAAGTTTATTTCCCCAACTAGTTTAGGTTCCCATTTCTACTTTTGGGAGAAGAGAGACACATAGGTGTGAAGTGCCTTGACACAGGGTACACACTCTATGAGCCAGTCAAGGATCAAACCCCATACTTTCTGTACTGAAGTCCAACACCTTTTCCACAAGGTAACCAATACATATCTTGTGTAACATACATTATGTGAGCAAAACATTTTGAAGCAACACTTTGTATAGAGCTATATTTTATTCAAATTTTCACAGAGATTTTACAAAATATACTATCAAGATATATAAGTATACAAAACAAAATATGAAGTTGGTGAAATGAGCTGGAATATATAATATAAACAAATATAAATAACACATATTTACCAGACTAAGTACACAAGAATACAGAATAAAGATAAAAGGTACATCTTTCTTCATGATATGATACTGATAAAACATACACAGATGCATAAAGTAATAAATATCATCAATTTTTTGGTCTGGATATATGTGTGATTACAGTTAATTTCTGTTGGACTAAACTTGTGTATTAGAACTTTACAATATAGTGCTTTTCCAAATAATTAAAACTACCTTCATTTATTTTTTAATATTTTTGTTTATAAACACTATTTCTAAAACAATTTTCTCTTTAAAATTCAACCTTTTTAATATTGTATGTTTTTACAAAAAATTCAACTTGTCCTGCTTTTGAAATCTTAGAGGAAGTTGAAATATATCTAATCTGGAAAAGTTCATCACTTTAAAATTAAGTTTTGGATTTTTACATTCAATTTATACCACAAAGTTATTATATTTTTAAACTCAAAAGAGTAAGAAGAAACTTTCAGTTACATAGGATATTTTTTTGAAGAGCGATATTATAATATCATTAAAACTACATTTTGTGTTGACATTTTCCTATTCATTTAAAATATTGCAATTAAAATGTGAGTAAAAGGAACAATTTAAACAAATATTATAGCATAATGTTTAGAAATATGCTTTTAACACAAAAAAATGGATGTATCATTGCTATGACATCATTTTATATATGTCTGTCTCACATAGGCATTTCGTAACTGTACATGCAAGGAAATAAGAGGCTATTTTATCTAATAGATACATAGCAGGGTTTTAACAAAGTAAATCTGCTGGCATAATATAGGTTTAATGGCCTCTCTCCTTTAGAGCTTATATTTCGATGTATTAGTGTGTTATCTTACATTCAGTATTAATATAAAATCTTTTGAAAACAAATGAAGTCATGACTATATATGTCCAAGTAGTCAGAAGTACTTTTATATTTGTATAGTAAAATGGCTTACTAATACAATTTGGATTTTAGATGAAAAAAATAAAGGATTTCTTGACCATATCCAATCTGGATACTATTTATAGTAACATAAAATACATACTTATATTACTATGCATTAATTATGATTAGGGTATTTGGTAGCATTTTTGTAACAACTTCTAGCTTAACTTAAGTCAATTGGAGATAGTAACTACGAAATCTAACTGAAATCTAATAATTGAAATGACTTTCTAAACTTTGTATAATTTTCTGTATGAGGTTTTTATTACTATGTAACCTTGATCGTCTGTATCCTGTTTGTTGACATTACATCTTGTGTAGCTGGATACATTGCTTGAAGTTCAAATCATTCCAAAGCCTCTGTGATAACTGGTGTACATATGTTGAACTATGGAGTGATATGACTTTTTGACTGTTTCGTTTTTGAAATTACAAAGATGCTTCATAATTTGTATCTTAAAGTTCTTTGTATTTCAAAAGGAATTTCCATATACTTAACAGTCAGAATTTATTGTTTTCCTGTTAAATTTGAGATGAAACAGAAAATTATTTTCACTATATTTTATCATTAGTAATTAACTATTCTTTATTCAATTAAAATTGAAAGCTATATCTTGATACATGTGTATATTTAAACAACAAAAATTATGAAAATCAGAAATCAAATGCTGTGTTACAAATATCATTTGGAAAAATGATGTAAGTAGCTATATTGATGGTACCTTCTTTTAATGTTTATAAATCTTCTCTCATGTCAGAGATATTGCTGAGTTTTTTCCTCTTTATATGTGTCTAACTTTGAAACCTTTTTATTTGCCGAGTGGTACATCTGTGAAAAGCAATACATCTCTCTACCTGTGATAAAAATGTTGCTTTGTTATATCTGTAAATCACTGCTATCTGTTATGTTAATCTGTTCTAGTGTGACGAAGAACCAGTATCATAATATGTAGAGCAACCATGTTGAATACAAGAAATAAAAATAAAAGTTTTACTGAAATGAAGTCATATTTATATGTCTTGTCAAAACCCTCTTGTGTAGTGAGCAGTTGGTAATTGCTTGTTGATGCCCTAGGGTTTTCAATGCAGAATGACCAACTTGTATGCACTGTATTAATCCATCCCCTCAATTATCTGTTGTGAAATGAAATATACAATGTAATGAAAGTACTGTCTAACCCAAATCAATATTCTGTATTCTATTCGATGCAGAAGTTTTTTTAAAAGTATGGCATACTGGTCATCTAAAATAAATAAATTACTTAAGGTGGTGAGTTATTCAATAGTTTTGAGGTTCTAGTTACAAACTATGTTACATAAAAGGTGAAGTCAATATACGGCCCACTGACCCACATGACTTGTGCTTGTTTTCATGGGCCACAGTGACACAGTGGTAACACTTGCCTCCCGCCTCTGAGATCAGTGGTTCAAACCCCGGACCTTATGTGAGAAAGTTGGTAGTTGCTTACGGTACAGAACCATGTTTCTGGTTTCTTTGGTATGTAGTGACACAAAGTATTCCTTACCCCATGAACAGGAAAGCCAGCCAGTTGCAAGTTTATTACCCCAACTAGTTTAGGTTCCCATTTCTACTTTTGGGAAAAGAGAGACACATAGGTGTGAAGTGCCTTGACACAGGGTACACACTCTATGAGCCAGTCAAGGATCAAACCCCATACTTTCTGTTCTGAAGTCCAACACCTTTTCCACAAAGTAACAAATATCTTGTGTAACATACATTATGTGAGAAAAACATTTTGAAGCAACACTTTGTATAGAGTTATATTTTATTTAAATGTTCACAGAGATTTTACATAATATAATCAAGATATATATGAATACAAAACAAAATGTGAAGCTGATGAAATGATGTGGGATATATTATACAAAAAATATAAATAACATATTTTCCAAACAAACTACACACTAATAGTACAGAACAAGGATAAAAGGTAAGTCTTTGTTTATGATATGTTACTGATAAAACCTTAACAGATGCATAAAGTAATAAATATCATCAGTTCTTTTTTGTGTGAACATATATGTGATTACAGCTAATTTCTGTTGGACTAAACTTGCATATTAGGACATTAGAGCATAGTGCTTTGCCAAATAATTAAAACTACCTTTCATTTTACTCCCAACGTATTTTTCTGATAAGGTGCCAAAATGACATTAAGTCACATTATTTTATATACGGTGTATGATAAGCTTGATTTTGTGTCGATATTCAAAGTTGCACTGGGCTTTTTTAAACCCCTGAAAGTGCTGACACCTCTGAATAAATCTAATTTTTAATGACATCACAATAATACAAACTACTTTGTAATCTTTTCTTCTGTGTCCATAACTTCAGTAATTTTTCACTTCATAGTGTGGCACATCTAGGTTTTTGTAAATAGAGTTGATAGCACCAAAAGATTGCTGCCCACCCTGGTGTGAGCTCCTGTAGTTACTTCTCAGTGAGTTTCTGTGACTTAGATCATTTGCATCCCCATATAGCTCCAACTTACCATATCCTGAGTTGCTTTTATAGTTCTGTTTCTCATCACCAATATTCTTGCCGAGTGTTCCGGCATTGCTCTGTTTTGGATGGTCCATGATGGTGTCCAGTTTGTACTGGCTCTCAACCTCTTCTTTCATCTTCTGCATCCACATGTCTTCATTGTTGTTGCCCATGGTATTCTGGCCATCCACAGATAAGAAAGAGTTGTTCTTTACTGTCTTTACCTTACCCTTACCCTCCTTATTTTCTCTTTCCTTTTGCTTGTAGAACATCCATAATAGTGCCAACAGAATGAATATTATCAGTATGGTCACTATCACTAGCCATATCAATATCCCAAGGATCAGCTTAGGATCCAGAAGAGCGTGGTCTTTCTGGGTCTGTACCAATGTTTTTGGATCCGGTGTGACAGTTCTCACTTGGCCAGGGGGTCCTGGCGGACCTGGAGAACCAGGTGTGCCAGGACGACCATCCTTACCTCGGGGGCCAGTAAAACCTGTTGCGCCTGCAGTGCCATCTTGCCCATCTGAACCATTTAACCCTACTTCACCTCTGAAGCCTCTTTGACCTTGTTGAAAACGAACAAGGAGGAACAAAAACAGAGTGTAAGATTAATTATATTTTGATTATACAATAAGAAATAATGAAGAACTGATTTGATATCAGATAATATCCTTAATACCATGCCCGTTGGTCACAATTTACAGGTCTTTTGTTATGCTATGACGTTTGCTTGTTGTACATAATTTTTGCCTGTTATAAAAGCTATACAGTCTTTTTGTGATTACATGTAACATATTTTACAAGAGTTAATTTGATTGCCCCCACCCCCGAAAAAAAAGGAAAAAGGTAAAACATGCAAGACTTCTATTTTAAGAATAGTAAGCTTCTGTCAATATTTTTACGCGATCAACTGCACAATCTGACATTATATTGTTTTAGATTTTGGCATATAAATGATACCATGTCTGCTGACATAGGATTATGACTTTTATATACACTATTACATTCCTTCTTTGTATTTGTAAAGAAATATCTTTGAAAATCTGATTTAGGTAAGTCTTGTCACACATGTGTGCATTATGAAATGAGGACAGTTATAAGAGGTGTGATTGTAATAATTCCAGCTGTATATATAACCTTGTTAACCAGGAATTACCTCTGAAAATACTTGAATACAGTTAAAACGGATGGATGAAAGAATTAACACTAAAATAAGAAACAAATCAGCATCCTTTGACATTTTGAAATTACATCAATTGCAGAAAAACAAACTACAAAAGCACTGGAAGAGTGCAGTCCTCAGCCAAGCACTTTGTTTCCATCACTGCTTTTTCTTGTTATGGATCACAGTATCTGGATTCAAATTAGGTATATAGTAAACACTATTGTGGGAGTACCCTGTATAATTTTGCTAGACAATCAGGCGATAATCAGGTGTGGATTTCTGTTTGCATATATTGAAAATGACCCTGTATCACAATGTTAAAAGATCCTTAAAAAATGTCTGATTCCAAATGGTGATCTGGATCACCATAAAAATGAAATTGTCTATTCTTTCTGCCATTGTCAACATTTCCTGAAAGTTTCATAAAAATCCATTGCTAACTTTTTGAGATGATTTGCAAATAGACAGACAAAGCAACAAACAACAAACAAACCACCCGAAAACATATCCTCTTTGGAGAAGGTAATAACAGATAACACATTCTTGCATCAATAAAAATTTTGTAAACCACAGGCTCTTAAATAAGCTAACACCAGTAAAATATGACTGTTTTTCCAGCAATGTTTAGAAAATCTGGCCACCGATTGATCTTTAACTACTGACTTTCTGATCAGAAGACTACATAGAATGCTGCCTTCTACCCATAAAACTACCATGATATCACCCATATAATATGTCAAAAAGAGATATCAAAACGCAGATTTACTCTGCTAATTTGCATAATCCTCCTACCTGTGGCTCCAATTGGTCCAGTGGCTCCAGTAAATCCCATCGGTCCAATAGGACCAATTTCCCCTGTATCTCCTGTGCCCCCCACTGGCCCAGTTGCACCTGTATCTCCTGGTTCACCACTTACTACTGATGGACCAGTTGTCCCTTGTGGCAGCACTCCATACTGTGGTATCATCAATCCTTTAGGACATTCAGGATGTAACTCATCTGGATTCTCATATTTAGACATATCAGTATCGATATAAGCAGCGAGGGAGAATTCGTAAGGGAATGTAAGTTTGTCAAACAGCATCTTTATGCCTGTAGTGTTGGTGGCATTAGCTTCTATAGGATTAGTGGCAGTCAGAGTGCTGGCCTTGGTTGGTAAAAATGTGTATGCTATTGATCCTGGGATTTCTTCTACATACAATCCAAGTCGGTCGTCTTTTTGAACCCGTGTACATTTCTCAGTGAATTTACTTTCAATATAAACCTGTGTGAAAAGAATAAAATTTGTTACAAAATAAATGGTAGTGTTCCTCAAAATAATATTTTAAACATATAATAACATAATTATATAATAGAAGCAAACTGAGTGACACTGTAACATACTTCACTTATGTAATTAATCAACTGGCCTTCTACAATTGTAATAAATTGCACAAGCACATGCTTCAAAAGTAAGTCTAAGGCAGGTTTTACAAAAGGACTTGGCTCTGACTTAGACTTAAAGTCTTTGGCTAAGACTTGGGCTTAACCTTACATCCATCAGTAGTAGGGTACTTATTTTTGTAAACAAGGACTTAGATATTGGCCCCATAAATTTCTCTCCACTTCAAAATTTGAAATGGTTGAAAATAAAGTATAAATATTTAGATCATCTCACTCATAGCTTTAAATGTTGTTACAAGTATATCATTGGAAAAAAGATTTTCTCCTAAGACAAAATGTGTCAAAAATGATATAGGTCACTGGCAGTACATTTTGTTGGAGAAAAGGGTCACATGACATAGAAAGTCACTGCGATTATTAGATAAATCAGTCTAAGCTTGGTCATAGCTAAGTCACCATTATGCCCGATTCACACTACAGGCGGTACGTCCCGTGGTTCCAGGTTTTCTGATATGGCGAAACTGCTCCAAGGAGTCCTCATATCTTTGGTGTAGCATTCACACAACAGGCAGTATAATTCATAGTTATAGGTGCTGTGCAAAACGTCTGTCCTTCAACTACCATCCAAGGTTCATATGTGACCTTGTAACACAGTGGGGGAAATGTCAATTTATATCCACTTGCCTTATATTGCCGTATTACACTAAAAGACGACCAAGTCACAACATTATATACACCGTAGATTACACCTTCAGTTGCAAAATATTCCTCTGTATATAATTGCATTCATCTGCACATACCCACGTTACCAAATTCAGAGGCAGAAATTTTAAACATTTTAATAGTTCCATAGGATGCTCAAGGTAATGGATGTTTCGCCACTGTGCACAAGGTTGCATAGTGACCTCGGACAGTAGTCAAAGGACTGGGATGTTTTACCAAACACAAACTACTAGTATCATGGGGGATACCACCTGAAGTGTGAATTGGGTATAAGTGAAATTCATTTACACCCAAAATGTAGCAAAGACCAAATGGTAAGATGTAAATCCCTGGCTTAGTTAAAGACTGGCTTAATATTTTCCCTTTGTGAAACCGTGTGTTGCCTTCTATCATAACACTTTTGGTGTGTACAGGGAGGGTTTGACACATCAGCTTCACATTTATTGTCTGATCATATCACTTTGTCTTCTATCTTATCGTTAGTGATAGGTTCCTGAATTAATTACTGTAATCTGGTTTGTTTGTTATTATGCCTCTTTCTCCATGGGCACATCTAATAACTAAACATCAAATCTGAATAACATTTCCACACAAGCTGGGGTCTGTCCTTCTCAAAGATGACTTACATATGGATCAGGATCAAGTCTCCAGAATGTCTTCCCATATTATTGACAAACATTTTGTAACAGCACAGAAGACAATATACAAAAGCCAAGGAAGATGTGCCATAACAAACTAAAGCCCTAGCTCTAGGGAGGCTCATGCTTCTAGGAATCACTTTTTTCATTTTTTTTGTCTCGTGACTTTCATGAATTGTAAACTTGTGTCTCTGATGGCTTTGCAGCTTGCGCTAGTAGATTGAAACCCCCTTTTCCTGTTTAACTTGAGAGGCTGCTATGACTGGTCCTGTTAAAAAGGATAGTAAATCTTGCAAAACATACGATTTGTCCCGAGTGAAATAATTAAAGACTAAAAAGGCTTTAAAAACATGTTTAAGAATGGGACAAGTCTTTACAGAATACTTTCACAAGATCTGCTACCTAAAAATAAGCCATAGAGCCAACAAGATTGCTCTGAGAACTACAGTATTGGGAGTGGCGGCAGGGAAACTCGTACCAGTGCAACTGGGGCAGTATTAGTGGTAGGAAAAAGATTTGGTGTGGATGCAATAATAAGGTGTACAAGTATTTGCCATAATTAGTAGCTATTCATGAAGCTAACAACACGAACATATTAATAAAAACATTGTGAGGTTGATAGCATTTTTTTTGCAGCAGCATAAAGAAAGATACATAAAAAGGCTTTACAAGTAATCCTCTGTCTTTTCAGTTTAAAGTTACATCATGTCATACTTTATTGACTAACTGTGGGTTACATAAGAAGTATGAGATTTGTCACATCACATTAAATTGGGCATTCCTTGTAAACGTCAATAAAAAGGAGACAATTCGGAGGAAAACCAATTCAAAGGAGACCACATTAAATAAACTAACACAAATATTGAAATGAAAGCATAAAATGAACAAGAATATTCTTTAACCTAAGCTTATATATGCTGATTCCTGCAGTGACTAATTTCACAACATATCTGATGTTTTCTTAATACAGTTTTATGATTTAATTTCAAATTCCTATAAAAATCCTATAACCAGACAATTGAAGTCATAACCACTGCAATGACTTTGTGATGAATTGAACTTGAAAATTATTTCCTGCATAATGATTCACACAAACTGTAGTGTTTTACCAATGTAATTGTATCCAGTCTCAGGGTGTATCTCTCTAGCACGAAGGTACTTAAAACCTATCTTTATTTCTTCACTCATTTTCTATACTTCTATCACTTATTCTGTATTGTCTTGTATGTCTTTATCTCTGAAATAAAACTATCTCCATTATCACTATTTACTATAATAAGTCAAATGTTACCCTCGCCCCTGGGGAGGTAATGTAATCAGGTTTGTTTCTTTGTTTGTCACATTTTTACAAACGATGGGATCTAACCTTGGCTTGGTGTTCCATAGAGATGTTCAGAATCTTGATTCAGAATCAGGCTTTGTTTTGTGTGATTTTTTGGAAATACTAATAGCTAAAGGTTTGAGCCTTCTCAGACACTGCATGTTGCAAGTTAAAAGAAAGTGCAGAAAGAAAGATGCAGATTAACACAGAATTGGGAGGAAAGGCAGCAGAACAGCTACAGAAATGGTGTGACAATCTGCAGTTATCAGTGGTGGTGTTTTTAAATTATTAAAGTATTGCACTTACAATTAAAAGGCAACAACAGAGATCACTCTTACACAAAATTACTTTGATTTCTATTTTATAATATATCTGTTTCATTTTTTGCTATTAATCGTACAAAATAATTGATTTTAAAGTAGTGGTTCCATATTGCCGACTCTTGCCAGTTTGGGTAATTGTATACCAGAAAGGAAAAACTTAATCTTATATGGCACAGATCAAAGTGATCTCCATTCATTCCCAGTCAAGTTACACCCCACTCATCGCAGTACTACTGAACACAGCATTAGGTGGTGTATGTTGAATGTTTTTAAAATTCTTCATTTGAGAAGGTCTTTAAAACCATTTATTTCTCTGTTAAACATGATGCCAAATAAATCTTAACATGTACATGACAAGTAATACATAATCAGTACATGCATATAAAATCTGTAGCACTGTCACCAAGAATATAATAACAATATATCATATAAGAATGTATTATGAATAAAGATGACAATACAAGATAATTAAGTGACAGCAGTGGTATTGTGTTGTTCATCTTTATGAGTGATAGATTTGTTATATATGTCTAATAAATGACATTTTAGTTTTATTATTCACTGTTTGTTCACTGTTTCACAGGCCATTAGCCAGATAGAATTAAGAAGCATGAAATGGACAGACAGAACAGAGATCTTATGCAAATTTAACTCTTAATATTACAAATGGAGAGGCAGTTTGACATCATTACAACTATGATAGACAGGCTGAGAAGGAGATGGGGTCTACAATGAGGATAGCGGAGACCCTAAATATATTGGAAAAGGCCATAGCTAAGCCAAGCAGAGCATGAAGAAAGAGAGTCAGTACACCAGACTGATGCCAGTGCTTGAGTTAGATGACCCTATGGCATACCGAAGCTTCATCCAGATGGCACCCAAGCTCTTTCAAGAGCTGGAGCAGAGACTTGGTCCTGAGATCCAGAGGGAGATGACCTGGATGATAGAGCTCCTGAGTCCAGGACTGAAGTTGGCAGTCGCCCTAAGACACCTGACCAGTGGAGATAGCTACCCAACCCTGCAGTATGCTTTCAAGGTGTCAAGGTCGACCATCTATAAGTTTGTGCCTGAGGTCTGCGACGCTATCATCAGTGCCTATCAAGATGAGGTGATGACATGCCCCACAAGCCCAGAAGACTGAATGGAAGTCGATTCTGTTTTCCAACGGAGGTGGAACATCCCACATGCCATGGGCGCCCTAGATGGAAAGCACATTCCAATCAAATGTCCACGACGGGGTGGCAGCCTCTACCACAACTACAAGGGCTTCCATTTGATTGTACTCCTGGCCTTGGTGGATGGAGATTACAAGTTCCTGTGGGTGGACCTGGGTGCAGCCGGGTCAAGCTCTGATGCTCAGATTTTCAAGCACTCAGATTTGAGGCACGAAATAGAGGATGGCACCATCGGCTTCCCAGAGAGTCAATCCCTTGTTGATGATGGGCCAAAGGTGAACTATTTCATCCTAGGGGACAATGCTTTCCACCTCAAGCTTTGGCTAATGAAGCCCTGCTCAAGGCATGGGATGGAACCAGAGAATGTTTAAGTACAGGCTCAGCCGGGGAAGAGGGGTGGTAGAGAATGCCTTCGGGATACTAACGTCCCGCTTCCGGATATTCCAGAGGCCGATGCAGCAGGAGCCTCCCATGGTGGCCAGGGTGGTCATGCCCTGCCTAGTACTCCACAACCTGCTGAGGATGCGATACCCCACAGGTCAACAGGATGACTTTGGGGTATAGGACCAGCCCCCAATAGTGCTGGAGGGCAATCACATTCCACATGAGGGCTGAAACCCACTGGAGGCAGCAAAGACACAGGGCCTGCATCTGGGTGTGAGACAGTGGGTACTGGTTTGAGGCCTGGCTGTAAGCGGCGGTACTCATGCCCATTGCGTGGTTGTACCTTTGCTGCTTGTCACTCCGTTTAAGTCTCATCACCAAGTTAAACGTCTCTTGTTGAAACTCGTCATAAGAGTCGCTGGTTAGTTGTACCACCTCCACCTCTAGAAAGTCATAAAAACACAGTCGTGGGTTATCAGCCTTGTAATCAGTCAATTTCTTGGCCACAATGTCTTTCAACTTGGTTACCCCCCTCCGGGATTCCACGAGAGCTGAATTGAGGTCGGAATCTGCTAAGCTTGAAGTCACACTTATGCCACACGATCTAGGAGTAAGTGTATGTGTATCCAGGTGTGACATGTCTGCTGGGTCATATGTGGATTCTGGACGAGAATCCTGGAGCGGTTCCATGTGCACTGTCTCCCTTCTGCATGCTGAGCCCACTGCTGCACTGGCTTGGGAAGCTGACCCCTTTGCAGCCCTGAATTCATTTTTTCCTTTAAGATGCCACATGATGTGGTCCCCGAGTAAGTCAAAATTGTCTCTGGTCCATTTCTGCTGCTCTGTCAGCTTTGGCTCCCCCCCCCAGGACCGACCTTTCCAAAGAGTGTGTGCTGGCTCTGGAACCACTTTTGGCGGGCATATTTATCCAAATTGTTCTCCTCACAAAACTGGTCCCACACAGCCACCCTGTTTGACCTATCCTTGTAGTGCTTTAAATGCTTGTTGTAGAGAATTTCATTGTCACGCAGAAAGTCCACTAATTTCTGCTCATTCTCAGCACTGAACAGAACAGTGGCTTTCTTGCCTCTTTTGTCAGCCTTCTCTTCCGATACATACTGCCCCTCCCTTGTCGTTGACTTGCCCTTGCCTTTGCCCTTGCCCTTCCCCTTCTGTGTCCCCCCAGCAGCCTGTGTGTCCTGTGTGGCAGCAATATCCTCATCGCTTGAATCTGAATCCTGCTGTGTCTCAAGTGCAATGTCATCCTGTTCTGTATTCGACATCTGAAGAGGATCATCAACTCCCACCACCACCTCCTCCACCCCAGCTGCCTGCTGGGTCTGCTGAGTCTCTGGAACACAAGTCAACTCATCCATCTCTGGACTCCTTGCCTGGACCTGTGTGGACATCCTCTCCATCTCCTGACTACCTCTCCTCTTGATCCTTTTCTTTGGTGGCATTTTACAGAAATATTCACCAAACTCCCTATTTTGAAAAAAAAACTAAAGTTTGAAATATTTTTGGGTAAATATGCCAGCAAAATATATCATCAAACTTATACAGTATAAGCTGTAAAGTTCCAAAAATTGATGTATTCACATCGAATTGCAGAAAGTGTATGAGGAAAAAGCCAAGCCAAGTGCCCTTTATATAGGCTTTCGTCTAAGCCAAAGCGCCTTTCCGTAAGTGCAGTGTGAAACTAAAAACCCCGTTCCTTATTGTCCTTGAGGCATCCTTATCATCCGTAAACCCCGTCCCTATTGACCATATACCCCTCCAGGGTTATCCGTGCATATCCGCAGACAAATTTCATATCCGTGACCTTCTTCAAGGACCATCCCTATTGATCCTTGTGGTTTCCGGCAATGTTCGTAGATTTCCAGTAGTGTCCTTACAGCCTCCAAACACCCTCCGGGGATATTCGTATAAATTTTCCGAGCCTTCTTTAGCACGGATGAGTCAAGGATGTCTCGGATGCCACAAGGAGATCCACGGGTGCTTTATGGATGCTAGAGACAACTTACGGATCAGTTACGGATATTAATTACACTTGACATCCACAAAGCTTTTACTGAAAAATCAAGCAGTTTGATTTTCCGTGGCATCCCCACGGACACTTCCCATCCATGGCGGATGCCCCAAGGACATTACAGATGGTACAGACATGTTCACGGATGAAAATCGTGATCAGTATATCACTCTCAATTTTCTATTAATAGGCTACCTGCCGTGATCCAGCGGTACATCTGGCTGTGTGTAACTGGAGTCTTACGGATTAATAATAAACAATTTCACACGCAGAAGGTATGCTGTTTAATCAGGACCCAGTTGGTTTTTTATTTATCCATGTAGATAACAACTCTAAATGTGTCAAAAGTGAAATTTTATAAGATTTTCATCTTGAAAAGAAAAACTAATACACTTCATCTATATGACATAATTTCTAGAAGAGCAAAGTTTCACATAACTCCCCCCCCCCCCCAATAAAAAAAATGAAAAAAGGAACAGTGGCTGAGAATGCTGGAACCGTCATAAAGGTCAGAGTTTGGGGTTTTACATCCCGTTCAACAGCCCGGGTCATACTGGGATAGGTGCACAACACTGTCACTTTTGAGAGTCAAACCCACAGAGAGGTGACAGCCTATGTTTAGATGCCAGACCTGCTAACCCAGTAGGAGAAAAGTTAAAAAAAACAATTCTGGAACCACGAGACCAAAGTGGGATTTTTATCATGTTTAAGGAGACCTGGGCCATGGTTATATCTCACCTTGTGTAAAAATATGATCCAGATCTGATGTATAATTTTCTGCATGGACAAACAAACAAACATAAACAAACAGAACTAATTACAAACCGCGCCCCTCCCTTGGGGGTGAGGGTTAAAATACCTCAAAGTGAAGGGTGTATTATGTAAATAAAGCTCATCAATTCATCAACCTCAGATACAAATGTATACATTGAATTAACATTTTAATATAGCTCAAGTTCAAAGACATCACATATATTCAGGTTTACCCTTGTGTAATCTCTATATAATGTGCAAGTTTTTTTTATGTTAGGAATAAAAAATTCAGAGAATTTATGTCAAAGTGCTGAGTGCACAAATGACTGGACAGTCCCAAAGATTGGCATTTTATCACATGATTTTCAAATCTGCGATAGTAGGTTCAAATCTCATGACCAATCTCAAAATCTCTCTAAAAAACTTTTTTAGTGTTTACAGCCCATTGCTCACATGTACACAACCCAATTTATTACCTTCACTTGCAGGAAGTTTTACAACCAGATTATTATGTATATCTAATTGCTAGGTCACACCATTCCTGATGGTCCTATCTGTATACAATTGATTTCTGCTTGTTGACCTTATTCTTATGGCACTGAACAGAGACTTTGTATCTTTCTAGTGAATGTTGAAGAACAAGCCATTTGTATCTATCTCACCCCACCCCCTTACACCCCTCCAGTCTGTATTTTGTGCTACAGCTTGTCAGAGGTTGTGGGCGGTTTTAAAAACATTTTCAAAAAGTGGTTCTGAACTCAAAATCACCTTCTGAGTTGTTTTGTATTGCCCCCAAACTCATACTACCCAAGTGTGAATGTCGGCAAATCGTACCACTAGTGAAAGTAGATAAGTCCATTCGGTTGTAGCTTGTTATCCCAACACTGAAAGGTGTGACCTAAGTATTATGTTTAGTTACATGAAATGTAGTAATATTTATTACGTGATCCTTTTAAAACAAAAATATAGCTTCTTTGAGTTATATATATGAGAGTGGTATATATGTAGACAAGTATACAGCTAAAGGATAGAAGATAAACAATTGTAACATTGTACCTTGTGCATACCCTAAGTCCCTGTACACACACACCAACTGATCCAATTTGATCTGATATGATTCACTAGGATATGAACCTTCAATATACTGCACAAAATGGTGTGAATTCTTCAAATAGGACCAGAAATAAGGTAATTCAGTGTAACCAGACACCTAATTCTAATTTGACTTTTATAGCGCTTAATCTCCACTGAGTAGTGGCCTCTAAGGCGCAACAAGACCATAGCAATAGGCAAATTCAAAGTCCAGGGACAAAAAACAGGTTGGCACCACAGAGAAGCCATAAGAAAAGTGAACTAAGGAGGATAAGCCTTTGCATAGAGATAGGTTTTGAGCTTCATTCTAAAAGAGGCCATAGTGGGTGATGCACAGATGTCTTCAGGGAGTGAATTCCAAACAGTGGGGGCATCAAAGGCAAAACTGAAGCCAAACTGCTTAGTGGACTTGTAAATTGTGGGTTGAAATTTTGGTACATTGAGGAAATTGGCAACACTCTGACTGCGTCTAGTATTGTAAGTAGTGCGGTATGTGGATAGATGTGGAGCGAAATATTTAGGGAAACCAGTATGAATGAACTTGTACACCAGGGTAGCCAGTTTGAACTCTGAGCGAAACTGAATAGGGAGCCAATGGAGTTTTCTGAGTACAGGTGTTATACGAGTGTATCTACACGAATTTGTGACAATTCTAGCAGCACAATTTTGGATTGACTGTAATCTATGGAGACTGGCTTTAGAGAGACTCCAGAAAAGTGAGTTACAGTAGTCCAACCGACTACTAACAAAAGCATTGGCAACTGACACAGCTGCATCCTGAGTCAAGAACTGCCTGATATTTCTAAAATCCCTCAGTTGACAAAAGCAGCCTTTACAAACTTTCTGTACGTGTTTTGAGAAGGAAAAATCAGAGTCGAACCACACACCCAGGTTCCTGACAGACTCAGTGGGGTGAAGGGGGTTTCCCAGGATATCAATTGGGAAACATGCACTTAACCTTTCTCTCTGCTTCTTGGAGCCAAAAAGTATGAACTCAGTTTTATCAGGATTGAGGTTAAGTTTGCTAGCCGACATCCATTCTTTTTACATCTTGAAGGCATCTATTCAACTTATCAAAGGCAGCAGAGGCATTCCTGTGTGAGAGATGAACATAGAGTTGTGTGTCGTCTGAATAAAAATGGAAGTTTACACCTTTGTGTCTACCAATCAGTGTGCTAAGGGGAGATGTGTACAGAGAAAATAGGAGAGGACCCAAAACAGAACCTTGAGGTATGCCGAACCGGAGTTTTTTTAAGTTAGACAATGTGGAACCAATCTTTACACACTGATAGCGTTCAGTCAAATAAGAAGAGAACCATTTCAAAGCTGAACTGCCAACACCGAACCAATCCAGAAGACAGCCAAGGAGAGTGGAATGATCAATAGTATCAAAGGCAGCCGAAAGATCTGGAAGTACCAAGGCAGTGGCTTCACCCCGAGATAGTGACAAATGAATATATCATTTTTAATGGAAAGAAGAGCCGTCTCAGTTGAGTGACCTGACTTATATGCAGACTGGTATGAGTTATTGAAGTCATGTTGATGAATGTGATCAACCAGCTGTTTAGCAACTACACGCTCCACCAGTTTAGAAATGAAGCTAAGTCCAGATACTGGGCAGTAATTTTTCAAGTCCTCAAGAGGAAGAGAGGCCTTCTTGATAAGTGGAGTGACCACAGTTTTTTTGAAACCGTCTGGAACCAGTCCCTCACTGAGTGAACAACTGACCAACTTGGTTATCGATGGTAGAAGGATGTCCATGCATTCCTTCATAAGGAATGTGGGTAATGGGTCCAACAAGCATGATTTGATGGGTGATTTACTGATCACCCACTAAATCACTCACCTAGCTAGTATATCTGCAGATACGACAAAAGTTGCAGGATTCTTCCAAACAAAAATCTTTTGTTTTTGGCTTCTCTTATATTTTTCTCAGTGCAAATACAATATCTCACCTTATTAGTGGATTCCATTGTCTTACATTTTGTCTTATATTTCAGAAATACCTATAATATTATTTTACTCTTGTACCTTTTGACAACAACAACAACAACAAAAAACAAACAAATGTTTGTGAATAGTGTGTGTCATCCTGTTTTCGGGTAAATTTATTCAATTTTTTGTCCTAATTGCGTATTCAATTAGTGGAAAACAAGTCCATATTAAAAGATGAAACATGAATGTTTTCTATGGTAAAAAAGCTTACCATGAAATCCTTGTATGTTTTCAAAGGATGTTTGATTTCATTAAAATTCATGAAGGAAGGTATATTAAAAGCGACCACAGTTTAGTGTCTGTAAAGCTTGGTACATATATAATGTTTTACATAATTTCTGTTGTTTAATGTCCTGTTCACACTTTGCCGACAATACCCGGGTGTACCCACAATTGTAAGAGTGTGTTTAAAAGTTTGGAAGTATGTCACTTTGTGACCATATATACGTATGTCTGCTTGTTTTATTCTATTCTCTTCTTTTCTGTACTTTTATTGCGTTTAATCTCTGGCAGGCAGACTCTAAGGCGCAACACCAAAATCCAATTAAAAAAAATCATCCATCCATAGCCATTGCCAAGTACAATGCCACTTGTTTTATGCATTATAAACTTGAATTTTGTGACTTAAACATTACTCACACAATTATAAGTTACATGTGTACTTCACTCACAAACATTCAAATCAGTTAACATCTTAAAGCACTTTTGAATGCGTGCTTCTTGCACATAACTCCGCAAAATGCAATTGATACACCCGATTAAATTACACCTGCGAGTTTTTCTTTTGTTAAAAGTGTCCAATATCTTGCACTATTGGCCTCTTCGTGATTTTGACCATATATAGAACTCTTTTCAGCACATTTCCAAAGAAACTCTTTCACATTTATTTCAATTAAATTGATCATAAAAACCAAAATAATACACACCAGGAATATAGAAATGAAAAGTTATTATGTTAAACGACATTTTAAAACTTATAAATTAAGGAAAAGGTATAATTTAAATAGGTTAATAGCCTCGTAAGTGTCCAATATTGGAAAATAATGGACTGTTGACTCGGTCCAATATTGGAAAATAATGGACTGTTGACTCGGTGCCTTCGGGACCTCGTAAACAGTCCATTATTTTCCAATAATGGACACTTACTTGGCCATTAACCTATACATATATTCAATTTATTTCCATGTGACGACTCCTGGCCCCAAAATAATGTTGTATCTGGCCATTGCACAGTTTAGAATGAGCAGCATCGTACATTACATCTTGCCCCACCTTCACCTCTCCAGTGTAAATGCCATGGTAGAAAGTCCAATCTAGTAGAATTTCAAATTCATTCTGTTAGAATTTCAAATTCTACCAGTAGAAAGCCCAATTGGAGTTTCTACCGGTTTAAAATACGGTAGTGACGTCACTCTATTGTTAAAACCGTAGATTCGTACAACAGAATGTGCTGGTTTTTTCTACTGTTTTTTTCCTGTATCAGTATTTTGAACATTCTTTAAAAATGCATTCAAAATAGACTATTTTGTGCGTAATATTTGTACTTTTTATGTAATACAAGTTGGGATTTAAGAAGTATGTAAAAATGTATTAACATTTACCTACATTTATTTTTTGTTGTGTACACTTTAAAGAGAAAATATTAAATGTACCAATATTTAAAGGCTTTACGTTTTGCAAGACTATGTGTAATATGTATACTCAGTCAAAGTCCCCAGATTTATTTGGCAGTCTAATTTCTACAGTTTAAGTATTTAAGATCTTATTTAGGCTGAAATGTTTACGATTTGACATATTTACAACAAGTAATGGTAATGTGATTATTTTGGAAAGTAACCAATAATATTTCCATGCTGTGAGAAACGCCTTTTAAAGTGTAGAAATAATTTAAAACCAAAAAACTACTATTATACAGTATTTTAAGTCAGAGAAAGCACTTGGAACAGTATATTCGTAGTACAAATGTACTCGGGCGTTCGGCCCTCGTACATTCGTATCTACGAATCTACTGTTCCTTGTGCTTTCTCCATGACAGAAAGTCCAATCTAGGAGATATGGGTATTGCCCTGGGGTCCGAAATCTGATAAACTTGATATATATTCCAATCTCAGAGATTTAAGTATTGCTTGGTGTACCAGAATGTAATCGTTTGTAGAGACTCAATACATGGTTGAAAGAAAATCCAACTGAAGCACAAAAAGTGGGCCTTCTATACATGTAACTCTGTCATTTAAGCAATGTGCAGCTTTCATAAATGACGATAATGCTTTTTAGCTTCCTGCATGGCCTTTAGTTGAGTCGTTAACACCTATGCTTCTGCAGCAGTTTTTGTCTGTCATAACTGCCCAGTTGGTGTCAGCATGTAAAGGGTGTAGTAATGTCACCTCATCCAGAGTTTCAACGTCTAGATTGGAATAACTATCAAGTTTATTACTTTTAGAACCCCAAGGCAATACCCAAACCTAGATTGGACTATCTACCAGTAGAAACTCCAATTAGACTTTCTACCAGTAGAATTTGAAATTCTACCAGGTTGGACTTTCTACCATGAGATATGACAGTGGGGAAGATATTGCGCTTGCAAAGCAGTAGATTAGATTAGATTAGACATATACATCTGAATACCACTCTTTAGAGGATGTAATGATTACTTCAAACATTTTTAAAAAGTGGTCCTGAATAAAAATTATTTGACAAATTTTGATGTTCCCTGCTCAGTTGGAGACATCTTTTAAAAGAGCTATTGTTCCAGACAAGTGTGAACAGAACAATAGTATTTACAGTCAATCACATGACAATCTTTACCAAAGTTGTGCCTTGTAAAAGTCTGGCGGTTAAAACAGAGGTTTTTTGTCAAACAAAGAAATAAATATATCAGAAATGTAAATAATATACATATTTCCATTAACAATGAGGCCTTTAAGTTAAAACACAATCCCATATTTATCTTCAGAAAACAGTTCTATTATTCAATAGTACAATACATGTATTATGGTACATATGTACTGGTGTATAGTACTTAAAGATAATGGCGATTACCTAACAGTAAATTATACATTTGTGACAAATACCGTTAAACAATTAAAATATTTATGAATATTTACCTCACTGGTGTTGAATAGTATAAGCGCTCTTTAAAGGTGTAATTTTCGTCTGGTGTGAAAAACGTTCACGAAGATAATGACATACTTTTTGTTATAATAAGTACAAATCTGTGGCATTTTTTTCATATTTGATCAAACTTAAGAATTTCTACGATTTGTGGGATACAAAAATATAGGGACAATAAAATATCACAATCTATTTATTTTCGTATTTTGCAATAGTTATATAAGTCAAAGTTTATAACAGATGAAAACTGTAAACGATTAAATTTAGAAACAAAAGTAATAATAATGATAAATGATCAAGATATAAAACAAATATGTCAATAAATAAATTAGAATGTGATAAAAATGAAATCGATTGATTTAAACCAAACGTGTAAATGATAAATCCCATTGCAAATCTACTACTTAATGTTTATTACGTATTAAGGAATTCCTGTAGACATTAATCAGGTATTTTTCTTAGTTCGTTAAAGGGTTTTCATGAAACTTAATCAAGCAAACAAAACACTTGAGTAAAAATTTTCTATTTAACCCAAAACTTTCCCAAAGTTATAGACCAATCATTTGTAATAAAACTTCAGAGTATATTCTAGAATATGAAACAAATGTAATGTTAAAATTGACATATTCTATTTTAAGTTCTGATATTAACATTGAACTGTCTTTTTAATATAAATTATTATCTAACAAAAATTGATATTGTATATCCAAATGGCAGCCACGGTGACGTAGTGGTAACACACTCTCCTCCCACCTCTGATATCGGTGGTTCAAACCCCCGGACCCTGTGTGGGAAAGTTGGTACTTTCTTACCAATGGTCAGCAGTACAGTACCTTAACCAATTGTATTCACTGGTTTCCTTTGCTCATAAAAAACTACCTGTCGTGATTTGACCTGTACAGTGTTGAAAGTGACGTTAAATCCCAAATAAATATATAAATAAATAAGTAAATGTATATCTAAAAATGAATTATAAAGCCTTAACTATAAGGCTTGATACTTAAATTTAATTTCACCAAGAATTCATATATCTGCGTTCAGAATTATTCAGTATTTCTGTAACACTGAAATAACCAGTAACACTTTATTTTTTTATTTTTTTATGGTTTTCTGCATAAATTTATCAAACATTCCACCGAGAACCACACCTAATTGCTTTAATTAGTTTTCTCAGCAGAAACCTTGATAAATTGCCAAAATGGTTAATGACAGAGGCGATGTTTCAAAACTCCTTGAACATGAGTTTGTTTTATTTTAAACCTGCAGGGCCCAACTCTTCTGTTCATTTTAAAATTTCTTCAAAGAGTATTCAGCTCTTCTATATTTGCTTCAAACATAGAAGTGAATGATCTTTTCTAATGAGCGATAATTAGTGACAATGGCATGGGCAGTGTTCTTGTTTCTCTCCTAATTACTAAATAAATGTTTATTTTCAGCGGTCTCCTTAAAAGCCTAACCACTATTTGTTTGAATTAATTTGTCTTTGTTTCAAAAGTACCCTTTTTTGCCAAATTTTATATGCCACCCATAGTGTGATAAAGTGGGTAAAACACTTAACTAGAAACACAGCTGACCTACGATTGATTCAAGGTACAGACAGATACAAAGTGACTTGGGTGACAGCCTATCGCCAAAGAGTCCCAGGGACATTGATAAATCATTATCCCTGAGCCTGTCTTCTTGTAAAGTCGGCCACTTGAGAGCTTGGGCTGTTCCTGTACAGTCAGGATGAGTGAAGTAATATCCCATTCACACAACAGACGGTATCTCCTGGCTGTTCCTGTACAGTCAGGATAAGTGAAGTAATATCCCATTCACACAACAGATGGTATCTCCCACTGTAGTCTGCAATTGGTAAAACTTCCCTGTAATTCAACAACCGTCCGAGGTTTGTATGCCACCTTGTGACAAAGTGACGAAACGTCCATTATCTTGTGCATCCTACAAAATTTTTTTAAATGTTTAAAATTTCTACGTTTGGTACCATGGGCATGCGCAGAGAGTGCGAGGATGCGCAGATGAATTTCTTGCTACAGTAACTGAAGATGTAAACCACGGTGTGTTGTGACTCGGTTGTGTTTCAGTGTAATACAGCAACTTAAGTGGGTGGAGGTAAATGCACATTCTGCCACTGTGTCACAAGGTCCTATACGAAGCTCGTACGGTAGTTGAAAGATAGGGACTAATACCAAACATGGACTACCACGGGGGATACCATGTGTAGTGTGAATGCTACACCAAATCTCGGAAGATATGAGGCGTCCGTGTGGGGCAGTTCCACTGACTTGGAAAACCTGTAATCGTGGGATGTACCGCCTGTAGTGTGAATGGTGTATTATACTTTGAGTCCTGTAGTGAATGAGATATTGTGCTTCATATGTACAATAGGGCCTATTAAAACACAAAGTGTTGGACCAGGTTCAGGAAAATCGTATACTTTCTTGGAGATCAGGTCATTTCACTGCTCCTAAATATTGTCTAGTTACATATCATTATCTGAAGCAGTTCCTGAATGTGCCATTCCAACTCTGTGCCTCTTTGATTGCTGCCTCGTTTGGGAAGGTATATGGGAACTTTATAGACAGTTCTAAAGGCACTTCTAGCTGATCTTAATAACTACAGCCTTTCAATGTGTGGCTTTGATCCTGGAAATAAATGCCAAACTACTCCCAGTTGTAAGGAATCACTCCCAGATCAATTGGGGATATAGTCGTCCATTTTCACAAACACTCTTTGTGTTAGGAGCATGTCACTCTATATAGACCACACACCTCCAATTAAAATTGCTGTAACTTTGTCAATTTTTATGAATATCAAGAATTGTTGTAATATATTGCATATTTACACTCAGCAAAATATCTCCTTTGTACTACAGGGCTCAGAAGGGGACCACGGTGATCCAGTGGTGACACAATCACCTCCGACCTCTGAGATAGGAGTTTGAATCCTGGCCCGACTGCAAGTGCAAGTGTACTGGTTTCCTCCGCCCTTTTAACTACCCCTCACAATAAAACCAACACAAAGGTACTAGGTGTGATGTAAAACACTAAATAAACAAATAAAAATACAGCATTCAAAGCGCTGCACAAGTACAATTGTAAGCTTTCGAGTGACATGACATTCCCCTAGCTGAAAGACAGAGTCTTAAGGATGACTGTTTATCAATGTTCCTGAGGTTCATTAACCTGGCACCGGAATTGGACCCAATAATAGGGGAGCACTCTTTTTCATGGTCATCAGAGCCAGTATATATCTGTCTGTACCTTGGTTTGAACCCAAGTCCTGTATGTTTCAAGGCGAGGGTGTTACCCACTAAGTCACAGTGGCAGGTATGAGTATAATAGAAATAAGAAAACACAAATTAAGCCATGACTGTACAATCTCTTGTTGAAAATCTTTTAAATTATCAGAAATAAATTTTTATTATATTTTCACACCACGAAACAATGGTCTAATAAATCTGCCTATATTTGAAATGTATTTTAATACAGTTAAATGTTTATTTATTTATTTGATTTATTTGGGGTTTTACGTCGCTTTCAACACTGTACAGGTCATATCACGACGGGTAGTTGGAAGGGCAGAGGAAACCAGTACATACAGTTCGTTAGGGTTCTGTACTGTAAACTGCCGACCAACGGCAAGCAACTACCAGCTTTCCCACTTGAGGCCGTGCCGGGAACCGAACCCTGGCCTCAGAGGTGGGAGGCGAGTGTTACCACTCGCCCGCCGTGGCCCCCTAATACAGTTAAATGACTCATGGATGTAAGATAATGGGAACTAAACCATGTATTGTAAATATTGAAGAAACAATAGCTTAGAGGTTCTATCCTGTCAGAAAACTTAATTTACAAGTCATAATTGACTTGCCTTCAAACAATATGGTCTAAAACAGAGGACACAAAAAAGTCCTACTGTTTTGGGTTCGAATCTTCACAGGAGTCAAGTTCATTTGTTTACATATTCAATTGATTGATACAATTTATGGTTTGCATAGTTTGAATAAATATATAATGTTGGAACTGTTTTATTTGATTACACACCATTGTTCTTCCTATTTTATAGTACTTCTTTGATATTACTGTATCGTGATAAGTTTAAAGACCATGTAGTTCATTATAAGTGACTAGTTACCTCTGCCAAGGAGGTATAATTTCCATGCTGTTTGTCTGTTTGTTTGCACAATTACATGAATACTACTGGTTGAATTTTCCAGAGAAAAAAAATCAGAAGATGGGTCTTGGTCCAACTTAGACCTCCCCCCCCCCCCCAAAAAAAAAAAAAAAAAAAAAAGGAAGAGAGAAAGAAAGAAAAATGTGTGCATATAGAAAAAAAACCTTTAATGTTATTTGCCTTAATCTACAATGTTGGTGTTATTAATGGTGTTAAATGTATGCTCAAAGTGTTTCCTTTCAAAGACCTCTCTGCACACTGTGTTGTGTAATATTGTAAAGGTGAGCATTGGGAGGGTAAAACCTATTTCCTCTGTTCTGCTCTACCCGGATTACTTAAAAGGGGGAATAAAGTCAAATTAAAAGGTAGAAAGTATGTAACTTCCTGTAATATATGTAACCAACAAGTCAAAAAAAATATTGACAGTCAAATAATAAGGCTCTATTTATTAAGCGATTTTGATAACCGTTTCAACATTTGGTCCAGCGTGACAAGGACTTAACAGGGGCGGATCCAGCTTTTAAGTAAGGTGGGGGTTCACATCAGACATAATATAATTAGGAGGTTTGGGGGGTATTTCCTGTAAATTTAACACCACTCTCAAGAAATAATTTTGTACTTTGGGTTGATCCCCTTTACATTATTTTTCAAGGGGGGGGGGGGTGTTCGAACCCCCTGAACCCCCCCGATCCGCTATTGCTTAAATTGTGTCCAACTATATTGCATCATATAGAATTTATTTGGCAAAGTCAAAGTTGGTCTTATACATCTCATTCAACAGCCAGGGTTATATTGGGACAGGTCCTCGGTTTTGTCACTTGTGGGAATCAAACCCACACATATGTGATTAGATGCCAAAACTTTGCTAACCACTAAGCCGGTGAGGACTCAGAATTTGTTAGGTGTACACAACCTTTTAGAGTTTTAAATTCCCTTAATGTTAGTAGTAAGCTTTTACACCTTGTTATATAAAAATTAATTACATAAACAATGTTTCAACAGATAAAGTTTACACTTTGTATCTCCAAGTGGGGACAGAAAAAAAAATGGAAAATTTGTAAATTTAAATAAACTTTATGGGCTCAAATCTTGAAATAGGTGACATTCCAATCAAAAGATTGACGAGATATATAAGTTATAGACGCATTTCAGCCTTAAAAGAGTTTATTTATATGTTTAAATGGATTCATTAAACAAACAAAACAGCTCCCATATATTATTTGAGAGCTTTTAAATTGTGCCAACAAAATTATAATTTTTTGTTGCATTAGAACAAGTAGGAGAAAGGAGGTTAACTTTTAAATTAATGTCTCTTGTACTTGAATTCCACTAAAGAAAAAAAAAACCTGGAACATACGAAATATTGGCTAACACAAGTGGCAAAAACAGAAGAAGAATTATGAGAAAAACTTCAGATTCAAATGGATGTTAAAACAATCGATTTATATTTACAAAAAAAGTTGTGTTTTCTGGTGCGTGTATTTGTTTGCAAAATAACTAGATAACACATGGATGGATTTTGACGACATTTTTCAGAAAATGTCAGTAACAGGTTATGCCATTTTGGTGGTGATTTGGATCACCTTCTGGGTTCAGGGATTTTAAATTGAGTTTTTTTATCATTGGACTATATTGGAGGTGTTGGACTTTGGTGGACACATGTGCTCCCTGAGTCCTCTTGTTGCATGTGTTATTTATCTTAATGACCACAACTAACTATAAAATGGCATTAATATTTCTCTGGATGAACATGATTGATTTCTGAACTTCTCACTGAAATTGACCCCACCTGAATGTTGTTTTATAATGGCATTTATTTATCTCTTTAATTAGGTTAAATGACAAAGCAACACAGGTGTGTACAATTTAAACATAGTTTGTAGGAAACAGAATGTATTACTGTACAGTCACACTCAAAGTAGGGTTTTTGCATCCGTTGCGACCGCTAAAAGTTTTATCATGACAAGCCCTAATACACCATTCATGCTACAGGTGGTGTAACATTCCTTTATAGATGTTACGCAAGGCACTCCTGTCCTTCAAAACTACCGTCTGGCATTCATATGTGGACAGGTGACACAGTGGTCAGAAGTTTTGAAATGTTGAAATGTTTCCTCCTCCGATCGTCTCCCCATGAGTATGTGGAGATGATTTCTTTTTGATATGGTAACTGAAGGTGTGGTCCACGGTGTCTATAAGGTTGTGACTCAGTCATGTTTCGGTGTAATACGGTGACATAAGGTAAGTGGATTTATTTATTTGGGGTTTTACGTCGCTTTCAACACTGTACAGGTCATATCACGACGGGTAGTTAGAAGGGCAGAGGAAACCAGTACATACAGTTCGTTAGGGTTCTGTACTGTAAACTGCCGACCAACGGCAAGCAACTACCAGCTTTCCCACTTGAGGCCATGCCGGGAACCGAACCCCGGCCTCAGAGTTGGGAGGCGAGAGTGTTACCACTCTGCCACTGTGGCCCTGTATAAGGTAAAGTGGAGGAATTGGACATTTCTCAACTGTGTCACAAGTTCCCAGATATATCAAACATCAGATGGTAGTTGAAGGACATTTTGCCGAATGCCTATAACCGCAGGTTATACTGCCTGTAGTGTGAATTTGGATACACCAAATCACAGAAGGTATGAGGCATCCTTGTAGGGGGGGTTCCACTGCCCACGGGGTATACCCCCTGTAGTGTGAACCAGGCATAAGTAAACACCAGGCTTTGTCATAGTGATTAACTGTCACCAGAGAAAATTACTGCTCTGGTCATGTTTGCGTTAATTTGGATTCAACTACTTATTTTTTCTGGTTTATTGTCATCATTTGAAATGAAAACTGTTCAAGAAAAACAATAGAAAGACAATCAATGCATAAAAGATGAACCACAGGCAACAAATTAGTTAATTAAATTTGAACAAATATATATACAAAGTACTCCAGGAAAACCATCGGGAAATATAAAAAAATATTTCAGTTTAAAGTACCTCAAAATATGGGTTGGGATGATTCAGCCACAGGCAGAGACAGTTTATGAATAGGTCACACCCAGCACTTGGATCATGTGCCAGAAATGATTTCTACTTCACGTCCTTGTGATTATGAAAAGAGACCTCTTGTCTAGGTAGTACACACTAAACTTATTTATTTAATGTTTTAATTTACTCCTAGTCCCTTATTGGTTATATTGTGATGGGTAGTTGGAACGGCAGAGGAAACCAGTACATACAGTTGGTCAAGATTTTTTATTGTAAACTCCCAACCAATGGCAAGCAACTACCAGGGTTTCTTACACACTTAAGGCTGAGATTTGAACCCTGGTCTCAGAGGCGGGAGATGAGTGCATTGCCACTTCACCACCATGATCCCTTAACACGTACACACAAAAGAACTGGGCTTCCTGTATGTTTGTATAACTTATACATCGCCAAAAGGATGTGAACATTCTATAAAGTAGTAGGTTTCCTAGAAGGGCTAATATCCAGAAGGCGGCCCTCAATGAAAACCTTCAGTCACCAGAAGAGAGACAATTAGTGTGTTAGATGGTGAAGTCACAGAAAATGACTACAGTTTGTGACCTGCATACAAGTTGCAATCCATGTCATTTTTTGTATGGCAGCTACAAACTTGTTCATGGGTTTAACAATCTGTTACTAAGACTGACTTTTCTGGTATTTACCATTGCAGACAAATAAGGAGGTTAGCGGAATTTTAGATTCTTACATAGCTGTTCCACTTTTGTGATCCGATTGTAACCGTCCTCGATTATTGGGAAAATGAGTGGATCGGGGGTCATTGCCCCCAAAGACTGAATGGATCAGAGCTTTCCAAGAAACTTTGTGATTAGTGTTCAAAACCCTCTTGGTTGCTGAACATGTTATCAAACCTTTCCAAATGGGTTATATATAAATCTAACAAAGGCTATATGATCACATGGATCGACTGACGATATAAAAGATTACTTGCAATAGTTAAGATAGCTTTCAGACTGACTTTCCAAATCTGATAAGGATCATAGAAGAGATATAGATGAAAAATTCAAACACTTTGAGCTTACTGTGAACACACCCAAACATTCCGAATCATTTCTGAATGCTTCCCCAATTTTACTCATCAGTTGATCTGAGTTTAAGGATTGTGGTCTACTACTGGAAGCATAGAATTTACTATACTATGTTAGACTGGCTCAGTGTGAAGTGATCATTACGACCTCAGTTATAACTATAATACCAATCTGTTACATCGATACCTGCAAGTCTTTCAAAGATTATTAGTGTACTATGCATTAATTATTTTAAACACCAAAAGAACTTACACTTAAAATTAAGACTTTCGTCTTAAAACAATTAAGTCTGTGGTTTTAAACTTGCAGATTTCTCAAAGTAGACAATTCTAAGCTTTGGCTAAGTCTTGGACTTGGAGCTTAGTCTACCTGGGAGTGGGCTTAACTTTTGTAAGCAAAGACTTAAATATGACTGCCATAATTTTTTTTTCCAGTTCAAACTTTAAAATGCCTGAAAATTAAGAATAAACAAATAGAACATCTCCATAAATTATTCTGTGGACTCTTTTATGTGGTTACAGGGTTTTCCACTGCAAAACAGTATTTTTTTTTCAAAAATAAGTGTGTCAACCAAAGAGAATATGTCAAAAGTAGAATCTTTTGACTTGAAATAAAGGGTAACACAATGTAGAAAACCACTGTGGTTATATGATAAGCTTGGACTTAGCAAAGTCAACCTTTGTAAATTCCATTTAAGTCCCAGACTTGGAACAGAAGAAGGCTCAGATTTACAAAGGAATGCTTTAATCTAACTTCAGGCCTAAGTCTAAGACAGTTTTGTCAAACCGGCCCCCTGTGAAGCATGTCTCAAATTTAACTAGTCACTGACTCTAATAATCAAAGACCGGGTACACATAAGGTCTTTAACTTAGCCAATCTTAGGCTAAATCATGGACTTAAATATGGGCCTTTAAGTCTTAGGTAAGCCTTGGGCCTGGCTGGCTTTCATAAATGGTGATTTAGGGAAAGTGTTCCACATACCGGTATTCATACTTTACTTTCAGCCATTTCAAATGGAGAAAAATATATTTGCTGACCATATTAAGTCTTAAGCTTACAAAAGTTAAGCCTACTCCCAGGTGGATTTAACTTCAAACTGAAGACTTTGGCAAGGGTTAAAGGCCTACAGTGGCACAGTGGTAACACACTTGCCTCCCACCTCTAAGGTCGGCAGTTCGAACCCCGGACCTTATGTGGAAACATTGGTGGTTGATTACTGATGGATAACATTTTACAGTACATAACCTTGACCAACTGTATGTACTGGTTTCCTCTGCCCTACAAAACTACCCATCGTGATATGACCTGCACAGTGTTGTTAGCGATGTAAAATCCAAAATAAATAAATTAACAAGGCTTAGTCTTAGCTGCTTTATGAAATTCGCTAAGTCAAAGACCACAGGCTTAGCCTAAGTCTGAGACAAATGTCTTATCTTTAAATCCAAGTGTTTTGTGAACAGTACGCTGACTATTTGTTGTATACAGATAAGTATTTCAAGCTGGGCAGTGTTTCCTAAATTTACAGTACTTTCAACTGAGGAGCATTAGAATATTAATTTGACTACAAATAACAAATGCAATGAGATTGTTTAATTTTAAAATATTCAATGTTTAAGTTACTGGTACCTTTTTGTAAGGTTTATTCAAATATGTAAAATTAAGATACCTTCTCATTAGGACTGCTAAACTCATTTGCTACCATGTTTATTATAAGAAGCCTCTTTTGGATACCTGAGACGTTTGGTAGCTAAAGGTGTCACCAATTTTCTTTATAATGAGGTTCTTTCATTTAGAGGTAATTACAGCCGGAGGGCTTCCTTGTTGGAGGTGATTTTAATGCCAGAAACTACAACTTAATGACTTCTCAACTTTGCTTCAAAGCAGTTTGAGATTCCAGCACTGTTAGATAGTTGAAAGAAAATAGCAATGTCAAGAAGTTGAGCGTATATGCACACCACTTTATGAACTAGCAAAAGGTCTGTGGACTTTTATATCTCCAGGGCATGTTTACAAAGGAACTGTAAATTAATTAGATTCTCTATGATAAACTTCTCTGTGAAGCATAAAGAAGTGTGATGTACTGTTTTACACATCCGTTTTCAGTCAGACTAAAAGTATCTGGTTTCAAAGACTTAAGTCTGGGTCACACGTATCTGTACTGCGGTCCCAAGCCACAACTTGTCCAACCACATATAGTCTACATTAAATTCAGGTGTCATTTCAGTACAACTTTGAAAAACGTTTTGCATTGAGGACCGCTTTTTTGAAATGCTTAAAAGCCTCCCATAACATCTCCCAAGCTGTGTTAAAACATAAACACACTTGTGTTGTGAAGAGGGGTTGGATGGCCCTTTGGTGTGGCTCATTCTGCAATGGGCACTAACCAGGTACAAGGCTTCTTTTCAGAAATATTAGGACGGGGCGTCAAGCAGAAGTTAAATACAGTACATACTTATTCTAGTGAATGTCACCTGGGATTGATGAACACAATTTGTAGTATATACCTGTGTACCAGATGAATTATCAGCACTATTCCAACAGCAATCAACAGAAATTCCCATCTTACTATGAATTAATATGATATATTAATACTATGCATTAATATAATATCTCTTTAAATCCAAGTGTTTTCTGAACAGTACGCTGGGTATTTGCTGTATACTTGACGCTTGAATGAGATACGTATTTCAAGTTGGGCAGTGTTTCCTGGTAAAAACTTTGCCTTGTTTTTGTTTAATTTAAGAATAACCTTGTGCAGGGGCGGATCCAGCCTTTAAGTAAGGTGGGGGATTCACATCGAGTAAGGTGGGGGTTAACAATGAGTAAGGTGGGGGTTCACATCAGACATATTATAACTAAGGGGGTCAGGGGGCATGCCCCCCGGGAAAAAAATTAATTTTTGGTAAAAATATAGTGCATTTCCTGTAAATTTAGCACCACTCTCAAGAAATAATTTTGTACTTTGGGTTGAACCCCTTTACATTATTTTTCAAGGGGGTGGGGGTGGGGGGTTCGAACCCCCTGAACCCCCCCCCGCCTGGATCCGCTAGTGTTGTGTGTGTGTGTGTGGGGGGGGGGGGGGGGGTGGGTGTCACATTTCACTGCATCAAATCAGTTTAATGTGCACAAGTCATTTTTGGAGGCACTAAAGTCTGTATGTTGCGCAGTAATTTAAACAGAATTTCTGATTAAATGTTGTCTGATTGTGTATACATCAGCATTTTGATCAGTCGATACCTTACTACAACTTTATTGTAATCAATCTTGTGAACTGTCAGCGTCCAGGTAATGCCGGGATTCAAACTCTGATCTTAAAGGTATATCACCAACCTAATAAACAGTCAAATGCTAATGCTTTGTGAGGTCACAGTAATTATGACACTCTAAAGGCCATTATTAGTACAGTGGCTTTACCATATCAGTCACTTTGACGGTATTGGATGGAACTCTATATAAACCAACAGGGTGCGAGCATTCAGAAAGCAGTCAAGAACTCCTCTAATTATTACAGAGTAGAATGATAATACTTTTTGATATCTAACACTTTTTTCTCGTCTTTAAATTTGATATAAGCATTTCTTTCATAGATGGATTGTTTAGTGGGAATGGCAATTATCGCATAATCCATAAGTTTACTTTTAGCATCAATCTTAACATTTATGCTTAACTAGTTGCTCCAAAATCTTTTGATTCACAGCCAAAACTAGTTTCATTGTGCTGTTTTCAGAAACTGGAGTTATTTTAACTTGATATCAGTAAGCTCTGTTTCCAAGAATATTGTTAGTATCAAAACCTGCATCAAAATCAATTCCATAATCTTGCATGCCACTGGCAATTTTCCGAGTTTGTGGTTAAATACAAAATTTGACAACACAAAATGACATTTACACCAGTGTGCCCCAGACTTGGTCTGGGGAATCAGACTATGATGTGGACAAATTTATATCTTTAAACCAGTTAACACACCTGTGGAGTTCTCATACTTCTTTGTATGGGAAGTAAGTTATATGAAAATAGGCTTGAACTTGTACTTTCGGTTTGCATGTTAATTGGGCAAAAATAGCCTTTTGAAGAGAAACTTCTAATGGTTATTTGAATCACTAATGAGAGTAAAGTAAGTAGTATATATTAATTTTAGACTTTATTTTATGATACCTGGGTTTAATATTTCACATATTATCTTTTTAAATATTAAACTTAAGCTTTTGGCTAATCTTTTGAAATGATAAAAACATGCATTGCTGCAGGGAGCACAAGTGATTACCTTCAACTACAGAACCATATCTATTTGAAAAATTAAAAAAAATATATGTATTCTGGAATCCCAACAGGGATTCAGTTAATTTTTTGAAGAATATTGGACCAAGGGTAGACCCCACCTTATGTGAAAATAATACTGCAATGCAATTAACACCTTTGAGTTTGCTGAAAATTTCTGGAGTCTTGATCTGGATCTGAATAATCTTTGAGAATGACTGGGCCGCAGTTGGACCCCACCTTGGGTGACTGTATGACAACAATCTAATGTATAGTTTCTGAGTTAAAAACACAGACAAACAAACAGACAAAACAATTTGATTACAACACCCTTTGGATGAAAAGGATAAATGTTAGTATAACATTGACATGCACTGGTTTCCCACCATTACTACTTGTTATTGAAAAAGCTCAAACAAAATTACAAACTCACATCTTCTCTTTGATAAATCCCAGCTGGTATCACACGTACTTGTGAAATCAACTCATAAAGAAGAGAATGGCTTTCATTGCCAACCGGCCGCCATATCTGTAACCGAACAGCTGCAAATGACCGGAAGTAGGCGGAAAAGGCAAACAGCACGCCATCCCCTGGAACGGCTTTATCCAGAAGGAATGTAACATTGACAAAGTCCACACCAGATGCAGATGGTTTGATCTCACTGCCAATTTCTGCCACTCTTTCTAGGGAAATAAATAAGAAAAGCTGATTATGTCTCCATGTGTGCAAGGTTTTAAATCAGCACGGACAGAAATGCTCTATTTGTGATATGTTCATCAATTTAATCAAATGTAGGGCCAGAAATTGGGGGTTGGGGGGTCAAAGTCCTGTTCAAAAGCCAAGGTCATATTGGGAAAGGTCCTCAGCATTAAGTGCCCCTTGTGGAAGTTTAACCATACAGGAGACAGTCTGTGATTAAAATCCAAAACTTGCTAGCCAATAGGCCACGAGGCTTATTTCTTCGAAGAATCATAACAGATGCACTGACATGTTTGACAGGGAAGACAAGATCGGGATAGGAAGGGGTGGGGTGGAGGCGTGAGGGCAAAAATATACAAATACATGTGTACCATGGTAATGGTGTTATTTCTAACATGTTAGAATGAATAACTGAATGTAGGTAAAATGTTAACACAAATGGATCCCTAAACTACTGGGGAAGTCTGGAATCCTGAAACTGGCTGAAAAATAACAGCAAACGACTGACCGGTTTTGAAGTTACACCACAATAGGTTTTCCACATTATGATAACATAATTTAACGTCATGTATAATGGACTTTGCAGATCCATTTTTAAATCAAATAAAATCTACTGGATGAGATACTGAGAGGGGAAGCTTGATGTGAAGATGTGGGTTGTTCCTAAAAGGTACAGCTGAGCAAATGGGGCCTATATGAAAAGGAAGGGGATTTCTGTCCTGATTTGTTAAAAACAGCAAATTTGGCCATTTTGGAGTGCAACTTATTTACATACAAATGTAAATTTGCTATTTTAATGTGCATCAAAATATTTTTTTATTTTTTCTCTCTCTCCCTCCTTAGTAAAAATTACATTCAGACCTAAAAATGGGTATTTGCTTTTTCGTGATTAGTGTAAATTAACAAATTAAACTTTAAATTTGCTGTTTCCATTGTATAGGTTGCATCCCATTTAAAAAAGTTGAAATTTGCCGTTTTTTTGTTTAGGGCGCACCCTAAGTGCACATAGTGAAATACACTTTTCTAATTGTTTTTTATTATTATTTGTCTTTACTTGTATGATACTGGTGTAAGTGTAAATGATACATTTTGCATGAAACTATCATATAACTTGGTTGACTTTTTTTCAAATGTTGCACTAATAATAAAATATTAATGAAAAGCAATAATTTCTATCCTTTATGTATTACTGGAGACTTAAATATCCATCCAAAGTTGTCCCAATTGATAAAACTACTTCATTATACTTTCTAATGACAGTCTCCCTACTTACGTGAATGGCTGGTTTTCCCTAATATCACCAGAAGCACACCAAATGTTACTGTTAATATCCTCATTTTGAAGCATATATCTATCCATACAAATCTTCATCAAGCATTATATTACAGCCCAGAAGTTTTACAGTCAATTTTCACATCATTTGTGAAAGATAAATAAATGTTTTGAATTCACTAGCATTTTACAAAGACAAACAATGTCATTTAAATTAGATAAAGCATAACAATATTAAATAACACATCTGTTTCAGAAAATAACATGTTAACTTTCACTCCTTAAAACATAATCATATTTTGCGTCAATATTTGCCACTAAGAATATTTTCTTGGCACAGTTTTGCAAATAAAGTCTTTAGTCTAGATTTATAATGACATTATAAAACAAAATGCACATCTCCAAGGAATAACAGAGGGTTTTTTCAACTGAAGTTAAAAAATATTATGCCATAGTTCATTTTCTACACAGAACACACAATCTCTAATGAATAATTATTGAAGAATTTCTTTTTGCTGGTTTGTTCCTACGAAATGTAATATATAAGTATATGGTATCACCGTTACACATTTACATACATATAAACCTCAAGAGTTTGTGACAGAACTGAAAACAAAAAACCGACAGAAGATCTGGGGTGTGTGTGTATGTGTGTGTGTGTTTCTGAGACAGAAACATATGTCTTTGTATAATGAAGTAGTGTGTGTGTGTGTGTTCCGTGTACAATGTTGGGTCTCTGGTGACTGGTTTATGCAATGTTTCATGGCACATCATATGATTTACCAAAGTGTTGCACTTATTTGCTCCACCATGATGAAAGTGTGCCAAGTACCCATGACCAATTCCATGTGGTCGTATTATCACATATTGAGACTTCTTTTCGTGCTCATGAACCAGACCCCAAATGTGAGCAACATATGTTCCGCATATGTCCCAGAATTGAGTCACACACATACAACATAAGAATGGCCTCCTTATGCACATGAATGGCCACACATTGTCAATAATTGTCATGACTAAATGTTGGTGGTTTGAATGGTTATCTGGGGGACATGGTGGCTGAGTGGTAACACTCTCGCCTCCCACTTCTAAGGCCGGGGCTCGGTTCCCGGCACAGCCTCAAGTGGGAACACTGGTAGTTGCTTGCTGTTGGTTGGCAGTTTACAATAAAGAACCCTGATGAACTGTATGTACTGGTTTCCTCTGCCCTTCCAACTACCCGTTGTGATATGACCTGTACAGTGGTGAAAGCGATGTAAAAACCCCAAATAAATAAATGAATGGTTATCCGGTATACCGCATTTTGTTTAGGTAGAAATATTTTGTAAAGACAATCAAAATATAAATTTGAGGAATACCTTGCTTTTTACCTTACATTTTTTGTAAATGAAGTTTATAAGCTTCATAATATTCCACGAATACATGTATCCTTTTTCAATTATGGCTCATGTATGCTACAAGTAACTTTTCACCATATCAGTGCAGGCATTCGAAATCCTGGATTTTGTTCGGTTTCTAAGCCCTGAAATCCGGTTTCCATATTCAAAACTGGTCAGACCACTACTAAATGTGACCAATTATTATACAATTACTACCTACATATGAGCCACAAAAGAGCTACAAATGTGTCCATCCTTATGCCCAATTATAGCCATTAATGCATCTATATAATGTGTGGTCATGTGATAAGATCTTCATACTTTTATAATACTTCTACGAAGTTCTATGATGCTCTTCGACTGTCCTGAGATTAAGCCTTGACAAAGCAAGAACACACTGAGAATACGGTATGAACTGGTGAAGATATCCAGCGATTTTACTACAATCACCCATAAATTAGCTACAGGTCGGGGAGAATGAATGGGATCTGTAAAGGTTCTTCTGACACAAAGGAAGAACCAGTTGACAACAAGAAAGAATGACTTACAATTTCACGGAGAACAAGAAGGTAGTACGACCCGTCAGCAAATGCTATGGCATAGAAGAATATACCACCCATTGTGACAAATTCTCATGGTGAAAGTAAAAATTGCTAAAATCAGTGAATACTTGGGACATTTGTGAACATCAGGTTTTTGTCGTTGTGAAGTGTCGAATAATGAAGAGGACTAAAGACAAGTGAAGAATCATGAGGATTCCAACAAGAACATCGAAGAATTTGCTGTTTGGCAATATTCACTATTAACATTCGCCACTCCGGGATCTAGACTTAAAAATTGTATGCCTGAACTTGATATGATCTGGAAACCAGCCACATAATACCCACATATGAATGGGGACATTCTGAATCAATCCGAATGGGTAATAGTAACGGTCCATCTGATAATAATAGTCAACAGTAAGGCTCAGAATAATTACTTCGTACAGCTACCAACAACAGACATGAAATGGATCATTCCATGTGACACTATGATAAAGAAGATGATATTTTGTTTTTAAGTCATATTTTATGGGAAAATCCATTATTTCATAACATGGGCTTCCCCACATGCATAAGAGAAATTTTCAAATGACATACTTCTGTTTAAAATGCAGTTTAGTGACGTTTTAATAGTAAGAACTGTTGCAGTTTTAATATATATGTTATTAAAAGTATTGTATAATTTCATTTTCTCATTAGTTGCCTGTTTGTTAGAAAATAGTGGAAAACGGACCAAACACCAAACACCATAATGAACAGAACCATAAAGATCTGTACAATAAGATTTAAATATTTGTTACTTGATACAAGTGTGAGCTTCGACAAACATTGTAGTGAAACAGTGTACACGTTGTTATAATATTACTGTACAACATATTTGTTTGCAGACCAATTAGATTACATAAGTGACAGGTATGGGAAAAAGTAATGCACGATTCTACCCATTTTTACATTGCTGTTACAACAGTGAAACAACTGGTATTTACGAATATAGAAACTTAGTTTCTGTTCCAAATTTATCAGCAAATTTCAGCATTTGTTTTAATGATGATGCTGATGGTAATATTAATGCAACATCATCAGCATATCCACTTTCTGCCTTAAAAGTGTGGCCATGTGACACCCAGAACACCTAAATTCTATCTGTTTAAGACATACACCTATATATAAGTAAAATAAACTGCAGACAATATGCTATCTTGTTTACATCCCTTTAAACTGACAAAGATAATATAATACCTCATTAGCACAGATGCTTTGATAAGTGCCCACAAAAAGTAACAATCTTTAAGTGATAAAGTCTTCTACTACCCAATAACAGGAACAATTTATCATAATGCACTCTGTCAAAAGCTCTTCCGGAATCCAAAACATAACGTACACATCACTGTTTCTATTTCTGTCAAGAGGTTTGATCCTTTAATTATTTGAATCATTCAGTGACTGGGTTTATTCTTGGATGTGGGAGGAATAATAACAGATCAATGGGGTAGCTTGTATACATGTAATACTTTTTACATAGCGTCATGAGCTACTAATACAGTTAAACTCCCAAAAAAATTGGCCAATACCAGAAAATATTGGAAAGTGAGGCCCGATAGGGCCAAGATTTTCAATATTTTCTAGTACTGGCCACTGTAGTAAACCCCACTCTATATCCTATTTGATGTCTGGTCCCAAGTAGGGTTTACATACAAGTGCGAAAAATTTCATTCCCACGGTCCAGTGACATGCAAACAGGGGTTACAAATATTTATTAAAACATATAACAAGTTATAAATGTGACTGCTAACAGCTTGGCAATACTATTAATCATTACTGAGAGTTAACAATATGTAAGTTCATTTAAGATATTAAAACAATTAAGGACAAAGCCAAAGGCTTCATAAAACATACATTAGTGCATACTAGGTGTGGTCCCCCCCCCCCCTTTAATGCCACATAAGGACATTATGACCAAATAAGTACAACGATTTTAAGATGCTATAATGAAATATAAATTCTGGTGACAAGTAGGTGACCTCTGAAGGTCACTAGGTTTATAAGCAAAAGTAGAGAGGAGGAATAACGACTAAAATTATTAAAAGAGTGACAATAACATTATAAACTTTTATACATTGACTGTATACATTGACTGTATAAGCTCCAATCTGGAGAATTTCAGATTTCAGTATAATTTCAAATTCTACCGGATTTGACTTTCTACCATCATAGTAGAAATTCAAATTTGGTTGAATTTGTAAATCTCTGGGTGCAATAATTCATCATTATTGGTAAATATTATGTGTCCATTTCTTTGTAAATTTGTTCAGAGTTGATTTCAAAGAAATTCAAATTTGGTTGAATTTCAAATTCTGCCAGATAGGATTCTCTACAAGCCTGATATAAATTTTAATTTGTTTGAATTCAAAATTTTAGCAATCATGAATATAGATAAAGTGTTATTGAGTGTATAATTATACTGTAGTAATATTTAAATATTAATTTAGTGACAGGTGTGCAATAATTGTACATAAGTTTCTAGATAACTTCCAAACAGTGAATCTGTGCCACTTAACAAGTCCCTGTACAACTAACAGCTGAACATACCATCTACAGCAAATGGTGGATGTAAGTCTGGTATACTAAGTTAGTTGACTGAGTTACAAGGCATCAGATCCCAATGGTAGCAAACTGATGACAGCAGAGCGGAACATAAATACAGTAATCCAATCAGATGTCCGAACCTTGTAAATGAAAAATTGCAGTGACATAAGTATGTTGATGACCAGTATATATGTGAGCTAGCAAGACCTGAATTAGCAGCTTGCAACATGCCATTGCCCAGCAAAGCAAGGTGTTGCAACCAAACATGCCACGCTGGCCAACCTGACATCTCAACTGAAAATCACAACCAAGTGTCATAGCAACCAGCAATGGGGAGGTAACAAGCATATTTGATTCAAGCAGGTATACGCCAGCTCAGGACCAGTACCAGAGAGTTGCAAGGGTTTGAGTTAACATCATAAGGAAGAATGACCTGAGGTGTCCAGCACACCACCACAACCCGACAAGTCCCGCAATGACAAAACTAGCAGCACGGGCGAGTGTTTGAAACCTAGGGAGGGGAAATTACAAGGGTGGGGAAAGTTTACTGATGCACTGCCATCAGTAGTCAAAAGTCATATGACAGCATGGTCAGCTACTGCAGTTATCAGATCTCTGTCAGCCAATCAGCATAGGGCTAACATGTGAAACATGTGGGGGACCAAAAACCCAATATCAAATGAGGACTGACCACTAGAAGGACTGACCATCTAATATTTATTTTGAAGATGGTCCCCCAGGAATGAGCTCCCTTACACCTAGAGAAGAAACTTGTCTTGACTCATTTGTGGCTCGAGGCAGTTCATGATTATGGTAGTATCATTAATTTTTCTTTAGTGTAAATAACTCGGGATTCATATTTAGGCAGCACACGTTTGCCACAACAAAGACACCATTTCCAACCTGCAGCAGATTTTAAAAAAAATGTTTGAAGACCATGCAACAAGGTCTCATATGATAAACTAAAATATACACACCAGAGAGATGAGGGGGAGTGGAGTGGTTATATGGTTACATTAATTATCCATAGTTATATTATTTAATAGCAATCATAGTAAGTCAATATTTACCTAATAATAAAAATAATCAGGTGGACGTTGGAACATGATAATCTAATTTCATGAGTCAGACTGCGAGAATTAAAGATGACAAAGAGGGAAGTTGGGGATAATTGAAGGCTGTATTATAAGAAAGCCCAAAAATAAAGTTTGAACTCATATGGATTCACCCAGCAATACAAATACAAGCTGATTTTTCTATTGTGGGGTCTTACAATTTTATTAGAATCAGAAAGCATTGTCAGTATATAGCATATGCAACCACTTAAAATGACCATAACCTTTTTAAGTGCAAGCTCTAACGAGGCTCACACTTCTTGAGGTCACCTGTGTTTTCATTTTTGTTTGTCTCTGGACTTTCATGAATTGTGGCATAGTGTGATGAGTATCTGTCTGTTCACTGAAGTTAAGCAGCAATGGGCTACATTAGTACTTGGATGGGCGACTGCTTCAGTGTACTACTCGTGTCTCTAATGGCTTTATGGCTTAAACCCCTTTCGGCCCTGTTTGTGTTTGGGTACATAATAAAAATTGTCACCACTTTCTTCACCCTAACATTGTTTGTACCTGGGTGCATCTTATTTGATCATATTGGATTGATACTTATGTTCCTTTAGTATTTTTATTTGATCCGCACGGGTAAAAATATGGTGCACACGGCTGCTGCTCATGATTTATTATTACAAGATCACGACTTAGTAATATTAAATATATATTTATGTCCTAATATGGGCTCCGTAAAGAGTTACCTGCATGGCCATTTTTACATGTTGTAGTGACTTATTTCTTGCTTAAATTATTATAATCCTAGTGACAAACAAATAAATGGCAAATTGCACGTTCATTGACACAGGCGTTACATACAGTATATAAACAAACATCAAATGAACTGATTATCAGCCAGACACTAAGTTTTTGCACATGCTGATACAGTAAGCCTATGTTTCCTTATATACGATTCACAAAGAGTGATGCAAAGTCGACACATGGTATTTTGTGTCCTGTTGAAATGAAAGGATGCGGTTTGACAAAACATCTGCGATTTACAACCGTCATTTGTGAACACTTTTATTCTCCCCAGAATAAAGGATCTGTTTTCATATGTCATGGAGAAAGCACAAGGAACAGTAGATTCGTAGATACGAATGTACGAGGGCCGAAGGCCCGAGTACATTTGTACTACGAATCTACTGTTCCAAGTGCTTTCTCTGACTTAAAATACTGTATAATAGTATTATAGTAGTTTTTTTTGTTTTAAGTTATTTCTACATTTTAAAAGGCGTTTCTTATAGCATGGAAATATTATTGGTTACTTTCCAAAATAATCACATTACCATTACTTGTTGTAAATATGTCAAATCGTAAACATTTCAGCCTAAATAAGATCTTAAATACCTAAACTGTAGAAATTAGACTGACAAATAAATCTGGGCTTTGACTGAGTATACATATTACACATAGTCTTGCAAAACGTAAAGCCTTTAAATATTGGTATATTTAATATTTTCTCTTTAAAGTTTTACACAACAAAAAATAAATGTAAGTAAATGTTAATACATTGTTACATACTTCTTAAATCCCAACTTGTATTACATAAAAAGTACGAATATTACGCACAAAATAGTCTATTTTGAATGCATTTTTAAAGAATGTAAAAAATACTGATACAGGAAAAACAGTAGAAAAAACAGCACATTCTGTTGTACGAATCTACTGTTTTAACAATAGAGTGACGTCACTACCGTATTTTAAAACTGAATATTATACATGTTGGTCGATAGTGATTTGCTCACCTCATGATCAAATAACCCTTTAATTTCTCCATTCTCTTTATATATCTTTTGACATTATTGTAAGGGCTTACCACTTTTACACTCAAGGTGCTGTCTATATTGATCCAATCAAAAGGGACAGAAAAACTGCCAAACCACGTGATTTGTTCTGAGTGAAAAAGTAAGTCACACTACCAACTCTGCAGTAATTGGGAGACACTTATTCTCTTGTGGGTAAAGAATACATTGTCACACCCTAAGCATAAATTGTCACTTACAATGGCGTTTAAACATATTTAATATTTTTGATGAGTGTAATTAAGCTCCCTACTTTCACCAGTGAAAATATGAGTAGTTTGACTTATACGAATAAAGTCTGGATTACAATATCAGGACAATCAATAGGCAAACCTATAACCCCTGTCTCATTTTGAACTTTGAAACCGTACAACCTAGCCAATTTTTGAACTGCCACGACTGATCCAGTCAAAAATTGACAGAAAGACTAACACAACAATTGGGTTTTCCCCAATAAAAACAGGAGTCAGTCATACAAACTTAAAGAACAGCCTTGTGACTTACCCATAATTGCCCTGATTCATAATTAACAATCTTACCAATAAACCCCAACCACTGTCGTCCAGTAATCAGGAAAGATAACTTGTCTCCATTTTTATGGAGGAGCAGACATGATGGATCTTCTTGGCCAAAAAATAATTAATTAATAACATCCTAAAGATTATTCGTAGCATTCTGAAGATAACTGCCTTACAGCTGAAATGATTAGTCATGAGTAAAGGTTTTTAAATATGTTATCTATGAGCATCTAACACGGTTACATTCCTGACCGCCCCCAGTGAAAAGATAAGTCCTTCAACTAGTGAGAGCCATCCTTTCTCACATATATAACCAGATCAATCTGAACCAACCATCTGTTTTCATCTCTTATCAAACCTAGTGGCTTCACACAGGGAAACCCCCTTATTTCTGTTTCCTTCACCAGAACCAATAAACTTATGGATGCATAGTTTTACCATAAATGCTCCTACAGAATGGGACAAAGTTGGTCAAGCCATCAGGGCTCAGTATTGAATCACTGGTGATAGACAAAAGCTGAATATTTACATAATCAGACTAGCTACTTCCCCCAGTTTTCTGCCCTCCCCCCAGCAAAGTTTGGAATTGTAATTGAACGGTCTCTTTTTGGACACCAGCACATTACATTCGGTGCTTGATTTACAAAATGCTTCCTAATTATTATTATCGTTACGAGATTATACCCAGGAGTACATCTTTGGGGTAGGTAGTAAGGCGGAAAAAATGTGCCAATGGAATAGCGGCATGCACTGGGGAAACTTCTAGAATAATATATATCAATACATATATTACAAATGAAAATGACAATATTATACGAGTACGTAGCACTAGTTTTTGATATTTTTTTCTGCATATGTCTATTGGTGAATGTCCATGCTATGTATGTTTAATAACTAAACAAATTTGCTTAATAACAAAATTATTCCCCTATGATTATATTCCGCTATTTTTAGGACAATTATAGCTTGTGGTGAAGAATAAAATTTCTCCCAAAGTAAAAGAACATTCTTGCATACAACCAAATTTGCTTCTGTCGATGGTGTGAATTTTTCAGTTGAAGAGCAATAATGTACAAAGTTATTTCAAATGTAAAAGTGAAAATATTTATATATCCGCATGAGATTTATGATAATCTCTTGTGAAATTTTTCACTTCCCCAGAAAAATATCACATTACAGAACTTTGTGAGATGTATGAATTTATTTCCATACAACTAAAGGCAACTAGTAATGACCTGACTACTGTAGCTATCAGAATTTATTTTACTTCAGGAGCTAAACTAGAGTAAAAATAGGCAATATTTTATTTTGTTTTTATCACTGCAGATTGACTATTGAGAATTGTCTATGTTCTTTTAGACAAAATCCCCATAACATGTACACAGGTGTTATAAAGCACGATTGTAGGGGGCTCAGTGGTGTAGCGGTTAGAGTTCTCGCCTCCAACCTCTGAGGCCGCCGAGTTCGAATCTCGGGCCAGGCACTTCATGTTGGAAAGTTGGTAGTTACTTGCCGATGCCCGGTGGTTTACAGTGCAGTATGCACTGGTTTCCTCCACCTGTAAACTACCCGTTGCAATATGACCCTGGGTGTTGAACGTGAAGTAAAACAACAAATAAATAAAGCACGATTGCACAATATGACGGATGGTCTATTGTGGGTCGTGTATATGAAAATGTAGGCTTAAACCTAGGTGTCAGTGATCTGTCTGAATCCATTGATTATGTTGATAGTGTTAAGTTTAACGGACTAAGGCCCATTCTTTTTATTGCTGTTTTATTAATATTTCTGTAAACATTGGGTTGCATAAAAACTATTGAAAATATCCCAACCATAAACATTGTGAATGTCTAGATTTTTTATTGATTATCTAATAACAGAAGAGACAGAATATTAAAATTAAAAAAGTGCTTGCCAAGTGTAAACCACCTGTGTCTGTATTAATAAATTCTTTATTTTAAGGCCCTTTTAGGTAGGTGACTTTAATCAAGTTTGGCTAAGGAACCTTAAGAACACTATTCAGTAAGACTGCCCCATGTTTGTCGTTATGTATAAATATAAATAAAGGATCATCAGGTTAAAGGACTGTAATCTATTTAGTAAATGAAGGAAAAGTTCACAATCAAATAATCTTGTAATTGTCAGTGATCAACAAACTTTACTAATGTAAAAAATTATACTAAATATTCACTCAATTTAGAAGAGCTCAATTGGTTCTCAAGTTGTGTCATATGTTTGCTGTGGTCATATAAAATATTATATTTTATTCTTAGAGAACAGAGGCCATAATAATTTTAATTTTAAGGATTTTTTTTCTCAAATAAGTGATATTAAATTGAAAAGTTTAACTTAAATACAGGTTATAGTTTTAGTTTACAACAAAATAGATTAACATTTCTTCAGCTGATAATTAATTATCTTATTTTTTTCTAATAGATCTGTGATATTAAGACTTTTTGGCACATGTACAAAATATATCAAAGCACTAGAAATATAATGAGGAAGGCTTTTCAACAGAGTTCTGTATCGACAGTATACAAATTGACAATATATGTGTCAATATTCTCACAGAATTATGTCAGATTTACCGATTGAACGGCTTATTGACACTGTAAGTGGCAGACAAATAAACTCACATGTTTCAAGCTTATTGACACCAACAGTGTATATCTATATACATTCTCTGATAGGGAGTGAAATAGGATTGAAGTTAATGTGGACTGAGAGAGATTAAATACACTGACTTTAATTCACAAGGTAAGAAACTGTAGACATTTGGAGTAAGAGTTAATTGAATAAGTTTTAATTTGTTTATCAGGAATTTATTATGTTAAAGTATTTGCTACTATTTTATAAAATGGCTGGACAGTTGTTATTAACAGGAATTTGACATTAATGGTAATTGTATTTTCATTATTATTACTAAAGGAATCTACTGTTTTAGCTTTAATTTTATATTTTAAGTTCATCTACATCTGACCACCAATAGACGATACTTATTGTAAATTATCGGCTTCTTGCTAATTATTTGATCAGTTAGTCAAGTTCATAATTAACCAATTTAGGCATACTCTGTTTTATTCTGTTCAAAGTTTAACAACCCACACTAAGTCAATTATTACTTGAAGGCCCCAGTCTCCTAGTTTTAAAGACATTTAACACTTTATCACTTGGCTATAACTAATATAAATGAGAGTTTGATAACAACTCATAGCAACCTGTGGAATTCACTAATGGTAAGGTTACACCTTTCTGTATGGTCAAATCTGTATTTATTAAATGTCCAATTCACAGCCACATCCTTATGGGTACATAAAAAGACCCTTGTATCTGGTGCACTGATGAATGAGTCAGCTTAAATGTTCATCTTGTTTCCACTAAGTTCTTCCTGTGTGTAATTTCAGTATGGCTTCTAAATCTTCGCGCAGTTTTTAAAAAAAAAAGACCAAAAGGGGTTTCAGTCTACTAGCGTGAACTGCAAAGCCATCAGAGACACAAGTAGTGCACTGAAGCGGTCACCCATCCAAGTACTAACATAGCCCATTGTCGCTTAACTTCACTGAAAAGACAGTTACTCATCACATTACGTCACAATTCATGAAAGTTCAGAGACAAAAAAAAAAAAAACTCTCGAGCTTAAAACGTGGTTAAGAAAGCAAAATGTATTCCAAGTTGTGCCAACTGAGAGCAAAGATGTCCTACCCCAACGTAAAACTGACTTTACATTTCGATTACCACACATGTGAGAAACATCCTTTAGCTATTAAATAAAATGTACAAACCCATCTTTAACACAATTATTATGAACTACATGTGATAGACAGTGTATCACACCAGTTCAGTGTGCAGGCAGATCTAGACATTAGATAATTTAAGAATTAAAGGCCCTTAGTGTAGGTTCACACTTCTCCAGATGAACAGCCAAAATCTATGTTTTTCACTAGAGCTACACAGGCCTCACCAAATTAGAGAGCGGTGGGTGTGTCCTTTGTTCATGGTAATAAGTTATGACGTCACAAATTTGACATAAACAAACGTGATTCTAATACCATAGAATGTAAGACTGACAACGTAGAGATTTCTGCACAGATTTTGATACAACGAAAAACACCAACAGAATCAGTGTTAAATTCTTATTATAAATATAAAAATACATTCATAGGGCTTAATCTCCAGTTGATTATTGGAACTGTAAGGTGCAAAAGCACCAGAAAACCGTACCCAGGGATATAAAAAGGGTTAACATACCATGGAGAATGGCAGTCAGTCATTGGGACTAAGGTGGGTATGCCTTGACGTAGAGGTAGGAGTGCAACTTCTTTATGAAATTGGCAAATAGAGGGGTGCTTGTGATTCTCATCTTGAAAACCGTTCCAAAGAGTGGAAGCATCAAAAGCAAAGCTTAACAGACTTTTGAGTTGATGGATGAAACTTTGGTACAACAATAAATTTACAACTGGTACTATAAGAAATATTAACCATATATGTGACTGATGCATATGAAGTATATAACTATAGGTTCTTAGTTTTACAACTAGTCCAGAAAATTTGGCAGTTGCTTCAGCACAATTGACAAAATGTATCCATAGCAAAGGATGAACGGTCATAGAACCATGTACCAATCTCTATTTGCTGATATATAGGTTAAAAACACAAAATGGTGGATAAAAAATCTGCAAATAGGGCTGACTCAGAGTGTGTAAGGGCAATTTAAAATGAGAACAATAATTAGGATGCAAACCCCAAACATGGATTGTTTTAGTCCAATCAGTGTCAGTAGTTTTTGCATGCATCCCTTTAAGAACAAGAGCTCCAGCGAGGCACACACATCTAGAGATCAGTTTTTATCTTTTTTTTCCAGACCTTATGTGTATCTGCCTGTTCACTGAAGTTAGGAGGCAATGGACTACGTTAGTACTCAGACGGGTGACTGCTTTTGGGCACTTCTTGTGTCTCTGATGGCTTTGCGCTCGTACTAGTAGGCCATTCTCTCGCGAGACTTTTTCCTCTCGAAAAAAGATCTCTCTCAGAAACCGTCGTGTCTATGGCCCGCTGTATACCTACGCACCACTTTACTGTGTTAATGCGCCAACAAGAATAGCTTTTTAAAAAGATTTTTTTCGCTACAGCAATCGTATGAAATAGTTCATAAAATTGATAAAATATTCATAAAATTGTTATTTCTTGCTCGATTTTCACAAATAATACACCATTTTAAAGCTTACAACACGTAGCATCTATATAGGTTGGTTACACATTCCATTTAGAAGGAGAAAAACCTGAATTTTTGGTCACAAATAACATGTAATTTAAAATTTTCTGTTAATTCACTTCACCAAAAATGCTATAAATCTGGCATTTTATTTTCAATATATAGCATTGGCTTCAAATGTCTGCATTCAATATTGCAACCTTCAAGTAATTTTATTGTAAGATAATCAACTGTATATAAAAATTATTATTGGAAACTGATCTGTAAATTTTTTAAAGAGGACTGCTTGACACATTGAATTTAATGTTATAAATGGTTACCTTAACTAAGTCTGCACATTTTATTTATTATCTAAAGATGGGAGTTTAAGGTGTAGGCTATCTTGCTATACAGGTTGTCTGTGAAACATTTATGGCATTGTATTTCTCCTAATATTGTGATTACTTCAATTTGATTTGGGGTTAAAGTCTAAACATATATAAATACACAATTTTTAATTAATTATTTTATGTAAATTAAAAATAAGACAACTTTTAAAGAGTAATTGGTAATTGAAGCCCTCTCAACTACCTGTCACAATATAAATAATAATATACTCTATATACATAACATAAAACACTGAATAAATAAATAAAATACATATGTATACACTGTAAATGTAACCATATATTGCATTCCATCCACAGTTAAAGAAAGCTAAATATTTCAATTTTCTTTTGCAAGTAATTACTTCCTAAATTCGTTGGTGATATATTTATGGTTAAATCCCGATTTTTAGAATTATTTCAGAGTTATATATGCTATGTATATTTTATAAATAAACATTTTTGTTTAATTTACATTCATTGCAAATCAAAAATTCATTTACAAGAGTATTTACAGAAAGCAAAGACTTTTATCAGCATGGAAATGGAGTATAAAATTTATAAATAATATTATAAATAATCTATAAAGAGTTAAAGGTCATCTTACTATTTGTATGATAGTGTAATATTAGTTGCACCCTGCTTTAAATATACTGTTGCATATGAATTAATATTGTCCCATAAGGCCAAATTAAAGCACATAAAATTCTGTAATAACTGGAAGTAGAAGTTAATGTAGGTCAGTTATATAAAGTATAATTTTGGCATTGGCAATGTAAAAATTATTATTAATTATCTAAAAGAATATGGCCTTTTAAATAATCTTCAGAAACCCAAATTACTGTTTTGTATTAAATTTTGATATTTGTTATGAGTGATGTTGTTGCTACTCATGTATAAATTTTATTGTAATTTTCATGCAGCTGTTTTTGAGTATTTTATTTGTTTTTGCTAACGTTTCTGTATGTAATGCTTGTGTTTTTATATAATTCCAATGCAAAAAAAAAAATAAAATAAATAAAATAAATAAACTAAACTAAATAAATAATAAAATAATATTAGTAATTTTAAAAGCATATTAAGCATTTGTTCAATGTATACATGTTTAGGTATGTAGAATTGAAATTATTAATCATTATTATTGTTATTGTTAAAACGTCTTTAATGTTATTTCATTTTTTTTTCATTATTTTTTATTACTCTCATGTATCACCAATGTCTTTATTTTGCAGCTTTGTAGCAAATTGTAATGAATTTTGTGGACATATATATATAAATTTACATTCATAAAATTTATTTTACTTTGAAAAATTATTTGTGACAATCGTCAAAGCAATTATACAGGTTTAATAGCTTGAAATATCCACGGATCCCAATATTTAAAATTCGTAGAAAAACTGCTGGTATAAAAATTCCATTTTCGCCCACCTTACAAGACTAGAAACAACACTTTAAGTAACATTTTCCTTGTAAAAAATCACTATTCTGTAGATCCGTATGTATATTTGTTATAAATATTAAGAAGGGTGTGTGTTATGAAAGAAAACATTTATTTTTGAGCATTTTTCATGCTACGGAAAACACTTCCTGGTTGAAAAGTAGTTCTTTGTTTACTCCCAGCATCAGTGCCCCCCCCCCCCCCCCCCCCCGAAGATGAAATGATATTTACAAATAACACACCCAAGATGGGAATAAAATTAGTTTATTCTATGTTAGGCTCTAATAGTACTATTTACATACAGACTTTAACTGAGATTATATTTAATCATAAACTAAGGCCACCTTAACAGGTGGAGACACTAATTTACATGTGTCATACACAAACTTTTACATGGCTATACAATATTTAAGTTAAGCAATGAGTTTAAGATGGCCTTAGTGTAAAGCAAGATGAGGTCACCCTAAGGTTTGAGGTAACCGTAACTTAAATTTTATGGTACAGGCACAGCCTAGGCACAAGCTCAAGGTAACTGAATTCTGAGTAAAATGAGGTCACCATAAGAGTTAAGGTGACCCTAAATTAAGTTACACTGCTACAGGTAGTTCCTGTGTACCAGTTAAAGCTGACTAAAATTCTGTGATTTACATAAGGTTTAATATTTTAAGTTTTAACTAGTATTTGAAGTGAAAAACTACAACTGAAGTACAGATTAGTTGTAATGTATGTACATTTTGATTTTCAATCTTGAGATAAAGAGCCCAAACCACCAAGTAGAGGTAGATAGAACCTAGGACCTAAGTAGGGAGGAGAAGGTCTGAGCTACCACCTGAGAGGCATTATGGTCTTGTGTGATGTAGGACCAGACACAGTCCGACGTCCAGGTGCCATGGCTTTGGATGTCTTGCAAGGGGACACTGGAGTTGAAGGCCAGGGTGGCACCTGAACGTCGGAGAGAGTGAAAGGTGATGTTTGACTTGGCCATGCCCAGCCTGGACAGGATAATGGACAAATTTTTCCTCAATCTTGAATCAGTCAGTGGGTACCATTTACCATTTTTCTTAACTTGAAAGAGAGGGGAGTTGTTAGACCCAGGAGTGATAGCTAAGATGACTTTAAGAGCGCTGACTGGACACAGTGGGGAGCGACCTAGTGAGGGATTTTTTAGAATTTTTACTGCATTTCGGGATTGGAGAGTCTTAGACCATTTTACCAGAATGTGGGCCCCAGGGGGGCCAAAGAAAATGTCAGCCCTGGCTAACTGTTCTAGCGGATTAAAGGATGAGAGAGTGTGGGGAACTAAATTCGAGATCCTTAGAAATGTGAAGAAAGATGTGAGGAAGCAGGCCTTATAGATCTGGCCCATATACATAGAATTGCAGGCAGTGACTATATCATGAAGCAATGGTATGTCGATTATAGATTTAAGTGAGACTCGTAGAGGGGCCTGCAACTTCAGGGCCTTGGTAAAGTAAGAAATTCTGTGGTCTCTAAAAGCTGAGGAAGGAAGGCCGTATAACTGGAGCATGGTCTTAATTGCAGAAAGGTAATTGTTTATACTAGCCTGGGACAGCTGATTGAAGACCAGAAACTCAAGAAAGGCCAGACAGTGGTCTGTATTAAGGTGATGGATGTCAATGGTGAAGAATATGCAAAATGCAATGAAGAGTCTGAACATTTGTGTGTAGGCTTTTGACGTGGAGATCCTGAAGGCCCCACCCAGGCGACGTGAAGCTAATGATAGCAACTTCTGGAATTGAGGTTGGTGACCTGCAGAATATAATTAAATATGCCAATTAATCAGGAGACTATGGGCGGGGGGAAACAACCAGGTAGCCCCAGGGAGCCACTGATGGACCTTGTCTCTGTGAGCTCTGGATATGTGAAATCTGGATAGGGAATCAGCTATGACATTAAGCTTCCCTGGTATGTGTACTGTGTTTAGTCTGATATCAGCCTTGGCTGTCTCCATACTAATATTACGACATATGGCAGCTAGGGTTGGGTCCTTTGTTTTGCCAGACTTAAGAATAGTGACCACTGCTTCATTATCACAACGGACCAAGATGGTTTTGGTGGCCCATTGGGAGGCCCAAGACCTAAGGGCTAGAAGTATATTGAGCATTTCTAACTGGGCTATGTCCATGTTCATGTAGCCTTTGGGAAGAGGAACTGCATATACTTGGTTGTTGTAGATAGCCCCTAAGCCCTCTAAAGACGCATCCAACTCAATCTCACCCTGAATGGGATCATGCTTGAAGAAGGCAGAGCCATTAAAGACTGGCAAGAACTCACAAAACCAATTCAGGTCCCTTTTGAAGTCGACATTGAGGGTGACTAATTCATGCTTGTGCGAGGCCCTAAGCAAGTTGAGCATTCTGTTGAGAAATGGTCTAGATGAGTGAACGCACTTTGAAATGTAAAGGAGACTGCCCAACAAGGACTGTAGCTCACGTTTTTTTACATTTGACCTTGTCTTGCCACTGGTGGCATATTTTTAAGATTTTTCCTAACTTATCTGATGGAATGGAAGCTGTGAATTTCTCAGTGTCGAGTTCTATCCCTAGACAGACACATTTGGTGGTGGGGGTAGCATTTTCTTGTCGCTAAGGGCAAAACCTAACTCTAACAATAGATCTTTTAAAATTTGGAAGGATGGACCTGCTTGGCTTACTGTGGCATGCCCTATGACGTCATCAATGTAATTTGTGACCTGGTGACCTTTCTGACTCATAAAATGACGCACAGCGTCGCTTAGGCGTTGAAATATGGCCGAGCCATGCCTGAATCCAAAAGGCAGGCAGGTGTCTATAAAGTAGTCCTGGAGCCTTAGTCCTAACAGGGAATAGTCTTTGGGATCCATCTTAACATGCCTGAAGGCTCTGGAGACATCTATCTTGTAAAGAAGTAAAAATTATTTGTGACAATCGTCAAAGCAATTATACATGTTTAATAGCTTGAAATATCCACGGATCCCAATATTTAAAATTCGTAGAAAAACTGCTGGTATAAAAATTCCATTTTCGCCCACCTTACAAGACTAGAAACAACACTTTAAGTAACATTTTCCTTGTAAAAAATCACTATTCTGTAGATCCGTATGTATATTTGTTATAAAAATTAAGAAGGGTGTGTGTTATGAAAGAAAACATTTATTTTTGAGCATTTTTCATGCTACGGAAAACACTTCCTGGTTGAAAAGTAGTTCTTTGTTTACTCCCAGCATTCCTCGCGGTTTCTGTGAGGGTTTGTTTTCGAGGAAAAGCAATCCCGCGTGAGGATGCTAGTAGGCTGAAACCTTTTTTGGTCTTGTTTCGGTTGTGGCCGTTGAACTTTAGACCTTTAGCAAGGGGGTCTATTTGTTTAGACAGTTTGTGAAAAGTCCAACAACTTATGGACATTGTTTTTAAGTGGGAGACCTCAAAGAGGCTCACACTTTGAGAGATGACCTGTTCATTTTTATTTCTTTTTCTTGTCTCCGGACTTTTATCAATTGGATACTTCTACTATAATACTACTATATATATACTACTATAACGATCTACTGATTGCTTTGTTGCACATGCCCGTAGATTGGAAGACTGATTGTGAACTTGTTGTGGTACTTATTTTGTATTTTCAGAAGTTTTGTCAGCGCCATACTGCAGAAGGGATGAGTTCTGTGGAAGTTTTCATCTTCTTGGCTTGCATCTGTCAACTTGGTACAGTTAATCTGTTAATTTTTTTGTTTTTTTTTTAAATTGGTCACTTCTGTGGCCACGAAAATACATTTGTACTAACCGAATATTGGGGGAAAATTTCATTAATTGGTATTTGAAATTATACCAAATTAAAATAGTTTGTTATCATCAATGAAATCTCACAATACAACTGTTGTAAATTTCACTGCATTTGTAACAACAGTGTTTTATAAGCATTATTGTGTCCATAATATTGTCTAATGCTCTGACAGAGGATGGTTTTTCAGTACAAACTCTTGACTAACTCTCTTTTGCCTGTCATTCCTCTTTCCCTTCAACTAACGGTTGTACAGTAACTTCTATCATGGGTTGAAGGTAATGTTAAGTCAAGTAAGTCAACCAATTCAATCAATTCAACAAATTCGCAGATATATCAGGGATCTTAATATTACTAGTGGCTGGTACTCAAGCTTTTCACACTCGATAAAGGGTGAAGAAATACTTATGTTGTCCATATATTTATTTAATATTTTATTAAATGTCTTGCACATTTCTATTGGTTATATGGCGATAGGTAATTGGAAAGGTGGAGGAAACCAGTACATACACCGGTCACGGTTTTGTCTTGTAAACCACTGGCCAATGATAAGCAACTACCAGTTTTCTCACTTTGAGTAGGGTCAGGATTCGAACTCAGATATCAGAGGTGGGAGGTGACTATGCTACCACCGAGCAATGATAGTTTCCATAGCATTAAGTAACTTGGAGTATTTCTACTGCCTGGGACAGGATGCCAGCCTGCCTGTGACAAGTAACTAGTGCTAGTAACTGTTTGTACTGATAGAACGCACATGTATGTAAAATACCTTGTCTAAAGGCCTATCCTTACGAAAGAATAAGCGGAGATTTTACAAATGGTCAAGATCAAGAAGAAGGTCTGATTATTTTAACTGATGCTCCATCGTGTATGCTGATGGTACCTGACTGATTTGACAAAATTTGGAGAATTCCCTCCTGACACAGGTTCATTGTTACTGAAAACAACTCATATAAAAACGGCACGGAATTCTGGGAAATATCTCTTTACAGAATGTGAGAATTCTTTAAAATGAAGAGTGTTCCTTGTGGTGTCATTGGGCTTGTTGACAAGGTATCTGTTCCTACTTTATTATTGTACCAGCTTTTTCCATATAGTTATAGGTCTGTACTGACCATTACGGTTTATCCTCTGACTTGGATAAAGATCAAAACCCTTGAGCTCCAACTATGAAGTCCAACACTCTCTCTCCTCAAGGCCAAAATCAAATCGTTGTTTTACATACCACTCAACAGCTGGGGTCCTATTGGGATATCCCTCAACATTTGCCTCTTGTTGGGGTCTAACCCACACAGGGATCACAGCCTGTGATTAGATGCCAAACTTGCAACTAGACCACAGAGGACCTCAATAGGCCAAAGACACCACTTCCCAGTAATAATAATAATATGATAATTAGTTCTTAGGTTTTTCAGAGAGCTGAGACCAGCTCATGTATGACAGCTTACTGACAGTTTATTGCCAATCATCCAACCAAGAGCTTACTTTCACAAGTTTTTTTCTATATTTCACAGGTCATGGGTTGACCTGTTACAAGTGTACTTATGGGACTTCAGGCTGTTCTGCCGTACCATTTGATGGTTCCGCCTCAGGTGTGACCACTGATTACCAGTACCTGGGTCATACCTGTGACTTCTGCTATACTATACATGTGCCACAAGATGGTGAGTATTGGGTTGTATTGATTTGTATCTATGCTCAGCAAAAATTATTTCCATGCACTACAGGACTCAAAGCACTACTTGACCCATTTCCACTACATGAGGATAGTCCAAATCTGACATGCCTCTAACTGAAAGACAGAGGCTCAAGGATGACCATTTATCAGCGTCCATGAAGCTCTTTAGTCTGACACTTGGGATAGGACCAAATGAGAGACTGGCCACCATTTTAAGTGGTCACCCGAGCCACTATGTATCTGCCTGTACCTGGGTTTGAACCCACGTCCTCTGTGTGTTTCTAAGTGAGTGTGTTACCAACTAGGCCACCGTGGTAGTAGTATTACTCCTTCACTTTTGTGACCTAGGGGTAACAAGTTTGGTAAGTAATCATTTGACTCTAATCCCTGCTGGTTGTTGGTTTGAGTCCAGCTCACAACAACGTGCCGGATTCAGTGAGGGACTGTCTTTCTTTTATGGCTTTCATCTTCAAATGTGAGAGAAAAATTGTGATACAATGAAAGTGATAGAGTTATAGGGTTATTCGTTCATTACCCATGATTAAATTCGAATAATAAATCCATTAAGACAATATTAATCTAAATGATGCGAAACAATAACTGAAATATATCCCCAGCAAAGGGATACAAGTTATACAAATGCTTAATTGTTTTAAACTTGAGATTTCACCACCATTTTTTTTGCATGGACTGAATGCAATAAAAGCAAGCAATGCCCAAGAATGCAAAAGCCCTCAGCTGTAGGTAGTGTTGATTTGCAATCAAAAACTTGATCCAAGGAGGATTGCATCGTGGTTAGACGCCACTTTGTGTAACAATATGATCCAGATTTGAATATATACGTTTTCAAGTTTTTTCATAGCTTTTTGAAATAACTGCACAAAAATTACAACTTGTTTCAGCAAACGTAGCCATTGTGACTGGCACCAGGAATAAAATAAAATATTACTCGGTTGTTATTCTCCAGTATTTATGTCGAAATACTGGACCCGCATTACAAAGACTCTTCCACTGAAATTTGTGTCAAAACCAAATTATGAACTCATTTTTATGAGTTTATGGTTAAACTCAAGATTTTTACAATGTAAAAAATTGTCTAACTTACACTGATCTTAAAGCTATACATAAACTCATTTCTGAGCATATGCTTAAACTTACAGAGCACTGTTGGCTGAAGCTTTTTATATATGGGTCCTGGGTCATCATGAATAAACCCTTTGTTTCAACTGTCCCTAAGACCACAGGCTGCAGCATGATTTGTGGAACATTATTTAATTTCCCATTTAAACTCATTGCCCAGAGGTTTGGGGCGATTGTGTCACCATAACACTATTGTACCTTCTGTACCATGAAAAAAAAATCATCTTTTTACAGAAATATATGTATTTTAAATTGTTTTAGATGAGACAGTAAAATCAGAAAGAGGTTGTGCTGAGGATGGAGTTACCAGTGTCACTTGTACAGATATCACCTACTCACACACCGATAACGGAGTCACACAGGAGCTGCAAGGCACCAAGTGTACGTGTGTCGGGAATCTGTGCAATGGTGATGATTACGACAGCGGTGCGTCCGCAGTACATACATCTGTGTGGTTAGCTGTTGCTGTGTTCTTGTTTGTCTGGAGTTAAATGCTGCATTCTCCAAAGACATCCAACCATCTCAGAAATGGAGACCCTCTTGAAATTGAAGACAAAGGCAAAAGTTTCACTAGTCTTGAAATAGAAATTCTGTTCATTTCAAATGGTTTTCTGACTGATATGCCGATGAAACCAACTGTTTCTGTAAAACTTGGAAAATTTTATTGTACCCAGTAAACATTTTTGGGTTTTGCAAACGTTTGATAGGAAACATTTGGCAAAGATTAAAAGGTGATGGGTACATCAAACAATTTGTTATAGAATGTTTATAAAACATTTTATGTATGCTGTTTATTAAACGTTTAATGACAAATATTACAAATGAACATAATAATGTCTGAATACTAATTGGGTCAAAGGTCAAATTCAATATCTTTTTAACATTGTTCACTAATGAAAATATTATTTTTATGTCTAAAATTGTAAGATATTGGCTTAAAGTTGTTCCCCATTTAATTCTTAATTTTAGGAATATGGGGCAATTTTTGGCAAAGTCCTCCAAAATCCCCTATTATTGCTCACCGCCATCTCTGTTTGGACATGTTTGAAGGTGAAGGTTTAATAAGCATTCTGAAAATATGGGTTTAAAAATAGTTTTTGATAGAGTGTTTTTAAAACATTTGATCAACTATGTTGTTTAAACGCTTTATGTGTACTGTTTCTCAACCATTTCATGATGAATGTTTGCAAAACATTTCCAGCATAACCTTCATTTTTTCAGCTATTTTGTAAATGTTTAAAAAACATTTCCAGTCAATCCTAGCTTCTTAAGTTATTTTAGAAATGTTAAATAAGCATTTCAAGTAAAAATGTTACAGTGTAAACGTTTACTTGGAAATGTTTAGAAAATCATAAGATACGGTTTAAATAGGTTTTAAAACATTTTGTAAACGTTTAAACCATTTTAAAACATTTCTAATGTTTACTGGGTATTATTGTATTTATATTCAGCACAGTATCTATCTTACTATATATAGGACGCAAAGGGTATATTTGACTAATCCTTACAGTATAAGTACAGTGCAAGCTGTAGCAATGAACAGTCCCATAATTGAAAGATCGAGTCCCGGGGATGTAGTTTATCTAGATCCCTGAGGTTCTTTAGCCTGCCACTTGGATAGGATCCAGTGACAGTGGACTGAATTCTGAATATATGGTTTAATAATTGAATATTAACCACTTTGTGTCCCTGGTCATTGAAATTTGTTGACCGTTTTGGTTTGTTGCACCTTAGAGTCCCCTTTGAATTGGGGAGATTAAGAGCTATAAAAGTCCAATTAGAATTTGTAACAGCTCATTTAACGTTGTATGTTTGAACAGATGAGGTGTCTTGTATAGATTGCAAACTTATTATTAGATCACATCATTCACTGTCCATACCAGCTCCAATAATATACAGTGTGTTCTTTCCTTGGGTTTATTAAAACAGTATAACTCCAAACAAAGGCACCAATACCAGAAAGTATTGGAGAGCGAGGCCCCATAGGGCTGCGATTTTCAATATTTTTTGGTATTGGCCACTTTTGAGGAGTTTGGCTGTTGTAAACCCCACCCTATATCCTATTTGATGCCTGGTTCCAAGATATATGATACTCTGTCCCCAAATTCTGTAATTTCTCTTTTTACAGGAATTTATTAGAATTTACAGGAATAAATTAGACCCAAAAATGGTCAAGGAGGGAAAGTGACCAGTACGGATTAGTATTAGACAAATCATTGAATGGTGAAAACATGCAAGTGGGGTTTACAATGGATCCTAAGGTATATTTGTGCTGTGATCCTTGGTTTGATGTTTCCATTATTTTAGGTAATGTACAATGGAAAAATGTCTTCTCACAAGGTCATGCATGCAGTCTAGACATGGCTGGAGTGCGGATCAAGTTAACATTCATCATTCTTCAGCTTATAAAACATGTGTCAATATATATGAAAATTACACAGAAGTGTTTTTAGCTATTTGTGAAATACAGATTCTGACTTTGTTCTTCTTTGTGATAGTCTTTTTGGTGTACTCACTGACCTAGAGGGTCATAAGGTTGTAATCTAATTACCAGCTATCATCACTGTATGTTCCACTCCCACAAGAGGAAATGATGAGGGTCTGTGATAATATCAGAAACTTAGTTGAAGGGAAGTAAGAATTTGAATTGACACTATTCTACCTTGTGATGTTCTTTTTGAGCTCCTCAGTGGTCTAGTGGTTATAGCCAGTGTGGTCCCTAATCACAGGCTATCCCCTCTGTGTGGGTTTGACTCCCACAAGTAATAATGCTGAGGCCATGTCCCAATATTCTACTGTCCGGCAAATCCGGGACCTTTCCTTTGAAAGTGAAAACAAACTTTGTGACATAGAAACCATGAAAAAAAAATTATGAGTGTACTGCATATTAAGACATATATATTGTAAGAATTATATCTATTAATAGAGAAATAAATTTGGAAACAAATTAACCAGTTTTGTTTCACCTTACCAATGTAAGTAGGTCACTTATGACGCAATACCAGACAGAAGAATGGGCCTGACAGTTAAACAGAGTGTAACAACCTATTTTTAACTTTGAAATAGTGTTTTTGTTCTTAAGTATGTCTTTTGTTACTCTGTTGTTTGGTTTTCTGGCAAAGTGTTACTTGTGTATCATAGCATTTACAATACCCATTTATTAGACTGTTTTGTACATTTATTGTAATAAAATATTTGAGGTAGTAACACGATTTTGAAAGATACAAAATACTGTCCAGTTGTAGCTGCATTTACTTGTATTTATATTAGCTCATTGTTAAACATAACATTAATTGTTTTAAGTATCACAAATGAAGTGTTCACTTCATGCATCCACGTGTGTATTTATTGTATATTATTCAACAGTAGAGAGTTTAAAAATTGTGTATTGTGTATTTTGTCTTCTCAAGTTGACAAACATTTAAAAAGAATGAGTTGTCACTTTATAACAAGGGTCACTTTGTTACATTTTCATCCACCATTTTATATGAATAATTGGTAAAATTAGTCTGTATTTTTTGCAGATTATGCAAAAAATCAATTATGAAATCCATTATAAGTACAGGACACCAGTTTAACTCTTATCAGCAAAAGAATTCGGAGACTGTTCTACAAGGAATATAATGCAACAAAACTATCATAAGTTCTGTAAAATACCTTTGTAGTGATATATCTATCACATAAATCTAGATTATATAGTTTCTAAAATATTTAGGTACAGTAGGTGGTTGATAAAGCAATAATGTACTCATGACAGGTCTGGCGTCATTTAGGCTACAGATACATGTATGCAGCTTACGAAACATATGTACAATTCACAATTTGTGTAAGACAAGTTTTGACATACAATTGTTTGCTCAAATCGGACTCAGTTAAATATACAAAATGAAATTGTGATTTCACTTTTAATCAGATATGTTTGTCTCTGAGAGCAAGAGAATCTCTGTTTGAAATCTAATAATGGGTTTCATTAAATGGACTAAATCCTGATACACTTAAACAGCTAAACATATGAATGTGAGAAGTCAGGGAAAAACGACAGCTGAAAATCAGGGGCCGGTTTTTTTCACAAAGGGTCTCAGACTTAGGCTAAGTCAGGGACTTAAATCTGAGTTTTTTGTCTTTTCCAAGTCCTGGACTTAAATGGATTTCACAAAGGGTGATTTAGCGAAGTCCAAGCATATAACCACAGTGGTTTTCTATGTCATGTGGCCCTTTATTTCTACTCAAAATATTTTAGTGGTAACATATATCCCTTGTTTAGCTCTTTTTATCTTGGGAAACATGCTGTATTTTTTAATGGGAAACCTTATAATCACACAGACATGTCCAAAGAATAATTTAGGGAGGTGTTCCATATATTTATTCTTTATTTTCAAGCATTTCAAATTTTGAAGTGAGAAAAATATATGGCAGCCATAGTTAAGCCTTTGTTTACAAAAGTTAAGCCCACTTTTAGGTAGACTTAGCTAAAGCCTAGACTTAGCAGCTCTGTGAAATCCTCCAAGTCTAAGATCACAGACTTAGCCTCATTTTAAGACAAAATCTAAAAAAGTAAATTTAAGTCTAAGTCTGGGCTAAGTCTTTATGTGAAATTGACCCCAGGCATCGTATGTTGGAAGCCGCATACAAGTCTATATAGACTAGGCCAAATGGTTATTGTATTTTTATTCTTTATTGCATTAAATCATGTTTGTTGTCTACAAATATGTACTCAAGTATGACAAATATATAAAAAAATATATTAAAAATTTTATATTAAGTTATTACTACAGATGCCCACTTTTCCAGTTCTTATCTCTTATATAATTCTGGAAAGATTTGACCAGGAATAGAAGGCTGTGAGATACATAAGTCATTGCGTATAGGTTAATGACCAAGTAAGTGTCCAATATTTGAAAACACTGGACTGTTTATGAGGTCCCGAAGGGACTGCGTCAACAGTGCATTATTTTCAAATATTTGAATTTTATGAGGCTATTAACCTAGTTAAATTACACCCATTCCTTAATTTGTAATTTTAAAGATGTTGTTTAACATATTTATTTTTCATTCCTATATTTCTGGTGTATATTTGTGGGTTTTTAGTGACCATTCTAGTTCAAATAATTATAGAAGTGTTTCTTTGGAAATGCATAAACAATGCTTCTATTTATGGCCAAAATCACAGAGGAACCATTGCCCAATAGTGAAAGATATTGGACACTTTTAACAAAAGAAAAATATATCTGAGGTATAATTTAACATGTAATGAATATGTCTGTTCTTTGTAACACTGTTCCAATTTATTTTTAGCCTTATGTATTAACAGTGTTACACTGACATAAGTCAACCATTGACACTGTGGTGTCAGCAAATTCCTATAGCAACTGCATCCAGAAATGGCAAGAAATATTACCCCGACTTACAACAGCTGAGGAGGTACCGTATTTAGGTTTTTATACCACAATAGTTTTCAATGGTGTGAAACATATTTGGTGCTTTTTTGTTAAGCAGCAGGCAAATCATTTCAGAAAAGTGATGTGACTTGGCCTCAGATCTGTCAGAAATCCTGTTGTAGAAGTTTGAATAAGTTCATAAATAATATTCATTTCCAGTATGTTTCATTTATGTATTTGACTTATATTCCATTCGGGGAAACGGTGGCAGAGTGGTAACACTCTCACCTCCCACCTCTGAAGTCGAGGTTCGGTTCCCGGCCCTACCTCAAGTGGGAAAGCTGATTGTTGCTTGCTGTTGGTTGGCAGTTTACAGTACAGAACCTTACCAACTGTATGTACTGGTTTCCTCTGCCCTTCTAACTACCCGTCGTGATATGTCCTGTACAATATTGAAAGCGATGTAAAACCCCAAATAAATAAATTATATTCCATTCATCCTAATAATATCTCTGTTATTATTAGCCAGTACCATGTATTCTGCATGTAGTGAAAGTCTGATGTTCTCAAATTGTATATAAATTTGCTTCAAAGAAGGACCCATAGTTTGGACAATATTAATTTGTTTTGCACAAGGCTGCAATCTTCATATAACAGTCGTCAGTGGCTTAAGCAATCTTGTTTCAGGAATTGCTGATGCCACACCACTTGATTGACAGATACTAGATGTTTTGTATCTACATCAGTTGAAAGAAAAGCTGACAAAGTCGTGTTGAAGAAAATCTATTTCATATTACACACAAATTGTTATTATCATATTACCAAAACATATGATGTTAGGTTAAACATAATACACAATAACTCCACTGAAATATATTTGCTAATACATAATGATGTCTTGTTACTTCACTACACAAAAGTGTCTTCAATCTTGGATCCTCCATGAGAAACAGAACATAACAAAAAGGAAATTAACAATGTGGGTGAAAGCAAAATGTTTCATGTGCGTTTTTAAAATGTGTGGCATTACATTAGGTATGGAGTTCACTGTATCACAAAGGAAGGTTAAACATGGTTCAATGAATCACTAAATAGTCTGAACAGTGCAGAAATGTGATCTTTACAAGAAGCAAAAACAATCAAAACATACCATGTTTGTTATTTGCGCCTTAAAATGTTTTTAAAATATACAGAGCAACTTCCCTTATAGTATGACGTCTATGTAACCGTAACTCAAGTTGGTGACACAGTAGTAACACATTTGCCTCCCATATCTGAGGTCTGCGGTTTGAACCCCAGACCCCATGTGGGGAAGTTGGTAGTCACTTACCAATGGTCAGCAGTTTACAGAACCTTGATTAACTGCATGTACTGGTTTCCTCACCCCATAACACTGCCCATGCATATATAACCCATACACTGTGTTGAAAGGAACGTTAAAACACAAATAAATACTCAAGTTACTAGACAACATTGACACATTTAATGAATATATCTTCAAATAGCGTTAGAGCAACAAAGTATTATTCGTCAGATTTCTCAACTACTGCAACATGAGCCTGACAACTAGTATAGTAAATTTGGAATGAGATTGATGTCAATATTGTTTACACAAATTGTACATTTAATCCTATAATCAAACTTGGCATCCTTTAATCACAACGCACAATTTTGTATTCATAAATACCGGGTATGTCAGTGTTAAGAGAAACTGTGAAATGAACGGATATAATATACTCACACACTTTGGTTATTTGTTTACTGATTTATTTGGCGTATTACGTCACATTTAACACAGTAGAAGTCATATCACGAGGGGCATTATTGTGTTAAGAGGAAACCAGTTCATACAGTTGGTTAAAGTTCTGTAAACTACCGACTTTTTCAATTAAGGTCAGGGGTTTGAACTGCCAACCCCTGAGAGGTGGGAGGCAAATGTGTTACCACTATGCCATTGTGGTCCCGTATATTTCTTTTTTAGAAGTTATTACAATTTATAAGTATATCAAATGAAGAACGCTATGTTTGCATTAATATAATTCACTGTTAAATTAAATGTGTGGTGTTGCAATTTAGTAATTTCTAGAATGTTAGGATTCAGGGTGATACAGATATATTTCCCCTCAAATTGGCTCAGTGCTGGAACATTAAACTGGGTCACAATATCAGAAGTTTTCATTCCTGTAGTTTCATGAGAACATCCTTGCTAACCACTTGGTCGTATTTTCATTTCAGTGAACTTCAGAGAGTAGTGGTGTCCTTTGTAGTGAGCCCAATTCACCCCATCTGCGTATGACTCATGCTCACCACCATGATACTGGCCATTTAGGTTGGAGGCGTGACAGCTGTCATACCACCAGGCCCCTTTGAACAAATAAGTTGACAATAATAATGTCAACAGAATATATAGGAATCTTGGTAAAGTAGAGTAATATGAATATTATGTTTGAATTGTTCATAAAGTTTCAAATTTGAAAGTAACCATCATGTTTATAATAATTGGTTAAACGTTATATCTGGATAATGACAATATTACTTTACCATTGTATCTTTTTGCACAGGTGTTGTGATCTTTATCAAATGTGGCAAACATTTGCCCTTTATGAGGTGTCAGGGAATCTCCTAAAATAACAGAAACATAATAGAAATATTGAGGAAAATTTTAAAAAAAATAAATGTTTTGCTTCATCTGCAATAAACTTAGGTTCTTGTGCAAAATAATAAAGTATGAACACTATTTTAGCAATCCAACAGAATGTTTCCCAGTAAATATCCTTGACTGATTGCATTACAAAAAATTACTGCCAAATACACTTTTGCAAGAGTCCCACAAATTTAACCATTTCCTAAAATTTCTATCAATTTATTTTCACATACAATAATATACTTCAATAAAAACTACAAAACTTAAAAGAATTGCATTTTAAAATAATATTTATTGTCACATTATCGCATATAGAAGGTTAAAATATAGTAGTATTTTGCCAAAATTACACGATGGAGATACTTAGCTGTCCTGTTAGAGGTCTGCATTCTAGGAGTGCTTTTGGGGGGCTCGGTGGTGTAGTGGTTAGAGTTGTCGCCTCCAACCTCTGAAGCCGCCGGTTCAAATCTCGACCCGGGCGCATCATGTTGGAAAGTTGGTAGTTACTTGGCGATGCCAGGTGGTTTACAATGCAGTATGCACTGGTTTCCTCCACCCGTAAACTACCTGTCGCAATATGACCGTGGCTGTTGAATGCGACGTAAAACACCAAATAAATAAACAAATCTAGGAGTGCTTTTAGGTTTCAGATATTATATAATGTTTGGTAAACCTGCATCTGTTGTCACGGTTTAATTAAAGTCTACCTTATTTAGCGATTTTCTAAAAATATTTAGATGGTTTCTTTATGCAAAAATCCTTCACATACCTGCTGTACCAGAATACTCGCCCAAAGAAAGTCTGTAACTGTCAGTGCCATCAACAGAGAAATATGAATAAGCAGCAAAAGCCTTGTTCCCTTCAAAATCCTCCAAATCAACCCTCAGTTCATAGGATCCTTGATTTGTTATTGAGGCTAGTGCATGGTTTCCTGCAGGTCAAACAGTTTGATCAGGCACTAGTAAGTATTCTAATCTAACCATCCAACCATTTGATCAGGCAATAGTGAGAATTCTTACTCAACAATATAAAATGAAGATAGTGTTAATTTTATGTTTTCTATGAACATGATTATAATATTTGAACCTATGCTTACGATAGTGTTGGTAATTTCCTTGTTGTACCAAAGTTTTATCCATATGCTCAAAAGTCTATCAAACTTACAAATTCAGGGACAGAAATTTTAAACATTTTAAAACTTCTGTAGGATGCTCAAGGAATGGAATGGTGGGTCACTGTATCACAAGTTCCCCTTCCAAATAAGAAACAGTCCCTCTGTCGCATCTTTCAGGAAACACCTCAAAACCCACCTTTTCAATTCTAGTTTCCCAACTTAGTCTCCCTCCCTCTTGGTCTCACCCACAACTCTGGATCACTGACCTTGAACGCCCCTTGACTCTCCTTATTAAAAATGATTTTTGTTAACTAGCGCACTGAGTTCCCCTTAGTGGGGAAGATATTGCGTCTGCAAAGCAGTAGATTAGATTAGATCAGATACTGACATCAGAGGGTAGTTAAAAGACAATGGCGTTTCATCTAAAACCTTTATATAACCATGGGTTATACTACCTGTAATGTGAAAGGGATATTAGTCTTAATATTTCTTGGATATTGATTGGTTGACCATTTTGGTTTTCTTGTACCTTTAAGTCAAATTTTAAAGGGCATACTAATTGCTCTAAAAGTCCAGATAGAATTACAATTAAATTGTATAAATTTAAAGTATCATTAATTGTTTAGCAAACAAAATATAAAACATTTGTGGTTTTTGTTTATAAAAAGTAAAAAATTCTTCCCAATTGTAAAGTATAAAGTTTTCTTCAAAATGCCTACAACTTGTTTTGTGAAAACATATATATTTTGTACATTCCTTTTCTGTCTGTTGAGTGTTTCTATCACCTAATGAATACATATATTCTAATGATCCCTTATTTGTCAAGAATATCAAATATATACATTTTCAGACAATCTAATTGAGATGCAAAGCTTCGTCTATAATTTAGCTGCTAACTCATTTTTATTGTGTCCCTCTTTTCCCATCCCAGTGAACCATTTAAAGCCATGTTTGCTCTAGTTAGAAGATCTATGGTTTAACATTATGTAGCCATTGTTTTTGGCATATGTATAACAAAATTTAAGTTCTTTTGAGCTGATTATTACCATTTTGCCTAAGTCTTTCTTTACTCAAAATATATACTCATCTCACTGTGCTTTTACCTGGTCATCATACTTATCCTTATATAAAATATATTGAAATTAATGGCTAAATTTTATTTGGCCTTTTAATATAGTTACTTCAGTGATATAAAATGGAGTGTAAGATACAATATTCTGTTATTTTTAAGCTTGTTAGACTACATATTTTATAATATAACAAACCTAGCCAAAATTCTCCATCCAGTCTTCCAAATCCTGTCTGATAGTCTGTCCAGTTTCTGTAGAAGTTTTCACTGCCATCTTGTCTTCTCTGAAAAACCTGAAAAAGGGGTTAGTTGTGCATATATACATTTTATACATCCACGCCATACTTCTTTCATACACAAAATACAATACCATCATTTATATAAATGTATCCTAAGAAAGCTACTTGGGTCCAATATGTTGTGGAGTATGTATGATTAATATTAGACAAACTTATAAAAATGTTTTTGTTTCTGTTGTTTTCACACATTTAACTGAACCCAGTTTCACATAACCATGATATAAACTATCCCCATTTCAGAGTTGGGGTTTTATTTCACTTTCAAGAGTAAAGGGCTTATCAGGACAGGCCCTTGTGAATCCCACATGTCACCACTGGCCGGATTCGTGCCCACAGTCATAGCTAAGTGATATCACTAAAGTTTCTGTTAAGCTTCTCTTACATCCCATCGTATCTGTATACACACCCTACTCTGTCATGCAAATACTGTTGAAAAATATGAACGAAAAATCAAAAGTTTAACAAAATGAGTGCTGGTCACAACAACAATGTTACATGTAGGAAATAGTATTAAGGTGTTGTCCGCAAACTTCCAAGGCTTAAGGAATATTGAAAAACGAATAGATGTGCTCTCTTACTTTAAGGAAAAGAATGCAAGCATTGTGTGTCTACAGGATACACACTTAATAGAAGATGATATAATGGCTGTAAAGGATTTGTGGAATAATGAAGTTTATATAAATGGAAGTAAAACAAATTCACGAGGTGTAGCGATTCTTCTGAATAACAATTTCGAATACGAAATATTATCATGTAGTAAAGATAAAAATGGCAACTATCTCAACTTGCTTATAAAATTAAGCTCAATGACAATAAACCTGATAACCCTGTATGGACCAAATAATGACAGCCCATCCTTTTTTGAAGAAATCGGTAAACTATTAGAAAACGTAAATGCAGATTACAATATTTTATGTGGAGACTTTAATATAGCTCTTGATAAGGAAATCGATACTTTTAATTACAAACATGTTAATAATTCCAGAGCTAGACAAGCCATCTTGGATCTAATGAGGCAAAGCGACTTATCGGATATTTATAGAGACTTGCATTCTGATACAAAACGGTTTACATGGAGAAGAAAGAATCCAATAAAGCAGGCAAGACTGGACTTATTTCTCGCTTCTTCAAATCTACATGATATAACGAACACTTGTGAAATTAGAGCCAGCTACAGATCTGATCATTCAATGATTGAACTTGATTTGACAATAAATAGTTTCTCACAGGACAAGGGCATCTTGAAATTCAATAATAGTCTTTTAGAATGTCCAGAATATGTCTACCTCATAAATAGGATTATAGAAGAAGAAAAATTAAAATATGCAACTCCGGTGTATGAACCAAATTATGTAAAGAACACTTTCACCAATTTTGAAATGACTATAGACCATGATCTATTCTTAGAAATGTTATTACTCCGAATAAGAGGCAAAACTATTAAATTTGCTACAGCCCAAAAAAAAACTCTCAAAAGTTGAAAGGCAGCTAATATCTGACATTGAATTTCTTGAAGCCCAGGAGTCAAGTTACACAGCTAATTCCATATTGCTACTAGATAAGAAAGCTGAATTGGAAAGCATAAGGTGAAAAAAGCTAGAAGGACAGTTAGTGAGATCTCGCTTACAATGGCTAAAAGATGGCGAAAAACCATCAAAATATTTTTCAAATCTTGAAAAAAAGAACTTTATTAAAAAAACAATAAATAAGTACGATTGAATAATGGAGAAGTTATAACAGATCAGGAGGGAGTATTAAGCCAGGTACAACATTACTATTGCAACCTTTTTGAAAATAAGGATGACACCCTGCAAAGTATAAATTTTGTAAATTTAGGCATCAAATCAAATGCAAAAATTCCAGAAAACATTGGTATACCGTTAACAGTCGATGAAGTAGAAAAAGTTTTGAAAAAAATGAAATCAAATAAATCACCAGGTATTGATGGCATAACAGTAGAATTTGTTAAAGTATTTTGGCGTCAGCTAAAATACTTCATTGTAAAAGCAATAAACAATGGATTTTCAAAGGGACGTTTGTCAGTGTCACTTCGGCAATGTATTATAATATGCTTACCAAAAGCCAAAAAGGATCGATCTCTAATTAAAAATTGGTGCCCCATTTCCTTACTGAGTGTAATCTATAAGTTAGCATCAGGAACCATTGCGGAACGGCTTAAGAAAACTCTGAATTGTGTCATCTCAGATTGTCAAACTGGATTCATAAAAGGAAGGTATATTAGTGAGTCCACCAGGCTGATCTATGACATCTTACACGCAACAGAGGATAAAAATATACCAGGATTGCTTATGTTAATAGATTTCAAGAAAGTGTTCGATTTGCTATCATGGAAGTTTCTGTATAAGGTTCTTGAGTTTTTTTGATATAACAAAAACTTTATACAGTGGATAAAGCTTTTTAATACAGAAATAACTGCATATGTCGTGCAATGCGGTTTTTTGTCAAAACCAATACACATTAACAGCGGCTGTCGACAAGGTGACCCAATTTCAGCTTATCTGTTTCTTATTGGAGCTGAGATTCTAGCTTAACTTATTCACCTTAATCCAAATATAACTGGTCTAAAAATAAAAAATATCGGATTTAAACTGACGCAGTTTGTGGATGACACCACCCTAATACTAGACGGTAGCCAGAAAAAAAAATATATGAACGTAGCCTGGTAGTGGATGGTAGAGATTTGCAAATAAGGTGTATTGTCCAGAATGTCACTACTTGAATCACAGAGAATAGAATTACATGCAGGGCACACGTATTATACGGCACATGAAAACCCTGCAAGTGTAGGGGGAGAACCCACGAAACTAGCAAGGAAAATGCATGTGCCCAAGCCTCTTGTAAATAACAATTGAGACATGGATGCGTCTGTAGCCATTACTGAATAATGTGCATGCAGATTTCCATTGCATGGTCTCTGCAACCTCAAAATTTTGTAATAGCATGTGTAGCTTAAGTGTCCCTTGCAAATTAGCCGATTTTTTCTCTGCAACCACAACGTGTGTGCACGTACCATGGGATGTAAGACAGGCTTAACAGGAATTTCACTTAAATTTAAAGGGAATGAAAGATTTACTGTTAATTGTTTAATGTGTTCATAATGGTTATGTATTTTTGTGGTTATGATTTTTCCACATACTGTTGACTGCGACAAATTTTGCAGTAGAAAAATATAACTTTCTGGTAAAAGAAGAATTTTGTAAGTCAGCCCATGTCTGAGTTGTCATCACTGCATTGAAAATTAATTACTTTGAAATATACTAATGAGGCCAGTTATTGCTTGATTAATTGATATTATATAGAGATAGCCACACCACCGCAACTGGACTAATTATACCTTTTGTCAGCAAAGATCACTGGAAACATTTTCAACTCACCAGCCACCCCCCACCATCAGTAGTCATATCACAATACACTTGAACACTGTATATACCAGATGGTCTGATGTTGTAGATACCACTTGGTGATTTTGGATAGGCTGTTAGTATTTCGGCACAGTCTGATGACATTGCTAGTCAAGCAATAATTTGAAGCAATAGTTTAAATAAAGTACAACAAATAAAAGTAAGTTTTAATAAACTTTTTATGGTAGTGTAAAATGATCTAAATATAAATAATTCTGATTGGACTTTTATATCGCTTAATCTCCCCTATTCAAAGAGGACTCTAAGGTGCAACAAACCAAACAGTGAACCAATTTCAGTATCCAGGGACAGAAAAGAGGCCAAGCACCACAGAGAATGCCAGGGGTGAGTAAGACTAAGGTGGGTACGCCTTGGTGTACAGGTAGGTTTTGAGATGCTTTTTGAAAGAGGCTAGGGAGGGGGATACACGAATGTCATCAGGAAGAGCATTCCAATCATTGGGTGCATCAAAAGCAAAACTATAACTAAACTGCTAAACAGATTTATGGGTAGAGGGTTGGAACTTTGGAACCACAAGGGAATTACCACCACTCTGACTGCACCTGGTACTATAAGAACTGCTGTGGGAAAAGATATATGGAGCAAAATACTTGGGAAAATCAGTGTAAAGAAACTTGTAAAGAAGGGTGGCTGTTTTAAAGACTGAGCGATGTTCAACAGGAGCCAATGCAATTTCTTAAGCACGTGAGTTATACTAGTGTATCTACTGATATTTGATACGATTCTAGCTGCACTATTTTGGGTGCACTGTAATTTATGAAGAATGAACTTAGAGAGACTCCTGAAAAGTGAGTTACAGTAATCCAACTGACTTCTAACAAGAGCATTGGCCGCAAGTACAGAAGCATCATGAGTAAGAAACCGCCTGACATGTATATAGTCACGGAGTTGTACAAAACCACTTTTACAGACATTCTGAACATGTTTGGACAAGGAAACATCACAATCGAACCATACTCCCAAATTCTTGACTGACTCAGCAGGGCAGACCCAAGATGGTAGCTGGGAAATATGCTTTCAGTTTATTCCTCTGACTTTTTTAACCAAGTACAATGTACTTAGTCTTATCTGGATTCAGATTGAGTTTACTAGTTGACATCCACTCTTTTACATCATCTAGACACCTGTTCCACTGTTCAAAGGTAGCAGATAAATTCTTCTGAGATAGATGGACATAAACCTGGCTATCATCTGCACAAAAATGAAACTTTATTCCTTTGGATTTACCAATAACCAAACTGAGGGGACTAGTGTACAATGAAAACAATAAAGGACCCAAGACAGAACCTGAGGGCACACCAAATAGCAGTTTACAAAGATCCGAAAGAGTAGAACCAACTTTTATTGACTGATAACGATCAGACAGGTAGGAAGAGAACCATTTCAGAACAGAACCACCAATGCAAAACCAAGTCTGAAGACAACTAACAAGAGTAGAATGATCAGTGGTGTCGAATGCCGCCGAGAGAAGTAAAAAATATCAAAGCAGTAGGATCCCCTATCAAAAAGGATAGATTAACTTCATTTTTATGGAGAGAAGCGCTGTCTCAGTCGAGTAACCTGTTTTGTATGCAGGCTGATACAAATTGTCTAAGTTATGGACATGAATATGTATTAACAGTTGCTGAGGCCAGACACAGGACAATAGTTTTTCAAATCATCCACTGAATCATCTACAGCAGTTTTAAAACCATCAGGGAGCAGTTAACCAACTTAGTAATTGATGGTAGTAATGTATCACTATACTCCTTGATGAAAAATGTTGGTCTGGGATCCAACAGGCAGGATTTTGAGGGTGACTTATTAATTATTTTATCAACAGTTTCTTCAGAAACTTGTAAAGGCAGTAATTTTTGGAGGATCAGAAGGAGGGTGAACATCATTTTCGGTGCCAGAGGGGACAAAGTTATTGATAATAATCAAAAATATGTCCTTACTCCTCATCACAGTCAGAATTCTTCATCATGTGGGCGACTCATAGGCACCCTAACACCCCACACTACAGCCTTACCTGAAGTTAAGTAACAACCACACCAACCCAACAACAACCGGAATAGTGTCTATAGACTGATTGGAAATAAACAAAAAAAGACACAAATTAGATGGTTGATAATGTCCAATGTTTGATGTAGGGAAAATATGTAATGGAAATGGACAATGATAATACCTGGTTAGATGGGCGATAATACTTGCTTTTTGAGGAAGTAGGTATAACAGTGAACCCGGAGTAAATAAAAATATAAAAACACAATCAAACTACAGAAACTACATAAAAAGTGATATATAAGATAACATTTTCTATAAAATATTCTGAATGTGTATAAAAACGACCATTATTGTAGTGAGATTTCCAAATAGCTTCTCTGTGGTGCGTACTAATAAGACACTTCCTACAAATGTCTGCAGTAAATATTGTAAATCAGTACCACACAAATGGTTCTTTGATCATGAGGTGAAACAGTGAGTCCAACACTTCCAGCACACTATTGAGTTTACCAAGATATTGCGTAAAGACTTGTACATGAAGAAATCTCCATAAATCTGCTTGATTATCCTATGCAAACATTTTTGAAGTGATAAAGGAAAGCTATTTATTATAAGTTATGTATTCATTCATATGCTTCCTGAATAATGAGAAATAGCCCAAATACATTTAAATGATTTTCCTCAGGACATATCAATAAAGTAGCATAGAAAAGAAAAAAAAATCTTACCGTAATTCTTTATCTTGTCAATTTCTTTTTCTAAATCCTGTAATTTATTTAGCAGTACTTTATCTGTAGTTGAAATATCTGAACATTTCCTATTCTGTTCATTGCCCAAAGTTGGCTGACAAATTACTTGTATCCAACAAAACACAAAAACAGTGATGATTATCATTAGTTTCATCATTCTTTCTACCATGCTTTAAACAACTAAAAAATGAAATAATTTAACATACAAACTCTTAAAAATCTTCTCTAAATGTGTATCTGCCTTAACTATTCGGATTTAAATATATATTACTTCCCAAAACTATTTCAGTATGGTAGAATAGTTACTTTGTCATTAGACAGAACATAAAGTTTGTACAATGTAGCATACATGTACAAAAAGAAAAGAATGAGTAAAATATATGCAGATTTAATTTACATACTCATTGACAACACATAACAATTAACCAAGTATTCCCTGTTTTATTTATGTCTGAAAACATATCTTTTCAAAGTGTCACCACATTGTACACAGTGTCTGTATTTACATTACCATGATACATCATAATATTATATTCACTTCCTCTTAAGCCTTGGCAAGAAATGTGTAATTTAGTAATACTCACTGAGGCAGAACACGAGGCTTTTTCATTTGAAAATTATGAAGAGATGAAACAAAGTCCGTATTATGCATAATTTGATGTCAAAATTTTATTGTCTGTGAAAATATATAACTTTGAAATAACAACCCTGATGTCTGTTGAAGTGGGTACACCTAAAGATTATTTTGGTTGTGTGTCCAAAAAGTGCACCATTCTTTCGTTTGATAATGTGACACAGAGTTTAAAGATGTAAACATTTGTACATTTGGCACCTTATCAGAAAAGTGTAAGGGTGTATAACAATAGTGTCTTCACAGAGGCAGGGTATCATTGAGTTAAATCCACATCATTGAATAAAATTGATGTTTCACCTAATAATAGACTGCCATTACTTGTAGTGTTGATGAAGTAAAATTGAGTGATTACATATGGGGACAGTGACCACACTGGGACAGTAAACCCACCAGATAAATTAAAATTACACTGTGACATTTGTCAGGATGCCATGGTTTTAACATTAGGCGCCATACTACATACAGGCAACCTGAGGGGCCACAGTGGCGCAGTGGTAAACCCTCTCGCCTCTAACCTGTGACATCAGAGTTTGAGTCCTACTCTGACCTCATGTGCAAAAGCTAGTAGTTGCTTGCCACTGGTCAGCAGTGTTTGCAGTATAGAACCTTGACCAACAATATGTACTGGTTTCCTCTGTCCTTCTTACTACCTTTCACAATATAACCAATAAGATACTAGGCATGCTGTAAACACTAATTAAGGAAATAAATATACAGAAGGTATTTCTTGGAGCCATAGACTGCAAGAAACACAGTGGGAGAATGTTATACTACCTGTGGAATCCAGCTAGAAACCTCTAGGATCAGTTTTACAACAGAAGATTATTAGAGATACTGTAAAGACACAAAAAATATACAGTTACGCGACAAAAGTTGCACACAAGTTTCAGATGGTATATTTCATAAACAATTTGAGACTTTTCCAAATTTCTTTACGAAATTTATCATTTTCTCCTTTTATATTGTATACATTAGAAAGCATGCAGAGTTTGTTCTTCAACACTGAATTCAGGAAAAAAATAAGCATTTTATTCACAGACTTATTATTTATACACCATTTTCCCAATAAAAGTAGATAATTCACGATAAATAAGTCATCATTATTTGAAGGAATGATACCAAACAGAACTTCGCAAATGGTAAAGCTAAAACCTAAGTATAGGTTGACTAAAATCCCATTATGAAGTTTACTGATTGACCCGCCCACTTCTGTAGCTACTTGGGAATAGTGGCAGACACAAAAAAATGCCACATTATATATTATAAATTTAACAATGAATTCAGTATCACCCACTATGAATTAATAAATCTTTTGGTGGCAATAACGGTTTGGAGCCAGGCCTGACAACATGAGAGAATTGTATTCAAAGTGGATAACCTGGCTGTAGTAACCATTTGTAATACGGGGCAAACAAGATGTAAACATCTGGCCACTATGGTGCATCGTGAGAATATTTGGTTAAAAATATCCAAATATGACATAGAAGTGAAGGTCATGCACATATCCTCTAAGGTCAACAGAACTTCTGACCTGTTATGATGATAGAACAACCACCATACTAATAATGGTATGGAGTTTGGTATACCAACCTATGTGGTGTAATATTAAGGATCACTTAATTCACCTTGATTACAACATTTTATCTGGCAAATTCCCATCCCCTCAAAAGGGCACTTCTGGTCAGGGTGGCCATCAGACTCACACAAGCCTACAAACGAAAAACCTGGTCCATTTTAAATGGTACTTATGTTTATAGTTTTTTGACATACAGTGGTTTAAATTATGTTTCCATAATTAATTATGTCTGTGCAATCATATAACAACTCAAATGGTTTGAGCTATCAACATATGTATTAGACCACATAAAACTAAAGTTGATGTTGAAAGTGGTAGCTTAGAGATCTTCCCAATTCAAGGGAATCTTCTGGTTCTTAAAGCCATTTATTTCTTGTCATTTTTCAGTTTTTTTTAGGATCTCTAATGTGTTGCCTCCCTCTTGCCTGACATTTGACCTTAGAAAGCAATTGTCTCGAGGGGATGCCATCATTGAATTATCACATGTACGACTTACAGGTTTCTACTCAAGGATCGTTTATCAAAAATGAAAGCTTGGGCAGATCACCTCTTTTTCCACTCAAGGCCATTAATGAAATGAACCTCCTTCATCCGGCATCCCCAAATGGTCCCTTTTTATGGTCAATTTACTTTTAATATCACAAAAATACAGGCAAGATGGCATCTGAAAAAGTACTCAACAATTGTAAGTTAGATATTTCTTCCAATACATTTCATACATTTCGAAAGTCAGGAGTGACCTAAGCTTTCAATTGATCATTGAACATTGATCTACAAAAATCAAGGACCATGGAACTTGGTCCTCTGACACAGCACACACGTATATAGTTGTTGATCCTCTTTATGCAAAAAGTGTGTCTCAAACATTTAGACGACTTCTTACTCTGTGATGAAATTCACTCTTCCTAAACCTACTACCTATTTGGGTGTTTGGTGGGTTGTTTCAAGTTTGTTAGCAGTAAATACTAACAGAATTTGTATTATACATTTCTAAATTGTATCCCAGCACAGGGTTACTTAATATACTCAAGTGGAGGAGTAAGATGAGCAAAATCCCTTACCATGTCACAAGGTTACATATGTAATCTGATGTACATATTTACAGTAAGAGTACATTATCACTCCAGTTTTCAAAAAAAATCATGTGTATGGATGCATTATTCATTTAAAGGTTTTACTTTTCTTATAATACTCGTTTATTTATCAACAATTTTCAGTGTTTATTAGTTTCTTAGTATCACTGTAACATTGTCTTGTTAACATGTGTAAATAATCTGAATGTAACATAATCAAGTGAAGCAACTTTTATCAAAACACATGTAAAGTGTGATAATTTGTAGTGACTTTTGAGGTCACAATATTTTGCAATGTGTCACAAAGTATATACTAAATTTATATACATGTAATTTTTACACTAGAACAACCATATGTCTGATGTGATATGATGTTGTATGTTTATTATCCACCACTTTGATCCAATAATAAGTAAACTAAGTCAATATTTACCCAAAACTGGAAAAAAAATTAACAATGCAGGTGTCCATAGTTACAGGAACCAGTAAATATAACAAACTTCAAATTCTGCATAGATTTTACTGTATACATTATAAATATAATATTTTACGAGAAATTATCACTTGCTTACACATTGGTGATGCTAATTATCAGTTATAAGTGGTGGAGGCAAAACGAAAAAATATTACCTGGACTATTTTTCCTGGGGCCGGTTTCATGAAAGGACTTAAGTCTGGTCTCAGGCTCAAATCTGAGACTTTGGGCTCAAATATTGTAAATATTTTGCCGAGTCTGTGGACTCAGACTCAAAGCATTTCACAAACAGGCTCAACTTGAGATTTGGCTCAGTCATGGGCTCAATTTTGAGCCCACCAAGGAGGTGTCTCAAATTTTGAGTCCAAAGTTTGTCATCCAATACTTGTGTATAAAGCAATATAATTTGCATGAAAATGAATTTGTTGAATCTTGAAATATTATATTTTTATTTTGTTTACTAATTACAACTACATATTCAATATTCATAATAAGAAAAGTCAATGGAATTGACATGCTTTTTTGACCGTTGTCAAGTGACTAGTCTCAAGAGGGGACTCAAAGCTTGACCCAGTCTCAGTTGCATCTCAAACAATTGGCTTGTTACCAATAATATTATATCAATTTTTTTTCATGTGTTATCAGCGTTAATGCAATTTAAATCGATAATGATGATGAAATAAATGCATTTGCATAAAAAACAAACCAAGGAAGCGTCTTAAATGATATTTAAAAGTTGAGACTATGACTTGAGACCAGTCTCAGCTGAGTCACCTTTTGTGAAATCAATTTGAGCCAAAAACTCAGCCAAGACAAAAGTCTCAGATTTGAGACCCAGACTCAGCCCAAAACTGGTCTCAAACTGAGACTTTTCATGAAACCGGCCCCTGGTATTTAGGTCCAATATCTCAACTTCTCATATTTTATTTTTTTCATCAATATTTCTGAATCTTAATTATACAACCTTGTTAGGAAAGTAAGATGATGTTCGGACAATAGAAGGTTCCTAACCAATGGAATATGTTTCAGGATCTTCAGGGGTATTTGCTTTTACCGATTACAAATTTAATTCCTACAGGGACTTTAAGCATCCACCAAGACCCACAGATAAAAATTGTTACTTTTACTATTTAATATACATGAAAAAAATAGCAATGTGTATTCATGATGCTGTTTTTTTCTGTTTCTATATATGCTTTTTATATACAAGACTACATGAGTAATTAGTAAATCATGTTTTTGTGTATCATGGCCCTTAAACATTAATCTTTCTAAGAGAGTTTTTAGCATGAGCTCTAGCTAGGCTCATGCTTCAGGAGATCACCTTTTTTCATTTTTTTTTCTTTTTTTGTCTGGACTTTCATGAATTGTATCTGTCTGTTCAAAGAAGTTGAGCAGCAATGGGTTATTACATTAGTACTGGGATGGGTGATCTCTTCAGTGCACTACTCTTGTCTCTGATCACTTTGCGGCTCGCACTAGTAGACTGTCATCTCACACTTTCAATTAGGATTGCCCATACACAATTTTCATGCAAGCAATAAGCTGACCTGTTGTGAGCTTCTTTAGGTAACAACTGGACGCATGACCCCAAAAAGCACTTAGAAAGAGGAGACTACTTCCCAGACCCAATAGCACTACTTTGGGTTATGAGTGCAATGATAAAACGGTTTTTTTAAAAGTAACTTGATCCAGACTCTGGACTTAATGACCACCAATTACCATTCTTTACATTTCTAGAAAATTTGATCAAAGTCCGTCCATATCTTTCCAAATTATGTTGAAAACAACTTACCAATACCTCGTTGTTTGGGGTTTTAAAAGGTAATGTATTCAGTATCATAAGCAGATTGTCTGGTTTTAACAGACAAAAATTTGAAAATACTCACACACAAATATTGAAAGAATTCTTTGTTTTTGCATTTGAACAACTACTAGTTTAATAATTTATGTCCAGGAAGTACATAACTGGCTTGGGGAGTGTAGCCTTTGTCAATGAAAGGAAATTTTTTCACTTTAAACTTTGAAGATAACCAACAAGCATTTAGACACCAGTCCCAAATCGACACATCCCAATGAATGGTGCCAGTGTATGTCTATCTTTAAGATATTTAAATCTATTTGAGTATCCGTTGCTAAGGTATTTTATAATTTTATTGAACTCCCATTTAAACTAATATTGTATTAACACAAAAACATTTTCTTTGGGGTTTTCTGTTCAAGGTAGTCTTAAGGCTGCTTGTTACTTAATATTATTATCGTCATTTATGACTCAAGCTCTTCCAGGGTAAAGGGTGGTGGGATTGTTTTGTGGAGCAGCTTGTTTTTAATGATGCACCGCCAAGATACAAGGTTAAATTCAAATTTGAGTTGCTACCACTGCATGTAACAGTGAGAAAGAGCCATTAGCTTGTGTTTTCACATTTATAGCAAAACAACGACTAGATATACTTTTGAGTTCTCAGTGTGGTGAAGACCTTAACAACGTGTAGCTCTAGGGCCTGTAAGAAAAAGTATTAATTTACCTATTTTGGCATTAAAGTTAAATCATTTTTTATTTGTAAATACTTTTTCAGAGATATGTATTTGTTTCCTCAATCTTTTAAAACCATTTGAACGAAGACCAAGTATAATTTCAACTATTTTACTGTTGTCTTGATCATATCCTTTTGCTGAGCTATTGCTTGCAACTTTAAAATGCAAATGTGAGAGCTTATGATAATACTGCCCTCACTCAGCAGATATCTCAAATTGGTACAAATATGAAGTAATCAACAGCTAACTGCAGCCAATCATTAAATGCTGACACAAATGTGGATAAATTAGATTATTGACTCTCAAAACCTTTTACATCAGTTGCTTTTATTTTTGTCTGTGTTACAGTGCATGGCCAGTGCACTTATGTTGTACACAAATAACAAAATTTGCCCTAAGAAATTGAACAGAATGGTTTGCCTTCCTGACTATTCCTACATTGTGAATTTGCTGTTTTAATTTGAAAAATTTGTTATATGTAATAAATATATATGTAATGGGGTTATGTCCACGTAGGGGACATGGCTTTCAGTTGTGGTACCAGGCTAGAATGCTGCATTGTGGGTAGTTCTGCTTCAGTGGCTTTCACTATAAAAGCCTTGGTAATTTTAAATTTGGCACCACACTCTTTCGGATTTCACAGTATACATCAAAAATTTGAACTGAGTTTATTTTGTCTTGTTATTTTACTTTATGTATTCTATTTTATCAATTTTAGTATTTTAGTTTGTATTACTCAGTTTATCATGCCTAAAGTGTACTTTTGTTCTAAATGTGATTTACAGCATCTGTGCCCAGTGGGGAAGAAATGTAAATTAGAAGGTGAGTCTCTGGCCAGTGATGTGGAGGTCCCTGCACCCCCCTCGCCTTCCCCTTCCGGTATTTCTACGGTTTCTGATCAGATATTGTCACGGTTGCAGGAATTGGGAGACAAGATGGACTCCATGGACAGGAGGGTGCAGAAGGCTGAAGCAGCGCTGGGTCAGGGATCCTCACAGGCAAGTTCAGCTCTTTCTTCCCCTCACACCACTCTTACTACTGCTGTATTCTCACGGTATTGCTACTGAAACTAACGGTACTGAGAGTGTGGTCCCGTCGTTGGGCTATTTGAGAGGCAATGAATCTCTTCAGTCTCAGGTTGATAAGTGGCTAGCTGAGTTAGAAAGAATAAATGAAACTGCCACAAAAGGTAGAAATAAATCACAAAGTGGGGGCCCTGGGGAGGTATCTGTAAAGAGAATGGTTGATTTTATTCTGACCGGAAGTCGTAAAAATAGACCCACGTATGATGACTTGACATTGACACAATGGGTGGCGGGGTTCGTTAGGTGTATCCAGGAGGAGAAGTGCTTGTATGTTAGATTATTTAGGCAATTTAATGGAGGATGCCTCTGACTTCTCCTGGGAATCCGCCAAAGCCTCACATGCTATTGTTTTGACCAATATGGAAGTAGATCGATTGCAATGGACGGATACTGACAAATTGGATCGGATCCGTAGGGCTCACGCCCAGAGGCATGTAGGTGTAGGTCAAAATTCAGCTGCTCGTCCTTCTTCGATTAAAAAATAAAAAAATGGTGGATCCAAAAATGGGCTCAATTGCAAATATTTCCAAGAAGGTACATGTAGATTTCCTAGTCATCATAGGTCTGCAGGCCAGTACTACAGACATGTATGTGAAAATTGTGAGGGACTTCATGTAACTCGTCTGTGCACCCAGAAAGCTGGGTCAAAAAACTGAGTAGCCACTGCAGCAATGCAGTGGGAGCCAGTGCTAGTTCAAATCATAAAATGTACAGTGATAGAATTTTTTACAATAGTAGTTTTGTAGATAGCAAACTATTGCAACCTTCTTATATTAGAAGTATATTGTCTGTTTGTAAATATGTTAAACCTAATGTGTCTTTTGCTGATGTTCTTAGACGAAAACAGAGTGTTCTTACTGAAAAAAAGCTTCAGAACTTGGGTAGAAAGAGTTGTGAGGTTAAAAATGCCAAAGGCAAAAATTATGTACACAGCGGTAGTGTATTAACCAACATGTTAGTTCACAAACGTGGAAAGGCTGTGATGCAAGACCAAAGTAGTGAAGGTAGATATAGTAAAGTAGTGCAAGGTGTTCAAAGTGCAGGCAAGCAGAACAGACCAGTTTCTGATGATATGAATAACCAGTTTATTCACGTGTACAGGTTTCAACCATTGGTGAGTCACATTGAAAGTAATATTGACAATAACTGTCAGTCTGTGGTAAAAAGTAACGTTGTGAAGCAAACTGAAAATGCTGGTACAGTTGTGTCTGTTCATTTGAAAGATGGCAAGGAAAACAAAGGTAAGAAAGTTTATAATGCACGTCATGTAGCTGTGGTAACTGAGGAGGAATTGGGGAGTACCAAATGTATCAAAACAAATGAAACCGATATTCAGGCTTCTAATGCTCATATCCCAGCCGTTGATTCGGAAATACAGCACTTGAGGAGTGCAAATCTTGCTTTGAATCGATTCAATGACAATAATGGGGAGGGTCGTACTGAAACCTGATCTCTCCGTAACAGTAGTGAGCTAGATAACAACCAGGAAAGCAGGACAGATAGTCGGAGTAATGGTGAAGACTTATGTGACAAATATGCACTTGAAATTCATGTTTCTTCTAAAAAGAATGATAGAATACAACTAGCAAGATCAGCACCTGATAATACAAAGTGCATTACTCAAAATAGGCCATTATTCGACTTCATACCTATTTATGGGCTAAAAAAGCCGGGTCTATGACTATAAAGATAATCCTGAATGCACTGACCTATTATGGTTGCATAGAAAACTCAGGGCTGATGGAAGGCACAATTTTGCTGGTTTACAAATCCCAATTTCTTCAAAATTAAATTATGAAAAATGGGCTCAATATCTAGTGGATTATTGGGACTGGCAGTTGCCCTTTCTTATAAAGTTCGGTTTCCCCTTAGACTTTGATAGGAATAGTGTTATAATTAATCAGGAAGTTAACCACAAAAGTGCACTCGATTATCCGGACCATGTGGAGACTTATTTACAGGAGGAAATCGATCATAAGGCAATATTGGGTCCTTATAAGGACAGTCCAATTGAAAATCTTCATATTAGTCCTTTCATGACTCGTGACAAACCAAATTCAATTAACAGAAGGGTCATCATTGATCTTAGTTGGCCCCATGGTGGGTCTGTTGATGCAGGAGTTCCCACTGACCGGTATTTAGGTACAGATTTTGTCCTTACCTATCCATCTGTCGACAATATTACTCAGGAAGTCCTGAAACTGGGTAGGGGTTGCAAAATCTTTAAGGTGGACATCAGTAGAGTGTTTAGGCATGTTCCCATTGATCCTGGGGATCTGGATCTCTTGGGCCTTCACTGGAAGGACTACTTTATCGATTTTTCGGTCCCCTTTGGGTTTAAACACGGTTCATCCATCTTTCAGAGTATTTCTGACACGGTACGCTTCATTATGAAACAGGAAGGCCACAGTATCTGGAATTATATTGACAATTTCCTGTGTGTTTCCCTGCCATCTAAGATCGATAATAGCTACAGTAGATTACAAGAATTACTATCAGAATTAGGCCTGACTGTCAGTGCCAAAAAATTAGTACCGCCTAGTACCCAAGTGGTATGCTTGGGTATTTTGGTTGACACCGTGGATTTATTAGTTTCAATACCTGAAGAAAAACTGCAGTTACTTAAAGATACATGTAAAAAATCCAGTAGTAAGCATGCTTGTACCAAGAGGGAGCTTCAGTCCCTGTTAGGTTTGTTGCTATATGTAGCAAAATGCATTAAATATGCCCGTTTTTTCCTTAATAGGATGCTCCAACTGTTGAGAGACAATGGCCATAGTAAATGCATTGTTATCACTGAAGAATTTAAACGCGATTTAAAGTGGTTTAATTCATTTCTTCCAGTATTCAATGGTGTTTCCTTCTTTAATTATACACCTAGTAAATTAATACATTTGGACGCATGTCCTTCAGGTTTAGGGGCTATTTTTGACAACCAGGTATATGCCCTTCCCTTGCCTGCCAGCTGGAGAAACCAAAATATTGCTTATACTGAATTAATTAATGTATTGGTAGCATTGAAGGTCTGGCATAGGGAGTGGGCTGGTTTGAGAGTGCTTATAAAGTGTGACAACCAGTCGGTAGTTTCAGTGTTAACCACTGGTAGAACTAGGGATAATGTCATGGCCAAATTTGTAAGGAATATCTACTTGTGGCTTAGTGCCTTCAATATTGATATTAAAGTGGTTCATGTACCTGGCAAACTAAACCCTGTTGCTGACCTCCTCTCTCGATGGTATGTTACTCATGATAATGTTAGGAAATTGCAAGAATTAGTATATCCTGTTAATTGGCTGACTGTTACACAAGAAGTATTGCATGTGGATGAATCTATTTGAATTTTTCCGGGAGGCCAGCCATTGGAGTGTAGATTGGCTCAGCTAGCAACATCCAGGCTGTCCCATGCATTTGCACAATCTACTAAGAAGGCCTACTCTTCCATGTTTAGGGTCTTTGCTGTTTTCATGTCCTGGGACATTCATCAGGTGACCGTACTTCAGTTACTCTGTTTTTTAGAATGTCTTCAGTACAATGGTGTCAAGGTCTCTCAAATGGCAAATTACCTTTCTGCAATCAAAACGAAGTTCATAATACTGGGCCTGGATGTTGTTTACTTTGCAGACACGTGGCTAAAGTACTATAAAAAAGCAGTGCAATTGCATTCTCCATTGCAAGTGAAATTAAAGAAAGTAATTGATATATCTTTGCTTCATAGCATTGTTCAACAATGTAACTACACCTATATGGAGCAGGTATTTAAAGCAGTGTACTTGGTTAGCTTTTATTCCTTCCTAAGACTTTCAAATCTGGTGCCTCATTCTGTGCAGCAGTTTTCTGCACTTAAACATTTGGCTAGAGGTGATGTGATTTTTCACCCAACCAAAGTGGTTATTTTGTTAAAATGGTCAAAAACAATGCAAAGTAACAATGATATTAAGCTTATTACCATTCCCCGTATTCCAAATTCCACTATCTGTCCAGTCATGGCTTTGTCCAACCTTTTGGCTATAACACCTAAAGGTTCAAATCTTCCCTTGTTCCAATTCAAGCTGTCTGGAACCTGGGTTCCCTTGACTGATAACAGGGTCAGGCGTCATTTCGCCTTGATCCTTGCTAAATTAAATCTGGCTGACTCAGGCTTCACCTTTCACACCTTGCAGCGTTCAGGTGCTACTTTTGCATTTAATAATGATGTCACTTTGCAAAATATTCAAAGACATGGCACCTGGACGTCGGACTGTGTGTGGAGGTATATCACTGATTCAGTGGACGCAGGTGAACAGGTGGCCAATATGTTTAGAACTAAGTTGAGTATGTCTTAGTCTACGTATACCTTTGGGTTTTGGGTGGAAACAGTTATACATTTTTAATAGTTTTAGAATTATTATGTACTCAGTCATTACTCCAATATTTTACTTATTAGTATCTTTTCATAGGGTCACCTTTCATAAGGCACCTATTCACTTTTCTAAATCATCCTTAGCTATTTACTTCTTGCTGAATTTCCTCCTCATTCTTTAGGTTAAGATTGCCTTAAATTGTGCCTCACGTAAAGTGACCCTATGTTCATATGGTCTTGACTTAATCTCATGATTTGTATATACATGTAGTATGGAAAGTGGTTAAAGACATAAATCATTAAATATTAAATAAAAATTTATTTCCGCATGCAGCTTGCCTTCTTATAATTTCATCTTATAGTAACTTACCTCTGGCCTGGTACTGAGGAACTGTAAATCATTGTTGAAAAACAAACTTACAAACGACAAGTGTGTTACTGACTTTTCCCCCTCACCAAGTGTTACAATGGAAAACTTTGATCATTCGGTTACAGGTTAAATCTATTTGATATCCTCAACAAAAACTCATCAAGTGACCGTTAATGCATCCCATAATTTTACTTATTGATCTCAGCAAATATTACATTGAGTCAAAATCTATTGATCCCATCTTGAATTTGCTTTGTTCACTAATGAGCTTTACCCAAAGTTGTCAGTATATAAAATATTGACAACATATATACAACGTTTTTCCTACAACAGAATTACAGGTGTAAATGCAAACATATTACAGGTATTACTGTGTAAAGTTTTATGTTACAAATAGCCAAATAAGAATTCTCAAATTTCTTTCAAATGCTTTCACCTTGTTGACCTCTACTTTGAACTTCCCAAATACAAATCTGGCTATTGAATATTGAACTATGTAGCGAAGTATATTTGAACAACATAAAATTAATATATTTGGCAAAAAAAGTTACTTATTTGATCACTTTACCAATATTGTTGGTGCAAACTTTGTGAAATGAAACAAATTATAGTATTTTGACCATCTATAAATGGAAGCCAGTATCCTGCAGATTTACCTTCCAAAGCAGCAAACTGCAGTTTCTAAGGTGAACCATACCAAAAACCAGAGTCCAAATTTCTATGATAAATGTCACCAACCACCAAGACAAAAGGGACCAAAGAAACTAAGGTGGATAAGCTTTTGAGAACAAATTACTTTTTAATTATGATCTGAATGTTGTCATGGAGGTACCAGATTGGGTGCCATCAGGTAACTCATTCCATATGATAGGTGCTTTATGAGAAAAACTATAGAGGAAATTATTCTTTGATTGGGGGAGAGATGGAGAAAAAGTAGCCAGTAGAAACAATCTGTCAGACATGCTTCGTCTGGTATTGTAAGAAAAATATACATAGTTAAATATTAGCCAAGATATTTATGATAGCCCATGTAAATTTATTTATACACTAGTGTAGCTGTTTTGAAAATGGAGCAATTTTCAGTGTAAAATGCACAGAGATCAAGATAGATATTGAGAAAGAACTTCAAGAATAAAATACAGTCTTTTAGCAGATGCAATGTTTATTAGGTTGTTCAATAATTAGCAATTAAATTAACCATATCATGTATGTCAAAACAGTAATGACTACAACTGTCATATTTATAACAGTAATTTATTCTTTTAATATATAGATTTGTCTTTTCATTATAGCCAGTTGTGCTGTACCACTCTGATGCCACAGAACTACTGTAGTGAAAAACATAAACAGATAAACAAACATATAAAGCGATAGCTTATCAAAAAAATATATATTGAACCATTTAGTTGAACATACATACATTGATGATTTATTTTGAGGTCAAAAGTTAAATAAAATTAATGCTGTACACAGTGAAATAATACTTTAAGGAAAATTATGGCATCTTTTCTTCTTCCAGAGCAATATCATCTATAATTATCCATCGTTATTTATTTATCTTCATTTATTTATTTCCTATTAATTTATACTCAAGACCCTTATGCCCCTGTTCCACCAAAGGATTAAGCCCCGATCCTGTCGGCAACCCTTAATTGTGGACAGTCTGTGAAAAAAAAGGTAAAATGGGCGGGAATACTGAATACGGTATTGAAGTCTGGGATTAAGTACAGATCGTCCTCAGGAAGTCTCAGGAGGCCCCAGGCATCCCCAGACAATCCCCGACTGGTCTGGGACTAAGAATCAACAAAGCCAGTTTTCTGGTCAGTTTCAACCACAATCCTGTCGTACACATACCGACTGTGTCCCAGGACGCCTCAGGCCTCCTGGGACTAAGCCCCAACTAACACCCAATTAAGTCCCGGCGTCCTCAGGCATCCTCAAGCCTCCTCAGTCTTCCCCAGACCAGGATCGCCGATTCTTGTTTTGCAAAGAAGCTGGATTTTCTGGGTATATATATATATATATAATCCGCAATCTAATTATCATTGCTTTTCTAGGAACACAGCAGGATGCCCCCTTTTAATGGAAGACAGCTTCAACAACAACTTAGGGCTTTTTTAGTTTTTATTCAGTTACATATAATGATGTATTTCCTATTTCTACGTCGACCACAGCAACCACCACTACCAGCACCACCACCAGCACCCATACAGAGACCTAGAAGAAGGCACAATGGCTACTACAGAGAGAGGAGAGTGGGCCTACCACAACATTATGGTTGAACTGTATGCCACAGACATTCCAGGATTCACCAACTACATTAGGATGACCCCAGAATTCTTTGAAATGATAAAGACCAGACTGGAACCACGTCTAGCCAGGCAGGCCACCAACTACAGAGCTCCAATCAGTGTTGGGGAGAAGTTAGCCCTCACTATCAGATATCTGGCCACTGGAGAGTCCTACACATCATTATCCTGTCAGTTCAGGGTTGGAAGATCCACCATTTCCAAGTTTTTACCAGAGATCTGCAGGGCCATACAGGATGAGTTCACCAGAGGGTACCTCAGATGTCCTACTTCTCCAGATGAGTGGAAAGAACTGGAGAGGGAATTCAGGATCAGGTGGAATGTTCCACATGCCCTGGGAGCCCTTGATGGAAAGCATGTGGCCCTGAAGAAACCCAAGAACACTGGAGCCCTGTGCCACAACGACAAGGGGTTCTTTTCCGTAGTGATGTTGGCCCTGGTAGATGGGCAGTACAAGTTCAGATGGGTGGATGCTGGGACAGTTGGATCTTGCTCAGATGCCCAGATATTTAATGCCTCTCAGCTGAAGAGGAGGATTGAAGATGGCAGGATAGGCTTTCCTGACCCAGCACCTATAACCCAGGGTGGTCGAGATGTCCCCTACTTCATTCTGGCAGATGATGCCTTTGCCCTGAACCCCTGGCTCATGAAACCCTATGGCAGAGGGATGTTAACCAGAGAGGAAAGGATTGCCAATTACAGAATATCAAGGGGCAGGCGAGTTGTTGAAAATGCTTTTGGCATCCTGGTCTCAAGATTCAGAGTGATGTTGACCACTATTGAACTCCCTCCAGCAACAGTCAGGGAAGTGGGCATGATTGGTGTGGTTCTGCACAACATACTGAGAAGCCAGTATCAAGGTCAACATGGTGGTCAAGAGCCTGGAGATGGTGATGATGATGATGATGTGCCTGGTGATTGTCGACTGATTGGTGGTGCTGCTGGTGGTGGTCCAGAAACCCTGGTAGAGAAGCCAAAAGACAGAGGGATTACCTCAAGGACTACTTTAATAATGAGGGAGCAGTGGCCTGGCAAGATGGCAGAATATAACTCCTGCTGCAGCAAACAGTCCTTTTCAGGACTAATAATCAGTCCTTTTCAGGACTACCAAATATTCCAAAAACAATTAATAAGCTGTGGTTCTTACAAATATCACAACCATTTCTCAACATAAGTAACCCACCCGACAAACAGACAAACACAATACCCAACAGAAGTCACCCAACTGACAAACAGACAAACACAATGCCCAACAGAAGTCACTGAACTGACAAACAGACAAAACCAGTGCTAAACAATATTCTCAAAAACAAGACACAAACCCAAACATAAATTGCTAAATAGAATAAATATTGCATATAATATGAAAGCTACATCCTCATTTTACTTAATTTGGGATTTATTTTGGAAATTAAATTCTTCTACTCCACTTGACAAATATTTATGGGATATAACCACCAAACTGGTTTTAATAATGGGGTATTATGCTTGCAAAATAGTTTGTCAGTTTTTTGGTTGGTGGTTATGTTTGGTATTGGGTTTGTCTGTCAGTTGGGGGTTATGTTTGGTATTGGGTTTGTGTGTTTGTGGGTTTGTAAGTATGTGATAATGCCTTGTAACTCTAGGGAACGTGCAAGTGTTGGACTTTTCAATTACAGATTTTAAACTATCCCATGGATTTTCATCTAAAAATGGGCTTTGTTGTTATGTGTGGTACCATGGGTTATTTATTTCATGTTTGGGGTGGTGTAAGTGTTGGGCTTTTTTTTTCTTGTGATAGGTATTTGTACTGGTTTTTTTTGTTTTGGGAGGGGAATTGGAATAACTTGCAGCTGAATAATTGTTTTTGGAAGATTTGGTGGCCCTGAAAAGGGCCTGGCAGGTCAAAGACCCGCCCTGACTGGATGGCTACTGAGGAGGCTGCTGCTGCTGTTGAGGCGGTGCTGAAGTGGTGATAGTAAAGAGCTGCTGCTGCGGTTGTTGCGGCTGTGGCTGCTCGACGATCTGTGTTGATGTCAGATCAGGTAGCTGGCTTAAAATTCCACTCAGGTTATGTCTGCTCCCTTCGTCCTGTACAGTTAGGACAGATGCTGAAGCAAATGGGGCTTGGTGTATAGTAGATAAAACTGCTGCCAGCTGCTGCTTGAGTGGAACTAGATGCCTGTTGAGTGGTTGGTGGCAGTGTCCCGACCCTCTGCGACTCCGTGGTAATAGTGGCTGATCTTCTGGGCAATTGCTGACGTCTACGGTTGCTCTTAATACTTTCGATGTCTCTGAATATCTTGCCCTTTAATTCTTCAAATTCTTCTTGAGTCATCTTTTCGGCCTCTGATGCCACGTAGTCGAAGAAGGGCTGCCTGTCAGACTCAGAAAACCTGAGATAAGTGTCCTCATCTGCTCAAAATGTTTGAGAATTTTGGAGTCTGTTGTTGACACGGGTGTAGATGTAATGACGGACTGACTCCTCTCTCTCAGGACACTTGACTCGAGGTATTTGGACTGGCCTCAAAACCTGAACTTCTGTTGGCCCCCTTTCTTCTGATATGGGTTTTAAAAAACCCATCTGTTGGTAGACCCAGGACTGTCTCTTGGTCATCTCCCTCGGGGCTTGGCCAGATTGGAGCTTAGACAGCTTGCCATAACGCATTCGCTGGGACTCGAACCAACGTCTCACATCAAAGGGCTAGAGCTTGAGTTCTGCAGATATTTCTGCCCAGAGAGCCTCTCTTCTGGTCCTGTCATGGAAACGTGAATGTTCCTTGTCATACAGTTCAGGGTGCAGCTTTACAAATTCCACAATGGAAACTTCCTGACTGTCTGTAAAAGTGGCACACACTCTGGCTCTCTTGGCTGAAGAATGGCACTCCGGATCTCCTTCACACCTCTCTTCTTCTTCTGCTACAGTTTCCCCAATAGCTGGACCTTCCTCAATCTCCTCCTCCTCTCTCCTCTCAGTTCCTTCTTCTGTAATAACTTCACTCCTCTCCTCTACTTCACTTTCCTTCTCCCTCTCATCCATCTTTTTCCTTCCTCTCTTCCCTCCTTTGTCTTTCCTTATAATCCAGTCGACAAAATAATAAAAAAATAGTAAAATGTGTCTCCTAACTGTGAAATTTGCCCTGAAGCTCAAGTATATGATATATAAAATAAAAACTGAAAACCCCTACAAATCAGTGACACACGTCTCTCAGTAGCCAACCAGTCAGTAACAATGAGAATCTGTGCGCGGTCTCTTATATAGTCTCAGACTCCCTCATTGCCTCGTTTTAATTTCCAACGCGCGGAAAATAGTCGGTTCTTAATCGGAGCTTAGTTCCATGCCTCCTGGGGCGTCCTCAGACCGTCGCAGACTAAATTTGTGTTGTCCCAGGTGGCCTGAGGATGCCGGCTTGGATCAGTTAGGGTCAGTTTCCCTTAGTCGGGGCTTAGTCCCAGACCTTGATTTTTGGGTCGCAGGACACCTGGGACGGTCTGAGGCGTCGTGGTACTAATGAAACCGATTCCCTTTCACACGCATGAAAGTTCAAAGATCTGTAATGAGTCGGGGACTGGCAAACAGGCTTCCTGGGACTAAGCTACGGAGGCCTGGGACTAAGGGTCACAGGACGCCTGGAACAACATAGGACTGTGTAAATTTGGGTCTGAGGAGGCCTGAGGAAGCCTGGGACTGGACATTTTGTTGATGGCGGGAAATAAGAATCGGTTTGAGTCATGAGAAATACCAAACATGTTTGATTTCTCTCACGGCCACAACCGACAACAGCCGACCCTTACAGGACGCCTGGGACTAAGCAAATATTTGAACCCGACTCCCAAATCCCTTAATCGGGAAGCTTACTCCTGTGGTGGAACACCCACATTACATCAAGAAGAAAAACTTTTAGCTTAAGAAATTTGAAAAGGAGGAAAAATGGTAGATTCTACAATAGAAGTGTAATGTTTCAATCTGAAGAAAAAAACTTTAATAATGAAGTTAATTTCATTCAGCTCCAACTTGCTATACTTCTAACTATGGTACTTCTAATTCTAATAGTACTTTTATAGCGCTTAATCTCTATCTAATGATAGACTCTAAAGCGCAGAAAGCCAAAATCAGAGATCGTAATCATTAAATCAGGGACATTGCAGGGGTCGACACCACGGAGAAGACAAAATGAAAACTAGGGATAATCTAGGGTGGGTAAGCTTTTTCAAAGAGGTAAGTTTTCAACTTTTTCCTGAATGAGGAGAGAGATTTAGCTGAGCGTACATCATCAGGGAGATTATTCCAAATCCTAGGGGCATCATATGCAAAGCTTAGGCCAAAATGCTTTTTAGACATATATTGAAGCACAATGTGGGACCTGAAGCAGGACACCATCAGAGTGACTTCTACGTGTTCTGTACACACTATGTCTGGGTTTAAGGAAAGGTTCAAAGTATTTTGGATGGCCACTATGTAGAAACTTGTACACCAATAGGGCTGTCTTGAAGACAGAGCAATGCAAGACAGGCAACCAATGAAGACTCTTTCTTACAGGAGTGATATGTGAGTACTTGGTGGTATTAGCCACAATTCGTGCAAGACTGTTCTGAACACATTGGAGCCTCCGAATGTCTAGAGCAGAGAGGCCTCTAAACAAGGAGTCCCTGATTTTACTAATTTTTTCCGAGAAAAAAGTGACAAAACGATTGGCAAGGTCTATCTGAGAGGTATGGGAGGGGAGTACCTTCTCAGGAACAGAGTGCAGGACTGAGCATAGGATCTGCCACAGTTTCTTTGAATCGTGAGCATTGTCACTGATGAGGTTCCTGTAGTATTTGGACTTATCCCTATTGATTAGGGCATTGCACCTCACAATCTGTTTACGGAGTCTAGCCCTATTTTGTGGAGACTTGTCTTTCCTCCAGAACCGTTCAAATTGACGCCTGACTGTTTTGGCCTGCAAGTACGTGTCTGATAGCCAACCTGCAGCCCCTTTGGTAAAGGTTTGAGTGACCAGAGGAGCGTGTTTGTTGAGCAGGTCACTCAGATCCCTTGTGTATTGGTCATGAAGTGCACTAACGGTACTGCCAGGACTTGCAACAAATGAACACTTTGCGAGATCACACTTCAGACTCTGCATGTTTATCTTATGATACCTACAAAAGGTAATTGTGTTTGACTTGGGTGCAATGGGACTGACAAAATCAAGCTGACCATGAACAATGGCGTGATCAGAAAAGAATCCACCGACTCAGACGTTGGAAACAACCTTCGGCTCAGTGGGTGCAAGGACAAGGTCGAGGATGTGACCATGTAGGTGGGTAGGTGAGTGCACATGCTGTGCAATATTGCATGAGTCAAGACAATCAAAAATTTGGTGCTGTCACTGGAACTTGTGTCAACATGAATGTTGAAGTCCCCACACATAAGAAATGAGGAGCTTACAGAGGAGAGATACTCAAAAAGGTTTAGAAATTGGTCCAAAAATTCATCTGAACATGAGCCTGGAGGTCAGTAAACACATGCTATCGTAAAAGGACTAGTAGATGAGCCAATGTCAATAACTAAGTTTTCGAATGATGTATATGTAGGACTATCAAGAATTTTGAATTTGATATTTTCAATGACAAAAAAGCCAACCCCACCACCGAGGCCGTGAGGACGGGGTCTATGACACAATGTAAAACCAACAGGAGTGATTGAGCGGAGAAAACTGTCATTATCAGATGGACGAATGTGAGTTTCAGTCATGGCCAATATACTGATAGAGTCTGTAGTCATGATGTCTAAAATGCTGGGTCCCTTGTTTCTGACTGATCGACAGTGGACAACGCCGAATGAAATAGGACCTGGGTTTAGAGAAATATCACCACACAGTAGGAGCAAAATTGACAGACCTCTAAACTTCATTGAACAAGGAAAGTGATGTACATTTCTGCTACAGCTTGCCTGCCTAAAGGATCTTGGGAGGACGCTAGAGTCTTGAGTTGTCTCTGAGACAAACAGCTCAGTGCCTATGCGCGAGACATTCACAAGGAAAAGCAACAAAAGGGCAAGACAACAAGGGGCATACATCTTTGAGCACAAGGAATAGTAATACTCCAGTATCCTTAAGCTGTGAAAAAAAGGGGACTGTAGGGAGTCTGACCAATTAAAATCCTTACAGCTCAATCATCCCAGCATCAAGCCGTCGCGTAGTTCGTCCCGTGGGCAACTCACGGGCACCCTATACTCCCCACTAAGCCAGCTGAAAAACTTAAATTTCTAAGCAAAAGTATACACCCTAAAAGCTAAAAGGGGGCCTATAAGCTGACAAATGAAGTAAAAGCAAACTGGAGTATAGTAATTTTACAATAAAATTCACAAGAAGTTTAAACAACAAGGGGAAACCACGAACAAAACATATGAGAGATGACAGTTAATGAAAAATAGCCACTGAACACAGTGGAGAGGAAAAATCAAGGGCCGATAACTCCCGCTAAATGGGCGATAATACCCGCATGTTAGGTAAAACTACCAAACCACTACAAAATGGGGTAAAAAACTGGAGAAAAAGGGGGATATACACAGTAAATAGCCAGATAGTTATATTTTACAAAAAGAGTGGGTAAAAACAGAGAGATTTAGCCGAAAACGATCTCATTTTTATTCTAATTTTGAAAAAGCATCTCCGCGGTGGCTATCCTAACGATATTTTATACTTGACATGGTACAAAACAGGTTCTTGATATTGTGTACTTGATAATATCTACAACAGCATACATTTGATTGGCATATTTCACATGAGTCTTAGAAAGTCAGCTGAACTTTTAAGAACTTCTGATTTTGTTTGATCTTGTAGTGCATCTCACTGTTGCATACACATATCTTTCAAAATATTTACTGCGATCAACTGCAATTTACCAATAATTTGTAGTGTATATGTTTACAAAAGCACAAATTATGAGTATATTTAGAATCATTTTTAATAAACAATTATGTAATTTCAACTAGAAATCAGTCCTTCAACTTTTCACTTTTATTTCCTTATTTGGTTTGAGAAAATGCGTAAGTTTTACTGATGTCAATGAAATATTAACAAACATTCCAACTCTCATTTTGTGCAAAGATAAGGTTTGTACAATGATACTGCGCAAAGCAGTAGTCATCATTACATGGAGGTTGTGTGATTTCTGGATTCGATTAGTTTGTATATTACCATGGTAGCAAGAAAATTTTTGCACAGATACAATGCTTATTATTATGTTTTTAAAGTTTTATCATTTACATTAGTGTAGCATAAAAATAACTTTCTGAATGCTCTTGTTTCTATTATTAATGTTTTATTCACTCTGCTTTGTACATTTTATATGAATACTTGATTTCATAAAATTACTTACATCATCATCAGCATCATCATCAGGGCATTCCTCCGCACAAGCATTAAGCACCAGGTGTTTCACAACCACATTCTTACATTCAGCACAGTCAGTACTAAGCTCAAAGGTTATGCTGAGTAGTGAGAAAGGTCCAAAGTTTGACATTATAATTTTCTTAGTGCCACATTTGTTGAATACTTCTTGCTAAGAATTAAAAATACAAAGTTTAAGACCAATCACTTACCATCTACATTCATCTACTAACCCTGTCTTTTAATACACCGTAATTATTGAAATTAAAAATAAAGAATTTAACATATTTATTCTCATTTCAATCTTTTTTAGGATCTCTGTTTAGTGCTGACTCAATATCTACACTTAAACGTCATTTGTGTGTCATGAAATACAAGCCCAGGTCACAATGAATTATGTGTGCATACAACCAAACAAAGAATTAAACAGACAGTATCACAACAAGCTTTTTGGCGTGTAGAGTGTGAGAATAATATATTTGAGGATTCTTTCAAATGAACTAGGCATCATTGCTATCAAAACATCACTTTGAATACTTGACATATTATTGTGACATATTTAATTACACAGTAATATTATTGTTAAAATAGTCCCTAAAAGTGTCAAAATATGATTACTTACATTGCTTGACCTAGATCAACCAAAAACTTAGTATTGATAGTTAAGTACCTAACACAAATCTAAATCCAGATAATTTTAAGTTGGAATAACAGAAGGAATTTAAGCCCATCAACAAGAATTTTGCCTTTGATAAATCCTACAAAACTACAGCCTAATTTCAAATAAATGCAGTGAGAACAACCAACTCGTGTTTATATTTTTGTGCAGAAAGTATAAAAAGCTGTGTCAAATGTGTAAATTCCAAAAGTTAAACTGTGTTTGGAATTGTCAATTTAACACTACACTATTTCCAGAAATTCGAATCAACGAAAAAAAAGGATATAACTTAATTTCATTACTTCATTTCATTACATTCTGCTACCATACATCTATATGCCTGTCCCTCTTGTTGAGTTGTCAGTGACACCAATTTTGTTTTCCTTGTGAAGTTATTCAACTTCCTGTCACTCAGTGGTCTTGTGGGTTAGCAGGTTTGTCATCTAATCAGTTTGCCACCTCTGTGTGATTTCGACTCCCACAAGTGACAATGCCACTGTGGCCTAGCGGGTAACACACTTGTCTAGGAACTTAGAGGACGTGGGTTCAATCCCAGGTACAGGCAGATACATAGTGGCTCGGATGACCACTTAAAATGGCGGTCCTCTGTCATTGGGTCCTATCCCCAGTGGCAGGTTAAAGAACCTCAAGGACGTTGATAAATGGTCATTCTTGAGCCTCTATCTTCCAGTTAGGGGAAAGTCAGTTACTTGTGAGTTGGGGCTGTACCTGTACAGTCGGATTGGTTAAATAGCGCTTTGAGTCCTGTAGTATATGGAGATATTGCACTGAGTATAAATACATAATAATAATAATAAATAATGCTAAGGAACTGTTCAAATATGACTCTGGCTGTTGAACAGGACATAAACACACTAACTTTGTAAAGTTTAACTAGCTGTTACCCAGATAAGTGTTCCCAGTTCAATCACATGTGTCTAATAATCTGTCCAACACTTCAATAATTCCATGGTTTTGGTGTAATTTCCAATAAAAATACAAAACATCCTACCCTGTAACTGCGACTTGAAAGTCCCATCCTCCTTACACATGTGGTGTTGCCAGTGATTGGGTCTATTCCCGTCTCAGGTTGAGCCGACACTGACTTGGTGTTAAATTTCAGACCCTTGACACATTTGGTATGCACAACCAATTTCTTTTGCTTAAATTGCAATGGGACATTAACTGAGCATGCAGCATGCCATCTGGTACATTTTGCTGTAAAGGCGATATATCATGGTTAAAGCACATAGCTCATTTAAAATATTTTTTTAACATTATCTTGTGTACGATTTCAGATTTCTGAAGACTATAAGAGTTTATGTTATTTTCATTTACCATAGAAATTCAGATTATATGTTTAATAATGGATGACAAATACCTTTAATTATGGCGGTGACATTTGCCATGTCTGGGCCAACAAATTCAGCATGTGATCCTCTTAACATGTCCTCAACGCCTGGGGTCTCAGAATACAACTCAAAATAATTAGTTCTAGAAATCTGTAACCTTTCTTTGGCTGGTAACTCATTTGGGCAGTCCCCAAATACACCTGTGCATTTACAAAAAAATGAATCAATATTTACTTCCTAACAGTTGATGCTCATGCCCCTAGAGATCAATGTTCTTTTATTATCTTGAGATGACTTGTTAATTTTTTGGGGGGGTCTCCTGGGCTGGGATTCACAAAAGGTCTTAAGTCTTAGGCAATTTTTTTGCTTAGACCCGTCTTCAACTTATGACTTTTGTCTTAGCTAAGATTTTTCTTAAATTGGGATTCACAAAAAGTGCTTAGCAAAATCTTAACTGAGACAAAATTTGTGCAAAAAGTCATAACTACTTTGAATTCAAATTAACAAATTTTAGTAAAACAAAAACCTTTTTCATCGATAAACACACCAAACATTCTCTTCAAAATTATAAAATGGATTTGTTACTTTTTTTTGTAAAATTATGTGAAAATAGTAGTCTTTGTGTTTTATTGTGAGTCAGCCATTTTTATAACAATATTTTACCACAAGAAGGTAAAATGTGGAAATTTATAGGTAATTAAATTATGTAAATTTCTATTACAATCCACAGAAATTACTTTTATATGAAGTATAGATCCCCATAGTATATATTTTGTTGGCATAACAAAGGGTAAAATGTAAATACATGCAATGGAATATTTTAAAAATGACTTACGTCTGCCCTGTAGTGGTCTTAAAGGTATGACAAAATCTAAGACACATTTTTGTCTAAGACCTTTTGTGAATCCCATTTGGTCTAAGCAAAAAAAGTCTTAACTTTATGACAAAATTCTTGCACAGTTACCACTTTTCTCTTAAAGTTCTGACAATTTTTTTTCTAAGATCTTTTGTGAATCCCGGCCCAGACTTGCATGAATTGGATAATACTATAGTGACCTGCTGACTTTACAGCTCCCATATGCAGATTTTAACACTTTTCTACATTGCTCCAACAGCTTGCCACAGGGTAGACAAAGTCTGAGACAAAGTTTCTGTTACGTATAGGCATTGGGTATATGGAACCCCTCAAACTTTTTCTTGCATGTACTTTTAAATATTTTAATATTACAGTGTATTTATGAAGTAATTAATCCTGTTAGATGTAGTTAATGCAAGTAATAGCAGTTTGTGGTTACCATATCCTGTACTGGTTTATATTTGTTATGCACTGTGATGACCTGTGCATGTGCTCTAACAAAGGCAATTAAAACAGTCTTTGTGTGTATGTCAAACATACAACATGTGTTAAAATCTATTCTTTAATAATATACTTTAATTCTAAAAGCTTTGTGTTTTAATCCATATTCACAAACAAATCCACTCAAAGATTTTGGTTCTGCTCATAGATGTATTAAGCATAAACATAGAAAACTGAAAGGTTGTCTACTGTGGTTTAAGTCTACTTAAATATTTTGAGGAATACTATGTTTTCAATACTGAATGCGAGTCTTTTGCTGACTTGAGGATACAGCCTGTTGAAAACATTTGTCTGCAGACATATACACATTAATAGCATTGATACAGTGAAGTAGATGAATGTATTGTATGAAAAGGTGGGTCACAGGAGTTATTTGTAATTTCCAATACCCTGGTCACGCATGTTATATTCCTGGTAGTTAAACATGGCTGGATAATGAAACCAAGCTACATAAATAAATCACAGTAGGTGAGGACACAATGATCTGATACAGATAAATTACAGAACAGACTATATAAAGATATTGTAGTAATGTTACATCAAAGATATACTTATAACACAGAAATGACATGGACAGTACATGGAGGAAAGACAAGCTAAGCAAAATGTCTCTTAAAAACACACAACCCAGTAGTTTAACTGCAGCATAGCATATTGAAGCTATTCGCAATGTGTGTATAAGCCAAGCTTATGTTTTCTCTATAAATTTAGTTTCTTTCAAATTAATACAATTGAAGTGTAAATGGATGTGATGACACAAGTTTCCCACATTTTACGAAAATAAACATTCTATGGATAAAATAACTACTTATTTGGGTTCCAAAACTTGGAAATAACTGGTTCTGCCATATCCAATTGTAACTATACTGGCAACTATATTTTCATTTAGATTATGTTCTCAAGTATTTGGCAGTGTACAGTTTGTACTTGATTTAATACCAGTTCTTTATTATCTTTGAGTATGGTTCAATGAGTCATGTGCTTTTTGAGGGGATACAATAATTCCAATATTAAAAACAACAACAAAAATGCTAAATTGCTCTCAATTTTAATACACTCTCCAAAGAAGCAGACATCAAACAATTTGTCAAATAGACAGCATGTAATCAGACCCCAAGGACTAATTGATTGAACCTTTTAATTTATTTTACATACAGACAGGGTAATATTTCTTAGCAGACCATAATTACTATGGGTGTAGATGAATATTGTAATATTTCTGCTCATATTGTCATCTCCATTAAAACCTTTCACCAATGAAGATGACAATATCAAATAGATGAGTAGCATAAGTATCATATTTAGGCCAGATATAGCTTGTGGTTAAGGAAAAAAATGTTTTGTAGATGCCATGTCAGAATTTTTCATTAGTCTTTGTCAAATTATCGTCTTTCTGCTTGGCTTTGTGAGCCATCACTGCAATATTGTTCAAAAGACATGCCATTTTCTAACCTTTTGATCAGCACTAGGCCTCATGGTAGTTTGTGCAAAACCTTGACCTTTAATTCAGTTGGTGCTTGCCTCTGTAATTGTGGTGATTAAAATCTATTTCATAAAACTTTCATATTAAATTATTGGTTTGCCCTTATGAAGACTTAGATCCTGAAAAGGAATAAAAAAGCCACTTAGAATGAAATTTACATCTGGCATTTAAAATTTAATCTAATTGAAAAATGGCAAGTCACTGTTTTAACATTTTATTTAAATTTAATTTTGTTACGGCAAAATAAGAAAAACTAATATGTGCATAATGCATTTTATAGCGCAAACATATATTGCTTCTAGTATAAGTAATATTATAATGTGTTTGTCTAACACTCTTGTAAAGTATAGAAGTATGATGTATGATTTAGTATATAATTTGCACTTCCTAGCATAAATCAAATACAAAATGTATTACTATTTTATGTTCACAGGAAATATTATTGCCATAAATATTGGAATAAGTGGTTATGATTATGGACGTAAATGAGATATGAAATTTTAAATATTTGAAATCATATATTTGAATAATAAAATACAGTCTAATTCAAGAAAAACACAATATAGTTAAGTTCATTTTCTATGCACTTTTGATAAAGTTTACAAAAAGATAAAAGCTGATATACATTCAAACTCCATTTGATATGTACTCACTTTGAAAAGCCACAACATTCATCAGCAGGAATTTTAGCATGTTTACTTTTATGATCTTTCCCTTGTTATTCTATCTGTCTTTCTGAGGTTAATGATATGGCATCCAACAGAATATCATTTATGTACATTTATAATATTTCAACCACAAGAGGTATTAAATTCCCTTGGTTAATAGATATGATATCAAATAAATAGCTATAATCAATTTTTATGCTTCATTGTGTGATGGTAATGGCTCAGTTTTCATTTTTACTCTTAAATGGGCTATAAACCACATTTAAGTTATTGTAACTATCATTTTAGCATCATCCTGTGTCAGACTTAATTGCATAATTTAATGTTGAATTAAAAATTAGAACATTCAAATGGTATAATTAGGTAACATCCATTGTTTCAATTGAATAAATCTTAAATGTGAATATTTCAGGTAGTTTAAAATAAAGTAAGAATAAAATTCAGCTCTGGATGAAGTAACTGATAAATATAATAGTACATCAACAAATATTATACATATCTTATTATTTTGATGAATTTGTAATGCATAATTTTGACACAAATACTTTACCTGTCCCATCCCTGACTATTGACCTGGGGCCGGTTTCATGAACAGACTTAAGCCTTGAGTCAGACTCAAAAGTTGAGACTTTGTCTCAAATTTTGGAAATATTTTGCTGAGTCTGTGAACTCAGACTCAATGCATTTCACAAACAAGCTCAACTTGAGACCTGGCTCAGTCACAGGCTCAAATTTGAGCCCATGAAGGAGGTGTCTCAAATTTGAGTCCAAGCTTTAATGCCAAAAAAACACATACATAAAGCAATACAATTTGTTCCAAAATGAAATTGATAAATCTTGAAATCTTCTATTTTCATTTTATTTTGTAATTACAGCCACATATTCAATATTTACTAATAACAAAAGTCAATAGAATTGACATGCTTTATAGGCTATTATCAAGTGACATGCCTCAAGGGTGGACTCAAAGCCAGACTCAACCTCAGTTGAGTCTCAATCTTATGGATCACTTAGAATAATATATTATCATATAATTTGTTTGTATTATGAGTATTAAAGATATTTAAAATGATAATAATTATGAAATATAACTTTTTAAACTAAAAATAAGCCCACTAAATATATGAAATGAGATTAAAAAGTTGAGACCATAACTTGAGACTGGTCTCAGCTGATCCACCCTTTGTGAAATCCATTTGAGCCAAAAACTCAGCCGAGACAAAAGTCTCAGATTTGAGACCCTGACTCAGCCTTGAGTCTGGCTCAGTTTGAGACTTTTCATGAAACCGGCCCCAGGAAATAAAACACGAACTTTCAGAATTTTGACCCTTATACTTTTTCCTTTGGAATATGGAAGAGAAAACACCTTAATCTCATAGCAATAATCTGTGAACCGTCCTAATAATGTAAGGGAAAGATTATGATCAGATAATAGAAGGTTCTTTAAAGGGGCTGTAGTACAAAGTGTACTAGTCCTCACATATGATAGACAAAGATAAACAGTATCTCAAATCCCAACAGTAAACCATTCTCTCTCCAGTGTTAATATAAATATTTTTAATTTTGTGGTAAATCTGAGCCACTTCCATACATTACAGCAAGCAGCCGCCATTACTGATGGATGTGCATTCAGTACTTACTGTGTAAAGTAATGTAGTTGTGTTGAAATACAAAATATATTATCATCACTTACATGGAAAAACCTATAGTTCTGACTTTGACATATGTGCATATATAGTCAACACTTGTGACTAAATATCATTCAGGGTGAGTATATTAATTGTTACTTTATAAGTGAATATATAAGAAGATGAATAAATTATATTAGCTAGCACATATTCACGAAATGTGATTTCCTATGCACTGTTTCTCAAGGTCTAAAGATGATGTTTATATTAAATTTATGTGCCTAACAAAAACTCCAATCAAATGTGTAAATAACAAAAGTGATATTTTTATTTGTATTATCAGTGTATATTAATTTGTATACTCATGAACTTTACAATTAACTCTTATTGTGGAGAAGTTCCAATCTGTATTTTATTTGATAGTTTAATTGCAACTAGTTCTTGTACTGTTTCTTTGACTATGTGAAATCATTTATCTGCTCACTTTAAATGAATCTCCTTTTATCATGATAACAAATTGCAAAGAAATAGTGTACAAAATTTTTTACATTGAGTAAAGGCAGGGAGCTAGGTGTGATAAAAATATCACAGTCATGGTAAAATTTGTTTCAGAACTCTGAATTTGTTTGTCTTTTTGGATACACATTTGAAGCCAAAATCACTAGTAATGATATGATTGAACTATATTCAGTGAGTATTTTATGACACTGAATGGAAGAACAAACATATCAGGTATTGCAGAGGTGAATTGAGTACAACGGATTATGATCAAATCTTTTAAAAATTAAAAGCCATATTTATTAGACATCAAAATGGAAATATTTTAAGAAAAAAATTCAAATCTTCAGTTAAATGTGTGTTTGTACATACTGTAAGAAATGGTTTAGCCATACATAGTAGAATATGAACCAAGTTTATAATTTTTTGTGTAACATTATATTTAACCAATGAAGTGCAGCATAACTTCGAAATCTTAAAAATAATGTGTGGTTTAATTAATTCAGGAGTAACATTTTCTTCCTCACTACTAGAATTGGTATCAAAAAGCCTAATAATAATGATTAAGATTTATTTCGATTTATTTATTTCTTAACCTACTTGACCTCTTAACCTCTGCTTGCAACCTACATTGAATTTGTTTTATCAAAGTTTTAGTGGTTTATATTATGTCTATGTGTATACCATTATGAGATGTATGCATTGTCAGAAATTTGCATGTGTGTTGTGATATACCATTACTACACATATCACATAGAATACATGTTTGAAAGTGCCATTTATTCACATATGTAATGAAGTTTGTTTATTGCTGTTACCATTCATTCACATGTCCAAATGAATATCAAATTTGAGGTATCATTATCACACATGTGTAAAGTATTTTTATACACTAACTGCACAAGTGTGATAACTTGATTTGTTGATATTTGATAGTTATAGGTATTTTCGTGAAAATGTTCATAGTGACTATTTTTGAATAGTTGTTATTTATTGTCTGCTTTCTGCATGTACTGAGCCGTTATGTCTAAACTAAGTGCAGACTACAATTTGCGATCTAGCAAAGCAGATCAATTGCAGTTTCTGGTACAATTACAGCTTTCAGATAACCCAGAATTTTTATCCAAACTAGTAAGCTCTAGACAGCAATCTAAATTCTGTCCAGAAAAAGAATTCAACACGGACACATTAGGATTGAATTTGAACTGTGGTGATAAATTTAGGGAACAGGATATCAAATGAATGGAGGAGAAAGTTGATCAGGGTATCATCGGTTCAAAAGACAAAGTTACCAGGGATAGCATTTCACAGCAGATGAAAAACATACAGATACTGGCACATTAGTCAAAGACTAATATCCAAAAAGAATACAGATCCCACTAAAAATTAAAAAAAAAACTAGAAAAGTAAAATTTCAAAGAGCACTGCTCACAGGACTGAACCAATGCAGGACAGTTCAGGTTTAACCAGCTCGGTTCAAACAGCCTCATTGACACTAATTCTAACTGCACACAAATACCAGGCATTGACAGCCAACATATACCACTTGATGTCATTATGTAGAACAATATAATGCAGGCACAGGTTGAGAAATGCCTGAATTTAGCTATCAGAAGAAGATAAATCAGGCATTAAGCAAAAATCTTTGAGGGGTTGTTCATTTGAAGGGTCACACAAAATTGTTCTGTCGGGGTCAAACAAAGAATGGGTGTCCTATGACAAATTGTCAATCATCCAATGAATTACTTATTTTTGCCACATCATGAGAGATGAGCAAAATTCAGAAAATCAGAAAGATATGTTAGAGTATCTTATTTCTCTTGTAGATGATGCCAATGATTTCTGTTTGGATGTGGCAAAGCCAGCCATGCTATAGTTTTATGCCAAATGGAACAAGGTGAGGTCGTACTGCACAGAAAGCCCAGAGACACGTGACCCCCTCCACCAACCTCCAACAATATTTCCCTTCAAAGAAATCTAATATCAAAACCACAAAAGCATGCCATGCAAGTATTTTAACCAGAGATCCTGTGTTGATCAAATAACTCATAAGACACATTAAATCTTTTAGAATCACATATGTGTCTCATGTTTTGTCGCAGGTGGAAAAACCTTTCTCATCAAAAAATTGTAATGTTGCACTAAGCACAAAAATATACGAAAAACAAGTAACTATGGGTGTGTACACTTATGCGTACACTCAAACTTCCTCACCATACCTCATTTATAATACAATTTTGATTCCAATACCAATACAATTTTGAAAGCTACAAAAAATACAATACTTGCTTGGTTTTAAAGACAAAGGATGTTTAAAGCAGCAACTGTCAGTAAATCTTGTGTAGACATAGTTAAAACCTAAACCATTCCCATTGCATGTTTCACCACTCGTAGTCTGAGACCAACATAAAAAAGAAACACAATTATTGACCTCAATTGGCCAAAAGGCTGTTAATGATGTTAATGATGGAGCATCCATAAACAAGCATCTTGGAACATATTTTACTTTACGCTATCCATTACTGGATCACATCACACAGGCACTCTGTAAACCTGACCCAAAAGCCCTCATATACAAAGTCGATATAAATAAGGTCTTCTGACACTTGAGAATTGATCCAGAACTTGGATCTAGCAACTTTTTGTATTCACACTTGCATTGGTTTTCTTCCAGGATTGTTTTGATGCAATATGCTTTATTATGAAATAGCATTTCTTCAAGCACATATTTAACTACACAGATGATTTAATCTATGTTGGTCTGCCAGAAGACATACACAATTTTTTCAGTTTTTACAGCAACTGCTCCAATACATAGGTCTGGAGATTAGCAGCTCAAAGCTTGATCCTCCAATCAAGTCAGCAGTTTGTCTGGGACAACCTGGTAGTGGTGGAGGTCCTCACCACAGATAGTGTCGGAGATCAAATCTGCTCTCCAGATCTGCTCTCCAGATGGGAAGCCAGGGACAACCAGTGGGCTACACCACCTGGGCTGTGCCCAAGTATATGTGTATAAATTCCGACATAAACCTCAAGGTACTAAACCATACTTTATAGATAGATAGTCCTGCTATATTTATTTTCCAGGTTTACCTAAGTCAGTGGCCCAGCTTGACCTCCTTGCTGTGGAAAGGTTGAAAGATTAATCGACTTTAAAGCTTAGTGGACACTAGGTATAAGGTCATTTTTATTTTAGACTCCCCACAGTCCTTTTGTATGTTAAGGCTCTGGAGTACGGAAAAATGCACCTTATACGCTGTCTGGTATTGATCAGACTTTTCCTCATCAGTACGTCCGACCATAAAGTACAGGTCAAGGGCTGTTTTGTGGGCTCCATACTACCTCGATCTTTCAGACTGGCTAGTTTTGGTACAAATGCAAGATACTTTCCCTCATCAGTGAAGTCACGATCCCTCTGTGTTCTCTTGCTTTTATGTGGGGATATATCCGTTAATCCGGGACCTATTGTGATGGGGGTTGCTAGCTGTCGGTCTGTAAGAAACAAGGCTCCAATGATTTCTGACGTTGTATTCAATCACTCACTGGACATATTATCACTGGTCGAAACTCATATTCGCCCGACTGATACCGATTGTCTGCTTCAATCCATCACACCACCATCTTATAAATTGTGTCAAAGGCCTCGTGCAAATGGCTCGGTTAGCGGAGTTGGTTTTTCATAAATAGCAGCCTGTCTCATAGAATTGTGGATCATCCCACTTTCACCTACTTTGAATGTCTGGTAGTCAGTATTGGATCGAAAGCTCATTCTACACTGGTTGCATGTGTTTATCGTCCTCTAGGTTCATGTTCCAATCCTTTTTATGATGAGTTTTATACGCTGGTTGAGTTCCTCTCATCTACGAATTCCTCCTTCATCATTTGTGGCGACTTTAATATTCATATTGACACAACATCAAGGGATAGTGTTAATTTCCTTAATATTTTTGACTCCTGCAATATTACTCAACATGTTCATTCTGCTACCCATCTTCATGACCATACCCTAGATCTCATCCTTACTTCTGATAGTTCTCTGGTTTCAAATGTGGTTGTCAGTGACTATATCTCCGACCATGCAATGATCAAATGCCAAATTGAAACTCCAACAACTGCTAATTCACAAGCTAACAGAGTGACTTACAGGAGATATCATAAAATAAACATGGACACTCTACGCAATGACTTGAGCAATTGTTCCTTTGTTGCTTGTCCAGGTGACACTGCAAAAAAACTGTATGATCAATACACTAATGATCTTTGCAACCTTCTGGACAAACATTCTCCAGAGGTTACTCGCTGTCTTGCCAAGGAACCAGCAAAGTGGCTATCAGATACCTACAAAAATGCCAAATCAATCCGTCGACAGTTTGAACGCATCTGGCGCAAAATGAAAACTCCTCTTAACCGTGCAAGGCTGCGCAAACAAATTGCCAGGTGTAATTCACTTGCTAATAAAGACAAAGCCACATATTATAGAGCTCTTGTCAATGAAAATGGTGATGACCCTAAAAAACTGTGGCAAGTTCTGCGTTCTGCCTTACACTGTATCCCTGACAAGGTTCTTCCATCAAATAGTTCACAAAAACAATTGGCTGATCAGTTTGCCGCTTTATTCACCAACAAGATCGCTAAAATCCGAGAGACTTTTTCCAGTTCTTCATCCTTTTCCTTACCATCTCCTGTAAATCTGCCAGGACTTGTCAAATTTGATGATGCCTCTCCTGATGATATTGCAAAGGTAATCAAAAATTCACCTACAAAATCCTGTCTCCTGGATCCTTGGCCTACTTTTCTAGTTAAGGATTGCCTTGATATACTCCTTCCTTCTGTCACAAAACTTGTGAATTGTTCTTTGTCAGAAGGTGCTGTCCCAGATAGCTTCAAAAGTGCTGTTGTCATTCCACTGATAAAGAAATCTTCTTTATCAAAAGATGATCTCAAAAACTATCGTCCTGTGTCTGGGCTGAGCTTTATCTCTAAACTCGTGGAACGTGTAGTTGCCTCACAACTCAGTAGACATGTCTCTCTCCATGGGTTGGAAAATGAGAATCAATCTGCCTATAGACGTGGCCATTCAACTGAAACAGCTCTTTTGTCTATAAAGAATCAGATTCACCTATCTCTAGCCAGAGGTGAGGCCACAGCTGTGGTGCTGCTTGATCAATCTGCAGCTTTTGACACCATTGATCATGACAAACTCCTTGATTGCTTAAGAAAATGGTTTGGTGTCGGGGGTAGATGCCTTGACTGGTTCAAGTCATACCTTTCTGATCATACCCAATGCATCAAGATTGGCTCTGTTCTCTCTGAGGCTAGAAAGCTTAAGTTTGGTGTTCCACACGGTTCAGTTCTTGGTCCTATTATTTTTTCGTTGTATACCACACCTTTGAGGAAAGTAATCTCTAAACAACAAGATGTCAAATTTCACCTCTATGCGGATGATACCCAGCTGTTTATTTACCTGACACACAAAAAACGCAGAAATTGCCTTCAATCGGCTAGGAAAGTGCCTCGAAGATGTCAAACTGTGGTTGTGTGCAAATAAACTAAAGCTGAATGCCAATAAGACCGACTTTATTATATTTGGCTCTAAGTCTCAACAAGAAAGTTAAACCCATTCTTTCCAGTAAATGTATTGGGTAAATCACTGATACCTTCTGATGCCGTTAAGAATTTTGGTGTCCGGTTTGACTCAGACTTTTCCTTCACCAAACATGTTAAAAATGTATGTAAACTTTGTTTCATCCAGATGAGGGATCTTAGACAAATTCGACAGTACTTGACTCATGATGCTGCTCTTATGGCTGCAAACACACTTGTGGGGAGTAGGCTTGACTACTGTAACTCCTTGTTTAGGAGTCTATCTGTTGCTAACCTACGCAAGCTACAATGCATTCAAAACAGTCTGGCCAGAATTGTTTGTAGAGCCACATGTCTTTTTCACACCACTCCACTAAGAAAAGCCCTTCATTGGCTACCCATAAGTCACCGTTGCATCTTCAAGACTGTCTTGTTGGTATACAAATACCTACATACTAACTGTCCAAAATATGTCAGCCCATTTCTCAAACTTAGACAATGTGCCTATAATACCTGGTTGAGTCAATCTGATGGTATAATTCTACATGTTCCTCAATACCAACCATCTATTTACAAATCCACAAAGCAGTTTGGTCTAAGCTTTGCATATGATGCTCCCAAAATATGGAATGAACTCCCTGATGATGTACGATCTGCCACTTCAATTGCTTCCTTCAGAAAAGAACTTATGGCATACCTATTCTGCCAAGCTTATCCTCCTTAGTATTTTCCACCTGATATGGCGTTCTCCGTGATGTCGACCATTGCTATGGATAAGGACGATGATTTTTGTGACTATACCTATGATGTCGCGCCTTAAAGTCTGTCACTCTGGCAGAGATTAAGCGCTATAATAGTTGAATTGGAATTGGAATGATTTTGCCCTGACACTCAATACAGTAGCATGTGGAGAGACTTCATCTCTCTCCAGGTGGCAGCTTGACTCTGTGGTTTCAAGATCACTCATCCTACTTTATTAGTGTAGCCAGAGCATCTTTCCAACTGTCTATTATCAGAGTTGAATATTGCAAACAACCTTGCAGCCCTGCGGGCTTTCCTTTTTGTTTCTTTTCTTTTTTGTGTCTCTCAAATCTACTCCCACATACGGCCAGACAATTTAATATCACTAGGCATTAAGGAAGATATGATATTATTTTCACACTGATCTATGGTTTTTCCAAATGGTTGAAAACCACTAGGCATTCAGGAAGAGAGGATATTATCTTCACTCTGTCCATAGCTACAGTTTTTCCAAATGGTTGAAAACCATTCAAAAGGAAAAGATACATGCACAATTGGTATCGTAAGCTTGGGTGCTTTGGAGACTGTACAATAACTGTTCTCCTGGCTCAGACAATGGCCCACTATTCAAGATTCATAAAAAAGGAACCTTGGTTCTTTTGACATACTCCATTGCTCGTAAACATCTTGAAAAAATTTCTTGCATGCTGTTGATACAAACTCCCTTATGCTCTATGCCTTTAGAAGGGCACACAGCACCTTTATAGCTTGGCTCCATGAGTGTCACACAACACATCTTATACAATTTTAATTTCCTTCGGAATATAACTGCTATATACGGAAGAAAAAAAAAGTTTTTAATTTAGTGAGTTAGTATCTCAATTTTTTGAGATACTAAGTCAATTTTTTGAGATAGTTTTCTCAATTTTTTTAGATATTAAGTCAATTGTTTGAGATATTATGTCAATTTTTTTAGATATTAAGTCAATATTTCGAGATTTTTTAAGATGTTATGTCAATTTCGTGGGAATTAAGGCATTTTTTCGAGATACTAAGTCAATTTCTTGAGATATAATCTCAAGTTTTTGAGATATTAAGTCAATTTTTCAAGATACTAAGTCAATTTCTTGAGGTATTATCTCAATTTCTCGAGATATTAAGTCAATTTTTCGAGATATTATGTCAAATTTTCGAGATACTTATCTCCATTTCTTGAGATATTATGTCAATTTCTTGAGATATTAAGTCAATTTTTCGAGATACTAAGGCAATTTCTTAAAATAGTTATCCCAATTTTTTGTGATATTAAGTCAATTTTTCGAGATATTTTGTCAATTTTTTGAGATATTAAGTCAATTTTTTTCAGATATTAAGTCAATTTTTGTGATATTTAGTTAATTTTTCAAGATACCAAGTCAATTTTTTGAGATAATTACAGGACAGTGAGGGGATCAGTGGGAAGCTATGTGCTTGTAAGAACTGGCATTTGTAATAATACATGTACGCCAAAGACGTGTGGCATGCAATCAATCAAAATATATAATGAGTGGCCATTCTAATAATTTTTTGTTATATATCAAAGGCTAAAGGGAAAATTAAATTTCTGTGCTTTTCAACTAAACTTTCCATGTCAGAGTATAAATAAAACTCCATTGTCTGCTTTGTTAAAAGCCTTTTTATATCTTTCTCCTTTGTTTGCCTTCTTAGATTTAACAATAATAAAACTATTTAATTTTGTTTTTACAGGACAGTGATGTTTCATTTCAAAATAATTCAATCACCCACATAATCAAGTTCAACATACAACTATCATGGTTGATAACAATGTGTAATATAAAGGAACACTGCATTGTGACATCATCACCATTGTGATGTCATGGGCCTTTGAAGTTGTATTACATTGTCAATGTCAATTGACTCAATATCTCAAGCAATTGACATAATATCTCGAAAAATTGACTTAATATCTCAAGAAATTGAGATAACTATCTCCAAAAATTGACATAATATCTCGAAAAATTGACAGCTGATAAGATACTACCTGAAATTTGAATTACTTTCATCTAAAGTGTTATGTAAACTCAATATTATAGGTGCTGTAGTTAGAATGGCAATTTATTTTACTTCATGAACATAAGTACCAGTATTTTATGTATGTATTAAAAGTTTATTGTGCCTTTAAAATATAGTTAAAAATAAAGTTGTGTATAAGGTGTCATTTTGAGAATGGCTATGAATTGTATTTTACCATAAAGTAACAAAACAATATGAGTATGCTTACAATCCTAATGTCATTCTTATTGAATATATGTTCATGATTCCGATTGTAATTTGACCTAACTTGAAAGGAATGACCTTTTTGCATCCTAAGGTATATAAATTTGACTCTAGCTTCGATTTGTTGTAGCTAAGAGTCTGCAGTCGGCAGCAATTAAGCCCTAAAACATTCAATTATAATTAGAACTGCAATGCAAAATCCTTTCTTGATTTTATGTTTTGCTGTTAGTTGTTTCACTTTTATTGGACACCCAAATCTCCACCTACCTTTTGCTAAACAAACAAGTTATACTTTAACCAATCATTTTTAGGATTCCTTTGGTGTACACTGATTACTTGGGTGCCCCCCCAGGCCACAATACTTAGCAAAAGGAAATGTCTAAAATACACATACACAAGTTATTGTCTTACTGATTACTGGGCCAGCACTTAGTGCCATACCCAAATTAGCTCTACCTTATTTTTTACTAGACCTTGGCTTTCTCCATACGGGAATTTCCAATATAAAAGTAGTTTTGTTCCTTAGAGTCCCCTTTGAAGAGGGGACATTAAGCGCTATGAAAGCCCAGTTAAAATTGAATTTTCATCCATTTTACCTGTAAGCATTTATTCACTTTGTTAGTGAATTGGCATTTTCTCAACATTGAATCTGAGGCCAACCAGCAAGCAAGTCTTCCCACCTGCAACAGTCCAATTAATGGCATCATTTTATGTTTATTGCTATAATTTTCTACACATTTTATTTCATTTTACTCTCAATTTGTCTTATGTTCTTTATAATTTAATAATTTTTACCGTCTATATTCATTTTGTGTTTAAATTGAAACATTTACTATGATGCATTAATATTTTTGTAAACTTAAATTCATCACGTTTTCTTGGATGATAGATTTAAACACACCTAAGTGGGGGACCAAGATCGACCTTGTCTCCCGCTAAACTGGTATATCCACTTTCCATGTATATCATGGTCAAATAATTCCAATTGGAAGTTTATAATGTCTTATCTCCCCTTTCCAAGTTGCCTTTAAAGTGAAACACAACCAAAACAGGCAACAGATATCAGTATTCAGATATAAAGAGAGGTCAAGCACCATGGAGAAAAACCAGGGGATATCAAGACAATGGAAGGTATGCCTTGGCCTAGAGATAAAATTTAACCTTATTTGCGATAGAGACAATAGAGAAGGATGCACAAGTATCATCAGGCAAAGCATTCCACACACAGTTCCCTACCCCGAAGACAGTAAGACTCTGGTTTGAGGGTACATTATTTTAATGTACATAACAAAGTATATTTTAAACTATACATGTATCTGAAATTATTTACAGGTAAAGTAAAATGTAAAGCTTCATAATGATTTTCATAGAAATTAACACTTATTGTTCATTAAAGTTCATAGAAATATATTCAGTCACAAGAAAGTAAAGAAGCTCCACATACAGATGAAGACTAGAATGACTTAAGACAAGTTTCAGACCCAAAAGGCCGACTAGGCCCCAGCAGGCAGGAGTTGACCTTCAGAGGTCAGAAAACCTCACTAGGGAAATTACCTCAGAGGTCAAACATTAGGAAAGCCAAGACCTCACAATCAGAGGTACTGATTCAAATGGACTGAATAATTAAAGGTCACCCCTAAAAGCTGCAGATCATGGTGGCCTAAAGGTTTACAGGATATAACATACTAAAAATACATAAAGTTGAAAAGTTAGTACATATGGAAGCCCTCACCCCCGACAGTAGAGGCATTAAGCATCAATAAAAGCAGAGCCAGATTCTCTTCAGCATGAATGCAGCGTCATACACATTCAGATGACCATGTGCCATGGCGCTTGATCTGCTGTATGGGAACGTGAGCATTATGGGTGAATGTTGCGCCTGATCTGCAAATTTAGTGATCTGTAAAGAAACCAGGGTCTGTATTCACAACAATTTTTAGAATTTTTCTTAGAATTACACTTAAGTCTAAGAAAAATTCTATGCTAAGAATTTTCTTATTCTTAGAATAAAATCCTATTCACAAACCAATTCTTAGCTAAGAATAATTCTAAGAATAGAAGTAAAAAGAAATGTATGCAATTAATCTAATCTAGTCTACTGCTTTGCAAGCGCACTATCTTCCCCATAAAGGGGAACTCAGTGTGCTAATTGAACAAAATCATTATCATAGGGGAGTCGAGGGGCGATTCAGGCCAGTTATCCAGGATTGTGGGTGTGACCAGGATGGAAGAATAACTAATTCTTTGAATTTTTCTTAGACTAAGTGTAATTCTAAGAAAAATTCTAAGAATACAGATCTTGGCCTATGTGAACAGAAAACTGGAATTATTTAAAATAATATAAAGAGGCTGCATTTCGTTACAGTACACGCAATTAACAACCAATATGTAACACTCTGTTCTGAATGTCGATTTGCAATCAGTTGCTGCACAAAATTCATCAAAACAACTAAGTTAAGCATGCTATGTGCCATTCTTAGATTTAAACAAAATTCTTTGAAAATTCCAAGAATAAGAGTTTTGTGAATAGCAAATTCTTATTTTTAGAAAAATTCTAAGAATAAAAGCCATTCTTAGAATAATTAAAAGATTAAGTATAATTCTAAGAATAAGAATCTTTGTGAACAGAAAAATTCTTATTTTTAGAATTTTTCTAAGAAAAATGACAGTTCTAAGAAAAATTCTAAGAATAAGACTAACTGTAAGAATAAGAATCTTTGTGAATACGGGCCCAGGATTCAAACCCAAGGTCATATTTATGGATTCCACCCTTTCCTGATCCTTATGTCAGTGAGGGGCTACCAGCCAGCCAGTGTTTGAATTTTGAAGGCAGAGTGGTTTTCTGTCATAAAATTATAATTTTAATTCGACTTTTATAGTGCTTAATCCCCACCGAGTAGAGGAGGACTCTAAGGCGAAATAACACAATAGCAACATACAAGATCAAAATCCAGGGACAGAAATAGGTCAGCATCATGAAGAAGCTACAAGAAAGAATAATGAGCTAAGGAGGATATGCCTTTGCATAGAGATAGGTTTTGAGCTTCTTTCTAAAAGAGGCAATAGTCTTCAGGAAGTGAATTCCAAACAGTGGGACCATCAGAGGTAAAACTGAAAGCCAAACTGCTTAGTAGACTTGTGAACTTTAAATTGAAATTTTGGTATATTGAGGAAGTTGGCAACACTCTGGCTATGTCTATTGTAAGCAGTGCAGTATGTGGAATATTTAGGGAAACCAGTATGAATATACTTGTACACCAGGGTAGCCAATTTGAACTCAGAGCGAAACTGAATAGGGAGCCACTAGAATTTCCTGAGTACCAGAGTAATCCAAGTATATTTAGTCATTTTTTGTAACAATTCTAGCTGCATTGTTTTGTACTGACTGTAATCTATGAAGATTGAATTTGAAGAGACTCCTGAAAAGTGAGTTACAGTAGTCCAACCGACTATGAACAAAAGCATTGGCAATTGACACAGATGCATCATGAGTCAAGCACTGCCCAATATTTCTAAAATCGCTCAGTTGAATGAAGCAGGCTTTACAAACATTCTGGACATGTTTAGAGAAGGAAAACTCTAGGTCAAACCACACACCCAGGTTCCTGACTGACTCGGTGGGGTGATGGGGGTTGCCTAAGATGTCAATTGAGAAACATGCATTTAACCTTTCTCTCTGTCAGGATACGTCTTGGTTAAGGCTTTAAGAGCCCTGTGAGGACAAATATGGAAATTTGCGAGTCTTGGAAGAGAGATAACTTGCACTGTATCTCTACTTTTCATGGTCTTTTGTATGACCATTTAATTACGATTTAACCAGCTCTCTTGTAAAGAATAAGTCATGGCCAGTAAGATGTCTGGTAGGGTCAAAATTATCAATTGAATGTGGGGCTAGATTCGAAATCCAGTAAAAAAAGCTCTAAAAACCTGAGTAAATCTTAGATGACCAAAAGCCTGAGGGAAACGTTCCAGCATCTCAAGGTCAATAATGTTATGAGAGGTCAAGGTCAGAGGGCTGCTAATGTACATAGACTTTTGGAAGTATTTGATTCTAAAATAAGGTGTATTATACAAGACAAAACTGGCCTTTATGACCAATAAATAATTTGCAATCCTAGTAACACAGAACAGTGATTTACAATCTTGATGTAGGCTTGCCTTGTCTTGGGTCTTAATGCTTCCTGAGTTCCAGAGGCAACCCTTTGAGACAATGGTTTCAGAGCCACATTATTTACAACAAAGTATAGTAACTGTTAGTATATGCACTCAAATACAAAGCCCAATGCAGTGACCACATGAAATTTAATTCTAACATTACCCTCTAAACAACAGAGCCACTGCACCAGACAATGACTATACACACAAATTGATTCTAACATTACAATTCTGGATCAATATCCACTAAACTAATATCAACTTGGATCCATACTGGATCCTAAACTTGTGACCAAAGCTGACTGAAATCTTTTGCACTACCTGTTCAATGTAACTCACATTGTCCAGCCTAATTTGCACATAATGATGGTCAATATCCGCCACGGCAGATATTATGTGCTCATGTGCCCAAATAAGGGTCCTTGGTCTTCCCAGACTTCAAAATTGAAACCACAGTCTCATTGTCACATCTAATGAGCACTCTACGACCAGCCCACTGGGCTTGAAATATTTTTAGAGCCAACAGAATGTTCGCCATTTCAAGGTGAACGGTGGATAAGTTCATGAACCCAGGAACTATAGGGAGGTGGTAAACAAAACTGGACCAGCACCCTCCTAGACCAATCAGGCAAGCATCGAGTTCAAGAGTGAATCTGTGGGTCTATGGTCATAAAACGAGATCCCATTATACAGAGGCAAAATTTTGCAAACCACCTAAGGTCACGACGAAAATCAGGGGTCAAATCAATCTTTTGACTTGCATGACCAGATATGAGCAATGCTAACATTCGATTCAAGAAGGCACGTGCAAGCTTGACACATTTATGCCCATAGAGTAGCAACCTAAGCAGTGATTGGCAAATTTCTTGTTCATCATGTCAAAAAGGCACTTTAGTCACTCTTCAAGAACTTTGTTTGATGACTGGGTTGGCCAATCGCAACAGAAAAGCTGTCAACAACCCTGGCTTGAGTATATGTCCCATTCTAGTAAAACTTGAGGATATGACTGTGGATGAATTAAGCTACAGTATTTGTTGTTTTATAACAGAGGTTCGACATGCAGATAAAGCAGAGTACCCACCAGCTACCTTAAAAATCATTGGTGCTCATGTTGCAGCTGTATCTACAGAGCTGTCAAGGTTCATTTAAATTTTTGTCTGATAAGCAGTTTGTATTGATACAGAACACTCTTCACAACAACATGAAATTATTATCAAAAGCTGGACTGTTTTCAGTTACACGCCAAGCTGATATTATAACAATTGAAGAGGAAAACACACTTTGGCACCAGAAAATTCTTGGAATGGATTCTCCTGAACAATTACTTAATACTGTGTTTTACGTTATTGGTTTAAACTTTGCTTCGTGGGGGTGAAGAGCATCGCTCTTTACGTCTTGGCAAAGTATCACAGATTTCACAACATTTTGTTCCAGATGGAAAGAAATATCTGATGTATGTAGAACATTGTTCAAAAACACACCAAGGTCACCTAAATGATTATAATAAGAAGAAGAAATGTGTAAAAGTGTTTGAAAATGCAAATAAAGAGAGGTGCACTATTCATATCTATGAAACATATTTGTCCCATTTACCTTAACCCTTGGATAAACTACCTGGTTTTTACTTGAGACCGCTGTCTGAACCTACTTCTAATGTGTGGTACAGCAGGAAACCATTAGGTAGGCATGCACTCAGAAGTATGGTTAAGAATATTTGTAGCAAAGGAAATCTTGGTGGCCATCGTGCAAATCACTCCCTACGAGCAACAGCAGCAACACGTTTGTTTGATGCAGACATAGATGAAAGGTTAATTATAAAGGTGACTGGTCATAGATCTTCGGCTGTTCGCAATTATAAACGTGTCAGTGAAACAAAACATCAAAATATAAATGATGTCATTCAAGGAACATCTTCAGATAAAGCTGTTACACCTACACCCTCCTCTTTTGAAAGGAATGATGGCAAAGTGTCATTTACAACAAATCTAAACTTATATTAAGCAAATCTTAATGTCTTGTATTTCATGGGTATTACCAGCTAAAACTAGAATTTTTTATATACTCTGTGTAATGTGTTAGTTTTGTTTGCTGAGTCTGATTATAACTGGACAATCATATTAATATGTTATTTTATTTTTATTGACATCTTACCATTTTATTTTGTTGCAACTTTAGTTTCTAAGTAAGTTCAAGTGGTTAAATTTAATTTTTATAAACATTTGCTTTAACTGTATGTTAGCTACCATTACTTTTGATAACAAGGTCAATTGAATGAAGTCTAAATTTATATATTGTTTCACTTAAATGTTACTTAAATGACTTTGTTACTAACAAGAATTGGACAATTAACCCTCCAATACCCACTAGGTATTGGAGAGTTAAATCTCCAATACTTGTTAGTATTGGATAGTTTTTCTATTGTAATAACCACCAACTGGGATTTACATATTTATATTGTACTTTTATTTAATCAGTACCTGAAAAAAATTTCAAATGCAAAATCAACCATTTTCAGAGGCATTATACATTATGTTAGTTAATGGCGAGCCATTAAAGAATGCTCATGTGTGTCATATTTGTTATAATAATAGTTGTGTCTCTTTAAATGTTGCACTTTATTCTATAAATATATATGTCTTTTCTTTATGGTCTCATTAAAGCCAAGTATTTTCATCAGGGTTATGTTTTTTTTCCTCTCACTGTTGAACCTGAAATAATTAAATCACACAAACATGCCAGTATTGTTAAACTATATTAATGGACTAATTTTGTGCAATAGGTTTATGCATAGTAGTATCCTAGAGTCAGTCAGATGATGCACATTGAGCACTATAAGATTCCTTATTGGGTGGTAGATACAGTTATTGAACCATTTAGTGGAATAATAGACCTTACTTATTTGATTTTGTGGTTACTCTTTATACTGTTTACTTATTGTACATTGATGAAAATTGTGGCACCTTCTCGTCTGTCAGAGGCAAAGAAGTCTTATTATTTTGGAAGTAACTATGTTGTGTTCTTCAGTCATTATTGAATTGAGTATTGTTTTCTTTATATTATGTAGTTTTATTTACTGTTTTCTTGAATTCATGATGAAGAATACAGAAAATTACATATACATCGAAACTATTAAAACAGTAGAAAACATAACTATAAAAACAAGATAAAAACAGAAAACATAACAATTAAAATAATAAAGAATAGTGTTGATAATAAAGAATAGTGATGATTTAAATTCTAATTCTAATAACACTTTTATAGTGCTTAATCTCTGTCAAAAAGACAGACTCTAAGGCGCATCATACAAAAACATTATTCAATATTCATAAACCAGAGATATTGCAGGGGTCAGCACCGCAGAGAAAGCAGGAGGAGATTGGAAATTTATGGTAGATATGCTTCAAGAGGTATGACTTCAGCTTTGACCTGAAGGAGGCAAGTTAGTTTGCAGAGCGGACCTCATCAGAGGTCATTCCAAATCATAGGTGCATCATATGCAAAACTGAGTCCAAAATGCTTTTGAGACTTGAAAACTGAAGCAAAGTGGGGAACCTCAAGAAATATTCCATCAGACTGACTTCGACGAGTGTTATATGCACTATGTCTGGGTATGAGAAAGGGTTCAAAGTATTTGGGGTTACCACTGTATAGGAACTTATAAACAAGCACGGCAGTCTTAAAGATAGAACGGTACTTAATCGGCTACCAATGTATTGTTTTTCTTACTGGTGGGATGTGTGAATACTTGGTGGTGTTGGCAACAATTCTGGCAAGACTGTTCTGAACACATTGAAGTTTGTGCAGATCCAGAGCTGAGAGATGTCTGAACAGAGAGTTACAGTAATCAAGATGACTTCTGACCAGAACATTGGTAGCCATAAGGGCAGCTTCATGTGTCAGATGTCCTCGGAGTCGCTTAAGATCCCGGACATGCGCAAAACAAGTCTTGCAGACCTTCATAACATGGCAAGAGAATGAGAAATCTGAATTAAACCAGACACCAAGGTTCCTAACTGCATCTACTGGTGACATAAGATTGGCGAGTATGTTGACTGGGAAGGAGAGATTAAGTTTTTCACGATGAGACTTAGTGCTAAACACAATGAATTCGGTCTTATCAGGATTTAGCTTAAGCTTATTTGTAGAGAGCCATCTCTTAATGTCTTCTAGGCAGCATGACAGTTTATCAAGGGCCGAGGCAACATTTTTATGTGTGAGATTCACATACAATTGTGTGTCATCAGCATAGAAACTAATACCAGGATGATTCTGTATGACTCTACTCAGCGGAGTAGAATAGAGTGAAAACAGAATTGTCCCCAGGACAGTGCCTTGAGGCACACCATACAATAACCTTTTGGCATCAGATAAAATTGACCCAATGTTAATGCACTGAACATGGTCTGAAAGATAAGACTTCAACCAATCGAGGACAACCCTGCTGACACCAAACCCTCCACTTTAGCAAAAGCCAGATGAACATCATTCTTAATTGAAAGCAATGCAGATTCAGTTGAGTGACCTAGTTTATAGGCAGACTGCCTGACATTCTCTAGTTCATTCAAACTGACATGGTCATTCAGTTGAGAAGCAACAACACATTCAACAAGTTTAAAAATATACAATTTAGAGAAATTTATGTATACAGTTGGAAATGCAATAAGCCAAATTATAAAAGAAACTTTAAGGCAGTAAGTGATCTCATTCAGCTCAAACTTTGTACACTTGTAATCATAAATATGAAGAAAGTCTTAATATTTTTATATTTTCTAAAGTTACTAACAGGATTTGCTTGAATAACATGTCTTTCAGTTGTCTTGAAACACTTTACCACCAGTCTGTAACACATGGAAAGACAATGATTAGAACTTAAGAAACTTTAGAAATTTGTTTTCAAGTAATTGCTCTGGGGCCACGGTGGCAGAGTGGTAACACTCTCGCCTCCCACATCTGAGGCCGGGGTTTGATCCCCAGCACGGCCTCAAGTGGGAAAGCTGGTAGTTGCTTGCCATTGGTCAGCAGTTTACAGTACAGAACCCTAATGAACTGTATGTACTGGTTTCCTCTGCCCTTTCAACTACCCGTTGTGATATGACCTGTACAGTGTTGAAAGCGACGTAAAACCCCAAATAAATAAAGTAATTGCTATGTAAACACAACTCAACTTTATTCATGTGATACATTTTGAAATTGCCTGCATTATTAGAGATAAATTGTTTTCTCATTAATATATTTCTCTCTGTACAAAAATCATATTTAATATTTTATATTTAATCTATCAGCCTTTTTTGTAATTGCACAGGTTTAGTATTGCTAATTTTGTCTTTATGTTCTCACATTTCGACTAGATATGCGGTCTTTGGAAGTGTAGCCTTTAGTATTAATCAGTGAGGAAGTAACGTGATTTTGTTGTTTCTCTTATATAAAAAACACTATTGTTTCTTTTAGCATGAAGAAAAACCACTGTAAAGTTCTATATAAAAATTTTCACAGTTCTTGGCTATATATCTACCACAGAAGTGATTTAATTTAGGGAGTTATCCACAACGAATTCTAGATCAAAGATTTTATAGGATTTTTTTTCTTTAACACATGCAAAAGCAATGGTGAAGGAAGTGTGGTTTACAAACAGTAGAGTTCAATTCCTGATACTTAAGGCTACGACCTCAAATCTATAATTTAATATGAAAGGGTATGATTCAGTGGAATTATTCATATTGTTATTAAGACATTCCACCACATAAATGACAAAGACCAGATTCTTTATATTCATTATCTGGTATTCAACACAGTCAGTATCCAGCTCAAAGGTCATGCTGACAACTCAGTAAAGTCTTCAGTCAACCAACTTGAAGTGTGCTTTCTCAGTCCAGTTTGGTTTTTTAAGTGTGAGCCTCGCTTGAGACATCACTTTTTTCTCCAGACGTTAATGAACTGTGGTGTAGAACGATGAGTATCTGTCTCTTCGCTGAAGTTAAGCAGCAATGGGCTACATTAATACTGGGATGGGTGACCACTCACACTAGTAGACCAAAACCCCTTTTGGCCTTGTTCTTCCTAAGGCTCTATTATGTAAAGTTAGAATATATACATATATCATTTAATATCCACAGCCATCTAATATAGTCTGTGCTCATTGTAGAAAAATAAGAATTAAAGGTACGTTTCACCTTTACATTTGTAAGATCTCTGTTTAGTATTTGCATTAATATCTAAATGTTGTATATGTGCAATAGTATAAAATTCATGTCACACCAGCACTTCATAGTTTTTGTTTATAATGTTCACTCAGACTGGAAAAAGCTAAAAAGAAGCTGTATGCACAAATGAAGGTACATCTAGGTACTATGTTAAAATAAAAAGAGTAGAAGCGAGTGCAAAGTCCAATAAAATCTCTTCTTCTGCCAGAAGAATGATGGCAGCATGGATCATCTGTATAAACAGATGTCCTTGGCCTGCACATCAACTGAAGAACGCCTAAAAAGAAGCTGCAGTAGGGCTTGTGACTTGTGGAGGCTGTGATGTGGTGTCTGTTGACTACATGCTGATCTTAATACTGTCTTCATCCTTTGAGGCTCTGGAGATGCCGTGTGCTGAAGCAGTGAAAGTACTGGCTCCTTGGGTCTTTGACTTGAAGCCCGACCATTTACCGAGTCCCTTGTGCCTGATGAACGACTTCAGGAAGCCAAATTCATCCTGTGTCCAGTTTTGCCTTTGTTAAAAAAAAGCAGCATTTTGAAAAAAAAAAGCCAAATCCTAAAATGTACAGTCAGCCAACTTCTAAAATTCAACACTGTCCTATACAATGTGAAAATAAAAAACTCTTTTTGCATAAGCCTCATCTTATATTGACAGAGATTTCATAACAGACAAGCCGTGCATTGGAAAAATGAAGCCGGCTTGTTCTAAACACTTCCTGTCTTGTCTGTTGCTGTAACCACCTTGTCAGTTTTTGTTTACGGTTTGTCTGTATATGTTCCTGGCTTGTCCTGCTGAGATGTTACTGACTCTGTGGTTGAAGACCGGAAGAAATCCAGTCTTGACGGGAAGTGTCTAAGTCAGGTAGGTAATGATTACAACAGGCTGGTTTTCTTTCAAGTACAGCCAGTTTGTATGGACGGCCTGTCTAAAGGTGGAGTCATGTTCCTTAACCAAGGCAGGATGGCAAGTGTTTTTAAGACAAGATGGTTATAGCATAGGACAAGATGGGAAGTGTAACCAACAGGCCATAGAGATCCATGACAGGATGGTTTCCAGGTGGGCGGAGTCAAAGTCTGGATATAGAGTCATGGGGAGTCGGTGAATTATGAAACAGGTTTGATATTTTGCCGATCCGCCATGACAAGCCAGAAAACTACAGCCGAGTCGGCTCCAGTGAAACACCCCTATAAGCCCTCTACAGACATCGTCCCAGTATTGCCTGATATATTTGTAGAATATATTATATCAAAATATTTGGAAAAACACATTTCTTTGCACAAAATGTGCAAATGTATCCAAAGTTTAACCAGTGTCCAGGTTCAAACAAAATAGCTTCCTTGTTCATTTCCCAGGTGTGAGCCCGTACTGTTTTTGACAAAACTTGATTTACTTTGAAAGTTCTTTAATGCACAATAAATTATGCTTAAGTGGATGCATATAACCTGCATATAACCTGCTTGTGATCTGTAAGTATTTTAGTGGCTGTATAAACACTTGTCTTCATGCATTTCACAACAAATAATGAAGTAAATGGAGTAAATTGACCTACAGAACTAGCAATATTTTTTATGTCTCTTCCTATTCAGAAAAAATATCTAATTTTAGTAACAAGGAAAAATTGTACAACATTGTTTTGTTGAAAAATTCCATGTCCATTGAAACTAAAACCAGGAAAATGTTCATAAAACCAAAACCAGCAACATGTTCATTAAAACCAAAACCAAACATCAATAGTTGGTAGCTATTTAATCCCTTTTCGTTGATTTTATTATAACCATTTCCAACAGAGCCATGGCAACCAAACCCATATGTTAGACTTAAATACAAACCCCCTTAAATTGAAAAAAAAATTGATAAAAAAATTGATCAGCCCACAGAGCTGGAAGACTTTGTCTTACCCCATATGTAAGTAAGTAAGTGAGAAACATTTATAAAGTGCCAAAATTGATGTAAACATCCTCTAAGGTGCTGATGTTCAAAAAGGGACAGTCCAGTTCCAAAATGAGGTCAGTTTCCATATTAGCGTCTGATAGGGGACATAGGCTATGGTGGAGGATAGGCTAATCTGAAAAGATATGCTTTCAACAGTTTTCTGAAACCAGAAATGTTTTCTATGGTTCTAATAGCTTGAAGAAGCTTTTTTCCACTCTGTGGGAGCAGCTACCATGAAGTGGCGCAACCCTGAGCTTTTATTTGGTCTAGATGAGGATATTGATAGGCAATTGCCCTGTGTGAGATCACCCCGCCTAATCAGAGAGGACAGATATGGAGGTTGGCAGATATGCTATCATATATGGTCCGATGAAGGTTAGAGAGTTCTTTAAATTAAAAACGATTTGATAGCGGCTCAAATTAAATCATGTATATGAGTGTAGACAAGGTGTATTGTATTAGTTCGAACTTTGTCAAATGATTGTATCATAATGTCATGGATGTGTACACATCTTTGCCTAGATTCACATTTTTTCTTTCAGTTGTATCTTTATATATGTCCTTGACAGCCTAAGTTATATTTTTAAAAGCGCAACAAAACCAAAACAGCAGTCAACCAATTTCAGTATCCAGAGACAGAAGAGGGGTCAAGCACCACAGAGAATGCCAGGGCATGATCGAGACTAAGGTAGGTATGCTTTGGTGTACAGGTAGGTTTTAAACTGCTTTCTCAAAGAGGCCAAAGGAGGGAGAGGCACGAATTGGAATTAGAATTGTCTTAACTGTCCAATGCGAAGGACTCTCCAGCCTGGTGTATTGTAGTATATCTTGTGACAAACTGAAGGATATTGTTTAAACATTTTAAAACGTGGACCCATCTGATTCCATGTTTTATTGACATTTTACCCAAACGTTAATCCCACCAAATCATGCCAAAGACTTCCACAGAAGACACCCAGTGGACCATAAAACAAAGATCTACATTCGAAAGCACACAAGCACATTCATTTGTAGCTCGTAATCCTAACATGAAAAGGTGTGACCAAGGTATTTGCAGCTGCCTACGGTCAGCACAGATTGTTGATTATCCCAGTTTTGTATTATTTCATGCATCACAAGTAATAGACAATAATAGGTAACTGGTAAGCAATAGGCAATAGGCAGCCTTTTAACATACGGTACAACAGCCAGAGTCATATTTGATCAGGCCAACCATACTGTCACTCGTGAGAATCTGCACAGAGTTGACAGCCTGTGATTAGAAGCCAGAATATATATACAGGCATATTGATGGTCTGAGATCAGAGTTCTTCACAATAGAACAGACCAGGGCAGATCTTTGTTAAGGATATCACTGACAAGTCACATGAACAAACATTAACAAGGGTAGAGTGTCTTAAGGTGATAATTTATAATCCAGTAATAATTTTCATATTTTCCTTGAATACCTTGAATGGTTAAAAATTGTGGGGTAAGTGAAATCTGATGATTACACATATCATAATAAATTTTTTTTTTAAGTTTTCCCAAATCTCCTATTATTGTTCACCACCATCTTGAATAAAAATCCGTCGCTGGCCCAATGGTGACAAAATATGGGATATATGGAGACTGAGTAGTGGTTGGCTAGCCACTGTTGGCCCAATGGTGGAAAAATCAGCCGACCATGTAACCAATAGCCAACACTGGCCCAATGTTTGCAAGATCTACTGACTATGAGATCAACAGTCAATATTGGTCCAATTGCAGAATGCCATATGGTTAAGTCATGTACATCATAGTATTATGCATCAGCAATTACCTTGGTAAGCTATTGATTCTGTGTGAACATTGGAGAAATATTCCAGTTACAAAACCATGATCTCCTTTTTAATGCTTCCCCAAATGTTACTGTTTTTCAGTTGTTAATATATGTGCACTTCAGCAGTTTTTTTAAATGTATACAATATCTTCAAAAACCAAAAGCTTTCTCTCTTCATTGTGAAAATGTTGCTTTATTAGCAATTAGATTCTCGGTCTAAAGATTGTTGTATTTTTTCATAAATTAGAATGCTTACTGTACAAAATATTTTAACGTGTCATTAAAGTCTTTGTGTATTGAAAAAAGTGTAGTTTTAATATCAGTCTGTGACAGAAACAAAGATGATGTAAAGTTGATTAGATAATTCAACCTACAGTAAGGATAAGGGTTATATGTTTCCTGTCTTCTGGGGATTTTAATAGGATACACTGATGTCTACAATTATCATTGGTTGAGCTGAGAAAATGAATTGCTTGTGAATCTGAATAAAAGTCCATCAGAGAAACAAGAATTACTAGTGAGATAAATAAAGTTAAATATTTATTTGCACATTTGTATCAGCTACTGATGGGCAAATTTTCTAATTACAGGATGGCATGTCTTTGGAGGCATGTATTTGTCTGTTTGTTAGCAAAAAATTACCAACTAGAAAAGTTATAAAATGGATTTTGATTAAAATTTCAGGAAATGTGAATAATGACACAAGGAACTGATATTATGATAATTGTGATGGTCTAGATCTCTCCTGGATCCAGGAATTTTCTAAAAGATTGTAAATAATTACACTCCTAAGTAACATTGGAGATATTTGGGCATTTTTGGAGGTATGCCTTTTAAAATCCTCAGTTGCATCTGCTGTATGTAACTTTCTTTGGCCAATTTCTTACTATAAAAGAAAACATTGTGAAAATTACAGGAAAAGAATGCAATTTTCATAAACAATTGTACGGACCACCCTTTAAGAATTGTTTAAGTGGTGATGAATCAGTTTACCAGATTTGAACCCAAGATTAAAGGGTTTATAGAGGTTTGAAATGACGGTTTAAGCCCAGAATAAAGAAAATTTGCAAAATCTTAAAACAAAGTAATATCGAAAACAGTGAAAGATATTTATACAATGGATAGATGGTAAAACCGACATATTGACGATTCTAGATACAAATTAAATTTAAAGCTACTTTTATAAACTACAGACTAGTACATAAAGTAATCGCATGTAGCATGAATGTATCAGTTTATGTAACTCTGAAATTGTTCAAACATAAGTCACATTAAACCTTCCAATGTGACGCTAGTATATCCTGACATATAGAACTAACAAGTTACCAGTAACAAAGTAGAAGGGGTTTAGCCAGGTTTAGTCTGGGCCTCTTAATATGGCAAAAACAAGCGCCAAATGGATGGGTCAGATCTTAAGGAGTCCAGCTTAAGGTGGAGTTAATTGGAAGACATATTGTTGTTCTGAAAATGTAAAAGGTAAGATCCATATCAATCCAGGGAGAAGTCCCCAAATGACTTGTCAGGCTAAGGGGTTTCCTGGATCAAAACATAATGGTATAACTGCTTTGAGTTAGAAAAAGCTAACATCCATATCAATTCAAAAAGAACTACCACCAAAAGTAACTTTCTAGGGAAACCTGCATTAAGGCGATTGCGGGATATGAATGTGCTTTGCACATACAATTTTACCACTTAAGTTTTAAGAATGTTTAAAGGAGTGATGCCCAGGTAATTTCTCAGATCATCACATGACCATCAGATGACAAATCAGTGTACAGCTAACAAAATATAATTTAATAATCCTGATTGTCCAGAGTTTTCAGTTACTGTTTACTTAATTATTGCGCCAATTTGAGCCAAATCAAAAAAGTCAAGCTGTGAGACATTTAGTGAAATGTTGTCACCTTAGAACAGGGCAACTGTAGGCTATCAAAAGGCAGACAAATCCAGAAATTGCTGAAATTTAGACAGTAAAACTAAAGATTAAGGACATCACTGCGAAGTATGCTCATTGTATGAGAAAGTTTGATATCCACAAATAACATGATATTTCAGAGAGCTGCACGATGATTCATTGTCCAACAGAAGATTTATATTAAATTTTCAACTGGCATATATATGAACCTATTCACTTCTTAAAATTTATAGATAATGTACATTTACCGAATAATTACTTTTTACTAAAGTTTGTATTTTAGTAAAGTCTAGTCCATCAGAAAACAATTAATTACACAGGAAATGCCCCACCAGAACCAAAATATGTTTAGCCAGGCTAGTCGGGAAGCAAACCTGGGACAATAGGGAGGTTTAAGTGTTACGTTTTGGATATCTAAATCTGAACTGCAAAGGTATTTATTTCCACAGATGTGTAACAGGTGACTTTTAACATTTTAGGGTTGAATAATGTTATGTTATATAACGTAAAGAGTAGCTTCCTTATATCCACTCATCACTATCAAATTTATGGAAAACTACATTATACAAATAAATATGTGATAACCCCATTTGCAGACCAATATGTGAAGTGTATTTTGGTCAGGTTTCAGTCCACTATATTTTCCCATCTAAAACAGAAGTCTATGTACAAAGCATGTTTATTTGCCCCACATCAAAATAACTACTATAATCTGCATTCATTTTTATTGACGTATTGTTGATACCTAATATTGTAAACACGTCCACTTCAAACATATTATATACAGAAATAATTTAATGCTAATGTGCAATTTAAATGTTTTACTAAACCTCTCAAAGTAAATTCACATTTTAGGATTTTATATTCTATTCAACAACTCAAGTTATATAAGACACTCTCTCAGTGTATCTTGCGTGCTGCCTTGTTTTGGATCCAACTCCGTAACCACAGAGCGGTGAGATCAGTGATTAAATCACAAATTAGTTCAGCATTTGGCAAACTAGTCAGTGAAATTCCATTTGATTTCTGTACAGTTGTACCAAGGTGTATTATATTAGTTCACAAATTTAACACTGACGTGTAGTAATTACCTCTATATTTTCAGAGATTCCTGTGGAGGTGGGCGATATTTGGGCAGGGAAGTATGTGTATTTTGATTGCACTCCTACTGAACCTTCCAATGTGTATGAAACCATCTATTTGGAAACAGCAAATCGGTCAGAAGCTCTGAAGTCTTTAGTAAAGGTAATACACCATTCACACTTTGCAAACAAGATGTCCCAGTGTGTTTTCCTTTAAGACTGTGTCAGGGGTCTCAGTGGCAGAGTGGTAACACTCTCGCCTCCCACCTCTGAGGCCGGGGTTCAGTTCCCAGCACAGCCTCAAGTGGGAAAACTTGTAGTTGCTTGCCGTTGGTCGGCAGTTTACAGTATAGAACCCTGACAAACTGTATGTACTGGTTTCCACTGCCCTTCCAACTACCCGTCGTGATATGACCTGTACAGGGTTGAAAGAGACGTAAAACCCCAAATAAATAAATTAATTAAGACTGTGTCTCTGTTGTAATCAGATATATTTTTATCGTGAACAGAGGCAATATACACTCAAGATTGGTGTTCATGAATGTTAACCTGAAACCACGGTAAAATTCTTCATATATCACAGTTTGTTGGATGTTATTCCTAAATACTTGCCAGGTACACTCAACCTCATTGGTCAGTTTTGTTTTTGAAACCCGTTTCTTGTTTCAAATTTATATTTAAGAAAAACAGAACAGAAATCCTGAGTGACTTACAAAATAAATATTAAAATATAAGATTGGAGGTTATAACAAATTATTGAGCCAAAGGGTAAAATGTTAAAATAGTGGTTTGAGTAATTGACAGCTCCTTTAATTTTTAGAGTATATCAATGATTGCCACAAGTTCACATGTGAAATGTGAAATTCAAAGTAAAAGACAAAAATTTATTATTCTAAAGCTATAATTTAGGAATTCAGTTTAGCATTATTTTCCTTTTTCATAGAAGTAAAATACATATATTATTAAAGGAAGACTTGAAGGTCAGTCACAGAACAGCAGAAATATCTATTTTTTTACCATGTACAATGGATGATGTTTGCAGAATAAGTCATCCTAATGTCACATAATGTGACGTAGATACAAAGGGTCAAATCACTGATGCATTTTTTACATTTCATGTATGTATAAATAGTTTTAAGACAACTCCATTTCTGTCTCTCAACCAATCTACTTGGATACCTAATTTCTCAGTGGATATAGCTTGTTTACTTTGACTGAAGTTTTGTACTCTTTTGATGTACTACTGTTAGGCTCGGTTCAGGCAACTTTGGACATTCAGCAGGAGGGAACTTCGTGTCTACCATGTTGATACGAGGTACAGCTTTGCTGGGAGAAATGCTGTCATCATTTATCAATACCAGGGCATGTCTTATGGGGCTGTGTTCCAGTTTTATGATGACGTCATAGAGCTGAAGCATTACATCACAACTACTGGAAAGGAGTGTGGCCTCATTTATTACACAAAGGGAGCAGATTTGGAGGACTTTTTTGTGCTTTGATTAAAACTGCTCTTAGAGTTGAGTGGGTATTGCTTGGGTTGGTAATTTGGTATGGGTTTTAAATTAGTGCAAATATAAGGTAAATAATAACTTTTAACTTACATAAATTAATGTCACGAAGATGGTTGGAATCAAGTGATAAGGTTTAGATACTTCTAAAGAGATTGGAAAATATGTGACGCCTTAAAGTACACTATACAACTGGCCTTTATAATATGTAAGTGGTACACGTTCATTGATTATGTATGTGGTACGTTCATTATACATATTCCCATTTAGATTGCAGATTTCATGCAAAAATCACATTCTTGCCTCTGAGAAAAGGCTCTGTAAAAGGTCAGCTGGTGTAAACTACACTTGAACTGATTCTTCAAAAATTCCAGCAATATTTTAACAAAGCTAAATAAGCAAACTTAAAGTTATAGTTTTCTATATAGTGCCAACCACCAAAAAGACCCCTTTAATATCACATTCTTCTAGGCAACTAGAAATTGATAAATTAAAATCTCTGATCATTGAAATGTGAAATGTTCTTTTGTATATCAGCCATTAAAAATATTGTATTTTCCGGGATATCATACAAGTTTATGTTAATGTACACTTTAGTCACTTTAAGTCCAAAATCAAAGATGGGGTTTTACGTCCTATTCAACAGCCAGGCCTAAGGTTATAATGGGACAGGTCCTCAGTATTGAAACTTGTGGTGGTTGAACCCACACAGAGGTGACAGCCTATGATTGGATGCTATACTTATGCCTAAGACAGACAGTGGCATATTTTAAAGATGAATATCTTCAAATAGTGTATTCTTCAATATTCTCGGTGAATTTGTCATTACCCCTCCTTTATCTTCATTCCTCTTCATTTTTGCCTCCTCATAGCGACAACTACATGTTCAAAATTATCGCCAGTATTTTCCAATTTGTAAGTTTGCCATAATAATTTACCACTATTGGTACAAGTTATAACTTGTACGGCTGAGTTGTACAAGTTAAAACTTGTGCAAAATCTTTTTTAAATTCTGTACAAGTTAAAACTTGTACAGAAATTATGTCTGTACAAGTTAAAACTTGTACAGCACTATTCTTCATTGATGTTTGGTAATATGTTTTTGCTTTTAACCTTTCAAATTACAGTAGGCTTTAATATAGGTATTCCATTTAAGGAAATTGTAGTAAAGTGACAAATTCTATATCAGTTTATGCAGAAAGATTCAAATAGATACTTTTGCTTTGAACATTTTAAATTAAATTAGCTTTTAATATTGGTATTCCATTTAACCTAATGAAAACTTAAAACACATTGGTAAATTAGCAGTTAGCATTTTCCAAAGTCACCGATGGAATAAATTTTTGAAATATTAAGTGATACTGATTGATGTATCCAATGTCTGTCCATCCGTCCATCCGATATTTTGGTTTTCAGACTCTTAACTCGAACACACTTCCACTGATCGATTTGAAACTTAACAGGGTGGTAGGGCATCACCTAGGCTAGATTGTTTTCGAAATTTGTGCCATTTGGAAAAACAAGATGATCGCCATGGGCACCATCTTGAAATTCTGTTTCCAGACTCTAACTCAAAGATGCTTCAGCTGATCGATTTGAAACTTAACATGGCTGTAGGGCACTACTTAGGCTAAGTTGCTTTTGATGTTGGTGACATTTGAAAAAAACATCGTCACCATGGGTCCCATCTTGAAATTCTCTTACTGGACTCTAACTAGGCTAGGTTGTTTTTAAAATTGGTAACATTTGGAAGAACAAGATGGCTGACATGGCCGCCATCTTGAAATTCTGTTTCCGAACTCTAACTTGAAGAGGCTTCTGTCTATCAATTTCAAACTTCACAGAGTGGTTGTCCCCCTTTTTTCGGGGCAACGAATGCTCCCATATTGCCTACTATTTTATTCTCCCACTTCCTACCTCCCAGTTTGCCATTTTAGGGGTCAGTATGTTTCTCTACTGGACATCAGAAGAAAGACTAGAGCTGTACACATGCTTAGTGCAATTTTTAACCTTAATTTCCATTCCCTCGGATCATCATGAGGAAAATTATTTCATTTTTTCCTTATTGGCCAAATAAAAATGAGGTGGCGGCAGTATACTCTTGTATGCACTAATCCCTTTTACTATGAATATCGACTGGTGTCCAGTCTACACAAAGTGGTAGCACAAAGTGGTAGGACAGCACAAAGGCTGTTGACTAGTATCATAGCTATCATGTTGCATACATCTGGCATACATCCATCCTGTAGACATGGCAAGTACCAGTGTTGCCATTCCTTATACTGATTTCACAACCCACCTTTTGGGGTCTACAACCCTGTTTCTAGTTTTAACTATTATATCCATCCTGCTTGGCATGGAAATTATTTTGGCTTTCCCTCTGAATCAACCTTTATTGCTGTTCATTTACAGGTACATTTTTCACATGTCTCAGCTAAATTTAGAGTAAAGGTTGAATGGCATGATAGCTTGTATATTGTTGCTTTATTGGCAATATCTATCAACAAGTGTTGCCATGGCAACATGTTTTCTATTTCTTAGTCTTGAAATTTTGTGGGCATTTAACATTATTTTAAAGTTTCAGAAAATGTATATTACAAAAGGAACTCGTAATTTGGTTTTAGGCAACATTTGGCAATACAGTTTGCCAGCACTTTTGCTGTTGGTTTTCACTTTTTATTTTGTAGGTTCTTAATAAACAAAAACCACACAAAGATTCTAACCAATATTTTCCGGATATATTTATTACAAGGCTAACTAGAAGAGTAGTGACTACGCTTTTGGGAAACAACTGTTGCTATGGCAACACATTTTCTGTATTGTTTTCGGACTTATGTTGTGGGCACTTTGCATTAGGATATTTGTCGGGATATGTTCATTGCAAAGGGAGCCGGGGCTGATTAGCTTTTTGGAAATAACAGGTAACAAGTGTTGCCATGGCAACACTTTTTATGTTTCCTGGGCTTAAAAATCCTTTTGTGGGTTCTTTGTATTCCAAACCTCTGCATGGATTGGTATTTAAAGATACCTGGTTACAAGTGTTGCCACGGCAACACTTTATTCTGTTTCAATGGTGTAGCTATAAAAAGGCCTGAAGAAGACCTGCAGGGTAAAGTACCCTTACACTCCACAAGATTAGAGAATGATTTTGCTTGTTTGCTGTCCAACAAAATGGTGGGCAAATATAAGTAATTCCTTCTCCTTCCCATGAAGAAAGGAGGCATACAAGACAGGATCTATCTTGCACAATGCATTAACTTGTATGGGCATATGACTAGCAGTGTAACATTAGGTTATGAAAATGATACTTTATTGAATTTCCTGCTGACATCTTGTGAAAACATGGTAAGTGATAACTTCATGTGTTTGCCTCTCTGTCTGCCTGCGTGCATTTGTCATAACCTGCACATTGGATCTAGGTTTAATTTTTTCACTAAGTTTTGGGCCCCAGCATGGCTCAGTCCTTCTCAAAGATGGTCTGGATCTGCAAAAATACTGCCAGTCAGCCAACTATTTTGGTCCGTCCAGCATAAATTTTGTCCTTTCAAATTTCATTATTTCAGTCTTTAACTGAACCTGGTGGCACAGTACAATTCTATTGAATTCTTGTCCCAAATTGTCCACCATATTTGATAGAGGGATGGTTGATTTTAATTTTTTTTGTTCCTCCCATTTGGGCCATAAGATTAACCATTCACTGCAATTTCATCTTTTTATGTTAAATTTAATCTGTGAATCCTATTAAACCTGAAAACAAAACTAGTAAAACCCAACTCGCAGTTTGTATGTATGTGTGCATTATGATTCCACAGTGAAATCTATCTTTAACTTGGGAAGGAATAAAAATGCAAAATCATTTGCAATATTTCTGTTATTGCCGCTATATCTATTTTACCACCTGTTCCTGTTGTGACACTTTCAAACTACAGGTGGTATACCTCACAGTTATAAGGTTTTACTCACTTTACTTATTATTTTTACTATATCTTCTGAGATTTGCGGTATCCATAAGGTGAGACTAGAATGGCTACTGATGGTACAAGGTGTGTAACAATCAGTAAAGCCCATTGCACACTAGCGCGGCTAAATAAAATAGAAATAATGGCAGTAGTTCACTGCTTGTACATATGTGCGTCGCAGCAGCTAGTGGTACAGCGCAGATTTTTCCATTTAGAAAATTTTCTATTTTTTATAAAAACCGCACGGTTTTTTCTCTGTTTTGGCCAAGTTTTCATATATATTTGGATTTTCCACATATTTAAAATTGTAGTGTATCACAGAACTCTACACAAATATATTAATTGGAAAACAAAATGCAAGCACACAGGCTCATTGTAAAGGGATTAACTACAGGCAGATAGATGACAAAATATGGTGTGTGTCCATATAGTCACATAAAAGGGTTGAACTGAATGAGGATTGCAATTACCAGTTATTCTAAGGGACACACTGGACAATAGCCAGTATTATAAAAGGGACACTAGTCAAAGGCAAGGCCCTTCATTGTGGAGAGATTAAATGTAATTAAGGGTAGGATAGCTGTTGAAATGGGGATTGTGGAAATGTACTGTGGGGTATTGGATGTTTAATTATATGTGATTATGTTAACTATTCTAGTCAATTTCTCTGTACTTTAATAATATTTTATCATTTTACTGAAAACCGCTGGGGAAAATCGCCCAAATGTGCAAAGTAAAGAAAAATAGCCTACTCAGCATGCAGTAAAAATCGCACCGCGCCGTACCGCGCCGCGTATATGTGCATAGGCCTTAATAGTCGCATGAGATCAATAAAAAATGTATGTCACTGAGAGGCAACCTCTATTTACCTCTGCTCACCTAATATAGCCATCGGATGAACACACAAAACAACCTGAAATGAGAATGAGCCACAACCTTATAAAACTGTTGACCTGAAAACTGACGTCTTCATTTCCCTTATGAAAAATTTATCTACAGAAGGTCACTGATATGGAGGGACGGGGATGGAGACTCACATATAAAGCGACGGTGATAGGGCAGAATAATGACGGTGAAATCCAGGTGAATGACGGTGAGAAAATTAGAGGGGGTAGTTATGAAAACTTCTGTGGGATGTTCAAGGAATTGGACAGTTGCCACTATGTCAGAAGTTGAAATACAGATGCCAGACTACAGATGAAGGACAGGGCATATTGTTTAACAGCCATAAATGTGGGTTAACCCGCCAATAGTGTGAAAAGGGTTTTACACAAACGATGGCTCTAAATAAGAAAGGACTATATGATTTCTGTTTCTGGGATTATTCCTAACCTCTCTGGAGCTTTTGCAATGTTAAGTAGGTAAATTATACCACAACAGTTTTTGCAAAATAGAATTTCCAGGAGCAGTTTCCGAATTGGATATTATCATATTCCAGTGACAATTGTAAGTTATTTAAGTATTAAGAAGTCAACTTGATTCTTAATTACTTGATGATCAAAACCTGCTCCTTGTCATTCCTTTTGGTTATTCCTTAAGAGGCAGTTTCACATCGTCGGATGTTCCAGGACAAAAAACGGGAACACAAGAATCTACAAGAATTTGTGCAAGACCAAATTTTGAAACTTTTAGGTCTTGGCTTAATAATACCCATTGAAGGTTCCTGTCTGGGATTACCTGAATTATGGCTACGATTTGGCCTTACTGGTGAATTGCCTAGAGTTCAAAGTAACGGCTAACTGGGCTGGGGTTTGGAGCCTTACTTAAGTGGGCCAGATTTAAGTAAACTGTTACACAAAGGGACATTCAAAATACCTTTTACATTTCTAACCGGGACTTTCACATAATCTAAGGAGCTTGCTCTTGTGCTGTTGAAGGAGGCAAGTAAATTGTTTGGTCAGACATATTTTTATACAAGACAACAATTGTGCCTTTTTGTTTTGGGGAATTTTTAAATACTTTTTTCTAATTTCTTTTTCCTTCATTTTTCTTTTTTCTCAAAGTCTTTTTAATGAGCATTTCAACATTCTCTTCTTTTACTTGCTGTTTACAAAGTGTCTGAGCTCTTTTATCGCTGGCTCGGATACTGACATTTAATGGGGAGTCACTGGTGCTACAGGGTTTGTAGGAGTGGTTGTCCTTGTCGAAATATAGTTGTCAGGTATTATAATAGGTATTGCAGGAGCTCCAAAAGCTATTTTTAACCCTCTCAAATTAAATCCTGACAAAGCAACATTTGTTTAAATTGGCAATGAACAAATTAGAAATTCCATTAAGCCATCATTCCCTGTAAGGCTTTTTGATAATAGAGTAACCAGCCAAATCAGTCAAAAACCTTGGTGTCATAAACACATGTGGCGAAGTAGTGTCACATATATTACCACCATCTCCGGGATCTACGGAGGGTCCAAAGGTATCTAACTCATAAACGACTGTGAAGGTGACAAATGCCCTGGTAAGCAGTTGCCTGGACTGCTGCAGTTCACTGCTCTGCAACACAAAAAAGGCATACATTAGGAGACTTTAAAGAGTTCAAAATGCCTTATGTCACACTGTGTACAAAACTAAACTAATACAGTCATGTGACACCCTCCGTTCAAAAAATACACTTGTTTTCAATTAATTACCATATAGTATTTAAGTACAACCTTTTTACAGGCAAGGCAATAAATTTTAGTCAACCACCATATCTGTCCCCTTTAATTAAATGGAGTGATGTCAAACATTGCAATTACCAATCAGTTTGCTCAACCAGATGAAACAAACACATCACAGAAGTTGCATACACAGAATGGAACACACTCCTTCGAGCCATCAGAACCATGGAAGGTATGCACAAATGCTCCCCGTTTTCAGAAACCAAAGCTATTTGGCAGCTCCATTCAACAAAATGGAACAGTCCTATAACATTTACATGACACATGTCACGTAATTAATGCATGCATAAAGTTCAAAATATAAGAGATGGATTTCACAGTCCAATAGATGGTATGCAATACATCAGCAACCAGTTAGATCTGTTTACTTTTACAAAAAGTGTTTCTTTATAGAATGAAAACACTCTCCTTTTAACACTAATAATTCACAAGAAAAGAAAAAAAACAAAGGAAATTGCAAAAATATGAGTTCCTGATTTTGTTTTATTATTATTATTTGCGTATTTCATTTGTTTTGTATTTGTTTTTTAAATACATCTGCTGCTGTCAAGGCATGGCATGAACCAGTTGCTAATATCCCCTTCACACAGCTCCGTGTTGGCTCTGCTATATCTTGCAATGTTTGAAACTGTTGTTCATTAATGAACAATCCATTTCAAACTCTAGTTAAAATTAGTCGGCCTAAACCCACTTGACTGGGACACGAAGCCACTACAGTTGATTTAAAATAATTGAAATACTTGCACAAACCAAAAATGCAACAGCTTTTAATTCATCAAGATTTGCTGGTATTCTTTAGTTTGCCTCTCTCCTCTCTGTGGAGCTGTTTCCCTAATGGTCCATTCACACTACAGAAGGTATGTATAGGTGGTTAGAGGTTTTACTTAGCAGTGGAACCACCTCCAAAGACGCCTCAAACCTTCCAAAATTTGGTACTACAGGCAATGTAATTCCTAGTTACAGGCATTGGGCAATACATCCTTGTCCTTGAATTACAGTGTGAGGTCTGAATGAGAACTTGTGAAACATTGGTAAAAGGTTGATATACCCCCAATCACCTTATGTCGATGTGTTACACTGAGAAGGCAACCAAATCACAACCTTACATACACCGTGGACCACACCTTCAATTATTGCAGCAAGAATATTCATCTACACATGCTCCTCGCATTCCTCTGTGAGGTGGAAACAGTTTAAAACTTCTGTAGCAAGGTATGGGACGTTTTGCCATTGTCTCACAAGTTCACATACAGAGTGTAGTTCAAAGACAGGGGTGTTTTCCCCAATGTTATCCACATGTAGTTTTACTGGGGTATATGAACAAAGCCATATAGATTCAGGACAAAATACATTAATTTCATTGAGATGTTGAGATTGTTTATCAGAGGGGAGACAAAAAGCTGTTTACTACACATGCCAGAGACTGCTTGGAGGTTTTTATGTGTTTTCACCACAAATTACTGTATATTTACAAATACGTTTAATTTCTTTTCCCATCTCCTTTAAAATTATAAAAAAAATTATTTTGTTTTGGTCCACAGTTTTGTCCAACGCATTCACATTTGAGCAGGCAATGGTACACGGGCCCTTGTACTTCCTTCAAATGTGTATAGGTCATCCAGTACATTTTTTTTATTAAGCTACTTTGGGGCAACGGTAGCAGAGTGGTAACACTCTCGCCTCTCACCCTGAGGCCGGGGTTCGATTCCCCGCACAGCCTCAAGTGGGAAAGCTGGTAGTTGCTTGCCGTTGGTCGGCAGTTTACAGTACAGAACCCTGACGAACTGTATGTACTGGTTTCCTCTGCCCTTCCAACCACCCATCGTGATATGACCTGTACAGTGTTGAAAGCGACGTAAAACCCCAAATAAAAAAAAAATTAAAAAATTATTAAGCTATTTTTGGTCCTGTTAGGGTCATGTTAGTACACTTCCGTCATACTTTTAATATCAATCACCACTTTATCTACATAGTATATCTCCACATATATATTTGAAAAATAATGATTTGGGTTTAGCATTAGTTTCAACACTTCTATATTGACATATCCATCTGACATATTCATAGTTGACCGGATGGAGAGCAGAAAGACAAACAAGGGCATCTAAATCCATAATTCATTGTTTAAGTAACTAAGTAACTAAACTTCAGGCATCTGCAAGCAACTACTAACTTTAGGTAGGACCAGGAATTGAACCCAAATCCTGGAAGGGAGGAGGCGAGTGTGTTACCCATTGGGTCATCATGCCCTCATATATTTGGTCTCTATATTTTGGACCAAATTTTAAATAAATCTACTTGTGTATAATAGTTTGAACGGACAGGCACCGTCAGATTTGACAATAATACTTAGCTACCAGCAATACCATTGACGCACCACAAGATTTGTACATCTGTCCACCTGTTGATTTTTTTGTTTGCCTGTGATCATGGTAACTTCAAATATCAGGAATGGATCTTTCTAAAGGTTTTTTTCTGGGTAGTGCTGGGTAGGAATTAGTGACAACATTTTGGAAATGGTCCGGATCATATTCTGGAAAAAAATATCCTAAATTTTCTGAAGCTCCCCCAGTGGATGTCTGTGCTCTACAAGTGCTTTCTAGATAGAACAAGGCCGAAAGGGGTTTCGGTCTACTAGCGTGAGCCACAAAGGTATAGAGACACAAGTAGTGCACTGAAGCGGTCACCCATCCCAGTACTAATGTAGCCCATTGCTGCTTAACTTCAGTGAACAAATACATTTCAGGCTGCACCACAATTCATAAAAGTCTGGAGAGGTGCGAGCCTCTCTAGAGATCGTGCTTTAAAATATGGAGACACTGATTCACTTCCTTACTTTGCTTACTGTGCTCCATTTAACAGTAGAAATTACAAAAACAGTACTCACTCTACTTAATTACTCAGACATTAAATAAACTACAAAAACTAAACATGGACCACAATCTTGAAAACTTCTCAAATTCACAGTTGGTTTTGGCTAGGTATATTTATTTGCACATTATAAATCTTTTGAAATTCTATATTATTTAGCTGTCTTTTCTCTTTGGCACATTTGAAAATAAAGTACTTTGCTATTATAAGTATAAAATTTTTATTAAAAGACAGCTTATTCTTTTCTGGGTATCCAAACAGAATCCTTTCTTTGTCTAAACATAAATTAATTGGAGATATCTTTTGTAGCCATGATGTTAAGTTATTCCAAAATGATTTAACTAAATGACATTCATAAAATGAATGAACAGTAAAACAGTACTCTTTGTCTGGGGCGGTGTGAACATGGTATTAGTACAAAACATTTGAGCTTGATAAAGTGACACCATAAAAATTCCAGTAAGTGGGACAACGTGATAACAGTAATGTATATTAGCCTTAGGTGGTCTGAAATGTTTAAATTTATCATTTATTTTTTTATTCTTGTGCCTTTTAAACCAAATTAGGTTAAGTTTAATATATTAAACCTAATACAATTAAATTTACATTAATCCTTACAGATCAAGTTAAACAGAATCATATTGGAAAAATAAATAAAATTCATATATTGAATGTAGTGACATATATTATATTATATATTATGTAATAACACTGTTATATCCAACTCATAATGTAATGTACTGATACAGACAGTATGAGATGTAACAATACTGTAATTTCAAATTTCACAATGTAATGTACAAAAAAGAAAGATGTAACTATATTGTAATTTATTTTAATCTTATGCAGATTCAAAGGGAATTATTTGATAGAATAATTTAATCTCACAAATGTAAAAATACTATATTTTAAGAATGTTATTGCGATTAAAGAATAATCATGCATAAAAGTTATTAAATTGAGCCACAGGAAAGGTTACATTGTACTTTGTATCTCTAGATGCCATTGTTCTTGTTAACTTAAAAATAACTTACAAAAATATTGGCATTCTGTCAACTATGTCAACTAATACACAATAAAAAAGCCAGTTTTACATCATTAAAAAGTAACCATTGTTTTAACAGATGCCTAAATACAGTGAATTAAAGATATAAACTGCTCATAAAATGTGTGAAAACTTGGGTGATTGACCTTCTTTACTGTTTACAGTCTTCTGATGAGACACAAAAGTTATTGAGTTTTGTTGGAATTCTAAAAACATTTCAAGTGACCCATTGGATCAAATAGCTATTCAGGAAGTAGCTGAAATCAGTGTCCACAAATTCTTTTTTATAGAAATTTTTTTATAGAGCCTTAGTTCCTCTATAGTAGCTGATTAACATATTCTTCTTAATCCCCGAGGTATATTTTGTCAGAAAATGTTTATCTGTCTTGATCCAAAAGATAATACATCAAAGTACGGAGATCAAAGGTAATCTAAAATTTGATAAAAAAAAATCAAATCCAATGTTTCCTGAATACCAATCTGATTGATCCAGTTGATCTGAAATTCTCATCAAAAGTTGATGATTTTTGCTCAAATTGAACCTGATCGTCATGGAAGATAGAGGCTCAAGGATGACCATTTATAAATGTCCTTGAGGTACTTTAGCCTGCCACTGGGGATAGGACCCAATGACAGAGGACCGCCATTTTAAGTGGTCATCCGAGCCACTATGTATCTGCCTGTACCTGGGTTTGAACCCACGTCCCCTGAGTTCCTACACAAGTGTGCTAGCCGCTAGGCCACAGTAAGTGGTGGGCATGACTTGATAAATAGTGTAAACAACTTAGTGGTGAGAACGAGTTAGTAAGTGGTGGGAACAAGTTACTAAGTGGAGGAAATGACTTTGTTAGTGGTGGGAACAACTTAGTAAGTCGTGGGAACAAGTTAGTGAGTGATAGAAACAAGTTAGTAAGGGATGGGTTGACTGAAAACACAAGGATTTACTATTTTGTTGCAACCACTTAGTATCTTATTCCCACAAGTTAGCATGTCATTCCCATGATTTAGTATCTCATTACCACGACTTAGCATATCATTACCGCAACTTAGTATGTCATTACCAGAACTTACTAACTTGTGGGAATGACATATTATCTTGTCATAATGACTTGCTAACTCGTGGGAATGACTTAGTATCTTGTGGTAATGACTTGTTAAATTGTGGTAACCAGATAAGAAAATGATAGGAAGACAGTTCGATGTCCCTTTCTGGGCTCCCTAGTTTTCCCTACTCCTTTCTCCTCTGGATGTCAGCAGCTGTATCTCCCAACTCAAACTCGGTAGGTATGTCTGTGCAGACTTCTATCTTCCTCACATTCTTTCTTGCCTTTTAAAGACCCATCTCATAAATCAAACAAGGCAGAGTTTTTTTAAAAAAAAAAAAAGCAAATACCAATCAGCTATCCAGCAAAAATTATATCACTGCAATTAACCCTAACTAAATTCGAAAAAAGCTATCTCATCATCACCAGTTGTAATCTGTCTGTGTTTAAATCCAAATGGTGCCAACTTGTTTATTATGGAGACATGTCCAATAACCAACAAACCTTAGTATGGGGTGTTTTTATGTCTCTTCCTACTGTGTTCCTGGCTTGCCCTGCTGTGATCAACCGACAAAAGACTTGGAGACTTCCCGTCTTGATAAAGAGACCAAGTCAGATCTTGGTTGCTTACGTCAGGCTGGTTTTCTTTCAAGTATAATTGGTATTGTTCTATAACCTGTCATGGTATTATGTTGGGGTGTCTGAATATGACTGACTGGCAAGCGTTTCCCGAAGAGACAGTAATAGTATAGGTCCGGTCTTGATGTGACTACGACAGGATGTTGAGAGTCAAGTTGGTTTCCACGTGGGTGGAACCACAATCGGGATCAAGAGTCGGGGACGGTCAGTGAAATATCAAGCATGTTTGATGTTTTGCCAACAAACTACAACAAGCTGAGAAATCACAACCGATCCTAATGGACTCTTTAAACATAGCTCTCGACCCTAAAAAATCCATAGTTATTGACAAGATGGCTCCAGTGGAACCATTAAAAATTTGTAAAATTTAGCATTACATTAGGGATGCTCATGGCTAGACTTCTTCATACACTGCCAGAAAAAAGATGTAGTAATCATAATGTACTGAAAACCTTTCTGAAGGAACTATTGTTTTACAGATGGAACAGGAAAGCAATTTAAGAAACATACTTCACCTGGAAAAATGGCCATACTAGGGGTTATTCATGACCATCAACACACCTCCAGCCCTTGGCACCAGTGTACGACATTTACTCAAGGTACACCAGACAGGCAACTTTATAACATTACAGGTCCATAGCAAAAGCTGTCAGACCGTTTTTCAATGTAGGAGGTTAAATCAATATTGGCTTTCCAAATTGACCAAGAGACAAGTGCTAAAGAATAATGGGTTGTATGTTATTTTCAGAAAAACAAAACAGATGTGTCACAGATTAAAGTTCGCTATGGAAACTCTTTAAAACAGGCTGATACTGTTATATGCAATAGCCACACCTGTTTTTCAAAAGAATTTTCTCATCAGATCCTGGACTTGTAAGGTGACTTGTAGGTGCAATTTCAGAGTAAATTGCATTGGTGTATTAGAAATGGTGCACATCAATTTATTGTATGAGGTGTAGTGCTGTGAGAAGTAAGTTCATACATTTATTTTTCTGTCTTTACAGTGAGTGTGGTGTCAGAAAGTTTAAATCACGGCAGCTTGTTTATAAATGGCTCCAAGTTGGACATACTGTCTGAAGATATTGCTGCAGTTGACACCCCATACTAAGAAAATGTATCAGTTACCATCTGAGTGATATAATCTATCTAATACATGCAAAAAATATGGGCTGTATTAGGTTGGGATGACAAGGCAAACAATCAGGGAAAGAATCTATGAACACATTATCAGTCTCTAAATCAATGGAATCCAGATTGATTCCTGTCACTAAACACTTCGCAGAGACTGGACATTCAAAACAGGGCACAATTCGTGGACTGGTGTTTCCTCCAATACAACACTACCAAATCTGATCATAAAAAATAACAGAGAAAAGGTGGATGTAGAATACTGAGGAAATCCATCTAATAAGCATTAAGCAAATCCTTTGTGAGTTCATTTTGGTGTTTTTGCACACTCAGAACACCCTTTTGTTTTTCCTCTTTGTTTAATGTTATTTTCTGTAAATACTAAGAATGGTGGTCCCAGCCTCAAAATAATTTTGGGGACTCAAAACATATGTGAACAGTTTTCTTCATTTACTGGACTTCTGGGCCCGTATTCACGAAAGGTCTTAGCCAGGGCTTAGACTTAAAATTGAGACTTTTGTCTCAAGTTTCTGCCCAAAAACTGCTAAGACTTTTGTCTTAGGCTTAGTGGTATTCACAAAGAATTTAATACCGGTCTTAAGCTTACCCAAGGTTGGTAGTGGGCATAAATTTTGTAAAGAGGATTTAAATATGGCCGCCATAAACTTTTCTCCACTTCCAAATTTGAAATGAATGTGAATAAAGTGTAATTATACACCTCACTAAAGCAGTCTTTGGGAAGTTTATATGTGGTAACAGGTTTTCCATTTCAAAACAGCACTTTTCCTTAGATAAAATGCATTAAATGAAGGATATATGTCACCAATATTATAGTTTGAATAGAAAAGAAAAGTTACATGACCACTGTGGTTATTTGATAATCTTGGACTTAGCTAAGTCACCCTTTGTGAATACGATTTTAAGACAAAACTTAGCTGAGACAAAAGTCTTAACTTTAAGACTGGATTTAAGCCTAAGACCTGGCTAACTCTAAGACCCTTCGTGAATACCAGCCTAGGATTTGTGAGAGGTCCGTGAGAACAGTTACCAGTCTCAGACTGGGGGTTTAGGTGTTAATTTCCTGTTCTGGTTGGCACACTGACAGTGTATGGTTTTTGTTTTTTATGTTCACCTTTGGATGAAAAAGTTGAAGTGAAGTAGTTTGTGTGACCGGAGCTTGTCCATGTACATCATAACCTGGCACAAACCTCAGTTTGGCACAAAGCAGTACATAAAAAAGTGGTGGATGGTCGGTTCGACTCGGTGTCATCCGCAACCCTTTCATATTTCCTAAAATGGACCTCACCATACATGCAGTGAAATTACATCGACAATAACCAAAGTGATACGAGACCTGACTGAAATGTTGGGACACTGATCGAAGGAGAAATTATACTATCGCTCCTTAAAAAGTACTGTAAAATTTAACTTCATTATATACATTTTTAGCTAAATATGGACTTATTTCACTTGTTATTATGGAGGATAAATGTAAATTAACTGCAGTAATGACGATTTTGAAATTTTCTTATTCCAAGGACTCTGTTTTCATCGGTCTTCTGTCATGGTAAACTTTAGAAATATATATAAATATAACCGGCATTATTTTCCTCCTTTATAATCCTATATGTGTACTATTTGTCATCACCAGTATGTTTAATTAAACTTTTTGCGTTTAGGAAAGGCTAAGCCATAATTTAAGGCCAAATTTATGAGGCCTTTTAAAAATCAAACACGTGTTGGTTTTATATATTTATCACACATTTTCTTTATTAATTTTCCAACATTAACCACAAACTCATGCAAAAAAAAAGCACCAATGGTTCCCCAAGAAGAAAAGTGGGCCGTTTGTTTTACCCATGACCTGTGAAATGTTCTTTTATATACATATAGACAAACTAAAAAGAAATTGTTCTCAATTTTCTTTAGCCTTTCATTAAGGCTCGGCAATATTGTTATTGTTTAGTTTCAATGAAAAACGTCAAAGGTCAGTGTAAACAACTAAGGAGATCATATCAGAACAGGCTTTTAAGTGAATTTCACGTGACGTCAAGAATTTGTTTCAAACCCACACAACAGAGGCAAGAGGCAAGTAATCAACCACTCAGTGGTTAAGAGTTATTTTTGGTGGAAGACAGCTTGTTTATAAGTACAAATTATCTCACTACAATCTTAAATCCATGTGTATGTTTGACTATAACTTTCTTCTAAATAACTCTCATACCATAGCGTTTAATGACTATATTCATGAAAGGCCTTAGCCAAATCTTAGGCTTAATTTATATATATTTTTTACACGCAAGTCAAGCCTTAGACCTGGCCAAGATCTTTCATAAATACAGCTCAAGCCGTATACTCACTTCTCCGTTAGAGAGCTACAGTGCATTGCTTATTACCACCACCAATGAGGTTATATTTTTAGGTCATTTGTTCGTCTGTTTATCTGTATTTATGTTTACTCTGAAACTTACGAATGCATTTATATGAAGTTTTTTTATGTGGGTAGGGTCTGAACAAAAGGAGTTAAAATTTACTCTGCATCCAAAAAAAAAACCCTGAATTTTCAACAGTATCATTTTCAGTGATTTTAAGTTTCTGATTGAGATTTTAATGGTCGCGTTATCTGATTATAATGGTTGTAATAAAAACTAATACGGTAACTGGGTGAAATCACAATATTTGCACTTCAAGCTGTCTTGGAGGGGGTCTGCACTCTTGGAGTACTTCCTGGTATGGAAATAAAGTCAGTATGAGATTATTCATCCTCAAAGATATCCCAAATTATGTACATTGTCCAGATTGGGATACAGTCGAGATTGCTAGATATTTCTATGGATATTTTAAAATGCTCTAAATATGTGTATTCAAAACACAAAAAGTGTCCCAGCAGTTATCTCCCGCCTTAGAATCAGTAATAATTTAGAACTAAAGAAGATATGAGGCCTTTGTAGTAAGATAACCCCACTTGACATTGAAGAAGGGGGTCAAAGGTAAAAGTCAACAATTGGAAAAGAGTCTCAGGCCATGACTTCCTTTAAGTTGTTTTCACATTTGATACCCCTAGTAGCAATGATAGGGAGATACGAGGTCTTTTTAATAGGATAATCTGATTTAACATTAAATATGTGATATGACCGCCATTTTGTTTTCGAAACTAGGCCAAATTAATACCAGGCTAACTTTCCTAGCCATATATCTTGTGCAAATTTGGCTGCAATATTTCAAGTTTTAGAGCATCTTAAGGATTTTGAAATAATTGGTTATGGCAGCCATTTTGTTTTTCAAAATAAGGCCAAAATTTTTCTCAGGCAAAATATTTGCAGGCCAGGACTTTTCATGCTCTGTCTTTACATTCTGAAGCCATAGCGCCAATAATATGGGAGAAATAAGGACGTTTTAGCATGATGACCCCATTTAACCTTAACATTAAACATGTGATATGGCGGCCATTTTGTTGTTAGAACTAGTCCAAAATTAGCATCAGACTAGCTTTTCTAATCATATACCTTTTATGCAAATTTGATGAAGCTAGCTGGAATATTTCAAGATTTAGAGCACCTTTATGATTTTCAAACAACTGGTTATGGCGGCCATTTTGTTTTTTAAAATGAGGCCAAAATTTTGCACAGACAGGTTTTTATACCCTAAACATGCCCCTCAAATTTGGTGAAGATATCTTTATATTAAATTAATGATATGTTAAGGTTTATGTAAAACGTGACGAATGGACACACGGACGGACACATGTGTGGAAGGCATTTTATAATCTCCCGACCATGGCCTTCACCTTTCATGGTCTGTCTTTACATTCTGAAGCCACAGAATCCAATAATAAGGGAGAAATATGAAAGTTTTAGTGTGACGATGCCTTTCAACCTTGAAGCAGGGGTCAAAGGTCAAATTCAACTCCTGGAAAAGATTTCCAGGCCATCACTTACTACAAGTTGTGGTCACATTCTGAAAGTCTAGGAGCAATATTAGGGAAGATATAAGGCCTGATATAAACCCTGTTTGACATTAAACATGTGATATGGCGGCTAGCAAATTTGATGAAGCTAGCTGGAATATTTCAAGATTTAGAGCACCTTTATGATTTTCAAACAATTAGCTATGTGGACCTTTTTTCGAAATGAGGCCAAAATTTTGCACAGACAGATTTTCATAGCCATAAACATTTCTTGCGAATTTAGTGAAGATGTTTTTATATATGAATGAAATATTTAGGTTTATGTAAAAACGTGACTCAAGGACGGACTCACGGACGCACGTACAGAAGACATTTTATAATCTCCTGACCATGGCCTTCGGCCGCAGGTGTGAGATAACTAGTTGCATATTGTCACTTTTTATGTCACATTATTTTGAACTATCAGTCACATTGAACTATGTAATGATTCTCTCTGTGACATGTCCAGATATATGTAGATTTTAATGATGACATCACAAAATTATAAAAAAGTGTCTACTAGGTTCTCCTAGGGCTACCCAAATTTATGTATGAACCAACAACTAAGTATGACAGTTCCATAACTGCAATTTATTGTTTAGCTTACGATAATCTTATAACTATGTACCAGGTTTGTTTATGCTGGTGACCTCACACAGGGTAATAGCCTTTCTGTTTCCTCAAGCAGACCCAATATATGCATGGGGATGCAATGTTTTGCTGCAGTTACTTCTACTGAATAGAGCAAACTTCCTCAAGCAAACATAGCCACTCATTAAGTTAAGATGACAGTTAAAGACTTACCTATTCAAACTGGTTTATATACCTTAATAGCCTTCACCCTATTGTGCCCTAACACAGAAACAGACTCTTTTTGATAATAGGGCAATCTCTTCTGAGATTTTGATACCTTAGAGGATGTCTAAATCAATTGAGACCTTTACAAATACAAGGAATTTACTTTTCTCGAAAAAGAGATTGAACAGGTCAAAATATAAAGAGTACTTGAAGAAGAAACTCCCCCAATTCCGTATTACTTCTGTATTTTCCTGAGGTCAGTTCTGCCCCAACTCTCGCCTGTTTCAGGAAAAGGTTAAAATCGTTTCTCTTTAAAAAGGCTTTCCCAACTTAGCACGCACTCTATCTGGTGTCTCCATGGATAGATGATTTTTGAAATTGGATTTTGGTGTTGTGCCTTTGAGTCTACCTGGCAGAGATTAAGCACCATAGAAGTACAAAAGAGAATAGAATGCTACCATGTCTTTACAGTATATTTACTTTCTGTACATTTTCTGTGGCAAACTGTAGCAATTGTGCTCCCAGTTTCTGGCGCAAAACTGTAGCTAGAGGTACATGTATAGCTTTGTTCCCCAAAGAAATTCTGTCCCTGTTTTCCTGGCATTTAAAACCACAGGGAATCCACCTTAGTATAAGCACTAAAGTACTGTGATTTTACCTAACTGGAAAGCTACTATACCAAGGGATCCCCTTGATGGAGGAAAGGAGTGCATACTAGTTGGTTAAGATTCTTAGTTGAAAGCCACTGGACAATAGAAAGTAGCTGCCAACTTTGCAAATTAATGCTCCAATCACACTACAGGTGACATTGCTCATGTTTATAGTTGTTTAACACTACACAGATGCCATTGCTCAAGTTTGTAGTTGTTTTAACACTACACAGGTGATATTATCTATGTTCCTGTATGTAAAACAGCTCATTCCCCCATGTATTTGCCACAGTTCTGTCATCTAACTTTGCAAACTGGGGTATACAGTACTTTCCATGGCAACACATGGAATTCTGAAACTGTTCGAGGTTTCTGTTGGCATAGGCAGTATGAAGGTCATTTCCCCCAATCGGCCATAACTGCACAATGTCTCATCATTACTGTAGCTGTTTTGCTATCTTCCTTGCTATTTCTGACTATCCTACCCTGCTACCTTTTCCACTATTTCTGACTATCCTACCCTGCTACCTTTTCCACTATTTCTGACTATCCTCTGTGGCAAAAGCTTATGTTTGTATCTGGGCACAGCATTCCACCTCTGCTTTGTCCACAGTTTATAACCGCCACAAATACTAATGGTAGTGTGATTAGTGCTTTTAGCTAGAGTTGAGGTTTTAACCTTAGACCACAAAACTGAGAATATGTGTTAAACTGCAACTTATAAGTAACTTATGGATGGCATGTTCAGTGCTGTACGTCTATTCTTTGGTCATGGGTTGGAACATAACTTAATGTAATGTAACACTATATCTCAACTTGACATAAATTAATTTAATTAATTGAGGGCAAAGACATATTTGTAAAACAAGATATGTATTATCCACCACGCGACGTATTTGCCCTAAATACGGGGAAATACAGACCGGGATGTATTTTTTTTTGTACACACCGGCGCCCCGGTACTATGGATAATGAGTGGGAATAACTTTCGGTTTTTCAACAATATCTTACAAATATGTATAATATATCATTAGAAAGGTGTTCTTACAGCGCTTCTGCTCATGTGACTTACATAAAAATCCATGCAGAAATAATTAAGATATTGCAAGTTAAAGATTGAAGTTTTTATATTCACTGTGGCTACTGGTCTTTGATAGTTTTTTCACATTCTCTCATTAAAGATTTCATGTTATTTAAGCCATAAATCATATAAAATGGTGGATAATAAAAGTAAAACACCCCTCATCAGACATATACAGAAAAAAATATATCACTCATGAAGATTAACAATATAATACTCGTGCTTCGCACTCGTATAATATTGTTATCTTCATTCGTGATATATTTTTTCTGTATATGTCATTCGGGAAGTTTTCCTATTATATATTTAGGGACATGATGTATAATTCATATGTTCAAAGGGTTGACCATTTAATCACTTGACTCTTAACTCTGTGGTTGAAGATTTGAACAACATTCTTAGCAAAATGCAAGATTCATTGAGTGTGTCTCTTCGTATAACCTTAGTTGTTTAAAATGAACCTTAAAACCTAAATTTGAATTACATTTGCAGAATATTAGAAGATAATAACCACAGTAAATTATCTTGATTAAATTATAACTACTATAATTTACGCCTCGACTCAGGCTGGACGAGGCCTTTTTTTCAAATGTTTTTAAAACAGTGTGGTTTCAAAGCTAACGCATTAGGTTAAGGCTGTCACTGTAATAACAAGCTTTTGTTGAAACTTATATCTGCATCTTGAATGTAGAAGCATATTTTAAATGTAGATGTGTGTAAAATGTTGGTGTTTGGGAGACTCAAATCAAAATTAAGATCTTTAAAAATAAGGCATTTGAAATGAAGGGACCAGATTTAACTGGTGTGAACTAGTTTACAAATTACAATATGATAAAAGGGCTATTGTAGAAACATATTTTAATTGCACTGAAAAGAGCTTTCATCGTATGTATAGGCAAGGTGTACGTTTATGGATATAAACAAATCAGAACACTGGTAGTTGATAAATCATACCTTGGGATATTCAACATCTGCACTTGTCCAATATATAGGATTTGAAAAACTAGAAAAGTGAGTATATTTTCTTTATTGCAATTATGTGTCTGCCTTGTAGGGCATAATAAATACTGTTATGGCCCTCTCATTGAGGGGTAGATGGGGGAAACACTGAAAACGATCGTACAGCGAAGAGCAACTAGCCTTGTGTAAGGCTCAAATTTGTATGATATCTTTTTAAACATTCACACGGATATTTGGTATTCATAAAGCACTCATACATGTTTAGAGATAGAACTTTATCAGACAGAGACTTTCTCTTAGCTGTATGCTGCTATAAAAGTCAGTACATGTATGAGTACATTATATAAACTGAAACTCCATTATCTGAACTGAAAAAATTTCCCCTAACTGCAAAGAAACTTTAGCCTTCAGCAAGGCTAAAGATCAAATACAAACTGTCTCATTTCAGACTGGGATGAGAATCCACACTCATGTCCGAAGAATTGGAATGTGAATGTGTTATTTCCTGCTGACTGTGGCACCAACTTTATTTTCCTTTCATAAGAAGTTTAAAATTCAAATATATAAAATACAGTCTCAATTATAGTTAAAACAACAGTGGACTCTAGTTTATTCAATCTGTGAGGGCCAATTTTATGAAAGGTCTCAGTCTCAGGCCAGTCTCAGGCTGAGCGACTGACTCAAATCTGAGTTTTCAGTCTTACCCGAGTTGTTTTGGTCTCACGAAAACTTAATCAAGTGAAACAGGTTTAAGTTAAAACTATCAACTATAAATTACATGATTTCTGTCGATTTAGTTTGTTTCAAACATTTACTATGGTTTACAATTTTTAACGTAATCATGAATGGTTGATAAAACAAATTCCTTGGCTTGATTTTGAGCCCACGACTCAAGCCAATTTCTACTAGAGTTTTGCTTTAATTTTGTTTGGTCATGGAATCAGCTGGTCTCAAAAAAAAGAAAAAAAAAAGAACAGAAAAAGGTCTCAATTGTGAGTCTGAGACCAGGTTCATGAAATAAACCCCCTAATTATCTGAAAATCCGGCTGAACTAAACTTTGTTGTCTGCTTACTGCATCTACAGACTTAAAGTAATGGAATGTGTTTTTGTTAAAACAGTAGCCTTGGTTCAGGCCTTTGCATTGAGACTTTAAAAGTGCAAAGTTGAGCTTTTAGGGTCATATTGAGACAGGAACTCATGTGTTTCCCGCACATGTTGCCATGGACTGAATTCGAACCAGGAACCAAATGATATTAATACTGAACGTATTAACCAATTAGCCATGGTGGTTTCCATTGAAACTTTATCACTATATTTGTATGCTTATAATTTGCATAAAATCTATTCAAAGTACTTAACATTAATTATTTAAATATCGTTTTATATGAAGATATTTTAATTTTTAACTTTGAAGGCTTGACATTCGAAGTTTTTACAATACACCTTTTTTCTTTTTTTATTCCATATTCTAATACATTGAATATACATTATCAACAAAATAGTTACCTCATTGTTAACACAGAGAAAGCAAAAATAAGGCATATTATTAAAAATTAACACCATTAGCAATTTTTCAACTTACTTTCAATTTATCAATATGCTATACAGAGTACTTTCAACATATTTAAACATACTTTATAGGCTTTTTATAAAAAATAAACGGTCACAAAGTAACAAATTGATCAAAAGACTAGTAACAGAATAAGAAAGAACATCAATGTTTTGTTATCAAGAAGCTTTATATCTCATTTGCCACTGTTAATATAATGGTTGCATATTTTAAGTCTTTAACAGTTAAGAAATTTTAAGCCAGATTTTCCATTTTCTTAAGATTGGTTTATGTTACGAAAAATATTTTCCACACTGTCCATCGTTTTTCAAATTTTTTTCATGTTGAGAATTAAATTTTGAGAGTGATTCTTGCTCTAAGTATTTCTCTTTCACAATCGTTTGAAGGTTATAGATGTTCAAATGCCTCTTGTGTCTGGAGCAAGTAAATATGTAATTTCTCACAATTAACAACAAGAAATCAAGAGGCCAAAATTTTTGGTCATATGTGGTATATCCGGAAATTTTTGCTATTCTGTTAAGGTCTAATACATGTGAAATTGAATTTTTTATCCAGTTTTTAACATTAATCCACAATTCATTTAATTCTATACAATCTGAAAATAGACACATTATACTCTCACTACGGTTACCACAGAGGCCACACAGGTTTCAATCAGAAATTTTTAACTTATTCAGGTATTCATTGGTACCTAAAATCATATATAAAACGCAGTAATGAAACTATACAGATAAGTAGTCAGTTAATTACTGGAAGCAAATTTTACATAATACTTTCCAATGATCTTTGTGTAAAAGGTAGTCAAATTCATTGTTCCACTTAATTTTGCAAGGGGGTACATCAGAATACACCTTAACATGAAATAATTGTTTAGAGTATTGTCATATGCACTTCTAGTGTAAATGAGGGGGCCACGTTCGCGCAATGGTAACACACTTGCCTCCCACTTCTGAGGTCGGTGGTTCAAACCCCAGACCCTATGTGGGAGAGTTGGTAATTGGTTACCGATGGTCGGTAGTTTACAGTACACAACCTTGGCCAACTGTATGAACTGGTTTCCTCTGCCCACAAACTACCTGTCGTGATATGACTTGCACAGTATTGAAAGCGACACAAAACCACACATAAATAAAAAATAAATAAATTCCAGTGTAAATGTGTCTCTCTCTCAGTCTCTGTGCGGTCAAGAGAGTGTATGATATCATCAGTATCACTAGAATTTACATTAACCTGTAACAGTACTTTGTGTGCTTATTGTCTAAATACTTTTTAAAGACATAAATTATATAACAAAACCTAGAAGTTAAGAAAGGCTAGTTTTGATAGACAATGCATCAGCTGATACATGAATAAAGAAACTAATATACTGTGAAGTATGTGATGTTTTATGATGAGCCATATGCATAAAATCAGCCAGCATTAATTTTGTGGAGAAAGAAGAAACAGTTTATCGCTTCAAATGCCTTACTAGACTTTCAATTTAGCTCCTCTTTATTTATGGACAATATCTCTCAAGTCATAATTATTTAACATCAGTTTCAGTACCTACTTAAGTGATGAGTACATATATATATATATTTATATTTTTTATTTATTATAGTCACATGCAAATACAAATTTACAATACAGTAATTAAAAATATCAATGTTTGCCCAGCCCCATAGGACTTATAAGTGACTTTTAGCATACAAGTACTAGGTACAGATGTATGTGTTTTTCACTCAGATATCCATGCACAAAGAAAAACATAAACATAACAACAATTAAAGCACAAGTTGATCTAGTTGCAATGAAATAATTATGTTAAATAGGTTGATAAATATCTGATTTTGCTGCAAGATAATACTATTTGTTGATTACATTCTGTTTTATATTCCACCTACTATGCAGATAGCATATCAGTGATTTTTCAAAATGTGACACAATGACTGCCAATTTTTCTACATCATCGAGATTGTCAAAATTTTGTATTTCTGATTTAACATTGTTGTACAACACCTCTCTTGGCTCACTAAAAGCAATGCAGTTACAATTTTCTATACAATTTTGTGACTGGGTCTTTTGTCAAATAAAATCTGACAGTTTCTATTCGCAGTGGCAGAACTCCCATTCTGAATTGGGCCAAAAGTGACCTTTTGTATCGTGGAATATTATTTTGAAGATAACTTTCAGGCTTAAAGTTACATTTAAATGTCTTATACAAATGGAGTTTTGGTTTTTGTTCAACTTCTTCTTTCCACTCCTTCTCTGCTCTCTGATACAGTTTTACTTTTACATCTTTTATATTTATGACACGTAACTGCTGGTAGTGATTTTGGATATTCAGAATGTCACATGCTTCCTTTACAGTTTTTGACCAACTTGGTTTTGAGCTGCTAAGGTCCCAGAAAAATACAAGTTTGGGGAGTCTGTTCGGTTCCATTTTAATAAGCTTATTCCACAGTCTGAACATACACAAATATCTTCTGTATTTACAAGGTAACCGCCCCATATCCCCATTTATAGCAGCTACAGGTGTGAAACAATGAACACCCATAAAATACCGAATAGCTTTATTTTGTACAACATCACATTCATTTGCCTTTTTATGAGCCCAGACTGATGAACAATAATTTAAAATTGGCAATATTTGTGTATTATAAAGGGTCGAGTAGGTTTTATATCTCACATCTTTTAGACTCTTTAGTTTTGATATCACTGAACCCAATGCCCTGGATCCTGCTAAAGTTCTTACACTGTCATTGAAACTCAAATGTTGATCCAGTAATAGTCCTAAATATTTATATGTCTTAGTATACAGTAAAGTTAAGTTACCAAAGCTAAATTTAAAATCTGATTGTTTTTTCCTTGCATTTCCTAAATGCACTATTTTTTATTTTTCCATATTTATATTTAACCTCCATTTATGACACCATTGTTGTGTAATGTCTGAGAGCATTTGTAGATCCTTCTCATTTTCTGCCAATAAAACCAAATCATCTGCATATAGTAATAAGCATATATATTGCCCATTCACATTAATACCAATTCCTTTTTCTTTAAGTGTTATTGCCAAATCATTAATGTAAATACAAAACAATGTGGGTGACAAAGTGTCACCTTGTTTCACACCTGATGTTACAGGGAACACATTCGTCAAGTAATTATTCACACGCACACAAGATGTAGTATTATTATACAAAGATTGTATTGCCCTATATATTTCACCAGTAATACCATAAGTGAGTAAGCGGTACATTAGTAAATCTCTGTCAACCCAGTCAAATGCTTTTTCTAAGTCAATAAAGGAGGCAAAGACTGATTTTGATTGTGCTAGCTGATTCTGTATTATAGTTGTAAGTGTAAAAATATGCTCCTCACAAGATCGACCAGAACGAAAACCATTTTGTTCATCAACAAGCATATCTGTCATGTTACAATATAGCTGTATTCTGTTATTTATTTAGGATGAGTATACTTTTGATACACATGATAATAAACTGATGCCACGATAGTTCAGTGGAGTATATGGATCTTTTTGTGCATTCTTCGGGATAGGGGTAATAATTGACTTTAACCATACAGATGAAACTAAGCTGCTGTCAAAGCATTTTTGAAAAAAAATTAAAAGTAGTAAAGTAATTGACTTATTCTTTATAACTTCATTTGGTATTTTATCATATCCAATAGATTTCTTAGTTTTCAATTTTGCTATAACATTTTCTAATTCATCAAGTGTTAAATCCTTATTTAGGGGATCATTGGGTATTTCGTACCTGGAGTATGAAGAGTTTTCCAACACTGATTTTTGCTCTAGCACTTTATCATAAAAATTCTTGTCATACCTTACATCATTTGGGTTATTGTAGAGCATATAAAAATCATTTTTCCATTATTAAACACTATATCTACATCTGATGATTGACCATCACTTGTGTTAATGATCATTGGAATATGCTGTTTTTAGTAGGACCAAGATTTTGAATGTGTTTCCAAAATTCTTGTGGTTTTATACCATTCAAACTTTCTATGTTATCTGCCATCTGCTTTTTATAATTACGTTCACATTTACGTAGATTTTTATCAAACTTATTTCTTGCTTCTTTAAAAAGATTTTGTGCATTGCGCTTCTCTAATTTAGAGCCCTTTGCTTTCAGGAATAGTTTTTCATACTTACACATATTTTTCCAGAGAACTGTTAAATTGTCATTCCAATATGGTTTTGAGAATTTAAGTAATTTACAGGACTTGGGGTTAACATTTTTTATCTCTAAGTATTTATCCATTTTTCTTTAAAAAAACAATCGCACATGTTTTCATACATTTTGTCTAACTCCTGTTGTGTATTAGAAATTTTTTCAATGTTTTCAGCTAAGTTATGAATAGTATTTTGCCAAATATCTGAATTCAGGAATTCTGGAGGGACATTACTTAACATATGTTGCTTTCCATGATATTTATGTTCTTGTATATTATTTTGTGATTTGTATATCTTATCATTGATTATATGTCCAATGAAAGACATGTTGAACTTAGTACATAGGAAAGAATGGTCAGGAGCTTTACAGAACTCTGAGATTGAATTACACAACTGATATTTCTCTATAATATCACTCATAGTTATGACATGAAAATCAACACAAAATTTCAAACAATCATGAGGAACACAAAAGTAATCAACAACTGATTTACCCCTACTAGATATAAATGTATAATTGTCACACTGTCTTTATTCTGCCATTAATAATACAGAATTTACTATCTTTAAGAAATTCAATAAATGATTTTCCATGAGAATTTTTTTGAGTGTCTAGTACATTTCTCTCAGGAAGTGAGTCTATTTCAGGGATACAATCATTCTCCCTCCCTACTCTAGCATTGATGTCTCCACATAGAATAATTAAATCAGCATAAGTACACATATAAATCTGTGATAAAACATGTGTAAAGAATCTAATGGGGTCTCTACCCCACTGTTAGTTTTCAGGTGACAGGTAACACATAATATGCAAACAAAATCAGTAAATTTGTTTTTCAGTTCTATTATAAGTATCCCGTCAAACTGTTTATCAACTACTTTAAAACTGTATTGAGAGAGTATTGTTTGATTTATTAAAACACCAATACCCCCCGAAGGTTTTGGTGCACGAATGGCAATACTTTTTCTGTTATTACCAATCCAAACATAATTATCTATATTTATGTGTTCATTCGGGTTCAAATGTGTTTCTATTAAACATAAAATATCAGGTTTCATACAATCATTTGTTTTCGAAAACTGCAATTGTTTTTTGTCCAACCATTAATGTTCCATTCACATATAGTTATGGGCTGGGGAATATCCTAGCATGCTGTCTCTGTTTGTGGAGGAGTTTGGGAACCTTGATATGTAGATCTTTTCTTGGGTTTAGTTCCATCAAATACAATGCCAGGGGACAATTGCGTGGGTTTTGGAACTGGAAGGTGCTGTAGAAGGAAATCCTTGTCCTAATGGTTTAAAATTTTGGTTTCCTATAGCCAACTCACAGGGTCTGATGTTCTGAAGTGCAGGTGTGAACTGTCTCTCAGGGTTATCTGGTTGTGTTCTTTCATGAGGGTCTTTCACTTTGGAAACAATATGGCCACTGGCAGTGACCCTGAAGTCTTTTCCCCAGGGACTATTTTCCAAGATGGTCTTTGTGTTTAATTCAATAAGTCTTTCTTCATGTGACTTGCTACTGCGAATGTATAAATTATTGTATGGGCTTTTTTGCAGATTTCTTTTGTGGGTCAACACAACTTTTTTCTCAGCAAGGGATCTGAAGCTGATTTTCAACAAAGGAGGTCTGGTAGCATGCCTGTTTGGAAGTCGGGCAGCTTTGATCACTTTCACTTGATTTCTTACAGGGACATTCTGATAGTCAGCTCCAAGATTGTCCACCACATTCTGTGCCACAATCAAAGGATCCTCTTGGGGGTATACTGGAAGACCGCTAACAATCACTGTGATATCAGGGTTAGAGAGGGGGTCTGTTGTTTTAGGTGTTACACTTGCTTTCAACTGATTGATTTCTAGGGCCTGCTTTTCCATCCTGGCTGTCAAAGTTTCAATAGTGTTGTTTAGTAATAAACATTCATTCCTGAAGTAGGTCTCTGAATGATCAATTTTAGTGTTTATTTCACTCTTTAGCTCTGTCCTCAAGTCATTAACTTTGGTGTCAATCTGCTTGGTAATTTCTTTTGTCATTTATAATTGACCTAACTTCAAGTCCTTTATTTCAGCCATAATTATGTGTAATGAGGCAATAATGTCACCTTCATGTTCCACTTGGGTAGGCTGTTGTTCTGGTGATGTGGAAATCTTATTTTGTTTTCCATTTTTCTGTCCATCCTTTGGTGATTCCAAAGATATTTTTCTCTTAGTTTTACTAAATAAAGTTACCATTATCCACATTAACCGTAACAATAATATCCACAGAGATCAAGTTACTATATGACATAAAAATTGTACTTTCTAATAATAGATTTCATCCAAAAAACATGGATAATTTACTGAGAATTTTTTTCCGTCACTTGTTGTATCACACACACACACACATCAGGTTTCTTTGTCTGTCTGTGCACATACACTAATAACTATACACCAGATTTTGATCATATTTTAACACACCATAGCTCAGACCTCGGCTGAAGATATTCTGAATTTGGATCGCGTATCTAGAAGAGTGGGTTTTTTTCAGCATTATCCGCAGGTGAGGGTTTCTGTGTTCTCAGGCACTGTTTCTTTTGTAATACAGACATTTCTATAATTAGGTACTAGTGATACTTAATAATGCATAAATAGTTGAATTTTTATTTTAAAAATTTTAACTGACTAGATACTTCGGGAAATTGGCAATTTATTTGTTAATAATGAAAGCATACAAAAATAACAATGCCACAGTTATTATAAACTTTGAAGAGATTCTAATATACTATTAATATTCAGTAAATAGGGCTAACTTGACGACAACATATCTCCAGACAGGCCATCCCTCATGTCACGGGCTTTCATTGGGTATCATTGGGCATCTTCTGACTTGCCTATTTCGTGAAATGGGCAATTTATTCAATTGTGGCTTGCCCATTTCATGAAATAGGCAATGTTATGCATGTAATTATAAATTTCATGCATAGATGAGGAAAAACTTTGCTATCACTTTTGAAAAACATGCTTTTGTATACTTTATTAACAGAAAGTTTGCAGTTATGTAGGAAATATTGAAACTATGTTACTTCAATAAATTAAAGTGTAAAGAAAGGTAAATAAATAGTGTTTATTTCTGTATTAATTGTTTCAAATATTATCAAATTCTTTGTTGGCACATTAATACAACTAAAATATTCAGAAATCGAAGTAGTACAATCAGAATTTCTACTTTATAACAGTTGACTATTTCCAGGGTGAAAATTTACATAATGTCATAAAATACATAAAATAGTACATCCCACCCCCACCCTAGCGGGGGTGGACATAAATATCTAAAATGAAAGGATATACGATCAAATTTACATTAATTTATCTTAGATGTTCTAAGTATAGAAAAGATTAACTGTTAACAGAAATGGCCTCTTTTTGTAAGATTAGCATTTATGTTTTGTGGGGTTAAGGTGTAACTTTGTAGCCATTATATCCTCTGCAAGCACTGAACCTTAGGTGTGATTGCAATTGGGTTCTGTAGCTACAAAGGTTTAGCTGGCTTTTTGATCATACCTGTGATCTGTTTTCATAAAATCTGTACAAAGGAGTTTTACACAATAGTCACATTCATGACCTCTGCCATAAGTTACCTGAGTAGTCAAGGTGGGTTAAGGCACTTAACAAATCCTGTGACGATATGTCTTATGATATACCAAACATTGAATTGTAAATCATAAACACAGAAGACACTGTTCTAATACTGTTCACAGATAATAAAAATTTGTGTTTTAATATCTAGTTGATGTTTGAGTTTAATAATTAATCCTAATTAATCTTAATGTCTTATTGTGTGAAATACGTTGTGTTATAACAAGTGTAGCACAATAATTAACAATTTTTGCTGTAAAATATACTATTTTCGTACATGCTATTGCCTATTTCATGAAATGGGAAAGCGAATACGAGAAAAATTGCCTATTTCATGGAACGGGCAAGTCACTTAACAGTGGATTAAGTGGATTAATGTCAATAAATATTTAGCATTCAAGGATTGTGTCATTACTCATACACAATCTACAGAAACTCAATAGACAATTATCAAAACTTTTTAAATGTACCATTGATTAAACATTTGATGACTAATTTAGGGGAAAAAACGTTACAAATGAACATAAAAATGTCTCAGTAATATTATTTCAGCACTGCTTACAAATATTAACTTTAATTGGGGTCAGAGGTCAAATTAAACCTGTTGTTCGGTTGCTCACCAACGAAAATATTATGTCATAAATTGTAATTATGGCTTACTGTTAGGCATTGCATGCAGGGTAGTTTTTGACAAAGTTATTTAAAATCCCCTATTATTCCTCACCCCCATCTTTGTTTGCCAATGTTTGAGGGTAAGCGTTTAATAAGCATTCTGAAAATATGGGTACAAAAACTGTTTGTGATAGAATGTTGTCACAACATTTGATAGACATTTCAAGAACGTTTTAAAATGATGGGTATGAAAACCAGTTACTATGGATTGTTAATAAATCATTGTCAGAGCAAATATTTACAAAACATTATCAACAAATGTTGCTTAAATATCTTACGCATACTGTTTATCACACATTGAGTGATTAAAGTCTGAAAAACATTTCCATCATAGTCGTTTATTTGGGGTTTAACGTCGCTTTCAACACTGTACAGGTCATATCACGACGGGTAGTTGGAAGGGGAGAGGAAACCAGTACATATAGTTCACTAGGGTTCTGTACTGTAAACTGCCGACCAACGGCAAGCAACTACCAGCTTTCCCACTTACGGCCATGACGGGGATCGAACCCCGGCCGCAGAGGTGGGAGGAGAGAGTGTTACCACTCTGCCACCGTGGCCCCCCCCCCCCCCCCTCCATCATAATCTTCATTTCTTGAGCTATTTCATAAATGTTTAAAAAACATTTCCAGTCAAACCTCAGGTTCTTGAGTTGTTTTGTAGATGATTTCAGCAAAACGATTTGCATAAAGCATGTTTATCAAACATTTTTAAAACATTATAGTGCAAACAAAACCCTTGCAAATGTTCAGTAACAGCAAAGATAGATTTTTAAAAACATTATGTAAACGTTTAAATCTTTTTAAAAGGTTTCTAATGTTTCCTGGGATAACATCATTTGAACTTAAATTTTAAAGTGGCCATGTAATTGCAAAGTCAAAGTTGGGGTTTTACCTCCTATTCAACAGCCAGGGTCATAATGGGACAAGTCCTCAGCATTGTCACTTGTGGGAGTCGAACCTACACAGAGGTGACTGTGATTAGATGCCAAACTTGCTAAACACTTGGCCGCCGCAGACCTCGCCAGGTCCTTCCTTTGAAAAATATTTTAATGCCAGTGACAAATTAGGTGGAGGGGGGTTAAATCGGAACCTTTCCAAGTTATAGAACAAATATGTAAACAAATGCTGAGAATATCTCCCCTAGGTGGGGTTTTTATGACCCTCATACACACGTTAAAATGTCAACTTTATTTATTTATTTGAGTTTTAACGTCAGTTTCAACACATTGTACAGGTCATATCACGATGGGTAGTTTTGTGGGCAGAGGAAACCAGTACATACAGTTGGTCAAGTTTCTGTACTGTAAACTGCCGACCAACGGCAGGCAACTACCAGCTTTCCCACTTGAGGTTGGGCTGGGATTCCAACTCCGATCTCAGGGGTGGGAGGCAATTAAGAGTGTTACCACTCTGCCACCCTGGCCCCCTTAATGTTACTTAAAGCATTGATTTTGGCACGTGTAAACAGAAGATACTGATATATTCTCGGACAAGATATTAGCTGAACGAGTAATATAGTTTGTGAGTCACAATAACAGATATTTATGATTGTTTTTATGTTGCTTGGGCCTGACCAAAGGAAGAAGTAATTAATTCTGGAAGAGATCCAGATCATATTCTGGATACAAAAGATTGCTAAATTTCCCATTTTCAATATATTTTTAATTACTTTAGCTTTCTGGTTGACATTTCTCCAAATTAATGAGTGGATCTTAATAAAAAAAATTTAATGGGTAGTTCCTTGTCAAGACAGGAAATGATAACATTCGGGTATTCAAGATCTTATAATGGTGAACAAAAATCCTGAATTTTGGAAAAGCCCTCCTGGTGAAGGTCCATAGTTTACGAGTGCTTTTAAGTTTAAAATACTGTCATGGTACGTAAAAGTCATTCCATGGACCTTCTGTCCCATATGGTCAGTGCCTTTCTGTGGCATGAGTATTTCTACCATCTTGAAAAGGATACCAGCCTCTCACAGGGTTACTAGTTTACTGGTCTTTGTATCCATTTGTAATACTGAGTGAAGAGGGGAAGAGAAGTGAAAGATACCCTTTTGAAGAATGCAACAGCCATGACCTAGCCAAGAATCAAACCCAGACCTTCTACAATGACATTGAACGCCCTAAGCACAGTGCCAGAGAGACCACTTAATTTTATCACAAAAAATTCCAGCTTACTACACAAGTATCATTTTACATAAATTACCCAGCACTTTGTTTGAATAATAAGTAAAAAAACTTCAAATATACATAAAATTAACTTCTCTCTGCACTTTTTATGAAAGCCCTCCCACCTCCTATTAGTCAGTTCTGTACTGGAAAGAATAAAACTACAGAATCAAAAAGTCCATTTCAGAAGTTTCATTTAAAGCACATTGTGAATTATTTGTGAAATTAATTTTCTTTCACGCAATGAATTCTAAAAGTAACTGAAACTGTGAGTAATGAAAATAGGGGGTATACAGTTCAATTTGTCTACTGGCAAGATTAATACTTCTCGCCCATATCACTTTATATTATAAATTGGAACAGGGCAGCTGTAGAATAAGCTAATCTTTACTCTCTGATAAATTACACCAGGAAAAGTTGCCATCAGGAAAAATTGCGGGATGGACAAGTATCCATTACAAATAAAGAAAAGAAAAAAGTTTCTGGTGCTTAAAAGTGTTCTTATTGATCTTAGTATTCATAGAATCTGGGTATTAACTTGTGAATAACTACTCAGTTACAATCCCAAAGAAAATAGCTGGCGAGAATTTGTCCCAGTTCAATATTTTGCGAATTGAAATGTTTTGATGGGATCATTGGTGGTGGGAACATGTCCTGATAGGAACTTGTATCCCCTTGTCTGCATCCTCTAAATAACAAAAAGTGCTTTGACTCAGTAGAATCATATTAAATATGACATAAAAAGAGAAATATATTTTCAGAAGCGCATTGTGTGATCAAACTGTAACAGATAAATTTGAGGTTTCTGAGTTATTACAAATTCTTTGCAAGGCACATCCTGTGAAATTGGGAGGTCAAAAGAATAGGACTTCTTGAAAGGATTTATCAAACAGCATAAAATGGAAAAGGTTTTGTAATAGCATGAATCATATTTGGTAATTTCTTGTACAGTTAGGAAATATATGTACCAGATACTTTGGAAAGTTCATACAAACTTCCATGTGTAATGCTGAGGAGTTGACAATTCCAATATGGATTATTCTGCAATTTTTAAATTTAGCAGTCGCATTTGGCAAGTACTTCAGCTGATAGCAGTCATGTGGAATATGCTTCTACTTGTAGTCCTGTGTCAATTGAAATCACCGAGGCGATCTTACTTCATTCTTGTAAAAAGCCTGACTGTGGCCGATCTGTTATTGCCACTCTGTTTTTTCATGTTTGATCTAATTTTCCAATCTGATTTAATAATACTTCAAGCAGATATGATTGATATAATGCTGATGGTGAATAGATATTTAGTCTGTGTTATTTTTATTCACCTGATCTGTTTGGCAGCAGAACACTTTGTGGCCATAATGAAACCACTCTGTTATGAAGAATGGTGTCACTGTCACTATATTATTTGCAGACTTGTACTCATTTGGACATTTCCTTTCTTGTTCATTATTCTTCAAAAAACATTAACCATTGGGATATACCTCTTCATTCTGCCTGGACTGATAGTTCTGTGTTTTCTAATTATGTTAGTTATGTATATATTTATCTTTTTTGAAGTTCGTAAACAACAAAGATTTGAAAATTCACAAAACAACCATGCAGAGAAGAACTATAGGGCACTTGTGATTACCATCTTAATTGTGGCAACTTTTTTCTTCTGCTGGGTACCTTCTGCAGTGATTCTAGTACTGAAAGCTGTAGGTGTGGATAAGTTCAAGAATCCCTATATTTTCTTTTTCTTTGAGATTGGATATAATATTAATTGTGTCAATAGCATTTTTGATGCATTAATTTATTCCATACGCCTGACAGAAGTTAAAACATTGTGGAGAAAGACCTTCTGTTGTGTTGGTCCGTGTTCCCGCAGTTCTGATAACCAATAACATACAAATTACTTATTATGACAATATTGTGAAAGTATGTAATATCAAGATTAAAACAGTATGCACTTATTATTTATAATGTAACAGTTTTGATGGTATTAAAACTACTAATATTTTTCTCTAATTATATAAATTGAACAAATTTTGGTTAATGGTTTCATTTGTTTTAATTTTATGTGGAAACAATGTATCTGCTTCTTTATCTTGAAACTATATGTTTTAAATATTGTGGAGTCCCTCAAATATAGTTACCTCACCATATAACCCACACAATGTGGAGACTATGTCCCTTTTATCAACTGATAAAGATCTCAAGTATATGCCACATACACTTCCCGGTCACTCTCTGCAGCAGGGGATTCTGGTTCACTAGCCATGTCATCTTCAGTGTCAGACTCTAGTTTTGTCAAGGTGATAGTCGTGTGGCCATTTGCTGACTAAAGGCGAGTGGTGCTCCATCTAAATGTGAGTGGACCTTTAAAGACAAGATCATGGAGCGGAAAACAAATCTGTACAGATATGAATGCACAGAAAGGTGTGACATTGCCATAAGATGTAATATTTTAAATAATAAAAAAATATATATCTACTGTACAGCATCTTATAAAAATGGGCAGAAGCTGAAAAATGTATTTTGTAAAAATATTTAACATATTTATGGATTACAGAGCTGCAGAAATCTTCACGAAAAATCAACAAGTTGGTAGCTCATATAAGCTTAAGAAACTTTTTGTTGTTAACTTGTATATTAAAGTGAGCAAATGGTGTTTTTTTTTTGCTAATTTCTATGTTCAAGTCGGCAAAGTTTACTTTTATTTTTTGTTCACTTAAATATTCATGTTTAGTATATATTCGAGCTTAAAATTTTTGTTTTTGCTAATTTGTGTGTTCAAGTCAGCAATTCCTCAGCCTTACTGCCTCCCTTACTTAAACAGTTGGCCCATGGCTCATTCATTATATGATATAGTTAGCCTCTACTCCCTCATTTACTTACAGAGTGGGCACCACTGTCGCCATCTACTACACAGAAACTGGCTAGTCTCATCTCCTGTTATAAACTTTAGTTGTCTATACCCTATACACCACATTTTCAGTAATAATAATAAACATTTGTATAGTGCGGAATTGATGAAACATGTAAAACACTGAAATCCAAAAAGGGGCAGTTCTTAAACCTAGTCTAAACAGGGAAGTCTTCATTTGACTTCTACAGCTTGAAATGCTTTGTTGTGATCCCATATGTCAGACTATTAGACTTGAATAGTGTTGAAAAATAGGGAGCTTGGGAGAAGTTTTTGGCTTTAAAATGAGCTTTGAGGGAATTTAATAGGTAATTTTGGTACAAGTGACTCCGGTATTTTTAGCACCAATCATAATGAATTCAGTCAGTTGGGGCTACGGTGGCAGAGTGGTAACACTCTCGCCTTCCACCTCTGAGGCCGGGGTTCGATTCCTGGCATGGCCTCAAGTGGGAAAGCTGGTAGTTGCTTGCTGTTGGTCGGCAGTTTACAGTACAGAACCCTAACGAACTATATGTACTGGTTTCCTCTGCCCTTCTAACTACCCATTGTGATAAGACCTGTACAGTGTTGAAAGCGACATAAAACCCCAAATAAATGAATTCAGTCTTGTCAGGATTAAGTTTCAATTTCAAACCATTTATCCACTTCAGAACAGAAAAAAGACCACCTTAATACTGGAGTCAAACTTCCTAGAGTCTATTACCAAATATATTTGGGTGTCAGCATACAGATGTTGTGTGACCTTAAACTTGAAATGACTTGACTAAGAGGGCTAGTATAAAGAGTGAAAAGAAGGGGACCTAGAACCGAATCTTGGGGCACCAAAAGGGAGATGTTAGTGATGGTCTTAATATTTTGAGCACTGCCTCAACAGCTGGGTTTATTGGTAAATGTGTCAATAATTCTCTGTTGGTGATCTTGGCAGTCTAAATCTGATATCTTGCGACCAAAATGCAAACCATATTTGTGTCACCAGCAGCCATGCTGGGCACACATATGAATTGTTTTGTTTGTCATCGTCGTTTGCATTGTCAGCATCATGATATTCACACTTCCTTTCCAGGCAGTATCTCAAAAACAGCCTGATAGATTAAATTCCAATTTTGTATTCGAATGTAACCAGCTATGGAGATATATCCTCTATTACAGTGACCAGAATTACAATGGTTTTAATTGTTATCACTTCCAGACAGTATCTCCAAAACCAGATTGATGTATTCAATTCAAACATGGGTGTAAATGTTAATTCTCGCAAGGCTGTGCTCTATTTCAATGTCACCTTTATCTCCATTTATAAGAGAATCCTACTATGTTTTGCTATATGAATTGTTTTGATACAAAACATTCTTTACATTCAGCTAAAATTACCAGAAGGCATTAATTTTAGCTAATTAGCTTTAATGGTGAAATCTGAATTGATATCTCAAGAAGAAACTAGCCATTAGTGAAAATAAATTCTAATAAATATCTTCAAATGGAAGAATAAGTGAAATTTTCTTAAAACTAAAAGTTTTACTTATACAATATTTATCTTTTATATATGACAAACCTTGTACACAACCTACCTACTTTGGCATGTGGTTGTCACTGGTCTCTAAGGTGTTTCCTAGTTGAAGGTGACTTTAAGCTTCAAATATTAACAATTATATAAACTTAAAGATTTTTCGTTTCTGTACAGCATCTCAAAAAATGCCCTGGTGGATTTAATTCAAATTTAGCACGTTGATAATAATTGTCCTACAGAATTTCTCTATTGTGGGATTGCTTTATAAGCCCAGAAAATACATTCATATTATTGTGCTTCTAGTAAGTAACTCAAACAGGACTAATATTAAATGAGTTATTGGTATAAGCCCATTTAAGGTTGGCACCCTAGTTTGACCTTGAAGGAGGAGTGCAAGCCCAGCAGGCACAGGTCCAATTCTTGACATCATGTTTTGATCATGCTAGTATATGACATCAAGTAACTATCACTCGGACATGATTTAAGGTGGTCACGTCATCTGACACAAATCTGACATCCAGTTTATGTGACATGACATGACTTTATGTCAATAACATACCTACAATATCAACTAGATGACAAAATGATAACCAGACCTAATGTGATTGTATTATCCTATTCAATGACATAAAATTGACACCATCCCAACATGACTTTTTGTAGTCATGTCAAATGATGAAAATATGATGTTCGAATAATATGATGTGACCTGATATTCTACTCGGGCATTGTTTCTGACATCTTAATGATATTAATATGATGTCACTTTGTTAAAACATTTCAAGTGGAGTATCACCATATCATTTGAGATCGGATTAACATCAGTATTCTATAAAATTATATCGTTTTTAGGAATATTACAAATGTAATATCATCCTGTACACCAGCCAGGGTCATATTAGGACAGGCCCTCAGCTTTTTCACATGAGTAGGGTCAAACCTAGGCAGAGGTGACAACCTTTGATTAGATGCTCAACCTACTAACTTGGCCTCTAGTCTCTGTGATGTTGCTTTGACAAAAATAATTAAGTTTTGGTACAGACAAAACAATTATGTTTAAAACTGTAACTAAAATGCTGTGTGACAGCAAAAATTTACAAGAAATATGTTGTTTTGTAAACAAATGTATACTTTAGTGTTTGCAACCAAGCCAAAGATTGAATAAATAAAGATAAAAGTTCAGAAAAAGGGCTTCTAATATTCAAACTTTTGTACCCATAATTTGTATCTTTACAAATGGTATAAATTTTTGAACTGGTTCCCACTGAATATTAATTATTTTCTCCCATGGAATAATCTTTATAGTACATGGGAATCACTTAAGGCTGTGTCAGGTAAGTGTACACAAATGGTAGTTAAAGCAATGTAATGTGATAGTAACTGTGAAAACAAAATGTTATTAACCAATATTTTTATTACTGAAAATTAGTTTCAGCACTTGTGAAATGATGTGAATCAGATTTTTATATCAGTACATCAAATTGATGTCAGTTTCTGATGTCATATAGACATGAAGTCAGTCCAAATTGGGCGATCATATTGATGTCTTATGCTGATATCAAATTTATATCGGCTACTAGATGTCATTTTTATGGCTTTTGGAGATGTCAAATAGACTAGGCTACTAAAGATCTGTTTGCCATTTAACATATGATGTCATTTCGAATTTCAAATAAGCATCAGTTTCTGATGTCTTGCCCAGTGTCTTTTTGACTTCTTTTTGATATCCTATTGCCTGCTGGGAGGTCAAATATGACCACATAAAAATTCCCAGTCGATGGTTTCCTATAGGTTGGTGTCACATCACAAATCTGTATGACCAATAATATGGGAGTTAAAGCACTTTGAAGCTTGGTCAGTGATTTGCTACATGATATACTTTACCATTCTAATGAAGGGTTTGAAGGTCAAATGTCTCGATGTTTGTACAGTACACATACATCTGTTATTCCTATCACCCATAAAGGGCTTCAACTTTCTACTTTTGATAACCAGCCAGTGGGAAGAGGCAGATATATTTCAAATAAACTCCTGGGTCACATACCCTTGTTTGACAAAGGGGTGTCCAAGGTCAAATCTATATGAAGAGGAGCGAAAGGTTAGAAGATGTTGAGAGTGGTGCTAACTTTGTAAGTGAAAAAATCAGTGGTAGTTTATGTAAAGATGCAGACCACATGTATCATATTGATGGTTTAGGGGCCAGTATGTAGGAAAGAGAGGGAGTATGGTTGGGGAGTTTCTGTTCAGTAGGTCGTGCTAGGGTATTGTCCACTATGTAAATAAATGAATGGGTGGGGGCCTGCTGTGCAGGTAAATGAGGCGAGGATGACCAGGTGGGGCCCCCCTATGTAGATAAATAAGGTGTTATTGGCACACATTGTAGGCTAACTTGAATCTTAAGTTAGCTAAGCAACATTCACTTGAATATACGAATTACTAACTTGTAACAAAGATGTTCTAACTTGAATAGAAGGGTTAGCAAAAAAAACGATCATGCCAGTTACTAAATGATGCTCAAGTTAACAAAAGAAAAGAAAACTTTCATACTGAAGTTACTAATTCGAATATTTAAGTTAGGAAAAATTAAAAACACTAAGTTGATAAAAGAAATGACAGTTCTCTGCTGTCTTATATATGTATTGTTAGGTTCTCACTTTGTGTTGCTTTTTATGTGGATATAGGCATGACCAAAGGAAGAAGTGATTAACTTTTAAAAATATCAAGATCCTATTCTGGATACAAAAAAAATCTCAAACTTTCAAAAGTCCCATTTTTAATGACTTTCTGGTCGACATTTTTCCAAAAGAAATGAAAGGTTCTTCATGAAACATTTATATGCCTAGGGCCTCGCAAGGGAAGAAATGATCACATTAGGGTAATGATCAATATCACATTCTAGTTATAAAGCACATTTAACTTTTTTGGAAAAGCCCTCTTGGTAGAGGGAAAATTTTATCATGGTGGATAGTCATTCTTCAGAACTAGTGACCCATATGGCCAGTGCTTTTCTCTGCTTTCTGTGGCATGAGAGTATTTCTCTGCCCAGAACTGGAGGAAAGTCACAAGTTTACCCCTCCAACTAGTGTCTGTACCCATGTGTACTCCTGAGACACAGATGTGAAATACCCTTTTCAAGGATACAATCTCAATGACCTGGCCAAGGTCTGATCCCCAGACCTTCTTCTATGACACTGAACATTCTAAACACAAAACCTAAGAAGCCACTTAATTTATCACCAGACAAAATAAGCCAATACTTATGGGTTATTTTACATTTATTATTGAGATTAAAAAAATAGTACTTATTCAATTCCTTTCTGTACAGGGAAGAATTAAAATACAGGATGAAAAAGTGCCCTTCAGATGTTTAATTTAAAGCACATTGTAAATTAAAATAACAATATATAAATGATTTGTGAAATTGTATTTTTCATGCAATTGTAACTGACACTATGAATAATGAAAAACTGACATATCAGGTAAACATCGATCAAAAAGAGTTCAATTTGTCTACTGGTAAAATTAATATTTCTCTCCTGCATCACTTTATATTATAAACTGGACAGCTCAGTTGTAAAATTAAGCTAACCATAAATCCAGAAGAAATTCCATCAGGACAAGTTACCATCAGGTGGATGGACGTTGGGGTTGCAAAATCTTTGATTTTCTGGTATTTAAAGTGTTTCTATTAATCTTAGTATTCACAGAGCCTTGTACCAGATTTATGAAACTAACCAGCTTCGATCATAGAGTTTGTATATACTTTAGTGGTCATACCATCTGAGTACTAACTCGTGAGTAATTTCTCGATTCAAAATAAATATTTTGAGAACTTGTCCCACCCTCATATTTTGCAGTTGAAAAATTGTCCTGGTGGGAACATTAGTTATGAAAACATGTCCTGATGGGAAACTTGTCTGTACCCCTTCAATCCTACATCCTCTAAATAAAAGTGCCTATATAACCAAGCTTTGACTCAGTAGAATCATTCCAAATGTGACTACAGGGAAATAGATTCTCAAGTTTTTATTTTGATCAAAAATTCAGCTTTCTAAATCATTACATTTTGTGCATGGAACATCCTGGGAAATAGGGAAGTATACAGAATAGCACTTTTTGAAAGGATTTCAAAAGGCATAAAAAGAAGAAAAGTCTTGTAATAACATAATTGGTAATTTCTAGGATAGTCAGGAAATACATTTAGTGGACACTTTTTGTGAAGTTGAAACAAACTTCTATGTGTAATGTAATGCTCATGACTTGCAACTCCAAACATGGATTATTCTTTATTTTTCAAATTTAGTGATCACATTTGGCAAGTAGTTCAACTGATAGCAGTCATTTGGAATGTGCTTCTGCTTGTTGTTCTGTGTCGACTGAAATCGCAGAGGAGGTCTTACTTTACTCTTGTAAAAAGCTTGACTGTGGCCGATCTGTTATTGCCATTATTGTTTTACATGTTTTCTCTGTATCTCAATTCTGATCAAATAATGGGTCAAAGAGATGTAATTGACATTATGGTAATGGTGCATAGATATTCATCCTGTGTTATTTTAATTCACCTGATGTGTTTGGCAGCAGAACACTTTGTGGCCATAATGAAACCACTCCGTTATGAAGAATGGTGTCGCTGTCGATATATTATTTGCAGACTTGTGCTCAGTTGGGCACTACCTTTCTTGTTTATTATTCTTCGAAAAATATGTACTAATGACAAACATTTTATATTTCTCCCTGGACTGATAATCATGTGTTTCCTAACAATGTTGGTTGTGTATATATTAATACTTTTTGAAGTTCGTAAACAACAAAGATTTGAAAATTCGCAAAGTAACCATGCACAGAAGAATTATAGGGCACTTGTAACAACCATCTTAAATGTGGCGACTTTTTTCTTATGCTGGATGCCTGTTGCAGTGATTCAAATATGGTCCGTTATAGGTGTGGATATATTCGAGAATCCTTATATTGTAATTTTCTTTGAGACTGGATCTAATCTTATTTGTGTCAATAGCATTTGTGATGCATTAATTTATTCCATACGACTAACAGAAGTTAAAAAATTGTGGAGAGAGACCTTTTGTTGTACTGGTCCCTGTTCCCACAGTTCTGAGAGCCAATGAATAACAAATTACTGATTCTGACAAAACTATGTGTAATATGAAGATAGTAAAACGGATATGCACTTGAAAGTTATTTATATTATTATGTTATACACTTGATAGTATTAAAGTACTAATATTTTTCTCTGTAATTAAATATACTACATTGCACACATTATGGTTAATGGCTTCATTTGTTTTAATTTTATGTGGAAACAATATATCTGTTTTTATTAAAAATGCATAAGCTTCAATCTATGTTTATAAATACTTTGGATGCCCATAAATACAGTTACCTGACCATATTATCACTTTTTATCATCCACATAATATGGAAATAAAATCCCTTTTAACAGCTGGGTCCCAGGGATATATGACAAGTATATCCCACATATATTGTGAGCTGGATTCCATAAAACTGCTAAGGTGAAAGTGGCCCTACTTTTGCGATCTAGTTCACATAAACTGATCACTTTCTCATTTAGCTGCACAGAGGAACCATAGTTTCTCATTTTGACACACAATAGGCCCATACCAATTCACGTCCACTTTTTCCACTTTTACCGACTGGCCAGGCAAACTCCCACATGCATCTGCAGAGTGGGCCTCTGCCTCTTCATTTATTTACACAGTGGGAACTATGTTGGCCACTCCCTACCTTCCCTACACAGTGGTCCCACAGCTCTTTGTTGTGACAAGGCTGGCCCTTACTCCCTCATTTATGAACACAGTGGGCACCACTTTCGCCAGTTACCATCTGCTGTACATCCAGCCTCATTTCCTGTTGTAAAACTTCAGTCAACTGTACACCGCATTTATAGTGTTAGTAATGTTGCTCTAAATACGTAATTGAGCCTTTTGTACTTCATTGACAGTTGGGACTTTTAAAAATGTCAACTCTGCTGGTGACAACAATACAAACTAAGTTTGTGTCATCAGCAGCCATGGTGGGCAACAAATGAATTGTTTCCTCTGCCATTATCATTGGTGTTGTCATTGGCAACATTATCACATTCAAATTTCCTTTCCAGTTTCTCAAAAGCCACTTGATGTATTAAATTCAAATTTTTATGTGTGAATGTAACAAGTTATTGAGACGTCCTCCCTATTAAGTTGGCCTTAAACTCCAAGTAAAGCCACAATTACAATGACTTTATATAATTTTGTTCATTTTCCGGCAGTATCTCCAAATGGATTGATGTATTCATGTCAAACTTGGCATGTAAATGGAACTGGTCACATTAGGTTGTGCCCTGTTTTAATGTCACATTGATCACGATGTGTAACCAAATCGTATTGACTGTTTTATATATATTCCTGCACAGTATACTAAAATGGCTTAATTGATGAATTAAATTCAGAGTTTAAAGGTAGATGTAACTGGCTTTAGAAAAGAGCCATACAATAAGTTGACCTTAAAGCCCCCAGTATAATAGAACTATATTCACTTTAAACTTTGCACATTTGGACAACATCTTAAATATTGCCAATATGGTTTTTTTTTTTGCATATCTGTCTTATGGATATGACATACCTTGAGCACCATCTCCTTGATGTGATGACCTTAAACTCTTTAAAGTTGCAAAATAACCCCGAGTTTAAGGTCATAACAATTTGTATGTATTGGGGTGTTAAAGAAAAGTACAGGGACACAACAGGCATCAGGAGTGCAATAACAGAGCACTATCTATCACATGTATTGTTAACTGTCAAACATTAGTGTTGGGAAGTTTAGAATATATATAAAAAACACGTGTGTTTATAAGAAAGGCTTCCTATCTAACACACTGTAAAACATGCAGTTCTACACCCATATCATTATATTTGTATAATGAAGTAATTCAGATAAACAAGTAAACGTTTTGTTTTTCTTATAAAAATCCTGATAATCTTCAGGATTTTTAGGGACTAGTAATTTTATTTTCTGAAGGCTGATGATTTATCTAGGAGTTCATGAAACAGTAATTATGTTTGTTATGGAATAATTAAAGTTAAACTGTGTGTAGTTACACCTGTGTGTAGCTCCACAACACAAATAATGAACATTATCATTCAATTGGCTTTTTCTTAATAAGAGATTGTGTCCCCCAGAGTCCAGAGTTTTGGAACTAAACCAGTTATATGTACCAGCTGTAACTTGTCAGTGTACAGAGATTATTGTCTAGTCTAGGGTGATGCCTGTAATGTAAACAGAATAAAATTGCAATTGAACTAGACAATATTCATCACACCATTGTCTAAACTGCCTTATGTATGCATTTATTGAATTTCGATTAGATAAATGTATCATCATCTCATCAGAGGCTAGGATAAAGCTATTTTTAATCCCCTGAGGTAGGATTTTTGCATCTGCCTGAATCCTCTTTTGTTGACATAGTAACCAGTTCAAATTTGAACTTTTCAGGGTGTATAGAAAGTGGTGTATTCCACAATAACTTACTCAACAAATTACTTATGGTAATTCATTTAATTCACGATTATTTACAATTAAAATGATATCATGTTCATGTAATGAAATTATAAAATGAATAAGTTTGTAATCATAATATATAAACAAAAAACAATACATGGATGAATGTATGTTTTATGTCAGTTATTTTCTACAGTCTCATTATAAAAGCCGTGAAATTAACAAATTATGGTTATTATAATCTGAATAATTATGATATTCTCTTCTGTGCATATTAATATATATGCATTGTTTATTTGAATTTATGCGTTCCCAGCCTGACATATGGTGTGATATCAGGTGCGTGGACAAAATGCCGGTCAAATTTGCATAGGTGGACAAAATCTGGCCGGTTTCTGGACAGGGTGGACAATTAAAATGCTGGTTTCATCAAATCATATTTGAATGAAAAAATAATGCTGAATAAACATTCACTAGAAAAACTTTAACACAGAAATACATTTCCAAGTACTATTGGCACAGTATATTTGAAAAAGTGAGCATTCAACATCGATACATTTAACGCTTATATCAGCATTCAACATTGATACATTTAACGCTTATATCACAAGTCTTCAATTGAGAGGGTTTGGTTTGACTTCTGCACATACAGGTTGAAAAGTTTCTCTTGAAGATCTCTTGTACATTTTCTCAGTCTTTTCGTATAATTAACTGCCAGAGTAACTTTCAAAGAACTGTGCTCCTTTAAACTTTACCCGAGTACTTTCTTTAAAAAAGCAGATTACAGAGAATGGATTGTAACTGGTGAATATTCCTTAGTCACCTTATTGCATTTTATACAAAGTGGTAACACCTGTAGTTGTTCCTGAGTAGGTTTCAAAGAAGTATGATTCTTAATTTTCTTATGATCAAGTTTCAGAGCACTTTTCAAAGGACCATGGTCATCACTGCTTTATTTTCAAGTGCCCAATCAGGTTAAATAATATTAATAGTACTTGAAAGGAAATATTCTGTGTAAAACTTAGTTGCATGAATAACTATACAAACAAGAAGATATGAAGTAACATTGATATCAAAATACTTCATTTTTTAGATTGAAACATATTAAAATATTAGGATTACTATGAAACTGAACTAATTAAAAAATTTTTAGAGACCGGCATTCTGTCCACCCTGCCCCAAAACCAGCCGGCATTTTGTCCACCTGTGCAATTTTGACCGGCATTTTGTCCACCGGCATTATGTCCTGGATTCGTGATATCAGAGCATTTTGTATATAAACAATATTTTACATACATGACATTTATTCTAGATACTGTTTGTCTGCGGTGGGACAATCAGTCCAAATCAAACATCCAAGCTTGCCACAACGGGACATAAATCTCTATGTGATAGTGGCCCAATACAAAACAAGAGAAAAGTACAGGAGCACAACAGACATCAGGAGTGTAATAAGAGAGCACTATCTATCACATGTATTGTTAACTGTCAAACATTTGTGTTGGGAAGTCTAGAATATATATAAAAAACAAACATACGTGTTTATAAGAAAGCCTTTCTATCTAACACACTGTAAACATGCAGTTCTACACCCATATCATTAGGGGCCACGGTGGCAGAGTGGTAACACTCTCGCCTCCCACCTCTGCGGCCGGGGTTCGATCCCCGTCATGGCCGTAAGTGGGAAAGCTGGTAGTTGCTTGCCATTGGTCGGCAGTTTACAGTACAGAACCCTAGCGAACTATATGTACTGGTTTCCTCTGCCCTTCCAACTACCCGTCGTGATATGACCTGTACAGTGTTGAAAGCGACGTAAAACCCCAAATAAACAAAATAAACAAACCCATATCATTATATTTGTATAATGAAGTAGTTCAGATAAACAAGTAAACTTTGTTTTTCTTCTAAAAATCCTGATAATTTTCAGGATTTTTAGGGACTTCTAATTTTATTTTCTGAAGGCTGATGATTTATCTATGAGTTCATGAAACAGTAATTATGTTTCCATTAAAACTAAACTGCCTCAGACAATGGTGTGATGTATGGTGTGATGAATATTGTCTAGTTCAATTGCAATTTTATTCTGTTTACATTACAGGCATCACCCTAGACTAGACAATAACCTCCTTACACTGCCAAGTTACAGCTGGTACATATATATAACTGGCGTAGTTCCAAAACTCTGCACTCTGGGGGACACAATCCCTTATTAATAAAATAGCCACCCCTAGTGCAGGCAAGAACCCCAGCCCGCAGGTACAGCTAAATGGCAAACAACGTTGAGATTTGGGGAAGTTTTAGGAACAACTTCTGTTGTAAGAAGTACAGAGAACCCACGAGATGTTGTAGAAAAGATTCACAGGCCATGATTTCTTACAAGTAGTTTTCATATTTTGTAGCCCTAGAAGCAACAATAAGGGAGATATAAGGCTTTTTTGATATGATGACCCTCCTATTTGGTATTAAAGATGTGATATGGCAGTCATTTTGTTTCCAAAACAAGGACACAATTACTCTCAGGCAAGCTTTCATATCCATTTACATTTTGTGCAAATCTGATGAAGCTAGCTTTAATATTTTAGTTACAGAAAATATCAAAGATTTTAGAAGAAACTTAACCCGAAATTTAAAAGTGTTGCCATGGCAACAGTCGCCACCAGATAACCCCAAAACCTACTAATCAGCTCTGGATCCTCTTGGGATAAACATATCCTGAAAATTTGGTGAAAGTCTGTGCAGGGGTTTAGGCTGTAGAACAGTCACAAACTTTAAGACCCAAAAATCTTATAAGTGTTGCCATGGCAACAGTTGTTACCAGATACCCCCCAAAACCTAATAAGCTCTAGATCCTCTTGGGGTAAACAAATTCTGAAAATTTGGTGAAAATCCGTGCAGGAGTTTAGTCTGTGGAACACCCACAAACTTTAAGACCCGAAAATCTTAAAGGCGTTGCCATGGCAACAGTTGTTACCGGATACCCCCCAAAACCTAATCAGCTCTAGATCCTCTTCAGGTAAACATTCCCTGATAATTTGGTGAAAATCCGTGCAGGGGTTTAGGCTGTGGAACACCCACAAGCTTTATGCCCGCCGCCGCCCGGATTGTTGTATTGGTCCGTGTTCCTCCAGTTCTGATAGCCGATGAATGATATGGATTACTGGTTATGAAAAAGTTGTGAAAGACTAATATTAAGGCACAAGGTAAAACTGCATGACCTTGACTATTAAGTTATCAATAAGGTTAAACATACTTTTGTTTCTCTGTGTAATTAAAATAAACTACATTGTACAAATTTGGGTTGATAGTATTGTCTTAATTTTATGTGGAAACAATGTATCTATTTATTTAAATAATAAATACATAAGCTTGAATCTTTATGTCTGAAATATTTTGGACTCCCTTGGATACAGCTATCTGACCTCTGACCTTTGACTTTTTATAACCCACATAAAATGGGGACAACATGGGTTATGTCCCTTCTAACAGCTCGGACAGATTACCAGTATGTCCCACATGGATTGTTGGACATGATTTCATGCACCCACAAAGGTGAAAGTCATGTGACTATTTGCCAAACTTGATGACCAATAAGTCACACAGGCCTTTGCTTAGTAAGGAGAATCCGTATGTAAAACTAGTTGACACTTTTCTTTATTGGAGTCAGGAGCTACCACCAAAAGTGGCTTGGTCCACTTTCTATTTGGTTTGGACATCCTTGTTGGCATTTAAAAGAACTGGGAGAAATATTTGCTTTCGGGACTGGTTTTATGAAAAACCTCTTGTGAGCTTTCATGAGCTGTACAGAAATATACTCCTTGGATGAAGGGGTGGTTTGTTTTTCATGTACTTCCAAAATACAAGATTCTCGTTTTGGAATCTGAAGGATTTAGGTCATAAAAAATTTGACGTACAACTTGATATCTATATGATAAGTCTGGTTCCTCTCCTGTATTTCTCTGCGGAAAAGGGATCAGTATCTTGGCTGCCATTTCACTAATTAGCATTGCTAGTTACACCTATCAGCAGTACAGGAAAAGCTTATATGATAACAACTTATGTGGTACACATTTTGATATTACTGCCTCTCATTTGTTGTGATGTTATGATGATCTCAATTTTCATCTGGATCAACATGACACCTGGTCACTGAAATTCTATGATATCCTTGAACAATTAAGTTTTACACAACTTGTCAACACACCTACACACATCCATGGTTACCTTTTAGATGTTCTATGTGTGAGGGATTCCTTTCTTAGGCCATTAGTCCCAAAGTCACTGGGGGACTATCAGACCACGAAACAATCATATTTAGTCTCATTTTTCCCATTAGAGAGTCCTGTAAGTATCAACGTGTCTACATCCGCAAACTTCACAAGATAAATGTTTCAGATTTTAGAACAGATATCCTGAAATCTGACCTCATTAGATGCCCGTAAAAAACTGCCAGTCTTCTTAGTCATCAATATTTTAATACCTTCAGAAGCCTCCTTGACAAGCATGCTCCAATCAAGAGAAAAAACATATCAAGACATGTTAAGACTGGGTTCATGAAGAGCGACATCCTCAAGGCATGTGGATACTAGGCTGCAATCAATCATTATAATTTGATGCTTGAGAGGTCTAAATGCAATCATTAAAATCAAGGAAATCCTAAGGCTTCGTGGAACTGTTTCAAAAAAAAATTTACACAGGTCCTCTGTTGCTGTTCTACAGACTGCACAAATAAAAACACCCTTGCCAACACTTTCTGTAAGTCCTTTTATGACAAAATCCTTAAAGTAAGGTCCACACTGCAGTCATCAACACCAGCTTCAGTCACTAGACCAAATTTCACTAAAAATACTGTGTCCTCTTTTACACCTGTGTCCGAGGAAGACCTACTCAAAATTCTAAAGTCCTCATCATCCAAATATTGTGACCTTGACCCAATTCCAACTTCACTGGCCAAGGAGTGAACTGATATTCTCATTACCCCCATCACTAACATTGTAAATTATTCAATCACAGAAGGTAGTTTCCACCAACTGTTTTAAGATGGCACATGTCACTCCTCTTCAAAATAAGCTGAGCCTTGATAGAAATATCCTCAAAAACTATAGGCCAGTGTCAAACTTTAGTTTTATATCAAAACTCATCAAGAAAGTTGTGGCAAAGTAGCTAAATGAATTCATTTTGCGGGAGGGATCTTAAATGTCAACCAATCTGCTTACAAGAGTTCCCACTCCACTGATTCAAAACGACATATCCCTCTCAGTGGACTCAGGAAAAGCAGTGGCCCTAACAATATTAGATCTCTCGGCAATGTTTGATACTATCGATCATTCTCTTTTATATGACTGCTTGCACGACTGGTTTGGTTTAGACGGTACTGTATTGTTGTGAATCAGATCTTACCTTTCTAACAAAATATTAAAATAAGTGATAATTTCTCTGAGGCTGTAATTCTCCCTTTCAGTGTCCCCCAAGGCTCCGTACTGGGTCCTCTCCTTTTCACTCTTTACACTGGTCCCCTCAGTCAAGTCATTTCCAAATTCAATGTCACTCACCACCTGTATGCTGATGACACCCAGATCTTAACTCAGCAGTCGACTCCAGGAACTTTGATTCTAGCATGTTAGAGCTGACTCGCTCAAGTCAGTACAGGAGTGGATGGATGGTGTTAATTTAAAACTTAACCCCGAAAAAACTGAATTTATCATCATAGACCACAAAGCCATCGGAGAGGCGCTTGCACCAAATTTCCCTGTCCCACTCCTCCAAAACAATATTTCTCTGTCGGTGGAACTGAGGAATCTGGGTGTTATCTTTGACTCAGACAACTCCTTTGAAAATCATATTGCATCATTATATATCATCTCCGTGATTTGCGACGAATTCGCAAATTCCTTAGTGTTGAGACTGCTATACTTCTGGCAAATGCAATGGTCAGTAGTCATCTGAACTACTGTAACTCTTTACTTTATGGGGTAAGCAAGTCCAACATACCTAACTACAGAGAGTTCAGAATGCTCTGTGCCGTATCATCTCCAGACTTGACAAAATGAGTCATGTTACACACTATTTGAAAACACTCCACTGGCTTCCAATTCAACATTGTATCCTCTTCAAATATAACCTTCTGGTTTTTAAGGCTACCAATTTTTCCCAACCCAGGTAATTAGATCGAGCAGTCGTACTCGTGGCAACAGGCTGTCTCCTCAACCCACTCTAAGAAGCACATAGGTAGGCGTGGCTTTGCACTAGCTGCGCCAGCTGAATGGAACAAACTGTCAGGTCCCAGCAAACAATAGACGGTTTCAGAAGCCAGCTTAGACTGGCATACCCCCACCTTAGTCATACCCTGGCGGGCGCTTTTTGTTTATTGACCCATGTCTGTCCCTGGACTATCCCTTCTTGGACTTAGCGCATTAGAGGATCTATATATTGTTTGCATTCTATAAATTCTACTACTATTATTATTATGAGAAGATGATTTCAATACATTTATCTTAAATAAAAAATGTGCATCAGTTTAAAGTATACTTTCCTTCATTATCACTCTCAAAATTAGTTAATTCATAACCATAATGCATTAGAGTTCAGGGAAACAAACTTAAGTGAAGGTCGCCATTGGTGATAGCAGTCCCTTTTTTAAAAGGAGCTGATGCCCAGTCTATTTGCATGAATGAGAATTTTGTCGAGAAAATAAAAGAAGGTAGATATAAAAAAAAATAATTCTTATGAATACAATGTTTGCATTTTTCATACATAAATTTCCAGAAAGGTATCCATGGATGTATGAATTTTACAAGTAATAAAACTTTTCAAATAGCTATTGTGGTAAAATGACATTTGAAGAGTTTTGCTGTATGGCAATAGGCTGTATAATCTCTGTTCCACTTTTGCGATCAATTGTGTGACCCAGGCAATTTTAACTGTTTAAGCCAGGTACAACTGACTGGAAAAGGTGGAAGAAAACTAAAAAAAACTTGATTTTCTTCCATGGGTGTAAGTGAAACTGCAGCATATAAGCATACATACCACAATGGCAATAACCAATCAATGACAGAAGTTATAAGGACAGGACAGGTGCCAATTTCAATTTGAAAAATGTGACAATTTTTGCTTGATTGTTTATAAATATCATGGTCTTCTGACAGCACAAAAAGTTACTTCCATATTTAAGTGGCTATCAAATGTAAACTGTCGGTCCTCACCATTGTAAAATGTAGAGTATAAATGGTTACTCCCAAACAAAAGATCATATCTTAAAATCTGCCCCTGACTGTCCCACTTCATAAAGATTAATATTAGTCATTAGGGCCAAAGGTCAAAGATAGGTTTTCAATTTTATGACAGTGTCATGGGCTTAATACACATTTATTTTTACTACTATTTAATCTTTATCATGTAAGAGCATCTAATGACCCCAGTTATGACAACAACTAGTTCACATGTTAGACATTTAGTTTGATCATCATATATTATATTACAGTCTAGTGCAAAATGACAACATTACTGAACTAAGATGTGTTGCCATCAGAGAAAAGTGTTGACAACATCATTCAGCTCCATCATACAGGAATATAAATTGGTCATATTATTAAAAGGATGGACAAAATAAAACTGGTTTATGTTTAGGACTGAATAATCATGGCCATCAGGAGGCGTACCAACAATGATGGAACAGGGGTATCAACATTGAGAACTGAATATCAGATCAAAGATGAAAATTAAAGTAAACCAACAATGATAATTACAATGGTTGTATTAATAGTGTGTATTAACCTTTGAGTGTGAAAGCGCTTTGTTGTGTGATAAAAGAAGATGCCAGATGGAATGAAATTATCTCTTTGAAAAGAAATGGGAAAACATTCTATAGTATCCTGAACTCCATAATCTTAAGTACTTAAAGATGTTATTCAAAACACTTTCAACATAAGTGCTTTTACTTCTTGATGAAAGCACAAGATATACAATAGTCGGCCATATTCTTTTAAGTAACCTAAAAACTCCTCAAGTTAGAGGGGTAGGAGAAATACCATAAATCTTCAAAATAAACCAACTGGCTTAATCTAATATCTGTTGTACGAAACATTGATCATCCTTTTTCTTATAATATTTTTGTATTTTTAAAATGTTTAAATGCCTGATTTACTAATTGCCTGGAATTATAATCACCTGTGGAGAGATTCACAAGACTACAGTCCTTATATCTCAACTTTCCTGAAGTTTTTATATTTAAGATTGTTCTCAGCTGCTCAAATAGAAATTATATTTCAATAAAAAATGACTCTTGCCTGAAAATAAAATACTTAGATAAGATTTCACCAGTCAATTCCTACAATGATTTTGTAATGTTAAGCACTGTGACAAACTTTTGTCATACTTGTAACAGTCTTAAGCCCCATGCACATCAAACTGATCCAGTACAATAAACTGATACATACCCTCTTCAAGCAGAAGAAAATTGCAAAAGAAATCTTCAGAACTGGACCAGGAATAATGTTCTGCATTTTAGTTGAAGTATTTTGAGGCATATACTAAAATACCTTCAACAACGAGGTTCTCAGCATTGTCATTTGTGGGACTCAAACCCACACAGAGGTGATAGCCTGTGATTAGATTCCAAAACCTGCAAACCACTATGCCACTGAATACCTTAGTACCTCCAACAAGTCACATAATAAATAAATGGGAGAATATGGATTGTACTTTTTTGTATTCAGATGGTGATCTGGATCACCCTCAAAATTTAATGAGATCTAATGAAAGGGTTAAATATAATCACTTCATTAAATATAACCACTTCATTAAATATAATCACTTCATTAAAAACCATCAGAATAATATTTTGTAACCACATAAAACTTGTAAACATCAGTTTATGCTTTACAATCTACACAAGGCTAATTATTAGCAATTATCTGATCAAACATCTAACTAAAAACTATAATCATTAAAAAAACACTCCTTTTTGCGTGGCTCTGAATTGACTGCAAATTGTCATCTTTTAATGCCATACTTGGACAATGTCTCTGTGATGATGTCTTTACAATGCAACATTAAAAGTAATTTGGCAGCTGTATAATCGCTATCATAACGGCGCTTGAACATCAACACACTGTGCCATCAAAGGTTAAAAGGTGCAGACTAATGCTTTGTTATTTGTGAGAAAAAAAATGGAAGAATCAGGTACACTGCTAGATTAGACCAAAGTCTCATTTAAACAAACTGATGACATAAAGCGGACACAAATAATTGTATATTTCAGCTTAATGATCTTTACGTCTTTCGATATTGTTTTAAACCTAGCTTAAAATCATATGTGGACTGCACAGTGGGATTGTCCTGATATGACCTTAGATATGTTTAAAAGTTTGATTTCATAGGCACTGGTGTAAAGATTCCTACACAGCAAAGCAATACAATCTGAGGCTCAGATACATGCTAAATCTTAAACGGAACTAAATAGCGAAAAATTTACAAATTCAGATCTTGGCTCGTACATTTACAAAGATTCTTAAACTCATGTTAAATCTCACTTATAACTTACTTTCATGAGTTTATGTTTAAACTCAAGCTTTTTGCAATATAAAAAATCCTTAAACTCATCTTTTTTTTTTTTTTTTGGGGGGGGGGGTGAAATATATTTTTATTTGATGTAAGACATTGTAGTTCATACAATACACACAAGAAAGGAAAGAGAAAAAAAAATTTGACAAAGAGTAGAGACATAGGTAAACACAAACATAGCAATTGTCACACTGCATTTTGAATTTTACAAGATAGAGCCACATGTATAAACATACATATAATTGGCACAGTATTACTAGATATTCGCAAAAAAGGAAGGAAAAAAAATATATATAGATACATTGATGAATACTTGGTTACTATTTATCAAGTGTGAAAGGAAAAGGGTACTTATTAAATTGTACATAGTTTAAATTACTATCAGCAAGATATTTCTGCTCATTGTAAATGGATTTAAAAAAGTACTGAAATTCCAAAATGTTTGGCATTTTACCTTTCCTTGATGATATGAAAATATATCTTTTACAAAGAAGTATAACAAAATTTTTAGCAAAGTCACATGGTGAAGTACTCAACACCCCTAACAGGATTGATTCAGCTGTTAGCACTAGAGTTAGGCCACTAATATGACAGAACCAAGTTTTTACATCATCCCAAAAATTTTTAACAACAGCGCATAGAACAAATAAATGTAATATGCTTTCCTCATGTTGCTTACAAAAGCCACAATCTGAAGTATGAATAATATTAATTTTTTTTAAGAATTGCCTTGTGCCTAATATTCCATGGATAAGCTTGTACTGAAACCATTTAATAGTGTTATCCTGTATTTTAATAGTGTTATCCTGTAAACTCATCTTAAGACTTATACATAAACACATTTTCTGATTTTATAGTTAAACTGAAAAAGAAGTTGGCTACCTTCTATCATTTGTTTTGGTTTTTAAGTGTGTATATTTATAAACAAAAGACTGGAAAACAGGCTACTTTATAGCTAAAAATAAAAAAAGTACACATTGTTCTGTCCAGAAACAAACATTTGCGTTTAAGCATAAGATGTTGAGTTTATGGAAACATGAAATTACTTAGGGTGGTTAGATAACAGACTCACGACAGTGGTAGCCCCTCCCCCATTAGTTTGCTCTGTACAGGAAAGAATAAAAAATACAGAATGAAACCACACCTTTCAGATGCTTCAATTAAAGCACATTGTAACTTAAAATATGAATGATTTGTGATATTGTTTTTGATCATGCAATGGCGGAGTCTAAAGGTAACTGAAACTGTGAGTAATGGAAAATTTACATGCTGGATACATTAATCAAAAGAATTCAATTTGTCTATTGGTAAAGTTAATACTTCTTACCCATATCACTTTATATTATAAATTGGAAAAGGTCAGTTTTAAAATAGAGTTAATCATTAATTCCTGACAAATTCTATCAGGACAAGTTACCATTAGGACAAAGTGAGATGGACAAGTTCCCATCACAAAAAAATTCTTTGATTTTCTCTTGTTTAAAGTGTTTCTATCAAACATAGAACCTGACAATTAATTTGTGATTAATTACTCAGTTTAACAATCATACAATCTGCATACTAACTTCTAAGTAGTTACTCAGTTCAAACAAGGCCTAAAAGTGTTTCAGTCTATATGTGTGAGCTGCAAAGCCAACAGAGACTTAAGTAGTGCAGTAGAATTTATTTAATGTCTGGCAACAAAAGAAATCTCTAGAAGCACGAGTTTCACTAGAGCTCGTGCTTAAAAAGATACTGAAGAGAACTTGTTCCACATTGATATTCTGCAATTGAAATTTGTCCTGATGGAAATACTGTAAGTGGGAACATGTCCTGATAGGAACTTGTCCGTACCCTGCTAATCCTACATTCTCTAAATAGCAAATAGTGCTTTGACTCATAGAATCATATTAAATGTGACAAATCATAGAAATATATTTTCAGAAATGTATTTTGTAATCAAACAGCCACATGTTATATAAATTTTAGGTTTCTAATTCATTACAAATTCTTTGCAAAGAACACCTGGAAGTAGGAAAGTAATGAGTAGGACTCCTTTGAAAGGAATTATCAACAAGATAAAAACGGACAAGTGCAAACATCAATATTTTTGTAATAACATAAATTACATTTCATAATTTCTTCGACAATGAGGAAATATATGTACTAGATACCTTATTGTGAAGTTCATACAACTCCCATGTGAAATGTAATACCAATGAGTTGACAGAACTTGAATTATGGATTATTCTTCAAATTTTAATATCTAGTAATCACAATTGGCAAGTAGTTCAACTGATAGCAGCCATGCTTCTCATTATAGTTCTGTGTCAATTGAAATCACCCAGGAGAGTTTACTTCACTCTTGTAAAAAGCCTTACTGTGGCTGATCTGTTATATATTGCCACTCCTTTTTCATGTTTGATATATATCAGGATATTTTATCAAATAATAAAATGAACAGATGTGATTAATATATTGAAGATGGTGAATAAATATTCATCCTGTGTTATTTTAATTCACCTGATCTGTTTGGCAGCAGAACACTTTGTGGCCATAATCAAACCACTGCGCTATGAAGAATATGGTGCCACTGTCACTATATTATTTGCAGACTTGTGCTCAGTTGGACATTTACTTTCTTGTTCATTATTCTTCAAAAAACAATAACCAGTGGCTGCTAAATATACCTCTTTGTTCTGCCTGGACTGATACTTCTGTGTTTTCTAATAATGTTGGTTATATATGTTATGACCCAGATGTGAAATTGTCCATTTCGCGAAATGGACAAGCAAATTGTCCATTTCATGAAATGGACAACCCAACTGTCCATTTCGTGAAATGGACAAATCCATATATATTTTGCTATCCATTTCATGAAATGGACAAAGTCATATATGAAAGTTAAATTTTCGTTCATGGCCAATTTTTTTATTTAAGTTATCCAGTTTATTCCCCTATAATAATGATATGTATATGTAATATCTTACACTAAGTTAGTTAATAGTTATAAATATTTGAAATAAATTGGAAATAAAAGTGTCAATTATTTAAAGCATACTTTTAATGGGAATCACTATTTAAATAATTATCACACTTATACTTTAAAAAAATGTGTTGGTACCTGGTATATTATTCTTTAACTTTTGCTTGAAAGAAATATGATAGAACTTTGCCTCTTTTGTGCACTAATCTTGTTTAAAAGGCTTTCTTTTGATAGTTAGATCCGAGAAATTGTAGCCTACCCTTTGAAGATAAGGTCTAAGAGTTATCAAAAGTAACTGTCAATTTAAAAAGTTTGAAGCCATCCCAAAGGTTACAAAAAGAAAAGGGCTAATTACAATTAAATCCATCTTACTTGTGGTGAGGCTTTCTTTTGGCGAGATCTGAGGATTATAGCCAACCTTTTGAGGGTTAGATCTAAGGGTTAATTTACATAACTGTCAATTTAAAAGGTTGAAGCCATACCTTTGATATGTTGAAGCCATACCTTTGATTATATGTTCTGAGGATTATTGTAAATAACTGTCCATTCAACACTTGAAAGTCAGTTTTAGTCTTTTAGATGTTAAGCTTGGGCACTTGGTGGAATAATTTCAAAATTTAAGACTTTTAAGAATATTGGGTTTAATACATTCACCAAATTATATCATACTGGTGTTGTCCCAATAAATGAATATGCAAGTGGAATTTGGGGATTTCGAAACTTTAGGCAAGCTGAAAAGGTCCAAAATAGGGCGGTTCGTTATTTTCTTGGTGTTAACAGCAAAACTCCAATTGATTTTCTAAATGGAGAAACCGGGTGGTCAAGGCCAAAATACAGAATATATTTAAATATTTTAAGATTTTATAATCGTCTGATGAATATGAATAATGACAGATTAACCTATTAAATTTTTGAGTACGATTTACAAAATATCTCAACTGACAATTGGAGTGGAGAACTAGAAAAAATATTAGATGACCTGAACATGCAGGAAAGCTTACTGTCAGGACAAATAGTTGATCTGAAAGCTGCAGAAGAAAATTTTAACATTACCAGTGACCTTGAATGGCAAGATAGTCTGGGCTGGAAGTCAAAATTAAGACCTTACACTAAATGTAAGTTACATATGGAATGTGAAAATTATTTGACTCTCAATATCAGTAAATATGAACGCTCAATGCTTGCTAAATTAAGATCTGGAACCCTGCCATTATATATTGAAAAGGGCAGATATGAAGGAAAAAAATTGGAAAGGAGGACTTGTCCCATTTGTAAGACTAATGAGGTTGAAGATGAAATACATTTTGTTATTAACTGCAATGGTTATACTACAAAAAGAACTTATTTTTTCTCTTATATTTGTAACAGTGTGTCTAATACTTTTATGAATTTGGATTCTGAAGAAAAATTTATTCAATTGATGACTCTGGAAAATGCTAGCTTAAAAAGATTTGTTAAGTTTTTGGTTGATATTTGGGAACACAGAAAAAATATACTTCTTACTGAATAAAAAAAAACAAAAAAACTATCTATGCATTTGTTTTCAATTCTGTACTGTCTGTATTAATTAGTGATGTATTAATTAGAGAATTATATTAAAATACTGTTCATTACACATATGTGTATGTTATAATGCTTAAAGAATGACACTGACTTGTAAGCCTATCCAGGCTGGGTGTTTGTTTATGTCTCGTTAAAAAGTTACAATGTAAAAAAACACACTGTCAGTATAATAAAAAATTTATCTATCTATCTATCTTAAGCTTTTTACAAAAAGTCCAATTAACAAAGTGCAATTATGTCCAGTCATTTCACTATAAATATACCTGAACACCACAAATTATTATCACTTTTTGGAAAACTACTGGCAGTGCTGTAAGTAAATAACAAGTAAATAACATTTGCAATAAGTAATGTAAACAAACTACTAATGTGGTTTATTGTTAAAAGCTCTTAAAGTTATAAAAACTTATAGTTTAGTCCCACCTAGATGCTATCTCCAATACTTAATAAATTCTTATCAAATGTAAATACATGTACAAATATTAACAAATACGTAACTAATATTGTTAGAGAAAATGTTAAAGGAATTATAATAAAATGCACATCACCAGTATACTTTAGGTAGAAGTACAACCTTTGATGTATTCCAATACTATGTTTCAATAAAAATGCAAAAAAAAAAGAAGTTTTTTCACTGTGAATGAGAGTAAAAATTTTGTACATTTAGTTGTCCATTTCATGAAATGGACTGGATTTTTTATCCATTTTACGAAATGGACAGTTGGGTTGTCCATTTCATGAAATGGACAATTTGCTTGTCCATTTCACGAAATGGACAATTTCACACCTGGGTCGTAACATATATATACTAATCTTTTGTGAAATTCGTAAACAACAAAGACTTGAAAATTCACAAAGCAACCACGCACGCAAGAATTATAGGGTACTTGTGACAACAATCTTAAATGTGGCGACTTTTTTCTTATGCTGGATGCCTGTTGCAGTGATTCAAATATGGTCTGTTATAGGTGTGGATATATTCGAGAATCCTTATATTTTAATTTTCATTGAGATTGGATATAATCTTATTTATGTCAATAGCATTTGTGATGCATTAATTTATTCCATACGATTAACAGAAGTTACAAAGTTGTGGAAAAAGACCTTTTGTTGTGTTGGTTCATGTTCCAGCAGTTCCAATAACCAATGAATGACATGGATTACTGGTTACGAAAAAAACTATGTAATATCAAGGCAGTAAAACTGTATACACCTGAACCTTATCTATAAAGTTAAACCTACTATAATTATTTCTCTGTGTAATAAAAATAGACTACACTGTACACATTTTGGTTGATAGTTTTGTTTTAAATTTATGTGGAAATGATGTACTTGTTAATTTAAATACATGTAACAAGTGCATAAGTTTGAATCTTCATGTCAGAAATATTTTGGACTCTCGTGGATATAGCTAAATAACCTCATTATGACTTTTTATAATACACATATTATGGAGTTCCTCCTTTCCACTCCTCACTCTGTAAGTCAGTCAAACACTTTGGCCATAGTTTTGCTTTTGATACTCCCAAAATTTGGAATGATCTCCTGATAATGTACGCAGTGAAACATCTATTTCCTTCTTCAGGGAAAAGCTCAAAAATATGCAAATTTAATAAGTAAATTAAATTTTTATAAGTTAATACCCTATTCAATGGACAACTGGTTTACCGGTCGCCACGACCGGTCCCGCCAAACGCCAGAAAAAGACGTCCTGTATATAATACCGGCAGGACTGGTCAGTAGTGTGCATTCGCTATGTGGTGCATCATACTTGCTTCCTGTCTAGACAGAGTGACGTCAGTTCATCTTTTTCATTGTCTAAACAGATTTAGACCCCTAGTAAGCTGGTAGCGGGGTTGGTTGGGAGAGCCTTGCCTGTCCACTGGATAGGGCATTAACTTATAAAAATTTAATTTACTTATTAAATTTGCAATTTTATTGTGTTAATACATCCTATCCAAGGGACAATTGCTGAATAACTACCGCTTGGTCGGAGGGTAAGTTACAAGGAACTTAGGTGAACTCATAACTGATAAGAAAATTCCCTCTGACCTAGGTTGACTTTTAGTCAGGAAACCTGTAGGCCTATGGTCGTATACCAGTGCCCGGTTGCCGGGGCATATACCAATGTTGGCCCCCCTCCCCATTTTTAACAGACCTGCTCTGAGGTAGGGGAAGAGAGGGATGAGTTCAGTCCCAGAAGGCAATAACCTCCCAAAGGAAGGCATGTAGTTAGTTCCATGAACTATTAACACTACATATATACAAATCTCAATGTAAGGGCTAATTGTGGATTTGCTGAGCAGCCACTACTGGGCCCAATTGAAGGGGCTCTGAACCAGCCCAAGCCACATCCTTCAAATAGAACTGTGTGAAGCTGTTATGTTACTTGCAGTGGCCGGCTGAAAAATTGTTTTAAGGAGACTTAGAAGCAGCAAGGGGCCCTGACAACATGGGCTTTAACCTGTTGTAGGGTGAGGGCCTCCTGACCAGAGAGCTCATAACATAGGATCACAGTTGCTTGATCCATGAGGAGATAGTGGCAGGTGAGATGTCTTGTCAAAACCCTTCTAAAGGGAGACAGACTGACTCGTTGTTCTGTTTGAGATCCTGTCCCAATAAGTAGCACAGTGCTCTGAACAGACACAGGACCTATCAGACTTGAGGGACTTATCCAGAGTTGGGGCCAGGGTTGGTATAACCACTGGGGCCAAACTGTCCAGACTCTCCTTGGCCAGCTGGTTCTTGGAAAAAAGGCTGGGTGCTGGGTACAACGACACCTTTGACCAGTCTGACTGGTGTCTGATGTCTTTCTTTTGCCAAGCATGGATCTCACTCCTGTGTTTGCAAGAACCCAGGGTCAAGAGGAAAACAGTCTTGAAGGTCAATGCTTCAAAGAGGCCTTTTTAAAGGGTTCCAATGGAGCCTTACCAATTGGTGCAACACCAGGGGGAGGTTCCAGGAGGGGATGCCCCTCCGACCCTTAGGTCTGAGTAAAGATTCTCATTGTGCTGAAATTTATTGGTGAATTACCCAGTTGTCAGCAATGACTGATCTGGTTGATCCTCTTTGAGGAGCCTCAATTCCTACTGCCACTGCCTCAGAGAAGCCCTGCTCCTTGATTGCTGAGGCTCTAGGAGCCATGCATGCAGATCTAATTTTGACAGATTCCTGTGAGGAGTCTGATTAAATGGTTGAGAGAGCAGGTTGGACAGGTACCAAGGAATCTGACTTGACATATTCAAGAGATCCCAGAACCAGGCATGTTGGGCCACTTTGGAGCAATCAGAGTGATTCCGCTGCATGGGTAGTCCTGCAACTTCTCCACCATTTGCCCAAGATGGCTACCAGTGGGAAGGCATATGGGTCCAGATCCTCCCATGGCAGACTGATTGTATCATTGTCCATATTGGGGGATCTGGTCCCAGTGATGCAAGTTGAGACAGTTTGTTGTTGAGCCAGGTGGCAAAAACAGGCCCACTTAGGCCTGGTGCCACCAGAAGCATATTGTTTAGAAAAACTCTGATAGGAGGGACCATTCTGTCTGCTCTGTCTAGTTTGCATGAGACTGGATAGCTTGTCTGCTATGACATTCAGCCCCCTGGAATGTGTCAGGCTAGAGTCACCTGTTTCCTGGAATACCAGGTCAGGATTCTCCATAGTAGGGCACAAAGAGGGCCTGACTTCATCCCCCCCTCTTTCTCCATACAGGCAACCACTGTTGTGTTGTCTGTAGTTATGACAGCAATATTGTTCAACCAGAGGTCTTGAAATTATTTAAGGGCCAAATGACCGCCTTAGTTCCAGACAGTTAAATGTGTAATCTGCTTCTGGAAGGAACCAGGTTCCCCTTGCAGTGTGTTCTCCAAAGTGAGAACCCCACCCTTCTTGATGCATCTGTAAGGATTGAAGAGCATATTTAGCGGGTGTAATGGTTGACCCTGAAGCACGTTGTCTTCCTGCAGCCACCATTTAAGATGGGGGTGGAGGGAACAGGGGTCACCTTTTCTAGTGATTCTGGTACCCTCCAGCTGTTCTTCTAGTGCCACTTTGTGGAGGTGAACTAGGTGCACTTGCTTCTCTATGGCTGTCAGTAACTCTATCAGGGGCATCAGGTGCCAGACCGGGCACGTAGGTCCGGGCAGAAGTTTCTGGATAAGCATTCAAGGTCTACCAATGCTCTAGGGTGGGTCTGGCCTTACGCTCTTCCAAGTTAACTGGAAGCCTACTAAGTCAAAGACTAGCTCGAGATCTAGTTCTAATTTTTTATGTTTACCATTCAAACTTACTCCTGACACTGAGCTCCTAGAGAATGTGTATGCTGGAGACAGGCTTGGTGGGAACTGGCTTTGACCAACCAGTCGTACTGGTGGATTGTGGTACTTTGTAATGCCATAGTTAGATCGCCTTCGCCACCACCGAGAGAAGACTCCCATTGTACTGTGAACAGACCAAAGGGGATTGACTGAATTGGTGGGGAAGACGCTGGACATGAAAAACTCTGGTACTTCCTTGTTGGTGGAAAGGGGTGAGGGTGTAGGGAACCTTGAAGTTATCCACTCCCCTTGCTGGAGAGGTTAATATGGTTCCCAATGTTTCCCAAACTGAATTATTCAGGGTACTGGGCCACTACAGGAGGGTGTAGCATTCCTGGGAGATTTCTTATGAACTTGGGCTAGCCCCTAAGACGGCCCAGTTTTGAGCAGGCAGATTTAGCCAAAAAACAGTGTCAACACTGGTGACAGGCTAGACCTCACTGATCCACATAGCCATTTATAGCATCGGTGACCCCTGGTCTGACTAACAGATATTTTTCCCATTGCTTGAGTTTTGAAAACTGGCAAAACAGGTTATAATCTTGAGGGGAAAGCTGAGCTTGCAAACTCAGGCCCCCTTGTGGCAGCTGATGCTAGTCACAGGCTGGGTAAAAAGGCAAACTGGATGGTCAGTCTAAAAGGTGTGAGGTCTGATAAGGGGAGGTTGACTGGTAGTTGTTGGACAAGTCTTGCTTGACAGTCTTCCTCTTATCTATAGCCACTGTCTGAAAAGGTAGGCTGGCTGACTGGTCCGGTAGACATTTCACCGGGACCAGTGACTGATCCAAGAATTCCTCTTTAACCAGTTTCCTTAGGCAGCCACTGGTTGGCCTAAACAGCTACCTGGACCCTTAAAGAACTTCTGCTGGGCTGTTAGTCAGTCCTGGAGACCTGCCCAGTACCAGGCCCTAAACAGTTATACGTGAAGCAATGCTCTGTAGCCGTTTCCTGGTGGCTCCACAGTTCTGCATAAACTCACCGGTGTTGGCAGGACTGGGTGAACTGAACTACTTCTTAGCAGGGATAGGCTCATATGAAGCTGCCTGTCCACAGTGGTGGTTCAGCAGCTTTTCTCTGCAACCAACAAGCTCTGTAACCGGTAGACTGGTGTCTCTCTGTAACCAAAGTTTTCTGGGAGAAAGCTCTGTAACCAAAGAATTGGGGCAGCACAGGTCTGTACCTGGTTACTTCACCAGTATCTCTTGTTCTTGTGAAGCAACTGTCACTGAAGGTTGTGTAAGCCGGCACCCGGTCGGTAGGCTCTGTAACCGGTTGGTTAAAGGAATTTTTGTGAAGAAACTTCCTGTCCAACTAACTAGTCACCATCAATTCTCTGTAACCCGGAAACCTCTGTAACCGGTGAACCAGCACTGGATTTGAAGCTGGTTTCTTGCCAGTAAGGATGGGAACATCAGATTTCTCTGTAACCCGCAATACTCCGGAACCAGTAGACCTGCTGTCCTCACTGGACTTGTTCACTGTAGCTGCCTTCTTGCCAGTAATGGTGGGAATAGCAGGTTTCTCTGTAACCGGTAATTCTCTGTAACCAGTAGCCCTGCTGTGTGTCACCAGCAACTCTCTGTAACCGGTAATCCTGTTTAACCGGTAGCCCTTGCTGGATCTCTGTGTGACCATAACCGGCAGTCTGAGCAGAACTGGTGCCGGTATCCCTCATCACTGTCTGGCTAGAGACCCTACCGGTAGCCTGAACAGGACTGGTACCGGTCCAAAAATCAGCACTGGGGAGATATGTATGCACATACTGCACTACTTACAATACTAGACGCAGTCAGAGTGTTGCCAATTTCCTCAATGTACCAAAATTTCAACCCACAATTCACAAGTCCACTAAGCAGTTTGGCTTCAGTTTTGCCTTTCATGCCCCCACTGTTTGGAATTCACTCCCTGAAGACATCCGTGCATCACCCACTATGGCCTCTTTTAGAAAGAAGCTCAAAACCTATCTCTACGCAAAGGCTTGTCCTCCTTAGCTCACTTTTCTTATGGCTTCTCCGTGGTGCCGACCTGTTTTTTGTCCCTGGACTTTGAATTTGCCTATTGCTATTGTCTTGTTGCGCCTTAGAGTCCACTACTCAGTGGAGATTAAGCGCTATAAAAGTCAAATTAGAATTAGAATAAGGGTCTCAATGGTCACAGCAACTTCTGGTAGGTGAATCCTCTGAGCAGCCTCACCGGTGGTCTGAACAAGACTGGAATCGATACCCCCAACAGTCACACCAGAGGATAGGCCACTGGTGGAGGTTCCAGGATCAAAAAGGGCTGATCACTGGTAACCACTGAAGGGGGTTTCTTCACAGGACCACAGGAAGGGTACCCACCGGTAGTCTGAACAGAACTGGTACTGGTAAAACAGCCATCAATTCTTGCTAGCTAGCAGGGGACCCCACCGGTAGTCTGAACAGACTGGAACCGGCAAAACTCATCACTAGGGGTCCCCACCGGTAGTCTGAACAGAACTGGTACCGATAAAACACACCATCACTTCTTGCTAGTTAGCAGGGGACCCCATCGGTGGTCTGAACAGACTGGTACAGGCAAAACTCATCACTAGGGGTCCCCACCGCTAGTCTGAACAGAACTGGTACCGGTAAAACTCATCACTTCTTGTCAGCTGAACCAGTCATGCTTGGGGATCTGCTTGCCGGTAGTTGTGTTGAGATCTGTGAAGTCACATGATTGGCACTTCAAAAAAATCACAGATTTCTGTGACCACTTGTCATCTAATTCTTCAGGCCAACAGACGAGTTGCTGGATTTCTTCTTGCCAGTTACAAATGGGTGTTGAGTAATAAATGGCCGTCTTCTGATGATAAAAACGATTCCTCCATTGTTGAATGCGTATCACATGACCAGGTTTGTATCACGTGACAAGCATAAGCTGGAAGAGATGGCGACAGACGATGCATTCTTCTTTTCTTCTAATTTCGTTTCATCAACATACACGCAGTGTTACTCAACTACATAGAAGTAAACGGAGGGTGAATCGTGGCAATTATACGTGGCTGTTCAGAAGAAGGAATGCTGCAGGGATGACACACAAGCTCTCACCCATGGCTTAGTCACGACGACAAGCACAAAGAAATTCTTCAAAAACTGGCCATAACATGCTGGATAATGCCTCGTTTAAGTCCTGGAGAGGCCATGATATTTAAGTAACGCAATATATATATATTTTAGATGAAAATAAGCTTTAATTTTGTAGAATAAACCGCGTTTTCTTCAAACTTGGAGATCACTTCAAAAACACGTCTGCACACTACACGCGCCAAACGAAAAAAATGAACTGATGTCACTCTGTCTAGACAGGAAGCAAGTAGGATGCGCCACCTAGCCAATGCACACTACTGACCGGACCTGCCAGTATTATACACAGGACGTCTTTTTCTGGCGTTTGGCGGGACTGGTCGCGCCGACCGGTAAAGTAATTGTCCATTGGATAGGATGTATTAACGCAATAAAATACCTGTTTGCAGCAGCCTATCCGCCATAGCCTCCATATCACCCCTATGTCTTCTTGGTATGACCTGACTATGTTATTGGGCTTATGATTATTCACATTGGTTAATTAGAGTCTGTCAATTGATGGAGATTAAGCGTTATAAAAGTCCACATCAAATTAGATTAGATTATATGGAGACAATGTGGGTTATATGTCCGGGACAGATTACCTATATTCTGCACTGTCAGCCGGATTTCATGCAATCACAGAAATGAAAGTCATGTGACCATCTGTCAAACTTGAAACAAATATCCCACACATCCCTTTGCTTAATAGGGAGAATCCAAAAACAATACCTAGGTCACAGCTTCACACCTTTCTTTAGTGGAATCAAGAGCTACAACCAAATAGGCTAGTCTACCTTCAAATTCAGTGATGGTTTGGTCCACTTCCTGTTTGGGTAGGTCATCTTGTTGGCATTTGACACAACTGGGAAAACATTTTGCTTTGGCGAATGCTTTACTTTTATGAAATGTTTGAAAAACCTCTTCTGAACTTTCACAAGTTGTACAGAAATATACAAGCTGAAGGGGTGAAAGGGGTGGCTCATTCTTCTTGTACCCTCCAAATACAAGGATCTCTGCTTGGAACCTTAAGGATGAGGTCATGAAGTGTACAACAAATACATACAGAAATAATCATATGAAAAGGTGTGACAAAGTCATGTGACGTAACATTTTAAGTAATCAAAACAAAAAAAAAGCAATAAAATAAATACATACAAAACATGTGACTTATTACACAGCTGCAAACATTTCCGAAATGAAATGTAACACAATGGGCGGCAGATCTTAAAACTAACCTACTAACTAGAAATTGTGTCAATTCAATATTTGTATCACTATTCCATCATCCTAGGTACACTGTACGAAACAATGCCTGTCAGGAAGAATGGTAAAAAAATGATGGGCAAAATTCCACCCGTGAAAAATTGGGTTTTGATGGGTATAATACCTGATGGACATTCTTCCTGTTTGGCATTCTTCTGCACACCATACTCACGATGATGGAACAGGGGTACAAACGTTAAGAACTGAATATCAGATCAAAGATGAACATTAATTTAAAAGTAAAGCAACAATGATAATTATAATGATTGTATTAACAGAGGGATTTATTAATCTTTGTACATGAAAGGGCTTTGTTGTGTTATAAAAGAAGATGTCATATGGAATGAAATTATCTCTGGAAAAAAATGGGCAAAACATTCTATAGTATTCTGAACTCCATTATCTAAATATTTAAAGATATTATTTAAAACGCTCTTTTAAACATCCTTTCAACATAAGTGCTTTTATTTCTTGTTTAAAGAATAAGATATACAACAGTTGCCATATTTCTTTTAAATGACCTAAAAATTCCTCCGTCTAGAGGAGGGAGGAGGAAATACCATAATTCTTCAAAATAAACCACCTAGATTAAATTTATGCCTGGCTTAATTTAAAGTCTATTATAAGAAACATTGATAATTATTTTTTACAATATTATAGTATTTTTAAATATTTAAACACCTAGTTTACTTATGTTTGGAAAGTATATTATGTGAGGAGAGATTCTCAAGTTTTTCTTAAATTTAAGATTTGTTTGTCTCAGCTGCTCAAAAAGAGATTGTATTTGAATAAAAGTATGTTACCTGATCTTCTGATTTTTTTTCAGGAAGATCAAAAGGGTAGTATTTGTGTAATCCTGCTAACTAACAAACGAACAAACAGACAGTCATGAATTTAATACCTCCTAGGTGGAGGTAAATACCAGTTTACTAGTGTCATCAGTTTCAAGAGAGTTCATTTCTGAGCTTACTGTATGTTTTGAGTTTAACCTAACTCTCAAAATCAGTTTTAAATTTGATAGACAGTAAAATGTAAGTCAGAAATCTTTGACAACTAAGACACAAATTTTAGACAAATCTCCAGTTTGAGAAAACAAAGCCCAGATTTGAACCTGATTTAAGATTTATTATTTAGCCCCTGCTAAAATTTTACTGTTTCAACTATGAAAGGGTTAAATATTATTACTTCACATTATCACATCACACTGGAGAACTATAATCATTAAATAAACATTCCCATTGGGTGGCTCTGAACTGACTGCAAATTGTCACCTATAAATGCCATACTTTGACAATATCTCTCTGATGATGTCTTTAAATGGCAACATAATATTATATAGTAATTTGGCAGCTGTATAATCACTATCATAACAGCACTTGGACATCAACATACTGTGCCATCAAAGGTTAAAAGGTGCAAACTAATGCTTTGTTATTTGTGAGAAAAAAAGTGGAAATAAGCTTCTGTTACATTGCTAGATTGGACCAAAGTCTCATTTAAATAATTGTATATTTCAGCTACGTAATCTTTATGTCTTTGGATATTGGTTTAAATCTAGCTTACAATCACCTCACAAGCATACATGGACTGCACAGTGGTTTTGGCTTGATATGACCTCAGATTTGTTGTAGGAAATTGAAGAGGATTTGGAAGATAAGCCCTACAGAAACAAGACCTACAGGAGACAAGCCTCTACAGTTTTTAACATCCATGGTCAGAGGCCCTACACCATTTTGTCAGAGTGTAGAGAAAAGCCCAACAGCATTTTTTTAGATCATGGAGAAAAGCCCTACATTAGATTTTTAGGGGTAAGGATATATGGGTAGTTTAAAACACTACTTACAGATTATGCATTTCACATGTGTTATTTTAACAGACTTTCAATAAATAACAAAACATGATAAAACAATAAGGTTTTTATAGCTCTAACATACTCTAGATTATATATATCTGCAGTGAAAGAGAACTGTTTATGACTGCAAAGCAATGCCCCATATGTTTATTATGCTATGAAGTTAGAGTTAATCACCATAAAACACTAGATGTTTTAGATAAGTGATCAAAGAGGACCGATAATCATGGTCATTGTCTTCAATCCTTAGAAAAATTGATTGCTTGATTAAAAATAGCATCAGAGATGCCCGAACCCCACAGCCTGCGGAAATAGTTTTCAACACCATGACATACAGAAGTAATGAAACAGTACAAAGATTGGGATACTTTCAGAGCAGTGTCAGTTATACAAAGGTCAAAATGATGTTTAAGTAGAGAAAATAACATCTAAGACAAAGAAAATGTAAGTAAAGATAAAGTATTAAAACAAGACACTTCAATAGCAAGATGACAGCGTTAATCAGTAAACTAAAAATTATGATGCACACCTACAACCCCTAAGCAATGTCTCTACCAACTGTCAACTTCCTACCCTTTACGGTTTCAGAGATAATGCCTAGAGAAAATTTTAAAGGTCAAGGTCACTACAACAACGCCAAAGGTCAAATCAAGGTCACACCATGACATTGTATACCTACAATCCCTAACCAATATCCCTACTAAGTATCAACTTCCTACACCTTATGGTTTCCGAGGTATAGTCCGGACAAGATTTTATAGGTCAATGTCCCTACGGCAAGATCAAAGGTCAAATCAAGGTCACATCATGACATTGCACACCTAAAAACCTCCAACCAATGTCCCTACCAAGTATCAACTTCCTACACCTTACGGTTTCCGAGATATAGCCCAGACAAGATTTTATAGGTCAAGGTCACTACAGCAAAGGTCAAAGCTCAAATCAAGGTCACACCATGACATTGCACACCTGCACCCTCTAACCAATGTCCCTACTATGTCTCAACTTCCTACACCTTACAGTTTCTGAGATACAGCCCACACAAACTTTTTCCTGCCACCTGCCCGCCTGACTGATCGCCCTTCCACCCACCCAAAACGGACACCATGGGTGAAAACAATACCCCGTAGGACCTACTCTGGATTGTAGTTACTAAGATTTTAGATGATAACTGATCAATAAGAAGATGGCTACTAACTGTTGAACATTGCAGTCAAATCTTCAACTATACATGGAGGAGCCACCCTAACAGTTTCAATCATTTTGTCTCGAGACAAAGATTTCTCATTAGGATAATCAATCATAAGCTGTGGAGATTATTAAGATGATGTCAAAATTTGCTCAGATGGCTATATCTATAGTAGGAAGTGCACAAAACACTGCTCACAATGAATATTCATAATTTTAAAAAACAGTACATGCTCATACTTTATACCACCTAAAAATATAGTGTAGGGCTTTTCTCCACGGTCTGAAAAATGGTGTAGGGGTTTTCTCCATGGGTGTCAAAAAGTTGTAGGGTTTTTCTGTGTAGGGGTTTCTCCGTACAACATTTACAAGCATAAGTTTGATTGCATTGCATGGGCACTGGTGTAAAAGTTCCTAACACAGAAAACCAATCCAAATCTGATACTCATATACATCCTAATTTTAAACTAAAAAAAAATTGTGAAAAAAAATTACAAATTCAGATCTGGGCCTGTATTTACAAAGATTTTTAAACTTAAACTCATGATAAATCTCCCTCATAACTTACTTTTATGAGTTTATGCTTAAACTCAAACTTTTCACAACACAGAAAGTTCTCAAGCTCATCTTGAAACTCACTCAGAACCCATTTTCTGATTGTGTAGTTAAACTCAAAGAGAACAGCTGACTACCCTCTATCGCTTGTTCTAGTTCGCTAAGTGTGTATATTTACAAAAAGCCCCCCAAAAAGATTAATTTATGGTCAGAAATAAAAAAGTACAAACTGTCCTGTCCAGAGACAAACATCTGAGTTTAAGCATAATAGGTTAAATTTATGGGAATGTGAAATTGTTTCTGAATTTCGACATAATCTCAGGTGATACAAAAACTGAGATTATATGTCTGGGTTTAAGCATAAGCTTAAGAATGCTTGTAAATACGGACCCTGCAATAAGGAAGCTCTGGACATTCTGATGAAGAAATCTTTACTACTTCTGTCAAAAATTGGGGTATTCTTCAAACTAAAAATGGTTTCATATTGGTTCATAATATGTCAGTTCCGGTTCAATTGTAGACAAGGTATGAGATGCCAATTCCAACTATATTATCAGATTAATGTTAGTGCATATGGTCCAAATTAACATCCAATTTTGTATCCCCATGTATTTTTCGTCTTTTGTCAAGTGACTAACTAGTGACAAAATATTGTAACTTTTTTCCACCTTAAGAAAATAATAGCAAATTACACTGCCACTCTTTAACATCCATTACAGTGTCAATCTTGAAAAGCATACTTGTTACACAATGGCATAACCAAATTGGAGTTTGAAAAGAGATATAAAATACTCTTTCAACAGCATTTTAGCACAAGGCTGCCCCTTCTGTATCTACTGCGTGGTGTTTCTTCTCTGATCTTCCATCTCCAACTACTACTTGTACTACTTCTTACTTGTTACTTCTAGTTGTGACTGAATTTTGACTGCATGTTTTGTTTCTTTTATATTAAGGATCGGAATGCCAAAGATGACTCACAGCTATTACAACCTCTGGAATGTGAGAGGAAGTGGTGGTCATATGACCTATGTTCTGGACAAACTTAGAGAATTTACTTGTGCTTTCCAACTTCATTTCCTAATAAGCCATGTCATGTGACCAAAAATCTATGGAGCCTATTTCCTGTGAACCATGGTCTGCATTGTATTAAAATAAACACTACATATTTTAATGATCAAGTCACTTCACTGGAATGCTGTACTAATATTCACACTGAAAACTTGAGATATGTTTGAAGGACAGCAATGCACAAAAAATAACACACACTGATCAGAGTATGCAGACTTGTATGTTACAACACTAGTTCTTACATATGAACACATACTGATATTTAACTGCTTTTTGCATGATTCCCACATGTTCTTTTGAGCCTTTTTAATAACTAACATAACTGAAACAATATCATTAACTGTACAAGTAACAAAAATTTCAAAATTCAATAAATTAAGCTCTTTCCCTCCCCAAAAGTACACACCATTTGTTTACATCTGTTTATTCTTGCAGGGAGCCAGTTAAATCAACGAGTCAGCCATGTCAACCATCTTTCTCTGGAGTCTGTTCTCTTCCATTGGCCAGTCACCCAAACCCAACATCATTTTCATATTGGCAGATGACCTAGGTAAGTTCATTCAGAGTTTTCTATGGCTTCTGAGAGAGATAATTTACAATTAAAATAATCCCTTATGAGAGACTTATCATATCTAGAAACAAGTAGTGCCTAAAGGAGCATAAACCCTTTGAATCGGGAATCCTAAACAAATTGTAAGCAAAACCATTCCTTTAAAAATTCTGGAGTCCCAACATACATCCGGGTCATGTTTGAGTAGGACTGATCCAGGGGTAAACCACACCTTCATCATCTTGTGTGAAAATATGTCCTAATCTGATGCATAGCTTTAGTGAGTTACGCAAGCTGACAAACACACACATGGATGCAATTACAATTCTACCATAAAAGCTTAAATATATCTATGAACAATGTGTTACTTGAATTGATATGACCATCATTTAAAACACATTTAAAACCCTATTTTGATCACTTAATTATGTTATTTTGACAAGCTTTGCATTTAACAAATGACGGTTTAAATGCACACATTTTCTGATTCTTTTAATACACAGTATAAAGTAAATTAACAAGGGCGAAAGGGGTTTCAGTCTACTAGCATGAGCCACAAAACCATCAGAGACATGAGTAGTGTACTGAAGCGGTCACCCATTCCAGTACTAATGTAGCCCTTGCCACTTAACTTCTGTAGAAGACAGTCATTGTGGCCATGCACAATTTAAGAAAGTCCGGAGACAAAAAAAAACGAAAGAAAGTGAGCCTTGCTTAAGAGCTCACATTTGGAAAGGCCGCCAAGTTTTTCAATCTGCAGACTCGAGCCAGAAAGCCGTCAGTAGGTCACTGAAATCAGATCTTGGAAGATTGTCTAGTTACCGGAAAGAGTCTCCATGTTAGTGTTCAACATGGTCAAACACCATGGAGGGAGATAGGCTAGTGTGAACAGATAAGTATTTAGTGGTCATGTAAATCTAGCGTCACTAACCTGGGTTCTGATTGCCTGAGGAAGTTTGTTCCATTAAGGAGCAGTTCAATGAAACTGCACATCAACATGTGGTTAAGGGGTCTAGTCAGGGAAACAGAAAGACATATTACCCTGTGTGAGAGATTTGGTGAGAGATGAAAGAGAAAATCATTTTAAAAGGATTATTTACTTTGGATAACAAATAGTTCATAAAGTAAAAACAGCACCAGGGATGCCCGTACCCCACAGCCTGGGGAAATAGTTTTCAACATCATGAGTTATAGAAGTAGTGAAACAGTACACAGATTGGGATACTTTCAGAGCAGTGTCAGTGTCCAAATAATGTTTAAGTAAAGAAAATAATATCTAAGAGAAAGAAACTGCATTTAAAGATTAAGTATTAAAACAAGACAATTCAGTAAACTAAATATTATGAAGCTTTTAGACTTCTCCCATTTTGATATTCATTTGTATGGTCGAATTATGGTTTGAATGTTTTGAATATTACCCATGTATACAGATGTGGCAATACATGCTTTTATGTGGAGTTGGGGCAAAACCTGTGGCTCACTTGATGCAATACCATCTGTTACAATGGGAAGTTACAAAAGTAAAACAGTTAATGACTTCTAATATGACTTTAACAGTGCTTAATGTACATCAAAAGACACCCAAAGGTGAAACAACCAAGATTCAAGTAAAAAGAGATATACGAGAGATAAAATAGTATCAGATATCCTCATAGAGAGATAAAATAGCATCAGATATGCACACATATAACCCCCCGACCAATGTCCCTACCAAATATCAACACCTTATGGTTTCCGAAATATAGCCCAGCTAAGGCATTATAGGTCAACGTCACTACGGCAAGGTCAAACGTCAAATCAAGGTCATACCATGACATTTTACATCTACACATCCTAGCCAATGTCGCTACCCAGTATCAACTTCCTATAACTTACGGTTTCTGAGATGTACCCCGGACAAGATTTTATAGGTCAAGGTCACTACAGCAAGGTCAAAGGTCAAATCAAGGTCATATCATGACGTTGCACATCTACACCCCCTAACCAATGTCCCTACCAAGTATCAACTTCCTACACCATACGGTTTCCAAGATATAGCCTGGCCAAGATTTTATAGGTCAAGGTCACTACAGAAAGGTCAAAGGTCAAATCAAGGTCACACGGCACCATGAAGTTGCACAGCTACACTCCCTAACTAATGTCCCTGCCAAGTATCAAATTCCTACACCTTACAGTTTCGAAGGTACAGGCCGGACAAACTTCTTCCCGCTGCCCACCCATCCAGACACCATGGATGAAAACAATACTCTGACAGTCTGGAAGGGCTGTGGGGTAAAAACAGTAAATAAATAAATGTTTCTGATATGTGAAATGGGTTCACAACATGGAATATTTAGACAGTAGATATTTGAATAATAGAAGTCGTGGTAAAGTACCTTTGCTATTCTTTGAATTACACATTGTTAACCTTAACAATTATAACTTTAATGGGAAAATGTTGAATCTGTCATAAAACTATAAATTATTATGAAAATCTGTCATAAAACTATAAATTATTATGAAAAAAAAACATGAATCATGATTTTTTACGTCATTGTACAGCTACATCATTTTTTAACTCCCAATATAAATTCAGAATTCACTTGTTGTCTTTCAAAAACTTTCAACTCATAATTTGAGCCAGAGCATTTTGAATTTGGATGTTATTTTTTAATGTTTTGTAAACCATTAAATCCACATGCTCATATCCATATGGTTCAAGTTTTTAAGTGCAGACATTGCCCCATTTTACTACAGGAAAAGGTTAGCTTTTATCAAGGTCAATTTGCTGTTAACCTTGTTACACTTTAAATATGTTGATTTGAGTTTACTGTACTGTAAAGATGTACAGACAATTACATTGTGCTCCCCTGCCCCACCATGAAAGTTGGCACACCTAAAATGTATTGAAGTATTTTATCTTAGTATTTATATTCTGCAGATACTGCATAAGACGAAACTTTAACTATCTTGTAGAAGAAAATTTCACAATTTCTTCATTTTTGAGAAAAAACACTGGAATAAATTTTCAATAATTGTCAGTTTCTATTTGAGAAATTAATGCAGATCTTATTTTTCATTAGGAATTATTTTTCACTGTCTAAGTTCATTAACTAAAATAGCAAAAAAATTAAGGCCCAGTGAAAATTTCAACTTATAGAGCATATCCTTAATACAGGACTCAAAGCATGACTTGACCCACAACAGCATAATGACAGACAAAGCTATATATGGCTGTAATTTCCCAAACTGTAAGACAAAGTTGCAGGGATGACAATTTGTCAACATCACATATGCTCTTCAGTCTGCTAGTGTGCCCCGGGCCTAACAATTGAGGACAAGTACTTTAAGTCATCATCTGAACTACGTATCTGTCTCTACTTTGAACTGAACCCAGGTCCTCTGCACTCATGGTTGAGTTTGCTACCCACTAGGCCACAGTTGCAGATAATGGGCACAAAATGAATTAAATACTAAATTCACTCTGTAGCAATTCAAGATCACTGATACATAAAATAGAGTGCTGTAGTAAGCTAACAGTTGACTGAATTCATGCCAATTTAGGGCAATGAGGAACTCAATCCAAAAATTGTTATAGATATAACTTTTCCTGTAGATTTCATGAAATGTTTTGAAGTTGTTGAAACTATACAATCCCAAATTTAATCGCATAACAGTTCTTAATGTACACTATTGAAAAGCCTTTCTTCTTTTAAAAACTAAAATGCACATAGTGTATTTATAATTTATGAGAGAAAACCTTCAGAACTCAAACTTTTCTCACATGAAAGCAATAAAACTGACCTTGAGAATTAAAGATAATATTTTTCTTTCCAAGTTTCACATCAGTTGAACACAAAACAAGTGCACCAGGTTCCTTTGAGGGAATATTATTTTTCCTCACAAAAATACATCTCATAAAGTGTGTTGTTGTTTACTTTAACACCAGACAAAACTAAACAATTTTCTCAAACCTCAAACAGAGTTGAACCATCTCCTATTGGCCATTTTTTACTAAAACAAAGCTCTTAAAATATCACCTGAAATTTGTGTAATAAGGTGCCTTCGCACCTTCCCAGTTATTTTTACTACATATATATTTCTTTAGTTTTTAACATTTATAGACAATTTAATCCTTAAACAAACAGCTCAAAATAAAAAGAAAAAAAACAATAAGAATTTCTATATGTGATTTAGCATCAATTGTGCGAAACTAATTTCATGGGGGAAACTTACTTAACATTGCACCAATTGAACAGAACACAAAAAGCGAGACGGGAAAGTGGGTCAGTGTGTTCTTTATTTTCCTAACTTTGAGTTGTCATATATGACAAATCAAACAGATATCCGAGTGAAGTTCTAATGCAATAGAAGATGCAAAGGACTGAATACCATACTCAGAAACCAAACAAGTAATGCCACTCTTCTCAAAATTAAAACTGAACCAGATATAATAAAGTTCTGTTCATACGAACTGGAGGTCTGTGCTATATATGCTTCTGGTAGGCCTACTGATAAAGAATTCTGAAAAAAAAAGTTGTTTCATATTAGGTAATATTGTATCATTTTTGGTGCATGTAGACACAGTGTATGTCACACCAGGTTGACACATGTGTATGTCACACCATGTAGACACAGTGTATGTCACACCAGGTTGAACTGTATCATCAGACCATCATGTAAAGGATCACCATTGAAGCAAACATTTATTTATGAAGGTAACTGATCCTTAAGTATCAGAAAGGCCTAAAATGTCACTCTAAAACAGCTATATACAGAGTTTGCAGATAGTTTTGAACAGCAAAAAATAACCGGGGGCAACATTATTTTGGATCTCAAAGTGAACTGATTTTTAAAACTGCATAAAACATGGTGCTTGACTTTAAAAAGTGATTGTTAAATGGGTGTACATCAGGCCATCTTATCTGACAAGTGTGAATGGTGAATAACCTCCTTACAAGTTCTATTTTTTTATTTTCTCATGATAGCTTTTCCTTCCAGCAATATCGATAAAAAAACAGACATGGTAACAGATATGCACTTCATTGTGTCAACTTAATGTTCTCCAGGTATCATAACAAATGTGCAGATGATAGTTATAACAAATAAAATTTCAAAAAAACAATAAACAATAACCTTTCAATATGCAGCCATTAGTATTGCTGATAAACAACTGAAGCATATTATGAGGTACGTGATTGGTTGTTGTAGGTCGCTTTTTTATGCTAAAGACGTATTTAGCACCCACTCACAAAACTCTGAAAGTCTCAAATCTTTTTAAGTAACTTGTGCTTGTCTGAATGTAGACTTGCTTAAGGATCAAACCAATTTTGTATTAAATCTTTTTCAAACATGCACACAAATATTTTGAATTCATAAAGTAGTCATATATGCTAGGAGATATATGCTCACAAGTTGGAGGCCGGTGTAAACATTGTAGAGATGGTTCAGTTTCACAGCAGCTGATGTGAAAAACAGCACAATGTCATGTACAAGTACATCATCTGTAACTGTACACCATGAAATATAGAATAATTGACACAGTACAAACATCAGGAGACTTGCAATGCCAGTTATGTAAAGGTCCAAATAATGCTTAAGTAGAGAACATAACGTTTAAGAGAGACAAAATGTATACAAAATAAGTATTAAGGCAAGACAATTCTGTAGCAGGATGACAGCATTGATCAGTAAACTAAATCATGAAGCAGTAAAATTTATTTATTGAAGTATAGGTGTCAATGAAAATAGCACAATTAAGTAAAAATACATATAATAATCAGTTACACCAATCTATATATCTTTGTGAAAAGAGATATATTTCTCAAATATGGCAGGTGAACACACTTTGGCAGAGCCAAGGTTAAGGACACACCATGATTTAGCAAACCTACACTCTCCAATCAATGACCCATCCAACAGTCCATTTTCTACACCTTACATTTTCTGGAATATGGCCCAGACAAGATTTTTAAGGTCAAAGTCACTACACCAAGGTTAAAGAAAGGTCATACCCTGTGCACCTACACCCTCTAAACAATGTCCCTACTAAGTGTCAACTTTCCACACCTTATGGTTTCCGAGATATTGCCCGGAGAAGAGCTTAAAGGTCAAAGTCACTATGACAAGGTTAAAAGGTCAATTGAAGGTCACATCATGACATTGCATACCTACACCACCCAACTAATTTTTTCTGCACTAAGTACATTATAATTAATGATTATTTCAATGCATATTTTAATAAAAATAAATCAAGTTACTCAAGTTATTAAATATAAATCTTACAGGTCATGGTTTCTGAGATACAGCCTAGACAACCTTTTCCCCCATAGCCGGCCAGCCCACCCAACCATAGGGATACCATGGGAGAAAACAATATCTGTACAGCCTCTGAAAGCTGTGGGGTAAAAATTACAATGACAATTGCAAAAGTGTGAAACCCCCTTGTAAATAATGTTTATAACTTTACAGGTTGGGATGACGTTGGCTGGAAAAACAGTGACATGAAGACTCCAAATCTCAACACACTGGCACACGAAGGAATCATCCTCAACTCTTCCTATGTATCGCAGATATGTTCCCCGTACGTATTACACTGTCAAACAAGCAGTTCCTGGGAGATTGAAAAAATCCCTGAAAAAGTTCCGGAGTCCCAATACATTTCTGGATCATGTTTGAGTTTGGGGAGGATCAAGCTAGAGTAGGATCCACCGTGTATGAAAATAAAACCCTAATGGGATCAGTCCTTGAGTTTTGGCACAGATATGGTATATTGTCCGGAAATCTGGGTAATTCTAATTTTAATTCTATCTGGACTTTTACAGCACTTAATCTCCCCTTTACAAAGAGGATTCTAAGGCGCAACAGAGTCAAAAACAGTAACTGATTTCAGTATCCAGGGAGAGAAAAGAGGTCAAGCAGGGTAGACTCCCACCTTGCATGAAAACAAGCAGACAGACAAGATTATCATACACACTCACACCTCCCTTTTGGCTGGTAATCACCACTTTACCCAGTTGAAATGTACAATAGCTGAAGCCTTTCAATTGAAAGATCGAGGAATCAGAAAAACACTTTTACTTAACAACCTGTTAACCACAGTTTGTATTTACAAAACTAATCAGCCAAATATCAGTAAAATAGTATGTGTTGAAACCTTTGTAATCTGACTTTTTCATTACCCGACTACATTGGTGAAGTTTATTCATCAGTGTCACATCACTAGACTTAGTAGACTAAGAGTTGACACTCCTCTATCATTATTGTATTTTCCTTCAGCACTCTTAGAATTATTTTTTTTCAAGAACAATACCTAGTACTTTTTTTTTTGTAATATAATATACATTAAGATATCATATATCAGGACACTATGGATTACGTGGCACACTTATGCTTTTTACACTTTTTTTCAATGTTCAGGTCACTACATTCAATATAATTAGAGATTTAGGCCACGTATATGTAACATTGGTTTTCACATGGCCTTTTTTGTGGTTTAAGCCAGAGAAACCACTCGAAAGTGTGAATTCGTGAATCAGAAAATTACTCGGCCTTCGGCCTCGTATTTTCTGATTCATGAATCCACACTTTCTCGTGATTTCTCCTACACTTAAACCACACTTTTGGTAACAGACAATAGAAAAAGTGTGAATTCTTTTTCACGAATCCACACTTTTTTGCTTCAGAATCCACACTTTTTACTTCAGAATTCACACTTTTTAGCTTCAGAATCCACACTTTTAAGGTTGATAATTCACACTTTTTAGTTTAAGAATCAACACATTTTTAGAAAAAAAATTCACACTTTTTAAATTGTTTAATTAAATGGCCCTGATTGTGATGTAATCAGGTGAACATAGTCTGACAATTATAATGTTGAATTTTTTAAGAAGTGTGTTTTACAAGACATCAAGGATTTAACACATTTAAACCACAGTTGTACAAAATATATGAAAATTATGTTCATGTTACAAAAAAAGTTTGAAACTTTACACTGACTTTAAATAATCTTAATATTCAGAACAAAAATTGCTTTTAACATTATGAGTAATTTTACAATCTCTGAGTGTATTTGTACTGCAAGTGATTAAGTTGTACAGCTATCCTGTGAGAACAATATCCAAATGTAAGATGGAGCATCACAAAGCTTCATTGCTGAACAAGCTTCTTGCGGTATCCTGTATGACTGAAGCACAATTTTTCTTTATCCAACAATCCAAAACATTTTGTGAATAAACAGCATGTGACGCACATTCATTTACACACATTTAAATCATTTCACATTGCTGTATCTGAATTTAGATATGCTGCAAATCCTCAGCGAGAAAATCCTCCTTCCAAAGTGAAGCAGTGAATGGAATCCATTTTCTTTAAACCAATAACCGCAGACTCGGTACATAGATTTAAATTAAGATCCTGACCTTTCATTACTCTCTGGTTTGTTGTACCCCCGAGTTCTCAGATAGCTTTGCTATCCAGTCCAGCAAAACTGAAAACAATTTTACACAATACAATAAACATTATGTGATGCTAAATCAATTTTGGGGAAAATATTTAATGATGGTGTATTTTCTGAGAAATTGGTACAGAATTATGTTTTGTCATTTGATAGTGCAGTCAGTAATTTGTATGTTAACATTTATATTAACATTTTGACATATAATTTAAAATTTAATAAAATGTACAAAAAACACGGTAAAATGCAATGAAAAATAGCAAAAAGTCAAATACCTTACCTTTTCACATCACTGTGCACAGTCCATTTCTGTTATGTATGTTTTTCAAAATCCTTTCAACCTATAATCACTGATATTTTTATTTTATTTTGAATAATAAACAGGAACAGGCTTTTTCATATATTCTCACTGAACATGGTTGCAAAGCTGCAAGTTTGACACCATAAATGCTAAGGACAAATGCACCAGCAGAATACAAAAGAGTCAATTAAATAAATTGAACATTTTCAGAATCAACACTTTTTTTCAATGTTCAGGTCACCACATTCAATATAATTAGAAATTTAGGCCACGTATATGTAACATTGGTTTTCACATGGCCTTTTTTGTGGTTTAAGCCAGAGAAACCACTCGAAAGTGTGAATTCGTGAATCAGAAAATTACTCGGCCTTCGGCCTCGTATTTTCTGATTCACGAATCCACACTTTCTCGTGATTTCTCCTACACTTAAATCACTACTTATTGCAATGCAAAGTTGCAAACTAATAAAATAAGCTCACATTCACACTCTGCACAAATTTTCTAAATCAATCCAGAAATAATAAACTTTCAATCATTTTAAATGGAGCGCTGCTTACTGACAGTATCTCTGATAAAACTTGGAAAATTGTTCAAATTAAAACTCGTATCTTTGGCACTGCAAATATACAAGGTATAATCAAGCCTTTGAGGTTTATTATTGGATTCTGGAAGAATGAAATATTACCGGGTAAATCAAATTGATGAATTGTAGGGGCCTATATTAGGACATTCCATATGATGCTATAATCACAATGTCATCTTGTACTCACAACTTATTTGATTTGGTTATCGTGACATCAACTGATCATCATGACAAACTACATGACTAAATATATATACTTAAGCCTTTACGGGGACTCTACGAGTGTTTGTAATTACAATAAAACTGTAAGTCTTCTTGCTGAAGTGTAAATTTACATTTTTATGTGGAAAATTTATGATTTGGTTCACAAGAATGTACTGGTAGTGAAAATGGATAAAGACAGATGTTGAGTGCATGTCTGGAGATACTTTCAGTTGTGTTATAATATAGTTACAGTTATTAAGTACACAGCTGTGTAATTGAGGTTTGATCAAGTTGTTATTTTGGCTATGACATCTGACATGCCACAAACAATATATTTACTGTATAATCATGTAAAGTCACATGACACAGAAAAACCACTGTAATGGTTATGTGAAAAATTAGTCTAAACTTGGTGTCAACTTTCTGACTTGCATCCTTGCTGAGACTTGCTTTGTGAATGGCTATTGATGGTAATATGTAAATTCTTGGCTGAAACAAAAATCTTGGATTTCAGACTAAGATTTAATAAAATGCAATGTGAATTGTGGCCCCAATGTATTCATTAGGTTTGTTCATGTAGACAAAGCCATTACATATGACATCAGGTCAGGTGGTTAACAGGTGTGGCATTACTGATCAGATGTTTTCCTGGATTGGAACCTGTGACATCTGACATGACAGCCTAGTTACTACATGTCAAACTCGTTAACCATTCGGCTACTGAGACCTGGGGTCGTATTCTTCAACAATACTTAGACTTTTCCTAACTTAGATTCTAAGTTTTTCTCAAGCTTTTACTAACTTAGATCAAAATTGTATTCAACATTCCTAAATCTAAGGTCGCCTTAGACCTCTACTTAGATTTAAAGTTATCTGCAGAGGTACCTTAGATGATTTTAAATGTTTTTAAAATATGCAGTTATTGCAGGAAATCTTCTGTTTTATTTATATTAAGCTGTGACACAATATTAAAAACAGCGAAAATGAGCTTTTTCACCATTTTTAACAAAGCAGACCTTACATAAGAATTGTTGTGGTGATATGCTGATTTCGAAGTTTACAGTTACAGTACAAAGTATAGGGAGTTTTCCTAACTTAGAATCTAAGTAATACTTAGGTAAGTAGAAAATCATTCTTAACTTGGATCTCAGGTGACTTAACTAAGTATTGTTGAAGAATATGGCCTCTAATACTTCACAATGGCAATAGTTTTTAGTTTCAGCAGCAGAGTAAATATATCTTGTGACAAGGATAAAAACATTGGACAGTCGTTTAACAATTTTACAGATGTTCAACAGCTGTTTTAATATTGCCTTGAAATGATTTTGTTGTATTTGACAGTTCTAGATCTGCACTAATGACGGGGATCTACCCGTTCAAAATGGGAATGCAGGTAGGCCAGTTTTTATATTAGTGTTTTTATATATCAAACACACATTTAAACAAATGAAACTAAACACTAAAATCCATTTTTTACATTTATGTGAACACTAAAATCCATTTTTTACATTTATGTGATTTTAGCAAATATGACCTGTTAATCTCTGCAAATCTAACATAAATATTTAACAAATCTTACAAAAATAGGATACAAAGTCATGTGATGACCTTTCTAATTTAGGGTAGTGGCAACTGCTAAAATCCCACATGGATTGTTATTCAATTGCATGTGAATCTGGGGCTGTGGTGACTGCTAAAATCCCACATGGATTGTTATTCAATTGCATGTGAATCTGGGGCTGTAGTGGCTCTTAAAATCCCACATGGATTGTTATTCAATTGCATGTGAATCTGGGGTGTGGTGGCTGTTAAAATCCCACATGGATTATTATTCAATTGCATGTGAATCTGGGGCTGTGGTGACTGCTAAAATCCCACATGGATTGTTATTCAATTGCGTGTGAATCTGGGGCTGTGGTGGCTGCTAAAATACCAAACTGAAATAAGAGCACTCAGAGAGTGCAGACCTCTGCAAAGGAACATAATAAGAAGAAAAAGAGAATTTAGGATTTTTTGTATCCCGACGGTGATCCAGATTGGTCTCAAAATTTAATGGGATCTAAGTTAGACCAAAACCCATCTTCTCATTTTTTTGCATGAAGATCCAATCAATAGTATTTGTGTCATCCTCCTGACAAACAGACTAATGGACAGAAAAAGCCCTGAAAATAATTTCTCCTTGGTGGAGGAAAAAGCCCTGAAAATAATTTCTCCTTGGTGGAGGAAAAAGCCCTGAAAATAATTTCTCCTTGGTGGAGGAAAAATCGATATCAGTCAGTGCCAACAATAGAGACACAGTACCGTAAATTTCCAAAATAACGCCCAGGTTCAAATAAACGCCTGGTACCAAGCACAATGTTTACATTTTATAACACTGTTTTTTGTATTTCAAAAGAACGCCTGGTTCAATTTAATGCCTGGTCTGATGCCATTTGAAAATAAGTAACGCCCGGGCCATATTTTGAAAAAAATACGGTATACATGTTTTTATAAAACAAACTGGCTGATCATCCCTACTTTGCAATCCTGAAGGGTGAATATTCTGGTGAATATTGTGGTGTACTTTATAAAATAACTGTGGCAATGATTATAATTAGAAATATAAAATGTCAATATAATTTTGAGGTACTTGGCACAGTTTACAAAGTTACATCTCAAAAAAAGAAGTATCTTTACTTTGAATCTCTTGCTTTGCTTGCCTCCAAAAAAAGACCACCCACATCCCAGCCAGTCATAGAATGATTTTATTTCATTTAAACTGATGTTTCAGATTGACACATACAGTTTCAACTTGTTCACACATATGATAAATGTTGTGGTTATGTTTTTACTTATACCCATTTAAATGCTATTAATATGTCTTATTGGATTTTAAACACAACCGGTCATACACAGTCACATAAAACAGTTAAAAAGTCACAATGTATTCACTTTTGTTAAATTATTCACTTGTTCACTATTTTATATATTAATTAAAATGTAGTTATACATAAGTCCATGGACTTTTTGAATACTTCTACAAAATATTTGGGGTTTTTTTGTGTCAAAGCAAACAGTAAACATACTTTTAAGAAAGCTTTTTCTTTGCAACAAAATGAACATTTTGTGCATTTGAAAAGCACTTGTTTTGAATGGGAAAGCCTCCTATGTAAAAGAACAAACAGTCGATTTCTTTTGATCAAACTATTTATTTCCAACTATGAAATATTTTTTTTTTTTTTTTTTTTTGCAATTTTACAAAGGATGTAAAACCTCAATGCTTCAAGTCTAGACAATGACATTATTTTACAAACCACTTAAAGGGTCATTCACACAATACCTGAAGAATGAGTATACGTTGAGAGTATTGAAAATGTTATTGAAATCCTGGAAATTTTGTTGATCGATATTCAAATTTTGAAACATGATCCATTATAATACTGTTGAAGACTTCTCGAATATTTGTTAAAGGGTAACAAACTGGATTTTTTCAGATCTCAGTGGACTGAACAAACAAAAGAGTTCTCTTCTAAAATTAAATATGCACAAATATTTTAACACTACACAAACTGGCATACAATACTCATTTTCTAGTGCTTTTAAAAGATAAATGCTCAATTTTTACTGACAATATGATCAGAAAAACAAATAACTGTTAAAGGTGGTCTTTGGGGTTCAATCCTTAGTCAGATTACGGGGATCACTTTTAATGCCAACCAGAAATAAGCTAACAAACAAACGGTCATGAACATAATACCTCCTTGGTGGTGGTAAATAACATTTGATTACTTAAATAATGACCTTTGGTAGCCCTTTAATGATCCCTTTTGTTAATTTGGTGTTGTAGTTGTATTTTTAAAAATCAGACACCCAAATCTCTGTGACATTGTTACTCACTTTACTTACGACATTACCAAGGAGATTATGATTTGGGGTATGTTTGTCTGTCTGTGTACACAATTACGTAAAAACTAACTAGACATTGCGTCTCGACGCAGTGTATCCCCGGACGGGACATGGTTGAAGCAGGAATGTCTCGGGCTTGAGCCTGTTTCCTGGAGCACCAGGTCAGGATTCTCCATAGTGGGGCACAAAGAGGGCCCGACATACTCCCCCCCCCCCAACCACCATGGTGTTGTCTGTAGCTATGGTAGCAATAAGGTTCAAGCAGAGGTCTTGGAACTAATTTAGGGCCAAAAGACCACCTTGGTTCCTGATACTTTATGTGTAACTTGCTTCTGGAAGGGACCAGGTTCCCCTTGCAGAGTGTTCCACCTGACAGTAGGCTGGCTGACAGGTCTGGTAGGTTGAGACAGTCATCTCACAGAGACCAATGACTGGTACAGGAATTTTTCTGTAACCAATATCCTTGGGCAGTAACTGGTTGGTCTAACACATTCGACCAGCTAGGAGGTCCTGACAGCAGGCTGGCTGACTGGTCTGGTAGGTTGAGACAAGTCATCTCACCGAAACCAATGACTGGTATAAGAATTAGGCTTCTGCTGGTCTGTTATCCAGTCCTGTGGACCTGCCCAGTACCAGGGCCTAACCGGCTATAGGTGAAGCAATCCTCTGTAACTGGTTCCTGGTGGCTCCACAGTTCTGCGAAAACTCATAGGAGCTGGCAGGACTGGGCGAATTAGACTACATTTCAGCAGGGGTAGGCTTATATGAAACAACTGCCTTCTTCCTGTCCATAACTGTGGAATCAGCAGATTTTCTCTGTAACCAACAATCCTCTGTAACCAGTAAGTCTGGATACTGCTACTCCATCATGTACTCAACCTCCAAAGTCATTTTCAATAGTTTTCATGCAATACAGTCAACAATAAGTGTGAAAAATCTCCAAAAAGGCCAAAAATGGCCTCGGTCAGGTACTTTGGATGACCTGTGGATGACCTTCAATGAAGAGCTTCAAGGTCAAATTTCTGCATGCTTATAGAGGACATATATATTTATTATTTATACCAGCCATAGGATGATCTAACTTTCTGTACATGAGAACTGGACCAAAATGTGAAAAAATGGCCAAAATCTGAACTTTAAGAGGCCACCAGTGACCTTGAAATTGAAGGTCAAGGTCACAAAACAATAGCATTCGTGGCATTGCCCATATATACCCACATACCAAATTTGAAAGGTCTAACTAAAATATTTTTTAAGTTACCACGTCCAAAAGGAAATCTCTGCGGCGGCGTGACCGTACTGAATCCTAAGTATCCCCGCAGTTCGTCCGGGGATACAATAAAGGAATTTTTAACTAATGCATACATAAGAGCACATTGTTTTAACTAAAACTTTACCATGCAAAATTTCCCTAACTACAAAGAAACCGGAGCCTTAAGCATGGCTAGGTGTTAGGATGAATGTAAACAAAGCTATTTTAGTTATATAATTTTATACATAATATTTCTGATAAACTTTCCACAACAATCTTGGTGAACCATGTTAAAACCACAAATATCTTGCAATAATCCCCCAAAGCCTTTCTTATATTAAAAATATCCTTTTATATTCAGCTTTCGAATTGTTTGGTATTAGTTTTTTCCATGAATAGATTTGCGGTTTGGCTCTTAATATGCAAATTCATGCGAATAAGTCTTGTGTTGTTCAGCCTATGATCTGCCATATTTATTAGTTTTATAACCAACATATGGAACTGGAACTTTTAGATTTGTGAATCACAACTGTCTATCTGTAAATTTTACTTTACATTTAGAAAAAGCTATAAGGATAATTTGTATCCATGATTTCCACAATTATTTACACCCCAGTTACACTACAGGTGGAATCATCTTTGTTTATGGATGTTTTGTTAAATGCCTTTAGTTATTCCTGTAATTACAGACACATTTCTGTCAGTGAATTTGAGAAACTCTACATTGTTCTGCTTCATCTGTCATTAAACACGGATGTTTTAAAATGATCAAAATTTCTGATTCCACAATTTTTTCAGGGTTTTTGGATGCCTATAAAATATAAATGTAGGCAATTGACTGCCTGTAGTGTGACTGGGCTATTACTGCATATACATACTGCAGTGATTAATTTGGACACAAAATCTTTAATAATGCCTGTTTTATGTGTTACTCTAGTGACTTCTTTAGATTAAAACATGTTTGTTTATATAATAATAAAAATAATGCAGCTTTCAATCAGTGATCCTGACTGGCTAGATGGGAAGTTATATTCTTGGTGAGAAAATCCTCTTTTATTTCCTAGATTTTTGGGAAATTTTTAACACATTTGGGATAGTTATGATTGAAATAAACTTTTGGTCTCCTCCAAGTCAAAACTATCCCACATTTGGATGCTGTGGTGAATTGTAGATTTACAATGTGTTAAAATATAAACCCAAATAAATTATATCCACTAAAAGCTATATACATCAAACTTTTAATTACATGATCAGGCTATTCTACAATTACAAGATATGACTATATTGAAATAATATTATCTTGCAAGAACAATATAAAACTACCCCAACAAAAGTTCATCACATCATTATAAAATATTTTTATTTGTAATTATAGCTTAGTTTATTTATTTATTTATTTGTTGTTTTGCGTCACGTTCAACAGCCAGGGTCATATTGTGACAGGTAGTTCACGGGTGGAGGAACTAGTGCATACTAGTTGGTCAAGATTCTGCACTGTAAACCACCAGGCATCGGCAAGTAACTACCAACTTTCCAACATGAAGCGCCCGGCCCGAGATTCGAACCGGCGGCCTCAGAAGTTGGAGGCGAGCACTTTAACCGCTACACCACCGAGCCCCCGTAATTATAGCTTAGGCTTATGTTCTAAGTATAAGATGACACCATTGAATCTTGTGAAAACAAGAAAGGCCATATTGTAATTGCAAGATTGCACTATTATCTCTCATAATTATTGTGACAGAACCCCAAAAGTGATAAAATCACTACTACTGGCTTGGCTAGTAGAGATTTCCCTTATAGCTCACCCGGTAGAGTGTGGGCCTCGTGAGTGAGAGGTTATGGGTACGAGTCCCCTGGAAACCTGGTCCTGTGACATTATAGATTGCACAATCTAGTAATTCTGAAATAATGAAAGTTAGCTCTGAAGGTTTACAAACATATCAAATCAGATAAAATATGCCTGCAAATGTCTTGGTCATTCCTTCATGCATTTACATGTCTTGCACATTATAACTATCATGTGTTTACATGTCTTGATCATACTTTCATGTGTCACTAGCGGATCCAGGGGGGGGGGGGGGCTGACTGGCTAGATGGGAAGTTATATTATATATATATATATATTATATATCCCCCCCCCCTTGAAAAATAATGTAAAGGGGTTCAACCCAAAGTACAAAATTATTTCTTGACAGTGGTGTTAAATTTACAGGAAATGCACTCTATTTTTACCAAAAATCTTTTTTTTCCAGGTGGGCATGCCCCCCGACCCCCTTAGTTATAATATGTCTGATGTGAACCCCCACCTTACTCGATGTGAACCCACACCTTACATAAAAGCTGGATCCGCCCCTGTGTGTTTACATATCTTGATCATACTTCCATGTGTTTACAGGTCTTTAGCATACATAATGAGTTGACATGTCTTGAGCAAACATAATGAGTTGACCTGTCTTGAGCATACATAATGAGTTGACATGTCTTGAGCATACATAATGAATTGACATGTCTTGAGCATACATAATGAGTTGACCTGTCTTGAGCAAACATAATGAGTTGACCTGTCTTGAGCATACATAATGAGTTGACCTGTCTTGAGCATACATAATGAGTTGACCTGTCTTGAGCAAACATAATGAGTTGACCTGTCTTGAGCAAACATAATGAGTTGACATGTCTAGAGTATACTTTCATGGGTTTGTACTCCTGTTTTGTTTTTGTACAGCATGGTGCACTCAAGAAGGACAAACCTCAGGGATTACCATTGAATGTAACCATACTACCTCAGCACCTGAAAAAACTGGGCTATAGTACACATATGATAGGAAAGTAAGTGACTGAGTGATATAAATACACAGTGAAAACATGCAAAAAATGAGTGATGGTAAAACGTTAGTGAACAGGTGTTAAAAGTAAATTGACAGGAAATATCAATGAGAAAATCAAGTGGTAGGAATATTGAACTGAACAAGTGTGGAAAGTAAGTTACATGTTTACAAATTTTGGGTTTTTCATGTGTTTTAAACTTTAAACTTACATCAGTACTGAGGCTCTCAGTGTATCCATTTGTTGCAATGTGCAGAATTTAAACATGTGACCACAGAGGTGTGAGCCAAGTGATGACTGGCAAACTTTGTTACCACTCTGTCACTGACTCTGAGGCCTCAGCAAGTAATAGGAAAATGTAAGAAAAGTAAGTATTCGAGTAACAGAGAAATATAAGTGAAGAAGTGTCAAGTGAGCAAACCTAAGTGGCAGTGAAAAGAAAAATATTGATTCTTGTTCATATCATCTCTAAATACATAAAAAGTGAAATGACTGATGTCTCTGGATGAAAAACTTTAAAATTGGTGGTGACTGAGAATTATATACTAAATTTATACATTAAATTTATACATTTTTTTTGGTTACAGATGGCATTTAGGATATTGTAACTGGAAGTACACACCCACATACAGGGGATTCGACACATTCCTCGGGTTTTATCAAGGCTCACAGGACTACTATACTCACAAAGCAGGTACAGACAAGTACAATGGACATCAAGTATATTTTAATTATATTGAAAAGTACTCACTGAAGAGTTATGGTAAGAGTAGTTGAGTTATGGTAAAAGAATACTTTAGGTAAAAAGGACATGGGGTAAAAGAGTACTTCAGCTATGGTAAAAAGTGCTAAATTCACTACTTTTTCCAGCCTTTATATATAGAGTACTTCCTTATTTGAGCTTCTCTATGTTGACATGTTCATTTCAGTTTGAAGTGTTTAACTCCAGCTGACTCTTACCAACATGATGTTGCAGTGAATGCATCTGCGTCATCACTTTTTTCCGATGCAAATAACATTATCTATATTTCAGACGAAAACCCACATACTGTGAAAATCTGATCTAAATCTGTACAGTATTTGTTTGACAATCTTACTGATACAGGTGTTACTTTTGACTCTGGAAACACCTTTACTAGCCACATAACCAATATGTGTCGCGCCTGTTACTACCACCTTAAGGACCTAAGACGCATCCGTAAATTCCTCAGTGTGGATACTGCAGCTTTGCTTGCAAACTCAATGATCAGCAGTCAACTTGACTACTGCAATTCCCTACTTTATGGCATAAGTAAATACAATGTAGCTAAACTCCAAAAGATTCAAAATGCCCTTTGTAGAATTGTTTTTAGACTTGACAGAACTAGCCATGTCACTCCCTTTCTTCATAAAACTACACTGGCTTCCTATCACATACCGCATCTTGTTTAAGTACAATCTAATTACTTTCAAGGCTATCAAATTCTCTCAACCCATATACCTATCATCCTAGATCAAAACCAGTTGTTTAACGCATGGAAATTGTCTTTCTCTTTCCTCAGTCTCTCACAAAAAGGCCATTGGTAGGTGAGGTTTTGCAATGGCTTCCCCCACAGAATGGAACAGACTCCCACAATCAGTACGATCACAACTAACAATAACAGGTTTCCTATTTGTTTAGGCTAGCATATCCTCGACCATAGTACATCTCCCTGGCGGACGCTAATTTTGGATCTCGACCTGATACATCCCTCGACTTTCCCTTTTTGACCTCAAGGGCATTAGAGGATGTTACATCAATTTTGCACTTTTTAAATGTTTCTATTCTATTGTATTCTATACATAAACGATGAACAAACAATCCAATGATCACTTAGTCATGGACTCTTTGGCAAAGGTATTAAAACTATTAAAAAGCCAAATAATCATGCTTCATACAATTTGGAACTAGATAAATAGCGTCATACTAAACATAAAATTAAATAAAATATATGTCAAATCTTTGTTGTACTGTAACATTTGTGTTCGATTGGTTTAAAAGTCAGTCATTAAAAAGATTTTCCACTGGATTTACATGTGTACCTACCAAAAATAGTAAGATGAACTGGATGTAATGAGACGATGAAGCAACAAGGGTATGTGTTTCTAATGTAGCTAGAATTTTATCACCTCTAGTGGTTGGGTTGTTTCTGAAAATCAAAATCAGTTTCTGAGGCCTTGAAACTGAACAAAATGCAGTGTTTTGTATGCTTGTCATCAATATGGTGAATTTTAAGCTTGAATGTACACAAGCCATGATTTAAAGAAGGAACTGTCTTCACAAAATATTTTGATGTTTATAAGTATCATCTGCAGTGAGTATAAAGTTAAAATGTGAGATATTTCCTAAAAATTTATATGGTTCTTAATTGTTTTGACAAAGTATTAACTAGTATAAAGCCTAAAATAATGAGGGTTTCAAAAAACCAGTTCTTAAATAATCTTTACAGACTTTGTCATTTCTGTCTAAACAAACTAAAAAGGGAATACCGGTTTACAATTCAGAACTATTTATCTCTATAACAGATCCCAATGTTCATTAAGTAGAAATTGTTACTAATATAAAGTCAATAAAGGATCATCCATTGTAAAACAATACCAAACATAAAACACGAGTGTACAGTGATAGATCTATCTACCTCAATAAGTGAACGTTTATAGTTGATTGGCTTTGGATTCTAAGAAATTTCGATTTTCTTTTATTTCTATTACAGCTGGAGGCTATGACTTCAGATATAATACAAAACCATATTTTCCAAAGAAAGTCAAGTATTCAACGGTAAGAAGTGTGATTCTATGTCTTCTGTACAGTTTCCTTTGTGTGTATCAGCAAATATATGCAACACAGTCATAAAAGTTGCATCAAGTTTTTGGAAGTTAACATTGTATCTAAATTACTTGCTGTTATATTTAAACAAGTAGTACGTTGGTTTATTTTATTCATTTTTTTTATTTTGGATTCAGGTTTACAGAAAAATGGTATTTCACAAATCTAGCTAATCCAAAATCTGAATCTGGATTAGACAGATTATGCAGATTTCTGTTTGTGAAATATGCCTACTGTGTTTTAATTGGTCTGAATTCCCTATAGAAACTTGTATTGTGCTTTAAAGCTGCTTTTCCACATATGGGAGTTATCCATCTTTTCCAATACTTATGGTCATGGCTGAGATGTGAATCCATGCCTTCAGAGATTGGAGGCCAGTCAGATTAAACCACCATACCCTCTGTAGATTATATACAAAATGCAAAAAATGTAAAGTGTTTAAATATGGCTTTTTTCACTTAAAGATTTTGGTCAATGGAATTTCAAGTAACGTGTATGGCTTGAAGTAACTCTATTGTAAGATTATTATAACTGCAGGCAGAAAATACAAAATTATTATAATCTTCAGCTAGAATGTGCAAAAAGTATTGTAATTTCAGCTATATTACATCAAATCATTGTCATTAGAGTTACAATCTAATATTATCTACATTATAATTTCAGAATGTACAAAGTTACTGTAATTTCAGATGTAATATTTATTTATTCATGTAAACTTATTGTAATTTCAGATAGAATATGCACAACAAGCAAGAGATATCATCAAATACCACGACACCACCAAACCTTTCTTCATGTATTTATCATTACAAGCAGTGCATTTACCTAATATGGTAAGTATATCACTTCATTCATACATACCACACAGTTCACTAAAACATAATTTTTCTTAGTTCAGAAGTTTTAATATACAGAGATTCCAGTCAGAGACTTAAATATGAATCTCTCATCTCAACTAAGTTTGGGACTAAAATGTATTTCAAAAAGGGTGACAAATAGCTAAGATCAAGCTCATACTGATTTATCAAGTAACCACAGTCACTGTGGTGTTTTGGTGTTTCATGCTAAAAATATGCTACTGCTGATATACATCCTTTATTTCAGGCATTTTTATTTTGTTACTAGGAAAAATACTGTTAACCATGGAAAACCTTGTAACCATACCAAAACTCCCCAAGGACTACATTTGGCCTATTCAACTGGGGTGTAATAAAAAGACATCTTTTGCGGGAAAGGATATCCTATAATGGGAATGGTTTAATAATCTGACCAGGCAGACAATTTAAAATAAATTTTTATAATTTTAAATCCACATTTTAATGTTTCTACACAGCTGGCTGACAAATATTTACTTTCCCATAATGCACCATTACATGATTTTCTATAAAAGTGCAGCAAAATGCAAGTAACATCTAAGTGAACTACTGTCAAGTGTCAACATCGACGAACACATATCAGTCACGTCAATTTAAACTTGAAATGTAGCAGATCAATTTCTTATTATGTGGTGAATATTTAAAATATGGAATATAATGATTTAAATAGACACATATCATTGTGAGAAAAGCTGTACTTGAAATGTCTTTTGATATCAGGTAAGTTTACATTGTACATAGATCTCAAGCATTTACTGCAAATCATTTTTAATTAAATGTACATTGTCAAAATATATTTAAAATTTGAATGAAAGTAAGCAAGATTAAGGATCGTAACTTAGACACAATAACAATTCTTTAATATAAGCATACAAGTTTTCCTTGAAACAAAGAAACCATTTTTAAAGTTTGTAACTAGGCTGCTACAGGGCTGAATCAATAATATGTGACTGGTACCATGAGAACTTGGAATTCTTTTACAGTTAAACATATTTTATGAATATAGTTGTTGTATTGTACAATAAAACCTCAAATCTTGAACATCCCAATATAAACAAGAGCACTCGGAGAGCGCAGATCTCCACCAAGGGAGCTCAATTCCTGGACTATAATCACAATCCACCCAAAAATTATCTGGTTATAACTTCCTTTAAAAAAGCCTGGATCCAGATGATCCAGATAGTGATCCAGATCACTCCCAAAACCTAATCACCTGTTCCTTGTCCCATTTAGAACATTTCCTGAAAATTTCATTAAAATCCATCCATAACTTTTTGAGTTATCTGTCTTTAATAAAAATTACATTTCATGGATCCAGAAGATCCAGATAGTGACCCGGATCACTCCCAAAATTTAATCATTTCTTCTTTTTACCTTTTCAGACATATCGTAAAAATTTCATCAAAATCTGTCCATAAGTTTTTGAGTTATCTTGTTCACAAACAAACAAACAGACAGACAGACAAACCCAGGCGAAAACATAACCTCCTTGGTGGAGGTAATGACCTTCCATCCACAATTACTTGTTGTGTTATTATCAAAATCTTGTGTTTAAACTGATATTCAACACAACTAACAAGAGCACTCAGAGAGTGCATACCTCCACAAAGGCATGTATGGCTTTTTAAAAAAAAATGGCTCAATAATAAGCAAACAGGAAAATCTGTATCCTTGTTCAATATTTTTGTATCCAGGTGCTGATCCAGATCACTCTCAAAATTTAAAGGGATCCAAATTAGAGCAAATCCCATCTTCTTATTTCTGTCATGAAGTAGTAGACCAGTAGTCCTTGTGTAATCCATAACTAACAAACGGTCATAAATTTAATATCTCCTTGGCAGAGGTAATACTAATATTATAGTTAAGTTTCTCTTACATCGCATCATACGTGCTCGTACGTCCTGGTTATAGAGAAAAATCAGTTGATATGCAAGGGACCCTCAAGGTACCCTTGTGATTTTATAACAGAATTTCAAGGTCGCACAGACTCCGCAATGGAAGTTGACATGCACATTTTCTGTGCATGCATGCAGGATAGCTATAAATGCATCCATGTCTCAAGGGTAACTTACGAGAGACTTGGGCACATGCATTCTCCTTGCAAGTGTTGTAGGTTCTCCCCATTTACTTACATTGTTTGCATGTGCTGTAAGATACACTCACGTGTACCTTGCATGTATATAAACCTACTGTGCAACCTGTAGCTAGTCGCTGACTGATCTTTGATCTTCAAGTTGTGACACTCTTGTTGGTAGAATACACCTTGTTTGAACATGCAAATCTCTACTACCCCACTACAAGGCTAAGTTCATATTTTTCAACAATATTTTCAGCACACTTACGTGTGTACAGACGTACGATGGGATGTAAGAGAAGCTTTAATTGTGTCATTCCGTTGGTAAAACATTGTACTGAAAGTGAATAGAATTCATGCTGCTGAATAGTATTTCTGATATTCGTTATGGCTTGCTCACACCTTCTTTTTGGAATTGATCTGTATGTATTTGCTTTCTGAGCGACAATATCATCCTTAAGGCTCCAAAAAGAGACCTTACATCTGGCTAGTGCACATTAAAGAATGAGACACCTTGTATATCCACATATATCCATCCTGTCCTCTCCTTCACCCCTCCAACGTGGTATTGTAGCACAGCTTGTTAGAGCTCGATGGAGGGTTTTTTTCACACTCTTTACCAAAGCCGTCCCAAACTCTAATTGTAGTTCAGGCTTTGTCAAAGGTGTCCTACCCAAATGCAAAACCCACCAAATCATGCCAAAGAAGTCTTACTAAAACACAAAACGGGCCTGAACACACACACATCCACAACCGATTTGATTGTAGCTCATGTCAGTATGCAAGGGAGTGACCAATGTGTTATATAACTTCTGCAATAATAACAAATAGACTAGATAAACATTTTTTTTCTTATTTTTTTTTAGTGTGAAGACCCCGTCACACTACATAAAAGATCATTTATGTACCATTATGTAATTTACTGTCACTTCTTCAAGTAGTATGATGCTGGTATCACTAAACTTTACAACCAGCACCTCGACTGTCGGCACATACAACTGTGGGACAACATGCACTAAAAGAAAGAAACCCTAAATCTGAGGAAATTATAAACTTTTATTTCATATTTCCACAGATTTAAGACTTCTCTAGTGATTTCTTTGAGCACAACTGTCAGGTTTTGTTTTCATCAACTTTATTTCCTGCTACGCAGGCATATTTGATTGGGGGATATGCTCGATATGCCAGAAAACAAGTTTTTGAGAATCCTAGAAATGGCACAGTCTACCATTTTATTTTATTTAAAAGGAACTATACTTTTGAGAAAGTTTGTATAATAAATATTACTACATCCATGTAATTCTGCCAGGAGTAAGTACTAAAATACTTCCAAAATAAATTAAGAGAACACTTTTTTATGTCTGAAATAAATATTATGACCTTGTTCCCAAAATATTTGCAGAATTGTATAATGAGCTGCCTTGTATAACTGCATAATTTCAGGTTCCAAAGCGATACGAGAGAATGTACGACCATGTGAAGAACAAGTACCGCCGTGTGTACAGTGCCATGGTAACGTGTATGGATGAAGCTATTGGTCAAGTGATGAGAGCTCTGCATAAGAAAGGCATCATAGACAATACACTCATCATCTTTACCTCAGACGTGAGTTTTTTTTAATAACATTATATCATTTATATCTGATCTGTTTAATAATAAAGACTGGTAGGTTAACATTCTCACCTCACACCTGTAAGGTCCTTGGTTTAAACTCCTGAGTAATGCCATACTTTTTAACTATTTTGTGTCCCCTCTTTGATCTTTATTGGGATGCCAAATGTCATTGGTATAAATCTTGATCAGTGCATTTTTAAGTGCGAGCTCTAGCGAGGCTCGTGTTTCTAGGAATCACTTTTTTTTGTCTCTGGACCTTCATCGATTATGGCACAGTGCGATGAGTATCAGTCTCTCCACTGAAGTTAAGCGGCAATGGGCTATGTTAGTACTGGGATGGGTGACCACTTCAGTGCACTATTGCTGTCTTTGATGGCTTTGCGGCTTGCGCTAGTAGACCAAAACCCCTTTCAGCCTTATTAAACTAGAAAGCACTCATAGGGTGATTGTGCTGACTGAGGCTTTATCAGACTCAGGCACTGTAAAGGATGGCCTATACCACAATGAACTGTAAGCTAATGTTAAGCTAAAAATCTTATTAAAATATGTAAATGGTGTTTTCAGAATGGAGGTGCACCATTACAAGGCAGCAGCAACTGGCCACTGAGAGGGGGCAAGGGTTCAATCTATGAAGGTGGCACGAGGGTCCCCACCATAGTGTGGGGTCACATGCTCAACAAGACTGGATACGTCAACAATGAGTGAGCTCCTTTTGGTCTATTTCAAAGATTCATTGCATTTTTGGATATAAGTATTAACAAAATACTTCAGTTGATCAGATACAGGCTCAATTTTACCTTTTCTATAAATTTCAGACACATAATTTGAGCTCTAAAAGGCCTTAGGCTGGCATTTATTTAAAGCACTGTTGATGCCTTTGAAATGCATATCTCACTTTACTTGGGTAATTTGTAATTAAAATGCTTACTACACTATGGTATTATGGTATTATGATGTCATTATTCTAATTCTAATAGTACTTTTATAGCACTTTTACGGTCCTGTTATGAATGATAAAGATCGTGTTACCGCTCAGTTTCGTAATTTAGACTACCTATTATGTGTTGAACCCTAGAAGACTGCTCTTGTTGGCATTCGGTCTAATTTTAACAAGTGTTACAAGTAAGGAGGAAACCATATATCGATAATTCAGCAAAATTGTACTTCTGCCAGTATCAGTTGACAAAATATTTACCTGCCTCTGTTGTTGAGTGGATAACACACCCACCTGGGAATAAAGAGGACGCAAACAAGCAAAAAGCCAATGCCACCAATGGTTTTTTTATCCCATATACAGGCAGAGACATAGTGGCTCAGATCTCCATTTAAAACCCCAGGGATGGTGATAAATGGCTGTCCCTTAGATTCACTTACATGAATAACAGTTGCAAGAGACCTTGTGTTGTATTTCTGCAGTCAGGATGGGTGAAATATTTCTCGAGTCCTACACTGATGTCCTATACCTCACTACCTTCAAAATTCAATTAACTTTCCTCCTTGATAAGTCTTGTCTAATATTCTTTCTGGTTTCCTTTTTTGACAGCCTTTTCCATGTGACTGACTGGTTTCCAACCATCATAGAGGCAGCAGGGGGAGAACCAGGTAATATACTGCTCCTCGTCATAACTTGACATGGCATGAACACAACATTCTTATTTATTGTTGTTTTCAAATTGATATAAAGTAGCTTTCTTTTGATTACAGTACAAGCACAAGTTACAGATATACTGTACTGCCAGGGAGTGATAATAATTACAATGACCTAGGATATGTATTGAGGAGGAAATGGTTTTGGTGACATTGCGTTTTCTCTTGTTTGTCTGTTGGCAATATAACCCACTAAAATTATGGACAGATTTCTATAGATCTTTCAGGTAATGTTGATAATGGCACAAGGAACTGATGATCCAATTTAGGTGATCTGGATCACTGTCTGGATCCAGGAATATTTTTAGAGGAACTTTCCTAATTACCAGATAAGGACATTTTCAATATATATGAATATACATCCATAATTAATAATCCGATTTTTTTTTTTCAAAAAAATTCAGAACAGTCCAAGAGAATTGTCTGTAATGTACTTAAGTGTGAACTGGATCCTAGCAAAATGACAGATACTATGATCTAGGGTCAGTATTCACAAACAAAGATCAGTGAAGATCAGATCAAATTTAAGCAGAAATTATCAATTTTTTATCAGATTATTGGATCAACTAAGATTGGTATTCACATAACATTTCATCTGATTTTCTGATCAAATTTTGGATTAAATCTGATCCATGTTTTTGATGGATTAACTTTCAGATCAAGGTTGATCTTTTAATCAGCCACTAAAGAGACAGAACTACTTGTTCCATGAATAACATTGGAATTTTCAAATTTGATCTTATCTTGATCTGATCTTAATCCATGTTGGTGAATAATAATAGAGGTGGAAACAAGCTGCGTGGCGGAGGTCTATGCTTACCAATTGCTCTTTTAGTTTTTACTTGAAATCACCAGTTAAGACTTTTATGTCCTTAGCAATTTCCAAAAATATGTAAGTGATTAAAAGTCATGTTCTTGCAATCACATCTTGCATAAGCACTTGGTTGTTCATGAAAGTCATAAACGACCGGAATCTCAATGCAAACAGAAATGGACAAGTACTGACAATGAAAATCAACCCAGCACTAGATTTGAAATATTAAGCTAATCAACCTTGTAAAGTCCCTAATCAATGAACAACCAAAGTCTAAGGCAGCATTTTTGAATTCCAGTTAACAAGCAGTTTAATAATCTAATCATATATTAAGCTATAAACAAAATTAACATGACCTGCATCAAACTGGTAACTGTTCTTACTGACTTATAGTTCTATGGTCAAGATGTCCTGTAACTCAAGAAAACTCTTCATCATGTTTTTTTCCTCTTTAAATGTGGAAATTGATAAGAACTTTGCTTTTAACATTCTTGCAATTATAGAACATAACATTAAGCTATTTATTCTTAAACATCTGCCACTTACTTGGTCAATTTTTACACTCAATATTGATTTAACCTACACCGAAATACAGACTGGAAGTTTGTGCTATGGATCTGTAACACTTTTCAGTTACAGGTCCAGTGGACCTGGCAAGTTTTCTGGTCAATTTCATGTGCTGCATATAAGTTAACTATTGGACTTAATCTCTCTGACAGTGTATAACTTTGGGCCTGAGTATATGTGGCAAAGCAGGCTGTTGATTACTGATGCCCGATGGAAATTTTAAATACCTAAGTGTAAGTCGAGATTTGATCAAAGTGGAACCAGTTGTAAGGTTGTTGTAGATTTATAGGTATAAATGGGAGTGAGCTACAATTACAACCACATCCTGAGCATACTGGATGTTCAATTTATAAAGTAATATTGTCATAATAAGTGGTTATAGTTGAAATATATTTGATTTACTGATTTAGATTTTGACAGTAAAATAAGAAAATAGTTCAAACTGAATGCAGTGTACGTAACAGTTGTTTTTATGATGTAGATAAAGAAGGAATTGATGGGAGAAGTCAATGGCAGGTGCTTGCCAATGGACAGAAATCCAAAAAGAAAGAATTCGTGTATGCAATAAATGAAGTCGTGGGAAAAGCAGCAATCAGGTTTGAAACTATGGTTAAGAACTAGATGAAAAAATAGCATCAGAGATGCCCGTACCCCACAGCCTAGGGAAATATTTTTAACACCATGAGATATAGAATTATCAGTACAAAGTTCAGGATACTTTCAGAACACTGTCAGTTATATAAAGGTCCAAACAATGTTTAAATAGAGAAAATAATGTCTAAGAGAAAGATAATGCATGTACTCTTTATCTACATCTGGCATGGCCAAATTATGGTTTCGATGTTTTGAATATTACCATGCATACAGAAGTGGTAATACATTCAATGAATGCTTATGTGTGGTGTTGGAGCAAAATCTGTGGCTCACTTGATGAAATTCCATCTGTTACAATGGGAAGTTGTAAAAGTAAAATTCTTAATGAATTTTAATAGGACTTTAACAGTGCTTAATCTGCATCAAAAGATAGACCCAAAGGTGCAACAAGATTTTAAAGGTCAAGGTCACTACGACAAGGTCAAAGGTCAAATCAAGGTCACACCATGATGCTGCACACCTATAACCCCTAACCAATGTCCCTACCAAGCATCAACTTCCTACACCTTACGGTTTTCGAGATATAGCCCGGACAAGATTTTATAGGTCAAGGTCACTACGGAAAGGTCAAAGGTCAAATCAAGGTCAGACTATGATGTTGCACACCTACACCCCCTAACCAATGTCCCTACCAAGTATCAACTTCCTACACCTCACGGTTTCCGAGATATAGCCCGGACAAGATTTTATACGTCAAGGTCACTATGGCAAGGTCAAAGGTCAAATCCTGGTCAGACCATGACGTTGCACACCTACACCCCCCCAAAAATGTCCCTACCAAGTATCAACTTCCTACACCTTACAGTTTCCGAGATATAGCCCGGAGAAGATTTTATAGGTCAAGGTCATTACAGCAAGGTCAAAGGTCAAATCAAGGTCAGACCATAATGTTGCACACCTACACCCCCTAACCAATGTCCCTACCAAGTATCAACTTCCTACACCTTACGGTTTCTGAGATATAGCCTGGACAAGATTTATAGGTCATGGTCACTACGGCAAGGTCAAAGGTCAAATCAAGGTCAGCCCATGACGTTGCACACCTACACCCCTTAACCAATGTCCCTACCAAGTATCAACTTTCTACATGTTACGGTTTCCGAGATATAACCCAAACAAGATTTTCAAACTCAAGGTCACTACAGCAAGGTCAAAGGTCAAATCAAGGTCAGACCATGACATTGCACACGTACACATCCTAACCAATGTCCCTACCAAGTATCAACTTCCTACACCTTACAGTTTCTGAAATACAGCCCAGACAAACTTTTTCCTGCCGCCCGCCCGCCCGCCCATCCGGACACCATGGGTGAAAACAATACCCCGACATCCCTTAAGGGCTGTGGGGTAAAAACATCAAATAAAGAAAATAGTACATGTCAGAAATCTTGTTTGGAATTATGTCCTCACACAGTGTGGTCTGTTTAATGGCTGATATACCACAACTGGGACTGGCCAAAAATCGAAAATAAAAATCTAAAAAGACAGAATTTCTGCATGATTATAGTAGGTGTCTTTAGAAAAGAATCAGTCAGGGTTAAGAATGATCCTTTTTTTATTTTAAAGCTGCTATATGTTTTATTTTTTAAGGACCAGGAATGCTCTAGTTAACCATGACCAAAATGGCCAAAACAAGTCCAAATAAAAAATGTGCATGGTATAAATGAGATATAATTGGAAAAGAAGCAATCGGGTTTAAAAATTAGGATCTTGACTTTTAAATGACATAATGTTTGATCTTTGTCAGTTACTGTACCAGACATGGCCACCTCAACTAATAATAATGAAAAAAGAAATAATTTATGTACTATGCTATAACTTCATACTATGACAATGATCGTACAAGTTTTATGGTTCACTCAATAAGTGCCCTGAAATTGAGGTTCGGACTCCACGCATGATGTAAGGAATAAACAACCTGACACAATAAGATGCTGTTTTAGCATAACTAAAAAGCATATTTTCTATGTCAGAATGTGAACTCATTCAAATTATCTATTGTAGTGTCTTGGGGTGTTGCGGTAGCGATTTTTTCCTTCCAGTTTCTTGTATTTCCCGGCCAGTTACTGGTTAACTGTCTCTTATTTAAGAAAACATAAGAACCAAATAGTTTTCCATACTGTAAAACAGGAAGTCAATTTCCGTGGTAAAAAAAAATCTAAAAAAAAAAACAATTATCTCTACAAAAAAAACTGGATTATGACATTTATTTTGTATGTAAGGTTAGTAAAGCTACTTTACATTGAAGTGTAAGTAGAAAACCAGTAGCTGATCTCTATGGCGGTTTGCAATAATTTATTCACTGTACCGACGATACCGGTACTACCGCAACACAGATAGTAGTTTCTGTATCTTTATTAGGTTTGAATGTGTTGGTCAGATGATCAAACTAGTTCACAATTCATCTTTAGAGATACCAAACACTGAATCCAAACTTCTAAATGACTTTACAGTGCTACTACTACAAATGACAAAATAGGCTACTGGAAAGTCAACCATCAGGTTTATGAATTATGGCTTCTCAAGTTTTTACACTTGAGACCTCTCATCAAACCAGCCCCTGCACATCCAAACAACATTAAACAAGTTGTAAGTTTTTACCTATTTTATTCCTGTCAAATAAAACAACAATCTGGTCTTTTGTTTCCAGGGTAGGGAAGTATAAACTTATAGAAGGCTACCCTGGAATGTATGAAGAGTGGTATGAACAGCCCAAGAGAAAGCCACGGAGGAATCACACGCTACGCAAAGTCAGGAAGGAGAAGAAAGACCCAGATGATATTAGACACCTCAACTACACACAGTTGTATAATGTGCAACGTGAGTTCCTAATACAGTGCTGATATAATAATTATATAGATATTTAATATTATAATAATTATATGGATATTTAATATTATAGTAATTATATCGATATTTAATATTATAATAATTATATAGATATTTAATATCAGACAATGAATCAATAGTATCAACTTCGATAATACAAGTCTACTTTTCAGTACAAGTTTCACAGAAATTTGTGAGCAACTTTCTCAAAAATATGACATTTAAAATCCCTAAGCATTAAAATCCTTAATAGCATTGATACTTTATTTGGAGATATTTGAAAGCTTAATTGCAAAAATTTATGAAAGTGATGATTTTGAAGAAAAAAAATGTGCTGCAGTAAAATTACATATTTACGTGATGGTAAATGATACATATTACATGCAAGACACAACATTTGAATACTGATCATTACAGAAAGCCAAGCTAGAGAAGTACCAACATGAGAACCTGGCCATTAAAGCTTGCCAACTTTGACAAACAGTCAACTGGTGTTGTGGATAGTATTGAGAAATGCTCCCGGCCATTTACTTTCCATATCTATCTGACAACCAATGAGCGATAATGGAGCAACAATCAATTCCTCATCTTATCAGTCAGTCATTTTACCACAAACACTCCATCAGGGGTGCGTCCATCCCTACTGGATCCAGAGGTGGGGTTCAGCAGGGGGTTTGAATAAAAAATGTAAAGAGGGTTCAACAGTGAACCAACAGCATGCCCCAAGCCCCCAGCTCTTGCACACTTGGCTTTGGCAATTAGTTAGCACCAAAAATACCTATTTCTTGTAAGTACCCATTTCAATAAAAATGATTTAAACATTACCAAAACAAGATCAATGTCTAATTAAATTAGCTTTTGATATTGGTAAGTATTGACATATTATTTCACACCATAAAATACACAATTACCATCTAGTAAGGTTTCATTTTTCACATAAATTTATGCAACTATACACAAAGTATTTAAATGATCATAAATTCTAAGACAAGATAGCCACCTAACCTATTTAATTTCATAAAATTTGAAAGAATACATTTACAACGTATGTTTTTGATGATTGAAGAAAATACAAGATAATGTTTAAGTAATCGCTTGTGTGTTATTATGATTTGGAAATTAATACTTAAACATGATTAAAATTAAGGACGCCATATCAATTGAAATTTGAATCTTGATGCGTGATCTCCTACCTGCATACGGATAGGTAAGTATCAACAATGTGTGGATCGGGAGGCTGTCAATGCAAAACCGTTTTGATTCCAGATTCCCTGTTTTAATACACTCCAACTGAATAGGACACTGACAGGAAATGAAACTTATGGAACCAAAACATGGCAGTTGCCTTAAACAAAATCACAGTAAAAGTCTGCAGAAATATCTTCAGATTTGGGGTTTGTTTCCTATATTTTAAGTTTCCCTTCCATTATATATGTTAACATGCAAGATGGTGGTTGCAAAATTTTGTCATAGAAAATGCTCTCGATACAAAGATAGAGGTTCCTCAGTGGATTAGTAGGTTAGCAGGTTAAGCATCTAATCACAGGCTGTCACCTCTTTATGGCTTGCAACTCCCACAAGTAACAATGCTGAGGACCTGTCCCATTATGACCCTAGCATTGGAAGTCTGAGTACGAGTCTATACTGCGATACCAGTACCAACTCAATTCCCTAATTTTCAGAAAGTTTTTGTACTTGGGGCTGAGTGAAAGTGCAGAGGTTGATTTTATGAAAGGGATCAGTAAAAACTTTGCCACAAATCACCTGAAGATTAGGGTAGAAATCTGTATACTTGAGCTGATGTTTTTGCTGAACATTGGCTGATCTATTTTATGAATACCTACCAAACAGAATCGTAATTATTCACACATCCTGGGCGTGCAATATATTTGGTCCGGGAAAATGGAAGGTTTTACCAAATAAATGGCTACCTTGGTATTTAACAGGTAGTCACTGAGAATGCACAAACGCTAATTGACTGAAAAATTGGTTAAGGTTAAGGAGATAGAAGCAAATTTGTGTTTTTCCATTTTTGGCAAAACTTCAAAATGGCCTCCATTTTGGGGGAGCGGAAATTTTTTTGAAATTGGCAATAGTACATTCCTTAGATACCCTGTCGGTCGAAAATTTCAATGAAATCGCTCTATCTCGCACGGTTAAGGAGATAGAAGCAAATTTGTGTTTTTGCATTTTTGACGAAAATTCGAAAATTCAAAATAGCCACCATTTTTGGGGAGGGGAAAATTTTTGGAAATTGCTGCATAGTACACTGCTTAATTACCCTGTGGGTCGAAAATTTTGAAGAAATCGCTCTATCTCGCATGTTTAAGGAGATAGAAGCAAATTTGTGTTTTTGCATTTTTTGCAAAAATTCGAAAATTCAAAATGGTTGCCATTTTTGGGGAGAGGAAAATTTTTTGAAAATTGCCAGTAATATATTGCTTAGATACCCTGTGGGTCGAAAATTTCGACGAAATCGCTTTATCTCGCATGGTTAAGGAGAGAGAAGTAAATTTGTATTTTTCCATTTTTGGCAAAAATTCAAAATGGCCACCTTTTTTGGGAAGAGGAAAATGTTTTTGAAAATTGCCAATAGTACCTTGCTTAGACACCCTCTGGGTCAAAAATTTCAATGAAATCGCTCTATCTCGCACAGTTAAGGAGGTAGAAGCAAATTTGTGCTTTTGCATTTTTGGCAAAAATTCAAAAAGGCCGCCATTTTTGGGGAAAGGAAAATTTTTTCAAAATTGCCAATAGTACATTTCCTAGATACCCGGTGGGTCGAAAATTTGATGAAATCGCTCTATCTCGCACAGTTTAGGAGATAGACATATTCATGCTTTTTGCTATGTAGCTATTACTCAGGAGGTTAAAACTATTACCATCAACAACAATACCAAGCAAGCAATTGACCCTATAAACCTTCACACCAAATTTTACAAAGATGAGTTAAATATGTTTCCTTTAACAGAGTGAAGACAGAAATGCAATTTAGAGTAGGTTCAAAGTAGCAAAGCAGCTATTATTCAGATATCATTGACCAAAAGCTATCCTGGCCAAACTAAAGACCAAATTATCCTTCATATAAATTTTCGTGAAGATAGAAAACATTGTTTCATTAAAATGTCCAGAAAAAAGTCAACTCAAAATAGCATAATAGCTATATAGCACAGTAGCTATTACTCAGTTAGCTATATAGGTATTATCACCAAAAGCAATTCCAAACAAGCTACTGATCCAATAATCCTCCATCCCAAATTTTGTGAACATAGGTGAAATACTTTTCCTTTAAAATGTTTAAAATTACAAAGCTACGGAAAGTAGCTAAGTAGCTATTACTCAGTCAGTTATGTAGTTATTATCACTAAAAGCAATCCCAAGCAAGCTGTTGACCTAACTATTGCTCATGCCAAATTTGGTAAAGATATATCAAATATTTTTCCTTAAAATGCCTGGAAACAAAAGAACTACACAAAAGTAGCTTAGCAGCTATTACTCAGGTAGCTATAGCTACAAAGCTATCATCGACCAAAAGCTATCCTGGCCAAACTATTGACCCAATTATCCTTCATATAAATTTTTGAGAAGATAGAAAACATTTTCATTAAAATGTCCAGAAAAAAGTCAACTCAAAATAGCATAATAGCTATATAGCACAGTAGCTATTACTCAGTTAGCTATAAAGGCATTATCACCAAAAGCAATCCCAAGCAATCTACTGAACCAATAATCCTCCATCCCAAATCTTGTAAATATAGGTGAATTACTTTTCCTTTAAAATGCTTAAAATTAAAAAGCTACTCAAAGTAGCTAGATAACTAGTACTCAGTCAGTTATATAGCTATTATCACTAAAAGCAATCCTAAGCAAGCTATTGTCCTAACTATTTCTCAAACCAAATTTGGTAAAGATATGTTACATGTTTTCCTTAAAATGCCCAGAAACAAAACAAGTACACAAAAGTAGCTAAGTAGCTATTACTCAGTTAGCTATAGAACTCTCTTCACCAAAAGCAATCCCATGCAAGCTATTAACCCAATAAACACCCATACCAAATTTTGTAGATAGGATAAATACTTTTCCTTCAAATGACTGGAAACCAAGCGAGACGACAGACGGCAGAAAAAGCAAAAATAATATGTCCATGATGTCCATACAGCCAAATGATATACCCACTAATAGAGCACGCATATATGTTTTCCTAAAAGTGTATATGCCAACAACCGTGATGCCTAGTTGTTTAGTGTGGTCACGGTATATAAGTGAAATGGTATCGATACCAAGTGACAAGTAACACATTATATTTGTGTAATTAATAATTGTCTTCAGTAGAAATATATTAATTTCTAAATTTATTGTTGAACAGTTGTGTGAAAAGAAATGCAGGATGTTACAATTACTGTAGGATTTTCAGTTCAGTATTCAACACACAACTTTTCCTGAATTGTACAAAAACACTGTTTTCGTGCATTAATTTTACTTTCAAAACCATTTATCATTTAATGGTATCATACAGTGAAAGATTTATTATCTGAAAAAAATACAATTTGACTGTGTAAACTAGGAAGTGACTGAAGAGGGGGAAGGTCTTTTTCGTTCCGGGACAAAAATCTTAGTAAATTTCACTTTCTTTATTAGAGTATTTAGAGGAGTCATCTACAAGAATTAATAAACCCAACTGGCTGTGCAGGGTATTGTTAAAAGTGTGATGGTTAAATCATTCTGTTATTTCAGACACACTCTGGTACAGTACATGCAACTTATGGTATAGTAGTCCATATAACTTCAATTTAAATTAATTACATACATACAAACATTAAGGTAATGTGGTTGATAATGATATGTCATAATATTAAACACAATACCCCAAGTTCAAATGTATAAAAATACTTTCTCCATCCCACACTGGCATCTTTCAGGTGAGAGCTTAAGGCTCACCTGTTTGATAAAGGCTATCCTCCTTAGCACCTTCTCCTCTGGTTGCACAAACGCTTTCTGATGCCGACTCTTTTCTGTCCATGGACTTATGATATTCTCAGGATTTATTGCGCCTTAGAATTTGATTTAGATCAAAATTAAACACTTAAAAAGTTTGTATATTATTACCTTTATCCTTCACAGCAGGATTTGATACAGAAGTTATCACTAGCTTATTCTTCTTGCCTTTAATTCTCTGAAATAAACCATTATTATAACAATAGAAACATTTGTTTAGCATAAAATTGATGAAAATCCTCTAATGCACTGGAATCCAAAAAGGGAAGTCTTTAGCGAAGTCATAACCCAGAGGAGGATGACTATGGTAGTGGGTAAGCTAGTTGAAACAAGTAAATAAAAACTTTCCCCCTGTAATAATGTTTCATTGTATTTGAATATTTCCATTTTAATGCAGGGGATCCGGCTGAACGCCACAACATTGCATCAAAGCATCCAGGTATTGTAGAATCTCTGAAGAAGAAGTTAGAAGGATATAAACGCCAACTTGTGCCAGCAAACAACCCAAAACCTGTGAAAAAAGCTCATCCCAAATACTGGAAAGGAATATGGAGCCCAGGATGGTGTTAAAGTAGAACTGACCAATCAGAGGCAGTGTGACACTTCAGCCAACCTATCAGATTGTGTTTTACATATTTTAAAAATTTAAACAGAGTAGTATAAAATGAGAACACATTTACCTCATATAACTAGCTTGTATAAAAATATTTTTTTCTATATTTAAAATTATTCAAGGAAAGTGGGTGATATGTTGAAAACTAAACCAATCTTTGTGTTACATATATTTAAAAACAATTATCAATCGGGAGAACAAGTCTAACAGACACAGATTAATTTGTGTAGCTTTGTCATCTCTTGTAACAGAATCTTAAATTATGCAACACTTGGGAAATTTTCCTGTTGGGCACACCACTTATGCCCCTGTTCCACCAAAGCCTAAGCCCCGATCCTGTCTGCGACCCTTAATCGTGGACAGTCGGTGAAGAAAATGGTAAAATGGGCGGGAATACTGAATCGGTATCAAAGCCTGGGATTAAGTTTAGATCGGCCTCATTAAGCCTGAGGAGGCCCCACACAGTCCCTGACTGTTCTGCGACTAAGAACCGATTAAGCCATTTTTCTGGTCGGTTTGAACCACGATCTTGTCGTAGACATACCGACTGGGTCCCAGGATGCCTAGAATTAAGTCCCGGCTTCCTCAGGTGTCCTGAGGCCTCCTCAGTGTTCCTCAGACCACGATGGCCGATTCTTATTTTGCAAGAAAACTGCATTCTCTGGGTATATATATAAATTCCGGGATGTAATTATCATTACTTGTCCAGGAACACAGCAGGATGCCACCTTTCAATGGCAGACAGCTTCAGCAACAAATTAGGGTTTTTTTTAGTTTTTATTCAGTTACATATATTGATGTATTTGCTATTTCTACGTCGACCACAGCAACCACCACAAGCAGCACCTCCACCACCACCACCACCAGCCGTACAGAGACCTAGAAGAAGGCATAACATGTGGGACAGGCCATGGCTACTACAGAGAGATGAGAGGGGGGCCTACCACAACATTATGGCTGAACTGTATGCCACAGACATTCCGGGATTCACCAATTTCATGAGGATGACCCCAGAATTTCTTTGAAATAATAAAGACCAGATTGGAACCACATCTAGCCAGGCAGGCCACCAACTACAGGGCTCCAATCAGTGTTGGGGAAAAGTTAGCCCTCACCATCAGATATCTGGCCACTGGAGAGTCATACACATCATTATCCTGTCAGTTCAGGGTTGGCAGATCCACCATTTCCAAGTTTCTACCAGAGGTCTGCAGGGCCATCCAGGATGAGTTCGCCAGAGAGTACCCCAGATGTCCTACTACTCCAGATGAGTGGAAAGAACTGGAAACAGAATTCAGGATCAGGTGGAATGTTCCACATGCCCTGGGAGCCCTTGATGGCAAGCATGTGGCCCTGAAGAAACCCAAGAACTCTGGAGCCCTGTACCACAACTATAAGGGATTCTTTTCAATAGTAACGTTGACCTTGGCTGATGGACAGTACAAGTTCAGATGGGTGGATGTGGGTACAGCTCGATCTTGCTCAGATGCCCAGATATTTAATACCTGTCACTTAAAGAGGAAGATTGATGATGGCAGCATAGGCTTCCCTGACCCAGCACCTATAACCCAGGGTGGTCGAGATGTCCCCTGCTTCATCCTGGCAGATGATGCGTTTGCCCTGAAGACCTGCTGATGAAACCCTATGGCAGAAGGATGTTAACCAGAGAGGAAAGGATTGCCAACTACAGAATATCAAGGGGCAGGAGAGTTGTTGAGAATGCTTTTGGCATCCTTGTTTCAAGATTGAGAGTCATGATGACCACTATTGAACTACCCTCAGAAACAGTCAGGGATGTGGTCTTGACCTGTGTGGTTCTGCACAACATACTGAGAAGCCAGTATCAAAGTGAACATGGTGGTCAACAGCCTGGTGGTGATGATGATGATGATGATGTGCCTGGTGACGGTCGGTTGATTGGTGGTGCTGCTGATTGTGGTCGTGACAGAAACCCTGCCAGAGAAGCCAAAAGACTGAGGGATTACCTCAAGGACTACTTCAATAATGAGGGAGCAGTGGCCTGGCAAGATGGCAGAATATAACTGCTGCTGGAGTAACCAGTCCTTTTCAGGACTACCAAATATTCCAAAAACAATTAATCAGCTGTGCTTGTTCCAAATAACCCAACCATTACCAAACATAAGTCACCCAACCAACAAACAGACAAACCCGATGCCCAACATAATTCCCACAAATAAAAGACAAACAGACAAACCCAATGCCCAACATAATTCCCACAAATAACAAACAGATGAACCGAATGCCCAAAATAATTTTCACAAATAACAGACAAACAGACAAACCCAATGCCCAAAATAATTCCCACAAATAACAGACAAACCCAATGCCATACATAAGTCATCAAACCAAGAAACAGACAAACCCAATGCCAAACATAACTTGCTAAATGGAATAAATATTGCATATATTTTGAAAGCTACACCCTAATTTCACTTACATTTGGTTTTTATTCTGGAAAAATAACTGAAAGTGAAATTTTTTCCTTCATTGCAATTCTCAAAATTAAATTTTTTTATTCCAGGCCTGGGTGGAACTAGACACCTGTTGAGTGGTTGTTGGCAGTATCCTGACCCTCTGTGACTCTTTGGTAATAGTGGCTGATCTCTTGGGTAGAACTTGACGTCTGTTCCTTACTTCTTCAATGTCTCTAAAAATCCTGCCCTTGAGGTCCTCAAACTCCTCTTAGGTCATCTTTTCAGCCTCTGATGCCACGTAGTCAAAGAAGGGCTACCTGTCTGACTTCTGCTGCAAAAAACCTGAGATCAGTGTCCTCATCTGGTCAAAGTGCTTCAGTATCTTTGAATCTGTAGAAACTGGTGTAGATGTAATAATTGGCTGACTTGTACTCGACCTCAGGACACTGGACTCCAGATGTTCTGTATCAGTAGTAGATCCACGCTATTCTTCATGCCTGCTGGTGTTGGATTGTCCTCGCACCCAGAGCTTCTGTTGGCCCCCTTGGGTCTGATGTGGGTCTTAAGGAAACCCATCTCCTGGTAAACCCAGGACTGTCTCTTGGTCATCTCCCTTGGGGCTTGGCCAGACTGTAGCTTGGAGAGCTTTCCATAACGAGTTCTCTGTGACTCAAACCACCTTCTGACATCAAAGGGCTGGAGCTTCAGTTCTGCAGAGATTTCTGCCCAGAGAGCCTCCTTCCAATGTCTGTCATGGAAACGTCCATGCTCATTGTCGTACAGCTCTGGGTGCTGCTTCACAAACTCTACAATGGCATGTTCTTGGCTGCCAGTGAATGGAGCACAAACCCTGGCTCTCTTGGCTGCTGAGTGGCACTCTGATTCTTCCTCACACCTCTCATCTTCTTCGCAAGCTTCCTCAGTAACTTCTAAACCTTCCTCTCTCTCCTCTATCCTCTCTTCCCTCTCTTCTGTACCCTCCTCTGTCCTCTCCTCTGTTCTTTCCTCTGTCCTCTCCTCCAACTCTCCACCTTCCTTCTCCCTCTCCTCTTGCCTCTCCTCCATCTTCTTCTTTCCTCTCTTTCCTCCTTTCTCTTTCCTCATAACTCCAGTGAATATCACAAAAAAAGTAAAAAAACTGAAATATGTCTCCTAACTGTTAAATTTGCCCTAACTCAAGTAAAATGTGAAATGTAAAAAAACTGAAAACCCCTAAGCAGTAAGTGACACACATCTCTCAGTAGCCAACCAGTCTAAACACAGAAGCGTGTGTGCAGTCGCTTATATAGTCCCAGACCCCCTCATTGCCTCTTTTTGGTTTCAGATGCGCGGAAATAGTCGGTGCTTAATCTGTACTTAGTCCCAGGCCTCCTGGGGCGTCCTCAGACCGTCGCAGACTAAATTTCAGTGATCCCAGGCGGCCTGAGGAGGCCAGTTTGGATCGGTTTGGATCGGCTTTTCTTAGTCAGGGCTTAGTCTCAGACCCAGATTTCTTAGTCCCAGGACACCTGAGACGGTCTGAGGCTTCGCGGGACTAATGAAACTGATTCCTTTTCACACTCATGAAACTTGAAAGATCTGTTATGAGTCGGGGACTGTAAAACAGGCCTCCTGGGACTAAGCTACGGACGCCTGGGACTAAGGGTCGCAGGAGGCCTGAGACAACATAGGACTGTGTAAATTTGGGCTGAGGAGGCCTGAGGAAGCCTGGGACTGGACATTTTGTTGACGGCAATGAGTTTGATGGCAAATGTTTGATATTTCTCACGGCCCCATCCGACAACTACCGATCCATACTGAACGCCTGGGACTAAGCAAATATTTGAAACTAACTACAAAAAATCCTTAATCGGGAAGCTTAGTCGTGTGGTGGAACACCCACATTACATATTTTGAAAAGATGCCATTTTTTTAATCTTTGATCAAACATCTATGTCAATTCTTGATTTCAGCATCTAGCTAGGTCAGCCAAGTAGTAAACCTTGCTTGAACATATGACATGGTCCCTTATCTTTGACCACAGTTATGGATTCGACATCGGATATCATTTTAAATAATAAAACTAACAATTTTTAAAGGGGTTCCTGTGGTTCATAATACATATTAAACAATTAAATGATGTGCAAGACTCTTGGTTCTGATTAATTCTTCATGGCATTGTGTAAGTCTATTGTTGGATAAAGCTAATCTCATAAAAAAGTCATGACATTTCAAGCTGGAAAGCTACTTTATACATAAAGTGCAGTGTATTGCTTAGTAAATTTAAATATTTATTTCATTGAAATACAAAAAAAAATAGTATTGATAATGTATAAAATGAAATTAAAATGTAAGAAAGTTGTAACATACTGACACAATAATTTTAATTTATACTTCACAAGAAGCACAATGGAAAAAATTCACGTTGATGTTTTTGTAAATATGTTAAAATATTTTAACATGTTCGGCTGATTAAAAAAATATGGACTTTGTAACATTAGGTGCAACTTGTATAATCTCAAAAATTTTTCCAATTTGTTCAAGTAGTTTTTACAAGTAGTTTGTAACATTGATCCAAGCACTGTAACTGTTTACAACTGCTTGATATGCATAAAAATATGCTTGATAAGTAAAAACAAGACCACTGCCGCGGTGTGTATCTCCCGCTGAGCATTAAAGGGGAGGAAATACCTTTTCTGAGATATTCACAATTTTTCATTTTCCACTAAAATCCAAGATGACATTTTTCCCCTAGGCACAGAATACTGTTGTACTACCCTGTGGGTGAAAAATTCGCTCGAAATCGCTCTGTCTGTTACCATTTCGAAGATATTTTCAATGTCTATTTTCTGCTAAAAATCCAAGATAGCCGCCAAAAGTGGCGAAAATTGAATTTTTTCCCTTTTGCATAGTATACTCATGTACTACCCTGTGGGTCAAAAATTCACTCAAAATCGCTCTATCTCTTACAGTTTTCAAGATATTAAGACTTTTTCATTTTCCGCAAAAAACAAAGTAGCTATTACTCAGTTAGCTATGGACCTACAGGTCTCAAAATTTGCCATTACACAATACATCAAAAAGTACGTGAACAACATATTTGACAAAAATCCTTTAAATTCAACAGTTTTGCTGTGATAAGCAATTTACTCAATGGAAAACCATGAAAGTAGCTATTACTCAGTTAGCTATGGACCTACAGCTCTGAAACTTTGCCATTACACAGAACATTAAAAAGTACATGAACAACATATTTGACAAAAATCCTGTAAATTTAATAGTTTTGCTGTTATAAGTGATTTACTCAATGGAGAACCATCAAGGTAGCTATTACTCAGTTAGTTATGGACTTACAGGTCTCTAAATTTGCCATTACACAGTACATAAAAAAGTATCTAAACAACATATCTGAGAAAAATCCTTTAAATTCAACAGTTTTGCTGTTATAAGTGATTTACTCAATGGAGAACCATTAAAGTAGCTATTACTCGGTTAGCTATGGACCTACAGCTCTCAAAATTTGCCATTTCACAGTACATCAAAAAGTAGGTGAAGCACATATTTGACAAAAATCCTCTAAATTCAACAGTTTTGCTGTTAAAGGTGATTTACTCAATGGAAACCCTCAAAGTAGCTATTACTCAGGTAGCTATGGAGATACAGCTGTGAAAATTTCCCATGACACAGTACATCAAATAGTAAGTGAACAACATATTTGACAATAATTCTCTAAATTTAATAGTTTTGGAGTTATAAGTGATTTACTCATTGTTGAAATTCAAAGTAGCCATTACTCAGTTAGCTATGGAAATACAGCTCTGAAACTTTTCCACGACACAGATCATTAAAAAGTAACCGATTAACATATTTGACAATAATTCCCTAAATTCAATAGTTTTGTAGGTATAAGTGATTTATTCAATGTTGAAATTAAGAAATTTAAAGGTAGTTATTACTCAGTTAGCTATGGACTTACAGCTCTGAAAATTCACCATGACACAGTACATAAAAAAGTAGATAAACAACATACTAGTATTTGACAAAAATCCTCTATATTCAATAGTTTTTGAGTTATAAGTGACTTGCTGAATGGTCAAATGTTAAACTTAGTGTAGCTATTACTCAGCTAGCTATGGTGCTACACCTTGGAAACCTCACTATGATATAGTACACGAAGGAGTTGTTCAACAACATATTTGAGACCAATATTGTAAGTAACAGTTACAAAGATAAAGCAACTTACTCATTTTGGTCATTGTTAAAAACAGAAAATAGCTATTACTCACTTAGCTATCAAGATAGACCCCTAAAAATGGTACTATCTTGTAGGCATGGAGAAAGTAGCTGAACAACATATTTTACAGAAATGCTCTAAATGCAGTCGTTTTGGAGTTATGAGCACTTTACTGAAAGTAGCCACCATTGCTATTACTCACTTAGCTATGGACCTAGGTCTGAAAAATACCAAGCAGGCTATTTTTGGGCTGTATAAAAGTGCAACTACACACTTATGGCAGCCATCTAAATCAACGAAAAAAAAACCCATGGCAGAACACCTGAAAAAAACCCACAGCAGCCATCTTGTTAACACCCGTGGTGGCCATCTTGTTTTTCCGAATCGACCGAAAAAGATTCCCAGGCAAGTTTTTCCAATGATGAATTTATCCTGCAAATTTGGAAGCTCTAGCTATAATATTTTAAGAGATAGAAAGGCTTTTGTAAAAATGTGATGAACGGACGCACGGACGGACGCACGGACAGAGGGCATTTTATAATCTGCCGTACCGGGCCTATCGGCCGGCGGGAGATAAAAATGTCATTTGTTAAAATATTACATATTAAGAATAGTTTACTCTGTTAAAACAGAAACTGAAAATACTCAGCAACCTCGACATTCTCATTGGCAATTTAGAAGTGTTTAGAAATAGATTTCTTTGTGGGTAAAGAATATTGAATATTTTTTTAATGTTTTGCAAAAGTCATCATGTTTTTCATGAATCTAGTTATAATCTGTTTATGTGCAAGTGTGCTTCTGTATTGTATTATGTTTCGTGTGCAAACTGAAACAATAAGTTTTAACAAACTCAGACATTCAATTCTGCCATGAGTAGTTATCATAAGGTACATCACTAAACAAAGGGATCATCAGTAGGCACATCTTAAAGTCAAGAGATTTATAATCGTGAGTTACATTGGAAAATCATGAGATTATTGTCACATCTCAAAATTGTTTGATTATCATAAGATTATCATAAAATACATCTAATATTGGGTATCTAGGGTAATAATATTGTAAGACACATCTCAAAATGGTGATATCACAAGGCACATCTCACAAGTGTGTAAATAATGTAAGACACATCTTAAAATTGTGAGATTATCATAAAACACAACTCAAAATTGTGATGTTGTCATAAGCCACATGTCAAATCATATGATTATTTTGAGACACATTTCAAAATTTTACCATTATCTTAAGGCAAAATCATATTATTTTAGGGCACATCTCAAAATCACGAGCTTATCATGAGGCACATCTCAAAATCACGAGATTATCATGAGGCACATCTCAAAATCACGATATTATCATGAGGCACATCTCAAAATCACAATATTATCATGAGGCACATCTCAAAATCATGATATTATTGTAAATAATTCTCAAAGTCATAACACTATAGATATTATTCCACATTTTGGCAAATATTATAAACATCTAGTACAAACAGAGAGGGTAACATCTGCACATGTAATTCTTTGCGTTTGTTTATTAATATTAAAAAAATTAGGTTCATGACAATTCCAATAAAATTGTTTTCACTCAAAACTGAAAAAAAAATACAGATAGTTACAACTGTGGAAAGAATTAATGTACCTAATCTAAGTTCATGTTTTGTCACATACTTTTAGTTTTCACAAGCTTTTATTCTCTTTAACCGCTTTGTGTTATTGTTGAAATGAAAACTGAAAAGTCATAAATATTTTATGTCAATAAAAGCAATAGTTTAGTTGTGATAATGTCATGAAAAATAACTAGATAACATGACGCCAGTTTGTATCATTCTGATATTTCCAGGCATAAGTATTTATTTTAAAACTCAATTATTACCATTACTTCTACTATTGTTTGATGAGTACTCTTTTCAATGATTATGTTGGACAAAATGGGCCATTTTGCTTTGAGAAGTAACACAAATTGGTCATTCTATGAATATAAAGGAAACTGTCAGTATTTATCATACATAATTTAATGGAGTGCTCTTTTTGTTAATTGTGTAATCCAAATAATCAGGTAGTTCTTTAACAGGTGTAGCCAAAATGTTTACAGATTTCTCAACCTGTAGGCTTTTTGTTTTCCTTTTTTTGTATGAACTTAAATAAATATATTAATAAACATTTATGTGCAACTGTTGTTTTTAATATGAATACTTTTTTATCACAATTTTTATTTGGCAAGTCAGGTTTATAATTATAGTAATAAATAATAACAATAATAGAAACATCTGCATAGCACAAAATTGATGAGGATCCTCTAATACACTGGAATCCAAAAAGGGACAGTCCTTAAACCTAGCAAAAGTTGTGTCCCAGTAACTGCCCACCAGTGGGAGATAACTATGATGGTGGGTATGCTTGTCTAAACCAGTAAGTCTTGAGTTGGCTTCTAAATATCAAAATGGTCTGTTGGGATCTGACATCAAGTGGGAGCCTGTTCCATTCCACTGGTGCGGCTGTTGCAAAACCATGCCTGCTCCAAGGTAGACTTAACTCTAAGCCCAAGACTTGAAGACAAATTTTAGAATTATCTGCATTATGAAATCCATTAAGTCTGAGACCACAGACTAAGCCTGAGTTTAAGACAAAAGTTTTAACTTTAAGTCTATGTTCTTTTGTCGAAACCGAACCCTGGATTAAATGAACACAACAAAGCACGTACCAAATATGTTTCCAGTGAACCCTTTTATGTGGAACTTTGTTACCAATGGAGATGTTTATCATACATAATTTAACTGAGTCCTCTTTTGTTAATTGTGTAAGCTAAATAATCAGGTAGTCGTTAACAGGTCTAGCCACACTGTTTATAGATTTCTCAACCTGATGTGATCCATTCGGCCCAAGGTTAAAATCATATCACTTCAAAAAGGCTTTCCCAACTCCCGACTTGACATGGGAAAGCAGGTATAGACTTGGTAATGGCTATGGAATGATGATTTTTTAAATTAAGCGTCCCTGAAAGGGTGCTTATTTGGTTTCGCGTCAGTTTCCTCACCGCCACCGCCGCATTATGGTCTCCCTTGAATATCTCCCTTATTATTGCAAGCTTTTTAACCATATTTGGCAGTTATATACCTTAGGCATGAGAAGATTTTTCCACATGCTTAAATTTGACCTTTGATCTTTATCAAGGTCACATGATCAAAAAATAGTTTTTTCAGGTACACCCGCCCGTCATCGCAGTTCAGGAAAATCTACTGACCGCAGAGGCTTGTAACTTCATACACATGTTTATACTATCAAAAACATGAGCTGATTAGATTTTGGGAGCAATCCGATGAAAATTTAAGTTAGGGCCACCACAACTTGACTTTCATGGGCCCCAATGGGCCACCACATTGACAACAACATGCCTCGTGTGGTAATACAATCCAGTGTGCTGTCATTTGTTTTTTTTGACTGGTTTTCTTTCCCCATGGCTAAGTCCTTAATTATGCATTGTATTTTGCATATTCCAGATTGAGTTCACCCTTAATAAGCACCTAAACTCGGACAATGTTTCTCTCACTCTTCCAAGAGTTAGTACACCAAGTGGTTCTCCCCCTCCCTCCTTCACTGGGAAGACTGCAGAAAAAAACGATCAATGCATATGCTTTATTAGCCTTTCCTTGTTTATCAATAATTTAGTATACTGGAGTAAAAAGTCTTTTTGTCTTTCACTATGAAGACATGGTCATTAATGGGAAATCCTGTTATTTGTTCCACTTTACTCCACTGTACTCTATCAACAGTTAATCCTATATAGATTTTTACTGCAATCACTTAAACAGAAGTTTTGAGTTTTATTGTTTTATTACCTCCACCAGTGGGGGGAGAGGGGGTTATGTAATCTTTGGGGTTTGTCTGTCTGTCTGCTTGTTTGGTTGTTAGTGAACATCTTAACTCAAAAAATTATGAATGGATTTTTTTTTCAAATTTTCACTCTTTAAGCAAAAAACAAGTGTCACTTGTTAGGCCCATCAGGATATTAATCTTTTGACCAAAGAATGAGGTATTTTGTGCCCTGTGACATATATGACACTTTGGTTTTATTTTCTGAAGAACATTGTAAAGATGAGTTTGAAATTCTGAAATGTGACTACATTAGAATTTCACTTCTAATTTAAAAACTGTAATACACACTTGTCAACAACCGGAAATCATAATATTGTTTTCTAAAATCCAAATAAGTTATGCTTTCTATTCCCCCTTATCAATGCAGTTATCTTGTTCAATATTATCCTTATAATTAAAAAATACTACCTTTTCCTTCAGTAAAGTAATCTCCCAGACTAGAAAGGCCTTTAATACAGTGTGCATTATGGTTCAGACAGCCTGGAAGGCCAGGCTAATGCTTTATAACCAGTACACTGACAAGTCCCCCCTCACTCACACAGAACTGCCAGTGGAGTAATACATTTAGCCACACACACACACTCACTGCTTAGCTTGAACATGCTGGGAAAGTGGACTGAATACAGGGTTTTTCCAATACAGGTATATGTGACGCTTAACCCCCCCTCCCTTCACACAAGTATCCTCGCACGTCCAATTATCAACCACGTAAGCAGGAAAATCGACAATAAATAATATGAAATAACACACATTTGCAAATATCCAGTTGCTTGTTGTCATATTATGTTATCCATCCATTGGTATGTATATATCCCGGTTTGATATGATATTTTGCACAGAAATGATTGTTTTTCTTACGTATGTCACACATGTTATACAGGAAGCATCACTTCCAATTATCGATCACATGACTAAAGGTTGCATCTAAAGCTAGAAGTAGCAGACTTAAGGTTGTGAGATAAATAAAAAATACTATTGATGACAGAAAATGATAAAAGTATAAAATTTATTATATCAGCTTACGCCAAATTTTAATAATTAGGATCTGGAAGATCTTATGTTTCGAGGGCTGATGCATCACTACTTTTTTATTGACAGTAAAGAGCATATTTCAAAAATGGCTGCGCCTCTAATTGAGTGACCTTCATCAATCACAGCTTGCAATAATACAAAGGTCAGATAAGCTTCTTGACATGGTCAGGATTTTTCTGCAATAAGATGCAACAAAACCTTCTTTTAAAATGAAGTAATAGAAATATTTCAGAAACAATTTTTAACTTTTCTGAGAGAGGACGTATAAGGACCATATCACTCCTTCAGGTTTATTACACATTATTCTGAACCGTTTAGATCTATTTATTGGTTTGGAATAAAAATAGACAGAATTCTGCAGGAGAGAAATGAAATTAGTGGCAGAAACATTTATAAAATACTACAAAATTTAAGAATTATTAATTGTGGAAAACGGACATTAGTGTATTGACAAATTATCACATACACTTTTTAACTTTTTAAAATTTCATGCCTGTTTGACCTCATCTTTTTGAAAGTTTTGTGTGATATTATTTCAAGAGGTGTTTACATTCAATTCTCCAATCGGCAAATTCAAAATGCAGTTATGTGACCTGAGAAAGGAAAAAATTGCTCCCGGTCGATAATAGGAAGTGGTTGATAATGGGACGTGCGGTGATATAGTTGTTCCACTTATCCACAAGTCAATGTAAAAAAGGCTTGTTTAGCAGCAGACGCTCTGTCTAAATTGTATGAACAGAAAAACATTATTTCTTTGAAGTTTAAAGTAATCATAAAACTTGCAAAATTTAAATGTTTTGTGTAAAATTCATTGGGATGATCATGAAAAAGACTTTACTTTCATTTTTAACACTCAACGATAGGAGAGGGTTATTGTGATCAGTTTGTTTCTGTCTGTCTGTCTGTGCACCATTTCGCCTTTAAAACTCAAAAACTGTAACACCAATCAAGCTTAAACTTGGTGGGTAGATATTTCATGGGGTACAGATGGATTCTTCTAAATTTGGTGTAATTTGTTTGAAAATTAAAGCCAGGAGAGAGTTTTTCTTATTTTTAATTGGGCTTTTACAGTGAAATCTGCTTCTCTTCTCACACATGTAAAAAATCAATATTTTGCTTTCTGGTGATGTCATTACTTAATGATGTCACAATGCAATTGTTATTGTGAGGTCACAAGCCTTGGGTGTGATACTTGTTGTCTTTAAGTAGAGATATTTCTTCCCGTTTTTACCCCATAGCCCTTAATGGCTGTCGGGGTATTGTTTTCACCCATGGTGTCCGGATGGGCGGGTGGGCAGGTGGCGGGAGAAAGTTTGTCCGGGCTGTATCTCAGAAACTGTAAGGTGTAGGAAGTTGATACTTGGTAGGGACATTGGTTAGGGGGTGTAGGTGTGCAATGTCATGGTCTGACCTTGATTTGACCTTGCCGTAGTGACCTTGACCTATAAAACCTTGTCCGGGCTATATCTTGGAAACTGTAAGGTGTAGGAAGTTGATATTTGGTAGATATTTTGGGTCTGTCTTTTGATGCAGATTAAGCACTGTTAAAGTCATCTTAGAATTCATTAAGAATTTTACTTTCATAACTTCCCATTGTAAGAGATAGAATTTCATCAAGTGAGCCAGAAATTTTGCTCCAACACCACACATAAGCATTCATTAAATGTATTACCACTTCTGTATGCATGGTAATATTCAAAACATCTAAACCATAATTCGGCCATGCAGATGTAGATAAAGAGTGTTGAATTTTAGTTTACTGATTAATGCTGTCATCTTGTTATTGAATTATCTTGTTTAATACTTCATCTTTACATGCATTATCTTTCTTTTAAACATTATTTTCTCCATTTAAACATTGTTTGGACCTTTATAAAACTGACAGTGCTCTGAAAGTATCCTGAACTTTGTACTGGTACAGTACTTCTGTATCTCATGGTGTTGAAAATATTTCCCTAGGCTGTGGGGTACGGGCATCTCTGATGCTATTTTTTGTCTTGAAATTGACATAAAGATAATAAGGGGTGGGGGGGTGTATTCATCATTTTTTAAAATTATTATTTCTGTTTTATGTTCTCTTTTTTCTCTCAATTCCTTGACAGGCCATCAAAAAAACTGACTTTTTTACTGATTTTTACTAAGAAGTAACTTTTAAGCAATATTTTTTACCTCACCCAGCAGTTTATGTTCTTGTGTGCTAATTGTCTATTTGTCTGTCTCCCTGGCTTTTTTTTGTGTGTGTGTGTGTTTAGATTACTCCAGAACTAATGAACAGATCTTTATTAAACATTTTTGTGGGTAGGACCTGGCCAAAGGAAGAAGTTGCTAAAAAAGAAAAATCTAGATCTTATTTTGGATACAAAATAATCAAGAGTTTTCAGATGTCCCATTTAAATGCATTTTTAATGACTTTAACTTTCTACTTGACATTTCTTCAAAAATGAATTTACATGTTTGGTTTTATTTTATTGCCTTCCTTACAATACTTTATATCACTTGAGAGACTAGTCACATGGAGTCGAGCGTTTTGCTCTCTCCGAGTGCATCTTGTATAATTTGTATTCAAACTTGAAGTTAAATAAAGAAATTTAACATAAATCACTCTTGTATATTTTTGACTTGTCACTTTTAATAAATTAAAAAGACAATTTGTTAGAAAAAAGTTTTTAAAAAGTTTGGGCCATCAAGTTTTAACAGGGGCCACTTAACTTCAGAACCTAGTGGCCCTATGGGGCCACCACTGCTTTGCAACGAATTTCTCACACTGCTAGATAGCCAGTCATATTTACCCCCAGACCCTCCCTTATGGGTCAAACTGGGGTCATAAAATAGCCGATTTTGTGTTTTTGCCTTTTATCTCCTTTATTCTTGTTTTTAAAGCTTTAGAATGTATTAAGAGGTATTGGGAAACCATATGTGAAGAGTCTAGATAGCTGGTCAGATTTACCCCCTTATGGGTCAAACTGGGGTCATAAAATAGCCAATTTTGTGTTTTTGCCTTATATCTCCTTTATTCTTGCTTTTAGAGTTTTAGAATGTATTAAGAGGTATTGGGAAAGCTTATGTGATGAGTCTAGATAGCCGGTCAGATTTACCCCCGCATACCCCCTTATGGGTCAAACTGGGGTCATAAAATAGTCGATTTTGTGTTTTGGCCTTTTATTTCCTTTATTCTTGCTTTTACAGCTTTAAAATCTATTAAGAGGTATTGGGAAACCAAATGTGAAGAGTCTAGATAGCTGGTCAGATTTACCCCCGGACCCCCCCTTATGGGTCAAACTGGAGGTCATAAAATAGCTGATTTTGTGTTTTTGTCTTATATCTCCTTTATTCTTGCTTTTAGAGTTTTGAATGTATTAAGAGGTATTGGGAAACCTTGTGTGAAGAGTCTAGGTAGATGGTCAGATTTACCCCCGGATCCCCCCTTATGGGTCAAACTGGGGTTATAAAATAGCCGATTATGTGTTTTTGCCTTTTATCTCCTTTATTCTTGCTTTTAGAGCTTTAGAATGTATTAAGAGGTATTGGGAAACCATATGTGAAGAGTCTAGATAGCTGGTCAGATTTACCCCCGGATCCCCCCTTATGGGTCAAACTGGGGTCATAAAATAGTCAATTTTGTGTTTTTGCCTCTTATCTCCTTTATTCTTGCTTTTAGAGTTTTAGAATGTATTAAGAGGTATTGGGAAACCTTATGTGAAGAGTCTAGATAGCTGGTCAGATTTACCCCCGGATCCCCCCTTATGGGTCAAACTGGGGTCATAAAATAGCCAATTTTGTGTTTTTGCCTTATATCTCCTTTATTCTTGCTTTTAGAGTTTTAGAATGTATTAAGAGGTATTGGGAAAGCTTATGTGATGAGTCTAGATAGCCGGTCAGATTTACACCCGGATACCCCCTTATGGGTCAAACTGGGGTCATAAAATAGTCGATTTTGTGTTTTGGCCTTTTATTTCCTTTATTCTTGCTTTTACAGCTTTAAAATCTATTAAGAGGTATTGGGAAACCAAATGTGAAGAGTCTAGATAGCTGGTCAGATTTACCCCCGGACCCCCCCCTTATGGGTCAAACTGGGGGTCATAAAATAGCTGATTTTGTGTTTTTGTCTTATATCTCCTTTATTCTTGCTTTTAGAGTTTAGAATGTATTAAGAGGTATTGGGAAACCTTGTGTGAAGAGTCTAGGTAGATGGTCAGATTTACCCCCGGATCCCCCCTTATGGGTCAAACTGGGGTTATAAAATAGCCGATTATGTGTTTTTGCCTTTTATCTCCTTTATTCTTGCTTTTAGAGCTTTAGAATGTATTAAGAGGTATTGGGAAACCATATGTGAAGAGTCTAGATAGCTGGTCAGATTTACCCCCGGACCCTCCCTTATGGGTCAAACTGGGGTCATAAAATAGTCAATTTTGTGTTTTTGCCTCTTATCTCCTTTATTCTTGCTTTTAGAGTTTTAGAATGTATTAAGAGGTATTGGGAAACCTTATGTGAAGAGTCTAGATAGCTGGTCAGATTTACCCCCGGATCCCCTCTTATGGGTCAAACTGGGGTCATAAAATAGCCGATTTTGTGTTTTTGCCTTTTATCTCTTTTATTCTTTTAGAGTTTTAGAATGTATTGAGAGGTATTGGGAAACCTTATGTGAAGAGTCTAGATAGCTGGTCAGATTTACCCCCTGCTCCCCCCCCCCCCCCCCCCACCCCTTTCATGGATCAAACTGGATTCATCAAATAGCCGATTTTGTGTTTTTGCCTTATATCTATTTTATTCTTGCTTCTAGAGATTTACAATGTATTCAGAGGTATTGGGAAACCTTATGTGAAGAGTCTAGATAGCTGGTCAGATTTACCAGATAGATGTGTTCAAAGCATTGTGTCATAAACTTCTTGCCTTTCTAAAGTCTCACATTTTACTATGCCTTTTTCTAAAATGTAAATAGATATATGACATTTATAAAGCACTGTTACTCTTTAATTAAGTAGTTTTATGGTGTAACTTTCGACCTATTATAAGTATTGATGCTTTATGCATTCTTAGCCAGAGCATTTATTCGATTAACTTTTCGCAATTTATGACCATAGAAAAGAAAATAACGCTTAAATTTTTCTTTCATGTTAATGCATGAACTTCCACACTATCTGCTTAACTTTCACTTCTTCTCTCAGCACTGCATGTTTTTATTTTCAAAAACCTTTTTCTACTGTATATTATATTGCAGTGAACCTTTTTGGGACGCTTAGTTTTTGTTAGCAAAAACATTTTTCTAGTTGGATTCTGGTTTTGTGAGGCCTTTAAGTCTGGCAGAGATTAAACGCTATAAAAGTACAGAAAAGAATAGAATGTTCCACCAACACAAAAAAAGATCAAGCTTAAGTTTGGCCAAGATTTAGGTCAAGTTGAGCTAAAACCTGTATCAGAATTTTATTGTATTTACAAAGAAGTACAGCTAAATTGTGGCTCAACGTCTGGCTTTTTCAACCATCAAAACAGATTGAATGTTTGATCAAATAAGGTTACATGAATCTTCTATCTTCTGCACTTGTTCTAAAACAGTTTCAGCTTAATTTTGCAAACACTGATTTAAGCCAAAGATTAGCTAGCTGAGCCGTTTTTCTGTAAACCTGATTCCAGGCTCAGTATGATCTTTTTTTGTAAATCTATGTGACCCCAGAACTATCAGATAAAAGCAAGGACAACATCTGCTTACACAGGGATTTTGTCTTCTTTGTGAGTGATTTCGCAGCATTTTCATTTAGTTCAAGGATCAAAGCCCCAACAAAAAATAACAGAGTGGCTTAGGGACACTAATGCATACCTTACAATGTCAAAGATTGATACGTCAGCCGATGAATATGCTGAGAAGTTTCCAAGCATGCACCAACACTACAGGAAAAAGTGCAGCTTGAATGATGGTGTTCAGCAGCTGTACTCAAAATTATTCCCTGTGATTTAATTATTTTCACCTGATTATGATGAAGGTATATATAATCTGCAACTCTGTACAAATGTCCTCAAATCTCATAGAAGCTTTAATTATATAATCTGGTTTTATAAGTACATGTCCATTACCCAAGCCATTTCCAGCTTTTTTGGGTGATAAATTTTCAATAATTTTTTTAAGCACAAGCTAAAGTAAGACTCATTCTTCTAGAGATCACATTCTTTTGTGTTTTTCCTTTTTTGTGTTTTTGAATTGGCATAACAGAATGATCAAGTAACTGACTTTTCACTGAAGTTAAGCAGCACTGGGCTATGTTAGTACTACTGGATATGTGACCCGCTGAGTTGTCGGCTAGATATATGGGAGACATCTGACTTGGAATTTGTTTTTGTCGCCAGACTTCCATAAATTTTAGTACACTGCTGGTGTCTCTATAATGGCTTTGGAGCTCAGGCATTGGACCAAAAGACTTTCTGGCTTTGTTTTATATTGCCAAAGGTGGTGCTTCAGATCGAGACATCTCTTGAAATCAAAGTAAAGGTCTTCGGAAGAACTTAATATTTACAAGCATGGTAAAGAATGTAAGTATATATACAAAATACCATCTTGTGATTATCTGTTTATTATTCACAGGTTAACCTAAGGTCTCTATATTTTAAGAAATAACATGAAACTTTCAATTCATACTCCCAAAAATTAATATTAAATAAATTTAATTTTACCTTTCAGTATTTTATGTCTAGTTCTGAAGATTAAGCATATATATATATATATATATATATATATTAAGAAATTTCACATTGTCATAATGTTTAAACAAGTGTACAGTTATTTCCATACATAAATTTCCATAAATTCTGTAAACAGAATGTGCATATTTAAATTAATTTGCCACTAATATTAACGTAGTGCAATAATCTTATAGTGATACCAAAATAATATTTCTAAGTATTTCTATTAACTGGCAAACAATTATCTTAATTCAAAGTTATATATAACAAAGAATCACTGTTTTATTAATTCAATAATTATTTCGGGAACAAATTAATATGTCCTATTTGGCCAAAAAGGCAGGTTCATGTATTCATGGTATTCAGGAAGTACATTTAACAACAACCATGAAAAATTCCAAAGTGGTAACTGCGGTTATATATCACTTTGGAATTTTTCTCAAGAAACCACAGTGGTTTTTATCCCACTTATATGATACACTAATAAAATCTATTTACTTGGCTTGAAGCCAAGCCTTGGTACTTTGCAGAAAAATATAATGATCATATCGTAGCAAAGTATATTTGACACTGAAAATAACTGCAGCTATTAAATAAAACAAACTAATAAATTTGATGTTTGTATGTAAATACTGTTTGAAAATTTATATATAGCTTAAATCAATATTGTTGCACTGCATCTATGCTTGGCAATTAAATATAATATTTGAGATAAAGCATACATTACAAACATGTATATTACATAATGTTATTGCATTAAATAAATACTTTTACTGCACAAATTATAAACCAATGCCTATACATAGAAACTAACAAAAAGAATTGGATAAATGGACTATACGTTAAATGGATTATAGAAATCTCAACTGCATAATAACTCTATACATGATAAAATATATATTTTACTGCAGAACATACAAGCACATAATTGTATAAAAATTCAGAAAGATTGGGATAAGTGAATGATATATAACTGGATTATATAACATGTAATTATTGTTTAGAGACTATTCACAGAAAAGTGTTCTTTAAAAACTATTAGTTGGTCGTCTGCTTGTAAATATTTATATAAAGAGAACATGATAAAATGAAATCTTGTCAGTAAAACCTAGCTGGTATATGCAAACATAGGCTAGATTGTATGCTACATTAAAATGTAACAACTATTCTCAGAAATTCTACAAAATACTTTAGCACAAATTCACTGGATATCCTGCATTTTAATAATGAAAAAAAAAATCTCTCTGGAAAAAGTCCTTTTTGAAATAAAATATTTGCAGCTCAATTACTAGAAGTGTGAAAAAAAAAAAAGAAAAATTGTTGGGATTTTTGAGATCCTGATGCCTTCCGACAACTGCACAGGTGAAATTACAAACAACTCTGACTCATTACCAAAGGATTCCCAGCAATTGGCTCAGTGTTAGAGCTGTTATTCACAAGGATATATCAGAAGTTAGATTTTAATAGAATTTTTGTTGCTCTTCAAAGATTGCCATTTATTTATAACTTTGGTGTCTGAGATTTTAACAAACATTTTGCAAAACTTTAAATTAACCAACAATGCTGTGACTCAACTTGGAACTTCACTAAATAGACATTCATACAAACAACCTTTGGACTTAGTGTACCACCTGGTTTGGATATAAATATATAATTGTCAAAATTTGGATCCCACATGGAAAATCCATAAGTTACAAGATCCAGTTAGTATCAAAAAGGATAAAGCTTAGAAATGAAAATTTTGGAGCAAAATGGAAATCTTCTAAAAATAGCATATATTATGCAATCTGTGTGTCAATAAACAAGGAAATCATATTCAGTAAGTTAACAAATATACTTTTACATTAAGTCAGATAACAAGGAAATCTGCTGGTAACCATTATGTAGTTAATGGTGCCATCACACTTCTCCAGACGAACAGATCTGTTCTTAGATAACCCCTGTTTGAACACTGAATGAGGCTGGAGAGTGGATGAATGTATCCAAGATTTAATATAAAGTTGATGTAACTAAGGTACTGGAGATTAATGTTGAGATTGTTCTAACATATGAATGTATGACAAAGGAAAGGCAAATTGAGATATAGCATCTGAGTTTCCTTTCGACTTAAATATCTTAGCAGGTAATTTATGAACTTTATTTATAATTGTTCCCCCCCACCCACAGTAAATACACTATAATTATCACAAGTATGTTTTCTTGTACGAGAATGGACCACATATAAATTTTCAGGTTAAGTCTTCAATCAATCTTTTCGATGGTTATGGCAATTTATGAATTTTACTAAATATTCCAGTTACACTGTCACAAGGTTGCCTCCCTACCTCCTCAAGTTTATGGTCAAGAGATCATCAGGGTGAGTGTAGATCCTTGTCCCATTCTTGTCCCAATACCTTTGCGAGTGAAAAATTTTCCCCCAACTGTTCATGCCTGGTTTTTTTAATCTCTAACAAAGAGGCATATGTGACTGACAGTGTGCATTGGTCTTGGTTTTTTTTAGCAAAATAATTCAAAAAGTTTCTGGCCAGATCTCGATGAATTTTTTTTGGATATATCAACAATGGCATGAGGAACAGATGATAACATTTTGGTGTGATATGGATCACCTTCTGAAATCCAGGAATATTTTAAAGGTTTGTTTTATTGCAATCATCAGCAATGTTGGAGCCTTGCAGGAGATCTGCCTGTTCCGAGTGCTTTTTCCCATTGTTCATAAGTTTCCTAGGACAAATCTTTTAGGCTGCTATGACTTATTTTTTGGCTGCTACGACTAATCTTGACCATTCTTCTGTTCGAAAGGAGCTACAACTTATCTCATCCCATGGGATTGATTGTAAAGTTAGCCGAGTGAACCTGTCTGCTTTGAGAGTTGGTTCTATGACGTATCTTTATGAATTGAAACAGCTGAACTGGTTGTGGAAATTGGGAGGCCATACGAGAAGTCATGAAAGAGAAACTGGGGTTAGTTTTTCAAACTAGATTTCTGCGGCATTTGTAAAGCTTGGATAAAGATTTAAGTAACTAGAATATTAATCATACATACTCTGGTGGTTACACTGTTATAACTGTGTGGTAAAAAGCATTATGAGTTTGACTAGTGGGCTGCATGATCTTCAAAAAGAATTTCAGTTGGTATTCAATATTACTGGCTTTGTGAAAACAGGGTCCAAGTACCTGGTGTTATATTTTCTTTGGCTGATGGCATAAATATTACAGGACATAAATATTTGCCCACACACAGAGAGAGATACTAACTATAAGGCATATGAGGAAGTTATAATAAATGGCCTGTGCACACTTCTCTGTCGAAAGCCCCAGTTTGAAACATTTCTTCATAGTCCTCAAATGTGTCACCTCATTTGCTACAGACTATATGACCAGCCTGTTTTAGGACCCATTAATAGGTTATCCTGATATCTTAAATTTCAGAAATTATAGTGGTGCAATTGTGACATGAAACTGTGTTTTTGTCTTGTTATGGTCACATAACTGGATTTTATCTGTCACCTCTTTGACCTACAGTAGTAATATAGGAATAATAACACCCAACAAACCATGGTATGCGCAGAATTTTACCATGGCTTGAGGTTATAAACCCTGAAGATGTGTGAAGCTACGGGGACAGCCATAATAGGCGCTAATAGAAAGCCACGGGTTATGCTGTTTTACCAATGAAATATTTTCTCAATTTGAGAATCAAATTCAGGTCACAGACTCACAGCCTGTCATGTTAGAAAAACATACCAAATGCAATTATCAGATTGTCTGGTATCATATTGCAAACTTACTCAGTTGTGATAACTTATGAAGGGTAAGAACTACATCAGTTCCTTACTTTCCCTTGAAAAAATTTAACAAGTATGGAAATTTTCATCCACAAAAATGATTTCTTTCATATTTTCTTCCCCTGAAATGTCTGTCAAATAAACTGTATCAGAATGATATCAGAGATGTTAGACTAGAGAAGTGTGAACTGACCACTAATAAATCAGCTTTTCCAAACAAAATAACATTGCCTGAAAGTCCAAAACACACAAGGAATGAGATCAGAAAAGAAATAAGGTTACATACAAAAACATTAAAATACTTTCCAACTGCGTCACTGCCAAGTCATGTGTTTTCTAATGTCAGAAATATTCAGACAAAATGTCTGGTGATAAGATTATGTCAGCTGGAATCCTTAAAATGCACACTTTGAATGACTGTACTCCATTCAAAATGCCTTAAATGAGATATATCAGGATATTTCTTAAAAAAACACTGACATAATCTCTCAGTGTGTGTAAGAACAAAGTTTTAGCAACAACAAGGCCAGAAGAATAGTATATAAACAGACCCTGACTGTAATAAGCTTACACAGGTAGCTGAAATTACTCAAAACACACCTCAAACAACCTCCCTCTCTTCACAATGCACACAAGTATGGTATGTCTCAAATCAATGACATATAACTGGATTGAATCTATTAGAGCTATTGGTCAGTATCAACAAGCATGGACGAGCATGGTATAAATGACAGTGGACTGTAGTTAACAAACATTTTAGTGAAAGGGTTAGGGAGAGTTGAACTAATTTAATCCACAGTGACTATTAATATGAAGATTAGGCACACTGAGGAATTGATTTGATTTTAGTGACAGAACATGATTTGTGTACAATAAAATACTGAGTTGGAATATTTAAAAATAGCATCAGAGATGCCCGTACCCCACAGCCTAGGGATATATTTTCAACACCATGAGATACAGAAGTACTGTACCAGTACAAACTTCAGGATACTTTCAGAGCACTGTCAGTTATATAAAGGTCCAAACAATGTTTAAATGGAGAAATAATGTTAAAAAGAAAGATAATGCGTATAAAGATGAAGTATTAAAACAAGATAATTCAAGAAAAAGATGACAGCATTAATCAGTAAACTAAAATTCAACACTCTTTATCTACATCTGCATGGCCGAATTATGGTTTAGATGGTTTGAATATTACCATGCATACAGAAGTGGTAATACATTTAATGAATGTTTATTGTGGTGTTGGAGCAAAATCTGTGGCTCACTTGATGAAATTCTATCTCTTACAATGGGAAGTTATGAAAGTAACATTCTTAATAAATTCTAATATGACTTTTGCTTAATCTGCATCAAAAGACAGACCCAAAGGTCCATGAAGATTTTAAAGGTCAAGGTCACTACGACAAGGTAAAAGGTCAAATTAAGGTCACAGCATGATAATACATACCTATAGCCCTAACCAATGTCCCTACCAAGTATCAACTTCCTACACCTTACGGTTTCTGAGATATAGCCCTGACAAGATTTTATACGTCAAGGTCACTATGGCAATGTCAAAGGTCAAATCAAGGTCACACCATGATGCTGCACACCTACAGCCCCCTAACCAATGTCCCTACCAAGTATCAACTTCCTACACCTTACGGTTTCCGAGATATAGCCCGGACAAGATTTTATACGTCAAGGTCACTTCGGCAAGGTCAAAGGTCAAATCCTGGTCAGACCACAACGTTGCACACCTACACAGCCTAACCAATGTCCCTACCAAGTATAAACTTCCTACACCTTACAGTTTCTGAGATACAGCCTGGACAAACTATTTCCCACCGCCCGCCCGCCCATCCGGACACCATGGGTGAAAACATTGTGGGGTAACAAAAGTACACACCAGTCAGAGGATTGTAGTTACATCATTAAATTGTAAACTTTTGCTGCCATTTTAATCCAGTATTTCAAGGCCTCGTTACCCAAGAGTGGTTTAAAGAACATCGGCATTTAATTACTTGTTCTCCACCTTTGTGGCCGTGGGTTCAAATCTGCCTTGGGACAGCATGCAGGTTGTACAGAGTCCACCCTGATATGATCCTAGGTGATGAAAGGGAAGTAAAACTGCACTCTGACTTATTGTGGTGACAATCGTTCTGTGTTCATTAAAAGTGACACTTTTCAATATAATTTCCAAGATAGAAGATAAATTTCATATAAGAATCGTTCATATATACCATGTACAATTTATTTTGTTTATGAAAAGTTTGATATTTGACAGTTTTATTGTGACGATTAATGACTTTTTAATAAATTAGACAATAATAGCATAGATGAATTTTATCCTAAGGGGATACATATTACAGTGTTAAAATTTTGTTCAATATCAATTGATATAGAAAGTCATATTGCTTGCAAACGTTTGATACTGATGTTTAAATTTCAAATCAATACCAACACTACTAACACACTGATGAAAAAACTCACATCAATGTATGAGACGGCAAAAACATTCATCATGTGAGTCACAATTGTATTGACTGGAAATTACAGAAGCCTATAAGGGTCAAACTAATTGAAACGATCCACCTTCCCAGAGTTCCAATTTCTGCAATTTTAAAAAATCATTGGTAATTTTGTAGCTTAAAATTTACATCACTGCATCATAATCAAAATAAATCCATTATACCTAGTTCATACCTTTCCGTACCAGAGCCAATAGAGATACAACCAAATGGGCTAGTCTACTTAAGTTTCTGGTTCAATCCGCTTCACAATTCAGGAAGATATCGCTGATGGGATTTGCATTTGAGTAGGAAGTCTAAATCTGTGAAATTTAGACACAACTTGGAAAACATTTCATGTTCTGGATTATATAAGTCTTTTTTGAAATGCTTGAAAAACCTGGCATGTGCCTTCATGAGCCAAACTAAAATAAACAAGTAGAAGGGATAAAGGGGGACTGTGTGGGATGGATATTTCTTCTTCAATGTGTACTGCCCAGATTATAGGGGTCTCTTGTCAGAGCGAGAAGGACGAGGTACAGATAAGACCACAACAAAAGGTGTAACTGGGCCATAATGTCCCAATATTCAATAAATTCCGCCTTTACTATGGCTCTGTACCATTTTCATACCGACAGCCTTAAAACATAAGACCAACACTTTCATTTTTAAAAGAAAGTGTGCTTGTGCAGCAATTAAACCAAACTCTCAATACTTGTTATTACAGTAATCTCATAGATCTCAACACTGCCAAGTGGAACATATAGGGACTTGTGAAGTACCTCTTATAAACAAGAATGTTTGGACAGGCCATTTGCCTCCACTTTCAAGTTAATACATAGAACAGAATTCCAGTCAAAGGAGATGTACTAGAGTACTAAGCTGGAATTACAAGATATGCTTTATATATAGTTTATTAAGTTAATAAAATTGGTAATCATTTCACAACAAAATATGGTGATCTTGTAATTGCAAGATAAAGCAATTTTATAATTGTAACATTGGGGTATTTCATATGTACAATAAATTTAATAATAAAAATAATATAAAAATAATAACAGTCAATAAAATATTAAAAGGTTATGCTGCTTTATAATTCTAAGATAGTAATATCTCATAATTGCCAATTATTTCCTTGTAATTAGTTACAATCCTTACCTTGTCATTACAAGACACCCTTAAGTTTCAACAAACAAGAAGGTACTGTCTCATAATGAAGAAAAACACTGATATATAGCACTAAAATATGAGATACACATACATATACCGGGTATATGTACATAGCCTTGTGTAGAATGGTGGACGGATGTTTTAGCCACAGACGTTTTGACCTAGGACGTTCCGGCCACGGATGTTTCGGCCTAGGACGTTCCGGCCACGAACGTTTCGGCCTAGGGCATTCTGGCCACGGACGTTTCGGCCAGGCCATTTTCAAGGGTGGACATTTTGGACAATTCTAAATTTGTCATGGACTTAAAAAATTTCCGTTTTTTCTGTGGACAAATTGATGCCCTTGCTTTCCCCCCACTACCCCACTAGATGAAGTACCTGAAGGGATGGCCTTCCTGAGAGAGTCCGCTCCAGAAGAAGCAACTCCACTACTGGAGTACTTTGACACCAAGTTGGTATTACCAACTACGTGACAGGCCATCTGTGTCCCAGGCCTCAGACCCCAGATCTTGAACTCAGGTTCTGGCGTGTCCCACCCATATTTGCTCCTGCCCAATGGAATGTGCACAAGGTGACCCTTGCGGACCAACCATTGTCAAGAACCAACAATGTATCAGAAGAATGGAATAACAAATTTCAGAGCCTCATTGGTCAAAGCCACCCAAGAGTGTGGAAACTTATTGAGTGCTTGCACGTGGAATGTGCTGGGGTCTCTGTTGTCCTTCTTCAGGATGAGCATGGTGTGAGACCAAAGAAGAGGACCAAGAAAGTCTACACAGAACTTCAAGGTAGATTGCACAATCTCTGTGAGGACAGATCCCTAGGCCGCAAGAGGTGGTAGCCAAAGATTTAAAATGACAGTGAATTGTATGTAATTAATTGTGTAAAAATGATACATATGGAATATGTGGCACAATAAATGTTACATATGTCCTGTGACATGTTTTCTTTTATATAATCAGAGATTTAAATGAATAATATATTTGTTTTGATAATTTTGATAGGAAATGTTGTTCGTGTTAATATGAAAATTTTTTTCATTTATCTCCCCCCACCGCCCCTTTTTTCACTTTCATTTATTTGACATTTCTATTTAGGAGTTTTGTGACAGTTTGAGTTCACTTTATTTGATGAATAACAGATGTTTCGTGTTACTTAATTTCAAAGGCTCACACCAGTGGCATATTTAGCACATACACACCCAACCAATTAGATGTAACAGACAGGTTACTTCACAGCAGTTCAAAATTTATTATCAAATTGTATCAAATCCATTTGCTAAATTGGTGTGTTAAAGCCTTTAGTCTTTTGAAATTTTTATGACATCAGAAAACATGTTTTTACAACACATCTGCAAAGATGTATTCAGGTGTGTAATTTGTTAATACATGAAGCAGGAAGTACATTTAAACCCCATTCATGCTTTTCTGGTTAAAGGTATCCATGTTCCCACATCTGGAAATATATCTTTAAGCTATGAGAGCATGTCATTTTTTTTTCTACAGTACGTGATTTGCCTACTTGTCTTGGGAATGCACAAGCAAAGTTGACCCTGGAGGTTTTAAGCCTTTGTAAGCTATTGTGATATATACATTTATTTGGGGTTTTATGTCACTTTCAACACTGTACAGGTCATATCACGATATACATTTGGTCAAGGTTCTGAACTGTAAACTGCCAACCATCGGTTAGCAACTAATTCAGAGGCGGGAGGGGAACCTACTGCGATATAAAACTCATCTGTGGGTAGCTTCGCTGGTTTTCAGTTGTGGGGAGCCGTGAGGGAGAGGAATCACATATCTGGACTTTCACTGTTAGTAGAGGGATCCATTACCACTACACTGTTTAGGTCTGAAATTGCCTAAGGGAAATAGATTGACATGTTTAAATATCCACTGTGACAAAATTATACAATAACAAAGGGACTATGGCCATGTCCATCTATCAGAGCTTTTCATTATCGCTGAAGCCAAGAACAGCCATGTTTCTCTTTTGTGTCACATGACCCAAAAAGCTTACAATAGACATGTTGTCAAAAACAGGATTAACAGTCAATACCTTCAGCAGTTTAAAACATATGGATAGTGAATTTTGGCACAGATATGAAAGTTATATGACCATATGTTTCATAAAATGATGTGGCACAATATGAGATTTTGTCAAGACACCTTTACAAGCAGGTGTGTATATTACAGTGTCTTAGCTGAGAAGGGTGAATTAAGAAAATAAACATTTTACTTAAAAATCTATTTGTGAGCACAGAAAGTGAAAGTGAAAGTAGAAAATTTTAGGAGTAATAAGTGTGCCTTAAATTGCATATGTCAGAGCTGATAACAGGATAACAGAGGATAAAAAAGGATCATGTACATGTAATTGTGTGCATCACACACAATACAGACTTTTTTGTCTGAATATTTTAATAATAACTTCTAATTGAAATAGTCTCTAATCTTGCTTCTAAAAAGGAGGGGTGGGAGACCTGAAAAATGTAACTGAAATTACAATGCTTTTTATACACGAGTTATTTATAGTCAGTTAGGCTGAATAATCTGTCTGATAAACAGTGTCATGATACTCCGTTTTCACTGGAACACTTTTTTACTAAGTGTAGTCCAACACATACAGCATACTGTAAAATGTAGTCCATTCTGCTCATTTTTGAAATGAAAAATGCCCAAATTACATTTCAAGAGTATATTTTAGCTATTGTCTGACTGTTGCTTTGTATATAACTTTGTATATAACTTTGTATATAACTAGGGTAGGGAAGTTAAGTTTGCGTATTACTCAGTGACAGGATAATGTACACAAGAGTATATTTTAGCTATTGTCTGACTGTTGCTTTGTATATAACTTTGTATATAACTTTGTATATAACTAGGGTAGGGAAGTTAAGTTTGCGTATTACTCAGTGACAGGATAATGTACACAAGAGTATATTTTAGCTATTGTCTGACTGTTGCTTTGTATATAACTTTGTATATAACTTTGTATATAACTAGGGTAGGGAAGTTAAGTTTGCGTATTACTCAGTGACAGGATAATGTACACAATCCTCTTATAGGTTTATGGCTAGACTCTGTAAAATAATTATTAATGTAACACCAGTGTCAGATTACTTAGGGAATTAACTTCTTTCTTGTGTTTGCTCTTTTGTGTAGAAGTGTACAGATTTTGTTAGATTTGCATTTCTTTGTCTAGATCTTACGGAGCCTCTGTGACGACACTGACTTTTATTTTAACATGTATTTAGCTGTGTGCACAACAGATTATGGGGTTATCACCTGAAGATCTTGTGAGCACAATGTATTCACATCATTTGGTGATCACTACGAAATAAGTGATCAACAGATGATGCTGTGAGTCTGGTGACCATGGGAATTAAGTAAGTGGTGAGCATTCAACTGATCACTACTTACCAAATGACTGAAAGATTTTTCTTATGAGTGATATAAAAAGGGCTTCATACTTTATGAATTTCATGCAAAATTAAAAACATAACACTTTCATGTCTCCATACTTTGTGAATTTCATGCAGAATTAAAAACATAACACTTTCATGTCTCCATACTTTGTAAATTTCATGCAGAATTAAAAACATAACACTTTCATGTACCCACTCTGCTAATTAATATGAACACAAACTGTGAAACAAATTCAGTATTCAATGTATTATGCTAGGGATTATTTCAATGGGAAACACCATTTTGTCCTTTACAACCTGTACATAAATCTGTTATAAAATACATTGCATTGTTAGAAAATAATTTATTGTTAGCACAACAGAGGGGTCGACGGTCTGGATTTTTATATCTCATTATCGTTCTATATTATTAGGTAAATTATGTGTGAGATAGAGCAAAGATATTTAATAATTACAATATTTTTTTATTGTGCTTTAATGTTGCTTCTCAGTTTCAACTTATTGCTTTGGCCATACCACATTGGATAATTGATGGGGATGGAGGAATGCAATGCATACGGATTGGTAAATATTTGGCCCTGAAACAACCTGACACTGGCAACTTAACCTACGTTCTTAACTTAAGTTGGGACAAGAATCGCGCCCAGAAAATGAAGGCTGATAATTATAACACAGAACCACTTTGATTTAAGTTTACCGTAAGATGTATCTTTTTATTTGAACATGAAAATAATTTAATAATTTCTACTTCCATATTCTGGATATTAGAAAGACATCAAAAATACAAATGATTTCTATGATTCAAAAGATACCATAGCTCCATAGAAAGCAGGCTGCATTAACACTTTAATTGCTGATCATTATAAAGGCATTATGTGTGGAAAAACTGTATGGAAAAATACCTTTTTTTGGCAATTTCAAAAATTCCTTATTCTTCCAAACATTTAATTTTTTTCTCCAAATTATTTCAAAGAAAATTTATTATTTTATTACGAAAATTCTCAGAATAAGTTGGACTACGACTCAAAATTCTGTACTCACTGAGTAGTTATGAACAGATTTTGCTCAACATTTTGATTACCTCTAATTCACCCATCAAAATGGATTAAATTTGCATCAAATATGTTTGAATATTCTGTGCTTAATCCAACAATTAGCTGAGCTTTGTGAATACCAATATAAGCCAAAGAGCAGCTGAGGCTGAGCCACTTTCTGTAAACTTCAATTTGATATTTGGCTCAGCTGAATCATTCTTTGTGAGTCAAAGATGGTTTTAGCCAATGATAAGCAAAAGATCAGCTCAACTATACAGCATTTTACAGTAAAATAAGCTGTTTTTTGACCAATTCCTTTTGTGACTACAATTCCAGGTCTAGCTATGCTCTTGAAAACACAGGTACAAGATAAAATGAGGAAAGTGCACAGAAAGTGATTAAAAATAATAGATTTATACAAATTTAAGCATGAAAATGTAGTTCTATATCCTATTGCTTCTCGTATTACATAAACTCTTACAGCACTGGTCCAATATTGAAAATGTTGCATTTACTGTCATGCTGCACTCTATATCACCAATGCTTTTGTAAGCGCCTCCCCACAATCTATCGTTATCACTAATAAATTGCTAAGAAGTCATTTCAAAAGTAACTTTCTTCATTAAAACCTAATAATAGGTCTAAATTGATTAATGTATATCAACATTCAACAAAATTTTTGTTATTTGAGCATTTATTTCACATTTTATTACAGAGAGACTTGTTTACATCAACCACACTTCACTTCCATTTGGTGTATTAAAATGTGAGTACCTAAATTCAGGTCCTTTGTTTTGGGGAATGCCCGACTGGTTTTTCTAGAAATCACTTTTTTTTTTCTTTTTTTTTTGTCTCCGGACTTTCATGAATTGTGGTGTAGTGTGAAGAGTATCTGTCTCTTCACTGAAGTTAAACGGCAATGAGTTACGTTAGAACTGGGATGGGTGACCATCTGAGTTGTAGAGCAGCTATGAAATGTGTCTGAGTTGGAATTTCTTTGTCTCGTCGGACTTTCACTGCTCATGTCTCTGATTATCTCTACTGGAATGTTATGTTTTGATTGTGTTCATTTGTGTGTCTGTTTGTTGGTCTGTGTTCACAACAACTCCAAATTAGTGAAAAGAATCTTTATGAATGTTTTTTATGGGGTTACGGGGCTGAATAAAGGAAGAACTGATGAAATTTTGCCAAAATATGGATCATATACTGGATATGAAAAAATTGGAAATTCCAGACCGATGAATGTCTGCACTCTATGAATGCTTTCTATTTAATTACTAAAACACTACTGTTTCTCTTTTATTTTATTTTTTCTCTTTTATTCTTCATATACTTAACACAGTCTCCGCTTATTTTAAAATAGAAAGTATTACTTTATGTAATAGTACAGTATGGCTGCCTCTGTTTTGTTGAGATAAATTCTTTATTGAATGTAAATATTTATCAGTTAAATTTAATATCTAAACACAAAGGCTGAAGTGCCTTAAGTGGCAAGGTTTGGGCTGGTGGCAGTTAACATTGCCTATTTATAAAAGTTTTGTACTAAAGTTCTAATGTATTATGGAGTATTAAGTATATTTGCAGAAGTCACTTTAATAAACTACAATCCCTATCTCTGCATAATTGTATAATAAATTGATTATTAATGTATCCTGCATTGAGACAAGATTTTTGTGAACATTTTAAATCCCCAATTTCTTCCAAAAATAGGTCCAAAAGAAAAATAAATTACTCAGTTTGATATACTTCAGGAGGGTTTAAATACTCAAGGTCTGATCACACTGTTCTGTGTGGTCATATGAACATGTATTAGAATTTTGCTTCATGTCCTTGTCCTTATTAAATGGAGCTCATTTGTGGATAGCACATGTTTGAAAACTGCTCTGTACAGCCATGCCACCCCTTCCTCACCCCCTCTGGCATGTACATATTAGTTCAGCATGTGAGAGGTCATGGCAGGGTTTTCAAACATTTTGAAAAGGCTGTCACATCCTGAAAATGCTGTCTGTGTTATGTCTAACACATCCTACCTGATCACGTATCCCTACGAAACCGTGATTAGACACCCAAATTGATGTCTTTAATTGGCAAACAACGAATTAACTTTCAGCTTACAATACCTTTATTTGTATAACTGATCCTGACTAAATGTTTTATTTTTGTTGTTTTTTTTTGTGTGCTGATATCAAGTCAGGGTAACCTACTGTAGTGTTGAATGAGATACGTGTGACCGTGGTTAAGCTGTTCTTGTGCATGAATCATAGAGAAGAATTGTACACAAATGTCACTGTGTTAATACCATAGAAACCAATGAAGGTATTGATTAATTAGCTTCATATGCAGAAACCTTTTTGGCATAGAAACCAATGTTATAGACAAGTCTAAAGGATAATGTATAGCATGTGATACAATATACACGACAAGTATTGGATTGAAATGGCTTGGGATCTGAATTACACTTTAATACCTTCCTGAAAATTAATTTTAGTATAATTAAGTATCAACATTCATAATTTCTCATGGCATTTTACATGTATTTGCATATTGAAATATTACAGGTCCCCAGTGGCCTTGTGGTTAGCAACTTTGGCATCTAATCACATGCTGTCACCCGTATCTGGGTTTGACTCTCACAAGTGACAACACTGAGGGTCTGTCCTAATTGACCCTAGCTTTTGAATGCAACAACTTACCCTAGCATTGACCATTGTATATTGTATGAACTGAGTGAGCACATTCACACCCCGAACCATTTGCAGCAAACATTAGTTGTGAAGAATCTGTTTGAGTCGAACCTTCATCATCCACTGGATCTGGTCATTTTGCTTTCGTTTGGCACTGTCATAATTACTCTGTTCACAATACAACCCGTGTTGACAAGGATTGAAGGTTGTAGCAGATTCATCTTAATCCAAGTTGAGCGTCCACATTACAGATTTTAATCTGGATTCAGAAGTGTCAAAAATTAATTATAGCAAAACCTCCAAATTTAGATAAATTCATGTAAATTTGTTTAAATAGCATTTTTTTTTAATATGGATAAAAATGATAAAATTAACAAAAATATACAAAATCCCTACACTATGTTATATATCATATGAAAATCAAAATTTTATATTTTTAAATTTTATATCATTTAAGTCTGTGTCAGTTTTTCAGCAACAGATCAAATTGCAATCTTTTTAAATATTCTTACTATACTTACATATATTCATATATTTTATATCAAATTCTAGTCATCTAGAAATCACACAATAAACACTTTTGGTGACCTTTGTGTCAATTATGTACTACTGCTTACAAAGGATTAAGATATATTATATTAAATTAAGCAAGCAACTATCAGCTTTCTCACTTGAGGTCAGGCTGGGAAATGAACTCTGATCTCAGACATGGGAGGCGAGAGTGTTACCCTAATCGGTTACTGAGAGAGTAACAGTACACTCAACCCTTGTCAACCCACATTGAGGGGGTTCACACTACAAAAGGGTTGAATCAATCTGCTTCAATCTGCTTCAATTCACCTCTTGAGCAGCGTTAAGATTTATCCTTGTCAACAAAGATTGACGCATCTAATCCGAATCTACTTTAATCTGTGTCAACCCAGGTTGAGTGACTAGTCTAAAAGCCCATTAAGACTCTGGATTGCCAGATCCTGTGTTAGTGATAATCACATAAGTTTCCAACTTGAGAAAATGCTGTATTTTTGTAGATCGATCTAGCTTAATGGACATAACTAGAACCAAATCCTGTGGAGAGTGAAGGTTCAGTTTATACTATCTTGTTGTATAAAAGAAACTATTTTACATTTGTCTATTTTCACAGAAGGATGAAAATGTATTCCTGAAAAGAATGAACACAGATACATTGGATAATATAGAGATGAAAAGATGCTACATTACTGGAGTTCATTATTTACAATATTATACATGAGGACATGATGGATAATGCGCAAGACTTAATTGTAGCATGAGGTTTAGCAATGAACCCAATTCAACCCTAAAATCTAATTGACAAAAAAATGTGGGACTTCTGATGAAAACTGATAGTATTAACAAAAACTAAAAAAATATATACCAATCTAAGTAACTGAAGAACTGAGGGGATATATATCTTATTTATATGTGAACAGATAAATGTGTGTACTGGAAGAACAGCTTTCCATGACATTCATTTCAACACCTTTGCTTAATTTGTATATGTACTGACTAACAAAGAGGATACACAATGGTTATTCTTGGGAAAAGTACTTACTTTGACGATACCTTTGATTAGGTCATACTGGAACTTACTGCTTTTCTTTAGGGAGTGCATCTATTACATGTGTAATCATTCATGGATTTTAAGACCACAGTAAAAAGCTGGGTAATTCTAAATGGCCAGTTGTGTGAAGAAGACGGATTGCAAGTTGTTTGAATATTGTGATCCAAACATCAAGCGCTGCGAGAAATGCAAGTTGCTTTGCAGCCGGAAAATCGGAACTCTACTGGAATGTAAAGAGCTGTGTCAGGGTAAGTGAAACATGTGTCATCAGCATACTGTTTAATGTATAGTATGCAGTTGTAATTTTTGTCAAGCCTGTTTGAGTTTTATTTCAAAACCTAGCCCCAAGTATTAACAAAACAAGATGCACTTTATTCAAGTAGAAACTTTGACTTGGCATTAATCTAACCTATTTTAGCTAATGTGCAGAACTCGGGACACAGTTTAGCTAAATGTGCTTGCAATTCCAGGTGAAATTTTTGAGCTGTATTAATATGGTTATATTTTCAACTAAGATGTGAAAATTATAAAGATAAAACCCAATAAAATCAATTCAAATGAAAACTTTGCTTAATTAATAAAGATATGGCACTTTGAACTCTATAACATCAGCCCGTCTGATTTTTTATGAATGTTAAATACACTGGGGAATTCGTGAAAAATATTGATCTCATCCACACTTCCTGTGAAGTCAGAATTTTTATAAAAGGAACACAAAGATGGATAAAAAGATTGGGGGAAAAGTGTACACGGACCAAACTTAAATGCCAATCAATGAATGTTTAAAGGACTGTGGAACACTTAAAGACAGTCTTAGGTTGAAATGTAACACTGATTTAGTAAGATCATATTACTTCATGGATTGAAATAAGGTTATGTGACTCAATTAACTGCATGAATATCCAAGATATATAGACTGACCATACCTTTCTAATTGAAAATTGAAAAATAGCATCAGAGATATCCATACCCCACAGCCTGGGGAAATAGTTTTTAACACCATGAGGTACACACGTGTGAAACAGTTCAAAGATCAGGAGACTTTCAGAGTAAACAGTATCAACTTTATAAAGGTCCATATAATATTTATATTATATATCGTGAGAAAATATTGTTTAAGAGAGACAAAATTTATGTAAAGATAAAGTGTGAAAATAGCCAGCCTCGGCAGGCAAGAACTCCAGCCTGCAGGCATAACTAAATGGGCAACAACATCGAGATTTGGGAAAATCTTAGGAACAACTTCAGTTGTAAGAAGTATACAGAATCCTTGAAATGTTGTCAGATGTAAGATTTACAGGCCATGATTTCTTACAAGTTGTTTTCATATTTGGATGCCAATGAACCAATTATAAGGGAGATATAAAGGACCTTTAGTCACTACATGACCTTGAAATAGGGATCAAAGGTCAAATTTGACACTTGCAAAAGATTTGCAGACCATGATTTCCAAGAAGCTGTTTTGTCATTCCAATAAGGGAGATAAGGCAGCCACTTTGTTTTCAAAAGAAGGCCACAATTACTGCCAGGCAAGCTTTCCTAGCCATTTTGTACAAATCTGACACAGCTAACTGCAATATTTTAAATTTCAGAACATATCATTGATTTTAGAGCAAATCGGCTATGGCAACCATGTTGTTTTAGTAAAAGGAGTACCATGATGTTTTACAGACATGTTTTCACAGTAATAAACAAAATTGGTGAAGAAATGTAACTGTGATAACATCAGTTAAATAGCGCCCCTTTCTAAATTAAGAATTAATTAATTCTAAATTAAGACCGAAAGTATTTAAAGCGTTGCCATGGCAACAGATATTGTCTGATACCCTCCCAAACCTCCTCATCTGTAGATCCTGTTTAGGTTAACATATCCTGAAAATTTGGTGAAAATCTATGCTTAGGTTTAGGCTGTGGAACACCCACAAATGTAAAAACCCCAAAATAATCCAAGTGTTGCCATGGCAACAATTGTTGCTAGATACCCATGCTCCAAAAGGCAGGTTGCACAGGCAGCAATAAGGTTAGCGACTGCTGTAATTAAATTTAGAAATAAGGAAAGAAATGTTAGGTCACCCAGTTAAGGTAAATGTGTTAGACCTGCTAAGAAATATAAAACTTGTAATCTGGGTCACATTATTGTATCTATGCTATACCAAATATAGGCATGAAACTATGAACGAATAGAATTACACCAATTTCAAAAGCAACTTAACTATGATGATGATTTACCTCCCTGTCAAGTTTGAATTAGATTGGACAAAGCATTTTCGAGTAAGAGTCTGGAAACGGAAATGTTGATGGACAGAAAAAACAGACAAACTAACAAGACAGAATTACACCAATTTAGAAAGCAACTTAGCTATGATGATGATTTACCAACCTGTCAAGTTTGAATTCAATTGGACATAGCATTTTTGAGTTAGAGTCAGGAAACAGAAATGTTGACGGACAAACGGACAAAAAATGGACACACGAATAGACAGAATTACGTCAGTTTTGAAAGCAACTTAGCTGTGATAATGATCTATCTCCCTGTCAAGTTTGAATTATTTTGGACGAAATATTTTCGAGTGAGAGTCCGGAGATGGAAATGTTGACGGACAGACAAACAGTCAAAAAACAGACAAACAGATGAAATTGGACCAATTTTGAAAGCAACTTAGCTATGATGGTGATCTATGTCCCCGTCAAGTTTTCTGACAAAAAACAGACAAACAAACGGATAAACTTACACCAATTTTGAAAGCAACTTAGCTATGATGGTGATCTATGTCCCTGTCAAGTTTGAACTGGACAAAGTGTTTTTTGAGTTAGGGTCCAGAAACGGAAATGATGACGGGCAAACGGACAAAAAATGGACACATGAATGGACAGAAATAAATCGCCGCTTGTGGCTCTTAATTATATATTTGTAAAATATTGTTAGAAACCCCATTGTAGCCTCACGTTTTCATCACTCTGTGGGTGTACAACTACCAGCATTTGATATTTTATTTGTTTTAAATGTTGCGAGAAGGCAGAGTGAGGTGCGGTGACGGTAAAATATTGCTGGATCATATATTTGTAAAATATTGTTAGAAACCCCATTGTAGCCTCACGTTTTCACCACTCTGTGGGTGTACAACTACCAGTATTTGATATTTTATTAGTTCTACGTAAATATTGCGAGAAGACAGGGTGAGGTGCGGTGACGGTAAAACATTGCTGGATTATATATTTGTAAAATATGGTTAGAATTTGTTTTAAATATTGCGAGAAGACAACTGCCATTGCTGGCCAACTACCCTTACATCCCATCCCCTCCCCACCGCCGCTGTCGCCACTTTACTTGGACTGTCGCCGCTATCACCGCTGGCCATCTACCCCTTCTCACTTCTTCCCAATTAAAATTAACATCGCCGATATTACTCCAACAAGATTTTAAAGGTCAAGGTCACTACGACAAGGTCAAAGGTAAAATTCAGGTCACACCATGATGGAATCGCCGCTTTTGTCCGACTTTTAGGAAGAACCCACCATACGATTTCTGAGATACACCCCTGAAGAACTTTTCCCGCCACTCCCCCAACCATCCGCCCATTCGGACACGATGAGTGAAAACAATACCCTGATAGCCCTTAGGGGCTGTGGGGTAAAACTAGCAAAAATAGTGAATTACCACTGTGGTTGAAACATGAAAGCCAGGGAGTGCTCTATCCAGACTAGTTTGATCAAAATTTTTCTGTGGTCATATGAAACTGAACTATGTTACATTATTATGAGTACATTATTTAACATGATTCTTTCTACAATTATAACACTGTAAATTACAGCAAGTATGCAAGCTTGCTAAAATGTCTGTTTCATGTGTTTCTGTTTCAGATTACTTATCCAAGAAGAAAACACTTACAGCAACCATTGTCATCACTGAAGCCATGCCAATTATTGGCCGAGTGAATTTACCTTCTTCAGATATCATGTACACAGCAGATAGCGAGTCAATCAACCTGTTTCTTCCACTTGAAATTCTCATTATAGTCTTGACACTGCTTGTGGCACTATTGACTATAAAGGTTTTACACAAGACTGGAAAGATGACTAAAGTGCCTAGTCAAAACCTGCATGGTAATAGGCTTGGTTACTCTCAACATCATCAGCCACTACGAAAGGTAATACTCAAATATTTTATTTTATCTACTACATATCTCCTACACACCATACTTGCATATATAATTTTGGTCGTGTTTGTTCACATCAAATGTTGGATCAAACTTATGCTTTGTATGGAAAAGTCAAAAACACAAAACTTGTTACCAACCATCTTGTCACCATGACAACCATTGATCAGCCATTGCCTTCCGGAAGTACACAATCCTTTCTAAGAACCTTCATCTACCAATAGTGACATGACCTGTGGCCTAGAGGGTAACACACTCGCCTAGAAAGACAGAGTACATTGTTCAATGACTTCGATCTAGGGCTTACAAAGTAGTACTTCACGAAAAAAGTTTACATGTCATAAACCCTTCTGGAATCAGAATTGACCCAGTTATGGAAGAATATGAGTCAAAAAGAAATTTAGAAGTTTTGTTGGTGCACAGCAAAACAAAAAATAGCATCAGAGATGCCCGTACCCCACAGCCTAGGGAAATATTTTCAACACCAGAAGTACTGTACCAGTACAAAGGTCAGGATACTTTCAGAGCACTGTCAGTTATATAAAGTTCCAAACAATGGTTAAATGGAGAAAATAATGTTTAAAAGAAAGATAATGCATGTAAAGATGAAGTATTAAAACAAGATAATTCAATAACAAGATGACAGCATTAATCAGTAAACTAAAATTCAACACTCTTTATCTACATCTGCATGGCCGAATTATGGTTTAGATGTTTTGAATATTACCATGCATACAGAAGTGGTAATACATTTAATGAATGCTTATGTGTGGTGTTGGAGCAAAATCTGTGGCTCACTTGATGAAATTCTATCTCTTACAATGGGAAGTTATGAAAGTAAAATTCTTAATAAATTCTAATATGAATTAACAGTGCTTAATCTGCATCAAAAGACAGATCCAAAGGTGCAACAAGATTTTAAAGGTCAAGGTCACTACGACAAGGTCAAAGGTAAAATTCAGGTCACACCATGATAATGCACACCTATAGCCCCTAACCAATGTCTCTACCAAATACCAACTTCCTACACCTTACAGTTTCCGAGATATAGCCCAGACAGGATTTTATAGGTCAAGATCACTATGGCAAGGTCAAAGGTCATATCAAGGTCAGACCATGACGCTGCACACCTACACCCCCTAACCAATGTCTCTACCACATATCAACTTCCTACACCTTACAGGTTCCGAGATATAGCCCGGACAAGATTTTATAGGTCAAGGTCACTACGGCAAGGTCAAAGGTCAAATCAAGGTCAGATCATGATGTAGCACAACTACACCCCTTAACCAATGTCTCTACCAAGTACCAACTTCCTACACCTTACGGTTTCTGAGATATAGCCCGGACAAGATTTTATAGGTCAAGGTCACTACGGCAAGGTCAAAGGTCAAATCCTGGTCAGACCATGACGTTGCACATCTACACCCCCTAACCAATGTCCCTACCAAGTATCAACTTCCTACACCTTACAGTTTCCAAGATATAGCCTGGACAAGATTTTATAGGTCAAGGTCATTACAGCAAGGTCAAAGGTCAAATGAAGGTCAGACCATGACGTTGCACACCTACACCCCCTAACCAATGTCCCTACCAAGTATCACCTTCCTACACCTTACGGTTTCTGAGATACAGAATGGGCAAACTTTTTCCTGCCGCCTGCCCGCCCATCCGGACACCATGGGTGAAAACAATTGACCCTTTGCATCCTACGTCACAATGTTACGTATCATCATTTGGACGGCAAAACATCACTCTTGAACGCACATGTCTGTGTAAAACAGACTGGATATATGAGAAGAGATACCTTATTTTAAAAATGAATTATAAAATACATATGCATCTTATTGACTTTAAAATTGCACACATAAATGTACAAGCACTAGTCTATCTGGTACTGTTTCAAAAATAACATTAGGATGCAGAATTGTCGAGATATAGAGTATTAAACTTGTAGTAAAATGCAAAATATCCATTTTTCTGTAATGCGTGTCCTAAGTACAGGCAAATATAAAAATGTTAGACTATAGAAGAATTCCTTATTTTCATTTTACCAAACTGTTGATTTCCTTCACATCAATATAGTTTTTACAGAACTAAAAATGACAAATTATTCAAAGAGAAATAATAATTTAAAAGTTGTGTATTTTTGATAAAAATGTTTAGTGTAAGTGTTTCTCGTTCGCAAGTAAAAACTGACAAAAGTTCCTATAAATATCAAAATAATAATTAAAGACAAAATAATATTTTTTTAAAAGCTGTGCCTTCATTAAGGAAATATATTTAGAATTATTTCCCTTTTTACTGAACTCAAATATATGATTTTAAAAGGCGTAAGTCTAATTTTTTTATCAAAGTACAGCACTAATAATCCGTGTTTTGCCGTCCAAAATGGACGTTGTTCAATAAAAACGTCATCCTGACGTCATATAGTGACGTGAATGCAAAAGGTCAATACCCCGACAGCCCTTAAGGGCTGTGGGGTTAAAATGAAATAAGAAATGAGTTTATGTCATCTTGAAAGTCGTTTGAAAAGCGACTAAGGTATTACGAACATCAATTCATCTGAATTGAATTTGACAATAGATTTATTGAAAATTTAGAAACAAAAAACACAAGAAACCCAAAAGAATTTTGGAAAAAATAAAAAGGCTGGGGCCAAGGAAATTAAAAATACCAATGACAGTTTATGATGAACTGATGAGGGAATGTAATGATAATGACTATGTACTATAAAAATGGAAAAATGATTTTGAACCATACACTAAAGTACTGGTAAATGATACATCTGAAAAAAAACAATGACTACACTGAAATACTTAACCACAACTTCCACAAGTAAGCCCTAGAATTAGAATCAGATACAAATGACTTTGTGAAGAATGTAATAACCTTTGATGAAGTAGAATCGGTTGGCAACATGCCTCAAAAGAATAAAGCATGTGGGTATTACCAAATTTATAATGACATTTTGGATAACATGGATTGTAAATTAACTCTAACGACACTACTTAATGCAAGTTTTGCACACAGTAAAATACCAGAATGCTGGCGTAAAGCCATTATATCACCTATTCCTAAGAGTTCCTTGAAGGATCCATTTGTCCCAGTTTCATATAGAGGTGTTTCATTACTTTCACATGTAGAAAACTAATAAGATATTAATCATTGTCAAATGTATTTTCAGCTATTGTGAAAATGTAGAAATGTTCTGCGAGGAACAAAATGGATTTTGAAATTGACGTCATATTCTCATCTATAATTAGGAATCGTTTGCATGCCAATAAAAGCACCTTTGTGGCATTTATAGACATACAGAAGGTTTTCATTAATTATATGCAGAGACCTCTTATGGTGTAAATTATTAATTCATGATATATCAGGGAAGATTTATTGGGTGGTAAGATCCTTGTATAAATCAACTTTATCCTGTATTCAATTAAATAACTTATGTACAAATTGATTTAAAGTAGATTCTGGGGTTCGACAAGGTGATAACCTTTCTCCAACGCTTTTTGGAATATTTATCAATGACTTAGCAACTGAAATTCAAAATTTAGGCTTAGGAATTACAGTTACTGTAGGAGATAGGAAGGTGTCAATACTTCTTTATGCAGATGATATACCAGTATTAACTAAAAATGAGGAAAATTAGGCTCAATAAACTAAATAATTGGTGTGAAAAATGGCAGCTCACACCATGAAATATAGAAGTACTGTACCAGTTCAGGATACTTTCAGAGCACTGTCAGTTATATAAAGTTCCAAACAATGTTTAAATGGAGAAAATAATGTTTAAAAGAAAAATAATGCATGTAAAGATGAAGTATTAAAACAAGATAATTCAATAACAAGATGACAGCATTAATCAGCAAACTAAAATTCAACACCCTTTATCTACACCTGCATGGCCGAATTATGGTTTAGATGTTTTGAATATTACATACAGAAGTGGTAATACATTTAATGAATGCTTATGTGTGGTGTCGGAGCAAAATCTGTGGCTCACTTGATGAAATTCTATCTTTTACAATGGGAAGTTATGAAAGTAAAATTCTTAATAAATTCTAATATCATTTTAACAGTGTTTAATCTGCATCAAAAGACAGACCCAAAGGTGCAACAAGATTTTAAAGGTCAAGGTCACTACGACAAAGTCAAAGGTCAAATTAAGGTCACACCATGATAATACACACCTACAGCCCCTAACCAATGTCCCTACCAAGTATAGACTTCCTACACCTTACAGTTTCCGAGATATAGCCCTGGTAAGATTTTATAGGTCAAGGTCACTATGGCAAGGTCAAAGGTCAAATCAAGGTCAAACCATGATGGTGCACACCTACACCCCCTAACCAATATCCCTACCAAGTATCAACTTCCTACACCTTACGGTTTCTGAGATATAGCCCAGACAACATTTTATAGGTCAAGGTCACTACAGCAAGGTCAAATTAAGGTCACACCATGACGTTGCACTCCTACACCCCCTAACCAATGTCCCTACCAAATACAACTTCCTACAATTTACGGTTTCCGAGATATAGTCCGGACAAGATTTTATATGTCAAGGTCACTACGGCAAGGTCAAAGGTCACATCAAGGTCACACCATGACGTTGCACACCTACAGCCCTAACCAATGTCACTACCAAGTATCAACTTCCTACACCTTACGGAGGCAGGAGGCCGGGCACTAGGTGGTCTCATTTCAAAATTTAAAGTACATAAAAACAAGACCACTGCCGCGGCATTATCTCCCGCCCAGCATTACAGGGGAAGAAACACCTTTTCTGAAATATTCACAATTTTTCATTTTCCGCTAAAATTCAAGATGGCCGCCAAAAGTGGTGAAACCTGAAATTTTTCCCCCTCGCATAGGACACTTTTGTACTACCCTGTGGGTCAAAAATTCACTTGAAATCGCTCTATCTCTTAGGGTTTTCGAGATATTCACACTTTTTCATTTTCCACCAAAATCCAAGATGGCCGTCAAAAGTGGCAAAAATGGAAAATTTTCCCCTTTGTATAGTACACTCTTGTACTACCCTGTGGGTCAAAAATTCGCTCGAAATCGCTGTATCTCTTACGGTTTTCGAGATATTCACACTTTTTCATTTTCCACCAAAATCCAAGATGGCCGGCAAAAGTGGCAAAAATGGAAAATTTTCCCCTTTGCATAGGACACTGTTGTACTACAATGTGGGTCAAAAATTCACTCGAAATCGCTCTATCTCTTACGGTTTTCGAGATATTCACACTTTTTTATTTCCCGCTAAAATCCAAGATGGCCGCCAAACGTGACGAAAATTGAAATATTTCCGTTTCGCATAGGACACTCTTGTACTACCCTGCGGGTCAAAAATTCGCTTGAAATCGCTCTATCTCTTACGGTTTTCGAGATATTCACACTTTTTTATTTTCCACAAAAATCCAAGATGGCCGCCAAAAGTGGCAAAAATTCAAACTTTTCCCAGTAGTATACAATACTGTTGCACCACCCTGTGGATCAAAAATTCCCTCGAAATTGCTCTATCTTTTACGGTTTGCGAGATATTTGCGATTTTTCACATTTTCACTAAAAGTAGCAATAAAGTAGCCATTACTCACTTGTACATTGAGCAACAGTTGTGAAACTTCAATATGTTACAGTTCACAAAAAGTAGATGAACAACATGTTTGACAGAAATTGTGTAGCTGCAATACTTTTCAAGATATAAGCCATTTACTCATTATGGTTATCATTAAAAATTGAGCTATTACTCGCTTAGCTATGGAGATACACTTCCAAACTACTGACCATGTTGTAGCTATGGAGAAAGTAGCTGAACAACATATTGGAACAAAATTGTGTAGCTGCAATACTTTTGAAGATATATTAAGCCATTTACTCATTGTGGTTATCATTAAAAATTGACAAAGTGGCTATTACTCACTTAGCTATGGAGATACACTTCCAAACTACTGACCATGTTGTAGCTGTGGAGAAAGTAGCTGAACATCATATTGGAACAAAATACTCTAAATGCAATACTTTGGGAGTTATAAGTCATATAATTATATTAGGTAAAATAGCTATTACTCACTCAAAAGTAGGCCAAAGTTCACCAAACCCCCAAAATATTGAAGAGCATAAAAATTCATTAGGACAAGTAATTTACCAAAAATGTGTAACTGTAGTAGTTTCAGAAAAAACTGCGTGACCCACGCACGCACGCACGCACGCACACACACATATGGTGCAAATTATAATCTCCCGCCCGGCTTGGCTATCATATTGTAAAATTATCTCTTCTCATTTAAGAACAACACAGATTTAACTAAAACAACTTTTATTAAATGTATATATGCAGTAACACTCTCATATACCATGCTGGGGAACCCCTTCATAATAACTCTGACTCATAACCTGGATTCTCCAGATAGATATATATGGATACACAATGCACTATTATATTTTAGTGGAGAATTATAACAGAACATTTTAGATCAAAACATTACACATGTATTTGCAAAACTGTTCGATTGTGGTGTTAAGCCGATAACAGATTACTGGCCAGTAAACATAGCCAATGTTTATAAACGTTTAGTAAACCTATAAACGTTTTTTAAACCAAAATTAATATAAACCTAAATATAGACAATTATTCAATATTATGGGTTTATAAACGTTTCAGCAACATTAGTTTGGTCTATAAACATTTTTAAACGTTTACAAAGGGTTAAAAATATCTTAACCTCACTTTCATTTGGGATGATGACATCAGCACAGCCATTTTGAGAGAAACTGGAGAAATATTTCTGTTACTATATCTTGCTGTATCACTGTTGTTTGAAGCCATCATTATATTCTAAGTAGAGATATAAAAGTATATATTAATATCATCAAATTATATACTTCTATATATCTACTTAGAATGTAATGATGGCTTCAAACAACAGTGATACAGCAAGATATACTTACAGAAATATTTCTCCAGATTTTAAACACGTGTATAAACGTTTATAAACGTTTATGTATAAACGTCTATAAACGTTTATGCTTAACGTTTATAAACATTTATGTTTAAATGTTTATAAACGTTTATAGGCGAATGTTTAGGGACCCATCATTTTAAACCTAATCTAAACCGTTGATAGTTAGGTTTATAAATGTTTATAAACGTTTGTAATGTTTACTGGGTGTAGTAGCATCTGGCATTTTGCAAATTATACATTTCCTGAAAAAGTGCAACTCCGAGCCGCAAGATATTTTATGGAAGTAAACTCAAAAACCCTGATTCATGTGCTGACAGGACATTACGAAAGTACGAACATTCTTTGTGATTATTGAATATTATAACTGGCTTATTACAATGGACCACACCAGACTAACACATAAGGTATTTTAAAATGACTTACAAAAAATTTCTAATGAAAACTGGTATAGAGATCTCAAAACTATTTTGAATCAGATTGGTATGACAGAAAATCTCTTCACAGGCACTGAAACTGACTTGGATTCAGCAAAAGAAAAGTTATCTGTTCTAAGTGACCTTGATTGGTAAGACTCCACAGCATATAAACCTAAATTACAAACATCCACTACATATAAAGGTCACATTGGCACAGAAGAATATTAAGTTATAAATCTTACAAGGCTACAGAGACCCCTTTTGGCAAAATTACAATCTAGTACACTAATATTGGCAGTAGAAAAAGGAAATATAATAAAGAAAAAGTGCCAAATTAGTCTGACAGTGTGTTTTTTGCGATTAAATAGAAATTGAAGATGAAATCCATTTTCTTGTGCAGTGTCCAAGATATCAGACTTATAGGGATAACTTTTTCACATACATTTGCAGAAATGTTTCAAAAAATTTTATGACTAATTATGCAGTTGATAAATTTATATTTCTAATGAAATTAATGGGAAGCATACTTGTAACGCAGTCATGTAATGCAGTCATGTCCTCAAAATGCTTCCCATGTTGTGTCAAATGTCCTACCAAAATATGAATCCTGGGCTGGGATTCACAAACTGTCTTAAATCTTGGACAAAATTTTAGCTAAGACCAGTCTTCACTTTAAGACTTTTGTCTCAGCTGAGATATTATCTTAAGTTGGGATTCACAAAAAGTGCTTAGCAAAATCTTAACTATTTTCAATCCAAATTAACAAATTTTAGTGAAACAAAAATATTTTTCACTGATAAATATACCAAACATCCTCTTCAACTTTTTTAGTAAAATAATGTAAAAATAATAGTCTTTGTGTTTTATTGTGAATCAGCCATTTTTGTGACATTATTTTTACCACAAGAAGGTAGAATATGGAAATTTATGGGTAATTAAATGATGTCAATTTCTATTACAATCCACAGAAATTACTTTTATAGGAAGTATACATCCCCATAGTATATTTTTTGTTGGCATAACAAATGGTAAAATGTAAATACATGCAATGGAATATTTTAAAAATGACTTAAGTCGGCCCTGCACTGCTCTTAAAGCTAAGACAAAAATTAAGACAAAACTTTGTCTTAAACCTTTTGTGAATCTCATTTTGTCTAAGCATAAATTTTGTCTTAACTTTTTGACAAAGTTTTTAAAATTTAAGACTTTTATCTTAGACTTAAGACAAATCTTAGACTTAAGACCTTTTGTGAATCCCACCCCTGGCATATAAACCAGTTGAAGTTGTGGATACTTCCAAAAACACATGCATTGAGCCAGAAACTAGTTGAGTACTGTGTGTTGGTTTGTAGCTCATGAGGTCCAGGAAGGAACAATGTGGTCTAGGTAGTAAGGATTCATCACTGATACAGTGTCCATGCTTGACCTTGGTTTCATGATATCATAGGAATGTCTTAACAGTGACATTAGAAAAAATATATCAAGAATGAAGATGACAATATAATACAAGTTCAGACCATGACCATTCCTATCCCCAGTGGCAGGCTAAAGAACCTCAAGGACATTGATAAATGGTCATCCTTGAGCCTCTATCTTTAGTTAGGGGAATGTCAGTTACTTGTGAGTTGGGGCTGTACCTATGCAGTCGGATGAGTTAAATAGCGCTCTTAGTGCTGTAGTATATGGAGATATTGCGCTGAGTATAAATACACAATACAATACAATAGCATTACATTGTTTATCTTCAAGAGCTATATATATTTTTTGTATCGGTCTCTAATGAGGGATGTTTTACTTTTATTATCCTTTCTCTTCAATATTTTACAAGGAATCTCAACAAAAACATACAAGCATGGGGCTTGTAATATAATAAAAAAATACGTTCCATTCTGTATTCCCACTATCTTGTGAAGATACAAGACTAGTGATAATAAATTCTGTCATGTTATTTTCCATTTCCATTGTTATGCCACAACTTAACAAAACAACCAATGCTAATATACCTGTTTGTAATTCAACTATAGACAGTTTGACACTTTACAGTCAACTTACACAATGTTCTGTTTTCAATTTGATGAATTAGAGCACCAGAGTGATGACCACAGAAAATACTGAAGAAGAAACCGTCTTTATCTTATCCAGCACTGACCAGCAGAGTCATGGATCAGACAGGGTGGAAATTCACGGTGTTAAACATAAAGTCAAACCCAGCATCCAAAAAACAAGTGGATTGGAAACAAAACATAGCGAGGCTTTGGCACTGATTCCACATGATCTAGCACCTGTACATATAGAAAGCAGTCAAAAAAATAAGACTAATAAACATGAAGTTACAACTGATCCAGATCTGATGGATAGACAAAGAGAAAATCTCCTCAAGGAAGGGGGTACAAGAGATAGACAAGATGAAAGTACACACATTGCACAGGATGAAATAAGCAATGATCCATGGCCTAATAATAATAGAAGATATGAGAACAGCATGTCAGATGAGAAAATGGAAGATCTGAACAAATATAGTGATGTATCACTGCAAATAGCTGATATGATACCATCAAGAAGGTATGTGTAGGTTATTGACAAATATTAAGCAACAAGTTAAACATTACTGAACATATAAACCCATAGTATATTGACTTGATGACAGTTTAAAGATTGAAAAGATAATTTTTTTCCTAAATAAACTTATCCTCTGTGTTTCCTCAGCTAGTGTGTTGCTGACTAGGCCACAGTGGCAGATATGCAGGAATTGACTTATTTTCTGGCAGATATATTATTTTTCTTGGGACCCAAATTTTTTTTCTTATTTTACTGAACACAATGGTGAAACAATCATCAAAATAGCATCAGAAATAAGTAAAAGTTATGACAATATTAAAAAATCATGTAATCAATGTTAATTTATTTGCTGCCAAATACATAAGGTGTATTATAGTGTATTAGATGTAAATGATACACATGGATATACATGAGATACGGCAGAGACAAAAACCACACTATGGGCTTCCTCCAGACACATTCATGCCTCTAGGGGAATTGAGTAAAAACCAAGGGGGAAAACTTAATTCACTACTTTTATAGGACAAGTACCTATCCAAGAGATATACTGCAGGTAAATGTGATATAACTATAACTGTCTACATTGTGAACTCAATTTATGTGAGGTTATCATCATCTTCAACACACTGTATAGTTCATATTAGGAGCAATAGTCAATTTATAAAGAAAGCAGCAACTATTAGTTGATCAAGTCAAAGTTAGGTTTAATGTCTAGTTCAATAGCCAGGGTCATATTAGGACAGGCCTTTGGCAATGCCACTTCTGGGAGTCAGTTACCCACACAAAGGTGAAAGTCTGTGATTATTTGACAAACTTGCTGACCAGTATGCCTCCAAGGATCATTGAATGCATCCTACCTAAGCATGAATTCACACTTGCTTACACTTATGAAATACTACCACAATATGAAACAAATTGAGCCACAAACAAGCCTGGATGTAAGTTAAATAATTTCCACTTGTACTTAGTTCATGATACCTGCATTGAACAGTGTGACCTAGGCATAAACAGAGCATTAGCCTCATTGAGTACTGAACAACAATAGTGGTCTAAAATTAACAAACCATCTAACTGCAAGGTCACTGGGGGCCCCTGCTAGTTGGGTGTATATTCTGAATTGACAAATATTGCATAACCTCAGAAGTATCTGCCGGCAGAGTTACATCACTGAGCAACTGTCTAAAGTTTGAATAAAATCTGAGTTAATGTTGTCACTTTGTACATTTAGTGAAGATACTTTGGGAACACCACACGTTTCTCAACAGAGTGTCAATATTCCAGTTTTATCTGAAGAAGGAAGTCAAACTCCAGGTAAAGCCAGTTTGAATGATGTTAATATTTGAAATATAACCACCGACTGTATGCTAAGTCACACTTGGTCCATTACCAATATCCAGATGACACCCACTATTTAATTATATACCATGACAACAGCTGGTGTCTTACTGGGACAGGCCCTCAGCATTGCCACTTACAAGAGTGACTGCCCATATACAGGTGACGGCCAGAAATCAGATGCCAAACCCACTAACCCACTAGGCTATAAAGGACCTTGTGCATACCTTGAATATGAGTTTATTTCAGTCATGTACTTGATGTGTTTTGAACTGGATACAATATATATAAAGAAATAGTTATTTGTTATTTGAGTTTATATATTTCACGTGGAGAGTTATAGAGTAAAAATTAAGAATTATGATATTCGCCACAAAATATAAAATTCCATGCTAAGTGGCAGCCTCCCCCTTCTCCCACTTTAAAGTCACACAAACTGATGAAATTTATGCCCATTTTCCATCAGGGCGATGATGTGTGTTGAAGTTACACATCACAAATTGTGAACAATTTCCTATAATTCTAGGAAACAGACAGAGATTTCCTCACTGGGAAATTTTGTATCTCTTACTTGAGTTATATGGAGCCTGACACACTCCACACTTTAATTCACGTGTATCGCTAAAATATGCAGTGACTTAGCGGTGAAAAAGGGGTTTCGGTCTACTAGCACAAGCTGCAATGCCTGATATAGACACAAGCAGTGCACAAGCAGTGTCTGAGTACGAAACATGACTAACATAGCCCATTGCTGCTTAACTTCAGTGATGAGACAGGTACTCATCATGCTATGCCACAATTCATGCAAGTTTGGAGACAAAAAAAAAACAAGGTAGAAAGGAGTTTCAGTCTACTAGAGTGACCCACAAAGTCATCAGAGACACGAGTAGTGCACTGAAGCAGTCACCCATCCAAGTAACTAACGTAGCCCATTGCTGATTCACTTAGTGAAGAGACAGGTACTGATCACGCTATGCCACAATCCATAAACAAAGAAAAAATAGTGATCTCTAGAACTCGTGCTTAAAAATTTTTTTAATTTTTAAAAATAAGATATTTAAATATAATAAATCTTTTTCAGTATAGTCTGACTTGCTGAATTTTTATCTACCATGTGTATTTTTGTTGTAGAAAACCATGAAAAACCAGTTGTAAAGACTGAAGATTCCAAAACAAAAGCAGAGAAATTTGAAATAAATAAACATATTTATGAGACACTGAGAAGGTAAATTTAAAGGGGACAGTTTTCTCTCCAGGAAAAAAAATCAGATTTCACTTTTGGTATATTTAAAGATGTACTTAGCTGCAAACACAGACACAACCCACCTGACTGTTGAGATATCATAACCTATCTATTTAACATTGAAATCTCCTAATAGTATAAAAACCTTATATTCACAGCAGTGTCACACATGTTTATTAAATATTTGTCATTGCCACACATGTGTTAGGATGTGCACATAGACATCACATCTGACAGAGCAGTACCCCTCGATTCTTTGACTTCTCCACTTTAGGAGTTAACTTCATAATAGTCTTTAATATGTCATCAAAATAAGAACTTACAATTCCAAGCATTTCCCTTTTGTCTCAAGCATTATTGTTGTTAGTTATATGCCTCCAATTATTCTTAAAATATGATTTCCAATCAGTATCATGCTTCCACGTCCAAATTTTTCTCTCCCGCTCCCAAGTAGTTTCTTAGTTATGAACCGGGACCCTGGGTGCTGGATGCTAATGAATACCCAAGTACATTGAGTACAATGTACTCTGGTCCCAAATCTGGTTTTAGTTATCACTTCTCTGTATTCTAGTCATTAATGTGCACTGATTTATTTTGAGATATTTTATGAAATTTAACTGCATATATGGTCAGGTTGCAGTAAACATATGGATAAATTTTTTATAACTTATATATTAATATATTAACTGCTTTTGCCAACTTTTCATAATCGAGGCATCAGTATCTTTCAGATGATGAATTTTTACAACTGCAAACAATACACTAGAACCTCGATTATCCGGCCTTCTATTATTCGAATCTCTGGATTAACCAAACCAAAATTGTGTCTCTCTACATATAATGCACAGTCTAGCGAGAGCAATAATACAGGATTTTACACAGTCTCGTAAATGATGAATTGCAGTGCTTAATAAAACGTACCATTCACAAAAATGCCAAGCTTCTTTCATCTTTCTCACCATTGTTACAATAGGGGAAGGATTAATTCAATTACACAATCCCGCTACACAACTTCCTTTGATAATGCGCTACTCAATGAAAGTGTGTTCGATCGGGTTTTGCAATTTATAATCTCCCGGAGTAGGTTCACACAATGACCATGTGTGGAAAAGAAAAGACGTCAACAATGCATTACCAATCAAACACACGTATCACTGAAGGCGTGTTGGCTTGGGATTTTACAATAAATAATCTCCCGGAGTTTTCAAAATGTGGGACGATGCTAATCTAAAATTAAAATGTCAACAATGCAAGTACCAACTGAACACAACCAGCTCAAGTCCGCATAATATTTTAAATAAAAATAATAACATCCATGGATATGGAGCAAATAAACGACAATTGAAGGTACGCACATATTATATGTTCAAATATATTAAATTGTTCTATCAACGACCACCAACATTTATGTTTATTGCATAAAAACGACAAATCTTCAATTATCGATTATCCGACTGAATTGAATGTCTCCCATGGAGTTTGGATAATCAAGGTTCTACTGTATTTTAATACTGATACACAAAGCCAAATTAGACTCTGATATTGAAATCATATTCCAATGCCAACACCACTGCTCTAGTTGTTGAACAGCACAAACAACGTCAAGTTTCCGTGATTTTTTCTTTTTCAGAATCCCTTATGTGGATGGATATTTCTCAGATGGCGGCACAGTGGATGTTTTTGTGGACCTCACTATCAATCGTGTGAGCTGGGTACTGAGAGATTTAATGGAGAGAACTGGACAGCCAGCAGAAAAGTTCTCTGTGAAAGACACCACAGAACAATGAAACATTCAAATAGTGCTTGGTTCTTAACTGTTTACTGTGTGTATAAAGTTTAACAGATTAATACAGCTTTTCACCATGTAACTTTCTGAATGTCATTCTGCATAGGTATTACATATAAATATTTCAGCATTAATCGACAATGGTTCTATTTTTCAATATTGATATAATTGAAGGTGTCAAATTTCAATGAAGTTTTTGAACAATTTTCTGAGTAAAATTTTGTGATTTATAAACACCAAACATCAAAATTCGAAAATTACAGCTAATACATAAGCTTTTTACCCCACAGCCTTTAAGCAATACAGCCTGTGTGGGTATAGTTTTCACACATGGAATCCAGCTAGATGGTTGGGTCGATGGCAGGCAGGCAGGAAAATATTATCAGTGCTGTATCAGAGAAACCCTGACATTTATATGGCATTCATACTAGATGTACATTGCCTGTAAAGATCCTGTTAAGCTCAGTGTATCGCATATTACCCCGTAAAAAGGCTATTTATTTCGTGGATATACAACAGGTTATGTCACAAATTCTATGGGATTGATGGAAATATTTGCTTCCTCCCAGTTGCACGGATGCGTTCCTTCTGTCTTCACGTGTCCCTACTTCAGCATTACAGTCTGCACGTTAGTTCACGATGGACGAAAACGACCTCAACTCTAGCCAGATTGTGAGGTACATGGCCAGTAATAGATCGTCTTTTCAGTTTATTGCAGACAATCTCGTCTCTCACCAATGTTTCTTGAATGCCAGTTCTGCAATGCTCTGTCACACCACTGGACACAGTGTCGGCCATGTCCTTAATGCACAGGTTTCATCACAGAAGTTAAGCAGCATTGGCCACGGTTAGTGTGTGGATGGGTGACCATGTCTTCATTTTCCTCATTCCACCAACACATCCAGTCTTCATAGCAGCCTCATTTGCTTTCATGGTAGTACAGCTTAATGCACAGGTTTCATCACAGAAGTTAAGCAGCATTGGCCATGGTTAGTGTGTCGATGGGTGACCATTTTTCCATCTCCTCATTAACAGATTGAATAGGTGCAGCCTTCTTGTCTTCAAATCTGTTTGGAAAGGAAAAGAAGATAGGTTTTTTTCACTTTATCAGGATCACAGGGATGACCTTTGAAATTGCAATTATAACAGTTCCTGGATACAGCTTTCTGCCATTTTAAAGGTATGGTTACAGAAGGTTTGTCATCCTGGAGTTACACACATTCCACAGTGGGGTTAACGGATGGTTCAGTGATAATCAAATTGTCAAGTAGATCCACATTTTGAAGTTTTTCTTGAACAAGCAAAACAACCTTTGTGAATTATAGGGGCTGGTTTTCCTCAAATGCTACATAAAGGACTATAACTCCAGTAAGAATGTGTATAAGCCTGGGATTTTTAACAGCATTTTTCTTGTTGCAAGACCAGGTTATTGAGGGCTGGTTAAAGCTTTAGTGTATGTTACTAGCTTATCACCATGCAGTTCTTTCAGAGTGGTAGAAATGTGCAGTAATACCATTTGTAAAGGGGATTGGTAGTTGTAATAGACTTATGAGATGGCCACTTACATATCCTGTCAACGAGATATAAAATCTTCTGTGGCAGGTCATATCGGGGCAAGTTCCTTCTCTTCAGTTTGCTACAGCTCTTCATTTGTCATCAAGTATATGGAACTTCTGGTTATTCCAAGTCCATCACAGTAGATTATCTGGGTGTACTGGGAAGAGGTGATCATGTTGGGTGGTTAACTTGCAAAAGAATTAACCCCAATACAGCATTGCTGTTGGGTCCTTAATGCAAAAAAGAGGGTACCCTATTAAAAGATTGAGAGTCTACAAACTTTTTGGTAGTAACTCTTATGACCCTATCCTGTATTCCTAAAATAGTTCTAATGGACAGTTTACACGGGACAGTTGGATTTTTCCATCAGATTCCACATAATTCTAACCCTAATATGTGTATTCTGGACAAGGGGTTTCCATGTTTTTACTTATTTCTCATGTAATTCAGTATTTTTACATGCTGAAATACATTTTCTTTCATGTTTCAATGTTTCTGCAATTGAATTCTGGTGTTAAGCTTTACAGTCTGCCTAGGAGAGATTAAGCTCTATAAAGTACAGATTCTGATTGTGGAATCATAAGCTTCAAACTGGGATATGTCTTGTTTTGCTGTTGAAGATAGATTATTTCTCAGTTTTTCACTTCTTAGCCTTAGTTTGTGGTGAAGGAGAAGTTCAGTATTTATGTACAGAAGTTAAAAATTGGAATCCATTTAAACTTTTTTAACTTGGTTGATTACAGATAAGCCATCTTGTGGATCATCTTATCAGTTTAAGAATCATTAGAATATCTTCTTAGATTCTTCTTAATGTATTACATACATTTTCTGGAAACTAGTGCTTGGTTTCAGTCTTTGAAGTATTAAACTTTGTCAAAGACTTTTGTCAAAGATGTATACTTTTATTATGAGAGATTAGGAGTATACATTCGCAAAAGGGGCTACTTTGTTGGCTTGTGTTTTCAGCTAAGCATGTTGTGTTATGGTAAAGTAGCTACAGTCATTATGGCTACTTTATCTCTTACTACTTCATTATAGCCCACAACTCCTCAGAAGGATTGGAATTTTAAGTTTCTGGCAAGTCATTACTTAGTTACTTTTGTCTAGTTAACTAAGATTTTTGATTCACTTAGTCTAGTACTTTTCTCACAAGAAGGTTTGGTAGGGGTACTGTGACTTTGGATGGGGATTGTTGTCTGACAAGATATAACTTACATAGGTTATACTTTGTTTAGATAACTAAGATGATTTATGTATCATTTGGTCTAGTACTTTATCCTTTACAATTATTTTGGATATTGGTACTTTGGCTTATTGGTTTCTGCCTACTCTTGGTGTGTCAAAAATTTAAACCCACCACCAGTATGGTTGTAATCAAGCACTAGTGAGGATAAGGTAAGGGTATTTTACGCAATAAAATGTAAAAATTTTATTGTAATTTAACTTTTTGTAAGTTAAATACTTACCTTATCCTCACTAGATTCGGATTCCCGCCCAGCCATCCCCACATATAAATTTTTGATTTGGTACTCCCAAATTAAAATATGAACTATAAACGGAAACTACGGCCGCGGCACATGCGCAGTCCACACCTGCGCAGGGTACCAACAAGAATATTTCTTTTTAAAATATTCGAGTTGGTTGTGGATATTTGCTCTCGCCAGCGTATAGCACTAGTGAGGATAAGGTAAGTATTTAACTTATAAAAAGTTAAATTACAATAAAATTTTTACAATTTGGTACAGACTTTACTTTTGAACCCAGCATAGTTACCTTGACCTTTAAAATCTTGTCCAGCCTATTCTCAGAAACTGCAAGGTTAAGGGAAGTTACTACGTGGTAGGGGTACTAGTCCAGAGGGGTACAGGTGTGACCTTTATTTCAGCAATGACCTTGGTGTAATGTCCTTGGCTTTTAAAACCTTATGGAAAGTTGTTAATTGGTAGTTACATTTGCTGGAGGGTATGGGTATCATAGTTTGACCTTTGACCTTGACTCCGCTACTATATTTTCTACTGTCACATTCGAGACATTATTTTTTTTATATCTCCTATATTATAAAGTTATATAGATTGCTGAAATAATTATTATTATTGTATCCTTTTATCTAACTGTGCTTTGACCATTGTCAGTTTTACTTCAATTGATAATAGATCCATTGATGAATTTTACAGCTTCATAACTTTTAGTTTACAAATGGATGCTGTCATCTGGCTATGAGTTTGTCATTTTGATACTTGTGTTTACATACAATTCCTCTTGCTAAATTGTTATTTTTCTTGTACTTTTATGTTACTAACACTGTCTGTTCTAAAAGTCTAATTATTTTCGTACTTTTTCGCCACTACTTGGCCCACTACCATATCTCATGGTGTCTAATGATATTTCTCAAGGCTGTGGGGTATGAGCATCTCAGATGCTATTGTATGAGATATGTATCGTGATATTTCAAAGCTTAATTGTAATGCTTTATTAAACTTACGATTTTTCTGATATTTTCATGCAAAATACATTGTCAAATTGAAAGCATGAATTTAGTTCAAACGTGATGTATTTTACAACAGAAAATGACATTTCACAAACCAAAAGTAAATTTGATGTCGATATTGAAAATGTATTTCAATACAAACACCAGTATGTCACACTGTGTACCTGGACTGGAGTGATCCTCATGCTCCTGTTATGGACAATGCTTAGATGTTAGTGTTTGTGTTGTTGATTACGTCAGGCTCCCCATTTTGTTATGTAGGTGTTTTAGCAATTTAATGTTTGAATAGTGCTTTAATACACAAATCACATTATCTCTGTTTGCCTTCTTCTTATTGGGTTGTCAGGGTTCCTCTGAGGGGACTGAGGTATGTCATGGCACTGTTATATTGTACTCAAAATAATGGTGAATATCAATATCAAAATCAGACAAATAATAAGGATGTTATGATGATACAAACATCTGTATTGACTATGTTACTGTCTGGCTTTTACAAATCAGCACAGGCTCTCAAACTGGAACAAAAAAGTACTTGAGAAATGCATATTTAAATTAATTACATAGGTGGCAGAAGTAATATATGTTACAGTAATAAAAATTAACATACGTTAATCAGTATTTACATACAGGCCAAATACACTTTTGTAAAAAAAAATGTACTGCAGTTCATATTTGTCACATTACACCGTACAGTTCAATTAACTATATTTCAATATGTTTTCACACATTATAAGATCAATGATATACCAACATAGCATTAATTCTATAATAAACACCTTCCTCTCTAATGATTCTGCCACCCCTCACAGTTTTAATGAGAGCACTTGGAGAGTGCCTACCTCCGCCAAGGCACGTAATAACTAAAAGGGAAAAGTTCAGATTATTTGTTTTGTATCCAAATGGTAATGAATATCACTCTCAAAATTTAATCAGATATAAGCTGGACTAAGACCCAGTTTCTGATTTTTTTTCCAATGAGATCCAACTAATAGTATTTGTGTAATCCTGCTAACAAACAAAGAAACAGACAAATGGACGGGCAAACTGTCATGAAAATAATACCTCCTTCGTAGAGAGGTAACAATAAGTTTCAGTATTGTATTGTGTATTATACTCAGTACAATATCTCCATGTACTACAGGACTCAAAGCACTTTTTGACCCATCCAACTGTACAAGTACAGCCCCAACTCTCAAGTTACTGACATTCCACTAACTGAAAGACAGAAGCTCCAGGATGACCATGTATCAATGTCTCTGAGGTTCTTTAGCCTGCCACTGGGTATAGGACCCAATGACAGAGTACATCCATTTTAAGTGGTAATCCGAGCCACTATGTATCTGCCTGTACCTGGGTTTGAACCCATGTGCTCTATCTTCCTAGGTAAGTGTGTTACTCACCAGGCCACAGTGGGTCTTAACTTAAGACAAATTGAGGTGAGTTATGAAATAACCTATAAACTTTAGTTTTTTTCAGTCTGGAGCCGTACCCACTTATACCCTTAAAAGTTTGCAATAAAAAACCTTGAATATTAAGTTTGTCACCTCTGTTTGTTAAGGGTTACACACACAGGAATTAAGTCCACAAAAAGGAACTAAAAAGAGAAAGTAGCATCAGAGATGCCCGTGCCACACAGCTTGGGGAAATGGTGTTGGAAACCATGAGGTATAGGAGAAGTGAAAAAATGTTGGTTATATATGGTTGGAGAAATAACATTGCAGAAAGAGAAAATGTCTGTAAAATACAAAGTAACACAATTAAATAGTATGGTTACATCATGACAACCAGCTGCAGCAACACAAATGTCTTTATGATAGGAGACATATGTCTCAAATGTGGTAGGATAAAATACTCTGGCAGATTCAAGGTTAAAGGTCACACTATGACACTGCACACCTACAAACAATATACCTACCAAGTAATAGTGCCATACAACTTGTGGTTTCTGAGATATAGCTTCAGTATGTGACATTTGCCATTTTCTAAGATTACCAGTCATCATTATTCTCCAAATCTTTAAGTCTTCAGGATCATGGAGACATCATCATCGTTCGGAATCCTGCTCAAAGTATGTCACTCAATTCAAAGTATACTTTGGTTGCCAGTTAGACAGTAAACTTAGTGCATCAGTTAAATGATACAAATCCAAATGCAGATATTTTCATGTACTGAGCAACGATATTTTGATATTTACAGTTGAGACAAATGTCAAAGAACCCGACAATATATCTACCAAACAGAATGCCATGTACAGGGGTAAGGTTGTGTATATAAACTGCATATAAATACTGGAAATTCTGTCATAAAAACCCCTCTCTAATTCTTGCCCTCAAACACGCAATTGTGAAATAAACAAAAAAAAAAAAAATTCTTTTTTTTTTCATCTGGATCTAATATAGTATATCAAAATTTTAATGAAACAGAAATAAAAATTTAATTACTTACATTTTTAACAGCAGATTTACACATTTAAGAGTGTGCTCTTAAAACATTTTGCAATATTTATTTTGTCAACCATATTTAAATGTTACAAAAACAGGAATTATTATGGTCGAGGATCTAGTTTTCGTGCTTAAGCACTTGTTTTCGTGTTTTTACAACATGCTCAGTCAATATAAAATGAAATTGTTTTCAAATAAAAACTATTAAACTCTGCTATAATTTGTCTTTAAAATGATATATTTACCATTTCTGTTGTTGAATCAGGTACTTGGATATCACTTATCAAATCTCTTATCAGTCTTTATTTTGGTTTCAAACAAAAGTTTTCTTGCCAATACTTTTTTAACAATACAAATATGAATTTTTTGTTCAACTTTAATTGCTTATAAATCTTATATGATTACTTATATATTTAATTAAGTAATACGATTACTAGTGCAGCTTACATAATTCCCCAAAAAACAATACAGACAGAAAATTGCTTAAAACCCATTGTTTAAACTATTCTAATAAAGCCCACCCTCCACCCCAATTTGAAAAATTGTATAGCACTGGGGCATTTATTACAGAACCTACAGTAAGTTCCTGTTATAAAATCTCAAGACACAAAAATGTGATTTCTACTTATACCCCAGTTCCACTGTCATGAATTTCTTTCCCAGCCTGCCCTTAAGTGTGTATTCAGGAGCAAACTCGCACCACTTTCACTTGCAAAGAGTGGAATCTCGGCAGACCATGGTAATTACCTTTTCATGTTTTAAACATGTTCAAAACCATGTGTGTGTGAGCATTTCTGCCCGTATTAGCCAGGACTGGTCTTTCTGGTTGTAAGCATCCTACAACTTATCTTTGTGATGGTTTATGACTAATTGTACATATTGTAATGTTTGATGCCATTGGAGCCTGTTGTGGGAGAAGAGATTATTGATTGGTTCTGCTGGGAGCTGACTTAATGAATTACACACAGAAATAAACACGAGTCTAGCTTTTTAACCAGCTGAGCTAAAGGGGAATCCCTGGAAGCTCAGGTGTTGACAAAACTGATAGAGTGAAGATATCACAAGACAAATAATCTTTTCAAAACTGCTTTTAAAATGGCAAAAGTGCACCCTCTGTATAAACCAGAAATGTCAGGTAACAGAATACATTTCCATGGAAACATTACACGCTGAAGATGGGATATTTGTTTCTACAAAACAGGGATTCTACTGAACAGAGTTTCTTCATAAATACACAATTAAAAAAAAATTATATTTCACATACATTTTCATATCAATATTTCATACATTTCATAGATATACATGTGTATTTCAATGTTCTATATGTTCAATTGACATGTATATTTCTGTCATTTGATATTAAATGTCTGCTATTTACCTTATGAGATACTAATTAATTGTATGGATAATTGGATATTTAATCAAACATGTACGCATCTCTATATTCATTATAAGAGTTGTTCGGAAAAATGTTACCCATGTGGATAATTTGACATTGAGGCATTTATTTAGCTGGTGAAGACGTAAAACCCCAACTTTGACTTTTAAGGTAGTTACACCCATAACAAAACACAAGACTTAAAAACCACTTCATCATATTATAAGTGTGGCATCTTTTGAAAAGAAGTGGTTTGTAACTCGAGTTTGACATTGGCTTGAGAAATGTCATCTGTCACTAACTGGCCTTCTGTGACAGTTAAAATGTGTGACATAGTTATTTTGAAGTAATGTATGTTTGTCTCATCACCTCTTATGAATTTAATCATTTAACTTATTATATATAATTTTATGATTTGTAAAAACTTTATTTAAATCATGATATATATATTTATTAGGAAAAACTTTATTTTATAATTTAAACAAAGTACATTTTTTCATTTGAAAAAGATTTTGGGGGAGAGTGCAATAAGAAAATGTGATTATCACTGTTTTTCAAACATTTCAAAAGAGCAAAGGAAATGGTATATTTTCTGTATTTTACAGTTTACTGTAGTTCTACAGTTTAGGAAAGGCTACGTATATTCCCATTCAAATTCTATCCCGCTGAGCAGCCCATTTACAAGCCTGAATGTCAGTCAAATAAAATCACATTTTAATGAGTTTAAAATTTTAGACATAGTGATAACTTATATTCCAGAATACTACACCTTACAACCTTGATCTGATTTTATTCATACGTCACCTGTGTATGGAACAGTTCCCACAAGGAAAAGTCCCCATCAATTTCTATACTATATATTTGATTAGATAAGACTAATCAAGCCACCCCGTGGTTTTTACTTGGCTTTCGCTCATGTGGTTGTGGATTTGAATCCAGCAGATATTAATCCAGGCATATCAGAAATATTGGTGGTCTGCTCCAATGAAATACTCGATCTGATAAAAAAAGGAGCTACACCCTCAACTATAACGGTTTGGAACATGAAATGCTGCAAATTAAACATACAGTGCATGATAACACATAAACCCTTGCAGTGGATAGATCCAAAAAATCACTACAGCAATTCTGTATTTACAAACCAGTTACAGCTCCGGATCATGTTTGAGCCCAGTAACAAAACAATAACCACCAACAAAGACATCTGCATCCTAACAACTGTGCATGTTTTGAATAACAGAAAATTCAAATAATCTCATTATTTCAAATTTGTGATATCGTATAACAAAAGTTTTCAGCTGCTTTTGCGTTATCAACAATATTTCTAGAGAAGAGCATTAATCATCATACTGTGAAGGTTTAATAAATTAAATGTAACTGTAGCAGTTTAATTTGTAGTTGTGACAATCTTTGAAACACTTATTATTTAATCAATGTTAATAATGGCTCAAAACTGGCTATGAAACCAGACAGGTATTTTTCTCGCCAACACATTTGTGAAAGGGCATTTTTCTAGATGGGCTAATAGAACCCTCTTCACAATGTACACTTTTTCCAGTAATTTAGCGTAATGGTACAATCCTGACGGGCTCTTTTCCTGATAATTTTTTCCCACTGGGCTCCTTTCCACAGAATTTATCTGAAGGAAACTTTTCCAACAGCACACTTTTCCTTATGGGCACAGTTTCAGATATGATTTAGTGGAAGGAAACTTTTCTCCAGAGAATTTTTTTTTTCTTGAGCAATTTTCATCACAGGAATTTGTCACTTTTCCAGCATATTTAGTGAGAACACTGTGAAGTAGTTCTTATATTTACGATGTTAAAATGTTGAACTGAGCAGCTGAATATGGATTTTATGTGACAATGTTCATGAGGAGGTAAGCTTTTATTTTAAAAATTATTTTCGTTGTATAATATTTATTATTTATTTTTTACCCGAGACCCACAATGTGATCAATTAATTCATGTTTGCCAAAGTAACTATAATTGTATAACTTCTGTTTTAAAACGATCAGATAAATGAAGCGCTTAAATAATAGGTTTAAATGGAATTAGGAGGGTGTTGGAGGTTGGATAATTGAAAATCCAAAAATACAGGTTTTACTATTTTTGTATTCTGTGTACCCTTGTTCACCTTTCATAATCAATCATACCACTGAGCCAATGCTATGACCTATCCCGTCTAAAGCAAAAGGCACAAAAATGAAAAAAAGATGTACGAATTGAAAATTTTTGGTACCATCATAAGAAACTGGACTTAATACTTGCTCTCAGTCATCGTAATTCTTTAAGATCGCTTAAAACATGAAGTCCTGAAATTTGCTCTTGGGAAGCAGAGTAAATAAATCAGCATGTCCCTACAAATAATCTTCTTTAAGGTTAAAATTACTCAGTTATGCTCAAGACTGCACATTAACCTGGACAGTTGGGTCGGAAACTCGCAACAGTAGAACATGGGTATTACAGTGATGTATTTCTGTATTGTGTACATATACCGTAAATTTCCAAAATAATGCCCAGGTTCAAATAAACGCCTAATTCAAATTAACGCCTGGTACCAAGCACACTGTTTACAATTTATTACACTGTTTTTGTATTTCAAAAGAACGCCTGGTTCAGTGATACATTTCTGTATTCTGTACATATACCGTAGTTTTTGTAATAAACGCCCCGGGGCGATGCATTTTTCCAAAGGGGGGGCGACTATTACAGATAAATAAAATCATATCTCGAGTCCAGTGGCAATGGGCGATAATGAACACTTGCTGCCTTGATCTCGCTTGCTGGCATGTATAATGGCGAGACAGCTTAAAATATTTAAAACAAACCTTAAATCTGAAGAAATTATGTAGTTTTATCTCCTATTATTGCAGATTTCAATGCGTCTGTGACCAAAACTACCATGTTTTGTTTTTATTTTCTTTATATCTCGTAAGCGATATTCGCTTGGGAAGTACTAAAATGCACCATTTTTCGGAATCCCGGAATCGCAAAAGTGTTGGCTGTTGAGAGGGATGTAAAACCCCGAAATATGAACTTTGCAAAGGTAGAGAAGGGGGGGGGGGGGGGATTAATAGGGAGGGGGCGTTTATTACAAAAAATACGGTATTCACTTGTTCTTGACAAAATGCATACCAACCCTGTGGTGGGGTTTTATATAACTTTTAATATGTAAACAATGATCCGTGTGAGTATTTATTAATTTTTTTTCCTCATACCTTAAGCATATACAATATTTAACTCAGGCAAGGAGGTTCTTTAGCAGCACTCATTTGTTTGGTTGTCTGTTTATTTACAAAATAACTTGAAAAGATCTGGACAAATTCTGATGAAATTTTCATGACATGTTGACAATGATATACACAACAGACGATTCTATTTTTGCAGTGATCTGAATCACCATCTGACTTCAATAATATTTTATAGAGGATTTTTTATCATTGCACATTAGAAAATCAAGCAATATTGGAGATGCTAGGCCCTAGCAGAGATATACACTCTTCCAGTACTCTGGTGCATTATAATCTATAGCATATTATATTATTAAAATTATTCATATATACAAAATCCCCCATAATACTGGTGTGTGTGTTAAACCTCTAAAAATATTTTTTTAAGATTTTGTTCTACTTTTCAGAATAAAGAAACTTTCTAAGTCTGTGCTGGGCTGTTTTCTGGGAGGACTTGCAGTGATGGTCATCATACGGCATTTGCAACTACAGACAAGTTTTTCTGATTATGGTACAGTTCAATATATAATTAGTATGGCTGAAAAAAAATAAACAAAAAATCACTATTCAAATATGTGGTCAAAGTACTTGGTGAACGGATATTCAAATATCTGGAATATGATTTAAGCTTTCATTACACAGCAACCACTATTTTGTTTCACAAACCATATATTTTACTGTAAAGAAAAGGTTCTGTATTAAAACTGTTTATAAATCTATCAACTTGTTACTTTAATACTTTCAGAGACTTCCTATAAGTAATACATCATGTTTTCAACACTTTAAAAAAGTCTCTGAAACTGAATATTTATATAAAATGTCTAAGTATTCAATGACATATTGTTTCCAATAAAGCCTAACAAGCAACATTTTCAAAATCTATCATATCATTAATTCATTCAAACTCACAAACAACTTTTTGAATTTTTCTCCCATCAACATTGGAAATTGCAACAGATGCTGTGTTAGAAGAAAATGCTGAGTCAGCAAGAAAGTTTGACCAGACACTGGTGGTATATGTTCAGGATGACCTTCTTTATGAAACAGACACAGATGACACAACCAGGTCCATCACACAGATGTATCTGCAGAAGCCGTCCAACTCAGGGAACCAAAACCTTGACCATACAGATCACATGGAGGGACTGAAAGAATGGAATCCATACATTTCAGTGGATTCCTTTACAGGTACAAATCATATACTGAAACTGTATTATGTCAAACTGGTTTTAAAGTACAAATAGTAACCACTTCTGTTTGGGTATTTTCCATGGTTCCAACTCAGGGAACCAAAACCTTGACCATACAGATCACATGGAGGGACTGAAAGAATGGAATCCATACATTTCAGTGGATTCCTTTACAGGTACAAATCATATACTGAAACTGTATTATGTCAAACTGGTTTTAAAGTACAAATAGTAACCACTTCTGTTTGGGTATTTTCCATGGAAAGGGAAAGTCAGTAGTAAGTTGTGAAGACAGCACTGGTTATTTCCTGCACAATATCATACTAAAAAATATACTTTAATTTGTCTGTACAAAATTGGGCAACTCCAATATCCAGGGACATATGCAGAGGCCAGCAACTTGGACAAAATGCAAGAATTAAAGATAAGAAATAATCTAAGCTAAGGTGAGGTATGCTTTTGCAAAGAGATAAGATTTCAACTTCTTTCTAAATCAGAAAAGAGAATTGGCAGTGTGAACATCATCAGGCAGATCATTCCAAATGTCCGTAGCATCACAACCAAAGTTAATACCAAATTACTTGCAGCCTTTTTGACTGCCCTTCTTTACAAACACTGATAGTATTTGCTGAAGCCCAAAATATACAATGTGGTAAAATCACTTCTGACTCACACCCTCAGAGTATCTAAAAATAAAACATTGTACACCTGGGGCCATATTCACAAAAGGAATCAAGCTCAATTTGAGCCAAAAATCAGCTCATATGGCAATTGTATAAACAATTGTAAACTTGAGATGATTTTTGGCTCAACTTGAGCTTGATCCCTTTGTGAATACCAGCCCTGTGCTTACATCTGCTTAACCTTTAAGATAGATATTGTACTGTTGCATACCTGTGTGCATTAATATTCATGACTGACTGTAACAATACATATATATTTATTACACCACAATAAATGTAACAGATATACATTTTACATTTAGACATAATACAGGTATATAATAATTAGTGCAGTAACGATCAGCTCGACTTGGTCATTGTCAGTCATGATAGGGTCAAAGATCAAACTACAAAAATTCGTCTTTTATTCGTCTATAAGTTCCGACGCGTCAAATTTAGTACTTCTTGACGACTTACAGCACTAATAATAAAGATACTAGTTGCCGATCTCTACGTGCAAAAATGTTTATCAATATCACCATCTGATGTATCCCTACAAACGAACACTGCAAATATTTGAAATAAGCCCCAAATCTAAAGAAAGCGTGTACTCTTATCTCCCATTTTTGTAGTTTCAATGTGTTTTCGATCATATCTGTCATGTTTTGTTTTGATAAATTCTGTTTCCTGTTAATAGTCGGGAATATGCTAGAACAAAACTTTTTTGGAATCACAGATTTAGACTCTTTAGTAGACAATATTACACCCTCAATATCAAATGATATAGAAAGATTTCTGCATTCAATATTGATATCACACAAAGAATGTACCCACTAAAAGATACCATAAGTTTAAATAGTCCTTTATTGCCAGAATTCCATACAATTTCTGTTAGAGCTTGTTTTTTATGTAAAACATACCCACATGATTATTCTATGATACAAACTGCAGTATTGTTCAGGGAACCACAGCAAAGATGACACAGTGAAATTCAACATTGTCCACTGGATCAGTGTTTGGACCAACTGCGCAGATTATTTCTCGGCCAGTGTCAAACAGAGAATGGTCTATCCTTATTACCATGGCAACTGTAACCAGGATACCAAAGCACCTGCCATTTCCCTGGCAACACAGATGGATACTTCCAGTACATACTGGGAGAAACTGGAACAAACTGCCCAAAACTGGAATGGACCAGTTTCTGTTGCCCTGTATGCAACACTGGATGACCTCTCACAGATGACAGAATTAAAGAAACTTTTAGAAGAACAATTTACGAAATTCAACCTCCACAAGTACTTGGTCTGTGTTCATTTGTTATTGGAGAGGAAACAAGAAACGGTAAGATTATTACAAAGCTATCAACTTAAATAAGTTTAAAAGTGGCCTTATTTATTATATATATTGACACTGGGTACTTTTATTGACGTGGTGTCAAGGGGATGGTAAACTCTCATCATTCTACAGGTTGGTTCACCTGCCATGTTCATAAATCTGTAAAACAATTTGGTTACACTTAAACTTTGAGATCACCCATTAAATGAGCTGCCCTGTAAGATTTGTTCATCCTCCTGCATTGCCTCCTTCAGAAAAAAAAACTTTTAAAGTTTTTACCTTTTCCCTGTGACTTATTCACCTTAGGCCTTTATTTACCTTTTATCTCTATGGTGCTGACTTTTTGTTTGCCCCTTGATATTGAAAATTGGATGGCCTTCTAGTCTGTCATGATTTAGAGTCTGCTTTGCTTTAATTCACGAATTTAGTCTTCTAAAGTACAATTTTAAGGTATTTGTGTCAATGAATGTCTTTCTGTAGGATTTTGTATTGTTCTCTGGATGTGATAGCCAAGGGGGTACCGTATTTATTTGTATAAACGCCCCGGGATGCATTTTTCAAAAGGAGGGTGGGAGGGGGCTACTATAATAGATAAAAAACTCAACTCTCAAGTCCGGTGACAATGGACGATAATGGACACTTACAGCCTTGATCTTGCTTGCCAGCATGTATAATGGCGAGAGAGCTTAAAATAATAGAAACCAAATCTGCCATGATTTGTTGTGATCTTCTTTACTTCTCGTAAGCGATATGCGATTGGGGAAGTACTAAAACACATCTTTTTTTTGGAATCCAGGAATCGTAAAGGTGTTAGCTGTTGAGAGGGATGTAAAATCCCAAAATGTAAACTTTGCAAAGTTAGACAGGAGGGGGGGGGGGACTAATAGGGAGGGGGCACTCTCTAAATAGTGTAACTATGTTAACTAGAGGATCGCTCGCAAAAAAAAAGATAATGTTTTTCAATAGCAAAAACAAAGCGTCCCGAAAAGGATATAAACGTGAGTACTAAAGTATTAAGAAAATGCTTCGTTTCTAGCCTTATACTGTTGTGGCAACCAAAGTCAGCGCAGTCTGCTCTATCTAGCACGGTTTTCAAGATATAAGCATTTTTGTGTTTTGCAAAAAATTAAAAAATGCAAAATGTCCGCTATATTTGGCGAGACAAAAACATTTTGAAAATTGGCATGGCTACTCTGAGATACCCAGCAGGTCAAAAATTTTGTTGAGTTCGCTCCATATAGCACGGTTTTCGAGATATAAGCATTTTTGTGTTTTGCAAAAACTTTGAAAATTCAAAATGGCTACCATTTTTGGGGAGACAAAAATTTTTGTCAAGACCACTGCCGCGGTGTGTATCTCCCGCCGAGCATTAAAGCAGAAGAAATAGCTTTTCCGAGATATTCACAATTTTTCATTTTCGTGTGTGAAAGCTCTTCCAAAAGTAGGTGAATGAGTTGAGAAAAATTGGCTATCTGCAATACTATTAAGAGATAATTCACATTTACTCATTTTGAGTAGGTGAATAATTATCTATGGGTCTGAAACTTCACCAAGTGAAAGCTCTCCCAAAAGTAGGTGAATGAGTTATTTGAGAAAAATTGGCTATCTGCAATACTTTTAGAAATAATTCGCATTTACTCATTTTGAGTAGGTGAGTAATTAGCTATGGGTCTGAAACTTCACCATGTGAAAGCTCTCTTACAAGTAGATGAATGAGTATTTGATAAAAATTGGGTATCCGCAATACTTTTACAGATAATTAGCATTTACTCATTTTGAGTAGGTGAATAAATAGCTATGGGTCTGAAACTTCACAGAGTGAAAGCTCTTCCAAAAGTAGGTGAATGAGTTATTTGAGAAAAATTGGCTATCTGCAATACTTTTAGAGATAATTCGCATTTACTCATTTTGAGTAGGTGAGTAATTAGCTATGGGTCTGAAACTTCACCAAGTGAAAGCTCTCCCAAAAGTAGGTGAATGATTTATTTGAGAAAAATTGGCCATCTGCAATACTTTTAGAGATAATTCGCATTTACTCATTTTGAGTAGGTGAGTAATTAGCTATGGGTCTGAAACTTCACCAAGTGAAAGCTCTTCCAAAAGTAGGTGAATAAGTTATTCGAGAAAAATTGGCTATCTGCAATACTTTTAGAGATAATTCGCATTTACTCATTTTGAGTAGGTGAGTAATTAGCTATGGGTCTGAAACTTCACCATGTGAAACCTCTCCCACAAGTAGATGAATGAGTTATTTGATAAAAATTGGGTATCCGCAATACTTTTACAGATAATTAGCATTTACTCATTTTGAGTAGGTAAATAATTAGCTATGGGTCTGAAACTTCACCATGTGAAAGCTCTCCCAAAAGTAGGTGAATGAGTTATTTGAGAAAAATTGGCTATCTCCAATACTTTTAGAGATAATTCGCATTTACTCATTTTGAGTAGGTGAGTAATTAGCTATGGGTCTGAAACTTCACCATGTGAAAGCTCTCCCAAAAGTATATGAAAGAGTTATTTGATAAAAATTGGGTATCCGCAATAGTTTTTGAGATAATTAGCATTTACTCATTTTGAGTAGGTGAGTAATTAGCTACGGGTCTGAAACTTCACCAAGTGAAAGCTCTTCCAAAAGTAGGTGAATGAGTTATTTGAGAAAAATTGGCTATCTGCAATACTTTTAGAGGTAATTCGCATTTACTCATTTTGAGTAGGTGAGCAATTAGCTATGGGTCTGAAACTTCACCAAGTGAAAGCTTTCGTCAAAAATTTCATCAAAATCGCTCTATGTAGCACGGTTTTCGAAATATTAGCATTTTTGTGTTTTGCAATTTTTGAGCAAAAATTCGAAAATTCAAAATGGCCGCCATTTTTGGTAAGACAAAATTTTTTTGAAAATTGGCATGGCTACTCTGCAGAGATACCCTGTGGGTCAAAAATTTCGTCGAAATCGCTCTATCTAGCACAGTTTTCGAGATATAAGCATTTTTATGTTTTGCAATTTTGCGAAAAATTCGAAAATTCAAAATGGCCGCCATTTTTTGCGAGAAATTTTTTTTTTTGAAAATTGGCATGGCTACTCTGCAGAGATACCCTGTGGGTCAAAAATTTCGTCGAAATCGCTCTATCTAGCAGGGTTTTCGAGATATAAGCATTTTTGTGTTTTGCAATTTTTGCAAAAATTTCGAAAATTTGAAAATGGCCGCCATTTTGGGCAAGACAAAATTTTTTTGAAAATTGGGAAAACTACTCCGCGGAAATACCCTGTGGGTCAAAAATTTCGTCGAAATCGCTCTATCTAGCACGGTTTTCGAGATATTAGCATTTTTGTGTTTTCCTTATTTGGAAAATTAGTAATGATTAATTAATCATTAATTACTCAGCCATTTCTTAACCAATCAATGCCAAAATCTAATGATTTCCAGATTTCAATAGAATGAATGTATTTGCCAAATTTCAGAGTTAAAGGAAAATGAAACGCATTATGTGCTTTTCCTGCTGGAATATGGACCCACATATCAATTAAGAAATTTTTCTGCGGGAATTTTGGACCCACTGTTGATAATTACGTTGGTCTGTCTTTCTGTGCAGATAATATAATAATATATAACAGAAACATTTGTATAACACCAAACTGATGAGGAATTGAGGATCCTCATGCACTGGAATCCAAAAAGGGTCAGTCCAAAAGAAATCAATTAAAGTTGTACCCAGTAAGATAACTCGAAATATAATATTGAATATTATATTGGATCTGGCCATCATCTGGGTCGTATTTTAACACAAGGTTGACTCTAATGGTGGTTGGGTCCTCCTCAAAAATGGTCGGGATCTGGACATTGAATCCAGCATTGCTTTTGTGGGCCCTACTTGTGGGAGTTGTGGGGGAGGGTTTGTGCTTTCATCGGCACTGCTTGTTACTTTCATACCGTGTACTTTGCATCAAAGCTTCAATTTAATTATCCGGGGTTTAATGTCACTTTCAACACAGTATAGGTCATATCACAATGGGTAGTTTTATGGGCAGAGGAAACTGGTACATATAGATGGTCAAGGTTCTGTACTGTAAACTGCCGATCAACAGTAAAAAACTATTATCTTTCCCACATAGAATTTGGGGTTTGAACCGCCGACCTCAGAGGTGGGAGGCGAGTGTGTTACAACTGTGCCACCCATGGCCCCGACAAGACATCTTCTTAATCAAATAATATACACTGCCTTACTCCACAGTGACAGCTATCTACCATTCTGGTATAGTTTATGCAGTACCTTGAGAACAACATTTGCCCATAATACCTGACATCAAAATACATGACTGATTTGTTTGTTTGTAGGAGAACTTCCTGTACCCTATCAACAGTCTGAGGAATGTAGCAGTGAAGTACACACACACTAAGTATGTCTTCTACACTGAGGCAGATTTCATACCCATGTCTGGACTGGCTGAATATGCATACCATACAGCAATGTCCTTGAATGTCAGTAAACTGGTAAGGACTTCTGCGAAACGTCGTTTATTATTGGTCTTTATCTTGACACACAGTAGTATTGCACTTTTTGTTTGTTATTAGTAGAAATAACATGAACCAGAAGCCAGTCCATTCCACATTCCAGTCTAAACAGTTTTAATGTCATACTTAAGCCTGTTTGTTCATCTTTGTTGTGCATAACTATTAACAGAACTTACAGAAGCTATATGGTCTTGAAACAGAAGTGTTGTTTGTTATATACACAACTTTGTGGAACAAGAAAAGTCCACCAAAACATTATTAGTCCACATACATTAAACTCAAATGTTAATAGAGCTAAAAAAGACTGCAGTTTTTGTAATAGACTGGAAATAGGTACAACAATCATACAGTCAGGTTCACTTTCTCTATCAGAGTTACCACGTTTCTGTTCAAGTTAAGTTATCTTGAGTTAGATCACTAGGACCCAGCCAATAACTGTCTTGATTGACAGTGAAATTGGTTATACATCTTAAACCTGTAAATAATATTTATAAACAGTTCAAAACAATTTTACAACTGCCACACAATTCATAAATTGAAAAATGGCAGGAATATATTTCAAATGGCAAACAATTGACAAATTACATGAAACAAATGTTCAGTAAATCTTTGGTATGCAACCACAATGGGGTAAAAAGATTGTGTTTAGGTCATATAACATATGAAAGAGACATTTTGGTATGTAATAGTAATAGATATTTGAGAAAATGTTCAAATTGCAGGTTCATGTCCCTTTTAAAAGCCAAGGTCATATCACGACTGGCCCTTTACACATCTCACATGCATGAGCTGTATTCAAACCCAGGATCACAGTGTAGAGGGTCAAGTGATCAAATGTCAAAATTTGGTAACCCTCTCGACCCTTGGCCAATGAGGTCATAAATCAAATATTTAGATTATAGAAGGTCAGATGACAAACTTACTGCCAGAAGTCTTCAGTGGCCTAGTGGTTACCAAGTCACAGGCTGTCACTTCTGTGTGAGTTTTCTTCCCACAAGTGTAAGAATACTGACAGCTTGTCCCAATATGACCCTTGATGTTTGAACCTACAACAAAAAGTTTGACCTTTGACCCTTGACTTTATTTCCAGGCTCTTGTGGTACCTGCCTTCAAAAGTCCAAAACAACTGGAGAATTTTCCACAGAATAAGATGGAGCTGCTTACACAGTGGAAGCAAAACATTACCGTTCCCTGGTAGTAAGTATGAAAACCAGAAGGTTGAAAACAAATGGTAAAAATCACTCGATATTTGGTGATGGTATTTGGTAAATATTTGTATAGTAGGCATATATTTTAAAGTTTATGGCACTTTGCTGGCTTTTTATATACAAAAATGCACAATGTTATATAACTGAGAAAATTCATAACTTGTCATACATTTTAGTATCTAATGTAAATAATGGCCCTGTTTTACTTGTAATTACAATTAATAATTTAAATTGGTAATTTAAAATGAGGAGAGTTGGTACCGAAGCATTTTAATTTTTGAAGTTTGAAAAATGACATCTTAGATACATGAATTTTTACAGGCAATTAAAATTTACCGAATAGTATGATCTATAAATAGTATTGTTTGCTCATGAATAACAAATACTAGTATATTGTATTTGTCTTTCAGTCGTAAAAACTATCAGTATGTTTTATTTTGCTGATTTTAAATATTGCAGATTTTCAATATTGATTAAACCTTTTAAATCACCATAGTTTGTTTAAATGAGTATATTTCTTTCAATGGGTATCACAAGAATATTTTGATATTTATAATCACTTTTCTCTAAATATACAGTTTTATTTGTGCATTTAAAAATTACTTGAATTTTTTTAACTACCAGACAAGGCTATCTCATTTTAACAAGATAATGAAGATACATCTCACACTTACAAAGTAGTGCTATTTTAGTAACAAAATACATCAGTTCTTTTTAGTAATAATAATATATCCCTTTCCTATAATAAAGTGACAAAGTGATCTTAGGTTTCATATGTCGTTGCTATATATATATCTTCAAATTAAACAGGATTACTGCTGCAGCATTTGTCTGAGGCCTTAGGATCAGTAATAATGGAGATCTAAGGGAGATTTTGCAGTAAGATGATGTCACCTGACATTGAAGAAGGGATCAAAGATTAAAGTCAGCAATTGAAAAAGAGTCTCAGGCCATGACTTCCTATATTAAGCTGTTTTTACATGCAGAACCCCTAGGAGAAATAAAAAGGGAGATTTAAGGCCTTTTTAATGAGACAACTATATTTGACATTTAAACATGTGATATGACAACCTTTTTGTTTTCAAACGAAGGCTAAAATTATTATCACACTAGCTTTCCTAGCCATATATCTTTTGTGCAAATTTGACGAAGCTCCCTGCTATATTACAAGATTTAGAGCATCTATATAATTTTTAAACAGTCAGTTATAGCGACCATGATTTTAGTTTTTCAAAACGAGGCCAAAATTTTGCCAAAGTTTGCCCGGTCATGACTTCCTGTGGGCTGTTTTCATATTCTGAAGACATAGGACCAATAATAAAGAAGATATGATGTTTTAGTATAATGACCCCAGAGGTCAAAGGTCAAATTCAACACTAGGAAAAGATTCTCAAGCCATGACTTCCTATAAGTTGTCTTCACATTGCGAACCCCTAGGGGGATGTAATACCTTTTTGCAAAGGATAACACTATTTGACATTAAACATATGATATGGCGCCCATTTTGTTTTTAAAACCAGGCTATCAGGCTACCTATCCTAGCCATGTATCTTTGGTGCAAATTTGATGATGCTAGCTGCAATACCTTAATAATTTTCAAACAATCGGCTATGGCGGCCATTTAGATATTCAATATGAGGCAAAAAAATTTCACAGGGAAAAATTTGCAGGTCAGGGCTTCCCAGGGTTGTTTTCATATATTGAAGACCTAGGATCAATAAAAAGAGAGATAGAAGGATGTTTTAGTATAATGACCCCATTTGACCTTGAAGCAGGGGTCAAAAGTCAAATTCAACACTTAGTAAAGATTCCAACTCCATGACCTCCAAGTTGTTTTCACATTGCGAAACCCCTAGCACCAATGATAAGGGAGATATAAGGCCTTTTCAATAGGATAACTCCATTGGACAATAAACATGTGATTGTGCGGCCATTTTGTTTTTGAAACTATGCCAAATTATTATCATGCTAGCTTTTCTAGCCATGCATGTTTTGTGCGAATTGATGAAGCTAGCTGCAATATTTCAAGTTTTAGAGTATCTGAATGATTTTCAAACAAGTATTCTGACGCATGCATTTATCTCCCGCCATATAAATCAGATGTACTAAGGATAACATATTTTTACAAGGTGCTCTAAATGTAATACTTTTCAAGTTATAATTGATTCAGTGCATGATTTCATGAATTTTAATGCATTAAAAATTATTTAAAAAATTCATTAAAAAAATTTAGCACGTGAAAGCTCTCCAAAATGTAGGTGAATGAGTTATTTGAGAAATATTGGCTATCTGCAATACTTTTAGTGATAATAGGCAGTTACTCATTTTGAGTAGGTGAGTAATTAGCTACGGATCTGAAAATTCACTAATTGAAAGCTCTCCAAAATGTATGTGAATGAGTTATTTCAGAAATACTGGCTATCTGCAATACTTGTAGAGATAATTCGCACTTACTCATTTTGAGTAGGTGAATAATTAACTACGGGGGTGAAACTTCAAGTAAAAGCTCTCCCAAAAGTAGGTGAATGAGTTATTTGAGAAAAATTGGCTATCTGCAATACTTTTAGAGATAATTCACATTTACTCATTTTGATTAGGTGAGTAATTAGCTACGGGTCTGGAACTTCACCATGTGAAAGCTCTCCCAAAAGTAGATGAACGAGTAATTTGATAAAAATTGGATACCCGCAATACTTTTAGAGATAATTAGCATTTACTCATTTTGAGGAGGTGAATAATTAGCTACGGCTCTGAAAATTCACCAAGTGAAAGCTCTCCCAGAAGTAGGTGAATGAGTTATTTGATAAAAATTGGCTATCTGCAATACTTTTACAGATAATTCACATTTACTCATTTTCAGTAGGTGAGTAATTAGCTACAGGTCTGGAACTTCACCATGTGAAAGCTCTCCCAAAAGTAGATGAACGAGTAATTTGATAAAAATTGGATACCCGCAATACTTTTAGAGATAATTAGCATTTACTCATTTTGAGGAGGTGAATAATTAGCTACGGCTCTGAAAATTCACCAAGTGAAAGCTCTCCCAGAAGTAGGTGAATGAGTTATTTGATAAAAATTGGCTATCTGCAATACTTTTAGAGATAATTTACATTTACTCATTTTCAGTAGGTGAGTAATTAGCTACAGGTCTGGAACTTCAGCATGTGAAAGCCCTCCCAAAAGTAGATGAATGAGTTATTTGATAAAAATTGGATATCCGCAATACTTTTAGAGATAACTAGAAATATGCCGCTCACTTTATTGTGAGCCAGCTTTGTATCCCCAAACATAGCAAACCTAAAGAAGCAATAATAAAAGATATCGAGGAAATGAAGAGTTTTACCAATATTATTTCACCTTTAAGGATGAGTCCATGGTGAAATCTGAGATCTTAAAAAGATCCACAGCTTATTATTTCATATAGGCTGGTTTTACAAATGAAACCTATGGAAACAAAAATATGCAAGATAGACGTACCATAAGGTTAGATTACCATCGTTTGACCTTGAAAAAGGGTCAAAAGTCAACTGTGATTCCATCGATAGATGCACAGTTAATGTTTTTCCATAGGGTATTACATAAGAAACCTCTTGAAGCAATAGTTTTCAGTTTCATGTGATTTACTCGATAGTGAGTCGGTAAAATTTACCGTGTGCACATATAAATATTCGCTGATTAGAGGCCTTAGTCACATACAAAGTCTGAACCTTGTGTGAGATCATAATAAGTGCAGCCTAGGTTTCCTGTCAGGTATATGAACATCCCAAACCTCTACCAGCAAGAACCAACTGAAATAAAGGCCTTTGAAAATTCAGTTTTACTGTTTGACCTTGAAGGAGGGCCAGAAGTTGAAATCTGACCACATCAGAAGATCTAAAGGCCAGGGTTTCCTATAAGTTATATCAACATTCTAAACCTATATGAGTAATAACAAGATGCACTCAGAGAGAGCAAAACGCTCGACTCCATTGTGACCAGTCTCTCAAGTGATATAAAGTATTGTAAGGAAGACAATGAAATAAAACCAAACATGTAAATTAATCTTCATAGAAATAATTTAAGTAGAAAGCCAAAGTCATTATGAATAACATATTTAAACAAAATACTGTAAATGTAATAGTTTTCACGTTATAACTGATTTACTCAACAGTGATAACCTCAAAGTAGCTATTACTCAGCTATGCAATGAGCTACATGTCCGAATTTTTTCTATGTTATAGCTGACCCAAAATTAGGTGAACAACATATTTAAGCAAAATACTGTAAATGCAATAGTTTTCAAGTTACAACTGATTTACTCAATAGTGAGAACCTGAAAATAGCTATTGCTCAGCTATGCCATGAGCTATAAGTCTGTAATTTCACGACGTTATAGCTGACCCAAAAGTAGGTGAACAACATATTTTAACAAAATACTCCAAATGCACTATTTTTCAAGTTACAAGTCATTTACTCAACAGTCAGTACCTGCAAATAGCTATTGCTCAGTTGTGCCATGAGCTACAGGTCTGTAATTTCACTATGTTATAGCTGACCCAAAAGTAGCTGAATAACATATTTACACAAATTTCTGTAAATGCAATAGTTTTCCAATTACAACTGATTTACTCAACAGTGTGAACTTCAAAGTAGCTATTACTCAGCTATGCAATGAGCCACAGGTCTGGAACTTCACTATGTTATAGCTGACTCCGAAATAGGTGAATAACATATTGAAACAAAATACTCTAAATGTAATACTTTTGAAGTTATAAGTAATTTACTCAACAGTGATAACCTAAAAGTAGCTATTACTCAGCTATGCCATGAGCTACAGGTCTGAAATTTTACTATGTTATAGCTGACCCAAAAATAGCTGAATAACATATGAAACAAAATACTCTAAATGCAATAGTTTTCAAGTTACAAGTGATTTTACTGATGATGGAAGTTACTGAAAAGCCCAAAAGTAGCTATTACTCACTTAGCTATTGAGACAGACACCCAACTTACTCACCATATTGTAGCTATGAAAAAAGTAGCTGAACAACATATTTTCACAAAATGCTGTAAATGCAACACTTTTGAAGTTATAAGTGATTTAGTGCATGATTTCATGAATTTTAATGCATTAAAAATTATCTAACAAATTTATTTAAAAAAAAGTAAGACAGATCCAGGTCTCATACTCACACAAGAGAATCTACCTCTGGCCTAGTACATATATGCAAGATATGAGAGAAATCCCTGCAATAGTCACTGAGAAAATTGTGATAAAAAGTTGAAATTTTCACACTTTTGGTGGGGGTACCCCCCCCTTGTAATGTCTCTAGCAAACAGACGAACAGACAGATTTGCATGCCTTGAACAATTTTTCATCCTCGATAGATAAGGTATCTTTTAAAAAAAAACAGCATGTCTCTAGGCCTTGTAGTTTTGGAGAAGAAGTTGTTCACGCGGACGCGGACGCGTATGCCCACGCCGCAGAGTGATGACATAATGTCAGCTGACTGACAAGTCAGCTGACATAAAAAACTATTACTCACTTATGGCATGCAATAGAACCCCAAACTACATGCCAGCTTATAGCTAAGGACAAAGTAGCTGAACAACATATTTGAAGAAAAAGCTGTAACTGCAATAGTTTTGGAGTTACAATGGATTTACTCAACAGTCACAATTTCAAAGTAGCTATTACTTAGCTATGCAATGTGCAACAGGTCTGAAACTTTACTATGTGATAGCTTACAAAAAAGTAGATGAATAACATATTTGAAAAGAATTCCGTAACTTTAATACTTCTGAAGATATTTGACATTTACTTATATCATTATTTTGCTACTAATAAGAAAATAGGTATTACTCACTTATGGCATGCAATAGAACCCCAAACTACATGCCAGCTTATAGCTAAGGACAAAGTAGGTGAACAACATATTTTATGAAAATATTGTAACTGCAACAGTTTTGGAGTTACAATGGATTTACTCAACTGTAGAATTTCAAAGTAGCTATTACTCAGCTATCCAATGGCCAACAGATCCGAAACTTTACTATGTGATAGCTTATGAAAAAGTAAATGGATAACATATTTGAAAAGAATTCCCTAACTTTAATACTTTTGAAGATATTTGACATCTACTTATGTCATGACTTTGCTGCAAATAACAAAATAGCTATTACTCACTTATGGCATGCAATAGAACCCCAAACTATGTACCATCTTATAGCTAAGGACAAAGTAGCTGAACAACATATTTTAGGAAAATACTCTAACTGCAATAGTTTTGGAGTTACAATCGCTTTACTCAACAGTCACAATTTCAAAGTAGCTATAACTCAGCTATCCAAGGTGCAACAGGTCTGAAACTTTACTATGTTATAGCTTACCAAAAAGTAGATAGACAACATATTTGAAAAGATTTCCCTAACTTTAATACTTTTGAAGATATTTGACATTTACTTCTTCTGTTATTTAGCTACAAATGAGAAAATAGCTATTACTCACTTATGGCATGCAACAGAACCCCAAACTATGTACCATCTTATAGCTAAGGACAAAGTAGCTGAACAACATATTTTAGGAAAATACTCTAACTGCAATAGTTTTGGAGTTACAATCGCTTTACTCACCAGTCAGAATTTCAAAGTAGCTATTACTCAGCTATCCAAGGTGCAACAGGTCTGAAACTTTAGTATGTGATAGCTTACCAAAAAGTAGATAGACAACATATGTGAAAAGATTTCCCTAACTTCAATACTTTTGAAGATATTTGACATTTACTTCTTCTGTTATTTAGCTACAAATGAGAAAATAGCTATTACTCACTTATGGCATGCAATAGAACCCTAAACTACATGCCAGCTTATAGCTAAGGACAAAGTAGGTGAACAACATATTTAACGAAAATATTGTAACTGCAATAGTTTTGGAGTTACAATGGATTTACTCAACTGTAGAATTTCAAAGTAGCTATTACTCAGCTATCCAATGTGCAACAGATCCGAAACTTTACTATGTGATAGCTTATGAAAAAGTAGATGGATAACATATTTGAAAAGAATTCCCTAACTTTAATACTTTTGAAGATATTTGACATCTACTTATGTCATGATTTAGCTACAAATGAGAAAATAGCTATTACCCACTTATGGCATGCAATAGAACTGAACAACATATTTTAGGAAAATACTCTAACTGCAATCAAGAATAGTTCCTCTTGAGATTATCCTGAAAATTGGGTAAAAATCCTTGCAGGAAACTGAAGAGAACCCATAAAATCACAAGTACAAAAAACAAAGTATTGCCACGACAATAGTTCTTGCAAAATGTTGCCAAAAACCTACTAAGCTCTAGTACTCTTGACATTCATATATCCTAAACATTTTGTTACAAATCATTACTGGGGTTTGGACTGTAGAGCACTTAAAAATAAACATTACAAGTGAATTTAGTAAAAAAAAGATTTCAGAAAACTTTTGGCATGGCCAGTTATTGCCAGATGTTGCTGAAAACCTAATCAACTGTATTTCCTCTTGGGATACACATATTCTGAAAATTTAGTGAAAATTCAAAGAGAAAAAAAAATACAGAGCATGTACTGGGGTTAAAAACCTCCATTCACAGGTCACAAACAGTTCCTATATTTTCAGTCAAGACAGAGACTGGAAAGATGGCCACTTTCCAACACTGTACAGCAGGTTACCAACATCCACTGAACCATACCAAGTAAGTATTATTTATGTTTTCAATTACTGTTTAAACTATTTTAACACATTAGGCCACAATGTCAATAAATACGCCAAAATATGTGGAGTGCATAGAAACCACAGATGTTTATACAAAATACTTTTGTATTTTCATACTTTTAATTTCCAGACTTTTAAACTGTACACACTGCAAACACTTGTCATTTCTCTACTTGTTTTATTCAATGGTTGTTCCTCTTGGCCAATTACTGGGATGTTATTCCTGAAATGGCTTTGTTATGGAATATGTGAGGGTTTTGGTGCTTTTGTGGGGAGCTTGTGACTGTGTTTGTGACAAACATACGCCTTCAGGAAGGTATTTTTCAGTCACATCAATCAATCCAGAAAACTGTCGGTAGTATAAAATTGTCCAGAGCAGTTCCTAAAAATTGCTTTTCTAGTTGTATTCCTCTTGAGTTCCTTTGTCATTCAGACACCTCATAAAATATTTGTAAACCAAAAGACCTTTTTAGTGTTTCTTATCAAATACTTTGACAGAACAGTTTTACATTGTTGGGATATTCTACCAACACCTCCCCAGCTTAGAATTGTTAGCATATATGTTACAAAAATTTGCTCTAAAATGACCAGGCAAGAAATATTTATTTGGTGAGCGTTACAGACTTACAGTGGGAATAGCCCCTTTACAAATATTGCAGGTAAACTACACATTCAACTATGAGCCGTACTACATCATTGAGAAAGAAGGATCACCTTACTACCCAGAGGAAGTCATGTACGGGACACAAGACAAAATTGTACACGCAGCTCTCATGAATCAATCAGGGTGAGTCACTTCAATACTCTTCCTGCTTCTGTCATCGCAATGCTTAACTGTATACCAGCCTTCCACTTGAAAGCTCTTAAGTGGGCAGAATTTAAAACTTTTTTTTTCACCAGAATTTGTTTCACAGAACACTTAAGATGTTTCCAACATTCTTAATTTATGAAAATAGCATCGCAGATGCCCCTACACCACAGCCAGGGAAATAGGTTGCGACACCATGTGACACAGAAGAAGTGAAACAGAGTACAAAGACAGGAAACAATGCCAGTTATGTAAAGGTCCAAATAATGTTAGTAGAGAAAATAATGTTTGAGAGAGAAAATGTCTGTAAATTATGAAGCTGTAAGCTTTATTAATTGAAATATAACTACCAACAGAAATAGCAGAATTAAGTAAAGGTACATATAATAATCAGTTACAGCAATCCATATATCTTTCTCACAATAGAAATATGTCTCAATTATGGCAGGTTAACACACTTTCGTAGAGCCAAGGTTAAAGATCACACCATGACTTAGTATACCCGCAAGCCCAATGATACATCCAAAAATCAACTTTCTACACCTTTCTACAATTTTCCCTTTTTACAGTTTCTGAGATATTGCCAAGACAAGACTTTAAATGTCAAGGTCACTACACTAAAGCTTAAATATAGATCATTGCTCACCTTCTAACCAATGTCGCAAACAAATATCAACTTCCTACAGCTTAAGGTTTTGGAGATATAGCCCAGACAAAATTTTAAGTTCAAGGTCACTACAGCGACCAAAGGTCAAATCAAGGTCATACCATGACACTGCATACCCAAACCCCTAACTAATGTCAATATCAACTATCAACTTTTTACACTTTACAAATTCAGAGATATATTTTGGACAAGATTTTAATGGTCAAGCTCACTAGAGTAAGGTCAATTTATTTATTTATTTGGGGTTTTACGTCACTTTCAACACTGTACAGGTCATATCACAACGGGTAGTTGGAAGGGCAGAGGAAACCAGTACATACAGTTCATCAGGGTTCTGTACTGTAAACTGCCGACCAACGGCAAGCAACTACCAGCTTTCCCACTTGAGGCCGTGCCGGGAACCGAACCCCGGCCTCAGAGGTGAGAGGAGAGAGTGTTACCACTCTGCCACCGTGGCCCCTTACAGTAAGGTCAAAGGCCAAATCAAGGTCACACTGTGATGTTGCTCACCTATACTCCCAAACCCATGTCCCTACAATGTATTTAAGGTCAAGGTCAGCAAGGTAAAAGGTCAAATCAAGGTTATACCATGACACTGCATATTTACACCCTTTGACCAATGCCACTACCAACTATAAACTTTCTACATGTTACGGTTTCAGAGATATAGCCCGAACGAGATTTTAAAAGTCAAGGTCACTACAGCAAGATCAAAGGTCAGATCAAGGTTATACCATGACATTGCACACCTAGACCCCCTAAACAATGTCCCTATCAAGTGTCAACTTCTTACCCCTTATGGTTTCTGAGACATAGTCTGGACAAGATTTTAATGGTCAAGGTTACTACAGCAAGCCCAAAGGCCAAATCAAGATCATAACATAACATTGTATACTTATCAAGTTTCAACTTCCTACACCTTATGGGTTCTGAGATACAGCCCGGACAAACCATTTCTCCTCGCCTGACCAACCGACTGCCCAACCAACCGCCTGCCCATCTAAACACCATGGGTTCCTGCACAGCCCAAAAGGCTGTGGGGTAAAAAACTGACAGACTGAATGGAAAAATATACTTCATAGCATTTGCTATACAATTAAAGAATCACACACATCTCCAATAATTTGAGCATGTTTCTATGAAAAGAAATCCACCCTAATTTTCTGTAACAACTCAACAAATGCCAATACAGACTTTGTTTTCAAACTGTGTCACATCACCAAGCCAAGCAGTCTCCATATTCCCTTATTTTCTAATTGAAACAGGTTTTCTTTTTCTTTTCATGCAGGTACCAGTTCATAGTGATGCCGAATGCATTCATTATACACACACCTCATGAGAAAACCAGTCACAGTACACTGTCACAGAACCAAGTCAGGTGAGGTACTCCGTGCCAAAAATCAGTTAATGTATATATTAATGAGATAGGTTAGATACTCAGTACAAAATACTAAATAAAGGGAGGTACTGAGTACAAAGTGATCAATAGGAGAGGTACTCAGTACAAAATACTAAATATGGGTAGGTTAAAATGTCAAGTGAGATACCCAAAAATAAGTAAGGGAAGGTACTCAGTTCTGCTTCTGGAGTACTCATGTGAGTACTACATTATTTGAGATACTCATTACAAAATCCTCAGCAAAGGGATGCAGGGATTCAGTACTAAATCAGTTGATTCATTACTAAGTATTTAAATAAAGAAAGGTACTATTAAGTACAAGATACACTTTACAAAGATAGTTGCTTACTTAACTTTTTGTTTCCTTTTTAACATCTCGGGCCACACCTTTTAGCCACAATTGTAAAACTGTTCTGATTCTCAAATTCTAAAAATTTGTATTCCCAGAATCCCACCAGAATAGACCTGTTAACCAGAAGTGACAAAACTAAAAATACTTGTCTTGCTAAAAGACATCGCTGTTCAAAAGAGAACAAAAGCTTACAATGGGTTTAAAGTTTTGTTCTTGACATTTTGAGTTGCATCTGAGTTGCATTTTTTTTTTTTTTTTTTTTTTTGCGGGGTGTTTTTATTTTTTTTATTATTTTGTTGAAACAGAAATTACACCTTTTTTCTTTATAGTTATTATGCTATTTAGTAACAGTAATATGATAATGATGGTACGTGTAAAGTAATTATGCTGAAAGACTTAAAGCTATGACTTCTATTTTATGAGCCTTATTTTGATGTAAAATTTCTTAAACAGACTTAACTGCATCTACAATACAAGAGATATTTAAACAGGTTTAAGGTGAGTATGCCTTTGCTAAGAATTAAGATTTCTAAAGGAGAAAAGAGGGGTAGCTGAGCAAACATCACCAGGAAGATCAGTCCCTTTCTTCAAGGGGATTATAAGCAAAGCTGAGATCAAACTGCTCAGTAAACTTTGTTTTTATGGAAATAACTGTGGAATCTTAAGCACAACACCATCCATTTAACTTGAATCTGTTTGGTACATAATTTCTCAATCTCGGTGAGATGTATTGTTTTGGGACTATATTGCCAATATTAGTGTGTAGATGTACATCAATATTGCCATTTTAAGTAAAACTGTAAACTTACACTGCAAATATTTGAAATAAGCATAAATCTGAAGAAATTGTGCACTGTTATCTCACGTTCTTGTAGTTTTCAATGAAAACTGTCATGTTTTATTTTGGTAAACTTCACTTCCTGTTAGCGCATGGGGACATGCTAGAACAAAATGTTTTCCGTATCCCAGATTCAGACTCCCCAGTGGACATTACCTCACCCAGCTCCCCAATACTGAACAATATTGAAATATTTTACATTCCATATCGACGTCCACACAGCCAGACAATTTACCCACTACTTGAAGCTACAAGCATTACACTGAGTTTTTAGTTTTTACACACTGTGTCGGGTTTAAATAAAGGTTCCACTTTATTTAAATGATTACATTGTGATTCAAAAACTTCTTTATTCCACCAGATGTGCTCACACTGCAGTTCACAACCTTTTGAGGAAGATTCGCAATCTGACCAGAAAGATGCTGAGAACATACATGAAGACCAACATCAAACAGCAAGAGAGGCAGATGTTACAGTCTCAGATCAAAGTCAGGTAATGGTGACTTTACCCTTCTCCAGACAAACAGCTCTAACAGTCACAGATCAAAGTAAGGTAATGGTGACTTCACACTTCTCCAGATGAACAGCTGTTTCAGTCTCAGATCAAAGTAAGGTAAAAGTGATTTCAGAGTTCACCAGAAGAATGGCTCTAATTACAGTCACAGAGCAGTCAGGTAATGGTCACTTCTCCAGATAACAGTTCTTATAGTCATAGATCAGGGAATCATCACTTCACCCTTCTCCAAATGAATACCTCTTACAGATACAGATCAAAGTAAGGTAATGGTGACTTCACATTTCTCCAGACGGATTACCCTAACAGTCGCAGATCAGTTAAGGTAAAGACTACTTCAGACTTCTCCAGTAGAACCAATGGTTCTTACAGTCTCAGATCAGCCAGGTAATGGTGACTTCACACTTTACAAGATGAATGGCTCCTCGTCACAAATCAAAATCAGATAAACATGACGTCACACTTCTCCAGACAACTTGCTCTTGCTATTGTATTGTTATTCCCTTCGGGGGAAATTGTGGGTAAGACTGTATGTAATTGTTAAATTGCTGAATTTTATGTCTATAATATATATAAATTTTTAAAAAAAACTTCCTCTTACAGTCACAGATCAAAGTCTGGTAGTTGTGGCTTCACACTTTTCCAGACAAAACGGTTCTGACAGTCACAAAGTGAGTAATGGTGACATCACACTTCTCCAGTTTAAAATGGCTCTTACTTTCACAAACCAAAGTCTGGTAACAGTCATTGCACACTTCTCCAGGTAAACAGCTCAGATAATGGTCATATAATGGTGACTTCACACTTCTCCAGAAGAATGGCTGCTACAGTCCAAAGCAAACTGAGGTCAACATAGTATAACAGGACAGAATGTATCACTAATGAAGGTCAAACTTGGACAAGGTAATGGCTACAGATTTAAAGCAGGAGGAAGGTTGAGAAAAAGGACCTTTTCTAATTAGATCCAAAGAAAACAATGAAATCAAACAGTAGCCACCTGGAACACTGATATGAAAGTCATGTGTATTCTGAAAATCTATTTGTCATGTGTCAATAAGGTGTCACTTTCAATCAGAAATTGCATCTAAATTTTATTTATTTGGGGTTTTATGTCGCTTTCAACACTGTACAGGTCATATCACGACGGATAGTTGGAAGGGCAGAGGAAACCAGTACATAGAGTTCGTTAGGGTTCTGTACTGTAAACTGTCGAACAACGGCAAGCAACTACCAGCTTTCCCACTTGAGGCCGTGCCGGGGATCGAACCCCGGCCTCAGAGGTTGGAGGCCAGAGTGTTACCACTCTGCCACCATGGCCCCTGAAATTGCATCTAAAAAGTACAGCATAAACATAACTGATGTGATATATTCATGTATAAACTACATTTGTAATTTGTGCCAATGTCGATGCATATTTGAATCGAAAGAAACCCACAGTAAGATATAAACATGAAACATGCCCAAATAGGGACTGTGTATTTAGATTATGCCAAAGTACACAGCCAAGCAATATAATTATTTCTAGATTACGGGAACCAAACAAGAAAGACCTCATCCTTCCAGAGGAGATGAAGAACTCCAGTATCCACATCAAGCACGTACACAGTACGTACCAAAAGTACAAGAAGCTGCAGTCTCAGCGACAAAAGGCCCAGATGCACAGATCAATACACAACAACAAAGTGTCCACAAGATGGGGTGATCAGCCAGAAACACGGAGTAATTCAGATATTCAACAAAGAAAAATAGACGAGATACACTGGTGGGCGTTTGCATGAACAAAGGAATTGATTACATGATTATTGTCACATTAGACATGTATATTCTAACTGGCTTGGAAGTTGAACTTAAGGATAGGTGGAAGTAAGGATACGATTCAGGGTGAAATATGTGCCGGGTAATGCTCAGAATATGGTCCAACCTGAAGTACCAGCCAAACAAATATGATAATTCAAGCAAAGAAGTTTGTGTTTACTAAGTTATTGAATGAAGTTTCCTATGTCAAAATATTTGTGAAAATAGTGATAACTGTGTGAAAAACAAAACTTAGGTGGACCTATCAGACAAACATCATGTTCATCCATCTTATTTATGAATGTAAACTAACATTTTCACAATTTAACTTGTACCAAATTTGATAAGTGTTTTTTTACACGGTTTCCCAAGTAAGTCAGCCTGTTTCTGGTACCCAGATATTGTATCAAATGACTAGGCAATATGAATTTGCTGAACATCCCACAAAATTTGATTTCTAAAGTAGAGAGATACAATACACACTATGTGTCTAAGTAGGCAATTTTTGGGATCCTACATGTAATTTCAATTAATGTGATCTTTTGCAGTACTTAAGATCTACCATTTGACAGAATCTAATAGGTCTGTTCACCTAAGGTGATCAACCTCACTGATTGGTAGGGATTTGTCCCTATCAAAACTGTGTACATTGGCAGGTCACTAATGTAAAACCGTACTGATTCAGGGACACCCCAACCAAACATGGACATTTTCTCTTAACAATATCACAATAAAAGCCCCTGAATGCACAAAATACGAGATAAATGTGTATAATTTCTTCAGATTTCTGATTTATTTCCAATATTTTAAGTTTTCCTTCCATTTTATGTGTCAGTTGAGGTAATAAAGTGTTGTAACCAAAACATGGTGTTTCTGCTCAACACATTCACTATAAAAGTCTGCAAATGCACGAAAATATAGGATAAAAGCTGATAATATGTTCAGATTTTGGGTCTGTTTCTAATGTCTTAACTTTTCCTTCCATTATATCTGTTGGCAAGTGAATTGGCGGTTTTAAAATCTTGTCACAGTATATCAGTAAAATGCTCTCAATACCGAGCCACCCAGCCTGTCCCTACTGACTGGGTTATGATAATTGAAATTTGCTCTTCAAGAGGCAGTCAGAACATCTGTAAAATGAATCAGAATGTTTGGTGACCATTCTGGGCTGACTCTTGACCTGGAGTGTTGACTTGGAAACCAATCGAAATGTCCGATGGGTGTTTCCAATTATATTAAACTTTGCCCAATTCTTACCACATTTATAGGATTTGTATTGTTTTCATCAAATATCAACAAATAAAAGTTCCTCAAAAACGTAAAAGCAGCACAAACCTAATACATTGCACTTTATTAGAAAAATAACAGCTAACAATTCCACACAAACACAAAAAACAATGTATGATTACCTTTGTCATGAACACAATGTCTTGGTACTTGTATTTAGCTTATAATCATTCAAAGTCAGCCGCAAATCTACTGTAATACAATTTGGGGGGACTGAAGGCTACCCAATTTAAGCATGTCACATTGACAATAACTCACAAATAGGATTTTACCCCATTTATCCAGTTGTACTTCCAAGCATTTTAATTACACAGTGATGATGGTAAGTAATAAGTATAATAAGTTGGGTTGGCACTATGTATTAATTTTTTACTATTGATCAAATATTGCTTTCTAGATTTCAATATCAATGTTTTTGGGGTATTTATTACATTTTCGCTACATCGATGAATGTTGATTCACATGATACACTAATCCATTTAAAATGATTTTAAAATATTGAGTAACTATTTATGCCTGACTTCAATTTTTTTCCTGTAAATTATTTGGTATGGTTATCAAATTATTATTACTTGTTATTGCTATAAAAATCAAGTATCAATTATCAATAATTGATTGTCTACATTATATATTCCACGTGTTTTTTCTAAATTTTTAACAGCTTTGTAATACCCTCGTCATTAACTCACTTTTGAATCATTTACAATACCTTAAGCAAACCGACACAACTCTTTTGAGTGGAATTATGTATTTTACAAAACACGTGTGAAATAATATTTTTTAAATTATTATCAACCAATATGCAGGGCTAAAGAGAGTGATATTAAAAACAAAAATCATACACTCAAACAACTGTATAGACATATCAATATTTTTTTCAGACAAGAAGGTCAATGAAAAATATACAAGAAGTGCAACATCCAACTGTATCAATAGTACAACTGAACCCTTACAATGTGAAATGATATTCTGACACTATCCACTTACATGTAATGCTAAAGAGAGAAATATCAGTGATAAAACTCGGATACTACACTAGAAACGACTCAACAGACATATTGCCTATTAGCAAGCAGGAATGGCACTGTAAAAAATACCATTAGACTTGATGTGTAATGGCCACCTATTTCAGTATTGCAATTAAACCCTGTTACAATGAAATCTCAATGGATTGGACAAGGTCAGAATAAGTATATTTGTCTGGTCCCACTGAAATGAACCTTTTGTATCTAGCATAACTGGGTGCATATTTAAATAAACATTCTTGTTCCTAGAATTAATCCTGCTGTTACAATTTTCTGAGAAAACAACCATACATGAGACAAATTCTGAAAATAAGAAATATCTCAAGAAGTATAAGTATTAGTAAATTACTGAGAGTTTTCCGAACTCTTTAATTAGCAAACAAATTTAAAATTGGATACATGTACAATACACATTTAGTTGTCAACAAACATGAAGGCTTAATTTATGCAAAAATGATTAAAAAAAAGAAATTTTATTTTATAACAATTTTGAAAAATTATTATTATTCCTAGAAGTTTTCAAGTTCAAAAGATTTTTTTTCTCATAAAATTCCTATTTATCAAACCTCTTGAGATTTCTGTTAAAAGGGTACTGCTGCACAATATTGTCTTAACTACATAACATCTTATCTACAGTCTGAATACCCAGATAATCTGTTTATTCAGCTTTGCTGTGTTTTGGCCACAGAATTAAGCTGGTCCCTGATCTTTCCCAGCCCATCTAGCATGGTGTCCAGAGTCTCTTTAGACAGTTCCACATTCACAGAATTCACAGTTCCGATCTCCCCGCATACAGCAGGGGGTTCCTCCACCTAGTAATACAAAAATACATTGTATATAAGTAAATCTGAAAGACTTTTTATTGGTGTAATAGTGATAGCCTTGCAGTGGAAAAACAGATGAGGAGCCTGAGGTCTAAAGTCCATTCTGTAAGATGGTTGTCCTTAATTAATCAACATGGAGTAAAGTGGTGGACTGTATCTCAATTTAAATATCTGTCACATAGTTGCAATTTTGTGGGAACTATTAACTCCTAATTGGAAACTACTGAGTGCTGATTGGCAACTACTAAGTCCTGATTGGCAACTACTAAGTGCTGATTGGCAACTACTAAGTGCTGATTGGCAACTACTAAGTGCTGATTGGCAACTACTAAGTGCTGATTGGCAACTACTAAGTGCTGATTGGCAACTACTGAGTGCTGATTGGCAACTACTGAGTGCTGATTGGCAACTACTAAGTGCTGATTGGCAACTACTAAGTGCTGATTGGCAACTACTAAGTCATGATTGGCAACTACTACGTGCTGATTGGAAACTACTAAGTGCCGATTACCCCCATCTTAACTTCTATCCACAACTGTCATTAGTTCATAAATAATGGACACGTACAAACTGCACATTGATTGACTGCCTTTGCATTTACTGACCAGTTCTGTTCTTTTAAATTAAATTTATATCGTATCAAAGAAAAATATGATGGAATATCGATTATCAACTATATCAGGGCGAGGTTTAGCGGTCCGACCTTGTGCCGTATTTTATCACACTTGAATAAAAAATCACTGCAGAAGTTTTGGTCATAGTGTGTGTTAAATATCTGATATCTGGTATCTGTCTTAAAATTGATGTAACTTCGCTGGTATTTTTACAGTAAAACATTACTTTGTCTTCCACTTCTAATATGCATCAGAAAATTCATCACAAAACACAAGATTGGAAAAAGAGAGGAAACTGGCCCAATGGCCCTCGGGCTGTAATGATTCATGATATGCCTGTAAAACCTATAATGAAGTACATTAAATCACATTTAGTTATTGTACTATGAGTAGTTCACTATTGATAGATAATGGTTCTGAGGTTCAATGCTGACATGAAACTTTCAAATTCATTATCAGTTCCAAGGAAAATATTGATAAAGTAGAAATTTTAGCAAGAACATATTTTGACTAATTCTTCATTTTTTACAGAATACACTGGAATTCAGTTTCACTAATGGCTAGATTTTCTCTTGAGATATTTTAATACAGGTATAAAATTTCACTGGGAATTATTCTTCACTATCCAAACTCATCACGTAAATTAGCTAAAATTAATGCTGAGTGAATATTTTAACTTTTATAGTATCTGAAGAAAGACAACAACATTCTGTACTTTACAACTAGCTGGCATTATTTATTATAGGAATAAAAGACATATTCGAGTACTTTATGATGGTTTTAAACTATCGAGCGGCTGAATATTAAAGCCACGAAACCCGAAGGGCTGAGTGCTTTAATACAGCCGATCGATAGTTTAAATCCATCATAAAGCATGAGAATTTGTCTTTTATTCCTATTCTAAAATGGTTATATTAATAATTTGGTCAAAATAAGCAGTATTACTTACGCAAAATTCAAAACAGATCCAACACCATGTTGGCTGTTCCATTAACTAAACATGCATAGTGATGGATGTGCAAACAGCCGTTTGGTTTAAATATTGTTAGGAAATACCCACAGAATTCAGTGATCCCATAAATATTTATGAGCAGTCGATCTTTAAATGAAATATTGATAAAATCCCCTATAGAATTATTTGAGTTAGCATTTGTTGCATTTAACTTAAGTTTTATTTCACCGCAAGTTGTTTGTTTACGCTTGTACGCAAAGGGACGACGCATGAGATTTCAACAGCGTGCTTTATTTACCATTCTATATTCACGGTTCAAGCATTGCGCAAAAGACGTGTCCACGTTCACTGCGCAGCCTACCAGTTTAGAATATGAGATATAATTTTGAAGTGTTAAATTTTTCTCGTAATCCTTATGGTTCTCACCTGTAACTGCAGTAAACATGCCGGCACAGACATCCTGTTCAGACTGTCCGACGCTGTCTTAATGTCCACTCTCCAGTCAAAATCCACAAGCCGGGGTAATGATACTGAAACAGACCAGAAACAGGCAAAAATGGTCAAAAGCAATCCAAACCTGATAGCTGACCAAATAGAATGGTGTCTTCAAACTCAATCAATGTCTTGAAATGTTTCAAATAAACTGTCTTCCCAGTTCAGCAATGGTCAGGCTATTTTGGTTTCCAAATGTAAAAAGCTTGAGTTCTTCTCTAAAGTTACCAATCTTAACTGCTTTCATTGGCAGTCTGTAAATGTTCCACTAAGATGGAACATGACAGGGTACAGGACTCGGGCTGAAACACGGCACAGCATAACTGCACTGTAATAAATGCCCCAAATCTGGATATTTGCATTTTAATATTTACCAACTGAATGTACCAGCTGAGCAAATATTGCACCTGATTTAATCAAACAAATGAAACTAAAATGTCCACTACCTCTAAAAATAAGGAAAACTACAAAAAGGCTTTTGCAAATGCAAAAGAAGAGCGTCCCAGACAAAAAAGAAATGTTAATTTTGGCTGTTTTTGTGCACAAAAAAAGAATACTGGAATAAAAAAACTTAATACTTGTTTTATTGTTACATAAAACTTTCCACACACTTCCATAAAAAGAGCCACTTACCTAAGTTACTGGAAGCAACTTTTGTCCACTTGGGTAGGTTTTCTATGATAATCCTCCCCAGGAGGTCTCTCAAGTTTTTGTTGAAGTTGTCTACAACAAATGTAATAATACCATCATCCTCACAGGGTAATCTACAAACTTAAACCTGTTATGAAGTTGATGGATCATACAGTAACCACTGCTACTGTAGGTCTTAATCAATCTTAAAATACACTTACTAATAGTATTTCTAACCCTCATTTTCATAAATTATTTACAGCTAAAGTAATGAAAAGGCTGCACAAATGGATACTTTTGCAACTGCTTAAATTATATATCAACGTTCTCACCATGACTGGAATTCTGGTTTCGAAAAAAGGATCTGGTCGAAAATGACTGGAATAGTTTATCTGATGGATGTAGTGATCTTAGGAGAACCTTTCTGATATTAGAGTACAAAGGGGCATTAAAAATTTTTAAGTAATTTTGATATCTTTAGTATGGACAGGAAAAACGTACCAGGGAATAAGGCTGCAACATCTTTGGGTTTCGTCGATCCTTGAAAGACAGCATTTCTTATCAGTGAACTTAAGGATTCCAGTAACTGAAACAGAAAATATTACCCTTCATCTGGTTTCAAGATATCTATGTGTGAATAAAAGCCAAGTGTTGAGCAAAATTGACTTACTTTTTAAATTTTTTTTCATCACTTTAAATACACTGTATTGTACACATCACGTCAGGACACGCAGTTTAAATGGTATTAGAAAAACAACAGACTGGATCAGACCAGCAGGACATAGTGTCTCCCAAAAGAATTGTGCCAATTATTGCAAAAAAGATCTCAAGCAACAGGTACACAACAGTGACCAACCATTAACACATACCTGGGTGATACTTGAAAATTCAGGATACATTACCTGCTTTGCCTGAGGAGACTTAATATTGAGATGCTTTGCGGTGTAGTTCAGCAGCGTCTGTGGAGGGACGGAGGCAAGCCTGTGTTGGAAGCATTCCTCACACAAATACAAGACCACTTCCTTTGATGGGGACTACAAAAACAAAAGCTGGTATCAAAATTGTACCTGTACTAATTACTATATAACTTTGGTCAATGGCAACATTTAAAAACTAGACTAAGGACGCATCTGTGGCCAGATGCTGGATGTATCCACCGACAAAGGCCAACTAACATAGTTTAGAAGATAAACAGCATTTTTCGTTAATAAGCAAGCTGAAAGCACTTTTAAGTTTGGCTACCCTTATTTGACCCTGTAGCAGGGGCCCAAGGTGAAGTCTGACCACATCAAAAGATTCGCAGCCCATGATTTCCTATAAGTCGTTTTCACATTGCAAACCTCTAGGACCAATAATAAGCAGGAGGGGCCCAAGGTCAAATCTGACCACATGAAAAGATTTGCAGCCCATGACTTACTATAAGTTGTTTTCATATTAATGAGTTATTTGAGAAATACTGGCTATCTGCAATACTTCTAGAGATAATTTGCATTTACTCATTTTGAGTAGGTGAATAATTAGCTACGGGTCTGAAACTTCACCAAGTGAAAGCTCTCTCAAAAGTAGGCGAATAAGTTATTTGAGAAAAATTGGCTATCTACAATACTTTTAGAGATAATTCAAATTTACTCATTTTCAGTAGGTGAGTAATTACCTATGGGTCTGGAACTTCACCATGTGAAAGCTCTCCCAAAAGTAGATGAATGAGTTATTTGATAAGAATTGGATGTCTGCAATACTTTTAGAGATTATTAGCATTTACTCATTTTGTGTAGGTGAATAATTAGCTACAGGTCTGAAACTTCAAGTGAAAGGTCTCCCAAAAGTAGGTGAAGGAGTTATTTGACAAAAATTGGCTATCTGGAATACTTTTAGAGATAATTTGCATTTACTCATTTTCAGTAGGTGAGTAATTACCTACGGGTCTGAAACTTCACCAAGTGAAAGCTCTCCCAAAAGTAGGTGAAGGAGTTATTTGACAAAAATTGGCTATCTGCAATAGTTTTAGAGATAATTCGCATTTACTCATTTTGAGTAGGTGAGTAATTACCTACAGGTCTGGAACTTCAGCATGTGAAAGCTCTCCCAAAAGTAGGTGAATGAGTTATTTAAGAAAAATTTGCAATACTTTTAGAGAAAATGCAGAATTACTCATTTTTAGTAGGCAAGTAATTTAGCCACAGGCCTAATTTAGACATAAAGCCTACCAATAGAATACTGTGGTGCACCCTCTAATATACCTTGCAAACTTGAGAAGGCTAGCTATAATATTTTTTTCATTAGAGCGGTAATGGTGAAATCTCTCTACATACTGCGGCTATCCAGTGGATACAATGATTTACTCAACAGTGAGAACCTGAAAGTAGATATTGGTAAGCTATGCCATGACATAGAGGTCTGCAATTTCACTCTGTTATAGCTGACCAAAAATTATGTGAATAACATATTTAACAAAATACTGTAAATGTAATAGTTTTCACGTTATAACTGATTTACTCAACAGTGATAACCTCAAAGTAGCTATTACTCAGCTATGCAATGAGCTACATGTCTGAATTTTTTCTATGTTATAGCTGACCCAAAAGTAGGTGAACAACATATTTTAACAAAATACTCCAAATGCAATATTTTTCAAGTTACAAGTCATTTACTCAACAGTCAGTAGCTATTGCTCAGTTGTGCCATGAGCTACAGGTCTGTAATTTCATTATGTTATAGCTGACCCAAAAGTAGCTGAATAACATATTTACACAAATTTCTGTAAATGCAATAGTTTTCCAACTACAACTGATTTACTCAACAGTGTGAACTTCAAAGTAGCTATTACTAAGCTATGCAATGAGCCACAGGTCTGGAACTTCACTATGTTATAGCTGATTCTGAAATAGGTGAATAACATATGAAACAAAATACTCTAAATGTAATACTTTTGAAGTTATACGTAATTTACTCAACAGTGATAACCTAAAAGTAGCTATTACTCAGCTATGCCATGAGCTACAGGTCTGAAATTTTACTATGTTATAGCTGACCCAAAAGTAGCTGAATAACATATTTATACAAAATTGTGTAAATGCAATAGTTTTCAAGTTACAAGTGATTTTACTCATGATGGAAGTTACTGAAAAGCCCAAAAGTAGCTATTACTCACTTAGCTATTGAGACAGACACCCAAGTTACTCACCATGTTGTAGCTATGAAAAAAGTATCTGAATAACATATTTTAACAAAATGCTCTAAATGCAACACTTTTCAAGTTATAAGTGATTTAGTGCATGATTTCATGACTTTTAATGCATTTTAGACATTTTTGCCTACCACAGGCCTAATTTAGACATAAAGCCTACCAAAAAGATAGGGTGGTGAGTCCTCTAGCATACCAAGCCACCTGCCAAATATGAAAGAAATCTGGAAAGAAATGTGGACTGTAGGTCGCTAACAAGCAATATTCCACATTTTAGACATTTTTGTCTACCACAGGCCTAATTTAGACATAAAGCCTACCAAAAAGATAGGGTGGCGAGTCCTCTACCATATCAAGCCACCTGCCAAATATGAAAGAAATCCGGAAAGAAATGTGGACTGTAGGTCGCTAACAAGCAATATTCCACATTTTAGACATTTTTGTCTACCACAGGCCTAATTTAGACATAAAGCCTACCAAAAGGATAGGGTGGCGAGTCCTCTACCATATCAAGCCACCTGCCAAATATGAAAGAAATCCGGAAAGAAATGTGGACTGTAGGTCGCTAACAAGAAATCTCTGCGGACGCGGACGAGGGCGCGGACGACAACGATGATGAATCCATAGTATCCCCACTTCGCGTCGGGGATACAATTATATGTTAACAGGTAACTGCATGCTAAAGTGAGAAATGACCAATAAAAATCACATAAATGTCCACAAAACCATATTATTCACCCTTATGTTTTTCAGATAACTGGATTATATATAAACAGACAATACAATTTCCTGCTTGGTTATAATGATATATTTACAATATTTTGAGCTGTCCTTCCATTCTATGTGTTGACAAACAAGCTGGAGGTTATCATGGGTCACAACTTGGTAGTTCTGCTCAATGAAATTGCAATAAAATCCCCAAGTACATAAAAGTATGGGAAAAAGTGTGTAATTTCTACAGATTTGCGGTTTGTTTCCAATATTTTAAGTTGCCTTCAATAATATATGTGTTGACAAGCCAGATGGTGGCTGTAAAATATCGTCACAGTATTTCAGTAAAGTGTTCTCGATAGCAAAATACTGGGGCTACCCAACCATCCCTAATCAATATCAGCATTTTATGCACAACTATAAAACTTACACTGCAAATATTTTAAAATAAACACTAAACTGGAAGAAATTGTACACCTTTACCTTATACATGTATTTTTTGCAGCTTTTAATGTGTTTTAATCAGAACTGCTATGTTTTGCAATGTTTTGTTTTGATAAACTTCACTTCCTGTCGGGGTGATGCACTAAAATAAAGTTTTCTGTATTCCGGATTCCGACTTTTTTGACGGCAATGTTACAGCTTGCACCCAACAACTCGCACACAAAATTCATATAAAATATTGTTGGGAAACCCCAAAGAATTCCATGACCTCATATATTTTCTATGCATGTATGAATATTAATGAGTTCCATTCATGATTTTGAAGTATTTGCTCTTCAAATGACATTTTTATTGAAATATTGTTTGAAAACCCCACAGGCTTCCATGACCTCAAAAACATACAAGTAGTCTGTTTATATAGGACATGGCCGCAGTACAGTGGAACCGTTTGATAAAAAATATAATACAGTACAGATTTCCGCACTCCAGAACTTTGTCTCGAGTGAGGTTTCAATAACAATTGTTTTCATTGGATAATTAAATTAATCGCAATTGCCGACCCAAAATAGACTGGTTGGCTGGACCTTCTTTTTATAAATAATGTCTAGAAACCCCATCGTGGCCTCCTATTTCCTTAAGTCTGTGTGTGCAAGTACTAGCATTTGATATCCTATTTGTAAAATATTGCTAGTAAAACTTCAACAGTAGGTGCAGTAAGAGTACAATATTGCTAGACTTCTGTTTGTAAAATATTGCTGGAAAATTCATCATGGCCTCATATTTTCTTAAGTCTGTGTGTGTACAAGTACTAGCATTTGATATTTTATTTGTAAAATATGGCTTGTTTTTCTATTCCTAAACTAGATTGGGCCAACTCGGCGCCAACATATCCCCAGACAGGTCATCACTCACGCCACAGGTTTTGATCGGAAATTTTTTAAAACATAATTACTCGTTATTATATGAACTTCAGCACATCAATCTACTCTGTTTATATCTCCCCAAGGAAGATGGTGTATCCCCAGACGCCGAATACATAACTCAAATTATATTTTCAATCTTCCTGCAATGATAACTCTAAACCTATTTTCAAAGTATTTAAATGATTGATGATTGAATGTCCATTCTAAAATAATAATCCCAAAAGAGCATATCTGTTTCTATATTTGTTGACAAATAAAATATTATTTTTAACTCAACTCATCATATTTTTCAATCTTCCTTCAAAGTATTTAAATGATTGATGATTCAATGTCCATTCTAAAATTCATAATCCCAAAAGCGCATATCTGTTTCTATATTTGTTCACAAATAAAATATTATTTAAAAAAAAATTGTTTATATTATTATTTTATTATATTATTTTTAGAATTTGCAAATTGTTTTCAGTTATTCATTTCCTCTATACCTATATATGTGGTCCATATATATGCAACCTAAATATGTGATACAATCTCAGTTCTGACTCCCCTTTGTGTTATATGTAATGAAGCCCACCACCTCCCACCCCCACCCCTCTCCCCTTCTCCACACCTCTCTCACTATTACACAAGATCTGCAACCCCATTGAGTTCTTTGTTTCTCATCTGATATCATTAAATACCATTGTTTATTTAGTGTCACTCAATATAGCTGGAGGTCCCAGAGGTGGGTGGGGGGAATCCGGGTGGGGGATGTGGGTTGAGCATAAATGGTAAACAAACAATCTATATAAAAGGGGTACTCAAATACAAAAAGAATTGAGAATTTTAAGTATGTGATTATCAACTGAAATGAGTTCATAACTGTAGGAGCTGTGCCAAAATTAACTGAGGCAAGTTGAATAAAACTGGGCTAGTTGAGGGTTAAAAATCCCCTAGTTTTACTACATAAGGATATAATTTCATTAATATTGGGACTTAAAGCTCACTTAAAGTGTCCATTTTGTCTACTTGAATATGTTTAACCAGTTTCATTTTAAAAAGTGAAAAACTCAGCAAGCAGAGGTATAACACACAAAAATAAGTTCTTAAAAGACTAAGATAGCCATAACATTATTAATATTCAAAATTTAAATAGACAGGCATTTCCTTTTAAAAATTCAAAGATTTCAGCTCTATACCCCACATCGTTTGACAGTTACTGGGCTTTAAAGTGGTATAATATCCATAAATTGGGTTTCTGTGGGCATTTTACAATTGTTAAAGAGACCTTAGCAATTAAACTACAGATCTGAAACTTTTTGGGGGACATACATAACAAACAAAAATTATATATAATACAGTTTAAGACTTGTCACACTAAGCATTTCCAAATAACAGGGCAAAATACGGAAAAAATGTCAAAAAAGGCACTTGGGCGAGTGTCTATGGCCCTCATACACAGGTTAAATGTCTACTAAAAACCTTGATTTTCGGCATATGTAAAAAGGACATAATAATGCATTCCCAGATGGGATTTCAGCTCCATCAATCACATAGTTTAACAGTTACAGGGCTTAAAGGTGGTAAAAAGTCCAAATATTGGGTCATTGTGGGCCTTTTAGAGATCTCGATGTGGCTTTCAAATTAAAGCTTCAGACTTAAAATTTGTTACATACTAAGATTACACATAGAATATGTATCTAATAAAGTTTGAAACTTCTCAGACTTACCATTTCCAAGTTACAGAGCAAAATATGTGAAAAATGTCTTAAAAGGGTCACTCAGGTGGGTGTTTAAGGTCCTCATACACAGGTTAAATGTCTACTTGAAGCCTTGATTTTTGGCACATGTAAAAAGAACATAATAATGTATTCCCAGATGAGATTTCAGCTCTATCAGTCACATAGTTTAACAGTCACAGGCCTTAAAATTGGCAAAAAGTCCAAATATTGGGTCTTTATGGGGCCTTCTAGAGACCTAAATGTAGCCTTCAAATTAAAGCTTCAGACTTAAAATTTGTCACATACTAAGATTACACATAGAATATGCATCTAATACAGTCTGAAACTTCTTAGACTTACCATTTCCAAGTTACAGGGAAAAATATGTGAAAAATGTCTAAAAATGGTCACTCGGGTGGGGATTTATGGTCCTCATACACAGGTTAAATGTCTTCTTAAAGCCTTAATTTTTGGCACATATAAAAATAACGTACTAATATCTTCTCAGATAGGATTTGAGCTCTATCAGTCACATAGTTTGACAGTCACAGGGCTTAAAAGTAGCAAAAAGTCCAAATATTGGGTCTTTGGGAGCCTTTTAGAGACCTCAATTTGACCTTCAAAATTAAAGCTTCAGACTTAAAATCTGTTACATACTAAGATTACACACAGAATATATATCTAATACAGTTTGAAACTTCTCAGACTTACCATTTCCAAGTTACAGGGAAAAAGATGTGAAAAATGTCTTATAAGGGTCACTCGGGTGGGTGTTTATGGTCCTGATACACAGGTTAACTGTCTATTAAAGGCCTAAATGTTGGGGCACATATAAGAAAACACATAGATATATTCCCAGATGATATTTAACTTAGATGAGAGACATAGTTTGAAAGCTACAGTGCTTGAAAGTGGCAAAAAGTGCATAAATTGGGTCTCTGTGGGCACTTTTGAGACCTTAAGTCGACCCCTTTGGGTAAACCTACAGCCCTAAAATTTTCTACAGACAAGGATTACATATCAAAGTTATACCTAGCGCAGTTTGAGACTCATCAGAATTATCACTTCCAAATTATAGGGCAAAATATGTGTAAAGTATAGCAAAAAATCCCTAAGTGGGGGTATTTATGGGCCTCAAACACAATTTTCTCCTCAACTTAAAGTCATGATTTTCGGCACATGTACTAAGAACATATTAATGTGTTGTCAGGTAAAATTTCAGCCAGCTGAGCATCATAGTTTGTGACCTACAGGGCTCTAAGTGGCCAAAAGTGCAATTTCTGACCTTAAGGTGGCCATAAGTTCTTTTTTACTGGGAGTTTAAGGTCACCTTAAAATAGGGATCTTCCTTTGGGCACCCTTAACATGTGTACCAAGTTTGAAAAAAAAATATTAATTTGTTTTTGAGTTATCGCGTCCACAAGGAAATTTCTACGGCGGCGGCGGCGGCGGCGGCGGCGGCGGCGGCGGCGCGACGGACCTGAATCCAATATATCCCCGACTTTCGTCTGGGGATATAAATATAGCAACCCCATTGTGGCCTCACATTTCCTTCACTCCATGAGATGTTTAGGATAACAGCTTGAACTGCACTCTGGTTAATTTACTGGAATATTGCAAATCAATGCTACCGTACTGTAGGATTCTTTCTCGAGTGCGGTGATTTACCGTACTCCAGCCACTTCAATAATATATTGCAAGGAAAACTAGCGTGGTCTTATTGCCTTGAATCTGACAGTGAGGCAGAAGCGGATGGGGAACCGGCTTCACCAGCTAGTGTTCACGTCCAGGGTGATTTACCGGAAGATGCGACTGACCAGGACCTCTCTGAAGATGCCAACTACAGGCAGACTATCAGAGGGGTCAGATCCTTCATGGGCTGGCATAAGATCCCTGACTACGATAGCACTGCTTCCTCCCTGGATGATAATCCTTTTGCCGGTTCCCGAACCAAACCAGCCGGTAAAGTGTCAGTGAGGTTACCGTTAGATGAGTGGCTGTGCAGGAAATTTGAGAGACTTAAAGTGACTGTTGCTGAAAGTTAATCTTCCAGGAACTATGAGACTGGTGGACTGCTATGGGACCAGTTTGTGAAGACACTCAGGTCATCAAAATGGTCACTCAGGTCATCAAAACTCAACAGCACCTTTACCAGAGTGGCCAGACGTAGTTTGCCTTCTGCCCCTGCTTCCCGTACTTTTAGCCAGGACACATTAAGAAGGTGGGAGAGGGCATTCCGGGAACAGTCAGTGATGTGTAACCAGGCTGCTGGTCTGTCAAGATATTTGACAAAAGTACAGGACTCCATGGTTACACAGTTGAAGTCACTCAGGGTGGACACCGGAAAAGGCAAGGCAGCAGAGAAAACGCAGCAAGCAGTTGAAGAACTTGAATATCTGGTGACGTTCAACCGGTCAATTTCACACGCTATGCAGCGTACAATGCAGGATCTCTCAGAGGGAGTTTTTATCAGTATGACCAACCTCACTCTGGCACGTTGAGATAGTTATTTTTTAGAATTTTTACGTGGTGGAGTAAAGCCAGATACCTTGACTTCCTTACGTACAGCACCAGTCCATCTTAACTCTCTGTTTCCTGACAGTTTGCTGGTCAAGGCTGAAGATGAAATTTCACGTAGTGAGGAGAGGCGTTCTTCTGGCAGTGTACACAGGAAACCTGGACGTTTTCATCTATACGTTTCCTCAAGTGGCAGATCAACACAGCAACCAGACCGGAAGCCCACTACACCGGCCTGGAAGCAGATTAGAGACCGGCAAATTGGACAGAAAGGTCGTGGTAAAGCCTCAAATTTCACCCAAAAGACTGCCAAGGGGTTCAAGAAGCATAAATGACAATTACTGTGTTTTAAATGTAGCCGGAGTGAAGAACTCTGTTCATGTATCCGGCAAGAGGAAAGATTTGAACTCTTCACCAGTGACAAGCAAGAGCGAGACTGTAGTTTTACATGTAAACTCTTTTGTTGCAAATGTTCATTCTGTCACCAGGTTGCCACAAAAGAAAGGCATAAATCCCAATTATTGTGGTACTCATAGAGAAATAAAGCATGTGAATGATGTTTCCTGTGTAGGTTACTTGAGTTCTGCAAATATTGTCACAAATGTCCCAACTGTTGCCATAAATCCACCTGTAGGGGCGAGGTTACAGCAATTTTTGGAGAAGTGGGAGGCTCTGGGTTCGAGTCCAAAAGTAGTCACAATACTGAGAGAGGGTTACACCCTTCCCTTCCAGTTCAGACCCAACCTAACCAGGTCACCAACGGTCATAAGCAACTATGTTAACCCACAGAGACAGTCCCACCTTCTGGAGGCACTGTATCAGCTGACAAACAAAAATGCAGTCGAACTGGTAGCAAACCAAAACTCACTGGGCTTTTACAACAGGCTATTTTGGTACCCAAACCCAACAACTGGTGGAGACCCATCCTGGACCTGAGCACTCTGAACACCTTCCTAAACACATGAGTCGTTCAAAATGGAGACCCCAGAGACTATAAGGACCTCCCTTCAGATAGGGGAGTGGGTCACTTCCATAGACTTCCAAGGGCGCATACTTCCACATACCAATTCACAGTCAGTCCAGGAAGTACATGCATTTTCACATCCAGGGTCAGTCCTACCAGTTCAAAGCCCTACCCTTTGGTCTGTCCACAGCACCTATGGAGTTCACAGTGGTGGACAAAGAGGTCAAACTGATGGCCTTACAGAGGGGTATAAGAATCCACCAGTACCTAGACAACTGGTTGGTGAGAGCCACGTCCCACCAAACCTGTCTCCAGCATACACAGACCTTGGTAGCTCTGTCGAGAACTAGGGTGGCTGGTGAACGAGGAGAAGTCAGAACTGGCACCAAAACAGGTCTTCAACTTCGTAGGTTACCAGTTCGACCTCAGGGAGGGCAAGCTCAGACCCACACCAGAGCCTTGGCAGATCTTAACAGACAAGATACTGTCAATCCTGTCCGGTCCGGTTTGTCTGGTCCGACAGTTTATGTCCCTTATAGGACTTCTGACAGCCACAGAAAAACAAGTCCACCTAGGTTGACTTCACATGAGACCCATACAGTGGCACTTAAAGAACGACTGGAGGATACCAGAATCGGTGGAAAAGGTGATACTCGTTCCCAGGTCACTCCACCCTCACTTAAAGTGGTGGCTGGAGGAAAGCAATGTTCTTCCAGGTCAACCATTATACCCACTAAAACATGCTCTGCAGATATTTACAGACGCATCAAAAGAAGGGTGGGGCGCTCACTTAAACAAATGCACTGCAAGGGGAACCTGGTCAGTGCCAGAAAGCAAGTTGCACATAAATCTAAGGCTGAAACACGAATACCAGATAATCGTTATCCTTAGCATGGCCACAGAATAAGAATAGTAAAATGACAATTCAATTAATTGATAAAAACTACCAAAAGAAAAAACCATCATTGATTGGCATTATTATGCCTAAATATTTCATATTTTGATCATTTTTGTCACTGTAAAAGATCTTTGATATCTATATTGTGCCCTATTTATCCCTTATATGACAAAAGGGTCAATAAAAATGACAAGATATTATTTATTTGTACATATTGGATGCTGTATTAGTTTGATTTCGGGCATTGCAGGTGAGTAAACACTATAAGTGATTAATCGGAAAATCGTAGATTTTACAGAACAATTAATCGGATAGTTAAAATTCAAATCGCTTTCAGCCTTACATAAATCACTTGGAGCTAAAGGCAACCACTATATCAACAAAGAGGTGGGGGGATGAATTTGGGCTCCCTATTTGCCCTATTGTGGAGAATCCTGTCCTGGCGCACCAGGAAGCAAGTGACTCTCAAGGCACGTCACATCCCCGGCCGGCTGAACGTAATAGCAGACAAGCTATCCAGACCTGGCCAGATCATCCAGACGGAATGATCCCTTCACCCAGAAGTGTTCAAAGCTATATCCTCCCGGTGGCACCAGCCACAGGTGGACCTGTTTGCCACCAGATTCAACAACAAACTACCACAGTTTGTATCACCGGTTCCGGACCCACAGGCATGGGCAGTGGATGCACTCAGCCTATCATGGAAAAATCTGGACCTATATGCCTTTCCACCAGCAGCCATCTTGGGCAAAGTGGTGGAGAAGTTGCAGAACTACCCTTCCAACAGGATTATTCTGATTGCCTCGGGTGGACCAACATGCCCTGGTTTTGGGATCTAGTGGCAATGTCCAGTCAGATCCCCCTGTGTCAGCCCAACCTGCCAAATCTGGTGTCCCAACCATTCAACCAGACCCTGCACAGGAACCCGTCAAACCTGAACCTACATGCCTGGCTCATAGATCCACAGCAATCAAGGAGCAGGGGTTCTCTAAGGCAGTGGCAGCATGAATTGAGGCTCCTCAGAGAGGATCAACCATATCTGTCTATGAGGCAAAGTGGACCATTTTTACAAAGTGGTGCCTCAGTAATCAGTTGGACTTCAGGGCACCACCTCTGAAAGCCATAGCTGACTTCCTGCTGCACTTATTTCAGGACAGGAAGTTACAACCAAGTACCATTGATGGATACAGATCAGCCATTGCTGACAAGTTGGGCAACTCTACCATTAATGTCAGCAAGATGAGAATCTCACCCGTCTCTTGGATAGCTTCCATAGAGACAGGCCCAAGGGCAGGAGGGATATACCCTCCTGGAACCTGTCCCTGGTATTACACCAGCTGACTAAGGCTCCCTTTGAACCCTTAAAGGAGGCCTCACTAAGACACTTGACCTTCAAGGCTGTTTTTCTGTTGGCCCTGGGTTCTGGTAAATGCAGGAGTGAGATCCATGCTTGGCTTCACAAGAACATCAGACACCAATCAGACTGGTCTAAGGTGTCCTTGTACCCTTCACCCAGCTTTCTATCCAAGAATCAGCTGGCTAAGGAGGGCCCAAATAGTGTGGCTCCAGTGGTCATACCAGCCCTGGCCCCAACTTTGGATAAGTTACCCAATGGTGAGAGGTCTTTGTGTCCAGTCAGAGCCCTCCGGTATTACTTGGACAGGGCCTCAGATCTTAGGCAGAACAGGGAGTTGGTCTTTGTCTCCTTCAAGAAAGGTTTGGTTAAAGACATCTCACCCGCCACCATCTCCTCATGGATCAAACAAACTGTGATCCTTTGTTATGAGCTCTCTGATCAGGAGGCCCTCACACTGCATCAGGTCAAAGCCCATGATGTCAGGGCCTTTGCTGCATCTAAGGCTTTCCAGTTGGGGGTCTGCTTAGAGCAGATTTTGTCAGCCTGTCACTGGAAATCCCATAACACCTTCACACAGTTCTATCTGAAGGATGTAGCTTGGGCTGATACAGAGCTTTTTCATTTAGGGCCAGTGGTGGCTGCCCAACAGGTTCACCACCAAGCCAAAAAATGAGGAGATTTGTAGATATGTAAATATGTATATATCATAAAAAAACAAGCATTCTGACGCATGCATTTATCTCCCGCCATATAAATTAGATGTACTAAAGACAACATATTTTAACAAGGTGCTCTAAATGTAATACTTTTCAAGTTATAATTGATTTAGAGCATAATTTCATAAATTTTAATGCATTAAAAATTATTTAAAAAATTAATTAAAAAAATTTAGCATGTGAAAGCTCTCCAAAATGTAGGTGAATGAGTTATTTGAGAAATATTGGCTATCTGCAATACTTTTAGTGATAATAGGCAGTTACTCATTTTGAGTAGGTGAGTAATTAGCTACGGATCTGAAAATTCACTAATTGAAAGCTCTCCCAAAAGTAGGTGAATGAGTTATTTGAGAAAAATTGGCTATCTGCAATACTTTTACAGATAATTCACATTTACTCATTTTCAGTAGGTGAGTAATTAGCTACGGGTCTGGAACTTCACCATGTGAAAGCCCTCCCAAAAGTAGATGAATGAGTTATTTGATAAAAATTGGATATCCGCAATACTTTTAGAGATAATTCACATTTACTCATTTTGAGTAGGTGAATAATTAGCTACGGGTCTGAAACCTCACCAAGTAAAAGCTCTCCCAAAAGTAGGTGAATGAGTTATTTGAGAAAAATTGGATATCTGCAATACTTTTACAGATAATTATCATTTACTCATTTTGAGTAGGTGAATAATTAGCTACGGGTCTGAAACTTCACCATGTGAAAGCTCTCCCAAAAGTAGATGAAGCAGTTATTTAAGAAAAATTATGTCATTATTTTGCCACAAATAAGAAAATAGCTATTACTCACTTATGGCATGCAATAGAACCCCAAACTATATGCATTTACCCTACAGTCACAATTTCAAAGTAGGTATTACTCGGCTATCCAATGTGCAACAGGTCTGAAACTTTACTATGTGATAGGTTATCAAAAACTAGATGAATAACATATTTGAAAATATTTCCCTAACTTTAATACTTTTGAAGATATTTGACATTTACTTATGTTGTTACTTTGCTACAAATAAGAAAATAGCTATTACTCACTTATGGCATGCAATACAACCCCAAAATATATACCATCTTATAGTTAAGGACAAAGTAGCTGAACAACATATTTGAAGGAAAAGCTGTAACTGCAATAGTTTTGGAGTTACAATGGATTTACTCAACAGTCACAATTTCAAAGTAGCTATTACTTAGCTATGCAATGTGCAACAGGTCTGAAACTTTACTATGTGATAGCTTACAAAAAAGTAGATGAATGACATATTTGAAAAGATTTCCGTAACTTTAATACTTCTGAAGATATTTGACATTTACTTATGTCATTATTTTGCTACTAATAAGAAAATAGCTATTACTCACTTATGGCATGCAATAGAACCCCAAACTACATGCCAGCTTATACCTAAGGACAAAGTAGCTGAACAACATATTTGAAGAAAAAGCTGTAACTGCAATAGTTTTGGAGTTACAATGGATTTACTCAACAGTCACAATTTCAAAGTAGCTATTACTCAGCTATCCAATGTGCAACAGATCTGAAACTTTACTATGTGATAGCTTATGAAAAAGTAGATGGATAACATATTTGAAAAGAATTCCCTAACTTTAATACTTTTGAAGATATTTGACATCTACTTATGTCATGATTTTGCTACAAATAACAAAATAGCTATTGCTCACTTATGGCATGCAATATGTACCATCTTATAGCTAAGGACAAAGTAGCTGAACAACATATTTTAGGAAAATACTCTAACTGCAATAGTTTTGGAGTTACAATGGCTTTACTCAACAGTCAGAATTTCAAAGTAGCTATAACTCAGCTATCCAAGGTGCAACAGGTCTGAAACTTTACTATGTTATAGCTTACCAAAAAGTAGATGAACAACATATTTGAAAAGATTTCCCTAACTTCAATACCTTTGAAGATATTTGACATTTACTTCTTCTGTTATTTAGCTACAAATGAGAAAATAGCTATTACTCACTTATGGCAAGCAATAGAACCCCAAACTATGTACCATCTTATAGCTAAGAACAAAGTAGCTGAACAACATATTTTAGGAAAATACTCTAACTGCAATAGTTTTGGAGCTACAATGGCTTTACTCAACAATCAGAATTTCAAAGTAGCTATTACTCAGCTATCCAAGGTGCAACAGGTCTGAAACTTTACTATGTTATAGCTTACCAAAAAGTAGATGGACAACATATTTGAAAAGATTTCCCTAACTTTAATACTTTTGAAGATATTTGACATTTACTTTTTCTGTTATTTAGCTACAAATGAGGAAATAGGTATTACTCACTTATGGCAAGCAATAGAACCCCAAACTATGTACCATCTTATAGCTAAGAACAAAGTAGCTGAACAACATATTTTAGGAAAACGCTCTAACTGCAACACTTTTTTAGTTACAATAGCTTTACTCAACAGTCAGAATTTCAAAGTAGCTATTACTCAGCTATCCAAGGTGCAACAGGTCTGAAACTTTACTATGTCATAGCTTACCAAAAAGTAGATGGACAACATATTTGAAAAGATTTCCCCAACTTTAATACTTTTGAAGATATTTGACATTTACTTCTTCTGTTATTTAGCTACAAATGAGAAAATAGCTATTACTCACTTATGGCATGCAATAGAACCCCAAACTATGTACCATCTTATAGCTAAGGACAAAGTAGCTGAACAACATATTTTAGGAAAATACTCTAACTGCAATAGTTTTGGAGTTACAATCGCTTTACTCACTAGTCAGAATTTCAAAGTAGCTATTACTCAGCTATCCAAGGTGCAACAGGTCTGAAACTTTAGTATGTGATAGCTTACCAAAAAGAAGATGGACAACATATTTGAAAAGATTTCCCTAACTTCAATACTTTTGAAGATATTTGACATTTACTTCTTCTGTTATTTAGCTACAAATGAGAAAATAGCTATTACTCACTTATGGCATGCAATGGGACCCCAAACTATGTACCATCTTATAGCTAAGGACAAAGTAGCTGAACAACATATTTGAAGAAAAAGTTGTTACTGCAATAGTTTTTGAGTTATGAGCCCTTTACTCAAAGTAGCTAAGATTGCTATTACTCACTTATCTTTAGGCCTAAGTCAATAAAACCAAAAATTTTTTCAAGGGCATGAAAATTCATTGGGACAATTAATTTACAAAAAATCTGTAGCTGTAGTAGTTTTGGAGAAATCTGCGTGACTAACTAACGCACGCACACACGCACGCACGCACGCACGCACACACAGACATCATTTCATAATCTCCCTCCCGGGCTAAAGCCCGGCGGGAGATAAAAAAAAAACAAAAAAACTGTGACTTGCTTCCTTGGGAGGTTTACTTCTTATGGGACTGAACTCAACCCTCTCTTCCTATTCTCAGAGCAGGTCTAAGAAACAAGGGGGGGGGGGCAACTTTGGACTTTCGGGTGACCGGTTAGTCTCAACTGACCTTGGCCCTTGAGGTCATCTGACCCAAGGTCAAAATGGTCCCTTTTCATTTGTTGTTATTTTATGAGTTCATGTATGTTCCTAGCAGCTTACCCACCTACCAAGCGGTAGTTATTCAGCAATTGTCCATTGGATAGGATGTATTAACGCAATAAAATTCCAAATTTAATATTTATTTATTTATTTATTTATTTATTTGGAGTTTTACGTCGCTTTCAACACTGTACAGGTCATATCACGACGGGTAGTTGGAAGGGCAGAGGAAACCAGTACATAGAGTTCGCTAGGGTTGTGTACTGTAAACTGCCGACCAACGGTAAGCAACTACCAGCTTTCCCACTTAAGTCCAAATTTAATAAGTAAATTAAATTTTTATAAGTTAATACCCTATCCAATGGACAGGCAAGGCCCACCCATCCGGCCCTGCTATCAGCTTACTAGGGGTCTTATTAGGATTAGTCACGAAAAAGATGATATGACGTCATTATGACCAGACAGTCAATCAATCAATCAATCAGTTGTCCAGGTTCTTAATCTCCGTATCAACGGATTCTAAGGCACACCATCCAATCCGTAAGGCATAAATCATGAGACATTAGACATGTTCCGAGTGGTTGCCAGGGAGGCGGTCCGGTGTTCGGTAGTAAGAAGCTATGGTGGGAATGATTTCTGAAATAGGTAGGTTTTGAGTCGACTTTTGAAACTGGAGAGATTTGGAGCACTGCGTATATCATATGGAAGATCATTCCATAACTTAGGGGCATCATATGAGAAACTATTGTTAAAATGGACCTTTGATTTATGGATGGAAGGACAGTAAGAGGGGACCAGAAGGAACAAATTTTTGGGATTGGAACGTCTTGTATTCACGGCAGATTTGTACAAGGGGAGATATGGTGCAAAATACTTAGGCTGGCCAGTGGTGAGGTACTTATAGACCAAAACTAGGGTTTTGAAAATAATACGTTGTCTAACGGGTAGCCAATGGAGTGTCCTAAGGGTGGATGTAATGTGAGTGTACTTTGAAGCACCAGTGACAAACCGTGCAAGCGCATTTTGAACATATTGGAGCCTTGTAGCATTTCGGGATGACAAACTGCGAAAAAGAGAGTTGCAATAATCCAGACGACTACTGACCAGAGCATTTGCAATCACCACTGATGTATCCACAGAAAGAAACCTCCTGATACGATGAAGGTCCCTGAGGCTGATAAAGCAGGATTTGATAACAGAATTTACGTGATTGGTGAAACAAAACTTTGCATCAAACAGAACACCCAGATTGCGTACAACATCTGCGGGAGAGAGGCAATTACCCAGGATATTGACAGGTAGTGAGTCACTGAGCCATTTGTGTCTGTCTTTGGCACCGAAGACTATGAATTCTGTTTTATCAGGATTTAGCTTGAGTTTGTTTTCAGACATCCAGACCTGAATATCATTCAAACATGATTTAAGATGGTCAAAAGACTTGAGACTATCATCAGGGGATAAGTGAATGAACAACTGAGTGTCGTCCGCATAGAAGTGGTAACGGACTCCGGTATATTTTCTGATGACTTGACCAAGAGGTGTTGTGTAGAGGGAAAACAGAAGGGGACCTAAGACAGAACCTTGGGGGACTCCAAACTTCAATTTGAACAAATTTGAAAGACTAGAACCAATCTTGACTGACTGAAAACGATCCTGGAGATAGGATCTAAACCATTTTAATGCCGATCCAGCAAAACCAAATCTAGACGACAGACAGGATAGGAGTGTGTCATGATCGATAGTATCAAATGCCGCAGACAGGTCGAGTAGCACTAGTGCTGTAGGCATGCCCTTGGACAGAGATAAGTGAATCTCATTTTTGATGCACAACAAGGCAGTTTCTGTCGAGTGCCCCACCTTGTAGGCTGACTGGAAAGTATTACCAAGATCATGAGAATCCATGTGAGATCTAATTTGGGCAGCCACAATTCGCTCGACCAATTTTGACAAGAAGCTAAGACCGGACACTGGTCGGTAGCTCTTCAAATCCTCTTTAGAAAGGGTGGACTTTTTGAGGAGGGGAGTGACAATAGCCTGTTTGAAAGGATTAGGGAAAATGCCGTTTTTGAGGGACAAGTTAACTAGTTTAGTCAATGAAGGGAGAAGAATGTCAATACATTGTTTCACAATGTGAGTGGGGCATGGATCAAGGGAGCAAGTTTTAGAAGGGGATTCCTTGATAAACTTAAGGACTTCAGTCTCAGTGACAGCTTGAAAGGAACAGAAAGTCGGCGGCTCCTTGTCAGGATGAAGAACCTGAGATCGGGTGTATTTAAAGGTGTCTCGAATCTTTTTAATTTTATCAATGAAAAACGAACCAAATCTGTTTGCTAAAGATTTTTCATCATCAAAGGATGGGAGGACAGTAGAATTTGACCGACTCAATGTTCTGTTTAGTGCATGCCATAACCTCTTGCTATCGCCACAATTTTCGCTAACTAGATCACGATAGAAACACCCCTTGTTTCTATTTAGGATGTGGTTACATCTGTTTATCTGCCGTCGAAGACGGGAACGATTTTCAGGGGATTTGTCTCTTCTCCAGGCACGCTCAAACTGCCTTCTCATGCACTTGGCAGTTCTATACTCATCAGTTATCCAGCTTGGGGCTGGTTTGATGAGCTGTTTAGTCTTCACTGGTGCATGAATATCTAGAAGGCCAGACAAACCAGACATGTACTGTTCATGCAATAAATCTATGTCATCAGATGGTGAGCTAACAAACGGAATAGTCAGGAGGTCACTTCTGAATTTATCTATATTCAATTTATGGTACTGACGGAAGGTAACAACTTTCTGAATTGGTGTATCCAAAGATGGAAAGTCAACCACACAAGAGATAATTTTGTGATCACTAATGAAGCCTGAACCTTTCACATCAGAAATTGCAGAGAACTCAGATGGAGCCATCAACAAATCCAAGGTATGACCATGAAGGTGAGTTGGAAAATCAATGTATTGGGACAGACAGCAAGAATCCATGACTGATTTAAATTCAGAGACTGTTGGAGACATAATGTCGACATGAAGATTAAAATCACCACAAATGACAAAGGAGGGGGATAAGGAAGACAAAAAAACCACATATGACAGAAAATCTTCAAAAAATTTTACTACAGATGAGGCAGGAGGCCGGTAAATGACCCCGAGAAACAAGCGACGCCCATCAAGAGTGAGACAGACAGTGTGATTTTCAAAGGAGGAGAACTCAGGGGAATGAATGGTTTTAAAATCAAGAGCAGATTTAATAAAAAAGCCAACACCGCCACCACGTTTGTTTTCTCTATTGGTGTGAACAAGGGAAAAATCTTCAGGCGTTAACTCATTTAAAAATGAGGGTGTGTCTAGAGCTTTAATATGGGTCTCGGTGAGACCAAAAACATCAAAATTTCCAGTTTGGATTTCATCACAGAGAATTGGACCTTTATTCCTAATGGACCGGCAGTTAGCAAACCCAAACTTCAATGGCCCAGGATTTAGAGCAACATCACCCGACAGTAGAACCAGAGCAAGCTGCCTGAAAGACGCCTTTTCACAAAAAGTGACTCTGTGTCCTGACATAAATGAACAAAATGGATTTGGTAGTGGGTCCATCATATTTACGTCCATGCAGGCCGACATCGCACCTAGTCTGAATTCTGTTTTGACTCTTATGGTAATGTACAAAGAGGCCAGCAATACAAAGAAGGAGTGTAACAGTCCGCATCATAAGGAATTACAAACCACAGACGAAATGGAACATGCAAAAATTGACAGCAAAAACATTAAGGACAATAAAGTACAAACCAAAACCAAAAATGACTGAGTAAATCCCGGTAAAGGACAGTAATGCCCGTAATATCCACTATCAGAATATTCAAAATATAAAATACAACCAAACAGCACTGAGTAACTCCCGGTAGTGGGCGATAATACCCGCAATATCAACTAGGACAACTGTTGTACATCTAAAATCATTCAGAACAATATAAAAAGGATAAATAACTAAAGGTATATCATGGAAAGCAGTAATAATAAGAAAAAGTACGACTAAAAGCCCAGATTATTTGGTATTTTCCATCAATTGTTAAAATTACGCGTCCGTTACGGTCCTACCGAACACCAAAATTATTGGAAATTATATACCTTGCACCACCTGGCGAATGTAGACTCTGTGACTGGTCCTGCTGGTAGTTTTACAGGACGTCTTTTTCTGACGTTTGGCGCGACCGGTAAAGCAATTGTCCATTGGATAGGGTATTAACTTATAAAAATATAATTTAGTGGTGGTGGACCAGTTCACGCCCGGGTACCAATTCACGCCCACCCTCAGTTTTCTTGAAGATTTGTGATTTTTCATAGAGAAGATGTTTACCACATTATAGATAATCATCAAATCGATCATATACATTTGTAATTTATTGTTTAACTGCGATTGTTTTGGATAAATTTAGGGGTGGGAGTGAATTGGTACCCTGGCGTGAACTGGTCCACCACCACTACTTATTAAATTTGTAGTGGTGGTGGACCAGTTCACGCCCGGGTACCAATTCACACTCACCCTCAATTTTCTTGAAGATTTATGATTTTTCATAGAGAATATGTTTACCACATTATAGATAATCATCAAATTGATTATATACATTTGTAATTTATTGTTTAACTGTGATTGTTTTGGATAAATTTAGGGGTGGGCGTGAATAGGTACACAGGCGTGAATTGGTCCACCACCACTAATTTTAAAAGGCTAAAATAACCAATAAACAGAAAGCTTTGTGAAAAGACTTAACAGAAGTTTTATAATAGAAATAAAATACTTATGCTTGAGCCTTCGTCCTTTATTTGAGGCTATTTTGTGATTGAATCGCTGATAAAAGTGAAGGCATAAGTAGTTTATTTCTACAACAAATATTGAGGACAACCAGGATCTTCTTTTATCGCCCATTGACACCCGGAAGTCCGAGTGTTTTTCACGATAATGTGCAAGACACTCAAAAAACAAAATTTGTAGACATTCATTATGTTAAGTAAATATTATGTTTGAAGATACAAAAAACATTTTTACCTGTAAAAGTAAGTTAAGTCGGTCATAGTCCATATTTCTTGGTCGTTACTAAACGTAAACTAATGCTGCGTTCTTACCGGCCGTAAACACGACTTCACAGCCTGTAAATTAGCCAAGAACGGTCTCACAGGTGGTATATACCACTGGTGAGTTGGGTGTCACCAGAAACTTTCCAAACTTTGACCTTCACCTCTAGTGACAACAAAGATGCAGAATACATGTGCTTTTGTTATAAAAAACCTGCTAAATGAACTGTTTCGGTACTCGGGATTTTGATAAATAACCTCAGAAAACGAATAACGAATGAAATATATATCTTTTGTATGGTGGATAGCGAAGTATTGTGATTTCTTTTATTTCTTTCTCTTTGTCATTTGTGTTTGTTTACATCCACACATAAACACACCAGCGGTAAATTGTGAAGAACGGTCAAAACTTTCCACTGGTGGGTACCAATTCACAGGTCGTGTGCACGGGCTCTCTGAACGCAGCATTACTCCCAATTGGCATCTACTAAAAATTATAGGGCAGTCATAAGATTCGACCGGGTTAATGTTTTGGGGTGTAGTATACAATTATTTTGATAATTTCAGACTAGAACGTCTGAGAAAAGGTATTTTTTGAAATTATGACTTATCATTGACAAAATACACATTAATGGTACACAAAATATACAAGGTTATGCATTGAGCAGAATTAACCCAAGAATTATTATTGTGTGTGCCTAGGGCCATGATTAAAGTTGAAGATGAGATAAGGCAAGAGAAAGCTTTATGTCAAAAACTAAACATTTATTTACAAAAATATAACAACATGTATTTTACCAGCAAATGCTGGCAAGATACTTTAATGTAAATTCGAAATTCCACCAGCAGATATATGGTTGAATATTTAAGCTCGACTCTCTCACATGCCCTGCAACCAGTGAAATCTGGATGAATCTAATGCATGAAATTGTGTTGAAATATATTTTGAATTTCCAAATTATTCTTAATTAGATCCAATATTTCGATATATGTTACCCCAACATAGATTTAATGTTTGTGGAATCATGGCATAGAGTGAAAAAATGTTATAACTGAAGAGCTTAAGTTCATGGTGCTTTTGACAAATGGTTTTCCTATTCTATCTAAATATATTTGTCTTGTACATAGGAATGACTGTAGCACATAAATTTTATAAATATGTATGTATTCATTACATACTAATTATTTTGATGATCCACCAATGTGCTACTTGGTTGCTGCAGATGAAGTAAATTTTATATCTTTAAAAGGGTATACATCTCCATTTATAATTTAAAAACTGATTTCCAGGAACTGCTATTTAAATACAAAATATATGATATTTTATGATAATATTTCAAAGTCTTATATACTGTAGATATAGAGTTATTAACTTACTAACTAATAAAAAGGATTCCTTGGGGTAAATCATACATATTACAAAAGGTCATAAAATATAATCTTGAAGACAAATATTTGAAAGGCTAAAATAACCAATAAACAGAAAGCTTTGTGAAAAGACCTAACAGATGTTTTATAATAGAAATAAACTACTTATGCTTGGGCTTTATCAGCGATTCAATAACAAAATATCCCCTGAAAAAAAGGTCATACATATTACAAATGTAAGAATTAAGAAGGATGAATCAAAATTATCTAGCTTTGTCAGATATTTTGGAGAAAAGCTCACCACTTTTGAGAAAGTTACACAATGAACATTCTCATGTCATACATTTTCTATATGTTTTTGTGCCAAAATATAACTATTTTTTCCAGTCAGAAATCAAACCTGGATTTATTGTTGAAAAAGTCTACATGAACTTTAGGATCAAGTTTCAAACCTACATCGCCAACATTTCTGGTCTAAAACATAACTACTTTTTAATGTTGGAAATCTAAACAAGATTTAGTGCTGATTATTCCTGTGAAACTTGACCATCTTTCTTGTCAGAAATCGAACTTAATTTTATTGTTGAAAATATGTCAGGATCAGTTTTTGTTGGATTGCTTGTAGCCATTGTGGAAAGATTAAAATAATCTGGAATAAATTTTAATTGCCTTTTATTCCATGTTTTTATTTTACAAATATCTTCACATCTTATCACACACAAAACAAGTGATGGAACATGTTTTTACCTTCTAAATAAGACGCCATTAGTGTATAGTACTTGTCTTACCATCTACCAAATAGTCTGCAAATATTGCGAGAATCTGGGCGATAAGTACGACATTTCCGTTTAACTCAACACGCCCCCTTAAACGAATAAGTTGTCTAATCTCTTACGTGTGATTGGTTTTGTAAACATATCTGCAAGATTTTGTTCAGATGGAATGTACTTCAGTAATATATAGCCATTTTGAACTTCTACACGGATAAAGTGATATTTAATGTCTTGGTGGAGCACAGGATTTTTGGCTAGGGCTATGGCACTCTGATTATCAACAAAAATGTCAACAGTATCAACCTTGTCCATTGATAAATCTTCATAGAGACACCTCAGAAACTTTGCTTCTTGAATGCATGAAACTAAGGCCACATACTCAGCCTCACAAGTAGATAGGGCAACATGCTTGTTTTCTGCTCTTCCAGCAGACCATGTCATAATCGTGTTCATAATGAAACAGTAACCACTAACGCTTTTTCTATCTTCCAAATTTCCCCAATCAGAATCACTAAAGCCTTGTAGTTTTACGCCTGTTGATTTTCTGAAAACTAGACTTTGAGATTTTGTTCCCTTGAGAGATACCTAAGGACATGCTTTGCACATTCTAGATGTGCTTTTGTTGGATGTTCAACGGAGATAGCATACTGACGCTAGAACATATATCCGGACTTGTACATGTTATCAAATATATTAGGCTTCCTACAATTTGCCTATATAAATATGAATCTTCTAGTGGCTTTGAGTCACTTGTTCTTAACTTGTTCACATTCATTTCACAAGGAGCAGCCTTTGGTTTACAGTCATTCATCCTAAACTTATCAAGCATCTGTTTTATTTATTTTCTTTGATGCATTGTAACACAATCACCTTCAAAGTCAAACTGAATGTTCAAAAACAGAGAGAGTAGGCCAAAGTCTTTCATTTTGAACCATTTGCTCAGTGTTTGCTTCTCATTTTGCAATACATTTTCACTATTTGCTGCTATTATGATATCGTCTACCCACACGAGTAAAATAACATAACAGTCATGAGTTTGTTTTGTGTACACACACATGTCAGTTAAAGATTGCTTGAAACCTTGTTCAATGAGATAGACATGCAACAGTAAGTTCCATATTCTCCCACTTTGTTTCAGGCCATACAAAGATTTGTTAAGCTTGCAAACAAGCTTTTCACCCTTTGTTCCCATCTTCTCAAATCCCTTTGGTTGTTCAACATAAAGTTCACAATCTATTGGCCCATTTAGAAATGCAGTTTTGACATCCATTTGGTGAAGTTTTAGGTTTTGTTGCATAGCTATCTGTAACAACATGCGAATGGAGGTAATACAGGCAGTTGGACAGAACGTATCTTTGTAATCAATATTTGGGATCTGGGAATAGCCTTTTGGTACATATCTAGCCTTGTATCTTTCCTCACCATCTGAATCTCTTTTGACAGTGTAGACCCATTTTCCACCAATTAAATTTGCTCTGGCAGGTAATTTTGTGTACTCGAAAGTTTCATTTTCACTGAGCGCACTAATTTCATCTTTCATTGCCTGATGCCATTTCAAAGAGTTTTCACTCTGAATTGCCTCTTCAAAAGTTTTGGGGGTTTCAAAATCACCCATTTGATATAGATAGTCAATGTTTTGATCAGTGGGGGCATCAACCATTGTGACATAGTCTTTTAAATAGACTGGTTTAGCAAGCTTTCTGGCTGACTTTCTACAAGTGATACTTGCGTCATCATCAGATATGTTTGGGTCTGCACTGTTTTGGTCATTACCCCAAGCCTGTTCAACAAGAATATTCTCAGATATGAAAGGTTTAACAATGTTTTGTTCTACATTTTGAACTGGTTCAGTGGCACAAGCTTCAGTTTTCTGAACTACATTTTCACAGAATTTCACACATCTTTTTGGATCTGAGACTTAACCCTCTTGAAGGTTGACTTCAGATTATGTTGGCACTTCTCCAGAGATGCATTGCAGGAGGAAGAGGTCTTAGCAAAGGCAGCAGTAAAATTTAGTGTGGAAATGTTTTGCCTAGCTTGGTGTTCCAATTCCTTAAGAATTGGTAGGGGAACCTTGCCCATAGGAGCCCCAGGGGGTTTAGGAGTAATACAGATCTTTGCAAAATCTGTATTCAACTCCTGTATTTTCTCCTCATAACAAGGCTGTCCCACTTTGTACCACTTTGTAGTGGAAGGAGGAGGTTTGATGTATTTACCCTCAGGTAAATTAGCGGCCTGAAAATCATGTTCAAACTTATCAAAGGCATCTTTGATAACTGAGCTGAGTGGTAGCATAGAGGAAGGACCTCTAGGTCTGACCTCTTGACGGCCTTTTCCATCATCCAGACCCATAACTGAGGTTGAGGACTTAGGCATACACTCCCTGGGGTCAGGGAGGGAAAGGATGCGCCTGAAAGTGTCCACCTCTTCAGCGTATTGGGAGGGAACGCCAGAGCTACTTCCCTATAATAAGGGAGGTCTGGATCATGTTGAGGTTGGTCTTGGTCAGAGACGGCCCCAGAGGGCTTTGAACACCTGTGTCTGGCTACAGAGGACTGATCCTCCCTTGAAGAAGACGACACGTATCTGGACCTCACCTTATGCTTACTCTTGTCAGCATGTTTTTTTGATTTGGATTTAGAAGATGCAATCCGAGGTTCATCGGACTCATCCGTTAGTTGATCTGAGGAAGACCTTGGGTCAACCACATGCCTTTTGTGAGAGTGCGAGTGTGTTTTAGGTCTAACCGAAGCCTTCTTAGAAGGCTCCTCGGCTGGACTAGAAGGCTGATCCGATGTCAAATGATGATCAGCACCGAGATGAGGTGGAAGTGCAGGACCATAGTCCACTTCCATTTGCTCAAGATTTGAGGCAGCCCGAGGTTGACTCGGAGGGGGTAGGTCCAGATTTACAGCAGCTTGAGAAGATCCAGGCTTAGAAGCTGAAGCCGAGGTCTGATCCACCTCGACTTGCTTTTTTTGCAGTTAGTTAGTCTCAGAGAGACTGGAAAGCTTCTAACATTGAAGCCTGAAAGGAACCCATTTGCTGCTGTAAATGGATGTTAAATGAATCACCCAGGGATTTTTCTAATTTAGCTTCAATTTTCTGCTGTAAGGCAGTACCTGGGGTGGGTGGGACAGTCTTTGCTGGCATTTTGAGAGACAATGAACTGAAGGGTAGGGGTTGTGGATGCGGGAGTGATGTAAATAAATTATCAGCAGCACTCTCAAGGTCTGCATTGGAGCCAGTAAATGAATCCACGTCATCCCCTAGTAGATTTAATTCATCGTCTTTTGAAGTAGCAGTGAGGCACTTTTGTTTTTTAATCTAACGTTTTCTCTGTGAGATTTTCAGCATTTGTTCTTCAGTAAAAGAACCACATATTTGACACGGATTTTCAAAAGTGACACAGGGGTCATCACCCTTGCCAGATTCCCTACGCGTAGGGCAGTAATTATGTGTGTCAAATGGGAAGCAAAAGTGCCTACATTTGCTGGATCTCGGTTTGTCTTTATTCGTCTGGTGGGAAGACATTTTAAACACAATAGAATACGTACTAAAAAGCCTGATACGAGGAAAACTCGCAAATATAAAGAAAAATACTTATCCTGTCAAAATGGAAATTTTACAGAATAATCTATGATGTATATTAAATGAAATGACCAAAAATCAACATCCAACAATACGTATGTGCTGAGAAATAAAAGAAAATATCTCTGTAAATAACAGACGCTACATATCCACGTGGCCAACAAGAAAGTAGGTCGAGAGGTCAAAGGTTATCACGTGACGACAACTTGAGGCTACGGCAAACTATAAATGTCTATTTTTCTGAGACGTTGGCCTGATGTTTTGAGGGCATCCGAGAACAGCATTCAGTCCCACATGGTAAGCTATTGTAGTGCAATAAAATGTTTTATTATATTGAATGAGAATTAAAAGAAACAAATTATATATCACATTTTATTTCTTCACTGACTAGGCATTATAAACGTCGCACCTCAATTTGCAATGGAACTTGACCATATTGTACAATGAATTGTCTCTACTTGAAATCACACTATTTATACACAATAAAGCTCTCTAATAGATTTGACAAAACATATATTTGACACAATAAGCACCCAAAGGTTACATCGGACATGAATAATTGTCATTTGCATACAACATAATCTTCATTATATTTTGCAACTACAGATATCAAGATACTTTATTTATCATAGATACATTTCATTTGAAATAATGAGCAAATTAATGACATTTGTATACAATGAATATCCATAAAATATACAGGTGCAATTTTGCCTACTAAACTCAACTTAATATCAACATATTTCATTAAATGAGGCTACATTTCATTTAACATTTATTTAATACAATCTATAATATCATCTGCTTACAATAAATTTTCATTTTATTTCCAAAGAATTCTGTACATAAATATTTTAGTCTAAAATAAAAATTATGTAAAGTTGGTACCCAAGTTATGTTAACAATAATATCTGAAGGAAGAAAGCCTTAGATTTTGTTATATTTACTGACAAAATATTTGTATTGTCAGAGTAAATTCCAAACTTGGCAAACAGATGACAAACAGAAAACAAATTTTTGGTGACAGCCTTTCAGCTTTATGATTTTTCTGAGATTGGCCAAGGTCAAATACTGCATGTGCTGAATTTCTTCTTGTCACTCAGTAACAAGTAACTCAGTAACAAAACATACAGGCAGAAGATAGATTCAATTCAAACAAATTCACAAAATGGCAAAGTTAAAGGTCACACCATGATGCACACCTACACCCCCTAACCAATGTCCCTACAAAGTGTCATCTTTCTGTACCTTACTGAATACAAGAAATAAGCCAGACAAGATTTTAAAACTCATGGTTACTGTGAAAAGGTCAAATCAATATAACACCATAATATTGAACACCTACAACCTCTAAGCAATGTCTCTACCAAGTATCAACTTCCCACACTTTATGACTTCAGAGATATTATACAGCCAAATTGTTAAAATGTTAAAGGTCAAGGTCACTACGGCATGATAAAAGGTCAAATCAAGGTCAAACCATGATGTTGCATACCTTCAACCCCTAACTAATGTCAGTACCAAATATCAACTTCCTCTACCTTACGGTTTATGAGAAATAGCGAGGACAAGATTTTATAGGTCCAGGTCACTATGGCAAGGTCAAAGGTCAAACTTTTTCCTGCCGCCTGCCTGACCGCCCATCTGGACATCATGGGTAAAAACAATACACCACTGTCCTTCTACAATAAAGACAAGTTGAAGTACTATTGAATTTAAAGTTGAAGAAAACAAGAATATTGATAGAATATTATATTAATAACAGATGTTTTTAATACAAAAACTTGAATAATATGTATGTATTACTTAATAAATATAATATTTATATTGTCTTTGACAATTGAACATAAATAAAAAATCTCTATCAACTAAACATGCAATTGTGTTGCATTAATAAAAGTAAACAACCATTATGAAAAACAGTGTCATTAGTTTTACATAAAACTTAATAAGAGTAGTTAGTAATAACAAGGTAAGCTATTTTAACTGTACATAGTTATGTACAATATTTATCATAATCTGTTACAGCAAATTGAAATTTAATAAGTGTTAGTAGTGAATCTACTAGACCAGATGAACACCCCTATTTTCTTGATTTCCAATATCCAAATAATCTATCAACACAAACTTGATTCTCCCCAATTTCTATTGTTCAACTATGTTTACTCTGAATCCAATTTCACAGAAGTAAAGAGAATGCCCATCACCCTGTAAGATTTTATTTTTGCAAGACACTAAAATAAATAACTTGAGAGGGTCACAACACTGTATGTTTTCCAAGTTGCATGAAAAAAACCCCACAAGAATTCAGCAGAATTGTACTATCACCAGCTTTGGTTAAAGACTGAAGCGGATGAAATTCGAAAGGACTAACATTATGCTGGCTGATTGGCAATATTTTTGTAGATCCAGGCCACCTTTCAGAAGGATTGAGCCATGGTGAAGCCCAACTTGTTAAAAAATATAACCTAGATCCAATATACAGGTTATGACAAATGCACACAGGCAGACAGAGAGGCAAACACACAAAGTTATCACTTACCAGGTTTTCACTAGATGTCAGCAATCAGCAGAAAATTCAAAAGAGTATCATTTTGGTAACCTACTGTTGAACTGCTAGTCATATGCCCATACAAGTTAATGCATTTAGCAAGATGGGTCCTGTCTGCCTCCTCTCTTCATGGAGGAAAGAAGGAATTACTTATAATTGTCCGCCATTTTGTGGGACAGCAAATGAGTGACAACTAAATTGTCAATACTGTATTATTCTATTTATGCTGCATTATTGCATCACTGTATTGTTTATTACATTGGCTGAAAATAAAATTATGATTCTTATATCTCTCTTAATTCTGTTTACTTGAATCTTGGTTGTTGCACCTTTGGGTCTCTTTTGATGCAGATTAAGCACTGTTAAAGTCATATTAAAATTCATTAAGGATCATTTTACTTTTGCAACTTCCCATTGTAGCAGATAGAATTATCACAGTCACAGGTTACAAATAAGTATGTTTGGGCAATATTCAAAATATCCAAACCGTAGTTTGACCATGCAATATGCGTAAAAGCTTTTCAAACACAAGTAGACTGAGAAGGTCATGGTTGGTAGATTGGCACTTGTAAATTTTTAGCCCTGTGAAAGACCGCCAGTCCAAGTGGAGACCAATTCTCCTGACCACATATCTGCCGGCCTTGGTCTGCTGGTCTTTGCAAATTTGCCACACTGCCAGTCTGTGCAATCATTACTTGGAGTTTAAGGTCACCTCAGTGTAGTCGTACGGCATTTCTGTAACATCAGTTACATGTAGCTGCAAAATATAGATCAAATATGTCATGCTATTTTTGGTATATTTTGTGGAAACATAGAAAAAATATGGGAGTTCAAGGTCACCTTAAAATAGGGCACACCTTCAGGACTAGACACATCAATATACCAAATATAAATTAAATCTCTTATGCAGCTTTCAAATACTCTCCAGAAATTAATATTCAATATGTTGTCACTAGGAGTTTAAGGTCACCTTAAAATAGGCCACACCTTTGAAGACCAGTTACACCCACATACCAAATTTGATTTGAATCTGTGAAGCCATTATTAAGCTATTGCCCGCAAATCACAAAAGTTAAATTCAATATAAATATGTTATTAGTGTGAGTTTAAGGTAATCTTAAAATGGGGCACATATCGATGACTGGCAATATCCACATGCCAAATCTGAATTTCATCCTAAAAGAAATTTTTAACATATTTTCCAGAAACAAAGTGTGATGACGATGCTGGTCCTATATGTGATTCATCATCACTGAGTGACACCAAACTGTTACGACCTTAAACTCATAATTGTCTAAAATATCAGCAATTTATTGTAACCTTACAAGAGACCTTGTTCTTTTTGTCTAAATATATGTACATGCTGAATATCAATAAAAAATTTCAATTAGCACATCAAATATCTTTGATTGAAAGACCAAAAAATTGTCCCAACCTTAAACTCAACATAATTCTTTGGTACATGGGAGTTTAAGGTCACCATAAAATAGGGAACATCTTGAAAACTAATTACAACTATATGCCAAATTTGAATTGAATCAGTCAAGCCATTTTTGAGATACTGTCCGGAAACGGAAAAAGTTAAACTCAATATAAGTATATTACTAGTGTGAGTTTAAGGTCACCTTACAATAGAGCACACCTTGATGACCAGTTACATCCATACAATAACTATGAATTTAATCTATCACACTATTTTTCATATACTGTCTGGAAAGAAAGTGTGATGACGACACAGACCATTATGTCCTCCATCATAGCTGCTAGTGACACAAAACTGTTACAAACCTTAAAGTCATAAGTTTTAAATATCAGCAATTTACTATAACCTTACAGAAGAGACCTTTTTTCTAGCTATATGTACATGATGAATACTAGAAATAGGATGCCCTGTTGATAGTAGATGCGAATAGAAACAGGATAGCATAGAAGAACACACATTATCATGTGTAATGTCCACCCCATGAACCTTTTGCCAAAATTGTACAGTAGTCTTACAAGACCCTGTTTCATTTGTAAAATATATCAATGATGCTTAAATATTTATTAGTGTAGATGTAAATTATTTCAGCTTCATGCCTTTTCGCATTGGTTGGCTCGAAAATTTTGATGAAATCACTCTATCTTGCACGGTTAAGAAGATAGAAGCAAATTCCTGTTTTTCTATTTTTGGCAAAAATTTGAAAATTCAAAATGGCTGCCATTTTTGGGAAAAGGAAAATTTTTTGAAAATTGGCAAGAGTACATTTGTTAGATACCCTATGGGTCGAAAATTTCGACGAAATCGCTCTATCTCGCACGGTTAAGGAGATAGAAGCAATTTTGTGTTTTGCCATTTTTGGCAAAAATTCAAAAAATCAAAATGGCCGCCATTTTCGGGGAAGGGGAAAATTTTTTCAAATTGCAAAGAGTACATTCCTTAGATACCCTGTGCGTCGAAAATTTCGACAAAATCGCTCTATCTCGCACGGTTAAGGAGATAGAAGCAAATTTGTGTTTTGCCATTTTTGGCAAAAATTCGAAAATTCAAAATGGCCACCATTTTTGGGGGGGGGAAAATTTTTGGGAAATTGTAAAAGAGTACATTCCTTAGACACCCTGTGGGTCGAAAATTTCGACGAAATCACTCTATCTCGCACGGTTAAGGAGATAGAAGCAAATTTGTGTTTTGCCATTTTTGGCAAAAATTCGAAAATTCAAAATGGCCGCCATTTTTGGGGAGGGGAAAATTTTTTGAAAATTGCAAAGAGTACATTCCTTAGATACCCTGTGGGTCGAAAATTTCGACGAAATCGCTCTATCTCGCACGGTTAAAGAGATAGAACCAAATTTGTGTTTTGCCATTTTTGGCAAAAATTCGAAAATTCAAAATGGCCGCCATTTTTGGGGAGGGGAAAATTTTTTGAAAATTGGCAAGAGTACATTTGTTAGATACCCTATGGGTCGAAAATTTCGACGAAATCGCTCTATCTCGCCCGGTTACGGAGATAGAAGCAAATTTGTGTTTTGCCATTTTTGGCAAAAATTCGAAAATTCAAAATGGCCACCATTTTTGGGGAGGGGAAAATTTTTGGAAAATTGTAAAAGAGTACATTCCTTAGATACCCTGTGGGTCGAAAATTTCGACGAAATCGCTCTATCTTGCACGGTTAAGGCGATAGAAGCAAATTTGTGTTTTGCCATTTTTGGCAAAAATTCGAAATTTCAAAATGGCCGCCATTTTTGGGGAGGGGAAAATTTTTTGAAAATTGCAAAGATTACATTGCCTAGATACCCTGTGGGTCGAAAATTTCGACGAAATCGCTCTATCTCGCACGGTTAAGGAGATAGAAGGAAATTTGTGTTTTGCCATTTTTGGCAAAAATTCGAAAATTCAAAATGGCTGCCATTTTTTGGGAGGGGAAAATTTTTGAAAATTGCAAAGAGTACATTCCTTAGATACACTGTGGGTCGAAAATTTCGACGAAATCGCTCTATCTCGCACGGTTAAGGAGATAAAAGCAAATTTGTGTTTTGTCATTTTTGGCAAAAATTCGAAAATTCAAAATGGCCGCCATTTTTGGGGAGGGGAACATTTTTTTAAAATGCCAAAGAGTACATTCCTTAGATACCCTGTGGGTCGAAAATTTCGACGAAATCGCTCTATCTCGCACGGTTTAGGAGATACGAGCACATTTGCCTTTTTCAGTATTCAAAATAGCTAATTACTCATTTATTTAATTAATTACTCACTCATCTATGAAGCAATTCCCCCCAAAAGCAATCCCATAAAAGCTATTAACCCAATGAACCTCCATACCAAATTTCAGAAAGCTAGGCTTAATAGCATTCCTTAAAATGTCTGGAAACCAAAGAGCTACTCAAAAGTAGCAAAGTAGCTATTACTCAGTTAGCTATAGAGCTATCATCACCAAAAGCAATCCCATACAAGCTATTAACCCAATAAACCTGCATGCCAAATTTGGTAAAGATAGGATAAGAACTGTTGCCTAAAATGTCTGGAAACCAAGTGGGACGCCGGACGCCGGAAAAAGCAAAAATAATATGTCCACCCCCCAGTGGGGTGGACATAATAAATGAAAAAGGATCTCAATTACCACATGAAATATCTTCCAAACACAAAAACTATTGTCCCAACCTTAAACTAAATGTTAGTTTGCAGTTGTGTGGGAGTTTAAGGTAATCATTTCCTGAAGGTCCTGTTCAAGGTTTGTTACATCGACAACTTAAACATGCCTAGAATTGTACAATATTTGGAATACTCTTCAAAAATTTGCAAACTTAAAGTGAACATAATTCTGTTATTACTGGGAGGTTAAGGTCACCTTATTGTATGGCACTTGCCTATGGCCAGTTACATATACATGCAAAAGTTGAATGAAATTTCTCAAGTTATTGCAAACCCCTGCATGTATTGGAGCTAATTAGCTTTTTAAAAATAACTGGCAACCTTCAAAACCAGTTACAACCACATACCAAATTTGAATTGATCCCATCAAGCCATTTTTGAGCTATTGTCTGGAAACGAAAAAACTTAAACTCAATATAAGTATCTTACTAGTGGCAGTTTAAGATCACCAAACTATATAGCACACCCTGATAAGCAGTTACATTCACATGCCAAATTTGAATTAAATCTGACAAGCCATTTTTGAGATACTGTCCAGAATACAAAGTATGGCGACGACAGACGACGCCAAAAAACTGGATGACCAAGTGATCCCTATATGCCATGCAGCATAAATGCTGGTGACACAAAAATATAAATGTATCACTGTTGGAAGTGGAAAACAGGAGGAATTTATTTTTCCTAATATTAGCTCATTATAATTAGAACTTTTTTCCAACGAAACATAAACACAGTATTAACTCGTCATTAGGGAAAATAACTTCCAGGAAATCTCCAGGAATTTGATTACTGTTGCAATTTTCCTATAGTGGTTTCTGGCTGTAGTTTCCGAGCTAAAACGGTGACTTCTACAACATTTAATAGCATATGACTTATCTTTATATACTTTAATGTCTTCAAATAACATGACCTATTTGACAGCCACAGTTTGAAATGGAAGCTACAAACATGAGAATTAATTAATCTTATCTCTAACAAAATACTAAAGTATGCCAGAACTTGACACAAATACATATACAAAAAATATTTTGGCCACTTTGTACAATTTTTAACCCAGATGCCAGCTTGAAAATATAAAGTACGCAGGCTTGTAAAACCAGATTTAAATAACTCATCTGCATGACCTGATAAGATGGAAAACTATAAACTTGTGCTTTTATATATATCCCTTTTTGAATAGCTAAACGCATACGAGGACACAGAATAGAAAATTAAGTGGAGGTTTTATGCCCTACTCTTCAACAGCCAGGGTCATATCAGGACAAGTCCTCAGCATTGCCACTTTTGTGAGTTGAACCCACATGGAGGCTGAAAGCCTGTGATTCAATGCCTAACCTGCTAACTACTAGGTCACTAAGGGCCTCTGATTAAATTCTAAACTTGTTAACCAATGAACCACTGGGGCCTCCACATTTCAATCAAATTGTTTGATAAAATCTCGGTTCAACAAAATCAGTGATAAAATCCCCTGGGGCTTGAGCCAGTGTTAGAGACATTACCAATGATAAAAATAAGAAAAAACAAGAACTTGCATGAATGGCTCTAACACAAAGACAATATTAATGTTAAAATTGATTTTTCCACAAAGTTATGAGAAAAGCCTTGATGTTGATGCAAGACTAAGAATAACTAAAGGAATGCTTTTGCTAACAAAAGCGAAGCGTCCCTTAAAGTTTAAAATGCTTTGTGGTTTTAATAAGCATGCTGTAAAGCTAAGAATGCACAAAGCTGCACCGTATGCTTTCAGAAAAAAACCCTTAATACATTCTGAAGCTATAAAAGCAACAATAAAGGAGATATAAGGCATAAACTCCAAAGCAGCTATTTATGACCCCAGTTTGGCCCATAAGGGAGGGTCGGGGGGTAAAACGGACCGGCTATTTGGACTCTCCACATATGCTTTCCCAATACCTCTTAATACATTCTGAAGGTCTAAAAGCAACAATAAAGGAGATATAAGGCAAAACTCCAAAGCAACTATTTTATGACCCCAGTTTGACCCATAAAGGGGGGTCGGGGGATAAAACTGACCGGCTATTTAGATTCTCCACATATGCTTTCCCAATACCTCTTAATACATTCTGAAGCTATAAAAGCAACGATAAAGGAGATATAAGGCAAAAACTCCAAAGCAGCTATTTATGACCCCAGTTTGGCCCATAAGGGGGGTGGGGGTGGGGTGGGGGGGTAAAACTGACCGGCTATTTAGACACTCCACATATTCTTTCTCAATACCTCTTAATACATTCTGAAGCTATAAAAGCAACAATAAAGGAGATATAAGGCAAACACTCAAAATCAGTTATTTTATGACCCCATTTTGACCCATGGGGGGGGGGGGGGTAAAACTGACCAGCTATTTAGACTCTCCACATATGCTTTCCCAATACCTCTTAATACATTTTGAAGGTATAAAAGCAACAATAAAGGAGATATAAGGCAAAACTCTAAAGCAACTATTTTATGACCCCAGTTTGGCCCATAAGGGGGGGTCGGGGGGTAAAACTGACCGGCTTTTTAGACTCTCCACATACGCTTTCCCCATACCTCTTAATATATTCTGAAGCTATAAAAGCAACAATAAAGGAGATAAAGGCAAAAACTCAAAATTGGCTATTTTATGACCCCAGTTTGACCCATAAGTGGGGGCCAGGGGGTAAAACTGACCGGCTATTTAGACTCTCCGCATATGCTTTGACAATACCTCTTAATATATTCTGAAGCTATAAAAGCAACAATAAAGGAGATAAAGGCAAAAACTCAAAATCGGCTATTTTATGACCCCAGTTTGACCCATAAGGGGGGGTCGGGGGGTAAAACTGACCGGCTATTTAGACTCTCCATATATGCTTTCCCAATACCTCTTAATACATTCTGAAGCTATAAAAGCAACAATAAAGGAGACATAAGGCAAAAACTCAAAATCAGCTATTTTATGACCCCAGTTTGACCCATAAGGGGGGGCCGGCTATTTAGACTCTCCACCTATTACCTCCCAGTACATTTTATAGCTCTAAATGCAATACTTAAGAAGATAATAGGGGGGTTGGCCTAAATTTAAGGCTTTCAGATTGGAAGGTGTCAGAAAATCACTCATAAATGAGACATTTTTCAAGGGATTGCTCCCAAAATCTAATCAGCTCGCGTTTTCGATAGTATGAACAGGTGTGTCAAATTATAAGGCTCTATAGCAAGTAGTTTTTCCGGGACTGTGATGACGGGGGGTACTTCAAAAAATAGTTTTTGATCATGTGACCTTCATAATGGTCAAAGGTCAAATTTAAGCATGCAGAAAAATTTTCCCACGCCTAAGGTATATAACTGCCAAATATGGTTTGAAACCTTGTAATAATAAGGGAAATATTCAAAGGAGACCATAATGCGGCGGCGGTGGTGGCGGCGAGGAAACTGAGGCGAAAACAAATAAGCGCCCTTTCAGGGACGCTTAATTAAGGGAAGGCCTTTTTGAGAATATGGGCCTAGGACTGCTGATTTTTCTAATTTATTGCTGTCTTTACACACTAGTAAATTTAATATTAAATTGCACCCCCCAAGAAAAAAAAAAAACCTTGTGTGAGCTGTAGAAGCCAGGACATACAGATAGTCATTAACCTGGTTAAGGGTGTTGTAGCTTAAATTCACATCCCTTTATTGGCCACAACGTAAGATGGCTCCATGAAAGAGCTATCCGAAATGAAAATATAGAAAAAGGTGTGTGGCATTTATGACTGTGAAAATGGCTTGTGTGAAATGGTTTTGTGTGAAGTATTAATTGAATGGGACTCATACTAAAACACAGGTTAAGTAAAATGGCTACATGAAGCATGTAGAGACACAGACGAACAAAAAAAACAAAAACAACAAATCAGTGCCCGCGAATGGGTTCTGTGTCAGCTGACTCTGTGTTTTGAGTTTCAGAGTAGAAGTGAAAGAAGAAAAGGACACAAAAGTTGTGTCCTGCGAATGGTATTCAGAATTAAAGTATCAAGTTAACTATTAAGGTGTAAAAAGTAGGTGGAAAACATATTTAAACAAAATATTGTAAATGCAATAGTTTTCTAGTTAGAACTGATTTACTAAACAGTGAGACTCTGAAAGTAGCTTTAGTGCTCAGCTATGCAATGAACTACAGGTCTGCAAGTTTACTATGATATAGCTGACCCAAAAGTAGATGAATAATGTATTTAAACAAAATTCTCTAAATGCAATAGTTTTCAAGATACAACTGATTTTGTCAACAGTGATAACCGAAAGGTACCTACTGCTCAACTATGCAATGAGGCACAGGTGTGCGATTTCACTATCTGAAAAGTACCTGAATAACATATTTAAACAAAATACTGTATGTGCAATAGCTTTCACGTTAAAAGTGATTTACTCAACAGTGATGACCTGAGAATAGCTATTGTTCATCTATGCCATGAGCTAGAGTTCTACGACTTTACTAAGTTATAGCTGACCCAAAATTAGGTGAATAGCATCTTTAAACAAAATACTGTATGCGCAATACTTTAAAAGTTACAATTGATTTTCTCAACAATGAGAACTTGAAAGTAGCTATTGCTCAACTATGCCATGAGTTACACATCTGCAATTTTACTCTGTTATAGCTAACCCCAAAAGTAGATGAATAATATATTTAAACAAATTATTTAAACAAATGCAATTACAGTGCTCAAGTTATAAGGAATTTACTCAACAGTAAGAACCTGAAAGTAGCTTTTGCTCTGATTTGCAATGAGTTACAGGACTGGTCTGGAATTTCACTATGTTACAGAGCACTGAAAATTAGGTGAATAACATATTTGAACAACATACTATAAATGCAATAATTTTCAGGTTACAACTGATTTACTCAACAGTGAGAACCTGACAAAAAGTATTGCTAAGCTATGCCATGGGCTACAGGTCTGCAATTTTACTACATATGACCCAAAAGTAGATGAATAACATGTTTAAACAAAAATCTTTAAATGCATAGTTTTCAAGTTATAAGCAATTTACTCAACCTTGAGAACCTGAAAGTTGCTATTGCTCAGCTATGCAATGGACTACAGGTTTACAATATCACTATGTTATAGCTGACCCAAAAGTATGTGAAAAACGTATTTCAACAAAATAGTATTACTCTGAATATGACAGTTTTCAAATAATAACTGATTTACTCAACAGTGATAACCTCAAAGTAGCTGTTACTCAGCTATGCAATGAGCTACAGGCCTGCAATTTTAATATGTTATAGCTGACCCATAAGTAACTGAATAATATATATAAACAAAATACTGTAATAGTTTTCAAGTTATAACTGATTTACTCTACAGTGAAAACCTGAAAGTAGCTATTGCTCAGCCATACAGTGAGTCACAGGTCTGCAATTTCATTATGTTGTAGAGGACTAAAAAGTAGGTGAATAACATATTTAAACAATATACTGTAATTGTAATTATAGTTTTCACATATAACTTATTTACTGAGTTGTGATAACCTCAAAGTAGCTATTACTCAGCTATGCAATGAGCTACAGGTCTGCAATTTTACTACGTTATAGCTGACCCAAAAGCAGCTGAATGACATATACTTATTAAACAAAATACTGTAAATGCAATAGTTTTCAAGATACAAGTGATTTTACTCATTATGGATGTCACTGAAAAGTTAGAAAGTAGCTATTACTCACTTAGCTATGGGGATAGACGCCCAAGTTACTCACCATATTGTAACTAAGGAAAAAGAAGCTGAATAACATATTTTAGCAAAATCCTCCAAATGCAGTACTTTTCAAGTTATGAGTGATTTGGTGCATGATTTCAAGAATTTTAATGCTTTAAAAATTATTTAAACATTCATAAAAAAAAAAAAATTAAGAAAGATTAAGGCCTGATACTCACATAAAGGAATCTGATTGTAGCCTAGTAAATATAAGCAAGATAAGAGAAAATCCCTGCAACAGTCAATGACAAAATTGTGATAAAGTGTTGAAATTTTCACACTTTGGGTGGGGGTACCTCGCTTCTAATGGCTCTGGGGAACAGACGAACAGACAGATGTGCATGAATTTTACAATTTATCATCCTCGAAAGATAAGGTATCTTTTAAAAGTAACAACATGTCTCTGGGCCTTGTAACTTTGGTGGAGAAGTTGTTCACGCGGATGCCGCAGAGTGATGACATAATGTCAACTGACTGACAAGTCAGCTTGACATAAAAAGGAGAAGAATGAAGGGAAAACTGAAGGAGAAAATTGTACCATCTAAAGCCTTAGAATATGGCCAAAAATAGTGTAATTGTGTTCTCTAATTTGACCCATCATTACCAAACAAGGATCAGTTTATGGGGACAAATGAGACACAGTTATCTATTTTTATAACACTGTCGACTCATAAACAAATTAGTCTAAACTTTGAGACTGAGAGCATTATTTTTCTGTTTTGCATCCAATGAGGTTCGTCTAATTTTGAGACATGTTGTTATACTTTTATAGTGGAGGTTTAAGACATGAGAAAATTCCACTAATTTTTAAATCTTAAGAAGAAATTCACTGGAATTAATATTCATTAATGTTCAATTTTTGTTGAAGAGATAAAAATTGACTTTTTAGTTTCACATGGAAATTAATTTTCAGTGTGCACAGCTAAAATAGCTAAATTTAGTGCCTTAAGTTATGAAAATGTTCAATTTTACAGAAAATTACTTCGTGGTCTCGAATACAAAGAAGTCAGATAGTACATCAGTACTTGTTAAAAATAGAGAAACAGGGGAAATCAGGAAACCAGTGCTCTTTTGTTGTTAAATATGAGCATAAATTCAAATTTAGTTCATAGTTCTCAAACTTCCAATAGCCTAGAGTGGTTAATGGAGTCCATCGTGGCTTTAACTTGAAGACAGGTGAGAACTTACACTGTGATAAGTGTCACAAAAACTTGTGCATTAAGATCACTTTTTTGTTTTTATTTTCTTTCGTTCTTTTTTTGTTTCCGGACTTCCATGAGAATTGGTGTAGTGGGATGAGTACCCGTCTCTTCAGTAGCAGTGGACAAAGTCAGCAGTTGGATGGGTGACCAGTTCACTGCACTACTCTTGTCTCTGATGGCTAATTGTAGCTTGCACTAGTTGACCGAAACCTTTTTCGGCCTTGTTTATGTAAGAAGCAGGTAGTTATTTGAAAAGCTGCACCATCTTTCAGTTGTTTTAAAATTTATGCATGGATATGATATAATATGACATTTACTGGTACAGTTCTGTAAAGGCCAATGCATACCCAAGCAATGTGACACAACACACTGTAATACATTAAGATGAGAGCATCATTAACACTGAATAAATTGAGTGAAAATTTTATATCAAGATCTGTGGTTACATTGTAACCAGAGCTCTCTGGTGAATGCTTATGATAACTGCTAATCTCAAAAATACTTCCACACGAACCTTCTTTTATGTCAAACCAGATTGTCTACTTTCTTATGTATAGACTTTGCCATCTCAGGTCCAAGATTTGAATGGATACGTCATAAAAGTTAGCATAGAAAATGCTTATGAATACAACCTCAGGAGAGTAGAAATAAGGTCATAAAGTGACTATTCCGCTCTAGAAATAGAGGATCTGTTGTATTCTCAAATCTCTGACAATACTAATCACTAAAACGTTAATGACACAGTCATATATTTCCTCACAGTCACATTTACTTTAGCTTGATTACCTCATCCTTATGGTTCTCAAAAGACACCCTTGAGTCTGGATAGCATTACACTGAAGAAGTCTCCCAATCTATCCACCCTGCCGTACCAACCCCACTTTACCAACCTTCTGGCTTGCGTATGTTAGTACAGTTTGTGAAGTGTTATAAGTATTTCACACATTTCAAAAAAGCTTTCCCACAAACTGCATCAAAGGCATCCTTCCCACCAAGCAAAGGCACACTACTTGACTGGTCCTGCCGGTGTATATCACAGGATGGCCTTTTCTGTCATATGGCAGGACCGGCCTGTGACATTGGAAAAAAGTTACAATATGATATTTTTTTTTGTTCCATGAAATAAGACTTTTTTTTCTGTGTTGCTTGTGTATATACTGCCAACTCATCTATACTTCTAGTTATTAAGGGCTATCTGAAAATGGTCTGCGGTGTGAAATTGGACATAGTAATATGAATAAACTTAGTCCACTCAATGAAGTCCTACAAATTAACAGTCAAAGCGCAAATTGTTAGACATTAACATTTGAAACAAGGATGGTTCTTGCAAACATTCTTCTTGATTGTCTCATTTAACTGACATAATATGAAAGGTAGGGGTGACAATAACGTTAGTGTTTTAGTTGTCATAATGTTATATGCGTACTGCAGTGTTCTGATACAAACTCCCCACACAGTACAACATATAAAACATGTAAATATGAGTTACAGTAAACATCAGGATTACGGATTACACCACTGTACTAAAAGAAAATCTCTCTAAATAATAATTGTATTTTATCAGTCTTGAATGAGTGCACTGTACTAAAAGAAAATCTCTCTAAATAATAATTGTATTTTATCAGTCTTGAATGAGTGCACTATACAGCATGGCTTAACACAAACAGTGTATAATTTACAACAATTTAAATTCATTCCATATCACACTGTTAAATTTTGTAAAAACAAAATGATGAGCATTTTCTGCATGTGATACTATTTGTTAGTTTCTTTGGTGAATAGTACTTGTACTGGTACTTGTCAAGACAATACCAGAAATGAGAAACTTGTAATAATTTTACTTAAAAGCATCCTGCTGTATATGCTGATACCTAAACTTCTGATAAACAGGACAAAATACTTGAAAGTAACAATTATTTTGGTCCACTTGTACCATATTGTCATTGGTGTGCCCAGACGAGGTATATCTAATTTATTATTGGCTCGGATCCTTCAAGACTAGTTTAATAATTGCAGAGTCAGACCCATATAATGGTACAATAACATGATTTTGTAGTGAGTTTTTAGCAGGACTCTCATTCACGGCCTGCCACTCAATGAAGCATAAATTACACTGTCTTACCATACTTATAATGTATTGTTAATATGCTAGTACTGCACGCCTATCTAATAATAGTAGAAACCAATTAGTCATGGCTAATTTATGGGAGTATTTTAAATTATTCTCTTGGATGTGAAATATATAGTTTAAACACAAGAGCATAACAAAAATTTAGCTATATCAAAACAATATTACACACATTATTATTGGCTTGGATTCTATGAGATTGGCTTGGTGTTTCCAGGCCCATATAATAGAAAATAAATAGTTATGGCTGATTTATGTTTGTAGTTAAAACTATTTTGCTCGAATGTAAAGAGATATTTTCTAACATGAAAGCTTAACAGAAATTTCACTGTATCAAACAATATAAGCACCTTACCCAGAAGCATTAAAACCTCAGTTAATCATGACACTGTGTGGGGTGTTCATTTCATTTATTATTTTTCTAAGCTTTGGTTAGCTGTATAAGTTACTGACTTATGTACAAATAAAATGTGGAAACAAAAAAGATCAGTATACCCAGGTATACTTGTTTATAACATCAGCTGGAGTATAAAAAACACAGTAACCCCTGTATTGATTTTCAATTCATCCTACGATCAGACAGGTGGAAGCTGTCAAGACAGCATACTAGGTTTGCTCTGTAAATGATACCACTTGGCAGTTTCTTTTGTTAAGTCTATGTCGCCGAGCTTGATGAGTGTTGAGCCCAAGTACTCGTTTTCTGAAAGCGCGTCGTAGCTCCAAACCGAGGCAGACAGCGTGCGCTGATTCAGGTCTTCCAACGGCTTGTGATATGTCAGCTACAAATGTAGAGGAGACACATTAAAACAAGAAGTGTATGTTAACAGACACAGAGTTCCAGGATTGAGCACTGTGTCAGCTGACACGATCATCTCTCAGTGGGAACCACTGACCTACATGCATAACTTACACACACTTGTATGAAGCTCTCAACATAAAATTGGCAAAAAGAATATATTTTTATATGTTTGTATGATTATTCGACCTTCTCTGATTATTTTAAATTTGTTAAATACTTGACGGAAAATTTAAATGAAATAATTCAAGCCACAAATCAAATAATTGAAAGAAAATATGTCATATGTTAATCAGAAACTGAGATAGCTACTTTACATAACAGGACAGTTATCACATAACTGAAAGAATATCTTTTATATGTTAACATGAAGTTGCAACTATTACAAAATCATTGGAAAGTTACCATTTCATTGAATGTTGGGTGGAATGTGCCTTTGATAACCTTTGTCTTCTGTTTAGTCTCTTTGAAAGGATCGGGCAACAAGTACAGCTTCACATATGGATCTGGAGGTTCACCGGCACCGCCCACCTGCAGGTACAAGCCAATCAGATAACTAGAAGAAACTGACTGACCACTCAGAATTCAACTGGTTGATGTGTACATGAGGACGTCAAAACTTTCATTGAGTATTCATATCAGCTATTCTAGCTTATTTACAAACTTGGGTAGTTCAAATATTAATTTCCAGTTAATACTAGCAAATTTCTTGAAAAATTAAAAAATATTGAAATCAACCAATGAGTCATTTCCAAGACCTACTCCAATCTTTCAGAGTTAGCCACTTAAATATCAGTAACTTAAAACCAATTAAAGCAACTGGCCGATGAAATTTTTTTTTTCAGATATATATTCACTAGTCTTTGGTCCCAAACACAGCAGGTGTAAGCCAATAAAATAATAACCAGGAACAGACTGGCCAATCAGAATAAAAAACACACAGAAATTTGAACCGATCAAAGTTATTTCCCTCACCGGAACCCTTTAACAGAATATTTGTGGATCATAAGTTCATAACTTAGTATATCTTTTCTTCCAAAATCTGAGTTTAGCCAAGTATTATATATTGGTGTGAACTGATTCACAGATTCACAGGTCATGATTTCTCACAAGTTGTTTTCATATTTTGAAGCACTAGAACCAATAATAAGGGATGTATAAGGCCCTTTTTACCCCACAGCTCTTAAGGGCTGTCGGACGTATTGTTTTCACCCTTGGTGTCCGGATGGGTGGGCGGGCCTGCGGGAGCACGGGTGGGAAAAAGTTTGTCCAGCATGTATCTCAGAAACCGTAAGGTGTAGGAAGTTAATACTTGGTAGGGACATTGGTTAGGGGGTGTAGGTGTGCAACGTCATGGTGTGACCTTGATTTCACCTTTGACCTTACCATAGCGACCTTGAGTTTGAAAATCTTGTCCGGGCTATATCTCGGAAACCGTAAGGTGTGCAACGTCATGGTGTGACCTTGATTTGACCTTTGACCTTTATGTAGTGACTAGGGATGGGTCGGTATAAAAAATGTGTACATCGGGAGGTCGCCAATGTAAAACCGTATCAATTCCAGGATGTTTCTCCTTAATAACATCGCAATTAAAGTCCCCAAATACATAAATATGAGAGAAACCTGTAAAATGTCTTCAGATTTCTTGTTTGTTCCTAATATTTTAAGTTTTCCTTCCATTATATGTGTGCTCAAGCAAGATTTAGGTTATAAAGTGTCGTAACCAAAACATGGCAGTTATGCTTAACGTATTGTTAATTCGCTATTAAAGTCTGCAAATGGACAAAAATATGGGGATAAAAGTTTATAATTTCTTCAGATTTGGGGTATGTTTCTAATATTCTAACTCTTCCTTCCATTATATATGTTGGCTAGCGAAGTGTCGGTTTTAAAATCTCATCACGGTATTTCACTAAAATGCTCTCGATACCGAAATACCAGGCCTACCGACCCATCCCTAGTAGTGACCTTGACCTATAAAATTTGTCCGGGCTATATCTCGGAAACCGTAAGGTGTAGGAAGTTGATACTTGGTAGGGACATTGGTTAGGGGGTGTAGGTGTGCAATGTCATGGTGTGACCTTGATTTGAACTTTGACCTTGCCGTAGTGACCTTGACCTATAAAAACTAGTCCGGGCTATATCTTGGAAACCGTACGGTGTAGGAAGTTGGTACCTGTTAGGGACATTGGTTAGGGGTTGTAGGTGTCCAACGTCATGAAGTGAACTTGATTTGACCTTTGACCTTGCTGTATTGACCTTGACCTATAAAATCTTGTGTCGGCTATGCATCGATCGTCGATCTTGCATATCAGATGCTATTTTATCTTTCAATGGGGATATCTGATAATATTTTATCTCTCTTATATCTTTTTACTTGAATCTTGGTTGTTGCACCTTTGGGTGTCTTTTGATGTAGATTAAGCACTGTTAAAATCATATTAGAATTCATTAACATTTTACTTTTGCAACTTCCCATTGTAACAGATGGTATTGCATCAAGTGAGCAACAGGTTTTGCCCCAACTCCACATAAAAGCATATATTGCCACATCTGTATGTATGGGTAATATTCAAAACATTCAGACCACAATTCGACAATATAAATGAATATCGAAATGGGAGAAGTCTTAAAGCTTCTTAACTTTTAGTTTACTGAATTGTCTTGTTTTAATACTTTATCTTTACATGCAGTTTCTTTCTCTTAAATGTTATTTTCTTAAACATTATTTGGACACTGCTCTGAATGTATCCCAATCTGTGTACTGTTTCACTACTTCTATATCTTATGGTGTTGAAAACTATTTCCCCAGGCTGTGGGGTTCGGGCATCGCTGATGCTATTTTTGCATGATGACCCTACATAACCTTGAAGTAGGGGTCAAAGGTCACATATGACACTTGCAAAAGAGTTGCAAACCACAATTTCCAAGAAGTAGTTTTCTTATTCCAAACTCCTAGGACCAATGAAAAGGGAGATATTAGGGATTTTTGATATGGCCCCCATTTAACATTAAGGATGTGATAGAGCGGCCATTTTATTTTCAAAACAAGGCACAAATTACTCTCAGGCAAGCTTTCCCAGACATTGCTGGACAACCCCCAAAACCTTATCAGTTCTGCATCTTTTTGGGATGACATATCCTGAAAATTTGGTGAAAATCTGTTCAAGGGTTTTAGGCCTATTAACTTGAAGCAAGGTTTATGAAAATCAAATATGGCAATTATTCTCAAAGAAATTGTTCTAAAGGACTTAAAATCTTATAATGTAATACACACGTTATATTTTATTAATAATGTAATACACAAGTTATTTTGATACAGAGTGTACCTGCATTGTATGTAGGGAAGTCACGACTTGCTGAGTAATCAACCAAGGTTAGAATAGTGCTGTATATCAATATCATATTTTGAAGCACGAATAATCGCTGAATATAGTACAATATGACAAAAATCCATGAAATTGTGCATATTGTGACATAAAATAACAGGCATGTTTTCTGTATTGTTTATTCATTCACCAGAAGTACCATATACCTTTCATACTGCCCAATTCCTGTCCGGAAAAAAAGGCATCAAAAATTGCAAGAACTTAGCAAATTTAATACATTTTACAAATAGGGAACATGTATTTTGCCTTTATTTTATATATTGACTGTATGTTTAATTAGGCTTTGCAAACAAGTGACATAAGAGTTTTATTGTGTGCATAAATTAGACAGTTATTCGGTAGCAAGACGAATAGTACTTAGCAATTAGCTGTCATGAAATAAATGGAGTCGTGACGTCCCTAATTACATGTAGTAAATATAACTTACCAAGTCCTTGACATGCATTACCATGACGGTTAACTCCCCGTTTTTATAGTACAGAGCGAGTTTGATCTGCCCATCAATCTTCCTGGTTTGAGGTCTGGAGGTGGGGCGTTCTGTAAATACATAAAGTGGATTGGATTTAAACACCTTTTACACTTATCCGTTTGTAATAATATTAATAGTGGTTGGACTCTTTACAAAAACCAAAATTAGTTTCCAGGATTTTGGAAACAGGTATTCTGTATGCTTGTCACTAGTAACTAGATCTTACTGTTCTGTGCTAGTCACACAAGATAGAAACAACACAAGATATTTCACTAGTTGGGGCTTCTATGTGGTATCATGCTTTTTGTATTTTAGATTCCATAAGGTCTAATAAGTCGTGATTTGTACTTGGGCAGGACACATAAAGTAACGATGTTTTCAAGAAGGGGTTCTCAAGTATGCTTTGAGGATTCTGTCATTTCTACTACATTAAAAAAAAATAGCATCAGAGATGCCCGTACCCCACAGCCTAGGGAAATATTTTCAACACCATGAGATACAGAAGTACTGTACCAGTACAAACTTCAGGATACTTTCAGAGCACTGTCAGTTATATAAAGGTCCAAACAATGTTTAAATGGAGAAATAATGTTTAAAAGAAAGATAATGCATATAAAGATGAAGTACTAAAACAAGATAATTCAATAACAAGATAACAGCATTAATCAGCAAACTAAAATTCAACACTCTTTATCTACACCTGCATGGCCCAATTATGGTTTAGATGGTTTGAATATTATCATGCATACAGAAGTGGTAATACATTTAATGAATGCTTATGTGTGGTGTTGGAGTAAAATCTGTGGCTCACTTGATGAAATTCTATCTCTTACAATGGGAAGTTATGAAAGTAAAATTCTTAATAAATTCTAATATGACTTTAACAGTGCTAAATCTGCATCAAAAAAACAGACTCAAAGGTGCAACAAGATTTTATAGGTCAAGGTCACTACAGCAAGGTCAAAGGTCAAATCAAGGTCAGATCATGACGTTGCACAACTACACCCCCTAACCAATGTCCCTACCAAGTATCAACTTCCTACACCTTGCGGTTTCCGAGATATAGCCCGGACAAGATTTTCGAACTCAAGGTCACTACGGCAAGGTCAAAGGTCAAATCAAGGTCAGACCATGACATTGCACACCTACACCCCCTAACCAATATCCCTACCAAGTATCAACTTCCTACACCTTACGGTTTCTGAGATATAGCCCGGACAAGATTTTATAGGTCAAGGTCACTACGGCAAGGTCAAAGGACAAATCAAGGTTAGACCATGACGTTGCACACCTATACCCCCTAACCAATATCCCTACCAAGTATCAACTTCCTACACCTTACAGTTTCTGAGATATAGCCCGGACAAGATTTTATAGGTCAAGGTCACTACGGCAAGGTCAAAGGTCAAATCAAGGTCAGACCATGACGCTGCACACCTACACCCCCTAACCAATATTCCTACCAAGTATCAACTTTCTACACCTTACGGTTTCCGAGATATAGCCCGGACAAGATTTTATAGGTCAAGGTCACTACAGCAAGGTCAAAGGTCAAATCAAGGTCAGACCGTGATGTTGCACACCTACACCCCCTAACCAATGTCCCTACCAAATATTAACTTCCTACACCTTACGGTTTCTGAGATAAAGCCCGGACAAGATTTTATAGGTCAAGGTCACTACGGCAAGGTCAAATCAAGGTCAGACCGTGATGTTGCACACCTACACCCCCTAACCAATGTCCCTACCAAATATTAACTTCCTACACCTTACGGTTTCTGAGATATAGCCCGGACAAGATTTTATAGGTCAAGGTCACTACGGCAAGGTCAAATCAAGGTCACACCATGATGTTGCACACCTACACCCCCTAACCAATATCCCTACCAAGTATCAACTTCCTACACCTTATGGTTTCCGAGATATAGCCCGGACAAGATTTTCAAACTCAAGGTCACTATGGCAAGGTCAAAGGTCAAATCAAGGTCAGACCATGACGTTGCACACCTACACCCCCTAACCAATGTCCCTACGAAGTATCAACTTCCTACACCTTACGGTTTCTGAGATACAGCCCGGACAAACTCTTTTCCCGCCGCCCGCCCACCCGGACGCCCACCCGCCCGCCCGCCCATCCAGACACCATGGGTGAAAACAATACCCCAACAGCCCTTAAGGGCTGTGGGGTAAAAAAGGCTGAATACTGGTTCACTGTTCACACCAGTAAATACTAAATAGTAAAAGTGTCAGGAAAGGGCTTTAAACCTACTTAGTCAGCAGGGTTGTTCCACCTGAATTTATTTCCCTGGCCTTCACCAGTAAGCAATGAATATACACCTGAAATAACTGAACGAATTTTGAATTACAATGATGTGTCCTAAGAGTGTTTTTAAGTTATGATCCAGACAAGCAAACACCATTTAAACCAGACTTTTTTGGTCATGTGACTTCTCTGATTGGTCGAAAAGTCATGACACCAAATTCAGTAAATATTCCCAGGGCTACTGCATACATATGCCAAACTTAAAGAGAATCTGCCCAGTGGTTGCTGAGCTATAGCCTTCCATGTGAATTTGTCCTGTATACAAACAAAATAGAAGTATTTAAAAACATAAGGTTATTCCAATGAAAAACAAAGAAAGAAAAATTCAGAAGAAATAGACCTGTCTACTTAAAAATACAATGTATAAAGCAGAAATATTCTTGTTGGTAAAATTACACAGTCATAACTTATAAGCCAAGGGCACAGTAATTCTGTCTCAGCTGAGAAAAAAAAATGCAGCTATAAATAAGGTCATTATTTGGGTGACATTTCACCCGTTGGTTCTTGCATAACAGGTGATAATTGGATGTTTTTGGTTTTCAGAAGAAAACTGGGAAACACACTAACAGCATAAGCAGAAATGTTTTGTTTATATAAAAATGAACCGAATTATAATTATTCTGTTAATACTTGGGTCCTCATTTCATTGAATTCAGCTTTCACTATTGAATTCACTAAAGCATAAATTAGATCTCTCTGATACTTTTATATAATTTTTATAATAGAAATTGAGAGAAAATAAAGATCTAAATTAAAACTTTAAAAGATGATCTAAGGATATACATTTATATGGAGCTGCACAGTTTTTCATACCAGTAAATACTAGTGATTTTTTTTTTTTGTTCATCAGAAGAACTGTTACTTTTCTCTGACCTTCAGTTGTTTAAACCTTCTATTTTTAAATACTTCTATTTTGTTTACAGGACAAATTCACACGGAAGGCTATATATAATTTCAGGAACCATTATTGACCCTCTAAAATTTAACAAATCTTATCATTTTAGTTTTTATATCTACAGAAAATTTGGGATGGGGCATGGAGGTGGGTGGGGGTGTCAATCGTCCTGCAATGATAAAAAGCAATCCTTGTTTCAAAGTATTTAAAATTGTTTTCAGGGCTTGCTAAAATAGCACAAAGCTTTTGTGAGGCTTGTATACCTTTAATATATTAGTGAAGAGATGAAATCATAAAACATTGTGATTAGATCCTTGTAGATGATTAGATCAGCAGAATTTCTTTCTTATGCAGAGAAAAAAAAAACAACCATATACACCCAGGCACATGCACACACATCCAGATTTATCATAACACTATCTGAAACTCCTATTGCTTGCACAAAACAGAAAGTCCACTTACTGTGGGACATATCCCAAGGGGTGGGGTGCGTGGGTAAAGAGATTGAAAAAGATACTGATACTTGTCAGAGTACAGAGGTTCTGGTTTAAATAACCCCAATACTTGATAAGTAATACTAACAACTAAAGAGCTTAAAGATTTGCACATCCTTTACATCAAAATAATTAGAAGGACCACTCATTTTATTTAGGTTTGGAAGTTATGAGCATGATACGATAAAAATAGGAAAAAAATTGTATATAAACTGATAATCACTTTTCGAACAATCATAATTATAGAAACTTTAACTCGACCTAACAATTAAAACTAAAGGGCTCAAATATTCCACAAATAAAGATCACATATACAAGTTATATCCACTACAGTGCCAGTCTGGCCACATTTGCCCCTTCCAATTTATGAGGCAAATTATGTGAGAAATGCAGAAAAAAGTGCTCCAAGTAAATTTTTTATAGGCATCATATAGAGGTTACATGTCTACTTAAAGCCTTGATTTTTGGCACATTTAAAAAGAACACATTAATATACTCACAGGTTACATATCACTTCTACCAGTCACATGGACTGACAACTATAGGGCTTACATGTGGCAAAAAGTCCATAAATTATGTCTCTGTGGGCATTTTAGAGACCACAAGATGACCTGGGTGTAATAAGTGCATATTCAAACAAATGTATAGGGGGCTTTTAATGGGTTCTTGTTACTTAATTTCAAAGGAAGGGAGGGAAGAATCCAGGAACATAGCCAGCTGACACCAGATATACCAGGGAGACAGGAAAATGAGGTATGGCTTTAATTTGCACCTGAAAGCCAACAGAGAAACTGTCATTTGGGAAATTATTCCACAAAGCTGGAACATCATATGCAAAGCTGTGGCTTAAGTGTTTATTTGATTTGTGCACTGAAGACAAGAACTGTGGAACCTTTGGATGCTTTCTGTCAGGTTTCTTGTGCCCGGTGTTGTAGGTACACTTGAGTAAAGTATGGGCTGAAATACTTTTTGGAAATGGAGCATTGTTCAACAGGCAACCAGAGTAGATCTTTAAGAAGACAATTATAGATTTACTGTTCATAACGCTAAAAAGATGGGATCAAAAGCTTTTCTATATTGCGGTATTATTGACAGTCACGTCTTCAAACTATTTAAAGGGCTATTTTTGATAATATTTACAATAAGGAAGGAAAAGAGATGAAAGAATTTACCACACACAACTTCTTCAGAATGATTACAGTGTTATTTGTTGATGAAAACTGAGCTGATCAGTTAATTTCTTTTTAAAGTCAAAGAAGAAAAGAAACAAACTATTTAGTAACTGACAAGTCACATGTCTAGGATTAGAAAATTTACATGAAAATTTTATACTGTATGAATTGTAATCATGTAAATGTTGTTGTTTTTTTTGCATAAAAGATATAATTAAATATAGTTTATATATGTTCTACATAACTTCCACCATGATAGTGACGTGGTAGAATGGAAACTTTAGAATTGGTTTCCGAAAGCAGAAATTCGGCAAAAAAACTGGGTATGTTTGATTTACATACGAGCTCTAACGAACATATAAATAGCCATCTTGTTTTTCAAAATGAGGCCAAAAATATTTCCAGGCAAGCTTTTTTAATAATGACCATATCCTGCAACAAGTTTTAGAAGACTACTGTAACACTCTTTGCGATGTAAACTAGTTTATACAAAATGTAAAATCAAATATTTCTGAAATTCAGGAATATTTTGGCCAATGTTTGGTTTCACCAATGTTATTTATGAAAGTTACATTTCCTTAGTTTTAGGGGTCCCCAGTTGGTTACTTTGCAACTGGTTTCTGACTTCTGTTCCAAAACAGTTACACACCACTTTATCAAAAGAAATCATTTCAGAAATCAAACCCACACACCGCAAATTTTTTATAATTTGGGTTTTAATGTCGCTTTCAACACTATAAAGGTCATATCACAACGGGTAATTTTATGGGCAGAGGAAACTAGTACATACAGTTGGTCAAGGTTTGGTAAACTGTCAACCAACGGCAAGTAAGTACCAACTTTCCCACATAAGGCCCGGGGTGTGAACTGCAGACCTCAGAGTGTGTCACCACTGTGCCATCGCGGCAAACACGTACAGCAGTACAGCCTGGGCTGAGGCCAATAAACCCAGTAACAAGTAGAATTACCACAACATCGCTTCAATTAGACCAGAAAGACCATAGCCTCTTGTCTCACAAAGTATTTTTATCTTTCCTTTTATGCTGTTATGTGCCCAATTTGTTTCATCCAATTTGCAAAAAATGACTTTTGTTCCTTTTTTATGAAGCAACAGCAAGTGATCAGTGTTTCTTTATATATACACATGGCCAATTTGCCAGTGCAATGTTTTCAATCTTGTGGAAAAAGCATGCCATTTTTATGTCCATAATTGGTAAATAATAATGTACATGGAATTGCAAAATTACTATGTGTGTTCTTAAATAATGGATCATTAATCACAAATATGGCCTGATTTTGCAAAGGGATTTATCTCAATATTTCAAAATCAATATTAAATGTGTCAATTTCAACATTGTTTTCAATGATTAACAAGCAGTTTTATGAAATTGCAAATTTAATAAGTAAATTAAATTTTTATAAGTTAATACCCTATCCAATGGACAATTGCTTATCCGGTCGGCGCAGACCGGCCCACCAAACGCCAGAAAAAGACGTCCTGTGTTTCCACCGGCTGGCCGGTCCCAGTACTGTGCATTCGCTAGGTGGCGCATGGTATTTACTTCCTGTCTAGACAGCATGACGTCGTAGCATCTTTTTCGTTGTCTAAACCTATTAGACCCCTAGTAAGCTGATAGCGGGGTCGGTGGGAGGGTCTTGTGTGTCCATTGGATAGGGTATTAACTTATAAAAATTTAATTTACTTATTAAATTTGCAATTTTATTGCGTTAATACTTCCTATCCAATGGACAATTGCTGAATAACTACCGCTTGGTCGGCGGGTAAGTTACTAGGGACTTATGTGAACTCACAAGTAATAGCAAATTTTAACCTACAGTCTAGGCTGACTTCGTCAGGAGACCTATAGGCCCAGGCCTGGGTTGACCTCAAGGTCAGGAAACCCTGTAAGGCCATGGTCGGTTGCCAGCAGCCGGTTACCCGGGGCTATACCGCCGTCGCCCCCCCCCCTCTTTTGCAGACCTGCTCTGAGGTAGGGGAAGAGAGGGATGAGTTCAGTCCCAGAATGCAAATAAACCTCCCGCAGGAAGCACGCCACACTTAATTCTTATGTACATGAAGAACTGTTTATACATATATACAAATCTCCTCAATCTAAGGGCCACTTGTGGATCTGCTGAGCAGCCACTACCAAGCCCAATCGGTAAAGCTCTGAATCAGCCCAAAGCCCCGCCCTTCAGATAGAACTGTGTGAAGGTATTATGTGACTTCAGTGGCAGGCTGACAAGACTGTATCTAAGGAAACTTCCGACCGGAAGACCTTAGAAGCCGCAAAGGCCCTGACATCATAGGCTTTAACCTGATGTAAAGTGTGGGCCTCCTCATCAGAGAGCTCATAACATAGGATCACAGTCTGCTTGATCCAAGAGGAGATAGTGGCAGGTGAGATGTCTTTGTCAAAACCTTTCTTAAAGGAGACAAAAACCACCTCCTTATTCTGCCTGAGGTCCCGTCCAAATAGTAGCGCAATGCTCTGACTGGACAGAGGGACCTGTCAGACTTGAGGGATCTATCCAGGGTTGGGGGCCAGGGCTGTTATACCCCTGGGGCCACACTGTCTGGACCCTCTTTGGCCAGCTGATTCTTGGAGAGAAAGCTGGGTGACGGGTACAGGGACACCTTGGTCAGTCGGATTGGTGTCCAATATTTCTGTTTTGCCAAGCATGTATCTCACTTCTACGCTTGCCCGATCCCAGGGCCAAGAGGAAAACTGTCTTGAAGGTCAAATGCTTCAAGGAGGCCTCTTTAATTGGTTCAAAATGACACTTGTCAGCTGGTGCAAAAACCAGGGAGAGGTTCCAGGAGGGGATTCCCTTCCGGCCTTTGGGTCTGTCTCAGTGGAAATTATCCAGGAGACGAGCGAGATTTTCATCCTTACTGATCTTGATGGGTGAATTTCCCAGTCTATCAGCAATGGCTGACCTGTAACCATCAATGGTGCTGGGCTGCAACTTCCTGTCCTGGAACAGGTACATAAGGAAGTCAGCAACTGACTTTACAGGGGGGGGGGGGCCCGAAGTCCACCTGAGGAGTGATACATCATTTGTAAAAGGCCAACTTGCCTCATAGACTGATCTGATTGCTCCCCTTTTAGGAGCCTCAATTGTTGCTGCCACTGCCTCAGACAAGCCCTGCTCCTCGATTGCGGAGGCTCTAGGAGCCATGCATGAAGATTAAGATTTGTCAGATTTCTGTGAGGGATCTGATTGAATGGCTGTCAACAGGTTGGGCAGATTGGGCAGGCTCAGTGGGATTTGACTGGACATGGCCACTAGATCCCAAAACCAAGGCATGTTGGGCCACCCCGGAGCAATCAGAATGATTCTCTTGCATGGGGAGTCCTGCAACTCCTCCACCACTTTGCCCAATATGGTTGATGGTGGGAAGGTGTATGCTTCCAGATCCTACCATGGCTGACTGAGCACATCCACTGCTGTTGCCAGGGGATCCGGTACCGGTTCCACAAACAGAGGCAACTTGTTGTTGAACCTCATGGCAAATAAGTCTATTTGGGCCGGTGCCACCTGCTGCAGATTGAGTGGAAGACCTCTGGAAGGAGAAACCACTCTGTTTGGATGGTCTGGCCTAGCCTGAATAGTTTGTCCGCTACCACATTCAGCCGGCCTGGAATGTGTCGGGCTTAGAGTCACTTGTTTCCTGGTACACCAGGTCAAGATTCTCCATAGTAGGGCACAAGTGGGCCCGACCTCATGCCTCCTTCCTTGTCTATGTATGACACTACTGTGGTGTTGTCGGTTGCTACAAGTACTATCTTGTTTGAGCAAAGGTCTTGGAACTCTTTTAAAGCCAGAAAGACTGCTTTAAGTTCTAGATAGTTTATGTGCAGCTTGCTTCCTGGAAGGGACCCGGTTCCTCCTGCAGTGTGCTCGTTTAAGTGAGTGCCCCACCCTTCTATTGATGCGTCTGTAAATATTTGCAGAGCATGCTTTATTGGGTGTAATGGTTGGCCTGTAAGTAGAACGTCTTCCTTCAGCCACCATTGTAAATGGGGGTGCAGGGACCTGGGGACTTGGATCACCTTTTCTAGTGATTCTGGTACCCTCCAGTTGTTTTTGAGATGCCACTGTATGGGTCTCATATGAAGTCGGCCTAGATGAACTTGCTTTTCTGTAGCTGTTAGTAACCTATCAAGGACATGAATTCCCGGACCGGGCAAGCCGGTAGGGATAGCAGTTTAAACATAGTCTCTTGAAGGTTCTGCCACCGGTCCAGAGTCGGTCGGAACCGATCAGACCTGAAGTCGAACTGGTAGCCTACAAAATTGAAGTCTTGTTTGGGCTCCAGCTCTGATTTCAAGTTCATCAGTCAACCCAGTTGCTGACACTTTATTTACTAGTTCCTGTGTATGTTGGAGACAAGCCTGGTGGGATCTGGCTCTCACCAACCAGTTGTCTAGGTACTGGAGGATTTTTAAAACCTTGTGTATGGCCATCAGATTCACCTCCTTTGGGATCACGGTGAACTCCAAGGGTGCTGTGGACAAACCGAATGGCAGGGCCTTGAACTGGTATGCCCGACCTTGGATGTGAAATCTCAGGTATTTCCTGGATTGTTCCTGTATAGGTATATGGAAGTAGGCGTCCTTGAAATCTACTGAGGTAACCCACTCCCCTTGTTGGAGGGAGGTCCTGATGGTCTCCGAAAGGCTTGGGTTGACCAGACCTAGAATAGGTCCCCAACGGCTGTGTAGTTTGAAACCAAGAAAGGTCAGCTGAAGAAGCCCAGAGATTTTGAACTGGCTCGACTGTATCTTGTCCATAAGCTGATGGATTTTTGGTGACCTTGTCCAGTTGGTCTTGGGTACAGCCCCCAAGGCTTCCAAGGTTCCCTAAAGGGATTTAGTCTAGATCCTACAGGCAGATTGTGTTCCACATTTGGGACATTTGGAAGTCTGACAAACATTTCCGGTCCCTCTGGACACTAGTCCGGTCTGGTGACAATTTTTCACATTTTACACTCTGCCCCAGACCAGCTGCCTGCAAGGTGCAGCATTCACACAGTAATTGTTATTTGAAAAAAGGGCTGACCTTGGGCAACTCTGTCAGGTACCAGGTCTCTGTAACCGGTAATTTCCTGTAACCAGTAAATCTCTGTAACTGGCAAAACTGGTAGGCTGGAGTCACCCATGAATTTGAAAAATTTTGTTGTAATTTTAATTTTTATTAGATAAATACTTACCATTTCCTGACCATAGCTATTTGTTGGTGCCATCCAACTCACTGGCCAACGTTGAGAAACGTTTTATACTACCTTAAGAAGCCAGTGAGTGAGTGTGGAAGTAGGAAGCCCCCCAATGGTCATGTGACCACGCCAATAGGCGCCATTCATTGTTTTTGTTGCAAAGCTCACCCCTAGTAGCCTAGTACTGAATCCGCGGGGAGGCTGGGGGGGACTATCCTGGTCAGGAAATGGTAAGTATTTATCTAATAAAAATTAAAATTACAACAAAATTTTTCAATTTTATTGCGAAAAATACACTTACCATTTCCTGACCATAGCTGAATACAGCCTTCATGGATGGCGGGTAGTACTAGAATATAGAGACCCTAGTTACAAACCAAATGAACAGTAATAAAGCACACCACAAGCATACAAGCATTCATATCCAGACTCACCTCAAACACGAGGAAGCCGACCTGTTGAGTATTATTGTGGAAGCCATAATCCATCTAATGATACTGTTCATACCACCACCACTAACATCAAGAAAACAGCAACTAACAGGAAACTGGAATATTTACAGCTGTACACCCATCTCAGAACTCATCTGAAAAACAAGAAGCCAAATATAAGACCCCAATACAAACACTGGCTTCAAAATACAATAACATAGTCCAAATATAATGACATTATAATAACAAAATACTAATAATGGCATTACCTATTAACAATTTACAACATGTTGAGCCGCCACCACAGGCCCAATTTTCATTACATCACCATTATGCCAGCACAAATCTTTCAGATAAAAATTTGTGAATGTTGAATGGCTTCTCCAAAAGCAAGAAGCCATTATCTCATCTAGAGCCACTCCTCCCTTAAAAGCCAAAGAGGCAGCCAAAGCTCTAACCTCATGTGCCTTGACCTGGGAAACATTTTGAACCTCCTGATCAGACTTTTGGTAGGTCAAAATGATAGACTGTTTGATCCAAGAAGATATAGTAGCTTTAGAGATATCTTTTGAGTAGCCCTCCTTAATAGCTATAAAAAGAAGTTTCTTGCCTTTCCTAAGATCTTTTGTTTTGTCAAGATAATATCTCAAAGCTCTCACTGGACAAAGAGACTTATCCTGAATCAAGGAAGGATCCAATGTAGGTTTCAAAGCAGGGATCACTACCGGTTGAATAGCCAAAGGACCCTCAGAAGCCAACTGATTTTTAGCTATGAAAGCTGTTGAAGGCGAAAAAGTCACCTCAGACCAGTCCCTTTTCCTACTGAAGGAGTCAAAAGTCCAAGCATGAATCTCACTACGCCTCTTACCAGATGCTAGAGCCAACAGAAAAACTGTCTTAAAAGTCAAAATCTTAAGATCAGCTTTACCTAAAGGTTCAAAAGGAGCCCGAGTGAGGGCAAGTAGGACCAAGGACAAGTCCCAGTTAGGAATAGACCTATTTGCTGAAGGTCTGTCCCTATGAAAACTAGCAATCAAACGATTCAAATCCAAACTTTGAGAAACCATTTGACCTGCAGAGCCTAACCCATCTGCTACTGAGGTTCTATAACCAGCAATAGTTCTAGGTTTCAAATTCCTATCAGTGAAAAGATGATTCAGAAAATCAGCTATCTGAGGAATAGTTGGTTTTGTGACATCCACCTGATTCTCCTGGGCCCACTTTTGAAATATGGCCCACCTTGAATCATATACTCGCCTTGAGGATTGTCTCTGAGGTGCCTTAATTCTATCTGCCACCTCAACAGAGAATCCTCCTTGACCTTCTTGTAAGAGTCCAGATACCAAGCATGGAGGTTCAGGTACTCCAGATTCTTGTGGAATCTGAGACTGAAGGGTTGCTTCAGGAGATTGTACATTTGAGGAAGCCTCAGTGGAATCTTGACTGACAATTCCACCAGATCCCAAAACCAAGGCATCCCCGGCCACCCTGGTGCTATCACAATGACCCTGCACCTGTAGGTGATCATCTTCTGAACTAACTGAGGAAGGATGGCTACTGGACAAAAAGCATAGGCGTCCAGAGCCTCCCAAGAGATGTTCAATGCATCTATCTGCCAGGCCTTGTCGTCTGGGACAGGAGATACGTAGGTTGGAAGCTTGGCATTCAAGCTGGTGGCAAACAGATCCACCATTGGCTTGTGCCAAACTTGGCAAATTTCTTGAAAGACCTGAGGATGCAAAGACCACTCTGTCTGAATGGCCTTGTCCCTCCTGGACAGGGAATCTGCTATCACATTGAGATTCCCTGGAATATGTCTGGCCCTGATCTGAATCTCCCTGGCATTGGACCAAGCCAGAATTCTCCAAATCAAAGCACACATTTCGAAGGAGTGAGTGCCTCCTTCCTTGTTGATATAGGAGACCACAGTTGAGTTGTCTGAAGAAACCAACACTATTTTTTGCCTTAATTGTCCTTGAAAATGTTTCAGAGCTAGAAAAACAGCTTTCAGTTCCAAAATATTGATATGAAAGTCTTTTTCTGATGGCTGCCAGAACCCACTTACAGTACAATTGTTCAAGTGAGCCCCCCAACCCTTCTCTGATGCATCTGTGAACATCAGAATGTTGTGTTCTTTCTGATGCAGATTCGAACCCTTGAGTAAGTTTTGAGGATCCATCCACCAAGCCAGATGGTCCTTTATCAACTGAGAAATTGAGACCACCTTGTCCAATGACTGGGGAAACTGCCAGTTGGTCTTCAGAAACCACTGAAACGGTCTCATATGGATCCGACCCAAAGGAACTGTTTTCTCCATGGAAGCCATGACCCCAATTAATGACATGAGCTTCCTTGGAGTAGTGTTGTGACCTTGCAAAATGGAAACTGCCAAAATTTTGAGCTTGTCCAATTTCTTTTGATTTGGGTAGACCAAACCTTCTCGAAGGTTGAACCGATAACCCAGAAACTCGAGATCCTGAGTTGGATTGAGTTCTGATTTTTTCAAATTGACAATCCAACCCAACTTTTCGACTAGACTGATCAATTTTTGAACATCCCGAGCACAAGAATCCGGATCCTTGGCCCTCACCAGCCAATCGTCCAAATACTGATGGATTCGAACCCCTTGTGACAGAGCTATGAACTTGACCTCCTTCACTACTCGAGTGAACTCCAGTGGAGCTGTTGCAATGCCGAAGGGTAGGGCTCTGAATTGGTAAGCCTGACCCTGTACATGAAAGCGAAGATATTTCTGAAACTTGGGATGTATGGGTACATGGAAGTAAGCGTCGGTAAGATCTATCGAAGCCACCCACTCGCCTACCTGAAGAGAAGCCCGAATGACTTCCGCGGTTTCCATTTTGAAGGTGGGAACATGCAAATACGTATTTACCACACTGAGATCTATAACTGGCCGCCATTTGTTTTCTGGTTTTGGAACCAGAAACAAACGACTGAAGAATCCGAGAGAGTTCTTGTTTTGAACCGGAACCACTGCCCTTTTTTGAACCATTTGTTGAACCGCTTCCAGCAAAGCTTTTTGTTTTACTGGAGATGTGTAACTGCTTTTGATAGTCGGAAACCGGGTCAGTGGTGGTTTTTCTTTGAATGGAAGACAGTAACCTTGTTTTAAAACAAGAACTACCCTCGGATGCACTTTGAAGTTTTCCCACTCTTTCCAATAACTTCCTAAACGGGCACCAGGAAATTTTGAACTCACCTCCATGCAGTCACTTCCTCCTGCCCCTACCCCCTCGGGCAGAGCCTCTGTTGGAGTTGTAACTGTTAGATTGCCTCTTGTTTTGATCTCCCTGCTTCGCTTGGGGACGAAAACTTTGAAAAGCAGCATTGTGGTACCTGCTCTGCGAGGAATCCTTCTTCACATCAGAATAACGGGAACCATAGTTGTCAGACCTCTGTTTTTTGTAGACTGGCTCCCGGTTTATCTGGCTCCACTGAATGAAATTTTGTTCAACTTCAGAGAGCACCTTTGAATTGAATAACTCCTTTTTTGTAAGCGAAGCATTCCTTAACTTCGCAATGTCCTTGTCAGTTACATCCCTGTGGCATAACTTCAAAAAATTATCCCTTCTATTTAGTAGCAGATTTGAAGCTAAAGTCATAGATGTATCCAGAACATCATCCAAAGCTTTCCCTAGACAACCCATGGTGGTAGATTGTAAGTGAAGGCAATTCTGAATGAAATTCATGCTTTGCTGAATGTCTTCCTGTACCACAGAATCCTTAAGTTTCTCCACCTCTGTAAACATCTCATTTGTAGCCTTTTCAATGGCAGATTTGAACCAAAACACATGGTTAAGAATCTGAATATTCTCTCTTGACACTGTTTCCCAGGCCAAGTAATGTTTCATGGGTGCTGACACTGCTGTAGGAGTCTGGTATGGAGGAGTAGCAATATTTTTAAAAGCATCTTGAAGGCGAGGTGCAGTCAGCGAAAAAGACTGTGGAGATACTTGGTAGAATTTCATTTGAGGCTTGGGAAAGTTCAGAAACTGTCCTTTGGACATAGGAGGATGGTGGGGATCATTATCGTCCACATCCGCACTCCCCAAAGCTGAAAACTCCTTAAACTTCCATAAATCAACTAAAGGCTGAGCTGGAGGTAAGGCCATGGATTGCTGAACTGATTTTTTGACCTGGTCTCTACCAGAAAATACAGAAGGAGGAACCAAGGAATCCACCTCTGAAACTTGCAAATCCAACCATTTTTTAATGGTTTCTAAAGTATCTGCATAACCTGGTGTATCCTCATCTCTACTGCGAACCTCACCTTGCTCCAACTCCGGATCCGGTTCCTCTGATGACTGTGACAAAGACCTTTTCCTTGATAAACCAAATCCGAAATCCTCAGATCTGACACCTGAACCGGATTGTTGTTCAGCCTCAGCCCTAGTAGTTGTAGCTGACCTTCTCTCCAAACGTCCCGAAGTGGAAGGTGGGACCGGTTGAGATTTAGAATTCGCCACCGGTTGCTTAGCAACCTGTAAACTGTCCCTGTCAGAGATATCACGACTGCTGACAGTTGCAGTTTCTTTTCCTTCCAAATTCCTCAATCTTTGAGACATATTTTCAAACTCTGTGAAAAACCTGTCCAATTTCTCTTCCAAAGACTTGCCTTTCTGTAACAATGGTCTTTGTGAAGCACCAGAAACTGACGAATCATCTTCATCCAATAAGGAATCATCAATAGTGACATCCTTAGCTTCAGAATTCTGCTCTTTTTTACTTTTATATCTATTTCTGTTCTTAATTTTCTTCCTCTGTTCCTCAGAAAAGCCTACACACACAAGACATTCTGTAGAAGAAGCCACCACACAGAGGTCATCGCCTTTAGCATCGTCACGACACTTGGGACAAAAATGGTGGTTATCCCAATCCGCCATAAAATGGCCACAAAAAGAGCTTTTCCTTTGTCCTTTTTTAATTTTATCCTGAGAAGACATTGTTAAGAAACAGATGCCTAATACAGAATAAAAAGCAAACTTGCAAATACTTGAAAATCGTTAGAAAAAACGAAATATTCCAAAACACATCCACACTCTATGATGGCCAACAAAAACAATGAATGGCGCCTATTGGCGTGGTCACATGACCATTGGGGGGCTTCCTACTTCCACACTCACTCACTGGCTTCTTAAGGTAGTATAAAACGTTTCTCAACGTTGGCCAGTGAGTTGGATGGCACCAACAAATAGCTATGGTCAGGAAATGGTAAGTGTATTTTTCGCAATAAAATTAGACAGCTACTGGTCTATATTTAGCCAGCTTTTTTATGTAACCAGTTGGGGTGAAGCACTGTACAGTAAGGACTGTGTAGCCAGCACCCTGTTAGTAGACTTTGTAACCAGTAGGTTGAAGCACGTGTACAAGGCTGTGTAGCCAGTACCGGCCGGTACACTCTGTACCCAGCTGTTGAAGCAAGTGTACAAGGCTGTGTAGCCAGTACCAGTCGGTACACTCTGTAAACAGTTGTTGAACCAAGTGTACAAGGCTGTGTAGCTAGTACCAGCCGGTACACTCTGTAACCAGTTGTTGAAGCAAGTGCACAAGGCTGTGTAGCCAGTACCAGCCGGTACACTCTGTAACCAGTTGTTGAAGCAAGTGTACAAGGCTGTGTAGCCAGTACCAGTCGGTACACTCTGTAAACAGTTGTTGAAGCAAGTGTACAAGGCTGTGTAGCTAGTACCAGCCGGTACACCCTGTAACCAGTTGCTGAAGCAAGTGTACAAGGCTGTGTAGCCAGTACCAGCCGGTACACTCTGTAACCAGTTGTTGAAGCAAGTGTACAAGGCTATGTAGCCGGTATACTGGTCGGTACACTCTGTAACCAATTGCTAAAGCAATTTTACAACTATCTTTTGTATTGAATTCAGCTTGCTGTAGGTTTCCTCCATTAATTAAAGTATTTCTTTAATCGCACGTCTTATTTGTAAATTTGACAGTTGCTGGGAAAGCCCTTGTGAGCTATTTTTAGAAGCAATCGTTGTTCGGCGTGTCACGTGACCTGGACGGAAAGACACGCGATTGGCTGATTGGAGCACGTCAGTTGTCACGTTCTTTCGTGATACCTAAACATGCAAATGCGCAGTATTCTGCTCATCCACAAACCCCACTACCGACAACGAAGCCGGGTCTGCAAGGCAGGGACTGTAATCACAGTAGACATGAGTTCTGAAGAACGCACTTCCGACCTTCCTGGTCGGCGAAAACACATGACCTGCTTCGTGGTTGGTCGGAAGGACATGCGATTGGCTGACTGGAGATGACGTCAGTATTCGCGTTCTTTGTGTGATACTTAACCAGCAACTTTACAGTCCACAAAACCCCACTACCGACAACGAAGCCGGGTCTGCAAGGCAGGGACTGTAATCACAGTAGACGTGAGTTCTGAAGAACGCACTTCCGACCTTCCTGGTCGGTGAAAACACGTGACCAGCTTCGGGATTCGGTAGGAAGGACACGCGATTGGCTGACTGCCTATGACGTCAGAGGTCGCGTTCTTTTGAGCTGGCCGGTCGGCTGATGCTTTAAAAGCAGAGAAGCCTGGACCAGTGCGCTCTGTAGATGTGTAGATGAAATTCCTTCCTTCTTCCATGATAAAACCAGTGAACTGGCCATCCACAACCCCCACTACCGACAACAAAGCCGGGTCTGCAAGGGAGGGACTGATATCACCTTCTATTGAGAGGTCGGCTACACTGGAGCTTGCCGGTCGACTAATGCTTTATAGCAAAGATGTCTGGACCAGTGCGCTCTGAAGAAATCTGAAGAATGCATCTCTTGCTTGGGGAATTCCTTCTATTTACAATGTTCAAAACTACATAGACTGAAGTTCCCCGTGATTTCTATTGTAGTACTAGAAAAGACGTTTCTATGGTGACTGTAGCTGGAAGGTTACAGAAGGGACAATCACAACAAAGACACGGATAACAATACCTTGTAAGAATAATATCCAGTATTTTCCTTCATGTCGATCTGCCCCTAACAACACAATTGTTGAATGGGAAGAAACTAGCAAAATGGCGGCGTTCATATTTCTCGTCGTTAACTGCCCTATCATCAACACTAAATTGAGTCAGCTAGGGAGCGTTTCCAGCAGATTTCTTAATGTATATCCGTGCTTGATATATAGATAATCCTTCTACTCTAAATTATTTGCAATTAAGGTTGAAAATCCGTCATAAAGCACACTTTTTCCTTTAAAAACTCTGTAGATGTTGAAAACACGTCTGCACAGTACACGCGCCAAACGAAAAAGATGCTACGACGTCATGCTGTCTAGACAGGAAGTAAATACCATGCGCCACCTAGCGAATGCACAGTACTGGGACCGGCCAGCCGGTGGAAACACAGGACGTCTTTTTCTGGCGTTTGGCGGGCCGGTCTGCGCCGACCGGATAAGCAATTGTCCATTGGATAGGAAGTATTAACGCAATAAAAATAGAGTTGTTAAGATTATTTCACATTTTAATCATCAACATTTATAAGTTGGAAGATAAATATTTGGAGATGTTTCAAGAAACTAATGGCTTTAGTAGCAATCTCGTCAATCTAAAGTCACTTAAAATGCACTGTAGATATTGATATAATGACTTTTTTTAAAAATATGGCAGTACTTGCTCTGAAATAGTCAATTTTACAGTTTAAGATAAAATTTCAGTATCTATCGATATGGGAACAAACTTAGAGTTTGATATCAAAATTCAATATTGCATTTTAATGCCTTAAACCAGGAAATATATGCTGGCACTGTAGTCCTTATGCCCCTTTCTCACTACAGGTGGTATGTCCCAAGGTTACAGGTGTTCCCCGGTGGCAGAACCACCTCCCAGATTGCCCCATTTTGTCCAAGTTGTTCATACTACAGGCGGTGTAGGTCATGGTTATAGGTGTTTGGCGAAACACCCCTGTCCTTCAACTACTGTGCGAGATTTGTATGTGACCTTGTGTCACAGTGGCGAAACGTCCATGTACCTCCACTCGCATTATGTCACCGTACTACACTGAAAGTGTATACACCATGGACTACACTATCAGTTACTGTAGCAAGAAATTCATCTGCATATGCTCGGATTCATCTGCGCATGCTCACGATACCAAATTTAGAAATTAAACATTTTAAAACTTCCATAGGATGGTTAGCGACTGCCTTGCAAGTTTGCAAACAGAGATCAGGCGGTAATTCAAGGTCAGGGACATTTCACCAAATGCGGGTCACCACGGGTGATACAGCCTGTAGTGTGATAGGGGTACTAGATAAGGCTACAACTACCAAATGCTACATTAAATAGACTACTATGTACCAGTGCCATGCTCACTATCACCCATGCTTTCCTAAGTGCCCCTCCACGATCTAACATTATCGCTAATAAATTGTTTATATGTCCTTTCGAGGTAAACTTTCTTCAGTAAAACCCAATAATAGGGACAATTTGATTAATTATATCCATTTTCCAAAAATTTTCTCATATTTTAGCAGTTATGTCACAGTAGGCGTATTTCACAACCTCAATCCGTCGAATCTAGATTCGTCAGATCAACGGATTCGCTTGTGATGTGACTTGAATCTGAATCTGGATTATGAATCCGTTGATCTACCTCTCGAGGTAGATCAAGGGATTCATTGACCTTGGATTACCCATAATTCTTTGTAAAACAATGGCTGCAACATGTGGCAGGAAATTTTAACATTTGGGGAATTTTTATTATTTTGTTAAATTATAATATTATATTATGGCATATTAATTTGTAATAATATATTATATATATGTTGGTTTATGTAATGTTTTAAATTTGGATTCAGATCTACAGAAAATTGCATTTCACGAATCTAACTAATCCACGAATCCAAATCTGAATCTAGATTCGACGGATTATGGTTGTGAAATACGCCTATTGTACTGCACATAGATTTGTTTATCAACCACATATTTTACTTCCACTCAGTTGGGTGTGTGCTAAAAGGCGGTTCCCCAGATTCGGGTTATTTTTTTGGAAACGTCTGGCTGGTTTTCATTGTCGTTAACGCCCATCCCCAAATGGGACTCCACATTTTAGTACATCCCAAACAAACATGAATGTTTCCTCTTCATGACATTTTACAAAATATGAGACAGAAGCTTGTAATTTCTTCATATTTCTAGTTTCTTCCCAATATTTTAAGTTATCCTTCAATTATATGAGCGGACAAGCGAGATTCAGGTTATAAATTGCCATAATCAAAACATGGCAGTTCTGCTCAACGTTACGCTATAAAAGTCTACAAATAGATGAAACTATGTGGATAAAAGCTTATAATTTCTTCAGATTTTGGGATATGTTTCTAATATTTTAACTCTTCTTTCCATTTTATGTGCTGATAAGTGAAGTGGCGGTTGTAAAATCTCATCATGGTATTTCAGTAAAATGCTCTCGATACCGAGCCTACTGACCCATCCATAAGTTTGTCACACTGCCCATGTGTGCTTCAGAGAGAGGATATGGTTTATTTATTAAGTAGAAATAGAAGATAGGTACAAGTGCAACCAATCTGAAGCTCACAATATTAAACAATGCTGTAATTTTGTAGGTTAAAGTGGAAGTTAGCCATATCACGGACACAAATCCTGTGACTATCAGAGGTTCTTTAGTATGTATCGAGTCTACTGTATATGTTACACAATCTAGCACTCACCTCTGAGTTTCTGCAAGTTGGTTTTGTCAATGTCCTGTTCATCTCGTAACATCGGATGGAAGAAGGTGTACACCAAGTCGTGCTGAAAGTACAAAACTTCAGCAGTGTACTCAGACGCCTAACTCTAGAATACAAACTGGCTCACAAAGCTGACTCAGGATATGTCATACATTACCCACTTATCATCAAAACTGATTGGCTGAAATCTCAACACAAAACGATTTATACGAACAGATAATACACAGAGAGCAGGCAATAAAGTGTGAGTGTGCGGTGAGGGCGGGGGCTATGGAGGCATCAATAAACACTTAAAACAATACAAAACTGACACTGCCATTTTAACAATAGAACCAACTAGTGGAAAAAAGCTGTAACTATTGTACAGAATACATGCAGAGATTTCATTATTTTTTCACAAATTTGGCCAAATGTTTTAACCATCTAAATGCTACTAAAATGGGTAAAATATTTGCCTAAACAAACAAGTCATAGAAGAAAGAATGAATTATGATCCTATATTTTGACACTTTTTGAACTTTAAACCTCTATATCTTGACTTTTGCTCAACATATTTTGATGTCTAATAGCTCATTAGATAGGTATGTCTCCTAGCTATTATGTTCTAAAGTTTTATCCGAATCATTATGTTGAAAATATATGAAAATCATAATTTTATCATGATAAGTAGTACAACAACTGTGAATCAATTAATGAGCCTAATTTGCACAATGTGAACCTTGGCTGTGCTGTGTGAGTTTTAATGGTAAAATCAACTGGGGTTTGATTCCTCAATGTGTGAACACTTGTTCAAGTGCCTTTATAAGGAAAATAAAGTATACAATCACATTTAATTCATCAATATTAAAAAATATAGCATTTGATACAAGTTTTAAATCAAGTAGTTACAGTCACATACACAATGATCACTTTCATCAGGAGATGGTTTCGCAGACTGAATGCAGGTTACCACCACCTAATGAAGGTTTGTATGGCTTAATATAGCAAGGGTCAATCTAGTGTAACAATTATGCTTAAAGGTCAATTTATCTGTAAGATATGTCATCATAGGATATTTATGGTCTGTGCAGAAATAACATTTTTTTTGTTATTCAGTTGACAGGATATTTAGTGTATTTTATTATTGCTATATTCATCACTTCATCTTTTCTCTCCAGCAAAAGTGTTTTTAAGGTTTCAGTTGGTAACATACTGACATTTAAGACTTTTTCCAAGACTATATTTCTGAATGAACAAGAATATACCATAGCATGGATTAGGATGTACCATAATACAAATATGTGGCTTTCCAGGACTATAATTCCTTGTCATATTCATTAAGTAATCTTGTTGCAGTTTCCCTCAACCAAGTCGGGGATTGTTATAGTGTGGTAAATGTCCAACTGGAAAATGTAAACACAAGAAATGCTTCAGGTCATATTTTATAAATTACTCTTTTTGGCATTTGAATTCTTTTTAGGTTTTAAACACATGTTAAGCTGTTTGTATCTGTTGTTTATTGTGCTTATTATATTGTCTTCAATGTCCATCTTGTTCAATTATGTAATTACCTTGTTTAAGACTATTGTTTGGTTCCTATGTGAGGTGTCACTTGAAAGGTATTATATATGTTTGTTTAGACAGCTGTTTATGGTTTGGTATTGTCATTCAGCCTTTGTATAATTATTCTTAAAGACAATAGTGTCTTTTTAGGTATTGATATGGTCCGGTATAAATAGAAGGGACATGTAAGCTCCCAGGCAGATTGAATTGAGAGATAGAATATTGAGGGAGAACACTGACATAATATGAGATAAAATTCAGATAGAATATTGGAATAAGAGATGAAATTAGTAAGAGAATAATATAGAATAGGAAATAAAGTAGTAACTGATATTTAATATAGATATTGAGAAGAGACTGGAAATAGACTTTAATGAAAAATATACAAGTGATACTGGAATATAATTATATGTGAATTGTTGATCATTGTTGAATAATAAATTGTTATGTGAATAAATAAGAAGATCAAAGAAGAACTCTTTTACACCCCCAACCAAACTACAATAGGATGCAGGTCTACCACTGTTGGCAATAAATTTGGCAAAAGAAACTAGCTTGGCCTCATCTCTCTTGGACAAAACTGTAGAAGGGCCTGGTCTGCTATTGGGGGCTTGGGCCTCTAAATGTTGTTTTAAAGTGTCCTTTGATATTCCTATTACTTCAGCAGCTCGATATACTGACGTTCCTTGCCATACCATCCTTTTGGCCTTTTCCATGGCAGTATATTTCTTCTTCTCTTTACCCATATTTATTCCTGATCTAAACAGTCTTACTTTTACAGTACACTTCAAACTAATAAATCAGTTTTATACATATATATATGTGTGTGAACCAATATTATGACAAATATGTTCATCCCATATAGTACAATACTAAATCTACTCAGGTTTCCATATATAGTGTTCATGTAAAGTGTGAAAGTCACACAGCACAGCCAAGGTTCACATAGTGAAATTAGTGCAAATTAGTTACTATAAAGTAGACGTCCTCTCTTAGAGCATAAGTACAGTCACACGAAATATAAGTGAAACCCACCAAGTAGCTTTAGAGTTACTTTCCAAATAAGGAAACACAACAAACACATTTATTTATTTATTTGGGGCTTTACGTCGCTTTCAACACTGTACAGGTCATATCACGACGGGTAGTTGGAAGGGCAGAGGAAACCAGTATGTATAGTTCGTCAGGGTTCTGTACTGTAAACTGCCGACCAACGGCAAGCAACTACCAGCTTTCCCACTTGAGGCCGTGCCGGGAACCGAACCCCGGCCTCAGAGGTGGGAGGCGAGAGTGTTACTACTCTGCCACCGTGGCCCCCAACAAACACATTTATCAATATACTGCAGGCTGCCTTTAATAATCTCTCAACATAGGTGTCAACCTCAAAATACACCCACAACACCTCATGAGACATCACCATTCAATGTGATAATGAAGTGGAATCTGGTGTAACATATCTTATCCTTTCATAACTTAAAGGACAATACATAACAAGACCACTCAGACAGTGCAAACGTCTGCCAAGGCATGTAACACCAAGTGAATGGGAAAATCTGGATTTTTTTTTTTTTTTTTGGATATTCAGACAATGATCCAGACCACTCTCAAAATTTACTGGGATCTAAGCTGGATTAAGACCCAGCTCCTGATTATTTTTCACGTAGTTCCAAGCAGCAGTATTCTGCTGACAAACAAACAGACAAATAGTCATAAAAATAATATCCTCCTTGGCAGAGGTAATGAGCTGATACAAAGTGATTTTAATCTTAAAAATTTGAAAATTTTAATGAGATTGGAAACTAATTTTTAAAACAAGATACATTTCCATTTAAAATTGACACAACTTCCTCATTTGGTCTGATTCAGGAATATTTTCAGGATTTTTCTTTAGTTAGAAGAGAGTTTGTATCTCAACCTGTTGTGTTGAATCAGTTTGATATGCACAGGTCTGAACACAGAGTGTAACTGGGTCAGCATATATACACTTATATATACAAAAAATACATATTGTTTTTCTTTTTGTATTTCACCAAAAAAGTAAAATTGAAAATTTTAATTACTTAAATGTAGCTTTTATAAGCTACAAGCTTACCATGTGGGACTTAATGCTGTTCTCGGGTTGCCACACCCGGGGCCAACGTCTTAGAAAAAAAGATCGTTCTTGTTAGCCACCGGATATACTGGTAGTTGTCGTCACGTGATATCTTCTGACCAATCGCCCTACTTTCTCGTTGAAATTTTTTTATTAAACCTACCCCTCAGCTGTAAACAGCGGGGAGGTAGGGTGGGACTCTTCTAAGTCCCACATGGTAAGCTTGTAGCTTATAAAAGCTACATTTAAGTAATTAAAATTTTCAATTTTATTACGCTACAATAGCTTACCATGTGGGACTTAATGCTGAATTCAACCGCCCGGTGGCGGGATACAGCTGAGACTAGAAGATATGTAATTTTTTTCTAAGATTTGAATTAATATATATACAGAATAGTGCCAGAAATGCCAGTCTGAGTCCCTTTTACAGAGCCCCGATCCCGAAGATCGGGCCTGTAACGAGCCAAAAACCTGAGTAAAAAAGGGACAGTGCTAAAACTGTCCAGATGTTTGGTAGTAGGACGGAAGTGCAGCGGTGCTCACTTCGAGGTCTAAGGGTCCCTAGTGGACCTTCACGTGTGACTGACCAACCCAGTGGTTGGGCATCTCATGAAATTTTTAACCTGGAATATGAGATTAATGACAACTGACTAAGTCCTTAACAGAAATTACCTGATAATTAAAAAATAAAATGACCTTACCCGTAACATCTTGAAGGTAAAGGAATACCTAGATCCTGGGAGAGACTCCTGAAGACTTGGTTGTAGCGGATGTGCCCCCCCCCCCCCCTTTTCTTTCCGAGGACAACTGGTCTGAGGGGAAGGATCTAGGACTTGTTGTGCCGCCACTACGGGTCCCAGATACATATTGTTGTCGGTGTCCGACCAAGTAAGGTCTTTTAGGTAAAAATTTGTGAATGTGTTGTGAGCTTTCCAGTGACAGGCTTGCATGATTTGGTCCACCGATACTCCACCGTAGAAGGCCTTAGAGGCCGCGAAGGCCCGGATGTCATGCGCTTTGACTTGGACCAAGTCCAAGGCTTGTTGATCTGCTTGTTTGTAACAAAGTAGAATGGTTTGTTTCAACCATGAGGAGAGTGTAGCGGGTCTGATATCTGAGGTATGTCCTTTCTTAAAGGAGATGAAAAGGAGAGAATGAGACCCTCTCAGGTCTTTAGTTCGGTCCAAATAGAACCTCAGGGCCCGCACGGGACACAGGGTCTTGTCCTCCTTAAACTGTCTATCTACAATGGTAGTCAAAGCAGGGATAGTCACTGGTGACACACTTTGAGAACCTTCTCTTGCTAGTTGGTTTTTGGCTATGAAATCAGAAGAAGGGAACAAGGCTACCTTTTCCCATTGGCCTAAATTAGCTACTTTGTTTGTGACCCAGGCATGGATTTCGCTGCGGCGCTTGCCGGAGGCCAAGGCTAGCAAGAAAGAAGTTTTAAGAGTAAGATGTTTGAGGTCTGAGTCTTTCATGGGCTCAAAAGGTGCTTTGGTGAGCTCGTTAAGGACAACAGAAAGGTTCCACTTGGGTAAATTTCTGGAACTTTTAGGACGATCCCTGTGAAAACTGGAGAGTAAACTATGAAGGTCTGCATTGTGCGCAATGTGTTGGGCCGTTGGGCCCAGAGTGTCAACGATAGCAGTCCTGTAGCCATCAATGGTCGAGGGGCGCCTGTTTAGGTCTTGGTACAGGTACATGAAAAAATCTGAGATTTGTTTCACAGATGGAGTGGAGAAATCCACCAAATTTTCTCTGCACCATTTTTCAAATAGGGCCCACTTTGACCTGTAGATGGTCCTTGTTGATGACCGCTGAGGGGCAGCAATTCTCTCTGCCACCTCCACAGAGAAGCCTTGTTCTTGGAGTTGTCCGCTCCTAGACACCAGGTGTGGAGGTTCAGCTGTTGTGGATTGTTGTGGAACACATAGTTGTGGGACTGTTTGAGTAGGGTCGTTGACACTGGGAGTTGTAGTGGGATCTCTGTTGAGAGCTGCACTAGGTCCCAAAACCAGGGCATCCCTGGCCAGCCTGGGGCTATCACGATGATCAGGCAATGGTATTGCTTGATCTTTTGGATCACCTTGTGAAGGAGAGCCGTAGGAGGGTAGGCGTAGGCCGTGAGGTTGGTCCAGTTTATGTTCAGAGCATCTATGTTCCAGGCCCTTGGGTCTGGGATAGGAGACACATATAGAGGGAGTTTGTGATTCAGGTGAGTGGCGAATAAGTCTACATGAGGGGTGAACCACTTTCGGCAGATTTGCTTGAAGACCTGAGGGTGCAGAGACCATTCTGTTGACTGCACTTGGTTGGACCTGGATAGGAGGTCGGCCATCACATTCAGGCACCCTGGAATGTGCCTGGCTTTCAATGTTATATGGTAGTGATGGCACCAGGTCATGATTTTCCACAGGAGAGCGCACATCTCTGCTGAGTGAGTTCCCCCTTGCTTGTTGATGTAGGCTACCACTGTTGAGTTGTCCGTCGCAACTAACACTGTTTGATTCTGGCACTGGTCCTTGAAGTCTCGAAGGGCCAGGGAGACCGCCTTCAATTCTAGGACATTTATGTGTAGCCTTTTTTCCCGCTCTGACCACAGCCCTTTTGTAGAATTTTGATCTAAGTGAGCGCCCCAACCTTCGTTTGAGGCGTCGGTAAAGAGTTGGATACTGTGGTCCTTGGGATGAAGGTCTGCGCCTTTCATCACATTTGAGGGGTTTTGCCACCAATCCAGGTGGGCTACAATGGCTTCTGTCCAAGGAAGGAGGTTGTCCAGCGACTGAGGATATCTCCAGTGCTCCTTGAGATGAAACTGAAAGGGCCTCATGTGAAGGCGTCCCTCCGGGACCATTTTCTCCGTTGAGGCTAGCAACCCAATTAGAGACATCAAACATCTTGCAGTCAAAACACGTTTTGACTTGAGTCGTAGGATCAAATCCTGAAGTTTGAGCCATCTCTCGTGAGTGGGTCTTACAAGGGCTGAATCTAGGTGGTATTCGTAGCCCACGAACGAAAACACCTGAGTAGGTTTCAGTTCTGATTTTTCCTGGTTGATTATCCAACCCAAGGATTGGGTTAGGTCTACCACTGCCTGTGTGTCCCTTTGCGATTCCTCCCGGGACTGGGACCTGATCAGCCAGTCGTCCAGGTATTGGTGAATTCTGAGTCCTCTTGAGAGGGCCATTAGTTTCACTTCCTTTACGATCATCGTAAAGACCTGGGGGGCTGTGGCCAGTCCGAAAGGTAGGGAGGTGAACTGGAACTGCCTTGTAGCAAAACCTTAGGTACTTCCTTGAGTTTGGATGGATGGGGATGTGAAGGTATGCGTCCGACAGGTCTATCGACGATACCCACTCCCCTGGGACCAGGGAAGTCCTGATGGACTCCGGGGTTTCCATTTTGAACTTTTCTACATGTAGAAAAGTGTTGAGCCTGCTTAAGTCTATGACTGGCCTCCACCTTTGGTGAGGCTTGGGTACTAGGAACAGGCGACTGTAAAACCCGAGAGATTTTAGGTTTTCCACCCTTTCGATGGCGTTCTTTGACAAGAGAGACTGGATACAAGTGGCCAAGGCTTGGTCTTTTTGTTGGGCCTTGTACTCTGATAGAATCAGAGGAAATCTGATCAAGTTTGGCTTTGAACGGAATGGCAGAACGTAGCCATTGGTGATAATGTTTAACACGTTTTGAGAACATTTGTTTGTTAGCCAGTCTCTCTTGAAAGAACGGAGGCGACTTCCTACTGGTGGACTGAATGAGGCTTTGGAGGAGTCATTGTGAAGGGGGGTTTCCACGCCCCCTTCCCCTATTGTGGGGTCGAAAACGACCCCTGGAGCCTCTGAAGTTGGATTTTCCTCTTCCCGAGGGAAAGGATTGGTTATTGCTTTGAGAGGAATTGCCCCCATAGGGGCGTTTCCTGTAGGAGCCTCTTTTCTTGTGGGGGCCACGAAAGGGCTTATTCTGGTAGGGTGCAAAACCCTGAGAATCTTTTGAGGTGCCTTTTTTGAGAAGGAAGTCCTCACCTTCCTTTACAAGTTGAGACTCGAACAAGGAAGGGTCCCAGAAGGACGAGTTCCTAAGTTCTTGGCGTCTCGTTTCCCCTAGCTGGGGATGCAATAGAGTCATTTCGGCTTCGCGCCTGAGCAAGCCGGTATTAGCCATGGAATATAATTCCCTCTGGAGAATATGGGCTAGCGATTTGCTGAGACAGGTAAGAGCTCTATGTTGGACAATAACCGTCTTGTTCCAAAAATCCAAGTACTCAGCAACTTCCTCATATCCGCGCTTTGCTGCTTTCTCAGGATTGCCACCTTTCTGGATCTGAGACTTTATCTTCTTGACAGTTGATTTGATGCTATGTTGGCACTTTTCCAAAGAAGCATTGCAAGAAGAAGAGGTTTTGGCAAAGGCAGCGGTGAAATTGAGGGTTGAAATATTCTGTCTAGCCTGATGTTCCAGCTCCTTAAGGACTGGCATAGGGACTTTGGCTACTGGTGCCCCAGGAGGCCTAGGAGTAATACAGATCTTGGCAAAGTCCGTATTCAACTCCTGGATTTTGTCTTGAAAAGTGGGCTGTCCAACCTTATACCACTTAGAAGTGGATGGAGGAGGCTTGACATATTTTCCCTCAGATAAATTGGCAGCTTTGAAATCATGTTGAAATTTATCAAAGGCGTCCTTGATAACTGAGCTAAGTGTAAGATAGAGGAAGGACCTCTAGGTCTGAGCTCTTGACGGCCTTTTTCGTCATCCAGACCCAACACTGAAGTTGACGACCTAGGCATAGAGTCCCTGGGGTCAGGGAGAGAAAGAATGCGCCTGAAGGTGTCTACCTCTTCAGAGTATTGGGAGGGAATGTCAGACAGGGCTACTTCCCTATAATAAGGGGGGTCTGGATCATGTTGTGGGAGGTCTTGATCAGAAGCTGCGCCTGAGGGCTGAGCCCCAGAGGGCTTAGAAGACCTGTGTCTGGCCACAGGGGAGTGATCTTCCTCTGAAGATGACATATATCTGGACCTAGATTTATGCTTGCTCTTGTCAGAGTGTTTCTTAGGTCTAGGATGGATCCGAGGTTCGTCGGAATCCTCATCCAGTTGATCCGAGGCAGAGCTCGGTGCTACTGTTTGCCTGTGGCTTTGTTTTTTGTGTGAGTACGAGGAATCCTTCGGTATGGCTTCAGAAGGGGCAACGTACTGATCCGAGGAAGTTCGGTTAAGTACTAGTCGAGGAGGGAGTGCTGGACCAATGTCCACATCCATAGTCTCGGACTGTGCATTAGTACTTGACCTCGGAGGGGGTAGGTCCAGATTAGCAGCAGACTTGCTGGAGGGACCAGCTTTTGAAGCATGAGGCGAGGGATCAACCTCGGCAGGCTTTTTAACTGCCAACTCCTCTCGGAGTGATTGAAATGCTTCTAACATGGATGCCTGGAAGGAACCCATTTGCTGCTGTATATGTATATTTAAGGAATCACCCAGGGATTTCTCTAGATTTCTTTGAATTTTGTTTTGTAAAACAGTACCTGGGGTTGGTGGGACAGCTTTTGCTGGGGTCTTTAGTGATAAAGAACTGAAGGCGAGAGGTTGAGGACAGGGGGGTGAGGTAAAGAGGTTATCGGCAGCACTCTCAAGGTCTGCATTAGAACCAGTAAAGGAGTCCCCATCGCCTTCACCCAAGAGATCTAGTTCATCTTTGGAACTAGTTTCCGCTTTTTGCTTTTTTAAGTACCGCTTCCTGTTTTGAATTTTTTGCAATTGTTCATCAGAGAGAGACGTGCAAATATGGCAGGGTGCTTCAAAGGTGACACAGGGGTCATCTCCCTTGCCAGCCTCCCTACAGGTAGGGCAGAAATTATGGGTATCAAAACTGAAGCAAAAATGGCGGCATTTCTGAGCTCTCGGTTTGTCTTTGTTTGCTTGATGAAGGGACATTTTAACGCAATAAAAAGACGTACAATTGAAATTGCCTGGACCGAGAAAACTCAAAACACGCGGATTGAAGGAAAAATACTTAAGTTGTGAAATTGAAAATTTTACAGTATAATCTATGAAATATATTTAAGGAAATGTCCAAATATTAGCCTCCAACAATACGTGGATACTGAGAAATAAATGAAAATGTCTGTATATTTACAAACTGCTACCAGTCTTCGTGGCCAACGAGAAAGTGAGGGCGATTGGTCAGAAGATATCACGTGACGACAACTACCAGTATATCCGGTGGCTAACAAGAACGATCTTTTTTTCTAAGACGTTGGCCCCGGGTGTGGCAACCCGAGAACAGCATTAAGTCCCACATGGTAAGCTATTGTAGCGTAATAAAATATATTTTTATTGGAAGTGGCTAGCTGCTGAGTAACTTTTTTAATGCTGCTTATAAATGGCAAACCTGATTCCCACGTCAAACACCGGCAATTATTAAGGCAAATGTTTGAGAATAGAAAATTCTTTGGAGTTGGAGGCAATTACTTTGCTAATACCCTGTTGTCTCCAATTATACTCTTTATTACTCTGGCCTCCTTCTACTACAACAACCAGCTGTTCAAAGTATCATGGGAATAACATCGTACAAATCTGCAATGGTTTTTATCAATGATTCCTATTCTCTGTCTATCTTTCGCAATTGCTGGCAATTTTTAAATCGTGCCCAGATTCTCATTTTTTTTCCTAGTTATCACAGTAACCTCTCCAGTTTGTGACCAGGGGCCGGTTTCACAAAGCCTCCTTTGGATAAAGGTCACCTTAAAGTTAAGGATTTCCTTGAATTTCTCCCTCCTTTAAAAAACTCAGTTTCACAAAGCCTCCTTTCTTAAAGGAGATCTTGAAATTTCAAGGAAACTTCCTTGAAATTCAAGGAAGCCAAGGACCTACCTTAAATTTAAGGAAACTGTCCCTGAAGTAATTTTTGTACAGTAAAACATGTGTTTTCTGACCTTCTCTTATCTGAATATTCAATTATATGAACCATTTGCACTCTCCTATGTTTGTAGTTTCCTAGTATTGTATATTAAAATTCCTCTTTTATATTATGAACCTTCTATAATCTGAACAAAATCTTACCCCAACCTGTTCAGATAATACAGGTTCTAACTGCACTAAACCATTGACAGTATCGATACTCACATAAAATACTTTGTCTTACAACTACACACGAGTGATGGATTATCTTTTCTTAGTGCATTATTTTACAACACAGAACATATTAAAGTATTAATAATAATACTTAATTTCAAACTCAAACTTCAAAAGGAAAACAAAATTATGGTGTTGAAACATTTAAAAGTTCAAACATATTGCTTTCACTTTTTGCAACAATTTTCTTCTGTTGTTTTTTTTACAAGAAAATTTTATAAATATCCAATTTGTTTTAACAACTGTATTTTAGAGCCATATGATTTTACCCTGTTTTCTGCATACAAAAATATTGAACAATATCAATATTATTCTTACTACTGTATTTTAGAAACACATAATTTACTACTTTGCTGCTTATATAAACATGAAAAATATTTCATTGGATATGTGTTGATGTTTACTGTAAAACTTGTCCACTTACTGTTGACAATTTTATCAGAAAGGAAGTTTTGCAGTGGAAAATCTTTAACTACCAAAAAATTTTAAAAATATACTTTATGGGGTTATTTTTTTTTGTAGAAAGCATTTTGTTTTATTTTTAGACATTTTTAAATTTGAAGTTGAGAAATGTATATGTGGTGGTTCTACTTAGACCATTATTTCTGGTGTTTGTGTGACATTCTACAGCTGAAATCACTAGTTTTTACCCATTTTCTCAATAAAAGGAGGGAACAACCTCCCTCCTTTAGTTTTAAGGAAGGCCTTTGGTAAGGAGAGTTAAATGAGGCTTTGTGAAACAGACATTTTAAGTGGCCTTCCCAAAGGAAGAAAAATTAACTTCCTTTACTAAAGGAGGTCCTTTCCAAAGGAGGCATCGTGAAAACGGTCCCAGGGGCCTGTTTCACAAAGCCTCCTTAAGATAAAGGTCACCTTATATTGTAGGATTTGCTTGAATTTTCCCTCCTTCAAAAAATCTCAGTTTCACAAAAACTCCTTCCTTAACGGAGACCTTGAAAACGCCCTTGAATTTCAAGGAAGCCAAGGATTGAATCGCCAAAAAAGGCCGCGCACACGTACTTTATTTCTACAATATAACAGTTGGGGATGGGCTGTTTCAAGTATTCTGGAAAAAGAAAAAAAAATTGTGCTCAAATATAAGGGAATCAAATTTGACCTAATATTATGTTTTAATGGAGTTAATTTACCTCAGATTGTCAAATTAACAATTTATGGGAAATAACACAGACTAGGCAGTTGTTTATATGGGGACAGTACCAAGACACTTGAGGTTTAAGCAAGGCTACTCTCACCGAGTGGAGTATCCTCAAAGTAGCTCAGGAAGACTTTTCTTCAGCCAAAAAGAAAAAGCTTGTTCTTTTTTAGGACACAAAGGTTTTGGATGAAATGAATTGCCGTCACATACCATACAGAGTGTTCTTATTCTGTTTACTTTATAGGGGCACTGACGGGGTACAAAATCCATAAAATGGCCCCATAAAGAGGACTAGAGGGTTTGCAAATATGTCAAGAAGGCAACTGAACTTTGTCCACCAGAAAAATCTGAGAATGTTAATTACAATATAAACAGTATATAAATCTGCTTGCTCAATATAAAAATATGTTCCATATGTCTACTTGTGTATATTAGTTGTTAAATAAGTATGATATAACTCACTGTTTATACAGTGAAGTAAAAAGAAAAGATATTTTGAGCAAAAAATGTCAAATCCATTGTTTAGAAAACCCAATCAGGTGGCATTTTTAGGGCGAAATATTTTTAAAGGAATTGAGACCATCTGCCAATACACTCGCCTTGGAACACAAGCATTAAGCATTTCAAGGTTAAAGTTACTAGCAGGGTGACTAATTTTTCCAGAATTGATCCAAAAAATCTGTATTACATAAGCTATTTAAGTAATAGGCCTGTTTATCGAATTTGACAATGACTTCCAGTCTTCCACACTGGGACTTAAAGTTTCAAGACGGTGGCTGTGGTAGCCATATTGTTTTGTGAATGTACCCAGTGCATACAATTAAATTACCCAAATCTTGCGTATTTTAAAACTTTAATCACAAGAGAAGAGAAATCAATACAATCTGAGTACAAAGACAAGGATTGGGTTGTCTTCTAGAATGAAAAAAAAAAATATATGACGAAGAAAGATGACAATATTAAGTGTATAGCTTTAGTATTATATTGTTCATTTTCGTAAGTGTGATACATTTTTGTAAATGTCCAATGAGGAATATTGTACTTTCACCATCCACCACTTTACTTTAATAATAAGTAAAATCAGTGACTATTTTCTCAAATGTATGGAAAACTTTCTCCACCAATTCTGCATAGATTTTACTGCAATGACAGATGAGCAGAAACTCGGTGAAACTTCCTTTCTACTGATGCATGTGTCTCATTTCTAGCTTACCTAATTGGTATTTGTTTATACATTTGTGACCCGAGTAACCTCTGCTAAGGCGGGATGTCTTTCTGGCAACATGCATTTGTCTTTGTTAGAGAAAAAAATTACTCGAAAAATTGTGGAAAGATTTTCATGAAATTTTCAGGAAATGTTGACAGTGGCACAGAGGAGAGATAGTTAAATCTTGGTGGTGATTCAGAGCAGTGTCTGGAGCCACAGATTTTTTAACCATTTTTTATTTATCATAGCAGTTATCATTCAATATTGGAGGTGTTGGGACTTGGCGGAGGTATGTTCTCTCCGAGTGCTGTCTTATCCATGGTATCTAGGGAATGTAGAAAATACATAACCATTTCTATGTATTTACGTGAAATACGGTGAAGTATTAAAAACATATACAGATGACTTGACCTTTTACTGAGCGATTTATCATAATGTTTACATTGTGTATGTGGATATACCTCAGATATTTCAGGAGACAGGATGAGCAGGTCTTTCAGGCAGAGCTCTAGCTCCAGTTTCCTCTCCTCAGCGACACTTTTCACGTGTGTGCGGCCCAGAATCACTCTGAAACAACAGGGACTCATTGGTCAAATAGCCAGATAAAACCACATTTATTTCTCAATGACTCAGCCAATAAGTTAATATGCAATAAGTTAGTAAATCACGCACTTAATCAATAAAAAATAATTGCTATCTATCTCAATTACTCTACGACTTTGTAAATCAGTCATTATGCTCAACCAGTCAGTTTTGGAGGGGTATTTTTGCTGAAATCTCAATGAAAGAGATTACTCTTAGACCCCTTTTTACACTATGGGCAATATAGCTGGTCAGGGGTTATAGGCATTAGACAAAACGCCCCTGTCCTTCACCTACCGTTTGACGTCCTTACGTGAACTTGTGATATAACTTGTGGCACTCAATAGATACAACTGGCCTCGATAGATTGCAAGTAACTTGAGACAAAGAAAATAAGCATCATACTACAAAACTGACTGCAAGAGAATGAAATATTTCCAATTATCTGGGCCACACTTTCTAAGGTGTAATCTTTTTATATTGAGTGTCTGTGGTTGTCTTGTGGTGTGCTGGGGTATGTAGAGGGAGAAGGGCTATTATAAACATCTCCTTAATATGAGACTCAAGGGGCTATTTGACCTGCACAAACACAGCCCACTCAACATAGACTGACACTATAAGTTTCAAATGTAAAAATGCTTGATTCTAAATGCATTACTGACACTTTCAAGTTGCAGTTCACACTGGTTTTTAAGATTGTTGTGATATGGCCTCTCTTGTGTCTCAGTGGGATGTCTTCCGTGCAATTCTGTCAGATTCGCATTTGGTAAGGATGTATTTGACATAGTTGGAAAAGCGATTAGTATTCATGGCTATGGCTTATTTTAAAATCTTTGACAAAGCTTTTCTGTCCTCTCACAAGCTACACTAGAATACAAATGGTGAAGAGATGAATGAAGGGACGGATACATGGTATGACTTGTTCTTCACTGTGCACTTGCCAGATACAAGGTCTCTCTTTGTAGCTGTAAGGATGGGGTCTTGAAGAGGAAATTAAATACAGGACTGACCATATGGAAATGTGTGACCCAGGGATAAGACTTATTTCTTCCTTCATCTTGGTAATAGTCCACATAGAACTACAATAAATCTGCTTTACTAGATCTGACTTGTCTTTGCTTAAATAGAAAGTATGTACATGGCAGCATGAAACTGGCCTCGATAGAACTAAGTTTTTTCATCTGGGGCCAAGTGACAAGCCTAATTGTGTGACAACTAACACATTTTCTTCTGTAGTAATTATTCTTCAGTTCTGTGGAGTGTGTGGTGAGGAGGATTTTAATTCCTTCTGAAATGGGCTTCCTTTTTGTGAAGCTGGCCACTGGAAAAAAAATCAAAACTATTCAGAAAATCACTTTTGGAACAGATACTAAGTTTCTGTGAGTTAATTGCAACTTCCGAGCAGACAAAAGCTAGAGAATTTTACGATAGAAAAACTAAAAAAACTAGATTGGGCCAACTCGGCGCCAACATATCCCCAGACAGGTCATCACTCACGCCACAGGTTTTGATCGGGAATTTTTTAAAACATAATTACCCATTATTATATGAACTTCAGCACATCAATCTACTCTGTTTATATCTCCCCAAGGAAGATGGTGTATCCCCAGACGCCGAATACATACCTCAAATTATATTTTCAATCTTCCTGCAATGATAACTCTAAACCTATTTTCAAAGTATTTAAATGATTGATGATTGAATGTCCATTCTAAAATAATAATCCCAAAAGAGCATATCTGTTTCTATATTTGTTGACAAATAAAATATTATTTTTAACTCAACTCATCATATTTTTCAATCTTCCTTCAAAGTATTTAAATGATTGATGATTCAATGTCCATTCTAAAATTCATAATCCCAAAAGCGCATATCTGTTTCTATATTTGTTCAGAAATAAAATATTATTTAAAAAAAAATTATTTATATTATTATTTTATTATATTATTTTTAGAATTTGCAAATTGTTTTCAGTTATTCATTTCCTCTATACCTATATATGTGGTCCATATATATGCAACCTAAATATGTGACACAATCTCAGTTCTGACTCCCCTTTGTGTTATATGTAATGAAGCCCACCACCTCCCACCCCCACCCCTCTCCCCTTCTCCACACCTCTCTCACTATTACACAAGATCTGCAACCCCATTGAGTTCTTTGTTTCTCATCTGATATCACTAAATACCTTTGTTTATTTAGTGTCACTCAATATAGCTGGAGGTCCCAGAGGTGGGTGGGGGGAATCCGGGTGGGGGATGTGGGTTGAGCATAAATGGTAAACAAACAATCTATATAAAAGGGGTACTCAAATACAAAAAGAATTGAGAATTTTAAGTATGTGATTATCAACTGAAATGAGTTCATAACTGTAGGAGCTGTGCCAAAATTAACTGAGGCAAGTTGAATAAAACTGGGCTAGTTGAGGGTTAAAAATCCCCTAGTTTTACTACATAAGGATATAATTTCATTAATATTGGGACTTAAAGCTCACTTAAAGTGTCCATTTTGTCTACTTGAATATGTTTAACCAGTTTCATTTTAAAAAGTGAAAAACTCAGCAAGCAGAGGTATAACACACAAAAATAAGTTCTTAAAAGACTAAGATAGCCATAACATTATTAATATTCAAAATTTAAATAGACAGGCATTTCCTTTTAAAAATTCAAAGATTTCAGCTCTATAACCCACATAGTTTGACAGTTACTGGGCTTTAAAGTGGCATAATATCCATAAATTGGGTTTCTGTGGGCATTTTACAATTGTTAAAGAGACCTTAGCAATTAAACTACAGATCTGAGGGACATACATAACAAACAAAAATTATATATAATACAGTTTAAGACTTGTCACACTAAGCATTTCCAAATAACAGGGCAAAATACGGAAAAAATGTCAAAAAAGGCACTTGGGCGAGTGTCTATGGCCCTCATACACAGGTTAAATGTCTACTAAAAACCTTGATTTTCGGCATATGTAAAAAGGACATAATAATGCATTCCCAGATGGGATTTCAGCTCCATCAATCACATAGTTTAACAGTTACAGGGCTTAAAGGTGGTAAAAAGTCCAAATATTGGGTCATTGTGGGCCTTTTAGAGATCTCGATGTGGCTTCCAAATTAAAGCTTCAGACTTAAAATTTGTTACGTACTAAGATTACACATAGAATATGTATCTAATAAAGTTTGAAACTTCTCAGACTTACCATTTCCAAGTTACAGAGCAAAATATGTGAAAAATGTCTTAAAAGGGTCACTCAGGTGGGTGTTTAAGGTCCTCATACACAGGTTAAATGTCTACTTGAAGCCTTGATTTTTGGCACATGTAAAAAAAACATAATAATGTATTCCCAGATGAGATTTCAGCTCTATCAGTCACATAGTTTAACAGTCACAGGCCTTAAAATTGGCAAAAAGTCCAAATACTGGGTCTTTATGGGGCCTTCTAGAGACCTAAATGTGGCCTTCAAATTAAAGCTTCAGACTTAAAATTTGTCACATACTAAGATTACACATAGAATATGCATCTAATACAGTTTGAAACTTCTTAGACTTACCATTTCCAAGTTACAGGGAAAAATATGTGAAAAATGTCTAAAAATGGTCACTCGGGTGGGGATTTATGGTCCTCATACACAGGTTAAATGTCTTCTTAAAGCCTTAATTTTTGGCACATATAAAAATAACATACTAATATCTTCTCAGATAGGATTTGAGCTCTATCAGTCACATAGTTTGACAGTCACAGGGCTTAAAAGTAGCAAAAAGTCCAAATATTGGGTCTTTGGGAGTCTTTTAGAGACCTCAATTTGACCTTCAAAATTAAAGCTTCAGACTTAAAATCTGTTACATACTAAGATTACACACAGAATATATATCTAATACAGTTTGAAACTTCTCAGACTTACCATTTCCAAGTTACAGGGAAAAAGATGTGAAAAATGTCTTATAAGGGTCACTCGGGTGGGTGTTTATGGTCCTGATACACAGGTTAACTGTCTATTAAAGGCCTAAATGTTGGGGCACATATAAGAAAACACATAGATATATTCCCAGATGATATTTAACTTAGATGAGAGACATAGTTTGAAAGCTACAGTGCTTGAAAGTGGCAAAAAGTGCATAAATTAGGTCTCTGTGGGCACTTTTGAGACCTTAAGTCGACCCCTTTGGGTAAACCTACAGCCCTAAAATTTTCTACAGACAAGGATTACATATCAAAGTTATACCTAGCGCAGTTTGAGACTCATCAGAATTATCACTTCCAAATTATAGGGCAAAATATGTGTAAAGTATAGCAAAAAATCCCTAAGTGGGGGTATTTATGGGCCTCAAACACAATTTTCTCCTCAACTTAAAGTCATGATTTTCGGCACATGTACTAAGAACATATTAATGTGTTGTCAGGTAAAATTTCAGCCAGCTGAGCATCATAGTTTGTGACCTACAGGGCTCTAAGTGGCCAAAAGTGCAATTTCTGACCTTAAGGTGGCCATAAGTTCTTTTTTACTGGGAGTTTAAGGTCACCTTAAAATAGGGATCTTCCTTTGGGCACCCTTAACATGTGTACCAAGTTTGAAAAAAAAATATTAATTTGTTTTTGAGTTATCGCGTCCACAAGGAAATTTCTACGGCGGCGGCGGCGCGACGGACCTGAATCCAATATATCCCCGACTTTCGTCTGGGGATATAATTCAGAAAACAAAAACTACATGTCAGTTACGCATGCAATGCGTGATGTCAGTCTGAGGTGAAATAGGGGAGACACTCACTTCATTACTCAGCATATTAATCATATTGTCAACATGTGTGTACAAACCATAATATCTGTGATAAAAGATTCCCTCCTATTGTCACCCCAACCAATCACTTATTTTGCTGTGATCACCAGATGATTACATGATCACCCCAGCATTTGCTGCTAAATAAGTCATGTGCACCAAAAAGCTAATGATAATGAGAAAATAACTGATCACCACATCATCTTGCAATCACAACATAGTAATCAAGTCTTGATCAGGAGGAAATAATTCATGCTCACAAGATCTTTTGGTGATCACCATGTAATAATGATTAGATTTGGCTTTATTTTTTGTTTGACGTCACAGCCAGGGTCATATTGCGATGCGTAGTTTACGGGTGGAGGAACCAGTGCATAATAGTTGGTCCAGAATCTGTACTGAAAACCACTAGGCATCGGCAAGTAACTACCAAATTACCAACTGAATATGAAGCTCCCAGGCTGAGATTCAAACCGGCAACCACAGAGATGGAAGGCAAGCAATCTAACCGCTACACCACTGAGCACCCTCCCATGTAATAATGAATGCAAAATATCAGCTGTACAATGTATCCTTATCACAGGCACCAGTGACTATAAAATCTTTAACTTGCAATTACTCCAGCATTTCTTGATAATTATACTTTAATGCCACATACAGGAGCAGAAACTCTGTAAAAATACCTTTCTAATGATGTACATAACATACTTGTAGGTTATATCATTAATGAAACAGTAATGACAAATCAACACTTGTTTATGTATTTGTGTTATTAATTATCCCTGCTATGGGTAATGCCAGAGAATACACAAACAAGGCCTGCTGCTTACTGGCGACCCGCATGTTGTTGTGTTTTTCCATTTTTTGCGAAAATTCGAAAATTCAAAATGGCCGCCATTTTTGGGGACGGGAAAATTTTTTGAAAATTAACAATAGTACATTCCTCTTATACCCTGTGGGTCGAAAATTTCGACGAAATGGCTCTATCTCGCACAGTTAAGGAGGTACAAGCAATTTTGTATTTTTCCATTTTTTGCGAAAATTTGAAAATTCAAAATGGCCGCCATTTTTGGGGAGGGGAAAATTTTTTGAAAATTGCCTATAGTACATTTCTCTTATACCCTGCGGTTCGAAAATTTCGACGAAATCGCTCTATCTCGCACGGTTAAGGAGATAGAAGCAATTTTGTGTTTTTCCATTTTTGGCGAAAATTCAAAATGGCCGCCATTTTTGGGGAGGGGAAAATTTTTTGAAAATTGCCAATAGCACATTCCTCTTATACCCTGCGGGTCGAAAATTTCGACGAAATTGCTCTATCTCGCATGGTTAAGGAGATAGAAGCAATTTTGTGTTTTTCCATTTTTGGCGAAAATTCGAAAATTCAAAATGGCCGCCATTTTTGCGGAGGGGAAAATTTTTTGAAAATTGCCAATAGTACATTCCTCTTATACCCTGTGGGTCGAAAATTTCGACGAAATTGCTCTATCTCGCACGGTTAAGGAGATAGAAGCAATTTTGTGTTTTTCCATTTTTGGCGAAAATTCGAAAATTCAAAATGGCCGCCATTTTTGGGGAGGGGAAAATTTTTTGAAAATTGCCAAAATAGTACACTCCTCTTTTACCCTCTGGGTCGAAAATTTTGACGAAATCGCTCTATCTCGCACGGTTAAGGAGATACAAGCAATTTTGTGTTTTTCCATTTTTGGCAAAAATTCGAAAATTCAAAATGGCCGCCATTTTTGGGGAGGGGAAATTTTTTTGAAAATTAACAATACTACATTCCTGTTATACCCTGTGGGTCGAAAATTTCGACGAAATCGCTCTATCTCGCACGGTTAAGGAGATAGAAGCAATTTTGTGTTTTTCCATTTTTGGCGAAAATTCAAAATGGCCGCCATTTTTGGGGAGGGGAAAATTTTTTGAAAATTGCCAATAGTACATTCCTCTTATACCCTGTGGGTCGAAAATTTCGACGAAATTGCTCTATCTCGCACGGTTAAGGAGATAGAAGCAATTTTGTGTTTTTCCATTTTTGGCGAAAATTCGAAAATTCAAAATGGCCGCCATTTTTGGGGAGGGGAAAATTTTTTGAAAATTGCCAATAGTACACTCCTTTTATACCCTCTGGGTCGAAAATTTTGACGAAATCGCTCTATCTCGCACGGTTAAGGGGCTATCAACGTAACGCATTATTTTTACAGCCCGACGAAAGTGGTTTAAACACGGGAATGATTTTTTCAGGGATGTACATTTCTTAGGCTTAAAGTCACAAATTATTGAGGAGAATATGTTTGTTTGTTCTGTGATATGTTGAATAAGGGAAATAAAGTTATACAACAAAATGTCCTTGTTGTTTTAAAGTTTGATATATACACATATAAACACCAAATAACAAAGATAAATGTGAAATAAATATGTTCTATTTCTGGACACCTAAAACAGTGCATACCTTCCTGTTGTGACACAATTAGCATACAAAAAGAAAAGCAACAACAGTTTTTTACACACTATTCCAAAGAAAAATGTCTCAAACAAATTTTGAATGAATTAGATTTTTATTTAATTTGGGCATTTATTTGCAGAGATAAAAACAAAGAAACATAACATTTTACGTTTTCATTTTTTCATCACTATTTCACATTACACTCATTTAAAATTTCAAGAAACCACTATTTAAAATTGTAAATCATTCAAATAAATCTGTATGCGTTTGGAGGCTTGTGTATGTATTTAGATCTTTATTTAGAACAGCATGGTTTATATATTGTGTCACACTACATGAGCCTCTCCCTTCTCTCTCAGCCAACTTTTATAGCCTCTTACCAGTAACTAAGGCGTAGTTATACAAAATATTCTATTTTTAATTTGGCTTCCTATATCTTACTGTATATATTTCTAAATAAAAACAAATTTTCCTTACATGTTATGTCTATATTTTTTATAAGTAAACTACTCCATTCTCATTGAATATATGTACATCTTATGTTCTATCAGTGAGAATTATATTTCATATGGACAGATACTCTTTCAGTGTAAGAAGTGCCTTGACTAATGAAAACAAAGCTTTGTAAATTATTGTTACACTTAAGAAATTTTCATCAGAATAGTTTGACACTAGATAAATTTATTATATTAACAATTAAGATGATACAAATATAGATTCAGTGTGTATAAAAGAAATGCTTCACTGTAAGTAAGCAGAAAGGCTATATATACACACGCAGTGCATGTTTCAAAAATGTGGGTTCATTTTATCAGTGCAGAAAAGACTGACACTCATGTAGAATTCTACAGTAACAGTAGTAAACTGGCAAGATCTACAAGAGCATTATTGATTTTTCCAAGTGGGTCCTATACATATATATATATAAAGAAGTCAAGAGCAATGTTTACAAAACGTAGTTCTTTTTCAACAGCTGAAAGAAAATGACGTAACTATCCCTCTAGTAAATAATAGTCCGTGCATAGCAACAGTGACTCTGTCTGCTGCACCATCTGGCGGATGTTACGTAAACAAATTTTACGTACTTGCGTTGATAGCCCCTTAAGGTGTTTTTCCATTTTTGGCGAAAATTCAAAATGGCCGCCATTTTTGGGGAGGGGAAAATTTTTTGAAAATTGCCAATAGTACACTTCTCTTATACCCTCAGGGTTGAAAATTTCGACGAAATGGCTGTATCTCGCACGGTTAAGGAGATACAAGCAATTTTGTGTTTTTCCATTTTTGGCGAAAATTCGAAAATTCAAAATGGCCGCCATTTTTGGGGAGGGGAAAATTTTTTGAAAATTAACAATACTACATTCCTGTTATACCCTGTGGGTCGAAAATTTCGACGAAATCGCTCTATCTCGCACGGTTAAGGAGATAGAAGCAATTTTGTGTTTTTCCATTTTTGGCGAAAATTCAAAATGGCCGCCATTTTTGGGGAGGGGAAAATTTTTTGAAAATTAACAATACTACACTCCTCTCATACCCTGTGGGTCGAAAATTTCGACGAAATCGCTCTATCTCGCACGGTTAAGGAGATAGAAGCAATTTTGTGTTTTTCCATTTTTGGCGAAAATTCGAAAATTCAAAATGGCCGCCATTTTTGCGGAGGGGAAAATTTTTTGAAAATTGCCAATAGTACATTATTCTTATACCCTGTGGGTTGAAATTTCGACGAAATTGCTCTATCTCGCACGGTTAAGGAGATAGAAGCAATTTTGTGTTTTTCCATTTTTGGCGAAAATTCGAAAATTCAAAATGGCCGCCATTTTTGGGGAGGGGAAAATTTTTTGAAAATTGCCAATAGTACATTCCTTTCATACCCTGTGGGTCGAAAATTTTGACGAAATCGCTCTATCTAGCACCGTTTCTGAGATAAACGCGTTTTTGTTTTTTCAACGTTAAGAAAAATCGTGACATTTAGTAAATCATTAATAAGTCAGCGATTTTGTATTGGATCGTTTCGAAAAGTTATTGATTTCCAGACATGTATATAACGAGCCTACTTGCAAAATTTCATGTGAATAGGTGAAGCGCTTTTTAAGTTATCATCCAGACAAGCACACCCTTTTGAAAAACATGTTTTTGGTCATGTGACTTTTCTGATTGGTGGAAAAACATGCAATGAGGAAAAATGATAGTCCTCCACCCAAGGAAGCTCCATACCAAATTTCAAAGAAATCGGTGCAGTAGTTTCTGAGGAGAAGAGGCTGGAAAAAAAATTGTTGACGACGCCGACAACAACAACAACAATAACGAAGACGACGCCAGGCCATGCCATTAGCTTACGGCCGTTGGCCAGTAAGCTAAAAAACATATTACTCTGTCTTTATGTATTTAGGTCTAATAGGTTGTGTGATGGGTATTACATTTTATGCAATTAAAAAACCCTAATTACGAAACCCATTTAGCAGTCACTTCTTATCTGTTGGCTGTCAAATGTATAGATATGTTTTATTTTTTTTGTACAAAGAATATTTTTCTAAACAATTGGGAGGAGACTTTATCATTATTTTACCAAAAAAACCTCATGTCTAAGAAAAAAAGCTTCAGTCATCTTATTATTAACTACAACAAATACAAGGCTGATTTCTCTTTTGAAAGTACCAACAGATTTTCTGGGTCACTTTATGTTTGGACTATATAATTTGATAAAAAACCTGTGTCTTTACTTTGCCATCAGTCTGAGAGACGACACAAATCAGCAGTACTAAGCGAGTACAACTATTTCAATAAATCAGAAACTTGTTGCAAGCAGTGGGGGCAATAACTCTATCTTTATTACCCTTCTGCCCTCCATTAAGTTGAGATACGACGGGAAACTAGACCCAAAACAATGACATCTCCAAAACCGCCTACTCAGACACAAATAAAACATGACACAAAATCCAATAGGGTATCTATGGTGCTGTCCTGTTTTCAGGATGGCAAGAGATTTGATTGGAAGGAAAAAAATGACAAATGAAGTCGTTCACTGGGTCTGTAATAACCCATTTTTACCAGCTAAGTTAATGTACACCTGAAATCAAAATCTTATTGGTTGTACATCTTGCTGGTTGTAAGGGTCGGGAGTGTAATTATGTCACTTGCAGAAGCTTGTCCCATGTTCTAAAATCTATACAAGTTAGCATTTCTGTCCCGAGTTATATGATGGTGAATCCTTTCAGTTATAAGTTAATAATGATTAATGTGAGTGTTATGACCTTATTTTTTGTCTTACATGACTAATTACACGTCCATTGATAAGTTATCTAGCCCTGGTGTTCCTTTAAGAATTGTAACAGTTGGGAGAAGACTGTAAGCCCAATCAGTTGTGTGACTGATTTTCTCACTTGTGCCAATCCATGTGTTAGTTTTTCCGGCCTTTTTCCACAGGACAAGTCCTGACAACCTCCTGAGTTCTAAACTTAGGGGGAGGTGCAACGATAAGTCTTGGAAATGGAACTGTGATGGTTAAAGAATATTACATTAACAAATTATATGGAGAATTAAATGAAGAAAGACATTTACTTGTCCTTTGTTTGACATCAGCACTTAAGCAAATATTCTCACAAACATAACCTAATCTAGCAATATTTTGTTGTTGTTCAAATTAATTTCAAAAGCAATCACAGTTACTTTTAGGCTAAAAAGAGTACTTGTTTAAGTGTAGAGTACACAAACTGATACTTGATTTGTGTACTGGAGTACATTTTCACCACTTTCTCTATGCGTCACAAGTATTTTTTTTGAGATAAAAGTATCAAAATATGCCATTTTTTCCTTTAAAAGTAACAGACCAATGGACATTGGTTATCAGAGGTAAAGAAACGTTATACCAGTAGACTACCTTGAGTTGGGAGTGTAAAGAAACCTTACAACAGTAGATTACCTTGAGTTGGGAGTTGGAACAATCAAAACTGAGTTTAAGCAAGAAGGTCCATTAATTTAATTAAAATTAGATTAAATAATAGTGAAGTTAATATTGAACAATGATAATAATATGTATTTATTTCATTTGCTTAATATGACTGTACTATAATAATGAATCCAGGAAAAAAACCCTCACAAAATGAGCTCTCAGGAGAAAACCCCTCAGGAGAAAACCCCTCAAAAGTCTCCTGTGGAGAAAACCCCTCACCCTATTTTGGGGCTTGTGGAGAAAACCCCTCAAATTATTTTCAGACTTGTGGAGAAAACCCCTCAACTTTATAAAAAGCCCTCATTTTGGAAATTTGGAATATTCATTCATTTACACATAGAAAATCATATATAACACAGAAGAATTTTATTAAGTCATACACACATTTAAAATCACATTAACATCACATAGCACTTTGACACTGATATACTAACAGATGTATGTGTTATTTACATGTAACTGCTGAAAAAAGTACGTCATACTATACATTGATCTAGAAAGATTTTAGTATTGCCATTCATTTGTGTATATGAATACAGTGTCCAATTGCCTGAAGGGCTTCTTTTAAGTTTTGAAACAATAGACCAAAACCAAGAGATTCATCTTCAATTCAAAGTGATCAATCACCTGAGCAGTGCAATCCTGAGCACATTTCAAAGAAGAGCATTCTTTGTATATATTTTCAGATTTTACAATAAAGGACAATTAACAGTTTTTTTTAATTAGAATGAAATTTGAATTCAATTTAAAATGTCAGGATTCCAATGTGAGGGCTTTTTATAAACTTGAGGGCTTCTATCCACAGGCCTGAAAATAGAATATATGGTGGGGGGTTTGAGTACAAGTTAAATAAAAATACAGGGTTAAATAAAAAAGGGGTTTCCTCCACAAGCATTGAAAAGTGGCTGAGAGGTTGGAATACAAGTTAAATGAAAAATGTCAAAATTCCAAAATGAGGGCTTTTTATAAAGTTGAGGGGTTTTCTCCACAAGCCTGAAAATAGGGTGAGGGGTTTTCTCCACAGGAGACTTTTGAGGGGTTTTCTCCTGAGGGGTTTTCTCCTGAGAGCTCATTTTGTGAGGGTCTTTTTTGTCTCCCATAATAATATATTTAACAATTTGAATTCTGCTCTATCAGTTGGTAATAGCAACTTTTATTTTTATAAAATAACTTTCTAGTTGCTTCATATTCTTCGCTTGCTGTAAAGTGTTGGTAGTCAAACCAATGGAAACTGACATGCCCATGAGTCGGAACAATGGGGACTGGGATAAAGAGCTATACAACATCTATTACATTAGATTAATTATAACCAATGCCTGGTTAAATTACATTACTCACTTGTTACTAAGTGTGGGTAGTCGGACAAGTGGAAACTGACACGCCAGTTTGTGCAGGAATTCCTGGAACTCGGAGAACCGGCGGAAAATAAAGGATGGAACTTTGTGGTTTTCTCGCTCCACTTTCACAATGTAGATCTGAAATAATAGAGAATATAATAAAAAACTAGAAGAAGGTTTTTGCTAACAAAAACGACAGGCCTGGATGCAGACTTGACTTAATAAAGCTGTAGTAGTTGTGGTATGAGAGTGTAAGGAGAAGGTAAGCTTTACTGTGTTTTGTATCTGATGGAAAAGAATGTGAGCTTTATTGTGTTTCATCGAGTGGTATATTTTATGAAAAGAATATATAATTTTTGCTGTAAATTTGCGATCATAATTTTTTTCCAGGAGATATTTAATCCTAGATTTACAATGATAAAGATACACTGTAGTAAACTATAATTGGCTTTAGCTTGGAACACTCATATGTTGTATATCTTTGAGGCATTTTATGCCTCTGAATATTCATTGCTATTTAATATTTTTATAAGAAAAATATGCTTAAGATAATCGTATTTGTGATATCCTTTATTGGTCCATTGTAAAAAAAATACACAAAGTCTTGTTGTCAGATGTTATTGTTAACATTTTAATTTCACAGATGACTCTGTATCTGAATATAATGAAAGCCAAAGGGTTTTACATTTTATTAAGGCTTTTTCCGTCTCTCAAAACAGACAAGTCATTCTTTCCACAAGGTTCTACTTCCACGAACCTAAAGATAAATGTCCTTGTTTAAATTGCTTACCCCCAAAAAGATTTACTGTAAGCATATCCCTTAATGAAAAAAATGAATACATTTTGATATCCCTTATCAACCTTTTCACTCACTGCGCAGACATTTTATGTAATCACACAAATGTTAACAGATAAAGCACAGTGGGGCATCACTGCCCCATCAGTGAGAGAGTGGGACTTGGCATGAATGTGCTCCAGATAGATATCACACAAAAGCAAATACAGAGTTGGAGGAAAGTGTTTTTTCCAGTCATCGTATCTTCTGAAAGAAGTCAAGTCTACACATTTGACCAATTTACATAGTGTATGTGAAGTAGCTAGATCAACAACTCATGCTGCTAAACAAAACCTGAATTAATTAAAGCTTTTTCCCCCAAAAAAGGAAAAGTTTATCCACACAATTCCACAAGAACGGAATCAGGAGAATGCTGAATTTTTTTAATGTGCCTAAAATTGGAAATTTATATCATATGAACACTGATCAGCTGCAATATATTAATAACCACATCACTCCATGCTAAATACCTCATTTTTTCTTTGAAGATGCCATAACTTTAAAAACACTAGGAGGTTAGCTTTACCAGATAACAGAAATTTTGTTTTAAGTATATGTGGCAGGTGTGGTTTTAAAGTCTTAAAATAAATGAGGTGGGAGCAAAAACTATATATTTATTATGTAAAGTTGGTCAAAGTCACTTAAATACAGGAATTTTAAGTAAAAAGGTCATTAAAAGTTATCCTTAAACTTAATCAAAGTGTCAAGTTGAACTGATATCATTGAACAGGAAGTCAGATGGGAGCTGAAAACCCTCATTTTTACTTCAAGATGGTCATGACTGTGCTTGTATTGGAACTCCATGGTGGAACTTAGAAAAGAAGAATGTCCCGATTTTCATCTTTAATAAGTGTGCAAAATCTAACTGAGGTCAGCTGAACAATACGATAGCTGGAGATTAAAAACTCCATAATTTCACTGCAAGGTGGCCATAACGTCATTCATATTGGGACTTTAAGGTGACCATAAAATAAGAATGTCCCCTTTGTCATCCTTTATAAGTGCATAAAGTTTAGCTGAGGTCTGTTGAACAATAAGATAGTTGGAGGCTGAAAACTTCCTTTTTTCTCTGTAAAGTGACCATAACTTCATTCATACAGTGACTTTAAGGTAACCATAAAATGAGAATGTCCCTTCTGCCAACCCTTATAAATGTGCCCAGTTTTATTTTTAAAATTTAAACATTAACTGAGCTTAGGGATGAAAAACCCTACATTTTAAGTTTAAGATGGTCATAACATCATTAATATTTAAATCATAAGGTAGTAAGAGTCTTCTCTACTTCAATATCAATATACGCTAGATATGGAAAAAGAAAGTGGCCAGATGGCTTTATTCCAATTTTATGACTTTAAGGAGCCATAGCTCCAATTATATTAACAGTTTAAGGTCACCATAAAGTCAGGATTATCCTTTGGTAAATTTTAATATATATGCCAAGTTTGGTTGAAAAAAAGTGAAAAATTAAGTGAACTGGAGGGCTAAAACCCCCTTTTTGACATTAAGGTGACCTTAAGATTGCAGATACAGGGCTAAAACTTTGGCATGTGAAAGATTATCAAAAAGTAGCTGAATAAGTTATCCAACAAAATGCTGAAATCCTGAGCGTTTTTGAGATACAGACCAAGTACCCATTTTTAAAAAAATTGCGAAAATGAAACTCCTCCCATTCAGGCATCTATGGTACGATGGATCAGAAAATCCTTTCTGACCTTCGGATTTAGGTCTAGAATGTACCTGATAAATTTTATAGCACAGGTGTGTGTGTTTTTTTCCGAAACGCGATGACGGGATGTTTTGAAAAATGCTTAAGTATCCCAAAAAATTTTCCCGCCCCTATAGTTTTAAAGAAAGATAAGAAGGAAAGAAAAATTTGAAAGCTCAAGAAGTTATTCAAGGGAGACCATAATCCGGTGGCGGTGGCAGTGATCAGTCGAACTTACGTCCAACAAATAAGCGCCCCTGACGGGCCGCTTAAATAGCTGTTGCAATTATTGTGTTCTTTATTCTGTGTTTTTTTTTAAAGACACGCTTTAAAGAACATACACCAACATACAAAATTTTATGATGATATGTATTAAAATAGATACAGCAGTTTTCCTACACTATCTTCAAGATCATGATCATGGCAGCATCTTGTTTTTCAAAAACGTACTAAATTTAGACAAGGTTTTATAGCAATTATGACATAGGGTGAAACTTAGAAGCTTGGTAGAATCATTTCTCTCGTGAGTGTTGACTGAGTAAATATCTGCTTTCTATGGTGTTGCTGGAATGACACAGAATCCCTCTGTCAGATACAACTCCTGCTTGGCAATGTATTTCAACATAGTGTAGGCTTGTTCTGTGCTAGAAAGGTACAACTTTTAACACAAAATACCTTCTGAAGTAATGTGCTTGGGTGAAATATACTTTACGCTGTGAGAACACAATCGAGGAATCCTGTAAATAAATGTGACATTTACCACACTGTGTGCAATTAACTCTTGTGGAAACTCGGCTTAATTTTACACAGAATTTTCTAGATTTTTTTTAAGATTTATAAATTTTTGTTCCAGTTTTAAAACTACCATATTTTTCAAATCTTTACAAGAACTTCAGTGATTTTTTCTTTCTGTGTTCTGACATTCTAGGCATCAAGGAATTTGCCCATTCTGACTCAAATCTAATATGTAAACTCGATGACAGTTTCTGTACATTTGATTTCACAAGCTCATTTCCCCCTTTCAAAATTTATATTTTCCTCACAGAAAAACATTTCTTTGATTTTACAAATATTCCGTTACCCAGACACAGTCTTACGCTCACACCACTGTCAAATACTCATGGATTTGAACTCACAACAAGAGAGAGAAGGACCAAATGATTCAATTCAAAAACTGTTAACCAGTCGTTTATGGAACCCTCAAAGTGAGCATCATATTTAGTAAGACTACAAAGTTGGGGTTTTATTTCCTGTTCAACAGCCAGGGTCCTATTAGGACAGGTTGCAGGATTTTCCATTTATGGGAGTTGAAGACATACAGAGGTGACAGCCTGTGATTAGATGTCAAATTTGCTTAAACCATGAGGCCACTAAAAACCTTGTATCCCATTTAGAATAATGACATTATTTTTTTTTTCAAATCCAGTCCACAAGCTGAAATTTACTATCACCCTTAAATAATAGTTTAATGTAAGTTTCAGAACTGACAAATCGGTATAATTCAATTCGTCAAAAACAAATTTTTGCGAAAAAAAAAATGTTGGACCATCAGCTTATTTATGTCATGACCAGAATTTAACAATTTGTCTCGACAGGTCATTAGTTTTGTCAGATGTTCGCTTTGAATACAAATAAAGAATACAGTAACTCAATGAAAATTACCAAAATTTTTCAAGTAGTGTGTTTGTTTCTTTCATATAAAATACTGAGATTTCATTTTTTATCTTTTTTTCATTTTTTTGCTCATATTAATTATTTAAATATGCTATGCACATTTTGCAAGTTTTCAGCTTTTTATTGTGTAGAGATAAGAAGGATTATTATGTGTGATGATGATTCTAAAAGTCTAAAAGTTTATAATTTTGTCAAATGTTCATTCAGAATAGTGATATAATAATGAAGCAAGAATACAAAAAAAAAATTTATATTGAATTTGTCTTTCAATGAATGTTAGCCGATATTGCATTTGGGCTTCAGAAATAATTGCTTGTAAGTTGTAACTACTAAATTCTCTTGTATAAACAGAAAATGGAGCCATTTCAGTCAAACTCTGATAAGAAGAAATAACCATCAGGTCTTCAGCAGCTGTTTGCCATTGAAATTTACTGTTATCTCACGATCCTAGTTGAGAAGGAGTATTTTCTAGTCTTCTTACATTTGATTCACCGTGCACAGGCAGAAAAATGTCCATGTATTTAAAAATGCATACTCAACCCCAATTGGACTTTCTACTAGTAGAATTGCAAATTCTACCAGATTTGACTTTATTGAATTTGAAATTCTGCCAGATAGGACTCTCTATCAGCCAGATAAAAATTTTAACTTTTTTAATTCAAAATTTTAACAATCATGAATATAGTCAAAGTGTTACTGAGTGTATAATTATATTGGAGTTATATTTAAAGTTTAAATATTAATTCAGTAAATAGCATGTGACTCTTTGTTCAACTATTCATCATTATCCAAAAAACTGTATGTGTCCAGTTCTTTGTCCTGAGTAGGTTTGAAAAAAGCTAGTGAAAAATACACAACTTCCACAGAAGTCTTAAAAAACACGCAACTGTTTTCTGTGTAAGTAAACTCCATTGTCTATAACTTGACTTTTGCTTCTTTGAAGAGATTAAGTACTCATGATTAGTGGTTTAGGTGGACTAGATAATTGCAATTTCAAAAATTGTGTTTGAAAAGACAAATGGGACACAACTCTAGATCATACATTCTGTTAATCAGCCAGAGTAACCCCTTAAATAGCAATTAATGTGATGACCATGCACGTCTATGAAAAGAGGGTCAAAGATCTGAGTTATCATTACTCTGATAATTAACCTGTGTAACCATATTCTTCCAAATAAAACTGTTATTCAATAGTTAATTTTTAGGACTTGCCTACATTATTCCTTTTTCTGCGACTTGAACTGAAAGAAGGCCCAGGTCGTATAACAAGAGCATAACAAAATTCAGATCAAAGTGTCTACAAAGTTTTGCTTACTAATAGTAGAAACTTCAATTTGGTTTTGAACCAAGTTTAACTTGAATTTGAAATTCTACCAGGTAAAACTGCAATTCTACTTTCTACCGGTAGAATGGACTTTCTGCCGGAATAATTTCAAATTCTACCAGATTAGAGTTTCTATGGCATATATAAAGAAGAATATTTGTTGCTGAATATCAACAACTGTCACAGTGAAAAATGTTTTTTTTTTAAATGGAGTTTTCATTTTGGTAAGTCATTCCCAGTAAACAGTGTTCGCTCTCGATCACGATTTCGCGAGTTTGTACACACTCTGGGGCAAGTTGTCACAAAACCAATTCACCAAAGTGTCTGTGCTGTCTCTACCAGATGAAACACTGAAAACTGATCAAAGAAATTTGTCTATTATCAGAGCAACGAGAGCAATGAAAGTGAGTTTATTTGATACATTAAGCTAACAGTAATTCATGTGAGAATTCTGGCATTCTTGCGAGATTACAGTGCTTTTTGTCAAATTTTTAACTGTCTTCTGCATAAAGTACGACAGGCGAAACAGTCAAAACAACTACTGACCAAAGAAATTCATCTTTTAGGGGAAGAGACAAAATTTCTTTAAAGAAAAGAGACGAAATGCAGTTTATCTTAAATTATGAATCCAGATAACAGTAACAAAAACAGAAACACCCAGCCATTAACGCTTTGATGGGATTTTGAAGTGAAATTCAAAGAAAATTGAGAAACAGAAACAGCATTAATTAATTTATTTAAACTTTTATTTTAGCATCTATTTCTTATTATTTAAATTAAGAAGATTTTATGCAATCCGAAATAGGAACTAAATATTCTAAAATATTTTGACGCAAAGCAGGTCTCACATTTTTTTCACAGTTGTCACCTTTTCAAGTGAAGGGAGACTGTCACAGTCTGTCTCGCATTGAGTTTTGACGAGAGCAAACACTGAGTAAATTCAAGCTGTTCTCAGTAAACAAGCCGTCCTCAGCAATTAGCCACACTCTTTAATGACAGATCTTTCATCTTTGTCTCCTTTCTACATCAACAACCAAAACTAATAGAGTTCTTCCGTCAGATTTCAAAGAAGACCAGACTATTTTAGCAAAAACGAGATGCCATAATTATGCTTCAGTAGCTGTCATTTTTTGCTCTTGCCTAACAGGAGGTTGACACAGGAAATATAACCTGCTAACAACATGCCAGAAGGAAAAATTCAAACAAGTTTAACCAAGGTACAAGCATTTTTCTTTGATTTTTTTTCACCACAAAAGAACACCGGTCTATTTTCAAATATGCATTGCAGACATAATAAGATCGCTGGCATATCAGTTGTCCACTGTCAGGTATAAATTGTATCGTCCAAATCCAGGGGCCGATTTCACAAAGGACTTAGACTCAGCCAAGGTTTTGGCTAAGTCAGCGACTTAAAATCTAAGACTTTGGTCTCAGCTAGGTCTTGCACTTAAATGAATTTCACAAAGGGTGACTTAGCTAAGTCCAAGCTTATCAAATAACCATAGTGGTTTTCTGTGTCATGTGACCTTTTATATCTGTTCAAAATATACTGTTGGTGACGTGTATCCTTCATTTGATGTATTTTATCTAAGAACAAGAGCTGTTTTGACATGGAAAACCTTGTTACCACATACAAACTTCCCAAAGACCACTTTAGTGAGGTGTTCTGTATCATTATACTTTATTTACAGCCACTTCAAATTTTGAAATGGAGAAAAGTTTATAGTGGCCATAATGAAGTCCTCTTTACAAAATTTAACCCACTACCTACCAGACTTGAAGTTAAGTCCACTGACTTAGCAATTTCATGGACTTCGCTGCTTTGTGAAATCTGCTAAGTCGGAAGACCAAGGACTTACCATTCTGTTGACACAATTTAAGACCAAAGTCTTAAATTTAAGTCTAAATCTGGGCTTAAGTGCCTTTGTGAAATCGGCCCAAGAAAATATAATAATTATTGAAGTTCATCATTTAGTTTTTGGAAAATTAGTAATTAGTCTGGTAACCTTAAAGTTGCTAGAATTAAGCTCTCTTTAAGGTCACAATAAAGGGGGCCTAAATAGAAATGAAATCCAGCATACAGTTTCTGGAATATTAGCTACCACAATGGCAACCTTAAAGTCAGTATAATTAAGTTATCTTTGGTACTTTAAGATTGCCATTAAGTGGATGTCTTTCTGGAATAGGGGTCTTATTTGTAGTTAGAGCAATATTTATATGTATATACAATACACACAATATTAATTAATACACTACTTTTGAAGACTTTCTATAAAGTCTCTAAAGATGGCTGCTTACTTAAAGATATGTTGGGACAAAAGTTCAATATGACAATATGCCAGAAGCAAAAATTGAAAAAAAAATTAGAAAGGTACACATAGTTTTCTTTGATTTTTTTAAACCAGAAAGGATACCCATTAATATATTAATGCCTATTTTTCAAATGTGCACTGCAGACATGACAAGACTACCGCCAGGGCAATGGCAGTTGGATGAAACCTCTGTGGGAAGAAATTTCCAAACACCTGAGGAGGTAAATACCCCAGTCCGCAGTAAAACTGAACACAATGGTATTCATAAATATAGAGATCTGCTGTCTCAGATAAAAATACAGCAGATGATGCTTCCAGTGCTTTCACAGCTGCCTTTCAATGGATTAAGTGTTCTTTAAATCAGCAGTTCACAGGAAACAGTATCTTGTTTGAGAAATCATCAAAGGACCTATCACTTTACAGACACCTTTAGTTCCATTATGAGTTCCTCCCCCGCAAAGATGCTATTTTGGCTATGACCTATTTTTCGTTGAAATGCGAACTTTCTGTTCTTGGGCATTAGCTATTTTGAGGATTTTTCTATTTATAAATGCTTCCGTAAGTAGGAAATGACTAAAAACTTGCAAATTTTAATTAGTAAATTAAATTTTTATTAGTTAATACCTTACCTACCAGACGATAGCTATATGCCGGCGCCAGCCGGTCCCGCCAAACGAAAGAAAAAGACGTCCCGGGTTTCACCCCCGGCAGGACCGGTACACTACACTCCACTCGCCAGGTGGCCTAGTTCCTGCCTCACTCGCCAGAGGGACGTGACGTCATAGCATCTTTTTCGTCCCTAAGGTTGATTTGTAAGGCTGAAAGCGGGGAAGGCTGGGTGGGAATTTCCCGTCTGGTAGGTAAGGTATTAACTAATAAAAATTTAATTTACTAATTAAAATTTGCAATTTCATTGCGTTAATACATCTTACCTACCAGACGATAGCTAGAATAACTACCCAGTGGAAGGAGGGCAGCCTTCTGAGGATTGGAGAGAACTCTTATATTATACCTAGGTGTGAGGTACTAGTCCTTTGAGGAGACATGTTAGTCTCGAGGGTAACTAGACCCACCTGCCCCCCCCCCCCCCTTTTTTGACTGCTCTGAGGGGAGGAAGAGAGTAAGAGTTCAAGTCAATGATTCCCACAGATAACCTGGAAGAGTAGGGAAAGTCCTATACCCAGAGGATTACTCTGAAGTAAAAGACTTTGAGAAGCCAAGGCCTAGGCTAAAAGTGAGCCTACACCTAAAACTAACTAGTATGTACACTATATATAATTATATACAAAGAAGCTTAGGTGACTAGTGGTGGATCTGCTGGGCAGCCACCACAGGACCCAAGTGAAAAAGCTCCTTATCTGCCCAGGCAACATCCTTAAGGTAAAACTGTGTAAAGGTGTTGTGGGACTTCCAGTGGCATGCTGCTAGAATCTGGTCCAGAGATATGCCACCTTGAAAGGCTTTGGAGGCCGCAAAGGCCCTAACATCATGGGCCTTAACCTGATGTAAGGTCAAGGAAACTTGGTCAGAGAGATCATAACACAACACTACTGTTTGTTTGATCCAGGACGAGATAGTGGCAGGAGAGATGTCCTTGTTAAAACCTTGTTTGAATGAAACAAAAACTAACTCCTTTCCCGTTCTTAGGTCCTGCGTTTTGTCCAGGTAGTAGCGAAGAGCCCGAACGGGGCAAAGGGATCTGTCTTCCTTTAAAGACTTATCCAGAGTGGGGGCTAAGGCCGGGATGACCACAGGGGCCACGCACTCTGGTCCCTCTTTTGCCAAGTGATTTTTCGCCAAGAAGCTTGGTGAAGGGTAGAGGGAAACTTTGGACCAATCAGCTTGGTGTCTGATATTTTTGTTTAACCAAGCGTGAATCTCACTCCTGCGTTTTCCCGAAGCCAGGGCTAGGAGAAAAACAGTTTTGAAAGTAAGGTGCTTCAGAGAAGCCTTTCTGAGTGGTTCAAAAGGCGCTTTTGTAAGCTGGTGTAAAACCAGGGAGAGGTTCCAAGCAGGAACCCCCCGGCGCCCTTTGGGTCTATCTCTGTGAAAACTGTCTAACAGTCTAGTCAAATTGTCATCCTTGCCGACATTAACCGAGGTATTTCCCAGTTTGTCTGCAATGGCTGACCTGTAACCATCAATAGTGCTGGGCTGGAGATTCTTCTCCTGGAAAAGATGCAGGAGGAAATCTGCTATTTGTTTTATAGATGGGTTCCTGAAGTCCACCTGACTTGTTTCGCACCATCTAACAAAAAGGGCCCACTTCGCTTCGTAGACTGCTCTGGTTGAGCGTCTTTGAGGCGCCTCAATTCTTGACGCCACTGGGCTAGAGAACCCTTGCTCCCTGATTGTCTGGGCTCTAGGAGCCAGGCATGGAGATTTAGGCTTGCCAGATCCCTGTGACGTGCCTTGTTGAAAGGTTGGGTCACTAGATCTGGATGGTGTGGAAGACAAAGAGGAACCATCGCCGACAGCTCCACTAGGTCCCAAAACCAAGGCATGTTGGGCCATCCCGGAGCAATCAGGATTGCTCTGTGATACCAGTGATCTGACAGCTTGCTGACCACCTTCCCCATTAGAGACACTGGAGGGAAAAGGTACATGTCCAGGCCTTCCCAGGATATTGTCAGAGCGTCCACTGACCAGGCCTTTGGGTCTGGAATTGGGGACACAAATTGGACTAGCTTGCAGTTGTACCTTGTTGCAAACATGTCCACTTGGGGATAATGCCAAGTTCGACAAAGGATGTCGAAGATCTCCTGATGGAGGGACCACTCCGTCTGAATGACCTGTCCCTGGCGAGACAACTTGTCTGCAATTACATTCAGACGGCCCGGAATGTGTCTGGTCTTCAGTACTATTTGTCTGAGATTGCACCAACATAGGAGCCGCCAAAGAAGGGCACAGAGTGAACCTGACCTCATACCTCCCTCCTTGTTGATGTATGCCACAACTGTAGTGTTGTCTGTGGCAATCAGGACGACCTTTCCTTGCACTAATTGTTGGAATCTTCTTAGTGCTAACAACACGGCTTTTAGTTCTAAGAAGTTTATGTGCAACTTGCTTTCGGGCACTGACCAAGTACCACTTGCTGTGAAGTCGCCTAAGTGAGCACCCCAGCCTTCTTTTGAGGCGTCTGTAAAGATTTGCACTGCGTGTCGTAGGGGGTGTAAGGGTTGACCCTTCAGGACATTTTCCTCCTGGGTCCACCACTGCAGGTGCGGATGGAGAGACCCCAGAATTGGAATCTCCTTTTCCAGAGATTCCGGGACTCTCCAGTGTTTCTTGAGGTGCCACTGAATAGGTCTCATGTGCAGTCTGCCTAGGGGCACCTGTTTCTCTGTCGCAGTGAGTAGACCTATAAGAGACATGAAGGTTCTCACTCGGCAAGATCTGTTCTGTAATAACCCTGTTACTTTTTGTTGAAGGGCTTCCCAACGGTTTTGAGTAGGTCTGACCAATCCGTTGAGTAGGTCGTACTGGTAGCCTACAAAATCGAAGACTTGTTGGGGTTCCAGTTCTGATTTTTGCATGTTTACCATCCAGCCCAACTCCTGGCAAAGGGCTAGGAGGGACTGGGTTCCCTGGTGGCAAGATTCTCTGGTAGGGGCTCGAATCAACCAGTCGTCTAGGTACTGGTGGATCCTTATACCTCGAGACTGAGCCATTAGTTTTACCTCTTTGACTACACAAGTGAACTCCATTGGAGCTGTTGACAGGCCAAAGGGAAGAGCCCGAAATTGGTAAGACTGGTTCTGGAAGTGGAACCTGAGGTATTTTCGGGAGTTGACATGGATTGGAATGTGGAAGTAAGCGTCGCTGAAGTCCAGCGATGTCACCCACTCTCCCTGTTGTAAGGAGGTTCGAATTGTCTCCGGGGTTTCCATTTTGAATGTTTTTACGCATAAAAACTGATTTAGAGTACTGAGGATTGGCCGCCACTTTTGGTTCGGTTTGGGAACAATGAATAGTCTGTTGAAGAAGGCTAGAGAGGTTCGAACCCTGACCCTCTCTACTGCCTTCTTCTTGATTAAGGCTTGTAGAGCCCCTTGCAAGTGGGAGTCTCTGATGGGATTGGCATAGCCGCTTACTATCAGGGGATCCCTCACTAGGCAAGGTCTGAGATTGAATGGGAGAACATAACCCTCTTTTAGTATGGACACTACTCTTGGGTTTGCACCTAGTCGTGCCCATACTTCCCAGAACAATTGTAGTCGCCCCCCCACTGGCTGGGCATTTGCAACACTGAGGGCATTTGGCACATTGGGGGCAAAAACACAGTGATTTACAAAAGAAGCACTTTTCACAGACTTTATTGTATTTTTCATGTTTGATATTGGTCTTACGCCTTTCTTTTGCGGCTGCCCACTTTTTGATTTTGTTACAGAAGGTACAAGACAAGCAACACTTTGACATTTTACAGAGTTCTTGACAAGCACATGAAAATCTGTCTGTTTTACATCTGACACATAATACTCCAGTTTTGTTTGTAACTCCGGAGGAATTCTGCAGTAATTGTCATTTATAATTTTTGGGATCCTTGGAGCCTCGCGAACCGCGACCGGGTTGACCACCCCTGCCTCTGCCGCGTGCTCTGCCCCGGCTACCAAATGATTTCCATGCGGGGAGATCTTTCCCGGAAGCACCGGTGGTACTTGAGTCGTCTTGCTTCCAACTAGTGGAGTAAGGCTGGTAGCGATGCTGCTTTTTCTGTACACCCGCGAACCCACCACGGCCCGGACCGGGCTGGTTGGTACGCTTGTGTGTTTCAAAGTTGTTTATCTCATCTTCCGCTTTTCTTATGATGTCATCTGGGAATAAAGCCCGGGTTTGAAGAGGGCAATTCCTGAGAGAGGAAAAGGTATCCGGTTTCACTCCTGCCCTCAGGTGATCCAGATAGGAATCTCTGCGGACTAGAGTCAAGTTAGCCATTTGGACGAAAGTAAAGTCCGAAAGGTGCTGAAGAGATTTCCCGACCGCAAAACTGATATTCTGGTTAAATGCTGTTAAAAAGTGAAGTTCGTCCAGAGCCCCCTGGGCTTTTGCGGAGGATTTACCTTTGCCAAGTTCTGTTTGTAGGGTTTTTAACTGTTCCTGAACAGCATCCTGCACTTTGGTTATACATCTATTGAAACCAGCTGACTGGTTACAAATATAGCTTGTTTCTTTGGCAGCCTTTTCCCATTTGCGGAGAGTTTCCTGAGACAGTGGTCGGGAAGTAGGTTGAGATGAAGCAATAGTAGATTTAGCAATCCGGGCAAAGGAACTATTGAGCTTTGCGGCATCGTTGGGCCAGGAAGTTACGTATTTACCAGGCCTAGTTATGTCTTTGTTTTCTGCCGGGTGTATCCCGTACCATCTTGTCTGAGATTTTGGTGGTCGGAGATATTGATCAACATGTAAACCGCCTGGTTCTGTTGATTTTGACGGGTAGCCTTCAATTAGTACTAGATTGAGGTTTTCCAATTTTTTGCATAACCAGTCCTCTGGTGGTAAGTCAATGGAAACTTTTCCAACCGGTTGAGCCCGGTGGCCAACCCAGGGGTTGTCAGATCTGGAGGTGGGAGTGTACTCAAGGTCCGGAATGTGATTCCAGCCCATAAAGGCACGGACACCCCTTACCGTCTCCCTGTAGTTCTGATCTTCACTTATTGTTTTGTCAATGTCTGGAGAGTCTTGTTCAGATGGGTCTAGAACTTCTTCTTGATCAGAAACTTCACCCTCTTCTGAATGCTCCGGGGGGGGTTGAGTGATAGATGAGGCCACCGGGCCGGAAGAGCTCTGAGAAGAGAATACCGGTTCCGGGTCTGGTTGCGGATAAACATTCTCCAGAGGAGAGGTCATATCCATAGAGCTGGTGATAGTAGCTGTTGCCTTTGTTCTATCCGGGCCATAAGCCGGACCGGCTTGGCCGGAAGGAACGGCGGATAGTAGAAAAGGTGCTTGTGACAAAGATCCAGCTGGAGCCTGATGCGTGACCGGTGCTTGGACCGGAGAGAAAGTAGGCTGTGGAGAGGGACGATGGCCCATGGTGATGAGTGCCTCCAAACGCGCCATGCGAGTAGACCATTTATCATCTAGATCTTTTAAATCTTGACGGAAGTTTGGTTGAGGCAAGGTGAGCTCCGTTTCAGTGTCATGAGGAGGGGAAGATGGAGCAACGTCCTGTTTTTCGACCTGTGACACTACAGTAACGGTAGAGGGATCCACAAGTGATTCCTTACTCTTCAACTTTTCTTTATGGAGTTTGTAAGTCGGAGTTGAAAGCTGAAGCAATTGTTCGGGAGAAAGATTGTCACAAAACTCACAACTTAATTTGAGAACGCAAGGGTCGTCCCCCAAACCTTTGTCCCTACATCTGGCACATCGAGAGTGTGGATCAAAATTAGCCATGATATGCCCGCAGGCTCCTTTTCTCTGTCCTGGAGATGCCATAGTGGTTTATCCAACTAATAGACAAATCTGAGAACGTAACACCCAATATAACTTAAAATATCTTTAAAATTAAAAGTGTTTCCACAAAATTCAAACTTGAATGTCGCGCCAAACGAAAAAGATGCTATGACGTCACGTCCCTCTGGCGAGTGAGGCAGGAACTAGGCCACCTGGCGAGTGGAGTGTAGTGTACCGGTCCTGCCGGGGGTGAAACCCGGGACGTCTTTTTCTTTCGTTTGGCGGGACCGGCTGGCGCCGGCATATAGCTATCGTCTGGTAGGTAAGATGTATTAACGCAATGAAAAGGATTATTGCTAAAACATAAACCATTCTGTCAAAAATTTAAAGAGGTTTAACCAGAATATATAATATGTAGGCATTACTTGGATGTATATATTTGTGCATACCTTGTAAACTGATACCCGAGGAACCAGGTCTGCTTTAGAACTTAAGTCCTAACACTGGGCTTAAATTGTTATTCACAAAAGAACTCAGGCCAATACTTGGCCGAAACTTTTGTCTTGGCTAAGTCTAAGATAACTGATGCTTATAATTATATACATCACTGCTTAATAATCTGAAACAAAATGTCTCATTATACAGCATAAAGCTAAGCTAGACATGATAGTGCACTCACATATGTTCCAGGTTTTCTTGACCAATGCTTAAGTCAATAAAAACAAAGTAAAAAAAAACTAACTTAATATATATTATTAAATAATAAGTAAAGATTTCTAAAGACTGAATAAGTATAAAAAACTGTGTGTATTAAATGTAGAACTGCTACAAAGCTAGTATTTGTGATTTATGCATGCAGATGTTGCTGAAAAATCAGAAAAACTATATAATATTATTCTGGATTGGGATCCAGGTCATGTTTGAGGAGCACAGAGCCAAGGGTAGACCCCCACCTTGTATAAAAATATGACCTTCATACCATGTGTAGTTAAGCAGTTTGTCTTACGGACAAACAAACTCCAGTGATTACAAGACTCTGGCCCCTCTCCTGAGTGTGAGAACATGCAGTTGTAAGTTTAAACACAAACAAGGCCAAAAGGGGTTTCGGTCTAATAGGGAGTGCTGCAAAGCCATCAGAGACAGGAGTAGTGCACTGAAGCGGTCACCCAGTACTAATGTAGCCCATTGCTGCTTTACTTCAGTGAAGAGACAGGCAGTCATCATGCTAGGCCACAGTTGATCAAAGTCCGGAGACGAAAAAAAATGATCCCTAGAAGCACGAGCCTCGCTCACTAGTATCTGTTGGTACGAGTCTAAGTTAGCCATAACTGGATAGAATTGTTTGGATACTGACAGTTCTAGTTTTACAAAGTCTACTGTGCAAAGAGTAATCCATACATTTGTGAGCAAATACCAGTAAAAGAATAATATATCAAAAGGTAATAACTTTATTATGAATCGTAGCCTCTGTATGCTATGATCATATCTCATCTTAAGGGGTGGTTCCATATTTACGATTTATTCGGAGGGATGTCCCACTTTAAAGTCAGGGTGAGTCGGGTTCAAATTTGAGGTGGAACCAACCTTGACTAATACTGAACATATTTAGAGTGCTCTGGGCTTTTCAATCTTGCCACATACAATTCCAGTGTGATTTTAACACAACTGGATCCGATATTCTATTGCGATATTTGGAGACTGCGAGCATGTGGCTACCCCATGCAGGCAGCACTTTCATCATTCAGGTCAAAATTCACTGCAGCAGGTCCCCAACCAATAAGTTTTCAACACAATTAGATGTACCAGCAATATGACCTAGTCAATGACTTACTGTAATAACACAAGACTTATTGGTGATAGCATATGAGGGTGTCCTGATCGTCTCGATTTGAATTAGTGGCATTACGACAAATCACACTGAACATCACTGGGAGTAGGGAAGCAAAGTTGCCAACTTTTCTCAAATCATGTTTGATTTTTTGCTGATTTTGCTTTGCAACATAAACAATTCTAAAACTTCTGGCTAAAACTACGGCTAACCAATCTATGGTTAGTAAAGGTGTCATAGGGTACGAGTGGATTAGATGACATAAGAACCAGCTATTTATTACCTCCGCTTTGGATATGTTTTCAGTAGTGGGCGTTTTGTTTATTTGTCTGTAGCTCTGCAAAATAACTCGAAAAGTTACGGACGGCTTGTGATGGACATTTCAGGAAATATTGGCAATGGCACAAGAAAAAGAAGATTCGATTGTACTGGTAATCCAGGTTACCATTTGGATCCAGGAACTTTTAAAGGATATTTTATTACTGCACTCACAAACAATGTAAGAGGTAATGGGCCTGAAGTAAACACTCTTAGGGGTGCTCAAGTTAAAGCTATTTTTGCTTGGATAGTGAAAATTGATTTGCGATGACATTTCAAATCTCTGTGTATTACTGAAGTTAAAGGACTGACCATTACTGAAATGTGAAAATTTATTCTATTTTTCTAAACCTGGTAAAATTGGTGAAATTTTCTTCTACCTAAAATTTCCAGTTCACAAACAGTATGAAGTTTTTAATAATAATGTCTACATCTATGCAAATATATAGATACAAATGTTTTATAACATATGTATAAAATGTATTGTTATAGAATACATATTTGAAGGATACAAATACAAAATGTAAGAAATCTAAACTCAACTACCAATTTTCCTGCAATGCTTTATGTCTTTTGGTGCTTTTCTTTTTTGGCTAAATTTTGAATAACTTTTAAATATAGCGGACTTTAAGCATGTCTTTTTAATTCATGAAGTATTATTGCAAGAATCTGTAAGTTATATTTCATATGGAAACATTTTTTGTAATATTTTTGTACTCTGATATTTTCATGTTATCAGGACCCACCAATGAAATTACAATAAATGTTCAAATTCATTGTTCTGTGCAGTGCAAAAACAACTTTCTGGAAATGTTTTTATTTAGGTTTATCATTACTGTATAAATCATATTTAGATTTCTCAATTGCAATCTTTTTGTTACTTTACCATCTTATCCTTAGATTTTCTCAGCTTCTATGAAATATTAAGTTGGGTTTATTTATTAGATCATTAAAAGTTGTCAATTATGTTTAACATTTTCAACCCACCAGAAAAGATTCTGTATAAAGAACACATTCAAATCACCAAAATAACTGTGAGTTATTTTCAAGTACTAAACCCCCAGTTTTACCACATACAGTGTCCAAAAACATTATACATTAATTTTTAACCAAATTTAAAGTTACTTTTCCATAATTTTGATGAAATATCAGTTATAAACCCTTAAGAGTGCCAAAATACTGGTGACAGTTGCCTTCAGATATAAGCTCCTTGCCTGTGGTAGAGCTTACCTATTGCCATCAGAAAGACCGAAAACTTGAAAACTTACTAATATTTAGTCACGAATGATTATTTGATTTAAAGAAGCCTACAAACATATAACTGTGTTTGAGGTCGTTGCTGCAATTGACAATCTGTGACAGTCAGTCTGGCATAGACAAAAACTGTTTACTGTATTATATAAACAGGGATCAAATATTGACATATTTCAACAACCAGTTCTCATCGATTTCTACCACAAAACAAAGACATATCATACTGGTTTTACACCTGAGCTGATACTCACATAATACTTCTCAGGATTGTATCTCTTCTGATAACCGAACACCTCAACACGGCTGATTTTACCGTCTGTGTTAATACTGAAATGACAAATGCAGCAAATCTTTGAGAATTCATTGCTCTACGACACCTGCTTTCTGAAAAATATTTCATGATATCTGCTGGTCTAGTGGTCAGAGGGCTGGACTGGTGATAAGAAGGTTTTAGGATCAACTCCCACGAATGATATGCATAACACTAGAATGTGCAAGGACCATATTGACAAAAAGACTTGGCAAATAAACAACAAAAATGGGCTTACACTTTACATAAAATATTGTATAGCTAAATTTTAGCCGATCTTTCACTGATCCCTTTTGTGAATACAACCTGAGTGAATTTTGTCCTTAAGTACTGTTTTATTATCCCTCCATCCTTAGACAAGTGTTCTTTATAGTTTAATATATAGCAAAAAAATGGATGATTTCTCTTGTAAACTATTATCACACAACCGCATTCGGCGAGCACACACGCCGACCAAGGCATATAATAATAAGTAAATAGGACGCTGAAAATGCAGATCACTCTCACAATTTAATGGGATTTAAGTTGGACCAAGACTCATCTGATTTTTTCCAGGAAGATCCAACCAGTAGATTTGGGTAATCCTGCTAACAAATAAACCAACAAACAGATAACAAATGGTCATGAAAATAATACCTCCTTGGTGGAGATGCCTGGGGCCAATTTCATAAAAGGTCTTGAACCTAGGCTCAGACTAAAATCCAAGACATTGGCTCAAATTTTTGGCAATATGTAGTCAAGTGGACTAACTTAGACAGAATAAATTTCACAAAGGGACTGAGACTGAGATTTGCTGAACCATTTACTGAAATATTGAGACCAGTAAATATCAGGCTGGGTTCCCTTTTGTAAAGCAGATTTTAACCCCAAGCTCACACTGATCACAAAAGCTTAGACTTCAGCCAGTGGCTCATAATGAGACTTCAGAGCTAATTCTGTGTTATTCGGGTTAAAAGTATAAAAAAAATTGTATTTGTAGTTATACTCTGTGCAATATCCCCATGTACTACAGTGCTCAAAGCACTATATGATCCTTTCGACTGTACAAGTCTCAAATTACTGACATTCCCCTAACTGAATGACAGAGGCTCAAGGTTGACCATTTATCAACGTCCTTGAGGTTCTTTAACCTGCTACTGTTGATAGGACCCAATGACAGAGGACTGCCATTTTAAGTGGTCATCCGAGCCACTATGCATCTGTCTGTACCTGGGATTCAACCCACATCCTCTGTGTTCCTAGGTGAGTGTGTTACCCACTAAGCCACAGTGGGAGATAAGCATAATTATACTAGCCTTATAAACTGATAAATGCTTCCAACACTTGAAAGCTGTAGTATAAAATCTTAAAGGAAAACACCAATTCTATTGCAACAACAGTAAAAGCAGATATACCCCCTTGTAGACTTTCAGTCAAAACTGCCTCCTTGTTTTCTCTTCATCTGGGACAAAAAGTGCAAAAACAGAGTTCCAACCAAAACAAGCAAGACACAGAGACAAAGTAAGTGTAATCCTGACTTGAAGGAGATTATATAAAAAATAAAATGAACCAAAACAATTTTGAAGGTTCAGAACATTAGAGTATGGAAGAGATGTAGAGTCATGATAAAAAAAGTATTTTGTTTTTAAACAAATGACAGACTACCCTGATACAGCACCAGGTTCTTCTGCTCATTTATTGAGATAAGTTATACCAGCACAGTGATTTAAATTTGTCAAGATAAGACAATCACAAATACCCAGAGTAAAGTTCATATATTATTATAATAAGTGAGTAAAATTACAAATCAGAGTGAAATATTACAGTAGGACAGAAGATATTAAGTTTTTTACTTACATTACACTTGTGTATTTATTTACTTATTTTTTTTTTGGGGGGGGGGGGTGATTACCAGTTCAGTTACTCCTACCTACATAGAATTAATTTAATAAGTGGAAAAATATGGATAATTGTAAGATGAATTGTAGCTTGCACCACATTACATGAACGGGTGACTTACATATGCCTGTAACGTATTGAAGCAATGTAAGACAATGAAATTCAAACTCACGAGATTACTGAAAACTGTTGTTTATATTTACAATTTCAAGTCAAAGAGATGCTTAGATAAGTTTTTTGCAGTTTTTGATTTAAATGTATGGTATAAAGCAGAGTTTGTATTTTGTTAACATTTTGGTAATCCCAATCAAATACCTCACTGATTGGAATGAAACTCATGAAACCAAAACATGGAAGTTTCCTCCCAACAAAATCACAATAGAAGTCTCTAAATGTACAGAATTATGGGATAAAAGTGTGCAATTTCTTCAGATATAGGGTTTCTTTTGAATATTTTAAGTTTTCCTAATCCTCTATATGTGCTGACAAGTGAGATGGTAGTTGTAAAATTTCATCAAAGTATACCAGTAACATGGGCTTGATACTGGGGCTGCTGATGCATCCCTAGTAAAAGGCATATAGCTAGAAAACACATATAATTTCCAAATAAATGACCAAAACAGTGTTACAGAGGCTTTACCTTAACTCTTTGTGATGACTGAATTGAGAAGTGGGACACAAACTTTACCTGTAAGTTTTTGGGATGAAGGACAGTAGCGCCCCCTCAGTGTGACCTGAGAACTTCATCTGAGCAAGATTGTGGATGAAGAAGTTCCACTGTGTGAAAGTTGACTTCAGGCATTCTTCAATCATTCTGAAATAAGAAAAAATTAAAAGGTGAAAAAAACATAAAACAATATTAAGGCTATGTTTTAGCTTGTAAAACTCCCAGGGCGTCATCATTCACTTATTATATGGGCGCACCAACTCACCATGTCACGGGATGACGTGTCATGGCTCACATTCATGGTAATGTACATCTACAGTTGATATTCTTGCTGATTTTGCTAAGCCTAAAAGTCTTTGGAATTATAGTGGTATATTCTTGGCCCTTTATTATTAAGCCTGGCAGTACACAGATTAAGTGCCATAAACATCTGACTGGATCGGATTCGTTTCTGAAGGTAATGCCATGGAGGGAAAAGAATAAAAAAAATGGTTAAAAAGACCACCAGGCCAGAAGCAATCACTTTACAAATACCAACTAGGAAGGTCACTAAAACTACTCCAGAAACTTTAATGCACAATCAACTCATTTTTATGGGAAACTAGAAATAGGATGCCCTGTTGATAGTAGCTGTGACATATGAATAGAAACAGGATAGCATAGAAGAACACACATTATCATTATCATTTCAGCTTCATGCCTTTTTGCACTGGTTGGGTCAAAACTTTCGACGAAATCGCTCTATCTTGCACGGTTAAGGAGATAGAAGCAAATTTCTGTTTTTCAATTTTTGGCAAAAATTCGAAAATTCAAAATGGCCGCCATTTTTGGGAAGAGGAAAGTTTTTTGAAAATTGCCAAGAGTACATTGCTTAGATACCCTGTGGGTCGAAAATTTTGACGAAATCGCTCTATCTGGCATGGTTAAGGAGATAGAAGCAAATTTGTTTTTTTCCTATTTTTGACAAATATTTGAAAATTCAAAATGGCCGCCATATGTGGGAAGAGGAAAATTTTTTGAAAATTGCCAAGAGTACATTTCTCAGATACCCTGTGGATTGAAAATTTTGACGAAATCGCTCTATCTCGCACGGTTAAGGACATAGAAGCAAATTTGTGTTTTGCCATTTTTGGCAAAAATTCGAAAATTCAAAATGGCCGCCATTTTTGGGAAGAGGAAAATTTTTTTGAAAATTACCAAGAGTACATTGCTTAGATACCCTATGGGTCGAAAATTTCAACGAAATCGCTCTACCTCGCACAGTTAAGGAGATAGAAGGAAATTTGTGTTTTGCCATTTTTGGCAAAAATTCGAAAATTCAAAATGGCCGCTATTTTTGGGGAGGGGAAAATTTTTTGAAAATTTCCAAGAGTACATTGCTCAGACACCCTGTGGGTCGAAAATTTTGACGAAATCGCTCTATCTGGCACGGTTAAGGAGATAGAAGGAAATTTGTTTTTTTCCTATTTTTGACAAATATTCGAAAATTCAAAATGGCCGCCATATGTGGGAAGAGGAAAATTTTTTGAAAATTGCCAAGAGTACATTTCTCAGATACCCTGTGGATCGAAAATTTTGACGAAATCGCTCTATCTCGCACGGTTAAGGACATAGAAGCAAATTTGTGTTTTGCCATTTTGGCAAAAATTCGAAAATTCAAAATGGCCGCCATTTTGGGGGAGGGGAAAATTTTTTGAAAATTACCAAGAGTACATTGATTAGATACTCTGTGGGTCGAAAATTTCGACGAAATCGCTCTACCTCGCACGGTTAAGGAGATAGAAGGAAATTTGTGTTTTTCCATTTTTGGCAAAAATTTGAAAATTCAAAATGGCCGCTATTTTTGGGGAGGGGAAAATTTTTTGAAAATTGCCAAGAGTACATTGATCAGATACTCTGTGGGTTGAAAATTTCGACGAAATCGCTCTATCTCGCACTGTTAAGGAGATAGAAGGAAATTTGTGTTTTTCCATTTTTGGCAAAAATTCGAAAATTCAAAATGGCCGCTATTTTTGGGGAGGGGAAAATTTTTGAAAATTGTCAAGAGGACATTTCTCAGACACCCTGGGGGACGAAAATTTCGACGAAATCACTCTATCTCACACGGTTAAGGAGATAGAAACAAATTTGTGTTTTGCCATTTTTGGCAAAAATTCGAAAATTCAAAATGGCCGCCATTTTTGGGGAGGGGAAAATTTTTGAAAATTGCCAAGAGTACATTGCTCAGATACCCTGTGGGTCGAAAAGTTCGACGAAATCGCTCTATCTCGCACGGTTAAGGAGATAGAAGGAAATTTGTGTTTTGCCATTTTTGGCAAAAATTCGAAAATTGCCGCCATTTTTGGGGAGGGGAAAATTTTTGAAAATTGCCAAGAGTACATTGCTCAGATACCCTGTGGGTCGAAAATTTCGACGAAATCGCTCTATCTCGCACGGTTAAGGAGATAGAAGCAAATTTGTGTTTTCCATTTTTGGCACAGTAGCTAAGTAGCCATTACTCAGTCAGTTATATAGCTATTATCACTAAAACCAATCCTAAGCAAGCTATCGACCTAAGTAATGCACATACTAAATTTGGTAAAGATATGTCAAATATTTTTCCTTAAAATGCCCGGAAACAAAAGAAGTACACAAAAGTAGCTAAGTAGCTATTACTCAGTTAGCTATACACCTATCTTCACCAAAAGCAATCCCATGCAAGCTATTAACCCAATAAACACCAATACCAAATTTGGTAAAGATAGGATAAATACTTTTCCTTCCAATGAGCGGAAACCAAGCGTCCGGACGGCGGACGCCGGACAAAGCAAAAATAATATGTCCACCCCCGACTGGGGTGGACATAATAACGTGTTTTATGTCCCGTTCAACAGCCAGTATAAGCTTTATAATATAACCTCTTTTTGAAAATATACTATAAGAGCTGCGAATCAAAAGAGACTTGTCCAAATTACATCCAGTTTATATAATTAATTATCCAGTCATCTTCTATCTATTGCCAAGAATCCACCATATGGATTCCTCAGAGCTCCATCATGTTAGAACTGTGAAGACAGATTTCTAAGTTGGTGCCATTAACAGACTAAAGACTATTCAAAATAACTTATTTCAGTGGACACGCTATTGTATTTAGTTCCAAACACATAACATGGAGGTAATTTAACCCTTTCATTATGTCTATGGACCACTGTTGAAGCTATTATGCTTTGACATACCCCAGTTGACACTGGTTGGTGACTCTTACATGAACTGACACATTCTTTTACTATAGTTGTACGAAAATATCGTGACAGATCCCACAAAAAGGTGGCTATATCATACACGTGTGCACTATAAACAGGGGGACATTGTGGATCTTTGTAGTACTGAACAACTCTGCTTTGGGTCTTAGTAGGATGCATTCAGGGCAATTTGTATTTGGAACAATCCAGAACACGATTTGTGTTTGGGATCACTTTATAAAAATACTTGGAAAAACCTCCTGCCACCTGTCAATACCCTATTTGAAATGTAGGCAGTCAGGACAGGTGGAGAGGGAGGGGGGATGGCTCTCCAGGGCGACTCATATATAACCAAGACACACGGTCTCTGTTCAGAGCCATAAGGACAAGATTGTCAACTGGAAATCAAATACAACTGCAGGAAAAGATACAATCTGAGTATGAGGGCTTAGGAAGAGTTTTGCACTATGTTCGAGGAGTTTAGCAAAGCATTTACAGGTTCAACTGATTACTCTATAGATTTGTTGATCACATAAAATTTTGGAGCATTTTCCTGAAAGCCACCTTTTCAGTTTTATTCCATTTTGGTCCCTGTGTCATTCTTGAAGGTTCAGAAGGATTGTAGGATACTCTCAAGACAATCGTCAGACTAAATTATTCCAGACTGTTATCGAACATCACACGATCACTTAGCATCATTTTGTTACCAGTTCCTACATCATTCGTTAACAAAGTATAGTTTCTACAATCTTCTGATGGTAACAAGGCCTCTTTCCAGAGCAATAAGGACAAGGTCATCAGCTGGAAATGAAATCTATACAGATACGACTGCAAGGAAACATGGGACCTGAAAATGAGTGTTTAAGAAGAGTTTTGTACTGTGTGCCTGACAGGCATTCAGGGTGTCTAGGAAGGCATTTACCAGCTGCACTGACTGCTCTGAAAAATTCTGATCACACATGCTGGGTGTATTTCCTGAAAGTCACCATTCCAGTTGTAATCCACTTTGGTCCCTACGTCATTCTTGAAGATTGTAGGATACTCATGTCTTCAGACTAAACTATTCCTGATTCTTACAGAACATCACATGATCACTTTAGGATCACTTTGTGACCCCTTCCTATGTCATTCGTCAGCATCTCACATCAAACTGAGTGACAATTGTACCTTATATTTGTGAAACATTAATCAGTATTCATGAGACGAACAGGTGTGGCTAATTGTAAGTGAATAGTTCATTCAACTATAGCCATGAATGAAAAAAATAATTAGTGGAAAAGTGTGAATGATTTGTGACTGTGGAACAGCCACTTCAGACAGTTGGAATCCTTAAATCACTATCCCTGAAGAATTTGTTTTAACAAGTTCTAGTGACAGACAAAATATCATCCTGTTTAACCTAGTTTCTTTTTCCCATTTTCTATGTCAGACATTGATATTTTGGCCCTCACACATACTCTTTCATCCTTATAAAAATGTCTGAAAGGGGAGCATTTATTTTCTGGATACTTAATTAACACCACACATCTTTTATGAAAGCTATCTACCCCAGCTTCTGTGGTTTATGACACAACATGATATCCTTTCACCACAAACCAGTCATAACCTTGGAAATTTTTCAAGAAAAAGATTCTTTTTAGGCTTACAATGTTCACACTTTTCCTGACAAACTGATGTATCATTGTTGATATGTGCTCATACTCTCCTTATAGCAGTCATACCACTATGGGTAGTTTGAGGAATGGAGGAAAGTTGTGCATACTCATTGGTCACCATTGTGCAGTACATCTATTCTGCACAAGCAAGGACATACCAAATATGTCACTTTGGACTGGGCATGGCAGTGGAGATAAGGAAGGTGTTACCAGTAACTTACTTCATGGTTTAGTGTAAAACAATAGGATCGTGTTGGTAAAACTGAGGCTTGTGGAGTACATGTTGATGTAAGTCCTATCACGGGTATTTGAGGGGGATGGTGCAAGCCAGTGCATACCAGTTGGTCAGGATTCTGCAGTGCATTAATTTGGATTACAACTGGGATAAACTTTCATTTTATACTTGGGCAGATTCTGAATACCCCCCTTGACGTTATGCCTGGGTAGATTCCTAAGTACCCCCCCCCCCCCCCCCTCATTTTATACCTGGGTAGATTCTAAAGTATACCACCCCTCATTTTATACCTGGGTAGATTCATAAGAATACCAACCCTCATTTTATACCTGGGTAGATTCTGAAGAATACCCCCCTCATTTTATACCTGGGTAGATTCATAAGTATACCACCCCTCATTTTATACCCCTCATTTTATACCTGGGTAGATTCTGGATTTTAATTTTTCTACACAAAGTAACATATTAGTACTTTAAGTTTAAGCTTGAGCTTTAGCAATAAAGTGATATATTTTTTTCACAGCTTAAAATGATACTCCAAGATGGATAGATATGGAAAGCCAAATTGAAGTTTGATATCGACATTCAAATCACAAATCAATACCAACAGAAGTCTGGAGAAGTGTGAAGGTAGCTTTACAAATATCAATGGGTCGCCTTCGTGTTTTGCATGACAAGAAATGATGGCACGCAAGCTACATTACAATTCATTTGATGTTCGCTTAATCAAGCTTGATTTTTTGCGTGATGTAACATCAGAGATATTTATTTACTTTGCAGGTTTTTTCTATTATCTTAAAAATAATAGTTCACAAATTTGTACAGCAGTTATTGAAGTAGAGCAGAAACTGTATGATCTGAGCATACTGAAAGGGAAGGTTGACTTCATACACTGAATCTTTGAAGAATTGAATTATTGAATAAATGCAAAGGTCTGCCGATTCATCCATCTAAAAACCTCTGGTTTGTAGCCGGAGGCTCTGTAGCAGCTAGTTTAAAATGCTGCACAGTGTGTGGCTTTCAGGCTAGTATAAAATATATTTTACTGCTATCTGTATATGTTCACATCAATATAATAGTTGAAATCTTGATTACAAGAAATGACCAAACAAGAGTGTTATAAAATAATTACAAATAAGTTCAGTTCCATGCATAAGCAGTTTTCTTGCTTGTCAGTTTGTGGAACTTCATTCTTTTTTCCTGTATTTTAGCTGTACCAGAACATATTCAAAATACCACCTGTGATGTAATTACCAATGAGCAAAAGCAAGTCCCAATATAACCAATCTATTTATAACTCTTGTCTTATTTTTGGCTGAAACAGACTCTTCTTTTGCATAAGCGGATCAATTAATTATACAATCTTCATGGTTTCTTTGTTTTTGTTGTGGTCTGGGCATATTAAAGTGAATGGTTCATTTCTGGAATATGTCTCACAGAGACTAGGTCTGATGAACAAGTCTTATTTTCATCCATTCACAGCTGCCACGGACATACTCTAAACATATTCAAACTGAACTAAATCTTGATATTGTACATTTTCTCAACAGTACATATAACTGTAACGGAAATCTAATTATTTGTTGTTTCACAATATTTCCCCCAAAACAGCAAAAGCCTCTGTAAATTAATGTATTATACAGTCAATTATATAAACCCACATCTCATCTTTTGTAATCAGGATATAGTTACCTTTTTTTGCAGATGTAGTCGGTGCCGATTGCATGCACAGATTGTATTATCACCCGATAAAAAGTCTGCGAGAAGGTTAATTAGTTGGCTGTTCTGGTCAACATAATGAATGTCAGTTTACAGCACTGTTTTCATTTTAAATGTGAAGCACTCGGGCCTTAATTCTATTAATGACATGATATTTTCACTAGACTATTGCGTTATAGAAAAATAATCATTTTCATTTTTTAATTTTGAGATTATTTCAAGTCAGCAGTTTAGATAATTTTCGATTCAAAGTTTTAACCAATATTTTTCAGTTCCATTTAAATATTTAAAAGCTTGCAGACCTATTTCAGCTATAAAGCTCACCTCATTGACATTTTCCTCAAATCTCTTTTCAACAAGGAAATTAACATTCTTTACCTTAAGATAATATTTCACAATCCATCATCTTGGATCATTCAGTTCATATTTTCTTGGGTATTTGATACAGTTTACAAAGATTTATTTATATACGAAACGTGTACAAGTTATTATTCTTATAAAGATTGCTTCTCCTCTCGTTATTTTTCCCAATTACTGTACTGTAATTTCAAGTACTCAATATTGGCATTTTAAGCTTCTAGAGATCACATTTCACAATCATCCATTTTTGATAATGTTCAATTCACATTTAATTTACAGCCCTGGGCATATCCAGTTTTACAAATGGAGGACTGTTTTACAATTAGTAACAACTGTCTTAACATGTTTCATTTTGATTTCAAACTTCTGTTTTGGGGACTTGCTTCCCAAAGCGTAACAATTAATAAACATTATATTACAAAATTAATGTTGGAAAATTTACTGCCTACTTTTAATTGCGTATAACTCCTCTAAAAATAGCATCAGAGATGCCCGTACCCCACAGCCTGGGGAAATATTTTTCAACACCATGAGATATAGAAGTAGTGAAACAGTACAATTAAGGTCCAAATAATGCTTAAGTAGGGAAAATAATATCTAAGGAAAAGAAAGGTATGTAAAGATGAAGTATTAAAACAAGATAATTCAATAATAAAATGACAGCATTTATCAGTAAACCAAAAATGGCCGAATTATGGTTTGGATGTTTTGAATATTACCCATGCATACAGGAGTGGCAATACATTCAATGAATGCTTATGTGTGGTGTTGGAGAAAAGCCTGTGGCTCACTTGATGAAATTCCATCTTAATGAATTCTAATATGACTTTAACAGTGCTTAATCTGTATCAACAGACAGACCCAAAGGTGCAACAAGATTTTAAAGGTCAATACAGCAAGGTCAAAGGTCAATCAGTGTTACACCATGATGTGGCACACCTAAAACCATCAACCAATGTCCCTACCAAGTGACAACTTCCTACACCTCTTACGGTTTCCAGGATATAGCCCAGACCAGGTATTATAGGTCAAGTTCACAACGGCAAGTACAAAGGTCAAATCAAGGTCACACCATGACGTTGCACACCTACTACCCACAACCAATGTCCTCACCAACTATCAGCTTCCTACACTTTACAGTTTCCAAAATATAGCCCAGACAAGATTTTATAGGTCAAGGTCACTACGGCAAGGGTCAAAGGTCAAATCAAGGTCACACTATGACGTTGCACATCTACACCCCCTAACCAATGTCCCTACCAAGTATCAACATTCTACACCTTACAGTTGCTGAGATATAGCCCGGACAAGGTTTTATAAGTAAAGGTCACTTCGGCAAAGGTCAAAAGTCAAATCAAGGTCAGATTATGATGTTGCACACCTACAACTCCTAACCAATGTTCCTACCATGTATCAATTTCCTACACCTTACGGTTTCCAAGATATAACCCGGACAAGATTTTATAGGTCAAGGTCACTACAGCAAGGTCAAAGGTCAAATCAAGGTCAGACTATGACATTGCACACCTACACCCCCTAACCAATGTCCCTACCAAGTATCAACTTCCTACACCTTACAGTTTCTGAGATATAGCCCGGACAAGATTTTATAGGTCAAGGTCACTACAGCAAGGTCAAAGGTCAAATCAAGGTCAGACCATGACGTTGCACATCTACACAACCTAACCAATGTCCCTACCAAGTATCAACTTCCTACACCTTACAGTTGCTGAGATATAGCCCGGACAAGATTTTAAAGGTCAAGGTCACTATGGCAAAGTCAAAGGTCAAATCAAGGTCAGACCATGACGTTGCACACCTACAACCCCTAACTAATGTCCCTGCCAAGTATCAACTTCCTACACCTTATGGTTGCCGAGATATAGCCTGGACAAGATTTTCAAACTCAAGATCACTACGGCAAGGTCAAATCAAGGTCAGACCATGACGCTGCACACCTACACCCCCAACCAATGTCCCTGCCAAGTATGAACTTCCTACACCTTACGGTTTCTGAGATACAGCCCGGACAAACTATTTCCCGCCGCCCGCCCATCCGGACACCATGGGTGAAAACAATACCCCGACAGCCCTTAAGGGCTGTGGGGTAAAAATGAATGATAAAATTTTTATGTTTAAGTTATTAAAATTTTGCTGCATCACTATGACGCATAAAATCTCGACTGAAAAACTGTAGAAATTACAATTTTCCTTGATCAATAGTCACCAAAATTTTCTATTAAAAGTAATTACAGTGGGGGGTCATTATTACACAATTTACGGTATGGTGTATGTTTATTTTTTTTTATAAATTACCAATTAGTTCCAACAAAATGAGATTAAAGTAATTAAATGTCCAGACATATGTAATTTGATTAGCAAACTTAACCACATACGTCATGCAAATAAAACTGGTTGTGAAATACTAAAGGGGCCTTGACATTTCCCCAGATGAGCAGAAGTGTTCTCATAATTTGGTTAATTGGGTGGCCTTGATTGCACCAAAAAAGAATGGCAGAAAAATGACCAAATAGTCAATATATGCATTTCTAATGTGATGACATGTACAGAAGTTCAAGTTATAATTGTGCCCTGTTATGTCGAATCTGTAATAAAGAAAGTGGATAATGCTCTCTACCAAGGCTGTGATTCGGTGAAAAAAGATATGGACAGGGTATTGTTATGGCTTGAACTTATCTGTATCAAGGTAACTTGATGTTAGTAATGGTAATTGACTGGAAATGCCAGTGTAGTAAACATGGTGGATACACTGGAAAACCTTTAATTGAAATTTCAAAGTCTCCATTAAGGAGGGAGGCTTTGTGAAACTGAGTTTAATTAAGGGAGGGAGTAATTCAGGGAAAAGGTTTAATTTAAGGTGACCTTTAAGAAACTGGGCCCAGATCATATATTATCTCCAGTTGATCGAGACACATTAAACTAGACAGGAAGTTCACAGAAATGTTACATTTTCTCATATTATTTTAGATGACAGAATAGAATGCGAAAGAATAACTCTTTGGCAAGGTTTACGAAGACGCCGTCCGAGTATGTTAAACACGTGGTATTTTAGATTTGGACATGAATTTCAGTTGTCAGTGCATCCATCCGGACGCGAGTTTTATGTAGAAAATTGCAAATTTAATAAGTAAATTAAATTTTTATAAGTTAATACCCTATCCAATGGACAATAGCTTATCCGGTCGGCGCAGACCGGCCCGCCAAACGTCAGAAAAAGACGTCCTGTGTTTCCACCGGCTAGGCCGGTCCAGTGCTGTACACTCGCCAGATGGCGTGTGGTACTTCCTTCCTGTCTAGACAGCGTGACGTCATAGCATCTTTTTCGTTGTCTAAACCTATTAGCCCCTGGTAAGCTGATAGCGGGGTCGGTGGGAGGGTCTTGTGTGTCCATTGGATAGGGTATTAACTTATAAAAATTTAATTTACTTATTAAATTTGCAATTTTATTGCGTTAATACATCCTATCCAATGGACAATAGCTGAATAACTACCGCTTGGTCGGCGGGTAAGCTACTAGGGACTAAGAAACTTGAACTCATGCTAGCATTAAAGACAAATCCTTTTTCAAAGCCTGGTTAGACCTTGAGGTCGGTAACCCTTAAAGGCTATGGTCGAATATCATCATCCGGTTATCCGGAGACAAACCGTCAGAGTCGACCTTGTCCCCCCCTTCTCTTTAAAAACAGACATGTTCTAAGACAGGAGAGAAGAGGGATGAGTTCAGTCCCATAGAAAGTAGACCTCCCAGAGGAAGTACGTCCAGATTTTTTTTTTTTTTTTTTTATTTCTTAACTAAATGTGCAATATATACAAATATGTACAACTAATTACATATGTACAGATCTCCTCTAAGTACTAGACTGTTGGTGGATCTGCTGAGCAGCCACAACAGGACCCAGATGGTAGAGCTCCGAGTCAGCCCAAGCCACATCCTTCAGACAGAATTGAGTGAAGGTATTATGAGATTTCCAGTGGCAGGCTGACAAGATCTGCTCTAAGGAGACTCCAGATTGGAAGGCCTTAGAGGCAGCAAAGGCCCTGACATCGTGAGCTTTAACTTGATGTAAGGTGTGGGCCTGGTGATCAGAGAGCTCGTAGCATAGGATCACAGTCTGCTTGATCCATGAGGAGATAGTGGCAGGGGAGATGTCCTTGTCGAAACCTTTCTTGAAGGAGACAAAAACTAGTTCTTTATCCTGCGTAATGTTTGAAGTCCTGTCCAAATAGTAGCGTAGGGCTCTAACTGGACAAAGTGACCTATCAGACTTGAGGGATCTATCCAGAGTAGGAGCCAGGGCTGGTATCACCACTGGGGCTACGCTCTCTGGTCCCTCTCTAGCCAGCTGGTTCTTGGAAAGAAAGCTGGGAGATGGGAACAGGGACACCTTAGACCAGTCCGACTGGTGTCTGATGTTTTTGTGCTGCCAAGCATGGATCTCACTTCTTCTTTTACCAGAACCCAGGGCCAAAAGGAAGACAGTTTTGAAGGTAAGATGCTTCAGAGATGCCTCCGAAAGAGGTTCGAAAGGAGCCTTCGTCAGCTGGTGTAATACCAGGGAGAGGTTCCAGGAGGGTATACCCCTCCGCCCTTTGGGTCTGTCTCTGTGGAAACTGTCCAAGAGACGGGTGAGATTGTCATCTTTGCTGATATTGACTGTCTCATTACCGAGTTTATCAGCAATGGCAGACCTGTATCCATCAATGGTGCTGGGCTGCAACCTCTTGTCCTTAAAGAGGTACATTAGGAAGTCAGCCACCGACTTTACAGGTGGTGACCTGAAGTCCACCTGATTAGCGTCGCACCATTTTGTAAAAATGGTCCACTTTGCCTCATAGACTGATCTGGTTGATCTTCTTTGAGGAGCTTCAATTCTTGCTGCCACTGCCTCAGAGAAGCCCTGTTCTTTGATTGCTGAGGCTCTAGGAGCCATGCATGGAGATTTAGATTTGTCAGATTTCTGTGAGGGATCTGATTGAAGGGCTGTGTCAGCAGATTTGGCAGAGCCGGAAGACTCAAGGGGACCTGGCTGGACATTTCGACTAGATCCCAAAACCAAGGCATGTTGGGCCATCCCGGGGCAATCAGGATCAAACTGTTGCATGGGGAGTCCAGTAGTTTTTCCACCACTTTGCTCAGAATAGCTGTGGGTGGGAAGGCATAGGCATCCAGGTCGTACCAAGGTAGACTGAGAGCATCGACTGCAGTAGCCAGAGGATCCGGTACTGGAGACACAAACAGAGGTAGTTTGTTGTTGAATCTGGTGGCAAAAAGGTCTATCTGAGGACGGTGCCACCTGCTGCAGATCGCTTGAAAAACCTCTGGGAGGAGAGACCATTCTGTCTGAATGGTCTGGCCCAGTCTGGATAGCTTGTCTGCTACCACATTTAAGCGGCCTGGAATGTGGCGGGCTCTGAGGTTCACTTGTTTCCTGGTGCACCAGGTCAAGATTCTCCACAGTAGGGCACACAACGGACCCGACTTCATACCTCCTTCCTTGTTTATGTAAGACACTACTGTAGTGTTGTCGGTTGCTACTAGAACTATTTTCCCGGTACAGAGGTTTTGGAACTCTTTTAAGGCCAGAAAGACTGCTTTTAGTTCCAGAAAGTTTATATGCAGCTTTGTTTCGGGTAATGACCAGGACCCTCTTGCAGTGTGCTCGTTTAAGTGAGCGCCCCAACCTTCTTTTGACGCGTCTGTAAAAATTTGCAGAGCATGTCTTAATGGGTGTAATGGTTGACCTTGGAGTATATTGCTTTCCTCCAACCACCAACGAAGGTGTGGGTGCAGAGATCTGGGTATTGGGATCACCTTCTCTAGTGATTCTGGTACCCGCCAGTTGTTTTTGAGATGCCATTGGATGGGCCTCATGTGTAACCGGCCGAGGTGAACTTGTTTTTCTGTGGCTGTCAAGAGACCTATCAGGGACATGAACTGCCGGACCGGACAGGCCGGTAGGGATAGCAGAGATTGAATCTTTTCCTGTAGGTTGTGCCACCGGTCCGGTGTGGGTCGGACCCGGCCGGATCTGAGGTCGAACTGGTAACCCACAAAGTTGAAAACCTCCTTGGGTTCCAGTTCCGATTTTTCTAAATTTACCAGCCAACCAAGGTCTTGACACAGTTGTACTAGGGTTTGGGTATGCTGGAGACAAGCTTGGTGGGACTTGGCTCTTACCAACCAGTCGTCTAAGTACTGGTGGATTCTTATACCCTTCTGTATGGCCATCAGTTTTACTTCCTTTGTCACTACAGTGAATTCCATGGGGGCTGTGGACAGACCAAAAGGAAGAGCCTTGAACTGGTATGTCTGACCCTGGACATGGAATCTGAGATATTTCCTGGACTGTTCCTGTATAGGGATGTGGAAGTAAGCGTCCTTGAAGTCTATGGACGTAACCCACTCCCCTCGTTGGAGAGAGGTTCTGATGGTTTCCGGTGTCTCCATCTTGAAGTTCTCCACCTTGAGGAAGGGATTCAGATGGCTTAGGTCCAGTATAGGTCGCCACTTGTTTTGTGGTTTGGGGACCAGAAAGAGTCGGTTGAAAAACCCTAGTGAGGTCTGGTTTTTGACCAGTTCTACAGCATTTTTGTCTATAAGTTGATGCAATGCCTCTAACAGGTAGCTGTTCCTGTGAGGATTGGCATAACAACTTATGACTGTGGGGTATCTTGTCAGTTTGGGTCGGATCCGAAAGGGGAGGGGGTAACCCTCCTTGAGAATTGAAACTACTTTCGGACCGGCCCCCAGATCCAGCCAAATTTGCCAGTATTCTTGAAGACGAGCCCCTACAGGTGGAATTGTGACAACATTTTTGACATTTGTTACAGGCTTTACACAAGACAACTGAGTGACACAAGAAACACCTTTCACATATTTTAATTTGCATTCTTTTTGAGAAAGATGACAAGCTGCTAACCCGGGACTTATATCTTTCTTTTGTGAAAGCCCGGGCGCAGAATGAACATGTGGTACAACATTTAAGTTTACAAAAGTGTCTTTGTATTGTCTCTGTACTGTAGGTTGGCTCCTGGCCAGCAGTCTTTCCAGTGAACTGGTTACACAATGATTGTCATTTATATGACTGCTGGCCCTTGGCTGGTCGTGAGGAGTAGTAAGATGCCTTGCCTCTGCCTTTCTTGCTCTGACCTCTGTAGCCCACATTCTTCCATGCTGGTCGCTCTGATTTCTTTGAATCTGACCTCCTGTCGGTCCGTTCATAAGGGTGGAAACGGCCCTTCTTTCCAGACTGAACTTGACCTTTACTCTCAAAGGTGGCTATATCCTGCTCGGCTTGCTTCAAGGCATCTTCAGGAAATAAGGTAGCCAAGTTGAGAGGTGCAGTTCGCAGAGAAGCTAGGGTATCTGGCTTGATGCCGGCTTTCAGGTGAGATAAATAAGAGTCTCTCCTAGCTAGTGTGGTGTTTGCAACCGTGACAAAAACGAAATCAGTCAGATGTTCTAGAGTTTTGGCCATGGCTTGTGTGATCCCTGAATTAAAGTCCATTAGGAACTGTAGTTCCCCAGCGGCACCAGAAACTCTAGTAGAAGACTTGCCCTTGCCTAGCTCTGCTTTCACCGTCTTTAGCTGTGAACGCATATTATCCTGTACCTTATTCAGACATCTGTTAAAGGCGGCTGCTTGATTGCAGAAAGTGGAGGCTTCACGAGCTGCTTTTTCCCATCTTCGTAGACTGTCTTGTGAAATCTGACGGGAGGCTGGTGGGGTCGAAGCAATACCGGCTGCTTTGGCAATACGACTGTAGGTGCTGTTCACCTTAGAAGCATCCGTATTCCAAGAAGACACAGTCTTAGCAGTAGTACACTTCTGTTGATCATCAAAGAAACCATACCACTTCTGTTGAGAACGAGCTGGACGCACAAATTGGTCCTTCAGTAGACCGCCCGCCTCAGAGCTACGTGAGGGGTAGCCCTCAACCAAGGTTAAATTTAATTTTCCCATCTTTTTGCACAGCCATTCATCGACTGGCATGTTGACCGACACTTTACCAGTAGGTTGGGTTTTGGGGTCGGCGAAGGGATTGTCGTCGGAGGTAGATGTTGCTGTATCCATATCAGGAATATGGGTCCAGCCCATATAGGACCTGATTCCCCTCATGGTCTCCCTATAGTTTTGATCTTCTGATAGGGTCTGGTCGGGGTCGTTGGTAGCAGCATCTTGGTCCGGGTCGGACAGCTCCCCTTCCTCCACAAAAATATCTACTGCTGGTTGGTCGGAGAAATCAGAGTCTGAGTCAGTGTCCATGGAAGCTGAGCTCTGTCTGCCGGCCGGTGCTGAGGTCGACTTGCTGGAGACCTGGAGATGAGCAGGTGAGCCGGTACCAGTCAAGTCTGTTGGTTGGCCGGTGAGAGGCTTATCCTTAGGCAATTTGCTGGTCGATTGGCTCTTACGGGCAATCTGTGTAACACCAGGCAAATCTGAAGTCGGTTTCTTGGATGAGAGAGTAAGCGACTTGTCAGTAGACTGTCTCTGTGGGGAGTGGTCGGTACTTGACAAATCTGAAGGTTGAGACCTGTCAGCAGGTCGAATGAAGGGTTCTGATGATTTTACCACACCAACTGGAGGTGAATGCGTCGGTGTGACCTTCACAGGGGCAAAGGTCGGTTCTGGTTTATCCAAAGACTGAGCAAGTAAGAGGGCTTCTAATCTGTTAAACCTCTCCGACCATTTAAGGTCTAACTCGTCGATCCTGGTGTCAGATGAGGATCTGTGAGACTGAGGGGTAGGCGATTTAGAAGGTTTCTCTTTACCGGACTTTGGGTTTTGGTTAGAAGGCTTCTTCTCAGGAGGGTTAGGCTTCTTCTTCTTTTTGTCAGAACTCGAACCCGGGGATTGGATTACCCCCTGGGCGTCCACAGCTCCCACTACCGTCACAGAGGACGGGTCTATGAGAGAGGAACTGGTCGAGTCTTTAGCAGGTGTATCAGAAGACTTTTTAAGATCACGTTTTTCCTTTTTAAGCCTATAACTAGGCGTGGACAGTTGGATACGTTGATCTTCAGTGAGGGAGTTACAAGCAGTGCAATCATTATGTGAGACACAAGGATCTGAACCTTTACCTTTCTCCCTGCAACGTGCGCAGAAACTATGGCTGTCAAAACTTGCCATGATATGTCCGCAGCTCCCGTGTTTCTGGCTTGGAGAAGACATAATGATCTGATAACAGTGCCGAAGTTTACTAAAAATGTTCTATATACTCCCACAACAAAGTTTAAATAACTTTCAAATAATATCCTGTATATAAAGTGTGTGAAAATAAAGTTTTCAATCTCAGTGAAAAAATTTGTGTACATACAGCATGCGCCAAACGAAAAAGATGCTATGACGTCACGCTGTCTAGACAGGAAGGAAGTACCACACGCTATCTGGCGAGTGTACAGCACTGGACCGGCCTAGCCGGTGGAAACACAGGACGTCTTTTTCTGACGTTTGGCGGGCCGGTCTGCGCCGACCGGATAAGCTATTGTCCATTGGATAGGATTATTAACGCAATAAAATATTTCTGCTTTAGTAGCGAATTTCGGTTGACAGGAAACGTTGACATGCACACAATATATATAACACTGAATATAAGCTTTACATTTTAAAATTAAATGATTTTGAGCGATTTCCTGGCAAGTTGTTTACGTCCACCATTGTCAAGCAAGATTTCATGCGAGACGAGAGTTAGACATGACAAGATCCTTCTGAAACAGCCAGTGAGTGCTGGTGTTGTACACTAGCATATCTACTCAAAACATTATATATTGAAAGAAAGCCTGATCTCTGCAAGGAAACAATCGAAACAACAAGCCAGAATGGTGAACTATCATGGGAGATGAACTATACTAAATCTAAGAAACTGTTGATATTTAACCCCGGAAATTCCCCCGGGAAATAAAAGTTGTAACATTTGAAAATACTTACAGGCGAAGTAACAAAAACACTATATCTCTGGAACTAACCAGTGAATTTTTCTCAAACAAAAAGCAACAGATCCTACAAACATTTGTCTTTCAAACAGTATAAATACCATACTTGTAGCTTAAATAAAATAATCATACAAAAAAATAGCATCAGAGATGCCCCTACCCCACAGCCTGGGGAAATATTTTTCAACACCATGAGATATAGAAGTAGTATAACAGTACAAAGTTCAAGATACTTTCAGAGCAGTGTCAGTTATATTAAGGTCCAAATAATGCTTAAGTAGAGAAAATAATATCTAAGGAAAAGAAATGTATGTAAAGATGAAGTATTAAAACAAGACAATTCAATAATAAAATGACAGCACTCATCAGTAAACCAAAAATGGCCAAATTATGGTTTGGATGTTTTGAATATTACCCATGCATACAGAAGTGGCAACACATTCAATGAATGCTTATGTGTGGTGTTGGAGAAAAGCCTGTGGCTCACTTGATGAAATTCCATCTGTTACAATGGGAACTTGCAAAAGGAAATTCTTAATGAATTCTAATATGACTTTAATAGTGCTTAATCTGCATCAACAGACAGACCCAAAGGTGCAACAAGATTTTAAAGGTCAATACAGCAAGGTCAAAGGTCAATCAGTGTCACACCTTGATGTGGCACACCTAAAACCCTCAACCAATGTCCCTACCAAGTATCAACTTCCTACACCTTACAGTCTCTGATTTATAGCCCAGACAAGATTTTATAGGTCAAGGTCATTACAGCAAGGTCAAAGGTCAAATCAAGGTCACACTATGACGTAGCACACCTACACCCGCTAACCAATGTCGCTACCAAGTATCGACTTCCTACACCTTACAGTTGCTGAGATATAGCCCGGACAAGGTTTTATAGGTCAAGGTCACTACGGCAAGGTCAAAGGTCAAATCAAGGTCAGACCATGATGTTGCAAACCTACAACTCGTAACTAATGTTCCTACCAAGTATCAATTTCCTACACCTCACGGTTTCCGAGATATAGCCCGGACAAGATTTTATAGGTCAAGGTCACTACGGCAAGGTCAAAGGTCAAATCAAGGTCAGACTATTACGTTGCACACCTACAACCCCTAACTAATGTCCCCGCCAAGTATCAACTTCCTACACCTTATGGTTGCCGAGATATAGCCCAGACAAGATTTTCAAACTCAAGGTCACTACGGCAAGGTCAAAGGTCAAATCAAGGTCAGACCATGACGTTGTACACCTACACCCCCCCCACCAATGTCCCTGCCAAGTATGAACTTCCTACACCTTACGGTTTCTGAGATATAGCCCGGACAAGATTTTATAGGTCAAGGTCACTACGGCAAGGTCAAAGGTCAAATCAAGATCAGACTATTACGTTGCACACCTACAACCCCTAACTAATGTCCCCGCCAAGTATCAACTTCCTACACCTTATAGTTGCTGGACAAGATTTTCAAACTCAAGGTCACTACAGCAAGGTCAAATCAAGGTCAGACCATGACGTTGTACAGCTACAAGCTTACCATGTGGACTGAATGCTGTTCTTGGATGGCTGCCAGGCCTGGCCAACGTTTAAGAAATACAAACATTTATTGTTGGCCGTAGCCTGAGGTTGTCGTCACGTGACCTACCTCTTCTCCTTTCTCATTGGCCGCCGCTCTATTGGATATATTGTGAAGTTTTTCTGCCGTTTTCTACTTATATCTCAGTTCATTTATATTGTTGGATGTCTATTTTCAGCCATTCTGTTTATTAATTATCAAAGCACGTATTGCATAACTTTCCGTCCACTCGGATAAATATATCCAGAAATAAGGGAGAAAAATTATTACTTTCACCCCATTTTCACACAATGCTACCCTGTTTTTGATATGCCATAAGGTACAAGGTAACCAACATTTCATAACCCTAACACAAACACTTGACTCAGAAAAAAAATGATTGGGACTCCATTCTTTGGAGGTCATATAGTCCGCTGGACTCCATATTTTAGAGGTACTTCGCGAACCCTGTTTTTGTAAAAGGCATCCTCACACACCAGAACAACACACCACACTCACGGGAGTGGCTGACTTGCTTTGGATTTGTGTCCTAGTTACTACAAGTAAAACAACTGTGGCGGCCCATAAAATGCTTATCAATCTAATGTGTTTATGTTACAGTTTCACACTTTTCACACTCTTATACTACATTTCTAAACAGGGGACCAATAGCACACTGGAACAGAACAATGAGACAGGGGATATGGCTGGGTATAAGTCAATTATTTACGTAATACATCCAGGATTAAGTCTTCTTGACGTCAAAATAACCTTATAAAGTTACGAAACCTCAACTTTTTTTGTGGGGAAAAGAGCTTTTGCACTTGTCTGAATAAATGATGACTCATGAAATGTAGTACAGTAATAATAGTAAGTAGTGAGTGGACTTTTCAATGAATACCAAAGTAGCTGCCTTTGAGTGAACCCACTAATGTCTATTTATTGGTACTGTTGTCACATTACAATTGCACATATATACAAAAAGAAAGACCCATATAATAACATATTCACAGATAGTCAAAACAAGGCCGAAAGGGATTTTGGTCTTCTGGCACAAGCGCAGAGCCATCAGAGACACGAGTAGTGTTGAGGAGCACCCATCCCAGTACTAACGTAGCCCATTGCTGCTTACCGGTAACTTTAGTGAACAGACAGATACTCACCATGCTGCGCCACAATCCACGAAAGTCCAGAGACAAAAAAAACAAAAAACAAAAAAAAAAACACAAAAGAAAAATAAATTGATCTCTAGAAGCACGAGCCTGGCTAGAGCTCACGCTTAAAAACAATTTAAAGTAACGTAACTAAATATTTGTGTATTTTGAATACTGATGGCAATAATTGGTTTAAAACATTTGTAAAGAGATGGTAGTTGTTACAACAAAATCATGGAATAATCAGACCATTTAACTGTTTTGGTGACCTTGACCTACCTGGTGAAGATAGAGATGGCCTCGGTATCGCTGTGTTCAGGGAGTAATGCTCGCTCTACATATTTTGTGGCCTGTTCATTCACACCAGGGATGTGAGACTGTACCATCTGGAATAAAAAATAAATATTTCAACAAACTTCATTAGTCTTTTTTAAGAAATGATTCAATAAAATAGTGAGCAATGATAGACAATTAACAATATTATTAATTATCTGAAATACAATAATACAATGGATTAATTTATTTTATTTACAAACAGTTACTGTATCTGGTTTGGAAAAAAAACACTACTTTGTTAGTTCTGACTGACCTTAGAAATGCTGTCATGTCATTGGTTGGTTCTATTTTGGTAAAGAAGATGTATTACTGGTAGTATGATGGATACCCTGAGGTAGTGGTTCATTACAGAGTTAAAAAACGTGTCTCAAATGTTTTAGTTATCAGGAACGTTAATTCCGTGAACCACGGGAATCACCTTCAATTAAAAATTATACAAACCCACATGGCTGCACACGTATATAATATTATATGATATATATTATGATGTGTGTGATAAATCCTCTATTCTTTACTTAACAGTAGCTTTGGTATGTACAGTTGAATTAAGTGACACTTGCCATGTATCTAATAGTATTTACTTTGACATCACATTAAGCAGAGGATTATGGCTGATGTTAAAGGCTCTTTGACCTCCCTAACTTGTACTTTATGTAATGTCTCCACTGGGTGTCCTCTATTTGTCTGATGTGATGGACTGGATGTCATAAAGCTGTTTAAACAGGCCATTGTTAAATGGCACTTCTGTAAAGCAATACCCAATGGTGCTATTGTGTCACCTTTGTTTAGACTTTTCACTCCTTACCACAGCTAAAAAAGCCCAAGCTCTACTTATTCTGTGTTAGTTCTGATGAAAAGCCATATTGGATTTCAAATTAGGTTTAGCCTTAGCTATTTCTGTCCATCAAGAATAAAGTTTCCTTACATTCTACACTGAACATTGTTGGGACTACATGAATGAGAGCTCAGGTCCACTTTTCCATCTATTACGTTTTAATGCAAAAAATGAATGTATCCATTATAATATACAAACTCAAAGCAAGGCACCTTGTATGCATGTTGCTGGTTATTAAAATCTCCCTATTTGTTTTGGCAAATGAGTTTTGAACAGCACTGCTGCCGAATGAACAATGTCAAATTTATCTCTCAGACGTATTCTATTATTGCTTAATATTGAGTAGTAATGTCAATACACTTTATTAGGAGATCTGTCATTTATTTACCTTAACTTTCTGTTGGATTGCTCCCTGTTGACTAGCATACTGCATTGTCCATACCACTTACCAGTGAGAAGAGGTGGATGAAGAAGCTGGCATGCTTGCGCAGGATGTTGAAGGCAGAACAACAGAGATCCACAAAGTGCTGGAACTTGTGACCGGGTTTGTCGCCGCCATTGATCACGTATGCCATGTCAGATGTCAGAACAAATGGTGTGCGGTCTCTGAAAGATAATAAGAATTCCAATTCACTGATTTCAATTGTCAAAGTGTTGAAACTTGAAACCCACTAATTTCATGTGCTTATACAAATTGAACTGTGAGAAGAATGTTTCATTTCAGTATTTTAGTCAAATCATCTTAATATTATAGATTGCACTAATTTCATGTGCTTATATAAATTGAACTGTGAGAAGAATGTTTCATTTCAGTATTTTAGTCAAATAGTCTCAATATTATAGATTTTAAGGTTTGTTTCTAATATTTTAAGTTCTCCACAATTGAGATACTGGTTTCAATACATTTAATTATCACTGAATACACTCAAAGAGGTTTATCTCAAATATTTGATGACTCCCCCCCCCCCCCCCCCCCCCCCCCCCAGCTTTTTGTAGAAATGTCTTGCCCACAGGGAATTTATATAAACAAAAATAGTACATCCATTTTAAAACCACCTAGAAAATATGGATGAATGAAAAATGCTTGCAGAGTTTTAACGTCACTGTAGAATTGACTAACATTTCTGCGAGACTAGGTTTCACACTAGGGTGATAGTGAAGTAAATCATTGGGAAAGTGTACATGGCAAATAAAGGGATTTGAAAACAAGAGACCTGTCACTCTTGTCTTACCTCTTAATGTTACCAAACATCTGCGCATCACCCAGAAACTTTCCGAAGTCTATATGGAAGAGATGACCAGACTGTTTCACCATGATGTTGTCGTTATGGCGATCACAGATGCCAAGCACATAAGTGGCGACGCAGTAACCTGCACACGATGCGATGAAATTGTCCACAGCCTAAACAGGAATACATTCACCAAGCTATTTGTATATTATGCGCAAATAATGAATAAACTGGATAAAATGAGTCATGTCACACCCTACCTCGAAAAACTAACAGGCTTCCCATTTCTATTGTATTCTCTTTAAATATGACCGCCTTAATTTTAAGGCCATTCAGTTTTCCCAACCTCCCCATTTGTCATCTTTAATCAAGTCTAGCATTATGACTTGTGGAAATCGCCCATCAGTTTCCACAATCAGTCCTAAAAAGGCGACTGGCATGGTTCTGCCATAGCCACACCAGTGACACGGAACAGGTTGCTGTTTAATGTCCTATTACAGCAGACTATTTTGGGTTTCAGGAGCCAATGAAATGCCTACCTGTTCAAACTACCTGGCAGGCATCTGCTGCTTAAAAACCTCTGCTCGGTTATGGACTTGTCCTTTTTAGAATTACATCAGAGGATTGAGATTGTATTTGTACTTATACTCAGCACAATATCTCCATGTACTACAGGACTCAAAGCACTATAATGACTATATGAGTTGAGCAAGTACAGTCCAACTCTCAAATTAATGACATTCCCCTAACTGAAAGACAGGCTAAGGATGACCATTTATTAACGTCCTTGAGGTTCTTTAACCCACCACTGGGGATAGGACCCAATGACAGAGGACTGCCATTTCAGGTGGTAAGCCACCATGCATCTGCCTGTACCTGGGATTGAACCCATGTCCTCTAGGTTCCCAGGTGAGTGTGTTACCCACTAGGCCACAGTGGCAGATAATTTTGTGCCTTACAAATTATTCAATTCTATTCTATCGAATTATCTATACAGTAACACCTCTGCTATCTGACAATACTGAGCGAATAAATGAAGATATAAAATGGTCATAAAGCAAGGTAGAGGCATTTCAGCATAAACAACGAGAAACTCAAATTTGGTAGAGAATACATTGCATTCCTGAAGTTTAATGCATTTATAACAGTACAAGAAGTTATAAATCATTATCCCCTAAGAGTGTTAACAGTGAAAATCTGTCTATACATTGAGGCATAATGAAAGCCCATCAGATGCCTCCAATGGTCACCATAATAAGAAAATAACTGAGACAAATACATCATTGTTTGTCATGCTTAAAGCCTATCATCTTGTCTTATTAGTGTCCCAAAAATACGTCAAGAATATCCGGGCAAAAAAAATTTGTGTGCAGATAAAACTATAACGAAGAATTCAGTATAAAAATCACATGATTAAAATTAACACTGTTGAATTTGACTTAAAAATGCCATCGCATTTTAAGAGGGTTTTGTTCTTATACTCATACAATCCAATTTATTTCCATTGATATGACACGTTCTATTTCAGAAACAAAAAAACGTCTCATTTTATTTCAATTCCAAATTGTTACTGAACAGTGTGACATCTCAATGGGATTGTTCTTGTATTCGATTTTTCTTTTGGACTCTCATTCACCTACTTTATTTAGTACACGCCCCACAAGGAACTATAACTGTAATGAGAGTGAATCACACTGACAGTTATACCCTGCAAATTGCATACAAGAGAACCTCTATATCAGCTACTGTGCTAGATGTCCCATGTATGTAAAGTGTGGCCAGAATATAATATTTTTGAGAAGGCCATAACAGAATTTATAGTCCTAGGACATATCTCTAAATTCCATGCATCTTAAACATCTGTAGTGATAGACAAAGTATCAACTGAAGTCATCCATGATACCCCTCCTGTCCATATACTATCGCTCTCCCTTTACAACAAAGTGAAGATGACACTATGTATTGGTATAACAATGTTATCTTCATTTTTAATACATTTATTTTGTAATATATATTTTTTTTGGATGCCAAACTGAGATCATACTATAATACATACATAGTAGAACTCCTAACACATGCTCTCTTATAATCTCATTTTAAATTACACCGCAGAGCTTTTCTTTCGTTAAAAGTATCCAATATCTTTCTGTTTCACTATTGGTAGTGGTGTAAAGAATCACCGAGAACTCGATTTCCAAACTCGAGTCCGTGTTTTAGCATCTACTTCGATCTCATTGGAAACATCAGCGACGAAAAAAAACAACAAAAAACCATGGAAGTGAATACTAACTAGAGGATCGCTCGCAAAAAAAAAGATAATGTTTTGCATAGCAAAAACAAAGCGTCCCGAAAAGGATATAAAGGTGAGTGCTAAAGTATTAAGAAAATGCTTCGTTTCTAGCCTTATACTGTTGTGGCAACCAAAGTCAGCGCAGTCTGCTCTATCTAGCACGGTTTTCAAGATATAAGCATTTTTGTGTTTTGCAAAAAATTCAAAATGTCCGCTATATTTGGCGAGACAAAAATATTTTGAAAATTGGCATGGCTACTCTGCAGAGATACCCAGCTGGTCAAAATTTTGTTGAGTTCGCTCCATATAGCACGGTTTTTGAGATATAAGCATTTTTGTGTTTTCCAAAAACTTTGAAAATTCAAAATGGCCACCATTTTTGGGGAGACAAAAATTTGAGAAAAATTGGCTATCTGCAATACTATTAAGAGATAATTCACATTTACTCATTTTGAGTAGGTGAATAATTAGCTATGGGTCTGAAACTTCCACGTGAAAGCTCTCCCAAAAGTAGGTGAATGAGTTATTTGAGAAAAATTGGCTATCTGCAATACTTTTAGAGATAATTCGCATTTACTCATTTTGAGTAGGTGAATAATTAGCTATGGGTATGAAACTTCACCATGTGAAAGCTCTCCCACAAGTAGATGAATGAGTATTTGATAAAAATTGGCTATCCGCAATACTTTTACAGATAATTAGCATTTACTCATTTTGAGTAGGTGAATAAATAGCTATGGGTCTGAAACTTCACGGAGTGAAAGCTCTCCCAAAAGTAGGTGAATGAGTTATTTGAGAAAAATTGGCTATCTGCAATACTTTTAGAGATAATTCACATTTACTCATTTTGAGTAGGTGAGTAATTAGCTATGGGTCTGAAACTTCAAGTGAAAGCTCTCCCAAAAGTAGGTGAATGATTTATTTGAGAAAAATTGGCTATCTGCAATACTTTTAGAGATAATTCGCATTTACTCATTTTGAGTAGGTGAGTAATTAGCTATGGGTCTAAAACTTCACCATGTGAAAGCTCTCCCACAAGTAGATGAATGAGTTATTTGATAAAAATTGGGTATCCGCAATACTTTTACAGATAATTAGCATTTACTCATTTTGAGTAGGTGAATAATTAGCTATGGGTCTAAAACTTCACCAAGTGAAAGCTCTCCCAAAAGTAGGTGAATGAGTTATTTGAGAAAAGTTGGCTATCTGCAATACTTTTAGAGATAATTCACATTTACTCATTTTGAGTAGGCGAGTAATTAGCTATGGGTCTAAAACTTCACCATGTGAAAGCTCTTCCAAAAGTAGGTGAATGAGTTATTTGATAAAAATTGGCTATCTGCAATACTTTTAAGAGATAATTCGCATTTACTCATTTTGAGTAGGTGAGTAATTATCTACGGGTCTGAAACTTCACCATGTGAAAGCTCTCCCAAAAGTACATGAATGAGTTATTTGATAAAATACAAAATGAAAATTCAAAATGGCCGCCATTTTTGGCGAGAAAATTTTTTTTTGAAAATTGGCATGGCTACTCTGCAGAGATAACCTGTGGGTCAAAAAATTCGTCGAAATCGCTCTATCTAGCACGGTTTTCGAGATATAAGCATTTTTGTGTTTTGCAATTTTTGCGAAAAATTCGAAAATTCAAAATGGCCGCCATTTTTGGCGAGACAAAAATTTTTTGAAAATTGGGATAACTACTCTGCAGAGATACCCTGTGGGTCAAAAATTTCGTCGATATCACTCTATCTAGCACGGTTTTCAAGATATAAGCATTTTTGGGTTTTCCTTATTTGGAAAATTCATAATGATTAATTAATCATTAATTACTCGGCCATTTCTTAACCAATCAATACCAAAATCTAATGATTTCCAGATTTTAATAGAATGAATGTATTTGCCAAGTTTCAGGTGAATTGATAAAATTTCTTTCAAGTTATCATCCGGACAAGCTTCCCCATCGAAAAAAGACATTTTTGGTCATGTGACCTCTCTGATTGGTTGAAATGTCACTGCAGCATATTCAAAAAAATTCCCCAAGGCTACTGCCTAAACCTGCCAAATTTGAAAAGAATCCGCCTTACGGTTACAGAGTTATAAGGGAAAACAAAATGCGGAGCCGGCGGAGCTGGCGGAGCCTGAAGGTCTCCCATACACAAACAAGCGTCCCTTGCGGGACGCTTAATTAGTGCTGCGCTGATTAGTGGTCCATTCGTTGCATTGATCGATGACGGCATTACTTTCAATGCATCGATCAAAAAACCAAAATTCGGGATGCCGAAAAAGGGTTGAGTTCTAGCATGTATTCAGTCAAATCAAACAAAAGAGGAAGTGATTTTCCGTAAAATAAACATGGAGCAGTTTTTGTCCCAAAGATATCGCCTTAGAATTGTTGAAATGTACAACAGCACTAATAATAATAGAAATACTAGCTACAATATACAATTTCTGAAGCCGTCAGCTGTAACCAAATTGGTTTTAAATAGCGATAATCGGGAACATATGCGGTACTTCATTTTTATGTTTAAGGTATGTTTAAGTAGCCATAACTTTCTTAATTCTTGTCCAATTTTTATAATTTTTTCACCATTATGTTCATTTTAATTAGCTAAATTCTGTCACACTAAGGATATTTATGTTATTTCAACACATTTGTCACTATTTAGAAGTTTACATGTTCATTATCATCTACGAAACTTAACTGTAAGTTGTGAAACTTCTTGACAATAAAATGACAAAACTTAGATCCAAATTATTTCAGAAAATAACTATTTTCTGATCGTAAAGAATTAAAGATACAATAGAACCACAGTACAACATATAGATCATTAAAATATTGGAAAAGATAGATAGATTTCAAAGAAAATTACCGGCAGTTATTTCTACCAGAAACCAAGATCAATATTTTGTAAATCCGCCACTGATAGTAGTACAGACACTTCATATTTTTTATGGAAGGAATTTTGTAAAATTCCCTGTATGGCCCAAAAATCGAATCAACTCAATTAATCATCTGTAGACTTTTCCAATTAAGCGATTCTGATTTTTAAGTCCGATTCCCACCTATCACTATTGGGCAGTTGTTCCGCTCCGTGATTTCACCATACATAGAAACCTTTTTTCATACATTTCCAAAGAAACCCTTCTACATTTATTTGAACTAAAATGATCATAAAAACTGAAAAATAACTACACACCAGAAATATAGGAATGAAAAGTAAGGATGTTAAACAACATCTTTAAAATTACAAATAAAGGAATGCTCGTAATTTAAATAGGTTAATAGCCTAGTAAGTATTTAAAAATAATGGGCTGTTGACTTGGTCCCTTTGGGACCCGATAAACAGTCCATTATTTTCAAATATTGGACACTTACTTAACCTATACTTCTACACTCCCAAATTTGTATTTAATTTATACTTAAAACATCTCTTTATATTTCATGAATCTTCTATGATCTAAACATAATTTAACACTTAACCAGAATGCTCAGAAAACCTGAGGTACTCGGCTGTACTTACTGAATTTTGAAAATCAGAGGATGCATTCACCAAAGGTCTTAGCCAAGTATTAGACATTACTCCTGTATACAAATATAGACCTATTGTGAATACACCCCCCTGGTGTTAACATTTCTGTACTTAAGCCAATAAAATAATGAATCTGAAAAAAAATCATCTAAACTGTAGGAGCATAATTCCGTCTGTCAGAGAGATTTTGTCCTTAAACCAGGTTTAAATCAAGTAAATACACAACAGTGACAACAAAAACAGGTACAAGTTGACAGGAAACTTATTATAGCAAATAGATGTCTGAAAATGGGGGAAATGGGCAAGAAAACCTGAGGAATAGCACCGTTTTAAGTCATAATTTGAAGATATCAGATTCTGCCAATCCACTCAAGGAACACTTAACCTTTATTTAAATGGTAGCTATGCTCAAGCTTATTACCTCCACGAGGATAGGTTCTTGCAAAAATAAAAGTAACCAGAAAATTGGATCACACTTTAATTTGAGGTTCATAAAGCCCCATTCACACTTTGCTGAGAAGACACCCCAGAAACTAACGACTCATCTTTTCAGATTTGCCTAACAATGTTGACCAGTCTCTCCTCTGGTGGATGCCATTCTTGATACAGATCTCCTTGTCATTGGACTATACCTTCTGTGAAAATTGGTGACTTTGAGCCCTTTGGGAATGTGGCCATATTACAAAGCTCTTACAGTGTGAGCTTGCACATCAGTTTCAAAAGTGTTTGGAACTGTTTTGTTTTGGATTCGTGTTTTCAACCATGTCAAAAAAATTGTCTCACAAACCCAACTAAGTGTCTTGTAGAATGGATAATCACTTGCAGTCCACTCACAGACAGGCTTCAGTTGGCTTCTTTCAAGGAGAAATTAAAGACTCCTTTAGTCAGACTTAGTGCATTCTCATTACAAAATGTATTATGATGGATCCTGTTCTTGGTGCTGAACTCCTGGCCATTGGACCCTCTTAAGCATATCAGTGCTTTATAAGATGTTAGTAATTAATACGAAAGTCATACAGCCATTAGACAGGCATAGTTCAAAACCATGGCAATCACAGAAATGAAGATGTGAAAGCTATGCTGAGTAGATTAAGGTTTTAAAGCCTCTGTCTACAAGTCATTTAACATTATGTTATTCAACATTAAGTTATATGTTGAGACCTCAGAACGCGTCTTACTTAATATGATTAGGTTGATGCCGGTTCAATTTTTATTATCCATCACACACCGTATCTGACCTAAATGCCGAATCATACAAACCAGTCTTTAGTATGTCCCAGCAACACTTACTGTGGATAATTAGTATTGCAAACATATCAACAAGTGCTGATTTTTAATTCATATTTCATTAATTTTGTAAGTGACAAGTATATTACATTATATTGTCAGAAAGGTGTTTTTACAGAGCTTCTGTTCATTTTTGTTGCATTGGAATCTATGTAGAAATGGTGGAGGATTTTTAAGTTAAGAAGTGAAGTTTTTATATTCACTGGAGCCATGTGGTACAGAGACATTTCACAGCTAATTTGCATTTTTTGAGGAGATATCAACTTATTTTACTTATTGTTGAAGTAAAGTCTTCGATAATAAAACATTCCTTATTTCACCTAGGTGATACGGCTCCCTTCTGGCCTAACAAGGGATATACTAGACTGCCAAATCTTTAACTCATTCGGGCACGTTTGTGTCTCAATGCATTTCATGTTTTAGTAGCATCCATAAGTTTCATATTAGTAATGTACATAGGTCAGGAATTGAAGATTGGTATGAAATGTTTGCTATATCGCCAGCATGTAACAGACGTTTAAAAATATTTGAGTGAATAAAGATGTTGATTGAATACATGACCAGGTCTTAAAGAGAGGCACTTTCATTGAAACTATCTTCTATTTTTCTTGTCTACTGAGACGGGATTTAACCAGGCTCAGCTGTCCATTGCAATCAACAGAATTTGATAAATCCAGTTTTATGTAATAAAAGAAAGGGTTTAAAACCCAATGGATAACACAGGCTTCATTACAGACATCCATTTTTTTTTCAATTTTCTAAAGTTTCTGGCTCAAGACTCCAGGACAAATTTCAACAAATATATGAAAAAAAATGGAACTGAGCCTGTTTTTTACTTGGATAATAAATCTGGCTAGAGATAATGCAATAAAGAAAGACAGAATTATCTGAGTTCTGGGTCAATTTTTAAAATGTTTTTCTTGGCAGTTCTCTTCTGCTACAAGCAGACTGGACAATTTGATATGCACCTTGAATTGGCACAAGACAGGAAATCAGTAGTATATGAATGCAATCTACAAATAACAACAGTGAATGGTGAAGTTAAGCTACATTCTATAATAGCAAGAATTTTGCCGATTTAAAACTATATAAATTATATTTGTATGAACAATTATCTCAAGTTACAGGACATCCGGACCCATAAATCTGGAAACTTAGTAGTTACAGATCCATGAGAATTATTATTTAAGTTACCAGTCTTGGAAGGGGGGTAAGTTTTAATTCCATACACTGATCACACGTTGAAAAAACATCCCACGACACAAATCACAGGTCAACCAAGGTTTTCCATTGAATATATAATTAAAACTCATTTTCACTGACAGTGGCTATATGGGAGCCATTTTTTTCAGACTGAGCCAAAAATTTAGTATAAACTAAAGACAGTTTTTCACATAAAAGCTCGATATTGAAAATTTGGTGAAGATCTCTACAACATTTTTCTTTTAAATATGCAGAAACCACCTTCAAAATGGTGCTAATGATGATTGTGGTATTTTACCAAATTGGACCACTATCTTTATCAGACTATTTATATAACTAGATTGGGCCAACTCGGCGCCAACATATCCCCAGACAGGTCATCACTCACGCCACAGGTTTTGATCGGGAATTTTTTAAAGCATAATTACCCATTATTATATGAACTTCAGCACATCAATCTACTCTGTTTGTATCTTCCCAAGAAGATGGTGTATCCCCAGACGCCGAATACATAACTCAAATTATATTTTCAATCTTCCTGCAATGATAACTCTAAACCTATTTTCAAAGTATTTATTAATAAATGATTGATGATTGAATGTCCATTCTAAAATAATAATCCCAAAAGAGCATATCTCTTTCTATATTTGTTGACAAATAAAATATTATTTTTAACTCAACATCATACTTTTCAATCTTGAACCTGCAATGATTAAACTCTTAACCTAATTTCAAAGTATTTAAATGATTGATGATTGAATGTCCATTCTAAAATTCATAATCCCAAAAGCGCATATCTGTTTCTATATTTGTTCACAAATAAAATATTATTTAAAAAAAAATTATTTATATTATTATTTTATTATATTATTTATAGAATTTGTAAATTGTTTTCAGTTATTCATTTCCTCTATTCCTATATATGTGGTCCATATATATGCAACCTAAATATGTGACACAATCTCAGTTCTGACTCCCCTTTGTGTTATATGATGAAGCCCACCACCTCCTACCCCACCCCTCTCCCCTTCTCCACACCTCTCTCACTATTACACAAGATCTGCAACCCCATTGAGTTCTTTGTTTCTCATTTGATATCACTAAATACCTTTGTTTATTTAGTGTCACTCAATATAGCTGGAGGTCCCAGAGGTGGGTGGGGGATGTGGGTTGGGACTACAGCATAAATGGTAAACAAACAATCTGATATATATCAAAGGGGTAATCAAATACAAAAAGAATTGAGAATTTTAAGTATGTGATTATCAACTGAAATGAGTTCATAACTGTAGGAGCTGTGTCAAAATTAACTGAGGCAAGTTGAATAAAACTGGGCTAGTTGAGGGTTAAAAATCCCCTAGTTTTACTACATAAGGATATACTTTTATTAATATTGGGACTTAAAGCTCACCAGAAAATAACAGTGTCCATTTTGCCTACTTGAATATGTTTAACCAGTTTCATTTTAAAGAGTTAAAAACTCAGCAAGCAGAGGTACAACACACAAAAATAAGTTCTTAAAAGACTAAGATAGCCATAACATCATTAATATTCAAAATTTAAAGAGACAGGCACTTCCTTTTAAAAATTCAAAGATTTCAGCTCTATGACCCACATAGTTTGACAGTTACAGGGCTTTAAAGTGGCATAATGTCCATAAATTGGGTTTCTGTGGGCATTTTACAATTGTTAAAGAGACCTTAGCAATTAAACTACAGATCTGAAACTTTTTGGGGGACATACATAACAAACAAAAATTAGATATAATACAGTTTAAGACTTGTCACACTAAGCATTTCCAAATTACAGGGCAAAATACAGTAGAAAATGTCAAAAAAGGTCACTTGGATGAGTGTCTATGGTCGTCATACACAGGTTCAATGTCTACTACAGGCCTTGATGTTCGGTACATGGAAAAAGAAGACGCTTAGTAATGTATTCCTAGTTGAGATTTCAGCCCTGTCAGTCACATAGTTTAACAGTCACAGGGCTGAAAAGTGGCAAAAAGTCCAAATATTGGGTCTCTGTGGGCCTTTTAGAGACCTAAATGTGACCTTCAAATTGAAGCTTCAGACTTAAAATCTTTCACAATCAGAGATTATACATAGAATGTATATCTAATATAGTTTGAAACTTCTCAGACTTACCATTCCAAGTTACAAGGCAAAATATGTAAAAAATGTCTAAAAAGGGTCACTCGGGTGAGTATCTATGGTCGTCATACACAGGTTAAATATCTACTAAAGGCCTTGATGTTCAGCACATGTAAAAAGAACATAATAATATATTCCCAGATGAGATTTCAGCTCTATCAGTCACATAGTTTAACAGTCACAGGGCTTAAAAGTGGCAAAAAGTCCAAATATTGGGTCTCTGTGGGCCTTTTAGAGACCTCAATGTGAACTTTAAATCAAAGCTTCAGATTTAAAATCTTTCACAATCAAAGGTTACACATAGAATGTATATCTAATACAGTTTGAAACTTCTCAAGACTTACCATTTCCAAGTTACAGGGAAAAATATGTGAAAAATGTCTAAAAAGGGTCACTCGGGTGGGTGTTATGGTCCTCACACACAGGTTAAATGTCTACTTAAAGCCTTTATTTCTGGCACATGTAAAAATGACATAATGATATATTCCCAGGTGAGATTTCAGCTCTATCAGTAACATAGTTTAACAGTCACAGGGCTTAAAAGTGGCAAAAAGGCAAAATATCGGGTCTCTGTGGGCCTTTTAGAGACCTCAATGTGACCTTCAAATCAAAGCTTCAGACTAAATATCTTTCACATTCAAAGGTTACACATAGAATGTATATCTAATACAGTTTGAAACTTCTCAGACTTACCATTTCCAAGTTACAGGGAAAAATATGTGAAAAATGTCTTATAAGGGTCACTCGGGTGGGTGTTTATGGTCCTCACACACAGGTTAAATGTCTATTAAAGGCCTAAATTTTGGGGCAGATATAAGAAAAACACATAGATATATTCTCAGATGATATTTAACTTAGATGAGAGACATAGTTTGAAAGCTACAGTGCTCGAAAGTGGCAAAAAGTGCATAAATTGGGTCTCTGTGGGCACTTTTGAGACCTTAAGTCGACCCCTTTGGGTAAACCTACAGCCCTAAAATTTTCTACAGACAAGGATTACATATCAAAGTTATACCTAGTGCAGTTTGAGACTCATCAGAGTTACCACTTCCAAATTATAGGGCAAAATATGTGAAAAATATAGCAAAAAATCCCTAAGTGGGGGTATTTATGGGCCTCAAACACAATTTTCTCCTCAACTTAAAGTCGTGATTTTCGGCACATGTACTAAGAACATATTAATGTGTTCTCAGGTGAAATTTCAGCCAGCTGAGCATCATAGTTTGTGACCTAGAGGGCTCTTAGTGGCCAAAAGTGCAATTTCTGACCTTAAGGTGGCCATAAGTTCTCTTTTATTGGGAGTTTAAGGTCACCTTAAAATAGGGATCTTCCTTTGGACACCCTTAACATGTGTACCAAGTTTGAAAAAAAAATATTAATTTGTTTTTGAGTTATCGCGTCCACAAAGAAATTTCTACGGCGGCGGCGGCGGCGGCGGCGGCGCGACGGACCTGAATCCAATATATCCCCGACTTTCGTCTGGGGATATAATTATTTGACCTGTATATACCTATAATTTCAACATCTGTAATGAATTTTGACACAAGAGACTTTCACAACTTAGTGAGAGTACCAGCAATCCTAATGGCAGTCAACTTGAGTTTTTGAAATGGCAACAAAATCACAATATAGAGTCCACATTACAACCTTATCTCTCATTTCTAAAGCAAGACAGCTCATTCATAAATCAATGGGAAAATTCAGATGTTTGATATTTTTCCTGTATCCAGGTGGTGATCTGGATCACTCTCAAAATTTAATGGCATCTAAGTTGGACCTGCTAACAAACACGCACACAAACGGTCATGAATTTAATACCTCCTTGGCAGAGGCAAATATATCCCGATTCCCGACTTTTGTTTAAGGATACACCCAACAGGTAGTTCACACTGACATAACAGATCTGTATTTTTAAAATTACCTGATTACACCTGCAACATTTTTCCTGTAAATGAGGAGAAAGCATTTTCATGATGACAGTCATGGTGGTCCATTTTCTGCCCAACAAATTTCTCGTAATTTAATTCAACCTTATCTGTGATTACATCCCATATGAATTTGTTAAGACATTTTGGTTGTTTTTTCCTGACATCACACAAAACTGCTGATTACCTCCCTCAGATTTTGTCTTGGCAAAAAAACACGAGCTCCCAATTACATTGACTGACAATTTCTCAATCACATGAAAGCACTGTAAAAACCGGTGATCAGGAATAATTGTATCAAACATCTGCAGATGTGGCCCCGTCTTATGTCATTGGCTTGAGAAAACTGTTCAGTGTTTTTTCCAATACACATCTGTTTCTAAAATAATGGAATTTGTCAGTGATTTTGTCTGGGAAAAACAAAATGAAAAGGGGCGAATTTTTATATAAATGTAACCAACTGTAAAAGATCCAAATTGTGTTGAAATGGGCAAATTCAACCCATTTTCACAGGTACAGCTGAATACTGTGTTGGAGAAAGGATATCATTACTGATCCGTCACATTCCATTACTTTTGTTGTCTGAAAAGTTCAGACAAAACTGCTTATTTGTACTCATTCTGTATGAGATTATTGATTATTATCGAGGGCTTAACTGTACTCTGATTACTCCAGTTGGACAGTCCAAAATAAGAACGAATGCAAATTGGGAAAAAAGGAAAGCCCTGAAACATCAGGAACATCAAGAGGAAAATTCAATTAAAACTTCCAAATCAACACGTAAAGTTCTGAAATTATTATCCTGGTTCTCATCAAGGCCTGGTTCTTTTGGCGTTTTTAACACAAATATTACAATCTGTTAAGCAACTGTCAACTGGTTCTCATCAAGGCCTGGTTCAATTCATGTTTGGTTCAATTTAATCCTCTGTGTACATCAACATACATGTGTACATCATTTTTAAGTCACAATATTCTACTGTTCTATATTTTTATTCTTAAATTTTCTGGGAATTTTAAATTCTGAAATAAAGAACAATTGCACAGCATCTACATTTAAGTCTTTGATTATAAAAGTTAAGTGAACTTAAACCCACTCCCATGTAAACATAACTCTCAACCCAAGACCTTTTTTCAACTCTAAGCCCAAGACTTAGCCAAAGCTTAGAATTATGTGCTTTGTGAAATCTGCCAAGTCTAAGACCATTAAGACTTAGCCTAAGTTTAAGGCAAAAGTCTTAATTTAAATTTAAGTCTAAGGCTGGGCTGAGTCCTTTTCTGAAAACAGCCCCAGGTGCTTATTTAAACCAGGTGTTTATTTGAATCAGGTCTTTATTTGAACCTGGAATCATTGTAACCTGGAACGTTTTTTTGGAAATATTCCAATGGGTTTAATTGTATCCACTGGAAGCATCCGGTGGATACTTTGGTTTAGCGTTCGCTACGCCACCGCCGCCGCGTGTAGAGAGATTTTCGGCGTTAACGTTAAGAGGAAAACAACAGCAGCTAGGTTCACCAAATTTGCAGGATATCTTCATTGGGGGGTAAGCTTCTCTGGGAAGGAAAATAGCCTCATTCTGACAAACAAGATGGCCGCCACGGGCATTTATTTGAAAATAATCTACATTTTTCTACTGGCTGTTCCTCATAGGTAGAAGGTTGAATCACCGAGCGCCGAAGTAACCCACATAGCGGACTTTAAAAGTGCCCATATCTCCCTTATTATTGGTCCTAGAGGTTTGCAATGTGAAGCCAACCTATAGGAAATCATGTGCTGCGAATCTTCTGATGTGGTCAGATTTGACCTTGGACCCCCTCCTTCAAGGTCAAACGAGGATAGCCAAACTTAAAAGTGCTTATAACTCGCTTATTATCGATCCTAGAGGTTTGGGATGGTAAACCAACATATAGGAAATCATGGGCTGGGAATCTTCTGGTGTGGTCAGATTTGACCTTGGGCCCCTCCTTCAAGGTCAAATGAGGACAGCCAAACTTAAAAGTGCTTATAACTTGCTTATTATTGGTCCTAGAGGTTTGGGATGGTAAACCAACATATAGGAAATCATGGGCTGGGAATCTTCTGGCGTGGTCGGATTTGACCTTGGGCCCCTCATTCAAGGTCAAACGAGGACAGCCAAACTTAAAAGTGCTTATAACTCGCTTATTATTGGTCCTAGAGGTTTGGGATGGTAAACCAACATATAGAAAATCATGGGCTGGGAATCTTCTGGTGTGGTCGGATTTGACCTTGGGCCCCTCATTCAAGGTCAAACGAGGACAGCCAAACTTAGAAGTGCTTATAACTCGCTTATTATTGGTCCTAGAGGTTTGGGATGGTAAACCAGCATATAGAAAATCATGGGCTGGGAATCTTCTGGTGTGGTCGGATTTGACCTTGGGCCCCTCCTTCAGGTCAAATGAGGACAGCCAAACACAAAAGTGGTTATAACTCACTTATTATTGGTCCTAGAGGTTTGGGATGGTAAACCAACATACAGGAAATCATGCGCCGGGAATCTTCTGGTGTGGTCGGATTTGACCTTGGGCCCCTCCTTCGAGGTCAAACGAGGATAGCCAAACTTAAAAGTGCTTATAAGTCGCTTATTATTGGTCCTAGAGGTTTTGGTGCATTGTCTTTACGGTGGATACAATTTGCATCGGTTCTCCGATGCGCTAGGTCTAGTTACTAAAATGTTTTTTTTTCTCACTTTGTTATTACAAGTCTGTTCTCAGAGCATGACAAGACAATGACCATAAGGTGACCTTTATTTTGATAAAATGCCACATTTGGCATTTTTAACACAAATATTACAAGCTGTAACAACCTTCAAAATAAATTGCAAATCCAGGGCTTCATTAGGGATGAAAACATGTGATCTGCATTTCCAAATGGCTTTAATATGTTTGCTGTCAAAAAACTAAAATATCTCCATAAAGAAGACAACAGTATCTAATGAAAACAGGTGACATTTGCCCAAAATCTACATATCAAAATTAATATGGATTGTTCTCTGGCCATGAAAAAATGGATGAGTGCTGATAAAACTTAATTAAGACAGCATCAGAGGTTTCTTTTGATCATTGTTGTATTGTCGTTTAAATTAAGTATCATACTACTTTCACATAACTATTGTTGCTGCAACTTCCAGTTTATTGAAAAGTTGAGAAAATTAATGAAAAATCCATCAAGGCAAGAATTCAGTTAAGTTGGCCCTTCAAAACTCGTCAATACATTTAAATATTCTCTAAGATCTCTTATTCCGAATACAATACTATGTGGGTTATGTTTTTCAAAGTTTGAAATTGTATATTAAATCACAAGAAGTTACACACAATGTAGAAGAGCCTGAGTATTAGTTTACACCCCGTCTACACAGTTGAGTTGATGAAGAAAAGCAACTGTATACTACACAGTCAAAATTCTGCTGCAAAAACACAACTAAGATAGATATTGTATTTCAATTGATGTGAACACTTTGTCCTTAATGTACGTTTCCATATTAGCAACTGGCACTTTTTCGCAATTATAATAACAAATCTTCTTAAAATAACTAAATATTGACCAAGTATATGGAAAACAAGAGGGTCAGAAATGACCCGAAAGGCGGGTTGCACAAGCAGCAATAAGGTTAGTGACTGCTGTTATTAAATTTAGAAACAAGGAAAGAAATGTTAGGTCACCCAGTTAAGGTAAATGTGTTAGACATGCTAAGAAATGTAGAACTTGTAATCTAGGTTACATAATTGTACCTATGCCATAAACGGACAAACAAACACACTGAATTACACCAATTTCGAAAGCAACTTAAATATGATGGTGATCTATCTCCCTGTCAAGTTTGAATTCGATTGGACAAAGCGTCTTCCAGTTAGAGTCCGGAAACGAAAATGTTGACGGACAGACAAACAGACGTCGGACACATCAATCTAATAGGCGGGTTGGTTACACGCAACCCGCCTAAAAATCATAAAAATATAGGGTATTTACAACCAATAAGATTCTTAACATTTTTTAAAGAGAAAGAACAAGAAGAAAATTTTTTAAAAACCCATGAAAGAAACTTTCAAAATTACTTATTAATAATTAGAATAAACATTCAATATCACCCAAAGGAGGACCATGTCTGTTTGTCTGAGTGTATAACTCAAATACTAAACATAAGATCAGGACTATATTTTTTCACAAGGTGGAGTCTTAACACATGGTCCACTCCTCCTCATACTACATCATCTGCGTAGGAATTTTAGGATTTTTTAGGAATTTCTTTAAAACATTTACTCCATAACTTAAAAAGTATTAATCACACTGGGCTCTACCCGTACCTTGAACCTACTCAAAGATGACACAGATCAGTACTTGGGCTCCACAATAATTTTCAATATTTTTCTCCCGTCTGTTTCCACATCCCCAGGCAAGAGATCGTGATCCCTCAGATACTGATCAATTTAAGATTGTGACTGATACTTTAATATTTTGGAACATTTATGTACTTTTCATTTATAGTTTTAGTTATTTATATAAATATATAGACAAGAAAAAGACTGAACGAATAAGTGTAGCTGTCTTTTGTGGTCAATTGAGTTATGATATAACAGTGTTGAAATGCAAAAGCAACCCTTTTGTTTTGTCTGAAATTTCAGACCAGATGGAATTCCATTGAACAAACACTTGTGGGCTAAAAGCACACTTCACAAGTTATGTAACTCTATTGAGAAGATCAGACGCACGTTTTACGTCATATTTTTTATGGCTGAGAGTAAGTACAAATATTGAGATAATTTTTAATTCCAGAATCACGTTTGGAAAAACGTAAATTATCAGGAACAAATATTTGTTGTGTTTCAATTAAAAATCTGCCGTGAGTAGATTCCCTTCTAAGTAGGAGTAAATATCTGGGCTGGTATTATTCACAAAATAGCATCAGAGATGTCCGTAGCCCACAGCCTGGGGAAATATTTTTCAACACCATGAGATATAGAAGTAGCGAAACAGTACACAGATTGGGATACTTTCTGAGCACTGCATGTAAAGATTAAGTATTAAAACAAGACAATTCAGTAAACTAAAAGTTATGAAGCTGTAAAATTTCTTAACTGAAGAATAGCTCTCAATGAAAATATCACAATTATGTATGGTCGAATTATGGTTTGAATGTTTTTAATATTACCCATACACACAGATGTGGCAATACATGCTTATATTTATTATGTGGAGTTGGGGCAAAACCTGTGACTCACTTGATGCAATACCATCTGTTACAATGGGAAGTTGCAAAAGTAAAACCCTTAATGAATTCTAATATGACTTTAACAGTGCTTAATCTACATCAAAAGACACCAAAAGGTGCAACAACCAAGATTCAAGTAAAAAGATATGAGAGATATAAGAGAGATAAATAGTATCACATATCCCTGTAGAGAGATAAAATAGCATCAGATATGAAAGATCAAAGGTCAAATCCAGGTCACACCATGACGTTGCACACCTATAACCCCCAACCAATATCCCTGCCAAATACCAACTTCCTGCACCTTATGGTTTCCGAAACATAGCCCAGACAAGGCATTATAGGTCAAGGTCACTACAGCAAGGTCAAAGGTCAAATCAACGTCACACCATGACGTTTTGCATCTACACACCCTAACCAATGTCCCTACCAAATATCAACTTCCTACACCTTACGGTTTCCGAGATATAGCCCGGACAAGATTTTATAGGTCAAGGTCACTATGGCAAGGTCAATGGTCAAATCAAGGTCACACCATGACGTTGCACACCTACACCCCAAACCAATGTCCCTACCAAGTATCAACTTCCTACACCTTATGGTTTCCAAGATATAGCCCAGACAAGATTTTATAGGTCAAGGTCAATACAGCAAGGTCAAATCAAGGTCAGACCATGACGTTGCACAACTACACCCCCTAACCAATGTCCCTACCAAGTATCAACTTCCTACACCTCACAGTTTCCAAGATATAGCCCAGACAAGATTTTATAGGTCAAGGTCACTACGGCAAGGTCAAAGGTCAAATCAAGGTCACACCATGATGTTGCACACCTACACCAGCATAACCAATGTCCTCCTAAGTATCAACTTCCTACACCTTACGGTTTCTGAAATACAGGCTGGAGAAACTTTTTCCCGCCACCCACCCGCCCATCCGGACACCATGGGTGAAAACAATACCCCGACAGCCCTTAAGGGCTGTGGGGTAAAAACTGATCAGCAAAAGATCAGCAAAATCTTCAGCTTAAGTTTACAGGTCTTTAAATTAAACTTCGGTGGAATTTTTAGTTTATCTTTCACTGATCTCCCCTGTTGAACAATTGATGCCACATTGTTAGAGTAAGAAATCTAAAATTTGCCACATATCTGAAATTCGCCACATGTGGAAATACTAATAAAGTAAATGAATTGAGGTGATATTTGTTGAATGTATTGTAAAATTAAAGCTTTCTGAACTGAAAAATACCAATTTTAAGACAAAACATTATTTTCTTTATAAAATTAACTAACGTTTTAAAGGTGGCGATTTTTAGATTCCTGGCGAATTTTAGATTTCTTACTCTACAGGGAATTTACTGTGGAAATTTATTGTGTCTTCATCTGGAAATCCAAGGCTAACTGCATTCAAGGTTATCTTGAAATTCTACTTAATAACTGGGTATTTATTTGAATCACAGGCAAAATTTCAGACAATTTACGGTAACCTGACCCAACAATGCTATTTTCTGACAAAGCTTCCGAGACAGATAGAAATGATTTTTTTCTCACTCAGTACTCTGTCTAGAAGGTTTAATTAACCCCCCTTTGGCTATGGGAGTGTGCACTTGTCTCCCGTCATAATTCAGCAACAACTACAGGAAGACAAACTTGTTATTGTTGCACTTGTTTACGTAAGTCTTTGCACTGTTGAACAGCAGGGTATTGTCATTTAAATACTCTATTGGCACAATTTTCAACCAGCAAGAAAACTTTACTATATTTGAAATTTAAAGAAACTTTACTGGAACTTTTGTTCATTTGATGTTTTGTTTTAAATCAAGAGATGGAGACATATTTAAAAAAATAATAAAATAATTAAGTAATTAACTTTAAATATCCAATGTAATTAGGGCTTGATGTTTTAAAATAACTGAATACCTCAAATTTTATAAAATTTAAATTTATCAACACAATTCTTTAAATTTCCTGGGCATGTTGGTCTAAATGCAAGCACTACTGATTGGCTTGGGGCTTCAGACGGACAGCCTAAAGCATTTTTAATCATATTAAACAGGGTCAAAATAACAAACAATAAACCTTTCTTAGAGTTAGGGAAGCAGTTAAAAATAGAAACACATTTACAGTGAAATACAACAAATCGTCCAAAGTACTTTCAAGTTTGAACGGAAAAACTGTAAGAAGTCTATAAATGTGAACAGAAAACTTTTCCAATACAAAAGGAATAGATGCAATAGAATCATCTGCTAGACAACTCTGTAAATCTTACTCCCCGTTCAGACTTATCCGGAAATACAACCATATTTAGCAATATGTCCTAAAGTCTGGGACTAAGTCGTATGGTTTTCACTTACAGCTTGTCTTCAAATCTGGATCGAAAACCCACCAAAATGCTCCTACAACTAGAAAGGTGTTTTTTATAGTCCTGGATAAAAAGAGAAAAAAACATTCAAATGAGCTAGTGGATCAAATATGCCTAAAACACTTTATTTTTTACCAAACAATCAGAACCTCTGACAAGCATTATATAAAAATACATCTCACTGTGAAAATGGAAAATTTAATAGTAAATTAAATTTTTATAAGTTAATACCTTACTATACCTCGATTTTATTGCGTTAATACATCTTACCTAGTGGACAGATGCAGAAAAACTACCCAGTGGAAGGAGGGAAGCCAGATAAGGGGGTAATAAAAGGGGTGAATCCGGTAATGGTTAAATAAACCAACTTATAGGAATAACATTCCGTAAGAGACTTGTCCAAAAAAGGAGCCAAGGCTGGGATAACCACTGGGGCCACACAGGCCGGTCCGTCCCTAGCTAGTTGATTCTTGGATAAGAAACTGGGTGATGGGTACAGTGAGACCTGACTCCAGTTTTCCTGATGTCTGATGTTTTCATATAGCCAGGCATGAATCTCACTGCGTCTCTTGCCTGAGCCCAAAGCTGAAAGAAAGACCGTCTTAAAAGTCAAGTGTTTAAGACAAGCCTTTTGCATGATTTCAAAAGGAGCCTTAGTCAACTGGTGAAGGACCAGTGAAAGGTTCCAGGTGGGCACTCCCTGCCTTCCTTTTGGTTTATCTCTATGAAAACTGTCCAACAAACGAGTCAAGTTTTCATCCTTGCTAGTATTTAGCCTATCATTGCCCACCATGTCTGCAATGGTTGTCCTATAGCCTTCAATGGTGGTAGGTTGCAGATTTCTCTCTTTGAAAAGATGTAAAAGAAAATCCGCAATCTGGTTTACAAAGGGAGTCCTGAAGTCCACCTTGTTTGAGTCACACAATTTGACAAAAATGGCCCACTTTGACTTGTAAAAGGCTCTGGTTGAGAGTCTCTGAGCAGCCTCAATTCTTGCTGCCACTTCATCAGAGAACCATTGTTCCTGAATGACAGAGGCTCTATGAGCCAAGCATGTAGATTCAGATTGCTGAGGTTCCTGTGAGGGAGCTCGTTGAAGGGCTGTGTCACCAGATTCCCCTGCAGAGGAAGCCTGAAGGGAATCTGAGCCGACAGACTGACCAGGTCCCAAAACCAAGGCATGTTGGATCACCCTGGAGCAAGTAGGATCATTCTGCGACAGTCTTGATCCATCACTTTGTTTGTAGAGCATGTTGAAGGGGATGTAACGGTTGGCCCCAAAGAACATTGTTCTCGTTTAGCCACCAATCAAGATGTGGATGGAGAGAAGGGGCAAAGGAATGACCTTTTCCAGACTCTCGGGAACATGCCAGTGACGCTTCAGATGCCACTGAATGGGTCGCATGTGAAGGCGACCTGACCACACCTGTATCCCTGTTGCTGTCAGAAGCCCTATCAGAGACATGAATTGTCTGACTGTGCAACAGTTCCGGGCCATGATGAAATTTAGCTTTTGTTGTAAGGATGTCCACCTGTCCTGAGTGGGAAGAACCTGACCGGTCAACAGGTCGAACCGGTAACCGACGAAATTGAAAACCTGCTGAGAGGTCAGTTCCGATTTCTTCAAGTTTACTACCCAATCCAACTCGTGGCAAAGGTCCAAGAGGGTCCGGGTATTGTAGGCAAGTTGCCTGGCACAGGGCTCTGAACAACCATTCGTCTAGGTACTGGTGGATCCTTATACCCCTGGCTTGAGCCATAAGTTTCACTTCCTTGACAACTTTGGTGAATTCCAACGGGGCCGTTGCCAAGCCAAAAGGGAGAGAGGTGAACTGGTAAGTGAGCTTGTTCAGATGAAACCTTAGGTATTTTCTGGACCTCTGAGCTATAGGAATGTGGAAGTACGCATTGCTGAAATCCAGCGAAGCGACCCATTCCCCTCTTTGGAGGGACAGTCTTATGGTCTCCGGGAACTCCATTTTGAAAGTCCCTGTTTCCAGGAAAAGATTGAGTTGGCTCAGGTGCAAGATTGGTCGCCAATTCCTGTTGGGCTTTGGAACCAGAAAGAGATGGTTGTAAAAAGCCAGAGAAGACTTGACAACCACCCTTTCCACTGCTTGCTGTTGTAGGAGGGAGGACAGAGCTTCTGAAAGCAACTTGTTCTTGAGTGGGTTGGCATATTTGCTTACTATCAAGGGAAAGCGGCTGAGGTGGCCTTTCCCTGAAAGGAAGAGTGTAACCTTCTTTCAAAATTGAAACCACTCTGGGATTTGACCCTAACCTTTGCCAAACCTGCCAGAAGCTCTGAAGCCTTCCCCCAACACTGATCTCTATGGCAACATGTGGGACATTTGGAACAGATGGGGCAGAAAGACATTGACTTACACAAGAGACACCTTTGACAACTTTTATTTTGTTCAAACACAGAGTGGGGCTTAAGCATTTCTTTTGCGGCTCCCTGTGAAAAATTACAGAAGGAACATGACTGACAACATCTTGATAAGATACAGCCTTTTTGCAAACTAAGTCTCTTAAAGTCTGTTTTGATCTTTGTTTCACTACTTTGTGCACAAGAATGTACATTTTGATGTAACTGATTTAACTTGTGGTCCAACCTGCTTAACTTGAAAAATTTTGTTGTAATTTTAATTTTTATTAGATAAATACTTACCATTTCCTGACCATAGCTATTTGTTGGTGCCATCCAACTCACTGGCCAACGTTGAGAAACGTTTTATACTACCTTAAGAAGCCAGTGAGTGAGTGTGGAAGTAGGAAGCCCCCCAATGGTCATGTGACCACGCCAATAGGCGCCATTCATTGTTTTTGTTGCAAAGCTCACCCCTAGTAACCTAGTACTGAATCCGCGGGGAGGCTGGGGGGGACTATCCTGGTCAGGAAATGGTAAGTATTTATCTAATAAAAATTAAAATTACAACAAAATTTTTCAATTTTATTGCGAAAAATACACTTACCATTTCCTGACCATAGCTGAATACAGCCTTCATGGATGGCGGGTAGTACTAGAATATAAAGACCCTAGTTACAAACCAAATGAACAGTAATAAAGCACACCACAAGCATACAAGCATTCATACCCAGACTCACCTCAAACACGAGGAAGCCGACTTGTTGAGTATTATTGTGGAAGCCATCATCCATCTATTGATACTGTTCATACCACCACCACTAACATCAAGAAAACAGCAACTAACGGGAAACTGGAATATTTACAGCTGTACACCCATCTCAGAACTCATCTGAAAAACAAGAAGCCAAATATAAGAACCCAATACAAACACTGGCTTCAAAATACAATAACATAGTCCAAATATAATGACATTATAATAACATAATACTAATAATGGCATTACCTATTAACAATTTACAACATGTTGAGCCGCCACCACAGGCCCAATTTTCATTACATCACCATTATGCCAGCACAAATCTTTCAGATAAAAATTTGTGAACGTTGAATGGCTTCTCCAAAAGCAAAAAGCCATTATCTCATCTAGAGCAACTCCTCCCTTAAAAGCCAAAGAGGCAGCCAAAGCTCTAACCTCATGTGCCTTGACCTGGGAAACATTTTGAACCTCCTGATCAGACTTTTGGTAGGCCAAAATGATAGACTGTTTGATCCAAGAAGATATAGTAGCCTTAGAGATATCTTTTGAGTAGCCCTCCTTAATAGCTACAAAAAGAAGTTTCTTGCCTTTCCTGAGATCTTTTGTTTTGTCAAGATAATATCTCAAAGCTCTCACTGGACAAAGAGACTTATCCTGAATCAAGGAAGGATCCAATGTAGGTTTCAAAGCAGGGATCACTACCGGTTGAATAGCCAAAGGACCCTCAGAAGCCAACTGATTTTAGCTATGAAAGCAGTTGAAGGCGAAAAAGTCACCTGAGACCAGTCCCTTTTCCTACTGAAGGAGTCAAAAGTCCAAGCATGAATCTCACTACGCCTTTTACCAGATGCTAGAGCCAACAGAAAAACTGTCTTAAAAGTCAAAATCTTAAGATCAGCTTTACCCAAAGGTTCAAAAGGAGCCCGAGTGAGGGCAAGTAGGACCAAGGACAAGTCCCAGTTAGGAATAGACCTATTTGCTGAAGGTCTGTCCCTATGAAAACTAGCAATCAAACGGTTCAAATCCAAACTTTGAGAAACCATTTGACCTGCAGAGCCTAACCCATCTGCTACTGAGGTTCTATAACCAGCAATAGTTCTAGGTTTCAAGTTCCTATCAGTGAAAAGATGATTCAGAAAATCAGCTATCTGAGGAATAGTTGGTTTTGTGACATCCACCTGATTCTCCTGGGCCCACTTTTGAAATATGGCCCACCTTGAATCATATACTCGCCTTGAGGATTGTCTCTGAGGTGCCTTAATTCTATCTGCCACCTCAACAGAGAATCCTCCTTGACCTTCTTGTAAGAGTCCAGATACCAAGCATGGAGGTTCAGATACTCCAGATTCTTGTGGAATCTGAGACTGAAGGGTTGCTTCAGGAGATTGTGCATTTGAGGAAGCCTCAGTGGAATCTTGACTGACAATTCCACCAGATCCCAAAACCAAGGCATCCCCGGCCACCCTGGTGCTATCACAATGAGCCTGCACCTGTAGGTGATCATCTTCTGAACTAACTGGGGAAGAATGGCTACTGGACAAAAAGCATAGGCGTCCAGAGCCTCCCAAGAGATGTTCAATGCATCTATCTGCCAGGCCTTGTCGTCTGGGACAGGAGATACGTAGGTTGGAAGCTTGGCATTCAAGCTGGTGGCAAACAGATCCACCATTGGCTTGTGCCAAACTTGGCAAATTTCTTGAAAGACCTGAGGATGCAAAGACCACTCTGTCTGAATGGCCTTGTCCCTCCTGGACAGGGAATCTGCTATCACATTGAGATTCCCTGGAATATGTCTGGCCCTGATCTGGATCTCCCTGGCATTGGACCAAGCCAGAATTCTCCACATCAAAGCACACATTTCGAAGGAGTGAGTGCCTCCTTCCTTGTTGATATAGGAGACCACAGTTGAGTTGTCTGAAGAAACCAACACTATTTTTTGCCTTAATTGTCCTTGAAAATGTTTCAGAGCTAGAAAAACAGCTTTCATTTCCAAAATATTGATATGGAAGTCTTTTTCTGATGGCTGCCAGAACCCACTTACAGTACAATTGTTCAAGTGAGCCCCCCAACCCTTCTCTGATGCATCTGTGAACATCAGAATGTTGTGTTCTTTCTGATGCAGATTCGAACCCTTGAGTAAGTTCTGAGGATCCATCCACCAAGCCAGATGGTCCTTTATCAACTGAGAAATTGGGACCACCTTGTCCAATGACTGGGGAAACTGCCAGTTGGTCTTCAGAAACCACTGAAACGGTCTCATATGGATCCGACCCAAAGGAACTGTTTTCTCCATGGAAGCCATGACCTCAATTAGTGACATGAGCTTCCTTGGAGTAGTGTTGTGACCTTGCAAAATGGAAACTGCCAAAATTTTGAGCTTGTCCAATTTCTTTTGATTTGGGTAGACCAAACCCTCTCGAAGATTGAAGCGATAACCCAGAAATTCGAGATCCTGAGTGGGATTGAGCTCTGATTTTTTCAAATTGACAATCCAACCCAATTTTCCGACCAGAGTGATCAATTTTTGAACATCTCGAGCGCAAGAGACCTGATCTTTGGCTCTTACTAGCCAATCGTCCAAATACTGATGGATTCGAACCCCTTGTGAAAGAGCTATGAACTTGACTTCTTTCACTACTCGAGTGAACTCCAATGGAGCAGTGGCGATCCCGAAGGGTAGGGCTCTGAATTGGTAAGCCTGACCCTCCACATGAAAGCGAAGGTATTTCTGAAACTTGGGATGTATGGGTACATGGAAGTAAGCGTCGGTTAAGTCTATCGAAGCCACCCACTCCCCTACCTGAAGAGAAGCCCGAATGACTTCCGCGGTTTCCATTTTGAAGGTGGGAACATGCAAGTACGTATTTACCACACTGAGATCTATAACTGGCCGCCATTTGTTTTCTGGTTTTGGAACCAGAAACAAACGACTGTAAAATCCGAGAGAGTTCTTGTTTTGAACTGGAACCACTGCCCTTTTTTGAACCATTTGTTGAACCGCTTCCAGTAAAGCTTTCTGTTTTACTGGAGCTGTATAACTGCTTTTGATTGCCGGAAACCGGGTCAGTGGTGGTTTTTGTTTGAATGGAAGACAGTAACCTTGTTGTAAAACAAGAACTACCCTCGGATGTACCTTGAAGTTTTCCCACACTTTCCAATAACCTTCTAAACGGGCACCAGGATATTTTGAACTCACCTCCATGCAGTCACTTCCTCCTGCCCCTACCCCCTCGGGCAGAGCCTCTGTTGGAGTTGTAGGAGCCAGATTGTCTTTTGTTTTGATCATTTTGCTTGCCTTGAGGTCGAAAATTTTGAAACGCTGCATTCTGGTACCTGTTTTGTGGCTGTTCTTTCTTTGAATCCGCAAAAGAACGGGAACCATAGGATTCACCTCTGTGTTTCTTAAAAGCCGGCTCCCGGTTTATCTGACTCCACTGAATGAAGTTTTGTTCGACTTCAGCTAAAACCTTTGAATTAAACAGTTCTTTTTTTGTAAGAGAAGCATTTCTCAATCTAGTCACATCTTTATCGGTCACATCCCTGTGACAGAGCTTCAAAAAATTATCCCTTCTGTTCAGTAATAAATTTGAAGCAAAAGTCATGGAGGTATCTAAAACATCATCCAAAGCTTTGCCTAAACATCCCATAGTTGTTGACTGCAATTGCAAACAATTTTGCAAAAAATTCATACTCTGTTGAATGTCTTCTTGATCAGAAGAATCCTTCATTTTGTCCAATTCAGTAAACATCTCATTAGTAGCTTTTTCCATGGCTGCCTTAAACCAAAAGACATGGTTTAGAATTTGAATATTTTCCCTAGAAACAGTCTCCCAAGTCAAATATTGTTTCAAAGGCACTGAAAGTGAAGAAGGTGGCTGATATGGAGGAGTAACAATGTTCTTAAACGCATCCTGAATCCTGGGAGCAGCCAAAGAAAAGGACTGTGGAGAAACCTGGTAAAACTTCATCTGAGGTTTAGGAAAATTAAGAAAATGACCCCTGGATAAAGGAGGGTGATGAGGATCAGCATCATCAACATCATTGCTGCCCAAAGCCGAGAACTCCTTATATTTCCAAAGTTCTACTAAAGGTTGAGCAGGAGGCAAAGCCATAGACTGTTGCACAGACTTCTTGACCTGATCTCTGCTTGAAAAAACTGATGGAGGTACAAAACATTCCACATTCTTGACCTCTAAATCAAGCCACTTTTTAATGGTTTCCAAAGTTTCAGTATAACCTGGAGAATCTTCTTCCCTAGAGCGAAAATCACCCTCAGGATCCGGATCCGGTTCATCAGAAGACTGAGAATAAGATCTCTTTCTACATGATGCCACACCACCGGTTTCATCTGACCCCTGACCGGATGTAGACTGCTGATCAAATTCAGACCTGGTGATGGTAGCAGATCTTTTCGGGAGGGAAGAACTCGCAGAAGAAACCGGTTGAGATTTAGATCTCACCACCGGTTGCTTAGCAACTTGTACACTGTCCCTACCGGAGCTAACATGACTGCCGGTAGTTTCAGAGTCTTTCTGTTCCAAAGACTGAATTCTTTGTGATAAAACTGCAAACTCACTGAAAAATCTGTCTAATTTATCTTCCAAAGATCTATTTTTCTGAGAAACAGGAACTTGGGAAGACATAGTAAAAGAAACTTCATCCTCGTCCAACAAAGAATCATCAATACTCCCTTCTTTACCGCCATTGTCCACTGAAACAGATGAATTCTGATCCTTCTTGCTCTTGTATCTGTTTCTATTCCTAATTTTCTTTTTCTGATCCTCAGAAAAGGTTGAACAAATCACACAATCCTGAGAATTAGCACAGGGATCGTCACCCTTCAATTCATCCCTACACTTAGGACAATAATGGTGCTCATCCCATTCTGCCATAAAATGGCCACAAAAAGCACTTTTCCTCTGTCCTTTTTTAATTTTATCCTGGGAAGACATTGTTATAACATATGCCTTACCTCAGAACAGTCAAAATCCACAATAATTCCAGAAAACTTCCAGAAAAAACGAAAGATTCCAATACACATCCACACTCAAGGATGGCCAACAAAAACAATGAATGGCGCCTATTGGCGTGGTCACATGACCATTGGGGGGCTTCCTACTTCCACACTCACTCACTGGCTTCTTAAGGTAGTATAAAACGTTTCTCAACGTTGGCCAGTGAGTTGGATGGCACCAACAAATAGCTATGGTCAGGAAATGGTAAGTGTATTTTTCGCAATAAAATGACAACTTAACTGGGTTGGAGCTGAAAGTTAATTGTCATTTGTATGATTTGTTGCCTCGTGACCTAGAAAAACGATGGTTTGAACCTTTACCACGACCATGACCTTTGTTCCTGTTTCTAGAAAATTGACGCCCTGGTTGTTGACCTTGGTCTACCTGACCTGCACCTTGCTGTGATTCTCTCTTCTCTGTATCTAGCACTACCCCTCCAACTGGAGCGGTGCGAGGCGCCTGGACCAGGCCCTGGAGTAACTCCAGCAGACTCATGATTGGTGATATCCCATTCTGCAGTGGCCAAAACAGAGTCGGTGAAAATACCATGCCCAAACATGGGGGCATTCCTAAGCAAATTCCAAGTATCAGGTTTAATACCAGGCTTGACGTGATCTAAGTATGAGTCCCAGCGCAGTAGAATAAGGTTGGCTAGGTAAACAAATAAGCTATCAGCCAAGCATTGCAAAGCTGTTCCCATAGCTACTGATACACTCTGATGAAAGGCAACATAGTCCTTGATATCCTTGAGAGCTTCTGAGACATCTTTGGGAGCCTTACCCTTGTTTATTTTTGAGAGGAGGAAAGTCACATTGGCTGAAATTCTCTCCTGCAGCTCACAGGAACACCTGTCGAAACCTGCTGCACTATTGACCACATAACTACCGTCTCGGGCACACCTTTCCCATCTGCGCAAGTAGTCTTGTGAAATTGGGCGTGATGGAGGACCGGAAGGAACATAAGAGGAAGCCTTTATGAGCCTAGGAAACTATGAGTTAACTTTAGCTTCCTTGTCACTCCACCTGAAGAGGTTCTTGCCAGGTCGATGCAGACTGTCCGGTCCCAAAGTGTGCATTTGATACCATCTACTCTGGCTCTTGGGAATCTTGATAAACTGGTCCTTTTTTAGACCCGCGGAATCCTGTGCCATGGAAGGATACCCCTCTGCCACCGTGGTATTTAACTTTTCTAACTTCTGGCACAGCCAATCATCTGGGGGCCTGGCGACAGAGATCTAGCTGGCTTCTTGAGATTCTTCCCCTTCCAGGGGTTATTTGATTTGTCCGGTTCCGACAGATCACTTTCATAAACAGGAATATGATTCCAGCCCATAAATGAGCGGACTGATCTGACTGTCTCATATTTGTCATATCTTCAGTTTGATCTTGTCTGTTAATAACATCTGAGGAAACTTCACCCTTCTCTACTGCAGAATCCTCATTTCCGGAGAGCTCAAGATCAGAAATATCCTGCTGAGGTAGATCCCTTTAATCTGTGTCCAACACACCATAGCCAGGACCGGCAAAGGAAACATTGGATGCGGCAGTAGCCGGTGGATAAGGGGCTGGCTCAAAAGGACCGGTAGAAAGGCTCTCCTGACCAGTATGTTTGGGTGCTTTGGTGAATAGAGAAGATGAACCGGTGGCTGTATGTTCTTGACTGGTAGTCTTTTCTGGACCGGTAGACTGGAACCCCATGTCCGCAGTAACAGTAGAGGAAGCGTGCAATGGTTGAAAAACTGGTTCCTGTATCTCATCGCCCGAACCGAGGATGTCTAGAACAGGACTGGCAGAGGCAGTTGTCTGAGGACCAAAGTCCGGTTTAGCCTTATCAGATTTAGAGGACTTGGGAGCCTTCTTGATGGGCTTTGATTGACCTCCTTTAGGTACCGATTCCTGAACTGCCGGGGGCACCACCAGACCGGTATGCCAGACAGCAGGGTTAATGAAAGGCTGACTTGAAACTAAAGTAGAGGCAGTAGTAGGGAGAGAAGAAACTACAGTCTTTGGAGTTATAAACACGTTACCACGTGATAGTAAGGCTTCTAAACGAGCCAAACTTCTCAGTCCATTTGTCATTCATAGCCTCAAATTGCTCCGCAGTGACAAAGGAGACTGGTTTAGAAGCAGAAGAGGAAGCGGCAACAGGTGTGTGCGCGGAAAACTGCGCAGAAGAATCAACTGAAGACTGGTCATCTACATCCAAACTACCAATGACAGTTACGTCTTTCAGGGAAAGTGGATTTTATATGAAGGGGTAGCCAATCTTTCCTTTTGCGAATCACTAAAACCATCACAAATCAAACAGTCGTTTCCCAACACACACAGGTCTTGCCCAACTTTCTTCTCCCGACACCTGGCACATTTTTTGTGCAAATCAATTGCTGCCATTATATAGCCGCAAGGGCCCTTATTTTGTCCTTTTAACTCTCCCGGTGAAGGCATGACACTTTACACACAATATAACCAACAAATATACCAGAAATATTCACTCTGTACACACAGAAACTAAAATAATTTGTCTCTTAAATTTCCAGTGTTTAACTTGATACGCGCCAAACAAAAAGAGGAGGAGCGCATGTTTGAGCATGCCCAGTACACCGGCAGGGAGGCTATACAGCCACCTGGCGAATGAATAGGACACTACCAGTCCCGGCCGGAGCCCAGCATTTGGCGAGACTGGCAGGGCGCCGGACAAATGCATCTGTCCACTAGGTAAGATGTATTAACGCAATAAAATAATACTTTGAGCAAATTTAAACTGATGTTCAGTAAAAGAGAAGCAATATTTCAAGTGTTGCAGGTATTACATTCTTGCTTATCCGAACCCTGATTATCCGAAAATCTGGCTTAACCGCACTTTTCTCATGTCTCCCATATTTTGGTTTCGTTGACTACCGAGTCCGATGGGCGATAATAGGCGATTTTCATAAAATCTTTATATTTACCTACCTACAAATTTTGAAAGCCATAATGATTACATTCATCTATTTAACCCAGTTCCTTGATCCTTCCATGCTGAGCCCTTTCTCAATGCCAGGTCTCATATTGATTAAGTGCAATTAAGGCGTCTTCTAAATTCAGAATAAAAGGGGACCCAGTATTTGGGTGTTCAACTTGGTTTACAAAGTGAGGCATTCAGTTAGGTAACTAACCCCCTGTACACAATAAAATGACAATGTATACTCAGTTTGTTGTTATTGAACGGGAAGTGTCTAAAATTGCTGGACATTGTGTTAGGAGATCAACAAAAAAAAGGTTCAGATGCACTGTTCTAGTTTATAGACTAGAAAAGAAAAGCCTTCACAAATAAAGCCTGGAACTTGGCTTTTGATCATAACAATAGTGTGACAGGCTTTAAAACATTTATAATCCATTAATTTAAAATTACTAAAAACACCGTCTGTTTGGCTGGTAAATTGCAAATTTAATAAGTAAATTAAATTTTTATAAGTTAATACCCTATCCAATGGACAATTGCTAAACCGGTCGGCGCAGACCGGCCCGCCAAACGCCAGAAAAAGACGTCCTGTGTTTCCACCGGCTGGCCGGTCCCAGTACTGTGCATTCGCCAGGTGGCGCATGGTATTTACTTCCTGTCTAGACAACATGACGTCATAGCATCTTTTTCGTTGTCTAAAACTATTAGACCCCTAGTAAGCTGATAGCGGGGTCGGTGGGAGGGTCTTGTGTGCCCATTGGATAGGGTATTAACTTATAAAAATTTAATTTACTTATTAAATTTGCAATTTTATTGCGTTAATACATCCTATCCAATGGACAATTGCTGAATAACTACCGCTTGGTCGGCGGGTAAGTTACTAGGGACTTATGTGAACTCACAAGTAATAGCAAATTTTAACCTACGGTCTAGGCTGACTTCGTCAGGAGACCTATAGGTCCAGGCCTGGGTTGACTTTAAGGTCAGGAAACCCTGCAAGGCCATGGTCGGTTGCCAGCAGCCGGTTACCCGGGGCTATACCGCCGTCGCCCCCCCCCCTTTTTTGCAGACCTGCTCTGAGGTAGGGGAAGAGAGGGATGAGTTCAGTCCCAGAATGCAAATAAACCTCCCAAAGGAAGTACGCCACACTTATGTACATGAAGAAACTGTTTATACATATATACAAATCTCCTCAATCTAAGGGCCACATGTGGATCTGCTGAGCAACCACTACCGAGCCCAATTGGTAAAGCTCTGAATCAGCCCAAGCCCCGCCCTTCATATAGAACTGTATGAAGGTATTGTGAATTCAGTGGCAGGCTGACAAGATTGGATCTAAGGAGACTCCCGACTGGAAGGCCTTAGAAGCAGCAAAGGCCCTGACATCATGGGCTTTAACCTGATGTTAAATGTGGGCCTCCTGGTCAGAGAGCTCATAACATAGGATCACAGTCTGCTTGATCCAAGAGGAGATAGTGGCAGGAGAGATGTCTTTGTTGAAACCTTTCTTAAAGGAGACAAAAACCACCTCCTTATTCTGCCTGATGTCTGAGGTCCTGTCCAAATAGTAGCACAATGCTCTGACCGGACAGAGGGACCTGTCAGACTTGAGGGATCTATCCAGAGTCGGGGCCAGGGCTGTTATAACCCCAGGGGCCACACTGGACACTCTATGGCCAGCTGATTCTAGGATAGAAAGCTGGGTGATGGATACAGGGACACCTTTGACCAATCGGATTGGTGTCCAATATATCAGTTTTGCCAGGCATGAATCTCACTTTTGCACTTGCCCGACCCAAGGGCCAAGAGGAATACCGTCTTGAAGGTCAAATGCTTCAAGTGGGCCTCCTTGATTGGATCCAATGGAGTCTTAGCTGATGCACGGCCAGTGAGAAGTTCCAGGAGGGTATGCCACTCCTGCCTCTGGGTCTGTCTCTGAGGAAACTATCCAGGAGACGAGCGAGATTTTCGTCCTTACTGATGTTGAAGGGTGAATTTCCAGTTTATCAACAATGGATGACCTATAACCATCAATGGTGCTGGGCTGTTTGCCAAGCATGTATCTCACTTCTACGCTTGCCCCAACCCAGGGCCAAGAGGAAAACTGCCTTGAAGGTCAAATGCTTCAAGGAGATCTTTAATTGGTTCAAAATGGACCTTGTCAGCTGGTGCAAAAACCAGGGAGAGGTTCCAGGAGGGGGTTCCCCTCCAGCCTTTGGGTCTGTCTCAGTGGAAGCTATCCAGGAGACGAGTGAGATTTTCATCCTTACTAACATTGATGGGCAAATTTCTAGATTATCAGCAATGGCTGACCTGTAACCATCAATGGTACTGGGCTGCAACTTCCTGTGCTGAAACAGGTACCTAAGGAAGTAAACAACTGACTTTACAGGTGGTGCCCGAAGTCCACCTGATGAATGATACATCACTTGGTAAAAATGCCCCATTTGCCTCATAGAGTGATCTGATTGACCCCCCTTTGAGGAGCCTCAATTCTTGCTGCCACTGCCTCAGACAAGTCCTGCTCCTCGATTGCTGAGGCTCTAGGAGCCCTGCATGGAGATTAAGATTTGTCAGATTTCTGTGAGGGATCTGATCGAATGGCTGTGAACAGGCTGGACACTGAGATGCCACTGTATGAGTCTCATATGAAGTCTGCCTAGATTAACATGCTTTTCTGTAGATGTTAGTACCTATCCAGGACATGAATTCCCGGACCGGGCAAGCCGGCAGGGATAGCAGTTTTAACAGTCTCTTGAAGGTTCTGTCACCAGCCCAGAGTCGGTCGGAACCGATCAGACCTGAAGTCGAACTGGTAGCCTACAAAATCGAAGTCTTGTTTGGGCTCCAGCTCTGATTTCTCTAAGTTCATCAGCCAACCCAGTTGCTGACACATTATTTACTAGTTCCTGTGTATGTTGGAGACAAGCCTGGTGGGATCTGGCTCCCACCAACCAGTCATCTAGGTACTGATGGCTTCTTAAATCCTTGTGTATGGCTATCAAGTTCACCTGCTTTGGTATCACGGTGAACTCCAAAGGTGCTGTGGACCAACTGAATGGCAGGGCCTTGAACTGGTATGCCCGACCTTGGATGTGAAATCTCAGGCCTTTCCTGGATTGTTCGTGTATAGGTATATGGACATAGGTATCCCTCCTTCAACAGTTGTACTACCTAGGGTCCAGCCCCCAAGGCTTCCTACGTTCCCAAAAAGGGCTTAGTCTGGAACCTATAGGCAGACTGTGTGCCACATTTGGGACATTTGGTATTCTGACAAACATTTTCTGTCCCTCCGGACACTGGTCCGGTCTAGTGACAATGATCCAGGTTAACAGTCTCTCTGTTCTTATTGTGGTCCGGTGGGGGTGACACAACTTTTCACATTAATAGACTCTTCGCCCCGGGCCAGCAGCCTGCAAGGTGCAGTATTTACAGAGCAATTGTCATTTGTGAGATGTCTGACCCCTGGCCGGACATGATGACAAAATTTATTATCTCTCCAGTCAAGTCCAGCACCGATAACAGGTTGTTGAGAGGTGTGATAAGGGACACTGTCATATCCCTGTAATATCACCAAGACCACTAACAGGTCTAAGAATTCTCTGTAACCAATAAACCTGAGGTAACTCTGTCCGGTACCCGGGCTCCATACTCGGTACTTTACTGTAACTAGTAATTCTCTGTAACAAAAAACTAGCAGGCTGGGGTCATCCATGAATTTTGACAGCTACTGGTCTATATTTAGCCAGCTTTTTTTTTTTTATGTAACCAGTTGGGTTGAAGCACTGTACAGTAAGGACTGTGTAGCCAACACCCTGTTAGTAGACTGTGTAACCAGTAGGTTGGAGCAAGTGTACAAGACTGTGTAGCCAGTACCAGTCGGTACACTCTGTAACCCGTTGTTAAAGCAAGTGTACAAGGCTGTGTAACCAGTACCAGTCGGTACACTCTGTAACCCGTTGTTAAAGCAAGTGTACAAGGCTGTGTAACCAGTACCAGTCGGCACACTCTGTAACCAGTTGTTGAAGCAAGTGTACAAGGCTGTGCAGTCAGTACCAGCCGGCACACTCTGTAACCAGTTGTTGAAGTGTACAAAACTGTGTTACCAGTCAGTACACTCTGTACACAGTTGCTAAAGCAATTTTACAACTATCATCTGTGTTGAATTCAGTTTGCTGTAGGTTTCCTCCATTAATTAAAGCATTTCTTTAATCGCATGTCTTATTTGTAGATTTGACAGTTACTGGGAAAGCCCTTGTGAACTATTTTTAGAAACACTTGTTCGGTGTGTCACGTGACCAGCTTGCTGGTCGGAAGACACGCGATTGGCTGATTGGAGCTCGTCAGTTGTGACGTTCTTTTGTGATACTTAAACATGCAAATGCGCAGTATTCTGCTCATCCACCAACCCCACTACCGACAATGAAGCGGGTCTGCAAGGCAGGGACTGGAATCACAAAAGACGTGAGTTCTGAAGAACGCACTTCCGACCTTTCTGGTCGGTGAAAACACGTGACCTGCTTCGTGATTGTTCGGAAGGACACGCGATTGGCTGACTGGAGATGACGTCAGTATTCGCGTTCTTTGTGTGATGCTTTACCGGCAACTTTACAGTTCACAAAACCCCACTACCGACAACCAGGCCGGGTCTGCAAAGCAGGGACTGTAGTCACAGTAGACGTGAGTTCTGAAGAACGCACTTCCGACCTTCCTGGTCGGTGAAAACACGTGACCAGCTTCGTGAGATGGAAGGAAGGAACACGATTGGCTGACTGGATATGACGTCAGAGGTCGCGTTCTTTTAAGCTGGCCGGCCGGCTGATGCTTTAAAAGCAGGGGAGCCTGGACCAGTGCGCTCTGAAGATTTGTAGATGAAATTCCTTCTTCCTTTCGTGATAAAACCAGTGAACTGGCCATCCACAACCCTCACTACCGACAACAAAGCCGGGTCCGCAAGGGAGGGACTGATATCACAATAGACGTGTGTTCAACCTTCATGCTCTTCTGATGGATGCCTTCTATGTAGATATTATATAAGCTTGCCGGTCGACTAATGCTTTGCAGCAAAGATGTCTGGACCAGTGCGCTCTGAAGAAATCTGAAGAATTCATCTATTGCTTCTGATGAAAAAATACTCGAGCTAGGCTGGTGTGACTGATGCTTTACAGCAGAGAAGTCTGTACCAGTGCGCTCTGATGAAGAATGCACCTTCCATAGTGGAATTCCCTCTATATGCAGTGTTCAAAACTACGTAGACTGAAGATTTCCAGGATTTGCATATGTAGTACTAGAAAAGACGTTTCTATGGTAACTGTAGCTGGAAGGTTACAGAAGGTTCATTCAAACAAAAGACACGGATAAAAATACCTGTAAGAAGTATATCCATAATTCCTCCATATTGTCGATCTGCCCCTAAACAACACAATGGTTGAATGGGAGGAAACTAGCAAAATGGCTGCCTTCATATTTCTCGTCGATTACTGCCCTATCATCAAAATTAAATTGAGTCAACTAGGGAGCGTTTCCAGCAGATTTCTAAATGTATATCCGTGCTTGATTAGGAGAGAACACTTCTACACTGAAAATATCCACATATGAGGTTGAAAATCCGCCATAATGCACACATTTCTTTAAAAAATCTGGAGATCATAGAAACTACGTCTGCACAGTACACGCGCCAAACGAAAAAGATGCTATGACGTCATGTTGTCTAGACAGGAAGTAAATACCATGCGCCACCTGGCGAATGCACAGTACTGGGACCGGCCAGCCGGTAGAAACACAGGACGTCTTTTTCTGGCGTTTGGCGGGCCGGTCTGCGCCGACCGGTTTAGCAATTGTCCATTGGATAGGATGTATTAACGCAATAAAAATATATTGTCAATACATGTACAAAAATAGCCAGCCTCAGCATGCAAGAACCCCAGCCCGCAGGTACAACTAAATGGCCAACAACATTGAGATTTGTGAAAATCTTAGGAACAACTTCTGTTGTAAGAAGTATAGAGAACCCACAAGATGTTCTACAAAAATTCACAGGCCATGATTTCTTACAAGTAGTTTTCATTATTTTGAAGCCCAAGAAACAATTATAAGGGAGATATAAGGCCTTTTTGATATGATGACTCTCCTATTTGCCATTAAAGATATGATCTGGGTTTCTGTCAAAATTTTTTAGTATACAGAGGGGTTGCAGACAGGGGGATCCGATAGCATCCTATTTGTTTCTATTATGCGGTCACATTATGTACCTTATGGTCGATAATAACCTCAATATTAAAGGAATCACAGTCAACAATCGTACTCATAAAATCACACAGTTTGCCGATGATACTACAATGTTTCTTGATGGCAGTAGGGACTCTCTCCTGGCAACTCTTAATACACTAGAAATATTCGGCTCTCTTTCTGGGCTTAAGGTAAACACCGACAAAACAAAAATAATTTGGCTGGGCAAAAAAAAACATTCTCAAGATATGTATGACACATTAAAAAAATTAGACTGGGGTGCAACCGAATTCAACTTGCTTGGGCTGCAGTTTTCTGTAGACTTGACAAAAATGACCACTCTAAATTTTAATTTAGCTTTAGTAAAGATCAATAAAATTTTAAATAGGTGGAAGAAATGGAATTTATCACCTTTTGGTAAAATTGTAGTGATAAAAACTTTTGTCATTAGTACATTAAACCATATGTTTGCTTCTCTTCCTTCACCTGATAAACAAACTATTTCTAATTTAAATCATTTACTGTATTCATTTCTGTGGGATAACAAACCAAACAAAATAAGCCAAAAGCAAATTACGAACGATTATTTACATGGCGGTTTAAAAATGGTAGATATAGAAATGTTCATACTGTCTCAAAAGGTTGCTGGGGCAAATTACTTGAAAAACAACCTCCTTGCGAAAATGAAGCATTGTTGTGCCCTTTATGGTATACTTCAAATATTTCTATTGAGCCTTTATGGTTTCCTCATTGGTATCATGCAGGAATTTACTGGCCATCTGATTTACTAAATAAAGCCGGAAATATCATGGAACTCAATGAAATATGCCACCTTTACAAAGTCAAAATAAATTTTTTAGAGTACTTAAGAGTTAAACGATGTTTAAAAACTTTCCTTGCTAAATTTACTTTAAAAAATCTTTCTTATGAAAGACCTGTTCTTCCTCTGTATTTGAAACTATTGGTTAGCCCCAACAGAGGAAGTCGCCATTTCTATGAAATACTAAATCAACAGTATGACAACGTCAAATTAAAGATCAAATGGAATACAACACTCAACATTGATATTGATATAGATGATTGGCAGAATGTTTACAAAGTATGTTTTAAAACACTAAAGAGAAATGATTTTATCTGGTTTCAATATAGAATCATTCACAGAATACTGGGTACAAGAGCTTTACTTCACAAAATGAATATAAGCAATACTGCATTGTGTGCTTTCTGTGCAACATCAGTTGAGACACTGAGTCATTTATTTATTTTGTGTCCAGTTACCCTCCAATTTTGGACTAATTTGAAAGCATGGCTTCAACTTGTCTTTGGTTTGTACCTCAATCCAAGTCCATTGAATATTATGTTTGGTATATTAGAAAAGGAAATTGATTTTTTAGCCAAAAACATTATAATTATTGCTGCAAAGAGATACATTTTTGATTGTTCGAGACAGTCCAACATGCCAAATGTCAGTGGTTTCCAAAAGTATCTTCAAAGTATATATGCTGACCAAGAATATATAGCTAAAATAAATTTTCAGTATGATAAATTTGCAACAAACTGGTCTGTGCTCAATAGAATAAAATAGAGTTGATGTGTTAAGTAAAATTTTTGTGCGTGTGTATAATATTCCAGTAAAGCAAATGTTATAATTCTTTGAAATATCAATGTTAAGCAATTCCCTGTTGAAGTTTTTTCATAATTAATATATCTCTGTTATGTTGTACATGTATGCATTTCTTGTATTATGTTTTTGAAAAATAAAAATATATAAATAAAAAAAAAAAAAAAAAGATATGATATGGCGGCCATTTTGTTTCCAAAACAAGTACACAATTACTCTCAGGCAAGCTTTCCTATCCATTTGCATTTTGTGCAAATCTGACAATGCTAGTTGCAATATTTTGGGTTAGAGTAAACATTAAAGATTGTAGAACAAACTTTCAGGCCCGAAAATTTTAAAAGTGTTGCCATGGCAACAGTTGCCATTGTATACCCCCCAAAACCTCATCATCTGTAGATCCTCTTGGGGTAAACATATCCTGAAAATTTGGTGAAAATCCGTGCAGGGGTTTAGTCTGTGGAACACCCACAAACTTTACGACTTGAAAATCTTAAAAGTGTTGCCATGGCAACAGTTGTTACCGGATACCCCCAAAACCTAATCAGCTCTAGATCCTCTTGGGGTAAACATCCCCTGAAAATTTGGTGAAAATCCGTGCAGGGGTTTAGGCTGTGGAACACACCCACAAGCTTTATGCCTGCCGTCGCCCGGACGGAGCAGGGGACGACTGTAACCCCAGCCTTTATGGGCTGGGGTTAAAAACGGACTGAGATGCTGCACTATTTATTTAATAGAGGTTATGACAGAGGATTTTAGGCATTCATTTACAAAAACAAGTCAATAGTGAATGAATAATGTGTCAAAATATTTAAAAAAATAACAACAAGTAAAACTTATAAATCTTGCAAAGTTTCGGGACAACTAGATGCCACTATGATTCTCCTGTAATTTTTATTTTAGAAATCTCCAAAAATTTACGAGTTTTTTTCTGTTTCCACAGTCTTAATGAAATCTTGTGATATACAGCACCTATTGACTTCTTTTAGTGGCCCAATATTGTGGATTATTTATTAAAAACAGAATAGCATAAATATTTGCATCTTTTATTTCATTTTTATATAGATAACAGTAATATCGACAAAATCACTCTATTATCGACCATTGGTGTTACCGCTTATGCATGAAGAGCTCACTCTCGGCTATCCAAACCTCCCGATTATCTGAACTTCAGTGATGTCTCCCAACAGGTTCGGATAATCGAGAGTTTACTGTATAAAATAATTTGGTTAAAAGGAGCGGGTTTTTGTCACAAAAAATAAAATTAGTTTTGTTTTTCATAGATGTTATTTCAAACAACTGACTTAAATGACAAATTACTTCAGAAAATTGTGTCATTCACCACTAATTAAAGCAAGTTTGATTTTTCATTCAGTTAGTTTCATTTTTGTGGCTCTATTTTAAGGCCACTTATCTTAGAACTCCTGTGAATTGGAACTATTGCAGGATTCTAGTGGAAAAAAATTTGTGCCCAAAAATGTAATATAAACACAAATATGACTTGAACACACAAAAAAAATGCTGAAAAACATTCATTTTTGTGCAAATTTCAGGACATTTGAGCTACTTGGGAACAATGTGCTTCATAAAGGGATAACTTCTTTTGAAGTTGGACTTATTAAAATTTCTCCAATCTATTCTAAACGTACATTTTTTTTCTTGGATCCCTTTTATTCATTGTGGTCTCTCTCTCACCTAGTGGTTAGGGTGTTAGATTTCAGAGTGGAGGGACTGGGGTTCAATCCTTGAAATTACTGATGCAATTGCCATTATTGTTGCTTTGTTTTACCACTTCAATGGAAAATTAAAAACAAGAGGAGAGTGCCCGTGAACGGGCACTGTGTCAGCTGACTGAATGTTTTTGATTTGTGATGGTGATAATGAGAGGAAAGCATAATTATCAGGGAAAGGGCTGTACAGAAATACAGTAAATGGTAACTGAACACATGTTCGAAAAATATTCCGAAGCTGACAGAAGAAAACGACAAAAAAGTTGTGCCCTGCAAATGGTATTATGAAATAAAGTAACAAGGTAATTGTTTAAGGGTAAAAAGTAGGTTAAAAATATTTAAAGAAATACTATAAATGCAATATCCTCGTTCCACCATGAAGAAGGGGTCCAAAGGTCAAATCTGACCATACCAAAAGATTCCCAGCCAAAGAATTTAGGATGGTTTACCATCCCAAACCTCTCGGACCAATAATAAGTGAGTTATAGGCACTTTTTAAGTTTGGCTATCCTTGTTTGACCTTGAAGGAGGGGGTCCAAGGTCAAATCCGACCACACAAAAAAATTCCCAGCCCATGATTTCCTGTAGCTTGTTTACCATCCCAAACTTGTAGGACCAATAATAAGCGAGTTCTAAGCAATTGTAAGTTTGGCTATCCTCAACTGCCCTTGAAGGAGGGGTCCCAGGTCAAATCTGACCACACCAAAAGAATCCCAGCCCATGATTTCCTATATGTTGGTTTACCATCCCAAACCTCCAAGACCAATAATACGCGAGTTATAAGCACTTTAAGTTTGGCTATCTTCGTTTGACCTGGAAGGAGGGGGTCCAAGGTCAAATCCGACCACACAAAAAAATTCCCAGCCCATGATTTCCTGTAGCTTGTTTACCATCCCAAACTTGTAGGACCAATAATAAGCGAGTTCTAAGCAATTGTAAGTTTGGCTATCCTCAACTGCCCTTGAAGGAGGGGTCCCAGGTCAAATCCGACCACACCAAAAGATTCCCAGCCCATGATTTTCTATAGGTTGGTTTTCCATTCGAAACCTCTAGGACCAATAATAAGTGAGTTATAAGCACTTTTAAGTTTGGCTATCCTCATTTGACCTTGAAGGAGGGGTCCAAGGTGAAATCCGACCACACCAAAAAATTCCCAGCTCATGATTTTCTATAGGTTGGTTTTCATTCCAACCTCTGGGACCAATAATAAGCGAGTTATAAGCACTTTTATGTTTGGCTATCCTCATTTGACCTTGAAGGAGGGTTCCAAGGTCAAATCGGACCATATTAACAGATTCCCAGCCCATGATTTCCTACAGGTTGGATACAATGATTTACTCAACAGTGAGAACCTGAAAGAAGCTATTGCTCAGCTATCCCATGACATAGAGGTCTGCAATTTCACTATGTTATAGCTGACCAAAACGTCTGTGAATAACATATTTAACAAAATACTCTAAATGTAATAATTTTCAAGTTACAACTGATTTACTCAAGAGTGAGAACCTCAAAGTAACTATTACTCAGCTATGCAATGAGCTACATGTCTGAATTTTTGCTCTGTTATAGCTGACGTAAAAGTAGCTGAACAACATATTTAAGCAAAATACTGTAAATGCAATAGTTTTCAAGTTACAACTGATTTACTCAATAGTGAGAACCAGAAAATAGCTATTGCTCCGCTATGCCATGAGCTATAGGTCTGTAATTTCACTATGTTATAGCTAACCCAAAAGTAGGTGAACAATATATTTTAACAAATTACTCCAAATGCAATATTTTTCAAGTTATTTCAAGCACTTTTAAGTTTGGCTATCCTCATTTGACCTTGAAGGAGGGGTCCAAGGTGAAATCCGACCACACCAAAAAATTCCCAGCTCATGATTTTCTATAGGTTGGTTTTCATTCCAACCTCTGGGACCAATAATAAGCGAGTTATAAGCACTTTTATTTTTGGCTATCCTCATTTGACCTTGAAGGAGGGTTCCAAGGTCAAATCGGACCATATTAACAGATTCCCAGCCCATGATTTCCTACAGGTTGGATACAATGATTTACTCAATAGTGAGAACCTGAAAGAAGCTATTGCTCATCTATCCCATGACATAGAGGTCTGCAATTTCACTATGTTATAGCTGACCAAAACGTCTGTGAATAACATATTTAACAAAATACTCTAAATGTAATAATTTTCAAGTTACAACTGATTTACTCAAGAGTGAGAACCTCAAAGTAACTATTACTCAGCTATGCAATGAGCTACATGTCTGAATTTTTGCTCTGTTATAGCTGACCTAAAAGTAGCTGAACAACATATTTAAGCAAAATACTGTAAATGCAATAGTTTTCAAGTTACAACTGATTTACTCAATAGTGAGAACCAGAAAATAGCTATTGCTCCACTATGCCATGAGCTATAGGTCTGTAATTTCACTATGTTATAGCTAACCCAAAAGTAGGTGAACAATATATTTTAACAAAATACTCCAAATGCAATATTTTTCAAGTTATAGCTGATTTACTCAACAGTCAGTGCCTGAGAACAGCTATTGCTCAGTTGTGCCATGAGCTACAGGTCTGTAATTTCACTATGTTATAGCTGACCCAAAAGTAGCTGAATAACATATTTGCACAAATTTCTGTAAAGGCAATAGTTTTCCAATTACAACTGATTTACTCAACAGTGAGAACTTCAAAGTAGCTATTACTCAGCTATGCAATGAGCCACAGGTCTGGAACTTCACTATGTTATAGCTGACCCCAAAATAGGTGAATAACATATTGAAACAAAATACTCTAAATGCAATAGTTTTCAAGTTATAAGTGATTTACTCAACAGTGATAACCTAAAAGTAGCTATTACTCAGCTATGCCATGAGCTACAGGTCTGAAATTTTACTATGTTATAGCTGACCCAAAAGTAGCTGAATAACATATTTATACTAAATTCTCTAAATGCAATAGTTTTCCAATTACAAGTGATTTACTCAACATTGAGAACTTCAAAGTAGCTATTACTCAGCTATGCAATGAGTCACGGGTCTGGAACTTCACTATGTTATAGCTGACCCCAAAATAGGTGAATAACATATTGAAACAAAATACTCTAAATGCAATAATTTCCAAGTTATAAGCGATTTACTCAACAGTGATAACCTAAAAGTAGCTATTACTCAGCTATGCCATGAGCTACAGGTCTGAAATTTTACTATGTTATAGCTGACCCAAAAGTAGGTGAACAACATATTTAAGCAAAATACTGTAAATGCAATAGTTTTCAAGTTACAACTGATTTACTCAATAGTGATGACCTAAAAGTAGCTATTACTCAGCTATGCCATGAGCTACAGGTCTGAAATTTTACTATGTTATAGTTGACCCAAAAGTAGCTGAATAACATATTTATACTAAATTCTCTAAATGCAATAGTTTTCCAATTACAACTGATTTACTCAATAGTGAGAACCTCAAAGTAGTTATTACTCAGCTATGCAATGAGCTACAGGTCTGAAATTTCACTATGTTATAGCTGACCCAAAAGTAGGTGAACAACATATTAAAGCAAAATACTGTAAATGCAATAGTTTTCAAGTTACAACTGATTTACTCAATAATGATGACCTAAAAGTAGCTATTACTCAGCTATGCCATGAGCTACAGGTCTGAAATTTTACTATGTTATAGCTGACCCAAAAGTAGGTGAACAACATATTTAAGCAAAATACTGTAAATGCAATAGTTTTCAAGTTACAACTGATTTACTCAATAGTGATGACCTAAAAGTAGCTATTACTCAGCTATGCCATGAGCTACAGGTCTGTAATTTCACTATGTTATAGCTGACCCAAAAGTAGCTGAATAACATATTTATACGAAATTCTCTAAATGCAATAGTTTTCCAATTACAACTGATTTACTCAATAGTGAGAACTTCAAAGTAGCTATTACTCAGCTATGCAATGAGCCACAGATCTGAAACTTCACTATGTTATAGCTGATCCCAAAATAGGTGAATAACATATTGAAACAAAATACTCTAAATGCAATAGTTTCCAAGTTATAAGCGATTTACTCAACAGTGATAACCTAAAAGTAGCTATTACTCAGCTATGCAATGAGTCACGGGTCTGGAACTTCACTATGTTATAGCTGACCCCAAAATAGGTGAATAACATATTGAAACAAAATACTCTAAATGCAATAATTTCCAAGTTATAAGCGATTTACTCAACAGTGATAACCTAAAAGTAGCTATTACTCAGCTATGCCATGAGCTACAGGTCTGAAATTTTACTATGTTATAGCTGACCCAAAAGTAGGTGAACAACATATTTAAGCAAAATACTGTAAATGCAATAGTTTTCAAGTTACAACTGATTTACTCAATAGTGATGACCTAAAAGTAGCTATTACTCAGCTATGCCATGAGCTACAGGTCTGAAATTTTACTATGTTATAGCTGACCCAAAAGTAGGTGAACAACATATTTAAGCAAAATACTGTAAATGCAATAGTTTTCAAATTACAACTGATTTACTCAATAGTGATGACCTAAAAGTAGCTATTACTCAGCTATGCCATGAGCTACAGGTCTGAAATTTTACTATGTTATAGCTGACCCAAAAGTAGGTGAACAACATATTTAAGCAAAATACTGTAAATGCAATAGTTTTCAAGTTACAACTGATTTACTCAATAGTGATGACCTAAAAGTAGCTATTACTCAGCTATGCCATGAGCTACAGGTCTGAAATTTTACTATGTTATAGTTGACCCAAAAGTAGCTGAATAACATATTTATACTAAATTCTCTAAATGCAATAGTTTTCCAATTACAACTGATTTACTCAACAGTGATAACCTAAAAGTAGCTATTACTCAGCTATGCCATGAGCTACAGGTCTGAAATTTTACTATGTTATAGCTGACCCAAAAGTAGGTGAACAACATATTTAAGCAAAATACTGTAAATGCAATAGTTTTCAAGTTACAACTGATTTACTCAATAGTGATGACCTAAAAGTAGCTATTACTCAGCTATGCCATGAGCTACAGGTCTGAAATTTTACTATGTTATAGTTGACCCAAAAGTAGCTGAATAACATATTTATACTAAATTCTCTAAATGCAATAATTTTCCAATTACAACTGATTTACTCAATAGTGAGAACCTCAAAGTAGTTATTACTCAGCTATGCAATGAGCTACAGGTCTGAAATTTCACTATGTTATAGCTGACCCAAAAGTAGGTGAACAACATATTAAAGCAAAATACTGTAAATGCAATAGTTTTCAAGTTACAACTGATTTACTCAATAGTGATGACCTAAAAGTAGCTATTACTCAGCTATGCCATGAGCTACAGGTCTGAAATTTTACTATGTTATAGCTGACCCAAAAGTAGGTGAACAACATATTTAAGCAAAATACTGTAAATGCAATAGTTTTCAAGTTATAAGTGATTTACTCAATAGTGATGACCTAAAAGTAGCTATTACTCAGCTATGCCATGAGCTACAGGTCTAAAATTTTACTATGTTATAGCTGACCCAAAAGTAGCTGAATAACATATTTATACGAAATTCTCTAAATGCAATAGTTTTCCAATTACAACTGATTTACTCAATAGTGAGAACTTCAAAGTAGCTATTACTCAGCTATGCAATGAGCCACAGATCTGAAACTTCACTATGTTATAGCTGATCCCAAAATAGGTGAATAACATATTGAAACAAAATACTCTAAATGCAATAGTTTCCAAGTTATAAGCAATTTACTCAACAGTGATAACCTAAAAGTAGCTATTACTCAGCTATGCCATGAGCTACAGGTCTGAAATTTTACTATGTTATAGCTGACCCAAAAGTAGCTGAATAACATATTTATACTAAATTCTCTAAATGCAATAGTTTTGAAGTTATAAGCAATTTACTCAACAGTGATAACGTAAAAGTAGCTATTACTCAGCTATGCCATGAGCTACAGGTCTAAAATTTTACTATGTTATAGCTGACCCAAAAGTAGCTGAATAACATATTTATACGAAATTCTCTAAATGCAATAGTTTTTAAGTTACAAGTGATTCTACTCATGATGGAAGTTACTGAAAAGCCCAAAAGTAGCTATTACTCACTTAGCTATTGAGACAGGCACCCAACTTACTCACCATATTGTAGCTATGAAAAAAGTAGCTGAATAACATATTTTAACAAAATGCTCTAGATGCAACAGTTTTCAAGTTATAAATGATTTTGTGCATGATTTCATGAATGTTAATGCATTAAAAATTATTAAAAAAATTTATTAAAAAAAAAGTAAGAGAGATCCAGGTCTCATACTCACACAAGAGAATCTACCTGTGGCCTAGTACATATATGCAAGATATGAGAGAAATCCCTGCAATAGTCACTGAGAAAATTGTGATAAAAAGTTGAAATTTTCACACTTTTGGTGGGGGTACCCCCCTTGTAATGTCTCTAGCAAACAGACGAACGGACAGATTTGCATGCCTTGAACAATTTTTCATCCTCGATAGATAAGGTATCTTTTAAAAAAAACAGCACGTCTCTAGGCCTTGTAGTTTTGGAGGAGAAGTTGTTCACGCGGACGCGTACGGTACGCGTACGCGTACGCCCACGCCGCAGAGTGACGACATAATGCCAGCTGACTGACAAGTCAGCTGACATAAAAAACTGACTCTATTATTTCTGACCATGTCCAGTCAAAAGGATCTACGGTATTTTTTACCCTAAACAGCTTGTGACCCTCATATTTACATGAGAGTGTTCGCAGAAAGTGTTACCGAAAGCTAAATGTTCAGGAATCCATGGCTGTCAAATCACAATGTCAAATTATTTCATGCACTGTGGCACCTACTAGCAGAGAGATTAAGTGCTATGGAAGGATTAAATTACATGTAGATATGGCAGGTTTGAACCCATACCTTCTCATACTCCAGTTCAGTAGGGTTCTGCATCTGGAGCCATTCTCGTATGGTTGTGTCTTTGAATGAGCCCGCCACACCTTTGCCGTGTTTCACCTGAAAATAATGCCAGAACTAGAGGATCGCTCGCAAAAAAAAAAGATAATGTTTTTGCATAGCAAAAACAAAGCGTCCCGAAAAGGATATAAAGGTGAGTGCTAAAGTATTAAGAAAATGCTTCGTTTCTAGCCTTATACTGTTGTGGCAACCAAAGTCAGCGCAGTCTGCTCTATCTAGCACGGTTTTCATGATATAAGCATTTTTGTGTTTTGCAAAAAATAAAAAAATTAAAAATGTCCGCTATATTTGGCGAGACAAAAATATTTTGAAAATTGACATGGCTACTCTGCAGAGATACCCAGCAGGTCCAAAATTTTGTTGAGTTCGCTCCATATAGCACAGTTTTCGAGATATAAGCATTTTTGTGTTTTGCAAAAACTTTGAAAATTCAAAATGGCCACCATTTTTGGGGAGACAAAAATTTTTGTCAAGACCACTGCCGTGGTGTGTATCTCCCGCCGAGCATTAAAGCAGAAGAAATAGCTTTTCCGAGATATTCACAATTTTTCATTTTTGTGTGTGAAAGGTCTTCCAAAAGTAGGTGAATGAGTTATTTGAGAAAAATTGGCTATCTGCAATACTATTAAGAGATAATTCACATTTACTCATTTTGAGTAGGTGAATAATTATCTATGGGTCTGAAACTTCACCAAGTGAAAGCTCTCCCAAAAGTAGGTGAATGAGTTATTTGAGAAAAATTGGCTATCTGCAATACTTTTACAGATAATTCGCATTTACTCATTTTGAGTAGGTGAGTAATTACCTATGGGTCTGAAACTTCACCAAGTGAAAGCTCTCCCACAAGTAGATGAATGAGTATTTGATAAAAATTGGGTATCCGCAATACTTTTAGAGATAATTCACATTTACTCATTTTGAGTAGGTGAATAATTAGCTATGGGTCTGAAACTTCACCAAGTGAAAGCTCTGCCAAAAGTAGGTGAATGAGTTATTTGAGAAAAATTGGCTATCTGCAATACTTTTAGAGATAATTCGCATTTACTCATTTTGAGTAGGTGAGTAATTAGCTATGGGTCTGAAACTTCACCAAGTGAAAGCTCTCCCAAAAGTAGGTGAATGAGTTATTTGAGAAAAATTGGCTATCTGCAATACTTTTAGAGATAATTCGCATTTACTCATTTTGAGTAGACGAGTAATTAGCTATGGGTCTGAAACTTCACCAAGTGAAAGCTCTCCCAAAAGTAGGTGAATGATTAATTTGAGAAAAATTGGCTATCTGCAATACTTTTAGAGATAATTCGCATTTACTCATTTTGAGTAGGTGAGTAATTAGCTATGGGTCTGAAACTTCACGAAGTGAAAGCTCTCCCAAAAGTAGGTGAATGAGTTATTTGAGAAAAATTGGCTATCTGCAATACTTTTACAGATAATTCGCATTTACTCATTTGAGTAGGTGAGTAATTAGCTATGGGTCTGAAACTTCACCATGTGAAAGCTCTCCCAAAAGTAGGTGAATGAGTTATTTGAGAAAAATTGGCTATCTGCAATACTTTTAGAGATAATTCGCATTTACTCATTTTGAGTAGGTGAGTAATTAGCTATGGGTCTGAAACTTCACCAAGTGAAAGCTCTCCCAAAAGTAGGTGAATGATTAATTTGACAAAAATTGGCTATCTGCAATACTTTATGAGATAATTCGCATTTACTCATTTTGAGTAGGTGAGTAATTAGCTATGGGTCTGAAACTTCACGAAGTGAAAGCTCTCCCAAAAGTAGGTGAATGAGTTATTTGAGAAAAATTGGCTATCTGCAATACTTTTAGAGATAATTCGCATTTACTCATTTTGAGTAGGTGAGTAATTAGCTATGGGTCTAAAACTTCACCATGTGAAAGCTCTCCCAAAAGTAGGTGAATGAGTTATTTGAGAAAAATTGGCTATCTGCAATACTTTTAGAGATAATTCGCATTTACTCATTTTGAGTAGGTGAGTAATTAGCTATGGGTCTGAAACTTCACCAAGTGAAAGCTCTCCCAAAAGTAGGTGAATGATTAATTTGACAAAAATTGGCTATCTGCAATACTTTATGAGATAATTCGCATTTACTCATTTTGAGTAGGTGAGTAATTAGCTATGGATCTGAAACTTCACCAAGTGAAAGCTCTCCCAAAAGTAGGTGAATGAGTTATTTGAGAAAAATTGGCTATCTGCAATACTTTTAGAGATAATTCGCATTTACTCATTTTGAGTAGGTGAGTAATTAGCTATGGGTCTGAAACTTCACCATGTGAAAGCTCTCCCACAAGTAGATGAATGAGTTATTTGATAAAAATTGGGTATCCGCAATACTTTTACAGATAATTAGCATTTACTCATTTTGAGTAGGTAAATAATTAGCTATGGGTCTGAAACTTCACCATGTGAAAGCTCTCCCAAAAGTAGGTGAATGAGTTATTTGAGAAAAATTGGCTATCTGCAATACTTTTAGAAATAATTCGCATTTACTCATTTTGAGTAGGTGAATAATTGGCTATGGGTCTGAAACTTCACCATGTGAAAGCTCTTCCAAAAGTAGGTGAATGAGTTATTTGAGAAAAATTGGCCATCTGCAATACTTTTAGAGGTAATTCGCATTTACTCTTTTTGAGTAGGTGAGCAATTAGCTATGGGTCTGAAACTTCACCAAGTGAAAGCTCTTTGGGATAGCTGCTCTGCAGAGATACCCAGAAGAGAAAAAATTTCGTCGAAATCGCTCTATGTAGCACGGTTTTCGAAATATAAGCATTTTTGTGTTTTGCAATTTTTGCGCAAAAATTCGAAAATTCAAAATGGCCGCCATTTTTGGCAAGATAAAATTTTTTTGAAAATTGACATGGCTACTCTGCAGAGATACCCTGTGGGTCAAAAATTTCGTCGAAATCGCTCTATCTAGCACGGTTTTCGAGATATAAGCATTTTTGTGTTTTGCAATTTTGCGAAAAATTTGAAAATTCAAAATGGCCGCTATATTTGGCGAGACAAAAATATTTTGAAAATTGACATGGCTACTCTGCAGAGATACCCAGCAGGTCCAAAATTTTGTTGAGTTCGCTCCATATAGCACAGTTTTCGAGATATAAGCATTTTTGTGTTTTGCAAAAACTTTGAAAATTCAAAATGGCCACCATTTTTGGGGAGACAAAAATTTTTGTCAAGACCACTGCCGTGGTGTGTATCTCCCGCCGAGCATTAAAGCAGAAGAAATAGCTTTTCCGAGATATTCACAATTTTTCATTTTCGTGTGTGAAAGGTCTTCCAAAAGTAGGTGAATGAGTTATTTGAGAAAAATTGGCTATCTGCAATATTATTAAGAGATAATTCACATTTACTCATTTTGAGTAGGTGAATAATTATCTATGGGTCTGAAACTTCACCAAGTGAAAGCTCTCCCAAAAGTAGGTGAATGAGTTATTTGAGAAAAATTGGCTATCTGCAATACTTTTACAGATAATTCGCATTTACTCATTTTGAGTAGGTGAGTAATTAGCTATGGGTCTGAAACTTCACCATGTGAAAGCTCTCCCACAAGTAGATGAATGAGTATTTGATAAAAATTGGGTATCCGCAATACTTTTACAGATAATTAGCATTTACTCATTTTGAGTAGGTGAATAAATAGCTATGGGTCTGAAACTTCACAGAGTGAAAGCTCTCCCAAAAGTAGGTGAATGAGTTATTTGAGAAAAATTGGCTATCTGCAATACTTTTAGAGATAATTCACATTTACTCATTTTGAGTAGGTGAATAATTAGCTATGGGTCTGAAACTTCACCAAGTGAAAGCTCTGCCAAAAGTAGGTGAATGAGTTATTTGAGAAAAATTGGCTATCTGCAATACTTTTAGAAATAATTCGCATTTACTCATTTTGAGTAGGTGAATAATTGGCTATGGGTCTGAAACTTCACCATGTGAAAGCTCTTCCAAAAGTAGGTGAATGAGTTATTTGAGAAAAATTGGCCATCTGCAATACTTTTAGAGGTAATTCGCATTTACTCTTTTTGAGTAGGTGAGCAATTAGCTATGGGTCTGAAACTTCACCAAGTGAAAGCTCTTTGGGATAGCTGCTCTGCAGAGACACCCAGAAGAGAAAAAATTTCGTCGAAATCGCTCTATGTAGCACGGTTTTCGAAATATAAGCATTTTTGTGTTTTGCAATTTTTGCGCAAAAATTCGAAAATTCAAAATGGCCGCCATTTTTGGCAAGATAAAATTTTTTTGAAAATTGACATGGCTACTCTGCAGAGATACCCTGTGGGTCAAAAATTTCGTCGAAATCGCTCTATCTAGCACGGTTTTCGAGATATAAGCATTTTTGTGTTTTGCAATTTTGCGAAAAATTTGAAAATTCAAAATGGCCGCTATATTTGGCGAGACAAAAATATTTTGAAAATTGACATGGCTACTCTGCAGAGATACCCAGCAGGTCCAAAATTTTGTTGAGTTCGCTCCATATAGCACAGTTTTCGAGATATAAGCATTTTTGTGTTTTGCAAAAACTTTGAAAATTCAAAATGGCCACCATTTTTGGGGAGACAAAAATTTTTGTCAAGACCACTGCCGTGGTGTGTATCTCCCGCCGAGCATTAAAGCAGAAGAAATAGCTTTTCCGAGATATTCACAATTTTTCATTTTCGTGTGTGAAAGGTCTTCCAAAAGTAGGTGAATGAGTTATTTGAGAAAAATTGGCTATCTGCAATACTATTAAGAGATAATTCACATTTACTCATTTTGAGTAGGTGAATAATTATCTATGGGTCTGAAACTTCACCAAGTGAAAGCTCTCCCAAAAGTAGGTGAATGAGTTATTTGAGAAAAATTGGCTATCTGCAATACTTTTACAGATAATTCGCATTTACTCATTTTGAGTAGGTGAGTAATTAGCTATGGGTCTGAAACTTCACCATGTGAAAGCTCTCCCACAAGTAGATGAATGAGTATTTGATAAAAATTGGGTATCCGCAATACTTTTACAGATAATTAGCATTTTATCATTTTGAGTAGGTGAATAAATAGCTATGGGTCTGAAACTTCACAGAGTGAAAGCTCTCCCAAAAGTAGGTGAATGAGTTATTTGAGAAAAATTGGCTATCTGCAATACTTTTAGAGATAATTCACATTTACTCATTTTGAGTAGGTGAATAATTAGCTATGGGTCTGAAACTTCACCAAGTGAAAGCTCTGCCAAAAGTAGGTGAATGAGTTATTTGAGAAAAATTGGCTATCTGCAATACTTTTAGAGATAATTCGCATTTACTCATTTTGAGTAGGTGAGTAATTAGCTATGGGTCTGAAACTTCACCAAGTGAAAGCTCTCCCAAAAGTAGGTGAATGAGTTATTTGAGAAAAATTGGCTATCTGCAATACTTTTAGAGATAATTCGCATTTACTCATTTTGAGTAGACGAGTAATTAGCTATGGGTCTGAAACTTCACCAAGTGAAAGCTCTCCCAAAAGTAGGTGAATGATTAATTTGAGAAAAATTGGCTATCTGCAATACTTTTAGAGATAATTCGCATTTACTCATTTTGAGTAGGTGAGTAATTAGCTATGGGTCTGAAACTTCACGAAGTGAAAGCTCTCCCAAAAGTAGGTGAATGAGTTATTTGAGAAAAATTGGCTATCTGCAATACTTTTACAGATAATTCGCATTTACTCATTTTGAGTAGGTGAGTAATTAGCTATGGGTCTGAAACTTCACCATGTGAAAGCTCTCCCAAAAGTAGGTGAATGAGTTATTTGAGAAAAATTGGCTATCTGCAATACTTTTAGAGATAATTCGCATTTACTCATTTTGAGTAGGTGAGTAATTAGCTATGGGTCTGAAACTTCACCAAGTGAAAGCTCTCCCAAAAGTAGGTGAATGATTAATTTGACAAAAATTGGCTATCTGCAATACTTTATGAGATAATTCGCATTTACTCATTTTGAGTAGGTGAGTAATTAGCTATGGGTCTGAAACTTCACCAAGTAAAAGCTCTCCCAAAAGTAGGTGAATGAGTTATTTGAGAAAAATTGGCTATCTGCAATACTTTTAGAGATAATTCGCATTTACTCATTTTGAGTAGGTGAGTAATTAGCTATGGGTCTGAAACTTCACGAAGTGAAAGCTCTCCCAAAAGTAGGTGAATGAGTTAATTGAGAAAAATTGGCTATCTGCAATACTTTTAGAGATAATTCGCATTTACTCATTTTGAGTAGGTGAGTAATTAGCTATGGGTCTGAAACTTCACAGAGTGAAAGCTCTCCCAAAAGTAGGTGAATGAGTTATTTGAGAAAAATTGGCTATCTGCACTACTTTTAGAGATAATTCGCATTTACTCATTTTGAGTAGGTGAGTAATTAGCTATGGGTCTGAAACTTCACCAAGTGAAAGCTCTTTGGGATAGCTGCTCTGCAGAGATACCCAGAAGAGAAAAAATTTCGTCGAAATCGCTCTATGTAGCACGGTTTTCGAAATATAAGCATTTTTGTGTTTTGCAATTTTTGCGCAAAAATTCGAAAATTCAAAATGGCCGCCATTTTTGGCAAGATAAAATTTTTTTGAAAATTGACATGGCTACTCTGCAGAGATACCCTGTGGGTCAAAAATTTCGTCGAAATCACTCTATCTAGCACGGTTTTCGAGATATAAGCATTTTTGTGTTTTGCAATTTTGCGAAAAATTTGAAAATTCAAAATGGCCGCCATTTTTTGCGAGAAATTTTTTGTTTGAAAATTGGCATGGCTACTCTGCAGAGATACCCTGTGGGTCAAAAATTTCGTCGAAATCGCTCTATCTAGCAGGGTTTTTGAGATATAAGCATTTTTATGTTTTGCAATTTTTGCGAAAAATTCGAAAATTCAAAATGGCCGCCATTTTTGGCAAGAAATTTTTTTTTTGAAAATTGGCATGGCTACTCTGCAGAGATACCCTGTGGGTCAAAAATTTCGTCGAAATCGCTCTATCTAGCACGGTTTTCGAGATATAAGCATTTTTGTGTTTTGCAATTTTGCGAAAAATTTGAAAATTCAAAATGGCCGCCATTTTTTGCGAGAAATTTTTTGTTTGAAAATTGGCATGGCTACTCTGCAGAGATACCCTGTGGGTCAAAAATTTCGTCGAAATCGCTCTATCTAGCAGGGTTTTTGAGATATAAGCATTTTTATGTTTTGCAATTTTTGCGAAAAATTCGAAAATTCAAAATGGCCGCCATTTTTGGCGAGATAAAATTTTTTTGAAAATTGGCATGGCTACTCTGCAGATATACCCTGTGGGTCAAAAATTTCGTCGAAATCACTCTATCTAGCAGGGTTTTCGAGATATAACCATTTTTATGTTTTGCAATTTTTGCGAAAAATTCGAAAATTCAAAATGGCCGCCATTTTTGGCGAGACAAAATTTTTTTCAAAATTGGGATAACTACTCTGCAGAGATACCCTGAGGGTCAAAAATTTCGTCGAAATCGCTCTATCTAGCACGGTTTTCGAGATATAAGCATTTTTGTGTTTTCCTTATTTGGAAAATTCGTAATGATTAATTAATCATTAATTACTCGGCCATTTCTTGACCAATCAATGCCAAAATCTAATGATTTCCAGATTTTAATAGAATGAATGTATTTGCCAAGTTTCAGGTGAATTGATAAAATTCCTTTCAAGTTATCATCCGGACAAGCTTCCCCATTGAAAAAAGACATTTTTGGTCATGTGACCTCTCTGATTGGTTGAAATGTCACTGCAGCATATTCAAAAAAATTCCCCAGGGCTACTGCCTAAACCTGCCAAATTTGAAAAGAATCCGCCTAACGGTTACAGAGTTATAAGGAAAACAAAATGCGGAGCCGGAAGCTCTCCCATACACAAACAAGCGTCCCTTGCGGGACGCTTAATAAGGCTGAGCGCTTAATAATTTTCAAAAGATATTTTATCAAAATTTTATTTATATATGTGCTTATTATTTTTCAACTTGAAGTTAGTTTCTTATTGGTTTTCACATATAATTACATCAGTTTTAGCTGCAATTATATTACAATTATATCAAATTTACATGTAATTATATAATGTTTGACCTTTATTTATATCACTATTACCTATGTTTATATATACTATAGTTATAATACTATTCTATCTGTATTTCTAGTATGTGTAGCTGTGTTTTTACATTTACACGTATTTCACCTGTATTTCCATACTTACCTGTATTTTACCTGTGTTTGTATCATGTCCATATATTCTATCATATTGTCACATTTACCTGTTTTCATATTAACCTCTGTTTTCATGTTTACCTGTATTTTACCGGTATTTGTATCATTATATTAACTTGTATTCTCATGTTTACCTGTATTTTACCGGTATTTGTATCATTATATTAACTTGTATTCTCATGTTTACCTGTATTTTACAGGTATTTGTATCATTATATTAACTTGTATTCTCATGTTTATCTGTATTTTACATACATCTGTATCACATTTATCTGGCTTGTTAAGTCTTTTTACAAACTTTAAGTGATTGCACTTATATTTCCACTGTTTACCTTTATTTTGCCCATCTGAATTCGGATACATTTTACCTGCATTTTCTCTCTTTACCCATATTTCACTTGGATTTTACCTTTATTTAACCTGCATTACATATATATTTTCATAATCACCTGTATTTTCCTGTGTATTTTTGTTTGTCTACTACCGGGATGTCCCCTGTTTACCTGTATGTCCCCTGTTTACCTGTATATTGCCTGTATACCTGTGTGTCCCCTGTTTACCTGTATGTTATCTGTTTAACTGTATGTCCCTGTTTACCTGTATGTCCCCTGTTTACCTGTATGTCCCCTGTTTACCTGTATGTTATCTGTTTACCTGTATGTTATCTGTTTAACTGTATGTCTCCTGTTTACCTGTATGTTCCCTGTTTACCTGTATGTCCCTGTTTACCTGTATGTTATCTGTTTACCTGTGTGTCCCCTATTTATCTGTGTGTCCCCTGTTTACCTGTATGTCTCCTGTATACCTGTATGTCACTATGCCCCAGTTCTTTGGAACTCTTTCCCTTTCCAAATAAGAAATAGTCACTGTCCCTCTGTCGCATCTTTCAGGAAACACCTCAAAACCCACCTCTTCAATTCCAGTTTCGCAACTTAGTCTCTTTCCCTCTCGGTCACACCAATAACTCCGGATCACTGACCTTAACCGCCCCTTGACTCTCCTTATGATCAACGATTTTTGTTAACCAGTACACTGAGTTCCCCTCTGTGGGGAAGATATTGTGCTTGCAGAGCAGTAAATTAGATTAGAATTGATGTTGCCTGTATACCTATATTTTGTTGTAATCACCTGTATTTTGCTGTGTATTTTGCCTTGTCTACTCCCTGTATGTCTCCTGTTTACCTGTATGTCTCCTGTTGACCTGTACGTCCCTGTTTAATACCTATATGTCCCCTGTTTACCTGTACGTCCCCTGTTTAATACCTATATGTCCCCTGTTTACCTGTATGACCCCTGTACACCTATATTTTGTTGTAACTACCTGTATTTTCCTGAGAGTATCCGACTCTGTCACTAACTCCACTAGTCCCTTCCTGAATCCTGTGGCCTGACATTTGAAAGTGATGATCTTCAGGTCCAGCTGCTCCTTCCTCCACAGTCGGTCCATGATACGGATCACCTGCATCGTGACCATGTCCTGACGCAGGTCATCCCCCGACTGAAAGTAGGAAATCAACCATACAATCAACCAGTCAACCAATCAGATTTCAGTCAAATAGTCAATCAACAGTTCACTCACTCAATCAATAAATTAATCAGTAAAACAAGCAGTTAGTCAATAGTCAGTGACACAATCAATAAATCAGGGAGTAAGTCATACAATCAGTCAATGAAGAGGTTATCACTCACTCAAACCATCAGTCCATCAACACTGAGTTGCAAAATCAATAACGTCATGATAATCATGTCCTGTTACTTGTCATCCCCTAGGTGAAAGCAACAGTAATCAGTCACACAAAGAACCAGTCAGTCAAGAAATTGATAGTTCAATTTGTCATCTATTGCATAAGGCATATATGAAGAAAGTTTTCCTTTGTTTCTTCAGAAAGACCAAGTATTTGTACAATTCTTGTAATTACATAACAGTGCCAACAGGTGCTTGCTATGGGGTGAAACTGATGCAGGATCTACCTCCCATTAAACTCAACCAAGAAGTACGAGTGAGAATAAAATTTTAATGAAGACTGTTTATGCACTAAAATTAGTTCAAGGTCATTACTGTCACAAAGGAAACTGACACTGGATTAAAATCAATACTTATATTTCTGTTTAGATAACATCACACTCATAGCTTGATATGGTCCAGTCATATTTTGATTTTTGGGGGGTTCAATGCCAACACATTGTAAAATAGGAGATTGTAAAGGAGCACAATCACATACTACTGACATGGTCACACAGGTCAGACAACAATGCAAATTCCACTAAATTCATTTTGTACCAATTTGAAATCTAGGATTATTCACATTTCCAAACTGAAAGTCTAAGCTGACTGGAACTAAAACTAAAGTTTTTCTCGGCGGTGGAACTGGAACTGCAGGCGGATGGCCACTGAGGGGACATGGGTTTTTTAACTGTCAATAACAGTAGAGAGACAGTACTACGAACGTTGGTCACCGAGAAGCAACCTCCACTAACCTTAACGCACCTTACCACCTTCGGTTACCGTAGTAAGAAATTCATACAAGCATGTGCGAAATCGGCTGGGTGTTCCAAGGACAGGGACGTAGGTTAAATGTAGGTTACCACGGTAATACCGCCTGTAGTGTTAAAGGGATATTAACAAACAATAACTAAAACGGGAACTGAGATAGCAGGTCCAAGCTATTTTGTTCTCATGTCTTTTTACAGTAAGTTGGAGAATACACTTTCTGTCACATTTATAAATATATTTAATATACCATTCAATAGATAACAATGCTCAATATTTTAATTTGGCTGTGGTAGGAAAAGAGCAAAAACCCCCCAAAAATCAATATTAATATAACAACACTGCAGTGCTATCTCACCTTGAACATGGTGTAGATGGACTCAGCCTTGGGGTCGGTATTTCTGAACACAAGCTTCAGAGGGAAGGCATTGGAAGAGAAGTAGGAACAGGACTAAAAAGAAGGAGAAAATATCAACAACTGTTAGTAAAAACTCTAATAAGTAAAACTATCTTTTAGTGAAGTAAGCAGAAGTAACTATTGGGTCATCACATAAACCTTTTCCTCTTCAGAAACTTAATATGTACCTAGTTTTTTTTCTGTACAAACCACAGCATCTACCTGTAAATAAAATAAGACAGCTTAAGTCAGACTTTTCCATGCGAATGTATGTGTACATATTACTCAACCTCATCCTTAAAAAAGACAACTTGTATTTTGGGTGGTACTTTTTAAATCATCCCTTCAGTGTGTATATTGTACCGTAGCCACACTCTGAAGCGCCCATGGGCAATGTGACCAAATATTTGCAAAAGTGGGAGATAAGTGTTTACGACAATGAAAACCAGTCAGCTTATGTTCCAAACAAAATAACCCGAATGTGGGGAAACCGCATTTTAGCACACACTAACTTGAAGTAAAATATGTGACAGGCAAACAAATCTCTGTGCAATGAAATGTGAAATAACAGCTAAAATAAGGCAAATTTTGATGAACATGGATATAAACTGAGCAAATTTTACTGATTACTGGGTTTTTCTGGAGAAAGTTTACATCAAAACAACATATTAGCAATTTATTAACAATAACATAAGATCGTGGAGGGGCCCTTATGAAAGCATGAGCGATACACAGAGCATGATACCTCTAGTATAGCTTGATAGAGCTCGTGGGAGGTTTTTCAAACATTTAAAAAAGTGGTCCTTATTGCACATTGCATTCCATGTCCAAATGTGAACCCCACTGAATTGTGCCTAGGCATCGCAACAAAACATGAAATGGACTGTACCAAAATAATCCACGTATTCTTGTCTCCACATGACAAACAATACTGGTGGGAATAACAATCAAACATAATATGGGGATAATATGAGGCAAGCTTCTGTATTAAGTGGGGAATATTGATGAATGCAAAATTTTATGGGAAAAATGACTCAGTTTTGTTTAATTTTGTTTTCAGCTAAAATCAGTACTTATTAAAAAGTAAAGTAGTGGCAAAGTACAAAGATTACTGCTCCTGGACTACTAAGCTTCCCTGATGTAAAGTAGCCACTTTTAATGCCGCAATCTCTGAGCTGTGTTATTGCCGTTCACCACTGAGAGAAAATGTTAGGTGTCGGAACAAACTCTTCTTTCTCCAGTCAACACAGGACTTGCAGTAAAACAAATGAAAAGTTCTTTTTGAAGATACAAACAACTGTCTAAAGCCCTCTTTGCATAATTTAGTTTCTAAGAAAGAGCATGTCGATGAACTGTCTGTATACATTGAAAAAAATGAAAAGTGAAAACTATGAATAAGATGAAACCCTTGCAAGGTTAACAATGAGGTGCAAATTGTACAGGAAAAAAGAAAGAAAATATTACTAAAAACAAATTTTATAATAAAGCATAATAAGCTACGGGATTCCATTTCTTCCTGTTTATCAGAAATTTGTTTGTAAATTGCAAGATGATTTCCAAAAATGAATAAGTGACAAGCTCAATATAATGTGTATATTTTGGTAAATGAGACATCAGTGGCTGTGAAATGATGCTCACAAAGAATACGATTTAATTTGGATAACGGAAGGTTCATAAAATAGAACAGCTATTATTAGTATAAAATAATAACAAACTAGAAATAGGCCGCCCTGTTGATAGTAGATGCGAATAGAAACAGGATAGCATAGAAGAACACACATTATCATGTGTAATGTCCACCCATGAACCTTTTGCCCAAATTGTACAGTAGTCTTACAAGACCCTGTTTCATTTGTAAAATATATCAATGATGCTTAAATATTTGATAGTGTAGATGTAATTTATTTCAGCTTCATGCCTTTTTGCATTGGTTGGGTTGAAAATTTTGACGAAATCACTCTATCTTGCACGGTTAAGAAGATAGAAGCCAATTCCTGTTTTTCTATTTTTGGCAAAAATTTGAAAATTCAAAATGGCCGCCATTATTGGGAAAAGGAAATTTTTTTGAAAATTGCCAAGAGTACATTTCTTAGATACCCTATGGGTCGAAAATTTCAACAAAATAACTCTATTTTGCACGGTTAAGGCCAGTTTGTGTTTTTCCATTTTGGGCAAAAATTCGAAAATTCAAAATGGCTGCCATTTTTGGGGAGGGGAAAATTTTTTGAAAATTGCAAAGATTACATTCCTTAGATACCCTGTGGGTTGAAAATTTCGACGAAATCGCTCTATCTCGCATGGTTAAGGAGATAGAAGCAAATTTGTGTTTTGCCATTTTTGGCAAAAATTTGAAAATTCAAAATGGCCGCCATTTTAGGGGAGGGGAAAATTTTTTAGAAATTACCAAGAGTACAATGCTCAGATACCCTGTGGGTCGAAAATTTTGACGAAATCACTCTATCTGGCACGGTTAAGGAGATAGAAGCAAATTTGTGTTTTGCCATTTTTGGCAAAAATTCGAAAATTCAAAATGGCCGCCATTTTTGGGGAGGGGAAAATTTTTGGAAAATTGCAAAGATTGCATTCCTTAGATCCCCTGTGGGTCGAAAATTTCGACGAAATCGCTCTATCTCGCACGGTTAAGGAGATAGAAGCAAATTTGTGTTTTGCCATTTTTGGCAAAAATTCGAAAATTCAAAATGGCCGCCATTTTTGGGGAGGGGAAAATTTTTTGAAAATTGCAAATATTACATTCCTTAGATACCCTGTGGGTCGAAAATTTCGATGAAATCGCTCTATCTCGCACGGTTAAGGAGATAGAAGCAAATTTGTGTTTTGCCATTTTTGGCAAAAATTCGAAAATTCAAAATGGCCGCCATTTTTGGGGAGGGGAAAATTTTTGGAAAATTGCAAAGATTGCATTCCTTAGATACCCTGTGGGTCGAAAATTTCGACGAAATCGCTCTATCTCGCACGGTTAAGGAGATAGAAGCAAATTTGTGTTTTGCAATTTTTGGCAAAAATTCGAAAATTCAAAATGGCCGCCATTTTTGGGGAGGGGAAAATTTTTTGAAAATTGCAAAGATTACATTCCTTAGATACCCTGTGGGTCGAAAATTTCGACGAAATCGCTCTATCTCGCACGGTTAAGGAGATAGAAGCAAATTTGTGTTTTGCCATTTTTGGCAAAAATTCGAAAATTCAAAATGGCCGCCATTTTTGGGGAGGGGAAAATATTTTGAAAATTGCAAAGATTGCATTGCTTAGATACCCTGTGCGTCGAAAATTTTGCCGAAATCGCTCTATCTCGCACGGTTAAGGAGATAGAAGCAAATTTGTGTTTTGCCATTTTTGGCAAAAATTCGAAAATTCAAAATGGCCGCCATTTTTGGGGAGGGGAAAATTTTTGGAAAATTGCAAAGATTGCATTCCTTAGATACCCTGTGGGTCGAAAATTTCGACGAAATCGCTCTATCTCGCACGGTTAAGGAGATAGAAGCAAATTTGTGTTTTGCCATTTTTGGCAAAAATTCGAAAATTCAAAATGGCCGCCATTTTTGGGGAGGGGAAAATTTTTTGAAAATTGCAAAGATTGCATTCGTTAGATACCCTGTGGGTCGAAAATTTCGACGAAATCGCTCTATCTCGCACGGTTAAGGAGATAGAAGCAAATTTGTGTTTTGCCATTTTTGGCAAAAATTCGAAAATTCAAAATGGCCGCCATTTTTGGGGAGGGGAAATTTTTTTGAAAATTGCAAATATTACATTCCTTAGATACCCTGTGGGTCGAAAATTTCGACGAAATCGCTCTATCTCGCACGGTTAAGGAGATAGAAGCAAATTTGTGTTTTGCCATTTTTGGCAAAAATTCGAAAATTCAAAATGGCCGCCATTTTTGGGGAGGGGAAAATTTTTTGAAAATTGCAAATATTACATTCCTTAGATACCCTGTGGGTCGAAAATTTCGACGAAATCGCTCTATCTCGCACGGTTAAGGAGATAGAAGCAAATTTGTGTTTTGCCATTTTTGGCAAAAATTCGAAAATTCAAAATGGCCGCCATTTTTGGGGAGGGGAAATTTTTTTGAAAATTGCAAATATTACATTCCTTAGATACCCTGTGGGTCGAAAATTTCGACGAAATCGCTCTATCTCGCACGGTTAAGGAGATAGAAGCAAATTTGTGTTTTGCCATTTTTGGCAAAAATTCGAAAATTCAAAATGGCCGCCATTTTTGGGGAGGGGAAAATTTTTTGAAAATTGCAAATATTACATTCCTTAGATACCCTGTGGGTCGAAAATTTCGACGAAATCGCTCTATCTCGCACGGTTAAGGAGATAGAAGCAAATTTGTGTTTTGCCATTTTTGGCAAAAATTCGAAAATTCAAAATGGCCGCCATTTTTGGGGAGGGGAAAATTTTTTGAATATTGCAAAGAGTACACTCCTCAGATACCCTGCGGGTCGAAAATTTTGCCGAAATCGCTCTATCTCGCACGGTTAAGGAGATAGAAGCAAATTACTCAAAAGTAGTACTGAAAATACACAATGAAGTACCTAAATGGCTATTACTCATGTACTGACAAAGCTATCAGTCCCAAATGCAATACCAAGCGAGCTATGGACATAACAATCTTGTATTCAAAATTGTAGTAAAATATCTTTAATTATTTTGGCTTAAATGCACGGAAACCAATGGGTACTGAAAATAGCAAAAGTATTACTCAGTAAGCAAAAGAGGTACAACAGCCAAAAGCAATCCCAAGCAAGCTACTGACCCAATAAGCCTGCATACCAAATTTGGTGACAATAGCTCTAATACTTTTCCTTTAAATGAGCGGAAACCATGCGTGACGCCGGACATCGGACGCCGGACGCCGGACATCGGACATCGGACAACGGACATCGGACATCGGACGGCGAAAAAAGCAAAAATAATATATCCACCCCCCAGGGGGGTGGACATAAATACAAACTCAGGACAGTGACATTAAGAACTTCATGTTAGAACTGGTCAATGATGTTTTATTGGAGAAGTCGACGATGAGGATGCTAACAGCACAAGAACATGACAAGATGTCAGCGGACAGAAAATAGGAAATAAAGGTTACCCCAGGGATTCTATAAAATATGCCACACAATAAAGCTCTATTGATTTCCTACCAACAAGCTGAAAACTATTGAATGACAATGTATTGAGTTCCTGAAATCAATCCATCTCACAAACCCACTGTGAACTTTCTACATGCTTGTAAAGCCTCAATTAACCTTGTTTCCTCCAACAAGTTCACCTTGATATTTGACATCCTTTTAAATAGTCAGATTAATACCGACAAAGCTACTATTAAAAAAAAATGGCCCACACCCCTGTTTTGTATAATGTAAAAATAAGAAATTCCCCAATGAGAAAATTAGTTCTGTGTTACTTTATTTTCACATAAGGCACATTTCGACTGCAAGCTGATGGTTTTGTGCCAATTTTAGCCTGGTTCTATCTGATATTTCTTACAGAATTTTAAATTATTAAATCTTAACAATTATTATAGTTGCTTAAAAACATAGTCTATTATGATATAACTAATGAAAAATATTGAACTTGTGTATAAAACAACTGGAATCATTGTCTGTGTGGACATTAATATTAAGTGTAATATTGTTGACTAAAGAGTGTGAAACCTGGGGCCGATTTCACTAAAGGACTTAAACTAAGTCCCTTTTGTGGCTAAGTCTTGGACTTAAATCTAAGACTTTGGTCTTAGCTAGAAAAATGGATTTCACAAAGGTGACTTAGCTAAGTCCAGACTTATCATATAACCACAGTGGTTTTCTGTGTCATGTGACCTTTTGTATCTATTCAAAATATAATATTGATGCCACATATTCTTCTTTTAATGTATTTTATCTAAGGATAAGTGCTGTTTTGAAATTGAAAACCTTGTTAGCACATATAAACTTCCCAAACACTACTTTAGTGAGGTGTTCTGCATAATTATAATTTATTTACAGCCATTTCAAATTTTGAAGTGGAGAAAAGTTTATGGCGGCCATATTTAAGTCCTCTTTACAAAATTTAAGCCCACTACCTCCCAGACTTAAAAGTTAAGTCTACTGACTTAGCAATTTCATGGACTTAGCTGCTTTGTGAAATCCGCTAAGTCTAAGACCACAGACTTAGCAGTTTTTTTGACAAAATTTAAGACCAAAGTCTTAGATTTAAGCCTAAATCTGGACTTAAGTCCCTTTGTGAAATCGGCCCCAGGATTATAATAAATAAGTTTTGTTAAAGCTAATGGGAAGTGAAGTTTATCAAAACAAAACGTGGCAGTTCCAATCAAAAAACATATTAAAAACTACAAAAAATTCTTCAAAAATATAAAACAACAATCATTATATTTAATTTCTTCAGATGAGGGCTAATATCAAATATTTGCAGAATATAGTTCATAGTAATACATAATATGGCAATATTGATATACGTCTTTGCACACCGATATTGGTAATCCAGTCACAAAACAATAAATATTGCTAACATCAACAAACGATGTTCCAAATAATGGTGACATTGTTACAAGTAAGTGATGGTAAATTGGTGCTGAAATGTTACATAATTATCATCACTACGTTAAAGGTTGGAGAGGTCACTAGTACACAAACAACAATCTATATAACTTGAATGATTGATATATGCTACCCAACTGAGAAAAAATGGAAGTTATTGACACTCATTATCCATGGTAAGGAGGCCCCATTGTATACAAAAATATGTATATTCTGCTCCGTATATCCCCCTATACAGGTCAAATATGACTCGCATTGGATAATAAAAGTGTATACATCCATTTGAGCTGATGTGATCTGTGGCTTGTTTTTTTAACATTTTTTTGCGTTTAATATATTTCCATATTTTCACAGGATAAAATATATATAATATATATATCTTTTCTTTAAAGACCAAAGAGGGGCCACGGTGGCAGAGTGGTAACACTCTCGCCTCCTACCTCTGAGGCCGGGGTTCGATCCCCGTCAAGGCCCTATGTGGGGAAGCTGGTAGTTGATTGCAGTTGGTCGGCAGTTTACAGTACAGAACCCTAACGAACTATATGTACTGGTTTCCTCTGCCCTTCCAACTACCCGTCGTGATATGACCTGTACTGTGTTGAAAGCGACGTAAAACCCCAAATAAACAACATTTAAAGACCAAAGCTTTCTTATTTGTTATCCAGTTTTAAATATTCTTTCCCTATTGTCTTTAATCGAATGTAAATATTGAAACCAATTAACCTAGAATATATGTCCTATACAGCTTCTGACAGTCTACAGGTGTGGCAAAATGCAGTCACATAATCCACATCCACAATCTGTGTACAAGGAAACACTTCTCCTATAACTGTACCATTTGATTATTTTTATGCATTCCATGTCCACAAATCATACTTTGCATCTGTGACTATACACATATATGCACAACACACATCGTGATCCGGTAACATTAAAGCTTAGGAGACCAGACACATACTTACACTTAAAGTTAAAGGCAGGTCTATTTAAATTAAATTTAACGCAATCTAATCTGATTAAACTGCTGTGCAGGCACTAACAAAATGACACTAACAAACTAACAGAAGAATTTACAAAAACCATAGTCAAGGGACGTTCTGGGATTCAGTAATCCACTGAGTAATGTTTGCATGAATGAGGGAGTATACTAAGTGGGGGGAGCTTGGGTTCTACAGCCAAGTCCTGAGATGTTTCCTTACGGTTTTTACTGAGTTCCAGAAAGTTGGTGCATAATGACTGAAAGCCTTAGGAAAATGTTTCTGGGATTTGTGAACTTTATAGTGAAAACTCAGGACTTTAAGGAACTTAAATGTTGGTCAACTGTATCTGATATTTTTAGATGATGTGTACGGATGTAGTTTTGCACTGAGGTTTACTGGTAGGCCATGTTTTACCATACTGTATATGACCAGGGCTATTTTGAACTGTGCCCTGTATTTTACCAGGAGCCACTGAGTTTTTTAAACGAGAGGTGATATGGCAAATACCGGAGGATTAAGTGGCTACCCTGTAGAGTGAGTTTTGAACATGCTGAAGTCTCCTCAACTAGAAAACTGGCCAAGAGAGGCAAAACAAGGAATTACAACAGTCCAATTAACTACTTATATTGATATTTATTCATTTGGTATTCCAAAGTACCCAATTTTGTAATTTTGGGATCTTAGAATTGGTCCAATTCATATGAAAATTGAACTTTTAAATTATAATATAATACACAACTTTGACTATTTAATAATAAAGCTTGGACTAACACTAGACTAAGTTCTGTTTTCACAAAGTCTATTATATTTAGGAAAAGAATGCATTGATCACACATCAAGACTTGTGTTACTTACCTGAGTGTCCAGACCACACACTTCTAGGGCAGGACTAAGCGGCAGACACACCGTCTTGTGTTCAAAGAATTCCCACATGTTGAACACCTCTCTGTGAAGTACATTCTGAAATGGATAAAAACATATACTTAATGTTTGGAGTTTAAGGTCACCTTAAAGTTGGAGTCATTTCTGAGTTCTGGTTACACCCACCATGATTCCAATTATTACCTAAAAATCACTTCAGTGAATAATAGTCTACCATGGCGGCCATCTTGTTTTTCTTTTTTTGAATAGATCCAAAGACCATACCAAGCTAGACATTGATACAACAGATGCACATACAAAACCTGGTTAGGAAAGCTGAAATGATTTTTCTTTAAATCAGCTCAAACTCTTTTCAAGGGATAAAAACAGTGGCTGCCATCTTGTTTTTCAATATTTATTTTTACACGAGAAAACAATCAATCATTTCAACAACACTGGAAACAGCTAGTGCTTTAGTAATCTTGTAATTATTCAGTCGCTGCAAGAAATAATGGATAAAGCTTTGGTCCTCAGGCCAGATAGGATTTTAGTCTTGATAGAGAGGTAGCAGATTAGATGTCATAGATGTCATCACACACACAAATTGTTAATATAAAATTATATTAGGTATCTCATAAGCAATTTAAATGAAATGTTAATAATCAACATTAATTTAAAGCTGAAACCAGAGAAAGAAGTATTCTGAATGGCAATCCCATTTAACCTATTAACAAAATGACTAACAAAAGGCTGTGATGAGGTTACTGAGGCATGATGTAAATTAAATGGGCAAATCTCCAGTACGCTTGCATCCAATAGATCAAAGCTTATCTTCACACACTGCGATCCACTCCAGTATATTGTTTACCCTTTTAGGGGTGCTTTTGATTTACATATTAACCTTTAAATTCAATGTTCTATTCATACATGACATTTTCACTGCTCTCCCAGTTAAGCCTAGTATTATCAAGTGTGGCTGTCACTTCTGTGGTTCTGGGTTCAAATGAGGCTGAATTGCATAATGTTAGTTGTTGGACAGTGTTTAAAAAATTGCATCAGAGATGCCTTGTACCCCAAAGCCTCTGGAAATAGTTTTGAACACCATGAGATAAAGAAGTAGTGAAACTGTACAAAGATCTGGACACTTTCAGAGCAGTGTCAGTTATATAAAGCTCCAAACAATGTTAAGTAGAGAAAAAACCATTTAAGAGAAAAGAAAATCAATCAGTAAACTAAATATTATGAAGCTGTAAAGTTTATATATTGGAAAATAGCTGTCAATGGAAATAGCACGATTATGTAAATGTGCATAATAATAATCAGTTGCAGCAATCCATATATTTTTGTCATAAAAGAAAGATATCTCAAATATTGCAGGTTATACCATGATGAACACCTACATCCCCTAACCTGAATGTCCTACTGAGGGTAAACCTTTTTACATCTTACAGAATCCAACAAATTAAGCCCAGACAAAATTTTCAAACTCATGGTCATAAGACTAGGTCAAAGGTCAAATCAAGATTACACCATGACATTGCACAATTACAACCCCAAACCAATGTCCCTACCAAGTAGGAATTTCTTACACCTTAGAGTTTCTGAGAAAGTATGGCCTGGACAAGATTTTATAGGTCACGGTCACTATGGCAAAGGTCCAAGGTCAAATCAATGTCACACCATACACACCTACAACCGCTAACCAATGTCCCTACCAAATATCATCTTCCTACACCTTATGGTTTCTGAGATATTGCCCAGACAAGATTTACAAACTCAAGGTCACTATGGCAAGGTCAAAGGTCAAATCAAGGTGACACCATGACGTTGCACACTTACACCCTCTAACCAATGTCCCTACCAAGTATCAACTTCCTACACCTTAAGATTTCTGAGATATAGCCTGGACAAGATTTTATAGGTCACAGTCACTACTGCAAGGTGAAAGGTCAAATCAAGGTCACACCATGATTTGAACACCTACAACCCTTAACTAATGTCCCTACCTAGTTTCAACTTCCTACACCTTACGGTTGCCGAGATATAGTCTGGACAAGATTTTCAAATTCAAGGTCGCTGTGCCAAGGTCAAGGGTCAAATCAAGGTCACACCATGACGTTGCACATATACAACCCCTAACCAATGTTGCTACCAATTATCAACTTCCTACACCTTACACTGTTTCTGAGATACTGTCTGGACAAGCTCCCCCCCCCCCCCCCCCTTCCTTAAGGGCAGTGGGGAAAAAAAGTGGTTTTGAGAAAAATCTCTTTAAACAAAAATTAACCCAAAATTTAAATTCTGGACAAGGATTTCTATGCCACTTGTGTAGAGTGAAAGGTCAAAAGCCGGCTCAAAATTGGTCTATTCTCTTACCATTTTAAAGATATTTTCAAATTCTGAAATTCTAAAAATCAACTCAAAACTAAAGTTTTGCAGCATGATTCCCAACAATCTCTCTCACTTAGCAAAATTTTTAATGCATTTCACAAGAAGTACTTTTGTAGAGCATTGGTTGGACGCTTAATCTTAGAAACACATAAAAACACCCCAACTTAGAATTATTATTTTTAATTTGCTACATGAATAACCCACTTTGTCAAAAAAAAATGCATCCATCAAGGGTGGTTAGCACAGAAAATCCCATAATCATTACGCTGACATCAAGGACAAGTAGTCCTATGGCATTCAATCATTCATAAAACCAGTTCAAAATAATCCCTTTAGTTCTATTTAGAAAAATCTGAATTAATCTAATAACTGTTACCTTGACAACAGGGCCTTCTATTCAGCAATTTCTATAAGTGACTGTTTAAATTTCCAATTTTCAAAATGCCAATGAATACCATACTGTCTGGACTCTGTGTAACTAGAATCTCTAGTATCTATATGACTTGGATCAGTTGGGGCTTTGTCTACAAATTGCTAATTTGTACATATAAATATTCTATAATACAAACATGTCAAGATAAACAAAATTCTCACCAAAGTATTTCAACAAGAAATGGGGAGAGTGGAAAGGTTTATAAAATTACTGACTAAAATTGCTCTGTTTCTATTAAAAAAACAAAAACAAAAAATAACTATATATTAAAAGAAAAGGGGAAAATTAAAACTGGACCTATGCATCGGAGAACCGACGCAAATTTGTATCCACCGAAAAAACAACTCACCAAAGCCAGAGAACCATTGTTTGACCTTGAAGGAGGGGCCCAAGGTCAAATCTGAAAACAACAGAAGATTCCCAGCCCATGACCTCCTACAAGTTGGTTTCATATTGCAAACCTCTAGGACCAATAATAAGCCAGTTATCAGCACTTTTAAGTTTGACTATTGTCGTTTGACCTTGAAGGAGGGGCCCAAGGTCAAATCTGACCACAACGAATGATTCCTAGCCCATGATTTCCTATAGGTTGGTTTCACATTACAAACCTCTAGGGCCAATAATAAGCGAGTTACAACCAGTTTGAAGTTTGGGTATCCTCATTTGACCTTGGAGGAGGGGCCCAAGGTCAAATCTGACCACATCAAAAGATTCCTAGCCCATGATTTCCTATAGGTTGGTGCTTCACTTTGTAAACCTCTAGGAGCAATAATAAGCAAGTTATAAGCACTTTTAGGCTTGTATATCCTCATCTGACCTTGAAGGAGACGCCCACGGTCAAATCCGACCACACTAAAATATTCCAGGCCCATGATTTCCTGTATAACGAATAATAAGCGAGTTATAAGCACTTTTTAAGTTTGGCTATCCTCGTTTGACCTTGAAGGGGGGCCCAAATAAGCGAGTTACAAGCACTTTTAAGTTTGGCTATCCTCATTTGACCTTGAAGGAGGGATACAAGGTCAAATCTGACCATACCATAAGATTCCCAGCCTATGATTTCCATAGGTTGGTTTACCATCCCCAAGCTGTGAGACCAATAATAAGCGAGTTATAAGCACTTTTAAGTTTGGCTATCCTCGTTTGACCTTGAACTAGTGGTCCAAAGTCAAATCCGACCACAGCAAAAGATTCCCAGCCCATGATTTCCTATAGGTTGGTTTACCATCCCAAACCTCTAGGACCAATAAGTAGCAAGTTATAAGCACTTTTAAGTCTGGCTATCCTCGTTTGACCTTGAACGAGGGGTCCAAGGTCAAATCTGACCACACCAGAAGATTCCCAGCCCATGATTTCCTATAGGTTGGTTTGCCATCCCAAACCTCTAGGATCGATAATAAGTGAGTTATAAGCACTTTTAACTTTGGCTATCCTCGTTTGACCTTACAGGTGGGGTCCAAGGTCAAATCCGTCCACAACAGAAGATTCCGAGCCAATGATTTCCAACTTGTTGGTTTACCATCCCAAATCTCTAGGAGCGATAATAAGTGAGTTATAAGCACTTTTAACTTTGGCTATCCTCATTTGACCTTGAAAGAGGGGCCCAAGGTCAAATCTGACCACACAAAAAGATTCCCAGCCCATGAACTTCTATAGGTTGGTTTACCATCCCAAACCTCTAGGAGCAATAATAAGCGAGTTATAAGCAGTTTGAACTTTGTCCATCCTCATTTGACCTTGAAGGAGGGGTCCAAGGTCAAATCCGGCCACAGCAATAGATTCCCAGCCCATGATTTCCTATAGCTTGGTTTACCATTCCACACCTCTAGGACCAATAATAAGCGAGTTATAAGCACTTTTAAGTTTGACTGTCCTCGATTGACCTTGAAGGAGGGGTCCAAGGTCAAATCTGACAACAACAAAAGATTCCCAGCCCATGATTTCCTATATGTTGGTTTACCATCCCGAACCTCTAGGGCCAATAATAAGCGAGTTATAACCAGTTTGAAGTCTGGCTATCCTCGTTTGGCCTTGAAGGAGGGGCCCAAGGTCAAATCCAATCACACCAAATGATTCCCAGCCCATGATTCCCTATAGGTTGGTTTACCATCCCGAACCTCTAGGATCAATAATAAGCGAGTTTTAAGCACTTTAAACTTTGGCTATCCTCAACTGACCTTGAACGAGGGGTCCAAGGTCAAATCCGACCACACCGAATGATTCCCAGTCCATAATTTCCTATAGGTTGGTTTACCATCCCAAACCTCTAGGACCAATAATAAGCGAGTTATAAGCACTTTTAAGTTTGGCTATCCTCGTTTGACCTTGAAGGAGGGGTCCAAGGTCAAACACGACCACACCAAAAGATTCGCAGCACATGATTTCCTATATGTTGGTTTACCATCCCAAACCTCTAGGACCAGTAACAAGCGAGTTATATGCATTTTTAAGTTTGGCTATCCTCGTTTCAACTTGAAGGAAGGGTCCAAGGTCAAATCTAGTGGTGGGACCGTTTGCAGAAATCAAAACCGGTTACCGGGGCTTTGAAACGAACGAAATACGGTATTTCGTATGCCTTATAATGTGCAGTAAAATTATCTGCACAGCACACATGAGGCAGAACTCTAAACTGGAAATGGTTTTCGCGAGATATTATTAAGTATGTAAGCATGATTTTTGCTCAATAAAATGTAAAAATATTTTTTATAATATGTATATTTTTGTCGTTTTGAAGAAGTATCAGCCATTAGGTGGTCTAAAATGATGACGTTTTTCAACTACCGGTTCCCAAATATTCTTTGCGAATTTCGTTATTTTTGCCAGAAACGAACAAAAAACCAGTTACCGGTTAACCGTTACCACCACTAGTCAAATCTGACCATAGCAATAGATTTTACGATCCCAAACCTCTAGAACCAATAATAACAGAGTTATAAGCACTTTTAAGTTTGGCTAATAATGCTCGTTTGACCTTGAAGGAGGGTCCAAGGTTAAATCCGACCAGACCAAAAGATTGCCAGCCAATGATTTCCTATACGTTGGTTTACAATCCCAAACCTGTAGGACCAATAATAAGCGAGTTATAAGCACTTATAAGTTTGACTATCCTTGTTTGACCTTGAAGGAGGGGTCCAAGGTCAAATCTGACCACACCAAAAGATTGCCAGCCCATGATTTCCTACAGGTTGGTTTACCATCCCAAACCTCTAGGACCAATAATAAGGGAGATATATGCACTTTTCATGACTGACAAAGAAACACCTGTGGCGGCCATCTTGTTTTTCAAAATGAGGCCAAAAATATTCACAGTCAAGATTTTATATTGAGGAACATATCCTGCAAATTTGAGATCTCTACCTATAATACCCTTTGCTCTAGAGGGCCACCAAAAGTCCTTGTTTAAAGTCAAAAAAACACCTGTGGTGGCCATCTCGTTTTTCAAAATGAGGCCAAATATATTGTCAGGCAAGATTTTATGGTTATGAATATATCCTGCAAATTTGAGAAGGCTAGCTATAATATTTTCTTCGTTAGAGCGGTAACAGTGAAATCTCTCTATACACTGCGGCGGCGGCGGCATAGGCATAACGAAGTCAAATCGGATGCTATCCAGTGGATACAAATATATCTATTTGTTTTGAAGCTTTTGCTATAAGTTGAATATGCGAAGTATAAAACTGTACTTTGACATATAATAGTTGTTACATGCATCACTCATAATCTGGCCATGGGAATTTTTATAAGGATTTTTTACCAGATTATTTACCACTCATAAGTAATATCGGATGTGTTGGCCTTTGGCAGAAGTTTCAGCTCTCTGAGTTCTGTTATTTTTCACAGAAATCAAAGTCTCAAACTGCAAGGAATTTGGGGGAATAAACAAAAACAATTGTAACATTTATTTTATTATTTTACATTTTTGTAATTCTTTATCCATCAGAAGCAGTATTTGACCTGAAAATCTGGCGACACTAAGACTATTTCATAATATTTTTATATGTACTGGTGCACCTTAATAATATGAATCCATAATTTAAGACTTAATTGAAAATAAGTATCTTTTTTCCTGACATATTTTTAAGATGCCATCAAACTACCCGTGCTCAGGATTTTTTTTTTAATAAAAAATCCATGCAGAGATGGACCTGGAGTAATCTGAAGCTAAAAATTCAACTTTTTATATTCACTGGCATCATATACCCTTTAAACAACACCTTTTTCATGGAAATTTACCCTTCAACTGAACAGGTTTTAACAACCAAAAAAAATGGCATTTAAGATTGCTTTTTGATATTTACTGCAGGAAATCCTGGCCTGCAAACCTTTTGAAGGCGTCAGACTTGACATTTGACCCATTTTGATTTCATTATAAGGACCTGCTTGCCATTTTCCACTGACATGTTCGAGACAATAACTGGCTTAGTTAGTTCTGACCACGTGGCTCGGCACACTCAGAGGGTCCCCCCTCCATTACATAACCAATACATTCCTACTGGCTGCAGATGATTAAACTAGCACCTTTTTACTAAAACATTGTGTTAACTAGAAAGCACCCCAAAATGGCAGCCCATGTTGTAATTTCAAGCAAAAACTACATTTTTATTATTTTTAGAATAACCTGACAGCCCACCAAATTAATTGAAAAAAATTGGACAGCAGAAAATTTGGACATTCAATCAATTCTTCCTTTTGTTAGACTCTACCAATATGAAAACTTATACTGAGACAGGTTCATAAGTGAACACAGAAACACAAACCATGAACACCCCCCCCCCCCCCCCCCCCCCCAAACATCACCTTCCTGTTGAAGGTAACTATTTCTGTATATATGTTGGCCCGATGAGAACACAATAGCACAGTACTTGCTTTAGCGGCTACTCCTGGCTTAATGTTATAATACAGTCCCTGGTACATTTGACAGTTAAGATGGCAAGCCAGGATTTGGCAACTTACATTCAAAATTTTAGATATTAAGCTTTTATAATCCGCACACAACATATTTGACCGAGATACAAGTAAATACCAAATAAATAATATATTTTTGTCTGCTGTGGCATTTCTTATCATGGATAATTAACATTGCAATTTTTGTGCTGATGTTTTATAAATATTTCATTAATAATCTTGTGTGGTTATCTTTTTGTCTGCAAACGTCACTTGAAAACTTATTATACATCCAATTAGCGTTATATTTTCACACTGGGTTGAGTCTAACAATGAATCTATCCTACAAAAAGATAATCTAGATTGATGATGTATTTAATTTAGTGACTCTATTTTAGGTGACATGCCTTTCCTTCCTGACACCAAATGAATTACTCTTTATAATTAGAGAACCTGCAAACAGCACTTCATCGAAATTGTAACACAAAAACACATTGTAACTCAACACAAGATCATGGTGGAGAGTAACACTGTAAAGACATTTTAAAGTGAAATACAGAAGGGCTGGTATGTCTGATAATTATGACACGACGCTACACACAAAACTTGTGTAATGTAGCAAGAACCAGATACAGGCTTCAAAAACTTTGCTTGTAACTAATCTCTAACATCTGCATATACCTATATACTGATTTTATAAGTCTTAGACCGTGCATTTGTTGATCAACTTCACTAATAATAAGAATTTATTTGTTATAGAAAGAACTGTAACTATAACAATTTTTCTTTTAAATTTGTAAATTTACTTTACATATCCTTTTATTATAATTAGGCTTACGGCAATCCTCTTTTTAGGTCACAAAATAGCCAAAGTTCGTGTCATTTTCTTTTAACAGTCTCAGAAAGTACCCATTTTAGGTAAATTTAAGAGAACATTTGCAAAACTGCTTATTATTATATAAAAAAAATATATATTCTTTAGAAAATTTTATAGTCAAAATATTCATTACTCTATTTTTTAATGGGTACAGTAGTAATTTTTACAGATCCAGCCATATTCCCTGTGTAACCACCCAAGTAGTGCCGTGGGACATAAGAGTCGATTGGATGATATAAACTAGGCTAAGCTTGAGTTTTATGTCCTTTGCGTCCTACTTAATACATTTATCAACAAACCGTGCACTATGTCTATCAACAAATTTAAGACAATTCTGTTAGATATGTTTCCATTTGTGTTGGAGATTTTACATCCATTCTGATTAAATTTGGATGACTTACTCACACACAACAGCTGGCAGTGGTGACTATATTAATTTATAGATATTTGGTTTTTAGAAAGAAAAGGAACTAGTACCTTCACTAAGCACTGTATAAACCATTTAGTTTTGTATTAATTTTTAGTGACTTAAAGCAACAGATTTTCTGTAACAAGAGTTAATATTTCAAATAATCTACAGTGCCTTTGCTGGGATTAAATTGTGGGACAATTTCTTGTACCGACACAGAAATAATCACGAGCCAGATGTCTGTTAAATATCCAGTGGGTTATCGGGGAAATTTCCAGAAGTCCATACATGAGAATATTACACCTTTGCCAGTGTATTAGAAACCACTCCACGTTTAACACTGGCAGCTTACATGGAGCAGAATTAAATGTGTTTTCCCCTCTACAGAATATCAAACTATGGCCCAACAGCTACTGCAGTGTGTTAAATTGGGGAAGAATTTTTAGAAAAATAACTGATAACCAATGGCTGGCTGTTGAATGGGACGTAAAACCCCAACTTTGACCTTTGATAACCAATGATTGAAAGTCACATATATATAACTCGAAATACAATTTTTCTTTGAAGAAACTTTTTTTTTGAAAAAAATCTAGCTACTATTTGCTGAATTGTGGTATTTTATAACTCTATGGAATTAAACACCTGCTCACTGAAAAATGGTAACAAATACAGCGATTTTGATGTTATGTAAGACACAAGGGATTTTTCAAGCTGTCTGCGACAATATTAAACTTTTAGTTCATATGTCTCCATTTCTAAAAACTGACCTTTTGATATGGTTTAATGCCTTACTGGAATCAAAGCAGGGTGTTTACAGTTAGGGTCATATCTGGAGAGGTCCCCTGAGTGAATCCCACAGACTGCCATGAGCTAGGTATCAAACCCAGGACTATTGAGACAATCCGAGAACTTTCACTAATGTGTCTCTCTGGGGATATCCAACAGCCCCTTTACTCTTTTTAAAAAAAAAAAATTTAAAAAAGTTCCATAAAACATAAGAAACTGTGAATCCCAAACACAATCCAGGACCTCAGCTGCCTCAGGTGATTTAAGCAAGTTTGGCATCCGATCACTGGCTGTCACCTCTGTGTGGGTTCCAATAAGTGCTGTGGGTGTGTCCCAATATGACCCTGGCTGTTGAAACAGGGCTTAAAACCCCCATGGTAAGCTTGTAGCTTATAAAAGCTACATTAAAGTTATCAAAATTTTCAATTTTTACTCAAACATACTCCAAACTAGGTTTTTGTGTTTTAAAATGTCCTAACCTAATGCATCCAAATCAGGAAATCTACAAAGTTAATACAGAAACTGAATATTCTCATAATAAACTGAGTTTCTATTCATAACGGAGCTCCACCTCAGGCTTTTAAGGTAATGACATTTTTTACTGCTGAATGAATTTCTCTTGATGGACAAATAATGTAAGACATTATAACATATTATTTCCTGGCGCCACCTTATAAATCTCTGAAATTAATAAAAATACCTGTAACAGCATTCAATAAAAAAATAGCATCAGAGATGCCCATACCCCACAGCCTAGGGAAATATTTTTAACACCATGAGATATAGAAGTACTGTACCAGTACAAACTTCAGGATACTTTCAGAGCACTGTCAGTTATATAAAGGTCCAAACAATGTTTAAATAGAGAAAACAATGTCTAAGAGAAAGATAATGCATGTAAAGATGTAAATATTAAAACAAGATAATTTTCAGTAACAAGATGACAGCATTAATCAGTAAACGAAACATTACAACACTTTTTACCTACATCTGCATGGGTGAATTATGGTTTAGATGTTTTGAATATTACCATGCATACAGAAATGGTAATACATTCAATAAATGCTTATGTGTGGTGTTGGAGCAAAGTCTGTGTCTCACTTGATGAAATTCCATCTGTTAAAATGGGAAACTGTAAAAGTAAAATTCTTAATGAATTTTAATATGACTTTAACAGTGCTTAATCTGCATCAAAAGACAGACCCAAAGGTGCCACAAGATTTTAAAGTTCAAGGTCACTACGACAAGGTCAAAGGCCAAATCAACGTCACACCATGACGTTGCACACCTACATCCCCTAACCAATGTCCCTACCAAGTATCAACTTCCTATACCTTACGGTTTCTGAGATATATAGCCCGGACAAGATTTTATAGGTCAAGGTCACTACAGCAAGGTTCACGATCCCGCATCATTGGTTAAGGGTGTAGGTGTGCAACGTCATGGTCTGACCTTGATTTGACCTTTGACCTTGCCGTAGTGACCTTGACCTATAAAATCTTGTCTGGGCGATATCTTGGAAACCGTAAGGTGTAGGAAGTTGATGCTTGGTAGGGACATTGGTTAGGGGTTGTAGGTGTGCAGCATCATGGTGAGACCTTGATTTGACCTTTGACCTCGTCGTAGTCACTTTAACCGGATGGGCGGGTGGGCGGTTGGCGGGCGGCGAGAAAAAGTTTGTCCGGGCTGTATTTCAGAAACCATTGTCCTACCCCTCAAAAAAGTCACCGGCCAAATGTCCACCGGCCAGTTGTCCACTGGCTAATTGTCCGCCGGCCATTTTTTGCCTGTGCACCATTGCAAAATGTGTATGCCAAAATGTGCGTCTCTGTTATGACTTTTCCAAAAAAAAATAATAATAATGGCATGCTTTTCAGATTGGTCCAAACTGGAATACCAAAATGAAAAACTGTCTACAAGGAACATAAATAATACAGTAATTAAAAGTGCAGATGTGATTATCATTTATTTCTGAAAAGCTTAACACAATGAGCATTCTCTTTGGTGCTTGACCTCTTTTCTGTCCCTGGATACTGAAATATGTTGACTATCTTGGTACTCTTCCACCTTAGAGTCCCCCTTTATTAAGGGGATTAGTTACGCACTATAAAAGTCCAATTGGAATTTAGTATGAGGCACAATATAAAGCTATCTTTCATGTCATCACTGGCCCTAATAGTGTTGTAACTATTGTGAAAACATAAGTTTTTTAAGATTTTCATATTGCGAGTTAAGGAGTGTCTGAAGTAGTTAAATACATTGTAACAGTGAGTTTCTTCTGGGGGTGAGGGGGGTGTTTGGGTGGAGGGTTGGGGGCTTCGTCTACAACAGATTTTGGCATGCCATTATTAAAGACAGGTTCTCACAATTCAATGCCTCAGTGCGAAGTGTTCAAAGCCTTTAAAAAGAACTTGCTTATGTCTGGTTCACACTTCTCTGATCTACCACCGCTGATGTGATTCTTAAGGCCCTGTATACAGATCCATATAATAGTATAGTTGGAACCATTATGAGAAACCTCAAAGTCAATATAAACCACACACATCACATTAGTGTAGATTAATTCTCAGCTAATTTTTAAACAAAATTGCGAATTTCGGACATTTTCTTCAAGTTTAATTTTTAAACTTCTACAGTAAATAAATATTTACCAAGACATTGTTAAAACTGCATATTCATATGCTACTTTTTTTTTTCTACGGATTGACATGGAAAGGGTTTGCGGATTAAAAAACAGTCAAAAGGACATCTGCTAACCTGTCCTTGGGTCACCGTAGCACTCCGTAGTAGTTCCGTAGTGGATCCGTGGCAGATCCGTAAATCTTTTAGATAATCCACCCTCATCCCTGTCAGTTTCCATATATGGAACCGTGATCTATATCCGTGGGGATCTGTGAAAGTGTAACTGGCCCCTTACAGTAATAGCAAACCGACCCCTTGCACTGAGCTGCTATAACAAGATGTGAAAGTGGCATCTTTTAGTCATTCCTGGGAGCTCTACTGAACAGACACTACTAGATAAGACTTGTAGAGTTTAATCTGATATTCTGACAAACTGAAATCTGATACACTAACCAATCTATAATATGTCTTTTTGCATCATATAGCATTATTAAAAGCAATAAGGAGAAATTATAAACGGATTATATGTTAAACTGTGTTACAAGAAAGAATAGTTGTAAAAATGAGTGGAAATATTGGAAATAAACATCTAACAAGTATTATTAGAAATGATATGCAAAAGGAAAGGTCATTAAATAATGCTATAAAACTGGATAAATGTAAAAAGAAATTATAATTAATTATTATTATTATTTATGGGATACACTGCATCTTCTACATAACAAACTCCAAGAGATTTATGAATATTTAATTCCAGTATGGATAATTTTCAAGCCAGTCTTAAGAGTGAATCACAGAATAAAAGAAAGCATATCTGATCACTGACATTTTGGTCACATAAGACTGTGCACAGGATTAAATGGTTTTTTGTCAATTCATCTGGCACATGGTTGTAAATGTTAACAAAAGTAACTGAAGAAATAATACACTGAAAATGACATTAATAAAAGGAGCACAGAAGTCGTTTAAAAAGTAAACATACATAATCCAAACTATCAATTTTTCACAACAAGCAAAATACCGTGCTGTCAAGATATTAAATCCAGGATAATGGAGCAATAAAAATGATCTTGAAGCAAATATACTTTTCTTGTATCTTTTCATACAATCCATTTATTTCCGGCTGTTTCTTTAAATCCTATGTGTGTAGTTTATAAAGAAATGACACCACTTGCACTGGACCATTAAACTTGAACCAAAAACATGTTACATTTGTGTCATTGATGGGACTGACACTATGTCAAGTCACTGTGATAGTCAGACTGGAATGATTCTTCGAGTTAATCTGGACATAAATGATCAATTTCACTGGTCAAAGGCCTGTACTTACAATTTGATATTTGCTTCTTTTAATTAAAACTTAAAAGTGATTATTACTTAATGGAGTTCTACTGTAGTTTGACTGTATACATTTTATAAATATATCTATACATATATACAAGTATTCTAGAGCTGATCCGTGATTTTTTACAAATAAACCTATGAAATGTCAATGAAGAACCATAATAAAAAGAAAGTGAAAGTAATTTCTCAAATATAGGATTGACTGAAATCTTTTAAAATGAATTTAAACCACAGACTGGGAAGAAAGACAAAATATGTATATTGGATGAATTTTACTGGACGATTTAAATTTTTAAAAATTTGAATCCTCCAATCTGATTGGCTACCAGTTGAGAGCTAATTGTGAAGGATGTTATTAGCACTATCAGATACCAGTTGGATAAGGTGCTTTCACACAGCCCCGATTTGCCTTATACTCTTATTATTCCATGAACTTAGTCTTGTGCTGGGCAATGCCGTGCCCACAGAAAGGTGCAGTGATCGCTATGTACACTACGCCATCACCCGGTGTAACCAGCATCTTGCTGACATCAGCTCAATGATCCTCCGAGAGGACAGTGATAATTTCACAGATGTTTGTAGGTAGGAGTAACTTATTTTTTAAAATATAATATGGCATGGAGGACAAGATAAAAGATCAAGGCCATAATCACCAGCACTCTTGTTTTATTAACACTTTCATTTTTAGAATTTTCTAGAAAAACCAAAATTTTCTCAAAAAATCTTGTAAATTTTGCCGAATTCCTGCTGTATATGCCGTAATTTTTAGACAGCAGTAATAATTCAATTGCTTAAAGCATAAAGATATTGCTCATGGGAAATACCACAAATTCCTAATAACAGGGGCCAAATTCAATTGTAAAAGCTATAATAAATGCCTGATATCAATAGTACAATAACATGACGTTGTAGGGCATTATAGGTTTTTAGCAGCATTACTCCCAAGGACTGTTCCTATTATTATAAGATGAATGCCATTATTATTTGAACATAATGACCATAAACAAAACGTTTCGATTTAGAAGACTCTCCAATCAAGGAGACTTGAGTATGTATTTATAATTAAACTGTCACCTTTCTGTCCACCTTTCAATAAGAGACCGTACCTTTTTTATTGAATTAGAATTTTATAAAGGAGCCATCCTAATCAACATGTACATTATGGTGACATCACATACACTTGTTTCCTACAAACATCATCATGACAATTGAATGACATAGTTAAAAAGGGTCATATAACAATAAAAAATTGTACATTTTCCATGAATATGTTCCACTTTTTTTATAAATATTTCTAAAATGGTTTAATATACAAACATATTTTATACATCACAGGAAAGATGTTTTTTTAAATCAAAATCCATGCAGAAATAAAGGAGATATTGTAAACTGAATATTTAAAGTAAGAGTTAAATACTTGTAAATAAATACTTGATGATGTCAGTGGGGGAGCTGTTAATAGTTTTGAATATTTGAATCCTGAAATTCAGATCTAATAATAGTCATCTAATAGCTTTTGCACCTTAGAGTCCTCTTCATATGGGGAGATTAAGCGCTATAAAAGTCCAATTAGTATTACAATTAGAATAGTTCAGCTCTCTCAATGGCAGTCCGACCCTCAGTCAAGCGAATATTAATATTCTGTTTTAGCATACATCTAAAGTACTGTCAACGTGCTGATATTGCATGCCTATCTACTTGTTTTACTTGAGTGGGTTTTGAACATTATGATGAAGAAAATATTCCACATGCTTAATTTGGCACGAAACAAAATATTAAAATATAATCATTTCCAGGATATATCAATACCATATAAGGGAGTTTAAGTGATGACAGACATAAATTGTTTTTCGGGAATCCTTATATGTAAATTTTGAGGGTTTTCTGCCAGGTTGGGAGCTGGTTACATTTAGAACTTAACCCTTTCGCTACCATCTATGACGTCAAGCAGTCGACACTAATGTGTATTACAAGGTACCATGTCTGTCGACACACCTGTCGGGCGGCAATAATATTGATTTCTTCTTTCCCTTCAGTGTACTGCAATAAGTTTTCTTTGGTGTATCAGTATTAAAACGATTGCTTAAGTAAAATATATATAAGTTCTACTTTATTTTCACATTATTTCAACATTTTCACCTATTTTAACTGGTTTATGTATATATTGCCATATTTACCGCATATAGCTGCACATTGTTTACTCGTGGTTATTTTTATTTGGGGAATTCCCACGAATTTTCCCATTCAACTTTTATCAATTCCTAATGAAATATGCCGAAAAATGCCGCAAATAAAGTGTATAAGGTAGTGAGTTATTATTTTACTTCATTGGCGTTTCTGACGTGATATGACGTCACATGGCTACAGTCCCATGGAATAATGTTCCTTCAGTAGCGAAAGGGTTAATAATATATTATTATATTTTAATAAAAAGCACTGTAAAAGTTAGACTGATTTGTTTTTGGTGACTAATGTGACAGGCTGTCTTTAACAGCTCTTTGCGCCTGCATCAGTGCATATACCGGGTATACTAATAAATTAATCATAGTAATCTATATGATTAAATAAAACAAGCACATATATGGCTTTGTGGATATCGGGTGTCCATGTGCTTAATCTCTGAACTGGCGGACTCCAAGGCACACTATCCAAAATTGTAATGCACAAATCAGTAAGTCCTAAAACATAATCGGGTTGTCACTTAGGGGACCAACTTATGCCATGAGACAGTAGAAATATCATTTAACTTATCTATGATACTTTATATCATTTGTTTTTAAATGCCTCTAATTGAATGTTATTCTTCTCTATAATTTACAGGTGTTTCACAGAATACGTCCAGTGTATTGAACCCAATGTCCATGGCTGTAGATCAATGCTTCTCAAACCATATCGTACCAACTGTGACATTTATACCCAGCAGCCATATTGGTGTGCTGTTCCAGACACCTCACATCTACCCTCTACAAAACTGGACATATCCCACTACGAGTCTCCAAAACCTGTTTTGGACGGGTCGCAGTTCCCCAAAATAAAATGGCCTTCAGAGGATGAAATACTCAGAAGAGACTTTAAAGGTTTCTACAACAGAGGCGATAATTTACGACAAAAGACTAACATTGTTGTGTTAATACCTGTGATACTTTTGTGCTTAAACTTGCTCCACATATTATAACAGGGTATAGTTCAGACTTAGTAGTCAGACTACAGAATACAGCAGTTAAATACCAAAATGGTATGAGAGTAACACCAAATCTTCATGCTCATATCACATTATCACAATTACAACAAAAGAATGAGTTCATGTTTAGTGTGGCAGAGAATTTATTGAGAAAAATGTTTATTTTGTTCCATTTTGACTGGATATTAAAATCAGTAGTAAAAACAGTTAAAACCTTTCCACAAAAACATGTACATAAATTTCATAGTTGTCACAGTTATCAGCAAGTTTTCTGTTTTCTAAACGTTCGCATTGGATATACAATATTTACCTATAAGATAGAATATTTTGTGTTATTATCTATAAACAATTTAGACAGTGCAATCATGTGATCCAAATGCCTGTTCTGCCTCACAATGAATACAACTGAGGATGGCTTTACATAAAGTCTCTGACAGTGCGATTTCAGTGACACACAATCATACGAGACAGTAATTTGCCACCGTCCCTGCACCCATCTGCAATGGTTGTGCATCAACCTGACTAAGACTGGTGATTGCCATTGCTAGATGATATTATTAAAACAGTGAACAAATTCAATTCAAGGTGTTGAATTTGCTGCATACCCAACACAGCTTCATCACCGCTGACAGAAATTGTTTGGCAAACAGTGTTGCAATGATTCATTTCAGATTCAACCGTGCAGATGGAAGATGTATTGTGTGCAGCTTACATAAAACAATCTTTGTGAGATTATTTACTTAATGCAGCAAAATGGATTGTGTACTGTCAGTATATATGTGTACATTGTGGTGTAAGAAAAGAATTTTTCATGTGTACATTCTGTAAATTCATAGTAACAAAAATATCAATAAATGTCAAAATAAGTTAGCACCAACTGTACATCAGATAATTGTAAAACCTACTTTTAGCTTTGATATAGCACTATTACCTACAGCAATTTAATTAACACTAGTCAATGGATATTCCAGGTTTGTCTGGACGTGGTTGGAAGTATTTGGCCAGATTCTTGTCTTGTTTTACTAATTTATAAAAATATTCTAGGTTTGCCTACGTTATCCCACAATTGGGGAAACTCCACTGGCTCCCAATAAAACACTCAAGTACTACAATGTAATTATTTACACTTATGAAACTTAATGGATACTACTAAAACACAAAACAAGCAAGCCACAAATGAGCCCAGATGAGCTAATCATTTTTAGCTTGTATGTATATCCTTATTGCAAGAATTACCGGTATCTTTGAAAATAGAGCTTCTGAGCAAATGAAAAAAGCTTAAGAATTAGAAAAAAATTCTGAGGATATAAAATTTTTCAAATTGGAATTTTTGTATGGAAATTTTTTTTACAAAATAAATTAAATAAAAGCTTTATGTTTGTTAAAAACTTAAATATTAATGTTATCTATTACTATAACAGACTATACATCTATTCAGTTTAACATTAACACATTTCAGAAGTATAATTCTTACTTATAAAAGTTTTTTTTTCTCATTCTGGAAACATTTCTTCAAAACTCGTTATTTCCCTAGGAATTTTTGAGACTAAGGATATGTTGTGGGTCTATGGCTTGGCTATGTTAATGGTCTAACTCTTACTGAACAAGCTGTTGGATTGTTGTGCCTTAAATTCTGTGAAATGGTGGAGATTAAGCACTACAAAACTCCATATTAGACTACATTCTAGGAATAAGTATGTTATTGCATAAATTGGCATTATGAATCTTGTAGTAATTACAGGACAAAATAAAAACAATTATAGTAACATGTGCAGTATCTTTTATGGCACAGTAATTGTAGTAAAATTTGAGGAAATTCCTGTAATAATAAAGAAGAAGGAAACTGTAATTACTACAAATAAGTACTTCAAATGACGGTCTCCTATTCATAATGCACACATATATGCTGTGTCCTATGTCAATACAATAACAGCCTCAGTAAATATATTTCAGTGCAACACAGTTACAAACTCTATCAGTACAATGGACTTTCACTTTGGGAAATAATAGTTTCTGAGGATATCATGTCCAGCTGTGGTCACTAAATAAGAAAATTTATTTCACAAACTAATATTAAATGAACTATCATGTACAGAAAAACCTGATGTGCTATTGTATTACCTCTTTCTAGGATAATGTTCTAACTTTTGCCTCTTTATTGTACAAAAGGATATTAGGTACTACTTAAAGCCATTACTGCTACTGAACATTCATATTTGGTGCATCAATGCAGATTCTAGTGGTTATGGCTACTTTCTGTAAATCAAATTCCTGACTGAATTTATATTTTAAAGTAAAAATTGTTGGGACTTGAAAATTACTTCTTTGTGGTTATTCTATTTTTATTTTATCTACTGGATTTAAAAAACAGAATAAGTTGACAGCATAATATAAATGACCATAAAATATGACCAATTTTGTCAACACAGGTATGGTAATGAAAGGGTTAAATTGGGTTTTGACTGACAAGATGATATCAACATAGGTTATTTGTGATATGTTGTCACAATTTGGATTTCACATATTAAGCATGATATTACAAATGTATTACACAATATCACACCTTTAACCTTTTAGACTTGCTCTTGAAGGGCCGATAATAAAATACCTAAGTTGTATCAGAGTGACTGAAATCAATAGCACATGACCAATCAACATAGAGCTTGCAAATCTTCATTTTTAATTAGTGTTTCTGATTGGCCGGAATTTAAACTGGAAACAATCTGAGATAACAGTAAGATCGCAGCTGTTCACCTAGAGAAGTGCGAAGGCTGAATAAAAGTACAAATGAATGACCTTTGGGTTTGCTTTACATGACAAGAAATAATGACACACAATCTATATTACAGTTAATTTGATGTTGGTTTAATCAAGCTAATGTGCTGAATTAAAAATCTAATCAAACATAGTGGGGAAAAGTCCAAAACTGAACTTTTAACATTCACTGCAGCTGCTCATTACTATGGATGTATGTTTTATAGGACCACGGTGGCAGAGTGGGAACACTCTCACCTCCCACCTCTGAGATCAGAGTTCAAATCCCAGCCTAACCCCAAGTGGGAAAACTGGTAGTTGCTTACCGTTGGTGGGAAGTTTACTGTATCGAACCTTTACCAACTGTATGTACTGGTTTCCTCTGCCCATAAAACTACCCATTGTGATATGACCTGTACAGTGAATGTGTTGAAAGTGACGTTAAAACCCGAATAAATGTAGCTACATTTGACATTCTTTTAGTAAATATGGACTTACTTTTACTTATTGTTGAAGCAAAATCATGGTGTTAGTAATAAAAGTCAAACATTTTAAAACAAGGCCTGTGTTTTGTCTCATTGCATGATAAAATTTTAAAAAATGATATACCAAGAGGGTCATTTTTGTATTTCCGTTTACGTCCTGAGTTCTAAATATTCACCAAACTTCTCCAATAACACAGAACATCTTATGTCCAAACCTTTGTTTTCTGAATATTCACATGTATTGAATTCCATGAAATAAACAGCATTTTCATTGTCAAATATTCTAATTTTCTACCACCTTAGGTAATGATTAATACATTTAATATTTTTCACATTTTGTTGATTTTTTTTTCACCCTGTACTGACAAGTTGGCTGTCTATCATTATGTGTCTAGGAAAACTAACAAGACTTGATTCTTTTAGTCATTTAGTCAAGACATAATTATGACATTGTCAAGTTAGAACAAAATAGTTAGGATTATAACTTCTTCTCTTACATCTCATAAATTCAATTAGTTTGTGTGTTTAACTTTTATATTGATAAATGATTTCCTGTGTGTTTTAATCCATATTGATTTTCATAATGTAGTGTTATGTTATTATAAAATCCATGAAATTATAAACACCAAGCTACCTACTTTAAAATGACAAGTGTGTTTGCCTTTGCTTAGACTTTCTTCAAGTCCTTTTGTCTTAGGTACTATATAATAATAATAATAAAATAGATGATTTATATAGCGCTCTTCCATTATGCTCAGAGCACTTTACAATAGTCTATAATGAAAGTTTTTTTTTTAAATGTTTTAAAACCACTCTGACTATGACATCTTCTCTTTTTAGTTGTAAGTTCTACGAAATAGCAATGTTTTCAGTGACTTTTTAAAGGAGGCAATGTTAGTCTTGACTTTGATATCTTGAGGCAGATTATTCCAAAGATGAGGAGCATGAACAGAGAATGCACGATATCCGCCAGTCTTAAGATTATGTTTTGGAACTGCCAGCAAATCCTGCTTTGTGGACCTTCGAGTCATGCTGTGGGTACTTATCTGTGGCTTCAGTAGGTCACTGATGTATTCTGGTGCTGAGTCATTTTTTGCTTTATACACAGTTAGCAGAATGGCATATTCTATGCGTGCCTTAACTGGAAGCCAATGCAATGACTTTAATATTGGGGTTATGCTTTCTCTATATGGTGTTCTGGAGATGATTCTGGCTGCCTGATTTTGAACTTTTTGTAACTTTGACAAAAGCTTGTCAGATATGCCAAAGAACAGTACATTACAGTAGTCCAGTCTGCTTATTACCAGCGCCTGTACCAACCTTTTTGTAGCTTCAGTGGTAAGATAGCATCTAATCTTTATAATATTTTTCAGTTGAATGTAGCATAATTTGCAAACATTGTTTACATGAGCTTCCATAGTGAGTGAGCTGTCAATAATGACTCCTAGGTTTCTAGCTTCTGGTACAACATGGATAAGTTCACCATCTAACTCAATGGAAGATAATTTCATTTTTTGCCTCTGTTGCTTAGTCCCAATTATCATTAATTCAGTTTTTTCTTTGTTTAATTGTAGTTTATTGCTAAACATCCATTTGCCAATCTCCTTCACGCCCTGCTCAAGTTTCAATACAGCCTGAATTTGATTCTCAATGTCACTAGGATTTAAAGAAGTCCAAATTTGCGAATCATCTGCATAAAAATGATATGAAAGAGAAAGAGATGAAATGAGCCCTGAAAGTGGTGATGTGTACTTGCTGTAAAGATCTGGACCAAGGACTGAGCCTTGAGGGACACAACAGCTTAGCTGAATATCTTCAGACTTAGATCCCTTAATCATAACATGCTGTGATCTCCCAGTAAGGTATGATTCAAACCACTTCAAACAAGTAGAGTCTATTCCAAATGATTCTTGTAGTCGCCTCAATAGGATGTCATGATTCACTGTGTCAAATGCAGCAGAAAGATCCAATAGTGTAACCATCACGACATTCACTTGGTCAACTTCTGTCAAAATATCATTAAAAATTTTGAGTAGAGCTGTTTGTGTGGAATGGTTTGCCTTGTATGCTGATTGAAGGGGAGTGTTCAGCTTATTTGCACTGACATAGTCTTGTATTTGCATGGAGACACATTTTTCAATGATTTTTGAAATAAATGGCAAGTTTGATATAGGTCTATAGTTCTTGAGAATTCGTTCCCCATTCACTTTTTTTATGAGTGGTGTTAGCACTGCATTCTTATATGCCGTTGGCATTTTCCCATGCAAAATTGACAAATTAACAATTTTTGTTAGAACAGGTAGCAATTCATCAATAGTATCTTTCAGAAGTGTTGTTGGCAAAGGGTCACTCGTACATGACTTGCTAGGGGATTGTAAAATCACTTTCTTCACTGTTGATTCTGAGACAGCTGAGAACTCAGACAAAAACGATGTGGTGAATTTTTTGTCATAATCCATTTTCTCTGTGCTGTTTTCACTAAATTTCTCCCTTATTTTGTCAATTTTTGTTTTGAAGAATTCACTAAAGCTGTTAGCAAGTCCACTGGGGCATGTGTGATCTGGTAGGGGACATTTTTTCTTTTGATTGCTAAGTTTGTTTACAATGGAGAACAATTGCTTTGGGTTGCTTTCATGTTTGATCATCAAATTGCTGTAATAGTCTTTTTTTGCTTCACTCATGAGATAGTTCAAGATTTTTCTTTGGTTTGAAAAAGAGTCAAAATCACTCTCAAGTTTTGTCTTCTTCCATGCCCGCTCCAACTTTCGTTTCAGTTTCTTAGCTTCTGCAATTTCTTTATTGAACCAAGGAGCCATGTGATTTTTCTTGAAGACCTTTGTTTTCAGTGGGGCATGTTTCTGAACAATGTCAGACATGCATGTATTTTATTGCTCTACTAGTTCATCTAGATTTTCTGATGGGGATGTAATCAGTGTTGAATTTCGGATGTCTGACTTGAATGCACCAAGATCAATGTCCTTTAGTTTCCTGAAGGTTAGTTCTTGTTGATCCTGATGGGGTTTGTCAATAGAAATATTGCATATAACTGAACAGTGGTCCGACTATCTCCTAGCACCATGTTCGACACTTTTAAGCTTCCAGATGACCTTGACAAAATCAAATCCAAGATATGGCCATTTCTGTGAGTTGGGACCTTTACATGTTGCTCAATATCAAAAATCTGTAGCACGTCAAGAAATTTTTTACATTCTGGTTTGTCTAAACAATCGAGATGCACATTAAAATCACCACAAATTAGGAATTTTTCATCTCGCAATGTTACTGTTTCTAGAAAACTTGTCAATTCTTCAAGAAATTCATTAAAGTTTGTGTCTGGTGGTCTGTACACTGTGGCAATCTGAGTATTTCCAAAAGGCGTACTCATTGAAACCAACATGCATTCAAATGTTCTGAATTGTTCAGATTTCTGCATTTTAGGATTCAACCGTTCTCTACAGATTATAGCTACACCTCCCCCCCTCCGGCCCTCTCTATCTTTATTCAATAGGCAATACCCATCAGGAGCAATGCACTGTCTTTCAAAGTCATTATGCGGCTGGAGCCAAGTCTCAGTGATACAGCAAATATCTAGATTGTAATCAGACAAAAAGGATGTCATTTGATCTATTTTGTTCACAACTGATTGTGTATTCAATAATGCCAGGTTACAAAATGTGTCATCAGAAGACTTTAAAACCACCAAATTAGAAGAATTGGAGCCCTGTTGACACCTCCTTGTTTTACAAGGTCTATATTGTTCAACAGTCTTTATTGTTCTAATCCTTTTCCTTCCCCCTCTTGTGCCTCTAGGTCGAAAGATGCAATGATTAAGAAACACTTGGTGACTTTGTCGGCAATCTCTGTCCATATTTGTGACATGTCTGTCACTATTTATGTCCACTAGGTTGTCCATTCTAATATTATTTGGTAGCTGGAAATGTCCACTATTCCAGCTGAATAATGTGCTAAACACCATTGTGTATATTACAATCATGGCCTGCAAGATTTTATGTTCTAATCAATTGATAAAAGGTTTTGTTGTGTATATTACAATCATGGCTTGCCAGAAATTTGACCAGAAATAATGGGTATACTATATGAGGACTGTATGACTTTTTTACCAGAATGTGGGGCTGGCAAAAGTGAGGGTAGGACGTAAGCCCCCCCCCCCCCCCCCCCCCCCTTTGGTAGCACCAAAGCCCCCCCCCCCCCCCTCCCAGTAAAAGAATATAAAATTTATATCTAAATTTATTTATTTAAAAGTATGAATTTCATTATTATTCAATATTTAGTCTAAAATACAATGCTAATGCCTGTTAACTGTTTATTAGATGTATCATGGATTACAATTTGACTAGAAATAATGGGTATTAGGAAATATAAGTAATCAGGAAACAGTTGCAATTATACAATAGCAATCAATCAAAATAAATATCACTTAAAGATTCTTTAATCACTTTATCACAGGTCTGTGGTACCATGAATTACAATCTTACCAGATTAAGATGCCTTAACCTTACCTAACAATACACCTATTTAAGATACATCAAAGCTTTTGGTCTTTGTACAAGAGGACTTGAAAGGGGGGTTCATTCACATGTTAAAGAGGGGCAATTACAATACACTTTACAAAAATAAGGAGGGGGGAAGTAAATATTGTAAATATTGTAATGATTAAAAACAGATTTTTTTTTGCATCTAATTTATATAAGTCTCTCAAATGACATGTCTGGAAATCTAAAGTCCTTAGATGAAAAACAAATTAAAAGTGACAATAGTGTTTCAAAAATCAAAGGGGGGCTTTTGATCATCATGTAATGATTAAAAACAGTTTTTTTTTTTTATCTAACTTATAGAAGTCTCTCAAATGACACTTTTGGAAATCTAGCATTCATATATAATCTAATCTAATCTAAAAATATAAGGGAGGCTTTTGCCCTACGCCTCTGAAAATGAGGGGGGCTTTTGCCCTCCTCCCTCATATTTAAGGGGGGCTTGTGTCCTACCTTTTTAAAAAAAGGGGGGGGGGGGGGGGGTTGTGTCAGGAGGGGCTTTTGTCAGGGGGGGCTTTTGTCTGTTCCCCGGCAAAAGTATTTGTATTTCAGCACAGACAAGGATTTTTCCCTCTTCAAGTGGGTTTATAATGATTTCATGTATGTCAGATTTGCTGGAATGAGAAATACAAAGACTTGGAGCAAGTCTAGCCTTTGCTTAAACTTACCTGTTTGCAAAAGCCTACCCACCATAGCCTCTCCCATCACATCTGTGTCTCCTTGGTACGACCTGGCTATGTCCCTTGATTAACGATAACTGCCTTGCTTTATGTTTAGATGCGCCTTAGAGTCCATCAGTGATGGAGATTAAGCGCTATAAAAGTCCACATTAGATTAGATGCTATAATAGGGGATTGAATCCAGGGCAAAACCCCACTAAGACCAAACCCCATCAGGCAAAACCCCACTCAGACACAACCCCACTCACTTATACTAATTTGGGGACAAAACCCCACTTTTAAAATTATTTTTAAAATTTGAAAATGTTAACATGTTTTTTTTTAAATGTTAAGTTAAATCTTAAGTTTGAATTGGTTCAGTGGTACTAACTACTCAGGCTTTTATGATTAAAGGAACAGTTACATCTGGTAGTATTTGAAGTGGGCTTTGTGTTCAGTGGTAGTAGCTTAACTCAGTTGCAATCGACAGTTAATCTTGTTAGATCAATCTGTGTTTACAAATGTGGGCAGCTATGGTAAGTAATCATTGTCTTTTAGATTTCATTATATTACTGACAAATTCTGTGATATCTTATGACAAATGTGGGATATTAGGATATAAAGTGCTCAGAAAGTTTGTGATATTTGGTGATACTTGTGAGACATTAGGATATTAGAAAGTGCATGACAAAGTGTTTACAAATTTTGTGATATTTTGTGAAAACTGTAGCACATTAGGATATTAGAAAGTGCATAACAAAAACCAGGCAACCTATGAGGAACTTTTTACTGCCATTTACTGTGTGGCGGTGGACTTAAATATTAGTACTTAAATATAATGTGGTTTTGCATTATGTTCTTCATACAAATGTCTATCAGTGTCTATTTTTGTCATGACTTTGTATTTGTATCAATTAAAACTCTGCACATAATAAATATTTTGTATTTTTCATGAAGAGTGGGGTTTTGTCCTCAATCTTATTTATCTGAGTGGGGTTGTGTCTGAGTCGGGTTTTGCCCGTTGGGGTTTGGTCTGAGTGGGGGTATGCCCAGTGGTATTTTGTCCGCTTAACTAGGGGATTAACTTAGATGTGTTTCAGTACCAGTGTCATTTGTCATATATGAGTAATTCTTAGGCAAACTTATGTGACACCTATTGTGACAGTGTTATAGCAGTAGTAATACCATCATAAAGATTTCCAAAACAATGGCTATCTCAGTTAAATACAAGATGTTTGGGGCACTAAGATGTCCTTTACAAAAAAAAAAACAACTCTTTTGAGTAGCTAATGTTTATCAGATTCAATGTTCAGGTCTTTGAGCAAAAATAGCATCAGAGATGCCCGTACCCCACAGCCTAGGGAAATATTTTCAACACCATGAGATACAGAAGTACTGTATCAGTATAAACTTTAGGATACTTTCAGAGCACTGTCAGTTATACAAAGGTCCAAACAATGTTTAAAAGAAAGATCATGCATATAAAGATGAAGTATTAAAACAAGATAATTCAATAACAAGATGACAGCATTAATCAGCAAACTAAAATTCAACCCTCTTTATCTACATCTGCATGGCCAAATTATGGTTTAGATGGTTTGAATATTACCATGCATATAGAAGTGGTAATACATTTAATGAATGCTTATGTGTGGTGTTGGAGCAAAATCTGTGGCTCACTTGATGAAATTCTATCTCTTACAATGGGAAGTTATGAAAGTAAAATTCTTAATAAATTCTAATATGACTTTAACAGTGCTTAATCTGCATCAAAAGAGAGACCCAAAGGCGCAACAAGATTTTATAGGTCAAGGTCACTAGGACAAGGTCAAAGGTCAAATTAAGGTGACACCATGATAATACACACCTACAGCCCCTAACCAATGTCCCTACCAAGTATCAACTTCCTCAACCCTACGGTTTCCAAGATATAGCCCGGACAAGATTTTATAGGTCAAGGTCACTACGGCAAGGTCAAAGGTCAAATCAAGGTCAGACCATGACATTGCACAACTATATCCCCTAACCAATGTCCCTACCAAGTATCAACTTCCTACACCTTACGGTTTCCGAGATATAGCCCAGACAAGATTTTTAAACTCAAGGTCACTATGGCAAGGTCAAATCCTGGTCAGACCATGACATTGCACACCTACACACCCTAACCAATGTCCCTACCAAGTACCAACTTCCTACACCTTACGGTTTCCGAGATATAGCCCGGACAACATTTTATAGGTCAAGGTCACTATGGCAAGGTCAAAGGTCAAATCAAGGTCAGACCATGACATTGCACACCTACACCCCCTAATCAATATCCCTACCAAGTATCAACTTCCTACACCTTACGGTTTCTGAGATATAGCCCGGACAAGATTTTATAGGTCAAGGTCACTATGGCAAGGTCAAAGGTCAAATCAAGGTCAGACCATGACATTGCACACCTACACCCCCAAACCAATATCCCTACCAAGTATCAACTTCCTATACCTTACGGTTTCTGAGATATAGCCCGGACAAGATTTTATAGGTCAAGGCCACTATGGCAAGGTCAAAGGTCAAATCAAGGTCAGACCATGACGTTGCACACCTACACCCCCTAGCCAATATCCCTACCAAGTATTAACTTCCTACACCTTACGGTTTCTGAGATATAGCCTGGACAAGATTTTATAGGTCAAGGTCACTACGGCAAGGTCAAAGGTCAAATCAAGGTCACACCATGACGTTGCACACCTACACCCCCTAGCCAATGTCCCTACCAAATATCAACTTCCTATACCTTACAGTTTCCGAGATATAGCCCAGACAAGAATTTATAGGTCAAGGTCACTACGGCAAGGTCAAAGGTCAAATCAAGGTCAGACCATGACGTTGCACACCTACACCCCCTAACCAATGTCCATACCAGGTATCAACTTCCTACACCTTACGGTTTCCGAGATATAGCCCGGACAAGATTTTATAGGTCAAGGTCACTACGGCAAGATCAAAGGTCAAATCAAGGTCAGACCATGACGTTGCACAACTACACCCCCTAACCAATGTCCCTACCAAGTATCAACTTCCTACACCTTACGGTTTCCGAGATATAGCCCGGACAAGATTTTATAGGTCAAGGTCACTACGGCAAGGTCAAAGGTCAAATCAAGGTCACACCATGACGTTGCACACCTACACCCCCTAGCCAATGTCCCTACCAAATATCAACTTCCTATACCTTACAGTTTCCGAGATATAGCCCAGACAAGAATTTATAGGTCAAGGTCACTACGGCAAGGTCAAAGGTCAAATCAAGGTCAGACCATGACGTTGCACACCTACACCCCCTAACCAATGTCCATACCAAGTATCAACTTCCTATACCTTACGGTTTCCGAGATATAGCCCGGACAAGATTTTATAGGTCAAGGTCACTACGGCAAGGTCAAAGGTCAAATCAAGGTCAGACCATGACGTTGCACACCTACACCCCCTAACCAATGTCCATACCAAGTATCAACTTCCTACACCTTACGGTTTCCGAGATATAGCCCGGACAAGATTTTATAGGTCAAGGTCACTACGGCAAGGTCAAAGGTCAAATCAAGGTCAGACCATGACGTTGCACAACTACACCCCCTAACCAATGTGTCTACCAAGTATCAACTTCCTACACCTTACGGTTTCCGAGATACAGCCCGGACAAGATTTTCAAACTCAAGGTCACTACGGCAAGGTCAAAGGTCACATCAAGGTCAGACCATGACGTTGCACAACTACACCCCCTAACCAATGTCCCTACCAAGTATCAACTTCCTACACCTTACGGTTTCCGAGATACAGCCCGGACAAGATTTTCAAACTTATTGTTATTGTTATGTATTTATACTCAGCGCAATATCTCCATATACTACAGGACTCAAAGCGCTATTTAACCAATCCGACTGTACAGGTACAGCCTCAAACTCAAGGTCACTACGGCAAGGTCAAAGGTCAAATCAAGGTCAGACCATGACGTTCCACACCTACACCCCCTAACCAATGTCCCTACCAAGTATCAACTTCCTACACCTTACAGTTTCTGAGATACAGCCTGGACAAACTATTTCCCGCCGCCCGCCCGCCCACCCGCCCGGACGCCCGCCCGCCCACCATGGGTGAAAACAATACCCCGACAGCCCTTAAGGGCTGTGGGGTAAAAATGAATTGTTGTCAAATGTGATGTAAATCTGAACCATCATTTACTGAATTGTGCTTTCAAGTTTGTATATTTTATTCAGAAAGGTAAAATTATTAATATTTATTAAAAATGATTGTATGAATTGGGGTTTAGTTAAAATGTATTCATAAATGTATTCGAATAATTTTCAAAATGTATTCGTATTCGAATACTTTTGAAACTGATGTATTCGTATTCATATTCGTATTCATGGAAATGAAAAGTATTTGAATACTCTTGAAAGTATTCGCCCCAGGCCTAATATATATATATATTTCACTGATTTTTTAATGCCGTTTAAGCTTTGCAAACTGCAATTTTTAACCAATCAACATACATTTGAACTGACTCTTCCACATTTAGATGCATCTTCTATTACCCGACACAATCTTTGCTTCATCTAGCAATTGTTCATGAAATGGAATATTTCTACTGCATTGTGGAAACTTATGTTTAAATAGTTTTTGTGAGAGGTTTTGCCAAAGGCCGGTAGAGTATCATAAAGCCCTCATATATAAACGCTGATAAAATACATGAGGCCATTTTTAAAATATTACAGACATACTGAGTTGAAGGGACAATCATTTATCTTTAGATATTTCTGTTATTTATTGCTCACAATAGTAATTAAAAAATGATAATATATTGATAATAAATAAAAAGCTACAATGGCTGAATAGTGAACATATAATTGTTTTACAAATATGTTTAATTTACTAAAATTGGACTGAAAAAAATGTGAAATCAGGCTCAAAATAGAACTTTTTTTTAGTCTTACACAATTGATTGACAATTTAACAAATAATCACCATAAGTTTTTACTTTTACAATCATCTACCTGTTTGCCTTGTAGGTATTTTCCTGTATTGCTTACTTGAATGGCTTTTATTGAGTAGTTTATTGCTTGATTGTTTATGTGACAACCAACAGTCCAGGAAACTCTATTTAATAGATGTAAACCATTATAGTTTGAAATCTCTTAATTTTAATTCCTGTTTGGGCTTTTTTTTCAAACCTTTTTTTTCATTCAAAGTACTCAGAGTAATTGAATACTGTATGTTTTGTGATAAGTACCCCCAGTACTTTAAAGAAAACAGTTCTTGTGAAAAAAATTAAATTTTTTTTTAAACATATATATCCTTTTTCACAGTAGATACTAGATAGCCACAATTATGAATAGGCCTACCTTGCATCATAAATTATGTAGGCCAGTTTTGTGACTTGTAATAGGATGCAAGTTAGGTAAATACGAGGGAGAGAGAACTTTTTAACATAACGATTTTAAATTAGGTACACAAAAAGTTTCAAATGTGTTATTTTTATTGTTATATATACCACCTTTTGCATGAGCATTGATTACAGAAATTATGGCATATAAGTAAATAAATTGACTGAAAGGATTTCAATATTGTATTAAAATATCCTTCCATGCTGACAGATATGTGCTGATGTCCCTACTGTAATCTGGTAAACTTCCACAATGCATTCAGAAATGTTCCCAACAACAATAACGTCCCCCAACAAACCATCTAAATACACTTAAAGTCCAAACGTGGGAGATCAGAGTGCACTCAAATTACATTTCAAAGCATACACTAGACTATTATTAAAAATAGATATATAAAATACTTTCTTCTATTAATTTCTCAACCAAGCAATTTTCATCCATCAAGAATGCCATTCAAAACAGTTTTAGTTTTAAGAATACAAGCATTACTCTCTTCTTAAGTTATTATTAACACCTTTTACTTATGAATATAAAAGGCAGAATGTCGGATAATGTCTGATGCCTGTCTGATAATATGGTCATATCTATTTTTCTTCTATGTAATTTTGACTTAGATTTCTGCATAGATAGGGATGCCTGTAACCCTCATTGCTTTATGGGCTTGTGTGGATAAAACTGTCTAGTTCTTGGTTGCTAAAGTGTGACATTTTTATCATGACCATTAATAGTGTACCTAAGGGGAGAATTCATTAATCGTGTTTTTGATCATCATACTTGACAGAGACAAAGTGCCGTGTCATTAGTAAATGACAACAGAAAAATGCTGAGGGGGTCTTAATATTCCTTTGATGAGACATCCTTATTTATTAATAGCCCTGGAATAGCTAAATAGAAAAAAATAATAGGGCATTCTGACCAGCAGCTTGATGGTCGTTATAGCAAGGAGGCTTTGACTTAATTTATCAAATACACATTTTATTGTGCTACAATAGTCCTACCTATTGTAACAATATGCTTTACCGGTGGTTGACCACGGGAAGCTTCCAACTGGAGTAAAAGTTGAAAACTTATTACCCGTGAAATTCAGATAGACAGGGCTATCCGGGACAGTGGTCACGGGGGAATGCTGGTGATATAGTACCGGTGTGGGTAAACACGCACCTGCTGGCTTGGCCGCGTGACCTAGGGAACCTATCAGACTGCTTGCATGAGCTCTTCCTTCTTTTTGTTGGAAGCCATCTTGTGAAGTTGGCTTTTTTGTGACTCACATTTGGTGAATTGTTACAGCTTTATAACTGTGGGTAGACAGTTGAATTTTACTCAATTGTTTCATAACCGTTTATAGATCATTGCGGTAACATGGTTAAGACACCTCCTTACCAGAAACGGGGCAAGTGTGGACATTTTATGCCCTAGTTGGATGGTCACAGCTCCTGCTTTGGCTGTAGAGCTAAGTGCAAGGGGCAACACCCCTTGTACAGGGAGCTGACACAACGCAGTGTTCTGACAACACTTACAAAGGAGCAGTGGACTCATCTCAGGGAGAACTTTGTAAAGAGGTACACACATAAATCTGGCTCGCAGGGGAGAACCGGAAACAGACGAACCGGTATATACCGGTGAAGATCTCTCATGGGTAGATGCCACTCTCCTGGATTTAGAACCGGAAGATTCCGGTACCAATGCACCTCTCACCAGCATCAGCCCTCTCACGAGCCTACCGGCTCCATTACCCGCACAGAATATCCCGGCAACGTCTTTCACTCTGGGTCCGGTTCATGAGTCTGCTACTGATTCAAAATATACATTTCATGTTATTTTACTTAATATGACCTTCCCTTTTTAACAGCTAATGTTATTTTCAAATAATCAGAATTAATTTTGCCACCACCATCAAACTATTTCTGCTAGAATTTTTAATAGAAATCTACCTTTTCAACGGAGCATCAGTCCTGAGAAGGCCTGTACTGTGCAAATTACTGTGTTATTTGGAATTCTAGGTTTAGGACAGTTTTTGCAGATGGGTGTTCTCTAGCGTTAAAGGAAGAACTGGCTGTAACTACTAACTAGAACCAAATACAATAGATTTGGCCCAAGTGGAACCTCCAATCATACATAAGATTCAACATAATTAAACACAAAACTTGCCAGTACGAAAATTATACGTATTTCTCTTTATATCAGTGTAATGATTTGGGTCATTTTTCACATTTATGCACAGTTACCTAGCTGGTTACATCAGTTACCCTGGAGACATAAATATATTTCACAGATGAAAGTGGCAGTCTGACAAATAAGCATCATTATAAAATGGGCCATTAACCACTACAGTACAACGGACAAATTTCTCCGCCACAGAAAAAAACCTTGGCTATTAGCAACAAGTAATATTTCCACAAAGTAACTACTGATTACAGTTAACTCCATTGCATTTCTAAGTATGGAGGCTAACAGGTTAGACGGAAATATTGAATAAAATAGGAAAACTTCCCAAATGACATATACAGAAAAAAATACATCACGAGTGAAGAAAACAATATCACATGAGTGTTTAGCACGGGTATTATATTTTTAATCTTCATGAACATTACAAGTTTTCTGTATGTGTCCAACGAGGAATGTTTTACGTTTATTATCCACCATGTTTCTGAGATATTGGATGAAAACCCGGAAGTTATCGATACTTATTATCCATGGTCAGGTGTCTCCATTGTATACCCAAAAATATACCCCGCTCCGTATGTCCCCCTATATGGGTCAAATACGGCTTATGGTGGATAAAAAAAGAATATGTAGTGCAAAGTGTTAACATAAAACTTTGTCCTGTCTGGTTTTATGCCAGTGGACGGAATATTCTATACTTAGTGAATTACAGAAAAAGAGTAATACAGAAACAGGATTGGTAGCAATGATACTGTAACCGAGCGCAGACATTATTAGTTAAGCTAAAAACAGGTACTGTCTGGCTTGTTAATTTGGCAAATTCAGTAAATTGGAAAAAACAACAAATAAACCAAATTCATACTGTAACTAGTCAGGTTCACCAACACAAACATTATGCTTTTTAAGCTGTATGTTTATTGGTTATGTGACGATTTCAAGTACAAACTGTGTTATCACTACTTAAAAAGTTCTCTACAAATGGTTAAATATTGTGAGGTCTTTTATGTAAAAGTACATTGATTTCATACATTGCACTTGTGTCAATTAATGTTTCAATCAATACAACTTACTCACACAAATAAATATGGATAACTTGCAAGTAATGATTTTCGTGTTTAAGTTGGACCTAAAAATACACCTAAAAACAGATATGCAGGGAAATTGTGTGAGTGAAAAAGTACAAAGGATAACAAATATTTTATAATCTAGGTAATTTCACAAGCAAAAAGATGAGAAATTAGAATTTGTCACAACATTTTGGTAAAGGTCATTAAGGATCGACTCCCTATGCATATGATCATGTGATCTCTCCTTATACCCCTTTCCCACTACAGGCGGTATCACCCGTGGTGACTCATGTTTGGGGAAACGTCCCTGTCCTTGGATCATGGTCTGATGTCCGTATGTCAGCCTGCGAGTCAGTGACAAACCATCCACTACCTTGCGTGTCCTACGGAAGTTTGAAAATGTTTAAAATTTCCGCCTCTGAATTCGGTACCGTGGGCATACACAGACGATTTCGCCCGTGCACATATGAATTTCTCACTACAGTAACTGAAGGTGTGGTCCACGGTGTACATAAAGTTGTGATTCGGTCGTCTTTCAGTGTAATACGGCAATAAAAGGCGAGTTTATGTATTGGATGTTTCGCCACTGTCTCACATGGTCGGATACAAATCTCAAACAGTAGTTAAAGTGCAGGGGCGTTTCGCCAAATGCCTATAGCTGTGAATTGCAGGTGTGAACAACTTGATCAAAATGGGGCGACCTAAGCTTGACATACCACCTATAGTGTGAAAAGGGGCATTACAGGCCTTAGAGGAATTTTTAATCAAATTCTAACACTAAGTTTTGTGTTATGCCCTCCAAAGTAGGAAGCTTAAAATGTTGCACGGTGTGGTTTTTAACTTTCAGGAATACAAGTAAGCCACTGTAAACCAGGCTTGTATGATCCAAGCTGATGAATTACAACAAGCTCAGATCAGAACCTTCATTACACTGAACAATCCAGAAATAACAAAGTTCATTTTAAAGGTGCATTTGAGGTGCATGCTATTATTATTTAAAATGCCTGATCATCATTACTAGTACTACTATGAAAAGGTCATTTATATACATGTACTGTTTATCTTGACACCTCAAAGCACTAATTTGCTGAAAATACTGGAAATAATTAAAGAATTCTTCAAACTAATAATTGTTTCGTAGTAGCTTATTCTGCATGGACCTCAATCAGTGCACAGATAAGGTGTGTCATGTGACCTCTGACTATATTATCAGATCTGATCATCCTCTGGGTTTATGAGCCTTTACACAACATTTGGTACCCATGCTCAACCAGAAACCTTCTGAGAAAGTCTCTCTTTGTTCGTAGTAGTGTGAAACCCCATGAAATGTTCAAAGCAGCTTTTTATATCTCTTTCCTTGATTGTCGTAAGTGCAGTAAGGAAGCTATATGCTATATCCTGTTGCCATACATAAAATAATAGTGGGTATGAGTTACTCCTGACAGCCAGGCAGTAAAATCCAGTTTCATAAATCACTGTAGTTTCCTTTGCTTACCCTTCGTTTAATGTCCAATATTTTCCCCTTCAAAGGATCCCAACTGTCACCGAGTAATAACTGTTTGTGTCATCGGCATAAAGCAGCAATGCTTTTATGTTTGGTCTGCTTGTGTAACCTTATCATTACACTCACAACTCTTGGCTTCAAATTCTTTCCAGGACACTAATTTGTAAGAACAGAAAATGTATCTTTTCCAATTTATCAAAGTCAAACTAGGGGTTTTACATCCCTTTTATTAGCCAAGTTAGTCTCAAATCTGGCATACAGTGTATTCTATATGTTGTCATGAGCTGGATATTACCTGACAAAACCACACATATGAGAGACATTGAGTGACGATTAACACCAAACTTGGTCTATAATCTTCTGTTATAATTTCTCAACATAAGAGGATAATGTTTCCAACTGCATCAGTCATTGCGTATGTTTTAATTCTGTGGACTTGAAGAGTACAAGTTTTGAGGATGATGACCCCAGAAATGAAAGTCAAGTACTAATCAAATACGATACTTAAAATCTATAATGATTTTGGAGGGAAATTATGAATACATTTTAAACAATGTACCATAATTCTTGTAGATTTAATTCCACAGAATAGGATGTCAACCATATTCTGTAAATGATGAAGCACAATGGACAGTTTTCAGATCATTACACACAATTAGTTTAATTAATTTAATTTAATTAGTTTTAAGGATGTCCCCAAAAAACGAGTATAATTAGTGGTCCTGTGACTGAATGAATGTTTGGGTCATTTTTGGTTCCTTAATCATTGCGATACACAAAATCTTATTTTTTTATAAGAGTGGTCATCTAAGTTACAAAGTATTGAGACCCGGCGTGGAATTATCGAATAAGTGTTCCCAACTTGGTGTAATATGGGATCAAACTGTACATCTAAGGCTTAGCAGTAATCAGTGTATCTTGACTAGCATTCATAGCCATGTTGGTGCCTGTGTAAAAGACTTGTCCGGGAATCAAAAGGGTTGGTCTTTAATATGCTAGATCAAGAAGTTGTTGCCCAACAGCTTCTTGACATCTAGTATGAGACAAACCCCTTTTCCAATCTTTAACATAATGAAAGCCCCAGGATAATACAGTTCAGCTGTGGTAATTTGAATATTTCATTCATTGTATTGTTCTCTGTGAAATTCAAATAACAGATGTTTCTTTACACGTACAAAACGTGCCATGATTTAAGGATGGCTTGACCTCAATCTACCACCTCTCAATGTGCACTTGACAAGGGGTTAATATTGTTTTTCAAACTTCTCACAAGAAATTGCTTTTTGTCAAGAAATGATCATTAACAAATAAGCAGGACTTGAATAGGGCCTGGCAAGTTAGCAAATAACATTAATCATTTCCATGTTCTATCATGTTCTATATCTGCCACTCTGGCCTTAGTGGGTAACATGGATTCAAGTCCAGTTACAGGCAGATACATAGAGGGTCGGATAAAGATAGTAATCCTCTGACATTGGGCCTTATCCCCAGTGGCAGGGGAATGTCAGTCACCTGAGAGCTTGGACTGTACTTGTGCAGTTGGTATGGGTCAAAATGGCAATTGGAGTCCTGTAGTACATGGGGATGAGAGATGCACTGAGTATGTGCCACTGTGGCCTAGTGGGTAACACACTTGCCCAGGAACACAGAGGACGTGGGTTCAAACCCAGGTACAGACAGATACATCATAAGTGGCTCACATGACCACTTAAAATGGTGGTCCTCTGTCATTGGGTCCTATACCCAGTGGCAGGCTAAAGATCCTCAAAGACGTTGTTAAATGGTCATCCTTGAGCCTCTGTCTTTCAGTTACAAGAATGTTAGTCACTTCAGACCTTGGGCTGTACTTGTGCAGTCAGATAGGTCATATGGTGCTTTGAGTCCTATAAATATTGCGCTGAGTATAAAATTTTAATACAAGTATAAATATACAATACATGTACCAAGTTATGCAATTTTCTGCAGTAAAATTTCCAGAAATGTTACTCTATATCATGAACTATCAACAAGACAGATTTTAACCTCAAACAGGCAACTCTCTCATGGTCCTCTAAAATTATTCATAACTCGAATAAGCCTCAGGTAGTAAATTTTAGCTAATCTAATCACTTTTACAGTGCTGAATCTATGTACTGGAATATTTAATCTATTGGATGTACCAAACCACAACTGTTCCAGAGTTAATTATTGGTACCAGACATTAAGTGTGTCATTATCCACACAGATGCCAGTTACCATTCATAAAATCCCACCCACAAATACTGAGATGCAAAGTAACTAGAAGTGATGGCTCTGAATTACTGATTACATTTTTAGCCTTGCCTGTCGTGTCAAGATTAATATAGTACTCCGTTCACTGAAAGATTAACCAGACTTCATGTTAGGATATCTTTTTATGAGAATGTGCAAGCGTGCTGCGTGGCTACTGACAATAAATCAACCACTTTATCTGGTGAATATCTCTAATTAATTGTGAATACTGGATTTTTACTCAAGTATGGCAAGGATATAAATCATTTGCCTTTTTTCTGCTCTTTAATGCTTTCAAGTTGTTCACTTATTTAACAGTGATATGCTCTTTGCTAAAAAAATGAATAAATTTACAGTTAAAATTAATCTCTTTATCCTTATAGTCAAAAAATAATTCTTATGCCAAACAAATAATTCTGCAGTGTAAAATTAATTCCTAAAAATACCGTAAATGACCTATTTAGCGCATCCGCCCTTGTAACCGCACCCTATCTCTTTTCAAAGCAATATACTGGACAACTTCTAGTGGGTGGACGATTAGACAGTGACAGTGTACAATCGCGGTTGGTTACAAAAGGGTAATAATGACCGATTATTCAGCTTAAATCTCACCTTTCTCAATATTTTCTTTAATATCCACATATTTTTTATATAATTTACGTATTTTTACTTAATAAATTGACATTTTTGCCATGGATTTCGAGTTTGTTTTCATCTACCGCCATATTTACAGGAAGTGGGTTCTTTCGGTACATTCTAAATGTCGAAACACCGTTATGCTTACCGGATTGACCTATACTTCATCCCGGAAAGTGTTTCATAATGGGTGCGCTAAAAGGGGAATTTTTTTCTGACCAAAAATTCAATAAAAATAGACTTTCCTTAGCGCACTGTGCGCTAAATAGGTCATTTACGGTAAATGAAAATTGTTGAACATTAGTGAAAGATATTTTGGAATAAAACACCAGACACCTGGGCCGGGATTCACAAAAGGTCTTAAGCAAAAAATTGTAATAACTTTAAGAGAAAAGTCTTAACTGTGCAAGAATTTTGTCATAAAGTTAAGGCCTTTTTTTGCTTAGACAAAATGGGATTCACAAAAGGTCTTAGACAAAAATTTGTCTTAGATTTTGTCATAACTTTAAGACCACTGCAGGGCAGACTTAAGTCATATTTAAAATATTCCATTGCATGTATTTACATTTCAGCCTTTGTTATGAAAATAACATATATACTATGGGGATCTATACTTCCTGTAGAAGTAATTTCTGTGGCTTGTAATAGAAATTTACATCATTTAATTACCTATAAATTTCCACATTTTACCTTCTTGTGGTAAAAATATTGTCATAAAAATGGCTGACTCACAATAAAACACAAATATTACTATTTTTACATAATTTTACAAAAAAAAGAGCAACAAATCTGTTTTATAATTTTAAGGAGAATGTTTGGTGTATTTATTGATGAAAAATGTTTTGGTTTTACTAAAATTTGTTAATTTGAATTCAAAATAATTAAGACTTTTTGCACAAATTTTGTCTCAGCTAAGATTTTGCTAAGCACTTTTTGTGAATCCCAATTTAAGAGAAATCTTAGCTAAGACAAAAGTCATAACTTTAAGACTGGTCTAAGCAAAAAAATTGCCTAAACTTAAGACCTTTTGTGAATCCCGGCCCAGGTGTTCAAATCAAAGTAATTAATATAAGACTTACCGTAGGTGCAAAAATATTGTAACCATCGTGTTAGGCATGACATTGACCTGAATGAGGGCATTAATTTAAACCAAGGAACTTAATTCAGGAAATTCACAGTTATTTTGCAAATAAAATCTGAAGCATAAGGCTTGTTTCCATACCACCAAATTTTATACGTTCACATATATTATTGGAAGTGTTTCAGTAAGCCGACACAGATAGCTGATCCCAGACCAGATTTAACCAATTATTATGTAGAGAAAGAAATGGTCAGCTGGAAAATATGAGAGAAAAGCCAATAAAGTCACTTCCATACTGTCATATCTTTTTTACTGAGGACAAAGGAAATATTCAAAGTTGGTAAGAAAATAAAAGAAAATTATTTCTTAAAAAATAGCATGAAAGATGCCTGTACCCCACAGCCTGGGAAAATAGTTTTCAACACCATGAAATATAGAAGTCGTGAAATAGTACACAGATTGGGATACTTTCAGAGCAGTGTCAGTGTCCAAATAATGTTTAAGTAGAGAAAATAACATCTAAGAGAAAGAAATTGCATGTAAAGATTAAGTATTAAAACAAGACAATTCAGTAAACTAAAAATTATGAAGCTTAAATTATGGTTTGGATGTTTGGAATATACATACAGATATAGCAATACATGTTTTTATGTGAAATTGGGGCAAAACCTGTGGCTCACTTGATACAATATCATCTGTTACAATGGGAAGTTGCAAAAGTAAAACGGTTAATGAATTCTAATAGGACTTTAACAGTGCTTAATCTAAACCAAAAGACACCCAAAGGTGCAACAACCAAGATTCAAGTAAAAAGATATAAGAGAGATATAAGAGAGATAAATAGTATCAGATATCCTCGTAGATACATAAAATGGCAACAGATATGCAAGATCAAATTTCAAATCCAGGTCACACCAAGACATTGCACACATATAACCCTTAACCAATGTCCCTACCAAATATCAACTTCCTAAACCTTATGGTTTCCAAAATATAGCCCAGACAAGGCATTATAGGTCAAGGTCACTACGGCAAGGTCAAAAGTCAAATCAAGGTCACACCATGACGTTTTACATCTACACATCCTAGCCAATGTGCCTACTCAGTGTCAACTTCCTACACCTTACGGTTTCCGAGATATACCCCGGACAAGATTTTATAAGTCAAGGTCACTATGGCAAGGTGAAAGGTCAAATCAAGGTCACACCATGATGTTGCACACCTACACCCCCTAACCAATGTTCCTACCAAGTATCAACTTCCTACGCCTTACGTTTTCCGAGATATAGGCCTTACAAGATTTTCAACTCAAGGTCACTACAGCAAGATCAAAGGTCAACTCAAGGTGAGACCATGGCGTTGCACACCTACAGCTCCTAACCAATGTCCCCACCAAGTATCAACTTCCTATACCTTGCGGTTTCTGAGATACAGCCCGGACAAACTTTTTCCCAAATTTGGACAACATCGGTGAAAACAATACCCCGTCAGCCCTTAGGGCTGTGGGGTAAAAACTAGATTGAGCCGACTCGATGCCAACATATCCCCAGACAGGCCATCTCTCAAACCACAAGCATTCACTGGGTATTTTTTTAGCACCCATTTTGTGTGATTCAAAATTATTATAAACTAATTTCATTTTTTATTTTGGTCAAACCATTTTTTTTTTGTGTGTGTGTGTGTGTGGGGGGGGGTGTCAATTTTAAAAAAAAGTCCGCTGAGTGGATCATTCATGGGTCTCACATATATGTTAAATGTCTACTTAAAGCCTTGGTTTTTGGCAAATGAAAAAAGAACATAATTATTAATATATTCACAGATGATATTTCAGCTGTATCAGGCGCATATTAAATGTCAGGCGCTTAAAAGTGGTAAACAGTCAATAAATTGGGGGTCTGTGGGCATTTAAGAGATCTTAAGGTGACCTTAAAAATAAAGTTACAGATTTAAAATTTTTGACAAGACAAAGATTTCATGTAGCAGTTATATCTACTACAGTTCGAGACTTGTTAGACTTATCATTTCCAGGTTACAGGACCAAATATGTTGAAAATGTTGTAAAAGGGTCACTCAGGTGGGTGTTTATGGTCAGCATACACAGGTTAAACATCTATTTAAAGCCTTGATATTTCTCACATGTAAAAAGAACATAATCATATATTGCCAGATGAGATTTCAGCTGTATTTGTCACATCATTGACAGCTATAGGCTTTCAAAGTGGCAAAAAATCTATAAATTGGGTGTCTGTGGGCAATTTAGAGACTTTAAGGTGACCTTAAAATTAAAGTAACATACTTAAATATCTCACAGACTTACAGTACATGTGGAAGTTATATCTACTACAGTTACAGACTCAGTGTCAGAGACCTACCACTTTTGAGTTATATGGGAAAATATGGGGAAAATGTCTAAAAAAATGTCTTTATTGACCTCAAAAACAATTTTAACCTTAACATAAAGTCTTGATTTTTGGTATATGTAAGGAGAATATAGTAATGTGTTCCTAGGTAAAATTTGATCCAGATAAGCCACATAGTCTGTGACAGATAGAGGGCATTAAGTGGCAAAAAGTCAAATTTCTGATCTTAAGGTGGCCATAAGTTCTTTATTATTGGGAGTTAAAGGTCACCTTAAAATAGGGTTCCTCTCCTGACCCAAATACATGTGTGTGCCAAGTTTGAATGAAATCCGTGAAAGCGTTTTTGAGTTATTGCGCACACAAGTCAAAGTGGCAGTACGACAGGTGTGAATCCAATATATCCCGACTTTCACCAGGGGAAATAATTAAAAAAAAATAAATTAAGGCTTAAAATGTTACACAAATATAATACAAGACGATCGGCTTTTGTCATATCTCAGGTGTGTTAAGCAGTGAGATCGGTCTTCAACATTAATGATAATTTAATAATATTAAATACAATGCTGGCATTGAGGAATGCAGCTTTAAATTGACACAGATACTCTGGGTAAAAATATCTGATACATTCATCTGCACCGGGCAAGCTGTCAAAGTCAGTTGTGTTTAATTAGTTTTCTGCCTTTTATATTTCAAGTCTCAGCTGAGACCTTGTTCTAATGTTGCATTTTTTTTTAAAAAAAACTTCATTGAAAGAATCTGGTAATAACTATTTTGGAATGCAAAAAAACATGAGAACTCATTTCTGATTAACTTATTAACAAGTAACTTTTTTGTACAATTAAATGGGAGATGATGTTTTGTGAACATTTCAAGGGAAGATGATTCATTATTTATCACTGCAAGAGAATATATCAGCACTTCTATTATCAAAACATGTTTGCTGAGGAAGATTAATTTCCCAATTTATAGCATCTCATTGAAGTGGAAGATACTTCAGTGGGGGTACTTCAGGTGAAGTTACGTATTTGGTGGGAAAAAATTCCCCTTTTAGCGCACCCATCATGAAACACTTTCCAGGATGAAGAATAGGTCAATCCGGTAAGAATAATGGTGTTTCGACATTTAGAATCTACTAAAAATACCCACTTCCTGTAAATATGGCGGTAGATAAAAACAAACTCGAAAGTCATGACAAAAATGTCAATTTATTAAGTAAAAATACGTACAATATATAAAAAATATGTGGATATTGTGCACTGTCACTGACGATATTGCTGGGAAAAAGAGGTAGGGTGCGGTTACAAAGGCGGATGCACTAAATAGGTAATTTACGGTACCTCTGTTGAGGAACTACAGAAGACTTCTGAAGGGCTACCACAGTAGGGGTACTTCTGTAGGAGTACTTCAGTATAAACATATTTCAAAATGTTAACTTTGGAAGAGTGGAAATAAGATTAATAAATAAACATAGTATTACGACGATAGAAAGTAACAGTTTCCACTATACGTGTTGAAGAGTTGGGTACTTTGGATTGAAATAGGTGAGATTTTTAACACCCAAGTGATAACAGTTAATCATTTTACAGAAACCTTACTTTTCTATAATTTATAAAGTAGCCAGTCATTGTTTTAAGTTTTCACTATACTTTAAAAAAAATTTGATGCAATAAACTCACTGATTTTTCAAGATTATGTTTGCCATCAAATTATAAAAGAAATGTTTACTCATAGTTGATACTAAATGTGGAATATTTGCAAAATTGTTATTGGACTGATATTTACTATGAGCCCCAACTGTCCTGTTAACAAAGATAATCCATAAATTGAGTTGATCAAATATAATTATATATACAAGGAAATGTCCATTTTTGTATTTATTTATTAATATCAGCATAAGAGCAAAGGTGAGAGACCATATCACTAAGACGTTCCAATATTCACAGCATCTAGTTCCAGGGTTATAGCTTAAACTTCAATTTAAATACAACATGTTCTGATACTTGGATCTGTGAAAGCTTGTTGCAGTTGTACCAAAGATAGAACTAGACCTATGCATCAGAGAACCGATGCAAATCTGTATCCACCAGAAAGACAACTCATCAAAGCCAGTGAACCATTGTTTGACCTTGATGGAGGGGCTAAAGGTCAAATCTGACATCAGAAGATTCCCACCCCACAATATCCTGCAAGTTGGTTTCACATTGCAAACCTCTAGGATCAATAATGGACGAGTTATAAACCCTTTAAGTTTGGCTGTCCGCGTATGACCTTGAAGGAGGGGCCCAAGGTCAAATCTGACCACATCAGAAGATTCCCAGCCCATGATTTCCTATAAGGTGGTTTCACATTACAAACCTCTAGGACCAATAATAAGCAAGTTATAAGCACTTTTAAGTTTGGCTATCCTCGTTTGACCTTGAAGGAGGGTCCAAGGTCCAATCTGACCACATCTAAAGATTCCCAGCCCATGATTTCCTATAAGTTGGTTTACCATCCCAAACCTCTAGGACCAATAATAAGCAAGTTATAAGCATTTTTAACTTTTGCTATCCTCATTTGACCTTGAAGGAGGGGCCCAAGGTCAAATCCAATCACACCAGAAGATTCCCAGTTCATGATTTCCTACAGGTTGGTTTTCTATCCCAAGTGTCTTGGACCAATAGTAAGTGAGTTATAAGCACTTTTAACTTTGGCTATCTTCGCTTGACCTTGAAGGAGTGGCCCAAGAACAAATCCGACCACACCAGAGGATTCCGAGTCCATGATTTTATCTGGGTTGGTTTACCATCCCAAACCTCTTGGATCAATAATAAGCGAGTTATAAGCACTTTTAAGTTTGGCTATCCTCGTTTGACCTTGAAGGAGGGGCCCAAGGTGAAATCCAACCACACCAGAAGATTCCCAGTCCATGATTTCCTATGAGTTGCTTTGCCATCCCAAACCTCTAGGACCAACAATAAGCGAGTTATAAGCACTTTTAAATTTGGCTATCCTCGTTTGACCTTGAAGAAGGGGCCCAAGGTCAAATCCGACAACACCAGAAGATTCCCAGCCCATGATTTCCTATAGGTTGGTTTACCATCCCAAACCTCTAGGACCAATATTAAGCGAGTTATAAGCACTTTTAAGTTTGTCTATCCTCATTTGACCTTGAAGGAGGGGTTCAAGGTTAAATCCGACCATACCAGAAGATTCCCAGCTTATGATTTCCCATAGGATGGTTTACCATCCCAAATCTCTTGGACCAATAATAAGCAAGTTATAAGTACTTTTTACTTTGGCTATCTTCGTTTGAACCTGATGGAGGGGCCCAAGGTCAAATCCAACCACACCACAAGATTCCCAGTCCATGATTTCATATAGGTTGGTTTACCATCCCAAACCTCTTGGACCAATAATAAGCGAGTTATAAGCACTTTTAAATTTGGCTATCTTCGCTTGACCTTGAAGGAGGGGCCCAAGAACAAATCCGACCACACCAGAGGATTTCGAGTCCATGATTTTATCTAGGTTGGTTTACCATCCCAAACCCTCTTGGATCAATAATAAGCGAGTTATAAGCACTTTTAAGTTTGGCTATCCTCGTTGGACCTTGAAGAAGGGGCCCGAGGTCAAATCCGACCACACCAGTAGATTCCCAGCCCATGATTTCCTATAGGTTGGTTTACCATCCCAAACCTCTAGGACCAATATTAAGCGAGTTATAAGCACTTTTAAGTTCGTCTATCCTCATTTGACCTTGAAGGAGGGGTTCAAGGTTAAATCCGACCATACCAGAAGATTCCCAGCTTATGATTTCCCATAGGATGGTTTACCATCCCAAATCTCTTGGACCAATAATAAGCAAGTTATAAGTACTTTTTACTTTGGCTATCTTCGTTTGAACCTGATGGAGGGGCCCAAGGTCAAATCCAACCACACCACAAGATTCCCAGTCCATGATTTCATATAGGTTGGTTTACCATCCCAAACCTCTTGGACCAATAATAAGCGAGTTATAAGCACTTTTAAATTTGGCTATCCTGGTTTGACCTTGAAGAAGGGGCCCAAATGCCCGCGGCAGCCATCTTGTTTTTCAGAATGAGGCTAATTTCCTTCCCAGAGAAGGTTACCCCCCAATGAAGATATCCTGCAAATTTGGTGGACCTAGCTGATGTAGTTTTCCTCTTAGAGCATTAACACAGAAAATCTCTCTACGTGTGGCAGCGGCGGCGGCGTAGCGAATGTTAAACCAAAGTATCCACAGGGGCAATTATACTGGTTTCACTTATCTGTATCTCATTCTCAGACAAGGTATTAAAAAGTGAAATAATTGTGAAAACAAATGTGATAATTATAATTGGTGTCACTGAACAACACAATTTTGATACCTGAGATACAATTCAGATTTTTTCATTTCTAGAATGAAAAATGAATTTGCTCTACTGTACCACAGCTAAAACTGTTTGTTGCCATTTAATACACAGCTTTTAGCTGTTTCTGTTAGTCTGGTTCCCAAATAAACTTAAAAGCTAAAAGGTTTCCAGGGTCAGACACACTTTGTCAGACATTAGCTGCTTGCTTCTGGGGACTATTAAACAGCTATATTATCTGTCGTTTCATAAGTAATTTATGGAATTCAGTAACTCACTGGCACTTTAACACTTTATTCTGTTTATAACCCCCTGTCCCACTCTTGTCAGTGTATCTCCCAACCACCCTTTGTCTGCAGTCTGGAGGAAAAATACTGGAGACCTTGCAACTTATCTTTTCACTATTGAACATCGGGAACACAATTGGACAGTTGTAAATGAGCAATGAAAATCTTAAAAATATGTCAAAAACCTTTCCAAGTGAGTTCTCTCTCCCTTGTGTCCACCAGTCAATCTTTTTACTCATAACATTATTTATTATAACATGACATATTTATACAGCACAATTTTATTTAAGAATAAACAATCATTGCGTTTTTGCTATTTTAAAATAATGAGTTTTTAGTTTCTTTTTGAAGATATCCAATGGAAGTTCAATGTTCCTGATATCATCTGGCAGTTCATTACAATACTTTGGTGCCACAACACTAAGGGCACGGTCACCCATAGAGACGAGCTTTGATCTTTTTTCTTGTAGCATGACTGATTTTCTTGCCAATCTTGTGGTTGATGTTGCTGGTAGTTAAACATTGATGTCAAATATGATGGTGCCTGCCCGTTCAAACTCTTATATACTAGTAGGTTTATTTTAAATTTGATCCAAAACCTAACAGGCAACCAGTGGAGCTGATGCAGGTGAACCGATACAGAATTATGTTTCTTGACATTTAAAACTATCCTGGCAGCCTAATTTTATACTTTCTGCAACTTATGGATAATATATTGTGGGAGTTCAGCTAGGAGAGAGTTACAAATTACAATAGTCCAGTCTGGAAGATATGAGTGACTGTACCATTGTGTGTGCAGCAGACTTAGTCTGAGGTAACATCTTATTTGAAATGGACCTTAGGTGACCATGACAAGATCTGCAAATGGCATTTACTTGTTCCTCAAGTGATAGGTCTTGGTTAATGATTTCTCCAAGGTTTCTGACACTTGCTTGGCTTTATGTCAATACCAACTACATTTATTGAGTAAATAATGACTTTGGAGCACTGTCTTCCTGTAACAGCAATTAAGAACTATGTCTTTTCTTCATTTAGCTTGTAATGAGCCGGTTATTAGACATCCAGTTGCTTATTACCTCCGCCAAGGAGGTTATGTTTTTGCCTGGGTTTGTCTGTCCGTCTGTTTGTTTGTGAACAAGATTAAACTCAAAAACTTATGGACGGATTTTGATAAAATTTTCAGGATATGTCTGAAATGGTAGAAGGAAGACGTGATTAGATTTTAGGAGTGATTCGGATCACTGTCTGGATCTTCTGGATCCCTGAATTCTTTAAAGGAAGATAATTTGAAAAGTTATGGATGGATTCCAATAAAATTTTCAGGACATGTCCAAAATGGGACAAGGAAGAAGTGATTAGATCTTGGGTTTGATCATTGTCTGGATCTTCTGGATCCAGGTATTTTTTAAAGGAAGATAGCTCCAAAAGTTATGGATGGATTTGGATGAAATTTTCATTAAATGTCTGAAATGGGACCAGGAACAAGTAAGTAGATTTTAAGAGTGATCCAGATCACCGTCTGGATAAAGGCATTTTTTAAGGAAGTTATAACTGGATTTTGATGAAATTTTCAGGAAATGTCCAAAAATGAGACAAGGAACAAGTGATTAAATTTTGGGAGTAATCTGGATCACTGTCTCGAACATTTTTTCAATCATTATGTTTCTTTATCATTGGAAGATGGGGCTATTTTCCCCATATGTGCGTGGGAGAACTGAGGTGCCTTGATGAAGGTACCCTGCCTTGGCGGAGGTCTGTGCTCTCTGAGTGCTCTTGTTCAGACGTACACAAATGGAGTTACTCGTAAGGTAGTTACGACTGATCTTTTAAATGAAGCTACAGCTTATGGTTGTGGTGCTACAACTTATTTTGTTTTTAATTCACTGTTTTTATATTTGGTTCATTCCTCCATAGAAATGGTACCAAATGTAAACATGTTATTGTAATTTAATTTTTAACTTAATATGTTGGCTAGAGCAAACATCAACGACCAACCCAAATATTTTGTTTAAATATTATTGTTGGCACTGCTGCGCATATGCGGACTGTGCAAAAGCCACATCCCTAGTTCCTCTAATACTTGATACTTCACTTTGTTAGTAAACTATGTAAAGTTGATGTTTGCTCTCGCCAACATATAGTAATAGTGAGGATATGTACATAAGGGTTTTTAATGCAATAAAATGATGTTTCTCAGAGAAGATAAGTCATAGGAGTGGTTGAGGTTTATTCTTTATGATTCATCTTTATGGATGGTATCAGTTGGCAGCCAGTCACAAGGCCAACATTTTCAGTTGTATGACTTGCCTTTTTCTCACTTAGCCTCAAAATCCTGATAAACCTAGTTTTAGGCTGCAGTGTCACCGTGGGTCCGAGTTTAATTTTAAGTTTGAGATTTTTTTTATAAGACTCACATTTTGGATTGAGTGGAACTTTAGTTTGGTACAGTGAAACTCAAATGTGAGTTGGAATTTAAGCTCAACTATAAGATTTGAACCTAAAATATTGAGAAGTATGAGGTTGAGTGGAAATTTTTTTTCATGAATTATTATAATTCCAGCCCTGGTTTACTACTCTCTTCAAACTCTCATGTGATATACATGCAACAAATTTAAATGTCGCATTTTTTGTAAACATGTACTTACTTTAACCTGTTGAAATTGATTACAATTTGTTAAAATGAACAATGTCATTTGAACTGTATTGTAGCCACACATTTCATCTGTAATGTATGAAATCTGAAGCTTAGTATGTACTAAGTTCTATCAATAAGAAACAACAAATGTGCAACTACCATTACAAACATCCCAAATGGGTCATCACAGAGAGAGATGGTGAAGGTCAAAGATGTAAAACTCAATTTGATTGGTCAACTGGTGTAAAGGTTATTAGTGCTTTATGACCAAACAGATTTCACCAGATCCCATTAATGAGCTGGGGAGAAAGAAAATTAGATGAATCATTAATGAGGGACGACATAAGGCTGTCTAAGAAAAATAAGAACAAAGTACACCTCTGATCACTGTATCAGCCGACATATCCAGGAAACAATTTGAGCCAGGGCTGTGGAGGCCATGTTTTTAATCAGTGAGGTTTCAAAGTGAGTTACAAAAGGAGAACAATGGTATACTAGCTCTTGTCATATCTGGTAGTGCAACACGATATCTGAGTTAAGACAATGCTATGAGCCTTGATTATTTACCTTGAATTGTTTTGGTCCCAGAAGAGATTGACTTTATTTTTATAACTAATTGATTATGTCAGCAAGAAACTGAGATACAACTATTCATCTAGATTGTTTTCACGCAGGTTTTGAATTAGATTGTATCGTATCTGAGGTCACATGGCATCAGAGTAAAGACAGTGACGTCAACACTGCCATGAACATCGATTGTTCTGAGTTCTTGTTGTCCTACAAAACATTGATTTTATTACGATAATTAAACGATTATGTCAGCAGGAGCCTGACATGCAACTTATTTCACTGGTTTTGAATTACATATACTCAGTATTAAAAAATTCCCCCAAAGATGCAGATTGTGAACCAATTTAGACCTTAAATTAAGCTAGAAACTGAAAGAAAAATATTATCACACAAAAGTGACATGAATCAACATTTTTTACTGTTAATTGATAACTTGTGGATGTGACATTGCAGTGTATTGTACATTACACAGGTTAAGTCTTAAGCGTCACATTTTTTAGGAGTTTATTGCACTGAAATAATAACACACTAATCTGGATTTATGATACCTTGAAATTTTTTTATGAAGGGCAAAGTTAAACAGACTTAGTATAGATTACAGATTACAATCTTCCTTTTATTTAACCTTTAATCTATCTGTCTTTCTCTTTATTATTAATAATAGATGATTTACACACTTGTGTTTATTGTGTTGTCGAATTATGTCTGATTTATCAACTGCCGGTAAATAATTTTTTTTTCTGTAATCCGTAGAACAAAGGGCAAACTGTAAAACCAATTCAGCCATCTTAACATGAGATATATTTTGTGAAATATGGCTGAGACTAAGACTCTGAGGCTAATTATTTCTGAACGCCACTCAGAGCTAAAAGATAATTCGTAAAACAACTGTTTTCTTCAAATTGCAAAAATATACTGATGAATACTGCAAGCAGGGTCTCCTGTCCCAGACATTTATAGAATTACAAACTAGGGGCCGGATTCACTTAAGATCCAAAGGCTTGGGTAAAACTAAGCTGAGTTTTGCCTAAAATCAGAGTTTTTTCCAAGTTGAGTATTGTCTTATAAATAAATCTAACGTTTTATCGTCATTGAGTTTTGCATTAAAGCTGTGTTTTTTCTCTGTTAAGACTGAAAGGACTGAAATTAGAAATTTTACCATAGTCCAAATAATTGTAATTGTTTATCAAAACATTGTGACATTTTAATAATATAACCATGATAAAATAAAACAATAAAACTTAAGCCACCCTGTAAAGCAGTCAAATATTTAAAACTCAGTCTGCATACTTTGAATGACTGCCAATTGAGAAACAAAGAGTCTTAAGACTAATCTTTGATTGACGAAAACAAATTCGCCTCAGATTTGATACTTTAGACCTTAATTGTCAGAGACCATATTCATTAAGTTAAACATGACTATCCTTAGAATCATTCTAATTCAAAGGATTTTCTGTGAAAAATTCTAAGGGTAAGAAAAATCTCTAAAAATGAGAATTTTCAATTCAGCGTTTCTTTTAAAAATACTAAAGAAAATGACAAATTGGACAAAATATGTCTCTGTGTCAATGATATGTCATTGATTGAACTTAACCAAAAAATACAAGAGTCACAATAATTATTTAAGAATGAAAATTTCATTGTAATATACTTTGGGGTTAATAGCTACTGTATTAAGTAAAACTATCCTGTATTTAAGTAAATTAATAGCAAGTGGTTTGTTCATTTTTTTTATTTAATAATTTAGCCACTGAAAAGCCTAAATATATACTTTCAGTAATCAGATTCTTACAGTCATATTCATGTTTTTTCAGTGTCTGCTTCTTCTATTACAACACAATGACTAACAGAAGACCAGGCTTCCATTTGCCTGATTGTCACACACATCAACAATTTATAATTTGTGTGTTTTTCTTTCAGGTTAATTAATAAGTGATTTTAATCCAACATTACAATCTGGAACAAGAAAACATTAGTATTTAATGCTGATAATTCACCTGCATGGAAACATTACATTATCACAAGCTGTATACATTGAACCATTCATTTTTATTGTATGATTTAGTTTGTTATTATCTCCCGCCTGCGGCTGAAGGCCATTGTCGGGAGATTATATAAAACGCCTTCCGTACGTGCGTGCGTGTGTCCGTCCGTCCGTCACGTTTTTGCATAAACCTTAATATCTCATTCATTTATAAACACCAAATTTGCAGGGAATGTTTATGGCTATGAAAACCTGTCTCTGCAAAATTTTAGCCTCACTTAGAAAAACAAAATGGCCGCCATAGCTAATTGTTTGAAAATCGTAAAGGTGCTCTAAATCTTGAAATATTCCAGCTAGCTTCATCACATATGCACAAAAGCTATATGGCTAGAAAAGCTAGCCTGGTGGTAATTTTGGCCTAGTTTTAAAAAACAAAATGGCAACCATATCACATGTTTAATGTAAAACAGGGTTAACCTATTAAAAAGGCCTTATATCTCCCCAAATATTGCTCCTAGAGTTCGGAATGTGAAAACAACTTGTAGGAAGTCATGGCCTGGGAATCTTTTCAGGTGTTGAATTTGACCTTTGACCCCTGCTTCAAGGTTAAATGAGGTCATCACACTAAAACATCCTTATTTCTCCCTTATTATTGGTGCTATGGCTTCAGAATACAAAGACCGACCATCAAAAGTTCTGGCCTTCAAATGTTTTGCCTGAGAAAAATTTTGGCCTTATTTTGAAAATAGCCAATTATTTAAAAATCATTAAGATGCTCTAAAACTTGAAATATTGCAGCTAGGTTCATCAAATATGCGCAAAATATATATGGCTAGGAAAGTTAGCATGATAGTAATTTAGCCTAGTTTCAAAAACAAAATGGCCACATGTTAAATGGGATTATCCTATTAAAAAGGCCTTATATCCCTTATTTGCTACTAGGGGTTCCAAAAGTGAAAACGACTTATACGAAGTCAAGGCCTGAGACTATTTTCCAATTGCCGACTTTTACCTTTGACCTCTTCTTCAATGTCAAGTGGGGTTATCTTACTACAAAGGCCTTATGTCTCCTTTAGTTCTCCATCATTACTGATTCTAAGGCGGGAGATAACCGCTGCGACAGTGGCCTTGTTGATTCTCATTTTATGTCATAAAATCAGCCAGTAAAAATTCTGCTATCTGGAAATAATTGATCTGGCAATGAAGCTCACATTATAGACAAATGTAATGGTGTTACTGTTATAATTACTGGGACAGCAGCACAAATAACTCCAGTTGAAATAATAAGCAACAAATCAAGTTCCTTGATTGTGTAGAAGTCATCAGGAATGTCTCTGCACAAAAGCTGGTGTTCAGTGTGTTGGGGCTCAGAGTTTTTCAATACTTGAAATGGACAGAATGATAAAGTCGTACCATAAAAGAGTCATAAATTACAGCTGTTTACACACAAACTTGTCAATAATCACATGACAGGATAGATGGATGTCATTACATTAATATCTTAGCTATAAATATCTGTGATTTTGTGAGGAAAAATGTGATATAAATTCACATTAATGCTATTGTGTACATACACAAGCATTCAGTGACAAAGACTGGTTGTATCGATGGACTGCACTCGTCCTTCTGTCTTTTACAGTGAAGGATCTATAAATTTACAGAATTCTGCAACAATAGCTACAATACATGAAATCAAAGGTGGATTATTATATGATTTTTAAACCAATTCAGCAGTCAGGAAAAACTCACTTTATTTTACACAATGATTTCTAGGAAGGTTTTATTTACATTTGTGATGTTGGCAATTAGTTTCAGGCCATTTTTTTAATCTGCTGCAGAATCTCGGTGCATTTTACTTTTTGTTGCTTCAATATACTAGGATATCAGCGGAAACATCTCCAGTCAAAATTTAAATAACTTTAGCATGAAATTCCTCTACTGAGCAGAAGCTGTCTAGAATTTCTGAACACAAAAGTAAACGGGCAACATCATATTTAATATACTCTGGTGAATCACATTGGTTATTCTGTGTAGAAGATTGAGATAAATATGTTTTACATTAAATAGCAATCCTTTTCTGTTTATTAATTTGCAATTCCATGGCAGACTGTCCTCTTGTGGAATTTACTCACAAAAAGGCTGTGTAAAGAAGAGGTGTTTATTGAATGGATTACTGCTGACAAATATAATTAGGACAATCAGTTTTTTGGATAACAGGTAAGCTGACATTTTTGATGATCATTGTTGAAGATTGCAATTTAAAAGTCTATGTACACATATAGACAGTCTTCGGCATACGCCTCGGTTAACATTGTAACAAAAATGGTACAAATTTTTAGGGTTTTTTTTTAAACCACAGTCCTATACATAAGTATATGTTGAAAATTAATGCATTTATTACCTCCACCAGGTTATGTTTCTGGTCCATTTGTCTGACTGACTGTTTGTCTATATGTCTGTTTGTTTATCTGCATTCAAAGTTTCACAATTTATCAGTTGGATCTCACCCCTTTGCACATGGGTTCAAAACTTCAAACCCCTCTGACATGAGGTGTATTAGTAGGATATGCTCAGGGTCTGTTCTGATACAACCGCAGGAATATAAAAAAAAACCTAATTCTGATATCTGATCTAACTCTTATCGATTACCAATATAACATCGGCTCATCTTGTTGAAGTCTTTTAGAAGTTTCATTCTTCCACAAATACCTTGCAAGTATAAATTTAATACATATTGAAAAACCTCAATTGTCTCAGGGGGCCAACTTGGTCACAATTGAGCTAAAACATCCATTCAATACATTTGGGATAAATACTTCATATGTCTGAATCAGCAAAATTGGTTTGCTCAATGATCTAGAGATAAGAAAAATACAATAAATCATTTGTCTCTGAGATTAATAAATCTTTAAGCTTTTATGTTCACCACACAATGAACATGTGTATAAAATACAGAGACATTAACGTGTCATGTAGTTCTATAATACTTTATTGGGTTTAATAACTTACAACACAACCTCTATCACCTGACATTTTATCATCCAAAACTTCAATGTTATGAAATGATTCCCATTTTCCAAAATTTGTCTATCTTTCTACTGGTTTATAATGAAATAAATATCAATAATGGTTGAAATGCTCAGTCCAATTATATGGATATTTATTAGTTATCGATTAACTGCTAACTCACTAGAAATTGTAAATAATCTCCAAAGCAATTTTGTCACAGTAAAACACTGACTAAATCATAATTTGTAATTAACCTCTGACAAAGAGGTACATGTGATTGGAGATGTGCTTTGGTTTGTTTGTTGGTTTGAAAAATAACTTGATTAAAATCGTGGACAGATTTTGATGAAATTGTCTGTAAATATCAATAATGGCAATAGGAACAGATGGCCAAACTTTGGTGGTGATGCAAATCGCCATCTGAATCTGCCATTTTTTCAAAGAATTTTTTATCAATGCTGAGGTATTGTGCCTTGGAGGAGGTTTGCCCTCTCTGAGAGCTTTTCTTGTTATCAAACGCATTCACCAGAAAAAAAAATATAACTAATTAACTAGCCTTAACTGCAAATAATATGGAGTAAGAAATCTAAAATTCGCCACATATCTAAAATTTGCCACATGTGAAAATACTGATAAAATAAATGAATTGTGGTGAGATTTGTTGAATGTATACTAAATTATGGCTTTTTGAACTGAAAAATACCAATTTTTAGTCAAAAACATCATTTTCTTCATAAAATTAACTAAGGTTTTAGAGGTGGCGAATTTTTGATTCCTGACGAATTTTAGATTTCTTACTCTATAACCAGACAAATCTTGGATATTTCTTCCTGCTGCCAAGATACTCACAAAACTGGCCACTCACCATTTCACCCTTTAGACAAACTCCCTTCTATTATCCCCCCCACCCCCATCATCCTAACACAGTCCTTAACCCTCTTTGCATGAGGGTTACAGAGGATTTACTGAATAATTATAGTATTGCATTGGACTTTTATATATACTTGGAGCAAAACTCTCCTTTACTAAAGGACCCATACTGACTGCACATTAAAAGTACAGGCCAAGCTCTCCACTGGCTAACATAATCCCCTGACTGAAAGACTAAGTCTCAGGGATAACGATTTATCAACGTCCTTGGGGCTCTTTAGCCTGTGACTGGAGATTAATAGGAACCCAATGATATAGGACTTCCATTTTGGTGATACTAGAGACTATACATATACCTGTACCTGGGATCAAACCCAGATCACCTGAGCTCCTAGGTGAGTGTGTTACCCACTGGGCCACAGTAGCACTGATACTACAGAAAGATTTATTATAACTAGCGCCAATTTGTTATTATGGCCTTCACAATTTTACCAATTATTTAGGGAATCTTAAGAGTTATTAATACTCTTTAAATGAATCTTTTGCGATAACTCTAAGAATACGTAACAATAATAGGAATTCATGTTATTCTAGAAATAAGAATGTCAGTGTAAACTTATCCTGAGCCTATTTTATCTGAATACAGTACTTCCCAATATAGCTCTAAGCTTCCTTTAAGCTTATCGCCACATCGTTTAGAAACAGGATACAAACCATGATTAAAGCAAGGTCGTAATGAAAGAGATCGTGTAGTCCTCTGGGGGAACCCAGAGAAATTTAAAGAACTTTTCAGGATATTGGTCCAGGGTTGCGGGAAATGGACTTTGAGTCCCTTAAAAGCCTCTAAAAGGCCAATTCACACTCAACTATTTGACAGAGGGTAATAATTTGTCATGATGTGATCAACTGTGATACTTGGTGGTATTGTCAAACTAATTTTTTATTAGTTGAAAGCAAGGTATAATTAGTGAGTGAAGATATCCTTTTGGGGTGCTTCTAAAATAACAGAATTTTTTTTTGTCTAGAAGATGATCTGAATATTTAAATTCTCAAAACGTAATCACTCTGCGCCTTTTTGCCAAGTCCTACCAGACAAAAAACTTCACAAAAATCCGGTTTAGGTTAGATGTCAAAACTGAAAATTATAGCAAAAAATATTCATTTTTAAACAATGGGAGAACTGGTGTTTAATTATACTGGGATGGTGAGACTATGACACATTGTAATGACAATATAAGGTTAATAATGTCGGAGAGAGATATTTAGTAATAAGTGAAAAGGTGTTTAACTAATAAAATACTGAATTTCATATATTAATAGAATTTCTGGTATGTTTCGTGTACCCCATTTAAGGGCTCTTTGTAAGAAGCATACAATTTGACTATGTCTGGAAAACTCTGTAACCGTCATGACCTCAGAAAACTTGATGCTTATGGGGCTGTTCCATTTCTGCAACATTTTGTAAACCCGATTGTCAATTTTAAGGAATCAGGAACTGAATCTTTTATAAAGGATTTTACATCTTAATGATCCTAAAGTCATCGTACCGAGATCCTGTATGGAAAATATGGTACTTCCAGATAGGTTAATGAGTACAGAACTCATAAACCATCGGAAACAGCTTAGTAAGTACTAGAAATTCAAACTGTTTAAAATTGTTGAAAATCTTTGCCGATTTTTATCAGATTTATAACACTGTAAACCAATTGTAAACAGTGATCTTTAACCTATCTGACACTCATACAGCAAGCAATCTTTTCCATCTTATAGAGATCATAAACCTATCTTGACAGTCGCAAAGCAAACTTTTCCATCTTTTGCAATCTTAAGTCTATTTTAAGGCTAAAAAACCTATCATAAGCCAATTGTAAATTTTTCCGGGAAAACTTATGTCGATCTCTGGTTTAATCTTAAAGCTATCTGGATGAGAACTTATACATCTTAAACTCATTGTTAAACTATCATAAAATACATCACTGGATCGTGCATTTTCTTATTATTTACAATCATATTGTACCTATTATAAACCACACTCACAGAAATGGAACAGGCCTCTAAGTAGTTCATGTAATGGTGTCCTTGGTTCTAGTTTAACAAAATAAGGCATTATAAAGTCATGAGATGGGTATCAAGGCCTCCAGGGAAATTTTCCTGTTAATGTTAACTGTAGACCATGATGTAACCAATATGCCTTAAGGGTCGGCAAGTAGATAAATGACCAATTAATGTTCCTGCATGACTTTAGCTTATATTTTTGTAAAATCTGTCCAATTAATATTGATTTAATAGTTTTTTTATTATCCCTTGGTGATTAATGTGACTTAATGGGATAAATCAACTTTATAGCAACACCCTTTTTTCTGGAAATGCCAGATGTGTTGTGACATCTGAGTTTACAAATGAAGGCACATTTGAAACTTCTATATATGAAACACAAAGAATTACGTAAAACAAAAAAAAAATAATGTAGAGAGTGACTCCATAAGCAAAGTTATGACAATTAATTTTAAATTCCCTACTAAGATAAACACTAAAAATCAGTGAGGCAAAAAAACAAGATTTCATCACATTGTGTCACAGAAATGACAAATAATAAGTAAAGAATATCATAACCAAGGTAACTTAGTAAAACCTTCATTGCCTGATCTTCTATTACATACATATTACATTTTATGACATTATTTCCACTGTCACAAGTGAATCGAGCATTCCTTTTGTTTTCTGCTAAACTACCTCTTGTACTTCTTTTATTTGAACACAGTCTCACTCTCCCAGCTTGTTCAGATAAAAGAGTGCAGCAGAGTGAAAACTCATTGAAATCACTTACCAATCAATTACAAAGTGAGGGCTGTAGTAATACTTAATAGATAAATGCTCTGCTTCTAGCATTATACTGTTGTGGCAACCAAAGTCTGTGTAAAACTCATTGAAATCAATTACCAGTGGATGGGTCTTGCTGATAAGTCAGTCTAAATAGTCTGAAATATTTCCCATAAAAAGAGTACAAAGTGAGGACTGTAGTAATACTTAGATTTGGTAAAAATATAAACATTGGTAAACTTTGTCCAAAGCATTATATTCAGAAGCTGAGAGAAGCATAACTAGAGGATCACTTACAAAATAAAGATACTGTTTTTTGCACAGCAAAGCGTCCCGAAAAGGATATAACGGTGAGTGCGAAAGTATTAAGAAAATGCTCTGCTTCTAGCCTTATACTGTTGTGGCAACCAAAGTCTGCGTAGTCTGCTCTATCTAGCACGGTTTTCAAGATTTTGCATTTTTTGTGAAAAATTAGAAAATTCAAAATGGCCACCATTTTTGGCGAGACAAAAATGTTTTGAAAATTGAGATGGCTACTCAGCAGAGATACCCTGTGGGTCAAAAATTTTGTTGAAATTACTCTATCTAGCACAGTTTTGTCAGATATAAGCATTTTTGTGTTTTGCAATTTTTGCAAAAATTCGAAAATTCAAAATGGCCGCCATTTTTTGAAAATTGGAATTGCTACTCTACAAAGATACCCTGAGGGTCAAAATTTTCTTCGAAATTGCTCTATCTAGCACGATTTTTGAGATATAAGCATTTTTGTGTTTTGCAATTTATGTGAAAAATTTGAAAATTCAAAATGGCTGCCATTTTGGGTGAGACAAAATTCTTTTTGAAAATTGGGATGGCTACTCTGCAGAGATACCCTGTGGGTCAAAAGTTTTTTGAAAATTGCTCTATCTAGCACGGTTTTCGAAATATAAGCATTTTTGTGTTTTGCAATTTTTGCGAAAAATCAAAATGGCGAGACAAACATTTTTTGAAAATTGGGATGGCTACTCTGGAGATATACCCTGCGGTTTAAAAATTTCATTGAAATCGCTCTATCTCGCATGGTTTTCGAGATATAAGCTTTTTTGTGCTTTCCTTATTTGGAAAATTTGTAATGATTAATTAATCACTAATTACTTTGCCATTTCTTCACCAATCAATGCCAAAATCTAATGATTCCCAAATTTTTATAGAATGAATGTATTTGCCAAGTTTCAGGTGAATTGATAAAATCCCTTTCAAGTTATCATCCGGACAAGCTTACCCATCAAAAAAGACATTTTTGGTCATGTGACCTCTCTGATTGGTCAAAAATGTCACTGCAGCATATTAAAAAAAATTCCCCAAGGCTACTGCATACACCTGCCAAATTTGAAAAGAATCCGCCCAACGGTCACAGAGTTATAAGGAAAACGAAATGCGGAGCCAGCGGAGCCTGATTTTCTCCCATATACAAAAAAGCATCCCTTGTGGGACATTTAATTCTCATGACTGGAATGCTACATGATAGTAGCATCCACTATATTTGCTGCTACAGTCCGTGTGGAGGCCTGCCATGGCCCTCTAAAGTTCAACAATAAAAGTCCCAATTACATGATATTCAGTGATAGACAGGATATAATTGGAATGAATATTGGTACACAGATCACAAATTTGATAAGAATTTCCCATAATTCAAAATAAAATAAGAGAACGTGAGAGAAGGGGGCTGGCAGGAGGGGTGTGGGGAGGTGAGTTGAGGGTTGAGCTCTGCAGTTGTGTATTTTTCTAGTATATAATTATTTGCTTAAAACATGGAAACTTTTTTCATTGATTTTACAAAAATATCCTGGTTGCAGTTAATTCTACCATATTATTTAAATGATGAAACCAATAATTAATTTATGTATATTTTGATTCACTCACCAACTTTTTTCTCAATTAACTTTTATTTATCCTTTTTCTCAAAAAACAAAGAAAGAAACACACGGACATCAACTGAAGAAAACAACCTGTATTTACAAAGTACCAAATTGATGTAGACAACCTCTAAGTCACTGATTGTCCAGATAGAGACAGTTCAATTACCAGAAAGTATCCGTCTCCATGTTTGTGTTTGATGTACTATGTAGCAGGATTGGCTAGACTACTATATTAATCTTCAACCATTGTCTAAACCCAGTGATACAAGTCTCAGGGTTCTCATGGTTTGAAGGAGTCTGTTCCATTCTCTGAAGGCACTGGTCCGCAAAGGGATAGTCCAATTACCAGAGTCCATTTCCATGTCAGCATCCAGACATGGAAAATTCATCACCATGTTAGTGTTGTACGGCATCAGTGTCTTAAAGGTTCTTGACAGAATAGTGGGATATTGTCTGGAGGTGTTATGAAGTAGAGGTGGTACTTTAACCAGCGGGAACTAGGACTGAGTTTTGTGAGAACAGAAAGTGTATTTAATAAAATCTGATGTTCTGATAATAAAAACGGTTGAATAATAGAGGTTTCAAAGTATTTTGAAGTAAAATTACTGCAAAATAAATGTTTTGAAATAGAAGAGCAATTTTAATGCTTCCCTTTGCTGTATTTTCAGGGTGCTTTATCTTTTTTGCTTAGAATATGCTTATTTAATTATCACCCAGTCAAATGGCCAGACTTTTTGATATAATTGCTTTTGCAATACACTTTGCAGGAAATTTGCTTCCGTCAAAATTTTTGTTTTTTTATGAGAAAGCTGGCTTAACTAAAAGGATTTTTGGATCATGTTCAAATTAAGTTCTTTTTCAGTCACAGAAAAAGAGTAATATGTTAATGTCTAGAATAGACTTAGTCTGCATTCCCAATTGTCTGACTGTTGTCCAAATATTCAAGTTTATCACCTCCTTGCCACTCTCCAAAATGTGTACTTCCTTATTAACCAGCACAAGGAGGTTACGTTTTGGTTTGCTCATTTATCTGTCCATCTGTCACGGTCCATGGAGCAAGTGCAGTAGCAATTACCAGTTGCTTTCAAGTTGCAACAGGAAAAGACAAGTTTTACTTAACAAATTTCTTTAACACTTAAATTTTTTTTTATTATTATTTGTTAATGGTCACAATTATACATACATATCAGTACATACATACCATATGTTCATATACATTATGTAACCAAAGACCAAACTACATAATATATAACTTAACTGAGCTGCCCTTTTTTACCCAAAACACATCAACTACAGAGTATGTAACTTATAAAATAAACACCATTCGAACATAAGGGACAGAATAAGCTTCTATAAGGACGCCATTGATAAGTAAACTAAAAATAATTATTACAATCAAGTGAGATATTCTTAATAGTTCATACAATAATAAAACCAATCTGACTTGACCATAGTCCTATCCATTTAATTAACAGTTAAGTTTGTCCACTGTATCCAGCAACCTGTCCGGAGATCCATTGGCATCCACAAACACACAATGTCTGTATCCTGTGATCCATTCAGTGTCCAACAACACAAAATATCAATATCCAGCTGTTCAAAGTCAAAGTTGGGGTTTTAGATCCTGTTTAACAGCAAGGGTCATAAATTGGGACAGGTTCTCAGCATTGTCACTAGTGGGACTCACACCACACAGAGGTGACAGCCTGTGATTAGATGCCAAACATGCTAACCCACTAGGCTACTGAGGACCTCATTGAGCTGTTCAGAGTGTCTCCCCAACTCTGCTGCTTGCTCCAAAATTTGAACAATATCCAGAAATTACAGCAAATCCACTCTCAGACTGATAGATCCACACAATATATCCAGATCACTCCAACAAGAGTTCATCACAAAATGTATAGGACATAGTGTATAGAGCACCTCTGTCCATGTAGCACACCAACTTTAAACTGCTGTGGCTAGTTTTTCAACCCTTGAAATCCTGGAGATTATAGAAGGTTCTAGAAAGAATGTTAACATGTCAACTTTAGTGCTCCCGTGACAACTCGCCATCTCGAGTTTCATATCGTTTTTGTTCAACTCGTGAACCTGAGTTTGTCTTATTGCAAACTCGAGTTCCTTTATGTTACTGCAAAAAATATATAAATAAGCCACTTACAAGTGTACAAAGATGCAATAAAAGCACAATTCGACTTTTTTTACTTAATATTTTCCTTCATAATAACCTATTACGATTCAAAGGCAATGGTTTCTCTCCATACACCTTATCTGGTAAAACAATCAATTAAAACGTCCGTTTTATTTCTCAACATGGTGAGGATGTTGATCCTTATTTTGCAGGTAAAATATGACAAATTTTGTTGGAATGTGGTTAAAAATTTATTTTATTATGAAAGGAATAATATTAGTGTGTACATATTTAAGGTTTGAGTGTTTTAAAATATTGTTATTGACTGGAGTTTAACTTGAGTTGACTTGTCGGTGATGCATGAAACTCGAGTCAGAACTTTGACGGCTCGCAGAAGCACCACTTAACACATTTCCAAGAAAACATGGGTGTTTCCCACCATCTACAAATACATCTTTCCAGTTCTGCACAAGAGAGGTCAGAACTAGCTAGACCAATTCTGTAGAAAATCAATAATTCAATGTCCTTATATGGTAAAGAAGGGAAGAACTCTGCAGCAGCCACAGACAACATTGTCCTCTTTAGAAGATGTGCTGGCAGAGTCCCCTAATATGTAACACCATATTTTTTATGAATGCTCCAAAAAGTAAGGAAAGGATTGTTATGATAATTTTTATATTTGTGTGTGTTTAGCCGGGTGAAAGGGTCATCATCCCAGTATAATTAAATGCCAGAGCTAAATGCATTGTACAAAAATGGCTTTGAATTGTGACCCGTAAATTCAATATAGTTTGTACAGATCTGATGTTGTACATGATTAAAACCTACGACTACATTAACTTACACAGACAACTAAAAGGTAGCAGTGTAACAGCACAAAATTAACTACAAAGGGGTGACACAGGTATAATGCTGACTCGACAAAAACTGCCCTATTCAGATTTTGGCCTCACTGACTAGCATTGCTCATTTTCAAAACACTCATGACAACATCCTTTATGGATCCGAACACAGCAACAAATTATGAATTTGGAAATATATAAACTACATTAAGGAGCTGCTCTGATTTGTGAATATTAGTCTGTGCTTAATATGATTTCATCCAACATTCATATTTCTTTCGAAACCCCAACCCAATAAGCACAGGAGTCAGTGTGTTTAAACATTCTACAGCTGAGTCGTCCACAATAAGCAAGGTAATTATCCATTATTCAAACTTGGGCCCAGAATTTTATCATGCCGTGTCACATTGTCATGTTTATTAGTCTGGATTACTTGGGGATAAGGCAACAAACGTAATTAGTGTTAACAGCCCAATGTACAAAGGACCAAAATTATCCTGAAATATTGATCTGTCTAGACAAAGCTGTCTATCCAAACAGAACACGCCACACCAGGAAATAATTTTATATTTAATAACCATAATGTTTTCAGGATGAAAGTGTTCCTGGTGTTTATGGATGAAAGTGTCCAATTTTTTAAAACAGATATTAAGATCATCATACTAATAATTCTAACAGAATAAAGTGTTCACTAAAGCAAATCATACCAGCAATTACAGGTCCTGAGTAGTGTAGGGATCAACTGTAATGATTGTGGAAGGATCAATATCAAATGAAAATTAAGGGTGCTGTATGATTCGATATTTCAACATCTAAACCATTAAATGTAAGCCATGGGTGATAATAGAGGACTGAGGTTTTTCTCAAAATATTAACACATACTACTTCACAATATCATCAAAACTTACTACTTAGGCACCAAACGTGAATTTCTGAAATAGAAAATAATAATTCAAAGAACCACGATCACACAAAACTAGACCTACGCATTGGAGAACCGATGCAAATTTGTATCCACCAAAAAGACAACTCACAAAACCCAGTGAACCATCGTTTCACCTTGAAGGAGGGGCCCAAGGTCAAATCTGAAAACATCAGAAGATTCCCAGCCCATGACTTCTTATATGTTGATTTCATATTGCAAACCTCTAGGACCAATAATAAGCAAGTTATCAGCACTTTTAAGTTTGGCTATTGTCGTTTGACCTTGAAGGAGGGGCCCAAGGTCAAATCTGACCACATCAAAAGATTCCTAGCCCATGATTTCCTATAGGTTGGTTCACATTACAAACCTCTAGGACCAATAATAAGCAAGCTATAAGCACTTCTAAGTTTGGGTATCCTCGTTTGACCTTGAAGGAGGGGCCCAAGGTCAAATTTGAGCACATCAGAAGAAGATGACCTTGAAGGTTCCCAGCCCATGATTTCCTATAGGTTGGTTTACCATCCCAAACCTGTACGACCAATAATGAGCGAGTTATAAGCACTTTTAAGTATGGCTATCCCCGTTTGACCTTGAAGGAGGGGTCTAAGGTCAAATCTGACCACACCAAAAGATTCCCAGCCTAGATTTCCTATAGGTTGGTTTACCATCCCAAAAATCTAGGACCAATAATAAGGGAGATATAAGTACTTTTCATGACTGACAAAGAAACGCTCGTGGTGGCCATCTTGTTTTACAAAATCAGAGGCCAAAAATATTCCCAGTCAAGATTTTGTAATGAGGAACATACCGAAATTGAGATCTCTACCTATAATACCCTTTGCTCTAGAGGGCCAGCAAAAGTCCTTGCTGAAAGTCGAAAGAACACTCGTGGCAGCCATCTTGTTTTTCAAAATGAGGCCAAAAATATTCCCAGGCAAGATTTTATGGGGTTATGAATATATCCTGCAAATTTGAGAAGGCTAGCTATAATATGTTTTTGGTTAGAGCAGTAACGGTGAAATCTCTCTACACACTGTGGCGGCGGCAGCGTAACGAAGCGAAATCCACAGTATCCACCGGATGCTATCCGGTGGATACAAGATGTTTTCATGCATTTCTGCATATTTGCTGTCAGGTTTATATCATTTCTGTGAAACAGGAAGTAAGTCACTGACAAAGTAACAAACATGGTGTCAGACTAGTCCTGTTTCAGTTAGAACTAGTAGTATAAAGTACATGCATTCACAAACATTCAAATTGATGAATATCTTAATGTGCTTTTTAATAACTTCATATGACGTTTGTCTTAGCAGTGAAATAACTCTGATTTTTGTCTGTTATATACTGTTTTGATAATTATTGAAATACTTGTAGACAGTGGTTGTACATATCAATATCTTTGGTTCTGTGGGATGATCGATCAAAAACTGAAAGATTCAAACAATCGCTACAGTAGTCTTGAGGATATCAGTAAAGTGTAGAACCCTGGGAGGAAACCATCAAGCATAGAATTTAAGGTTTGGTGTACAACAGTTTTGATAATTATATATTTGGGATGACAGATCTGACAGTAAGCACGTCAAACACTTCAGGAAACAAATGTGACAAAGTCATAAACTTAAAAGACCCGTTTACAAAAGGGAGAACACTTGGGTCAATAGGGTGTCTCATTAGAAAAGTGTGAAGGGGGTTATTTATGTCAAAGCATATTCCTTATAGGAAAACTGTTAATATTTTACTGCAATTTATGTCTTTGTAACTAAAGTTAAATACTATTATTATTTATTAATTACCTGATCCTTCTTATTGGTTTATTATTTGCTATAATCTAAATCATTTAATTAAAGCTAAGAGGCCAGTTACACATAGCCAGATGCGCCACAGATACAGCCCATGGTTCTATGTATGGTAATAGACAGGGATGCAGAAGGGATGAGGGTGGGTCATGTAAAATATTTACGGAACTGCCACGGATCTGCCACGGACCTGCTACGGATCACCACAAACAGGTTTGCTTATGAAAAGGATTGGTCTTTTGACTGTTTTTTAATCCGCAAACCCTTTCTGTGGCAGTCCGTAGATGATCCGGTTAGATCCGGCAATGTTTTTACGGATATTTATTGGTGCAGAAGCGTCAAGGATAAAAGGGATGCCACAAGGACATCCAGGATGGTTTTAGGGACAATAAGGATACTCACGGATGAGCTACGGAAGAGCTACGGATACCCATATCAGATAAGGTCCGTACAGACTTTACAGAAAAATCCAACAGTTTTGATTTTTCCGTAATGCCCTAGGGATCTTATCTGATCCTTGGCATGTCACTACGGACCATGGCATGCCGCTATAGATCTCACAAGGACATTAGGGATGTTACGGACACAAAAGATGATTCGTAAATGACTTAACATTTTCCATATTAGGAAACCTAGCCCGATCCGGTGGACGACCCTTGGATGTGTAACTGCTACTTATTATGAACACATATTGCACCTTTTCATCTTTGTTATTCGACCGAGTCTAAAGAAGAGCAATCCAAAACCTGCCCATAAGAATAATTCCTTAACACAGCAAAGTAAATATGCAACAAAAGACAAATTATTTTGAAAAATATATTCTTGAAGGGGGATTCTGTCTGCTCTTGTTATTTATTTATATAGGCTCGTATAATGAAAGCAATTATTATCTGTATGTTTTAGGTGATTCAGGGCAGTGCTGAATAATGTTTACACAGCCACATATTCATATGGTACAAATGGATTTGGCACTGGTATTGCGATCAGGGCAATTACTTTACTACGGATCTCCTACCCTAATTTATCACAATGATAAAAACTCACTCCTAGGTTCCAGAAACCATCAATGGCTACAAAAGAATCATTTCAGTCATCACAATGTCCTTAATGACCATACACCGGATGAGGACCAAGTGTCAACATCATTTTTCTCTCTCTTTGCTGAAGTGCTGCTGAACTATGGTAAATACTACTTGGGTGCTTCAATTAAACATCTCATGACATTAAATAATAAACCAGATGATGACACAACAATGTCTCTAGATCAAGTCTCAGCCAACACAGCAAAGAATCAGAAATACTCAACCAGAAGATCTATATCTGTGTCTGCAGATTCATTAGCTAAAACAGCTGCATCAGAGCCTGATACCATACTCTCATGTTCGAACAAGGTTTCACCATCAAACACAAACAAACAGGGTATCATGAAAATCCAATCTCCATGCCTTCATAATCCACAATCGCCTGGAGATTCTACCATTCTGAGAAGCCACAATCTACTACAATCTTACAAACGACAGAAGACCAATCTGCCTAAGGTATATCCAAATGGCAACAAGATTTCAAAATGGCACTTGCACATTATGACCTCTTCAACCTACACTTTGTCAGCAGTCCTGTTCTTTTTTCTATTTTGCTGCAATTTGGTGCAAGTCTGCCACAGTGACTCAAACTTATGGCGACACGCAGATAAAGGCAGCGGTTGTACAAGGCACGAGCTGACAATAGCTACAGATGCCAAAAGAGAGTGTGACCCAGTGGTGGCTGCAATAGGCTCATCTATTCTAGCTTCTAATGGGCAGGATTATAATAGTACTTGCAGGTAATGTATCTGTAGCTCCATCTGTTTAGGGTTTTTAATTTTTAGTAGCCCTCATCTAATCAGACCGTTTAACAGTTCTTAATTCTGTGAAGTGGCAAGTGGTAGTGTCACAGTGTAAAGTTTAATTAGAGTTAGAAACAAATTAAATGTCAAAGTTGAGATTTACATCCCTGTCAAGTGCTAAGGTCATATCAAGAGAGGCCCTTAATGATGAAATGAGCTGGGTTCAAACCCATCAACACTAAGGTTTTGGACTACAATTAAATTCCAAAACTGTTGATTCCTCAGAGGATATAAGTGGATACCAATTGTTGAGGGTAGCATGAGATTTTATGATGGTATCATAGTTGAATTTTTGGTTGTTAATTGTTTTTAACTGTTCATAAATAGTTTGTTAAGTTTGATGGAAGGGGTGTAGCTCATAGACGATAAACACATTCAATGTTGATGATAAAGTTTACACAGTTATTTATTTTCACAAATAGTCCTTCAGTTGTATACACCAAATGTAATTAGTTTGCCATAACAATATATAAAACTTTCACTTCACTTCTTTTCACTTTTCACACAACTTTAACACAATCACATATACATAATCCTGTTGATTCACAGATAGTCTGGTTTTATTCTCTAACTCTCTATGTCTTTTTATCTCACTAATTAACTGATCATGCTCTTCTCTATCTAATTAACTATCTCACTTATCAATCCTGCACTTTTCTGACTAACTATCTCTCTATCTCTTTCTAACCCTTTTCTTATTCTGTTCCTATATTTTATATTCAACCCTGGACATTAAAATTAGTAAAGTTATCTAAAATATGATTTGGTGCCATAACTATTGGCCAGAAAGCAGGTCACATGTTGTGACCTGTAAGGTCATTGGCTGGGTCACTGACCACTCAGGGGACAGTGTGGGTTCACTGCTTACTGTGGTTATTTTACAAGAGCTCTGACTGATCCCAGAACATGAAGCCTCTAATTAAGCAATAAGACAATTTACATAAGGTACAGCCAGGTGGTGTTTCTACAATTGACAATGGGGTATTTGTTCTAAGTTTACTTCTGAGGAGCAATCACCTTTGTTCTTGTAATAGCAGTGTGCTATTTGTACATCATACACAAATTAATAGTGATGCCACCAATAAAAGTTTTACAGTACATAGCTTTGATTCCAGGTGTTTCTCCCTAAATACATTTTAATGACAGTACTGGCTTATTTCTTGTGATTTACTTCTAGGGACAATAAATACATTTTATGCACTAGTCTTTATATCTTTATATCAAAGATTTGATTAAACATGGACATAGATTCTACTTACAGAGAAAACACATTTATTGGAGTGGAAATATAGATATGGTTGTTTTCAAAAATCAAGAGTAATATGTGTTTTATGAAATTAAGATGAAAAGGGGCATTGTTCTTACAGATATACATTCTTCATTTATGAAACTGACTTGGTGTGTTTTTATGGCAACATTAGAAAATGCCCACTTAGAACTTAATGTGCTAAAATTTACATTGTAACTTTAACATATAAGGACTCTGCCAAATATACAGAAAAATACAAAGTAGCTGAAGTACATATATGAATAGTAAATGAAAATATGAATGACACATGCTCAATATACAGAATTTATGAATGTTTACAGTTAAGGGTGTTTTTCCTAACTTTTCACAGTATGATAATGGTATAACATTGGCACCTTGAAGTTATATTACCTTGTAAAAAGAGTACTTCAACTGTATGCCAGCACATATTAAGTGGTGAAGATTTTTACTGTAAACTGCTGAACATCATCAGACAATGGCAACAGAATGTGTGGATAACAGACCGTTGATTACTGTGTTCATGGTAGGGTCATAAAATAGAATATCTGGATTTCTAAAATTCAGACAACAGAGGCTATTACAATCACAACCTGTCAAGACTGAGATACTAAATAGACTATTTTTAAAAGACCCTTAAATTTATTTATTTGGGGTTTAACATTACTTTCACCACTGTATAGGTTATATTATAACGGGTAGTTTTATGGGCAGAGGGAACCAGTACATACAGTTGGTCAAGGTTTAAAATCACACCAAGTACCAAAAATAGCATCAGAGATGCCTGTACCCCACAGCCTGGGGAAATAATTTTCAACACCATGAAATATAGAAGTAGTCATGGCCGACATCATGACGATGCACACCTACAACCCCCAACCAATGTCCCTACCAAGAATCAACTTCCTATACCTTACAGTTTCTGAGACATAGCACATACAAGATTTTATAGGTCAAGGTCACTACAGCAACGTCAAAGGTCAAATCAAGGTCAGACCATGACATTGCACACCCTCACCCCCTAACCAATGTCCTTACCAAGTATCAACTTCCTACACCTTACGGTTTCTGAGATATAGCCCGGACAAGATTTTATAGGTCAAGGTCACTACGGCAAGGTCAAATCAAGGTCAGACCATGACGTTGCATACCTACACCCTCTAACCAATGTCCCTCCTAAGTATCAACTTCCTACACCTTACAGTTTCTGAGATACAGCCCGGACAAACTTCTTCCCGCTGCCTGACCGCCCACCCGCCCATCCTGACACCATGGTGACAACAATACCCCGACAGCCTTTAAGGGCTGTGGGGTAAAAAGCCTATAGATTAAGTATACTAAATGTTACTTACAAAATTCCTTATTCATTAAGCAGTCACAGCAGAAGTAATACAAAATCATTCATCCTAACATGTTTAACTTTTCTTTTTTTTTTGCACTTTTACCATTTTAATCATTTTGATACTGTTAGGGATCATTATTATTATAAATGTCAAAGTTCAAAGTCGTGGTTTTATATCTGATCAATATCCAGGGTCATATTGGGACAGGTCCTCTGTATTGTCAGTTGAGGGAATCAAACCCACACTGGGGTGACAGCCTGTGAATATTTGCCAAACCTGATAACCACCAGGCCACTGAGGACCTTTGTATGTCAGCTTGAGCACTAAATGACATGATATGTCAAAAGTTAAAAAATTAAGTTATGCAATGACCATAAATGACCTTGTACAAAATAACCCTAAAACTATGAGTGCCATTTAATGTAAGGCAATTGTCAGCTTTTTAAAAAATAGAAAACAGACAGTTTTAAATTCCACAGCAATATCCTGCGTCGGCTAAGTAAAATCCTCAACATCTCTACAGATGTTGCAGTTCCTCAGGTGAGTGCTCGATGATATGGACATGTATTCCCACACCACACAATCATGAAAATATGTCAGCCAAGATAAAAACTTAATAAGATTCACTTTCACTAAAGAAATCTATGAGTGCATGTAAGGGCGATTGATCAGCATCTGCAGGCACTGAGCACAGCATGATATGAATGGCCATCTGTGGTCAACAAACTGCAGCTGCCAGACATAACAGCCACAGGGTTAAACTGCTTTGTGTCTCAGTTCTGTCATCAGGATGAAGGCTGTTATTTATTAATATATCATACGACATTAATCACAAGAAGTCCGTGCTTAAAAATATGTCAGTCATATTATGCAGTTGCTTAAAACCATAAGCTGGTATTAATCAGACTAAATTTGGCAACGATATGCCGAAATTAGGGCACAAGATGCCATAAACCTACTTATTGTTCTTTTCAACAACATTTATTTGATTATTTTGGACAGTTGGCTTAAAGCTCTTGGAGATATTAGGTTTTCCCCTTTGCAAGCAAACTGAGGAGGGTGTAACTGACTTGGGTTACACAGAGATGAATGTGTTTTTGTATCCTGTAACATAAAGCCTCTTAGCATCTTAACTGACTAGCCAAATGTAATGACAACCTGAAGGGAGGAGTAAAACTAGACGTCAATTTAACACAGAATGGAGTAGAGTGAGAAATGTCTGGAACTTTAAACTTCATATAATTCCCAGCTACACTGGCCACACTGGCCTGAAACTTATATGACCACGTAGCAAAAAGTCAGTACAACCCTGCATACAGCCAACAGACTGAATCAATGCTCACAAAATTGTTACAAAAGTCACACAATTGATAAAAACATTCCATACTTCAGGAACTCGCAGGGAACTTTTTAAATGCATTTTAGCCATATTTAGTGGGAAAAAAATTTTGTTTTTGATATTGAAGATAAACTTTTTTATCACTAACAATAATTTGCATAGCCCTTTCAAAACCTTTTTTTGGTTTTTGTTGACTGAAACTCCTTTCAATAAATTTACACTTATTCTTACCTCTGCATCAGAGATTATGTGATTGTTAAAGTCTGTCTGTTTGTATGTTGGCAAGATTATAAAGAATACTGCACAGATTTACATCAAATTTTCACAGTAGGTGACCTTTAATCTAATATAGACCCAACTGAAATTGGGAATGATTTGCAACTGATTTTGGATCCAGCATTTTTTAAAAGGATTTTTGGGCCTTGGAGGAGGTGTGTGTTCTTTGAGTGCTCTTGTTTCAAAAGTGTGTTAAGTTTAACATAAATCTGCCAGTCATTACACCATGTAACCTCACTATATCTGTTTTACTGTAGCTTTTCAAGTTAAAATGCACCTAAAGTTTTACTGTCTATGAAATGTTCTTTATTTGAAGACATTTAAGTGACATATCCTGGAGAAAATATCAGAACTGTCTTATAATACATACTTCAGAAAGACAACGAACTGATAAAAAGTAGGAAAACTAAAGGAAAAAGTCTTTATAATTCAAGTTTCTTTTTGTCATTAAAATAACTTATAAAAGATTTTTAGAACATATATACTGCCCCAGACGTCTGATATTATTATATTAAACATGAAATTTCTTCCTATTATTTGCTAGGGAAAATTACCCAGAAACGTCAATTTTTTTGGACATCATCAAAGATTTATTTACCCCTTTGTTCCTTTTGGCTATTTTACTGATGTAATACCTTGCTTTTTCATCTCATTTCTTAATGCTTCGCTGTTTCTGCCCTTACTAATTAACTCTTATAGCTTTTCCTGGAGGCAACTCTCTCCTTTTGTCAACTCACCACAAGAGCTTAAATGTTGTATGAGACACTGAGCTTACTGCTGTTGCTGCTTTTGCTTATCCTCTATAATGTCAGATCTGAGGAAACAGTCACTTGGGGTGTAAAAATTTGTTTGAAACATCTTGGGAGTGGTATATATCCCTGCCAATAGTGTCTCCCTTATGTTTGGATGGCTTCTGAAAGATGAATTTTAAAAATTTAATTTTAATTTTTATCTTAATGTTGCGTACGTGGGACAGCCTCAAGCATGTGATCTCTCCTGGGAGGCCAATTTCTATCTTGATTCCCACTAATATCAATGTTAAGTAGATACATCACACTAAACACCATCTTAGTCAGGTCATTATAACATGTAGTAAGTCCAACATCAGTTTTGTGATCATATAAAAAATTCATTTCTATGAACGTTTTTTCCATTCTTCAAAATGTGTATCTGTTTTATGTTTTAACTTGAAATACCTCTTCCATTTTATGAAATCAATCTTCTATTTTTAAAAACAAAATTATATTACTTTCTAAACATGTTCCTATGATAGTGGTTGCAATATATGGATAAACACTAGGTATCTCTGCACAGTCCATTTGACTACTCAATAGATTGCAGTAACTGTACTTTTGTTTCTGCAGGTACTTTCAGATGTACGTGAACTGTATGGAACCCACTTTTCCCTGCACGGCAATGGTCCAGGAATTCTGGGAAAACTACAATGCCTACACAACACAGCCCTTCAACTGTTCAGTACAAAACTCAACAGTTTTACCTCCGCCTCTACACATGAATGAAGTGACCCCCACAGAGGCCAATCATATCTTCACTGACACTGAATCAAATGCTTCAGTGAAGTCCATGAACAACCACATGATGTTTTACTGCCTTATATTTTTATTACATATTGCTGGTATAATCACTGTAGTTTAGAAATGTGATATAGTTTGACTTCACTCAAGTTTTTGTCTCATTACTGAACTGCGGATCACATAACTTGATTTCTGTTACTATGTTTTGTCAATTGTTTATATTTTCATATACATGTATATAAAACACTAAGGCAGACATAAAAGTGTGACAATTTGAATCAAATGCTTTCGCAAATTCCATAAATGAATTTATTCTGTTTTTCGCTTTATAATTTTGCCCTTTGCTTGAGACTCTAGACTCTAAATTGCATGAATTTTTGTAATATGTTTTTTTTTTCTCAGTTTAATGTCTCACTGATGTGTAGATCACTTGAGCTATTAATATTGTTACTGAATTACATGTATTTGTGCTCTTTCACATTAAAAGACTGATTGTAAAATTGGTAAATTCCACAAATGATTTCATTCAGTTTATTGTCCTATTTTCTATTGTTTAGTAGACTGTGCTGTGTTAGAGACATTAAATATTGAAAAAAAATATAATTTTATATATTTACAGTATGATACTTTGAAATGTATTTATAGACTGTAGTTATAGCATACTGGTTGGTGAGAATTCTGCACTAAAATTTGAAAAGTATCATGCATGGGTAAAATTCTACTAAACCCTGTCCTGCTCAGGTCCAAGAGACCTGCAACTGAATGGTGGCATCAAAACGTAAAAAGTCAAACTATTACAATACAATTTCAATGTGCTCTGTGTATAAGTAAGGATCATTCATAGACCAACAATCCAACATTGAACAGTAACATCACACTTTCAAATGCCAGTTATATACCATAAAGACATTATTTTATTGTGCCCTGTTCAAATCAGGGCCATTTGTCTAGAGAACTGTGAAAGGTGCTTGAAGGTTTTCAATATAGCAACAGTTTTTTAATGCTTTTGCTCATATATGTGTCTCAAGAACACAATATATTATTAAAGAGATGTCCTTCCAGGTGACTGACTTACAAACATGCACCATGCAACAGCACATGTTTATCCTCTGTAGAAACTATTTATAGATGCTAATCAGAGGTAGTTTAGTACTTTTTAATTGACTCAAAGACTGTTCTTAATGGCTATTTTACCCCATTAAGTTCTGACGTCTTTACTGGAAAAGAAAAACAGGAAAATCATTAAGTGCTCATCGCATGTAAACCTTTGACGAAAGACAGCGATAAAGTGCTTCGTGCAGATTCATTCTTTCTCAATAATGTCATCTGAAATTAGCAAAAACCTGAGAACCCAGGAAATTTTTATGGCTTGTTTTATCTTCAGTAAAATGCTTTGTTTTCTCTTCAAGACAAGCACTAAAACTGGAAGAGTGCATATTTTTTACTTCTGACTATTAACAAATAACAAGGTTCATTTAAGCAGCCACAAATAGATAGTTATTGTTAGTGAACAGAACTGTTCTTAAATTGGCTGGAGGACAAAAACTATAAGTGGTGTGTTTAAATTTATAATTAACAGTGTGACAGAAATACAGACAATTGTAATATATTAATCAAAGATTCCTAATTGTGTTTTATAATTGGTATGTGGGATGTCAATTTTCTGCTACACACTGGAACAAAATTATAATACCTAAGGAAATTGTCCCTGGACAAAATGTACCAGATTCTAAATGCTGTGAGTGAATATATTAGAGGCTGGAATACCTTGTAAGGGAACTAAATTATAGGAAACCTTCAGAATGGGTAAATTTCCTACTACAATGGTATAAAAATATCAAAACAAAATGTACAAATATTTAAACTATCAAGGAAATGTTATACTGTAAAACTGTAGTTAGAACTACAACCAAACGGACTCATGTACTTCCGGTTATGGTCAGTTCTGATTCAGTCCACTTAATTCTTTATTAGGACACATCGGGTGGAATTTACATTTGGGTAGGATGTCTTTTATGTGATGTAACCCAACTCTAAAAGCTATTTACATTGAGGACAGCTTTTTAAAAATGCTTGAAATAGCTGTTACAACCTCTGATGAGCTTTAATTCAAATATACACGCTAGAAAGGTGAAGAGGGGGATATATATATATAGGATAGTTAATTCTTCAATGTTTACAAAATGAGGTCTCTTTTCAGAGGCATAACACTATCCATAAGGAAATGCTTGACTATTTTTACTTCTGTTTTCACGTTTAATCAAATCAATCCATACATTAAGATACAAGCGATCTTCAAGCTGGAAAACAATTGGTACACAAATGTCAAAATCAGGTCAGAAATAAGGCAGTTATAAGATACATGTACATTATAAATGGGGCTTTGTGTTATATGGTGACCATTTCCAACAGTCCGTTAAAAGTTGGAGAATTCTTTAAAATAAAGTTTACTGGCCCTTAACCCAACAAAGTTGCCTGGGGTCAGTTGGCAATTGCAACTTCCTTTTAAACTTGAAACCTACTGAGTAATACTTCCTCTTAAGTCTGATGACATACCACTTTTTCATGGGTGAGCATTAGACCTTGAAATATAATTTAAATAAATAAAAAGAACATTATGCAATTTGTGGCGTGTGTATAATATTATGTTTGTTTGAAAAAATAACTCAAGAATTTATGGGCAGATTTTGATCAAATTTTCAAATCAAAATGACACAAAGAATGGATGATTAAAGTTTGGTGGTGATCTAGATGATCACCTGGATCCAGGGATTATTTCACAGGTTTTCATTGTCATACAGATGGTATGCACCAAGCCTCAGCAGCCAGATGGGTTGGTTGATTCTTACATATACAAATATCTCTTAATATAAAGTATGTGAAAGTTAAAAGGATTTTCCTTGTCTCATTGTAAACAGGGAAAAGCTATTGAAGCATGTCAACAAGCCAAACCTAATTTTTTCATTCAAGCTAGAGATGTTTATTTAGGGTTGAACAAGCAACTCTGAAGTAGTTCTTTCCATTTTTTTCACTGATCTCTGATTTGTTACTTCACAGATCTAGCCAAACACCATTTTCCTTTAAAGTTGACAGGTCTGAAACAGCATTAAAAATCACTTAACATTTGTCTGACACATGTAATGCTAGGCAAGCTGTGGTACGTGTTGATATTCCTAGATAAGAGCTCTTAGTGCACATGTATTATAATTTACATGTAGCTGGATTTCCTTCCTTAATTAAAGAATGAAAAATCTCCCCTTTGAATCTGCTGTGTGTTTTATCATTACAAAGAAGTAGCTGTTCTTTTTCAGTTTGTTTAGTCTCAGGGATAGGATGACATTAATAATGATAGGGGAGGAATCATTCAGTGATACTGAAATATTTATCAAAGGTAACAGGAAATTTGAAAGTTACTAATTCACTGCTTAATATGTCTTTGACATTATCATTTTAGATTACCATATCCTCTGTTATAGTCATTCCCTGGTCCTAAAGCTTCCTTTTCCAATGGCATTATGTAACTCTTATCTTGCTAATTGACTCTCCCTTTTTTGCCATAGAGTGAGTGCCTTTTGGGGATGACTACATCAATTTAGTGTTTTATAATAATACATGTTTCAATTATTACTATTATTAATATTTTATTTTATTTATTTGGGGTTTTACGTCGCTTCAACACTTTCCAGGTTATATCATGACAGGGAGTCTTGTGGGCAGAGAAAACCAGTTCATACAGTTTGTCAAGCTTCTGTACTGTAAACTGCCGACCATCGGTAAGCAACTACCAACTTTCCCACATACGGACCGGGGTTTGAACTGCGGACCTCAGAGGAGGGAGGCCAGTGTGTTACCAATGTGCCAACGTGGTCCCCCACTATTATTAATAATAATCACAGGATAATAAGTTACCAGACAAAATCATCAGGAGCTCCACGGCTTATGTGATTTTGACAGAGAAGTCAAAGATATGGAGACCACCTGTGGCGCACATGTGCAGGACACCGGCAGGGAGGCTACACAGCCACCTGGCGAATGAACAGGACACTACGGTCCAGGCCAGAGCCCGTTTGGCGAGACCAGCAGGGCGCCAGACAAATGCATCTGTCCACAAGGTAAGTTGTATAATGCAATAAAAATTTTTAGTAACTTTCCAGCAGACATAAAAACCCCAGTCAACGAGATGACCTGTAAATATCTGTTGAAATTTTTCTTCAAATTTGACTGATCTTGGGTATATTACAATGTGTGGGCACACAGGTCATAGATACATGGAAAACACAACCTTAATAGAATAAAGAGAAAAAACACAAAGGATGAAAAGGATGACTGGCTCATGAAATATAACATCCCTTTGAAATTGTATTGATTACAGGATTCATTCTTCTCATTAATTACATTTCAGTTATCTTTGAACTCGAATATCTAAGGCTGCGAGGTTTTATTTTACTTTTTGTTCAAAGAGCAACAAAATTTCTAGAAATAACTTTAAACAGTGGAAATAAGATCCTAATTATTTTGTGTTCATAAAATCTAATATAATGCAGATAATAGAAGGTTGGACAATAACGGTTTGTGTAAAAACAACTGAAAAGATTTTCATCCAGTTATATTAGCAATTTAAATGAAAAAATAGACACTGTGTCTCAGCATATCCCTGGATGAAACAAATTCTGCGCAATATACAGACGATTCCCCCAAGTGAGGTTCAAGGGCTCAAGGCTAATGTCATTTGACCTTGGAGGAGATGTTACAGGTGAAGTTATCTGACATTGCCAAAAGATTTGCAGCTCATGATTTTGTAAAATTTGTTTCACATTCTAAACCATTTGGAGTTTGGATCAATAATTAAGGAAAGACTACTGTGCCTGTAAGTTCACTCAATTGACCTTGTCACTGGGGTCTACTGTTAAAACTGACCCCGCCAAAAGATTTCCAGCCATGACTTTCTGGGATCTTTCAGTCACTCCAAATATCAAATAGGACAAACAATAAGCAAGGTAAAACAAATTTTGGAGAGTGGACCAAATGACCTTGAGGCAAAGGTTAAAGGCCAAGTAGGGTCCTCAAGGTCAAGACAGTGGATATCATTACTTCATTGTTTTTTCAAGCTTCATTCAAGTTGGAATCACTTACTTCCATTATGTTCTACTGTCAGTATTCCAAAAATTGCCACAAAACATACCTTCTCAGAGATGCCAATTTGTCCTTGGAAATGAAGGTCACGATCACAAGAATTAGGCTTCATGCCCATACAAAGTAACATACAAAATATGGAAACTATAGTTCCAGTATACTAGTATTTCGTATTGGATTTATCACATCTGAAAAGGAAATCTCTGTAGTGGCAGTGCTAGGAGGTCCAAACCAGTAGATCCCAGGCTTTTGTCTAGGGATGTAATAAATTAAATATAACCATGGCGGAAATGGGAAAAAATCTGGCAAAGCTCTATTTTATCATTTCTTAAAGCATATGCCATCTGTCATGTGCCACATCAAAGTTTAATCAAAAATATAAAAAGAAACATCACATATCTGATTTTATATAGTATCGGGTGAATTTAATTACTTACAGCATGAGTTATGAGACATCATATGAATGGCAGTAAATCCAGGGCTTTGTAATCTGATCATCTTTTAAGCCAATTTATCTCTTTTTCACACACATGTCAATATCCTGGACACGGTAACAAGTGGATGTTTATCGCAGATAAAATTGATAAATATTCTCAAGACAGTTTACTAGATTTCCTACAAAAGGCTTATTCTTCAACCTTTATTATGCAAACATGATTATGTTTTTTCTGTGAGACAACCGGTGTACACAATTAACACCTATTACGGCCCCTGTTTGAGACTGGTAGTTATTCTAACTGACCTGTATCTATCTAGAGTTTCAGGTCTGGAGGTCCTGTAACTTAAAATAACTGTTCATACAATTTAGCCTTAATCGCCAAAAGTATTGCCATTATAAAAAATAAAACCATTTATTCTTTAGCAGTTGGCCAGTTTTAAAATTCAATATATATTTGGCCAACATTGATACACAAACTGGTAAGTTTTGTTAAGGACCTGTAACTTTTTTGAGTTGCAAGTCCAGGGGACATGGAACGTTTTCTGGTAAACTTCATAATAATGTCCTTAGGGGGACAGTCTAATACGCCAGCTTTTGTGTCCTTGCGGATTTTATACTGAGGGGTGCATAACATTTCCTTCTGTGACTTTGCCATATGGGGCCGGTTTCATGAAAAGTCTCAAACTGAGCCAGACTCAAGGCTGAGTCAGGGTCTCAAATCTGAGACTTTTGTCTCGGCTGAGTTTTTGGCTCAAATGGATTTCACAAAGGGTGGATCAGCTGAGACCAGTCTCAAGTTATGGTCTCAACTTTTTAATCTCATTTCATATATTTAGTGGGCTTATTTTTAGTTTAAAAAGTTATATTTATTATTACCATTTTAAATATCTTTAATACTCATAATACAAAGAAATTATATGATAATATATTATTCTAAGTGATCCATAAGATTGAGACTCAACTGAGAGTGAGTCTGGCTTTGAGTCCACCCTTGAGGCCTGTCACTTGATAATAGCCTATAAAGCATGTCAATTCTATTGACTTTTGTTATTAGTAAATATTGAATATGTGGCTGTAATTACAAAATAAAATGAAAATAGAAGATTTCAAGATTTATCAATTTCATTTTGGAACAAATTGTATCGCTTTATGTATGTGTTTTTTGGCATCAAAGCTTGGACTCAAATTTGAGACACCTCCTTCATGGGCTCAAATTTGAGCCTGTGACTGCGCCAGGTCTCAAGTTGAGCTTGTTTGTGAAATGCATTGAGTCTGAGTTCACAGACTCAGCAAAATATTTCCAAAATTTGAGACAAAGTCTCAACTTTTGAGTCTGACTCAAGGCTTAAGTCTGTTCATGAAACTGGCCCCTGGTGTGTTCAGAGGACAATGCCAGTCCAGCCAGAGCCCAGCTCAGGAACTTTCTTCTGTAACATTCGCAGGGCCAGACATATGACATCTGTCCACTGTGTAAGATTATTAATGCAATAAACCAGGATTTTGCTTGAATTGAAAACTTACAATGTCTGACCCATAAGGACTGAGTAAATTTGGATTGAAATATTAAAACTTTCTAGAACCTGAGACTGCATAGCCAACAAATTAATGCATGAAATGAAACAAATAACTAAACATATGCACAATTTTAAATAAAATTTCATTTTACACAAACCTTTGCCATTTATTTCCTACATCATCAAAAGATCATTTATTTTGTAATATTTTCATATCCCAGAATGAAAACGTTCACTTTTAGGGGCTTATTTAAACAGGCATCAAAGATATCCATATCGGGTATCACTGGACAGCTTTAGATCTCAAACTGTTTAAGTTATTTAGCGCATGCTTAATTTCATGGAATTTATGCCACAGTTTGGACAATACTGACCACCTTTAATAGAAAATTAACAATATACTACTCATGCTACACACTCATATAATATTATCATCTTCAAATGTGATATATTTTTTCTGTATATGTCATTCAGGAAGTTTTCCTATTTTACTATGAACAACAATCTACTAGTAGGTACTTTTGACACAGTGGCCTTGGCACTACTAACAGCTACTCCTCCCCGCCATCACTTGGCAAGACTTAGACACAAGATCCTTATTTGTAGTAAATTTGTTCCAATTCCACAAGACATCCTCACTGTTAAACAATGTGGTCATGTGACCTAATTGGCAGGAGGATGGACTACTGTTAGTCAACGGCCTGGTTAAGGTTGTTATATAACCTTAAATTTGCATCAATGCATTGGCCATTGGGTTGGATGGCTCCAACAAAAAGCTACTCTTGGAAATGGTACGGGTATTTCACTATAAAATGGAGATTTCTTTTGACCTAACATAATAAAATAAATACACGGCCATATGTACAAGTTATAAATGAACTTCATGCAAGATACAACCAATTAATTAACCTATGATGTTATTTTTTTGATGGGTGATAATTTCTTCATTAAACCAAAGTCCAACACTGGGAATAAATATAAAGCTCACAATGACAAAATTTATACAGAGATCTATGTTAAGAAAGTCAACTGTAAGTAACACCAAGAGATTTAAAAACAAAAACAAAATTAATACTGCAACGATAGTTGTTTTGTTTATTTTGTTGGTTTACTCTTTCAGAATAATAATAGTATTGACATGACAAACTATCCATTTGTTAAATGCAATGCCTGAAAACTATAGCTTAATATTTGATGACAGTATCACACTGAATGCATTACCATCATTCTGTCTCAGTTACTGATATTTGTCTTGTTGAGAATCAAGAAATGCTACAACTAGTGTTTTCTCCTGTAAATCAATTTAAACAGAACACAAACTTTATGCATTTTGTTTCTTTTTCAGTAATTTAAAAAGGATTTATTTGTGTTAAAATATGCATTGATATATCAAGCACATCTTCTGAATATATTTTACTCCAAAAGTGCAAACTGGGACCATGTTCCCTCACAGCAGGCTACAGAGGCCCAACCACTGAGACACTGGTTTTTAACCACACCACAGCTATTTAGGTTGATCTTATTCAATTAAAACTCAAGATTTGACATTTTGGGTGTTTCACTCAGGAAAATAACAAATCTTTTGATGTCACCTCGACTCACCTCTTTATCCTTTGCAGCCTTAACCTTCTCAGCAATGGCTGCCAACATCTTGACAAGGTCTTCTTCCTTGCCAAACTCCCGCCTCCCGGCCTCCCCGACAACGCTGAGCAACGCCCCAAACACCAGCTGGTACCGTTTGCGGAAATGGATGTCATCTGCTGCCTCTTTTAATAACCTGTGTGTGGGTCAGATGTACAATACATACTTTAGTCCATTTTTGACCCTAAGTCCAAGACTTTAGTCTTAATTCAAGACTTTTGCCTCAGAGATGAGTCTAAATTATCTTCTGGAGTTCACAAAAGGACTAAGCCCTTGGTTCTACTTATGAATACTATAGACAGTACTTAAACCTTCAAAAGCAATTCAAACATTTATGTACTGCTCACATATCTTCTTGAGGTGTCCATGAATAAGCCTAAATGATACACTACAACACCTGTTATCTAAACTTCTTTGTAGAACATATTTTTTTTACATGTTAATATAAAATTAATAAATAGAAAATGACAGGTCGTGAGTCCTTTAGTGAACCCCATATACTAAATAGCCCAATGGATGTGGTCTGTGGCCCTGTGATTAAGGTGTTGTACTTAATAGTTGAAGGGTTGGGGTTCAATCCTTGGAAGGCAGGTAGAGATTGTACCTTTGAACATGGTACTGCACTCTTAGATGTTTCTAAATATATAATATAAATCCCACACCAACACCAGTTCTGGAGTAAACCTGTGATAAACTGGCAGTAGAAATACTCTATGTTGCTTCATGCCAAAGTAACTAATCTAATGTGGATTTTTATAGCACTTAATCTCCATCAACTGACAGATTCTAAGGTGCAACTGAACATAAAGCAAGGTAATTAACATTTATCCAATACTGACACAGCCAGGTCATACCAAGAAAACACAGGGGTGACAAGGGAGGCTATAGTGGATAGGCTTTTGCAAACAGGACTGGGAATAAGGACTGGCCACTAGTGCTGGGATCGTCGGCGATTTTTGCAGATCGAGGATCATTTGTTAGAAACGAGTTGAACTTGAGTTGGACTCGAGTAAATACACAAAAATAAAAATAAAATAACAAAAATCTAAATATTATTACCAGTTGTATTAAGTACCTTTTTATTGCAAGAAATTTTTTTTTTTTTTTTGCCATTTAAAGTGCAGGTATGTATGTGCACGTCATGGAACAGCCACGCAGCTAAGGTTAATATTAAAACGGCCTTGAGTTTTAAGTTTTGATGGTTTGATCAGTTCCAAAAATGTCCCTTTGAGACAAGGTAAGTATATCATTATTTATTTTGTGAAAACTCGAGTTTATATTGCGTAACTCAATGTTATCCCCAAATATTGCCCACCGAGTTACGACTCGAGTTACCGTCAACTCGTCCCAGCACTACTGGCCACCTAGGCCCCTACGCCTGAAGAACGACTTTACTCATGCAAAATTGATTATTTTGGAATATGTATCAACATAGGGGCCTGCACCTCTTCTGCATGTAACATAATAGGAAAAATACTTGAGTGGTGCACATTTTAAAATTTCATCACGAGAAAAGATGAATCGATGTAATCCAACATCAACATTTATGAATGCATTTTTGTCTTTGAGATTGATGAAATATTAAAGCATACCCTTTCATTATCCACCAATTTGCTTCAATCACAAGTTAAATGAACCAAAATTAACAAAAAATATGTACTTTCACTGCACTTGTTTGTGAGAAATCAGCCACAAAGATATACCCAGTAAAGGATAGCTTATGAATACAAAAACTTCAGTTTTTATCTTCGGGTTCCTCAGCCATTTCTCTATAGATTTTAACTCAACAAAAGGCAAGCAGAAGCAGGGTAGAATACCTTTGCAATTATATTCATACCATATTTATAGGTTATATCAAATATTACACCTTACATATCGGCACTGGTTAAATACCTAACAAGTAACATTTATCCACAGTAAGCAACGCTGGGAATAAAAAATTATTCTCCAAAGGTCAAATAAAGGTCAAATACATCATGTGGTGGACAATAGAAGCTAAAACCTTTTCTGCACATTGACGCACTGCAATTCAAACATTTGCAGTTGAATCAATGCACAATCTAAAGGCATGTCAAAAACACTTGTACATAAACCTTAGAGAGTTTCTAAGTGGAACAAAGTTCTGTCTAAAATTTTATTCTGTAGGACTTTTAGCTAAAACAAGTCAAGTTAGATCTGTTTTATTTGCACATATGTTGGTTACCATTTTATCATTTGTATTCACCCAGACCCATTGCCACATATCTTATGATACCTTAGAAAGGCTGAGTATGGGGTGTGGTATACTAAATATTTGTGACCACAGGAGAAGGTAGTGACAATGAATCAGTGAAGTTTTGCTCAAACTAGACCGAAAGGGGTTTCAGGCTACCAGTGAGAGCCGCAAAGCCATAAGAGACACGAGTAGTGCACTGAAGCGGTCACCCATTCAAGTACTAACATAGCCCATTGCTGGTAAACTTCAGTAACAGACAGATACTCATCATGCTAAGCCCCAACTCATAAAATTTTGGAGACAAAAGAAAAGCAAAAAAGTAATCTCTAGAAGCTTAATAAGTGCAATGTCATTTAAAATAAAATACACTTTCATGTTTTGATGCACTGGCTGCTATTGGTAAACTGGAAATCCTTGTTTAACACAAAGAAAATACTGGTAAAAACAGTAATCAAATGAGATGTCAACAACAGCGTCATTTTAGTAACTTCAGTATAATCATAATTTTTACAGAATGTGTAAAAAGCAACAATACACACACAGACCAAATATTACACTGGAACAGAGATTAAGTTCCATAGAAATACGATTAGATTAGACACTCACCAGTAGAGTTCGTGTGCGACTCTAGCACTCTGCACAGACCTCTCAATTAACAGTTTGGCCAGCGCACTCGTGTGATAGCACTCAAACTTCAACGCCTGTAAAAACACAAAAGATTGAAAAGAATCAAAATAGTGCCAAACACACGGATACCAGAACGTTCTGCTTCATATAATTGTGAATCTAACCCAATATAAACATAATCAAGTGAAATTTTGACACAATATGAAATGGAATGATATTCTAAAATGTGTACGACACTATATTTACTCCAAATAAAGTGAATTTGTGAGACATTATGCTAAATTTATAGGGCTGGCGTTACTGTTTTTCAGGAAACACAAGAAGCATGAAGGGGAGGAATATAGATGTTTCTGAGAAATTTTTTTTGACACTGCAAAACAGATTTCATTCTTTTGTATGAGAACTAAACAAAATTAGGATTGATTGTCCGTTTAACAGAACTGTTATGACTTTGTACAGGTCATATCACAATCGCTGGTTGTTGCACCATTCATAAATATCAAAATCGGCTACCGGGACTTTTAAATGATCAAAACCCTGTCTTTGCATACATGTCACTGATACAGTGAAACTTAAACGTAAGTCTATATCGGCCAAAATTTACTACTGGCAAAGGTTTTTTTGGGGAGATATTATGAAGTGAATAAATGTTTTCTTTTACCCAGTATAAAGTAACAATATGAGACATTTCATCATATTATTGGTTTTAATTAAAAATTTTTATTGTTTCGATGAAGTATCAGCCATTAAAAAGCATAAAATAACGACTTTTTCAATCACCAGTTCCCAACTAGATTGGGCCAACTCGGCGCCAACATATCCCCAGACAGGTCATCACTCACGCCACAGGTTTTGATCGGGAATTTTTTAAAACATAATTACCCATTATTATATGAACTTCAGCACATCAATCTACTCTGTTTATATCTTCCCAAGGAAGATGGTGTATCCCCAGACGCCGAATACATAACTCAAATTATATTTTCAATCTTCCTGCAATGATAACTCTAAACCTATTTTCAAAGTATTTAAATGATTGATGATTGAATGTCCATTCTAAAATAATAATCCCAAAAGAGCATATCTGTTTCTATATTTGTTGACAAATAAAATATTATTTTAACTCAACTCATCATACTTTTCAATCTTCCTTCAAAGTATTTAAATGATTGATGATTCAATGTCCATTCTAAAATTCATAATCCCAAAAGCGCATATCTGTTTCTATATTTGTTCACAAATAAAATATTATTTAAAAAAAAATTATTTATATTATTATTTTATTATATTATTTTTAGAATTTGCAAATTGTTTTCAGTTATTCATTTCCTCTATACCTATATATGTGGTCCATATATATGCAACCTAAATATGTGACACAATCTCAGTTCTGACTCCCCTTTGTGTTATATGTAATGAAGCCCACTACCTCCCACCCCTACCCCTCTTCCTCTTCTCCACACCTCTCTCACTATTACACAAGATCTGCAACCCCATTGAGTTCTTTGTTTCTCATCTGATATCATTAAATACCTTTGTTTATTTAGTGTCACTCAATATAGCTGGAGGTCCCAGAGGTGGGGATAAATGGTAAACAAACAATCTATATAAAAGGGGTACTCAAATACAAAAAGAATTGAGAATTTTAAGTATGTGATTATCAACTGAAATGAGTTCATAACTGTAGGAGCTGTGTCAAAATTAACTGAGGCAAGTTGAATAAAACTGGGCTAGTTGAGGGTTAAAAATCCCCTAGTTTTACTACATAAGGATATAATTTCATTAATATTGGGACTTAAAGCTCACTTAAAGTGTCCATTTTGTCTACTTGAATATGTTTAACCAGTTTCATTTTAAAAAGTTAAAAACTCAGCAAGCAGAGGTATAACACACAAAAATAAGTTCTTAAAAGACTAAGATAGCCATAACATTATTAATAATCAAAATTTAAATAGACAGGCATTTCCTTTGAAAAATTCAAAGATTTCAGCTCTATAACCCACATAGTTTGACAGTTACTGGGCTTTAAAGTGGCATAATGTCCATAAATTGGGTTTCTGTGGGCATTTTACAATTGTTAAAGAGACCTTAGCAATTAAACTACAGATCTGAAACTTTTTGGGGGACATACATAACAAACAAAAATTATATATAATACAGTTTAAGACTTGTCACACTAAGCATTTCCAAATAACAGGGCAAAATACGGAAAAAATGTCAAAACAGGCACTTAGACGAATGTCTATGGCCCTCATACACAGGTTAAATGTCTACTAAAAACCTTGATTTTCGGCACATGTAAAAAGGACATAATAATGTATTCCCAGATGGGATTTCAGCTCCATCAATCACATAGTTTAACAGTCACAGGCCTTAAAGGTGGCAAAAAGTCCAAATATTGGGTCTCGGTGGGCCTTTTAGAGATCTCGATGTGGCTTTCAAATTAAAGCTTCAGACATAAAATTTGTTACATACTAAGATTACACATAGAATATGTATCTAATAAAGTTTGAAACTTCTCAGACTTACCATTTCCAAGTTACAGAGCAAAATATGTGAAAAATGTCTTAAAAGGGTCACTCAGGTGGGTGTTTAAGGTCCTCATACACAGGTTAAATGTCTACTTGAAGCCTTGATTTTTGGCACATGTAAACAGAACATAATAATGTATTCCCAGATGAGATTTCAGCTCTATCAGTCACATAGTTTAACAGTCACAGGCCTTAAAATTGGCAAAAAGTCCAACTACTGGGTCTTTATGGGGCCTTCTAGAGACCTAAATGTGGCCTTCAAATTAAAGCTTCAGACTTAAAATTTGTCACATACTAAGATTACACATAGAATATGCATCTAATACAGTTTGAAACTTCTTAGACTTACCATTTCCAAGTTACAGGGAAAAATATGTGAAAAATGTCTAAAAATGGTCACTCGGGTGGGGATTTATGGTCCTCATACACAGGTTAAATGTCTTCTTAAAGCCTTAATTTTTGGCACATATAAAAATAACATACTAATATCTTCCCAGATAGGATTTGAGCTCTATCAGTCACATAGTTTGACAGTCACAGGGCTTAAAAGTAGCAAAAAGTCCAAATATTGGGTCTTTGGGAGCCTTTTAGAGACCTCAATGTGACCTTCAAAATTAAAGCTTCAGACTTAAAATCTGTTACATACTAAGATTACACACAGAATATATATCTAATACAGTTTGAAACTTCTCAGACTTACCATTTCCAAGTTACAGGGAAAAAGATGTGAAAAATGTCTTATAAGGGTCACTCGGGTGGGTGTTTATGGTCCTGATACACAGGTTAACTGTCTATTAAAGGCCTAAATGTTGGGGCACATATAAGAAAACACATAGATATATTCCCAGATGATATTTAACTTAGATGAGAGACATAGTTTGAAAGCTACAGTGCTTGAAAGTGGCAAAAAGTGCATAAATTGGGTCTCTGTGGGCACTTTTGAGACCTTAAGTCGACCCCTTTGGGTAAACCTACAGTCCTAAAATTTTCTACAGACAAGGATTACAAATCAAAGTTATACCTAGCGCAGTTTGAGACTCATCAGAATTACCACTTCCAAATTATAGGGCAAAATATGTGAAAAGTATAGCAAAAAATCCCTAAGTGGGGGTATTTATGAGCCTCAAACACAATTTTCTCCTCAACTTAAAGTCGTGATTTTCGGCACATGTACTAAGAACATATTAATGTGTTGTCAGGTAAAATTTCAGCCAGCTGAGCATCATAGTTTGTGACCTACAGGGCTCTAAGTGGCCAAAAGTCCAATTTCTGACCTTAAGGTGGCCATAAGTTCTTTTTTACTGGGAGTTTAAGGTCACCTTAAAATAGGGATCTTCCTTTGGGCACCCTTAACATGTGTACCAAGTTTGAAAAAAAAATATTAATTTGTTTTTGAGTTATCGCGTCCACAAGGAAATTTCTACGGCGGCGGCGGCGGTGGCGGCGCGACGGACCTGAATCCAATATATCCCCGACTTTCGTCTGGGGATATAAATATTCTATGGGAATTTTGTTGTTTCGACCAAAATTATCCAAAGACCTGCATGTCACTTTACCGTTCACACCACTAACAGCGGGTATTTTAATGGGGTGGAGGAAAATCATGCAGATTAGTTGAACACCAGCAAGCCAATGCCAGATGGGACTGGAATTTGAACCCCTGAACTTAGGGATTAGATACGAGTGTGTTATAATGCCACTCCACTGTTGTGAGAAAATGGTAAGATCTAGGCCTTTTGAAAATGTGGGTGCTGGTATGAGTTATCCTGTCAAAAATGGGCATGAAAACTGTCATATAATCTGAATATCTCCAAAGTGAAAAGATTGGTTGTACAATATAAGTGAAGATCAAGCCCTAAGTGTGGTACCGCTTATAATTTCTGAAATTAATTGTCAGTGAACAAAGCATAAAACAGAAATTTCCGGTTGTGGTCCGTGGTCATTTACATGACTTTGTTAAATAATCTCCTTGCAGTTATATAACAATGACGTACTAACTGGAATAACCACTGGATGATTCAGTTTTTCGTTTACACCCTTAATCAGCCTTCTGACTGACTTCTGACTGCTACAATCACACGGTAACTGACGTGCACTCATATGATCAAGCTTTTCTTGGGGCAAGATCAGTCTGCTATATTTTATAGGATACAGGGGCTGCATTCACAAATAGGCTTAGCCAAATCTTAGGCTAAAGTTAACTATAGATGTATACAACATTTAATTCTAAGACCTTTCTTCAATACGGTCCCTAGAGTGTACATGTCTGTATAACATACTGAAGAAAGTTGTAGCAAGATCTGTAGTAACTGCCTTATGACCAAAAGAACTGATCAAACATAATCCAGAGAGAAATGCTCACTGACAGGTTTCCAAACATGATAGCCTTATATTTTGAGGAGAATCTGCAATCTGCACCATGTCACTCCTGACCTTGACAATCACAACTGATAGAAAACATAAGACCAATCGGATTATAGATGGAAAACAGTATCAGTGATAACATACACCCGTATCAGTGGAACAAGGGCACTACTTACTACTCACTATGTACACCAATGTGCCCCAATGAAAAAGGAAAATCACAGTATCTTGTTAATGACACTCTCTGTAACAGTGTCAGTATACGGACAATGTACTGACCTGTATGAGCTGAGGTAGGAGGTCCACTATCTGGTCATCAGTGAGAGGAGAGAGCCACTCTATGGCCTTGGTTCTCACAAACGTGTCCGCATACCTACAACACAAAGCAATATCATCAGATTCTCTTTATTATTGAGAAGAATTCTCTTTTCAGTGGAAATATCAGGTTATCGCCTTGGTTCCCACAAACGTGAATATAATTACTACAAAAACTATACATCCTGCCTCGGTCATCTCACATAAGTCCTTATACCTGAAACGAAAACAGTTAAAACTTACACAAATTCGTAAAAACTGAGTTTGTATATAACTTACTGCCACAGCAAGCTGATACATAACTCTAGAGACTTACAGCACCAGTCCTGTAAAACAAGGGCAGGAAACTGGCAAAAACTCAGGAGTGAAAAAATTAGTTAGGTGACTGAAAAGATGAGTTGCGTAAGACTTAAAGCCCCTAAATATACATGAATCAGCTGATGGAACATATTATCATTTGTGGCAGTGCGATATTCGGGGGTCGAGGTTGCGGGAGTGTCGGCATTTAAACGGCTACAGATTAAACGGATATATTGTAGATTTCGGAAGTTGGCGGGAGTAACGGACCGTAAACGGGGAATACAATGAACTTGGTCAGTGTCAAGAGTTAAGGCGGGAAGTACGGTTGTTTAAACCTACTTGTTTTCTTGAATTGGGCCGCCATATTGTTGAGAAGTGTGTATTGTGACAGCATGTCATAGGATGTCTATCCTACAGTGATATCCTGGTGGAAAGTTTGGAAGTTGGAACAGGTTGGTTGATTTCATGATTGATTGAGTGATTGGAGTGAGAATGTGTTGGAAAGTTTTTGATATATTGTAGTGCTAATTTATTGACTTTGTGCCGTATCAGTTTTTAGTTGTTTTATATCTGGTATACTCAGGACCTGCTATAGTCAAGAATGATTCTGTAATTGATTTGCATGACTGGAATGGTATTTTATTGTATCGGTGGAGTTATGTGGAATTATTTTGTTATCAGATATATTTATATATATTGGTTCCTGTTTGAAAACTATGGTATCAGTAATACTGTGGTATAAGTAACTATTCTGTGATAACGATATCCTAGTCAGTGAAAGAAAGGCACAATAGTTGTCAGATAGGATCTGTAAATAGTAACTTTAATTTATTTGTACAAAGTTTTATTTCTGTGGTTTTGACTGTGCATTTAATTCAGTCAGGGACTTGTGATATTTTGTGTTCCATGATATCCAGATAATTATTGCGATAAACACTGTTGTGCAGTTTTGTGCTTTTTGGTTAAATGTGGCACAAGGCTAAAGTTGAATTTATTGTTTCAGGTGTTTCTTTACCTGGGGTAGTGGAACTGCCACTGCAGTCAGGAGTCTTGCCACAGTTCATGGTACGTGACCACTGATGAAGTACAATAAAGGTGATTTTAGTTAAGCCTGGTGTTATTTAAGACGTCCCCCCTGCTTGCCCTACCTTTGGTCATGTAACAACCAGATGAGTGCGGCAACACATTAATGGCTCTATATATTCACAAAAGAGTCTACATGATTAGCCATAGCCACGAAAGGATCATTCACAGCACCATAACCCCAAAAATGGTAGCACCAGAAAAACAAGTCTTACATGACTCAAAGCTGGTCACTGCAATTATGCTACCGACGTTTCCAGCTGAAAAGATCAGGGCCTAAGATGAATAATATTGTGTCCGGAATTACATGTATCAAGGTGGGCAGGAGGCAAACTTGTGACTATTCCACTAACCAGGCTTAAGATCAGGACATAGGGGAAAGGCTTATAGTATTACCTCAGTTTCACTAAGAATTTCAGACAAAAAGGTTAAAATTCACTGTATTATTACATCAGAAAATGAAGCTGTAACATTAATAAAGTAATTAGTTATCACTCATGCTTGTGCCAATTCCTTTTAATCAAAATAAATTCACACTTATAGACACCCCTCAAGGTAAAGTGAACATATTTATGAATAAGTCTCGCAAATAGGACACAAAACAATTGTAGTGCAACTAAAATTGTGACTTGTATAAAGAAATATAACTAAAACAACTGGGAGTTTTTATTTTTAACATTTGGATATCTGAGAATAAAAGTGAGACGTCTGATAATGGTGTGACTTGCTGGGCTCACAATATTCATGACAACACTTTTTTTATAATACATACTATCAAAGATTCCATCCTATATGTAAGCAGCCATTAATGCCTAAGTTCACACTTGTCCAATTTATCATCTCTGATGATTCTGACACAGTCTTCTGGGGACAGACAACATGGAAGTTGTGTCAGCCACTGATGATTTTAAAATTTAATTTCTTTAATTTAAATAATGGAATATTCAACATAAAACTTGCCTTTCTACATACCGGTGCCGCGCTCTGTATCACTCATGCTTTTGATAGCGCCCATCCACAAACTTACGTTATCGCCCATAAATTGCTAATATGTCGTTTCAATGTGAACTTTCTTCATAAAAACCCAATAATTGGTCAAATATGATTAATTTATATCCATTTTCAACAATATTTTCCTTATTTTAGTAATTATACCACCTTTTATTGTGCCGAGATTTGTTTACCAACCACATATTTTACTTCCAGTCAGTATGTGCTAAAACGCGGTTTCCCCAAATTTGGGTTATTTTTTCAAAACGCCCGGCTGGTTTTCGTTGCTGTAAACGCCCATCCCCAACTTTTGCAAATATTTGGTCACATTACCCATGGACGTTACAGAGAGCGTTTACGGTATACCTGAATATCAATACATTTTTAAAAACATTTGATGCAGCTTTTATTGAAAAAATTGAAAGATTTCATTTTACCTCTTGTTTTGTTTACTTTTACATGGATGTTTACAGGAAGTGGGCATTTATGGTAGATACTAAATATTGCAAAATTAGCAACCACAGAAATTCTTATTTGATCAACATATACTACATCTCAGAAGGTGTTTTGTGGTATTATGACCAACAATGAAGTAAAATAATTGGCTCGATCACTGGTTGGAAAATGAGCGATTAATCAGCCATGAAAAGTAAGGGGAATTTGCAGCTTTACTATTTATCAACTAATCGATTAATCAAATCTTTATTTATTTATTTGGCTTTCAACGCTGTACAGGTCACATCACAACAGGTAGTTTTATGGGCAGAGGAAACCAGTACATACAGTTGGTCAAGAACTGAGGAAACCAGTACATACAGTTGGTCAAGGTTTTGTAGTGTAAAATGCCAACCATCAGTAACAATCTACCAACTTTCTCACACAGGGTTCAGTGTTGAACTGCTGACCTCAGAGGTGGGAGGTAAGTGTGTTACAAACAACCACTGTGGTAACAACATCACTGATAAGTAACAAATACTGCCCAAACTAATGTAATTTCACCATTATAGTAGTGATTTTATCAGAAATACCTGGACACATGATCCTTGCGAGATCAGAAACAGCAATACTTTGAATTTGTGTCTTCTAATAAGTGTTCTAATAGTAATCTCCATCATAAGACAGACTCTAATTAGGCATAACAACCAAGAAACAAGGAAAAAAATCATAGTCATGAGACACAGCGTTGGTAGGCTTTTGTGCAGACATAAGCTTTCAGTTTCTTCCAAAAAGATAGAAGAGATGTAGCAGAATGGATGTCATAAGGTAACTCATTCCATACCTTGGGAGCATCTGCATACTTAGGCAAAACTAAAGCCAAATTGATTACTTGACTTATAACTGGTGGGATAAACTGTTTCACCTCAAGAATTTCACCCTCCATCCGGTTACTCGCAATATTGTAAAAGCTTTTCCTGGGATTCAAAAATGCTCTGAAATAATTAGGATAACCACTCTAAAGGAACTTATAGACTACAGACAACCAATGCAACTCTTAACTTAAAGTTAAATGTAAAAATGTGATTGAGTAGGTTGCAATCCTAGCTAAGTTATCTCCACACTTTGAAGCATCCTGACACTAAACCCTGAAAGGCTCCTGAACAAGGAATTACAACAGTCAAGCCGACTGCTGGCAACAGCATTCCCAACCTTCACAGGCACATCTAGACTAAGTGTAAGATGCTGTCTCAGTCTCATATAATCTGTCAATTCTACAAAATAGACCATACAGACACTTCGAACATGCCTAGAAATGGAGAAATCTTTATTGACAGCAGCACTGTTTCAGTTGAGTGACCAACCTTGTAGGCAGATCAATTTGTAGTATCTAGTCCATCTGAATCTATATCATCAATCACCTGAGAAGCAACCACTCGTTCAACTACATGTAGTTTACATATAAAGCACAAGAGAGATCAGGACAGTAATTCTTTGTGTCATCACGTGGCAAAAAGAAGCCTTTTTGATTAGTGCGATAACAACTGCTTTCTTGAAACCCTCTGGAACAAAATTCTCAGAAAAACAGCAGTTTATCAGTTTTGTTCTTGATGGAAGAAGAATATTCTTTCACAAGAAAAGTGGGAAGGTGGTCAAAACAAGCCAGATTTTGTTGGAGATTTATTGATAATGTTCTGTATTTCTTCCGCAGATACATGCCTAAAAGTAAAAAAGAAACAGGAGGCTAAGGGATTGCTGTTTGTGATTGTGTCAGTGTCTCGGCAATTTGTAACATTTTCCTCCATTTACAGATGATCCAAAAACAATATGTCTCAGACGTTCCAAACACTCAGGGGTAGCTTATCAGGTAACTGTGAACAGGGTATAAGACATAAATTGACTACAGACAAAACGACCCCATGCATTTGTAAAGAAATGACATCATCCATGATTTTTGCAATATCCATTTGTAATATATATGCATAATTGTAACTTTTTTAGTACTGAATGTTTTGTTTATGTCAACTGCTGTTATTTTACAGTGGCTGCCTTTAAGGAAGGTGGTGAGAAATGTCACACTATGTTACACAACTGGATCATCACTAAATAAATATATATTTCAGAAGAGAAATTGTATTGTGTTATGTAAACCAAGAGAAATAAGGACAAACAATAACTGAGTATCAATTATTAGTCAAACCAATGAATGACACCTAGATAATTAGGCGACAAATTTTGTGTGTGTAGATCAAGCCACTGGTTTGGTACAAATCTTTAACAAATAACATTACAAAAATATATAAAATCTCCAATTTTCAAGCAATCACTATTACCTGCAATTATCATTCAAAGATTATGTTTTTACAAAAACATTTAGGCAATGATTGACTGATTTGGGTGTAACATGGTTTTCATCATATCAGGTCATATCACGATACGTAGTCGAGAGGATGAAAGAGAGTAGTTTTGATACTAACTGCTCAGAATTCTGCATTAAAATCCACCAGGCCATGGCAACCAATTACCAACATACCTGCTTCAGGTGTAACCCAAAATCTGCAGGATGCCATCTTTACCCACCCCTATAACCCAACCCCACCCACCCAGACCTCTATAAAGAAAGAGAGTTTTCTGAAACAGGACTGGAATTCATAAAAAGATCAGCGAAAGATCAACAAAAACTTAGCTTGAATATGCAGCTTTTTATAACTGGATTAAAGCCGATCTTTGAGCCATCATTCACTGGTCCCTTCTGTAAAAAAACTACTGATCTTTTATAGACCATTTAAAGTCATTGACTGTTGACCAGCAGTGGACAGCAAATTATCTACACCAGTGCCATGTCTGTCAACTGGCAGTTAACACACGCCTGTATGGTTATTTCACATTCTTTCAGCAGGTCTTTCATCCAATCACAGGCTGTCGCCTCTGTGTGGTGATTGACTCCCACAAGTCACAAAGCTGATGACTTGGCCCAATATGAACCAGGCTGTTGAACGGGACGTGAAACCCAAAACTGACCTTTTGTATATTGAAATGACATTATGGATGACATGGAACACTTAGGGTATGTGTTTTAGTAACTTAAACTGTCTGCAAACGTTTCTACCCAGGAGCGGTATTCACTAACATTCCTAGTCTTAGTCCTATCTTATACACAATTAGCAATCATCAATTTCTAACGATACTCTAAATCAATTATCAAATTCAGTTACTAATTTAAAAGTATATTGATTCTATATGCAGATTTAAGAGCTAAAATTGTGCTTACTGTAATAGAAATAAAATCAGGCATATGATTAAAATGACAAACTTCTAAAGTTAGGACTAAGACTAAGATAGGAATGTTAGTGAATACCGCCCCTGGAACTTACTTTGGTACAGTTGAATGCTGTTCTATCAGTGACAAAGGAGTTGAAACAGAGATGGCAGGAAAAAGTGTGACTTCACATTTATCTTATTGGGGCCTTGTGTCACCTCACTGCACTTTAAAAAGAAGTCATTTACACACACTTATCACTTTTTTGTGCCTAATACATGGCCACCAGCTCAGACAAGACAGCCAGCCAGACACAGACTGACTTCCTGTCTCAGAGAAATACCCTATAAGCTGCTTATGGTCCAATCACATTTGTACAAATGGTTCTCATGTGATCAATGTCATGAGCCCAACTCATTTGTCTCCAAAAAGGTAAAAGAAAAAGCCACAATTATAACATTTTCTATTCCATCTGTTAAATGCATGATTTGTAATACAAAGATTTAATCTGGGCTCCAACATTCTCACAAATAAAACAATGAAAATAAGAAAGTGACATCATTGGATGACATATTGCCTGGACCTTTGTAAACTTGCTCTATGGTACTTCAAAGACAGTCATCATTCCTTTGGTGTTTGTGTTGGTTCCACAAAATCACTTCAGGATAAGTTCTTATGCCATTCCTTCCCATCACAGATCCATTCAGATTGGACGTAAACACATTCTTTACCTCTCTCAAACATTCACCAATTTAAACAGTTCACAGGCAATTTTGAGGAATTTGTTTAAAAATAGCCACAAAGAAAATTTTTAAAAAGCTTATTTTGTAAAAATCCCTGAATTCAGAACAGTGGAACAGCTCCTTTATCCTAATTTTCCTATGGAGATTGTGTATCTTGGGCCCTGGTTAAGGAAAAGTATTGAATAAACTTTTTTTTTAAATTGAAAAAAGGAGAAAACTGACTTTAACACAGTCACATCTTTGAAGGTATATAAATGATATGTGAAGCTGGTAAGAGTCATTTGCATAGTACACACAAAATATTCCATGCCTTGACAAGAGAATGATGCCCAAGGGTCCTATCATTATTTCACTATCTGGAACAAACAAATTCTCCTAAACCTCTGTTTATTAATCTAGATTCTATTAGTTTTTTACAGTGATACGGGGAAAGGTTTCTGCAAATCTAAATGCAGTCAGTCAGTCAGTCATTTGCCATTTTTAGGTAACATCGGAATTGGAAATTACAGCTCTATAAAGCTGTTTAATTTTTTTCTCAAAGCTCAGGAAAATAAGTCAGGGCTGTAACCCAGCAAGTATTACCACTTTCCTATCCAAGTGAAACATTTCAGACAAAAAAAGAACTAGCAGTTTTCAGCAACTAAGTGTTAGCAATTAACGCAACATTACTTCATTGTGAAACACCAAAGGTTGATCAGTAAATTTTACAGTTTTTTTCAGGTTGGATCACATATACTGAACAAATGTTGCAATATCCTAATAAATTATCATTATTAACAAAGACTTCTATTTCATATTAGCCATTACACCAACAGGAAATAAGTCAGAAAAATACTAAACAGAGAGATGGAACCAATTTCAAAATTTTAAGGTAGTTGTTAATCTTAGATGAATAACGTAACAGTCCGATACAAGTGCTTTTATATATGGCTATAAATGTCACCATTTGAATTAAAATACATCATTCCTGACAATTTAATGGAGAAATTAGTGTATTCTAGTTTCATCAGAGAAGTACATAATGTAGACATGGAATCTAACATCACAAGAGGATGACATTATGGCTGAAAAACAAACACCCCTACTTTTGTCACAAGATTTAGGAAATGGAATAAAAGCAGTCATATCTATTTTTAAAACTCATTTCAAGTTTTTCACAGAAATGTCAAATTTCTCACAAAAATTGGACTAACTTAACAACATTGTCAGTTTTCTCGCGCAAAGAACATTTACAATCTGTCTGGTGTTTTTTATTTTCAATTGACTTATTTTTTGCTCAATTTGTGGTGACCTTTCTGGCCACAAGCGTTTACAAAAATTGAAAGTGTTCTTTAAAGTAAAAACTTAACATTACATTCACACTCTTCCGATAAGGTGCTCACATTTTCATATGGGTGGAAAGGGGTGTTTGAAATCAATGAAATGTGGTATGATCATTTACACATTTTTATAATACCATAAATGACCTATTTAGCGCATCCGCCCCTGTAACCGCACCCTGCCTCTTTTTCCCAGCAATATCCTCAGTGACAGTGCACAATATCCACATATTTTTTATATATTGTACATATTTTACTTAATAAATTGACATTTTTGTAATGACTTTCGAGTTTCTTTTTATCTACCGCCATATTCACAGGAAGTGGATATTTTTAGTAGATTCTAAATGTCGAAACACCGTTATTCTTACCGGATTGACCTATTCTTCATCCCGGAAAGTGTTTCATGATGGGTGCGCTAAAAGGGGAATTTTTTTCCACCAAATATTGAACAAAAATAGTCTTTCCTTAGCACACTATGCGCTAAATAGGTCATTTACGGTATATGTCAATGTATGTTTGGATCTGAAACAAAAGTTACCCAGAATCTTTTACACTGTTCAAAACTAATATGAATTGGTACTGGTGGCATTGGAATAAGACATGATTTTGTATGCTCTGCTTTATGTTGAAAATTTTACCAGGATATAAGAGTGTTAAGGCCCTAAATTTACATCTGGGACGTAGACTATTTAACAAGGATCATCTGGATATCAATTTTCAAGACTTGAAGCTCTGTTTAGATGAATAATTAGACTTTTAACTTTTGAATTTTAATACTTTCAAATGTGGTGTTGTTTTAACAATCTAGAATTGTTTGTTTTGACATTACACATTCTGCCACATTTGGTCAAAGCTGTCAAAACCATTATCAGCTTCATTAAGTCACTAATTAATTAATTTGCCAAGGCACAGAATTGAAGGCTGGTTTCATAGCAATATACAAGCTATGTCTTAATTCCTTCTCTACCCTCAGGAAAATGGATGGCTTAAGGATATTAGTCTGCACTGATTGTTGAGTGAACCTGTTTATATGATACTTTTTTCTGACATTATGTTGTGAATTGAACTGTTTTTCCTGGCTGAGACCTTCACCTTTAAATTATAAACATAAACATTGAACATCTGACTTATTGGATCTTACTGCCACTGATTGCTGATTTAACCTATTTATGGGATAATGTATTCTTACAAAATGTGAGTTGAACCTTTGTCTGCAGTCTGTGACTTTCACCTTTGTATGATAAATATAAACATCGAACATCTGTTGACAGAATCACTTTTTTATCTGTATCCTGTACATCTATTCTTATTAGAACACAAATATTGAACTCATTGTCCTCTGTTTTTACTGCCTTTTAAATCAGTCCTGACTCTCTGATAGCAGTAATGTATTCCAACAGTGCTGAAAAGTTGAAGGAGCCTTCATGCTCATCCAGTAAATCAGCTAAAAGAGCTATATCAGAGGTGTCTCCATGCTCACCTCAAATCACCATATCGGATATGCGTCAGTTACTCGATGAAAAATTGGCACCTGTGTACGAGGACATTCACAGCCTCAGAGAGACTGTAGTATCTAATGCAGCAGAGTGGAAGCTGGAATTAGAATCAGTAATAAAATCCATAGACAGTGTGAACCAAAAATTAGAGTCTGTAAGGGAGTTGGTGAATGAGAAGACCGTCTCGATAGAATCAGAAATTTACAAACTCAAGTTAAAGCAGGAAAAGGCTGAGGATGAGATCAGTACACTTACGGACAGAATCATTTCTCTCGAGGGCCACATGAGAAGAGATAACCTCAAGCTACTTAATGTGAGACAACAAAACAGTGGAGGTCAAAGTGAGAACTGTGAGAACTTAGTCATATCCTTGTTTAATGATCTGAATATTGACCTGGACGAACGCAGTATTGTGAGAGCTCATCGCTCAGGACCAAGAGGAAAGGTAAATCAACCCATCATCATAAAGTTTCACCATTTCAAAGACAAGCTGAAGGTTCTCAAGGCAAAAAAGAGACTCAGTGAAATTGGTATCATTGTGGTGGAGGACTTCCCAAGTGAAGTATTAGAACGCAGAAGAAAATTTAGACATATTCTCCAGGCAGCCTATAAATCAAATGGTGCATACAAAGCCAGACTGGTGGTTGACAAAATTTTGATTAATGGCAAACTCTATTCATCAGATGAGATTGCATTGATACCAAAGGAATTACAGTTATCCAACAACTGTACCATTACAAAAGGAAGAATCACTGCTATTTATACCAGCGACTCCCCTTTGTCAAACCATCACCCTGCTCACTTCACAGTGGGCAACAGGGAGTTCAAGTCGGCAGAACAGTATCTCATGTATCACAAAGCAGCTCATTTCCAGGATAAAAATACAGCTGAACAGATTTTGCTGACTTCGGATCCCAAAAAAGCCAAACTTTTGGGTAAAAGTGTGCAGAACTTCAACATGAAGGAATGGAGAAGTGTCTGTGATTCTATAATGGAGTCTGCAATCACTGCCAAATTTCAGCAAAACCAGGATCTGAGGTTGTTTCTGAAACAAACTGGGGACACAAAACTGGCTGAAGCTAATCCATATGATGAGTATTGGGGAGTGGGCATATCTCTACACAATGAGGACATTTGGGATACTTCAAAATGGAAAGGGAGAAATGTTCTTGGCAAACTACTTGAAAAACTGAGGTCCACTCTGTAATTTTCTCAAAGTTAAGCCCAGCCAAGTTGTTAAAATTAATCATTATTATTTATAAGACATGATATGGACCTACATAAAACTTCAGCCTGGCTGTCTAATAATATCAGTTTACATTCCCAACTATATAGCATACTTATCACAGTTCATCCAAGTAACAATTAGCTCATCTACCTTTTAGTAAATGTTACTGGTCATCTGATGATGAGGCCCAGTATGTAAATATACCACAGCTAACTTGTTCAGTTTGAACTAGGGGTGTTGCGGTAGTACCGGTATCGTCGGTACGGTAAATAAATTACTGCAAACCGTCATAAAGTTCAGCTAACGGTTTTCCGCTTACACTTGAATATAAAGAAATTTTACTAACCTTACATACAAAATAAATGTCATAATCCACTTTTATTTGCTTTTTACTGTAAAACAACAGCCATAATGAGCGATAATTCACAGATACCATATATTTCGTCTTTTAGCCAATCAGAATCGAGGACACATCTGTGTTATGTTAGAATTCCTGTTTTACAGTATGGAAACTATTTGGTTCTCATGTTTTCTTAAATAAGAGACGGTTAACCGGTAACCGACCGGGAAGTACTAGACGTGAAACCGGAAGGAAAAAATCGCTACCGCAACACCCCTAGTTTGAACCCTCATTTTTGTCATGAACTGAACATAACTATGAATAGGATTCTTAGACTATTGTATTTTTTTTTTAAACATACAATAATTATGTATGTTGCTTCATAACAAATGTCATGCTAAGTGTTATGCTGTTTTGTGCCATAAACTGAACATAACCATGAATATGTTTCATGGACTAATGTTGCATGTTTTAAACCTGGTATAATTATGTATGACACTTCATACTAGACTGTTATTCTACATGTGTGATATTCTACTTTACATAAATGCCACAGTGTTGTTATTAATTTTGTGCAAATGTAACATACATGATATGATTTTTAAGCTGACCTATGATAATCATTGTGATAATGTAATCATGTATTTGGACCATGGATTCAGCTCAGATTTCTAGTTGTATTGCTATATACTTCTAGACACTCTTTTTCAGCAATCCTTATTCTGATGTACCCCCCATTAACATCCATCCTAGTTATTTCAGTCACTTAGCAGTGTTATGAACACTGAATTGTAAATGTGTTACAAGCTATTCATTTTCCTGTAATTTAATGTCACTTTTGTATTTTCTTCTTTTCTTCTATTCTTTTTGTTTTCATTTTATTCTTATTCTTGTTTGTGTAATTATGTTTATCTTAAGTATGTATGTTCACTCATTTCATTCATTATCATCAGTCAAAGTGTCACTGGTATGTCTCCGTTTCATTTCTTGCATTTCCAAGAAATGGGGGACGTAACACTATATACTAGGACTGCATCATGCATCTCTGTGCCTTCAGTTAGGAGTGCAGGGTGTATTTATATAATGATAACCAATAATATTGTCTCAGAAACTCAGTCATTATTTGACATAACTGTTAAAATTTCATGGGATATTGAATCAAATCCTGGCCCGTCAGACGAAAGTAACAATGGGAACTCTTCCTTTATATCACTGTCCCACTTAAATGCAAGAAGTCTAAAATCCAAATTTCAAGGTTCGAATATAACGATGGATTTAATTCGCCATGATTTATCCAAAAGCTTTAATATCATCACAGTTAGTGAAACTTGGCTTTCAGATTCTGATAATCTAAACGACTACTTAATCAATGGTTTCCAAGCACCATTTGTGCTGAACAGACCCTCACGTGCTGGGGGCGTTCTGTGTTGGGTGAGGAACAGCATTGCTGCAAAACGCAGACAGGATTTAGAAAATAGTCAGGTTGAAGCTCTTTGGCTTGAAATAAGATCTGGTAATAACAAATTCTTACTCTGTACTGTCTATCGGCCCCCAACTCAGGTGGATTTCTATGATCACTTCCAAGTGTGTATGGACCGTGTACAGCAGAGTGACATTCCTTTCCATATTATTATTGGTGACCTTAACTCAGATCCTAATACTAACATCGGCCGGAAGCTAAGCACTTTTGCTAATGTAAATAATCTATCTTTACATATAAACTCACCGACAAGAATAACGAGTAATTCCAGTACAATCTTGGATCAATGTATGTCAAATTGCCCTTCGTTTATTCGTGGGGTAGGAGTCTTGCCACCACTGGACAAATAATGATCACTGCACTATTCACTTGAAGGTTTTGTTCAAGGTAGATCCTCCAAAATGCTTTAGGAGACAAGTATGGGACTTCTCTGCTGCAGATGTAGAGGGTTATAATACTTATCTAAAAAACTTTAACTTTGATCATTTCTTTACAAACCATTACTGTGTTGATGAAATTTGTGAACAATTAACAAGTGCAATTTTAGCGGCAGCAAAACAGTTCATTCCAAACAGAAATATTACTGTCCGACCTTCAGACAAGGCCTTTTATAATAGTAACCTAAGGCATTTGAAACTCAAACTTGACCGCCTTCACAAACAAGCTAAAAGTACTAACAGTCCTCATATATGGGCACGTTTTAGACATGACCGAAATGCTTATATCAGAGAAGTCAAAAAAGCCAAAAGTGAATATTCCAAAGAAAGATACAACCAGGTAAATGCTCATGATATCTCCTCAAAAAAATTCTATAGTTTTGCTAAAGAGTGCTTTTCTCAGACGAAGGACAGTATGATTCCACCTATTATTGCTGAGAATGGCAAACTCATTGTAGAAGATCAAGCTAAGGCAACATATTTTAATGAATTTTTTGCCACATCATCAGCTATAGATGAATCAAATAGTACCCTCCCAAGTACCTCTGTCAGTAATGTAAGAGCTCTTAACAACTTTTCCATTGAAGAATCCGAAGTATCTGACCAAATAAAAATATTAAATATTAGTAAATCGTATGGTCCTGATGGTATATCACCAAGATTTATTAAAATGTCAGGGCAGTCCCTAGTTAAACCACTGATGAAGTTATTTAACATGTCACTTCAGCAAGGAATTTTTCCATCTAGTTGGAAAAAAGCGAATGTTCTGCCTCTTCACAAAAAATCATCAAAGCAATATGCTGACAATTACCGGCCTGTGTCATTACTTTGCGTACTAGGTAAGATATTTGAGCGCATTATATTTATACATGTATACAACCATCTACATGAAAACAAGTTACTAAGTACTTGGCAATCTGGTTTTATCCCAGGTTCATCAACCATAACTCAACTACTAGAATTGTGCCACAAATCTTCCTCTGCTTTAGATGAACGAAGGGATGTCCGTGTTGTTTACTTAGACATTTCTAAAGCGTTTGATAAAGTATGGCACAAGGGCTTACTTTTTAAGCTAAAACAATTTGGTATCCAAGGCAACATGCTTAGATGGTTCTCAAGTTATTTGTCAGACCGTTGTCAACGTGTTCTCATTAATGGCCAATTCTCAGACTGGTTAAAAATCCTTGCGGGTGTCCCACAGGGTTCGGTCCTAGGTCCTCTGCTTTTCTTAATGTTCATTAATGATATCACAACTGTTGTTAAAAACTGCAATGTCAGGCTTTTTGCCGATGACACATGTCTGTTCACCACTGTTAAGGACCATAGAGAGTCTGCACAGCTAATCAATCAAGACTTAAAGAACATTGAAGAATGGGCAAAGCAGTGGCTCGTGACATTTAGTCCATCAAAAACTGAGAGTATGATTGTATCACTGAAACCACATGTGCAGAATAGTCATCCAAGACTTATATTTTATAATATGCCTATAGCACATGTGCGGGCTCACAAACATATAGGACTGTGGATCTCGCACAATCTTAAATGGCATCAACATATGGAAAGTTTAATCGACAAATGTTCAAGACTTATTGGTATTCTGAAGTTTTTAAAGAACAAATTAAACAGGAAAGCCATTGAAAAAATATTTTTCTCTTACATTAGACCTATCATGGAATATGCTGATATAATCTGGGCTGGAGCACCAATCAGTGACCTGTCTAAACTTGACCACATTGTAGTAGAAGCAATGAGAGCTGTAACTGGAGCCCCTGCTAGATCAAACACTTCTAATTTGTACAAAGAAACTGGCTGGATTCCTCTTGCCACTAGAAGAGAAATACATGTACTAAAAATGGTATTTAAAATCTCCAACAACTTTTGTCCATCATACCTTAACAATATTTTACCTGGTATAATTAGAGAATACCCAATGCAAACAGTAAACCTACGACATAATATTGAATCTAGGGCTGTGCTTGGCAATTTTCTGCCGATTAGAACTCGTACAAGACTCCTTGACCATATGTTCCCAGCATTGGGCACAAAATTATGGAATGCTCTCCCAGCTGAACTAAAATATGCATCCTCCTTGAAATCCTTTGCTGCAGAACTCTCAAAGCTAAAATGTTCATCAATCACACTTTCAAAGTCAACACACAATTTATACTGCCATGGTAGCCGTATTGATAATATAAACCATGCATGTTTAAGGATGGGATGTAGCAAGTTGAATGTACATTTAATGCAGAACCTCCATGTAATAGATCATGAAGCTTGTGCTTGTGGGTACCCTCAAGAAAACATAAATCATTTTTTTCTACATTGCCCCTTGTATGACAATATCCGTCACATTTTACATAATGCAGTGATAATAGCAGGAAATATTGAAATCTCACCAGAAATCCTACTTTATGGAAGTAATATTTTAAGCTATGAAAAGAATCTAGTTATCTTTGATGCAGTCCATAAATATATCTGCCAATCCAAACGTTTCTCACCAACTCTATACCAGTGACTGTTCATCCCACTCATTTTCATTTCATTTCATCTGTAAATATTTCATCCTGCAAAAGGACTTAATATAATTGTACTTGTATGATTGTTGTCCGATTGCTAATAAAATATGTTTAAATAAAAACTAATATGAAACAAAACCCCTACACCTGTGTCTGTTCTAATGAGTGTCAAATTGTTTACACTTGCCATTCACTAAATTTGACATGTAGCAGTAATTTGGCCTCTGATTATAGTATTAACTTACCTCCTTGTTTTATGTCCTACCTTACTGCTTAAACACAAGGACTTTTATCTTTGTTTTATCTTACCTTTTTCTACAGTACTCCAATCACTGACAGATGACAAAGTGATTTAGTACAATTGGTTTTGTGTTGTGAGTTCTGAGACATGAATTTGTCCTTTACCTTTTCTATTCAATATGTTATCACGAACTAATATACAAGGTACATTTAAACAAATCTAAATGGCTGTGAAGCCCTCTTTAACATGTTTTACTTCTTGTGTGAAAAAAGTTCAAAAAACTGTCTATAAAACTTTTAAAATGTGGTCCCCGATTTCAGGGACCCATTACCATTCCAGTATTGACAGTTCGATCTATGTTACTCATATATTCCAATGCATTACACCTAGGATGAATCTGAATGCCAATCGTTATGTCATAACTTAAAGTCTGATACACATGGCCGCGTTCAGCCTCTGTCTTGCCCTGTTTGGTATGCCATGTACAACAAAAGATTATCTAAGATTTGGGTTGTTTGTCTGAAGAAGTGTGAACGTAGTATGAAGGTCTACTACAACAGCTCTGAGATACAATGTTAGTTTCATCTACTGATGTCTTCATGTCATATTTTAAAGCCACCACCTACATAAAACCGCCCACAGTCTCAAGCTGTGTTTTCATTGATGCAATATATTAGCCAAGTGTTCATACTTGAAAGATTTAATAATACTTTGATTTTTTACAAGAAATATTTACCCTTTCCTAACAGTAACTTCTGCTTGGAGTCGTCCAACTCAGTGGCCAATTGAAGGTTACATAACAACCTTAAACCTAGTGCTGGGAGATTGCAATGATTTTACCTGTCGATGTTTGTGTCAGAAATATGTGAACAAATTACAAAAGTTTCCAATCATGGAGTCAAAAGTGTAATCACAGACTGAAAAATCAAATATTTATTTCAAACCAAAATAGACACAAATCAACAGAAATACAACTAAAATATAACCTATAAGCTTTTCACAAAACATCTCCCATGCTAACAGGCCATGCTTGATGTATCTACACTTGTGATTGTCTCGTTTTATTCTTACCTTGACAATAGTGGGAAATCCCTAAGGTGTTTTCTGTTTACTTTTAAATTATTCTTTTTGCATTTCCGGCTAGTTTTGTGATTTCAACTGATGAATCTTTCAATTTTTTTACAAAATATTACCCCAGTTAGTGGTTTATTATGACAAAAAGGCGACAAAGAAATAAGTTTACAAATATCAGTTGTACTTAATTTTGACCGATCACTGATCACCAATGAGCAGAGGGCAAAAAATAAGTTTGCACACAATGTCCCAGCCAGTGTTTGAAACGGTCACTGACCCGGTGGCCCAAGGCCACCATGTATTGAAATGGTCCCACATCTTTGAGGACTTCTTGGCCCTGTTAGCCAGTAAAATAAAATAATGTACAACATGTAGAATTCTTTAGTTTTAAAGAAAACAACCAAAAAATCCCCATTTCTGTCCAGATTTTATCTCACATTGTTAGCTTTTATTATCACTCGTTGCGCCATCTATTGAAAATGTTCATACTGTTAATATTTTAGCCGTCCAAATTGAAACAATATTTTATGTGAGGCATCCATTTCCATCTTCTTGATTCATCCTTTTGATCCATTATGGTGTATTTTAGGCTGTTTGACTTTTTCTATACCATTAGACTAAGTACAATTTAAGAGCCCATCTGAAAAGTTTTGATGAACTTCATTGGTAAACTATCGCATGAAGCAACAGAGGAACTTGGTTGGTTAATGTATGAAAATAAAGGGTAAATGTTCTGACTAATCAATGACCAGGCCATTCATGAAGATTCTTTTCTTGTTCTTTTTTACTTTTTTTTTTTTTTCTTCTTTTTGCCTATTGATGAAGGTTTTAAAAATGTGGCAGTAACCAATAACCCTTGTTGTTCTGATTTTGAGTCAGACAATCAGTTGGATTATGGCTCTTCTAACTCAGAGATAGACACTGAAAACAATTTAATACTTTTACATCTCTTTTTTTCCTGCAAGTATTGGCATATTGTAAGTTGTAAAGTACGTTGAATCAAAAAAAAACATTTTGATTTTCATTTGTAAACTTCTTCATTTTTAAGTTTTAAAATTTGGCCAGGAACTTTTCAGTCGGGCCATTAACTTTTTCAAGTTACTAGGCCAGGAACAACTTTGTACCAGTCGTGCACACTGGTCCCAGCACTTACTAGATCTCTGAATTACAATAGTCCATCTTCCCACTAACAAGGTCACATGATCAGAATAGTTACACCTTAATTTCTCTAGGCCATCAACACTGCAGACAATTTTTGAGCGGTCTTTGAAATATATTACATTAAAATACCTGCAAATAATACTTTTATTTCTAAAGTCAAAATTTGCAAAAGTGAAAAATAATAAATACTGAAAATGGCAACACTTATTCTGAGAAAAAAATTTAATCATACAGATCTAGTTACTGATGTACTATGTCGTCGATTGTTTCTTTATATTTAGTTGCTTTTTAAAGAATCAGTTCACTTTTACTCAGGTTTTTAACTGAATCACTTTGTTAGCGAGTAACTGATAAATCATTGCAGCCTGAATTCTGCTTACTATTTAAAGTGACAGACAATAAATAGAAACTTTTGGATGAGGAGGTTGTTTTTCTGTCTCGTGATAAAATGTACAGTAATACTGTACAAGTGGTTATTTTCGCGTGGAATTAATTTTCGCTATATTCGCGAGTGACTACAAAACGCGAAAATAACTTCTAGCCAATATTTATATCCAGTAGAACCAGTCTAGCGTGAGCGGTAATACAAGATTATGCAAGATACAATATTTAACACTGTCACGGAAACAAATCAAATGTACCATTCACAGAAACGCCTAACTTCTTTGATCTTTATCACCAATAGGGAGGGATTAATTCAATTACACGACCCCGCTACACAACTTCTTTGATAATGCGCCGATCAATGAAAGTGTGTTCGATTCAATTTATAATCTCCCAGAGAAGGTTCACACACTGACAACGTGTACAAAAGAAAAGACGTCAACTGTGCATTTCCAATCAAACCAGCAGAAGTCCGCGTAATATTTTAATTTGAACATGTTGTTAGTTTGGGCGATAATTGAATATATTTCACCGCGAAAATAAATTCTCGCGAAGCAGGCCTACAGTGTACATTCGCGAACTTAAGTACCCGCGAAAATAACCACTTATACAGTATATCACTCAGGTGATTTTCCTATCATACGTTTCCTACTGACAGAAAGAATTACGCTCCTAATGAAGACACTTCACCTCTCTATTCAACACAAACCTTTCATCATATTTCACTTCCTTTTAACACGCCACATAAAAATATGATCAAAAGATTCAGTTCAGAGACTGTTGCATAATTAACAAAGGATTAAAAAACTGAACACAGCAGCACTGAGTTCATTCTCCTTGTCATGAAAAAAAATCAATAAATTCTTAGAATCTGACTAAATACATGATGTTTTGCTTGAAATTGTATTTGTGTACAAAAATATAAAACTTACAAAGATTGCAACCACTTTTTGTAGGTATGTGAAACAACGCATAATTACTCTCTTGGTAAGATAATTTACCTTGCTCAAAAATCTTGTCACATTATTTCTAGAATCTCATACAGTATCGCCAAAAATATCTGTGTCTATAATTTTTGTGTGATCATTATTTTTGTATTTTCCTATCAATTAAAATAGCAGCAGAAAAGCTTGGTTGAAAATATATTTCCATAAAATTCAGACAGGCATGATAAAAATTTCAAGCATATTTTCCTTTCAGTGAAAGCTTTGTTGTCTGCTGTAGACATACACAATAATTTACAATAAACATGTCCGATGATACTGTTTGTTCAAAGGCTTCTAAACTCTTTTACAGTTGAGTAAAAGCAAAGAGACTCTTTTTTTAATTTCTCTTCTTTTTATTCACTTAAAAAGTCTACCACAACAATACGGGGTCCTAAACTTTCATTTTTATTGGCCACTATATATGGTTGTTGAATTTCAGTGTAGAAACTAAATTAGTGTTAATTTGAATATTGTTTGACCTAACTCATCAGCACTACGATACCGGTATATTGCCATGAGATTTAATTTCTGAATATACATTGTATTGTCATAGTTACATAAACACTGTACATGTATGTTATGCAACACGTAATGTGTTTCACCTAATAATTGTCAGAAGTTAAATTGTTCAGATTCAGTTGTGCCCCTTATTAGGGATAACTTCCACAGTTGTTTTTTTATATATATTCTTTTGGAAAACATGGCCTTGTTTTATAGACTCTTTAAACAAAATGGTGGATAATAAATGTAAAACAAAACCACTGCCGTGTCAGTTATCTCCTGCTGGGTATTCCTAGGGTCGGCATTCCACCCACAGAACAAAAGTAGATGACATCCACAAAGTAGATGAAAGTCACAAAATCTTCCATTATAGACCATGGGAGATTTAAGTTATATGGTTGTATGTTTTATGTAGCTATGTAGGGTGACTGTGACCAGCACTACTTCAAAAAACATTATATATACAGGGTAGAATTGTGTTGATATCATAAATTTGCAAAACACTGGTAAACGCCATGCTTTACTTTGTGATTGCTTTCATTGATCCAAGATATATGCAGTACTTGTAATGGCCAGCAACAGGTTATCAATGAGTTGCTACTGTTACAAGGTTAGGGTCTTTTTGCTTAACAATATAATAACTGCACCATTTGAATTACACAGGGGTCAGTGCTGGGGTGTCTCAGTGGCGAGAACATTTTACTGAAATATCAAGACAAGATTTTACAACTGCTATCTCACTTGTAAACGCATATACATGTAATGGAAGGGAAACATAAATATTGGACACAAAACCCAAATCTGAAGAAAGAGCTAACTTTTATCCCATATTCTGTGCTTTTGCAGGCTTTTATATTGATTTTGCTTTTAGCAGAACTGATGACACTTTAGAACCTCCATCTTGCTTGTCAAGACATATAATTGAAAGGAAAACTTAAAATACTGGAAAAACTCAGAAATCTGAAGTAGTTACATACTGTTATCCCATATTTTTGCAAATTTGGCGAATTTTATTGCAATTTCTTTAAGAGGAAATGTCCATGTTTCGGTTTCACCAGTTTTATTTCCTCTGTTTGAATTCGGAGTGTACTAAAACATGGAGTTCCGGATTCAGAATGGTTTTACACTGGCGACTTCTCGATCTACATATTTTTGGTACGTACCCATCCCTAGTTTGAATATTACACATTTTGAATACATAGAAATGAAAATAACCAACTGGTTTATCAAATAAATACGCATTACCTTTGATTATATAAAGGTCTGTTATTTGGATATTATACTTCAGAAAAAACTGTGAGCATTTTTATAAAATATTCAATGATTCCTGTTACAAGACATACACATTGGTTTCAAAACATTGTGGTGTAATAAGAATGAAGTGATGTAATCGGAGTACAACAGACTACTCTCGTCCCAAGAGCATTCAATTCACAATCTGATTGGATGAAACTTTGTAAAAAAGAAATCGTAATGTGATTTTTTTTTTATGTTCGTAACCACGGAAGCATGTCTGATTGTTTTTGGGGTTTTTTTGGTTTTTTTTTTTTATTTATTTTATTTTTTTGTTTTCTTTGTATTGTTACTCACCTTGGCAGTAGTAACTCCAGTGCCTGCATAGGTTTGAGTTCCTCCCAGTCGCTGACCATGGTGTAAATTTCCCGCAGAGCTCTGTAATCCCATGATTTCGCTGACTGTAACACCTTTGTGAGCGCTCGCGGCTCCTGGTGAAGAAAGTGTCGCTTGTCCCAGAGGTAGCTACGTACGTCAGTCGACAACCTGAAACAAAAGTATTTGCATGGACGGGCTTGTGTTTATTGTCGCTTACCACACATTGTGTAGATCATATCACAGGGGCGTGTTGAGGAGATGTAGGAAAGTTGTACATACTCATTAGTCAACATTCCGCACTGAAAACCATCCAGGCACTGACAAGCAACCACCAACTTTTCGTGTTTAGACCGGGCTTTGAATCAAACCCAGACACTGAGGGGTGGGAGGCGAGTGTGTTACTAACTACACCCTCAGCAAGGTAAACAGACAACAGTCTTATCTCTTACGTGATTTCTACTTGATCTGCAGATAACAAAAAGGCTGAGTTATTGACAGAGCTGTGAAGTTTCAACATCCGCATTACTAGAATGATAACCTGATAACCAAATCTCTGGGTTTCCCTGAATGTGAATACGAAAAAACATCAAACATTATCTAGTGAAAAAATGATTTCCCAACAGCAAATTAAAAGGTCATGAAAAGTGAAGTCCTCAGTATTCAGTATGGAAGGACTATGGGAAGCCTTTCATAAACAGCTAAATCTTTAGACTGATTTTTTTGGAAAATTGTCCAATTAAATAACAAGATAATAGTAAAGGTGGGACAGTGGATGCAGGAAATCCATGAAATTAAATGTCTGGCTATGGATAAGAGAAAGACTGGATAACAGAAGTTTTACTATAAATAGAACATAGTATGCAGTATATGTACAAAGTACATAGTACATACCTGGCGTGAGAAGCTTTTGTACAGATACGTGTGAGCTGCTCCTGGTCGTTAGGATGTAGTGAGCTGAGGTCCTGCTGTAAACTGTTAATGACACAGACACGTAGAGAAAAAGTAGAAAAAAAGTGTTATAAAAAAGATCAAATATTAAAAGAATCAGAAAAAAAAAGCAACAACAGAGTTTCATTCATTAAAAACCCTAGTCTCTGAGGCTTCATTTTCTCTTAAATGACTAAAACTGGCCAATCTCATCCAAATCATTTATCGCTATGCATTAGTTTGAAACTTACATCAGATCTTTCAGATCACAGTCGACCCCTGGTTTAAGTCCGATTCAATCAGTGTACATTGGGCTACCCCAGGCAATCTGGCCCTCACCTAATGTACCTCACCCCCACCCCCACGTTATTTAGTACAGATGGCAAACATTATATATTTTATTTCAAGAATTACAAAGTTTATACATTTGATAACATTAAAAATAGAGGGGAAAGGGAGCACCTGGGTAAGGGGTGCTATGAGAGGGCATAGCCTCATACAAACATGTTGATGTCTGCAGGGTGGATTGTCGGGAATGCCCAAATATAATATAGTTATTGGCGTCTGCGCCTGATGGTGGCATTTGGGCTTGTTGGATCCCCCATCCAATGCAAGATGCTGAATTTCATGTTTTTCACAGAATGACATTTCTATGTGAAATGCTTAGAGACTGGAGTGGCATTTTCTGGCTAAAGTTATTGAACACTGCTGCAGTGTTCATTCATTCAATTTCTGATTGGTCTTTTGGTTTTCCAGTGTATTGACTGGAGTCTATTTGAATTCTTTTAAGATCCATGCCTTTCTTAGAGACAGGATCTTTCAGTCTCATGGCAACCTCATCAAGAAGTGAAATAGTCTCACTGCTTAAGGTGGTGGTGGGTATGGGTGTTCCACTCATAGGGATGTTGAAAGCACCTGCAATTTTAACTTATAGGTTGTTAAAATCAGCAGACAGGGCTGTGTCACTGGCACTATTATTACCCATAGATAAACTTCAATTATTCTTAAGTTTTTAACATTAAAAATAGGATTGACTGATTAAGATTTCAGCAGGTTTTTCACAAATAGGCTTCATACATTTTCTTTACTACATAAAATATATTTTCTAACTTTTACAATGTGATAGTGTTGTGTGATCGCTTCAAATGTTGGGTTCAATGTTTGGTATCTATGCAAGGCAGTGAACTTCAATCTAGTTCGATCATCGAAACAACGTTTTCAAAAACCAGTTAAAACACAGAAATCTGATATAAAATCTTGTTATTTTGTTGAAAATATAGCAAAAATATAAAATCCATGTAAATTTTAAATAAATTCCGCCATATAAACCCCCAAAAAACCAGGTTTTATAGATGGGATCCATTGTGATGTGGTGTGATAGTGACAGGGTGTATCCACTAAATTTCAATATTTTTCCATGACTTTTCCATGACTTCTCTATGACCGAAGCTTTAAAATTAAGGACCTTTTACATGCTTCGTGGCATGAAAGAGACATGTACCGAGGCCATGAGCTGCCGCCGTGGCCACGAGCTCCCGCCAGTTTTGTCTATGAGAACCACTCACAAGGTTCCAGTCACAGTACAGGAAGATGTGGAAGACACCAAAATTTGATCTGATTACATAAATGTATCCTTGTATTGAAATGCTGGACAAAAGAATGGAACAACGCCGTTTCGCGAAAGGATGACTTTTAATTTCCATGACTTTTTATGAATTTTCCAAAACCTGGAATCAATTTCCATGACTTTTCCAGGCCTGGAAAAAAATAATGGAATTCCAGGAGTTTTCCAGGCTTTCCATGACTGGATACACCTTATAGTGATTTCTAAACATTTTGCGAAGTCCGAATTTCAGACATTTTAACCGAACTTTGAATTTTTGGCTGTAAACGAGTGAACTATCAAACTTCTACAAACATCGTCACAGCACTACAATGTGTGACGCAGTCAACTTCAAACATTTTATGTCAACAAAGTTTATGCAGGAGCAGGCAAAGTTAACATCATGTAGTTTGAAGCTCCTTTTGAGAGAAAAATGCACATTAACAAACTGTTAGCATCCATATCTGTTGAAAGGCCTGTTGGACAATTGATTGAGTTGGATTGTTTCATTTAGCGTTTCAATCTATTTTTAATCACCTCAGTATTCTTAATGCTAGTACAGTCAGGACAAATTATTAAATAGTTCTTCTGGAAAAAATTACACATTTAATCAATGAATTTGAAAAACAAAAATGCTTAAATTAATGCAATAGACAAACCTATTCAGCACAACAGGAAAATTTATAAATAACTAGACCAAGGACGCATCTGTGGCCAGATGCAAGATGTATCCACCGGAAAAGGCCAACTAACATAGTTTAGAAGATAAACAGCATTTTTCACTAATAAGCACTTTTAAGTTTGGCTACCCTCATTTGACCTTGAAGCAGGGGCCCAAGGTCAAATCTGAGCACATCAGAAGATTCACTGCCCATGACTTCCTATAGGTTGGTTTACCATCTCAAACCTCTAGGACCAATAAAGAGAGAGTTATAAGCACTTTTAAGTTTGGCTATCCTTGTTTGACCTTGAAGGGGCGGCCCAAGGTCAAATCCGACCACACCAGAAGATTCTCAGTCCATGATTTGTTATAGGTTGGTTTACCATCCCAAATCTCTAGGACCAATAATAAGCACTTTTAAGTTTGGCTATCCTCGTTTGACCTTGAGCAAGGGGCCTAAGGTCAAATCCGACCACACCAGAAGATTCCCAGTCCGTGATATCCCAAAGGTTGGTTTGCCATCCCAAACCTCTAGGACCCATAATAAGCGAGTTATAAGCACTTTTAAGTTTGGCTATCCTCGTTTCACCTTGAACGAGAGCCCAAGGTCAAATCTGACCACACCAAAAGATTCCCAGCCCATGATTTCCCATACGTTGGGTTTACCATCCCAAACCACTAGGACCAATAATAAGCGAGTTATAAGCACTTTTAAGTTTGGCTATCCTCATTTGACCTTGAACGAGAGGCCCAAGGTCAAATCCGACCACACCGAAAGATTCCCAGCCCATTATTTCCTATATGTTGGTTTACCATCCCAAACCTCTAGGACCAATAATAAGCGAGTTATAAGCACTTTTACGTTTGGCTATCCTCGTTTGACCTTGAAGGAGGGATCTAAGGTCAAATCTGACCACATCAGAAGACGCACAGCCCATGATTTCCCATATGTTGGTTTACCATACCAAACCTCTAGGACCAATAATAAGCGAGTTATAAGCACTTTTAAGTTTGGCTATCTAGGAGGGATCCAAGATCAAATCCGACCACACCACAAGATTCCCAGCCCATGATTTCTGCCCGTGGCGGCCATTTTGTTTTTCAAAATGAGGCCAAAAATATTCCCAGCCCATGATTTCCTATATTTTGGTTTACCATTCCAAACCTCTAGGACCAATAATAAGCGAGTTATAAGTACTTTTAAGTTTGGCTATCCTCGTTTGACCTTGAAGGAGGGATCCAAGGTCAAATCTGACCACATCAGAAGACTCACAGCCCATGATTTCCTATAGGTTGGTTTACCATCCCAAACTTCTAGGACCAATAATAAGCAAATTATAAGCACTTTTAAGTTTGCCTATCCTCGTTTGACCCTGAAGGGGCGGCCCAAGGTCAAATCCGACCACACCAGAAGATTCGCAGCCCATGATTTCCTATACGTTGGCTTGACATTCCAAACCTCTAGGACCAACAATAAGGGAGATATAAGCATTTTTCATGACTGAAAAGAAACGCCTGTGGCGGCCATCTTGTTTTTCAAAATGAGGCCAAAAATATTTTTATTCAAGATTTTGTAATGATGAACATATCCTGCAAATTTGAGATCTTTACCTATAATTCCCTTTGTTCTAGAGGGCCAACAAAACTCCTTGCTGAAAGTTGAAAAACGCCCGTGGCGACCATCTTGTTTTTCAAAATGGGGCCAAAAATATTCCCAGGCAAGATTTTATGGTTATGAATATAACCTGAAAATTTGAGAGAAGATTCGCAGCCGATGATTTCCTATACGTTGGCTTGACATTCCAAACCTCTAGGACCAACAATATGGGAGATATAAGCACTTTTCATAACTGAAAAGAAACGCCTGTGGCGGCCATCTTGTTTTTCAAAATGAGGCCAAAAATATTTTTATTCAAGATTTTGTAATGATGAACATATCCTGCAAATTTGAGATCTTTACCTATAATTCCCTTTGTTCTAGAGGGCCAACAAAACTCCTTGCTGAAAGTTGAAAAACGCCCGTGGCGACCATCTTGTTTTTCAAAATGGGGCCAAAAATATTCCCAGGCAAGATTTTATGGTTATGAATATAACCTGAAAATTTGAGAGGTCTACCTATAATACCATGGCCTCTAGAGGGGTAGCGAGAAAATCTCTACACACTGCGGCGGCGTACTCATGCGTAATCCATAGTATCCACCGGATGCTATCCGGTGGATACAATTAAATAAAGATTTAGAAACTGCACAAGACTTGTTAATTAGAAAATACATCAAACCATGAACAAAGATGAAAACAGATGGTTTAATTTTAGCTAAGGTATCAAATTATGGCTAAAAGTTATATTTATAACAGCACTACACTTAGTATTACCATCCAATGCATGGCACTACTCCCAACAAAAATATTCCACAACGTTGACACAAAAAAACTTACTCTAGTTGTTTTTAAGTGATGTTATATTGATTTATTTTCATTAAACGTACTGACATAAGCACAAGATATAAAATTTCGTTTAAAAACAAAAAAAAAATGTTTATTTAAAATTTTTTTAACTGTTTTTGATTGAACATTAACCATTACAAAGCCTAAAATAATGATGTTTTCAATAACCGGTTCAGTCTTAAATATTCTATGTAGATTTTGTCATTTCTACCTAAACAAAATGAAAATCGTAAATCCGGTTTACCATTCATACCACTACTAGAATTGAATGAGTGTTAGCAGTGACAAGCAATTGTTAGCAAGTATTCCGTATTCCATTTTGTGCCAAGTTTAGGTAGGTGCCAAGTTACGATGCCAGGCAGTAGAGTACATACATCAAATATGTAATCTAACTTATTTCTGAGTTAACAGTAATAAAGTCATAACAGGCCTCAGCAAACTGATAAGAAAAATAAGATCCATGTTACTCACCCTTTCAGAGGATCTAATACTGCAGGAAATATGTAATCGCAGTCAAAGTCTGGCAGGTTTAACTGAAAACATAAAAGCTAACAAACTGAGAAATATCAGTACTGTGAGTAACACAGTGCAAGAGTTGATCAAATTAATGTAATTTCTGTAACAAACAACCCTCTCTAATTACCCCCCCCCCCCAACACATTTAATACTAGGGATGGGTCGGTTATAAAAAATGGGTCGATAAGTAGGCCACCAATGAAAACCCATTCCAGTTCCACGACTCTGGATTTTAGTCAATCAACAATCTTCTCAACAAAATCGCAGTAAAAGTCCCCAACTGCACTGAATATGGAATAAAAGTCTGTACTTTCTTCAGATTTGGGGTTCGTTTCCAATATTTTAAGTTTTCCTGAATTTATATGGCTTGACAAGCGATGGGGCAGTTGTAAAATCTCATCAAGGTATTTCAGTAAAAATGCTCTCGATACCGAGACACCTGGCCTACCGACCCATCCCTATTTAATACAAGAATTTGGAGTGACCAAGAGTCAGAAATGAAAGCAATCATTACCTGAGAAAAGCCCATGAGTAGATCTGTAAATTTTTCTAAGCCTTTCCGTTTGTACAATTTGTATCAAATTGTGACAAAAACAAAATGTTTAATTGTGCAGAAGAAAAGCAGAACAGACCAATACTGCAAGCAACCAAGTGTCCAAAGAGACAAAACTAGAATTCACCAAATTAACTCAATTGTAAAAATCCACTTATCAGAATTTTTATGTCACATTGATAGTGGTCGGACCGGTTCTGAAAATTAAAACCGGTTTCCGGGGCTTTGAAACCGAACGAAATCCGGGATTTCGAAAGTGTGCAGAGATATGATAAAAAGTTTTACGCGAGCGTACATGAGCAATATTCCTAATAGGAAACATGGTTTCGCGAGATATTTTGAAGTTTGTAAACTTCATTTACCATAATATAAAGTAAAAATGTAAGCTGTTTCCTCAAATATATACGTTCTTTATTGTTTTGATGAAGTATTAACCAGCAGAAAGCCTAATATAATGACGTTTTCAATTACCGGTACTTAAATATTCTTTGCGGATTTCTACCTAAACAAAATGAATTGCGGTATACTGGTTTACCGTTCACACCACTACACATTGATAAGAAATCACATTGTTTTGATTTATATGCATGACCAATTCAGGGTTGGATTCAGCTTTAAATAAGAAGAGAGGGGGTCGTGTGTAGGTTTGTAAAGCCTGGAGGGATCCTGGAGCACGCATCCCCTGACCCACCCACCCCTGGATTCACTGGTGCAATTTATCACACAATTAGTCACATCATGACCTGTGAGTCATACTAGCAGTGAGTGAAATGACCTATGATCACATTACCAGATAGTTTCAAGGCCAATGAGTCACATGACCTGTGAGTCACATTTGCACGTTATCACATGACCTATGACTCATATGACTAGTGAGACACACGACCAATTAGACGCATGAACAGCAAGTCATAAGACTCATTTATATTCCTCTTACCAGTGAGTCACATGACTCAGTACGTACCTGCAGCAACACACACTGTGAGAACTCGGTGGCTGACATGGTAGTTCCCACTGGGTTGACGTTTTCATTGTGCCAGAATCCCACCAGCTGACTGCCCTGTACCAGCTCACTGAAAACAGAATCTCATGCAATCTAATATTTTTATAGTGCTTAATCAGGACAACTGCAGACAGGTGTCATATCTCTAGTCTTTGGTTAGTTTACTGCAACTATTAATATTACAGAAACAATTAGCACAATGATTAACCCTCTTTCATTTGTAAAATCTGCCTGAAAACGTATTTTACAGGATTGCATTCATCTGATAGAAACAAATGATAATCCAATCTAGCGATGGGTCAGTATAAAAAATTTCTACATCGGGAGGTCGCCAATGCAAAACCGGACCGATTTCGGGACTCCGTGTTTTAGTACACCCCAAACAAACATGGACGTTTCCTGTAAACGACATCGCAATAAAAGTCCCAAAATGCACAAAATATGAGATAAACGTGTACATTTTCTCCTAATTTGTGAATTATTCCCAATATTTTAAGTTTTCCTTCAATTTTATATGTTAACAAGCAAGATTGAGGTTATAAAAATTAATGTTTTTTACCAAACATGGCAGTTCTGCTCAACGTATCACTATAAAAGTCGGAAAATGCACGAAAATATGGGATAAAAGCTTATAATTGTTTTCAGATTTTGGGTTTATTTCTGATATTTTAACTCTTCCTTCCATTATATGTGTTGACAAGAGAAGTCGGTTTGAAAATCTTGTCATGGTATTTCAGTAAAATGCCTTTGATCCCGAGATACCGACCCATTCCTAATCTATTCTAGAACAATTCACATGATTTATAGCAGATAGTTGTACCATTTAAACCATGTATGCATTTGAAGCATTTTGCAAATTTAATAAGTAAATTAAATTTTTATAAGTTAATACCCTATCCAATGGACAATTGCTAATCCGGTCGGCGCAGACCGGCCCGCCAAACACCAGAAAAAGACATCCTGTGTCTCCACCGGCTGGCCGGTCCGTAGTACTGTGCACTCCCCAGATGGCGCCTCGTACTTCCTTCCTGTCTAGACAACCTGACGTCATAGCATCTTTTTCGTTGTCTAAACCTCTTAGACCCCTAGTAAGCTGATAGCGGGGTCGGTGGGAGGGTCTTGTGTGTCCATTGGATAGGGTATTAACTTATAAAAATTTAATTTACTTATTAAATTTGCAATTTTATTGCGTTAATACATCCTATCCAATGGACAATTGCTGAATAACTACCGCTTGGTCGGCGGGTAAGTTACTAGGGACTTATGTGAACTCACAAGTAATAGCAAATTTTAACCTACGGTCTAGGCTGACTTCGTCAGGAGACCTATAGGCCCAGGTCTGGGTTGATCTTAAGGTCAGGAAACCCTGTAAGACCTTGGCCGGTTGCCAACAGCCAATTACCCGGGGGCTATACCGACGTCGCCCCCCCCCCCTTTTTAACAGACCTGCTCTGAGGTAAGGGAAGAGAGGGATGAGTTCAGTCCCAGAAAGCCAATAAACCTCCCGAAGGAAGCACACCACATTTTATACTATGTGCTTGTAGAACTGTTTATATATATATATACAAATCTCCTCCATCTAAAGGCCACTTGTGAATCTGCTGAGCAGCCACTACCGAGCCCAATTGGTAAAGCTCTGAGTCAGCCCAAGCCCCGCCCTTCAGATAGAACCATGTGAAGGTATTATGCGACTTCAGTGGCAGGCTGACAAGACTGTATCTAAGGAAACTTCCGACTGGAAGACCTTAGAAGCATCAAAGGCCCTGACATCATGGGCTTTAACCTGATGTAAAGTGTGGGCCTCCTGGTCAGACAGCTCATAACATAGGATCACAGTCTGCTTGATCCAAGAGGAGATAGTGGCAGGTGAGATGTCTTTGTCAAAACCTTTCTTAAAGGAGACAAAAACCACCTCCTTATTCTGCTTGAGGTCCTGTTCAAATAGTAGCGCAATGCTCTGACTGGACAGAGGGACCTGTCAGACTTGAGGGATCTATCCAGCTTGGGGGGCCAGGGCTGTTATACCCCTGGGGCCCCACTGTCTGGACCCTCTTTGGCCAGCTGATTCTTGGAGAGAAAGCTGGGTGATGGGTACAGGGACACCTTGACCAGTTGGATTGGTGTCTAATATTTCTGTTTTGCCAAGCATGTATCTCACTTCTATGCTTGCCCGACCCCAGGGCCAAGAGGAAAACTGTCTTGAAGGTCAAATGCTTCAAGGAGGCCTCTTTAATTGGTTCAAAATGAACCTTGCCAGTTGGTGCAAAAACCAGGGAGAGGTTCTAGGAGGGGATTCCCTTCTGGCCTTTGGGTCTGTCTCAGTGGAAACTATCCAGGAGACGAGTGAGATTTTCATCCTTACTGAACTTGTTGTTGAACCTCATGGCAATTAAGTCTATTTTGGGCTGGTGCCACTTGCTGCATATTGAGTGGAAGACCTGTGGAAGGAGAAACCACTCTGTTAGGATGGTCTGGCCTAGCCTGGATAGCTTGTCCGCTACCACATTCAGCCGGCCTGGAATGTGTCGGCTTAGAGTCACTTGTTTCCTGGTACACCAGGTCAAGATTCTCCGTAGCAGGGCACAAGTGGGCCCGACCTCATGCCTCCTTCCTTGTTTATGTATGACACTACTGTGTTGCTGTCGGTTGCTACAAGTACTATCTTGTTTGAGGAAAGGTCTTGGAACTCTTAAAGCCCGAAAGACTGCTTAAGTTCCGGATAGGTTAAATGCAGCTTGCTTCCCGGAAGGGACATGGTTCCTTCTGCAGTGTGCTCATTTACATGAGCACCCCACCCTTTTATTGATGCGTCTGTAAATATTTGCAGAGCATGCTTTATTGGGTGTAATGGTTGGCCTTAAGAACATTGTCTTCCTTCAGCCACCATTGTAAATGGGGGATGCAGGGACCTGGGGACTTGGATCACCTTTTCCAGTGATTCTGGTACCCTCCAGTTGTTTTGAGATGCCACTGTATGGGTCTCATATGAAGTAGACCTAGATTAACTTGCTTTTCTGTAGCCGTCAGTAACCTATCAAGGACATGAATTCCCGGACCGGGCAAGCCGATAGAGATAGCAGTTTTAACAAAATCTCTTGAAGGTTCTGTCACCGGTCCAGAGTCGGTCGGAACCGATCAGACCTGAAGTCGAACTGGTAGCCTACAAAATCAAAGTCTTGTTTGAGCTACCGCTCTGATTTCTGTAAGTTCATCAGCCAACCCAGTTGCTGACACATTATTTACTAGTTCCTGTGTATGTTGGAGACAAGCCTGGGAACTGGATCTCACCAACCAGTCGTCTAGGTACTGGTGGCTTCTTAAGTCCTTGTGTATGGTCACAAATTTCACCTCCTTTGGTATCACAGTGAACTCCAAAGGTGCTGTGGACAAACCGAATAGCAGGGCCTTGATCTGGTATGCGCGACCTTGGATGTGAAATCTCAGGCATTACCTGGATTGTTCTTGTATAGGTATATGGAAGTAGGTATCCCTCCTTGAACATTTGTAATACCTAGGGTCCAGCCCCCAAGGCTTCCTAAGTTCCCGAAAAAGGGCTTAGTCTGGACTCTACAGGCAGATTGTGTGCCACATTGGGGACATTTGGTATTCTGATAAACATTTTCTGTCCCTCCGGACACTGGTCCGGTCTGGTGACAATGATCCAGGTTAACAGTCTCTCTGTTCTTATTGTGGTCTGGTGGGGCTGACACAACTTTTCATATTAATAGACTCTTTGCCCCGGGCCAGCAGCCTGCAAGGTGCAGCATTTACAGAGCAACTGTCATTTGTGAGATGTCTGACCCCTGGCCGGACGTGATGACAAAATTTATTATCTCTCCAGCCAAGTCCAACACCGATAACAGGTTGTTGAGAGGTGTGATAAGGGAAGCTTGCCTGGCAGTAGCTTGGGACACTGTCATATCACCAAGCCCACTGACTGGTCTAAGACTTCTCTGTAACCAAATTTACCTTAGGCAACTCTGTCCAGTACCAGGACTCCATACCCGGTATTTTACTGTAACTGGCAAAAAACTGGCAGGCTGGGGTCACCAATGAATTTGACAGCTACTGGTCTATATATATATATATATTTTTTTTTTTTATATGTAACCAGGGTGAAGAACTGTACAGTAAGGACTGTGTAGCCAGCACCCTGTTAGTAGACTTTGTAACCAGTAGGTTGAAGCAAGTGTGCAAGGCTGTGTAGCCAGTACCAGCCATACACTCTGTAACCAGTTGTTGAAGCAAGTGTACAGGGCTGTGTAGTCGGTACCTGTAAGTACACTCTGAAACCAGTTGTTGAAGCAAGTGTACACGGCTGTGTAGCCGGTACACCTTAACCAGTTGTTGAGGTAACTGTACAAGGCTGTCTAGCCGGTAGTCGGTCGGTACATTGTGTAACCAGTTGTTGAAGGTAGTGTACAAGCTAGTGTACATGTTGTTGAATTCAGCTTACTGACGTTTCCTCCATTAATTAAAATATTTCTTGAACGCACGTCTTATTTGTAGATTTGACAGTTGCTGGGAAAGCTCTTAAGATCTATATATAGAAACAATTGTTGGTCGGTGTGTCACATGACCAGTTTCCTGGTCGGAGGGACAACGTGATTGGCTGATTGGAGATGACGATCAGCTTCGTGACCTGTTCGGTGAATCACGTGACCAACTTCGGGGAAATGCCCTCACTGGACGCGTTCTTTCTTTATATCACAGTAAACGTGAGCTGACTGGTCGACTGATGCCTGTAGCAGCGAAGTCTGTACCAGTGTTGGAGGTGAATTTCAGGAACAAAAAACTGGAGTCACAGTAGACGTGAGTGCAAATAATGCACTTCCGATCTTCCTGTTCGGTGAATCACGTGATAAACTTCGTGACCTAGTCGGTGCACCACGTGACCAGCTTCGTGATTTGGTAGAAGGGACACGCGATTGGCTGACTGGATATGACGTCAGAGGTCGCGTTCTTTTGTGCTAGCCGGTCGGCTGATGCTTTAAAAACAGAGAAGCCTGGACCGGTGCGCTCTGTAGATGTGTAGATGAAAATCCTTCTTCTTTTGTGATAAAACCAGTGAACTGGCCATCCACAACCCTCACTACCGACAACAAAGCCGGGTCTGCAAGGGAGGGACTGATATCACCTTCTATTGTGAAGTCGGTTGAACTGGAGCTTGCCGGTCGACTAATGCTTTACAGCAAAGATGTCTGAACCAGTGCGCTCTGAAGAAATCTGAAGAATGCATCTCTTGCTTCTGATGAAAAAACACTGATTATACTCGAGCTAGGCTGGTGTGACTGATGCTATACAGCAGAGAAGTCGGTACCAGTGCGCTCTGAAGAAATCTGAAGAATTCATCTAATGCTTCTGATGAAAAAACACTAAATACTCGAGCTAGGCTGGTGTGACTGATGCTTTACAGCAGAGAAGTCTTTACCAGTGCGCTCTGATGAAGAATGCAACTTTCATATGCATGGGGAATCCCTTCTATTTACAGTGTTCAAAACTACGTAGTTTTCCGTGATTCTTATTGTAGTACTAGAAAAGACGTTTCTATGGTGACTGTAGCTGGAAGGTTACAGCAGGTACATTCAAACAAAAGACACGGATAAAAATACCTTGTAAGTAGTATATCCATTATTTCCTTTAATATTGTCGATCTGCCCCTAACAATACAATGGTTAAAGGGAGGAAACTAGCAAAAAGGCTGCCTTCATAATTCATATTTCTCGTCGCTTACTGCCCTATCATCAACACTAAATTGAGTCAGCTAGGGAACGTTTCCAGCAGATTTCTTGATGTATATCCGTGCTTGATATGTAGGTAACACTTTTACAATAAATTAATTGCAAATAAGGTATAAAATCCGTCATAATGCACACTTTTCCTTAAAATATCTGGAGATTGTTGAAAACACGTCTGCACAGTACACGCGCCAAACGAAAAAGATGCTATGACGTCAGGTTGTCTAGACAGGAAGGAAGTACGAGGCGCCATCTGGGGAGTGCACAGTACTACAGACCGGCCAGCCGGTGGAGACACAGGACGTCTTTTTCTGGCGTTTGGCGGGCCGGTCTGCGCCAACCAGATTAGCAATTGTCCATTGGATAGGATGTATTAAGGCAATAAAAATATAGTTTTCACAAGTCAGACAATTGTGTAATTTTGAATGTAAAAATGAATGATTAAATTAGTATACAAGAATGTGTAAGGTGGCTATTTGTTTAGAACTCACAACTTGTGGTTGAACATCTGCAATGCCACCCATCCCAGACACTGGTTGACCTTGAGTTCGCTGTCACCAGACTGCGTGACCTTCACCCCAACCAGCTGTACACAGAGACGTGTCTCACGCGGCAAGCGGGACAGATACAGGCTCTCAAAGTTCATCCTGAAAGAGAAATATGCAGGATATGTCTTGCTTTAAAGAAAGTATACAAACAGATATTTTAGTTTGACAAAAGAATTGCCGACCACTCTATCACTATCACTACTAAATTTACTATCGAATATTTTATCACTAACCATACATTTCAACTACCATAATCAATTACCAGTTTTCAACATGACCAAATGCTTTTCTACTGTCTACTAAATTTACTACCACATGCTCTAGGTTACCATTACAAGTTTGAGTTGCCTACTTTATTTACTATTAAATTCTGTAGCAGTGTCACTACTTTGCCACTAGCAGTTTGACTAGCTATTGGCAAGTGTTCCACACTATCAACTGCTTTAGTACTGTATACTAACGTATCTTTTCAGATTAGCTTATCCTCCACCATAGCCTAGCTCCCCTATCAGATGCTAATATGGAAACGGACCTCTTTTTAGAACTGGACTATCCATTTTTGGACATCAGAGACTTAGAGGATGCTTACATCAATTTTGGCACTTTATAGGTGTTTCTTACTTACTTCTTACTATACTCACCACTCATTCCACACAAGTATTCTGTAATTCTGCAACAATTCTACCTAATATATTATCGAGTGCTTTAGCAATATCTAAAGATTGCCGTCCAATTAAATTGGTCCCTCTCTTAGTTTTTTCTCAATAATTCTATTCTATTAAAATGTTTAGCATTTTGTGCTCATTGCTACAGTGGCTTTTTTCCCTTTCCTCTCACTAATTTCACTTTACAATCAAATCGTTTGGCACTATTTACACATAACTACTGCTGATTTCACACTAATTTTGTAATTTGATTCCTGTAGTGGTAAGTATTCTCAACTACTCCATTTATTTTATTCTCAGTACATGCAAGGGGCCTAATTTGTAAACCACTTGCATCCCATATCTCCGGCCTTGGGTTTAATTACCAGTCCGAGCTAAGGTCGGAAAGCTGGGAGTCGCAGGGTGGTGTCTTGATAGTTTTAGTGCAGAATCTTAAAACAACTTGTATGCACTATTTTGTTTCATATATAAAACCACCTGTTATGGTGTGGTATATATAACGATAGAATGTATTAATAGATTTTCCTGTACAATATCAAATGCTTTAGCATTATCTCCTGCAGATTTCAGTAGCTTTTAGGAGTTCAATGAAAGTTTCTGATCCTAGAAAACAGACTATAACCATTATGCACAGAAACCATGCTGAAACAGTAAAAACTTTTTTTTCTTTGAATAACGGAAAGATAATGATATAGAACAGGCATCTTAGTAAAAGATATTGAAGTAAACTTTAATGCAAAATATAGAATGTTAAAAAGAGATCATAATATTATATAGAGTGGAATGACTATACTATCAAATGCTCTAACGCTGTCTACTCACCATTCATCCCACACATACGTATCCTGTAACCCTGTGGCAACTGTGGGTTTCACTTTTGTATCAATGTCATCACAGAGTTTGTGGCCACCATAGTACACGCTGCACACCACTCGGAAACTCTCATACGTAGACCTCCACTTCATGGGAATGCGGTGTGCCGTGGCAACGTGAATGAGTAACGTCTCTTCTAACTGGCTGATTTCCTGTTTTTCTGCATGGAAATACCATACAAAAACCACCAAAGTGGTGAAAATTTTTCAAGTTTTAACTTTTATCAAGAGAGAAATATGGCAGGTCAACACAAACCAAGTCTGAAGGACAAGGAATATGTGCTTTGTATATCTGATTAATAAAATACGCACTTAAGTACAGCAACGATTGCTTTACTTTTATTATCAAATTTAAATAAGTCAATAAAAATTGAACTTTTGCTGCACTTGTTCACCAAAAATCAGTTGTTTACATATCCTCAGTATTGGACATTAGTGAATGAATTGTCGCATAGTGTGATGAGTACCTGTCTTATCACTGAAGTTAAGCAGCCATGGGCTACATTAGTACTGGGATGGGTGACTGTCTAACTTCTAGGCCAGTTATGGGATGTTTCTGACTTGGAATTTTGTCACTAGACTTTCACAAATTCTAGTGCATTTCTCATATTTCTGATGGCTATGCAGCTCGCGAATGTAGACTGAAAGATTTTCCAGCCATAGTTTTTAATATATTTCATTTGGAAAGTTTTCCAATTGACTACGTTTCAAAAAGTGTGATATAACAAATCTCAAATGGTACTTTTAACAAGTATAACAACAAAGTATAATCCTGATCCTCACCTTTCACGTTATTGGTGGCGGACTCAAACCTGAAATCTGTGTTGAATGTCCGACAGAACAGGTCAATCTGACCTTTGACTGCTTTGGTGAGGTCCTCAAGGGCAATGTGAAGGTCATCCAGGTTTGTCATCGACTCCCTGAAAAGAATCAAGTTCAGCACAGAACAAGTTATATTGTCCTAACATGTTTAGACAGTAAGACTTTTGTTCAGATGGAAAAAAGTTTGTGTTATAATTAATATTTTGATACAAAACATTTTAATGTATTTATTGTTCATTTGAAAGTTTTGCATAAAAACTAAATGGGAGCAACTTTATCAATGTGTTGGAGAGCTTCTTCAATATCTCCGTGTTCACTTCATTGCCAAGATAATTAAGATAATTAAGTTAACATTTATAAAGCCCTAAATTGATCACAGCCTTCTCTGAAGTGCTCATATTAGAAAAGACAAAGTCCATGTTCCAACAAGGAATTCATGACCAAAATAGCATCCAAGCAGATAAGTGATTATGAGTGGGATACGCTTGTACGAAGACATCACTTTCAACCTCTAGTTCATTACACAAAAGGTCACAGGCTGAGCCACTTATTGGCTCAAATCTGAGCTTTTGGTCTCAGCTTAGTTTTGGGCTCAAATATCTTGTACAAACACTGACAAAACTGAACACTGGCCTGAGGCAAAAGTCTGAACTAAGAATTATGCAAATTCTGTTAATTCAGTTTGTTTCCCACATATGTACTTTGGAATAAACATGGTTCATAAATGCAAACAAAATCCTGAATGATTCACTGAAAAATGGACTCTGTGCATACACTTAGGTTATAACTTAAAAGTACAAGCTTTTACAAAAGAAAAATAATACAATTATTATTCTGAATTTGTAACTATACTGTTTCAAATACCATAAATAGGGCTTATTACTCTGGGCTCAAACTTGAGCCACCTCCTTGACAGGCTTAAAGCAACACTTACAACTTGGCAAAATCAGAAGATGAGTCTCTCTAAAAAATTCCTGGAGTCTGGATCCATAGTCTGAGCAAAATGATTTGAGCAAAAAGATTTTTGTCTGACACCAAGTTTAGGCCCTTTTATGAAATCCACCCCAGGTACATTCTCGTGTAGCTGTTTATTTTAAGAAGATTGTTCTGTCTAACCAGCACACCTGAAGCACTGCAGCATTTTTCTTTGATTGGGTTTACAAAATGGAAAGGCAATTTTCTCTGGTACGGATGCTGAGCTAAATCAGTTAAGATACATAAGGAGGATTGAGCTGATTTTGGTGGCTTTAAGTATAATACATTATGGACTTTGTATTTTAATAGGATATGCTGTTCCATAGGATGCATGAGGTGACAAGTCATATTACAGTTCCAGCACTATACCTTTGGAGAAAAAAAACATGAACTTTTATAAATTTCTGGTAAAATGTTAAGTAAAGACTACTGACGATTATACAAAAGTATTTCTTTGCACCAACGTTTATTTGTTCTAATGTGAAATAAATACAGACACAAGCAGAGAACACCTGATTGATACATTTTCAGCATTTAAACTCAACTATCAAATCTTATTGGTAGATATTCAAATTAAAAATAAATTTCACCTTAATATCATATTGGTTAAGAATTATATGAAAAATCTATTTACATTAAAATCTCATTGGAGGAAATTTTCACTTAAATAATGTACCAAGCCCTCTGATTGGCTGTTCCTACTGACCTGTCTGCATCCTCCACAGGTAGCTGTACCTCTCCATCCTCCGTCACATACATAAACGAGTCCTTGTTTTTGGGACTGGACATTTTCAAACCCTGAGAAAACAAAAGCGCAGAGAGTATGAGTTCAGTGGAACATCTAACGTCTAAAATTGTAATTTTAAATACTGAAATATTAATATTTGATGTTATGAACAAAGTTTTACTCTTAGAATTTATCATTTCCTACTGATTTAAAACAATACACAGTTTTTCTTATGTTCAAATTATTGTAAATATGTAGACAGCAGACAGTGTGTACAGTTCTGTCGGTTCTGTGTAACTGTATCATTCTACATCAGCACTAACGTAAGAACAATTTTGGTGTAATGGGATAAACTTCCAAAACAACATATATTCTAACATGATGAGGCTTCGGCTTCATAAAATTATTACCCGAAGTGCCATGGTTAAATGCCGCATATAAAGCATCATCACTCGTGGATTATTTCTACGCCAAAAAATCTATATGCAAAGGAATATGACAATTTTATATGAGTGGTTAGCATCGTTCATCTTCACATTATCCTTATTTTACTTTTACGTTTCAACTAGGGGTGTGACTTGGAAATATGGGGTACACAAACACCTCAACTGATTACAACCCATCAAAATCTCGGGTATACACATTTTAATTGTAACACTCAGGCAAATAAATATTAAATGTCTGTGAACACAAGGAAAATTATGGTGAAAACAAAGATAACATAAATAAATTTCACTTGTCATTTGGTTCCCATCCTTGTTGTTTACTGAAACTCACACTATTTTAACAGTTTAAAGAGTATCCAGTTCAAGTAATAACACACAGTCTGTGAACACACACAGTCTTTTTTGTAAGTACCGAGTAACCCTGTACTTTTTCAACCTAGTACTCACTTTTTCCATGGTGACGCTGTATAGTCTCTGTATTGCCCTGATCACGTCGATGGTTTCCATCTTGTACAGAACAGCACAGATGGCCTTGACACTCTGCACGACACTCTTACACTGCACTCGCTGGCAGCCACTCTGAATCGCCTGGTCTCGTAACTTCTCCACTTCTCCGTAAAATGTCTCCATTAGAATGTTCAGCTTTTCCCTGAAAACAGAACATGCGTGTCTGGATTGGCGCATGTCATTCGCAGAAATATTTGAGGGTGTAACTACGAGACAAAATGGGGTTCTCAAAGCATTATAACATATAGGAGTGGAACTGACGAGCGAGTGACAACTTCTGGTTAGATGCCAAACTTGCTGACCACTGACCCAACAAGAACATTAAAACAGTTAAGAAGGCAAATCTGACGACTAACTGGGTTTCACCAATGTTATTTATGGAAATTTAGAATATCTTAATTATTTTTACAACTGCCACGTTTTGCTTGACTGAACTCAGTTTATTCACATACTTAGCCCATTTTTGAGTAACCGAGCATGATGTCATTCCCTTAGAAATATTCTTTCTCCCCATTAAATGCCTGGATTTTCAGCCTAACTTGTTTGAGTACATAAAATGCTGTATGATTTAAAAATAATCAAAATTTTGATTGCAATAAAACTTTGAAATATAAAATTACATTTCAGAATAACCTGGGAAGATATACATTCATTATTTTAATGTTTATCACTAAAGTAGTATTTATAGGACCATGCAGTTACAGGAAAGGCTCTAGTTTCTTGACAGTGATACTGAAATTCTAATATCAATGAAATGGAACCAGATCAGAGAGATTACAGCTCTCTAGTATGCTACTGTGTTAAAAATTAACCCAAAAGTACTCAACTTGATTTTGCTGTTGTCACTTACAAAGAAAGTTGTAAAAATCAAACATACACAAATAATGAGGTGACAATTTAATATTTTTGAGATAATCAGTGTATTCATCCGACCCAGGAAGATGATAATTTAGCAGGTTCCCATCTGTACCTGGTGACCTTTGTGGCCTCTGTCTCCATGTCACGGTGTTTGGGAACCAGTACGGCCTGTTTGTCATCCACTGCCGTTCTTAGCAGGGGGCGCTGTACATGTTTATAGTCCATTAGCACCAGCTTGATGTCCTCGTCAAGCTTCAGACAGTTCTGTACATACTCGTACTCCCCCAGCTGTGTGTCACTGCGAAGAATAATTCTAGAACTGTGAATGTTGCATGGATATTTATTAGTGCTCTCGTGACAACTCGCCAACTCGAGTTTTATATCGTTTTTGTTCAACTCGTGAATGCGAGTTTGTCTTATTGCAAACTCGAGTTCCTTTAAAATACTACAAAACGTATATAAATAAACCACTTGCCAGTGTACAAAGATGCAATAAAAGCACAATTTGACTTGTTTACTTAAGTTTTTCCCTTCATATTTATCTATTACGACGTAAAGCCAATGACATCTCTCCATATATCTTACCTGATAAAACAACTAATCAAAACGTCCGTTTGATTTTCAACATGGTGAGAATGTTGATCCTTATTTTGCAGGTAAATATGACAAATTATGTTGGAATATGGTTAAAAATAGATTTCATTATGAAAGGAATCATATTAGTGCGTATATATTTAAGGTTTGGCTGTTTTGAAATATTGTTATTGACTCGAGTTCACTCGAGTTGACTCGTCGGTGATGCATAAAACTTGAGCTGGTACTTTGACGGCTCGCGGAAGAACTAATATTTATATTTTTAATTTAGTAGTTTACCTGTACATGGACCTTTCTACATTGTCAGTCACTTGGATACCAGGGCTGGTAATCATAAAATATCTCTCTAACTTAATCTCAAACTTAATTTCAAATTTAAAGTCAGTACCATGTAAGTATAAACTCAAATTAACCATTCTCAGTTCAAATGAATGCAGCCTTAATTTCAAACATTTAAGACCCCTTTCATGCAAACTTAAATATAAGAAGGATAACTGATGTTGAGTCTGTGTTTATGTACTTACTTCAGAATAGGCACTATATTGAGTATGGGATTAAACTCAAATTTGAGTTTCAGTTTGAGTTTAAGCTCAAATTTAGGGTTTAAAATTTAAATTATAGGGATTATATTTGAGTTTGAAACTTTTTATGAATACCAGCAGATGTTGTCTTCTATTATTCTGATAGTTTTGTTCTTAAATACATTCTAGTATCTTAATACTGAAGTTTATGCACTCAATTCCATACTCCTACATTAGTATTTAATCAAGGTAATGCACTAAAAATACCTTCTGTAATTTCACTATTTGGTTTTCTGAACTCAACAATTTGTATTTCATTACTGTTTTATACTTAAACGTCCCTTACTTTATGCCTCATTTACACTGGTACATCCCACAGTGAGAGGTTTTACTCGGCGGCGGAACCACTTCCACGGACGCCATATACCTTCCAAGTTTTTGTGCAGTGTCATTCGCACTACAGGCAGTAGAGCCCGCAGTTACAGGTGTTGATAGAAGGAGAAAGATTGAAAAGTACCTACTGATACTCAACCACAGTTTGAGTTAGGAGATTGGGTGAAACACACCTGTCCTTCAACTACTGACAAGGTTTACGCAAGGTACTGGACGTTTCACCATAGTGTCACAAGGTCACATATGAACCTTTGTGTGAATGGGGGATTATGAGGCTTCCATTGTCCGAACAAAGACCATTAATCTCTCATCATGGCTGGATAATAGGACATGCACTGTATGACATATTTGTCACTTTGACAGGTGTAGAGATTTGCAATATTTGAAATATTTTTCGCTTAATCTCCAAGCCACACAGACTAGAGTAGATGCTCAGCTTTTTCAAACAATTTTGAGCATATATTTTTTTTGACACGTTTTACTGTAAAATACGTCTTCTTTTTAAAGTTTTCCTTTTTCACCAAGGGTTTAACCAACAGGTTATCTGTTAGGTAATACCTGCTCTTTTAAAAAGCTAGACGGGGGTGTTCGGTGGTGTGGCAGTTAGAGTGCTTGCCTCCAACGTCTGAGGTTGCCAGTTCGAATCTCGGCCCGAGCACTTCATGTTGGAAAGTTGGTAGTTACTTGCCGATGCTCGGTGGTTTACAGTGCAGAATCTTGACCAACTATTATGTACTGGTTCCTCCATCTGTAAACTACCCGACACAATAGGACCCTGGCTGTTGAATGTAAAACCAACTAGAGGATCGCTCGCAAAAAAAAAAGATAATGTTTTTGCATAGCAAAAACAAAGCGTCCCGAAAAGGATATAAAGGTGAGTGCTAAAGTATTAAGAAAATGCTTCGTTTCTAGCCTTATACTGTTGTGGCAACCAAAGTCAGCGCAGTCTGCTCTATCTAGCACGGTTTTCAAGATATAAGCATTTTTGTGCTTTGCAAAAAATAAAAAAATAAAAATGTCCGCTATATTTGGCGAGACAAAAATATTTTGAAAATTGGCATGGCTACTTTGCAGAGATACCCAGCAGGTCCAAAATTTTTTTGAGTTCACTCCATATAGCACGGTTTTCGAGATATAAGCATTTTTGTGTTTTGCAAAAACTTTGAAAATTCAAAATGGCCACCATTTTTGGGGAGACAAAAATTTTTGTCAAGACCACTGCCGTGGTGTGTATCTCCCGCCGAGCATTAAAGCAGAAGAAATAGCTTTTCCGAGATATTCACAATTTTTCATTTTCGTGTGTGAAAGGTCTTCCAAAAGTAGGTGAATGAGTTATTTGAGAAAAATTGGCTATCTGCAATACTATTAAGAGATAATTCACATTTACTCATTTTGAGTAGGTGAATAATTATCTATGGGTCTGAAACTTCACCAAGTGAAAGCTCTCCCAAAAGTAGGTGAATGAGTTATTTGAGAAAAATTGGCTATCTGCAATACTTTTAGAGATAATTCGCATTTACTCATTTTGAGTAGGTGAGTAATTAGCTATGGGTCTGAAACTTCACCATGTGAAAGCTCTCCCACAAGTAGATGAATGAGTATTTGATAAAAATTGGGTATCCGCAATACTTTTACAGATAATTAGCATTTACTCATTTTGAGTAGGTGAATAAATAGCTATGGGTCTGAAACTTCACAGAGTGAAAGCTCTCCCAAAAGTAGGTGAATGAGTTATTTGAGAAAAATTGGCTATCTGCAATACTTTTAGACATAATTCACATTTACTCATTTTGAGTAGGTGAATAATTAGCTATGGGTCTGAAACTTCACCAAGTGAAAGCTCTGCCAAAAGTAGGTGAATGTAAAAATTGGCTATCTGCAATACTTTTAGAGATAATTCGCATTTACTCATTTTGAGTAGGTGAGTAATTTGCTATGGGTCTGAAACTTCACCAAGTGAAAGCTCTCCCAAAAGTAGGTGAATGAGTTATTTGAGAAAAATTGGATATCTGCACTACTTTTAGAGATAATTCGCATTTACTCATTTTGAGTAGACGAGTAATTAGCTATGGGTCTGAAACTTCACCAAGTGAAAGCTCTCCCAAAAGTAGGTGAATGATTAATTTGAGAAAAATTGGCTATCTGCAATACTTTTAGAGATAATTCGCATTTACTCATTTTGAGTAGGTGAGTAATTAGCTATGGGTCTGAAACTTCACCAAGTGAAAGCTCTCCCAAAAGTAGGTGAATGAGTTATTTGAGAAAAATTGGCTATCTGCAATACTTTTACAGATAATTCGCATTTACTCATTTTGAGTAGGTGAGTAATTAGCTATGGGTCTGAAACTTCACCAAGTGAAAGCTCTCCCAAAAGTAGCTGAATGATTAATTTGAGAAAAACTGGCTATCTGCAATACTTTTAGAGATAATTCGCATTTACTCATTTTGAGTAGGTGAGTAATTAGCTTTGGGTCTGAAACTTCACCAAGTGAAAGCTCTCCCAAAAGTAGGTGAATGAGTTATTTGAGAAAAATTGGCTATCTGCAATACTTTTAGAGATAATTCGCATTTACTCATTTTGAGTAGGTGAGTAATTAGCTATGGGTCTGAAACTTCACCAAGTGAAAGCTCTCCCAAAAGTAGGTGAATGAGTTATTTGAGAAAAATTGGCTATCTGCAATACTTTTAGAGATAATTCGCATTTACTCATTTTGAGTAGGTGAGTAATTAGCTATGGGTCTGAAACTTCACCAAGTGAAAGCTCTCCCAAAAGTAGGTGAATGAGTTATTTGAGAAAAATTGGCTATCTGCAATACTTTTAGAGATAATTCGCATTTACTCATTTTGAGTAGACGAGTAATTAGCTATGGGTCTGAAACTTCACCAAGTGAAAGCTCTCCCAAAAGTAGGTGAATGATTAATTTGAGAAAAATTGGCTATCTGCAATACTTTTAGAGATAATTCGCATTGACTCATTTTGAGTAGGTGAGTAATTAGCTATGGGTCTGAAACTTCACCAAGTGAAAGCTCTCCCAAAAGTAGGTGAATAAGTTATTTGAGAAAAATTGGCTATCTGCAATACTTTTAGAGATAATTTGCATTTACTCATTTTGAGTAGGTGAGTAATTAGCTATGGGTCTGAAACTTCACCATGTGAAAGCTCTCCCACAAGTAGATGAATGAGTATTTGATAAAAATTGGGTATCCGCAATACTTTTACAGATAATTAGCATTTACTCATTTTGAGTAGGTGAATAAATAGCTATGGGTCTGAAACTTCACAGAGTGAAAGCTCTCCCAAAAGTAGGTGAATGAGTTATTTGAGAAAAATTGGCTATCTGCAATACTTTTAGACATAATTCACATTTACTCATTTTGAGTAGGTGAATAATTAGCTATGGGTCTGAAACTTCACCAAGTGAAAGCTCTGCCAAAAGTAGGTGAATGTAAAAATTGGCTATCTGCAATACTTTTAGAGATAATTCGCATTTACTCATTTTGAGTAGGTGAGTAATTTGCTATGGGTCTGAAACTTCACCAAGTGAAAGCTCTCCCAAAAGTAGGTGAATGAGTTATTTGAGAAAAATTGGCTATCTGCACTACTTTTAGAGATAATTCGCATTTACTCATTTTGAGTAGACGAGTAATTAGCTATGGGTCTGAAACTTCACCAAGTGAAAGCTCTACCAAAAGTAGGTGAATGATTAATTTGAGAAAAATTGGCTATCTGCAATACTTTTAGAGATAATTCGCATTTACTCATTTTGAGTAGGTGAGTAATTAGCTATGGGTCTGAAACTTCACCAAGTGAAAGCTCTCCCAAAAGTAGGTGAATGAGTTATTTGAGAAAAATTGGCTATCTGCAATACTTTTACAGATAATTCGCATTTACTCATTTTGAGTAGGTGAGTAATTAGCTATGGGTCTGAAACTTCACCAAGTGAAAGCTCTCCCAAAAGTAGGTGAATGATTAATTTGAGAAAAACTGGCTATCTGCAATACTTTTAGAGATAATTCGCATTTACTCATTTTGAGTAGGTGAGTAATTAGCTTTGGGTCTGAAACTTCACCAAGTGAAAGCTCTCCCAAAAGTAGGTGAATGAGTTATTTGAGAAAAATTGGCTATCTGCAATACTTTTAGAGATAATTCGCATTTACTCATTTTGAGTAGGTGAGTAATTAGCTATGGGTCTGAAACTTCACCAAGTGAAAGCTCTCCCAAAAGTAGGTGAATGAGTTATTTGAGAAAAATTGGCTATCTGCAATACTTTTAGAGATAATTCGCATTTACTCATTTTGAGTAGGTGAGTAATTAGCTATGGGTCTGAAACTTCACCAAGTGAAAGCTCTCCCAAAAGTAGGTGAATGAGTTATTTGAGAAAAATTGGCTATCTGCAATACTTTTAGAGATAATTCGCATTTACTCATTTTGAGTAGACGAGTAATTAGCTATGGGTCTGAAACTTCACCAAGTGAAAGCTCTCCCAAAAGTAGGTGAATGATTAATTTGAGAAAAATTGGCTATCTGCAATACTTTTAGAGATAATTCGCATTTACTCATTTTGAGTAGGTGAGTAATTAGCTATGGGTCTGAAACTTCACCAAGTGAAAGCTCTCCCAAAAGTAGGCGAATGAGTTATTTGAGAAAAATTGGCTATCTGCAATACTTTTAGAGATAATTCGCATTTACTCATTTTGAGTAGGTGAGTAATTAGCTATGGGTCTGAAACTTCACCAAGTGAAAGCTCTCCCAAAAGTAGGTGAATGAGTTATTTGAGAAAAATTGGCTATCTGCAATACTTTTAGAGATAATTCGCATTTACTCATTTTGAGTAGGTGAGTAATTAGCTATGGGTCTGAAACTTCACCAAGTGAAAGCTCTCCCAAAAGTAGGTGAATGAGTTATTTGAGAAAAATTGGCTATCTGCAATACTTTTACAGATAATTCGCATTTACTCATTTTGAGTAGGTGAGTAATTAGCTATGGGTCTGAAACTTCACCAAGTGAAAGCTCTCCCAAAAGTAGGTGAATGATTAATTTGAGAAAAACTGGCTATCTGCAATACTTTTAGAGATAATTCGCATTTACTCATTTTGAGTAGGTGAGTAATTAGCTTTGGGTCTGAAACTTCACCAAGTGAAAGCTCTCCCAAAAGTAGGTGAATGAGTTATTTGAGAAAAATTGGCTATCTGCAATACTTTTAGAGATAATTCGCATTTACTCATTTTGAGTAGGTGAGTAATTAGCTATGGGTCTGAAACTTCACCAAGTGAAAGCTCTCCCAAAAGTAGGTGAATGAGTTATTTGAGAAAAATTGGCTATCTGCAATACTTTTAGAGATAATTCGCATTTACTCATTTTGAGTAGGTGAGTAATTAGCTATGGGTCTGAAACTTCACCAAGTGAAAGCTCTCCCAAAAGTAGGTGAATGAGTTATTTGAGGAAAATTGGCTATCTGCAATACTTTTAGAGATAATTCGCATTTACTCATTTTGAGTAGGTGAGTAATTAGCTATGGGTCTGAAACTTCACCAAGTGAAAGCTCTCCCAAAAGTAGGTGAATAAGTTATTTGAGAAAAATTGGCTATCTGCAATACTTTTAGAGATAATTTGCATTTACTCATTTTGAGTAGGTGAGTAATTAGCTATGGGTCTGAAACTTCACAGAGTGAAAGCTCTCCCAAAAGTAGGTGAATGAGTTATTTGAGAAAAATTGGCTATCTGCCATACTTTTAGAGATAATTCGCATTTACTCATTTTGAGTAGGTGAGTAATTAGCTATGGGTCTGAAACTTCACCAAGTGAAAGCTCTCCCAAAAGTAGGTGAATGAGTTATTTGAGGAAAATTGGCTATCTGCAATACTTTTAGAGATAATTCGCATTTACTCATTTTGAGTAGGTGAGTAATTAGCTATGGGTCTGAAACTTCACCAAGTGAAAGCTCTCCCAAAAGTAGGTGAATAAGTTATTTGAGAAAAATTGGCTATCTGCAATACTTTTAGAGATAATTCGCATTTACTCATTTTGAGTAGGTGAGTAATTAGCTATGGGTCTGAAACTTCACAGAGTGAAAGCTCTCCCAAAAGTAGGTGAATGAGTTATTTGAGAAAAATTGGCTATCTGCCATACTTTTAGAGATAATTCGCATTTACTCATTTTGAGTAGGTGAGTAATTAGCTATGGGTCTGAAACTTCACAGAGTGAAAGCTCTCCCAAAAGTAGGTGAATGAGTTATTTGAGAAAAATTGGCTATCTGCAATACTTTTAGAGATAATTCGCATTTACTCATTTTGAGTAGGTGAGTAATTAGCTATGGGTCTGAAACTTCACCAAGTGAAAGCTCTCCCAAAAGTAGGTGAATGAGTTATTTGAGAAAAATTGGCTATCTGCAATACTTTTAGAGATAATTCGCATTTACTCATTTTGAGTAGGTGAGTAATTAGCTATGGGTCTGAAACTTCACCATGTGAAAGCTCTCCCAAAAGTAGGTGAATGAGTTATTTGAGAAAAATTGGCTATCTGCAATACTTTTAGAGATAATTCGCATTTACTCATTTTGAGTAGGTGAGTAATTGGCTATGGGTCTGAAACTTCACCATGTGAAAGCCCTTCCAAAAGTAGGTGAATGAGTTATTTGAGAAAAATTGGCCATCTGCAATACTTTTAGAGGTAATTCGCATTTACTCTTTTTGAGTAGGTGAGCAATTAGCTATGGGTCTGAAACTTCACCAAGTGAAAGCTCTTTGGGATAGCTGCTCTGCAGAGATACCCTGAAGATAAAAAATTTCGTCGAAATCGCTCTATGTAGCACGGTTTTCGAAATATTAGCATTTTTGTGTTTTGCAATTTTTGCGCAAAAATTCGAAAATTCAAAATGGCCGCCATTTTTGGCAAGACAAAATTTTTTTGCAAATTGGCATGGCTACTCTGCAGAGATACCCAGTGGGTCAAAAATTTCGTCGAAATCGCTCTATCTAGCACGGTTTTCGAGATATAAGCATTTTTGTGTTTTGCAATTTTGCAAAAAATTCGAAAATTCAAAATGGCCGCCATTTTTTGCGAGAAATTTTTTGTTTGAAAATTGGCATGGCTACTCTGCAGAGATACCCTGCGGGTCAAAAATTTCGTCGAAATCGCTCTATCTAGCAGGGTTTTTGAGATATAAGCATTTTTATGTTTTGCAATTTTTGCGAAAAATTCGAAAATTCAAAATGGCCATTTTTGGCGAGAAAATTTTTTTTTCAAAATTGGGATAACTACTCTGCAGAGATACCCTGTGGGTCAAAAATTTCGTCGAAATCGCTCTATCTAGCACGGTTTTCGAGATATAAGCATTTTTGTGTTTTGCAATTTTTGCGAAAATTTCGAAAATTCAAAATGGCCGCCATTTTTGGCGAGACAAAAATTTTTTGAAAATTGGGAAAAGTACTCCGCAGAGATATCCTGCGGGTCAAAAATTTTGTCGAAATTGCTCTATCTAGCACGGTTTTTGAGATATAAGCATTTTTGTGTTTTGCAATTTTTGCGAAAATTTCGAAAATTCAAAATGGCCGCCATTTTGGGCGAGACAAAAATTTTTTGAAAACTGGGAAAACTACTCCGCAGAGATACCCTGCGGGTCAAAAATTTCTTCGAAATCGCTCTATCTAGCACGGTTTTCGAGATATAAGCATTTTTGTGTTTTCCTTATTTGGAAAATTCGTAATGATTAATTAATCATTAATTACTCGGCCATTTCTTGACCAATCAATGCCAAAATCTAATGATTTCCAGATTTTAATAGAACGAATGTATTTGCCAAGTTTCAGGTGAATTGATAAAATTCCTTTCAAGTTATCATCCGGACAAGCTTCCCCATCGAAAAAAGACATTTTTGGTCATGTGACCTCTCTGATTGGTTGAAATGTCACTGCAGCATATTCAAAAAAATTCCCCAAGGCTACTGCCTAAACCTGCCAAATTTGAAAAGAATCCGCCTAACGGTTACAGAGTTATAAGGAAAACAAAATGCGGAGCCGGCGGAGCCGGCGGAGCCAGAAGCTCTCCCATACACAAACAAGCGTCCCTTGCGGGACGCTTAAAAATATATCTAAATCTAAATTTACAAAACTAGTGGCTTGTCAATTGTTTCACTGGGATATCTGCACTTTTTCCACCATCCTAATTCAACTCAACTCACCCACACAACTCACTGCCACTTAACTATTATGATAAATATAGCTCTGTTAATCATATAAATTTTGCAAGAATATTACATTGATAAAACAATGATATCTCAGTAACTATTTTGGCTACATATGAAATTTATACCATTTTGAAGTCCAAATATTGTACTCTCTTCTGCTTTGTACCTGAGATATATAATTGCCAAGTTACTTGAAAAAGTGTTGTGTAAATAAATAATTGGACACAAGTAATTAATTATAAAACCAAATGTAACTTTGAATCAGTTTTTTCTCTGTTATTTGTGGATGAATTTTAAGATATAATGAACAAGTAGATGTCTTGTTCAAATTATTATAGTTTGTTTTTTTATTTGAGCAGCTTTGCTTGTATATTTGAGCATTTGTTTGTAAATCTTGAATTGTGTTTAAAATACTTTCAAAAGATGAACACTTCTCAGCAAGTATACTTCAAACAGTCACTATACACGTACACAAGATAACTATTGGTGGTAAGTTATGTGATTTCACTGTGGTACGAGACAGGTAAATCAGTCCACTGACCTCAGTAGGTACTCTGCCCTCCCAAACACTTTGAGCATATAGTCTTCAGCTGAAGTGCTGTGTAAGTCATCAGTAATGGACAGTAACACCTCAGCTATAGCATGCTGTACTGTCACCTCCACTGTGTAAACAAAAACAACAGGTAGTAACAATAGTAATGACTCCGTTATAGTGTGCTGTACTGTCACCTCCACTATGTAAACAAAAACAACAGGTAGTCATAGTAACAATAGCAATGACTCGGCTATAGTGTGTTGTACTGTCACCTCCTTTGAGTACACAAAACAACAGGTAGTCATAGTAACAATAGTAATGACTCGGCTATAGTGTACTGTACTGTCACCTCCACTGAGTAGAGAAAACAACAGGTAGTCATAGTAACAGTAGTAACACCTCGGGTATAGCTGTACTGTGTAAATTGGAAAGTGACCAATAAGTATTCTTATATCTGCTGGGAGTCAATCACATAGCTTTTGGATTACATGCAGATATAGATACAAGTCTGACGCTTTAATCAGCAGAGCTAAAGAGGAATCCCTGGAAGTCCAGGTGTTAAAAAGTACAGAACCAACAAACTAGCTGTCTAGGGTGTTTTTTAAAGGTGATTATCTATACAAAATTGGTGTCTCAGATCTGCACAGAACCTGTCAACATTCAACTCACAAATGTATACATTTATAGTACATCTATTTGTTACTCACCGGTTGTGTTGATTTGTGGCATTTGCCAAATGCTAAGTAAAGCAAAATGTTGTGACTAGAGAAAACTGTATTAAGCTAATCTAACTGGACTGTAGAAACTGTACTATGTTACAGTCACAGGATTGTAGAAAATGGACTATGTTACAGTCACAGGATTGTAGAAAATGGACTATGTTACAGTCACAGGATTGTAGAAAATGGACTATGCTATACCACAAGATTGTAGAAACTTGTCCATGCTTTACTCACAAATGGACAAAGTTGTATTCACAAGATTATAGGAATTATCCATTGCTTTTCTCGGAAGATTACATCAATTAGACCATATTGCACACACTTATACAAACTGGTTAGTAATACATTCACAAACTTTAAGGTCAGAGTGGAGGATTTATGTCTGGTTCAACACTTAGGTTATATTTGGTAAGGGCATTAATCTTACATGTGTACCAGGACCTGGGTTTAAACCAAGATGAGGGTCACCTGACTAAATGCCAAACACCTGTTTACCACTTGGTCACTGTAGTTCATCACGCCCACAAGGTTATATTGATCGATATAATCCATAATAACAAGGTTACAGAGATAAAACTACATGGATACTCACAAGAAGGCGTGAAAATCACTGGTTCCTTCATGAAGTGGGCTGTGACCTTGACCTTGACAGTCATGTGTACATAAGCTGGGTAGTCGGTACGCGGACTGATCACAATCCCCATGTTACTGGGGTGCTCGTGTGAATACTGCAGCTTGATCCTAGAACAAGGAAAATATAAGGACAACAACCTGGACTTTTCGGAGAATATGTGAACAGCCGACCCATTAGATGTACAAAAACAATGTGAAAGTCCCTTTTTTCTATGGGACTTATGAAGAAACACCTTCAAGTAGTACTTTCTGGAAATTAGGCCTAGGAAAACGGCATCGAGTACTCACCCTCTCATAACCGGCCCAAATTCGAGTAACCGCGAGATTTAGTATCTACCATTAGAAGTCTTCTGTAAACAGATAGTCGGTTCCGGAAACAAAACTTTTGAAGAAAACGTCTTCTACATGACCAGATATTATAGAATGTGGAGTAAATTATAGGTTTTCAAGCGAAAATAACAACTTTAATTGATATTATGTGATGGAAATGCTGAAATGTAGCATATTTTACACAAGCGTTTCATTACATGGGCAATAATACAATACCTCGTGAGTAACCGAGGATTTAAAATGGACTCAAGTACTAGCAAAGTTCGACTCGTCTATCGAGGCTCAAGTACTCGTTCACAGCCCTACTGGAAATGGTTATATGATAAGCCAAAAACACCAATTTTTCAAATAATATCCAACATATGTTAGTAAGTTATAAATATTTTTATGTTATAATTCTTAAACAATCATTTAACAACAATAAAATATAAGAATAATTTAATTTCTATCCGTGGTTAATTTTCAACTTTGAGGCACTTATATCACAGGGGAACTATTTAACGTAACAATGGCAGTTGATGTAGACAAATTTGTCAAAAACAAAAAAAGTCAAACCAAGGGAAATTATATAAAAAACCAAACTTTAGTAAAAATGTGACTGAACACATTGCTTCACCAATGTTATTTTTCGATGTAAACAACATTTCAACAGTTTTATAAGCATCCAGTTAGCCAGGTTTGACTCAGATTCTGCACAAAGTCGACCCAGCCTTTATTTCAACCTGAGCACAATTTAGTCAATTGACAGAAAGTTGTTAAGGTAAACAAAGCACACCCACCTAGCAACCATATCACAAAAAGCTTTGACTTCGTCTTGTGCTGCCTCATTATGTTGTTGTAAACACTCGTACGTTGACTCCTGAAACCACACATTTGAAGCGTAATCATTGATCTTCCTCATCAAAAAAAAAAATTGTTTCAAATACCAGACATTTGTTTCAGTACAAACTCCATTATCCAAATATTCCAGGAGAGTGAGATTTTGTTTGGAAAATAGAAAGTTTCAAAACTGGAAGAGAATATTTTACACTAATAGAAAGAAACAGAATTTATTTGTACTTTATCAAGCCTAAGGGTTATTACCAGATCCAGATGTTAAAGATTTAAGTTCCCCCGAGTTTAATCTTTTGATTATAAAGTCTTCAAGTCCCACAATCGTTTTTGTAAGTGCTTCAGTCATTTTGCAATAATTTTTGGATGCTATTCCTTTTTAATTTTAGAGCCAGTCCCTCATTATTATCCTTTGGAAAACATGATAAGAACCAGCTCTTCAGCTCAGCCCTTCACCACTCTGAACCTTCCTCTCATTTACACGTACAATCCTGGATTACAGGTATAGAACAACCCCTGTCACTTCTGTCAATACTTTCATTAGTTGAGTGCAGTGAATTCCCCACTGTGGGAAAGATATTGTATCTGCCAATCAGTAGATTAGATTAGACTGTACATTGCACAAAAGTACCCAGCATGTAACTCATACCACAAAGGAACTTACAAGGACCTCTAATTGAATTCACAATGTAACTTTTTTGTTGAATCTTTTTTGGAGGCTATAATGAAATATTTTTTATTGTTATATATTTGTTTGACTATTTCTTTCTTACTTATTTTCTTACTACAAAAAAGTATCCAGGCCAATTGTGTCCTCTACATTTCCATTTGCCAAAAGAACTGACAAGGAATACCTTCATCTAATCTGTTCCTCAAGAAATTCTTCGGATATTAAATATACAGTACACGATGATACAATTTTAAAGTTTCAGTATTATTATTTCACTTACCCTTCCTTTTGCTATATGTGAGACGGTGCGTGAGAGACGTTTCTTATCACCAGGGGAATCACTTTTCTCAACAAACTGGCCGTCAACCAACTTCTGAGATCTGTCACCTTTAGTTTTGGCACCTTTTCAACAATGAGAAGTTATTATTTAAAAAAAACAGTACATTTTGTATCAGTAGAACCATCTTAAGGGCAAACTAGTCTAACTTAACTTAAACTGCATGCAACTTTGGAGTCTGTGCAATACAAGAGGGTGTCAACCAAACTAGAACCAAATCCTGTATATATTGGCAGCAATATGGGGCAACAAAATCACTGTCACTTCTGGGGCTTTGCAACCAAACAAAATCCCGTACTTCATAGGTTTGTTACTGATATGGTGAAAGTCCACCACAATTATACATGAGCCATTATTTAAGGCAAAATGCGATATATCTTCCCAAATTTATATATATGCAGGACCGGTCACAGCGTGTACGTTCGCCAGGTGTCGCCTCATGCATACTTCCTGTCTGGTCAGAATGACGTCATGGCGTCTTTTTCGTTTGGCGCTCAGTGTGTACGGACGTGTTTCCTGCAGTGTTAAAGAAGTTTTAATTTTATAGACTATCACTTTATTTCTCAACGTGTGTTATTTCTACTTATTCCTGGAGCATTATGTCTTCCCCTGGACAACGTAGAGGCTTGTGTGGCCACGTTATGGCCCTTTTCGACATGCATACCAAGTGTGCTCGTCGCCGTGAGAAAGGGATTGGAGGGGATGACTGTGTAGCAAAGAAACCATGCTCCATTTGTGATAGTTTTACAGAAGCTCAGAAGACACAGTTGGCCACTCCTAAGTATAGAGAACGTAAAGAATCTGGCCAGAAGAAAAATCCCTCCCCTACCCACGTTGCTGCTTCTGATGTTACAGTTTTGGGTAGGGTCGAGAACAAGGGTGAGAGCTCCAGTGATAGAGGCGAATCTACACCTAAGAAACAAAAGAAGTCCTCTCACAAATCTCCCCTTAAGAAGAAATCTAGCAAGTCTTCAGAGCTTCAAACTGAACTTCAGTCATTAGACGACAAGTGGTCTGAAAGATTTTCAAGATTAGAAGCCCTTTTCCTGGCGAAAAGTTTCTCAGTTCCAGTAGAACCGGTCAAGAAATCTGATGTCCCGGTTACTGACAGACCTTTTATTCCTCCAACTGCTGCTTCCACCACTAGTCAGCAGCAGAATAAGAAGGCCACCGGTCACAAGAAGACTAAGAAAGCTTCTCAACCTCCTGAGGTTTCCGGTGCCCTGCCTGGCGGCCAGCTTGTGAGTCCAGAGGACGTGTCAGCTACCCAGCCTGTTGAGGCCCCCGGTACAGACACAGAAACGCCTCCAGCTGATCAGGAACCTGTCTTTTCACCCACCACCAGTGAGACACCTCTGATGCATTCACCGGTACTGCCTGTTATTCCCGGTGCCATCCCTACCGGTCCCACAGTCTCTGTTGAGGAACCGGAACAGGACGTTGACAGTGACCGATCCTCACATTTACCGGATGAAGGGGAGTTATCTGACCGGGAATCTGTTCAAGGGCAGGAGGAACTTATAGAGGGTGATCAGGAACTTTCTGCTGAACAAAGTTACCGGGAGACCTTAAGGGGAGTTAGATCTTTCATGGCCTGGAATGATATTCCGGAGTTCGACTCTGCCTCTTCATCCCAGGATGACAACCCCTTCACCGGTAACAGAAGCTCACAGACCGGTAAAACCTCTATCAAAGTCCCAGTGGATGAGTGGCTTTGTCGCAAGTTTGAAAAACTAAATGTTACCTTACAAGAGGGTTACCCCACCCGTAATACAGAAACTGCCGGTCTCAACAAAGACCAGTTCATAAAGTCGCCTAGAAGCTTGAAATGGTACGGAATGCACAGTGAGAAAAAGGACTTCTCCCGTTCCAAAGTGTATACATGGACAAATGAACCGGCTAGACTTAACAGCACCTTTCCAAGAATAGCTGGTCGTTCTCTCCCATCAGCCCCAGCTTCTCGCCCAGTATCACAGGACACTCTGAGGAAATGGGAACGGGCTGCACGGGACCAATCGTACATGTGCAACCAAGCTGCAGCCTTCAGTCGTTGCCTTACTAAGGTTCAGGAGAATATGTCCAGCCAGTTAAAGGTTATTCAAGGTGTTACAACTAAGGGAAAGTCTTCGCCTAAGCTCACCCAGGCTGCTGATGAACTGGACTTTTTGATAACTTTCAATAGATCTATTACACAGGCTATGGCTCGCACCATGCAAGATCTGTCGGATGGTGTCTTTGTAAATGTGGCCAATTTAACCTTAGCTAGAAGGGACAGTTACTTGGATTTTGTCCGGTCCGGCATCAAGCAGGATACTCTCATGTCACTTAGGTCGGCTCCACTTCACATGAGTGCACTGTTTCCGGACCATGTTATTGTAAAAGCAGAGGAGGAGATACGTCATTTTGAGGACAAACGTACTCCCGGTCCAGCAAGAAAGGCACCACGTTATCACCCTTATGCTCAGTCTACAAAACAGAGCCACCAGCAATCTGAGCAGACGTCTACCCTTCCGGCGTGGAAACAGCTTAGACGTAGGGGTCATAGATCTAACAGGGGCAAGGCCTCCTCTTTCTCTCAGCGACCTGCCAAGACACAGAAGCAATATAAATGACAATTACTGTGTTCATTTTGTAGAGAATCAAACAGAGGCTTCTGTGTCCGGTGTTTTTACAAAGAGAGAAGGGACCGGAAAGAATTTTTGTTTAGAGACAAGAACTATTTTTCCTGTATCATATCATGTTGCAGATCATGTTCTTTTTGCAGAAGGGTTGTCGCAAAAGAAAGACGTAATCCCCGATCATCAAATACCAATAAAATCTGTGAAAAGTGCTTTTTGTGTAGATCAATTGAGTTCTGCCCACACTGTCACAAATGTCCCAACTGTTGTATCAAGTCTTCCTGTAGGTTCAAGATTACAAAATTTTTGGGAAAAATGGGCAGCCCTGAACGTCAACCCCAGGGTGGTTTCAGTCCTCAGGGAGGGTTACGTTCTACCCTTCCGGTCCAGACCTTATCTGACAAGAGAACCGACAATAACAAGCTGTCATGTAGATCCCCACAGGAACAGCTACCTGTTGGAGGCATTGCATCAGCTGTTAAACAAAAATGCTGTGGAGTTGGTCCGAAATCAGCAATCTCTGGGGTTTTACAACCGGTTGTTTCTGGTACCAAAACCCAACAACCGGTGGCGACCAATCTTGGACCTGAGCAAATTGAACCAGTTCCTAAAAACACAAACTTTCAAAATGGAGACTCCAGAGACAATACGTACCTCTCTCCAGTCAGGGGAGTGGGTGACTTCAGTATATTTCAAAGACGCTTACTTCCACATCCCTATAAACAGTCAATCCCGGAAGTACATGCGTTTCCACATTCAAGACAAGACTTATCAGTTCAAAGCCTTACCCTTCGGCCTGTCCACAGCTCCCAGGGAGTTTACAATGATAGCAAAGGAGGTAAAATGGCTAGCTTTGAAACAGGGTATAAGGATCCACCAGTACCTAGACGACTGGTTGGTCAGAGCCAGATCCCCCCAGGTCTGTCACCAACACACACAAGAGTTAATGACACTTTGCAGAGACCTGGGATGGCTAGTAAACGAAGAAAAATCAGAGCTGGAACCCAAGCAGATTTTCAATTTCGTAGGTTACCAGTTCGATTTGGAAGAGGGCAGAGTCAGACCTACCCAGGAACGCTGGCTGGGCCTGACAGACAAAGTCCGGTCAATACTGTCCGGTCCGGTGTGTCCGGTTCGACAGTTCATGTCTCTCATTGGCCTCCTCACAGCAACGGAAAAGCAAGTTCACTTAGGGCGATTACACATGAGACCCATACAGTGGCACTTGAAAAACAACTGGAGGATCCCAGAGTCTCTGGAAAAGGTGATTCCGGTCCCCAAGTCCCTCCACCCCCATCTAGGGTGGTGGCTGGAGGAAGACAATGTACTTCTAGGGCAACCTTTACACCCTCTAAAACATGCTCTGCAAATTTTTACAGACGCATCAAAAGAAGGGTGGGGCGCTCACTTAGACGAGTGCACTGCAAGGGGAACCTGGTCCCTGCCAGAGAGCATGTTACACATAAACCAATTAGAGCTAAAGGCAGTATTCCTAGCTCTAAAAGAGTTTCGAACCCTCGTCTACAACAAGACAGTGTTGATAGCTACAGACAACACAACAGTGGTTGCTTACATCAACAAAGAGGGGGGGATGAAGTCGGGCTCGCTGTGTGCCCTACTGTGGAGAATACTGTCCTGGTGCACCAGGCAACAAGTAACCCTCAGGGCACGTCACATCCCAGGCCGGTTGAACATGATAGCAGACAAGCTATCCAGGCTTGGCCAGACCATTCAAACAGAGTGGTCGCTTCATCCAGAAGTGTTCAAAGCTATATGCAACCGGTGGCACCAACCTCAAGTGGACCTGTTTGCCACCAGGTTCAACAACAAACTCCCTCAGTTTGTCTCACCAGTCCCAGACCCCCAGGCTTGGGCAGTGGATGCACTCAGCCTGTCCTGGGAGGACCTGGACCCATACGCCTTCCCACCGGCAGCCATCTTGGGCAAAGTAGTGGAGAAGTTACAGGACTACCCCTGCAACAGAATAATTCTGATAGCACCGGGGTGGCCCAACATGCCCTGGTTTTGGGACTTGGTAGCAATGTCAAGCCAGATCCCACTGTGTCTGCCAACCATACCCAACCTAGTGTCTCAGCCCTTCAACCAGGTCCTTCACAGGAACCTGACGAATCTGAACCTACATGCCTGGCTCCTAGAGCCTCAGCAATCAAAGAGCAAGGCTTCTCTGAGGCAGTGGCAGCACGAATTGAGGCTCCTCAAAGAGGATCAACCAGATCTATCTATGAGGCAAAGTGGACCATTTTTACAAAGTGGTGCCTCAGTAATCAGGTGGACTTCAGGGCACCACCTCTAACAGCCATCGCTGACTTCCTCCTGCACTTGTTCCAGGACAAGAAGTTACAACCGGGCACCATTGATGGCTACAGATCAGCCATTGCTGACAAACTGGGCAATGCATCAGTTAATGTCAGCAAGGATGAAAATCTCACTCGTCTCCTGGATAGTTTCCACAGAGACAGACCCAAGGGTAGGAGGGGTATACCTTCCTGGAACCTGTCCCTGGTCCTGCACCAGCTGACAAAAGCACCCTTTGAACCCTTGAAAGAGGCCTCTTTAAAACACTTAACTTTCAAGACTGTTTTCCTGATGGCCCTAGGTTCTGGCAAAAGAAGGAGTGAGATACATGCCTGGCTGCATAAGAACATTAGACACCAGTCAGATTGGTCAAAGGTGTCTCTATACCCCTCACCCAGCTTCTTATCCAAGAACCAGCTAGCTAGGGAGGGTCCAGACAGTGTGGCCCCGGTGGTGATTCCAGCCTTGGCGCCCACTTTGGATAAGTCACTCAAGGGTGATAGGTCTCTATGTCCAGTCAGGGCTTTACGGTACTACTTGGACAGAACCTCAGACCTCAGGCAGAACAAAGAATTGGTCTTTGTCTCCTTTAAGAAAGGGTTTGACAAGGATATCTCTCCTGCCACCGTCTCCTCATGGATCAAACAGACTGTGATCCTATGCTATGAGCTCTCGGAACAGCAAGCCCTTACCTTGCATCAGGTTAAAGCCCATGATGTAAGGGCATTTGCTGCCTCTAAAGCCTTCCAATCTGGAATCTCTTTAGATCAGATTTTGTCAGCCTGTCACTGGAAATCTCACAACACCTTCACACAATTTTATCTGAAGGATGTTGCCTGGGCTGACTCAGAGCTATTTCATTTAGGGCCTATAGTGGCTGCCCAGCAGATCCACCAACAAGCCCTATAATGAGGAGACATCACTGTACATATGTATATAGTGTATATACCTTCACTTAGATAAGTATCATCAAAAAAAAAAAAAAAAAAAAAATCTTTTCTGGCATGCTTCCTCTGGGAGGTTATTTTTTTTTGGGACTGAACTCATCCCTCTCTTCCCCTACCTCAGAGCAGGTCTGTTATAAAAAAGGGGCAAGGTCGTCTCTGACGGTTCAACTCATTGGAACCGGATGATGATATTCGACCATAGCCTTTAGGGTATCGACCTCAAGGTCTACCCAGGCTTAATAGAGGATTGCTTTTGTATTTTAACATGAGTTCCAGTTTAGTCCCTAGTAACTTACCCACCAGCCAAGCGGTAGTTATTCAGCAATTGTCCATTGGATAGGATGTATTAACGCAATAAAATTGCAAATTTAATAAGTAAATTAAATTTTTATAAGTTAATACCCTACTTAGCTATGATGGTGATGCATCTCCCTGTCAAGTTTTAATTCGACTGGACAAAGTGTTTTCGAGTTAGAGTCCAGAAACGAAAATGTGGACAGACAGACGGATGGACAGAAAAATGGACAAAAAACAGACAAACGGACAGGAAAACGGACAAACAAACAGACAGAATTACACCAATTTCAAAAGGAACCTAGCTATGATGGTGATCTGTATCCCTGTCAAGTATGAATTCGATTGGACAAAGTGTTTTCGAGTTGGAGTCCGGAAACGAAAATGTGGACAAACAGATGGATGGACAGACAAACGGACAAAAATGGACAAACAAACAAACAGAATTTCACCAATTTCGACAGGAACCTAGCTATGATGGAGATGTATGCCCCTGTGAAGTTTGAATTTGATTGGACAAACCGTTTTCGAGTTAGAGTCCGGAAACGAAAATGTGGATAAACAGACGGATGGACAGACAAACGGACAAGAAACGGACAAACGAACGGACGGAATTTCACCAATTTCGAAAGGAACCTAGCTATGATGGTGATCTATCTCCCTGTCTAGTTTGAATTTGATTGGTCACACCGTTTTGGAGTTAGAGTCCGGAAACTAAAATGTGGACAAACAGACGGATGGACAGACAAACGGACGAAAAACGGACAAACGAACAGACGGAATTTCACCAATATCGAAAGGAACCTAGCTATGATGTTGATCTATGTCCCTGTCAAGTTTGAATTCGATCGGACACACCGTTTTTGAGTTAGAGTCCGGAAACGAAAAATGTGGACGGACAGACGGACGTCAGACACATCAATCTAATAGGCGGGTTGGTTACAAATGTCACTCCGGGTTGGTTAAAAATGTCACTCCGGTAATATTCCTACTGAACTTAGTATACAGCTCTTCACAAGTTTCCCCAAACCAGAGTATTCGATGTTTTATAAACAAGCCAAGTTTCATGAAATTTCAATCTCAATTATAAAGGTGGAGTGCTCGCAAATATACATAAATTACCACTGAGATGGCTGCATTTTTAACATAGTAAAATATTAATAACACACCTGACTTAGATTAAGTTGCATATGTCCACAACTTCTGACATATATTCAGTATTTTATTTGGTGATATTAGCTAATTCAAATGACTCAATGCTTTATCTTTATATATACATTTTTTTCATTTACAAGAGCGGCCATATTGAATGTTGTTTCCTGTCAAGGTGCATGCTAAACTATGCAAGGGCTCGATGTTCAGTCAAATTTTTTCAGTGAGAAATCAATCCAAACTATTTGTACTCATTACACCATTTCTCAATCATTTGGGAACATTACACATTGAAGCGTTACCTTCTTTCTTATCTCTCAATACTGCTTTCCTCTGCTCTTGTTCGGCTGCGTGTTTTTTGCGCTTTTTCTCCAGAGACACCATGAGGTCGGACACAGAAAATGGGTCCAGCAGTTCTGTGGATCCTGCCGACTCGCTCCTCTTGTGGCTGGGTGTGGTGGACTTTGGCCCACTTCCTTCTACAACACAAGCCAGCAAAGTACATATAATGCTACACAATGTCCACATGTATTACACACTGTAATATAGTATTACACAGGTGTGAGACCAGAAAATAATGAAACATGAATGAAACATTTCAATTGAAGTTTTTTATAGTAACCAGTGTGTCTTATTATGTCTTATCAGTTAATAATTTTTAGATTATTTTGTGTTTTCAACTCAGTGTACAAACAAAGCATAAAGCTGTCAAAGTACATTTGTCAGAAAATATTGACTTATTTATTTTTCAAGCACAGTTTTTGATGATAAAAGTAGGACATCTCTCATGCTAAACTTTCAAAATATGCATCAGTCCCAGCATCTATTCAGTTCTCTTACCTTTAATCTCCAGTTCTTTTTCTAAATCCTCCACATTGATGGTGTTGTAATGTTTGGCTGCATTCGACTCTTTCTCCACCCCACCACTCGCCTCTAATAGCTTCTGAGTGGATACCGCATTCACCATCGGAAATGGGTTGGGTGTCTCGTGTCTCTTGAACTTATCAATCGGGTTAGTGAACAACCCCGCACTGTCAAAGGTCTCGGACAGATTATACAGCGGGTCAAAACTCTCCAGACTGAGATATTCCTCTTCATCTTCCATTTTGAACACCATGAGATCGTTGTCATTCTCGCTGAGGTCCACAGGATTGCTAGAGCTTCTTTCTGATCTGTTGCTCGGCAACTGAGATGGTGCTTCTGGTAGCTGGTTGCTAGGCAACTTTGAAGGGTTGCTGGGCAACCGCTGGGCCTCTGGCTTCTGATTGGTGGATCGCTGCATGTTGGGTTGACTGGGTACACGAGGTAATCCTGGGTTATTAGTGCTGCTTATTTTGTCAATCTGAGGGAGCATAGAGTTCTTGGAGATCACATTGATACTACTGTCGCTAGGGGTGCGCGTTAGAGGCGCTGGCATCGGCAAGTGGTTTTTGGCGAATGTCGAAGAGTTTTGTTGCTGTTGTGACAGAGTTTCATAATCACTGGAGACTCTGAAAAGTGATAAATCAGTGTCAAAAATTACAGTAAACAATTGGCAAACCAAATACAGTTTTTGTGCAGTTTCATAAAAAAACATACAAGGAGTAGTCTTAATGGAAGAGCCAAAATACATAAAACAAACCCCATAAAATTGTGGCCTTAAAGAACTTTATTCTTTTACTTCCTGTGAGGCTGGAAATTAAAAAAATCGTATCTATCTATTTAACAAGAACTGTAACTGCTTCATGAAGCATATAAAATGGCGTATCCTAAACTACAAAGCACTCTTACAGAGGAAACATCTGTCAAGGCAACCAAGTAACCCCATATTGTAACTTCAATATGAAATTTGGATCAGTTTTTTTTGCAGAAACGATTGCTCCAGAATAATTATTCATTTGTGGGTATGTTACATACCACATATTTTTCATACTGTTAATAGATTAAAAGTTGAAACGTTGAAACTTTGAAAATATCAAAACAACACCTGTGCAGGGATCCAGGTCCGTAACCCACATTGTCCGCTGGTGTGTTGTAAAACCCTCCGCTGCCAAACGGCACTTGCGGATACAAACTACCCGATATCTTTGACCTTCCTGCTTGCACTCCGCTACCAAAAGTAGCCGGAAAAACTTGCTGCATTCCGATTGGCTGGTTAAGAAATGGATTCTGTGGGATTGTGGTGGTGGTCTGAGAGGTCGTAGCATCAGTATGGTCGAATTTGGTCCACTTTTGGTCCATTGTGTTTGACCCTTGAGAAGGGTCAGATGGTCGCCAACCAGTACCCACACTGGGCTGAGTGACTGGGACAAAAATAAGCAGAATTAGGAATTTAAATCTGAATTAAATGTATCTGAATTTAAGCTGGTTTTATACATCATACGGTTGTTTTTTCAAAAGATTACCATAAATTTTTTCATATAAATTACCAGATTTTGTTGAAAAAGATTCAAATTTCATTGATATGATTTTGCAATTTTAAATTTGATGCTTTCAATATTAATACTGAAATATGGAACTATTACGAAACAATAGTTTTTGGGCTGGGTCGGTAACGATGGTATCGAGACCAATTCAATTGAATACCATAACAACACTTTACAAGCAACATTTTGAATGCCAGTACAAAATGCTGTGAGAAAACGTAAAACATTTGAAACAATCCCCAAATCTGAAGAAATTATTATTTCAACTATAATCTCATATTTTTGTATATTTTAGTACTTGTATGGCAATTTCTTTCAGCAGAACTGTCAATGTTTTGTTTTCACGAATTTTACTTCCTGTCAGTGGGCCAATTCGATTGGGAATATACTAGAACCAATTTTTTTCGGAATCGGTACGGTTTCACACTGGCGGGATACCGAAATGGAAAATCTGCTACCGACCCTGCCCTACCAACCAATACTGAAATGTTGATACCTATGGTACAATAGAACAACATATAAAGAACGATCAAGATATGATAACAGATTCCACTTACCTGCTGGTTTACCAGCACTGTTGAATTCTGCACTCGTTGACCTGGGCAGAGCAGCTGCCGGGTTGTTCAGAGGATCAAAACTTTCAAGATCAAAATCAAACAGGTCCCGCGACGCTGTGGTACTCCCCTTAGACTTAGGGCTGGGAGAGAGGAGGATGAGGGGTGCCTCAGTGTCCCCCAGGTTATGAGGCAATGTCTTTGTGGTGGGTGGGGATGCGGTTTTAGGGGGTGGGGGTCGCTGGGGTGGACTACCAGTGGATTTTCTTTCGCCAGACTGAAATAGGAAAGGGAACATAATTATATCATCCAGATGTCATTCCGTACATTTTTCTGGATTTTAATACCGATACAGAGTCAAACAAAATTATGGAGGTCATGTGACTTGTGAAGGTCAGGAACACAGTTGTGGCACCTTCGTATAGTAGATAGTAGATAAGCGCTTTACATCCTTAGGAATCGCTAAAAAACTCTTCATGTGCAGGTATTTAATGAATACAATCTTAACGTTAATACTGAATGTGTTATAACCCAGTTCAATAGACACAAGTTTGGCTCTCGACTGCCCCGAGTGTGCAGTGTGAGGTTGTTCTAATGACATATCTTTTTCACTAGCAAATTATACATTTAACATAGATTATTGCACACTTGAGAATCTCCTATAAACACTTTTTATCCAGATATTTATTGAATACAATATAAAACCAGTAAATTTGGTTGAATATCTTATATTTGACACTGCATGGATGAATGTTAGTCAAGGAGATTATAAACTTTGAAGTATGTCATAGATATTTCCAATTTTAAAACTAGAGGATCGCTCGCAAAAAAAAAAGATAATGTTTTTGCATAGCAAAAACAAAGCGTCCCGAAAAGGATATAAAGGTGAGTGCTAAAGTATTAACAAAATGCTTCGTTTCTAGCCTTATACTGTTGTGGCAACCAAAGTCAGCGCAGTCTGCTCTATCTAGCACGGTTTTCAAGATATAAGCATTTTTGTGTTTTGCAAAAAATAAAAAAATTAAAAATGTCCGCTATATTTGGCGAGACAAAAATATTTTGAAAATTGGCATGGCTACTCTGCAGAGATACCCAGCAGGTCCAAAATTTTGTTGAGTTCACTCCATATAGCACGGTTTTCGAGATATAAGCATTTTTGTGTTTTGCAAAAACTTTGAAAATTCAAAATGGCCACCATTTTTGGGGAGACAAAAATTTTTGTCAAGACCACTGCCGTGGTGTGTATCTCCCGCCGAGCATTAAAGCAGAAGAAATAGCTTTTCCGAGATATTCACAATTTTTCATTTTCGTGTGTGAAAGGTCTTCCAAAAGTAGGTGAATGAGTTATTTGAGAAAAATTGGCTATCTGCAATACTATTAAGAGATAATTGACATTTACTCATTTTGAGTAGGTGAATAATTATCTATGGGTCTGAAACTTCACCAAGTGAAAGCTCTCCCACAAGTAGGTGAATGAGTTATTCGAGAAAAATTGGCTATCTGCAATACTTTTAGAGATAATTCGCATTTACTCATTTTGAGTAGGTGAATAATTAGCTATGGGTCTGAAACTTCACCATGTGAAAGCTCTCCCACAAGTAGATGAATGAGTATTTGATAAAAATTGGGTATCCGCAATACTTTTACAGATAATTAGCATTTACTCATTTTGAGTAGGTGAATAAATAGCTATGGGTCTGAAACTTCACCAAGTGAAAGCTCTGCCAAAAGTAGGTGAATGAGTTATTTGAGAAAAATTGGCTATCTGCAATACTTTTAGAGATAATTCAACATATTTGACAAAACTCCTTTAAATTGAATAGTTTTGCTGTTAAAGTGAAAGCTCTCCCAAAAGTAGGTGAATGAGTTATTTGAGAAAAATTGGCTATCTGCAATACTTTTAGAGATAATTCACATTTACTCATTTTGAGTAGGTGAATAATTAGCTATGGGTCTGAAACTTCACCAAGTGAAAGCTCTGCCAAAAGTAGGTGGATGAGTTATTTGAGAAAAATTGGCTATCTACAATACTTTTAGAGATAATTCGCATTTACTCATTTTGAGTAGGTGAGTAATTAGCTATGGGTCTGAAACTTCACCAAGTGAAAGCTCTCCGAAAAGTAGGTGAATGAGTTATTTGAGAAAAATTGGCTATCTGCAATACTTTTAGAGATAATTCGCATTTACTCATTTTGAGTAGACGAGTAATTAGCTATGGGTCTGAAACTTCACCAAGTGAAAGCTCTCCCAAAAGTAGGTGAAAGATTAATTTGAGAAAAATTGGCTATCTGCAATACTTTTAGAGATAATTCGCATTTACTCATTTTGAGTAGGTGAGTAATTAGCTATGGGTCTGAAACTTCACCAAGTGAAAGCTCTCCCAAAAGTAGGTGAATGAGTTATTTGAGAAAAATTGGCTATCTGCAATACTTTTAGAGATAATTCGCATTTACTCATTTTCAGTAGGTGAGTAATTAGCTATGGGTCTGAAACTTCACCAAGTGAAAGCTCTCCCAAAAGTAGGTGAATGAGTTATTTGAGAAAAATTGGCTATCTGCAATACTTTTAGAGATAATTCGCATTTACTCATTTTGAGTAGGTGAGTAATTAGCTATGGGTCTGAAACTTCACCAAGTGAAAGCTCTCCCAAAAGTAGGTGAATGATTAATTTGACAAAAATTGGCTATCTGCAATACTTTTACAGATAATTAGCATTTACTCATTTTGAGTAGGTGAATAAATAGCTATGGGTCTGAAACTTAACCAAGTGAAAGCTCTCCCAAAAGTAGGTGAATGAGTTATTTGAGAAAAATTGGCTATCTGCAATACTTTTAGAGATAATTCGCATTTACTCATTTTGAGTAGGTGAGTAATTAGCTATGGGTCTGAAACTTCACCATGTGAAAGCTCTCCCACAAGTAGATGAATGAGTTATTTGATAAAAATTGGGTATCCGCAATACTTTTACAGATAATTAGCATTTACTCATTTTGAGTAGGTAAATAATTAGCTATGGGTCTGAAACTTCACCATGTGAAAGCTCTCCCAAAAGTAGGTGAATGAGTTATTTGAGAAAAATTGGCTATCTGCAATACTTTTAGAGATAATTCGCATTTACTCATTTTGAGTAGGTGAGTAATTGGCTATGGGTCTGAAACTTCACCATGTGAAAGCTCTTCCAAAAGTAGGTGAATGAGTTATTTGAGAAAAATTGGCCATCTGCAATACTTTTAGAGGTAATTCGCATTTACTCTTTTTGAGTAGGTGAGCAATTAGCTATGGGTCTGAAACTTCACCAAGTGAAAGCTCTTTGGGATAGCTGCTCTGTATAGATACCCTGAAGATAAAAAATTTCGTCGAAATCGCTCTATGTAGCACGGTTTTCGAAATATTAGCATTTTTGTGTTTTGCAATTTTTGCGCAAAAATTCGAAAATTCAAAATGGCTGCCATTTTTGGCAAGACAAAATTTTTTTGAAAATTGGCATGGCTACTCTGTAGAGATACCCTGTGGGTCAAAAATTTCGTCGAAATCGCTCTATCTAGCACGGTTTTCGAGATATAAGCATTTTTGTGTTTTGCAATTTTGCGAAAAATTCGAAAATTCAAAATGGCCGCCATTTTTTGCGAGAAATTTTTTGTTTGAAAATTGGCATGGCTACCCTGCAGAGATACCCTGCGGGTCAAAAATTTTGTCGAAATCGCTCTATCTAGCAGGGTTTTTGAGATATAAGCATTTTTATGTTTTGCAATTTTTGCGAAAAATTCGAAAATTCAAAATGGCCGCCATTTTTGGCGAGACAAAAATTTTTTCAAAATTGGGATAACTACTCCGCAGAGATATCCTGCGGGTCAAAAATTTTGTCGAAATTGCTCTATCTAGCACGGTTTTTGAGATATAAGCATTTTGTGTTTTGCAATTTTTGCGAAAATTTCGAAAATTCAAAATGGCCGCCATTTTGGGCGAGACAAAATTTTTTTGAAAATTGGGAAAACTACTCCGCAGAGATACCCTGCGGGTCAAAAATTTTGTCGAAATCGCTCTATCTAGCACAGTTTTCGAGATATAAGCATTTTTGTGTTTTCCTTATTTGGAAAATTCGTAATGATTAATTAATCATTAATTACTCGGCCATTTCTTGACCAATCAATGCCAAAATCTAATGATTTCCAGATTTTAATAGAATGAATGTATTTGCCAAGTTTCAGGTGAATTGATAAAATTCCTTTCAAGTTATCATCCGGACAAGCTTCCCCATCGAAAAAAGACATTTTTGGTCATGTGACCTCTCTGATTGGTTGAAATGTCACTGCAGCATATTCAAAAAAATTCCCCAAGGCTACTGCCTAAACCTGCCAAATTTGAAAAGAATCCGCCTAACGGTTACAGAGTTATAAGGAAAACAAAATGCGGAGCCGGCGGAGCCGCCGGAGCCAGATGCTCTCCCATACACAAACAAGCGTCCCTTGCAACTCATATATGCTTGAAGATAATTTTCCTCATTATAACAGTAACAAGCACACAGAATAACAGCTTTTGTAAGTTCCAAAGTCCTAAAAACTGGACTTAATTTTTGAAATATGATTGTCCCAAAATATTTCAACTCTTGTCTAACAAAATGGGATTACCTCAATATATGTTATACATATTTCTTTGAATACAGTAGAACATTGTGTCAATAAAATATAGAAATAACTGCATTTTGATATGCATTGTTTAAATTTATTCCTGCTGAAATTCTGGAATAATCGCCTTAGTTGACACTTACTTTACTCTGTGATGTTTTGAGTGGGGAGTGTAAATGACTGTGACTATTTCTGGCCTCTTGTAAGGTCCTCTCATCTGGTCTCGGGGGAACTACTGGAGCTGTACCTTGAACAGAAAAACAAGTAATCAGTGGCTGAGTAATTCGATCACATATCTAGGATCCAGTTGCTGGGATTCTTCACAAATTACCTGTTTTCTAGGAATTTAGAATTTTTTTTTTTTTGTTTTGGGCATAAGCAATTGAAATAATATTTTTCACAATTTAGCACTTTACTGATGTTTCAATTCTAATACCACATTCAAGATATTATTTCATATAAAAATAACAGTAACTTGATCGGAAAACTGTGAATACCTAAAGAGTTGGAAATTCTAAATACTTTCAAACCTGTGTACAAAGACTGCCAAAAGGAAATGCTAAAGAAGGTCTTTGGCAGGAGTCAGAATTTATATGAAACCATTGCATAAATCCATTGCATCTGCCACTGTGGCCTAGCGGGTAACACACTTGTCTAGGAACTCAGAGGACGTGGGTTCAATCCCAGGTACAGGCAGATACATAGTGGCTCGGATGACCACTTAAAATGGCGGTCCTCTGTCATTGTGTCCTATCCCCAGTGGCAGGTTAAAGAACCTCAAGGATGTTGATAAATGGTCATCCTTGAGCCTCGATCTTCAAGTTAGGGGAATGTCAGTTACTTGTGAGTTGGGGCTGTACCTGTAGAGTCGGAATGGTTAAATAGCGCTTTAAATCCTGTAGTATATGGAGATATTGCGCTGAGTATAAATACATAATAATAATAATAATAAAAAATTGTATGAATTCCTTTGCTTTCACTGAATTTCTCTCTCATCCATTAGCATTGCAATCCACAATCTTCTTGACATGGTTAAAAACACATTAGCATATCACCCCTATTTTACTATACTGAAGGAAAATCCAGGGTGAAGAGCTTACAGACAGTTTAAGTTGCTAAAACACACACTACAAGTGTTTTAGGTTATTCTAATTCTAATTGGACTTTTATAGCGCTTAATCTCCCCAAATAAGAGGACTCTAAGGTGCAACAAAACAAAAAGCAGACATCAAAATTTCTGTATCCAGGGGCATAGGAGGGGTCAAGCACCACGGAGAACGCCAGGGGAATGATCCAGGCTAAGGTGGGTATGCCTTGGTGTACAGGTAGGTTTTGAGCTGCTTTCTGAAGGAGGCCAGCGAGGGAGAGGCACGAATCTCATCAGGGAGAGCATTCCACACAGTGGGAGCATCAAACGCAAAACTATTACCAAACTGTTTGACAGATTTGTGAATGGATGGGCAGAACTTTGGAATGACAAGGAAATTACCACCACTTTGACTGCACCTTGTGCTATAAGAACTGCTGTAGGAGGAAAGATATGGAGCAAAATACCTGGGAAAGCCTGTGTGAAGATACTTATAAACAAGTGTGGCCGTCTTGAACACTGTGCGCTGTTCAACAGGAAGCCAATGCAGTTTCTTTAGCACAGGAGTTATACTGGTATCGACTGGTGTTTGATACAATTCTGGCTGCACTATTTTGAATGCACTGTAAGTTACATAGATTGAACTTGGAGAGGCTCCTGTAAAGTGAGTTGCAGTAATCCAGCCGACTACTAACCAGAACATTAGCCACAAGCACAGAAACATCATGAGTGAGAAACCGACTGACATGTCTGAAATCACGGAGTTTAACAAAACAACTTTTGCAGACATTCTGAACATGCTTGTTTATGCATAATGTTCTTGTACATAATACTTTAAATAACATATTTAAGTACACCAAGACATTTAATTCTACAGTACTGAAGGAAAACTGGCATATTTGTAAGACATGCTTCACTCAAATTCGTGATCTCAGGCGGGTTAGAAAGCACTTGACTGATGAGGCTGCTATCCTGGCAGCTAATGCCTTGGTGAGCAGTCGCCTTGATTACTGCAACTCTCTCTTCAGGAGTCTGTCCAGTCTCAATATGCGTAAACTACAGTGTATTCAAAACACACTTGCCAGGATTGTCACAAACTGTAACAAATACACGCGGGCATCTCCTATTCTCAAACGACTCCATTGGCTCCCAGTTGAATCTCGCTGTATCTTTAAAACTGCCACTCTAGTTTATAAGTTTCTTCACAGTGGTCATCCCAGTTACTTTGGTCCTCTTCTGCCCACTCGTTGCGGAAGATATAGTACAAGATACAACCATCCAGATAAAAGGTTCCTGGAGGTTCCTCAATTTTGTCCATCTGTACATAAATCCAAAAATCACTTTGGCCACAGCTTTGCTTTTGATGCCCCCACAGTCTGGAATCATTTGCCTAATGAGGTACGTTCTGCCCCAACTCTCACCTGTTTCAGGAAAAGGTTAAAATCATATCTCTTCCACAAGGCATTTCCACCTTAGCTTACACTCTATCCGGCGTCTCCGTGGTACTGGACTTGGCAACGGCTATGGACAGATGATTTCTTAAACTTGATTTTTGGTGTTGCGCCTTAGAGTCTGCCTAGCAGAGATTAAGCGCTATAAAAGTACAGAATAGAATAGAATAGAATATCATATCGGGGTGTCGACAGACATGGTACTGTAAAATATACATGGCTGTGGACTACTGGTAGACAGTTAAGGTCTTTAAGAGATTAAAGATCAATCACAGTGAAGCAAGTAAGAAAATGATGGTGAAACTTACTGTCTCATGTTGGTTTAAAATGATTTTTTAACAAAATACAAAACATGCACCAGTACATATAAGTGATATAGCAGGTGGCAGACATTTTGTAGCTGGATTCATTTCTCAATTTCCTTAAAATCTAGTCTAAAAGTATCACTTCCTCACATTCACTGAAAGTTAAGTTGAACACACAGTCTGCATGTTGTAACTAATATTTTGTTATGTTCAAAATATCTGTGATAAGCACGACAAATGATGGTAGTTTAGAAAAAACTTGTTTTTGTTGTGTCATGTTTTAAGCATTAAATTCAACACTACCACATTCACAATCTTACGAATCTCTCACAAATTCCCATCAGGAAAGGTTCCAAAAAAAAACTCAGCTCTTTAAAGTAAGCAATAAAATTAAATATAAGTCTTACATTTCTGTAAATTTATAAATTGTTAAATACCAATTTTAAAGTGTTTTTTTTTAAAATCATTTTATCTGTAGTTTCAATTTTCAAAATGAAAAATTTTTCCTTCTTATTGTAATTTTATGAATATTTGTCGAAAGTAGCAATATGTGATAGAGATACTAAATGTTGTTATATACTGAAGGTTTTGAAAACACCATTCAAAATTCATCTGAAAAACGGAAACTAATGGATGAGACGATAGCATATGTTCCACTTTGGTGTCCTGCCAATGTAAAACCGTTTCAATTCTGGGACACCGAAAAACTTGTGTTCTACCATATCACCAATCAAATAGGTATACTAACAGGAAGTGAAATTTATTAAATAAAAATTTGCAGTTTTGCTCAAAGAAATCGCTATAGAAGTCTTAAAATTTACAAAAAAAAAAAATTTTAAAAAGATAAAAGTTCATAATTTCTTCAGATTCGGGGTTTGTTTCTAATATTTAAATCCTTCCTACAATTATATATGCTGATGATTGAGATGCTGGTTGTTAGGTATTCTCATGGTATTTCTGTAAAATTGTCTCGATACCGAGCTACCAGTGCGACCAATTCACCTCTCATGGTAACCCTTTTAACAATGTACAATGTGAAAATCAACATCAAGAGGTAACAAGGACTTTTGCTCAACCTTTTAGTGTCAATGAGTCATTGTTTTAAATACTGAGGAATCGTATCACTTTTTGTTTACCTATTCCTGTAGCTTCAAATGACGACACTCCTTTATCCCCAGTTCCTGGTGTTCCTCTCCGAGGCCGAGGCCGTGAAATAATACTGGTTCCTGTACTGCCCTCTGGCTTTTTAGACTGGTTCCCAAGTGTTGGAGAAGGAGTAGCACTTTGTCTGGTTGAACCCACTCCGTACTTCTCTTTACGTCGTCTTTCATCTTCTTTGGCTGTCATTAAATAAATTGTGAAATTAAAATCGGCGATATCATCATGATAGGAAAACGACATCACAATGTCACCCAAATTTCCATGATGATATATCATAATAGTGCCACAATTAACACAATGATGTCACATTAGTGTTGTAAAGTGTCTGTGAGTATTTCAACATATGCTTACAGAAATGCAAACTTGGTAGCTATTTTAACATAGTAAAGAACATATTTAATAGTTCTCTATCATAAATTTGCAGTAATTCACTAAAACAACTGGAAATTTGTAAGTAACCTACAAGGAAATAAAACCTTAGAAATAATTCTTTTGAAAACTTATTTATGTGTTTACGGAAAAAGATTTACCACAATTTTATAACATGGCTCTTTTCAAGGTTGTACACACTATAACTGGTGTACAAGGTACAAAGGGTGTACTTAATCCACAATAATATATACAATTCATGTTAGTAAAGATAAATTAATATAAAATTATTATCTCATTATGTATTACCTGTCTCCATACTCAAGGCCATCGCCTTTTTAATTGCCTCATCTTCATCATACTCCATGTTGTTCAACTGATAAAACACAAGTCGCTTGTTAAAAAAATTGAGTCAAACATACAGATTTAAGCAGCAGCAATTGTGAGATTTAACAAAGCAAGTGAAATACTTGTCAAACCAAGAAACAACATACTTGATTACTCATTAATATTTACAACTTCAATTCATGAGGCTGTGTATGTGTAGTAACTAGTAAGACATTGATCGAGCTTCATCTTTTGATGAGGTCAGATTTGACCTTTGACCCCTCCTTCAAGGTTAAACGGGGAGTAAACCATTCACATTACCGTAGGCTTTAATATGGATATTCCACTATATCATACATAACTTTTCAGAGGGTTGTTTATATCTCAGATCGAGCTTCATCTGTTAGAAATGAGTTGAAATCGAGTTGAACTCAAGTAAACAAAGGAAATTAAATAAAACATAATACAAGACCTCTGATGCAGTCATTTATCTCCCGCTGTCAAATGTTTATTTAATAAATGAAGGAGGCTGTATTTTTATAAAGATAAATGTACTTACAATTAGGGATGGGTTTGTACCAAAAATGTGTGCATTGGGAGGTTACCAATGCAAAACCGTACCAATTCCAGGACTCCGTGTTTTAGTACACCCCAAACAACATGGACGTTTCCTCTTCACAACATCACAATAAAAGTGGCCAAATGCACAAAATATGAGATAAAAGCTTACATATTTTTCTTCAGATTTCTTGTTTGTTCCCAATATTTTAAGTTTTCCTTCAATTATATATGCTGATAAGCGAGATTGAGGTTATAAATTTTCGTAACCGAAACATGGCAGTTCTGTTCAATGTTATGGTTGTACTGTATAAAGTATGCAAATGCATGAATATTGGGGATAAAAGCTTATAATTTCTTCAGATTTTGGCCATTATTATTTTAACTCTTCCTTCCATTATATGCGTTGTCAAGTGAAGTGGCGGTTGTAAAATCCCATCACAGTATTTCAGTAAAATGGTCTCGATACCAAGATACCGGGCCTACCGACCCATCCCTACTTACAATATTAATTCATGAGGCAGTACTGATGAAATATACAAATGTTTGGACATATGTTCTGAAGATGTCACACATATTTTTCAGAAAAATAAATGTTTCACAATGGAAAATCACCCATAGGAAAAGCTGAATTAAAAAAAAGAGACGAATCTAAAATTACACCATGGTCTGGACACCAATTCAGCCCACCCCGGGCCAACACACCAAGTTTATCTTTAATAAACAAAGTGACTCCTGTCACATTACTTTGCTTTTAATTTTTCAGTTAAAGACATAGTATCACAAAATATAATCAAAAGCCATTTTACAAACACTTTTATTTGTTTTCTTTTTTTATTTTCACACTCAACCTGAGATTTGCCAGTCTGGGACTGATACCCATGGTCACCTCATGGTCTGTGTACCACTTCCAGCCACCCCAGGCCCCCACACTTAATTATCTTTAATATACAAAGTGACTCTTGTAATGATATTGCATTTTAAAATTTTTATAAAAAGAAATGGTATCATAACATAAAATGTCAACATGATGTAATTTTTTTTTCTTTCATCTGTTATTTTAAAATTTATAATTACATATGTGCTTGTACTGCTTGACAGGTGTTTCATATTTGTGTGGTGATCTTACTTTGTGCTAGGAGTAATATTTTTCAATCAATACGCACAACTAATTACTTTCAACAAAAGTGACTGCATGATAAAGGAGAACCATTTTAATTGCCACAGATGATCTTCAAGAAGTCTTTCAACTTATAAAATATTGCTAGGAAACCCCAAGAAAACCTAGCTACTAGTAGCTCATATTTTCGCATAAATGCCCAAATGTGCTGTTTCCATAGAAAGAAAAAAAGATCTTTAAGCAGCCTTTCTAATGAAAGAATATTGTTAGGCCAGCTGAAGGAAGTCCATAACCTCATATTATCATACATGAATATTAATGAGGTATATAAGTGCGCCAATTTAAAGTACTTGATCTTCAACAAAACAGATATTTCCACTTAAAATATGTGATCTTCATGCAGTCTTTCCACTAATAGAATATCGTTAGGACACCACTAAGAAGTCTGTGACCTCACATTTTCTACACTTATATGAATAATAATTGAGTTGTACCAGCAAATTTGAAGCACTGACCTTCATAGTGTTAATATATAGTATTGTATAATTCCTTAATGCTGGACAAAAGTGGGGACTCCTTTGCTTCTCAAACAAAAAGCTGCGACATTAATTTTAAATGAGAGGGTGTGAGTGGGAGTTGGCCAGCGGTGATGGTCCAAGTCAGCAGTGATAGAATGTCTTTACATTTTCTAAATATTGGTGGAGAGTGGAGACTCCATGTACAATGAGTTTTTGTCCCGTTGCCAACTGCTATTGATACACTGATGGTACACAGTGGCAAGGGACAGAGCTCACATGCACTTGTTTTCTGTGTAAATTTTGAACTGTGGGGAAATTATTACATTAACTTTAAAGAATCATTGATATGTTTACATAGCTGTATTTAGTTTACAATATATATGTTGTTACACTAAACTGCTTTTACAACCCAGGAATTTTTTTTGTAGATGGCTGTGAAATGTTAAAGGTCTGTTTACATTTTAAAAAAACGCTGACCTATATACATTCGAGTTGGATATGCATTAAATATTAATGAACGGCGCTTATACACAGCTCAAGGAATGCAAACAAAACTTTATACTTGTGAAATTATCTGTACAAATATGCCATTCAAAATTTACAGAGAAAACAAGTACATGTGAGCTCTGTCCCCTGCCATTACGTACTGTCACAAATATCAACAGCAATGCTAGATGTGGTTACCTCGGCTCTACTTTACTTGCGCGTAGAGCCGTGGTACGACCCAACATAGAATTGGAGATTTGCATAAAACACAAATATCATACAAATGTGTGCACATAACTGTTCCCACGACTATTACGTTCCATTTCCCTCAACAATCAGACAACATCCAAACAAAAGTGACTAAAAATAAATGACATTTCCTCATTCCCAATGTTTATTTATTTTTTTTTTATCATTTCTCCTAAACTTTAAAAATGTTCTTTCTATTATAAAAGCTGTGTAAAATAGCATATATTTTGTACACATATTGTATTTGTTGTGTCCTTGGCTTAATATCAACTGTTCCTAATTATATTAAACCATTTTCAGTCATTTTGTCAAGTTTATTCAACAGAAAAAGATTTTATGCAAATCTCCAGTTCTATGTGGGGTCGTGCCATGGCTTTACACGCAAGTAAAGTAGAGCCGAGGTAACCCACGTCTACAGCAATGCATGATGGGACAGAAACTCGGTTTAAGACTCCATGATGTGACCTCATATTTTCTTATTTACATGAAAGAGGCTCTACTTTACTTGTGTGTAGAGCCATGACACGACCCCATATAGAGGTAACCACGTCTAGACGATAGTCTGCATCAAGCATTTGATCTTCAAGTAGTATTTCTATTTATAACATATTGCGGACTTGTAAACATAACACCTAATCATAATAATTTTAAAATTAAAAAGCTGATGAGGCAATAAAAGGTCAGTTTTCTTGTACATATTACCTAAGTTGGCCTGGTTTTAAATTTTGGTATAAAATCGTGACTTAAAATGATACCTTACACCCATAATACCATAACAGGGGTCCCACTAAACATTGTGCGGAGGCTCCGCACGGTATCTCCACACGGAGAACGTGCGGAGTTTTAAATACTCTTAAAAGTGCTTTGTATGTAAATTTATTTACTGTCAAAGATTTAAACTGAGTACCAAAAGACTTTGTATTGTGAAATATGTATAAAATTGTTAGAAAAACTGGACATATCATAAAAAATTTAACATTGCAAATGTGCTACACTGTGGAGTTATATGGTTAGGGTCTTGCTCTGAGGTCCAGAATTTTTATATCTTTATTCTTTTGCAAAGGCTATTATAACTAGGGCTGTGACGGGTACAAAAAAATGGCACCGAGTACTCACCCTCTGAAAACCGGCCCGAATTCGAGTAACCGCGAGATTTAGTTCCCACCATTAGAAGTCTTCTGTAAACAAATAGTCGATTCCGGAAATGAAACTTTTGAAGAAAAACGTCTCCTATTTAACTAGATATTATAGATTATGGAGTAAATTATAGGTTTTCAAGCGAAAACAACAACTTTAATTGATGTTATGTGACGGAAATACTGAAATGCAGCATATTTTACACAAACGTTTCATTACGTGGGCGATAATACAATACGTCGCGAGTAACCGAGTACTTAAGATGGACTCGAGTACAAGCCAAGATCGCCTCGTACACCGAGGCTCGAGTACTCGTTCGCAGCCCTAATTATAACATCATATAAAAAATATTATAACATAAAAGATTTAAAATGCATAACACATAGTAGATATGACATAAAGTGTCATGATGTCCAGATGTTTATTTATCAGTAGAGATAAATTGTGAGGTATTTTATCAAAACTTTATTATTTAACGAGGTCAAGAAATATTACACAAACATAATACACATAATAGCATGAAGTCCATATATAGTCCATAGCCTAAATAATAACCACATAATAGTATACTGTCACAAAATAGTATAATGTCAAATATATATAGGTAAATGGTATATAAATGTCACTGTATTATTTCTAGTGGTGGTGGACCAATTCACGCCCGGGTACCAATTCAGGCCCACCCTCAATTTTCTTGAAGATTTGTAAGTTTTCATAGAGAAGATGTTTACCACATCATAGATAATCATCAAATTGATCATATACATTTGTAATTTATTGTTTAACTGTGATTGTTTTGGATAAATTTAGGGCTGGGCGTGAATAGGTACACAGGCGTGAATTGGTCCACCACCACTACAACCCCAAGTGACTCCCAAAAATTAGATTCTGATGCTTCTGCAACTCCATCTATGTGAAAGTGACTCCCTAAAAAAAATCAATTTTGGGGTTTATACAACTCGACCTATATTAAGGCGACTCCCAAAACATTCTATTCTTGGGTTTATACAACTCGATCTATGTAAAAGTGGCTCCACACATTTACCGTGCGGAGAGTACCGTGTGGAGCCCCGCATAACAGGAGTCACAGCATTAAATATAAAGGCAAACTCATTATTGTTAATATTAATAATATTTACTGTAGTACTGTAAATATATTAATGTGAAACTGGAAGTGTTGCAAATCTGAAAATTCGGTGTGATTGGAAACTAGAAAACGGCCGATGTAGAATATTTCAAATGGGATTCTGTAATACAAAATATTCACATACTTCTCCAGTATGTGCGAGTGGCAATGGGTAAACCGTAACTGTAAGGGGAGTTTTTTTTTTGCAAAAACCACAACAAAGTTTTGACTTCCTGGAATTTGTTTATTTGGTTTCTTATTAATTTTATCCGACAATATTAACGAAATATCATAAGTCTACCGAGGAAAATGTGCAGCCATAAAATAAGGTCAACAGAAGGCATTCTTAACGAACGGATCCTGTTTTATTCTGTGCACAGATTTATATGTAAGTATGCTTCAACTGGCCCTTTAACTTATTGGTTTCTTATTTCATTGGTTAATTAGTTGGTATTAACTAATGAAATTATCAGTATGGCTAGCCTGACTTTGTAAATTGTATTGTATTGTATTTATACTCAGCGCAATATCTCCATATATGACAGGACTCAATCTGCTATATGGCCTATCTAACTGCACAAGTACAGCCCAACTATCAAGTTACTGACATTCCCATAGCTTTAAGACAGAGGCTCAAGGATCAGAGGCTGCAACTCTTATTCTCAAACAACTTCATTGGTTGCCAGTTGAATTTTGGTGTATTTTCAAAACTGTTACTTTGGTTTATAAGTTTCTTCACAGTGGTCATCCAATCTATTTGAGCGCTTACCTATCTATTTGTTGTGGAAGATGTGGCACATGATACAACCACCCAGATAAAAGGTTCCTGGAGGTTTCTCAATATTACCCATCTTTACACAATTCCAAGAAACACTTTTGATGTTCCCACACTTTGGAATGATTTGCTTGATAATGTACGTTCTGCTCTAACTCTTGCCTGTTTCAGGAAAAAGCTAAAATCTTATCTCTTTGATAAGGCTTTACCACCTCACCATGTCCTTGACTGTAGTGAATACTCAGTCCATTGGTGGTCTTCCCTCGGGCTATATGAGTTTTCCGTTAGAAATCTATGGGAAATCTATGGTTCAGGGACACGGGTTCGAACTTGAAGGCACCCTAACCGACAAGGAAAGCATTTGGTATACTAAAGACTCAGAGGACACAACTTCTTACTTGAAGACAATGTATTTGGATAATGTACACATACAGGAAAGCATATCTGGCTAATATATATAACCAAATCCCTGTGATAAAGGAATGTAATACACATATTTGCCAGACACAGATTCTAACTGGAAGGCATATCTGCTATGGGAAAAGCACACACATAAAGCCTATTTGTAGTGATCTCTTTGAAATCGGGCTAAATGAGATTTCTCTGTGAAGTCTACTGCATTTTTGTTGCTCAGAGACACGGGTTCTAACTTGAAATATAATCTCTCCTAGGAAATGTGCATATACAGGAATCTTGTAGAAACAACACAACCTAATGTATGAAATCATTTAATATTTAACCTAAGATCCTGTCTACTAGCAGACAATGGAAAGGTACACACATATAGGTATAGAGCACAACTGTAAACTAAACATGTTTTAGAGATACAGGTTCTAACAAAGACTATCTCTGACATGGGAAATGTACACATTTCAATACATCTAACAATCTGTAACACAAACCCAGAACAAATGAAGGGAATCCTGTTTAAGCCTTATTGAATGAAAAAATAGAATAACCCCCCCCCCCCCATGTTTATGTATATATACATTTAAGACCCTAGATCTTTACATCCACAGAAATCTGTTTGAACCAAGTTCAGTCTAGGGTATTGAATGTAGTTCCAAACCCTTTGAATCTACAATGGAATCAACCTTGAACCAACCTTTGAAGTCCTCCAACAATAAACCAATACAAACTGTAACTGTAACACTTTCACCTTGTAGACATATCAGAGCATGTTTAAACATTGACGAATATGTCACTTAGTCTATCTTATCACTGAAGTAGTGATTATATCAATGAATTTACACTGAAATACTCAAAAGTTTAAGGTTCTGATCTGTTTTACAACCCTACTCTTTTTTTCGAGAAAAAACAGGATCCAACGTCGATGAATCATCAAATCCCTAATTAGGTCGTCACGTGACTAATCAACCTCAGTGGACTACATAAACAATTTCTCGCAAATGTGGGATCCAATGTTGACGAATTATCAAATCTGAAACTAGGTCACCGGCTGATCTCAGTAACTCGAATGCTATATAAGACAAATGGAGCAAAACTAGGATCAAGTGTTGACCTATCATCAAATCGGTAGAAGCTCATCACGTGATCTATCTGCAGTATCTATGATATATAAAATTTGATGAATTTCCTTTTATTAATGATGTATCAGCTAAAACCATGCATAAAGCCGTACGGTATAAATCCAGACACACCGCTATTACAACCAGTCACAAAGTTTTTAGAAAACTGATAAGGCAGAATGTTCTCTAACACCGGATTCAATTCTAATCAGTCAGATTCGACTGATTCCTCAATGAAAGAATCTGATAATGTCAAACCAGCTGCTAAACCATCCTCAATCCCAGAGACTGGAGGATTTTCATTGTTGAACAATCATCAAATCAGATATGCATTAAAAAATCCACTTACATACACATTTGGTCATAATGCAATGAATCAACCAAGTCTGTTGAAAAATTCTGTTTTTAATGACTATTTACTTCAATGTGATCCACAGGTATATCAGAAATATGTCTCCAGATTTCAAACATACAGCACATGGCCCAAATCACATCCAGTGAGACCTGAACAACTATCCAGAGCAGGATTTGTCTACACAGGAGGAGATAAGGTTACCTGTCCATGGTGTAAGATAAAGCTGATAGAATGGGAACCATATGACCTACCATTCGAGGAACACAGGAGACATTCAACATCCTGCGACTTTTTGAAGATGTTGATGCCATAAAGACAAATAATGTGTTAAATTGTATATAGCATTGTTTATAAGAAATGTAATATTATTATTATTATTTAGAAACCTGTAGTATATGTTTTTTTGTTGTTTTTTCTTTTGAAATATTCTAACTTAACCCTTAAATAAAAGAAAATAAATGCCACATGCACATGAAATTACTACAATACTTCAATCCTACCCCACATAACGTACATTACTTTCCATTAACACCCTCGTCCTTGACTTGTATTGACTTGTTCTAGTACAAACACCTGTAACATTCAAACTCTTACCCAGGCACCCATAATGTACATGTCAAAACAGAGTAATGTGTCCTAACCCACCCACCCCCCTAGCAGTATGTTTAATCAATCTATATCTGAAACTCGCATTCAAGTAATAGTAATATTTGATTTCACAAGGACATACCAGTAGTGAACAAGTAGTAGTGAACAAGAGGGTGCCTTGTAGTCCCAATACCCGGAAGTGATCGGGAATTGATTTGAAACAATGGGAAACAATGGCTCAAGGACATTCTGTAATGTAAGGAATGATTCAGCATTTTTTAAAAGAAATAAACAAATTTAATTTAAGAACTCTCTATTAATAGTACTTAAATAGATCAAGAACTCTCTATATTTAGTTCACACATAGATATATATATAATAGTATTTTAATAGATCAGATCATACATAAATATAGAATAATACAAATTAGTATACTTTTAATATTCATATATATCATATAGAATATAAAATAATATGTAGTATGCTTTTTAATATTAATATATATCACATATATATTATAATATATATATATCACATATATATATACTTTCAAGGCTAAACAGCTTATATGCAAATACCTGCATTAAGGGATACATTCCAAAATCTTAGAATTTTATTTTAATTCTTAGAAATTTTAGTTTCAAGGGCAAACACCTTATATGCAACCCTTGAATCAGGTTATGCAATGTAGAATGTAAATATCAGAATGGTTTCATAAGTAAATGTAGAATGAGCTTATTGCTTTATTCAAATTCAATATTTATTTACCACCCCCTATTTCTCCCTTTACCCTTTCTTATATAATAATGTCAACAAATTCCGTCACAAAAAATTGGGAATAAGGTTACAGCAATTTAATGGGTTACTAATCCAATGTTTATTTACCAGAACTCACATCTCCGAACCTAGATGAACATCTAATTAACCTATATATTTAGGAGCTGTTTACTTTGTGAAATGGTTAATTAACTAAGTAAAATATTTAACACAGTCAGCCTTATTCACGTTCAGCTTTTTGAACTTTCTGGTCATGAAACTGTGTAATATTTCTCTATCTAATAAGTCACTTAAATCTAATAACGGGTAACAACTTTTTGGAGAATACTGTATAGAATTATATACCGATGGACAAAAGAAAGTGAACCTCTAACAACTGTAAATAAATTGTGTATAACCTTGATCTCTTTATTTATTCTTATAAAAATAATTATAACAGACAGAAATCTGATCCTCAAACTTAGAATATGCTGAATCATTTAATTTTCACCTTTATAATCACTGAAATCATAATACTTACCAACATTGTATGGTTAGTAATCAACCCCACAATGGAAACACCAGAAATAACCTACAGAGACCTGTATATTCAAATTCGTAATATGAAACTGCAACACCCAGACAGGTTTTTGGCAATTGCCTTACCTCTTTTTCCCATTAATAGTTTCAAAGCCTTACGTATAAATTTGTTTTATGTGGGATGCTTTATATGGCATTATCCTGCACATTTCATTCCTATAATTATTATATCATTGAAGGTTTTCAAAAATAAAATACTTAACAGAATCTATGAATGGAAAAGAAGATTGGATATTTATTCTCCTCAAGCTCAAGAAGCTAGACATAAATTTCAGCAAGCATATGATCGTCTGGAGCTCTCTGATGAATGAAACATGACCTACTTAAAAATCTGCTCAACCGGAAACAAGGAATAAAAGCAGAAGTTTCTGAATAATTTACTCTCATAGGATATTTCTCATTCTAGCATTTCATTTCAGCTCTGAAGAAAAAGAAGAAATGGATGACAAAGCTCAAGTCTCATCTTGTAAATGTGAAAAATGTGGAAATGAAATGTACACTCACAAAAATTTGTCTCATCATCTGAAATTTTGTGGAATAACTCAACCTAATAATGTTTGTAAACTGTGTGATGAAGCGTTTTATTCATCAGATGAATTGTCAACACATTTGCTTACATGTGGACGTTTTATTTGTCGTTATTGTAATATTCCATTTATTCATACAAAAGCATTGGATTATCACATACAGTCCTCTCATAGAAGAGAGGAAAATTTACGGAAAAATAGACATGGATATAAATGTTCTATTTGTAAAATAAATTGTGGCAGCAGAAGTGAATTGTATTATCACAGGAATATACAACATGGCGGAAATGATAATCTGAATGATATCCCTCCAGACATTCTCCATAGTGATAACCAAGAGCTTAGAAGAGTTTATATCGCAAATAGAGATCACATACTAGCCCCAGATGAGGAAGGTGAAATGAGAAAAATTTATAATTTTCAAACAATCTTCACGGTGGATACAGAGAAATTAGGGGACATGTTCAACAAATTTTCAATGACCAACAAAATGCCTTTCGGATAAATTTTGCATTTGGTATGATATTATTCAATACTGAAACAGATGAATACAGATATTACATACCACATTTTAATAGTCGGATTTTAACATATCCATTTACAATCTCCAATAGAAACAGTATACGATTCTTCATGCATAAAATAACTGGAATTGATATCATTCAATCTGCACGAGCTGTCAGACCCTCTACTGCATGGACACTTGCATTTATTACCAATGTGCAATATAATGTATTTAAAACCGCTTTTCCCTTAAGAAATGCTAATGATATGCCTGGATATGTTAAAAAAAATCCATTTTTAAAGACTATGTACCTTAACAAAAGAACAGGACACCCATATCAAGATAAACTGTGTTTTTTTTCGTTGTTTGAAATGTCATAGAAAAAATAAGAAAAAAAAGGTTAGTCATTACCTGAACATCTGGAAACAACATAAGAACATTCCAAGTGACACTAAATTCAAAGGCGTAGATTTAGATCAAATGGAAGATCTTGAAAACTGTTACTCAATTAAAATTATTGTATATTCATTGAATGAAAATGGAACTATTAGTTTAATATTTAATTCTTTGAGTAGTTATGTCGATAAAATGTATTTAAATCTGTCTGGAAAGCATCTTAGTTATATAACTAATTTCAATAAATTCGCCAAAAAATTTCAATGTTGCAAATGTTCAAAATTATTTAAAAGAGAATGGAATATGAAAAAACATTACAATATCTGTTATAATCGAACTAAGCATGTATTTCCAGGCGGGTTTTATTCACTTCCTGTGACTATATTTGATAAATTGAAAACATTAAATATTCATGTTCCCAAAAAGTTACAATTTTATGACAAATTTGTGGTATGGGATATGGAGGCCGTATTAGCGAAGAAGGAAATTCTCACCTCGGACAAGCTTACATGGGTATCTCAACATTTACCTGTTAGTGTGAGTATTGCATCTAATGTCACCGGCTACGAATCGCCTGTATGTTTTGTAAATGAAAATCCCTCAGATTTAATAAATGAAATGATGACATATTTATCAGAAATTAGTGTTAGTAATGAGGAGGAAACGATTCAGAAATATGATTTCATTTTGTTACAGTTAGATAACCTAATCTCCAAATATTCAAATTACGATATAGAATCTGACAGATCTAATGAGGATTTAACATCTAAAATTTTTTTGCAGATCTACAAATCGCTCTGTAGCGTCAAACGAGAACTATCACAATATATTTCACAACTGCCTGTAATAGGATTCAATTCTGGTAGATATGACATTAATCTCATTAAGAAAGAAATAATTGGTTATATCAGTGCAAATTATCAGGAGGTTGATATTTACACCATCAAAAAAAACAACACCTATTTATCAGTATCAGTTCCTGATCTGAAGTTCATTGACATATCAAATTACCTTGCTGCTGGTTGTTCCTATTCTCAATTTTTAAAGGCTTATGGAACCGATATTTCAAAGGGAATATTTCCCTATGAATGGTTTGATTCTTTTGAAAAATTAGATTTTCCTGATCTACCACCTGCATCCGAGTTCTTTTCCTCTGTTAAGAATGAAAATCCTATTAAAAATGGGGACGATTACAAAAAATGGAGAAAAATATGGAATGATAATCAAATGACCTGCTTTAAGGATTACCTAGTTTATTACAACAATCTGGATACAGAACCATTTTGTGAGGCACTAGAAAGTTTTCTTAAAATTTACTTTGATGAAGGTATTGATATTTTTAAGGATTTCATTACTTTACCTGGTGTTGCTAGGAAGATGCTATATACTTCAACAAACAGTAAATTTTCTTTATTTAATGAAATAAATTCTGATCTTTACTACACCTTCAGACAAAATATAGTGGGAGGTCCTAGCATTATCTTCAGTCATTATCATGAGAAAGGACACACAAACATAAAAAAAATAGATGGAAATAAATGTGAATCTATAATGGGATATGACTGCAATGGTTTATACTCCTACGCTATAAGGCAGGATATGCCTACAGGTGTATATGTCAGAAGAAGGTTCGAAAATTCTTTCAGACCTGAGGTTAGTGAGAAATACATAGATTCCTATGTTTGGATGGACCATCTCATGGAAACAAGTACTAATAATATCAAAATTTTACACAAATTGAATAATTCCAAAGAAATTCGCTTCGGAAATTACCTGGTAGATGGTTATTGTGTAGAAACTCAGACTGTTTATGAATTCAATGGATGTTACTTCCACGGATGTTCACATGATTGTTTTATAGTCAAAAAAATTAAAAATGATGCATGGAAAAAACGATTGATGGAGGTTCAAAGGAAAGATAATATTAAAAGGAAATATCTTGAGAGTGAAGGATTGAAATATATTTCAATTCAGGAATGTGAATTTATTAAAAACATTAAATCAAAATCTCTCCACCTGTACCAAACCTACCTACCCAAGTACTACATTTCCCATAAGGGCAAACTCTCTTTGGAACAGGCTATGGCTGATATTAAATCAGGCTTTTTATTTGGCGCTGTTGGGGTGGATATATCTATTGAGGAAGGTTATAACAATAAATTTCAAGAATTTCCACCTTTTTTCTGTACCTGTGATGTTCCAATGGATGCCATAGGCGATCATATGCAGGAATACTGTAAGAATAATGAGATTAATTTTAAGTCAAGACATATGTTAATTAGTGGTTTGAAGGCTGAAAAAAATTTGTTATCTACTCCATTATTGCAATGATATCTCAATCATAACTGCATAATTACCAGAATTGATCAAATAATTGAATTTCAGCCACAAAGATCTTTCTCATCCTTTATCGACACTGTAACGAAAAATAGAATTATGGGTGATGAGGACAAAGACAAAGCTATTATAGGGGACACCTACAAATTGATAAGTAACAGTAGTTACAGATCAATTTTAATTAATAAAACTAAACATTGCAATGTGAAATATATGAAGGACACTGGGAAGGTTGCTAAATTAATAAATTCATCCAATTTTAAACATATGGAGAACATGAGCAATGGTATATTCGAGGTAGAGATGTACAAGCGCAAGGTTATTTTGGATACCCCAATACAAATAGGGTTTTTTATTTTACAATATGCAAAATTACGTATGCTCCAGTTTTATCATGATTGCTTAGTCAAATATTTGATTTCAGATTCTTTTGAACTAACAGAAATGGATACAGACAGTATGTACATGGCATTAAACCAGGAAAATCTGGATGACTGTGTCAGAGAAGAATATAAAGCTAAATACTATAATGAATTATTTGGTAGATGTTCGGATGATGAAGATGCAATATGGTTTCCACGACGATGTTGTAAAAAACACATAAATCTAGACAGGAGATTCACTGGTATTATGAAATTAGAATTTTCAGGGGAGAAAATGATTTCATTATGTTCCAAATCTTACATAATCCAAGATTCTAGTGGTACACAAAAAATTTCGTGTAAAGGAGTTTCTAAGAAAAGTCTTCAGGATCTGATGCAAAAGTTCTCAGATACACTTTTCAATCAGCATACAAATCTCAGCACTAATATGGGTTTCCGAATGAAAGATGCCTCCATGTTTACATATTCCCAGGAAAAAATTGGATTCAATTATTTCTACTGTAAACGTAAGGTTTTGGAAGATGGAATTTCCACTATTCCATTAGATATTACTCTTTCCCCTTGGTCACATAAGATCCATCTGATTGAAAAGGTTCAGGATCCACTTTCCAACATGTTTCCTTGTGACATTACCTTTAATCAAGAAAAATTTCCTTCCTCCGAACATCTTTTCTTATCCGAACTATGTAAACATTATGCAAGACAGGATTTATTGGAAATAGTGCGGAAAAATGTAGACCCATGTGACATTGTCTTTGAGGATTCGAGTTATGAAAACCTGTTATATAAAGACATTGATTTGGTTGAAAGAAAGATGAGATTTTCTATATTATTAAAATTTTCACAATCAGCCGCTTTTCGGAATGAATTAGCCAGATTTAAAGATTCTGTAATATGTTATAAACAACCTAACTATAGCAAGACTTTGTCTGCAATATTAGGAGTTACTAATAAATCAAGTTTAGTGTATGTTCTAGATATACAGTATTTCCGGTAATAATCTTGTAGGCAAAATATTGATGGATCTTTGTAAAAGTTTATAGATTCGAACAATAACCACAACGCCACCACAGGTTACGGTTTGAAGTAGTCATCAATTTTTGGAGCATAGTGTAGGAAGAAGTATACTCATAGACAAAATGTGATACACCCAATCACGCCTTTACATTACCGCAGGAGGAAACAAGAAAAGAAAAAACACTATAGTTACTCTGAATCTTTCCTTTCTTTTATTCATCCACATAATTTTTTTATTAAATGAAATATGTGCAATAAAACTCCCTAACAATTAGTTCATTTTGTCTCAAGTTTGTGCTGAAATCCATTAATATATCCTCCATGGGTTTATTTCTGCAACTGAAGTAACTGTAGTATATGCAATAAAGTCCGCAAGTTTCTGTGAAGAAGTTCTATAGTCTTTTGTTGTTACATTTCTATTTGATTTTGTTTATCATCAATAAATTATGAATTTCATCATTTGGTTTCCTTCCTAATGAGTCAAAATGTTCAAATTTTCCTTCCTCAGTATAATGAAGAACAACCCAGTGACTGCCTTTCTTGTAAGACAGATCTAGATTAACTATTATTTTTTTTTTTTTTTTTTTTTTTTTTTTTTTTTTATTGTTCAAAATGCAGAGTTTACAAAGACATTGGTTGCAATGACTACATAGATTTCAGTTTACATAACAATCTATACAAATAGGTTTTTCCATAACTCCCATCTTTTATCAAATATAATTTGCTGTGATTTAACATCAAAGAGCATTTTTTGCTCTGAAAATACTCTATATACTTCATTTTGAAGATTGAATATATTTAATCTTAGTTCTTTACGTGCACAACTGAAGATATATTTTTTTGTTAACAATATTACAAGATTTAAAGGCCAGTATTTATGGTCCATTTCATGAAATCCTAATAGTTTAATTGATTTTGAAAAGTTAATCGTTAGTCCAGTTTTCATAAATATCCACTGCTTAATGTTGGACCATAGGTCCTGTACTTTATTGCACTCACAAAACAAGTGTATAATTGTTTCTGGGGAGCAGTGGCAGAATACACACAAATTATTATCAGTTAGTTTTAGCTTGTACAGATAATCCCTTGTTGGTAATATATCAAATAAAATCTTATATTGTAGCCAAATTATGGAATTGTCCAACACAGACTTACAACAAGCTTTAAATACAAGTTTCCATGTTTGCTCATTATCTGATTCACCTAACAACTCTCCCCATTTAATTCTACACAAAGGAACAGTGTTGGAATAGGCATTGTTGCTAAACATTTTATATAGAGTTTTACATCCACTATTTCCACTAAGACATTTCAAGTGAAAAGGATAAATGGGTTGAGTGCTAGCAAAGGAACAATCTTTTTTGTTGGTTTCTATAAAGGTTTTAAGTAGTAATTTAATTCTGTAATAGTAAAAAGTATTGATAGTAATTTTAAATATTCTTTCAATATCTTTTAATTTTAGTATTTCGCCGTTTGAGAGTAGTAGATCACCAACAAACAGAATTCCTTTTTCTGCCCACATAGGGTAATATAGATTTTCAGATGAAATGTGTGCATTGTACCAGAGACAAGATTGTACAATATCGCTGTTAGAATTAAGAGCTAGACTGTTTGTTAGGGAACTCCAATATTCAAATATCCTTTGCCAGAACGAATTTTGCACTTTTTGCTTTAAAATGATACCATAGTTACCACCAAGTTTTGTTAGGTTATTTAAGTTTTTACAAGTTGATAAAAGCAGACTTCGCCACTGAGATTCCATTTGTATGAAAATTCTTTTGACCCAATTTGTTTTCAAGGCTTTCTCGAAATGATATATATTCACCATTGCTAATCCTCCATTGGAGAAATCCTGACAAATAGTTGTTCTTTTAATTTTATCGGGTTTATTATTCCACAAAAAGGAGTACAATAAAGAATTTACTTTGCTTAGGAAAGTTTCCGGTGTAGGCAGGGATGTCATTACATGTATACCTTTGGACAATACATTTGACTTGATAATACTAATTTTTCCAAATGGTGTTAATTTTCTATTTTTCCATTTATTAATTTCACCATTCATTTTTTCATAAATTTTTGTATAATTGATTTCTTCCATTTTGTTTAAATCTGTCGAAAAATCCAATCCTAATAGAGTAAATTCCGTACTTCCCCAGTCTAACTTAACAGATACATTTAATTTTTCTTTAGACAGTCTTTTTTTGCCTATCCATATTACTTTTGTTTTTTCTTTATTCATTTTGAGGCCAGAATAATTTCCATAGATTTCAAGAATATTTAGTGCCGCCTGAAGAGAGGGTTGAGAACCATCCAAAATAAGTGTAGTATCATCTGCAAACTGCGTTAATTTAAACTCTATGCCATTAATTTTAAAGCCCCTTATATTCTGACTTTGGTTTACTAATAAAGATAATATTTCTGCAGCTAACAAGAAAAGATATGATGATATGGGGTCTCCTTGTCTGCAAGATTAACTATTATTAACGAGTCTTCAGAAATCGTTGAAGGAATGTTATCTATGGAATACACCCCTTTGAACTTTGACCTAATGTCATCACCTTTCAACATAGCTGTCTCAATCTCAATGCTGTTCATTGTATTAACTCACACTTATATTTCTGGCTTTGTCTATAGACATAATCTCAGGAAATTTCGCATAAACTATCACATTTATAGTTTCTTCTATAGCAGTTGCAAATCTCATGCTTAATCTTACATGACCTTTTGCTGGCTTCGTCATGACACCTCCTGATATAAAACTTTGAACATCAAACAAATATAGGGCATATCCCTCCGGAAAATCTGATGGTTTAATAATAATTCCATTCTTTAAAGCAAATTCATTGTCTAAAAGACTCAGATATGATGCTGCATAATCGTTCTCAAAAAAATTTGGTCTAAATGGACGATTGGGGACTGGTTGACCGTCCACGTTTATCTCTAAGTAATTAAATCCCATATTTTGAAAGTTGAAGGGATTTTTTGTATAATCACCAGAATATGCAGCATTGGATACTACTCCTATTATAATTTTTATTATAATCTCCATGAAAAATATTATCAGTCATAAATGTATGCAACCCAGCTGCTACTGTGAAACTTTTAATATCACTTCTCCAGAAAGGATATAGAGCAGGGGAGAGCGTAACCCTTCATTGTGAGCGACTATCATACTTGGATGTAAAGAGACATGATATACCTTTAGTAATGCAGATGTTATTTTTAATTTGTAGTTTTCATTACCAGATCTCATTAACCTGAATTCATCTGTCGCCTGGAATAATTTTAGGTTAATAGCGACACCATTTAATATTGCTCTTCTTTGCTCTAAAGCTAAATCAAGGTATAGACACCCCTCAATACTTGCTGTACCTCCATCTTTAGTTGGAATTGTTCTTTCAATGAAACCTACATTGCTCGAGGTATAACTATGAGCATCCATATCTCCAGCCTGATCTTTAAAATAAAGAGCAGCTTGTCCTTGGGAATGAATCATATCATTAGATGACTGTAACAATAGATCTATTAATGCTTTATATGGATAATTGACTCCGACATCTGGTGACACTAATTTTTGATTGAAAGATAAGTCAACCTGTCTAAAAATTGAATGCAGAGGAAAATTTATAGGTCCAACCTGATCACTGTCATCTGTAGGTTTGCCACTGGTAGGATCTCGTTTATCAACAATTGCATCACCATTTTCTTTGGTTATTATATACTTTAGATGTAGCCTAGTCTTTGCTAAGTTTATATAATCTAATGAATTACCAGGTATATTAAACTCTATGATACCCCCACTGGACAAGGCTGCTACTGGACTGAATTCTACCCAATATTCTCTCTGAATTGAGTTGTCCACTGGAGGAGGTACAAAAATAGACAATGAACTTTGCACTACATCCATAATGACTTATACGACCTAACCTTTATAGCCTTTGCATTAGCTTTAGATTGATTTTTGATTTTTTTTTCAACCCTCTTTTTTATTATTAACCTCACGTTTTCTCTTAACACTTTGCAGTTTTATTTTAAAATTTTTAATCTGTCTTCTATAACCGTTACCTCCACTCTGAATATGTTTACTCGAAGTAGGTTCATTTATATACATCTCTTGCTTCAACTCGCTTCTTGCCTGATCTACTGCAGCTTGGGTAGGACTGACAATTGATACATCTAATACCTTACCATTATTATTATTATTATTGTTATTATTATCACTTTTCGAGGAAGAATCTAATATATGGAAATCGCATTTATAACCTATTTTACCTTGTATACAATCCTCACAAAACTTTTTATACATATCCATCTCTCTTTTTAAGGTGTAATGTTAAATGAATGTCACCTGTTATACTAGATGGAAAACTGAAATTAACATCTCTTATATATACCTTTATTCTGTTAATGAATTTATTTTTTACACTGATGTAATACTTAGAGGAAAATTGGAAACCGGAAGATGAGTTGTTAGGATATATTGTACGAATTATAGGTTCCAATGAATTGCCAATGTAGTTGTAGTCACACAAATCACAAAAAACGTGTAATATTTCATTTACCTCCAGGTTATGATAAAAATCACACAAAGCAATTTCCCAATCTCCATCCAGATTTACCCTTTCAGGCAATTCCACAATGAAACTGTATCCCTTATTATTAGGATGGAACGATAAGGAATCTTTTGAGGAAAGGAATAAATAAAAGTCTTTATTATTCATTGTCCTTTAATCAGATGTAAAACTCCTAAGACTCTTTTCAGCAATCCAAGAATTAAATTTTTCAGGCCAGCCTTTCCATTTAACTAAAATCTCCTGTTGTTTGTTTCGTTTACGCCTTTTTATAATCTTTTCAATCTTATATTCAGTTTCTTCATCTATATATGCCAGCTGTAGTTCGGGTTCATAAAAATAAGATTTTATAATGTCATTGTTATAATCTTTAAGAGTATACATTGGAAAACCTTGGTTAAATTTCCTATCAATAACAGTAAATATCTCTGTACTCCATTTCTGAGAATATTCCCTATCAAAATTTTCTTTTAAGAAGCTAATTTTAACTCTATCACCTTCCTTATACCTAAAATTTCTAAATCCTTTGGTGGTTTTTAACCTTTTTGTTTTATTGAATTGATTGTATCTATTTCCTTTTAAAGAAATATCATGATATTGGTTTCGCCATAAAACATAATTATTAACAGCTTTGGCCTCTGTAGGAGTCATTTTGATAGTTCTATGTTTACTGTTGTTATACGCACTTGTTATATTTTCTAATTCATCAATCCACCTATACGTTTCTTTAGCTGTGAAATATTTGAAAATCTTTAGTTTTATTGTTTTGATAACTCTTTCTGCATAGTTTGCTTTGGTTTCATAGTAGGTAAAGACATGTTTAATTTTTTCTTGTGATAAGAACCCCTCCACCTCTTTATTTTTGTATTCACTTCCCTGATCAGTTCTCAATATTTTAGGTTTTGTTTCCTGTTTTTGTATTACCTCCTGCATTACCCCAACCATTTCTACACCTGTCAAAGTTTTCAAAGGGTATGTAAATAAATATCTTGTAAAAATATCAATGAAAACGGTAAAATAACTGTAATTATCATTATGTTTTTGGTAAGATACCATATTGGCAGTGTCACTGTCCCATTGATAATTTGGCGAAAAAGCTAACACTCGAGGACGCTTGAAATGCCTTCTAACGGGTCTATTTTCTAATCCACTGTATGATGCAGGATTTTTTGTGTCATAATAAATTTTTGCTAAATATCGTTCACTGTCATCTGATATTTTTTTTCCATTTTTTGATCCATCGCTCTTCCTCTCCATTACCTGTCTGGTGAGATTTTTCACTATTGAAGAGTGAGGACTTCAGTTTCTGTGGTGGAATACCTGGAGGGGGTAACACCTCATTTGCTCCTTCCTCACTCACTCGATCGGCTTTTATATCCTCTAATATGTTGATGTTAGGTAGGCTATTATTTTCTTGATAGCTCTGTATCTCATCTTTTACTTCAGCAATTTTGTCACTCTTATCGGTAGGAGAAATAGATTGAATCTGAGCATTATTCTCATTTGCCCCATTATTTTCACTTTTTAATTTATTTTTTACAAAATAATCTTTGAACCGGTTATGCCCCTGTTCCACCAAAGGATTAAGCCCCGATCCTGTCGGCGACCCTTAATCGTGCACAGTCGGTTGAAAAAAGACAAAAATGGGCGGGAATACTGGGTCGGTACTGAAGTCTGGGATTAAGAACAGATCGTCCCCAGGACGCCTCAGGACACCTCAGGACGCCTCAGGCGGCCGCAGACAGTCCCCGACTGGTCTGGTACTAAGAACCGACTAAGCCAGTTTTCGGGTCGGTTTCAACCACGATCCTGTCGGACACAAACCGACTGGGTCCCAGGACGCCTCAGGCCTCCTGGGACTAAGAGCCGACTAACACACGATTAACTACCGGCGTCCTCAGGCGTCCTCAGGCCTCCTCAGGCCTCCCCAGACCACGATCCCCGATTATTGTTTTGCAAAGTTGCTGGATTTTCTGGGTATATATATATAAAATTTGCGATCTAATCATCATTGCTTTTCTAGGAACACACCAGGATGCCACCTTTTAATGGAAGACAGATTCAACAACAACTTAGGGCTTTCTTGGTTTTTATTCAGTTACAAATAATCATGTATTTCCATTTTTTACGTCAAGCACAGCAACCACCACCACCACCACCAGCACCACCAGCACCCATACAGAGACCTAGAAGAAGGCACAACATGTGGGTCAGGCCATGGCTTCTGCAGAGAGAGGAGAGGGGGGCCTACCACAACATTATGGCTGATCTGTATGCCACAGACATTCCAGGATTCACCAACTACATGAGGATGACCCCAGAATTCTTTGAAATGATGAAGACCAGACTGGAACCACGTCTAGCCAGGCAGGCCACCAACTACAGAGCTCCTATCAGTGTTGGGGAGAAGTTAGCCCTCACCATCAGATATCTGGCCACTGGAGAGTCATACACATCATTATCCTGTCAGTTCAGGGTTGGCAGATCCACCATTTCCAAGTTTCTACCAGAGGTCTGCAGGGCCATCCAGGATGAGTTCACCAGAGAGTACCTCAAATGTCCTACTACTCCAGATGAGTGGAAAGAACTGGAAAGGGAATTCAGGATCAGGTGGAATGTTCCACATGCCCTGGGAGCCCTGGATGGAAAGCATGTGGCCCTGAAGAAACCCAAGAACTCTGGAGCCCTCTACCACAACTACAAGGGGTTCTTTTCCATTGTCATGTTGGCCTTGGTAGATGGGCAGTACAAATTCAGATGGGTGGATGTGGGTACAGAAGGGTCTTGCTCAGATGCCCAGATATTTAATGCCTCTCAGATGAAGAGGAGGATTGAAGATGGCAGGATAGGCTTCCCTGACCCAGCTCCTATAACACAGGGTGGTAGAGATGTCCCCTACTTCATTTTGGCAGATGATGCCTTTGCCCTGAAGACCTGGCTCATGAAACCCTATGGCAGAAGGCTGTTAACAAGGGAGGAAAGGATTGCCAACTACAGAATATCAAGGGGCAGGAGAGTTGTGGAGAATGCTTTTGGCATCCTTGTGTCAAGATTTAGAGTCATGAGGACCACCATTGAACTACCCCAGAAACAGTTAGAGAAGTGGTCATGACCTGTGTGGTTCTGCACAATATACTCAGAAGCCAGTATCAAGGTCAACCTGCTGGTCAGCAGCCTGGGGGGGATGATGATGATGATGATGTGCCTGGTGATTGTGGATTGATTGGTGGTGCTGCTGGTGGTGGCCAAGACAGAAACCCTGCTAGAGAGGCCAAAAGACAGAGGGATTACCTGAAGGACTACTTCAATAATGAGGGAGCAGTGGCCTGGCAAGATGGCAGAATATAAGTCCTGTTGCAGTAAACAGTCCTTTTCAGGACTAACTATAACAGTCCTTTTCAGGACTACCAAATATTCCAAAAACAATTAATCAGCTATGTGGACAAACAGACAAACCCCATGCCAAACATAACTTGTTGAGACGGACAAACAGACAAACCCCATGCCAAACATAACTTGTTGAGACGGACAAACAGACAAACCCCATGCCAAACATAACTTGTTGAGACGGACAAACAGACAAACCCCATGCCAAACATAACCTGTCGAGACGTACAAACAGACAAACCCCATGCCAAACATAACTTGTTGAGACGGACAAACAGACAAACCCCATGCCAAACATAACCTGTCGAGACGTACAAACAGACAAACCCCATGCCAAACATAACTTGTTGAGACGTACAAACAGACAAACCCCATGCCAAACATAACTTGTTGAGACGGACAAACAGACAAACCCCATGCCAAACATAACTTGTTGAGACGGACAAACAGACAAACCCCATGCCAAACATAACTTGTACAGACGGACAAACAGACAAACCCCATGCCAAACATAACTTGTTCAGACAGACAAACAGACAAACCCCATGCCAAACATAACTTGTTCAGACAGACAAACAGACAAACACAACTTACTCACCCAACAAACAGACAAACCCACTGTTAAACAAAAGCGAAACACAAAGTGACACATAATATCCTAAATTGAATAATTATTTTATATATTTTCAAATCCACACCATAATTTAAACATTTTTCTTTTTTCATGGCTGGGAAACTTATTTGTAGCAGAAATTTTTTTATGGAAATATTCAATTTTAAATATTCATTTCTAATCACAAAAATTTGGAAAATATAACCATGGAACTAGTTTTGCTTTCAATAATGGGGGATTGTGTTTGCTAAATAGTTTGTCAGTTCGTTGGCATGGGTTCTATCTACTTTTGGGTTTGGGTGTTTGTTGGTTGGTGGTTACTGGGGTTGGGTTTTTTTGGGGTAGTTGGGTATTAGGTTTGGTACTGGGTTTGTTATTTGGGGGTTATGTTTGGTATTGGGTTTGTCTGTTTGTGGGTTGGTAAGTATGTAATTATGCCTTTTAACTCTAGGGAAGGTGCAAGTGTTGGACTTTTCAATTACAGATTTTAAACTATCCCATGGATTTTAATCTAAAAATGGGCTGATTAATGGCCATATTGGGAGTTACTTTTAATATTTTTTTTATGTGGCCTTTTTGGTTATGTGTAGTACCATGGGTTATTTGTTTCATGTTTGGGGTGGTGTAAGTGTTGGACTTTAATTTTTTTTTCTTGTGATAAGTATTTGTACTGAACTTTTTTGTTTTGGGAGGGGAATTGGAAGAACACGTAGCTGAATAATTGTTTTTGGAAGAATTGGTGGCCCTGAAAAGGGCCTGGCAGGTCAAAGACCCGCCCTGACTGGATGGCTACTGAGGAGGCTGCTGCTGCTGTTGAGGCGGTGCTGAAGTGGTGATAGTAAAGAGCTGCTGCTGCGGTTGTTGTTGCTGCTGCTGAGGCTGCTCGACGATCTGTGTTGATGTCAGATCTGGTAGCTGGCTTAAGATTCCACTCAGATTGTGTCTGCTCCCTTCGTCCTGTACAGTTAGGACAGATGTAGGGTTGCTGAAGCCAATGGGGCTTGGTGTATAGTACACAAAACTGCTGCTAGCTGCTGCTTGAGTGGAACTTGACGCCTGTGGAGTGGTTGTTGGAAGTAGGCCGACCCTCTGGGACTCCGTGGTAACAGTGGCTGATCTTCTGGGCAATGGCTGACGTCTGCGGTTACTCTTAATATTTTCGATATCTCTGAATATCTTGCCCTTTAATTCTTCAAATTCTTCTTGAGTCATCTTTTCGGCCTCTGATGCCACGTAGTCAAAGAAGGGCTGCCTGTCTGACTTCTGATGCAGAAAACCTGAGATAAGTGTCCTCATCTGCTCAAAGTGTTCGAGAATCTTGGAGTCTGTAGTTGAAACGGGTGTTGATGTAATGATGGACTGACTCCTCTCCCTCAGGACACTGGACTCGAGGTGTTCTGTGTCAGTAGTTGACCCACGTGATTCGTCCTGCTTGCTGGTATTTGGACTGGCCTCAAAACCTGAACTTCTATTGGCCCCCTTTCTTCTGATGTGGGTTTTAAGAAAACCCATCTGTTGGTAGACCCAGGACTGTCTCTTGGTCATCTCCCTCGGGGCTTGGCCAGATTGGAGCTTAGACAGCTTTCCATAACGGGTTCGCTGGGACTCAAACCACCTTCTCACATCAAAGGGCTGGAGCTTAAGTTCTGCAGATATTTCTGCCCAGAGAGCCTCTCTTCTATTCCTGTCGTGGAAACGTGAATGTTCCTTGTCATACAGTTCAGGGTGCAGCTTGACGAATTCTACAATGGAAACTTCATCACTGTCTGTAAAAGTGGCACACACCCTGGCTCTCTTGGCTGAAGAATGGCACTCCGGATCTTCCTCACACCTCTCTTCTTCTTCTGCCACAGCTTCCCCAATAGCTGGATCTTCCTGAATCTCCTCCTCTCTCCTCTCACTTCCTTCTGTAATAACTTCACTCCTCTCCTCTACTTGACTTTCCTTCTCCCTCTCATCCATCTTTTTCCTTCCTCTCTTCCCTCCTTTCTCTTTTCTCATGATCCAGTCGACAAAATAATAAAAAAATAGTAAAATGTGTCTCCTAACTGTGAAATTTGCCTTAAGCTCAAGTATATAAAATGTAAAATAAAAATTGAAAACCCCTACAAATCAGTGACACACGTCTCTCAGTAGCCAAACAGTCAGTAACAATGACAAAGTGTGCGCGGTCGCTTATATAGTCCCAGACCTGCTCATTGCCTCGTTTTAATTTCCAACGCGCGGAAAACAGTCGGTTCTTAATCGGTTGTTAGTCCCAGGCCGCCTGGGGCGTCCTCAGGCCGCCGCAGACTGAAAATGTGTGGTCCCAGGCGTCCTGGGGAGGCCGGTTTGGATCGGTTAGGGTCGGTTACCCTTAGTCGGTTCTTAGTCCCAGACCTTGATTTTTGGGTCGCAGGACACCGCAGACGGTCTGAGGCTTCCGGGGACTAATGAAACCGACTCACTTTCAGACGCATGAAATTCATACGCATCATATTTGAGTCTGGGATTAAGAACCGGCCGCCTGGGACTAAGCTACGGAGGTCTGGGACTAAGGGTCGCAGGACGCCTGGGACAACAACCGACTCTGTAAATTTGGGTCTGAGGAGGCCTGAGGACGCCTGGGACTGGACATTTTGTTGACGGCGGGAAATATGAATCGGTTGTAGTCGTGTGAAATATCAAACATGTTTGATTTTTCACACGGCCCCAACCGACCACAACCGACCCTTACAGAAGGTCTGGGACTAAGCAAATATTTCAAACCGACCCCCAAAAACCCTTAATCGGGAGCCTTAGTCGTGTGGTGGAACACCCACATAATATTCCTCATGAGGAATTAACACAAATTTGTTCACTGTAATATCTGAAATATATATTTACGTATTTCATGTAATAAATTTGTGAATAGAATATAGTGTCGAATTAAAATCTGTCTTCTTTTATCGTTGAAACTGCAAATGTTTATAGTTATTTAGGAAAATTTTTTTCTTTTCTTTAGTTAAAGGAAGATTCCAGACATTGTAAATGATCTCAACAATTGCTTTTATTTCTGAGTCTTTCATATGAGTAAATATACATTTATTAAGTTTATAATTGTTTTGTAATAATACTCTCAACAAATATTCATTTCTTTTCAAATTTTTAGACATGTTCCCATGACATGAATTGAAGAAAACATTCGATAAGTCGCCTTTTTTTAATATAAAAATTAATTATACCTCAGTCTCTATTTATATATCACTGTATACTCCTCAGGGAAAATATGTGATCTAAGCATATAACTACAATTAGATGAAGGTGATAAGTCTAATAAAATATAGCTGAATAACTCTTGTGTTGCATCGCTATATGCATTTTCCAATTTAGTTCTTATTCCTAATTGATTTCCTAATACCTTGATTTGATTTATATCTCTCATATTTTTGAATAAAATGAAATAATGTGTGTTCAAAGATATATCACGTCCATATTTACCCTGATGAAATAAATTTTGTAGCATTAAAATAACACTAAGGTTTCTATGATGAGATTCTCTGCTGAATAAATTTGCAATATAAGGGTCATTCATAGCGTTGATTTGCATATCATCCAATATAATGAGATTGTGTTTGTCGTTACTTACACTTTGAATAATCTTTTCATTTGGTAAACCCTGTATAAAATGGATATTTTCGCCTGTAAAACTCTCAAATAATGGCTGCCAGATGGAGTAAAAGTAATAAATATTCTCGGGTTCTACCTCAAACATTTTAGCTTTGTTATCTATTAATCTAAACATAAATGCTGTTTTGCCTGATCCTGTAGGTCCTGATATTATGATTGTAGTAGGAGAACCAAAGGGTAATACGGTCATTCTGACTGTGTACTCCATCTGTTATCTATTTACAACCTGCTAACATTTTATAAGCTCTCTCTCCCAATATAAACACATAAATGTCATCATATATCAATGTAAAATGGAAATCACATGCTCCTGTATATATAGTCATGTTAACTAAGCTGTAGGAAAAATATTTCAGTCAGATTTCTTTCCTCTGAAGACAGGCAAGCACAGAAATAAGCGAAAAATGTCTAAATCGAAATTTATAATTGTTTTCTTATGTATAATCTGTAGAGAAAGCTCATCTTTCAGTTGTGATAAAGAAGAATGCTCATGTGTAGACTATATTGTAACTTGTATCAATGTATTTCATCCATCCTTTTTTTATAGACCAAGTGTCACAGTGTTATATATGAGTGGAGTTCAATTAAATGGAATAGCACATCTAATCAATTCGTTTCCTAACTTGGAATATATGACTCTATCAGATATGGTTTATTTTAACTGTAATTGGATTGAGGAGATTCCTTCTACAATAACAGTCTTCAGCAATAACTGCATATTCACTCAAGCAAGTAAGTAACTTATTGAAATAACCGACGTTTTTAAACTAGAATTTTAATCATAATGTACGCATGTAGATGATGTGCTGCTCATTTCTTGTTAATATGTTACCTTCCCTTTGTTGATCAGTATATTTTCTTGGGTATACTCAGAGTCATAAGTTTAGTACCATCCTCACTCTTTCTTGTACAGGTAGCATGCAGACAATTGAGGAAGAAACAAAGAAAGATGAAACTACCACCACTCACAGAATAACTTCCTCACAGAAAACTGTTACGGTGAGTGATTCGATGAAGACTATTGAAGAAAATAAAATAATCTCTACGGAAAATACGCAAGAAATAACAACAACAATGAAAGCAGAAGTTAAAGTTACAATACAATCTCATATTAATGCAACATCTGAAAACAATAAGGAGTTTAGAATGTCCTCATTCAGAACCTCGGGAACAATCTCTGTAGAAAATGTAACTGACAAGCCAATAACATTACAAAATATTACTGAAGCTGTTGATCAATATGTGACAATAACAGGAAAAAAAAGAATGTATCAACCATACCGTGTATTAATTATCATTGCAATAATGACCTTCACTGTTTTGGCATTGCTGATAGGTGTAGTAACAGTAATCAAATGTAGAAAATATAGAAAAATTCGAAGAAATCGAAGAAGACGCAACAGGATATTTCGTGAGGTGGGGACGATACCTATGACAAGTGTTGTCAATGAAAGGTATATGGGAGCAGAGGAAAGGTGAGTGAATAATGTTCTTTAATGATAATTATTACCCAATTTTTTGCTTTGTTCGTGAAAATAAGAGGAAATGGTCAATCTACTTTTCTTTTTTAGCAATTATCTATCACCTTGATGTTGTCATGAACATGCTGACACTACAGGTGCCACATCTTTCTTAGGTATATTGTTTTTTTTGTTTTTTTTAATAAAAAAATAACTTCCTAATACGACATCAGAATGTAATTCCCATACTTTTGTTTCCTAGTGTATTATAAAATACGTCGAGGGACAAAATTGCTGGCGAGGAAGAGGTTTTATGTACGTATATATCTGTTTCAATAATATTGATTTATTTCCTCTGCGAATGACGACATCACACTAAACGCATGAATGAATGAACAGTCGGCTAATATCTTTCTGGTGTTGACTGGGGCGTTGAATATTACTCTGTCATTATAAATTCTTCTACAAATATGGATGCATTAGTGTACCTTGTGATTGTTTTAAGTGTCCTCAGTCTATTTCCTATCAATGTATATGGAGTACTGACATGTAAAACTGTTGGAAGCAAAAAATGGATATCAGGAATGCAAGGACATAAGGACTACGAACAATATAATAAAAACTGTATCAAAAGGGAGGATGTTATTGTGAGATACATTAGATGTCTTATAGATGGGGTGATGTTAAATGTAACAGAAATCAGCCATACATATCCTAATCTTAGGGTAGTGTACTGGCAATGCAGAGGTTATTGTACTATTTCTAATCCCTCTACAACTGTTCATGTCTACGGATGTAATCAAAGTAAGTATATTTTAATGTTCTCCTGAGGATTTTATAATTTTTTCTATAATATTCAGACAGTAGCAAGAGTGCAGAACATCTGTATGAAGATTTTGAGACAGCTAATATCCTAACATCCGCAGAGAGCACTGGAGTGGGTATTTAACCTTGCATAATATTTATAATCGAAATGATAATATATATGCATTTTTATACAACAGAAAATTTTTCATTAATGTAGGAAATCACTCAATAATCTTTTTTTGTGTTTGATAGATCAGAAGATGGACATTTTGAGTCCTCCGAATGAAAATCAACATCCTGATTATGGTGACAAGCGGAATAACGAGAAAACGGGATACAAGGAACTCATTCCAATAGAGGATAGTGAATTGATACATAAATCTGGATTTAATAAGGACGGATTATACTGATTAGTAATATTACCAATTCTAGGACTTCTGTTCAGCACTTTAATTATTATTGCTAGAAAATATCAATTCCATTGGATTTTAAGATGTCTTGACTGCATTACAAGAAATCCAAGAGCTGATGATGATGTCGAAGATATTGAGACAGAAATAAGTAATCTGCCTGCGACTACTGATTCCTCGATATCAGCAATTGACAATGATGTACCCATTCAGCATCAATTTTTTTGAGATGATTTATTTGAGTATGACCCCTCCATGGAAAGTAATTCTGATGATGTGTTATATGTCGATTCTGCAGTTCAAACCTCTCCTGCTGAAGTCACTTTTGCAGAGGAGGAACAATTTGGTTTTGAAAATGACGAGCATAATGTTATGTCTTCTTTAGACGAAGATGAAATTATTTATGTAAACATTAAAGAACCAAATATTAGTGAGGACATTATGAGATTCAACAGTACAATAAACTCGGAGCAAGATATGAGGTCAGCTACAAGATCAGGCAAAGTGTACAAATGAAGGAACAAGAAACACTATTTTGGTTAAATATTTCGTTTAATGTCATAATGTAAAATACATTTATTCCAGAACAATTAGTTACAAGTACATTTTTTCCAGTGTAATTGTTTACAAATGCATCACAATCTGATAAAACCAGATACAAAAAGAAAGATTTACTCCAGTGTTCTGTATATATGTCAATAATTTCATTTCATTTCCATTTTCTTGACTGATAATCAAAGCTATATAGAAATAAATATATATCCTAGTGAACTGTGTGCCCTAAAAATTTATATAAATATATATATATATCCTAGTGAACTCTGTGTGACAAAAAGATTTTTATGTATTTTGATGTCGGAATCTAGACGTTTAACAAGCAGAAAGAAATAAAGTTCAATATCATTTGAAAATCTGGTTTAATATACCGATTATGAACTACTGTCAATATACTAGTACAACCTCCCCTGTTTAATGCTAACCCTACGTAGTTAGTGTATATACTGATGGTCATAAAGTGTAAACTATATCCTCCCACATTACAATGTACAGATAATACAATTCAACAGCGTTAAGCATTAATATATATATATATATATATATATATATATATATATATATATATATATATATATATATATATATATATATTCATGGTCATAGAAATGTAGGCCATTGTAAACAAAAATCCATTTCTGTTACATACAAATAAGCACTCTTTGATCAGATTTAAACAGAAATATCTCATAATGAACTCTTTAAAATAATGTATATATGCCCAATCTGTCACATGGAAGACTAAATTTGCGAAAATTTTTTTTTACCAGGTTTGGTTTTTAGCTTTATTTTCTTTACAGAGGAATATCCACGAAGACCTCACCCTTGGCATTGCTATCCAGGTGTGAACACTCTGTACAATTCTTCTTATCATGATCCGGTTTATTTGGATCTAGGATACAAGACACACACTGATACAATTCCAACCTTTCAGTATATAGTTTGTTGATGACATCCAATGCCTCCCTCCACTCAGTAGCTTTGAGACTGACACCCTCGCTTGTTGGGTACAGGGTGCCACTAGAATTAGTATTCCATTTGCGAATCCCTGCGTACTTATATGGAGAATTTACACTGAGATAAAATCCACCGCCAATGTGCTTCTTGACATCAATGTCTTTAACTCCAGAGGTAATCCTATCCAATTCATTGCTTATCTGCTGCCCCAGATGCATGATCATCATGATTTTAGGAATATTCAGAGTTATTCCTTGGTTTAGGACCTTCTGTCTGTCCCATTCTTTAAAGTGAATGTTCTGGATCAATCCATTAGGTCCTGCAAAGATGATGTAACGTTTTCCACCAATGTGAAAGGACCTTTTGTAAGCGGTATTGGATTGAATAGGCTGCACATAGGATATATCTGGATCAATTCCAACGGCTGCTGCTGCAACTGCAACTGAATCAGCGGCAGCTGATGGATCAATAAATTTCCTTTGAGGTCTAGGATCCAGCAAAATGATGTCATCTGAAATTTGACTCACTGTATGTGACCTCTTCTTTCCTCCAGCATGATTAGCTTCATTTTTCCTTTTCTTACTAACAGTGGTTGTATTAAAATTTTTATTTAAGAAAGCCTCTGCCATGGTTTTAATCAAAAGATTATAAAGACTTTAGATAAAGATTTTTTGAGACATTACTACCTGAGGAAGAGTTTATATACCTTTGTATGATGTAAGAGGAGTGATTCAGCATTTTTAAAATAAACAAATAGGTGAATTTAATTAAGTTGGTTAGTGATATTTGATTTAAGGGTGTGGTGGTGGTACTACTTGACTCAATTAAAGATGTTATTATTTCCTAGCTGAAACTACACTCATTTACAAAAGTTTGAAACCAAATCTTTAAATCTTAGGAAAAAGCATGAGCATAAATTGACAATTAGGAGAATGTTTTCGATGTTCATCCATTGGAATATCGAAACATTCCCAATCTATTAATTTAATATTACACCAAGGACATGTGACCTTATCCCCATGACCTGTGTATATGAAACCTGCTCTAGCAATGGCTTCTGGACGAACAGGATGAGATTTAGGCCATGTATGAAAGGTAGGATATCTGTCATCATATTTAGTGTAAACATTGGCATAGTATAATGATTGAGTTGGATTAGAATTAAATTGGAAAGTGGGGGTGGTGGAGGAGAAGGAGGAGAAATTGGAGGATGAGGAAGTAGGAGTACAGCGTAGTCCTGCACTCTGCTGTGTAGATCTGTTTTGTAAGGAAAATCCAGCAGTGAAAGCAGATGATTTGGAATCTGACTGGTCAACAGAAGAGGAGTTCTCTTTACACGAGGCAGGACGACAAATTTCCTCCCCCTCAGATATAAAATTCTTCTGATTACTGAACATTTTAAATGTGATAATAAATTAAAGATTTAAAAACAGAGCAGTATTTATAGTTTCATTTCACTTAGGTAGACATTTTCATAATACAAAGGTATGTTTCAAATTACAGATGACATATGCAATTATAAGATTCAATTTTTTGATTAATTACAATTTTTTGGAGTGCTGATGGTTCATAAACTTTTGACCATCGGTATAGTTTTTCATACACTATGAGACAAAATTATTGGGCTGAAAGATTAATTTTATTTACGGTAGTATATTTATGTTCACGAGAGGAGGAAAAAAAGGTATATAGTTTTGATATCTAACTTCAGTAATTGGCAAAAGGGGTAAGGTTGCTAATTAGCACCTCAAGGTTATAATAGCAGTTGGGTTATTTCAAAGAGCTATAGTAGGTATTTTGTCCTATATGTGTGAACTAAATATAGAGAGTTCTTAAATTAAAATTTGTTTATTTTTTTTAAAAAAAAATTGCTGAGGCATTCCAGAATGTCCTTGAGCCATTGTTTCCCATTGTTTCAAATCAATTCGCAATTATAAGATTCAATTTTTTGATTAATTACAATTTTTTGGAGTGCTGATGGTTCATAAACTTTTGACCATCGGTATAGTTTTTCATACACGGTAGTATATTTATGTTCACGAGAGGAGGAAAAAAGGTATATAGTTTTGATATCTAACTTCAGTAATTGGCAAAAGGGGTAAGGTTGCTAATTAGCACCTCAAGGTTATAATAGCAGTTGGGTTATTTCAAAGAGCTATAGTAGGTATTTTGTCCTATATGTGTGAACTAAATATAGAGAGTTCTTAAATTAAATTTGTTTATTTTTTTAAAAAAGAAATTGCTGAGGCATTCCAGAATGTCCTTGAGCCATTGTTTCCCATTGTTTCAAATCAATTCCCGATCACTTCCGGGTATTGGGACTACAAGGCACCCTCTTGTTCACTACTCATACCTATTGGTAAGTATAGAACCCTATGTGTAGGGAGATCATACAAAATTCACATCAAAACATGCCCAAGAAATCTTAAATAAATGCAATCATATTATAAGCACCTGACCTTTTCAAACTCCCCATAATGCACTGAACCCAAAGCTATGTGGTATTTTGAAATCAAGCTATAAGTCAGGATAAAATTTGTTCAAACGGAATCCTGCCCAGAGATTATGTCTGGTCATGAACTTTCAGTCATAGGAACGATTTAGTAATCTACAAAAAAAAAAAAAATTGAATATATAACAAGTTAGAACCAAAATTTCCATTGAAGAAATCATGCTGATTATGTCCCCTTCCGAACAATGCTCTCCCCCCTGATCCACTGTTATAAAAACGATACAGAGCTACCAATCTCTCATCCAATCCTCTCCAGAGGTAGAACGACGAATAACCTGCAGTCCACACTCTTTGGTGTAAGCTGAAAATCCACGACGTCTACCAGAGCTCTCTCCTCGTAGGTACAACAGTCGGAAGTTATAATGGCAGAGGCTACCTTAAACACACCAATGAAAATCTCCAACAGCAAGAAGAGAAAGAACGAGCAATCGCAATTCTCTAAAGTGAAAAAGGTCATGCTGATGACACAGCAGAATTCAGAAGGGGCGGTAGAACTTAGTCAACCCTGTACTGGTATCTCCAAAACAAGCAGTGGTGTAGGAAACAAACCTTTCAGAAAAAATTATCATTTAGGGGGCAAGAAATATGCAATTTTTCATTGGGAAAGGGATGTTATAGAACATATCCAAATTAAAGAGTGGGATGGTAAAGTAGTGTTAAAAGAAGGGGTTAAACTAAATAGATCTAGATTTGTAATAATTCTTCACAATGTCGAAATTATAAACCATACCCTTGAAAAAATTTTGAAAGGGGAAGATGGATTGAACTCCAGGATTCACATTGGAGGGTCATATTACCTATCTGTGAATAGCCCGTATATAACTGTAGCAGTACGAATGTGGAGAAAGGGGGGAATGGGGAATATTTTCCCACAAAGTCTGGCATAACAATAAGCCGTGAGGAATGGAATGAATTTGTTAAAATATTGAATAAAATGTATTCAGAGAGAATGGAAATTTTTACACATGATGAATGCTGCGAATCAGACAAATCACCCATGGGAGAGGTCGATTTCGACATACCTCTTTAGAATTTTTTTTATCAATTTAAACATAATTTTAAACCCAAAGGACAATATTAATGTATTCTAAATGTATGCAAGGACTCTGTAAAAAATTTTGTATATAAAAAAAATTCTTCAACATAACATTGGACTAGGCTAGAATGTATATGTAGTACTAGTTAATAATCCGAAATCAACCAACGCGTCTGAACTTGTAAAGGAATCCTAGGCTGATCTAGGGTTCTGGAAAACACGAGTTGAGGCATATCTTTGCTTAGTTCTTTGTCTCTTGGGGTTATAAAAACCCCAGTCCTCAGTGATCTGTCATTGATTTTCTAACAAGTTTGGGTTAAGATCTTTGCAAACAGCAACTGGCTTATCAGCTTCATTCTAACATCGGGTGATTTATATCTGGTGAATATTACCTCATTTTTTTTAGATTAAGGCTACGGTTAATAACCATAATAAGAATGGATCTAGTTCAGATGGACATGAACATTTTCTTGGGTAATAGGTATGATGTATATTACCCACTGCACATACATCTTCCATGGTGACCTTCATGCATCTGATTCAACTGATAGAGGTGAAGAACTACAAGCAAGCCATCGGTATAGTTTTTCATACACGGTAGTATATTTATGTTCACGAGAGGAGGAAAAAAAGGTATATAGTTTTGATATCTAACTTCAGTAATTGGCAAAAGGGGTAAGGTTGCTAATTAGCACCTCAAGGTTATAATAGCAGTTGGGTTATTTCAAAGAGCTATAGTAGGTATTTTGTCCTATATGTGTGAACTAAATATAGAGAGTTCTTAAATTAAATTTGTTTATTTTTTTAAAAAAGAAATTGCTGAGGCATTCCAGAATGTCCTTGAGCCATTGTTTCCCATTGTTTCAAATCAATTCCCGATCACTTCCGGGTATTGGGACTACAAGGCACCCTCTTGTTCACTACTCATACCTATTGGTAAGTATAGAACCCTATGTGTAGGGAGATCATACAAAATTCACATCAAAACATGCCCAAGAAATCTTAAATAAATGCAATCATATTATAAGCACCTGACCTTTTCAAACTCCCCATAATGCACTGAACCCAAAGCTATGTGGTATTTTGAAATCAAGCTATAAGTCAGGATAAAATTTGTTCAAACGGAATCCTGCCCAGAGATTATGTCTGGTCATGAACTTTCAGTCATAGGAACGATTTAGTAATCTACAAAAAAAAAAAAAAAAAATTGAATATATAACAAGTTAGAACCAAAATTTCCATTGAAGAAATCATGCTGATTATGTCCCCTTCCGAACAATGCTCTCCCCCCACTCTAAAGTGAAAAAGGTCATGCTGATGACACAGCAGAATTCAGAAGGGGCGGTAGAACTTAGTCAACCCTGTACTGGTATCTCCAAAACAAGCAGTGGTGTAGGAAACAAACCTTTCAGAAAAAATTATCATTTAGGGGGCAAGAAATATGCAATTTTTCATTGGGAAAGGGATGTTATAGAACATATCCAAATTAAAGAGTGGGATGGTAAAGTAGTGTTAAAAGAAGGGGTTAAACTAAATAGATCTAGATTTGTAATAATTCTTCACAATGTCGAAATTATAAACCATACCCTTGAAAAAATTTTGAAAGGGGAAGATGGATTGAACTCCAGGATTCACATTGGAGGGTCATATTACCTATCTGTGAATAGCCCGTATATAACTGTAGCAGTACGAATGTGGAGAAAGGGGGGAATGGGGAATATTTTCCCACAAAGTCTGGCATAACAATAAGCCGTGAGGAATGGAATGAATTTGTTAAAATATTGAATAAAATGTATTCAGAGAGAATGGAAATTTTTACACATGATGAATGCTGCGAATCAGACAAATCACCCATGGGAGAGGTCGATTTCGACATACCTCTTTAGAATTTTTTTTATCAATTTAAACATAATTTTAAACCCAAAGGACAATATTAATGTATTCTAAATGTATGCAAGGACTCTGTAAAAAATTTTGTATATAAAAAAAATTCTTCAACATAACATTGGACTAGGCTAGAATGTATATGTAGTACTAGTTAATAATCCGAAATCAACCAACGCGTCTGAACTTGTAAAGGAATCCTAGGCTGATCTAGGGTTCTGGAAAACACGAGTTGAGGCATATCTTTGCTTAGTTCTTTGTCTCTTGGGGTTATAAAAACCCCAGTCCTCAGTGATCTGTCATTGATTTTCTAACAAGTTTGGGTTAAGATCTTTGCAAACAGCAACTGGCTTATCAGCTTCATTCTAACATCGGGTGATTTATATCTGGTGAATATTACCTCATTTTTTTTAGATTAAGGCTACGGTTAATAACCATAATAAGAATGGATCTAGTTCAGATGGACATGAACATTTTCTTGGGTAATAGGTATGATGTATATTACCCACTGCACATACATCTTCCATGGTGACCTTCATGCATCTGATTCAACTGATAGAGGTGAAGAACTACAAGCAAGCCTTTAACTGCATCACACTATTGAACGAGGTCTTGCCCGAGTTCATTATGTAAGTAGAAACTTCCTCATATAATGGATCTATGTGATACGTTAATTTTTTTTCTCTCTCGCATATGTAATGTATCAGTATTTACGAATGTAGCAGGGTAAACTACAGAAGACTATGATTTAACCTAATAACACAAATGTATGTTTTGTATGTGGTTGGCGAATTGACTTCTTTGGTATTTACCATTGGTTATATCACACTCTGTAATGGTAGAAAAAAAGGGATCAAGTGTTGACCAATCGTCAAATCGCAAACTAGGTCGTCATGTGACATAATAAACAGTTGTAGTATATAAGGCGTTTTGGGAAAAAGAGGGATCAAGTGTCGACCAGTTGTCAAATCGCAAACTAGGTCGTCACGTGACATAACAAACAGTTGTAGTATATAAGGCGTTTTGGGAAAAAGAGGGATCAAGTGTTGACCAATTATCAATTGGCAAACCAAGCTGTCACGTGACATCGTATCATTAGGAAGTATATAAGGACTCAGTCCACAGAAAGGTCAAATAAATCTCAACAGGTACTCATGTCTTAACCCCCTCCCTCAAAAATGATGCACACAGCGAGCTTAAAAACAAAGTATAACTGGATTCCTGTAATCAGCTAAGTCTCAAGTAACATATTGTAAAACTGACAATATCTCCAAACCTCACCCTCAAGAATCAGTAACTGAAGGTACATACAATCAACGTCCCTATTGATCATCTATTTTCAGAAACAAATATACAGACTTCGCCAAATACTTTGTCGAGGAATTTGAGAAGGCAGTCTGCTGCATATGTAAAGACCACCTACAGAGGGAACAGCTTATACTATCTAATCCATGCGCTCACTACTTCTGTGCATCATGCGCTTGCCAGTTAGTCAAGAATTGGAATGAGGAGGGTAGACAAAGACCCAAGTACCCCATTTGCAGATCAGTTTTGAGGGATCACCTATTTGCCAAACCAGGACTGTTTAGTGCTACCAGACTGCACCAGTGCTCACTTTTTGACTGGGTTCCCACTTCCACATATATACACGCCAATTTCAACCAATCAATGATAGATGCTCTCACATCAAGAAACTTCATCAAGGCGTTCTATTATTCCTTTCTAATGAGCACATCTCCTTCAGATGTAGAGAAGGTGCTGGCACCAACATGGCCTCAGTAGTATGAGGACAGGAAAAATAACCTAACCTGTACAACCTGTGCTCTACCAATCAGTTTCGCTCAAGCCTTTGCTACAAAATGTGGTCACTTCTATTGTACCATATGCGCAGCTTACTCAACTTCCAAACCGAGAGGTTCTCCTCTTCTATGCCCTATCTGTGAGGAGGAGATTGAGGATGAGACAACGGAATTCATTTTCCTGAGACCGATCAAACTTCCCCCAGGAGGTGATTGGATAGAGGTGCCTCAACCTCTCAACTGAATAAAACCTTGGAACACTAATTCTGAGATGTAAGTTATAATTTGAAGTTATTGGCAAGATATTGTTTTAATGTCAGGTTAAATTCACTGAAAGATTTAAATATATCAGTCCTTTATTTCTTTTATTACAGTAGTAGGCAGTATATTAATTTTTATACATATGTCAGTGAGCAGTGTAGAGTACTTATAATAAACTGTGAATATAACTCTGAGTGATTATTCTAACTGTACAAATCAGTCTTCCGGTAATATACTGTACAAATCAGTCTTCTGATAATATGAGTGCTAAATCACCTTTTAACTAAACATAACTGCATAATTTGCACATTTTGATAATAAATCTTTTGTCTGGTGATAAAAAAGTATGTTATAAAACATCACACAGATATGAATACTGTAACGAGCTGATTGAGAATGTGTATGTACACCACCTGTATGTAATGATATGACATGCTTACCTTTACGTCCGAAAATTGACAAATGTTATATTTATTAAAAGAAATATTATCTGTGGGTTTTATAATTAACCCTCTGGAGGTGGAATTATCTAGACTTATATGTCTTGTATGTAAGCAGGTGCATATATATCAGCAGTATATTTCTGTTATTACAGGAGCTTTGTAAAAATTACTCTTTATAATAGAAAAAATCTTTGTACATCACAGGAATTTTGTACTCTAGTAGTGCATAATATTGTAACTATTAATGTCATAACGTGTTTAACAATCCATGTATATATATATCTCATATACACTAATATAGATTGCCAAAGGCAAATCTTATGTACACATAAATTTCTTTGTGTGAACCACTCAGTAGAAATCTGTTATATGTTGAACTACTTGCATATTGAGTTTGTATATTATACGAACATGATTTAAATATGCTACAGTATACAATCAATGAATTACATTGTGATAACTTTCAGTTTACTAACACATATTTAAACCAGTGTAAAAATTTTAACTATAATTTATACAGTTTACATGTTTTTGTAATAAATCCTTCCTGATCTAGTTGTGAAAAAGGGTCTCTCTCTGTGTTCATTAGTACCAGTTGAGGATGCAGATCTAACAGAATGTATATCTTCCTCAGAGTTAACCTCCACATCCCAATTATGATTAGTTTGTCCCCTAATTGATATACTCGAGCTTGATCCACTGGTCTAATCAGACCTAATCGAATTTAAGTGCTCCTCTGAACTGTTATGATCTGGTGTGACCTGAGTAGACTGATGTGTCATTGAGATAATTGACCCTGCCTCACTGTTCTGATCAGACCTAATCGAATTTAAGTGTTCTTCTGAACTGTTATGATCTGGTGTGACCTGAGTAGACTGGTGTCTCATTGAGATATTTGATCCTGCCTCACTGTTATGATCAGATCTACTCGAATTTAGGTGTTCCTCTGAGCTGTAATGATCTGGTGTGACCTGGATAGACTGACCTCTCATTGAGATAATTGACCTTGTCTCACTGGTATGATCAGATCTAGTTGAATTCAGGTGTTCCTCTGAGCTATACTCTACTACACTAACTTGGGTGAACTGATCTCTAAACAATATCTTTGGGATTGTTTCAATGGAATCAGTCTCAGATGTATGCAGCTCACTGTCTTCCTCAACACTTAATGGAAGAAATTCCTCATTTGTAGATCTCAATATTGGGAGGTAACTGGAACTAGATGAGGGTAATGAACTTTCTGAAGGAATTGATTCTGATTCCTCTCCCTGATTCGATATAATTCTAGCTATGAACTCTGCCTCCTCATGAAATCTACTGTCCCAACTACTCCGACTCTCAGAATCTGCACTGAAAATCCGTGACAAAATATTATTTGTCATTAAATTGTTTAGCGGATTGTCTACAACAATGACTTGTCAGAAATTTGTCATGTGTGTGGTTTATTTGGTGTTTAAATTTGGAAGTAGGAAATGGTTGGATGTGAGTATGGTGTAAAAATGTATTTTTATTTTTGTAATATGGAAGTTCTGTCGTTGTTTGCATTATTTATGTGCAATCTAATGTCAGTAGATATTAGTTAACTAATATTATGAGTAAATAGTGGTAATATGGACAACATTTTGCTGTAAACTGTTTATGTACTCTATTATCACCCACATGAGGCCTGAAAAAGTAGTCAAATATTTGTCACTCACACAATAATTTTGGCCTCTTTGACAATTCTGATTAGTTTGTCCTATATTTGTCACTACAGTTGTACTGAACTTATTTGTCATTAAGTTGTCAAATATTTAATTTGGTGTGCTATTTTATAAATTATTTGCTTTACAATTGGTAGTAAGTACTGGCAAGCAATCAGTGAATGTCAACATTGTGGTTATTATTAGGCAGGTTGCATGTAACCAACCCGCCTATTAAATATGCCTTATTGGAGTTCCATTCATGGAAAATGTATATGGATAAACAAATCTACGTAGTGGTGGTGGCCCAGTTCACACCCGGGTACCAATTCAAGCCCACCCCTAAATTTATCCAAAACAATCACAGTTAAACAATAAATAACAAATGTATATGATCAATTTGATGATTATCTATGATGTGGTAAACATCTTCTCTTTGAAAAATTATTACTCTTCAAGAAAATTGAGGGTGGGCGTGAATTGGTACCCGGGCGTGAACTGGTCCACCACCACTAGATCCAAACTTGGAAGTGATTTAAATATGATAAAAATGCAACAATGTACATATTTTCGTGCATAGCACACATCATACTTAATTTTTATAAAAAAATATGCATATGGATGTACAAGATTGTGATTTTTCAGTGTGAAAATGTATTCTACATTATTGTTTTCAGTTGTCTAAGATGGGTGAAAATAGGGATTTTTGAAACTGCATGCATCTATTTTTGTATCCCCGGACGAAAGTTGGGGATACTTAGGATTCAGTACGGTCACGCCGCCGCCGCCGCCGCAGAGATTTCCTTCTGGACGCGATAAATTAAAAAATATTTTAGTTAGAACTTTCAAATTTGGTATGTGGGTATATATGGGCAATGCCACGAACGCTATTGTTTTGTGACCTTGACCTTCAATCTCAAGGTGACTGGTGGCCACTTAAAGGTTAGATTTTGGCCATTTTTTCACATGTTGGCCCAGTTCTCATATATAGAAAGTTAGATCATCCTATGGCTGGTATATATAATACATATATATATGTCCTCTGTAACCATACAGAAATTTGACCTTGAAGCTCTTCATTGAAGGTCATCCACTGACCGCCAAAGTACCTGACCGAGGGTCATTTTTGGCCTTTTTGGAGATATTTTCACACTTAACGCTGACTATATTGCATGGAAACTATTGAAAATGGCTTTGGAGGTTGAGTACATGATGGACTTCTACCATCCAGGCTTACTGGTTACAGATCTTCATTTAAGGTCATCCACTGACCACCAAAGTACCTGACCAAGGGTCATTTTTGGCATATTTGGAGATATTTTCACACTTAATGCTGACTACATTGCATGGAAACTATTGAAAATGACTTTGGAGGTTGAGTACGTGATGGAGTACCAGCATCCAGGCTTACCGGTTACAGATCTTCATTGAAGGTCATCCACTGACCGCCAAAGTACTGATCGAGGGTCATTTTTGGCCCTCTATTTGTTTGTTGTGAACAAGATAACTCAAAAACTGACAGACGGATTTTGATAAAATTTTCAGGATATGTCCAAAATGGTAAAAGGAAGATATGATTAAATTTTGGGAGTGACCCGGGTCACTGTCTGGATCTCCTGGATCCATGAAATTTAATTTTTAAAGACAGATAACTCAAAAACCACTGCCTCTGTGGTTGGAGCTTTGAACTCGGCTCATGACAACATGTGGGGTGTACTAATGGCTGTCTTAATATGACCCTGAATGTTAATATGGGCTTAAAAATAATTTCAACTTTGACCATGGTGTGTAATGTGACTTTCATATTTCATTTACCTGTCACAAACGTATTTATATGAATATGAAAAATTGCAAACAAAGTTTATAATATGTACTGTTGTTGATATTGGCTGCCATATGTGTGAGTCTAACTTTGTAGAGTTTCTGCAGTTTTAGTTTTATATTATGTGTACATCCACTTATCTAATATATCTCACAAAAGCTTTTTTTATTGTGCAATATAGTTTTACCTTATCCTCACAAATGATTATTGGTTTTGTGGAGGCCAAAAACAATAACCAACAAGAATATTTTAAAAAATCTATTCTTGTTCGAGAGGTGACCCTCCTTGTGTGCAAATGTGTCTGCATGTGCGAAGCTCATTGTTTTTGTGTTGAGAGAACTTCATTCAATTTTTGGTTATTGAGGAGGCAACATGTCTTTTTTGTACACTTCACAGATGGCAAAATCTCCATTGAAGATTTCTAAATAAGCACCAAGATGTGGTTACCCCATTTATAACTGGGATACAGAAATGATTTCCTTGCCATGATAATGGTAAAGGACAGGATACATGTGTTACTTCAAAAAAAGAAGAATGCTTCAATTGCTTGCAGTTCACCGCTGACCATAAACGCAGAAATGAGAATTTTACACTATAGAACTTTTTAAAGTAAAATGCTTACCTTTTCCTCACAAGGATAAACCCACACAGTCTCCCAGCACAAGTTTGTTTTCACAGGGAACCAAAAATTAAATGACATTCTCTCAACAAAGCTCTGTCAACAGTGATCTTTACACACATGCGCAGACAGGATATCAACTCTGGAACAAGACTAATTTTTTAAATATTCTTGCTGGTCGTCCTGTTTTGCCTCCAGAAAACTAATAAGCATTTGTGATAAGCATTACTGATCATTCTGCACTATTCCTTTTGTACTAAATTGTGCTTTCATTTACATTCTTAAGGAATGCCAATGAGAAGAAACCATTTGTCACATGCACCCATTTTTACCGTACTGCCCTTAAGGCCTGTCGGGGTATTGTTTTCAGCCATAGTGTCCGGATGGGCGGGCGGGCAGCAGGAAGAAGTTTTTCTGGCCTGTATCTTAGAAACCGTAAGGTGTAGGAAGTTGATAATTGGTAGGGACATTGGTTAGGGGTGTAGGTATGTAACGTTAGGGTGTGACCTTGATTTGACCTTGCCATAGTGACCTTGACCTATAAAATCTTGTCAGGGATGTAGTGTTTATAACATTATTCCATAATGTCCTCAGTTGTAACAAATCTATACTGGTACATTTTAGACCTGTGTTTGTATTTACTGAATCATCACATGTACTATTTAACATAATGCTGAATATTAATGTAATGACATCAGAGACTGTGAACAAAAGAAAGATCAGTCTCTGTATTGCAACCAAGCTGATAACATCTAATAAGAGTAAAGAGTTATGAATTAAAGCCTTTTTCACTTGTGATTACTTCAAAACACCACATTTGGCGACGAGGATTATAATTAAACCTTAATATCATAAAATTGTTTGTGTGGATAAATTGTGACATTTTCATCAAAGTATATTTTAAAGCAGAAAAAACAGTGTTTTGGATAAAGTGCTTGGAACTAAGGAAAAAAAAAATGGCTACCACAATCCCAGCAAACTGCACATTTGCTCATTTTGATTGTCAGAACACTGAAGGGATAAGTGTCAGATGGAATAAGTATCTAGCAAGATACAAGAATATGATGAAAGGATTTAACATTACAAATCCAGATCAACTCTTGGCACTGATGCTTCATTTTGGAGGTGAGGACCTGTATGATATATTTGAATCTCTTCCAGAAGAGAAAAAAGCAAGAATCCCAGCAACTGAGGAAAACCCCGGTCAGGATGTCTTCGTACGAGGCTGTGCTGCTCTCACAGACTACTTCACTCCAAAACAGAACACAGAGTATCAAAGATATGAATTTCGCAGATGCCTACAACTGCCTTCAGAGTCGTTAGATAAATTTGTAAGTAGACTCAAAGCTCTAGCAGCAACCTGTAGCTTCACAGAGGTAGACACTGAAGTAAAATCACAAGTAATATCTGGTTGCATTTCTCAGAGGCTCAGACGAAAAGGCTTAAGTGAAGTTACATGGGACCTGTCCAAACTCATAGAGGTAGGCAAAGTGTATGAGCTGTCAGACAACACTGCTCTAGACATTGAACGTACCACTGAGAAAGTCAATGAACTGAAAGTTGAAGCAGTTCACACTAAGGCACAACCAGGACACCGTAGTAGCTGTCCCTGTTGCAAATCATCTCACCCTAGGGGCAAGTGTCCAGCATATGGGAGGGAATGTAATAACTGTGGCCTTAGAAATCATTTTGCAAGTACAAAGAAATGCCCTGCTATGGGTAAAAAGTGTCAGTCATGTGGAAAACCAAACCACTTTGCAAGAAAATGTAAGTCAAAAGTGCCTCCTCCCCAAGTGAAATCGAAGAAACCTGTGAGGAAACAGATACAAATGCTTGAGGAACAAAGTGAAATACCAATGGTCTCGCATAATGAAGTTGTGCAAAACACAAGTGATAATGACTTTACATGGTCAGTTTCACAAAACCAGATGGATAAAGATAGGCCGGTATTTCCAGTAAAAGTGAATGGTGTCAAAGTTGAATTCTTGGCTGATTCAGGGGCAAGTGTCAATATTCTGTCACTGAAAGACTACAACAGATTAGAATCAAAACCAAGCTTGGAGTACCACAACAAGTATGTATATGCTTATGGTAGTGATGTGCCATTGGATATCAGAGGTAAATTCATGGCTAAGCTGGCATCAGATAATGCCACGTGTTCAAGCCCAGTTATAGTGTCAGGTGAATCTGATAAATCCCTACTCAGTTGGGATACATCTCGCAAGCTACGGTTGATAGATACAGTAAGGAAAGTTGATGATGCACTTTCACCACAGATTTTGAAACTGAAGACAGAATATAAAGACATTTTCACTGGTCTTGGCAAGTTGAAGGGTGTAAAAGTAAAGTTACATGTTGACAAAAATGTTGAACCAGTTGTTCAAAACTCCCGGAGAACCCCTTTTCACGTGAGAAAGGACATAGAAAAGCAACTCAAACTTGATGAAGATAGAGGAGTCATAGAAAAACCAGGTGGTCCAACTCCATGGGTTTCCCCAATTGTAGTAGTACCCAAGAAAACTCCAGGTCAAATACGCATTTGTGTTGACATGAGAGCCGCAAACAGGGCTATCAAGAGAACAAACCATAGTACACCAACCCTCACAGAGATCATTCATGAATTAAATGGTGCAAAGATTTTCAGCAAGATTGACCTTAATCAAGGCTACAATCAGTTGGAGCTTGATGAGGAATCTCGTGAGATAACAACATTCACATCCCATGCAGGTCTCAGGAGATACACACGACTTTTCTTTGGAATCAACAGTACTGCTGAGATATTCCAGGAGGAAATTAGGAAAGCTCTGTGTGGACTGAAAGGTGTTTTGAATGTAAGTGATGACATTCTGTGCTTCGGAAAGGACACAAACGATCACTTAGCGAATCTAAAAGAACTATTCCAGAGAATCAGGGAAAGAGGTTTAACTCTTGCTGCTGAAAAATGCAAGTTTGAACAAAGTGAAATTCAATTCCTTGGTCACACCTTTTCAGAAAATGGCCTGTCTCCTAGTAAGGACAAGATAGAAGCTCTTTTAAACATGCCAGCTCCTAGAAACCAGTCAGATGTAAGAAGTCTCCTAGGCATGGCAAACTTCTGTGGGCAAAGATTCATTAAGAATTATGCAACAGTTACCCACAACTTGAGGTTACTGACGAAGAAAGAAAGTTCCTGGGGATGGACAGAGAAACACGAGAGTTCACTGGATCAACTCAAAAAGTGCCTCACAAGTGCTCCAGCTCTAGCTTATTATAATCCAAAGCTAGAAACAGAAGTGTATGTTGATGCTAGCCCAGTGGGGATATCTGCCATACTGATGCAGAAAGAGGCCAACTCAGAAAAACGATTCAACGTCCACTTTGCTAGTCGTGCGTTGACAACAACAGAACAACGATACTCACAAATTGAAAGGGAAGGACTTGCTGTAGTATGGGCTTGTGAACATCTTCACATTTATCTATATGGAACAGATTTCAAGATATTCACTGATCACAGACCCCTACTATCATTATTCACAAGATGGCAATCCAAACCAAGTGCTAGATTGCAAGGATGGTCTCTAAGGTTGCAACCCTACAAGTTTGAACTGTGTTTTAAACCAGGCAAGAATAATCCTGCTGATTACCTCTCGAGACATGTTAGTGACTCTGTCAAGCATTCATCACGTGAACAAAGGCTTGCAGAAAGTATAATCAACTATGTTTCAAGCACATCAGCACCAAAACCTGTGCCAATTGAAGTAATTCGGCAGCACACAACCCAAGATGTAACACTACAAGCAGTCATGAAAGCACTTCACTCTGGTAATTGGCACCAATACAGAAATGAAGTCAATATTGACCAGCAGATATTTGACCGATGTCACTTGTTAAGACAAGAACTGTCTGCAAGTCCGGATTATGATCTGCTTTTGAGAGACACTCGTATTGTAATTCCAAGCTCATTGCAACAAGATGTTGTTGACCTTGCACACGTGGGTCACCAAGGTATTGTGAAAACGAAAGCCCTCTTGAGAGAAAAAATTTGGTTCTATAACATTGACAGCCTTGTAGAAGATGCTGTGAAAAATTGTCTCACATGTCAAATTGCCACACCAACATTCAGTCAGGAACCGCTAAGAATGTCTCCATTGCCAAGAGCTCCTTGGACTGAACTTAGTATGGATTTTGGCCAAATTTCTCCAAACCAGTTCCTCTTTGTGGTCATTGATGAGTACAGTAGATTCCCATTTGTTGAAATAGTCAACTCTACTTCTGCACATGCTGTCATACCTAAGCTGGATAGCATTCTCACTCTTAGAGGAATACCAGAGGTAATAAAATCGGACAACGGTCCACCGTTTAATGGAGAAAACTTTCATCAGTATGCAATGTCAATGGGTTTCAAGCATAGGAAAATAACCCCCTTATGGCCAAAAGCAAATTCTGAGGTCGAACGCTTCATGAGAACCGTCAAGAAAGTAGTGAAAGCTGGAATTGCTCAAAATCTCAACTGGAGACAGGAACTCCGAAACTTTCTTCTAGCATATCGTGCCACACCACACAGCACAACAAAAGTGGCCCCAGCTACCCTTCTGTTTGGCACACCAATCAGATCAAAACTCCCAGAAATAGGTAGCTACCACAATGATGATGAACTAAGAGTACAGGACACTTTTGCCAAAATTAAGATGAAAAATTATCATGATCGGAAGTCAAATGTTCAAGCCGCAACCCTTAAGGCTGGTGACAATGCCCTGATAAAGAAAACAGGAATGGGACGTCTTACTGCTTTTGACAAAGATCCTGTGAAAATTGTTAAAACCAAAGGCTCCATGATCACAGCTCAACAAGGTAACCGCCAGGTTACTAGAAACAGCTCCTACTTCAAGAAAACTAACTTTAAACCATTATTACAAAGTGATCCAGATGACCAGGATACAGTTAGTGAAAGTGGTTGTGAGTTGGTTTCAGATAGTGCTGAAGGAAATAATGCCAGCAGTTCAATGAACATATCTACACCTAGAAAGACTAACAATGACTTGCCCAGTGCAGGATCTACACAACTACCCATTAGAAAGTCAACAAGAGTGTCCAAAAGACCAACCAGACTTATTGAGACAATGTAATTTATATAAAGAAGTTTAAATCAGTTACAGTATGAAAGAACAGTTCAATTGCATATTCTGGAAAGTATTACTGATTTTATCTCATAGACACAATGATGAAGATTTTTCTTATCCAAATCTGATAAAATGTCTATGTTGCCTTGTATATATTTGCTTTCTTTCATGTATTATTTGGGACTCTTAGTGTTATACTTCAGTGTGGTTTATTTAGTAAAACCTTTTTTTTCACTTTATTCTGTATAAACAAATAACATGGGTAAAGTCATGGAAATCTCATTTGTAAATGAAATTTATTTCATGGTAACATTTAAGTCATGTTTTTTTTAAATGCTTCAAATTCAAACATGTTGAATGGTTGATTAAAAAAAAAAAGGCTATTAAAAATGGAAAGTACACAGCAGTTTGTAACTAGATTTTCATTTACATGGAAAAAAAACTGGTGTAGTGTAAATCCAGTAAAAAAAAAAGGAGGAAAGAATGTGGAACAATTATGGCAATTAAACTTGTTGTAACAGCAATGATGGTAAATTAAACAAGTTATAGAGGTACCTCCATTTGGCAGTGTAATAACTCTTGACACAGAGAAAAGAGGGACAATGCCTCAGGCCAGAGGAAACCACATAATGATTATTTTACTTGTGACTAGGTCAAACTGCAAATGTTTAGTTCACATGTCAGTAATATATCACTCCAATGCAGTTGTCTGTGACTGGAAGAACTATGTAGCATTACAAAACTAAATCCTCTAAAATTGTTCTGATTTATTATTACTCTGTGTGTGACTCATATGCTCTCACTGAATAACCTTTGTACTTCACAAAGAGCTAATTTAAATATGCATATTCAAATCTAAGTTGGGGAGAGATGTAGTGTTTATAACATTATTCCATAATGTCCTCAGTTGTAACAAATCTATACTGGTACATTTTAGACCTGTGTTTGTATTTACTGAATCATCACATGTACTATTTAACATAATGCTGAATATTAATGTAATGACATCAGAGACTGTGAACAAAAGAAAGATCAGTCTCTGTATTGCAACCAAGCTGATAACATCTAATAAGAGTAAAGAGTTATGAATTAAAGCCTTTTTCACTTGTGATTACTTCAAAACACCACAAGGGATATATCTCGGAAAGCGTAAGGTGTAGGAAGTTGATACGTGGAAGGGACATTGCATTCAGAGTATTTTGTTAAAATATGTTTTTCATGTACTTTTGCATCAGCTATAACATAGTCAAATTGCAGACCTGTAGCTCATGGCATAGCTGAACAATAGCTACTGTAAGATTCTCACTGTTGAGTAAATCAGTTGTAACTTGAAAAGTATTCCATTCAGAGTATTTGCTTTAAATATTTTGTTCACCTATAACACAGTAAAGTTGCAGATTTGTAACTCATTACATAGCTGAGCAATAGCTACTTTGAGGTTTTCTCTGTTGGGTAAATCAGTTGTAACTTGAAAAGTATTGCCTTTAGAGAATTCTTTTTAAATATGTTATTCATGTACTTTTGAATTAGCTATAACATTGTAAAATTGGAGATGTAAAGCTCATGGCATAGCTGTGTAATAGCTATTCTCAGGTGTTCACTGTTGAGTAAATCAGTTGTAACTCGACATATGTTGTGTTAATAAAGTATTTTCAAAAATATGTTGTTCACCTACTTTTGTTTCAGCTATAACATTGTCAAGTTGCAGACCTGTAGCTTATTGCTTAGCTGAGCAATAGCTACTTTGAGGATTTCTCTGTCGAGTAAATCAGTTGTAACATGACAATTATAGCATTTAGAGAATTTTGACAAAAAATACACAGTCTTTGAGTCACGGTACAGTGGTGCCCCTGGTGAATGACTTAGGAACTAACTGTGAAGTAGTCCACTGACCCTTAAATATGTTATTCATCTACTTTTGAATTAGCTATAACATTGTAAAACTGGAGATGTGTAGCTCATGGCATAGCTGTGTAATAGCTTTTCTGAGGTTCTCACTAGTGAATATATCAGTTGTAACTTGAAAAATATTGCATTTAGAGTATTTTGTTTCTTTATGTTGTTCACCTACTAGTGAGTGGAATCACCTCAATCTTCATGGTCGTTTATTCGTCCATTTTTCCAACCGATGATCGACCCATAATCGACTTTTTTACACCACTGTTGGCAAATATATCATGAAACACATTTCAGGATGAAGTGTGTGTTAATCTGGTAAGAAGAACGGTGTTTCCGACAATTAGCATCCACCAAAAGCACCCATTTCCGGTAAAAATGGCGGTAGTTATAAACAAACACAAAATTTGTGACAAATCTCTCGATTTATTAAAGGAAAGTTTAGAAAACTGCCTAAAGTATAAAAAATACGTGAATATTGAGACACATAAAGAAGGGTAAGATTTAATCGATTTCTAGAAGTTGTCAGTAACCAAACGTGATTGCACCATGACACCGACAATTAATCGAACGTTGGTCTAATCGTCCACCCACTATCACCTACTTTTGAGTTAGCTATTACATAGTGAAATTGCGGACATGTATGTCATGGCCTAGCTGAGCAATAGCTACTTTCAGGTTCTCAATGTTGAGTAAGTCAGTTGTAACTTGAAAACTATTCCATTTAGAGTATTTTCTTTAAATATGTACGTTGTTCACCTACTTTTGTGTCAGTTATAACGTAGTAAAGTTGCAGACCTGTAGCTCATTCCATAGCTGAGCAAAAGCTACTTTGAGGTTTGCTCTGTTGATTTAATAGTAAATTTGCAGACCTGTATGTCATTGCATAGCTGAACAAGAACTACTTTGAGATTTTCTCTGTTTATTAAATCAGATATAACTTGAAAACTATTGTATTTCGAATATTTTGTTTGAATAAGTTATTAACCTACTTTTGGGTCAGCTATAATTTTAAAATAGTAAAATTGCGGACCAGTAGCTCCTTGCATAGCTGAGTAATAGCTACTTTCAGGTTGTCATTGTTGAGTAAATCAGTTATAACTTGAAACTCTGAAACTCTAAATACACAGTCAGCTGACACAGAGCCCGTTCAGGGACAATGCTTGCTTGTTCATTCTAGTGACTGACTTTAAATATATTTTGTTTAGAACAGACTTCCAAAATATATTTATTTTAGTTAAGCGTTATTCACAGGTTGGTAATATAAAATATCTGTAAAATCCTCATAAGCCTAATAAGCCTTATTGGAGTTACGAGTGTGCATGTGCTGCTTATATGTTTACAATCAAAATGTAGAAAAAAGACAGTTGCAAATAAGATAAATCACTAATTCACCAGTTAGATTATAAAAATATATTTTATTATTTTATTTCAGCAAATTACTCTGGCATTATAGTTTGAAAAACGTGAAATAAAATGTCCATGTTTCTTATGTTTTTTCTCCAGCTTCATAATGTTTAGTTTACTGAATTGTCTTGTTTTAATACTTAATCTTTACATGCAGTTTCTTTCTCTTAGATGTTATTTTCTCTACTTAAACATTATTTGGAGTATTGGACACTGACACTGCTCTGAAAGTAACCCATTGTGTGTACTGTTTCACTACTTCTATATCTCCTGGTGTTGAAAACTATTTTCTCAGGCTGTGGGGTACGGGCACCTCTGATGCTATTTGTATCCACCGGTTAGCATCTGGTGGATAATATGGATTTCACTTTGTTACACCTATGACAATGCTGCCGCAGTGTGTAGAGAGATTTCACTGTTACTGCTCTAATGAAAAAATATTATAGCTGGCCTTCTCAAATTTGCAGGATATATTAATAACCATAAAATGTAGCCTGGGAATATTTTTGGCCTCTCTTTGAAAAACAAGATGGCCGCCAGGGACGTTTATTTGACTTAAAGCAAGGACTTTTGTTGGCCCTCTAGAGCAAAGGGTGTTATAGGTAGAGATCTCAAATTCCCAGGATATGTTCATCATTACAAAATCTTGACTGGGAATATTTTTGACCTCATTTTGAACAACAAGATGGCCGCCACAGGCGTTTCTTTGTCAGTCATGAAAAGTGATTATAACTCACTTATTATTGGTCCTAGAGGTTTGGGATGGTAAACCAACACATAGGAAATCTTGGGCAGGGAATCTTTTGGTGTGGTCAGATTTGACCTTGGACCCCTCCTTCAAGGTCAAATGAGGAAAGCCAAACTTAAAAGTGCATATAACTCACTTATTATTAGTCCTAGAGGTTTGGGATGGTAAACCAACTGTAGGAGATCATGGGCTGGGAATCTGTTGTTGTGGTTGGATTTGACCTTGGACCCCTCCTTCAAGGTCAAATGAGGATAACTAAACTTAAAAGTGCTTATAACTCGCTTATTATTGGTGCTAGAGGTTTGGAATGGTAAACCAACCTCTAGGAAATCATGGGCTGGGAATCTTTTGGTGTGGTCAGAATCTATTGGTATGGTCAGAATTGACCTTGGACCCTGCCTTCAAGATCAAATGAGGATAGCCAAATTTAAAAATTGCTTATAACTCGCTTATTATTGGTCCTAGAGGTTTGGGATGGTAAACCAACCTATAGGAAATCATGGGCTGGGAATCTTTTGGTGTTTTCAGATTTGACCTTGGACCCTTCCTTCAAGGTCAAACGATGATGGCCAAACTTAAAAGTGCTAATAATTCACTTATTATTGGTCCTACAGGTTTGGGATGGTAAACCAACCTATAGGAAATCATGGGCTGGGAAACTTCTGGTGTGGTCGGATTTCACCTTGGACCCTTCCTTCAAGGTTGAATGGATAGCCAAACTTAAAAGTGCTTATAACTCACTTAATATTGGTCCTAGAGGTTTGGGATGGTAAACCAGCCTGTAGGAAATCATGGGCTGGGAATCTTTTGGTGTGGTCAGATTTAACCGTGGACCCCTCCTTCAAGGTCAAATGAGGATAGCCAAACATAAAAGTGCTTAGAACTCGCTTATTATTAGTCCTAGAGGTTTGGAATGGTAAACCAACCTGTAGGAAATCATGGGCTGGGATTCTTTTGATGTGGTCAGATTTGACCTTGGACCCCTCCTTCAAGGTCAAACAAGAATAGTCAAACATAAAATTGCTTATAACTCGCTTATTATTGGTGCTAGAGGTTTGCAATGTGACATCAACCCATAGGAAATCATGGACTAGGAATCTGTTGATGTGATCAGATTTAACCTTTGTCCCCTCTTTCAATGTCAAATGATTATAGCTAAAATTAACAGTGCTTATATCTCACTTATTCGTGTCCCTAAAGGTTGGCAATGTCACACTAACCTATGGGAAATCATGGGCTAAGAATCTTAAGATATGGTCAGACTTCACCTTGGGCTCCTCGTTCAAGGTTAAGCGATGTTTGAATGGTTTTGGTGAGTTTTCTTCCTGGTGGATACAATTTGCATCAGTTCTCCGATGCGATAGGTCTAATTTTAGTTTTCATCTCACGAAAATAACTTCCAGGTTTAGATCTATGTAGTTTGTTTATTCACATATATTTTCCATGAATGGAACTCCAATAAGGGCTTATCGGATATTCTTTACCAGAATAAGATATTTTGAAATATAGTTTTAAGGCTTCTAGGTGAGTGAAAATGAGGGATTTCTAAAGCTTAGCACTTGTTGTCTCCACCATATGCATCCAGTTGATGCTTTGGCTTAGCATTCACTAGGCCGTAGCCACTCATAAAAAGATTTCTGATGTTAACATTCTGTGAGAGACTACACCAGCTAGATTCACCAAATTTATAAGTTATCTTTATTGGGAGGTAAGCTTCTCTGGGATTGAAATTGGCCTCACTGAAAAACAAGATGGCCGCCCCGGGTGTTTCTGTTTAAATAATTAACTTTTTATACTGGTTGGTTCCCATAAGTAGAAGGTTGAATCTCTTCATAGGTGATATGTATAACAGATATATGTGCCCTGTACAAGCTTGCAGACATTTGGCCTTGAATCTCTATTCAAGGTCTTCCACGGAGTGCCAAAATACCCCATATATCAGACTTTAAAGTGCCTATACCTCCCTTATTATTAATAATCCTAAAGGTTTGGCATGTGAAAACAACTTATGGGAAATCATGGGGTGGGAGTCTTCTGATGTGGTTAGATGTGACCTTGGGCCCCTCCTTCAAGGTCAAACAAGGATAGCAGAACTTAAAAGTGCTTATAATTTAGAATTTTTTTAAAATTTTGGTCATCTTCGAAAAACTTGTTAGTTGACCTTTCTCTGGTGGATACATCTTGCATCTAGTCAGTCTGATATCTAATGTGATGGTATATTGTAACAAAAATTAAGAACTACAAAGCTTCAATTAGAATTAGAACCTCAGACTAATAATGCCCATCAATGATTCCATTCTTATCACTGCTCTAACCACAAGACACTGACTTTTGTACTCTGTGGTATGTTCACTGTATTGGTCACTTTGGTTCACCAAAGTGTGAGATGGTCAGTGTGGGTTATAAGTCTGGGGAAATCAGTTTTGTATAATAAAAGAGTGTGGGGTCAGTACTAGTCAGTGTAGAGTAGTCAATGTAGGATGGTCAGTGTGCACTTTGCTAAAATGAACAGCTCCAATTGTGTGTTGCATTCACTTGAGTTTGTTCAATATATTTTAAGGCATCTAATGATGGTTGAAGAAGAGCAGAGTGAAGTTGTCTCTTCAACAGCTCAAATCCACAGGTGGAACAGTGCTGAAACATTGTCCTTTGAAGAGGAATGTAACACAGGTGAAATTGATAGTGAATTAGAAGACTTTCTGAAACAAAATAGATGTTCTATCTGTTGGGTCTGTCTCAGATTTTTTCATCTTACTTGCATGACAACCAACATAACAGTTGAAGACTTAAGGGACTACATAGAAGAAGACTTCTGTTGCACAAACTGTTTGCAACATTAGACAGGTAATGTCTTCCTGCAATGTGTAGCCAATGTTTTCTTGTGCATACTGTGCTTTTGAAACAAGGTAAATTGTGTCCACTTGAGGTGTTTCAGAACATTTAAAAGTGTACGTTGCCTCCAAAGACATTATAATCATAAACATGTGAGCAGCAACAGGACAAAAATAAAGTGTTCAACATAAATAATATAACTGAAAATCAGGATTTCTCTGGTTCTTTAAATGATACTCGTATAACTGAACCTGATGAAAATATAAATGTTGACATCACTGAAACTTTGGCAAAATTGCTTTTAAAATCTACTAATGTTTCCAAAATTTCAAACCAGGTTGTGTTTACTTTATGTGAAACTTTAGTTCTGTGAGTGCTTCATCTCATTGTGAAAGTATTAACAACATAAGAAAAGCCTTAACTGAAAGTAATATCCAGATTGACAGTCACCCATCATTAAAGACAGCATTGCAAAAAAAATTCACCATTAAAATTAGCATGGTAAGAACTTGGTTCAGTAAAAAAGCTTAATAGATATGTGAGTAACAATTTACCTTCAGTGAAACCAGTGGAGATCATTTTGGGAAGAAATGAAGTTTTTAAGAAGGAAACTTTACAGTATATCCCAGTGCTTGAAACCATTATTTTTTGCTAGGGTTTGATGACATATCAGGATGTGTAAGAAATGGACACAAGTCTGATGACCATGTACTCAGAGACATTTGTGATGGTTCTTTGTTCCAGACAACCCTTTGTTTGCAAATGATACCACAGCCCTGCAAATAATATTTTATTTAGATGAAGAGAATTTTGTCAATCTAACAAAGTTAAGGAACATAAGATATATGCATTTTATATGCAATTAGGAAACCTGCCTCCTTCATTGAGGTCAAGTCAAGATTCCATACAGTTGGTCCTTCTTCGTAAGAGCAAATATGTTAAAAATATGGCTTTTCAGCTATATTGGAACCTTTTGTTTCAGATGTGAAGAAATTAGAAACTGAAGGTATTACATGTATGACTAATGATGGGGCAATAAATTTTAAAGGGTCATTAGTGTGTTGTGTAGGAGACAATTTAGCTGCACATGCAGTGGGTGGATTTGTCGAAAGTTTTACCAGTGGAAAATGTTGTAGGTTTTGCATGATTAATAAAAGTGATTTTTCAGATATTTTCATTGCTACACCCAGAACAACAGATGCACATGATGTTCATTGTTCACTTGTTAAGCAAAACGCAGACCTTACAAGAGTGTATGGTGTAAAAGGCACTTCTTGTCTAAATGAACTCACATTTTACCATGTAGTTAATGGACTACCACCAGATATCACGCATGATATATTTGAAGGAATATGGAAATATGTTTTAGGTAGTGTTTTAAGTTACTGTTTTCAAGAAGGATATTTTAGTCTACAGCATTTAAATGAGTGCATTGCAAATTTTAGCTATCAGGGATCTGACAAAGTCAATAAACCCAATACATTGTCCAAATGCAATGACATTCAACAGACTGCTTCACAAACATGGTGTCTTTTGAGATTGTTTCCATTAATGGTAGGTCAACTAGTTCCTTCTGGTGATGCTAAGTGGGAAGTTTTGATGAAATTATTGGATGTCATTGAATTTGCATCAATGCAGAATATACAGATTGGTCAAGTTAGTTTTTTCAATGAAATTATTGAAGAATTTAGTGAGCAATATAGATCACAGTTTGCAGATCAAACTGTTAAGCCCAAGTTACACTTTTTGCATCACTATGCAGAGCTTACTATGAAATATGGACCACTTGTTCATTGCTGGTCCATAAGGTTTGAGGGTAAACACAACTGGTTTAAACAGGTGTTTAAATCTTCCAAATGTTGCAAAAACATTCCTAAAACTCTGGCTATACGCCATCAGAGTATGCTTGCGTCATTTGTGGCAGAAAAGACATTCTTTAAAAGACTGTGGTATGAAGCTCATGGGGGGTAAGCTTTTACCTATTAGTAACTTTTGTGAGTCTATTCAAGATATGATCAGACAGCACTTTGGGGATGTTGATGAATTGTTTGAAGCAAGGTCATTTATGCTGAATAGTTCATTGTACAGCAAAGGTTGTTGTATTCCTTCTGGTGATGATGGTGACCTGATCACATTCAATGCGATAAAACATTGTTTCATTGTCAATGATGAACCATATTGCCTTGTGCAATCATTAAAAACAGTCAATTACATGAGAAACCTTCATGCATACAAAGTTATCACAGGAGACAGTTTTAGTATGTTGAAACTAACTACAGATATGGGTACATGGAATTCTACTGCCTTGGGATTGTATCATTTAGTCAGTGATGTGGAGCATAAATATGTTTCATTGAAGTACAAGCTTCTTGTGCACTGAGATAAATAGTTTGGGTAGGTTGTATCTGTATTTCTATTTCACAGAAAATTAGGTAGGGGGACTTCTTTTTACAAAAAATGAGGAAATTTTCTGCAAATTTGTCTGTTTTGATACTTTATCTTTGTACATCTTTACTGGCTTTACATAACTCATGCTGTAGTTTTTGCTGGTGTCGGATGCTATTTGCACAGACGGTTACATACAGACATCTGTAATGATAATTGCCGTGTTCCGTTGGTACTTATTTCTCTAAACCACGCCCACCTACGCAGTAGCTACAATAATCTTTGCAACAAGTACCACTGGAATGAAATAAGTAAGTACTGGGTATATAAAATGGCGCCAAATGAACCTATTGGTAGTTCTGTTCTTCCGGTGTAAACAAATGCACATGGTTGGTGAAGATAGGTGAATTTTGTCTCCATCTTCATAACTAAAATGATTATCTCTGAAAATACTCTATGGATTTTTACCAAATAGAAAGCACTGGAAAATGTAATAAATTCCCTTTGAAGTGGTAGAAATATTTTTTATTTTTGTAAAGTTTCATTTACGCTCATTTTTGTGTTGTTTGTAACATGTAAATGTAAATACTTCTCATACAAATTTGGCGAGATATAACAATTAGTTCAATACTTATTTTACTCATGGCAAGGTACCACCGGAACACAAAACAATAAGTATTGCAAGATTTTGATAAGATCAATAAGTATTTTATCGACCACCGGAACGTGCCTATTTTCTTTGTCACATTTATTTATGTATTGTTTTATGTCCTCATTTCCAATTAGCTTATAGGTTATATTTTGACGGGTAGTTGGAAGGGCAGAGGAAACCAGAACATACAGTTAGCCAAGTTCTGTACTATCAACTGCCAACCAACGGCAAGCAACTACAGGCTTTCCCATATGAAGATAGGCTGGAATTCAAACTGATCTTAGAAATGTGAGGTGTGTGTTTTACCCCTGCACCAGCATATTCCCTTCTTTATTTCAGTACCTCCCCTGCTTTATTCTGGATATGGAACATGCCAAAATAAGTCAAACAATTACTAATAATTCTGTATTCACAAAATCTTTGTATGTTAACTGTAGTTCAAACCAATGTTTTTCAATATAAGTACATGTATTTAACCAAATATGTTTCTGGTTAAAATAATGTTGAAAATCCTGGACTGACAAAGTTCATTTCATCTAAATAAAAAAGTATGAAAATAAAAATATATAAAATAGAAAAGAAAATAATTTTGTAGGGCTGTAATATCTATATTGTTTTGTTTTTCCCAGAAATATGAAGTTTCATGTGACATACCAGAAGAGCAAACGTTTAATGGAAGTTCAAGACCCAGATATGACAACATTTCATGATGCCCTTGTCAGTGCTTTTCCATCTGTTGATGTTGATGCAGCTATTTTACAATGGTATTTCACTGAAATTGATGATTGGGTCGATATTGAACCACCAATTTTCAATGAATGGAGCCGCAGTTGTGACAGGGACATCACGAAAATAAGGGTTTGTTAACCAAGTATTAAATACCCTTGAAAAGGATACTTATTTGTTTTAGGTTGAGCTTCTCCTCAGCAGCAGTACTATCATTTTCTTTGAATATCTCCTTTATTAGTGGGTGCTTTCTAGCTATTTTTGGCTATTATATACCTTAGGTTTCAGAATATTTTTTCACCTCCTTGTATTTGATCTTTGATAGTTGTCAAGGTGACATAATCAAAATAAGTTTTCCAGAGTACACCTGCTTGTCATTGCTGCTGAGCAAAGACTATTTACTGTAGGATGGTGTTATTTAAATATATGTCAATACTCTTAATATCTAAAGCTGATTAGATTTTGGAAGCAATGGATCGAAATTGAGTGATACATGAGCATTTTATTTTTACCCAGTTTTAAACAGAAAGCTTAAATATATTACCACCTTACCAACTGAATAGTGCAGATAGTCAACAAAGTTAAAAAACCCCACTCAGATTAAACAAACCCCAGCCCTTGTGGGTAAAATTGTGGTGATAAAATTGTGTTTTGTGTTTTTATTACCCCACAGCCCATAAGAGCTGCCAGGGTATTGTTTTCACCCATGGTTTCCGGATGGGCGGGCGGGCGGTGGGAAAAAGTTTGTACGGACTGTATCTCAGAAACCGTAAGGTGCAGGAAGTTGATACTTGGTAGGGACATTGGTTAGGATGTGCAGGTGTGCAACGTCATGGTTTGACCTTGATTTGACCTTTGACCTTGCCGTAGTGACCTTGAGTTTGAAAATCTTGTCTGGGCCATATCTCGGAAACCCCAAGGTGTAGGAAGTTGATACTTGGTAGGGATATTGGTTAGGGGCTGTAGGTGTGCAATGTCATGGTGTGACCTTGATTTGACCTTTGACCTGCCGTGGTGACCTTATACTTACTGTCTGTTATGAGATGTACAAATTCTAAGTCTGTACCTTGTGTAAGGAAGGCGACAAAAATCAATCCCACTGATGCCAGGGGAAGGTAATGTGGGGGATAGGTTTTGTACACACACAAGGAAGGGAGTGAAGCACAAAATGAACCTCTTCAGCAAAGTATTAGGCATCATCATAGGCAAAACTAAAAACGAAATGTTCCTTGGACTTGTGATGGAATGACAGACAGAATAAAGTTATATACAGATACTTCCTATTCTATTATCATACATGTGCTTACTTTTTTCAGATACTGGAAAATACTGAGATCACCAATGTGACAGTTATGAAACATGGTGCTGGTACATCTGCAACTTTAAAAGCATCATCTAGCACAGCCATCACAAATTGTACAGATGAAGCATCATTCACAAGTACAATTAAGTATGCACACTAATTTTGTTTTTGTTTATGGGCAGACATGTGGTACAATAATGTATATAAGTTTACCTTAAGAACATGTCAGTGGATATACTAGTTTAATTGGTATTTGACATTCATAATTTAATTAGTGAACTCTGTAATTGTATCCGGTGGATACTATGGACTTGACTTCGTTACGCCTACGCGGCTGCTTCAGTGTGTAGAGAGATTCACCGTTACCGCTCTAATGAAACAAATATTATAGCTAGCCTTCTCAAATTTGCAGGATATATATTGGTCAAACGAGGATAGCCAAACTGAAAAGTGCTAATAACTCTCTTATTATTGGTCCAAGATTTTTGTGATGGTAAACCAACCCATAGGAAATCATGGGCTGGGAATCTTCTGGTGTGGTCGGATTTGACCTTGGACCCCTCCTTCAAGGTCAAACGAAGATAGCCAAAATTCAAAGTGCTTATAACTTGCTTATTGTTTGTCCTAGAGGTTTAGGATGGTAAACCAAATTAAAGGAAATCATGGGTTGGGAATCTTTTGGTGTGGTCGGATTTGACCTTGGACCCCTCCTTCAAGGTCAAACGAGGATAGTCAAACTCAAAAGTGCTTATAGCTCGCTTATTATTGGTTCTAGAGGTTTGCAATGTCCAATCAACATATAGGATATCATGGACTAAGTCTCTTTTGATGTGATCAGATTTGACCTTTGGCCCCTCTTTCAAGGTCAAATGATTATAGCCAAAATTAACAGTGTTTCTAGCTTGATTATTTGTGTTCCTAGAGGTTTGCAGTGTCGCACCAACCTATTGGAAATCATGGGCTAAGAATCTTTTGATATGGTCAGATTTCACCTTGGGGTTCTCCTTCAAGGTTAAGCGATGTTTAAATGGTTTTGGTGAGTTTTCTTTCTGGTAGATACAATTTGCATCGGTTCTCCAATAACTGAAGACAGTTATTTCAATTCTAACATGGCAACATTTTTAAACATTATAAAATATTATGAAACACATTTTAATTGCCCAAAAAAGAAAACCGATGATTTCATCCATTCCAGGCAGTTATTGTCAGGTCAGCAATGATGAGCAATAATTTAAACTGTAGATGTTTAGGCAGAATATACCCATGGAATATTTCTTTCTAATCTTATTGTTTACTATTTTAGTCATGTTTCATGTTCACAGGGTTTGCGATTACGCCGTCCGAGCATGTTAAACACGCGGTATTTCAGATTTGGACACAAATTTTGGTTGTCAGTGCGTCCATCGGGACGCGATTTTTATGAAGAAAATATTTCTGCTTTGGAAGAGAATTTCGGTTGGGAGGAAGCATATATATATATATGCAAACAATATATATAACACTGAAGATAAGCCTTAGGTTTTAAAATTAAATGGTTTCAAGCGATTTCTTGGCAAGTTGTTTATGTCCATTGAAAAGTGAGATTTCATGCATCACAAGATCCTTCCAAAACAGCCAGTGAGTGCTGGTGTTGTACACTAGCAAATCTACTAAAAACATTATTTTTCAAAAATAAAGCCTGATCTCTGCACGAAAACAGTCGAAACAACAAGCCAGAATGGTGAATTTCGTGGGAGACAAACTATTACACTAAATCTCAGAAACTCTTGAAAGTTGCCCTGAAAATAAAAGGTGTAACATTTGAAAATATTTACAGGAGATGTAACAAAAAAACTATGTCTCTGGAAATACCCAATGAATTTTTGTCAAACAAAAAGCAAGAAAAACTACAAATTGTTGTCTTTCAAACAGTATCAATGCCATATTTATAGCGTAAATAAAATAATCGTACAAAATAAATTTCATTCTAATTGAATTAAAATTAAGTTTGTTGAGTATGGTTCAGCTTTTTAAAATATTTTTAAAATTTATTTATGGACAGATGCATATTATCAGAATAAAGGAAATTGGATAGTGCTTCTATTTATTTAAATGTATGCCAAATATGGGAGAAAAATCATTACTTGCACCCAATTTTCACACAGTGGTACCCCTTTTTTGATGTGCCATAAGGTAGTGCTGGGACGAGTTGACTGAAACTCGAGTTGTAACTCGATGGGCGATAATTAGGGTCACATTGATCTGCACAAATGAAACTCGAGTTTTTGAAAATGTTAATATTTTCACCATCTAAGGCTGACACTAGACCAGCACAACAGATATAAATTTTCAAAAGTGTATTGCATTTTTATTTTTTTCTGGCTTTAATCAATGACGGTTAAAGCCATTTCCGGGTCAAAATTTCGGCTAATGTACGGTTATACAAAATATTTACCATATTAATGGCTAACAAACAAAATACTTTATCCCAAAAATTACTTGAGTTTAACTAGAGTTCTACTCGCTTCTAACAGGGAAATGCTTGATCTGCCGTTTTAGCTGGTGATCCCACCACAACCATAAGGTACAAGGAACCAGATGTTTCATAACCCTAAGGCAAACACTGGACTCAGAAAAAAAACTAATTGGGACTCCATTTTTCGGGAGAGATGTAGTCTGTTTGACTCCATATTTTAGAGGTACTTCGCGAACCCTGTGTTCACATGTAGAAGAGTTTACACTAAGCAAAAGTATATTCATTATGGCTGAACTAGATTTTTTTTAGGCTGTGTTATATTTGTTTATTTCTACTTTTGAATGGAAAATTTTCTACAGATCTACCAGCAAAACTGTGACTGATTGGCCATCTTTTCCAAAATATTGTATCAGCAAAGATGTGATTCAGTCTTTAGACAGAAAACTCCCACTTACCAGAACTCAAGCTATGAAAGTCTGTGACGCATTCTATATGGATGCTGTTAAAAACAAACAGTAGTAAGTACCTAAAATTTTCTACACCAACTTTTCTTTGTAATTGCCAATGCAAAGAGGTTGTTTATTCAGGGTATGTTGATAGTTCTTGGCGAAATTTGGTAAAAAAATAAAAGATATGCTCAAAATGGGGCAGGGACAAAATGTAATTTATAGGGAGCTGGGTCCAGTCTTTTTAAGGACTCTTTACAATTGGTAGATAGGCTGAGTTTGGACTTAGAGCTGATAAAAGTATAAATTATGTCAAAATTTATTTAGTTGGATTCAGACCATGGTGTAAAACTCCTCTAATGATCAAGTTAGTTCTGTATATAGGAAGGGTGCTGCCTTGGCAGATATCTGCACTATCCAAATGCTGTTTACCACACAGCCCTTTAGGGCTGTCAGGGTATTGTTTTCACCCATGATGTCCTTATGGACGGTCGGGCGACAGGAAAAAGGTTGTATCTCTGAAACCGTAAGGTGTAGCAAGTTGATACTTGGTAGGGACATTGGTTAGGGATTGTAGATATGCATCATCATGGTTTGACCTTGCTGTAGTGACCTTGACCTATAAAATGTTGTCTGGGCTATATCTCAGCAACCATAAGTTGTAGGATGTTGATACTTTGCAGGGACATTGGATAGGGGCGGTATGTGTGCAACATCATGGTGTGACCTTGATTTGACCTTTGACCTTGCTGCATTGACCTTGAGCTATAAAATGTTGTCTGGGATATATCTCGGAAACCATAAGGTGTAGGAAGTTGTTACTTGGTAGGGACATTGGTTAAGGGGTGTATGTGTGCAATGTTAAGGTGTACCTTGCTTTGACCTTGTCATAGTGACCCTGAGTTTTAAATTCTTGTCTGGCTCTTTTTTTGATTCCATAAGGTGTAGAAGGTTGCCACTTGGTAGGGACATTAGGGGGTGATATTTGAGACATCTTTCTCTTATGACCAAGATCTATGGATTTCTGCAACTGATTATTATAAGCACTTTTACTTAATTGTGCTATTCTCCAATTAATAAATTGTACAGCCTTATATGTTTAGTTTGTTGATTAATGCTGTCATCTTCCTATTGAATTGGCTTGTTTCAGTACTTTATCTTTACATACATTTTCTTTCTCTTAGATGTTATTTTCTCTGCTTAAACATTATTTGGAGCTTTTTATAACTGACACTGCTTTGAAAGCATCCAGATCTTTTACTGTTTTGCCACTTCTTTATCTTGTGGTGTTGAAAACTTTTTCTCCAGGCTTTGGGGTATGGGAATCTCTGATGCTATTTTCTTGTTCATCTAGGTTTGACTTATCTCCCCAAACTTTCTCTACTGTTTGTCTACTCTTTTTGAAGTCTGTTTTAATTTAAAATTGTGTTCTTGCTAATTTTGCATACACAAATGTAGTAAATAGTGTAGAAGACAGTAAATCTGAAACCTATCTGCTGACTGGCTGTCTTCCGTTTTCTGGAAATCGAGAAAACCAATTTCCTCTAATATTCATTATTTCAGCATAATTTTACCAAAATGTTAAACTACAAAAATAAATTTGCAGTATTTTCTTAGGTTGTATCAATATATTAGACATTTTATCTCAAAGTCTTCGAAAGTCACATCACAGTTTATATTTGAAAATAAGTTATAGCTCATGTACACATTTGAAATTTATATTATGGCACATACTAAATAAAATACTTTGGTTTTTCATCATAACCAGTTTTAGAATTTGCATTCAACCACGACCTAAGTACTAATGCATACTATTCCCACAGGAAGATTCATCTGAGCACAGAGTTCCACACTTAATTGCCACTTAAATCATAATTATTTTGGTTTATAGGTTTGAAAAAATCACACATTGTCAAATTGATGTGATGAAAGAAATATTTCTCTTTTGTTACAGAATCAGATTGGTTCAGTCAACCAGGAAATAAAGAATATACAGATGTAAATATTTATTGCTGGATGCAATGGTTAACTCAGTTTGTAGTGTATTATGTAATAGGTACAGCCAGTACATGTCTACATATGCATATGTTTCAAATTGTTTTCTGACTCTTTCAGCTACAAGGTCCAGCCACTACGATAAGATGACTGATATATTGTTGGAGACTTTCCCACATATTGCAGGGCATAACAGTATCGATGATGCAAAGGTAAATCCTAATATTTAGCCCAGTAACATCTTAAAATTCTGAATTTTTATGATAGTTGAATTAAACATTGCTCCCTCCAGTGGAACATTGTCTTTTTCTGGTGTATGACTGGCCAAACATGATCTGATGCTTAAATTAGTGTGTTACATTTACTTATATCTTGTTTATGTATGTTCCAGAGCTTTGAAATCTTTACAGAGGTGTTAGGAAGTAAAAGTGTGCTAGTCTAATGAGCTGATAACATTCTACTGTTGACCTTCCTTAACTTGATCACATGATCCCTAATGACTTATGTCTTAATTATTTTCTCAGAGCTTTGAAATGCACAGGCAAGCTATAGGATAAGTGATATTTTGGGTTTAATACTGCTGTTAACATGGTCTGAGTCATATCACAATTGGTAGATTGATGGGGGAAGAATCAGTACACTTAGGTAGGTCCAGGTATCAGCACTCTAAGTTAAGAACCTTCACAAAATTTCTCACTTTAAATCACAGAATATAGAGAGCCTTTTTAAATCTAGCTGATTGAAGGTAACTGTATTTAGTGTTTTCGGATATCTAATGCTATTAGTCTGTGCTGTTCACATCTACATCGCAATCCACCATAAGCTTCTGTAAATGTACATGGCCTAGAAATGTGCTTTTAGTCTTCAAATACATCTTAGAGGTTGATGATGGTAAAATGTTCATAAAAGTTCAATGTATTTGTTAGTTGTGTTCTCCAGAGCCTCTACAAAGTGGCACCTCCTTTAAGGTAGCAAATAAATTATCTTTTCAGAAATTATGTGATTGCTTAGATATTTCACATATAAGTTGAACCTTCTTAATATGACTCTGTGTGAGTTCAAGTTGTCATTTCTGAGAGTTTCTTTTAGCATGAACATTTTGGTTATTTTACTTTGCATGTTTTGGGATAATTTTTTAAGGCTACTTTCTTGTTTACAACTAAGCTATGAAACAAATTACCTGATGTTTATCATGTCTTTAATGTTCTACCACATGATGGACCTCTATGAATTTCAGATCCTCTTTCATTATATTTCTTTTAGAATTTAAAGATTGCATTGAGACTGTCTAAATTTTCAGTGTATAGTTCCACAATTATTAAAGATATTGAAAACAGGAAAATAGTTTATCTGAGCTGTATCTCAGAAACTGTAAGGTGTAACAAGTTGATACTTGCAACATTATAGTGTGACCTTGATTTGACATTTGACCTTGACGTAGTGACCTTCAGTTTTGATAATTTTGTCTAGGCTATATGTCAGAAACTGTAAGGTTTAGGAAGTTGATACTTGGTAGGGACATTGGTTAGGGTTTGCAAGTGTGCAACATCATGGTCTGCCCTTGATTTGACCTTGCCATAGTGACCTTGACCTGTAAAATCTTGCACAGGCTATATCTCCGAAGCTGTAAGGTGTAGGAAATTGAAACTTGGTAGGGTCATTGGTTAGGGGTAATTGTTGTGCAACAGCATGGTGTGACTTTTATTTGACCTTGCTATAGTCACATAGAATCTATGTCCTATAGAATCTTGTCCGGGCTATATCTAAGAAACTATAAGGTGTAGAAGTTGATACTTGATAGGGGCATTGGTTACAGCTTTCTCTCAGGACAAATATAAACTGCTAAAACTGATTATCACATATACTTTTTACACAATCTTGCTATTTCCAATGACATATATTCTTCTTTTAATAATTTTTTCAGCAGCATAAATATTAGTTCACTGATTAATGCTGTCATCTTGCTATTACATTGTCTTGTTTTGATACGTATCATTATATAATATTTTGTTTATTTATCGGGCTTTTGAAAGGGAGAGTAAGCAGTATATATATTGATTTCTCAAGATTCTGCACTTTAAACTGCTAGGCATCAGTAAACAATGACTAACTTTGCCACAGCAGGTCTGGTCAAAGATTTGATCCCAAAACCAGTGAGCTCCCTATCAAAAATGAGTACAATAGAGTCTAAATGTATTTAAGTTTCCATTCCATATCTACTGTTTCAATTATCATGTTGCCATTGTTTCAACTTTTCTCACATATTTTATGGCATTTCAACAGATTCATTGGAAAGAAAAGCTGAAATATAAATTCCAAAATAGCAGACGAAGATATGACAAAGATCTAGATGTTTGCATTGCCAGAAAGAGAAGAAAACAAACCACTCCTGGAGAAGCAGTCTTATTGAATTCACCTGTGTCAATACAAGCTAATGAAGGGGGTGAACATGAACACTTTATGCAAGAAGAGGCGAGTAACATCAGTATTAAAACTGATCAGGCTGATAACACCAGTATACCTAGTGACTGTGATCAAAGTTTTCAAAGTCAGGCCAACCAACAAAGGGCTAAAATATTTACTGAAACAAGATGCTCTTCAGATGCTACTGCCGGAAGTTCTCAATTTGGACTGCAAAGATTTTTACCTCCACGCTCAGAATCTGAAACAGATGATACAATAAGAACCCACATTAAAACTATGAAAGCAGAATGCCGAAAAAGAGACCTAGATCAACAAAAAGTGAGCACACTTATGGATCTCACTTTTCCTGATAGGAGGAGTTTCATTGTGACAAGCAACCCAGATGTGTCAGAAGTTCTGCATGAATATCCAGCACTAAAAGATATAGAGCAGGTAATAATTTTAGCATAACCCATTATTAGCATTGAATAAGCTTTATGGACATATTTTTTTATTATAGTGATTTTCACAGACGTCAAACATGGTATAACTAATGTGCAACATCTGGTAACTCTCTTCAACATGTTTAAAATATACACAACAAAAATTAATTAAATTTCATAATTATAAATTTGGGATATATTTAGTATGATGAGATCTGAAACATGTGACAAAATGAATGAAGGGATACTTTTAAAACAATAGCATGTTAGAATATTTTGTTCAATACGAATTATAAAACTTTAAAAAAGAATATATGAATACCAGTTCAATGTGTGCAAAACACCTGTCCAGTATGTGATTTTCAGGCTGGTTTGGGGGGTTTAAGTGTATATTTGTCACCATGTAAGACTTTTACAGAAAAAAACACTGGATTTTATTATCAAAGATAATAATTTATGCTAACTTGACCAACAGTAACTTTACCGCATTGTAAATATTTTTTCAAATGGACAAGCAGCCATTTCTTGCAAAATTAGCAATTGTTATCAATTTTTAATTTGAGACTTTCATTGTTTTTTCTTTCAAAAGGTTATATATGCTAACATAATATGCACTAAAACCTCAAAAACAAAGCTATAAATTATGAAATGTTCAGGTTTTCAAGGCACTTTGATCACACATTGAACTGGTATTCTTACAAACATTTTAAAAATATCATAATTCAAACACAACAAAATATTTTAAATATGGTTGCTTGACTTGCCACACTTAAACATTTCCTTGCTTAGAATTGTAGAATTTAATTGATTTTTGTTATTTAAGTCTTAAACAAGTTTGTGAGAGTCGCTGAAAGTGTACATTTCTCGCTGTGCACTGACGATTGTGATTTTGATGGTTTAGAACCTGAATCTAAATTTATAAAAAGTTTCTCCTTACAGGGGTACTCAAGAGTATTAGGTTAGGAACTGGACCCAAATATTCATAAATATTTTGCAGCCATATTGGATTTTGGGAATTTTTCAATATCTTAGTAATGGTTAGAGATAGAGTGGTTGACTCAACATATGTACTCACCTTGGATTTTTGTAATCTTTGGAATTGCAGCTCAATTTTGATCTTCTGGAGTAACTCATGAGTATTGGGGCTCTTTGCATAATTTTAAACTCTTTCAGAACTATTTCATTCAATTGATGCATATTCAAAGGTGCTACACTGTCTGAGTCTGTGGTGTCATTCCTTATGTGATGAAACTTTAAAGTGGGCATCTGGAGATTAAGGAGGCTGTTCTATTATTTTGATCCAATCTAGTTTAAGATTTAAAGATTGGTTCCCAATATTTTCTGAATAGCTTTCCAGTTGACACATTAATTAAAAAAGTGTTCTGATAGGTTTATGATAGTTTTCTGATCAATCTGATTGGTTTACACACCTCAAAGATTGACTGAAGCTGGTTTTAGATACCTGTAAGCACAAAAAACATGACTTTGCAAATGATAAAATAACTTTAAGATGGGTTTCATATACGGATCTAAGAAGCATCAGGAGCAGTATGCATAAATTCAAACTGTTTGATATTTTTACCCCACAGCCCTTAAGGGCTGTTGGGGTATTGTTTTCACCCATGGTGTCCGGATGGGCGGGCGCGTAGTCAGGCAGGCGGGAGGCATGAAAAAGATTGCTCAGGCTGTATCTCAAAATCCGAAAGGTGTAGGATGTTGATACTTGGTAGGGACATTGGTTAGGGGTTGTTAGCATGCAACGTCGTGGTTTGACCCTGATTTGACCTTTGACATTGCCATAGTGACCTTGAGTTTGAAAATATTGTCTGGGCTGTATCTCGGCAGCTGTAAGGTATAGGAAGTTGATACTTGGTAGGGACATTAGTCAGGGGTTGTAGTGTGCAACATCATGTGACCTTGATTTGACCTTACTGTAGTGACCTTGACCTATAAAATCTTGTCTGGGCTATATCTCGGAAACCATAAGGTGAAGGAAGTTGATACTTGGTAGGAACACTGGCTGGGGGTTTTAGATGTTCAACATCATGGTGACCTTGATTTGACCTTTGACCTTGTTATAGTGACCTAGATCTATAAAATCTTGTCCGGGCTATATCTTAGAAACTGTACAGTGCAGGAAGTTGATACTTGGTAGGGACATTGGTTGGGGTTGTAGGTGTGCAACACCATGTTGTGACCTTGACCTGACCTTGGATCTGCCATAGTGACCTTGACCTTTAACACTTTTGTCCGGGAAATATCTCTTAAACTGTATGTGTAAGAAATTGATACTTGGTAGGAACATTGCTAAGAGGTTGTAGGTGTTCCTTGGGCTATTTCTTAATTCTGTAAGGTTAAAGGTTGGCACTTGTAGATGTGCATCGTGATTTGACCTTTAATTTTGGCCCTGTTTCTGTTAATGCAAAGACATATGGATTGCTACAACTGATTATTAAATGTACTTTTACATAATTGTGCTATTTACATTGACAGCTGTTCTCTAATTTATATTTTTTACAGCTTCATAGTTTTACTGATTAATGCTGTCATCTTAGTACAGAATTATCTTGTTTTAATACTTTATCTTTACACATATTTTCTTTCTCTTCGACATTATTTTCTACACTTAAACATAATTTGGACTTCTTTAACTGACACTGCTCTGAAAGTATTCTGATCTTTGTACTTTTTCACTACTGCTATATCCTGGTGTTGAATGCCATTTCCCAGGGGTTTAGCATATGGGCATCTATGATGCTATTACGTTCACCCCCTGGTGGGGTGGACATATTATTTTTTTTTTTCCCAGCGTCTGGTGTCTCCAGTCCAGTGTCACACATCGTTTCCGCCCATTTTAAGGAAAAGTATTAGAGCTATCTTTACCAAAAGGGTCAGTGTCTTGCTTGGGATTGTTTTCAGCTGTTGTAGCTCTTTTGCTTACTGCATAATACCTAAGTGCAGCTATTTTTGATATCTATTGGTTTTTAAGGGAAAAATGATCCAAGACATTTTGCTAAAATTGGGAATACAAGATTGTTATGTCTATAGCTCACTTGGTATTGTATATGGTACTGATAGCTCTGTAAGTAAGACAGCAATAGCCATTTAGGTACTTATTGGCTATTTTTAATACAACTTTTGAGTAATTTGCTAATATCTCTGGAACTATTATAGAGAGAGCGATTTTGAGCAACTTTTTGATCAAAAGGGTAATAGAAGATTATCCTGTGTAAAAATGAAAACTTAAATTTTTTTAACTTTTGGTGGCCATCTTGCATTTTAGGTGAAACTAAAAAATTGAAAATATCTGGGAAACCGGAATAAATAGAGCCATTTCGAGCAAATTTTTTCCCATAGGGCAGAAGAGTAGCCTAAGCAAAAGGGAAAAAATTCAATTTTCGCAACTTTTGGCGACCATCTTGGATTTCAATGGAAATTTTAAAAATGTAAATATCTCCTAAATTGTAAGTAATAGAGCAATTTTGAGCAAATTTTGGAACTGTGTGTATTAGAGAACGTAGATGTAGTGCCTCTGAAAAATGTGGAATTCCCTCAATTTTGGCCACCGTCTTGAATATTGGCGGAAATTGAAAATATTATGGCAGAGTGGTAAGTTCCCGGCATGACCTCAAGTTGGAAAGCTGGTAGTTGCTTGCCATTGTTCGGCAGTTTATAGTACAGAACCTTCACCAACTGTATGTACTGGGTTCCTCTGTCCTTCCAACTCCCCATCATGATATGAGCGACATAAAACCCCAAATAAATAAATCTATGGCTATCCTGTGTCTTTTCATATGTTGCAGCTACTCTTAACAGGGCGTCTTATTTCTAGTTTTAAACTACAACTGAAGTTCTCCTATTCAGATTCAATTGGGCTAATGTTATTTGGGGCAACTAAGTGTTCAAGTAATTGCGAGTGCATTCCAGTATATATCAAAACATAAAAAAAATATATTGGAAAACATTAAGTGACTTTTACAAATCTGCCCATAAGTATCAGCAATTGAAGTTCAGATAATCAAAATTGTGATGATTATTTTTGTGTTAGTAACATTAAAATGTATCCATAAAAAATATATGGTTGTCTAATCCCAAAACTCAGATTTTTTGCTGTTGCAATGTGTATCAATAGTTGCAGAAAGAGTTTCTGAGACTGAGGCCAAAGTCAAAGATCACTGGAATTGAAGAGCAACTGTTACATGGCCTCAATAAGTATGGAAGTTCGCTTATTGAATTAGCCACAAGAAAGACTCTGCCCCCCTTGCTACGAAGTCTATATCATTCAGTAAAAGTTCAGCCAGTAAAGGATAGAAAAATATGTAAGTGAATAAATTGGCTATTCCACTATGTGCTATGTCTAACATCTTGATTTGGTATTAAGACAATATATATTTCAACTGAATTTGTTTATACTTTCCACCATGTACATGATTTTGCCTGTGACTGATGAAGCATGCTGGTGGTGCCACCAACACCATGGTGTCATATGTTTACCTGTGCTTTGAGTCAGACTTTAATAATTTTGGTGATATATCTTTTGTGAATCACTCAATGTTCCCTTTTTAACAAGCATCTTTTCTTGCATAAATTACATACTAGTGCCTTTTAGAAGTCTCCCCTCCATAATTTTATGTTATTGCAAAGAAATAGCTAATGTGTTTTTTCAAAGTACACTCTCTCCATTAAAACCCCTAAACAGGTCTATTTTGATTTTTTATATCCATTTTCAACAAAATTTTCATTATTTTTGCAGTTATTTCACATTTTATTGTGGAGAAATTTGTTTATTTCAAACTTATTTAACTTCCAATTGGCTTGTGCTAACACACAAGCACCAAAATTTGTTTCATTCTTTTTGGTCAACACCCAGCTGTCTTTCATTGTCATACAAAGGCCCATCCCCAACTTTTGCAAATCTTTACTTGCATCACCCATGAGCACTACAGAGTGCAGATACATTATACACCAAAACCTTGTGAAAGCATTTCAAAACTTTAACAGTCATGTTCCACTGTGAGGGGACATGTGTATGTTTTGATAAGTTACCTCTTAACTCTGGGGTCTCAGGTTCAGATAATAATGTCAAATAATACCAACAATCTAATCTAATTTCATAAACCAGTTAAACCTTTTATTGTGGCAAAGGGCATGGTAATGTAGTGGTCAGCACAATCACCTCCCATGTCTGAGGTTGTGGGTTCAAATTTCAGTCCAGACTTTAAGTTAGAAAGTTATTTGCTTACAAGTGCCAGCTACTTGCCTCATTAGTGTGCACTTGTTTACACTTTTGTTAAACCTGCCCATCTGGATGCAACATGCATAATGTATTGAAGGTGATGTTAAGCCAGACTTATTTTTGTATGTTCAACATAACTGGAACCAAATTCTTATAATACTGGAAACAGCTGTAGTATATTTGAAAACATTGCTTAATATTATGCGTTATATGGACTTTGATTAAATGAAAGCTTATTGAATGTAATGTATTGGGCCAAACAGATAAACAAAGCATCTGTTTGTAGATGCTATTTATTTTGTTTAGATCTTGCTGCCAGTATGGCCCTTCTGTGCATCCCCTTTCTCATTGGTGAGAAAGTGGAATTTCTGGTGGAGAGTAATGATGAGGTATGATAATTTATCACATTATATTCTGTCAACGTATCTCTGTATATGTATGTTGCTTGTAGTAATGAACCTTTACATAGTAATTCTAACTCTCATTGAACTTTTATACTGCTTAATCTTTGTCACAAGACTTGCTTTAAGGCACATCAAAATAAGCAATTAATGAGGAACATAACAAGGGTCAAATGGCAGTCACCTCAGAAATAAACAAAGCTAAAGACCAAATTCATAACGCAGATTGGAGACAGCATCCATCTTTGTAAAGGCAGAGGAAGTCTCTTTATGAGAAAGATGAATGTACAATTGAGTAAGGCTGTGCCACAAAAAGTGATAACACATAAAAACATAAGAATTTATTGTATATTGGTGTTTTATATAGTATTTCTCATTCATAACAATAAGTATGTTTGTGATAGATTTCACTGTTTTAGTGCAAATACATCATTTCTGGGAAATCAACATTGTTTTTATCACAAGAAAGTAAGGTGCATACTAATCTACATGAATACTGGATTGCAAAACAAAATTGAATTTTGATACCATCACTTATTACTGGCATTACGAAATGTGCACAGTTAAAAGCTCACTGAAAAAAAATCATTGTAGATTTAGAAATAACCTAAGCTGGGGTTTATGCCCCCTTCATATCCTGTGAATGACACTATTCTTAAGTTTTGTTGGCAGTGCCAGAAGATATATGAACTAGTGTATTTCATTTGTGCACTTTAATAATTGGTTATTGTGCTTTTGGTTATTATTCAAATATGTTAAATAAGCTGTTGTATATTGACACAAGTTAAGATAGTTCATACATATATTTACTTGACAATAAGTATTCACAATATACTTATTTTATACCACAACTTAATTTCATATTTCCTTTGCTTTTCACGGTTGTAGAATCCACTAATGCACACTGTGTACATGTGTATTATTTTCAGTTTACATAGTGATTGCATGGTCTTTATAATTCTGTTTATTGAAGGTGATTATAAAAAGGATGTTAGGTATTAAAAGCCTTGTGAGGTGTTAATATTTGTTTTGGACTAATTAAAGTTTTTTTATTTGATTTTATTTGAAGTTTTTTCTCTTTTTTGTTTGATTTAATTGAAATAATTGTTTGCAGTTTCATTTTCTTTTCAAAAAATGACACCTTTTTGTCAAAGTAATTTCATGTTTCAATAAACATGTTTCAATAAAAACGGATGTTTTTGTTTGTATTTGTTCTTCAATTGATTTGTTTGTATCATTTACTGTTACTGAACTAATTATCGACATACATATATATTGACTGCTGTGTATCCAGAATGATGAAAGAAACAAATGTCACAACTGACAAATTTTGTCTGAAGAAAGCACAACTATTTCACTGTTATCCGACTAGATCTTGACAAATTTTAGTAACAGAAAACCAATTCTTTTGACTAAAACATGACTATTTTGTAATTGGATTTTGACTACATTTTGACTAACTATTAGTTTCTCAAGAATAGTGTCTAAAACAACAAATTAATGAAATGACAATTTTTTAATTGTTAAGTGTTTGTCAAGAGGTCATCAATAGTTGGTCACAAATTTGTTTGTCTGGACAAATGGAAGCAAAATATTTGGCAATTTATTAACAAGTTAAAATTTGTTGTTTTAGGCACCATGTAGACAAACTTTTTTTTGTCATAAATTTGTCAAAAAAATTTTCAGTGTGGAGTAACAGATTTATCTCTATCTGAGTCCTCTGAAAATGAACTGGAAGATGGTGTATCACTAGTGTATAAACAAAACGATCCTGATCCATTGATGTACGAATCATCTGATTCTAGTTCAATATACATGCAAAACTGTAGGATAATCCTCACTAAACTAATCCTCAGGAATAAAAACAAGTCATGTCTCCAGAACAAGATAACAATAAGCGTTGAAGAAATAGTAAATACCACACCAGGGAACACTATTAGTATATATACACTGTTGTCATGTAATCCATCTCTTGAAGGTGAATCAGCTGAATCAATCATTGAAAAAAGATATGTACAACATATATACACTGTTGTCATGTAATCCATCTCTTGAAGGTGAATCAGCTGAATCAATCAATGAAAAAAGATATGTACAACATATTAGGTTGTTATCAAAACTGTCAGAAAATGATACACATGCACTTGCACACACACATACACACACACACATAAAAATTATACATACTGGTGGGAAGCTTGTCAACCTGCCAGTCCTCGCCATTATCTCTGAATTATTGTCCTCAAATGCAAAATCCTCATAAATATGCTCAGCTGTACTACTGATATCTGAAGATTAAATGAGAGCAAATTTTACTGTAGGTAAAGGGGGACTTACCCATAACACAGCCGTGTATGGTGGGGTAATATTCAACATTACACTGGTCAATGGAGTAACTACACAATCGATCACAATTCCATATAATAATCTTCACAGATGGATAATTTTTAACTATTTTTTGACTGGTAAACTTAACTGTCCTATATAGCACTCAGAATAATGTATAATCGCTATATCTTCATCTCCACACATGTTTAAGAAGTCATTGAACTCCTCATTGCCACTAATCCCCGATATGACTCCAATCTCACTGTTTTTCGTGAATATACATTGGATATGATAGGCACTAACATAAACCTGATGCAATATCAACAAACCACTAATATCACTAATATTCCAATCATTGTGCAATCATAATTTTTGAATCGCAAAACAAAATATTACTATCATGAAAGCCACCAGACGTATGCTATGAGGTGTAAATATGAAGTGACGCAGAAAATTTGTAATGTGACGTCACATTCCATATCCTTAGAATCGCAAAGATTTATACAGAAAAAAAGTATGATTACCTAACTCCCAACTGAATTCTGATAAACTTTCCTCTTCATTAATCTCATTTTTTAACCCCGCCATTATTTGATTGTGGTCACAATGGTCTGTGCAACAGGTTTGAGTCATATAGTAGCTATAATTTTGCAAAAGAAATATACATTTGAGCTTAAAAAGACTTTGTGGAGAAAAGAAGTAACTCATTCTTATTAACAATAATATTCACATACTGATGTTTGAGCTTAAATGGATACATATTTTACCTCTCCTGCATCTCAATACCCTCAACATTGCTCTCATTGACAACACAGGTCATCTGAAGACTGCCTAAATCTCTCACAATGGGTCTCCTGGATGTTCTCCTTAGAACACCTCCCCTCTTCAATCGATGCCTCTTGGTTAACACCTTAACAGCAATCATTGTAATTCCAATGATTAGGAGACATGTAGGTATTGTAGCCAAAAATATTATATACTTAGGGGTCCTACACTGACATTGGGGGGCAACATCCACAGAAACATGGCTATTGATACTAGTTAAATCTGAATGATCCACATCACTCTTAGTCGAAAAAAGGATGTTGATATTTGATTGTTTATTTGGGGTTTTACGTCGCTTTCAACACTGTACAGGTCATATCACGACGGGTAGTTGGAAGGGCAGAGGAAACCAGTACATATAGTTTGCTAGGGTTCTGTACTGTAAACTGCCGACCAACGGCAAGCAACTACCAGCTTTCCCACTTACGGCCATGACGGGGATCGAACCCCGGCCGCAGAGGTGGGAGGCGAGAGTGTTGTTGATATTTGAAGATCCAATGTATTTATTTATTTGGGGTTTTACGTCGCTTTCAACACTGTATAGGTCATATCACGACGGGTAGTTGGAAGGGCAGAGGAAACCAGTACATAGAGTTCGCTAGGGTTATGTACTGTAAACTGCCGACCAACGGCAAGCAACTACCAGCTTTCCCACTTAAGGCCGTCACGGGGATCGAACCCCCGACCTCAGAGGTGGGAGGCAAGAGTGTTACCACTCTGCCACCGTGGCCCCAAGATCCAATGTAAGGTGAATCTCTATTATAGTTTGAGGAACCGAAGTCAGGGTAGACAGTGGTGGTGATTGAGGAAACAATATCAGGTGATTCAGAGCTGATGATTGTAGAATCAATATTATGGGATTCTGTCATGGTGTATGGGGTGGAGGGATCAATTTTGTCATTGGTAATGCTGTTGACTGGGCTGTATTGTAGACTGCTGAACAATTGGTGAGATGTGGTAGGTTGGATTGTTTCCTTGTGGTGATCTGTAAAAGCAATGTGAATATCTTGTTATCTCCATTGTAATTCTGACAATGTCTTACATGCTAACAAGTGATTTTTTTCTAGTTTAACATTTATCTCCAACCACGTGAAACGACATTCGATTTGATGATAGGTCGACACTTGATCCTGTTTTTTCCCGAGAGGGTTTATATACTACAGCATTGTAGTAAGTCACGTGATGACCTAATTTCAGATTTGATGATTGGTCGTCACTTGATCCCTCTTTTTCCCAAAGAAATTTTTAAAATTTTATCCATCTTATAAGGACGTTATATAATTAATCGTTCTTACGTGAGGTTTTATGGGGTATTCCTGTGCTCGACAAGCACATATTTGTTAGCACTATAACATCTGTGGGAATATCGTCTATCCATTCGCAGTTAAAATATTTCATATCTATCAGAGAGAGATAGATAAGGTTTGGTAAAGCTGTTATTATGCTTTCTATCTCTAGTATCTGTACCCTTTCTAAATATAACCTGCTAAAACCGGGTTTGTAGGTGAAGGAGGGTACAGCCACGTCTAAACAAAATATCATATCATCCCTACAGTTGCAGATCTTTTGTTGACAACTCGTAGATTTACAATTTGGAAATACATTTATGAAAACACACAAAAGTACAATAACTTGTCCTTTCAACATGTCCATCCTTGTCTACTGATTACCAGAACGACAGTGACTAGAATTTGGATCCAGAACATGATATGTAGATACATTATCTGGAAATAAATATAAATAGGACTGATTTATAGCGATGCTAATCTGTTTTTCTTTGAGAGAGTGTGTGTAATGAACACTCCATTTATCAAACAGAGTGGTGATAAAATGCAAGCAAGCGCAATGACCTCCTTACCATTTACATCGCCTTGTACAGCAATTATATCAGGACCTACAGCATCTGGAAAATCTACCTTCACATTTAGAATGCTACAAAATCTGAAACATATGTTCGACACACCAGTTAAGAAGATATATTGTTTTTATGGAGTCTGGCAGAGGTTATTTGAAATAAACCCGAATTTAAATGTGGAATACATCAGAGATATACCCAATGAACAGTTTCTGCAGGAACTCGACATTGACAACCATAACCTGGTTATCATAGATGATCTTCAAAGTTCAGCCTTAAATAACGGATTTATAGCAAATTTATTTAGTAGGGAAGCTCACCACAGAAATCCGAGTGTCTTTCTAATACTACAGAATTTATTTCATCAGGGAAAGTATTCCAGAGATATATCTTTAAATACTCATTACTTCATCTTATTCAAAAATCAAAGAGATATAAATCAAATTAAAATTCTAGGCAATCAACTAGGTATTGGAAATAAATTAGTGCAGGCTTATTCAGATGTGACTAGTGAACCTTTCTCTTATGTTTTGATAGATTTATCCCCCCAATCAAATACTTCTTACATGCTGAGAAGCAATATATTTCCTCATGAATATGCAATAGTATATAAGTAGAGGCTTGAGATTAGTTTCATTTATTAGAGGAAAGTACCTTGAGTGGTACTCATCTGATGCTGATGAAGTAATTTGGTATTTACTGACAGACTATGTCGAAAAATTTATTGAGGTCTAGACATTTCTTAAAGCTTTTACTTGAGAAGGACAAGAACCTCAATAAATATTTATTGATACACGCCTCAAAGAGACATCTTCAGTCATTAGCAGAGATATTTTATAACATTTTTCAACTACCTCTAACCAACAAAACTAAAAGAAAATATAATGAGAACATTGGTATTTTGAGGAAGTTCATTCAACATCCTGAGAAGAGGTTAAATATTGTCAAGAGGAACCATACTTTAATAGGTGAACTGGTAATACTTCTTCAACAGTACCTGAAAGAGATTTTACAATGAATAAGTTTGTGCTAATACCCAAGGACCTGTATGATAAATTTAAAGAGGTTCAAGACATTAAAGACACCAATCCACCTAACAGGAACCATAAAACTGAAAATAAAACCGAAAACAATCTATCGGATGAAAATTTTTATGATAATAATAACACTCGACAGATGGAGTCAGCAGTTAACTCAGAACATAGTTTGAATAGAGTGGTAGCTCCCCCACAAGGGCTTCCAGAGGAATATATAAACTCGTCTGAGTTGAAATCTCAATCCAAAAAATCTAATGTAACAGCTTCAGGAGGTGCGAATGGCAGAGACGGTGATCAGGTCGGATATGGAGCAACAGGAAAGGGAATCAGATGTAGACCAGAATGGATCATATTCTGGAACAAAAATATCAGATGAAGAGGATCAAATTCTGACTGATGCCTATTATAACCCAAGGAGTCCTGTCGCATTCAGTGGAATGTAGAAAATTTATAAATTTTTAAAGATGAGGCGTATAGAGTCCATCAAACCGAAGAAGCTTAAGATGTGGTTGAGCAGACAGGAGGCTTACACCTCTCATCATTCTGCTAGAAGGAGATTTCAAAGACCTCGTGTAATAGCATTCTCAGTAAACTACCAATGGGACAGTGACACTGCAAATATGACCAGCTACAGGGAGCATAATGATGGTTACAGTCATTTTGTTGTTTTCATAGATATATTTTCCAGATTCCTCTACACCAGCTCCTATGAAAACCCTTACAGGGAAGGAAATGGTATATGTAATGAATGATCTGTTCCAACATACCACAGATAAACCAAAGAATCTCAGGTCTGATCAAGGTAGTGAATACAAAAATAATCAAGTCAAAAAATTTTTAAAGGACAATAGAGTTAATCACATTTTCACATACTATGAAACCAAGGCTAATTATGCTGAAAGAGTTATAAAGACCATCAAATTAAAAATTAATAAATATTTCACCAGTAAGGAAACATTCCGAAGGATCGAAATTTTGCCAGATATTACATATAGCTTCAATCAGTCTTATCATAGGAGTGTCAAAATGACCCCTCAGGAGGCAAAGGAGAAAAATAACTACCAGGTGTGGAAAAACCAATATGCTTTAAATCTAAACTCGAAGAACCCCAAAATAAAATCCAAAGATAAAGGTCAAAGCAGCAGATGTCAGTACAAATTCAAGCTTGGGGATAAAGTAAAAATTAGTTACATTAAGAAAACATTCGACAGAGAATATTCAGAAAAGTGGTCAGGAGAAATTTTCACCGTGGTAGATAGGAAGAGGAATCAAAATGTACCTATGTATAAACTTAAAGACTACAACAATGAGGTGATAGAATCCCTTTTTTATGAACCTGAGCTGCAATTGGCATACATGGACTCAAATATTGTTTACAAAATAGAGAAGATACTGAAAAAGCGTAAGAGACATGGTGTTCCTGAGGTTTTAGTTAAATGGAAGGGATAGCCAGTCAAATTCAACTCTTGAATTCCAGAGTCAGACCTACAGGACATAAATTGAGCTCAAATATATGCCCATCTACTCAATCAGCTGTTTTGAGAAGTTAGACCACGTGACTAGAAATAGTACAGTGGGTTTACCCTTACATCCGAAATTTAGGTGCTTTCTCAGAAGCTCGGAATTTTACAAGGGTTTTTCCTTGACGTTCGAAATTGGAGTATATAAACCGAATGAGATGGGGTAAATCAGATCACATGGTATGCTGCTGCAGTGAGAGTTACAACTGAAACAGTTTGAATTTGATAGTTGTCACGTGACACATTACCTCTAGCCTCAAACTCCCGCAATTGCTGTAACCCAATGGGAGAATCAGATCTCTTTTTTTTCTTATCCTCTAGGGATTCCTTGTTTTATCACAAAGAAAATAAACCCTATGACTTTACAGTTGAATTAAATGAGATATTTAACCTAAAAGGGTTATGGGAAATTGCTTTATGCGACATCAACCTCAATACAACTTTAACTGAATCTATATATGTCTTTAGTGACATATGCGATCAGTCTTATGTTCTTAATTCATCTGAACCCGTTATTAAACTGGTCTATCCATCAGGTTCCTCTACATCTTATTCCTTTACAAACAGGTATTACTTGCCAATTAAACAAAAAACATTAAATCGGATACGCATATATATAAGAGACAGGGACATGAATTCTGTCAGTAGATTATCAGAAGACATACAGTTGACTCTTCATGCTAGGGTGAAGAAATGGATACTTATCTAGATTTCTGTAAAAGATGTAGTCAGGGGAAGGTGGGATACAGCAAAGATTTCTATATACTCAGTGACAAATACAGTAATAACAAGGACACAGAATAGAGCACGGATATTTCGATTGTCAATCCAACACAGGCTGCTGTTGACCAAGCCAAAAGTGAGGTTAAAAACCAAAAAACTATAAATAAGGTCAAAAAAAGAAAATATAATCAGACTGGAGGTAAGAGTGGAAAGAAGAAGTCGATCAGGAGTAAGAAAAAAGTGGTTGTTAAAAAGATAAAAAAACCAAGGTCTAGCCAGAAGAATAAAAAAAAGAAATCCAACAAGACAAATAAGAAAGGAAAGGTTAGAAAAAGTGCTTTAAAAAGTTACGGCTCGATATGGATGTAGTGCAAACATCTCTGTCACTATTCATGCCACCTCCTATTGACAACTCCATCCAGAGAGAGTATTGGGTCGAATTCAACCCAATAGCAGCAATATCAGGTGGTGGGGTGATAGAATTCAATATTCCTGGAACGTCTGTTATGTGAATTTAGCCAAAACCAAGTTACAGGTTAGTTATGCAATAACCCATGCAGATGGAACAACAATTGTGGACGACAGAGTATCTGGGGTACCCATTGATGACAGTGATCAAGTGGGACCGGTTAACCTGACCTTGCATTCAATATTTCGTCAGATTGATCTATCTTTAAACCAGAAGATAGTTTCACCAGATGTTGGAGTTAATTATCCATATAAAGCCATGATAGATCTACTTTTAAATTCAAATTCTGACATGATAGAATCACAAGCAGAGGCGGCATTATTTCACAAAGATCAAGCAGAGAGATTTGAGGAGGTTACCTACCTAAGCAACAACCCTGCCTTTGCTGAGAAGGCTAGAACCACTAAAGACGGTGGTACTGCTACACTGGAGGGGGTGTTTATACTTGGACTTTGCCACTGGACAAAACAGAGCTGTTTTAAATGGTGTGTCAATTAACCTCAAACTCTTCCAAGCATCTAACGAATTCAGATTGATGAGACATGGTTCTAAAATTTATAAATTGCAAATAAGATCTGCTGTTCTGAAAGTGTGCCATGTAAGTTTAAATCCAACCCTCATAATAGCCCATAATGAATCTTTAAAATTAACACCTGCATTGTACCCATTTTGGAGAAGCGGCATAAAAAGTTTCAGTGTGGCTCAAGGGTCTCTAACTTTTATGACAGATAACATATTTCATGGGAAGGTACCCAGTAAAATGATTATAGGTATGGTATCTAACAGTGCTGGGGATTTCAGTAAGAACCCATTTAACTTTAAACATATGGACGCTAATTACTTAGAGGTCACTGTGGATGGTCAACCCATTCCTAACAGACCTTATAAACCTAATTATGAGGAAAATGATTATGTCTCATCTTACTTGAGTTTATTAGATAGTGATCTGAATAAGAGGAAGGGGATAATTATCAGTTTAAGCGAATACCCTAATGGATATTGTCTGTACCTATTCGATATTCAAAGTTTTTTGAGGGGTAAAATCATGACCAGATCTAACAATGGTCATGTGAGGTTAAGTATAAGGTATGCCAAGGCATTGCCAGAGACTATAAATGTCTTGGTATATGCTAAATTTCCTGAATTGGTCACCATTGACCACACAAGGAGTGTCAACCTATCGTAAGAGGGTGATGTTGGAGCGAGTGCAACCTCCTCGCATATGACGACAGATTAAAGCGGTGAAGGTTGATTTTATACCAGGATTTTGAACGTCAAGGAAAGACAGTTTCAAAATTCCGAGCTTCTGGGAAAGCACCTAAAATTCGAACATAAAGGAAAGCTATTGTCTTCAACAACTGATTAGCATCACGTGACCTCGATTTTATTATTTCGTTTTAAATGGATAGTCAGACTTTGTCCAGCTACAAGGTACAGGACAGATGGATAAGAGAGAGGTTTCGAGGGATTTATCCCCTAGATTTAATTCCAAAGGAACTCCCCAATAGATCTGTAATCATTGTTAACCAGGACTCCTCTAATCAGAAAGGAAGCCATTGGGTTGTTATACATTATATGAGTGATGCTATTGTGGAATATTTTGATTCAGTGGGAAAACAGCCAAAAGTTGAAGTGCACAATTTATTACTGTCGCAGGATATGGCATATATGTACAATAATAAGAGGTTACAGTCTTACAATACCTATACTTGTCGGTTATTTTGTCTTTATTACAGTTATTACAGTTGTAGAGGTGTGGATTTCAGTAGTATACTTAGTCGTTTCAGTGATAATCTTGTAGATAATGAAGTATTAGTAAGTAGATTTTTTGTAGATAGGTTTCATAAGAGGTAAATTTTTTGGTGTATATGTTATGTGTATATGTTGTGCTGTACTGAACCGTGTACTATACATATTGTTATACAGAAATAAATTATATTTCCTGTAATACTTGTGTGTTACTGTCATCAGGATCTTGCATTGGGGTCATACAGTCCATCAGTATAACTCCCACCAAATTATTGCCAGAAATATTTTTTATGTCTAATACAGTTACCAGTTTTCTTGGTACAGTGACACCCCAGAATGTCTCCTGAACCTTATCGAAATTTATCTGTTTGTATGCTATGTGCTTTCCACAATGACTGATTAGTTCCTGTTTAAATAACTAACCTCATTATACTTTCCATGAGGTTGTGACATGGATTAAACTCTTGGAATGAATTCACAAGGGATTGTAACTCAAGAGGATCGGTATTATTCATAATTTTTTCACAGAAATTGTCCTGATTATATGCTGCTGCAATTAGATAGTAGAACAACTGTTCTGATGAGTGGAAGGATTTTTGATCCATTTGAATCTGACATGAATAAAGGTTTGACATTGGGTTTTGTGGTTTATCAACTAGAAAAACCTCTTTCTCCCAAGGTGTTAATACAACATCAAGGGGTTCTGTGGAAACTCCATCCATCAATACCTTTCTCTTACAATAAAAATAGTTAAAACCTATTTTACTCTGGGAATATGTAAAAATATCTGATTCCCTAACCCTGAATCCCACATTACAGGAAAACTTCACTTTCTTAGTTTTCAGACATTCCTCAAATTTCTTCATCGGGTTTAAAACGTTTCTTTTAGAGATTCCTTTACATGAGATTTTTTGTTTACCATTGGCATCCTCTATTATGTAAGACTTAGAACATAATGACAACATCTTATCTCCCCCCCATTCAAATTTGAACGTGCCTAAATGGCGCCCGTCTAGCGCCAGATGGCGCTGACAACACCTCCTTGGAAACCATATGTGTGACTTGGTATCACTACAAGAATCGAATATTTCCAATTTATATCTGTCCTTATATTCCTCCCTTATACATTGGTCTATAGTAGGAGCATTTATTGCCATATAAATGCTGTCTGTTTCTGTTATCTCAAAGCTGTTTTCTATGAAATACCTCTTCAGACAATCATAATAAAATTCTAACATCCTTAATTTGGCGTATTGGAGAATAAAAAATCCAATCTGAATGGGGTTGTCTAATGCTATTGAATTCTTATATGTTTCCACCTCAAATAGGTCTTGACCTAAGTTATCCAGAGATTTAAAGGTTGGTGAGTTAATGATCTTGGTTATTTTAATTTTATTGTTCAAATATCTTGTGTTAGTATGCTTGGTACGATCCATCAGAACTGATCCATAACTGGAGTTGCTTAACAGCTTATAGGTGTCACCAATGATAGCCATATCAGGGTTCTGATCTCCACGAATTCTATCCATAGTTACTGTGTCTATGAAAGACTTGAAGGATGTAGCTGGTTGAAATTCTACGACCTGGTAGATTCTAGTGACCTCACAGTGATAGGCAAGATACCATCTTAATAGAGGGGTGTCCAATAATATTTTATTTGCTTTAAGTCCGCTAATCAAAAGCCTTTTATGATCAAACATTATACCATTGTCTTTACAATACTGAAGCATGTGTGTTCCTATTTCCTCCATTTTAACATTACATGTGCAAAAGAATGGTGGAAACTCCTTATAGTGAGCTTGGTGTGACTGCCTTACCTCTATATCTACTTCTACTGCACCAAATAATTTGTTAGATTCAACATCCCTCAATATCTTACTGGAAGACAACTTGCCCTTGTTCTTTCTGTAGTAGGCTGGTAGATACTTATCATAATACTTGTTGCAACGGGGCTTAATTTTGGATAGAAATTCACATTCCTGTATACTTACATATTTATACCCCTGAGATATGAGAAAGTGCTTTTTCCTTTCATCTTTCTGTTGAACCTGCTTTAATTTCTTTAACCAGATGTTTGATGTTATCTTCTTTACAATATGACAATTAAATCTACAATAATGGTAATAACAACCATTGTATTCGTAGATGGTCTTAGTTTTGGCACAAAACCCATCTACAAGATAATTACCAATTCTTATTTCTTTCTGATTATTTAATTTATGTAGTATTTTGATCTTATTATTCTTCATCAAATAGTCCATCCACACATATGAGTATGTACCTTTCTGATACCTCTGGTCTGAAATTATTATGCTGATACCTCCTAATAAATACCCCAGTAGGCATTTTTTGTTTAAGGGCATAAGAGTACAGACCATTACAATCATACCCAACTATAGCTTGACAGGTGTTACCTGAGATATTTCTTACATTTGTAACACCTTTTTCGTGATATCTATTAAAAATGATGCTAGGACCCCCGATTATGTTCTTCTTAATTACATAATACAGGTCCCTGTTGTGGTTAATTAGAGAAAAATTACTTCTAGAGGATTCATATAGTATTCGTCTAGCAACTCCTGGTAGGGTTATGTAGTCCTTAAAAATATCAATTCCCTCATTCTTATATACATCCATAAAATTCTGCAGTGCAATAGTAAATGGGGCCGTATCAAGGTTATTATAATAAATAAGATAGTCCTTAAATGTTTCCATATGTTCGTCCCTCCATATAGTGAGCAGAGCCTGGTAGTCAGTCTCAGTCTTAATTGGGTTATCGTTGGTAAGTCTTGAATAGAATTCTTGCGGTTCAGGTAGATGATTTTGCATTAATTTCTCCTCAGAATCAAACCATTCGTATGGAAAGATATCTTTGGGTATTTCACAGCCATATGCTTTCAAAAATTTGCTATAAGAACATCCAGCTGCAAGAGAATTCGAGATATCTAAAAATTTCATATCAGTAACTGCGATTGCGAGGTATGAGTTATTCTTCTTGATGGTAAATATTTCATTTTCTTGATAGTGACCAGTGATATATAGCATAATTTGTCTTTTAACTAAATTCAGATCATACTTGCCAGAGTTAAAACCGATAACAGGCACCTGAGACAGGTATTTGTCAAATTCTTTAATCATGGTGGTTACAACATTAGCGAAATGAGACCTCACTTTCAGATTCGAGTCTGATTCTTCAGATTTGGACTCCGATTCGTCTGATTCATGTGACTATTGTTCCTTCAAGGCTTCCAACTCAAGATAGACATAATCGTATCTTTCCTTCATTATTTGATAACAATTTTTACTAATTTCTTGAATTTTATTCATCATTTTAGTTAGATTGGTGAGACCTTTACAATGCACACTGGCTCTTCGTGTTGAGGTATATTAGATGCAATACTTACACTAACTGGAATATGCTTAGATATCCATTGTAGTTGCTTTGTGTTTGTCTGGTTATTATCTACAGTTTTCCTCAACATAGCCTCCATATCCCAAACCAAAAAATAAGGATAATACCTCATATTATTAGGTACATATATGCCAATAGACTCTAATCTTTCGAATATTGTTGTTTTAGATTTATAAAATCCTCCTGGAAATATGTATTTAGTTCTCTCGTAACATGTTTTGTAATGTGTCTTCATATTCCACATTCTTTTAAATATCTTTCCACATTTATCACATTGAAACTTTTTAGCATATTGGTCAAAATTTGTAATATAACTAAAATGATTTTGAAATACATTCAAATACATTTTTGACTGATATTCAGACATGGTCTCGTAAATATGACTAACTGTTCCATTAGCATTCAGGGAATAGAGAATAATCTTAACTTCGAAGCATTTCTCTAGATCGACAACATTTTCAATTAGTACACCTGGAAACTCTCTTGGAATTCGGACATTAGTAAAATTTAACCATATTTTTAAATAGTCTTTTATGTTCTTCTTCTGGTTATTAAGATGAAACTTTAAACATCTGAAAAAACATAGGTTATCTTGGTATGGCTGTTTCCTGTTCTTATCATAGGTAAAATTTCTTAAATGTTTATGGTTTGATATATCTGGGGAGTTCTATGGCTTTTCCTATAGGAAAATCTGTCAGAAATATATTGTACTGTATATTGGTTGTGAATGCTAATGACCAGGCTGTTGATGGTCTGACAGCTCTGGCTTGTTCTATGATATCCATCCTGGTTATTTTGTTCATTAATAATCTAATACTATTTCTATTAGCTATTGTATAGGGGTAGGTCAATATCCCACTGTTAAAATAGGGTATATAATACCTATACTCCCCAATGTGATTATTGAATAGAATCATGCCAAAGGCAAAATTTATTCGGAATACTGTTGACTGATCATCATATATTTGGTTAATTTGTCTTCTGATTTCTCTATAGCCATCGTTTAAATTATTAACAGGAAAATTATATGTTTCTCTTATATCTCCAGCTTGGTGATCAGCCAGTATATGATTTCTGTTGGTTATGTACACTTCTCTAATATTTTCATTCTGCTCTTCAAGAATATATTGGGGAATGTCATCTATATCATCATTATCATTGCCTCCATGCTGATTCATTCTATGACTATATAGCTCAGATCTGTTTTCACAAATATGACTGCATATTGAGCATTTATATAGCTTATTTGGACTACACTGCCCTCCTTTCCTGTGAACTTCTTCAATGTGAGCATTCAAACCTCCTGGGGTCCAAAAAGGAAGATTGCATTGAAAACAGATGAATTTGCCACATTTCTTAAGGTGAAACTGCAATTCTTGTAAAGAATTAAAGTTTTGAGAGCAAACTTTACATTCTTCCACCTTCCTTCTGTGTGACTGTACACAGATTGTTTCATGGTGTGAGTGGTTGGATTTGTTCAGCATGTCCCATCCACAATATGAACATTTAAACGCCATATCTACAGTTGTGGTTTAACTTCTTACTTGGATCCTTGTATAACTTCTTCAAGAAAATTCCAAATATCTTAATTGATGAGAAAGGGTACTGTAATGCATAACATCCTGTATATATAGCACATACATACAATCTACCAAAATTATTAATGTCAATTCTGGAAATGACTTGTGTATAGCATATGCCAGGATTGTGAGATTGGTACTTAGGAACCAGCTTATTTATATCACGGCAGTGATGATATATGCCATAGCATTTCTGTCTAATCAGCGTTAGCAATTGTATAACTAGCATTGTGATCTGGGATTATATCTTCCTGTGCTATCTGTTGTGACTTGTTACAGTTCAGGATTGAACTTATTTCTTCGTGTATGGTGTCCTTTATATACCACGTTTTGTGTATGCGTCACGTGACTGTTTGTTAGTATTTGATGATTTGCCAGCTTTGGATCCACTTTTGCCTCTAATTTTCTTATATATGCGAGGATTTTTGTCTGACCTACTTTAAGATTTGATAATTCACGGACACTTGATCCCTCTTTTTCCTGAAATGGTTTATATATGAAGACCTGCTGTAAAGTCACGTAGGGGGCCACGGTGGCAGAGTGGTAACACTCGCCTCCCACCTCTGAGACCGGGGCTCGATCCCCGTGACGGCCTTAAGTGGGAAAGCTGGTAGTTGCTTGCCGTTGGTCGGCAGTTTACAGTACACAACCCTAGCAAACTCTATGTACTGGTTTCCTCTGCCCTTCCAACTACCCGTCGTGATATGACCTGTATAGTGTTGAAAGCGACGTAAAACCATAAATAAATAAATAAAGTCACGTGTTGACCTAGTTTGCGATTTGATGATTCGTCGACACTTGATCCTGTTTTTTCCCGAAATAAGAGGTGAAAAGTTATATTTCTTTGAAAACAGTGCTTGAGTTCATATATATTCAGATTACGTTTTAAATATAATTACATGGATTGGGTTTTGTCGTACCACCGTATACAACCCCACCCCCGTAATCATGTAGTGTCCATAGAAATTATGAGGTTCTGTATATGCCTTGGAGGTGTTTCTGTTCCAGGTACAGGTTGTGCAAATATACAGTGTGAGAGTGTTACATTGGACTGGTACTAATATAAATATGGATTGTTCATTGAGTACAACTATAAACATTGACTGAGGATTTGGTAAAGCTCAAATAATATCCATTTACCTATGATTATATTCCTATGCCTTTGATTTGTGTCTCTGTAATGACATTTTCATTATTCAGGTTTCCATATTCTTAAAACGTTCGGATATACAGCTATTGTTTGTGAGATCTTTTGCTGTATATCTATGTACATTTCCCAGGAAGATTAGATTTCCTTCAAGTTAGAACCCGTGTCTCTGAGCAAGACATATACAGTAAACTTCAGAGAGAAATCTCATTTAGCCCGATTTCAGAGAGATCACTACAAATAGGCTTTATGTGTGTGCTTTTGTCATAGCAGATATACTTTCCAGTTAGATTCTGTGTCTGGCAAATATGTACATTCATTTATCAAAGGAGTTTGGTTATATACATTTCTCAGATAGGCTTTCCTGTATGTGTACATATACTCAAATATATTGTCTTCAGGTCCCCCTGAGTGTTTACTTTCCCACCAAAATGCTTTTCCCAGAGATTCCATGTCGGTTAGGGTGCCTTCAAGTTCGAACCCGTATCCCAGAACCATAGATTTCTAACGGAAAACTCATATAGCCCGAGGGAAGACCACCAATGGACTGAGTATTCACTACTCTTGACGTTCTTTAGCCTGCTGCTGGGGATAGGACCGAATGACAAAGTGGTCTCAGTGGTCATCCGAGCCACTATGTATCTGTCTGTACGTGGGTTTGAACCCACATCCTCTGTGTTCCTAGACGAGTGTGTTATCCACCAGGCCACAGTAAATTGCATAATCTGCAAGTAAGTATGCTTAAACTAGCCTTTTAATTTGACTGGTTATCTTGATTGGCTAATTAGTTGCTATACTAAACAAGAGCACTCGGAGGGGAGCTGAGTGCATACTTTACAAAATTTTCTAATCTGCTTACAGGGCATTAAACAAATAATTTTATTGATTTCCATGGTAATGTAACTGAAAAATTGCTATAGAATCAAAGACATAGACCCTGTAAACAGTTATCCTGTAAACAATCAAATACATAAACAAGGACTACTGACCCAATCAGTTCTTCCTTACAACAGTTCTGAAGCTTCCCAGACCTGAGGCGAATATTTTCAAAAGTATTCCAATATGAATACGAATACTTTTCATTTCCAAGAATATGAATACAAATACGTCAATTTCAAATACTTTTGAAAAATATTTAAATACAGTTATGAATACTTTTTAACTAAACCCCAAAAGTATTTCACTCTATCAATTTCTTAGTAAATCTTAATAATTTTACTTTTTTGAGTAAAATATACAAATATGAAAGCACAATTGAGTAAATGATGGTTCAGATTTACATCACACAGATTTACATCATATTGGTCTTTGTACCTCTAGCTTACCAGAATCCACCTTACTTTTTGCCTACTCCTTGGAAATTGAACCTGTCATACACCTATGTGTCTAGCCCTTCTTTTTTCAAAAACTTTCTCCTTAATATTGGATCCCAGATGACACCGATACTTTCAAATCTAGAGTCACTGTCGTTATCATATTTTCGTACCTTTGAAAACAACTCTGTTCAGCTATCTGCTGCCAGGTATTGTATTATTAAGACCTCCCAATATCTCAAAGACCCAGTTGCTTGAACATTTTGGTATTTCTTGAGAGTGCTGCTCTATCAAGTTGTGAACGCATTTTACTTGGTGATATAAATTTATATTTGGACAAACACTATTCCTGGTCAGGAAAATTTAATGAGGTCCTCAAATATAATTTGTCCAAATCATAAATTCACCACTCACATTCATAGCCACATCTATTTATATGTGTGTGTTAGAGAATCTTTTTCTCTGATGGTTTGTCCACAAGTCTCAGGGTAATTATTTTACCATTTAATGATTACTTTTTCCATCACAATCCCCTTTAAAGAGTTTACAAATTTAGACATGTCAATTTTCATAAAATTCACAATATATAGGTTCCAGATTTTTTATCTGACATGTCATATTCTCCATCTCTGTCATTCAATCTCCATTGGTTCCCTATTCAGTTTCGCTCAGAGTTCAAACTGGCTACCCTGGTGTACAAGTTTATTCATACTGCTTTCCATAAATATTTCGCTCCACATCTATCCACATACCGCACTACTTACAATACTAGACGTAGTCAAGAGTGTTGCCAATTTCCTCAATGTACCAAAATTTCAACCTACAATTCACAAGTTCACTAAGCAGTTTGGCTTCAGTTTTGCCTTTGATGCTACCACTCTTTGGAATTCACTTCTTGAAGAGATTTGTGCATCACCCACTATTGTCTATTTTAGAAAGAAGCTCAAAACCTATCTCTACGCAAAGACATATCCTCCTTAGCTCATTTTGTGGTATGGCTTTTCCGTGGTGCTGACATATTTCTGTCCCTGGACTTTGAATTTGCATATTGCTATTGTCTTGTTGTGCCTTAGAGTCCACTACTCAGTGGAGATTAAGCACTATAAAAGTCTAATTAGAATTAGAATATTCAGATCCAATCAAATGCCCTCACAAAACTGCAAGTCTTCTAAGCCACCATTATTTTGCCATCTTGTGCAACCTCCTTCAATTTATCTCAACATTAACAATTAGAATTTCAGTTGGAAGTTAGCATAATGTATGAATAAACATATCTTTATTTAAAGTGTGTTGTAATACTTTTGACCAATGACAAAGGTCAAAGTTGTTTTTTATGTTTCATCCAATAGCCAGGGTCATGTTAGGTCAGGCACACACAGTTACCTCTTGTGAGAGCTGAAGTGACACAAATGTGACGACTGGTGATGGGGTGCAAAACTTACTCACTACGCCACTGAGGACCTAGCTGACCTCTCTTGAGCAAAACTGGAAAGATCTGTTAGTAAATAGTTGGAAACAACATCCCTGTTTTCTTAAAAATGTGTTGCCATGTTAACCTTTCTTTCTAGAACCTTCAGGTCTGTGTTGTTTACATTTTTTCTAGAACCTTTATATAATCTCCAATATATAAAGGATTAAACTCTTGGTCACAGCAGTTTTATAAGATGGTATGCTACATGGACAGACGTCTTTGAAAATGTTATATATGTTTTGTAATGAACTCGTGTTGGAGTAAACTGGATATAGTGTGGATCTACCAGAGTTGATTTGCTGTATTTTGGATATTGTCCTTAACTTGGAGCAGATAGCATAGATGCGACATTCTAAATGGATCACAGGATACAGACATTTGTTAGTGGATGCTGAACAGATCACAGGATTGTATTAGCGACCACAAACTGATCACAGGACAGATTGCTAAATACAGTCAACAAATTTAACTGTGAATTAGGTGGATAGGACTGTGGTCAGGTCAGATTGGTTTCATTATTGTATGAACTGTTAAGAGCATCACAGTTGACTAATCATTATTTTAATTGTTAAATAAACTTTTAATGTAAAATTTCTCTTGCTACTATACTTGCCCCATGGACCGTAACATAACATGGACATATCAGGAAATACATTAGTTACAAAGTTGCAGTACTAGCCTGTAATCCTCTTGTACAGTCACTTTGACAGCTCTAATTCACTAAACAGAAGCCTGTTTTCAACTTTGTTGAATACACTCCCTCATGATATCCATTTTGTGGCATCACTGTCAACTTTCAGGTGGCAATCGAAGCCATAACTCTTGAATAAAGCTTACCCTCCATATTGCTTTAGCATCATTCGTGTCTCCAGTGTTGCTTTGCTAGGTCCCAGGAATCTGGATTTTGTTTCCTTCTCTCAATGCGGCTCCAGCACTTTAGATTCTGCCATACGATGGAGATTAAGTCCTATAAAAGTTGTGATTAAATTACAAGTGTCACCAGAATGTTGACAGTTTTATGTACACTGAAATGATCTAGTAGTAACATTCAATACAAGAGCAGTGCGAGGCGAGCTGAGTGCAGACTTGACAAAATTTTTGCAAAGTATGTTACTTACTCTCTGTGTGAACCACAGATCTGCTTACAGGGCATGAAATAAATGATCTCACTTCAACCATCTATAACTAGATGACTGCAGTATAACACAAATAAGTCAGCACTAGTTTGATCAATTCTCTCTAGATTACAGAAGAAAATGAATAATTCAATTCCTTACATGGTAAAAGAACAAAAGAATTCTGTCAGCAGCCTCAGACAACACTGCCCCCTTTAAAAGATATGCTGGCAGAATGCCCTTATATGCAACACAACGTAACTTTAAAAACTGCTCCAGAATCAATCATATTGACCCAATCATGCCCAAATTAGAATCAGTTCTTCTCTGTAACAGTTCTGATGTTAGCTAAAAATTTTATTATCATCTGTGCAGTACTTTGGGGAGTTATGTTGTAAAGCAACTTGCAAACAAGCAAACAGACTGAGCAATATACTTTGCACAATTTTGCAAAGTAAAAATGTAAAATGGTATGCTATATTTAAAAACAAAGACTTTTTCAGCCAACAGAATGAAGCAAGATGTGTACCATGTACATATTTAGTTTATTTTTTTTTAAATAAAGCACAATAATGAGCCAACATTAGACAAGATGTACCATGCAGAATTGATTACATAAACAGTAAAACATATATGTTATAAACTTTACTCACACTCTCAGTGAGCTTATCTACAAAAACTGATGATTATATCATGTTTTTCCTTTGCTGCCTGATATCTAAACAAACTAGAAATCCTTGAATCTGATCAAAATATAAAGCTTAACCTTCACTTCTATAATAAACCTTTCTTTAGAGGCCTTATTTTTTTAACAAATTATCTGTATTTCAGTTAATTTCTCTGAATTTTTACCTCACCTAAGGTTTTATTTTCATGATTGTTTGTTTGTTAGCAGGATTACGCAAATACTACTGGTTAGATCTTTCTCAAAAAAGAAAAAAGCAGAAGATAAGTCTTGGTCCAACTAAGGTTCCATTAAATTTTGAGAGTGATCTGGACCACTCTCTGGATTCAAAAGAAAAAAAAATATGGATTTTCCCATTAACTTGAAAATTTAATTGGAAAATTACATTTTTGTAAGTTAACATCTTACCCAACAAACAGTAGTTTTTGAAGTCAAGCTTTTTGGTAAATATTTTATTTCTGTGAATATTTTATAGAATCGTCAGTGTTTTGTTTTCTGGAAGGATGTCGGCGTTTCTCAAGGACATTTGATGTACGGAGATAATCTGACATATTTTGGGAATATTTAAAGTTCTAATATAAAATATGGGCGACAAATTATATAATTAGAAAGAACTAATAGTGGTTCATTGTTTAATACGTAGCTCAGCTTTATTACTGACATGGTTTTTACAGAAGAGAGTGACCGGTTGTTGCTTCTGGAGCGATAATAAGGGAGGACGTTTGGGTTTACGGAGAAAATCTGACATATTTTGGAAAAATATTTAAAGTTCAGCTTTATTATTGACGTGGTGACCTGTTACTGCTTCTGGAGCGATAATAAGAGATTAAGGGTGGTGTTTATGTGGTTGTATTTGGGACTAGTGAAAATTGCTGGTACTGCTTGTCATTGGGACTAGTGAAAATTAGTGGTACTGCTTGTCCTAGATGTTTTTTTGTATAATAGTGTATAGTGTTTAACTCAGTGTACTTTTGTTTATAGTTTAGAATAAGTGAGGGTTTAGTTTGTTTTTAAATATATAACATAATTTAACAACAGTGATTTAGGTGTGAGGTTTACAAGTCAAGCTTGTTCTGAGGATCTGATTTACTATTTTTTATCAGTAGTTTGTAGTGTGACTGAGAATAATAGGGGGGTAAAAGAGAATAGTAAATTTGGTTTTACAGTGAAAACAGATATTGTGGGGTTAGTATATTGTGGGTTTAGTATAAATTTTTGTTCTTTGTGTACACAGATATTGGGTGGTCTATTTTGTTATCCAAAGACCATATTATATTTATATTAGTGTATAAAGAGACCAAGAGGATAGGAGAAAAAAATGATAAAATTGAGGAAGTATGGCTGGAAAGAACATTGGATATTTCGTGGAGGATGGTGGGCAGCATGGATTTGTAGGCGAAATAGGAGGTCCTGATGAGACAGTGCCAAGAAAGGAAATGTACAGTAGAGCGGGGCTAATCCTGAAAAAAGTAGATGAGGCAAGAAAACCAAAGTTAGTAGGAATTGAAAAACAGGAACATCTTAGACAGCAGTGGATAACTATGGGAAAAGCTTGCAGAAGGGACATTTGAAAGTGAAGGAGGTTTGGAATACTCACAGGAATTGGTGGACACTAAAGGAAATAGAGAGAAAGTTGGATATCATGGATGAGGAGGAGGAACCTATAACTATAGATGTGTCAGTGGAAGAAGAGAATGTTCTACTAGGGGATGAGGATACAGAGGACGGGAGAAAGGTAGAGGAAATTCAGATTTCAAACTCGGAACAAGCGGTTGGGAGGGAAGTGGAGGTAACCACCAGTGAGATGGATAATACAGAGAATATGATACCTGAGAGAGAGAATGGTATAGGTAAGTTGGGTGAAAAATCTCAGGACATGGTAGATGTATCACAAAATAATCAGATGGAAATAGAAACAAAAATTACTAAAGATCAAGAGGAAGAAAGAAAGGATAAAAAGGGTGTTGGAAAAAAGAAGGGCAAGAAAGATGCTGAAGTTTCTGAAGGAAGTGGCAAATGTCAGGCATGCAGTCGTATGGCGGAAGCACACCCAAAGGGAAGGAGAAAATGGATAGGTTGTGACAGATGTGGAAGATGGTTTATTGAAGAGTGTATGTTTAAGGTGGGAGAGAAAATACAGAGAGAGCGATATTGGCAGTGCCAATTTTATTGTGATGTAGCACAAAAAGTAGAAGGAATAGTTGGGAAGTGGCCTTCATTGAAAGAGCAGATGAAAAATATTTATACCATGATCAAAGAACAGAAGGAACAAGTGGAGGAACATTTAAGCAGTAGCTACAAAGAGAAAATAAGATATCAAGAGAAAAGAAATAGCACCAAACAGGAAACAGAAAAGGAAAATCTGGAATTACAGCAGCAAGTGGAAGTTTTGATTAAGGAAAACGAAAAATTGAGACAGAAAATAGAGGACAAATGTGAACACAGAAGAGATTATGCACAGGAATATGAGAAGTGTAGGAGGTGTGAGGTATTAGAAAAGGAGTTGAAGGATCTTAAGTTGAAGTTTCAAAAAGTGTTAAAGTCAGAACAGCAAGTAACAGAACAGAAAGAGGGAATGCAAAGAAAAATTGAAAAGATTAAATATGGGTATATGGTGGCCAAAGTGAAGGAAGTGGAGGAGGCATGGGAGCTACACAAGAAAAAGTGGAAGAAGCATGAAGAAAAGTATCAGAAAACCATTAGGAAAAATGAGGGTGAAATAGTTACAAGGAAAAGGGGGCAAGATTAGAGCAATAAATACAAAAATACAAACACAGATTTGGAGAATAAAAATATATTGAAGAGAAAGTGGATGGAAATAGAGAAGCAAGTTAGAAACAAATTCGAGAAAGAATCAGATGGAGAAGCAATTGTAAGCAAGGATAGCAATAATAATGAGAAAACTAAAGAAAATCTGCTTCCTGCTTATAGACAAACTGGGCAATGAATAAAGTATATATAATTTGCCTGATATAATTCACACTGTGTAAATTGTATTTCGACTGATTTAATATGTGTGCAGTCTCATCAGAGGCTATGAAAAATCTAAGTCCTTGGTCCCTGAAGTACTATTTTGAGTTTGGGGGGTACCACCTATGGGAACGTGGTTCTGAACCGGTTCTGAGCTGGTTCAGTGGGGGGTACCTGGTACCCACCAGGTTCACCTGGTTTCGTGAAATGGACTTATGACTTCTCACTGAGAAAAACTTTGATTACCTAAACATCACTAAACCAAAGGAAGCCAGGTTCTATCTGTTACCGAAGATACACAAAAAGGATATCCCTGGAAGACCAATATGTAGTTCCATTAACCACCCTACCTCGAACATAAGTAAGTTTGTAGATGAGCACATCAAGAAATATGTCCCAAAAAGAAAATCGTATGTGAGGGACACTCAGAACTTCATCAGGAGACTCAAACAGCTTGGGAAAATCCCTGATGGTGCACAACTGGTAACACTAGATGTCAGCTCCCTGTACACCAACATCCCCAATAGGGAAGGTATCTTGGCAGTAGCTGACCACCTCAGAGCAGACCCTGAAAAACAAAAAATAGGTCCACATTTACTAAAACTATTAGAATTTGTACTACACTCAATGAGTTTCAATTTCAATGGGGACCACTACCTACAAGTAGGAGGTACAGCCATGGGAACAGCAGCTGCCCCCAATTATGCAAACCTATTCATGGATAGGTTCGAAACCAAAGCCTTGGATAACTGGCCACTAAAACCACTACTCTGGCTAAGGTTTATCAATGATATCTTTATGATATGGACACATGGAGATGATAACTTAACTGAATTTATCAGCTACCTAAACAGTATCCACCCAACCATCAAATTTACACATGAATCTAGCTTAACACAAATTAATTTTCTAGACACAACAGTCAAAATTAATGATAGCAGGGATATCTACACCACACTGTATGAGAAACCCACTGATACACATCTGTACCTACAATATACCTCTTCCCACCATACCCCCTGCAAAACCAAAGGGCCTTATGGTCAATTCCTTAGACTCAGAAGGATATGTACTTTTGACAATGACTTCAATGAAAATGCTGAAAAACTCGTTAGCTATTACCTCAAAAGAGGGTACCCTGAAAAAAGTCTAAGAAAACATTACAAAAGAGCATCTAAATATTCCCAAGATGAACTCCTCAATGTGGTAGAGAAAACCCCAGTCACCACACCTGTGATGGTCACCAATTACAACCCTTCAAACCCTAACATCAAGGAAATTATCCACAAAAATTGGAACATAATTTCCAACAGTCCTGATTGTGGACCACTTTTCCCACAAAAACCTATAGTTGGCTTTAGGAGACTCCCAAACCTAAGGGACATACTTACAAATGCCACCACCACATACCCCCCATCAAAGGCCATACCTACTATCCCTCATATTCCCATATGCACTCGATTGGGAAAATGCACCTATTGCCCACTAATGAAGAAAATCGCAACTGTCAGATGTAACTTCACTAAAAAGTCACACAAAACTATAGACTTACCAAAATGAGTCACATGTGAACTCACCAATGTCATATACCTGATTACCTGCACTAAGTGCCAAAAACAATATGTCGGTGAAACATGTAGAGCACTTAGAAAAAGAATGTATGAGCATAAAGCTTCAGTACAAAAAGATGGGCAAATCACACCAGTCTCCAGACACTTCAAAAGTGAAGGACATAACCACAGACATATGCAGTTCTCTGTGTTAGAGTGGTGCACACCTAACTTTGAAGCATCCTCCACATCCAAACGAAGGCGAATTGAGTTGAGCTGGATCTTCAAACTGCACTCTCTACACCCCATTGGCATTAACCAAATTGTGTGACTCTGTTTGGCTATAATCCGGACCCTACAGCACTCAGGGGTCCTCCCTTTAATTATCTTAATAATGAGAAAACAGTTAGAAGAATGCAGGCAAACAGTAGTGAACAAATGGGAAGTCAGGGAAAGGAAGACGGTGAGATAGAGGATAAAGATGATGAATGGGAGTGGGTGGAGGTCAAAAAGAAGGGGGATAAGGCCAAAGGGAATAGACAGTGGGAGCATAACTACAACAAAATGGTACAAGAGAGAACAAGCAATTCAGAAGCTGGCCCAGGAGGAGTAAAAACAAGTACAGGACGTAATAGAGATACAGAGAAGAGGAGACTCCAAGATGACATAACACCAAAATCAGGAGGCAAGTAAATTAGTAAATAAGATATTTTGGGGGGGGATAGTCAGGTAAAGTGGTTGACGCAGGATGGGGGCTTAGTAATGTCAGCTGTCATAAATCAGCGGGAAGTCAGGATGAAAAGGGGAGCAAAATATGGGTAAGTGATGAAAATAGTAGATTACAATGCAGAAGAGATGAAACGGGGATGTGATAGTGATAATGGGAGGAACGAACAACATAGAGGATTTGGGTAGAATGACAGGGAACACCTTGAAACATTGGATTGAGAAGAAGTGCACGGAAAAGATTTTGACTAGAGTGGTGAAAAGGGAAGTGAAGGTGATATTGGTGGTGACACCTCCAAAGAGGATAGGTAGCTCCAAAGGGACACTAGAAATGCAAAAGCTAGTTAAGGAAATAGCAAAAAAAACAGGGACGGATTTTATGTCTGTATATGCTCCAAATAAAACTGGGGGGGGGGGGGGGGGTTGTACAAGCAGGATTAATGGAAGATGGAATACATATCACAGAAGAAAGGATGAGAATATTACTACAGAAATTAAAGGACAGAGCAGGAATTCAAATGGAAATTAAGGATAGCATAGAGAGAGTAGACAGAATGGTAATGTGGCTGGATAAGTGTTGGACGTGTGGAGCCCTGAGAAAAGAGTGCATGAGTAAAGACATAGGAGGATGGGACAGTGTGGTAGATGTCTTAAAGAAGGTCATCATGAAGATGTATGTTGATTTCAATACAAAATGTGTCATAACTGTAGGAGGAGAGGTCATGGAGGATTTATTTATTTATTTGGGGGTTTACGTCGCTTTCAACACTGTACAGGTCATATCACGATGGGTAGTTGGAAGGGCAAGCAACTACCAGCTTTCCCACTTGAGGCCGTGTCGGGGATTGAAACCCGGCCTCAGAGGTGGGAGGTGAGAGTGTTACCACTCTGCCACCGTGGCCCCCAGGTCATGGAGGAGAAAATAAAAAGATGTGCCAATGGTATTGACAAATAGGAGTTGAATTAGGGGTTGAGCAGAAGGGAAAAGAAGGGAGAACAGGAACAGGAAATAGGGGGGTAGAGGAGATTGTAAGAAATTCAGTGGAAACCACTGTAGCTCATCAGGAAATTGAGGGAGGAATATGAAAAAAGGGAGGGAGAACAACTGAGAGATATTAAGTATACTGAAATACAGAGTACAAAACATGGGTGGATAGAAAATGAGCGGAGAAAATAGAGTAGTAGAAGGTAGGAAGGAAATATCAACAGCAACAGCAAGTATTAACAGCAACAGCAGCAAACAAAATGTTTCCAAAGTGCTTAATAATAATGAGGTAAATAAACAGAAAAAACAAGAGCAAGATACCAATATAAGAAGTAAAAATATGAATAGAAGGAAAATTTTAGGGAAAAAAGAAAAGGAAAGCCAAGATTAAACATAGGGAAAAGAAATGGTACCAAAATCGAGAGGCAAGAAAATTGACGGTAGCATATATTAATATTCAGGGAAAATTAGGGTCAGAAGAAACTTAATAAGGGGCAAATTCAAAATAGTAATTGAGATATAGTATGCTGCACTGAAACCCATGAAACACAGGAGGAACAAAAGAGCAAACCTATAGAAGGGTTTCATAAAATATTTAGAGGTAGGCATAAATTGCAAAGCAAGGGAGATGGAATAGCGGTTTGGTTGAAAAACACAATAACAGGTTATGAGGTAGAAGAAGAAACTGATGATGAAGAAAATAATGAAAGATTATGGCTTACATTAATGTTAAATAACAGTCTGGAAATGACATTAGGGGTTGTTTATGTAAGATAAGAAGGGTATGATAACAGATTAAAAAATAGTTCGTTGATAGAAAAAATGAAATATGAGGCTCAAAAGTATCAAGAGGAGGGTTTTAATATAGTAATATTGGGGGATTTTAATGGTCATGTGACCAAGACGACCAGTCAGGATGAGTGGATAGGAGCCAATTTTAATGTGAAATTACTCATGGACATGGTAAAAATGTGTAAATTACATTTAACAAATGAGGGCATAAAATGTACAGGTAAGTGGACATGGATGAGAAAGGACAAAAAGTCTGTTATAGATTATGTGACTATGAATGGGGTTATAGAATCAAATCTCCTAAAAATGGTCATTGATGAAGAAGAAAAAAATTGGCATGCAGGTTCAGACCATAGTTTAATTGAGTTATTCCTAAACTTAAATGTAAGTAATAAAAAGACCACAGATAATATACCGAAATGGAACATAAATGAAAATATACCGAAATGGAACATAAATGAAAACACAGATTGGCATAAGTTTAGAGAAAAGTTAAAGGTCAAATTGGGGAATTGGGAAGAAGAATTTATAAAATCCGATAATAGGGTGGAAGATATTGAGATATGTTATACACAGTTCATTGAAGCAGTGAGAAGTGCGGCTGTGGACACAGTTGGCCTAGTAGAAGGGAAGGGTAAAGTAAAGAAAAGCTTTAAGCTAGTACGACTAGCAAAGTTGCGGAATAAAGCAGCACAAAAATGGAGGAAAGCATGCAGCAAGAATGCCACAGATATAGCAAGTAAATGGAAGAAATATATCCTTTTGACAAAAAAGTTAAACTAGAAAGAGTAAAAAAGAATGATGAAAGACACAAAAAGATATTACAGGAAACACTAGAAGGACATGCAGATAATGTGTGAAAAATGTGGCAGCAAATACGGTTTCGAGAAAGTAATAATGAGATTAATGTCATCAAAGATGGAAATCGGATAATAACAAACCCAGATGAAATTAGATTGAAAGTGGAAGACATGGTAGGTAAATTAGAACAAGAACACCTACATTCACAAGAACAAAGTTTACACATAATAAATCATAATGCAATTTCCTCATCATTGAGCAAAACGGAACTGTGAGAAAAATATTAGGAAAGATAACAGGGAAGGAAATAGACAAAGCAATAGGGAAACTAAAACGAAAAAAGGCAATTGGATTGGAGGGAATTCCTAATGAATTTCTCATAAAAGGTGGTGCGCTAAACTCAAAAAATGTTTGATTATGTTATTCAATCTTATGCTAGTAGCTGGAGAAACACCTATAGCGTGGAGTGAGGAGGAAATCAAATTATTACATAAGAAGGGATCAAAAACTAATTTGGATAATTATAGGAGTATAGCGATTACCAGTAATGTTAGTAAAATTTTTACAAGAATAATAGGGGAACGATTGAAAGAAGTAGTAGAGAAAAATCAATGGCTTAGAGAAGAACAATGGTTTTAGACAAAATAGAAGTACAGTTGATAACCTATTTGTGATCTCAAATATTATGAATATAGCTAAAAGGCTTAATAAGAAATTATTTTTGGGATTCATAGATCTACGTAAAGCATATGACAGGGTTAACAGGAGAAAGCTATGGGAAAAATTAAGGGGTATAGGTGTACACGAAGACGTTATTACCATTATCCAACAATTATATAAAGGACATAAAAGGAAAGTTTTCACTGTGGGGGGACGAACGGAGTGGATGGTCTGTGAAATAGGGGTTAAACAGGGGTGTGTACTTTCACCTATACTTTTTGCTCTGTTCATAAATGATGTATTAGAGGAAATTCAGAAAGTAGGAGGTTGGTCAATAGCTGAGGATAGTCTTGGTGGGTTGCTGTTTGCTGACGACAGAGTGTCAGAGGAACAACTACAAGAGTAGTGTATAAAATTACAGGAATATACTTTGAGAAAGAGATTAGAAATAAATATAGATAAGAGTAAAGTTATGGTGATACGAGGGGGAAACAGAAGGGAATATTATTACCAGAACTAGCGGATAGCAATAATGTTTTTGAAAAAACCATATAATATACATATTTGGGAGCTATATTGGGGAATTCAAAGATATTTGTGCACCAGAAAAGTAAAAGTGCAAAGACAAGTCAGTTATGGAATATCTTTAAGTATAGGGCGCGGTGGATAAGACCCGATGTCAATCTCATGGAAAAACTGTGGTTACAAATTTTAAAACCGAAATGCTATATGGGAAAGAGGTTGTATGTTATGATAAAGAATGGATAAACAAAATGGAATCTTTGCAGCATAAAGTAGGATGCTACATTTTAGGAACAAGAACTACAGTATCAAAGGCAGGAGTAAGGGCGGAGTTAGGATGGAAAACAATACAAGGGGAGATATGGAGTTAAAAAATTAAACTATTTCGCAGGATTGAAAAGATGGATGCTAATAGGTGGGCACATAAACTTTTATATGATATAATTATGAAGGAATATAATACTAAATGGATACAACAGGTGAGGGAGGGTTATAGAGAGTTGAGTGTAACAGAGGAAATGATGGAACATACCTTTTGGAAGAATTTATTACACAAGGCATGGTTGAAATGGGAAGATAACAACTGGGATATAGAAAGGAAACAAAGTAATACATTAAAATTGTACCCAAAAGTTACATGGAGAAATAGAGGATGGAACGTGGATGGAAGTAAAGAGGGAAAGAATTTCTCAAAATTGAAATTAACTAACATTGGGGAATGGACGAGTGAGGGTAAGAAATGCACATTATGTAAAGTAATCACAACTAAAATATTGTATCACATTTTAATAGAATGTAGAACAGAAAGTGTAATTCCACATGTATGGCATACCATAATAGGAAAAGATATCAACACAGAAGAGGAGATTCAGACGTTTCTAGAGCCCATAGATAAAAAATCATTATGAAAAGCTAGTTTTACTATAGGCCGATGGATAAAATCAATAAAAACAGGGATAAGGGCAAATTAGATGGATAAGGTGACAAGTATGAAGAAGTAGGACAAGCAGTCTTAAACAGTTCAACCAGTTCATATAAATTAAGGGTAGAAGAGGACTAAGAAAGGAAGCAATACAAAACTAGAAAAAAGGTTTTTGCTGACAAAAACGAAGCGGCCCCAATGAAAAAGTGCAAAGTAATCTGTAAAAGATGTCAAGATATGCATGATAAGGAATAGAAAATGTAAAGTTTATTGCATTGTGTATGTTGCTATATTTAACAAATGAAAGAACGACCACAGCTTGACAAAAGAGAAATTGTAGGTGTGAAATTTACTTCTCAAAAGAATGTATGTCCGATGCGCGGAAAAAATGCCTCCTAGAAAATATGTCTCCTAGGAAATATACCTCCTAGAATGAATGCCTCCTGAATAATTTGTGACCAGGAAAAATACCTCCTAAGAAGAAAAAGTTCTTTCAAGTATCATAACACTACAGGTTCACATTACAACTTCAGAGGCATCTTCATTTTTCCACTTGAGTCTTATAGTCGACAATGCCCGTCAAAAATTCAGTCTTTTACCCATTTTGCTTAGCTGTACAAAGGTACGTAAGTTTCTCTTGCAAGGTTTTGCTGGTGCTTCTCACTCTTTTGCCTGGCTGTTCATCCCTAGTTTCCATTATGACAGGTATTGTGTTTTTCTTGTAATTACATTTCTGCCCCTCCTAGTGAACCTAACTGCAATCACCTCCTTACAGAGGGGTTAACCTATGTTGTAATTTGATAAGAATCCATATTGTAAGCCATAAAGGCCACAACTATTTCAGCAAGAAACCTTACAGCCATAAATCCTGCTTTTAAACTGGTCCAGAGTACAGCTGAAGGGATACCCTTTCAACAAGATATTTGTAATTTGTACTCTGTGATATTGTACGTTCTGGTTTTGACTGTACATATTTGAAATTAACATGTTTTTGATATTATATGTTATAGGTTTCATATGTAACATGTTTACAAGTTGAAAATATAGAAAGAAAGTGTAAAAACAACTGTGTTTGTATTTAATTTTTATATAAGCAAACTCCATAATTACTTTATATTCTGAATTAGTTAATGTTTATCAATAATTAAAAAACAAAGCAGTCCTACTGAATTAAGCCTAGGATTCAGGTAGATATGCTTCATAAAGACTTCATCTTCTTAAATAGTTTATAAATAATTTAGAAGTTTATTCCACTTTTTTTCCTGTGAACTTTTATAAATAATGAGTAAAAGAGTAAGACCTATTCAGGGTTGGAATTTGAAACTACTCAGGCTTTACATGATAAAGGATCAGAAGGAATTTGGCTGCTCAGGGTTGAACATTGAACAGTTAATAGTGTTGTGTAGGGCTTATTTGTTGTGTATTTGATGAATGATGAAAGGCAATGCCTCCAAACCTGCAGGTAAGCCTCAAACTGTTTAACAGTTAATAGAGTAGGGCTTATGTCTTACATCTTTGATGAATGATAAAAGAGAATGCCTCTTATATTGTGACATTTTTAATTGGAATCTACATTTTTTTTCTATTGAACCTGCTAATCAAAGAGATGACCTTTCAGGAATAATCAGAAGCCATTTTCAAGATTTCTAATTGCTATCCAAAATGTTCTACACTGTAATCTCTAATTGTAAGTGTCAATTGTACTGTTAGAAACTTAAGGGCTATGTCTTTTCTGAATGATAAAGGAGAATGCTATTCAAAATGCATTTTTCTATTGAGTAAGTATGTAAATACTTATAAATATAGTTTGTTCCTTTTTTCATATTTTTGTGTATTCAAGTTTTGCTTAGATCAAAATAAAATACCAACACACTTGTTTTTATCATTTTTCTATATTACTGAATTTTTAAGTTATAGGGCTTTTCTTCACGGGCTGAGAAATTAGTGTCGGGTTTTTCTCCACGGTTTGCCAAAATGGTGTAGGGCTTTTCTCCACGGGCGTCAAAAATAGTAGGGCTTTTCTCCTATAGGGCTTTTCTCCCGGATACATTTGCAGTCACCATGGACAGTGGCTTTTTTTCAGGATCCTCTCCCCCCACCTGCTACCATTGGATTGTTACAGTGTGGGTTGTCACAGGGTGTTTACTGAAGGGAGATACCCAGGAAAAGCAGGGAGAGGTGGTCTAGAGGGATGGGGGAGGGGTATGTGGACTGAAAGGAATGATTTTTTTTAACATAGAAAATGCAGAGGGAGTAACCTTGAATACATGGAAAGATATGAATAACAATAATGCTAATGCAATAGATAATGATGATATAAATGGCAAGACCATGTGAAGTTACAGATGATAAATTTGCAAATGGAAAAGTGTGAGGTTAGCAGTTTCAGGACTACCCTAACATGGCATAGATATTCCAAATGCCAGTGTTGATTTGTTTTATGTATTTTATTGAAGAAGTATTATATAGAATCATATTTGGTGGAAAAGGTGAAATAAAGTACTTAGGAACGTTTTTCTGTCATATCAGAAATCCTCTTGCTCTGCAAATGCTATTTTCGTTTTTTCTGAAGAGATTACAAAGGCTAGGTACATGTATCACCTGGTCAAGCAGACAGATATGATCAAATATAATGTCAGTTGTGAAGTATTGTGTTCCCTTTGGTGATTTCATGTTTACTTAGCAAGCTGATCTGTAGATTAGATATGGGAAAGAATGTGACATATACATAATGGTATCCAGAAGCCAGAAGGTGATAAGGGGGGAGAAGTTGGTGTTCAGTGGCATCCTGGGGAGTGCAGGAAGGGCAAAACAGAGTGTCTTTAGGTAATCAGAAATTCTAAGTAAAGGATTATAAATGGGGGAGGGGAGGGGGGTAGTGGGTGGGGAGTAGGAGTCATAAGAATTAAAAGGGGAGCAAAGTTGTCAATCAATCAGTGCTTTTTTGGATAATATATCAAGCGAAGGTTATTGTGAAAATGGCTTTAGCAATTTGTAAAATAAAAGACTTGCATGGAAAAGAATTGGAAAGTAGTGTAAATGTGAAAGTTATGATCACACAGAAGGGAGATCTGCAAAAAAGTTCAACTAAAAAGGATTATGTGAAATGATTTGTTCAGGTAATTGAAGTAGTCCAACATTAAATTGCAAGACATTATTTGCAGAATGTTAGTAGTATTAGGCTTTTTTGCAGCAATTAGATTAAACTAAACACTGTTTAAGAAGGAATGTACAAAACAACAGAAATTTGTGTAAATGTATTGATTCGTTATAATTTTTTTTTTTTTTTTTGGTGAATTTTATTGGTTTCTGTAATTTTCTTTTTTCTGTGTGTGTATGCATGTGTGTGTGTGTGTTGGGGGGAGGCATGGAAAGAGTAGTGATTGTAATAGTAGTGGAAAATACATTTAGCTTTACTATTTGTTTAAGCCATATGTTTTGCCATACTGGTACTCATACTTGTGTGTTTCAATTAGGATTATAAAAATAAGACGAAATATATGCAAGTAATGTGTTTGTTTAATAATACCAAAAGTGTGGTTGTGCACTATTTCGCAAATGAACTGTAGGGGGGTTGCATGAATTTAAAGTAATTTCATGTTCAAGTTGTGTCAACAGTAAAAGTGAAGCGATGACATGAATAGCAGTATTTGTTAAATAAAAATGCATTATTCGGTCTTCTCATAACGTAAGAAATGATTAGTGAATGTTAGTAATTGGTCTGAGATGTTGTTACCATTAAATTATATTCAATTTGTTGTAACTGGAGGTATAATATTGGCATTAAAAATATTGGCATTAAACATTGTAATAATAGTGGGTCATGAAAGTAGGAAAATGTATTAGGTATATGGGAGATACCAAGATGGGGTATTTGTATAAGTATTGATATTGTGTGGTGTTTATATGCATATTACAGGACGGCAACACAACAGAAGATGCAATGTCTGTATTTATGTACAAGAAGGAAATGTTGACTGCTGCTGTGGGGGAAGCATACATTTTGAAAAATCTGATTTTCAAGGGTAAGCTATGTTTAGAAATTGCGAACATTGTATTCATTTTTTGGTAATGCAGGGAGTGTTTTCGGGTATAATGTAAGGCATAAGAAATAAATGGATTACTGCAGTAATTTATTATTGATGTCATTGCTATCAAAATAAAGAAGGAGTATTTCTTGAAAACATATATGAGGTTTCAATTGCGAAATATATGGTTATTTAATAATGGAAAAGTTGCAATTGTTCAATTACAATATAAAAAGTATTGTATGGATGTCTTTACAGCCATACTTTCTTAGTAAGTGAGAAATCAGCAGTAAACATAAAGGAGAAATGTTAAGTAACAAAATTGGTGTGAAATAGGTGTTGGAAGTGTGGAAAGTTGTGTGTTAAATCAAAGTAGTGTGTTAAAAGAAGGTACTTGATTGAAAGGAAAGATTTTATTTTTACAATAAGTTTCACGGGAAAGAAAGTCATTTAAGCATAAGATTGCATAGAAATTGTGAAGCAGTGATATTTATGCAAAATGTGTTTGTTACAGGATCATTCCTAGTGATGACAGCACGAATTGACTGCTTAAAAAGCTAGATGAAAGACGTTGTTCCCTTTGTGTTGCCCAGCAGTTAGTACAAGAACTGGTGATGGTGAAGTAGTGAAAGGTAAGATTGTTCAGGTATAGTTCATTTTGAAGAGAAGTAGTTATTTTAAGATCAGTGTCCTTTGTAGATACCAGTATTTTTAATAAAAGTTCAACACAAGTAAAAAGTATTTACACAATAATGTGTTATGTTGCATTGCTTCAGAAACATCGCTCTACAGTTTCATTTCTGATGATAAGAAATAATTATGACAGATGTTTTTGCAAAGTGAAAGGGGGAATTGTTAGGAAATGAAGGTATTTTGTTCACCAAGGAGGCCTAATTCATGAGAGTGGTTTTGTACATCTAGGTGTTGGCTGTAGGACATAAAGAATGAGAGGACGGGTTCAGGTCCAAATGAGACCGTTTTAAATGTTGAGTGATTTGGAATACTGGACTGGATAGTAGACAAAAGTCCGGAATTTTTAGACTAAATATCCCATGCCTTGGCAGAAGTGTGTAGTTTCTGATTGCTGTTTAGTTAATTTTCTCAGGACCAGTTAAAAACAGCTGTGACATACTTTGGCATCTGAAAAATTAGTGAAAGGAAGATAAAGTGATATAATCATAGATATAATCAGGTAGAGGAAGGCAAAGCCACTGTGTGCGCACACTTGCCTAGGAATGCATAGCAGTTGGGGCCAAATTCAGGTATAGGCAGATACATAGTGACTAGGATGAGCAGTTGAAATGGCGTTCCTCTGTGATTGTGTTTTAACTGTGGTTAAAGGTTGAATAACATGGACAGTGTTGATAAATGGTTATCTTTCACCATCTGTGTTTCATATTTGGGTACTGTCTGTAAGGGGATATGGTGGGCCGTAATAATGCAGTTAGATGTATTAATTAGCAGTTTGAGTCCTGCATTACATGGAGATATTGCGTCCAGTAGAAACATACAAGAGAAAGTGTCTTTATGGTTTTAGGTTTCTCCAAGAAGGAACACCAGAGGGGACAGCTTGTGTTTTCTGAGAGTGAAGACGGAGGAGAGTGCAATAAAGGAGATTGCAGTTTGGGGGCATGACATTCCAGAATCTGGTGTCGTTTGCATGACAAATTTGATGTCATCCAAGCTGGCGGACTTTGGGACTTCGAGGAGGACAGTAGTGATGGTCAGTATGTGTATTGTGTTACTAAAAGATTGGAGAGTATACGTAAAATAAATGAGGGAGAGGATAGCATAAAAGAGTATAGATCATATGATTTGTAAAGATGTGGTCAATTGTGACTTGGAATAGAGACGCTTTAACGCGGAGTAAAAGGCAAAGATGGTTAGGTATATAAGAAATTGCGTTAAAGCATGCTCAAGTGAATAAGGGACTGCAATTAAGATGTGAAATATTGACTACATTGTATTTGACAAATGATTGTAGTGTGAATTCATTGTACCGAATATTATGGAACTGTTTATTATTAATTCAAATATTATAAGAGACATTTGTCTGCAGAGAATTGTAACCGATAAATGTTTTTTGTTTATGTCTCAGGTGCATGAGGATGAAGGGACAATTGAAGTGAAAGAGGATGACATAGTAAGGAGTGATAGGTACGCTAGAAGGGCTGAAGGCATACTGGAGGCAGTGGACAAAGTGTTTTCATACATGGCGTGCAAGAATTGCAAGTCCAAGAAAGGTGACAGTGCATGTTCCAAGTGTGAATGCCAGAGAGACAGTAGTGTGAACTTTGTGTGCAATGTCGTCTTATTTGAGGACGATGTACTTGTCGAGCAAAAAATGTTTCACGAAGATATTACAAGCATGTTGGGTGAAAAAGATGGAGAGCGTGAAGTGCAGGAAGGACTTTTTGATTTGGTCGGGGAAAAGTTGACCTATATGGCAATGAATGAAACCATTACAAATGTAATTGTTTTGAAAGTGTGAATAATTGGCATGGTAGTATGAGGAAATGGCCATAGGACATGTGGACTCTTAAGCATGAGTTAGCTTTAATGCATTTGCTTTTGGTCGAACAGTAGTGGCTAGTGATGTAGTTATTAGTAAATAATTCGAGGTAGTTAAAGTTATGTATCAAGTAATTTGAAAGACATGTTGATCATGGTAGTTGTTAGTACGCTGTGTGTTAATGTACATATATTGGCAAAAGGAAAGGGAAAGTTTTGAACATGTAGTATATTTTTTTTTAGTGTTCCTGTGAATAAAGATATCCTTGTTATAATATTCCAGTTTGACTATACTTTGAAGTTGATATAAGTTCAAGTTTTATGTGTAGGTTGATCTTAAAAGAGACAGAGGCAGGGTGTAAAGTGACTGAAAGTTTAATGGAGATAACGAAATAGTAGTATTACTGAAATAATTTAGTATGGTAATATGAATATAACGTGCAACTGCATAAGCAAGTGTGCAAAGGTACTATGTACTCTGTAAAACGAAATCGTAGTTGCCATGAAAAAAGAAATGTGTTATGCATTAATGTAGGCCTTAGACACTCCATAGAGAAGTAAATGTGTTACATTAGAGCATGAGAAGTTGTAGGAGTGCATAATAATCCATAATGCAGGCGATGACAAGTATAATGTTTCTTTGACAGAATACAGGGGAGTTAGAAAAGTAATTGTATCTCAGAATGTACTCTTTATTGTGGGATATATTTGTAAAGTTGCACTGCATTAAAAGTGACTGAATTTGTTTGTGTATGTGTTGAATAAGCTTCAGTAGAGTTGTAGATAATGTACCAGTCAAGAGAGTGCAGTGTGAAATGCTACTAGTGTACAGGCTGTAGTGTGATATATATGGTTGTATTTCAAGTGCGTAATGGCCACACAATTTGAAAAATGTTGCTATTTTAAGAGTATGTACAATTGAGTTGAAAAGATACACAATAGTTTAGGAGAGACGGTTATGTAGTAGTATGTAATAACAATATGAAGATAGTAAAAGATGTTAATAAAATTTCATATTCTGGATTAGTGTCTGTAACACTTAACACTTGGTTAGGGCTTGGGGTACTACCTTCGTTTGGTAACTCTTGAGACTGTGTTGAAATTACAGTGTAGGGGAATAGAGTTTATCTTGAAGAGTGACCAACCCATGATTTCCTACAAGTTGATTTGACATTGCAAACGTGTAGGATCAATAAGAAGCAAGTTTGAAGTAGTTGTACACGTGGCTGTCCTTGGTAGACTTTCCAGGAGGGGGTCAAGGTAAGATTTTCCCACATCAGAAGATTCCCAAAGCACGATTTTCTATAAGATACTTTCATATTGCCAACATGTAGGACTAATAATAAGTGAGTTAGAAGCACTTTTAAGTGTGGCTATTCACGTTTGATCTCGACTAAGAGGCTTGAGGTGAAATTTGGCCATGTCATAAGATTCCCAGAGCATGGTTTCCTATAAGTGGGTTTGACATTGGAAAGCTGAAGGACCAATAATCACCGAGTTATAAGCAGTTAAAAGTTTGGCTATCCTTGTTTGACCTTAAAGAAGGGCCCCAAGGTGAAATCAGACCACATTAGCAGATTTGTAGGCCAAGATTTCCTGGGGGTCGGTTTCACATTGCAAACTTGATGGACCAATAATAAGGGAATTATAAGCAGTTTTAAGTTTGGCTCTCATTGTTTGACCTTGAAGAAGGGGCCCAAAGGCCAAACTGACCACATCAGAAGATTCGTAGTCCATGATTTCCTATAGGTTATGTTCGCATTGCAAACCTGTAGGAGCAATAATAAGCAAGTTATAATCACTTTTAAGTTTGGATATCTTCATTTGACCTTGAAGGAGGGGGCAAATGTCAAATGGGACCTTACCAGAAGATTGCTATCCCATGATTCAAAGTTGGTTTCAAATTGCAAGCCTGTAGGACCAATAATAAACGAGTTATAAGCAGTTTTAAGTTTGGCTCTCCTCACATGACCTTCAGGAAGGGGTACAAAGTCAAATTAGACTACATCAGAAGATTCCTAGTAAATGATTTCGTATAGGTTTTGTTCACATTGGAAACCTGCAGGAGAGTTAATAAGTGAGCAATAATCACATTTGAGCTTGGATATCTCCATTTGACCTTGAAGGAGGGGGCCAATGTCAAATGGAACCTTATCAGAAGATTCGTAGTCCATGACTTGAAGTAGGTTTCAAATTGCAAATTTGTAGGACCAATAACAAGTGAGTTATAATAACTTGAAATGGGACCACATAAAAAGATTCCCAGGCCACAATTTCCTATATGTTAGTTTCACATTGCAAACCTGTAGGAGCAATCATAAGGGAGTTGTAAGCTTTTTTTAAGTTTGTGTATCTTCGTTGAGTCTTGAAGGAGAGGGCTAAGGTCAGATGCGACCTCACAAGAAGATTTGTAAGCCATAATTTCCTATATGTTGGTTCCACATTGCAAACCCGTAGGACCAAGAATAAGTGAGTTAGAAGCACTATTACAATAGTTTTCAAGTTACAAGCGATGTACTCAACAGTGAGAACCTCTATTACTCCGCTATTACTCCGCTATGCAATGAGCTACAGATGTACAATTCGATTATGTTATAGGTGACCCCACAGTAGGTGAAAGACATATGTCAACAAAATGTTGTAAAGCCAATAGTTTTCAAGTTACAAGTCTAATTTTTCTTCAGTTTTTTTACTACCCTGCACATAATTTTGACTCCGGGGCAAACAAAATGATAGGGTTGCCATATCTGTGGCATAGCAAGCGACTCGCAAAGGTAAAGAGAAATCCCAAAAGATATGTGGCTTGTAGGTTTTCCACATCAGAAGATTTGCAAGCCATGATTTTGTATAAGTCAGTTCACATTGCCAAGCTGTAGGAGCAATAATAAGCAAGTTACAAGCACTTTTAAGGTTGTCTATCCTCGTTCAACCCTGAAGAAGGGGCCCAAGGTCAAATTAGACTTAATCAAAAGATTCACAGCCCATGATTTCCTATAAGTAGGTTCACATTGCTAATGCGAAGGACCAATAAACAGCGAGTTATAACCACTTTAAAGTTTGGCTATCCTTGTTTGACCTTAAAGGAGCGGGCCAAGGTGAAAAGAGACCACATTAACAGATTCGTAGCCCATGATTTCCCATAGCTTGGTTTCACATTACAAACCTCTGGGACCATTAATAAGTGAGTTATAAGCACTTTTAATTCTTGCTATCCTCATTTCACCTTGAAGGAGGGGGCCAAGGTCAAATCGGACCACATCGGAAGAATCTTAGCCTCTGATTCCCTATAAGTTGAATGCAAACCCCTCGGAGCAATAATAAGTGACTTATAAGCACTTTTCACTTTGGCTATCCTCATTTGACCTTGAAGGAGCCCAAGGTTAAATCAGAGCACACAAAAAGATGCATAGCCTATGATTTCTTATATGTTGGTTTGACATTGTAAACCTGAGCAATGATAAGCAAGTTATAAGCACTTTTAAGTTTGGCAATAATTGTTTGACCTTGAAGGAGAGGGCCAAGGTGAAATCTGAAGACACAAGAAAATTTGTAGACCATGATCGCCTATACATGAATTTGACATTGCAAAGCTGTAGGACCAATAATAAGTGAGTTTTAAGCACCGCTGCAACAGTTTTGAAGTGACAAGTGATTTACTGAAAAAGTGAGAACGTCAAAGTAGTTATTACACTCCTATGGAATGACGTACAGGTAAGGAATTTGTTATAGCGGACCCAAAAGTAGCTGAATAACATGTTTCAACAAGATGTTGTAAATGCAATAGTGTTCAAATTACAAGTCAAATTGTTTTGAGGTTTTTAACTCCTCAGAGCATAATTTAGACTTACGGGCTACCAAAAACATAGGGTGGCCGGAAATGTGCCATAGCAAGGCAGTTGCATAGCTTAAAAGAAATCCCAACAAATTGGGCTCATAAGTTTACCACAAAAAATTTCTGCGGATGATGACCGTGTATGCCCCATAGTGTCCCCGCCTTTGGGGATACAATGTAAGCATTAAAAGGATGCAAAAAGAGTTATTACGAAAGGATGGAAAAAAAGGTAAGACAACAATATTTATTTTACATGTATGTGTCACATAATTAACAAGTATTCGGAAAAGAAGAATAAAAGGAAACATAGAAATGTGAAGAAAAACTGACAAGAGTACTTAATGATAAGAACAGTAAAAGTAATACAGCATAGAAATAATATGAAACAATGACAATAAGTTACTTAGGACAAACTACAGTACTTCACAAGGGAACAGTGGCTGTGTTTCAGACAAGCACAAAGTTGAATGTTGAGATTAAAGTGGAGTTAAACCCGGAATAACGGTGTTTTAGATAACAATATACCACAACGTTAACAAGGAGAGAGCTCATTACTACCCACTAACTTTCAAGATGTTTAATCGTGATTGTGGATAGAATAATGTCATTTACCAAGACTGTTAAACTGTGTTTTTATGATAGATTTACAAATGAAAATGCTAAAAGAGAAGGCAACAACCTTTTTTCTGAGGGATAAATTGTAAATAGATTTGTAGAACCCAAATGAATTTATGAAATCTATGAAACTGTTACTGTCCACATGCTTTCATGTGTAGAGCCACCAGATGAATACTTTGTTATATCCCAAAAAAACTGTATCTTATCATAAAGACATATAATCCCCATGCATGGCTTTTTCAATATACATTTTAAACGGTGACCTACAAATGAAGATAAATACTGATCATTACATATAATATATATTTTGTAATATATGCCCCTTTACTTTACTACCAAATTTATAATGAGTGTCAGTGATGAATACACAACACAAGACTGTTCCATGCTAACTTCTGATAGACCATGAGCCAAAATTATTTGAATGTGTTTTAATTTCTGCCTCATTTATGGTAGAAATTGATGCTGAATGCATGGGACAGGTACGAAAAAGTCCATGTTATGTACTACATGTGCCTTGCAAAACTGATGAAATCCTAATTAAGAGTACATGTGTCACACATACACACTGATACCATTCTCGTGTAAACCATTTTCAATTAAGTTTTTGACTTTGTATTTCTGACAAAGGCCGCTTTTCTGAACCTTCATTTGTCCAAATACTTGCATCCACATAATTAAAACTGCCACTTCCAAATATGTAAATGGTGTTTGTACCAGTGCTTCGAATGACGACCAACACAATCATTAAAGACTGTGTGTGTGGACGACATGCCTGGAAGTCATCCGTTAAAAACCATACATTTATATTGTGGAAAATTAGTGCACTGAGCACCAGGTTACAAAGAAAATGACAAAAGATTTTCTACATGCTGGTACTTTGCAAGAGGTTAGACAAAGGGTAGACAGTGTATTAATTTCATAAACCGAACAATAAAGAAAATATTAAACCAAAAACAAAATGACAGAGTATATACAGTACGTCTTATATCTAATATATGTGTATAGATATTGCACATATCTTTAGCTTTTAGAGGATGAAATGGCGTTTTTCTAAATACCAATGAGAGCCTAGTACATAACTTGAATGCAAGATTCACGTAATAATAATGACAGTAAATATAGGAAAGGATAGAAATAATAGGAAAAAGAACAATAAGTTACCATGGAGACACTGTGACAGTTATACTAGACAATACCAAAAAGAAAGAAATATATTACAGGCAATTTTTGTAAGCACTGATCATTTCAGTCAGTATGCAATAGGCTAAAGAGTTAACGAAGTTTGCAAAATGCCTAGGTATTTGACATAATGAGTGAAAATGAGCTGTAACCATTGTGTGTAAAGGCTAAAGATGGTTCAGCAGTGTGTTCGATGATTGTCAAAATGTTTTCAACACGGTACTATTTGCACAATTAAAAAGGATAATAAGTATGAAATGTATTATTAATGATTATGTAGTTATTACTGACTTATGCCAAAAATGCATGGGATATGCGAATATAGCTTCATTAATTGTAACATAGTAGAAAGGTACATTTTGATTTATTTATTTATTTGGGGTTTTACGTCACTTTCAACACTGTACAGGTCATATCATGATGGGTAGTTGGAAGGGCAGAGGAAACCAGCACATACAGTTCGTTAGGGTTCTGTACTGTAAACTGCCGACCAACGGCAAGCAACTACCAGCTTTCCCACTTGAGGCCGTGCCGGGAATTGAACCCCGGCCTCAGAGGTGGGAGGCGAGAGTGTTACCACTCTGCCACCGTGGCCCCAGGTACATTTTGAATTGTTTATAGACGGAAATAATTGTATTCTATGAAAAAGGGACGTAAAGAGATGGGTGCACAGATTGCCCGAAATGCGAATTCAACATATGGGCAATTTGTGTAACACCGAACATTATATTTTAGTCATAACATTAAATGCCTAGGCATTCGCCAAAAAGGCACAAGTGTTTAGCCACTTTGCGAAGTAAGTGCAATATTCAGTCATTATGTGAAATGCCTGCTTACATAGATTGCCGTTGCATATATAAAAAGGCAGGTGACATACACAAAGTGAAAGTTGGTACACAATCAATCACCCGTATACATGTAACTGTGTAACACATTAGATGTACCATGACATAAAGAAGATGTGAATAGAAAGTAACAGTCAGGAAAGAATATAATATATAGCATCATGATAACTATAGTAAGTTTGTAGAACACCGCTTTCATTATCTACAGGAAGGCGCCGTAAATAAATGTGATCCAGCAGTGTTCCACCAGTGGTAGTTGGTGTAGTAATAACTTGTGAAAATCCATGTTTTTCCAGTGCTTGTATTCTAACTCTGTAGGGTTGATCTATCACATTAATATTGAAGTCGCCCCCAATAATAGTTGAGTCATATGGCAAGTAAGGAAGTACAGTTTCTATATCCTGGTTCAATATGCTCAATGCAATAGCCGGTTTTTTGTATATGACACAGACAGAAAGACCGAGCTGATTCAATGAAATGAGATATCAGTCTCTGTTTCGGGAAGAGCAATGTGAGAAGCATCCAAGGATTTTCTAACAAAAAAACAAACACCACCTCTGTACCGAGTGTTTGAGAAAGATACAAAATCTGGAAATTGCGGGACATGCATCCCTGGAGAGGTAGAAATTTCCGTTAATCCAATGATCTGAACTTTTTGCATTTGTGCATTATTAAAAAAGTCATCCTTATGTGCCGATAGAGACTGTATATTTTGAAATAAAATAACAGAAGCAGTTGTGTCATACAATGGACATATTGTATTGGGTATCTGAAGTTTAGTCACTGTTTTGAAATAATTTGCAAAATTTGTCAGGTGCATATATTTTATTTTCATCAAAGTCACGCAAATATAATCCTTGGATGTTGGTAACTCTGCTCAAGGCTACATACGCCATGCCTTCTTTGAAAACTCCATTTAAACTTATAACTGCATTGTTAACAGTCATCCCTTGCGTTTTATGGATGGTGCATGCCCATGAAAGTTTTAATGGAAACTGATATCTCGTGTATTCACAACTGTTCACACTTATAAGCTCCTTATATGGTTCAATGAGGACTCTATTTTTTGCAATCAGAGGCAAAACAATGTTAATTTTACTTATTGCTTTTTTACCAATGTTACCGTTATCAAATTTAACAGCGACATATTTGGGTTGTTGGAAGTCATTTTTTGTGGATGAAATGTAAGTTATAGTGCCAACTGCACCATTTACCAGACCATCTTCCACATCTAAGTTGATAATAAGCATCACTCGAGCACTGACAGCAAGATGTAAAGATGCAGGCAATACAGAATCTTTCTTGGTATACAGTCTTTTAACTGGCTGCATTGTATAACTTTTAGAGTTAACATCCACTGAATCAATGACAAAAGTATCAGAAGTCAATGTACTCAATCTTTGCATGTTGAATTCATCAACAGACTTATTCAGTGCGTAGATATACATAGCATTTTCAGGGAAACTACTTTCTTCTTTAAAAACTCTGCTGTTTAAGATATCACGGTCACTGTTGTTTAAATTTTGAGTTTTTGATTTGGTTCTTATTCTGTTTAACAGCTGTGCAAAAGGTATATCTTTTTTTTGTCGCATGACCTCATGGAGTTCCCCATACCTTAAACTAATGCCAATAGTCAACTATTTGTGTTGATGTTTGTTTGTATAGCATTTGTCCAAATACTGGAGGAATCTGACAAAAGTCACCGACTGCTAGTACAGATATGCCGCCAAAGGAGGAAAAAGGTGATTGGCACCTCTTGATCTGATCCAAACGGCCACTAATATAATTTAACATATTTTTATCGACCATAGACACTTCATCAATAATATGTAGTTGTAAATATTCGTGCTTTATTCTTAAATCGGTGATAGCCTTTTCCCCTAAAGCAGTATATTTATTGCTAGTTTTTCGAATATTTAAAGCTGAATGGATTGTTTGTCCACTGATATTAAAATCGGCAGTCCCTGTATATGCTAAAAGAAGCACAGGAGTTTTTCCTGGGTCATTTAACATAGGAGAAAGCAATTTATGAACTTCATAGCATATCGCTTTAATAATATGCGATTTCCCAGTACCAGCTCCCCCTGTCAAGAAAATATGAAATGGGTCAGGATTTGCACCGTTTAGCTTTCCTAAGCACCACTTTCGGACATAAAAGAACAGTTGGCTTTGTTTTTTATTTTAGGACCTCAGTATAGGACAAATAGATTTTGCTGAGAATTTAGTCTGCAGTTTTTCCTGAGAATTTTGGCCACTAAACATGGAGAGCGAAGGATTCCTGCGTAAGTCTGGTAAGCAATCTTCATCGTCACATTCATCAGAACCGTGGTCATATTCTATTTTTTCTTGTTGATAGGTGCTTCTCTCTTGTTCCATGTTTGAAGCCAAATCAGCCCCACACTTCATCAAAATTTATACCTTGTTGTAAATCATCCCATGCTTTCATTGTGACATCAAAATTATGCTCATACAGGGCTCTTTGTTTTGCTATAAATGATGAAACTGGCTCATTCAAAATTTTGCCTGTCATGTAGAAATGTTCCAAAGTATTGTAGCCTGGAAAATGAAGAGTGGAAGTTCTGTGAGGAAAATGGAGCTTTAACAAATGATGGTAATATATTTCTGAATCTACTTCTTTATTTGGCTTTGGGTAACGAATTATTGCAGGCTTTTTTCTTTTTTTCATATATCCAGTACAGTTGATGAGAGGATAACAGTTAGAGTCAGTCGAAATTTCTTTGTCAGATTCATCATCACTGTTGCTGTTCGTTGCCTTAACTTTTTTGCTTGTATACTTATAATTACTGGCAAAAGTGGCCAAGGTCATGTTTTCAAAGCTTGGGGTCTCAGGTCTTGCAATATATCGCTCATGTAAACCTGTTGTCCAAATATCTTCTTCATCTTCTCGTTTTTGCCTGATGACATTCAATGGTAAACTTAACCTACATAATATAATAAAAAAGTGGTACAATTACTCTAGATGCTGCATAAATGTGTACAGTTTCTTCATTTAGAGAACCGGCAAAGCAAGTTACACTTAATTGTATTCTGTAAGAAACAGTGAAAATGTGACAGTGGTAAAAAGGGTTGAGTTACAAAGACATACATATAATACAGTTTCACTTGACAGTAACACATTAAGAATATGGATACTTAACCTACAAAAGCACCAGTTTTCTGAAGGCAAAATTAGCATATATGTTGCTTTTTTGGATACTATATACCTTACAGGCCTCAATACATACAGGGTAATTTCCAGAGAAGTTGACAAGAAGAGAGGTAACATGGCATGTAAAGCATACGAGTAATATTATTGCTATCCCATCTGAGTCGCCTCAGCAACACTCCGAAAGAAGTCAGCCACATTCTAACAAAGATGTGGTAAGCTGATTAGATGAATACAAGCTCTTCAGAAACAGAGTTGTTTCTGTACTTGGTTAGAAAAAAGCCTGTGGATCTGAATTTGGACGTTTACCTTTTGATGTCCAAAGAATAAAAGTAACACACCTGTAAGGGTCGCTGTCTGTTGCTACCCACAATATCTGTCTGTTGCACTTCTTCAGCTCCATTCCTAATGCCCTCCACACAGCTTCCATAACACTAATTTCTCTGTGTGTAAGTATGCCCTAGCTGTCGCAATTCTGAGAGAGCATCAGACTTTCCCTCTCTTGCCTCTTGTTGTGCACATTTTAATATGTTGCCCTCTTCAGATTCCTTCTTGCTTATATAAGACAGAATATACTTAATACACGAATATGCATCGATCACATATTGTATGTCCATATTCGCATTCCATCCTTGAAGCAGTGCCAAATTATATTGGTTCACCCAACAAGCTTGTGGGGAACGTTTAAGAATAATGGTAGTTTTGTTGCTTAAAAGACTTAAACTTTTTTCCAGAACTGGTTGTGTCATATTTGCTTTTATAAATAAGTCTTCAGTCGATATATCTTTGGGTAAATCTTGCATATTTAGCACCTCCCATAATGCAGAAAGACGTTCTCTAGCCTGTGACTTTAATTCATCGGAATTGGGTAAGTTATCTTTTGGTGGTGCACAAACAAATGTTCTCAACGATGGAGAGCGTAGGAAGTTAAACCTACAGATTTTATTTCCCTTTTTGCAAGATTTTGAGTGCTTTTTACTATGAACCTAAACTTGATTCACTATTGTCACAGGTTTGGTAGAATCCTGTACATCACAAGTAATATATTTGTCAACAAATGTCTGTACACGCGAATGATCATCATTGTTTAAATCAATAACAGGAGCGTATTTAACCCAAAAGAGACAATGGATATGAGGCCACCCTCTCTGTTGAAATTCAACACGGTAAAAGTAGTCTTTAATTTCACCAACTGGATGAGCTGGAGACAATATGACATCACGAATGAAATGCTTCACTCTTTTTTGGAACATGACTGCTGTGACTGGGTTACTGGCAATAACTTTGCAATGATCGTCCCACAAGATATTTTGAGGAACCGCTTTATTCTGCTGTCTCAATATTGCTGCCACAGTTTCTGGCCACCTTCTGTCTGCTGCAGAAAAACTGAAAAACCAAGTGGGTATACCAAGTTGTAGGACCATAGAAAACAGGTCTTTTGTGGTACATTCCCAATAGGGAGCTGATCCCCTAATTGTTTTCAGAAATTTGTAACCCTCTGTTTTTCAAAATAGATCTGGCCGAATTAGAGTCATATAGCACTGATGCAGTGACATGACCTTTAGGGCCCAACTGACCTTTGCGCAGTGAAATCTGAGTCGATGAAAGTATGTCGTGTAGCTCCTTACAGTACTGGAGGTAAAAAATATAGTCACTATTACTCGGATATTTCAAGTTACTAGATAGGAGTCTGGCTTTAATGTACTGGGAAAAAGTTATCCGTTTGGATCGGTTCTCCTCAAAGGTGTTTTTACCATTACCATTACAATGTGGGGAAAGCAGTAGCCTCTTTATCAAACAGGGACATTGGTCTGGATCCTTCCGCAGGGGCCACTGAGAAAATCTGATCTTCATAATGATCTGATACATGCTGCGTCAAATTATCTGGCTGCATGCACGTCTCTAAGGGTGCTGTTGTATCATTTTCACTTGTTACACTGTCAGTTTCTGTATCATCAACAGGGGTATCTAGATAAAAAAGTAAGAGTACAGCATACAGGAAAATGTGCTACAACATGAGATATGGTACATTATATGCAAGTAATAATAGCAATAATAATAATTCTCCACAAAAGTGAAGAATACAATAAGCAATCCTATCATTGCATTAGTTGTGTAAAGTACAAGTGTAAATCCCAAAATCTTGGAAGCATTGTCAGTGGTTTTGTGTATACAGTGGAATGCAAAGTTATGCACGAATACATACTTTTTGCATTATGCTGTAAGTCAGCTGCACACCGTACCAAACTTTCGATGGACTCCTCTTCAATGGGAATGTCTGAAAATAATACAAAATAGTCATCAGTTTTCTTTGTAAGCAGTAGTTTGGCTTCTACTGCGAAAAATTATCAACGCACACAAAATTAAAGGAAATAAGAAAGGGTGACACAAATTTCATGATGAGTACAAAGTATATAAAGAGGAAAAGAAAATATTGTACATTGCAACCAGGAAAGCCAAAAGCTTGTAACATCTGAAAATATCATACTTGTAAATGTAAGGTAAGAATAACCATTGTAGAAAATATGCAGGATTCAGCGTATTGAGATTGCAAAAGATAAAATACCTGAAAATCCGGGATGATTTTCTTTAAGAAATTTCAGTGCCTGTCTTATTTTATTGGGTCTAACATGCTGGTATAGGTGGTACCCTTTATAACACATCTTTCTCTTTAGCTTTACTTTAAGCAGACCCTCACTGTCTAATGTTCTTGGCAGTTTATCCGTCGTGGACTGGATGTCAGCAGCAACACAAATTACAGGTCCTCTAGCCGAAACTTGACCACCCTTTATTAAGGGGACAATTTTAACAAATGGCAGTACAGGCGTCACAAGGAACCTTTCTAAAGCATTGAGGTCACTGATACCGTCTGGCATTTTCATGACTTCCATATTGTTTTGCAAAGCGGAAGCAGAAATGTCCCCTTTGCGGAAATAGCTTACACAACTTGTACACAGGTCCTTGTCATTTTGTTTTTGTTTGGACATCTGATATCTGAAGCGATATTTCTGACACATTTCACAAATATACTTTGGCAGTTCCTGAACTTTATCATGAAAAGTTTCAATCACAAATCTTATGTCCTCATTTTTATGGGCTAACTCTTTTTGTCTCTCCCTTTTCTTTTCTTGAACATTGGCCCTAAAGGCATCCTTTTCATACAACAACCTTTTTGACTTCTGAATGGAAGCAGTATGAGAATAATAATAATATCGTTTCTGAGAATCTCTGTTTTTCTGTCTGACCAAGCTGTTTCCTTTTCGGTTTTATCTAATAACTTCTTCCGTAGTTTTTGCTCTGGCTCCTTTCTGTAAGACATCTCTCTTTCTGTTCGTTTTCTTTTAACAGTTGGTTCACATCTTTGAGTAGTTTCCTGTGAAGCTCGCTTAAGCTTAACATGTTCTTGCGCCCTCTGAATACGTTCCCGTTCAGCACGTTTGACTTTGACATAATCTTTTGATCTCTGAATATGTTCCCGTTCAGCACGTTTGACTTTGACTTCTTCTTTTGCCCTCTGAATCCGTTCGCGTTCAGCTCGTTTTACTTTGACATCTTCCTGTGCCCTCTGAATATGTTCTCGTCCAGCACGTTTCACTTTGACATCTTGTTGCATCCTCTGAATACGTTCGTGTTCAGCACGTTTACCTTTGACATCTTGTTGCATCCTCTGAATACGTTCGCGTTCAGCACGTTTAACTTTGACATCTTGTTGCATCCGTTGAATATGTTCGCGTTCAGCACGTTTTACTCGGACATCTTCTTGCGCCCTCTGAATACGTTCACGTTCAGCACGTTTAACTTTGACATCTGCTTGCGTCCTCTGAAGACGTTCGCATTCAGCACGTTTTACTTTGACATTTTCTTGCGCCCTGTGAATACATTCACGTTCAGCATGCCTGTCTTTTATCTCTTGCTGACTTCTTTGCCCAGTCTCGCATGAAGCCCGTTTTGCTTTTACCTCAATTTGACTTCTTTGTAAATGTTCACGTTGATAACGCTTTTCTTTCACTTCTGCCTCACTTCTCTGCATTCGCTCACATTCAGCACGCCTTTCCTTAACTTGCGGGTCATTTCTGTACTGTTTCTCCCTCTCAGCAATGAGTTCCCTACGAAAGGGATCTTGTTTATATAAATGTTCCATGTATTTCTTTCTTCTTGCTGCACAGCTATCTTTCTGGTGCGAATGTTTTTGCATTTGATCACTAAAGTAATTCTGTAACTGGTGTGTCGCATTAAAAGCCACACAAGCAGGTATAATATCGAACTGAGTGTCCAAACGAATCCACCCAACATACAGCCTAAAGAAATGATTTGCAACAGCATGCACAGAAGGAAACTCCATAAGAACTGCTTTGCCAACAGCTGCTACTTGCCCAGCAGTATTTCGACTATGCGAATCAAATACAAAGTACTTGCAGCTTTTACACATAATAGCGACAGTATAACCACATGTTACAAACAACCTGTGGTGTCAGATGTACCAATGTTAATAGCATCACTAAGCTGCATACTATTTAAATCCGAAAATGTCTGGCTCATGTTTCCAAAGAGTACATCTCCAAATGTAATATTTAAATCCAAAGGTTTCTCTGCAAATGTTGGTTTAAGTGTTACCTGTGTTGGTAATTCTGTATATTCAAAATGCTGATAAGTGTGAGGGTAATTCATGTACATTGCATCACCTTCTTTCAAAATATCATCTAATATGGCTGTATTCCACAAAGCAGGAGACCTGTATGTAGAGTACAACATAGCCATGTAGGCCATTGGTGTGCACTGGTTCCCAGCTCCCTGATATACAAGTGCACTTTGGTTGTTCGATGCCGTGATAAACCTCGATGCATAGATAGTCGATTGTGCACTCCTCTGTTTGGAAACTGTATTGGCTCGTTGACGAGCCTCCCAGCTTTTCTTCTTGCCTCTCATCATTCACTGTATGTCTCTGTAACAACAGAAATTATGAATGTAATTACTCAAAAAACAACAAGGAAGCTAGCATTCACATGCGAACTAATGAATTATAATACAATTGGTGGACATTTCGCCTGCAGACGTTGTGCAGGTAGACAATTAGGAGACGACTTTTTTGCAGGTTAGGAAAATTGGCCGGTGAATCTTTTGTATATGTTATGTATCTCTATTTTTATCAATTATGTTATACTTGCCCCAAATGTCTCACACAACACACAGACTTGAAAACGCCATTTTCATAACTGGTTCAAGAGCATTTTAAGATGTGCGAGAACACGGAATGGCACTCTTTGGCCGTTCAATAACATTCATAATATTTTTGTTAAAGAATGGCATGTACCAAACTGTCTGCAAAGCAAAATATGTATGGACGTAATAGCCCAACATTGTTCAAAATAAGTTTGTGAATGAGGTGCGAAGCAATTGTAAAAGATTCTGTTGTAAAAAGTTGTATAAATAAAAGATATTTCTAGCAGCGATAGTCGAACATTGTTCAAGATAATTATCCACAAGAGGGTCAAACAACTGTAAAGCGTTGAGTTTTGAAAATTTTCCTATAAATCAATATATCTCTAGATGCAATAGCCAAACATTGTTCAAGATTGTTATTGGGTAGAGGTTAAATACAATTGAAAAATGGTCTGTTAGGGAAAGTACTCTATCAAAGTAGTTGTTCAATGTAATTATTCGAACAAAGTTCCAAACAACTGTAAAACGTTCCTTTGAAGAATGTAGTACAAAGAAAAAGTATTTATAGAAGCAGTAGTTCAACAATTTCCAAGATAGTTATCTAAAAGAGGGTCAAAACAATTGTAAAACATTCTGTCGCCAAAGGTTCTATAAATGCAAATATCTACAGAAGCAATAGGTGCACATCGTGAAATATTATTATTCAGTAGAGGTTGAATACAATAAAAAAATGTTCTGTTCCAAATTGTCCAAGTTTATAATTATTAGAGGTTCAATACAATTGTGAAGCATTCCGTTGCAAAGATTATATAACTGAAAACTATTTAAAAGAAGTTTTTTTTATTTTTTATTAAGTCTTTTTTTTTCAACATATGAACAGAACATATATACATCGTATGGCATAACATATACAGAAAACGACTATGACTTTAAAAGCTGACTGATAGAATAAAGACCTGTTTTTCTATTGTGAGATGATGTTTTAGGGTTGGGATGTAGTCCATTAAGCTAGGCCTTTTCCTATCGTTGTTACACATATGGATGAAAAACTTGCCAATCAATATACAAAAGTTAATTACCGTATTAAAAGGTATGGTTCTGTGAATTCCAAATATAATATCTTCTATTCTCAATTCAAGGTTAATGTTTGTGATGTGGTTAAACCATGTTTTAAAATTTTGCCAGAAAGATTTTATTTCTTCACACTCGTAGAAGGTATGGACAATATTTTTTTTCGATGTTACAGTATTCACATTTTCCACTTATTTCAGGTACAAACTTTGATACTTTGCTTTTTGATGCATAAATTCTGTGAAGAATTTTATACTGTAACATTGTTATTTTTATATTGTAAGTGGTAAATTTTGGTAGAAGAAATAGTTTCTTCCATGTTTCATCATTAAACACAAAACCTTTAGCATCCCAACTATTAATACAGGTTGGTTTTGTTATCACTTTCTTTACTAATGACCAGTAACACTTTTTACTTGATACATTGTTTAGCATAGTTATCCGAGTTTCACATATTTCTATGTTCTCAAAAGAGGTGTTCATGTTAAGTATTTGTCTCCATTTGTTTGGTATTGCAAGTGTTACAGAGTGCAATTTTAGCCAATTTATTCTTCTATTAAATTTTCTTTGAAATTCCTCGTGAGTCAGAAATCTGCCATTATTTTTGACAATATCACCTATCTTCAAAGTTTTAGGTCTTATGAATTCTTCATCTAAAACCATTTTATTATTAATTTCAATGAATTTATTTAAACAGATGTATTCTTGCAAAACTTCATTAGCTGAGTTGGGTTCTTCATTAAGATTAAACCAACAGTTAAAAACTTGGTTATAAAAATTTGGCAGATTGAACAACTCATTTGCAAGTTTAACATTACATCTTACAAAAATTTCTAGTGGTATAGGAATAAGTGATTCTAGATAACTTTTTGTCACACTGTTGCTCATTAACCTCTTTATCCAACTGCATTTTTGTGCCTTTACATAGCTTTCAACATGAGGAAATTTGATACCACCATCTTCAATGGTGTTGTATAATGTACTTGTTTTGATTTTGTTTGGTTTGTTATCCCATAAGAATTGCAATGCCAGCTGTTGCACATCATTTATGAACCAGTCTGGTGTGTATACACTGCTGATTAAGAAATTTATATTTGCTAATGCTAAGGATTTTAGAACGGTCACTTTCCCCAAGAGTGTTAAATTGAATTTTGACCAGTGATTCAGAATATTTCTGATTTTTTCAAGTTTGAGGTCATGGTTCTTTTTAATAAGATTGCTTATGTCACAAGAAAACCATATCCCAAGTGACAAAACTTCGCTACTCTCCCACTGCAGACCAAATAAATTTGTTTGTGGTTTGTTAAAATTTTTCCCAATAGGCAACACAACAGTTTTGCCGTTATTTAGCTTTAGGCCAGATGCACTGTAAAACAGCAGTAAGGTATTTATCGTAGTCTGTATAGACCTTATGTCTCTAAGAAACAAGGTTGTATCATCAGCTAATTGTGTAATTTTTCTTTCTACACCTATTATGATACCTTTTATGCTATTATTGTTTTTTATATATATTGAAAGACATTCCACTGCAATTATGAATAACAAAGCTGAGATTGGACATCCCTGTCTGATACCTGCTGTAATGTGGAAATATGGTGATGTATAACCATTATTTAGGATACAACTTTGAATACCCGTGTACAAAATTTTGATCCACTGAATATAATTTTTTTCAAAGCCAAAATTATGAAGCGCATTTATTAAAAATTTGTGATCCAGTTTATCAAAGGCCTTTTCAAAATCTAAAAATAGCAAATAAGCTTGTTGCTTTGTGAGAATGTGTTGCATTGTATCTATAATTGACCTTATGTTATGTCCAATAAATCTTCCCTGGAGGTAACCATTTTGATCAGTGGAAATTATTTCTGGCAAGAATGTGTGTGATTATTTTATAATCTGTATTTAGAAGGGAGATTGGCCTGAAAGAACGCATGTTTGTTAAATCTTTGTCTTTTTTTGGAATAAGCTTTAGGATTCCTCTCCGTTGTTCTGTACTAAGAATTTTATTTTGAAAAGAATAGTTAATACTGTCATATAGGTAATCCTTAATATTTTCAAAGAAAAACTGATAAAACTCTGCCGTTAGACCATCAGTACCTGGCGATTTATTAGCTTTTAAATTATTTACAGCCTTTTTAAATTCTTCAATAGATATTGACTCCTCACAGAAAGTTACACTATTATAACTTATTTTTGGGATATTACTGTTCAAAAAAAGCCTATAGTTGCTTGAGTCAAGTTTATTATTTTTTGAATATAGGTCACTGTAGAAACATTTTAACTTATTTAAGATTTCGGTATCAAGCTTTATTTCCTTTCCATTTTCTACCAAGCGATTTATTGTAGTTAGCTTACCGTTTTGTTTTTCTAAATTTAGGAACAAAGAAGTGCATTTTTCACTGTCTGCTACCCAGTCTACTTTGGCTCTAAGTTTGACACCTTCTGCTTTTGCACTATTTATGATTTCTAATTCATTATGAATATTTTTATATTCTAATAGTAGACTTTCAGTCTGGTGTTCATCGAGATTCACCATAACATGTTGTAGTCGCTCATATAGTTCATTTTCTAAATCTTTATTTTGTTTCGCTATCTTTTTACCTAACTTCTTTGTTTCAATGCGAATTAACGATTTTACCATGTCCCATTTTGTATTTTTATCATGAATATTATTGTATTTAGTCTTCCAAAAGGTAAATTTTTCCCTCAGCAATTCAACATATTCGTTGTTTTGTAGTAGAGCTGCATTAAATTTCCACAGGCTGGGTCCTTTTTTTGTATTCAGATTACTTAAAAGAGTTAGGGAGATGAGGCTATGATCAGATTTAATAGATGGTTTGATTTCGCATTCTGTTACATTGTATGTTAATGTTACTGAAATAATCCAATAATCAAGTCTAGCTTGTGTTAAAGGTTTATTCCGACGCCACGTATAACGATGGCTATTTGGATTTTTAGTACGCCAAATGTCTACCAAATTATACTCATTTAATAGATTCTTCAGCAATTTACATGCTTGAGAAAGATCTGTCTCTTTCCCTTTATATTTGTCTAATAAGGGATTTATATATAGATTTAAATCTCCACCTATAATGAGTGCTTCTGGACTATTATTAGTTAAATTTAATTATAATTTTGAAATTGTGGTTAACTGATCAGCTTGTTTATCTTTTGTTGCGAAGTATACATTGAAGACTGATATCACAGTATCATCGATGTTTATTTCGAGACATGCTATCCTCCATTCTAATATAATTCTAAATTGGATAATTTTAAAACATTTACTTTGCGGCAACAAGAAGGCAATCCCTTTTGATTTAGAATCACCATGAGATAGGAAAATGTCTGCCCCCCATTCTTTGCGCCAAGTGTCCACATCGTTTTCAGTAGAATGAATGACAATCTTTTCCCCTGTGAAATTTTTTCAGCCAGTGGAATATTTCCCATCTTTTTTTATGATCTCTAAGACCTCTCACATTAAATGATTGAAAATTAAGACTATTCACCTTATTTTTAAGTTATTTTTTCTCTATAACTTGTGAATTCAAACAGATTTTAAAGTTGTCTTCAACAATTAATGACAAAGAAAGAACGGATTGCCATACAGTACATTTGCTTTTAACAAAACATGTACCAAAACGTGAAACAGAAACAAAAGGATACATAATGAAATAATGTGCTAATATACAAGGCAGTGTATTAAGGCAAACTTAAAAACAGGTAAAGGATGTTCACAATAAGGAATGTTTCTTGGTAAAGTTCACAGATGCAGAAAGGTAAATCTACCTGCTATACCGATGCATACTTTATCAAAAAAAAACTTTATTTAAAAGAAGTTGTTCAACACCATTGAGGATAATTTTTATAAAAGATAACCAGATATTATAAACATTAGACAAGAAAAGAAAACTGAATGAAAAGGTCTCAGGATAAAACCGAAGACTAAAAATAAAGGAAATGTGCTTTTTGAAAGGAAAAGAACACATTGTTAGCTTTAAATCATAAACTTACCCAACATGTATATTATTCTGCTGGATGGATCACCCCCCCCCCCCCCCCCCACCCCCCACCCCCCCCCCCCTGAACTTAGCTTTCACATTTACAGAGCACCGATTAAACTCCTTTCATGGGTTCACATTTGCTTTTATATCACTCCAGACAAATCTTCCCAAATGCACTCCATCAAGCAAGACATAATTTTCCACATTATAAACAAGCATTCTGCATTTATCACCCGCCATATAAATGAGATGTACTAAAGATAACATATTTTAACAAGGTGCTCTAAATGTAATACTTTTCAAGTTATAATTGATTTAGTGCATGATTTCATGAATTTTAATGCATTAAAAATTATTTAAAAAATTCATTAAAAAAATTTAGCATGTGAAAGCTCTCCAAAATGTAGGTGAATGAGTTATTTGAGAAATATTGGCTATCTGCAATACTTTTAGTGATAATAGGCAGTTATTCATTTTGAGTAGGTGAGTAATTAGCTACGGATCTGAAAATTCACTAATTGAAAGCTCTCCAAAATGTATGTGAATGAGTTATTTCAGAAATACTGGCTATCTGCAATACTTGTAGAGATAATTCGCATTTACTCATTTTGAGTAGGTGAATAATTAACTACGGGTGTGAAACTTCACCAAGTGAAAGCTCTCCCAAAAGTAGGTGAATGAGTTATTTGAGAAAAATTGGCTATCTGCAATACTTTTACAGATAATTCACATTTACTCATTTTGATTAGGTGAGTAATTAGCTACGGGTGTGGAACTTCACCATGTGAAAGCTCTCCCAAAAGTAGATGAACGAGTAATTTGATAAAAATTGGATACCCGCAATACTTTTAGAGATAATTAGCATTTACTCATTTTGAGGTGAATAATTAGCTACGGCTCTGAAAATTCACCAAGTGAAAGCTCTCCCAAAAGTAGGTGAATGAGTTATTTGATAAAAATTGGCTATCTGCAATACTTTTAGAGATAATTCACATTTACTCATTTTCAGTAGGTGAGTAATTAGCTACGGGTCTGGAACTTCACCATGTGAAAGCCCTCCCAAAAGTAGATGAATGAATTATTTGATAAAAATTGGATATCTGCAATACTTTTAGAGATAATTCACATTTATTCATTTTGAGTAGGTAAATAATTAGCTACGGGCCTGAAACCTCACCAACTAAAACCTCTCCCAAAAGTAGGTGAATGAATTATTTGAGAAAAATTGGATATCTGCAATACTTTTACAGATAATTCACATTTACTCATTTTCAGTAGGTGAGTAATTAGCTACGGGTCTGGAACTTCACCATGTGAAAGCTCTCCCAAAAGTAGATGAACGAGTAATTTGATAAAAATTGGATATCCACAATACTTTTAGAGATAATTAGCATTTACTCATTTTGAGTAGGTGAATAATTAGCTACGGGTCTGAAACTTCACCAAGTGAAAGCTCTTCCAAAAGTAGGTGAATGAGTTATTTAAGAAAAATTGGATATCCCCAATACTTTTAGGGATAATTCACATTTACTCATTTTGAGTAGGTGAGTAATTAGCTACGGGTCTGGAACTTCACCATGTGAAAGCTCTCCCAAAAGTAGATGAAGCAGTTATTTGAGAAAAATTATGTCATTATTTTGCCACAAATAAGAAAATAGCTATTACTCACTTATGGTATGCAATAGAACCCTAAACTATATGCATTTACCCTACAGTCACAATTTCAAAGTAGGTATTACTCGGCTATCCAATGTGCAACAGGTCTGAAACTTTACTATGTGATAGGTTGTCAAAAACTAGATGAATAACATATTTGAAAATATTTCCCTAACTTTAATACTTTTGAAGATATTTGACATTTACTTATGTTGTTGTTTTGCTACAAATAAGAAAATAGCTATTACTCACTTATGGCATGCAATACAACCGCAAAATATATACCATCTTATAGTTAAGGACAAAGTAGCTGAACAACATATTTGAAGAAAAAGCTGTAACTGCAATAGTTTTGGAGTTACAATGGATTTACTCAACAGTCACAATTTCAAAGTAGCTATTACTTAGCTATGCAATGTGCAACAGGTCTGGAACTTTAATATGTGATAGCTTACCAAAAAGTAGATGAATGACATATTTGAAAAGAATTCTGAAACTTTAATACTTCTGAAGATATTTGACATTTACTTATGTCATTATTTTGCTACTAATAAGAAAATAGCTATTACTCACTTATGGCATGCAATAGAACCCCAAACTACATGCCAGCTTATAGCTAAGGACAAAGTAGCTGAACAACATATTTGAAGAAAAAGCTGTAACTGCAACAGTTTTGGAGTTATAATGGATTTACTCAACAGTCACAATTTCAAAGTAGCTATTACTTAGCTATGCAATGTGCAACAGGTCTGAAACTTTACTATGTGATAGCTTACAAAAAAGTAGATGAATGACATATTTGAAAAGAATTCCGTCACTTTAATACTTCTGAAGATATTTGACATTTACTTATGTCATTATTTTGCTACTAATAAGAAAATAGCTATTACTCACTTATGGCATGCAATGGAACCCCAAACTACATGCCAGCTTATAGCTAAGGACAAAGTAGGTGAACAACATATTTTACGAAAATATTGTAACTGCAATAGTTTTGGAGTTACAATGGATTTACTCAACTGTAGAATTTCAAAGTAGCTATTACTCAGCTATCCAATGTGCAACAGATCTGAAACTTTACTATGTGATAGCTTATCAAAAAGTAGATGGATAACATATTTGAAAAGAATTCCCTAACTTTAATACTTTTGAAGATATTTGACATTTACTTATGTCATGATTTTGCTACAAATAACAAAATAGCTATTACTCACTTATGGCATGCAATAGAACCCCAAACTATGTACCATCTTATAGCTAAGGACAAAGTAGCTGAACAACATATTTTAGGAAAATACTCTAACTGCAATAGTTTTGGAGTTACAATGGCTTTACTCAACAGTCAGAATTTCAAAGTAGCTATAACTCAGCTATCCAAGGTGCAACAGGTCTGAAACTTTACTATGTTATAGCTTACCAAAAAGTAGATGGACAACATATTTGAAAAGATTTCCCTAACTTCAATACTTTTGAAGATATTTGACATTTACTTCTTCTGTTATTTAGCTACAAATTAGAAAATAGCTATTACTCACTTATGGCAAGCAATAGAACCCCAAACTATGTACCATCTTATAGCTAAGAACAAAGTAGCTGAACAACATATTTTAGGAAAACACTCTAACTGCAATACTTTTTTAGTTACAATAGCTTTACTCAACAGTCAGAATTTCAAAGTAGCTATTACTCAGCTATCCAAGGTGCAACAGGTCTGAAACTGTACTATGTCATAGCTTACCAAAAAGTAGATGGACAACATATTTGAAAAGATTTCCCTAACTTTAATACTTTTGAAGATATCTGACATTTACTTCTTCTGTTATTTAGCTACAAATGAGAAAATAGCTATTACTCACTTATGGCATGCAACAGAACCCCAAACTATGTACCATCTTATAGCTAAGAACAAAGTAGCTGAACACATTTTAGGAAAACACTCTAAGTGCAATAGTTTTGGAGTTACAATGGCTTTACTCAACAGTCAGAATTTCAAAGTAGCTATTACTCAGCTATCCAAGGTGCAACAGGTCTGAAACTTTAGTATGTGATAGCTTACCAAAAAGTAGATAGACAACATATTTGAAAAGATTTCCCCAACTTTAATACTTTTGAAGATATTTGACATTTACTTCTTCTGTTATTTAGCTACAAATGAGAAAATAGCTATTACTCACTTATGGCATGCAATAGAACCCCAAACTATGTACCATCTTATAGCTAAGGACAAAGTAGCTGAACAACATATTTTAGGAAGATACTCTAACTGCAATAGTTTTGGAGTTACAATCGCTTTACTCACCAGTCAGAATTTCAAAGTAGCTATTACTCAGCTATCCAAGGTGCAACAGGTCTGAAACTTTAGTATGTGATAGCTTACCAAAAAGAAGATGGACAACATATTTGAAAAGATTTCCCTAACTTCAATACTTTTGAAGATATTTGACATTTACTTCTTCTGTTATTTAGCTACAAATGAGAAAATAGCTAATACTCACTTATGGCATGCAACAGAACCCCAAACTATGTACCATCTTATAGCTAAGGACAAAGTAGCTGAACAACACATTTTAGGAAAACACTCTAAGTCCAATAGTTTTGGAGTTACAGTGGCTTTACTCAACAGTCAGAATTTAAAAGTAGCTATTACTCAGCTATCCAAGGTGCAACAGGTCTGAAACTTAACTATGTCATAGCTTACCAAAAAGTAGATGGACAACATATTTGAAAAGATTTCCCCAACTTTAATACTTTTGAAGATATTTGACATTTACTTCTTCGGTTATTTAGCTACAAATGAGAAAATAGCTATTACTCACTTATGGCATGCAATAGAACCCCAAACTATGTACCATCTTATAGCTAAGGACAAAGTAGCTGAACAACATATTTTAGGAAAATACTCTAACTGCAATAGTTTTGGAGTTACAATCACTTTACTCACCAGTCAGAATTTCAAAGTAGCTATTACTCAGCTATCCAAGGTGCAACAGGTCTGAAACTTTAGTATGTGATAGCTTACCAAAAAGAAGATGGACAACATATTTGAAAAGATTTCCCTAACTTCAATACTTTTGAAGATATTTGACATTTACTTCTGTTATTTAGCTACAAATGAGAAAATAGCTATTACTCACTTATGGCATGCAATGGGACCCCAAACTATGTACCATCTTATAGCCAAGGACAAAGTAGCTGAACAACATATTTGAAGAAAAAGTTGTTACTGCAATAGTTTTTGAGTTATGAGCCCTTTACTCAAAGTAGCTAAGATTGCTATTACTCACTTATCTTTAGGCCTAAGTCAATAAAACCAAAAAAATTTTCAAGGGCATGAAAAATCATTGGGACAATTAATTTACAAAAAATCTGTAGCTGTAGTAGTTTTGGAGAAATCTGCGTGACTAACTAATGCACGCACACACGCACGCACGCACACACAGACATCATTTCATAATCTCCCTCCCGGGCTAAAGCCCGGCAGGAGATAAAAAGTGATGTTCAAGATGGATTGGTAAACTTTTCTACTCAGACAACTGGACTATCACAGTTTGAAACTTTTAACCTTCCCACATAATTTACCAGTAATACAATGAAATCTAGAAGACAATGATTACTTACCATAGGTGGCCACATTTATATGCGCAGATCAATCTAACGAGATTAACTGTCGATTGCAACCGAATAGCTACTACCACTGAACACAAAGCCTACTCCAAACACTACCAGATGTAACTGTTCCTTTAATCATAAAACCTGAGTAGTTAGTGCCACTGAACCAATTCAAAGTTAAGATTTGACTTTCGTTTCAAGAAAATAACATCCCCCTCAACATCTTACAATTTTGAAAATTATTTTAAAAGCGGTGTTTTCTGTAACTGTTCCTTTAATATTAAGAGCCCGAGTAGTTAGTACCACTGAAGCAATTCAAAACTAAGGTTTCACTCAATATGTAAAGAAAAGTAACATCCCATCTTCAAATTTGTAAAATTATTTTAAAAGTGTGGTTTTGTCCCGAAATTAGTATAAGTGAGTGGGGTTGTGTCCGAGTGGGGTTTTGCCTGATGGGGTTTGGTGTGAGTGGGGTTGTGGCCAGCGGAGTTTTTCCCTGGATTCCACTCGAGGTACACCTACTATAAAACATACAGGCAACTGGACATTACTTTTCATATGTGATGTATTATTGTCAAGAAAGAGACAAATAGAGACAAATAAATAAGTTGGAGTGTATGTGAAAGCCTATAGAAAGGCTGTCTTTGAGATGTAAGCGTCTGATTCTTTTTTCTTTGCAGTAAAACCTGCATTGTTAGTGTAGTTATAATAGGCGATTCAAGCAACGGTAAATAAAGTAATCACGCCCGAAGTAAAGTCCAATCTATTATAAATAGTGCCTCTAAGCACAGTAGCAGCTACGCTGTGTCCAGGATAAGACAATTGGGCACAATATTAAAACAGCATGTAAAACACCAACGGCGAATTGTCCTACCCCTGAAAAAAGGCACCAGCAAAATGTCCACTGCCCAACTGTCGACCTACCAATTGTCCCGGATTCGGATAATTTATGGCAACGAAGAAGCCTTGAAACTCGAAATATTACGGCCGAAGAGATTGTATAGTTAAAAGCAATATAACATTTAAACAAGATAGTGCAACATCAATTTCACTTACCAAAACTGTACGTGTTGTTGATGGTTGAGGCAAGATGCTACTGAAGATGCTGATCCAGTAAAAATGATCCAGTGTAAAAATGAGCAACTCTGTACCAAAACTTCAGAAAGTGAAATGTACTGTTGCAATGAAAAGACATAAAAGTGTCACTGTTAAACACTGTTGAAACATCTGAACCAAAATTTCACAAGGTTAAATATACTGTTCAAATGAAAGCACATAAAGTGTCACTGTTAAACACAGTTAAAGCAGATGCACATCATCAATACATAAATGGAAAAGATATTTCAAACAATATAGTACCGGTTATTGTAAAAAAAAAATGAAAGTCCAACAAGATAAGCATAATAAAAGTGACAATGATTTCTGTGCACACGGTTTATATTGGGACTTGGTATATTTCTTTGCAACCTGCACACCAATAACCCTTTTGACCAATCAAGAAATTGTTGAATAGAATATATTAGGTAAACACCCTCTTTACCCAGTCATTTTAGACAAAGACCTTTAAAGGCAAAGACCTTTATTTGAAAAAGTAGAAAAGAACAAAGGCTTTCAGGATTAAAAAAACAAAAGGGCACAAATTGTAAGTTATGTTTGAAGTACTGTAGTGTCATAAAGGAATGAGTTTCCACACAATTCATAATTGCAAAGGTATAAAACACTCAAGGTATTGATAAGAGTGCTTTTTGTTGCACACTGAAAATCACAAACCAAACCTTGTAAACAAACATAAGCTTTTGTTTAAAAGAGGCCAGGGAAGAGGTAAAATAGCAGACACATTATGTAACAGAGGAAGCACAGCAGGGCTTAAGTGAGTGGAGGAGGGGCTTTATATGAATGTCCCTCCCAGATAGATAGAACACACAAGCCAATACAGAGTAGTGCAGTAGCAGAAAGAAGGAAAGGGGCAACTTATTCATTTTCAATTAGCTGGAGCTCTATAAAATACTGTTTAAGCAAGACATGGCCACAAGAAATCCCCCATACAGAGAGGCAATTCTTGTGTCCCATGCATTTTTATTTAAGTGAGGGGAATGCGGGATGGAGCAGATGAGAATAGAAGAAAGAGTCACTGAAATAAAATGCAGATGTAAGGAAAAGATTATTTACTGCAGTAGAATGTTTAGGTTTCACAGCAATTACTTAATTATGCAAGGAGCTACAGATCTGAAACTTTACTACAGCTAAACCCCCCTTTTTTGACATAAAGGTGACCTTAAGATTGGAGATACAGGGCTGAAACTTCGGCATGTGAAAGATTATCCAAACGTAGCTGAATAAATTATTGCAACAAAACGCCGAAATCCTGACTATTTCTGAGATACGGACCAAGTACCCATTTTTACAAAATTTACGAAAACAAAACGCCTACCATTCAGATGTCTATGGTCCGATTGATGAGAAAATCCTTTCCTACCTTCTAAATTTGGTGTAGAATGTACGTGATAAATTTTAAAGCACAGATGTGTGTGCTTTTTCCCAAAACGCGATGACCGGTTTTTATGAAAAATGCTTAAGGTTATGGAAAAATAACATATTTGAACAAAATGCTCTAAACACAAGACTTTTCAAGTTATAAGTGATTTAGTGCATGATCTGAGGAATATTAATGCACTAAAATTTCCAAAATTTATTTCCAACTTGAGCTTAATTTTATTAAATGTACAAGTGTAACACAAAATGGAATAAAGTAAAAGAAAAGAATACACATTCTAAAGAACAGCATAAACAGCTTGACACTTTTGTTTCCATGAAGTGCACACACACATATATTTATATCTCTATCTATCATCTAAACCACACTAATACCCACTCTCCCTCCATCCACCCCCCACCCCCCACATATAGAGGCAAATATTTTTTTCACCTGCATGTTAGTGCACTAAAGGAGAATTTCCAAAATTCATTTCCAACTTGAGCTTAATTTTATTAAATGTACAAGTGTCACACAAAATGGAAGAAAGTAAAAGAAAACAATACACATTCTTAAGAACAGCATAAACAGCTACACTTTTTTGTTTCCATGAAGTGCACACACACATATATTTATATCTCTATATATCATCTGAACCACACTAATACCCACTCTCCCGCCATCCACCCCCCACCCCCCACATATAGAGGCAAATCTTTTTTCACCTGCATGTTAGTGTACTAAAGGAGAGTTGGGGGGGTTCTTTCTGGTTAGAAAGACTTTCCATGAATGTAACTCTAGATAGATATCACACCAAAGCAAATACAGAGTTTGAGGAAGAAGCAGAAAGAGACAACTCATTCATTTCCACTTAGTTGGAGCTACATAAAATACTGTACAAGAAAAACTGTTTATGACAGAGTGCTTTTTTTACAGTCATGTTATATTCTGAAAGAGGTCAAGTCTATAAATTTGACCAATTTACATAGTCTATGTGAACAAGTGAATTTTGAACAAGTACCTACATCCTCAACTACTTCTGCAAAAGAAAAGTTGAATAAATTAAATCTTTTTTCCAAAAAGAAAAAGTTATATCCCCACAATTCCAACACTGATCAGTTGCAATATGTTAATAACCTCATCAGTGCATCATAAATACCTCATTTTTGTCTTTGAAGATGTCATAACATCATAAACACTAAGAGATTAGGTTTGCCAGATAGCATAAATATTTTTTAAGTATACATATGCCAGGTGAGGTTTTAAAAAGTAAAAATAAATGAGGAGGGAACAAGAAGTATATATTTATCATGTAAAGATGGCCAAAGGCTCTTAAGTACAGGAATTTTAAGTGAAACGTTATACAAAATCTTACTTAAGTATAATCAATGTCAAGTTAAAGTGAGCATAAATATTTTTGAAGTATACATATGCCAGGTGTGGTTTTAAAAAGTGCTAAAATAAATGAGGAGGGAGAAGTATATATTTATCATGTTAAGATGGCCAAAGCCTCTTAAGTACAGGAATTTTAAGTGAAATGTTATACAAAGTGTTACTTAAGTATAATCAATGTCAAGTTAAACTGATGTTATTGAACAGTTAATCAGTTAGGGGTGGAAAACCCTCATTTTCACGTCAAGATGGCCATGACTGTACTTGTATTGGAACTCCAAGGTGGAAAGCAAATAAGAATGTCCCTATTGTCATCTTTAAAAGTGTAGAAAATTTAAGCGAGCATAAAGTTTAGCTCAGGCCAGTTGAACAATAAGATAGCTGGAGGCTGAAACTTCCTTTTTCACTGTAAGGTGACCATAACTTCATTCATATTGCAACTTTAAGGTGACCATAACATGAGAACGTCCCTTCAATATCAATATATGTTAGATATGGAAAAAGAAAGGAGCCAGACGGCTTTACTCAAATTTTATTACTTTAGGGGGGTCAAAATTATATTAACAGTTTAAAGTCACCATAAAGTCAGGATAACCCTTTGGTTTGCCATCCTTTATAGGTGTGCAAAGTTTAACTGAGGTCAGTCGAACAATAAGATACTTGGAGGCTGAAAACCTGCTTATTTCAGTTTAAGGTGGCTACAACTCCATTCATACTGAGAGTTTAAGGTGACCATAAGTATTATTTTTATCTAGTTTAATACCAGTGATAATTTTGATATAAAACAAGAGGAGAGTGCCCATGAACGGGCACTGTGTCAGCTGACTGAGTGTTTTTGATTTGTGAAGGTGATTAGAGGACAGAATAATTATCAGGAAAAGGGCTGTACAGAAATACAGTAAATGGTAACTGAACAGCAAGTTCGAAAGAAATTCCGAAGCTGACAGAAGAAAAGGATTAAAAAGTTGTGCCCTGTAAATGGTATTATGAAGGAAAATAACAAGGTAATTGTTTAAGTGTAAAAAATAGGTTAAAACATATTTAAAGAAATACTACAAATGCAATATCCTCGTTCGACCTTGAAGAAGGGGTCCAAGGTCAAATCTGACCACACAAATACATTCCCAGCCCATGATTTCCTATGGTTTACCATTCCAAACCTCTAGGACCAATTATAAATGAGTTATAAGCACTTTTAAGCTTGGCTGTCCTCATTTGACCTTGAAGGAGGGGTCCAAAGGTCAAATCTGACCATACCAAAAGATTCTGAGCCAATGATTTCCTATGGGATGGTTTACCATCCCAAATCTCTGTCACCAATAATAAGCGAGTTGTAGGCACTTTCAATTTTCGCTATCCTCATTTGACCTTGAAGGAGGGTTCCAAGGTCAAATCGGACCATATCAACAGATTCACAGCCCATGATTTCCTGTCTGTTTACCATCCCAAACCTCTGGGACCAATAATAAGCAAGTTATAAGCACTTTTAAGTTTGGCTATCCTTGTTTGACCTTGAAAGAGGGGTCATTGAAGGTCAAATCTGACCACACCAAAAGATTCCCACCCAATGATTTCCTACAGTTGGTTTATCATCCCAAACCTCTAGGATCAATAATAAGGGAGAGATAAGCACTTTTCATGACTGACAAAAACCTGTGGTGGCCATCTTGTTTCTCAAAATGAGGCCAAAAATATTCCCAGACAACATTTTATGGTTATTAATATATACTGCAAAATTAAGAAAGCTAGCTATAATATTTCTTTTCATCAGAGCAGTAATGGTGAAATCTCTCTCTACACACTGCGGCTATCCAGTGGATACAATGATTTACTCAACAGTGAGAACCTGAAAGTAGCTATTGCTCAGCTATGCCATGACATAGAGGTCTGCAATTTCACTATGTTATAGCTGACCAAAAATTCTGTGAATAACATATTTAACAAATTACTCTAAATGTAATAGTTTTCAAGTTACAACTGATTTACTCAACAGCGAGAACCTCAAAGGAACTATTACTCAGCTATGCAATGAGCTACATGTCTGAAATTTTACTATGTTATAGCTAACCCAAAAGTAGGTGAACAACATACTTAAGCAAACTACTGTAAATGCAATAGTTTTCAAGCTACAACTGATTTACTCAATAGTGAGAACCTGAAAATAGCTATTGCTCCGCTATGCCATGAGCTATAGGTCTGTAATTTCACTATGTTATAGCTGACCCAAAAGTAGGTGAAAAATATATTTTAACAAAATAGCTATTGCTCAGTTGTGCCATGAGCTATAGGTCTATCATTTCACTATGTTATAGCTGACCCAAAAGTAGCTGAATAACATATTTGCACAAATTTCTGTAAATGCAATAGTTTTCCAATTATAACTGATTTACTCAACAGTGAGAACTTCAAAGTAGCTATTACTCAGCTATGAAATGAGCCACAGGTCTGAAACTTCACTATGTTATAGCTGACCCCAAAATAGGTGAATAACATATTGAAACAAAATACTCTAAATGCAATAGTTTTCAAGTTATAAGTGATTTACTCAACAGTGATAACCTAAAAGTAGCTATTACTCAGCTATGCCATGAGCTACAGGTCTGAAATTTTACTATGTTATAGCTGACCCAAAAGTAGCTGAATAACATATTTTAACAAAATGCTCTAAATGCAACACTTTTCAAGTTATAAGTGATTTACTCAACAGTGATAACCTAAAAGTAGCTATTACTCAGCTATGCCATGAGCTACAGGTCTGAAATTTTACTATGTTATAGCTGACCCAAAAGTAGCTGAATAACATATTTATACGAAATTCTCTAAATGCAATAGTTTTCAAGTTATAAGCGATTTACTCAACAGTGATAACCTAAAAGTAGCTATTACTCAGCTATGCCATGAGCTACAGGTCTGAAATTTCACTATGTTATAGCTGGCCCAAAAGTAGCTGAATAACATATTTATACGAAATTCTCTAAATGCAATAGTTTTTAAGTTACAAGTGATTTTACTCATAATGGAAGTTACTGAAAAGCCCAAAAGTAGCTATTACTCACTTAGCTATTGAGACCCAACACCCAACTTACTCACCATATTGTAGCTATGAAAAAAGTAGCTGAACAACATATTTTCACAAAATGCTCTAAATGCAACACTTTTGAAGTTATAAGTGATTTAGTGCATGATTTCATGAATTTTAATGCATTAAAAATTATTAAAAAAATTTATTAAAAAAAAAGTAAGACAGATCCAGGTCTCATACTCACACAAGAGAATCTACCTCTGGCCTAGTACATATATGCAAGATATGAGAGAAATCCCTGCAATAGTCACTGAGAAAATTGTGATAAAAAGTTGAAATTTTCACACTTTTGGTGGGGGTACCCCCCTTGTAATGTCTCAGACGAACAGACAGATTTGCATGCCTTGAACACTTTTTCATCCTCGATAGATAAGGTATCTTTTAAAAAAAACAGCATGTCTCTAGGCCTTGTAGTTTTGGAGAAGAAGTTGTTCATGCGGACGCGTACGCCCACGCCGCAGAGTGATAACATAAAAATGGGAAAAAAGGAGCCAGAGGACTTTATTCCAATTTGATGACTTTAAGCAGGCTATATGTCCATTAACATTTTGAGTTTAAGGTCACCATAAAGTCAGGATATTCCTTTGGCAAATCTTAATATATGTGGCAAGTTTGGCTGAAAAAAGTGAAAAACTAAGTGAACTGGAGGGCTAAAACCCCCTTTTTGACATTAAGGCGACCTAGGCGACCTTAAGATTGTAGATACAGGGCTAAAACTTCGGCATGTGAAAGATTATCAAAAAGTAGCTGAATAAGTTATTCCAACAAAACGCCGAAATCCTCACTGTTTTTGAGATACAGACCAAGTATCCATTTTTAAAAAATTTACGAAAATAAAACGCCTCCCATTCAGGCATCTATGGTCCGATTGATGAGAAAATCCTTTCCGACCTTGGAAATTTGGTCTAGAATGTACGTGATAAATTTTATAGCACAGGTGTGTGTGCTTTTTTCCGAAACACGATGACGGGGTGTTTTGGAGTTATGTTTAAGGTTACCTTAAGTAAAGCTTAAGGTCTGCGCAAAGTATCCCAAAAATTTTTCCCGCCCCTATAGTTTTAAAGAAAGGTAACAAGGAAAGAAAAATATGAAAGGCTAAGAAGTTATTCAAGGGAGACCATAATCCTGCGGCGGCGGCGGTGATCAGTCGAACTTCGGTGAAAACAAATAAGCGTCCCTGATGGGCCGCTTAATTAGTAGTAGGGGAACAGGTATGGGTGAACTATGGACATAAATATGGGGGAGAAATAAATAGGTGAAATGGAGCAGGATCCAGTTCTAAGACAATAGAATAGAATCCACCTCCCATTGGAGGGTGCTGTGCTTATTTACAGGAAGTGAGCAAAATCAAAACTAAAACTGTTCATTTAACTTTATTGTTATCATGGTCTCACCTAGACGGTGACGAGGAGCCTTTGGGCATATTTTGGCTATTTTTGATGCTTGACTTCAAAAATAGCCAGCCTCGGCGGGCAAGAACCCCAACCCGCAAATAACTAAATGGGCAACAACATTGAGATTTGGGAAAATCTTAGGAACAACCTCAGTTGTAAGAAGTATACAGAATCCACGAAATGTTGTCAGTTACAAGATTCACAGGCCATGATTTCTTACAAGTTGTTTTCATATTTTGATGCCCTAGAACCAGTTATAAGGAAGATATAAAGCCACTTTAGCATGATGACACTACATGACCTTGAAACTGAGATCAAAGGTCAAATCTGACATTGCAAAAGATTTGCAGACCATGATTACCAAGAATTTGTTTTGTCATTCCAATAAGGGAGATAAGGCAGCCATTTTGTTTTCAAAAGAAGGCCAAAATTACTCTCAGGCAAGCTTTCTTAGCCATTTACATTTTGTGCAAATGTGACACAGCTAGCTGCACCATTTTAAATTTAAGAACAATCAATGATTTTCGAGCAAATCGGCTATGGCGGCTATGTTGTTTTTTAAAATGAGTACCATAATTTTTTACAGACATGTTTTCACAGTCATAAACATGCACTGCAAATTGGGTGAAGATATGCAACTGTGGTAGCATCGGTTTAATAGCGCCCCTTTCTAAATTAAGAATTTAGAATTTAAGAAGGCCAAAAGTATTTAAAGCGTTGCCATGGCAACAGGTATTATCTGATACCCTCCCAAACCTACTCATCTGTAGATCCTGTTTAGGTTAACATATCCTGAAAATTTGGAGAAAATCCATGCATCGGTGGAACGCCCACAAATGTTAAAACCCTATAATATTCAAAGTGTTGCAACAGTCGTTGCTAGATACCGCAAAAAACTAATCAGCTCTAGGTCCTCTCGGGGTAAACATGTCCTAAAAATTTGGTCTAAATCCATGCATGGGTTTAGGTTGTGGAACAACCATAGAGTTTAAGACCCAAAAATCTTAAGTGTTGCCATGGCAACAGTGGTTACCGGATACCCCAAAAAGATACTAGCTAGATACCCAAAAAAAACTAATCAGCTTTAGATCCTCTTGGGGTAAACATATATCCTCATAATTTGGTGATAATCCGTGCATCGCTTTAGGCTGTGGAACAACCGCAAGCTTTAAAACCAAAAACAACATAAAAGTGTTGCCATTGCAACGGTTGTTACCGGATACCCCCCAAAACCTAATCAGCTCTAGTTTCTCTTGGGGTAAAAATACCCTGAAAATTTGGTGAAATTCCGTGCATGGGTTAAGGCTGTGGAACACCCACAAGCTTTATGCCAGGCCGCCACCGCCGCCCGGATGCTGTTTGTTATGTAAGATGTATTAATGCAATAAAATTATTATTACATGCCTTGATGGAGGCGTGCGCTCTCTGATTGCTCTTGGTAGAGTTTGACATTGTTTTATCACCATACTGTGACAGTTGCACCATGGCAGGTGGTTGAAGAACTACTGAGAGACAACTGAGTGGGAGGAAGAAAGCAGCATAAAACTACTGGATTCATACTCTCTACCATAAACCACCAAGTACCAACAAGTAAAAATAGGTTTCTCATTTAATACTAGGGAATAGATTTAAACCCATAACCTTAGAGCTGGGAGGTGAGGGTATTACCAAATTTTTAACACTTTAATAAATGTTTTGATCACTATATGACTTTAAAAAAATTAAATTTGGAAAATTAAACCTCATTTCAATATTGGTCATTTCTTCAAAACTGTTCCATGCTTCAAACTGCATCGATATGGTTTTTTTTAAAGATATTGATATCATTCTACCTAATTGTAATACATGATGTGTCCTTTAAAATAACTGTAAATCTAAACAAATCTTATTATACATAAAATTTAACTTAACAGCCAACACAGCAATAAGTTGACATGATAAAATATACAATAAATATCATATGGGTCAAAGATAAGAATAATATATATGTTTGACTTCATTAAACTGAAGGTAGATGTACACAATTAAACCCACATTGTAACGATAAATTATGTAATAAATTAACATAAATAATGCAATCCTTATACACTCAATATACACAAATTGCTTTATTGATGTACTGCTAACAAGTTACATATTAAAACACTGATATTACTTAAACATCATGTTTATTTTCTTTTTGATGTTTAAAATTTCAAATACTTAATGAAGGTTGAAGTTATGTGGAAGGCATCTTTCATGTAAATTGTCTAGGGATGTTTATGCAAACTTTGCAGCACGAAACATAATTTTACTTTGTTTTCATTCACATAACTTGCAATTTGGTGGTTAAGCACGATAAAGATCTGATTAATATATTAATATTATATATAATATTAATACATCTACTGTGAACAATCCTCACACATGATTTTGATTTTTTCCATGTTCATAACCACACAGATTTACCATTGCAAACAGAACAAAATCTTACTGTACCTTATGTACAAAAATAATTATAAGAAAGAATAAATATAAATTATAATGGTTGGCAAATGCATATGAATGTCCATGACTTTGTTCAAGTGAGAGTACTGATACATTAAGTCTTAAAATCTGTTGTTAAAATTAGGCATGTCACAAGAAAAATTCTAGATGTTGTTTACTTCTTTGCCACCAACGTTGCTCAATTATTATAGATTCAAAGCAGAGCTGTTATTCATGTAGCTGTTAAAATGTATATCAAATTTGAATGTTTTTAATGAAATTTCTGATTTACACAAGAAGCTTGGTGACAGGATATGGCCTTGTTAAAGAAGTTAGCTAGGTTATGTTTTCTTTAAGACACAAGCAAATATTCAAATATTTAACACCATACCCAAATGATGAAATTGTGAATTTGTAATTCATGTTCAGACATAGCTCTGAATAACTTGGTATATTTTACTGGGAAAGGGCTGATACTAACAAAAGGGCTAAGTCAAAGATCACTGAAAACTGACTCAAGCAAACAGTATTTTATGATAAATTTAAGCTAATTTTTGGCTCATCTATCATTTATCCCTTGTGTGAAAACAGTCCCCTATATTGCGTTTTCCTGTCACAATTCTGTCACATTTTACTTGGAGTATTTACAATTATTTACACCAGTTTGTAATAATTTGGCCAAAACAAATTTGTAAATCTTCACATTACAAAATTGCCTTATTCTGTGTTAGTAGAAATTTTAGCCAGAAGAAAATTTCACTAATTCTTCAATTTTAGGAATTTCACTACAATTAATTTTCACTATCTGGTTTCTACTTCAGCGATTAATACAGATTAAATATCCCAGTAGGAATTAGTTTTCATTATCCATGCTCATTACCTAAAATAGCTAATATTTAAAGCTTATCGGTCTGTTGTTTTTATAAGTTGTTGAATTTTATAAATGTGGCACAGGACTGTATCCTTCTGATGGTAAAAAAAAAGCTTTATGAAAACTTCAACTTATACAGTACTTGCAATCTTCTACGATTACATGAATCTGCTGTGTCCACAATTCTGATTGGTTAAGAAGCTACCTAAAATTCTACCTACACTGCAAACTCTTCCATCATATACCAAGTGAATTGGGGATCGTGGTGGTACTCACACAGGGGATCAGCAAAATATCAACTAAAATGTTTTGCCTTTGCATTAAAATTTTGATTTATTTTTCACTGGTTTACTCAATGAATACAGGCCCATAAATAATTATGAACCTTAGTTATTCGACTTAAAACCTTACATACTTTACATCTCACAATATTCCTAATTCCTTCCAGATGTAACTATTATACTAATAAACACTATGAGCACCAATGCCATCATTGTTTCATAAACTTCCTAATTTCAGTCATTTTACTCAAAACTATACATTCAAATATTTCTAAGTGAATTCAAGGAACATTTGTTAAGCAGTTGAACAAAACAATACTTCTGCCAAACAAATTTATAAATTTTCATATTTCTAAAATCCCTTCTTAATTTCAGCTACTTTACAGAGTTTACACCAGCTATTTCTGTCTTTTGTATATTTTCCGAGCGAATGCTAGGAACATGTCTTTAGGCAGTTCCCCGCTGTGAGTGTCTATGAGTGATGTGAGTTTCCTGTAACTTGACTCCTCGTATTCTTGGTAAACTTGCTGCAGGTTCAGTTCATTAAAAACATCCTTCACAAGCTGTACTTTGTCTGGGTCCCACTGTGCGTAATTCTCCTGTAAAAAAAAAACAATAAAATATTTTACACCACCAATATCTGACACACTCATTCATTGTTGTTTCCAAATAAACTTACACTTAACTTGAATATTATTATATAAAAACCGTAGGTTAGCATTTTATCACTTTTAATGCTTTGTGTGTGTGTGTGACTCATAGGTGCTACACACTATGCTCTGTAAAACAATTATAACAATAACGCCAGGTGCTGTATTCACTTGGGGTTTTAGCTAAGTCTTAGGCTTAACTTTTGCATATATATGCAACCAAATTAAGATCTTGCTCATACATTTTGTGAATATGGGCCAGGAAGTATTCACATCCAAGACTTTCGGACAAATAGTGTCAATATTTGACCTGAAAGTCTCAGATAAGAGTCTGAGAGCAGTCTAACTGTGCATATCCATGTGTACAGCTTATCTGGTGCGGCTTGTGTTTATTATTTCTATATTCTGCAGTAAATTACTTAACATAGACAGCAATATTTCTGTAAATGCCTATACTCTCTGTATTTGTGGTAACTATAACTTTTTCACTGTATGTTGAGTTAAATGAAATGCAAACTTGATATTAAATAAACTTAAATAAATATATGTCCTATCTTCCTTACAGCAGCTTTTGGCTTGTGTAAAAATTGGGTCACTGCACCAAAACAAATGCATACGTACAATTAGGCCCTTTCCCTGATCCTTTTTTCATCCCTGAGTCAAAGCCTTAGAATAGGTACACATGAACTTCCAAATAAGTACACATGCACTCCACAAGTACACATGCACTCCATAACAAGTACACATGCACTCCACAAGTACACACGCACTCAACACTGACCTGTAACCTCACTCTCTGCTCATCCGTTACTCTCTCCAGAGCCTGCACAACGAGCCAGCTGCACTTGTTGTCCTCTATGTCTGTCCCGATCTTTCCAGTGACTGCCGGGTCGCCATAGCAATCTAAGTAGTCATCCTGGAATGAGGGTTGAGAGTTAAACCTTTACTGGGGCCAAATATATAAAGACTTAATTCCACTTTTAGGATGAATTCTAAGACTTCAATCTCAAGTTAAGACTTCGGTCAAGATAAGGTACAAATTTCATGTCGAGATTGCTAAAAGGGCTAAGTCCTTTTAGGACTAAAGGTTTAGCTTATATTTTTCACACATAGGAGACTTCAATCTTCCAAAATATTTCAAATATTTGTGTAACTGTCCTCATGTTTGCTCCACAAGATAGTGTCTTAAATATGCCTACATCATACATTAAAACTTCTTTTATGCAAACAATTTTAGAAAAATCAAACTTTGTTCAAATATATAAATTTTGTATACTTTGCAGTTAAACTGTATTTCAATTTCATAATTGCACGACTGTTTACATTTTCCTTTCTTTTGTGTATTTCAGCCATAATATAAAGCAGGGTGATACTTAATTGACTGAGTATGAGTCAGTTTTTTTTAGATGAGACCTTCATCTACATTTTTTTGAATCAGGTTAACAAGTGATAAACATTTGTCTCTATTCTTCAATCAGACACTCACCAACAATGGTTTGATGTTTTGACAACATTTCTAAAACTGGGTCTGTAGTCATAAAATGTATCAAATAACAATCAGCAGGGGCGGATTTCACAAAAGGTGTTAGCCTGAATTTATTTTACTATAACTTTAAATATAAAACAAGATTTGAAAAACATATTTTTTATAAAAATAATTAACTGCATTACTCTCTAGGTCATGTTACTGACTTAAGCATATAAATAATTAAAGTTGTTTGTTTACTGACTTTGACACCAGGGGCCGATTTCACTAAAGGACTTAAACTAAGTCCCTGTCTTGGCTAAGTCTTGGACTTAAATCTAAGACTTTGGTCTTGGCTAGAAAAATGGATTTCACAAAGGTGACTTAGCTAAGTCCAGGCTTATCATATAACCACAGTGGTTTTCTGTGTCATGTGACCTTTTGTATCTATTCAAAATATAATATTGATGCCACATATTCTTCATTTAATGTATTTTATCTAAGGATAAGTGCTGTTTTGAAATTGAAAACCTTGTTAGCACATATAAACTTCCCAAACACTACTTTAGTGAAGTGTTCTGCATAATTATAATTTATTTACAGCCATTTCAAATTTTGAAGTGGAGAAAAGTTTATGGCGGCCATATTTAAGTCCTCTTTACAAAATTTAAGCCCACTACCTCCCAGACTTAAAAGTTAAGTCCGCTGACTTAGCAATTTCATGGACTTAGCTGCTTTGTGAAATCCGCTAAGTCTAAGACCACAGACTTAGCAGTTTTTTTTACAAAATTTAAGACCAAAGTCTTAGATTTAAGCCTAAATCTGGACTTAAGTCCCTTTGTGAAATCGGCCCCAGGAAAGATAGGCTGTGACATGATTTGCTCAGTCAGTACTTTTTTCAATTTTTATTTTTATCAAAGTCAAACCAACAGCTCACTTTTGTTTACATTCTCTGGCATTAACCAATCACACTAACCAAACTCAGTGAAGGACAGCATGCTAGTGTTTATGTATAGTGCAAAATACAAACTGAAGATGTTCAAAATATGTAAAATATGGATTTTTTTCAATGTTTATGTGTTTTGCAAAATATATAATTCATATCTATGGTTGTGAAAACAATGTGGATATGTCTTTCAATGTTACTATATAAAACAACTATGACTCTATACAGTTGAAAAAAAAACAAAACAATGTGGATATTTGTTCAACGTTTTTGTTAACATTACAATGACATTAAATATGTCTGTCACACTGTACTCTAGTGCAAGAATTTATGCTATGGTTCTCAGCCAATCAGATTCACTGACACAGTGGTTTGTTGATGTGGTTATATGACTTGTGATGAAAAAAGCTTAGACAAGAGTCTTAGCTAAGATTTTGCTAAGCATGTGTTGTGAATCCCGAGTTAAGATAAAATCTCAGCTAAGATAAAAGTCTTAAAGTTAAGACTGGTCTTAGCAAAAATTTTGTCTAAGATTTAAAACCTTTTGTGAATCCCGGCCCAGCTGTTAAAACAAGACATAGTAATCCAGAAAAGATGATTCTTAAAGTCCCCTGCTATATTCCCTGAGTTCAGAAATCTAAAGCTCATTCCACAAGTCCTTCTCATACGAAGCTCCAAAACTCTGGAATAATTTGCCCTGGAAATTTAAACTGCTCCTACACTATAATGTTTTAAAAGGCGACTTAAAACTGATCTGTTTCAGAAGTCTTTCCCTCCTTAGGTTTTCTCACTACCAAAAACCGATGGCGTGCCTTAAAATCCACTAGTTTGAAGTTTAAGCACATGGATACCTTATACCTGTTACCTGAAAAGTCCAATTTTCAATGAATATTTAAGTGAAATTACAACACAGCTTTACCTTGGTGGAGCTCTGCACTCTAAGAGAACTTTCTATTTGATTATTCACAAACAGTCAATCAATAAGTCACTTAATCCATACCTGTATTTGGAAGAACTCTCCCATTTGGAGAAGAATGGTCTTTGCATTCTTGTGAGTGTCTTCATCGCTGATTCCTGCCTGAAGAAACAAAAAGTTCTACAAGAACAAAAGTTTTAAACTCTAAACTTTTATTGTTTAAAAACCATTCTAACATGACGACCTGCGCAGAAACGAGTTTTGAGTTCTATGCGCACACAATTATCTCGCAACAATCGCACTGCCCTTCCATTCGCCCTACGTATTTTGGTTGGGTTTTAGAAGTAATGTTGTTATGTTGTTTTTATTTATATTTCATTGAATATGAAATAGTTATTGAATTTTAAATACTATACATTACGTATATTTATATAAAATATTCCTGTATCAAGACATTGTAAATCTGCAATTGTAGGGTACAATGGATGGAACAGCCGGTTGCTAGGGTCACAACATTGTAAACAAACCTACGTAAAATAATTTATTCCTTGTAAAAATAAAAAATTAATGAAAAGAAGTCTGTTAAATAATTTTATATGTCATGTTAGAATAGTAATAATCCATTCGTGCTCATGGTTTGTGTTCGGCATTTAACCATGGTCCTTCCGGATAATTTTACTCAGCCTTCGGCTTCGTAAAATTATTACCGGAAGTACCATGGTTAAATGTCGAACACAAACCATGATCACTCATGGATTATTTCTACAACAACTATCAAAAAAAACCAACACAAGTCCTATAAAACACTAAAGCCACAAAAATAAAATTATAGGATAAAACCCGCCACCAGTCCAACCTATTCCTGGGGCCGATTTCACAAAGGGACTTAGACTTAACTACGTTTTTTGGCTAAGTCAGGGACTTAAATCTAAGACTTTGGTTTTAGCTAGATCTGGAACTTAAATGGATTTCACAAAGGGTGACTTAGCTAAGTCCAAGCTCATCATATAACCACAGTGGCTTTCTGTGTCATGTGACCTTTTATATCCATTCAAAATATACTATTGGTGACCTATATCCTTCATTTGATGCATTTTGTATAAGGATAAATGCTGTTTTGAAATGGAAAACCTTGTTACCACATATGAACTTACCAAAGACTACAGTCAAACCTGTACATGTGACCACTCTCAAATAGAGACCACTTGCTAGTTAAGACCGCTTTTATTCCCCCAAATGAAATTTAGATATAAAACATACCCCGAATAGAGACCACTCCTTAGTTGTGACCAGACGGCTAAAATTATTCCCAAGGACACAAAAAAAACCTCTATACGAGAGACCACACAATGCAGACTACTGGCTAACATGGGCACTGATAATCAATGGATGGGCCATATCTATTGTGAATTGTCCCCCATTGTCCATTTCCACATACATGTTCAATTAAGACCCTAACAATAAACACAGGTTTAAAATGCATGTCTCTTTTCTTTGTCATTAAAACAAGGGATTTCTATAAAGTGTGACATATGCATAGTTTGAAGCAAAACGGGTGTGTGTAGATCAGTACACTGGATGAATGGAAAGCTGAACTGGCTCAGCTTTGCAAGGGACTATTTACCATATGGTCTGTGTTTAATAAGAAAAGTAGACAAACCAGCTTTAAATGGTATTACAAATGAGGGAGAGATTTAAACAGAATTAGTGATGGCCATTTTCTAATCCAAAATTTCTGCCAACTGTTACATGTACTTTGTACATTTTGTATTTTGTTAAATAATCATTTTACACCAATTGACATGATTCTAGAAAGACAGTGACTTTGACAACTATTCTCTTAATTGCTACATTGGGATTAATCTCTAACAAACTAATGTCAAAAAGATTGTGCATTGTAATTCTTACTAAATGGAGAGAGAAACCCAGTGACAGGAAAGGTATTCATACAATGGTTTCATATAAAGACCGACCCTACGAAAGACCGTTTTTAGCATTTCCCTTGGGCGGTCTTTATTCACAGGTTTGACTGTACTTTAGGTAGGTGTTCTGTATATTATACTTTATTTATAGCCATTTCAAATTTTCAAGTGGAGAAAATTTTATGGTGGCCATATTTAAGTCCTCTTTACAAAATTTAAGCCCGGTACCTACCAGACTTAAAGTTAAGTCCACTGACTTAGCAATTTCATGGACTTAGCTGCTTTGTGAAATCCGCTAAGTCTAAGACCACAGACTTTACCATTCTGTTTACAAAATTTAAGACCAAAGTCTTAAATTTAAGTCTAAATCTGGGCTTAAGTCCCTTAGTGAAATCGGCCCCAGATATAATCTAACCTCCTTTATCTGAATATATGATTTTATGAATCCATTTCCACTCTCTCACATTTGTATTTCCCTATTGTTTTGTACCAACATGCCTCCTCTATCTTACGGACCTTCCAATATCCAAACAAACCTGTTCAGATAATACAGGCTCTAGTATACAATTATTACAACTTATTGCATGTATTACAATGAGTAAACAAACACTCTGTATAAGTACACTTGTACTTTAAAATATGTACATATGCACTCCGCAATTAGTACACATGCACTCTACAACTCACCATGTACATAGCCAAGGCTACAGGCAGGTAAAATGAGTAGTATGCAGTCTTCCACTTGACGATAGCATTATACCGGGATAGAGTGTAGTTTGTGAAGTCGACTCCCTCACTGGGTGGGGTGCATGTATCCAGATTCTGTCCAATAATGGTTTGTAGTGATGTCTGTCAAAATAAAGAGGAAGATGAATGATAAATTATTTTTAAAACCTCCATTTTTTCCTATCCTGAAAATACCAAAACTCAGTATTACAGCGGTCGATTTCACATGGGACTTAGACGTACCCAAGTTTTGGGCTAAGTCAGGGACTTAAATCTAGACTTTGGTCTTAGCTAGGTCTGGGTCTTAAATGGATTTCACAAAGGGTGACTTAGCTAAGTCCAAGCTTATCAAATAACCACAGTGGTTTTCTGTGTCATGTGACCTTTTATATCTATACAAAATATACTATTGGTGACATATAGCCTTCATTTAATGCATTTTATCTGTGGATAAGTGCTGTTTGGAAATGGAAAACCACATATACACTCCCCAAAGACTACTTTAAGTGAGGTGTTCTGTATAATTACACTTTATTTACAGCCATTTCAAATTTGAAGTGGAGAAAAGTTTGTGGCGGACATATCTAAATCCTTTTTACAAACTTTAAGCCCACTACCTCCCAGACTTAAAGTTAAGTCCACTGACTTAGCAATTTCATGGACCTAGCTGCTTTGTGAATCTGCTAAGTCTAAGACCACAGACTTACCATTCTATTGACAAAATTTAAGAACAAAGTCTTAAATTTAAATCTAAATTTAAGTCTAAGTCTGGCTTAAGTCCCTTTGTGAAATCGGCCGCAGGGTTGGTATGCACAAAAGGGATCAAGCTTAAGATGAGCTAAAAATCAGCTCAAGTTTCGTGTAAACAGCTGTAAATTTGAGCTGATTTTTGGCTCAACTTGATCCCCTTTGTGAATACGGGCCCTGATGCCTTATGGTTAACACATTTGTCATCCCTTTCCATTTAATCATTTGAGCCTCCTTTTGCACCAGTGGGTTTGAATCTAACTCATAACATAAACATGTGGCATTCATTGTAGGGGCCAATTTCACAGAAAGGACTTAGCCTGGGAAGGGATTCACAAAAAGGTCTTAAGTCAAAGATGAAAATCTTTAATGCTGAAATTTTTATCATAAAGTTAAGGCAAATTTTATACTTAGACAATATAGGATTCACAAAAGGTCTAAGATAAAATTTTGTGTTAACTTTTATCTCAACTTTAAGACTTCTACATAGCAGTCTTACATTTATGGGAAAAATTTAAATATGGCCGACATATCATGGTTTCCCGACTTCAAAACTTCATTTGGTCAAAATTAAGTTTAAAATACTTATCACATCTCTGTAAAGTATTTTACTTTATGTTTCAAAGTGGTTTGAAGGTTTTCAACTGCCAAACCTATCCCCACCGATCCATTTATTAACAGTAAGTGGATAAGTTTTACATGTTACATCAACATATATTCAGAGAAATACATCTCCGCGTGTTTTTTAACAATTATTTACCACAAATATTTACCACATATCCATTGAAAATATCCACAATGAACACATCTATTAATGTACAGTACATATCCCCACTGTGAAAGTTTTATGGATCACTTTGTCACGTTTTTTTCCATTCTATTCCATATTTATAATTACTGTATAATTAAAAATAGATGTATATATAACGCAAAACATTCACCCTTTCTCTTCTAATATAGAACATGTTCTCCATTCATCTTATAACCACAAACCCTGATGAAATCAGCATCTGTTGATGAAAAAAGGAGTTTTGGTTTACTAGTGCAAACCGCAAAGCCATCGCAGACACAAGTAGTACACCAAAGCACTCACCCATCCCAGTACTAACGTAGCCCACTGCCGCTTCACTTCAGTAAACAGACACTCGTCACGCTAAGCCAAAATTCATGAAAGTCTCGAGACAGAAAAAAAAAGTGACTCCTAGAAGCACGAGCCTCAGTAGAGCTCGCGCTTAAAAACCAGTGATTTCCTAAGAAACATGTTCTGAATAAAACCTGTGAGCGCAGGAGATTGAAGGTAACATACACATACATACTAGGGGCTAACCTGATGGAAAAGCTCCAAAATGTCCACATAATAAGGCTTCGACTTGCAATATTTCTTGATGAGAAAATATACAGCAGCATCCAGATAGATTGCATCATTGATTGCCACCAATCCTACTTCTTTCTGAAAAACAAATGTAATCTAATCAAGAAACTGAAAAAGCTTACAGGTGTATATTCAGATTTTAGAATGCTCTAATTTTACTTTCCATGGATTGACAACTGAATACAATACCCACTTACATAGGCAGTTTGGAAAAAAAACCAGCCTTTAAAAGCATAAAAACAGATGTTTTGTTTCAATCCTTACCAAAATTCAGGCCAAAAAATATAGATGGCCTCTATGGTCTTGTCTGTTTTGTGTCAAAACAACACAAAAGAAGTAATTACTTCATTTTGATTGACAGGCTTAGTTCATTGACAAGGTTTTGATGTTATCACTTTTTTTTGGTAAAATTTTTATGTACCATGTAAAAGTGGGAGGTCATGAACATCTTGTGGTACAAGGACAGTTGAAGAGCAAAAACAAATACACATGTGGTTATATTTAGTTAAAAGTCTTTATTTGAACATACAGTAAGTCTTGGGGAAGTAAAAATATTGTTAATAGGTTATCACTTCATAGTACTATCATTCTGACTAAAGTATGACATTTGGCCAAAAAATTCTGAATATACACCTTGAATCACTAAATCTGGGAGGAGGAGATTCAGAAGAGCAAATATAATTTGTATATCACACAGACTGCACAATTATGAAGCAATCGGATAATTAAAAGAGCTTAATCTGTATGTTTAAGAGATTCTGAGGAGAATAGAGAACTTTTCAATTCTACAGAACTGAAATCGGATAACTTACTCTCTTGTACCAACATGGCTGTCCTCTCCTCATTTCTGATTGGTCCATAATGTCGTCTGCCACCAGAAAAAATGCCTGCAGCTGTAAAGAAGAAAATCTTGATTTATTTTGGTTTCTCATCATTTTCAATATATTTATATTTTCACAATCTGCGATAGGGTACCTAGGTTCCCTCAGTAATCATCCAACTCTTTAAAATATTGTTCATTTCCATAAATAACTTTGGTGAAATATAATTTTTGGTCACAATTATATATCTTCCTAATACTGCATTTTCTGTAGTTTTTACAGTGTATATTATAGGAAAACCTCCTGAATGACATATAAAAAAAAGACATTTCATGAATGAAGATGAAATTTTATGGGAGTGCACAGCACGAGTATTACTTTGTTAATATACATGAGTGATATGTATTTTTTCAGTGGTAGATAATAAAAAATAAACTGCCGTGCCTGTGCTGGGATTCCATCTTGATGCTTACCAATTCTACACACCAGCCCAGCACCCTGGCTATGTGAAGGTTCTCATCAGACACGGACTGCCTCATCAAGAACTGGTAAGACTGGACCACTGCCAGCCCTCTGTTCTTCTTGCCATACGGAACGTTGTACTCCAACACCTGTGAGACCGGGAAGGAGACAATAAAATGAGTTCATACTGGGGACTGTTATCCAAGTATCAAGACCTCTTCACTGAAATATGATCAGGCTGAAATTGACCCATCTCATTTTGTGTTTGACTAAGTGTTAAAAAGAAACTAGTATGTTGTAGGAATAAATACCGATTGTGAGTGCATTTGTTACAGGATATACACCCCGCAAAAATTCCAAATAATTCCAGAGCGGCGTTAGGCGTGAGGGCATTATTAAGAAATTTTTGCCAGGCGTATATCCTGTAACAAATGCCCAAACATGAGGTATTTATTACTATTATAAAGACCGGCCTACCTGGTTTCAAGAAATATCCCTTTATTTCTATGAGGTGACACAAACAAGGACACCACCATATTGTTTTGAATGCATGATCGCTCTCGTAAAAGCAGACGATTTTACTACCAACACACAATCAAGCAATTTGAAACAGCACTTCCGTTTTTCAGCCGGCGGTTATCGCATGTTTTACTCCCAGCTGATTCTATGTGCACAGACGGGTTTTTGTTCACTGTGCACTTCCGGTCTTTATAATACCAGTTAATCACTGATGTACTATATATCCCACATATAACTTCATACTTTAATACATTCACCAGTTAAAATTGCAACAGTAGCTGTAAATGCAAATACGAGTATAAGCTTTGTTTAGCAATGGATAATAAAGAGATTTTACGTAATATTTCCCATCTACCTATTAATACCAATGACCATGCTAGCCTTTACTCCCCATTGTGGCTGCTTGTATACAGGTAATTACTAATTTGTGTCCCTGGGAATGATTTTAATGGATGCTGGTCACAGCTACCAAAAGGTCACTCTCTCGGATATATTTTCCTTCTGAATTTCATTGGAGAAATACAAGTGGCCACAACAGACGAGAGGTTGTTGATTGAGAGTCATCAATCTTACAAGTACATCTATCTATAAAGCACTTGCAGGGTGCAGACCTTATTAAGGAGTATTTCTAAAAAAATATGACCTAATCACTTCTTCCTCTGGTCAGGTCCTACCTTTTTTCGGAAAAGTTGGAGTTATTGTGAACACTAACAGACAGAAAGTAAAACATAATTTACCCTTTTGAACCATGTCATGGCATCCTGGACGTCTTGGTCCGGTATCCCCTTATCAGTGAGTTCAGTTACCAGTTCAGGAAACACTTCATCAAAAAGCTGTAACTCTGTCACGGCATGTGGTTTGTGCTCCGTGGATTTATTCTCAGCGGGAAACTGAGTTAAAATAAATGCAGATGTCAATTGGCTAATACACAGAATAGGGGTCATAAAAGGAATCCACAACCATCTACTGAACATGGAAGACCCTCTTTTCTCCTATCTTTTATGATGCACAATTGTTTTACTCCTTTCCCCTCTGAAATATTTGTACAGTAGAACCTCCATTATCTGACCCTCTTGGGAGAGTAACAATTAGGTCAGATAATGGAAAGGTCAGATAATGGAAAGCCTAAAATAACAGGTTTAAATGGAGTTGGGAGAGTAGACTGGAGGTCAGATAATTGAAAATACGGATAACAGAGGGTCGGATAATAGAGGTTCCACTGTATTTCTATAGTATTGTTCTGTCCTAGCATGTGTCTTCTATGTCATAACAATTCCATAATCTGAACATAATCTTGCTCTTCAGCATGGCCAGACAATGAAGCTGTTACTTTCCACAAGGAAATACTACACTTGAACTCTAATGAAATGTATTTTGGGACCAGGGCACATACTATCTTTATACTCTTAGAATTATTATCATTCCAAAGAATTTATTGACACATACACAAAAAAAGCAATTCTCCAAGAATAATTCTTAGAATAAGACAAATTTTTACAAATAAGAAATCTTAATCTCATGTTATTTTTTTTACTTCTATAGGTACACGGGTGGTCACAAAGATAAATGGTCATAGAGATAAACGGTCTTCATATCTTTCAAATTTAAATAGTGTAAATAACAAAATTGCACATACTAAATAACAACATTGTCTTAAACAATACTTACATAGCATTTGGTTTGTGTTATATTGTTGCTTAAACCCTTTAACCGTTTTTGTATCATAATTTCTGAAGACCGTTTATTATTTCTATGACCATTTATTTCAGTGACCACCCGTGTAGTATTTTATTAGTGGACCAACTTGAAAGTATTGCAAAGGTATTGTAATTTGCAGACACAAAATTTTTGGTAAAATTTGTAAAATTAATTTTAATTCTTATAAATTTTCTTACTCTATACCTTTGTTTCTAAGAAAATGCTCCTATTCTAAAAATAAGAATATCAGTGAACACGGGCCCAGAAAGAGGCTTCTACTTACTCAGAAACTCCATATTACAGGTTAAGTTGTAGTTGAAAAGATCGTCCAATGACTTATACTCACAAGGGATTCAATTAGTTCAAATACGGTGAGCCAGAATCTCTATCATGCAAAATACGGATCATACAAAATACGGAATAGGACAAATTTCTTAAACAATACACGGTTAGTAAAATGTCAAAGGTAAGTCAATATATAATCTTGGGAGGGTAGACATCAGTTCATTAAATAGAAGTAAATGTTATATGGATACTAATGATGATATTGTACTGGCCAAAGAAAAATAGTTAAGAAAAAGTTGATAGTACAAAATTCAGAAAAGAGCTTTTTCTGGTTCAATATTGATTTATGAAATTATATATTATACTTGCAACTTACAGAAAGCAACACAGATTTGAATTGAAGTTCTAATTTAAAATTTCAAAGGACTTTTCTTGTGTGATCGAAAGTGAAACATAATTCTATGGCAGTTCTAGATCAATATATTATAGTATGTGTATATCATAGCAGTGGAGTTTTAAATAATTCCTGGTCAAAGAACATTCAGTTTAGAATGCCACTTTTACAATTTTAAGCCATACATTTACTTTTGAATTATTTGGTTCAAATTTATGCACATTCTTCCTCTATTTTTAACCTTAATGCCACGACCGATTTTGACTGAAAAAGTACACTTACATTACTTACTTTGCCATTCACTTGTGATCCCACACCATTGTGAGTATCAGTCTCCATTCTAATTGATAAATATGTTGACATGTACTTCCTTCAGAATGTTAAGTGATAACCTGTGAAGCAATAACAAATTTTAACATCACCAATCACTGTGTTATAACAAATAAACATGGTTAGAAACACAAAACATGGGTTCCACTACTTCTTATTTCAACCTTTAGCCAATCAAGTAACTGAATGTCTTGCAACAGATATTGAAGTGATGGGACTGAACCCACTCAAATTGAATCTCACATATTAAAGGTGTAGAAAATAACTTAACTAAGGGATTCCAGTTGTAAATGTCTGTTGAGTATCATATTTATAGCTTTGATAGTTACCTAGATGTCAATGTTTAATGTAAGTAATTTCATTGCAATAAAAACAAACTGGCTAAATTCTATTTAATTCTGTATGTGTGCAAGATACCGGGTAACAGTTAATGGTGTCCAGTTACCATGGTCACGCATACTTGTATCCTGACTGGATGATGAAATGGAACCCAAAACCAAAGAAGTGCATTGTACTTCCCAAATAGGCCTCAGAAAAGCCCATTTCTATAAAATCTTGACAAGTGGCATTCTCCCTTGACATTAGTCAACCCCCAATCATAAAAAATAGCATCAGAGATGCCCGTACCCCACAGCCTGGGGAAATATTTTTCAACACCATGAGATACAGAAGTAGTTTTACAGTACAAAGTTCCAAGATACTTTCAGAGCAGTGTCAGTTATATTAAAGTCCAAATAATGCTTAAGTAGAGAAAATAATATCTAAGGAAAAGAAATGTATGTAAAGATGAAGTATTAAAACAAAACAATTCAATAATAAAATGACAGCACTTATCAGTAAACCAAAAATGGCCGAATTATGGTTTGGATGTTTTGAATATTACCCATGCATACAGAAGTGGCAATACATTCAATGAATGCTTATGTGTGGTGTTGCAGAAAAGCCTGTGGCTCACTTGATGAAATTCCATCTGTTACAATGGGAACTTACAAAAGGAAATTCTTAATGAATTCTAATATGACTTTAACAGTGCTTAATCTGCATCAACAGACAGACCCAAAGATGCAACAAGATTTTAAAAGTCAATACAGCAAGGTCAAAGGTCAATCAGTGTCACACCATGACATGGCACACCTAAAACCCTCAACCAATGTCCCTACCAAGTATAAACTTCCTACACCTTACAGTCTCTGAGATATAGCCTGGACAAGATTTTATAGGTCAAGGTCACTACAGCAAGGTCAAAGGTCAAATCAAGGTCACACTATGACGTAGCACACCTACACTCCTAACCAATGTCCCTACAAAGTATCAACTTCCTACACCTTACGGTTTCCAGGATATAGCCCGGACCAGGTTTTATAGGTCAAGTTCACTACGGCAAGGTCAAATCAAGGTCACACCATGATGTTGCACACCTACTACCCCCAACCAATGTCCTCACCAAGTATCAGCTTCCTACACCTTACAGTTTCCAAAATATAGCCCGGACAAGATTTTATAGGTCAAGGTCACTACGGCAAAGGTCAAATCAAGGTCACACTATGACGTTGCATATCTACACTCCCTAACAAATGTCCCTACCAAGTATCAACTTCCTACACCTTACAGTTGCCGAGATACAGCCCGGACAAGGTTTTATAGGTCAAGGTCACTACGGCAAGGTCAAATCAGGGTCAGACCATGATGTTGCACACCTACTACCCCAAACAATGTCCTCACCAAGTATCAGCTTCCTACACCTCACGGTTTCCGAGATATAGCCCGGACAATATTTTATAGGTTAAGGTCACTACGGCAAGGTCAAAGGTCAAATCAAGGTCAGACCATGACGTTGCACAACTACACCCCCTAACCAATGTCCCTACCAAGTATCAACTTCCTACACCTTACGGTTTCCGAGATACAGCCCGGACAAGATTTTCAAACTCAAGGTCACTACAGCAAGGTCAAATCAAGGTCAGACCATGACGTTGCACACCTACACCCCCTAACCAATGTCCCTGCCAAGTATCAACTTCCTACACCTCATGGTTGCCGAGATATAGCCCGGACAAGACTTTCAAACTCAAGGTCACTACAGCAAGGTCAAAGGTCAAATCAAGGTCAGACCATGACATTGCATACCTACACCCCCCAACCAATCTCCCTGCTAAGTATGAACTTCCTACACCTTACGGTTTCTGAGATACAGCCCGGACAAACTGTTTCCCGTAGCCCGCCCGCCCATCCGGACACCACGGGTGAAAACAATACCCCGACAGCCCTTAAGCGCTGTGGGGTAATAAGAACTAGTTTTAATGTAACACAGTATTATAACTCCCTAAAGTCACACACTGTTTAATAACATTAATTTTATTCATAAAGTTGTTAAAGTCTGAATTTATGCATAATAAACCAATTGAGTCCAGTATTACCCAGTTAAGAAATATTTATATAATTTATGTGACAGTATTATCATTTCTAATATTCAAGGATAATGTAATAACATTAGTGCTCTCTATAAAGTAGTTAAAATCTGTCTTTTTGTTAAATAAACCCGTTAAGTCCAGTATTGGAGTATGGAGAAAAGTCCTCCGGAAAACATCCCTATAAGAGAAAAACTCTACACTTTTTGACGCCCATGGAGAAAAGCCCTACATCATTTTGCCAAACCGTGAAGAAAAGCCCTACAACCCTAAAAGTAGTTTATCAATAATTGAGAAGTTTATATAGAGAATGGTAAAAACACCTATTGAATTATGTATAGGGATAGTGTAGGATTCATATATATATGCTCCATAACTACTTCACTTTCTTAAATAGTTTATAAATAATTCAGAAGTTTATTCCATTTTTTTCTAGTGTTGTTAACGGTTTTTCGGTATGCGGTATTTCGTTTCGTTTTTGTGTAGAAAACGAAATACGCAAAGAATATTTGGGAACCGATTTTTGAAAATGTTATTATTTTAGGCTTTCTAATGGCTGACACTTCATCAAAACGACAAAAAAAAACACATATTTTCTTAAATATATCACATTTTTACTTTATATTGAGCAAAAGTCATGTTTACATACGTTTTAATATGTTGCAAGTTGTAGTTCATGTACGCCCCGCAAGAAATAATCACTGCCAGTAACAAGCATACGAAATACCGGATTTTGTTCGTTTCAAAGCCCCGGTAACCTGTTTTGATTTCTGTAAACGATGCCACCACTACTTTTTAAATGTGAACTTTTATAAATAATGATTAAAAAAAGAAAATATATAAATACTTATAAATGTAGTTTGTTCCTTTTGTCATCTTTTTGTGTATTGAAGTTTTGCTTGTGTCAAAATAAAATACGAACACAGTTGTTTTTACCATTTTTGTAGGTTGTAGGACTTTTCTCCATGGTCTCAGAGATTAGTGTAGGGCTTTTCTCCACAGTCTCAGAGATTAGTGTAGGGCTTTTCAATAGCTGTTTTACCTTTTTCCTATGCTACTGAATTTTAGGGTTGTAGAACTTTTCTCTACGGTCTGAGAAATTAGTGTAGGGCTTTTCTCCACAGTTTGCCAAAATGCTGTAGGGCTTTTCTCCGTAGGGCTTTTCTCCCGAATTCTTATCATTCCCAGTATAACCCAGTATTGCCCAGTAATGGCCATTATTACCCAGTTAGGACAAATTTTTTATATGTGACAGTATTATAACTTCTTAAAGTATTGCCCAGTAAGAACAAGTTTTTAAGATGTGACAATATTATCACTTCTAATAGTCACAGAAATTTTTTAAAAACTAGAATATTTTTTTTTGTGACAGTATTATAAACTTCTTAAAATATTGCCCAGAAAGAACAAGTTTTTAATATGTGACTATATTATCACTTCTAATCGTCACAGACCATTTAATAACACTAGTGCTCTTTATAAACGGTGCGTGGACAAAATGCCGGTGGACAAAATGCCGGTCAAATTTGCATAGGCTGACAAAATGCCGGCCGGTTTTGGGGCAGGGTGGACAAAATGCCGGTTTCATTAACTCATATTTCAATGAAAAAATAATGCTGAATAAACAGTTAAATATAGAGACGTCATCGTGTACCGTGATATCATCATATCGCCGATGTTTCAAGTCTGCACACGATATCAAGCTTTGTTTTCATAGCCCGACTTCTGGGGTTTAGTTGCTACATTAATGAAAAGTATATATGTGGGTGTACATGAGCCATAGCTCGTAATTGGAAATGGCTTTCAGTTTATTCTAAAATGAAGATTCTTGGATTTTACCCTTAATAAAGTAAAAATCTTTGTTATTTTGGAGAATTTACAGGGTTTGTAATGTTTTGAATTAAAAATATGAAGTTGAAATGCAGATATTAACTTAGTGATAAATACCACAATATCACCCACTGTTTTGTTCACGGTATCGAGACAGCAAACTTCCCAATGATGACGTCCCTAGTTAAATACAAATACTTTAACACAGAAACACATTTTAAGTACTATTGGCACATTATATGTGAAAAAGTGAACATTCAAGATTGATACATTTAACACTTATATCACACATTTCTGTAACAAAATAGACATTGATGCCAATATATTTAACACTTATATCACACATTTCTGTTACAAAATAAGAATGCCATTTCAGTTAAATGCTATGCCCAATGCCATTCAAAAAGTCTTCAGGATGGTTTGGTTTGACTTATGCACACATAGGTTAAACAAGTTTCTCTAAGATCTCTAGTACATTTTCTTTGTCATTTTTTTGGCGGTATTCCATGGGCAGCTTGAAGCAAATGGCCAATTGCCAGAAGTTTATCGTCTTTCAAATGATCTATGAACCTCCAAATTGAAGGATTGTCATGCCCAAGCGTCCATGGTCATTTCTGCTTTATTTTCAAGTGCCCAATTATGTTTTAATTTGAATAAATATTTTAAATAATATTAATAGTACTTGAAAGGAACGGTGCACGAAAAAAATGCCTCCTAGAAAGAATGCCACCTGATTATTTTGTGACTAGGAAAAAATACCTCTTGAGAAGAAAAAAAAAATTTCAACTTGTAAAAATGTTATACTTCAAATATACACAGTCAAAGCTACAAACATCACAAAGTATTACAACACTACAGGCTCATATTACAACTTTAGAGGCATTTTCATTTTTTCACTTGAGTCTTATAGTGGCCAATGCCTATCAAAAATTCACAGTCTTTTGCCCATTTTACCTAGCTGTGCAAGTTTTTCTTACAAGGTTTAACTGCTCTTCTCATTCTTTTAGCTGGCATTTTATCCTCCACATCCTATAAAATGGCCAGCATTTTGTTCTCCCTTGCAATTTTGAATGTCATTTTGTCCGCCAGTGTTTTGTCCACATATCGCATGATATGTCCCGCTACAAAAATTCCAAAATATGAAATATCCATACCCGGGACAACCCACACCCATCCCCCTTTCGGATAATCCTGTATCTGCCTCTGCAAATACTTTAAACTCAAGAACACGGTCATAGCACCCAACTCATTAATACTCATGAGAAGATATGAGGTCACTGATTTTCCTTGGGGTTTTCTAGCAATATTTTATAAAATCGTAGACGTGGTTACCTCGGCTCTACTTTACTTGCGTGTAGAGCAGTGGCACGACCCCACATAGAACTGGAGATTTGCATAAAACACAAATACCATACAAATTATACACACAACTGTTCCCCCAACTATTTTGTTACATTGACCTCAACAGTCAGTCAACATGCAAACATATCTGACAAAAAATAAATAATATTTCCTCACTTTCAACATTTTTTGGACCATTTCTCCAAGAATTTGAAAATGTTCTTTTGTTATAAAAGCCGTATAAAACAGCATATATGTTATATGCATATTGTATTTGCTCTGTCCTTGGCTCAATGAGTTAATATCAACTGTTTTTAACAATATCAAACCATTTTCAGTCATTTTATCACATTTTATTCAACAGAAAATGATTTTTTGCAAATCTGTAGTTTTATGTGAGGTCGTGCCACGGCTCTACACGCAAGTAAAGTAGAGCCGAGGTAACCACGTGTAATAAAATCGAAGCCTCGATGAAAATAAAATTATTTCTCCGTTTTTTTATATAAAACAATAAAAAATCAATCATTAATATTATTTCCAGACATTTAAGCAGTAAGGTACATATCGGGACATCACATGATTTTACCACAGCATTGTTTTGCAACAAGATGAGTATACTTTCATGACTTGTTCTTCCTGTAATGCATATATCCTCTCGTTATGGTACTCTCTGTCAAAAAATAATGCAACTTTACCTCAAGTCAATCATTACCAGTAGTACTACTGTACAGTAGAAGTCTTAAAATTATGTATGAAGCACCAATTTACCAAGAAATGCTGTCATACACAGCCTTTAGCATATCTGTAACATCGTATTTTTTTAAATGGTCATATTTATAGAAAGTTATTAAAACGATGACATGTTTGATTTCTGATTGGACGAAGGCAAATCATACCACGGATGGTTCGTACCAAAATCTTCATTATCGCTCATCTATTTTGCTAAATTAAAAGAAAAAAATTAAATATAAAACGTTCAAAGAAATTGGATTAAAACACTTTAATATGACATTTAATATACAGTACTCGTAAATATTTTATAACGCTGAATTTAAACCCCCAATAAATATCACGTGACATATCATGTAAACATGTGGGTGTGCGTGGGTTTTTTTCTTGAGAGTATCTAAACCACGGTATTTTTATATTTAGAACATGAGTTCAGAAAATAATAATTTACCAAATGATAAGAGGCTGTTCCATTATGGTGATTCTCCTCTGCGATCGAGTTATAATCTCACATTTTTTTTTAGCTTGCTCCATTTTATCTTTTTCATCGCAAACCAAAATAATACAGATTATGAAGCTTGCAAACCTATTTTAATTATAGCTATTGCCTAGCTTAGCGATAATTTCAAACTGTTGGAAATATCCCAAACTTTTCCAGAATTTTATCAGATCTTTCATTTGTATACCTTGTAGCAAACCTATTGCAAACTCATCGCTTTGGTCACAAGTCAATCTTATGAATTGTATCTTGATTGCAAAGCATTCTTTTTGATTGTAAACCTATTGCAAACTCTTTGATCATATACTTATCACAAACCTTTTGTGACATTGAAAGATTACAAATTAACCAATAAGATTGCCTCCACGAATGCAGTTAAAGGTTTACAATGTCAAAAGAAGCCATGACATGCCATGCAACAGCCATGACCCAAAGAAGCTATGGCATGCACTTCACCATGTCCTTGATAATGGTCAAGATATGACTCTCCCTCATCATCAGTCGGAAAATTCCTTAGCAAACAAATTTGCTTCCTTCTTCAATCAAAAAATCAAAAGGATCTGTGACATGTTCACAACCTCTTCCACAACAGTCATACCACCCATGTGTACACCTCCCACCCTATCTTGCTTAAATGAGGTCTCAGAGAATGAGGTACTTAAAATCATCAAAAATTCCCCTACAAAATCATGTCTTAGATCCAGTGCCCACTTTCCTTTTGGAAGATTATGTGGAGATTTTACTTCCATCAATTACAAAACTTGTCAATCTGTCTTTAGCTGAGGGTGTGTTTCCTCAAAAATTCAAGAAGGTAGTTGTTAAGAAAGCATCACTTCCAAGTGAAGATTTAAAAAAATTATCAACCGGTATCAGGACTATGTTTTATGTCAAAATTGGTGGAGGGAGTAGTTGTACAACAGGTCACGCAACATATTAACAATAACAATCTTGATAATCCTAGGCAATCTGCATATAAAATCAGTCATATCAAAAACAAGATTCATCTCTCACTTTCACGGGGCGAGCCTACTGCATTAGTCTTACTGGATCTGTTTGCTGCATTCGTCACAATTGACCACACTACTCTTCTTAATTGTCTTAAGTCATGGATTTGTGTGCGGTACAGCCTTGATTTTTATTTATTTATTTGGGGTTTTACGTCGCTTTCAACACTGTACAGGTCATATCACGACGGGTAGTTGGAAGGGCAGAGGAAACCAGTACGTAGAGTTCGCTAGGGTTGTGTACTGTAAACTGCCGACCAACGGCAAGCAACTACCAGCTTTCCCACTTAAGGCCGTCACGGGGATCGAACCCCCGACCTCAGAGGTGGGAGGCGAGAGTGTTACCACTCTGCCACCGTGGCCCCTCGGTACAGCCTTGAAGTGGTTCACATCCTATCTCAGCCATGCACTGATTCCAAGCAATTAAAATTGGATCAACCCTCTCTGAATTACCTGAGCTTCTTTTTTGGAGTAGCACAAGGCTCAGTCAGTCCTTGGTCCTCTGTTGTTCCCCTTATACACCACTCCTTTGAGTAAGGTTATTGGAACGCACCCTGACATCACACATCACTTTTATGCAGATGAGTCCCAGTTATTTATTCATATGTCTAAAAAAAGGAACCCTGGCTTTGGACAAACTGAATTCATTTCTTCTGGATGTTCAAGAATGGATGTTGTCAAGTATGCTCAAATTAAACCCTGACAAAACAGAGATTATCATCTCTGGGTCCCATGCTCAACTCTTGAAATTAGATCTCTATCTCCAAGTTAGGATATTTGGTAGTTTCGTGCATCCATTAGTTGTTGTAAAGAATCTTGGTGTCTAGTTTGATACTAATTTCTCCTTTGCTGATGATATCCACAATATTTGTAAGACATGCTTCTTTTAAATTTGTGATCTCAGGTAGGTTAGACAGCATTTGACTGATGAGGCTGTTATCCTGGTAGCCAATGCCTTGGTCAGTAGTCACCTTTAGTACTGCAACTCTCTCTTCATGATCAGGAGTCTGTCCAGTCTCAACATGTGCAAACTGCAGTGTATTCAAAACACACTTCCTTTACCTGATGAGGTCTGTACTGCCCTAACTCTCACCTGTTACAGGAAAAGGTTAAAATTTATCTCTTCAAAAAGGCATTCCCAACTTAGCACACACTCTATATATCTGGCGTCTCCGTGGTACTGGACTTGGTAATGGCTTTGGATAGATGATTTTTTAAATTGGATTTTGGTGTTGTGCCTTAAAGTCTGTCTGGCAAGTGATTAAGCACCATAAAAGTACAAAATAGAATTGAATGGAATGACATTCAAAAAGATTAGGGTTTCCAATTGGCAAGATCAAGATGGGATTTAAAAAATGGGTGTGTGATAGGTTTACGATGGCTTTACAATGGGATTAAAAAGATCACATATAAACCCCCAAATCCAGGCCGCAGCATTTATTTCATGGCAAGAATTCAAGGAGTATAGACACTTGTGTGATCAATTGAACATATTGTTATTGGACTTAATACTTTGCAGGTATATTGGATATCACTTACTGGCATTTTTTCAATTTTTCATTGAGGCTACACAGAGGACATACAGGAGATGACCGGGAAAGCTTGTACTGAGGAGGAGAATGATCTAATTTAAAGGAGATAAGAAAAGAAAATTTATGAAAGCAAAGGTAATATACCCCCACAACTTGTTTTGTTCACTGAAACACATTTATTAAGCTCTTTCTGGAAGAGAGTACACAGTGCAGCAGATAATTAGGTTTTTATTTCCGCTGCAGAGAATGTGAGTGCACTTTTGCATGAAATCCCTCCTCAGTTGAATTAGGTCACTGTAGATACTGTACAATGATCCTGTTTATCACAGTACACAGCTCCACACTTGTACAAGTTCCATTTCTTGTGTTTTAACAAACATTAAAGCTACTATATAACGTTTATGTTTAAAACATTTAACAAAAATTGAAAAACTTTTTGGGCCAACATGACTTTTGAGTCCTTTGGATTTAAAACTTAGTCTAATGATCTATGGCTACAAATATGATTTCTGCTAAGGCATATTGTTAAAAGAACATAATTTTATGGAGGTTTAAAACTCTGTTGTTTGGAACCACAGAAATCTTCTGATACATTTGATGAAACATATTTGGAAAGCAGTCAAGATAATAATCGTCAGCTGATTTCTTTATGGTGAAAGGAGAAAGAAGAAAAGCTTATATGAAATAAAATTTAGTAAAATTCTTACTTTAGTTTTGTAAATTTCACTTTTATTTGTACAATAACAAGCCTTTAGGGACCAGGGTAACAATTTTATCCATTACTATCCATTTCTTGTTCAATAATAGCTCCAATATGTAAAAAATAAAGCACATAAAGTCACTAGTACCCATGTCATTTATATCTGAAGGCACCAGAGGTAGATAAATAGGGTATAAATGGACGATAATTAAGAATCTAAATTATCATGGTTATTTGTTTTATTTCAAATTGACTCCTTAATAAAAAACTGTATTTATTGCTACCATGTACAGGAATATATAGTTGTAAATCAATCATTGATGGTAGCCCAGCCACTTCCTTAATAACTATAATTCAGAAATTTAAATAAATATCCTTTTTAGTGTTTGAATAATAAACTTGGTGCAAATAACATAAAATACTATCACAAGTCTAAATGGAAGATGATAATTTGCTCCTATCTTTCATAAATAATTAGTTGCTTATTAATGGATACAGCCCTTTGTGAGACCTAAAACTTACTACTTCTGGAACTTTATTTAGAGCATCAGGACTAAAATAGTCATCATAAAGCCTTAAATAGGTGTATTTTTAATGTCTTGTTTTCTCTTATATTACAACTTATCAATTTATTTTTCAAAAACAGTACATCTTTCTTGATGAGGTTTAAATTATTTTCAACACAGCTTTATAAACTAATTTTTAAATAGAATCTAGAAAAGTGTAAAATCTGATTAAGACATTACATATTTTCAAATGGGATATGTAATCTATTAATGTGAGATAAAACTATGAAACTATTGCCTTAAAACCTATGTATCAGTTTCTTTATTCACAGCAAGTGTGTGAGAGACTATTAAAAGTGATGTCATTTCAGCCTTCTTGCCAGTTGTGGGAAGAGAGAGGAATTGTTTATCAGCTGCAGACTGGAGATAAAAAGCTGTATATTGCATATAACAGAGCCTGCTGGGTGGTGTTTTTATGTGCATTCATCACAACTCCCTGTACATTTTCAAATATGTTCAAGTGAATTTCTTTGCCTATCTCCTTTAAAAGGCAAGGAAAGCAACTGCAGCTGCATTAACAGAAGAACAGGAGATTAAGCTTTTACGCTTTCTGAAGGATAACAAACACTTCAAAATTGTTTCATAGACTACAAAGACCCCACGAAGTGGGAGGCAGTGTGGGATGCTTTCTGAGCAAAAAAATTAGGCCTGCAAGTGCTTGTTTTAAGAGTCTAAGAGTCAAACGACAATAAAAGGAAAGTTTACTTACACTATATTAGTCCACGGTATATAATATCTGACAGGCAGAAATGGTTGAAAGGCAATTTTTCCTTCTTTCACACCCACATAGTGTGTGATATCTCTTCCCAGAATGCCTTCAAATGTGCACATGAGATCACAGTATCCAGGCCACCCAGGCCATTAGAGGACTCTGATCAGTCTGCCATCACAGAGAGCATGTCAATGGAGTTGCTACCACAGAAAAACTGAGGAGATTGCCTTCTTCACCCTATCCCAAAACCCACCAAGTACTTAACCATGTGCTACATCAACCATAAGTGAGGCCGAGTTCCAGCTAGAAGCCGACGAGAAGTAAAGGAAGTTGGACTTACTGGAAGACTATATGGAGCAGATGTTGTTTCAGAAACACAGAACAACCTGTGATTGGCTTTCTTCAGAACTTGAGAACTAATTGTAAACAACAGAGTAATTTGAAGACTTCCAAGTAAATGGAAACATTTTCCTTGATCAGAACACTCCGGTCCTCGGTGGCCTAGTTGTTAGCAAGTTTGGCATCCAATCATAGGCTGTCACCTCTGTGGGTTCGAGTCCCACAAGTGGCAATGCTGAGGATCTGTCCCAATATAACCCTGGTTGTTGAACAGGACATAAAACCACAACTTTGACTTTGATCAGAACACTCAAATGAAAGGACAGGAAGCAGCAACAACAAGGTTACTGCATTAAGCACAGACGACATGTCAGTCAAAGACACTGCAACATCAGCCCATGGAACAGCAGATGCAGCAACAAGTCCAACAGCACATGCACCAACCAGTTCAAATGCAGTTGCCCAGCCAACAGCAGTTGTAGCAACCAGTGTGTTGCAGCAACTCCATATCACTCCACAGCCACAGCTAAGTGCACCAGTACAGAGCCCAATATCAAGGTGCATCTCATCACCAGAAACTGTAACCATGCTCCTTCCACAGCCTCATGCACACAATACCTATGGACTCAGTGACATTAGTGTCAGCAGACACCTCATTTGGGTTACTTATCCACACCTTGCAATACACCTCACCAGATGACAGGTACAGTCAGTTCAAGAGCCCAGCACCAGCAGAGATGGCCATGGTATACATTAGCAGAAGATGACACTGAGAAAGGTTCCATCCAGCAGCCATTTATTTTTAGGTGAAAATATTTAAATACCCTCCACAGGGCTGCCAAATCTTCCAAAAACAGTTAATAAGCTGTTGTTAAAAATTATAAAATAAAAAGTCCTCCAAAGTCACAACCAATCCCACAAAAATACCAAAGAAGCACCCACATATACACACAAATCACTACAAACCCCTGGAAACAAATCTTGTAAATAATTATCCCTCAAAAACAGTCCCCAACCGCCCCCCCTCCCCTCGAACAAAAAAATCTAAAGTTACATATGTCAAGTGTTCAAACCCTTCCCCTTGTCCTTTATCCAAATTGTTATGTCATAGGGCCTAACCTCCAGAAAAAAATCCAAAGAAGTTTAAAGATAAACAGTAGAGGGTTTGAACCCAACTCACATTTAGGTCTGTCCTGCAGTAGTCAAACAATTTTGAAGTTAAACGGGGGATGGTTTGAACCCACACACACCACTGTCATGAAATAGCCAAACAAGTTTAAAATTAAATGGAGATGCATCTTTACATCTGGCAAAGGTGCATCTTACCCAACAAGCACCATGAGTTTGAAATTTTACTATTATTACCAAACTGCTTCTGCAACTCACGAGCAAATATCTAACTTATTGGTGCACATACTGGTAATTAATACCTATGTAAAAATATTTGTCTCCTATCAGCATGATTCACCTGTGAAGTGTATAATAGTATATTAAATAAACTGCATAATGTGTTATTAACAATACACAGGCGAAACAGGACGAGCAATTGGACACAGAATGTGGAAACATTCGGTCATCACTAAGAAACACAATTCTATAATCAAACCAGTATGAAAAACACAATTGAACTGATGGTTAAGCCCACAAACACATGATATTCAGTGTAATTCAATGGCTTGGAAACAGTACATTACCAGTATGTTTGAGAAGTCGTAGAAGGCAAGAACTCAATCTTATCTGGGATGTCCTAACCATTGTCACTATTGGTGTCAATCAATATGTATAAATTAATACCTCTCAGCGGTGTATTGTGTCCATATACTACCCTTTCTTAATAAATGCAGGAGGGTTCAAACCCAACCACACATGTACGAAATTTGATTTTTATTTTTATATTTTGAAAAGCACATACCTATATTTTAATTATAAAAATACTTTTTATACAATACTCTACTTGCAAAATGTAATCAAGGTAAAATCTGTACAAAAACATTATCACTTGTTCTGAGGTAACTATTGCAAATATATATACACTTTGGCCATCTACAGCCCTATGACATGAGGGACATTAAAGTTTTGTCTCTCCCCAAATGTCTGCTCTATTTCCTTCCAGTCCTCGGGGGAGGTGAGTCAACCAACATACTCGTCTCTGGAATATCCAATGATTACATAGCACACCTAATGGATGATGCGATTTTTGCTGGACAGTCCTACCCTGATGGTTTGCTGGAGGGAGACAGTTTTCTCCTGTGGCTAGATGTCTTAATATAATGGCCAACCTCAGGCCTCACATCCGGGGTTGTTGGAAAGGATGTGGTCTGCTTCTGCAGATCAGACATCAGTGAGCCCTGTGACTCTGTGAATATCTTGCATGACATTTGCATAAAATTTGTGAATGTGTGCTGGTCTTCCTGGTCCAGCTCTGCAATGTGGTTGTGATATTGAGCCCTGTCTTCTCACCCCCTGGGCCAGTGCCTAACCTCAATGCAAATGACTGGTGTCCTCTACCTCTTCTTCCTTGTATCAATTCTGGACATTGAAAATTGTGAACGTCAATTGGGCAGGTGTCATTAACAGTTGGGCAGGTGTCATTAACAGTTCTTTTTGATCTTTCGGATTTTATACCCAAACTTTTCTATTGTATCTTTCACGTTGTATAGGAAATCACACTGGTCATAAACCCTGAAATCCAATCGGGCAGTGGATCCCAAACTTTTTGGCTACCACCCACTGTGCCCTGAATCACAGAGGAAACAATTGATCCAGGAAAATTCTGAATCACAAGCTAGTGTAAGGACCCTTAAGCCCAAAGTGTATTTTTCAATACAGTTTTCATGTTGTGTTCAAAGGTGGCAGGTCGCAAGACTCAGGTTCGGATGCTAAGTCAAAATAATCACACGTAATGCAATATTCAATCAAATATGAAACATAAATATCACCAAGAAAATACTGCAGATATCAGTCAAAATGTAAATATCAGAGCCCTAAGACATAATAGATAAGCTGCAGTTGAAATATTATTTACACCTGCATTACTATATAACAACAGCTAGATAGGACCCCATTACAAGTTAAGAAATACTCAGTTGTAAGAACTGTCAAAATCATGAGCATTTGTTTGTAAACAAATTGGAAGGAAATTCCACCCATCTATCAAAATGACAGAAATGTAATAATATAAAAACAATCATTCAATGCAACCGGATCTGAAAATAAATCAAGCAAACCAGATAAAATCGAATAAATGTCAGTATAACTTAGATGCACTAAGTTTACCTTCTGTTAAAGTGGCTCAATACACTGAAGAGCTGCTGATTTGCCGCACCTTATATAGAGGATTCGTAGCTAATTTCCATACACCGAACACTGCATTGGTGGCATTTCAACACCGCTTATAAAAGAATGCGTAGCTAATTTGCATGCACTGAACTCTGCATCGGTGGCAGTTCGTCACTGGATCGCTTACTACAAATAGAAATATATTGGTGTTGAACTTGAAGAGTGATGATATCATCACACAAAGATGGATGACACAGTTCCCAGCAATATTTAACAAAAAAGGAAATAAAATACTGCAAACATCTTTGGTTACAAGCGTAAGTGTAATATTTAAAACGATCTACACATAAAATGCTATGGAATAAGACCTTCCACAACTCTTTAGGATATATAATAAAAAAATCTCGCGGAGTCGTCAATCTGCAGCATTACTGAAGCACTTTGTAAACTATGAGATGACAGGGTCATCTCACTAGGTTTACAATCGAATCGACATAATGGAACAGCCCCATAAGAGGGATGGTTGCAAAAACAGATTTTCACTCACAGTTGTCCCATTTGACAAATTTGATCAAGTGCACTTGAGATCTGATTTGTCAATTCAACATTACGATAAATCAATTATCCATGGCAAGTTGATAAAAATATATTAAAGTTAGGCGCTTACATCCCGTTCAATAGCCAAGGGTCAAATTGAGACAGGACCCGATTAATGCCACTTGTGGGGTTATCCAGTTGGCATTATAAATATATAACCTATCTATGCAGTGCTTTTATTGTAGGTTCATGTGGATCGTTTAGTGTTCTTTCAAAGCCACAAGTTTAGGCAACTGTGAACTGGTACAAAGAAGGTTTTTTACATCAAGTATTAAAGATGAGAAAGGATATGACTGTTGTATTAGAGAGTAAAGTGATTATATTATACCCTGGGAAAGTTCAGTGAAACTTCTATCTTATTTTTATTTTGTTTTGAGTTACAATAAACATACATGTAGCAATGCCATTAAGCATATAGGAGTACATAAAAACAAACCTGACCACTGCCATGGTGGTTATCTCACATCAAGAATAAACCAGAACTGGTAGTGAGACCTGGTAATGAAACATTTCTGTGCTAGTGAGACATTCCAAGCCCAAAGAAAAATATATGAGGGAAAAATGAGGTACAGTATAGCAATTCAAATTGGCCTTGAAAAATTGTAAAAGGTAAAATTTGAAACTTGCAAAAGATTTACTGGCCATGATTTCACATTCTGAAGCACTAGGACCAGTCATTAGAAATAACGTCTGCTAAATATGATTATCCCCATTTTACATTAAAAACATGATATGGCGGCCTTTTTGTTTCAAATTGAGGCCAAACTTACACTCAGACAAACTCAGACAATATTTTAAATTTTAGAACTTTCTACTTTTTAAACAATCAACTCTGGCTGTAATTTTTTCGTTTAATGAGGCCAAAATTCTTTATAGACATATTTCACAACCATAATAATTCTCTGCAATTTTGGTGAAGATATCGTAAAATAATTAGATATCAGAGATATTAGACTATTTTAGTATAATATCCCCAACTAACTTTAAAGACTGGGTTAAAGATCAAATTTCATGCACTTGCAAAAATTTGCAACCATGATATCCTATGAATTGTTTTCGCATTTTAAAACCATAAACCAATAACAAGGGAGATATATGGCCTTTTTAGTGTGATCCCATTGACCTTGAAGCAGGGGGCAAAAGTCAAATTTGACATTTTAAAATTATTCTCAGGCCATAACTGTGTGTACTTTTCATATTCCAAGGCACCAGAATCAGTGATAAGGAAAATATTAGGACTTTTTAATAGGATGGCCCTGTTTCACCCTAAAGATATAACATGGCGGTCATTTTGTTTTCAAAACAAGGCCAAAATTACTCTTTAGTAAGCTTTTCGAACCATATACATTTTGTTCAAGTCTGGTGGAACAAGCTGCAACATATTAAGTTTTAGAACATCTTCATGATTTTCAGACAATTGGCTTGGTGTCCATTTTTTAAAGTCAGGAAAAATTTTTTTAAAGGCATGTGTTCATAGACATTAACATTTGCTGCAAATTTGGTAAAGATATCCTTAGAGTTGAATAAAATATAAAGATTTATGTAATAATGTGATGAATGGACAGATGCACACATGCATGCATGGAATATATTTCTTAATTTCTTGACCCCAAACCCTTGGCCAGTGGGTGATTAAAAAATTACCAATTCTATATTCTCAATGTTTATTATATTTCATAAAACAATCTTTCCCATGCATATATACTATCTCTTACTAAAAACTTTTACTATACTTTTTATTTTCTTTTATTCTAGTCTGAAGGTAATTTATATTTAGCTCTTGATTATTGTTTGAGCATTGTAAGATATATTGCCCTGTAATGGTCAATATAACATTAATTTGCTACCAGTCTTTTGCACAATAATCAAGAATTTTAATCCATCGGCAGGATTGAAATTAAGCTGCAGTTTTTGCTCAATCCATCTGTCACATTTCTGATCACATATCAGATTTTTTTATGTTTAATTTCTTCAGATATACACCATCCATAAATAATTCTTCACTGAAACCATATAAAAATTTTCACCAACAGGTTTGAAACAGGGTTTATATATGCTTTCCGTTGCAAGTTTTCTCATTCAGTTTATTTTTAACACCCCCCACACCAAAAAAAAAGGAAAAAAAAAACAAAACAAAACAAAAAAAAACATTTTATTTTATTTTATTTTTATAATCCAATTTTTCAAGATTGATCTTCATAAAAGTAATTTTTGTTCCCTCTTAAAAAATTAACCAAAGGATTAACATGAAAGGGTTTGAATGGCTTATTGACCATTGAATATGAAAAAAAAATATTTTTTTGACCATTGAATATCTTTTTCTGTAAATTGTTAAATTTCTTAATAATGTAGTAATTCAGAGTATATGAATAGAAGGTATATTTGACCTTTTTGTGGGTTTGACTCTCAGAAGTGGCAACTATAATGCTAAAGATCTATTACAATATGATCCTGGCTGTTGAACTGGACATAAAACACATCTCTGACATTACAGACTATATTACAATTTGTTTTGCAATATTTAAATTTTATCGTTCGAGTAAATCTCCTACAGTGTGGAGAGGTTCTTGGTGACCTTGTGGTTAGGAAGTTTGGATCTATGCTGTCACCTCTGTCTATGCTCGACCCCCACAAGTGGCAAGGCTGAAGACCTGTCCTAATACAACCCTGGCTGTTGAAATAGATATAAAATCCAAATTTTGACTTTGCCTACAGTTTAGGATCCCTTGCTTGTACCAAGTTGAATAAATATGAATTTTCTGTTGACATATCCCTGTTGTACCAAATGAATCTTCATTTGATGGTGCAGTTATTTCTACAAAATTCAATGCAGTATAGTTGAATGTTGTTTTCCAGAAGGGATTTAAATTTGGTTTGAAGTTCCTCCTCTATTATGGTCCAACAATAAATAATTTATTGAATGGTTTTACTGAACCTGAACAACAAGGAGCCAAGGTTATTAAATTTGAAACATTTAAGTTAACTCAATTTGAGGGATTTCTCTAAATTAAATAAACTGACCACTATCATACCACCACTTTATAGATAGTCTAGGCATACACTTTTCCTATTTATTATTGAAAGCTATCATCAGTTATACATCAGTGGACTCATTAATATTTTTATTGTGTTTTACTATTATTCATTTATTTATTGCAACATTTGTCTTGTGTGAGTTCTGCTTTAATCACTATTTATGACATATATAGCCCACTATGTATGATAAGCTGTGAAAAATATAGTACAAGATACAACTGTCCAGATAAAAGGTTCTAGGAGTTCCTCAATTCTATCCATCTGTACATAAATCTAAAAAACACTTTGGCCACAGCTTTGCTTTTGATGATCCCACAGTTTGGAATGATTTGCCTGATGAGACCTGTTCTACGCCAACTCTTCGTCTTTTTCAGAAAAAGGTTAAAATTGTATCTCTTCAAAAAAGCATTCCCAACTTAGCATATATTTTATCCGGCATCTCTGTGGTACTGGACTTGGCAATGGATATGAATAGATGATTTTAAATTAGATTTTGGGTGTTGTACCTTAGTGTCTGTCTGGCAGAGATTAAGCGCCATAAAAGTACAGAATGGAATAAGCCCTGTCCAGTTTTTAATAGTGGGTTTGCAATCTACTCCCACATAAGTGATGAATTATAAGAAAATGTGAAAACTAGTTTCCTCCCTTCATTCACAGTGCTCTGAAGAGTGATTACGGATGTAAAAAACTAGTATTAAATATTGATAAAATGAGTACTTTGAGAACAGTAATTTTTCCAAAATGATTGAAATTTCTGTATTTTCAAGAACTTATTATCTTTAAGGCCCTGTTCGTTGCTTTATCATAATTTACCATTAAATTGGAATATTTTGTCATGCAGAGAGATTGCTTTATAAAAAGTATGTCCTCTGGGATTGTGAATAATAACACTAACTGACCTGATATTGAAGATCTCAAAAGAAAAAGAAAATACAAGACCCTTGGAAAATGACTATAGAATGACAAATTCCCAGTAGAAGCATGAATAAAATTCTTCTTATCCTGCTTCTGTAGTTCTAGTAAATTTCATTTGACACCTTTACTTTGAGACAAAAGAAACTTTTAAATAACTTCAAAAATAATCTGAGTAGTTTTATGGGACAATTCGGTTGATCCCTATGGGATATATATAAGCACAAACTTAATCTGAAGATACAACTCGCTGTTGACATAGAAAAGAAACGCTCCAGACTAGAATATTGAGTTGTTCATTAAGTTAACTATGCATGTTATATGAAACACGTATGTAACACGTACAAAACAATTTATACAAACATTAAAAATTGAAAGTTTTTTAAAACAATGGTTAACTTCGGACTTTTTTGTAAAGTTGAACAGAAGGGTTCATGTAGATAGGCCCTAAGCATTGCTACTTGTGGGAGTCACCGTCACACATAGGTGATAGCTTGCAACTTGATTAAATCCCAAAGTTCCTTGGTATTACAGACCACTGCATGGGGACCCAATAAAGATTTTCTGATAAAGCATCTTACATAATGTTAAATCAAAAATACATTGCCGTCAGCATATCTGTTTTATGTTTATTTTAATATTGAGTTATGCTTCAGAAAATATGAAATCAAATATAATCTGGTACATTCCATGTAAATATTGATTGATAACATGAATGAATGATCTGGTTGATAACTTTGGTGGCCTAAGCATGTTGCCAAATAATTAATGTACTAATGTATATCCTTACATGGTCATGTTTCTAAATATCAAATACACAAAAGCATTTTTAATCCAGTATATTTGTCTTATGAAGATAATTTCTTGATTTCCAAAGCATACCCACCTTAGCCTTGTTCATCCCCTGGCGTTCTCTGTGGTACTTGACCCCTCTTCTGTCTCTGGATATTGAAATTTGGATAACTGCTTTTATAGTTTTGTTGCGCCTTAGAGCCCTTTTGTACAAGGAGATTAAGCACTATAAAAGTCCAATTAGAATTAGAATTTCAGTGAAATGCCAAATATAATATGAGATTTCAGTTTTTGAAGGGCTGTGTGTAATACTTCAGTTCATATACCGCCTGCATGATCAGAAAGGCTTTAAACATGACAGAAAATGAGAATGCGTATATAGACTGCTCACTCTAGAAAACCCCAGCCGACCAGGTGAGCTATAAATAAAATCCTTACTGACCATGCAGGACACTAGAAGTGATTATCACCATCTTGTTTTTGTCACATTCTCCTGTAAAAATGAAAAAATCTACTCCAGTGTTCCTAATGGTTTAATTATATTTAAGCAGCATCACTGATTTTGTGCCGTGCAAATCAGTACAATCCCTCTTGCCATCTCTTTAATGATCAACAAATGATATGAGACAATTTTGAGGTTTCTAGTGGAGTAAGATCTAAAATCATCTCACTCTAGTGGCACACACCCTACCAGATAAGCTTTAAAGAAATCTCTATTTGTCGGACTAGTAGTGGCGATATGAATATTTCACATTTATTTTTATTGCATAAAATAGCCTTACCTTATCATAATTGCTATGTGTTGGTGAGAGCAACATCAACGACCAACAATTATATTGATATCACATTTGCACACGATTTCCGGGACCACAGTGGCAGAGTGGTAACACTCTCACCTCCCACCTCTGAGGCCAGGGTTCAGTTCCCGGCCTTAAGTGGGAAAGCTGGTAGTTGCTTACCGTTGGTCGACAGTTTACAGTACAGAACCCTGACGAACTGTAGGTACTGGTTTCCTCTGCCCTTCCAACTACCCGTCGTGATAAGACAGCTGTGGCAATCGAAGACATAACTCTTGAATAAAGGTTACCCTCCATATTGCTTTAGCATCATTCGTGTCTCCAGTGTTGCTTTGACAGTGTTGAAAAAGACGTAATAACCCCAAATAAATAAATAAATGCAGACGATTTCAATGAAAAGAATTTTCTTTAGAGATTTGTGTCAGTTTAAACGGTGAATCTTCATTATATTTTTATTAAATCGCCTAAATGTCAAGCAGTTGTAAAAGTGACTTTGATTGGCTGTATTTGTTTACAAAAAATAAGAACCTTATAACTATTTTCTTATAGATTGGCATGGTATTTTTCACATTGAGTTGTATTCTATGTATAAAATAGAACAATCTGATATAAATAATACATTGTGTAAATATCGATTTTCAACTGTTTATTTTGCAGAATAAAATCTTCCACGCTGTCAATATTTCATTTTCTGGCCAATGAGATTATCGCTTACAAATGACTGTGACATCCGCTAGTAAATAACACGTCAGGTTTGTGAATTAAAATAAATACCGATTACTTAGTGTAGGCGAACTGTACATTGGACAGGTTATTGGATTTAAACATTTAAAGTAAGGTTATCACAGGCCGTATTTGTTTTACCATCTTGTGTGAATAAACGTACAATTCAGAAAGCTGGTTTGATAAGCCGGGAGTCTTTCCTGCTTTCAATACTGAGTACTGTACAGTACGTATGACAAATGGCTACAGTACAGTAGACGATATTGGGAACTTCACTTATCCTTCCCCTTGTCTGTGACTTCAATCAGAGTCCGTGTCTGGCACAGTACACCTGTCTTGATTAAGATCCTTTTTTTGTAACCATGTTTGAATAATATATAGTAGATGATCGTAATGTCGATATGCTCATTAAGTCGATCAGTCAGCATTGACAGCCTTACCTCACATAGTGAACTTCATTTGAATTTGCAAATAAACAGACATCCTTTTCATGAATTTATTCTACAAAAATACTTGTGCAATGTGTTCCAAGGAGATGTATTTTTATATTTTCTGAAATAAACACTAAAATATTGCCTCAGTACAGAACAAAGCAATCCAGTTTATTATAATACAACTAATGCAAAATCTGTGTACAAATTTTTGTTTGATGGATATAATGGATAATCTTGTAATAAATCTTTCATCTTGTTGAGCCCAATTAAAGTGGTGGTACTGGGTGATCGACTTAATGAGCAATCTTAAAATGACAGTCTTTTTTCTGCATTTTCATACCCAAGTTTAAACTTTCTGTTGAAAAAAACTCTTAGAAGTCTTGCAGTGGTTTGTTGGTTTATTTGCTTTATAAAGTCATATTTTTCAATGTACCTTAATATTTAAAGTTGATTTTGATTTTATTAAGTGAGAACAATCATTCTTTATGTAGGTCTCCCTTAAGTGATCGACTTTACGATCATCCACTATACATGTTTTTCTGCCATATTGTTTAAGTTTTCACTGTGGCTTCAGAACAGTCACTGACGGATCGGAAAACAATCCCTTTCAGAACCGCCAATGGAAATGGCTCACAAATTATATGCTTTAAGACCCGTTTTAAAGAAAAATGTCTTTACCCTTGATATATTTTATAAATGTTTTCATAAAATCGTAACCGCAAAATCTCTATTCTAACATGACATTTTAGAATATCTTTAGTTTTGAAGCTATTTTGTAGAAAAATATACAAACTTTGTTATACTTGGTCTCAAGTGAGGTTTCAGTAACAAATTATTTCATTGGTTAATGAAATTAATTAGGTTTGCAGACGAAAAGTTATACTTGATCTCGAGTGAGGTTACAGTAACAAATTATTTCATTGGTTAATGAAATTAATCACGTTTGCAGATGAAAAGTAGACTGGTTTTATGTATGTATTTTCATCGACAGCATGCTTTAATTCAACAGCCAGTGTCAGCCACACATCAAATAGTTATAATATGAACGTGACGGTTCTGAAATTAAAAGAATTGTGACCCGTCCTTGTCGGTTCCGAAGACACTCTGTTAAGTTTTACTGTGTCAAAATTATGTTTCTATCCAAAAATGATCTGAAATCATTCCATCTGTGCATGGACATGTGTAATGAAATGCCTGGGCATGTGTATGGATAAGTGTAGTTAGGTATGACAATTTCATTTACGGTGTGGCGTCAGAAAAATCACTGACAGATCGGAAAGCAATCACTTTTGGAACCGCTAACGGTTTACAAATCATTTTCTTCAAGACCTGTTTTTTAAAAAAAACGTCCTTTCCCTTGATGTCTTTCACAAAAATATATACAGAAGAACCCTGTTTATCTGAACCCCTCCGGACACATTCACTCAGTTCGGATATGCGGGAGGTTCGGATAGATGAAAAACAGTTGCTGGGAGGCCTGTAATTGGGCGATAATACAATATTTTGAAGAAATATGCGTTTCCGGTAACAGTAACACAGTTTCCTGTAAACATTCAACAGAAAAACATTTACTAACCTACACAAATTAGTTTTTGTAGTATATTACTGTTTAAGTTTTCAAATTCAACTATTTTGATGCAACTTTGACAAGGGATAGCGACGGGAGATGAGGGCGTTCTTTTCTGAGATCAAATAAATTTTGTGCCAGTTTTGAAGAGAAAGACAGACAAAATAATTTGTATAAAAAGTTAAAAAAAACATATGAAATATAAAGCCTATAAACAATCAAGACATACATCAGTGCTGATTTTATTGTTTAACAGATTAATTGTTACAAAAGTCTTTGATGGACTACTCCGGGCAATAAAGTGACACCTTGTTAGGTTTCTAGAATTGCAATCAGCCAATCGAATAGGCTCTTTCAAGTGTTGATCAACAGAAATATGCTACATGGCGGCATTCAATAAATACTGCACTAATCTGTGTCTTTTCATTGAATAAACAATAAAAGATCAAAGGTAAGATAACCAAAAGACGTGTGCTGTGTTTGCAGGCATTTTTGATGGCGACTTTTATAAAATTTTATAATATCCCTGTATATCGCCCACCGGATTCGGTAATGTGTAAAATGTTGGGGGGCATGCTTTGAAGTCAGATAAGCCGGAGATTCGGTTACACAGAGGTCGGATTAGCGGGGTTCTTCTGTATATAGACTGGATTTAAGCCTAAGACCTGGCTATAGTCAAAGACCTTCTGTGAATATGGGCCCAGGATGTCAATTTGGTAATTTGGTTTTTATTTTCTTTAACTGCAGCCAACTACACCCTGTCAATTTTCTTGCATTTCCATAAATTTTCTCAGGAAATCGTTGCTTGTTATTACTTCAGTAGGGATATATCAGTACTACAGTGAGTTGTATAAATGTAATGCAACAGATTAATGTGTGTGATGAACTCTTCAGTAAGTGTATGTAGTACTCATTTGTGCTTCTTTTAATTCTCTTAGTAGACAAAAATAATAATACAGTGGTATATTTTATTTACAGAAGTTAAGATGTGGAAAGTTACGCTAGTTGCTGCTGTATGTGGCAGCCTGTTAGGCAGCATTGTCTGCCCACCTGTAAAACCAGAGAAAGTGAAAAAACAAGGAGCAGAGAGAAGTGAGGAAATGGTAAGACATGTTTATAAGCATTTTACGATATATATTTGAATTCTGTTTAATCCAATCTGAAAAAAGTTACATACTTTTACTTTCATAAAAATGCTAGCTACCTGGTAACTTTCACTTGAAAAGGCCATTTGAAAGGTTTCACACTGGAAGGGGGAACAGAAAACGGGTAAACAGCTTTTTCCTGTCATGGAATACATAGGCAATTTGATAGAGATTGAAGTTTTCGGGAAAATTTGTAAAATTGCCAAAATGTAAAATTGTGGGTAGATAAATAGATAAATAGACCAAACAGGTGAGAAAAAAGTGTGTTGGTCACTTGATACTGTTTTCACAGAAAATATCACAAATACCCTTTTTAAATGGTAATTGTCAACTTTATTTTGTGTCTTTGTCTTGTAGAAATAAATAGTTAAAATTATTATGGTGGTTCACTAAATATGTTCGCCTTTTGAAGCAAATCATAAAATGTAGTTTAAAAGTAATTATGTCCAGCCCCCTGGAGGGTGGATATATTATTTTTGCTTTTTCCGCTGTCCGATGTCCGGCGTCTGATGTCCGGCGTCACGCATGGTTTCCGCTCATTTAAAGGAAAAGTATTAGAGCTATTGTCACCAAATTTGGTATGCAGGCTTATTGGGTCAGTAGCTTGCTTGGGATTGCTTTTGGCTGTTGTACCTCTTTTGCTTACTGAGTAATACTTAAGTACAGCTATTTTCAGTACCCATTGGTTTCCGTGCGTTTAAGCCAAAATAATTAAAGATATTTTACTACAATTTTGAATACAAGATTGTTATGTCCATAGCTCGCTTGGTATTGCATTTGGTACTGATAGCTTTGTATTCTATACAAAATTTAAAAAAATTTCAATTTTCGCCACTTTTGGCAGCCATCTTAATTTTTTGCGAAAAATGAAAGAATCTTAATATCTCGGAAACCGTAAGAGATAGAGCGATTTCGACACAATTTTTGACTCACAGGGTAGTAGAAGAGTATTCTGTACAAAATTGAAAATTTTCAATTTTCGCCACTTTTGGCGGCCATCTTGAATTTTTGCGAAAAATGAAAAAATCTTAATATCTCAGAAACCGTAAGAGATAGAGCGATTTGGACAGAATTTTTTACTCACAGGGTAGTAGAAAAGTATTCTATACAAAATTAAAAAATTTCAATTTTCGCCACTTTTGGTGGCCATCTTGAATTTTTGCGAAAAACGAAAAAATCTTAATATCTCAGAAACTGGGTTAATAGCTTGTATGGGATTGCTTTTGGTGATAATAGCTCTATAGCTAACTGAGTAATAGCTACTTTGCTACTTTTGAGTAGCTCTTTGGTTTCAAGACATTTTAAGGAATGCTATTAAGCCTAGCTTTCTGAAATTTGGTATGGAGGTTCATTGGGTTAATAGCTTGTATGGGATTGCTTTTGGGGGGAATTGCTTCATAGATGAGTGAGTAATTAATTAAATAAATGAGTAATTGGCTATTTTGAATACTGAAAAAGGCAAATGTGCTCATATCTCCTAAACCGTGCGAGATAGAGCGATTTCGTCGAAATTTTGGACCCACAGGGTATCTAAGGAATGTAATCTTTGCAATTTTCAAAAAAATTTCCCCTCCCCAAAAATGGCGGCCATTTTGAATTTTCAAATTTTTGCCAAAAATGGCAAAACACAAATTTGCTTCTATCTCCTTAACCGTGCGAGATAGAGCGATTTCGTCGAAATTTTCGACCCACAGGGTATCTAAGGAGTGTAATCTTTGCAATTTTCAAAAAGTTTTCCTTTTCCCAAAAATGGCGGCCATTTTGAATCTTCAAATTTTTGCCAAAAATGGCAAAACACAAATTTGCTTCTATCTCCTTAACCGTGCGAGATAGAGCGATTTCGTCGAAATTTTCAACCCACAGGGTATCTAAGGAATGTAATCTTTGCAATTTTCCAAAAATTTTCCCCTCCCCAAAAATGGCGGCCATTTTGAATTTTCGAATTTTTGCCAAAATGGCAAAACACAAATTTGCTTCTATCTCCTTAACCGTGCGAGATAAAGCGATTTCGTCAAAATTTTCAACCCACAGGGTATCTAAGGAATGTACTCTTGGTAATTTAAAAAAAATTTTCCCCTCCCCAAAAATGGCGGCCATTTTGAATTTTCGAATTTTTGCCAAAAATGGCGAAACACTAATTTGCTTCTATCTCCTTAACCGTACGAGATAGAGCGATTTCGGCAAAATTTTCGACCCACAGGGTATCTAAGGAATGCAATCTTTGCAATTTTCCAAAAATTTTCCCCTTCCCAAAAATGGCGGCCATTTTGAATGTTTCGAATTTTTGCCAAAAATGGCAAAACACAAATTTGCTTCTATCTCCTTAACTGTGTGAGATAGAGCGATTTCGTCGAAATTTTCAACCCACAGGGTATCTAAGGAGTGTACTCTTTGCAATTTTCAAAAAATTTTCCCCTCCCCAAAAATGGCGGCCATTTTGAATTTTCGAATTTTTGCCCAAAATGGAAAAACACAAACTGGCCTTAACCGTGCAAAATAGAGTTATTTCGTTGAAATTTTCGACCCATAGGGTATCTAAGAAATGTACTCTTGGCAATTTTCAAAAATTTTCCTTTTCCCAAAAATGGCGGCCATTTTGAATTTTCAAATTTTTGCCAAAAGTAGAAAAACAGGAATTTGCTTCTATCTTCTTAACCGTGCAAGATAGAGTGATTTCGTCAAAATTTTCAACCCAACCAATGCAAAAAGGCATGAAGCTGAAATAATTTACATCTACACTAATAAATATTTAAGCATCATTGATATATTTTACAAATGAAACAGGGTCTTGTAAGACTACTGTACAATTTGGGCAAGGTTCATGGGGTGGACATTACACATGATAATGTGTGTTCTTCTATGCTATCCTGTTTCTATTCGCATCTACTATCAACAGGGCGTCCTATTTCTAGTTTATGAAGCAATTGATAAAGGTGTTACTAAACAGTCATCTTTGATATGTAATAGAAACATTGTTCTTTGGAGAGTCATTATATTTAGTAAATATAATAATGTGTGTTGACAAAAAATACTTTGTATCTCTATTTTAATACCAACTATGATAATGTACGATAATGTATGTTTTGAATTGAGAACCTGTGGTTGAACTTGTGAAAAAAATGTTTTAAGTTGTAAACTATATACTCGAATTATCATATGTTATTTAACTGTTGTCCTATATTCTTTTCCATTTTAAAGGGCAAAGTATTTAATTGTATATTAGTAGTTTATATTGCACTGTATTATATTTGCTTTTGTTGAATTTAGAGGTTCCACTTTCAAGTTACAATAGGTGTCTTTGAATGAATTTGTTGATAAGATTATTTTAATTGCCCTTAATTTTCTCAGCCAATTAGATACTCACATTCACACATTGCCAACTGTTAATCGAGGCAATGTGCAGTCATTTATATATGTTACTACATTGTTGGCTGTTATTTTAATTTATTTGGCGTTTTACATCGCTTTCAACACTGTACAGGTCATATCATGACGGGTAGTTGGAAGGGCAGAGGAAACCAGTACATACAGTTCGTTAGGGTTCTGTACTGTAAACTGCCGACCAACGGCAAGCAACTACCAGCTTTCCCACTTGAGGCCGTGCCGGGAATTGAACCCCGGCCTCAGAGGTGGGAGGCGAGAGTGTTACCACTCTACCACCGTGGCCCCTGGCTGTTATTTTAAAAACACTCTGTTAAGAGGTTCAAATTATCAAACCAGTATTCAACATTTAAGTCTACTCAAAATACTCTGTTACTATTAGTATGTTGGTAAACATGACCATTACAAAATCTTGTGACAAATTTGTCAAATGAATGAACACTGCAAAAATATGTTTACAACTTAACAACACATGAATATTTAGTTATATATAAGAGTAAATGGTCATTTAGAATTATCAGTGACCTCCTGCCTGGTCCTGCTATTGAACACTATCGTCTATGATAAATTGACCGCTAATGGCCTAATGGCCTCCCTACTACTGATAACAATCCCATTGTTTGCATGTGTGTGTTGACTGGGTGTGTTTTGTTCAATATGTAGAAGTTAGGCTTACAGTATGAGCGCTACCTCAAGGAAGTGGTGAACGTGTTGGAAGAGGACGAGGGCTTCAGAAAGAAGCTTGAGGAAACCAATGTCACTGACATCAAGGTAGTGCTACAGATATGTATGCATGGATGTGGGTGTTGTAACCTGTATAACTTCATTATTTTACATTCTTTCAGTTCAATTTACAGGGCCCAATTTCACTGATATCCAGGAGATGCTACAGATCAGATTTTGTAATTACTAGCCTGTATGACCTTGTTATGTTAAATTTCTACAAAAATAGTTTTTACTGATATGTAGAGTCTACAGATCGGTAAAAACTATTTTTCTGTCTACATTGTAGACGATGCTACTGATTTTGTCCAAGGTAGAGGGTGAGGTGACCAAAATAACCCTATTAAGTAGATTGCAGAGTGAAGTGGGGGGGGGGGGGGGGGGGGGGGCAGTAGTAGATGATGATAAACCAGAAACCTATTTGCTAACTGAAAGACACTGATCTGGCTAACTCTCATTTTCTCATAATCAAGACCGGTTTCCTCTCATATTCACTATTTTAACATAAGTTTACCAAAATATTCAACTAAAAAATATTTCAGTGTTTTATTATAGTGTTTCACTGTCCTCCGGAAATCTTAAGCCACATCGTGGTTCATATTTATATTCAACTTATTGCTCATGTATACATGTGAAAACTTATGGTGTGTACTTAATCAAACACACCCGGTTTTTCTTTGAACTTCCACTTTCACTAACTGGTTCTAAAATTTGATATTTTTTTAAAGTATTTATTTGAAACAGGAGCACTTGCTTGCCTCCTCCAAGACCCAATACTTCCAATATTGCACGTGAGTGCAATGATAAAAAAAATCCTTTTAAAAATTCCTAGATCCAGATGATTATCCGGATCACCAGCAAATCTTATCATCTTTTCCTCATGCCATTGTCAGTGTTTCGTGAAAATCTCATCAAAATCTGTCCATAACTTTTCCCGTTATTTTGCAAACAAACAAACATGCTGCCATTTACATAGTCCCCTTGAAGTTCCTACTTGAAAGGAAATGTTATTTTACTTTCATGCAATTCTGTTAAAAGGGTTTTGACTCTGTATATCATTACAGTGAGCTCAGCAGCATTTAAATGTCCAGTATTTGCTGGATTTGTTTCTACTGATGCTGAACATTTACTTGTGATTACCTCACGGTACTTTCACCTTTCACATGTGTGTTGCAGTTATAAAGACCAAAATTGTATGGTGTACTACACTAACATCTGTTTGTTATTTCATAGTATTACCCTTTTATACTTAAACAGTGGAAATCTTTAGAGGGAAGAGAAAGAAAATCATTGAAATCAATTTCAGTAATTTCCAGTTTTGAAGAAATCAATACAGATTTTAAATTTTACTACGTATTAATTTTCACTGTCCAAACTCGTGAGCCAAAATAGTTAAAGCCAGGACCTGATGAAAAATCTTCACTTAAGGGTATTTTCAAGCTTAGTTTTTCAATATAAATTGAGTAAAATACTTTCACTCATTCTTAGTTGCTGATGCTTAATTTTGGCTACATCTTTTGCAGACGAGGGACAATGGGGATAGGAAAGCAAATAAATGTTTTAACTTTTAATTCTATGTGACACCTCAGTTTTGGTCTTTAGTACGGCCTAGCTTGACCTCTGTTATCAACATAATATCTTTGCGTAGTGTATTATATGTCAAATTTAGGGCCATTAAATTCACATTTAATTAAGTAGGCTTATCGGATATTACGATAGATATCATAATATCCGTAGGTTTACTTGTGCTTGCACTAGTCTGAAATTTTGCAACCACTGATATAGACTTAATTCATTTTGAATGTGACAATATAAGATAAATAAATACATATTTTTCATATTGAATATGGGATATGTTTTTGGAAATAAATTGGAAACAAATTTCAGCTTAGTGCTAGTCTAAGATTTAGTTGGGTTAGTTACTGAATATTAATTAAAATAATAAATAAATTATTTTTTTTTCATTTTTCTTTAAGAGTTAAAAAACAGCATTAATTTTGGTGGCCACAAAAAGTAATCATTTGAGCCTCTTCTTATTATCTGAATAGACTATAGCAAGGAAATAATCATTTTAATAAACTACTGAAAAATACATAAAATAGTTGATATAAATCAGTTGAAGACATTTGAAGAAAATTTAAGATGTCAATGAGTTTATATTATTGAATATCCACGAATGTTCAGATAATACAGGCTCCAGGGTACTTTTGCATAATTTTTACAGGTGGTGACTTACATGCTACTAAATTTGTTATTGCAAATTTCTAAAATATGCCCTGGGTGTTAATTATGTTGTTTTCTAACAACAGTCTTTTACTTGTGTCAGACCTTGAAAAACAGTGTAAAATATGAAATGTTTTTTTTAAAAGTTTCTGTAGGAAACTTCTGCATCATCTATTTGTTTCAACTCTGCTGGAATTTTGGATGAAGAAAAGTGATTCTTTATTGTGAAAACTAGGACACTAGTTTTGCCTGGGGTGACTGTGTTGGACTGAGAACACACTTGCCATTAATTCTTATAACACTAATAAAATATTATTTCTGTATAAAGGTAAATAGAATTGAGGAAATTTCTTAGTTTTAGTCGGATTTTCAACAGCTTTGTTGTTTCACGGATTAGTTTGCAGCAGCTGTCATATTTGTGTCTGGTTTCAGTTAGTTATTACTAAAATTCGGGTCCCACTGGACTGAACCATTGTTGAGACATAGTCTTTATGTTAATAACTTTCATATACACATTAGGTTGAACCAGTCAACTATTAATACTTGAAAATAGCGTCACAGATTGCACAACAGTTTTGGGCATCAGGTGTTCAATTTTCAATCCCGAGAATATTTTGGAAATTTGCAATACATGTTAGTTGTTATGGTTTTGACTTGGAAGTTTCAGTATACTTGTCAACCTTCATTCTGACTTCCATATCCATGATATTGATTGTGAAATGATATCTTGCACAACGTGGCACTGCGCTACAGTCACAGTTTTGCTCAGTGTGTGCAAAATAGTATGTGTAGCATTTAAAATTCCACATTCATAAAAACTAAGAATGATTTGAATGAACTTGAAGTTACATCTCTAAATAAGTCATGTATTCTATAAATTTAGAATTTCGGTGTTTAGTGATGGTACATTTCGGAAGTTTATTGAGACAAATGGTGACTAATTTCTTGGACAAGATTGAGATTGACCAACTTAACATGGATATTGAAACTGAGAGTCTATGTTGATTGATTTTTTTCCAATATCAATATTGATTGATTTTCTAATATCAAAAAGTCAATGCCAACACTAATTACAATGCTACCGCAAGACTTTCCGCCACTGAATATTCAGTTGAAATGGACACAACAACTGAGATGACCGCTATAGCAATATAGTGAAAGTGAACATGTTACTGTTTATTAAAAAACTAATAAATACTCAATCTGTGTTGCCCTGAAGAAGCGTGCCCAGTCATATGACCGATACTTGAAGGAAACGATTGGTCTTATCGCAAGGGAACAGCCCGAGTTTCTGCAGAAAATCTTGCCAGATCCGTCAAATCCAGTTGCCGGGTTGAAAAAGCTTCAAGAGGTTTGAGCCTTGCCGTGGTGACATAACAAAATAACCTCTTGTTGTTGTTTTTAGGGCCAGTTAGGATTTCTTGACTAACCCTAACCCAAAGCTTCAACTACACAAATACCAAATATTAGTTATTCATTCAGTAGTGGAAGTACTCAAATATCATTTGATAACAACAAGTATTTGGAGAATACTTGTAACTGAAGTAACACAAGTCCTGCGTTCCTGTCCTAGTAATATTATTTAAGGTCTACCTGTTTTTAAGAGTTACAAGTCCATTTTGTTTCAGGCAGCTTTTAAAGGTTGGTTTATTTCAATTGCATAATAACAAAAAACAGCCTGTGCAAGATCTCCAAAACTTTTTTCAAAATTATCCTCTTAAATCAAATGCTGACACCCAAGTAAGAACAAACTGCAACAACTTTTTTGTGTCAAACTAACAGACAGAAACTCAGTAAATGCACTGAATAAGAATCATTTCTGACTGCACTTTGATGCCCTGTCATGTTGTGCTTCTCCACCCTCTAGTCTGGTAACTTTTCTGCACTGTTGTACATGAATAACTATATAGTGTTGTATTTGGTTAGACTCCAGTCACACTACAAGCATTTTGCCTACATTTATTGGTGTTTTTTAAACCCCTTATTCCTGTACTTGCAGGCACACTTCTGTCTGTCAACTTAATCAATTCAAATCTTTAACTGTCAAATTGCCAATACACACAGAAGATGTAAAATGTTCAAAAGGTCAACCTCTATGATTTTCAGAGTTTTTGGATGTCTGTGAATGTAGCAAAATCACCTGTAGTATGGCTGTGACATAAGGATTAGGCTTTGTAATCCAATCCTAAACATTTTTGTTGCTGATGTTCTTTGAGAGCAGTTTCTCTTTCTGATTTTAACACAAATTTTAACTTTTCAGAATATGTGTAGTATTTCGATTTCTCTGTGTAAATTGTATTCTGTATTAACATTAAAATTTTCCATTGTTTTCAGCTTATTTAGAAAGAGAACTTCTCGTTTTAAGTATCAAGGTGCAGATTTTGTATATACTTTTGTGACTTCTATGAATCTCTGATATAATTCCTGGTTTTCAATTCACATGTGATTTTTAAATATTGCTGTTTGATGCATTTTTATGTCAGCTGACAAATTCGCTGATTGATTTTCATAGTCTGTTGAACTGTTCATAAAACCCTAACTAGGACTTCTCCTCCAGGACTATAACACCTACAGAGTTGCAGCTGGTTTCATGCAATGTTTTATATTTCTGGCTTTAAAATTGTTAATCTTGACCTGTCAGTCCGTTTGTCGCAATGTTTAAGTTTCTTAATGGTCTAATGATTATCAAGTTTGGCATCTAATCACAGGTTGTCACCTCTATATGGGTTTGATTCCAATAAGTGGTGAGAGTTTGTTATAATATGACACTGGCAGTTGTGTTTGATGGGACATAAAACCCTAACTTTGACCTATGTCCACAACATTTAAATATGAGATAGACCCCAAACCCACTGCCCAAGGTTAGTTTTTGTAAAACTTTTAACATTTTGCAGCCATTTTTCTCTTTCCTTTAGGAGATTTATTCTATTACTTTGGCTGTATTTAATATCCCTGTGATAGACAGACCTTTGGCATGCCAGTCTACTTGTGTGTATCAAAAAGTGGCTCTTGAATGCGGCGCTAAACCCCAAATTTGAACTTTGTATTTCTAAAAAATTTAGGCTACTCTGCATTTATTTAGGGAAAATGTTTAAAGACATTGAGAAACACCAATTCGTATGTTGAATGTGATGCCAAAGTAAATATCTTCATATTTGCATTAGAAGTGTCACATGTTTAATATTCATATCAAAGCAGTAATATTGTTGATTATCCATTTAAAATATCGACTTGATGCAAATAATGAGTTCAAGGATGTATCTGAAACAGGCTTGTATTTGTGCCTTCTCTATTTTTTATTAAAATTTATAGCTGGTACTTCTCACAGTAATGCATCTCTGCCACTATTTTGTGTGAGTTTATTCTTGTGAAAATATTGAACCAAACTGTACACAGCTATTAATACAAAATAAGTGACAAAAAAGACTGTGAAATGTACATTTCTTCAGATTTACAAGGAAACTGTTAAAACGACAAGAATGGAAGAAATATACTAGTCTGACTGTCTTGAACAGCTGTGCATATCAGAAACTGCTCTTTGGTGATGTGAAAGTTTCACAAAGTGTCTTTAAATCACTGTACAGCTCGTGGCAATATGTGGAATTCACTGTAAGCCTGTACTCATGTGACCTTAGTTGTTGGAAGTATCTTCAATTGCCAACTGTTGTCACAATGCACAGATTTGGTGTGATTTAGTGAATAATACTTGGAGTATTGCATATGAGAAACCACTTTATTATGTCCACCCCACTGGGGGGTGGACATATTATTTTTGCTTTTTCCGCCGTCTGCCGTCCGGCGTCCCACTTGGTTTCCAGACATTTTAGGCAACAGTTCTTATCCTATCTTTACCAAATTTGGCATGCAGGTTTATTGGGTTAATAGCTTGTATGGGATTGCTTTTGGTGATGATAGCTCTATAGCTAACTGAATAATAGCTACTTTGCTACTTTTGAGTATCTCTTTGGTTTCCAGACATTTTAAGGAATGCTATTAAGCCTAGCTTTCTGAAATTTGGTATGGAGGTTCATTGGGTTAATAGCTTGTATGGGATTGCTTTTGGGGGGAATTGCTTCATAGATGAGTGAGTAATTAATTAAATAAATGAGTAATTGGCTATTTTGAATACTGAAAAAGGCAAATGTGCTCATATCTCCTAAACCGTGCTAGATAGAGCGATTTCGTCGAAATTTTGGACCCACAGGGTATCTAAGGAATGTACGCTTTGCAATTTTCCAAAAATTTTCCCCTCCCCAAAAATGGCGGCCATTTTGAATTTTCGAATTTTTGCCAAAAATGGCAAAACACAAATTTGCTTCTATCTCCTTAACCGTGCGAGATAGAGCGATTTCATCGAAATTTTCGACCCACAGGGTATCTAAGGAATGTAATCTTTGCAATTTTCAAAAAATTTTCCCCTCCCCAAAAATGGCGGCCATTTTGAATTTTCGAATTTTTGCCCAAAATGGCAAAACACAAATTTGCTTCTATCTCCTTAACAGTGCGAGATAGAGCGATTTCGTCGAAATTTTCGACCCACAGGGTATCTAAGGAATGTAATCTTTGCAATTTTCCAAAAATTTCCCCTCCCCAAAAATGGCGGCCATTTTGAATTTTCGAATTTTTGCCCAAAATGGCAAAACACAAATTTGCTTCTATCTCCTTAACCGTGCGAGATAGAGCGATTTCGTCAAAATTTTTGACCCACAGGGTATCTAAGGAATGTAATCTTTGCAATTTTCAAAAAATTTTCCCCTCCCCAAAAATGGTGGCCATTTTGAATTTTCGAATTTTTGCCCAAAATGGCAAAACACAAATTTGCTTCTATCTCCTTAACCGTGCGAGATAGAGCGATTTCGTTGAAATTTTCAACCCACAGGGTATCTAAGGAATGTACTCTTTGCAATTTTCAAAAAAATTTTCCCCTCCCCAAAAATGGCGGCCATTTTGAATTTTCGAATTTTTGCCAAAAATGGCAAAACACAAATTTGCTTCTATCTCCATAACTGTGCAAGATAGAGCGATTTCGTCGAAATTTTCGACCCACAGGGTATGTAAGGAATGTACTCGTTGCAATTTTCAAAAAAATTTTCCCCTCCCCAAAAATGGCGGCCATTTTGATTTTTCGAATTTTTGCCCAAAATGGCAAAACACAAATTTGCTTCTATCTCCTTAACCGTGCGAGATAGAGCGATTTCGTCGAAATTTTCGACCCGCAGGGTATCTAAGGAATGTACTCTTTGCAATTTCCCCAAAATTTTCCCCTCCCCATATATGGCGGCCATTTTGAATTTTCGAATTTTTGCCCAAAATGGAAAAACACAAATTGGCCTTAACCGTGCAAAATAGAGTTATTTCGTTGAAATTTTCGATCCATAGGGTATCTAACAAATGTACTCTTGGCAATTTTCAAAAAATTTTCCTTTTCCCAAAAATGGCGGCCATTTTGAATTTTCAAATTTTTGCCAAAAATAGAAAAACAGGAATTTGCTTCTATCTTCTTAACCGTGCAAGATAGAGTGATTTCGTCAAAATTTTCGACCCAACCAATGCAAAAAGGCATGAAGCTGAAATAATTTACATCTACACCACTAAATATTTAAGCATCATTGATATATTTTACAAATGAAACAGGGTCTTGTAAGACTACTGTACAATTTTGGCAAAAGGTTCATGGGGTGGACATTACACATGATAATGTGTGTTCTTCTATACTATCCTGTTTCTATTCGCATCTACTATCAACAGGGCGTCCTATTTCTAGTTGTGTTTTGTCTTTTACTAACATGCCAGACTTGAACTAAATTCCGTGGCATTAACCTTTTAACTTGAGTGTTCATTAAAGAATTAGAGCAGAAAATTTGTGATTCTCTCATTAATTTTTTATTTTTGAATTTCGTATATTCACTGTTATTCATGGATATTTGTCATTGTCTTTTTAACAATTATTTCTTGCCGGCTGGAGTTTTTCCTTCTTGCCTTAAGAGTCTGTCATATGATAGAGATTAGGTGCTATACAAGTACTCATTACATTACATTGCATGCTAGTTTTTTTTTTTTCATAAGCTTCTATATTTGCTGTAATGGTACCCACACCGAATTCAATTTTAAACAAAATAATTATTTTCACACCAGAGCGGTGACATAGCCAAGCATTTGGACCTAGTCAGCCACAATGTACGGACCAAGCTAGACGAGCTGAAGCGTCGGGAAGTGGACCGACTCAATCAGATCAAGAAGCTGATGGAACATAAGAATAAACTGGAAGCAGGGGAGGCAATGGGCAAGAAAGGACGCATGCCGGGAATCGGTCAGGCTATACCCAACGTCTCCGCTAAAGTGGTGGAAGCCATGTTAAAAGCACAAGGTATTTGATTAAGCCCTTCATTATTTTAAATGATACAATTCATTCTACAACTGGTTGGGGTTTGGTGAGAGGGCATAAACCTCACACAAACTTGTTAATGACTGCTAGATGGAGGGTGTGCACAGAAGTTAACTTATGTAATTGACGCCGACTAATATTGTATACTTGACCACAGGACCAGTGACCCTATTTGGGAAAGTTGGTAGGTGGTTACTGATACACAGCAGTTAAGTCTGCAACAATTTTGCCAGCTAGTATGTTCTGCTTTAAAAACTACCCGTCGTGATATAACTTACACAATGTGATGTTAAACCAAAATAAATCAAATTAACCACAGGACCAGTAACTCTTATAGTGTGACATTTAGGATAAGTAGTGATCCTTATTTTGGATAAAGAAAAGCTTAGCTCTAAAATTCAGTGTTAAATGGGAGTAAGTATAAATTATGTGTGGTATGAGCAAAGTAAAGATCATGTAAAATATCTAATATTATGAAATGAGTAGTGGTAAGAAATTGTTCCATAGCCTCCTTGTAAGCCAAATCTAATTAATTTCCGTATTTTGATAAAAGTCTCTGGTGAAACGGACCAGTAAGTTTTATAAAATGCAGGCTGTTGGGCAACTTTTGCTGTCCATGCTTTAATGGTGAAGACTTACTGTTGAATACTCGTAAACACCAGCGTTAATGCCTATTGGAACCTTTTGGCCGGACTGAGTATTCCTTCCAAATTAAATGTAAAGTTTTGTATGAATCACCCGATTGCAGTTTTATCACAGGAAAATAATAAATATTTATTTTACATTCTTTGTCTTTTTGATACACAGAAAAGAATTGAGAAGACTGCAGAGACGTCACAGTGAAAAGATTTATATAATAAGTTTAGAGTTATAACTGAAACTAAAACCTTCAATATACACAGCATTTGATTCTAGTTATGGTCACTTCAAATATAAAACCACTACAACTTCTGTCCTTGGGTTTGGAAACAGTAAATCTCTGGTTTTTATTTTATAAAGAAAAACATGGTACTTTGCTGGAAACCAATGATCTTGATGGAGACATTGTTTAGGATGCTGTTTGCATTTGTAAGGAGAGCTCTGATTGGCTAATCTCTTCTATTTCAGGAGTGGATGATTCCAGCAAGGCCACAGATCATCATATAGATTTCAATAATCCTGATACTTTTGAGGTGGAAGATTTGAAAAAACTCATTGTACAGGTGAGATATTACAGTTATATAATAGAAAATGAAATAAAGCTCATTGTACAGGTGAGATATTAGTGTTGAATTGTCTTGTTTTAGTACTTTATCTTTATATACATTTTCTTTCTCTTAGATGTTATTTTCTCAACTTAAACATTATTTGTACCTTTACATAATTGACACTGTGCTGAAAGTATCCCGCTCTGTCATAGTGTTGAAAACTATTTCCCAGGCTGTGGGATATGGGCATCTCTGATGCTTTTCTGAAAAAATTTTCTTGTACCAATAACAATACTTTGATTTATTCAATAAGCTCACTTTTTCATCATAAAAGCCTTAAAATTCTTAAGATATTTTAAAAATGTCTTAATATTAGGGTATCTGATCTTCAGAATGAATTGGACAGAATGTCCTGCTGGTTAATTATGTCCACCCCCCTGGGGGGTGGATATATTATTTTTGCTTTTTTCGCCGTCCGATGTCCGATGTCCGATGTCCGGCGTCCGGCGTCCGGCGTCCGATGTCCGGCGTCACGCATGGTTTCCGCTCATTTAAAGGAAAAGTATTAGAGCTATTGTCACCAAATTTGGTATGCAGGCTTATTGGGTCAGTAGCTTGCTTGGGATTGCTTTTGGCTGTTGTACCTCTTTTGCTTACTGAGTAATACTTAAGTACAGCTATTTTCAGTACCCATTGGTTTCCGTGCATTTAAGCCAAAATAATTAAAGATATTTTACTACAATTTTGAATACAAGATTGTTATGTCCATAGCTCGCTTGGTATTGCATTTGGGACTGATAGCTTTGTCAGTACATGAGTAATAGCCATTTAGGTACTTCATTGTGTATTTTCAGTACTACTTTTGAGTAATTTGCTTCTATCTCCTTAACCGTGCGAGATAGAGCGATTTCGGCAAAATTTTCGACCCGAAGGGTATCTGAGGAGTGTACTCTTTGCAATTTTCAAAAAATTTTCCCCTCCCCAAAAATGGCGGCCATTTTGAATTTTCGAATTTTTGCCAAAAATGGCAAAACACAAATTTGCTTCTATCTCCTTAACCGTGCGAGATAGAGCGATTTCGTCGAAATTTTCGACCCACAGGGTATCTAAGGAATGTAATATTTGCAATTTTCAAAAAAATTTCCCCTCCCCAAAAATGGCGGCCATTTTGAATTTTCGAATTTTTGCCAAAAATGGCAAAACACAAATTTGCTTCTATCTCCTTAACCGTGCGAGATAGAGCGATTTCGGCAAAATTTTCGACCCACAGGGGATCTAAGGAATGCAATCTTTGCAATTTTCCAAAAATTTTCCCCTCCCCAAAAATGGCGGCCATTTTGAATTTTCGAATTTTTGCCAAAAATGGCAAAACACTAATTTGCTTCTATCTCCTTAACCGTGCGAGATAGAGCGATTTCGGCAAAATTTTCGACCCACAGGGTATCTAAGCAATGCAATCTTTGCAATTTTCAAAATATTTTCCCCTCCCCAAAAATGGCGGCCATTTTGAATTTTCGAATTTTTGCCAAAAATGGCAAAACACAAATTTGCTTCTATCTCCTTAACCGTGCGAGATAGAGCGATTTCGTCGAAATTTTCGACCCACAGGGTATCTAAGGAATGTAATATTTGCAATTTTCAAAAAATTTTTCCCTCCCCAAAAATGGCGGCCATTTTGAATTTTCGAATTTTTGCCAAAAATGGCAAAACACAAATTTGCTTCTATCTCCTTAACCGTGCGAGATAGAGCGATTTCGTCGAAATTTTCGACCCACAGGGTATCTAAGGAATGCAATCTTTGCAATTTTCCCAAAATTTTCCCCTCCCCAAAAATGGCGGCCATTTTGAATTTTCGAATTTTTGCCAAAAATGGCAAAACACAAATTTGCTTCTATCTCCTTAACCGTGCGAGATAGAGCGATTTCGTCGAAATTTTCGACCCACAGGGTATCTAAGGAATGTAATATTTGCAATTTTCAAAAAAATTTCCCCTCCCCAAAAATGGCGGCCATTTTGAATTTTCGAATTTTTGCCAAAAATGGCAAAACACAAATTTGCTTCTATCTCCTTAACCGTGCGAGATAGAGCGATTTCGGCAAAATTTTCGACCCACAGGGGATCTAAGGAATGCAATCTTTGCAATTTTCAAAAAATTTTCCCCTCCCCAAAAATGGCGGCCATTTTGAATTTTCGAATTTTTGCCAAAAATGGCAAAACACTAATTTGCTTCTATCTCCTTAACTGTGCGAGATAGAGCGATTTCGGCAAAATTTTCGACGCACAGGGTATCTAAGCAATGCAATCTTTGCAATTTTCAAAATATTTTCCCCTCCCCAAAAATGGCGGCCATTTTGAATTTTCGAATTTTTGCCAAAAATGGCAAAACACAAATTTGCTTCTATCTCCTTAACCGTGCGAGATAGAGCGATTTCGTCGAAATTTTCGACCCACAGGGTATCTAAGGAATGTAATATTTGCAATTTTCCAAAAATTTTCCCCTCCCCAAAAATGGCGGCCATTTTGAATTTTCGAATTTTTGCCAAAAATGGCAAAACACAAATTTGCTTCTATCTCCTTAACCGTGCGAGATAGAGCGATTTCGTCGAAATTTTCGACCCACAGGGTATCTAAGGAATGTAATATTTGCAATTTTCAAAAAATTTTCCCCTCCCCAAAAATGGCGGCCATTTTGAATTTTCGAATTTTTGCCAAAAATGGCAAAACACAAATTTGCTTCTATCTCCTTAACCGTGCGAGATAGAGCGATTTCGTCGAAATTTTCGACCCACAGGGTATCTAAGGAATGTAATATTTGCAATTTTCAAAAAAATTTCCCCTCCCCAAAAATGGCGGCCATTTTGAATTTTCGAATTTTTGCCAAAAATGGCAAAACACAAATTTGCTTCTATCTCCTTAACCGTGCGAGATAGAGCGATTTCGGCAAAATTTTCGACCCACAGGGGATCTAAGGAATGCAATCTTTGCAATTTTCCAAAAATTTTCCCCTCCCCAAAAATGGCGGCCATTTTGAATTTTCGAATTTTTGCCAAAAATGGCAAAACACTAATTTGCTTCTATCTCCTTAACCGTGCGAGATAGAGCGATTTCGGCAAAATTTTCGACACACAGGGTATCTAAGCAATGCAATCTTTGCAATTTTCAAAATATTTTCCCCTCCCCAAAAATGGCGGCCATTTTGAATTTTCGAATTTTTGCCAAAAATGGCAAAACACAAATTTGCTTCTATCTCCTTAACCGTGCGAGATAGAGCGATTTCGTCGAAATTTTCGACCCACAGGGTATCTAAGGAATGTAATATTTGCAATTTTCAAAAAATTTTCCCCTCCCCAAAAATGGCGGCCATTTTGAATTTTCGAATTTTTGCCAAAAATGGCAAAACACAAATTTGCTTCTATCTCCTTAACCGTGCGAGATAGAGCGATTTCGTCGAAATTTTCGACCCACAGGGTATCTAAGGAATGCAATCTTTGCAATTTTCCAAAAATTTTCCCCTCCCCAAAAATGGCGGCCATTTTGAATTTTCGAATTTTTGCCAAAAATGGCAAAACACAAATTTGCTTCTATCTCCTTAACCGTGCGAGATAGAGCGATTTCGTCGAAATTTTCGACCCACAGGGTATCTAAGGAATGTAATATTTGCAATTTTCAAAAAAATTTTCCCCTCCCCAAAAATGGCGGCCATTTTGAATTTTCGAATTTTTGCCAAAAATGGCAAAACACAAATTTGCTTCTATCTCCTTAACCGTGCGAGATAGAGCGATTTCGTCGAAATTTTCGACCCACAGGGTATCTAAGGAATGTAATATTTGCAATTTTCAAAAAAATTTCCCCTCCCCAAAAATGGCGGCCATTTTGAATTTTCGAATTTTTGCCAAAAATGGCAAAACACAAATTTGCTTCTATCTCCTTAACCGTGCGAGATAGAGCGATTTCGTCGAAATTTTCGACCCACAGGGTATCTAAGGAATGCAATCTTTGCAATTTTCAAAAAATTTTCCCCTCCCCAAAAATGGCGACCATTTTGAATTTTCGAATTTTTGCCCAAAATGGCAAAACACAAATTTGCTTCTATCTCCTTAACCGTGCGAGATAGAGCGATTTCGTCGAAATTTTCGACCCACAGGGTATCTAAGGAATGCAATCTTTGCAATTTTCCAAAAATTTTCCCCTCCCCAAAAATGGCGGCCATTTTGAATTTTCGAATTTTTGCCAAAAATGGCAAAACACAAATTTGCTTCTATCTCCTTAACCGTGCGAGATAGAGCGATTTCGTCGAAATTTTCGACCCACAGGGTATCTAAGGAGTGCAATCTTTGCAATTTTCCAAAAATTTTCCCCTCCCCAAAAATGGCGGCCATTTTGAATTTTCGAATTTTTGCAAAAAATGGCAAAACACAAATTTGCTTCTATCTCCTTAACCGTGCCAGATAGAGCGATTTCGTCGAAATTTTCGACCCACAGGGTATCTAAGGAATGTAATATTTGCAATTTTCAAAAAATTTTCCCCTCCCCAAAAATGGCAGCCCTTTTGAATTTTCGAATTTTTGCCCAACATGGAAAAACACAAACTGGCCTTAACCGTGCAAAATAGAGTTATTTTGTTGAAATTTTCGACCCATAGAGTATCTAAGAAATGTACTCTTGGCAATTTTCAAAAAAATTTCCTTTTCCCAATAATGGCGGCCATTTTGAATTTTCAAATTTTTGCCAAAAATAGAAAAACAGGAATTGGCTTCTATCTTCTTAACCGTGCAAGATAGAGTGATTTCGTCAAAATTTTCAACCCAACCAATGCAAAAAGGCATGAAGCGGAAATAAATTACATCTACACTATCAAATATTTAAGCATCATTGATATATTTTACAAATGAAACAGGGTCTTGTAAGACTACTGTACAATTTGGGCAAAAGGTTCATGGGTGGACATTACACATGATAATGTGTGTTCTTCTATGCTATCCTGTTTCTATTCGCATCTACTATCAACAGGGCGGCCTATTTCTAGTTTTTTCATTCTTTACACAAGCTGGCGTTATCCGATAGCCTAGCTTGAAGTGAATCAATGGAATATATTGCCTTGGATCTTCTTCAGGCTACAAATGACCTAGAAAAGGTGGACCAGGCCCGCAAGAAGGACTTCAAGACCTACGAGATGACCAAGGAACACATGAGGCGGGAGAAGCTCAAGATGATGTCAGAGAGGGAAAGGAAGGAGGCAGAGGCGAAACAGGCTGAATTGAAACAAAAACACAAAGACCATCCCAAACTACACCACCCTGTAAGTATTAGACCATCCCAAACTACACCACCCTGTAAGTATTGGACTGCCCCAAACTACACCACTCTGTAAGTATTAGACTGCCCATATCTATGCAACCCTGTAAGTATTGTGCTCTCCCAAACTACAGCATCCTTAAGTATTAGACTGCCCCCTGTAAGTACATAGCTGTCTCAAACTAATCCTCCCTATAACTACTGAAGTGCCTCAGACTGCACCATCCTGTAAGTATTGGACTTTCCCAAACTACACCACCCTGGAAGTATTGGACTGTCCCAAACTACATCAACCTGTTAGTTTTGAACTGCCGCAAACAACTTCTTCCTTAAGTATTGGACTCTCCCAAACTACACCTCACAACAAGTATTGGACTGTCCCAACCACACCACCTTGTAATAATTGGGAGTGTCCCAAACTACACCACCCTGTAAGTATTGAACTGTCCCAAACTACACATTTATTTTGTATATTACAAAGCTGCACCACCTTGCAAATAAAGAAAGTACTAGCCTTCAAGTATGTGAACAGAGATGAAACCACCCTGTCAATATGTTCCACACCGCTATGTCAGTAACTGGAACTGGACTATCCCTTTTTGGACATCAGCGCCGTAGAGGATGTTTACATCAATTGTGGCACTTTATAAATTCTTCCTACTTACTAACTTACTTAATGCATCCACTCAAACTACCCCACCTGATAAGTAATGGCATTGTTGACAGATAAATGTGTTTCTAGATGTTTCAAATGTTTTTACATCTGATAATCATGTCTCATGCAGAACTGTTTAACCATGTCATTGCCACCCTGTGCAGCTTGCTTTCTTGATTTTGTGACATGTTTTACGTTTGCGAGTCACAACTTGAGTTAGATTTGTTTTCTGTGTTCAGGGCAGCAAGGACCAGCTACAAGAGGTGTGGGAGGAGAGTGATGGTTTGGACAAGGATGACTTCAACCCTAAAACCTTCTTCCGCATGCACGGTGAGTTCGGTAATGTTATCACTCTCTTGATGAGGCCTTGGTGGCCCAATGATTGCAAACTTGGGCATTTGGTTGACTTTAGTCAAATAAAAAATGATGGTGGTTTCAGGAGATAAATGTCGTTGTATTAAAACACATAATTACACCTCATAAAGTTAGTGGTGTTGGATGAAAACTGGAAAAATAACAAGTATTCTCTGGCTATTAAGATCAAGGACGTGCAAATTGTGTATAAAGTATAATAGATGGTAATAGAGAAGGTTAAAATACTTGTCAGTTAAATTGACTGTTGGTTAATCACTCAATTTTTCAGTCTCATTCAAAAGGACACCAACCGACTCTTTTGTTTGCTTATTTGCTTTGGGCGAATTGCAGGATTTCCCTCCTGGAAATAGTGTAAAGGAGTATTGCAGGTGGGAAATTACAAAGTGCAAACTGTTTGTGTGAGCGAATGGGTGTGATTGCCACATTATCTAAGTTGACATTCACTATAAAAAGTACACAGCGAATTTCATTTATATTTTGGTATACAGGTACCTAGCCCCCAGTAAGTGGGCCACTGTATGGGAACCTTGAAGCCACAAAGATAAATGTAATATTGCAGCTGGGAAGCTATTCACTTTGTGGTGATGTTCAAGTCACACGGACAACTCAGAGCAACTTTAATGACAATAATCTAATAGCTGAAATTCCACATAGCGTGTAGTGTATTTTATACCCTGGCATGTTATGTAGGGTTACGTAGACCACAGAAAGAAGTCTACTTTATAATTACCTCAAAATCCCAAAGATAACTATTATATTGACTTTCAGGTTATGGCCAATATTCCAGGGTAGATTTCACTTATATTTACTTGATTTGAGCTATCGGAAGATGAAGGAAGATAACGGCCATTAGTGTTCTGATCAGTTCTGAAAATAAAAACCAGTTTCCAGGTCTTGGAAACCAAACAAAATTCGGGATTTCGAATGTTTGCACTGATATAGTGAAAATTTACCTCGAGTGTACATGAGCCATATTTATAGATGAAAATATGTACTTCCAAGATATTTTGAAGTTTATAGACTTCATTTACAATGAATATTAAGTAAAAAGGCAAGATATCTCCTCAAATTTAAATGTTCTTTATTATTTTGATGAAGTATTTACCAGTATAAAGCCTAATATAATGACGGGTTTCAATAACCGGTACTTAGATATTATTTGCGGATTTCATGGTTTCTACCTAAATGAAATGAAATATGGTATACCAGTTTACCGTTCACACCACTAACTGCCGTGTCAGTGGACTTGTCCAGATGTATATTGGCAGATAGATGGCAGGCTTAACAGTTCATTCATGGTTAGACCTACTGAACTTACAACAATTATCATTTGTCTACCAATAAATGCAAAGTTATATAATCCTCTCCAGTGCTCACCTGCCTACCTTACATTATGTGCAGCTTTATGTATTATACATAGTTTTATAGGTTCACCAACGCACCTGTTTACCACTCTATTTGAATTACAAGGACCTATATTTTTATAGAAATTTGTATCATTAATATCATCCTACCAGTTTACTTCTTCACTGTAATTCTTCTATAATGTTTTCTTTTTTTGGGAACCTTTCCTTATCCAAACAAACTCCTGCTTTCTCTGTATTGGTGGTTTACAAACACAATTTGTTCTGTGTTCTATGGATGCATTTCATGATTTCAGACACAAATGAGGACGGTTACTTGGACAGAGAAGAAGTGGAGGCCTTATTCATCTTAGAGGTGGGTGAGGTTTTATGTATGAGAAAGTGGAAAGCCCTCCACAGCTCATGTTAGGTTTTTTATACAGCTGAAGTCTGTAACAGCACAGATCAAGGGACACAAAAACTAACTTCTATTTGAAAGGGCCAAAGGCAAGTACCACATATGTGTTATTCATTTGCACACAGTACTAATCAAATATCATTTTGCAACAACAAATATATATTGAACTTTAATGTCTCTAAAATTCATTTGTACAGAAAATGCAAAACCTGTACAAAACAATTTATTAAGTTCGGTGTTTATATTTACATAAAACCGTTGTGTACAGATAAATCTTTGTGGTTCTAGCTTTCTCTGCTATAATATGACCTGTGTATAGAAGTGAAACTGTGTTGTTCCAAAGATATTAAAATGAATGCAACTTCAATAGATATTCTAACATGACACAGATATGTCCATGATTCTGATTGGCTAATCGAATAAATATTTCACTGGTAAAACCAGCATAACCTGTAGTTTCTATTATCGCTCATTATGGCTGTCTCAACAATTTTGTCAAAAAATGTAAATAATAAATGACTTGACAATGGTTTGGTCGGGGGTTATTCCCATGATACAGACGATTTAAAAAAAAAAAATGTTGAATATTCTTAAATATTATGACCACATTCTGCTTTTTGCATTGTATTCAGCCTTCTTATTTTACCAGTATGTTGTAACAAGGTGGTAGAATGTCCACAAAAAATCCTTTAAAAAAAGTCCCATTTCGTTTCCTGGGAAAAATCTTATAAGAATTTTTCATACAAAATTTGGATTTTACAAAAAAAAAAAAGAAAAAAAAAACTTGCTTAACAAGATATCTATGTATACAGCTGGGGAGTTTGTGCAGCTCTGCAAACAATTGCTTTAGGAATTGTAGTAACCTGTCCCCGATTCATTCGGTCACTGAGCACTTGTTTACAATTTATATAGTTACTATATACTGAGTGTCTATTTTCATGCTTTTTATGTTCTAACTGGACAAGGTTTATCACCCCAGCACCTGTAAAGATGACCTAGTGGATGTTGTCACCCATCTGTCTATCCTGTTCAGTGTTTTTGCACCGAATTTGTTTTTCTCTGGATAAAAAGACTTGTACTTTTCAGTGGGATAACATTTATGACCTTAAGCTTTCTTTTATCAACCAACTAAATTTTTGTTGTTTCGACTGCACAATGTTCTATGCTGTTACTTGCCCAAGAAGACTTTTCCTCTGTTTACAAAAGTTTATATACTTGTAGCTGGACAAAGTTTATGACCCCAATGCCCCGGAGGATGACCTGGTTGAGCGAGACGAGGAGATGAACAGGATGCGGGAGCATGTGTACAGCGAGGTGGATGTTGACGCAGATGGACTGATCAGTGAGAAGGAATTCCTTGACAGTACGGATAAGGACGATTTTGACAAGGATGAGCCCTGGGGGGTGAGTTGTGGTATAGCATTATTCATGGCCGCCAATCTCATTTTTTGTGTGACATTAGTTCTGATGTGTTGGCAATATATATATTTTACACCAATATTTCCTCAATTAAGGAACTGTCAGAAAAATATGGTCTTAGAAATATAGCAATCACTTCTAGTGATGGGAAGGAGTTGACAGTAACTAGAGTGCCGATTCGGTAGACGATATATATAATGTTGAAACGGTCATGTGCTGATGCTTAAACCAACGTGCCGTAATATTTCTTCCAAGATTGTTTTCATCATAAAAACAAACAAGGTATTGTTACTATTGTATAGCCTCTATTTGGTTATTTTTGTGTTTTTTTTGTAATATTTCACATTGACAAACTTAAGGTAATTACATCATGTTTGTGACATTTGACAATGGACATTTTGCATTGATGTAATAGCTGCATATATGTATTCTTCTTTCCTGCATAAGGTTAAAAGCATATTTTTCTTTGTATACTAGTACTACTACTAATAATAATAATCAACTTTATTTTGCAAAATGAATAACTTGTCTTACCATTTCACTGCAGTAAACTGACTTAAAAGTTCAACTCAACAACAACTGGTTTAACTGATACGCAGCTTGAACATAAACAAAGAAGCCAATATAATAGTAGTGTGTCAATATTTTTCAAGCAAGTTCACCACATTTATGAGGTGCTGTGAAATATGGAAAAAATCTGTCCGGATATGTATTTCTTCTCACTATGTCAAGAAAATACTGACTGGAGAGACAAATCAGTGCAAACGCTGACAAAAGGATGAAGATTGTACTGTATTGGATTACTAGTTGTCAAGTCTTGAAAATGACAAAAAACCGAGTACCACAGTTAACCATTTCACAGTTGTTATTAGTAGTAGTAAGTTTAAGCATTTAATGTTTTTTTTCCAGACCATCGATGAAGAAGATGAATTCACTGACGATGAATTCAATGAGTTTGAAGAACATCTGAGACTGGAGGATCTTGATGTGCAGCCAGGAGAGATTAATGTACGTACTAGATGATTGAATTGAACCTGAGGGTGATGTCACTTTGTACTTGTACAAATGGCTTGTAAGGCTGAGGAGTGCACCCGTTTATTGGTACGGGTGATACTTATTGTTTTGGGACAGAGTCCCTGATATTGATGTGTAAAGACGTATGTCAATGTCACCATTTTATGTATAAACTTGCACTGTAAAATCTGAAGAAATTGTACACTTTCATCATGTACTTTTGCAGTCTTTAATGTGTTTCACATCAGAACTGCCATGGGCCATTGTAGCTATATTGAATGTGGAAAAGTCATCTAGTTTTATCACATAACGGACTAAAGGTAGTTAAATAATGGCTGATTTTTGGCGTATTTCTATTTATTATGAATCAAAGGTTAAAAACACAAATGCATTTGTTCTTAAATGTGGCTGCATTCCCTGAATATATACAGTGCAGATATAGATATATTAATTATTAGAATATTGTAACTGTAAACATACCAGAAATGTGCTGTGCCCAAGAAATGCCCATTTCCTTAACAGATTCCACATGTGCAGCCATCTGTAGTCCCTGAGATCAAGGAACATGATCTTCATCTTAACCTTCAAGCTCAGGACCACCTTGGGCAAGGTCAGGCACAGCAAGTTCAGCATATGGAGCAACAGCAACATCAAGGTAAGTCCAGTTCGACTTTGAAAACCTTTATATTATGGTATGATCTATCCTGACAAAATAACTCCAACACCTTCTGTCAAGATGTTGTAAATGTAATATTAGAATTGCAATATCATGTAAACAGAAAGAAATGCATTACTAACTAGAAAACACTCATAGAGCACAGGCCTCCACCAAGTCCCCATTTCTGGAAATTAAGGATTTGTCTTTGATCTATCCAGAATATGATGTAATCACTTCTTCCTCTGGCAAAAATCTTCCATGAAGATCTGCTGATTACTTTTGAAGTTATTGCTAACACAGGGAAACAAACAGACAAGACAACTGAACGCACCCAACAACAAAACCTCCTCATGAAAGTAATTATATCTAGTGTTGGTATGATGTATCAGTATTTCAGTATTAATCCATAATGGTTCCTTGTTTCAATATCAATTTTGAAATTGTCAAATTCAGTATAAAATTTCCAAGAAATTAGGAAGCAATTTTCTGTAACGTATAACCTACTAAATACCCATGTTTTGTAATTGACTTGGTTCAGTACAAGAGCACCTTGCGGGAGAAAATATAGTGGTGTCATCGTCTGGGTATATTAGGTCTTGATGCCGTGAACAAAACAGTGAGCGATATCGTGGTGCCATCGTTTCACAAATTAAACCTACATTTGCTTTTTAAATAGATGTGCATTGACAACTAATACTGAAATAAAATATATTTTATGTTTCATTTTTGCAGACAGTTTTTAAAATGGTGAATATTTGAAGCAATAAAAAGTAAGCAAAACTTACGTTTTTTTCACTTCCTGTAGGAAGTGGAAAGGGTCATCACCATAGTTAAGTCACAAACCAAAACAAAACTGCATAAAAGTAGAAATTAGATGAATATTTCAGCGTATTTTTATGAAATCCCTTCGAAAATAAGCTAAAGTTAATGGTTGAATATGTTTATGAGATGGATCGCAGATGATCATTAATCCTCGATTATCGTCCATTTTTTTCATCACCGGTGAATCTGCGATATCGCTGCTGTTGATGACATCACTAAGAAAATGGGTGGTTATATCCTTAGAAACTCTATTTACAGACAGTTGATCATATCACTTGTGGTTCAAGGTTTGTTTCAATGTTTTATTTTCTAGTCCTTTGAATATAAAGGTAATTCAAACAAAGAGGATGCTTCCAGCCTTACAAAGTATATTATTGGAAAAATGAAGAACCAGTCTTTTGAATATATACATTGGGGTCAGTTGAATTTGTATTTAGGTCAGTATAAACGGGTACAGAATTTCCAAGGCGCTGAGTCAATCAGATTTAGGGATGATATGCCACCTTATCAACCAAACAGCCGTCAGCCAATCAATTCTCGGCAAAACGGCCAATACGACTACCAACAGGCCGACAAAAAGAGGACGGGTCTGAATTACTAAGTAAAATGGAAAAAAAAATTGTTTTGATATGTTGTCTTCTCTTGTGTCGTTTGTTGTTTGGTTTCTATTTTTGGATTTGTTTGTGATTTCTCTGTTGATACATAGTGTCCATTAGTACTTGTTGCCATGCGAATTACAGGTCTGGTTATCCTCCGAAAGCCGGCATCAGGAGATTCTGAAACACTTTCTGTAACTGTGTGTTTGGGTAACTCTGTTTGTCACTTTTGTCATGTGCAAATGCCAAATTCAACCTTTGACCTCACTTCAAGCTCAAGTCGTCATACTGAAAAGGTCTAATATCTCCCTTCTTATTGTTCTGAGACTGAAGCCTGCGAATCTTTTGCAAGTACCAAATTCAACCTTTGATCTCTGCTTCAAGGTTGATTTGGGTTATTATACTAAGACGGTCCTATATCTCCCTTTAATTGCTCTTTGGGATTGGAGCTCCAGGTTTCCACTTCACACTAGCTACCATTTTTGCTTAATACTCGGATGCAGTGGTCCACTCTTTGATAACTGTGTTGAGGTTCAACCTCGGTTTATTCATCAATTAGTCATTAATTATGGGGAAACCTTGGTTTTTAGAAATTTTTTCACAGAATTGCCTTTAAAATAGAAACTCTCAACTCCTATATAACTGACTGTATACAAGGCTGTCTTTCCCCCTAGTACTTGACCACAGAGCATGAAACTTTGTATTTAAGCGTCCCGCAAGGGACGCTTGTTTGTGTATGGGAGAGCTTCAGGCTCCGCCGGCTCCGCATTTTGTTTTCCTTATAACTTTGTAACCGTTAGGCGGATTCTTTTCAAATTTGGCAGGTTTAGGCAGTAGCCTTGGGCAATGTTTTTGAATATGCTGCAGTGACATTTCAACCAATCAGAGAGGTCACATGACCAAAAATGTCTTTTTTCGATGGGGAAGCTTGTCCGGATGATAACTTGAAAGGAATTTTATCAATTCACCTGAAACTTGGCAAATACATTCATTCTATTAAAATCTGGAAATCATTAGCTTTTGGCATTGATTGGTCAAGAAATGGCCGAGTAATTAATGATTAATTAATCATTACGAATTTTCCAAATAAGGAAAACACAAAAATGCTTATATCTCGAAAACCGTGCTAGATAGAGCAATTTCGACAAAATTTTTGACCCGCAGGGTATCTCTGCGGAGTACTTTTCCCAATTTTCAAAAAATTTTTGTCTCGCCAAAAATGGCGGCCATTTTGAATTTTCGAAATTTTCGTAAAAATTGCAAAACACAAAAATGCTTATATCTCGAAAACCGTGCTAGATAGAGCGATTTCGACGAAATTTTTGACCCACAGGTTATCTCTGCGGAGTAGTTTTCCCAATTTTCAAAAAATTTTTGTCTCGTCCAAAATGGCGGCCATTTTGAATTTTCGAAATTTTCGCAAAAATTGCAAAACACAAAAATCCTTATATCTCAAAAACCGTGCTAGATAGAGCAATTTCAACAAAATTTTTGACCCGCAGGGTATCTCTGCGGAGTACTTTTCCCAATTTTCAAAAAAATTTTATCTCGCCAAAAATGGCGGCCATTTTGAATTTTCGAAATTTTCGTAAAAATTGCAAAACACGAAAATGCTTATATCTCGAAAACTGTGCTAGATAGAGCGATTTTGACGAAATTTTTGACCCACAGGGTATCTCTGCAGAGTAGTTATCCCAATTTTGAAAAAATTTTTGTCTCGCCAAAAATGGCGGCCATTTTGAATTTTCGAATTTTTCGCAAAAATTGCAAAACATAAAAATGCTTATATCTCGAAAACCCTGCAAGATAGAGCGATTTCGACGAAATTTTTGATCCACAGGGTATATCTGCAGAGTAGCCATGCCAATTTTCAAAAAAATTTTGTCTTGCCAAAAATGGCGGCCATTTTACTCACCTACTCAAAATGAGTAAATGCGAATTATCTCTTAAAAGTATTGCAGATAGCCAATTTTTCTCAAATAACTCATTCACCTACTTTTGGAAGAGCTTTCACATGATGAAGTTTCACACCCATAGCTAATTACTCACCTACTCAAAATGAGTAAATGCGAATTATCTCTAAAAGTATTGCAGATAGCCGATTTTTCTCAAATAACTCATTCACCTACTTTTGGGAGAGCTTTCACATGGTGAAGTTTCAGACCCATAGCTAATTATTTACCTACTCAAAATGAGTAAATGCTAATTATCTGTAAAAGTATTGCGGATACCCAATTTTTATCAAATAACTCATTCATCTACTTGTGGGAGAGCTTTCACATGGTGAAGTTTCAGACCCATAGCTAATTACTCACCTACTCAAAATGAGTAAATGCGAATTATCTCTAAAAGTATTGCAGATAGCCAATTTTTCTCAAATAAATCATTCACCTACTTTTGGGAGAGCTTTCACTTGGTGAAGTTTCAGACCCATAGCTAATTACTCACCTACTCAAAATGAGTAAATGCGAATTATCTCTAAAAGTATTGCAGATAGCCAATTTTTCTCAAATAACTCATTCACCTACTTTTCGCAGAGCTTCACTTGGTGAAGTTTCAGACCCATACTAATTACTCACCTACTGAAAATGAGTAAATGCGAATTATCTCTAAAAGTATTGCAGATAGCCAATTTTTCTCAAATAACTCATTCACCTACTTTTGGGAGAGCTCTCACTTGGTGAAGTTTCAGACCCATAGCTAATTACTCCCCTACTCAAAATGAGTAAATGCGAATTATCTCTAAAAGTATTGCAGATAGCCAATTTTTCTCAAATAACTCATTCACCTACTTTTGGGAGAGCTTTCACTCTGTGAAGTTTCAGACCCATAGCTAATTACTCACCTACTCAAAATGAGTAAATGCGAATTATCTCTAAAAGTATTGCAGATAGCCAATTTTTCTCAAATTAATCATTCACCTACTTTTGGGAGAGCTTTCACTTGGTGAAGTTTCAGACCCATAGCTAATTACTCACCTACTCAAAATGAGTAAATGCGAATTATCTCTAAAAGTATTGCAGATAGCCAATTTTTCTCAAATAACTCATTCACCTACTTTTGGGAGAGCTTTCACTTGGTGAAGTTTCAGACCCATAGCTAATTACTCACCTACTCAAAATGAGTAAATGCGAATTATCTCTAAAAGTATTGCAGATAGCCAATTTTTCTCAAATAACTCATTCACCTACTTTTGGCAGAGCTTTCACTTGGTGAAGTTTCAGACCCATAGCTAATTATTCACCTACTCAAAATGAGTAAATGTGAATTATCTCTAAAAGTATTGCAGATAGCCAATTTTTCTCAAATAACTCATTCACCTACTTTTGGGAGAGCTTTCACTCTGTGAAGTTTCAGACCCATAGCTATTTATTCACCTACTCAAAATGAGTAAATGCTAATTATCTGTAAAAGTATTGCGGATACCCAATTTTTATCAAATACTCATTCATCTACTTGTGGGAGAGCTTTCACATGGTGAAGTTTCAGACCCATAGCTAATTACTCACCTACTCAAAATGAGTAAATGCGAATTATCTCTAAAAGTATTGCGGATAGCCAATTTTTCTCAAATAACTCATTCACCTACTTTTGGGAGAGCTTTCACTTGGTGAAGTTTCAGACCCATAGATAATTATTCACCTACTCAAAATGAGTAAATGTGAATTATCTCTTAATAGTATTGCAGATAGCCAATTTTTCTCAAATAACTCATTCACCTACTTTTGGAAGAGCTTTCACACACGAAAATGAAAAATTGTGAATATCTCGGAAAAGCTATTTCTTCTGCTTTAATGCTCGGCGGGAGATACACACCGCGGCAGTGGTCTTGAGAAAAATTTTTGTCTCCCCAAAAATGGTGGCCATTTTGAATTTTCAAAGTTTTTGCAAAACACAAAAATGCTTATATCTCGAAAACCGTGCTATATGGAGTGAAATCAACAAAATTTTGGACCTGCTGGGTATCTCTGCAGAGTAGCCATGCCAATTTTCAAAATATTTTTGTCTCACCAAATATAGCGGACATTTTTAATTTTTTTATTTTTTTGCAAAACACAAAAATGCTTATATCTTGAAAACCGTGCTAGATAGAGCAGACTGCGCTGACTTTGGTTGCCACAACAGTATAAGGCTAGAAACGAAGCATTTTCTTAATACTTTAGCACTCACCTTTATAGCCTTTTCGGGACGCTTTGTTTTTGCTATGCAAAAACATTATCTTTTTTTTTTGCGAGCGATCCTCTAGTTTTAAATTCTTTTTTTTATTTTCAGAAAATTTTGCTGGCTGGTTACTTCTATATGTTGTCTGTTTTTGTTAGGTTTTATTTCTGTGAAAAAAAGCATGTTACTGTTAGTGTTTCATATTTTAAGCTGATATTGAAAGTTACTTCCAGTGTAGTGTATGTCACATATATGAACAGTTCCTGCACAAAAACATTCCTGGTCGTCTGTTCAGATTGTTGTTGAGTTTTTGACACTTATTCTGTAATGTGCTGTCTCTGCATGCATTTGTGTGAAGAGTTTGTCCAAGTAGAGACACAGTTAAATCTCCCTCATACAGAATACCATCCTGTGTAGATCTTGTATTTTCTGACCAAGTGTTCACTCCAGAATCTGTTGTTTTGCTGTGTCATGGTAAAATCAATCTGCTGTTATTAATGGCAGGTATACTGCTGTTAGAGATGGCATCATAGCTCGCGATATCGTGGATCTTTCGAGGTGCATTATTAATGGACGATATCGAGAAGTTCCGTTGATGGGCGATAATATCGTCATTGAAATAAATAAACAAACATGCAATATACTACCAACCTAAAATGCCATATTCCAACAACTATTCATAATCCCCAACAACATATAACAAAAAACTTCACATTTTTCATTATAAAATGACGACAATGTAACAAATTTTCTGATTGGCTAATGGGGTGTGTGACCTTTCAACTCCAGCAACAGGAAGTAGACAGGAAGTGAAAAAACGAAATGAAAACAAGTATTCTAAACTGCATTATTTTTTTAAAAAACGACAAAATTTGAGTATTTTTACAATATTTTGTGTTAGTTTACTGTTTTAATAATGAAAACAAAACAACTACCAGGATATGTAGGTTTTCACGAACCGTTCACGATATCGTCATGAAAAGCATTGGCGATATCAACAGAAAATATTCCTCACGATGCCATCCCTAACTGCTGTGGACGGTATATTTCTGTTTGTTAACCTTCTACTGAAACTTTTCCTCTCTCAGTGTATTCAGATGGTAGGGGTTGCTGTGTGAACATTTTACTGTCTAAGTGCTTCATTTAATAATGTCCTTTGTATTACTTTAAATCTTCCTTTGCATTACTTTGCATCTACCAATAGTATTCTCATGTCAGGAAATTTGAAAAATTTTAGTGTAATGACACAATTTTTAATGAACTTATTTTTTACAGGAGCAATTTGTTTCTTTTGAATTTGGATTTCAGGTTACCCCTTAGATGAATTATAACATTCATGATACTTCTGAAAATTATAACTAACACACATTATTGACAAATGTTCTCTTGTGAAAACTCTCATAGTAAAACATATTGTAACAAGTGTGAGAGTATCACTGTATGTTCATTGCTAAGAAACTACAATAATTATTGTTAATTAATTTAGCTTCGCTTTAAACACCCAAGATGGTTTATGTTTTTGTTTGTCTTTTTCAATCTAGCTGTTCCCGTCGTCCAAGATGTAAATAAACAACAGGCGCAACATCAAGAAGCACAACATCAACAACAACAGGCACAACATCAACAACAACAGACACAACAACATCAGCAACAACAGGCACAACAACATCAACAACATCAACAACAACAGGCACAACATCAGCAACAGGACGCAGTACAACAGAATGGTCAGCAGCCACAGGAAACACAACAACATCAGCAACAACAACAACAGGATACACAACAACATCAACAACAGCCCAACCCGCCTCAGCATTAATACTGTGTAACCGTGTACTGCTTGCCAAGCAATTATAGTCAGAGTAAGAGTTGCAGTTCATTTAGTGAAAATTCACCTGTGTGAATCCTGTCTTATCAGTTTATGGTGAATATCAGATATTGTGGAAAATTTGACTGGTTTTACTCACGCTCTCTGTTTTTGTTGTTGTGCAAAATCTTCTCATCCTTAATTTGGAATAATCTACACTAGTGTTCTTATTTTTGTAATCTCTGAGAATCCAAGAACATAAAACCAGGAAAGTCTTTCAAATATAGACTTTAAGTTACATTTTAAACTGCAGTAAAGTCCTCCATGTGTCCACCTCTCCGTGTTGCTGACCTTTTTTCCTCATCCCTTGGACCTTTAATGGAGATTAAATGCTATAAAATTTGCATAGAATTGTAATTAAACCCATGAAGATGAATCACAAGAAAAAGTACTTCAGGATAACCATTTATTTCAGATAAAAGGAATAAATGTAAAGAAATATACATTTGTGCCAACGTCCACTCAAACTGAGTGATATTTGACAGACTTCTCTGTGCCAGTAAATTTTTTCTAATGACAAAAGTTTGAGAAGTAGTTAATAAGAAACAACCACAAAGAATATTAGACATTCTGAAAAATAAGACTTTCTCTGTGAATATAGTGCAAGTTTTTCATGTTGTTGGGACATTTGCCACCTTTCCTTTTAATTATTATATCTATTATACAATATTTTTCTTTGATTATTTATGTGTATTTTTCCATCTCTTAATCTATCTGGTGGTTGTGTGTGTATGAAATGAAGTTTGACAATTATTTGTTGAAAAGTTTATTTATTTTGGCTAATTTCCTGTTGTGGTGTAAACACTGTCTTGTTAAGGAGACCATTTCATTGATCTGCTGCAACAAAATGTTATAATGGCATCCCAATTGCTCACACATAAAAATGATAACATGTTACGAGAACTGAAAATTAATTGGAAGTATTGGTAATCTTTTATCCTAATTTTTTACATAATTGTTAAGCCTTTTCAGTGGTCTTGTTTGAGCAAACTTTGCAAAGTTTTGTTTGCATAAACTTGGCAGGCTTATTCAATTTGGACGATGCTTAAACAGAATTGCTGCAGTATCCTTGAAACAAAATGGTTTGCATTCATATGATATTAACACTGCCATAAAAACTCTAAACCTTTTGAATATAACTGTGTGTTGAACTATTTTATTCAGTACATTGGCAAAAAGAAAACATCTTGATGAAATCTGTTTGATAAATTTGCCAAAATATACCAAACAGTTTGTTGTCTTGCTGAATCAAAGTTTCACAATGATTTGTGTGTACATTAATATTACCGGTGCCGCGCTCTGTAACGCACATGGGCAATGTGACCAAATATTTGCAAAAGTTGGGGATGGGAGTTTACAACAATGAAAACCAGCCGGGCGTTTCGAAAAAATAACCCAAATTTGGGGAAACCGCGTTTTAGCACACACTGACTGGAAGTAAAATATGCGGTTGGTAAACAAATCTCGTTGCAATAAAAGGTGACATAACTGCTAAAATTAGGAAAATTTCGTTGAAAATGGATATACCGTATTTTTTGTAATAAACGCCCCCTCCCTATTAATCGCCCCCCCCCCCTCCTCTCTACCTTTGCAAAGTTCATATTTCGGGGTTTTACATCCCTCTCAACAGCCGACACTTTTGCGATTCCGGGATTCCGAAAAATGGTGCATTTTAGTACTTCCCAAGCGAATATCGCTTACGAGAAATAAAGAAAATAAAAACAAAACATGGTAGTTTTGGTCACAGACGCATTGAAATCTGCAATAATAGGAGATAAAACTACATAATTTCTTCAGATTTAAGGTTTGTTTTAAATATTTTAAGCTGTCTCGCCATTATACATGCCGGCAAGCGAGATCAAGGCAGCAAGTGTTCATTATCGCCCATTGCCACTGGACTCGAGATATGATTTTATTTATCTGTAATAGTCGCCCCCCCTTTGGAAAAATGCATCGCCCCGGGGCGTTTATTACAAAAAATACGGTAAATTAATCACATTTCACCGATTATTGGGTTTATATGGAGAAAGTTTACCTCTAAACGACATATTAGTAATTTATGAGCGATAACGTAAGATTGTGGATGGGCGCCAAAAGCATGAGCGTTACAGAGCGCGGCTACGGTATATGGAGCTCTCTTATTGTTTGTCCTCTTGTTACAGTATATTCTATTTATTTTGAAAAGGTTTAAATATTGCCAAAAAGTTATGATTATGATATGAGTTGCAGTTTGTTGAGCAATTGTCACATAGTTTGCATACACAGATTTATCAAATATTTGATATAAAACCATACCTCTGTTGTCTGAACTGCTAAAATCTAAATGTTCGATTTTATGAGCTCATTTCTTTTATGCCCAAAATTAGAATTTCCTTCTGATTCTTACTCAGCCAAGTCTTTTAAGAATCCTTTATAATCCTAACAGGGATATGGTAACACACTGGCCTCCCAACCCTCAGGTGCTATGTCCGATTCCTTGCCCAGACTGAAGGGAGAAATCTGGTAGTTGCTTGTGGGATACCCCTTGGTTTTTAGTGCAGAATGTCGACCAACTAGTATGCACTGCTACCCTCCATTTCCTCAACTTACCATCGTGATATAACCTGTACAATGTATTGAAACTGATGTTTAAGTCCAGGGCAGCTCAGTGGTCACCAAGTTTGAGCTGTTACCTCCATGTGGGTTCGCCCACGACAAGTTGCAGTGCTGTGGGCCTTTCCCATTCTATTGCCCTGGCTGTTGAATGGGGTATTAAGCTCTGAACTTTGACCGTCTTTCATCACTTGGCTCTTGTATGTGTGGGTGTGGGTTTGGTTCCAGACTCCTGCTAAAATGTCAGATGTGTACTGAGAGTCTGTCCTGTTATGGACCTTAGGTCCAAAACAGTTCAAATGTTGCCTCACCTTCTAGTGTGTTTCTTGAGTACCTGTTGGCCTGATGGTTGACATCACTCTTGGTCACCCCTCTGTATCCGTGGTGGCCTGGTGGTTGACATCACTCTTGGTCACCCTTGTGTATCTGGTCAGCTCTCACAAGTGACAAATGCTGAAGGTCTTGATATGGCCTTATCCATTGAATATGATGTAAAAGAACACCTAACTTTGATGTTTCTGTTATCGGGACCATATCTCACTTTTTCAGCCTGTTCAGAGAATAGAGGTTTTATTGTGAATCAAGATTTGTTTCTTATGGTCTGTTGTAAATGACAAGAATTAGTTGGGTTTTTTCATGTGTGTCACAGATTTTAATATTTTGAAGTTTTCTTCGTTATTACACAATTACATCTAAGGTGGTAGGATTTTCATCTAGTTTACTAAAATGGGTGCTCCTGGGTTTTTTTAAAGAGTAATATTATGAAAAAATGTATCTTGATATGTATATTAAGTATTTTAACAACTTGTACAACAAGTAAATATTAATGAAAAAATCATACCTAGTTGTAAGTACATGGAACAGTGTATTGCCGAGTCAGCAGATTTATGAAGTTTAACCTTCCTTGGTGAGGAGAGACCCTTTTCTAACTCCATGTTCTAGGTAAGGTTAAAACATTCAATTTCCATCTCTTGACTTGAACAGCTCAAATAAATAGACATGCGTTAGGAAATTGTTAGTATTTTCAGTACAATTAAGGTTTAAATTGACATTTCAAATTAAGATGATAGAATATCTAATTAGCTTTAGTTCTCATATTGGTGCTTGTAATCTCACTTAAAATCTGCCAACAAATGCATTCACAAAAGTATTCACCACCGAGTAGGAAGAGCTTCGTGGTATAATTCAGAAGATACCCACCAACCCACCCTCATGTCCCCAAGTCGTTGTTACTCATACTTGTTTTATCATTTTTTTGTTTTTATGATTGGAATTTTTTTTTTTGACAAAATATCCTTTTGACACAAATGTAGCATTCAAAAAAATTTCAATCAAAAAATGCTGAGGGTTATTCTTTTATTTTTACATTTTTTTTTTGAAAGGAAAGAGAAAAATAAACGAATTATTTGGGGCCTTAATTTGGCAAAGTCACCAATATGGCAAGTATTGGTTGCACCAACACACTGCTACAAGCTACAAACCACCCATTTGTATATGGGTTGTGCCGTTTTAGTGTCTTTGCTGAATTATCTCATGAAGCACTAGATTAGAAAGTTATAAAAAAATTATTTATATAGATAACAAACATACGATTTAGTGTTGATTAGAATCTGTTGTGTTTGATACAAATAATTTATTAGAATATTTTCAGACTTTAGATAGATTTAGCACAGATTATGGTATATATGTACAGAAAAAACTTTTTTTTTCTCCGATCAGAATTGTAAGATCACAATTGAAAGTAAGTTCTCCGTTATCATTCAAAGTTTCAACAGGTAGTTTTTAGTGAAAAAATTAACAGAAATTTGTGATTTTTCCTTGAAAAGCTCGGTACAACTCTGGATTCTGATTTTATGTTGTCTCTATCTTTCTGTATGTCTCTCATGCAATAGTCTCTCCTGTGTTGGAGATTAAGTGCTTTAAAAGTACTCATTTCATAAAAATAGGACCAGGAACTGAAGATTATATGTAAATTGTTATCAGTAATATTTTAAAACTACTAATATTCAAGTGGGGAAATGAGTGTTTATTTTCTTTGGTCTGTACTTAAAATTAATCAAGTACTTGTACGGTTTCCCAGCCCTATTAAGTACCTAGTGAGTATTTGTGGAACTCGCACAAATTTAATCTTAGACTAGTTGGTTTTGTTCTTGTTGAAATAGGAAAAATTGGTTGTTTATATTTATCATTAATTTGAGAAATTAATAAAGCTCGTTTGTGTTCAGGGATGTCTCGATAGAGAATATAGGAAGTGATTAGATCACTGTGCCTGGCAGTCAGTCAGGCTGTTCCCTTCTAGCTCACCTGGTAAAACATTGCCCTCCATAGTTGCATGTTGTGGGTTCAAGTCTGAACTTCACAAATATAGCAAAAATAAATATATTTATACTTGTGTGACGTTTGTTTGTACAAGAATTTCTTTGATTTTATAAACACTGCTTCTGAAAAGTGTAACCATTTTAGCCAAAAATTATTATGTATAGAATAGACAAAATGTGCAGACATCGAACTATGTTACGAAAAACTTGAAACTGAAAAGATTTAGCAAGTTGTTGAATTTCACTTTTAATGTTACAAAATAATTTGGTTGTTTAAAAATATCAGTTGCTTGAAAAGAAAAAATATGGAAATTTTTTTTTTTTTTTTTGTGTGTGTGTGTGTGTGTGTGTGTGTGGGGGGGGGGGGGGGGGGGGGGGGGGGGGGGGGGGGAGCTAAAAGTTATTAAAAATATGCATATTTTATTATTGGTTACAAAAGTTCTGATAAAAAATTAAAAATATAATGGGTTTAAGAGAAAAATCAGATTATGTATATATAACTATTTAGATATTGTTGCTTTGTGTCTTAATACATGAAAAGATGAAAAGATATATTGTGGACTGTATAAAATTAAAATGTATGTATTAACACCTATAATGCTTTTTGTGAAGATATTAACACGATCAGAACTAGTCAGTCAGTAAGTTCAAGCATCTAAAATTTCATTACCATAAATAACCAAAATATTGCCCAGGTTAAGATAAGTGCCTATGTAAGATACTTAGAGTTGGAAATTAACATACTAATAAAATTCCTTAGTAGCTATAAAAACTGAAATGTATCCAGATGTAAGATTTATAGAGAAATTTGAAGTTTATGCACGAAAATGTTTTTTGTTGTTCTTTGAAATGTGTATGTTGTCATGAACACAGACAGTTGAACCTGGTGAAGTAAAGAGACTGGACAAACACCATGTCATAGGAATTTCTGTACAAAAGAGAACATTGTTAAGCAAAATAATTTTATTTTTTAACAAATCCTTCTATGGACTGAATACTTATACTTACTGGCAAAATTCTGTACAATGGGTTCAACTGCGAATATCTTCCACCAATGTCAAAATGAGTGTTGTGACTTGCCTTTGCCAAATCAGTCAAATTCCAGATTATTGACCACAATCAAAACACCATGCACTTGCTTCCCAACTCTTGGGTTTTGGTTTTGAACCTTGAACCGAACAGGCTGTGAGACAGTGTAATAGGTAGTAACTGCTGCTCTGACCTTCTGTGGCAGACTTGTCACTTGCTAATCGCCAGTGATTTACTGTGCAGAATGTTGACCAACTAGTTTGCACAGGTTTACTCCATGCTGTTGGCTGACCACCGGGACATGATGTTTACATTTTGTCAGAAAGTGACAAACACAAATCCATCGGGTTTATGCAATAAGGCATACAGTTTCATAAGAAATAAATATGATTTGAATTTTCCAGAGTAAAGTCGTATAATACTTTTGGGATTAAATTGTGCTTAAATTTCATTGCTTTCTGAAAATAAAACCATGAAATGATATTGCTTTACCTTTACTTGACCTTTTCTAACACAGAATTCTTTCTGTCACAATCAACCATAATGCTAGTAAAATAGTGTATCAGCCAGTGTAGTAGTGGAACATTTTAACTATCTAGTAACTTATGAGTAAGTACTCGTGGCTATAACTGTGATTAGTAAAATTTGTTGTCGGGTAATGCAATAAATAATCACTGGTAATATTTGTCTTAAAAGTTTTTTTTTTGTAAATTTTTGACTAAAGGCATTAAATCCAACAAGGGTTTCTCATCCTAAAGCTTATGAAGTTGACTATCATGCATAAGCCTTTGAACTTTTCTATCTTGATTTCAAACAATTACTAGGCGTGGGGATATGTTACTCAAGTGCTATTATTATGGGATAAGTGGTATAAGGTATTTGAAATGTTTTTTCTTTAAAGTATATGTGTAGTTTATAATTACAGCGTGAAAAAAACTGTATGATTTGAACAGCTAGTTTCATGTCGGTCATTTAAATCAACTTGCCATAAAGTTTCTACATATTGTGCAGTTCAAGTAAATACATGTTGTCTCATTGTTACAAAGTTGAGACCTTTTAAGTGGAATCTTATGAGGTCAGAAAAAATCCTTCTACTTAAAGTATTTCGGTCAACAAGTTAATTTTTACAGAGATCCTCAGAGAATATAGTTCTACTTAAAAGGTGTTCAGCAGTATTTCCAATAGAAGCCTGATGAAATTATTGCCTTGACAATATTTACAAAAAAAATATGGTTATTTTGAAGCAAAATTTAACTTGTGCGTTTGTGTGAATGTTACACTTCTATTTGTGGTTCATGGAAAGATCTGTATTTTGAACAAAATAAATCTTATTTATAATCTGCATTGTATTTTCACTTAATTTTTGTTTGTTAAAAAAATGCATCTATCCGCTGAGTAAAGTATATATTATAAAAGTGTCAGTTACTCTTTAAGTCTTTAGTTTCTGACTGCACAAATTTGAAAGAGCTGAAAACATTTTTTGTCGTCTTTGCAATATTATGTCATCAACACCTAATATCTTTGTGGATTACCAACACTGAACTGTAATGTGGCTCCCCATTGAAGACTGGCTCTATCAGGAAACTGGTTCATATTTTGACAGAAAATTATTATTGGATTACAGGGTCTCTTTGCCTTCACCTCTTTGTGTGCTATAGTCCTTACAACAAAATTTTATTTCTTTAAATGTCTTAAAGATATTTGTATGCCAGGTTTTAATGTACTTCAGTCGTACATTAAACTTGTCTTCAATCAACAGTCCCTTAGCGTACAAATGCAAACAAACAACTCGCAGTAAAATAAAACATAAATTATATGCAGCAAATATAAAGTCACATAATTCAGTGAGGATTATTATCAATATTTTATTGAAAGATTATTAAAGACTATTCAGTAACATTTATGAGATCACGGTGGGGGGTTTCCAAACAATATTTTAATCAAAAGGCTGTTTCACATCCATCACCATGTATGTTGCATTAATGGAACAGCCAACATGGCGTTGGATTTGTTTTGATTTTTGTGTAAGATTTACCCTTATTTTGAACAAAATATCAATGTAACCATTTTAGAATAGGAATAAAAGACAAATTCTCGTGTTTTATGAGGGTTTTAAACTATCGATCGGCTCTGTTAAAGCACTCAGCCCTTCGGGCTTCGTGGCTTTAATACAGCCGATCGATAGTTTAAAACCATCATAAAGCACTCGAATATGTCTTTTATTCCTATAATAAGTATTGTGCCATATGTAAAAGATCTGTCAAATGAATGTGGCCTTATTCAGTATAATCTGTCTTGTCGGTGTTAGTTTCTAGGTTTGAAAACAACTAAAATAAAAAAATTTCCAATTTGCTAATTAAAAGTGATCAGGCAACATGTGTTATGTTTGGGAATATGCCTAATCCCAAAGCATCTTAGTCATTTATGAAGTTAAGTTTTTGGACAGAACAATATGGTTTGCTTTATATGTTTTTATTCACCACACACATCCATTATACAAGTTATAAACATGAAAACAAATGTTTTAAAAACAGAGATCCTCCCTCTACAAGTGAAAGACATACCAGTAAAATACTAGACTGGACACTGAAATGCAGTTACTCACTGGCACCAGACAGGCTGGATGCGACAGTTGTGGTTACATTTTAGTTTTGATTTAAAACACTTAAACCAATTTGATTCACACCAGTTAGCACAACAAGAGTGTTTTGGGAAACCTTGGCAACTGATGGCACAGGAATTGTCTGCTGTATTGGTAAATTCCACTGTAGGCAATGCTTACCTCAATTTCAGCTCAACACAAAAACCTGAATCATTTTTAACTGTTGAAAGTCTGACACTTTACTATTGTATCATATGCTCTGATCATGACAAACTTACTACTAAAAGAGAGTACTTTTGAAATTTGCTGACTTGCAGCTATCATTACTTTTACAAGTTGATAGTTTCTGTTTTCTTTAAGAATGAAAGTATTTTCTCTCTTAAATTTTGTTTTTCAGCTGAGACGCACACTCTCAGGACTGAAATGATATAAAATTTTACACAACCTGATTTATACACACCCAAGCAGAGTTACATTCATTATTGCTTCAGGCAGTTTTGTGAGACTTCGGAGCATCACCTGGTATTTCACCACGACACAAAACTACTAACAATTGGTTTAATAAATGGCTAACCGTTCAACATCTTGACATTGCTCCATACACATTTAATTCTGTATACAACTGAAGTCATATACACCACTTTTGTTCTATGAATGGCAAGTCAATAATATTTTTTAAGTAATAAAATGATCAATTTATTCGACTGTGGCATGAAATAGGCAATTTTATGCATGAATTTTTGCCCATTTCAAGAAATGAGAAAGTGAACACTGGATAAATTGCCTATTTCACGGAATCAGCAAGTCGGTTGTCTATTTTCACAAAAAATTCTTGCCTATTTCACGAAATGGGCCGTTTTTCAGACTAGCAGTAACATGTACGTACATAGAGCTTAGACGCTACAAATTACATTACATTCTGCAGATGATGGAGACTCTACATTAAAGTAGAATAAAAACACGTACAAATTCTACATAATAAATACAAACAGCATTGTATACTTACAAATGCGGTATATGCCTGAGAGCTAATGTATAGTTAAGCATAAACAACTTAAATATAAATCAAATGTAAATAAAACCTACATAAACCAGTAAATGGTAGGCACATTGTGGGAACACAATTCATGCATTTAATATAATTTATTAACTGAGAACAAAATAAAAAGATAACGAGCCAATATAGCTGAAGAAAAAAATAGCATCAGAGTACTAAATGTCACAACAGAAAACCTTTGCCAAAGTGAAAGTTAAACTTTTTACCAAGGTCGCATCATGATGTTGCACACCTACAGCCTCCAACCAATGTCTTTGCTAAGTACCAACTTTCTACACATCACGGGTTCTAAGATATAGCCCACACAAGATCTTCAAGGTCAAGAATACTGTGCTAAGGTCAAAGGTCCAATCAAGGTCACACCACAACGCTGCACACATTCAGCTCCCAGCCAATGTCTCTTCCAAATATCAAAATGCAACAGTTTTGAGACAGACAACATTTTTAAACTCCAGGTCCCTATGACAAGGTCAAACATCAAACCAAGGTCATACTTTGACATTGCACACCCACACCCACCAACCAATAGCCTATCAAGTATCAACTTCCTACACCATATGATATGATATGACCATAGCCCAAAAAAGATTACTGTTCTTGTCCCCCAACCACTCAGATGGACCCCATGGGTAAAAAGAATACCCCTATAGCCTTAAAAGGCTGTGGAGTAAATACTTTAAATAAAACAATGAATGATATATCCAATAAAGACATAATGAAAACACTTTTTGATCACAAAAATGAACTTCAGCAGTATCAATCAAATTGGAGTCACTGTAAAGAAAGTACTTAAAGAGCCTTAAAAAAATTCATAAATAAACTCATCCCAGATATGGTCAACACTGTGCTGGTGAACATCATTTTATGAAAAGTAACTGATTTGATAATCTCTTTAATTAAATCCGAAGAACGACTTTTTTTCAGTTATGATTTCATTACCAACAAATACAACAGCAGTATTCGTTGCCATCAAATTTATCTAAAAACAACTTTCACACACCAGTTATCAGATCCTATGCTCTTCAGTCTTCATGAGGTATAACATGTTTCAAATGCTACATTACTCAACAGAAATTTAGTAAATAGCATGTGTTATTCAATAAATACGAAGCTGTAAGTTTGTTTATTTGTTTATTTGGGGTTTAACGTCGCTTTCAACACTGTACAGGTCATATCACGACGGGTAGTTGGAAGGGCAGAGGAAACCAGTACATAGAGTTCGCTACGAAGCTGTAAGTAAAAGCTAATCTAATATATACTTTTTTTGCACTGCTAAATGTCCACCATGTGACTGAATGTATGATGAAAAAATACAAAAACATATTCAACAAGAATTAAACAAGTATCTGTAACTTATGAAGGTGTTCCGCTGGGGCCAACCCTACAACCGATTCTTTGACTCGGGTCGGTAACAAAAGTCAGGGATCAGATATAAAAATCCAGAAAAAAACTTGCAAAAAAATCTTAGTTGGTTTCACCTACCTGACTGGACAGTACATTCCGGCTGTCAGGATCAATATCCTGACTTGACTTTTGGTCGGGGTACTTTTCTCCTTGACTAGACAGAAACCTACCAGGACAAGCCATAAACCCTTAACCAACAAGCCGTCAGGCCACAGCAAGCCCTAGTGACAGATAAGACTGGATAAATTTTCTGACCCACCCCGACTGGACTAATTAATTTCTGGAATCGGGATCACGAGTTGGGATCTGAGCAACACTCGATAAACCTCTTGTTGCTGCTGTTACTCATCATTGCAAAGATGACAGCTACACATCAGAGAGACTTTCTACAGAAGCTTAGGGTCCTGTTGTTTTTTTATTGAGTTTAATATTTGTATTTGCAGACAAATAAGGACTGAACCCAGAACCACCACCTGTCATTTAGCCAACACCTTCACCACAGCACACCCTCCACCCAGGAGAAGAAGAAAGCCACAGAACCCCTGGGTCATGCCATGTGTCCTTCAAAGAGAAAAAAAAAGAATGGTATAACAACCCCTGGCCGACTTAATACAGCCTGATATCTCAGTTACCAGAATTTTGATAGGATGCCCCCTGCAGTTTTTACTTCATTGAAGAATGCATACACCACCACATAAAGAAGGAGGTTACCATTTTTAGGAAGCCCTTACAAGTTGGATTGAAACTTGAAATAACGCTGAGACGCCTGACAACAGGAGAAATGTACATGTCCTTAAGGTATCTCTGTTTGGTTGACCGAACTATCACATGTAAATTCGTCCCTGTTATCTACTGGTCAATCTTTGCTAATTCCAGAAAGAGTACTTGGAGTGCCCTACTAATCCTGAAGACTGGAAAAAGATTGAGGTGTTTAGAACCAGATGGAATGTCCCCAATCCCCTTGAGGTACTAAACGGAAAACATCATCATGAAGAAGCCCAAGAAATCTGGAAGTGAATATTCTTTTCCCTGGTGCTGCTAGCCCTGGTCAGCGCAGACTACAGATTCTTCTGGGTAGATGTTTGGTCAAGTGGATCTTCATCAGATCCACAAATATTTAACTGTAGCAAGTTGAGGAAAAAGACTGAGGATTGCATCTCAGGGCTTCTTGCCACCTGAACCCCTGGGGGAGGGAAGGCCTGATTTGCATTATTTTTGTTGGGTGATGACAGCTTCCCCTTGATGCCATGACTTGTAAAACCCTACAGCAGAAGACAACTCACAAACCAAGAGAGAATAGCAAACTACAGTATCTCCGGAGGCAGAAGCATAGTGGAGAATGTGGTTGGAATAATAGCAAGCAGATACACTGCCCTACTGGGTACAATGGAGCAAAGGTCGAAAGTTGTCAGAGACTTGGTGTAAACAGTTGAGGTGTATCCATCTGCTGGTAGCTCATGACTGACTCTATATTCCCCAAAAGGCTAGAGCCCTGAAATGTTGTATGTAGTTTCTTCGCCTGTGACAGAGGCTACTGGGGATGGTGATATGTAGCTGTCAAAGCAGGAAGTGTGCTGTCCTCTGGGCTGCTGCTGCCCTCTTGGCACCACTTGGCTCTGTTGGCGCTGGTTGTATGACCTGTCTTGCTTGCATCTGGGTTTCTGGAAAAGTCAAGATGTATTCTATGGCCTGTCATGGAGTGATGTCCTGGTACTTATGACAGGCCGGAGACAGGACAAGACGGGAAGTGACTACGACAAGATGTAGACAGACAAGACAGGATGGTTGCTAGGTGGGCGCAGCCATGGTCAGGATCAAGAGGCAGGAAGGGACGGTGAGATATCAAATATTTTTTTGATATTTTGCCAACACACCACTACAAGCTGAAAAACTACAACCGACCCTAATGACTCTGTAAACATTGCTCCCAACCCTAAAAAATCCATAGTTACCAACATGATGGCCCCAGTGGAACATCTGCATTAGAGTCTTCTATCAAACTTTTGTAAACAACATACATATACAAGTATAGAAATATATATACATAAGATAAACATTTTTAAGGCGAGCTACATGTATGGTCTCGTGGTCCCTAATAGTATGGGAAAGTCAGTCCATTCAAACGGTACAAGCATTTTTCTTTGGTTTTGTGGACGGTATTGTAAGTCGTTTTCCACGAGCAAAATTGTTTTATTTTATATGATTAGGGATTACAGGTAAAGATATTGATTGCATTCAAAAGTTTTAAACTCTTAAATACAAATCTCAACTTGTACTTCATATACATATGTTCATTCATACAAATGTTGTACTATTGCAAAGGAAAGAAGTATTAAAGTATTGATGAAAAAGGAAATAGGAAAAAAAAAACCCAACAGAAAAGCATATGTATTTACAGAAAGAAAACGATGATCATATTAATTTCATCTAGTGAGAAAACTGAATATCTACAATCACCCATCTGTATTAAATCTATTATATTGAATCAGTTGCATAATCAGAACTACTGAATTTAAGGCACTGTAATTTCACATTATTCATTGCAGTGACAATACTTACAGCCTCATATTTTGAATAGTTCAAACTATATTTATACCATATATAATTCACATTTTAACATATTGAACCACTACAGTTAAGTACCAAATTACCACACACTTTGACCATAGTATTTTCACTTTATGTTTGTGTGTTTACTTGGATGATACCATTGTTTCATGAATTGCAGTAATCTTGTCTGCAACTGTTGAGTGTACTCGCCACTTTGACTGCACTGCTGATATCCAGACGCTAACATGCAACTGTAGCCAAGGTTCCATAGCCAAACAGTTATTAAACTTAAGAAGCTCGTGTTTTCAACAGAGGAATTCATCTTGAAACATTTTCATTTTTGTTCCACAAACTGAGATTACGCCACACAGAGACAGAGAAGAATGAGTTTAACATTCCAGTGCTTAATTAATAAAATACGAAATAAGGTTACGATACTTTAAATACACTCTGAATAAAATACCTGATGAGATTTTCACAGTGTTATGATGTGTATGCTCTTATTTGAATAGGAAACTCAATGCTCCGGATAATGAACCTAATTGTGATACACTTTGGTTTTTTCATCACAAATTCTATGTCACAATTATCACAGACACTTTGAATTTACTGTGAGTAAATACCTTTTAAGATGGCAATACTACAATACTTAGTAAACAGAAAATTACCTAACAACTTGCCTAACAGACAAATGATTTGGTGCAAGCCAGCCCAACCAAACAACAGAAACAAGAGTAGAGTGCCCGTGAACGGGCACTGTGTCAGCTGACTGAGTGTGTTTGATTTGTGAAGGTGATAATGAGAGGAAAGCATAATTATCAGGGAAAGAGCTGTACAGAAGTACGGTAAATGGTAATTGAACAGCACATTCGAAAGAAATTCCGAAGCTGACAGGACAAAAAACGTGTGCCCTGCAAATGGTATTATAAAGGAAAGTAACAAGGTAACTGTTTAAGTGTAAAAAGTAGGTTAAAACATTTAAAGAAATACTGCAAATGCAATATCCTCGTTCAACCTTGAAGAAGGGGTCCAAGGTCAAATCCAACCAAACAAAAACATTCCCAGCCCATGAATTCCTATAGGTTGGTTTACCAACCCAAACCTGTAGGACCAATAATAAGCGAGTTATAAGCTTTTAAGTTTGGCTGTCCTCATTTGACCTTGAAGGAGGGGTCCAAAGATCAAATCTGACCACAACAAAAGATTCCCAGTCCATGATTTCCTATAGGATGGTTTACCACCCCAAACCTGTAGGACCAATAATAAGCGAGTTATAGGCACTTTTAAGTTTCGCTATCCTTGTTTGACCTTCAAGCAGGGGTCCAAGGTCAAATCTGACCACATCAATAGAGTCCCAGCCAATGATTTCCTATAGGTTTGTTTACTATCCGAAACTTCTAGGACCATAATAAGTGAGTTATAAGCACTTTTAAGTTTGGCTATCCTCGTTTGACCTTGAGGGTAGGGTCCAAGGTCAAATCTGACCACACCAAAAGATTCCCAGCCCATGATTTTCTATATGTTGGTTTTCCATTCCAAACCTCTAGAACCAATAATAAACAAGTTATAAGCACTTTTAAGTTTGGCTTTCCTCGTTTGACCTTGAAGGGGGGGGGTCCAAGGTCAAATCAAACCACATCAATAGATTCCCAGCCCATGATTTCCTATATGTCTGTTTACCATCCCAAACCTCTAGGACCTATAATAAGCAAGTTATAAGCACTTTTAAGTTTGGCTATCCTTGTTTGACCTTGAAGGAGGGGTCAAGGTCAAATCTGACCACACCAGAAGATTTCCAGCCCTTGACTTCCTACAGGTTGGTTTACCATCCCAAACCTCTAGGACCAATAATAAGGGAGATATAAGCACTTTTCATGACTGACAAAGAAATGCCCTTGGCGGCCATCTTGTTTTTCAAAATGAGGCCAAAAACATGCCCAGTCAAGATTTTATAATGAGGAATATATCCTGTGAATTTGAGATCTCTATCCATAATACCCTTTGCTCTAGAGGGCCAACAAAAGTCCTTGTTTAAAGTGGAATAAACGTCCCTGGCAGCCATCTTGTTTTTCAAAATGAGACCAAAAATATTCCCAGGCAACATTTTATGGTTATTAATATATCCTGCAAACATGAGGTTAGCTATAATATTTTTTTCGTTAGAGCAGTAATGATGAAATCTCTCTACACACTGCAGCTATCCAGTGGATACAATGATATACTCACAGTGAGAACCTGAAAGTAGCTATTGCTCAGCTATGCCATGACATACAGGTCTGCAATTTCACTATGTTATAGCTGACCAAAAATTATGTGAATAACATATTTAAACAAAATACTCTAAACGCAATAGTTTTCAAGTTATAACTGATTTACTCAACAGTGATAACCTCAAAGTAGCTATTACTCAGCTATGCAATGAGCTACATGTCTGAATTTTTACTATGTTATAGCTGACCCAAAAGTAGGTGAACAACATATTTAAGCAAAACACTGTAACTGCAATATTTTTCAAGTTACAACTGATTTACTCAATAGTGAGAACCTGAAAATAGCTATTGCTCAGCTATGCCATGAGCTATAGTCTGTAATTTCACTATGTCATAGCGGACCCAAAAGTAGGTGAACAACATATTTTAACAAAATACTCCAAATGCAATAGTTGTAAAGTTACAACTGATTTACTCAATAGTGAGAACCTGAAAATAGCTATTGCTCAGTTGTGCCATGAGCTACAGGTCTGTAATTTCACTATGTTACAGCTAACCCAAAAGTAGCTGAATAACATATTTACACAAATTTTTGTAAATGCAACAGTTTTCCAATTACAACTGATTTACTCAACAGTGAAAACTTCAAAGTAGCTATTACTCAGCTATGCAATGGGCCACAGATCTGGAACTTCACTAAGTTATAGCTGACCCCAAAATAGGTGAATAACACATTGTTACAAAATACTCAAATTGCAATAATTTTCAAGTTATAAGTGATTTACTCAACAGTGATAACCTCAAAGTAGCTATTACTCAGCTATGCAATGAGCTACAGGTCTGAAATTTTTACCATGTTATAGCTGACCCAAAAGTAGGTGAACAACAAATTTATACAAAATTCTCTAAATGCAATACTTTTCAAGTTACAACTGATTTACTCAATAGTGAGAACCTGAAAATAGCTATTGCTCAGCTATGCCAAGAGCTATAGGTCTGTAATTTCACTATGTCATAGCTGACCCAAAAGTAGGTGAACAACAAATTTTAACAAAATACTCCAAATGCAATAGTTTTCAAGTTACAACTGATTTACTCAACAGTCAGTACCTGAAAATTGAAAATTTTAATTACTTAAATGTAGCTTTTATAAGCTACAAGCTTACCATGTGGGACTGAATGCTTTACTGGTTGCCGCGAGGCACAGACGACCAACGCTCGAGAAAAACAAGCATGTAGTTGGTTCGGCCTCATAGGTTGTCGTGACGTCATCACTTCCTGTGTATCAGCCTCCTTTTCGTTGAGATTAAACCCATGTCCCCTCAGCTGTAATACAGCGGGGAGGTAGGGTGGGACTCTTCTCAGTCCCACATGGTAAGCTTGTAGCTTATAAAAGCTACATTTAAGTAATTAAAATTTTCAATTTTATTGCGCTACAATAGCTTACCATGTGGGACTGAATGCTGAATTCAACCGCCCGGTGGCGGGATTACAGCTGAGACTGGAAGGTCTGAATGTTGTTTTTCTCGAATTGAGAGTAATAAAAAATAGTTCCGAAAAATTTCCAGTCTGAGTCCCATTTACAGAGTCCCAATCCTGAAGGTCGGACTTGTAAAGAGCCAAAAACCTGATGAGAATATACAGTGTTGTACACTGTAGGGTGTTTGGAAGGAGGATTGTGTACCCGGAGTACACAGATAGGAAGAACCCCTAAGGGCTATGACGTCAGAAATGAGGTCAAGGTTCGAGAATTGTTATTGCAACCTTATTTATAAGACAACCTTATGGTCCCAAGAATTTAAAGTTAACGTAAATTTAATATGAGAGACCTTACCTGTAACACCCTGATGAGGTAGCTTATACCTAGACCTGGGGAGACTCCTGAAGGCTTAGCTGTAGCGGACGTGCCCCCCCCCTTTTCTTCCCGAAGGAGACATCACTGAGGAGAAGGGTCTAGGACCTGTTGAGCCGCTACTACTGGTCCCAGATACAAGTTGTTGTCGTTGTCCGACCAAGTAAGGTCTTTTAGATAAAAATTGGTAAACGTGTTGTGAGCTTTCCAGTGACACGCTTGCATGATCTGGTCCACCGATACCCCACCGTAAAAAGCCTTAGAGGCTGCGAAGGCCCTAATGTCATGCGCTTTAACTTGGACTAAGTCCAAGGCTTGCTGGTCTGCTTGCTTATAACAAAGTAGAATGGTTTGTTTCAACCATGAAGAGAGAGTAGCGGGTCTGATATCTGAGGTATGTCCTTTCTTGAAGGAGATGAAAAGAAGAGACCGGGACCCTCTCAGGTCCTTGGTTCGGTCCAGATAGTACCTCAGAGCCCGTACAGGACACAAGGTCCTGTCTTCTTTGAATTGTCTATCTACAATGGTAGTCAAGGCAGGAATAGTCACCGGAGACACACTTTGAGAACCTTCTCTTGCTAGCTGGTTTTTGGCTATAAAATCTGATGAAGGGAACAAGGCTACCTTTTCCCATTGGCCTAGATTAGATACTTTGTTTGCGACCCAGGCGTGGATTTCGCTGCGGCGCTTGCCGGAGGCCAGAGCTAGCAAGAAAGCAGTCTTGAGAGTGAGATGTTTGAGGTCTGTGTCTTTCATAGGCTCAAAGGGAGCTTTTGTGAGCTCATTGAGGACAACAGATAGGTTCCACTGAGGAAGGTTTCTGGAACTCTTGGGGCGATCCCTGTGAAAACTGGAGAGCAACCTGTGAAGGTCCTCATTATGGGCAATATGCTGGGCCGTAGGGCCCAGAGTGTCAACAATAGCTGTCCTGTAACCATCAATGGTAGAGGGGCGCCTGTTTAGGTCTTGGTACAGATACATAAAGAAATCTGAGATTTGCTTCACAGATGGTGAGGACAAATCCACCGAATTATCTCTGCACCATTTTTCAAATAGGGCCCACTTTGATTTGTAGATGTTCCTTGTTGAAGACCGCTGAGGTGCAGCAATTCTCTCTGCCACTTCCACAGAGAAGCCTTGTTCTTGGAGTTGTCCACTCCTAGAGACCAGGCGTGGAGGTTGAGGTGCTGCGGGGAGCTGTGGAACACGAAGTTGTGGGACTGCTTGAGGAGTGTTGTCGACACCGGGAGTTGCAGAGGGATCTCTGTTGAGAGCTGCACTAGGTCCCAAAACCAGGGCATCCCTGGCCAGCCTGGGGCTATTAGAATGATCAGGCAGGTGCACTGCCTGATTTTTTGGATCACCCTGTGAAGGAGAGCCGTTGGAGGGTAAGCATAAGCAGTGAGACCCGTCCAGTCTATGTTTAGAGCATCTATGTCCCAGGCCTGGGGGTCTGGGATAGGAGACACGTACAGAGGGAGCTTGTGGTTCAGATGAGTGGCAAAGAGGTCCACGTGGGGAGTGAACCACTTTAGGCAGATCTGTTTGAACACCTGTGGATGAAGTGACCATTCGGTCGACTGGACCTGGTTCGACCTGGAAAGTAGGTCGGCCATCACATTCAGGCACCCTGGAATGTGCCTGGCTTTCAAGGTTATGTGATAGTGGTGGCACCAGGTCATGAGTTTCCACAGGAGTGCGCACATCTCCGCCGAGTGTGTTCCCCCTTGTTTGTTTATGTAGGCTACCACAGTTGAGTTGTCCGTGGCAACTAGCACTGTTTGGTCCTGACACTGGTCTTTGAAGTGTCTGAGAGCTTTTAATTCTAGGACGTTTATGTGAAGTCCTTTTTCCTGGGGAGACCACAGACCCTTGGTGGAACTTTGATCTAAGTGAGCGCCCCAACCTACGTTTGAGGCGTCGGTAAAGAGTTGGATACTGTGGTCTTTGGGATGAAGGTCTGCGCCTCTCATCACATTTGTAGGATTCTGCCACCAGTCCAGATGAGCAGAAATGACTTCTGTCCAGGGAAGGAGGCTGTCCAGCGACTGAGGAAATTTCCAGTGCTCTTTCAGGTGAAACTGAAACGGTCTCATGTGAAGGCGTCCCTCCGGGACCATCTTCTCCGTTGAGGCTAGCAACCCAATTAGAGACATCAAACATCTTGCAGTCAAAACATGTTTCGACTTGAGTCGTAGGATCAAATCCTGAAGTTTGAGCCATCTCTCTTGAGTGGGTTTTACAAGGGCTGAATCTAGGTGGTATTCGTAGCCCACGAACGAGAACACCTGAGTTGGTTTCAGTTCTGATTTCTCTTGGTTTATGATCCATCCCAAGGACTGGGTGAGATCTACCACTGCCCGAGTGTTCACTAATGCTTCCTCCTGAGACTGAGGCCTGATCAGCCAGTCGTCCAGGTATTGGTGAAGTCTGAGTCCTCTGCTGAGGGCCATGAGTTTCACTTCTTTTACGACCATGGTGAATACCTGGGGGGCTGTGGCTAGTCCGAATGGGAGCGAGGTGAACTGGAACACCTGTGACCTGTGGCAAAATCTTAGGTACTTCCTTGAGTTTGGATGGATGGGGATGTGGAGGTAAGCGTCCGACAGATCTATTGACGCTACCCATTCCCCTGGAATCAGAGAAGTCCTGATGGACTCTGGCGTTTCCATTTTGAACTTTTCTACATGTAGAAAAGTGTTGAGCCTGCTTAGGTCTATTACTGGCCTCCACCTTTGGTGAGGCTTGGGTACAAGAAACAGGCGACTGTAAAACCCGAGAGATTTTACATTTTCCACCCTTTCGATAGCGTTCTTTAACAGGAGAGACTGGATGCAATCGGCCAAGGCTTGGTCTTTTTGAGGGGCCTTGTACTCTGACACAATCAGAGGAAATCTTATCAAGTTTGGCCTTGAGAGGAATGGCAGAACGTAGCCATTGGTGATGATATTTAACACGTTGGCTGAGCAATTGTTTGCGTGCCAGTCTCTCCTGAAAGAACGGAGGCGACCTCCTACTGGTGGATTGATTGAGGCTTGATAGGAGTCATTGGGAAGAGGGGTTTCCACGCCCTTTTCCTCTGTTGTGGGGTCGAAAACGACCCCTGGAGCCTCTGAAGTTTGGTTTTCCTCTAGAAGAGGGAAACGAATAGTTGCTGCTTTGGGAGGAATTGCCCCCAAAGGGGCGTTTCCTGTAGGAGCCTCTTCTCTTATTGTGGTGGGAACCACGAAAGGGCTTATTTTGGTAGGGTCCGAAACCCTGAGTATCTTTTGAGGTGCCTTTTTTGAGAAGGAAGTCCTCGCCTTCCTTCACTGACTGGGAGTTGAACAGGGAACGAGTCCAGAGAGAGGAATTCCTGAGCTCTTGACGTCTGGTTTCCCCTAATTGTGGCTGCAGATGGGACATTTCGGCTTCGCGTCTAAGCAAGCCGGAAGTTGCCATTGTGTAAAGTTCCCTTTGTAAAATATGGGCAAGGGATTTGCTCAGGCAGGTTATGGCCTTATGTTGAATAGTGAGGGTCTTCTCCCAGAGATCAAAGTAGTCATAGGCCTCATCATAACCACGTTTTACTGCTTTTTCAGGGTCGGCACCTTTCCTGACCTGGGACTTGACCTTCTTGAAGGTCTCTTTCAGTCCATAACGACACCTCCTCATGGTGGAGTTGCAGGAGGAGGATGTCTTGGCAAAAGTGGTCGTGAAATTCAACGTGGTTAAATTGTACCTTGCCTGTTGTTCTAAGTCCTTGAGGACAGAGAGTGGGACCTTGTCTAAAGGGGCCCCCGAAGGTTTAGGAGATATACAGATCTTAGCAAAGTCTGCATTTAATTCTTGGAGTTTCTCCGAAAAGCAAGGTTGTCCAACCTTGTACCACTTAGAAGTGGAAGGGGGGGGGCTTTGGGTATTTGCCCTCTGCCAGGTTTGCATCCATAAGGTCATTGTTGAATTTGTCAAAGGCATCTCTTATACCAGAGTTGAGGGGCAACATAGCTGATGGACCCGTAGGTCTCAGCTCTTGGACGGCCACCTCGTCATCGATACCTATGATAGCAGTAGCAGGTCTGGGGACTGAGTCCCTCGGATCAGGTAATTTGAGGATACGTCGAAAAGTATCTACCTCCTCCGCATATTGATTTGGGATGTCAGCCAAAGCCACATCCCTATAGTAGGGCGGATCAAGGTCAATTTGAGGATGTTCCTGATCATCAGAGGCCATTCTCTGGGGCTTGGGAGACCTGTGTCTACGTCTAGGGGACTGATCCTCCCCTGACGATGAGGGCAAATATGTGGACCTTGACTTATGTTTAGACTTGTCAGAGTGCTTTTTAGGTCTAGGATATGAGGGGCGATCATGATCGGAATCAGATCCCGAACCTGAGATTGGAGCATGGCTAACCTTGTGAGAGGACGTCTTGGGACGAACAGACTGTGTATGTTCGGAAGAGCTAGGACGAACGTCCGAACCTTGCTCGGCCTGAAGGCGAGGAGGAAGAGAAGGGCCATATTCAATATCCATGGGTTCTGAAGCACTGACAGAGGTCTGAGGTTCGGTGCGAACAGCCGAAGAGGCGAGCTTATCAGCCAGCCCTTGTTGAGATTTTAGGAAATCGTCACGCATAGATTTAAGGGCATCATAGATGTTGGCTTGAAAAGCACCCAATTTCTGATCAAATTTGTGGTCCAGAGCCTTCTCTACAGAAGAATGGACTTCATGATGTAAGGCTGTACTGGGCGTGGGAGGAACAGTACGCCCTGGTGTAGTAAGAGGCAAAGGATCGAAAGATAAGGGTCTGGGACGTGGAGGTGAAGTAAACAAATGATCGGCCGCAGCCTCAAGCTCGGCTTGCGATCCAGAAAACGATTCAAAAGAATCGCCAAGAACCTCGTCCCGATCTTTGTCCGAAGCCTGTGAAGTGGGATGTTTTTTCTTGTATCGTCTTCTATTAGCAATTTTAGTGGACTGTTCGTCTGTGAAAGACGCACAGATTTGACAAGTACCAGCTTTTGTAACACACAGATCATCGCCCTTCCCAGCATCTCTGCAGGAGGGGCAATAGCCATGACTGTCGAACGGCTGACAGAAATGATTGCATTTGCTGGATCTGGGTTTATCTTTAGAAGACTGGTGGGCGGTGGCCATGTTTTAATGCAATAAAATATGAAATACTCCGAACCGTAGATTCGAGCAGTACTAGTGTAGTGGCGAGCACACAACACGTGAATAAAGAAGACGTTAAAACTGACAAAATACAGCACCGGAAGTGCTGAAAATTGGGTATAAGATTCTATACTGCTAAATAAGGGAAAAGCCGAATTATGGACGAATGACAAACAATATATCCAGAGATATAATAGAAAACAGCTTTGAAGACTTAGCAGAGCATCCAATATGGCGGCGACCAACGAAAAAGGAGGCTGATACACAGGAAGTGATGACGTCACGACAACCTATGAGGCCGAACCAACTACATGCTTGTTTTTCTCGAGCGTTGGTCGTCTGTGCCTCGCGGCAACCAGTAAAGCATTCAGTCCCACATGGTAAGCTATTGTAGCGCAATAAAATAGCTATTGCTCAGTTGTGCCATGAGCTACAGGTCTGTAATTTCACTATGTTATAGCTGACCCAAAAGTAGCTGAATAACGTATTTACACAAATTTCTGTAAATGCAATAGTTTTCCAATTACAACTGATTTACTCAACAGTGAGAACTTCAAAGTAGCTATTACTCAGCTATGCAATGAGCCACAGGTCTGGAACTTCACTAAGTTATAGCTGACCCCAAAATAGGTGAATAACATATTGAAACTAAATACTGTAAATGCAATAATTTTCAAGTTATAAGTGATTTACTCAACAGTGATAACCTCAAAGTAGCTATTACTCAGCTATGCCATGAGCTACAGGTCTGAAATTTTACTATGTTATAGCTGACCCAAAAGTAGCTGAATAACATATTTATACAAAATTCTCTAAATGCAATAGTTTTCAAGTTACAAGTGAGTTTACTCATGATGAAAGTTACTGAAAAGCCCAAAAGTAGCTATTACTCAGTTAGCTATTGAGACAGACACCCAAGTTACTAACCATGTTGTAGCTATGGAAAAAGTAGCTGAACAACATATTTTAACAAAATGCTCTAAATGCAACACTTTTCAAGTTATAAGTGATTTAGTGCATGATTTCATGAATTTTAATGCATTAAAAAATATTAAAAAAATTTATTTAAAAAAAAAAGACAGATCCAGGTCTCATACTCACACAAGAGAATCTACCTCTGGCCTAGTACATATATGCAAGATATGAAAGAAATCCTTCAAATAGTCACTGAGAGAATTGTGATAAAGTGTTGAAATTTTCACACTTTTGGTGGGGGTACCTCCCTTGTAATGTCTCTAGCAAACAGACGAACAGACAGATTTACATGCCTTGAACACTTTTTCATCCTCGATAGATAAGGTATCTTTTAAAAAAAACAGCATGTCTCTAGGCCTTGTAGTTTTGGAGAAGAAGTTGTTCACACGGACGCGTACGTACATGCCGCAGAGTGATGACATACATTGTCAGCTGACTGACAAGTCAGCTGACATAAAAAAGACATCTTGAGTTCTACTTTGGCTGGACACTCGCCCTTGAATGTGATGGGCTTTTCAGGCAATCTGTCTGAGATTGTACCAAGAGATCAGTCTTAACAGGAGGCCTTACAGAGAGCCTTATTTGATATCTCCCTCCTTGTTTATTTACACAAAAACTAAAGTGTTCTTCAGTAGCATTAGAATAGTCTAGCCTTGATGAAGACCTCAAGGCCAGTCAGAATTCTGTATGCTTTATGCATCCTGATGTGGTTGATAAAGTTTTTGCCTCCTGCTCCTGACACCCCTAGAGACTAATCAATATTGGGAAGTATGGGATGATCCTTTAACAAATTTAGTTTCCGTCTTTTAGAAGGCTGAAGAGTGATATTCAGTTGGGATGATGTAGAAACATAATGAGTTACCCATAGATTGATCCAGATTTGCATTTGCAAGACTAGCCAACACAGTAACACAGGAAGGGTCAACCAAATTTGCAGATCTGTTAGACTTGTGTTTAGACTTTACTTCAATTAAAATACCTTGGGTAGTTTTCAGATAAAGTGTTTGTTGTCTGGTTTGAGTTTCACTGTGCACTTGTTAAAAATGCTTCACTTTGCATTGCTCATAGAATTTTTTGTTGTTATTTTATTATCATGAGTAAAAGCGTTACTGCTTACTTTGAAGAATGACATCCATCAGAAAGCCTTCCCTTGCTCTAAATTCTTATAGCATAAACAAAGTCTTATTACAAAATATACAGCTCCTGTGTAAATAACTGGTCTTTGCCTGAAGCTCAGTTATCTCCCGCCGAGCATCACAGGGGAAGAAATATCTTTTCTGAGTTATTCACACCTTTTCATTTTCCGCAAAAATCAAAGATGGCTGCCAAAAGTGGCGAAAATCCAAATTTTACCCCTTTGTACAGGACACTCTTGTACTACCCTGTGGTTCAAAAATTCGCTCAAAATCACTCTATCTCTTACGGTTTTCGAGATATTAACACTTTTTCATTTACCACAAAAATCCAAGATGGCCACCAAAAGTGGCGAAAATCCCAATTTTACCCCTTTGCACAGGACACTCTTGTACTATCCTGCGGGTCAAAAATTCACTTGAAATCACTATCTCTTTTCGAGATATTCACACATTTTCATTTTCCGCAAAAATCCAAAGTGGCAAAAATTGAAACTTTTCACCTTTGCACAAGACACTCTTGTACTACCCTGTGGGTGAAAAATTCACTCGAAATCGCTCTATCTGTCACAGTTTTCGAGATATTCACACTTTTTCATTTTCCGCAAAAATCTAAGATGGTCACCAAAAATCGAAATTTTACCCCTTTGCATAGGACACTCTTCTACGACTCTGTGGGTAAAAAAGTCGCTCGAAATTGTTCTATCTCTTCCGGTTTTGGAGATATTCACACTTTTTCATTTTTCGTAAAAAACCAAGATGGCCGCCAAAAGTGGCGAAACTTGAAATTTTACCTCTTTCCAGAGGATACTCTTGTACTACCCTGTGGGTCAAAAATTCGCTCGAAATTGCTCTATCTCTTACAGTTTGCGAGATATTTGTGATTTTTCACATTTTCACTAAAAGTAGCAATAAAGTAACCATTACTCACTTGTACATTGAGCAACAGTTGTGAAACTTAAATATGTTGCAGTTCACAAAAAAGTACATGAACAACATATTTGACAGAAATTGTGTATCTGCAATACTTTTGAAGATATAAGCCATTTACTCATTATGGTTATCATTAAAAATTGAAAACGTAGCTATTACTCACTTAGCTATGGAGATACACTTCCAAACTACTGACCATGTTGTAGCTGTGGAGAAAGTAGCTGAACAACATATTGGAACAAAATACTGTAAATGCAATAGTTTCAGAGTTATAAGCCATATAATTATATTAACTAAAATAGCTATTACTCACTCAAAAGTAGGCCAAAGATCACCAAACCTAAAAATTATTGAAGAGCGTAAAAATTCATTAGGACTTGTCATTTACCAAAAATGTGTAACTGTAGTAATTTCAGAGAAAACTGCATGACCCACGCACGCACGCACGGACGCACACACACTCTATAAAACAGATTAGTCACACAATAAATAACATTGTAAGTTTTTGCTAGTGGTTAGCAAGTTTGGCATCTAATCATAGGCTGTCACCTCTGTGGGTTCGAGTCCCACAAGTGGCAATTCTGAGGACCTGTCCCAATATGACCCTGGCTGTTGAACGGGACGTAAAACCCCAACTTTGACCTTTGTAAGTTTTTGTTACAACATACATGCTTGACTGTATATTAACTATTAGTCAACAAACATGATATTTTAAACATGCCTTAATACGTGGAATAATCATATCTCATTTTGTAAGTTACATTACAGTAAAATCAAGGGGTTGGAGCTAATTTGAAAGACTTTGAATCAAACTCCTGTATCATCAGATCTAATCTTGATGGTTATTTGGTAGTATAGCCGTTCCCAGCCTTGTTGGATAATACACGGTGGATGATGAGGAATCTTACAGCACGCTACTGCCATGGCTTTTATCCTGGACAGATTGCTCTGGCAAGCCGGCAAGTCGGTTTCCTTGTAGAATTGTCCCTGGAGGTTCCTCATATCCAACTTTGACATCCGTAGAGCTGTTACCAATACTTTCATCCACCAGAGACTGGGAATTTTCTGACCCATGGTCAGGAGCAGGCTCCAAGCTATGATATAACATTCTGGAGGGGATATCCCTGTTTTCTGGAAAGATGAAATCCTCACTTCTCAAAGTACTGAACTTCAGTGAAGTGCTCTTTGGCCCAAAGTCATTGTGGTTGGAGTTCCCTAGAACACCAATTAAATCAGGTTCAGAAGAATAACAAAAATTCAGGATACAGTTTTTTCGCAGATTGCAACATGTCAAGACTAACAGACAAACTTTGCCATCTCTTTGGGAAATGGTGTAGCACTTTCATTAATATAACAAATAAGACATAACTCCAAAGATATTTCTCAAATCCAGACTGTTTTTAACTCAGGAGCACTGTTCTATTGCATTTATTTAGTAAATCCCCATTAGCTACAGAGGTTGCTACACAGCCCCTCCTAATTTAACTATCTAGAAGAACTAGAAAAGTAATGAAAAGTAACTAAAAAAATCAATGAAAACTAGTTTTCACTAGATAAGTTAAGCAGACAGTGTGGAAGGTTATGCATTGACATGAAAGAAAAAAGTAAGTTTTTTTTGTTTTCTATGGTCATAAACTGTGATAAATTATTAATTAATAAATTTAATTATTTATTTAACAAATGCTATAGTTTGTAAAAAAAGTATTTTTTAAACAGATATAACACAAAAACAGCAACTCTGCTATTTTAGAAACCAGTTTGACCCATAACAGAGGGTCAGGGGGTAAACCTGACTGGCTATATAGACTCTCCATAAGTGGAATCCTGTCAAAGCTGTAAAAGCAATAATAAAGGAGATATGAGGCAAAAAGAAACAAGCAATCTGTGCCGGTGAAGGGGCTGTACATCAGCTGACTGTGGTTTTTTTTATTTTCAGAGTAGAGGTGAAAAGAGAGAAGGACACAAACATCGTGTCATGCAAACAGTATTCAGGTGTAAAAAGTAGGTGGAAAACACAAACTTTCCATGTGAAACTTAATGCTATGATCTCAGATGGCCGCAAGGTAATGGGTAATGTTCAAGAAAAATGGACGAATAAGGATTGGCCGTTACCTTAATACTGTAGGTAAACCCCATATTGAAATACTGAACGACACTCATCTTTTCGAGTTGAAATTTACCCAACCCCCTCAGCTGCAACACAGCGGGGAGGCAAGGTGGGACTCTCCTCAATTCCACATGGTAAGCTTGTAGCTTATAAAAGCTACATTTAAGTGGCTAAAATTTTCAATTTTATTGTGCTACAATAGCTTACCATTTGGAACTGAATACTGAAGCCTACCGCTAGACGGAGGGGCTGCAGCTGTCACTGGAAGTATTCTGTCAATTTTTCTTGGATTTTGAAGTAATAGTTTTTCCAAATTACCAGTCTGAGTCTCACTTACAGTGCCCTTGTTTCGGAAACTGGGCCTGTAAGAAGCCAAAAACTATAATTTTATCAATGAACAGTACATATATTGTTTGGATGTCTGGATTTTGACGATGAAAGTGCAGCCATGCTCACTTAGTATTGCCCCCAAGGGTTTCACTACAACATTACAAGCCCTGGGCTTGAAACCTCTATTATTTGCCACTAAGATAAAAAAAAAGAAAACAGAGATTATGGGTTACCTAGTTAAATACATAATATTTACACATAACATTATTTAACATAAGAAAAAGATAAAAGACCTTTCCCAAACATCCTGAGAGGGTATGCTTATACTTAGACCCTGGGTTTAGACTCCTGAAAACTTGGCTGCAGCGGAGGTGCCCCCTGATCCCCTCTTTTCTTTCCGAGGATAAGTAGTCTGAGGGGAAGGATCTAGGACTTGTTGTGCCGCTGCTGCTGGACCCAGATACATATTGTTGTTATTGTCTGGCCAAGTAAGGTCTTTTATGTAAAAGTTTGTAAATGTATTGTGAGCTTTCCAGTGACAAGTTTGCATGATTTGGTCCACCGATGCCCCACCATGAAAGGCCTTAGAGGCCGCGAAGGCTCTGATATCAGGAGCTTTAGGTCTACTTATTTGTAACAAAGTAGGATAGTTTGTTTTAACCAAGAAGAGAGAGTAACAGGTCTGATATCTGAGGCATGACTGTTTTTGAAAGAGATAAAGAGTAGGGATCGAGAACCCCTCAGGTCCTTGGTTTGATCCAGGTAATACCTCAGGGCTTGTACTGGACACAGGGACTGTCTTTCTTGAACTGACTATCCACGATGGTTGTCAAAGCAGGGATAGTCACTGGAGACACACTTTGAGAACCTTCTCTTGCTAGTTGGTTTTTTGCTATGAAATCTGAAGAGGGGAACAAGGCAACCATTTATCATTGGCCTAAATTAGATACTTTGTTTGCAACCCAGGCGTGGATTTTGCTGTGGGGCTTGCCGGAGGCCAAAGCTAGCAAGAAAGCAGTTTTGAGAGTGAGATGTTTGAGGTCTGTGTCTTTCACAGGCTCGAAGGGTACTTTTGTGAGCTCATTAAGTACCACAGAAAGGTTCCGCTTAGGGAGGTTTCTTGAACTTTTGGGACAATCCCTGTGAAAGCTGGACAGTAACCTGTTAAGGTCCGAGTTTTGAGAGATGTGGAGCCCCACTGGGGCCAAAGTGTCAACATTGGCCATGCTGTAACCATCGATGGTGGAAGGGTCCTGATGGAATATCCAACCTAAGGACTGTGTCAGGTATTTCCTTGAGTTTGGGTGGATGGGAATATGAAGGTAGGTATCGGACAGGTCTATCGATGCCACCCATTCCCCTGAAATTAGAGAGGCCCTGATGAACTCTGCAGTTTCTATTTTGAACTTTTCTACAAGCAAAAAAGGGTTGAGCCCACCTAGGCCTATCACTGGCCTCCACCCTTGGTGAACCTGGGACTACAAAAGGTGAAAAACCCGAGAGATCAAACATTTTCTACCCTTTCTACAACGTTCTTGACAGAAGAGACTGGATACAAGTAACCAGAGCTAAATCTTTGAAGGGCCATGTATCCTGACTGAATCAGAGGAGCTCTGGCTAATTTTGGTTTGTGATGAATGGTAGAATGTAACCATTGGTAATAATGTTTAACATGTGGTTTGAGCATTTTTCTTTTTGCTAGTCTCTCCTGAAGGAACAGAGGTGACCTCCTGCTGGTGGACTGTGTGAGACTTTTAAGAAGTCATTGGGGCAGGGGTGTTTCAACGCCCTCACCCCCTAGGGTGAGGTCGAGCGTCTGTTATTTGATTTCACTCTACCTGAGGAAAACGATTGATTACTGCTTGGAGTGGAACGCCCCTATAGGGGAGTTTCCTGTAGGAGCCTCTTTTGTTGCGGTGGGGCCCCAAAAGGGTTGATTTTGATAGGGTCTGAAACCCTTTATGTTTTTCTGGGTGCCTTTTTAAGGAGGAGTTCTTCTCCCTCCTTAACTAACTTAGAACAAAAAAGTGGGCCAAAAAGAGGGTCCTAAGTTCCTGACACCTAATTTGTTCTAGATGAGGCTGCAGATGAGTGATCTCAGCCTCGCATGTAATCAACATTGAGTTACCCATGGTATATAACTCTGGAGCATATAAAGGCCTTACTTTGACAGGCAAAAGCTCTTGGTGCATGATAATCCTCTTATTCAGGATGTCTACTTATTCACAGGTCTTTTCATACCCATGCCTGGCTGCTTCTTCTGGATTGGCACCCTTTTTGATTTGACATTTAATTCTTTTGACCGTAGCTCTGACACTGTCCTGACACTTTTGCATAACACGGTTGCACTCAGATGCAGCCCTAGTGAAACAGCTGAGAAATTAAATGTACAGAGATTCTGCCTTGCCTGATGCTCAAAATCCTTTATTACTGTCAAAGGGGCCTTGGCCATAGGAGCCCCAGAGAGTCTGGGGGATATAAGGATCTTGGCAAAGTCTGTATTTAAATCCTGTATTTTGTCCTCAAAACAAGGCTGGCCTAATTGTAGTACTTCACAGTCAAACTAAGGGTTTGATGTATTTACCCTCTGGTAAATTTGTATACTGAAATTCCTGTTTGAAATTCTCAAAAGGCCTATTTAAGAACAGGACTAAGAGGTAGCATAGCTGAAGGGCCCCTTGGCCTTAGCTTGTTGGCCTGCTACTTCATTCCAAGCCCAGACAGTAGAGGAGGACCTAGGCATGCTGTCCCTGGGGTCAGAGAGATTGAGTATTTGCCTGAATGTCTCTATGTCCTCCATACATTGAGAGGGTAAGTCAGACAAGTCTACTTCCCTAAAATGGACAGGGTCTGGGTTTGATTGGCCTTGTTGAGAAGAATCCGCTTTGGGCTTAGAGGACTTTGGGGCTTGTAAAGACTGATCTGAATCTTCTGATAAGGAAGATGGGCTAAAGTACTGTGCCCAAGACTTGTGTTTTCTCTTATTAGTATGTTTCTTAGGTTTTGCAACCTGAGCCGAGTGGGCCGAGTGACTCGAGGACTAGGCTACATACCTTTGATTAAAATCTGGAGGTAGTTGCGCCGAATAGGCCGAGTCACTCGAGGTGGTAGTAATATTCGGGTGAATTTGCAATCCACCCCCCACTTCGAAACTCGCATGGACTTGAACCTGGTCTAGGGTTAAAAAGTCTGTAGGTACAGAAATTATTTAAAAGGAACCCTATTTGTTGTGAATCAATAAAGAAGGCTAGCTATAATGTATGTGAACTGTAAAGCTTGTCAATGCCTTGTGAGACTGCATCAAATAACATAATGTATTCATCTTTTCACAAAGACTTGTACATTAAACATTCTATTTTGATTGTAGATCAAAGATATGTTCAAAATATGTTATAAAAATGCACAAAAAAACGACTTTTACTATTCACCCAGAGTTGGTGACCCTAGAATGGCAAGCACCTGTTGTGCAGACAAAGACGTTGAGAACAAAGACACTGTTTGTGCTTTAATTTCATATTTTAACCCTATAAATGGTCACATAAAATAGCAGATGGGGATTAAATTATTTATTTTGTTTTAATTCAACAGGTAAAGGACCTGTATATAAGTTACATAGCCTTACGTCTTGAAACAAGAGTCCTGCCAAATAGACATTCGAGAGGGGTGTACTCGAAGATTTTCCCAAGTGAGGACTCGTTTTTGTAATTTATTTGATAATTAAGCGGCCCGTCAGGGGCGCTTATTTGTTTTCACCGAAGTTCAACTGATCACCGCCGCCGCCGCAGGATTATGGTCTCCCTTGAATAACTTCTTAGCCTTTCAAATTTTTCTTTCCTTCGTATCTATCTTTAAAAAACATAGGGGCGGGAAAAATTTTTGGGATACTTTGCGCAAACCTTAACCTTTACTTAAGGTAACCTTAAGCATAAGTCCAAAACACCCCGTCATCGCGTTTCGGAAAAAAACACACACACCTCTGCTATAAAATTTATCAGGTACATTCTAGACCAAATTTCCAAGGTCGGAAAGGATTTTCTTATCAATCGGACCATAGATGCCTGAATTGGAGGGGTTTTATTTTCGTAAATTTTTTAAAAATGGGTACTTGGTCTGTATCTCCAAAACAGTTAGGATTTCGCCGTTTTGTTTGATAACTTATTCAGCTACTTTTTGATAATCTTTCACATGCCGAAGTTTTAGCCCTGTATCTGCAATCTTAAGGTTACCTTAATGTCCAAAAAGGGGGTTTTAGCCCTCCAGTTCACTTAGTTTTTCACTTTTTTCAACCAAACTTGGCACATGTATTAAGATTTATCAAAGGAATATCCTGACTTTATGGGTGACCTTAAACTCAAAATGTTAATGGACATATGGCCTGCTTAAAGTCATCAAATTGGAATAAAATCCTGTGGCTCCTTCCTTTTTCCATGTTTTTATATTGAAATTATTACTGGTATTAAAGTAGATAAAAATAATACTTATGGTCACCTTAAACTCTCAGTAAGAATGGAGTTGTAGCCACCTTAAAGTGAAATAAGGGGGTTTTCAGCCTCCAAGTATCTTATTGTTCGACTGACCTCAGTTAAGCTTTGCACACCTATAAAGGATGGCAAACCAAAGGGTTATCCTGACTTTAAGGTGACCTTAATCTGTTAATATAATTTTGGCCTCCCTAAAGTCATAACATTTGAATAAAGCCGTCTGGCTCTTTTCTTTTTCCATATCTAACATATATTCTAATCTAATCTTGAATGGGAGGTGTTTTATTTTCGTAAATTTTTTAAAAATGGGTACTTGGTCTGTATCTCCAAAACGGTTAGGATTTCGCTGTTTTGTTTGAATAACTTATTCAGCTACTTTTTGATAATCTTTCACATGCCGAAATTTTAGCCCTGTATCTGCGATCTTAAGGTTACCTTAATGTCCAAAAAGGGGGTTTTAGCCCTCCAGTTCACTTAGTTTTTCACTTTTTTTCAACCAAACTTGGCACATGTATTAAGATTTGCCAATATCAATATCAATATATTGATATTGAAGGGACATTCTCATATTATGGTCACCTTAAAGTCACAATATGAATGCGCTTATGGTCACCTTACAGTGAAAAAGGAAGTTTCAGCCTCCAGCTATCTTATTGTTCAACTGACCTGAGCTAAACTTTTTGCACTTATAAAGGATGACAAAAGGGACATTCTCATTTTATGGTCAAATTAAAGTCCCAATAAGGATGAAGTTATGGTCACCTTGCAGTGAAATTATGGAGTTATTAATCTCCAGCTATGGTATTATTCAGCAGAGCTCAGTTAAATTTTGTACACTTTTAAAGATGACATTAGGGACATTCTTATTTTCTTTCCACCTTGGAGTTCCAATACAAGTACAGTCATGGCCATCTTGACGTGAAAATGAGGATTTTCAGCCCCTGATTTACTGTTCAGTAACATCAGTTTAACTTGACATTGATTATACTAAAGTAAGATTTTCTACAACATTTCACTTAAAATTCCTGTACTTAAGAGGCTTTGGTCATCTTAACATGATAAATATATACTTCTTGCTCCCTCCTCATTTATTTTAACACTTTTTAAAACCACACCTGGCATATGTATACTTTAAAATATTTATGCTGTCTGGCAAACCTAATCTCTTATTGTTTATGAAGTTATATATATATGACATCTTCAAAGAAAAAAATGAGCTATTTATGATGCACTGATGTGGTTATTAACATATTGCAACTGATCAGTGTTCACATAATATAAATTCCCAATTTTAGGCAGATTAAAAAAAAACACATTCTTCTGATTCCATTCTTTTGGAATTGTGGGGATGTAACTTTTCCTTCTTGGAAAAAAAGCTTCAATTGATTCAACTTTTGTTTTGTAGAAGGAGTTGATGATCTAGCTACTTGTTCACATAGACTATGTACATTGGTCAAATGTATACACCTGACTTCTTTCACAATATAAGATGCCTGAAAAAAAACTCTTTCTCATAAACAGTTTTTCTTGTACAGCATTTTATGTATCTCCAGCTGAGTGGAAATGAATGACTTGTCCTTTTCTTTTTCCTTCCCAAATCTGTATTTACTTTTCTGGGATATCTATCAAAAGCCACATTCATTAGTCTTTCTATGTAGAAAGAACCCCCCCCCCCCCCCACAAGTCCCCTTTAGTGCACATAAAAAGCAAGTGGAAAAAAGAATGGCCTCAGTGGGGAGTTGATGGAGGGAGATGATAGAGATATATATATGTGTGTGTGTGTGAAGCAAAAGTGGATTTTACTTTCTTCCATTTCACTTAGACTTCTACATTTAATTAATTTTAGCTCAAGTGGGAAATGAATTTTTGAAACTTTAATGCATTCAAATTCCTGAAGTCATGCACTAAATCACTTATAACTTGAAAAGTATTGCGTTCACAGGACTTTGTTAAAATATGTTATTAGGCTACTTTTTCCACAGCTACAACAAGTCCAGTAACTTGTTTGGTCTTAATTTTGTGCATTATTGAAGTGTGGGATGGATCATGATCTACTCTTATTCCTAAGCCTACATTTTTAATTTCAGTTGCTAAATCATTCATAAATATTGCAATATATAAACTCATACTTTTTTTCCCAATATATCCAGTAACATTTTTCTTGTGCTATAGCTTGACTTGTTTGTAACTTGATTTTGCTTGTAAGCAATAACTCTGAAGCAAAATCATTAACTTTTGAACAAAAAGTCTTACGCACTTTGGTTCACTGGATTTTATTAGTGGTTTTTTTAAGCTTTTAGTTGAAGCACAATCAGTAATTTTAAACAATAGTTCTTAAGCATCTTAGTCCACTGCATTCAATTAGTGTTTTATACTTAAGTCTGATACTAATGACATTTTGAACAGAAATGTCTGGTCAATGTACCCTTTCACTCGAGACCTCTTCTCCAAGAACATTACCAAAGAATGTAGGACATACAGAATCCGGGAAAAAAATGCCTCCTGGACCAAAGTATGCGTCACAGAAAAAATACCTCCTGGAAAAAATGCCTCCTAGAAAGAATGCCTCCTGGATATTTTGTGACTAGCAAAAAATGCCTCCTGAGAAAAAAAAATTGTTTCAACTTGTAAACATGTTACATATTTTCTAGGAGGCATTTTTTCCAGGAGGCATTTTTCCCACGCATCGGACATACATTCTTTTGAGAAGTAAATTTCACACCTACAATTTCTCTTCTGCCAAGTTGTGGTCGTTCTTTCATTTGTTTAATATGGTAACATACACAATCCACTAAACTTTACATTTTCTATTCCTTGTGATGCATATCTTGAAATCTTTTTCGGCTTACTTTGCACTTTTTCGTCAGGGCCGCTTCATTTTTGTCAGCAAAAACATTTTTCTAGTTTAACCCTTTAAATAGTCAAATAATGTAGCAGATAGGGGGCAAACAAATGTTTAACAAAGAAAACAACAAAAATTCAGAAATGGGCATTAAGGGTAATTTGTAACTGTTACAGCAAATACAGGGAACACACTCCCTGGCGAAATGATGTTCGGCACATTATGAACTGTCCTGAACTGATCATGAAAGTTCAGGACATTGTGGCAGAAGTTCGGCATTAGTTCAGTAGTAGGGTGCATGAACTGTCGTTCAGCAGTTTTCGGCAATGCAGTTCACCAAAAATTTGGTGAACATTTACTGAACTGTATGGAACAGCTATATTTTTAAACACCTTTTGGAATCCTTTTTTTCAAACAGTAACAATTAATACTACAAATCCATAAATTTTGACTTTTTATACTTAAGCTTTAATTAACTAAGACAAGATACAAGCATGGTTGAAGTTCAGTAACTAAACTGAACTTACAGGAACATTGAACTCAAGTTTTTAGAAAAAGGAAAATCTAAAACAGAAAAACTCAAATAAGTAAACACTGTTTGTTCTAAAGTTTGTGTTTGTGTGAGATTACCAAAAACAAATTAAAATACAGCCTTTTAAGCTTCCTTTTAATGATATTAGAATCATTTCTATAGAAAAGTTGAGATTATATAATAAATTTTGAAAAGATAGCTTTGTTTGCCCTGGTGAAATAATGAGCGAAGTGAAATTTCACAGTATCATACATACATTTACATAAATATTTAGCAAGTACAATGTGAAACAGAAAACGTCACAATCTAACACTGTATGAAACTAATAAAAACCTTGTGCATTTTCCAATGAACAATATTAAAATACATTATTTTATTAATTGTCCCTTTAATATTGTATCATTAAAAAAGCTTCATGTAAATATGTTCAGACTACATATATATTTGAACGTCTGATGGGATATGCACACTCCTGACTCTGTATGTAAATGTTTTATCCTTGGTCCTGTGGTCATTAACTAAGCTTGGAGTATCAGCAAGGATACTAGCCTACCATTAACTCTTTTTGATTTTTTGTAATTTGGAAAACAGAAATATTTGGACCTGAGAAATGAGGAAAGTATGAATATATAATAACTTATAGCTGTTTTAACACTACAAGTTATTCAGATTTCATACACTGAGACTAGCCTTTGATTTACAGACACATTTTTTTACATTGAAAAAATTATAATAACACAAGAAATTGGTATAAATCCACTAGAAAATAAACTATTAATTTACTTTCGGTGTTATTAAATAATGTATTTACCAAGTTTAACATGTAAACAAAATACTTATATATTTGTCTAAAATGTTTGGTATTAAAAGTGAAATGGATCATATAATTATTCCAATAAAACTAACCCAGAACTTGTGACAGGCTATATGTTTTTGCAGTGGTATCTGAGCATGGTATGCTTTGTGTGCTGTTGAAATAACTGACCCTGATTTAGTCTTCTGTTCTATGTTTTACTTGAAAACTTAAAGTAGGTTATTTACCTTTTCTGATTTGGTTTTGGTGAAATTAATAATTCATTTGTTTGTTAATATGTTTTTTTTCATTATTCCATGTTTTGCCCACAACATTATAAATATTCTGAATTTGTAAAGTGTAAAATATAATATACTAAAAACTTAAGGTAGCAGCAAGGATTCAGGATATCCAGAGAACTTGGTCACATGGGTCACATGACTAAAACAACATGGTTTGAATCTTTGTTGGAGGGAAGGTTTTCAGCAAAAAAAAGGGTTTGAATTAACAAGATTTGTTGTAAAATGTACTGGATAGTTGAATGGATATTAGAGAGTCTATTTGTCAAAATATCTAGGCCAAAACTGTCAGGCCATGAAAGGAAATACAGGATTACAAAAACTGGTAAAATATGCAGGCAAAGTTTAAAGGAAAACCCAATCAAGCCAGGATAATACAGATTTCAGGTACATGTTTAGGTTTCCTTTTGTTCTTGTCTTAAACAATTTTTAAAACATCACAGTGAGTGAAAGGTGAGGGTGATGTTACTGACTAATTCGAAAATTTACAGTAAATTACTCTGCTAGAAACTAGGTAATATCACAGAATATTAAATGGGAACAGTTCTGGATTTTTCAGGAACTTTGACACAAGCTGTGATTTGTTGGCACAATACGTTTTCCAATAATAAAATTTAGCAGTTCCCAAAAGTTAAAGATAGTCTCAGAACTGATTCCAAGCTTGAACAGTTCTGAATGGTTCGGGAACTTCAATGCAATAATTAATTTCAACTGAATTCAGCAGTTCACAAAAGTTAAAGATATTCCTGCAACTATCACAAAATTGTAAAGCTTGAACAATTCTGGATTGTTCGGGAACTTGATAAATGCCGAACTTTTGATGCCATGATAAAGTGGCCATTTCATGTTCACGCCATTTCCAGAACTATCCTGAACTTTATCCTGAACTTTTGCCGCCAGTTTGTGATCTTGGTTCCGGAACTAGGTCATGCCAGATACAGAACTTTCAGGAACTGTTCAGCATCATTTCGCAGGGGTAAAAAAATAAATACTCCTTTGTTTGCAGAATGTAAATGTATGATGGCGGAAAAAGCCAAAATGGGTGGACATAATTACTGTAAATGCAATAGTTTTCAAGTTACAACTGATTTACTCAACAGTGAGAACCTCAAAGTAGCTATTGCTCAGCTATGCAAGGACCTACTGGTCTGCAATTTTACTATGTTATAGCTGACCCCAAATTAGGTGAATAACATAATTATGTAAAGAAAATTCTCTGAATGTAATAGTTTTCAAATTACAACTCATTTACTCATTAGTGAGAACCTCAAATAAGCTATTACTCAGATATGCCATGAGGTACAAGTCTACTATTTCACTATGCTATAGCTGTCCCAAAAGTAGGTGAATAATATATTTCAACAAAATTCTCTAAATGCAATAGTTTTCATGTTACAACTGATTCACTAAACAGTAAGAACTCAAAAAACAGCTATTGCTCAACTATGCAATAAGCTACAGGTCTGCAGTTTCACTGTTATAGCAGGCCCAAAAGTGGATGAATAACATATTTAAAGAAAATAGCCAGTTTCTGCATGCAATTTTCTCAGCAGGCAAGAACCCCAGCCTGTAGGTACAGGAAAATGGCCAGTGACATTGAGATTTGGGAAAATCTTTGGAACGATTGTTGTAAGAAGTATAGAGAACCCAAAAGATGTTATACAAAAGATTCACAGGCCATGATTTCTTACAAGTAGTTTTCATATTTTGAAGTGGGTTCCCCCGTGCTTGTTTATGTAACCTAATGACTGGTGTGTTGTCAGATGCTACCAGCACAGTCTGATTCTGACACCGGTCCTTGAACCCTTTTAGGGCCAGGAAGACCATTTTCAGTTCTAGAACATTTATGTAGAGGCCTTTCTTCCTGTCCGATGACAGACCTTTTAACGAATCTTGTCCTGAGTGAATTGATAACTGAGACAAAGGTAAACTGATGAAGTTGAGACCTGTGGCTGAACCGAAGGAACTTCCTTGAGGTTGGATGAGATGGGATATGGAGATAGGCGTCAGATAGGTCTATTGAGAAAAACCAATCCCGTGAGACCAGAGAGGCCCATATGGACTCTGGGGTTTCCATTTTGAATTTCTCTACTATGAGAATAGCGTTGAGCCTGATGAGGTCTCCATGCTGAGGTGACCGGTCTCCATTTTTGATTGGGCTTGAGGACTAGAAACAGGTGACTGTAAAATCCAAGAGACATTGTGTTTTCTACCCTTTCTATTGCATTCTTGTCCAGGACAGACTGGATACAAGAGGCCAGAGCTAGGCCTTTTGGATGGGCCTTGTATCGTGAGAGAATCAGGGGAAATCTGGCTAACTTTGACTTTGTCCAGAATGGTAGAATATAGCTCTTGGTAATAATGTTTAACACGTTGTTTGTCACTTTTCTCTTAGCCAGTCATTCCTGAATGAACAGAGGTGACCTCGGACTGGTGGACTGGTTCAGGTTAAGTAGTCATTGGGGAGAGGGGTTACTATGCCCTCTTCCCCTGCGGTGGGGTTGAAAACAACCCTTGTTAACCTCTGTTGTTGTTCAAATTCCCCTTTGAGGAAATGACTGGCTGCTGCTTCTGGATTGTAGGAGCCTCCTTTTCTTGTTGTTGAGGGGACCACAAAAGGGCTGGTTTTAATAGGATTTGAAGCTCTGAGTGTTTTTGGGAGAGCCTTTTTTGAGGAACTCCTCACCGCCCTTCACTAGTTGGGAATTGAACAAAGGAGTAGAAAGGAGCTGTTGCCTTTTGGTATCTCCCAAATTGGGCTGCAAGTGGGGCACTTCTCTTCTCATAAGGACGGAGTTGCCCATGGTGTAAAGCTCCATCTGAAGCATGTAGGATAAGGCCTTGCTTTGGCAGGCTAGGGCTCTCTGCTGGATATTGATCCTTCTATCTAGAATATCTAGATAGTCACAGGTCCTTTCATAACCATTTTTGGCTATCTTTTTGGGGTTGGCAGCTGTTTTAATCTGAATCTGAACTTGTTTGGATATAGCCTTAAAGTTATCCCTGCAACTTTCCATGATCAGGTTACATTCACAGACGATCTGATTGAATGCAGCTGAGAAGTTGAGGGTGCAGAGGTTTTGCCTAGCCTGGTGCTCAAATTCTTTGATTGCCTGCATAGGGACCTTACCCATTGGTCTTGAATGAGCTCCTGCATTTTTTCCTCCAAACATAAGTTTCCCAACTTGTACCACTTTGCAGTGGAAGGAGGATGAACTTCCCTTCTGGGAGGTTATCAACTTTAAATTCCCGCTCAAATTTGTCTAGGGTCTCTTTTAACGTATGACTGACTGGGAGCATGGCTGAAGGGCCTTTAGGCCTAAGTTCCCGTTGTTGAGCCACCTTATTTAAACCCCATATTGAGGTGGAAGAAACTAGCATACTGTCCCTGGGGTCAGGGATATTGAATACCTGCCTCAAAAGTTTAATATCCTCAGTGTACCAAGAGGGCAAGTCTGACATATCTACCTCCTTGGGTATAATGGGATCTAGCGTAAGTAGGGATTTGGGTTCAGAGTCCTTCTGTTTGAGGGCCACAAAAGTCATGGGTTTGTGGGTCTCCTGAGACTCACCCTTATTCTTGTCAGTCTGACTCCTCTGAAGAGGAAGAAATATATTAACAGACTTGTGTCTTCTTTTGTCTTTATGTTTTTAGGTTCTGTCCCTTTTGTGATAGCTGTGATCTCATTCAGGATCTGAGACACCCCCCTGAGGGGAGTCAAAGACTTACCCTGCTCGCTTTCGAAGACAAGGTGGAACAGGAGACCCTGCACAGTTAGCTACCACAGTGTCCTTCAGATCAGAAGGCCTCAAACTTTTGAATCTGAGACTTGACTGGTACCTGGTTAAGGGTCAGGACCTACTTGATCCACAGAGTGCGAGGAGGTTTAGAAATGCTAGCACTAGCCCTCGGTTTGTTAATCTAGTATATATCTCTGGTGATCAGATAATTTATTGAAGGCTTCAAGGATAGAAGCTTGGAAAATCCCCATTTCTTGTTTCAATTGAAATGACATTTGAGATCCGAGGGATTTCTCTATTTATGTTGAAGAGCAGTAACAGGTGTGGAGGGATTCTTTTTTGTTTTTTCAGGAGAATGGGGAAACAAAGCCACCATACCAGATCCTGGGGTACCAGTATTATCAGTATTAAAGGAATGAGGTGGGTGAAGTGTAAAACTGAACAGCGGACTCTTCTAACTCTTCTCTTGACCTGAGAAGATCTCGCCTTCTACACCCAAAATTTCAGATTCATTCCGAGATGTGTCAGATTTGCAAGACTTTTCTGTGTAATGTTTGCGGTTGGCAATCTTTGTTAACTGCTCTTCAGCAAAGGAAGTGCATAGAAGACACATTCTATTGCCAGTTACACAAGCCAGTCACATTTGCCAGCCTCCCTACATGTAGGGGGGTAATTATGGAGATCAAACTCATTGCAAAAGTGACAACATTTCAAAGAATGTGGTTTGTCAGTTCATTGCAAAAGTGACGACATTTCAAAGAATGTGGTTTGTCAGCTCTTTGTCTTTGTGAGGACAAAATATAAGATACTTAGCCTTCCACAGAAAAAGGTACAGCAATACATTTTATACAATAAAAAGAAAATAGCATCAGAGATGCCAATACAGCACATCCTAGTTTTTAATACCATGAGATATAGAAGTACTGTATCAGTACAAAGTTCAGGATACTTTCAGAGCACTGTCACTTATATAAAGGTCCAAACAATGTTTAAATAGAGAAAGTAATGTCCAATTTTGAAAAAATTTTGAAATAACACTTTAAATAACTAGGTCTTAAATATTCTTTGCAATGTTTTTCTGCACAAAAGAAAACAACCAGCACAATACTGTTTTACCTTTTTGTATCAGTAGCCTATTGCAATGTTAGCTTTTCAATTGGCCAGATTGCTTACCCAGCTGATCATTTGACCTTCTGCCAATACCTCTCTCAGCCATGTGCTGCTCTGTAATTCGTTGAAACTCTTGCAATATGGTTAAAGATTCTTCTCCTGGAGCTGCTGCGCTGACCTCACTCCAGCAACCTCTGTCATTCAGATCACTAAGGAGGGCTGGAGAATTTACATGGCTTTTTCCCCCATTAATAATCTGTACACTGGGTGCTTGTGCCAAAGGTTCATGTACTGTAATTTTATAATATTGTACCCATTCCTCAAAACCTGGAAAAATAGTTTGCAACACCATGAGATATAGAAGTAGTGAAACAGTACACAGATTGGGATAATTTCAGTGTTCAAATAATATTTAAGTAGAGAAAATAACATCTAAGAGAAAGAAATTGCATGTAAAGATTAAGTATTACAACAAGACAATTAAGTGAACTGAAAAGTATGAAGCCTTAAGACTTCTCCCATTATGATTTTCATTTGTATGATCGAATTATGGTTCGGATGTTTTGAATATTACCCATACATAAAGATGTAGCAATACATGCCTTTATGTGGAATTTGGGAAAAACCTGTGGCTCACTTGATGCAATACCATCTGTTACAATGGGAAGTTGCAAAAGTAAAATCATGGTTAATGAATTCTAATATGACTTTAACAGTGCTTAATCTACACCAAAAGACACCCAAAGCTGCAACAACCAAGATTCAAGTAAAAAGATATAAGAGAGATGAATAGTATCAGATATCCTCGTAGAGACATAAAATAGCATCAGATATACAAGATCAAAGGTCACATTCCATGACATTGCACACATATAACCCTTATGGTTTCCAAAATATACCTCAGACAAGGCATTATAGGTCAAGGTCACTACGGTAAGGTCAAATCAAGGTCACATCATGATGTTTTACATCTCCACAATGTCCCTACTCAGTATCAACTTCCGCCCGCCCGACCGCCTACCCACCCATCCGGACACCATGGGTGAAAACAATACTCTGACAGCCCTTAAGGGCTGTGGGGTAAAAACTGGGTATCTGCCTATAATCACAAACAAATAGTACAGGACAAGTGATAAAACGCATTATGTCTGTTATAACTGTCGCGTCCAAAAGATTGCGCATCTTGGTACAACTCTGAAATAGCCTCAGGTACATTTGAATACCACTCCATAATTGGTGGAGATAATATCTATGCAATACTCAAAAAGCCTTAAGGGCTGTTGGGGTATTGTTTTCACCCATGGTGTCCTGATGGGCGGGCGGTGGGAAAAAGTTTGTCCAGGCTGTATCTCAGAAACCGTAAGGTGTAGGAAGTTGATACTTGGTAGGGACATTTGTTAGGAGGTGTAGATGTGCAACGTCATGATCTGACCTTGATTTGACCTTTGACTTTGTCGTAGTGATCTTGAGTTTGAAAATTTTGTCGGGGCTATATCTCAGAAACCTTTATGTGTAAGAAGTTGATACTTGATAGGGACACTGGTTAGGGGGGTAGGTGTGCAATGTCATGGTCTGACCTTGATTTGACCTTTGATCTTACCGTAGTGACCTTAACCTATAAATTCTTGTCCGGGCTATATCTCGGAAACTGTAAGGTGTAGGAAGTTGATACTTGGTAGAGACATTGGTTAGGATGTGTAGGTGTGCAACGTCATGGTCTGACCTTGATTTGACCTTTGACTTGGTCATAGTGACATTGACCTATAAAATCTTGTCCGGGTTATATCTCGGAAACTGTAAGGTGTAGAAAGTTAATACTTGGTAGGGACATTGGTTAGGGGGTGTAGGTATGCATTATCATGGTCTGACCTTGATTTGACCTTTGATGTTGCTGTAGTGACTATGACGTTGCACACCTACACCCCCTAACCAATATCAATACCAAGTATCAATTTCCTACACCTTACGGTTTCTGAGATATAGCCCGGACAAGATTTTATAGGTCAAGGTCACTACGGCAAGGTCAAAGGTCAAATCAAGGTCACACCATGACATTGCACAACTACACCCTCTAACCAATGTCCCTACCATTTATCAACTTCCTACACCTTACAGTTTCTGAGATATAGCCCGGACAAGATTTTACAGGTCAACGTCACTACGGCAAGGTCAAAGGTCAAATCAAGGTCAGACCATAACGTTGCACACCTACACCCCATAACCAATGTCCCTACCAAATATCAACTTTCTACACCTTACGGTTTCCGAGACATAGCCCGGACAAGATTTTATAGGTCAAGGTCACTACAGCAAGGTCAAATCAAGATCCGACCATGATGTTGCACACCTACACATACTAACCAATGTCCCTATAAAGTATCAACTTCCTACACCTTACAGCTTCTGAGATACAGACCGGACAAACTTTTTCCAGCTGCCCGCCCACCCACCCCGCCCGTCCATCCGGACTCCATGGGTGAAAACAATACCCCAACAGCCCTTAAGGGCTGTGGGGAAAAATGTATGGATGAACTCAAATTTTTACCATAGATGAAATTTTGCTTGTGACAAATGTGTTTACAAGCAAATTTCTAAAAGTGAATTGCTTATGGTATCTGGTTAATTTTGTACCCTGATAGGTTTCAGTTGTGGCAAAATACCACTAGCAGTGGCCACTGGAAATATTGACAATATTCAAACAATGAGTACATACTCAGACACTAGCCAAGTATCTATAGCAAACCATCTATAAACTGTATAGTGGATATATTGTATGCCTGTAAAGGTTTACCATGAACTGAAAAAAAATATATTAGAAAATCAAGTAGCTCAACAAATGCAATCCAATTAAAAGACTGTTTATTGCTTGCAATTCAGTACGTCAACACAAACTGGTTATTTTGTTTTGTGTAAAATTAATTTATTTTATTAGAAATACAAATACAAGGACTTTTTGCACCCAAAAACTCTGAGTCACTAACTTTTAAAATGTATTTGTAAAAGTAATATCACTACGACTTTTACTAACCATAGGTTTTTGAATAGGTATTCTGGAAATAACCACTAACCTATACATGCAAGTTGCAACTGTACAAACCGATTGGCCTGATGTGTACAAACTCGGCAAATACTTTCAAGAAAAATAATATTTATATTTACTCTAATTGCTGCCATAAATGCTCTCTATAATTATCATCCCAAATATTTTAAAGAAAACCACTGCTGCGGTGTGTATCTCCGGCAGAGTATTAAAGGGGAAGAAATACTGTTTCTGAGATATTCATATTTATCATTATCCACTAAAATCAAAGATGGTTACCAAATGTGGTGAAAAATGAAATTTTTCTCCTTAAATTTAAATATACTTCCCTGCGATGAAAAATTTGCTTGAAATCGCTCAATCTCTTACCTTTTTCTAGATACTTTCAATGTTTTATTTTCCGCTAAAATAAAAGATGGCCACCAAAAGTGGTGAAAATTGAAATTTTTCCCCTTTGCATTCGATACTCTTATATTACCCTGTGGGTCAAAAATTTGCTCGAAATTCCTTTATGTCTTACCGTTTCTGAGATAGTTACAATTTTTCATTTTCCGCTAAAATCCAAGATGGCCACCAAAAGTGGCGAAAATTGAAATTTTGCCCTTTGCATAGGATACTGTGATAGTACCCTGCGGGTCAAAAATTTGCTCGAAATCACTCTATCTCTTAGAGTTTTCGAGATATTCACACTTTTTCATTTTCCGCTAAAATCCAAGATGGTGGCCAAAAGTGGCGAAAATTGAAATTTTTCCCCTAGGCGCGAGATACTCCTGTACTACCCTGTGGGTCAAACATTCGCTTGAAATTGCCCTATCTCTTACGGTTTTTCGAGATATTCACATTCTGTCATTTTCCGCTAAGATCCAAGATGGCCGCCAAAAGTGGCAAAAATTGAAATTTTCCCCTTTGCATAGGCTACTCTTGTACTACCCTATGGGTCAAAAATTTGCTTGAAATCACTCTTAGAGTTTTCAAGATATTCACACTTTTTCAGTTGGCTACTTAAATTGGACCTACGGTTATAAATTATAGCCAAAATGACATAATTTAAGATCAACAAATCTTTATTTTATTTTCAATCTGGATAAAATGTAGGGAACTCTGAATAAAATACATTCTATTCTATTCTATTCTGTACTTTTATAGCGCTTAATCTCTGCAAGGCAGACTCTAAGGCGCAACACCAAAAATCAAGTTAGAGAAATCATCTGTCCATAGCCGTTGCCAAGTCCAGTACCACGGAGACGCCGGATAGAGTGTATGCTAAGGTGGGAATGCCTTGTGGAAGAGATATGATTTTAACGTTTTCCTGAAACAGGTGATAGTTGGGGCAGAACGTACCTCATAAGGCAAATGATTCCAGACTGTGGGGGCATCAAAAGCAAAGCTGTGGCCAAAGTGATTTTTGGATTTATGTACAGATGGACAGAATTGAGGAACCTCCAGGAACCTTTTATCTGGATGGTTGCATCTTGTACTATATCTTCCACAACGAGTGGACAGAAGAGGACCAAAGTAACTGGGATGACCACAGTGAAGAAACTTATAAACTAGAGTGGCAGTTTTGAAGATACAGCGAGATTCAACTGGGAGCCAATGGAGTCGTTTGAGAATAGTGTAGGGATTGAAATGCAATTTGAATATCGATATCAAACTCTATTTTGGCTTTGCATATCGATCGATATTGAAATATCGTTTCACACCGTAAAATCCGTTATTTTGCACCTACTCATTCTTTAGTTATCAAAAACTGTTTTGCTAACATATAAAATATACAAAACTGACCATGAATTTAATAAAAGCTGCCTATAAAAGCAACTAAATTTCATAAAAAATCTCACAATAAGTCTGTTAATGCATAAATATTGAAGATCAAACTACAGGAACCTTTAAAAACTACAAAACTATTCTGAAAATTCTTCCTGGTGGGTGCTGGAAACGATATTGAAATTCCCACTTTTAGTATCGATATTGAAATTCAGAAAGACATATCGATCGATATTGAAATATCGATATATGATCCCCTCACTATTTGAGAATAGGAGATGCCCGCGTGTATTTGTTACAGTTTGTGACAATCCTGGCAAGTGTATTTTGAATACACTGTAGTTTACGCATATTGAGACTGGACAGACTCCTGAAGAGAGAGTTGCAGTAATCAAGGCGACTGCTCACCAAGGCATTAGCTGCCAGGATAGCAGCCTCATCAGTCAAGTGCTTTCTAACCCGCCTCAGATCACGAATTTGAATGAAGCATGTCTTACAAATATTGCGGACATGGTTAGCAAAGGAAAAATTAGCATCAAACCAGACACCAAGGTTCTTAACAACAACTGCAGGATGCAATGAAATTACCAAATATCTTAACTGGGAGATAGGGATCTAATTTCTTGAGTTGTGCATGGGATCCAAATGATAAACTCTGTTTTGTCAGGATTTAGTTTGAGCATACTTGATGACATCCATTTTTGAACATCCAGAAGACAAGAATTCAGTTTGTTAAAAGCCAGGGCTGCATTTTTGTGAGAGATATGAATAAACAACTATGTGTCGTCTGCATAAAAGTGGTATTTGATGTCAGGATGCGTTCCAATAACCTTACTCAAAGGAGTGGTGTATAAGGAGAACAGCAGAGGGCCAAGGACGGAGCCTTGTGGTACTCCAAACAACAGCTCATGCAGATCAGAGAGGGTTGACCCAATTTTAATTGCCTGGAAACGGTGGCTGAGATAGGACGTGAACCACTTCAAGGCTGTGCCAGACACACCAAACCATGATTTGGATAAAATGTAGGGAACTCTGAATAAAATACATGCAAGTACTTCAAACTAAGATGTACACACTTTCAAGTATGTAGCACTATACCTTGTATTATTAATTTTGTCGGTCATTTTTCTTACCAGTAAAACTACAGAAAGTCACAAAAGTATAATTGAGAAATTTTTTCAGGTTATTATTTAACTTTGGTATATAAAAAGCCTTAGTGTGATATCTTTGTTAAAAATGTTCTTTTTTAGCATGAATGCTTAACCCTAGGGCAATTACTTCAAAACTTTGGTTGGCAGTGTCAACTTGAACTTGGCACATATATTCATATTTTAACTTTTTGTTGGTAAAAAAAAAGTTTTTAATGTATTGTGTGATAAGTTGACAACAGTATTTTACTTACACTATCAACAAAACTTGACATTTAACAACCATCAAATACATGTACACACATTAAATATCAGTAAGAAAAGCAGGTGTAAGTGGAATATCTGTTTCAGTGTAAGTATAACCAATTTGAGGTGTTTCAGGGAACATGAGAATACTAAATTTTGTAAATAGATAAGACTTTTTGCTTGGATTTGTTTTAAGTTTGCATTCAACACATTGTATGTGTTCTATAATTACAACTAGTGTAGGGAGTGAAGGAAAGCAGTGAATAATAATTTGGGCCGGGATTCACAAAGATTCTTAAGTAAGAATTCTTACTTAAGTACAACATAAAACAATAGAAGTTAAATATAACCACAAATATTGTACTTAAGTAAGAATTCTTACTTAAGAATCTTTGTGAATCCGGCCCTTGGTTAAATATCTACACTAAAGATCATCCAGCTCTGGCAAGTAACTAGGTAATTCCACAACTTAAGTTGAGAATAGAACCTAGGAAGTAAGTCCTTCGTCCATTGTTTAACACTCTACACCAACATGCTACCTTTTACACTAAGTCAGTGTTATCCATAACTGGAAAGAAATTTTACTGATATTGGAGGTTCTAGGTATATAAAACCCACTCTACAGAAATGGGGTAAGTGTTTTAAATAATGAGATCATGTGTGGTTAAGAAATTATAGAGGTTATAGATCAGAATTTGCAAAACATGGAGGCTGACTGTAAAGCATTTCATACAAACCTAATGGACTTTTCTGTGATTCTCTACGTTCAGTGCAATGGACTGACAAGGGAGCATCATTGTCTTCATTACCATGTAGTGGACGCTCCAACTGTGCTGCCCCAACTTGCCCGTACTCATTTATATCACCCAGTGCAGTTCTGGGCTCTTCTTTAGGTATAAAAACATTAGAGAACAAGTCTATTTGAAGTCGGTTGGGATCATCATTTGGATCAACTGCATCAGGTGTGGATTGCATCACCACCGTGTCTTTCTTTTTATTTTCTGTCTTACCACCTGGTTTGTTCACAGAGTTTGCTGGTTGAGCTCTACGACTTTGAGGATTTTGTTGACTTGATTTTTCCTTTTTCTTCTCGTCAGTGACATTTGTACAATTGTATTTTCTATTTCTGTCTGCCATCGCATCACCCTTACCACCTGTTTTTGCTGTACTGTTTTTACTTGCTTTGCTGCCATCTTCAGTTCTGTTATCACTGGCTTTAGGATCTTTTTTCGAACCATCATCCCCAGGTTTTCTGTCACCTGTTTTACTGTTCTTACCAGCTTGTGGTATTTTATTTGTTGGTTTTGTTCTACTTTCTCTGCAATCAACACTTGGCTTTCCATTCTTTTCTGTTACTTTTCTACCAGTGTTAGTATTTCCCTGGGGTTGTGAAACCTTTACTTTGACCTGCCTTCTGTCAGAATCTTGTTTCCGGACAGAATCTCTGTCTTTTCCACTGGCTGCATCACCAGACCGGTTTCCATCTATACATTTTCCACTTGACTTGATTCCATCCTTCTTATTTACATCTTCATCCTTTGCAGTTATACTTGTGGGATCCTTATGGACTCCTAAAGTTGGTTCATTCCTGTCAATCTTAAACTTGTTTACCTTGCTTTCACTTTGTCTACTGCTTTCAGACCTGCTGGCATGTATACATATAATATCTATTTCAATATTCTGATTTGTAATGGGTCCATGATTATTAGTTTCATCAACACAGTATAAGCTTATGTTACTTTTATCAGCTGGATATATAGAATCTGCAGTATTTGTACCAATGTAATGTAAACTACAAATATCAACACAGCTTAATCCTATGTTGCGAAATGTTACATTTGTCAATGATTGTCTATTCTCTTCTCTTTTCAAGCTTCCAGTTTCATATACAAAATCCCTCCTTGAAACTTGAGAGACTGGTCTATTGTGCAGTATTGTACCTGCTTCTAAGTGTTTGTCTGTATTTGAATTTTCACTGGATCTCTGTGCAGTACTTACTATATTATATCCTCCTGAATGAAAGAGAGTGTGACAACACATTTTACATGGAGGACACCATGTTGAAGTCTGAGAATGTGTCTGACCATTATGGGAAGTTATATGAAATTTCTTCCACTTTAAGAAAACCAAAATAACTACTGCTAGAGCTAAAAGTAGAGCACAAAGTAAAAAGATTAAAAACAAATATCTACTGAGTTTCTCTAGTTCATTATCGGGAGGCATCACTACTGGATCAGTTGGAACATCTGGAACAGGTGTTGTAGTCAGATTGGTTCTCTTCATAGTTGCTGCAAGGAGAAAGAAGACATACATTTGCTATAGTATTTGTTCTCTCATGGTTGTTTACAAGAACTGAGCCAGTTTTTCTGCCCTGATGAGATTGAGAATGGATTGTTGACTCAGGCCCGTGAACAATCCATTATTTCCTAATATTGAACACTTACTTGGCCATTAACCTACACTTATTAATGAACAGAATTGCGGGCAGTTATGCTTCTATAAGGCCTTTTAGTGAACATCAGGTCTTTTTTCACAACATAAATCTTGTATTTTATCTCTCTATATAGGTTAGTGTTGTCTATTCCCTCATGTCCAGTGTGGATGCAATCTAAATAGCTATATCCAAACTGGTTTTGCATAAAGATTTATTGACGCTCGACAATAGGAGAGGTTTATTGTAATCAGTTTGTTTCTGTCTATCAGTCTGTCTGTCTGTGCACCGTTTTGCCCTTATAACTCAAAAACTATAACATCAATTGGGTTCAAATTTGGTGGACATGTATTTCATGGGGTACAGACGGATTCTTCCAAATTTGATGTAATTTGTTTGAAAATTTAAGTCAGGAGTGAGGTTTTTAAATTTTTAATTGGGCTTTTACAGTGAAACCTGCTTGCCTTCAAATATAAATATCATGACAGGATTTCTTCCTCATGAATTTGTACCCAATCAGGTTTCTCCTGTGGCTGTCAGTGTAATGTGTAGAACTTCTAAACTCATAGTTGGGGTTCAATACCAGTCAATTCTAGATTTTTTTTTCTTTTTTAAATTTCTGTTTTTAGGCTTTTTAGCATTTTTTTATATTTTAAAAGAAAAGAAAAAATTAAAACACAGCACTTAAAATTTTGCTGTGCAAAAAAACTTTAACCCAGATAAGGTGTCCAACTTGACATATAATGATTTTCAGTTGGGCATATACAGAGAAATCTGACTTTCTTTATCACAAAAGTAAAAAATCAATATTTCGCTGTCTGATGAAATCATTACTTAATGATTTCACAATCCAATTGTCTTTCTGAGGTCACAAACCCTAGCTTGTGATACTTGCTGTCTTTAAGTAATAATATTTCTTCTCATTAAATTTACGTCTTGAAACTGACATATAGATAATAAAGAGGGAGGTGGTGTATTCGTCATGTTTATTTATTTCTGTTTTCTTTTTTGTTTCAATTACTTGACAGCCCATCACAAAAAATTTACCCTGAGTGATTTTCACCAAGAAGTGGCTTTTAACCAATATTTTTACCTCTACCAGGAGTTTATATTTTTGTGTGCTTTTTTGTCTATTTATTTGTCTGTTTTTGGTGTTTTGATTACTCCAGAACTAATGAACAGATCTTTATAAAAAATTTTGAGGGTAGGACCTGGTCAAAGGAAGAAGTTACTAATTTTTGGGAAAGACCTAGACCATATTTTGGAAACAAAAAGATCATGAATTTTCATAGGTCCAATTTCAATGTATTTTAATGAGTTTAGCTTTCTACTTGATATTTCTTCAAAATGTAATGAAGAAATTTTTATCTTAAATTTTAAGTAGGAAGGGGCTAGCCATGGGAAGGAGTGATTACTGTTTATGAAAGATCCAGTTAATATTCTGGATACCAATAAGCCTCCAAAATTTCTGGAAATGTCACCATGGTGGATATGTGTTATACTTTATCACACCTGTGAGACTGATCACATGGAGTCGAGCGTTTTGCTCTCTCTGAGTGCATATTGTTTAAATATTGTTTCAAATACATCATTTGACAACTACTAACCTCTCAATTACAGTCTTGTCAAAGAAGTCACATATACAACCTAACTAGAAATAAACCGCTCACTTTCTGGTGAGTTGGCGGTGTATCCCCTAACATAGCAAACCTGTAGGAGCAATAATAAAAGAGAATGAGGGACTTGAGGGTTTTACTAACGTATCACCTTGAAGGCGGAGTCCATAACAAAATCTGAGAACCTAAAAAGATCCACAACTTATGATTTCATATAGGTTGGTTTTATAAATGAACGCTATAGAGGCAAAAATAAGCAAGATAGAGTCATCTTAAAGTTTTATAACCATCCTTTGACCTTGAAAAGGGGGTCAAAGGTCAACTGTGATTCCATGGACAGGTGTGCAGATAATGATTTCCTCTAGGTTAATATTACATAGGAAATCTCTTGAAGCAATATTTTTTCAGTTTCAAGTGAGTTAGTCAAAGTAACTATTAGTTAGCTACGCAACGACCTACAGGTTCACATATTCTCGTGTGCACATGTAAATATTCACTGATTTAAGGCCTTATAGTCACATACGAACTTTGAAATCCTGTGGGAGATCATAAACACAGCCTAGGTTTCCTGTAAGATATGTATGAACATCCCAATCCTCTACAAGCAAGAACAAATTGAAATAAAGTCTTTTAAAGTTCAGTTTCATTGTTTGACTTTGAAAGGGGCCAGAAGTTGAAATCTGACCACATCAGAAGATCCGCAGGCCAGGGTTTCTTATAAGTTATTTCAACATTCCAAACCTATACAAGCAATAATAAGTGAAATATATTCCTTTTTAAAGTTTAGTTTCATCATTTAACCTTGAAGGAGGGGTCACAGTTCAAATTTTACCATATCAGACTATTCGCATCACACGGTTACCTATAAGTTACTTGTACATGCCAAACCTCAACAGGCAATAATAAGTGAGATAAAGACCCTTCAAGATAACTTTCCATGATTTGACCTTGAAGAAAGTGGTCAAAGGACTGACGACATGAAAAGATCAACAGGATATGATTTCCTGTATATTGCTTGAACATAGCAAACCTCTAGAAGAAACAGTTTAGGTTAAAAGTGATTCACTCAACAATGGGTAAGTCCAAGTAGCTATTACTCTGTGAATGAGCTACAGGTGTGCAACTTCACCATGTATCCTAAAGTACCTGAAGAAAATACAGAGAGAAATTGGCTATATATAATACTTTTTAAGATATTTGATAGTTATTCATTGTATTACTTTTGCTAAAAATAAAAAGTAGCTATTTCTTTGCTGTGAAATGCACAACAGATCTGAAACTTTATTATAACATAGATTATCTAACAGCTAATAAACTTTTTTTGAGAGGATTCATGCGACTTCAATAGTTTTGACAATATTAGCCATTTACTCATACTTTTTTGCTACACTATAAAAAGCAGCTATTTCTCTCTTATCTAATGCAATAGAGATCCAAACTTAGTATTATCTTGTAGCTAAGGATAAAGTTTGTGAATAACATACTCTATACAAATACTCTACATGCAACAATTTTTGAGTTATAAGCCATTTACTCAGGAAACCTAAAATAGCTATAACTCACTTGCTTTTGACCCCAGGTCTACAAAAAATATAGGGTGCTGAGACATCATACCCACTAATTTATGCACCAAATATAAAATACATGTAAATCTTAATTAAAGAAACTGAACCCTTGGCTTGTACGCAAACAATAGTCAAATTTTTTGAAGTTTTTGACTCCCCAGAGCATAATGTCAACTCCTGCTCTACCAAAAGAATACAGTGGCCAGATCTCTGCCATAGCAAGCCATTTGCAAAGTTTAAAAGAAATCCAAGAAGAAATATGGCTTGAAGGTTGAAAACAAGAAAACCACTGTAGACGCGGATGAATATACGGATGGCAGATGATGACCATGCATGACCTATGGGGATACAATTAGTTTTATTTCGCAAGAAAAAACAATTTACATCGTACAAATGACAATATACACACAGCAGATATTTCAACATTAAACTTACATTCTGTAAACAAGCACAAACTACATGGGTATGTTTACTATATGTGTATGAGTGTATGTGTGGTGGCAAAGAAAAAGGAGTGAGGAAAGATTCTTTTACAGTACTGAGAGAGGGATTGCAGTTATAATACTCACTTGTCACTTAATTATGGTGTCACTGACCCACAAATGACTTGTGTATAGATATGAATGTGCTTTATAAACATGTAAAAGTTAGATATCTAAAACAATGTTTGACAAAAAATAGATCACAAGTGTAATGCCAACTCTATGAATGCTTTGTCAAGAGTTGTACAGTTTTTTTTAATCTTTTTTTTTTTGTTTATTTTGGCTGCGATGTATCACACATGATTGGATAATTGGCGGTTTTTGCATTCCAAAACAAACTGTCCCCAGGAGATCAAAAGAAATACACCACAGACAGTAAATCATGTGATTTCAGAACTAACTGGCACTAAATTTGCAAAAGAATGTGACGTTAATGGAGGATACCCACAGAAAATTATAATATCAAGATAGGTCTTGTGAATTGCATTTATATAATTAGAAAGTTTTAAAAGCTTGGTTTTTTTGGGGAAGACGGACATTTAAGTTATTACTTTTCCAGGTCTGTGCTTTGCTAAAAATCACTGTATCTCACTCTGTTTTCAAAATATGGGCCATTTAAAAGAACTTGTTTCTTGGGTTGTCACTGTATGCTCAAACATAAAAAACATTGATTTTCACATATGATGCATAGTAGACTTGGTAGCGACCTAGCAGGTCAAAAATTTTCTTGAAATTGCTCCATCTCACACCATTTGAGATATTAGTCTTTTTTTTAAATATTCCTTTTTAGGTCAAGTCACCCAGGGGCCGATTTCATCAAGGGTCTCAGACTTTACAAAATTTTACACTCAGTCTAAGACCAAAGAACTAAAAATAGCATCAGAGATGCCCGTACCCCACAGCCTAGGGAAATATTTTCAACACCATGAGATACAGAAGTACTGTATCAGTACAAACTTCAGGATACTTTCAGAGCACTGTCAGTTATATAAAGGTCCAAACAATGTTTAAATGGAGAAATAACATTTAAAAGAAAGATCATGCAATATAAAGATGAAGTATTAAAACAAGATAATTCAATAACAAGATGACAGTATTAATCAGCAAACTAAAATTCAACCCTCTTTATCTACATCTGCAAGGCCCGAATTATGGTTTCGATGGTTTGAATATTACCATGCATACAGAAGTGGTAATACATTTAATAAATGCTTATGTGTGGTGTTGGAGCAAAATCTGTGGAAATTCTATCTCTTACAATGGGAAGTTATGAAAGTAAAATTCTTAATAAATTCTAATAGGACTTTAACAGTGCTTAATCTGCATCAAAAGAGAGACCCAAAGGTGCAACAAGATTTTATAGGTCAAGGCCACTATGACAAGGTCAAAGGTCCAAATAAGGTGACACCATGATAATACACACCTATAGCCCCTAACCAATGTCCCTAGCAAGTATCAACTTCCTCAACCTTACGGTTTCCGAGATATAGCCTGGACAAGATTTTATAGGTCAAGGTCACTACGCCAAGGTGAAAGGTCAAATCAAGGTCAGATCATGACGTTGCACAACTACATCCCCTAACCAATGTCCCTACCAAGTATCAACTTCCTACACCTTACGGTTTCTGAGATATAGCCCGGACAAGATTTTATAGGTCAAGGCCACTACGACAAGGTCAAAGGTTAAATCAAGGTCAGACCATGACACTGCACACCTACACCCCCTAGCAAATGTCCCTACCAAATATCAACTTCCTACACCTTACGGTTTCCGAGATATAACCTGGACAAGATTTTATAGGTCAAGGCCACTACGGCAAGGTCAAAGGTCAAATCAAGGTCAGACCATGATGTTGCAGATCTACACCCCCTAACCAATAATCCTACCAAGTATCAACATCCTACACCTTACGGTTTCTGAGATATAGCCCCGACAAGATTTTATAGGTCAAGGTCACTACGGCAAGGTCAAAGGTCAAATCAAGGTCACACCATGACTTTGCACACTTACACCCCCTAACCAATGTCCCTACCAAATATCAACTTCCTACACCTTACAGTCTCCGAGATATAGCCTGGACAAGATTTTATAGGTCAAGGTCACTACGGCATTGTCAAAGGTCAAATCAAGGTCAGACCATGACGTTGCACACCTACATCCCCTAACCAATATCCCTACCAAGTATCAACTTCCTACACCTTACGGTTTTCGAGATATAGCCCAGACAAGATTTTCAAACTCAAGGTCACTACGGCAAGGTTAAAGGTCAAATCAAGGTCAGACCATGACGTTGCACACCTACACCCCCTAACCAATGTCCCTACCAAGTATCAACTTCCTACACCTTACGGTTTCTGAGATACAGCCCGGATAAACTATTTCCCGCCCGCCCGGACGCCCGCCCGCCTGCCAATCCGGACACCATGGGTGAAAACAATACCCCGACAGCCCTTAAGGGCTGTGGGGTAACAAAAGCTTAGTAGAATTATAGCAATATCAACACAAAGCTCTGAATTTTATGTTCAATTTAGTATGATTCAGTAAATTACGTTACTGTAAATTATGTTACCCTGAACTGACAAAACTGGGTAATTTCAGTACTTTATTATGGACAACTACTTGCTCTTTGACATTTATGCTTTCACTGACTACAGGTCAGTCAATTGTCAATCAGCATGGAATCAACTTGTGAAAGGGTGACAGAGATGGAGGGTATTTACTTCAATATTTGTAGTTCATCTGTAGTTTTGCTTGTACCTTATGAATGCATTTTTCCTGTACATATAGAACTAGACTAAGGATGCATCTGTGGCCAGATGCAGAATGTATCCACCGGCAAAGGCAAAAGTACCTATTACTCAGCTATGCCACTAGGTAGAGGTCTGAAATTTTACTATGTTATAGCGGACCCAAAAGTAGGTGAATAACATATTTCCACAAAATTCTCTAAATGCAATAGTTTTCAAGTTACAAGTGATTTTACTCATGATGGAAGTTAGTGAAAAGTGCAAAAGTTGCTATTACTCATTAGCTACTGAGATAGACACCCAACTTACCATGTAGCTATGGAAAAAGTAGGTGAATAACATATTTTAACTAAATGCTCTAAATGCAATAGTTTTCAAGTTATAAATGATTTAGTGTTGAGTAAGAACCTCAAAAGTAGCTATTACTCAGCTATGCAATGAGCCACAGGTCTGGAACTTTACTATGTTATAGCTGCCTCAAAATAGGTGAATAACATATTGAAAGTAAATAATCTAAATGCAACAGTTTTCAAGTTATAAGTGATTTACTCAACAGTGATAACCTAAAAGTAACTATTACTCAGCTATGCCATGAGCTACAGGTCTGAAATTTTATTATGTTATAGCTGACCCAAAAGTAGATGAATAACATATTTGCACAAAATTCTCTAAATGTAACAGTTTTCAAGTTACAAGTGATATTACTCATGATGGAAGTTAGTGAAAAATCCAAAATAGCTATTGAGATAGACACCCAAGTTACTCACCATGTTGTAGCTATGAAAAAAATAACTAAATAACATATTTTAACAAAGTGCTCTAAATGCAATACTTTTCAAGTTATAATTGATTTAGTGCATGATTTCATTAATTTTAATGCATTAAAAATTCTTTTAAAAATTCATAAAAAACTTTAGCATGTGAAAGCTCTCCCAAAAGTAGGTGAATAAGTTATTTGAGAAGATTTGGCTATCTACAATACTTTTAGAGATAATTTGCATTTACTCATTTTGAGTAGGTGAGTAATTAGCTATGGGTCTGAAACTTCACCAAGTGAAAGCTCTCCCAAAAGCAGGTGAATGAGTTATTTGAGAAAAAAATCTGCAATACTTTTAGAGATAATTCGCATTTACTCATTTTGAGTAGGTGAGTAATTAACTAAGGGGCTGAAACTTCACCATGTGAAAGCTCTTCCAAAAGTAGATGCATGAGTTATTTGAGAAAAATTGGCTATCTGCAATACTTTTAGAGATAATTAGCATTTACTCATTTTGAGTAAGTGAATAATTAGCTAAGGGTCTGAAACTTCACCAAGTGAAAGCTCTCCCGAAAGTAGGTGAATGAGTTATTTGAGAAAAATTGGCTATCTGCAATACTTTTAGAGATAATTCACATTTACTCATTTTGAGTAGGTGAGTAATTAGCTATGGGTCTGAAACTTCACCATGTGAAAGCTCTTCCAAAAGTAGGTGAATGAGTTATTTGAGAGAAATTGGCTATCTACAATACTTTAAGAGATAATTCACATTTACTCATTTCGAGTAGGTGAGAAATTAGCTATGGGTCTGAAACTTCACCAAGTGAAAGCTCTCCCATAAGTAGATGAATGAGTTATTTGAGAGAAATTGGCTATCTACAATACTTTAAGAGATAATTCACATTTACTCATTTCGAGTAGGTGAGTAATTAGCTATGGGTCTGAAACTTCGCCATGTGAAAGCTCTTCCAAAAGTAGGTGAAGGAGTTATTTGAGAAAAATTGGCTATCTGCAATATTTTTAAGAGATAATTTTTGTCTACCACAGGCTTAATTTAGATACGCATTTACTCATTTTGAGTAGGTGAGTAATTGTCTATGGGTCTGAAACTTCACCATTAACAAGTGAGAGCTCTCCCAAAAGTAGGTGAATGAGTTATTTGAGAAAAATTGGCTATTTGCAGTACTTTTAAGAGATAATTCACATTTACTCATTTTGAGTGGGTGATTTTAGACATTTTTGTCCACCACAGGCCTAATTTAGATATAAACCCTACCAAAAAGATAGGGTGGCGAGTCCTCTACCATATGAAGCCACCTGCCAAATATGAGTACATTTCTAGGTACCCTGTGGGTCGAAAATTTCGATGAAATCGCTCTATCTCGCACGGTTAAGGAGACAGAAGCAAATTTGTGTTTTGCCATTTTTGGCCAAAATTCTAAAAGTCAAAATGGCTGCCATTTTTGGGGAGGGGAAAATTTTATGAAAATTGGCAAGAGTACTTTCCTCAGATACCGTATGGGTCGAAAATTTCGCACGGTTAAGGAGATACAAGCAAATTTGTGTTTTAGACATTTTTGTCTACCACAGGCCTAATTTAGACATAAACCCTACCAAAAAGATAGGGTGGCGAATGCTGTACCCTACCAAGCCACCTGCCAAATATGAAAGAAATCTGGAAAGAAATGTGGACTGTAGGTCACTAACAAGGAATATTCCACATTTTAGACATTTTTGTCTACCACAGGCCTAATTTAGACATAAAGCCTACCAAAAAGATAGGGTGGCGAGTCCTCGACCATATCAAGCCACCTGCCAAATATGAAAAAAATCTGGAAAGAAATGTGGACTGTAGGTCGCTAACAAGAAATCGCGGACAAGGGCGCGGACGACGACGATGATGAATCCATAGTATCCCCGCTTCGCGCCAATACAATAAGAGATACCAGAGTATAAATTCAAAGGGCTTATTAAGAATGAAAATAGCTCAAATAGATGCAAGTAGTTACTATACTGATGCACAGGCAAAAACAATGCCAGAGTGTGGGAGAAAAGAAGCAGAGAAGGCCAAAGAATACTGTATACTTACAAAGGACTAGGAATGGGGTGCTTCACTAAAAAGGTTAAAAGTTCACCAAGATATGATTTTGCATTGAAACCAGAATGTGAAGAAGACCCAGTTTTATTGTCTGATTGCCTCTACAACCAATAAAGGGCCAGCAATGTGAAAACTTCATGCTGTTGTTCCAACAGAACCAGGCTATGATGGCATCAGAAAATAAATCCATCATTTGTGATCAGTGTTTTGATGGTGGACATTTTAAGACAATTTGTGATCTCTTATATAGAATACATAACTTACAAGGCAATGGTAAGTGCAATAAAGACTAGTTAAAATTGATTTCATCTACCATTCTAAGAAATTGATTTTATAGCTGCTCAAAACAACGACTTGTGAAACAATGATTTATCAAATTTGTCAAGTTTGAAATTTCACAAAAGTTAGTAGTTTGCAAAATGTCAGTTCAAAGAGCAGATGTTCATTCAAATGGGCAAGAAACTGGGATGCAATTTGGGTAGAGGATAAGGCCATATTCTGTAAAGTTAGTCACCCCCCAACTATGTATGCACATTGACTTTTTAAGTTTAGTAATGCACATACAGATACTGGTATTAGCTTTATTCATGTGTACATGTATACTGATTGTGTTCTACACCACTGTAGAATAATAAGATACTGTTTTCAGTTATCTAAGATGACAATTTGACAAAGGTGCTGGCATTTGCAAACAAAGTATGTGAAGTTACGTAAGTTACGTTAACATAATGGACACCTGCTTGTTGTTTATAACTGCTTCAGATTAAATGTAATCTAAACAAAAGTTAAATAATGTCATATGTGACATTATTTTATGAAAATAACCCCCTTAAACAAGTTAAGGTTAAATTAACAAACATTTTTCTAATTAGTGCAAAAGACTAATAAATAAGAATTCTTATTTGGTATTCATGTTGAGTTTATCCTGTTAAGATGCCCATGCATTCTTGAAGATAATACACCAAAAGATGCATTTATAGCTTTAAAAGAGTTTACACGCAGTTCATTGATACTTTAAGAATGTAGCTATAGTTTCAGAATTTTATATTTAACTGTCTTTACCTTGCTCTATTTGCTTCCTTACTCCATGTGAATTACGTTACCAAACATAGAAATTGTAACTCATAAATAAAAGGTATTATCACTGTTGGTTTCTTGTCCAATATGTTTTTAAAAATCTGTTGATGTCTATACATATTTTATTTGTATATAACTTTTAAGACAACAACTGAAACATTCACATTGTAATATTAACATTGACATGAAGTTACTTTTGTAACTTGCATTGTGTTTTACAGATTTTTTTTCAGCCATACAGTATCATTTTAAGAAAAAAATATATTTAAATCAGATCAGTGATATTTTATTTGCTTTATCTGGTGGATCCGGCGGAGTCGCTTCTCCCATATACAAACAAATGTCCCGCAGGGGACGCTTAATTACATAGAATACCCTACTAAAGTAGTGTTTTGAAAGTTTATGTGTGGTAATAAGGTTTCATATTTCAAAACAGTACTTATCCTTGGTAAAATGCATCAAATGAAGGATATATGTCACCAATAGTATATTTTGAATAGAAATAAAATATCCTATGACACAGAAAACCACTGTGGTTATTTGATAAGCTTAGACTTAGCTAAGTCACACTGTGAAATCTATTCCAATCAGTCCCTGACTCAGCAATAAAAACTTGGCTAAGTCTAAGTCCCTTTGTGAAATCAGCCCCTGGGACTCAAATGGATTTCACAAAGGATGATTCAGCTAAGTCCAAGCGTATCATATAACCACAGTGGTTTTCGGTGTCATGTGACCTTTTATTTCTATTCAAATTGTACAACTGGGGCCGATTTCACTAAAGGACTTAAACTAAGTCCGTTTTGTGGGTAAGTCTTGGACTTAAATCTAAGACTTTGGTCTTAGCTAGAAAAATGGATTTCACAAAGGTGACTTAGCTAAGTCCAGGCTTATCATATAACCACAGTGGTTTTCTGTGTCATGTGACCTTTTGTATCTATTCAAAATATAATATTGATGCCACATATTCTTCATTTAATGTATTTTATCTAAGGATAAGTGCTGTTTTGAAATTGAAAACCTTGTTAGCACATATAAACTTCCCAAACACTACTTTAGTGAGGTGTTCTGCATAATTATAATTTATTTACAGGCATTTCAAATTTTGAAGTGGAGAAAAGTTTATGGCGGCCATATTTAAGTCCTCTTTACAAAATTTAAGCCCACTACCTCCCAGACTTAAAAGTTAAGTCCACTGACTTAGCAATTTCATGGACTTAGCTGCTTTGTGAAATCCGCTAAGTCTAAGACCACAGACTTAGCAGTTTTTTGACAAAATTTAAGACCAAAGTCTTAGATTTAAGCCTAAATCTGGACTTAAGTCCCTTTGTGAAATCGGCCCCTGGTCATATATATTCTTTGTTTAAAACAGTTTATCTGGGAAAATTGCAAATTTAATAAGTAAATTAAATTTTTATAAGTTAATACCCTATCCAATGGACAATTGCTTTACCGGTCGGCACGACCGGTCCCGCCAAACGCCAGAAAAAGACGTCCTGTATAGAATACCGGCAGGACCGGTCAGGAGAGTGCATTCGCCAGGTGGCGCATCGTACTCCCTCTTCCTGTCTAGACAACGTGACGTCACGGCATCTTTTTCGTGTCTAGTCCTAGTAAGACCCCTAGTAAGCTGATAGCGGGGCCGGTTGGGTGGGCCTTGCCTGTCCATTGGATAGGGTATTAACTTATACAAATTTAATTTACTTATTAAATTTGCAATTTTATTGCGTTAATACATCCTATCCAATGGACAATTGCTGAATAACTACCGCTTGGTAGGCGGGTAAGCAGCTAGGGACTTAAATGAACTCAAAACAAAAAAAATGAGCAGGCCCATTTGACCTAGGGTCAAGAACCCTGAGAGGTCAAGGTCGGCTACCAACTAACCGGTTAACCGGTAGTCCACCGACATTGCCCCCCTTTTTTTCTTTCCCTCCCAGGGATGAGCTGGGCAGGGAAAGATAGAGAGAGAGAGGGGCTGAGTTCAGTCCCAAAAGAATAAACTTCCCAAGGGAAGCAAGTCACAGTTTTTTAATATCTACACTGTAACCAAAAAGTCCCCTGTGGTAATATTTAACATATTTACAGTGTGTACATATTTACATATATACAGTATCTCCTCACTTCTGGGCCTGGTGGTGCACCTGTTGGGAAGCCACTACAGGTCCCAGATGGAAAAGCTCTGAGTCAGCCCAGGCAACATCTTTCAAGTAAAATTGAGTGAAGGTGTTGTGAGATTTCCAGTGGCAGGCTGACAAGATCTGATCTAAGGAGATCCCAGATTGGAAAGCCTTAGATGCAGCAAAGGCCCTAACATCATGGGCTTTGACTTGATGTAAGGAAAGGGCCTCTTGGTCAGAGAGCTCATAACACAGAATCACAGTCTGTTTGATCCATGAGGAGATGGTGGCAGGTGAGATGTCTTTGTCAAAACCTTTCTTGAAGGAGACAAAGACTAACTCCTTATTCTGCCTCAGGTCTGAAGTACTGTCCAAGTAGTAGCGCAGGGCTCTAACTGGACATAGGGACCTGTCACCCTTGAGTGACCTATCCAGAGATGGTGCCAGGGCTGGAATGACCACTGGTGCCACACTATCTGGACCCTCCTTAGCCAGCTGATTCTTGGATAGGAAGCTTGGTGAGGGGTACAAAGACACCTTGGACCAGTCTGACTGGTGTCTGATGTTTTTATGTAACCAAGCATGGATCTCACTCCTGCGTTTACCTGAACCCAAGGCCAGTAAGAAAACAGTCTTGAAAGTTAGATGTTTCAAAGAGGCCTATTTAAGAGGTTCAAAGGGAACCTTTGTGAGCTGGTGTAGTACCAGGGAAAGGTTCAAGGAGGGGATGCCCCTCCTGCCCTTAGGTCTGTCTCTATGGAAACTGTCCAGGAGACGAGTGAGATTCTCATCCTTGCTGACATTAATGGTTGAATTGCCCAGTTTGTCAGCAATGGCTGATCTGTAGCCATCAATAGTGCCTGGTTGTAACTTCTTGTCCTGAAACAAGTGCAGGAGGAAGTCAGCAATGGACTTTAGAGGTGGTGCCCTGAAGTCCTTTGTAAAAATGGTCCACTTTGCCTCATAGATAGATCTGGTTGATCCTCTTTGAGGAGCCTCAATTCGTGCTGCCACTGCCTCAGAGAAGCCTCGCTCCTTGATTGCTGAGGCTCTAGGAGCCAGGCATGTAGGTTCAGATTCGACAGGTTCCTGTGAAGGACCTGGTTGAATGGCTGAGACACTATGTTGGGTATGTTGGGCAGACACAGTGGGATCTGACTTGGCATTGCCACTAGATCCCAAAACCAGGGCATGTTGGGCCACCCTGGGGCAATCAGAATTATTCTGTTGCAGGGGTAGTCCTGTAGCTTCTCCACCACTTTGCCCAAGATGGCTGCCGGTGAGAAGGCATATGGGTCCAGGTCCTCCCAGGATAGGGTGAGTGCATCCACTGCCCATGCCTGGGGGTCTGGGACCGGTGAGACAAACTGTGGAAGTTTGTTGTTGAACCTGGTGGCAAATAGGTCCACTTGAGGCTGGTGCCACCGGTCGCATATAGCTTGGAACACTTCTGGACGAAGTGACCACTCTGTTTGAATGGTCTGGCCACACAGTGATCCTGACTTCATCCCCCCCTCTTTATTGATATAGGCAACCACTGTCATGTTGTCTGTAGCTATCAACACTGTTTTGTTGCAGACGAGGGTTCGAAACTCTTTTAGAGCTAGAAATACTGCTTTTAGCTCTAAGTGGTTTATGTGCAACTTGCTCTCTGGAAGGGACCAGGTTCCCCTTGCAGTGTGCTCGTCTAAGTGAGCGCCCCATCCTTCTTTGATGCGTCTGTAAAGATTTGCAGAGCATGTTTTAGAGGGTATAATGGTTGACCTAGAAGCACATTGCTTTCCTCCAGCCACCATCTTAGATGGGGGTGGAGGGATCTGGGGACCGGGATCACCTTTTCCAGTGATTCCGGGACCCTCCAGTTGTTTTTCAAGTGCCACTGTATGGGTCTCATGTGAAGTCGCCCTAAGTGGACTTGTTTTTCTGTTGCTGTGAGCAGACCTATGAGGGACATGAATTGTCGGACCGGGCAAACCGGATCCGACAGTATGGATCTGATCTTGTCTGTCAGGGTCTGCCAACGTTCTTCTGTTGGTCTGACCCTGCCCTCTTTCAGGTAACCTGGTAACCTACAAAGTTGAAAACGTGTTTGGGAACCAGTTCTGATTTTTCCCTGTTCACCAGCCACCCTAGTAAGCTGGTAACCTACGAAGTTGAAAACCTGTTTGGGAACCAGTTCTGATTTTTCCCTGTTCACCAGCCACCCTAGTTCCTGGCACAGTGTGACTAGGGTTTGAGTATGCTGGAGACAGGTGTCGTGGGTATAGGCGCTCACCAGCCAGTCGTCTAGGTACTGGTGGATCCTTATACCCTTTTGAAGTGCCATGAGTTTGACCTCTTTGGCCACCACTGTGAACTCCATGGGAGCTGTTGATAGATCAAAGGGTAGGGCTTTGAACTGGTAGGACCGACCCTGGAGGTGAAAACGCATGTACTTCCTGGACTGACTACGAATCGGTATGTGGAAGTAAGCGTCTTTGAAATCTATGGATGTGACCCACTCCCCTGCCTGTAGGGAGGTCCTTATTGTCTCTGGGGTCTCCATCTTGAACGACCCTGTGTTTAAAAAGGTGTTCAAGGTGCTTAGGTCCAGGACCGGTCTCCACCGGTTGTTGGGGTTTGGGTACCAAAAATAGCCGGTTGTAAAAACCCAGTGAGTTCTGATTTTCTACTGGTTCGACTGCATTCTTGTTTATCAGCTGATACAGTGCCTCCAAAAGGAAGGACTGCTTGGCAGAGTTGTGGTAGTTGCTTATTACAGTCGGTGACCTTGTCAAGTGGGGTCTGAACCAGAACAGGAGAGTGTAACCCTCCCTCAGAGTGGTGACTACTTTTGGACTCGCACCCAGGGCTTCCCATTTCTCCCAACACTGGTTTCACCTCGCCCCTAAAGGAGGATCTGAAACAGCATGTTGGGCATTGGTGACAAGATTTACAGAAGACAAGTGACCTACACAAAAAACATTTTTCACATATTTTATTTTTGTGTACAATTGACATGCATTAGGATTTACGCCTTTCCTTTGCGGCAACCCGGTGACAATATGAGCATTTGCAACATGAGAGTCTACATTTAAAGTCACTTTGCTGTTCTCTGCTGCCACAGGTGCCGGGTCCAAGTCTTCCTGACCGGTTACAATTACACAGTTCATCTGACCGGTTACAAAATTTACACAGTAATTGTCATTTAAATGACTTGGACCCCTTGGCAGGCTTCTGGGAGAAGTTGGTGGCCTTGCCTCGACCCCTCCTGGCTTGCTGCTTGTCCTTGATCTGCTTCCAAGCAGGGACGTTCTTCTTGTCGGTGTGCTGGCTAGTAGATCTATCACTTGCAGCATAAGGGTGGAAACGACCCTGATGTCGGTGAGAAGTACCGGACGAACACCTCTCCTCACTCTTACTGATTTCCTCTTCAGCCTTGGCAATCAGCTGATCCGGGAACAGTGCATTTAGATGTACCGGAGACGTTCTTAAGGCATTCACAGTATCTTGCCTCACCCCAGCATGCAAATAGTCCAGGTAACTATCCCTGCGAGCAAGGGTGAAGTTGGCCATGTTGATGAAAACTGCTTCTGATAGATCTTGCATAGTCCTGGCCATTGCTTGAGATATTGACCGGTTGAAAGTGGTCAAATACTCCAGTTCACTAACAGCTTGCCTTGCCTTCTCAGATGACTTCCCCTTACTGTCCAGACGCAGGGTTTTTAACTGAGTGTTCATAGAGTCTTGAACCCTGGTCAGGAACCTTGATAAACCAGCGGCCTGGTTGCACATCACTGTCTGTTCGCGTGCTGCCCTTTCCCAGCGCCTAAGCAGGTCTTGGCTGAAGGTCCGGGAGGGTGGAGCAGAGGGCATATTTCTTCTTGCAACCCTGCTGAATGAATGGTTGAGTTTGGCAGGGTCCGGTGACCAGGTGCGTACTGTTGAACTCTCATTGTCCTTCTCAGCATGCATCCCGTACCATCTGGAAGGTCTAGGGGTTTTGATGAACTGGTCTCTGAGGAGGCCGGTGTTGTCAGTATTTCTAGTGGAGTAGCCCTCTCTGATGGTGATGTTGAGACTGGACATCTTTCGACAAAGCCAGTCATCAACTGGTAGCTTCACACTGCCTTTCCCGGTTGGCTGAGCACGTGCACCGGCAAAGGGATTATCATCAGCAGTGGAGGACACAGTTTCGAACTCAGGAACCATGTGCCAGTTCATAAAACTTCTCACACCCCTCGTTGTCTCTCTATAGTTGGCCTCCTCAGTTGGCTCAGAGTCCGGTTCATCTCTGGAGGCATCTCTGTCTGCTGACCGGTCCTGGTGGATGTCACCATCTAGGGAACCGGTAGTGTTGAGCCGGTCATCTTCACTGTCAGAGGCAGCACTCACAACTTCGTCACCAGTGGGCTGAACCTCTGGGAACGAACTGGGGGCCTGAACAGGCTGGGTTGCTATCCCTGCACCAGGAGCCTCAAGAGGCTGGGTGGCAGTCTGCATCTCCTCTACAGCAATACTGGTAGCCTGGTCAAGGCAGGGACCGGATTTCTCTACTGGCAGATTCTTCTCCACAGGACGACCGCTGGTGGAAGCTCCCGGTTGAAAAAATGGCTTCTCAGTGGGAGTCACATCTGAAGCTGGCTTCACAAACGGTTCAACCGGCACTGTGAAGGTCTTGACCAGGATCATCGCTTCAAGTCTGGAGAATCTCTCTGCCCACTTGTCATCTAAATTCTTGAGATCTTCAGCTGATGGTTTACTGCTGGATCTCTTCTTAGAAGCAGACGGCTTGGGAGACTCACTACGCTTCGTCTTCTTGGTAGTGGGTGTTGACTGCACAGCCTTGACCTTTTCTACCCTTGCCAGTACACTGACGTGTGCTGGATCCACGAGAGTGGGGGTAGAATTGGTGGAAGCCGTAGTTGTCGCCTTCTTCTCTTTTCTGTCCCTGTAGGTAGGGGTGGCCAGCTGAAGGGTCTGTTCAGGGGTAAACCCTTTACAGATCACACATTCCTTCTTCAAGACACAGGGGTCGTCGCCTAGCCCTTTGTCTCTACAACATGCACACTTGGAGTGGGTATCAAACCCAGCCATAGCGTGTCCGCAGGAACCTCTTTGGCCTGGAGATGACATAGTTGTAGATAATACTTAATCTAAACTTCTTCAAAGATGAATTAAAGCACTGAGTTCAGTATAAAACCAAAAATTCCTTGTCGTTGAAAACACGTCTTCACTCTTCACAAACGAAAAAGATGCCGTGACGTCACATTGTCTAGACAGGAAGAGGAAGTACGATGAGCCCCCCCCCCCCCCCGGCGAATGCACGGTCCTGCCGTCTTTTTCTGGCATTTGGCGGGACCGGTCACACCGACCGGTAAAGCAATTGTCCATTGGATAGGATGTATTAACACAATAAAATGCTGTTTTGCAATGGAAAACCTAGAAACCACATCAAAACTTCACACAGACTACTTTAGGGAGGTATTCTATATAATTATACTTTTTTTACAGGGGTGAATTTCATGAAAGATCTCAGACTTAGCCCAGTCTCAGGCTGAGCCAGTGGCTCAAATCTGAGCCTTTTGACTCAGCCAAGTCTTTGTCTCAAATGGTTTTCACAGAAGGGGTCTTAGTTGAGACCCAGCTTATCAAATAACCACAGTGATTCTCTGTGTCATGTGACCATTTTTTATGGTCAAAATATTCTACTGATGGCATATATGTTCCTTGTTTGACGCATAATATCTCTGGCTAAAAACCATTTTGCAATGGGAACCTTGTAAACATGTAAAAACACCCAAAGACTACTTCAGGGTGTTTTATATACCTGTATCCTATTTTCAGCCATTTCAAATTTTGAAGTGAAAAAAGAATTATGGCAGCCATATTTGAGCTTTTGTTTACAAAACTTAAGCCCACTTTCAACCAGTCTCAACATTTGAGCCAGGGGCTGTGCCAAAGCTGAGACTGAGACCTTTTTGTGAAATCCATTAAGGCTGAGCCCATGGGCTCAAGTAAAATGTTTCAATAATTTGAGACAAAAGTCTCAAGTTTGAGTCTGGGACCAGGCTAAGACCTAATTTCATCAAATTTGCCCCAGCCATTTAAACTTTGGAAATGGAGTAAAATTTAAGGCGGCCATTTAAGTCTTTGTTTACAAAAGTTAAGCCACTCCTAGGTAGAATTAGCTTTTAGCCCAAGACTTAACCAAAGCACATAGTGTGTCTCTTTGTAAAATCCGCTAAGTCTAAGAACATATACTTAACCTAAGTTCAAGACAAAAGTCTTAACTTTAAGTCTAAGTCCTGGGGCCGGTTTCATGAAAAGTCTCAAACTGAGCCAGACCCAAGGCTGAGTCAAGGTCTCAAATCTGAGACTTTGTCTCGGCTGAGTTTTTGGCTTAAAAGGATTTTACAAAGGGTGGATCAGCTGAGACCAGTCTCAAGTTATGGTCTCAACTTTTTAATCTCATTTCATATATTTAGTGGGCTTATTTTTAGTTTAAAAAGTTATATTTCATGATTATTATCATTTTAAATATCTTTAATACTCATAATACAAAGAAATTATATGATAATATATTATTCTAAGTGATCCATAAGATTGAGACTCAACTGAGGTTGAGTCTGGCTTTGAGTCCACCCTTGAGGCCTGCCACTTGATAATAGCCTATAAAGCATGTCAATTCTGTGACTGAACCAGGTCTCAAGTTGAGCCTGTTTGTGAAATGGATTGAGTCTAAGTCCACAGACTCAGCAAAATAGTCAGGAGTCTGACTCAAGGTTTAAGTCTGTTCATAAAACCGGCCCCAGGCTAAGTCCTTTCATGAAACTGGCAAATCTGATTGGCTGATCCTATAGTGGGAGTATACTGTTCTTAGTAATGGCTTGCCAAAATCCGACCAACATAGTGCCTGCCAACCAAAAGCCCTTTGGGCTAATGGTGGCTGACAACTTCAAATGAAACAAGGCCAAAAGGGCTTTTGGTCTACTAGTGCAATCTGCAAAGCCATCAGAGACACAAGTAGTACACTCAGGCAGTCACCCACTTCAGTGATGAAACGTACAGGTACTCATCACTCTATGCCACAATTCATGAAAGTCTGGTGACAAAAAAAAAAGAAAAATATGGAAAAAATGCTCCTTATAAGTGCAAGCCTTGCCAGAGCTCTCCCTTAAAAAGTATATTGAACCCAGATTCTGTCAGATGTAAGAACATTTGTATAGCTGTAGAAGTTACCAGATAAGCCCATGAACTTCTAACCAGCTCTAAGTCCTCTTAACATAAACATATCCTGAAAATGTGGTAAAAATATTTATGCATGTAGCCTGTGGAATAACTATCAAAGTTTAAGTCCCAAAAATCTTAAAAGTGTTGTCCTGGCAACAACCATTGCAGATATACTTGCTGAAGCCAAATCGGTTCTAGGTCCTCGGCGAAAATCCATGCATGGGTTTAGATTGCTAAACAATAGCCACAAATTTATGAACTTAATGAAACCAACATCCAAGTGATATTTTTATCCAGAATGAGTAATATCATGAGCTAATTCCCGCATATAAAGCATTCTGATTGGCTGATGTTCACATAACGTATAACAGGTAAATTTTGGGGAGGTATCATGTGACTAAATATTTAACTGATTCATAAATGAGTCCATAGCAGCTGCATATACCAGCTGGCATTGGCTTCACAGTACACAGCGAAGTTTGTACTTTATATTCAGGAATTCTTAATTCCATTCCCATAGCAGTTGTATATAAGATCTGTATCACTGCTAGCCACCCGAATTTGAAATTTCCATAGTTTTTCCTTGGCTCATTTCTGTCATGTCTCATTAAATTTTGTCAAAATGTAACAATAACCGAGTTGTTCTGGCCACAAACACAGCTGTTGCACAGTGGAAACCTATAAGAGGAGTGATCCTAGACCCATATGTGACCACTAGAAAAATTACCTGTTGAGTACGCTGTAAAAGATACTTATATCGAGTGCACAACCATTGAGTAAATACTGCCTTCGGTACTGAGAATTTCGGTACGCTGCAAACAATCAATTGGTGCTCGTGAATGGGCTCTATGTCAGCTGACTGTGTGATCTGAGTTTCAGAGCAGAAGTGACAGAAGAAAAGGACACAATAGTTGTGCCCTGCAAATGGTATTCAGAAGGAAAGTAAGAAGGTAACTGTTTAGGTGTAAAAAGTAGGCTAAAACCTATTTAAAGAAAATACTACAAATGCAATAGTTTTGGAGTTACAACTGATTTACTCAACTGAGTGAGAATCTCAAAGTGACTTTTGCTCAGCTATGCAATTAGTTAAAGGGCTGCAATTTTAATATGGTATAGCTCAAACAAAAGTAGGTAAGTAACATATTTAAAGAAATACTGTAAATGAAATAGTTTTAAAGTTGCAACTGATTTACTCCACAGTGAGAACCTGAAAGTAGCTATTACTCAGCTATGCAAGGAGCTACAGGTTTTCAATTTTACTATTTTATAGCTGACCCAAAAGTAGGTCAATAAATTATTTAAACAAAATACTGTACATGCAATAGTTTTCAAGTTACAACCGATTAACTGAACAGTGAAAATGTAAAAAGTAGCTATTGCTCAGCTATGCCATGAGCTACTGGTCTACAATTTTACTATGTTATAGCTGACCCATAACTATGTGAAACACATATTAAATAGAATACTCTAAATGCAATAGTTTTCCAGTAACATCTGATTTACAGTGAGAACCTGAAAGTAGCTCTTGCTCAGCTATGCCATGACATACAGATCTGCAATTTTCCTATGTTATAGCTGACCCAAAAGTAGATGCACAACATATTCATAGAAAATACTTTAAATGCAATAGTTTTCAAGTTACAACTGATTTACCCAACAGTGAGAACCTGAGAATAGCTATTACATAGCTATGACATGAGCTACACGTCTGCAATTTTACAATGTTATAGCAAATTCAAAAGTAGATGAATAAGATATTTAAACAAAATTCTCTGAATGCAATGGTTTTCAAGTAACAACTGATTTATGCAACAGAGAAAACCTCAAAGTAGCTATTGCCCAGCCATGCAATGAGCTACAGGTCTGCAACTTTACTATGTCAATATTAGCTGACCCAAAGTAGGTGAATGACATATTTAAAGAAAATACTCTAAATGCAATAGTTTTCAAGTTACAACATATTTACTCAATAGTGAGAACCTGAAAGTAGCTACTGCTTAGCTATGCCATGACATACAGGTCTGCAAATTCACTATGTTATAGCTGACCCAAAAGTAGGTGAACAACATATTTAAACAAAATACTTTAAATGAATAGTTTTCAAGTTACAACTGATTTACTCAAAAGTGAGAACATCAGAATAGCTGTTACACAGCTACGTCATGAGCTACAAGCTTCAATTTTACAATTAAAAAGTAGACGAATAACATATTATTAAACAAATTCTCCAAATGCAATAGTTTTCAAGTGACAACTGATAAACCTGAAAATAGCTATTGCTCAGCTATGCCATGAGCTACAGGTCTGCAATTTCACTATGTTATAGCTAACCCAAAAGTAGGTGAACAATATATTTGAACAAAATACTCTAAATACAATACTTGTCAAGTTACAACTGATTCACTTAACAGTTGGAACCAGACAGTAGCTATTACTCAGATATGGCATGACATACAGGTCTGCAATTTCACTATGTTATAGGTGACACAAAAGTTGGTGAACAACATATTTAAACAAAATACTCTAAATGCAATAGTTTTCAAGTTATAACTGATTCACTAAACAGTGGAAACCTGAAAGTAGCTATTACTCAACTATGGCATGACATACAGGTCTGCAATTTCACTATGTTAAAGCTTATCCAAAAGTAGGTAAACAACATATTTCAACAAAATACTTCAAATATAATATTTTTCAAGTTAAAACTGATTTACTGAACAGTGAGAACCTGAGAATAGCTATTACACAACTATGCCATGAGTTACACATCTCCAATTTTACAATGTTATAGCTAATTCAAAAGTAGATGAATAACATCTTAAAATAAAATCCTTTAAATACAATAGTCCACAATTTGACTATGTATATAGCTTATCCAAAAGTAGGTAAACAACATATTTAAACAAAATACTTCAAATGTAATAGTTTTCAAGTTACAACTGATTAACTCAACAGAGAAAACCTCAAAGTAGCTATTAGCTCGGCAATAGGATGAGCTACAGGTCTGCAACTTTACTATGTTACAGCTGACCCAAAAGTAGGTGAGCAACATAGTTAAAGAACATACTCTAAATGCAACAGTTTTCAAGTTACAACAGATTTACTCAACAGTGAGAACCTGAAAGTAGCTATTGCTCAGCTATACCATGACATACAGGTCTGCAAATTCACTATGTTATAGCTTACCCAAAAGAAGGTGAACAACATATTTAAACAAAATACTCTAAATGCAATATAAGTTACAACTGATTTACTCAACAGTGAGAACCTGAGAACAGCTATTACATAGCTATGGCATAAGCTACATGTCTGCAATTTTACAATGCTATAGCTAATTCAAAAGTAGATATTTAAACAAAATTTTCTGAATGCCATGTTATAGGTGATGAAAAAGTAGATGAATAACATATTTAAAGAAAATACTTTAAATGCAATCGTTTTCAAGGTACAACTGATTTACTCAACAGTGAGAACCTGAAAGTAGCTATTACTCAGCTATGTCATGACATACAGGTCTACAATTTCACTATGTTATAGCTGACCCAAAAGTAGCTGAATAACATATTTATACAAAATTCTCTAAATACAATAGTTTTTGAGTTATAAGTGATTTTACTCATGATAAAAGGTACTGAAAAATCAGAAAGTAGCTATTACTCACTTAGCTATTGGAATAGACACACAAGTTACTCACCATGTTGTTGCTATGAAAAAAGTAGCTGAATAACATATTTTAACAAAATACTCTAAATGTAATACTTTCCAAATTATAGGTGATTTAGTGCATGATTTCATGAATTTTAATGAATTAAAATTTATTTTAAATATTCATAAAAAATAATTAAGACAGATCCAGGTCTGATACTCACACAAGGGAATCTACTTGTGACCTTGTACATATAAGCATGATAACACAGAAATCTCGGCAATAGTCAATGAGAAAATAAGTGATTTAGTGCATTATTTCATGAATTTTAATGCATTAAAAATTATTTTAAAAATTCATAAAAAAAATTTAAGACAGATCCAGGTCTGATACTCACGCAGGAAATCTACTTGTGGCCTAGTACATATGTGCAATAAATGAGAGAAATCCCTGCAATAGTCACTGAGGAAAATGTGAAATTTTCACACTATTGGTGCCGGGGGTACCTCCCTTGTAATGTCTCTAGCAAACAAACGAACAGACAGATTTGCATGCCTTGAACAAAATTTCATCCTCGATAGATAAGGTATCTTTAAAAAAAAAAACAATATGTTTCTAGGCCTTGTAGTTTTGAATGAGAAGTTGTTTTACTCGGACGTGGACACATACGCCAACGTTGCAGACTGACGACATAATGTTAGCTAACTGACAAGTCAGCTGATTTGAGTGTTGGGTTAGCCAATAGACATATAGATCTTGTGTACACAACCGCTGGGTACACTAAACTGAAACCACTGTTAATTTACACAACTGTTGGGTATGCTAGCAGTGATACAGATCTTGTGTACACTGTCATTGGGTATGTTTGCAGGGATTTCATTTGGCAAAAATTTTGTATGAGGAGAGTAATTATTGATTGGTTCTGCTTTGAGTCGATCCCACAGACTTTGGATTACACACAGAAATAAATACAAGTCTAGTTCTACAACCAGCTGAGCTAAAGCGGAATCCCCAGAAGCCCAGGTATAAACAGAACTGATATATGTGAGGATATTACATACCATCATCCAAGGAAAGACCTGCCTTCAGGTCTTACATGACTACATTATTACACTTCAACTCACTTGGCTGTGAGGGGGGGCTTATAACCATCAACAATGTAGTGGGAGGAGAGATTATTGATTGGTTCTGCTTTCAGTTGATTCCACAAACTTTGGATTACACACAGAAATAATCACCAGTCTAGCTCTCTAACCAGTTTAGCTAAAAGGGAAACTCCTGGAAGCCCAGGTATTAACAGAACTGATATACGTGAGGATATTACAGAACACAGCTGTTTGTTCATGGCCGTTTCACAACAATGCGTGTTTCAGACAACCATGGGCCACTTCGATACGTCCAAATTATTTATTTGGCCATTTCAAAACCTTACTTGGTTTCAACACGGCTTGACCATTTCAAAACCTAACTCATCAGTGTTACTTCAGCTTTGATCTTCAGCAGTTCCTTTGACCTGAAAGGATTTCATATGCAGGCAATTAGTGACTTCAGTAGCTATAGTAAGCTATAAATTAAATTGTGTCTGTTGTTTTAATATGGTGATTAGTTTGTGATTGGTCTATGACCTGACAATAACAGAAATAAAGTGCAATTAACCTTTACACCTAAACAACAAGACCACTGCCGTGGTATGTACTTCCCACTGAGCATTACAGGGGAAGAAATACCTTTTCCGAGATATTCACCATTTTTTATTTTCCGCTAAAATCCAAGATGGCTGTCAAAAGTAGCAAAAATTGAATTTTTTTCCCCTTTGCATAAGACACTCTTGAACTACCCTGTGCATCAAAAATTCGCTCAAAATCGCTCTATCTCTTACAGTTTTCGAGATATTGACACTTTTACATTTTCCACTAAAATCCAAGCTGGCTGTCAAAAGTGGGAAAAATTGAATTTTTCCCCCTTTGAATAAGACACTCTTGAACTACCCTGTGCATCAAAAATTCGCTCAAAATCGCTCTATCTCTTACAGTTTTCGAAATACTGACACTTTTACATTTTCCACTAAAATCCAAGATGACCGCCAAAAGTGGCAAAAATTGAAATTTAACCCCATTGCATAGGACACCCATGTACTACCCTGCGGCTCAAAAATTTGCTCGAAATCGCTCTATCTCTTATGGTTTTTGGAGATATTCACACTTTTTCATTTTCCGCTAAAATCCAAGATGGCCTCCAAAAGTGGCAAAAATTGAAATTTTACCCCATTGCATAGGACACTCATGTACTACCCTGCGCTTCAACAATTCGCTCGAAATCGCTCTATCTCTTACAGTTTTTGAGATATTCACACCTTTTCATTTTCCGCTAAAATCCAAGATGGCCACCAAAAGTGGCGAAAATTGAAATTTTACCCTTTGCATAGGACACTCTTGACCCTGTAGGTCAAAATTTCGCTCGAAATTGTTCTATCTCTTACAGTTTTCCAGATATTGACACTTTTTCATTTTCCGCTAAAATCCAAGATGGCCGCCAAAAGTGGCAAAAACTGAAATTTTTTTATAAGCCATTTACTCATTATGGTTATCATTACAAATTGACAAAGTAGCTATTATTCGCTTAGCTATGGAGATACACTTCCAAACTACTGACCATAGTGTAGCTGTGGAGAAAGTAGCTGAACAACATATTGGAACAAAATTGCGTAGCTGCAATACTTTTGAAGATATAAGCCATTTACCTATTATGGTTATCATTAAAATTGACAAAGTAGCTATTATTCACTTAGGTATGGAGATACACTTCCAAACTACTGACCATGTTGTCGCTGTGGAGAAAATAGCTGAACAACATATTGGAACAAAATACTCTAAATGCAATAGTTGACAGCTATAAATCAAATAATTATATTAGTTAAAAGTGCTATCGCTCACTCAAAAGTAGGCCAAAGTTCACCAAACCTTTTCCCCTTAGCATAGGATACTCTTCTACTCCCCCATGGATCAAAAATTCTCTCAAAAATGCTCTCTTACGGTTTCAGAGATATTTGTGATTTTTTCACATTTTTGCTAAAAGTAGCAATAAAGTAGCCATTACTCACTTGCACACTGACAACAGTTGTGAAACTTAAATATGTTACAGTTCACAAAAAAGTAGATGAACAACATATTTGAGAGAAATTGTGTAGCTGCAATACTTTAGAAGATATAACCCATTTACTCATTATGGTTATCATTGAAAATTGACAAAGTGGCTATTACTCGCTTAGCTATGGAGATACACTTCCAAACTACTGACCATGTTGTAGCTGTGGAGAAAGTAGCTGAACGACATATTGGAACAAAATTGTGTAGATGCAACACTTTTGAAGATATAAGCCATTTACACATTATGGTTATCATTGAAAATTGACAAAGTGGCTATTACTCGCTTAGCTATGGAGATACACTTCTAAACTACTGACCATGTTGCAGCTGTGGAGAAAGTAGCTGAACAACATATTGGAAGAAAATACTCTAAATGCATTAGTTTGAGAGTTATAAGTCATATAATTATATTAGGTAAAAGTGCTATTACTCACTCAAAAGTAGGCCAAAATTCACCAAACCACAAAAATATTGAACAGCATTAAAATTCATTAGGACAAGTAATTTACCAAAAACGTGTGACTGTAGTAGTTTCAGAGAAAACTGCGTGACCCACGCACACACGCACATACACACACACATGGTGGAAATTATAATCTCCGGCTGGCGAGCCGGGCGGGAGATAAAAATCTCCATGAAAGGAATTGTTTCCTCCTGATTCTGTGTTAGCTATTCCTTTGATGGTGATTTGTTAATCACTCTTTAAGTAATCACTTGATTGGATTTCTACTGTTATTAAGAAATCAAAGAAAAGTCCTTTAATTATAACAAAGTACAAACTGGATTAAGATTGTTTTTAACGCATCTTCAATTGCATACTCTTATAAAGCTGTTCATCAAAATTGAATTATTAAGATCATAAATAGTAAACTAGTGATAATATATTAATACCACTACATATTTGTAGTAATTGTCATTACATATTTTTAAACAATTATTGAAATACTATAGTTGTTAAAAACCAGTGAGGGGTTTTCAAAACGGCCAGGCTATTTCGAAACCTCTCCTAGGTTTTGAAATGGCCATCAGATTTATTTTGCCGTTTTGAAACAGCCAATGGTTTCAAAAGGGCAAGTGACATGTACACAGCCATTAGTGCACTAGCAGTGATATAGATCTTGTGTTCACAGCAGTTGGGTATGTAGACCGAACCATGCTAGAACAACTGCTGAGTAGGCTAGTGGCTTCCTAACAATACGCGCCCGCCTACCAGTGAATGCCTGACATATATTGCTTTGTTAGAAGTCAAGGAAAAGGTTTCTGGGAGTCTACGGCAGTTGGATACTAGTACAGTAAATATCTTCTACAGTACTAGTTAAATTATTGACCAAAAGGACACCTACTGTTTGGTCTGAAGGTTTATTTCACTAATGAACGTTTCAAGAGCTGACACACAAAATATAAGTGAGATAATTACACATACACTGCACTGATACCGTTGATAAGCGTCTTGATTTTAATTGCTACTATATATCTCGGGATTTTTTGTGCTGCAAATAACCACAGTTTAGTTTTGGTGATGTGGTTATTTCCATTGGGCTGCGTTATTCCTGAATTCGCGAAGATCGCAGCGCCTCACAGTGGCGAGATTTAGAACCCACCTCTCAGGACTTCCTGTTTACATTGGAAACCGTCGTGAAACGGATCCGATAGTGAAGTAGTATGAGTTTCTCAAGAGTAAAGAAGTGGAGTGGAGACCACTGTTGTGCAGTTGGCTGTGCACACAAGAGAGGTTTTTCCTCATGTGCCTTTTATTCGTTTCCCAGGTAAATTTTGTGTTGTTTTATGCTGTTATAGTCTTATATTTAAGATTAGACCGAGTTTCTGTCCCGTCGCCAATTGCTATTGATGTACTGATGGACACAATGGCGAGGGACAGAGTTCACATGTACTAGTTTTCTGTGTAAATCTCAAACTGTGGGAAATTATTTCATTTACTTTAAAAAGTAATTATTATGTCCAAGTCGCTGTATCCGGTTTACAGTACATATGCTGTTTAACTAAACTGCTTTTACAAGCCAAAAATTTCTTTTGTAGATAACTATGTACTATTGACGGTTTGTTTACATTTTAAAACAGGTTGATACACATGCATTCCAGTTTGATTGGGATTTAAATATTAGTGAACGGCACATGAATATAAAAGTATAATTCAAATAACACTTTATACTTGTTGTAATATGTCTAGAAATATGCCGTTCCAAATTTACACAGAAAACTAGTACATGTGAACTCTGTCCCTCGCCATTGTGTCCCGAAACATATCAATAACAATTGGCGACGGGACAGAACTCGGTCTAATTTAAGATATGTGTACTAAGTACTTCTGAATGGTCCATATATGTTTTCCTGTTAGCAGTTAGCACTGGTTTTCATGTACTCAGATATCAATTCAAAATCTTATTCATTACTTTGGTTTCTGAAAAAGAAATTGCTTGTCAATAAATTTTTATCCATGCAATGTGAAATGTTTTATGGCTTGTCAATCTGTCAATATATATTGAATTTTTACAATGAAAGCAACACTGGAAAGGTTGTTAGGTGCAGTGTTTGACATTTTTTTATTGTGTGAAATTTATTTACTGCTCAGCCAGTGAATTTCGTCACCCAGTGAATTTCGTCACCTGCATTTCATGACAATATTAAACCATTTTTACACTTCATCTCCATCGATAGTTTACATATTAATATTATAAGTTGTGGTTACATGTGTTTAAACACAAGTATTGCTTGTTTTTGAGGGTTTAAATGGCAAGTGACGAAATTCACTGGGTGACGAAATTCACTGGCTGAGCAGTAAATTTTAAAGTTATTGAAATAAGCAACATATAGCAGGAAAACTATAATGCCTTGCTACCAATTTTCTCCAGGTACATGGGTGGACACAAAGATAAACGGGCATGAAGATAAACGTTCCTCAGAATCTTTCAAATAAAAGTGGTCTAAGTAACCAAATTGCATGGAGTAACTAACAGAATATGGTTAAATTAAGCTTATCAAGACATTTGTTATTTATTTGGTGAATTTTAATTATTTAATGCACTAAGATGAGCCAATCTCTGAAGACCGTTTATCTTCGTGTCCGTTTATCTTTCTCTCCACCTGTGTACCAATAAGCCAAATCACAGTTTCGTCTGTGCATGCTCCAGCGAACGTCCTTGAAGAGTCAAGTGGGTAAAACAAATGTAGGAAACGAAACCAGGAAGTGAATTTTAAATGATGAAAACTGACAATAATATATGTTTCCTTGCATAATTACAGAATAAAACTGGCAGTGGGTGAAAATAGATATTTTTTAAAACTGCTGCCAATATAAGTGCGTTTATATATAGTATCCAGATAAATTGATTTTCGCTACTTCGTGGTCTTCTGTCACAGACGTGGTTCTTTTTACCCACTTGACCTTACAAGGCCATTTGAGAAAACGAGGCATTTGAAACTGTGATCTCGTATATTACTGCCACCATGAAATAAAATGTGCATATTTCTTTAGCAGCCATATACCTTTAAAGCCTTTTCGTGTGTACTTCTTGCATTCAGTTTCAAACAGTTGTACCTTATTTATTAGACTTGGGAGGTACTATTTGACAAGACATGTCTATATGAATTCTGTCTGGTGGTAATTGGTACCCGGCAATAATTGGTAGCAAGGCAGGTAAAAAACCCTGTCCCATATAATATTTGACAAATGTTAACAGAAACTACACATTGTTGAAATGAAAGTGTTTTTTGTAATAGGATTTTCTGGGACAAGAAAGTACACTGAAATACTTCAGATGTAGCAGCTAAAAGGTGTAGCACATAGTGCAGTTTGAATTAGACTGGGAATATGTGAATCAGTCATTACATTCCCTTATTTACACACATTTAATATCTCAAATGTATTGTGTATTATTGACATATTCCATTTGTTTTTAAAGGGACCCTCACTGGAGGAAGATATGGTTGAACAGTGTTAACAGACGGGCTGTGGATACCAGTGGGCGTGTAATACATGGAAAGATGTGGGAGCCAGCTGAACACCACAGGCTTTGCTCTTGCCATTTTTCAAAGCCCCCAATTTCAAAATCAAGGTGATCATTAAAATGTCACCTTGTAAACTTAGTTTTATCTTTCACATCATAGATCATACTTATAAGTTGTTGAAGCACATATCTGTATCTTCTTAAGAAAGCCTTTAACACACAAAGAAAAGTATGTAGTAATTAATGTTTTATTGTCATAGATATCATACAATAACCTTATTGAAAAAAAAAAAAAGAATTTAGTTCCAGAAATATGTAAACTGATATACCATTTTGTGGCAAACGTAAAGTAAAAATACAGTTTGTATACTATGTAAGTCAACCTGTATACAAAAGTAAAGAAGAACAAACATGTAAAAATAACAAAGTAAGTTAAATAACAAATTCAAAATAACTTAATGTGGGTATGTATTTTGCAGAAAAATAGGGTGGAATCACATTGTTCCCGATCTATTTATACACAAGAAAATGACTGTCCCAAGACCCCACAGAGAAAGGAGCTGCAGTACATCTGTTGCAGAGGTATTTTGTAGCACAAGTATATATTGTTAATATTCATGACTGATATATTTTTTTCTCTTTATGTCTAATGCGTAGGGACATCATGTTGACTAATTGCGAATTATATTCGTGTCGACACTGAAAAACCGTTGAATTTTTAAATAAATCAAAACATTTAACTTCCATATGGCAAAAAAGCAATAAATATGTGAAATAAAATGAAGATATGTGTATAATCTAAAATTTGACATTTATTTCACACGGCTTCTGCTTCATTTATTTCAGGCAGGAAGTGGGTGATATATAGTTGGTACTTACAGTTTTACGTGAATGCATAAACAATACAGAAAACATGGCTGTTTTTGAATTTTAATTTATTTTATGATACAATATGGATATATTTTATGGATTAAGACCATGTCATATTTTACTACATTGAGCAATTATTCATAATTTGAAATAAGAACCGGTTTTTGGCATTATTCTAACCAATTTCGATTAGTTGGCTAGTCATGAAGGCCCTACTAATGATGGATGTTTTGCTTTTATTATCCACCATTTTGTATGTTTTACAATTTACAAATGTCCAGAGAATGTTTGAAAAGGCGGTCATATATACATGGATATACTTGCAATTTCTCACCCCCTTCTCCATAGACAATGCATGAACAAGTGTTTTCAATGTACAGAAGTTTTTTTTATTTAACATTACTTTTGTGTTGTTCCATGTGCTAGTGTTTCAAATGCACCAATGGATGGGGCAAAAACAAAATTACTCCAATATAAAGGATTACTGTGAAAAGGTTACACAAAAAAAAATAAAGTAAATGATAGGTTCCAGTGATTTCTGTGAGTTTAAAGTTTGTAAATGTGGAGATTTCAGTAGCATCACCGGTTATCGGCTGAAAAGGGGGTTATACATAGTAGGATATATAATTTTTGTACACAATATCACCCCCTGCTGTGAACATTCATTGGGTATATATGGTACAGAAAGTTTTTTACAATCATTAATCAAATGTTGAAATAAAATAATTATATACATATACAGGTTACCCAGGAGCAACCCATGACTCAATCAGACAAAGTTGAAATGCATGAGATCACAACACTGAGTAACAGTAACCAAGAAGCTGAACCGCAAACTGCAATGGTCAATGAGGAAGTATGTTATCAATAGTTGAGAGAACATCTAACAATATTTCAATATTGATATATATAATTTCACAAATTTTAATATTGATACTAAAATTGCTAATGTCAATATTGTTTCAAGCATTCACCAAGTAGAATTTTCAAATTAGTGTTGTACTTTTTCAGTTCCCTTTTATATCATTAGTCTTGTATATGTTAATGTTAAAACAACTGTGATAATTGAAGATTCATTTTGGTGCAAATGATGCATTTTACGGCATAAATGGTATTTCAGTGATTAATGTGCAAACCCAAATTAAAGATTCAGATTGATATTGAAAGTGTATTTCAATCCCTATAGTTATCCAGTTATATTTACATAACAGCATGCATGCAAAAGAAAAATTGACACTGTACAATATTTTTATGGCAGGTTGAGTATGTTTCACTTTCATATGTAATTTTGTACAAGTAGTACAAACCACATACTACAAATTTATGTTTTCATTCAATACTGTAATACCACACAGCATTTCTGTTTCCAACTAACACAGTATTACACTTTCATAACTGGACAAAAAACTTGATGAAGTTGAAATACGTCATATTAATTATAAAAATTTTTACACAGGTGTTACAATTTTTTCCAGGTAACAACAGTCAACTATGACCACGATTACTTGACGACCAAGAGATCTGGACCATTGGCAGAGGAGATAGATCGCTTAAAAGAATCTTATCCTGAATTCATGGATTTTATGAACGACTATGCAAAAGCCAAAGAAACTGTTACAGTTTATGAAGCAATGCTCAGTAAAGGTCAAGTTCTGTGTCTCGATCTCATAAAGGAAAATGACAAATTGTTTCAATATTACACAGGTTTACCATCATGCCTTGTTTTTGATGCTTTGTTAGATTATTTCTCAGATAAAACAAGCAATATGCAGTATGTTGCAACAGCCAGACATGAACACAATGCATCACGATTTTTGAAAAAACCTGGCCCGAAGAGAACATTGAGTAAATCTGAAGAATTTTTCGCAACGCTTGTCCGACTTCGTCTGGGATTACCTTCAAAACATTGTTCTAGATTGTTTGGTATTTCTGAAAGTACATATTCATCAATTTTTAACACCTGGGTAATAGTCATTGCACTTGAGTTGGAAAAAATATGCTGCATGCCATCTGCTGAAATTACTTCAAATAACATAGCACCATGTTTTGACCGTTTTCCATCAACCAGAATAGTGTTAGACTGCACAGAGTTATTTTCTCAAACACCAGCGACCTTAACCAACCATAAGCAGTTACATTCATTTTATAAACATCATTCTACAGTTAAATTCCTTGTAGGTATGAGTCCCACTGGTGCAATTACATACATTTCTGACATGTGGGGGGGTAGAGCAAGTGACAAAAAAATTACTTCAGAAAGTGATAAATTGCTTCATTCTCTTGAATGTGGGGATAAAGTTATGGTAGACCGTGGCTTTACAATACAAGAAGAATTGCCACAAGGAGTAAAACTTATTATACCACCATTTAAGAATAAAACAATAGGACAATTTACACCCGAACAAATTAAACACTCTGAACATATTTCGGCCGCTAGGATACACATTGAAAGAGCTATACGTGCAATCAAAGAATCTAGAATTTTAGAAATGGAAGTAAAATTAGCCATGGTGAATAACTTTGAAAATATCTTCAAAGCATGTGCTTATTTAGTTAATTTCAAACAACCGTTTTTAAAAGTAAAGAAGTAGTTAAACTTACAAGTATTTTTCATTTTTAATTATAACTCACATGATTTGTTTATTATGTTTAAGAAACCAGGTTCTGTATAAAATTTAGGACATGAACACAATGTATACCACATGATGAACTAGAAAAAAGTTTTAGCTAACAAAAAAAGAAGCGTCCCTGATGGAGACATGGTTTATTAAAACCTGTATTAGTTGTATCAAATTGTATTTTATTTACTGTGTGAAAACAAATAAGCACCCCTGACAGGCCGCTTGATTACTTTTCTTTAAGACACAGAACTTGACCTTTGCTAAAGTAAATTAATAACTGACACTTTAGTCATATCCAATATATCTGTGTACTTATTTCAAAATGTCAGTTTATGTATTACTGAGTACAGTATTGTTTACATTAAATATGTACTTAGCTTTTAACTGTAGCAGAAACTTTCCAATGTGTTAATCAAAAACAGTAAAAATGTGTATGATTAGTTGAATTGATACATTTTTTTTACTTTGTAATGGGTAAAATTAACATTCAGTCACTTTACATAATCTTCCAAAAGCCATTTCCATTTGTAAATGTAGGCTCGTGTACATTTGTGGTTACTTTTCATCATACCAGCAACAAATGTACTATATGTACCAGATTCCATATGTTTCAAAGCCTTTTGAATGATTTTGTGTTGTGTGAACAATGCCATCAACTAGAAAAAGGTTTTTGCTATCAAAAATGAGCTATACTGTATAAGCTAAATTTATGTTTGTGATGTGATGTCATTGAACAGTAAGTAGGTTGGGAGGTGAAAACCCTCATTTTTACTTCAAGGTGGCCATGACTGTACTTGCAAGGTGGCCATAACTTCATTCATATTGGGGCATTAAGTTTACCATAAAATAAGTGTCCCTTTTGCCATCTTTTATAGGTGTGCAAAGTTTAACTGAGGTCAGTTGAACAATAAGATAGTTGGAGGCTGAAAACCACCTTATTTCACCAAAAGTCCTGAGCCGCTTAATAAGTGACTACAAAGTACCTTTTGAAGTTATTTGTCCAATTACAAATAACCCAATTGGTTACTGGACCTTACAAATGTACTAACTTGTACTCTTTTTACTGATATGTTGAAAATTAACTGCAAGTGTACATAAGCAATAATTTACAATTGGAAATGGCTTTCAAGAGGTGATATAAAGTGGGTAAATGTTATTTGTACTTTCTTCCTTTAAAAAAATGAAACATATTACACTGTCTCGTTATGTTCCTGATTAATTAGTAAACAATGTCACAGTTACGTACACATGTAGGACAGTACCAATCGGGGTAACTTTCCCCTTCTTCTAAGTGTAGAGAAGCAAGATTTGTACAATCCATGTGAAATACTTTTTTACAATTGCAACTGCAATCACATGTAACAAAGTCTGTGTTACTAGCACCTGCTTGCAGATTTATTTTACAATTTATTTTACTGCATGAAACAGCATGAATAAAGTCACCAATGGTACTCTGACTACTGCTTGCTCTTACATTTCTGTCCTTACTCAAACAGTCAAACAACGCTGGAGCGACGAATTGTTTGAAAAATTTAACTGAGCTGAACAAAAGATTTTGCCAATGACTACTGTCAAAATTGACTTCCACAATCAAAATATCTTTTGGCGTCCAAACAACAAAATCTGCTGTTTGTGTATTTGTAGCAGCCATCTGACATTGTAGCTGTGAATAATATGGGTGGCTATATTTCAGTTGAAACATGTTTTCACAGAAGTCTAAGTACTTCAGTGCTTTAAAGTCAGCACTATCTTTGATAGTTACGGGACATTTTATCTCTATCACTCTCTCACCATGACAATTACAACTTGCTATTCTGTCAGGTGTAGCACCAATAAATGAATGTTTTTCCATCACAAATAAACCACAATTTCTAAGGTAGAGAGACTTGTGAAGTTTAGTCATTTTACTTAGATAACATTCTGCTGCTTTTGGCTCATTGGCAATGCCATACCTTGTAGCAGTATTACCCATGAAAGAACTGTTTCCCAAGCACAAGTTAACAAGTCTTGTGCTGTTGTAAGAATGGTCAGATTTCATTTGAGTGTACACATTATGAATGATAGAGGCAGTTACCATTCCAAATCGATATTCCTTCCAAAGAGGAGATTTTGTTTGCTCTTGCGTTAAGCAAGCAATTTCTTTTTTGTCTTCTGGGGTAGCTGTTAACATTAACATAAAGCTATCAGCACAAGGTTCAACACCCTCACCTAAAGAAGTAAGATACAATGATGTCTGTTCTCGAATTGACTTAGGCTTGGCAACAGAGGTCCCAACCTCTACTTCTAGGGATGGTACAATGTGTACACAGTCCCCCATAACAAAGTCACCTATATCTGACACTGGTTCTGGCCCTTCAAACACTGGCTCAGAAGATTTGGCTATGGTTAGAAAAGGAATATCAGGTTGTACCAGATTAAGAGTGTGCACTAATTTTTTGTAACTGTCCGGGTTAACTGGTCTTTTCTCCAAAGCCACCGGGTTAAAATCAAACATTTTTCTTTTTTTGCATGTGTTTGTATCAAGAGGTGTACATTGTTGAAAAGACAGATCTTTCAATGGTATAGGATTTACTTTGGGATCTTTTGGCTTTACCCATTCGCACAATACCTCTGTACTTGCTGGGTCATCTGGCAAACAATGTAAACCTTGACTAGTGAAATCTTCAAGTGCAAATAACATTGCTGCAACATGGGTACAACCTTCACCTTGACCTGCGGTGCAAGAACAATTTGACCCAACAATATCATCCAAAGCCTCGCTAAATAAAACAATACAGTCATACATTTTACCTGATGTGTCCCAAGAAGGGTTACACTTGCCTTTTACAGCACAATAGTTTGTGTTCAATTTTAAAAATGACAGACTATGCACATGGTTACTCTTGTACAGGTTGTAACTTCTTAGTGTTTTGTACCTCTTAAGATTTTCTTTAGTAAACAGTTCAATGTCATTTGAAGGTACATGTGAAACAGTTTCATGAGCCTTCAACAGATAATTTGATATCTTTATAAGCTCAAATGTTGGCGATTGACGAATGTCTTTAGTCCAACCAATTGTAGTGTTTTTAACTTTTGCCAAAATGTTTTGAAATGAAAGTGGCTCACTTGCAAATCCATAAATTTCACATAGCTTTGATATCTTGTGAGCTTTGCTGCCTTTACAACATTGACCATGCTGCTTCAAAAGACAATTTATATCTTTGGCTGATAATATCTCAATGTCTTTAGCACTAGTGATTCTATTCATTTTCAAGTTCATATGTACGAAAAAATAGAATGTGTCTGAATACTTACATATAATATTCAATTTTAAGTTCTTAGGTACCTAACAATAAAAAGTGTCTCTGCATACTTGCATATAAACATGGCAGTGAAAGAACACTCAACACCTATTACTGATATTATTTCTGTCAAATAGCTAAAATGACCCACTTACACACACAAAAAAAAAACAAAAAAAAAAAACCCACCATGGGCGGTATTCACTAACATTCCTAGTCTAAGTCCTATCTTACACACAATTATCAATTTCTAATGATACTCTAAATCAATTATCAAATTCAGTTACTAATTTAAAAGTATATTGATTCTATATGAAGATTTAAGAGCTAAAATTGTGCTTACTGTAACATAAATAAAATCAGGCATATGATTAAAATGATAAACTTCAAAAGTTAGGACTAAGACAGATAGGAATGTTAGTGAATACCGCCCCATATGTATCAGTTACAGAAGTAAAGATACTTTCTTTGTACTTGATACTTTCTTTGTACTTTGATACTTTCTTCTTACTTTATTACTATATTTGACAGTTATTTGTCATATAAGTAGCACACAATTCTTTCAAAAAAGTAACACATTTTGAATCAATAAACTAACCCAGACTTATTTTGAAATCTAAGTGGCCCATTTTAAATTACATAAATTGTACCAAGTTTTGAAATCTTGAACCCTTTGCTTCCCTTGTAACTTTGACATTTTCAGAGGTTATCTAAACATCTCTGATTCCATTGTTGGTGTTCTTGGTACTGTCACAGGTGTTGCAATAATTTCATCAGAACTGTGGAAAATGTTGAAATATTTTTGTCGGTAGCCATGGAAATTTGCAACAATTCTGAAATACAAAACAAAATAATGGCAAGGTCAAAGGTCATATCAATGTCAGACCATAACGATGCACACCTACACCCTCTAACCAATTTCCCTACCAAGTATCAACTTCCTATACCTGACGGTTGATGACATATAGCCCGGACAAGATTTCATATGTCAAGATCACTATGGTAAGTTCAAAGGTTAAATCAAGGTCACAACATAACACTGCAGACCGATAACCCCTAACTAATGTCCCTAACAAGTATAAAATTCCTACACCTTAAAGTTTCCAAGATATAGCCCGGACAAGATTTTTAAATACCAATTACAATTAAAATAAACGAGAAATAGAAATTAAATTAACATACTTCCTCAGCGACCTCCATATTTTCAGGATGACTGGCAGACTGACAGACTTATTTGCATCATTTCACATGCGTTTCCTGTAAAAAAAACATAGATTATGTTAAAGCACAAAGTATCATGTTTACCAGCTGAGAATTTCATACACAATCTCGAAATACAGTTTGAAATATAGTACAAACAAGCTCACAAAGCTGAATATGCACAATTTTAACAATTTAACATTGCACACATTTCATGACAAAAATACTAATATTCAGTTGTAAGAATCCTTGAATGTAATTATTGTCTCCTATTGATCCTGACATGTGATATAATTACACATAAGCTTGGGATATGTATTCATAGTTCATACCCTTAATGTTCAGAGTAAATATTATCAGCCACTTTATTAAACAGATAGGTGGTGTTTCCTTTTGTGAAGTTAATGACCTAAACGCCTGTTTTTCAATGAAAAGGAAACATACCAATAGAGAAAAAAAAACATCAATGCATCACAACTACTGGGTATGTACATAAAAATAATTGTAAATATAATTAAATATATTACAGTAATTCTACTCACTTAATAATAATCAGGTTGATGTATTACACCCATAACTGTTGCAAACCAAAGGCAGAGATATCTGATCCTGAAACATATATGAAAATGTCTTTTTAAAATCCAAACAAAAATATATTTAAAGTGGAACATGTTTTCCATGCTGATTAATATGTATAGTCAGTCCATACCATGTTAAAAATCAGCAAAGTAATGGAAATAAGCCCACACTTATTAAATTATTTGGGTGAATGCCACTTGATATTGTGGGCTACAGTTCAACTTGTTTCCTCACTTGTTTCCAAAGTTTCAAATTGAGCTATTCCACAAAACCCAGAGTGCAGAAAACTTAAGTGTGACATATCATGTACTGAGAAAGTAGGATGCAGTAAGTGACTAAAATATGTAAAAACTGCTGCTATTCAATGTTTCTTCACATATAATTATGTGTGAAAACAATGACAACTCCAAAATATAATTCAGTTGTGGCACGATTTCATTACAGATTACGTTAATAATAATTGCATGTGAAAGTACTTGCAATTAACCCCCAAAATGAGATTAAACCAAAAAATAAACCCAATCTTACTCAACCCTCATGTTTAGCACACATGCAGAAATTTCATGTTTCCTAGGAACAAATATACAGCTTAACAGCAAGAATAAATGTATTACAGTAGGCCTATGTCAATAACTGTACCCTTTACATGCACTAAAGACACTGGAACAAGTGGATGTTAACAGATTCAATATAAAATATATTCTCACCTTTCATTTTCGTCAAAATGACCGCGAAATCAACAGGAAGTCCTGAGAGGTGTGTTCACGTTCTCGTCACTGTGCGGCGCTGCGATCTTCGAGAAGTAGCGAATAAAACTCGGAGCTGGAGCTGAAGTGAATTTGGAGTTCGGACCTCTCATAGCACTTTTATCGAATCTCATCATCTCTGGCATTCTCAAGTGCTTACCCTGTGTGTCACAAATAGTCAAAGAAATTTTACTTTCCCAAAATGTTATAAATATTCACTCATACTGTCAGTATAAACACACAAGTACATACTTGTTTTGGTGAAAACACACATCCCTCCGAAGTTTATAAGCATTTTATTTCACTTCTGGTAAGTCTGTATTCAGTATCACAGTACATGTATTTGATTTATATTACTTCAGTCGTGGATTTGCATATGTCAGATATGGGAGAGGACAGCATTTATAGTGGACAGGGTTTCTTCATTTCTTATTGTACTTCATTTAAAACTAACATCTACCATGATACTAATACATAGCATAGAAAAATGTGCAATATGTCTTGATACTTTTCTAGGATTTTAAAACTGGTAGTACCAGTATGCAGGATTATAAAGAATAATACAAAAGTTTATATCCCAGCAGGCACATATGCCTTGAAATGTCGTTGATTTAGAGTTGAAAACAGGTCCTGACGTTGAAATGCACATTACCAACTACTAAATCGAAGTTAGTTTTCTGACATGAAAAAGTAGTGATATTTTGACCAGAAATCGTGGTGATTTTTGGTTGAAAAACTTACACCGCCAGAATTTCAACATTATTTCAAAGCTGGATTTCTGACTGTAAAAAGTAGTGATAAAAAATCACCACTAAATCAAGTTAGGTTTTCGTCATGAAATCTTAGTCATGTTATTGAACAGAAAACAGGTTGAATGTTGGGAAATGAATACTGGTAATCATTGATTGAAAATTCTTTTTCTAGAGGGTGATATAGTGAAGTATAACTTTTTGAAAGAACTATTATTGCAATTGTTTTTGAATTTGTAGGTATTTGTAAAGCAAAGACAAATTTTTAAAGATTATAAAGATGATAAAGATTATGTGTGCATGTACTTGTACGTTTTTCTCCATTCTCCTTATTAATTAACTGATGCATCCAAATATAATTTTTATAATTTATAATTATATTTTGATTAATACAGTTCCCAATAATTAAAAAAAAAAACATTTTGAAATCAAACTTATCTATAATGATAAAAAAAAGATAAATTCAAACTTATTCATCAGAATTTAGTAATTAGAATTTCTTTCTCAAATTCTCCCACACACAAAGAACATAGTTTTCAGTTTGCAAGTGTACACTAAAAAACTCCTCTACACTGAGAACCTAAGCTATTTCAAGCAGATTTCACCGTTGGATTCAGCCTGATTTCAAAATCGCGTGCCTGCTGGGATGTCACTGAAAAATATGCAAGTTGCATATGACTGATGCAAAGAGGTATATGTTCTCTAAACTGTGTCTGGAGGCAATATAAATAATATTTAAAAGTTCATCATATGCTAGAATATGTACTATGATCTTTAGATTTAATTATCATATGCAACATGTTCAACAGTCTTTGCAACTTTATGGGACCAGTATAAAATAATTGTTGAAATGCTGTCCACTTTTCAAAAGCCCTAATGTTATTGCCAGAGGATAAGTTCTATGGATGTATTTGTACTTATCACAAAATATATTTTAGGATGTTACCAACATTTTACAGTTTGAGGAACATCTTTTCTTTCTGATAACCTTTATATAACCACACTGCATATTTGGTCTCAAGAAATTGCATTTTGGTGTTTTCATGGACAAAATGCTGTCCCCTTTATATATTTAATAATATTACTGCCACTATTGAATATCATTCTCCATTCCCCAAAAGATTGCAAGGAACAAAATTTTATTTCAGCAATGATTTTAACTAAAGTGGGGCTTAAAGTGTGTAAATAGGGTGCAGATCAATATTTTAGGAGGGGGTGAAATGGGGATAACAGGTTGCAGATTGATAGGAAGGGAGGATTTCAGAGGGAAGTCTGATGACACATGAATCGATTTATATGACTGACCCAGCAGGCACACGCCTTGAAATGTCGTTGATTAAGAGTTGAAAACAGGTCCTGACGTTGAACTGCACATTACCAACTGCTAAATCTAAGTTAGTTTTCTGACATGAAAAAGTAGTGATATTTTGACCAGAAATCATGGTGATTTTTGGTCGAAAAACTGACACTGACAAAATTTCAACACTATTTCAAAGCTGGATTTCTGACTTGAAAAAGTAGTGATACTTCATAAAAAATCACCACTAAATCAAGTTAGGTTTTTCGACATGAAATCTTAGTCATGTTATTGAACAGAAAAACGTTGAATATTGGGAAATGAATGACTGGTTGATTGAAAATTCATTTTCTAGAGGGTGATATAGTGATTAAGTCTAACTTTTTGAAAGAACTATTATTGCAATTGTTTTTGAATTTGTAGGTATTTGTAAAGCAAAGAGTAATTTTTGAAGATTATAAAGATGATAAAGATTATGTGTGCATGTACTTGTACATTTTTATCCATTCTCCTTATTAATCAACTGATGCATCCAAATATAATTTTTATAATTTATAATTATATTTTGATTAATACAATTCCCGATAATTTAAAAAAAAACCATTTTGAAGTCAAACTTATCTTAAATAAAAAAAGATAAATTCAAACTTATTCATCAAAACTTAGTAATTAGAATTTGTTTCTCAAAATTCTCCCATACACAAAGAACTAGTTTTCAGTTTGCAAGTTTACACTGAAAACTTCTCTATACAGAGAACCTAAGCTATAACATTTTATCACACAACAGTGAGGTTGGGGGGTTCCTGGTTTTTCTTATCTGTACTCTGCTACACAGAACACTGGACCTGTGACTGAAGTAATTAGATAACACAGCAGGGGTGGAGGTGGGGTTTACCCTTGATCAATTGCATGCATGGTGTTTACTTCTTTAAGTCTGTTTTTGTGGTCAACACTGACAACTAATTAAGGTGGGGAATAATGGGTGGAGTTCTAATAATGTGGCTATTCTTGTGTTTTTTTCTCGGTCTATATGCCAAAGTTGTATGAGACACAAGCATCTGAACTGAGCATTGTGGCTTTGCTACATGATTATAGCTTCTTTATAATTACAATATAATTATAGCCAACTTAATAAAACATTTAACAGAAACTGATTGGATAAAATGCTGAAGATATAAATAATGTCACAATTGTTTGTTTTTTACAAAGAAAAAAAAATATTTTAAAATTTCACAAAAATAATTTCAATTGAAGACATTGAATAACACTGGAAAAACATAAAAATGGATATCTAGTTGGATAATATGGATTTACATATCTTGAGCAATTATAATTATATTTGATGCAAAATTATGTATCGCTACAATGTCATCAGAAATAGAATATTGAATATACATTGATTCATGAATACATGTCATCTTGGAAAGAATTAATTACTTTGAGTTGTATTCAAAGTGTAAAATATGTATATGGATAGTTATTGTATAATATTATTAAGAAGCTATAATTATGACACACAAGCTACACATGATTCAAATAAAGAAGACAATGTAAATAACCTGATTTTACCCATTGAATTCAACCCTATTTCATACACTGGATCCAACCAAAACCTGTTTGCAAAATCTACACGTATTTCAACCTGATTTCACCCATTGAATTCAACGAGATTTCAACAGTTGGTTTCAACATGATTTCACCGGTTGGATCCAACCAAAAACGGTTTGCAAAATCTACACGTATTTCAACCTGATTTCACCCATTGAATTCAACCAGATTTCAACAGTTGGTTTCAACATGATTTCACCGGTTGGATCCAACCAAAAACGGTTTGCAAAATCTACACGTATTTCAACCTGATTTCACCCATTGAATTCAACCAGATTTCAACAGTTGGTTTCAACATGATTTCACCGGTTGGATCCAACCAAAAACGGTTTGCAAAATCTACACGTATTTCAACCTGATTTCACCCATTGAATTCAACCAGATTTCAACAGTTGGTTTCAACAAGATTTCACCGGTTGGATCCAACTAAAAACGGTTTGCAAAATCTACACGTATTTCAACCAGATTTCACCGTTGGATTCAACCTGATTTCAAAGTTGCGTGCCTGCTGGGGAGGGGTTTAAAATTTATAAGTTGCTGGAATTGGGGAAGAGATTTCCCCCTGCCACTATGGTGCAAAAAGCCATTAGAGGTTTATTGTAGATTTTTGTTGCCCACTTTTTGTGTGTTATAGATTATTATTTTTATTGTGTGTTTTGTGGAATTATCTCTGTATGGTGTGTATGTGTGTTTTCGTGATGGCTTAAAACTATTTTGAAGCGTAAGAATAAGTTTGACTGGATGAAGTAATTAGACACAGAATATCACTTCACAAATATTTAATTATTTTTTAATATATTTAAATTGGATTATTCTATTATAGGAAAACATAATAATGGATATCTAGGTGGAAAATACAAAAGATCATAATTTTAACCATATACTGAGTGATGAAATTTGTGTTGAGTTAAACGGAAATGTCGTACTTATCGGCCAGATTCTCTCAATATTTGCAGACTGTTAAGTAGATGGTCAGACAAGTACTATAAATTAACGGTGCCTTATCTAGATGGTAAAAACGTGTTCCATCACTTGCTTTGTGTGTGATAAGATGTGAAGTTATGTGAAACTAGAGATTGCGTCTCGACGCAGTGTATCCCCGGATGGGACATAGTTAAGGCGTGAATGTGTCGGGCTTGAGCCGGTTTCCTGGAGCACCAGGTCAGGATTCTCCATAGTACCAGATTACTTCCAAAAGCTAATTACTAGTTGTTTCACTTATATCTGTCTTTAAAAATTACATTTCATGGATCCAGAAGATCCGGATCACTTCCAAAACTCAATCATTTCATCCTTTTACCTTTTCAGACATATTCTAAAAATTTCATCGAAATCCGTCCATAAGTTTTTGAGTTATCTTGTACACAGACACATCTGGCAGCCTGGATCCACATGATCCAGACTGTGATCCAGATTACTCCCAAAATCTAATCACTTGTTCTTTGTCCCATTTAAGACATTTCCTGAAAATTTCATAAAAATCCATTCATGACTTTCTGAGGTATTTGTCTTTAAAAATTACATTCACGGATCCAGAAGATCCAGATAGTGGTCCAGATCACTCGCAAAATCGAACCATTTCTTCCTTTTACCACTTCTTCCTTTTACCATTTGTAACATATCCTGAAAATAGCAAAATCCATTCCAAGATTATGTGCAAGCCTGGATCCAGATGATCCAGATCACTCCAAAAATGTAATCACTTGTTCCTTGTACCATTTAGGCCATTTGCTGAAACAATCCATCCATAACTTTTTGAGGTATCTGTCTTAAAATATTACATTTCATGGATCCAGAAGATCCATATAGTGATCCGGATCACTTCCAAAATTCAATCATTTCATCCTTCTACCACTTCTTCCTTTTACTATTTGTAACATAGCCTAAAATATCATCAAAATTCATCCTAAAATCATGTTGCAGGCTCGATCCAGATGATCCAGGCGGTGATCCAGATCACTCCAAAAGTATAATCACTTGTTCCGTGTACCATTTAGGTCATTTGCTGAAAATGTCATCACAATCCATCAATAACTTTTTGAGGTATGTCTTATTACATTTCACGGATCCAGAAGATCCATACAGTGATCCGGATCACTTCCAAAATTCAGTCATTTCATCCTTTTACCTTTTCAGACATATCCTGAAAATTTCATCAAAATCCGTCCATAAGTTTTTTTTGCTACAATGTACACAAACACATCTGCCAACCTGGATCCAGATGATCCAGACAGTGATCCAGATCACTCCCAAAATCTAATCACTTGTTCCTCGCACCATTTAGGTCATTTGCTGAAAATGTCATCACAATTCATCCATAACTTTTTGAGGTATCTGTCTTATTACATTTCATCGATCCAGAAGATTCATATAGTGATCCGGATCACTTCCAAAATTCAATCATTCTCATCCTTTTACCACTTCTTCCTTTTACTATTTGTAACATAGCCTAAAAATATCATCAAAATTCATCCTAAAATCATGTTGCAGGCTCGATCCAGATGATCCAGACGGTGATCCAGATCACGCCAAAAGTATAATCACTTGTTCCTTGTACCATTTAGGTCATTTGCTGAAAATGTCATCACAATCCATCAATAACTTTTTGAGGTATGTCTTATTACATTTCACGGATCCAGAATATTCATACAGTGATCCGGATCACTTCCAAAATTCAGTCATTTCATCCTTTTACCTTTTCAGACATATCCTGAAAATTTCATCAAAATCCGTCCATAAGTTTTTTTGCTACAATGTACACAAACACATCTACCAACCTGGATCCAGATGATCCAGACAGTGATCCAGATCACTCCCCAAATCTAATGACTTGTTCCTCGCACCATTTAGGTCATTTGCTGAAAATGTCATCACAATCCATCAATAACTTTTTGAGGTATCTGTCTTATTACATTTCATGGATCCAGAAGATCCATATAGTGATCCGGATCACTTCCAAAATTCAGCCATTTCATCCTTTTACCTTTTCAGACATATCCTGAAAATTTCATCAAAATCCGTCCATAAGTTTTTTTTTGCTACAATGTACACAAACACATCTGGCAACCTGGATCCAGATGATCCAGACAGTGATCTAGATCACTCCCCAAATCTAATGACTTGTTCCTCGCACCATTTAGGTCATTTGCTGAAAATGTCATCACAATCCATCAATAACTTTTTGAGGTATCTGTCTTATTACATTTCATGGATCCAGAAGATCCATATAGTGATCCGGATCACTTCCAAAATTCAGCCATTTCATCCTTTTACCTTTTCAGACATATCCTAAAAATTTCATCAAAATCCGTCCATAAGTTTTTTTTTGCTACAATGTACACAAACACATCTGGCAACCTGGATCCAGATGATCCAGACAGTGATCCAGATCACTCCCCAAATCTAATGACTTGTTCCTCGCACCATTTAGGTCATTTGCTGAAAATGTCATCACAATCCATCAATAACTTTTTGAGGTATCTGTCTTATTACATTTCATGAATCCAGAAGATCCATATAGTGATCCGGATCACTTCCAAAATTCAGCCATTTCATCCTTTTACCTTTTCAGACATATCCTGAAAATTTCATCAAAATCTGTCCATAATTTTTTTAGCTACAATGTACACAAACACATCTGCAACCTGGATCCAGATGATCCAGACAGTGATCCAGATCACTCCCCAAATCTAATCACTTGTTCCTCGCACCATTTAGGTCATTTGCTGAAAATGTCATCGCAATCCATCCATAACTTTTTGAGGTATCTGTCTTTAAAAATTACATTTCATGGATCCAGAAGATCCATATAGTGATCCGGATCACTTCCAAAATTCAACCATTTCATCTTTTTACCTTTTCAGACATATCCTGAAAATTTCATCAAAATCCGTTCATAAGTTTTTGAGCTATATTGTACACAAACACATCTGGCAGTCTGGATCCAGATGATCCAGACAGTGATCCGGATCACTCCCAAAATCTAATCACTTGTTCCTCGTCCCAATAAGGACATCTGAAAATTTCATCAAAATGCACCCATAACTTTTTGCGTTATCTGTCTTTAAAAATTAAATTTCATGGATCCAGAAGATCCAGACAGTGATCCGGATCACTCCCAAAATTTAATCACATCCTCCTTTTACCAATTTGGACATATCCTGAAAATTTTATCAAAATCCGTCTGTCAGTTTTTGAGTTATCTTGTTTACAAACAAACAAACAAATAGAGGGCCAAAAATGACCCTCGGTCAGGTACTTTGGCGGTCAGTGGATGACCTTCAATGAAGATCTGCAACCGGTCAGCCTGGATGCTGGTACTCCGTCATGTACTCAACCTCAATCAATCAATCAGTTGTCCAGGTGCTTAATCTCCGTATCAAAAGCCATTTTCAATAGTTTCCACGCAATGTAGTCAGCATTAAGTGTGAAAATATCTCCAAATATGCCAAAAATGACCCTTGGTCAGGTACGTTGGCAGTCAGTGGATGACCTTAAATGAAGATCTGTAACCAGTAAACCTGGATGGTAGAAGTCCATCATGTACTCAACCTCCAAAGCCATTTTCAATAGTTTCCATGCAATATAGTCAGCGTTAAGTGTGAAAATATCTCCAAAAAGGCCAAAAATGCCTCTCGGTCAAGTACTTTGGCGGTCAGTGGATGACCTTCAATGAAGAGCTTGAAGGTAAAATTTCTGGATGCTTATAGAGGACATATATATGTATTATATATACCAGCCATAGGATGATCTAACTTTCTGTCTTGGAGAACTGGGCCAAAATGTGCAAAAATGGACAAAAACTGACCTTTAAGTGGCCACCAGTGACCTTGAGATTGAAGGTCAAGGTCACAAAACAATAGCGTTCGTGGCATTGCCCATATATACCCACATACCAAATTTGAAAGTTCTAAGTAAAATATTTTTAAAGTTATCGTGTCCAAAAGAAAATCTCTGCGGCGGCGGCGGCGGCGTGACCGTACTGAATCCTAAGTATCCCCGACTTTCGTCCGGGGATACAATAAAAACATAGTATAAAAGACAATTTAACTTATTCCTGGTTCTTCTTTTAATTTTCCCACAATGGCTGCAAGCATTCCAAGGAGTTATGGGCCCAGACTCAACTTTGATGGAGATCAGGACAAATATGAAATGTGGGACATGTCATGAGACTTCAGAAAATGTATGGAATATTCCGTGGAGCTGATGAACCAAGTCAAAGGCAAATAAGGCACTAGCATTTACACAGCTAATATAGTACTTAGATGACAGAAGCCTGAGTCTGATTATGCGAGATGCTCCAATTGATGGTCCAAAAGTACTAAGAATTTTGAATGAACAATACATAGGAAAAGGTAAACCCCGTATTATTTACCTGTACAATCAGCTCACGTTGCTACAGATGGGTGAAGATGAAAATGTAACTGACTACCTAATTAGAGCAGAAACTATCTGCAATTCTCTCAAAACTACGGGAGAAAACATCAGTGACAGCTTGCTGATGGTAATTACCATGAATGGGCTACCTGACAGGTTCAACATCTTCTGCACAGTTATGACTCAGAAAGACGACTATCCATAGAACCAGTTCATGTCATTGAACTAGCTGATGGCAGTAGATCAGACAATGTAGTTCTTGGTAAGGGTAATGCATCAATTTCAGTGCATGACAACAATGGTGTTAAACATGATATTGTACTTGAAAATGCTTTGTATATACCATCCTACAAGCAAAACATCTTGTCTGTACAAGCTGCTGTTAGAAAGGGTACAAATGTCAGTTTTCGTCCAAAGAACGCTAAACTAATTGCCCCAGATGGCACCGCTTTTGATATCAATCAATGAGGTTGGTTGTACTATTTGAACTCTGTAAAAGGTTCCGAAAAGGTATCCCGTAGTAGCAAAGATTAGCACCAATCTATGGGTCATTGCAATGTACAAGACATCCTAGCATTAGAAAAAGACATTGACGGTATGAAGGTTTCAGATAAGTCAGACTTTAACTGTGACACTTGTACTTTGGGGAAGATGCCTGAATATCGAAATCGAAACCCAGACAGAAAAGCTAGTAAGTTATTTGAGTTAGTCCACTGTGATCTAGCAGGCACAATTGAGCCTGTTGCTTGTGAAGGGTTCAAGTATTGTCTGATGGTGGATGATTACTCTGGTGTATCTATGGTGTATTTTCTGAAAGCCAAATCTGACACATGTGAAGCCACCAAGAAGTTTTTTTGCAGATATTGCTCCTTTTGTGCAAATCAAAATGTTGATTGTGTGTGTTTATTATTTAAAATAAACAACAATCATAAACCATTTAATATTATGTTTTATTTAATATTGTCCAAAACGTGTGTTCACAGTTGTACATCCAGATGCAAGACAAAGACCACGAGGTCAGGTTTTTATGTGTGATGACTCATGCTAATGTGTTGTACAACAATTTCAAATACGGTAATGTACACAAAATAACTACACAATTGTATATATCTACATCCCTCTTCTTTTAAATTAACTGTTAAAGTTTGTAAATGAAGTACACACTTTATGGTGCACAATTAAAAACATTAATAGTTCATAGTCTCTTGAATTATAATAAAGTGTTTATATTTTAAACAACTTATTCCAAGAATTTAGATGTTACAAAAGACATAATTTTGATGTCAATGGTGGACTACACTGACATCATGCAGTTGATTGCTGGATTATTCTGCCAGTTATTGACATCAACTGCAAATTTTGAATAACAGAGTTTGCATTTAAATAACAATGTGCTGGTATTGATAGTATTGCTGCTTTTGCCTCTGTGAATGTCGTGGCTTGATGGGAGATTGGTTGACTGTCTCAGGTATTTCACTGGGATTGATGTTAATCTCTGGACTGGGATTGGTGTTAATCTCCGGATGACCCAATTTTTGATTCTCTTGATTTTCTTTTGTTTCACAAGTGAAATGTAGTCTTCCAGAAAATGATCATTGTACATATTTCCTGGATGCTCTTTGGAATGAAGTAAGTCACAACGATTGCGTCTGTATTCTCTGTTTCCTGACTGAACAATATAAGAACGAGGTGTATCATTAGCTCTCTCTACAATCGCCAGTTTCTTGTAACCATTCTTTGTTTTCATTCTTACAATGTCACCTTGGAAATCAGGTAGATTTTTTGCTGTTTTATCATAATGATACTTTTTGGTCAGTCTTAATTTCTTGAGATTTTGAAATGTCCTCTTCACCACTCTTGGATATAATGACTTTTCTGTCTGTGGAACTTTTGAACGTAGGATTCGAGATTGTAGTCTCTCAGCTGTGGATTTCAGGTTGTTTTCCCGCGGTACATTTGTATGGTTCAAAAGTGCAAGGTGAAAATCTGAGCCTTGTTCATGACACTTTGAGAGGAGTGTCTTTGCTCGTCTCACTCCAAGTTCAGCAATGGAGTTGGCTTGATGATATTTGGGACTGCTAGTGTGGTGTTGAATTTCCCAAGTTCTGCAAAAATCTTTCATTTCCTGACTGGTTAAGTTTGGAGCAGAATCTGAGTAGAGTGTTGCAGGGATACCAAATCTACTGAAGTGTTGTTTCAGTTTGTTGATAATGGTGGCACTTCTCAAACTTGGTAGCTCATCGATTTCAAACCATCCAAAGTAGCTGTCTGTTGTCAGTAGATACTGTTTGTTATGCCATTCAAATACATCAATGCCAACAATTTCCCAAGGGAACTTTGGAACAGGAAATGACATCAATTTTTCCTTTTTCTGGTAAGGTTTGTGTGAAATACATGTTGTACATGTTTCTGCCCATTCCTTTATGTCATTATTGATGGTGTCCCAAAAAACACTTTCTTTGGCTCGTCGCATTGTGGCTTCAATACCGACATGTGGGTAGTGTAGCTGTTCTAGGATATCATCCCTCATGCTAGATGGTATAACTATACGGTTTACCTTGAAAATCAGTCCGTTGTCAGCTATCAGCTCATGACGAAATGGAAAATATGGCCTCAGACTCTTTGAAATTTCATGTCTCCGATCTGGCCATCCGTGGTTGATTACTGCAATCAAAGCTTGCATTGTTGAGTCCTTTGTAGCTTCCTGTATTCTTTCAGCTTTGTTCTGTGTCACATGGGTCACACAAAGGACTTAATACTCATCTTCTTCAACAGCCTCTGTGTTTGTTAGGAATGCCCTTGACAGTGTATCACTTATTGGCATTTGTGTGGTGCTCTTATGTATCAAGTGAAGATCATAATCTAGAAGTTTCAGAAGCATTTTCTGTAAACTGATTGGAGCATCAGAAATTGGTTTCTTTAGGATGGTGACCAGTGGTTTGTGGTTTGTTTCCACTGTCACAGATTTGCCATAAATGTAATGATTGAATTTCTGAGTGGCAAATATAATTACAAGCAATTCCTTCCGGATTTGAGCCATGTTAGCTTCAGATGATGTGAGTGCACGACTGGCAAAATGTATTGGTTTGCTTTCTTGTAATAATGCACATCCAATGCCATCTTTTGATGCATCTGCAGTTACAGTGACTGGTTTCTTTACATCATAAAACTGCAATGTTGTGATGTTTGCAACAGCAGTTTTTATTGCATTGAAGGCTTTGGTATGATTCTCTTCCCATCTGACATCAACATCTTTATGAAGTAGCTCTCGCAGTGTGGCGGTAAGAGTACTTTGCAGTTGAACGAATTTAGAAAGATAGTTAACCATTCCCAGCAATCATTGCAAGCCTTTTACATCAGATGGTGCCGGCATCTCAGTTATTGCACGAACTTTTTCAGGATCTGGTGTACTCCTGTATCTGACAAAATATGTCCAACATAAGGCACCTTAGTAACCTTGAACTGACACTTCTTAGGATTCACCTTCATACCGATTTCAGAGCATCGGTCAAGGACTTTATTCAGCTTCCTGTCATGATCTTGTTCATCAGACCCCCAGACTAGTATGTCATCCACTATCAGCATGCATGGTACATCTTTGAAAAATTCTACTTTTTGTTGGTAGACCTCAGATCCAACTGTTACGCCATATGGGAGAACATTGAAGACATACCTCCCAAAATGGTTGAGAAACATGTTAGTTTCCTAGACTCATCATCCAGTGATATCTGCCAGAATGAATTCTTTGCATCCAGTACAGAGAATATCTTTGCATTTGGCATTTCTGTCAAGATGTCTTCAATAGTTCTGAGTGGATGGTGTGGTCATTTTAATGCTTTGTTGAGAAATAATGGATCAATGCATAGTCTTATCGAGTTGCCATCTTTCTTCTTTGCACATACCATGTTTGAGCACCATTCCGTAGGTTCTGTCATTTTTGATATGACTCCTTGACTTTCCATAAAGTCTAGTTCTGCTTTGACTTTCTGCTTCATTGCTGCGGGTAATTTTCGTGCTGATCTAGCTATAGGTTGTACAGTGTTATCAACAACAAGCTTGCATTTGCCACGGAGTTTTCCAAGCCTATCTTCAAACAAATTGGCATATTCTTGAAAGATTTGCATTTTGCCCTGTGCTTTCACTTATACTTCTGAGGCTAGAGTGAAGAGTTTAAGCCGGAGAGAGTCTTGAAGACCCAGTAGTGACTGTACAGGTTTGTCAACAATTTGAAACTCAAGGTTGTGTGTTTGATCTTCGTGTGTGCAGTTGAAGGTTACTGTACCAAGAGTTTAGAAACTGTCACCCCCGTATGCCAACAGCTTTACGCTATTCTTTCTATTCACCTTGATTGGTGTTCTTTGAGCTTTTGAGATTTGACTTGCTAGGTCTCTGGAAATGACATTGCATTTGGCACTAGAATCGATTTTGAGTCTAACAACTTCATTGTTTAGTTGCAGATCCACAAATATTTCATCCCTTGCTTTCTTATCAACATGGACAGTATTGAATACAAAGTATTCATCTTCTTGATCATCAGAATCTACATCACAGTGAAGAATATCATGGGGCTTTTTGTACTGCTTTGCCTGTTTCCCGGTTTGGGGTTGTCAACCTGATGACTGTTTTGCAGGTTTGCTTCTGCAGGTTAGCCAATTCACAGGACCTTGCTTTTTGTTTTAGGTCTGTAATGTAGCTATCAATGGATTCCCGGGCTTTTGATCTCTTGTAAAGAAAATGTGTCTTTCCATAGATACATTACTCTGTGGATTGCACAATTCTCTGAATTTCTTGATCAGGTCATCGACATTCTCTTTACTCTCTGCTGCCTGAATCACTTGGTCACCATTTTTAATTTCTTCTTTGTACAAAAAGTTTTTTGCGCGTTTGACCATTTCAGGGCCAGCCAAATTCAACAGTATGTATGCCTTAACTTTGCTTGTTTTATCATATAGTATGGCATTACTATATATTTCAAACTCCTCTTCAAAAGCACTCCAGTTATGGGCAAGATTCCCTTCAAAGGAAAGCTCTGCAGGCTTCCTTAATGCAGCTTCAGCCATTCTTATATCCAAATAATCAGATGTTTTACATATATATCCTTGAGCAAGGCTTAGGTTAGAGAACAGTTTTAAAAGTCATGAGAAAAACACTGCATGTGTGTGTATAACCAGCATACAGTTACAGTTGAGAGACAGTGGTTGATGACTGTAGAGCATTTGTAACACTGTAATACTTCCAACATGAAGGTTTGTGCACTCAATGTCACTACAAATTATGTCAGTGTTTTTTTTATAGAAACAGCTACAAAAAGCTTTTCTTTGTTTAATCCAGAGCATATGTGAATTATGTGAAGTTAAATAACTCTACAATACCACTAAAATTCAATGGTCGTTGCATATCACCAGACTTCTGACACCATGTTGATTGTGTGTTTATTATTTAAAATAAACAACAATCATAAACCATTTAATATTATGTTTTATTTAATATTGTCCAAAATGTGTGTTCGCAGTTGTGTATCCAGATGCAAGACAAAGACAACAAGGTCAGGTTTTATGTGTGATGACTCATGCTAATGTGTTGTACAATAATTTCAAATACAGTAATGTACACAAAATAACTACACAATTGTATATATCTACACAAAACCTTAAGGTCGGATAATGGAACGGAATTCACATGTAGGGGGTTTGAGTCATTGTTGTTTCAAAACAAAGTTAGGCATGAGTTTAGTGCCCCGTACAGCCACCACCAAAATGGTACTGTTGAACGAGGGTGGAGGACGGTGTTCAACATGGCGAGATGCATGTTGATCAAAGCAAATTTGCCAAAGTTTCTTTGGACTTATGCAGTATATACATCAGTGTATATCAGAAACCGCTGTCTCAGTCGGAGACTAGGGATTACACCATTTGAAGCAGTTATTGGGAAGAAACCAAACCTCAGTAAGATACAAATTTTCATTACCAGTTGTTTTTGCATACATACAAAATCAACCAAAACTAGAACCACGTTGTGAAAAGGGTGTGTTTGTTGGTTATGATAAGTCAAGTCCTGCATATCTTGTGCATTTCAAGAGTAAAAATCAAATCAAGAGAGTAAGATGTGTCAAATTCTGTGACGGTGTAGTTCAGAAAACTGAAGCTTGTAACAATGAACCCTTTCAAAATGTAGACCAAAACATTGTTTAACTTTACATATGAGAATACCCATGTTGAACAAGCCCGAGGTAATGACCAAAACAGTGCAGACCCCAGCATATCCGATGATGATGCAATTGTTACTTGTAGAAAGTCAACCAGAAAGCCTGCTAAACCAGTCTATTTAAAAGACTATGTCACAATAGTTGATGCCCCCACTGAACAAAACATTGACTATATCAAATGGGCAATTTTGAAACTCCCAAAACCTTTGAAGAAGCAATTCAGAGTGAAAATTCTATGAAATGGCATAAGGCAATGAAAGATGAAATTAGTGCACAATTTAATTGGTGGAAAATGGGTCTACACTGTCAAAAGAGATTCAGATGGTGAGGAAAGGTACAAGGCTAGATATGTAGCAAAGCTATTCCCAGATCCCAAATATTGATAACAAAGATACTTTCTGTCCAACTGGTTTACCTCAGAATCTCGCTGTTTTGGACACAAACTCGACTTTGCTTAGTGATCTGCCTCAACCAACTGATCTACCCCAACTGACTGAAAATCAGCTCAATCTACTTTTAGCTATAGTGGCCTAGTGGTTAGCATGTTTGGCACCTCATCATAAGTTGTCAGACAAAAGTCAAAACTACAGACTTTCTGATGGAAACAGTCTGAATTTTCAACTGATTAAGTTTCTTCTGGGTTGGAAATATCTGATCCTTCTGGAGGTCGAAGTGACAGTCCAGAAAATCCAGCTTTTGTCCTTAGTATCGTAAAGATAACATATTTTATAACAAACCTCTAAACTGAATACTTTTAAAGTTAAAATTTACTTACTCATTGGCAAAATGTTAAAGTAGCTATCACTCAGCATTATAGCTACAGCTCTGAAAATTTGCCATGCTACAGAACGACAAAAAGTAGATGAACAGCATATTTCACCAAAAAGCATTAAATTTTATACTTTTGAAGTTACAAGTCATTTATAATTACTCGTTATCAAAATAGCAAAGTAACTATGAATCAGCTCTGGAGCTATAGCTGTGAAAATTTGCTATGACACAGAACGTCACAAAGAGACTGAACGATTTTATAACAAGAACCTCTAATTGAACAGTTTTGAAGTGACAAGCAACTTACTCATTTGCAAAATGTCAAAATAGCTATTACTCAGTTGCACTGAAGCTGTGCCACAGACGAAAAAAAAGCAGAAAACTGTTATAATAAACCTAAGACATGGTAAGGGTCAGCGCCACGGACAGGAACCAGGGAAAGCAGAAGTTAGGGTGGATATCTTTATGCAAGAAGATAGGTTTTGAGTTTCTTTCTGAATAAATGGGGAGAAGTGTTAAATTTACATCACCAGTTAAATCATTCCAAATCTTTGGAGCATCATAAGTAAAGCAGAGGTCAAAATGCTTAGAAGACTTGTATTGTGAAGTGGCAAAATGAGGGACCTCAAGGAACACACCATCAGCTTGGCTTTTGCTTGTGTTATAGACACTATGTCTAGGTATAAGAAAAGGTGCAAGCTGATAGATAGATGGGAAAAAGCTCAGAATGTGCAAATTTCTGGATGTCCATCAAAGAAATGCCAGTGGCAGCCATCTTGTTTTTCAAAGTAAAGCCAAAAATATTCCAGACAAGATTTTGTAACGATGAACAAGTTCTGTGAATTTGAGATCTCTACATATAACACCTATGGGTCTGGACAGGTCACAAATCTCCTTGCTGAAAGTCGAAAAATGCCAGTGGTGGCCATCTTGTTTTTCTAAGTTGAGTGGACACAGCATTTTCGAGTTAAAGTCTGGAAACAGAAATGTTGATGGACAGACAAACTGACAAAAAATGGACAAACGAACACACATAATTGCACCCCTGGTCACCAAAAACTCAGGCTATTTTGTTTGGCAAATCTTAATACATCTTTTTTTTTAAAAAAATTGAAAAACTAAGTGAAGATTTTTGACATAAAGGTGACCTTAAGGTTGTGAATACAGGGCTGAAATGTAAGCATGTGAGAGATTATCAAAAAGTAGCAGAATAACTTATTCCAAGAAAATGCCAAAATCCTGACTCTTTTTGAGAAAATACCCATTTTTCAAAAATTTATGAAAATCTAATGCCTCTCATTCAGGCATCTATGGTGTATTTCATCAGAGAATCCTTTGCCATGTGCAGATTTTTGAAAAATTCTTAATGTTATGTACAATTTAACGTCTTGTCAAAGTATCAACAAATTTTCTGGCCCTATAATTTGAAAGACAGGAAGAGAAAAACTTCCAAAGCCAAATTTGTTATTCAATGGAGACCATAATCCGATGGCAATCAGTTGAACCTACAACGAAATAAATAAGCACTCCTGATAAATACACAAGCAACAAAATGGATGGCAATGAGTTGTAGATAATTGGAGAATACTAGTATACTAACCACTACTTGTGCAGTAGCATTCTGAGCCAACTGGAAGCTGTCTTAAAGGCCCAATTACACTACAGCCATTACAGTTACAGTGAGTAAACTAGACCAAGGACGCATCTGTGGCCAGATGCAGGATGTATCCACCGATGAATGCCAACTAACATAGTTTAGAAGATAATCAGCATTTTTCATTAATAAGAAAGCTGAAAGCACTTTTAAGTTTGGCTACCCTTATTTGACCCTGTAGCAGGGGCCCAAGGTGAAGTCTGACCACATCAAAAGATTCGCAGCCCATGATTTCCTAAAAGTTGTTTTCACATTGCAAACCTCTAGGACCAATAATAAGCAGGAGGTACCCAAGGTCAAATCTGACCACATCAAAAGATTCGCAGCCCATGACTTCCTATAAGTTGTTTTCATATTAATGAGTTATTTGAGAAATACTGGCTATCTGCAATACTTTTCGAGATAATTCGCATTTACTCATTTTGAGTAGGTGAATAATCAGCTACGGGTCTGAAACTTCACCAAGTGAAAGCTCTCCCAAAAGTAGGTGAATGAGTTATTTGACAAAAATTGGCTATCTACAATACTTTTAGAGATAAATCGAATTTACTCATTTTCAGTAGGCGAGTAATTACCTATGGGTCTGGAACTTCAGCATGTGAAGGCTCTCCCAAAAGTAGATGAATGAGTTATTTGATAAAAATTGGCTATCTGCAATACTTTTAGAGATAATTAGCATTTACTCATTTTGAGTAGGTGAATAACTAGCTACGGGTCTGAAACTTCACCAAGTGAAAGCTCTCCCAAAAGTAGATGAAGGAGTTATTTGACAAAAATTTGCTATCTGCAATACTTTTAGAGATAATTTCCATTTACTCTTTTTGAGTAGGTGAGTAATTTGCTACGGGTCTGAAACTTCACCAAGTGAAAGCTCTCCCAAAAGTAGGTGAAGGAGTTATTTGATAAAAATTGGGTATCTGCAATACTTTTACAGATAATTAGCATTTACTCATTTTGAGTAGGTGAGTAATTAGCTATGGGTCTGAAACTTCACCAAGTGAAAGCTCTCCCAAAAGTAGGTGAAGGAGTTATTTGACAAAATTGGCTATCTGCAATACTTTTAGATAATTTGCATTTACTCATTTTGAGTAGGTGAATAATTAGCTACGGGTCTGAAACTTCACCAAGTGAAAGCTCTCCCAAAAGTAGGTGAATGAGTTATTTGACAAAAATTGGCTATCTGCAATACTTTTAGAGATAATTTGCATTTACTCATTTTGAGTAGGTGAGTAATTAGGTCTGAAACTTCAGCATGTGAAAGCTCTCCAAAAAGAAGGTGAATGAGTTATTTTAGAAAAATTTGCTATCTGCAATACTTTTAAGAGAAAATTCAAAATTACTCATTTTAGTAGGCAAGTAATTTAGCCACAGGTCTAATTTAGACATAAAGCCTACCAATAGAATACTGTGGTGCACCCTGTAATATACCTTGCAAACTTGAGAAGGTTAGCTATATTTTTTTCGTTAGAGCGGTAATGGTGAAATCTCTCTACACACTGTGGCTATCCAGTGGATACAATGATTTACTCAACAGTGAGAACCTGAAAGTAGATATTAGTCAGCTATGCCATGATATATAAGTCTGCAATTTCACTCTGTTATAGCGGACCAAAAATTATGTGAATAACATAAACAAAATACTGTAAATGTAATAGTTTTCATGTTATAACTGATTTACTCAACAGTGAGAACCTCAAAGTAACTATTACTCAGCTATGCAATGAGCTACATGTCTGAATTTTTACTATGTTATAGCTGACCCAAAAGTAGGTGAACAACATATTTAAGCAAAATACTGTAAATGCAATAGTTTTCAAGTTACAACTGATTTACTCAATAGTGAGAACCTGAAAATAGCTATTGCTCAGCTATGCCATGAGTTATAGGTCTGTTGTAGAGCAGTTTATCAGTAAATTGTTATTTTTCTCTATAAATACAAATTTGTGAGTAGTTGTGACTTATGAACAATGTTACTAAGTTTAGCATATATATTGTAATTAAAATTAATAGCTTCATATAAAACTGAAGTTCTCATTATATATTTCTTATGTACAACTGTCCAAAACAAATTGTTGTTTACAGTTAAGGAAAGGTCAGAAGTTAGTGAAACGTTCTTGTTTACAGTTAAGGAAAGGTCAGAAGTTTAGTGAAACGTTCAATAGACAACTAACATCTAACTAATCTGTTTTTATTAGTAAACATATAGAATTGATGAAAACAATATAGGTCAAGCAGATAAGGTCAAGCAGATAAGCTCAAACCAACATTGTTGCATAGGATCAGTTTAACATGCATGAGCTTGCTATCTTTATCTATCGTGCCTCTATAGCCTTAGTTATGGCTTTGAATATCATATAAACATACACACATTTTAAACTAGTTATTGCTTCTCATTTGTATTTCAATTATTGTATTAGGAAACATCAGTATGTCATAAGAATAATTGGTATAGAGTACAATGTCACATAGATACATAGGAAAACATAATGAATTCAGCTGTTTATAGATAAATGTCCAAATACAATTATTTATGATTATAAAAGTAAGCCTTAACCTAGGCTACTCAGAGTACAATTGTTTTGGTATTTTTAAGGCCTCGTTTTCATATGGTAGAAGAGTAGTGTGTATTGTGTTTACTGTATATAAGCTCCTACATTTTTGTTGGAAGAAAGAAAAAGTACAAATCAGATCAGATGAGTCTGTCAGTCAGTCATTTCTGTTAGTCTGAAAAATAAGAGAAGAGTCTACAACTTATGACAGTCAAAGTTCTAAGACTAGTGCTGAAATGGTCACATATACTTATGATGTTCTGAATGACTACAGGTGTAATAAGATGCAATAAATCAAGTTCTCAACACTCTGCTGATTGTCACTGCCAGTAGTAAAATGGCTTAACTTGCTACACCACCCCACAGAAGCCCTTTACTACAGGTCTGTAATTTCACGATGTTATAGCTGACCCAAAAGTAGGTGAACAACATATTTTAACAAAATACTCCAAATGCAATATTTTTCAAGTTACAACTGATTTACTCAACAGTCAGTACCTGAAAATAGCTATTGCTCAGTTGTGCCATGAGCTACAGGTCTGTAATTTCACGATGTTATAGCTGACCCAAAAGTAGGTGAACAACATATTTTAGCAAAATACTGTAAATGCAACAGTTTTCAAGTTACAACTGATTTACTCAACAGTGATAACCTAAAAGTAGCTATTACTCAGCTATGCCATGAGCTACAAGTCTGAAATTTTATTATGTTATAGCTGACCCAAAAGTAGATGAATAACATATTTGCACAAAATTTTCTAAATGTAACAGTTTTCAAGTTACAAGTGATATTACTCATGATGGAAGTTAGTGAAAAATCCAAAAGTAGCTATTACTCACTAATAGCTATTGAGATAGACACCCAAGTTACTCACCATGTTGTAGCTATGAAAAAAATAACTAAATTTTGAAAGAAAATCTGGAAAGAAATGTTGACTGTAGGTCACTAACAAGCAATATTCCACATTTTAGACATTTTTGTCTACCACAGGCCTAATTTAAACATAAAGCCTACCAAAAAGATAGGGTGGCGAGTCCTCTACCATATCAAGCCACCTGCCAAATATGAAAGAAATCTGGAAAGAAATGTGGACTGTAGGTCGCTAATAAGAAATCTCTGCGGACGCGGACGACAACGATGATGAATCCATAGTATCCCCGCTTCGCGTTGGGGATACAATTAATGGCAGGGAGCTTTGGAAACCAGCTCAAACTTTTGCTTGTAGTTATGCTACAGCAGAGACTCAGAATCAATGGGTAAAATGCATCCACAGAAACACTTGCTGAAGGGTTTGACACAGTTAAACTGTTTATATTTGTTTCAATGTGTGTGAAAAACAGAATGTCCTCTATAAACTCAGTTCATTATACATATAATTGATGAAGTTCTGTTACAATTCTTGGAAGAGTGCCAAGATGTAGTCTTAGCAACGAGTTGATGTGATGTTAAAGCCTAATAACATCGTGTATATTAGCAAAATACCAATTTTCTCTGTAATCTAGCTTGTATAAATCCTAAAATATCTACCCACAAAATTCCTCAATTTTCCAAGTATTAGTAAGAATTATTTGATTATGACTCTATAGCACTTGCTTGTTACTTCAACTCATAATATCCAAAATTAAAGTATTTTAAATTCAGTCCTATGAACTCGGAGGTGGAAGGCCTCACCACCTCACTATTTTTGCTGCTTGTATCAGTAATAAATGAAGCAATGAAACATATTAAACAATATGTATACAATTTATTCAGTCAACATGTAAAATACAAAATTGAAAATTTTAATTACTTAAATGTAGCTTTTATAAGCTACAAGCTTACCATGTGGGACTGAATGGTTTACTGGTTGCCGCAAGGTAACTACGACCAACGTCTAAGAAAAAAAGACATTTATTCTTTGTCGTAGCCTCTGGTTGTCGTCACGTGATCTGCCCCTTATGTTACAACTTTTCTCGTTGAGATTTAAACCCATACCCCTCAGCTGTAATACAGCGGGGAGGCAGGGTGGGACTCTCCTCAGTCCCACATGGTAAGCTTGTAGCTTATAAAAGCTACATTTAAGTAATTAAAATTTTCAATTTTATTGCGTTACAATAGCTTACCATGTGGGACTGAATGCTGAATCCAACCGTCCGGAGGAGGGATTACAGCTGACACTGGCAGATAAGTCTGTTTTTTCTTAGAATTTAGATAATAATAAATGAATGAAAGATCTAAAATACCAGTCTGAGTCCCGTGTACAGGGTCCAATCCCGAAGGTTGGGTCCTGTAGAAGCCAAAAACCTGAATGAATGACAGTGCTAAAAAACTGTCAGGGTGTTGACGAGAAGTAGATGTGCATCCTGGATACACAAACGGGGTCAGTCCCAAGGACGATCACAGAAGGACCTGAGCTTAAGGCTCTGGTCCCGAGTAAATGACAACCTAACGGTCCTTGATACAAAATACAATTATAAGATATAAAGACTAGATAGACCTTACCCGATACACCCTGATGAGGTAGACGTATACCTAGACCCTGGGTTTAGACTCCTGAAGACTTGGTTGTAGCGGATGTGCCCCCCCCTTCCTTTCTTTCTGAGGATGACTGGACTGAGGAGAAGGGTCTAGGACCTGTTGTGCCGCTACTACTGGTCCCAGATACAGGTTGTTGTCATTGTCCGACCAAGTAAGGTCTTTTAGATAAAAATTGGTAAAAGTGTTGTGAGCTTTCCAGTGACAGGCTTGCATGATCTGGTCCACCGATACCCCACCGTAAAATGCCTTAGAGGCTGCCAAGGCCTGAATGTCATGCGCTTTGACTTGGACTAAGTCCATGGCTTGCTGGTCTGTTTGCTTATAACAAAGTAGGATGGTTTGTTTCAACCAAGACGAGAGAGTAGCGGGTCTGATGTCTGAGGAATGTCCTTTCTTGAAGGAAATGAAAAGGAGGGACCGGGAACCTCTTAGGTCCTTGGTTCGGTCCAGATAGTACCTCAGGGCCCGCACAGGACGCAGGGTCCTGTCTTCTTTGAACACCTGTGGATGTAGTGACCATTCGGTCGACTGCACCTGGTTCGACCTGGAAAGTAGGTCGGCCATCACATTCAGGCACCCTGGAATGTGCCTGGCTTTCAAGGTTATGTGATAGTGGTGGCACCAGGTCATGAGTCTCCACAGGAGTGCGCACATCTCCGCCGAGTGTGTTCCCCCTTGTTTGTTTATGTAAGCTACCACAGTTGAGTTGTTGTTGTCCAACTAGCACTGTTTGGTCCTGACACTGGTCTTTGAAGTGTCTCAGGGCCAGAAAGACAGCTTTTAATTCTAGGACGTTTATGTGAAGCCCTTTTTCCTGGGGTGACCACAGACCCTGTGTAGAACTTTGTTCTAAGTGAGCGCCCCAACCTTCGTTTGAGGCGGCTGTAAAGAGTTGGATACTGTGGTCTTTGGGATGAAGGTCTGAGCCTTCCATCATGTTTGCAGGATTCTGCCACCAATCTAGGTGTGCAGAGATGGCTTCTGTCCAAGGAAGGAGGCTGTCCAGTGGTTGAGGAAATATGGAGCCGTCCCTCCAGGACCATTTTCTCCGTTGAGGCTAGCAACCCAATTAGTGACATCAAACATCTTGCAGTCAAAACATGTTTTGATTTGAGGTGTAGGATAAAATCCTGAAGTTTGAGGCATCTCTCTTGAGTGGGTTTTACAAGGGCTGAATCCAGGTGGTACTCTTAACCCACGAACGAAAACACCTGAGTGGGATTCAGTTCTGATTTTTCCTGATTGATGATCCATCCTAAGGACTGGGTTAGATCTACCACTGCCTGAGTGTTCACTAGGGCTTCCTCCCGCGACTGAGACCTGACCAGCCAGTCGTCCAGGTATTGGTGTAGTCTGAGACCCCTGGAGAGGGCCATGAGTTTCACCTCTTTTACGATCATGGTAAAGACCTGGGGGGCTGTGGCCAGTCCGAAGGGTAGGGAGGTGAACTGGAACACCCGAGACCTGTGGCAAAATCTTAGGTATTTCCTTGAGTGAGGATGGATGGGGATGTGAAGGTAGGCGTCCGATAGATCTATCAACGCTACCCATTCCCCTGAAATCAGGGAGGTCCTGATGGACTCTGGAGTTTCCATCTTGAACTTTTCTACATGTAGAAAAGTGTTGAGCCTGCTTAGGTCTATTACTGGCCTCCACCTTTGGTGAGGCTTGGGTACAAGAAACAGGCGACTGTAAAACCCGAGAGATTTTACATTTTCCACCTTTTCGATAGCGTTCTTTAACAGCAGAGACTGGATACAATCGGCTAAGGCTTGGTCTTTTGGAAGGGCCTTGTATTCTGAAATTATCAGAGGAAATCTGACCAAGCTTGGTTTTGAGAGGAATGGCAGTACGTAGCCATTGGTGATAATGTTTAACACGTTGGTTGAGCAATTGTTTTCTTGCCAGTCTCTGCTGAAAGAACGGAGGCGACCTCCTACTGGTGGACTGTTTGAGGCTTTGAAGGAGTCATTGGGAGGAGGGGTTACCATGCCCTCTTCCCCTGTTGTGGGGTCGATAACGATCCCTGGAGCCTCTGAAGTTTGATTTTCCCCTGTTGGAGGAAAATGACTGGTTACTGCTTTGAGAGGAAGGACCCCCATAGGGGCGTTTCCTGTAGGAGCCTCTTTTCTTGTGGGAACCACGAAAGGGCTTATTTAGGTAGGGTCCAAAACCCTGAGAATCCTTTGAGGTGCCTTTTTTGAGAAGGAAGTCCTCTCCGTCTTTCACCAACTGTGATTTAAATAAGGAAGGCGGCCAGAAGGAAGCATTCCTAAGTTCTTGGCGCCTGGTTTCTCCTAGTTGGGGTTGTAGTAGGGTCAAGCCAAGATTGCCCATTGAGTAAAGTTCTCTCTGTAGAATATGAGCCAGGGATTTACTGAGGCAAGTTAAGGCCCTGTGTTGGATTAGGATGGTTTTGTTCCATAAATCCAGGTACTCACAGGCTTCCTCATAACCACGTTTCGCTGCTTTTTCAGGGTCGGCACCTTTCCTGATTTGAGATTTGACCTTTTTGAAGGTCGCTTTTAAACTATGTTGACACTTCTCCAGAGTAACATTACAGGAGGAGGAAGTCTTTGCAAAGGTAGTAGCGAAATTGAGAGTGGAAATATTTTGTCTTGCCTGATGTTCCAACTCCTTGAGAACTGGCATAGGGACCTTGCCCATAGGAGCCCCAGATGGTTTAGGAGAAATGCAAATTTTGGCAAAGTCAGTATTCAGCTCTTGTATCTTATCTTCATAGCAAGGCTGGCCTACTTTGTACCACTTGGCAGTGGAGGGAGGTGGTTTGATGTACTTGCCCTCAGGTAAATTGGCTCCCTGGAAGTCCTGATCAAACTTGTCGAAAGCATCCTTGATGGTTGAGTTGAGAGGCAACATGGAGGAAGGGCCTCTTGGCCTAAGTTCTTGCCTACCTTTTTCATCATCAAGGCCCATGACCGCTGTTTAAGGTAGTTTAAGGATGCGTCGGAACGTATCCACCTCCTCAGCATATTGTGAAGGGGTGTCGGACAAAGCCACTTCCCTGTAATAAGGAGGGTCAGGGTCATGTTGGGGGTGGTCCTGATCAGGGTAAGACTTCCTGGAGGGCTTTGGGGACCTATTTCTATGTTCAGGGGACTGATCCTCCTCTGAAGATGAAGGTAAAAATCTGGCCCTAGACTTATGCTTTGATTTGTCAGAGTGCTTTTTGGGCCTACTAATGGCTGGTTGGGGGTCAACAGAGTAATCTGAGTAGTGGTCAGAGGCAGAGCTAGGGTCCACTACATGGTACTTTGAAGAGTGAGATACTTGCTTTGGTTTAGTCGAGGCAACCTGCGAGGGATCCTCGGCAGAACTACGAAGTTGACCCGAGTCGTCTCTGAGGCGACTAGTATAAGAGCCGAGGCGAGATGGAAGGTCCGGGCCATACTCGACGTCCATAGACTCGACTGCACTACTGACTTGCGAGGGATTGGCATTGGAGGGTGCGTTTGTTTTTGTGGCAGCAAACGAAGAGGTCTGATCCACCTCTTCTGGTTTGTGTAGGGATTTTTGGAAATCCTGACGTAAGCTGTTGAACGCCTCCAACATACTGGCCTGAAAGGCGCCAGTCTTCTGATCCACCTGAATGTTAATTTGAGAAGACAAAGATTTCTCAATATTTGCTTGTACTTTTAATTGCAAAGCCGTACCTGGTGTAGGCGGGACAGTGCGAGCAGGGGTTCGGCTGGAAAAAGCCTCGAGAGAAAGAGGTTGTGGACGAGGAGGGGATGTGAAGAGGCGACCCGCAGCCATTTCGAGCTCTGCTTGCGAGCCACAAAAAGATTCTACAGAATTATCCCCTAAAAGTTCCGAACCCACATCTTCTGCCTTGTCTTTCTTGTCCTTTTTAGAATAACGCTTCCTGTGAGATATCTTGCTGATCTGTTCTTCAGTAAATTAAGAGCAAATACTACAGGAAGAGACATGAGTTACACACGGATCGTCGCCCTTACCAGCCTCTCTGCAGGTAGGGCAGAAGTTGTGTGTATCAAAGGAATTGCAGAAATGGTTACATTTTGCTGCGCAAGGTTTATCTTTGCTAGCTTGGTGGGATGACATAATGAACGCAATAAAACGCGAGCAACCTCGGATAAGTCGAGGCGAGCTCACAAAACTTTAATTTTAAAGATAATTACAAAAGCGGAAGTGCTGAAAATTGGCCAGAATATGCTATATACATTAATAAATGAAATACATTAAAAGGGACGTATAACAATAACACTGCACAGAGATATAGATAGAAAACGGCAGTAAATACTTCCCAAAGACTGTAAAATGGCGGCGACCAACGAGAAAAGTTGTAACATAAGGGGCAGATCACGTGATGACAACCAGAGGCTACGACAAAGAATAAATGTCTTTTTTTCTTAGACGTTAGTCGTAGTTACCTCGCGGCAACCAGTAAAGCATTCAGTCCCACATGGTAAGCTATTGTAACGCAATAAAACAAGCATTAAACCTTAATGGCACCACTCTTAATGGCATTTTATCCTGACTATAATAATTAACAATAGTTTAAAATGTACTTGTACAAAAATAGAAGCGGAGATGCCCGTACCCCAAAGCCTGGTGTTAGTTTTCCACACCATGAGATATAGAAGTAGTGAAACATTAAAAACATCAGGATACTTACAGTAAACAAAAAAATATGAAGCTGTTAAATTTATTAATTGGAGTATAGCTGCCAGTGGAAATAACACAATTATGTAAAAGTACATATAGCAATCAGCGGCAGCACTACACATGTCTCAAATATGGCAGGTGAACACACTTTTGCAGAGCCAAAGTTACAGGTCATACAATGATAATGCACACTAACACCCCCTGAACAATGTCCCTACCAAGTGTCAACCAACTAAACCTTACTATATCCAAGAGCCTGGACAAGATGTTCAAACTCACTCACTACGACAAGGTAATAAAGGTCAAATCAAGATCACACCATGACGCTGTACACTTATAACCCCTAAGCAATGACCCAACCCAGTATCAACTTCCTACACTTTACCGTTTCTCGGAAAGTGAACGGACGATATTTTAAAGATTAAGGTTACTACAGCAAGGTCAAAGTTCAAATCAATGTCACACCATGACGATGCACACCTACAACACCCCAACCAGTGTCTCTATCAAGTATCAAATTCCTACACCTTATGGTTTTCGAGATATAGCCCAGATAGGATTCTATAGGTCAAGGTCACTACAGCAAGGTTAAACGTCAAATCAAGGTCACACCATGTTGTTGCACACCTGCACCCCCTAACCAATGTCCATACCAAGTATCAACTTGCTACACTTTACGGTTTCCGAGATATAGCCCGTCAAGATTTTTAAACTCAAGGTAACTTTGGCAAGGTCAAAATAAGGTCACACCATGACGTTGCACACCTACACCCTCTAACCAATGTCTTTACCAAGTATCAACTTCCTACACCTTACAGTTTCTGATATACAGGTCGGACGAATTTTTCCTGCCGCCCACTGCCCATCTGGACACTATGGGCAACAACATTACCCTGACAGCCCTTAATGGCTGTGGGGTAAAAACCTCAAGTAGTGACACTAAAGTACTTGACACCTATGAATCACTAATAAAGAACAAACTCTTGGATTATGTGTCAACACAAAAAATGCAATCAAGTGTTTAATGGACAGCACTGTAAAATATACTGAATTGAACTGATACATTACTTGTCGGACAATGTAGATCTACTTTAAGGTGCTTAATATATCATTAGATGTTTATTACTCTAGTCTGTTCACTGGCAATAAACTGATTCAACTTAAAATATTTAAATTCAATTAAACTCTGCACATGATCAATAGTTAGTTCAATTGCAATCACTCCAAATGCTAGGTTAACATCTGTCCCAGTGTAACATTTCTAATCTTATTCTTCTACATTTACTATTGTGTTTCTGTCAAAACAAGAGATAATCATAGTTCATATATGATAGGATATATCACTGATGAAGTGTTGAACGCTTAATAGATCTCAAAGTATCAGGATGGTACATAAACAAGACTCACCCATGTCCAAAAACTGCTGAAAATGGTCTAAGTTTAGGTTTCCAGTAAGATTCTAATTCTAATAGTACTTTTGTAGCGCTTAATCTCTATCTAATGATAGACTCTAAGACGCAGAAAGCCAAAATCAGAGATCGTAATCATTAAATCAGGGACATTGCAGGGGTCGACACCACAGAGAGACAAAATGAAAAACTAGGGATAATCTAGGGTGGGTAAGCTTTTTCAAAGAGGTAAGTTTTCAACTTTTTTCTGAATGAGGAGAGAGATTTAGCTGAGCGTACATCATCAGGGAGATCATTCCAAATCCTTGCGGCATCATATGCAAAGCTAAGGCCAAAATGCTTTTTAGACTTCTATATTGAAGCACAATGTGGGACCTCAAGCAGCACACCATCAGATTGACTTCTACGTGTTCTATACACACTATGTCTGGGTTTAAGGAAAGGTTCAAAGTATTTTAGATGGCCACTATGTAGAAACTTGTACACCAACAGGGCTGTCTTGAAGACAGAGCGATGCAAGACAGGCAGCCAATGAAGACTCTTTCTTACAGGAGTGATATGTGAGTACTTGGTGGTATTAGCCACAATTCTTGCAAGACTGTTCTGAACACATTGGAGCCTCCGAATGTCTAGAGCAGAGAGACCTCTGAACAAGGAATTACAGTAGTCAAGATGACTTCCGACCAAGGCATTTGCAGCCAAAAGAGCAGCTTCCCGTGTAAGATATCCTCTGAGTCGCTTTAAATCCCTGATATGAACAAAACTAGCCTTACAGATATTCCTGACATGGCAAAAGAAGGAAAAATCAGAGTCAAACCAGACACCTAAGTTCTTAATTGCATCAACAGGTGAAAGGAGGTTACCAAGTATATTAACTGGGAAAAATTTACTGAGTTTTGTGCGGACATTTCTTGAGCCAAACAGAATAAATTCTGTCTTGTCTGGATTTAGTTTAAGCTTATTTGCAGAAAGCCACTTTCTGACATCATCCAAGCAGTTTTTCAGTCTATCAAAGGCCTGAGTGGCATGGTTTATGTGTGAGATGAACATATAACTGTGTGTCGTCCGCATAAAAGTGGAAACATATGCCAGGATGATTTTGAATAACTTTACTGAGGGGGGTAGTGTATAATGAGAACAAGATCGGCCCCAGGACAGAGCCCTGGGGCACACCGTACAATAGCCTTTTAGCATCGGATAAAACAGAACCAATCTTGATGCACTGATAGCGGTCACAGAGGTACAACTTGAACCAGTTCAGAACCATGCCTCCAACACCAAACCAGGAACTCAAACACTCAATAAGCGTACCATGATCAATGGTGTCAAATGCTGCTGATTGGTCCAAGAGAACAACAGCAGTAGCTTCACCTCTAGCAAGAGCAAGGTGGACTTCATTTTTAATAGACAGTAGTGCAGTTTCGGTCGAGTGACCTTGCTTATAGGCTGATTGACTGACATTTTCAAGTCCGTTAGAGGCAACATGGTCGTTTAACTGAGAAGTCACTACACGCTACACTAATTCATCCGGTGGTAGTGAAGACTTTTTAATCAGAGGAGAGACAATAGCCTTTTTTAAACCACCCGGGACAGCACCTTCAGTTAGAGAACAGTTGACAAGTTTAGTAACTGAGGGGAGGAGAATATCCAAACATTCTTTAACTAGGAAAGTAGGCCATGGATCAAGGAGGCAAAATTTGGTTGGTGACTTGGTAATTACTTTCCGTACTTCATCCTCAGAAACTGCTTTAAAAAGGTCAAATTTGGGTACATCTGAAGGAGCAGGAAGAGTGAAGGAGTCAGTGTTAGTAAAGGAGTCCCTGATTTTTCTGATTTTATCTGAGAAAAAAGTGACAAAACGATTGGCAAGGCATATCTGAGAGGCATGAGAGGGGAGTACCTTCTCAGGAACAGAGTGCAGGACTGAGCATAGAATCTGCCACAGTTTCTTAGAATCGTGAGCATTGTCACTAATGAGGTTCCTGAAATAGTTGGTCTTATCCATAGTAATTATGGCGTTGCATATAGCAATTTATGGAGTCTAGCCCTATTTTGTGGAGACTTGTCTTTCCACCAGAACCGTTCAAATTGACGCCTGACTGCTTTTGCCTGCAAGTACATGTCTGATAGCCAACCTGCAGCCCCTTTGGTGAAGGTACGAGTGACCAGAGGAGCGTGTTTATCGAGCAAGTTACTCAGATCCCTTGTGTATTGGTCATGAAGTGCACTAACGGTACTGCCAGGACTTGCAACAAATGAACACTTTTCGAGATCACACATCAGACTCTGCATGTTTATCTTATGATACCTTCGAAAGGTAATTGTGTTTGACTTGGGTGCAGTGGGACTGGCAAAATTAACCTCTTCACCACCAAGGGAGCAGTATTCTACTATACTGAAGGAAAATCCGGGATGAAGAGCCGACAGACAGTTTAAGTTGCTAAAACACACACCACAAGTGATTTACGTTGTCCATAACGTCCTCGTACATAATATTTTAAATAGCATATATCAGTATACCAAGACGTTTAATTCTACAGTGCTGAAAGAAAGCTGGCATATCATATGGGGGTGTCGACTGCTAGCCGACAGACATGGTACTGTAGAATACACATTGCTGTCGACTGCTATTCGACAGATAAGGTCATTAAGGGGTTAAGCTGACCATGAACAACGGCGTGATCAGAAAAGAATCCACCGACTCGTACGTTGGAAACAACCTTCGGCTCAGTGGGTGCAAGAACAAGGTCGAGGATGTGACCATGCAGGCGAGTGCACATGCTGTGCAATATTGCATGAGTCAAGACAATTCAAAAATTTGGTGCTGTCACTGGAACTTGTGTCAACATGAATGTTGAAGTCCCCACACATAAGAAATGAGGAACTTACAGAGGAGAGATACTCAAAAAGGTTAAGAAATTGGTCCAAAAATTCATCTGAACATGAGCCTGGAGGTCGGTAAACACATGCTATCATAAAAGGAGTAGTAGATGAGCCAATGTCAATAACTAAGTTTTCGAAAGTTGTATATGTAGGACTATCAAGAATTTTGAATTTGATATTTTCAATGACAAAAAAGCCAACCCCACCACCGAAGCCGTGAGGACGGGGTCTATGACACAATGTAAAACCAGCAGGAGTGATTGAGCGGAGGAAACTGTCATTGTCAGATGGACGAATGTGAGTCTCAGTCATGGCCAATATACTGAAAGAGTCAGTAGACATCATGTCTGAAATACTGGGTCCCTTGTTTCTGACTGATCGACAGTTGACAACGCCGAATGAGATAGGACCTGGGTTTAGAGAAATATCACCACACAGTAGGAGCAAAATTGACAGACCTCTAAACTTTGTTGAACAAGGAAAGTGATGTACATTTCTGCTACAGCTAGGCTGCCTAAAGGATCTTGGGAGGACGCTAGAGTCCTGAGTGGTCCCTGAGACACACAGCTCAGTGCCTATGCGCGAGACATTCACAAGGAAAAGCAACAGGAGGGCAAGACAACAAGGGGTATACATCTTTGAGCACAAGGAATAGTAATACTCCAGTATCCTTAAGCTGTGAAGAAAAGGGACTGTAGGGAGGCTGACCAATTAAAATCCTTACAGCTCAATCATCCCAGCATCAAGCCGTGTCGTCGTTCGTCCCGTGGGCGACTCACGGGCACCCTATACTCCCCACTAAGCCAGCTGAAAAACTTAAATTTCTAAGCAAACGTATACACCCTAAAAGCTAAAAGGGGACCTATAAGCTGACAAATGAAGTGAAAGCAAACTGGAGTATAGAAATTTTACAATAAAATTCACAAGAGGTCTAAACAACAAGGGGAAACAACGAACAAGTCATATGAGAGATGTAAATTAATGAGATATAGCCACTGAACACAGTGGAGAGGAAAAATCAAGGGCCGGTAATTCCCGCTAAATGGGCGATAATACCCGCATGTTAGGTAAAACTACCAAACCACAAAAATGGGGTAAAAAGACAGGGGAAAAAAGAGGATATACACAATAAATGGCCAGATTATCTATATTTTACAAAAAGAGTGGGTAAAAACTGAGAGATTTAGCCGAAACCGATCTCATTTTAATACTAATTTGAAAAAGCGTCTCCGTGGTGGCTATGCTAAGATGGCTGTCAATAATTTAAAATATCCAGGGTGACTTTGGTTTGGGATTTGAAACAAGCTCATAGTGTTACACTTAAAAAATGCTTCCATAAATCACCTCTTAGTTTCCTCAACCAGACCAAATAAAAACATGGGGATGCACAGTTTTGCGGTAGCTGTCCCCACAGAATGGAACAAGCTCTCTTAAGCCATCACAACCGGGGAATGTATCACTGGATTTGGAAAACAGTTAAAGACTTACCAATGTAAATTAGCATATCCTCCAAAATAGTCTATCTCCCCTATCAAACAGTAACATGGACAATAACCTCTTTCTGGAACTGAATTATCCTTTTTTGGATATACTAGTAAGCGCCTTTGAGAATGGTTACATCAATTTCAGCACTTTAGAAATACTTCTTACTTATTTATAATAAATGAACTTGTGGGCTCTTTTTTCAAGGACCAAGGGACCCATGTCCTTTGCAAATGAAATCTTTAACGCAATTATTTATAACACAAGAGATGCTACAATTTGGATAATATTGGAAGTGGGTTGTTTGTTTTGAAATGAATAGTTGGCATCATTTGTAATCCCAGTTTCTGGCGACTGCTACCAACATAAATCAACATTTAATCTTTAAGCCATAATGCACCAAGCTTCTGGAACTCTTCCTTTCCATATACAAAATAGCCCCTCATCGACATCTTTTAGGAAATATCTTAAAACTCAACTCTTCAATCAAGCTTCCCCCACTTAGTATCCTTTCCTCCGTTCACACCCACAACTCTTCATTACTGACCTAGACTGTCCCTTGCCTGTCCCTTTTGAAAATTTCTTTTGTTATGTTAGTGCACTGAGTCCATCTTTGTGAGGAAGATATTGTGTGTGCAAAGTAGCAGCTTAGATTAAATTAAATCAAATGATTTAATGAAAGTTCTAATTTACAGGAGGAATTAGTCCCATCAAAATTTTAAAATCAACCAATTTAGCTTGCTGGATTTCAATATCGATACAAAAAAATCTACATTACAAAATTGTTTTTGCATTTTATCACGACTTTGTATTTTGTTTATCATCAGTACTCATATGCTGGAAAATTAACTTTGAATTCAAAGTCTCAAGAACTTGACTGCCAGTACTGAGCAGTCTTACACTAAATATATATCTGTCTTAAATTTTTTTGCATTCTGTATGTTAAATGAGGTACTAGTGCCTGTAAAATGATGCACTTTTCAGTGACAATGGTATTTCAGTTTTGATCAATATAAAAGCCTCATTTGAGTTTGATATTGACACTAGAATTGCATTTCAAATCCTGCACTAGTTTAGTCTGACCAGAAAACACAAGGTAGACTCATACAGGTGTTATTTCTGGGTGTTCGTCTTCATATACCTACAAAACACAATGGATGTAATTAGTACACTGAAGCCTGTCATACAATTTTTAGGTGTATCAATTAGAGGCGAGTTGTCTGCAATTAATTTCCATTTTGCCATCTCTCTTTCTGATTCTGGGATAACAAACAATGATGTGCTGCAGACAAGTTTTTTCCTGAAATACATATATGGTAACAGTTAAATCTTCAAAATCTATATTTAAACTAGAAACTAAATCAGCAGCAGATAATTTCAATACATTTGCACAGATTCTTGTCAAATTGGTATGGTACTCAGTTACAGTTAGGGGTGTGGCGAATACTAATAATGCGGGTCGATTGCTCGCAGATAAAAATTCGACTCGACATAGAGCCCTCGCAAAGTTTAGTATTCACCTAAATAGGAAACAACATCCAATATGGCGGCTCACGTAAACCAAAAAAATTAAAGATAAAGGCTTTGAATTGTTGGAATTAGGTATTGTCATCACATAATATAAATAATATTAGTTTAAAAATAGTGGATCATGATGTGTGTTATTTATGGTTTATTAACTAACAAGACCACTGCCGCGGTATGTATCTCCCGCCGAGCATTACCGGGGAAGAAATACCTTTTCTGAGATATTCACTAAAATCCAAGATGGCTGCCAAAAGTGGCGAAAACTGAAATTTTTTCCCTAGGCACAGAATACTGTTGTACTGCCCTGTGGGTCAAAAATTCGCTCGAAATCACTCTATCTCTTACCATGTCGAAGATATTATCAATGTTTTATTTTCCGCTAAAATCCAAGATGGCCACCAAAAGTGGCAAAAATTGAAATTTTTTCCCCTTTTCATAGGATACTCTTGTACTACAAAAATTCGCTCAAAATCGCTCTATCTCTTACAGTTTTCGAGATATTCACTTTTTTATTTTCTGCTAAAATCAAAGATGGCCGCCAAAAGTGGAAAAAAAGTTGAAATTTTTCCCCTTTGCATAGGGTACTCTTGTACTACCCTGTGGGCCAAAAATTCGTTCGAAATCGCTCTTTCTCTTATGGTTTTCGAGATATTCACACTTTTCATTTTCCGCAAAAATCCAAGATGGCCGCCAAAAGTGGCGAAAATTGAAATTTTTCCCCTTGGCATACGATACTCTTCTACTACCCTGTGGGTCGAAAATTTGCTTGAAATCGCTCTATCTTGTATGGTTTTCGAGATATTGACACTTTTTCATTTTCCGCAAAAATCCAAGATGGCCGCCGAAAGTGGCGAAAATTGAAATTTTTCCCGTTTGCATAGGACACCCTTCTACTACCCTGTGGGTCAAAAATTCACTCGAAATCGCTCTATCTCTTACGCTTTTCGAGATATTGACACTTTTTCATTTTCCGCCAAATCCAAGATGGCCGCCAAAAGTGCCGAAAATTGAAATTTTTCCCGTTTGCATAGGACACCCTTCTACTACCCTGCGGGTCGAAATCGCTCTATCTCTTACGGTTTTCGAGATATTGACACTTTTTTGTTTTCCGCTAAAATCTAAGATGGCCGCCAACAGTGGCAAAAATTGAAATTTTTCCCCTTCTCATAGGATACTCTTGTACTACCCTGTGGGTCAAAAATTCGCTCGAAATTGCTCTATCTCTTAAGGTTTGCGAGATATTTGTGATTTTTCACTAAAAGTAGCAATAAAGTAGCCATTACTCACGTGTACTTTGAGCAACAGTTGTTAAACTTAATTATGTTACAGTTCACAAAAAAGTAGATGAACAACATATTTGAGAGAAAGTGTGTAGCTGCAATACTTTTGAATATATAAGCCATTTACTCATTATGGTTATCACTGAAAATTGAAAAAGTAGCTATTACTCACTTAGCTATGGAGATACACTTCCAAACTACTGACCATGTTGTAGCTGTGGAAAAAGTAGCTGAACAACATATTGGAACAAAATACTCTAAATGCAATAGTTTGAGAGTTATAAGCCATATAATTATACTAGGTAAAAGTGCTATTACTCACTCAAAAGTACGCCAAAGTTCACCAAACCCCAAAAATATTGAAGAGCGTAAAAATTCATTAGGACAAGTAATTTACCAAAAATGTGTAACTGTAGTAGTTTCAGAGAAAACTGCGTGACCCACGCACACACACACATGGTGTAAATTTTAAAAACATAACCGGTTCAATGGGTTGTTATATACTCGACCCTGAGAATTGGGATCGAATTTCTGTTAAATTTGCCTCGCTCGGCAAGTGTCGACTGCTCGTTTGCATCCCTAGTTTTTGTTGGATAGTAATATAGCATTTTTTACATGTAACAAGCAACTAGTAACATGACTTAAGAAGGCATTCTGTAAAACAGGTCTATGCTCACCTATGATTGGATATCAGTATAAGATTCTGTACAGCCATTACAGTAGAGTTGGAGTTCTGTCCAGTCACCAAGTGTCTGTCTACAACAATGTGAACTGCATTGTTTTCACTGTCTGAAATAAACCAGAATATCTGAAAAATTTTACCAGGGGAAGGTCACACTTCAATCAGAGATGAATCTGGGTGGTCATACATGGACACACTACATGGAAAAGTTATACAAAGGCCTCTAATGTAATATATACAGTGTCAAGTGGACATCTGAAATTTTTTTAGGCTATTTCAATGGAAGTGTAATGTGCATGAGGTTTTAAAGATATTTCCAAAGTGAAAGGACAAGTCCTGGGGGTTTACCTGACTTTATGCTGCAAACTAATCACAAGTTCTACCCAGGACAAAGATATGTTGTTAGTTATTGGCGGGATTTCACTCTCTTGCAACAGCTAGAAATGCTTGCTGGTAAAACTACCTGAAAGTCTCTAAAAATCATGGTTTTTACACAATTGTTCAAATATTTGGTTCAAATCCTATTTAAAGTTTAGTCTTCTGGACACCTGCAAAGTCAAAATGCACACACACGTGAACTATTGCCAGATCTTGGCCAAAACTACTGGAATAGAGATATCCTGGGGATTAACATTATTATACAGTCAGGTGGACATATCAATACATTGGTTTGGTATATACAGTACCCGCTGATGGTGCATGAACAACTTCAAAGACTAGTGTTAAAATATAAATGTCATTAACAGATCAGTTCTGTGTTCTAACACTGAAAATAATATCCTTTTCCCACTTATAGTTATTATGTGTTTCTTATTAATGTCCACCAGTTTGACCTTTGTTTTATTTTTGTGTGTGAATTTAATCTGCTCTTTAAAAAGATACACTGGGATCCAGCTGAAAACCCACAGAATTGTAGATCTCTTTGAGACACACATTTCCACCAAATTTGGTCAAAATCCATGAAGGGGTTTGAAAGTTATAGGCCAGGTTAAAGTTTTTGTGATGGACAGATGGACAGACAGACGAACAAGATTTAATGTCCCCCTTTCCACTTATGCAGAAGACGAAACAGGAATTGTATGTACTAGATATTTCAAAGTTAATAAACTTCATTTACAATGAATATAAAGTAAAAATGTGAGATAATTCCTCAAATTTATATGTTTGTAAATTGTTTTGATGAAGTATTGACCATAACAATATGTAAAACAAGGGTCAAGTGGCAGGCTTTCACCCAACCACAGTGTCGAATCTTAGGACAGCACTGGGTGTTGAAATCTGTAAACTCGTATTATCGCCCGCATTTGGAAACCGCTTTCAGGGAAGTTTTCAGATTTGTGTCGTGAGATGGGTATTTTACAAGGCTGGTTTAAGATGAAAACTACCAGCATATTTCCTGTTCACGGACTTGCCTCATTAATATTAATGAGCAAATATGCGCAGTCATGGCAGTTCTTCGTTGGGTTTCCTGACAATATTTTACAAGGCTGGTTTAAGATGAAAACTACCAGCATATTTCCTGTTCACGGACTTGCAGTTTGAAATTTGATTTTGAAATGAGAAGACATATTTCAATTTTGAAGCGTGGATATATAGTACTGTATATGGATATTTTACAGAAGCAAATTGTAAGTATTTAAATAAAATATTCGTGTGTTGTTTCTACAATGAGCGAAAATAGGGAGCCACAGATTATGCTGTATTTTACCGATAACAATATTTTACAAGGCTGGTTTAAGATGAAAACTACCAGCATATTTCCTGTTCACGGACTTGCCTCATTAATATTAATGAGCAAATATGCGCATGGCCGCTCTATGTCTTCCAAATTGTTTTATATTTACAAAATAAACCAGTTCGTCAGTAAAAGATCTATATACGTACTATATAAAATATTGTCAGGAAATACCAGGGGAAATCCGTGACCTCATATCTTCTCATGAATATTTATGACGTGGGTGCTACCGCCGGGAGTTCTGTACGTAGCTTAAAGTACTTGATCTTTGTTGAAACGTCCATTTTATAAAATATTGTCAGGAAATAAGATTAGCGAACTGGTTTATTTTGTAAATATACTGTAAATCAATTTGGAAGACAACTTCTTCTAAAATAACAAACGGATTGACAGAAAAAAAAAATAAAATCACGTGATAACTTCTAGGAAATAGAAACCCCAAGCGCCTTCGAGTGGTTGAATGTAGAACTACGGGGTTGTGCTTTCATTGTCTCTGCCAGGTGTCCTCGATTTTGATTGGCTAAACGAAAAATGTATAGTACTACCGTGACGTCACTTCATTCATTCATTTCTTTACGGTTTATTTGTTTGACAAATGGGTAGATGCGCAGACAACAATTTTACATTAACAGTGAGTGCGTGATACACCAGCAGACAAATAAATTAATTGGGGTTTCTCGTCTAGAAACCAGCAGACGAAACGGTTAAAAAAGACTCGTTCGAGTAGAAAATCACAATGGAAATACAATAGGTTCTAGGACATACAGGACCTTATAGAAAGCCAGAGGTAGTGCCAGACATGCTTTTTACTTCATAAAATATAACTTAATAAAAGCATTAAAAATCTTCAAAATGGCAGAGTGTATAATATACACCTTAATGTACCGATATGTGAACAAATATTATTCAGAATTTGATATTTAAGGGCTTAAACAGACGATTTAAAATCGCGGCCACAACCCAGTACATAACTCGAATCAAAGATTCGACTAATAATGACACTTTCAAAAACAACCGTTTCTTAAATATTCTTTGCAGGTTTCGTCATTTTGAACCAAAATGATAAGCAGTATACTTGTTGATCATTCACACTACAACACAACTACTTGGTTGCCCTCAAAGGGAATGCAGTATCAGTCTATCCATCTTCTTTTTTCCAGTCTGGAACAGGCCATTTTACAGAGTTATATCATGCAGAGCTTGGACAGCATGGACCTAATATCTCCAGTGGACAGGTGGCCAATCCAATGCATCTTTAATGACTGTACCTGGGCAGTACATAATAGAGTACCCAACGGACGCGGTATCGAGTACTTACTGGAATACTTTCCTCCATTGTCTTTGATGAAATCTTCCGGTATGACTGACACTGTGCTGAAGTACTTTGTGTGAGCCAACTCATATACTGACGCCTAAAAAAAAAAAAACAAAGTCAGAGTCTGGGGAGTGTTAACATCCCTTATAACAGCCAGATTCCTTTAATTCAGTTCATGCAATGTACTGAGGCAAGCCTGTAACATTCCCCACAGATTTTTCAAAAGATGGAATTGAACCCAATGTCACAGAGATGAGAGCTAAATGATCAGCTTACAGCCTAAAAATCACTGAGAAACTGAGGCTTTCTCTGAATGGTCAAATATCTGGAATATAAACTTATCCTAATACTCCATTTCATTAGCTAACTTCCACTCTACTAAATTTGTAGTTTCCAGGGCCCAGTTTCACAAAGGCCTAGTAAATATAGAAGATAGTAGCTATTAAATCTAGATGTTAGTAGGCCTTAGTAGCCACTACTAAAGTGATCCACTGAGCTGATACTAGGACACTACTATGTTCCTGAGATGGCAGGGCTTCTAGTGAGGACAGCCTACTAATTAACATACTGAATACAATCTCAGTGAAACATATAGTATAGACTTAAAAGCCTATTAGCACTTAGTACCCTACTAAGTGGGTAGTAGGCCTTTGTGAAACTGAGCCCTGTTGTCTAATAATAAAATGCCTCTTCTATTTTCTAAACTTCTGTTATGTGAACAAAATCTTACTTTCCAACCTATTTGGACAATAAAGATTCTACTGTACTTCCAGCTGGTAGAGTAAGAAATCTAAAATTCGCCACATATCTGAAATTCGCCACGTGTAAAAATACTAATAAAATAAATGAATTGTGGTGAGATTTGTTGAATGTATAGTAAATTAAGGCTTTTTGAACTGAAAAATACCAATTTTTAGACAAAAACATCATTTTCTTCATAAAATTAACGAAGGTTTTAGAAGTGGCGAATTTTAGATTCCTGGCGAATTTTAGATTTCTTACTCTAAATACTAACACAAGTATTCAGATTTGGGAAAGTCGTTACAATACAGATAGCCATTCCTTATTTTTCTCCATGACTCATGAAACCCTACTTCCAAGCAGATTATTCAGCTCTACTGATTCAGAAAACTGCTTCACTTATATAAATAAAAATTTGTGATAAAATTCATCAATGGAATTAACATATTTTGCACTAAAGCTGTTATCATTGAAGATTTCTGTAGTTTGACGCTCGCCTGTTAGATGCGAGTTGAACTCGAGTAAATGACACAAATATAAATAAAATAACAATGTCCAAATATTGTCTTCAAGGGATCCTCCATTAACGTGTTTAGTACCATTTTATTGCAAGGAAATATATTTTGTTGCCAGTTAAATTGTGCAGATATGTATGAGCACTTTATGGCACAGCCACATAAATAAGGGAAGTAAAAAAAAAGGATTGCTCATTGATTTTTTATGTCTTTATGGTTAGATAAATTGCAAAAGTGCTGGTTTTATAACAAGATTAGTATATCATAATTTATTTCTTAAAAACTCGAGTTTAAATTGTGTAAAACGATGTGATCCCCAAATATCGCCCACCGAGTTACGACTCTAGTTTCGGTCAACTCGTTACAGCACTATTTTACACTGAGCATTTTTTTCTGATTCTGGGAATATTTTTGGTACATTTAAGAAAATCTTGACTTAGGCCACTCACAGCAGTCAGGGAATACTTTTTGAACATCCAGCTTCGGTCAGAATGAACTGCTGAAGCCAGGGCACAGACTCCCATCCCAATCGCACAGATAGGCTCTGTAATACAAAAGAGTCCCGATGAAACATGTATTTTAAACTGTTATCACTTGACAGGGTTAAAATACACACACAAAGGCTGACAGTGAAAGGCAAATACCAGATGTTTGTTATTAATTCACCATATATCATCTATAACAAATGTTCAGTAAATTTTAATTACCTCTTAAACTTATACAGCCAGGTTCCTTTCTTTAGCTTCTGTAGTCAAATGTAATTTTTGAATTTATGAAAAAACTGAGCAGCAACTTTAACCGCTTTTAATTTTCAGACTAAATATCAACTGCAAGCACAAATGACACAGAACTCACTTTTGTGTTATCACTAAAATGTATTTGAACCGTCTGAACTATACGGGTAAAATATATGATTTTTACAATCATTTAACCAGCTAAGTTGCACAAACTTTTAGAGATACTAAATATATGAACACTTATCAAATTTATTTTGTTGTTTATTATTCACTCACGGCTGTAATTTCTCCAGAGAGAAATAAAAATGCGGACATAATTTTTTATTGGTGATAACATCCCATACTTGTGCGTTTTTTGTGGAATTGGTTTGTAAAATATTTGATAAAAGTAGATAATAAAAGTAAAACATCCCTCATTGCAAAATGTCAAACACAGAAGAAAAAAAAACACTGTTTAAGAAATTTACTTGCACTACAACACATCAAATTCATAAATTGTGTACTCACTTTGTTCATTGATAAAGTGGGTGATAATAGAGGACAGTTGGGTGTCACTCGTTAAATCCTGTGCTGCACCAGGGGAGTCTGGTATAAGAAGTGCCCCATAGCGACTGGCTGGAATGAATAAAACCTGATCCTCATATTTTTAGAGATATATTCATGGAGCTTTCACACTTCTTCAGGTAAACATATTTGATTGTTAAATGTCTCCAGTGGAAAACAGCACGCTAGAAGAGGTAGAAAGTCAGTAAACCTATTCATATACACGTATTTCTAACTTTAAGGTGTAATGACACAACGTCAACAGAGGTCCTTGTAGTTCCACTTGGTATCTATACATAGTTAGAACAGAGACACAGTAATAATCAGTCAACCCTGACTCACAAGGTAAAAGGCCTTAAAAGCAGATCCCCTCGTGCCAAATAAAATATTTTAAAATATCAGCCATCAGAGTGGTAACATTATCATTGTTATGAAGTTATAGATATATATTGGTGCTTTAAGGTTACCATAATAAGCACTTTTGTCAAGAGGTTTTAGTTTTCCAACATACCAAATACAGATCCATTATTTTTTTATATTAGCCATCAGAGAGATATAATAAACAAATTTGCAAGAATAAAGATATGTTTGGGACTTTGAGGTGACCACACAGTGAAAATCTTCTTCTGGCTTAAGTACATTCACACACCAAATATGAATGAAATCCACCTTGTAGATTCGGAATAACTGTACCAAATAAGCAATTGTGACAACCGTACAAACACGCTGTAATTTATATTCTCCCTCCTGGTGGAGGCATCATCATCACACTTTCATGATGAGAAACAATACCGATTTTTTCTTCAAACTGTTAAGCACTACATCATACATACAGGAAAATATAAAACAGTCAGTATTGTTTGAGTCCCAAGGCTCATATGAAAATAACAGTGCAGTGGTATTCAAATAGTATTTGATAATTATGGATATTTAGTCATTTTTTAATTGCTTGTATAATCGATTTATCCACGGTGACTTTCTTAAACTGTTTATGTTGAAATTTAAAATTTAATACCAATTGGAATAGCAGTGAAGCCTAGCTCAGATTCATGTTGATACTAACAGTTTCACATTTATAATGAAGGCAATGAGAGTAACTGTATGTATGGTCAACAACAGAAAACAACTGTAAACAAAGTGCGACCCTCACCTTCTATTGAACTGAAAGCTATTGGAGTGGCAAATGACTTGGTTTTGAAATCTGTCAGCCATTTGCGACTCTTGTCATCTTGGTTGATAAACTCTACCTGCTTTCCCTGAAACAATGAAGGATGTACAGTAGACCTCTCTCAAGTGGAACTGTAATAAGTAGAACTCCCTTTTAAGTGGAAGGAAAAAAGAGAATTAGAATTTTTCCAATTCCCCAAAATGTTCAGATTTCGGAAGATAATTGTGAGAGACTAGATATATTAGCTGTGTAGAACACAGAAGACATTAATGTTTTATTGGATGACAACCATGAAGGTATTATTAATTTTGTGGAAAAGTAAGAGAATCCTAAGATTAAGAATGTCAGTGTATTAATATAGATCCTGGAGGGTTTTTTAAACCGACATTTGTTGAACTTTAAAACTTTTAAACAACTGTCTGTGCAGGGAACCAGAGTGTAGTTAATAAGTTACCATGCGATAGCAAATCCTTAAAACCAGAAAAGGTTTAATTTATTTTCTTTATTATTAATAATATATACAACATGTGCGTAATAATCATAATAGGAACTAGATTGGGCCAACTCGGCGCCAACATATCCCCAGACAGGTCATCACTCACGCCACAGGTTTTGATCGGGAATTTTTTAAAGCATAATTACCCATTATTATATGAACTTCAGCACATCAATCTACTCTGTTTGTATCTTCCCAAGAAGATGGTGTATCCCCAGACGCCGAATACATAACTCAAATTATATTTTCAATCTTCCTGCAATGATAACTCTAAACCTATTTTCAAAGTATTTATTAATAAATGATTGATGATTGAATGTCCATTCTAAAATAATAATCCCAAAAGAGCATATCTCTTTCTATATTTGTTGACAAATAAAATATTATTTTTAACTCAACATCATACTTTTCAATCTTCCTGCAATGATAACTCTTAACCTAATTTCAAAGTATTTAAATGATTGATGATTGAATGTCCATTCTAAAATTCATAATCCCAAAAGCGCATATCTGTTTCTATATTTGTTCACAAATAAAATATTATTTAAAAAAAAATTATTTATATTATTATTTTATTATATTATTTATAGAATTTGTAAATTGTTTTCAGTTATTCATTTCCTCTATTCCTATATATGTGGTCCATATATATGCAACCTAAATATGTGACACAATCTCAGTTCTGACTCCCCTTTGTGTTATATGATGAAGCCCACCACCTCCTACCCCACCCCTCTCCCCTTCTCCACACCTCTCTCACTATTACACAAGATCTGCAACCCCATTGAGTTCTTTGTTTCTCATTTGATATCACTAAATACCTTTGTTTATTTAGTGTCACTCAATATAGCTGGAGGTCCCAGAGGTGGGTGGGGGATGTGGGTTGGGACTACAGCATAAATGGTAAACAAACAATCTGATATATATCAAAGGGGTAATCAAATACAAAAAGAATTGAGAATTTTAAGTATGTGATTATCAACTGAAATGAGTTCATAACTGTAGGAGCTGTGTCAAAATTAACTGAGGCAAGTTGAATAAAACTGGGCTAGTTGAGGGTTAAAAATCCCCTAGTTTTACTACATAAGGATATACTTTTATTAATATTGGGACTTAAAGCTCACCAGAAAATAACAGTGTCCATTTTGCCTACTTGAATATGTTTAACCAGTTTCATTTTAAAGAGTTAAAAACTCAGCAAGCAGAGGTACAACACACAAAAATAAGTTCTTAAAAGACTAAGATAGCCATAACATCATTAATATTCAAAATTTAAAGAGACAGGCACTTCCTTTTAAAAATTCAAAGATTTCAGCTCTATGACCCACATAGTTTGACAGTTACAGGGCTTTAAAGTGGCATAATGTCCATAAATTGGGTTTCTGTGGGCATTTTACAATTGTTAAAGAGACCTTAGCAATTAAACTACAGATCTGAAACTTTTTGGGGGACATACATAACAAACAAAAATTAGATATAATACAGTTTAAGACTTGTCACACTAAGCATTTCCAAATTACAGGGCAAAATACAGTAGAAAATGTCAAAAAAGGTCACTTGGATGAGTGTCTATGGTCGTCATACACAGGTTCAATGTCTACTACAGGCCTTGATGTTCGGTACATGGAAAAAGAAGACGCTTAATAATGTATTCCTAGTTGAGATTTCAGCCCTGTCAGTCACATAGTTTAACAGTCACAGGGCTGAAAAGTGGCAAAAAGTCCAAATATTGGGTCTCTGTGGGCCTTTTAGAGACCTCAATGTGACCTTCAAATTGAAGCTTCAGACTTAAAATCTTTCACAATCAGAGATTATACATAGAATGTATATCTAATATAGTTTGAAACTTCTCAGACTTACCATTCCAAGTTACAAGGCAAAATATGTAAAAAATGTCTAAAAAGGGTCACTCGGGTGAGTATCTATGGTCGTCATACACAGGTTAAATATCTACTAAAGGCCTTGATGTTCAGCACATGTAAAAAGAACATAATAATATATTCCCAGATGAGATTTCAGCTCTATCAGTCACATAGTTTAACAGTCACAGGGCTTAAAAGTGGCAAAAAGTCCAAATATTGGGTCTCTGTGGGCCTTTTAGAGACCTCAATGTGAACTTTAAATCAAAGCTTCAGATTTAAAATCTTTCACAATCAAAGGTTACACATAGAATGTATATCTAATACAGTTTGAAACTTCTCAAGACTTACCATTTCCAAGTTACAGGGAAAAATATGTGAAAAATGTCTAAAAAGGGTCACTCGGGTGGGTGTTATGGTCCTCACACACAGGTTAAATGTCTACTTAAAGCCTTTATTTCTGGCACATGTAAAAATGACATAATGATATATTCCCAGGTGAGATTTCAGCTCTATCAGTAACATAGTTTAACAGTCACAGGGCTTAAAAGTGGCAAAAAGGCAAAATATCGGGTCTCTGTGGGCCTTTTAGAGACCTCAATGTGACCTTCAAATCAAAGCTTCAGACTAAAAATCTTTCACATTCAAAGGTTACACATAGAATGTATATCTAATACAGTTTGAAACTTCTCAGACTTACCATTTCCAAGTTACAGGGAAAAATATGTGAAAAATGTCTTATAAGGGTCACTCGGGTGGGTGTTTATGGTCCTCACACACAGGTTAAATGTCTATTAAAGGCCTAAATTTTGGGGCAGATATAAGAAAACACATAGATATATTCTCAGATGATATTTAACTTAGATGAGAGACATAGTTTGAAAGCTACAGTGCTCGAAAGTGGCAAAAAGTGCATAAATTGGGTCTCTGTGGGCACTTTTGAGACCTTAAGTCGACCCCTTTGGGTAAACCTACAGCCCTAAAATTTTCTACAGACAAGGATTACATATCAAAGTTATACCTAGTGCAGTTTGAGACTCATCAGAGTTACCACTTCCAAATTATAGGGCAAAATATGTGAAAAATATAGCAAAAAATCCCTAAGTGGGGGTCTTTATGGGCCTCAAACACAATTTTCTCCTCAACTTAAAGTCGTGATTTTCGGCACATGTACTAAGAACATATTAATGTGTTCTCAGGTGAAATTTCAGCCAGCTGAGCATCATAGTTTGTGACCTAGAGAGCTCTTAGTGGCCAAAAGTGCAATTTCTGACCTTAAGGTGGCCATAAGTTCTCTTTTATTGGGAGTTTAAGGTCACCTTAAAATAGGGATCTTCCTTTGGACACCCTTAACATGTGTACCAAGTTTGAAAAAAAAATATTAATTTGTTTTTGAGTTATCGCGTCCACAAGGAAATTTCTACGGCGGCGGCGGCGGCGGCGGCGGCGCGACGGACCTGAATCCAATATATCCCCGACTTTCGTCTGGGGATATAATAAATAACTCTGTCACAATCATACAGCTTTTGCAATTAGCAATTTTTACAGTTGTTATTTATCGCCTACGATTTACATTAATAGCTGGCCAGTATTAAAACCTTTTAAGTAATATTAGCAAAATGCGTGTCCAATTCATATAAATGCAGACTCTATATGATTTTAATACAAAATGCATTTATAGAAGGTGTAAGTTACCAATGCAGCATGTACATCAATCCACTAGCATCATTACATCATATGATTACCAAGCTAACTTTTATTCACAGTTTTGAAGACACTGTAAAATGTTTGGAAAAATATTGTTACTAAATACTAGTTATTTCTGAAAAATATTTTACACAACCCAAGGAACTTTTACCTCAGTCTCATACCTGTGGTGATGCCAGCTGGACATTAAATGCCGTCTGTGCCAGGTTAAATGCCTGGATGAAGGACTCTGTGTACACACCTATAGGGGATAAAATTATCAGAAATTCAGAACAGTAAATGGATAAACTATGAATTGTCTCTGATGGGAGTTGATCCAAGTGCCTTTTGATTACACAGAGAAATAAATATAAGTCTAGCTCTGTTGTTGCCACATATACGTAAATACTGCTCAGTAGCTACCTGGTCCAGAGCGGGGGACCATTGCCAGATATGGGGTCAATATTGGGACCAATGCATGGTTTCATCTCATGCCACCTGTAATCTTGCATGGCTCTTGTCAAATAAGGCCAGATATCCTTGATGAACGGATCTTGTTTTATTTAAGATACATACTGCTCCTGAATCTGAACAAGTATGGGGCCATTCCTGCCAATCCTAGATTATTCCTGTATCATCCTTGCCTGACGGATAAGTACGTGTCTCCATGAGTCAAGATTCCTATAAAAAGCACCTGCATCAACTTTTATCATTTATTTTTTTAATTTATTCAATTCAACAGTCGCCATGGATGTTCTTGAAGTGCTAGGTGTAGCAATGATGATGATTCTTATCCAGACACTTGTTAGCTCTGGACACAATTGATTGATTCAATATCACTTGTGAAGAGGCAGGCCAACCAGACATTGCCGAGCGAGCGAGTGCATGAGTGAGTAAATAATAGTTTATTTCTAACCCACAACACACAATGATACAATTGGTACAATCTATAAATTATAAAATTACTGTGTATGTCTGATTTTAATATCAGTTATGAATGTCTATTTCTCACTTTTTAGTTTATCTTATTTTAGAAAGGGAAGTGGCAGAAGCAAATATTGCTTATACAAATGCCAATCTCCGCTTCCAGTAAGATACTTCTCACTATTGGCAACCTTAACTTAGTATTACTGTTCTATTACAGTTTAATAGTCTAATTAATTCATGACATTGTCCATATCAAAATTATAAGACATATTTAACATTTTTGTTTTTAACGTCACTTTAAATTTACATATGCTTGAAATGCTTGACAACTCACCATTTAACCCATTCCATAATTTGACTACATAAACTGAAACACATTTATATTTTAAGCTTGATCTCACATACTTATAATTAAATTTTCCACACTAGCATGTACTATAACAATTATCATTTATCTGAAATAGATCCTGTATATATTTTGGTAGCAAGTTATGTTTTGCCTTGAACATTACAACAAGAATATGGAAATCCACAATATCTTTTAGTTTTAATAACTTACATTTTTTAAAAAAGAGGGGCTGTATGTGTTTTATATCTATATTTACATATAATTCAGATTACCCTCTTTTGAAATATTACAACTTTTTTGGACAAGATACTTACATGTATTTCCCCAAACCTGACAACAATAATTTATATAAAGTAATATTAAAGAATCATATTATGTTTTTAAGGTATCACTGTTTAGAATCTTCTTTACTATTTTATAAATGATATACGTTTACTTAATTTCTTACAGATATGAGACACATGAAAACTCCAGTTTAATTTTTCATCGATTAACACTCCCCAAAACTTTGCTGTATACACTCTTTCAATGGTATATCTATTAAATTTGATAATTTCGCAAAATTTGAATTCTTTCCAAAACCCATATTACTACTTTTTGTGACATTTAATGATAAATTACCCAGCAGGCACACGCCTTGAAATGAAAACAGGTCCTGATGTTGAAATGCAAATTATCAACTACTAAATCTAAGTTAGGTTTCTGACATGAAAAAGTAGTGATATTTTGACCAGAAATCATGGTGATTTTTGGTTGAAAAATTAACACGGACACAATTTCAACACTGTTTCAAAGCTGGATTTCTGACTGGAAAAAGTAGTGATACTTCATAAAAAATCACCACTAAATCAAGTTAGGTTTTTCGACATGAAATCTTAGTCATGTTATTGAACAGAAAACAGGTTGAATATTGGGAGATGAATGACTAGTGATCGTTGATTGAAAATTCTTTTTCTAGAGGGTGATATAGTGATTAAGTCTAACTTTTTGAAAGAACTATTATTGCAATAGTTTTTGAATTTGTAGGTATTTGTAAAGCAAAGACTAATTTTTAAAGATTATAAAGATGATAAAGATTATGTGTGCATATACTTTTTTATCCATTCTCCTTATTAATTTATAGCAACAACAAAACTGATGCACCCAAATATAATTTTTATAATTTATAATTATATTTTGATTAATGCAATTCCTGATAATTAAAAAAAACATTTTGAAGTCAAACTTATCTTAAATAAAAAAAAGATAAATTCAAACTTATTCATCAAAACTTAGTAATTTGAATGTGTTTCTCAAATTCTCCCATACACAAATAACTAGTTTTCAGTTTGCAAGTTTACACTGAAAACTTCTCTATACAGAGAACCTAAGCTATAACATTTTATCACACAACAATGAGGTTGGGGGGGGGGGGGGGGTCCTGATTTTTCTTATCTGTACCCTGCTACACAGAACATTAGGCCTGTGACTAAAAGTAACTAGAGGATCGCTCGCAAAAAAAAAAGATAATGTTTTTGCATAGCAAAAACAAAGCGTCCCGAAAAGGATATAAAGGTGAGTGCTAAAGTATTAAGAAAATGCTTCGTTTCTAGCCTTATACTGTTGTGGCAACCAAAGTCAGCGCAGTCTGCTCTATCTAGCACGGTTTTCACGATATAAGCATTTTTGTGTTTTGCAAAAAATAAAAAAATTAAAAATGTCCGCTATATTTGGCGAGACAAAAATATTTTGAAAATTGGCATGGCTACTCTGCAGAGATACCCAGCAGGTCCAAAATTTTGTTGAGTTCGCTCCATATAGCACAGTTTTCGAGATATAAGCATTTTTGTGTTTTGCAAAAACTTTGAAAATTCAAAATGGCCACCATTTTTGGGGAGACAAAAATTTTTGTCAAGACCACTGCCGTGGTGTGTATCTCCCGCCGAGCATTAAAGCAGAAGAAATAGCTTTTCCGAGATATTCACAATTTTTCATTTTCGTGTGTGAAAGGTCTTCCAAAAGTAGGTGAATGAGTTATTTGAGAAAAATTGGCTATCTGCAATACTATTAAGAGATAATTCACATTTACTCATTTTGAGTAGGTGAATAATTATCTATGGGTCTGAAACTTCACCAAGTGAAAGCTCTCCCAAAAGTAGGTGAATGAGTTATTTGAGAAAAATTGGCTATCTGCAATACTTTTAGAGATAATTCGCATTTACTCATTTTGAGTAGGTGAGTAATTAGCTATGGGTCTGAAACTTCACCATGTGAAAGCTCTCCCACAAGTAGATGAATGAGTATTTGATAAAAATTGGGTATCCGCAATACTTTTACAGATAATTAGCATTTACTCATTTTGAGTAGGTGAATAAATAGCTATGGGTCTGTAACTTCACAGAGTGAAAGCTCTCCCAAAAGTAGGTGAATGAGTTATTTGAGAAAAATTGGCTATCTGCAATACTTTTAGAGATAATTCACATTTACTCATTTTGAGTAGGTGAATAATTAGCTATGGGTCTGAAACTTCACGAAGTGAAAGCTCTCCCAAAAGTAGGTGAATGAGTTATTTGAGAAAAATTGGCTATCTGCAATACTTTTCGAGATAATTCGCATTTACTCATTTTGAGTAGGTGAGTAATTAGCTATGGGTCTGAAACTTCACCAAGTGAAAACTCTCCCAAAAGTAGGTGAATGAGTTATTTGAGAAAAATTGGCTATCTGCAATACTTTTAGAGATAATTCGCATTTACTCATTTTGAGTAGGTGAGTAATTAGCTATGGGTCTGAAACTTCACGAAATGAAAGCTCTCCCAAAAGTAGGTGAATGAGTTATTTGAGAAAAATTGGCTATCTGCAATACTTTTAGAGATAATTCGCATTTACTCATTTTGAGTAGGTGAGTAATTAGCTATGGGTCTGAAACTTCACAGAGTGAAAGCTCTCCCAAAAGTAGGTGAATGAGTTATTTGAGAAAAATTGGCTATCTGCAATACTTTTAGAGATAATTCGCATTTACTCATTTTGAGTAGGTGAGTAATTAGCTATGGGTCTGAAACTTCACCAAGTGAAAGCTCTCCCAAAAGTAGGTGAATGATTAATTTGACAAAAATTGGCTATCTGCAATACTTTATGAGATAATTCGCATTTACTCATTTTGAGTAGGTGAGTAATTAGCTATGGGTCTGAAACTTCACGAAGTGAAAGCTCTCCCAAAAGTAGGTGAATGAGTTATTTGAGAAAAATTGGCTATCTGCAATACTTTTAGAGATAATTCACATTTACTCATTTTGAGTAGGTGAGTAATTAGCTATGGGTCTGAAACTTCACCAAGTGAAAGCTCTCCCAAAAGTAGGTGAATGAGTTATTTGAGAAAAATTGGCTATCTGCAATACTTTTAGAGATAATTCGCATTTACTCATTTTGAGTAGGTGAGTAATTAGCTATGGGTCTGAAACTTCACCATGTGAAAGCTCTCCCACAAGTAGATGAATGAGTTATTTGATAAAAATTGGGTATCCGCAATACTTTTACAGATAATTAGCATTTACTCATTTTGAGTAGGTAAATAATTAGCTATGGGTCTGAAACTTCACCATGTGAAAGCTCTCCCAAAAGTAGGTGAATGAGTTATTTGAGAAAAATTGGCTATCTGCAATACTTTTAGAAATAATTCGCATTTACTCATTTTGAGTAGGTGAATAATTGGCTATGGGTCTGAAACTTCACCATGTGAAAGCTCTTCCAAAAGTAGGTGAATAAGTTATTTGAGAAAAATTGGCCATCTGCAATACTTTTAGAGGTAATTCGCATTTACTCTTTTTGAGTAGGTGAGCAATTAGCTATGGGTCTGAAACTTCACCAAGTGAAAGCTCTTTGGGATAGCTGCTCTGCAGAGATACCCTGAGGGTCAAAAATTTCGTCGAAATCGCTCTATCTAGCACGGTTTTCGAGATATAAGCATTTTTGTGTTTTGCAATTTTTGCGAAAAATTCGAAAATTCAAAATGGCCGCCATTTTTGGCGAGACAAAAAATTTTTGAAAACTGGGAAAACTACTCCGCAGAGTTACCCTGCGGGTCAAAAATTTCGTCGAAATCGCTCTATCTAGCACGGTTTTCGAGATATAAGCATTTTTGTGTTTTCCTTATTTGGAAAATTCGTAATGATTAATTAATCATTAATTACTCGGCCATTTCTTGACCAATCAATGCCAAAAGCTAATGATTTCCAGATTTTAATAGAATGAATGTATTTGCCAAGTTTCAGGTGAATTGATAAAATTCCTTTCAAGTTATCATCCGGACAAGCTTCCCCATTGAAAAAAGACATTTTTGGTCATGTGACCTCTCTGATTGGTTGAAATGTCACTGCAGCATATTCAAAAAAATTCCCCAGGGCTACTGCCTAAACCTGCCAAATTTGAAAAGAATCCGCCTAACGGTTACAGAGTTATAAGGAAAACAAAATGCGGAGCCGGCGGAGCCGCAGGAGCCGGCGGAGCCGGAAGCTCTCCCATACACAAACAAGCGTCCCTTGCGGGACGCTTAATTAGATAATACAGCAGGGGTGGAGGTGGTGGTTTACCCTTGCTCAATTGCATGCATGGTGTTTACTTCTTTAGGTCTGTTTTTGTGATCAGAACTAACAACTAATTAAGGTGGGGAGTATTGGGTGAAGTTCTACAAATGTTGCTATTCTTGTGTTTTTTTGGGTTTTTTTCAGTTTATATGACAAAGTTGTATGAGACACAAGCATCAGAACTGAGCATTGTGGCTTTGTTACATGATTATAGCCTCTTTATAATTACAATTATAGCCAACTTAATAAACATTTAAAAGAAACTGATTGGATAAAATACTGAAGATATAAATAATGTCACAATTATTTGTTATTTACAAAGAAGAAAATTTGTTTTGAAATTTCACAAAAAGAATTTCAATTGAAGGCATTGAATAATACCGGTCCTATTAATAACATAAAAATGGATATCTAGTTGGTAAATATGGATTTACATATCTTGAGCAATTATATTTGAAAGCTGATGCAAAATTATGTGTTATTACAATGTCATCAGAAATAGAATATTGAATATATAATGATTCATGAAAACATGTCATCTTGGAAAGAATTAATTACTCTGAAGATGTATCCAAATTGTAAAATATGCATATGGATAATTATTGTATAATATTATTAAGAAGCTATAATTATGACACACAGGCTACAATGATTCCAATAAAGAAGACAGTGTAGGCAATCTGATTTCACCCATTGAATTCAACCCTATTTCATACATTGGATTCAACCAAAAACAGTTTGCAAAATCTACACATATTTCAACCTGATTTCACCCATTGAATTCAATCTAATTTCTCCGATTGAATTCAACCTGATTTCATTGGTTGGATTCAACCAAAAACGGTTTGCAAAATCTACACATATTTCAACCAGATTTCACCCATTGAATTCAACCTGATTTCAACGTTGGTTTCAACATGACTTCACCGGTCGGATCCAACTAAAGGTTTGCAAAATCTACACGTATTTCAACCAGATTTCTACGTTGGATTCAACCAGATTTCAAAGTTGTGTGCCTGCTGGGTATTTACTATTTAATGAAAACCACAGATTTAACTTCTCCAATTCACTTGTAATTACTTGACCTATTTCTTTCAGGTTAGAGCCAGTACAAAAACTATTGGTATCATCTACAACAAGAGGAGAGTGCCCGTGAACGGGCACTGTGTCAGCTGACTGAATGTTTTTGATTTATGATGGTGATAATGAGAGGAAAGCATAATTATCAGGGAAAGGGCTGTACAGAAATACAGTAAATGGTAACTGAACAGCATGTTCGAAAGATATTCCGAAGCTGACAGAAGAAAAGGACAAAAAAGTTGTGCCCTGCAAATGGTATTATGAAATAAAGTAACAAGGTAATTGTTTAAGTGTAAAAAGTAGGTTAAAAATATTTAAAGAAATACTATAAATGCAATATCCTCGTTTGACCATGAAGAAGGGGTCCAAAGGTCAAATCTGACCATACCAAAAGATTCCCAGCCAAAAAATTTAGGATGGTTTACCATCCCAAACCTCTCGGACCAATAATAAGTGAGTCATAGGCACTTTTTAAGTTTGGCTATCCTTGTTTGACCTTGACGGAGGGGTCCAAGGTCAAATCCGACCACACAAAAAAATTCCCAGCCCATGATTTCCTGTAGCTTGTTTACCATCCCAAACCTCTAGGACCAATAATAAGCGAGTTCTAAGCAATTGTAAGTTTGGCTATCCTCAATTGACCTTGAAGGAGGGGTCCCAGGTCAAATCTGACCACACCAAAAGAATCCCAGCCCATGATTTCCTATATGTTGGTTTACCATCCCAAACCTCCAAGACCAATAATACGCGAGTTATAAGCACTTTAAGTTTGGCTATCTTCGTTTGACCTGGAAGGAGGGGTCTAAGGTGAAATCTGACCACACCAAAAGATTCCCAGCCCATGATTTTCTATAGGTTGGTTTTCCATTCCAAACCTCTAGGACCAATAATAAGCGAGTTATAAGCACTTTTAAGTTTGGCTATCCTCATTTGACCTTGAAGGAGGGGTCCAAGGTGAAATCCGACCACACCAAAAAATTCCCAGCTCATGATTTTCTATAGGTTGGTTTTCATTCCAAACCTCTAGGACCAATAATAAGCGAGTTATAAGCACTTTTATGTTTGGCTATCCTCATTTGACCTTGAAGGAGGGTTCCAAGGTCAAATCGGACCATATTAACAGATTCCCAGCCCATGATTTCCTACAAGTTGGATACAATGATTTACTCAACAGTGAGAACCTGAAAGAAGCTATTGCTCAGCTATGCCATGACATAGAGGTCTGCAATTTCACTATGTTATAGCTGACCAAAACGTCTGTGAATAACATATTTAACAAAATACTCTAAATGTAATAGTTTTCAAGTTACTACTGATTTACTCAAGAGTGAGAACCTCAAAGTAACTATTACTCAGCTATGCAATGAGCTACATGTCTGAATTTTTGCTCTGTTATAGCTGACCTAAAAGTAGGTGAACAACATATTTAAGCAAAATACTGTAAATGCAATAGTTTTCAAGTTACAACTGATTTACTCAATAGTGAGAACCTGAAAATAGCTATTGCTCCGCTATGCCATGAGCTATAGGTCTGTAATTTCACTATGTTATAGCTAACCCAAAAGTAGGTGAACAATATATTTTAACAAAATACTCCAAATGCAATATTTTTCAAGTTATAGCCGATTTACTCAACAGTCAGTGCCTGAGAATAGCTATTGCTCAGTTGTGCCATGAGCTACAGGTCTGTAATTTCACTATGTTATAGCTGACCCAAAAGTAGCTGAATAACATATTTGCACAAATTTCTGTAAAGGCAATAGTTTTCCAATTACAACTGATTTACTCAACAGTGAGAACTTCAAAGTAGCTATTACTCAGCTATGCAATGAGCCACAGGTCTGGAACTTCACTATGTTATAGCTGACCCCAAAATAGGTGAATAACATATTGCAACAAAATACTCTAAATGCAATAGTTTCCAAGTTATAAGTGATTTACTCAACAGTGATAACCTAAAAGTAGCTATTACTCAGCTATGCCATGAGCTACAGGTCTGAAATTTTACTATGTTATAGCTGACCCAAAAGTAGCTGAATAACATATTTATACTAAATTCTCTAAATACAATAGTTTTCAAATTATAAGTGATTTGCTCAACATTGAGAACTTCAAAGTAGCTATTACTCAGCTATGCAATGAGTCACAGGTCTGGAACTTCACTATGTTATAGCTGACCCCAAAATAGGTGAATAACATATTGAAACAAAATACTCTAAATGCAATAATTTCCAAGTTATAAGCGATTTACTCAACAGTGATAACCTCAAAGTAGCTATTACTCAGCTATGCCATGAGCTACAGGTCTGAAATTTTACTATGTTATAGCTGACCCAAAAGTAGGTGAACAACATATTTAAGCAAAATACTGTACATGCAATAGTTTTCAAGTTACAACTGATTTACTCAATAGTGATGACCTAAAAGTAGCTATTACTCAGCTATGCCATGAGCTACAGGTCTGAAATTTTACTATGTTATAGCTGACCCAAAAGTAGCTGAATAACATATTTATACTAAATTCTCTAAATGCAATAGTTTTCCAATTACAACTGATTTACTCAATAGTGAGAACCTCAAAGTAGTTATTACTCAGCTATGCAATGAGCTACAGGTCTGAAATTTTACTATGTTATAGCTGACCCAAAAGTAGGTGAACAACATATTTAAGCAAAATACTGTAAATGCAATAGTTTTGAAGTTACAACTGATTTACTCAATAGTGATGACCTAAAAGTAGCTATTACTCAGCTATGCCATGAGCTACAGGTCTGAAATTTTACTATGTTATAGCTGACCCAAAAGTAGCTGAATAACATATTCATACGAAATTCTGTAAATGCAATAGTTTTCCAATTACAACTGATTTACTCAATAGTGAGAACTTCAAAGTAGCTATTACTCAGCTGTGCCATGACCTACAGATCTGAAATTTCACTATGTTATAGCTGGCCCAAAAGTAGCTGAATAACATATTTATACGAAATTCTCTAAATGCAATAGTTTTGCAATTACAACTGATTTACTCAATAGTGAGAACCTCAAAGTAGCTATTACTCAGCTATGCAATGAGCTACAGGTCTGAAATTTTACTGTGTTATAGCTGACCCAAAAGTAGGTGAACAACATATTTAAGCAAAATACTGTAAATGCAATAGCTTTGAAGTTACAACTGATTTACTCAATAGTGATGACCTAAAAGTAGCTATTACTCAGCTATGCCATGAGCTACAGGTCTGAAATTTTACTATGTTATAGCTGACCCAAAAGTAGCTGAATAACATATTTATACGAAATACTCTAAATGCAATAGTTTTCCAATTACAACTGATTTACTCAATAGTGAGAACTTTAAAGTAGCTATTACTCAGCTATGCCATGACCTACAGATCTGAAATTTCACTATGTTATAGCTGGCCCAAAAGTAGCTGAATAACATATTTATACGAAATTCTCTAAATGCAATAGGTTTTAAGTTACAAGTGATTTACTCAATAGTGAGAACTTCAAAGTAGCTATTACTCAGCCATGCAATGAGCCACAGATCTGAAACTTCACTATGTTATAGCTGACCCCAAAATAGGTGAATAACATATTGAAACAAAATACTGTAAATGCAATAGTTTCCAAGTTATAAGCGATTTACTCAACAGTGATAACCTAAAAGTAGCTATTACTCAGCTATGCAATGAGCTACAGGTCTGAAATTTTACTATGTTATAGCTGACCCAAAAGTAGGTGAACAACATATTTAAGCAAAATACTGTAAATGCAATAGTTTTGAAGTTACAACTGATTTACTCAATAGTGATGACCTAAAAGTAGCTATTACTCAGCTATGCCATGAGCTACAGGTCTGAAATTTTACTATGTTATAGCTGACCCAAAAGTAGCTGAATAACATATTCATACGAAATTCTGTAAATGCAATAGTTTTCCAATTACAACTGATTTACTCAATAGTGAGAACTTCAAAGTAGCTATTACTCAGCTGTGCCATGACCTACAGATCTGAAATTTCACTATGTTATAGCTGGCCCAAAAGTAGCTGAATAACATATTTATACGAAATTCTCTAAATGCAATAGTTTTGCAATTACAACTGATTTACTCAATAGTGAGAACCTCAAAGTAGCTATTACTCAGCTATGCAATGAGCTACAGGTCTGAAATTTTACTGTGTTATAGCTGACCCAAAAGTAGGTGAACAACATATTTAAGCAAAATACTGTAAATGCAATAGCTTTGAAGTTACAACTGATTTACTCAATAGTGATGACCTAAAAGTAGCTATTACTCAGCTATGCCATGAGCTACAGGTCTGAAATTTTACTATGTTATAGCTGACCCAAAAGTAGCTGAATAACATATTTATACGAAATACTCTAAATGCAATAGTTTTCCAATTACAACTGATTTACTCAATAGTGAGAACTTTAAAGTAGCTATTACTCAGCTATGCCATGACCTACAGATCTGAAATTTCACTATGTTATAGCTGGCCCAAAAGTAGCTGAATAACATATTTATACGAAATTCTCTAAATGCAATAGGTTTTAAGTTACAAGTGATTTACTCAATAGTGAGAACTTCAAAGTAGCTATTACTCAGCCATGCAATGAGCCACAGATCTGAAACTTCACTATGTTATAGCTGACCCCAAAATAGGTGAATAACATATTGAAACAAAATACTGTAAATGCAATAGTTTCCAAGTTATAAGCGATTTACTCAACAGTGATAACCTAAAAGTAGCTATTACTCAGCTATGCAATGAGCTACAGGTCTGAAATTTTACTATGTTATAGCTGACCCAAAAGTAGCTGAATAACATATTTATACGAAATTCTCTAAATGCAATAGTTTTGAAGTTATAAGCGATTTACTCAACAGTGATAACCTAAAAGTAGCTATTACTCAGCTATGCCATGAGCTACAGGTCTAAAATTTTACTATGTTATAGCTGACCCAAAAGTAGCTGAATAACATATTTATACGAAATTCTCTAAATGCAATAGTTTTTAAGTTACAAGTGATTTTACTCATGATGGAAGTTACTGAAAAGCCCAAAAGTAGCTATTACTCACTTAGCTATTGAGACAGGCACCCAACTTACTCACCATATTGTAGCTATGAAAAAAGTAGCTGAATAACATATTTTAACAAAATGCTCTAAATGCAACACTTTTCAAGTTATAAATGATTTTGTGCATGATTTCATGAATTTTAATGCATTAAAAATTATTAAAAAAATTTATTAAAAAAAAAGGAAGACAGATCCAGGTCTCATACTCACACAAGAGAATCTACCTCTGGCCTAGTACATATATGCAAGATATGAGAGAAATCCCTGCAATAGTCACTGAGAAAACTGTGATTAAGTGTTGAAATTTTCACACTTTTGGTGGGGGTACCCCCCTTGTAATGTCTCTAGCAAACAGATGAACAGACAGATTTGCATGCCTTGAACAATTTTTCATCCTCGATAGATAAGGTATCTTTAAAAAAAAACAGCACGTCTCTAGGCCTTGTAGTTTTGGAGGAGAAGTTGTTCACGCGGACGCGTACGCAGACGCGTACGCCCACGCCGCAGAGTGACGACATAATGTCAGCTGACTGACAAGTCAGCTGACATAAAAAGTATGAATTTAAGTACATTTGAAGTATTATATACATATGTCATTTACATATAGTATAAATAATTTTGGTCCCAAAGTCGAACCCTGGGGAACCCCAAATAAAACTTCTTGTAAATACAAATCTGTGCCATTAAAGTGAACGTATTGCTTTCTGTCATCTAAGTAGGATTTTAGCCAATTCAAAGGTACTCTTCTAGTGGCTTCCTGCCAGTGAACGCCCGCCTACCAGTGAACACCCACCTTATATTTCTCTGTTAAAGGTCAAGGACAAATGCTTCTATAAGTCTACAAAATGGGCGTTCATTGGCATTTCCGGTTTGCCGTAAAACGGCCGATAATAGAGATAAATTGTTAAAATATGACACCTTCTGTGAAATATTGCACAGTACACTCGAATTATTAATTGAAGTGCATGTCATTTGACAATTTGGTCATAGAAGAATATAATATAAAGCTGTTAATATAATTTAAACTAGAGGATCGTTCGCAAAAAAAAAAGATAATGTTTTTGCATAGCAAAAACAAAGCGTCCTGAAAAGGATATAAAGGTGAGTGCTAAAGTATTAAGAAAATGCTTCGTTTCTAGCCTTATACTGTTGTGGCAACCAAAGTCAGCGCAGTCTGCTCTATCTAGCACGGTTTTCACGATATAAGCATTTTTGTGTTTTGCAAAAAATAAAAAAATTAAAAATGTCCGCTATATTTGGCGAGACAAAAATATTTTGAAAATTGGCATGGCTACTCTGCAGAGATACCCAGCAGGTCCAAAATTTTGTTGAGTTCGCTCCATATAGCACAGTTTTCGAGATATAAGCATTTTTGTGTTTTGCAAAAACTTTGAAAATTCAAAATGGCCACCATTTTTGGGGAGACAAAAATTTTTGTCAAGACCACTGCCGTGGTGTGTATCTCCCGCCGAGCATTAAAGCAGAAGAAATAGCTTTGCCGAGATATTCACAATTTTTCATTTTCGTGTGTGAAAGGTCTTTCAAAAGTAGGTGAATGAGTTATTTGAGAAAAATTGGCTATCTGCAATACTATTAAGAGATAATTCACATTTACTCATTTTGAGTAGGTGAATAATTATCTATGGGTCTGAAACTTCACCAAGTGAAAGCTCTCCCAAAAGTAGGTGAATGAGTTATTTGAGAAAAATTGGCTATCTGCAATACTTTTAGAGATAATTAGCATTTACTCATTTTGAGTAGGTGAATAAATAGCTATGGGTCTGAAACTTCACAGAGTGAAAGCTCTCCCAAAAGTAGGTGAATGAGTTATTTGAGAAAAATTGGCTATCTGCAATACTTTTAGAGATAATTCACATTTACTCATTTTGAGTAGGTGAATAATTAGCCATGGATCTGAAACTTCACCAAGTGAAACCTGTGCCAAAAGTAGGTGAATGAGTTATTTGAGAAAAATTGGCTATCTGCAATACTTTTAGAGATAATTCGCATTTACTCATTTTGAGTAGGTGAGTAATTAGCTATGGGTCTGAAACTTCACCAAGTGAAAGCTCTCCCAAAAGTAGGTGAATGAGTTATTTGAGAAAAATTGGCTATCTGCAATACTTTTAGAGATAATTCGCATTTACTCATTTTGAGTAGACGAGTAATCAGCTATGGGTCTGAAACTTCACCAAGTGAAAGCTCTCCCAAAAGTAGGTGAATGATTAATTTGAGAAAAATTGGCTATCTGCAATACTTTTAGAGATAATTCGCATTTACTCATTTTGAGTAGGTGAGTAATTAGCTATGGGTCTGAAACTTCACGAAGTGAAAGCTCTCCCAAAAGTAGGTGAATGAGTTATTTGAGAAAAATTGGCTATCTGCAATACTTTTACAGATAATTCGCATTTACTCATTTTGAGTAGGTGAGTAATTAGCTATGGGTCTGAAACTTCACAGAGTGAAAGCTCTCCCAAAAGTAGGTGAATGAGTTATTTGAGAAAAATTGGCTATCTGCAATACTTTTAGAGATAATTCGCATTTACTCATTTTGAGTAGGTGAGTAATTAGCTATGGGTCTGAAACTTCACCAAGTGAAAGCTCTCCCAAAAGTAGGTGAATGATTAATTTGACAAAAATTGGCTATCTGCAATACTTTTACAGATAATTCGCATTTACTCATTTTGAGTAGGTGAGTAATTAGCTATGGGTCTGAAACTTCACAGAGTGAAAGCTCTCCCAAAAGTAGGTGAATGATTAATTTGACAAAAATTGGCTATCTGCAATACTTTATGAGATAATTCGCATTTACTCATTTTGAGTAGGTGAGTAATTAGCTATGGGTCTGAAACTTCACTAAGTGAAAGCTCTCCCAAAAGTAGGTGAATGATTAATTTGACAAAAATTGGCTATCTGCAATACTTTATGAGATAATTCGCATTTACTCATTTTGAGTAGGTGAGTAATTAGCTATGGGTCTGAAACTTCACCAAGTGAAAGCTCTCCCAAAAGTAGGTGAATGAGTTATTTGAGAAAAATTGGCTATCTGCAATACTTTTAGAGATAATTCGCATTTACTCATTTTGAGTAGGTGAGTAATTAGCTATGGGTCTGAAACTTCACCATGTGAAAGCTCTCCCACAAGTAGATGAATGAGTTATTTGATAAAAATTGGGTATCCGCAATACTTTTACAGATAATTAGCATTTACTCATTTTGAGTAGGTAAATAATTAGCTATGGGTCTGAAACTTCACCATGTGAAAGCTCTCCCAAAAGTAGGTGAATGAGTTATTTGAGAAAAATTGGCTATCTGCAATACTTTTAGAAATAATTCGCATTTACTCATTTTGAGTAGGTGAATAATTGGCTATGGGTCTGAAACTTCACCATGTGAAAGCTCTTCCAAAAGTAGGTGAATGAGTTATTTGAGAAAAATTGGCCATCTGCAATACTTTTAGAGGTAATTCGCATTTACTCTTTTTGAGTAGGTGAGCAATTAGCTATGGGTCTGAAACTTCACCAAGTGAAAGTTCTTTGGGATAGCTGCTCTGGAGAGATACCCTGAAGATAAAAAATTTCGTCAAAATCGCTCTATGTAGCACGGTTTTCGAAATATAAGCATTTTTGTGTTTTGCAATTTTTGCGCAAAAATTCGAAAATTCAAAATGGCCGCCATTTTTGGCAAGACAAAATTTTTTTGAAAATTGGCATGGCTACTCTGCAGAGATACCCTGTGGATCAAAAATTTTGTCGAAATCGCTCTATCTAGCACGGTTTTCGAGATATAAGCATTTTTGTGTTTTGCAATTTTGCGAAAAATTTGAAAATTCAAAATGGCCGCCATTTTTTGCGAGAAATTTTTTGTTTGAAAATTGGCATGGCTGCTCTGCAGAGATACCCTGCGGGTCAAAAATTTCGTCGAAATCGCTCTATCTAGCAGGGTTTTTGAGATATAAGCATTTTTATGTTTTGCAATTTTTGCGAAAAATTCGAAAATTCAAAATGGCCGCCATTTTTGGCGAGACAAAATTTTTTTGAAAATTGGCATGGCTACTCTGCAGATATACCCTGTGGGTCAAAAATTTCGTCGAAATCGCTCTATCTAGCAGGGTTTTCGAGATATAACCATTTTTATGTTTTGCAATTTTTGCGAAAATTTCGAAAATTCAAAATGGCCGCCATTTTTGGCAAGACAAAATTTTTTTGAAAATTGGCATGGCTACTCTGCAGAGATACCCTGTGGGTCAAAAATTTCGTCGAAATCGCTCTATCTAGCACGGTTTTCGAGATATAAGCATTTTTGTGTTTTGCAATTTTGCGAAAAATTCGAAAATTCAAAATGGCCGCCATTTTTTGCGAGATAAAATTTTTTTGAAAATTGGCATGGCTACTCTGCAGATATACCCTGTGGGTCAAAAATTTCGTCGAAATCGCTCTATCTAGCAGGGTTTTCGAGATATAACCATTTTTATGTTTTGCAATTTTTGCGAAAAATTCGAAAATTCAAAATGGCCGCCATTTTTGGCGAGACAAAAATTTTTTCAAAATTGGGATGACTACTCTGCAGAGATACCCTGAGGGTCAAAAATTTCGTCGAAATCGCTCTATCTAGCACGGTTTTCGAGATATAAGCATTTTTGTGTTTTGCAATTTTTGCGAAAATTTCGAAAATTCAAAATGGCCGCCATTTTTGGCGAGACAAAAATTTTTTGAAAATTGGGAAAAGTACTCCGCAGAGATATCCTGCGGGTCAAAAACTTTGTCGAAATTGCTCTATCTAGCACGGTTTTTGAGATATAAGCATTTTTGTGTTTTGCAATTTTTGCGAAAATTTCGAAAATTCAAAATGGCCGCCATTTTGGGCGAGACAAAAATTTTTTGAAAATTGGGAAAACTACTCCGCAGAGATACCCTGCGGGTCAAAAATTTCGTCGAAATCGCTCTGTCTAGCACGGTTTTCGAGATATAAGCATTTTTGTGTTTTCCTTATTTGGAAAATTCGTAATGATTAATTAATCATTAATTACTCGGCCATTTCTTGACCAATCAATGCCAAAATCTAATGATTTCCAGATTTTAATAGAATGAATGTATTTGCCAAGTTTCAGGTGAATTGATAAAATTCCTTTCAAGTTATCATCCGGACAAGCTTCCCCATCGAAAAAAGACATTTTTGGTCATGTGACCTCTCTGATTGGTTGAAATGTCACTGCAGCATATTCAAAAAAATTCCCCAGGGCTACTGCCTAAACCTGCCAAATTTGAAAAGAATCCGCCTAACGGTTACAGAGTTATAAGGAAAACAAAATGCGGAGCCGGCGGAGACGGCGGAGCCGGAAGCTCTCCCATACACAAACAAGCGTCCCTTGCGGGACGCTTAATTAAAATATTAATCACAGCATGGGCGTTCACTGGTAGAATGCAACTAATCTCATAATATACTAATTTCTTTATTAGCAAGGAATGATCAATAGTATCAAATACATTTTGATACTGCTCAGCCAGTGAAGTTCGTCACCCCAGTGAAGTTCGTCACCTACATTTTATGACAATATTAAAGAGTTTTTACTGTCCAGTTACGTCATATATGTATACCTTGCCGTTGAAAGAAGCTATTCCATTTATTTAAATGTGAATATTGCTTGTCCTTGAGCGTTTTTATGACAATATTAAAGAGTTTTTACTGTCCAGTTACGTCAATTATGTATACCTTGCCGTTGAAAGAAGCTATTCCATTTATTTAAATGTGAATATTGCTTGTCCTTGAGTAGACGTGGTTACCTCGGCTCTATTTTACTTGCGTGTAGAGCCGTGGCATGACCCCGCAATTAGAACTGGAGATTTGCATAAAACACAAATATCATACAAATGTGAACACATAACTGTTCCCACAACTATTTTGTTTCATTTTCATCAACAATCAGCCAACATGCAAACATGTTTGACAAAAAATAAATGACATTTCTTGATTTTCCAGGGTTTTTGGACCATTTCTCCAAAAAATTGAAAATGGTCTTTTATTATAAAAGCTGTGTAAAATAGCATATATTTTGTACACATATTGTATTTGTTGTGTCTTTGGCATAATATCAACTGTTTCTAATCATATTAAACCATTTTCAGTCATTTTATCAAGTTTTATTCAACAGAAAAAAGATTTTATGCAAATCTCCAGTTCCATGTGGGGTCGTGCCACGGCTCTACACGCAAGTAAAGTAGAGCCGAGGTAACCACGTCTACAGGGGGGACGGCCGTACGGACAAAATATTTAAAATATACGTTAATTACGGAAGACAAACGTCTTTTCTGTCGCGTGTATATGTCTCATTTGGGAGAAGAGTTCTTCCTTTGTTGATAAATATACATATGCATAACAGACAGTACTATTAAATTTATTTTTTCCCCACTAAATATACACCAACCAATGGCCGTAGCTTTCTGTTAAAGGGGACAGTCAAACGGACATAAACAAAGTCACATGATTTGTCTCTAAATATAGACAACAGAGCATGAATTATTTCATATCAATAAAGTAGAAACCAACTTTATCTGCTGTGTGAGTAAGATGCAAAAAAAAAAAATAAAATAAATAAATAAAAAAAAATAATAAACAATTAAAGGGTATTATCTTTATTTCTGGAAGGATTTAATAAATCTTTATCATAAATAACAATGATACAGTAAACAGTTATTAATTTAACAGAGAACAGGTTTTTGTTTGGATTTATTTATTTATTCATTTGGGGGTTTACGTCACTTTCAGCAGTGTACAGGTCATATTGCAATAGGTAGTTTTATAGACAGAGGAACCCAGTATATATAAACAGTTGCTAAAGGTTCTGTACTGTAAAACTGCTACCAATTTTCCCACACAAGGTCAAGTGTGGGAGGCAAGTGTGTTACTACTGGACCACTCTGACCCCAATTTTTCTTTTGAAAATTCAATGAAACTTCATTATTAAAAATTTAGTTATGCTATCACTTAAGTCAAACTGCATATGTGATTTTTTGTTACAGATGATATAACTATGATATTTGTTATTAATATTTGATGTAATTTCATTGAAGTATGTAAAATTTATACTTCAACAAAGTTTCTTAGCTATTTGCAAAACTATTGGATAAGATTCAGAAGTTATATGTGTAGTTTTATGTTAATTATATCATCCATGAAATAAGCAAATGAGAAAAATAATAATGTGAACTGTAAAGAAATAAAAATGAAGCTAATAGAGATACATGTTGACCTTTGAACAAGAATTTGCTTTTTCTTGTGTTGGGGGCTCAAATATTGAATATCTTAGGACTGGTGATTATCCTATTTAAACTATATATTTATATACAAATAACTAGAAATAGGACGCCCTGTTGATAGTAGGTGCGAATAGAAACAGGATAGCATAGAAGAACACACATTATCATGTGTAATGTCCACCCATGAACCTTTTGCCCAAATTGTACAGTAGTCTTACAAGACCCTGTTTCATTTGTAAAATATATCAATGATGCTTAAATATTTGTTAGTGTAGATGTAAATTATTTCAGCTTCATGCCTTTTTGCATTGGTTGGGTCGAAAACTTTGACGAAATCACTCTATCTTGCACGGTTAAGAAGATAGAAGCAAATTCCTGTTTTTCTATTTTGGGCAAAAATTTGAAAATTCAAAATGGCCGCCATTTTTGGGGAAAGGAAATTTTTTTGAAAATTGCCAAGAGTACATTTCTTAGATACCCTATGGGTCGAAAATTTCAACGAAATAACTCTATCTTGCACGGTTAAGGCAAATTTGTGTTTTTCCATTTTGGGCAAAAATTCGAAAATTCAAAATGGCCGCCATATGTGGGGAGGGGAAAATTTTTTGAAAATTGCAAAGAGTATATTCCTTAGATACCCTATGGGTTGAAAATTTCGACGAAATCGCTCTATCTCGCACGGTTAAGGAGATAGAAGCAAATTCGTGTTTTGCCATTTTTGGCAAAAATTCGAAAATTCAAAATGGCCGCCATTTTTGGGGAGGGGAAAATTTTTTGAAAATTACAAAGAGTATATTCCTTAGATACCCTGTGGGTTGAAAATTTCGACAAAATCGCTCTATCTCGCACGGTTAAGGAGATAGAAGCAAATTTGTGTTTTGCCATTTTTGGCAAAAATTCGAAAATTCAAAATGGCCGCCATTTTTGGGGAGGGGAAAATTTTTTGAAAATTGCAGAGTACATTCCTTAGATACCCTGTGGGTTGAAAATTTCGACGAAATCGCTCTATCTCGCACGGTTAAGGAGATAGAAGCAAATTCGTGTTTTGCCATTTTTGGCAAAAATTCGAAAATTCAAAATGGCCGCCATTTTTGGGGAGGGGAAAATTTTTTTAAAATTGCAGAGTACATTCCTTAGATACCCTGTGGGTCGAAAATTTTGACGAAATCGCTCTATCTCGCACGGTTAAGGAGATAGAAGCAAATTTGTGTTTTGCCATTTTTGGCAAAAATTCGAAAATTCAAAATGGCCGCCATTTTTGGGGAGGGGAATTTTTTTTGAAAATTGCAAAGAGTACATTCCTTAGATACCCTGTGGGTCGAAAATTTCGACGAAATCGCTCTATCTCGCACGGTTTAGGAAATATGAGCACATTTGCCTTTTTCAGTATTCAAAATAGCCAATTACTCATTTATTTAATTAATTACTCACTCATCTATGAAGCAATTACACCCAAAAGCAATCCCATACAAGCTATTAACCCAATGAACCTCCATACCAAATTTCAGAAAGCTAGGCTTAATAGCATTCCTTAAAATGTCTGGAAACCGAAGAGCTACTCAAAAGTAGCAAAGTAGCTATTACTCAGTTAGCTATAGAGCTATCATCACCAAAAGCAATCCCATACAAGCTATTAACCCAATAAACCTGCATGCCAAATTTGGTAAAGATAGGATAAGAACTGTTGCCTAAAATGTCTGGAAACCAAGTGGGACGCCGGACGGCGGAAAAAGCAAAAATAATATGTCCACCCCCCAGTGGGGTGGACATAATTATTAAAATATCCAGGGAAACAATCCTCAAGGTATTCATCATTGATCCCCCACTCAGGCTCTGTGTGTCTCTCAACACCCACTCACGCTATGTGCTGCAACTTCTTGATCCCTCTCGCAAAGAACTCTGTCATAATCTACTAAAATCACCATATTATTGACCCCTTCAAATGAACTCTCTCAAACTGCACACTAATATTTCAGAAAGGTTGATCCCCCAAACCCTGCTCCACTCACTTCACAGTCCCTCATCAAACTTAATAGTGTGCACCTCTGATATTTTAACACTGTCTAATGAGTTTTAAAATTACAATTATTTCTTTTTGTAAAAACATCTATTAAACACTTTATTGTTGATTACTCATTATCATGGCATATACATAATAAAATTCTAAAGAAGTGTCATAGGCAAATTGCACAGAAGATTTTTGTAGTTGCATGAGACTTTTCAGCCTTCTCCATTCCAAGTCTGATCGTATATCCAGGTCATCACTTGTTAAAAATTCATGTTATGTCATGCATTGTTGACATGTTTTTGTAAAATTGATAGTTACTGATATATTTTACTTAACTATAACATTTCTGTGTGGCCATGGTGGCAGAGTGGTTAACACACTCGCCTCCCACCTCTGAGATTAGAGTTCAGTTTATTTATTTAGGTTTTAACATTGATTTCAACGCTACAGGTCATATCACAATGGGTAGTCCTATGGACAGTCGTAAGATACATGTTGCAAGTGATACAAGGACTATCTATTGGCCCACTATGTAGGTAAATGGGGGTTGAGTTACACTGGTTAGTTTCTTTATAAGTGAATGGGAATAGAGGCCCACTGAATTCCACAATGGAGAGCTATGGGCTCAGTATATAGATAACATTGGTTAAAAAGATACACCAGAACAAGTATCAAGAGTGCTGTTCATTGTTTTACAATAAAAATATAATTTTATGCAAAACTGTATGGTCATTCACACTGACTCTGTCCTCCTCATTTTAGTGCTGAACCCCCTTCTTTAGAAGCAAATCACATCTTGTGTTTATTTACCTTCTTCTTTGAATACATGGATTTTTTTGTGTGTTTTTGAAATAAAACAAGGCCACTGCCGCAGCGGTTATCTCCCGCCTTAGAATCAGTAAAACTGGAGAACTAAAGGAGATTTAAGGCCTTTGAAGTAAGATGACCCCACTTGACATTGAAGAAGGGGTCAAAGGTAAAAGTCAGCAATTTCAAAATAGTCTCAGGCCTTGACTTGGTATAAGTTGTTTTCACATTTGGAACCCCTAGTAGCAATGATAAGGGAGATATAAGGCCTTTTAATAGGATAATCCCATCTAACATGTGATATGACGGCCATTTTGTTTTTGAAACGAGGCTAAATTACTATCAGGCTAACTTTCCTAGCCATATGTATTTTGCGCATATTTAATGAAGCTAGCTGCAATATTTCACGTTTTAGAGCAGCTTTATGATTATTAAATAATTGGCTATGGCAGCCATTTTGCTTTTCAAAATAAGCCAAAAATTTTTCTCAGGCATAACATTTGAAGGCCAGGAGTTTTGATGGTCTGTCTTTATATTCTGAAATCATAGCACCAATAATAAGGGAGAAATAAGGATGTTTTAGTGCAACGACCTCATTTAACCTTGATGCAGGGGTCAAAGGTCAAATTCAACACCTGGAAAAGATTCCCTGTCCATGTCTTCCTACAAGTTGTTTTCAAATTCCAAACCTCTTGGAGCAATATTTGGGGAGATATATGGCCTTTTTAATAGGATAACCTGTCATTAAACATGTGATATGGCGACCATTTTGTTTTTTGAACTAGGCCAAAATTACTATCAGGCTAGTTTTTCCAGCCATATAGCTTTTGTGCAAATTTGAAGATGCTACCTGGAATATTTCAAGATTTAGAGGACCTTTATGATTTTCAAACAATTAGCTATGGCGGCCATTTTGTTTTTCAAAATGAGGCTAAAATTTTGCAGAGACAGGTTTTCATAGCCATAAACATCCCCTGCAAATTTGGTGAAGATTTCTTTATAAATGAATGAGATATTAAGGTTTATGCAAAAACATGACAAACTTTAAACATGTGATATGGCGGCCATTTTGTTTTTTGAACTAGTGCCAAAATTACTCTCAGGGTAGCTTTTCTAGCCATATAGCTTTTGTGCAAATTTGAAGAAGCTAGCTGGAATATTTCAAGATTTAGAGCACCTTTATGATTTTCAAAGAATAAGCTATGGCGGCCATTTTGTTTTTCAAAATGTGGCTAAAATTTTGCAGAGACAAGTTTTCATAGCCCTTATAGTTTTTGTGAAAATGTGATGAAGCTAGCTGGAATATTTCAAGATTTAGAGCACCTTTATGATTTTCAAACAATTAGCTATGGCGGCCATTTTGTTTTTCAAAATGAGGCTAAAATTTTGCAGAGACAGGTTTTCATAGCCATAAACATCCCCTGCAAATTTGGTAAAGATATCTTTATAAATGAATGAGATATTAAGGTTTATGCAAAAATGTGACGAACTTTAAACATGTGATATGGCGGCCATTTTGTTTTTTGAACTAGTGCCAAAATTACTATCAGGCTAGTTTTTCTAGCCATATAGCTTTTGTGCAAATTTGATGAAGCTAGCTGGAATATTTCAAGATTTAGAGCACCTTTATGATTTTCAAACAATTAGCTATGGCGGCCATTTTGTTTTTCAAAATGAGGCTAAAATTTTGCAGAGACAGGTTTTCATAGCCATAAACATCCCCTGCAAATTTGGTAAAGATATCTTTATAAATGAATGAGATATTAAGGTTTATGCAAAAATGTGACGAACTTTAAACATGTGATATGGCGGCCATTTTGTTTTTTGAACTAGTGCCCAAATTACTATCAGGCTAGTTTTTCTAGCCATATAGCTTTTGTGCAAATTTGATGAAGCTAGCTGGAATATTTCAAGATTTAGAGCACCTTTATGATTTTCAAACAATTAGCTATGGCAGCCATTTTGTTTTTCAAAATGAGGCTAAAATTTTGCAGAGACAGGTTTTCATAGCCATAAACATCCCCTGCAAATTTGGTAAAGATATCTTTATAAATGAATGAGATATTAAGGTTTATGCAAAAATGTGACGAACTTTAAACATGTGATATGGCGGCCATTTTGTTTTTTGAACTAGTGCCAAAATTACTATCAGGCTAGTTTTTCTAGCCATATAGCTTTTGTGCAAATTTGATGAAGCTAGCTGGAATATTTCAAGATTTAGAGCACCTTTATGATTTTCAAACAATTGGCTATGGCGGCCATTTTGTTTTTGAAAATGACGCTAAAATTTTGCAGAGACAGGTTTTCATAGCCATAAACATTCCCTGCAAATTTGGTAAAGATATCTTTATAAATGAATGAGATATTAAGGTTTATGCAAAAACGTGACGAACGGACAGACGGATGGACGGAAGGCGTTTTATAATCTCCCAACCTCGGCCTTCGGCCGCAGGCGGGAGATAATAACCTTTTAACAGACTGTAACTACAAATATTCTGTACATGATCAAAAACTATGATTTCTTCTCATGAATATTCATGACCTGGATGGACCATATGAGGAGTGACATCATGATTATGTGACAAATATTTGCACACAGCTGTAAGTTACCGTTGTGTCCAATACGACTGATTAAAGATAACTGGAGTAACGACATATAAAACAAAATTTACTGTTAATGCTCAGTGGATTAGCACGTTTGGCTTCTAATCACGGACTGTCACCTCTGTTTGGGTTCGACTCCCACAAATGACAAATGCTGTGGACCTGTCCCAATATGACCCTAGCTGTTGAACAGGACATAAAACCCTAGCTTCGACCTCGAAGTATTTGTGTATTTCTGACTTACTAACCATGGACCCACTGTGTAAAACAATGAGGATCTATGTGCCCACTGTGTACATAAAGGAGAAGTGTGACTGAACAGTTTTTTGTGTTGTATATGACAAGAGTGCCCAATGTGTCACTGAATGAAGGCTAGAGGCCCACTGAATTCCACAGCGAGGATCCAGTATGCAAGTGAATGAGGCTCACTAAATTCTACAATATTAATATGAGAATCTATACGATCTATGTGCTGGCAATAAAAGCTGAACAGATGCTGTGGAATAATGATAGTGGTGCTCACTATTTTAAAGTAAAATACAATTTATGAAAAACTGCATGCTCATTCAGACAGACTCTGCCTTCCTCATTTCATTGCTGAACCCCATTGTCAACTTGAGACACAACTCACGTCTTAATATGTGGGTATTTACCATCTTCTTTGAATCCATGGATTTTATTGTGGTTTAGAAACAAAATAACCTTTAAACAGGCTGTAACTACAAATATTGTGTACATTATCAAAAACTACGATTTCTTCTCATGAATATTCATGAACTCGATGGACTTTACGAGGAGTGGCGTCACGATCATGTGACAAATATATACAGACCTCAATTGTGTCCGTTACGACTGTCCTGTCCTTACGGCCGTCCCCCCTGTAGTCCTTGAGCGTTTTTATGGCAGGTGACGAACTTCACTGGGGTGACGAAATTCACTGGCCGACCAGTACCTGTTGCCATGAACTTATTTAAATTCAAAATATTAATCACAGAATGGGAGTTCACTGGTAGAATGCCACTACTGGTGTTTAGTCCGAGGTTAACATTGGGCAATAATTAGACGTGGTTACCTCGGCTCTACTTTACTTGCGTGTAGAGCCGTGGCACTACCCCACATAAAACTAGAGATTTGCATAAAATAATTTTCTGTTGAATAAAACTTGATAAAATGACTCAAAATGGTTTGATATATTTAAAAGCAGTTGATATTAAGCCAAGGACACAACAAATACAATATGTGTATAATATATATGACATTTTATACAGCTTTTATAACAAAAGAGCATTTTCAAATTTTTGGAGAAATGGTCCAAAAAGTACTGCCTTGCTACCAATTATCGCCGGGTACCAATTATCACCAGACAGAATTCAAATAGACATAACTTGAGCAAAAGTACATCCCACCTCTAGCAAATAATGTAAAACTATTTCCAGAATGAACAGAACAAATATAAAATGAAAACCCTTCAAAATTTGTGGCCATTACTGAAATATGAAAATTTTATTTATTGATGGCAATAATTGGTACCCGGCGATAAATGGTAGCAAGGCAGTATTGAAAATGAGGAAATGTAATTTATTTTTTTGTCAAATATGTTTGCATGTTGGCCGACACTTAAGGTTAATGTGACAAAATAGTTGTGGGAACAGTTGTGTGTATAATTTTTATGGTATTTGTGTTTTATGCAAATCTCCAGTTTTATGTGGGGTCGTGCCACGGCTCTACACGCAAGTAAGTAGAGCCGAGGTAACCACGTCTAGGCGATAATACAATATTTAAGACACAAACACCAGTGACAGTCTGCAATTTTATTGGAACTAAATACAAACATTAGCATGATTGACGTAATAAAGGTTACCTTCATTAGATGCTGTAAGAATGAATAAACAATTCTGTCGTGGCCCTGACATGGTTTTTAAAATTATTTTTATTATGGACCTTACTAAATGCCAAACTGATCATACATTAAAGGTGATTCGGATGGGGGGTGATTTAGATTTACGTGCAACTCGCTGTCATAGGAAGTCGCTAACGGAAACTCGCTGACACAACTCACTGACAAGAAATATATATGTACGTATATATACAAGTTATCTTATTTGCTTATGGCCGTGAGTTCTGTCATTTAAAGTATTTAATCTTTGACGAGACGTCCATTTTATAAAATATTGTTAGGAAATGCAAGGTGAAACCCGTGACCTCATATCTTCTCATGAATATTAATGACTTGGGTGCTGTTGCCGTGATTTCTGTAGTTTAAAGTCTTCATCTATGCTTCCATTTTATAAAATATTGTATAACGTTTGTTTAATGTGCCATATCTAATTTGCATATTGTCAGCGAGTTGTGTCAGCGAGTTAGTGTCAGCGACTTCTCTTGTCAGCGAGTTGCACGTACACCATGATTTAAGTGATCAGAGGTAACTTTTGTATTTGGATGGGGATTTAAGTGAAATTAATTTCACCCATCCAAATACCCCTTTTATTTATTTGTTAAATTCATACAATATGCATTGTTCATTGCTTTGTAAAATACAATTTTACCGATTTCACGAAATTAAGTATTTCTACCATATCTAAACATAACATACAAAAATATACATATGTTCAGAGTGTGAAAAAAAACAGTCATTGCATAATGAAAAACTCCAGCTTTATACTTATCTCGCTATTTTTTAATAAGATACATGTACTGTCTTTGATTAAATAAGCTTAGGTCCTTGATGTTAGCAACCCAGCAGGCAAACTTGATATCAGGTTGAATCCAGTGGTGAAATCTGGTTGAAAAACACATAGATTTTGCAAATCGCTTTTAGTTGGATCCAATGGGTGAAATTATGCTGAATTTATTTATTTATTTGCGGTCTTACATCGCTTTCAACACTGTACAGGTCATATCACGATGGGTAGTTTTATTATGCTAAAATCAATGGGTGAAATACGGTTGAAACCAACGGGTGATATCAGGCTGAAATACATGGAGATTTTGCAAACCATTTTTAGTTGGATCCAACAAGTAAAATTAGGTAGAATCCAATGGTTGAAATAATGTTAAAGTATGTTTTGAATTTGCACATAATTCTTAGATAAATATTATGTTTTAAACTGTGTTACTCCAACACAGATTTATTTTTATGGAATCATGGCATTTATATTTTTTATTATTTCTTATTTAATAGCTCAGACTTTTGAGCATGCAATCCAGCTTCATCACTCAGTATATGGTTACATATTATGATCTTCTGTATTTTTCACCTAGACATCAATTATTTCATCTTCACATAATAAGATAATCCAATTTTAATAGTCTGATGAATTCTTGGTAATATTTTTAAGTTAAATATTTGTGAAGTGACATTTTCTGTGTCTATTTTATCCAGTCAAACTTATTAAATATTATATAAAATATAGACATTGCAATTAGAAAGAAACTCTCAAGTAAAAATCACAATGCTTTTTTTGCTGCCATTCGAAATATTCATCTTTTGAATGTAGTTTGAAAAAAAAAAAAACAATCAGGCTAAATGTGTTTAACTTCACCACATTGCTGCCCCAGTTTAATTAGTTTTCAGCTTTGACCACAAAAGAGTGGATCTAGCTAGACAAGCCCACACCATGTTTAAATGAGAAAGAGTAAACACTTCCTATTGACTGGTCCTGTCAGTAATTAGTTTTAGAAACAGACCTAGGAATGCGTATAGCAAGGAGTACTGATAAAATATATATGTGAACCCAGTGACACATTTTTAACGCTCGACAATGGGAGAGCGTTGTTGTAATAAGTTCATTCTTTTGTCAGTCTTACTGTTTGTGCACCGTTTTGCCCTTATATCTCAAAAACTATAACATCAATCAAACTCAAATTTGGTGCGCAAATATTTAATGGGGTACAGACAGATTCCTCCAAATTTGGTAATTTCGGTGAAAATTAAAGTCAAGAGACAGTTTTTCTTATTTTCAATTGGGCATACACAGAGAAACTGATTCTCTTCATCACCTACATAAAAATCAATATTTTGCTTTCTGATGATGTCATTACTTAATGATGTCACAATACAATTGTCATTGTGAGGTCACAAACCTAGCTTGTGATACTTGCTGTCTCAAGTAAAAATATTTCTTCTTATTTTATGTCTTGAAATTGACATAAAGATAATAAAGAGGGAGGTGGTGTATTGATCATTTTTATTTACTTTTTTTTATTTTCTTTTTATTTTCTTTCAATTTCTTGACAGGCCATCACAAAATATTTACCCTGAATGATTTTCACCAAGAAGCAACTTTTAACCAATATTTTTACCTCTACCAGGAGTTTATGTTTTTTTGTACTAGTGTTTGTCTATTTCTCTGTCTGTCTGTCTGTTTTTGGGGTGTTTGGATTACTCCAGAACTAATGTACGCATCTTTATTAAAAAAAATTGTGGGTAAGACCTGGCCAAAGGAAGAATTAAGTTACTAATTTTTAGGAAAGATCTGGATCATATTTTATAACATTTGGGATAGGACCCAATGACAGAGGGCCTCCATTTTAAGCAGTCATTTTAAGTGTGTTACTGGCTAGGCATAGTGTTCTCAGAGTGATAAAATGTTACAACTGAAGAGCTAAGGTTCATGCTGCTTTTGACAAGTGATTTTCTTATTCTATCTAAATATATTGTCTTGTACATAGGAATGGCTGTAGCACATAGATTTTATAAATATGTATGTATTCATTACATACCAATTCTTTTGATGATCCAGCAATATGCTACTTTTTTAACAGTAGATAAACAATAAAATAATATAAATATTATACATTAGGAAGAATAGAATCCACAAGGGTAGTTTCAGTGTAGAATTGTAATTTAAAACTGGTATCCAATTTGATTGTTATCATTTGAGTCTAGAGCTGCTGTTAAAACAAAAATAAATAAGAAATTTTATGCTAATTTCATCGAAATATATTTTAGACAAAGAGTAATTAACTTACTAACTAATATAAATATTCCTTGATGTAAAATGTGCAACTTTAAAAAGACAATGTGAGAAGAAAGATGAATAATCAAAATTATCTTGCTATATCTGTATTTTTATGTAAAGATCACCAGATTCAATATGTTTTTTATTTCAAAATGTGACTACATTTTTCTGCCAGGAGTAAAATTTGGAATTACTGTTAAAAGTGTACATCAATTTTTGGATCAATTTCCAACCCTATACATCACCAAAATTTCTAGTCTAAAACATAACTACTGTTTATAAAGATGGAAATCTAAACAATATTTAGTGTTGATTACTTTTTGAAACATGACTACTTTTTCTTACAAGAAATCTAACTTAGATTAAGTGTTGAAAATATGCCAGGCTTAACTTTCAACACTAAATCACCAGTATTTCATGTCTAAAGTACAAGCACTTTTTCATGTCAGAGCACAAGCTTAGATTTAGTGTTAATAACGTGTACATCAACATCAGGTTCAATTTTCAACACTAAATCAACGTGTTTCTATAGTTCTGTGCCTGCTGGGAAAGCTTTCTAAACCTTCTTATATGCAGATATTTTCAATATAATTATCAACAACAATTTTAAGCAGTCTTGCAGAATTTTCTTTTGATGACATTGAAGATATGCAATGGGAATATTGATCATCTATTTCTTTTTTTCCAACTCAAATTTATTTACTCTTTTTAAGCATGAGTTCTAGCTAGGCTTGCGCTTCCATAGGTCACTTTTTTCATTCCTTTTGTATTTTTTGTCAACAGACTTTCATGGAATTTGGGGGGCTCGGAGGTGTAGCGGTTAGAGTTCTCACCTCCAACCTCTGAGGCGGCCGGTTCAAATCTCGGGCCGGGCGTTTCATGTTGGAAAGTTGGTAGTTACTTGCTGATACCCGGTAGTTGCACTGGTTTCCTCCACCTGTAAACTACCCATCGCAATATGACCCTGGCTGTTGAACGCGATGTAAAACAACAAATAAATCTAAATCTAAATTCATGGAATTTGCGCTTCCATTGAGGAATATTTCTCCACATATTTCTGATTTCTTCCAGGCTCTGATGTCAGTGCCCTACTTATTACTTTGCATCTCGCGCCTGTAGATTGAAAGACTTTTCAGTCCTATTTAACTAAAGGGGCAGTAATTTTAATGTAAATTTTCAATAGGTACTCTTGCTCTAAGTAAATTGTTTTCATATAATTCTGTTATTCATTTTTTCCATATACACATTTACCTCTGCACGTGTTTTTACCTGACAGCCCTTAAGGGCTGTCGGGTATTGTTTTCACCCATAGCGGGCGGGCTGGCGGGAGGAAAAAGTTTTTCTGGCCTGTATCTCAAAAACCGCAAAGTGTAGGAAGTTGATACTTGGTAAGGACATTGGTTAGGGGGTGTAGGTGTGCAATGTCATGGTGTGACCTTGATTTGACCTTTGACCTTGTCATAGTGACCTTGAGTTTAAAAATCTTGTCTGGACTATATCTTGGAACCGTAAGGTGTAGGAAGTTGATACTTGGTAGGGATATTGGTTTGGGGGTGTAGGTGTGCAATGTTATGGTGTGACCTTGATTTGACCATTGACCTTTCCGTAGTGACCTTGACCTATAGAATCTTGTTCGGGCTATATCTTGAAAACCGTAAGTTGTAGGAAGTTGATACTGGGTAGAGACATTGGCTAGGTTGCGTAGATGTAAAATGTCATGGTGTGACCTTGATTTGACCTTTGTCCTTGCCTTAGTGACCTTGACTTATGATGCCTTGTCCGGGCCACAGGTTTTGTCCCAACACCACATAAATGCATGTATTGCCACATTTGTATTCGACCATGCAAATGAATATCAAAATGGGAGTTTTAAATATTCACATAAAATTACGACATCAATTTGGTGTGGTTAAACAATATCGAAAACATGCAAATCATAATTCAAATGTGGGAAATGTGCATGTATAACGTTACAGCTTCTAACGGGGGCCACGGTGGCAGAGTGGTAACATTCTCGCCTCCCACCTCTGAGGCCGGGGTTCGATCCCCAGCACGGCCTCAAGTGGGAAAGCTGGTAGTTGCTTGCCGTTGGTCAGCAGTTTACAGTACAGAACCCTAACGAACTGTATGTACTGGTTTCCTCTGCCCTTCCAACTACCCATCGTGATATTACCTGTACAGTATTGAAAGCGATGTAAAACCCCAAATAAATAAATAAATACAGCTTCTAACAGGGTCTTAATCTTTCAACCCGAAAGCATTTCTGTCAGTTGCGTACTGGCAGATCAGCGTTAATTTCGAACCCTGCCTTGATTTGACCTTGAAATATAATATATTGTCCAGGATATATCTTGGCAACCGTAAGCATATGGGTTGCTGCAACTGATTATTATATGTATTTTTACATAATTGTGATATTTCTATTGAAATTCTATTCTATTCTATTCTCCAGTTCATAAATTTTACAGCTTCATAATTTTTAGTTTACTGAATTGTCTTGTTTTAATACTGAATCTTTACATGCAGTTTCTTTCTCTTAGATGTTATTTTCTCTACTTAAACATTATTTGGACACTGACACTGCTCTGAAAGTATCCCAATCTGTGTTCTGTTTCACTACTTTTATATCTCATGGTGTTGAAAACTATTTCCCTAGGCTGTGTGAGGTACGGGCATCTCTGATGCTATTTTTGGCTCATAGCTGTAAACATTAACAATAAGTAACAAGTATGTAGTACAACAATGGAAAATATTAGTATAGGTATTACCAGCAGGCACACGCCTTAAAATATCGTTGATTTAGAGTTGAAAACAGGTCCTGACATTGAAATCCGCATTATCAACTACTAAATCTAAGTTAGTTTTCTGACATGAAAAAGTAGTGATATTTTGACCAAAAATCATGGTGATTTTTGGTTGAAAAATTAACACTGACACAATTTCAACACTATTTCAAAGCTGGATTTTTGACTGGAAAAAGTAGTGATACTTCATGAAAAAAATCATCACTAAATCAAGTTAGGTTTTTTGACATGAAATCTTAGTCATGTTATTGAACAGAAAACAGGTTGAATATTGGGAAATGAATGACTAGTGATCGTTGATTGAAAATTCTTTTTCTAGAGGGTGATATAGTGATTAAGTCTAACTTTTTGAAAGAACTATTATTGCAATAGTTTTTGAATTTGTAGGTATTTGTAAAGCAAAAACTAATTTTTAAAGATTATAAAGATGATAAAGATTATGTGTGCATGTACTTGTACATTTTTATCCATTCTCCTTATTAATTTATAGCAACAACAAAACTGATGCACCCAAATATAATTTTTATAATTTATAATTATGTTTTGATTAATGCAATTCCTGATAATTAAAAAAAACATTTTGAAGTCAAACTTATATTAAATAAAAAAGATAAAAGATAAAAGCTATAACATTTTATCACACAACAATGAGGTTGGGGGGTTCCTGGTTTTGCGTATCTGTACCCTGCTACACAGAACACTAGGCCTGTGACTAAAAGTAATTAGATAACACAGCAGGGGTGGAGGTGGCATTTGCATGCATGGTGTTTTTTTCTTTAGGTCTGTTTTTGTGGTCAGAACTGACAACTAATTACGGTGGGGAGTAATGGGTGGAGTTCTACAAATATGGCTTTTCTTGTGTTTTTTTCAGTTTATAAGACAAAGTTGTATGAGACAGAAACATCTGAACTGAGCATTGTGGCTTTGCTACATGATTATAGCTTCTTTATAATTACAATATAATTATAGCCAACTTAATAATACATTTAAAAGAAACTGATTGGATAAAATACTGAAGATATAGATAATGTTACAATTGTTTGTTATTTACAAAGAAAATAATTATTTTAAAATTTCACAAAAAGAATTTCAATTGAAGGCATTGAATAATACCGGTCCTATTAATAACATAAAAATGGATATCTAGTTAGAAAATATGGATTTACATATCTTGAGCAATTATATTTGAAAGCTGATGCAAAATTATGTGTTATTACAATGTCATCAGAAATGGAATATTGAATATACAATGATTCATGAAAACATGTCATCTTTGAAAGAATTAATTACTCTGAAGATGTATCCAAATTGTAAAATATGCATATGGAGAGTTATTGTATAATATTATTAAGAAGCTATAATTATGACTAACAGGCTACAATGAATCAAATAAAGAAGACAGTTTAAACAACTTGTTTTCACCCATTCAATTCAACCCTATTTCATATATTGGATTCAACCAAAAACAGTTTGCAAAATCTACATATATTTCAACCAGATTTCACCCATTGAATTCAACCTGATTTCACCAAATGAATTCAACATGATTTCACTGGTTGGATCCAACCAAAAACAGTTTGCAAAATCTACATGTATTTCAACCAGATTTCACCCACTGAATTCAACCTGATTTCACCAATTGAAGTCAACCTGATTTCACCGGTTGGATCCAACCAAAAATGGTTTGTAAAATCTACACGTATTTCAACCAGATTTCTATGTTGGATTCAACCAGATTTCAAAGTTGTGTGCCTGCTGGGTATTTTCACATACAAACAAAATAGATTTATTATTATTGTTTTAACATTGGAAGATAACTACCAAAAATAACTTGTGTTGCTATACTTGCATTTACAGCAATTTAATACAGCACATATACAAACACACCCAACCAAAAATGACAACACACACATCTCCCACACAGACAAAAACAAAATGTAATCATTCTTCTGTTATGTCTTGCACATCAATATATGAAATATTTTGCTGATATATAGTTAGTATTTATTAGCATGTTTATCAATGTAGAATTTGCGGGTCCAGAGATAATAGCAGGATCTAAATAAAATTCATATTATTGATCTCTTTAACCAATGTTTCCTGTCTATCGAAAAATCCTTAGTTTTTTCACAGCACATCAACAAATGAAATATAGTTTCATCAATTTGGTTGCATAGGCAGCAAAGTGGTAACCCTGTTAAGTTCATTTGTACATGTAGTAACCAAGATTCTGTTACTTAATTGGTACTGAAATCAAATAAGATTATTGTTCTATTTCTTGACTGTATGTCCCAAATTAGTTATCCATTAGCCAATGCTCCTGGATGACAACAATATTGTGATCATCCAACAGTTGAGAAATATTTTCTAATTTATCAAAACTACTACCCTGTCTATTATATAAAAGTACTGAAAACCCCAGTCTGTTACAATCTGCCATCAAGTATGATCAGCTGTCTACCTGTGCCATGTTGCTATTTGGGGCTCAAAATTTTTAACTTTCATAACTTCTGGCCAACTGGAACTGATGCATAAGGACTTGGACCATGAAACAGGTACTGTCAACTTGTAAGATTTGAATATAGATTGCTTCTTAGATATACAGACAAAAGAACGGATGCAAATTCCAAGGTCAGAGACATAAGTTCTTCAAGCATTGTCTGCTGTTTCCTTATACTCTCTATACATGAACAAATGGCGGTCTGGTTCAGGGGCACCTTTAATCTGATGAGAATGTGCAGCAGTGCTTCTCACAGCTGGTATCAGCTGGCTGGTTTGTACAAGTTCAATGCCTGTGAAAATGTGAAGAACATTATTACAGGTGGTATTTACTGCTTTGTGGAGAGTACCTCCCCAAAACTTCCAGTTTGTGACCTTCACGTATGATGACAACCAAAATATGGAATTTTTATGATTTGGTTATGAAAGCTGTGAAATAAAGGGTTTAAAACTTCTTCATCTTTGTTCTTTCTGTTTGTTTACATATATATGAAAACATACAGGCCATGAAAATTTAAGAACACAAACCTTACATGAACTCACGCATGGTAAACACCAGTTCACAGCTTGCAAAGAACAACAAAGGAGGGGTGGGTATTTTACTCGATTTCTATGGTAGATGGGACACAAGTAACCTTTAACAATAAAGGGACTGGTTTGCCAACAAAGACTTTACATATTAATGTTACATTCGATGGTGTGGTCTTTATCACATTGTTTACAACCTGTGAGACAGGTCTTCTGATTTTTTGTCACATTTTTACAAGCTGTGTACTCGCATGTACTAGTCATGAATTGCCAAATTAATGCAGCCTTCACTGTGATGTATATTTTAATAATTTACTCTTATATCAATTTAATGGTTTGACACACATGGGTTTAACATATGTTCACAAACAACCAAAATGTGTTAAGAGTTAAGAACTTTAGGATAAAGAGATAGTCAGGGACACAGGCCATAATCTTAATTTTTAATAAGTGACTGAAAATATTTAAACTGCAGAGTTCCCAAGCTTATATTTTGTACATAACCTTACACGTCAAAGTGACACCCACAAAAATAAACATTATGACTAAATATATTCCCAGTTTGGTGGGTTGTTTGTATGTTGTGGGCTAATCCTCTATGCATTAATGTAGGAATAAATGACATATTCAAGTGCTTTATGATGGTTTTAAACTATCGATCGCCTGTATTAATTCCATAAAGCCCAAAAGGCTGAGGGGTTTAATACAGATGATTGATAGTTTAAAACCATCAAAAAGCACAAGAATTTGTCATTTATTAATATAAAAAATGGTTACAATCATATTTTGATCAAAACAAGGTATAAACTTTATACAAAAATCAAACAAATGCAAAACCATGTTGGCTGTTCCATCAATGAATCATACATGGTGATATCTAGGGTAAAAATTAGTATTTTTGTTACTCCATTTTCATAGAATTTTTTTGTAAAATATTGAGTATTATCATTATAGATGGTTTCATTTTGTTGTAAGCCTTAAAACGGTATGTAATTTGTTAAAATCAAGCAAAAACGACAAATTTATGACTTTTTTTAAACACTTATTGTATTGTGAGTTTAAAGGCTAAGGGACAATGTATACAGAATTCAATTTGTATGCAGGATTTCAGAATTGTGCAAAATCTGTGTCCATGGTCACTGTGCAGCATACCATTCTAGAATCATATTTTATGGTGAGATTGACTTTTAAAATGAGGAAAGGATGTTGAACTTTATATATTTCAGTGTGACTTGGTATAGGTTACCTTTTTTTCCTTTTCACACTTGCTTCCCACCTTTGTTAACAGCTTATTATCTGGTAAACTGATAGACATACAGGCATTAATTCCCTAGCCTGCTTGTGCAGTTTGCAGCACACTAGTAACACACTACTATGTGCTAAAGCAATAAGCTATATAAAAATTGCAGAAAAATACCTTTAAATATGCCTTTGTGTAAAAAAGGCTTAGCAATATATTTTTTACAAAATGTGAAGCTTGTTATACTTATGTTACTGATGATCACACTTTCATAAGCTTTGCCTATGACCTTTAACACCCAGCTAGCTTGTATTTCCTGCAAGGAATAGATCTCTTTGCTCAGGAATGATAGGGTGCTAGAATTCCCTCCCTATATTTCTAGCAAGGCTCACTCATCTAGAGATCACATTTTGTTTTTTTCTGTCTCCAGACATTCATGAATTGTGGCATAGTGTGATGAGTACCTGTCTCGTCACTGAAGTTAAGCAGCAATGGCCTATGCGAATACTTAGATGGGTGACCACTGCGATGCACCACTCTTATCTCTGATGGCTTTACGTATTGCACCAGTAGACAGAAACCCTTTTGGCCTTGTTAAAACACGGAATGCAGGTGTAAAATATAGTGTTATATCTATAAACATTTGGATCAGATGTAATACTATGGTAAACAATACTGCATCTAAGCCTGGGCTGAATGCCTGATCATAATTTGGGGAGGAGTATACTGAAATATCTGAGACAGATAGTTTGTGATCTAAAGTAGCTTGCTCTGAAATTCTTTGGTTGGGGGATAAACTGGTGTAAAGCTGGTGTATCTAGTAATTATTCTGGATCAGCTGTAGGTTTGTTCAGGTCATGCAGCTGATTGATCTAACAAAGTAGGAAAAGTAGGTGCCCATAAAACTACAAAGCATGAATCCCTTTAAAAAGAATGCGACATTGAACTACTTCAGAGCTTAGGTTTAGGATAACAGAGATAAAAATAATAGCAAGATAGCAAATGTAACAGGGAAAGAAAGGAAATTGAAACATATAAACTTTTGAATCATGACACAGCTGTGAAAATAGGACATCCATATTTTTAGGCCTCAATTAAAATGTTTACCCAATTATTTTAATAGTTCATACATATTGCATCAACAAATTTATTCATGTTTTGACATTATAAGCATAAGTGTAGTAAGTTTACATCATTTTAATTACAATTTTAGGGGGCAAAACCTTTTGGTTTCACAATATGTTTGACAAAATTTCACCAAGAATAGCTGAAGTGTTAAAAATACTCTACACACAATTCACAAATTTCTTATCCTTATGGTAGTAAGACTGAACTGTCTTTTTCATAGTTGTAAAACTATGTAGTTGTGTAACACCTACTCTTAAGATTAAATATAGCTAAGTACATAATGTTAATGTACACCTCAATGTATAATTGTGTTTTTAATTGAGTCATTTTAAGGCTACATAAATTTATTACATTCATGCAAGAGCCACTGCTATAGTTGGACAGATTAAAGTTCATCAGGGCTAACTAACTAAATGGGTCCAAACTGCTCCTGGTATAATGTGATTAATGGGCTTGGGTTTGGACAAAGAAAAGTTTGAAAACAACAGTCTGTGTTAATCCTTTGTTTTGTATAACGGAAGTTTGACAGTGAAATTTTAATTTACACCATAAGTATTGGAATTATACCAATGCACACAAATTTATCAAACAGATACTTATTAATGCTGCCCCACAACTGACTGATATAAATTTATAATTTACTGCAAAATTATTGTAACTAATAACATAAGTAAATAAATATAATTGATATTGGTACAAATAAAATGCTCAGCTTACTGCAGTTAAAAACAACAAAGAGATAGTATATTGCATATATAGATTTGGCATTTAAAATTACTAATTTCTGATATTTACTTATATTCACATGATAAATAATTTTTATTTTACAGTAACTGTTTGCATTATGATTTTTTATAATAATTTGGAAAGAATGTAAACACTTTATTACTGAATGCTGTCTGTGTAGAAATTTTTCCACTTATCGATGTGGATGCATTTTCCCCCAAGATGTGAGTTTCTTTAATGAATAGCTCTGTAGTTGTAAATGTGTATACAAAGTAACAAATTAGATTGTGAAGATCTTTGTAGTGGTTATTGTGTATATAAACTAACTACAGTGTCAAGAGCTTTGTAGTTATTATTAGATATAGTAACTGATCATAGTAAATAGATTTACAGCTGCTATAGGTCTGTAGTTGTAAATGTCTAATGTTAATTATGTAAATTAAATACATAATGGATAACTTTGTAACTGTCATTGTCCATACAAAGTGACTAATTTAAGTATGAATAGATTTATAATATCTATTGGATATAATATCCGACTACTAGCTTTACAATATTTATTGGATATAACAACGGACTACAGTAAAAAGCTTCGCAATTGCTGGTGAACATATAAGCTGATTACAGTAGCAACGGCTTTCCAGCCGTCATTGGTATATCAACTGGTTACAACACGAATATCTTTGTAGTTGGTAATATGTGTACACATTAATTACAATTCAAAAACCTGTTCTTATATTATGAATAACTATGTAATTGGTGTGATGCATATAAATCAATTATGAAACAAATTGTAATAATTAAGCACAGTAGGAATAATTCTGTAGCTGGTAATATACATACTTTAATTTATTACATTATTAAATATTTTGTAGCTGTTAGTGTACACAGTAAGAAAAACTTTGCAATAAAGATATGGTGCATATAAATAGATCTCGGCAACAATAACGTTTGATTCTAATTGATATTTCATTAAAACTATACCAATTTCACAGAAAGTATTGTGAATTACTCAGTTTAAAGACATGTACATCTCGCGACTGTAGTATGGCCTTCTCATAATAATTTAGAATAAATGTTAAAAAAAGAAACAATTATTGAATGCTCTCTGAGTATGAATTTTTACACTTAAGATGTGAGTTTTTCTGTTCAGCCAGGTTAACGCAAGTGAACGAGCACACTATAAAAACGTCTAACTTCCATATGAGCATATTGTGAATAATAAGTTTGTCTTAACATTTCATACTGTAGCTCAATTTAGTTGAACTATTTATGGCTTCATACTAGTTTAATGTTTATTATTATCCTTCATGTGACAAAATACTGAATCAGTAGTTTTGTAACTAATGTATATATTAAGAAATGGAAGTACACTATCAATCTATACCATTGCAATTTGGTGAAGTTTTCAGTCATTATGATTATTTGGGTATCTTTGTGTTTATTATTTCTATGGATAAAAATGGTACAAACCTTCCTATTAAGACTTAAATACCAATGTTGCATATATTTTACACACAAGGCAGTGATGAAATTAATTTCTCTCTAGGATTCTAATGACACAGCGGTTACCAAATTGATATTTATCATGCTTCCCTCAGACTATATTATTTAGGAAAATATTCATAATATCTACATGGTCTGTTTTCTTTTTCATTTACTTTTTTCAATATTGTATATAGTTCTTCTTTCTTTGTTTTATTTCTGTGCTCTCATGTGTATAAATTATCACTTTATAGATGAGAATTTCAACTGTTTAACTAATATGGGCAACTTTAAAGCTAAATGTGTTGCGTGTTGTATTGTCGGGCTGCCAATGGGGAAAGTAGGCACTCTCAAACATGTCAAGTGACAGTATTAAGGTGTTGTCAGTGAATTGTCAAGGTCTAAGAGGTAAGGAGAAAAGGAATGGTGTCTTGCACTATTTAGAAAATTTAGGAGCAGGTATAATTTGCCTACAAGATACTCACTGGTTAGACATAGATTTGAAACTGATTAAACAGTTATGGAAGGGGGATTGTGTGATAAATGGAAAATGCTCAAACTCCAGAGGAGTGGCAATCTTGTTTAGATCAACAATTGAATATAAGATTATGTCCACTTTCAGTGATAATTTGGGAATCTTATTTCGGTGGACTTATCATTAAATGACTGTACTGTTAAAGTAATTAACATCTATGCACCAAATTCAGACCGTCCGGAATTTTTCAGCCAGATAAAAGACTTGATTACTTCTAGTGAAACTGATCACATTATAGTCTATAGAGATTACGATTTGGCATTAGATCCTTCTCTTGACACCTATCGATATAAACATATCAATAACCCAAAATCACGTGAATTGCTCTTGCAACTGATGAACACTTGTAATATGACTGATGTGTTCAGATATCTACATAAAGAAACTAAAAGGTATACATGGCGCAGAAAAAGACTTATGCAGCAAGCTCGTCTAGACTATATTATTGTCTCAAATGGACTTTTAGATTACATCCATAGCTGCCAAATAAGGCCTGGATACCGTACAGATCATTCTATTGTTGAAACAAATATGGTTTTTTGTAAATTTACTAAAGGAAAAGGAGTTTGGAAGTTCAACTGTTCCCTCCTAAAAGATTCAGTCTACTTAGAATTGGTCAATAACTTAATAGATTTAGTTAAAAAAGATTACGCTGTTCCTGTGTACAATTTAGACGACATATATCAAATAGCAGATACCGACCTTCATATCAAGCTGAACAATAGTGAATTTCTGGAAATGTTACTCCTCAAAATCAGGGGGGAGACTATCAAATATGCCTCTAATTTGAAAAAAGGTCAAGAAACTAGAGAATAACAACTTATATCTGACATTGAATTGCTAGAAAACTCAAACATAAGTAATAATGTGGCTGAACTAGAGGGAAAAATAATTGAACTTCAAGGACTCAGGGAAAACAAGGTGAAAGGGGCTTACGTCAGATCGAGGGTAGTGGTTAAAAGAAGGAGAAAAACCATCAAAGTATTTTTGTGCTCTGGAACGCTCAAACTATCTTGAAAAAACAATGAAACGTATACAAAAACCCAGTGGGGAAGTAATTACCAACCAAAAAGAAATCCTTAGTTCGATAAAAGACTTCTATCAAAATTTATTCATGAACAAAGACAATACCTTGTGGGAAGCCAATTTTAATGATATGTTTTTTTACAATAATGTAACTAGTTTGTCTGAAAATCAATCCCAGGAACTTGAAGGACCCCTTAAAATTACTGAGTTGAGCTATGCTTTAAAAGCAATGAAAAATGGAAAAACTCCCGGTATAGACGGTTTTCCGGCAGAATTTTTTAAAGTTTTTTGGGGAAAACGGAAATTCTTCATTCTTAGAGCAATGAACCATGCTTATGAGTATGGAGAAATGTCTCTATCACTCTGTCAATGTATTATCACCTGTCTCCCCAAAGGAGACAAACCAAGGCAGTTCATAAAGAATTGGCGTCCAATATCTTTACTATCGGTCATATATAAAATTGGCTCTAGCACAATTGCAAACCGTATTAAGAAGTTCCTAGGCAATGTTATATCTCCAGAGCAATCAGGTCTTATCAGTGGACGGTATATCGGTGACAGTACTTGTTTAATTTATGACCTAATAAGCATTGCTGAACAAAAACACATTCCAGGTCTTTTAATGCTCGTAGATTTTGAAAAAGCCTTCGATTCCATTTCTTGGAACTTTTTATATTCAGTTTGAAGCTCCTTGGCTTTGGACCAAGTATCATAAAATGGATCCAAACCTTTAACAAAAATATCAAAGCAACTATCATGCAATGCGGGGTAATGTCTAGCTTTATAAATATTGAAAAAGGTTGTCGCCAAGGTGATCCAATCGCACCATATTTATTTATTATATGTGCACAAATATTAAATTTAATGTTGAAATACAATCAATCTGTAAGAGGTATAAAGGTGGGAAATACTGAATTTAGACTGACACAATTCGCTGACGACACCACTATAATACTGGATGGTACAAGAAGCTCCCTAGTGGCAGCATTAAATATGTTGGAAGTTTATGGGTCTATGTCTGGACTCAAAGTAAACACTGACAAAACAAAGTTGATATGGATTGGGAAAAAATGATATTGTAAGGACAAATTTGATATTGGAAAATGCCTGACTTGGGGAGTGACAGAGTTTGATTTATTGGGTGTAACTTTTGCAGTTGATTTAGACAAAATGATTGATCTTAACTATAGTAATATAGTCAGTAAAGTTGAAAAAGAGCTAAAAAAATGGAAGAGGCGTTACTTAACACCCATTGGCAAAATAACAGTTTTGAAATCCTTAATTGTACCAAAGTTCAATCATATATTTATGTCTATTCCGAACCCCAAAATAATATTAATAAAAGAGCTGAATAACATGTTTTATAAATTCATTGGGGAAGATAAACCTGATAAAATTAATAGAAAACAACTTACTAGGACATATATTCAAGGAGGATTAAAAATGCTAGACCTTACTTGCTTTATCAAGGGCTTAAAAATATCTTGGGTTCGTCGGTTATATAAAAATGCTTGTGCTCCATGGATACATTTGGTACCCTTGTTTGTTGGTTCAGTTAACAAAGTACTATTTTTTGGATCCAGCTGGAGTTTTTTGATCGCTCAAAAAATGAATAACCAGTTCTGGAAAGACGTGATTTTAGCTTGGCATGATCTAATTAAAAACATATCTGAAAATAATGGTAATTACAGCACAAACCTGGGGCCTCTTTGGTATAATCCATTTATCTCTGACACAACTACTATCATACCACCATTATATTCTAAAGGAGTTATTTCACCGATCGATCTTATAAGTGCCAATGGGGAGCTTATGACGAAAGAAAGCATTGCTTTGAATTTCAACGTCCATATAGACTTCCTTTCTTGCTACAGAATGATTTCAAGTTTAAAAAAATACATGTCGAACCATGCAGCTACACTGGAAAATATCCAACGGCCCTATTACCACAATCGTATTAAATTGCTCTGTAAATCTACAAAAGGAAGTAAAGATTTCTATGACCTTTTAAAAACTGATAAATCAACCAGAGATCTAAGGTGTCTATACAAGTGGGAAACAGATTTAAACATATCGTTAGATCTGAATTCCTCCAAAACCATACATAAAATTTGTTTCTTTTCAATAAAAGATAATTCTCTAAGCTGGTTTCAATATAAAGTCATATATAGATTAATAGGTGTAAAACATTATCTACATAAAATTAAGTTACCTACCTCACCTACATGTGGCCTTTGTCATGAAAATGAAGAAACAATTTACCATTTATTCGTTTCATGTAAAGAAAGCTTTCGTTTTTGGGGCGATATTAAAGTATGGATAAAACAAGTCTTAAAGGTTGAAATAGCATTAAGTCCAAGTACAGTCATTTTTGGGAACTGGGAATTAGAGACACCTAATGATTTACTCAATATACTTAGCATCACAGCTAAATATTATATTTTCCAATGTTCACGAAAACATATAAAGTTACATATTTCAGGTTTTCTAAGATTTGTAAACAATATGTATAATGAACAAAAGTACTTGTCTAAAATAGAAATGCGAAGAGAAATTTTTATGAAAAAGTGGTCAGTGTTTACAATTTTGTTCAATGATTCTGACATGTGATACCTGTAACACCTATGCAAATGCACAACCAACTTCAGATGACATACATTGAATGAGTAACTTATTAGAAACTTTTGTAATGTATATGCATAATTCTCTCTGTGTAAGCATCTTTATCTATCTGTTATGTAACATCTTTCTTGTGTTGAACTTAATGTAATGAACTATGAGTATAACCTTGATGGGGGGTTTGTTGCCCTCGCCCTTCCGAGGGTTGGTTGAATATTGTAAAAAAAGGGTTAATAAAATTTATATGAGAGCAAAAAAAAAAAAAAAAAAAAAATACTTTTATAACTTCTTTTGAAGGTAAAGAATGAAGAACCTAGATTTATTGAGGAGGAAATTTTGTTCCAGAATTTTACACCATAAACTGACAAACATTTTGACTTAATATTTGTTCTTGCAAATTTCACTGCAAATTTATGTTTTTGTCTCGTACTACGATATGAACTCTCTTGGTTATTTGTAAAACAATGTTGTTTATTACAAGGCAATGATGCATATTTGGCTTTAACCATTAACATACCTATTTTATAGTTCACCAAATCCCTAAATTTTAGAATCATAAGTTTTTAAAGAATAACATTGTATGAGCTGTATTATGACATTTACACAGTAGTTTTACTGCCTTATATTGAATGATAATAGGGCCAATATATTAATCAAAACCTCTACCACATACTTCAGAACAATAAAATAAATATGGCTGAATTACTGCAATGTATATAGTTAGTAGTGGGTCTTGATTCAGTTTATCCTTTATATTAAATAACATTGTTATATGTCTTTTTATTTTAAAAATTACAAAATTTATATATTCTTTCCAAGTTAACGTCTCATCAATTAAAACACCTAGACAAATTGGTCACAAACACTCTTTCAATGGGATATTTATCAATATGCACTGGGCACTCAAAAATATCCTTTTTATATGTTATATTTTGTTTGTTTTTGCTCTATTAAGTGACAATTTGTTTATTGCAAAGCTTCTACATAGTTTGATTAATTCTCTTGATATACCTTCACCATCATCATGGATATTAATCCTGGTAAAAATATATTTGTATCATCTGCAAATAGCAAGTAATTTAACAATTTAGATATATTGCACAAATTATTAATGTAAAGTATAAATAGTTTTGGCTCTAATAATGACTGTTGAGGGACTCCACAAATCACATTTAATACCTCAGAACAAATATTTTCAACATCTACAAACTGTTTTCTTTTATTTAGATGTAATGTGAACCAGTTTGAGGGAATGCCTCATATACAATAGTGAGATAACTTTTTATAAGTGGATCATGGCTTATTGCATCAAAAGCATTTGTAGATCAATAAATACTCCAATTATGATCTTTCTTTTATATATGGCACTTGTGATGTCTATTAGAGTTAGTGCTGTTGATCTATTATTTCTTAAGCCATACTTTGAATTGCTTTGAATATTGTGCTTAATTTAAAAATGAATCCAGCCTTTTTTCAAATACTTTTTCTAATATTTTGGAAAACTGAAGAAACAGAGACACTGGTCTATAATCAATTATTATACAATTCAATATCACCTGATTTAAACAGTGGAGTTACTTTTTCAACTTTCATACCATCAGGAAATAGACCACTCTGTAAAGATAAATTACTGATGTACTTAAATGGAATGAAAACTGAGGTAAAAATTGATGTGACAGCATGCATACTCAAATCATCACAAACTGTCAAGTGCTTGTGTTTACAGTTACAAGCAATTTTTAACTATTCAAATTCAGACACTTTTTCAAGGAATATTGAGTTTCTATTTTTACTGCCCATAGTTTTATAAATAGAACAATAAACATAAGTTTTAATACCCTTAGTTAAATCTAGTATTCAATTTGCAAAGAATTTATTAAACTCGTTACTCTTTCTTATTGTTACTATCTATTACACTTAAAGGCCTAATAGCATCAAATCTAACATACTGATCATCCTGTTTGAATAAATAGCACTCTTTTGAAAAACAATCCAGTATTCACAATTATACAGCTGATTTATTTACTCTTAATTATCCATTTTTAGTTGGGGCTGTACCTGTACAGTCAGATTGGTTAAATAGCGCTTTGAGTCCTGTAGTATATGGAGATATTGCGCTGAGTATAAATACATAACAATAACAATCCATTTCTCCTGCCAAAACCTTCCAATGAGAAACTGTGTACTATGTATGCTATGTTCACAAGAAGTGTGCTTGTCCTGTGAATGCTCTGTGTGAAACACACAGTTTCAGTCTGGTGTATTTTTTTCTCCTTTGTGTAATGATATAATTTAATCAAACTAGCTGACATCATTTATCATATAATGTCTGATGAAAATCTTTTTCAAAACATATTTCATAGTGTAACAAGTAGCAAAAACGATGGAGATAACACAGCACTTACCACATAGGATTGATAGGAATGTACAGGACTAAAACCTTATACGTTATAACTTATAACTGACCTAAATCAGGCCAGGGGTTAGATTTAACCTTTAACCTATAACAGTGAAACATAAACATAGATTTCTCTTGATTTTGTCATTTCCATCAAAACAGTACTAAAAATCACTAAATATTTGTACAGAAATCCCAGATGTGACATTGAAGAATCCCCAAGATAAAAATTCCCTAAAAATAAGATAGTAAAACAATAATAATATACAATACGCTTTTTTGAAAGGTGTTTGAGTTTGTTTCAGAGCATACATGAAGTCTTAAAACTGTTGAGTCAGTCCTTTAACTTATCCTTCCAAAAAGCAGTTATTAAAGAAAGCAAGGCTGAAAGGGGTTTCGGTCTAATAGCATGAGCTGCAAAGCCATCAGAGACACAAGAAGTGCTCTGAAGCGGTCACCCATCCCAGTGCTCACAAGGACCATTTCTGCTTAACTTCAATGATGAGACAGATACACGTCACACTAAGCCACAATTAAAAGACTAAAAAAGTAATCTCTAGAAGTGCGAGCCTTGCTAGAGCTCAAACTTAAAATTAAGTATGCTTGACCTAATAGGTAGAGTTGTGTGTAGTTGGTTTAATTTTTCAAAACCAGTTGTTTTTTTCCAGAAACTGATGATAACTGGTTATTAAACGGTATTGATTTTTGATGAAAAGCTCTCAAAAAAGAACAAATAAAGAATACAGTTTCATCGATTGGGTGAATCCATGATTAAATTTAATGACTTTCGAAGGAAAAATATACAAAAAATATTCTTAATGTGAAAACCAACAACTGGTTTTGAAATTTTTAAATCTGGTTGTTGACTTTTTTATAACAAACCCAACCAACAGCCAAATAAAGCATTTTTTTCATTCACAGCTTTACTAGTAGGCTGTATCTCTTTCATAATACATTTCTTAAAACTTCATCACAGACAACATTACAACTGAAAGCGATTTTCGTGATTGTAATTAACAACTACATATTTGTTTTAACGAACAGGAATAGAAAGTCACATCATTTAAGGTCTACATGTGTACAACAATGAATAAATAATAAGACAAAATAATAATGCATTTGTAAATACTATAGTATCAGGACTTTATATAGTGGTAATTTTCAGTGCCACATCTTGGAATTTTCTATGGGGTTGAAAATATTCAGTGATTTTCAATATGGGGATTCTGAATCTATAGATTTTCATATGCAATCTTCACTTATGGTCAAGTTATTTTAAATATTAAGTTGGTCTTTGCAAAGCAGTTTTTTCTATCAAGTTCATCAACAAACAGTATATATCATACACAATGAAGCCTGTACTACATAAACTGACTACACACAACAGATGATGTATACACAAGAGATAAAATGGCTACTGTTTTTGTTGAAGCAGAAAGCAAGCAGCATAAAAAGTGAAATGTTTTTCTAAGTACACTGAAAACCGAAATGACAAATAAGTGACAAAAAAAGTTAGCATTACTGTGCCTGAGATGACTACCCTAATGACTAGTGTTTATTTGTTTAAAACTCGTCAAGTATATCTAGTCATAAACTTGTCAGTAAACAACTTTTATTAGTCATTAGTTTGTCCTATATTAGTCAGAAAAGTCGCCTCTGATTAACTAATGACAAGTTAATGACTAATTAATGACTAGCATACACTTGCTAGTTGTTAGTCAGAGATGCCTATTTTCTGACTAATATATGACAAACATACACTTGTCACTGTGCCAAAGGTAGTCATTTCAGGCACAGTAAAAAGTTTGTCCAAAGATAGTCAAACATATTAGTCAATAGTATGTCATATATCAGTCACCACATAGTCACAAAAAAGTCATCTCTGACTAACTAATGATCAGTATATTTGACTATTTTATGACAAACTTTTTACTGTGCCTGAAATGACTACCTTTTCCACATTGACAACTGTATGTTTGTCAAATATTAGTCACAAACTAGTCACCTCTGAAAAACTGAAGACAAATATATTTGACAATTTTATGACAAACTTTGTACCGTGCCTGAAACTGATGTACACTTATTAGTTTTTTCAGAGGTGACTCTTTTATGATTAATATATCACACTCATTTGTCAATAAGTAAAAGGTATAGTCTTTTCAGGAACGGTAACAAGTTTGTCATAAAATTGTCAAATATATTTGCCTTTAGTTAGCCAAAAGTGACTAGTTTATGACTAATGCATGCAAACATAGATGTCACACAATATATAGGAAAGGTAGTAATTTCAGACAGAGTGAAAAGTTCTCATAAAAGTCAAATACTGGTCAGTCAGGGGTCAGTATCTGAAAAGTAGTCCATAGGCACAGTAAAAGCTTGTCATAAAATTGCTAAATATAAAGTTATTTTGTCAGGTGAGTATTTGATGACAAAGTATGTAAATTTCTCACTAATTCACTCGAAATTGCTCCATCTTTTTACTGTTACGGAGATATTTCCAATTTTTTACTTTCAGCTAAATCCAAGATGGTCACCAAAATTTGCAAAAATTAAAATTTTATCTTTTTGTATAGGCTACTTCACTACTACCCTCCAGGTCAAAAATTCACTCGAAATTGCTCTCTTATATAGGGTTTCCAAGATATTTTAAATTTTTACTTTCAGCTAAAATCCACGATGGCCGCCAAAATTTATGAAAATTGAAATTTTACCCTTATGTATAGGATACTTTTTCTCACACTAAATGTCTTTCTGATTTTTTGTCCAAGGAAGGTCTGAGCATTGTGCCCCCATCTGATCCTATCAATTACACATATGAAAGTAAATCCTGCTTTGAACGTTCATGGTTAGATCATATCTTTGTATCTAATCTGTTAAAAGACTCTGTGCTTGAGTACTATGTGTCTCATGAAGGTCATAATACATCAGATCATTCTCCAATAAGCATACATCTTCATATAAATTGTACAAATGTTCCGGCGAGTGAAGGCGACAACATGCGCATTCACAAAACAATGTGGATGAGGGCCTCTGCTGAAAATCTGGACAAATACAAAAGTGATTTGAACTACTTGCTAGCTCAAAAGAATATTTTTAAATGTGTCATATCTTGTAATAATGTAATGTGTACTCAAAAGACACACAGAAATCTCATTAAAGAACTATACGATCATATAGTGTCTGCCTGTCTAACTGCATCAAAATCTAATATCCCATATTCTTCCAACACACAAAGAAATAGGCACATCATCCCTGGATGGAATAAATGGGTCAAAGAGTACCATGAAAAAACAATTTTTTGGCACAACATTTGGAAGAGTTGTGGTTCTCCTCATCAACACCCCAGCAATCAGTGTGGACAACACACAAGACAGAAACGACATTGCCTCTTTATTTAGAGATAACTATGCTAAGCTTTACAGCAGTGTTCCAACAAGCACAGGTGACATGCATTATCTTATAAATTACATTGAAAAGGAAATAATTTCACACTGCTACACAAAAAGATGCTATCATGATCATCATATTCATGTCCAAGATGTCAAAGTTGCCATAGACCAGTTGAAATCTGGCAAACATGGTGGTCATAAATGTTTTTTCACCGATCATCTGATACATGGGAATGATAGACTGCATGTGATGCTGTCTTTACTACTCAGTAATATGATCACCCATAACATTGTGCCTGATGATCTCCTTGAATCTGTCCTGATTCCTATCCCGAAAGATAAAAGGAAATCTCTGAATGACTCAAAAAATTATCGTGCCATTGCAATGAGTAGTAGTTTATTGAAGTTGCTGGACTTATGCATATTAAATAGGCATAGACACACCCTCAACACTAGTGACCTGCAGTTCGGTTTTAAAAAGGACCATTCTACGAATCAGTGTTCATTTGTTGTGAGGGAAGTTATATAGTACTATAACAATAAAAATACTGATGTTCATGTCATGCTTCTAGATGCCTCTCAGGCATTTGATAGAGTGCAGTATGCTACCTTGTTCAAACTTCTATGTAATCGTGGCCTGTGCCCAGTAGTCACTAGATTGCTTCTTAATCTGTATACACATCAAATAATGTGTGTCAATTGGATAAATACACTCTCTGAGCCCTTTACTATAAAGAATGGTGTCAAACAAGGGGGAGTCCTTTCGCCAACCTTATTTGCCATATATGTTGATGGCTTGTTTCAGCATTTCACACAACAGAGACTTGGGTGCCACATAGGGTGTACCTTCACAGGTGCCCTGGGATATGCAGATGATATAATCCTGTTAGCCCCTTCTAAGAATGCATTAAACAGTATGTTAGACATTGCCAATAAATTTACAGAAACAAACAGTATTATTTTTAATGCAAGTAAATATAAGTATCTTATTATGGGTAAATCTAGTGTAGAAGAGAACTCTATCTTGTTTAATAATGTAAATATTAAAAGCTCTAAATGGGAAAAACATCTTGGTAACCTGCTGGACAGTTGTAGAAGTGACAAATATGTAACTGATGCTGTTCATACAATGTATTCTAGATTTAATTCATTAATGTTTAAATTCCATTCTGCTACTAGTGACCTAAAGTATTTTCTGTTTAAAACATACTGTATGGCACTGTATGGATGTCAGTTATGGAATTTTGACTCCAGTATCACTGAAAAGGTGTATATTGCCTGGCATAAATGCTGCAGACGTCTTCTTCAGGTTTCTAATAGAACACATTCAAACCTTATTCATCTACTCTGTGCTGATGTTGATATTGATGTGCAATTACACAGACGACAACTAAAGTTTCTTCAGAATTGTCAATCTAGTCCAAATAGTATTGTTAGACTCTGTTACAACCTTGTCTTGAAAGGGAGTAAATCTGATGTATCTTGTAGTCTAAACTACTTCAGTTCACAATATTCATTAGACAAATATCAGCTATATTGTTACAACAGAATGGAATGCTTCAAGGTTCCCAGTGAACAAGACATTGCTATAGCTGGTACTATTAATGACTTTATTGAAATGAGAGATTGTACTCTACTTCCTGATTGTGACAAAAATAACATCTCTCATATTATAGATTTCCTCAGCTCTAGTTAGAGTGACTTATTCGCAGATAATATGTAAAAATATGTAAAAATATATAGTTGATCTCATTTCTGTACATTCAAGTTCTCATATTTTTTTCCTGTGTTTTGTGTTCAGTTTGAAGTGTTATTGTACATGCTTGAATGATCACTGTGCAACTTAAATGAATAAATGAAAAAAATGAATAAATGAATTATTAATATTTCCACTACCCTATGGATCTCTATCTTTTACAGTTTCCAAGCAATGGTTCATTTTTTTCTTTTCCACTAAACTACAAGATGGCCTCCAAAAGTGGTGAAAATCACTTTTGAATAGAATACTTCTCTGGTACCTTGTGGGTCAAAAATTTTCGAGCGTACCTTAATAGCTCTTACTCACTTACCCACAGAGCTAACAGTGCCAAATGCAATACCAAGCAAGCCAAATGTATGCCTAACTTTAGCAAAATAACTTGAATCATTTTCTTTTAAATGCACAGAAACCAACAATAATAAGTTTCGCTATCCTCTTTTGACCTCAATGAAGGGGTCCAAGGTCAAATTCGACATCATCAGAAAATTCGCAAGACATGTTTTCCTGTAGGTTGGTTTCACATTGCAAACCTCTAGGACCAACAATAAGTGAGTGATAAGCACTTTTAAGTTTGGCTATCCTCGTTTGACCTTGAAGGAGGGGGCCCAAGGTCAAATCTGTCCACACCAGAAGATTTCCAGCCCATGATTTCCTAGAGGTTGGTTTACCATCCCAGACCTCAAGGACCAATAATAAGCGAGTTATAAGCCCTTATAAGTTTGGCCATCCTCTTTTGACCTTGAAGGAGGGGCCCAAGGTCAAATCTGACCACACCATAAGGTTCCGAGCCCATGATTTCCAAAAGGTTGGTTTACGATCCCAAACCTCAAGAACCAATATAAGTGAGTTATAAGCACTTTTAAGTTTGGCTATCCTTGTTTGGCCTGGAAGGAGGGGTCCAAGGTCAAATCGGACAACATCAGAAAATTCGCAGCACATGATTTCCTGTAGGTTGGTTTCACATTACAAAACTCTAGGACGAATAATAAGCGAGATATAGACACTTTTAAAGTCCGATATGTGAATTACTTTGGCACTCCGTGGATGACCTTGAATTAAGAGCTTCAAGGTCAAATGTCTGTAAGGTTGTAGAAGGCATGTATATCTGTTATACATATCAGCTATGAAGAGATTCAGCCTTCTACCTATGACAACCAGCCAATAGAAAAAGGTATATAATTTTGCCCCCGGCGGCCATTTCAGTCCCAGAAAATCTTACCCCCCAATGAAGATTTCCTGCAAATTTAGTGTAGTTTTCTTCTGAGAGGGTTAATACAAAAATATCTCTATGCGCAGTGCGTAGTGAACGCAAAACCAAAGTATCCACCGGATGCCTCCGGCAGATATAATAATATGTTACATTTTATATACCACATCTAAGACCTGAGATAGTTTAGGTAGCATATATATAATGGTGAAAGTAATAAGATTGACAATAGCATCAGAAATGCCTGTACCCCAAAGCCCGGGGAAATAGTTTTCAACACCATGAGATATAGAAGTAGTGAAACAGTACACAGATTGGGATACTTTCAGATCAGTGTCCAAATAATGTTTAAGTAGAGAAAATAACATCTAACAGAAAGAAACTGCATGTAAAGATTAAGTATTAAAACAAGACAATTGAAGTAAACTAAAAATTATGAAGCTTTAAGGCTTCTGCCATTATGATATTCATTTGTATGGTCGAATTATGGTTTGTATGTTTTGAATATTACCCATACATACAGATGTGGCAATACATGCTTTTATGTAGAGTTGGGGCAAAGCCTGTGGCTCACTTGATACAATACCATCCATTACAGTGAGAAGTTACAAAAGTAAAACTGTTAATGAATTCTAATATGACTTTAACAGTGCTTAATCTTTATCAAGAGATCCCCAAGTTGGAACAACCAAGATTCAAGTAAAAAGATATAAGAGAGATATAAGAGAGATAAAATAGTATCACATATCCCCATAGATAGATAAATAGCATCAGATATGCAAGATCAAAGGTCAAATCCAGGTCACACCATGCCATTGCACACATATAACCCCCGATCAATGTCCCTACCAAGTATCAACTTCCTACACCATACAGTTTCCGAGATATGGCCAGGACAAGATTTTATAGGTAAAGGTCACTATGGCAAGGTCAAAGGTCAAATTAAGGTCACACCATGATATTTTACATCTACACACCATAGCCAATGTCAGTATCCAGTATCAACTTCCTGCACCTTACGGTTTCCGAAATATACCCCAGACAAGATTTTATAGGTCAAGGTCACTATGGCAAGATCAAAGGTCAAATCAAGGTTACGCCATGATGTTGCACACCGACACCGCCTAATCAATGGCCCTACCACGTATCAACTTCCGAAAACTTATGGTTGCTAAGATATAGGCCGGACGAGATTTTATAGGTCAAGGTCACTCCAGCAAGGTCAAAGGTCAAATCAAGGCCACACCACACCTACACCCCCTAACAAATGTCAATATCCAGTATCAACTTCCTGCACCTTACGGTTTCCGAAATATACCCCGGACAAGATTTTATAGGTCAAGATCACTATGGCAAGGTCAAAGGTCAAATCAAGGTTATGCCATAATGTTGCACACCTACACCGCCTAATCAATGGCCCTACCACGTATCAACTTCCGAAAACCTATGGTTGCTAAGATATAATTTTATAGGTCAAGGTCACTCCAGCAAGGTCAAAGGTCAAATCAAGGCCACACCACACCTACACCCCCTAACCAATGTCTGTATTAAGTACCAACTCCTACACTTTACGGTTTCCGAGATATAGTCTCGACAAGATTTTATAGGTCACTATGGCAAGGTCAAATCAAGGTCACACCATGATGTTGCACCCCTACACCCCCTAGCCAATATCCCTTCCAAGAATCAACTTCCTACACCTTACAGTTTCTGAGATATAGCCCGCACAAGATTTTCAAACTCAAGGCAAGGCTAAGGCAAGTTCAAAGGTCAAATCAAGGTCAGACCATGATGTTGCACACCCACACCCCCAGCCAATGTCCGTACCAAGTATCAACTTCTTACACCTTACGGTTTTCGAGATAAAGCCCGGAAAAGATTTTCAAATTCAAGGACACGACAGCAAGGTCAAAGGTCAAATCAAGGTCACACTATGATGTTGCACATCTACACCCCCTAACCTATATCTCTACCAGGTATCAACTACATACACCTTACTGTTTCTGAGATACAGGCCGGACAAACTTCTTCCCGTCACCTGCTCGCCTTCCCATCTGGATACCATGGGTGAAAACAATACCAAAGATCTCTAATATCCGAATGGTCAAAAATTACTTTGAAATTGCTCTATCCCTTACAGTTTTCGAGATAAATGACATTTTCAATTTCCGCCAACATTCAAGATGGCCGACAAAATTCTGGAATTTCAACTTTTCACAAGCACTATATCTAAGGTCTCTAGTACCCAAAGGGTCCAAACATTGCTCGAAATCACTTTATCTCTGAGGGTTTTTGAGATAAATGACACTTTCAATTTCCATCAAAATTCAAGGTGGCAGCCAAAATCTCGTTCCCAAGATAAATGCATTTTTGCATTTTACGCAGAAATTTAAGATGGCCACCAAATGTCAGGAAAGTGATTTTGTGAAAAGCCACCAGTAGACTCAGCAGATACCCTGCAGGTCAGAAATTTCATCGAAATCACTATCTCGAACGGCTTGCCAGATAAACATGTTTTGCACTTTACACAGAAATTCAAGATGGCCACCAAAAAATGGCGGGAAAGTGATTTTTGCAAAATGTGGCCAGTACACTCTGGAGATACCCTGTGGGTCCAAAATTTTTGTCGAAATCGCTCTATCTCACACCGTTTCCGAGGTGAATGCTCTTTTACGCAGAAATTCAAGAGGGTTGCCAAAAGTGGCGGGAAAGGGATTTTTGCGAAAAAATTGCCAGTAGACTCTGCATATATCCTGTGTGCCGAAAAATTTCGTCGAAATCGCTCTATCTTGCACAGTTAAGGAGATAGAAACAAATTCGTGTTTTTGCAGTTTTAGCAAAAATTCAAAATGGCCGCCATTTTTGAAGAGAGTAAAATCTTTTGAGATTGCAAAGAGTAGTTTGCTAAGCTATCCTGTGGGTCGAAAATTTCGATGAAATCACTCTATCTCGCATGGTTAAGGAGATAGAAGCAAGTTTGTGTTTTTGCTTTTTTGGCGATAATTCGAAAATTTTTTGAAAATTGCCAAGAGTACATTACTCAGATACCCTGTGGGTAAAAAATTTCAACGAAATTGCTCTATCACACACAGTTTAGGAGATAGACATATTTATGGTTTTTGTTATGTAGCTATTACTCAGGAGGTTAAAGCTATTACCATCAACAACAATACCAAGCACGTAATTGACCCTATTAACCTTCACACCAAATTTTACAAAGATGGGTTAAATATGTTTCTTTTAAAAGAGTGAAAACAGAAATGCAATTCAGAGTAGGCTTAAAGTAGCAAAGCAACTATTACTCAGATAGCTACAAAGCTATCTTCAACCAAAAGCTACCATGGCCAAACTATTGACCCGATTATCCTTCATATAAGTTTTTGTGAAGATAGAAAACATTGCTTCATTAAAATGTCCAGAAAAAAAGTCAACTCAAGATAGAACAATAGCTATATAGCACAGTAGCTATTACTCAGTTAGCTATAAAGGTATTATCACCAAAAGCAATCCTAAGCAAGCTACTGATCCAATAATCCTTCATCCCAAATTTTGTGAACATAGGGGAAATACTTTTCCTTTAAAATGCTTAAAATAAAAAAAGCTACTCAAAGTAGCTAAGTAGCTATTAATCAGTCAGTTATATAGCTATTATCACTAAAAGCAATCCCAACCAAGTTATTGACCTAACTATTGCTCATACCAAATTTGGTAAAAAAATATGTCAAATATTTTTCCTTAAAATACCCGGAAACAAAAGAAGTACACAAAAGTAGCTAAGTAGCTATTAATCAGTTAGCTATAGAGCTATCTTCACCAAAAGCAATCCCATGCAAGCTATTAACTCAACAAACACCCATACCAAATGTGGTAAAGACAGGATGAATACTTTCCCTTGAAATGACCGGAAACCAAGCGTGACGGACGGCGGACGCCGGATGCTGGAAAAAGCAAAAATAATATGTCCAATGGGGTGGACATAATAAAAAGATCGAGAGGCTCTCAGAGCAAACTGTTATAGTATGTTGCATACCTACACCCCAAACCAATGTCCTTACTACAAAATCCAGGGGTAGCGATCAATCAAACCAACATGAAAACAAATAAGCGCTCCCAAAACCTGCTTAATAATTGTTGGAAACCCTGATTATAGTCCAGGTAACAAGCTAAGTACACTCAAAATAGAATACGGGTAGCTGGAGTTAAAAAGGGGTATTTTAAACTCATATTTGATCCTCAGTAAGAGATATGTACCAATACAATTTAACACCCAACATATTAAACAATTGAAGCAAATTTTCTTTAAAATATATATAATTTTTTATGTTGTAGTATTGCAACAACAAAATAACAGACTGAGTGCTCTGTCACTGAGCTATGATGTCTCATTCCACAACACTGGGAATCAAACCCAGGCCTCCCAGTCCAATTTTTTGTTACAAGAATGGCAAAAAAATATTCAGACATGACTTTAAAAAAAAAATTGTCTTTGAGCAATATGTCTCAAATAATGGATAATTGTATCCACAGGAGGCATCCGGTGGATACTTTGGTTTAGCATTCGCTACGCCGCCGCCGCAGCGCGTAGAGATTTTCGGCGTTAACGCTCTCAGATAAAAACTACACCAGCTAGGTTCACCAAATTTGCAGGATATCTTCATTGGGGGTAAATTTCTCTGGGACTGTAATTAGCCTCATTCTGAAAAACAAGATGGCCACCGCGGGCATTACTTTGAAAATTATCTACATTTTTCTACTGGCTGGTTCTCATAGGTAGAAGGTTGAATCTCTTCATAGGTGATATTTATAACAGATATACATGTCCTCTACAACCTTGAAGACATTTGACTTTGGAGTTCTAAATTCAAGGTCATCCACGGAGTGCCAAAGTACCCCACATAGTGGACTTTAAAAATGTCTATATCTCCCATATTATTGGTTGCAGAGGTTTGCAATGTGAAACCAACCTATAGGAAGTCATGTGCTGCAAATCTTCTGATGTGGTCAGATTTGACCTTGGACCCCTCCTTCAAGGTCAAACGAGGATAGCCAACCTAAAAGGTGCTTATAACTCACTTATTATTGGTCGTAGAGGTTTGGGATGGTAAACCAACATATAGGAAATCATGGGCTGGGAATCTTCTGATGTGGTCGGATTTGACCTTGGACCCCTCCTTCAAGGTCAAATGAGGACAGCCAAACTTAAAAGTGCTTATAACTCGCTTATTATTGGTCCTAAAGGTTTGGGATGGTTAAAAAAACCTATAGGAAATCATGAGCTGGGAATCTTTGGGTGTGGACAGATTTGACCTTGGGCTCTCCTTCAAGGTAAAATGAGGATAGCCAAACTTACAAGTGCTTATAACTCGCTTATTATTGGTCCTAGAGGTTTGGGATGGTAAACCAACATAATGGAAATCATGGGCTGGGATTCTTTTGTTGTGGTCAGATTTGACCTTGGTTCCCTCCTTCAAGGTCAAACAAGGATAGCCAAACCTGAAACTGTTTATTACTCGCTTATTATTGGTCCTAGAGGTTTGGGATGGTAAACCAACATATAGGAAATCATGGGCTGGGAATCTTTTGGTGTGGTCAGATTTGACCTTGGACCCCTCCTTCAAGGTCAAATAAGGATAGCCAAACTTAAAAGTGCTTATAACTCGCTTATTATTGGCCCTAGAAGTTTGAGATGGTAAACCAACATATAGGAAATCACACCCTGAGAATCTTCTGGTTTGGACGGATTTGACCTTGGGCCCCTCCGTCAAGGTCAAATAAGGATGGCCAAACTTAAAAGTGCTTGTAACTCGCTTATTATTGGTCCTAGAGGCTTGCAATGTGAAACCAAGTAATGGGAAACCATGGGCAGGGAATCTTCTGATGTGGTCACATTTGACCTTTAGCCCCTCCTTCAAGGTCAAATGAGGACAGTCATACTTAAAAGTGATTATAACTTGCTTATTATTGATCCTAGAGGTTTGCAATGTGAAACCAACTTATAGAAAATCATGGGCTTTAAATTTTCTGTTGTGGTCAGATTTAACCTTTGGCCTCTCCTTCAAGGTCAAACATAGTTCACTGACTTTGGTGAGTTGTCTTTCCGGTGGATACAGTTGTGTATCGGTTCTCCGATGCGTAGGTCTAGTTTTTTGATGAATTTTTAAAATAATTTTTAATGTTTTAAAACTCATGAAATCAAGCACTGATTGCTTCGATAACGTATTGTTTATGAAAAACAGTGAATCACTTTTTACTTGAAAAGTATTGCTTGGACGAAATAATAATGGCTCGGTGCCTTAGTACTGTAGGTGAACCCCATAGTGAAATACTGCATGCTCCCCATCTTTTCTTTAACATAAAACTTAACTTAAAAGTGCTTATAACTCGCTTATTATTGGGCCTACAGGTTTGGGATGGTAAACCAACATATAGGAAATCATGGGCTGGGAATCTTCTGGTGTGGTCGGATTTGACCTTGGACCTCTCCTTCAAGGTCAAATGAGGATAGCCAAACTTAAAAGTGCTAATAACTCGCTTATCATTGGTCCTAGAGGTTTGGGATGGTAAACCAACCTATAGGAAATCATGGGATAGGAATCTTTTGGTGTGGTCTGATTTGACCTTGGGCCCCTTAGTCAAGGTCAAACAAGGATAGCCAAGCTTAAAAGTGCTTATAACTTGCATATTACTGGTCCAAGAGGTTTGGGATGGTAAACCAACCTCATCATGGGCTGGGAATCTTTTGCTGTGTTCAGCTTTGACCTTGGGTACCTCCCTCAAGGTCAAACAATGGTTCACTGGCTTTGGTGAGTTGTCTTTCTGGTGGATACAAATTTGCATCAGTTCTCCGATGGGTAGGTTTAGTTTTATTTGATTCCAACAGGCATATATTCCTGTATATAAGCTGCATGCACGAATCGTGCATTAGTTTGCAAGCAATTGCTGTGTAGACAAGGACAGAAGTTGTTTCCGATGCCTTCTTTCAACAAGGACTCATTTTGCGCTTTAATTTATATTTTTAACCCTTAAAATGGTCAAATATGGAAGCAGATAGGGGTTAAATATTTTATTTCGACAGGCCAATGTCCTGTATGGTATATAAGCTACAGCATGAGTCCTTTACAACATGAATCCAGAAGTGGACTTAAAGCTGTAAAATATGATAAAAATACTCGTCTGATCTGTGAATTGTCACAAAATAAGATTCTATGCTATAAAATAAAGAAACTGATGTAGTTTCAGTATCCAACAACAAGTATATCCACAGAAATAATAATTTTCTTTCCTTGCAATAAAAGGCACGTATTCCATTATTTGCAGCCAACTCAAAAAGAGGAAGTGGATGGCTACGTCACTACTGGGGTCACCTGGATTCCAAGGCATCTCGCCACTATTATTGGTCCATTTTTCTTGGACGTTGGCCGAATGCCTGCGGCCTCCCGAGTAAGCATTCAGTTCCACATGGTAAGCTATTGTAGCGCAATAAAATTTATGTTTCTGCGAATGGAAATATTGTTTCTTTTCATCCCGAATTTCTCACAGAGGCAGTTTTCTCGTGAGACAATGAATTGGCTTATGGCTGATTATAATTTTAAAGCAATAAGTTCATTGAAATTTGTCAACTGACAAACCTTGCCTAGTATAACGAACATCTGACAAACATTAATTTGACACAGATTGACAATGGCAGGGGAAGGTATAGTCAGTTGACAAACTTTGATCTTTTCCGTGACTAAGTTGTGACAACTAAAATTCATGTGGCCTAATCAACTACAACAATTGCCCCAAATTAAACTATCAATTGAAATAAATGATATAAAGAAGATATATATTGTTATCTTACCTATTCTGGGTAAACTTTTGGGTAAATTCTGTCCAAATCTTTACTTGAAAACTTGCAGCCCACTTCATGAACTTCCCAACTTTCCTGCGCACATCAGGTGATCACCAAACATTCAGGAATTGACTGAGAGAAAAATGACAACAAACTACGATAAATACTTTGACTGCGGTTTTCAGTGCAGGTAACTGTAAGTAGGTCAACTACAATAGGTGTGTGGTAGCTACAATTGGTATGCACCCATTAGCCACTGATTATGTTTCCAAGGCAATAATTTTAATGAAATTTGTCACCTGACAAACCTTTAACAGTATGACAAATCTCTGATGAACATTGATTTGACTGTAGAATGACAATGACACAGGTAGGTAGTCAATTGACAAACTTTGCTCTAATTCGCGACTAATTTGTGACAACTAAAATACGTACATGGTCAACTACAAAAGTAACACTAAATTAAACTAACAGTTGAAACATATAGCATAAAGAATATAAAAATTGATATGCTACCCATTCCAAATAAGTCTATGCATCTATTTCTTTCCAAAACTCTTTTCCAAAAGCTGTGTAGTTATAATTACTGGGGTGTGTGCATGTTAGTTATATATATGTAACAAAGTTGTATGGTTACTTTGATTTCCCTTTTTAACCATTTAAGCTATCTAGTTTGATTAAGTATAGTATGTGCAATTCTGAGCCATTATGAAGTTACATTTTACAGAATTTTTTGAACATTGCTAATTCCTAGTTTTGAAATGATAATCTTCACATTATTGATAAATTTATGACATTGTGATAGTACTACATATTAAAAGCTAATATCATACAATTTGATTACAAGATTGATCACACAGTACTTTTTAAACACACACCAATATACACATAATACAATCTCAGCCTTTGCCGTTCAGAGCATGCAAATGTTCAGAATCTCTTTGTTTCAATATTATTTACTCTTTTAGACTGTCCCTTGAATACATATGCATGCATTAAATTGTTCATATCATAATTGTCAATTAGCATTCATTAATGAGTCATTTGGTTGGTCTGGTCTCACGTGGTGATCTTCTGGGTTCACTCAATCCAGATTGACTGCTGTCTGCAATCTTAACTCTTTTGTAACTTTTTCTGCTATGACAATTAACAGGTATTTCAGTTTGTCTTTGTGGTTCGATGTTATCAATCAGTAGTGTCACCATTGTCTGTACACACATTTTTGTTTGGCATTTTGCGGATAAACCTTCTGTTTCTTCTGTAGCGAGCGCCTTCTGTGGTTTGTACTAAGTATGAGCGTGGTTCTTCTGTTGCTGAAACAATAGTGCCAGGGGACCAATCTAAATCATGTGATTGTACCATGACATTGTCACCAGGTTTAAGTGGTGCTAATTCCTTGGTGCCATGGTCATAATAGGCTTTCATGGTTGCTTGCATCTGAGCAAGCACAGACTTTGTACTTTCTAATTCTGGTCTGTACTTTGTAGTAGACGGTAGTACAGATCTAACAGGTCTGTTATACAACAGTTCTGCAGGTGATGGTAGAGAATTAGACACACTTTCCCAGGGTGCATTTCTTCAAGGTAGCCTTGGCTAGTGATTCAGGAAATCCATTACTCTGAGGGAAGTGAGGACTTGAGGTGACGTGTTGGAACCCATATCCGAGAGAGAATTGACGGAATTCCTCACTGCTGTAACATGGACCGTTATTAGAATAGAGTATGCAAGGTATACCATGTTCCGAAAAGATTTGCTTCAAGTGTTGTACTATGATCTTTGTACTTTCACCATTCAATCTCCACAAGATAGGAAATTTGCTGTAGTAGTCACCGACTATAAGGTATTTCTGGCCATTGTAATCAAATAGATCAGTTCCAAGTATTTCCCAAGGTGAACTTGGCAGATCTCTTTCATGCATTGGTTCTGGGGGGAGACTGTTTACATAGGTGTTGCAAATTGTACAATGTCCAACCAGATTTTCAATATCTCTGTCAATGCTGTGCCAGTAAACACATTTTCGTGCTAGGAATCTTGTTTTTGATATACCTTGGTGTGAGTAGTTGTGCAACTGATTCAACACATCTCCTTGCAGTTTTGGTGGTATTATGATCCTGTTGCCTTTGAGTAGGATTCCATCATCTATACTTACAAAGTCTTTAACTGACTAGAAGGGTTTCAGAGAAGTGGGTAACAGGGAACATTGGTTGGGCCACCCAGAAGTAACCATGTGACGTAGTGCACTGAGAGTAGAGTCTGCACTTGTTTCCTGTTTCAGTTGTGTAAGCTTCTGCTTGCTCCATTGTATAGAGTGTATGGTAAGATCTAGTGGTATTTCCTTGTCGCTCTTTTGTGAACAATGGTGGGACAGAAAGTCAGCAAGCTGTAGTTCTGAGCCTTTGCGGTATTTATATACAGATATTGTATGGCTCGAGTCTGAGCGTCATACATTGTAGTCGTGGAGGAGCTTGTGCAATACTTTTAAGGTGACTAGCCTCAAGTGGCTTATGGTCAGATTCGACATTGGTTTCCTTTGACCCAAAAATGTATGGATGGAACTTTTCAGCCTCAAACACCACAGCCAAGAATTCTCTTTCTATGTTCGCATAGCGTGTTTCTGTCTCAGTGAGGCTTTTGGATTCGAAGGAAATGCATTCTGTGTTTGGTTGCTTTGGGTTGATTTGGATCAACGCTGCTCCAAGGGCTTTGCGACTTGCATCAACTTGGATTTTTGTCCCAGTGTCAGGTTAAAGTAATTGAGTGTCACTGACTCTGTGATGCTGTCCTTCAGTGCTTAGAATGCCTCTGTGTGGGATGCAGTCCATTTAAACTCTGCATCCTTTTTAAGCAGATTTCGCAGGACATCTGTCTGGTCAGAAAGTTTTGGAATGAAATGTGCCAAGTATTGAATCATCCCCAAGAAAGACTGTAGTTCCTGCTTTGTGGTACGAGTAGGTAAAGCTTTGATATGTTGTATGCGACTTTCGTCAGGACTAACACCATCTTTAATGTATATAATGCTGAAGAAGTTTATTTGTAGCACTTTCACAAAACACTTTTTTGGGTTCAAGACTAACCCATTTTCCACTGCTTTTTCCATGAATTTTTGCATGTTCACATCATGATTGTTTTCATTTTCAACGAAAATGTATATATCATCAGCTATACTAATGATGCCATTCATACCAGAGGTAATGTGATCCATGCTTTCTTGGAAAAGATCTTGGCTCACATTAATGCCAAAGGGTAATCTGTTGAATTTGTACCTTTGATTTGATTCTGGTGAATTAAATTTTGTGAGCATGCTGGATGGTTCATCCAAGACAATGCTCCAGTAGCCATTCTTTGCATAAAGTTTGGAGTAGACAGTGGCTCCAGATAATTTGTAGGTGATTTCGTCAACAGTGGGAGCTCTGTGGTGAGTGCGTTGAAGATTAGTATTGAGATCTCTTGGGTCGAGGCAGATACAGAGTTTGTTTGGTTTTCTGGCATAAACTAGATTTGACAGCCATGCAGTAGGGACACCTTGTGGGACTTTGCTGATTATGCCTTGCTTTTCCATGTCATCCAGAGGATTGGATTTCACTTTTTAGATTAATTGGACAGCATCTTGGGCTTTGTACCACAGGTGTGTGATCTTCCTTCAAGTGGAGGGTTGCTTTATTTGGAAATTTACCAAGGCTTTCAAAAGCTTTGGGGTATTTGGCAATTAAGGCTGTTTTGTCTTTTATTGGCTCTTGAAATTTGTTGAAAACACACACTGTGACTTCAGTTGCCGATTTATTGATATTGATGAGCTCCAGTCTGTAACTATCCTCTAATCCAAGGATGATTGGACCATTAGATTCACACACATATAGAACTGCAGTGGTGTATAATCTGTTAACCATTAACAGAGCATATAATTTCCATATGCTGGACATTCACCCTTGTTGTGGTCATGGCCACAGAAGTAACAGTCCTTATAAAATTTTACGCTATGAACTTGAGAAGTAGGAGGGTTTTTATGCTCGAAAGCTGACATGGTACGCATTTGCGACTTGGAAAGTTCATGACATTGGGCAATTTAAACTGCACGGTCCAGGGTTAGGTCAGAACCTTCAATGATAAGTTTCTCTCTGATGGCTCGAGAATTGATGTTGAAAACTATCTTATCTCTGACCATTTCATCAGGTTCTTGATAGTTGCACTCTTGTACGAGTAGTTTAAGATCAGTAACAAAGCTATCAAAAGTTTCAGCAGTTCCTTGGAAGCGGTTATGGAATTTGTACTGGGAGAACACACTGTTGTTCAAAATTGTCATAGTAAGTTTTGAGTTTGTTCCTGTTCAGATCTGTGATGTCAGTGAATGTATTGCAGATGTTATGCCCTTTTTCCCCGATCCAGATGAGAAAATAGTTCACTTTAACATCTTCAGTTTTTGACTTCAGTGGGCCATTAAACATGAGATCTACTAGCTGTTTAAATTTTTTCCATGCCTCTGGAAGGTTTGGAGCATCCCAATCAATAGAAGGGTTAGGTAGTCAGAAAGCCATTTTTTTGTACTGAGTGAAGAAATAGAGACTTGTACAGGCTACTTCAGTGCAGTGAATATTCTCATAAACAACAGTAGTGTGCAGTCACAAGCCAGACAGGAGATGATACAGTGCTGTTTAAACTGTTTGGCTGAGTGTGCACTGTAGAAGAGTCAGTAAACAGTATCACAAGAGTCCGTGGTTAGTCATCGGAGTGGAGTTTTAACAGTTACTGTTGTTGAGAAACTGGCATTTCAGGGTATTTAACTAGTAATTCATTCAGAGTTTATTTTAAGCATGTCTCATACAACTACCTTGTTGCCACCATGATATATTATGGGGCTATTGCACTAAAAAGAATAACACGTGCCATACCGGATGTTTTTATTGAGAGAGAGAGGGAGAGGGTGTTTCACTTTTGCTGTAATTGAACAGAAACTGTTAAGGTCAGGAGTAATAATATAACATATGGTATTTGCTACTATACCTTTAAGTTTATCTGGAAATGTCATTGTTGATTTATTTTTGTTTTTTAGTTTTTTCAGTACTTCTAAGATTTGTTTCATATCAAAATGATTACTTTTTACAATTGTACTTAATATCTTTAGTCTTTATTTCTTAGTATAGTAACCAGTTTATTTTTGCACCTTTTATATTTTAATGGGGCCACGGTGGCAGAGTGGTAACACTCTCGCCTCCCACCTCTGAGGCCGGGGTTCGATTCCCGGCATGGCCTCATGTGGGAAAGCTGCTAGTTGCTTGCCGTTGGTCGGCAGTTTACAGTACAGAACCCTAACGAACCGTATGTACTGGTTTCCTCTGCCCTTCCAACTACCCGTCGCGATATGACCTGTACAGTGTTGAAAGCGACGTAAAACCCCAACTAAATAAATAAATTTATATTTTTATGTAATACAATTTTACATTTAGTTCGAGATAAGACTTACACAAAATGTTTTTCTTACATGCATTTTTAAGCCAGTAGTAAACCATAGCTTATCTGTATGTTTTGTATTTATATTAACTTTTTAACAGGACAACATGAGGTCAACAAATCTGAACTTGTCTCTGAATAACTGATAAGCACTATTTTACAGTTTTAGAATTTAGAACTTGGGTCCAGTCACAGGACAACAAGTTTGTATCTATTCGTACAAAGGTTTGTTCCTATTCTTATCTTTATTAGGACAACATGCAAATACAGGAATCGATTTGATCCATTTTCGGGAAAATTTCGCTATTCTGTCGAAAGTATGATACTCCTTTACTGTTTTATTTTAGTTCACCCTAGAGTGCAGCCGACGTTTCGAGGAAACTCTAAACCGTTGTCATTTAGTAATTATGCTACTTTCCTTCATTTTATAGACATATTTTAGTACGTAATTTGTCCAATAATGTTCTTTAGTTGAATAGTATAATGCAAGTATGTGTGACGCGATTGAATAATTCACGTGGTGCCATAAAATTGGGCGATAATGGGTGATTCTAAGTGTCAGGTGTCGAGAGGGATTACCTGCAAGTCGCCGACGGCAACTCGCCGACAGATTGCTTAATTTAAAAAATGACACATGCAGCTTTTATAACACTAAAATACTGCCATAAAGTGCTCTAAAATGTATTAACTATCTGCAATAATTCATTTCCTAGACGTGGTTACCTCGGCTCTACTTTACTTGCGTGTACTGCTCAGCCAGTGAATTTCGTCACCCCAGTGAAGTTCATCACCTGCCGTAAAAATGTTATAGGATAGGCAATATTCATATTTAAATAAATGGAATAGCTACTTTAAGCAACAAGGTATACATGTATGCTGAAAGTTCATAGTAAAATGGAATAGCTACTTTAAGCAACAAGGTATACATGTATGCTGAAAGTTCATAGTAAAAACTCTTTAATATTGCCATAAAATGCAGGTGACAAACTTCACTGGGGTGACGAAATTCACTGGCTGAGCAGAAGAGCATGGCATGACCCCACATAAAACTGGAGATTTGCATAAAATCCTTTTCTGTTGAATAAAACTTAATGAAATGACTGGAAGTTGTATAATGTAGTTAAAACAATTGATATTAAGCCTAGGATCATGTACCTGTAATTTTCTGGAAGAATTTATGTCATTTGTTGGTTACCTTTCATCCATTAATTCTTCATATTACATTTGTGGCGACTTCAACATTCATGTTGATGTTCCAGTTGGTGACGGTCAGAAATTCACTACCTTGCTTGATTCATGTGACCTCAAACAGTTAGTCAATAAACCTAGTCATCTACATGGTCACATATTGGACCTGATTTTATCTCCCTGTGATCAGGACACCATTGCGGATGTTAAAATTTGTGACTTTGTTTCCGATCACGCATTAGTCAAATGTTCAGTTGCCTTCCCTTGTCAAGTGTCTCATACTCCAAATGTAGTTCAATATAGAAGGTTCCACCGTATCAATATGTCTGACTTCCGCTCAGATCTCAAAAATACGTCCTTCGTCAAGTCTCCAGCTGATGCTGTTGTCGATCTGTATGATCAATATGTACATGATTTGAGTGATGTTCTGGATAGGCATGCACCTCTTATATCTAAATTGACGAAAAAGGAGTCCGCCGATTGGATGTCTGATGATTATCGACGTGCAAAGTCCCTTAGGCGCCAATTTGAGAGAACCTGGCGTAGGGCTAAAAGTACACTTAACAGGAGTAGGCTTCGTCGCCAGATTGCTCGGTGCAATGCACTTGTAAATAAAGATAAATCAGACTACTATAGCAAACTGATCTCAGACAATAGTCATGACTCTCGAAAACTTTGGCGTGAGCTCCATAAGACCCTGAACAGGGTTTCTGATGCCACACTTCCATCTCATGAGTCCGAAAAGTCATTGGCTGACCAGTTTGCCTCCTTCTTCACCAACAAAATTAAGAAGATTAGAGATAATTTTGCTTCTTCTGGCACTGAATATGATGTGAACCCTCCTTCAGATCCTCCCCAAATTACTGTCTTTAGGCAAGTTTCTGAAGATGCTGTTGATAAAATAATTAAAGCATCACCAACAAAATCATGCCTGTTGGACCCTCTGCCGACATTCCTGATTAAGGAATGCATTGATATATTGCTACCATCCCTTACAAAGCTGGTCAACTGCTCACTCATGGAGGGATGCGTTCCTGATGCCTTCAAATCTGCTGTGGTCACTCCACTTATTAAAAAGCCAAATCTTCCCTCAAATGACCTTAAGAATTATCGCCCTGTATCAGGTCTCAGTTTTATATCTAAATTGGTAGAACGTGTGGTTGCTAAGCAGCTGTTAGAACATATTAATGCCAATAACTTAGACAACCCGTACCAGTCGGCATATAAGGCGGGCCATTCAACTGAGACTGCTCTTCTCTACATAAAAAATGAGGTTCACTTATCATTGTCAAGAGGTGAATCCACTGCCTTGGTATTGCTTGACTTGTCTGCTGCCTTCGACACCATTGATCACTCTACTCTTCTGGGTTGCCTCCAAAACTGGTTTGGGGTCAGTGGCTCCGTTCTGAAATGGTTCACATCCTACCTAATGGACCGTTACCAATCAGTAAAAATTGGTTCTACTTTGTCAGATGTTTGTAAACTTCTATTTGGTGTTCCCCAAGGTTCTGTCCTGGGTCCTTTGTTGTTCTCATTGTACACTACCCCCCTCAGTTCCATTATCAGTAAACATAATGGAATAAAGTTTCATTTCTATGCAGATGACAGCCAACTTTATATACATTTATCCCAGAAGAATGCATCTGCTGCCTTTGAAAAGCTAAATAAGTGCCTAAATGATGTTAAAGAGTGGATGACAACTAGTAAGCTCAAACTGAATCCTGATAAGACTGAGTTTATCATCTTTGGTTCGAAGAGACAAAGGGATAAGTTGAAAGCATGTTTTCCAATTGATATCCTGGGCAACTCACTCTGCCCTGCAGATTCAGTAAAAAATCTGGGCGTGTGGCTTGATTCAGATTTCTCTTTGTCCAAGCATGTTCAGAATGTCTGCAAAAGTTGTTTTGTTAAACTCCGTGACTTCAGACATGTCAGGCGGTTTCTTACTCATGATGTTTCTGTGCTTGTAGCCAACGCTCTTGTTAGTAGTCGGTTGGATTACTGCAACTCACTTTTCAGGAGCCTGTCCAAGTTCAATCTACGCAAATTACAGTGCATCCAAAATAGTGCAGCTAGAATTGTATCAAACACCAGTCGATACACCAGCATAACTCCTGTGCTAAAGAAACTGCATTGGCTTCCTGTTGAACAGCGCATTGTGTTCAAGACAGTCACACTTGTTTATAAGTATCTTCACACAGGTTTTCCCAGGTATTTTTCACCACATCTTTCTTCCTACAGCAGTTCTTATAGTACCAGGCGCAGTCAAAGTGGTGGTAATTTCCTAGTTATTCCAAAGTTCTGCCCCTCTGTTCATAAATCTGTCAAACAGTTTGGTAATAGTTTTGCGTTTGATGCTCCTACTGTGTGGAATACTCTCCCTGATGTGATTCGTGCCTCTCCATCCCTGGCCTCCTTCAGAAAACAGCTTAAAACCTACCTGTACACCAAAGCATATCCACCCTAGCCTGAATCATCCTCCTGGCGTTCTCCGTGGTGTTCGACCCCTGTTATGTCCCTGGACACAGAATTTTGTTGACTGCTTTTTGTTTTGTTGCGCCTTAGAGTCCTCTTGTTTGGGGAGATTAAGCGCTATAAAAGTCCAATTAGAATTAGAAATTAGAATTAGGCCACAGTAAATACAGCATGTGTATAAAATATGAAGTGACACCTGTCACGGTATCGTGGTTTGAATTTTTTGTCTAAAGTCACGGCATCACAAATAATACCATCAATTCACACAAATTCACGGACTTCTTTCTCCTCATGTTTTTTTTTCTGTAATTTGCATAAATTATTTTTATAACAGTTCTAGGAAACCCCTTTGGAATTCCATGACCTCACGTTTTATAATTTGCATATTTTATTTCATAATATGGCAAGGAAACCCTCACGGAAGTATGAGAATTTGAAGTACTTGATCTCTAACTGAACAGACGTTCTTACGTAAATTACTCGCTCTTTTTTTCAATCAGCATTTCTATCGATTAAATATAATATATTGTTAGAAAATCTCACGTAATTGGGTGATCTAATATTTCTTCATAAATATTATGAGCTGCATTGAAACTCATTGATTTTAAGTGCAATGCCGTGACTTTAGACAAAAACTTCAAACCTCGACGCCGTGACAGGAGTCACTTCATATAAAATATATGCCATTTTACACAGCTTTTACAACAAAAGAACATTTTCAAATTTTTGGAGAAATAGTCCAAAAAACATTGAAAATGAGTAAATGTCATTTAATTTTAGTTAACTATGCTTGCATGTTGACTAATTGTTGAAGGAAATGTAACATAATAGTTGTGGGAACAGTTGCATGTAACTGTTTGTATGAAATATGTGTTTTATGCAAATCTCCAGTTCTATGTGGGGTTGTGCCACGGCTCTACACGCAAGTAAAGTAGAGCCAAGGTAACCACATCTATCATTTCCCTTCATTAACGTGTTACTTTATGAAAATGTGAAGAAACTTCTCAAGTTTAGGTACGTGTGCAACTTAACGGACCATTCACAATAAAATGTTAGATGAATCCATATTTTGGACAATAAAAATGTGCTTTGTCTGTAGTGAGACATGCATATTTGATTATTTGAATACTGTAACATCTTTTCAGTAAAAGAATGACAAAAAATGGCGCACTAATGGTTCTATAAGTTATTTAAAATTTGTCGGCGAGTTGATGTCAGCGAGTTGTCTTGTCGGCGAATTGCTCATATAGCGTCAAGAGGTTTCGCGGTCGAGAGGTTTCGTGGTCGAGGGGTTTCGGTGTCCTGGTCGTTTCGCTGTTGAGATTTTTCCAAAATATTAAAAATGTTGTTTCACCGTAAAAGGTGTCTGAAATGGCTTATATACTGGTTGGCCAGTGAATTTCGTCACCTGCCGTAAAAACGCTCAAGGACAGGCAATATTCACATTTAAATAAATGGAATAGCTTCTTTCAATGGCAAGGTATACATATATGCCATAACTAGACTGTAAAAACTCTTTAATATTGTCATAAAATGCAGGTGACGAACTTCACTGGGGTGACGAACTTCACTGGCCGAGCAGCATCATACTTATTATTCTTACATTAAAATCAATTGATTTCAACTACTGCTCAGCCAAGCAATCACTAAGCTTTTGAACACTAATTTTCTTAATCTAGCACACTGAGAAAATAGTGTGCCTGCAAAGCAGTAGAGTGGATTAGATTAGATTGGAAATCCCGGATTTTGTTTGATTTCAAAGCCCTGGAAACTGGCTTCGATTTTCAGAACCACTCTGACCACTAGAATATGGGTCTTTGTCAGACTTAGATCCCATTACATTTTGAGAGTAATCTGAATCACAGCCTAGTTACACAAGGTGAAAAATTATTTAAAGATCCTTATTTTCCCATTTACTATTATTGAGCCATTTTATGCATGTCATTTGCCAAGGTTTTTTATTGCAGTATTTTATTGGAGAAAATGCTCGTTTATGCTTTTTATTCACGTAAATGTACACAAAACTATATACTTTCAATTATGGACATCATCTTTTGTGACAAATGATACTAAATATTCGCAAAAGTTATATATGACATAATGCTTGCCAAACTCCATTAAGTCAGAAAATATTGTCCCAAGTTGTCAAAATAGAAGCATGGTCAAACAAAACAATGCAGAATCGTATTATTGGGTACGGGTATATTTATATCCCCAGACGAAAGTCGGGGATATATTGCATTCAGGTCCGTCGTGCCGCCGCCGCCGCCGCCGCCGTAGAAATTTCCTTGTGGACGCGATAACTCAAAAACAAATTAATATTTTTTTTTCAAACTTGGTACACATGTTAAGGGTGCCCAAAGGAAGATCCCTATTTTAAGGTGACCTTAAACTCCCAGTAAAAAAGAACTTATGGCCACCTTAAGGTCAGAAATTGCACTTTTGGCCACTTAGAGCCCTGTAGGTCACAAACTATGATGCTCAGCTGGCTGAAATTTTACCTGACAACACATTAATATGTTCTTAGTACATGTGCCGAAAATCATGACTTTAAGTTGAGGAGAAAATTGTGTTTGAGGCCCATAAATACCCCCACTTAGGGATTTTTTGCTATACTTTTCACATATTTTGCCCTATAATTTGGAAGTGATAATTCTGATGAGTCTCAAACTGCGCTAGGTATAACTTTGATATGTAATCCTTGTCTGTAGAAAATTTTAGGGCTGTAGGTTTACCCAAAGGGGTCGACTTAAGGTCTCAAAAGTGCCCACAGAGACCCAATTTATGCACTTTTTGCCACTTTCAAGCACTGTAGCTTTCAAACTATGTCTCTCATCTAAGTTAAATATCATCTGGGAATATATCTATGTGTTTTCTTATATGTGCCCCAACATTTAGGCCTTTAATAGACAGTTAACCTGTGTATCAGGACCATAAACACCCACCCGAGTGACCCTTATAAGACATTTTTCACATCTTTTTCCCTGTAACTTGGAAATGGTAAGTCTGAGAAGTTTCAAACTGTGTTAGATATATATTCTGTGTGTAATCTTAGTATGTAACAGATTTTAAGTCTGAAGCTTTAATTTTGAAGGTCAAATTGAGGTCTCTAAAAGGCTCCCAAAGACCCAATATTTGGACTTTTTGCTACTTTTAAGCCCTGTGACTGTCAAACTATGTGACTGATAGAGCTCAAATCCTATCTGAGAAGATATTAGTATGTTATTTTTATATGTGCCAAAAATTAAGGCTTTAAGAAGACATTTAACCTGTGTATGAGGACCATAAATCCCCACCCGAGTGACCATTTTTAGACATTTTTCACATATTTTTCCCTGTAACTTGGAAATGGTAAGTCTAAGAAGTTTCAAACTGTATTAGATGCATATTCTATGTGTAATCTTAGTATGTGACAAATTTTAAGTCTGAAGCTTTAATTTGAAGGCCACATTTAGGTCTCTAGAAGGCCCCATAAAGACCCAGTATTTGGACTTTTTGCCAATTTTAAGGCCTGTGACTGTTAAACTATGTGACTGATAGAGCTGAAATCTCATCTGGGAATACATTATTATGTTCTTTTTACATGTGCCAAAAATCAAGGCTTCAAGTAGACATTTAACCTGTGTATGAGGACCTTAAACACCCACCTGAGTGACCCTTTTAAGACATTTTTCACATATTTTGCTCTGTAACTTGGAAATGGCATCTGGGAATACATTATTATGTTCTTTTTACATGTGCCAAAAATCAAGGCTTCAAGTAGACATTTAACCTGTGTATGAGAACCTTAAACACCCACCTAAGTGACCCTTTTAAGACATTTTTCACATATTTTGCTCTGTAACTTGGAAATGGTAAGTCTGAGAAGTTTCAAACTTTATTAGATACATATTCTATGTGTAATCTTAGTATGTAACAAATTTTAAGTCTGAAGCTTTAATTTGAAAGCCACATCGAGATCTCTAGAAGGCCCACAATGACCCAATATTTGGACTTTTTACCACCTTTAAGCCCTGTAACTGTTAAACTATGTGATTGATGGAGCTGAAATCCCATCTGGGAATGCATTATTATGTCCTTTTTACATATGCCGAAAATCAAGGTTTTTAGTAGACATTTAACCTGTGTATGAGGGCCATAGACACTCGCCCAAGTGCCTTTTTTGACATTTTTTCCGTATTTTGCCCTGTTATTTGGAAATGCTTAGTGTGACAAGTCTTAAACTGTATTATATATAATTTTTGTTTGTTATGTATGTCCCCCCAAAAGTTTCAGATCTGTAGTTTAATTGCTAAGGTCTCTTTAACAATTGTAAAATGCCCACAGAAACCCAATTTATGGATATTATGCCACTTTAAAGCCCAGTAACTGTCAAACTATGTGGGTTATAGAGCTGAAATCTTTGAATTTTTAAAAGGAAATGCCTGTCTATTTAAATTTTGAATATTAATAATGTTATGGCTATCTTAGTCTTTTAAGAACTTATTTTTGTGTGTTATACCTCTGCTTGCTGAGTTTTTCACTTTTTAAAATGAAACTGGTTAAACATATTCAAGTAGACAAAATGGACACTTTAAGTGAGCTTTAAGTCCCAATATTAATGAAATTATATCCTTATGTAGTAAAACTAGGGGATTTTTAACCCTCAACTAGCCCAGTTTTATTCAACTTGCCTCAGTTAATTTTGGCACAGCTCCTACAGTTATGAACTCATTTCAGTTGATAATCACATACTTAAAATTCTCAATTCTTTTTGTATTTGAGTACCCCTTTTATATAGATTGTTTGTTTACCATTTATGCTCAACCCACATCCCCCACCCGGATTTCCCCCACCCACCTCTGGGACCTCCAGCTATATTGAGTGACACTAAATAAACAAAGGTATTTAATGATATCAGATGAGAAACAAAGAACTCAATGGGGTTGCAGATCTTGTGTAATAGTGAGAGAGGTGTGGAGAAGGGGAGAGGGGTGGGGGTGGGAGGTGGTGGGCTTCATTACATATAACACAAAGGGGAGTCAGAACTGAGATTGTGTCACATATTTAGGTTGCATATATATGGACCACATATATAGGTATAGAGGAAATGAATAACTGAAAACAATTTGCAAATTCTAAAAATAATATAATAAAATAATAATATAAATATTTTTTTTTTAAGTAATATTTTATTTGTGAACAAATATAGAAACAGATATGCGCTTTTGGGATTATGAATTTTAGAATGGACATTGAATCATCAATCATTTAAATACTTTGAAGGAAGATTGAAAAATATGATGAGTTGAGTTAAAAATAATATTTTATTTGTCAACAAATATAGAAACAGATATGCTCTTTTGGGATTATTATTTTAGAATGGACATTCAATCATCAATCATTTAAATACTTTGAAAATAGGTTTAGAGTTATCATTGCAGGAAGATTGAAAATATAATTTGAGTTATGTATTCGGCGTCTGGGGATACACCATCTTCCTTGGGGAGATATAAACAGAGTAGATTGATGTGCTGAAGTTCATATAATAATGGGTAATTATGTTTTAAAAAATTCCCGATCAAAACCTGTGGCGTGAGTGATGACCTGTCTGGGGATATGTTGGCGCCGAGTTGGCCCAATCTAGTTTATGTTGTGTTGGTTTTGTTGTGTTTTATCAACTTTTATGGTCTATATATGTCTTTTGTCATTTACAGTTTCTTAGTATTAATTTGAAAAAGCAAATAATAATCGGACTTTTGTACCAGTATTGACTTTAGCTCTTTTCTCCTGAAGGACCAAGACCACAATAAATCATCATCTGTGCATCTATAATCAGTGATCATCCATTGATTGGGTGATTATCCCACACTATGTCACTAGTTCCCTGTTAGCTAGGCCAGTAGTTTCACCTCTTACCATATTACTTTTGCCTTAAAGTAACCACTCAACGTGATTTCTTGTGAGATTTATATATATACTGCTACTGCAGTTCGGTTCAAACATCTGAAGTTCAGTCTTGACCAGTTATTTAGAGCTTACCAACATGGCACAAAGATTGAGTGTTTTTTCGTCCATCTGTAAAACTTACATTTTATTGAGAATATAGTGGCATTTTCCAACAGTATCTACATATATTGTTTATTTTTTTTTATATTTTTCAACAATGTGACAAGATTTTGTGACGTTTCTTTTTTTTTTAAACTGGTTTTGAAAGTGAAACCAGATTGAAGTTTGCTAGTTTCTAGATACCAAATATTGAACTAAAGTTTTACTCGCTTTTTACCCCACAGCCCTGTTGGGGTATTATTTTCACCCATGGTGTCTGGATGGGCAGGCGGGTGGCGGGAAAAGTTTGTCCGGGCTGTATCTCAGAAACCGTAAGATATAGGAAGTTGATACTTGGTAGGGACATTGGTTAGGATGTGTAGGTGTGCAGTGTCATGGTCTGACCTTGATTTGACTTTTGACCTTGCCGTAGTGATCTTGAGTTTGAAAATCTTGTCCGGGCTATATCTCGGAAACCGTAAGATGTAGGAAGTTGATATTTGGTAGCGACATTAGTTAGGGGGTGTAGTTGTGCAATATCATGGTCTGATCTTGATGTGACCTTGCGTTAGTGACCTTGACCTATAAAATCTTGTCAGCTATATCTCGGAAATTGTAAGGTGTAGGAAGTTGATATAATTGGTGGGGACATTGGTTATGGGTTGTAGGTATCCAGCATCATGGTCTGACCTTGATTTGACCTTTGACCTTGCTGTAGTGACCTTGACCTATAAAATCTTGACCGGGCTATATCTCGGAAACCATAAAGTGTAGGAAGTTGATACTTGGTAGGGACATTGGTTAGGGGGTATAGGTGTGCAACGTCATGGTCTGAAAGGATTTGACCTTTGACCTTGCCATAGAGACCTTGACCTATAGAATCTTGTCCGGACTATATCTTGGAAAGGTGTAGGAAATTGATGCTTACTGGGGACATTGGTTAGGGGTGTAGGTGTGCAACGTCATGGTCTGACCTTGATTTGACCTTTGAACTTGCCGTAGTGACCTTAACCTATAAAATCTTGTCCAGACTATATCTCGGAAACCGTAAGGTGTAGGAAGTTGATGCTTGTGAGGGACATTGGTTAGGGGTTGTAGGTGTGCAGCATCATGGTGTGAATTTGATTTGATGTTTGACCTTTTCGTAGTGACCTTGACCCTTAAAATCTTGTTGCACCTTTGGTCTGTCTTTTGATGAAGATTAAGCACTGTTGAAGTCATATTAGAATTCATTCAGAATTTTACTTTTACAACTTCCCATTGTAACAGATGGAATTTCATCAAGTGAGCCACAGATTTTGCTCCAACACCACACATAAGCATTCATTGAATGTATTACCACTTCTGTATGCATTGTAATATTCAAAACATGTAAACCATAATTTGGCCATGCCAGATGTAGATAAAGAGTACATGCACTATCTTTCCGTTAAGACATTATTTTCTCTATTTAAACTTTGTTTGGACCTTTATATAACTGACAGTGCTGTGAAAGTATCCTGAAGTTTGTGCTGATACAGTACATCTATATCTCATGGTGTTAAAAATATTTCTCTACGCTGTGGGGTACGGGCATCTCTGATGCTATTTTATGGGACTAAGATATACCAGTGAACACTCGTCTGTGAATAATGTATCATATTTTTAAGTTGCTTGTTAAAGGCTGTGTTGTACTTGTTGAAGTGTTTCATCTGTGTACTTCAGGCCTTACGATGAGCCAAGGCAGCTGATAACTATGTCATTGAGGCCCAAAGTAGTGCAACTGTACAAAAATGTGAGTGTTGTGGAAGTGTGGCTATAAATGAACTTAATGAAGCTTATGACCTTGCACCCCAGTAGTCTGTACCCACACTTTCCCCCACTTCAGCAGACAAAATTTCTAATACGTCTAATATGTCCTTATGATAAATGTATTTTGTTAACTAGTGCACTGAGAGTTCCCCTTTGTGGGGAAGATATTGTGCCTGCAAAGCAGTAGATTAGATGAGATACGGGCCAAATAAAATTTGTGGTAGATTTTATGATTTTATCTAATATGGATGGTTTACAGTGTGTCATTCATGATCATCTCTTTCGTACTGGTTTCCTCCATATGTGTGTTTTACCCCTGCGTTATGTGTAAAATGCATCACTTTAAGAAAAATCTACACAGCCGCTTTTTTTGACAGAAATTAATGTACGTTGAAAGTGATGGCCAAATTGAACCAAGTGCTAGAATAATATTGATCAAAATGTAGAAATAACCCAAACATAATTGATGTCTAGGTTTTCAATTGTATCTGTACATGTCTAGTGGCTATATGGACATGATATTAACTTATTAAGCTCTCTAAATGTCTTTAGGTTGTGTTTATTGTTCAGTCTTTGAATAACAGTACTTCTTGTCACATCAGTTACAATAATAATGTTTTATTGTCATAGCGGACATAAAATGGCCCCACTGGAATATATCCTTTCACCAAATTCAAGCTAAACTTATGAAATTATTCACGTGTTTTCTGGCAACAAGTAAGGGATAATTGGTAAGAACAATGATCAAAATAGAAAACTTGAATGTACGAGTGTGAACTGTCAAGTCATCACTGTAATAACTGATTGAAATGTAGTCTTTTAAATTAAAATTGGGGTACACATTTCACTATATGAATTTATTTAATTTTATAGATAAAGTAATGGTGTTGGAAATAAAGAAAATATATATATATACACAAAAAATAACACTGTGCAGTGGGAGTAAATATCAACAAAGGGTAGTTTGTGCAAATGTTTTATGATTTTAGCAACATTTAGAATATTTGTGTGATTTCTGTTTACTCTGCACATTAACTTGAAATTACACCTCAATATATTATTTAATGTTGACTGTTCGTTCCATTCACAGCTGACCTACCTAGGAAAAGAATACCCCAAAGGTCAGGACTATTTCCAAACTCGACTGAAAGGAGCATTCTTGAAAAACAAAGATGTCACAGACCCTGAACAGGTACTCTTGATTCATGCAACACTTAACATATTGCAATTAGTTAAGTACATTCTCTAACTGTTTTATTGTGTACACTACACATAATTTACTCTTTAACAGCAATAAAAACTTTTAGGTTTATTTAAGCTGGAGTTTTACTGTCAGCCATAAAAATATCTTGAAAGCTATTAGAGATAGAGCAATTTTGAGCTAATTTTGGACAAGGTAGGTGTTAGGTATTTTTGTGAAATACCCCTGAAAAATTTTGAGTTTTTTCTTGGAAGCTGAAAATGTTGTCTGGAAATCTCTTCGAGATGGAACAATTTGAGCAAATCTTGGACCCTTTGGGTAGTAGGGACTCTTTAGTTTTTTTGGTATTTTGTTTTGTCTTTGAACTGGACTTGAGCTTCAAATGGGTTTGTAATAATAAAAAGTTCTTATATTGGCCTTACTTTTCAGGTAGATACAAAACGGTAAACAAAGTGCATCTGGCCACAGACGTGTCCTCAATCTAGTTTCATTATATTCTGTCAAGCTATTACACATTTGGTTAACAAATACTTCAAAATCACATGACTGTTGATATTTATCATGTTTGAGTTTTGGAAACTTATGTCTTGGCATTTTCTAAATCAGACAAAACTGCTTTTTTTGGTGAATTCGCTGAGCTGTGATAAGTCGGATTCTATTTTCCCTGCAAGTTCGGGTAAGCATTGTGTCCTTAAAGGATCTTTTCTATTAAAAATTTTGTTATTAAAACACTGACCAGTGACCAGGTCTGAGGCTCTGATAGGTGACCCAGTTACCCCTAAAACAGTGAATTTCTGGAGTACAAAGTGTTGAACTGACCTATGTGAATTGAAATCGGGCTTAAATTCATAAATTACTTGGGTAAACATTAGTATTCAGTCAGATTTGTCAACCTGATATAAGATCTACAGATCCCCAGAAAACAGTCACAAGGTAAGTTCAGTTTGTGTTTTAAATTAAAACAGAACTGTTTTTGGTTTGGTTGTGGTAGAAATTATGTAAATTGTTTGCTAACCAGTTATTTTGAAAAGCTTAATATTTTCCCAGATCTGAATTTTTTTTGAAAATAAAAACCCCAGTAAATTTGGTAAAATACCTCATCCTATATCTGATTTTTGGACTCAAGGTAATGGCTATGTTATGCCTTGGAATCTGCTGTTTGAAAGTAAGTGCTATAAATTTTTATTAAGAACTAGAATCGTGGCTGTTCTGTGGCTGTAATGTTACAGGGTAAAAACTTTTTCCTATTTTAAATTGTAACTCATGTATGTTTAACGAATGTTAATAAACAAATTTCTGAACAAAATATATTCTTTGTTATTTTACAATTTCAGATTGAGATGCTCATTGCTCGGGGTGAATTTGTGATCAAAGAACTCGAAGCTTTGTACATGCTGCGGAAATATAGAGCTCTCAAAAAGAGGTATTATGGAGAAAATACAACGGATAGCAGCAACTGACTGTGAAAATTACTATAAGCAGAGTGCTGTGATTTTTGTGTGGATTTTATACTAATGGATATTCATCAGGTTAATATGTACACTGGCCAATACTACTTCTACTGTTGATGGATTATGTGGATTATTCACACAGAACTGTGATGTAATGTTTTTGATGTACATGTGTGACAGTGAATTTGTTTACCGTCTTCTGTACACCTGTCAGCAGTTTACTTTGTTTTCCTCTTTGCACTTTACTGAATATTATTAATTTGCACATTGCTACAACCGTTGAAAAGAAACCTGCTTATAATCCCAATATGATTGATTGAATGGAGTATTTAATTGGAAAAGTGCACCTTGAATGAAACTAATTTTTGGATACGCATAAAATAATATATCGGGGAGGATACATCCGTAACATCTGTTAATAAATGGTTCAGAAAATAAACAAAGTATTAACTATATATAATATTTGATGGATTAACATTACTCCTTTGCATTTATTAAAAAGCTGAGACAGTTTTGATAGACATTACTCTACACCATTCAAGTTCAGTGAATAAACGGTTGATAATTTACTCTAAATAAGGAAAGAAAAAGGCAACAGAATTAGTATTATCTGGTGCTTTAACTTTCATCAAATAAATATTGGATACCTTGAACACTGACAAAGTGTCCAGTTATTCTGTATACACAGCTTTTATATAGCTTCGAGCATGGCAGTGATACTTGAGACCTCGCTTGGTGACCTCACCATTGACCTGTATACAGAAGAAAGACCTCGTTGCTGTAAGAACTTTCTTAAGCTCTGCAAGATCAAGTACTACAACTGGAACCTGTTTCACAGTATTCAGAGGAATCTTGTCGCCCAAACCGGGGACCCCACAGGTAGTGGGAGGGGCGGAGATTCGATTTATGCCAAGTTATATGGAGAACAAGCCAGGTACTTTGAGGCTGAGGTCAAACCAAGGATCAAGCACAAGAAGAAGGGTACTGTATCCATGGTCAACAATGGCTCGGACATGCATGGTTCTCAATTCTTTCTCACCTTAGCTCCAGGGATTGATTACCTAGATGGGGTGCATACCGTTTTTGGAGAAGTGGCTGAAGGCTTTGAAGTCTTGGATAAAATTAATGAAGCATATGTGGATGAAAAGCACAGACCATATAAAGACATACGAATCTACCACACTGTTGTATTGGATGACCCTTTTGACGATCCTCCGGGATTGGGTGAATTTGTCCCGGAGAGATCTCCTGAACCCACCAAGGAGCAACTTGCAGGTGACCGTATTGGAGCGGAGGAGGAAATCGACGATACAGCTGGCAAAACGCAGGAGGAGGTCGATGAAATGATAAACCAGAAGGAAGCCAAAGCCAATGCTCAGCTGTTGGAGATCTTAGGGGATCTACCCGATGCAGATGTGAAGCCAGAAGATAATGTTCTGTTTGTGTGTAAGTTGAATCCGGTGACCACCGATGAAGACCTGGAAGTCATATTTTCCAGATTTGGGACCATACTGAGTTGTGAGGTGATTAAAGACCATAAGACCGAGGAATCACTGCAGTATGCTTTCATCGAGTTTGAGAAAGTGGAAGATTGTGAAAACGCGTATTTTAAGATGGACAATGTGCTGATTGACGATCGTAGGATCCATGTGGACTTCAGCCAGTCTGTGGCCAAGCTGAAGAATAAGTTTGACCAGCGTAAAGTTCGCATGGTTGATATGAGACAACAGTATGCCCTGAAAGATGAAAAACGCAGAGGAGGTAGCAGCAAGTATGACTTTGTCTTCTCTGATGATGAAGAATCTGCTGCAAATTCAAACAAGAAGGCAAAGAAGAAACAGAAGAAACACAAGTCCAAAAGGGAAAGTGAGAGTGATGAGGATGGGTATAGGAAAAGGCACATTGATTCTAGAAAAGCACATGGTTTGGATTATCATAGAGAAGTGAGTGATAAATATCCTGAGGAAAGGAGGAAGTATGAAAAGCAGAGGAGAGATAGGAGTAGGAGCCGAGATAGGAGAAGGAGTGAGGAGAGAGACAGTAGGAAAAGGAGGGATAGGAGTAGAAGCAGAGAGAATTCTGGTGGTAAGAAACACAAGAAAGACAGATATCGCTAGACTTTAAAAAGATGCCAAATTGTAAAAGGGGCAAGTCTGAAAATAAATCAGAGGTGGAGCAAATTGAGGCCTTCTTCTTGCAAGAATTGAAGACTTCCATTTCGAGGCTACGGCCAACTATATTCTGAATCATAACAAAAATAAGTAGAGATAAGTATGGAAATTATGTTAAGAAGCAAGTTGTGCTCCTACTCCTATACTTATCTAATGTGAAATGTAGTAAGTATAGGAGTAGGAGCACAAGTATGGTAGCAATAAACGCTATGAAGTTTTAATTCACTAGACCACAGTGACTAAAGCTACACTAAAACGAGAATATACAAGAATATACTCAGGAACCTTAATTGCTATCATCTATTTTCTAAGATAATATTATTGTTCAGTTTGTGAGAAAAGAGTGTATATTATTATTATTTGTTCCGTCACTGGTGAATATGCAATATCGCCACTTGTGGTAACATCACTAGCCTCGAGTTGGAATTTTTGCATTTGTGCAAGTCTTTTTACCATAGCACTTGTCTTGAATGGGTGTATTTTTTTTGGAAATTTAAAATACATTTGATTATTGTGCATCAGTGTAGTGAGATATTTGACCAAACTTAAAGATTTTTTTTGGTTTTAATGAAGTGGCAATCATATGAAGGGGTAAAAATGTAACCATTTTCAAGAATTAATTCTTCAAAATGAGAAGTGGTTTTCACTGGTGTCAACAATAACCAGTCAAAAAGCAGAATGCCATCATTCTGTTAACAATAACTGAAACATCCAGCGTGGTTCTTAAAAAAAGATTGTTTTTTTTTCAGAATGGGCAAAAAAGTTTATTTGCAGTACAGTTTTTGGCCAAATGATACCTTCCATGCCAGACAATAAAAGTACTAACTTTACCAGAATGGCCACAAGTTCATTTTAGTACCAAGTAGGGTAGGATCGGTGGTATATTTTTGTTTTGTTAACCTGCCGAGTGGAAACCATTCTGATTTTGTGGTGTTGAAAAATTTCCCAATCAAATAGGTCCACTAATATGAAGTGAGGTTATTGAAAACAAAACCTGTGATTCCTTGTCAAAGAAATCCCTTCACAAGTCTTAAAATCTTGAAAAATACTAAATAACAGTTAAATATAATTTTGTTACATGAAGGGTTTATTTCTAATATTGTCAGTTTTCCCAAGATTATATGAGCTGACATTCGAGATGCCAGCTATAAAGTATTATAATGGTTACCAGTGTTACTGACCCTACCCAAGGTACGTATTCATTGATATTCTCCTGCTTAAAATTACCCTTAGAATTTTGTAAAAAAACAAGTGTTGTTTGAGAAAATTCTTATAATGAGAAAATTGTGACAAATTGCATAAACAGCTGTTCAGAATGGAGATAGCATCAATATCTTATTACAAGCCTGAAAGATTGAAGGCATTTGTGGGAAAACTGTAAGAAAGACGCCTTTATAGCAACTTTGGAAAATACTTACAATTTTGGTTTTCTTGGAATTTTATTGTGGGATAATCCCCATTTTCAAAAAAATTCTTAACAAAAGAATACCTTAGGAATGTGTGTGAATTTGCGTAGATTTTATTGTGTCATGGTAGTTATTTAAATGGTATATACAAGGCCATGGACTGTGACCATTTGATTTTAGAAATGCCTGTATTTTCCAAAAGTGTATTGCCCTGGGCTGATCACAGAAATTACAGTATTTAATGGACTGTAAACTATACAGCTGAAATCGGCCTTTATAGATACTGGGTCAACTCTGCACACTGAATTTTTGTTTTACAAATATTCAGTTAATTTCTGAATATAATAGAAACCTATGTAGAGTGCAAAATTAAAGGAGATCCATCCTCTGATGTGCCAGAAGCTTCTAAAACATTTCTGGTTTTAATCTCTGATTCTGACTTAACAAATTTTTAAGTGGCCACAAAAGCACACCATATAAAACATTAGACATGCATTTGTAAAACTTGTTTTCAAAAATCAAAACTCTTTATTCTGAGCCCATGATGCAATAATATTTGTGCAAATTCACACAAGTTTAGGATATATTAGTGTACTTATGTAACTTGTAATTTACACTTGTACTTTTTCATCAGCTTTGCCAGTAAAATGTAACTTGTAATATATAATTGTACTTTTTCGTCAATTTGGATCGGTAAAATGTTATTTTCAATTTCAGCACTAATTCAACTACAGGTAGTATTGTCTGTTTATAAAAGTTTTGTATAAAGGCTCATTCCTTCATATACTGAAACACTTCTGTTGGGTAAATTTGCATACTATGGTATTCTGCATTTTACTGTGACCAGCCACACAGAAGTTTTTAAACTGTTTAAAATTTCTGTGTTTGTTTCTGACGAGGTTTATAAGATTTTATAGGCCTGGAAAGCTGCCAGTAGAAACATAGGTAATACTGTCTGTATTGTGAATACTCTTTGTCAAGTTGACAGAATATGTCAATAAAAATGTAATTCATACAATATTCAGTGTTTTTTATTAAAACAAATGAATCTAATATTTGGTTTAATCATGGTTATTGCTGCAGAATTTCTTTTAAGTCTAGTTACTATTGCTCCCTACCATAACTTGGCACAACTTGGACATTTTTGCTTGTTTTGTGTGGAGTTATGTACTGTTATGTGTATTGATTAAAACATGAGTTGACATGCACAAGTTGTACAAATACTTTACGGAAATAAAATTACAGCAGTAAACCTTTTAGAATCATATTTAATGGATGATATTGTAATTAAGCGTCCCGCAAGGGACGTTTGTTTGTGTATGGCAGACCTTCAGGCTCTGCCGGCTCCGCATTTTGTTTTCCTTATAACTCTGTAACCGTTAGGCGGATTCTTTTCAAATTTGGCAGGTTTAGGCAGTAGCCTTGGGGAATTTTTTTGAATATGCTGCAGTGACATTTCAACCAATCAGAGAGGTCACATGACCAAAAATGTTTTTTTTCGATGGGGAAGCTTGTCCAGATGATAACTTGAAAGGAATTTTATCAATTCACCTGAAACTTGGCCAATACATTCATTCTATTAAAATCTGGAAATCATTAGATTTTGGCATTGATTGGTCAAGAAATGGCCGAGTAATTAATGATTAATTAATCATTATGAATTTTCCAAATAAGGAAAACACAAAAATGCTTATATCTCGAAAACCGTGCTAGATAGAGCGATTTCGACGAAATTTTTGAACCACAGGGTATCTCTGCAGAGTAGTTATCCCAATTTTCAAAAAAATTTTGTCTCGCCAAAAATGGCGGCCATTTTGAATTTTCGAATTTTTCGCAAAAATCGCAAAACATAAAAATGCTTATATCTCGAAAACCGTACTAGATAGAGCGATTTCGACGAAATGTTTGACCCACAGTGTATCTCTGCAGAGTAGCCATGCCAGTTTTCAAAAAAATTTCGTCTTGCAAAAAATGGCGGCCATTTTGAATTTTTCGCAAAAATTGCAAAACATAAAAATGCTTATATCTCGAAAACCGTCTAGATAGAGCGATTTGGACGAAATTTTTGACCCACAGGGTATCTCTGCAGAGTAGCCATGCCAATTTTCAAAAAAAATTTGTCTTGCCAAAAATGGAAGTTTCAGACCCGTAGCTAATTATTTACCTACTCAAAATGAGTAAATGCTAATTATCTCTAAAATTATTATGGATACCCAATTTTTATCAAATAACTCATTCATCTACTTTTGGGAGAGCTTTCACATGGTGAAGTTTCAGACCCGTAGCTAATTACTCACCTACTCAAAATGAGTAAATGCGAATTACCTCTAAAAGTATTGCAGATAGCCAATTTTTCTCAAATAACTCATTCATCTACTTTTGGGAGAGCTTTCACATGGTGAAGTTTCAGACCCATAGCTAATTACTCACCTACTCAAAATGAGTAAATGCGAATTACCTCTAAAAGTATTGCAGATAGCCAATTTTTCTCAAATAACTCATTCACCTACTTTTGGGAGAGCTTTCACTTGGTGAAGTTTCAGACCCATAGCTAATTACTCACCTACTCAAAATGAGTAAATGCTAATTATCTCAAAAACTATTGCGGATACCCAATTTTTATCAAATAACTCATTCACGTACTTTTGGGAGAGCTTTCACATAGTGAAGTTTCAGACCCGTAGATAATTACTCACCTACTCAAAATGAGTAAATGCGAATTATCTCTAAAAGTATTGCAGATAGCCACAGTGATGCTTCTAGAGCGCGGGATACGCGATATTTCGCGAGTTTTAGTATTAGCCCGCAATTTGGTATATTCGGCGCGTTTGGTAGAAGACGCGATCCCGCATGTTTACAAAATGGAGGGGCACCGATCGTTTCGGTAGAATCCTTTAATTTTATCACCATGAAGGCTATATTTTATTGCATAAAAACGTACTTACATAATCCCAACAGAAGCTTACGTGACCTACCGTTCGGTCAAGGACACAGACAATGTGTCTCGCCATTTTTTTTTTACTGAAAGTACACACGTAAACCCCAGCGGGCACCTGCTGGAGGTTATATCTCCACTGTAAGTTGTCATTCTTATTTTGACCGCCGTCAAGTACACACACGTTCTTTTCGGATCTTCAAAGATTTTTTACCATGTCCGAAAAACAAAGGAAATGCTCCATTTGTGCAGGTGATATGTTGCCTTGGGACAACCATCAGGCCTGTTTAAAATGCAGAAACGACAAGAAAGGGAAGGATAAGTGTGTGATTGGTAAGGAAAGTGACTGTACTATTTGTCCTGGTGCTTTGAAAATTCCTCATAGAAAGAAATCTTCAAAAACTAAAGTTTCTGACAAGTTTGATGACTCGCTGTTGGATGAGCCAACTCCTTCAAAGTCCTCCACTTCCTCCACTTCTACTCCTGATTCATCTCTTCAGGAGATGTTAAAGGCTATGAATTCTCAGTTATCTTCCCTGGCTTCTCAATTTGAGGAGTTTAAGCGCAGGGATAAACCTTCAGCTTCCAAAACAACTCTTCCACACTCTCAGGAGCAGGGTATGTGTGCCCCTGCCTCCCAGAGCAGACCAGTCCCCTCAGAGGGGGAATTATCTGATGAGGAATCATCTTTACCTGCTACGAAACGCCATAGATCCAGGTCTCCTCAGGGTGATTCAGACACTCATTCCCAGGAATTAGATCCTTCCTATGTGGAAATGCTCAATGCCATCAGGAATCTGTTGGATTTAGAGGTACCACAAGTAGAGTGCCTTGCATTCTCTAAGAAACCTTCTAAGCAGGTGGTCAGAAAACAGAATTTGGCGTTACCTCCTGTTCAAGATATACAGTCCATCTTATCTGAACAAAGAAGGAGGCACACATTCCATAGAAATGTGTGCTCTTATCTGGAGAATTCTTGCATTCACAAATTCCAGAAGAATCCAGATAAGGGCAAGACACGTACCTGGATCCCTAAATGTCATAGCAGACTCTCTATCACGAAGGGACAAGGTCATACAGACGGAGTGGTCACTTCACCAACAGATATTCAACCAAATTTGCAAAGTTTGGCACACACCAATGGTAGATCTATTTGCAACTCATCTAAATTACAAACTTCCAATTTATGTATCTCCTGTCCCAGACAAAAAGGCTTGGAAAATAGATGCATTGAATATCTGTTGGGAAGGCCTAGACGGCTATGTCTTCTGTCCAGTAGCCATCCTGCCACAAGTAATTCAAAAAATAATAACATACCCATGCAGGATGATAGTACTGGCTCCAGGGTGGCCGGGGATGCCATGGTTTTGGGATCTGGTGGATCTCTCGACCAGGGTACCCCTACAGCTCCCTCACTGGAAGACACTTCTGAAACAGCCACATTCCAACAGGTTCCACAACAACGTGGAGTACCTGAATCTACATGTGTGGCTTCTGGATTCCAGGAATCCAATTCTGGAAGATTCTCATCTGAGGTGGCAGAAAGAATTAAGGCACCTCAGAGGGAATCCTCAAGAAAAGTCTATCAATCAAGGTGGACCATTTATGGGCAATGGTGCACAGAGAATAAGGTGGACATCACCTCAACAGCTGTTCCCCAGGTAGCAGAATTTTTAAACTACCTGTTCACAGTCAAAAATCTCAAACCAGCTACAATCACTGGTTACAGAACAGCAATTGCTGATGCTTTGGGTTCACAGGGTGAATTCATTTCAAAAAGTCTAGAACTGAATAGACTTATTGCCAGTTTCACCAGGGATAGACCTAAACCAAATAGGTCCATACCTACATGGGACCTCTCATTGGTCCTCTTAGGTTTGACAAAACCTTCCTTTGAGCCTTTGTCAGAGGCTCCTTTGAAGTGGCTAACTTACAAGACAGTGTTCCTGTTGGCTTTAGCCTCAGGTAAAAGAAGGAGTGAGATACATGCATGGACTCACTCTTCTGTCTCTTCAAGGAGAAATTGGTCAGAAGTTACTGTCTCTCCGGCCTTCCTGGCTAAAAACCAATTGGCTTCGGATGGCCCTGATTCCATTAAACCAGTAGTGATACCAGCCCTTACTACCATGTTGGACAGCTCACTGGTGGAGGACAAGTCACTTTGTCCAGTTAGGGCCCTCAAGGTCTATTTACAGAAGACCAAATCCATGAGAAAGGGCAAGGCCCTACTCTTTGTATCCCTTAGGGAGGGTTATTCTAAGGATATCACAAGAATAACCATTTCCCAGTGGATCAAACACACCATTCAAACTTGCTATCAGTCTTCAGATACGGCTGATCAACAGGTCACGCAGGTTAGAGCTCATGATGTTAGAGCTATGGCTGCATCACTTGCATTTAAAGGAGGTATCTCCTTAGAGCAGGTCTTGAGCTCCTGTTACTGGAAATCCCACAATACCTTTACAAACTTTTATTTGAAGGATATTTGCTGGGAAAATGATGATATCTTTAAGTTAGGTCCCATTGTGTCTGCACAGCATGTAGTGAACAATTGAGACTTAATAATATAATCAGTCTTTATGTTTTCAGGATATATGGATTTGGACTGGAATGTACTAGGACTTTGATTGTGGAACAAGAATATGGATAAGTCTTCATGTTATGGCTGCTTGGCTTGAGGGACAGCTGCACTCTGACTGTTGGAGTTTTATTCAACTGGGCACAGCTGACCTTTGACCCCTGCACTACTGTATAGACAAGGTGGAGGGTTTCATACATATTATTTGATGTACAGTACAGCATGCTGCTTTCATAAGTGGGTGAGTACTTTACAGCTACTTTATTACAATTACTTTTTACTTTAACAGTACTTGTATTGACTATGACAGTAATAATGATACTAGTATTCATATATGTAGTATATTACAGTGTTTGTAGTATAACATATTGTGTATGCATTTTTTTGTATCTGTATACCTAAAGAACTCTCCTATAGCACTTGACAGTCCTCAGAAGTCTACCCACCATGGACCTCAGGGCTGCATTCAAGCTTCTGTTGGGATTATGTAAGTACGTTTTTATGCAATAAAATTGGTTAATTTTATTGTAATTGGAATTTTTATAAATAAAAATACTTACATAATCCCAACAGGGAGAGTCCCACCCTCCTCCCCTCTACCATCTTCTGAGGGGTAGGGTCAAAATTAGAATGACAACTTACAGTGGAGATATAACCTCCAGCAGGTGCCCGCTGGGGTTTACGTGTGTACTTTCAGTAAAAAAAAAATGGCGAGACACATTGTCTGTGTCCTTGACCGAACGGTAGGTCACGTAAGCTTCTGTTGGGATTATGTAAGTATTTTTATTTATAAAAATTCCAATTACAATAAAATTAACCAATTTCGTCGTTTTTTCAGTGAAAAATGTTATTTCATATGAAAACAAAATGGATACTACAGTTTGGAAGTGGATGATGCAAACGTCAGATACTAACAATAATACTGTTGAACCAGTTCATACAGCATGTGTGCTACCTCATATCTTCTCATGAATATTAATGAGTTGGGAGTTATGGCCGTGAGTTCTCAAGTTTAAAGTGTTAGATCTTTGTTGAGGGTTCCATTTTATAAAATATTGCTAGAAAACCCCAATGGAAATCGAAAATCTATGACCTCATATCATCTCATGAATATTAATGACTTGGGTGCTATGGCCATGAGTTCCCCAGTTTAAAGCATTTTGTCTTTCATCTATTTTAAAAAATATTGCTAGAAAAGTATTGTACAATATGGCCCCAGGTCTTTAATATTTTTTTTATCCAAGCAGTGATCCAGATAATAAAAATTAATGTGATCTAAGTTGGATCAGTTTCCATTTTCAATTTTTTTCACGAAGATCCATACAGTAGCATTTGTGTATTCCTGCCCATTTTACCATTTTCTTCACCGACTCTCCACGATTAAGGGTCGCAGACAGGATCAGGGCTTAGTCCTTTGGTGGAACAGGGGCGTAACAAACATACGGACAGACAGATGCTTCCGAAATTAACCCCTCTTTGGCGGATGTAAAAGTTCCCGTTTTTATTCACCAAGCCCCCACATTTTTCGGACATGGGGGGGGGGGGGGGGGGGGGGGGAACTGCCCCCACATTTCAAATTTCTAGAATCAACACTGTAGCCAATTTTTCTCAAATAAATCATTCACCTACTTTTGGGAGAGCTTTCACTCAGTGAAGTTTCAGACCCATAGCTAATTACTCACCTACTCAAAATGAGTAAATGCGAATTATCTCTAAAATTATTGGGGATACCCAATTTTTATTACATAACTCATTCATCTACTTTTGGGAGAACTTTCACTTGGTGAAGTTCCAGACCCATAGGTAATTACTCACCTACTCAAAAGGAGTAAATGTGAATTATCTCTTAATAGTATTGCAGATAGCCAATTTTTCTCAAATAACTCATTCACCTACTTTTGGAAGAGCTTTCACACACGAAAGTGAAAAATTGTGAATATCTCGGAAAAGCTATTTCTTCTCCTTTAATGCTCGGCGGGAGATACACACCGTGGCAGTGGTCTTGTCAAAAATTTTTGTCTCCCCAAAAATTGTGGCTAGTTTAAATTTTCAAAGTTTTTGCAAAACACAGAAATGCTTATATCTCGAAAACCGTGCTAGATGGAGCGAACTCAACAAAATTTTTGACCTGCTGGGTATCTCTGCAAAGTAGCCATGCCAATTTTCAAAATATTTTTGTCTCGCCAAATGTAGCGGACATTTTGAAATTTCGAATTTTTTGCAAAACACAAAAATGCTTATATCTTGAAAACCGTGCTAGATAGAGCAGACTGCGCTGACTTTGGTTGCCACAACAGGCTATAAGGCTAGAAACGAAGCATTTTCTTAATACTTTAGCACTCACCTTTATATCCTTTTCGGGACGCTTTGGTTTTGCTATGCAAAAACATTATCTTAATACTTTAGCACTCACCTTTATATCCTTTTCGGGACGCTTTGGTTTTGCTATGCAAAAACATTATCTTTTTTTTTTTGCGAGCGATCCTCTAGTTTCTTCTTCACATCAGCGCCCCAACTTGGCACAATTTGCTTACAGAAACTGCCAAAGATACTCGGAAATTGTCGAGGACATTGCTGTCATCACATCAACTTCCTAATAATATTTCACATGCAAAGATGCAGATGTTATAAATGTTATAAATATAGCAGCTTCTGTTTTGTGCCAAGTTAAGGTTTTTGCCAAGTTAAGGTTTGTGATCTGGTGTCAAGCAGTAGTGGTACTGTGACGATCTTTGTAGAGGTTTGATAGTTCGCTCGTTTAGCACCCCGAATTTGAAGTTCGGTTCAAAAGTCAAGTTCAAAATTGGACTTTGCAAAATGTTTAGAAAATCACGCTACATCCCAGTGAATCCTATTATCATCCATCTATAAAACCTGTATTTTAATAAGAATATTATGAAGTTTATTCAAAATATACATGGATTTTATATTTTTAGCATATTTTCAAAAAAGTGACAAGATTTTATGTTAGATTTCTGCATTTTTACTGGTTGTGAAATGTTTTTTCAACAATTGAACTAGATGGAATTTGGCCAGCTTGTACAGATACCAAACATCAAACCCTGATATTCTGATTGATCTCAGCAGCACCAGTTACTAGCATGGGAAGAAGTTTGTCTGAACTGTAACTCAGAAACCCTAAGGTGCAGCAATTTCATCCTTGGTAGGGACATTGGTTAGGGGTTGTAGGTGTGCAACATCATGGCGTGACTTTCATTTGACCTTTGACCTTGCTGTAGTGACCTTGACCTATAAAATCATGTCCGGACTATAAATCGGAAACTGTATGGTGTAGGAAGTTGATACTTGGTTGGGGGTTGTAGGTGTGGAACGTCATGGTGTGACCTTGGTTTGACCTTTGACCTTGCCGTTGTGACCATGACATATGAAATCTTGTCTGGGCTATATCTTGGATTCCGTGAAGTGTAAAAGTTTGGCACTTGGTAGGGACATTGGTTAGGGGGTGTAGGTGTGCAACATCATGGTGTGACCTTTTTGCTCTGCCTAAGTGTGTTCACCTGCCATATTTGAGACATCTTTATCTTATGACAAAGATACATGGATTTTTGCAACTGATTATTACATGCACTATTACATACTTGTGCTATTTCCATTGACGGCTATTCTCCAGTTAATATATTTTACAGCTTCATATTTATTAGTTTGCTGATTAATGCTGTCATCTTGCTATTGATTTGTCTTGCTTTAGTACTTTATCTTTACATACATTTTTATCTCCCGCCCGGCTCGCCGGCGGGAGATTATAATTTGCACCATGTGTGTGCGTGCGTGGGTGCGTGCGTGCGTGTGTCACGCAGTTTCCTCTGAAACTACTACAGTTACACATTTTTGGTAAATTAGTTGTCCTAATGAATTTTTTTGCTCTTCAATATTTTTTGGGTTTGGTGAACTTTGGCCTACTTGTGAGTGAGTAACAGCACTTTTAGCTAATATATTTATATGGCTTGTAATTCTCAAACTATTGCATTTACAGTATTTTGTTGCAATATGTTGTTCAGCTACTTTGTCAACTGCTACAACATGGTCAGTAGTTTGGAAGTGTATCTCGATAGCTAAGCGAGTAATAACTACTTTGTCAATTTTTAATGATAACCATAATGAGTAAATGGCTTATATCTTCAAAAGTATTGCAGCTACACAATTTTGTTCCAATATGTTGTTCAGCTACTATCTCCACAGCTACAGCATGGTCAGTAGTTTGGAAGTGTATCTCCATAGCTAAGTGAGTAATAGCTGCTTTGTCAATTTTTTATGATAACCATAATGAGTAAATGGCTTATATCTTCAAAAGTATTGCAGCTACACGATTTCTCTCAAATATGTTGTTCATGTACTTTTTGGTGAACTGTAACATATTTAAGTTTCACACCTGTTGCTCAATGTAGAAGTGAATAATGGCTACTTTATTGCTGCTTTTACTGAAAATGTCAAAAATTAAAAATATCTTGCAAACTGTAAGAGATAGAGCAATTTCGAGTGAATTTTTGACCCACAGGGTAGTACAAGAGTATCCTAAGTGGAAAAAGGTTTGGTGAACTTTGGCCTATTCCTTTAGTGAGTAATAGCACTTTTACCTAATATAATTATATGACTTATATCTGTCAAACTATTGCATTTACAGTATTTTGTCCCAATATGTTGTTCAGCTATTTTCTGCACAGCTACAACATGGTCAGTGGTTTGGAAGTGTATCTCCATAGCTAAGTGAGTAATAGCTACTTGGTCAATTTGGTATGATAACCATAATGAGTAAATGGCTTATATCTTCAAAAGTATTGCAGCTACACATTTTCTCTTAAATATCTTGTTCATGTACTTTTTGTGAACTGTAACATATTTAAGTTTTACAACTGTTGCTCGATGTACAAGTGAGTAATGGCTACTTTGTTGCTACTTTTGGTGAAAGTGTGAAAAATCACAAATATCTCAAAAACCGTAAGAGATAGAGCGATTGCGAGCGAATTTTTGACCCGCAGGGTGGTACAAGAGTGTCCTGTGGAAAGGGGGAAAATTTCAATTTTCGCCACTTTTGGCGGTCATTTTGGATTTTCGTGGAAAATGAAAAAGTGTCAATATCTCGAAAACCGTAAGAGAGTGATTTCCAGCAAATTTTTGATCCAAAGGGTGGTACAAGAGTCTCCTGTCCAATGGGGGAAAATTTCAATTTTCGCCACTTTCGGCGGCCATCTTGGATTTTTGCGGAAAATGAAAAAGAGTCAATATCTCGAAAACCGTAAGAGATAGAGCGATTTCGAGCGAATTTTTTTCCTGTGCAAAGGGGAAAAATTTCAATTTTTGCCACTTTTGGCGGCCATCTTGGATTTTTGCGGAAAATGGAAAAGTGTCAATATCTCGAAAACCGTAAGAGATAGAGCGATTTTGAGCGAATCTTTGAACCACAGGGTGGTACAAGAGTCTCCTGTGCAAAGGAGGGAAATTTCATCTTTGAACCACAGGGTGGTACAAGAGTCTCCTGTGCAAAGGAGGGAAATTTCAATTTTCACCGCTTTCGGCGGCCATCTTGGAGTTTTGCGGAAAGTGTCAATATCTCGAAAACCGTAAGAGAGTGATTTCCAGCAAATTTTTGATCCAAAGGGTGGTACAAGAGTCTCCTGTCCAATGGGGGAAAATTTCAATTTTCGCCACTTTCGGCGGCCATCTTGGATTTTTGCGGAAAATGAAAAAGAGTCAATATCTCGAAAACCGTAAGAGATAGAGCGATTTCGAGCGAATTTTTTTCCTGTGCAAAGGGGAAAAATTTCAATTTTTGCCACTTTTGGCGGCCATCTTGGATTTTTGCGGAAAATGGAAAAGTGTCAATATCTCGAAAACCGTAAGAGATAGAGCGATTTTGAGCGAATCTTTGAACCACAGGGTGGTACAAGAGTCTCCTGTGCAAAGGAGGGAAATTTCATCTTTGAACCACAGGGTGGTACAAGAGTCTCCTGTGCAAAGGAGGGAAATTTCAATTTTCACCGCTTTCGGCGGCCATCTTGGAGTTTTGCGGAAAATGAAAAAGAGTCAATATCTCGAAAACCGTAAGAGATAGAGCGATTTCAAGCGAATTTTTGACCCACAGGCTGGTACAAGAGTGTCCTGTGCAAAGGGGAAAAATTTCATTTTTCGCCACTTTCGGCGGCCATCTTGGATTTTCGCGGAAAATAGAAAAGTGTCAATATCTCGAAAACCATAAGAGATAGAGCGATTTCGAGCGAATTTTTGACCCACAGGATGGTACAAGAGTGTCCTGTCCAAAGGGGTGAAATTTCAATTTTCGCCACTTTCGGCGGCCATCTTGGATTTTTATGGAAAATGAAAAAGTGTCAATATCTCAAACCGTAAGAGATAGAGCGATTTCCAGCAAATATTTGATCCACTGGTGGTACAAGAGTCTCCTGTCCAATGGGGGAAAATTTCAATTTTCGGCACTTTCGGTGGCCATCTTGGATTTTCGCAGAAAATGGAAAAGTGTCAATATCTCGAAAACCGTAAGAGATAGAGCGATTTCGTTCGAGCGAATTTTTGACCCACAGGGTGGTACAAGAGTCTCCTGTGCAAAGGGGAATAATTTCAATTTTTGTCACTTTCGGCGGCCATCTTGGACTTTCGCGGAAAATGAAAAAGAGTCAATATCTCGAAAGCCGTAAGAGATAGAGCGATTTCAAGTGAATTTTTGATCCACAGGGTGGTACAAGAGTCTCCTCTGCAAAGGAGGGAAATTTCAATATTCACCACTTTCGGCGGCCATCTTGGATTTTTGCGGAAAATGAAAAAGAGTCAATATCTCGAAAACTGTAAGACATAGAGCGATTCCGAGCGAATTTTTTACCCACAGGGTGGTACAACAGTGTCCTATGCAAAGGGGAAAATTTTCAATTTAGTATTTCTTCCCCTGCGGTACTCGGTGGGAGATACATACCGCGGCAGTACTCGAGCACAAATACAAGTACATTTTAAAATTTTTGTTTAAAATAGGATTTATTTATTTATTTGGGATTTTACGTCGCTTTCAACATGGTACAGGTCATATAACGATGGGTAGTTTTGTCAGCACAGGAAACCAGTACATACAATTGGTCAAGCTTCTGTACTGTAAACTGCCAACCATTGGTAAGCAACTACCAACTTTTCCACATAAGGTCTGGAGTTTGAACCGCTGACCTCCGATGTGGGAGGCGAGTGTGTTACCACTGCACCACCGTGGCGCCCTTGTTTAAAGTAGGAAAATGTAATAAAACCTATTTTACCAGAAAAGAATAAATGTCCGGATGTATTTTCAAAGTTAAAACTTTTATATGGATAAATACATCAGTTTCTCTCTTCTGTTTGAAAATCAGATAGTCTCAGTAGCTGAAATTCATTCTACAGACTTCTCCTCAGGACAAGTTCCCACCAGCAAGAAAAGCCAAAAAAAAAAAACCAAACTTTTTATGAAAATACCAATATAATTACATATTACACTTGAATCACCACACCTTTATATTGATATAATGAACTAAGTCTATCCAATAAAGTCAAAAGTTATGAGTCACTCATGTTAAAAGTCCTGGGCCGGTATTCATAAAACTTGCTGAGACCAAATTTGGTCTCAAATCTGAGACCGTTTTTGGTCTCAGACTTGTTAGCTATTCACAAAATAGTTGAGACCACATTTAGTCTCAAATTTGGTCTCAAACTTAAGACTGGTACATAGTTCTCTCAAATATTTTGGTAAAAGTCTCAAGCATTATTTCATCTTAACTGAGGTACATATTTTTACTTTTTATGTCTTAAGGTAAAGTAGAAATCATTTATAATGTATATAATACTTGGCCTAAACTGTTGAAACTACTGATAGCACAAATTTTAGTTCCAAAACTACCTTACTTTGAGACACTTTTCAGCATTGTTTTCTGACTGCATAGCAACAAAGAAGTAGATCATGTGACATGCAAAATAAAAAACAACTGACACAATTTTCTATTTTATTTTTTATTTTAATAGACAGTATAATTTTTGTTAAGAATTAAAACACACAAACACTTTTCATCTTTAAAAAAATGTTGGTTATATTTGCAAGTATAGGGTTTGTTTACATTGGAAAGACTTGAGACTGGTCTCAGTTTGGTCTCAGCCGAGAACTTGTTTGTGAATACATAGTTGAGACTTGGTCTCAGCTAAGACCAAATCTCAAATCTGAGACAATTTTTTTTCTCTCAGACTTAAGATTTCTTTGTGAATACGGGCCCTGACCTAATCACATTTCAAAGTCTTTGTAATACAATCACACCTTTCAACACTTCTGGAGCTGTTTTGCAACTGAATAGTTAATCAGAAATCTGTACTCAAATTACTAAAATCAATAACTCCTTTGATTCACCCATATATGTCCTATAAAATTCGATGCAGTCTTTCAGAAATAACTTGACTGCAGTGTTTGCATCTCCCTTTTAACTCTCCTTCAACTATTCAGTCGATTGATTTCAAAATGTAAAACAGCCTGCATACTTCAGAGAGAGAGAGAGAGAGAGAAAGAGAGAGAGTATTTTATTATAGTGCCACCTGCACAAATTAAGTAATATAGTAGTACAGAAACACAAAACTTTGGCAGCCAGCCCAGACATGAGCTTATGAGGCACTCTGATCACATTTATCACAGTAACATTAAACACCAAATTATTGCAGAATACAAGTTTTTCGTATTTCAAATATTTGCCGAAGATAGTTACTGAAAATTATGACATTGGATTTATTCATACAAAACTCTAACTTTTCATATATAGATAAAATTTCCCACTGTACACCCTTTTCTACCAGTTTATTTACAAATGTGTTTCTGGTATCTTTGTATTTTAGACAATCAAGAACAAAATGTATTTCATTTTCTATTTCTTGTTTACAAAGTTTACATAATCTACTTTCTAAAGGGGTATTGTGCCAACGACCTATTTCATTTTGTAGTGGCAGGACACCTGCTCTGAATTTTGCCAGAATCGATCTCTGTTGTCTGTTTTTGATTTTTAAAACATATGGTTCAACACAGGGTAGTATCTTATACTTTCGATAATGCTGCAATTTTGAGCTTTTGATTATATTCTGTTGCCATGTATTTTGATTCAGAGTTTTAATCTCATCTTTGACCAAATTTAAGTTTACAGGCAAAAAATGTTCAAATTCATTTTCAAACTTAAGTTTTAATAATATCTGTTTTACTTCTCATGACCAGGTAAATCTCTTATTTGAATTTTTGTCCCATTTGTATACCTTGGAGATCAGTCTGGAATCATCTACTTGACAAATTTTTTTCCAATAATTTAATATACGAACTATTCTCCTATCCTTACTGAAATCCCAATCTAAATCTCCTTGTATCGCATCAGATGGAGTGAATTTATTTACTTCCAGATAAAATTTCATTGCCCTGTTTTGGACCATGTCAATTTTACTTACGTCTTTAAAGCCCCATGCACCTGATCCATAATCTAAAACAGGAGCTACACACATGTCAAATAATGTGTTGTAACTTTTGTACCCTAGTCCATTTAAAAACCTGAATTTGTGTATAATACTTCCCAGTGCCCTAGATCCTGACTGCTAAGACAGTTGCCATTTTTCCAATGTCTACAAACTCATTTAAGAATATTCCCAGATATCTATATTCAGAGACAATATCTAATATAGTTGGCCCCAGAGAAAAATTGTAACCTGTGGCAATAACTGCTTTTTTTCTAAAGTGTATGACTTTTGTTTTATCACAGTTAAAAGTTATTCCCCAGTTTTGACCCCAATTGTATGTTGTTTCTAACATCTTCTGGAGATCATTCTCAGATGAAGCAATTAGCACTATGTCATCTGCATATAGTAAGATTGATAAATATTCACCATCTCCAATAGGGACTCCAAGTCCCAGACTGTTAATTTCTTGTGGTAGATCATTTGTAAAAGTTTTGAACATAGTTGGTGATAATGTTTCACCTTGTCTAACACCCACATTGCTTATAAACTTTTCAGTATAGTTTCCATTTATATCTAAACAACAGTCACAGGATTTATAGACACTTTTAATTATTCTGTAGAGTTTGCCAGTTACTCCAATTTTTAAGAGTTTATATAGCATATACTTGCGATCAACATGTCAAATGCTTTTTGTGCATCAACAAATGCCACATAAGTTGACTGATTGTTAGCCTTACGGTTTAGAAGTACGGTCAGAAGAGTAGTTATATGGTCCTCGCAACTCCTTTTTGGTCGAAAACCATTTTGTTCTTCTGCCAATAGACTATTACTTTCTAGGAAGGTGGATAACCTATTGTTTAACACATTTGTGAAAACCTTATATACTGTGGATAGTAAACTTATACCTCTATAGTTTGTTGGCAGCATCGGATCATATGAGTTTTTGGGGATGGGTTTTACAATAGCAGTTCTCCATTGAGAGGGTATCTCACCAGTATTGTAGATATGTTTGAACAAACATGTGAGTAGGTTTAAAGAAGTTTCATTTTTAAAAACTTCATAAGGAAGATTATCAGATTTTGTACCTCTAATATTGTAATATCAATGTTGAATATTGAGTTTTCATTGAAGTCCAAATTATTTTCCAATAATTTCAGATCTCTTGATACTGTCAAAGAAATTTCTGTTTCTTGTGGTTCAACATGATAGAGATTTTTAAAATAATCTATCCAGACCTTGTAAACTATATCACAGTCCCTAGTAATATATTTATCCCCATTCTTAGCAATGCAAACTTCCATAGGAATCACAGTTTTGGTTTTCTTAGGACCTAGCCTATTAATGTATTTCCAAAATTCTTGAGGGTTGTTACAGTTGGCAGTCTCTATCTGATTTTGTTTTTGCCTATTGTACTTCCTTTTCTCTTTTTTGTAGGCCTTATCAAATGTATGCCGACTGTTTTTGTACAAACTTAGCTTAATTTTTCTTAAATTTGAGTGTGGTGCTTGTAAGTATTGTTTTTCACTATTTTGTACATCAGTCCACAGTAGTTGTAAATTTGGATTCCAAAAGGGTTTGGGCTTAAACCTATGGCAATGTTTCAATTGATGGTCCATTTTACATTTTCTCAACTTATTATCCATTTCTGTTTGGTAAATATCAACTATATCTTGATATGTGCTGTCAATATTTGTACCTGTCTCACACACTAAGTTATTTAAAACCACAGCAATTCTATTTTGAGATACCTCACTACACAGAAAGTCATCAGGAATACATTTAACATTATACCTTTGGTTTTTCATATTATTGACACTTTCCAATAATACTTTGGGTGGAATGTAGGTAGGACTTAACATAATGTGTGGTTTATAGTGGAGCTCAATAGGAGAATGGTCAGGTAGGCAATCACCTTGGATGCCTAAATTATTTATAATTTCAGTTATGGTATGGACTTTAAAGTAACTACAGTTTACCAGTTGATCATGTGGTACACAAAAGTAGTCAACCACAGCACTGCCTTTTTTTGAGATTGACATATAAGTATCATTTTCATTACAAACTCTACCATTCACAACACAGAATTTGCTTTCAATTAAAAATTCAATAAAGTCTTTATAATGCCCTGCTGGAGTTTTGTCAACACACATTCTGTCACATATATTGTCAATATTTGGAACATAGTCCTTGAGATCACCAATACGAGAATTAACATCTCCACAAACTACAGTACAATCAATATCTGAATACTCATAGGTTAAGTTTAGCAAGTGAGTGAAGAACATCAAAGAGTTTCTGCCCCATATAGAGCGTTCAGGTGCAATATAAGTACATTTAACTAGAAATGTTAGACCACTGACTTTATGTTTTAAAACAAGTGCTAATATACCATCATGGGAATTGTCTTCCACAGAGACATCATACATTCTTAATAAATTTGTTTTTATACCTATGGCAACCCCTCCAGAAGGTTTTACTGAATGTATATGTCTAGAACTTCTACTGTTCAAGAAAAATGTATATCCATTGATAGAAATGTTCGCGCCTTCTTCCAAATGTGTTTCTGTTATGCAAAGTATATCTGCATCAAAATGTTCTAATATCATAGATTTTACTTCAATGTTTCTACCTCGCCACCCATTCACATAGTGATGGACAATCCGGAAGTTGGGCTGGTTGCATGCCTCCTACCTGTAATCTAATTGTTGACTACTTTGGAGCTGTGGGGATTGACCAAGATTTATGACTGTCTGTGCTGCTCATCTGTGTTGCTGCAGGTACATAAGTATTCTGAGACAGGGGTGGAAAATGTGAATGCATTGAGACTGCAGCTTCATTGAGACCCATCTGCACAGCTGGAGGTGTTGAAAGCCATTGAGACAAACTTGGAGGTTGTTGTTGCCGAATATCCATCTGCACAGCTGGAGGGGTTGAATGCCGTTGAGACAAACTTGGAAGTTTTTGTTGTCGGAAACTACGAGCATTTGTCCCTTGGTTATCCCTGAGTACGAGACGTCCATTTCCTGCTACACGATAGTTCTTTCCCCATGGACAATTTCTGAGAATGATCATAAGCCTTTACTTCCATAGCCTTTACAATAAGCATACTGCAGATTACAATTTACACTGCTCTTTGCTAAAAACACCTCAATACATAGGTTCTTTTGATATAGTTCTTCACTAATTTTTGAACCAGGTAATTCTCAGGTTTTAAAAAATTATACTGTTAATTGAGGATAGCTAACAAATTTAATTTCTCAACTAAAACTTTCAACAAACTACCTAATCTTGCCACTTTTTAGGCTTACAGGTTTAGAAATTCAGAATTTTTATTTGAGAAAATTTAATTTAATTTTTTATTTTGCTTATTTAATAAATAATTACAAGAGGTTAAACTTGGTGTTGATGATTACAAATTAAGAAGATTACGATGTAAAGTTATTTCACATTTAGAAAGTACAATGATTTCATAATTGTTATTACTTCATCAATTATTGCTAATTTGTCACCATACAAACAATGCAAATGCTAGTAAAGTCAAAGTGTGTTGAATTGGGAATAAAACGGATTTGTCCTTAATCACAGGGAATATTCTGAGAAAAAGTACTCAGAATGTACTCATGAGTACAGCCTATTTTTAAATATACTTGCATATAGGTATGAGTACATTTGCTCATGAGTACAGTGAGTATAAATAATCATGAGTACAAGAAAAAAATGTACTTGAGTATGCGAGTACAAATGTACTCTGGTCCCTAACCCTGGCATGTACACATTGATTTACTATGATTTCACCACACTTGTTTTTGACAGTTTTTTCAGAGACACTGATTTCGCCACAGGGGGACATTGACCTCGCCACACTTTTTTGCCTGTTTCATTTGCTATATATATATTTGCCATAATTAGTTGTACTTTTTACATTGCCAGTAACACATAATACATAATAAATGTACATAATAAATAAAAAAGATGTATACTAACAACAATTAATATTCCCTGGTGTATAGTAGCACTAGTTACTTAAAACATGAAACAAAAATCACATATAAGGTTTATATCAGTTCAAGACTTGAGAGTTAAGACTTTTTTGTGACTCCAAGCCTGAGCATTATTTGAGCCATTGGAAATATTAGTTATATTTACAGTATAATTACTTTGTACTGTAATTTACTTTATATAATTACTTTTTATATTTACAGTATAATTACTTTGTGATGAATAGTGCCAGATCACAGAGTGTGCTTGGCTTCAGGTTTCCAATATAAATGTAACCTCCTCCAAAAATCATCATTCACTATGTCAACCAGATGATGTGGTCTGATATCACTGTTTCTGCTCACATAAATTAAATTAGTAATTACATCAGGAGGTTATGTTTTTGGGTGAAATCAATGGTCTGTCTGAGTTTGTGATAACCCCAAAAGTAATGAATGAATCATTATGAATTTTCTTTTGATTGGGTAAGGCCTGATCAAAAGAAAAAATAATAAAATATTTGTTTAGTTTGTTTAGTGAATTTCAAAAGTCCTACTTTCAATGACTTTGGTTTCTGTGTTGGCATTACTCCAAGAGTAATGAGTGGATTTTCATACATTCTTTTTACATTGGTAGGGTCTGTTATAGAGACGAAATAATCACATTTTGGGAAAGATCAAGATCATGCTGTGTATGAAAAAAAATCCAGCATTTTCACGAATGTGACCTGGTGGACATTCCTGTTTTTTTCAAGTTCAAAGGATTTTTGTTTGGGGGATAACAGTAGTAGTAATCTAAGTGCCACACCAGTTACACGATCACTATTGGGTATTTGTAAATCAACTGTAAAAGCTTTTTATTGTCAACTACCAAACACACAACTCAAGCATATGATCTCATTAGCCCTAACCCAACCCCTAACCCCAAAAATATTTTGAAAGCAAATAATCTCAACATAATCAGAGCCCAACCCCTAACCCCAAAAATATTTTGAAAGCAAATAATCTCAACATAATCAGAGCCCAACCCCTAACCCCAAAAATATTTTGAAAGCAAATAATCTCAACCAGCTATGTAACCCCAACCCCTAACCCCAAAAATATTTTGAAAGCAAATAATCTCAACCAGCTATGTAACCTCAACCCCTAACCCCAAAAATATTTTGAAAGCAAATAATCTATTTATCTGGGTTTAATTATGACCTAACCCCAAGAATGTAATCCCAACCCTAACCCCAATATCTATATCTAACCCCTAACTACCCACATATGATCCTATGTAACCTCAACCCCTAACCCCAAAAATATTTTGAAAGCAAATAATCTCGACCTAATTAGATACGTAACCCAAACCAAAGGTTTATACCCAACACCTATTTATCTGGGTTTAATTATGACCTAACCCCAAGAATGTAATCCCAACCCTAACCCCAATATCTATATCTAACCCCTAACTACCCACATATGATTTAACCCCAGGAATCTCTATTTATGTAACCCCAACCCTAATATCTATGTCATAAATATCTCTCTAATTAAGACCTAACCCCAGGAATGTAAACCCCCAACCCACATATTTTGGTCAACTAACCAAATAATCACACACTATGACCTAACCAGAGTTATTTAAACCCTCCCTAACACCAATATTTCCATGAAGTGAGCCAATAATCTGTTAACACCTCTAATAACACTCATACCCTCAACTCTGTGTAACCCCAATATAATCAACCCTACAAATACTTTTCCATCACCTATCCTCCAGTATGTAAACCCTTGATGTTATTGTAGACCTATCCTCAGGTATGTAAACCTTTAATATTAAATTAACCTCAAGATGCAATAAACTTAATAATAATATCATATAATCAAATGCTTCTCTCGTGTAGGAATAATTACCAAGTGAGTGTATATTTGGGGGCTCCTCTTTAAACTACTACTCCAACAATTTACATGTAACATAAACACAAGGGTAATAGGGTACAAAGCATACTTGAGGACTCTCGAAACATCTCTGCGTAAATGATGAAGTGGAATTTCTCGCTATTTATATGAAATCGCGATGGGATCTAAAACCCGAATTGACCTTCCTTGACCTAATTAACCACCTGACCAATCACAGAATTTACAACCTACACATTTGGATCCCATCATGTGACCTAATCAGCTGTTTTCCTTGCGTTATCAAGAGGGCTAACCCTGTTTTTATTATATAAACAACACCAATAAATATCCACACTCAGACTTTAAATGCGCTTCATATGATAACATAAATGATAAATATGTTTATCAATTTGAAAGGTTTGAGGGAGATAAATAGGCTCATTCCACATGTACATAACCAGAATCCATGCCCAATCTTGGATGTAATATTATTTTCTGTCGATATAAACTCTCTTAGGAGATTTTGGGTGTGTTTCATGTATGCTGGATGTTGTTGTTACCACTATCCAAGATACTCTCTTGATATTATGAAAATTTTTTTTCATCATCTTATACAATCTATTAAGAAACGTCGCCATGGATCCAACCACACCACCAAGGTGTTATAGATGTTGTTATTGTGGATGGGATATGATTACTAATTCAAATCTGCAACATCATCAAAGAGTATGCCTCCTATCTGACAGAAGATCTCAGGAAATATGTAAAATATGTGCAAAGAAGTTCAACACCTCAGAGGAACTCAGGTTTCATCTGAGGAAATGTGGCAAGTATCAATGTTTTAACTGTGATATACCTTTTTTGACCACTGTTGCTTTGAATTCTCATATTCATCTAAATCATCGTAATGAAAACCTCAACAATGCCAGGACATATGCATGCTCTCTATGTAAGAGAATTTGTACAAGTAGACGAGAGCTCTACCACCATAGAATGAACCAACATGGAGGCAATGATGATGATGATGATGATGACACTGATAATGAGGATAATCCAGACTATATACAGAATGAAGAAAACGAAAACATTCGAGAGGTTTATGTAACCAACAGGAATCATATTAAGGATTATCATCATGAGGGTGATCTGAGGCATGTATATAACTTTTCAACTAACAATCTGAATGATGGTTATGCAGAAATCAGGAGACACTTAAATGACATTTATGATGACCTAAATGTGACATATAGAATTAATTTTGCCTTTGGTATGATATTATTCAATAATCAAACAGGGGAATATAGGTATTATATACCATATTTCAACAGTCGAATTCTAACATATCCTTTTACAGTATCTAATAGAAATAGTTTACATCTATTGATGAACAAAATCCTAAGAATAGATATTATTGAACAAGCCAGAGCAGTTAGACCTTCCACTGCATGGACTCTAGCTTTCATAACCAATGTCCAGTATAATGTATTTTTAACAGATTTTCCACTTGGAGCCAACATCAAACTACCATCCTATGTCTCCACTAACAGATATTTAAAAAATCTAGTGATGAATCGCAGAAAAAATCAACCATATCAGGATAATTTATGTTTTTTTAGATGTATCAAGTTACATTTTGGGAATAATAACCGAAAGGTTAAAGACTATTTACGAATGTGGCTGAAATATACAAACAACAGTGATATGGATGAGAGCCAATTTCCAGGAATCAATTTTCAGGATATCATAGAGATTGAGAAATGTTATAATATTAAGATTTTGATATACAATCTTAACTCAAATGGAACTGTGAGCTGTGTATACGAAACTATGTCACAAAATTCCTCTAAAATGTATCTTAATGTCTACCATAATCATTATAGTTATATTACGAATTTTTCAAAGTATGCAAAAAAATTTCAATGCGAAAAATGCTCTAAAATTTTTAAAAAGATATGGCATCCGAAGAGACACACATCACAATGTTATGAAAGAACCAAATATCTATTTCCAGGGGGTTTTCATAAAACACAGCCAACTATTTTTGATAAATTAGAATCAGTGGGAATTAATGTTCCACAATCAGAAAAATATTTTCCAAATTTTATTGTATGGGATATGGAGGCTATGTTACAAAAAATCCAATCTACCTCTGATTCACAGGATAAGAAGCTGCAATGGTTGACCAAACATGTACCTATCAGCATTAGTATCGCCTCCAATGTCTCTGGCTATGAAGAACCTAAATGTATAGTAGATTTAAACGAGGAAAAACTGATTAATAAGATGATGACCACACTTCAAGATATCAGTAATGCTTGCTATCATACTTTAACAGAAAAGTATGCATCTTTGATCCAACAATTGGATGAACTAATAGAAAGCTATGAAAGTACACAAAATCAAGATTCAGAAACTGAATCAAATGAATCCTCAAATCATATCCTAAACCAGAAACATTCCTCAAACCCAATTATAAATTTGAAGAAAGAATTTGACAGATACCTTAGGCAGATACCAGTTTTAGGTTTTAATTCTGGGAAGTATGATTTAAATCTTATAAAGAGGCATATAATGGCATATATTTCGTACACGTATAAACAGAATGAAATATTTACAATAAAAAGGAATAACACCTACATCTCTATTGCAGTACCTGATATGAAATTTTTATATATTACAAATTATCTAGCTGCAGGTTGTTCATATAGCAAATTTCTTAAAGCATACGGATGTGAAATATCTAAAGGAATTTTTCCCTATGAATGGTTAGATTCACCCTCAAAATTAGATGACCCATACTTACCTCCACCAGAAGCATTTTACTCGAAATTAAGTGGAACCAATCCAATACAAACTGACGAAGATTACGATCACCTTAAAGATATTTGGAGTCGTAATAATATGAAGACCTTTAAAGATTATCTGATGTATTATAATAATTTAGACACAGGTCCCTTTGTCATTGCCCTTACCAATTTTATAGATATTTATAAGCAAGAGGGTATAGACATTTTTAAAGATTATGTGACACTACCTGGAGTAGCTAGAAAAATGCTCTATGAATCATCAGGTAGCAAATTTTCATTAATAAATAAAGAAAATGCTGATCTATATTATACCATGAAAAAAAATATTGTAGGAGGCCCCAGCATAATATTTTCTAGGTATCATGAGAAGGATGTTACAAATATAAAAAAATATAGACAATAATCTATGCAAAGCTGTGGTAGGGTACGATTGTAATGGACTTTATTCATATGCCATTAAACAGAAGATGCCAACAGGTGTATATATTCGAAGATTTGAACACAGCGATTTCAGACCAGAGCTTAGTGAAAAGTATATAGATTCTTACGTTTGGATGGATTTTCTTATGAAAGATAAGAAAATCAAAATTTTACATAAACTGAATAATTCCAAAGAGATAAGAATTGGTAATTATCTAGTGGATGGATTTTGTATTAGAACCAAAACAGTTTATGAGTACAACGGATGTTATTATCACCATTGTCCTCATAATTGTAATATTGCATCTAGAATAAAGAGTAAGACATGGCTTTCTAAATTACAAAAAAACAAAACAAAGGATATGATCAGAAGAAATTTTCTTATATCCCAAGGCTATGAAGTGATTACCATTCAGGAATGTGAATTTATTTCTCAAATAAAACCTAAATGCAGTAAGATATATGATAAATATTTGCCATCATACTACCAAAGGAATAAGGGTCCATTGTCATTTAAAAAAATAATTAAAGACATAAAGAACGGTAGGCTATTCGGTGCTGTGGAGGTTGATATCAGAGTTATACCTCAATTTATCGAAAAATTTCAAGAATATCCCCCATTTTTTTGCACTTGCAATGTTGAAATGGATGACATAGGACCTCATATGCAGCAGTACTGTAAGGAAAATGGCATAGACTTTTCACACAAAAGACTATTAATTAGTGGACTTAAGGCGAAAAAGATATTACTTGCTACTCCACTTTTACAATGGTATTTGAATAATCATTGTGAGATAGAGAGGATATATCAGCTGGTCGAGTACCAACCACTTACCTCTTTCAAGTCTTTTATAGACACAGTCACCATGCATAGAATTAGAGATCAGAATCCTGATAAAGCAATTATTGGGGACACATACAAATTGTTAAGCAACTCCAGCTATGGATCTGTTTTAATGGACCGTTCTAAACATACACAGACAAGATATATGTACAACAAGGTCAAGGTCACACAAATGATTAATTCGCCCAATTTTAAAACTCTAGAAGAATTAAATAACCAAATTTTTGAAGTTGAATCCTATAAGAAAACTATTGTAATGGATAACCCCATTCAAATTGGGTTTTTCATTCTACAATATGCTAAATTGAGAATGACTCTTTTATGACTGCATTTCCAAATATTTTATTGAAGATAGTTTTGAACTCACAGAAACAGACACTGATAGTATATACATGGCTATTAATCAAGCAAGCATAGACGAGTGTATTAGATCCTCACACCATGATAGATATCAGAAAGAAATTTTTAAATCTTGCTCAGATGAAAAAAGTCCCACCTGGTTTCCTAGAAGATGTTGCCAGCGCCATCTCGTGGTCGATGGGAGACATGTTGGTAGTTATAAGCGGGAATGGGAGGGCGTTAAGATGGTATCACTGTGCTCTAAGTCATATATAATAGAAGATGCTAATGGAAATCAAAAAGTATCATGTAAAGGTATTTCCAAAAAGAACCTGAAAGATCCAATGCAAAAATTTCAAGAGGCTCTACACAACAAGACCACAATTGAATCCAATAATGTCGGATCAGAAAGTCGGATATATACACCTATTCGCAGGATAAGATAGGTTTTAATTATTTCTACTGTAAAAGGGAGGTGCTAGCCGATGGCGTTTCTACCAAACCCTTAAATATTACATTATCACCCTGGGAGTCTACTAACCTAGTTGTGGATAAAGCCCACCATCCATTATCTAACCTTTACTCATGTGAAATGAAAAATGGGGATAATAACTATCATTCAGCTGAACAAATGTTTTATCATCTTTTGGCTAAATTTTACAATCAGGTCGATCTAGCTACTAAGATAAAGGAATCTGATGACCCTATAGAAATACAGGCAGTTATTGGGAAATATGGAAAATTATTAGCCAATCAATTTGAAAAGGAGAGAATTATGAGATTCGTTATTATGCAGAAGATACATCAAGTTGATCAGTTCAGGAATGAATTGTGTAATGCAAAGGATAAATGCATAATTTATAAACAAATGAATTTAGGGAAAAATGAAGAGACATTTTGGGGTACTCCTCTGTCATCAAGATTAGCTCAGGTTATTTCTCTCTCTTCAATATCTGGCAACAACCTTATGGGACAAATTCTCATGGAATATGCCACAAAAATTAACCAAGAGTCACCATAAATCAGCATATCTTTATTGGCTTCAGAATGACAAACCTGACAAGAAATTACCTATTGATACACTTTTAACTGAAATTCATCAAGAAGAAATTAGTTACAATTTTTTCGTTATCTGATAAATCGGAGCTAAATCCTTGTAGTATTTTTTGAAAGGACATGAACCTGCAGGAATAGAAGCTGTAGTATAAACAAAACAATGCACATGTATTAGTATTGTATGCCTGTAATCTACTGTTATTGTACATATATTTACTCCTGTTACCTATTAATAAATTATGTATGAAATTTTTTGGTGGTTTTCCTACTGAATCAAAATGTTCAACTATGTCTTTTTCCTTATAATGTAGTACAATCCAATGACTCCCCGCCTCCATGGACCTGTCTTGATTTACAACAATTAAAGAATTAGCAGGAATATTCTTGGGAATCATATCTAGTGGATATATCCCACGAAACCGCCTCTCAATCATTCTGTCACTTGTCATTAATCTTGCAAGGGTATTGGAATCCATTATTCAACACATGCACATTAGATTCAAGCTATATTGCCCAGTTATCCCTACTCTACCAACTTGTAAAACATAAATTCCTGCACTTCCACATCCTCTTTCAGTTATATCTACTCTAACAATATCACGTGACCACATTAAATATAGGTGTTTACCCTTACGTTCGAAATAATCAAGGGTGCTTTCCCAGAAGCTCGGAATTTTTTTATTATCCGAAATCTGTCTCTGTGTACTACAGGTGTTTTCCTTTACGTTCGAAATATCTAGGGTGCTTTCCTTGAAGCTCGGATTTTTGATGAGAGATCTCTCTGACGTTCGAAATCTGAGTATATAAACCAGTCATTCACATCACGTGGTCTGATAGATCTCAGCTCATAGTCACATTTCTACTCTGATCAATCCTAACTATTTCTGGAAATTTCGCATAAACTATGACATTAATAGTCTCTGCTAAGGCCTTGGCATACCTTAAGCTCAACCTAAGATGCCCTTTCATTGGACTTGACATAATTTTTCCACTGAGGAAACTCTGTATATCAAAAAGATAGAGTGCATAACCACCAGGATAATCTCCCATACGAATTATGATTCCTTTCTTGCGATTAAGGTCGCTGTCCAATAAGCTCAGATAAGACGCCACATAATTTTTTTCCTCAAAGTTAGGTTTGAGGGGTCTATTAGGTACTGGTTGACCATCTACAGTGACCTCCAGGTAATTGGCATTCATATGCTGAAAATTAAAGGGATTTTTACTAAAGTCACCTGAATAGGCAGAATTTGACACCATTCCTATTATCAATTTACTTGGTACCTTACCATGAAAGATATTATCTGTCATAAAGGTTTGAGAACCAGCAGCAACACTGAAACTTTTTATGTCACTCCTCCAGAAGGGGTATATTGCAGGTGCTAATTTTAGAGCCTCGTTATGTGCTACAATTACAGAGGGGTTCAGTCCTACATGACAGACCTTTAACACAGCTGACAGTATCTTTAATTTATAGACCTTCACACCATGTCTCATTAATCTGAAGTCATTCCCTGCCTGAAATAACTTAACATTGATAGCCACACCGTTTAAAATAGCTCTGTTTTGACCAAAGGCAAAATCTAGGTACAAGGATCCTTCTAAAGTTATTGACCCCCCATCTTTGGTTTTTTCTGCTCTATAAGTAAACACTGGATTACCCCCTAAATAAGTGACCATTTCCATTTTTTCGGGTTGATCCTTATGAAATAAAACAGCCTGGCCTTGAGAATTGATCATATCAGTAGTTGTCCCCAAAAGAAAATCTATCATAGCCTTATATGGATAGTTTACACCTACATCTGGCGAAATTACTTTTTGATTTAAAGACAAATCTATTTGTCGAAATATTGAATGTAGAGTCAGATTAACGGGGGCAACCTGATCCGAGGTATCTAAAGGTTGCCCTTGGTCACCCCTCTCATCCTTGATCGGATTCCCATCTTCTGTAGTTAAAATGTAAGTAACCTGCAACCTAGTCTTAGCCAAATTTATGTAATCAAGGGAGGTACCAGGAATATTAAATTCTATGGCTCCACTTTCAGATATTGTAGCAGTAGGGTTAAATTCAACCCAATATTCCCTCTGAATTGACTTGTCAATTGGTGGGGGTTGAAACAGACTTAGAGATGTCTGAACTACATCCATATTGAACTATAACCACCCCCTTTGATTTTTTTTGATTTTTTTTTTTTTAATTAAACCTTTTTTGGTCCTGGTTATATTAACAATTTTTTTCTTTCAACCTTTCTTGGACCTCAACACTTTTTTGGGGGTTTTAGTATTTTTCCCCTTTTTCCTGGTTTTGCTTTTGATTGATGATGTACTCCCCCCAAACTAATTGTACTTTCCTTTTTTACCCCTATTTATAGCCTTTTCTTGTTTAACCTCACTCCGAGCCTGTTCTACTGCCGCCTGGGTAGGAGTGACCACTGATATGTCTACATTACTCGTTTTCTCCCCCTCTCCTGTTTTATTTTCCAGTTTTAGGTCATTATCAAGATTATAAAATTTCTTATGAAAATTTATCTTTCCTTGCATGCATCTGTTACAGAAATCGAGATATTTATTCATTTTTAATAATCCCTCTGTAGATGTAATGTCAGCTGTAGATCCTCTGTCATAATAGATGGCACATTCATGCTCTTGTCTCTTATATATATTTGCAAGCGCGTGAAGTTTTTTTGAGCTAGTGGAATATAATATCTCTTAGAAAAATTAACCGACTTTGATGAATCAGTCGGATAAATCATTCTCAAGATAGGTTTCATTGAATTTTGGAAATATGAATTGTCACAAATATCACAAAATATATACAAAGTTTCAGTACTTGATACATTTAAATTGAGATCAGATAGCCCCACCAACCATCTACCGGTTAGATTTAATCTCTCACCCAATTCAACAATGAAGGTATGAGGTTTATTGTCTGGATGATAACTCTTAGAATCAGCTGAGGAAATAAATAAATAAATATCCTTACTACACATTTTCTCCTTTTAAATGTGTAGCATCATAATCTCTCCAAGGATTTCGTTTCCTTCCTTTCTATTTATATGAGATCGAAACTGATTTATGCCCGACCTTGACCTAGATTCGCGTTTGGATCCCATCACGTGATGTTTGCGCAAACATATATAACTAAGAGTCCAACAGTTGATACGCCAGTTAGACAGGCTAGTTTATATCCTGTAAATCGCTCTCGGGAATCCAGGAGTTGAATTTATCTGGCCACCCCTTCCATTTCACCAGAACCTCAGAAATTCTCTTCCTTTTTCTTTTTTGCAGTATTTTCTCAATCTTATAAATTACATCACTGTCGATATAGGCCATCTGTAACTCTGGTTCATAAAAATAGGATTCTATAACTTCATTGTTATAGTCTTTCAATTTATACATTGGTACCTTCTGATTCATTTTCCTCTCAACAATAGTAAAAATCTCTCCAGACCATCTTTCAGAATACTCTCTGTCGAATTTTTTTTTAATGTAACTGATCTTTACTTTGTCACCTAATTTGAATTTATATCTTTTGGTATACAGTTTTCTTGAGGAATTATTTTTAGTTTTATTTCTATAATTTTTGGCGGAAGAGCTCGGCTTATTTAAATCGATAGCATATTGTCTCTTCCATAAGATAAAACTGTCAACATCTTGTGCATCAGAGGGAGACATTTTGATGGACCTATGATATGACTGGTTATAGCTGTAAGTTAGATCTCGTAATATTTCCATCCATCTGTAGGTTTCTTTATTTGTGAAATACTTAACAATTTTCAATTTTATAGTTTTTATTACTCTCTCAGCAAAATTTGCCTTTGTTTCGTAAAATGTGAATATATGATCTATTCCTTTATCAGTTACAAATTTCCTCATATCTCTGTTTAGGTATTCGCTTCCTTGATCACTTCGTAATTTTTTAGGTTGCTCATCAATAGTGTTGATTAGGTGATTTAAAATATAAACCATTTCCTTACCAGTCAAAGTTTTCAGAGGTGCTGTATACAGAAATCTCGTAAATATATCTATAAATACCACAAAATAGCCATAGCCATCATTGTATTTCTTGTATTGATTCATATTTGCAGTATCTGTGTCCCATTGATAATTTTTTGAAAAAGCCAACACCCTAGGTCTTTGAAATTTTCTTCGAGCTGGATAATGAGATGTATAAGCTTCTTGTTTGCTTAACCAAACTTTCAGTTTTTTAGGTTTGATGTTTTTCCCCTCCTGTTTTATAAATTTGTAAATCTTTTGAAAACCGCTGAAAGCCACAGGACTCCGAGGGCTATAATATATATCCTTGAGGTAGTCGCTCTCCTCATCTGATATTTTTGTTCCAGAATCTGACCCATTCTGGATCCTTGTTTCCACCTCTTCCTCCACTGGAATTTCTGACCGCTCTATCTCTGTCATATTTTGAAATTTTTTTTTTATCTACCTCTAGATAATGATTGGGTAGACCAGGTGGAGGGTCTTGTCCTTTTATAATTTTATCACCCTTTGTGGAGGTGTCTTGATTTTTTATAATCTTCTGCCCCTCCTCACTATTTTTCTCTTCTAATGCTGATTCATTTTTACTATCTGTCCCCATTTCAGAGATCTGATTTTCTCTCAAATTTTCAAATTGTTCTTTAGGGACCAGTATGAATTTATTCATTTCAGAATTATTTTTAAATATTTCGCTATTGATCCAAGGAAATCTGAAAAAACCTTGTAATTCCTCCTAGCAATTTTGTCTCTATTGACTGGTGATTGAATAAATTTTCTTAAAATTTTAATATTCTTATGGAACTTGTTCCTAGTTTTATTGGATAGAGGCAGTCTAAATACGTTATAGAAGATTTCTGCTAAAGACTGTAGGTTTCTCCTTCCAGCATGTGTCAATATATGTTTATTAAGATTCAGATTGTTATCTAATAGCAGATATATATAATGTTTAGATTTTTTTAGGTTTCTTGACATATCTTCTCAATTTCATATCCTAGAAATATATGGCATCCTCAATCTGTACAAATTGAAAACTAAGCAGGAATTGCCTCTGATGCTTACTTATATACGATTGCTAGTTCTTTTGGAAATATATTTGACCTCAACATATAGGAACTATCAGAGGCAGGAGCGAGGTCGATCAACAGATAACTAAAAGGTGAAGCAGTGGCATCTCTATAGGCCTCTAATAATTTCTTACAAATACCCAACTGTGACCCGAAATGTCTGATTTGATGTACATCTCTGGGATTTTTAAAAAGTATAAAATAATGAGTATTCAGAGATATATCTCTGCAATATTTGCCCTGATGAAATAGGTTCTGTAAAATTAAAAATACACTAATATTTCTGTGATGCGCCTCTCGAGAAAAAAGATTGGCTATGAATGCATTGTTCAAAGCCGAAAACTGTAGGTCATCTATAACAATTAATTTGTGCTTGTCATCTGCAATCGATTCTAAATGTTCTTGGGTAGGTAAATCCTTAATAAATTCGACATTAGGAGCCTCTATGGTATCAAAAAGTTTTTGCCAAACCCCATAGAAATAATAAACCCTATAAACAGGTTCATTGAACATGTATCTTAGATTTCTCAAAACCTTAAATATAAATGTAGATTTTCCCGATGCTGTAGGTCCTGATATAATAGCTGTACAAGGCGATAAAAATGGTATAGAGGTCATTCTGGTTGGTTTCCTTTATCAGCAATTAGATTGATAAATTAGGTGTTTACAACCTAACCTCTCACCTCCTAAATATAAATGTCAGGATATATTGCGGTTATTTATAGGCAAACGAATTTGAAATGCATGTAACATATGCATACTATTTGCATCTATTTCTACCTCTCATTTGTTTGCACACTTTAACGTAGGCAGTTTTGAAAATAGGCTGGACTAGAACACTACAGGCAAATAAACAGAATTGAAATGATGAGGAAAGATAGATATTTTTGTGTTTTTTACATATCCCTGATACTTTCCTGGGATATGGGTGCAACCACTAGCTGTATACAAGATTTCTGTAGTTGTGATGATGAGTCAATTTTCTGTTTAGATGTGATCACCCCATCTTTTATATATAGACCCAGTATGAGTAGACTGCATATGGAGAGGGTACAAGTTCTGGGTATGCAAAATATATTTAATTCTCTGCCCTCTCTAGAATATTTAACTTTAATCAACATGCTGTATTTCAACTGCGACTGGATAAAGGATATGCCTCAACAAATAAAATTGATGGGTAATATGTGCCAATCTGACTGGGGGAGCAGTACTCCAACACGAGGTGAGTAACTGATTATGACAGATTGAAGTAAAATTTGTTCCATTTATATATGAAAGATGTTTGGATCACGTGATGGGATCTAAAAAATCTGAGGTTTCAATATAAACCCTTTATTGGTTGATTTATTTAGGTCAAGGTCGGTTACAGTTGCATTTGGATCCCATCGTGGATCATATAAAAGCTAGATTTCTGTCGTCAACAACATATGAAAAAGAAAAAAAACCTGTGATATTTCAGACCTTTTCATATTTAATCTCGACTCAAATATAGTATGTAATATATATTTTTTATTTACTCTGTAGATTACCCAAGCATTGATAGTAGTACCCCAAGAACATATCCTGGGGACATCACCTCCAAGTCAATAGTCACAATTCAGGGTAAATCGGGAACCACCAATGAGGAGATCTTGAGTTCGAGTTCAAAGGACGACATTTTGCATTCAAAAACACCTGCCTCCTCATGGAAACCTACATATCAGGATGTTAGCATTGAAAACAGACCTAGTAGCACGGATATAGGCACCATGGGTAGAGACACATCCTCATTCACATACAAAAAAACTAGCTCCTATAATTCCAAATCCACTGAAGAAACATCTCCTGTCTACCAATCAGGGGTCACTGTGGATGCTCTTGTTCAGGGGCATTCGAAATTGGTTATATTTTTAGCATCCATCCCCAGCTCCATCCTAGGCTTGCTTTTCATTGGTTTTTTTATCAAATGTCTATCACAGAAATTTCAATGGAGGCTACCTCAAAGGGGTGGAGGAGCTGGGAGAAGAATGAGAATGAGATCTAGAGAGAGAGCTCGAATTGTGCGTGATGTAGGGATGATGCAAATCACCAGTGTTATCAATGAGGGCAATTTGGAAGGAATAGAATTGCAGGAATGGTAGGACAATCAATGATAACAGTTAAAAAAGTTATGTAAAGATGTATTTATATATAAAAATATATATGTTGACGAAAAAACCATAGATATTAAATATGAATAAATTCCCTATATGTATATAGTTCGAGTCTATTTTGCTGTCAAATTATAGCCATTACATGAAACCAAGCTGTTGTCAAAATGATTGAGCTAGAAAACAAACACCTACAGAGAGTGCACTATGGAATGAGGAAGAATGTAGCCTCTGCGAACTGTCCGAAATTGTAGGTAAAAGGCTTATACATTATTTAATTTCTATTTACCTCGGTGAATTTTGACTGTGACGTCACATGCCCATGACGCAATTATGTCATGACGTATTATGTATGAATTTTCTGCGTTTCAGAAATTCATCATTGAAACGAAGAAAATGGCGGGTTATAATATCTTGGTTAATTTTCTGATAAGTTTGTGGATAACCTATGTATTGGACTATACAAATTGCTATCACGTGAAATGTAGATTTCATAAGAACAGTATTACTGGTACAGTGGAAGGTCTAGAGGGATATGAAGAGTTTAAAGACTTCTTGAATCGATGTGGTGATGAAACTATTAAAATATTGTTGTACACGAACTGCTATGTAGGATATCTGTCTCTTCCTGTCGAAAGGATCCAAGTGAATTACCCATCATTGAAGTGCTTATATTGGTATTGTAAAGGCACTTGTGTCTACACAAGGTCCGCTGTTTATGTTGAGGGTTGTACAGAAGGTAAATTTTGGTTATATTTCTGTAATCTATAAAGAATATAATATATATATATATAATAATTTTTTCAAAAATTTATTTTCGCAGATAATTCCTTCTCAGATGTTCATATTTACGAGGAATATTCAGGAAATGATATTGTTAATGGTTTCCATGGATTTGCATTGAACTATGTTGTAGGTATAAATTGTGGGTGTAAATTGAAATATTATTAGCAAGAATATTTGCAAGATATCATTTGTATGTGTATGTCGGAGGTACAGTGTTTCACATCACAATGCTTCGTATAAATCAACCTGTATTCATGTAATCTTTCATCGAAAACAAATATTTCAGATGTTAATTTATGTATATATTTCACAGTCCAGGAGATGGAGCAAGTAACCAGGAGTAGCATCCAATATGCAGTGACAGAGGAATCACAAATTAATAGATCTCCACAGCTGAATCTTCTGTTTCTTCTTCCCCTCAGCCTTATTGGACTACTGTTTCTTGCATATATTCTAAAGAAATTTAGGCATGATATCCTCAATAGGATATATAGTTGGATTATCCTCTTCATATGCAGGTGTTGTTTCTGTCAAAATTTAGAAAATGCTTTATCTCAGGATACTTTATCAATTACATCATCTTCATGCGATTCAAAGAATACTACTAGCCTGAAGAGGAGATTGAGCAGCAATTTAGAACATGGAGTGAGTACTGAGAGTTCATCTGACAGTAAAGATTCATTAACCTCCAAGGAAATACCATGGAATAGTATGATAGGGACTGAGGCAAATAATATTCGCAAGAAAATTTTATTTGATTCTGATTTCGAATCAGCACATAGCGATTCCAAACCTTCTATGATCAGTGAGGTATCCACACCTCCCTCCTCCATTATAGAGAGATGTAGTATAGAAACAAACACAGATTCAAACCCATGCACGGACAGAATTGAAGACAAGTCCATAAAAGTTAGCAAGGACGAACTGTGTAACTCGGATTGTGAGGATTCATCCACAACAACTACTCCAGACCGTAGTGATTCCAATAATAACTACCTTATCACCAGATCCGGGAAGAGGTTCTATAAAGACATATGAAAACTAGAATTTACTGTTTTAACTTTTTATTATACACAAGAATATCTTTATTGCAACATTTAATTAAGTGGATGTACCAAAAAGGAAAAAAAGAAATGAAAAATAATTCATCATTAGATACAGAGATATCCTACAGTAATACGTCGTCAAACCACCTCCCTTATGTTATAATGTCAATTAAAGATGATATTGCACACAGTTATATTTTGAAATGTTTTGAAATCAATCTTTTTAATATTTGAAGTCAACATATTGTACTAATATAACCAGTTTTTTTTTATTTTATTTTTTTTTTATATATATATATATATTTAATTGTTAGCTTTGTGTTTGAGGCAATAGACACACTTAAATATCCAAAAGTAGATTGTTAGCATTCTGAAAGTTTGTAATTAGCAGAGACATATATAATAAGCTGTATAAAAAAATAGTGCATGCATTGGTCTCATTGTAAAGAATGTTCATTAAAGTAATATTAAATTTGAAAAAAACAAAAACATCTGAATATTTATTTCTTGGCTAAGGTACTATGGGTGTATATCTAAAAAAAGAAAAAAAACAAAACAAAACCTAGATACGACCTTTAAATGAGGTCAGTCCTTTCTGGAGTGCTTTCCCTGACGTTCGAAATTGTGGTATGTATGAGTGCTTTCCCTGACGTTCGAAATTTTGGTATATATATACATCAGGAGAGAGGCATATCATGTGTGTAAAGCAAGACCAGACTGCCAGATTGCTTATCTTTAAACTGATTCAAAATTCCCTTCAGTTATTATGCAACAAAGAAATCAAACAACCTACTCAATACGCTCCAAACTGTTTTCTAAAGCTGGAGGCTCCGCACTTGGTCTCATAAAGAGTATATCTGTAATGTCATCTTCCAAATCTTCATCACATTCCTTACATTTTAGGGGGGTTACCCTACGTCTTTCAATTGTGTAAGATGAACAAATAGTACAAAAAAAATGGGCACATCTAGCTACAAAGGCCATTTCGAATCTGATGGGTAGGCCACATATTGTGCAAGACAAATTATTCCTTCGGCTCTGATAGTAATCCCCCCACCCTGGTGCCAAAGATTCCTCCAATTTAGTTGGTACAGAATTCAACAGGAAAGTATAGTAAAATGCCTTCTTAAAGTTTCTTTCATTAAGACACTCTAACAGAGACTGGGGATAATTCTGTCGAACATACACAGATGTGGGCACCCAAATGAACAAAGATGTGCTGTTTAACCTACTACAATTAAACAAAGCTGGTTTTGCAAAAAGATGACCTAACATCAGAGTTCTGCTTTCTGGTGGTACCATTTTCCTTCCAAACCTTGCACAGTTGTGTGGAGCAGGTGACACAAAGGATATGGCCACAAGGATGAGTTAATACTATCTGTTCTCTGTTTAATGACTCGCTACATATACCACAGCTGGCTTTAGTAAGTTCCTCGATGAAATACTTTGAAAAATCTGGATACTTCTTGCTAAAATTAAACAAGATATAAATACATAAATTGATGTGAGATGCTAGGAGAAATTTATCGTGTTTAACAGTTTCATGCAGATTGAAAATTGGCACACTGAGAGAAGCGACGGGTCATTTATATATGATTTTGCGATGGGATCCAAATGCGATTGACCCGTCCTTGACATAGATATGTATTAGCCAATCAGTTTTTTTATTCTGCAAGGTTTTTTGGATCCCATCACGTGACATAATATACTGTATAAATAGTGAGGTGTTTAGCTGCAAATATTTCATCAAAACGTAGAGTCCAGATAAGTTAAAATACTTACATAAAGTAGTCCGGAAGTATCTCTCCCATCATTAGCAAGCAAGCAAACGCATTGTGGAAGGCTCCCTCATCTATACATTGAAGCAATTGAACAAATGTAACCATCACAGACGGCATATGAATGGGATAGTATATATTGTAGCGAGTACCTAAAAAAATGTTCATTTCATTCTCAATGAAGTGATCCATTACCTCTGAGTATTGATATTATTCCCAGTCTGTCTATCACAATGAAAATGGCTATGATCTAAGTATGATTTTATCCTTTAATACCACTGATGACTTGCATACACCTCAGATCCATCTAGCAGAGGAAGTTATCTGATAAAAGAGTCTCAGATTTTATATTTACAGATTTATACAGTGTGCATAGACCATGAAGGTTGTTAGCCATATATAGAGATTATACTAAACTAGATCTTTGGTTTATGTCCTTGAGATTATACATAATTCAAAAAGATATATAGAGATGAGTTGGGGTTATTAGTTTATCGTTATATGGGGATATCGAAGTCCACCTCCCCCATAGGTGCTTGGTCAATATCAGCGCATTCAATACATTTCAATTTATTATGACCTTTTTTTCCAGGTTCCATAATGCATGGTATGAAAGTAAAAATTTCCATCCTCTCCGCATATAATATATTAGAAATTTTACAAAATTCTCTCCATTGATTGAGTGTAAGGCTTATACCTAATTTGGTTGGAAATAAATCGCCTGAGGCACCTTTTTTCCACATCCTAATTGCCACAGTTTTGTAGGGACTGTTGGCTGAGAGATAATAAGAGGCCCCAATATGAATCTTGGTGTCCTGATCCTGAGCTCCTTTTAAAATTTTATCAATTGTATGATCGATTATCTCTACATTATGTAATATCATAAGAAACCTTGATAGGTTCAACTTAACCCCTTCCATTGTGACCTTCTCACCATCCCATTCTTTTATGTATATTTCCTCAATAATACCACCAGCGCCATAAAATACGACATATTTACGCCCACCCAGATGATAGTTCTTCCTATATATCTGATTAACGGTTTGGTTGACCTCCATGTGGTCCATGTCCGTACTTCCAATTAAATTAATGTCAGCTGAGGTTGAGCAATGAGATATAGCCTTTTTGTTCTTTGTCATTTGACCATTTTCTGATTTCCTCTTCTTTGTGTTACAGCCCTTAGGTTGCATAGATAGACTTGCCTCTGCCATTTCCTTAAATTTTATTCCGAGTTTTATGTCAAAATTACTTTAAAATCTTGTAAATTTGTAGGTTAGTTCTTGTATCTTCTTATCATTCCTTTGAAATGCAATTTCTGTCTTGGTCAGCCCAAAATGACCTGCAAACAGTATCAGCTTATGGCTTATATACAACATGAGCGTAATTTGTGTACTGGTCAGCAAAAATTCATGAAATATTTATATGTAAACGTATCTATGATATCCAAACATACCTGAGATTTAAAAAAAAAATTAAAATTTAATTAAAAATTTTATGATTCCTGGGGTACACTTCGTATTTGGTTAACCTGAGGTAAATTAGATGAGATAGTACTGAGTTATGCGTACATATTTATAACCTTGAGGATTGAGCTGGGCTGAAAGATTCAGCATGCAATATATAGATAACTAGGATGTGGTAGGGTTAAAGGGTTATGAGAACAGAATGTATATAGGTTAATATAAGAAAACAATGCCCCATGATGTGGAGAAAATTTTATTTGTGAATAGTGCTATATTTACATAATTACATAGACAGTTATACATATATTATATTCTATGATATTATCAGTCTCATCTGTTTAAAGAATGCTTCCATTATGTCGACAATAGACGGATCACAGCAATTTTCATGGCATAACCATGTCCAGATAGGAACAATAAGGAGAATGCCTTCTATGCTCCTCAAAGGGTAGATCATAAACTTCCCACTCAATTAACATCAACTTACACCAAGGGCATAATACTTTATCACCCTCTCCTGTGTATAGGAAACCAGCCCTACACAAATTTTCAGGACGTATTGGATGCGATTTAGGCCAAGATTTAAAGGTATCGTGTCTTCTTCTGTAGCTGGAGTATATGGACAGGTCATAAAATGATGTAAAGTCATTGTTGAGACATTTCCTCAGTGAATGTCCTAAAGTTGGAATTGGTGGGGAGGTGTGGTTGACAGCTCCTTTATATGTATACTTCATATTCTGATTATTCTGTAAAGAAAACCCAGCCATGATTCCTTGAGATGGTGGTTTAGAAGCAGGTCTAACTGCATCTGTAGCATCTTCAGGTTTACTTCTTTCATCTTTCTTATCAAAAATTGATTGATTAGCAAACATTTCTTTTTTTGTTGAAATGATTAAATTAAAGGATATTTAACTTGTATCTACTTGTATATTTGAGGTTAATAAATGATATGGGTTCAACTATGAGGGTCGTTTATATAGTGTTAGATATTTTGCTGATGTAGCATTCTGCAGTTATTGGGTTTGAGATATGACTTCACTTCGTCAGGTATTCAGTTGGAAACAGCTTATGCGAGTGAGTGTGTGTGTAGAGGTCGCTTGGGTATTTATATTGAAAACGGATTGTCACGTGATGGGATCCAAATGTGAGAGGGATCAAAATTCATCCATTGGAGATGTAATTAGGTCAAGGTCGGTCAGATTGTGATTTGGATCCCATAGTTTTCATCGGTAGGAGGTCTGTAGTTCTCGTGATTAGATTATTTACTGTAAAGTACATATATTGCTAGTGTTGAAACATACAGCAATTCCATAGTGTGTGAGAAAAAGGATATTTAATTAAAAATATGACACAAAATGTTATTCGCATTAGGTTCACATAGGTATTTCAATTATATAAATATTTAATTAATTAAATAAATAAATAAATAATTATTATTATCACTTTTCGTTTGTGGGTTGTTCCAAATTCCATTATTTAGGCTTTGATTATGGTTGAAGGAAATTATGATGTTATTACAATGAGCTTAGATTGGTCCCTGAGATGTAACATCATTGCAATAGGAGAAATAGAACCATGAGAAAGTAATTGTATGGTTATTATTATTATTGTGGGTTAGAGTTATTACATACCTGGGGTACATATCATGACTAAATGGTAGGGTTGATTATATTTGAGTTATACAAAGTTGTTAATATGAGTGTTATTGGAGGTTAAAGGTCTGGCTTAGGATTTTGTTTACTTAGTCGACAGTTCAGATGTTCAGGATTATTGAGGGTGGGGGTCAGGGTCAGATAGCTGGGGATAGGTAGATATTAGGGTTGGGGTTACATTCCTGGGTTTAGGTCATAATTAATAGATATTAGGTTAGATAAACAGAGATTCATTCCTGGGCTTAAATCATATGATGGGTAAAGGTTTACATAGGTCATGATATCCATTGACAAGAGATATAGATATGGGGGGTTACATTCCTCTGATTAGGTCGAGATTATTTGCTTTCAAAATATTTTTGGGGTTAGGGGTTGGGGTTACATAGCATTTCTCTGATTATGTTGAGATTACTTGCTTTCAAAATATTTTTGGGGTTAGGGGTTGGGCTCTGATTATGTTGAGATTATTTGCTTTCAAAATATTTTTGGGGTTAGGGGTTGGGTTAGGGCTAATGAGATCATATGCTTGAGTTGTGTGTTTGGTAGTTGACAATAAAAGGCTTTTACAGTTGATTTACAAATACCCAATAGTGATCGTGTAACTGGTGTGGCACTTAGATTACTACTGATAACTTGCATGGGTATTGCTGTTCAACCACATGCAAACATTATTGGTGTTGTCATGGTAAATTCTTGAAAGAAATGGCAACTTCTTTGTTTCCACTCATTTACGGGAGGATTATTTTAGATATCTTATTGCTTACAATAAGTTTGATCTTTTTTGGTATTCTGTACCATGCTGTGCTTTATCCAGTGTTCCAACCACTCTTAGCAGAGCTTTCTATTTCATGCTAATTTTGGGGGGACTATTTTGCTATGAGATAATCGTTATACGACCAGTCTAACAATAATGAAACTAATAATGTTAACTTGTATATAAACACCCAAACTAAAAGAGAAACGATATAGATCACACATGCAAAGATCTAAACGATTTAAAAAACAATTATTGTAATTCAGTTTCATACACAGGACACAAAAATTAGAAAAAAGATAATGATAAAATATTTAAAACAGATCTACAATTATAAAATAATAAAAGAACATTGTACAAAATAATAAAGTCACTATACTATTTATAAGTATTCAATCATGGAAGTGATTTCACTGTTCGTGAAGGATGAGCAATTACTGTTTGCCCTAAGAAAAAGAATTCTATTGCCAGCTTTTGCACAAATCATTTTAACAGTTTGATGTGACAATTCACTACATGGGCCATCTCCATTTCAGGAGCCAACTCAAGACATACTTGTTCAGATTGGCATACCCATTGTCATAGTCGTCCCTCCCTAGCACAAACTGAGTTCTAATTGCCACCTGGTTTTGGGCTCCATTTTTGACTTCCATTGCATTAAAAGGTTTTATCAGTTTTGTGCAATATATTTCCATTATTATTATTATTATTATTTACACCTTTTCCCAAACACATGTTACTTTCTGTCAATACATCAGACATTAGATTTGTCTAACTTTAGACATCAAGCTATTTATATAGACTTTTTTGTCTAACTTTAGATATGGAGCGCTTTTTTATTTTCTATAAGTAATAACAGTTTCATTATTCTCTTATTTTAACTTCCCAGTAAATATCACAAACATTTATAAACGTTTAGTAAATGTATAAACGTTTTTAAAAACAAATATAAACCTAAATATTGACAATTATTCAATATTATGGGTTTATAAACGTTTCAGCAATATTAGTTCAGTATATAAACGTTTAATGAACGTTTTCAAATGTTTTACAAAGAGTAAAGCATATCTTAACCTCACTTTCGTTTTGGAGGATGATGTCAGCATAGCCATTTTGAGAGAAACTGGAGAAATATTTCTGTTAGTATATCTTGCTGTATCAGTGTTGTTTGAAACCATCATTAAATTATAAGTGGAGATATAAAAGTACATTATATCATAGAATGCACTGTACAAGGTTAAATTGATGTAAACCGGGAAATTATTCATAAAATGAAGTTTGTTTACATTCTCCCTTGAATCATGCTGGATACTTGAACCTATAAAGAGTAGTAAACTGTGGTTAATGTAGAAAACGTTTATAAACATTTTAAACAGTGTACAAACATTTATAAATGTTTATGTATTAGCATTTATAAATGTTTATGCTTAAATGTTGATAAACGTTTATAGGCGAACGTTTAGGGGAACATCGTTTTAAACCTAAAATAAACCGTTTATAGTTATGCCCCTGTTCCACCAAAGGACTAAGCCCTGACCTTGTCCCCGACCCTTAAACGTGGACAGTCTGTGACAAAAAAGGTAAAATGGGCGGGCTACTGTAAGTCTGGGATTAAGTTCAGATAGGCCTGAGGAGGCCCCAGACAGTTGTTTTGCAATGGGACTAAGGGTCGCAGGCGGCCTGGGACAACATAGGACTGTGTAAATTTGGTCTGAGGAGGCCTGAGGAAGCCTGGGACTGGACATTTCGTTTATGGCGGGAAAAAATAATCGGTTGGGGTCGGGAGAAATATCAAACATGTTTGATTTTTCACACGGCCTTACAGGACGCCTGGGACTAAGCAAAGTTTTGTAACCGACCCCCCAAAACCCTTAACCGGGAGCCTTAGTCGTGTGGTGGAACACCCACATTAGGTTCATAAACGTTTGTAATGTTCACTGGGTTCAGTATTTCCACAAGTAATTATGCAAATAATGGTTGTGGTCGTTTTCTAAAGACTTTAGCTGTCAGCTGAGTGTTGCAGGGTTCAAATTCAGTCCCCAATAACACGTAAGAGTTTTGATGAACTCTACATTTTGATGGGCTTGTAAAAATTTGAAATTTGAGAAGAGCATATATTTATGCAGGATTTCATTAAACTCATTTTTGGATAGATAATACATTTTATAGTGTATGTTAGTAGTTTTAAAAAGTAAATCATTATTTTAACTTACAGTTGACTGAAACTACAACAAATTTCTGTCCTGTAACAATCTGTATTTATACAATTCTGTACAGAGAATAAAGTAGTTTGAGCATGTTGGAATGTGTCAAAAGAGAGGTCTGTCTTTCACATTGAGCAATATTCAATCCCTGAAGTGCAACAGAATAACATTCATTGGTGGCTACGTTTTCTGATGAAAACAAACCCACAATGAAACTGGAAGGAATTTTGGGAAATTAATAAGACCGAAGTTTTACAATTGTTGTTTTTATACATACCTATTGGTCATATATTATGCAAATGAGTATAAAATATATTTGATATCTATTGTTATGTTAAGTTCACTATAGTTTTTTTTGTAAAATAATTGCAAGTTACAGTATGAAATAAAATTTTGGGTAGCTGTAAAATAAGAGTTTAGACACTACAGTTTCTGTGAGAAATAGTTTTCTAATCATAGAAACAGTGCCTGAAAACTTGCCCATCACTGGACAAAATACAGCAAAAAGTAACCATATATTCCTGTTTTGCACACTTCTGTGTTTTAGGAACAAATGTCTTACATCCAATATCTCCCTCTAGGTTCTACTAGAATTTTGGACATCTTTGTAGATGGACAGCCAAAAGTAAAGTTCTGGCCCGAGTGTGCTCAGGTCTAAGCTCTGAGCTTCTCTTGAACACCGTTCCTTTGAATGGCTGCTTTGGGAATATAATAGAAAAACATAAAATTTCAACATGAAGGGGAAACTTCCGGGATGTAACCAGATATGTAAATGATTTTTATAATATAAGCAGATATGTGTTCAGACATGCAATCTAAGCTTCTCACTGATGTCATGGAGATTGTGGCTTTCGAAAAAATCAGCTAGGTAGGACCTTTGGCTCGGGTGGACTGCTTCAATATAGTAGAGTAAATGCCTGGGGTGTAACCCAGACTCATCAAACACTTCTAGATGTCTCAATAGCTGTAACATCACATTTGAGTTGGTTTGCAGAGCTGCTATGATGTCTTCTCTCAATGACCAGGGCAAAATCCAGGGAGTAACTGGTTCTGTAAAAAATTTTAACTTTTTAGTTCCAAGTTTGCCAAATGATAAAGATCAAAGACTGGTTTGCATAGGAGTAAACCTTCCAGAATTACATGTATAACCAGTAAAGATGGCAAGATGAGTGTGTGTGTTTCACTTTTTATTATCTACAGTAAGAAACAACAAGAGGACTCAGAGAGTGCATGCCAAGGCACTTTAAAGAGCCTGTAGCAGCCTCACAAGAACACAACTCGTTAAAAACCCACAAAAACCACCACTTTTATAAAATGGAAACCCATACAGGAAAAGAAATACAAATACAAGTACACAATAAAAGTTTTGTTTATAATTTGTATTTCTTTAAAAATAGTGACAATGGACATAAAATATATCTGGGAGTGACTTGATATTAAATAATATTTAGCTTAAAGTATGTATAGGGCTGAAGTTTTTTCTTCCAAGAGTGAGGGAAATTAGAAGTTTTTCTTGTGGCATAAACATTGGCCTGGTGCAACTGGTGTGGGGATGTACTTTATATATAAATAAAAAGTGGTATGTTAAAATTGGCACTATAGGCTCTTTAGATATTACTTGTGAGTGTCATGATAAAATTCTTTTTGAAATTTCTTGGAGCCAGACATTGATCACCAAAAAAATCAAATTCTCAGTTGATTTGTGCCACTGTTAAAATTTCCTGAAAAATTTACTGAACTCCATGAATGCAGCTGACACCAACATGTTGGGTTTACTGGCAGCCTGTCCATATATTACCTTTACTGTTGAAGTGCATCTTGAAAGACAAAGCTGATTTTGGCTTACCTTCAGGAACATTGTTTGCTATAAGATGTTCTTCATATCTATCCTGATCCCACAAACCATTGTTAGGAGGCCCAACTGCCACTGGTCTTCCCGTGCTCTGCTGTTCTTGAGGATTTATTTGTAGATCACTGGATTGAGGCGCTGCTTCACTGGCTGCATGTGGGTAGGCAGGGATACTGCTGCGGTTTGTTTCCATAGACCAGTTATCAGATTCTTCTCTCTGTGAATGTTCTGGGATGGTTGCATGCATGGAACGTCTTGTGTCAAAGTTCCCGCCTGAATTCCTGTAGTTTATGCTTGCATTTGGGTTTATTTCAGCTTGGCCTAGTCTAGGGTAAGGTTCAAAGTATGGCATTGCCCCATCTGTGGAATCAATGGAATATCTTCCAGAGTCTCTCTGACTTGTTCGGGATCCTCTCTGTCAAATACATACAACTCAGAAGATTGACAATGGAAATAAGTATAAAATTACCTATAAAGGAAAAAAAATTATTATTTAAGATAAAGTGTATAACAATGCAAGATAACTACTGTGCACTTTGGTATATATTGGTTCAACGATCTGGTGAAATGTAGAAACCTTCTAAAAGGTGAAAGTGAATTTGATAACATACTCTGACCTAAGCTGTTGAAAAGGATCTTAAAAGCCCCCGTTTTATAATTGATATCTCCTTAAATAACATGGTAATCAATTCTCGACCTTATTGTAATTTTGATTTGTTTTTCTGTGACACAAACTTCGATTAGGACTAGAATCTCTATTCAATAGACAAGTGTTGGTCTAAGCGCAAGAATTTGATTGTCTAGGGTTTTTGGACGAAGCGACAGACTGACAGACTTTTGTGTTCATTAACATTATATTCTTTTAGTCATTTTCACTCACAGAGATTTTTAAAAATCTTTTTTGATGAGACAATAAAAAGTATGGCAACCCTATTGATTGCGTTAGTATTAGGAATACATAACAATTAAATATTAACTGGTGAAGAAAAACACATACCCTTGGTTGAAGCTGAGCAACCTCTATCCTTCTTTCATAGCCCTGTTGCTGAGACACAATTGCTGTCAGTTGGAAAGGCCCTTCTGTGATGGTCTGTAGTGTAAAAGTGCAGCTGTTTCGGAATCCTTGCCTGTTACTAAGGATGTCTTCAAATTCCACTGTCTAAAACATTGAAGAATTAATGTAGAAGCTAGTGGACTATAAACGCCAACTTAGTCCAAAATCCCACCAAATGCAGTGAAGAGGCCTACCTATTAATTGAGACAAGTTTGTGCTAGAGTAGGCAGATGCTGCCCAATATTCACGAAAAAGTATATAAATAAAAAATATTAGCTTTAACACTAAATAGGTATTCATATGCAAAAGTCTACCATCCAGAAAACAGATTATTTGTTAACTGAATAATCTCTTTTATCAAATGTGGTTTCCAATACATCAGTAAACAAAGAACGTATGAGCACTTTTGAAGTGTTCAGGTTGGCGACAGAATTAAGCATTCCCCTTGTCCAGTCACATCAACCCAAAAATTTCACTAAAAATAACAAAAATCAGGATTTATTCTACATTTGGATATTTTCCACCATCAAGCTGGTACCAACATGTTTGTGTAAGCTTTATTTCCCTCTGAATATAACCCTTATCCAGGTGCCCTTTATATATATTTTTGTTTTGTGTGCCCGTCTAGAGCAAAAGTAACATTTAAACTTATCTTTTGTTTAAAGTGTCCCACAATTTGTTGAAAGCAGTTGAAACATTTGTTCCACTCCGTGATACCAGAAATATAGAAATGAATATTCATGTAATCTAAAAAATGCAAATTACATTAAGTTCCTGGAAAGAATGCTCTTTTTCTTCATCGAAGTTTTACATAAGCTTTAAAAAAATCACTTTTATTCACCATTCACACTGTTCTGATACAATACGATATCCCGCTCAAAATGTTTCTTCATATTCAAAGTTACACTCTTTTGTAAAGTATTGGATGGGCATGCTCTCTGATCCGAGAATTCTCTGAATATTTAAAACTGTCCTAAAGCATCTGGGCACTAACTCAGATCAAGGAGGCTTTTATTTCAGTAAGGGTAGCCTTTTTTACAAAATAAAACATATACTGGACTTTAAAAAATATTCAAAAATTGGCAGTATTCTCAAAAAATGAGCACAAATATATACTAAAAAGGGGCAACTATAATTTCCAGTAAAACAGAAATATACCTTTGAGTCCATAAATTCTCAATGAGATCCAAACCATCGGCCTTATATTCTTTATATTGCCAGTCACACTTGGAGTTTTAGGTCCTGTACAACAGCCAGTGTGATATTACTAATATCCTAATTAGGACAGGTTCTTAGCTCTTGTGGGAGTCAAACCCATACAGAGGTGACAGTCTAGGATAAGATGCACACCCTGATAACCCACTAGACCATTCAGGACTAAGTTGTATTAGCGAAGAACATGTATATTTAGAACCCTGCTTACCTGGGTATTTGATGAGAGAATATTACAATTTCTCCCAGGATTCATTTGTATTGTTAGATGGTGATTACAGGCATCAGAAAAGAGAAACACTTCACTCTGTATGAGTTCCCCTCTTGCAAACCCTCTGACGTACTGAAATGAACAATGTCAAATCAATCATTTATAACATTGTCAATAATATATGTATGGTCCGAATTTAAATGCTGCTTAAGTAATATAGCTACATGATTTAATTACATGCTATTTTCTAGTAAAGTCATTTTTGAGCCTTTGGTCTCCTATTGCTGGTGTTTACTTCCAGTCTCTATGGCTTAGAACAGAATGCCAGGCTTAATACTATTTGTTGGTCACATAATCAGAAAGTATGTCCATCCATCTTTAAGACATCTCTTAAATCTAAGTCTCATTGAACAGTCAGGGTCTTATTAAGATAGGGACCCAGCATTACCACTTGTTGGAGTCGAACCCACACAGTGGTATGAGCTTGGGATAAGTTGAAAATCTTGCTAAAACCTAAGCCACTGAGACACACCCTTTAATGATTACAGTCAAGTTTAACCTTTAGTTGCCTTTGCACCAGATCTCTTTCTGCTTGTTATCTGACCAAACTATTCTCACTGTATATTAGTTTTAACACAGTGGACTAAACCCCAAGCTCAATCCTACACCAAACTAAATACTAACATTTTTTATTCTGATTTGGAATCAGTTTTCTTTACTATATTTATTAGCATACACACCTGCTCTTCCCCTTCTTCAGCATCTATCGGATAGACGCTGATTTTCAGCTCTTGTGGATTACTTTTGAATGTTTCCTTGAAGATCATAATCCTGAGCATACGATATGATTGCATAGGTTGACCATTCAATGATCTCCACACATATTTAGTGAATCCATCAATAACTGCGATCATATGATGGCGTGACACTATTACCTTCCCACTGTAAGGTTTCCAGTCGGACGTCTCACATAGTATAGTCTCACTTCTAAAAAATCCAGGTATCTGTACATCTTCAGTAGAGGACAATACCAAAGAGTGTCTGAAAATCAAATAAATGGGAACTTGGAATTTCAAGCCATGTGGACCGCAGACAATTACTGGACTATACATATATCCTCCATTGGGGCCTTGTGGGGGTATGTCATTACCATTCTTGGAAAGCCCTATAAAGATCTTTGTTTCCTTCTCCAGGGCATTTTCTGGCACAATTAAGCATATCCCCATTTTCTTTAGCACACATTTACCTCCTTCCTTACCAAGGGTGAAGGACCTGATGTAGCGACCATCTGAAATATCTCCAGTTTTGACTTCCATTGCCCGTTTGCCAATGTTAGGCTTTCTTCTTTTTACACATGAACCATCTTCTGCCATGGAAGCATTTGATTCCTGTTCAGCATTGGGGCCTGATTGACAATCATTAGCTTGATGGCCTACCTCTGAAATCCCACTGAGTAGCTCATTGTTTTCATTTTCACGGTCATTAGTGCAAAGCTTGCCTTGCTTGTTGCTGCAACCTTCTTCAGTTTCACAGGCTATTTCGGAATGCCTGGTAGTCAGTGTTACTTGATTGTTCTTGTCATCTTGATTGATATTACAGACTTTGTCTGTTTTTACGTGTAATGATACCTCTGATTTAATCTTACAGACTTCTTCAGTTTCATGGGCTAATTCTGACTTTCCAGTGCACAGTGCGTGTTCACTCTTTTCCCTTTCATTGACATCATAGCAGTGTTGGTCTGCTCTGCTTTGTAAAGCTGCATCTGATGTATAGCTGCAGACTGTCTCAGTCGCATGTGGTATTTCTGATTTTCCGTCTGACAATGGTTGCTCACTGATTTGATTCAAACCATTGCATTGGTCTGTTTTGGTCTGTTCTTCCTCCTCTGATTTGCTGCTGCAGAATTCCTCAGTGTCATGAGATATTTCTGAATATTCAGTTGACAGTAGTTTCTTGGTGTTTTCATCTTCAATGAAGTCAGTGCAGTCTGGGCCTGTTTGGATTTGTCCTGTGGCATCTGATTTTTTGTTGCAGATTCCCTCAATTTGGTGGACTGCTTCTGAATTCCCGATGAGTGGCTTCTTGCTTTTAGCTTCAACGAATGCATTGCAGTGCTGTTCTGTTTTGACCTGCACAGATGCCTTTGATATTTGGTTGCAAACTGTCAAAGTTTCACTGGATGTGTCTGGATTTTGAGTGAGAGGCTCATGGGTAATGGTAATTGCCTCCTGGCTGCATGACATGTGAAGTGAGCCGCCATCCACCACATCTGAGTGACGGCGGTCAGTATTGGAACGATTTTCTTCCACTCCCATTGTGCACATTTCTTGAAAAAGAACACTATGTAATAAAGTCTTGAGGTTTTCAAAGAGATTTACAACTTCATACACACTGAAGATGTTTTCATTGTCTGAAGTATCTTTCTCTGGTCCAACAACTAATCCACAACCAGTTACAGAATCCGAATCTTCATGCGATGTGATGAGTGTTCCATTGGGAATCTCACACACTGATTCTAGTTGGATGGAAAAAAAATTGTCTTGGATTAATGAAACTGCTCCCTTCACAGGGATGTCTGTGTGTGCCAAAACTTTCAGTCCCTCCTGTAATTTCTCTGTCTTTAAATTTATTGTTGGCTGCTGGTCAGGGTATTGCAAAACCTTTTCCACAATCTCATACGGTAGTAGGACAGCGATGATATTTATTCCCGTCTCTAAGTTCAGTTCATGGTACAAATATGTTTGAAATGCAATGTTAGTATCAAGTAAGGTAATTCTTGCTGAATCAGATGAAAGGTTTATACATGAAGAGTGACTTAGGTCTGCTGAAGACAATGCATAAAATGCCTGTGTCTGTCCAGTGGTTTTTAACACACAACTGAAAGTGCCAAAGAAATCCTCTGTTTGGTCGTCAGATGTGGATTTTATCAACTTGTAATTCAGCCCTAATATTCGTAGAAGTGTTGTATGACCATTTAATGTAGCTGGCATTGTCTGTCAGACCTGGAATAATAATATATTAATTTCACTTTGATGTCAAGGTTAGGTCATATAAAGGTTTCACTTGGATTTCAAAGTTTGGTCATATAAAAAATAAGTTGGGTTTCTAAGTGTGTTCATATAAAGATGAAGTTGTATTTCAAGACTAAGACATATAATTGTTTAAGTTGAATTTCTAGGTTTGGTCATGTGAGGGTTTAAGTTGGATTTCAAGGTTTAATGGTATTATAAGTAATCTTTATATTATATTCAAATTGAAAATGTCAGTTAAAATCTGTTCTCACGAGCACTGACTTGAGATGTGGCTACTTATTGGACCATATCTGTAATTCAATATTGCATTTGAAAAATAATCATAAAGAAAAATGAAAGAAGGTCTATAGACTTGTACAAAGTCCACAAGGGCATTTCTAAAAAAATTGGATTATTTTGACATCCAAATGAAGACCTGAACCTTTTCCTAACTGTAATTACTTCTTCTCTTGGCCAGGTCCTACCTACATAAAAATTTGTATAAATATTTACTAATTAATCTTTCAGTAATGTCGAGCAGAAAGCCAAAGTCATTGGAAATAGGTGGAAAATGAAACCTTTGAAAATGTCTAGATTTTTGTATCAAGAATATGACCTGTATCTTATCCAAAATCTTATTCAAATCTAAATTAAAAGAAAATAAGCAGAGCAGTTCATTATTTTTTATGTTTATCATGAACATAGACAAATACACAGGCAATTAAAAGCACCTGAACTTATAAACTGACCGGGAAATAATATGTCTCGGACAGACTCCAAACAAGTAGACTACTTAGATTATGTACAAGATGCATAAGTACAGTGCAGTGTAAATGGTTGTCTTTGCAACTCCTATTTCTGTACAGAATTCCGGGATTTGGAACATATTTCTTGGAGGCAATTGGGTGAGTAAAATAAAAAGATAATGGACATATATTTAGCAGAAGATATTTTATTCACAGGCGTAGCTTTCGTAAAGTATATAACCACATTGAGTTTTGGAATTTTAATTGATCATGTATGTTCAACAATGAAAATTCTAAAATTAGAAATTTGGGAAATTTCTTTGCTACAGCTAATTTGACAACTTCTATTTGCAATACTTTATGTCTTTATAAATAAATACAGTCACATTTAATTATTTGGCATGTAACACCATGACACCATGTTTATTTCTTGTCAGTAATTTATAATTATTTTGCAAGGGAAAGTGAAATAATCCAAATTTATTGCGCAATTCTTGGTAGACTATTTTTAACGACAATTTCTGTACATTGCATAATTGTGGATAATTTGGTAATTGACAAATTTAGCAAATAAATCTTCTCGGCTGAAACAAGTTTCTATAAAAAAAGTCAGGAGTTTTTAATGTTCTTCAAAATAATACAAAAAACGTCTGGAGTAACCTGGCTATTCAATGTTTTCAAGTGCCTTCCACATTCATGTACTTGAATCAATGTTCACAAACCAAGTAAGCATAAACTGCTCTTGTTACAGCACACTTACTTTTATGTATGTTCAAGAATTTTTAGTGTGGGTGACAATCCCAGTAAACATTCCTTCTAAAATTCCCACAGAATGAATTACACTCAAAAACATCAATAAAAAAAATAAAATAATAGGTTTAAGTATTGACTATAGTGCGCCTTAAAGTGGTGGTTCCACATTCCCGACTGTTGTCCTAACTATGGCCGACTTTGAAGTTGGTACCAATATAATCAGGGGCGGATCCAGTTCTTAAGTAAGGTGGGGGTTCACATCAGACATACCATAACTAGGGGGCGTCGGGGGGGGGGGGGGGCATGTCCTCGGAAAAAAATAATGTTTGATAAAAATATAGTGCATTTCCTGTAAATTTAACACCATCCTCAACACTGAATCTGTACTGAATCCTGTATTTTTTGTACGTTGAACCCCTTTACATTATTTTTCAAGGGGGAGGGGGGGGGGGGGGTTTACACCTCCTGAAACCGCTGAAACCCTGGATCCGCTAGTGTCAATATGTCACTGATACTACATGATAAACATAAGTTGGTACTTTTAGAGAAGAGAATGACTTTGCTGCATGACTCCGAAGGTTAAGATCTTCAGACCGATTTATCATATTAATCGTATCACAAGTAGGATAAAGTTGTACTGTAATCGTGTATGCCTGGACTTAGTGGCCTCAACTTGGGTGAATCTCATAAAATAGAGTGTCTGCATGCTTGGCACCCCCTTGCTTTCATTGATACTGCCTTTTAGCCATCTAACTCTTGAAGGCTTGTAAGCTGGGGTCATATTTCTGTGTATGTAAACCGTGGACTTGTTCAGATAGTGTAAACAAATAACAAAAAAGTGAGAGTAATTCAGTTATTTCACAAGACCAAATGAAATATTTAACATTAAAAAAAAAATTTATACTTTGCATGGGTAACGCAAATGAACAGAGATGTAGGTGTCTACATATTTCTTTATACTCTACATTATTTTTTCTATTTCTTATTGTTTAAAAATTGCCAAACTCAAGATCTCTTAGGTCAGCTTACACCCACGTCTTATTTCACCAAAAAAACCCCATGGCTGTTTTACATACAGCCGGAACTGGAACAGAAATGTTTGCATAAACCTTTAAATGCATTTCTTTTACTTACAGACACTGAGATTATATGGAGTAACACTGGCTTCTCTACAGTAAACCAATAACCACGTAGCCTTTCTTAAGGCTTTATTTTGTATCAGAAGTCTTGTAATACGTAAATGTTTAGTTTCCAACATTTAAGCCATTGTTCCCTTTGTCAGGCCAGACCCAGAAGATATAAAAAATAAATTAAAACAACCCCCCCCCCCCAAAAAAAAAAACCAAAAAAAAACAACAAACAAACAAGAAAAACAGCAGCAACAACAACAGCAACATATATTCATTTTGACGAATACTCCAACTTTTATCAGATATGTGATTCTTATTGGAATTCAGTTCTCCACCATATCTTGTCACAACTGATTTATGCTTGTTCTAATTGTATGTGAAATTATTATCTCAGCCAAGGAAGTATTACATTCATCACCGTTTGTCTGTTTGATTACATAAATACTACTTGCTGGATCTTCATGAAATCAAATACGAGAAGATGGGACTTAGATCCCATTAAATTATGAGACTGATTTGGCTCACCTTCTGGATACTAAAATTATCAAAGATCCAGATTTTCCTATTACTCATTATTATGCGCCTTGGCAGATGTAAGAGCTCTTTGAGTGCTCTTTTTCTGATCAAATTTTGCATTGCAGAAGTGCAAGTAAAATTAATGTTTTACAAACATTAAGTCAAACACTGGCGTAGGAAGCAATTTTTGGTTGGGGGGGGGGGGGGGGGGCGAGGAACTAGTTTGCACCGACGCGACTCAACACCAACAATTTTGGTTCATTTTACAGACTATATTGCATATAGGTAATATGCAAATGGTCCAATTAAAATATTTTAAAGTTCCTTTAAAAACGAAATCTTTGTGACGACATCAATACTAAGTTTTCCTGACCTTGTATGGGTATAGAAGTACATATATGACCACCTCTGCATTTGAAAGGTGTTTCTAATATCTTGACTACATGTTGCCAGAACCTGTGACCTTTCCTTCAAGTGCTGAGCTGATACAAGATCTATTTTTAGCAAAGTTAATCCCCAAATTGAGGGGGATATATAATCGTAGACTGGCTAGGCCCAATAAACACACAGTAAAGAAAGAAGAGATTTCTGGGGAGAATCTTATCAGCTAACAAATTGTTGTGCTAAGCCATTGCTCTGTATGAATTTGAAACTACATGTCTAAGTTCTAACTAATTAGCAACACGGTAAATTAAATGTAGAATATCACTATATCCATGATTTTGGTCTGCATAAGTGAAACGTTTCACATAATTTTACAAATCCCATGGCAGGTTAACTGAAAATATTCCTTTTGCAAATCATAAATATAAATATTTTGTAGTTCAAATGGTAGCTTACACAATGGTACATGTGAGTAGTGGACAAGGTAAAAGTGTAATTTGATCACATATTATTGAGTTACCTGTAAAAATTACATAAACTTCAAAATTGGACTTTAGTTCTATTGGACTTTAGTTCTATTGTCTAAAGTTTGGGGGCGAAAAGATATGCCCAACCCCCCAACCTTATGGTTCCTACGGCTGTGTCAAATCAAGGGACCTTTTAAGGTGCTATGTAAGGGGCGATAATACAATTTCTACTTGAGACTAGAGCCGTGGTACAATCCTAGAATACACCCGTGGACAGTGAATCAGACGGTACAGTCGAGGCGTATGCCAGTTTTAATTTTACTAAAACCATTTTTAAAAGCATAAAAACATATGTGAACACAGTCTTAATTTCATTCAACACTAATATTAGTAAAAGTGCATCTGTCATACGCTATGTTTGTGTCCATCAAGACTCTTCTGTCAGATTCCCTGCCCACGGGTGTATACACACTGGATTTCACCGAAAACAATATATGTCTGTCATTGCTTGGGCCCTGGGGTTACCTTACAAAGTACATGGAAAAGTAGGAGTGTAACCAAGATAGCCAGGTGTCAATAAGTACTCTGTGTTCCTGTTCATGCAAAGTTTAGCTGAATGCCAAATTACAACTAAAGCAGTGCAGTATAGAAATCTAGTTAAAATGACATCTTACGTGATGACCCCTACCAAGAAGGGTATGTTTTTGGCCGTGTTTGTCTGTCTGTCTGCACAAAGACTAAAAAAGATAGATTTTGATGAGATCTTAAGGACTTAAGGACCACTGGTGTTTTTTTTTCAAGATGGCTGTGAGCAATAATAAGGGATTTTGTGAAACTAGGTAAACATTTATTCATAAGTGTGTCTTAAAATGAGATTTCAGTTTAACTCACTATTTAGCAATTTTAAACATACAAACAATATTTTTATTATAAATTTACAATGTTGCCATTGGATATATTATAATTTTATCAATGAATTAGGGAATATCACCCTAGGACTCTCATCCATCATTGTTTATGTATCACTGATTACATCACTGGTCATGTGACTTATCATTGATTCTCTTAGCTAAGATCTGCCCAAAACCTGTCAATCACTTGCCTTATCCAGACATTATAGACTGCAATCTGACTGGCTGATGCTATTGCAGAATTGCAACAGCCCAATGGACAAAAAGACGGTGGCCAATCTGTGGCAGCCTTCAGTGGGCCAATGGATTGGTCGCTAGTGGCCCATCATTGGGCTACCAGTGAACAGTTATCTGGGTAATACGATTTCTAATTGAGATCAGAGCCATAGCATAAACCTGGAATATACACACTGAATTTCCTGAAAACAATATATGTCTGCCATAGCTCAGGCCCTGGGGTTACCTCGCAAAGTACATGGAAATAGTTTGTTTGTACCACTCTCTTCAGCTTTTAGGTGCAATTTAACTTTGCTTATGTAACTTACGTGAAGGATTTTCACTATTAGTGTGTCAAAGTTAGGGTTTAAAGTCCCATTTAACAACTGGTATAATGAACAGGAATCAACTGGCAGTTTTGGGGGGTTTAAATTGAGTGGATTGAGTTGATTTTGGAACTATTGCCATTTTCAACTTATTATACAGGCCATATCGGGATGAGTAGCTCAGAGGATACAATAAAGTATAGCACAAACTAGATGGTCAGTATTCTGCACTTAAAAAGATCTGGCACTGGCAAGGAAGCATCAATTTTTCCACTTTAGGTCTGGGCCAGGATTTGAATCCAGAAGTAGGTAATTTGAATACCTTCTGCAAGTATATAATTTATTTGGGTTTTAACTCACTTTCAACACATTGTATAGGTCATATCCCAATGGGTAGTTTGCAGAGCGGAGGAAACCAGTACATACAGTTCATTAGGGTTCTGTACTTTAAACTGCCAACCAACGGCAAGCAACTACCAGCTTTCCCACTTGAGGTAGGGCCGGGAACCTAACCCTGATCTCAGAGGTGTGAGGCTAGAGTGTGTTGCCACTCTGCCACCATAGCATCTGAAAGTATAATAGCTTCTAAAAGGAATAGTTATGACATTGTGTCATTTAACTGGGAGATACACCAGAGAACCCAGTCCCCAAAATGATGAATATATTTTAGAAAAGGTCCATCACTAACTGGACAAAAGCAGAATTAAAGTCTGAGTGGCAGCTTAAGAACCACAAAGGCGGAGGCTGGGCAGTTCTAAACTGTCAATCGGAATATAATTCTATATAATGTCCAACCAGTAATGTGTTGATTACTATTGTAATACAAGAAGAGTAAGAGTAAATATATAAATTTTCTTCAGATGATAGTTTTATGTGTTTTTATGGGCGATAATGAAGGGAAGTATCATGAGGGATTATAACATTAAAGATTTTTTTTCTTCACAACCAATCAGATTCACTGATACATTTGTGTCACATTAGAATGTAAATATAAGTTACTGGTTTGATGTAGTTAATATAGAAATCGACAACGACGAGCTTGGGGTTATAGGTGATTTTACGACGATTAGCGATATTAGGATCAAGAAGAGAGTGAGTGTAAAATCACCTATAACACCGACCTCCAAGTTGTCTATTTCTATTCTAATATGACATTTTAGAAGATCTTATAAAATTTGGTTTTGAAGCTATTTTGTAGAAAACTATACGAATATTCTATGAAGATTTTTTTTATCGAGGGCACCGTTGAATTATTGGAAGAGCCACAAATTAAGATAACCCTTTTCTTCGTTAAAGGTCCTTAAACTTCAGCACATGTATATCAGTATATTCTATGTTCAAATGTAAGAATCCCTGAATATTGTGTTTACCATTATTAGTCTATTTCATGAAAAAAATCCAGGCTGTTACTTCAAGTTATCTTTTTTTCGGAGCAGCATTTTATGTATTGGGCCTTGGAGGAAGTTTGCTCTCTCTGATTTTGTTGTGGTTTCCAAATTTATCACAACAGGATGACAAATATAATCAGTAAGAATCTGTATCCATCTCACCACGTATTCAAATTAAGTGGTGTCAAGGGATTTTAAGAAATAATTCCATGTCTGTGTGCTATTATTTATTTAAGTCCAACACATCTTGTGTCAGATATTAATAATGAATAAAACCACATTACATGTACACTAGTGACAGTAGATATGTTCACAATATTTTCCCTCTTCTGTTTGGTATTTGTTAATTTTGTTTACATATTAACAACCCTCTACAAGAGTAACGCAAAAAAAAAAAAATAAATAAATAAATAAAAATAACAATAAATAAATAAAAATGGAGCATTTAATTAGTTGGTTGCTCCAATATTTTATAAGAACTGTCAGCTTTGTCAACAATAATTTCTTCCTATCTGTTTGGCGTTTGTTAATTAAAATTTATATATTGGAACCCCTCTATACAAGAGTATCACAAAACAATAAATTCAATTTAATTAGCTGGTTCTTCCACAATTTAGAAAGGACTTTTAAAAATGCCTTTATCAACAAAATATCGAGTAATTTCATGTTGTTTTATATTGAACCCAAATCCATTTATCTCCAATTATATCAATACGCTATTCCCTCAATTACTTGAATTTCATACTTAAGTGGAAAAAAACTTTGTACAAAAATAAGAAAAACGTGATATATTTATTTGTGGAAAATCTTCGTAATATAGGTTCGAAAGGTTTTGCAAGTAATAAAAAAACAACAATAATAAACACATACAGAAATCCAGGAAGGTTAAATCCGTACAAATATTATATGTATATATTTAACTTGCCCCAACATATAATATAAATCTATAAATAAGATCAGGTATAACTTCTTGTATTGTGAGTGGTATACGGAAGATTATTGCAGCCATAATATATATATTTTTAGAATTAATTATAATCCCATATTGGTTTGGGTTCCATATTGAATAAATTTTCTTAGCTTCTTCTTAAAAAATTAAGGATGAGAGTTTTGAATTTAAACACACCCTTATTCTTAAAATCACTCTTATTCTTGGAACATTTTAAGGACAGATGAATTTCATAAGAAAAATTCTTAAATAAGAAAGCATATCTAAGACTAAATATTCGAAACTTCTTGCATTTTTCAAGAGTTCTAAAACTAATAACACCCATTGGATATACAAGCAGAAGACTTAATATTTCATATTTCATAGATATAACTTAGTATCTCATATATACAACTTACTATCTTATATATTCCACTTAACTCATATATTTGACTTACTATCTTGTCTATATGACTTAATATCTCGTATAGACCACTTAATATTTGGTATATATGACTTGCTATCTTGTATACATGACTAAATATATTGTATTTATGACTTATTATCTCATATGTAAGACTTACTGTCTCATATATATGATTTACTCTCTTGTGTATACGACTTAATATCTCATATTTATGACTTAGTATCTCATACACATGACTTACTATCTTGTACATTAGACTTATTATCTTGTATATTAGACTTATTATATCATATATATGACTTAATATCTAGTATGTACACTTTATTATCTCATACATATAACTTACTATTTCATGTATACGACTTACCATCTTGAGTATACGACTTACTATCTTGTACATACAACTTATAATCTAATTGGCTTCCCAGTTTTGTGACTTGTCTTTACTTAGCTCTTTGATCTTTAATACTTTCAATTAGAAAGAAAACACCCACCTTGAGTGATCTAACAGGTGTTTTAGACTAAAGAAATATTTTGTTTGTTATTACAAATTTAATTTTAAAGAAAATCATTCAGATTGCAATAAAACATGTCTTTTGTGTCATAAATATTGGTCAGGGATGAATAACTAAAATTCTATTAATTCAAAACAAGTGTCCATTTTAAATATTCTGAAATGAACAACTTTGTCAAACTACAAGTTTATACTTTTTGACAGGATACAAACATGAAATTAAAGTCACAATAACATTCATATAATCTCTACAATATTTAAATCCAGCGTTTATATAATCACTACCAAAAAGTTTATTATTCAAAATTAAAAACACCCAGTAATTGAACATACCGAGTAAGTAAACAACTACTTTCACTTTTTAAAAATACATTCTTAGCCAAAAAATATTTTGCTTATTAAACAATATACACATTAGTTATTAGGTTGTCATATTTATTCTATAGAATATTTATTTCCTGAACTTATGTATACCCTGAAAGTACAACTTTTCCTAATATACTTTTAAGATGTCTTGAAGTATCCATTTTAATAAAATTAGAAAAAGTTACATGTAAACAGAAGGCTAAATTGACTTCTGAATTTAGACACTAAATTGTTAGATATGTAAGTGAACCTTTTAGCTCATTTATAGCATCATACTGTAATGATGACCCATAACACATATTCACTGATTTGAGTTCAGTGAATATGTGAAGCAATTGCTTGACAAAACCAGGGAATATGTGTATTCCTTGAAAACTTTAGGTAATTAGAGAATTCCCTGACAATTTTTGGGAATACACAGATTCACTGAAAATTTCAGGGAATATGTGTATTCCCGATTACACATATTCACTGTAACATATATACAGCTTAATATTTCATATATACGACTTCCTACTTTGTATATTCGACTAATAAAAAAAACAACTTTTGAGAGCTCAGAGCTTCCATAGCCTTCTATGCTCCGATAAATAAAAATAGCAGTCCTCATGCCTTGAGGCACACACCTTTTGTTTGTTTGTCAGTCAGTTTTTTATGTTGTTAACAATCTTCTGTCAAATGGTTGCTATTGACATTTGTTGACTAACTCCACTAATGGGTTTATTATGTCAACTTAATGCAAAACCTAGAGTACATAAAATGAGTATCCTTTGCTAATACAAATACACTATCCCTATATCTCACTTATTCGAACTAGTGTACAAAGAATGACTGGGAAGAAACGTTAAGTTATTTATCAGTTTAACCTTATGTTAGAAGTAATAACTAGTTATTAGTTGTTGTAAATGTTAGTATAATTTAACTAAATTATGTAACATACAAATAGTAATTTCAACATGTATAGACTAATGTGTTGCACAGATTATATAAAGAAGTTCTGAATGACTGCCCCCAGCCTAATAGGCCTGACTCAATATTTCCAATTTAAACCCCCTATTCAGTATTAATGTTATTTCTTGTGTTGAATATATATACATATATTATTTTATGTGGAAAGTTTAGTTAATAATTTTACAGTCAGCTAGGGTTACAACAATTCGTTTGGACTTTCTATTCACAACAAGACATTCTTTGTTCACCTCATATTTTGTTTCACCTAAATGCTGAGAAATAAAGATTAGCAATATTTATTTTAAGTCACCAGTGCTCATAAATATTTCAATAATGGCCTGTTTACATTTCCCCGTGTGGTCGTATCATCATATGTTCCAGTTTTACTTCTTGATCTTGACCTTCTATATTATTGTATTGCATTGTATGCTATTGTATTGTATTGTATTCTGTTCTATTCAGTACTGAGGGGCCACAGTGGCAGAGTTGTAACACTCTCGCCTCCCACCTCTGAGGCCGGGGTTCGATCCCCGTCACGGCCTCAAGTGGGAAAGCTGGTAGTTGCTTGCTGTTGGTCGGCAGTTTACAGTACAGAACCCTAACGAACTGTATGTACTGGTTTCCTCTGCCCTTCCAACTACCCGTCGTGATATGACCTGTACAGTGTTGAAAGCGACGTAAAACCCCAAATAAATAAATAAATATTCAGTACTTTCACAGAGCAGTTTATCTTTGATTGCTGTGAATATTGTATAATACTTACAGCTGTTATTTGAATGGCAGAATAGAAAGATGAGTTGGGCAGACTTCTGGAAGAACCTGTTACTGGACAGACAGAGATAACAAGGCAAAGCTGATAATTCAGCAAGAGAAATAGTTTTAAATTTCAGCTTTACTGCTTGGCAGGTATATGTAGGTTTCACAAAAAGCAAGTTGCTTTGCTTACTGGGTTTCTAAAACTTCAAACTTCAACAGACTGACATAAGTTAAGGGTTGAAACTCCAACTAGGATCGCCCATAGCTTAGTGGAGTTTCAAATTCTATTGAATTGGGATTTCTACTGTTACATGTTTATAATATTAAATTATGTAGTTTCCAACTTATTATTGAGGAAAAACTGACACGTGATGATGGATTTGCATAGTAATTTGCTAATTATGCATAGTAAGTGGCGCCTCTGAGTTAAAAAAGTCCTGCTCTGTGTATCCCCCTATGTACAGTTTCTGGTGGATTGTAAATAATGTTACTAAACCAAACAATATGCACTGCCTCTTTAACAGAATCCAAAAAAGTTTGATATCTGTAGTAGAATCAAGCTGCATTTAGCTGAAACCGAATATGTCTCAAAATATTTGTATACGTCATTGGAAATCCATATTTTAAAAAAACATATGCACAAATAATTGCCTTTAATTTTGTCAACGGAATATGACAAAGCAGACAAGAAGCCAACACTTACTTCATACCAAACTAGAAAGCACTTACAGAGCGCAAACCTCCATCAGAGTATGTTTCCGAAAATTCCTAATTTATTTTTTGTATCCAGAATTTGATAATTCCCAATCTTTAACCATGTCTTCCTTTGTCTAAAACCCTATCGCATAAAAAATAATAAAGATCCTCTCAATCCTTTTGGAGTTATGACAACCAGAAAGGCAAAGTCATTGAAAGGCATTGAACGTTGGGACCTTCTAATATTCAGTGACCAGTTTCATAAAAGCACTTAGCTGAGACTTAGACTTTATCTACCTCACTTAGAGTTTTATCTGGGACAGTTTTACCTGGGAGTGGGCTTAACAAATACTTAAATATGGCAGCCGTAAAATTTCCTCCACTTCAGAATTGGAAATGCCTGAATACAAAGAATAAACCTATAGATAACAGCCTTTGAAATAGCCTTTGAACTTTTTAATATGATTACAAGGTTTTCCATTGCAGTACAGCATTTTTTTCAAAATATCAAATTCTTCAGAACATATATGTCACCAGTAGAATAGTTTAACTTAAAAAAAGATTACATGACATTTTAAAACCACCGTGGTTATTTGATAAGCTTAACTGAATAGGCTGAGTCAAGCTTTGTGAAATTAATTTAAGACCAATACTTAGTCAAGACAAAGGATCAGATTTGAATCTCAAACGTAACTTAAGTCTAAGACCTATTCTGAAACCTGTTGCTGTATTTTTGGTACCAGAAATATCCAGATCTTTCCCCCCCAAAAAATAATCATTTCTTTGTTTGGGAAGGCCATGCTCATATCAAAAACTCAGAAAGATCTATTGATTAGTTTTTGCAACAAACACGAACAGAGACAAATAAACAAAGATACAGATCGACAGGTAAACGAACGTATCCAAAAAGATAACCTTTTGGTGGAAGTAATATAAGATAAAATAGGCATACTCTACAATTAATTGTAAAATAATAAAAAATACACCATCAGTGGCCGATATATTAAGTGAAATTGAACATTGGCCAAACTGTCATGGATGGAATATTGCATGGTGCGCCGCAAGCCTGGTAAATATAATGAACAGTTTCTGTGGGGCCACAGACCCTCAACCTGAACTATATACTGGGGAAAAATTTCCTTCAAAATTCCCAATGCCAATCTGGATTGTCTTCCAGGAGGACCAAGCCAGGGCTTGTGTGGAGTTATTCCTCAGACTCAATGAACAGTTTTCCAGTTGTGCGCATGGGCAAACTAACAGACACGATTACGATTAATACTCTCACTAGCTCCTACCTTTGTCTTGGGGAGAGGGTAAAAATGTTTTTTCATTATTTAATAGCTATTTACTGAATTCTGACTGATTTGTAGCCTCACCCTGTAAAGCCTAATATGTAAAAATATACTTACTGTCTTTGAATACAAATTTTATCCATTTCAATCAGAAATTTTATGTGTTATTATAAATGAAAACTCAAAACAGAACTAACAATAAACAGATAATAATATTGAATACATATATCGCAAACAATTTTAGGATATTTATATATATAGTGTAAAATGTACAATGGTTTCAGAGGTATATATATATATATATATATATGTAATCACAGTTGACAAAATACCAGTTATATAACTGCTTTAATTACTTCCTATATTTAAAAACACGAAGATAAAATATACCAACCTGGAAAAACCTCCAGAATTCTACGTGTGCCAAAATGTTCCTACCACTGTGTATACCAGGAAGTATTTACCGAATGAACAATTGACTTGTGTTGATCATACTTGAAATCAAGGAAGTAAATAAAAGTGAAATATTATCTATGTAAGCGAGTAAACTGAGGTTGTTATATTTTTACTATAGGTTGTTTTTTAACAGAAAAAAAACCTTGAGTTTGTCCGAAAATATAAAATTCATAGATTTGACCACAACTTGCATTAATATTGTAGTCCTAATATGGTAATCATCATCAAATACAGTTACTTAAAGCCGGCAAATATTTCACTGATAATAAATTGACTGGCCTGTAGATATATGTCATGTATTGAACTCTCCACTGAAAATAATGTTTCTGATAACAAAACCAGCAAAACCTGAGAATGCAAAAAAAAAAAAAAAAAAAAAAAGAAGACAAACAAACAAAAAAAAAACAAAACAAAAAAACCAGTGGTGCTGAAAAAAATCATGGATTTTTTATCCAGATAAAATCTGGGGAAGATCAAGACTGATACGACAGAAAAAAAAATATATAAGTATATAAGTAGTGATCCCCAGCCCTGATCATCTTCAAGTAGGACTGAGCCATGGTTGGACCCCACCTCCTTTGAAAATGTGACCCCAATGCAGTTTCATTTTTGAGTTTTGTTTGTGGATTGTCAACAGGCAAATAGACACAATTCTAATGTTTGCAATTTTGTTTGTTAGTCATGTATCTTTACAAATAAATGTTACTCATAAATAAATATCAAAGTACAAGAAATAACCAAAGTACATTAGCTGATATGCCACTTTAAGCATACTATAATAATAAACAGAATTGGAAAAAAAGCAAAAAACAGATGAAAGTATGTAAAATAAGTAAAATTACAAGCATAATTAGACTTTGTTAAGTATAAGGTTAACATTTTTAATATTGTCAATTTGCCTTCAAGAGTTTTATCAGCTCTTCAGTAAGTCATTATGGTCCATTCTTGGGCTACTTGACATGTGCCTGTTTGTTTAGAAAATGTGAATGCACCATAAGTTTCGTTCAACCAAATAGTTTCCATATTATTTTGTCACAAAACCACACTATAATCCTGAAATTATGAAATTATATTTTTGCCTAACTGTTCAAGTTTATTTTTATAAACTTATTTTATACCCCTGTTCCACTGTCTCAAATGTGCTTCCCGACTACAAAGAACAGACTTAAGGAGATCTCAAGACTCAGCTTTCACTTGTGAAGTTCAGGAGAACAGTGAGGGTGGTCGAGACAACCTGTAGAAAATATCATTCCCCAGGGGACCCAAACCCAACAAAACAAGGCAGTTGGGATATATATATATTTATTATCTACTAATATTTTTTAAGATGACATTACATACATGAGTAACTTTGAACAACATTATGAACAAGTTATTATAATTAGTAAAACAATATTTTAAATCAGAATATAAATTTAAATTACCCATTGACAGCATATACTAATGAAGCAGAAAATTACTGTCAAAGTTAAAAATCATGAAGATTTACAAGATAAGGTATATAAGCATTAATTTATGATCACACCACCCTGGTAGAATTTATTATAACAAGTAAAGAATCAAAAAGAATGATACTGACCTTGAATAACAAGGTAAAGGTCATGGAACAGGTCATACCCGACCTCTGAGAAGAGGAAATAGAATTAAAATTTTGAAGACATGTACTAGATAGAACAGAATATCAGTACAGGAGAGTATAGAATACAGTGAAAATGACTGACCTTGAATGACAAGGTGAAGGTCAAAGTAAGGTATATTGACCTTGAATAACAAGGGCAAGGTCATGGGACAGGTCATACCCGACCTGTGAGAAGAAGAATTAGAATTGAAATTTTGAAGAATTGTACTAGACGGAACAGAAAGCCAGTACAGGACACTGTATAATACAGTGAAAGTGAATGACCTTGAATGACAAGGTAAAGGTCAAAATGAGGTCGTATCCGACCTAAGATATGAGTGAGGTTGTAAATGACAAGATGGAGAAGGTAGTAGTTACAGAAATGAATGATATGTAAAATACTACAGAAAAAGTGATAGAAAGGAAAACAGCCACCAAACCACCCAGTAGTGAAGTAGGGAGAACTAGGGAAAGTAGGTAGAACTAGAGGGAAAGGTGGTGTTGAAAAGTTGCACTAACTGGAGATTGGACAACAGGGATGGACTGAATATATGCCCAAACGGCATCTGACTTCCAGGTGCCATGTAGCATAATGTCTTTCATGGGAACCCCATGGTTGAAGGCCCAAGTTGCCCCAGCCCTCCTGAAGTCATGAAATTTAAGGGAAGTGTGAAGATGCAAGATGTTAGATACGGCTTTTAGGTGATGCCTAGCCACAGAATCTGTTAGTGGGACCAAGCCATGGGATCTGGGGATCCTGAACAGTGGTACATTGGAATCACCTGGCATGAGCGATAACATATTCTGTAGGGCCTGGATAGGACACAAAGGAGAATCCATTAAAAATGGAAGGGGGATGGTGTGAATTTTTAACTTATCTTGCAAGGTTTTGGACCATTTGATGATGATGGTGGCAGCATTGTGAGAAAATATAACATCGCCCATAGCCAATTGGCGAGTAGGGTCAAAAGAAGTGATAGCATGTGGCAAAATATTTGAAATTCTGAGGAAGGAAAGGAAAGCTAGTAGGTAAAGTGGTTTGAAAATGATGGGAAATTGCAAGGCATCACAAGCAGTGATAATTTTTAGTAATAGGTTTTCATCCAAATGAAGCTTAGGTTTGGGAAAATTGAGAGTTTGAAGCTTAGCAGCTTTGTGGAAGTATTGGAGTCGATGATGTTGAAAGGGAAGCGTGTTCAAGTCGTATAAGACGAAGGAGGCCCTGAGGCCAGCCATGTAGTTGGCAATATTAGAGGGAGTAAACGCATTTTGCAGCAAGAACTCCATGAAAGCCAATAAGGTAAGGTGAGTTACCTGAGAAAAAGGCAACCCAGTGGCCACCAGAAAGCCACAGAAGTCCCTAAACATTCGTGTATATGTTCTCTGGGTGGCAGGACGAAAAGCCTGACGCAACCTGTGGACAGCACTGGTGGCCAACTGGGCTGCAGGAAGTGGTAGATCTGAAAATAAAAAGAACAAAGCTAAATAAAATAGTTCAGCTTGGTTAAATCAATGTGAGTATCTATCCATTGAAAATGAGGTAACATTTGCATAAGCTTACTTTGTGGGTTGGATGTAACAGTCCACCTAGAAAGCAAGTCAGCAACCTGGTTGTTGACCCCAGGGACATGAATTATTATAATATCAATATTAAACATGGCAGTGATAAGCCAAATATTTCTGGCACAAGAAAGGGTCCCTGGTTTTACCAGATTTCAAGATTTCTACCACCGCCAAGTTATCACAGCTAATTTTTATTCTCTTGTTGGCCCATATATTGGCCCAAACTTTGATTGCTACAACAACATTCAACATTTCAAGTTGGGTGATGTGGAGGTTCATAAAACCGACAGGCAAAGGCAGTGCATAAACCTTATTGCCAAAACAAGCCCCTAAACCATTTAGAGAGGCATCTAAGTTAACTTCATGATGTATTAACTTATTGTCATAAAAAGTAACTCCATTAAATCGGTGTAAAAAGACTCTAAACCAGTTAAGGTCTTGAAAAAAGTGGTGAGATAAGACAATGAAATTAGTATGTACATTATCTCTAAGAGTTTGTAGCATTCTATTAAGAAAATTTCTGGCGGGCCGTACACATCTAGTGATATAGAGTAAGGACCCTAAGAGGGATTGTAGCTGATTTTTAGTGCAATTTTTCTTATGAACCCACTGTTCACATAACTGCTTAATTTCAGCTAATTTTTCGTCCGGAATAGCAAGCGTACGTGCCACCGTATTAACTTGAATTCCTAAGCAAACCACAGAAGTGGAGGGAGATACAATCTTCGATTGACTTATCTCCAGACCTAGCTCCTCAAGCAAAGACAATAACTGATAATAAGAATAGTAAATTTTTGATGGTAGGCCGATATATATGAGGTCGTCAATGTAATTCATGAGGGCGTTATGACCAAGATTTTTCATAATATATCTGATGGCATCGGAGCATCTCTCAAAAATTCCGGATCCGAGCCTGAATCCGAATGGCAAAGATCCATCCAGGAATAAGCTTTTATGACGGATTCCCAGCAGATCAATGTCGCCCGGATCAATACGGATGTGTCTGAAGGCCCTACTAATATCAACCTTATATATAAGAGCTCCAGGACCTAACTTTTTTAATTCTGTGGTTATATCATCAAGAGATGGATACTTAAGTAAGAAGTGAGATCCGAGATATACGTTTTTCTGAACTGCAGCATTAACTGAAGCATTTTTAGGCCAACTAAGGTCAACAATAGTACGCCTCTTATCAGAATTTTGTTTTGCCCTGGTCATTAATGGAGAAACATGCACAGGGATAGGAGTGTCTTCAAATGGGCCATACAAAGCACCATATTTGAGTTCTTCAGCAATGTATTGGTCAATGTGTTGCTCATGTTCGATGGCCGAAGTATGGTTAACATGCGTAGAAACAAGATTAGAATTCCTATTAAAATCGAGAGGAAAACCATACTGTATGAGATCAGGAAGTTGCTGATCCCAATAGTGAGTTAAATATGAACGCCAGTTATCAGGGTTCAACTGTGTCTTCACAGGGATACGACAATTTAGAAAATTTGGCACCTTGCTTTCACGAATTAGCTTGTTTGCTTGCCATATGTCAGGGAGTGAATTCCATTGAATGTCAGGGCCTTTATATATATGCAGGTGATTTAATGGAATGTAGCCAAAGTTATCGCCATTCTGATGGACACATGCATTATAGTCTTTGGAATGGAACCTATTTTCCCAAACTTCATGAGGAACATTCTTTGTTTGAGGAAAAGTCATATGAAAATCCAACTGACCATGGTGCATATGGTCTGCAGAAGTGTTCTCTGTCACATTTGTGTCATACTTGATTGAATTGGATCACCCTTTGTGAGTTTTTCATGAGTAAGTTCTGGAGTATGGGATTTGTCCACAGCAGCAAAAGTTGGGGTGGACAGGACATTTTTGTGAGACCTATTTGGAATCACTGAACTGTTATTCCCATGAGCCTTACGTTGCGATCCCTTAACTTCATTTTTTAGGTGATTCATTATCAAGAGTGTGAGCATTGAAATCTTGTATACTTATCTCCTCTACAGGCAATGCCTGAAATCTATTGGTCAAGGTAAGGGATTTGACTTTGGGTTGGTATTTGACCAAAGACTTGTGGTGAATATGTGTGTGTCTGTTTTCTGCACAGACAGGGCCAGTAACACATGGTGTTGTGGATCCCATCTGTGCAGAAATACTATTTTTTGAGGCAGATACTTTATGTTTTTGAGGAAAGTTATAAACTTTCTTCATGGCATTTGCATTCCTATCAGGGGTAGGATACACACAGGCAGCCGGAACCGGAAGTCGCCTCGTATGAGCAGTTACTTGAGCGTAAGATCTGCCATTCCGAACATTTGCAAAAGCATTACCTCTATTAAACCATGTGACACGTGTATATGTATCTACTGCAAATTCTTGAGATATGGTTTTGCTGTCAATGTTACTTGACCAAATGTACCTAGAATCAAACTGTCTAGTGGAATGGCGACCCCCGCCCAGATTTACTCGTTTTTTGAATGCTTGTTTTTACTCCTACATTCAGTTTCAGCATGTGCAAAATTTTTCCCCCCTTTTGAGAAGCAAAATGAACAGATATGCTTATAAAGCACCCCTTTTGTTTCATGAGTAGTGGAAAAATTACAAGAACCTTGATTGTAGAAGTTACAGGGCATTGACTTGGTTGTTTTGGATTTTCTGAAATTTTGAGTGGAATTGGCAGAAGTGTGGACAACGTGCCTTTGTGCATGAGCTCTCCTGACCCTATCTACTAAATCAGTTTGTGTGTAATCTGTAATTTCACCCTGCTCCATCCTACAGAGGAGCACTGCATGGCTGGCCTTTGCAGCAGCCCATGAGAAGTCATTACTATCATCCAAAAGTGCTATCAAATAGTCTAACATTGCTTCTTTATTTTTAAAATTTTTTTCCTCTCTCATGGTGCGGCAAAAGCCAGCCATCCATTGACCCATGGTCAATTGATCATAAGAAACCCGCTCTTTGATATTTCCAGCTAATACATGTTCATGAGGCCATTTGACTCGATTCTTTACAAAAATGTCAACTACACCACCTCTAAGGGATTTGATTTTGGAATCAGTACCTGTATTTGACAGTTGGTGGAGTTCTTTGATTCTTTGATCAACTTTTTCCTGTATATTTGCATTCTGTCGAATGTCAGCTAAAGAAGGGACAGTGACCGAATTCAAGGGAAAAGTTACAGTACCAGGGACTGCAGAGTTAACGGTTGACTGGCCAGTAGTATCAGTACTTTTTGTGGACATGTTTACTGGGGGTTTTGCGCGAGTACGGGTACTTTTGTTCTTATGCTTTGTGACATCATTTGATTTTTTACAATCAGTCTTTTCCAATTTCTGCAACCGCTGACCAATGTCAGTTAATTGTGCCAAAATTTGTTGGTTGATGAGTGTTTGTGTGTCCAAAGCATTAGAATGTGACGGACCCGATTTTTCTGTGGAAAATTTACTAAAAGACCGGTTCCGGCTGCCCGTATCATCCGAATCAGATGCATCAATTACATCACTGCAATTTAACTCACTGTCTGACGACTGGCTGTCACACCCCTGCTGGCTGGAAGTACTGGTACCTGCCCCCAGCAGTTGTGTGACAAATTCCATGTCGCCACCCAGCTGAGTTTGCATCTGTGTATCACTGCTTGCAGAACGCAAGTTGTACTTCTTTGCCTTTTCCATTAGTCAGTAAACTAAAAAGTAGATGTATAGTTAAAAAAAAACTTGATAAAATAACCTAACATGTGACAAATGGAAAAAACAAAATTTAAAAATTTTCAGTGTTGCCCCTTCCAGATCTAGAATGCAAATGGAAGAAGGGTCAGTAGACTTTAACACAGGGAGCTGCCATAGCCAATGAGGAAACAGGTTTCAAACAGCATGGTGGTGACAACTAGAGGAGAAATTTAAGGTCCCCCCAGGAATGACCTAGCTGGCACCAAGGTGCCAGCCCGTAAAAATATGTCTGAAAATCTTTGCATGTGACTGTCTATGTCCCAGGTAATCACAACCAATTTGTCCAGTTATAAAGGCCTTATGACTTTTTTCATTGTTTACATACCACAACCAAAATTAAAAAAAAAATTAACTGCATCTGAATGATTTGATCCAGGACTCATTGGCTCCTCTCGTCAAAGCAGTCGATCAGTTTTAAGTGCACCGAGGTTCTAGGTACACCACTTCCCCTCACGACATAGCTGAGTATACCATTTCTCTACTGTTCCCTTCACCTTCAACAGAACTAGGTGATCAATGATAAACTGTTGAGGTGGATGCCAAAGATGCCGGTGGAGATGACATCAGTTTAAAAATGGATGATGCAGCCTTCTCATTATGTCTAATGTGTGGCTTCTGGAACAGCCATGACTGCTGGCACTGTTGTTTTCTTGGTGAGGTCCAATAACTTTGAACACCTGAGTTTCCCATATCTTGTGTTACAGCCTTTGTTTTTGCATTACTGTGCTGAAGCATGGTTCTTCTCAGTGAATTCAGATTACAGCCTCTCTTTCCATTTCTTATCGTTTTAAGTATAGAATGTCAATGTCTTTTATAAAATCAAGACAGTCTTTCGTTAATTTACTTAAGGTGGACCAAGCATCATATACTTTCCTGAACATGTAAGAAGACTGGGATCACGAATAGCTGAACCTATATCTGGAGCTTCCTTCAGGGATTCCTCCAGATATGCAGGATTGAAAACTACATGAAATCGATCCTCAAATTCTGGAGCATCCACCTCTTTTCTTTTTGTGTGCTTTGCCTTTTTTGGTCCTGTTTTATAAACCAAATCTCAGGATTGGTCTCCAACTGCAAGTGTGCAGACACATACATGAAAGTTCAATCACTAAATGTAGGTTGTGTGTTGTTAAAGTAAGATTTGTGGTCTCCAACAGAGACTGTAAGATTTACATGCGATTGGCTGCAAATGGGTAAACAGGTCATGATATTCAATGGGTTTTCAGCTGAGTTGCAGAAACATAAAACATGTTTGATCAAATATGTGATATGATATTTCTCCAATCCTGCAAATGTGGCAACTGACTGTAGAATCTTGCCTTCTTTAGGCCGTGAAGTTCACAAATCACATAAGTTCTTCAGTCAGCATGCTCCGGCCCTCCGGAATGCCTTTCCTTTCCATATAAGAAATAGCCCCTCTGTTACATGCGTTAGGAGACATCTTAAAACCAATCTTTAAACTCAAGCTTTCCCCCCCACTTAGTACTCTTACCTCTGGTCACAACCACAACTCTGGATTAGTGACCTAGATCACCCCATTGACTATCCTTTGAATAATACTTTTGTTAACCTAGTCCACTGATAAAGGTAGATAAGGCTAGATCATGCACAAGATTATCAAAGATAACTTTAAGACTTAAGTTACAGCTGGGATCACAAAGCACCCATATTTCTGACTTCCGCAGGACATCACAATGCACACATGTCTAATTAAAAGACCATAGCATTCCATACAGAAGGATGTTGATTTAATTTATATGTTATCAGTGCACAGTGTTTAACTGGGTTGTTAGGGGTTATGTACAGATTTGCTTATATTCCACTGTATTGTTTTCGTTTTTTTACAAGTAATGTCTGATCTGGATCACCCTTGGAAACGTAAAAATATTAAAAAAATCCAGCTTTTCTCATTTACTTACTATTACATGCCTTGGCAGAGGTATGCAGTCTTTGAGTGCGCTTGTTTCACTTGGATTCTTAGTAAGAGTTCAAATGGATCTCACTGACATCACCAGAATTCTAGGTTCTAAATATGAGAGATCACTAAAGTACATTCATTCATTTTAAAGCGAGCCTTTTCACTTCTTCCAAATGCTTCAAATGTAGAGAGGTTTTGGTGGCTGTGATTGTGTGTGAACTGATCATCATCCATAGTAGACTATTTAAACAATACTTGAAATTCTATTCTATTCTATTCTGTACTTTTATGGCGCTTAATATCTGCCAGGCAGACTCTAAGGTGCAACGACCAAAATCCAATTCGAAAAAATAATCTGTCCATAACTTTTTTCAAGTACCACGGAGATGCCAGATAGAGTGTGTGCTAAGTTGAGAAAGGCTTTTGAAAGAGATATGATTTTAACCTTTTCCTGAAATAGGTGATAGTTGGGGCAAAATGGACCTCATCAGGCAAATCATTCCAAACCATGGGAGCATCAATAGCAAAGCTGTGGCCAAAGTGTTTTTTAGATTTATGTACAGATGGACAGAATTGAGGAACCTCCAAGAACCTTTTATCTGGACGGTTGTATCTTGTACTATATACAATATATTGGAGTGTTGTATTAAAGGCGATATTCTGCCTTTAAATATATGTATATGGACACCTATACATTTTGTTTGTACATTTAGAATTAATTTAGAAACAAAGGTCAAAATGAGTTTTCTGGGTGTGACAAACATACATTCATTTTCCACACTGTATGTCAAAATAGTATGGATAAATAACATGTGTCGTTTAATACCCCAGAATTCAAAATTTGAAATATGCTATTTGGAATTCCAAATACATACATTCATTTTCCATACTGTATGTCAAAATAGTATGGATAAATAACCTGTGTTGTTTAATGCCCGAGAATTCAAAATTTGAAATATGCTATTTGGAATTCCAAATACGCATTCGGAATTCTAAATATGCTATTCAGAAATTCCAAGTACAAATTCGGAATTTCAAATACCCTATTCGGAATTTCAAATACGCTATTCGGAATTCCAAATACATATTCAGAATTCCAAATACGTATTTAGAATTCCAAATACAGTATTCATAATTCCAAATACCTTATTCAGAATTCCAAATACATATTTGGAATTCTGAATAACATATTTGGAATTCCAAATACGTATATTTCAAATTTTGAATTTGGATGGCGGTTCCAGGCTTTCGTACAAATATGATGTTGGTTCTTTCAAAAGCATCTTTATTTTGTTCTTACAATCATACTAACTGTAAGTTGTGTACAATAGATTATTGTACAATCATTACACAGTACATATATATGTTACAGTACTGTGTTATTTGGTGGGTCTCTTTGGAGCTTAATTAATATTAATATTCATTTAGGAAACAGAAAGCAAGATAGGTTTTGGCACTACAAGCATTTATTCTAAACTCCCAGATTTCACATAATACAATTTTATATATACATTGTATGTACAATAGTTATTACATTACAAATAATGGAGCACATACATATATCACAAGCCGTTCTTTTATTAAAGAATTAATTAATTAACCATCAAGACTGCTCTTTGAAATATAAGCATAAGGTTCTATTGGAGATGTTACGGTAGCTTGAAAAAGTTTACTGAATTTAACGGCTTGCCAGATCTGTTTTGTGTTCCTTCATTTAAACTAATGAATTATGACATTCTTATCTTCATGATCTTGATGTGTAAGAAATTTCCTGACATCTTAGGAAAAGCATTTTAAATTTGTTTGCTGAGATAAACATTTGCTGGAAAGTTATTTTTACAGATGCAGCATTCCCAGAGAAAGATATATTTGCATTTGGAAATTTTCCTTTCTGGCCTTAATTCTGGTATTCCAACATTTGTAGAGTGGGTCTTATGGTTTCAAACAAATCAAGTGTTACTACTATGCTATCTTTTTCTAGAAACTGACATGCATTCTCCAATGCTGAGAAACAGGACTACCTTTTCACTTTTTATCACCCAAAGGATTATTCTGCTATTTTGTTGGTGTGACAGTAATTTGCCTAATTTTATAAATGTACAAACAGCTAAAGTTCTAGTAATCAGGTTTAACTTCATGAACAAACTATCCATAAAGACACAAAACTTCCTGTATTGTCCAGAAATTTTCTAAAGATAAAGTTTCTGTAAATAGATTCTATTTCGCCCATATACTGCACCATCCTCTGTTGTGACAATGTAGGAATGATCACTGTGGACTGCCTTGACAACAGTTCATTTTCAGCGTTTTTTTGGTTGTTGCATTACAATGTATTCTCCTACTGCAAGCTTGGGTAGAGAGGTTTAGATCCTTGTTTCCCATGCTTTTCATGTGCTTATATGATAGGGCATCGGCGACGGGTATTTCTTTCATTGACTTGTTGAAGAAATTTTGTTGACTGCTTTTTGTTTGTTGCGCCTTAGAGCCCTCTTGTTTGGAGAGATTAAGCGCTATAAAAGTCCAATTAGAATAGAATTAGAATAGAATTGATTACAGTAATGTTATAATTTAGTAACCGCAATGCCATTCACTGCTATTGAGGGGGAGCTAAAGTAAGTTCTTAAATGAATATTAACATTAATTAAGCTCCAAAGAAACCCACCATATTAACACAATCTTGCATATACATTGTACGTATATTACCTAATAGTTTGTACATTAAAAATAGTGGAACACAAACATATACCACAAGTGCATTTGCAAAGTAAACCTTTGTTGTGCAAACTTGAAGTTTTTTCCCAGATACCAAATAAATTGAGCCTTATGTAAGACTAGTACCAAATATGCTAAATCAAGGCTTACAATTTGTATGTTATTGTAGATACGAGAAACATGCAGCTTTACTTGTGTCAGAATTTCGTTTACACATTAAATATAAGCAGGATTCTTTCAATATGGTTACAGTTTTTGCCTCCGACAAGGGGGTTATTTTTAGCGTATATGTGTTTGTTTGTCTGCTTGTTTGCAAAATAACTGGACAATTTGTGGCACAAGGAACAAATTATCAGAAGCGTGAAGCAGCGATTTTAGAAGTGGTTTCCGTTTTCCTGTTTAATGTTCTTTGTATTAAAGATTAAACTGAGGCTTCATTCACTATAACATCATCTTATTCAATCCTTGTTATGATATTTTAATTTGCAATCTTGTATCTACTCATAATGCTCTTAGTAATGGTTGTTACCCCCTCCCTATTGGACATTGGGAATCCTGACTTGTATGACTGTAATTTATATTGAGTAATTGTTTACACCTTTATGTATTTATGTGACAGTTTTTGCCTTTTTTGTACTGATAATTATGATGTAATAATAACCATGGGGTCTGGTTTGATGCTAATTTTTGCTGATCACGCCCACAATATTTGCAAGACTTGTGTCATTCAAATGCATGATTTCCGAAAAGTTAGACAGTATCTGTCAGATGAGGCTGCTATCCTGGCGGCTAATGCCGTGGTGGGTAGATGTCTTGTCTATTGCAAATCTCTCTTCAGAAGTCTGTCCAGTTTCAACATGCACAAACCGCATATAGTCAAAACACCCTTGATAGGATTGTCACAAACTTTAATAGACACTCATGGGCATCTCCTATTCTCAAACAAATCCATTGGTTGCCAGTCAAATTTCTTGAAAACTGCCACTTTGGTTTATAAGTTTCTTCAAACAGATTAAAGGTTCCTGGAGGTTCCTCAATATTACCCATCTGTACATAAATCCGAAAAATAAGTCGGCTGCAGATTCTCTTTTGATTCTCCCACAGTTTGGAATGTTTCACTTAATTGTATTCGTTCTGCCCCCTCTTGCCTGTTTTAGAAAAAATGCTAAAATCTTATGCCCTCAAAAAAGTTTTCCCAACTTAGCATGTGAACTATCAGGCATCTCTGTGGTATCGACCTAGCTATGTCTGATAATGATGATTATTGATTTAGTTCCGGTGTCACCCCTTAGAGTCTGTCTTGGCAGAGATTAAGTGCTATAAAAGTACAAAACAGAACAGAATAGAATATACCCTTAAATGTCTAAAAACAAGTTCGTAGTCACTTCTGTCTGTTATGGCTAATCTTTAATAAAATGTTGTAAATCTCATCTCATGTTTACTGATTTGTTGGGCCCTTGGAGCTGATGCCCATAGTGAGAGGAACCACTGAATATACAACACTGTTGATTTTTCAAATTAGATTTCTCTGAAATTTCAGTGTGAATTTTAACAATAAAATTTATCCAGTTGATCTATATGTCTTGCAGTCGGTTTCATAAAAGGACTTAGCCCAGACTTGGAGTTTAAGGCTCAGATTTAAGTCCCTGACTTAACCCAAGTGCAGGCTAAGTCTCAGAGTCTTTGAGGCACTGGCCCCTGGTAATTAGGTTACAGACGACAAATGTCGAAAACAAGAATAAAAAATAGAAAAAAGTGAAAAAGTTTTAATGCTGTTTTCGGTTTTAATATAGTGGGGAATTTTGAATATTTTTATCTAGTGACTGGTAAAATTTCAAGAACTATATTTTATAACTGTTATATTTAAATATATCTTTGGTTCATAAATTTATGTCAGTGGATATAAAATATGTTAAATACCTATTGTTATGTACATATTCGTATGTTTCTTTCAGGATATATGCAAGTTAAAGTATAAAGTAAGTTTGCTTTGGTACACAATCAGTCGTACACACACCACCGATTCAACTGGAAGTTAGTTTGGGAGCATAATTTGGAAGGTTAGTACTTTCATTAATATTTTTTGTATTATCATCTGTAGATATGTCTCAATATAAAAGTTTGTCCATCTGTCTGAAACCTGTGTCTTAAATCCTTGCACACCAGTTGACATGCATATATTATTCAGCCATATACATACCCATATTAACACACATACAAAAAGAAAACAGCAGGAATAAAAATTTTCAGCTATGAAGAACCTTCAAGTTGAAAAAAATAAAAATAAGTCACAATCCATGGTTGGATCTTAGAACAGGTTTCTGGTGTTCTCTAATAGCTTTCCGAGTGACGTTAAGATTAGTTAAAGAAGTCTCCCCATAGGATCCCAAGATTTTAAGTAGTTTTCTTATCCATCCATAAGGTGGAGAATTGGGAACAGTTTATAATAGTATTAATCTATTTAACACAACTGAGAACACCCCCTGAACATTCCGATTGTTTTCCGATTCAAAACTCCCAATCATGAGATGGTCCCCATGAGACGGTTCGGCTAATTTTCAGGGGTGTAAGCCAACCTGGGAGGTCAATTGTTATAGTGGAACAAGTCTATTACAGTCAGGACAGTGCAACGGACAAACAGTAAAACTAATTGTGTATGTTATGACTGTCGTGTAAACAAGACAGGAGAAATAATTTAATAATAAGGAGAAAGGGGTTTAAAATTTTTATGACAAGCAGTATACACAAAAAAAACCATACATATTATTGTGACTACTAACAGATTTGCAATAATTTTTACCAAGCATAGGATTTAAATGTATATTAATGCAACAGTTGTAAAGCAACAGCAATTGTGAAATTAAATCAGTATCGCCAAAGCATTAAAACACATAATTACTGTACTGACATGGATGAGTACATTGTTATGCGTGTTTTTCCCTAATGGGGGTGTTCCACTGGAGCTGTCCTGTCGGTAACTATGAATTTTTAGAGGGTCAGGAGCAATTACAGAGTCAATTATGATCAGCTGTAGTTTCCTGGCTTGTCACGGTGGATCAGAAAATATCAGTTGTAGTTTCCTGGCTTGTCACGGTGGATCAGAAAATATCAAACCATCTTGTCCTATACTGTAACTGTCTTGTCGGGAAGCACTTCCCAGCCTGTCATGGTTAAGTACCTCCCACACCCTCCCAACAGGTCGAACACAGAAATCGACCAAAGGGAAACCAATCTGTCCCAAACATTACTGACTGTCACTTCCCATCAAGAAAGGAAGTCTCCAAGCCTTCGACTGTAGAGTAGAAGGACAAGCCAAGAGCACATCACGAAAAGTCGTAAACGAAACTGACAAGGCAATTATAGTAACAGACAAGCCGGGAAGTGTCTAGGACAAGCTGGCCTTATTTTACCAACCCACAGCTTGTTGATAATAAAATCATGACTATATAAGTTGATTCGATTGGTGCAATGTATCATTTGGAATCTGGCATCAGATAGATTACATCTGTAAACGTTTAAGATAAGGCTTCTGTTTTTTTTACGAATTTACTAGGATTTAGTGTTGAGATACATCTTGGGCGGCCTTGTGGTTAGGCTTTTGTTTTTCCACAAATGTTGCTTATACACTCAAAAATGTGTATTGAAAAGGGCAGAAGAGTGAGGAAAGTAAAAGTCCCCACAGACACCTACAGAGTTTGAGTTGGAGGATGCAGCTGCTGAGGAAAAGGCACAACAACAGAGAAAGGATGCCAGGAGGGAGGAAACAACACACCCACCAGGGGAGGGAGTGGCAGGAAAGCATGCAAGGACAGAAAGAAATCACACAGAAATGGACACAGAGGTTGGAGGAGAGGAGAGTACATCTTAATCGCACTTCTGGGACAATAAAGGGCTACCATCTACCTGACGGACTCAGATGAGGAGCCTATTGTGGATCACGAATATTTGTATGACAAGACCAACAAACACAAGAGTGTGGAAGACTTGGTTCAAATGCCATAGGACTCATTAGTCTGGTCAGGCCCCAGAAGATTTCACAGAGAGGCAGAACTGGATTCAGGATAAATTTAACTTCTTGATGACATATATCAGAAACAAGGGACATCAATCTTCAGCCTTCAGGTCGCCGTTTCAGCACACAACATCTTTTTTACCTTTGAGAAAATTTGGAAGTTTAGTATTTTGATAGTTTAGTATGTTTTTAATTTAAAAATATTTTGCAAATTTGCAAGAAAAAGACTTCTAATAATTTATCTTTTAAGGTTAACATATTTGGAATTTTAATGTGAGATATTTTTACAGAACTTATGTTTATGGACTTTTGATTTGGTTGGAAATAGTTTTTAAACTTGTTAGAAATGTATTGGATTTTTTTTAAAAATTTGTTGGAACACCAACACCAGCTCAAACAGAATTTCTTAGAATAATTGGGTAGTCCTGAAAGAGACTGATAGATGCCATCTTCTTCTGTCCCCATGGTAGCTCCCATCTCAGATACTGTCCTCCGGCCCAGGCAATGCACCCACATGATTGAAGTAGTCTTTCAGTGGGTCTCGCAGATGGCATCATCAATCAGCAAGAAATAGTGCAAATTCGGTCCTCCCTCTAACAGGGGTTCAGGTGGCTGAAGCCCCAAGACACCACCCTCAATCTTTTTCCTCAACTTGCTGCGGTTAAATATTTGCACATCTGATGAAGATCAAATGACCCAACATCCACTCAGAGGAATCTGTAGTCTGTGTTGACCAGGGCTAGCAGCACCAGGGAAAAGAAGCCCTTGCATTTGTAATATTCACTGCCACAATTCTTTGGCTTCTTTATAGCAAAATGTTTCCTGTGTAGTGCCCCAAGAGTGTGGGGGACATTTCATTTGGTTCTGAACATTCTCCTCGATCTTTTTCCAGTCTTCAGGATAGCTAGGAAAGGCCAAGTACTCTTCTTGGAATTCAGCAAGGATGTCCTGGCAGACAACTTGAATGAATGTACACATGGTAGTTCGGCCAACCAGCCATTGATAATGTCAGGAGGGGTACATTTCCCCTGTTGACAAGGTGTCTCAGCTTTATTGTCAGTTTCAATCCAACTTCTAAGGACTTCCTAAAATTGACTGACTTCTAATTGCTGTGGTGTATGCGTTTTTCAAAGAGGTCAAAAACTGCAGGTGGCATCCTGACAAAATTCTGGTAACATGGAATATCAGTCTGTATTAAGTTGGCAAGGCAGGTTCTGTAGCATCCTGTTTCTTCTCTTTGATGTATCCAGAGCATGACCCTGTGTGTTGGTGGCTTTCTTCTTCTCCTGGGTGGTGGCTGTGGTGAAGTGCTGGCTGTAGGGCAGGTTCTGATCCTAGGTTCAGATGTGTCGTTTTCTGTCTGCAAAACATGATGACAATCAAAATATTAAAGTCAATAAAAACAAAAGTATCCTATGCTTCTGTATAAAGTCTCTCTGATGTGTAGCTGGTATCTTTTCAGTGATAAATGATGAGTAACAGCAGCCAGAAGTGGTTTATATAGTTCAGTTGGGATGGGTAGGACCACTGCTCCAGTCTTGTTGGTTTGTCACTATGGCTTGCATCGTGGTTTGATACGGTTTGTCAGTTAGGGGTTTACAGCTTGTCCTGGTAGTTTTCCATCTTGTCATCAAGAAAAGCATCCTCACCCCAAGTCAAGTCGGGATCTTGATCCATACAAGCTGGGATGTCTTGTCGAGGAAATGAAATCAACACATTTTTTTCTAGATTATCATCCTTGACTCCCGACTTTTGAAACTGACCCTAGAGTCATAGAGTTGGTTGTCTTGGATGTCTTGTTGAGGAAATGAAATCAACGCGTTTTTTTTTCTAGATTTTCATCCTTGACTCCTGACTTTTGAAACTGACCCTAGAGTCACAGAGTTGGTTGGAGGGTCGGCTCCAGTGGAACACCCCCATCAGAAATAGCCCCTCAATTACATAATTTAAGAAAGATCCTTAGACTCAACTCTTCCACTCAAGCTTCCACACTTAGCGTTTTTCTTAGTATTCTTCTCGACTTAGAATTCTTCACTCAGTTTTACCCAAAAACCTGGATTACTGACGTAGTTCATCCCTTTGCAATCCCTGTTGAAATTGTGAATTAGGTACTCCGAGTTCTCCATTATGAGGAAGGTATTGCTCCTGCAAAGCATTTTAAATTAGATTAGATCTTCATTCACAGCTGCTATATAGCTATACCTCATTAATAAATGTTACAGGTTCCTAACATTGGTTTACAAATTAAAACTGTTATCCTGCTATTGAATTGTCTTGATTGATGTTTTTTCTCTTCATACATTTTAAGTGTTATTTCGTCTTTCCATAACTTATACTGCAAGTTCAAAATTTAAACTGATGTTATTTCCCTGGGCTGTGGGGTAAAGGCATTTCTGATACTATTTTTGCAGGGAGTGGGGGTTATGGTATCATAGTCTGTCAGATGACTTCAACCATTCTATCTTGTTCGATTCAGTTCAAATTGACCTGACCATACAATAAATTCTAAAATTTGTTGGGTACACTGTTGTAACATATATGTCCATAGCATAGTTTCAGAAATAGTAAAAAAAGGAGTATTGTCAACAGATTTGTAATTCTGATTTTCCATGTATAGTGGCACTGGTAAATATGAAAAAAATGCCCCGTTATATATTTCCCCATATTTAGGACAAATATAGCATTTGGTGGATTTGCTCTCTCTATTGATTAAATTTAAGCATACTTCAGTCAGGTAATTCCCCATTATATAACTCTTTTAGAGCGAAATTTGTAAAAATGCATGTAATGCAGCAACCAAACAAAAATTCTGACAAATGTAGCTAATCAAGCTTTTCAGTCAGGCCTTATGTGGTGTTTTGAATTAACCACAAGTGAAAAGGCTTTTATTCATAACCCTTTGCTTTTATTAGATGTTATTAGCTTGGTTGCAGTACAGAGACTGATCTTTCTTTGTTCACAGTCTCTGATGTCATTACATTAATATTCAGCATTATGTTAAACAGTTCATGTGATGATTCAGTGAAAGCAAATACAGATCTAAAATGCACCAGTATAGATTTGTTACAACTGAGAACATAATGTCATAAACACTACATCTCTTCCCAACCTAAATTTGAATATGCATATTTAAATTAGCTCTTTGTCTAGTGAGTAGGTTATTTGGTAAGGGCATATGAGTCACACATAGAGTGATAATAAATCAGAACAATTTTTGAGGATTTAGTTTTGTAATGCTACATAGTTCTTCCAGTCACAGACAACTGCATTGAGTGATATATTGCTGACATGGGAAATAAATATTTGTAGTTTGATCTAATCACAAGTAAAATAATCATTATTTGGTTTCCTGTAGCCTGAGGCATTATCCCTCTTTCCTCTGTGTCACAAGTTATAAAACTGCAAAATGGGGTTACCTCTATAACTTGTTTAATTTACCATCATTGCTATTGCAACAACAGGTTTAATTGCCATAGTTGTTCCACATTCTTTCCCCCTTTTCTTCTAACTGGTTTTACACTACAGATGTTTTTTACATATAAATGAAAACCAGTTAGAAACAGCTGTACACTTTCAATTTCCAGTTAGAAATAGCAGTACACTTTCAATTTCAAGTTTTTTTTTCTTTTTTTAAATCAACGATTCAACATGTTTGAATTTGAAGTATTTAAACAGCATGACTTTAAAATGTTAACACAAAAACAAATTTCATTCACAAATTTAATTTCCATGATTTTACACATGTTATTTGTTTATGCAGAATAAAGTAAGGAAAAAAGTTGTACTAAATCACACTGAAGTATAACACTAAGAGTATGTAACATATGATACATGAAAGAAAGAGAGAAAAAGAAATCTAATAGGCTTCTGGTAAAGCAAAAATATACAAGGCAACATAGACATTTCATCAGATTTGAATAAGAAAATCTTCATCATTGTGTCTATGAGATAAAATCAGTCCTACTTTCCAGAACATGCAGTTAAACTGTTCTTTCATACTGTCACTGATTTAAACTTCTTTCTAGAAATTACATTATCTCAATAAGTCTAGTTGGTCTTTTGGAAATTTTTGTTGACTTTCTAATGGGTGGTAGTATAGATCCTGCACTGGGCATGTCATTGTTAGTCTTTCTAGGTGTAGATATGTTCAGTGAACTGGCGGCATTATTTCCTTCAGCACTATCTGTAACCAACTCACAACCATTTTCATTCACTAACTGTATCCTGTTCATCTGGATCACTTTGTAATGATGGTTTAAAGTTAGTTTTCTTGAAGTAGGAGCTGTTTCTAGTAACCTGGCGGTTACCTTGTTGAGCTGTGATCATGAAGCCTTTGGTTTTAACAATTTTCACAGGATCTTTGTCAAATTAGTGAGATGTCCCATTCCTGTTTTTTTATCAGGGCATGGTCACCTGCCTTAAGGGTTGAGGCTTGAACATTTGACTTCTGATCATGATAATCTTTCATCTTAATTTTGGAAAAAGTGTCTTGTGCTCTAAGTTCATCATAATTATGGTAGCTACCTATTTCTGGGAGCTTTGATCTGATTGGGGTACTGAACAGAAGGGTAGCTGGGGCTACTTTTGTTGTACTGTGCGGTGTGGCACAATATACTAGAAGAAAGTTCCTGAGTTCCTGTCTCCAGTTGAGATTTCGAGCAAGTCCTGCTTTCACTACTGTCTTGACAGTTCTCGTGAAGCATTCACAACCTCAGAATTTGCTTTTGGCCATTATGGGGTTATTTTCCTATGCTTAAAACCCGTTGACATGGCATACTGTTGAAAGTTTTCTCCATTAAATGGTGGACAGTTGTTCGACTTTATTACCTCTGGTATTCCTCTAAGGGTGAGAATGCTATCCAGCTTAGGTATAACAGCATGTGCAAAAGTAGAGTTTTTTTTCTTTTCTTCTTTTTTACCCTCAGACCCTCAATATTATATTTCAGTAAGTAGAGTTGACTATTTCAACAAATGGGAATCTATTGTACTCATCAATGACCACAAAGAGGAACTGGTTCGGAGAGATTTGGCCAAAATCCATACTCAGTTCAGTCCAAGGAGCTCTTGGTAATGGATACATTCTCAGTGGTTCCTTATTGCATGTTTTTGTGGCAATTTGACATATGAGACAATTCTTTACAACGTCTTCTACAAGGCTATCAATGTTGTAGAACCAAACTTTTTCTCTCAAGATGGCTTTCATTTTCACAATACCTTGGTGACCCATGTGTGCAAGGTCAGCAACATTTTGTTGTTATGAGTTTCGAATTACAGTACGAGTGTCTTTCAATAGCAGATCATAATCTGGACTTGCAGACAGTTCTTGTCTTAACAAGTGACATTGGCTAAATATCAGCTTGTCAAAATTGGGTTCATTTTTGTATAGGTACCAATCACCAGTGAAGTGCTTTCATGACTGCTTGTAGTGTAGCATCTTTGGTTGTGTGTTGCGAAATTACATCAATTGGCACAGGTTTTGGTGCTGATGTGCTTGAAACATAGCTGATTATACTTTCTGCAAGCCTTTATTCATGTGATGATTGCTTGAGTCACTAACATGTCTCGAGAGATAATCAGCTGGATTGTTCTTGCCTGGTTTAAAACACAGTTCAAACTTGTAGGATTGTAATCTTAGAGACCATCCTTACAATCTAGCACTTGGTTTGGATTGCCATCTTGTGAATAATGATAGTAGGGGTCTGTAATCACTGAATATCTTGAAATCTGTTCTATATAAATAAATGTGAAGATGTTCACAAGCCCATACTACAGCAAGTCCTTCCCTTTCAGTTTGTGAATATTATTGTTCTGTTGTTGTCAATGCACGACTAGCAAAGTGGACATTGACTCGTTTTTCTGAGTTAGCCTGTTTGTGCATTAGTATGGCAGATATCCCCACTGGGCTAGCATCAACATACACTTCTGTTTCCAGCTTTGGATTGTAATAAGCTAGAGCTGGAGCACTTGTGAGGCACTTTTTGAGTTGATCCAGTAATCTCAAGTTGTGGGTGACTGTTGCATAATTCTTAATAAATCTTTGCCAACAGAAGTTTGCCATGCCTAGGAGACTTCTTATATCTAACTGGTTTCTAGGAGCTGGCATGTTTAAGAGAGTTTGTATTTTGTCCTTACTTGGATAAAGGCCATTTTCTGAAAAAGGTGTGACCAAGGAATTGAATTTCACTTTGTTCAAACTTGCATTTTTCAACAGCAAGAGTTAGACCTCTTTCCCTGATTCTCTGGAATAGTTTTTTCAGATTAGCTAAGTGATCGTTTGTGTCCTTTCCAAAGCACCAAATGTCATCACTTACATTCAAAACACCTTTCAGTCCACACAGAGCTTTCCTAATTTCCTCCTAAAATATTTCAGCAGCACTGTTGATTCCAAAGAAGAGTCGTGTATATCTCCTGAGACCTACATGAGATGTGAACGTTGTTATCTCACGGGATTCCTCATCAAGCTCCAACTGATTGTAGCCTTGATTAAGGTCAATTTTGCTGAAAATCTTTGCACCAATTAATTCATAAATAATCTCTGTAAGGGTTGGTGTGCTGTGGTTTGTTCTCTTGATAGCCTGGTTTGCGGCTCTCATGTCAACACAAACGTGCATTTGACCTGGAGTTTTATTGGGTACTACTACAATTGGGGAAACCCATGGAGTTGGACCATATGGTTTTTCTATCACTCCTCTCTCTTCATCAAGTTTGAGCTGCTTTTCTATTTCCTTTCGTATATGGTAAGGAGTTCTCCGGGAGTTTTGAACAATTGGTTCAACATTTTTGTCAACATGTAACTTTACTTTTACACCCTTCAACTTGTCAAGACCAGTAAAAATGTCTTTGTATTCTGTCTTCAGTTTCACAATATGTGGTGAAAGTTTGTCATCAACTTTCCTTACTGTATTTATCATCCTTAGCTTGGGAGACACATCCCAACGGAACAGGGATTTGTCAGATTCACCTGACACTACAACTGAGCTTGAACATGTGGCATTATCTGATGCCATCTTAGCCATAATTTACCTCTGATATCCAATGGCACATCACTACCATAAGCAAATACATACTTGTTTTGGTACTCCAAGTTTGGTTTAGATTCTAATCTGTTGTAGTTTTTTAATGACAGAATGTTCACACTTGTTCTCAAATCGGCCAAGAATTCAACTTTGATGCCATTCACTTTTACTGGAAAAACTGGCCTATCCTTATTCATCTGGTTTTGTGAAACTGACCATGTAAAGTCATTGTCACTTGTGTTTTGCACCACTGCATTATGTGAGACCATTGGTATTTTGTTTTGTTCCTCAAGCATTTGTATCCGTTTCCCCACAGGTTTCTTTGATTTCACTTAGAGAGGGACTTTTGACTTACATATATGTGCAAACTGGTTTGGTTTTCCACATGATTGACACTTTTTACCCATAGCAGGGCATTTCCTTGTACCTTTAAAATGATTTTTAAAGCCACAGTTACTGCATTCCTTTCCATATGCTGGACACTTTGTCCCAAGGGTGAGATGATTTGCAACAGGGACAGCTACTATGGTGTCCTGATTATGCATTAATGTGAACTGCTTTGACTTTTTCTCTTCAGGAAGAGATTTAAATATATCATAAAAGTCCTCACTTCCAAAATGAAGCATCAATGCCAAGAGTTGATCTGGATTTGTAATGTTAAATCATTTTATCATATTTGTGTATCTTGCTAGATACCTGTTCCATCTGACACTTACCCCTTCAGTGTACTGACAATCAAAATGAGCAAATGTACAGTTTGCTGGGATTGTGATAGCCATTTTTATTTTTCCTCAATGCTAAACACTTTATCCAAAACAAAGTTTTTTCTGCTTTAAAATGCACTTTTGAAAAAAGTCGCACATTATCCACACAAATAATCTTCTGATATCAAAGTTTAATTGTAATTCTCATCGTCAAATGTGGTATTTTGAAGTGATGACAAGTGAAAACGCTTTAATTCATAACTCTTTACTTTTATTAGATGTTATCAGCTTGGTTGCAATACAGAGACTGATATTTCTTTTGTTCACAGTCTCTGATGTCATTATATTAATATTCATCATTATGTTAAACAATTCATGTGATGATTCGGTGAAACCGAATACAGATGTAAAATGTACCAGTATAGATTTGTTACCACTGAGAACATTATGGAATAATGTTATAAACACAACACCTTATTTAAGATTGATGGTGTTTGGAAAAGCATTTAAATCAGCCTCAATATAACAGCAGGAGATACAAAATTACAAATGTGGATCTTACGAGCATAGACCCTCTCCCAGCAATCCATAACCAGATAATGGCAAAAAATCCTAAAATATTTCTAAAGTGAAAATATCCATCTAGACCATCTTTGGGTAGGACCAAACAGTTCTTAGACAGGCGACAGTTGCAAAATATTGCTGTAAAATAACTAAAATAATTCTGTGATCTTGTTCCAGATAAGACCACTTTCTAAGAAACTATGAACGAAATGTATTGTATAATTTTCCAGTTGTGCATGTAGAAGAGTATGACTATACCCTCACAGTTCCCATTTTCGACAGGAGAGATGGACCAAATATTCTCTTGAAATTGTGTTGATCTGGAATGAAACCTAATTGGGGAGGGGGATTAGTATGAACAAGATAATTTAAAGAGGAAGAATGCTTAAAGAGATCGGAAGTGCTTTTGTACTGAAATTATGACACAATCTGAATAAAATAGATGGATTTTTGTTGTTTTAGTTGTTTAATAAAGACAAATAAAGTTGACATGGTTTGTAAAATTTTCCACATTTAACATTTCACTTAGATGAATCTGATTAAATCCTCATTAAACCTCAATCCTTGTCAACAGGAATTGTGTGTGAACTGGGTCATGGACTGGAGAACCACAACGTGGACCTTTTTATCAATGAAAGGTAGTTTTGAGTCACATGATCCAACGTTAGTAAACAGAAATCTACATGGTGTTGGTTTGTAGAGTGATTCATGTGCAGACTCTTGATTTCATTTTGGTTTATTTGGGAATATTTTTAAAAATGCCCAAAACTTTGTGCATCAATATCTTTTACTGTAAGCATTTTTGATGTTTTAAACATTAGTTATCAGTATTTAACTTTTAATTGTTATTATACAGCATTGGCAGACAAGTATCCAAACAAAGTTTACCAAGGAATGGGAAACTTGTAAAACTAAGTTTTAATTTATCTTAGAATATCCCATTTTTCATAATTCTAAGGTGTAGGATACATTCTTAACAGAAAGATTAAAAAAAATACAGAGTTACTTCCATTTGTAAAATATTTCAAATCTTTAAAGGTACATGAAACTAATTATATACATGTTGCTGACAAAAGTGTAAGACCTTTTCAACAACATTGAGATGGACTGAAATAATCGAGTGTGATAAAATTAATCCCTACATTCTGATTCTTGAAAAACTCCATTCAAACATGTTCAGCTGCTCATCATTGAAATAAGTTTCTGTGTTAATACTATAAAATTTATGCTGATTTTCAAAGATTGGAACTTATCTCAAGATTCTCAATTTCGGAATGAATACACTACTTTTTACTAAATATAATTAACATGTGAAATATTTCCTCCAATTTATATGATTGATATTGTTTTGATGAAGAATCAGACAGTTGAAAGCTTAAAATAATTGATTTTCAACCACCACCTCTTAAATATTCTTTGTCTATTTTGAGTGTTTTGGCATAATGACACCAAAAAGGAAACCCTGATTTTACCATTCATGTGACTAATTTCTTAGATGGTGTTTTAAGGATAGGTTCAGTGATGCAGTCAGTAAAGATGAAATATCGTTACACAACTCCATTGAAATTTCAAATTGAACAAATGAAATTAACAAATGAAAGAACTTTAGTATTTCTTCTATAATAAGACCCAAAACAATGGAATATTGGTTTTACCATTCATATCTTATTTTAGGATGGTGTTTGTACTTCAAATTTTTAAGGAAGGTTTAAGTAATACAGCCAGTAAAGAGAAAATATCTTCATATAACTTCCTTGAAATTTTTAATTAACCAAATGTAACAGTGGGCAACATTCAATCCAGTCGTGATCACCAACTTATTCTTTAAAGTATTGTCAATCATGCTGGAATGAGATAAATCTGTTTACCCCTACTTCCACCCCCCCTGCCATTACTATGGATTATAAGTAAACTATGCCATTAACATTTTTTAAAAACATCAGGAACTTTTTAAATTTGCTGAGGCAGCATTTAACAACCCTTTTAACTAATTTTATTTCAAATTTTAATTTTAATGCCATTTTTTTAAACCAATCAATTTGGGGATCATGTGTCCCTTGCCCAACCAAAAGTGGAATGAATTGATTTTTCTACTTATGATGACAGTGTAAAAAGCCTGCCAGAAGAACCGATGCATTAAGGTCTAGAAGGTGACAAATCTTGTATAGATCTCTTGTATGGACACTAGTTGACTTTGTGTCTTTAGACACTTGTCCAGATAGAGCCATATTGGACTCCCACCACCACCCCAAATATTCTTGACATTTCAGGGTGCCACCTGATATTCAAGAATCTTAGGTGGAAATAGAGGGAAGGGTTGTTTACTATTGTTTTTGAGCCCATGGAAAAATATTCAGTTTTGTCAGGCTCTAGTTTTAGTCTATTTAATGACATGGAATTATGCATGTCATTCAGGCAATTTTCAAGAGTTTTTATTGATAGGGAAAATTTGTTAGTTATAGTGTTATGTATTATTGGGTTTCCCTGGCATAAATTTGGTACTTGATGCAAGACTGGATAAAGAACTGAGTGGGTTGGTGTTCAAAGAGAAAAGTATTAGGCCCAAAGTAAAACCCTAGAAGACACATAATTGAGCATTGGAACATTTATTTGTTTTCACCCGCAGTTTTCAGACAGCCACTACCACCGCATTATCATCTTGGTTAAATATTTCCCTTGATATTAAGCCTATCAAAATTATATTTAGTAGTCATCTTCTATAAGATTGGGAAAAAGTTTTGACAGGCATAAATGTTACGTTTTACCGGATGTACTCAAAAACTGCAGGTTGTAGGTCAATCAAATTTAGTAAGCATATTCCTCACATTACAATCTAGACGCCAGTTGATTTTGAGATTAATCAGGCCATAATTAACTGATTGGCGGGCAATTGATTATCAATTGGTAAAAACCATGCTAAGTTTAAACCTTTCAGCCACATGTTCTGTCTCTTTGCAGGAATTAAGGAGGTTAAAAGGTTAAATATCATATTAAAATATGACACTTAGGTTTTAAAAAAAGGTTTCCTTAAAATCAAATGTGCTCACACGGGATAGATAGTTAAAATGTCAAATATCTCCTTTAATTTTGGATTTACAGCTCCAGATTGTATTAGGAGGTAAAACGAAACCACAGGCTGGGAATCGTCTGATATCTTCAGATTTGACCTCGGGTCCGTTCGTCATGGTCAAACGAGGATAACTCACGAGTCATAACTCATATATTATTGTTCCTAGAGTTTTTAGATGTGAAACCCACCTATATGCAATCATGTGCTGGGAGTCTTCTAATGACGGTCAGACTTGACCTTGGGCCCCTCCTTGTGAAGGTCAAGCGAGGATAGCCAAACTTAAAAGTGCTTTATAACCCTGCTTATTATTGGTTCTAGAGGTTTGCAATGTTGACCAACCTATAGGTAACATCCAAAAGCTTGAGTACTTGCTTGTAAAGTCCCAGAAGCTTAACATAGAGAGAATCAGTTTATCCCACATTGAGTCTGACTGACAGTTATTAAAGGAAAATTTAATCAAATTAAGGGAACCAAAATTGAAAGCTATGATATTACGGTCAAAAATTCAATATTATGAACAGGGGGAAAGGTCTTACAAATTTTTTTCTAATTTAGAAAGAAAGGATAGTTCACGCAAAGTCATCTCAAGGCTGAATGTAAAAGGTCAGATTATTGAAAACCAAAATCAAATTTTAGGAGAAATGAGGAAATTCTATAAAGATTTGTGCAGTTCAAGAAACTGTAATGTGGACACTTCGCCATTTTTTTTAAACGATCAAAATATTAAACAATTAAAGGAACAAAATAAAATTTTGTGTGAAAAGCCTATTGTAGAATCAGAGGCAAAACTTGTTATAAAGAACATGAAAAATGGAAAAACTCCCGGCAGTGATGGTTATCTGGTAGAGTTTTACAAATTTTTTTGGAATGATATTGGTGATTTCCTTTTAAGAAGTTTTAATGAAGGTTTCTCCAAAGGTGAACTCTCGGTAACACAAAGACATGGAATTTTGACATGTATACCGAAAGGTCAGAAATCCCGAGAATTCATCTCAAACTTCAGACCTATAACACTACTAAACGTAGATTACAAAATTTTATCAGGCATTTTAGCTGCCAGGATGAGAAAAGTACTCCCTGATATAATAAGTGATTCACAAAAGGGTTTTCTGAAAGAAAGATATATTGGGGAAAATAGTAGATTGGTCTATGATGTAATGTCCAGGCTTAATCAGTTAGACAGAAAGGGGTTAATCCTCTTGGCCGACTTTGAAAAGGCCTTTGATTCCATAGAATGGTATTACATAAATAAAGTTTTAGTGGCTTACAATTTTGGAACTAATTTCATAAAATGGTTTCAAATATTATACAACAGTGCTTGCACTTCAGTTATTAATAATGGTTACCTTTCAGAATCTTTCTTCTTGCACCAAGGCTGTAGGCAAGGAGATCCATTAAGTCCATACATTTTCATTTTGGCAATTGAACCTTTAGCAATGGCTATAAAATCTAATGTTAGAATAAAGGGAATTAAAATAGATGGTAATCAATATAAATTGGGACTATATGCTGATGACACATTCTTGTTACTGGACGGCTCCCAAATGTCATTGAGAGAGAGTATTAAAGTTTTTGATAACTTTTTTTCCTGTTCTGGTTTAAAACTGAATAGAGAAAAGACAGAGTTAGCATGGTTAGGAATAAATAATGGAAAAGCAATATGTAAAGACTTGAACCTTAAATGGGTCACCTCCTTTAAACTGTTAGGAATTAACTTTCTCTTGGACCTGGATAATATGATACAATCTAATTACCAGCCAGTAATAAATAAAATTGAGAATATAATATCTATTTATAAAGCTAGAAATTTGTCATTGATTGGAAAAATTGCAGTTTTAAAAATGATTGTAGTCTCAAAATTAGTCTATACACTATCAGTTCTTCCTTCGCCAACCTCCAACATGTTTCATCACTTAGAAAAACTTTTTAGAAGCTTCATTTGGAGTAATAAAACACCGAAGATTTCAATGACAGAACTTTATAAAAGGGTTTCAAAGGGTGGTTTGAGGCTTACAAACTTAAAATGTTTTAATAATGCCCTGAAATTATCATGGATAAAGCGGTTATTAATTAAAGACCAACAGTGGCAATCATTATTTGAAAAAAACTGTGGGTTTAAACAAGCTTGATTTCATTCATTTAGTCCTAACATCTCTGGTTTGCAAAATTAATGAAATAAAGAACCAATTTTGGAAAGACACATTTAATGCCTGGTATTTTAAGTCGCATTATGTTAAAGAAATAGATGTTAGAACGTACCCTCTGTGGAACTCATTTGTGGTCAATAAGAACTTGCTAGGTCAAAAAGATGAGCTCTATGCTAAAGGCTTGAGATACATCAATGATATGTTGGATGATACAGGTGAAATTATGGGATTTGCTACTTTTACATCTAAATTTGATATTAAGACAAATTTTGTAGATTTTTATTCTTTAACCCACTGTCTCCCTCGGGACTGGAGAGCTGCATTAACAGGAAGCCATCAAAAACTTGATTCTCAAAATATATCACAGACTGTTGTGACAAATATATTGCGAATGCAAAAGGTATGTAGAGGTACCTACTGGGTTTTTGTGGACATCATAAATAAAGGTGAAAAAAAGCTTTTTGACAAATGGTCGTCAGCTCTGAGTATGACTATATCACCAGAGGATATGAGTACATATTTTTGTGCAAATTTTAAAAGTACCATACTTTCACGCTCAAGAAGCTTTCAATATCAAATATTGCAGAGATCTTTAGTGACAAATAAACTTCTTAAAGTAACTGGTATAAATTCAAACGATAATTGCACATTTTGCAATAGTGAGGTTGAAACATTGGAACATCTGTTTTGGAGGTGTCAAAAGGTACAGAATTTTTGGATCGCTACAAAAAATGATTTGGAACTATCAACGGGTTTTAGACTAGATCTCAGTGAAATATTAGTGCTTCTTGGATCAAATAAAGGTAGTAACTGTGAACTTGTTAATACTATTGTCAATATATGTAAAAGACACGTTTATGTTTGCAGGTGTAATGGTACAGAGTTTAATACTACGCTTCTTTGTAATTGTTTAATTAGAGATCACTTTAATGTTGAAAAGATATTGTTAAAGGAAACAACTAGAAGTGGGGTCCTCTTCTTGACTATTTGTGTAAGAAAAATAATTAATAATTTATCCAAATAATGTCATTATATATGCTTTTTGTTCGTTTGAGTATCCTTCGTGCTTAAAATTGTCGTGTTTTTGTTTTTTTGGCTAGGATACCTTCCTACCAGGGTATTGTACCCCTAGCCTTTTTGTAAATTGGTAGGTTTCATTGCTTTTGAGGGAGAATAAAATATCAAAGAGAAAAAACCTATAGGTAATCAGGAGCTGGAAATCTTCTGACGTGGTCAGCTTTATCAGTGGGGCCCCCTTCAAGGTCAGATGAGGATAGCCAAACTTAAAAGTGCTTATATCTCCCTTATTATTGGTCCTAGATGTTTGCAATATCAAGACAAGGTATAGGTAATCACGGGCTGGAAGTCTTCTGATGTTGTCATATTTGACGTTAGGCCAAACTTTAAAGTGCTTATAACTTGTTTATTGTTGGTCATAGAGTTTTGGGATGTGAAACCAACCTATTGGTAATCATGGGCTGGGAATTTTCTGATGTGGTCATTTTTGTCCTTGGGTCCCTTCTTATTTATATAATGTAAACAGCCAAGTGCTGGATCACAATATCATATTATTTATATAACCTGTTTAAGAGAATGGTACAGCTGAAAGATAAAAGAGGGTCATAGCCACCACAGATTCCTTTAGCAATGTTGAGGAGGACATAATTTTATATGTTAAGGAAGGAGCTTTTTGCAGAGTGGTATTTTCTGCAAAAAGAATGAAAGATAGTCATGTAAATTTAATTGACCTTTCTAGGGAGGGATATACCTTACCCTAACTTGTTTAGTATTGCATGGAACATGTATGTGAATAAGAAACTACAGAGTGGAATGATGCCAGCCTGCCGGGGAGGGATTATAAAAAGTCTCTTGTGTGTGAGTGTGTGGCTGTGTGCATATGTCATGGAGTTTTCACCCAAGTGGAGGGCTGTGGGGTCTTAGTTCAGTTTGTCATGCACTCCATTTTTGCTTTTTTCAAGATCTTAGTCCATAGATAAGTGAACAATGGGGCTATTAGCTACTTTGAGTAAATTGCTTATAATTCCATAACCACTGCATTTAGAGCATTCTACTTTCTATGTACCTACAAGGAAGTACTTGTTTTAGAGGTCTAACTCAACAACTAAGTGAGCAATTGTTATTTTTTGCTTTTTACAGTGACAAAAATGAGTGAATAGCTTTTTCTCTGTAACTGTTAACTACAGTGCTTTGGTCAAAGCCACTATAGATGTTCTGTGTAATAGCACATTTTCAGAGCTTTGGCTGCATAACTGAGTAATAACTACTTTAACTTTTTCCTAATGAGTAAATCTGTTATAAGTTCAACAATATCAAATGTGTACAGTTTTTTGAATGAGGTAAATTATTTTGGCTTAGTTTCCTGTGTCCTCCAGTTTTGTTGCTATTGCAGATGTAGGTCAATAGCTAAGTGAGTAGGTAAATAGCAGATGTAGGTCAATAGCTAAATCATCTGTAACTTCAATACTATTGAATTTACAGTTTTTTGTGAAATATGTTTTTCAGCTACTTTTTGATAATCTGTGGCATGGCAAATTTTTAGCCCTGCAGCTGCACAGCGGAGTAATAGCTACTTTTACATTTTGCGAATGAGTAAATCACTTGTAACTTCAATACCATTGAATTTACAGTTTTTTGTGAAATGTTCTTCACCTAGTTTTTGTTGACTATAAGAGATAGAGTGATTTTGTGCAAATTTTGGACAGAACTGGGTACTACCCAGATAGCATTACGAAGGTGGGTCAATGTCTTCAAGCCATCAGTAAAAATTCTACTCAAATTATAGCATCAGCAAATCAGATTGCAGCATGGTGCTATGTGGCCATTGTTTAACAGAAGGTAAGTGATTGACAGATTGTGGGCGGATCTTAGTTAAGGGAATCCCTGATAAGTCACATGACCAAACATTAAAAATGGTGGAACAGTGTCTTAAGGTGATAGTCCATAATCCAGTGATAATGATGCTCACAAACAACGTTTTAGTGTGAATCTATAATGAGAATATCATTTTTATGTTTAAAATTGTTAAATAGTTAGTTAAAAATTGTGGGCTTATTGAAATATGATTTTTAGATATATCTTAAAAAATGACTTTTCACTAAGTTTCCCACATTCCCCATTCCCAGCAAACATTTTAAGTATAAATGTTTAAAAACCCACAAGAGAAACGTTTAGATAAGGTTTAATTTAGGTTTAAAATGAAATACTTGCAAATGTTTATGTAAACGTTTTTAAATGTTTCTAAACAATATGTTTAAACGTTTATCAACATTTATAAACGTTTAAAACCCATAAGAGAAAGGTTTAGATAAGGTTGAAATAAGGTTTAAAATGAAGTACTTGCAAATGTTTATGTAATTTTTTTTACAATGTTAACGTTTACAAATGTTTTCTCAATGGGTATGTGAAGGATTCTAAAAACATTTAAAAACTGTTTCTTATATAGCTGATAAACGTTAACAAACATTTGAAAAGCCATAACATTCCCAACCATCTTTGGTTAATTCATTAAATAAGCAACAAATTGGGGCAACTTCTGTTGCATGTGTCAGTTATGATAACCATTATTACTAATTAATTTTAAAAATAAAATGACTCAAAGTTAATTCTACAATTTTATTTAATAACAGTTAATAAATGTCCATACATGATATAATATACAGGCTTATGCGTAGTAGCAAAACATATTTCATCTATTTGAATAAAATATACATAATAATTTAATTATTTAAAATTTTTTTTTTTTTTTTTTTCTTTTTTAGAGCAGGAATTATATATACAAAATCAACAATGATGCTTTGTCAAGACAAGCATTATATACACAGCATACAAATGTTAAAATGAAAGAAAAAAAAACTGACAAATTACATTTGTTTGCACAATAGATCTATAAGAAGTAGAAGGAAAGCTAGTGAAAATAACATTGAGATGAAAAAAAAAAAAAAAAAAACTATATTTGGAGTTTTACACAGTGAGATGGCTAGCCATCTGATTGTGTTCAGGCCAGGATCATTACACCATTAACCAAAGGACTGGTGGAAACAGAATAACCAGGAATGAGAAAGTACATGTACTCTATTGTGAATAATCTAACCTTAGATGTCAATAAAGAGGTTTTGCCAGACACTCCATCTCTTTTCAAAAAGTTGATTTGAATTGTTCATAAATGATGAAATTTTCTGTTCATTAAACCTTTTTTTAATTTCCCTTTGGAGATGGAAGATATTCAATTGAAAGCCTTTTTTTGCACACCAGTAGATATAATATCTAGTTACTATCAGCATGAAATTTAGTGGCCAAAAGTTTTCATTATTGTCGTTGTAACCAAATATTTTAACTCCACTATCAAAATCTAAATTCAGACCTAATCTAGTGAAAACCCAATGTTTGACATTTCTCCATAATTCTGAGGATTTTGTGCATTCTGCAAAAAGATGCAAAATTGTTTCTGGATGTTGACTACATAATCTACAAGTGTTATCATCCAAGATTTTAATTTTGTAAAGGTAGTACTGCGTATCTAATATATTATTTAAAATTTTATACTGGAACCAAATGAACTTATTGTCTTTGATAGATTTACAGCAGATTTTATAAATCTGAGTCCATGAGTATTTACTGTGAAGGACTAGCTCTTCCCATTTAGGTATAGGGACTGGGTACTTGGTGTCTCTTTCCAATAATAGGTTATAAAAATCTTTGCATCCCTTTTTGGATTTATATAGTATCTTTAGGTGAGACGGACAGCAGGGCCTCATGTAATTACTGGGTCCTTCCTCCTTGTAAGTAGTGATAAATGTTTTCACAAGGTATTTTAATCTGTAATAATCTAAAATATTAAAACTAAATTCAAATTTCCTCTTAAGAACCTCAGGGTTTAGTACATTCCATTGATCATCAATTATATCCCCTACCATTGATATTCCTTTATTTGACCATTTTGGAAAATATAGAGCATCCTTAGATATATTTGTGTTGTACCACAGGGGTGAACAAACTATGTCTGAATTTGACCTAATTTCTTTAGTTTTGCAGAAATTCTGCCAGTATGTTATAATGTCGATCCAGAATTCGTTTTTCATATGAAGCAGTATTGTTTTGCTAAGATCAAATCCTAGTGATAGTTTTTGTACTGGGTACATTTCTGAGAAAAGGTTAAACCACTGGGTTTTCACATCACAGAATATCCTTCTAATCCATGTAAGTTTCAATGATATTATAAATTTGCTAATGTTTACCATTTTAATTCCACCCTTCAAATAATCTAGGCAAATTACATCTCTTTTGATCTTATCAGGTTTATCATTCCACAGAAACCTATAGCACAAGAAATTTAGTTTGGTAATTACATCTTCTGGAGTAGGCAAAGATAAAAATAAATGTAGAGAAAAAATTACCAGGCCTTCTTATGTTAATTGACTTTGAGAAGGCGTTCGACTCTTTGTCTTGGGACTTTCTGTACAACAGCCTTGATTTTTTCGGTTTTAGTGCAAATTTTTCGAAGTGGATAAAGTTATTTAACAACGATATAAAAGCTTACATACTACAATGTGGATTTCTATCTGAATCGATCAAGATAGGGAGAGGATGTAGACAAGGGGATCCTATAGCACCATATTTATTTCTGATTGGGGCTGAGATCCTCTCACTCTTAATTAAAATAAACCCAGAAATTACTGGCTTCATTTATCATACCCATGAATATAAACTGACTCAGTTTGCGGATGACACAACAATCATTTTGGATGGTTCCCAGTGTTCTCTACAAGCTGCACTTAATACTCTTGAAATTTATGGTAGCATTTCTGGCCTTCGGATGAATAAAGAAAAAACCAAACTTATATGGATTGGTAGGAAAAAGCACTGTAAGGAAAAATTAGATGTTACGCTTGATCTAGACTGGGGTAAACAGGAGTTCATATTGTTAGGGATAAAGTTTAATGTGAACCTTACGAGCATGCCAAAACTAAATTTTGAAAATAGTCTACAAAAAATTCAGACAGAATTAAAAATGTGGCAGGTGAGACATCTCACTCCTTTTGGAAAAGTAACAGTATTAAAGAGTTTAATTTTAGCTAAGTTTATACATTTATTTTTATCTTTGCCTACTCCAGAAGATGTAATTACCAAACTAAATTTCTTGTGCTATAGGTTTCTGTGGAATGATTATTTAAAATTTTGGCTTCCTATATCTACAAGCTAGCAAATTGTGGTCTGGTGCGATCATTGACCCGACAATTTTAAAGTCAATAAAACTACAAACTGTTGCATAAAATCTTGTTAATGTGTTAATAATACGATGAAAACAATATATTCATTGGTAATTTGGCAAAAAATGACCCTTATTCTCAATGCAGCGCAAGTTCTGAAATGTGATCAAAAATGTCATTTTTTGTGCCATGTTGGTGATTTATAAACATTTTGTGGAGTCCGAATTTAAGACATTTGAACCTCCGAACTTTCAGGACAGTAAACTAGTGAACTATTGAACTTCTTACAAAAGCAACACAGAAAAGCAAATCATTACAGAACAAGATGCACTCAGAGAGAGCAAAACGCTCGACTCCATGTGACCAGTCTCTCAAGTGACAGAAAGTATTGTAAGGAAGACAATAAAATAAAACCAAACATGTAAATTAATCTTCATAGAAATATCAAGTAGAAAGCCAAAGTCATTAAAAATACATTGAAATGGGACCTCTGAAAATTCATGATTTTTTTTGTATCCAAAAGAAGATCCAGATCCTTCTTTTAGTAAGTTCTTCCTTTGGCCAGGTCCTATCCACCAATTTTTAATAAAGATCTGTTCATTACTTCTGGAATAATCTAAACACACACACACACAAAAAAATCAGACAAAGAGACAAACAATTAGCAAACAAAAACATAAACTGCAACTGCTGGTGGAGGTAAAAATATTGCTTAAAGATCACTTCTTGGTGAAAATCATGCATGGTAATTTTTTGTCAAGGAATTGAAAGAAAAAAAAACAGAAAATAAAAACAGAAATAATAATTAATAAAATGATGAATATACCACCTCCCTCTCTATTATCTTTATGTCAATTTCAAGACATAAAATGAGAAGAAATATTTTTACTTAAAGCCAGCAAGTATCACAACCTAGGTTTGTGACCTCACAATGACAATTGTATTGTGACATCACTGGGTAATGACATCATCAAGAGCAAAGTATTGATTTTTTACGTATGGGATGAAGAGAAGCAGTTTCACTGTGTATTCCTAATTAGAAATAAGAAAAACTCTCTCCTGACTTTAATTTTCAAACAAATTACACCAAATTTGGAAGAATCTGTCTGTACCCCATGAAATACCTCCCCACCAAATTTGAGATTGATTGATGTTATAGTTTTTGAGTTATAAGGGCACAACGGTGCACAGACAGACTGACAGACAGACAGACAGACAGAAACAAACTGATTACAATAACCCTCTCCTATCGTCGAGCGTTAATTAACATAAAGACAAAGTTTCAAGTGGCAATTCATGACCTCGTATTCTGACATAGATCAATGACAATTACATTTTTGTAAAAGTAGTTGAAATAGTATATATATTGCACAGTTCACACAATATAAACGTATATGTGTAACACAGAATGCCATCTTATTCCAACAGACACTTGTATGATTTATCATTGTAAAAGTAACACACAGTATCATATGATTAGAGTTAAGATAATATTTTAATAAGTCTGAAATAGAGATTGCCCGACCTTAATTAAGAAAGCTGTAGTGGGTTTCTGGTTTTGGTCGGCAGTTTACAGTGCAGAACCTTGACAATCTGTATGTACTGGTTTACTCTGTGCTTTAAATGATCCATCACAACATATCCAATACAAAGGTACCAGGCATGATGTAAAATACAAAATAAATCAACTTACCATGCTCTAAAGACCAATAATAAGTGAGATATAAAGACTTTTCTGTAAACAAAGCAATTAGACTTTGAATCAGGTCTGCATTTCACAGTAATAAAGTATAAGTCATACAAATCGTATAACATTAAACTAAACAACATGCTCAACAAATAAATCAAACCTGTATATGTGATCAATCCAAATAGGGACCACCTGGTAGTTGTGACTGATTTTATTCTTCCCACTGAAATTTAGATTCAAAACATACCCCGAATAATGACCTTAGCTGTACCAAAGACCACTAAAATCATTCCTCGATTAGCATTAAACTTGATGCAAAAGACTACAATGGAGACTGGAGCCTAATCAATAGATCAATTGATAATCAATATGTTTGCCATATATGGTGAATTGTCCCCATTTTCCCTTTGCACATACATGTTTAATTAAAGGTTTACACCTAACAATAAGCACAGATTTATAATACCAGCCTATTGTCTCTGAATATTAAAATCAAGTGATTTCTATTATACTTTTATTTTGAAGAAAGTGTGACATGTGAACAGCTGGGGAGGTAGAAGGGTGTGTGTAGGTCAGTACACTGTATGTGAACAGAAAATTAAGCTGCCTGAACTTTGCAAGGGCTATTTAGTGAAAGGAGAGGATTTATTTATTTGTTTGTTGTTTTACGTCAAGTTCAACAGCCAGGGTCATATTGCGACAGGTAGTTTACAGGTGGAGGAAAGCAGTGCATACTGCACTGTAAACCACTGGGCATTGGCAAGTAACTACCAACTTTCCAACATGAAGCGCCCGGCCCGAGATTCAAACCGGTGGCCTCAGAGGTTGGAGGTGAAAGGAGATGATTTATTTATTTATTTGGGGTTTTATGTCGCTTTCAACAATGTACAGGTCTTATCACGATGGGTAGTTGGAATGGCAGAGGAAACCAGTACATACAATTCATTAGGCTTCTGTACTGTAAACTGCTGACCAACAGCAAGCAACTACCAGCTTTCCCACTTGAGACCGTGCGGGGATCGAACCCCGGCCTCAGAGGTGGGAGGCGAGAGTATTGCCACTCTGCCACCATGGCCCCTATGAAAGGAGATGAATTTAATGGTTTCATCTAATGGTTTTATATGAAGACCAACCCTATGAAAAACTGTTTTAGCATTTCAATCCCTGTACTACCCTGCGGGTCAAAAATACGCTCGAAATCGCTCTATCTCTTACGGTTTTCGAGATATTCACACTTTTTTATTTACTCCTAAAAGCCAAGATAGCCGCCAAAAGTGGCGAAAATTGAAATTTTCCAATTGCATAGGTTACTCTTGTACTACCCTATGGGTCAAAAATTCACTCGAAATCGCTCTATCTTGTACAGTTTGAGAGTTATTCATTCTTTTTCATTTTCTGCAAAAATCCAAGATGGCCGCCAAAAGTGGCGTAAATTGAAAATTTTACCCTTTCCATAGGTAACTCTTGTACTACCCTATGGGTCAAAAATTCACTCGAAATTGCTCTATCTTGTACGGTTTTAGAGTTATTCATTCTTTTTCATTTTCCACAAACATCCAAGATGGCCGTCAAAAGTGGCGAAAATTGAAACTTTCCCCTTAGCATAGGATACTCTTGTACAACCCTAGGTTTCAAAAATTTGCTAAAATCGCACTACCTCTTACGGTTTTTGAGATATTCACACTTATTCATATTCCGCTAAAATCCAAGATGGCCTACAAAAGTAGCAAAAATTGAAATTTTTCCCTTTGCATAGTAAGAGATTGAAGGGACTTTATGCACAAGTTTGACTTTACTCAAAACGCAATAAAATGAAATGATTTGATGTATGAATACTGCATGGATGTACAGAGGCTCAATTTTGTTACTTGAACTTGAAAATAACTGGTTCATCTGAATGATATGTTATGTATAAATTATAGCTTTTGTTTAATCAGTTTTCTCAAATCCCTTATCCCTTGCACTCAGATATTGATATCAGTCCTTTCTTTGTCCTGTTAATATTTATAAAGACGAAGCTTACTAATAAGTTAGCGACAGCATGCATATACCTTGTTCATTCCCACCGCCAACACAAATGATGTGCCACCTGAAAGACTATGTACAACTAAGGTGAAAGCCTCAAAGAATATCTTCTGTAATTTTTGTGAAGACATTTTGTAATACAGACTACATAGCATTTTAAAGTAATTTTCAAGACTGAATTCTGACGGACACAAAAACAGATGAAAGTGGAGATCTCAAAGAGCCCTATACATACAATATTTTCTGCCACTTTGTTGGAAGTATCTTTTGTTGCACCAACTAAAATATTTTTGAATAGCGTTTTTCCCAAAAAAGTTTTGAAATATACCTCGATCAGTCTTTAATAGCACAGCTTTGTCTGGAAAATCTTCACCATCTGAAACTTCCTATTAGTTTAACATCTTCATCCAACATCTTGTTTAAACTTTGTGTCTTCAATGCTTGAATGATTTTACCACTACATATATGTCAACCTGAAATTGAAATGGAAGAATCTCAAATGTTTATAAATATTTATAAACATTTTATGTTTAAAAATGTTTATAAATGTTTTACAAACATTTCATTTTTAAAAACCATTAATGAAAGTTTTACAACCAAAGAAAAGTATAATACATTTATGACTAAAATCACAGATAGTCTTTTTAATTAAAATAAATCTGAATTCTGCTTTACTAAACTGATACTTGATGAAGCTTACAACAAAACATTTTGGTATTTAGCCATTAACTAAAGTTTATAATTTCAGTAATGCAGTTCCCACCTTAAGTCCAGTGCTCCTTATAAAAACAATTTATTAACATAAATACAAAATACTATTTATCAGATATCAGTTCTTATAAAGCTAAAACAATACCTCATACTTAAATTGTTGTGCATGTTGACAGACTGATCATATAAAGTGAGATATAAAAGGATATACTTACCAAAGTTGTTTTCACAATTCCAAAACAAAATGATTTAATGGCTATGATGACATCAGAATCCAAATTAAAAATGAGGTCGGTTTATAACTGAACCTTTAAAAACATTTACTAAATGTTTATGAATCGTTTATATTACCGAGAAACGCCATCTAAACCATTACAGCAATATGATGAAAAAAATAGTTTATTTTGGGTTAACAAAACGTTTTTAAGGTTTATAAACATTTAGAATGTTTGCTGGGATTATTGCTCACTGCCATCTTGAATAAAACTCCACCATTGGTAAAAATGACAACGTCCACAACATTGGCAAAATATAGATATATACAGCCTGAGTAGTGGTTGGCAAGCCAACATTGGCCCAACGGTAGCAAATTCTGCTGATCATGTGACCAATAGCCAATGTTGGACCAACGTTGGCCCAACGGTGGTAAAATCTGCTGACTTTGTGACGGTCTGATGTTGGAATGCTTTCTGGTTAAGAACTACTCCCTTATGGCCTCAGAAAAATTGTGAATCTTTGGCCACCATCTTGAAACTTTTTGGAATGGAAAATGTTGTTTATCTTTAAAACCATAACAGGTAGAGCAATTTTAGGCCAATTTTGGACCCCTGGGTTCTTTAATGGCCTCGTAATAGAGAAAATACACTTTGTATCAGGCCACTGGTGCATCTAATTATATCCCCAGACGAAAGTCGGGGATATATTGGATTCAGGTCCGTCGCGCCGCCGCCGCCGCCGCCGCCGCCGCCGCCGTAGAAATTTCCTTGTGGACGCGATAACTCAAAAACAAATTAATTTTTTTTTTCAAACTTGGTACACATGTTAAGGGTGCCCAAAGGAAGATCCCTATTTTAAGGTGACCTTAAACTCCCAGTAAAAAAGAACTTATGGCCACCTTAAGGTCAGAAATTGGACTTTTGGCCACTTAGAGCCCTGTAGGTCACAAACTATGATGCTCAGCTGGCTGAAATTTTACCTGACAACACATTAATATGTTCTTAGTACATGTGCCGAAAATCACGACTTTAAGTTGAGGAGAAAATTGTCTTTGAGGCCCATAAATACCCCCACTTAGGGATTTTTTGCTATACTTTTCACATATTTTGCCCTATAATTTGGAAGTGGTAATTCTGATGAGTCTCAAACTGTGCTAGGTATAACTTTGATATGTAATCCTTGTCTGTAGAAAATTTTAGGGCTGTAGGTTTACCCAAAGGGGTCGACTTAAGGTCTCAAAAGTGCCCACAGAGACCCAATTTATGCACTTTTTGCCACTTTCAAGCACTGTAGCTTTCAAACTATGTCTCTCATCTAAGTTAAATATCATCTGGGAATATATCTATGTGTTTTCTTATATGTGCCCCAACATTTAGGCCTTTAATAGACAGTTAACCTGTGTATCAGGACCATAAACACCCACCTGAGTGACCCTTATAAGACATTTTTCACATCTTTTTCCCTGTAACTTGGAAATGGTAAGTCTGAGAAGTTTCAAACTGTATTATATATATATTCTGTGTGTAATCTTAGTATGTAACAGATTTTAAGTCTGAAGCTTTAATTTTGAAGGTCAAATTGAGGTCTCTAAAAGGCTCCCAAAGACCCAATATTTGGACTTTTTGCTACTTTTAAGCCCTGTGACTGTCAAACTATGTGACTGATAGAGCTCAAATCCTATCTGGGAAGATATTAGTATGTTATTTATATATGTGCCAAAAATTAAGGCTTTAAGAAGACATTTAACCTGTGTATGAGGACCATAAATCCCCACCCGAGTGACCATTTTTAGACATTTTTCACATATTTTGCCCTGTAACTTGGAAATGGTAAGTCTAAGAAGTTTCAAACTGTATTAGATGCATATTCTATGTGTAATCTTAGTATGTGACAAATTTTAAGTCTGCAGCTTTAATTTGAAGGCCACATTTAGGTCTCTAGAAGGCCCCATAAAGACCCAGTATTTGGACTTTTTGCCAATTTTAAGGCCTGTGACTGTTAAACTATGTGACTGATAGAGCTGAAATCTCATCTGGGAATACATTATTATGTTCTTTTTACATGTGCCAAAAATCAAGGCTTCAAGTAGACATTTAACCTGTGTATGAGGACCTTGAACACCCACCTGAGTGACCCTTTTAAGACATTTTTCACATATTTTGCTCTGTAACTTGGAAATGGTAAGTCTGAGAAGTTTCAAACTTTATTAGATACATATTCTATGTGTAATCTTAGTATGTAACAAATTTTAAGTCTGAAGCTTTAATTTGAAAGCCACATCGAGATCTCTAAAAGGCCCACAGAGACCCAATATTTGGACTTTTTGCCACCTTTAAGCCCTGTGACTGTTAAACTATGTAATTGATGGAGCTGAAATCCCATCTGGGAATGCATTATTATGTCCTTTTTACATATGGCGAAAATCAAGGTTTTTAGTAGACATTTAACCTGTGTATGAGGGCTATAGACACTCACCCAAGTGCCTTTTTGGACATTTTTTCCGTATTTTGCCCTGTTATTTGGAAATGCTTTGTGTGACAAGTCTTAAACTGTATTATATATAATTTTTGTTTTGTTATGTATGTCCCCCAAAAAGTTTCAGATCTGTAGTTTAATTGCTAAGGTCTCTTTAACAATTGTAAAATGCCCACAGAAACCCAATGTATGGACATTATGCCACTTTAAAGCCCAGTAACTGTCAAACTATGTGGGTTATAGAGCTGAAATCTTTGAATTTTTAAAAGGAAATGCCTGTCTATTTAAATTTTGAATATTAATAATGTTATGGCTATCTTAGTCTTTTAAGAACTTATTTTGTGTGTTATACCTCTGCTTGCTGAGTTTTTAACTTTTTAAAATGAAACTGGTTAAACGCCGGTTAAACATATTCAAGTAGACAAAATGGACACTTTAAGTGAGCTTTAAGTCCCAATATTAATGAAATTATATCCGTATGTAGTAAAACTAGGGGATTTTTAACCCTCAACTAGCCCAGTTTTATTCAACTTGCCTCAGTTAATTTTGACACAGCTCCTACAGTTATGAACTCATTTCAGTTGATAATCACATACTTAAAATTCTCAATTCTTTTTGTATTTGAGTACCCCTTTTATATAGATTGTTTGTTTACCATTTATGCTGTAGCACTCCATCTCTTTGAGAGAACATGTAAACTGTGTAAAAAAGATGTAGAAGATGAGATACATTTTGTTTGTGTTTGTCCAGCTTTAGAGCTGATTCGTATGAAATATTTCAAAATTTTAAATATAGATAAATCTGAATTATTAATAGATCAATTATCAAGGGTATTAACTCATATGAATGTCAATATGGTTATTAATTTTATTTTTGATTTGTGGCAAGAAAGAAAAAGTAAATTATATTGGTAATTTTTATGTATTGAATTGCTGTCTTTATTTACTGTATCTTACCTCAAAATATGTTTGCTCTGTTTGTTATTAACTCTCTATTTAAAGTGACTTATAAGCCCATATTGGGCTGGGTATTACTTCAATAGTTTTTGTATAATCCTTGTCAACATAATACATGTCACTATAATAAACTAATAAACTAAACTAAGTCCCAACCCACATCCCCCACCCGGATTCCCCCCACCCACCTCTGGGACCTCCAGCTATATTGAGTGACACTAAATAAACAAAGGTATTTAATGATATCAGATGAGAAACAAAGACCTCAATGGGGTTGCAGATCTTGTGTAATAGTGAGAGAGGTGTGGAGAAGGGGAGAGGGGTGGGGGTGGGAGGTGGTGGGCTTCATTACATATAACACAAAGGGGAGTCAGAACTGAGATTGTGTCACATATTTAGGTTGCATATATATGGACCACATATATAGGTATAGAGGAAATGAATAACTGAAAACAATTTGCAAATTCTAAAAATAATATAATAAAATAATAATATAAATAATTTTTTTTTAAATAATATTTTATTTGTGAACAAATATAGAAACAGATGTGCGCTTTTGGGATTATGAATTTTAGAATGGACATTGAATCATCAATCATTTAAATACTTTGAAGGAAGATTGAAAAGTATGATGAGTTGAGTTAAAAATAATATTTTATTTGTCAACAAATATAGAAACAGATATGCTCTTTTGGGATTATTATTTTAGAATGGACATTCAATCATCAATCATTTAAATACTTTGAAAATAGGTTTAGAGTTATCATTGCAGGAAGATTGAAAATATAATTTGAGTTATGTATTCGGCGTCTGGGGATACACCATCTTCCTTGGAAGATATAAACAGAGTAGATTGATGTGCTGAAGTTCATATAATAATGGGTAATTATGTTTTTAAAAATTCCCGATCAAAACCTGTGGCGTGAGTGATGACCTGTCTGGGGATATGTTGGCGCCGAGTTGGCCCAATCTAGTTAATATACTGTGCATGGCATATTTTCATAACTATAGCTTCATAATGACTTAGTATTTAATCCCCAGCAGGAGATCATACCACTGCAGTGGTCTTGTTCCTTGTTGATGTTGTGGTATTTTAAAAAAGTGACAGTAGCATCAGTTTTAGACCTGAGGGTTGTCAGATTAATAATGAAATTTATTGAGGAATGATCTGAGAAGGCATCTGTGATATGGACATGAGAGATATTGTTATTGCTGGATTTGTTCAAACCAAATTGATGGTGAGTCTGCATAAATATGTGGCCAGGTCAATTTTTTGCATCAAGTTAAAGGAATCATTCGTGCATTAAAAATTATTTGGAAAGTATAGAGATTATTTCAAAATTATGAGTAATAGGATAAATTTATTGTATGAGTGACTGAAATTGTTAAAAATTACAATGCTATTATCAGAAATTTTATACATTTAAGAAGTAAGAGATTCCTTGTTGGAATATATTTTTAAGGAAATTATATTTTTAAGGATAAAGTATCAGTGGAAACTATGGAAGTGTTAAGATCAGTCCTAACCATCTCAACTTTGGAGTATCTATTCCTCAAATTTCCTTGTTCTGGTATGGGTAAAACACTATGTGGATAGCTAGTGATTTAGCTGTTACTTCCAGCCAGTTTTGAGGCATAACTAGTTAACACTTTAATTTCAGTCTTTCCACCATGAACCGCCATATCCTGTTGTGTGAGAAACATGAAGCTTGTAGAGAAGGTAGCTTCTGTGATATCTGGTCAACTAAACAGTGCAGAGAATGCTCCATCTGTTTTAGTCAACGATTCCTGGTGTGCAAAGAAAGTAGATGTTCTAGATTTGGTAAGTACCACATTTTGTTTTCTAAAACAATTATCTCCGGCTTTCAACATTTTCTGGGGAAATTATATGCCCTAGAAGCAGTTTTGATTTTCTAGGATTGTTGCCCTCTGTATCCCATGAATGTTATGGGTACTTTTAAAGTACTTAGTCTCTCTCATATGGCAACTCTAAGGTACAAGAGCCACAATGAGTGCAATAAAAATTCAGAATCAAGAGACAGAGGAGACTGACACCAGAGATGCCAGGGCATCAACAGAAGTAATTGTATTATTCATATGACAATTCAATATAACCTATATCATGGGAGAAAACAATTCAAAATCCCAAAGTAAACCAAGGCACATCATATAAGTGCTCTGTAATTGTTCAATTAATGGACAAGTTAAGCTTTTATGACTCTGTAGACTCTCAAATACCTTTCATTACTAGTGTTATACATGGCATTTCACCCATTTCTCAATGAGCACAAACTTTTATCCTCATCTGGGCTCCCCTCTGGTTTGATTTGCTTCATTTGTGGGTGGTCTATCTTTGTGAGAACACAGCATATCCGCCAATTCTAGCAGGTTGTGGATTTTTAAAAATGTTGGAAAAAACCTGCCACCATCTGGCCAGCAAAAATGAGCTGGAGGCGAAAGGCGAGTGGTTTGATGGTGTGGATATTCGGGAAGGCTTGTCTGGATATTTATAAACATTGCTGGCTAGTGCGCTTTCAGTTTTCGTGTTTTTTTTTGCTTTGGATTCTTAAACTAATTTAACTCATTTTTAAAAGCCTTCATAAAGACCTGCTATTGTTTATGACTCAAAGGACACTTTTGTTATTCGAAATATTAACAAAATAACTTATGGCATCATTATTTTTCCTACTTTTGATGTTGTAATAACTGTTAAAATATTTGTGTTGTAATTCCAACAATGTTTTTGTCATTAATATCTGGGGAATGCTCAATTAAGCTAAAAACGTGTTGATCTTCTCATAAATGATATGCCAAACTGATTTGTGTCTACACACATATAGAGCGTCCAGAAAGATGTATTTAAGACCAAAATAAGATATATTTTCAAATGTAAGGCCCCAAATGTCTAAAATAGGCCTTACAAGGATGTGCAACAACTTATACAGAGGTAGAAAAGAGGGCACACCACTCTCAAATGTATAACACATGAGCTACTGCTCCTTATATTACCGCAGCAACCAAACTACAGGAGAGCCACATAGTTGCAAAGTTGAATAATATCCCCTTCAACTTTCTTAGCCCAGTTTAAGAAATCAAAATTGAATACAAAACGCTAGAGAACAAACCAAACAGAAAAAAACTCCTGTATGTACTAAAATGTAAAGAGAAAAAAGAAAAAAAAAATCTTAAACACATATTGAAATGTAATTTTCTGGGACTCGGGCTAGTTTTAAACCTTCTTAACCTACAAAATGCCACCGCCTGGTGTCATTGTTTGGATACATGTGGATACAGGTACAGGTACTGACTGTTGGCCCAATACTAAAACAAGTGGGCCTGCAGATGGACCTCTTGATCTCCAAACTTTAACCCATATTGTCTTGATCTGAACTGAATATTCTTCTTGGGTCACAGACATTGGTTAGGTCAGTTCTGTCCTGAGTCTCAAGATGGAGTTACACTTCTCAGAGAAGACACTGAAGTGGATCTCCCATATATATATCATCCCATGTGCCAAATATATTGTTGCAAAGCATATCAACATCCCTGACCTCAAGAAGAAATTTAAGGTTAATGTATCTTTAGACGCTTCCCTAGAGGCAGAATACAGCCTAGAAGAATACAAACTATAGCCTTTCAGTTGTGTTCTTTTGAATACTTTTAAGAAAAGGACGGAGAATTTCCAAGTTGCATGGGCATATTCATGGAGAACAATTTCTCTTTAAAAAGGCATGTTTAAAACAACAGATTGTGCCTCCGAGACAGTCTTTTTGTTCCAGTTCCCATGGTTCAGGCCAATATAGACTCAAGCCACATCATCACGAAGCCCAAGGGTGTTCCTCAAGTGGTAAGTCTCCATTCTCAATGGCAGATGTCAGAGACAACAGAGAACAATTTGGGACAGGGGTTAACTCAAACCATCACTATTTACCAATGGCAAAACACATATTCATATACATAGGCATCATAATTACTTAGAGGGGTCGGAGAAGAGAAAGGCCCCTGAAATCATCTGGCTCATTATTATGCTTTTAAGTGAATGCTCCTTTAAAAAGCCAGCCATTGATAATCAGCGGATATTGAACTCAAACATAAAACTGGGCTCTAGATTCTTACATAAAATATATTTAAAAAAGTAGTAGAAAGGGTGTTTCAAGTAGATGAAGTTGAAGAATCTAGAGACATTAAGGCAGTCTCTTAACAGAAGATAGTGGGTATATTTACTGGACATGTTTTACCATTACCGAATCAGGGATATTTGAGATGGTCAGATCTCACAGAATATAAATGTACTCGGTCATGGTTACAGCTCTACGCCTCCTCATTCCAAAGTGAAGGAGTTGAGTTGTGTGATAATCCTGATTGCACAGGTTTGGCCAGGAATGCCTTGGTCCCGGGATCTGCTTCAGCTGTCGCTGGAAATTCCACTTCCATTTCCTGTAATTTCAACTCTTCTCAAATGGTCCAATAGTTGGGTGTTTTACAACAACCTTCCATTATTGAATCTAAATGCATTGCATCAAGGGGACATTGTTATACAAGCAAGCATTCCCTTCTACAGTGGCATAGAGTATTGATGGTCTTCCGTGACAACCTATAAAAGTTTCAGATATTGAGAAATTTTGGGAAGAACATACACTTAAACTTTAGTAGTATTTATATAGTGCGCAAACTGTATTTATAAATAAATAATTATCTGTGCTATAGAAAGTTTTTTAAATCTAATGTTCGAAATATTTTGTAAATATATATGTTTTGCATTTCTTTTTGAATGTTTCATAATTTGTGATCTCTTTTGTGGAGGCTGATAGTTTGTTCCACACAAGAGGGCCATAGAAGCTAAATGATCGGTCACCAAATGTCTTGTTCTTGTTGTATGGCACCACGTAGTTAAGGTTACTTGATGTGCCACGTAACTTTCTCTTCAATTCTGGCTTTTTAATGTCTCTTTCAGATATGTGGGAGCTGTACAATGAGTGCATTGGAGCATGAGAAACAGGATCTTGTAGTCAACTCTTGCCTGAACTGGTAGCCAGTGCAGTTCCTTTAGGGCATCTGAAGAGCTGTCATATTTAGATCTTGAGAGTATTAATTTAGCACACATATTCTAAATTCTTTGATATGATTGTATAGTATTTTTTGGACAGTTACACAGTAACCCATTTGCATAGTCAAGGTGAGATATCATTAGTCTTAGCACAAGTGTACGGCAAGCTTCAGAGGAAAGATATTGATGTATTTCTCAAATTTTCACAAAATTTGCCATGGCAATGGAGCACTTTTTAACGCGATCTTGGAAATTTAGATATTTGTCTAAGTATCCACCTAGGTATTTCACACTTTCTGATATATTAGATTGGAGACAGGCCTATAGTTAGTGTCAATAGGGCCTAAAGAAGTTTTTTAATTAGTGGCTTCACTAGTGCTTGCTTCCAGTAGTGAAGAAATTGGCCAGATGTTAAGGAATGGTTCACTACTTTTGTAATTTTATCAACAATACATTCTTTATTATTGTTTAAGATATGAACAGGAAATTTGTCAAGATCACATTGTTTTTTTCCAAGTTTGGTCATTAGTTTTATAATACTTTTACAGGATTCTGGATCAAATGATCTGAGTTATGGTACATCTCTTGATGGTGGTACAAAATTTGGGTAGTTCTGGAGATGGTCCACTGTTTTTGCTACTTTTTGAGAGAAGAAGCCCGAAAAGTGTTCAGCTAAGTCTTGACTTGATCTTTGTGGTGATAGGGGGTATTTTGTCTTTTGATTAGCCCATTGATGGTATTATAGAGCTTTTTTGTGTCTCCCTTGGATTCTAGTACCTTCTGAGTAAAGAAAGCTCTTTTTGCTAGTTTTAGCTTTTTGCAGTAGTCATTTCTTGCTTTCTTTACAGCAGTCCAATCTGTGTTGCATCTTGTCTTCTTTCAGATTTTGAAGCATTTTCTGTATGCTGCCCTCGTGACACATATTTCCAGGCTTTTGACGTTCTGGGTCTTATTATTTTTTCTTCGATTGGTGCAACTTCATTTAGGATCTTTTCAGGCTGGTCATAAGGTCTTTTGCTAGTATAGTGATATTGTCTCTATTGCAAAATTGGAAAATTTAATAGTAATTTAAATTTTTATTAGAAATACTTACCATTTCCTAACAGTAGCTATTTGTTGGAGCCATCCAACCCAATGGCCAACGCAGAGATGCGATTTTAAGGTTATATAACCACCTTAATAAGGCCATTGGGTTACAGTAGTCCGTCCTCCCGCCAAATAAGTCACATGACCTCCTTTGTTTACCTCATTATTTTTGTTGCAAGTAAAAGAATGACTTGCGGGGAGGCGGGAGGGAAATCCATTTGTTAGGAAATGGTAAGTATTTCTAATAAAAATTTAAATTACTATTAAATTTTCCAATTTTATAGTGAAATACCCTTACCATTTCCTAACAGTAGCTGAATTCAGCCTTGCAGGAAGGAGGGAAATTCTTTTATTAAAACTTCCACCTACCAACAACACCAAGTAACACTGTGAGAATCAACAATAAACATAACAAACGTGAAATCTACATGCAAACCACAACACATAAATTCCAACATACAACATTCAACACAACAACATACCCTTAAAAAGAAGGTAGTATGCAGTTGAACACTCTCACAATGCTCTGGATCCAATAAATGCACTTGTTGAACACACATGTATTTTACAAACTGTAACTAACAACATCATCAGGTTGAACCCCACTTGGTACTACTATCAGCTGACGCGTCATAAACACCAAATACAGTCCTAGCTAGGCAAACTGTACAATATATACAGGTCGACGCCATCTATCCTGTAAAATACAGACAGATTAATAAATAATTGTACCCATCACAAAGTAACAACTATAACATACTGAAAAAACATGGAATATTAAAACATTATAAAACCTACTCATAAGTTTATAACATGCTGAGCAGATACTATTGGACCCAATTTCAAGATCTGACCATTATGCCAACAGAGGTCCTTCAGATAGAAATTGGTAAAAGTATTGTGGGACTTCCAAAAGCATGCTTCAAGAATCTCACTTAAGGAAACTCCTCCTTTAAAAGCCAAAGATGCCGCCATAGAACGAACATCATGAGCTTTGACCTGACACAACTGCTGAGTTTCCGCATCTGACTCCTCAAAAGCCAAAAGGATGGTCTGTTTTAGCCAAGATGAGATTGTTGCCCTTGATATATCTTTGGTAAAACCCCCCTTAATAGCTACAAACAAAAGATTCTTATTCTTCCTTAAATCCTTTGTCCTATCCAAGTAATATTTCAAAGCCCTCACAGGACAAAGAGATCTATCTTGAGTCAAACTGCTGTCCAAATGAGGTTTGAGAGCTGGAATGACCACTGGTTTTATGGCATTAGGCCCATCTGAAGCCAACTGGTTCTTTGCCAAAAAGGCAGTTGATGGAGCAATAGTTACTTGTGACCAATATTCTTTGTAACTAAGAGAAGAGAAGGTCCAAGCATGAATTTCACCTCTTCGTTTGCCCGATGCCAAGGTCAAAAGAAAAACTGTCTTGAAAGTAAGCAACTTCAGTGAAGCCTTCCCCAAAGGTTCAAAAGGTTTTTTAGTAAGAGCCTGCAAAACCAAGGCCAAATCCCATGAAGGTATGGATCTATTAACCACTGGTTTGTCTCTGTAAAAGCTTGACAATAGCCTATTCAACTGAAGACTTTTTGACACATCTTCACCTTTCAATCCCAATCCATCAGCTATTGCTGTCCTGTAACCAGCAATAGTAGATGGCTTGAGAGCTTTCTCCTTAAACAAATAATTAAGGAAATTTGCTATGTCTGGAATAGTGGGATCTGAGACATCCACCTGACTCTCCTGACACCACTTCCCAAATATGGACCACCTTGATTCATAGATTCTCCTCGAGGAGCGTCGCTGAGGCTCCTTAATTTGCTTCGCCACCTCCTCTGAGAATCCTCTTGAACCCTCAAGACTGACTCCAGATGCCAAGCATGAAGGTTCAAATAAGCCAGATTGTTGTGAAGTCTGTTGCTGAACGGTTGAGTCAACAGATTCACCCACAATGGAAGCCTTAGAGGGATTTTTGTGGACAGATCCACCAGATCCCAAAACCAAGACATCCCTGGCCACCCTGGGGCAATCATGATGATTTTGCACCTGTAGGTGGTCATCTTTTGAATCACCTGTGGTGTGAGAGCCACTGGACAAAACACATAGGCGTCCAGACCCTCCCAAGAGACGTTCAATGCATCTGTTTCCCAAGCCTGACTGTCGGGGACAGGAGACACATACATTGGAAGCTTGTGATTCAACCTTGTTGCAAACAAATCTACCATTGGTTGATGCCAACAATGGCAAATTTGATTGAATACCTGATGATTCAAAGCCCATTCGGTCTGAATCACCCTGTCTTTTCTTGACAGAGAATCTGCCAACACATTGAGACTCCCTGGAATATGTTTTGCCCAAATCTGGATTCCCCTGGCATTCGTCCAAGCCATGATTCTCCATATCAGGGCACACATCTCCTGAGAGTGGGTACCTCCCTGCTTGTTCAGATAGGCCACTACTGAGGAGTTGTCTGTGGAAATCAGCAGATTTTGATTTAGAAGCTGATTTTCGAATGATTTTAAAGCTAGAAAGACTGCCTTTAGCTCTAGAATGTTTATGTGAAGTCTTGACTCCACCTGATTCCACAGACCACTGGCCATGTGATGCTTTACGTGAGCACCCCAGCCTTTCAGTGAAGCATCCGTGAACAGAAGAAGATTGTGCTCCTTCTGATGAAGTGGGGAACCCTTCTTCAGGTTTGAGAGATTGGTCCACCACTGAAGATGCTGTTTTAGAACCTGAGACACTGGAACTGGAATATCCAAAGACTGAGGATATCTCCACTGTGTCTTGAGGTACCATTGTAGAGGCCTCATGTGCAGACGACCCAATGGTACCGTCTTCTCCATTGAAGCCATGCTCCCAATCAGTGACATGAGCTCCCTTGGAGATGTTTGAGTAGCTTTCAACATGGAAACTGTCTTTTGTAAAAGGCGATCGATTTTCTTCTGAGTTGGAAACACTAGACCCACCCTGAGGTCGAATCTGTAACCCAAAAACTCGATTTCCTGGGTCGGAATTAAATCTGATTTTTCGAAATTTATTATCCAACCCAAGCTTTGAACAAGACGAATCAACCTGTGGGTATTCTCTTGGCACTGTTGCCTTGGTTTTGCCCTCATTAACCAATTGTCTATGTACTGATGAATCCTGATGCCCTCTGCAAGAGCCATCAGTTTCACCTCTTTTGCTACCATGGTGAACTCGAGTGGAGCCGTAGCGATTCCGAAAGGTAAGGCTGTGAACTGGTAGGATCTGTCGCCTACATTGAAGCGAAGATACTTCTGAAACCGTGGGTGTATTGGTATGTGAAAGTGTGCATCTGTAAGGTCGAGTGAGGTTACCCACTCGTCTTTTTGCAGCGAATCTCGAATATTTTCGGCAGTTTCCATTTTGAAAGTTGGTACATGTAAAAAACTGTTTACCACACTTAAATCTATTACTGGACGCCACCTTTTTCCTGGTTTTGGTACAAGAAACAAGCGACTGTAAAATCCCAGGGAAGTGACCTTTTGAACTGGAGTTATCGCTCTTTTCTCGATCATTTGATAAACAGCCTTTATCAAAAACTGTTGTTTCTCCCGGTTCAAATATTTGCTCTTTATTAAAGGAATTTTTGTCAATGGAGGTTTTAGTCTGAAATTTAGACAATAACCTTCCTTCAAAATGGTCACTACCCTTGGATGTGCCTTCCTGGCTGCCCATACCTGCCAGAATGTGGACAAACGGCCTCCTGGTACCAAGCAGTCATTTCCTTCTCCCACCCCTGCCTCTGAAGGGCCTGGATGAGAAGGAACCTCTACCTCTGTTACTGGCTGTGGAGGTCGCTGCTGAGGAGCTGGTGGCAGAACTTTCATGATAGGGACGAAAAGACCTGTTCTGTGATTTACTATCCCTCCTATCATCATGCCTAGTGGAGTGCTCCTTCCTGGGTTTATAAGACTCCCTATTAACATGAGCCCACTGAATGAAATTCCTCTGGACTTCTGATAAGGTGTCCACTGGGAAAACCTCATTAGGAGTGAAAGATGCATTCCTCAATTTAGTTACATCATCTTCTGTAACATCCTTAGAACAAAATTTCAAGTAGTTATCCCTCCTATTCAACAACAAATTGGAAGACATAGTCATGGAACTACCCAACAAAGATTCCAAAGACTTCCCCAAAGACTGGTTTATGGTAGTTTGGAGCTGCAAACACTCCTGGACATAATCCATGGCCTTGTTGAAATCACCCTCACACTCTGCCGACTTAATGATGCTGAACTGCTTTTCCATTTCCTCAGTAGCCTTCAAATTTGCAGAGTTGAACCAGAAAATATGATTCAACACGTTGATATTTTCCCTGTTGACTGATTCCCATAAAGTATATTGCTTCAAGGGAGTTGACACAGTAGAGGGAGTCTGAAACTGAGGTGAAGTAATATTCCTAAAAGCATCCTGTAGCTTAGGAGCTCCCAGAGCATGAGGCTGAGGAGTCATGTTGTACCATTTCATATTTGGTCTGTCAAAACTCAAAAATTGACCCCTGGCTAGAGGATTCTTCCTGGAAGATTTATTCTTGATACTATCTTGACCCTTGGAGATTTCAGAAGCCTCGTACTCCTTGAAATCCCAAAGGTTCACCATGTTCTCTGCTGGAGGTAAAGCAAGTGAAACCTGTGCAGATTTTTTAATTTTATGAGCTTGGGAGAACACAGATGGAGCAATAATGGCATCAGTATCAGTGATATCTATGTCCAACCATTTTTTCACTGTCAATAAGGTATCTGAATAGGAAGGACCTGGCTGTTTTTCCTCTTGGGATGAATCATATTCCCCATCTGAAATCTCGATTCTGCACCTTTTTGTAGGTACAGAAACTCGATTGTCACAACTGGGGTTTTCCTCCGCTGAACGTTTCGACTGGACCTCAACGGAAGTGTTTTCTGAAGAGATAGTCTTTCCTCTACAATCGGAACTTCCCCTTGGACACGCTTCCACAATGTCTGCCTGCATAGGGGAATCCCTCTTCTCTACGGCTGAAAGCCTATTCGATATGGAAGTAAGCTGAGATAAAATTGCTGCTAATGCCTGGTTGTTAGAGGTTGAAGACTGAGCAACATTTGTGACAGACGAATTGTCATCTTCATCCAAGATGGAATCGTCTATCTTTGGTTTTTCAACGGTAGTTTCTTTTACAGATTTCTTCCCTTTTGAATGTTTATTAGCAAGCTTACGCTTCTGATCTTCAGAGAAAGATGCGCAAAGCAAACAATCTTCCTTCAAAGCACATAAATCGTCTCCCTTACCAGCTTCTCTGCATTTAAAGCAATATCTATGGTTGTCAAAACCAGGCATAAGATGACGACAAGATGAAGATTTCTTCGCCTTATTGTCAGAAGAATCATTGTTATTAGCCATATTGAAGAATAAACCTCAATAAAAAAGCAAAAGTCCCTGAAAACTTTACCAATATAAAAAACACGTCCTACTGCTGATGGCCAACAAAAATAATGAGGTAAACAAAGGAGGTCATGTGACTTATTTGGCGGGAGGACGGACTACTGTAACCCAATGGCCTTATTAAGGTGGTTATATAACCTTAAAATCGCATCTCTGCGTTGGCCATTGGGTTGGATGGCTCCAACAAATAGCTACTGTTAGGAAATGGTAAGGGTATTTCGCTATAAAACGCAATGTTACTTGACTTCTTTTTCAGATGGAATCTGGTACACCTGGTCTGTTTATAGGCTCTCTTCTGATGCTGGACTCCCTCCTTTTGTCTAACAGTTTTAAAAACAACATAGCGATGGTCTGAAAGGAAATCTTTAACTTCATAATTATGTTCATATTTAACATCATTGCTGGTATTGACTACATCAAGGATGTTACCTTCTTTATGAGTGTATTCTTGGACATGTTGTTCAAGGCCGATAGCAGTAAGGCTGTTTTATAGGGTGCTTATGATGGGAATTTCACTTCAAGGAATTGATCAACAAACTGATTGTCAGTTATCTTGTTTTTCCTGGAGTATGATGGTCTGTAGATACCCAAAACTGTGGTTGCTACATTACAGTGAATTACTTTCCACAGTCCTAGTTCCATGCACTTATTGCTAGGCTGGTTTAATTTTTGAACATTACAGCAGTCATTGTAAACGAGTGCAAATCCACCTCCTTTCTTTTGGGTTCTGTAGATTAGATCTAATTTAATCCCAGTTGTGTTTAGGTCACATAGCTGCCAGTTTGTTTTATTGTTTAGCCAGTATTCAGTTATTATTCCAAAGGAGCACTTGTTTTCACAAATAAAATTTCTAATGTCAATGGATTTATTTATTAATGAATAGGCATTAACAGTGAATATATTTATTGGAATTCTGTGATCGAAAGTGGTACTGCTTTTATGTTAATCAGGTTGTTTTTATTTACTCCTTTTACTTTATGACAATTTTCCAGGCATTTTCATTTTTGTACATTACCCCTCTTTTGTTACGTCTTTTTTTTCTTTCAAACCTGTTCAGTCTGACATTAAATACTGTACCTGGAGAACGGTGACTAAGTGCTCTAGAGTGGCTCACTGTTTATCTTATACATAGAAGATCTTTCCTTGTATGTGTGCGTGAACACTTCACTTGAGCTGAGAGACAGCACAATTTTTGCGATTCATTCCCACTGTTTTACTGTACATCAGATTATTTTGTTTGGTTTTGTTGATATCCATGAGCGATATAAAGAGATGCATATTTATATTCCATAGCATATCCAAAGTGAATCACATTTGCACCAACATATAAATGATCTATGAAACTTGGTCTACACACTGCCTCAAATTTAGCGTTTCATAATTTCAGTGAAAATTGGTTTTTATACAAACAAACTCCCAGCAGTAGGGAGCTGCTATTAGACTCTACACTCTACACCTCCACACACCTTAAGGTATAAATGTCACCCAATCAACATTTATGATAACCCTGACTGGTGTTCTATCATACAAGGCTATCACACTCTAGGGCAATTCATCAGGTGATCAGACATAAATAGAATTTTGGATAAATTTTGTGAATCCTGTAATGCGCTTAAGTCCAACAAGGGAGAGTCCTAAAAGGAGTGTGTGTAAGATAGCATCTACCAAGGAGGGGTAACTGTATTGGTGGTGGGCCAGGTTTAACAGATGTCAAAGTAGGAATATATAATGTTCAATACTTTGCATTATTTGGATAACACAGAATGTAAATTCAAACATTGAAAACCAGTCTCAGGGGCTGATCCAGCTTTAAATGTCTGAGGCATGTGTGATCCAGTGCAAGATATTCATCTTTTAAATATGTGTCTGCTTCACTAACCACTAACATTTTTCAAGGGGCTTCAAAAGTGATTTATAATCAATGTGATTTCAACTCGTTGAATACAACTGAAAAATCCTTTGAAAAATCTATGTGAATCAAAATACGATTTAAGATTCAACCTTATTTACACTTCAATTGAAGTAAAATGTTTTGTAATTATATATTGTAGGAACCACCAAAGTGACACATACAGAACTCCGGATAATTACAGAACATCAAACCATTTCCTCACAAGATAATGGTCAGGAAATTGATTATATAGAATACAGAGGAGCATTTTTTGGGATGCTGATTCTGTCTGTCACCTTGACATTGTTTATAGCATTTCAAAAAAGAAAGTTGATTAAAGAATGTTTTGAAACTTGCTGGGGTAAACATAACAATAAGAGAAGTGTGCTTCATGACATACCTGAAGACAACAAATCAGGTAAGTGAACTGAGCTAAAAAATCAGGTAATATAAACTAAGCTGGTGCTTGACAGCTATTAAAATATTTGTTTCAATTTATTCTCACCTCTCCTTTATTAATTAGTATTGCAATGTGGCATTTTTTAAAGTTTCCAGTGCAGTGCGAACATTTACAATGTGGATCTTATTCAGAGGAGAGAAGGACCTTGATATTTACAGATCTATCCATTATCTATTATAATACCAGATTTTTTGAAACAAGTTTTGGGGAATTTTCGATTATTTTAAATTTTAAGCTAGCTAGCTGATGTTATTGATTAAGGGTTTCATCATTGGGTTTGTTTTCAAATTTTTTATTAAATTTTTTACCTATTTTACAATATATCTTTACAATTTTCAAAAATGCAAAAATTTGTAGATATGTCAGTAACAATATGCCAAATGAAATTCAGGTACTAAGTTACATATAACTTTTTTAAATGTTTAGAAAACACCCTCATATTTATTCATACTGCATATCTTAACAATATATTTTAACTTTGCTTTTATATATTATATTACAGAAGTTTTGCAAGTCTGTAAAAGTTCCATTACTATGTTTGATTGTTAGTTTATAATACAAAATGAAATTTCAGATATACTCTAATCTTTAGCTCAATTTCCACTGCTAACAAGCATGTACATTTTAGTATTGATAATGTGAAAACACATTTCCACATTATAAATTTTAAATGACATAAAAATATCTAATGTTTGACTGTTACTGTTTTTTTTAAACTCAGATATCCTTTTACTTTCATGCTATTTTTATGGGAAAGGTTTCTGTTAGTTGAAATAAACTTTGGAAATAAAGTATTCCATGTGGACATATAACTTTTTATTAACATTTTGTACATAGAGTGGTTTTGTAGTTTTATAACCATGATCAATTGGATTACTGTTACATAAGCAATGTGAAAAAGAACTACCCTGTTTTATGTTTATCAAGGATTGTAGCACAAATTTCATGTGATGCATTTCACTCAAGTAATTTGACTCTTCATTTGGTTTTGACCATACATATTCTTTACTAATTTTCTCATTAATTTTTTTAATTACTTTTATAACTAGTATTTCAACATAAAAAACAGTAATGCTGAGAGAAGATATCCTTGTCAAATGCCTCTAGATAAGACAAAATTTTCAGACAGTCATCCATCATTTTTTATGATAGCTTCAGGTTCTGTGGAAAAAAAATAACCCAAATTTCATCAAACATGAATTTCTGAATGATCTTATGCGAGAAATCCTATTCTAGACAGTCATATACTTATTAAAATTTAAAAATAAGAGTAAACCTTCCTCACTGAATGCCTCTGCATAACTAATCAAACCTTGTATTGTTCTTTTCTTGTATCTATTAAATCTGTTTTAATGTAGCCTGACTGATCGCTCCTGACTAAGAAAGGCAAAAATGTTCAGTCATAAAGAGTAGTTTGAATACAAATGAAAAATAGTCTTTAAGTTTTCATGTTTTGATGTCTTTCTTGCCTTGCAAATGTTTAACCATTAAATTAGTGGTGTTTTATTTCATTCAGTTTTTTGTCCTTGATTAATAATGAGACAGATCTTCAGTGACGTAGTAGTCAGAGTGCTTATTTTTCAAAACACATTCTTGAAAAGTTGTGATAGAAGACCAGTCATTATTGATCTCAGTGTAACCTCTATTCTTTTAATTGTGGCCAGGGTTTCAGTTTGCAAAGTAAACCATTAAGTTAAATCACAACAGTAGACCATTTCTCAAATTTATTTCAAATCAGTCATCATATTTTGTGTTTCAACAAGCGGCTTTGAAACTTGTTGGAAATGGATTAGATCTTATTTGTAAATTTGTTTAAAATTTGAGCAACACCACCTTAAATAAAAGTTCTTGGAATAATTGAGTAGTCATGAAAAAGACTGATAGATGCTTCTGCCTCCATGGTTGCTAGTTGACACATCTCAGATCCTGTCCTCTTGGATTCATGTCGTTGTCATTTGGCATATACACCAGCTGTTATTTTTATAGGGCCGCTACATCATTTGCTGGGGTAGTGCCCTGTCTGCTCTGCCCTGGTGTGTCCTTGGTACATTGTTCAACACCACATATGTAAAAACAATGTATCTGACAACCTTTGGGCTTTGTTCCATGGTGCCCAATAGTACCCTGAATCTGTTCACTAATATCCCAAATGTGTTCTCCACCACTCTCCTGCCTCTGGAGATCCTGTAGTTTGCTATTCTTTCTTACCTCATGTGTTGTCTGCTGCTGTAGGGTCTCACCATCCATGGTATCACGGCAAAGGCGTTGTCACCCAACAGGAAGTAGTGCAAATCTAGTCCTCCCTCCCCAGTGGTTCAGGTGACGGAAGCACCAAGGTGCTATCCTCAATCTGCTCCCTCAAATCGCTTCTGTTGATAATCTTTACATCTGATGAAGATCCACTTGCCCCAACATTAACCCAGACTAATAATCTGTATTCTGCATCAAACCAGGGCTATCAGCACCAGGGAAAAAGAGCCATTATAGTTAAAATTGTCACTGCAAGATTTCTATGCTTCCCGTCTATTGCCTTTACAGCATGGAGGACATTCTATCTGGTTCTAAACTCCTCCACCCTTTTCCACTCATCAGGGCTAGTAGGGCAGTGCTCATATTCATCCTGGAATTCAGCAAGGATGGCTTGGCAGACCTGGGGGATGACTTTACATATGGTAGTTCGGATAACCAGCCAGCAATATTGCAAGAAGGTGTGGGTCAACTTCTAAGGGCTTCCTGAAATTTGTGACTGACTTCTTGGTGTATGTGTTCTTCGATGAGGTCAAAAAAGGCTGGTGGCCTCCTGACAAAATTCTGATATCCTGGGACCTCAGTGTGTATTAAATCGGCTAGGAGGTTGCTGTAGCATCCTTTTTTTTGTCTTTGAAGTATCCAGGGCATGACCCAGAGCTTTGGTGGCTTTCTTCTTCTCCCGGGGGCTGACTGGGGTTGTGGCTGTGGTGCTGGCTATAGGGCAGGTGCTGGTCCTGGGTTCAGATGTGTCCTTCTCTGTCTGCAAATCGTGATGAAAATTAAAACATTAAACTCAATAAAAAAAGTACCCCAAGCTTCTGTAGGATGATGTTTTTTGACATTCAGAGGGGGTTGATATAGTGTTGGTTTGATCCCAACTCTGGATCCCAACTCAAGGAATTAATCAGTCCAGTTGTGGTGAGTTAGGAAAATGCCCCAGTCCTGTGTGTTTGTCAGTACGGCTTGTCAGGGCTTGCTATGCCTTGTCTGTTAGGGGTTTACGGCTTGTCGTAGAGAAAATCATCCCAACCCCAAGTCAGGTTGGGATCTTAATCCAAAAAAGCCAGGATATACTACGTCCTGTTGGTAGATGTACCCGTCCCTATATTTTTGTACGATTTTTTCTGGATTTGTGTCCCCTACTCCCAACCAATTCTAGAATCATAGAGTCGGTTATAGGGTCATTCCAGTAGAACACCCCCATAATATTTATGTTGTCTACCACAAGTCCTATTCGACCCCTTATATTTGGGGCCTATTTTCTACCCAGTGTCATAAAATTTGTTTTATTAAAAAGTAGTTGAAACATATATTATAGCAAAATCAGTCAAAGCAAATTAGGTTCACTTTATAGCTGGTCCATTTACAATGATAGATTTAACGGGAAATTACCATCAATTATCACTTCTAATGAAAGTGACAGATAAACAGATAATTCACCAGTGTTTGATACAAAAATTGTTCTAAAACTGTTGATGTCAGTAGCAGAGCAACACCAAAGTTTATTTGACAATACTTTTGTTTATTACATAAACTGACTATATGTCTCCAACAATCAGTACAACATGTTCTTGGCTTGGTTTGAATGTTTGGACATAAACCACCCAGATACAAAATGTATGATCCCCCACAACCTGGGGTCCCCTTTTATTTAAATCTGTGTCTGTAGTCATCTTTATATTTTCTATAATTGTTACATGGGAAGTTTTCCTATCTCTACTGTGCTCATTGGACCCTTGTTCATCAGTCTACTACTTACTCATTTTTATTCTGCTATATCAGGACAACTGCAATACAAATTGTTTGCATATCCTTGTTAGTTTAGATTGATTTGTTTTGATGTTTGATTATAACAGGTATTGACAATTGCAGAGCATTTATAAATTCAGAAAATTTCAACTCACTTTTGAAGAGGTGGTAATGCAATTTCTTCAAAGGCAATTCACAATTAACTTAAAACAGTTTTATGTCAGTAATCATAATTTGTTGTTATTATTTTCCACTGTAACGAATTTGCTGCTTGATGGTCATAACAAGATGGATCAAAGAATAACATATTGATTGTACTATGCTGTTAAAACTTATCTTTTGCTCTCGTATGTAAAATATACAGTAATCTTGTACTATCATAAGATTAGTCATAAAAATCTGCCGATTACTGGACTGCAATTATTGTTAAATTTAATCAGAAAAGTCAGCCATACAATAACCTAAGGTCTATCTGATACGTTGTATGACGGATATTTTCCTTTGGGAAAATCATGTGTTTTGCCTGTTTTATCATCGTTTTTAAGGACCAGACATATTCCTCACTTATAACTCGGCTAACTGTCACAATATGCCATGAGATGGGATTACATGCTCTTTTCTTTTCCACATTCAGTGTATGCAGCAACAATGCAGGAATCAATAAATATGGTACTCTCGATGTTGGTTTAGGCTTCCCGAGCAATTTGTCAAGAGCTAATTTAAAGGCTACAATGCCATATGGGAATAATATTATTAAACAAAAGTGCACCAATAACCATGCCAGGGTAGGATGGGATGTTTGAATGTCATGTTCTATAACCTAATATATATATTTGTGTTTGAGACAGGACCAAAAGACAATGTTAGAAGCATTAGTTGTCAAACCAGACAGATTGATTTGACGGAAGACAATAAACACATCATAAGTAAGAACACTTTCATATTTTATTATTTTATGTGTTGTATGAACAGATAAATTTGGAATTCCTGACTGTTGATACTGCATTTTTTGTGGCAAACGATGTGACCAGTAGTCAAATAGACTACTGTAAATTCTTACTGCAGTAAGAGCCAGTAAGCTCAATGTTGCTGAACTAAACATCAGAAAATTCAAAATGCACTCTATCATATGTTTTCAGATTGGACAGAATTTAGTCATGTAACACCTCATCTACAAAAACTCCACTGGCTTACTAGTTCATATTGTATCCTTTTTAATATAACCTCCTCATTTTTAAAGCCATAAATTTTTTCCAACCACCTGTTTGGCTTTTCTGATCAAGTCTAGTGGTCTGACATGTGGAAATAGGCATTCAATTTCATCAGTCCATCCCAGAAAGGCCATAGGCATTCATCGTTTTGCCATAGTCACCATAGTCATTCCCTTGGCGGGTGCTTACTGGGTGACAATTTTGCTAGATTTTGGACTGTTTCTTTGTGGATTCAAGTGTATTAGAAGATTTTCATCAATTTTGCACTGTACAAATGTTTTTATTATTATTATTATTATAATTGTGCACCATATGAAATCAAATAGTGAAACTGCATTGGTCTAGATATAGTATATACCACTTTTTTGTGTAGTATTAAAAAGGTTAGCACAGACACAAATCATCCACATAGTCAAGGATAGGAGTTGTTACTGTTTTGACTTCTTAAACAATTGTTTTTTGCTTGTATATTGTAAATGACTCGACAGGAACTTATATAATGGGAATTTATTACATGAGGCACTGGTACTCTTTACTGTGTATAGATTTGCTGATTTTGCTTGAAAATACCTACTTTTTGTGAAGCTTTCCTAAACTCTATTTAACTATGTCAGTATGTTTTATATATATATTATTGAAAACATATTTCTATAGAGCATCTTGTCATTTTTGATACATTAAAATCCATATAAAAATTTAATGGGATGTCATGTTAATATTTAAAATTTTATATTCACTGCTACAGTATCATGCCTGATGTATGTTGAAAATCCCCAGATGAAAACATCCCTCACTATACATTTATAAAATATATCTATATAATACTCATGCAACATACTGGTATAATATTGCCATTTTCATTAGCAATTATGTTCTTTATTAATTGTTTAGATGAGGAAGAATTGTTTAATTGTTTAGATGAGGAAGAAGTAATACACATCAGATCAGACAGTTATGAAACTACTTCGGGGAACAATTCTCCTCCCATCAATCGACCAGCAAATATAGTTGCTTATTTCAATACTCAACAAGTTGATGAAAATTCTATTATGCCCATGCCAAGGATCAGCTTTGGTACCATCAATGTAGATAGTCATGGCCCACCAGCAATCAGCTATTCAGATGGCCTTGAGAGTTCCATAATAGGCACAGAAATCTGTGGAGATCCCCCTGACCAAGAAATTAATATTTCAAGAGATCAGAGGTGTCCCAGCAGCTCAATGACATCGGGAAGTGATCAATCACAAATTCTGTCTTCAAGCACATACTCACAACCATCCAAGCTCTCCGAAGTGCTCTGACATTCTGACCTAAGTATATGTATATGTACACACGTATGCAGCTAAAACCATCAAACACCAAAAGCCACATTCACCAAGATCTTAGCTAAATCCGGAGTTTATCATTTTTATCAAAATACAGAAATTTTAAGTCTGAGAATTGATTAAGACCTTTGATGAATATGGCCATTGATCTGAGAGTTGCAAGAGCAAACTTTTGTGATTACATGAGTAAAAGTTAAAATTCATCTAAAAAGAAAAATAAAATACAAGGGAGTTTCATTTTGTTGAAATATGCATAGGCTTATTCAAGACAATATTGATATTATTCCTATCAAATTAAATCACAAACTTTCTGAGTACTTACTTAAACAAATGAGTTTTCCCTCCCCTATATATGCCATCTCTTTTCTACACACTCTCCAAACACACAGATCCACATAAGGCAGACAACCTGGCAGCTATTGTCTTTATATTATCCTTTTTAAAATCACATTTCTAGAGATCACTTTTTGTTGTCTCCGGACTTTCATGACTTGTGTCTCTGATGGCTTTGCGGCTCATTCTAGTAGATTGAAATCTCTTTCAGCCTTGTTTAATTCAAACTCACACTCAAACTATGAGAATTAGCATTCAATTTTAATAGAATACAATACATGCAGTAAAGAAAGAAGCATGTTTGATGTGTGATTTAAAATTTCATCATATTTTTTCAGTCATGTAGTTAATAACTGTCATTGTTGGAAGTCTGTAATCAAAAATCACAAATTTTAGTGTCTCACATTTAGGACCCTCAGGATAAATTAGAAGGTAGACAAATATGGCTGCCAGATGTCTGGAGCAGCATAAATGTGTACATACACTATTTCTGAAAATGTTTTACCTGAAATATTTTGTTTTATTTTATGATTTATTTATTTATCTGTTGTTTTACGTCACGTTCAACAGCCAGGGTCATATTGCGACGGGTAGTTTACAGGTGGAGGAAACCAGTGGATACTGCACTGTAAACCACCGGGCATCGGCAAGTAACTACCAACTTTCCAACATGAAACGCCCGGCCCGAGATTCGAACCGGCGGCCTCAGAGGTTGGAGGCAAGAACTCTAACCACTACACCACCGAGCCCCCTGTTTTATTTTATGAAAGGTAAACATAACTATCTCCACATTGAAATTTTTATTGGTGTTCCACAAAGTGTTGAGATAAACATGACACCACTATCTCAGTAGATAACTATACAATAAAATCTTAATAATTGTTTTTATTTTGTTTTGGTCTATAAAATCATTAACATCTATGTGAAACACTCGTGGTGGCTGTACAAAAATGTGAGGTGAACATGACATAAGTATGTTCGATGATAAGTGTTAACAGAACTCTTCTACAAGTGCTCCATTGAAAGTGAAAGTTGATCATAGCAGGTATTTCTGGAGTGATGAAAACACTATTTTTTCCCAAATGGACCTTAAATGTCAAGTGACCAAGATGTAACTCTAGATAATTATTGTCCAAATTCATTCTGTATTGTATAGCCATCTATCCTTGGAGGAGTGACACATTTTTTAACTTGTCCTGAAAGCATATTTAATTAAATGTGATTAATGTTGTATTTAATCTTTACCTCTTCTGAGAATGTATTATTACCTCTGCCATGACTGATTGTTCATTCATCTGTATGTTTGCAGGATTACACAAATACTACTGCTTGGATCGTTGTAAACAATCGGAAGGCAGTCTTTGCTTCAACTTAGATCCCAGTAAATTTTTTGAGTCTTTTGGATTACTGTCTGGATACAAAGATAATCCTGATATTCCCATTGACCTATTATTAAGTACCTTGACAGAGGTATACACTCTTTGAGTGATCTTGTTGTATGTGTCCTCTTTAAACATAACTCTTGGTTAATGTAATACCTGAGCTCTCAGCGACCAAGCTTGTCAGAAAATTTAGTGTTTGATCACTTGGCTCTGAGTTTGTGTCCAGCCCATGACAACATATGAGAAGTTTACATGTTACTTCTCCAGATATCATCACAACTGTTGAAAGGGAAGTAAAATCCCAACTTTGACCATTGGCCTGGGTAATACTTTTGAGCCTGTAAAATGCAGAGGACAACATCATAGAATTGCAACTGTAATAGCTATTGTAACATTTTTGCTGTGTAAACTGTATAAAATGTGCAGGTCAATTTGACACCAATGACTTTGCTTATGAGTAGGGATGGGTCAGTTTCAAAAATGTGTAGACTGGAAGGTCACCAATGTGAAATGCTTCCGATTCTGGGACTCCAATGAGTAAGTGACACTCATGAAACCAAACATGGATGTTTACATAAAATCACAATAAAATCCCATAAATGCACAAAAATTTGGGATAAAAGTGTAAAATATATTTAGATTTGTGGACTGTGTTTAATCTTTTAAGTTTTCTTTCCTGCATAAGTATTGACACGAGAGATGGAGATTATAAAGTGTCATAACATATTCACAACAAAATTAAACTAAAAGAAATGAAAAAGTGCTTAATTTCTTCAGATTTCCAATGTTTTAATTTTTCCTTCCATTATATGTGTTGACAAGCACAGTGTGGGTTGTAAAGATCGTGTCACAGTATTTGAGTAAAATGCTCTTTATACCGAGACACAGGGCCCACCAACCGACCCCTACTTATAAGTGATGTAAACATTTTTTTCATTTGTGCTTTATAAAATGATAAGATTTAATGTATCACTTGTATTTTAGTGTTAAATTTTTCTGTTATGGTACTGAAAATGTAAAGATAATTATAATTAAGAAACATAATCTCCATGTAATGTTAAAAAAACTGTTAAGAGGGCATGATAGAAATATTGTGTGACACTTCGCTTGTTTTGCCGCTGAAATATGGAAGTGAAGATGTTGTAATTTTCTCTGAGGAGATGTGTTATAGTATTTTTTTTTCAAAACATAGAGAAAAAACAGAATACTTGCAGACAATTGTGGTCTCAAACTTTTATGTTGTTGTTCTGTAAAATGTTGATACTAAGATAAATGGTTGATTTAAGTTTTGGTTGACATAATTATCTCCGTGTATTAATGCCACTTATTATTTATGGCATGCTCTATTTGGCTAAGATGTGGAAACCAAAGGACTGGAAAATTTCTTGTTCGTATCCCAGGTGCCTGTAATTATGGATATATAGCCTCACAAATGTGTAAACAAGTACAATATTTTTGTAAATAAGTCATAATCTATGCAACCCAAATATATCATAACACAAATTCACTGGTGCTAATGAATATATGACAGTGTTTTTATTGTTTATTTAAACATGCACCTCTTTCATTTTTTATTGAAGGAAAGTGTAAAACATCCCTCATTAGGCATATGCAAAAAGCAAAATGTTATATTGTCATAAATATTTTTATATGTCATTTGTTTTCTTCTTGTATTGTTAAGTTTTGTATCCAATATTTCAGTAATGACCCTAAAATGTTGAGTTGAGATGATTATGAGAAAAGACAATTATTGTCCCAAACTTTTCTGGCTTTACTACCAATAATGTGATAGTAAAGACACCTTACTTCCTTTTTATGAGGGGGGGCTGTATTATTTATTTGCTTTGTACAATGTAGATGAATCCTTGCAGGACAATCGTGAGTCTAAAAGTTTTCTGTTTTCTATGTACAAAATGTACAAATTAAAATGACAAACCTTAGGTGGTTGGGTTTAATTTTGTTTCTGTATAAAAATGAGCAGTAGACCAGATTAAACACTTGAATTGTTGGCATAATTATGCCCATGTTCCATAAACCCCAGTTAGGGGCCACAAAACACACTAGCCTCCCACCTCTGAGATCAGATTTTAAATCCCAGCATGACCTCAAATGGGAATACTAATATTTGCTTGCTGTTGGTTGGCGGTTTACTATACAGAGCCTTTACCAACTGTATGTACTGGTTTCCTACACCTTTCCAGTTACCCCTCACAATATAATGCTTCCAAAGATACCAGGTGTGATGTAAAATTCTTCATAAATATATATGAACATATAATCAAGTACTCTTCAAGTAATTATGTATTCCTGAATAATATAATCTACATTTTCGTTCATTCGGTTGGGTGTAATCATGGCAATCATAGGCTGCCATCTTATTTTTCAGGACTGATTAAATATTGAGTCAGACTTTCTGGTCTATATTCTTCTGTCATCTTGTCAGATATAGCAGCTTTATGGCCAATCTTTTCAGGATTATGACCTAGTTTCATAGTTGTATGACTTATCTTATCCACTCTTTTCATGGCACGACCACCCTTGATAACTCTTATGCTGTCTCCCAATTGATCTTATCTGCTTTCCAAGATTGACCACAACTTGTTTTGCAAGTTGCTTCTTCAGTTAAGTGGTTGTGGACAGGTCATAAAACTTATTATTGTTGGAATTGTACCATTCATCAGTCCTAATGCAGTTTTTTTGATAACTCACAGTATTGACATCCCTAGACGTACCATAGCTCCATGTTGGGTTTTTTTGCTTGTTAGAAAGTTTGATTTCATTTAATGTCTGACCCAATCCCTTATACATCTACTGAAAGGAAAAATCACACTTTTTAATAAATATTTTGGCATTGAGAGACATTATGGAGTACCCTGGAATAAAGTGCAGTAATTTCTGCACTGAACTGTAATATTAATTTACATTTTCTTTGTATATGTTTTTGTTGATATAACTACTGTGTATTTTATTAACTCCAGATGTTTTACCCCTTGGAATCTTTCTTTCTGAAATTCCATTTTACTTTCACTTTCTTTGCTTGTTATTAAAGAAGTTGCACATTTAATGTAACCCTAGTTCTGGTAGTCTATTGTTACACATGCTTGTGGTCAATAATATGTCTTTTGATATATATGTTTGTTTGGTTTTTGAACAAATATAAAGGTAGTGACACAAAAGTTTAATTAGAGTAATAGTTCATTTAATTGCAAATTATTTACAGTATTTGTTACTAATATATGTCATAGTACAATATAGTAGATATTATGGTACAAATCCATGGTAGCTTATTCAAGCATGTTTTTCTAAAGGATTTCAATTCCTTTTTCAAAATGGGTTTGGATTTAAATCCTTTTGAAAAAGAAAAGATTTGGATTTGATTTGGATTTAAAGATATTTCAAAGGACTTGGATTTAAATTCTTTTCAACCCTGACACATTATGATTTCTTCACATCCACCAGTGTAAAAGCGCTAAAGGCTGATTGAAGTGCCAAATAATAAGAATCGATGTTGACTGATACTATGAATAAAGAAAATCTGTGATTAGAGATGATTTAACAAAAATGACTTGGATTTTGTCTTAAAGATACAGCATATGCTTAGGCTAAACCCACACTTTTTGACTTAGTACATTTCAGAAAGCAGCGAAAGCAAATCTCGTTTTGCCAAGTCATTTTTGCTGAGTAAGCCATTAAAGTTAAGTCAACCTGACAGTGGGCCTAACTTTTGTAAATAAAGACTTAATATGCCCTACATAATGTTTTCCACTTTAAAATTTGAACTGGCTAAAATATAGATATATTATGTACAAGTTGAGAATTTGTACAAGTTGCATCATAGTTAATGGGTGTTAAAACTGCAACACCCCCTACTATTCGACTGGCCGTGTGAAAATATTTTGTTACCCTATTTTCACACTGATTTTTATCCACTTAAGTTGAATGAATTTCCTGTTTCATACTATATCTTTGCACTTAGTTTTGGGCCAATTGTGAGCACAAGACCCATTTTGTATCTCTCAGGCCCCTACAATTTAATGATGCAAGGTAATATCATTAATGTTTCCAGAGCCTTCAGCATTATTTTAGAGCAAGAATAAGTTATTTTAATCTGACTTCTCGAAAATCTCAGACATACTTCATATAATATTGGTATATATATTTTCCACATAATACATACATGTATGTTAAATAACCTCAGCAATGTTGACATAACACACAAATAGCTTAAAACTGGTTCTCATCACCAACCCACACAGATGTGATACGATCCAGCATAAAATGCATCTTATAAAATGCAGCCTATTTCTGGCATGCTCGTGAATATATGACATTTTTTTTTGTTTATTTGAATGTGTAACTGTTAAACGTAAAAACATCCCTCATTAGGTACATGCAAAAAGCAAAAATGTTATATTGCCAAACATCTTTGTAGATGTTATTTGTTTTCCTCCCGTATTGTTAAGTTTTGTATAAAATATTTTTGCAATGACCCTGAAAATGTTGAGTTGGGATGATTATAAGAAAATGCAATTATTGACCCAAATCTTTTCTGGCTTTGCTCCAACTAATGTGATAGTGAAGATAATGTACTTTCTTTTAAAAAGGGGGTAATATTATTTGTTTGTTTTGTACTGTGTAGATAAATAAATCTTGCAGGATGACATGTGTTCATCCAGAATTAGCTAACCACAAATATTATTCAATAATGTGACAAAAACTTGAAACAGATGTAATCTTTGAACAGCATACCAAAATTAAATAAATAAAATAAAAATAACACTTACAAATTCAATTATTCCTGTTTGGAGGTGAACAAGCGTGGCCTGCCTTGGATAGTTTAACGTACACATGAGCAAATGGTGTAGAAAACACTGTGATTTCTCAAATGACATTTGTATTGATTCTGTGTTTAACGAAAATGGTAAATGGCCTACAGTCAGTGATGAATAATATAATAGAATGCACTTTAATAAGTAATAAAATCAATTTTGACAGAAACACTCACTGCATACAAGGAGTCTTGAACTGTGAAATATTTGCAGTCTTAAGCAGTAAGTGATTAAATTTATTTTAATGTACATAAATATGAACTTTGACTACCTGTTACCTTTATCTACAATTTTATGCAACAAATATTTGTAACGAAATCACATGTAAGAAAGTGAAAAAAGAGAGAAATAACTACTCCTGTATGTACCATGTTACCTGCATGTCATTTTACCTCAATCTAGCATATTCTGCAATTTTTAACAGTGATGCAATAAGCATTTGCAAAGTATCTACATGTCAATTGTGTGTCCAGAGCTAAAAAGTAGCTACTCCTTTAATCTATTATCATTACATTGTACGCTAGATTGGCAGCCCATTCCCACCAAATAAATGGTTTCTGGTTATTAATATTTAAACCATGAAAAAAATTTCTTAGTCATAAGCCCCAATTTTACCCCACAGAGATGATTCTTGTGTTGTGAGTATGAACTGACATTACTTTAGACCAGGTAAGGTACCCTTAAACCTCTAACCATAACAAGTGATACATTACAAACGTTACAGTTATTATTTTAACACACATTGACTAATCAATACCTCAAGTTCAACATCAAGTATAGTTTAGAAATATTGCAGCACGATTTCAAGTAATTATTATGACGCACAGAGATATACATATATATTAAGTTTTTGTGTCTGTTTACAATGCACTTGTTACTTGCATATGAATTTCCCATTGTCCCAGTATCATTTCTACTCCCCAGACCTTGGCTGAAGCTTCTTTGGTGTTGCTATCGCGAGTATCAAGGAGTAACTGTTTCAGAAATGGGTTCTGTGAAAACTTTGCAGTCAGTCCAGGTACAAAAGGTGCATTACCTTTCCTTGAATTTTTGCAATGCAATATACTTATTGGCAATAGATGTTTCACCTTATTGATGATCTCTCGCATCCCTACTCCTAAAATAACAAGATTCCAAGAAATAAGTTTCTTGAAGATTTTTTAGATCTACTGGAACCAGTGGCTGTTATATCAGGGAACTTGCTAATTGTTGGGGATTTTAATATTCATAGTAAAAATTTCACCAGAGTTCACCAGAGGCTCTAAAGTTTAATCAGCTACTCCTTGACTATAACTTAAAGCAACAAGTAACAGAAGCAACCCATGAACTTACACATCTCCTTGTCTGTGTTATATTAAAAAAAACATGAGTACTTTGTTTAGGAAATCAAAGTTAGTGAGCTTGGCAATCACCATTCTTTGATTACTGTGACTATTTACCTCAAAAACTGGAAGTGCAAATGAAGACAATAACCTACGGTTAGCCGTGTAGTATTAACTATGACTCATTAAGGAGTGATATTGAGGAGTCTGTACTTTCCACACACGCACCACTTGATTTGGATTCTTCAGTTACTCTGTACAACTTAACTCTCTGAAGTACTGGAGAAACATGCACCATTGTAATCCTGCAGGGTAAGCTTTCATGGAAAATGTCCCTGGTGGTCTGTCAAAATTTGAAAGGCAATAGTGGATAAAAGAAATGCTGAAAGAAAGTGGAGACATTCAAAAGTTGAAATTAAAAGGCATCCTTACAATTTGGCTCCAAATAATTGTGTTAGACTTATTTAAAAACTAAACAATCCTAGTATGATTTATTTATTTATTTGGGGTTTTACATCGCTTTCAACACTGTACAGGTCATATCACGACGGGTAGTTGGAAGGGCAGAGGAAACCAGTACATACAGTTTGCTAGGGTTCTGTACTGTAAACTGCCGACCAACACAATCCTACTATGATGGCCAAATACAGCAGTGCAATGAAGATAAAACACTTTTCAGTGTTAAATAGCCTCTTCGGTAGGGCAAACCCAAGTCTAAACTTCCTGATAGATACTTGGGTTCAGACCTGCCTGAAATTTTCAGCATCTTTTTTTGTCAACAAAATAAGTGATATACATGCAAAACTTGATGCCACTGTGAATCCAAATAAAAACTATGATGAAGTTGAGTCAGCAATTAGTCAGTTAAAAGAATTAACTCCAGCAACTGTGTCTGAAGCTCATAAAACTATTATGTCTTCAAAGAACTCTACTACATCATCTGATCCTATTTCTACTTCTGTCTTGAAGAAATGTGTTCATCCTGGATCTGCTCTGTTAGCCTTTATAACAAAAACTGTCAATCTTTCCATTCAGTTTGGTCAATTTCTGTCATTCCTGAAACATACTTTGGTGAGACCCCTTCTGAAAAAAAACAAGTCTTGATCACAATGCTTTGAAAAACTACAGACCTGTAAGAAATTTCCCATTTTTGTGAAAGATAATGGAGAAGACTGTGTGTAACAGGTTCTATGAGGATCTAAATAGCAATAACCTATATGAACCCATCAAATCTGCCTATTGCCAGGGACACAGCACTGAGACAGCCCTAAAAAGCTTCATAATGACATATTCATAAACCTAGATTCTAATAGAGGTGTTGTTATTATTATTCTAGATTTAAGTGCAGCATTTGACATAATTAATCATTCTCTCATGATACAGAGACTTGAAAAAACAAATAGGTATCAAAGCTACAGCCTTGGAATGGTTTACATCATATTTGCAGGACCATTCTCAAGCAGTATACATGGATGGTTATACTTCAAAAGGTATATCACTTCTTTTTGGTGTGCCTCAAGGTTCTATCCTTGGGCCGGGTGAATTTTTAATCTATACTTTTCCTGTGGGTGACATTATCAGACATCATTTCCTGTATCATATGTATATGAATGTTACACAGTTGTATGTAGCTTTTGACCTTTCTAGTGAAAATTCTCTTGCACATGCCATTGAAACACTTGAAAAAATTGTATTTATGAAATTAGCCAGTTGATGTCTTCTAGCAGGCTCAAACTCAATGAAGAAAAAACTGAAATAGTTATTTTCAAGACACAACATTATAAAGGGAAACTTTGTGAAGACAGAGTAATGTTTCTGTTAATACATCACAAAGTGCCAGAAACCTTGGAGTTACCTTTCATGAAACCATGTCTATGGCTGACCACATATCTACAGCATACCGGTTCCTATTCTCATTACTTAAAGGCTGGATTAAGCAAATTCTACACTTTTAGGACTCCCCAGTTGAACAGACTACAAAGGATTTTAAACAATGCCGCTATGCTAGTCACACTTAGTTCTAGAGACTGTCATATTTCTGATATTACCTATAGCCTTCACTGGTTACCAATCAAACAAAGAATTAATTTCAAAATTTTACTACTAACATTCCAACTTTTTAATAGCAGTGCTCCTAGTTACAAAAAGGAGCTACTGAAATAGTATAACACTACCAGGCGACAGGCGACAGATCCTTTTCTTACCGTGCACCTAAACTTTGAAAAAGTCTGCCAATTGAAATAAGAAGAAATACAGAACTGTGCAGTTTTAAAAGTGCAATTAAAGGATTACTGTTCAATGAAGCACACAACCACCTTTTGTAAATGCCCAAGTGTCACTGAATATATCTTATAGATTCTGGCACTTTTAAGACCTGTTGTATTGTATATAGTATTGTATTATATTAGGAAGCTTCATTGATGAACAGGCTCTTTTGGTTGTGTTTTTTCATTGAAGAAAAATTTTCTTTATCCTTTCTCCAATAGAATACAAGGATTTTAATCTTGTAATCCAAAACCTTTTGTAAAGAAATATAATATGTGATCTACAGTCATTTAATATCTATTCCATATCACTGAATATTTTTTTGAATTGCAATGATTGTACAATGCACATTCTCAGCAGCAAAATCTTCAATTCAAAGCGAAACAGTGAAGGAATTATATTTTCTTTGGCAATATCCTCAAACTCCAAACATGGACTTTAATTGAGATCTTGACATTTCAGCACTTTATGATTTGTTTGTAACCTCCATCCCTCAGACTCTGTTAAATAAGCAAGACTGATAAAACAGTCATCGAAAGAAGTTAAAAATATTATGTTGAGGAGAAAGCTGTAATTAAGTAGCAGTAGCACCAACAAACACAGCTGCACATTATGAGGTCTGACTGAGTTTGAACAGGCTAGGCAATGGACGATCCCATCTCCACCTTGTAGGAGAGGAACACCACACCCAGTGAGCTGGACCCCACCAAAGGTCAAAGAGAAACTGTGTCTGTGTTACTTGGTCCAGTCCTAGATAGGACAAAGGCATGGCAATCAGATAAGAGAGATGTAGATATATAATGCGCCAGAAGTTTATGACAAAAGGGGTGCCATATCTGATGTGCAGGAATAGCATCAACCTCACTAGTGTAACACCTTTACTGCAGTTGTTTCTCTCCCCTACCCACCTATCATACATTAAGATACTCAGACCAATTAAAAGAAAATGCACCCTTCACAGGAACTCCCATTTGTACCCACTAATGGTAATGATTAAGTTCAAATATACATTCTTTCTTTCCCACCAAATGGAAGAGTACAATATTAAAAACATCACATAAAACAAAAGCTGCACAGTGTCAATTTATGTTTTTTGTAATTCTTTATCAATTCCTATTGTCATCTTTTAGCAAAAACCGTCTGGGAAGAATGCATTCATGGCCTTCAATTAACAGTGTATGTTCATGTATTATAATTTTCTTAGCACTGTGTGTCTGTCTCTAAATTTGAACCTTGAATTATTCTCCTATGGTTTGTGCCATACTAATACTGTCCAACTAGGTAATAAAAACATGTAGAATCCGTGTCTTATTGGTTAGGGCAGTTTTTTAATGAAAGTTACATACAAATCCAGCAATCATTAACTTAATCTTATACAACTAGTTGAATAGATGCCTTCCAATTTCTCCAGGGGCTCTGGGTGTAAGATTTGTCATTGCATCACAGCTAAGCACACTGCATATGTCAGTTTCTCTACTATCCCCTTCAACCTCAAAAGAACTGGTATAGCTGCTATAGCAAAACATTTATGAATGGTGGAAATGTTCATGGGATCCCTATCTGGACCAGTGAAAGAAACATTTACAGAACTATGGTTCAGGAAACCCCCGAGTTATGCCAACCATATCAAGATCATGAGAAACAGCAAGACCGGCGTCAAGCTCACCATCATTTAAGTGACCCCAAATACCATTTGGGATAGAGCCAGTATCATAGTGCTTAATGCTGGCATCACTGCTTTGCAATGCCTGATTGTCATGTTCTGCACATTGATACATATGTGTATCACTACTTGCAACATTAATCAATTCGTCAACCATTCTACACATATATTCAGTATGAGATATGCCATAATGATTGAATGAAAAGCATCCTTCATATAAAATATCTTAAGTAACCTCTGGAGTACAACTGCTCACAACATTTGTGCTGACAGTAAACGTGGATAATAAATGAACCTGACCCCACGATGGACATTTGACCACTAGGGACCTGACAACATTGTTGACAACTCTGCCATGGTCATAATATGTCTGATAAAATCCAGAACATATGCTACCTATGGTGGATCAGATATACAATAACTGTTGAAACACACTACCGTACTCATATCATATCTCAAGGAGATCTACTGAATGGTAGGTTTTGGTAAATACTTTCAAATGTCACCTTTAAATGTATGTTATTAGCATGAAATGAAGTATCAGTATAGCCATGTACCCTATTATTGTGTGCTTTATAACCTTGGTCATTAAACTCTCACTGAGATTTCTGTACATTACTGTGTATTCGTGTGAAACAATAGATCACTTGGTCGACCAATTAATTGGTCGTTATAAACATGCATAGAATAATATTGTTTATATAAACATTCACAAGTGACGCCACGTTTGTAAAATATAAAATACTAAAATAACTGGTTGCTGTTACTCTTGATGAAAGTCAAATTGCTTCAAATTCTGTGTTTGCTCTTTAGTGGCAAAATCAAAGTAAAGGGTATTTTTAAAATGGAGGCAATTCAAAATAGAAACATTCAGTTTGATTGGTTCCCAGAATTATGGCTTCCCTAGAAGTGAGGGCATATCTAGAAAATAAGGGGGTAGAAAATATTGTAACTGATGGGACAACTGCCCCAGCAGGGCCCTAGCAGTCCTGCCCCAAAAAGGCGATATAACAAAATTGACACATATTTTTAGCAACAGATATTTTCACTCATGATCACCTGAACACATGCAGGTGCCCCCATTAAATGTTAAACATGGAAGCCTTTCTGTCCATTTTTACCTTTGTCTTGGACTTGATTGGAAGGTGTGGTTTAAACTTACCGTTTGCATGTCTTGTGTACCTCCTTGAGTTAGGTCACGTTCACCATACCAATACCGGTAAGGGAACATTGCATGTTCACCTTTGGTGCTGTCCCATGAGTAACTGCAGGCATCCTGCATCAATTCAGTGATTAGGTTAATCAATTTTCTTTTACATTTTGATCATTCATGCCTGTCTGATGAACCAAAACTCCAGAAGCCACTGGGATGTTAATTGGTCATTACCAGGTCTCCATCCAGTACTAGTAATGAAGCTCAGATGTCTGTGCCCATTTATCTTTGATCTTTCATTTGTTTGTATTTCCTGCTTAGTGCTTCTAATAATCAGTCATGGCTACCATGGGTGTTCGAACCTTTGGCCTCCTCCAACTCATGATACTTCTGTTAAACTCTATTGACTACTGATTTGGCCTCCTGGTTGTGAACTCTGTGAACATCTAAGTCTCCCTCAGCAGTAATACTGATCTTGTGCTGACCAAAAACTATCTTTTGTGAAAATGACTTGAGATTGTGCATTGTGATAAAGAAGTATTGGTGTGAGTAGCAGATTGAAATCATGCGGGATGCAATGTTATTGTATAGCTGATATGATTTGCCCCATGTTCTAAGTTAGAAGTATGCTGAACTGTTTTGAGAGAGTCCAACATTCACATCTGTTTTCTGACCATGTTTTAAACATCCATACTGGTCTGAAGGCCACTTTAACACCATGTATACATTGTGTAACTTTTGTTGTTGTCGAAGAATTCTTGCTTTATGTGTCATTCTACAAATTAGATTTATTGTCTTTGATTCTGTGGCATTAGTGTGCTGTACCATATGAGTAACTATTGTGTCCATAGCAAGTGCACTGACTGACATTGTGTCTACTTTGTACTGTCACATATATGTTTGGTGTCACGTGTATATTATATTTGATTGAAGTTTTTCAACAGTCTTAGGGGACTTGTGATTTTGTTTGCAATAGTTTCGAAAGCTGTTGGAAATGGGTGGGATTTTCTTTAGAAATTTGTTGGAAAAATTAGGTAGTTCTGAAAAGGACTGATAGATGCCAGCTTCTTCGGTCCCCATGGTAGTTCCTATCTCAGAACCTGTCCTGCCAAGCCAATGCCCCACATGATTGAAGTAGTCTGTCATTAGGTCTCACTGAATCCTGTAGTTGTTATTTGGCACATCACAACTTATTCACTTGTAAGGCTGCTAAATCATTTACCAGGGTTGGTACTCAGTCTGCTAAGCCCTGGTGTGTCCTCAGCATCATGTGTAACACCACATGTAAAAATGTCTCTGACAACCCTTGACCTTTGCTCTATTGTGCCCAGTAGTACCCTGAATCTATTCACTAATATTCCAAACGCATTTTTCCCCAACATCCAGCATCTGGAGATCCTGTAGATTGTTATTATTTCTTTCCTTGTGAGTTGTCTTCTGCTGTAGGACTTCACCATCCATGCCATCAAGACAAAGGTATTGTCAACCAGCAAGAAATAGTGCAAATTCGGCCCTCCCTCTCCCAGTGGTTCAGGTGGTGGAAGCCCCAAGGTGCCATTCTCTCTCAAATTGCTTCTATAAAAAATCTGTGCATCTGATGAAGATCCACTTGACCCCATATTCTTTATCAACCAGGGCTAGCAGCACCAGGTAAAAGAAGCCCTTGTACTTGTAATAGTCACTGTCTGATTTATTTGGCTTCTTCATGGCGACATGCTTCCTGATGGGGACATTCCGTCTGGTTCTGAAGTTCTCCTCAACCTTCTTCAGGTCAGTAGGGAAGCACAAATATTAGTCAAAGAACTCAACAAGGATGGTTTTGAAGACCTAAGAAACGAATTTACAGGTGGTGGCTCAGCCATGCAGCCAGTGATACTGCAAGCAGGTGTAGGTTTATCCTGTTACCAGTGTCTCATCCTTATTGCCAGGGCTTCCTAAGATTGGTGATTGACTTCTTGATGCAGTGGTATACACGTTCTTCCATGAGAAAGTCAGATAAAGTTTGATATTCTGGTATATCAGTTTGAAATAAGTCGGCCAGGAGGTTGCTCTAGCATCCTTTTTTCTTGTCTTTGAAGGATCCTGTGTGTGAGGGGTTTGGTGGTGTAATGATTGTGCCCCCTCAGAATAAACTATGTTCCACACACATGCACTGTACATATGAATTTGTACATTTGCTGTTGAACGTTTTAACCTTGGATTAACATACAAATATTGGATAACAAAACTATGAATATAACTATTCCTGCATCCGGGATGAACTGGGAAGCCCAAAATCTTCCAGAATGTTGGAAAAAGTTTCAACAACATATGGAACTGATATCCTCAGGACCACTGTCAAGTTCGTCTGAGATTGTGAAAATCAGTTACCTCCTCTTTGGGAAGGTGAGAAGGGTCGTGACATCAGGAACAAATGGATTTTCTCTGCTGATGAGGCCGAAAAGCTCACATACTTCAACAAATATAAAGATTATGTCAGTGCCAAGTCAAATCTGTTTGCCCATTACAAGTTTCATGCTCGAGTTTAGGAGAGAGGTGAGCCATTTGAAAGTTTTGTGACTGACCTAAAATTTCTTGTCCAAGATTGTGCATACAATGAGAATGATCAAATGGTTTGAGACAAGATTATGTTTGGGATCAATAATTCATACATCAGAGAAAAGCTCATAGACAATGAACTGATCTTAAGTTCTGCCATTGAAATAGCCCAAACATATGAAGTGTCAAGACAACAGCTGAAAACAAAATATATGACAGTAGAGAAGTACATGATTAGGGAAGGCTGGCCAGAGTTTAAAGCTTTATGTCCCAGATGTCTCTAACAACACTGGATGGTCAGAGAAGACCTCTCAGTTATTGATAACATTATACTGAAAGGAGACAAAATAGTCACACCACTTTCATTGAGGAAAGAAATGCTAAGCAAAGTACACACAGGCCGTATGGGAATAGAGAAGTGCAGCACAGAGCTTGAACACTCTTCTATTAGCCAAACATGAACGATCACATACAAGATATGGTAGCCAGATGTGATATGCGCCAGAGGCTAAGAAAATCTAACTGCAGAGAACCTCTCATACAGCATGAAATCCCAACTTCCCCATGGCAGAAGATTGCAACAGACTTGTTCACCTGGAATGACGCTGACTACTTAGTCATAGTTGACTAATTTAGCCAATTTTTGGAAGTGGAAAAACAGAAAAAACATTACCAGCAGTTCAGTTATTATGAAAAGGAAAAAGATTTTCTGTACACATGGGATACCACATGAAGTGGTTTCGAACAATTGCAGACAGTACACTACTAGCCTTGCTGAAGGCTCAAGTTTCTTCGCAGTTAGGGAAAGTTTTCCGTTCAGATAATGGAGTTTCAGTTTCTATAATGTACTCATACATGTAAGAGAAAAAGCCTTGTATACTTTGCTTGAAGTCAAATCCCTCCTAGCCCCACCTCTCTACATGCATTCTGTTTTCTTTATATCTACAAGGGCCTAGCATAAAAAGCCACATAGTGAGTTTCTGTGGCCTTTTTTCTTGACAGACCCAGATCACAGCAAATGTGTAACACAACACCTTGTAAAGTGCACCTGCACAGTACTGGAATAAAACTGATGCTGCTTTTTGTGGTATATAAATTCTGTATAAACTTGATTCTTCTTTTCTGCATTCTAAATTCTTTTATAAACATTGTGAAATGTTTACTCTGAAATATTTTCCTTTTGGAAAATATTAATGAAATACTCATTGATTCCTATGAATACTATTGCAAAAAATATCTTATAAATTTGTGTCACACCAACAACAGTAGTATAGGAGATACTATGGTCACGCAAGGGGGATTGTAGTCACACAATCTACGTGGTCCCCCTGTGGGGGTTGTATAGATTTTTGTGACCAGCAGTCACGGCCCATCTGTGTGAGGAGGGGGATATGGGGGAGTTGGGGGGTTGTATAGATTTTTGTGACCAGCAGTCACGGCCCATCTGTGTGAGGAGGGGGATATGGGGGAGTTGGGGGGGGGGGGGTTTACTTAATGCCAGGGGTGTGTTAATTATCTGTGAAAATGAGGTTGAAATGGAATACATTTATTGGAATGAAGTACATAAAATATTCATAGCATCACCAACAAATAAACAACATTTAAAGCTACATTAAATAAAATCATGCAAACAGCTAAAGGTAAAATAAAAAAACAGCAAACATCCAAGAACCTTTAAAAAAACTAGTAAACAACTGGAATATTTAAGCATCTACATATTTATAGCAACAAATAAGGGACATTTTACAGCTATATACAGATCTATGATAACACTAAAGAAATGAAACACACTTAGGACATACAAATTTGTAACAAAACATGCAAACAACAAGGATTATTTAATCATCTACACATTCATAGCAACAAATAAGGGACATTTAAAACTACAAATTTATCATAAATATGAAACATCCAAAATAGTTAAGACATTTAAACCCGTAAAAATTTGTAAGGACATTTAAAAATGAAATAGTCATGAAAGGTAAAAGGATTATATAGTCCATTAACCGCTGAATGACTCTAGTGTTTGCTACTTTTCATATTTTCAAAATAAAAGCATCATAAAAAATCCTGGATTTCCATTGGGGTGACTATAATTCCAGCAACTATAATTCCAGCAATCCGATTGGCGTGACCAAACAGCCAACTGAGTTCAAATCACGGGACATCTGTGCAAGGAGGGATATGGGGGGAGGTGGGGTTTACTTGATGCAGGGGTGATAATTATCTGTGAAAATTAGGTTGAAATGGAATACATTTATTGGAACGAAGTATATAAAATATTCATAGCATCACCAACAAATAAGGGGCATGTAAAGCTATATAAAAATTGATCATGAAAGAAATTGAAACATTGAATTATTGTATTTAAATCAACAACAGGGGTCATTTAAACATCTACAAATTAAAGCTAACCAAAAAAGTACACACAAGTAATGGTCAAGCTTTTTTCCCACAATTTTTCCCCAGTTAAAGGGACCCAGTTTCACATTGGCACAGCAGCCTTTCATTAGACGTCATATATAATTCAAACCCAATCCCTTTAATTTAAACCAACCCCTGTACATTATTACCTTTATTTTAAAGTAATTACCTTATTTTAAAGTTTTCTCGGCGACTGTTATTCAATAGTACTGGAATAAGTAAGAATCCCTCTAATATACCAAAGTCCCAAAAATTTAAATATCATATACTAGAGTCCAATGGAAAGGCTATTATCCCCTATCATTTGAAAAGCATGTGACTATTCTCACAGATGGTCATTCCACAATACAAAATGGGTTTAATGATCTGGAAAAAAGTGTGGGGTAATAAATGTATAATTTTCAAATGCTCATAACTTTTTGAGGAATAGTCCGATTTTAAAAATTAAAAAAGCGTCTTAATCAGTGAGTCCAGACGAACGTGTTGATATGAAACACGCTCCTGTTAAACCATTGATAAAAATTTGAAAAAAATATTCATTAATTATGTTAAGAGACACATAATTTGCATTTTTTAAAACGGCCCCAACTCTGCGAGGGATAGTCGGATTTTAAAAATTCGAAAAGCATCTTAATCAGTGAGTCCCGGCGAACGTTTTGATATCAAACTTAACCTTATATGAGAAATAACGGGAAATTTTAACTATACCAAAGCGTTCATTATGATATAACACAATGTGCGCACATTTAACGCATGTGACCCTCACAATCCGCATATGTAACACATGTAACACAATGTGCACCGCACATGTAACACAATGTGCGCACATTTAACACATGTGACCCTCACAAACCACACATGTAACACAATGTGCACCGCACATGTAACACAATGTGCGCACATGTGACCCTCACAAACTGCACATGTAACACAATGTGCGCACATTGTGTTACATGTGCGCACATTGTGTTACATGTGCAGTTTGTGAGGGTCACATGTGCGCACATTGTGTTACATGTGCGCACATTGTGTTACATGTGCGGTGCACATTGTGTTACATGTGCAGTTTGTGAGGGCCACATGTGCGCACATTGTGTTACATGTGCGGTGCACATTGTGTTACATGTGCGCACATTGTGTTACATGTGCGGTGCACATTGTGTTACATGTGCGGTTTGTGAGGGTCACATGTGCGCACATTGTGTTACATGTGCGCACATTGTGTTACATGTGCAGTTTGTGAGGGTCACATGTGCGCACATTGTGTTACATGTGCGGTGCACATTGTGTTACATGTGTGGTTTGTGAGGGTCACATGTGTTAAATGTGCGCACATTGTGTTACATGTGCGGTGCACATTGTGTTACATGTGTTACATATGCGGATTGTGAGGGTCACATGCGTTAAATGTGCGCACATTGTGTTATATCATAATGAACGCTTTGGTATAGTTAAAATTTCCCGTTATTTCTCATATAAGGTTAAGTTTGATATCAAAACGTTCGCCGGGACTCACTGATTAAGATGCTTTTCGAATTTTTAAAATCCGACTATCCCTCGCAGAGTTGGGGCCGTTTTAAAAAATGCAAATTATGTGTCTCTTAACATAATTAATGAATATTTTTTTCAAATTTTTATCAATGGTTTAACAGGAGCGTGTTTCATATCAACACGTTCGTCTGGACTCACTGATTAAGACGCTTTTTTAATTTTTAAAATCGGACTATTCCTCAAAAAGTTATGAGCATTTGAAAATTATACATTTATTACCCCACACTTTTTTCCAGATCATTAAACCCATTTTGTATTGTGGAATGACCATCTGTGAGAATAGTCACATGCTTTTCAAATGATAGGGGATAATAGCCTTTCCATTGGACTCTAGTATATGATATTTAAATTTTTGGGACTTTGGTATATTAGAGGGATTCTTACTTATTCCAGTACTATTGAATAACAGTCGCCGAGAAAACTTTAAAATAAGGTAATTACTTTAAAATAAAGGTAATAATGTACAGGGGTTGGTTTAAATTAAAGGGATTGGGTTTGAATTATATATGACGTCTAATGAAAGGCTGCTGTGCCAATGTGAAACTGGGTCCCTTTAACTGGGGAAAAATTGTGGGAAAAAAGCTTGACCATTACTTGTGTGTACTTTTTTGGTTAGCTTTAATTTGTAGATGTTTAAATGACCCCTGTTGTTGATTTAAATACAATAATTCAATGTTTCAATTTCTTTCATGATCAATTTTTATATAGCTTTACATGCCCCTTATTTGTTGGTGATGCTATGAATATTTTATATACTTCGTTCCAATAAATGTATTCCATTTCAACCTAATTTTCACAGATAATTATCACCCCTGCATCAAGTAAACCCCACCTCCCCCCATATCCCTCCTTGCACAGATGTCCCGTGATTTGAACTCAGTTGGCTGTTTGGTCACGCCAATCGGATTGCTGGAATTATAGTTGCTGGAATTATAGTCACCCCAATGGAAATCCAGGATTTTTTATGATGCTTTTATTTTGAAAATATGAAAAGTAGCAAACACTAGAGTCATTCAGCGGTTAATGGACTATATAATCCTTTTACCTTTCATGACTATTTCATTTTTAAATGTCCTTACAAATTTTTACGGGTTTAAATGTCTTAACTATTTTGGATGTTTCATATTTATGATAAATTTGTAGTTTTAAATGTCCCTTATTTGTTGCTATGAATGTGTAGATGATTAAATAATCCTTGTTGTTTGCATGTTTTGTTACAAATTTGTATGTCCTAAGTGTGTTTCATTTCTTTAGTGTTATCATAGATCTGTATATAGCTGTAAAATGTCCCTTATTTGTTGCTATAAATATGTAGATGCTTAAATATTCCAGTTGTTTACTAGTTTTTTTAAAGGTTCTTGGATGTTTGCTGTTTTTTTATTTTACCTTTAGCTGTTTGCATGATTTTATTTAATGTAGCTTTAAATGTTGTTTATTTGTTGGTGATGCTATGAATATTTTATGTACTTCATTCCAATAAATGTATTCCATTTCAACCTCATTTTCACAGATAATTAACACACCCCTGGCATTAAGTAAACCCCCCCCCCCCCAACTCCCCCATATCCCTCTCCTCACACAGATGGGCCGTGACTGCTGGTCACAAAAATCTATACAACCCCCCAACTCCCCCATATCCCCCTCCTCACACAGATGGGCCGTGACTGCTGGTCACAAAAATCTATACAACCCCCACAGGGGGACCACGTAGATTGTGTGACTACAATCCCCCTTGCGTGACCATAGTATCTCCTATACTACTAACAACCAACTTTTACAAAGTTGTATTATACAGGAGAATTAAGAATTAATAGTTTAAATTGTTTTGTAAATTATTTTCACTCTTCATCCGCAGATAGCTGTGATAGAAATCTAATTCATCACAGTGCAACCAAACTTTAATTTAAATTTTATGTAAATAATTAAGAACAAGAGGGTCAAAGATGCCCCAAAAGGTGGGTTGTGCTGGCAGCAATAAGGTTAGCGACTGCTGTAATTACATTTAGAAACAAGGAAAGAAATGTTAGGTCACCCAGTTAAGGTGACTGTGTTAGACGTGCTAAGAAATGTAAAACTTATAATCTAGGTTACATAATTGTATCTATGCTATAAACGGACAAACAAAAGGATGGAATTAAAACAATTTCGAAAGCAACTCAGCTATGATGGTGATGTATCTCCCTGTCAAGTTTGAATTCGATTGGACAAACTGTTTTTGAGTTAGAGTCCGGAAACGGAAATGTTGACAGACAAATGGACAAACAAATGGATGGAATTACACCAATTTCGACAGGAATCTAGCTATGATGGTGATCTGACTGCCTGTCAAGTTTGAATTTGATTGGACACAGGTTTTTTGAGTTAGAGTCCAGAAACAGAAATGTTGATGGACAGACAAATGGACAAAAAGCGGACAAACGAACAGACAGAATAACACTAATTTTGACAGACAAACGGACAAAAACACAAATGGACGGAATTACCAATTTTAAAAGGACCCTGGAAACAGAAATTCTGACAGACAAACGGACAAAAAACGGACAACGAACAGACAGAATTACACCAATTTTGAATGGAACCTAGCTGTTATGGTGATCTATGTCCCTGTCAAGTTTGAATTCGATTTGACAAAGCATTTTTGAGTTAGAGTCCAGAAACGAAAATGTGGATGGACAGATGGACAGACGTCAGACACATTAATCTAATAGGTGGGTTGGTTACATGCAACCAAAAAAGGGTTGAAAAGGGTATTATAATAATCTGAAGGCCAAGGATAAATAAAAAATAAATAAACTAGAAAGTACTCGCGGAATGCAGACCTCTGCCAATAGTGTTTTCTTTCCCAAATGTAATAACTACATGTTCATATAAAATGCAGAAAATTGGGGATACTATGGATCATGCATGGTCATCACACGTGTACATGAGTCTGTGTCCACAGAGATTTCTTGTGTTCAACCTACAAGCCACATTTCTTTTAGGATTTCTTTAAAACTTTGCAAATGGCTTGCAATCTGGCCACCCTTTTGATAGTCCACGAGTCAAAATTATCCTCTGGCGAGCCATAAATATTCCATGCAAATTTGGTGAAGATATCTTTATAAATGACTGAGATGTTAGGTTTATGTAAAACATGACAAACGGACAGACGGACAGATACATGAACGGATGCACATATGGAAGGTGTTTTACAATCTTTTGACCATGGCCTTCCCTTTTCATTCACTATTTTTACATTCTGAAGCCATAGCACCAATAATAAGGGACAAATAAGGATGTTTAGTGTGACGACCCCATTTAACCTTGTACCAGTGGTCAAAGGTAAAATTCAACACCTGGAAAAGATTCCCAGGCCATGACTTCCTACAAGTTACTTCACATTCCAAACCTCTAGGAGCAATATTAGGGGAGATATAAGGCCTTTTTAATAGGATAACCCTGTTTGACATTAAACATGTGATATGGCAGCCATTTTGTTTTTTTGAACTAGGAAAAGATTACTATCAGGGTAGCTTTTCTGGCTATATAGATTTTGTGCAAATTTGAGGAGGCTAGCTAGAATATTTCAAGATTTAGAGCACCTTTATGATCTTCAAACAATTAGCTATGGCGGCCATTTTGTTATTCAAAATGAGGCTAAAATTTTGCACAGACAGGTTATTATAGCCATAAACATTCCCTGCAAAGTTAGTGAAGATATCTTAATAAATGAATGAGATATTAAGGTTTATGCAAAAATGTGACGTTTTATAACAAGCTGGTTTCTTGATAGGATAAGACTTGAACTGATAAGGAGAAGACTGGAATTGATAAGAAAAAGACTGGAAGTAATAAGACAAGACTGGAAGTGATTAGGATAAGACGGGCAGCGACTAGGACAAGCTGGTTTCCAGGTGGGTGGAGGGTCGATGAAATATCAAACATGTTTGATATTTTGCTAACCCAACACGGCCAGCCAGGAAACTACAACTGACCCTAACCGACTCTGTAAACATTGCTCCTGACCCTTGAAAATTCTTAGTTACCAACAAGACGGCCCCAGTGGAACACCCCTATAACAGACAAATGTAACCTCCTAATGCAAGCAAGTATACATAAATGTCCTTATAAAATATGAAGTAAACAATCCAGTGTAATTCTTAATTACCCATTCCGTTTTACAAACTTTCTGTCATCCAAACAAAATCTAACTCTCTCCATATGGTTGGATAACAGAGGCTTGACTCTAAATTTAGTTGCAAATATAATATTTTGACAGATTTTGTTACTAAAGCAAACTGTTTTTAGATCCTGTTTCAGCCACTGTCAGTGTAAATTGGTCTTAGGTAAAGATTTCGCTTAGGTTAAGTATGTGTGTTTGAAATGAGATTAAGTGTGTGTGTTTGAAATTAGCCTCCTCTCAGTGTGATTAACACATTGCCTTGATATATAAGGCAGAACACTAAATAATTTATCACAATGAAATAAATTTTAAAAGTAAACTAAGTAGGTTACATAAAGAAAATTATCTAAAATAATGAAATACTTTTTGCCTTTGAAAATACATGGGAGTTGAGAGAGCAAGATCATTTAAAAAGTTTTTATCTGTGATTGGCACTTCAAGTGGGTTAACCACAGGAGTATGCATTATAGAGTACACAGGTGGCTTGCTGTGCATGTCATAAAACACACATATGGTTTCAGTCAACTGGAGTTTGGGGGAATACTTCCCTCAGAAGACAGCCTGTCAATCATTTGGTAGTCATGGTAATGAGAGATTGCAAAGGTGAACCATCTCTCCAAAGTTTCCAAGGCTCTCTGTCTGATAAGCTTCTAACTCATAACATGTATGAGTGCGTTATGAATACCAAATATCTGTGTGCATGTTTAAAAAGATCATGCAAATTTGAGCCTTAAGCAAGGCTAGTACACTACACAAGTGTATCAAAACTTTGCCAAGGAATGTGGATTTCAATACACCACCAAAAACATGTAATAGATGCATTGTCAAACCACCAGAGAGATGGTCACTATGCTGATTAAATACAGGGAATTGTTATATGCTATCCTAAGGGAGGAATAATCCCTTGTGATAGAAGAGAAAATGGCAATCTACCCATCTTTCTCATATTTAGCATGTATGTAATTATCTAGCTATGGCATTATACAAAACAAGATTTGTGATACTAAAGAACTCAGACATTTGAAATTAGCTTTTGTGTTCCTTGTTTCTGTGTATACCAGTTAGTGCAGTTACCAGGATGACTCATCATTTATCTAAACGCATTTCAACTACACTTAGAAACTTCCACCTCTTATAATGACAGTGTTTAACCACCAGCATAAATCTGAAAATGTACAGCATTTCCCCAAAACATATAAAAATGAAGATATACAGGATACAATCTGTTAAGCCCATTGTACACTAGCGCGGTGCGGCACGGCTAAATAAAATAGAAATAATGGAAGTAGTTCACTGCTTATACATATGTACGGGGCGGCAGCTAGCGGTGCGGCGCGGATTTTTCTAGTTAGAAAATTTTCTATCTTTCTCAAAAAACGCGTGGCTTTTTTCACTATTTTCCCCGTTTTCATTGATATTTAGATTCCACACAGGTTAAAAATGGCAGTCTATTTACAGAACTGTATACAGATATATTAATTGGAAAACAAAATGCAAGCACACAGGCTCATTGTGAAGGGATTAACTACTAGGGGAGAGATGACAAAATATGGTGGGTGTCCACATAGACACATAAAAGGTGTAACTGAATGAGGATTGCAATTACCAGCAATTCTAAAAGGGACACACTGGTCAAGGGTCTTCTTGGTGGAGAGATTAAGTCCTTATAAAAGACAGAGGGATGCTAAGTTAGGCCATGTTAGGTGTGTGACAATATCTGTAGACACAACACAGCCAGAAGTTTGTGAATTGAAAGAGGGTGTAATCACGAGTACTATAAAAGGGACACTGGTAAAGGCCTTTCATTGTAATAGGATTAAATGCATGCAAGGGTAGGAGGGTGTGAAAATGTACCCTGGGGTATTAGTTTGTTAATTACATTTATGATTATTTTAACTATTCTATTTGCTTTCACTCTAGTTAAAATATTTTGTCAATATACTGAAAACTGCTGGGAAAATCGCCCAAATGTGCAAGGTAAAGAAAATTCGTCTGCTCAGTATGCAGTAAAGATCATACCACGCCGCACCGTGCCACGTATATGTGCAAGGGCCTTTAGGGAACACTTTGCAAAAAGCCCATCCCATCAATCACACTGTGTTGCAGTTTAATTGTGTAATCGGAGCTTCCACACACAGTATATGATAGACAAAGCTTGTGAAATTACTGTAGCTATATAACAAGGAAAAAGACTTTTATTCAAAATAATTTTAAGCTGTTTAAAAGAAGCATCAACATTTCTAAAGTTTTTACTCTTGATCCCAACTCCAGGAATTAATCAGTCCAGTCGGGGTGAGTCAGAAAATTCTTCCAGTCTTGTTTGTTTGTCAGTACAGCTGGTTAGGGCTTGATACAGCTTGTTGGCTAGGGATTTATGGCTTGTTCTGGTAGTTTTTAGTTAGTTTTGACTTTTTGTCATGGAGAAAATCATCCCTATCCCAGGTCAGGTCAGAATCTTGATCCAGACTAGCTGGGATGCACTACGTCCTGTCAGGGAGATGAAACTGACCCCAAATTTTTGCACACTTTTTTCTGGTTTTGCATCCCTGATCCCCAATTTTTGCAACCGACCTTATAATCGTAGAGCCATTTACAGGGTCGGCTTCAGTGGAACATCCCTATAAAGCATAAAGCTGAAGTGCATTGTACCTCCATGCTCCTTAATGTCTTCCATATTTTTGCAGCTTTTACATGGTTTGGTCCATAACTAAGTGATTAATAGCACTAACAGCTACATTGAATAACTTTACTTTCCCTGTACAAGATGGTACCTATTTTGGAGGTCTACCTCAATGGCTAAATGATTATTAGCTCATTTTCAGTTTAACAGTGAGCAAAATGAGTACAATGCTTATTCATTTTGTAACTTATACAATTACAATGCTTTAATTAAAGATGTTGTACAGCCAATTTTGGCTTTTCTGTGTCATGGTTTATTTTAAGAGCTTTAGCTCTATAGCTAATGGAGTAAAAGCTCCTTTGACAATTTACACATCACTTGTAACAAATCATATAAGATTTATAGAATTTTTAACACATATGTTGTTCACCTAATTCTTAATGATCTGTGTCATGGCTTATTTCAATGCTATAGCTCCACAGTTAACTGAGTAATGGCAACTCTCATTCATGTTTGAGTAAATCACTTTTAGCTTCCAATCCATTGAATTTAAAGTGTTTAGTGAATATATTCTTCACCTACTTTTTGATATACTTTGCTATGGCCAATTTTCAGAGCACTAACTCCATAACTGAGTACTTTGTACTTTCGCAGTTCATAATTGAGTAAATCAGTGCACAACAAATGAATTTACAACATATTTGTGAAATATTTGGCGCACCTACTTTGTGATTTACAGTCTCATGGCCACGTTTAAGAGATGTAGGTTTGTCATTGGCTAATCACTTGTTACTGTTATATCTCAGCAACTATATGTGTAAAAGCTATTTTTAGTACTTAACATTGAGCAAGCTGAGTAAACGGCTTTTATCTTATTGGAACTGGGCTTGGAACTTACCTTGGGCTGTTCATTTAAGGTCTTTCAATTGTGGCTTATTTTTTCTTGTCCTATTCTGATTTCTGGTCATTATGTCAATTGCACACCTGTTTACACCAGGCTTGCAGGAGATAAATAACCCTCTGAAGTAGCCATGTTACCAGTACTTCAATAAAAAGTAATATCATGGACCAGTTTCACAAAATGACTCAGACGTACCAGTAAAACTTTTGTCTTAATTTTGCGTCAATATTTGATCTTGTATTTAATTCTTATTCCAAATGAACCTTGTGTTTCATCTAAGCTGGCATATTCTAAAGGAAATATAAGACAAGACAGGACACAGGTAAGCAACCATGGAGACAACACAAGAAAAAGAAACTAAGGTGAATAAGCTTTGGAGAATAGGTAAAATTTCAATTTTGATCTAAATTATGTCAGAGAGGTAGTAGACTGGATTTCATCAAACAACTTGTTCCATATGGTAGGCACGACATAGTCAATACTATAGTTGACATGTTTCTTTGATCTGTGTTCAGAAGGGAAAAAGTTTGAGGCTAGAGAAACCATCTGTCAGGCCTACTAAGTTAGATATTATAGAAGGAGCTGTACAATGAGGTTAGCTAACCAAACTAACCCCCTAACCAGTACAAACCAACATATTTAGGAGAACCTATGTGAATGTATTTGTACACTAGTGTAGCCATTTTGAATACAGAACAATATTAAATTGGGAGCAAGTGCAAACCTTTCAGGATAGTTATCACATGCACATACCTATTCTTGTTTGTAACCACCATGGCAAGACTAATCTGCATACACTTCAACTTACATCAGTGAAATCTAGGAAGGCTTCTAAATAGAGCATGGCTACATCAAGATGGCTAAATCAAGACGTAACTTATTTATCAAGCATCAGGTCACAGTTAACTTGGCTGGTATAAATTTTGAGCACCTCAGATTCGCAATGGTAAAAAGTAATGTACAAATATATAGAACACCTCAACAGAGTTGCCTTTGGAATCCCGCTTTTAAAATCGACTTAATCTCAAAACATAGCCAAATGAAACATCTTAACTTTAGTGATAAAGCATAAGTATATACTTCACAAGGGCTGTTTTACATTTGCTATGCTCCAATTTGTGTAAATTAAATCAAGAATGCAACTTCCAATAATTTATAGAACATATTTGTGATAAGATTTTGAAATGTTTAATATTCTTCTTGTGAAATGCTTGCTTTCTTAGATTCAAAGAATATAACAATATTAGTGAATATGTATAGGCAAAGGTATTTATTGCAGATTTCTTTTATTCCACAGTCAAATAACATAGAAAAATAGGGACTTGGATGACCTCTTGAAAGTCGCTGCATGGTCTGTCATTCAATTGTTCCAAAAGTAGCTGGTTAAAATCACTGGGGACATTTATCATCTCAGAGACCCTATCAAGAGAATGTAGGTCACTAGAGCCTAAACAGTATTTGCGCAGCTGGTGTGGATCAAATATTTGTTTTGAGTGGTACAATAAGTTATAACAACAAACTGTATATATTCTTCTAAAAACATATATAAACCATCCAGTTAACAACATTAAATAATGTGAGTAATCAATATATAAATGTATATATATAATCTACATATGTAAATATATTACCAGCAAACTCCAGTTTAAAATCTTGTACCTGGTGAAAAGTACTCTCTGTAGAGTATTGATCAAGATCCCCAACTCAACAAACACTTAAAACCTTTATCATGTTTATTCCAACGTGATTTTAAAAATGGAAAATCGGAAATTTTGTGGTTTTGTGTTTCATGCCAAAGTATGCAGTGCAATACTCTAGCTTTCACTATTTTTACTTACGAAAACTGTTTCACGGCAAACGTCTAGGACTATTCTAATTCTCTTATTCTTTGGTAAGTGATTATGTTACATTTTTATATTGACCCATTTGTAAAATGTAAATTCACACATGCAAGAATAATTCAATTGGCCTAAAATTAACAATCCAATAACAGCTTTCATGCAAATTAGATGAAGGTATTTTGTTTTATAATAAAATTGAGAAGCTCACTTGTGTGATGTTTGGTAGTATAAATGCTCTTGAGGGTCATAATTTTCGTAATAATTTCTGCTAATTCCTGATCCAATGACCCGATATTTCACCATAAATTGTAAAATTTCACTTATTTTCAGTGTAGTTTGAATGTCCATCAAATGCATGTCCCAACAAAATTTAAACAAAGCGATATCATCAGGGTAGCCTGACCTTCTAGACTGTCTGAACCATAATTCAAACTTGAAATATTTTTTGCCATAATGTACACTGTATCAAAGGCCTTTCTAGTCTGGGAGACTCTTCAGCAAGCTAGGCTAAGTAAGTGTATAAGAACATTATGAAAAATACTTATAATGCAGTCAAACAGTTGTGTCTTCTTTATATATATAAACGCCTGTGGCAAGGCGATCAGCAGGGATCCTTTATTCAGAAATCTGTGCTCTACAGATTAAGTGTGGGAAAACCAGGCTTGAATTTTGGCTGATGATCACTCTCTTTGGTTTTGTTTCATTTGTTTTTGGAATTGAAAATAAGACCTTTCAAAATTTGGGATTTTATTTTGTATCCGGAATATATTCCAGTTCTTTCCAAAAATCCAATTCCTTCTTAGGTTTTTTCAAAGCCAACTAAAACATACCTGTGGATTACTTTTGGAGTTGTTGCAAAGAAACAGATAGACAAACAGAAATAAATAAAATGAAGACGGTTTAGATCAGTCATTGGGTTTATATCGAGTAGACCCATGGGTAACAAACCTGGGCTCAAACAATAGATGGAAAGAAAAGATGATGACTTAAAATGGTGATAATCTCTTGTTTGTTGGTATTCACCATCATAAGTTAACAGTACATGCATTAACCATCTCTGAAAAGTGTGTATGGAGAGTGTAAGCCACTAGTGCTTGGACTGTACTTTCCCAGTTGGGATGAATCATTCATTCATTTTGAGTCATGAAGTAAAGGAGATACTAGATTAAGTATAAATAACTTGCGGTATATATGCAACTGTAATTTCTGTATTGATTAAATAACAGATATCAAACTGACAACACGAGTAAATATAAATAATCAGTATGTAAAGCACATGCAAACTTCAGGCAGTCCTTTTCCCCAGTAAAAAGTACTCCCTGTATCGATCAATATTTCAAAGCCAAAAAACATTGAATCTTTTATTCCACTGTTATGTAGCACTTTAAAAATAGACAATGGGAAATTTCTGTGTTTCAATGTTTTCCTAATAATATAAATTTTTGTGTAGTGACTCATTCACATGATGTAATTATAGTGTTACACAAAACTTTATGCATCAAAGTTTTCAGTATTCAAGCTAGTGCTGTGTTAATTAAATAAACTTTTTTTGTAACAAACTCTAGGGCAAAACTTAGAAAGGCAGGTAGTTTTCTGACAATTCTCTTAGTTGAATATTATAGTTGTGAATACACACATACATTGAAATTGATTATGCACCTGTCATAAATCTGTATCAAATCAGCAATTTTATAGCATATTTCACTTCACCAAGATTGACAGATTTTCTTTAAAAAGAATTAAGAAAGTCTGTTCTGTGACATTTGTAATTGTCACACTAGCATAAAAGCCCAGAAGGGCCACAATTTTTCAGGGTTATTGTTGTTAATTCTTGACCAAATTTCTGAATCATCTTAAGTGTCCAGTAAAATTTTGGTATTTCTAGGTACATTCTAGTGTCTACTTAATCTTCTCTCTTCCCCAACAGAAGATAAACAGAGTAATGTTGGCAGTCAGGGATAAGTCCTCTGATTTGAAATCCATGCTCCAAATACAGATCTAGATAGGAACCTGGACAATGATTCAAGTTAAATTTAATCTAGTGACCGGTCTCTTTTGTTTTTGTTTTCCTATGCAATAAGATTTGTTTTCACAAGCTTTAGTAAAAGATATGGCATTGAAAATAGGATTCTTTTGCATCCAGAATATGATCTGGATCTCTTCCAAAATTCTGTTCATTGCTTTCAGAGTTATCATGAACACTGACAAAAAATACAAACAAATAGACAAAACGAATGCATCTAAATGCATAACCTAAGAATAGAGGTCAATCAACCTCCCCAACAGAATGGTATGGTTAATAGGAGATAAGGTAGCAGAAAGTCGAAGAGAGTAATAGCCACTTGACCCTTCAGGAGCACATTGTGTAGTCCAGATATACATAGATCATTTTCATTTTTACCTTATTGGTTTTGTGATGTTTTCAAAAAGTTACAGTAGCATCAGTTTATACCTGAGGGTTGTGAGATTAAGAGTGAAATTTTCTGAGGAGTGGTATGAGAAGGCATTTGTGATATGTATATGAAATACATGAGAGATGTTGTTAAAACCATAATGCTTGTGTGTCTGCATAAATATATGAGGAAAATTCAACTTTTTGGATCAAGTTGAAGGGCTCATTCATGTATTAAAATTATTTAAAAATTAAAGACGCTTCTTCAGATTGAGTGTTGAAATCTCTGATGATCAAAAAACTATCAGTAAGGGATGGAGTTTCGCATGAGGCATTGAATTCAACAATTCTGGTTGATGGAAAGTTCTATATATTCAAGAAGTAAGAGATTCCTTGATGGGATGTATTTTAAGGAAATAACTAAAGCAGGAAAGAGTTTCAGTGGGAATGTAGTGGGAAGGGAGAAATTATTGATTGCTTTGGCAGTGTCTCGAACTCGCAGCCTTCTCATTACACAGGGCCATAAACACAAGTCTAACACTTTAACCAGCTGAGCTAAAGGGGAATCCTCGGAAGCCCAGGTATTAATAGAACTGATATACTTGAGGATATTACAGGAAGTATAGAAGTGATAAAATTGGTCCTGACCATCGCAACTTTGGAGTATCTATTCCCCGAATTTCCTTGTTTTGGTATTGTTAAAACATTATGTTGGGAGCTGTGTGGCAAGTATGTCCATATGCTGGGTAAAATAACTATGCAGTAACTATGAATGCCGGGACTACTGGAGGGACTGCATCTACATAGACCTGAAATAAGAGACATTGATGACTGCCTCACAGTTAAGGAAGATGTAAACATAATGATAATAGCTCCATATTTGTTAAATAATGAGATGTTTAATATTAAAAAACTTCAACTCTAGAATACATATCTTATTCAAGGAAGTAAACATTATCTTTGTGTAATTATAGTATAGCGGTGAAAATTTATACTTTTTTTGATGATTATTGACCAACAGATTTTCTTATCCATTGCTTTCCAAGGCCAGTTTCATAATATATTTTTTTCTGACAAATATATGTGTCATTTTTTGTATAGCTTCTTGTAGGATATATTTAACAATGTTAGGGTCTTCCATTGTATGTTGGTTCAAAAAGACAGAGAGAATAGTTGAAAACATTTTTCGAAAGTAACATCTTGGGTAGTCTTCTTTGCCCAGATCAGTCATTCAAGAATTTGAGCACATTTTTGACACTATTTTTTCATTGTTACGAGTGTCTTCAAAAATGCTTGGAGCATCTCCGGGACCACAGATGTGTCAGGTGGTGCCGACCCCTGAAATGTCTCTGATTAAACGATTACGATCTCTGATTTTTGGCCTGATGCGTCTTAGAGTCTGTCAATAGATGGAGATTAAGCGCTATAAAAGTACCATTAGAATTAGAATTCTTACCCATGATGCTTCTAATACTTGTGGCAGGTGCTCTTGTTAGTGTTTGTTGGATTACTGTGAGTCATTTTTCAGGAGTCTCTCCAAGTTCAATTTACATAAATTACAATGTATCCAAAACAGTGCAATTAGTAGAGACAGCAATTTTGCATATCTTCATTTAATAATTAGCTGTCATGTTACATTATGCTTGTTAATAGTTAAATATTATTCTTATACTTATTTATACTTTTCTGTTTATATTCATAGCCTGACTGCTAAATTGAAAGATTAATAACTTTGTATTTTAGTGTATTTATTTCCAAATGGTTGGATAGGTCGTTCTTGAAGACTACCATTGCCTTTGAACAGAGTATGAATGAGTTGAGTATTTACTATGTTGAACTTGACAAAGAGTCAATTTGAACTTTGCTGTTATAAAACACTTGTTATACAACTTGGACTTTTTCTTATAGAAGATGGAACTAACCCTAAAATTACTATCAAGGAATGTATTAACTTTCTACCGTCATCAATCTCAAAGCTGGTTAATTGCTCACTCATTGAATGGCATGTCTCTTCAAAACTACTCCAGTTATGCCTCTTATTAAGAAGGCTTCTCTTCCTACGGATGATCCAAAGAACTATTGGCCAGTATCTAGGCTTAGTTTCATGTCAAAACTGGTTGAATGTGTAATTGCTAATCAGCTATTAGAACATATCTATACCCATGACTACTCATACCAGTCTGCTTATAAAATAGCTCATTTGGTTTAGCTCTTTTATTCATTAAAATAAAGTTTACTAATCATTGTCCCCTCTGCTGCCTTTGATAACATCGATCATGGGCTCTTCTCAGTTGTCTTCAGACATAGTTTAGAGCTGGGGCTTTGTTTAAAACTGATTTATTCCCGACTTAACTGAGCATTAAAAAATTGTTCAACGTTAAGAGAATTTGTCTGAATTAACTGTCTTTTTTCTGTTTTGAAAAGTTAAAGCTGCTGCCATAATGTAAAAGAGTGGATGTAAAAAAAATTAAATCCCAATAGCACGGAGTTTATACTCTTCCATTCGAAAAGACAGAGGGATAGGTTGAGAGCAAGTTTTGAAACTGATAATGCTGGCAATTTTGTTGCAATTCTGGGACTCATGATGCTTCTATACTGGTGGCCAGTGCTCTTGTCATTAGTCAGTTTGATTACTGCTACTATTCATATTTCAGGAGTCTCTCAGGAGTTCAATCCACATAAATAACGATGCATCCAAAATACCGTGGGTATAATTTAAGCTAACACGAGTGGATACACCAGAACAACTCCTGTTCTTAACAAACTGCATTGGTTGCCTGTGAAATATCACTCATTGTTTAAAACAACCATACTTGTTTTGAAGTTTCTTCTTATAGCAGTTATACTTGGAACTGTCTGAGTGAACAGCCATTGCTATGTTTATGTAACACTGACGTAATATTATTATGTAATATAGAAGTGTTAAATCACACTGACTTATGATTATTATGTAACATAGATGTGCTAAATCACATTTACTATGCTCATGTTTTGTTGAATTTTAAAATCAACTGAATTTGAATTTAGACCATGTTGATAGAAAGTCCAATTAAGCAGAATTAAATTTTTATAGGTGGAAATCCAGTTAGACTTTCCATCAGGCTGATCTTGGTAGAAACTCCAATTGGAATTCTTATTGGTTGACATTTAAACTCTAAAAGATTAGACTTTTTACCATGACATATCATTAAAAAGGTTTTTGAAGAACGTCTTTGCTCAGATTGTTTAATGTCCCTTCATAGCAAAATACTATTTAACCATGAGATTAGTTATGCATGTTCCTTGATGCACAACTATAGCAACAGATAATAAGATGCATCCTGTGTATGCATGCATGTGTTTGTCACATTTTCTAGTTGGACAATTGCTGTACCATATGTATTTGCTTTGTGGATCTACCGAGAAAGATATCCACTTCATTTTTATCTTAAAGTTTCAAAGATAATTTAATTACAGTGACCTTAAGGTAAGTACTCTAATGCCTGATACTACAAAATGGACTTCATTATGATAGGTTCATGTAATTGGGCCCCACTAGTTACCTTCAAATTTATTAAAACTCAGTTATTAAGGTTACTTCCTTTTTGGCTCATGACCGAATTTATTTTTTATAAAATATTCTTGTTTATCAACTTTTTCTCCTAATAGTTTTGGGGATTAACAAATCAATTACAGGTAGAACAGAGGCCGACCTCTTATTCATGGAGATAAAATATCAAATCTTGTGTGCTGTGATGAAGTTGCAGGTATCAAATATCTGAGTAGTTGCCAAATACGTTGACCAAATGAATAAACATTTACTTCCAGCCAGTTGTGAGTCATTACTACCAAAAACATTAATTTCAGTCTTTCCACCATGATCTCGAATGCTGTGTTGTGTGACAAACATGAAGCTTGTGAGGAAGATAGTTTCTGTGATATGTGGTCAGCTAATGTATGTAGACCATGCTCTATATGTTTTAATCAACAATTCCTGGTGTGCAAAGACATATGCTCTATCTTTGGTAAGTACCACATTTTTTTCTAAAATATCTCTGAAAAAAAAATATCCCCTGCTTTCAATATTTTCTGGGGAAATTATATGCCTTTGAAACATTTTTGATTTTCTAGGAATGCTGCCCTGTGTATCCCCAGAATGTTATGGCTACTTTTAAAGCACTTAGTTTCCCTCATATGGCAAACTCTAAGGTAAAGGAGCCACAATGATAGAAATAAAAATTAAAGTTCAACACAGCAGACCAATGGCAGAGATCGCAGGGAATCAACAGAAGTGATTGCATGATTCATATGGCAATTCAATATAACCTATGTCTTGGGAGAAAACAAATCAAAATCCCAAAGCACGAAAAGGCACATCATACAAGTGCTCTGTAATTGATAAATTAATGGACAACTTAGGATCTATGACTCTGCGGACTCTCAAATACCTTTCATTACTAGGGTTATACATGGCACTAGTATTTAACCCATTTCTCAATGAGCATAAACTTTTATCTTCATCTGGGGTTTCTTCTGGTTTGACTTGCTTCGTTTGTGGGTTGTCCGTCTTTGTGAGAAGACAACACAGCATATCAGCCAGTTCTAGCAGGTTGTGGATTTTTACAAAATGTTTGAAAAGCCTGTCACCAGCTGCCTGGGCTGGAGGGGTAAGGGAGTGAGTTGGTGGTCTATATATTCGTGGAGGGTTGTCACTAGATATTTATAAACATTTCTGGTCAGTGAGCTTTTATTGTTTGTGTTTTTTGTATTGGATTCTTATGCTATATTATTTCATTTTTAAAAGCTTTCATAAGGACCTGCTAATGTTTATGACTGATGGGGCACCTTTGTTATTCAAAATATTAAAAATAATTCATTGCAGCATTATTTGGCCTTCTTTTGGTTTTGTTATAACTGTTAAAATTTGTATTGTATTTCCTGCAATATGTGGGGGGCAGTCAATCAAGATAAACACGTGTTGATCTTCATATAAATGATATGGCCAATCTTTATCTGCACACATATACAGAGTGTCCAGAAAGATGTATTTAAGACCAGAACGAGATATATTTTCAAATTTAAGGCCCCAAACACCCAAATGTCTGAAATAGGGATCATAAGGATGCGCAACATACTTATACAAACGAGATAGAAAAGAGGACACACCACTCACACATGTGTAACACATGAGCTACAAAGTAGTAGCACTTACTGCTCCTAATATTACAGCAACCAAACCACGGGAGAGCCACATAGTTGTAAACTTGAACGATTGGTAGCCATTTTTGTGGTCAGATAAATCATGCAAGGGTTCACACTACTCTAGAAGTGAAAGACAATGTTTTTACCAATGTCTGCACCCTGGTTGTTGATGAATAGCTGATGAATAGTTGATGAGTTGATTGAACCTCGATACCTCACAACAATTTGAACCAACCTATGATGTCCTATATGAAGAGCCCCCAGTACAGAAACTTGCTATTGTGTCTCTCAGTTCTCAACAAGTCTGCTTTGCCAAAACTACACTGGGGAACTCTGGCCAATATTCTGGGGATCCCCTTCAACTTTCATAGCCCTGTTTAAGAAATCAAAATTCAACACAAACCACAAGAGAATGAATCAAAAACATAAAACTCCTCTATATATTAAAATGTAATTATTTGGGACTCAGGCTAGTTTTAAACTTTCTTCACCTAATAAAATGCCACCTTCTGGTATCATTGTTTGGCTACATATGGAAGAGCAGATACAGGTGCTGACTGTTGGGCCAATACTAAAACAAGTGGGTCTGCAGATAAACCTCTTGGTCTCCAAACTTTAACCCATATTGCCTTGATGTAAACTGAACATTCTTCTTGGGTCACAGACATCGGTTAGGTCAATTCTGTCCTGAATCCCAAGATGCAGTTACACTTCTCAGAGAAGACACTGAAGTGGATCTCCCAAATATATACCTTCCCATGTACCAAAGCTCCAAACCAAAGCCAAAGATGGCTTCAGAGGTCGGATCATTACCAATCCCTACCCCTTCAGGTAAGGGCACAGGAACATTACAGAGAATTATACAAGATCTGTTTCTATGACAACACCACCAACTTTTGAAATAAGACCATCAAAATGTCCGAAATGATATGGAAATGCCCACGGTTCATACTGCCAATCTGCTAATGAGTGATTTGTAAGTGCAATGGGACCATTAACGAAAATATCCAGTAAACTGGAAATTCTGTCCTGATGAGAGATGCACAGATTGTAAATGTGCGCCCTGATTTGGACCAGAAAAACAAATAGTAATTGGATACAGGTCTCTTTTGGCTGATAAGTTGGTGACTGATGAAGAACAATTTCTCTTTAAAATGGCACGTTTAAAACAACAGATTGTGCCAGTCCTTTGTACCAGTTCTCATGGTTTCGTCCAATATAGACTCAGGCCACATTATCAGAGAGCCCACGAGTGTTCCTCACATGGTGAGTCTCTGTCCTCAAGGGAGCTGGATGAATCGGCCCTTTGCCTAATCGGCCTTTGGCAAATCGGTCCCCTAAAAAGTCGGCCCTGGACAAATCAGCCCCTAAAAATTTGGCCCCCAGTTGAAAACTTTTGTAATTAAAACTTATGTATAGACCTGCAGAGAGCATTCGACTGGGTCTATAAAGATATTTCTTCAGGATTATTAAAACAGAAAAATAAGGTGTCCTTTTCAAGAGAAACGACATGCCTTAATTGAAATGGTGTTGAATTAAAATCTAGTCCATGTTAATGTTGACTAAAGGGGGATTAAGTCTTTATAATTATGTATAATGGTGAGAACTTTTGCCACGTGTGATTGATACACATCAAACATTATTGGATGATGTAATAAATCCCTTTTAACCTATATCCATTAACATACTTGTTTATGTAAGAATTATTAAAAGCACAATTAGATTGCCTGCACAGCGTCTGTTGATGGGATTAATAATTTAGTGATCTCTGTTCCCTTTGATGTTCATGCAAAGGATAATATCATCTCACCCCTTGTGGGCATCAAAGAGAACAATGGACATTTATCCCTTTGAATTACATGATAAATCAGCAAACAAAATTCATATCGCCACAATTAAATACAAATTATTATTATTATTAATTTATATTTTAAACAGATAATATTCTAAGTATTGTTGTGACTTTAAAAATTATAGTAATACAATAACTATTTGTGGAAAACTAAAATAATACCAGTCACTGTGAAGATTTTTAATACAAATCTATGAGAAGATCAAAGTAAACTGAACAGATACACAGAACTCACAGGTAAACCTAAATATCTGGGTGGTTATTGTGAAAAAATTACACAGGGTGTTTCATATCAAATCGACTAGTCTTCACAGGTACCTGATTCTAGTCCTCAAGCACAGTCCCTCCCCCAAGACAGTGACTAGACACAGTTGTGGGTAATCTTTATTAGAGTATATATATAATAATAATAGTATATAAAATGTAAAAATATAAAACTAGCTAATACTGTTTATAAATCTTTAAAATCTACACAAATTTAAACTCTAGTCTAAGGTTAGAGTTCATTAGAGTCCATAGTCTAGACATATATAAGTAATAATTCAAGTTAAAAACATGCATTATAATTTCAACTTAGAAATTTTTTACATGGTAGCTCCAGTCTCAAAGCTACAATTGATAGTAAATACTGGAGCAAAGTAATACTAATTGCCTTTAAGTTTGAAATGTTACATGATAGCTCCAGTCTCAGAAGTTAGAGTTCCTTACAATTAATAGTAAATACTAGAGCAAAGATAATACTAACAATAAAATACAATTCAAGAAATATAAAACACAATGTTAAAATGTTAACTACCCTGTGGGACACCTAGAATGCGGCAGCAAGTTACAGGACCCCCTTTTCCAGTGAGGTTATAACTAGCGAGGAGGAGCTGCCACAGAGGAGGAGGCCCACAACTTCACAATCAAAACAGCACAGCTTTCAGACATTCAAATACGTGAAACCCACCAAAGCCCAATCATGGGGAAGCATATGAGCATACATGTTATACATATATGAGAGTAGCCAAAGAATTTGCAAGTTTTTACCAGAGGATTGGTCTGCTTGTATATATCTCCAGACACAGTCTGAGGTCCACGTCCCTTGCCTTTGAATGTCCTGCAAAGGCACATGCACATTAAACGGAAAAGTTGCACCAGACCTACGCAGACTGGGAAAGGGAAAGTGGTGAGGGTGCAGACATAGTGAGACATTGATTTTTGAGAGTACCTTTCGAAACCTAGAATCTATCAAAGTAACTCACGCATTTCTGGTATGAATTTGGAATAAAAACGATGAGGAAGGCATGTGATACAGGTCAAATAAGACCTTTAAAGTCTTTCTAGGGTAAAGCTCAGGATCCATGAGTTTTGGAACGGTTAAAATCTCAACCTTAAAATCTCGACCATTTTATCTACAGCTTTACAAAGCCTTTAGTAAAAACACATCTGAACCCGTAAGATGTCTGGTGGGATCAAAAGTAGCTGCAGAATGATGTGAGAAATTTGATAACCTAAGGAAAACAAGAATCCTCTCAAAAAGATAGCCTTGAAGATAGATCCACATTAATAATTCTGGCACTGAGACATAATAGCTTTTAACATATCAAAATCAATGATATTGTGACTCCTGACACTTTTTAGATGTCGACCCATGCCTGTCCCTGGACTCTCCCTTCTTGGACTCAAGCGCATTAGAGGATTTGCATCAATTTTGCGCTATATAAATCCTACTATTATTATTTATTATTATTAAAGGTCTGTTAATTTTAACTGACTTTAAGAAATACTTTATTTTCACATTATCACACACATGATATGACAGATAATACAATATACATTTGGCCTTAATGGCAGACACATAATTGGCTACTACAACAGGTGAAGCTTTGTTGCACACCAAGCACTCAATGAAGGCCAGCACCACCTTCACAGAAACATACCAGATTGAAACTTTCATATATATGCAGAATGCTAGAAAAACTTCAAACATTGCACTATAGGCCTTGCTGGTCTTTGATCTGAAGGCCAGATGAAGACGTAACATTGCTTTGCCAGCCAGTTGATCCACCATTGCATTGCACCTACAACAAAGTGTAGCATCTATCAGTGCATTGATTGTAATAACACAGGCCCCCACAGCGGAAAATAACAACTGACACACATTTCTTACATGAACCCCACACAGGATAAAAGCAAATACAGTTATTCTAATAATTGTCACAAAAGACATTTCATCTAAGCAGGGGAACGTCAGGCGGGTTAGAGGTCAGGGTGGAAAGCCAGCATTTGTTCGTCTGTTTTCAGCCAGCATGGGTTTTGAATATGCTGCAATAAACGATCCCAGTCCCCCGACTACCTGACCACTTAGACAAAAGGTCAGCTACTCTGTTGTCCGAACCCCTGATGTGTACATAATCAACATCGATATCCTATGCAGCTGAACAGTACCAGACATTCCGTGTGCAAGCTGATAGGAATGGATCTTTAGTCTTGACATTCTTGAGCACAGTGACAACTGCATTATTGTCACACTTGACCAATACTTTGTGGCCCGACCAGAGGCTACAAAACAGCCTGATGGCCAACAATATATTGACAATTTCCAAGTGTACTATTCTACATTCTTTTGGCAGTAGCAAGAAATACACAAGGTTTCCAAATCTACCTCCCAACCCAGTAAGGTAAGCGTTGAGTTCAACGACGTGATCTACTTTTCTGTGGTCATAAAAGTTTACACCGTTCATAGGTGGGAAGAAACTTGGCAAGCCAGTGAATGTCATGTCAAAATTCTGATGTAAAGGTTATTCTCTGAGCATTTTGACTGAATCTAAGCAAGAACAACATCCTATTTAAGAAATCGTGAGCTGGATTTATGCATTTATGGATGCATAGAGGAAGTCCAAGGATGGATTGCAGCTACCTTTTTGTACATGAACGTTTTTCAAGCCACTAATTGACTGTGTCATTTACTTGACGCAATTTCTCTGAGGGTTTGGAAATGGTACCTGCCTCAGTATCTAGAAATACCCCTAAGCAGACAACTTTAGTAGAAGGAGGGATTAACTTATTCTGACTGACCAACAGATCCAGATGCCTCATGAGAGTCAGTAAATGGTCAAATGAACATTGCCCAATGCTCGAAACACCGACACCAATGTAGTCGTTGATGTAGTCGATGACCCAAAAATCAGCTTGACGCATCAAGAAGCACACAGCTGCGCTTAGACCCACAGCTTTGCTTAGATACTGAAAAATCTGACTACCATGACGTTTACCGAACGGCAGTCACTGATCAACGTACGTCCCATTCCATTCCAGGTCAAAGAGGTCGTAGTTCCCAGGGTCGACCTTGACATGCCTAAACGCTCAGCTAATGTCAACTTTATACAGAAGCGCACCCCTTCCTAAGCATTTAACTTCACTTGTGATGTCATCTACTGAAGGGAAAGTAAGCTCAAACTGACTGTCAAGATAAGTATTTTTGTCAATATCAGAATTGATTGACACTCCCAGTGGCCAACTCAAATCTATGATGATAAGACGCCGGTCAAAATTTGGGTTATGACTGGTCATGAAGGGTGAATAATGACCCCCCACAATGGGATTCTGATCATATGGACCCAAAATTGTATTGTACTCTGTTTCCTTGTTTATATATGCGTCAACATCTGATGGGTAATCTACAGCCGTGGTTTTGACCTTCACATCTCAATGGACAATTCCTATTGAAATCTAGAAATCTAGAGGAAAACCAAATTCCACCAGTTCCAAAAGTTGTTGGTCCCAAAAATTTGTCAGTAATGATTTCCATTCACTAACATTCAATTGTGAAATCACTGGAAGCCTAGCTTCCATATAATTGGGTTTGTTTGTGGCTCTGACAAATGCATGTTCGTTTAAAGGCGACATGCCACTTGAATTATTAACCACATTGGTTTCAGGCGTTTTTGTTCATCCAAGGGAATAAAGCCAAGTTGAAATTGTGACTGGTTGTGCCATTTTTGAACAATACGTGTGACGGTCTTGACAGTTACACCTTGTGTATTGACATTATGAATTGCACTAGTGAACTTTTCCTCAATATTTGCTACAATAATGTCATATAAAGGGGACATTTGGAGTTCTAATTGTTGGCACGTGTCGAAGGACGATGCAGAGACAGTGTTCACACTAACAAGACACCTTGGACTGCCTACCTGACGCACCCTGGCTGAACATTTAACCACACAGTTGTTTTGAGAAGACAAGGCATCATTACTAACCTCATTTGTCAAAACGTCTAAATTCTAACATTATTTATTTCACATTTTTTCTCTGCAGATATGGCACAGTGGGCTTTAGTTTTGGAGGTAAAAACTTTTGATTTCATTACTTTTTTGTCAATACCGGTTTGAACTTATTTCATTTACAAGCCAGGCTGGCTTCTACCATGGCAAGATTTGCCTTTGAATTGTGTGTCACTCTAGTTTTATACCTCTTGTTGTCACCTAGGTCACCAACTGTGCCATAACCATCGTTTTCAACCAACTTGATGTCATCATTACAAGAGAGAATGTTATACTTGTTTGAGCTATGTACTTGATTTTTCATGACATTTTCTTCTTGGCTTTTGGTACAGCTGCCCAGTGCTAGTGACTGTCAGCTCCTAGCTCGTTTTTGAGCTATTTTTCTGGTGAATGCAGTGTGTCTCTGCATGTTGCAGTTGTTTACCCATGGAAAGACAAAATACCATTTGTCTCATGGTCTTTCACTGATGTGCACATACCCGTCTGGAAATTTTTACAGAACCAGGGTTTTCTGGTCTGTTCACCCCATTTTGACCAACTTGACTTATGTGCTTTTGAGCATAAGCTCTTCTTATATGGTCTATCTGCTCCTGATCTTCCCATGTTACCTTATCACGCTCACAGAGCAAGACAACATGTGCCACCTTTGCTTCCTGGCACGAAAAATCTGTGATATTCTCCATTAACTCCCCTACGTAAGCCACCATCACATTTCTACGTTTTGCTGAGGGTTCATCTAAAATATTTTGACAAAAACCATGGACCCACTGGGTCTTGGACAACCGATCATAATTAATTCTTTGTCTACTGACACCACCTAAAATTGATCCATGAGGCCATTCCACTTTTGTTTTGACAGAAACATCTATGTTACCTCCTCTTTTTGACTTATGTTTGCATGCAGTATCCCTAGCTGAACAATGTGAACTGTGTTCTAGTTTTCTGATACGTTTGTCAACCTTCTTTTGTAACGGGGGGGGGGGGGGGTACCTCAATACTTCCAAACTGGTGGAATTGCTATCTGAATACGAACCACTTGATATTTGAACTCTCCTTTTACTTTTAGATTTTCTGATAACAGAACTACTATCAGGTGTACTAAACTTAGAGGTACTTATCTCAAGTGAGTCCTGTGATTCTCCAATAGCAGCCATCTTGTCCTCCACCTTGTCTAACCGTTTGTTGACTTTTTCCAACTGTTCCAGAATCTTCCACTGCAACTGCTGTCCATCAGACACCACTTCACCTGAATGATTCATGGCAGCATCTCTTACAAGTTCATTGGCACTCCCTGGTTGATTTTCACAGGTAACTTGCAGTTTCTTCCAGTGGGTGGAACGTGTCTTGTGTCACATTTTTTTTGCAATTTTTTTGTTAACAGTCGGCATTTTTAATACTGAGCCATCGTTTGGCAAATAGTCAATGTTTATTTCTGAAATATATAAATATACCCGAGATTCAGTGCTTCTATCTAGTCAATAACAGGCTGAAAATTCTGGCTAGAAGGCTAAAAAAGGCTTGTGAAGAAAAATATAGGTTAGCCCGTCCCTCAGTGTCCAAAAAACTGAGCCTGTTGCCAACATGATAACCACAGCATCTCTCCAGCGAGTTTAAGTCCAGCCTCAAGTAACATAACACTTCCTTTTCAATAACATAATACTGCTCCTATTCATGTCTTAAAAGACATTCCAACTAACTGACTGTTCTGGTTATGATCGTGTTTACAAGTCCAATCTTTAAAAGCAAGCTAAAACAGTAAAATAAAATCAAAAATAAAGTTTTTTCAATGTTTCTCGTTTGCTTGCCAATGTTAAAGTCAGGAAACCTAGAAATTAAATCACAGACTTCCAGGAAGGGAACCAATTAGTTTGTTTGTGGATAACCCCTAGCAACTGTGTAAAGTACAGCACAGTATAAACAAGGTTCTTGTGATGTCATTTTGTACACTTTCAGACTAGTGCCCTGGCCAATTCTTTAAGGCTGGACACAACTTATAACTGCCTTGAGGGAGGACTGACTCCTGTAGTGCCTTGACGCCTCTAGTGACAAGCACGTGTGAAGATTGAATTTCCACTAAAGGGTACAAGGCTTCAAGTTTGAGACTCCAGAGACTGTATGGCAGTCTGTTAACATAATAGAGTGGCTAATGTTTACTAGCTATGTCCATCCTACCCACATTCCAAAGCTATCTCAGATTTACTAACAGGAGTATCACCTCTTCCTCAGTTATCTACAAGGATAGCCAAAAATACAAAGTCATGGACCTTTTAAGGGACATAAACTGTTAGACCGACTCAAAGGAGATGGCTAAAACTGTAAAACGTAATCGCAAAGATAAACAACACATTTCAGTCACAAGCTTCCCCTTTATGCTTTACCAATAGTGAATCAGGGCTCTTGGAGATCTGACAGAATATATACATACAAGGTCACAGCTCTACACCTCCTCATTCAAAAGCAAAGGAGCAGAGTTGTGTGATAATCCTGATTACACAGGCTTGGAATGCGCAGGTTCTGGGATCTGCTTCAGCTGTCGCTGGAAGTTCCACTTCAGTTTCCTGTAATTTCAACTATTTCCAAATAGTCCAATAGTCCAGTGTTTCACTACAACCTTCTATTATTGAACCTTAATGCATGGCATCAAGGGGGGGGGGACATTGTTATACAAGCAGCAGTTCTCTTCTACAGTGGCATTGAGTATTGATGTTTTTCCATGACAACCTACAAAGGTTTCAGATTTTAAGAAATTTTGTAAAGAACATAAGGTATAAAGGTCACCCAGTTAAGGTTTATGATAACCCTGACTGGTGTTCTACCATACAAGGCTACCATACCAGAGGCAATCCATCAGGTCATTAGACATTAATAGAATTTTTGGTAGATTTCAAATCAGACCAGATTGCATTTGAAATATCCCAATGTGCACTCAGGGGTCTCATAAGGATTGCAATCTTGGTTAATGTGGAAAAGTTGTACTTTTTCCTTGATCTTCTTTAATTGCTAAAAATTAATTATCCAAGTAAGGAGCCCAGTGTATGGCCCCAGTGGAGAACTCAAACTCTTTCTCCTATTCGAGTCCTTTGATATTACAAATATAGAAGTAGTGACTTGAAGGGAAAATATATATCTCATTTTATTACCATTTAAAAAGCACACTACTAAGTGATGTAGCAAAAATGGATAATTTTAACATTTTGTCGACAGGTTAATCAACAATCATTAGATATAATTCAGGTGAATTCTCATGAAATCACCCTTAAACTCCTGTTGTGGTATTTTGGTTAATGAAGTCATATGGGCTTGCCATCGGAGGCAAATAACACATTTACAAAATGTTACCTTAAAAACCTTACTTGGGCTGACCATGGTGAATCTGCAGACAGTAGTAGCACAATAAGTAACCAAGCCTCTTTCTCCTTGTAGAAAGAATACAAGGAGAATAAAAGTTGGGATGGGTGGACGGGAAGGTACAGCCTCATCTCTTAAATGTAGCAGGGTTAGAGAATATTTGTCATGAGTATTCATGGTATCTCACTTTGTGACCACTAGCCCCCCCCCCCTTGTTCCCCCATAATTGTCCTATTCTAAAAATTTCAATCATAATTCACTTGAAGTATTCCTTGTTTAGATAATTGATCACTGTGCTCCATTATGCTTCGTTAAATGGCTAGTATATATCTAAATAAAACCCAGACGGACGACCCTTCCATTGTCTTAACTCTCCATTATTTTTGCATAATGGAGAGTTAACACTACATTATTTTCTAACAGTGGATTGTGGTTTAGTTCAATGGACAGTCTGCCAAGAACAAAAGAGTACTTAGTATTTGCCAATCATCTTCAACACAATGCATTCAATATTGAAATGTTTTCACAACTTCTTTCATATTAATTAGTTCAGTGGGTACATTTACAAAGTCTTTTCAATTCTGAATGACACTCAGAGTTCATAGAAAAATACCTCACGGAAAAATGCTACCTTGAAAAAATACCTCCTGACAAATACAAAACAAGCAATTCAATTAATAAAGTTGGATATCTTTTATTCTTTGCATTTCTTTACAATCTGACTTTTCGCAATAATCTTCTGTGAACCTAATCAAAGGAGCAGCTAACTTTCAAACAAACTCACTGTTAAAATCTAACCCAGCATACTATATTAAATGCAGTGTTTTAGTGGCTCAAAATTTGCTCAAGTAAAATGACAAAAAAACGTATTTCAAAAATGCAGTACTGAAATGCATTACTGCTGGGTTTAAATTTGATTTAAAGTTTTAATGTTTTAAAATTCAAAACAAAGATTTTAATTTTGCTTATTACAGTTTGTTATATACTTCTAAAATGATACACTGTTTGTGGTTGAAATGAATTTTGTTGTTAATGTTGTGGATTAATTTTCAAAGGAGGTATTACTGAATTACAAAATGTGGAGTAGGCATTCTTTCTATGAGACTTTTTTCCAAGAGGCATTTTTCCTTGATTCCAAATTAAGACACCAAAAGCACACAAAATAAAAATCTTGAGAAACCCAAAAACTTCAGCACAAAATAAAACAAGTAAGTAATTCTCCAGTTTCTAGTACTTTCAATGCCTGAAGCACAAAAATAATAGCTTACTGTCTTAAAATGAGCACAGATTAATAAAGTAACAAGAAACACTCACCACAACAAATTATCCACAGCATTGTTAAATAAGCAGTCTGTTTTTCTGGAAAGTGTTTTCTGTAAGTCACAGATCCATATTTTATCGATTTTCATTATCCATGGTTAAAATTTGTTGCTGTAAGATTATATTAAAACTTTTCAAGCTTTATCAAAAATTATATTTTTCCATAAAAGAAAACCAGTGGCACACGTGCTGAAACAATATTGATTGTGTGTTGAAATAAAAAAAACCCACAGAACTAATTTATGAAAGCCCCATATGGTATGCACACCAAAGGAAACATTGCAAAGATTGTCCAGGTTTATCATTTGGTACAAGGTGTTAAGTTATTGAATTAATAAATTGGTTTTACAATAGATAATTCCAGGGGCTCAGGCCATTAAGTTTACATAATGGAGCTCCACTTGGCCATTATCCATATAATAATTATCAGTAAGCGAGGAGTGAGTGAAATAAGAAAATAATCAAGACCCTTCAAGAAGACTTATTTCCTACCTCCTGGGATAGCTCCACATGATTGTACATCTAACTTTACTTATTGTCCTGAATCATAATGTATGAAATACATTAAAGTTATACAACATAATATAACTTTTAAAATAGAATAGAACAGAAGCCTTTGAAATGTGCAAAATCCTCTAATCCTCTGGTGCACTTAAATCCAAAAAGGGATAGTCCTAAAATAACATAAGATAGCATAGTAGGGGTAACTGTGTTGGTGGTTGGCTAGGTTTAACAGCTAGTCTTTTATTTGGCTCCTGAAACCAAAGCAAATCTACTTTGATCAAACATTAAATGGCAACCTGTTCCATTCGAATGGTATGGCTGCGGCAAAGCCATACTTACCAATTGAGAAATATATGGCCTTAAAAGTATGGAGGCTATGTTTAAAAAGAAAATTATAAAATGGGAAGCCACTGGAGGTTTTCCAAGGTATGTTGTGACTTGACTCATTTTATCCAGATCATAAACAATGCAACAAAGGGCGTTTTGCACTTCTCGACGTTTGGCACCACAATTACAGTAGTCTAGTCATCTATAAAACACAGCATTTGTTATAGCATTGCAGTGTCAATATTGAAGAATTTTGGGAATACATTGCACATCCATGAGATACCAGTAACAGGTACTATGAACCTTGGCTTTATGACTATCAAATGACTTTTCTCAGTTAAAAATAACATCTGAAGTTTTTGTTTTTTTCTGATGAATTTTTGAGGAGAGGCAATGGGAATTTCGAAATAGGCAACTCTCTGGTATGTCACCACTGATGATAGACTGGGTTTCATTTGAATTTTAATTTGACACCACCCATCCACTCATTAATCGAATGTAGACACTTGTATTTAATTTCTTTTTGATTATTGCTGAATATACCTTTTCATCATCAGTGTACAGATGGTGACATCAAACTTTAAAATAACCTGACGTAGGGGATAGTACTAGATGTAATTAAATTTATTGCTAAAAAAGCATAGTGACATCTTTTTGGCAGTATATTTGGAATTTGGCAATTTGTATGTCATAAAATATACAATAAACTTGATCGGTTAAACATATAGAGATTACAGATATCCAAGTAGGTACATATTATGTTCAATAGTTTCATTTGTGTGAATGACAAACAATGTAAATTCAAATATTTAATATCAGTCTTAGGGGTTGATCCAGCTTTAAATAGGGGGTTTCACATGTCCATGGCATGTGCGATCCAGTGCATGAAATTCAACTTTTAAATATTTGTCTGTTTTACCCCTGACATTTGAACCCCTAACATTTTCAAGGGTGATTCAGGCGCTCTGAACACCATCTCTGGATCAACTAGTGCCAGTAGATGTAAACGTTGGATCTAAAACTGAAACAGTTTGCAAAATCTTCATATTTCACCCTGATTTTACCCGTATCTCATCCTTGTGCATGTAAATTTAATATCACTGTTGGATTCAAATTTATTTTTACCTTTTTGATACCATTGAATTTTGCCTGGGTCCAACCAAAAATGATTTACAAAGTCAATGTGTACATCAGCCTGATTTCACTGGTTGATTACAACTGAAAAATCCCTTTGAAAATCTATGTGAATTTTAATACAATTTTCTCTGATTCAACCTTATTTACACTTCAATCCAGCTAAAATGCCTTGTGATTATATGTTGTAGGAACCACGAAACTGACACATACGGATCTCCAGATGATTTCTTCACAAGATAACGGTCAGGGAATTAATAATGAAATAGAATACAGAGGAGCATTTTTTGGGATGCTGTTGCTGTCTGCCATCTTGGCATTGCTTGTAGCATTTCAAAAAAGAAAGTTCATTAAAGAATGTTTTGAAACCTGCAGGGGAAAACATAGCAATAAAAGAAATGTGTTTCATGACAAACCTAAAGACAATGAATCAGGTAAGTGAACCGAGCTAAAATATCAAATAAATTAAATTAAGCTGGTGTTTTGTGTTTGACAGCTATGAAAATATTGGTTCAATTGATTCTCGCTTCTCATTTTTGTTGATATTTGAAAAGGGGATGCTTATTGTTTTCACTCCCAGTTTCAGTCAGCTGCCGCCACCGCTGTCGCCACCCGCATTGTCATCTCCCTTCGATAGGCCTATCCAAATGATATTTGACAGTTATCTTCAGTGCTTATAACTCGCTTATTATTGGTCCTAGAGGTTTGGGATGGTAAATGAACATGTAGGAAATCATGGGCTAGGAATCCTGTAGTGTGGTCGAATTTGACCTTGGCCTCTCTTTCAAGGTAAAATGAGCATAGCCAAACTTAAAAGCGCTTATAAATGGCTTATTATTGGTCCTAGAGGTTTGGGATGGCAAACCAACATGTAGGAAATCATGGGATGGGAATCTTTTGGTATATACGGATTTGACCTTGAGGCCCTCCTTCAAGGTCAAACAAGGATAGAAAAACTTAAAAGTGCTTATTATAGGTCCTAGAGGTTTCGGTTTGTAAACCAACATATAGGAAATTATGGGTTGGGAATCTTCTGGTTTGGGCAGATTTGACCTTGGGCCTCTCTTTCAAAGTCAAACAAGCATAGCCAAACTAAAAAGTGCCTATAGCTTGTTTATTATTGGTCCTAGAGGTGCGGGATGGTAAACCAACCTATTGGAAATCATGGGCTGGGTATCTTCTGGTGTGGTCCGATTTGACCTTGTGCCCCTCCTTCAAGGACAAACAAGTATAGCCAAACATAAAAGTGCTTATAACTCACTTATTATTGGTCCTAGAGGTTTGGGATGGTAAACCAACCTATAGAAAATCATGAGCAGGAAATCTTTTGTTGTGGTCGGATTTGACCTTGGGCCCCTCCTACAAGGTCAAACGAGGATAGGCAAACTTAAAAGTGCTTATAACTTGCTTATTATTGGTCCTAGAAATTTGGGATAGTAAACCAATCCATAGAAAACCATTGGCTGAAAATCTTATGGTGTGATCTGATTCGACCTTGGGACCCTCCTTCAAGGTCAAATGAAGATAGACAATTGGTCCTAGAAGCATGGAAATCTTTTGGCTTTCCTGAAAGGAATACTCCTATTATAAGTATTTACCTACAGATAAGTAGATAAATTCAGTTCTGACAAGTCATGGCTTATGTGTAAGTGAGTAAAGACATAATACACATGTTATTGTAACACATTTTACAATCACATGATAATTGTTTTTCATTTGTGTTTTTGTAATGTTACGCAGTTTGCCTTCATATCTCTGACGAGTGTATTTAGTTTGCAACCTCTTGCTTTTGACTGAAGTTACATAGATCTTTTCCTGCACAGTGCAACAACACCACATATTACTTTGGTCTCTTCGTTTTATATTTGTAAAAAGGATTTTATAATCTTTGGTCAACAATAACTCTATTTAATGTTATTTATGTAATTTTATGCAATTACTTTTACATGAGAATGTGGATCAATTCTTTCCATGTAAAATTATACAGATCCATGCCAACTTAATAGTGGATTCATCCTTTTCTTTGCACTTAATGAGATTTCGGAGAAAGACACTGTTGTATATATACTTCAAGGAAGAAAAAAACATGTACCCTTGTTCAGGTGCACAGATTGTTTCACTTGAAATCACCATTTGTAATCACTTTTTTAATATAAGACCAGTTTGTGGCATTGTCTGATGGAATATTGGTGATCAATGTGACCAAGATGAATAAAAATAATATTTAACAAGTCCCTATAATAACAGACATTGCATCATATTAATTTTATTTCATGTAATATGCCACAGTACATTGTAAAAATAATATCATGTGTTACTGACATTATCTACAGATAACATAGCTTTCAGATAATTTGTTTTTTTAACACCGGACACAAATTTTTGTTAATGAAAACAATGACCTATAATATTATAATTGCTTCATTTTTAAAGCTGTAGAACTGTTTTTGAAATAAGTAAGGTCAATTGCTGGTGGTTTATATTTGCAGTAATCTTGATCAACCATCCTAACTGTAATGACTAATTTAAAAGTGTTTATAACTTGTTTATTATATGTCCTAGAGGTTTGCAATGTGAAACCAGTCTATAGGAAACATGGGGTGGGAATCTTCTGATGTGATCACATTTCACCTTGGGCCCTTCCTTCAATGTCAAATGAGGATAGCCAAAGATAACAGTGCTTATAGCTCACTTATTATTGGTCCTAGAGTTTTGCAATGTTAAACCTACTTGTTAGAAATCATGGGATGGGAATCTTCTGATGTATGCAGATTTCACTTGGGTTCCTCCTTTAAGGCCAACAAGGATAGGCAAAGTTAAAGTTGCTTTTAGCTTGCCTATTATTGGGCCTAGGGTTTGCAATATGGAATCAACTTATGGGAAATCATAAGCTAGGAATCTTCTGATGTGGCTAGATTTGGCCTTAGGCCCTGTTTAGAGGTAAACAGTTATAAGTAGAGACTTAGGGAAAAGCTAAGACATTTGTAAAGTGGTGTATCCAGATATCAAATGTATCAGTTTATGGGAATGATCTCCTCTCGAACTCTAAGATCCTTTTATAAAGGTAAATAGCAGTAGTTAAATCTTGTGAACAAGGCCATATACATGTGCCTTTATAAATGTGGGTATGATTAAACAATAAAATAGAAAGATATAACTTTATATATAACTATCTTTAATATATATATTATAAAATAATACATACATCAGACCTATAAACATGGTGTCAGGTGTGTGACTATTATGGAGGAATACATCTCATAATAGGATACAAATAGTGGCAACAGGATATAATACACAGTACAATCAAAATATTCAGAATGGCTTTTTCTTAATGTCCCTGTGCCAGCTCTAATGAAGGTGAAAAACATCTTACTTAGTAATTGGACATTTTTCAAAGATCAATGGGAAAATTACAAAGTTGCCACAGGAAAAAGGGAGAAATCAAAGAATGTAAGGGTTGCAACGTTAAGATCTATTATGGGTAGACTTGCTCCAAGTCTTGTATTTATATCCAATAGTAACTAAAACAGTTAAATTTAAACTGGAAACTTACAAGAGTTTATTATAGTACAAGCATTCTGGAGTATGGGGGATATGGGGTCATACAGTACCCATATGTTACACAAAAGAACTTGGTGAAAGTCTATGTTATGGGAAGAGATTGTTCTAGAATCTTAAAAAATGTGCAAAGATATAGCAAAGTGAAAAAGGCACTAGAGAGTTATTTCAAACCAACCCAAAATGAGATTTACAAACAGTACATGTTCTACTCATGTGATGAAGGACCCAATGAAAATGTGGATCACTGGGTTAACAGACTGAGACAACTTTTAAAGTCTTGCAACTTTGAAGAAATGATTGACAGTTTGTTGAGAGACCGAGTGGCTATGGGGATGAAAAACAAGGCCACAAGAGCACAGATGCTTAGAGAGAAGGTAGTCAATCTAAATGAAGCAATTGACATGCTGAGAGCTAGTGAAGTAGCTGCCCAACACATAAAGAAGATTGACTGAGGGACATCTGACAAAGTGGTATCACTGCATTGTCCTGTACACATCCACATCCTCGTGAACAACTTCTCAAAAAGTACACGGCCCAGAGGCATGCTGTTACATTTAAAGCATATCTTGTCTGTCGAGGATGACAAATTGTTCAAGGCATACAGATGGGTCTGTTTATCTGTTCCCCATAGTCGATAGAATAGAGGTACCCCACCCAAAGTGTGAAAATTTCAACATTTTATTACAGTTTTTCTCCTTGACTATGTAAGGGATTTATCTCTTAACTTGGATATATGTACTAGGCTGCAAGTAGATTCCCTTGCATAGTATCAGGCCTGGATCTTTTGTAATTCTTTTTAATGAATTTTTACAATAATTTTTAATGCATTACAGTTCATAAAAACATGCACTAAATCACTTATAACTTAAAAAGTATTGCATTTAGAGTTCTGTTAAAGTATGTTGTTTAGCTACTTTTTCCGTAGCTACAGCATTAGCTAAGTGAGTATTCACTACTTCCTGACTTTTCAGTAGCTTCCATAATGAGTAAAAGCGCTTGTAAATTAAAAGCTATTGCATTTACAGAATTGTGTTTAAATATGTTATTCGCCTACTTTTGGGTGAGCTATAACAGTAAAAATGTAGACCTGTAGCTCATTGGATAGCTGAGCAACAGCTACTTTCAGGTTCTCTCCCTTTCGAGTAAATCGGTTGTAACTTAAAAACTTTTACATTTAGAGTTTCCTTCTTTTAAATTTGATATCTACTTTAGGGTCAGCTATAGTATAGTGAATCTGCAGAACTGTAGCTCTTTGCTTAGCTGAGCAATAGGTATTTTCAGGTTTTCACTGTTAAGTAAATCACTTGTAACTTGAAAGCTATTTCATTTATAGAATTTTCTTTAAATATGTTATGCACCTACTCTTAGGCAGCTATAAGATAGTTACATTTGCCGACCTATAGCTCATTGCATAACTGGGCAACTTGTGTGTCCCTTTATGCTTTCACTTCTAAGTTGTATTCCAAAACACAGTCAGCTGATGCAGAACCCATTCATGGGCACTGATTGCTTTTTTAGTTTTACAGTCACTGTTGTGACCGTAACATAATCGTTTCAGTAGAATTTCTCTTCACCAATAACATTTACCTCTTCACATTGGTCCTTAAGCACTTTATCTAAAATTTCTAAGCTGTAGGGATGCTTTGTTTTTGTATACAAAAACCTTTTGTCCCAGTTCTCTGGAAAACCTCCCCCTATCAAATAAGAAATAGCCCCTCTGTCACATCTTTCAGGAAACACCTCAAAACCCACCTCTTTAATGCTAGTTTCCCAACTTAGTTTCCTTCCCTCTTGGTCACACCCACAACCCCGGATTACTGACCTTGAACGCCCCTTGATTTTCCTTATGATAATGATTTTGTTAAGTCAGTGCACTGAGTTCCCCTTCTTGGGGAAGATATTGTGTACAGCACAGCCACGTAGGGGCCTGCTGTGGCAGTTGACTCTAGTAGTTTCTACTTGACGCTATTCTAATACTGGGAACTATCCTCGCTGAGTTAAAATTGTTTACCACCAACAGCCAATGGCATTCATGCGTTATATTCTTTAATTAATATTATCTGGGGTTTGTCATTTTGAAATTTGCAAGCAAACAGTGCACATGATATTTAATTTGCTTGTGCAGATGAATTTGCATTTACATGCGGTTTTAGTTAGGTTTTAGTTTTTTATGTTGAGATAGGTATTATATGAACTTTGTTATTTGAATTTTACAATATGGGAAAGAAAACTCCAGCCAGTAATACACGTAAGAAGGTTACAGCATCAGCCAGGGCTAAGATTTCTACAAGGAAAGTGGGGAAAGTTGCGTCACAAGTCGACGGTTCATATTTGCAGGACAGTAATGGTAGGACTGCTGTGGGTAGTTTGATCGAACCTATGGCTTCTTCATCTACCAGTAATGCTGACATTTTACAATATTTACAGAAGATTGACGCTCTTGGCTCGTTGTGTTGAACATGTTGAACATTCTGCCAATTCTACCCCTTTTCAGAATAGGCAGTGTTCACACTTCCCTGAATCATCTGCTGAAGGTTTCCTGCATGCTGCGGGTCAGGGTTTTAACTCAGGTCAGACGTTGCGATTCCAAGAAGGAGTATCTACACGTCAGTCAGTACAAGGTGGTGTTCAAGGGCTGGCATCCGACCGGGGTGACAGATCGGATCTGCATTCTGCTCAGAGTTCCTCAGGTCTGTTAGCCAATCCAGGTTTGCCTTCTGAGACAGGGACGCAATCTTACCTGACAATAATGTGATCAGAAATAATCCTAATATTTCTGATGCTGTCTCAAGAGTGTTGGCTTCTTTTGATCAGCAGTGAAGGCTTCAGGCTTCTCAAGGTTAGCCACATTCTGGCAAGAAATCTGGTCGTTTCAATTTAACGGATCTGTGTACAGCTCCACCAGAAGCTAGATGGCCCAATGAAGGTTTTCAAGTCTCCTCAGGTAACAATCGTATTGGTTATGATGATTTAACCCTCTCCCAGTGTGCAGCTGGTCAGCTGACGAATGTTTTGCAGATCAGAGATACTACACTCATGATGCATTCTTTGCTACAGGTCTTTCGCTACGTGACGCATCATCCCTTCCATGGCCTGTAGTGAGGGGGGCATGGGCCATGTCAATGCATGAGGTTGAGGATGGTCATTTAGGATGGAACGACGCCACCCAGTGGTCCTTAAATCATTTAAGTGCATCACAGATCTCCATGGTGAACCAGCAGACAGTTCCACAGAAAAAGGTTACTATAATGAAGTTTCATGCAGTCATGATTGTCATCATGGTCAGTTTCGTCACAACTGTTCTTTCTGTGCTAAACATGGTCGTTATGTTTCTCATCCAGAGGTCAAGTGTTTTGCCAAGAATAAAGGTCAAGACAAGATAACTGTTAAATAGGAGCTACAGTCACTGCCTGGGCAGCTTTCCATGGGACATAATAGTAATTCTGATAATTTTGAAGGTTATGATAGTGGGGGTGGGGAATTTAGTGACAGTTTATTTGATGTTAAATGTTCTGTCATGTAACTATGGATGTTTGTCTGAAGATAACCATATAGTTGAATCTGCTGCTATTAAGTCGTCATATATATCAAGGTCAAATGAGTTTCAAGGTCACATGTATGATTTTTCAACAACACAACATGTTAACAATGTTTTATATTGTAATTTTTGTGGAAACATGATCATTGGAAAGTGTGAACATTGCTTTAACAATGGCATTGAACATACTACTGAGTATTCAAGTACATTGTTGTATGACCGTCACTCTTTTGTTACTTCTTTTTCATTTGAAACCAGAGTAGATTATACTTATCATGAGTACAATTGTCCTATAAATAGAATAACTGTGTATATTGTCCTACTTTATAGGGCTGGTTTTCAACCAAGGTTTGCATATCTAGTGAAATATTGGGATTTTCCTAATGTTTTGTTATTAGCATGTAATTGTTTGCCTCCTGGAGTTCTGAGTTTTATTCATACAGAATGTCTGGTAATTCATTGGTCTCATGCTGATGGTATGGAGGATTCATTTGTTGGTAATATTATTGACAAGAATAATCCAAAGATTGTGTGGCAGGATTATCAAAAAGAATCTTTTGTCAAAAATACTTTTTGTGTCACATATGAAAAGTATATGGAGGACATAATTGATTCGTTATTGGAATATAATTATTCGGGTGTATTTAGTGATGAACCTAAAAATTTGGTGCATTCTTTGACCTCGGTCCCAGTTTATGGGAGGGAGGTCCAGGAATCTGTGGATACTTCTATTGATGTTGTAAATGTTGATTCGACTTTCTTATATAACTATTCAGATTCGGATATAAATTTTTCTGATAAAAAATTAGGTTATTTGACGAAACAGAGTACTGAATTCACTTTTGTTGGTCCGGATAGTCAGATGGTTGAAATTACGGATATTCAGCAGTGTGTTGACATTGCTCAACAGATTCGATGCTGGTAAACCTAATTATATGGAGGCAAGATATCCCCTCAAATCTGGCCTAAATGTGGAGGCTTGGAACAGGTTGTTATTCGATTATCCGGACAGAAAACTTTTACAGTACTTGACTTTCAGATTTCCCTTATCTCTCAGTGAACCTGAGACTTTAGATAACAAAGTTATTAAAAATCATATTTCTGCATTGCAGTATCCGGATGCAGTGGATGGTTACTTGGCTAAAGAGCTTAAAGCTGGGGCCATTATTGGCCCAATATCGGATATTAATAATTTCTATATTCATTGTTCTCCCCTTCTTACAAGACCTAAAGATATGGATAAACGAATTTTGGACTTGTCCTTTCCTCATGGTCAGTCAGTTAATGATAATGTTAATAGATATGCTTTTGATAATGATACTGTTGCTTTGAAATTTCCAGGTATTGATAACATCGTTGAGAAAATTATCAATGTGGAAGATCCATACTTGGCAAAAATTGATGTTGCTCATGCTTTTAGAAATATGAGAGTGGATCCAGCTGATGCTTAAAATTTGGTATATCTTGGAAAGGAAATTATTACGTTGATGTTGTGTTGGCGTTTGGCTGGTTCCATGGCTATTCAGTGTTTCTGAGAGCGTCTGACGCCGTCGTTTTTCTGATGAAAAAATTTGGTCATACAATTTTTGCTTACATAGATGATTACATCATTGTTTCTTCTAAAGAGAAGGTTGACAAGGCTTTTAAGCAATTATCTGAGCTTCTGGATTACCCTTCTTGGTAAGTTAATCTATATCCATAAAGGCGTCAAACCTGCCAGAATCTTTATAAAACAGAATATTGCATATATTTGTTCACAAGTACTCCTGGTAGAACTATACTTTTATCTGAGTCATTTTATCGTGATATTGACTGGTTTATCAGATTTCTTCTAAGTTTCAATGGGATTGCTTATATACATAGAGATATGATGACTCATGCAGATTCCTTATATCTTGACGCATCTCTGACGGGTATTGGAGGGGTTTGGGCTTGCAGGGTCTATACCTCACCCCTTCACTTATTGCCACTGCAAGGACTAACTATAGTACATTATGAGATGGTCAATTTTATTATAGCTTTAACGCTTTGGGGCCATTTTTGGAGTCACTCCAGAGTGAATATTTTTTCCGCTAATTTAGCAGTTGTTCAGGTGGTTAATAGTGGAAAAACTAAGGATATGTTTTTTGCAACATGTATCAGGAACATTTGACTGTTAACTGCTGTATATGATATAAGAGTTGGAGGTTACTCATATACCAGGTGCCAAAAATGAGGTGGCGGATCTTTTATCTAGGTTACATGCAGATAATAATATTAATTATGAATTATTACAAAAATTGCAACAGGAATTTATATGGGACTATGTTTCTCCTCAATATTTTGCTTTGAAATGTTCTCTGTAATTGTAGGTGCTTCTGGTATATCATCTGTACTTCTGTCAGCTGTTTGAAGAAGAACTGACTCAGCTTACAGGCCTTTGACAGTCTCGGCTCATAGATTACATATTAGAACTTTTCTTTCTTATCTTATCTTTGCTGGTTTGCCTTTGCAGATTAGCCTACATAATATTCTTACTTTCCTGCAATTTTTAGCTAGGAAATATTTGTCACCAAAAGTGATAAGGAACTACATGTCCTCTGTGATAACAATGGCAAAGGTCTATCAATTGCAGCATGTAGATACTTCTCATGTCCTCATTTTTCTGTAGTCTGTCTCTTAACTCACCATTTGCTCCTACTCCTAGAGGAATCTTTGATATCCCTACTCTGTACAAAATATCTTTGGCATGCGACATTTTGCAGGATCCAGTACTTTTTAGAGCCATATTTTTGACTGCATTTTATGGATTTTTGGGTATGTCAAATATTGCCCCTCATAGGTCAAAGGATTACAATTCTATTAGACATTTCTTAAGAAAGGACTTAACATTCACACAGGATGGGACTTTGTTGTTGATTAAGTGGACAAAAACTTTGCAGGATCATAAGTCCTATCATATTCTCCAGTTGCCTAAGATCAAAAACCTCTTCTTGTGCCCTGTTAAGGCTCTGAGGGCATTGCTAGGCTCCAGGCCTTTCCCTCCATCAGCCCCTTTATTTTTCCACTTATGGTAGGTCTCCTAATCAGATCATAGATACCCAGGTTCGAGAAGCTTTGAAGAAGGTGCTTATGTACCTTAATATTCACCTTGAGGGCCACAGTTTTCATGCCTTCAGGCGTTCTGGTGCCACTTATGTCTTTGATAGGAATGTATCTCTTCAAAATATTATGTCACATGGCCTTTAGCATGGCTCTGCTGTGTGGTTTTACCTCCAGAACGCCTCTGTAGCACCTTCTATTGTCCCTCAAACCTTTGCTTTGTCTATCCCTTCTCATTTTTAGTTGGGCTTGGGGCTTTTAAATTCCTTATATGAATTTCAAACTTGTGTAATTTTTAATGATACAATGGTCTGTTAGACGTACATATATTTATACTTTACTAACATGTAAATAAATGGCCTCAAACCATGATTCTTCCTTTTTCATGTGTCACTGCTTGCTTTACTTACAGCTAAGGTCATATCAATTATCTTGCTGGGCAACTGTGTACAGCACGGCCACGTAGGGGCCTGCTGTGGCAGTTGACTGTAGTAGTTTCTACTTGATGCTATTCTAAAACTAGGGACTATCCTCCCTGAGTTAAAATTGTTTACCACCAACAGCCAATGGCATTCATGCGTCATATTCTTTAATTAATATTATCTGGGGTTTGTCACTTTGAAATTTGCAAGCAAACAGTGCACATGATATTTAATTTCCCTCCATCCAACACTAACCATAAAAGGAAATAAAAATTTTAAGGAGGGGTATACATTCATATTTCTTTAGGGTAGATTTATTTTCTTTTCCAATTCCCATGCTTGGTATCGTTGGCCAGTGTGTCTTCAGGTTATATGCCTGATGCCAGAGCAGCGGGCTGGGCATGGGCGACGGTACTGTGTTTATAGAGTGTACTATTTTATTGTGTATTATTTCCATTGAACTGTGACTGGTATCACTGGCCAGAGAGTCTTCAGACTTTTAGTCTGATGCCTGCGCAGTGGGCTGGGCATAGGCGTCTGTCTGTATTAGAGTCTGTAACCTTCTATGGTATATGCTGTGCTGTAAACCCTGGAGTGGGTATATGTAGTTTATATTGACTGTTGTATTTTATATGTAACCTCTATGGTACCTTTTTATCTGTAAACTATATGGTATTATTTGATTTTATTAACTGAATGTGACTGTCTGTGAGCCTTATACTTTAATATGCTTGCAATTTCATGTTTATATATGGTTCTTTTAAATTCATTATATGAATTTCAAACCTGTGTAATTTTTAATGATACAATGGTCTGTTAGACGTACATATATTTATACTTTACTAACATGTAAATAAATGGCCTCAAACCATGATTCTTCCTTTTTCATGTGTCACTGCTTGCTTTACTTACAGCTAAGGTCATATCAATTATCTTGCTGGGCAACTGTGCCTGAAAAGCAGTAGATTAGATTAGATTGTCTATTTTTTTAACTTTCCATATGAATTTATCAATTTCTGCTAAAACCATGCAGTGCGAACATTAACAATATAGATCTTATTCAGAGGTGAAGAGAGAGCGAGAGAAGGACCTTGATATATACAGATCTATCCATTACCTGTTATAATACCAGGCTTTCTTAAAACAGTTTTTGGTTTTTTTTTCAATTATTTTAAATAAAACTCAGTTTTTAAGCTATCGAGCTGAAGCTGTTGATTTAAGGTTTCATCATTGGGTTTGTTTTCAAATTCTTTATTAAAATGTTTTACACTATTTTTTATAATTTATATATTTTATCATAGATTTTACAATATATGTTGACAATATACAAAATTAAAAAACTTTACAGACATATCAGTAACAATATACCAATTGAAATTCAGAAAATAAGTTACATATAACTTTTTTTAATGTTTGGACGACACCCTCATATTTATTCATACTGCATATTTTAATGTATTTGTATCTACTGGATAGCATGTGGTGGATACTATAGATTATGCATGAGTACGCCTCTGCTGCTGACAAAGTGTGTAGAGATTTTCTTGTTACCCTTCTAGAGTCCAGGGTAGTATAGGTAGACTTCTCAAATTTTCAGGTTATATTCATAGCCATAAAATCTTGCCTGAAAATATTTTTGGCCTCATTTTGAAAAGCAAGATGGCAGCCATGGGTGTTTTTCGACTTTTAACAAGGACTCTTGTTGGCCCACCGGAACAAAGGAAATTGTAGGTAGAGATCTCAATTTCACAGGATATGTTCATAACTACAAAATCTTGACTGAAAAAATTTTTGGCCTCATTTTGAAAAGAAGATGGCCGTCATGGGCGTTTCTTTTCATTCATGAAAAGTGTTTATATCTCCCTTATTATTGGTCCTAGAGGTTTGGAATGTCAAACCAACCTATAGGAAATCATGGTTGTGGTCGGATTTGACCTTGGACTACCCCTTCAAGGTCAAACTTGGATAGATATACTTAAAAGTGTTTATAACTCGCTTATTATTGGTCCTACAGGTTTGGGATGGTAAACCAATCTCTAGGAAATCATTGGCTGTGAGTCTTCTGATGTGGTCAGGTTTGACCTTGGATCCCTCCTTCAAGGTCCAATGAGGATAGCCAAACTTAAAAGTGCTTATAACTCACTTATTATTGGCGCTAGAGGTTTGGGATGGTAAACCAACCTATATGAAATCATGGGCTGGGAAGCTTGTGTTATGGTTGGATTTGACCTTGGACCTCTCCTTCAAGGTGAAACGAGCAGAGCCAAACTTAAAAGTGCTTATAACTCGCTTATTATTGGGCCTAGAGGTTTGGAATGGTAGAACCAACCTTTTGGAAATTATGGGCTGGAAATCTTTTGGTGTGGTCAGATTTGACTTTAGGCTTCTCCTTCAAGTTCAAACGAGGATTGCCAAACTTAAAAGTGCTTATAACTCGCTTATTATGGGTCCTAGAGGTTTGCAATGTGAAACCAACTGATGGGAAATCATGGGCTTGAAATCTTCTAATGTGGTCAGATTTAACCTTGGGCCTCTCCTTCAAGGTCAAACGAGAAGGGTCAAACTTAAAAGTGCTTATCACTTGCTTATCATCGGTCCTAGAGGTTTGCAATATGAAAACAACTTATAGGAAATCATGGGCTGTGAATATTTCGATGTGGTTAGATTTGACTTTGGGCCTCTCCTTCAAGGTCAACGAGGATAGCCAAACTTAAAAGTGCTTATAACTCACTTATTATTGGTCCTAGAGGTTTGCAATGTCAAACCAACCTACAGGAAGTCATGTACTGTGAATCTTTTAATGTGGTCAGATTTGACCTTGGCCCCCTGCTTCAACGTCAAATGAGGGTAGCCAACCATAAAAGAGCTTTCAACTTGGATATTATTGAAAAATGCTGTTTATCTTCTAAACTATGTTTGTTGGCCTTTTCCGGTGGATACATCTTCCATCTGGCCACAGATGCGTGCTTGGTCTAGTTTCACTTTGCTTTTATCTTATATTTTACAGATGTTTTGGAAGTCTGTTCACAATATTTGATTGTTAGTTTATAATACAAATTTAAATTTCAGATACGATATGGTCCAATCTTTAGCTATATTTCCACTGGGAACAAGCATGTACATTTTAGTTTCGATAATGTAAATACATATTTCCACATTTTAAATTTTAAAGGACATAAAAATATTTAATGTTTGACTGCTACTTCTTTGTTGTAAAACATACATTTATTGTTTGGAGTCATTACCCCACTTACGTAACTTTTTTCTACAAACCAATATATTATTTAAAAAATTATGTTTAATCTCAGATATCCTTTTGTCTTTCATGTATTTTTTTCATGATATATGTATGGGAAAAAATCATTTGCTGTTACTTAAGCAATGTGAAATAGAACCACCCTGTTTTGTGTTTATCAAGGGCTTTAGTGCAGATTTCATCTTATACATTTCACTCAAGTAATTTTACTTTTAATTTGGTTTTGACCATGTATATTCTTTAATAATATTCTCATTATTTTAGTTACTTTTATAGCTAGTATTTCAACAGAGAAAAATTGAGGAATGCCTCTAGATAAGACCAAATCTTCGGACAACTATGCATCATTTTATAAAAACTTCAGGTTTCGTGTGAAAAAAAATAACCCAATTTTTCATCAAACTTGAATTTTTGAATTATCTTGTACAAGAAATCCCATTCTAGACAGTCATATGCTTTTTAAAATCTAAAGAAATAAGAGTAAACCTTCCTCTCTAAATGTCTCTGCATAACTAATCAAAGTTTGTATTGTTCAAATATTATGTCCATAAATCTATTTTTATGTCATCTGACTGATCGCTGCTGATCTAATATGGCATGACAAACTGTGGCCTTGCTGCCAACAAAAATACGAAAATGTTTTAGTCACAAATAGTGATCTGAATACAAATTACAAATAATCCTTCTCTAACTTTTCTTGTTTTAACATCTTCCTTGCTTTCTAGATTTTTAACCATTAAATTTGTGGTATCTTATTTTATTCAGTTTATAGTCCTTGATTAATATTGAGACTGATCTTCAGTGACCTAGTAGTCAAAGCGCTTGGCATCTGATCACAGTCTGTCACCTCGGTGGTTTCGATTCCCACAAGTGGCAATGCATGTCCCAGTATAAACCTAGTTGGTAAATGGGATATAACACCTTAACATTGAAAATATAAAGACAGGTTTATTATCCACTTAGAGTCAACTATTGTCAGATTGTTGAAAACAAAGCTCTTAAAATGTGTGCAGCATAAATTTTGCATAACCCACTGAACAAATATGTTTAAAATTGTGCTGCATGCAATTATGAGTGCAGCCTGATGCAGTGTAAAAGCCGTCCTAGCACTAAGCACAAAAATATGTATCACAAAATACTTTCCCTGAAAAAAATCTCCCCCCTTCTTGATTTTTTTTCAAAATGCATTCTTTAAAAGTTGTGATAAAAGGCTAGTCATCACTAATCTCAGTCTAACCTGTACTCTTTTAATTGTGGACAGGGTTTCAATTTACAAAGTAAGCCATTAACTTAAATCACAACAGTGGACTATTTCTCAAATTTATTTCAAAACAGTCATCATATTTTATTTTTCAACAGGGGAATAGTTATTTTTTTAAATAGTTTTAAAACTTGTTGCAAATGGATTTGAATTTGTTTGGAAAATTGTTAAATATCTTAGCAACACCAGCTTAAACAAAAGTTCTTGGAATAATTGGCTAGTCCTAAAAAGACTGATAGATGCCAGCTTCTTCAGCCTTCAGGGTTGTTGGTTGACACATCTCAAATCCTGTCCTCCTGGATTCATGTAGTTATCATTTGGCATATACACCACCTGTTCCTTTTGCAGGGCCACTACATCATTTGCTGGGGTTAGGGCCCTGTCTGCTCTGCCCTGGTGTGTCTTCAGCATGTTATGCAACACCACACATGCGAAAACAATGTCTCTGACAACCTTTGGTCTTTGCTCTATGGTGGCCAATAGTACCCTGAATATGTTCACTAATACCCCAAACATGTTCTCCACCACCCTCCTGCCTCTGGAGATTGTGTAGTTTGCTATTCTTTCTTCCCTTGTAAGTTGTCTTCTGCTGTAGGGTTTCGCTATCAATGGTATTATGGCAAAGGCATTGTCGTCACCCAGCAGGAAGTAGAGCAAATCTGATCCTTTGGTTCAGGTGGTACAAGCCCCAAGGTGCCATCCTTGATCTTCTCCCTCAAATCGCTTCTGTTGAAAATCTGTGCATCTGTTGAAGCTCCACTTTACCCAATATTAATGCAGAGTACTGTGTGTTCTGCATCAACCAGAGCTAGTAGCACCAGGGAAAAGAAGCCCCTGTAGTTGTAATAGGCAGTGCCAGATTTCTTTGCTTACTTCTTTACAATATGATTTCTGTCTATTGCCTCTACAGTATACATCCTTTTCCATTCATCAGGGCTAGTAGGGCAGCACAAATATGCATCCTGGAATTCAGCAAGGATGGCTTGGCAGACCTTTGGGATAAATTTACATATGGAGGTTCGGTCAACCAGCCAGTGACACTGCAAGGAAGCGTAGGTTTTTCCTGTTGCCAGGTGTCTCAGCATTATTGCCAGTTTAAATCCAACCTCTAAATGCTTCCTGAAATTGGTGATTGATTTCTTGATGTGATGGTGTGTATGTTCTTCAATGAGGTCAAAAAGGCTGGTTGCATCCTGACAAATTGCTTTTTCTTGTTTTTGAAGTATCCAGGGCATAACCCAGAGCTTTGGAGACTTTCTTCTTTTCGTTGGGGCTGGCTGGGGTTGTGGCTGTGGTGCTGGATGTAGGGCTGTGGGTTCAGATGTGTTCTTCTCTGTCTGCAAATCATAATGAAATCAAATATTAAACTCAATAAAAAACCTACCCTAAGCTTCTGTAGAAAGTCTCTCTGATTTAGGGGGTTTATATAGTGTTGGTTTGATCCCGACTCCAGGAAATAATTGGGGTGAATCGGGAAAACGGTCCAGTCCTGTATGTTTGTCAGTATGGCTTGTCTTGTCAGGGCCTGCAGGTCATGGTATTTTCCCATCTTGTGAAGAAAATCATCCCGGCCCCCAAGTCAGGTCGGGATCTTAATCCAAACACACCAGGATGAACTACATCCTGTTCGTTCCCTACATATTTGCATGCTTTTTCTGGATTTGTGTCCCCTACTCCCAACCGACCTTGGAGTCATAGGGACAGTTATAGGGTCATTCCAGGGAACACCCCCAAAATATTTATGTTAACAATTACAATTCAGAATCGGCCCATATTTTTTGAGAGATATTTTTTACCCAGTGCAATAAAATTTGTTTTATTTTAAAAATAGTTGAAATGTATATTATAGCGAAATCATTCAAAGTAAAATTGGTTCACTTCAAATATGGTCCAGTTATGCTGACAGATTTAATGGGAAATCAACATCAATTATTGCTTCGAATGAAGTTGTAGTCATGTCAGTAGCACTGCCACATCAAAGTTTTTTGGACAATATTGTTGGGTTTTCACTTTCTCTTTTCTGCTGGAGTGGCTAATTTAATTTCAGGCAGAACATCAATCAAACACACAGCAAGTTCTAATGATCAACTTCATTGCTTTCTTTATAAATTTCTTTTATAAACAGTAAATATACAGTTATATACATTTATGTGCATAACAGGTACAAATGTATGACACCCACAACTTGATTTGCTAAATCAGCACAACTGCAATACAAATTGTTTACATTTCCCTGATGTTATTTTACATAGATTTGTTTTGATGTTTCATTATTGTGGGTGTTCCACCACACGACTAATGCTCCCGATTAAGGGTTTTGGGGGGTCGGTTTGAAATATTTGCTTAGTCCCAGGCTTCCTGTAAGGGTCGGTTGTGGTCGGTTGAGGCCGTGTGAGAAATCAAACATGTTTGATATTTCACACGACTACAACCGATTCCTATTTCCCGCCGTCAACAAAATGTCCAGTCCCAGGCGTCCTCAGGCCTCCTCAGACCCAAATTTACACAGTCGTGTGTTGTCCCAGGCCGCCTGCGACCCTTAGTCCCAGACCTCCCTAGCTTAGTCCCAGGCGGCCGGTTGTTAATCCCAGACTCAAATATGATGCGTATGAATTTCATGCGTCTGAAAGTGAGTCGGTTGCATTAGTCCCCGGAAGCCTCAGACCGTCTGCGGTGTCCTGCGACCCAAAAATCAAGGTCTGGGACTAAGAACCGACTAAGGGTAACCGACCCTAACCGATCCAAACCGGCCTCCCCAGGACGCCTGGGACCACGCATTTTCAGTCTGCGGCGGCCTGGGACTAACAACCGATTAAGAACTGACTGTTTTCCGCGCGTTTGAAATTAAAACGAGGCAATGAGCAGGTCTGGGACTATATAAGCGACCGCGCACACTTTGTCATTGTTACTGACTGTTTGGCTACTGAGAGACGTGTGTCACTGATTTGTAGGGGTTTTCAATTTTTATTTTACATTTTATATACTTGAGCTTAAGGCAAATTTCACAGTTAGGAGACACATTTTACTATTTTTTTATTATTTTGTCGACTGGATCATGAGAAAAGAGAAAGGAGGGAAGAGAGGAAGGAAAAAGATGGATGAGAGGGAGAAGGAAAGTCAAGTAGAGGAGAGGAGTGAAGTTTTTACAGAAGAAGGAAGTGAGAGGAGAGAGGAGGAGGAGATTCAGGAAGATCCAGCTATTGGGGAAGCTGTGGCAGAAGAAGAAGAGAGGTGTGAGGAAGATCCGGAGTGCCATTCTTCAGCCAAGAGAGCCAGGGTGTGTGCCACTTTTACAGACAGTGATGAAGTTTCCATTGTAGAATTCGTCAAGCTGCACCCTGAACTGTATGACAAGGAACATTCACGTTTCCACGACAGGAACAGAAGAGAGGCTCTCTGGGCAGAAATATCTGCAGAACTTAAGCTCCAGCCCTTTGATGTGAGAAGGTGGTTTGAGTCCCAGCGAACCCGTTATGGAAAGCTGTCTAAGCTCCAATCTGGCCAAGCCCCGAGGGAGATGACCAAGAGACAGTCCTGGGTCTACCAACAGATGGGTTTTCTTAAAACCCACATCAGAAGAAAGGGGGCCAATAGAAGTTCAGGTTTTGAGGCCAGTCCAAATACCAGCAAGCAGGACGAATCACGTGGGTCAACTACTGACACAGAACACCTCGAGTCAAGTGTCCTGAGGGAGAGGAGTCAGTCCATCATTACATCAACACCCGTTTCAACTACAGACTCCAAGATTCTCGAACACTTTGAGCAGATGAGGACACTTATCTCAGGTTTTATGCATCAGAAGTCAGACAGGCAGCCCTTCTTTGACTACGTGGCATCAGAGGCCGAAAAGATGACTCAAGAAGAATTTGAAGAATTAAAGGGCAAGATATTCAGAGATATCGAAAATATTAAGAGTAACCGCAGACGTCAGCCATTGCCCAGAAGATCAGCCACTGTTACCACGGAGTCCCAGAGGGTCGGCCTACTGCCAACAACCACTCCACAGGCGTCTAGTTCCACTCAAGCAGCAGCTAGCAGCAGTTTTGTGTACTATACACCAAGCCCCATTGGCTTCAGCAACCCGACATCTGTCCTAACTGTACAGGACGAAGGGAGCAGACACAATCTGAGTGGAATCTTAAGCCAGCTACCAGATCTGACATCAACACAGATCGTCGAGCAGCCTCAGCAGCAGCAGCAGCAACAACCGCAGCAGCAGCTCTTTACTATCACCACTTCAGCACCGCCTCAACAGCAGCAGCAGCCTCCTCAGTAGCCATCCAGTCAGGGCGGGTCTTTGACCTGCCAGGCCCTTTTCAGGGCCACCAAATCATCCAAAAACAATTATTCAGCTACGTGTTCTTCCAATTCCCCTCCCAAAACAAAAAAGTTCAGTACAAATACTTATCACAAGAAAAAAAAAATTAAAGTCCAACACTTACACCACCCCAAACATGAAACAAATAACCCATGGTACTACACATAACAAAAAAGGCCACATAAAAAAATATTAAAAATAACTCCCAATATGGCCATTACTCAGCCCATTTTTAGGTTAAAATCCATGGGATAGTTTAAAATCTGTAATTGAAAAGTCCAACACTTGCACCTTCCCTAGAGTTAAAAGGCATAATTACATACTTACCAACCCACAAACAGACAAACCCAATACCAAACATAACCCCCAAATAACAAACCCAGTACCAAACCTAATACCCAACTACCCCCCAAAAACCCAACCCCAGTAACCACCAACCAACAAACACCCAAACCCAAAAGTAAATAGAACCCATGCCAACGAACTGACAAACTATTTAGCAAACACAATCCCCCATTATTGAAAGCAAAACTAGTTCCATGGTTATATTTTTCAAATTTTTGTGATTAGAAATGAATATTTAAAATTTAATATTTCCATAAAAAAATTTCTGCTACAAATAAGTTTCCCAGCCATGAAAAAATAAAAATGTTAAAATTAGGATGTGGATTTGAAAATATATGAAATAATAATTCAATTTAGGATATTATGTGTGACTTTGTGTTTGGCTTTTGTTTAACAGTGGGTTTGTCTGTTTGTTGGGTGAGTAAGTTGTGTTTGTCTGTTTGTCTGTCTGAACAAGTTATGTTTGGCATGGGGTTTGTCTGTTTGTCCGTCTGAACAAGTTATGTTTGGCATGGGGTTTGTCTGTTTGTCCGTCTCAACAAGTTATGTTTGGCATGAGGTTTGTCTGTTTGTCCGTCTGAACAAGTTATGTTTGGCATGGGGTTTGTCTGTTTGTCCGTCTCAACAAGTTATGTTTGGCATGAGGTTTGTCTGTTTGTCCGTCTGAACAAGTTATGTTTGGCATGGGGTTTGTCTGTTTGTCCGTCTCAACAAGTTACGTTTGGCATGAGGTTTGTCTGTTTGTCCGTCTGAACAAGTTATGTTTGGCATGGGGTTTGTCTGTTTGTCCGTCTGAACAAGTTATGTTTGGCATGGGGTTTGTCTGTTTGTCCGTCTCAACAAGTTATGTTTGGCATGAGGTTTGTCTGTTTGTCCACATAGCTGATTAATTGTTTTTGGAATATTTGGTAGTCCTGAAAAGGACTGTTATAGTTAGTCCTGAAAAGGACTGTTTACTGCAACAGGACTTATATTCTTCCATCTTGCCAGGCCACTGCTCCCTCATTATTGAAGTAGTCCTTCAGGTAATCCCTCTGTCTTTTGGCCTCTCTAGCAGGGTTTCTGTCTTGGCCACCACCAGCAGCACCACCAATCAATCCACAATCACCAGGCACATCATCATCATCATCATCATCATCCCCCCCAGGCTGCTGACCAGCAGGTTGACCTTGATACTGGCTTCTGAGTATATTGTGCAGAACCACACAGGTCATGACCACTTCTCTAACTGTTTCTGGGGGTAGTTCAATGGTGGTCCTCATGACTCTAAATCTTGACACAAGGATGCCAAAAGCGTTCTCCACAACTCTCCTGCCCCTTGATATTCTGTAGTTGGCAATCCTTTCCTCCCTTGTTAACAGCCTTCTGCCATAGGGTTTCATGAGCCAGGTCTTGAGAGCAAAGGCATCATCTGCCAAAATGAAGTAGGGGACATCTGTACCACCCTGTGTTATAGGAGCTGGGTCAGGGAAGCCTATCCTGCCATCTTCAATCCTCCTCTTCAGCTGAGAGGCATTAAATATCTGGGCATCTGAGCAAGACCCTTCTATACCCACATCCACCCATCTGAATTTGTACTGCCCATCTACCAAGGCCAACATGACAATGGAAAAGAACCCCTTGTAGTTGTGGTAGAGGGCTCCAGAGTTCTTTGGTTTCTTCAGGGCCACATGCTTTCCATCCAGGGCTCCCAGGGCATGTGGAACATTCCACCTGATCCTGAATTCTCTTTCCAGTTCTTTCCACTCATCTGGAGTAGTAGGACATTTGAGGTACTCTCTGGTGAACTCATCCTGGATGGCCCTGCAGACCTCTGGTAGAAACTTGGAAATGGTGGATCTTCCAACCCTGAACTGACAGGATAATGATGTGTATGACTCTCCAGTGGCCAGATATCTGATGGTGAGGGCTAACTTTTCCCCAACACTGATAGGAGCTCTGTAGTTGGTGGCCTGCCTGGCTAGACATGGTTCCAGTCTGGTCTTCATCATTTCAAAGAATTCTGGGGTCATCCTCATGTAGTTGGTGAATCCTGGAATATCTGTGGCATAAAGATCAGCCATGATGTTGTGGTAGGCCCCCCTCTCCTCTCTCTGCAGTAGCCATGGCCTGACCCACATGTTGTGCCTTCTTCTGGGTCTCTGTATGGGTGCTGGTGGTGGTGGTGGTGGTTGCTGTGCTTGACGTAAAAAATGGAAATACATGATTATTTGTAAGTGAATAAAAACCAAAAAAGCCCTAAGTTGTTGTTGAATCTGTCTTCCATTAAAAGGTGGCATCCTGGTGTGTTCCTAGAAAAGCAATGATGATTAGATCGCAAATTTTATATATATATACCCAGAAAATCCAGCAACTTTGCAAAACAATAATCGGGGATCCTGGTCTGGGGAGGCCTGAGGAGGCCTGAGGACGCCTGAGGACGCCTGAGGACGCCGGTAGTTAATCGTGTGTTAGTCGGCTCTTAGTCCCAGGAGGCCTGAGGCGTCCTGGGACCCAGTCGGTTTGTGTGCAACAGGATCGTGGTTGAAACCGACCCGAAAACTGGCTTAGTCGGTTCTTAGTCCCAGACCAGTCGGGGACTGTCTGCGGCCGCCTGAGGCGTCCTGAGGTGTCCTGAGGCGTCCTGGGGACGATCTGTTCTTAATCCCAGACTTCAGTACCGACCCAGTATTCCCGCCCATTTTTCTCTTTTTTCAACCGACTGTGCACGATTAAGGGTCGCCGACAGGATCGGGGCTTAATCCTTTGGTGGAACAGGGGCATATAATATGTATTGACAATTGCTGAACATTTATAAATTGATGTTAATGCCAAAAAATTCTTTTGGAGTGATGATAATGGAATTTCGTCACAGCTAATTCACAATTAAACTTAAAATTTGTTGTGATTATGTTTCACTGCCCAAAGCTGCTTGATGGTCATAACAAGGTGGTCCAAAGAGTAACATATCAATTGTACTATGACTTATCTATATGGTATTAAGACTGATCTTTTGCTCTCATAATCTTGCCCCATCATAAGGTTGATCAAACAAGTCTGTCCACTATTGGACTGCAATTATTGGGGCTTGTTGTTAAAACTAATCAGAAAAGTCAGCAGTACGATAACATAAGGTAGTATGATAAGTTGTATGAGGGATAATTTCCTTTGGATAAATCATGTGTTTTGCCTGTTTTATCATCCTTTTTAAGGACCAGACACAATCAGCAGTAACAGTCTCTTCAGTTATAATTCGACTGTCACAATATGTCATGAGATGGGATTATATGCTCTATTCTTATCCACATTTGGTGTGTGTTAAAATATTGCAGCAAGCAGTAAATATCAAACAATCAGTTGTCCAAGTGCTTAATCTCTGTATCTATGGATTCTAAGGCAATATGGTACTCTTGATGTTTCTGAGGTTAGGAACATTGGTTTAGGCTTCCCAAGCAATTTGCCAGGAGCTAATTTAAAGGCTACAATGCCATATGGGAATAACATTGTTAAACAAAAGTTCACTAATTACCACGCATGGGGTTGGATGCGATGCTTGAATGTCATGCTCTGTAACCTAATATATACATTTGTGTTTGAGACAGGACCCAAAGGCAATGTTGGAAGCATTAGTTATCAAACCAGACAGATTGATTTGACGGAACATATCATAAGTAAGAACACATTCATATTTTATTATTTTATATTAAGTGTTGTATGGACAAATAATTTTGGAATTCCTAATTGTTGATACTGCAGTTCTTGTAGCAAACCCTATGGGCAGTAATTGACTAGGCTACTGTCAGTTCTTACTATACGGATCAGCAAGGCCAGGGTTGCTAACCTATACCTCAGAATGCATTCTACCATATTGTTTTCAAATTGGGCAGAATGAGTCATGTAAAACTTCATCTACAAAAGCTCCATTGGCTCCCTACCTCATATTGTGTATCATCTTAAAATATAACGTCCTCATTTTTAAAGCCATAAATTTTCTCAGCCCGTTGTTTGTCTTTTCTAGTCAAGTCTAGCAGTAGTTTTAGGGGAGGATTCCCTTAACACTACTTCTAGCAGTCTGACATGTAGAAATAGACTGTCAGTTTCTTGAATCCATCTCAGAAAGGCCATAGGCACTCGTGGTTTTTGACATGGCTACACCAGTGAAATGGAACAGGCTTCCACTTAATGTCAGATTGCAACAGACCATTTCAAGGTGCAGAAGCCAGTGCAAAACTTACCTGTTTGGAATAGGTTACCCAACACCATAGTCATTCCCTTAGGAGGTGCTTACTGGGTGACAACTTTGCTAGATTTTGAACTGTTTCTTTTTGGAATCAAGCATATTAGAAGATTTTCATCAATTTGGTGCTGTACAAATGTTTATTATTATTATTATTATTGTGCATCATTTGATACCAAATTGTGAAAATGCTTTGGTTTAAATATTGTATGTACCCCGTTCCATGCAGTATTTAATAGGTTAGCACAGATACAAGTCATCCACATAGTCATTCAAATATAGGAGTTGTTACTGTTCTGACTTCTTACGCAATTGTTTTTTGCTTGTATATCGTAAATAGCTCAACAGGAACTTATAATGTGAATTAATTTTATGAGGTACCGATACTCTTTACTGTGTATAGTTTTGCTGATTATGTATAAAATGCTTCCTTTTTACGAAGCTTTCCTAAAATTTGTTTGACGATGTCAATGTATATATTAAATCATTAAAAATGTATTTCTATAGAGCTTCTTCTCATTTTTGTTACATAAAAATCCATATAAAATTTAATTGGATATCAAGTTAATATTTAAAATTTTATATTCACAGCTACACTATCATGTCTGGTGTATGTTGAAAATCCCCAGATTAAAACACCCCACATTGTGTATTTATAAATAATATCTATATAATAGTCATGCAACACATTGGTATGATAATGCCATCTTCATTAGCTATTTTGTTCTTGTTTGTCATTTTGAAAACTTTTTATTAATTGTTTAGATGAGGAAAAAGAAATACAGATCAGATCAGACTGTTGTGAATCTACTTTAGGATACAATTCTCCTCTCATCAATCGACCATCAAATAAAGTTGCTTATTTCAAACCACAACAAGTTGAGGAAGATTCTACTATGTCCATACCAAGAATCAGCTTTGGCATCATCACTGAAGATAGTCACAGACCACCAGCAATCAGCTATTCAGATGGTCTTGAGAGCTACACGATAGGCGTCGAAATCTGTGGAGACCATCCTGACAGAGAAATTAATGTTTCAACAGATCAGATGGGTCCTAGTAGCTCAGTCACATTGGGAAGTAGTCAATCACAAATTCTGTCTTCAAGCACTTACACACAACCATCCAAGCTCTCCGACGTGATCTGACATACTGAGCTAAATATATGTATATGTACACAAAAATCCAGCTAAAATAATCAAATACCAGAAGCCATGTTCACCAGAAAATCTTAGCCAAAGCCTGAGCTTATTATTTGTATCAAAATACAGATAATTTAAGCCGGAGATTTGATTAAGACCTTTGATGAATATGGAATCTGATTTGCGAGTTGCAAGAGCAAACTTTTGTGATTACATGAGTAAGTTAAACTTCATCTAATAAGAAAAACAAAATACAAAAAAGTTTCAGTTCGTTGAAATATGAAGAGGCGAATTCAAGACAACATTGACATTATACCTATCAAATTAAATCTCCAAGTTTCTTACACATTAAATCTTCAATTTTCTTACACACTCTCCACAGAATGACAATCAATAAAGACACAGATCCACATAAGACAGACAACCTAGCAGGTATTGTCTTTATATTGTCTATTTCTTTAATTCAAACTCACACTCAAACTATGTGAATTAGCATTCAATTTTAATATAATTAAAACACATGCAGTAAATGAAACATGTTTGATGTGTAATTTAAAATATCAGTCGATTTTTACAGACATCAGACATCACAAATTTCAGTGTGACACAATTAAGACCATCAGCATATATTAGAAGGTCGAACAAGATGGCTGCCAGATGTCTGGAGCAGCATAAATGTGTACATACACTATTTCTGAAAAAGTATTACCTGAAATATTTTGACCTTAAATGTCAAGCTTAACATGACCAAGATGTCACTCTAGATAATTATTGCCCAATTCATTCTGTTTTACATAACCATCTATCCATGGAAGAGTGGCACACTTTTTAAACTTGTGCTGAAAACGTGTTTAGTTTAATGTGATTAATATTATATTTAATCTTTACCTCTACCGTGAATGTATTCTTACTACTGCTTGCTACTGCTTGGATCTTCTTGAAAAAATCAACAGGTGCTTCTTGGATCAACTTAGATCCCATTAAATTTTAAGAGTCTTTTAATTTTCTCATCTACCTATTATTAAGAACCTTAGTAGAGGTATGAACTCCTTGAATGCTCTCGTTGTATGTGTCCTCTTTAAACATGAGTGTAGTACCCAACCTCTCAGCGACCAGCTAGTCAGAAAATTTAGTATTAGATCACTTGGCTCTGACCTGTGTCTCTGTCTAACTTATGACAACATTTGAGTATTTTACAGGTAAACTCTCCAGATAACATCACAAGTGTTGAAATCGGGATAAAACCCCAACTTTGACCATTGGCCTGTATAATACTTTGGAGCCTGTAAAATGCAGAGGGCAACATCATAGAAGTGTAGCTGTAGATTGCTATTGTAACAAATTCTTACATTTTGGCTGTATAACTTGACTTGCAGGTGATTAGGGATAACTCAGTGTCAAAAATGTGCAGATTGGGAGGCCACCAATGTGATATGGTTCCGATTCCGGGACTCCAGTGCAGAAGTGATACTCATGAAACCAAACATGGATGTTTCTTTTAAATAAAATTGTAATAAAAGACCTCAAATGCAAAGTGTAAAATATCTTCAGATTTGTGGTCTGTGTTCAATATTATAAATTTTCTTTCCTCTATAAGTGTTGAAAAGTAAGATAGAGGTTATAAAGTGGCATAGCATATTTACAACAAAATTAAACTAAAGGAAAAATTATTGGAAAAAATTGTTTAATTTCTTCAGATTTCTGGTTTGTTTCCAATAAGTTTTCCTTCTATTATATGTGTTGACAAGCAGAGTGGGGGTTGTAAAAATCCTGTCACAGTATTTGGGTAAAATGCTCTGTACAAGACACTGGGCCCTACCAACTTGCCCCTACATATAAGTGATGTAAGCATGTTTTCAATAGTGCTTGATAAAATGTAAAGATTTAATATATCACATGTATTTAAGCATTGAATTATTCTGTAATGGTACTAAAAATATAAAGAGTAATTACAATAAACATAATATCCATGAAATATTAAAAAGTGTAAAGAAGGCATGATACAAATATTGTGTGAAACTTTGCTTGTTTTGCCCCTCAAATATGGAGGTGAAGATGCTGCAATTTTTTTCTGAGGAGATGTCTAAAACTACTGTTGTTTTTTACCAAATACATTATAAGAATACTTGCAGACAATTGTGGTCTCAAACTTGTAGGTTTTCTTTCTGTAAAATGTTGATACTAAGGTAAATGGTTGTTTTAAGTTTTGGTTGACATAATTATGTATGTGTATTATGCCACTTACTATCTATCTCATGTTGTATTTGAGTCAGCTGTGGGACTAACAGACTGAAATTTTTTTTGCTCCTATCCCAGGTGCCACTAAGTATGGATAGCTAGCCTCACAAATGTGTAAACAAGTGCATTTTCTGTAAATAAGTCATAATCGATGGGAATGTAGCGTGAGGCCATGGCGGGTATTGCTTTTCAACAATCTGAGAATTAAACTTTCAAATCATGTGACTGTCAAGTTCCTTTTTGCTGTTTTTATCTCATAAATATCACCTTTACCTTTAATCTATTTATAATATTTTTTTGGTTAAATTTGCTTCATTTCTCCACAATTATTGTAATACCCCATTATTGCCCACATTCCCCATTATCGTGGTAGCATGTAAATCAACACCCTTTTGATGTTATTCACATTCCTCTTTATCACCTGATTTGTTCCACTGATTATTCTATGGTTTTTCATGTCCCAGTGCTTATTTTATGGTTTTAACTGTTTTTTTCATGTTGACTAAGTACTTGCAGATGTCTTTCTAACCCTTGCTTTGACTGATTGTAATTCATGGGTCACTTTTATGGTTTTTGAACACTTAGGCTTTTTGTGATCTTTTCCCATTTCTGTGTCTTGTCATAGTTTATTTTATTTTATCCAGTAGTGTGTTCTTGGCCATGTTAGTTGTAAAAGCAACTCCATTGATATGTTTCCTGTTTGTTGGTTTCTCTTGGAACTGGCTTAATGCCGACAAGTGTCAGAATTGTGAAAGACTTGACAGAAGCATTCCATCTATTTTTCGGCTTCCTGTTGTGTTCCGTAAACATTGTTACCCTGGCAATTTAAAACAATTTCCTCTACAATTGAAACTAAAAAACCTACTCCTACTCCTCTTGTTGTGTGGCGATGTTACTGTAAACCCTGGCCCAACCAATTTTGTATTTGTCAACTGTAGATCCACTCGCAATAAAGGCCCTTTCCTGCAGGACCTTATACAATGCTGTGACTTGGATATCCTGGGCCTGGTTGAGACCAGACCAACCGACACTGATAGTCTTCTAAACTCCCTCACACCATCAAATTATAACTTAATCCAAAACCCTAGGTGTACTGGACTGGGGGACAAATCATTCTCTCCCAGTATTGTTTCTTCACTGGTTTTTAGATCATTTGAAATCATTATACTTTCTTTCAGGTGCAATTACAATAGCTTTGTTGCTGCTTGTGTGTATCGTCCCCCAGATTCTAATACTACCCAATTTCTGGAAGATTTTCTGGCTCTTTCTGGCTTTCTGTCTTCAATTGGTCCCAATTTCATTATTTGTGGTGACATAAATGTTCATCTGGATGTTGAGTGTGGTGATAGGTCTAGGTTTAATGACATCCTTCAGTGCTGCAGTTTGAGTCAATGTGTCAGTGGCCTGACTCACATACTGGGTCACACTCTTTATATCTTTATCTCAGACCATACTGCTATATGATGCCAACTCGACTTCTCCCACCTGACAACCTGCATTGAAAAAATGATTTCTTATCGTAGGTATCATAGAATTGATATTGACGAGTTCTGCAATGACCTGAGTAATATACCATTTGTACTGTCCCCTGGAGGAACTGCAGCAGAACGGAATGATCAGGATATGGTTGGTGTTACCCAGGTACTCGACAGGCATGCTCCGATCATCTCACACATGACAAAACGGCAGTCAGATGAGTGGCTGTCTGATTCATATCACATGGCTTGCTCTCTAAGGCGGCAATTTGAACGAATGTGGAGGAAACATAAGACATAGTTGAACAGATTGAGGCTCTGCAAGCAAATTGCCTGGTGCAATCGGCTGGCCAATAAAGACAAGGGTTCCTACTATACCAGTTTTATAACTGTGAATAGTGATGACCCCAAGAAGGTCTGGCAGTCATTGAGGAAAGTATTGTATCGCACCTCTGAAACTGATCTGCCGGCTCATTTCTCAGAAAAAAGCCTTGTAGACATGTTTCCTTCTTTCTTCACCAATAAAATCAGCAAAATCGGGGAACTTTCCTACTTTTGGTTCCTTTAATGATGCACCTGAATCGGTGCCCCCTGCTTTCAATACTTTCAAGCCTGTAACTGAAGACCAGGTTAGTAAGTGAATGAATGAGTCTCCTACTAAATATTGCCCATTGGACCCCATACCAACATTACTCCTAAAGGATTGTATTCATATACTCCTTCCATCTATTATCAAATTGGTAAATTACTCTCTCATTGATGGCTAGTGCCTTCAAAAGTGCGGTTGTCACCCCCCTCATTAAACAGGCTTCTCTGCCCAGAAACGACTTTAAGAACTATCGCCCACTGTCTGGTCTATGTTTCTTGTCAAAATTGGTGGAGCAAATTGTTGATAAGGAACTTACATCACACATCAATAATAACAAACTGGACAATCCACATCAGTCAGCTTATAAGTCTGGGCACTCCACTGAAAGAGCGTTATTGTCAATAAGAAATGAGGTCCATCTCTCTCTGGCACACGACAAACCTATGGCTCTAGTTCTTCTTGATTTATCAGCCGCATTTGACACCATAGATCATAATATTCTCCTTGGTTATGTGAAATCATGGTTCAGTTTTGGTGGAACAGCTCTAAAGTGGTTTGCTTCCTACTTGAGTGATGGAAGCCAGACCATCAAGATTGGCTCCACACTATCTGAATTAACCATGCTCATCTATGACATCCCCCAAGGTTCTGTTCTGGGTCCACTGCTGTTTTCGCTTTATACTACACCACTTAGCAAAATCATTAGCCTTCATCGGCACATTAAATTCCACTTTTATGCGGACGACACACAGCTATACATCCATCTCTCCCACAAGAATGCCTCTGCTGCTTTTTCCAAGTTAAATGCCTGCCTTCATGATGTTCAGCGATGGATGTCTCTTAGTAAACTGATGCTCAACCCAGAAAAAACTGAATTTATTGTCTTTGGCTCCAAGGCTCAGCGTCAGAAGATTTCCTCCCATTTTCCTGTTAGTATTCTTGGTAGCCTTCTTCATCAGGTTGATTCTTTCAGAAATCTAGGTGTGTGGTTTGATGCAGAGTTTTCCTTTTCTGAACATGTCAAGAGGACTTGCAAAGCATGCTTTCTTCAGATGTGTGGCCTTCATAAAATAAGACAATATCTTAGTCCAGAAGTGGCAGTCCTTGCTGCAAATCCCTTGGTTAGTAGTCATCTTGACTACTGCAACTCTCAGTTTAGGGGTTTGTCATGTTTCAATCAGCACAAATTACAAAGTATTCAGAATACCCTTGCTCGAATTGTAACAAATCATCGAAAGTATGCTCATGTTACACCCATTCTGAAGCAACTCCACTGGCTGCCCATTAAGTATAGATGTATGTTCAAAACTGCTACACTAGTTTATAAATTTTTACATAGGGGTTCTGCTTCCTATTTTCAACCATTCTTGTCAGTCAGCAGTTGTTCCTATAGTACCAGGTGTAGTCACCCAGCTCATCAATACCTTATTGTTCCTCCTTTCTGCTCATCAGTCTTCAAGTCAGTTAAATATTTTGATCACAGCTTTGCCTTTGATGCTCTTAAGATCTGGAATGAACTTCCTTATGATGTGCGCAGTGCAGCATCAGTTGCCTCCTTCAGAAAGAAGGTCAAAACTTACCTGTTTGCAAAAGCATGTCCCCCGTAGAATCCCCTGTCACCCTGTGTCTCTTTGGTACGACCTGGCTATGTCCTCTGATTAATACTAACCACCTAGCTCTTTGTTCAGTTGCGCCTTAGAGTCCATCAGTGATGGAGATTAAGCGCTATAAAAGTCCACATTAGATTAGATTAGAATCTATTTAGTCTAAAATGTGTTATATATATCATAACACAAATTTACTGGTGCTCATGAATACATGACAGTCTTTTTTATTGTTTTTCTGAATATGGACCTATTTTGTTATATTGTCATACACATTTTTTGATATGTAATTTGTTTTCCTCTTGTATTGTTAAGATTTGTATCCAATATTTCCTGCAACGACCCTGAAAATGTTGAGTTGAGATGATTATAAAAAAGAGAATTATTGTTCCAAACTTTTCTGGCTTTACTCCAAATAATGTGATAGTGAATACGATGTACTCTCCCTTTATGAGGGCGTAGTATCACTTGTTTTGTACAATGTAGATAAATCCTTGTAGGACAATTGTGGTCTTTTTTGTTTTCTGTTTTCTTTGTATAATGTAGAAATTAAGATGACAAAACCTATAAGGTGATACGGATAATTTAATTTTTTTGGTATATAAGCCATCTTATTTTTCAGGAGTGAGACCTTCTGGCCAATATTCTTCTGTCATTGCATCTGTTGCAGCTGCTGTATGACCCATTTTTTAATATTATGACCTAGTTTTACTGCAGTATGACTTATCTTATCCACTCTTTTTATGGCACGACCACCCTTGATAAGTCTAATGAGTCTCCCAATTGATCTTCTGTGCAAGATTGACCATGACTTGTTTTGCAAGTTGCTTCATCAGTAGTGTGGCTGGGGACAGGTCATAAGGCTCATTGTACCATTTACCTTTCCTAATGCAATACATATTTATTGGTAACTCCAGTATTAACATCCCTAGACATACTATAGCTTCTTCTAGGGCTTTTTTGCTTGTTAGAAAATTTGATTTCATTTATTGTCTGAGACAATCTCTTCTACAGACACTGAAATGGAATATCACACTTATTGTACTTATGTTTTATACATAGTTTGGCATTGAGAGACATTATTAAGTACATTATTAAGTACCCTGAAATAGTGAGCAGTAATTTCTGTTCATGTATATGCTGTTGCTTTTATGCAGATATAACTACTTTATATTTTATTTACTCCAGATATGTTACCCTTTGGAATATTTCATTTTACTTTTACTCTATTTGCTTGTTATCAAGTGGCACATTATGATTTGTTTCACTGCCACCAGTGCAAAATCACTAAAGGCTGGTTGAAGTGCCATTTCTGATTGGCTAATGTTTTGACAGATGTATTGGTCATGCGGAGAAAGGCCAGATATGAACTGGCAGTTGAAAAGACAAGATGTTAATTAAAAAAATAATGTTTATTTTTTCATTCATTTATTTACGTGTTTTGATCTTGTCTTTGATTTCACACTGACTAATTGACATGGCGGCTAAACAGAACCACATAATTGCAGGCACCTCTTACAATTTGCATAGAAAAGTTGAGATCCCCATTGAAGTTGAGTTACATTATGATGCCTTTTTAAATGAATTTGCCTCCCAACCTAAACCAGGTGAATCGGTGTTGATTTGGATAATGACACGTTGGTGACAGAGGAAAGCAAGGAAGAATTGTCTGCTGTTTGACACAAGAAAAGTTTTTTTAAAAAATTAGACAGACCCTCTCGCTTAAAAATTCTAGACTTATGGAGGATACTAGTGGGACTCAGCTAGACAAGGCACTGATCAATGAATAGATTCTTACTCAACTTGACGCAATTGGTAAGCGTTTGCTATTGAACAAAGTTCAGCTTCTGAAGTTTCGGAAGTTTCTACTAGGGTACTGCTAATTCAAGTCTCAACAGAAGAGTTAAAATCTTAATTATATATTTTTGTTTGTATCATACTATATACTACTATATATCCTTTCTATAGTTATCTACTCAATGCTTAATAATAAAATAGTTTAGAATCGGTGCAAGTCCACTTTCTTTTCTGACCTCAGGGATACTTCAACACCAACCTACTAACCAACTTTGATTTACATTATGACACATTCAAAGGAACATATTGAACTAACTGCTCTGGGTGCTTTACCAGGCACCCTCCCAACTGATACTCAATTTGAAAATTACAAAGAACATAACATCAGTGGGAAAGGAGGGAGACAGAATAAATATCCAATATTTCAAAAAGATATTTGGAGTTTATTAAAATAACACATTAAAACAACTTCAGTTACAATACATCCATTATTTACAAATATTAACCTCTATGTTAATTGACAGCAGGTAACACCAGAGTTCTTTAATGTCTTGTATGAAAGAGTATAAACAGCATCTAGGCAAGCCCAGCACCACTAAGCAACAATTAGAAGAGCTACTACTTTATGTGTGGAAACATGTTACTTAGAAGTAGTCCCCATACTACTAGCTACTAACTATATACAAGTTTAAGAACTGACAACCACTACTGCTATCAACTTTCAGAGACATCAGGCTGGTTACGCAGTAAGCTTAAACAACTACATAACTGTGAAGGCTTGTTGTATTTTAAAGGCTGTAAGATACTTTAATTTGACCTTAAAGGTCACCATTCAACTCTAACTATTTATAACACTTTTGAAGGCTCTAATAGAGCCAAAGACATTTAAATATAGATAACTGCTGGTCAGAGTGGTTGACCTCTAAAGGTCGAACGCTGGTTAATAGTGAAAAAGTTCCTTACTGAACTGCCCAAACCCCAAATATCATTGTATTAGTTGTTGGAACGTAGTAGGAATAACACTAGCTCTAGACAGTTTGTTTTGCAAATATGCCCACACTGCCTTGCTTCTCCAGTTACCATGCTATTTTATGGTTTCTAAAGCAACGTTGCCATTGAAGGCTAATGATGCTCCACTGTGCCTAAACGAATGAAATGTATAGTGTTTTGGGTTCAAACCCAAACTGGTAATCACCACTTTTTGTACTGATCGAGCATTTGCAGCTACCAGAGGGGTGATACCATTCTTTGTCATGATTTGAAACAGCGGGCCATCTTTTTGCAATAAATTTTGTGTTTTAATCATAGTTTTGATTGCTCGCACATGACACAAGATTGAATTGCTTAACCGAGGAAGCTGAACTACTTGATATTGGCCTGAGGCCTGCATATTTTTTGCACATGTGATTACAAGATGAACCCCAGGTTTTCCCCAAATAACATCACCTAGGGTTAAATATCTAGTTTTTTTTAATTCTTTAACACTATTTGGCAGAAGCGAGGCAAGGCGGAAGAACCCGAAGAAGGCCACTAAAAACAAAGTTTTATATACCTGGCCATTTTTAAAAGGTTCAACCATTTTAACTAATTTCTCTAGCAAAGATATGGTAAAGACTCCTTTTATACGAACTTGCATTCTTGCATTCCTTTCTACTGATTTAAGCAATAACTGAATCTTTCTGTGATTAAATACTTCTACAGGCCAGCCAAAAGAGGCAAAGAAATGTTTTAAAACTGACAACTGACATTACGGAAAGAACATGACTTTAACTTATTTTGAGACAAATACTCCAAGTACAGAGCTAATGTATCCATGGAAGCTGGCAACTGTAGATTCATAAATACCACAAAGGAAAGGAACAGCTTGTATGTGGCCAAGTATGCAGTGGAGGTCCTGGGTCTGAGTCCTGCTGCAATTCTAGCATCAGCCTGTGATGCCAAGGCCTACACCCGGCCCTTACCTAACAAAACATAACATAAGAACGGCAGTAACAAGTTCAACATTGTACTAGGGGCCCCCTAATTGGGGCTGGAAGCCAACTTCTAGGTGTATTAGATCTGAAAATTTGGCAAAAGGTCCTTAGATACTACTTGCATCCATCTAGACCACTGGGCACATAATTTCTTAATTTGATATATTTTTTCGTCAGGTATTGTAAGTGTACCTGTACTTGCGTTAATAACGATGCCTAAACAGTTTACTGTACTACTAGGGGGTTCTAACTTCTTTGGGTTTATTGGCAAACCTACATATTGCAACATATTCACCAATGACAAGTAATGGCTTTGGGCTTGACAATTTTTTGCAACTCCAAGGTAATTTTCCAAATAATTCATCAGCCAGATGTTACGTTTACACAACGTAAGCGTTATAGCGTCTGTACATAATTGACAAGCTGCAGCCTACGTTGACGTATACGTCATTTTTCCAACGCAAACCCATTAGGGGGTAGTCATATGGGTCCACCCTCAAGTTTCTAAATACACGTTCCAGATCAACTTTAAATAGTTTTGCAGAGGGGCCTATCTTTTTAATATGCTGTATTATCAATTGTAGGATATTTTAATTTAAAAGGCATATTATCATAAATATCAGATGGTATACAACTATTAACACTTGCACCTTTCGGCCATGACAGATCTACTATGACCCTCACCCCACCGTCTGGTTTGTCCCTTGCCAGGAGGGGGGAGAAGTGAGTATTCTCAAAGGAGGATTTTGTAAAGGGGCCAAACATAGCTTTCTTTTCTATTTCTATTCTAAAATATTTGTCGACTCCTTCGGGTCGTTGACAAGCCGACTTATGATTTTTTTCAAATTTTTGAAACTTAAATATATTATAGTCTACTCCCATTGGAAACCCGAATTGTAACTACTGTATTAGGACAGGTATATCATGGTCTTTTAAAATCTCGTTCCAGGCAGGTATTATCAAGCCCGAGGGTACAGGTATATGAGCCCCTTTGTAATTGGGACATTTAAATTTTTCCACCTCACTGTACATTTGTTGTAAGTACTCAAAAGGATTACTCATATCCATGTGTACTAAGTTACTATTTGTAAATGTAATTGTTTTAGGAATTATTTCTGGCGTAAAACCAAACTCCCTCTTAATGTTTTGACAGTGCCATTCCCCTTCATGAATTTTTGTTCCTTGATTTCCCAGCTCCTATCTTCCAGGCTTTGATCAGTATTGTCCCCTTTAATTGAGTCAACAATATCTTGATCCATACTAAAATGTGACATTTTTGCAGTGTCTTGGGTGCACTGCCACCCTCCCTCTATATTCAAATAACTATAACTACGAGTAAAATTAGTACTTATACTAAAACTTATTTGCATTATTTGACCATGAGGTTCATTATTATGACCATGACCCTAACAATTTAAATTACTCTGACCACGTTGTTGAATTAGTATTATTAGTACAACTCGATAGGGGGTCACCCAAGTCAAGCATAGAATCTGGCTGACCCAAATTAAGGCTGCAAGACAAGGTACATGTGTTATTAGTATAAGTGTTATAATATGCAAGAACCGTAAAACTTTCTCTACTTATATCAACATTATTCATAATGTGACCATGTTCACCTATTATGGATTTACAGTATTGTACAACATTTGTATTTTTAGTATAATCACCTTTCTGTGTGATGATATCAAAACATAAATGTTCCTGACCTTAATTAAGAACTGCTGGAGCCTTACTTTGTTTACTCTCATTCTGTGCAGTACCTTTTTAAATTAATGTATTAACACCCAAAATTACTGAGGCATTTTCCCCATTATTTTTGGTTCTTGGAATAAATTCCTTAGCCAGTGGATTTAAACCACTCTTATTTACCCATGCAGCTAATAAACCGTCGTAACACCTTTCACTCTGCTCATCAGTATCACTAGGTTGTTTTAAGCTTGTAACATATAATGTTAAGATATTTTGATTAATTTTTTCTATTCCTGACTTATAGACATTTGTCTGTGAGTAAACTTCCTGATTACCAGTATCTGTATCATATAAACCGTTATAATACTGCTGACTTTTTCCACAAGTATTACTAGGCTGTTCCATACACAACTTGTTAAACCTTCTGCTCTTTCCTAGGAGCTATTGTACCTTCAACTTTTGTAGTCTGAGCATTTTTAACTCGTAAACATTTGGTAAGAGGGTGATCAATTTTTTTACCTGTTTCTTTAAGGCAGAAGCTGTAACAATGCTGATATAGGACCCCATTAGCAACATGATCATTCTCTACTCTACAAAAACCCTTATTGAAATGGGTACAAGTTTGAACGGTAGTAGACCCCCCCACCCTTTGATTTTGTAATCAACCTCTGTGTGTACCTATTTTTTGTCTTTTCAATTTCTTCCAACTGTTCACAATTTAATTTTCCTTTCTCAAGTTCCTGCAGAACCGCCGCATGGGCCCTTTTAACTGTGGGAAAGTTTAACTCAACTGCATCCTGCATCAACAGTGCATAATATTGCAACATTTTGTCCCTTTTACCTATCTCTGGTTCTTCAAGAATACACAAAAATACACCTTGAACCCTTTGTTCCTGTGTTAATTCATCATACGTGGGTTGTTTACTACCTGGTTGTACTGTACACATATCTTGTGGCTAATTTACATGAATTTTGATCTTCGATACACCTGCTCTAAATCTGCCAGATTTCAAGGAAGTTGACTTATCTTCAATCTGAGAAGCATCCTGGTATTCGTTTAACCTCTTGGCCACCTCTGCTTGAATCTTTGAATCTGATTTCAGGGCTTCAAAGGATGGTAGCTTTGCAGGCTTTGGTGTACCAGGTTGCTGGGTGGCTCCCCCTTTCACATGCTTAGGCGAACTATGGGCAGACGGTACCATAGACATGTCATGGAAACTGGCTTTTTCTTCCTGTTTCCGTAGCCTGTCATCTTGATCTTTCAGCTTCAGGCCCATATCACTCACAACTGACAGTAATGCATCCAGCTTCTCTCCCACTGTCATATCTTGGGTGACGTTCACCTGGGCTTGACTGGGGGGCTCTCCCATACTCGTACTATGTACAATGTTTTTATCAGTCTGTTTAGATTTTGATTTTTTACCACCATTCTTGCCCATTCTGAAAAATAGTAGAATTTTTTAACTTGGGAAGTACTGGCCTAGATCCAAGAGAAGAATATGAAAATAAAATCATAAATCGAGTAAAATAACGGTAAATTCTTCTCTGTAGATTCAAGCCAGAATTTCCCAAGGCTTCATGCACTGGCCACATGAACCTCACAGCGATGAGCTAGTGTATTACACCCATTTTATAATTATTTTTGGCGGGAGTTCTTCATCTACTCGTATCCCAAATACCCACTTCTTTCAACCTTCTCATGAATATTCATGATGTACTGTCTGCCTCGAGTTCTCAGCATTTAAAAATAGATTGGTATAAAACCAGGTCACCCAATTTTTTAACTATTAGTTAACCCCTGTTCCCACTGACAAGGGGTGCTACCCTTTCTCGCATCACCCATAACATTAATACCTCTAATACTGAACTCAATGAAGACCAACTTAGAGTGCTTGAAAAAAGTCTGACTTTCTGCTTAATACCAAAATGGCCAGATAAGTCAGAAATCTGGAATGACTTCAAAGAATTTCACCGGAGACTGGAACTGGTCCAATTCTTCAGACCAAATAATAAAAATTTGGACCATAACATTTCACGAAGCATATTTGATTTGATGAATGAAAATGATAGCCATGATTCCGATGAGCAAGATATCACTGCCCATTATCAAGAGATACACAAAAAAAATCAAAAATAAATCGGCCTGGAAACCCAACCCACCCAAAAAAACCACTTGGCATATTCAAAAGAGCATTCAAAACTTATAAGAATGAACTTGTTAGAAAGATCATCACTAGTTCCAGAAATAACCTTACCAAAGAAGAATGGAAGAATACAGTAGAACTTCAATTTCCGAACCCAATGGGAGACATACAATCTAGTCGGATAATTGTCGGGTTTGGATAAATGAAGGAAACCGAAATTCACCATCTAGGGGTGATAATTGAAAAAAAATCGTTTTTATGGACTAAATATAGACGTGGGTGGTTTTTACTGAAGTATTTTAATAGATTTGGGTAATAAAATATAAATGACTCTCTAATTTTGACTTATTTCCTCTGCATCTATGGAGGGGGCTCTGTGGTGTAGTGGTTAGAGTTCTCGCCTCCAACCTCTGAGGCTGCCGGTTCGAATCTCAGGCTGGGCGCTTCATGTTTGAAAGTTGGTAGTTACTTGCCGATTCCCGGTGGTTTACAGTGCAGTATGCACTGGTTTCCTCCACCTGTAAACTACCCGTCGCAATATAACCCTGGCTGTGAATGCAACGTAAAACAACAATTAAATCAAAATCTACATCTATGGATATTTTTGTGCATTTTATTGAAAATATTACGTGCACTTGAGCTGGGTGTGTTCGTTTTGTAAATACCCTGTTGACATTTCATTTTTAGATGAACATCGTCCTGCATTTTGTCAATTGAAAAACTCTGGGAAATTATTTATTGCAAAGACTTAATTGAACATGTCTTCAATGGGTATGTTTGGTTGGCAATGCATTGTTAACGTTTTTCTTTTAATACACGTCTTACTTCGGGAGATTATATAATTGCAAAACCCAACCAAACAAGCAATCACTGATAGGGGCGCTTTATGAAAGAAGTTGCATAGTGGGGTTATTTAAATGAACTAATCCCTCCCCTATTGAAACAATATGATAAAGATTTAAAAAGTTAATGATGAAAAGAACTTTGATTTCCCAAATACCAAGGACCCAAAGGCTGGCACATTTTATCCACCACCTAAAATACATAAAACAAGTTCCAGGCAGACCCATTTGCAGTTCAAATGTACACCCGGATTGTAACATCCGCAAGTTTATTGATGCCCATGTCAAACAAAGACTGTGTGCCCCCCAAAATTTCTTATGTCAGAGACAGACAGCACTTCATCAGTAGACTTACAAATATTGGGAAATTAGTGCCAGGAGTATTATTAGTAACCCTGGATGTATCCTCCTTAGACACAAATATACCCAGTAGGGAGGGGTTACTTGCAGTAGCTGCCCAAATAAGAAATGATAGGCCTAAAGATCCGATAACACTTTATTATGCCAACTTATTGATGGACAGATTTAGACAATTGCCTTAAAAATGGTCTAGTAAACCATTACTTTGGCTACGGTTCATTGATGATATGTCTATGTTCTGGACCCAAGACAACAATGAACTCGAGTTCATTGAATGCCTCAACCACATGAATTCCCAACCACATACACCCAAAATCAAATTCACTTCATAGGTCAGTGACTCAGCAGTCAATTTCCTAGACACTACAGTTAAATTGATGCAGATAGACAAGTTCATACTACTCTATATGAAAAACACATTTGTATCTACATTATGAATCGGCCCACCACAGCCTATGTCATGAGAAAGGCCCATATGGACAATTCCTATATATCGAGAGGATTTGTTCCAAAAATCAAGATTTCATTGATAATGAAATAAGAATGGTTGCATATTACATGAAAAGGGTTTAGACAGTTCAAAACACATGCTCAGAGCCAGTAAATTCACCCAGAATGACTTACTGGAAGTCAGAGTAAAAGAACCAGTCGCCACCCCAGTCATGACCACTAAATTCAACCCTAGAAAACGGGTCATTTAAGGTTTCATCCATAACAACAAGAACATTATCCAACATGGTAATGAATGCTCAAGTACATTCCCAGATAAACCAATCATTGGCTTTAAACTATTACCAAATCTTAGAGATTTCCTCGCAAAAGCTTATATTTCATACCCACCTAGTAAGAAAGAGACAAAAATACTAACAATACCTAGTCATTGTACCAGACTGGGTAATGTACATACTACTCTCTCATCAACAAAATAGAAGAGGTCACTTGCAACATTAATGGAGATAAATATCAGCCTAAAAACTTCCCCCATCAAATACCATGTGAACTCAATGGTATTGTGTATTTAATCACTTGCAAAAATGTGGCAAATTCTATGTAGGTGAAACAGACAGAATGATCAGAGCAAGAATTATGAACATAAACTCTCTGTAAATAAACCCAAGGATAGCAGATTGGCCCCGGTTTCCAATCAGTTCACTGACAAAGACCATTCAGCAAGGTTGAGCAACTGCAAGGACAAGGACATGTTCCACGTTCGAGCGGGGGTGGGGGCTGTGGTGTCATGTTCTTCATCCGTGATGATATTGATTTCAAGGTTTTTTCTCAGCCATGCATCAATTCCTTTGAGGGCATATTCATTCAGCTGTCAAGGGCAACACCCAGGACATTATTTTTCACACCTTGTATGGGCCTCCGAAGCCAATTTCATTGAGGATTTTCATTTTACCTTGAGGGTGCTGCTATATCATGTTGTGAAAATATAATCTTGGACGATGTAAATCTGCATCTAGATACACAGGATGGCTTGGTCGCAGAATTCAATGACTCCCTCTGTCAATACAACTTTACCTAACCCATTGACTCCCCAGTCCATATTAATGGTCATATGTTAGATGTTTTATGTGTCAGGGATACCTTCTCACAGTCAGTTTGGCCGAAGGTTATAGAAGGGCTCTCCATCAGAAGGAAAAAAGCACCACCACACCTTGACAAAGGCTTTAGGAATACAGACATCCTGTCAGGAAAGCGTCTGAAGCGGAAGTATGAGCATGTACGGTGCAGAGACAATTTCACAATCATCCGGGGTAGATATCGGGTGGATGTTAATGGCTACAATTTTTTTATATGAACAGTCAAGATGCTGACCCTATTCTACAGTCATTTCTGAAGACAAAGGTGATCCCAAGGCTCTGTGGAACATTTAAAAAATTCTACATAGATTTTCAACCATCGTTTTACCTGATCATGTCAGTCCCACTGATTTAACTAATACCTTTGGACATTTTTAGGGCCGAAATTATGAAAATCAGAGTAACAACAGTGCCCTATCTTCCTTACAGCCAGTATCTGATGAAGACATTCTCAAAATTCTTAAATTATCTCCTACCAAATCATGTGATCTAGACCCAAAACCAACGTCACTGGTCAGAGTGTGCTGACATCCTAATCACCCCAATTACCAATATCACAAATTACTCACTCAAAGAAGGGAATTTCCCAAAGTGCTTCAAAATTGCATATGTTACCCTCTCTCAAGAAACCAAATCTAGATAGAATTCTTCTGAAAAATTACAGACCAGTGTCCAACCTCAGTTTTATATCTAAATTGATTGAAAAAGCAGTGGCTATTTCCTTAAGGCGCTAAGGGGTAATGGGTTGAGCAACTGCAAGCGTTTCCATGGTAACCAAAACATGGACTTGCCACTAATTTGGTTAAAACCTCGTAACACACATTATAAGTGATTGTATTACAGCACCAACCAACTGTGAGGGCTCATAACAACAATAACACAGTAACCAACTTTCAGGGCTCATAACTACAAAATCATAGGAGTCAAAATCTGGAGCAACCCAAGAAAATATGCTGTTAGCCGGAGCCAAACATAGTACTTCAGGGGTCAGACTCAAAAATTGAATAAGCCTCTGATGATACTAATCCTAGCATAACAACTTATGATTAATGTCAGTCACTCTGTCATCACAAAGATTTCCTTTGTTAAAGGAACTTTACCAAATAACATCCTAACAAAAGACACCAAATGGGTGCTACAAAAATACCCAGTGAATGCCTATAGCATGAAGGATGGCCTGTCTGTTGATATACGGGTGTCGAGTCAGTAAAATCTAGTTCCTCGCCCCCCCAACCAAAAATTGCTTCCTACGCCCCTGAAGCTGCTTCTGCACTCACGAGCAAATACCAAACCTGTGAGTGCTCATACTGGCAGTAAATACCTATGCAAAATATTTGTCTCTCATAAACAAGACTCACCTGTGAAGTATATAATATTATACTAAATACATTACATAAGATTTTATTAATAATACACAGGTGCAATTAGAGCAATTAGACACAGAATGTAGAAACATTCAGTCATCACCAAGAAACACAATTCCACAGTCACACCAGTGTCAAAACACTTTTCAACTGATGATCACTCTCACAAACAAATGGGATTCAGTGTAATTCAATGGTTTGGAAATAGTACACTACCAGGATGTTTGATAAGTCGCAGAAGGCATGAACAAATGGTGTCAATCAATATGTATCGATTAATACCTCTCAAACCTCCACTTTTCAACTGATGGTCACTCTCACAAACAGATGGGATTCAGTGTAATTCAATGGCTTGGAAATAGTACAGTACCAGGATGAAGTCGCGAGAAGTCGCAGAAGGCATGAACAAATGGTGTCAATCAATATGTATAGATTAATACCTCTCATTGGTATATTGTGTGACCCTTCTTGTTTCATTGCCTCAGTGGTTGGTTTGGCATGGATGGTACTGTGCTTTTAATTGTAGATCAAGTGTTATCTCACAAACCGCAGACAGAAGGTTAAACTGGTAATAGTTTCTCAGATGCCTTCTCACTGCCCTATGGGGTTCCAAAAAGGTTCTGTCCTGGGTACACTCCTTTCTACTCTTTACCCTATCCCCCCCTCAGTTACATAATTTTCAGTTTCAAAGTCACCCGCCATCTGTGTGCTGATGGCACCCAAAATCTTGACACTCAACTCCAGGAACTTTGATTCCAGTATTGCTGTGCTGAGTGTATTGCTTGCATTACCAAATTGGATAAATGGCTTGGAAGGTGATCCAGTGGATTGCTGACTAAGCTGCAGATATATAAATCATGGTTGATACGTCTGCAATCCTGTAAACAAGTATGGTCATCACTAGCGGATCCAGAAGGGGGGGTTAGGAGTTTTAACCCCCCCCTTTGAAAAATGTTCGGGATCAACAATGAACCCAAAGCAACAGACACAGCTTTAAAAGTTGAGCCTTCTGCACTATATCTTGCATGCCGCAGACATGTGACCCCCCTCCGCTACCCAGTAAGAGGCTGGATCCACCCTGGGCCATTGATGTATAACTCTTTTTCCCCCTAAAATAGGTCAGGATTGGTTGCACAGGGTGGACACAGCTAGTCACCACTAAAAATGGCAGTCAAACATGGTTATAAGTGGTGGTTCAAATTGAAACCTTGTAGGAATGCATGGCTAATATTGCTTGAAAGGTAAAAAAATGGTCCAAAATTGATATTGTCTTTAATTTAAATGTTTTACATGCACCATCTGTTACTGAATTATCAAGGGTAACCTGGTTAATTACATGTATAATTTCTGGGCAGTTTCATATACAACTAGGTTCACTTTTATTGGTTGGTCTTTCTATCATAATTAGCATCGTTAACTCATGGAAAAGTCAGGTTTTCTTAGAATTTAGGCATTAATTAAATGTCTAAGATGTGAACACAAGTTTTCCAATGAGAGATGAACATTAACCCATCCTGTGTACTGGCAGATTTAACAAACTTTTAAATAAAAATTAATAATTGTCATCATGAAAAAATTGACAAATGTCCCCGCAGAGAAATAATGAACAAAATGACGTAATTATGGACATACTACACATATGTCATGAACGACAAAAATTTGTGAAGAAATCCTGCCATGATATCGATTTATTTACATGATGAAGAGAAGCAGATTTCTCTGTGAATACCAAATTGAAAATAAGACTTTAATTTTAACCAAATTTGTAAGATCCGTGTGTACCCCATGAAGTATCTTTCCACTAAATTGGAACTTGATTGATTTTATAGATGTTGAGTTATAAGGGCAAGAAGGTGGACAGACAGAATGACAGAAAGACTGACTGAGCAAAAATAATCACAATAACCCTCTCCTATCTTTGAGCATTAATACGTTGAGGCTACCTTGGGTATTCGAAACTGTGGCCTCCTCCAACTCATGATAGTTCTGTTGAACCCTGTTATTTATATCTGCCAACTGTGAAGACCTGTAGAGGTGGAATCACATGACCTGTGGTTGACCGTGTATAGGCCATGACTGTAGCTACCATAGCTGTCTCTCTGGGCTGATTGATTTGCCCTCTCTTTTGAGAACTCTTTTGGCAGTGAGCATCTGTGACTCCCTGAGCGTTAACACTGATTCTTGGCCCCTAAGCTGAAAAGTACATCTGAATCTGAGTTGAGATTGTATGTTGTAAATTGTTGTAAAGGTGTACTGGTGCGAGTAACAGACTGATACCATGAGGGATTGCGATTTTGTTGTGGTGTAGCTGACATGATTCGTCCCATGTTCTATACTGGCAGTATGCTGAACTGTCTTGAGAGAGTCCCACATACCAATTTCAACACTCTGACCATGCTTTAAAGTCTTGATAGAAACCACCCATACTGGTGCGACATCCCGTTTAACACAATAATACATTGTGTAACTTTTGTCGCCTAATGAACATGGAAGTTATTATTGAACAATACTTGCTCTGCAAAGTGCTAACTGGATCTATTGTCTTTGATTCTGCATCATGTGAGAAGATATTGTGTCTAAAATGCACTGACTGCCATTATATGTCAACTTTGTACTGTCACATGTATGTTGTGTGTCTAAGAACCATTATTTGCTTCAAGCGACTTTCAGGATGTGTTTTTGAGGTGAAAAAATGATAAGAAGATGCAGAAGCTGTATTTTCCTTCTTGTGTCCTAAAGTTCTTGGTCAGCTGGTTGACTTGATTCACCAAACCTGTCATTAACTCACTGTCTGTAGATGCTTTGGTTTTCCAATTGGCAACTAACCTTACCTGCTGATCAATAGCTACTGAATTTGCAACACTACTTGATCGCCTAAGTCCTCCTGTGACAGTTCCATTTGGCTCTTATCTTTAAAACTTAAGGCACCTGCTACCTATGGCTGTCCTCATGGGAGGTGTGGCAGTATTTGCATCCACCGACACCTCCATCTTCCTAGTTATAAAAAATGCAATATAAAATATCCTTCAAAAAATTCCCTGCACCACACTTCCAAAGAAAAAATGATGAAAGTCTGTTTAAACCATTTAAAATCCAATACAGCTGTGAATGAAGCACACAAGTTTCATTGAGCTTATTGAAGTTTGTGTTTTAATATACCCTACAGCTTTTTTGTGCTGTTCTATGCCATGGTATATTTTGAGAGCTGTAGCTCCATCGCTGACGGAGTAATAGCTATGTTGACACTACAAGCACAAGGAAATCACTTCAGCTTCAACCATATGAAATTTAAAGAGGATTTTCAGGAAATTTCTTCTTAACCTACTTCATAATGATCTGTGTCACGCATGTATTCAAAGCTTTAGCTCAATAGCTGAGTAATAGCAACTTCGATCATTCACCTTTGAGTAAATCATGTTTAGCTTAAAATCTATTGAATTTAAAGTGTTTTGTTAATATGCCTACTTTTTAATATACTGTGTCTCGTGCCAATTTTCATAGCTTTAGCTCTGTAATTAAGTACTATGTACTTTGGCAATTTACAATTGAGTAAATCACTGATAACTGCAAAACAATTAAATTTACAGCTTTTTAAAATGTATGGTACGCCTACTTTGTGATTAATAGGCTCATGGCCACATTTCAGAGTTTGTAGGACCACAATTATGAGTAAATCACTTGTTTGTGTTTTACTTCATCAGCTAAATGTGTAAAAGCTACTTTCTGTTTTTAACACTGAGAAAGCTGAGTAAATGGCTTTTATCTGCACAATTGTTACATTTTTAATATTATTGTCCAATAGCTGCAACCTATGAAAAAATCATGGTTAGAGATTCTGATGGACTTGGATCTGACATTGGATTCTTCATTTAAGGTCTTAGGATTGTGGCTTACTATTTTTCTTGTCCCAATCTGATTTCTGGTCATTGTGGTTTTACAAAAGGACTTAGACATAAAGCTAACACTTAAGTCTTAATTTTTAGGGTGAGCATTTCATCTTTGGTTTTATTATAATTCCAATGGAATGTTTTTGTACTTATTCTAAGCTGACTGCAGAGTCTAAAGGGCGTGAAAAGCAAGACATGAAATGGGTGAGCAGCCATAGAGACACTAGTGGCAAAACAAACTAAGGTTGGAAAGCTTTGAAGAATAAGTAAGATCTCAAATGTGATCTAAATGATGTTGGCGAGTTAGCAGACTGTATGGCATCAAGTAATTTGTTCCATATGATAGGCCCACCATGGGCAATACTATGGCTGACATGGTTCTTTGATTGGTGTATAGGATAAGTTGGAACCTGTAGAAAGAATCAGTCAGGCCTGCTATGCCTAATATAGGAAGAGCAAATAATTCAGAGGAACCTACTTCTTAAAATATTTTAAAATGTTTAATATTCTTCTTGGGTATGATTATTTTCTTCTAAGAATGAAAGAATATTAATGAATATGTATAGACAGGGGTGTCGATTGTAAATTACCTTTACTCCACAATCAAAATAAGGTATGTACACAGGGGATTGGATGACCACTTGAAATACACTCATTCATTTCAGTCAAAAGGGGAAAGTTGAAAAACACTTGGGACATTGATCATCTCAGAGACTCTATCAGTAGAATGCCCGTCACTAGAGCTTGAACTGTACTTGTGCAGGTGGGGTGGATCAAATGTTTCTTTTGGGTGGTGTAATACAGGGGATTTTGCACCAAGTATCAGTAACAAACTGTGTATACATGCAATGGTAATTTCTGCATTGTTCAAATACCATATGTTAGCTTTTCAGTTGACAACATAAAAGAATGAAAGTTATCAAAATGTAAATGGACATGCAAACTCAGGTAAAAATCTCATACCTGGAGAAAAGTACTCTCTGTAGAGTATTGATCAAGATCCCAAACTCAACAAATACTTAAAGCCTTTATTCTACTGTGGTTTTAGCATTTTTAAAAATAGATAATGGGAAATTTATGTGGTTTTGTTTTTCATATCAAAATTATACATGATCATCGGAATTCAAGCCATCAGTGTTTTTAATTAAGCAAAGTTTTTCAAAGCAACATTCTAGGATTATTCTGTTTTCACTTATTCTTAGGTAAGTGATTTTGTTACAATTTTATATTATCCTATCGTATAATTGTGAATACACACATGCATAGAATATTAAATTTGGCATAAAATTGACAATCTGATAACAGCTATCACTCAACCAAGATATAAGGATTTTGTTTTGTAATAAGATTAAGCAGGTATCGTGTCTGACTATTGGTAACATAAATATCCATGAGGGCCACAATTTTTCAGAGTGATTCTTGCAAATACTTGATCAAATGGCCCAGGATTTCGCCAATAATAGTAAAATTCACTTACTATCTTTAGTGGCCATCTAATGCTTATCCCAACAGAATGTAAACAGTGTGATGTAAGCAGGGATAAGTCTTTTATTCAGTAAGTTATGCTACATACACATAAGCGTGGGATGATCTATATAGTTTCCAAGATTATGCCCAGGTCACACTGTGGCGATGTTTAGTGGCGAATATGCGCGATCATGCAATTCGTCCTTGTTGGTAGCATATTCTTGGTCCATCTTCACTGTTCTCCAACATTCTCCATGGATCGTCATCTGGCTACGACAGTTTCAAACTGTTCAAAACTATCGCCACGCTTCGTCCATTTCTTTGCAATTCTTCACAGATGGTGGTGGATTCGTCGACTTCGTAGCACCCTCGTACCCCAATTCGCCACTTTGTAGCAGGCTTCTTCATTGTTCTTCATTGTTCGCCAACTTTCCTTTGAAGATTGTCGGCTGAAAGACGAAGAACAAACAACGATATTCGCAGCAGAGAAGCCATGCATCGTCGCCCCTGAAGAATATGCTACGAGGCCCCGGAGATATTCGTCGCTCCTCTCAGCCAATGAGAAGTGAATGTCGCAGTAGTTCGTCGGTGATTGGCGAACTGACTGCGCATGCGAAGAACTGGCTACCAATCAGCTACGACCTTCGTAGGTTGCGGCGAACTGGCTGGAGACTATAAAAGCAGGGCACCGCGAACAATTGTCATCACTTGCGAATTTTTCTTCAATGCGTACACATCGACGAACTTTGGATAAATTTTTGGATATATTTCATACAAGAAATATGGTGAAGAGACCTGGACTTGGAAAGAGGAAGAGGGTCACTCTGCCTCCTGTTGAAGCATCTGAGGAGCCTGAACAGCCAGAACAGCCGGATGAACTGCCTGCCACTCAAGCTTCATCATCAGACCCAGGGGATACAGCCACTCTGGCCACCCAGCCGGAAGACACAGATGACTTGGAAGAGGCAACCCAAGACAGCCAGTCCCAGGGGAGGTTCAAGAAGAAGAGGCTGGTGAGGATGACAGATGGGCAAGAGGATGAGATGGCTGAGTGGCTCAAGAACCATCCGGAAATGTACAACAAGGCCAAGAAGGAGTACAGGGACACAGACAGGAAGGAGGCTGCTTGGGCCACCCAGGCCAGGGCCATGGGCCTGGAAGGTGAGTTAGACTAACCATTATGATTTAAGCTTTTCATAGTTTCAGGTAATAATTTAAATTGTGATGGAGGTACTACGTGTACAGTAATGTGTAAATGGACTTATGTCGAATGTTTACTTATTCTGTTAATTTATGTTATTTTGAATTGTACTCTGTCATCGTGTGATGTATTAGGCTTCACCCATTTGCAGATGACACCACAGATGTGAAGCAGCTTAAAACTTAATGTAACCCATTGTTACTTTGATAACCTACCTGATGTGTCCGTGTCTCCTCTTCCTTTTTCAGCCATCGACCTGAAGATCTGGTTCAAAGGGATGAGGACAAGGTATGGCAAGCTTACCTGCAAGAAGTCTGGTGACGGGGCAAAGGAACACACAGACAGGGACACCTGGATCCTGAGGTCTTTCAGCTTCCTGGATGACCACATCTCCAGAGTCCCCTCCAGGCAGTCCTGCAATGTAAGTACATTCTCACAGTCTGACTCACCTGGATATCCTGATGTTTTTGCTGCGTTGTGTATTCTTGACTTGTAAACAGTGACTACCTATGGATACAAGTTTGTAGCTGTAACACTAATGTTTGGCAAAAATCTGTAAAGTTTTCTGTAGTGACACAGGAGTTCATACTTGTTACTTCACAGTACCTACCTAAACTGTTTGTTGAACATGTATACTATATGCTTACCATGTGTCTTTGTTCTACTGTACTTTCAGTTGAAACCAGCTTCCATCACAACTGCCTCTGCCTCTGCCGCAGCCACCTCAGCCTCTGCTACCTGCTCATCTGCTACCACCACTGCCTCTGTCATCACCTCATCGGCCTCTGCTGCTTCTGCAACTGCCACCATGCCTTCACACCTATCCACTGACTTGGATCCTGCAGATGAGCCCGTGGAGTCAGGATCACTGGGTGAACCAAGAGTGTGCAGCACTCCTCCTCCAGGTATCACCCTCTCTGGGACTAGTGGCAGGAGAGCCACAAGGAGAAGTGCCAGCACTGAGTCAGAGCTCCTGGACAAGATGTGCGAGCAGAGCGACAACAGTGCCCAGATCTCTGACAGGCTGGACAGACTCTTAACATCTATGGAGGCACAGACCAATGACAGGACTGCTTGGGCTGGCTGGATGTCAAGTGCCATGTTGAAGATCCACGAGGATCTCTGGCCCACATATCAGATGCGCAGTATGGACCTCCTCAACCAGACCATCAAGGAGTCCAAGCTGCTTTCGGAGAGGGACATCCAGAGGCAGGAGCTTGATAGGCAGAAGCAGCTGGATGATAGGCAGAAGCAGCTGGATGACAGGCAGAAGCAGCTGGACAGTATGCAGCAGCAGATGAAGGTGCAGCAACAGCAGCTGCAGCAGCAACTTATTTTCCATCAGCCGCAGCCACAGCAACAGTACACCATCACACAAATGCCTCCGCCACCCGCACCTGGGCCCGCAGCTCTAGCCTCTCTACCCCTTTGCCTCAAGGGTCAGACACCCAGAGCCAGACAACTGTTATTTTCCAGACCCCATCGGGGGCCAGTACCTCTGGACAGTCAGTGGGTTCATCATCCAGCACTTCATCCACCAAGTTTGTTATCACAGACACCGAGGGAAGGACAATAGGACTGTCAGACCTGAATTTGTCAGATTTAAATGCGTCATTTGCAGGTATTCCTAGTGTGCCTTCAACACCCATGACACCTATGGCATTACTTAATCAGGATGATTCTCAAGGTTCTTAGGTTTAGAAATAACTTTGTCCTTTGTCTATAGACACTTAAGAAGTAGTTTAGGTGAGATGTAAGAAGTAATTATCAAACAGGTGTAAAGTAATTTATTTGTGTATTTTTGCTATGTCTGGCTCAAGTATTACTATGATTATTACTATTATAAACCAGGTTTCACTTTGACAGCTGTTCTTGTGGGTAGTTTGTTAACCTTAGCTGTTACTAATAGTATATGTAACCAGTTTTACTTTGACAGCTGTTCTTGTCAGTTGTATGTTAACCTTAGCTGTGAGCTAATGGTATATGTAACCAGTTTCACTTTGACAGCTGTTCTTGTCAGTTGTATGTTAACCTTAGCTGTGAGCTATAATGTGTCTGCATTTCTTTATTAAAAAGTACACTTACTATGTTACTGTGATTTGTCCTTTTTGACCTTGTTGGAATAATAAATTGTTTATGTGATTGCTTGTTTTTCTCATGTTTCAAAAACATTGGCATAATACTTGGAAGGTGTCACATCTTAACATGAAGGATCCAAAAAAAGTGGCCCAGTGGTTACCAGGACCTGTTATGACCCAATGTGAGTGGTTCACTGTGTAAGTTTCACTGCTTCGAATGAAATGCAGAAATGTAATATAAACAAATTTTAACAGGTGGCCAATGTTAAAATTTGTTTATCTTCCATTTCTGGATTTCATTATGCTCTGATTCCAAAGCAATCGGCGTTTGGTTGCAGAGTTTCCACCTTGCAGCTGGTTAGATTTCTTAACTTTCCTTCAGTTATGGCCTTGATTGATTTTTGACCTTTGTGACCTTCTGGCCCCTGTGGTGGCAAAGTTGTGAACTGGTTTGTGTGACCTGTTACATGTTTGACCTGATTTGGTTTCAGACTTGACCTCTTTGACCCTACTATACACATAATACATATATGAAGTGCAATAGGACAATAACTTTATTGCAATACAAGAACATTGCAACTTTATTTCAACAAGTATATAACGCCCAATACAAAATATAACACAGATAATGATGCAGCACTGAATCATAACAATAATTAGCACAATACAGTCACTACTAAGAAATGTCCTTGGCATATGTGAAAGTCTTAAATCATGTCTCTTTGCCACGCCGTGGCCCCTACTGGAGCATTATAATAATGCTTCAAATACAGTCTCTGTCTCTTGGCAACCTGTGTGTCCCTGTTGCCACCAGTCACATCCTCAATGTCCTGCAAACAAGCACCTTGCCTCCACTGTCCTGGGATAACTCTGTGGTTGTCATCCTCCTCATCACCCAGTCCCTGGTGGATACCTGGATACCTCAGTCTCATGATGTTGTGCAACGTGCAACAGGCCAGTACAATAGAGGTAACAGTCTCTGGATTCTGACACATGGTGGTGAGGAGACAACCAAATCTGTTGGCCATGATGCCAAACGCATTTTCCACCACCCTTCTGGCACGAGACAGTCTGTAGTTATAGATCCTCTCCTCATCAGGAAGTCCTCTGGCACTAAACGGCTTCATCAACCAGGTCCTCAGAGAGAAGGCATCATCCCCAATGAGAAAATATGGCATATCACGGTCATCACCAGGCAATGGCTCTGCATCAGGTACATCCAAGGTGCCATCAATAATGCCTGAGCGCAAATCGCAGTCATTGAAGATCTGTGCATCAGAACTGGATCCATTGGTGCCAACATCCACCCAAAGGAACTTGTACTTGGCATCCACCAGAGCCAGAAGTATTATGGAATGGAAGCCCTTGTAGTTGAAATAGAGTGAGCCACCATTCTTAGGACACCTGATTGCCACATGCTTGCCATCTATAGCCCCCAGGGTGTGATGGAAATTCCATCTGGAAGAAAATTCTGCAGCAACCTGCTTCCATGCATCACTGGTACGGGGACACTGCATGACTTCCTCACCATATTCTGCCACGATGACCTCACAAGTCTGTCTTACTATGACTGAGATGGTCTTGTGTGCTACCCTGAAGCCAAACATCAGACTCCTGTACTTCTCTCCAGTGGCCAAGAAACGAAGTGTGATTGCAAGTCTGCATCCAGGGTTGATAGACTTCCTGAACCATGTGTCATATTTCTCAATTCTGGGCCCTACCCTCTGCAAGACCTCTCTGAACATGGCCGGGTCCATCAGGACAAAATTTCTGAAAGACACCACATCCTCAGCCTCCAGCTCCCTCATCAAACAATCATAGTGTCCATAGTCCAACCTCCTGGAGAGCCAGGGCTTCACCCAATACCTCCTGGGCCTTGGTCGACGCCTTCTCTGTCTATCAACCAGTATCTGTGCAATCACAATCTGATTCTGTACATTTAAACGATGAGCCTCATACAGTTGCTGCAATAATCTGAGTCTCTGTAGATCCATAGCCTTTGATGTACACTGTCCGACGTCTGATGAGAAATGAAGTGAATCCAGATGATCCAGGCTGTTTATATAGGAACTGGCATTATACACGAATTGGTCGTCACTTCTTCTCAGCATGTTCTTCCTCCTCGTCGGGGGCTCGTCACAGCTCGCTCAACCCTCCACCATGGTCGTGGCTCGGTGCAAGAACATCTCACGGAAATCGCTACACTTCGCATTAATTCGTACATACTTCTACGAAGTTCGTTTGATCATCGTCGACGTTCTTCACAGAAACAAGATGTTCTTGACTGGGTGATGAGAACATCGTACCAAGATCTTCCACAGGATGAAGATGATGGTAGCCCATGGTAGCCGGATCGAAGTAATTCGTGGATTTTTCAAATTCCAACCACGTGACCACACTTTCCCGCCCTTTCTGTGGCGAACTACCACGATTTCTAATTCGCAGCAAATCTTCATATTCGCCAGTTAAATCGTAGTGGCCTCGCCACAGTGTGACCTGGGCATTAGGAGGGATATTATCTGAAATATGTTGGGACAACCACAGCTCCAGACAGAAAAAGTGATATCGGTTAATCTTGAATTTGAGCTAGTGATCATTCTCTTTGGTTTTGTATGTCAATATATTAGGACTTATTTTCATGAGTTTTACTATAAAGTACATAGCATTGAAAATGGGACCACTGAGAATTCAGGATTTTATTTTGTATCCATAATATAATCCAGATCTAGCCGAAAATGTAACTCATTCTTCTTTTGGTTATATCAAAGAGTCTGTAGGTAGAATGTAAGCCACTACACCTTGGACAGTGGGGACAGATCAAATATTTGTTTTGAGTCATGCAGAAGAGGAGATACTCTATTGAGTATAAATAACTTATTGTATATATGCAAGTAAAATTTCTGTATTGATTAAATAACAGATATTATCTATCCGATTGACAACATGGGCAAATATAAATAATCAGTATGTAAACGCAAATACAAACTTCATGCAAAACCATATACCAAGTAAAAGTTACTCCCTGCAGGGTATTGATCAAGATCCCAAAGCCCACAAACCTTAAACCTTTTATCCCACTGTTATTTTGTAATTTTCAAAATAGATACTGGGAATTTTCAGTGGTTTAGCTTTTTTGCCAATAATCTAAATTTGTATTTAGTGAGTCATTAATATGTCCTGCTGAGAGACATTGACATTATTTTCATGTTATCCTTTTATTTCAAGTTGAGTACGAGTTTTTTGTCAAGTGTTTAGTATTCAAACTTACAGCGTGTAAATTAAACAAACCTTATCATAACAAACTCCAGGACTAAACTTAGAAAGGTAACTGATTTTGTCATAACTCTTAGATATTGTCGAATGTTATGATTGTGAACACACATGAGTGGAAATTAATGGTGCAAATGCCCTAACTCTGTGTCATATTAACTATGTCACATCAAATTTCACCTAATCGAGATTAAAATAGTTTTTCTTTGTAAAAGGATTGATAAACAGACTCTTGCTTGTCACAATAGCATATTTCGCTATTTTTTAAAGATTATTCTTGGTAATTCCCGACCAAATTTTCTGATTTTGCATCATTAATGTGCAGTTAATCTTTGGTATTTTCAGCAGAAATATAGTAGTAAAACACACTTAGTTTAATTCCTGTGTCAATCAATTATGTCCCAAATTAGGAAAATGATATCATCTGAGGAACTTGAGCCAACCACAGTCCTAGATAGGAATCAGGAAAATGCTTCAGCTTTAATTTAAGCTAGAAATCATTGTCATTTATGTCTGCCAGGATTTGTTTTAAAAATGTACATCATTAAAAATGGGATCTTCGGGATTTTTGGGGATGCCGACTATGATCCAAAAATATCCCCAAAAATTCATGATGTATTCCTATTGCCAGGCTTTATCCCCACACATAAAACTAGAAACATCTGTGTTCATCACTTTTTGAGTTACCGTGAACAGAGACAAACCTTCAAACAAATATGCACGCAGACAGACACAGAACACATCCAAAAACATAACACCCCTGGTGGAGGAAATAATCCACCCCATAGAGGCAATTTAACAGAAAGTAACACCCTCAATCTGCCAGTCTCTGAAATATCAACTTCATATTCAGTCAATCTTTAAACTTTATGGTGATATTATCAATTGAAGAATGATGCAAAGTGAATCAACTGTCTAAATCGGAGTTTTTGTGATCTGCATCTTGTTAGAGGCTATTTTAGGCTATCTTATGACAATGACGCACTGTCTGGAAGAAAAACAAACTACTGCGGTGTCGCCACTAATGTATACTTGCATATCATTGTGAAATTTTGAAGCAGAAATGTGGTTTATTTCAGGAATTGATCCATCACACTCCAACGAAAACTATATTCAAACTGGCAACAAAATTCTACCAAGTGGAAACACCACCTGCCACGTTTCAGTTGTGATCTAACAGGATATACCATCCGAGGTAACTTGTCAGATTTCTTTTGTTAATTTTTGAGTGTGCCTCTATGATATCTAGGTTGTTTATTTAATAATCTGATTCTCCAGTCATTGATCAGGTCTAGGTTCTAAAACTTTGTCTCTTCGTTATTTTGTACCCAGGCACATTCTGGTGACCTCCCAGAATCTGCCTCGCCCTCCCAGATTACACCCTGTGGTAGAATTTGGGAGGCATACCAGAATAAGCCCAGAACTATTTATAGTTAGTTAATATGAGTAATTGATGATTTGTGCCATTTTATATTTAACTTGTTCAAAATTGTGCCCGGATGCATGGGTCACTGAGAAACGAATTAATAGAACATTTACATCATGTACAAAAAGGTATATGCAGATAATTCTTTACTGAAATTGTGTGATTTGTATTGCAATATATGCATAAGTACGGAGCCCCTAATAGGACATGCTAAAATAAAAATTACACCATGTATTAAGTCGTGCACACGAGATGATCTCGTGATAACGAGAAAATAAGTGGTGATAATGAAATGATCTCATTATAATGAGATAAATAGGACATGGTAAAATAAAAATTACACAATGTATTAAGTCGTGCGCACAAGATTATGTCGTGATAACAAGAAAATAAGTTGTGATAATGAGATGATCTCATTATAATGAGATAATAAGTCGTGATAACAAGATCATCTCATGATATCAAGAAGATTTGGTGATAATGAGATCATCTTGTGATATCACGATCATCTTGTGATATCAAGAAAATAAGTGGTGCACACGAGATGATCTCATTATCACAAGAAAATAACTTGTGATAATGAGATCATCTCGTGCACACCACTTATTTTCTTGATATCACAAGATGATCTTGTGCTCACTAGATAAAGTGGTGAGCTCCAGATGAAGTGGTGATAACGACTTAATAAGTGGTGAGCACTAGTTGATGTGGTGCTCACTACTTATTTTCTTGTTATCACAAGATGAAGTAGTGATCACCACATCATTTAGTTATAACCAGATCATCTCATGCTCACCACATCATCTGGTGATAACAAGAAAATAAGTAGTGAGCACCACATCATATGGTGATCACTAGATGAAGTGGTGAGCATGAGATGAACTAGTGATAATAGAATGATCTGGTTAGCACCAGATTATGTAGTGCTCGCTACTTCATCTGGTGATAACAACATAATAAGTAGTGATCACCACATAAACTAGTGCTCACTACTTATTATGTCGTGATAACTACTTCATCTGGTGATCACCACTTTATCTAGTGAGCACAAGATCATCTGGTGAGCACGAGATGAACAAGGCATTTTGTATAGACATTTTTAAAAATGTCTCAAAAATGTGTCATACATACATTTATCATATGTTCTTATATTTTGGGAGGCGGTAAAGGTGGACTGAAACCATGGGGAGAAACTACCTTTGGTGAAGTGTTACAGTGACAATTACAGTGTAGTGTAGTTAAATACCTGCATCAGACCATTTCTTCCATAAACAATCGGGAATGGAATTGTTAAAGTGATAAAAGAAATATAAAATAAATATTTTCACCCATTCCAGCAAAGGCAGAAACGACGTACAGTAGTGGCCCATATTTTATGTTTAAACAATTTATATATGTCATGTGTATATATATGAAATATTTTTTAAAAAAAACAACAAAAAAAAACAAGAATGTTGCTTGTGAATATTCATATTCTAATTAAAATCAGTCCGGTTTTCTGAACTGCATACAGCTTTGTATTAGCTCACAATAATCTTTAAGGCTTTAAAATTAAATAGATGAGCAGATAATGGAGAGATTCAGATGAAATTTACAAGGATAAGTTCTATGTATGTATTTGTACTACTTATCACAAAATATATGTTAGGATGATACTGTCATTTTATAGTTTGAGGAACCTCTTTTCATTCTGACAACTTTTATAAAACCACACTGCATATCTGTTCTCACGAAACTGCATTTTGGTGTTTTTATGGGCGAAATGCTGTCCCCCACTTGTATTCCATATTTTGGTGGGATTTTAAAATATTTTTGTAGAGAATTTCAACAAAATATTAAACAGCTGCACCACCTTCAGTTGAGGCAATTTTTTACGTTTTGTTTTATCTAGATCCGTCCATTAACGGAGGATCGATTGGCTTGTAAATTGGCAGAAAAGTTTCAAAAATATGTTACTGTTAAGCTTCATAACTCCTTTATTTTCGCCAATCTAAGAAGACTTAAAAAAGTATTTTAGGATATTTTTCCTTACATAAAACGCCTATTTTGTAAATTTATAGGTATATTTTCATGTCCACTTACAATTCTCATGAAAAATGTCCCATAATATAGATATTTACATAATTTATTTTCACAACTTCCGTAGATTTACTTCCTACACCTCTTGACCTTTGACCTATGCTACGAGACCTACGATGAGAACGAGATGTGAACTCGCTTATGAACCATTGTTTCGGCAAATATTAATTGTCTGAATTCATTTGGATGATCAAATGGATACAGATCTACAGAAAAATACCACAGCAAGTGTAAAAATAACGATAACATAGATAATTTGGATTGTCCTGACAGTGTTCTAGAAAATATTACTAAACATAAGGCAGTACTAGACAAATTTATAAGTCAGTTTAAAATAATTCAAGTAAAATTTGAAAAGATTATGTTATGTGTGAAGTAACATTACCCTCACCATACATGTAAATGTATGTTCTTGGTTTTGAGCAAATTATATTTGCTTAACCAAATCAATTAAAGTAAAAAGTCCTGTTTAACCAAAGCATTAAATCCCCGATTCATCTCATAACCCTTGAGAATCGATGAAAAAACCCAGAAAAATGGGCAGGAAAATGGAATCCGGATTCACTACTGCGATTAAGCCCAGATCGTCCTCAGGAAGCCTTGGGAAGCCTCAAAAAATCCTCAGACAAGTCACGATTGTTCCCCTGAATTCATGGAATTTTAAGAGAGACCTGGAACTAATTATTTAATTACTTTTTTACGCAGACAGCAACATGCCACACTTCAGTGGGTAGAGATTTTCAGTGGCAACTTAGGGCATTTTTATGTTTTTATTCAGTTACATATGTTGATGTATATCCTATTTCAGTATCAATCACACCTGAAGACAAGATGACAAAGTTGGATTTTAACTTTTAAATGTCTACATATAGCATAACTGTAGGGATGGTGAAAGTGATGGGCTTTTTATTTTTTGTTTTGTTTCCTGTGTAAGTATTTTTACTGAACTTTGTTTTGTATCAGAGATTCTTAACAGCAACACATGACTTATTAATTGTTTTTGTATGATTTGGTGGCTCTGAAAAGTGCCTGGGGGCCCAGCCCTTTAAAGACAGACTGGCTACTGAGGCGGCTGCTGCTGTTGAGGCATTGCAGACGTGGTGATGAACAACTGTTGTTGTTGCTACTATGGCTGCTGCGCGACATGTCTGATCTGTGATGACAGGTTGGGTAGCTGGTTAAGTATGCCTGACAGATTGTGTCGACTTTCCTCGCCTGCTACTTGCAGGTGGACTGATGCAGGGTTGCCAAAACTAATAGGAATTGGTGTGTAGTAGACACTTTAGCTGCTATGGCTGCCTGCAGTTGTCTGGATGCTGGTAGACCGCTGTGCTGCTGGTGGCAGTATCCCAACCTTCTGTGACTCAATTGTAACAGTAGCTGACATCTTTGGCAAGACGTGTCTCCTTGCTGTTGACGTGACATTCTGGATAGCATTGAAAACTTGAACATTGAAATTTTTATATTCTTCTGGAGACATCTTGTCAGCTTCTGAGGCAACAGAGTAAAAAAAGGCTGTTTCTCACTGGTTGACATCTGCTGTAGAAAGCCTGAAATAAGTGTTCGCATCTGCTCAAAATGTTCAAGGGTCCTTGAATCTGTAGACACGGATGTAGATGACTGCAATGGCAAAGTCATCTGGCTTCCAAGGACACTGCCCTCTAGACTATCCATGTCAGTGTTTGAACCTCTTGACCCATCATGCTGTCTGGTGGCACTTGCCTCAAACTCAGCACTTCTGTTGCCACCTTTCCTTCTGATGTGAGACTTCAGGAAACCCATCTGCTCATAAGCCCATGACTGTCTTTGTGTAAGCTCTCTGGATGCCTGTCCAGACTGTTGCTTGGAAAGTTTGTCATATCTTGTTCTCTGGGACACAAACCAACGCTTGACATCTATAACTGTTAGGTTCAATTCTTCAGGAATTTGTGACCACAAAGCTTCCTTTCTGTGCATGTCATGGAATCTCTTGTTCTCCTTGTCATAAAATGCAGGGTGATCCTTTACAAATTATATAACTTGGAAGATGGAGGAGTCGGTGGATGCAAAAACTGTCACATCTCCCATGAGGACAGCCTGTCTCCTAGCTGTCTGTGAAGGCTGCTTAAACCCTAGCTCTCTTAGCTGTAGAATGAGAGTCCAAAAATTCCTCCTCGCACCTCTCTTCTTCTTGGCAAGCTTCCTCAGTAGTCCTTCCCTCTTCACTTCTCTCACCCACCTCTCCTTCCTTCTCACTCTGTACATCCCTCTCAGCCTCCATCTCTCTCTCTGTCCTTTGCTCACTCCTCTTCTTGCCTCTCTTTCTCATAATAGCAATAAAAATGCAAAAAAGGAAGGAGAAAATTGTGTGTATCCAAATGCCCCTGTTCCACTACATGAGTAAGGCTCCCAATTAAGGTATTTTGGGAATCGGATTTTTTAATTTGTAGTCCTGGCAAGTCGGAAGCTCAACATTTTTTATATTTTTCTAATCGATCCACTATTACCCCTACCCACTAATGACACAGTCTCAAAGACCACTCACCTTTACACTACCTACAAAGCAATTTAACCAGCTGATTCAGCTACTGGCGAAGAAAGTCAGCACAACATATTAGAACTCTCAAGCTTCTTCAGAAAGTCAGTGCCTCTCCTCCAACCACCACCGCCGCTCAGCAAGAACATCAGCAGTCACCAGCACACACACACAAAAAAATTTAATGAATGAGTGAGTATGTGACTGAATAAAAATTTGAAGTTAAAGAAAAAACTTCAAATTTTTATAAAAAGAAATGCTAAAATATTTTGAACGTAGAAAAAAAAATTAACAAAAAATATAAAATTAAGAAAAATTATAAAAAAGTAAAAAAAAATACTTGAACCCTGAGAAAAAATGGGACAAAAGCAATGGAATTTTGCCCCTCTCCAACCAAAAAAGCATAAATACTTAGAATTTAAAGATGGTGTTATATTTGGGCGAAGTAATTTGGCCTTTGGAAATGACCTGGTGACCTTTGGCACTAAGCGAAACTTTTTAGTTTCCCTTAATACTTAACTGATTTTTACCTTTACAAATTTGCAAGAAAATAATTTATAAAAGAACAATAACCAAGTCTTTACAGTTTGTATAGTTAAGGGGGGAGGGTATTTTGACATAACTTCGGCTTAATGTGTTTAACAGATGACTTGTGATGTGGTTGGAAAAGTGTTAAAAATGTTGCAAATGGATTTGATTTGGTTTTGAAATTTGTGGGACATTTGTGCAACACTAGCTTCAATTTATTTATTTGGGGTTTTACGTCGATTTCAACACTGTACAGGTCATGTCACGACGGGTAGTTGGAAGGGCAGTACATAGTTAGTCAAGGTTCTGTACTGTGAACTGCCTACCAATGGCAAGCAACTACCAGCTTTCCCACTTGAGGCCATGCCTGGAACTGAACCCCGGCCTCAGAGGTGGGAGGAGAGAGTGTTCACTAGCTTCAAATAAAAGTTCTTAGAATATTTGGGCAGTCCTCAAAAAGACTGATAGTAGTCCTCAAAAAGACTGATAGATGCCAGCATCTGCCCTCTTCTGGTCAACACATCTCAGGTCCTGTCCTCCTACTCAGCCAGTGCCCCCATGTGACTGAAATAGTCCTTCAGTAGTTCTTGTTGATGTTTGGCCCCCCTCTAAGGATTCCTGTAGTACTCATCGGGATACATGCTGCCTGGTTGTTTTGTAGGGCCGCTCCATCATTTCCCTGAATTGGAGCCCTGTCTGCCCCACACTGGTGAGTCCTCATCATGTTGTGCAACACCACACATGTATAAACAATGTCTCTGACAACTCTTGGCCTTGGCTCCATGGTGCCCAGTAGTACCTGGAACCTGCTCACTTAGATTCTTAAGGCATTTGCACCATTCTCCTGCCCCTGGAGATTGTGTAATTAGCTATTCTTTCTTCCCTTGCCAGTTGCCATCGGCTGTAGGGTTTGACCATCCAGGGCATCAAGGAAAAGGCGTTATCACCAAGCAGGAAATAGTGTAAGTCTGACCCTCCCTTTCCCGTGATTCAGGTACTGGAAGCCCCGAGGTTTCATCCTTGATCATCTCCCTCAGCTCACTTCTTTTGAAAATTTGTGCATCTGAGCAGGAATCACTTGACCCACAGTCTATCCACAGGAATCTTTATTCTGCGTCCACCAGGGCCAAGAGAACTTGAAGTTGCAGTAATCACTTCCTGTTTTCTGAACTTCTCCTCCACCCTTTTCTGCTCCTCAGGTAGAAAAAGTTTATATAGTTTTGTTTAGATCCTGACTCTGGCATCTGTATTTAATCTGGTTGGGATGAGTCGGTGAATTACTCCAGTCCTGTCGATTTGTGACTATGGTTTGTCAGGGGTTGCTACGGCTTGTCTTTTGTGAGTTTATAGCTTGTCCTGGTAAATTGCCATCTTGTCATAAAGAAAATTATCATGACCGCAAGTCAGGTCAGGATCTTGATCCAGACAAGCCTGGTCTGTTACGCCTTATCATGGTCACTTCAAGTATTGTCCACTAACTTTCTTATCTTTTAACACTTCCCGTTTTTTTCAAATACCACAGTCTCTCTGCATGACAAGCAGCAGAACAATACTAACCATACTTTAAAGCAAACTGGCCTGTTCTAATCAAGAAAGATGAGATTTGGTGGCTTCATGTCAAAACAGGATATCTTCCAGACTTTGTTCGCAGAGTCAGTTACATCACTAAAACACAAGTATAGGACAGGTCTGTTTCCTGTTTCGAATTCATGGCTTGTTTGTTATTGAAACTGTGTCTATTAAAAGGCCAGTTGGGAAGCAGAAGAGACTCACGAAGGAAGAAGGACAAAATGACCTACATTTTCTTGGCTGATTCTGATGAGAAGGTAATTGTGAATTTTGTGAAGATTGCGAGTAACTTTATGAACTTACCAACCCACAAACTTTCAGTAAAGGTCGGAAAAACTTAGTTCGAATCACAAAGGACTTGATATGACTTGATACTGGTCCAAGTCCAACCAGGCCAACCAGGAGTTACAGAACTGGATATAGGACAAGTTTCAAATTCCGAAGAGTGATATCAGAAGGAAGTGCCTGTTAAACCTTATGTGTGTGGCATTTCAAGAGGCTTGCCAGATACAGACAGCATGGAGACCAGCATTCACTTTGGCACTCAGCACTCGTCCATTGTCAGGGCAGTCAGTACCAGTACCCCAGATAGCAAGACGCTAGTGGGCCACCGTTGTCTATGGGTGGCAAAATACAGCTAGTGGGCCACCAATGAGTAACTGCTCTCCCACTGACTGCTTTTTTCAAAATTTCTAAAGCATTATTCAAAACTTCAAAAGCAACCTCAAATACTGTTTTCTGACATATTATTTAACAATATTTAATGTTAAAAACATATTATTTCAAAATATAAATATATTGCATGGCCCACTGTTGGCCCACCAACTACCAGAGTCAGTGGCTGTAGTTCAGTGGCCCACAGATGGCAAAGTAACTGGATACTTTATGTATGTGTGTGTATATCACTGAGACACTGACATTTTTAAATAACAGATGTCACATCTGTGCATTAATATATATTTCTTTTTTTTCCCACTCTTGTGCCACAAATTTCTTCCAAGGTTTACAACTTGCAGCCCACCAACTATATCAGTGGTATATAAGCTATGATCAATGGGCCACTGATGGGAATTTTCTAATTTTCACCCGAATTTTAGATCAAATCAATAAAATCATCTGAGAATTACACAGAAAATTTAACAGAAGTGAAAGTTTCCCCTGTAAACAAACCATAAAACATGTACAGGAGAAAAATGTGATATTAAATCAAAACCCTATTAATTGGGGTTGAGGTGTAGCCACCACTGGACTACCCTTGGTCCACTAGCTGCAATATGTATTTGTCCGATAAAATATAAAGTTTCTTAAGTTGAAAGCAATAATTACGCTTGAAACATATTCCAATCAGTGGCTGAATTACCCTTGAAATATATTCCCATCAGTGGCCGAATTACCCATGCCAATGCTGGCCCAATGAAGGCTTGCCAACCAAAACTCAGGCTGTTGAGGTTGGGCCAATGGTGGCTTTTTATTCAAGATGGTAGGGAGCAATAAAAGGGGATTTTGAGACACTTAGTAAAAAATTATTTATTATGGTATGTCTAAAAATCATATTTCAGTGAGCCCACAATTTTTAACTAACTATTTAAACAATTTTAGACATAAAAATAACATTCTCATTATAAATTCACAATAAGAAGAGTTGTTTCTGAACATTATGATTATATTATTTGATTATGGAACATATCATCCCAAGATACTGTTCCACCATTGTTTATGTTTGGTCATTTGACTTATCAGGGATTCCCTTAACTAAAATCCACCCACAATCTATCAATTATTTGCTTTCTGTTAAACAATGACCACATGACTTCATGCTGCAATCTGATTGGCTGATGATATATTACATGGTAGTAAAATTTTACCAGTGGCTTGCCAATGTCAAACCGACATAGCATCCACTGGCCAAAAAGCCATTGGGCCAACAGTGGCTGCCAATGTCGGACCGATGGATATGCCAATGTTGGGCCAATGTCTGCATGCTATCTGGTTTGTTAGCTGATGAAGGTGATCCACTGGTGGACCAATAGAAAAGCTTATCATCAGCTGCCAACAGTGGGCCACTGATGGGTCACCAGTAAACCTTACTGTTAGCTGCCAACAGTGGACCACTGTCTATCAGCTGGTCATGCCACCAGAGAACCACCATAAAAAGTTGATGGCACCCAACAGTTAGTCACTGGTGGACCACCAGTCAACCTTGTCAGCCACTGAAGGTGGGCCACGGGTGGACCAATAGAAAAGCTTACCATTGGCTGCCGACAGTGGGCCACTGAAGGACCACCAGAAAACCTTACTGTCGGCTACCAACGGTGGACCACTACCTATCAGCCGGTCACGCCAATGGCTGGCCACCACCTACAGCCAACGTCTGACTGACAGCTATGCCACCGGTGGGCCAGTGGTGGTCCTACAGAGTCTTGCTATCTGGGACAGTGTCCCAGCCTTCATCAGTAGACCAGCAGGTCCTAGATCAGTTCTCGCAGATTAAGACTATGTTAACGTTCTTCCTTTGTTCAAGACAGTAGACCACCAGAATAGCAAACTACACTTTCTATGTCTTCAAGTGGCACTTCGACATATGGTCCACAGACTTATCATCACCAGCCACAGCAACCGACAGCCACTCCCAGCAAATATATCATGGCAATCCCCAACATCCAGATGCTTCCATCACAAATGGGCCAGGTGCTCCAACAAGGACAACCAGGCTAGGTGTCACAAGCCGGAGGTTCAGGTTCACAAGGGGTCAGAAGACTTCACATCTAGCAGTTGAGGGTCAAGTACCAGGGACATAATCAAGCCATTTACATTTCTCAATTAGCCCCAAAAGGAACTTTAACCCCTGTCGTCTTGATCATGGGAGATGATACTTCACGCAATGTCTCAGGCCTGAAATGACCTTTTGGGAACATCCAGTAAGTCAAATTGACACACCACAGCCATTCTCACCAACTGACCAGCAGCAACAAATCACCACTCCGCCTACCACCAAGCAGCAAGGGTCTCCTCAGCAGCAGACGCAGTCCCCACAACAGTCCCCACACAGCAGCAGTAGACTTACTGCCACTACCTATAAAAGATCCTTTTCAGGAACACTGCTGATTAAAATGTCCTTCTCAGAACCACATGAGGACCAATCTTCCAAAAACACTGAATAAGCTGAGTGTTAAAAATTACAAATAACAAAAGCATTACACAATCACATCACCCCCATACACAAACAAAACGAGTTAGTGAGCGAATGAATGATTGAATGAATTTTTTTATTTAATAAGTCTTTTTTTCCCTGGACTTTTAAAACTTTTAAAAACATTTTGACATTTGAGAACATTTTGAACTTTACAATTTTTTAAAATGTGACCCTTGAGAAACTTCGTAAAATGTGTTACCTTTAAAAATACTTACATAAGTTGAAAATAGTTTTCAATAGTTTTTTTTCTGAAAATGATTTGGCAATGTGAGAAATGTTTTGGAGACTTGTTTAAAATTAATAAAATTTGGTGGAATTTTGATGGAAATGCTTTGGAAACATGTTGGAAACTAATTTAAATTTGTTGGAATTTTGATGAAAATGTTTTCGAAACTTGTTGGAAATAGGAGTCACTAATTTCTTAGCAATAATTGTTAGACCAAGGCACATCATTGCATCACACAATGTGTTGAAGGAATGTTTTGCATCAGAGGAAATGCCGTAGCCCGAAAAACATCTATATTATTAATGACATCCAAACTTTTTTGACGCAGGATGTAACAGATGGTGTCTGATACATGCTGGAATAATTGGCTGCCGTGTATGAAGCCGAAACAGAAGTTTTGTATCGATGTATGCATCATTCCAATATAACCCCAAGAGGTCATAATCTGCAGGATCAATGCTCAGATGGCAAAACGCCATGTTGATGTCTACTTTGTAAATATAGGCTCCCCTGCCTAGAGCAATCAAACTTAGATGTAGGTCATCTATTGTAGGAAACAAAAGCTTGAACTGGGAACCCATATAAACATTTTCTTCTACACCATCATTAACATATATACCATCGGGCCAGCTGAGATCAGTGATAACTCACCTTGTGTCTGAATTAGGCATAGGCCTAATCGTAAACCTTGAATGGCTTTATAATCGAGCTCTTCTTACAAGTATTTTTCCACATCAGTGTGATATTCCAACACTGATTTGTAATTATCAAGATTATGCTGAAAAGGACAATTTCTATTAAAGCCAATGAAAAACCATATTCAAGAAACTGAATTAACTGTTGTTCCTAATATCCAGCCAAAAGACATTATCATTCAACAATATTCAATTGATTGTGTACTGGGAACATTAGTTCCTTTGATTAGATATTAAAGGATCACTGAGAGATATGAAGCCAAACTTTGCTCCAATTAGCTTTTGAAACAAGTCATGTGTAGGACAGTGACCCAAAGTTTGAGGGCCTGACTTTGTGCTATCACTATTAGCACTTTCACAACCTGTGCATATGACCTGTTTACGGGATTTACAGTAACATTCCTGTAAACCATAAACGCATGAGTAACTGAGTAACTTTAGGACTATCTCTTGTATTTTTGAACATTTTTCCATTAAAACTGCCCACCTGTACCCACGGGACAGCTGATAACATGTTTTTGAACTAATTTTTCAGGCAAGAGCATAATCTTTCTCAGCATGACTTACAACTTTCCCCTGGTGCAAACAGTAAGCACAACATTCCCAACCCCCCACCAAAAAACAACAATGGGATTATATTTTTATTATATTCAATAACATGTTACTACTAAAATGTTTGTATGGCTACATCATAATGTACTAATATACAGTATTGGTCAATATAAAATATTTAAGTAACCATTAATAATAAGACAGTTATACTAAAAGATCACGAGGCCCAGTACTATCAAAATAATTACACAACAAGCCAACCAGACAAAAAATGAAAATATATACAAGTAAAAGGTCATTATAAAACCCAAGGTCATAATATTAATCCTAGGGACACCAAAGCTCCAAAGAACAACTTGGTTCACAAGGTGCAGCAAAATCCCAAGCCTATCCCACCAATGGCGGAAGGCCAACCAGGCTGCATCCGAGTGAACCAAGAAAATATAAACCCAAAGGTCAAATATGAGGCTCCAAGGTCACACCAATAACCGGGAGCCCGTAAAACTAATGAGATCAAGTGACAAAGGACAACCTGTATGCACTGTAAGGGGAAGTAAATGGCCCAGCAAGCAATAAGAACTATAACAATATATCTATGAATGTTATATATGTACATATGTCCCCAACCCCCGATAAGAAGAAGTGTACCATAGTATATATAATAGAATGGCGTGTAAATGTAACAAACTAATGGTTGATACCGGTAAGAGGAGAAAGGCACTCTCCATTTCATTAGTAAACCAGAATTCTCATCACATTACAGAAGTTACAGTTCGCTGAAGTTAGAATTTAAGATAAAAACACAAAGTAATCTATGCCAGACTACAATTTTAAATTTAAAGTGTATATAACTCGATGTCTGGCTTCAAACTGACATTGTCAACAATCCCATAGTCCCACGAATCCGAAGAAACCAGGAATCATAAAGCTTAACACAATAGTTGCCAAAGCTACAGTCAACATAAACACAGTATGTAAACCATGGTCTGGTACCCAACCCTCTAAAATAAGTTGATGAACCTCAGCGTGGGAGCGAGGACTGATGCCTGCAGTGCTTTGACACTGCAAACAAATGTACCCAGGAAGTGTAACATTACACATGTCAATATTATGTCTCAAAAACTTTTACCTTTGTCCAATTTTGCAGAGTAAGACCCTGAATCTGCTCACTAATATTTCAAAGCATTCTCCACTACCTTTCTTCCACTGGAGATCCTATGGTTTGCTCTTCCCTACTTAGTTCTCTTCTGCAGTATGGCTTCACTGTGGCTTCCAGGAGAAAGTGTCATCATCTAGCAAAAAAATAGTTCAAACCAGGCTCTCGATCACCAAGGGGTTCAGGAGGCAGAAGCCAAAAGGTGCTATCTTCTATTTGTTTCTTCAACTTGCAGTGGTTGAAAATCTGTGCATATGATGAAAATCAACTAGACTCAACATCTACCCAAGAGAATCTCTATTCAGTATTAAGTAGGGCTTAACCACAGAAAAAATCCTTGTAAAATTCACTCTCCGATCTTCTTTATGGCGCTAATTTTTACCATCTATTGCGCCAACAGGATGGAAGACATCCCATCTGTTTCTGAACTTCTCGATCTGTCACCAATCTTCAGAAGTTTTAAGGCATATCAATAGTCTTTCTGGAATTCAGGAAGGATGGCCCTGCAGACAGTAGGAACGAATTTACATATGGTGGTCTGTCAACCAATCATATTGCAATGGTGTGTACATATCTCTAGTAGCCAAGTGGCTGAGTGTTATGGCCACCTAAGTCCACTTTTAAAGGTTTCCTGAAACTGGTGGCTTTCTTCAGCATGCAATCATGTATGAGTTTCTCAATAAGGTCGAAAACTGAAGGGGGCAGATTCACAAAATAGTTTGCAACCTGGCACAATAAACCAATTCAAGTGGTTGTTGAAACATCTTTGATTTTTTTCTTTGAAGTATCCATGGCAAAACCCAGGGCTTTTGTGGCTCTCTTCTTAGTCATGGGGGCTGTGTTGAAGGTGTTAGCTGTATGGGAAGTGCTGGTCCTGGGTTCAGATGTGTTCTTCTTTGTCTACAAAACAGAGTGAAAATGAAAATATATAACTCAATAAAAACAAAAGGGCGTTAAGTTTCTGTAGAAAATTTCTCTGATATTGAGCTGGTCTCTTAGCCATCACAAATGTGATTAACACAAGAAATAGGGGTTTATATACAGTTGATTGGATCGAGGCTGGCAATCTCGACTGCACAAATGAATCAGTCTGATCACCTCGGGTTGGGGTATTGTTCTTGTCTTTTCGACTGGTCACTACAGCTTATCACAACTACCTAGAACCTGTTTGACCTCTATCGCTTGTCGTAAGAGTTTCAGATTCGATAAGGCAAAAAACCAGTCCATTCCCAAGACTTGACGAGAGATAGATCCCAACAAGCAGTTATGCACTGTAGTCTACTGTGAACATGAAACTGATCCTTCATTTTTCAGTGCTTTTATAGCCCTGATCCATGGCTTGACTAACCAGCCCTTGAGTTTGTTACAGTTGGCTCTAGTGGAGCACCTGCATAACATATATTTACTTAGTGGCTGATTTGACTAAAGTACTAGGGTATTTTATCTTGGGGGACATTGATAGGGACGTATTTGGTAAAGGACTGATTTGTCCAGCTCCCATTATTTTGTGAAATACTGTGGTATAGGGTGCTTGTTTGTTTCCTTGCAGGTTTTTGTGATGATGTATAGGATGTGTTCAGACCAGATACAATGTCCAAATGATTGGTATTGTAACATAGGAATAGAGCTGTGTGAGCCATGTCATTATTGTATAGGAAGAGGTATTGGTTTTTGTCCTTATTGCACAACGTCTCACTCTGGTAAGGATTGGAGATGTTTTATTTTACTTTATAACCAAACTTAAAGCTCTCTATTTACAATCTCTTTTTTTTCTATATTCATTAAGGAAATAAAATACGGAGTAAAACAAATTGTACTTGACACTTGTAAATAAGCATGTTGTGGTGGTGTACAAAATCCTATACTGAAAGGGGATAAATCTTGGAATAGTTTTCTTGAAAATAGCTTACAAGAACATACATTTGCCAGCCTGAGGCCATTTTAAGGGGTCTCGTCATTAAAATTTTGTCCCACTTCAAACAACCTGTCTTAAGCATAAAACAAAACAGAAACTCTTCAAGCTGAGACTAGTATGAAGCATTTGCATTTGAAAGCCAAGCTGTTAACATAATCTTAACATTACTGAGACCTACTGACTTAGATTCTATATATTTGTCTTCCCCTGGATAAAATTTACAAATATACATGACAATTATTATTTTACATTTATTGTCAATCATTCTCTGTGCATAAGTGTTGTAGTTACATGAACAATACAAATAAGCTATGAAACATATCCATTTCTCAGAAACAGTAAGGTTTACGTTGGCAGGGATATTGGCGGGTGTACATCTGCAACATGATACGACCTTGATACTGACCTTGCTGCAGTGACTCTGACATTAAAATATTGTCCTGGATATATTTTTGAAACAGTTGTGTGTAGACAATTTATCATTGGCAGAGATATTGGCTGGGGTGTACTTGTGCATCATTATGGTCTGACCTTGATTTAAACTTCTTGTAGTGGCCCTGACCCATAAAATCTTGTCGGTTACATTTGGTAACAACATTGGTTTGATCAGGTGTGTTACGTCATTGTAGGTCCTTGATTTATCTTTTGACTTTGTCATAGTAAATTTGACCTTTTAAATTTTGCCCAGCCTGTATCGCAAAAACAGCAAGGAATTGAAGGTTAATGCTTTTCAGAGATATTGTTTTGGATTTTTGAATAATGTTGTGATAAGTCTTTGGTGTGACCTTTGACCTTACATCACCAACTAGACCTTTAAAATCTTGTCCGGGCTATATCTAGGAAACCTGAAGGTATAGATAATTGTTACATGGCAGGGATATTACCTGGGGATGTAAGTATAACATTGGCCATTAAAATCTTATCCAACCTATATCTATTTTGTTTGACCTTGACTCTGCCAGAATATGTTTTCTACTGCCCCATTTGAGACTTACGTCTCCTATCACAAAGCTATCTGGATTATAATCGGGTATATCTTTGAGTTCGGGGGATGTCAGTCACTACTTTGTTGGCTGTTCTTGTGCAGTTGGATAGGTTAAATAGCACTATACATTTTGAAGTAATAAAGATATTTCACTTGGATAAAATTTCAATGCTAAACAATGTAATCAAGTAAACAAGTATATAATTATTTTCTATCTTGATGTGTGAATACCCATGGTTATTCTAGCCATTAAATTGTTGCACTCAAACTTATGAATATAGTTACACTTGGCAAACATTGTTATTCTTTGTTCTTAGAAGTACACCTATTTTCCAAATCTTCGCATTTTAACTTGATTTATCTGTACCTCAGCAGTAGATAGGTAAATTTAATGTCACTATTGAATTCAAGTATATTTCCTATTGGGTCCAACCTAAAACGGTTCACAAAATCAATGAAAATGTCAACCTAATTTTACTCGTTGAATAATGCTGAAAAATTCTTTATACTTCAATCCAACTAAAACACTTTGTGGAATCTACACATTGTGCCTGTTGGATTGTACAAAAATAACTTTAAAAATACAGTTTTTAAACTAGATATTACCAAAACATTTGAGACTGAGCTATAATTGTGTATTGTAGAATCCACCACATTGACACATACAGAACTCCAGACCATTTCTTCACAAGGTAATGGCCAAGAAATTGGTAATGATGTAGAATACAGAGGAGCATTTGTTGGGATGCTGTTGCTGTCTGTCACCTTGACATTACTTATAGCATTTATAAAAAGAAAGTTGATTAAAGAATGTTTTGAAACTTGCTGGGGTAAATTTACCAAGATAAGAAATATACTTCATGACAGACGTGAAGACAACAGATCAGGTAGGTGAATCTAAGCTAATTGAATAGGATTATTGATTTTTATCACAAATCCTTCACACTGCTGCTACCAATGCATGTAGAGGTACCGTTTTATCATATAGTAGATCACATTGAGAATGACAAATTGCACTGTTAAATATTTGTTTGTTTCAATGGATTCTCTCATAACATTGGGCCTTGACCACAACAGAGAGTGAAATTTCTGAGACATTATAAATCTGAGCATATTTAAATTACTTTAGCACATTTCACAGTCACACTTTGATTGGAAAAGGGTCCAGCGTTATAGGGCTTACAATATGAAACATGAATGGAAAACACAATGATACCTATGGAAGGAATTAGTAGAAATGTTTAAAAACGCATTTTTGCAAAACTCCTTTTGCATTACTATTAAAGAAAATTTTGTGTCAATAATTTCCTGATACAAAGTTGTATATAAGTGTACACAGTTATCATTAGTCATTAGAAAAGTCGTTCCCTTATTTAAGGCCTGGTTCAAGGATTGGTTCATATTCAAGGACTGTTGGGACCGAGGCTCCGACTCAGAAGTCGGGGTCGGTGAGCAACAAAATTATTATTTATTTGCAAAAGGAACAGAAAAATGCAAATGTGTCTCGATCTGTAGTCTCATTATGAATTCCCAGTAAATATTAGAAACGTTTGTAAATGGTTTAAACGTTTTCAAAACGTTTTTAAAACCTAATTAACCCTATCTTATGGTTTTCTAAACATTTCTAAGAAAACATTTACACTGTAATGTTTAAAAAACGTTTTATAAACATTCCCTATACAAACGTTTTTACTGAAAACGTTTATTAAACATTCATAAAAAACTCAAGAAGCTAGTTTTGACTGGAAACGTTTTTAAAACATTTACAAAATAACTCAAGAAATGAAGGTTTTGTTGGAAAAGTTTTTCAATCATTCATCATGAAATTTTGGATAAACAATACACATAAAACATTTCAACAACATTTGTACAGTACACATGAAATGCTTAAACAACAGTGCTTGTCAAATGTTTTAAAAACATTCTATCAAAAAGTTTTTTAAACCTATATTTTTAAACCTTCAAACATGTCCAAAGATGGCAGTGAGCAATAATAGGGGATTTTAGAGGACTTTGTTAAAAAATTGCACCACATGCAATCCCTAAAAGTAAGAATTGAAAGGGGGCACAATTTTTAAGCCACTATCTTACAATTTTAGACATAAAAATAATATTTTCAATAGTGAGCAACCGTACAAAAGATATTGAATTTGACCTCTGACCCCATTATTATTCAGACATTATTGTGTTCATTTCTAACGTATTTCTAACATTTATCGTTAAACGTTTAATAAACGGTCTACATAAAACATTTTAAGAACATTCTATTACAAATGGTTTTCGTACCCATCATTGTTTAACCTTTGCCAAACGTTTCCTTTTAAACGTTTCCAAAACCCAAAAATGTATGCTGGGTTATATGACATATCTGGGAACCAATCCTCTCTAATGCTAACCTAACTTGAACTTTAGATCCTGACCTATGTGATTTCAATGCAGCTGGCTTACAATTACATGCTACAGCAATAAAACCATACTGACTGGTATAAGATTGGTCCTATCAAGGGTAGGATTACACAGATCCAGAATTCCATCCATGACAGATTTCTTAGTGTATGTTGACTGTTAAATCCGAGTGGGGACTGTTATAGTTACAACTTATGACAGTCTCTGTCCTTATAAAATCCACATTTTTTTGCAACAAAGACACTTTCATCTTCATCAAGAATGTAAGCCATGAATGTTGCATGGTGCATCCATGGATTCAAAAAGAGATGGATGCTGCACCACATTACCTACAGAGTTGATGAGCAAGCATACAGTACCATAAAATTTGTGAACCTCATCTCATGTGAGGAAGAAAATGTCATGGTTTTGAAGGCTCCTGTATTTGGGGCAGAAAATTGCCGCAAATTTGAAACCATACCGTATTGTTACAACTCCCTTTCAACTAATATCAAGTTTCTGGAAAAGACAACCAGTGAACTATTCTGGGCAAGTAGACTTTCAGAAATTAAACTTTCTCACATGAAAAAGTTGAGCATAATTATGCTTAATGTTTGTGGTTTAACACATTCTCACAAATGGCAGATATTATTTACATGGCTTTCAGACCATGAGCTTACTGTAAGCTCGCAAACAGTCAATTATTTTCAGTTGATGGTGGCCTAAGGCGAAACAGAGGTCAAAGGTCAGAGGTGAGATTTGAGGAGACAAGAGTGTGTAAATTTTAGTTTGAGACAATTTTATTTACACGTTAGTATTAAAACATGACAGTTGACTAGATATAAGGCATTTAAAAATTTATGCGTAAAACATAGACAATTTTAAAACCACCATAATATAAAATCACAATACATACAAAATAATAATGGTGACTAGTAGAAAACATGATTACAGTACATTACAACACCAGTGAGTTACATATGCCTGTAACGAGTCATAATCAAGGCAAAAGGTCAAATTTGAGTAAAAAGATCAGGTCTGTGGAAAAGTATATTGCCTGTAGGGGGAGGCAGGGTCAGTGTGGTCCAGTTTATCCCTAAAACTGCTAAGCCTATGTCAATCCAGTAGGAGAACTCCCTTATGGTGGGCACACAAGGGGTCAGGGCCAAACAGGTACAGTGTAACTGGATTATATCAAAGGAAACCTCAAGGTGCCAACTTGAGGAACATCAGGAGCCACTGGATCCGAACTAACGCTCTAAATGGATCAAGTTTAGAGGTCGAAAATGCAAAATGCACGAAATAGTCAAATTAAGAGGGTGAACCAGGGTCAACCTGGCGTAACCTAATACCCAAAGAACTCCAAGGTGAATCCTGATAGGAGGATTCCATGTCCATCCCAGCACAAGGGTTCAGGACCAATGGGGTGAACTTTTACAAAGTCCCAAGGTCACCAAACTAGGGTACTCAATCATCAAGGAGTTGTCCTATGACAACTGATGACATAAAGGCCCACTGAGCCCCAACTGTATGTACCAGGGACGTGGTGGTGAGTAAAACACTTGTTTGCTTGTCCAAGTTTCTAACACAATGGCTGAAAACTGCTAAATTCAATTGTGATCACTGAAGTATGACCAGTAATTCTATTGGTCAGGGTTAGTAACCAACAATAATCAAACTATGCTACAAAACAAATGAGAGGGAGGGTTAAGGTCCGCCCCAATTGATGTACCAGACCCCTGACAGTGCCGTGCTGAGGCCAGTTACATACTAAAGCATAACAGTTGACTAGGCACAAGGTATTTAAAAATTTATGTAAAATATAGAAAATTTTAAAACCACCAAGCCAAGCTAAAAGAAGGAGGAGATTAGGGCAGCAAAAGTGGAAGGTATAATGGAAGAAGCCTGGGAGGTGTTCTGGAGATAGGTCCATACAGAAGAACTACCCCATAAACCATGTGACATAATATTAGATCCTGCTTGAAAACTGCTCTAAATAAAGGAGGGTCTGAGAGAGAATCACATGCCTTGGATATGTCATACATGGTCCTTATGTCATAGAGCCCCTGGGTGTGGGTCTAAAGGGGCAGTTTACGGTGAGACTCCTCAAAAGTCTGTAAACTGCTGGGTGAGAGAGACCAGATCTATCAAAATTGAAAAAAAAACTGGGCTACAGAAGATAAGGATGCAAAATAATTTAAACTACCTTGGGGACAGCAGATTTCTGGTGAGAAATTCTAAAAATATTAATATATTGTAAGGTGACAATTCCAGAAGAAGACCATAAAAAAACAACAGTGCTAAAAATGTCTTAAATGAGTCCTGTGAGCCTGAACTGTTGAAGGTCTATGAGCCTGGAGAATTCTGTGCCTCTCCACTAAAATGTCCCTGGGGGTCAGGAAGGGAACCTGAAATTAAATATACAAATCCAGGTTAAAGTATTGTATTGGGACTGTCTCCCAAGCACAATTATTCTTTAAGAAAATTAACATATCAGTGGACACAGGGCTTTTAAAGTATATTCTAGACAGCGCATCTGCCATTAGAGAGTTTAAAATACCCGTACACGTGATGACCTGTACGCCAAAACTACAAGTACAGGTATACATTCCAGTTGAGGGGCTTTTCAGTTAAAATACACGTCTGGTGTTGATGAGAGTGAAGGGACTAACTATTCACTTTTTTATATTTATAATTTTATTGTTAATTCACAAATGACCAAAACACTGCACTTTCACATTCATCACCTTAAAAAGTAAAACACATATGGTAATAAAACCCACAACAAAAATGTCAACACTAACATACAGTTTCATTAAACATGCAAAACACATGAAAACTTTTCCATGCTCACACCCATACCAATATTAAATAGTTCGCACCTTCATAGGCCATAGTTTTATACAGAAATACCAAGGTTTTACAAGATTTTTTAAACATCACTTTTTACCAGGAAAGGTTGTCCTGATTTAATTTTTTATATAAATAAGGTTTAAACACATATTATACTCCATATTTTCTGCAATATTCATGTATGTAATCTGTTATAAAAGCTAGAAAACCAGTTTTACTTTATCAGTTTTGAGGAACTTCAAAACACCTCGTCCACGTTGTAAAACTTCAAGCTACAAGTTCTACCTGTGAGCTGATGACGTCATTATTACACTTTGCAGTACCAGTCACAACGGGAACGGGTATTTTAAACTCTCTATTATGTCCTTTTTGCCCTCAACATGCCTAATGTAGCTCTATATCACAGGTAGCATTCATAAGCCAAATATCCCTGATGCAAGCACTAAGGAATTTGTCCCTGGTTTTACCAGAATCAACCACCTGTACAACCGAATAGAAATAATAATAATAGAAATAATAATAGAAAGTAACCAATAAAGAAGCTCAAAATTTGGCCCATACTCTAAGGGCCACGAGAATATTGAGCATTTTCAGTTGAACAATGCCTGGATGACAGTCACTAAAAATTGTGATTATGGTTCACAAAATTACTGGAATATGTACTTGTATTTTGGTCACCAGATAACCGAAAATCAGAAGCAAGTAAACATGTAGGATACACTGATCCTGCAACACTACCATTATATGGGTTATCAGACATTGGGTGATCAGTAGTTATATGTGGCACTCATGAGCCCAAGTGATCATGGTCATATGAAAACTAATATAAATCATTATGATATGCATACATATTATCTATATACCATAACTGCCTCTCTTAATCATGCAATGTATCAACACATAAGTTACTATTACAAGAGCTATGCACATGAAAAGGTTTATAAAGTTTTTTACTGTTTATGACATGTGACATTAGTCTTTGGAAATCCCTCCCTCCATGTGATTAAGTTGCAACAGTTCTGAAGAGGAAGGGGTTATGCAGGTGGCTAGGCAATATCCACCAGCCTGGGCGGTGACTGCCTTAGAGAAACTGGTGTATGGGTACTTCTGCTGGGAAACTGGTGCTGATGTTGACAGTTCTGTCAGAGGTGTTGGATTGATGATTATTGCCTGTTTACGTCATTAAATCTGGAGTTGCAAGATTTGCACAAAAACTGGAAGTTGTTGAAGTTTTGGGTGTGTTTTTCATGTTATACAGTGATGATACTAAATCCACTGAAAGTGAATATGAAATGCTTTTTTGTCTCTGAAAGTACAAGTTTTACTGGCTTTGTGGAACCAAAAAATTTGTCCAAAACACATAAAAATCGGTTGCCAACTTAGCCGATGCCATAGCTGTGTGTGATAAATTGTTTGGGGGACAGTGTAACCTTTTGGGTGGCAGTTAAGTGTGCCAAAATGGATGCTGTCTGTGAAGTTGTGTGGTACTACTAGGTTTGACCATATGAAATTCTTTGTTGCAGTACATATGTTGAAGTGAGCTGGGGTTTCACATCTTGAAATCCAGACACAGGAACAAGAACACTCTGTGGCTGTAACACCTGGGCTCTGTTATGTACCCAATTGTGGTTATGTGTCAGTGTAGAAGAAGTCTCTTTTCTAAAAAGTTATAAAATCAGTTTGCTCGATGGCCTCATTTGTCAAACGTGTGACAAATATTGTGTGATTGGTATCTGACTTCTAGCTCTTCTCAGTGACCAAAAATGTAGTCACCAGTCTCACCAGTCACCCAGTTTTCTGGTAACTCTCCACTAAGGTCTGGATTCCTTGTTGCTAGAGGTAGTGTCTTATGGTATCTTCTGATAGTCATCACAGCTAAACGGTCTATGATCATGCTTCAAGACGTCATGTCTTTCAGATAGGTAATGGTATGGGCAATGTGGGAAGCTTGAGTATCTGCAGCTGTTCCCTTAAATGAAGAAGTCTTGATGTTTCATAGAACATGCAATTTCTCAAATGAAATGTCTTGCCAGGCTTCGTGGGCTGTCATATCATGTGTGGTGCCTTGTGACTTTGACTTCTTGGCTGAAAGCTTGCCACACCATGTGTGTTGTGAGTCAAAGCCGGTTTTGACATTGGGGACTCTTAGGTAAGCTCTCTCTGTTGCCATATCTGCTATTTCGAATGGTGGTGATTAAACTAGACTTGCTGTAGAGGGCTTTGTGATTTGCAACGTTATTTCCTCCTTGTCTGTCTCAGACAGAAAAAGTTGCTTCTTTATGTTGCTGTTTGCTGTCCGGATTCTGTTGATGTATTCACTCCAGCTGGATAACACTGAGTGCCATTGTATGTTCTTACTCCCCCAGGTCTTTCTCTTTCCCCTTCTCTTTTTCCTGTGTATTGTCCCTCTACCCCTTACTCTGCTCTCGCATACTCTCTGCTTTTTGTCTCTCCTACCTCCTCTATCTTTCCTATTTCCCTCTCCTTCCTTCCCCTCTGAGGAAGGTCATTTCACAATGCTGTTGTTTATTACTTAAAATGGCTTTATGCACTAGCGGATCCAGGGGGGGATTCAGTGGGTTCGAACCCCCACCCCGATCCCCCCTTGAAAAATAATGTAAAGGGGTTCAACCCAAAGTACAAAATTATTTCTTGAGAGTGGTGTTAAATTTACAGGAAATGCACTATATTTTTACCAAAAATTAACTTTTTTCCGGGGGTGGGGGTGGGGGATGGAGGGGCATGCCCCCCGACCCCCTTAGTTATGGTATGTCTGATGTGAACCCCCACCTTACTTAAAGGCTGGATCCGCCCAAGTTATGTATCTAACAATTAGTTCAAAATGTTATTGGCTTGGTTTGAATGATCGTGAGTAAATCACAAAGGTACAAAATGCATGATCCCCACAACTCGAGCTCCCCTTTTATTACAGTCCCTGTCCCCCAACAATGAAGCAATGGGATTATATATGTTTATTATACAAATATATACAATGTTACTACTAAAATTATTGTAAAGACATAGCATTAAATGAGTACATAATAAAATATAGATAAATTGTAGAAGGTGACATTATAATAGTATACATCATTCCCAATACTACCCTTCCCAATCATGCTGACCTGACCTGAAGGTTAAGATAAAACATAATAGTTGGCTATATGGTTAATATTACGAGTATGGATGTACAGATGATTGAATTAAACCAAGTTGGGAGGTGAAAACAATTACCCCAAGAGGTGAGAGGTGACCTCACTAAGTTGACCCCGAGGTCAAATTCTAATAAATGGGCTAAAGTGGAGGAGATATATAACAAGAGAAAACCACTTTAGTTGAAAGGTGATAACAATACCCCGGAGAGGTGAGAGGTAAAGGTCAAAGGTGGTTTGACCTACAGAGTGTTGAAGGTTAAAGGGGATATGTAAAATCAATACAGTTATATAGCATTAATAATTACAACTATAGGGCTAGTACAGACACAGTGGTAAAAATGACTGACCTATATAAAAGGTCAAAAAGTAATATAAAGCTGAAGTCAAATTTTGGATAGAGGGGATATCCTAAGTTCTAAGTTACTACGGTGTAAAAGTTATAAAGTAGGTTGTAAAACCCTTATTTATATTTATTTATATTATTTATATTATTTATAGTCATGCTTAGGGCCGAACTATCCTAATAAGTAAACGTGTAAAAGATTTGAAAATAATAACATCTTCTCATAATAAGTATAAACATAAACAGAGTTAAACTCTTAAACATAAGTCTGTTGGGCATCCCTGCCAGGCCAGTCTTGTAGCATTCTTCATAAATCACTGAAACATTTAGACGTAATAACACAATAACACACAGTTTGTTGGGCATAAACCAGGTCAGTCTCAACAGTACACGCCAGGGCATACATCATCATTCCACTTCTGTCAGTGCAGACTTTGATGGGCAGAAACCAGGGCAGTTCTATGTCTCCTAACAATAAATTCTGTACCGATACAAACTTCCAGATGACATAGCACACAATCAGGCATAGACATGTGCCAACAATCCAATCGCCGCTGGGTCCCTACAAATTCAGGTGAAGTAACTCTCTTTGGGCGCTAATACAAGCATATGATGTGTAAGCAAGGTTGAGCAGGCTGTACTCAACTGATACACAGGCCTCGGTACACATAACAATAGCACAAGATGTAACAATCACAGCATTAATAATTACAACTATAGGGCTAGTACAGACACAGTGGTAAAAATGACTGACCTATATGACCTATATAAAAGGTCAAAAAGTAATATAAAGCTGAAGTCAAATTTTGGATAGAGGGGATATCCTAAGTTCTAAGTTACTACGGTGTAAAAGTTATAAAGTAGGTTGTAAAACCCTTATTTATATTTATTTATATTATTTATATTATTTATAGTCATGCTTAGGGCCGAACTATCCTAATAAGTAAACATGTAAAAGATTTGAAAATAATAACATCTTCTCATAATAAGTATAAACATAAACAGAGTTAAACTCTTAAACATAAGTCTGTTGGGCATCCCTGCCAGGCCAGTCTTGTAGCATTCTTCATAAATCACTGAAACATTTAGACGTAATAACACAATAACACACAGTTTGTTGGGCATAAACCAGGTCAGTCTCAACAGTACACGCCAGGGCATACATCATCATTCCACTTCTGTCAGTGCAGACTTTGATGGGCAGAAACCAGGGCAGTTCTATGTCTCCTAACAATAAATTCTGTACCGATACAAACTTCCAGATGACATAGCACACAATCAGGCATAGACATGTGCCAACAATCCAATCGCCGCTGGGTCCCTACAAATTCAGGTGAAGTAACTCTCTTTGGGCGCTAATACAAGCATATGATGTGTAAGCAAGGTTGAGCAGGCTGTACTCAACTGATACACAGGCCTCGGTACACATAACAATAGCACAAGATGTAACAATCACAGCTCCTGATGTGACATAACGCAACTATCAAACTTCAATCTTCAGAGGAAATCAACCATCATGTCGGTAGAGGAAATCTGGTAACAAGCAGGAAGACTTGTCAGGCCACCACATCATCAGCCGCCCCACATCCAGGCAAGATCTGCAACTGAAGCAAAGGTCACACCCCACTGACCAATCACAGTGGTGATAGATTTGCACATATGGTTAACAAGAACATATAATAAAAATCATGATTATGGTCGTCCCAGGACTGAGCCCCGATACACCCACATGTCTCCTAGCACTGTCCCTGTCCCCACAACAAAGAAGCAATGGGATTACATATGTTTATTATACAAATATGTATAATGTTACTACTAAAATTATTGTAAATAATTTGACATAGCATTAAATGAGTACATAATAAAATACAGATAAATTGTAGAAGGTGATATTATAATATTATACATCATTCCCAATACTACCCTCCCCAATCATGCTGACCTGACCTTTGTGCTAAATCAGCACAACTGCAATGCAAATTGTTTGAATTTCATTCATGTTACTTTCCACAGATTTGTGATCTCGTATAATATATTTGTGTTTGAAACAGGACCAAAAGACAATGTTAGAAGCATCAGCTGTCAAACCACACTGATTCCTTTGATTGACGAGAACAAGAACTCCAAAGGTAAGAACACTTTCATATTTTATTATTTTTATATTATGTGTTGTACAAACTGTGATATTCTCATGTATATCAGGTTTATTAATACCTGAGCTAAAGGGGAAAAGGTATCCATGAATTCCTCACAGTTGATACTGCAGTTCTTGTGGCAAATGATATGGTCCTTAGTCCACTAGACTACTTCAATTCCCTACTATATAGGGTCAGCAAGGTCAGTGTTGCTAAACTTCCAAAAGTTCAAATGCACTCTTCCATATTGTTTTCAGATTACACAGAATGAGTCATACCACACCTTATCAATAAAACTCCATTGACTTCCTACTTTATATTGTATCCTTTTAAAATACAATCTCTTCACTTTTAAAGCCAGAAAATTTTTCCCGTCCCCCTGTGAAATGGAACAGGCTCCCACCTAATCTCACATCACATGAGGCCATTCCAAGCTTTAGAATCCAAATCAAGACTTACCTGTTTAGATTAGCTTAGCCACAGCCATAGTTACAATCATTTAAAAGTTTTATATTCACTGCTGCAATATCATGACTGTTGAAATTCCCAGATTAAAACACCAATCATTATAAATTTATAAAAAAATATCTATCACCCATGAAAATTAAATATATAATTCTCATGCAACACACTTTTTGTTCTCATTTGTATATGTCATTTTTTATTAATTGTTTAGATGAGGAAGAAAGTAAGTGTGGGGGGATCACATCACACTATTGCAAAACTACTTCGGGAAATAATTCTCCTGTAAACAATCCACCAGCAAATGTAGTTGCCTTTTTCAAACCACAACAACAAGTGAAAGAAGATTCTGTTATGTCCATGCCTAGAATCAGCTTTGGTACCATCAATGAAGAAAGTCATGGTCCACCAGCAATCAGCTATTCAGATGGTCTTGGGAGTTCTACAATAGTCAAGGAATTCTATGGATACCCAGCCGGCCGAGAAATGAATATTTCAACAGTTCAGAGGGGTTGCAACAGCTCAAGGGCATTGGGAAGTGATCAATCACAAATTCTGTCATCAAACACTTACACACAGCCATCCAAGCTCTCCGAAGTGCTCTGAAGTTATGAAATAAATATATGTATATATACACATGTGTGCCCCTGAAGACATCCATTAACAGAAGCCATGTTCACCAAAGGGCTCAACCAAGTCTTGGGCTTATCATTTGTATAAAAATAGCTCCCGCCTCTGAGGCCGGGGTTCGATGCCCGTGACGGCCTTAAGTGGGAAAGCTGGTAGTTGCTTGCCGTTGGTCGGCAGTTTACAGTACGGAACCCTAGCGAACTGTATGTACTGGTTTCCTCTGCCCTTCCAACTACCCGTCGTGATATGACCTGTACAGTGTTAAAAGCGACGTAAAACTCCAATAAATAAATAAATAAATTGTATAAAAATACAGCCAATTTAAGATTTGAGAAAGATCTTTGAGCGCAAACTTTTGTGATAACATGCACAAAAAATTGAAATTAATCTTATCAGAAAAGTAAATACAAGAAAGTTTTAGTTTGTTGATAAATGCAAAGGCTTATACAAAATAACAAGTATTCTTAGTACTTACTTGAACAAACAGAGCTTCTCCCCCCATTATGTGGCCTCTCATTTCTACACACTCTTAACACAATTATAATCACGAACACACAGGTATTGGTCGGGGTGTTGGTTTCTTTATTCATGAATCATGCAAATGTTGCGAGGTGGATACCCCAAATTGTAGTTCCTTTGAAAATATTGTCATATCAATTTCAATTTCAGGCCGAACTTTGCTCCTAGTTTCTATCTATCATTCTCCTGGGCTGTGTTCTTCCATTTTTTAGATGAATTTATGTCCTTTGTTTGTTTCCTGTCTTCTGTTGATTGCAATTACTTCATATGTGGTGATTTCAATATACACGTACATGTACCTTGTACTGATAGTTACAAATTGGAATTCCTGTTAGAATCATGTAATCTAACACAGTCAGTTAACAATACCACTCATTTGCATGGTCATATACTTTCATCTCATTCTTTCCCCTAGTGATCAATATATGTGCGAGAGGTTGATGTCTGTGAATTCATATCTGACCATGCAGTCATTAAATGCTTCCTCTCTTGCTAACTGCCAAATAAGAGTTTCCTATCGGAGGTACCACCGTATAAATATGTCCAACTTTAGGTCTGACCTTAATGATATTTGTGAAATGTCCAGCAAATTCTGTCTCACTGCTCTATGATCAGTACGTACATGACTTGAGTCATATTCTTGGTAGGGATGCTCCTCTTGTGTCCAGTTTGATGATGAAACAGTATGCTGACTGGCTGTCAGAGAGCTATCACCTTGCAAAGTCACTCAGATGTCAATTTGAACGTGCTTGGCGAAAAGAAAAAAGTCAATACAACAGAAGTCGTCCTCAGTGTCAAATCGCCTGGTATAATCGTCTTGGCAACAGGGACAAGACTGTCTATTGCAGAAAACTTATCTCCGACAACTGCCATGATTCCAAGAAACTATGGTGGGAGTTACACAAAGTCCAACAAAGATCCCACAGCACTACTTTGGCCACTTGTGAATCCTCAAAGTCATTGGCTGATCGTTTTGATACATTTTTTTCAAATAAAAATCATGAAAATCCGTGAGAGTTTCTCCTCATCTGAGTCCTGTAACATGGTCCATCCCCCCTTTGACCCTCCTAAATTAACAGTCTTTACTCAAGCCACTCAAGATGAAATTGGTAAAATAATCAGCAAATCACCCACCAAATCATGCCTGTTAGACCCATTGCCCACATTCCTTACTAAGGAATGTATTGACATCCTTCTACCATCTATAACCAAATTGGTTAACTGTTCGCTCTGGGAGGGACTGCTTCCAGCTGCGTTCAAAAAAGCTGTAGTCACTCCACTTATAAAGAAGGCCTCGCTTCCTGTTGAGGATTTGAAAAACTATCGTTCAGTGTCTGGACTTAGCTTCATTTCCAAACTGGTGGAACATGTAGTTGCTAAACAGCTGGTTGACCATATTCATTGACATGGCTTGGATAACTCATACAAGTCAGCATATAAGTCAGGTCACTCAATGGAAACGGCTCTGCTTTCCTTCAAAAATGATATTCATTTGTCACTATCTCAGGGTGAAGCTACTGTCTTAGTACTTCTGGATCTCTTGACCACCTTTGATACTATTGATCATTCTACTCTCCTCAGCTGTCTTCTGGGCTGGTTCGGTGTTGGTAACTCTGCTCTCAAATGGTTCTTTTCCTATTTGATGGAATGCTTTCAATCTGTTAAGAATGGTTCTACTTTGTCTGATTTACAAAAATTGTTGTTCAGCGTACCTCAAGGTTCTGTTCTGGGTCCTCTGCTATTCTTTTTTACACATCTCCCCTTAGTACTCTGATTAGTAAACACAAAGGTGTAAACTTTCATCACTATGCCGACGATTCACAACTTTATGTCCATCTGTCGCACATGAATGCCTCAGCTGCTTTTGATAAGTTGAACAGATGCCTTCAAGATGTTAAGAAATGGATGTCGGCTGGCAAACTTAAACTTAATCCAGATAAAGTTGAGTTTATACTTTTTGACTCCAAGAAACAGAGAGAAAGGTTAAATGTATTTTCCCAATTGACATCTTGCATAACCCCCTTCACCCCACCAAGTCAGTCAGGAACGTGGGTGTGTGGTTTGACTCTGATTTTTCTTTCTCTAAACACTTTCAGAATGTTTGTAAATGCTGCTTTATTCAACTGAGGGATTTTAGAAATATTAGGCAGTTCTTGACTCATGATAAAGCTGTGTCAGTTGCCAATGCTTTTGTTAGTAGTTGGTTGGACTACTGTAACTCACTTTTCAGGAGTCTCTCCAAATTCCATATTCACAGATTACAGTCTATCTTAGATAGTGTAGCTAGAATTGTTACAAATTCGAGTAAATATACTCGGATAACTCCGGTCCACAGGAAAACTCCATTGGCTCCCTGTTCAGTTTCGAGTTCAAACTGGCTACCCTGGTGTACAAGTGTATTCATACTGGCTTCCCTAAATATTTTGTTCCATATCTATCCACATACCACAATACTTACAATACTAGACGTAATCAGTGTTGTCAATTTCCTGAATGTACCAAAGTTTCAACCTAAAATTCACAAGTCCACTAAGCAGTTTGGTTTCAGTTTCGCCTTTGATGCTTCCACTGCTTCCCCTGAAGACATTCGTGCATCACCCACTGTTGCCTCTTTTAGAAAGAAGCTCAAAACCTATCTCTACCCAAAGGCTTATCCTACTTAGCTCATTTTCTCTTATGGCTTCTCTGTGGTGCCGACCTATTTTTGTCCCTGGACTTTGAATTTGCATATTGCTATTGTCTTGTTGCGCCTTAGAGTCCACTACGCCCTAAAGTCAAATTAGAATTATAATTTTTGTTGACACGATCGTCTGTATATTAATGCCATGAATTTAGAATAGACCTCATGCTGTATTTGATCTAAATGTGGGAACATATAAACTGGCAAATTTCTTATCTATATTGTATTTATATTGCCAGGCGCCTCTTACTATGGAAAGCCTTACAAATGTGTAAACAAGTGCAAGTTATTTGGTTAATAAATCATTAAATATATAAGCTAAGCTATAATACATATAATCACAACAAATGTATATTTACAAAACTTCTGCTCGTTATTATATAAAAATTAATGGAACCATGGAAAAAAATCTCAGGTAATATTTTTATATTCTCTAGTGCTCCTGAATGTATCACAGCCTTTTCACATTTGTTTATTTAAATATGGATCTCTTTTACTGATTACTGAAGCACGTGGTTAAAGATAAATATAAAATACCCCTCATATAAGTACATGTACAAAATATTGTATTGCAACCCTCATTTGTGAAAAAACTGTATTTTTATATACTAGTATTTAAAAAGTTTTCCTATTGTATTTTGGCATTAAAGTTTTGTATTAAATGTTTCTGTAATAACCCTGAAGATGATGAGATGATTATATCAAAGATAAAAAAAATTTTCATGAGTTTCATGATTGATGTTCTCCTCCCCAATAGTGACCATGATTTGCTTTTATAATATACTTCTTTAGTTGAATGGTTGGGGACAGGTCATAAGATTTAATGTTTTATAGATTGTACCATTTATCAGTCCTAATACAAAGTATATTTTTGGTAACTCACATTTTCTTGGAATTAGTCACAGCAAGGCCCCAACTTCAAAATCTCTTGAGTATATGGAATAGTGGAGGCATTTCAATTGTCTTTATCCAAGGTTGGCGTGTATTTGTATAAATCTGGCATGTTACTGCAACATTTTAGGCAACTTTGCTAAAACAAAAACCTCTATACATTATACATACATGATAAAGCCTCCAGTAATAGTGCTATACCCCTTAAGTGAGAAACTGGCGTAACATGTTTCATTTCACTGGCTGTTCGAAGAAATAACGTGCTTTAACATGGCAGGGAGGTCACAAAGGTGGAAAATATCCAAAACAATTGAAGGTGTGGACAAATCTAAGATCATCAATTGCTGTGAAATGAATTAAAACCAGGACACAGTTGTTCTTCTGTTGTTAATTGTTTTGGTTTTTATTTTTGTAGTATTTACATGTGGATGGGTATCTCTATTTGTACGATTATTAAAACATATTATATTATGGATTCATATACCAAATTTTGGATAAATCATATACACTAGTAAGGTAAAAACGTACAGTCACATATTTTACCTGGTAAAAGCATTGAAATATTACCTTATCAAAACCACCTTTAGATTTAACTGCTTGTTCATGCTCCAGTATTGACATACCGTTGCTTCATCTTTGGCTTTTTGCTTTGTGTGCTTTGTGGCCTATCGAGTCAGTTTACAACGACCTTAAAGACATTTTGTATACCTACCTTAAGTTTTTTTACATTCTGGGTCTACTATTATTGTTTATTGACTACCACCAATCAGGGATAAGGTCACACTTCATTAGTTCCCTCCAAATACTTTGGGGTTTACTTTTCATATAGCAAGCGATGAGAACACATGTGGATGAAAATTATTTTAGGTTTTTAGTGTTTTTAGTTCTTTTACGAAGCTTTTACTGATTTTAACTATTTCATCATTGTGTATATAACGTTTATTGACTTTAAAATGCCTTCGACAAGGGCCAAAGCACCAATATCAGCAACTAAGAAGAAATCTTTGTCTGCCACCACAGTTCGGACTAAGAAGAGATCTTCCCAGAAGTCCTCTCACGCGGATGGCTCTTATTTACAAGTCGGATCCGAACCTGGTACTGTAAGTGCACCACCTCAGTCTTTCACCTCGGTTTCACATGGGACTGGAGTTTCAGACCCTAACCAGGCCATCTTGTCTGCTCTATCCCGGTTAGAAGCTGTTAATCAAGACCTTGCCCGTCGGATGGAGAGAATGGAGAGGGGACACTAACTCCACGCCGGTGCCCTCGCCCCGACCCAGACAGTCAGTTTTAACTTGCCGCAGGGCCCCAGATTGGGTAGGGATTCCTCGCCAATAGCCCCACTGAGAGCTCACTCACAGGGACACCATGGAGGTGGGGGAAGGGAAGTCTTGACCAGCCACCAATCCCTGCCCAATCCGTCTCAGGCAGTCTTACGTCGCCCGTTGCCAGACAACATACTCACTGGCTACCCAGAAGCCATGGAAGCCAGCAGGGACGCCATTGTCCTATCAGTGGAGGCTGTGAGGAACATCCCCAACATCTCAGCGGCTGTATCCAAGTTATTGGCCCAATATGAAGATCAAACACATCAGGACATTGTCCCAGGTAAGGACTTTTTGAGGAAAAAGTCTGGGCGTTATAATACCACTGATACTTGCACTGCTAGGCCAGAGCTGAGGTGGCCCAATGAAGGGTACGTATCCACAGGCACGACCAAGAAACCTTCTTACGATGATCTCACGATGGCCCAGTGGGCAAGTGGGCAGTTGTCCAACATTTTGCTTATTCAAGATTTCGAGGTGATGAAACGTATGTTAACACAGGTAACTATGGCACTCACTGATGCTGTTTCTTTGCCATGGCCTGCTGTTAGGTCTGCCTGGGCAGCTTCGATGACTCAAGTCGAGGATGGGCGTCTTTCTTGGGCCAACGACACACAGTGGGCCCTCAACAGAATTGGTATGTCTCAGGTAGCAGTTTTCAACAGCCAGAATGTTTCTAGTCAACAGAAGGTGAGGATTTGTCGTTATTACAATGAAGGATCTTGTGTGCATGATTTTAACCATGGAAACTACAAACATTTATGTTCACATTGTTACAAGCAAGGACGTTCTCTGTCTCACCCTGAGATCAAATGTAATCTGAAGATCAACAAGCAGACCACAGCTACACCGAGGTAGGACTCTGATCGACCACTTGGGACCACACCATGTGTTTTCCAGGACAATGACTTTTGTAATGAATCAGGTCACTTTATTGTGTCGAAGCACTGTGAAAGTCAAGATAGTATTGAACGTAAATATCCAAATGTAAATAACCATGTGTATGACCAGTTTTGTAGTCTTCAATCTTTTAGTCGTGTCAACAATGATTGTAAGGTGTTAAATAAGAATGTGTGTAACAATACCAGCGTTGATATGTTTGTTGACAATGACAAAGCGTTTGATTCTAGTGAGTTTCAACATGTAGCAGGTGACACAGTTATTGACCTCGTGTACAATGCACAGAGTAACATTGGGTACAAGGCCCAGAGACAGACCAATATTCCTTGTTATTCATATGATGATACACCTTGTCACGTGAATTATTTATATGGTGAATCTGAATGTTTAGGTATATTAGCATTTCAATGTTTTGACCCATATATGTCTGGCGAGAATGAATAAGCTGTTTCTCAGTACTGTAAGGTCAGTTTCTTCGAGTGTTTGAATGAACATGGTCATATGTTTTCACCTGTAATTTACATACATGCTAATAAACTGGAACATAAATGGTATGAATACAGAAGTGGACACTATGGATTGCACAGTTGGTGTCCGACCGACAGTTCTGTTTTAGGCCCTTTAACTGTCACTTATTCGTGTCAGACTGATCTACAGTTGTTTAACCACTGTTATGATAAATCTACATTGTCCCCTTATCAGGTTTATGAGAATTACTGTAAGGACTTACAACTTAGCCAATATTACGGTTGCTCTTATGAACAATATATGAATCAGATCATTGACATTCTCGTGGATTTCCCTGGCTTTGATTCGAATGACATTTCGCGCGAATCATCAATGACGAATACTTATAGTGAGAATGCTAGCCCACCAAAGAAGGTGGACAGTTCGGAGAGTAGAGTTTCTGGTCGAGTCGACCAAAGCCAGGGTGACCCTCCTGATGGGGGAGTCGGGTTCGATTCCCCGGACAGGGGTGATAATAAGTTTCAATTAGTCGATAAATACTTTCCGGATAAGCGAACTGGTTTTATTGCTTTACACCAGGACACTTTTACTTTTATTGGTCCTGATCGACAGGAGGTGTGTATTGACAGTATTGACAAGTGTCTGCTTATCTCTAGGATAATTAGAGACACCAGTGAACCCAATTATAAGGTTGCCCGGTTCCCTTTGAAATCGGGCCTCAATTTGAGGGCCTGGGAAAGTAGATTGGCAGATTATCCGGATAAGAGATTAATTAATTATCTTAAATTCGGTTTTCCTTTGTCCTTAAAGGGTCATGAGGGCTTGAATAGTAAACAAGTATCAAATCATTACTCAGCTTTGGCACACCCAGAAGCTGTTCAAGAATATTTAGATAAGGAGGTTTCTTTGGGGGCTATGTTGGGCCCAGTTTGTGACCTTGGGGCTGAGGAGGTCCACTGTTCACCTTTGATGACCCGTCCTAAGGATATACATAAGAGGAGGGTGATTCTTGACCTTTCTTACCCAAAAGGGGCCTCCCTCAATGACCATGTAGATAGGGACAAGTTTGACCAGAGTGAATTTGCTTTGAAGCTTACCTGTATAGACGATATTGTGAGGGACATTGCGAACGCCGCTGATCCAGTCCTGTTCAAGGTGGATGTTGCTCGCGCTTTCAGGAATTTGCGCGTGGATCCTGCTGACTGCATCAAATTGGGGATTAAATGGAAGGATTCTTATTATCTCGATGGGGCGATCGCGTTCGGCTGGGTCCACGGGACGGCGGCGTTTCAGCTTTGCTCCGATAGCATAGCCTTTATCATGAAGAAGGAAGGAGTCAATTTACACTGCTACATTGATGATTATGTGGCGGTTGCCCCTCGGTGCGAGGCAGAACAATATTTTGAAAAATTATGTGACCTTCTACATGAGTTGGGCTTGCCCATAAATCAGGACAAACTTACACCCCCTACTAAGTGTCTGACAGTCTTAGGCATTGAAATTGACATTCACAGGAATGCCCTGCGCATTGATCCTATTAAGCTTGCACAGATTCATGAGGAATGTCTGTCAGTTAGGGGCAAGAAGTTTCTGACTAAGAAGGCATATCAGTCCCTTTTGGGCAAGCTCCTGTATATACAAAAGTGTGTCAAGCCATCCAGGATCTTTGTTAACCGTATTTTGGCATTATTTAGGACTTTTAAGGGCCCTAAGATTGCATTGACTCAGGAGTTTCATCAGGATCTGGATTGGTTTGCCCGTTTCCTTCCCCATTTCAATGGCATTACATGTTTGAATAAGGTTCCAGTTGACAGTTCACAGGAACTGTACTTGGATGCATGTCTCACAGGGATGGGGGCGGTATGGCGGAATAGGGTATATGCTACACCTATCTATGAAATACCTGGGTTCCAACTTGCAATAGCACACCTAGAGATGCTGAATTTGGTCAGAGCTTTGAAAGTTTGGGGCAAGTTCTGGAGACATTCTGCCATCACATTCTTTTGTGATAACATGGCTGTGGTCCAGGTGGTCGGTTCTGGAAGGACTAGGGACAAATTTTTAGCCCTGTGTATCCGGAACATCTGGCTCTTAGCTGCACATTAAGCATGTCGAGGGCAAGAAGAATGTAATTGCTGATGCTTTGTCACGAGTTTACTCAGATAAACCAGTGAAACATGAAATTTTGCAATGTTTAGCCCACTTCATCTGGGAGGAGGTACCGTTGCAAGCCTTTGACCTAGATTTTTATATATAATTTCAGATCCAGGGGCACCATCTTCAATTTTGGCCACTGGAGCTTTGAGGTGCATAAAAACAGCTTATAGACCTTCCACTCGTGCAGCTCACACTACACATTGCAGGACATATCTGTCTTTTGTCTTATTCATGAACTTACCTGTGGACTTTTCACTACATTCTGTATTGGCTTTTCTGGAATTTTTGTACATAAATAATATGTCCCCAGGGTAGTCCAGAACTACCTCTCTTCCCTGAAAACTTTTGCAAAACTGAGAGGGTGGGACACTCTCCCTTTCAAGCATAAATTAGTGCTCGATTATGTAAGAAGTATAACCATAAACTCCCACTTTTCCCCGGTTCCCAAGGGAATTTTTGATATCAAAACATTAGCACAGATCATCCACACATGTGACCTTCTGAATGATCCCCCCCCCCCTATACAAGGCAGTTTTTTTGCTGGCCTTCTTTGGTTTCTTAAGAATGTCAAATATTGCCCCTCATTCTAAACAAAAATTTGATTCCCAGAAGCATTTTCTCCGACAGGATATCATTTTTGCACCCCCTGGGGCCCATGTTCTCCTTAAGTGGACAAAAACTCTTCAGCACAGTAAATCTCACCACCTACTTCAAATTCCACTCCTACCTAATGACCCTCTGTGCCCTGTGCAATTGTTGAAGCAATTATTGAGATCCAGGCCTTTGGAACACACTCAGCCCTTGTTTGCTCATAGATCTTATCCCTACCATCCTGTTATTGATACCTCCATTAGGGATGCCCTGAAATGGGTCCTGAACCATCTAAACATACCCCTACAGGGCCATGGCTTTTATGCATTTAGAAGGTCAGGGGCTACCCTGGCCTTTGACAATAATATCCAGTTACAAGACATCATGGCCCATGGTCTGTGGAGAAGTTCTGCAGTTTGGCATTATTTGCAGAAAGCTTCTGTAGCTCCTTCCATTATACCCACAACCTTTGCCTCCATCTTTTCCCGGGATTTGGGCTTGGTGCTTTAAAAATTTTAATATTCCAAATTTTTAAAAGTCTTTTAACCTACACTTGTATTACTAACATGTAAATAAAATTCCCAATTGGAATTCTTTCTCTCCATCCTGACCTCTGACCTTCAACCCCAATCTGACCTTGGAGGTCATGTGAACCTCAGACTTGAACCTTTGTGTGATCCTAACCCACACATACATTTCTCTATGAACAGAAATGAAATTCCCAGATACAACACTGTTTTCACCTTTATTTGACCTTCAACCTAAACTTCATCTGTTGGAAACTGGTTTGAAATTTTCAATTATTGGGGGACGAAATATCTTGTGCAGCCATTGAAATGGACACTTAATGTATTAATGTTTTACAAATAAACTGTATGTGTTGGAGACATTATGAAGTCTCCTAAAATGAAGTGCAGTAAGTTCTACCTTGAATTGTAATATATATTTGTCATCTTTGTATAAGTTGAGTATTTTATATACATTTTACTACATTTATATTTCATTTATCCCAGACATTTTATCCTTAGTTATCTTTCCTTGAATATCCTGTTCAATTCAGTGCACCTAAATTACTCAATATTGCTTACATAAATTAAATAAAACCTGGTTAAGTTGGCAAATAATGAGCAAGAATTAATCTTGACTCATCTGGTCAAAAACAAAAACTGACAAAATATGATTTGTCCCCGGTTGAAAGATCCGAGCCAGTTTCACAAAAGGACATTAACCCAATATAGACTTAAAGTTTAAGTCTTTTGTCTTAAAAACTTAATAAGCTACATCTGTTGTCTTAGATTTAGTAGATTTCTCAAAACACCTAAATTTGAGCTTTTTGGCTAAAGTCTTGGGATTGAAGTTAACTCTACCAGAGAGCGAGCATAACTTGTGTAAACGAAGGCAACTAGTTGAAACAAAGCAATCTTTCCTCTAGGATAAATATGTCAAACAAAAGAAATACGTCAACAATAGAGAAGGTCCCATGATACAGAAAACCACTGTGGTTATTTGATTAAGCATTCTACGTCTAATGTCCGTGTTGATGTTTAGAAAGTTTTTAAATTTACAAAGAACAGGACAGAAAAGTTGTCAAAGTCTTCTGCATTATCTGTAAATTATTTAAGTAAAGAAGTTTGCCATTTGATGTAATTTTTTCACTGTTTCTGTTTTGCATTCTGATACACTTGTAAGGTTCCAGTCTTTGCCTGGTTTTCAGGCAACATCAGTACCGTGCCTAGACGTGTTGATAAAGCCTACAATGAGGCACAGCCTTTGAAGCCTGAAAGCCAAGTAAAATTTTGTTTAATGCCACCATTGTTGAAAATACACATCCTCAGTGTGCAAGGTAATAAAGTAAGTAAATGAATAAATATTGATACCAATCTTGTTTCTGTTACTGTATTTTTTCCGTTGGTGAAAGTGTGATTGTATGCCAATCATGGGGATCAATTTAAACTTTCTCTAAAGTGTTTCTTTGCTTGCCTTAGGCATAATATCAACCTGGCTGGTAAAATAGCTAAAATAAAAATAACATCTGAATTCATAACTTCTTTTTTTTTCTTACTTTTTACCAAGATATACTCTCTGGCCATATCTGTCACTGTGGCCTAGCGGGTAACATACTTGTCTAGGAACTCACAGGACATGGGTTCAATCCCAGGTACAGGCAGGTACATAGTGGCTCGGATGACCACTTAAAATGGCGGTCCTCTGTCATTGGGTCTGATCCCCAGTGGTAGGTTAAAGAACGTCAAGGACGTTGATAAATGGTCATCCGTCAGCCTCTATCTTGCAGTTAGGGGAATGTCAGTTACTTGTGAGTTGGGGCTGTACCTGTACAGTCTGATTGATTAAATAGCACTTTGAGTCCTGTAGTATATGGACATATTGCGCTGAGTATAAATACATAATAATAATAATTTGAGACCAAACAAAGCTTATGGCTCCATTCCACTTAGCCAAGGGTATAACTCTAAGTTATGTAAGTCATGTCAATTATATTTTTACTTGTGAAAAGTTAAACTCAGCAAAGCTATATTTAAATTATCGTTTTGGTTGTAGCATCCAGACAATTCCTCATATATTAGTTCTATAATGACATCTAAACATTTGGATGGACATATATTAAAATTTTGTATGCGATGAGGCCTAGTTTGAACATTACTTTGTAATTTACTGGAAGCCAGTAAAGTTTTATGAGCTGTAGAATGATGTGGGAATACCCGGAGTAAAGAGAGACAACTATGCAGACTGACTTCCCGGCAGTTCCAAGCCCACTAAGATGGTTTATTTATTTATTTGGGGTTTAATGTCTCTTTCAACACTGAAAAGGTCATATCACTACGGGTACTTTTATGGGCAGAGAAAACCAGTACATACAATTAGTCAGGATTCTGTATGCCGACCATCGGTAAGCAACTACAAACTTTTAACTTTGGGGTCTGGATTTTGAACAGAAGACCTCAGAGGTTTGTATGTTACCACTTTGCCAATGTGATAACCTGTCCTTCCTGGCTGTCTGAACCATAATGCAAACGTGAAATATTTTTGCCATAATGCACACTGTATCAAAGGCCTTTCTAGCCTGGAAGACTAAGGCTAAGTAAGTGTATGAGAACATCATGAAAAATACTTGTAATGCAGTCAAACAGTTGTGTCTTCTTTATACATATAAACGCCTGTGGCAAGGCTACCACCGTGGCTGATCTCCAGTGAGATGGAGGAAGATGACAGCTGGGAGATCAAGTAACATTTAATAATATGCCACATTGCTGAATAAAATAATTTTATGTTTTAGTTACAAGTTAGTATAGCTAGTTTTATTTCTACACCTGTATAACATCACTTGTACCTTATTGTGACCACAATTACATGGTCCCCTTTAGCATAAAGTCTGTACATCACAGATACCAAGACAACTGAAAAACTTATTTAAGGTGTCAGAGTGACTATAATGAGTGGTCTCACAGTAACCCTCTCCTGAAACTGTGGATTATGTGTTGAGCCACTACTAGAAGAGAGCTACCATTATCACTCCAATCAATATGCAATATAAAGACACATAAGCCATAAAACAAGTAAAAGCACTTAAAAATGGAAGTGTAAACTCAAAAGTTCAAATCAGAACGCATGGAACCGCCAAATAATATAGCTCTTGTTGATTAAACTTATACTTCATCTCCACATTTTTTTCTAGAATAAAACAAAGGAAGACAGCCGGATATAAGATGCCAAACTTGCTAACCCACTAGGCCACTGAGGACCTCAATAACTTGTAGCATAACATGGTGCTAAATTTTTCAGATTATCATTCAAGCTGGATTCAGGAGCTGTAGAGTTTATGATCATGTCAGGTAAGCCGATGTCTTCTCTCATGCTTTATTTAAACTGCATTTACAATCTTCCAATAGGATTCCCAATGACCCTAACGTCTTTAAAACTATGCCAGCACACGACATTGTTTTGCAAGCTGAAAAATTGAGGATCTGAAATAAGTTAGCACAAATATTATTCAAATGTCCATAGGCGTAGGAACTAGGGGGGCAGTGGGGGCGGTCGCCCCCCCCGACCATACAGTTGATATCTTTTCGCCCCCCAACTTTTTGCAATGGAACTAAACTCTAATTTTGAAGTTTAGGCAAATGTTTACAGGCAACTCAATAATATGTGATCAAATTACACTTTGACCCTGTTCACTCTTGACATGTACTTAGGCTGGGCCACCAGCTCAAATGTAAGTCTTTTGGCTCAGCTAAGTCTTTGTATCAAATGGTTTTCACAGAAGGTGTGTCATTTGAGACCAAGCTTATTGAATAGCCACAGTGGTTTTTCTGTGTCATGCGACCCTTTTTTGCAGTCACAGTATTCTACTAATGACATATGTGTTCCTTGTTTGACATATAATATCTCTGGTCTGCTATTTTGCAATGGGAAAGCTTGTAAAGGTGTAAAACACCCAAAGACTACTTCATGAGTGTTGTTTTATACATTTATACCTTATTTTCAGACATTTCAAATTTCAAAGTGGAGAAAAAATTATGGCGGCCATATTTGAGCCTCTGTTTATAATTTGAGGCTAAAGTCTCAAGTTTGAGCCCGAGACCAGGCTAAAACCTTTCTTGAAATGTGCCCCACATCTAGTAAAGTTATGTGATTTTCATTATTGTGTCCTCCTCCGGAAAAAGAGCATCACATGGTCAAAATATTAGAAATATCTTTCAAACACAGAGGTTATTTGTATTTCTATGCAGGACAAGGTCGGGGTTACTAGGATTAATTAGCTTATTGAATAAATACAGCTGTAAAACTGTGTGACTGATAAGAGTTGAAGTCTCATCTGAGAATATATTAATATGTTCTTTTTACATGAGTGAAAGATCAAGGCTTTTCAAGACTTTAACCTGTGTGTATGAGGCCAATAAACACCCACCTGAGTAACCACTTTTCAAAATTTTTCACATATTTTGCCCTGTGACTTGAAAATTGTAAATGTGACAAGTCTCAAAGCATATTACATATGAATTCTTAATTTAATGTTTATCTATGTAAATATGAAGTCTGTAATTTTAATTTTCAAAGCCACTTTAACATCTCTAAAATGCCCACAGAGACCCTATTTACAGACTTTTTGCCACTTTTAAGCCCTATAGCTGTCATAATATATGACTGATGGAGCCGAAATCTCATATGGGAACATATTAATATGTTCTTTTACATGTGCCAAAAACCAAGGCTTTAAGTACATATTTAACCTGTATATGATGCCCATGAACAATCTACCAAGAGGACTTTTTAAACAAATTGACAAAAAAAAATGAAAAATGGTTTGACCCCCACAAAAAAATAAATAAAAATAAATGAAAAATAATTTATAATAATTGTGATTCACAAAATTGGTGCTGTAAAATACCCAGTGAATGCCTGTGGCATGAGAGATAGCCTGTCTGAAGATATGTTGGCGTTGAGTCGGTGCAAGGTGTGCTGTGTCCATTCACCCACATATATCATTTTATGGTCTTGTTCAGCACGAAGTTATTTCAGCCAATCATTAGAATTCTTATTATCTGACAGTTTATAATATCTCAGTTCTTAATCTGACCTAGAACGTCCCCCACTTCCCCTTTGAACACTAATTTTGTTATCCTTTGTTCCCCAGTGGGACGGGGGAAGATATTGCGCCTGCAAGGCAGAAGATAAGATGAGATTAATATTTTGAATTGAAAACCAAAAAAGTAGCAACTTATGTGTGCATTTTATGTGTATATTATGATAAAACTATAAAACATGCCATTTATTGGCGAATTGTCAAACATTTTCTGTGAGTATTCTAGCACCTTCAGATCTCCACCATATAGTGAGGTTAGGTTTCATTGGGCAACAAATATGTATCAAAAGGCTCGTTAGCAATGGTATGAGAATTGCTTCATTTCTTTACATCATACTACGCCTACTATGGATAATATTTTACTTTTATAGTTCTTTCATAGTGCTTAACCAACAAAATAGAAGAGTTTTACCATTAAATTAATCTCATAAATCACTTTAAGAAAGGAACAGCGTGACAGCTTTGGGAGAGTGGAATATGTTATAAATTTGTATGGATACTTACTTAACAAGTTTCATGAAAAGGTTGAGGCTAAGTTTGTAAGAAAACATTTCATAAAAAGAATGGTACTACACCTTTTTGATAAACGACATAAACACAATATTGACATTGAATTGAAGTTCAGTTTGCCCCGTACATACATGTTGTCACTATATATTGTGCCAATATTCAACAAACTAATCATAAAAATTGTCCATTCCTATTACACAGAATAAAAAAAGTAAAGCCTAATAGTTGGCAAATGGCACACAATTCAACAAAATATCCCATATTGATGCTGATTTTTTGTGGATAAAGTTCTTAACAGAAATATATGATATTGTGCCAGGCATTTTTTGTGACAACCCATGTACTCAATTTTAGGGGCTCCTCAACTCCCACCGCTCCAAAACCAACATAAAATGGCATTGGTTCATGACACATTCTAAGCATGGCTGTATGTGGCTGAGCAAGGGTCATGTTTTCAGACTAGATATTTTTACCACTAAGGTGCTGACTTTTGATCTTCAATTGTAACACATTCATTTAAAATAATCACAACTTTTACTTAAAATATATTTGGGTTTAATGTTACTTTCAGCACATTGTATAGGTTATATCACAACTAGTAGTTTTAAGGTAACCAGAACATATTGATTGGTAAAGATTCTGCACCGTAAACGGCCAGTTAGGGGCCACGGTGGTGCAGTGGTAATACACACTTCTGAGCTGGGTGGTTCAAACCCCGGACCTTATGTGGAAAAGTTGGTAGTTGCTTACCGATGGTCCTAGACCAACTGTATGTATTGGTTTCCTCTGACGACAAAACTACCTGTTGTGATATGACCTTCCAGTATTGAAAGCGAGGTAATACCCCAAAGAAAAAAATAAATTTAAATAAAAATAACTGTAATCTGCTGGTCATAGCTATGCAATTACCAGCTATCCCACACGGAATAGAGTTTGGGCCCAATTCACTCCGGGACTGAAGCCCAGATTTAGACTTAAATTTAAGACTTTGGTGTCAACAGAATGTTAAATTCGTGGTCTTAGACTTAGTGGATTTCACAAAGCAGTTAAGACCATGAAATTGCTAAGTCAGTGGATTAGTCTGGGAGGTAGTGGGCTTAAATTTTGTAAAGAGGACTTAAATATGGCCGCCATAAACTTTTTTCCACTTCAAAATTTGAACTCTCTGTAAATAAAGTATAATTATACAGAACAGCTTACTGAAGTATTCTTTTGGGAAGTTTATATGTGGTAACAAGATTTTTTATTTCAGAACAGCACTTATTCTTAGATAAAATGCATCAAATGAAGGATATATGTAAGCAATAGTATACTTTGAATATGTTACATGACACAGAAAACCACTGTGGTTATTTGATAAGCTTGGACTCAGCTAAGTCACCCTTTATGAAATTCATTTAAGTGCCAGACCTAGTTAAGACCAAAGTCTTAGATTTTAAGTCCCCGACTTAGTGCTAACCACTATGCTACAAACCCCCTTTCCGTTTTTAACTTAAAAAAACCTTATGTATATGTTCTTATATCATAATCTTTGATGCTTTGTCCCCACAACCAGATTTGACCAATTTAACTGAACCAGAATTATTTCTGTTGGATGGAAAATGTGAAATCTAGAATTTGAAGGTAAGATGAAAAACTATGACTGGGTTAGTATGTCTGAAATGAATGTTTTGGTTGCTGAGAAAGACCAAACGCCCCAATTTTGAACTTACATTTCAGGGTGCAGGGTCATTCGCGTGGGAAAATATGCGGCAAGTAAAATAAGCTCCGCCCACATGAACAGTAACAACCAGTACTTACTGGAAACTCGACCACAAAAATGAAAAAAGTAAGTACTTCCCCATGACGTCATTTCTTTTAAATCTGATTGGCAGTTATTTTTATAAATGAGGTTGATTCCACGTGGGTATTTGGGGGTATTAGAAATATGTTCTAAACTTTTTATTTATTTCCTTTGCCCATTTTTAATCAATAACTTTACATATAAACTCACAACTTGTTATGAAAATTGTATAGTTGTTGCATAAACCATTCAATATTAGGGGTGTGTACAAAAAATATTTTCCATGGTTAGTTTTATTAAATTGATTTTGAAGCCTTTTACTTCTGTTTTTTATCAAATGAAACAAGTTATTTAATCTTAATAAGTGTGACAAAGGTGTAAATGTTTTATTTCTTTCATAGCTTTCTACTGCTATTGCAATAATAACAAAATAAACAAGTATTGTCATGGTCAATAACAAATCTACAATAAAATATGTGATTCCTTTTGTTTATCACGTGACTTACTTACTATAAAATCAGAGGAGATATGTCGATCACTTCAGTACTTACTTGTTTACCCGGAAGCTACCACACAAATAGAAAAAAGTATCTTCCAGTAACTTCTGGTAAGTATAGTAAGTACTGAAACGCCCACCCGAACGTGGGTATTATGCTGTCATTGTTCCTTCTTTATCAACCTTGAAATTGATGTCCCTTCATTCAAAAACAAAGACAATCAAGTTTTTATCATTCTGATCCTGATTTTACATCATATTCCAATTGGTTTTGTCAAATGCCAATGGACCTTTCTGAACTGTCAATGAAACCAGTAGAGCCTATTTCACATTTACCAGCACAGACATAGCCAATGAAATAACCATCTTTCTGGGTCGAGGACGAAAAATGTCATGGTTTCATCATGGAAAAAGTTATACATTTTTAAATTGTGTTAAGTGCTAATTATTACATTCTTCTGTCCGGTAGAAGTAGGTCAAAATTTTAAAGAAAATAAAACAAAATAATTCATTTCCCTATTTACAATAATAATTCTTACACAAAAAGTATGTGTTAATATACGGTACTTGCATGAATTAATTTTCGTAATTTTCTGGTTTGTCTGTAGCATAAATGGTTGAAATTTAGTTTGTTTTCAGTTACTTTGGAAAGATCCCGGATTTGCCGGACAGAAGAATGTTTTTCTATAATTTCATCATTGTCCATAATTACCAACCGTCTTGTGATTTGACTATCAGGCAAACAGGTGGAGACCTTGAGTAGGTGAAATTTCTGGAATTTACTTGTATTAGGTTAAGGGGTGTTAACATATGTGCAGTAAATACTAACCTGTTTACACATTAATTATACATGCAAAGGGACATGGGGGGGGGGGGGGGGGGGGGAAGCAAAATTATCACGCAGTATTGATTTCCCGGTATTAAGGTCAAAGATGACTGGCTTGTGGTCTTGTGGTTTTACTTTGTATAGGAGGGAATTTCCACCATTGGTTTTTTTTTTCAGATTATGACTCATTTAATCGATTACAAAGAATCTGATGTAATTAAGGTGCGGTGCTTTTATTTCAAGTATAGCCTTGTAGCATTAATTTTCTGTTTCGAGTTATAAAAGCTACTCAGCATTTATTCAGTATTTGTTTTTTAAAAAAATTCTGTGATTTAAATCTCTCATTACACAATTGGAATACTTCAAAGCCATTTGAAATTCGAACCAAAAGTAGCCTTGGAACATAATTAGGAAGGTTAGTGTCTTCGTTGATATATTTTTTCTTCTTATTATTTATTTTATTTTGTTTCTTATAGTGCCATGCAATATACACTATATACAAACGAAGGAACAAACAAAAATACACATTGCTAAGACCTGAAGGGCTTATAAGTCACTCTTCATGATCACAGCAGACATATCATAACTAGGGGGTTGACCCCCCGGGAAAAAAATAATTTTTGGTAAAAATATAGTGCAATTCCAGTAAATTTAACACCACTCTCAAGAAATAATTTTGTACTTTGAGTTGAACCTCTGTACATTATTTTTCAAGGAGGGGGGGGGGGGATAATCAGATCCTCGTATTCAACTGCTTTTCAGTTGCGACCAGTCACATTGTGACAATAATGGGGTAGGGTTGGAGAAGGTTGTTATAGGAATATATAGAAATTTTTATACTTAACATCAGAACCTTGACCAGCTGTATGTACTGGTTTCCTCTGCTATTCCAACTTATTATACACTAAATAAATGATTAAAATGTAAATGCTGGAGGGGCGGGTTTGCAGAAAGACTATGCAGGGTGGTTCGTGTTTTAGTATATGCACCTCCCACATATTAGGCAGACCAATAACGACAAGATCATGAGCCCAAATTCTCGTATATGTTGATATGACTGCACGGAATGGAGGGACTGGTCCAAAATAAAAATCCATGTTGCAACCCTTAAAGGAAGAACAATAAAGATTTTGTAACCAAGTTGTACAAAGTTATGGAGTTATGGCAAGAAGCAGAAAATTACTCTGGCAATTCACTATTCGATGAAATGTACTCACTGAAGAACATTGATCAAAATCCCAAAGTGAACACTTTAAACTTTTATTGAACTGTGGTTTTGTGTAGTTTAAGGGAATTTCCCAATATTCCACATTTTTATGTAATTACACAGATATATTATCATAACTCAGCTGATACACTTTCATCTGAAGTTTATAGGTTTCAAATCAGCATGAAAGTTAAAATCTAATGGAGTGGTAAAAGTTTGATCAGGTTTTGTGTTTGTGTTGAGTTTGAAATAACAATCAAAAGCAGTTTGCAAGCATAATTTTGAAGGTGAGTAATTTTGTTAAGAGTCTGTGATATTACCACATTCATAAGTATGAAAACATACCTGCTCCACGGTCTTTAAAGTAAGCTCTATTATCTATATTCCATGAAAGTTTTGTAAGAAACATAAAAGCATGCAAGATGTAAAAATTAAACCAAGACTAACTCGTCAATGGTTGAAAAGCAATGCCAGCCATTTATCTGTGGAACAAAACACAAAAAGGTCTGGTCAAAGTTTTACAAATACTGTAATTTTTGCCTGAAAAAAGCATCAGTGGGGTAAGCAACATTGCCCTGCCTATGACACAATTAAGTGTAATAGATGTGGAAGGAAAGAGCACTTTGCTGTGAAATGTCAGTCTTCCAGAACAAACTGTTACCCCAGTCAAAAAGTGTACAATGTGAAAGACGCCCACCAACAGGTGGGTCATTGTCCCATCTCTCCCCAAAAAATGTTACCTCTATACATCCTTCAGCCAGGCCCTTCCCTAAAAAGTAATTTTATATAGATCCGCTCATTAATTTTGGAATCTAGCATCCAAAGATAATCTATTGGAGTCCCTAATCAAGACCCCATGCTTTAATCAACCCTTATCATTCAACCTACTTTTCAGCTGTATGGGGTAGTTTTCCAAAATGATAACCTCATGGCCATTTGTCTATTTCAACCAGATATTTTCTGACCAAATGCCCAAAAAAGGATGTCCTGTAGCTTCCAGTGAAAAGTGGCATGTTTTTACCTCGGAATAGCCAACTTGAACTCTGAGCTGTTATTTTGTCCTAAACTTTTGTACAACTGCACCCTCCATTTGCTTTCAAGCTTTCAGTGTTACAGTTATGTCAAATAAAGGTCTTTTGGTGTTTTAAGGTGCTGCAGCAAAAGAATCATAGTTTATGCAACTGTTCCATAGCAATTTTGTATTCAAGGGTATAAGAAAATGCATACATATGCACACTAGCACAAGCGATTTTTTCCCAGTTTGGCAGCCATCTTGGATTATTGCTGAAATCATAAAGATGCGTTTATCTCACAAACAACGTGGGATAGAGTGATTTTGAGAATGGTTTTGGGTGAATTTTGGTCCCCACAGGGTGGAAACAATTGCATTTTTGAACTAATTAATTTTCTCACATTTTAGTAACCATCTTGGACTTTTGTGGACAGCTCAAAATTGCTGTTATCTTGCAAATAGAGTAAGATAGAGTGTTTTTGAATGAACTTGCCACAGGGTATATACAGTTCCATATACAGTTATATAACAGCAGACATTCTGCAGAAACATGAAACATTCATGTAAAATTGTGTTTATCTGATAAATGTAGTAAATGAATAATCAGCTGCACATGGAACAGAAGGGATGTGCAACTTGTTTATGCAGGTGTTCCATTTGAGCCGACCCTGTAACCGACCCTACGACTCTAGGGTTGGTTGTGAAAGTCGTGGGATCATAGAAAAAAAGGCGCAAAAATGCTGATCAGTTTACAACTCCCTGACAGGACATTACAGTTACAGACAGGATGTGAACACTTCACCAACAAGTCTTAGGGTTGGGGACGTTTTTACACGGTCATTTGTAAAAAGTACTATGACAAGCCCTAAACCCCTAACAGACAAGCCGTAAAGACAAACAGACAGGCCAGGAGTATGTTTCCGACCCATGCTGACAGGACTGATTGTTTTTGAGGGTCAGTAAATAATGTCGATATCCAGAATCGGGATGCATATCACACTATATAAACCCCTGTAACTAGAGATATGACACTTATTTCATGCTTCAGTGATGACAGGAACACATCAGGAGGAACTCTTTGACAAGTTGAGGGTGCTTTGGTTTTTTATTGAGTTGAATATGTTGTTATTCTTCATCATTTCAAGACACAGAAGACAACAGAACCAAGCACCTGCCCAGCCAGAACCACAACCACAGCCCCAACCACGCAGAAGGTGGAGGAAGCCACAGGATCCATGGGTTATGCCCCGGATACTGCAGTGGGAGGAAAGGGGATGCTACAGAACACTCTTGGACAAACTAATCACAACCGAAATACCAGGCTACAGGAATTTCACCAGGATGGTGACAGAGGAAAGAATTACCCCCATTTCAGGAAGTCAGAATCAAACTTCAGCAAGCCATTGGAAGTAAGACTGAAACTAGCGGTTACATTGAGACACTTATCCACAGAAGAAAGCTACACTTCACTGCAGTACCACTAGAGAGTTGGAAGGACCACCATATGTAAATTTGTACCCAAGGTCTTTCAGAAATTTCAGAAAGAATATTTGACTTGTCCAACAGAGCCTGAGGAATGGAAGTTAATATAGAAGCTTAGAACTAGATGGAATGTCCCCCATGCAGTTGGTGCACTAGATGGCAAGCATGTAGCTATAAAGAAACCGAAGAAGTCAGGCAGTGAATATTTCAACTACAAGGGCTACTTCTCTCTGGTACTGTTAGCTTTGGTCGATGCTGAATACAAGTTCCTAATCTGATGCTTAGATCTTCAATTGTAGCCAGCAGAGAAGAAGAATCGAGAATGGCTCCTCGAGACTGCCAACACCAGAACCACTTGGACCAGGAGGGCCAAATCTACATTACTTCCTGTTGAGTGACGATGCCTTTGCCCTCATGCCTTGGTTGGTCAATCCCTATAGCAGAAGACAACTGACCAGGGAGGAGAGAATAGCCAAATACAGAATTTCAAGGGGACGCAGGGTGGTAGAAAATACAGGATACTGGTGGGAAGGTTCAGGGTGCTGCTGACAACCATGGAACAGAGGGCAAAAATGTGAGAGACATTGTGTTAACATGTGTGCATTTACATAACATGCTGAGAAGGCATCGGGGGAGTAGACAGACCACCAACCCCAGCAGACAACATACAAGCACCATAGAATGAGCAGGGGGAGCATGGACACAATGAAAACTCAGAAATCCATCAAGGAAGGCTAAACATCAACGAGATATACTCAAAGACTTTTTCAACAACCTTGGGGCACTGGCTGGGCAGGCGGACATAATATAAGAAGCCTGAGGGGAGAGGAAGTTGTCATCAATCAGTCCTTATAAGGACTACAAAAATATTTCAGGAACCTTTACTGAAAAGTATTACCAAAAAAAAAATTCAGTAACTGTGATTTAATTCTAATTTCAAAATCAATTCCCATTGAAAAGAAAAATATTTGGTATTTCAATTTGCAAATTTCTAACCACTATCACAAAGGTTAAAACCCAAGACCTCCAAATTTAATCAACAATGTTAAATGCACTTCAATTAATATTGTTCTCAATGAAAATAATAATTTCACTTCCTACCCACATAAAATCATTTTATTAAATCTTCCAGTTTAAATATTTTAATTGAAAAGTCAGAATTTAGCTCAAAGTTTTGCAGAAATAGCAAAAAGATTTTAATTTCATATAACTTCAAAAGGAAATAATATGTACGTCAGTTGTGAGGTGTTACATTGCAACACCGTTTGTTCGTCTGTCAGTCCATACACTCATTGCAGTATTTTTTATTGTGATATTATATTTAACATGGGGTTTTTGGTCTGTTTGTTTGACATAGCTTTACTTAGGGGGACACTTTACTCTTTTTTGGGGGGGAGGGGGTTGGGAGGGGGTTGGGAGGAAGTATCACTTTAAATTTTTTTTTTAGGGGGGGGGGGGGGGGGGGGGGGTGTTTGAATATTTTTAAAGTTTTTTTGTGTGTAAATTGGAATTTTATTTTTTTGGTGTTACACATTCATTCACACAATTTGTGTGTACCGGGAGATGTGTAAGTGTTGGTCGGTGTGCTTTTTTGTTTTTGGAGAACAAATTGCAGCTGAATAATTGTTTTGGAAAGATTGGGTGGCCCTGAGAAAGGCTGGTTGGTGTACTTAATGCAGGCTGATCTACTATTTGGACTGACTCTGCTGGCTGAACTGGCTGGGAGGTCTTGGACTCTTCTTGATGAGTGGAAGATGGCACTGGTGATGGTGCTGGTTGAAGTTGAGAGGGTGAAAATGGTTGTGGTGTGTTGATCTAAAGATACTGTAGCATACCTAGGATCCCACCAAAGAGGCTCAATAATCCAGAAGTGTTGTGTTGACTGTCTTCCTGTTGTCCTGATCTAATGGAAGGCGGGTTAGGTGGCTTTGCCGGACTCAAAGTAGACATCAGCTGTCTGGAAGTCCCAGGCTGTTGGTCATCCATAACTAAGAAACATCCTGGTTGTGCTGATGCTTGTACGATATTTCACTGAGAAGCTTCATTGTCTCATTCCTGAAGGTCAAAAAGTCTCTCTCTTCAAGGTGTTCAATCTCGGAGTGGAGATAGTTACAAAATGACTGTCTTGGACCTGGAGTAGGGTCTTAATGTGCACCCACAAAAATTGAAATCATCGACCTCATCTGTTGGAACTGATCTAATACTGAATCCTGAGGGGTGGATGTGGCTACCGTAGCTGCTTGACGCGAAGGACTGGTGGTAGAGGCTGATGAGTAGCATCTGACACCATGCTGATTTTCATCTCAGATACAGTCTCTCTTGAAGTATCAGGAACTGAAGCTGTGGCTACTGAAGGTCGCAGTGGTGATTTGAATCCAGAAGACTTAGACACCCCCTTCTTTCTGATGTGACCTCATAGAAAGCTGAAACTGTCCTTCAACCAGGTCTGTCTCTCGGTGTTCTTGGCTGCAGCTTGGACTGAAATGGTCTGACTGAGCTTGCCATATCTGGTACGTTGAGTGTCAAACCACTTCTTGACACTGCTGACAGGTAAATTCCTGGAAGCTGCAACTGTTTAACAGAGTTTCCCTTTCCTCTTCTTGTCTTTGAACTTCACGTGAGTCTTGTTCAAAGAGTTCCTCATGCTGTTTCACGAAACCTACGATGGCTCTGTCATCATAATCGCTCAGAAAGATAGATATAATCTGTCCCTTCTTCTGCCTGGATTGCATATGCATTCTGGGTCTGTATCTGTCCTAGGTCTCTTTTCCCCTCTGGCGTCTGTCTAATCTGTTTCTTCCATCACTCCTATCCTCTCTCTCTCTGCTCTCTCCCTCTCTCCTCCATCTCTCTCCCTTCTTCTTCTATCTATATCGACAAAAAAATCAACAAAGTTGAATTAGAATTGAACCTGTACCAAGTCTATACTTGATCTGAACTGATACATTTGACAGCACAAAAGTGACCTATAAGCTTATCTAAGAAAGTTATAGAAAGTTTAATCAGATGATATTCATTCTTATTATTACTACTAATTAATAAATAAATTAGTTCACTTTCCATAAGAGTTTAGCCAGTTTATCAAAATTTTAATTATTGTTTGGTTAATCTACTTTCCTTCAGAATTAATTACAACTTAACACCAGTACTAATTCTGATAAGAAATATGTGGAAACTGTAAAATACAAGTCACAACAAAAGACGTTTAAAGCTTATTAAGAATATTTCTCAAACTGACCTGTCAAATTATGAAATAACTACCGATTTAAAAATATAAAGCATGTAGCATCAAAAACGATAAAATAAATTAGATTATCATTTAAACTGAATCACATAAACAGGGACCTCTTTGATATCACTTTAATATCCACTTCCTGCTTCACCTGTGTAATACTGCTCATAATTGACAATTAGAATCATCATAGCAATAATCTTGGTGATTCATTTTTGTTGTGAGGTCTTTTAAATGATTCCCACCAACAATTGGAATAATTTCACCCTCCCTTTATATTGATTTCAGCTCCAAAGCTGCCAAAACCGGTTCTCATCACTGAATATTAGAACACTTAACTATTGGAGGTGGTAACAATTTGAATTTTGGATAGGCCCAATTCTTAGGAGAGGAACCTTGGCATTTCCCACAGCCTCATTTAAACCACAATAGTCATATAAGTCGTGTTTGCCATTTTCACTGCCAGCCAGATACTCTGATTCTCTATCCCCAGCTGCAAATGGACCTGCTTTGACAAATCCTAATATGTCACTTAGTCTCTTGGAAAAATGCAAGTCTGATTCAACCTCTGGTTAGTCCTGTGAGGAGTCATGTTTTGCAATTTAAAGTCTTGTATTTGTGCGCTATTGAATTCAAAACGAACAGGTTGCATTTGAATAGCCATGTTAATCAAATGTGTGATGTGTGATCTACTAATGGATTGTCTTCTGTTAAAATTTCACCTTTGTCATTCGATTGTAAGGTCCCTTTTAACCTTACATATGCAGAAGCTAATTGATCCAAATAAATTGGCAGAATGATGGCCAAGTAATCTTCTAAATCTTTTAAATACCTTTCTTTTAAATCTTTTAAATACTTATGCAACCCATCTCAGTTGACTATTTGGAACTGTTAATCTATTGTACTGACAAAGAATTTATTTCTTTTAATTTTATTTCAAGGTGGCTTGTGAATTGTGCAAGTTTCCTCCCCACTCAAACAACTTTTAAAGGCGTTGAGGGCCACAGTGATATTTTGTTTGACAGCAGCTTCATACAAGTTTTGACGACCTAAAAAGCCTGCTTGGTATGAAGGATCATAGAAAATTGAATTAAAAATTTGATCACTCATTCATTTTTATACTAGGATTTGGCAATATTTATCTCAAAGATGAACACAGCAATGGTAACTAAATACTCTTTTCATCAAGGTTAAATGTGAGGTTTACAATAGATGATGACTTTATTAAACAATATCCCTAGCAACCATGAATATAAAACCTCCTCAACAATCATGGCAATATTCAAAAATACCCAGCCATGTTTTCATTGAATAAACCACAAACAACCATGGCATCAGTGAAAAATCCCCCAAGCAACCATGGCATCATTCAAAAATACCCCTACCAATGAGGACATTATTCAGAAGTATCCCTAGCAACAATGGCATTATTAAAAAATGTCCCTAAGAACAGACATTACTAAGATACACCAGAGCAACCATGATATTGTGGAAAAATACCCTCCAGCAAACATGGCATCATTAAAAAATACCCCCAGCAACCTTGAAAATAGGTCAGTCAGAAGAGCAAAACATTGTTTTAATTCAAATAGACCAATAACTTAATTTTATTCCCTGTGCCAATGACACCCCCCCCCCCCCCCCCCCCCATTTTATGTTAGTGAGCTCACTAAAACCCTCACAGTGTAACAACCAATTTATCTTAATGAGCACTATGAGGTTATCACCCCCTTAACCAATTAGGTCAATATGCCCATGACATAATCAACGAATTAGGTGCCTGCCTCTTGTAACATCACCCCTCAGCCAATCAAATGCCTGCATCCTTTGAGGTCATTACACCATTAACCAATCAATATACAAATGAGATACCATCATCAATCAATCAGATGCTGCATCTTCTGACACCACCATCATTCCTCAACTAAACGAATGCCTGCATCCTGTAACATCACTGCTCAGCCAATCAAATGCCTAAATCCTATGATGTCATCACACACTTAGCTAATTAATAATCAAATGAAATAACATCATTAACCAATCAGATGCTGCATCTTCTAACATCATCAATCAACCAATCGAATGTCTGTATCACATCAACCCCCTAAACCAATTAATATGCAGCTTAGATCATCAACCAATCAGATGTCTATATCCTGTGACATCACCAACCCTTAACCAATCAAATGCCTGCCCAGTAAACATTAGAAACGTTTTTAAATGGTTTAAATGTTTACAAAACGGTTTTAAAACCTGAGTAAACCCTATCTTTGGTTTTCTAAACGTTTCTAATCAAACATTTTTGTTGTAATGTTTAAAAAACGTTTTATAAACATTCTCTATAAAACGTTTTTACAACATTTATTAAACATTTATATAATAACTCAAAAAGCTAGGTTTGACTGGAAACTTTTTAAAAACATTTATGAAACAGCTGAAGAAATAAAGGTTTTGCTGAAAATGGGTTTGAAACATTCATCATTAAATGTTTGATAAAGAGTACACATAAAATGTTTAAAAAACCATTGCTTCTCAAATGTTTTAAGAACATTCTATAAAAAACGTTTTTTAACCTATAATTTTAAACCTTCACCTCCAAACATGTCCAAACAAAGATGGCGGTGAGCAATAATAGGGGATTTTAGAGGACTTTGTCAAAAATTGACCCACATGCAATCCCTAAAAGTATGAATTCAATGGGGGCACAATTTCTAAGCCATTATCTTACAATTTTAGACATGAAAATAATATTTTCAATAGTGAGCAACCATACAAAGATACTGAATTTGACCTCTGACCCCATTATTATTCAGACATTATTATGTTAATTTATAATGTTTTTCTAACATTTATTGTTAAACGTTTAATAAACGGTTTTCATAAAATGTTTTAAAAACATTCCATTACAAATGGTTTTCGTACCCATCATTTTTTAACCTTTGCCAAATGTTTCCTTTCAAACGTTTCCAAAACCTAACAATGTTTACTGGGTGATTCCTGTGATTGAAAAATTCCACCTCTATCATTTTCTAGATATCCAGTTTAAAATATCGAATCATTTTCCACCAAAAAAGCTTCGCTGGCAGATAATAATCCTAACAAAGGCAGCTCAAGAAAATCTAATTCTTTACAATATCCAGGTTACTAACAATGCTTTCTGAAAATCATTGGATACCTTTAAGCATCCACCAAATGTCAGGTTGGGGCTAGATTCAAATGTAATAAGCTTAGAAAGAGGAGACAAATATGTAACCCAGCAGGGCATGCAGCTTTGAAATCAGATTGAATCCAACACATTGAAATCAATCAGTGAAATCAGGTTGAAACCATGCCTGAAATGATTTTGCAAACAATTTTTAGTTGGATCTTACCACTGAAATCAGGTTGCATCCAATGAGTGAAGTAATGTTGGAGTTTGTTTTAAATTTTTAAAATATCTTTACTTGGATCGACTGCTTTAATCTATATTACTCAAACACATCTTTTTTATTGAATCCTGGCATATATTTTTCATTTCTGTTTTAGTTGCTCAAACCAGTGATTCTCATATGGCAATCTGAATTCACATAATACGTGAAATGGTAATTTTCTACTTTTATTCGTGCATATTTAATGACATGTTCATTGCTGATGGTCGTACATTGCATACAGTTAAACTTCAACACTCAACATATGGTTATATATTATAAACCTTTATAAATAAATAAAAATAAAGATTGTCAGCAATTTGTGAAGATGTGCCTTAGTTCATAATAAAAATGTTAATAAACCCTGCAACTGAAGTATCTAACCCCAGTTGAATTTACAAACTTTTCAAATTACAGTAAAGAGTTTATTATTTAACTTATCTTTGACAACTTTATTCTTGTCTAAAATTTAATGTTAATCTTGTGTGAAATGTTGAACATCAAATGGTTTGACAAGAAACAATGTGTGTGTTTAATAGTTGGTACAAAAACACAGATTCAGTAATGAGTGTATTTGAAGATTTTGACTAGCTTATTCTTTGTATTCTCTTTTGTGATAATTTAATATATTACATTAGTTCCTTGTATAGAACACCGGATATAAGACTAGGACACAAACCATAATTGACTTTTCCATGTTACAACAAAGATGAAGCTACTTCTGTCACTAAATTTTGTTTTCTTATTTTTTTACTACATCAAAACCTAGAAAAATCAAGAGAAATACTATCAATAATCAACTTTGAACTTAAAAGGGCTAAAATAGGGTTTTATTCTTAAAATCAAAATGTATTAAGTGTCTACAGATAAATTTAAGGGGCACAGTGGTGCAGTGGTAATATACTTGGCTCCCACTTGTGAGGTCTGCAGTTCAAACCCCAGACCCTATGTGGGAAAGTTTGTAGTTGCTTACTGATGGTCGGCAGTTTACAGTACAGAATCTTAACCAATTATATGAACTGGTTTCCTCTGCCCATAGAGCTACCTGTGAAGATATGGCCTATACAGTGCTGAAAGTGGCAATGAAACTCAAATAAATATGTAAATTAATAAATCTACAGGTAGATCCATGGCTATGTCTCTATATTTTATGTTGAATTAGTGTCAAATACAATGTTATCTTGTATCTTCACCGTAAATAACGGACATGTTTATCATACATTTCCAACCTTGAACCAAAGTTCATTCAAAACTTGAAGGACTCATGCCCACCACATCAGTCCCTTAAATATGGAAATTGATGCTTAGAGAATAATTGATATATCTCATTGTAGCGACAACAATTCTAATTACCACTTAGTGAAAAGTCACAATGATGGAAAGGCCTTAATACCTTGTGAGTTATGCACTGGCCACATCCATTTTTATCGGTCAGGTGTCACTAAAGTGTGAGCTCCTAAACTTTTGTAACCTTCCATATCACCAAGTGTAAAGAATCCAGGATTTTAAGAAATTACTTATGTTGCCGCTGCCCTCCCTGACTCCTGGTGAGTAGTTAGGCGGTGGACTTTAGGTGGACATGAGATGGTGAAGACAAGAAGAACGCTTGACTAAAATCTAATTCTTTATTAACTAGGGGTAGTCATACCATGAATAACTTGAAAACCGCTGGTGATGTACCAACACTTGACTCACAGCATTCTGTACAAAAACACCTGGAAAATACCAGATCCGTAATCAGAATCATGGCATGATTCAGTAACTGTTAGAAACTGTTAAATTACTACTTAGTTAAATATTAAACCTATTTACAAATAAATATTAAATTACTTTAAAATACATATTACATTAAATATCACAGAATATAAATTATTTGTTGGCTTTCATCACAGAAAATACATATAAATTATCCTGGTTACTTCCACATATAATAACACAAGAATAAATTCCAATAATATATAAATGTCATTTATGTGTAAATGCCAATAATATATACATGCGAATATTAAGTTGCCGACAACTACAAGCTCCTTCAATTATGTAAATATTCAGAATTATTACAGTTAAATTGTTGCTTTTAATGCTTAATTAATGCTTTTAAAAAAACACTAAAATAGCAAATTACTCAAACTGTAAGCACCAAGTAAATAAACACAATCAAAATCATAGAAGTTTTGTAAATTCATCTTTCCTGGCAAGCAGAATCAAGCACACAATACTATAAACAATCACTGAATAGATAACATACAATCATCATTCAACACAAGTGCAACTCACCTGCCTCTCTCCAATCATAATCAACCACCTTCAACAACAAACCATCCTATCAGCCCTCAATCACAACACATCTGTTCTCTCTAAAAACTCTTGAAACAATGAACAAAATGTCCGTTTCCCACTCTTTTCTACCAAACATTCACACTAGCCGAAAGTATTTTACAGCCGGTTAAATAAACGTACGAAATGTCCGAAATCGGCCGAAATTCCGGAAAAAACCCGTAAACTCGCGGTGACATACTCCCCTGTGTAGGGAAAATGGCTCCTGACATTTCACAATATAATATCAGTAAGACATTAAACTCAACTTACCAAATGCTTACCACCTTTTCGAGGAAAATCAGAAAAATATTTACCTCCCCCAACAGGACTTTCTCAGTTGTCTTTAAAAAATCAAACCAAAAAGAAATACAAATATCAAAATACATTAAAACAAGTTGCAGTTAAAACAACTCAAGTACACTCTTTAAAAATTCAACCTTTCGTACAGTGTCTTTACTCTCCTTCCCTCTAGCACTATGTGACATGTTATAAACAAAATCAGGCCTCAAGTGTGTCTTTGACCTTATCCGGGTAGATCTGCGAGGTACGCGAATGGCGGAATCTTCTTTTTGCTCAACTACAGTTGTCGCATCATCCCTCTCCCCCTCAGACAAAATGCTGTCCTCAGAACCTGTGCTACTCTCTCCTTCCAACTGCTCCTCAACACTAGCTGACTCTGGTATAGCGTTCTCCACTACAGGATCGGTTGGTCCTTGTGAACTCTGGTCCTGGTCCACTGCAGAAGAAATATCTGGTGCACTTACTTCAACTGTAGGAGTAAAAGAACTGTCATGTGACTCCTGTCCTATGCCCGATGGATCCACAACTGGTGCTGTAGTTGTGACCATCCTTGACTTGCGCGGTGCAGGTACAGGTGGCCTACGTGGCCTGACAATAACATCCATATCACTGTCACTATCAGAAACACGCTGACTATACGCAGGATCTGAATTCAATACAACTGCTTCCTCCTCCTGATTGTCCAAAGGATCAGGATTCAACACAACTGCGGTCTCTCCCACGTCCTGATTATTAGACTTGTCCACTGGAAGACAGGGCATTGGAAGTAGTAAATTCCTGTGAAGTACTTTGGTCCTACCCTTCAGGTTTCACCTCATAAACCGGGATGTCCGGGTTCGGTTGAGAAACTACCGAATAAATTTCCTGACTCCATTTGTCGGCAATTTTATGTGTGCCCTTCAACCCAACATTACGAATCAATACTCTGTCACCAACTTCAAGAACAGCTCCTCTGATGCGCCGATCATAGTGTTTCTTCTGATCTGCTTGGCTTTGGTTGATATTAGTTTCTACCAGTTCATAAGCCCGCTTGAGTGAAGTCTTCAGATTGGCGATGTAGCGATCTGGTGCCATAGGGACTGTTTCTGATTCTCGTCCAAGAGCGAGATCCACAGCAATACGAGGATGGCGACCGAACATGAGATAGTAGGGCGAAAATCCGGTGCTGTCATGCTTTGTGCAGTTGTATGCATGGACCAACGATCCAATGTAGCTTTTCCAATTGGCTTTCTTGTCAGGATCCAGGGTGCCAAGCATGTTGAGCAGTGTTGAGTTAAAACGTTCTGCTATCCCGTTCCCCATGGGATGGTACGGTGTCGTCCTACTTTTCTGTACTCCAGTCAAACGACAGAGTTCCTGTATTGTCCTGCTCTCAAAATTCCTCCCTTGGTCACTGTGTAGACGTTTTGGGAAGCCATAATGGACGAAGAAGTTATTGAATAATACTCTTGCAGTGGTACATGCAGTTTGATTTTTCGTGGGGTAAGCTTGCGCGTATTTTGTGAAGTGATCTGTGATGACAAGCACATATAGTCAGCAACCAACTTTTGCATGCCTACCCAGTAGTATCTTTCTCTCAGCAGCTCCAATGATCGATCCCTTCCTAAATGACCCATCCGGTCGTGCACATACTCCAGAGCTACACCATGATACCTACTGGGCAAAACCAGTTGCCACTGCTTGATTCCTGAACAAATTCTATATCTCATCAGTTTTCCACTGATAATTGAGAGAAATCTCCTCTCCTTCCACAAACGTTTTGCTTGCAGCAAAAGTTCAGAATCATGGAGTTGATTTTCAATCCTCAATTTGACAGTCTTTATCACAGGATCTTGATCCTGCTCCTTCACCCAGTTAATGGCCTGATCCAACGGATTAGATCCAGATTCCTGTAGAGCATCAGGAATTGCATGTTGGTCATAGATGAAGCTTTCCACGGAATCCTGAACACCTGTATGGACGTTCATGACTTGATTTATCACATCTGTGCTCACTTCTGGCCATTGTATCCTAGACAAGGCGTCCGCGACGGAATTAGACATTCCAGTGCAGTACTTCAAGTTGAAGCGATAATTCGCGAGTTGAGCAACCCACCGGTGACCTGTTGCATCCAGTTTGGCAGAACTCAGGACGTAAGTTAAAGGGTTGTTGTCGGTCATGACAGTAAATTCCCCTCCATACAGATAGTCATGGAATTTTTCTGTTACTGCCCACTTGAGTGCCAAAAACTCATGAATTGGGTAATTCTTTTCTGATCTAGACAATCCACGGCTGGCATAAGCAATCACATGCTTGACTCCATCTTCCTCTTGGTGCAAGACTGCACCAATTCCTTCAGTACTGGCATCAGTATGTAGTAGAAAAGGCTTGGAATAGTCTGCGAAACCAAGGATTGGTGTATCACAGCAAGCCTGCTTGAGCTTATCAAAAGCCTGTTGCTGGTCTGTCCCCCACTCCAGAGGTGGATACCGAACTCGTGACTTGGTCTTTGTCTGGTAGTGAATACCCCCTTGTGTTACAAGGTGCAATGGGCGGGCGATTTTAGCAAAATCCTTCACAAACCGCCTGTAGAAGCTGGTAAAGCCGATAAACCGCTGCACTTCAGACACGGTTGTTGGTACTGGCCAATCCTTCACACAGGATATTTTACTGGGATCGACAGCCACACCCTTCTCGGAAATGATATGTCCTAGGTACTTGATTTCCTTTTGGAACAGTTTGCACTTCGATGGGCTCAACTTCAGCCCAGCTTTCTGGAGTTTTTCGAAGACTGCTTCTAGATGAAGAATATGCTCCTCGTAGGTCTTGTTGAATATGATTATATCATCAAGATACAATAAACAATAATTCAAGTGCAGATCTCCCATACAGTTCTCCATTAAGCGTTGAAAGGTGGCCGGTGCATTTGTCAATCCAAACAGCATTCTTTCGCACTCCCAAAAGCCCAAGGGTCCAACAGTGAAAGCCGTCTTACATTTGTCTTCCTCTGCAAGAGGAACTTGCCAGTAGCCTGACTTGAGGTCTAAACAGCTGAACCACCTGGATCCTGCCAAGACGTCTAGGGTGGAGTCAATCCGAGGTAAGCTGTAGCAATCAGGCACTGTCAGTCGGTTGAGATGCCGAAGGTCAAGACAAAACCGCAAGGCGCCATTCTTCTTTCGCACAATGACTACATTCGAGGCGTATGGACTCTGCGATTTTCTGATGACACCCAAAGTCTCCATCTCTCTCAAATGATCTCTCACTTCCTCAAACATCATTGGAGATATCGGTCTGGCCTTTTCCTTGAAGGTGGTGTCATCTTTGAGCCTAATGCGATGAACAGCCTGGTCAGTGAGACCGAGATCCAAGTCATGTTGTGAGAAAACGGTCGGCCATCTCCTAAGTACATTGAGTACTTCCTCTGCCTGTTTTTCTGGCAATGTCTCCTTCAGATGCTCAAAATTGTCCAAGAAGGAAAAGTTTCCATCCTTTGATGCAGTTTCCGGTAAGCCTGTGCCTGGTTGATCCAATGTGATCACATCATCTGTGCTGTACAGATCACATATCCTGGCTTTAGCCGGGATTGCTACAGCCTGTTGAAAGTGATTCACAACTTCCACAGGGAGTTTTGATGTTGATGAACCTGGTTCAAGGTATTAAGGTTCAGGTTTAAAGGACACTTGGTGATATAACCACACCCCTTGGCAGACTAGTTGCCGAAGAATCATCCAGACAAACTGTCAAACGAGTGCAAACAGCCTTCACATGCGTCTGTCCTTTGATAATCATCCGACCTTTCGGTGGAATGATCAATGGTTTTGTGGTCCGTAAACTCCCAAGTGAACCTTCATTCTTCGTCATCACCTGTTGTTTGACCAGCTGAGCCAGAACATTTTTCCAGACAGGATTCCGTATGGGCTGCTTATCAGTCAGTAGGCCAAGAATATTAGTCCCGAGAAGGACTGGAACACGACCATGATACTTGGTGTCTGGAACCACCAACATGATAACTGCCAGATTCTGCACATCAATGTCCAAACAGGAAATAGTCACTTCAACATATCCCAGATATGACAGGGTATGACCTCCTGCTCCCTCAACAGTCAACAAGTGATCCAAGGGTTGGATGGTCAAATCCATCGACTTGCTCAAAGTAGCTGATATGGTGCTCACCATGGATCCCGTATCCAACAAAGAAACAACTGGCCGCCCATCATTGGTTAGCGAGACTTCATTGGCCTTGCCCACAATCTTCTCAATCAGAGAGCTTTTCCTTACCGGGTCGGACCGCTCCCTCCTTCCGACCGGTTTAAGTTTAAAGGACATTTACTCCTAACATGTCCGACTTGGTTGCACCCCCAACAACGGATGTTGGATGATTTTCCTGGTTTGTTCCCCCTGGGGCGCGAATTCATAGACTGTGGTTTCGCCTGACTCTGATCCTGTGTAGATGGTTGAACCTGTGGATTAGTCTTGCTTTCCAGAGCGGAGAGCCGCTCCATGATTGAATCCAAACTCTGCTTGAGCCATGGAACTGGTTCCACATTGGCTTGATGCACCTTGGCTGTTCTAGCAATGAATTCCGACTCAACCTTCCTTGCCTCAACCACAAACTGGGAATGGTTCGACATAACATCAAACTTGTGTCTGAGTGCGTTTTTCATCTGTTCGTTGTACACTTTTGTCCAAAATTGAGTGTTAACAATGATGTCATAGTTATCAGGCGTGATGATGGAAGCATCCTTCCGTATGATCCGACTGGCCAAGTCTTCCAGGCGCGCATACCAAGCAGTCATGGTTTCACTCGACAACTGTTCAGCTGCGTAGAACTGCGCCAACAGGACATGCGACGGATTCAAATCTCCAAACATCATTTCATAGCGACACAAGATGTCTGCCACGGTGGCTTCCTCCCCCATATGTAAAAGGATCTCCTGAGCCTGGTCTTTGATTGATCTTCGAATAGCTGTCAGAATAGCTCCCTCTGGGCATCCTTGCTTCACTAGGCTCTGGACGTCATACCGAAATTGTTCAAAGGAACAATCCTTTGACCCTCCTGAGAATGTGCTGACCCTGATACTGTTCACATTGGCATTCCCAAAGTGAAAGGACTGTTCAGGCATGGGAGGTGCCTGCATCTGCTTTGGTATGGTTGCATCTGGCTTTCGATGAACAAAGTGGTATGGAGTACTCGTGGTCACTGGTTTATACGGGGTAGCAAGGGACTGAACTGGTTTCAGTTGAAGTGTAGCCTTCAGTTGTAGTTGTTGTTCCACGGACAAGCTGTCGAATGCCTCAAGTATATCTCCAAGTCCAGCAAGTGGTTTCATTCCAGTGGTAAAATTAAACCCCCCTGAAGATGGGACAGGATTGGATAAGGGCATTGGGTTTACTTCACCAAATCCAACAGTTGCTACTTTATGACCAAGGGGCTTTAGTTGGTTTAAGACTTTCGCCAGCTCTTGCGTAAGTCTTGAAACATGCACTCCAGATCCCAGTAATTGTTTACCATCATACCGAGAGATTACCTTATCAACAAACCTTGTGTCCGCCAACGACAAGAATATCGCATTATTGTTATGAATAACGTAATCTTGTATGATCTCATCCGGATTACCATCTAACTGAATCGCACCCTCCAAATCGAGATAGTCAAAATCTGGTTTCAAACCACTAATATAAACCACGTTTTCATACATGATTTTCGTCAATGTGCACTAAGTGATGTCCAACTTTGCACAGAAGCTATATCGAAGTTCAATTTTAACTCCCGTAAGTCAAAATCTGCTTACACTACCAACTAAAGTTGATGTCAATCGATAATACGAAGAATATGAATGCAATTAGGATGTTATTTTTACCGCAATAAAATTTCAGGTTGCTATTGAACGCAATAAAATGACAATCAAAAGAACTTATAAACTTCCATCAATCAGTTCATACCATGTCACATCACACACATCAACCAGTCACATATTCATGCAAACTATATAAACATATTTCAACAACCGATTGGTCAATCAGTCAGTAAATCATTCAGCAGATTCAAGTAACAGTCAACGATCATCTACCAGTATCAGTTATTTATCAGTTTCAAAGTACTTTCACACAATCACACAATCAAGAAAAAAATTTCTCCCATGTTTCCCAGTATGACGACTATTCAGAAAATATACAGTTTTAAGCACTTATGCTCACATGACTAGCATTCAGCTACAATTGCAATCAATTACATTCAGTTACAATTGCAAACAACTACTGGCGATATCCACACAATCGCAAAACTGATTACCACCACTGAAGTACTTAAATATTCAAAAGTGCTGCTTAATTACACACAAGATCATAAGCAAAAAAAAAAACAAAAAAAACCACTTGATCACCACTTAAATATACTCTACTTAAATATGCATCAGTGCAAAATATATAGCACAGTCACCAATATTGAGCGGATACACAAGCTGATTCAATCAAAAGTTTCAATTAAAATATTCTATCCACAATGCCAGCATTAACTGTAAATATTCCACAAGTTTTCACAATAAAAAATATTATTATGTAGACCTGCTACTTGAAAAAAAAAAAATAAAAAAAATTACTTCACTGACCCACTTTAAAAAAAATCAGCTTGTCGATTCAACTTCAAATGATATTGATCAGATTGGTTATGATCACTCAAATAATAATATCAATTTTAAACTATCAAGTCACTTAAACAGTAGCAAAAAAGTCACTGGGTAAACACTCCCACAATAATGCTTAAATATGAGCACACACCAGGGTTAGTACCGTCAGTCTTAAATAAATACAAAAATGTAACTGTCACTGGTTACTAGTGCTTAGAGTCCTCAAATTCCCACTGCTGAAAATTGTCCATTCACATTAAAACTTAACTCAATGTAATCAACATTTTTATGCCACGACTGGTCGACATGTGAAAAGAAAAGTCTTTAACTGGATAACTGTTGTCGATAGTGATAAGCAAAGTTTTAACAAAGTTACTGTCACCAAGATAATGGCTACTCTTTCTACATTAACTGTTCCAAGTGTCCTAGAATCAGTTTAGTAAATTAGTAGTGAACTCTCCCCACAAAGTCACCTACACAGGGGAGTATGTCACCTGATACGAAAACATCAGTGAAGTCTAATTTACTGAGATGTCTATTTCCTCGGCTGATCAAATGTCTCATGCAATATCACGGGAAGGTACCAAATTCCAGCAAAGGTAAATCGTAAAGATACACCTCACCAGTCATATGAAAGCACAGCTCCACCCGAGGTAAATCGTAGAGATACACCTCACCCGTCAACAGTCCGTCGACATGGAAATACCTGTGTAGCACTTACACCCATGCAGGAAACACATACTCTTAACTACTGGGACCGAAACGTCGTCTGTGGTGAAGATTCATCTGGCAATTAGGCAGGTGTTAACATCTCACGTCAAAGATCTCATTAGGGGCTCCAATGTTGCCGCTGCCCTCCCTGACTCCTGGTGAGTAGTTAGGCGGTGGACTTTAGGTGGACATGAGATGGTGAAGACAAGAAGAACGCTTGACTAAAATCTAATTCTTTATTAACTAGGGGTAGTCATACCATGAATAACTTGAAAACCGCTGGTGATGTACCAACACTTGACTCACAGCATTCTGTACAAAAACACCTGGAAAATACCAGATCCGTAATCAGAATCATGGCATGATTCAGTAACTGTTAGAAACTGTTAAATTACTACTTAGTTAAATATTAAACCTATTTACAAATAAATATTAAATTACTTTAAAATACATATTACATTAAATATCACAGAATATAAATTATTTGTTGGCTTTCATCACAGAAAATACATATAAATTATCCTGGTTACTTCCACATATAATAACACAAGAATAAATTCCAATAATATATAAATGTCATTTATGTGTAAATGCCAATAATATATACATGCGAATATTAAGTTGCCGACAACTACAAGCTCCTTCAATTATGTAAATATTCAGAATTATTACAGTTAAATTGTTGCTTTTAATGGAAAAAACACTAAAATAGCAAATTACTCAAACTGTAAGCACCAAGTAAATAAACACAATCAAAATCATAGAAGTTTTGTAAATTCATCTTTCCTGGCAAGCAGAATCAAGCACACAATACTATAAACAATCACTGAATAGATAACATACAATCATCATACAACACAAGTGCAACTCACCTGCCTCTCTCCAATCATAATCAACCACCTTCAACAACAAACCATCCTATCAGCCCTCAATCACAACACATCTGTTCTCTCTAAAAACTCTTGAAACAATGAACAAAATGTCCGTTTCCCACTCTTTTCTACCAAACATTCACACTAGCCGAAAGTATTTTACAGCCGGTTAAATAAACGTACGAAATGTCCGAAATCGGCCGAAATTCCGGAAAAAACCCGTAAACTCGCGGTGACACTTAATGGAATTTTAGTTATGTCCACAAAGCTGAGTAAGTTTTGTACTAATATGGATTCATTAATTCTACATGGAACAATAGCACTTGAAGACTGCATACATTTGCCAAGGCCCAACATCTGTAATATTAATTATGAATGTAATGACAAAAATCCTTGAATTCATGTATCCAGATGGTGATCCAAATCCCCCTTGAATCATCTGTGCCATTGTGAACATTTTTTTCAGAATGTGTTTTTTTTATCAGCAAAATATATCCATACAAAGCCATGCTGCTGCAGATATATCCTCAATATATTCTTTAATTTTGTCTGGTAACAAGATTTTAATAATATAACATAGCTTTATGTCTTTCCAAATTATCACAAATATTCCCCTAAACATGGTAGAAGCTTTGGAAACATTGAAGATTCTTTATGCACTATTGTTTAAAATATAGTTCCTTACATTTTCAAAACACAAATTCCATTTTCAAGGTTTTATACACAGAAACTTAATTTTCATGTAACATAACTAAAATCAAGACACTTTAGGAGCAAGTGAACTGTTTAAGTACTAAATGTTGAGAAACACTGAAATCCAACAACACCTGACACTACAGAATATTTAGTCTAGAATACTTGCTGTGCAAAACTGAGATTTTAATTACCTGCGGACACTCTGGGGTGATTATGCAAGTAGGGGATGTTGGTGAGGTGTACTTTATTAAGAAAGACATAATAAGTAAAGATATCGATAAGTACACAAACGGAGCTTTGCTTGTGATGCTCACACTTAGCTTGTGTGAATGCAAGATGATTACCATAACATATGCCAGCAAGTGCCTAGTTTGTTATGTTTACAAATTGGCTTGAATGTACAAGGTCTGTACCGGAATTCACTAGCAATGCTCCTCCACTATTATAGGTTTAACAATAAAATTTTAATCAAAATTAAAGTTCACATCATTCATCAACTTAATTTTGTACATTGCATCTCAGAAAAAAAGCATTTATTCATAGTTTTTGTGTTTTCCTTGTACTCAGTAATATTACTTTAGATAAAATGACTTAAATTTCTGTATGGAATCACTCAAGGCTTCGTGAGTTCTTTTCTTGTTACTCTATGGTCGAGTAGGTTTGACGAATCATAGACAACTCGGACCGCCAACTCGGCCCCCACCAACTAGGACCCATTTTGATACAAACTCAGCCTTTTCTAAAATTAATCAGCACAAAGTCGGCTCTGTTCTGCTTGCCATAATTTTAGACACACCAATTTTTCTTACACCCCAATTTTTCTTAGTTTTGCAATATAGCTACTGTTTTGTGGTGCTAGATCAATTTACACAACAATAGAAATCAGTTTTGACATGGACATTAAACTTCGGAGATTCAGATTTAGAAATATAATTATAAAATGTGAAGTGACAATAACTGGTGTACAATAGTGACCGTAATTGCTTAGAAAACAGTAGTTATACAAAGTTGGCCTTGTTAGTTACTTAAAATGGTCATAACCTTCTATAGAAATCAGTCAATCCTAATTAAAACTCAAAACACCTCTAGAATCCTTAACACAGATTTCAAAGTTTGTATTATAGGAATAACTGCATTTATAAAATAGTTAACACTGAATATGATGAAAAGACTCTAAAGTATTAATCTTATACTGTCAATCTAATTTATGATTATCTTACATTATTATATCCATGATTAAAAACTGAAAAGAATGACACCTAGATGATCAAAATCCATTGATAAACAAAGATTTTATGTGAATTTAAAGTATGTATGAGAATGGATCCTACTTTGTACTACAATAGGGCGGAGTTTGTTAAGAATGAGGCCGAGTTCACTGGGATCAAGTAGGCGAAGGTTGGGGTTAACCAGGGCCTGTATTCACAAAAATTCTTAGAATTTTTCTTAGAATTACACTTATGTCTAAGAAAAATTCTTCGCTAAAAATGCTCTTATTCTTAGAATAAATTCCTATTCACAGAACAATTCTTAGCTAAGAATAATTCTAAGAATAGAAGTAAAAAGAAATGTGTACACAGGTTAAATTCTAAGAATCATTGTGAATACAGGCCCAGAAGTGACTTTTTGTATTTGGATGCACTTTTGGTGTCAAAGATAAGAGTTTTGTGCATATAGCAATTTTTTATTCTCAGAAAAATTCTAAGAATAAAAGCCATTCTTAGAAAAATTCTAACAATAAGTGTAATTTTAAGAATAAGAATCTTTGTGAATAGGAAAATTCTTATTCTTAGAATTTTCTAAGAAAAACAACAATTCTAAGAATAAGACTAATTCTAAGAATAAGAATCTTTGTGAATACGGGCCCAGTACCGGTTCGTCCTCTTAGTAGGTCCCATGCGAAATAACCACACGAAATTTTTTACAAAATTTTTCCCGGCCAGTCACGGTGTAAATTTTCGTTGGTTTTCACAAATGCGTTTCCTTTTTAAAAGGTGTCTTGTCGAAGATTTTCTTAAATAAACTGATACTATATTGCCACAATTTACAAATAGACACTTGGATTCAAACAATCTACACTGGGTAGGCGGAGTATGTGGTTTTAGATGTGGTTTTAGACGTGGATCTACCCAAGCCTTTATATGATAATAAAATTATATTTATGTATTATCCTATCGAATGTAATGGATACAAAAGAGTAGTCACGAGTAATACACGGGACGAAACATCCAGAAATATGGGACGAAACCTCCGTGGTACGAAACCTCCGTGGTACGAAACCTCTCGATACCTCACAACCAATGCAAGCAAAATTATCAGACATATAACAACAAAATTATATTATTCTCTTGGAGCAATTAACATTTTAGATCTCACCAGGGGTCATATTCTATAACACATTTCTAACTTAGATTTCAAGTATTTCTTGCATGAAAAACTTAAATGGAAAACAACCCCTTACTTATATGTAAGGTCACCTTATCTAAGTATTGTTGTAGAATACGAACCAGGTATTTCATCTTTTACAAATATTTAAAAAAGGTTTACACACAAAAATAATAATTATTATCATTACAAAGGCATTTGAATAAGACTTGTGTAGGTTGTTATTGATTAAAAGCTTGAGAAAAATTCTTTAAATTTAAATTTTGGTTTACCAGTACTTCCTTAGCTCAGGTGTACGTAACAGTTTCTCCAATATCTTATAAACGAATATACAACCACACATTTTACAATAAAAAGCAGTTTAACCTACGATAAAAACCCTTTTAAAGTGATATGAATGTCATCTTTGTAGCTTCAATATTTATTTATTTCAGACATCCATTTAGTTTATTTGTTGTAATTATTCTTTTATACTTATTTTTATGTTGTTTGTGATAAAATGTTGAGGTATTACCATCGTAGATGCTTCCTGTGTGTTATAACCTTTAAAATGATGTATTATTTATCAAATTTAAGCAAGAAATGACAATTTCACAAATTTTTCCACTATGTTCTAATCTATTTCTGTCAACCGCGTGGTACTTGTTTATGTGCCTTTCGCAACATAAACAATCGACTCGAGCTTGCGCACTTGGAACTACGAATAGGCTTATTAGTTATTACTTATGTACTTGCTACTTAACTCAGTTAAAGTATCCAAATGTTTAACGTTGTTACGTACTTGTGCTATGATATGTATACATATGTATAATTAAGAATAAATAAACAAAATTATTATATGCAGAGACGTGGTTATCGCGGATGATTGTTTTAAATTTGCCCTTAAATTTGTTAGGTAAATATGGCACAGTAAATTTAAAACTTAGGTGCATTAACACCTTAGTGTACTAATACTGCACCACTTAAAATAAATTAATAAGTGCATTAGCTAGGCAATATCTACAAAATACAAATATAACTGGTGACTGATTAGATAAATTATAGAATTGTTGTTTGTTTTTACTATGGGTGAGTCAGTAGTGGGGGTATCGAGACAAATAACTGAAATATCATGACCACTTTCACAACTGGCATCCAGTATCTCAACATATATTATTATTGGGAAACAAAAAATATTAAATGCCAAATCTGAATCTAAAGAAATTCTAAATTAATTAATTATCTCATCTTTCACTAGATATTAATGCATTTGTAGCGGTTTCCTTGAGAAAAACTGCCATGTTTTGTATTATGGAAAATCACTTCCTGTTTGTAGGTTTTGTTTTGGGAAATGCTGAAACTCAAACTTTTTCGGTATCCCAGAATTTGAACAGTTTTGGATTGCCAGAATACCGTACTAGAAGATCTGGTACCTAGTTTTTACACAGTTGTATGAGATGAGAAAAGTGCACTAAAATATTTCAAATTTTACAGCCAAAAAAAAAAAAAAACAAAAAAACAAAAACAAAAAAAAAACAAAAAAAACACTATAATTTTGTAATTGACTGGAAATAGGTACAACAATCATACAGCAATATTTAAACAAAATCTATTCTGCCTAGCAAACGATTATCACCAAGTACCAATTACTGTCTCTAATGGCCCAACCTCAGGGTTACTTTTGGGACTGCCAAAATAAATAGCTCCGAGCCCCCAGCTAAATCCAATCTAGCACCATATAACCTTCCTCCTTAGAATGGACTGTTATTGCCCAGGTTCATTCTTTTCACTCAAATTAATGAGGAAACCACTACGCCATGATCTCTGAAAGACAGATACTAGTGTTTAACTGATACCCCTGGCTAGTCAATTAAGCATTCAATATCCAATAAGACCCAATAGCTCAACCACTAGGATATGATTTCCAGACACGATATAGGGATGGGCTAAACAAGAAGTCTCTAAGACTTCAACAAATTTATTTAATAACAACAAGCATATATACATAATGAGCATATAACAACAATGTAATACTGTATATAACTAAAATACAGAAAACAAAACACCCACAATATATTTATAACCAAGTATTCGCTGGTACAATTCCAATTCCACTTTTATTGCGCTTAATCTCTGCCAAAGAGAACACGATCCCTCTGTGTTCTCTTGCTTTTATGTGGGGATATATCCCTAAATCCTGGACCTATTGTGATGGGGGTAGCTAACTGTCGGTCTGTAAGAAACAAGGCTCCAATGATTTCTGACGTTGTGTTCAATCACTCGCTGGACATATTATCACTGGTCGAAACTCATATTCGCCCGACTGACACCGATTGTCTGCTTCAATCCATCACACCACCATCTTATAATTTGTGTCAAAGACCTCGTGCACATGGCTCGGGTGGTGGAGTTGGCTTTCTCATAAACAGCAGCCTGTCTCATAGAATTGTGGATCATCCTACTTTCACATACTTTGAATGCCTGGTAGTCAGTATTGAATCGAATGCTCATTCTACTCTGGTTGCTTGTGTTTATTGTCCCCCAGGTTCATGTTCGAATCCTTTTTATGATGAATTTTACACACTGGTTGAGTTCCTTTCATCTACGAATACCTCCTTCATCATTTGTGGTGACTTTAATATTCATATTGACACAACATCCAGGGATAGTGTTAATTTCCTTAATACTCTTGACTCCTGCAATATTACTCAACATGTCCACTCTGCTACCCATCTTCATGGCCATACCCTAGATCTCATCCTTACTTCTGATAGTTCTCTGGTTTCAAATGTGGTTGTTAGTGACTACATCTCCGACCATGCTATGATCAAATGCCAAGTTGAAACTCCAACAACTGCTAAATCACAAGCTAATAGAGTGACTTACAGGAGATAATATATAATAAACATGGACACTCTACGAAATGACTTGAGCAATTGCTCCTTTGTTGCTTGTCCGGGTGACACTGCGAAAAAACTGTATGATCAATACACTAATGATCTTTCCAACCTTCTGGATAAACATGCTCCAGAGGTTACTCGCTGTCTTGCCAAGGAGCCAGCAAAGTGGCTATCAGATACCTACAAAAATGCCAAATCCATTCGACGACAGCTTGAACGCATCTGGCGTAAAAATAAAACTCCTCTTAACCGTGCAAGGCTGCGCAAACAAATTGCCAGGTGTAATTCACTTGCCAATAAAGACAAAGCCACATATTACAGAGCTCTTGTAAATGAAAACAGTGATGACCCTAAAAAACTTTGGCAAGTTCTGCGTTCTGCCTTACACCGTATCCCTGACAAGGTTCTTCCATCAAATAGTTCACAAAAAAAACTGGCTGATCAGTTTGCTGCTTTTTTCACCAATAAGATTGCTAAAATCCGAGAGTCTTTTTCCAGTTCTTCATCCTTTTCCTTGCAATCTCCAGTGTATCCACCGGGACTTGTCGAATTTGATGATGCCTCACCTGACGATATTGCGAAGGTAATCAAAAATTCACCTACAAAATCCTGTCTCCTTGATCCTTGGCCCACTTTCCTAGTTAAGGATTGCCTTGATATATTGCTTCCCTCTATCACAAAGCTTGTGAATTGTTCTTTGTCGGAAGGTGCTGTCCCAGATGGCTTCAAAAGTGCTGTTGTCACTCCACTGATAAAGAAACCTTCTTTATCAAAGGATGAACTAAAAAACTATCGCCCTGTGTCTGGGCTGAGCTTTATCTCAAAACTCGTGGAACGTGTAGTTGCCTCACAACTCAATAGACATGTCTCTCGCCATGGGTTGGAAAACGAGTATCAATCTGCCTATAGACATGGCCATTCAACTGAAACAGCTCTTTTGTCTATAAAGAATGAAATTCACCTATCTCTAGCCAGAGGTGAGGCCACAGCTGTGGTGCTGCTTGACCAGTCTGCAGCGTTTGACACCATTGATCATGATAAACTCCTTGATTGCTTAAGGAAATGGTTCGGTGTCGGAGGTAGATGTCTTGACTGGTTCAAATCATACCTTTCTGATCGTACCCAATGCATCAAGATTGGCTCTGTTCTCGCTGAGGCTAGAAAGCTTAAGTTTGGAGTACCTCAAGTTTCAGTTCTTGGTCCTATTCTTTTTTCATTGCATACTACACCATTGAGCAAAGTAATCTCTAAACATCCAGATGCCAAATTTCATTTTTATGCGGATGACACACAGCTGTTTATTCACCTGAAGCACAAAAATGCAAAAATTGCCTTCGACCGGCTAGGAAAGTGCCTCGAAGATGTCAAACTGTGGTTTGGTGCAAATAGACTAAAGCTGAATGCTGATAAGACCGACTTCATTATTTTTGGCGCCAAGTCTCAACAAGAAAAGTTAAATCCATTCTTTTATTGCGTTAATACATCTTACCTAGTGGACAGATGCATTTGTCCGGCGCCTTGCCGGTCACGCCAAACGTTAGAAAAAAACGTCCTGAGCTGGGCTCTGGCCGGGACCGGTAGCGTCCTGTTCACTCGCCAGGTGGCTGTATAGTCTCCCTGCCGGTGTACTGCGCACGCGCAGCGCATGCGCTCTTCCTCTTTTTGTTTGGCGCGTGAAGAACGCTTGGGATTTAAGAGAAACTTTTAAAAAATTAATTTATATACTCTTCTCAAGCTTATTGCTTCAAATATTTGTGTTAGTTGTGTGTAACAAGTGTCATGGCATCTCCGGGGGATAAGAAGGGACAAAGAAGGGGTTCCTGTGGCCATGTTATGGCTCTTTTCGACTTGCATGAAAAATGTGCGCGGTGCCGCGAAAAGCTTATAGGGGAAGACAATTGTGTGAAGGACAAGCAGTGTAAGATTTGTGATGGCTTTACTCCGGCTCAGAAGGAAATGTTGTCTACTCCAATTTATAAAATTAGAAGAGACAAGAAAGCAGGAATATTAGTTTCCCCTAAAGAAGTTACAGTTTTACAGCCGGTTGAAGGTATGGATAATGAACCAACTTTTCAATCTCCTTCTGTCCAGCAGGCTCAGTCTTCTGTTATTCCCCCTGCTACTCCACCTTCTTCATCTCAACAACCGACTAGTTTTGTTACCTCAGACCAGTTAACAGCCATTGCAGATAAATGGTCAGAGCAATTTGCTAGGATGGAGGCACTTCTTTCTAGAGGTAACGTGTTTTCCACCCCTGTATCTTCAGTCAAGCCGGTCGACACTCAGAATCTCATTTCTGATAACCCCTTCTTAGCTCCAGCTACCCGTCCCACCGGTCCGGTGAAGGTACCGGTAGCTGTTGAGGCTCCAAGTGCTGCTACCCCGGTAGATGCCAAGGATAAGAAGAAATCTCACAAATCCAGAAAAGACAAACATTCTGATAAAAGTGACCTCAAATCTTCTTCTAAATCTAAGAGCAGCAAAGATGTTTCCAAACCGGAGAAAAGACGTGACCGGTCACCTACACCGGTGTCAAGGTCTAAAACTAAAGCTCCTTCTTCTTCCCCTTTGCCTGGTGCCAGCTCCGGACCGGAGTCTGCTCATCAGTCAGTTGCTCCTAAAGGGGACAGGTCTAGCCAGAGTCAGGATTTGAAACAGTCATCCGGTTCACTCTTCCAGTCTGCATCTTCCACTCCACGGGCTCCACCGGAACAGGATACCAGTCTTGATATCACCGGTGCCGGTGCCTGTGCTTTTCCTCAAGAACATTATGAACAAGTATCTGACGATGATTTAGACCGGTCTGCTTCCGGTTCCGGTTCTGAGGACGGTCATTTTTCTGATGTGGCGGACCCACCGGAGCAGACTGAAGATATGTCTTACAGGGAGACGGTACGTTCTGTGAGAGCGTTTATGGGTTGGCACCACATTCCGGCTTTTGAAACAGACTTTTCAGAACCGGACAAATCAAATAACCCGTGGAAAGGGAAGAATCCCAGAAAGCCCACACGTATCTCAGTGGCCATGCCCCCAGACGACTGGTTGTGCCAGAAGTTGGAAAGGTTGAATCTCACGGTCGCAGAGGGTTACCCATCTCGTTCACAAGATTCTGCAGGTTTGCGACGTGACCAGTTCATCAAGGTGCCTAAGTCGCAAGAGAAATGGTACAAAATGCACTTGCTTAAAACTGACGGACCACATCGTCCTGGTCGTTCTGTTTTCAACTGGAGAAACACTGAGGCCAAGGTTAATTCTCATTTCCCAAGGATAACTCGTGCCTCTGCTTACCCCTCCACAGGCCCTCCTTCCAGGCCTATTGCCCAAGAATCCCTGCGCAGGTGGGAACGTGCCGCACGTGAAGACAGTTATATCGTTAATCATGCGGCAGGCTTCAGTCGCTGTTCCACTGAACTTCAGGAGAAGATGTCACAAAACATCTCTTTGTTATCCTCTCGTCTTGGCAAGGGAAAGTGTTCGCAGGAAGTGGCCAATGCTTTGAATGACCTGCGTGACCTCATGGCCTTTCATCAAAAGGTGTCGGTGGCCATGGGCACGTCTCTTCAGCATTTGGCGGACAGTTTGTTTGTGAATATGGCCAACCTGGTTCTCTTAAGGAGAGACTCGTATCTTGATTTTGTGAAACAGGGCGTCAAACAGGATACCATGAACTTGCTAAGGAACGCCCCCTTGTTCGGATACGGTCTCTTTCCTGATGCAGCCATCATGTCTGCGGAGCAAGATATCCAAAAATTTGAAAGCGTTGCTCAGAGGCCCGGACCGGGTGCTACTCAGCACGCAACTTGGAAGGGTACGCAAAGATATAAGCCTTACGACCGTAAGGATAGGAAACAAACATCTTCCAATGACCAATCCTCTCAACAGCAGAGTCAGCCATGGAGACAGTTTGGCCGCAATAGATCCAGAGGAAGGGGACGTGGCCGGGGTTCTAACCCCCGTTTTTCTAAAGGGCAGTCTTTTAAGCCATATAAATGACAATTATCTAGGTGGTCCAACAGTAAAGTTAGTACATCAGGTTCAGTTGGACCCTCAGTGTCAGGACAAAAGTGTGTCTTCAAACATAAACTTGGACAAAATTCAGACTGTAAACAAAGTTCCATTGTTACCCGAGAGTCCTCGGGCTGTGTATTGTCCTGTTGTCAGTCCTGTTCGTTCTGTTCTTTCACACGGGCATCTACAAAAGAAAGGAGTAAGCCCCGGCAATTGTCTGAACAAAATAAAGTCTGTCAAAAGTGTTTTTTGTGTAGATCCTTGTGTTTTTGCCCCTGTTGTGCCCAGTGTCCCCAGTGCTGTCTCCGAACACAATGTAGGGGGCAGACTTCAGGAGTTTTGGCAAGTTTGGCAAGCCATGGGTTCAAATCCCCGGGTAGTCTCTATCCTAAAAAGGGGTTACACTTTGCCTTTCAAACAAAGACCAGTTCTAACCAGGTTCCCAGTGGTTCAAAGTGGTTATGCAAACCCGTCCAAAAACATGCATCTCAAAGAGGCTCTTGTAAGCCTCATGCGAAAGTTGGTAGTAGAAAAGGTGGTGGTCAAGTCGTCCCTGGCTTTTTACAATCGCCTGTTCCTGGTTCCCAAACCAAATGGCAAATGGAGACCCATCTTGGACCTAAGTCGTTTGAATCTCTTTCTCAACACCGGAACATTCAAGATGGAAACTCCGGAAACAATCCGCTTATCCTTGAAGGCGGGGGAATGGGTCACTTCGCTGGACTTCAGCGACGCTTACTTCCACATCCCCATAGCCCCAAGATCAAGAAAGTATCTCAGGTTCTTCCTTTTTCATCAAACTTTCCAGTTCACAGCCCTGCCATTCGGACTGGCCACAGCTCCCCTGGAGTTTACCAAGGTGGTCAAGGAAGTGAAACTTATGGCTCAAGCGAAGGGTATCAGGATCCACCAGTACCTAGACGACTGGTTACTGAGAGCCCCTTCCCCGGAGATCTGCCTACAACATACCCAGACACTCTTGGCCCTATGTCGGCAGTTAGGATGGGTAGTAAATATGACCAAGTCAGAGTTAGTTCCCAAACAGGTCTTCAATTTCGTAGGCTACCGGTTCGACCTGATCACCGGCCGGGTTCTACCCACTCAGGACAGGTGGGAAGCCCTTCAGGAAAAATTGAGGTTCATGAAAGACCGTCACCAGTGTACGGTTCGGCAGTTCATGTCCTTGATAGGTCTCCTGACGGCCACCGAGAAACAAGTGTGTGCAGGTCGCCTTCATATGAGGCCCATTCAGTGGCACTTGAAGAGACATTGGCATGTCCCGGAAGTTCTAGAGAAAGTTATTCCCGTCCCCCAGTCGCTCCATCCCCATTTGGACTGGTGGTTGGACGAGACCAATGTGCTGAAAGGTCAACCCCTGCACCCTCTTCAGCATGCCGTTCAACTATTTACAGACGCCTCAAACGAAGGTTGGGGCGCACACTTAGGAGACTTCACTGCAAGAGGCGTTTGGTCCCCCCTCGAAGGCCGCCTTCATATAAATTTTCTCGAGATGAAAGCGGTCCTTCTGGCCTTACGACAGTTAGAGCATCTGTGCAAGGGTCAGATTGTTCTTGTGGCAACAGACAATACCACAGTGGTCTCTTACATAAACAAACAGGGGGGTATGAGGTCAGGCTCTCTCTGTGCCCTCCTTTGGAGACTCCTGTCCTGGTGTCATCACAGAGGCATAACGTTAAGGGCAAGGCACATTCCGGGTCGGTTAAATGTGATAGCCGACAAGCTTTCTCGGCACAATCAAGTGATTCAGACCGAATGGGCTCTCTCCCCTCAGGTTTTCAGTCAGTTGTGTTCCAGGTGGCCCCCACCGCTAGTGGACTTGTTTGCGACCAGGTTCAATCACAAACTGCCCCGGTTTGTGTCACCGGTCCCGGATCAGGCAGCCTGGGCGGTAGATGCCCTGAGCTTGTCCTGGGAGCATCTGAACGCTTATGCATTCCCTCCAGTCTCCCTGCTCCCTCAGGTAGTTTCAAAGATAAGGGATCAGGGTTGTCACAGAATGATTCTGATTGCCCCGGGTTGGCCAAACATGCCTTGGTTTTGGGACCTGGTGGACCTATCCGTTCAGATCCCCTTCACCCTCCCTCTAACAAGGGACCTAGTGACTCAGCCTTTCAATGGGCTAGTTCACCGGAACCTTCCGAATCTGAATCTTCATGCGTGGCTCCTAGAAGCTCTACCATCAGGAAACACGGCTTCTCTGAAGAGGTGGCAGCAAGAATTGAGGCTCCTCAGAGGGGTTCAACCAGAGCCGTGTACAAGTCAAAGTGGACCATATTTGTCAAGTGGTGTAAATCGAACAAGGTGGACTTCAGGTCGCCCTCTGTAAATCAGATTGCGGATTTTCTCCTTTACCTCTTTAAGGAAAGAAATCTGCAACCCAGCACCATCGATGGTTATAGGACAGCCATTGCAGATATGGTGGGTAATGACAAGCTCCATATAAGCTCAGATGAAAACCTTACCCGCCTGTTAGACAGTTTTCATAGGGACAAACCGAAAGGTAGAAGAGGGGTCCCTTCCTGGAACCTGTCGCTAGTGCTCCACCAGCTTACCAAGGCTCCCTTCGAGCCTCTACGAAAGGCTTCGCTGAAGCATCTCACCTTTAAGACAGTTTTCCTTTTGGCCCTGGGGTCAGGCAAAAGAAGAAGCGAAATCCATGCATGGTTAGCCAAGAATATAAGGCACCAAGAGGACTGGAGTAAAGTTTCCTTGTATCCATCTCCCAGTTTCCTCTCCAAAAACCAGCTGGCTCGGGATGGACCAACTTCAGTGGCTCCAGTAGTCATCCCAGCACTAGCTCCAACGTTGGATAAGTCCCTGTCTGGGGACAGGTCTCTGTGCCCAGTACGGGCTTTACGTTACTACCTGGACCGGACCAAGGATTCCCGTCAGGGAAAGGAACTAGTTTTTGTGTCTTTCAAGGCAGGTTTTCAGAAAGACATTGTCCCTGCCACCATTTCCTCCTGGGTTAAACAAACGGTACTGTTGTGTTATCAGCTTTCCGACCAGAAAGCTCAGGATTTACATCAAGTCAGAGCCCATGATGTCCGGGCTTTCGCAGCCTCTAGGGCTTTTCAGGGAGGTATTTCGCTAGATCAGATCCTTTCCGCTTGTCACTGGAAAGCTCATAATACATTCACCCAGTTTTACCTGAAAGACTTGGCCTGGGCGGATTCTGAGTTGTATCATTTGGGCCCGGTGGTGGCAGCCCAACAGATTCAGGATACACAATAGCTCCTTTATCCGCAGGCTTGTACATATGTATACACTGTGTTTTGTATAAAAAAAAAAAAAAAAAAAAAAAAAAAAAACTTTCTTCTACTATCCTGGGTCCTTAGTCTGCCGCGATCCAAAGTGGGGCTAAGGTCTTGATGAGATAGTCTTATAGGTCCTGTTCTTCCTCGTTAGTCAGAACTTTTATCCTCCTCAGTCCTGTTGTGCTCCTAGCGAGCCAGTACTGGAATTTTGAGAAAAAAAGGGGGGGGGGGGCAGTAGGTGTGATCCGAGGTATCTGGCTTCTAATCATTCCGGATCCACCTGCTTATACATAGTTTGAGTTCTGAGGAATTCCCCTAATGGCTACCCTCCTTCCACTGGGTAGTTATTCTGCATCTGTCCACTAGGTAAGATGTATTAACGCAATAAAATGGAAAATTTAATAAGTAAATTAAATTTTTATAAGTTAATACCTTACCTAGTGGACAGGGGGAGTCCCTCCCTACCTTCCCCGCTATTTTTAGCCCTAGGGGATTTCCTACGGTAGGCAACAAAAAGAGGAAGAGCGCATGCGCTGCGCGTGCGCAGTACACCGGCAGGGAGACTATACAGCCACCTGGCGAGTGAACAGGACGCTACCGGTCCCAGCCAGAGCCCAGCTCAGGACGTTTTTTTCTAACGTTTGGCGTGACCGGCAAGGCGCCGGACAAATGCATCTGTCCACTAGGTAAGGTATTAACTTATAAAAATTTAATTTACTTATTAAATTTTCCATTTCCAGTAAATATATTGGGTGAATCACTGATGCCTTCGGATGCCGTTAAGAATTTGGGTGTCTGGTTTGATTCAGACTTTTCCTTCACCAAGCATGTTAAAAATGTATGTAAACTTTGTTTCATCCAGATGAGGGATCTTAGACAAATTCGACAGTACTTGACTCGTGATGCTGCTCTTATGGCTGCAAATGCACTTGTGGGGAGTAGGCTTGACTACTGTAACTCCTTGTTTAGGGGTCTATCTGTTACTAACCTATGCAAGCTACAATGCATCCAAAACAGTCTGGTCAGAATTGTTTGTAGAACCACATATCTATCTCACACCACTCCACTAAGAAGAGCCCTTCATTGGCTACCCATAAGGCACCGTTGCATCTTCAAGACTGCCCTGTTGGTATATAAATACCTACATACTAACTGTCCAAAATATTTCAGCCCATTTCTCAAAGTTAGACAATGTGCCTATAATACTCGGCTGAGTCAATCTGATGGTATAATTCTAAATGTTCCTCAATACCAACCATCGATTTACAAATCCACAAAGCAGTTTGGTCTAAGCTTTGCATATGATGCTCCCAAAATATGGAATGAACTCCCTGATGATGTACGATCTGCCACTTCTATTGCTTCCTTTAGAAAAAAACTTAAGGCATACCTATTCTGCCAAGCTTATCCTCCTTAGTATTTTCCACCTCATATGGCGTTCTCCGTGATGTCGACCATTGCTATGGACAAGGATAATGATTTTCGTAACTATACTTATGATGTTGCGCCTTAGAGTCTGTCACTATGGCAGAGATTAAGCGCTATAAAAGTGGAATTGGAATTGGAAAAAGTGACAGACTCTAAGGCGCAACATCATAAGGTTAGTTATGAAAATCATTGTCCTTATCCATAGCAATGGTCGACATCACGGAGAACACATAAATGTATCTCAATTGTCAGTCCCAACACCTGATCAGACTACTGATATACATACAAATCAAAATGTAAAATCTGACAAGCAAATCAAACAAAAGTCAATATGTCAGATCAAACCAACATTACCTGTCAAAATATCAGATCCAACAAACAATGGAATACAAGTCAATATGTCAGATCAAACCAACAATACAAGTCAAAGTATAAGATCCAACAAACAATGCATGTCAAAACATCAGATCCAACAAGCAATCAAGCACAAGTCAATATGTCAGATCAGACAAACTATTCAAGTCAAAATACAAGTCAGTATCTCAGATTTGATAAATAATTCAATTGATCAGTTGAGCAAAGTTGTCAGACTAGCATACAAGTTACATATTAAATGGATTTAACAAATCTAACCAATAAAAATTAGGTACCCCAGATGTAAGTACTGTCTGCAAACAACTTGGGTTAGATGAGTAAATTACATAAAAGATACAAGTTCAAATAAATGCAAAAGACAAGTTTGTACACCTGCCTTAGTGTGCACTAAAACGTGGTGTAAAAGTAGTGGCAAATATGTTACAACTCCTTACTAAACTTGCCATTATACAAAGGAGTTAAGTTTGCACTTACTAATAAGTTTTATTATTTCCCAACCAGTAAATTTAGTACTAAGTTAGAATTTTGATGCAATAAGTTTGTGTCTTACTCCCTTTGCAAACGCTAAAATGTGCTTACCAAAATCTGCCAAACTGAAAAGTCACTAAAATCAGCGGTGCAGCTGCTTATATATCACTTACAGGTGCTCAGTCACTACTGAATTTCATTGGCTAACATATAAGCCCTTCCCACAAAAAGAACATACTGATTGACAGGCAGCAGGCACTCACTGGTTTTTGGCGCAAAATGACACAGTGTCCCTGTTGCACCAAAAATAGTATCCTAAGTATCAGTGTACAAGTGCCATTAATAATAAGAAATTTACCCTGTAAATTCATCTGTTAAGTCCTACAGTGATATACCACACTTGCCCATCATTACAACTTCATATCTAAAGCAAGTTTCCTTAAAATTCGACTTTTAGCAGATTTTTCACTATCCTGTATCGTAACATTCAACTGGAAAGTTGTATCAAAGTCCATGATATGGTGAGTACTAAAACTTCACACCAATACTAAACACCGGAAATCCCCATAATTTGCTACGTGAAGAACAGCAATCATCCATACTTCACAGTCACCTATAAATACCATGCCCATATTTCAATAATTTAAGCTCAGGGCTAAATAGCCACAGTGGGTTTTTTGTGTCATGTGACCGTTTATTTCTAGTTATCTACTGAAAACGTACTACTAGTGATATATATCCTTTGTTTGAACTATTTTATTGTGGTAAAAATGGTGTTTTGCAAAGAGAAAACCTCGTAATCACGTAAAAACTTCCAAAGATAACTAATGATGGTGGCCATACAGAAACCTTTATTTACTAAAGCTAAACCTGCTGTCAGGTGCATGGTCTTTATTTTAAGACCAAAACTAAGGCTTGATTGTACTAAGTTCATAAATTTTAGTCTAAGTCAGTTTGTGAAATCGCTCCCTGGTTTCTTATAGGATTTAGTTGCATATGTGTGGATCTTATTACATGTCAATTCCTCTTGAGTTGTCAAGGAAAGTAAAGATGAACTGATAGGCTGTGGAAATAGTATTCATGAAATACTATGGCCAAATTTTTGAATGGTTGATTTTCAGCCTTACTGAAAGTGAATATCTTCTCTGTGTTGTCAGTGTTGAGCCATGATTACTTTTTGAACTTTATTTTCAGTCTTTCTACCATGAGCCAAAATGTCTCAGAGATGTGACAAACATGAAGCTTGTGACGGTGATAACTTTTGTGATATCTGGTCAGCTTATGTGTGCAGACCATGCTCTATTTGTTCTTCTCAACAATTCCTAGTGTGCAAGGAAAGATGCGCTGGCTTTGGTAGGTATCACATTTTTCCTAAAATATCTCTCCTCTATAAAAATCACTGCCTCGGCATTTCCCCCGAAAAACTGTCTGCCCCTCAAACTTTGTTGATTTTGTTGGAATATTGTTCCATATCTCCCCACAATGTAATGTAATGATTACTTTTATGGCACTTAATCTTGAACATTTATCACACTCCGAGGTGCTTGAGTGTTAATGAGAGAATGGAAAATCAGAATCCACTGAGATAGCAGGCTGACACCAAAGATGGGAATGCTATGGAGGGTAAGGTTTACTGTGTTCAATGTGTACCAGAAAAATAACTGAAAACCTGCAGTTTGGACATTATAAGTCAGTGTATTCCACAAATTTTAGCATTGTGCACAAAAGTGTGGCTGAAGTTTTGTTTTTTTCATTTATGTACTGGAGACATGAACTGTGGAACATTTAGGTACTTTCTGTCTGGTATGCTGCATCGGGGTTGGGTTACAAGTGTGTAAAGTATCTGGGTCGAGTTACAAGTGTACAAAGTAGATTTTAGTTACTGATATGCACATATTTCATGAACATCCTTTGCAGCCTTTTAACTGAGATCTGGTTTTGAAGTTCCCAACTAATCCTAGGGTACTTATGGGACCTTCTTTGAAAACAGCCAAGTTTAACAAAGCACAGAAAATTGTTTAACGTCTTGAGCCTTTCAGTGCAGTGTATACTTATGGTTTAATATTGCTGAATATGACTTAATGAACTTTAATATGAATAAAGAGTATTAAAGACAAAACATATAATGTCCTAACATTCTGGAATTAAAGAATCATATTACAGATAGGAAAATTGATTCCATTGGAAATGGGGCCTGAAAATATCATATTTTTATGGTAGAAGGTCAAATAATTGTTAATTTTAGTATCATTTGTAAAACACTCAACAGGAGCAGTTTTGTTTTAAATATGATTGTAGATCTTTGTCATTTATATTCATAATGATAAAAATATTTACTTTTAGATTTTTTATGAAATTAGGTTACTTTAGAAATAGCAAATGCTACATGCATGATCAGTTTATACTTCTAATATATAAATATTGCAGTTCATTTTTACTTGAAGATTAGTTGTTAAAGTGAAATGCTGTACTGGCAACAATGTTTCAGTGACAGTGTTTATGGAAAACCTAGTAGGAGATCCGTTTTGAGGCTGAATCCAAACTGTAGCATTTACATGAGAGGCAAGTTAACACGAACCTACAAAGTCAGGAAAAAAGAGGCTTATGTTGTGAAAGAAAATGTTCTGCTATTCACTAGAAATAGAAGTAGTAGAAATAGTTGTAGAAGTATAGCTGCCTGCAGTTCTTTTCATTGATAAATTAATTCAATAAAAGACGTACAGTTAGGATTGTGTCATTTGTGAAAAGTGAAAAGAATATCAAGCTCATCATGGGCAGAAACTGGTTCCAAACAACTAGACAAGTTATTGTAAATAAGCATGATATAAAAGACAAAACTACAGATCATGTATGTCTTCTTTGTTCTTGCAGCAACTACAAAGGGAACCAATGTGATTACACCACCTGGTGTTCCAGTTGTTCCTACAGATCCAGTAGTGAGGCCTCCAGATAATAATTCAGATCTACCCAATACACATGTGCTTTTCATCTTGTTAACTGTGCTAGCTGTCTTAGTTGTACTAGTAGTTCATTTGTTTTTGTTAAAGATGAAGATATTGCCTAAAACTCTCTATAATGGCCAGACACATTCTCAGACTTCAAAATGGTGTCCACCATGTAAAATGTGTTATGGCACTCTCTGTTATTCAGGAAGGTATGATATAGTAAGTACTGCACAGAGATCCAGTGAAAATTCAAATACAGACAAACACTTAGAAGCAGGTACAAAACTGCACAATAGACCAGTCTCGTTAGTTTCAAGGGATTCAGCATATGAAACTGGAAGCTTGAAAAGAGAAGAGAATAGACAATCATTGACAAATGTAACATTTCGCAACCAAGGATTAAGTGGTGATGATGCTTGTTGTTTGCATGACTTTGATAGAAATACTGCAGAGTCTGCAGGTCCCACTGATAAACGTGACACAACCTTATACTATGTTAATGAAACTAATAATCAAGGAGACATTACAAATCAGGATGTTGAAACAGATGTAGATGTTGGCAGAAGGTCTGAAAGCTGTAGACAAAGTGAAAGCAAGGAAAACAAGTTAAAGGTTGACGGGAATGAACCAACTGTAGGAGTCCATAAGGGTCCCACAAATACAGCTGCAAAGAATGAAGATGTAAATAAGAAGGCTGGGAACCAGTCAAGTGGAAAAAGTATAGATGGAAACCAGTCTAGTGCTGCAGCCAGTGGAAAAGGAAGAGATTCTGTCAGGAAAAAAGATTCTGACAGAAGACAAGCCGAAGTAAAGACTTCACAACCCCAGGGAAATACTAACACTAATAGAAAAGCAACCAAAAAGAATGGAAAGGCAAGTGTTGGTAGCAGAGAAAGTGGAACAAAATCAAGCAATAAAATACCACAAGATGGTAAGAACAGTCATACAGATGACAGAAAACCTCTGGATGATCATTCCAAACAAGATGCTAAAGCCAGTGGTAATAAAACTGAAGGTGGTAGGAAACCAAGCAATAATAGTATAGCAAAAATAGGTGGTAAGGGTGATGCGACGTCAGACAGAAATAGAAAGCACAGTGGTAAAAATGCCACTGACACAAAGAAAAATGAAAAATCAAGTCAACAGAATCCCCAAAATCATAGAGCTCAACCAGCAAACTCTGTCGACAAACCAGTTGGTAAGACAGAAAACAAAAAGAAAGAGATGGTGGTGATGCAACCGACTCCAGATGCAGTTAATCCAAACAATGATCCCAACAGACTTGAGTTAGACATGTTCTCAAATGTTTTTATACCCAAGGAAGAGCCCAGGACTGCAATGGGTGATACAAATAAGGATGGGCTAGTTGGGGCAGCACAGTTGGAGCCCCCACTGCTTGGTAATGAAGAAAACAATGCTCTCTTGTCAATCCAGTGCACAGATCATAGAGAATCACAGAAAAGTCTATCAGGTGTGTATGAAATGCTTTCCAGTCAACCTCCACATTTTCCAAATTCTGCTCTATAACCTCTGTTTCTTAACCACACATGATCTCATGATTCGACAAACTGTAGAGTGCGCCGTGCATACCTGGAACCTCTAGTATTGATAAGATTACTTACCAATTATAGATAACTCTGACAGTAATAGGGGCATGTAGATGTAGAGTGTTACACACTGAACTCCTAGCACTAACTTCCTGGGTTCTATTATTAACCTAAGTTGGGAATTTAGGTGGGTGCCTGCCAGAGTAGGATGGGTTTCGGTGTAGATTTTTACCAATAGTATACACTGGTTTCCTCCACCCCTCTACTAGTTGTTGTGATAGGGTCCATACAGCATGTTGAAGGCAAAATAAAAACAAAACCTACCAAAAAGTTTTATCTATCTATTCTGCAAAATACAGTATTTGGTAATGCTGGCACCTCATGTTGGTTATATTCACACTTGTATTCTTCTTACACCTATTTTTTTTTACTGATATGTAATGGAAGTGTACATGTACAGTCAAACCTGTACATGTCACCACTCTCGAAGAGAGACCACTTGCTAGTTGAGACCGCTTTTATTCCCCCCAAGGAAATTTAGATATAAAACATACCCCGAATAGAGACCACTCCCTAGTTGTGACCAGTGACCGCTAAAATCATTCCCAATGACCCACAAAAACCTCTATACAAGAGACCACACAATGGAGACTGAAGGCTAACATGTATTTGATAGTTGTTATATATCAAGTTTGTTTGTAGTTTAAGCAGAATTGTGTTATCACACAATACATTAAAAATTTCTTTTTATTAACAAAAAGTTCAATTGGATATGAGTATCTGTGCCAAGTTGACACTGCCAACCAGAGTTTCGGAAGTAATTCCCCTCTGGTTAATATGCATTCTTATCCAAAAGGGACATTTCTAACAATAAAGATGTCACAGTTAAGGCCTTTTATATATCAAAGTTAAATAATTACCTGAAAGTATTTGTCAATAATTATTGTACTTTTGTGACTTACTTTCCAGCGTTTTACTTTTAATAAAAATGGCCGACAAAATTAATAATACAAGGTACAGTGTCACGTACTTGTAAATGTGTACATCTACTGAATATTACTTAGCAGTAAATACTTGCCTGTATTTTATTTAGAGCTCCCCACATTTTATCCAGGTTAAAAAAAGGTACAATATTTGTCGATCTCAAATTATATCACTAACCAGTATTGTAATTTAACCGTAGATTTGATTTATATTTAAATATTTGGGGCAATAATTAGAGAGAGCATTTATTGAAGAGATTACAGTAAATTAAAATTTTGTTTAAGTTAATAATATTGACCAAGTTTGTCCATTCCAGTACAACCCTGGAAATGCCTCTGGTACATTTGAATACCGTTTCATTGGTGTTGATGCAACACTGTTGAAGGGGTTAATATCTCTGATTTATGAATACTGATAAGTAATTGTTCTGTACAACACAGTATATGAACCTTTGCTGGCACACCCACCCAGTGTACAGATTATTGATGGTGGAGAAAGTCATGTCAATTCGCCAGCCCTCCCAAGTCATCTGAATGACAGCGGTTGCGGGAGTGTGGTCGGCGGGGCAGCAGCGGGAGAAGAATCTTTAACCGCATCACAAGAGTTTCAACGAATCACAGAGCAGCACATGGCTGAGAGAGGTATCGGTAGAAGGTCAAATGATCAGCTCGGTAAGTAGTCCGGCTAATTGAAGAGCTAACATGACACTAGTGATATGAGAGGTAAAACAGTATTGTGCTGGTCGTTTTGTTTTGGCAGAAATAACAAAATCTTGCAAAGAAGATTTAAGAAACTAGTTATTGCAAGTGTTATTTCAGAGCTTATGCTTCAGTGGCCTCTTAGTCAGTCTGTGAATATGTGGGCATCAGCTGGTATTGTTTGTGGTACAGGATACATGATCCTGGTAGATTTGACCATGCTTAACTGGCAGTTGTTGTACACATATGAACTTTTTCTTAACAATTTAAAAAGATTATAAGTATTATTTGAAAATGGAAAAGACATCATTACAGAAAAAGTGTTATTATCAGAGCGCTGAGTTTTCACCATTATATCACAATACCATCATTAATAAAAAGAAATTCGAACTGTTCATAAGGATAATACCTAGTAGATGCAGATGTCGCTAAGATTTGAGACAAATGATCTGTGCTGTAGTGCAGAATATTATAATAAATTAATAACCTATGATTTTCAATTTGTCTTCAAGATATCTAGATTTCAAGATCCTCTTGATATTCTCAAAATTTCATGATTGATGTCAATCATGCCATTAATTAAAAGTGTGTCAAATATAAAAAATGTTGTTGTAATATGTTGTTGCATTTTTTTTGGAACTGTAGTCAATGTCAGTTTGTTGTTTGTGAATTTTAGTCCACATGTGGTCTAGGGTAATTTGTAAACATGTGTATTACTTAAATCACTCTATTCCAACCCATCAGCCAATGAGAAATTGACTTAATTAAAAACTTTTCTTTGACAGAATTGAGATTATATAAGGTCTTGTATTATCACTCATTTCTTTGAAGAGTATGAAACACTTAATCTGATTGGTCATCAGCTTATCCAGTGGCCAGTGAAATCCTTCATTTCAAGTATTATTTCATTCAAATATCATTTCATTCAGGTTCCTAAACTGCTTAAGCCTAACTAGTTTGGTATACAGTACAAACCTCTAGTATCCGAATCCTCTTGGGGAGTAACAATTAGGTTGGATAATTGAAGGGTCAGATATCAGAAAGACTAAAATAAAATATTTAAATAGTGTTGGGAGAGAGATTTTGAGGTTGGATAATTGAAAGTTTGGATAATAGAGGTCTGCTGTACTTGCACTTGTTACAGACGATCTCCATTCCATATAAGTAAATGATTCAGGTTAAGTGTTGGTCAGTCATAGGGGCAAATACAATAGAAAGTTTTTTTTGCTTGAGTGTATTTATCACACCGTCATAAGCTTCATAAAGTTTCTATTATGTAAAATTTAGGATACTTAGCTGATTTTATACTGGAAATTTGACCTTTATTAAGTTCCTTGTATGTGGTTTTATTTTCATTATTGCCTAATATTAGTCATGTTAGTGTATATATTCATGTAAGCAGTCTTGGGCTTGTGACAGTGATTTTTCTCAAATATTTCCTTCCAGTGGCAAAATATTACATACAAATGCTCAATATTATTGATATTCCTTCAGGTATGCACAGTTAGGTAGTGGGTAGTGGTATCATCATCAGGGTGTCTGAGGTCTTGAAACTTTGAACAAATTTGTGAGTGATATTGCGGTGCCATAGTTTCACAAACTCAATCTACATTTGCTCTTTAGATAAATGTGCATTGATAACTTTTACTGAAATAAAATAGATTTCATGTTTGTTTTGTCCCTACATTTTTTCAAATTATGGTACATATTTGAAGAAATAAAAAGTAAACAGTACTTATCTTTTTTACTTCCTGTAGGAAGTGAAAGAAGGCATCACCATAGCTGTGTCGCAAACAAAACAAGAAACCATGAAAGCAAAATTGATATGAATATTTCATCATATTTGTGTTATAATACCACCGAATATAAGCTAAAGTTTATGGTTATTAATGAGTAATGTTTATAATATGCATCACGGTTGCTGATTATTATTCCTCTATTTTCGCCCATTTGTTCCATCACTGATGAATCTGGCTGTGATGTGGCTGCTTGTGATGACATCACTAGTAGTGCGTAGCAAGGTTCCCCAAAAGTTCCAATGTACAAAGTATTAAGTAATTAGTGTACAATGCTTTCTTTCATCAGCTAAATCCAAAATCAGTCAGTCAGTCCATTCATATTTGTTTCATATACATGTTACTTTACAAAGTAAATTGACTTATGTAGTGTTTTTCCCTCACACCTTAGTACCTTATTGGTTATATTGTGATGGGTAGTTGGAAGGGCAGAGGAAACCTATCTCTTTACACAAGCATAATTTCTATTTGCCGGTTTCTCTCCGGCGCTATGTCTCTGATTATAGTTTTCTGCTTTTTCTGTAAGCACTATAAAAATACTATTAGAATTAGAATATCATGATGGGTAGTTGGAAGGGCAGAGGAAACCAGTACACACAGCTGGTTAAGGTTCTGTACTTTAAACTGCCGACCAATGGCAAGTAAGTGACCAGCTTTCCCACATCAGGTCAGACTGGAATATACACTGACTGTCTTACCACTGTGCCGCCGGGGCCCCCTTTGGAATAGTAAAAACCAGAGAAATATTTTTAATTGGATGAAATGTACCAGTTATTTTTGCAGAAAGGCTGGGATTGAAAGATAACATGGGTAGCCCTAGATCAGGATCATTTTAATGAAATATTGAAACAAGGTATTGTTACTGCCATCTAAATAATCTAGTGCAGAAAAAAAACAGTAGTGGACATTGTGAAAACATTTTTTGTAACCTTTTGTCAAGCATGTTTAAATGTTATAAATTTTTTTAATCAATTTTGGTGAGGATGTTATATGTCAACTCCCCTTCCTGTGGGCTCTTTGTGGGCTTATTTTTTGGGACAACTGTTGGAACATTTTTGCATTGAAGAGATGTTGAAAATTTGAACGCTTAAAGGAACCTCACAACCCCTAAATCTAACCTAGAATTGCATTTTGTTTTGCATTGCAGGAATGTTCATATAGAATATTAATTCCTCATGAAAATGATGTATCTGGGTGAATACGTGAAAATCACAAATTCCAGCAGTAAACCCTGAACATGGAAACATGCAAACATGTTATCAACTGTGACATTGCTAAAATTATTGATAAATTGCCCAAAGTAATTGGAATGTACTTCCCAGTTATGTGATGACTATATCAACTTGTCAGTGTGCAAATATTTGAAAAGAAAAAAAAATTATCATTCAATATTTGATTGTCTCATTGTGTTTTATTGATTAGTAAGGTGTGTCTCACATGCTGAAAAGTGGAAATTTTCTCAAGTCATTACCGTCAGCTATTTCAACCAATGAGCTTCAGAAGTGAAAATTGATTTGCACTTTCATTTTAAATGGTGGTCAGTTTCTAAGCATAAAGTGGTGGTACCATATACCCGACTTTGGTCCCGACCATTTTCAGTATTGAGGTTGCAATGAATTTGTATAGGTCAGAAGACAAAATCGGGAAGTCCGGCAAGACTAGAAAGGATATTGAATAATGAATATGTTTACTTTTTTTTGGAAAAATCATTGACTTTTCTCCCTGATTTTGGCAGTTTGGGAACAGGTTGTGGACATGGTACTGTGATACTGCCAATCGCCAATATGACTGATCTTAATACTGTTATGGTCGTATTAAAGCCATGTAGGTCAGTGAGGTTTTTGGCCCCAATTTTGAACAAACAGAGTGAAATGGAGTCTCCAAAAGTTATATTATCAGTTATATTGCTGACATATTGTGAAGGTCATGGATATGTTGTATATGTGATACCTCTTATTGAGGTCAGTGTAAAGTCATAAAGCTCCCTCTGTCAGTCATAAGAGTCCAGATGCCTTTCAATTTTAGTGTCTTTTGTGGCACTTTTCGTTTGTGATTCTCCCCTGCCCTTATAGTTGGGCCTCTGTCCTGATGGTCCTTAAATGTGGAACCAACACTTTAATCAAACATCACATAGATGGTGTTTAAGCAGACTAAAGATCTATAATTTTAAGTAAATAGAACAAAACACAATGGCAAAAAAAACAGCTCAGTTTTTCACACTGTGTTTTTTTCTTTACCAAATGTCTGTGAGTTTTAGAATCTTAAGCAGGATTTTGTTGATAGACATCCTATTGTTAAGGTATCTTGTATACCAGATCTAGCCCAGCAATAGATTGCGCAATATATATGCCGTAATGTCTTTAATAAGTACCCCCTGTTTAATTGTAGCCCTCAAAATTTTAATAATTTTAAGTGACCAAGGTTAAGAAATTACACTAAACAATACACACAAGTGAAAAGCCAAAGTTAGGTATCAAATATTTAAGTTAATTTAAGCTAAGGTCCTCTCTTAGGACTGTAAAGTTATTATAAATCACACTTTACATTTTACTAATTCTTTAAACTATTTTCCTTTCCACATATTTATAAACGACATAAACGATATTTAAAAGGGAGTCCGAAGTAGTTCACTGTATGCTGTGTGCCGGAGCATCCAGCGCCTAAAAATCGAGCAAATGTGCAATGTAAGGAAATTTGGCTGCTCAGACTGTATTAAAAATCTCACCACACCATTCCGCATATATGTACAAAGCCCATAATACTAAAATGCTGTGACTGGCATATTCTGGAGGGAAATTTTCAAAATCAGGTGTAGTTCACCTAGGAAGGAGTTTGCCCTGGATCTACAATGGCACCTGAGTTACATAATCACATAATATATCAGTGCATCAGTTCTCTGCATTAAAAGGTGTTGTAACGTCATGTTTAGTGCAGCTGTAAATGTTCAATTGGTGTTCAGGTATTCATTGGGTTTATCTCGTGCTATATGATGGAGTAATTCCCAATGAAGAGTAGGACAATAGGGCGAGGTAAGTTACAGAGTTTATAGGGTAGACATTATACATGATAGTGTGCTTTTTATTTCATACTGTTATTTTTTGGGTATTCCAGTTGTGATAAAAGCCTCCCTCATGTGTAAATCACTCTGCTCACCTCCACTGGGGAAAGAAGATTTCCCAGGATTCTCCCCCCACCCCTTGCTGGGAAATCTGCTCTCCCCTCCCCTGCCCATCATAATATATCCACATCCCGAATATCAATGTGATTTACAGTGTTCACTTGTTACAGTGGTCCATAAAAAAGAAATCAAAATAATAATCCTTTACAACTGAAACCGGCAAAAACAACCAGACAGTATCAATATAATGTAAGCTGACATTTTACAGAATCAGCTTGAGCGCCAACTGACAATTCCTAGAGTTAACTCGAACCCAGTTGATGTTTCTTAAAATTATCTTGCACCAGTTGGTAATACCTTGATAACTTTAGCATACTAGTGTAACATGTAACTTTCCAACCACCCTGGCAAATGTTTTTCCACAAGATTTTTAAAATATAAGATCTAGAAAAATTAAAAGTGTGTAGTGGATACAGAATGATATGCGCTTTTACATGTTTAGAATAAACTCTGGTGTTATTTTTATTTGTGTCCATTCAACTGCATATACAAAAATTGAGTCTATAATGCAAGAAAATTGTTACATACAAATTTTCATTCACAGAGTGTGTCAGGGAGGATTTTTTTGTCACAGCAGTAGCAACTTCAACTTACAATTGACTCACTGAGCCATGCCTAATAAATATTTCTATGTACTCTGTAGCCTTCCCACAGCAAGTGTCTGAAAGAGAGCCACAGGAACTGCCTTCAGGAGAAGCGGAAGTGAAAAAATTTGAAGAACTATTTCCTGGTTTCATCCATCCATCCAAGCAGAGAAATCGGTGGATTTATGACCAACTAAAAAAGTAAAGTGTAATGTTCTAGTCACTTTTCTGACAGTTTTGAGAAAAATAATCTTCTCAAAATTCTGTTTTTTTAAAAAGTGAAGTGACCAAGATTTTTGATGACAGTTCTGTGAAATAGCTCATCTGATTATCCAGATGATTTAGAAATATCTCTAAAATAAAATATTTATCAAATAATTATCAGCTTTTTTGTGTATTTACTGGTCAATCCTGATTCCTTGTGAAGGGAATCAGTGCCAACGATTAAACTGTTTTTATGTCAGCTGACTTGTCAGTCAGCTGACATTATGTCGTCACTCTGCGGCGTGGGCGTCCGCGTGAACAACTTCTTCTCCAAAACTACAAGGCCTAGAGACATGCTGGTTTTTTTTTCTAGATACCTTATCTATCGAGGATGAAAAATTGTTCAAGGCATGCAAATCTGTCTGTTCGTCTGTTTGCTAGAGACATTACGAGGGAGGTACCCCCACGAAAAGTGTGAAAATTTCAACACTTTATCACAATTTTCTCAGTGACTATTGCAGGGATTTCTCTCATATCTTGCATATATGTACTAGGCCAGGGGTAGATTCTCTTGTGTGAGTATGAGACCTGGATCTGTCTTATTTTTTTTTTAATAAATTTTTTTAATAATTTTTAATGCATTAAAATTCATGAAATCATGCACTAAATCACTTATAACTTGAAAAGTGTTGCATTTAGAGCATTTTGTTTAGGGCTGCCACGAGTAGTAATTTTACTACTCGAGTACTCTTTAACCATTACTCTACTCTTGAACGAGTACTCTTTTTTACAATGAAATCAAGAAAATGTACCATTTCACTGTATAATTTGATATATTGCACATCATTTCTGACAAAAATATAGTAGAAAATTCAAAATTTTAATGCAGACGAGTACTCTTTTCCTGATTTTGTACTCTAAATAATCCAGTACTCTACTCTTTGACGAGTACTCTACTACTCTGTGGCAGCCCTAATTTTGTTAAAATATGTTATTCAGCTACTTTTGGGTCAGCTATAACAGTGAAATTACAGACCTATAGCTCATGGCATAGCTGAGCAGTAGCTATTTACAGGTTCTCATTATTGAGTAAATCATTGTATCCACTGGATAGCCGCAGTGTGTAGAGAGATTTCATCATTACCGCTCTAATGAAAAAAATATTATAGCTAGCCTTCTCAAGTTTGCAGAATATATTAATAACCATAAAATATTGCCTGGGAATATTTTGGGCCTCATTTTGAAAAACAAGATGGCCACCAGGGACGTTTATTCGACTTTAAACAAGGACTTTTGTTGGCCCTCTAGAGCAAAGGGTATTATAGATAGAGATCTCAAATTCGCAGGATATGTTCCTCATTATAAAATCTTGACTGGGAATATTTTTGGCCTCATTTTGAACAACAAGATGGCCGCCACAGGTGTTTCTTTGTCAGTCATGAAAAGTGCTTATATCTCCCTTATTATTGGTCCTAGAGGTTTGGGATGGTAAACCAACTTGTAGGAAATCATGGGCTGGGAATCTTTTGGTGTGGTCAGATTTGACCTTTGAGCCCTCCTTCAAGGTCAAACGAGGATAGCCAAACTTACAAGTGCTTATAACTCGCTTATTATTGGTCCTACAGGTTTGGGATGGTAAACCAACCTACAGGAAGTCATGGGCTGGGAATCATTTGGTGTGGTTGAATTTTACCTTGGCCCCTCCTTCAAGGTCAAACAAAGATAGCGAAACTTAAAAGTGCCTATAACTCGCTAATTATTGGTTCTAGGGGTTTGGGATGGTAAACCATCCTACAGGAAATCATGGGCTGGGAATGTTTTTGTGTGGTTGCATTTGACCTTGGACCCCTTCTTCAAGGTCGTACGAGGATACTGCATTTGCAGTATTTCTTTAAATATGTTTTAACCTACTCTTTACACTTAAACAGTTACCTTGTTACTTTCCTTCATAATACCATTTGCAGGGCACAACTTTTTTGTCCTTTTCTTCTGTCAGCTTCAGAATTTCTTTTGAACATGCTGTTCAATTACCATTTACTGTACTTCTGTACAGCACTTTCCCTGATAATTATGCTTTCCTCTCATTATTACCTTCACAAATCATAAACACTCAGTCAGCTGACACAGTGCCCGTTCACGGGCACTCTCCTCTTGTTTTTCTCAAGCCCCTATCATTCAACGTCTGAGAAATTTTAAAAATTTATTTTAAGTGGTAGGGTTTGTAATGTACTCTTCTCCCAAGTATGAGGTCTTTGGACAATTTGTTAGCTGTTTGCCACTGCCCAAAAGTTTTAAGTACCGAATTTTACCAACTACCCAATTTTTACCAACATTGCTCGATCACATTCAGTCTCTGTCATGATGATATATTTACAGTGTGTTATAAGTGAATTTAAACCAAAATAAAATTTAAAAAAATGGTGTTTTCAATGAACAAGCATTTCAGCATAGTGTTTCCTTATTTCTTATGTTTATAGTTATGTATTGGTATGTTACAACTCAGTGACTGCATTGGAGTCTGCATGTTTAACTCTGTAGTCATCTGTCTGTAGAATTGGATAAGAGTCTGTTCAAACTGTATATTTCACTCTGTGTTTGTCTGTCTGTAGAATTGACTGGGTGATGGGTTACTACTCTGCCGGGGACTCCATTGAAGTCTATGTAAACCTGGGCAGCTTGGATCCTCACGTGGTAGAACAACAGCTAGCGGACATCACAGGAGCGGACATCGCAAAGTTCCACGTCAAACAGAATGAAGAGCCAGAGTTTGATTATAAGCTTTGAAGTGTAATTAAGCGGCCTGTCAGGGATGCTTATTTGTTTTCACCGAAGTTCGACTGATCACCGCCGCTGCCGCAGGATTATGGTCTCCCTTGAATAACTTCTTAACCTTTCAAGTTTTTCTTTCCTTCTTATCTTTCTTTAAAACTATAGGGGCGGGAAAATTTTTTGGGATACTTTGCACAGACCTTAAGCTTTACTTAAGGTAACCTTAAGCATAACTCCCAAACACCCCGTCATCGCATTTCAGAAAAAATCACACACACCTGTGCTATAAAATTTATCAGGTACATTTCTAGACCAAATTTCCAAGGTCGGAAAGGATTTTCTCATCAATCGGACCATAGATGCCTGAATGGGAGGCGTTTTATTTTCGTAAATTTTTCAAAAATGGTTACTTGGTCTGTATCTCAAAAATGGTCAGGATTTCGGCGTTTTGTTAGAATAACTTATTCAGCTACGTTTTGATAATCTTTCACATGCCGAAGTTTTAGCCCTGTATCTGCAATCTTAAGGTCACCTTAATGTCAAAAACGGGGGTTTTAGCCCTCCAGTTCACTTAGTTTTTCACTTTTTTTCAACCAAACTTGGCACATATATTAAGATTTGCCAAAGAAATATCCTGACTTTATGGTGACCTTAAACTCAAAATGGTAATGGACATATGGCCTGCTTAAAGTCATCAAATTGGAATAAAATCCTCTGGCTCCTTTCTTTTTCCATTTTTTTATATCGAAATTATCACTGGTATTAAACTAGATAAAAACAATACTTATGGTCACCTTAAACTCTCAATATGATGGAGTTGTAGCCACCTTAAAGTGAAATGAGGGGGGGTTTTCAGCCTCCAAGTATCTTATTCTTTGACTGACCTCAGTTAAACTTTGCACACCTATAAAGGATGGCAAACCAAAGGGTTATCCTGACTTTAAGGTGACCTTAAACTGTTAATATAATTTTGGCCCCCTAAAGTCATAACATTTGAATAAAGCCATCTGGCTCCTTTCTTTTTCCATATCTAACGTATATTGAAATTGAAGGGACATTCTCATATTATGGTCACCTTAAAGTCGCAATATGAATGAAGTTATGGTCACCTTACAGTGAAAAAGGAAGTTTCAACCTCCAGCTATCTTATTGTTCAACTGACCTGAGCTAAACTTTATGCACTTATAAAGGATGAGAAAAGGGACATTCTTATTTTATGGTCACCTTAAAATCCCAATATGAATGAAGTTATGGCCATCTTGCAGTGAAATTATGGAGTTTTTAATCTCCAGCTATTGTATTGTTCAGCTGACCTCACTTTAATTTTGCACACTTATTAAAGATGAAAATAGAGACAAGTAACATACACAATGCAATAAAGTTCACAGTTTCTATTGCTTATGATGCATACATTGACATCTTTTATGGGTGACTTCTTTTTCATCAGGGCTGCTTCGTTTTTGTCAGCAAAAACATTCTTCTAGTTGTATTAGATCCCCAGATGAAAGGCAGGGATATACTCGATTCAGCTCTGTCATGCTGTCGCCGTAGAAATGTCTTTGTGCACACTTTCAAAATTGGTATGCATGTTAGGGATGGCCCAAGGAAGATCACTATTTAAAGTTGACCTTAAACTCATTAATAAGGAACTTATAGCCTCCTTAAGTCGAGCGTGGGCCTGTGGCCACTTTAAAGCCCGCTTGATCATAAACTTTGAGGCCCATCAAAGTAAATGTTTAGCTGAGAACACAAAAATATGTTCTTCTTACTGTCTTAAAAACCAGGATTTTAAGTTGAAGAGAAAATTGTATTTGAGGCACATACAGACCCAACATGCAGACTTTTTTATACATACTTTAGTTATTTTGCCCAGTAATTTGGAAATAGTAAGCTGACTAGCCTTTCATCTGTTACGATCTAATCATTGTTTTATGATATTTCATCTATCCAATAAATTAAATACATTAAAATCAAAGAAACAGATTAAACTCTTTTGGAATTACTAATAGACAGTCAAAATAGTTATGTCCCCTTTGCCTGGGCTTATAATTTTGCTGTGCAAAATAAAAATATTGTAGAGTGAATTACTGAAGTTCTTATGTAAACTGGTGATTATGTTTTCCTAAAATTCTTGGCATACAGAAGATAGGTCCCATGGAAAATACCAACTGAAAACATGTGGCATGAGTGACGGCCTGTCTGGGGATATGTTGGTGTGTAGTTGACCCAGTCTAGCTATAAACTGTGAGAAACATGAATATGATCTGTGAAAATTATTACTTTCTGTGGTTATCATTGCCAGTCCCAGCATATTGTTAATTGGAACATGGTCAATTCACTTAGGCTTCCATACACGTTTGAGCTGTTATTTATGTGCATGTATGGAATAGTGAAGGGATCATATATTGATATTTCAATATCAATCGATATGTCTATCTAAATTTCAATATCGATACTAAAAGTGGGAATTTCAATATCATTTCCATCACCCACCAGGAAGAATTTTCAAAATAGTTCTGTAAGTTATCAGTTCCCTGTAGTTTGATCGTCAATATTTATGCATTAAAAAGACTTATTGTGAGATTTTTCACGAAATTTAATTGCTTTTATAGGCTGCTTGTATTAAATTCATGGTCAGATTTGTATATCTTATATGTTAGCAAAACCATTTATGATAACTGAAAAATCAGTAGGTGCAAAATAACAGAGTTTACAGCGTGAAACGATATTTCAGTATCGATCAATATGCAAAGCCAAAATAGAGTTTGATATCAATATTGAAATTGCATTTCAATCCCTACACTAGTATGGAAGTGTTTTCAATGCGTTTAATCATCCCTACCTTAAGTGTGCCTCTTCTGGCCAGGTGTATTTTCCTTAAAGTTTACTGTTTAGCTTTCTTAATTTGGCACATGAATATTGCTCACAAGTGCTTGGCAAAGTTAAGTCAAATGTTCCATTTCTGAAAATTAATTCAGAGAAATTTTGTAAAGTTTTGTTAAAGTGTGTACAATAGGAAAGTGCTAAATCTGGATTGTAGTGTGATGAAAGACTATAAATTGCCTACCAAATAGTCTAAATCTTTCATCTGTAGCTAAATTGACTTGAAATCCTATCAAGATGGAAGGTGTTAACAAAAATCTAGGCATGTAATCAAAATATATAATTTTCCTGCATCTGCATATCAAATGTATTTCAAAAGGTATTTAAACAACATTTCTACTCATTTTGGACTGCATTTTAACCTTCCACAAAAAGAAAAAAAATTCCCAAAGTTAAATTCATTTTTGCAACTGTTTACTGGCTCTTGGTAGTTTTCAGACAACAGCAGAAAGTAAGCTAGTACATACACACGGTCCATAATGCATACATTTGCAAATATTAAATTATAAATATCTTTCATGGCTTGTTTTTACCAGTAATGGTTAGAAAATATTTGGCATAAAGCCCTCGATATGACACAGATAGATCACTTTCTAGCATTTTTAAATAGTACACACAAAATCTGTGATTCATGGTCATTATACATTGTTAATTCATTGTAAAAAATCATTTAACATTTTCACAATAATTTTTAAAGGTGTATATTCGTATTTCAAATGTGCTTTGATTTTATTTTACCTGCATAGACAACTGTATACAAAGTCCCCATAGGTAAACAGTTTGGGGAAAGTAGCCTGTAAATATACATATATGTTACAGTGAATTTGTGTAATCAGGGAATTCGTGAATTCCCTGAACATTTTTAGGGAATTCGTGAAATCCCTAAATGGGCCAGGGAATTCGCGAATTCCCTAAAATCTCTAGGGAATTCGTGAAATCCCTAGAACTTAAGTAAATTTTTTCACAAATTCACTGAATCATTTTTAGGGAATTTGTGAAATTACTTTTATTGTGCATTAGTCAATTATTGTGCATTTTAGTTAAAGCTTTGTATAAACTAATGGGATTTACAAAAGACCTTTTTAGTTTTAAGATAATTTTGTGTGTCATTTACAGTAATCTGATTGCTTTCTTTTTTATTAAAGTCTTCTTAACTGATTAACTTCAGGAAACTTGTGAAATGATATGTGAAAGTATATCATTTGTTTTAACTAGTTTAGGTTTTGTATGGACTAATATGATTTCTAACTAATTGTTTAGTCTTTTGTAATATTTGCTGTTTTGCCATTAAAATTTAAATGTAATTTAAAGTATTTTTAATAGTAATATATTTTGCTTGGAGCTACTGGTATTTCTATTCCACTTAAGTTCTATACTAAATATCATTACTTTTTACAGTTGGAGTAAATGTAGTAAAGTAAATTATAAGGAACAGAACAAACACTAAATCTATCAATACTTGCCACACTTTCATATTATAACTGACATTTCTGTTCTTTCATGTCTTAAAACTTACTAATTGCAATCTACATTTATCCACAACAGAGAGAGAGAGAGAGGGACAATACTGCATGTCTTTGACCAACAGGTTAAATTATTTCAATCTCAATCACAAAGCAGGAACTATACAGAGAATACATTCCATCACAATGGTGCACTCCATGTCAGTTCAGATCAGGCTGATCAATGAAAACTGAAAAGTACATATTTTATTTATTTGAGGAGGTAGCTAGTATTTTAGATCAAAGGCACCAATGGAAGGGCATGGGACCCTAAGTAGTTTAAGGTTTAGATAGATTAAAGGTTTTGTTCAGACCTTTAAAGAGACTATAAATAATAGTCATTCAATAAATGTTAGCATTCTTGGGTAATCTTCTTTCCAAAAATATAATTAATTTTCATTTTTAGTAAGTTTTTATCTGTAAATAAGTCTTGCACCTATCATATTATTTTCTGGTGTTGTAAATGTGGTCCTAAAGAAGCATAATATTAGCTTATGTGCATTAAGTTACTATGTTTTATAAATTTTATAAGAGTAAAACATATTCGGGGATTTCATGAAATCCCTAGCTAAAATTTCAGGGATTTCGCGAATTCCCTAGAAATTTTAGGGAATTCACGAATTCCCTGGTTCATTTAGGGATTTCGCGAATTCACTAAAAACATTCAGGGAATTCGCGAATTCCCTGATTACACAAATTCACTGTAACATATATATATATATAAAAATATGAATATTTTCTTTTAATTCTTCTCAAATTCAGGTCGAAAAATGTAGATGGCATTTATGGTGTTGTCGGTTTTTGTATCAAAACAACACACGAGAAGTAATTGCTTCATTTTGATTGACAGGTCAAAAATTCTGAATATTCACCTTTAAGGGGGACTCAAAATGTAGTATATGTATAAGAATATGACATTTTGTCAGGGTGTGTGAGTTGTTTATTTTTCATTCTATCTAATGGTTTTTGTTAGTCGAATCTTTGATTCGAGTTATGTACTGAGTTGCGGTCACGATTTTAAATTCGCCGTTTAAACCCTTAAATATCAATTCTGCATACTATTTTCTTCACATATCTGTACATAAAGGTGTATATTATACACTCTGCCATTTTGAGGATTTTTAATGCTTTTATTCAGTTATATTTTATAAAGTAAAAAGCTTGTCTAGCACTACGTCTGGCTTTCTGTAAAGACCCGTATGTCCTGGAGACTATTGTCTTTGCTATTGTGATGGCCTACTCGAACGAGTCTTTTTTAATGGTTTCGTCTGCTGGTTTGTAGACGTGAATCCCCAATTAATTTATTTGTCTGCTGGGTTTATCACGCAGTTACTGTTTATGTAAATATGTTGTCTGCGCATCTACAGCCTATTACTCATTTGTCAAACAAATAAACCGCAAAGAAATTAATGAATGAAGTGACGTCACGGTAGTACTACACATTTGTCATTCAGCCAATCAGAATCGAGAACACCTCTGGCAGAGACAATGAAAATATTTCAAACTCCGTAGTTCTGCATACAACCACTCGAAGGCGCTTTTATCACGTCATTTCGGTAAAATACAGCATAATCTGTGGTTCCCTATTTTCGCTCATTGTGGCGAAGGATAATATTGTAGAAACAACATACAAATATTTTATTTAAATACTTACAATTTGCTTCTGTAAAATATCCATATACAGTACTATATATCCACGCTTCAAAATTGAAATATGTCTTCTCATTTTAAAATCAAATTTCAAACTGCAAGTCAGTGAACAGGAAATATGCTGGTAGTTTTAGTCTTAAACCAGCCTTGTAAAATAGTTACGAAACCCCCACAAAGAACTGCCGTGACTGCGCATATTTGCTCATTAATATTAATGAGGCAAGTCTGCGAACAGGAAATATGCTGGTACTTTTCATCTTAAACCAGCATCTTAAACCTTTTGCGTGTCCTAGAATACTTCATCGGTAAAATACAGCATAATCTGTGTCTCCCTATTATCGCTCATTATGGCTACAGAGTTTAGAGATTTCAACACCCAGTGCTGTCCTAAGATTCGACTCTGTGGTTGGGTGAAAGCTAACCACGTCACCCTTGTTTTGTACATGGAATAAAAACTGTGGCTCAAAGAATAGATATACATGTATTGGAAAGACTCTTAATAAGCAGAAATAGCTATTACTCATAATACTGCCGATTGTGTGTAATGCATTTACGTGATCATAGTTATATACAAAAATGTATACATATCTTACAGTGTATTTTCATTGTATTAATATATCTTATCCACTGGACAAATGCATTTGCCTGGTGCATTGGCCTTTTTTGCCAAACATTTGAAAGTAGCGTCTTGAGCTTGGCTCTGGCCAGGACCGATAGGGTCCTGTTCACTCGCATACAAAAATATGTACACATCTTACATTATATATTTGATGGCATGTTGGCATTAGGAGGTAACATACTTGCCCGCTACCATCTCCCTACTCAAGTTGGTATTTAGTTGCTGATTTGTGATGATTTACAGAGGAGAATCTTAAACATCTAGTATGTACTACCTTCCTCCATCCCATCAACTATCTTTTGTGGTATGAACTTATATAATGTCCAGAAAGTGACTCAAGTTAGTGACAATAATTGTTCTTTGTATGATTTATATAATGTTCACAAAATTAGTCAAGAAGTCCATGGCTGTGATAACGTGTATATTCATTGTATCCAAGAGCTAATACAGAAATGAGAATATACGGGTGTTAGAGATTTGGTTGAGAAATGTGAATATCCAAGGATATATATTCTGTTATCTGATGGTGCGTGCACTACTTCTTGGCACGGTAACTTGACACCGATCTCAACTTGGCTCAAACAGGAGCACAGGCTATTGTTGACATTTAGTTGTCATGGTTAAAACTTGATCACTTTCTTATACCAAATAAGGAAGTGACTACAGAATTTTTTTTGTCTTTGGGACTTTATGTATGCAAATTCTGCCGACTTAAGTCACTGATTTCCAGTAAAAATTCTAGTAAAATAATATTATCAGCATTTGGAAAGTGCGATTAAAGGAAGACTGATTTGAAAATTTGCTTTAGGAGTCTCTTGCACTTGTGTCAGTGCATATTTTAATCAATATAATTCCGCAGTATTAAATGAAAAACAACAACTAAGCCTTTTGTGTTCATGTTGTACCGAGTTACAGTGGGGAGCAGTTGGTAAATAACTTGAGTAAACTCTCTGTTTCAATGAAAGTATTTTCTTCAATCTACCCGAAATGAAAGAAAAGAAATGGTTATATATTGTGGTAATTTGTGCCAATGTAATAGTAATTTTGTCATGGGAGTACATTTTGTAATTATCTGTTCTGTAGAAAAAAAAATCAGATTAATATCGTATGTGTGTTGTTATGTTGAAAAACACTATGTTGATTCAATCAAGATAGGTCTGTTTATAATGTATTTCCAATGACTTTAACCTTGTGCGTGATATTACTGCAAAAGTAATGAGTGATTCTTCATGAAATGTTCTAACTTAGTAGGCTCTGGCCAAAGAAAGAAGTGATTTAATTTTATTGAAAGAGCTGAACATATTCTAGATAGAAAATATCCGGAATTTTAGGAAATGCCCCTTTGGCATAGCTCTGCTGGCAAAAATTGCTTTCTAGTTTTTATAAATAGATTTTGATGTAGGTGATCCACATAACAACCCTTTTCACAAATATACGTCAATTCATCAGTATGTGTTTACGCCACGTGTGGAAAAAACCTATTTTTAGTGCATTTTGACGTTGTGGGCATTCCACATACTACCCTTGTAATGTTTATATTTGGACTCTTTTGCTTGCCTTACAAACTCGGACTCTTTGCTTTTGACCCAAACACCTGGGATATGTGTACAGCCATATTTGTATGTATTTTCACCAACATTCACCAATATGGAATCATTTTCAGGTCTTTTTTTATCCCATATGTAAACATGAGGTTTCAAGTTATTGCAGCAACACTGATAAGTAGTTTTACACAATTTCACACAATGTTAATTTTTAATAGCTGAAGTCTTTGTTCAGAACCATCGTTATGATCTCTGTTTTCTGGTGTTATGCACCTTAGAGTCTGGCAATCGATGGCAATTAAGCGCTATAAAAGTACTATTACAATTAGGAATTTGTATCTCAGTATTACTTTTAAGTAGAAACTCTTGAAATAATAGTTTGATAGGTAAAATCAGAGATGTTTCCAGACTGCGGGATTGCGAGAATCTCGCAATTTTTTTTAAAATCTCACTCAATTTCGAAACTACAGTGCGGTATATTAGAGGTTTACTACATGCAAATGCATGGACCCAATGCGAAAGAAAATAGCTTACACGACCTTAACATACACTAAATATTTGCTGCATCATCGCCAGATGACAGGACGAGTTGTCAATGCGCATGCGTGAACTCAACTGTAAGGAATTTTTCTATTGGTCGAGACGTGACCCCTGTCTAATTCTCATCCAATCAAAATCGAGCACACAGACGTCTTTGGTAGTAGACAAAAATATTGTGGTTATATGGTAGGCGTTTACAGGATAAATATGGATGCGAACGAAATTAAAATAAATTGGAAGAGACGTTTAGGTAATACATCCATTAGTGATTTCTTCAAACCCAATATGCATTACATTATATTATATGATTTTCAGTTTCTGTCAAATAACAATGTATGACACGGTTATGTCATAATATGTACTAAAGTTTGATAATCTCTGGAAATGTTTCCATCGAGGATCGGATCCCCTTTTTATTTTTGAACCCCCCCTCCTTTTTTTAGACCAAGGGGGAAATTCCCCCCTTTCATTAAACATCTGTAAAATATTCCTGTTAGTAGAAATAAATAGCAGGTCCTAGCTGGACATTTCTGTTGAAATTTATCCTGTTATGTAGAAATTTTGGTTTCATAGAAGTCTGGTCACACTGTCCCCTGCATTGATAATGTTTTGTGTACAGGACAGACTTTTTGAAATGTTTGAAAATTCATCCCACAAGCGGTCATGATATTTGTATTAAAATATGCACTCTGGATGGAAATATAGAGGGGTAAAATATCTATATTTGCCAACTCATTCATCATCATGTACTGCCCAGATATAAGGTGTAATTTTGGAGCCAAAAGTACAAGTTCATGAAACCGAAAGCAGATATATGTACAGATACAAGAATATGGAACAGTGTGACCATGCCATGAACATGAGTTAGCTGTGTATAACTTGTAAATTTTCAATTATCCTATTGATGTTGTTCTAAATATTGTGAGCATGCCACTGAAACTGGCTATTGTTCAACATAAACTGTATATTTATATGTACTACTTACAGGGGAATGTATTCAAGTAGATTAAAATGGGAGGTTAATGTTTAATATTCAGGGGTAATGTATCCGTATTGCAGTTGTCGTTAAGATAGTTTCTCTCTATAAGTATGAGCCTCAACTTTCAAGTTACAAAATCTCACAAAAGTATATTCATAAACATGAGAAAATGAAAATTGTAGAATAATTCTCAAGAGTTTAGAAAATGTTTCTTAAATTCAAACTAGTACATTGCATGTGTTCAGATGTGTAATACACCAGTCATACTCCTTACTCTTTTTATTGTTTATCATCTGATATATTGTCTTTTTTTTCGTGCATTTTTGGATTTGTATGGTCAAAGGTCATCTAGATATAATCCAAACTACTGGTTTGAAGGCATAACAGTGTGCTAAACTAACAAAGGATTTGACATTAAATGTTTTTAGGTATATCCTAATGGGACATGACAGAATATACAGCATGTGTGATCTTGTGATCATCAGATGATCTTCCGCACATGACTTAATTATTCTCGCCACATGGGATGATTTTGTGCACATGACTCAATTCTCATGTACACACAAGATCATTTTGTGTATACAACTTAATTATTATACACATTACAGTGGCGGATCCAGCCTTTAAGTAAGGTGGGGGTTCACATCAGAGTAAGGTGGGGGTTCACATCAGACATACCATAACTAAGGGGGTCGAGGGGCATTCCCCCCCGGGAAAAAAATAATTTTTAGTAAAAATATAGTGCATTTCCTGTAAATTTAACACTACTCTCAAGAAATAATTTTATTCTTTGGGTTGAGCCCCTTTACATTATTTTTCAGGGGGGGGGTATATCACCCTGAACACTTCCCCCCCCCCCCCCCCCCCCCCCCCCCCCCACTGGATCTGCTAGTGCCATTAGATGATCTTGTGGCCCTTGGGAGGCAGTTATTTATTCTTATTAAAAAGGCTGCTATCACAAATTTTGTATTAAATAAAATTTATTATCATTTAATATGATTACAATACTTTTATTGCATTGAAACTACATCTGTCACATGATAACTGTGTGCTTGTTCCCTGTGCAGAAGTGGTTTATCTTCACTGTACACTTGCAGTCAGTACAGTCCTATGTTGTCAATGATTCATGTGCATCAGTGATATATCTACATATTGTTCCCTTTGTCAGGAGGTTATGTTTTTGGTGTGTTTGTTTGCCTGTCCGTGTTTGCAGATACTCCAAAAGTAATGAAAAGGCATTTATGTATTTAACTTTAGGAAAGTTCCAGATAATAGTTAGGACAGCCGAAAAAAAAATCTTGAATTTTTAGTGGTCCCATTTTTATGTATTTTAGGTGACTTTGGCTTTATTAGTCCAAAAATAACAGATCTTCATCGAGTTTTTCCATGTAGGTAGGGTCTCAAAAAGGAAGGAGCGATTGTATTTTGGGAAAGATCAACATAATAATCTGATACAAAATCCTGAATTTTTTTAAAATGTCCTCCATGGTGGAGTTTAAGTGCTCTTTAGTTAGAACTATGATCACATTGGTTTTGATTGTGACAGAATTATGAAAAAATGAACACATTCATCTATAATTGTGGTTTAATTTTCAAATTTCTGCACCAGATTGTGTCTGTTGAAATTTTGTGAAAACAACATGGTGAACAATAGATCAGAGCTGTTGTATAGTATCTGTAATTATGTGTGATATGGTAATATTTTGTTTGAAATCAGGTATAAACAGAGTTTGATGAGATAACACTGAATAAAATATTACCTTTTGTTTTTGATGTTATTAAGACACCATTGTAGTTGAAAAAAAAAATTTATCTTGCTTGCTGCACCATTGATGTTTGTTAGTTTGATGTAATTATTAAAGCCTTGGATGAAAATTTAGGGATAACTTTGATTAGATCTTTGATTTAGACTGTAAAAGGGGTCAACTAGAGTTTTTTTTTATATTCTTTTGTGGTTAGATATGTACAAGAGACATATTGTGTTTTGACCTTTTACCCAAGATTCAAGCTGATATAATGCTACCATACCTAAACTGCTGTACATCTCTGATTCTGGCTTTTGTACATAAATCACACTCCTGTTCTGGCCTCACAAGCTATATACAAACATAAGATATTTGCCTCATCCATACTTATTTCTAGTTTAATGCGCTTCATGTTTGGTAGTCATAACATTGCTGAAGAACCTGCTGTGCCAATCATCCGTCTGCCCCTTCACCTTTCCAGCATGTATATTTTAGTACAGCTCACAAAGGCTCATCTGAGGTTCTAGATGAAGTGGGCCAAACCATAAACAAAAAGAAGGTGCAGAACATTTTTGGATGTTAGCTGACTAGTCAGTGCCATCACTGTGCAGTGTCCATACATGTGTCCATGTAGATGTTCACATGAACAACTTCTCCAAAAGTACAAGGCACAGGGACATGTTTATTTTAAAAGATACCTGATCTAGGAGAAAAACTGTTCAAGGCATGCAGATCTGTCTGTTTGTCTGTTTCCCCAGGGTCGTTAGAAATGAGTTACCACCACCCAAAGTGTGAAAATTTCAACACTTTATCAATGTTTCCTCTTCGACTATTGAAGGGATTTGTCACTTATCTTGCATAGATGTACTAGGCCACATGTAGATTCCCTTGTGTATCAGGCCTAAATCTTTATTTTTTTGTTGAATTTATAAAATAAGTTAATGCATTAAAATTCAAATCATGCACTAAATCACTTATAACTCGAAAAGTATTCCATGTAGGGTATGTCGTTAAAATCTGTTGTTCAGCTACTATTTCATAGCCACAACATGGTAACTTGGGAGTCTATCCTAATAGCTGAGCGATTGATAGCTACTTTCTGAAATTTCACTACCTTCCATAATCAGTATCATTGCTTAAAACTTGAAAACTGTTATATAAAGAGCATTTTGTTGAAATACGTTGTTCAGCTACTTTTTCCGAAGCTGCAACATTGCTAAAAGTTTGGAAGTCTATCGCCATAGCTAAATGAGTAATAGGTACTTGTGTGCTTTCCATGAGTTACCTAATGTATAAATGGCTTGTAGCTATGCTATTTTGAAAGTGTTGTTCATCTACTATAACATATTGAAGTTTCATACTTGTTGATGAATATATAAGTGAGTTTTTATTAGCTACTTTTATTTTGTCATAGATGAGTCAATTGCATATAACTTGATCAGTAACAGATTTATAGCATTTTCATGAAATAGATTATCCAGATAATTAAGCGTCCCTGAAAAGGCTCTTCTTTGTTTTTGCCTCAGTTTCCTCGCCGCTGCCGCCGCATTATGGTCTCCCTTTAATATCTCCCTTATTATTAGAAGGTTTCAAACCATATGTGGCAGTTATATACCTTAGGCGTTGGAAAATTTTCTGCATGCTTAAATTTGACCTTTATGGTCACATGATCAAAAACAAAATTTTGAAGAACACCCCCTCCCCGTCATCGCAGTTTAGGAAAAACTACTTACTACACAGCCTTATAATTTGTCACACCTGTTCATACTATCGAAAACGCGAGCTGATTAGATTTTGGGAGCAATCCCTTGAAAAGTGTCTCATTTATGAGTGATTTTCTGACACCTTCCAATCTGAAAGCCTTAAATTTAGGTCAACCCCCTATTATCTTCTTAAGTATTGCATTTAGAGCCATAAAATGTACTGGGAGGTAATAGGAAACCATATGTGGAGAGTCTAAATAGCCGGTCAGTTTTACCCCACGCCCCCCCCTTATGGGTCAAACTGGGGTCATAAAGTAGCTGATTTTCAGTTTTTGCCTTATATCTCCTTTATTTTTGCTTTTATAGCTTCAGAATGTATTAAGAGGTATTGGGAAAGCTTATGTGGAGAGTCTAAATAACCGGTCAGTTTTACCCCACCCCCCCATAATGGGTCAAACTGGGGTCATAAAATAGCTGAGTTTGAGTTTTTGCCTTATATCTCCTTTATCGTTGCTTTTATAGCTTCAGAATGTATTAAGAGATATTGGGAAAGCATATGTGGAGAGTCTAAGGAGCCAGTCAGTTTTACGGCCCGACCCCCCCCATGGGTCAAACTGGGGTAAAAAATAGCTGTTTTGGAGTTTTTACCTGATATCTCCTTTATTGTTGCTTTTATAGCTTCGGAATATATTAAGAAGTATTGGGAAACCATATCTGGACAGTCTAAATAGCTGGTTAGTTTTACCTCCTAATTTCATTTCCATTTTACAAAAAAATCACCAATACCTTTATTTCGCCTAAAATGGCTTCTTTAATAAGATATTTTAAGTTTTGCCAATATTTTTAATCTTTCAACAATTCAGAAGTACATTTCCAGTAGTCATAACCTCTTTTTCCAAAATTGTGTTTCAAATAACCTGTCTCCATTTTATGGTCTAATGATGTATGCACTGATCTTTTCAAAATGCAATTACTTCCAAATGATACATAACAAACCATAAACAGGGAGTCTGAGGAGTTCATAACATTTTCTCATCCCTTGACGCACAAGCACGATAAAATACAAATTTTTACACTACCCACTCTCTTCTTTTTCTTCGCTTTTACCTTTTGCTGTACGGTTCAGCTTTTTTAGCATTCTTAGCTTTACAGCATGCTTATTAAAACCACATAGCATTTTAAACTTTCTGTGACGCTTCGCTTTGGTTAGCAAAAGCATTCCTGTAGTTTCTCTTTATCTAAGAGTTGATCATTTTTTGTAACTAGAGCACTGGTACTGACTCCTCTGCTAAGCATCAGTCAACCAGCCAGCTTCAGTCCGACTGGATCCAGCAAAGATATTTAGGGTACCGACTCCTCTGCCACCAGGCATCAGTCCAACAGCAAGCCTCACGTCAGTAAATTGCAGACTGATCTGCCAAAGTCTGCAGTTGTCACCGACACTGGCTCACCTACACTGCACAGAGACAGGACACTATTTCCAGCTTAAGTTCTGAGGCCGGTAACAAATTTGCTAACTGATAACCAGTGGACTAGTATGCAGAAGAGTATGAGTTGTCGGAAGATCAGGATATGAATGTCACTGAACCCGACCAGGCCCTCATAGAGGAACAAACATATAGGGAGAAAATGAGAGACATCATATCTTATATGGGCTAGTCTTAACATCCCTGATATGTGTGCTACAGCTGGGTCGGATTACAATCCATTGTCCAGCCAAAAAAAACTTTCTGTTACGGGCAAGATCTCTGTACAAATGCCCACAAGAGGACTGGTTGTGAAAGAAACTGGGCAGATTGAATGTCACTCTGGTTGACAGTTATCCTTTATATAGTTCTGAGGCCGGTGGCCTGATGATGGACCATTTTTTGAGTCCAGCTGTCACAGTCCAAGTGGTATGGGCTGTTTTCTGACTACAAAGTTGACCTTTCTGCTGTCTCAACTTGGAGTACGGAGTCTTCAGAGTTGAATAGCTGTTACAGTAGGATTGCCAGGCAGCCCGGTCTGACTTCTACCCCCACTATCACGACATATTTCACAAGAATTTCTGTGAAGATGGGAGAAGTCGGCAAGGGAAGCCACTGTGATCTGAAATCAAGCTGCAAATCTGAATGGGGTCCCTTTTTAAGGTACAGCAGAATATGCAGGAACAGCTAAAGACTATGCACTGAGAGCAAAGGAAAGAGTTCCTCTAGAGTTATTACTGTCATGGACGAACTGCAGTATTTGATGAACTCCAACACAAGCATCACCCAGGCTGCAGCAAAGACTATGGAGCATCTGACCAAGTTTGTCTTCATATGCACAGGCAATGTGACTCTGGCACACAGGGATGCGTATGTTACGCATTTGAAAAGAGGCATCAAACCAGATACGAGAGCAGCATTAAGGACAGTTCCCATGCATATCTCAACACTTTTCCTGGGCAGTATCATTAAGAAGGCAAGGGACACCCTTCTGCTGCACGTAGTAAGAGCCCCTACCACCCCCACGAAAGGACTGAGAAAAGGTCCGACAAGAAATCTTCCTACAAGTCAGATAGAACAGCATGGAAGAACATCGGCAAGGGTCACCATAAGAAACCCAAAGGCTGTTTTTCTCCTGGCCCTAGGTTTGGGTAAGTGCAGGAGTAAGATTCATGCTTGCCAAAGCAAGAATATCAGACACCAATCAGACTGGTCAAGAGTTTCATTGTACCTCTCACCCAGCTTTCTTTCCAAGAACCAACTGGCCAAACAGAGTCCAGATAGTGTGACCTCAGTGGTTATACCAGCCCTGGCCACTACTCTGGATAAGTCACTTAGGTCCAATAGGTCAATGTCCGATCAGAGATTTGCGCTACTATTTTGACAGGACCTCAGGCAGATCAAGGAGTTAGTCTTTGTCTCCTTCAAGTAAGGCTTCAACAAGGACATTTCATCTGCCACTATCTTCTCTTGGATCAAACAAACTTTGATCCAGTGTTACGAGCTCCCTGAACAAGAGTCCCTCACACTTCATCAGGCCAAGGCCCATGATTTGAGGGCATTCGCTGCTTCCAAGGCCTTTCAGTCAGGGGTCTCCCAGGAAGAAATACTATCAGCCTGACACTGGAAGTCTCAGGACGGATGTGGCTTGGGCTGGCTCAGAGTTCTATCATTTGGGCCCAGTAGTGGCTGCGCAGCAGATCCACAAATAGTCCTAGCAATGAGGAGATTTGTACATATGTAAATACTTCTGTACATATATATAGTTATAAAAAATCATAAAAAGCAAAAACAAACAAAAAAAATGCTGTGCTTCCTTCGGGAGGTGGTTATTTCTGCTCCTCATGGGACTGAACTCATCCCTCTCTTCCCCTACCTCAGAGCATGTCTGTAAAAAAAGGAGGGGAAAGTGTAAGAAGGCCCCGGAAAACCGGATGCTGGTAGCCAACCATGGTCTGATAGGTCTCCTGATTCAAGTCATCCCAGGCCTGTAAAACTTGTATCTGTTTATGAGTTCACCTAAGTACCTAGTAACTTACTCGCCTACCAAGCGGTAGTTATTCAGCAATTGTCCATTTGACAGGATGTATTTATGCAATAAAATTGCAAATTTAATAAGTAAATTAAATTTTTATAAGTTAATCCCCTATCCAATAGACACATAAGACCCTTCCAACCGGCCTAAAAGGTTTAGACAACTAAAAAAGATGTTATGACGTCACACAGTCTAGACAAGAAGTAAGCATAATGCGCCACCTGGTGAGTGCACAGTAGGGCCTATGCCGACCGGATTAGCAGTTGTCCATTGGATAGGGTATTAACTTTAATTTACTTATTAAATTTGCATTTTGTGAGCTATAACATAGTAAAGTTTCAGACTGGTTGCTCAATGCGTGAATGAGTAATAGCTTCTTACTCACTTTTTAGCAGTTTTAATATTGCAAAAATGTCTTTTATCTCCTGTATTATTTATCCTAGATGTTTGAGATTTAAAGACCACTTATGGAAAATGGTATGGCTTGCATATTTTGGTTGGATTAGATTTGATGTTTAGCCCTTCCTCCAAAGTTAAATGGGATTTTTGATACTTTCAATGCCCTTCATCTCCTTTATTTTTGGTTCTACAGGTTTGGGATGTGCAGATAGCTCATAGGAAATCATGTGCCCTGAATCTTTGGTGAGTCTGATTTGACCTTTGACCCTTTCTTCATGGTCAGATGGGGTCAGTGATACTTTTAATACCTTGTATCTCCTTTGTTATTGCTCTTAGAGATTTGGAATGTGAAGATAACTTTTAGGAATATGTGCCCAGAATCTTTCATGGGTTTAGATTTTACCTTTGACCCTCCCTTCTAGGTAAAATTAGCCCTTGCTACTTTTAATCCCTTTTCTTTATTGTTGGTCCTAGAGTGACTAGTGTTTTGAACACACTTTTATTCTTTTATGAGCATTGAAGGCATTTGCCTACTATTTTGCCAATATGTACTCGCCTAGAGGTAGATTACTTTGTTATGGTGTGAGCTTTAGATCTGTAGTCATCATGCATCTACTTTGTGAACTCTCTACCTTTGTTTTGCAACCAGGTCCTGAGTAGCTTTTTATGTCGTCACTATGTCGTCACTCTGCGGCGTGGGCGTCCGCGTGAACAACTTCTCCAAAACTACAAGGCCTAGAGACATGCTGTTTTTTTTAAAAGATACCTTATCTATCGAGGATGAAAAATTGTTCAAGGCATGCAAATCTGTCTGTTCGTCTGTTTGCTAGAGACATTACAAGGGGGGTACCCCTACCAAAAGTGTGAAAAATTCAACACTGTATCACAATTTTCTCAGTGACTATTGAAGGGATTTCTCTCATATCTTGCATATATGTACTAGGCCAGAGGTAGATTCTCTTGTGTGAGTATGACACCTGGATCTGTCTTAATTTTTTTTTAATAAATTTTTTTAATTACTTTTAATGCATTAAAATTCATGAAATCATGCACTAAATCACTTATAACTTGAAAAGTATTGCATTTAGAGCATCTTGTTAAAATATGTTATTCAGCTACTTTTTTCATAGCTACAACATGGTGAGTAACTTGGGTGTCTGTCTCAATAGCTAAGTGAGTAATAGCTACTTTTGGGCTTTTCAGTAACTTCCATCATGAGTAAAATTACTTATAACTTGAAAACTATTGCATTTAGAGAATTTTGTATAACTATGTTATTCAGCTACTTTTGGGTCAGCTATAACATAATAAAATTTCAGACCTGTAGCTCATGGCATAGCTGAGTAATGGCTACTTTTGGGTTATCACTGTTGAGTAAATCACTTATAACTTGAAAACTATTGCATTTAGAGTATTTTTTTTAAAATATGTTCTTCACCTATTTTGGGGTCAGCTATAACATAGTGAAGTTCCAGACCTGTGGCTCATTGCATAGCTGAGTAACAGCTACTTTGAAGTTCTCACTGTTGAGTAAATCAGTTGTAATTGGAAAACTATTGTATTTACAGAAATTTGTGTAAATATGTTATTCAGCTACTTTTGGGTCAGCTATAACATAGTAAAATTTCAGACCTGTAGCTCATGGCATAGCTGAGTAATGGCTACTTTTGGGTTATCACTGTTGAGTAAATCACTTATAACTTGAAAACTATTGCATTTAGAGTATTTTGTTTAAATATGTTATTCACCTATTTTGGGGTCAGCTATAACATAGTGAAGTTCCAAACCTGTGGCTCATTGCATAGCTGAGTAACAGGTACTTTGAAGTTCTCACTGTTGAGTAAATCAGTTGTAATTGGAAAACTATTGCATTTACAGAAATTTGTGTAAATATGTTATTCAGCTACTTTTGGGTCAGCTATAACATAGTAAAATTTCAGTCCTGTAGCTCATGGCATAGCTGAGTAATGGCTACTTTTAGGTTATCAATGTTGAGTAAATCACTTATAACTTGAAAACTATTGCATTTAGAGTATTTTGTTATATATGATATTCACCTATTTTGGGGTCAGCTATAACATAGTGAAATTCCAGACCTGTGGCTCATTGCATAGCTGAGTAACAGCTACTTTGAAGTTCTGACTGTTGAGTAAATCAGTTGTAGTTGGAAAACTATTGCATTTACAGAAATTTGTGTAAATATGTTATTCAGCTACTTTTGGGTCAGCTATAACATAATAACATTACAGACCTGTAGCTCATGGCATAATTGCAATAGCTATTTTCAGGTACTGACTGTTGAGTAAATCAGTTGTAACTTGAAAAATATTGCATTTGGAGTATTTTGTTATAATATGATATTCACCTACTTTTGGGTCAGCTATAACATAGTGAAATTACAGACCTATAGCTCATGGCATAGCTGAGCAATAGCTATTTTCAGGTTCTCACTATTGAGTAAATCAGTTGTAACTTGAAAACTATTGCACTTACAGTAATTTGCTTAAATATGTTGTTCACCTACTTTTGGGTCAGCTATAACATAGTAAAAATTCAGACATGTAGCTCATTGCATAGCTGAGTACTAGCTACTTTGAGGTTATCACTGGTGAGTAAGTCAGTTATAACTTGAAAACTATTGCATTTAGAGTATTTTGTTTAAGTATGTTATTCACATAATTTTTGGTTAGCTATAACATTGCAGACCTGTATGTCATGGCATAGCTGAGCAGTAGCTACTTTCAGGTTCTCACTGTTGAGTAAGTCATTGTATCCACTGGATAGCTGCAGTGTGTAGAGAGATTTCACCATTACCGCTTTAAGAAAAAAATATTATAGCTAGCCTTCTCAAGTTTGCAGGATATATTAATAACCATAAAATGTTGCCTGGGAATATTTTTGGCCTCATTTTGAAAAACCAGATGGCTGCCAGGGACGTTTATTCGACTTTAAACAAGGACTTCTGTTGGCCCTCTAGAGCAAAGGGTATTATGGGTAGAGATCTCAAATTCACAGGACATGTTCCTCGTTATAAAATCTTGACTGGGAATGTTTTTGGCCTCATGTTGAAAAACAAGATGGCCGCCAAGGGCATTTCTTTGTCAGTCATGAAAAGTGCTTATATCTCCCTTATTATTGGTCCTAGAGGTTTGGGATGGTAAACCAACCTGTAGGAAATCATGGGCTGGGAATCTTCTGGTGTGGTCAGATTTGACCTTGGACCCCTCCTTCAAGGTCAAACAAGGATAGCCAAACTTAAAAGTGCTTATAACTCGCTTATTATTGGTCCTAGAGGTTTGGGATGGTAAACAGACATATAGAAAATCATGGGCTGGGAATCTTTTAGTGTGGTCGGATTTGATCTTGGACCCTGCCTTCAAGGTCAAACGAGGATAGCCAAACTTAAAAGTGCTTATAACTCGCTTATTATTGGTCCTACGGGTTTGGGATGGTAAACAAACCTATAGGAAATCATGGCCTGGGAATCTTTTGGTATGGTCGGATTTGACCTTGGACCCCTCCTTCAAGATCGAACGAGGATAGCCAAACTTAAAAGTGCTTATAACTCGCTTATTATGGTGCTAGAAGTTTGGGATGGTAAACAAACCTATAGGAAATCATTGGCTGGGACTCTCGAACATGCTGTTCAATTACCATTTACTGTACTTCTGTACAGCACTTTCCCTGAAAATTATGCTTCCCTCTCATTATCACCTTCACAAATCAAAAACACTCAGTCAGCTGACACAGTGCCCGTTCACGGGCACTCTACTCTTGTTAAGAAGCACCTTAATATATAACTTTGTACTTCTGAATAACCAGTTGCAGAGCAGAATTTGTTTTGTTCTTTTTTACTTTCACTTGTACTCTGAAGCTCAAAACACAAAGTCAGCTGACACAGATCCCGTTCACAGGCACTAATTGCTTGTTTAGTTTGGGTTGTAGCTCATGACTCTAGCATGAAAGGGATGAAATAGGTACAAGAGTGATTGTTAGTAGTTTCTTCTCCATATTTTGCTGAGCCATTTCTGTTTTGACAATACACTGGTTTAAGATGAAACTGTCTAGCTGGTATTGTTTTAACTGATGGTTGGTTCTGAAAAAAGTCTCAAATTTATTAAGTAAGGTACTAATCAGAATTGTATGTGAAACCCAAGGTTCTCTCAGTTATCCTGATTTTGTTCAGAGATCTTTTTCACCTTATCTACTTTACTGTTAAGCAAAAAGTTGATAAATGTTTACATGTATACATAGAATTTCGTTTTTCTTTTTTTTTTTTAAATTTTCATTATTTTTGAATGAGTGTTGTGTTGTTTTATTTGTTGCATTAAAAATAAAAGAAAATTAAAACTATGGTAATGTCTTTTTTTATCAATATCAAAATAGTATTGTTGTCAGGTATTTGAAATTAAGGTTTGTTATTCTAAGTGCAATATAATCATGGAGGCTAAAAATAATCCATCTTTTTGGCAAATATACTATATCCAGTCAGTTACACCTTTGTCATACCATCGTCCAAAATTTTAATTGTATGAAATTTTGAACCTGTCTAAAGTATGTTTTTTATTGCATTCATACATTGTATCCAATGGACAATTGCTTTACCGGTCGGCGTGACCGGTCCCGCCAAGCGCCAAAAAAGACATCCTGTATATAATACCGGCAGGACCGGTCAGTATTGTGCATTTGCTAGGTGGCGCATCATACTTGCTTTCTGTCCAAACAGAGTGACGTCAGTTAATCTTTTTCGTTTGGCACGTGTAGTGTGCAGACGCGTTTTGAAGTGATCTCCAAGTTTTGAAGAAAACGCTTTTGATTCTACGAAAATAAAGCTTATTTTCATCTGAAAAAATATATTTTATTGTGTTAATACTTCTTACTAAACAGACTCCTGCTATATGCCGGTATGAGCCAGTCCGCCAAGCGCCAGTAAAAGACATCCTCTGTATACCCCCAGCTGGACCGATACTGCCCTCTCCACTCACTAGAGGGCTAATGCTTCCTGTAATCGCCAGGTGGCCATGACGTCACAGCCTCTTTTTTGTTTGGCGCGAAACTGTTTACAAGCGTTTCTACACTTAAGGAATATTTTTGTGTTATATACTGCTATTTGGTGTGATGTTGTGATTATTTTATTGTGAATACTTGTATGGATATCATGGCATCTTCTGGTCAAAGAAAAGGTGGATGCGGCCACGTGATTGCTAATTTTGACACTCACATTCGTTGTGCGCGGTGTAGAGAAAAGGGTTCTGGATCAGACTCATCTCACCCCATAGCAGCGGAAGCTATTGGCCACGCCCACTTATAAACTCCGAAAAGAAAATAAATCTTCGGGAAAACAGGATGTTTTGATTGATCCTTCACAGGTTAGTGTTGTAGGTCTCGTGGATTTAATCTAATCTACTGCCTCAGCTGCTTCTTCAACTAATGTCTCTCTGGATGATTCTTCTGTTAAGAAAGAACTCTCAGATTTGAAAGATGAGTGGTCTACTCACTTTGCTCGCATTGAGGCTCTGCTAACCATGTTTTCTAACCCCATCTCTTCACAACCTATCTCTGCAGTAGGACACATTGCAAGTGAAAGTTGCTCATTCCCCACCTACTGGGGTGATGTCTTCTTCACCTTTCTTGCCTCACACTGTTTCCTCTCCCCGTCCTCAGTGTTCTAGAAGGTCTGCCTGTGGGGGCCCGACTGCAGAAATTTTGGCAAGTCTGGGCACAAAAGGGTTCAAGTCCAAGGGTAGTATCGATCCTGAAGGAAGGGTACAATCTTCCATTCAGGCTCAAACCACCTCTCACCCATGTATCTCTGATAAGGAGCGGACATGCCGATCCCCTCAGGAACAGCTACCTGCAGGAGGCATTGCATTCCCTCCTTCAGAAGCAAGCTGTGGAAAAGTACAGGTTCAGTCTTCTCTGGGGTTTTACAACAGGCTTTTCAGTATCCCCAAACCAAATCAAAAATGGTGGCCAATCCTAGATCTCAGTGCCTTCAACCTGTTTCTCAAGGTAAAAACTTTCTAAATGGAAACCCCAGAGTCCATTAGCCTATCGTTACAACAAGGAGAGTGGGTGACATCGCTCGATTTCAGTGACGCCTACTTTCACATCCCTATCAGTCCAAATTCATGGAAGTTCCTTCGGTTCTATTGTCGGGACCAAACCTTCCAGTTTTGGGCTCTCCCGTTTGGCCTCTACAGCTCCTATGGAATTCACAATTGTAGTCAAATAGGAAAAGCTCATGGCTCAGGCAAGGAACATCAGAATGCACCAGTACCTGGACGACTGGCTGATCTGGGCAAGAGACAAAGATACATGTTTTCAGGATACCCAAACCCTTCTAGCCTTGTGTCAAGAATTGAGTTGGGTTGTAAATCTAAATAAATTGGAACTGGAACCCAAATAGATCTTCAATTATGTGGGCTACCACAAGGAGTAGTCAGACCTACCCCAGAAAGATGGGAAGCTCTAAACTCCAAAATCAGTTATCTACTGGAAGGGACCAATTGTTCAGTAAGGCAACTCGTGTCCTTGATAGGCCTTCTTGAGGTGACGGAAAAACAGGTTCCTTCTGGACGTCTCCACATGAGACCAATCCAACGGCACCTGAAGAGCCATTGGCACATTCCGGAATCCTGGAGGTCATACTGGATCCCAAGTCACTTCATCCCCACCTACTTTGGTGGTTAAAAGATGAAAATGTCCTGCCGGGTCAACACTTGCACCCCCTTCGTCATGCAGTTCAGATCTTTACAGATGCATCAAACGAAGGTTGGGCGCACATTTAGGAGACTATACTGCAAGATGCGTTTGGTCCGTGCCGAAAAGCAGTCTACATATCAATTTTCTGGAATTGAAGGTGGTTCTATTGGCCCTAAAGGCACTCGAACCTCTGCCAGGGTACGGTTGTTTTAGTTGCCACCGACACTACTGCTGTGGTGTTTTACAAAAAACAAAGAAGGAGGCATGCGTTCAGGATCTCTATGTGCTCTCCTGTGGAGACTCCTGTCTTGGTGCAATCTCAGAGAAATTTGCCTGAGAGCCTGTCACATTCCGGGCCGGCTCAATGTGATAGCTGACAAACTGTCCCGACACCATCAGGTCATTCAGACGGAGTGGTCTCTTCACCTGGATATCTTCGCTCAGATCTGCCACAGATGGCATCTTCCCAAAGTGGACCTGTTTGCGACGAGGTACAACCGCAAACTACCTCAGTTTGTATCCCTAGTCCCTAATCCCTGCATTGAGCCTGTCATGGGAGGATCTGTATACATTTCCACCAATTCCCGTCCTCACAAATGTCCTGACAAAGGCTCACAGCTATCAGTACCAAAGGAAGATAATAGTTGCCCCAGGCTGGTCAAATATGCCCTGGTTCTGGGATCTGGTGGAGATGTCATCCCAAATACCAGTTTGTCTTCCAAACCACCCGGATCTCCTGACTCAGCCTTTCAACGGAAGCCTTCACAGGGATCTGCAAAATCTGAACCTTCATGCTTGGCTTCTAGAGCCAAGTTTATCCAGGAACAAGGGTTCTCTGACCAGGTGGCAACGAGAATTGAAGCTCCTCAAAGATGGTCTACCAGATTTGTCTATGAAGCAAAGTGGGCTGTTTTTGTTCGATGGTGCAAGGCACATCAGGTGGACTTTCATTCACCATCTGTAGAACAGATTGCCAACTTTCTCCTCCACCTGTTTCAGAACAGGAGGTTACCCCGAGGCATCCCTTCCTGGAACCTGCCTTTGGTCCTTCACCAGTTGACGAAGGCCCCATTTGAACCCCTTTGAAAGGGGTACTTAAAACACTTAACCTTTAAGACTGTTTTTAGCACTGGGGTCAGGAAAACGCAGGAGTGAAATCCATGCCTGAGTCAACAGGAACATCCATGATCAATCGGATTGGTCCAAAGTTTCTCTTTTCCCTTCACAATGCTTTCTATTTAAGAACCAGCTGGCACAAGAGGGCCCAGGAAGTGTCGCTCCAGTGGTCATTCCGGCCCTAGCACCTACATTAGACATCTCTCTCAAGGAAGATAGATCACATTGTCCGGATAGAGCCCTGCGCTATTACTTGGACAAAACCAAAGATCTTAGGGACAAGAAAGAGCTGGTGTTTGTTTCCTTTAAGAAGAATTTCAACAAGGATATTTCTCCTTCCATGATTTCTTCTTGGATTAAACAAATGTTACTTCTGTGCTACTAGTTGTCAAATCAGGAGTCGCTGTCCCTTCACCAGGTCAAGGCCCATGATGTAAGAGCTTTCGCGGCTTCCAAGGCTTTTCAAGGAGGAGCCTCCTTGGAGCAAATTCTGTCAGCATGCCATTGGAAGTCACATAATACCTTCACTCAGTTCTACCTGAAGGAAGTGACTTGGGCTGAGTCGGAAGTGTACCATCTGGGTCCAATTGTGGCAGCCCAGCAGGTCCATTCCTAAACCTGACTGCCTGCTTTCTTATTTCCTAAGACATATACATAGTGTATATAATTGTACATTTAGATAGTTGGGTTATTATTGTTACATTTTGGAGGCTCTCTTCCAGATCCCATGAGGGTTTGGTTGATGGGCTTGGGGTTTCCTGTATCCTTAAGGCTCAACTCTTCTCTCCTTCTCTCTCATCCCTGGTGAGAAGAGAAAAAAGGGGGGGAGCCAACCGGTCCACCCGGTCACCCGGACACATTCTCACACTGGTTATGGGATTCATTTTCCCTTTAGAGTTAATAACCTGGTCCCTCAGTCAGCTACCCTCCTCCAATGAGTAGTTATTCTAGTAAGAGTCTGTTAGGTAAGAAGTATTAACACAATAAAATAGAAAATTTAATAGGTAAATTAAATTTGTATGAGTTTTTTTTATTTATTTCTTTTTATCATATTTGATAGTATACAGTGACACTACATAAGGTTCATATACTGACAAATTATGAAGAAAAAAAGAAAATAACAGATGTTTTTCATGAGAACATTTGACATAAGCTCATACATACATTTCACAAAAGAAAATAAATTAACCATCAACCGTATTATTAGAAACAATGAAAAAAAAATAGAAAAAAGTGACATCAGACCTATACACACAGGAAATTTAAACTGACAGTGTAAATGAAAGTTTCCACACTATATTGAAAATGTTGATCCAATTGTCCCACATATTCATAAAGCTTGTTTCGTTCAAATTCACCTTGGCTAATGCCCTCTGTTCATCAAAAATCTTTCTTATTTCTTTTTGTAAAAAGTAAATGTTTAACATGAAGCCCTTTTTTGAACACCAATAAATATATTTTTTTGGTTACTAGTATTACAAAATTTATAGGCCAATAATCTTTGTTTCTCTCAATATATCCAAGTATTTTCATGGAATCCATTATCCTTAATTTTATCCCAACTTTATTGGAGATCCACGATTCTATATTCTGCCAAATGGGTATAACTTTAGAACAATGACAAAAAGATGTAAAATTGTTTCTATTTGGTCCTTACAAAACACACACACATCACTCTCTGTCAATTTAATTTTTCTAAGAAAATACCTAGTTGGTAAAATGTCAAAAATTATTCTGTACTGAAACCATATTATTGAATTATCTTTAATTGACTTAAAACAACTATGAAATATATTTTTCCATGCTTCATCATCATGATTGCTAAAAATATTTTCCCATTTATTTCTCATGGGTAATTCAACATTTTTACAATTGTTAAATAGAATTTTGTAATAAATTTTACATCCTTTTTCTGGTAATAAAAACTGCTTGATGGAAAGAGGGACATAATGTCTCTGAATGTGAAAGTTTCCATTTCTTTTATATTTTGCAATAAATTTATTTACAAGGGTATTCACTCTATGATATTTTAAAAATTAATTTTCAAACCAAATGTCTTTTCAATTTTCTGAGGTGTCATTATATCTCCAGTTGACTCAACGATATCTTTTTTTATAAGTTAATACCTTACCTAACAGATGGTGGAGTCCCACCCAACCGTCCCCGCTTTTCTACCTGCCTGAGGAACTTTAACAGTTATTGCAACCGAAAAAGAGGCCGTGACATCATGGCTACCTGGCGATTACAGGAAGCATTAGCCCTCTAGTGAGTGGAGAGGGCAGTTCTGGTCCGGCCGGGGGTATACCCAGGATGTCTTTTTCGGACGTTTGGCGGTCCGGCTCACACCAGCATATAGTGGGAGTCTGTTAGGTATTGTCCTAATAGGTCAGATACCTATTAAATTTTCTAAATTGTGTTTCTTACATATCATGGCCTCTCCAGGACGAGGCATTATTCAGCATTTTATAGCCAGTTTTGAAGATTTTCTTTGTTCTTGTCGTTGAGATGAAGTTGTGGGTGATGGCTTGTGTGTCATCCCTGCAGCATTCTTTCTTGTGAACAGAAGTGTATATTTTATTACGCTACAATGTACTTACCTATTGAAACAGTATGCTATTCCTTTGACCACTGGAAAAGCTACCAACGGGTTAAAAGTTGGAAACTTTCCCAGCCGAGTGCGGGGAGAGGTAGCTATCTTCTCAGTTGGCTTTTTAGAACTCTCACTTTGTGACAGCTTTTCATACAGTTCAAGGAGGATATTTACTCCTACTCTTGTTCTATTGTCTCACTGTTGTTTATAGACAACTTTGATATACTTGGCAGTAAGATTTTTTGTGTGTGTCTCTTACATTGTGACACTCTATACTACCATCATGGTAGGTACTCCCCCTTATCAGAAGAGGGGAAAGTGTGGGCACTGGATGCCAGCATTTGACAAACACTTGAGGTGTTATAGCTGCAGGATGCATTGTAAAGGGGAGGACCCTTGTGCCTCAGGTGCCCCTAGAGGCTTGTTCTGCATGTTCCTCTCTTTCAGAGGTCGAGTGGAATCACATCCAGACTGTATTTCAAGAAAGGAGCGCAAAGCATGCATCAAAGAGTGTACCGGCCGATCCGGAACCGGATAATGAGGATCTGGAGGCTGGTGAAATAGACGATTCAATCTTGGATCTCAACCCGGAGGACTCCGGTGCCGGTCCCCCAGGATATGTGTCACCGACCGGAGGATCAGCACCCGCCGGCTTGTCTCCATTGCAGCCGGCCTCGTCTACTAGTGGGTCTAAGTTTGTTCAACTGTCAATTCCACCTCCGAGGTCTGCAGCACTTTACAAAGTGCCGCATTCAACAACTTCTTCAGTCTTTTTCAAGACTCCGGCACCAAACCAAATGTTATTCAGGACCCTCTGTTCTCGTCTGCTCCGGACCCTCAAAGATTGATACCACCTCTGACTCCGTTCACGCAGATGCTCAAAGCAAATGTTGAACAGCAAAATATGCAAATGATGGAGAATTTGTCCCAACACAATCAGAAGCAAATGATGGACCTTTCTTCACAACTTCAATCAGGCCTTCAGCAGTTTCTGACCTCCTCCATGGAGGAAATGTTTAAGAAATTATCCCCAGCTCCTACAAATAGTGCAGCAACATTACCATCTGTGCAGGCCCAACCTAGCCAGGTTGACCAAACACAAGTTAACAAACTGGTTCTAACTCCTCCAGAACCAATGGATACTTTCTTTCCTCAGACTTCTATCAAGAAAGGACTAAAAGGGGTAAAGGACTCGGCATCTATCGCTTCTTCCACTATCAAAGCGATATTTTTTCCCTCCCTGCCTCCAACTACTCAGCCACAACCTCAATCTGAGTCCCCCTCCAAAGGCTCGAGAAGGGAGACTATGGCATGGAGACAGGATCTTCATATTCTTCAATTTCACAAATAGAAGATTCTGAACCGGAGAATTTAGCCCCTCCCCCCAAGGCAGACTTCCATGCCTTTATTGACCAAGTTTGACAATATCTTGGCATTGACGACCCGGCAAAGACGGAGGCTTACAAACTTGGTTCAGGACTCGGCCGCGACCCAAACATGTTTTGCATGGAGCAATCCTCTCGCCCACCATCTCTGAAACTCCCCCTAATGGATGACATTGCCAAATTTCTTCAAAATCAGGATACAGCAGTCAAACCAGGCCCTTCTTCATCAACATCCTTGGATATTGGGCAATTTCTCTCCAACCCACCAAATAGAGGTAACTGGTATCCGGTGGCCCGGGAAAAGTTTGAGCAGAGACAGCAAGTAGTACCACAGGCCTTCTCTAATATTGCCAGACCTGGGTACAAGGGCCTCCCTACAGCCTCTATCAACCAGAGAGAACTGGTTAAACTGGAACTGATGGTTAGGGAATGTATCGCAACCTCAAACTTCTTATCTGCACTCTCCACCGCCAGTGAGTCTACCCTTAATAACCTCAGGGCAGCCAGGGATCAAAGTGAAAAGACATTCACACTATTGGCCTCAGAACCAGATCCCAATAATAGGGACCAGTTTCTCCAACAGCTGCTCAACTCAACTATAGAGGATACCCGACAGATGCAGTTTATGCTGGACATCAGCAGGAGCACAGCTGTTGCTTACCAACACTTACTGGAGAAATTTCTCCACTTATTAACCAACCTGGTTCTCATACGCCGAGATGCCTATCTCAAGAATGCTCATAACAGTCTCGACTCTTACTGCCTCAAGAACCTCAGGGCAGCCCCCATCTCTGGACCAGATCTATTTGAACGGTCGTTAATGCAAGAGTATGAACAGCACGTAATAGGTCTTGGGATCAAGACGGGAAACCAGCAGAGCACAAGGTTTCACCCCTATGGTAAACACAAGAAAAAGCCCAGAGGCAGAGAAGCATATCAACAAGGAGGGTTTTACCCTGATACCCCTCCTCAATACATCATGCCTCCACATTTTTCCCCCCAGCAGCAACCACAGAGGGGTGGTTTTCGTGGCGGCAACAGAGGCAGAGGATCCTGCAGGGGCAGAGGCATGAACAAGCAAGGTACCTATATATACCCAAGAAAACATAAAAGACCTCCCAGTGGGGGCAGGCTAAAGTGGTTTATAAATCAATGGGAACAACAAGGCGCTCACCCATTTCATCTAGACATCCTAAAACAGGGTTATCGCCTACCATTCAGGGACCATCCCAAGCTGTCCAGAACACCTTGCATTCACAGCGGAAACAGCGAAATCGACAAAGACAATGCCTTGTCGACTTCTATACTAGACCTCCTGGCCAAAAACGCTATAGAGAAAGTAAACAAACATGACAGTCTCGGATTCTACAGTCAACTGTTCCTACTTCCCAAACCAGGGAACAAATGGAGACCTGTGATAGACCTCAGCTCCCTAAACCAATATCCAACGGTCTCAAAATTCAAGATGGAAACCCCAGAATCAATCTGCACATCGCTCAGACAAGGGGAATGGGTTACATCAATAGATCTCTCAGACACATACCTCCTTATTCCCATTCACCCTCAATCAAGGAAGTTCCTCAGGTTCCACCACAAGGAGACCTTGTATCAATTCACCAGCCTGTCATTTGGTCTTGCTACGGCTCCTCTGGTCTTAACCTCCCTAGTGAATGAAGTAAAGCTCCTAGCTCTAAAGCAGGACATTCATCTACATCAGTAACTAGACGACTGGCTAATAAGGGCCTCTTCTCAGGACGAATCTCAGAGACAAACCACCAAGCTTCTCTCCCTGGTGCAAAACCTAGGGTTTATAGTAAACCTCCGGAAGTCAGAACTCACCCCCCAGCAGAGGTTCGACTTCATAGGCTACTGTTTTTTGTTGGACCAAGGTCTTGACCAAGGTCAGACCCACAAACGACAGATGGAACAAGATCCAAAATTCATTCAACAGAATTTCCAAAAAATCTGTCCTCAGTGCACGAACTCTTATGTCCACCAGAGAAAACAGTAAAATTGGGCAGGATACACATGAGACCTTTCCAATGGCACCTCAAGACCCACTGGAGGTTCCCAATGCCTCTGAATTCTCCAATTCCCTGGACTCAGAAAATGAAACAACCCAGGAAACGGTGGCTAAACCCCCAAAATGTTCTAAGTGGAGAATTCTTACACCCGAGAGATCACGACATTCTAATCTTTACAGATGCATCAAACGCAGGCTGGGTCGCACACTTAAATCACGACTCTGTAGGAGGCATATGGTCTCAGGTAGAAAAACTACTACACATAAATGTATTGGAACTAAAGGCAGTGATCCTAGCTCTACAACATTTCTCACAACAGTGCAACAAGAAACAAGTGCTGGTAGCATCAGACAACACCACGGTAGTAGCCCACATAAACAAACGGGGGAACCCATTCACCCGAACTTTGTGCCCTCATGTGGAGGCTTCTCACATGGTGCAACAAAAACCAGATAACCCTCAGGGCAAGACACGTCCCAGACTCACTCAATGTAATTGCGGACGGCCTTTCCAGGAAAAACCAAATTAAAAAAACGGAGTGGTCTCTAGCACCCCAGATATTCAAGAAGATCTCCCTACTCTGGGAACGTCCTCAGATAGACCTATTTGCCACAAACCTGAATACAAAACTCCCAACCTATGTGTCTCCCATTCCGGACCCACAGGCTTGGGCAGTGGATGCACTGAACATATCCTGGAAAAACATGATCGGCTACACCTTTCCCCCCCACAGCACTACTACCAAGAGTGGTCCAAAAGTTACTGTCCCAGGAATGCAGGCTCATCCTGATAGCCCCGGGATGGCCAACGAAATCGTGGTTTTGGGATCTGGTGGAACTGTCTCTCGACCTTCCAAGACAACTCCCACCAATTCGCTCACTACTCAAACAAAAACTGAACAACCAATTCCATGCTCACCCAGAGTCCCTCAACCTCCACGCATGGTATCTAGGAGTTCCATCCTCCAAAACCAAGGCTTTTCTGCAGAAGTGGCAGATAGAATTGCTGCACCTCAAAGACTCTCTACTAGAGCCATCTACGCCTTAAAGTGGGCAGTCTTCGAACGTTGGTGCATCAAATAACAGGTGGACTTCAGGGCTCCCTCTATAAAACATATTTGTGATTTCATGTGCTTCCTCTTTAACAAGAAAGACAGACACCCTTCCACCATTGAGGGATATAGGACTGAAATGGCTGACACCTTGGGAAATGCCTCATTAGACATCAGCAATAATGCAGAGATAGCTAGACTTATTGCCAGTTTCCACAGGGATAAGCCAAAAAGTGCCAGGAATCTACCCCAATGGGACCTATCACTGGTCCTTCACCAACTCAAACAACCTCCCTTTGAACCTTTGGAGGAGGCTCCAATCAAATATATCACATGGAATACAGTCTTTTTACTAGCCCTAGCCTCCTGGAAAAGATGTAGTGAAATACATGCCTGGACACTAGATGGGTTACTGTGCCTAGGCGACTGGGACCAAATCCAACTCACCCCCTCACCTTCCTTTATTGCCAAGAACCAATTAGCAAAGGAAGGAAACCAAGCAGTATCTCCAGTGGTTATTCCCGCTCTCAAAACTACACTAAACAACAGCAATGAGGATATCCTACTATGCCCCGTTAGGGCCCTCTCTACTTATTTAAAACTCACTTCAGATTTAAGACAGGATAAAGTTCTATTATTTGTCTCTTACAAACAGGGCCATTCTAAGGACATCCAGTGCTCTACCATATCATCTTGGATTAAAAACACTAACAAGTTCTGCTACTCTAGAGTGGGAGACACGGACATGGACCGATTAGGGGTCAAGGCCCATGACATGAGAGCATTCGCTGCTTCCAAAGCTATCTATTGGGGTGTCTCTATCGACCAAATTCTCCAAGCTTGCCATTGGAAATCTCACTATACATTTACATCTTTTTATCTGAAGGACCTATCTGGCCAGAACCAAAAAGACCTATCTTTCCACTTAGGATCCTTTGTGGCTGCTGAACAAGTGGTGGCTCCTCCCTAGCAGTACCACCTTCAAAAACGGGGGGGGGGGGGGGGGGGGGCTACAGGAAGTTGCATCCAGCAGATGGGTCCGGTTGGAACCCTGACCGCATAGAGCATGGCTTCCTACCATTCAAGTTAAAAATTGTAACCTATATTTACGTATATTTGTATGTTTTTTTCTTGGAGGTGTTCCTTACCTTAAAAAAAATAAATAAAAGACTTTTTCTCATCATTTCATTGGAATTACTGTTAATTTTTCGTTAACCCTCAATTCCTCTATCCTAATTTCCTCTATCTCTTTGTCTTTGCAGCCATATCGGAGTGCTACACTGACGGGCTACAGTCTGCCGGACAACTTCCCTTCAGAGCCCTCTTCCAGATTTCCAGAAGAGTACACCCCTCCAACCTGAGTTTGGGTCTCCTTCCTTCACCATTTTAGGCTCTTCACCAGGACCAAGTCAGTGAGCTGGACAAGATGTTGGAATTCAGCATACTGTTTCAATAGGTAAGTACATTGTAGCGTAATAAAATTGAAAATTTTATATTAAATGTAGCTTTTATAAGCTACAATACTTACCTATTGAAACAGATAAAAGCCCTCCTGGTCCGTCCCCGCTTAATGACACCTCACTGTCGGGGATGGATCCCAACGAAAAGAAGGAAGAATCACGTGATCTGCTGCGCAGTCGTCATATAACCGGTCATCTCGGTACCGGTGTCCCAGGTGAAGTGAGCCAGCTCCGGGGAGACCTCTCCCTGCACTCGGCCGGGAAAGTTTCCAACTTTTTACCCGTTGGTAGCTTTTCTGGTGGTCAACGGAATAGCATACTGTTTCAATAGGTAAGTATTGTAGCTTATAAAAGTCACCTTTAATATAAAATTTTCAATTTTCCACGATTCACTCCATTTAATTCTACTTAGTCAAGTAACACTGTGTGTATGTCGACGAGAAGATTTTAGAAGGAAAGAAGAATGCATCATCTGACGTCATCACTTCCAGCTTATGCTTGTCACATGTAATTGATGACAAGTAGTCACAGAAATCTGCAAATTTTTGCCAGTGCTGGTCATGTGACTTCACAAATCTCTACACAACTACCAGTAAGCAGATCCTCAAGTGTGACTGGCTCAGCTGACATGAAGTGATGAGTTTTACCGGTACCAGTTCTGTTCAGACTACCGGTGGGGACCCCTATTGATGAGTTTTGCCGGTACCAATCTGTTCAGACTACCAGTGGGGTGCCCTGCTAGTTAGAAAGAAGTGATGATGTGATTTATCGGTACCAGTTCTGTTCAGACTACCGGTGGGACCCCTAGTGATGAGTTTTGCCAGTTCCAGTCTGTTCAGACTACTGGTGGGTCCCCTGCTAGCTAGCAAGAATTGATGGCTGTATTACCGGTACCAGTTCTGTTCAGACTACGGGTGGAGACCCTTAGTGATGAGTTTTGCCGGTTCCAGTCTGTTCAGACTACCGATGGGTTCCCCTGCTAGCTAGCAAGAATTGATGGCGGTTTTACCGGTACCAGTTCTGTTCAGACTACCGGTGGGTGCTGTTACTGTGATCCTGTCAAGACCCCCCCTTCAGTGGTTATCAGTGATCAGCCCTTTTTGATCCTGGAACCTCCACAATGGCCTGTCCTCTGGTGTGACTGTTGGGGGTACCAGTTCCAGTCTTGGTCAGACCACCGGTGAGGCTGCTCAGAGGGTTCACCTACCAGAAGGTGCTGTGACCATGGAGACCCTTATCTTCCCAATGCAGATTTTTGGACCGGCACCAGTCCTGTTTAGGTTACTGGTAGGGTCTCTAGCAAGCCAGTGATGAGGGATACCAGCACCAGTTCTGCTCATACTGCCGGTTGTGGTAGCACAGAGATCCAGCAAGGGCTACTGGTTAAACAGGATTTCCGGTTACAGAGAGTTGCTGGTGACACACAACAGGGCTACTGGTTCCGGAGTGTTGCCGGTTCTGGAGTGTTCCCGGCTCCGGAGTATTGACAGTTACAGAGAAATCTGCTGTTCCCATCCTTACTGGCAAGAAACCAGCTTCAAATCTAGTGCTGACAACGTTTCACCTGTTACAGAGAATTACTGGTTTCAGAGTGGTGCCGGTTCTGGAGTGTTGCCGGTTCAGAAGTTTTGCAGGTTACAGAGACTTGATGGTGACAAGTTAGTTGGACAGGAATTTTCTTCTGAAAAATTCCTTTAACCAACTGGCTGCAGTGCCTACCGATCGGATGTCGGCTTACAAAACCTTTATTGACAGTTGCTTCAAAAGAAAGTTAGAGATACAGGTGAAGTAACCAGATACAGACCTGTGATGCCCCAATCCTTTGGTTACGGAGCTTTCTCCCAGAAAACTTTGGTTTCAGAGAGACACCAGCCTACCAGTTGGACCAGTTGCTGCTGAACCACCACTGTGGACAGGACGAATGAGCCTATCCCTGCTAAGAAGTAGTTCAGGTCACCCAGTTCTGCCAACCTCAGTGAGTTTATGCAGAACTGTGGACCCACCACGAAACGGTTACAGAGCATTGCTTCATGTATAACCGTTTAGGGCCTGGTACTGGGCAGGTCTCCAGGACTGACTAACAGACCAGCAGAAGTTCTTTAAGGGTCCAAGTAGCTGTTTAGGCCAACCAGTAGCTGCCTAAGGAAACTGATTAAAGAGGAATTCTTGGATCAGTCACTGGTCCCTGTGAAATGTCTGTCAATCTACCGGACCAGTCAGTCATGACCTAGCTGACAGTGGCTATAGATAAGAGGAAGACTGTCAAGCAAGACTTGTTCAACAACTACCAGTCAACCTCCCCTTATCAGACCTTACACCTTTTAGACTGGCCATCCAGTTTGCCTTTTTTACCCAGCCTGTGACCAGTGTCAGCTGCCACAAGGGGGGCCTGAGTTTGCCAGCTCAGCTTTCCCCTCTAAATTATAACCCGTTTTGCCAGTTTTCAAAACTCGAGCAATGGGAAAAATATCTGTTAATCAGACCAGGGGTCATCGATGTTATAAATGGCTATGTGGATCAGTGAGGTCTAGCCTGTCACCAGTGTTAACACTATTTTTTGGCTAAATATGCCTGCTCAAAACTTTGGCCGTCCTAGGGGCTAACCCAAGTTCATAAGAAATCTCTCAGGAAGGCTACATCCTCACCTTCCGGAAATGACCAGCTTGGTCAGATCTCCAGGCAGGAGAAGTGACCCAGTTCCCTGTATAATTCAGTTTGGGAAACATTGGCAACCTATCTAGTTGAACAATATGGCTGTCATAGCTACAGAAAACACAACAGTGGTTGCCTGTATGAAGGAAGGGGGGAATGAAGTCAGGCCCTCTTTGTGCCTTTCTATGCAGAATCCTGACCTGGTATTCCAGGAAACAGGTGACTACCCCGACACATTCCAGGTGGCTGAATATCATAGCACACAAGCTGTCCAGTCTCATGCAACTAGACAGAGCAGACAGACTGGTCCCTCCTGTCAGAGTTTTTCCAAGCAATATGCTTCTGGTGGCACCAGGCCTAAGTGGGCCTGTTTTTGCCACCTGGCTCAACAACAAACTGTCTCAACAAGCATCACTGGGGACCGATCCCCTAATATGGACAATGATACAGTCTACCATCAGAGAATCTGGACCCATATGCCTTCCCACTGGTAGCCATCTTGGGCAAGAGGTTGAGAAGTTGCAGGTCTACCCATGCAGGGAAATCACTCTTGATTGCTCCAAGTGGCCCAACATGCCTGGTTCTGGAATCTCTTGATCATGTCAAGTCAGATTCCATGGTACCTGTCCAACTCTGAACCATTTAGTCAGACTCCTCACAGGAATCTGTCAAAATTAAGAACAGGGCTTCTCTGAGGCAGTGGCAATAGGAATTGAGGCTCCTCATAGAGGCTGACATTGCTGACAACTGGGTAATTCACCAATAAAGTTCAGCACAATGGGATGGGATCTCAAACAGAACAATGAGTTAGTCTTCTCCCTTTAGAAAGGTTTTGACAAGGCATCTCACCTGCAACTTTCTCCTCGTGAATGAAGCAACTGTGATCCTATGTTATGAGCTCTCTGGTCAGGAGGCCCTCGCCCTATATCAGATTAAAGCCCATGTTGTCAGGGCCCCTTAATTGCTACAAGGCATTCCAGTTGGGAGACTCCTTAGAACAATTTTTGTAGTGTTAATAGTTCTTGGAACTAACTACATGCCTTCCTTCTGGAGGTTATTGCCTTCTGGGACTGAACTCATCCCTCCCTTCCCCTACCTCAGAGCAGGTCTGTTGAAAGGGGGAAGGGCTACCAGTTTACTAGGGATCTAAATTTGTTTAGACAACGAAAAAGAATAATTGACGTCACTCTGTCTGGACAGGAAGAAAGTATGAAACGCCACCCAGCGAATGCACACTACTGACCGGTCCTGCCGGTATTAAATACAGGATGTCTTTTTCTGGCATTTGGTGGGGACCGGTCGTGCCGACCGGTAAAGCAATTATCCATTGGATAGGGTATTAACTTATAAAAATTTAATTTACTTATTAAATTTGCAAATTTCTGCTGGTTTATATTTTGTAGTCAAAATAGGAGTAAAGGAACCATCTGCATCCATAAACATGTCATCACTACATATCTTCTGAAAAAGGGAAGTGCACTAAATAAACAAAAGAGTTTGATAAAAGACATAGTGAATAGATGATGTAGGTCAGTAATCTGTGTTGTGGGTGTGAGCGGGGGAAGAATACTAACTGGGGATCGGGGTGAGTCTTAAAATGATTTCATGATACTAAATTGGCTGTCAAAGGTCAGTTGCTCCATCTTCTTCACCATAAGAGACATCAAAACATTTCAATATTGAGCTGGGCCTTATCAACTTTGTCCTGACTGTAAATCTGTCAATCCTTTCCGCCTCAAGGTTAAACAAATTGCTCAAAGGGGTGTGTGTGTGTGTGGGGGGGGGGGGGGAGGTTGTGCTACTATTGTATTTTTCTTTATATTTAGTCTCCTGTGTGCACAATCAACAGCCTTTGTTTCCCTTGCAAACATGTTGCAAAAAATAACACCACTGTCTAAGGTTTTCTGATTATGGCTGTTGTGTATATGTACAGACTTATGCAGTTAATGTCACAAGGGAGGGAAATGGCAGTCAACAGGGAAATGTTACTTGTGACTTATCTATCAGCAATTTGTAAGTATGTTATTGAAAAGGCACAATTTACTTCTGTAATTATAATACCATGACACCTATCCACATAATTATGCACATACAAAATTATGTGTCAGTACATAACATTTTCTGATGTTTTTGTTAAATACTTTACGAATGAAGCAGGTGCTTTCTTCTGGCGATGAAAAGGCAATACTTTTGGGGAGGGCAAGAGACAAAAATATGGACAGGCAAAATTCTCTATCGAAACACCAGACACCAAGATAATTTAGAGGTGAAAAAGTACAAAGATAAGGAGTCTTCCAAACAAGACAGTATAAGCTATTTAAATGAGAGGGGGAATATTAACACAAGAGAACATGGACAAGATTTTTAAGGTCAAGGTCACCACAGCAAAGTCAAGGGTCAAAAGTTGTATCAGTTTGACACCTACATCTAGGATATACATTCCAAGTAGCTTTTTCTGAAATATAACCTTGGCAAGAATTTTAAGTTCAAGGTCACCATTATAAAGTCAAAGGTCACAACATGAGATTGAATACTAACACCCGTATTAGTTTTCTATACCTTGCAGTTTCAGAGTACTCATGCTGTGCATTCATATGATATTGTCATCTTCATTCATGATATACTTTTTCATACACCTCATTGTGGAATTGTTTCTGTTATACACGCCTCCCGAGTCAGCCCTGGTCAATTTGAATAACAGCTAAAAGTTAGGAAAGTTGGCTGTCAATTTTAAATTTGTAATAGTTTACAGTTCTATTGCATTCTATTTTACAATTTTTAGTGCTTAATCTCTGCCAATTCAGACTCTAAGGTGCAACAACAGTAACCAATTCAATATTCATCTTTCCATAAAGATAGTGAGGTCAGTACCACAGACACGGCAGATAGTTTATATGTTAAGGTGGGAAAGCCTTTTTAGAAGAGGTAAGAGTTTACCTTTTTCTGCTTTACCTTTTTTTCTGGAAGAGACAAGCGTCAGGACAGAACAAACATCAACATGTAAATCATTCCAAACTGTGAGAGCATCAAAAAGCAAAGGTGTGGCCTTTGTTTTTTGTTTATGTACAGATGGATAGAATTTAGAATCCTCTGGGAGCTGTTTATCTGGACAGTTGAATCTTGCGCCACATATACAACAACAAATAGACAAAAGCAAACCAAAATAGCTGGTATGACCACTGTGAAGAAACTTGTAAAGTGACCATTTATACGATTTCACATATTAAAGTTATACAGACTTCAGAAGAGACAATTGCAATACTCATTATATTTGTCAAGAAGACTACTCAACAAGGCATTTACCGCCATTATAGCAGAGTCATCATTTAGATACTGCCTAATCCACCTGAGATCATGTATTTGAGTGACACAAGTTTCACAAATATTGTGGACATGATCATGGAAGGAAAAACCTGCACCAAACCAAACAGCAAGGTTCTTTACAACAGCTGCTGGATGCATGAAATTAACAAAGACCCTGACAGTGTGGCTGGAATAGAATTTCTGGACCTGAGCATGAGACCCAAAGATAATGAACTCTATTTCATCAGGGCTTTAAGCGTACTAGCCAAAATCCATTGTTAAACATATTGAAGACAAGAATTCCAATTTTCAAAAGCCAAAGCTGCATTTTTGTGAGACATTTGACAAACAACTGGGTGTCATCGGTATAAAAGTGAAATTTTATGTTGACGTGCCTTCTAATGACCTTACTCAAAGGATTGGTGCATATAGAGAACAACAGTGTCCAAGGATTAAGCCTTGTGGACACTGAACTTGAGCTCATGAAATTCAGGGAGGACTGACCCAATTTTTATTGCTTGGAATCCATGGCTAAGATTAGACTTGCTCCAAGTATTTGTATTGATTCATTCCAGTAAATCTGACATACATGAAATCATTATGAACTCACTTGATGAGTAAAAAAGCTTCTGTCTAGAGAAATACAAAGACTTGTCTCAGCCAGGGGGTTTTCCCTGTAATGAATTTTACCACATGTAAATTAATGCATACATCCCAGAGGATTCCCATACACATTAGCATACTTGTGTTTACATCTGAGATGACCTGGCTGGGAGTCTTTGTTGATATAGATAGCCAGATGATTCCTCTGGAGTGTGCATTGTAAATTTTACTACACAAGCATGCTGAAGTGATTTATTGTACTCATTATTTCTTTCTCCATTTAGGTGTACACAAATAGGGGAACTCTGAATTTATACAGTGTAGATAAATTGTCAAGTATAACTATCAACATCTCCCAAGAATTTAATTCTTTGCTTAGGTTTCCTTTCATTTTGATTTAATGAATAGTGAAATTTAAGGCATAACCAAGTGGTGCTATGAAAGAAAACTAAGTGGCTCTATGGAAAAACATCATTGAATGGTGACTGAGTCAAGGTTATATCAGAAAGTGGTTTTGTCAAATTTGTTACAAGATGATGGCTTTTTTATCTCCCGCCAGGGGTCAAATGCAGTGGTCGGGTTGTTGTAAAATGCCTTTCATCCGTGCATCCATGCATCATGTTTTTACATAAACTTATTATCTTATACATTTGTAAAGATATCTTCACCAAATTTGCAGGAAATGTTTATGGCTATAAAGACCTGCCTGTGCACAATTTTGGCCTCATTTTGAAAAACAAAATGGCCACCATAGCTACTTGTTTGAAAATCAAAAAAGTTCTCTAAGTCTTGAACTATTCCAGCTAGCTTCCTCATATGTGCACAAAAGATACATACCTAGAAAAGCTAGTCAGATAGTAATTTTGGCCTAGTTCTAAAAACAAAATGGCCACCATATCACATGTTTAATGTAAAATGGAGTTATCCTATTAAAAGGCCTTATATCTCCCTTATCATTGCTACTAGGGTTTCCAACTGTGAAAACATCTTCTAGGAAGTCATGTCATGAGACTTTTACCTTTGACGCCTTCTTCACTGTCAAGTGTGGTTATCTTACTACAAAGGCCTTATATCTCCTTTACTTATCCATTATTACTGACCCTTAGGCGGGAGATACCTGCTGCTGCAGTGGCCTTGTTTTTCATTCTGCTCCAACTAGATCAGGAAAATATGGTTCAAGCTGTGGTATTTAAAAGCCAAAAACATAAAATAGATATATGACAACCTCAGTTTGACTCCTACATTTGAAAATGGAGCCTTTGAAATTCCATATTTTTTCAATCCAGAATATAATCTAGATCTTTCCAGAAATTGAATCACTGGTTAGGCCTCTTACACATAAAGAAGCAGAAGCGAAAGAAGAAAATAACCCAAATTTATGCCCTGCAAATGGTATTCAGAAGTAAATACAAAGCTAACTGTTAAGATGTAAAAAGTAGATGAAAAACAAAAATAAAGAAAATACTGTAAATGCAGTAGTTTTTAGGTTACAACTGATTTACTCAACAGTAAGAATCTCAAAGTACTTTTGCTCAGCTAGGCTATCGGTCCCTAATTTTACTGTTATCGATGACACAAAAGTAGGTGAATAACATATTTAAAGAACTTTTTTCTAAATGCAATAACTTTTAAGTTACAATTGATTTACTCAACAGTGAAAACCTGAAACAAGCTATTACTCTTCTCTTTTTTATTACTCAACTATGCAATGAGCTACAGGTCTGCAATTTTACTATGCTATAGCTGACCCAAAAGTAACTGACTAACATATCTATATGAAATTTTCTAAATGCAATAGTTTTCAAGTTACAAGTGATTTTACCCATTATGGAAGTTACCGAAGAGTCAAAAAGTAGCTATTACTCACTTACTTATTGGGATAGACTTTGAAGTTACTCCCCATGTTGCAGCTATGGAAAAGTAGCTGTATAACATATTTAACAAAATGCTCTAAATGCAATATTTTTCAAGTATAATGATTTAATGCATGATTACATGAATTTTAATGCAATAAAATTATTGCCTGATATTCACACAAGGGTATCTACTTGTGGCTTAGTACATATGTGCAAGATATGAGAGAAATCCCTTCAATAGTCAATGAGAAAATTGTGATAAAGTGTTGAAATTTTGGATGGCTCTAGCAAACAGATAAAAAACAGATCTGCATCAAAGCATGTCTCTGCGCTTTGTAATTTTGGAAGCAAAGTCATTCATGCGGATGCGTACACCCAAGCCAGAGAGTGATGACATAATGTCAGCTGACTGACAAGTCTGGACACTGAACCATTGTTATTTTATTGAGGAATACCAGGGGCTGATTTGCCACAGGGGAGATAAACCACATGAACTGGAGTGGGTGTATTTATAGTGTTGTAGTTTGAATACAAATACAGATAGTTTCATCAGTTGACAGTCTTAGGTGACTTTCCCAATAATTGCAGTGTGTTTTTCTCAGTAGTTGGTCAGCCACTTCCTGTGACGTATGAGAAAAGTCCTTTTGTCAGACCCACATTCTGGTTAAAAAGTCATTCAGTCCTTATGTAATACCTTAGACAAGAGGACTTGATGAAAGTCTAGGCTAAGATAAGAAGTGGGCCACTTCAAGGCTGTGCTACACATGTCAAACCAATACATCAGGCAGTCAAGGTGAGTATTGTGGTCAATTGTGTCAAAAGCAGCAAAAATATCAAGTAAAAAGTGTAATTGGCTCACCATGTGAGAATGAGAGATGGATCTCATTTTTATATGCACAGTTTCGGTGGAATGATAAGTTTTATGTTCCAGATTGCTGAGGATTGTCTAGATTATTGCTGTTGATATGTTCCATTTCAAGTTCCATGGATATCCATTTTAAGTGGAAATTTAGATTTATATTAACATATTAAGTGTTAATCTCAAGTTATAATTCCTCATAACTAGCAAACATGCAAACATGCCATAAATATTCATTAAGTGCAGTTAAAGAGGGCATTATAGTTTTGAGTTAAATTTACTTACAAATACTACTACTCCTCACCTGTTAAAGCTACAAGGTTCAATTTCTTGCAGTGTGAGTGCTGTGAAATAGAAATCTGAAGCAAACAAAGCAAAGCCAGTTCAGCACAAGCAGTCCCTGGGATATGCAAAGCCGGAGAATTATGGAGGTGTTCCTCTGGCACCAACCCTGTAACAGATTCTATGACTCCTGGAAGAAGTAGCAAAACTCGACAAGCCATGCTCAGAGACAGGACTTGAGTATTTTCCTGACTCACTGCAACTGAATAATCCTGGAGTCTGGATCCAGAATTGTGATCGAATCAACACTATATAGACCCCTCTGGCTGTCATGAAACATCATTTGTCACTGCAAAGATGCCAGCTACACATCAAACAGACTTTCTACAGACACTTTCTTTCACTTTCTACAGGTAGTTTTGGTTTTTATTGAGTTTAGTATTTTGATTTGCATCAAGATTGGCAGACAGAGGTCACATTTGAACCCAGGATCACCACCTGCCCTACAGCCAGCAACAACCCCCAGTAAAAGGCGAAAGCCACCAAACCTCTGGATCAGGCCCCAGATCCTTCAAAGACAAGAAAAATTATGCTACAGCAACCTCCAGGTACATATATCTATGCTACATATATCCCAGGAGACCAGAATTTTGTCAGGATGTCACCTGCCTTTTTGACCTCATCGAAAAATGCATGTACCACCACACCAAGAAGTCAGTCACCATCTACAAATTCATCCCCCTGGTCTGTCCAGTCATTCTTGATAAATTCCAGGATGAATATTAGCACTGGCCTGATAGCCCCGATGAATGTTAAAGGGTGGCTGAGATTTTGAGAACCAGACGGAAAGTCCCCTACACTGTAGGGGCCATAAGCAGGAAGCATAGCGTCATGAAGAAACCAAAGAAATCAGGCAGTGAGTATTAGAAATAAAAGGGCTTCTTTTCCCTGGTGCTGCTAGCCCTGGTCGACGTTGAAAACAGATTCCTGTGGCAATTGGTCAAGTGGTTCTTGATCAAATACACTTATTTTCAACAGAAGCGATTTGAGGGAGAAGATTGAGGATGGAAGCTTGGGACTTCTACCACCTTAACCTCTGAGGAAGGGAGGGCCAGATTTGCTCTACTTCTTGCTGGTTGACAACGTCTTTGCTTTGATCAATGTATACATTTCTCCTGACCCTCCTGACCAAAAATACCTAGTTAGTGAAAAGTCAACTTCAGTGTCACATCCCCATTAAGCTCCCTTACTGAATGAGCAAAAAGTAGAAAATCTAAATCAGACACCAGAATTGAACTACAGTTAAATTTTCGGAAATAAATCATTTCAATTTATTTTCATAATGTACTGCTCATATTGGTTTTAATAACTTTTAACTGTATTGAATTCAGAGAAATGGTTATACACTATTTCAGTATATTATTCGAAAGTATTTAGCATTCAAATTTGGTATTACAAGAATAAAATTAGGCAACAATACCTTTGTTTTCCATTTATTTCTTTATACATTTTAAAAGCTTTAAATGGCAAATTCAAAGTCACTTAGTTTTTACTGTTTTGTTTATTTTGAAAATAAGATTGCTAGTTTTGTACAAAACAAGGCTATGATTGGGGTTAGAAAGATCAACATATATTTATTGTATCTTCTAAACAAGGACAGGCCATTGGATTTAAATTTACTGTGCAGTCTATATTTTACATAAAGACATTAAAAATATTAATCACTTAATTCTTCATTAATTGAGTAACCAATCATTATATACAGTTGGTCAAGGTTCTGTACTGGTAAGCAACTAACAACTTTCAGGGAATCCATTTACAACAAGTTCTTAAAGAAGAAAAATACTAGTCAAGGATTTGGAAGGCCTTTTAAGTCTTCTACACAATCTCTCTCTGTATATGCCATATTATCTTTCCAATAAAGTACCAATGAGATGCAGGGTTATAAAAATAGCATCAGAGATGCCCGTACCCTACAGCCTAGGGAAATATTTTCAACAACATGAGATATAGAAGTACTGTACCAGTACAAAGTTCAGAATACTTTCAGAACACTGTCAGTTATATAAAGGTCCAAACAATGTTTAAATGGAGAAAATAATGTTTAAAAGAAAGATAATGCATCTAAAGATGTAGTATTAAAACAAGATAATTCAATAACAAAATGACAGCATTAATCAGTAAACTAAAATTCAACACTCTTTATCTACATCTGCATGGCCGAATTATGGTTTAGATGTTTTGAATATTACCATGCATACAGAAGTGGTAATACATTTAATGAATGCTTATGTGTGGTGTTGGAGCAAAATCTGTGGCTCACTTGATGAAATTCTAATTTAGGCAAATTTGCCAACCAATTTTCAGAAAATCATTTATTTTATATGTATAATTCTTAAAACTGTATCATCTGGCAATAATGGGGCTGTCCCACATTCACAAATTATTCTAGAATCTTTGTTGAAATCCTGAAGCACAACTGCATGATTAATGCAAAGTTGGACTTGGTTTCCAAAGGAATTGTTTTGTGGTTGAAATATCTCAAACAAAAAGCATGCAACAGAAAATGCTTCCAAAATAATCCTAAAATAGATCAGACTTCACCTCTTTGTAGGTCATCAGGATTCCGGATTGTATTCAGCTTATGTATAAATATATGTGTTGTCAGGATCTAGCACTTTTATCTTTTAATTCTGAACAATTACCAGTCTATATGCAGAAAACATCAAGAAATGACCATCTTTGTATTAATATATAAGACATGACAATGCTTTTTATTTCTTGCAGCAATAGATGTTTTGTTGATATGTACTATTTTCAGAATAGTTTGGGAAGTGGTTTTACCAAATAAGGAAAAGTATTCCACATATCACATGATCTGATTTTTTTTTCAAGTGGAAAACATACAATCTTCACCAAGATGTTTCTTTTGATGGGTGAGGAATAAGTCTATGTAAGGTTTCTGTATAGTCCAGGGTGGGTCATCTGGCAATGACATTAGATCTGAATTAGATCCAGCTGAGGACAGACAACAGACAAATCTTCCTCTACACGATGCCCAAAAGATCTTATTGCAGATGGTTTCTTATCATACAGATCATTATACTGGGGGCTAAAAACAACATCGTAAGCTTGATTGTCAGGATTACTTCTCAATTTCAAAGCATATTGAACACATAACTTATCAAACCTGAGATATAAAGGGGGTTCATTTGCCTCAACATACAAGCTTTGCATTGGAGAAGTCCTGAAGGCTCCCAGTCATATTCTTAAGCCCTGGTTTTGAATGGGTTCCAATTTCTTAAGATATGACTTATGAGCAGAACAAAAGACAGCACAACCATATTCCAATCTAGAATGAACAAATGAGCGATAAAGTCTCAGTAAAACACTTCTGTCTGTTCCCCAATCCATTTTGACAACTACTTTCAGTAAGTTCATGGCTTTTTCACATTTCTGATGAATATAATCAATGTGTGCCTTAAAATTCAGTTTACTGTAAAATATAACACCAAGGAACTAAGTTTGTGAAACAACAGGGATTTGTGAATTATATATCGTCAATGTTGGGTGTGGATGAAGTTTTCTTTTATTACAAAAATGTATGCAAACAGTTTTGGTTTTAGAAAATTTAAAACCATTTTCATCAGCCCATTTTTCTACTTTATTCAAACACAACTGAAGTTGCCTTTTTATTGAAGCCATATTTCTAGAAGAACAAGTAATTGAGAAATCATCAACAAAAAGAGACTTTTCAAAGCTAGCTGGAATCACATCAGCAATACTGTTAATCTTTAAAATAAATAATGTAACAGAGAGGATGCTGCCTTGAGGGATACCCATCTCTTGCCCATGTATATCTGAATAAACAGATCCTAAATGAACTCTAAAAACTCTGTTTGATAAAAATTCTGAATAAACATGGGCATTCGCCCCCTTAAGCCTACTTTATGTAGATCTCTTATAACGCCATACTTCCATACTGTATCGTAGGCTTTTTCTAAATAAAAAAATACAGAGACTACATTGTTGCCTTTTAAAAAGGAATCTCTAATAAAAGATTCAAATCTTATTAATTGGTCTGTTGTAGTTCGACCTTTTCTAAAACCACTTTGATATTTTGTTAAAATATTATTTTTCTTGAAGAACCAAACTAATCTAGTATTAATCATTCTTTCCATGGTTTTGCATAAACAGCTTGTCAGGGATATGGGGCTATAATTGGACAGGTTTTTGGTCTTTGCCTGGTTTAGGAATAGGTATTACAGTGGCCTCTTTCCAGCATTCAGGAATTTCACCTGAAGCCCATATATCATTAAATATATCGAGTAACACCATAAGTGAGTCTCTTGGTAGATGTTTTAGCAGCTGATAATGGATCTCATCTGAACCAGTAGCAGTGTCATGAGACTTTTTCAAAGTTTCACATAGTTCTCTAATGTTTAATGGTGCATTGTGGTTTTCAGAGTTCTCTGTGCCAAATTCCAAGTGTTCTTTTTCAGCTTTCTCTTGATATTTTTTAAAATTTGTACAGTAAGTGTTGCTGCTAGAATTCCTGCTGATTTCTTGGGCCAACCTATTTGCTATATCCACTCTTTCTGTTATTTTTGTCCCATCATTATTTTCCAGATGGTGTATTGTGATGTTACTTTGTTTGCCACTTATTTTCCTTATCATTTCCCATACCTTTTTAGCTGGTGTCTTTACATTCAGTTTTGATACATATTCATGCCTTCATGATTTCCTTTTACTTTCTTTAATTACTTTATGAGCATTGGCTTGACAGTTTTTATATTCATTTATGTTATCCGATGTAGGATTTATAAGGCATTTATCCATTGCAATTTGACGAGCTTTAACAGCTTTTTTGCATTCACTGTTGAACCATGGTTTGTAGCTACCAGGGGACTGTCCAGCTGACTTTGGCACACATTTTGTGGCTATGTCATTTAACTTATTTAAAAACGCAGGAAACTTTTCTGTTGAGTCAGTAAGACTATACCTATTAATATCCAAAAAACACTGATGTTTGAATTTTGGCCAATCAGCCTTTTAAAGATTCCAACGAGGAACATTGTCCTTGGGCATGCTCTTAACTATATCAATAAAAAAAGGAAAAGGGTCACTACTACACACCATCAGAATGGACCTGCCATGTAAAATCAAGAAAAACAGCAGAACATAAAGACAAATATATTGAGGTGAATGAACCAGATGCAGGATGAAAATAGGTAGGTCACTTATTATTAAGTAAACAAATATCAGAGGATTTAAGAAGATGTTCCACCTTATAGCCTAAACTATTAGATGAGGAACAACCCCATAAATCACTATGTGCATTAAAATCTCCAATAAATAGAAAAGGTGCAGGTAACTGGTTCACTAGATTATCAATATCACTTTGTGCAACATTAAACGAGGTGGAATATATACATTACATACAGTTATAATTTTATGCAGAGATACTTTTACAGCAACTGCCTGCAGTTCTGTATCTAACTCAAGTACCTCATGGGGAATACCTTTCTTAACAAAAATAGTGCAGCCACCAGTGGCTCTCCCATCTACTTCAGACATACAAGTTTTAAAATAATCATCAAAGCCTCTAATATTTACATTATCTGTTTCTTTAAAATGAGTTTCCTGCAATGCTAAAATGTAGGGTCTAAAATTTGAAATTTAAGCCACGACAGTTCCACTGTATTATACTTTTATTTTTGTTTGGTTCCATTATTTACACTTTTATTGCCACTCCGCCCTTGTGAACTTGTGATTGGGGATTCTTCAATACTCATGTCACTGTCACTATCACTTAAAACATCATATTTATTGTGTTGTTTAATAGGGTCATTAGATCCCTTATGTTGTTTGGTAAAATATACTTTGCTCTGACTTATTTTCAATTTGATGGGGTCATTTTGAGATGCACTTGTCTGACTTGACAAACTAGTTTTAGTCACTTTAGTTGTCTGTTTTTCAACTGCATACTTTTTTGGTTGTTTTGTTCCTTCTGGCCAATGGCCCCTTTCTTGGTATTGAGACTATAGTGTGGTTGCACTTCAATGGGGATGGCATTGTCCATTGTTAGATTCAGTTTTGTAGTTTTCATCAGTTTCTTGCTTTGTGCTTCTTTATCCACTTCAACTAAAATATTTCCATTTCTTAGTTTTTTTTACTGAAGGGATCTGATCCTAGTATTGCAACAATGGCTTTATTTACAGCAAAAGGGGACAGTCTACACAAGGCTCTTTCAATATCTGTTCCTTTTGCTAATAGAAATCTTGGCCATGAACAAATCTGAGGAGAATCCAAAGTCATAGTCATTTATCAAGCGATGTTCTTGTCCTTTTCCTATCCATCAGTGGGGTGTTTTGAGTAGCCATAATGTTGAAGTGGTTATCTGTTGCCAATGCTCTCCACCCACCCTTCGAGCCCAACAAGGGGATATCATAATAGTGTGGAGCTGAGCCCTGCACACTGATATGAGAGATACATTAGCGATATACTTAAAGACCACAAAAGTGAACCTTGATTGACCTGTTAAGCAGCGACCTTCTAGATACTCCAAAAAGCACAAACCAAACAAAAGCAGAATACAACAACCAAGTACAACAGTATAAACCATTAGAAACAACAAGCCATCATTAATTTGGAGCACTAGGGCTTGGCACTGCCAGCCGATTGATTAAGCCAGGCCATCTTAACCTTCCGTCTAAGTGAAATTGAGGCCAAAGCTGTGTATTGCCTCCTCAATGCCACAACAAAGAATTAGCTCAACAGCCAGGATCCTCCCTTCCGCTGACACCGATCGCAACCCATGGCAAACAGGCTGCCCACAATTAGTTGCCTCTTACGACATGCAGGAGGATACGTTGGGCCTATTCTACTTCCCCCGACCCACAGGGGGACGGTCAAGTTGTATTATTAAAATATGAACAATTTTGACTTGAGATATGCATGACAAAACTTACAAAATGTATATACGTATGTGTATTTTTTGAAGATAATTGCCAGTTGTTTTACCCGATCTCTAAACCCATGTACCAAATTGGAGGTTGTCTGTACAGGTAACGTATAGGATCATTGGTAGGGTACAGGTATGAAAATAGCATATCTAGGAGGGAGACATACAAGACAAATTTTAGAGGTGGTATGAGAATTGTAATATCTTCACGTATATCAGTTCTATTAATACCTGGAGTTCTGGGGATTCCCCTTTAGCTCAGCTGGTTAAAAGCTAGACTTGTGTTTATATCTGTGTGTAATCCGAATTCTACCAGATCGACTCCAGGCAGAACCAATCAATAATTTCTCTCTTCCCACTGATAAACTTGGGCAATTTCAAAAAGTTTTAAAATTAGATGACTAAAACTTTTGAACACCGATATTAACAATGACTCTTCAAAAAGGTTGGTAGTCCTCTAGACAAAATGATATCAAACTCTGGCCTCTAAAATCAACTCTCTTTGGAACACAGTTTTGAAGAACTCGGATAAATTAAATGAGACATAAAAATTGAAATAAACCATTCAATACAATATTGTCACTTTACGTCCTATTCTGCTCACTCCCAGTCCAGTTCTATTCACTTACAGTCTTATCTTTCAAACCTTGCTGGTCTGTTCATTCATGGACCCCTGTCTCACTCCAGGACACGTTCCCCCTATGTCACTGTAAACCACATTATGTTGACTCCTACGAAGAGTTGAATGAATACCAGGATAACAGAATACCCCTCAGAGTGGCCTACAGAGCTTTAGCTGGGGGATACAGCTGGTTACATCCATAAGAGGATGAAGAAAAGTGAGTAAAGATGAAGGAAACTGAGAGGCAACAGAGGGGGAGACAGAGAAGGAGAAAGGCAGAGGCTATCAAAGTAGAAGGGACTACAGGGGACAACAACAGAGGACAGAAAGGAGTGAGAGTGAGATGAAGCTGGAAGCTGGAGGGAAAACCAATCACACAGCAATCTCTCATTCTGTAAACCCAGAAGGTAGAAAGGCATGATGATCAATAATTTTGCTGATCAATTCTGATCAAGAGAGTCAAAAGTTGATGTTTTGAAGGAACACGAGGAAATCTGACAAGAAAACAAGCTCTTCAAAAAGAGAGCCAGAGAGGATAGCGTCTGGGAAAACTTCCCCAACTGATGCAAATTCTTTGACCAGGTACTAGAAATGGAAAGCTGACACAGTCCCAATTCAGGCCAAGTCCCGAAAAAAAAACCTCGCCAACAGAGAGTGCTGGATACATGACAAATTCAAATCTCTCAAATCACACATCAGAAGAAAAGGTATCAGCAAGTCCTCAGGATTCAAGTTAGTCATAGAGGTCCCAGTGTTAGAGCAGGCTCTGTGTACAACATTTCCAGATGTTCCACAGACGTGGATAGCATGGTGATCAGCCCTTACACACGAGTCATCCACTGCCAGCACTGCCAGTACCAGTATAGTGGTGCAGCCATTATCAGTAGACAAGCAGATGCTCGATCAGTTCTCGCAGACCTCTCTTTTGGGTCTAAGGCAGGAGAGCACTAAAACAGGATTCTGTACGTACCTGGCCACAGAGATGGAGAATTTTGAAAAAAAAAGACTTTCAGACTGTTAGGAATTAGACTATTAAAGTCTAATAAATTCATTCATAGCCTTGTTTTCACAGAAAAATTAAATAAAATTACTATAAAGAAACAAATACTTTTTAAAATGAAGTCCAGTCATCCGCAATTTTTTTACTCTCCAAAAAAGTCATCTTGATTTACTTAAATTATATACCTCTATATGTCAATTATAATCACCTGAACAGCAAATAACACTTATGAAAATTTATCCGTTAGGGTACAATACATATGCAATGATACCAGAACTAATTAGTCTACATACTCATTGTTTCATGCATCATTTTCATCTGTATCTATGAAAAGTGATTCTCTTCTGTTTACCTTGTTGTCACACGGCACATCCTAACACTCACATTTGTTTACAAAGAAATGGTGTCAGTGTGACAATTGCACCTGCCTGTGCACCATTTTTACATCCATACTTTACAAGATTCATCCATGATTCAGGTGCTGTATGTTTTAACCATAAGCATGTTGCCATTATCTGAAAGTAATTGCCTACCATACTCAATAGGTGATGGTGGAATGTATGACTTTTTCCTGCCATTTTCATACCAATCCTATATTATGGGCTCATTGAATAGTGCAGACCCAAGGTAAACTGTAAAAAATAAGCAAGACCTAATTATCTATGATAAAAGGACTTTTTTCAAATGCCAAAACTTATGAATGTTGGTTTGATTGGACAGTATGTTATTAGTTAGGGGTGCCGGGGTAGTAACGGTGTTTTCGGTACAAGAGCATTCTTATAGTATCATCAGACATAACAAATTACATTCATATAATGAAATTTATATTCTTACCCAAACGTATTTTGGTTTATACTAAGTGACACACATATTTTGGAATACTGGTCAGGGTACAGTTTTCAAGTGATGGAAAACTGGGTGGCCAAAGTTAGTACCACAATACTTCTGTTACCAATCCTGCTCATTTTGACATTTCATGAGCAACTTCGGTCTTAATTAACTCGTTGGACAAGCCTCAATGATTTACTTCCTTGGCAGATGGCCTCAATTGTATCATTGTCTTCCATTTTCCTGTACAGGCGATGTTGTTAATCATTTCCATGGGTCTAAAACATAGTAATTAACATTTATAATAATTAACATGATTATACCTTATCCAAATATTAAGATGTGGCCAAATAAGCTTGTGACTGCCATCTTGGATTTTTCCCACTTAATTATCTCTTGGATGTTAAATAAATGACAGCCTGGTTTCATACGATCTGCGTGGTACTCTGAAACAGAAGGCGAGAATACCACAGACAGAAAAAACCCCAGGAAAATGGTCTTATAACACATGGGTCTACACAAAGCATAAAATTGGAACATTTAAAGTTTTCTAAGGGTTGATAACATAAATCACCAACCCAACTTGGAAAATTACAGTACATTGATTCCCAGATATAACATTTTTCCCTCACTCTTTGACTTCCATTTTTGGTATGTAGCAGTGCACTGGGTTTGCGAATGGCCCACCAAATATTAATAAATGTTCTGTCTTACAGTTTAAAGCAATATATATTTTTATACCATATCACAACACCTGGACGTTGAATCGGTTACAAAAGTTGCACCAGCAATTGTAAACTGTTTGAAACTATCTTGGTGTGAACCCAAGCTGTTTGAATGTACCAAGGGTGCTATTAGGCTTACAAGTTATGGACTTTTATGTACTTTAGGGTCTGTTACTGCTCAAGTTTCCTAACTATTAGCAGTTTGTTATCTGGTCACAGGCATAGCAAGTTTAGACCAGTGAAAATACTGTGGTCCTGTCCCATCATGACATAACACTGTTGAAGAGAATATTAAATCCTCAAATAGGCCTTTGTTCACCATTAACTTCCATCAAAAATAGTTCTATTGTGAGAAAATACTGAACCCCATACTCTTAAACTTTGGTCATTGCTGTATCATATCAGTCAGCACTTCACAGCTCACTGTCATCCAGATCAACTACAGGTCAAATATATATCCTTTCTATCCTGGGAAAGTATGTAATGTAAATGTAAGCACTGTCTCTGTACTGTGTTGTATGCAAAGTTCATTGTGCATTTGCCTTTTGTATTGAACAGAACTGCGTTTAAATTGTGTGTGTCCCAAGTCAAAGTTTATAACAGAAGTCTATGTTCTTCCTTTACATTTTATCACAGTTCATCACTGTGTGGAATGCTCTCCCTGATGAGATTCGTGCCTCTCCCTCCCTGGCCTCCTTCAGAAAACAGCTTAAAAATTACCTGTACACCAAAGCATACCCACCCTAGCCTGGATCATTCCCCTGGTGTTCTCCGTGGTGCTGGACCCCTCTTATGTCCCTGGATACAGAATTTTGTTGACTGTTTTTTGTTTTTGTTTTACACTCTATGAGTGCTTTCTAGTACTAAACTATGACAGATTTTATAATTATGGATGAAGATTCAGACTCATCATGTGGTGGATAATAAAAGACTTTTTTGAAATTTGATGGATTACAGTACTTCAGCAGTCTCTTATGCTTGTTTATTCTTGCAGTTGATATGTTAATTAAAATCCAATTTTAACTTGTACTGTTACAAACTAACAACACAACATAACTGTTGCTCTTGTATTGTTTTACTGCAATCCCAATATGTTAAAAATTGGTCCAAAGTACTAATTCTAATAGCACTTTTATAGCGCTTAATCTCCAAAAAGACAGACTCCAAAAGACAGACTCTAAGGCGCATCATACAAAAACATAGTTCAATAATCATAAAACCAGAGACATTGCAGGGACATTGTACTGTCACTTGGATATTGATGTTTAAGTTATGGCAGCATGCCAAATTGTTGTTTGATCAACAAACTTTTGACCTCATACAAAAGGCCAACCACAATATTTTATAATGTCTAAAATTATTTTAGAAAAAATACTCTTAATATAAATACTTTTGTGTTATTGGTCCTGTGAAGGTCAGGTTTAAAAACTTTTATGGAACAATAGCATCCATTATTGCTAATTTATCCATGTTTGATCCGAATTATGCCATTCTTTCCCTGGGAATAATTTCTCACTCGACTGCTCCGAGTAAGTAGGGGGTAGCATAATGAAAATGTTTGCACTATTTCTCCTTTTAAGCACAAGCTCAAGGAGGCTCGTGATTCTAGCGGTCAAGTTTTTGGTCCCCAGACATTCATGGAATCTGACCTTCTTCCAGTAAGGAATATGCTTTTCCAATGTGCACTCTGTGTTTCTGATTGCTCCAAGGTCTGATGTCAGTGCCCTACCGATGGCTTTGCACCTCATGCCTGCAGATCATGCCTGCTCGGATGACCACTTAAAATGGCGGTCCTCTGTCATTGGGTCCTATCCCCAGTGGCAGGCTAAAGAACCTCAAGGACGTTGATAAATGGTCATCCTTGAGCCTCTGTCTCTCAGTTAGGGGGAATGCAAGTCGCTACGAGCTTGGACTGTACTTAGTTCAGTCGAATGGGTCAAATGGCGCTTTGAGTCCTGTAGTATATGGAGATATTGCTCTGAGTATAAAAAAAAACAAATACAAAATACAAAACACTTTTCAGCTTTGTTTTCATAGAAGGCAATTTCTGGTTATCCCATTTTTGAATTATGTTTAAAAAAACTTTGTGATCAAACAATACTGTTTCAAATTCATATGACTAATCTACAGCCTGATACAACTTATTTTGTTAGCTACTGAAACTAATCTAGCACAATAATCTAACACACTTTTCTAGTTGAGTTGTCTTGTCCTGCAAAAGATAAGTCGTATGAATCCAGTAAGTATTCGGCAAGGCTTATCTGGTCTTGATGCTATAAGTTCTTTCGTGTGTCACAATAGTTAGGAATAATCATTAAACCTTACCTTTTTCAGTCATAACACCAACCTTTTCATTTTGCAGAAATAATATGCTTTTACAGTTTTCCAACCATTCTAAACAATGCTTAGACCACTTCTAACTTAGGCTTTAAGTAAATACTTAGATTTCATGGAAGAAATTATAAAACTGAACATTCCCTCCAATACCAAGGAATACCAAGTCCAAGAAAAACTTAAGTGAAAAATCTTCCCCAATGCCCAGGTCACACAGTGGCGAGGATGCTACGATTATATCTGCGAATATAGAAGAATAGAGGCGACTTCAAATTCGCCCAAAAAAGCGGGAAAGTATGGTCACGTGATAAAACATCTTCATACTTCTACGATCCCTCTATGATGCCTTTCGATTGTCCTGAGATTACCCTCGACAAAGCAAGAATATTCTAAGAATACCCTACGAACTGGTGAAGATATCTGGCGAATTTACTACAATTACCCATGAATCGGCTACAAGTAGGGGAGAATGGATGCGATCTATGAAGAATCTTCTAAGACAAAGGAAGAACCAGTTGAGAACAAGGAAGAATATGTGGCGAATTTACTGAGAACAAGAAGGTAGTATTATTCGCTGGAAAATGTCCTACCACAGAGCTACGATGTAGAAGAATCTGCTACCAATAGTGGCAAATTCTCATGGCGAACTAAAAAAACGCCCAGAATCAGCGAATACCGACGATAGTTTTGAACAGTTTGAAACTATCGTAGCCAGGTGACAATCCATGGAGAATGGTGGCAAACAGTGAAGATGGACCAAGAATATGCTACCAACAGGGAAGAATTTCAGGATCGCGCATATTCGCCACTAAAAATCGCCACAGTGTGAGCTGGCTTTTACTTAGACCTCAGTTCAGCACCTTATCTAAGTATTGCTTTGTAGAATACTGCCCCTGATTTGATGGTTTGGAAAACAGTATACCGACAATATAAAAAGCATAGAGAAAAGAATTTCAATTAGACTTATGAGTCCTGTCATCATGCATAAAAACAACAGTGATAAGTTAATGATGCCCCCATCCTTAGTAATGTAAATATTGAGACAGGTTAAGTGCAGTAGAAGACAACAATAATTGTGTTTACGTTGGTTTAATTTGAGCTCATTATGCAATTTTGTTCTTAAAACCAACCAATTTTCAGAAAATCATGCGCTATACTTGTATAATTATAAATTATATATAAAAAGAAAAGTGTTTCACTCATATCCACAACATTGTGAGGCTGTTCCACATTCCAGAAATATTCAGGGAATTTCTTTCAAATTCTGGAGAAAAGCTAATCAATAAAGTATTTCCAACTCATTCTTTGGAGGGATCCTTGGAATGCATCCAAATGTGAGGCATGCTTCCATGGCTGAATGGCCTTAAATTGAACCAGTCCCAAAAATAATCCTGAAATGCATTAGATTTCAGTGAAAGATTTTACCAGCCAATATGCAGAAACCGACAAGAAATTAAAGCTGTCATATACAAAGAATGATGATTCTTATTAACCTGGAATAAAGACATCCAACAGCTATAGATATATTATTCCTATGCTATTTAGGTAGAGATGGAAAGCAGCTCACAAACACTGAAGGGCCGGACCATGGATTCAAAAGTCTGTTTTCAGAATTTTCCTGAAAGATTCAAGGAAGAACTGAACCACATTATCATCAATTGAAGCAATATACATCTGAGGAGATATGTTCCTACAGTACAACTTTAGACCAGCCAGAAGAAATGTTATAAAGACTATCGTATATGTCTGCTATGCCATTGCCTGAAAAATCAAGAATGAAGTGGTTATAGCTCCAATTATAACAACGAAATGGCTGGCATTGTGAAAGCAGTGTTTATGGACATATCTAATCTAATCTAATCTAATCTAATGCAGGTGCAATATCTTCCCCACAAAGGGGAACTCAGTGCGCTGCTTAACAGAAATCATTTATAGTAGGGAGAGTCGAGAGGGGGTCAAAGGTCAGTGATTCGGAGTTATGGGTGTGACCAAGTTGGGAAACTGGAGTGCAAGAGGTGAGATTTAAGGTGTTTCCTGAATGATGTAACAGATGGGCTATTTCTTGTTTGGAAGGGGAAAGACTTCCAAAAGACTGGGGCATAGTGACTGAAAGAATTAGAAAAGTGTTTGATTGATTTATGAACGATACAGTCAAAAGTGGGGGTATGGAGGAGCTTAAGTTTGGGGGTGCTTCACCTTGTATTTCTGGAAGGGGTGTAGGGGGTGAATTAATTTTCTTATGTATCGCAAATGCCATATGCCCTGAGTGTTGTTGGGGTTAAGCACATAGTACAAGACGTTTGGTTGAGAATGTGTTTAGGATTCTGGCCAAATCTAAATGAGGTACAATTATTGTTTTGTGTAGACAGTGATGTCTAATCTAATCTTTAAAAAAACATCACAGGAGTGGGAATATTAATAATTTAGAAAATGACAATCAAAGGTGGAAACATATATATTTATAATAAAACACCCTCATTAAATTAGAAGTCCTGGGAAAACTTAGGTGGCCCTGAAATTACCAATAAACTCATGGAAGGCAAAAGTGATGGGTGCTAGTGATTTGCTTTGTTTTTTTTTGTTGAATTGATAGAGAGTATTAGATGCTTGTCTATTTAGAATTTATAGTCTATTGGGCATCTGCTTTCAAAGCCACTGAAAAGATATGCAACTGACGCCCATTTACAGTGTGTCTAATAAAAGTAGGCTTTGGTATTTGTATCTTGTGGCAAGATGCCTCTGATTGAGTAGATGACAAAAGCATTTACTTTTTAGCTACAATAGTGTCAGGACAAACAATAGTTGTCGGAAATGTATGTATATATGGAGTAACAGCTGAAGAAGCTGAATTGTTGGATGTTGTTCTTGTTGTGCTGGCTGCAGTAACCTTGCTGCTGCAATCGTTTAATCAGATCAAATGTGCCAGTTTGAAATGGGTCAAAATGAAATATATTCACTTTCTTTGATTATGTGTAAGATTGAAGCCTATATCCTCTGTTGGCTTCCATCTTAGGTAGAATCTATGGAATCTAGCTCATTGGTGATAATGACAAATCTTCAAGCTTATTGGATCAAAGAAATTTGTAGAAGTTCTGTCAATATGAACTCACTTACATCCGCTTTAGCTGGATAACCATCTCTTCTCCTGATGGGGCAGTGAATGCTACTGGCATGCCTGGCACACGTTCCATCAGAAAATACTCTCACTGGATATGAGTTCTGAAAAGCCAGAATTGTTCTTAATCTGAATCTGTCTTTTAATCAGCTCCACAGGATTCTGTCCAGTTCTGTGGCAGCATTCCAGAAGCCAACTCCACTCATTCTTGTTGTCATTTGGCTGTGTTTTTGAGTCCCAACCTCTGTTGTTATAAATTCTCGTATGCCTCTTTCAGCCATTCAACAGCTATATGCTCCTGTTAAGGTGTCAATGCCATTTCCCCGCCTTTCAGTTTTCCTTTACATGATATGGCATGGGTGGAGGGATGGAATCATAAGTGAAAGATGTCTTAATCCCCCTCAGTACACAAGTGTATCCAGAATGTATGGTGGAACTCTGTGCAATTGTCTCTCAACCTCACATTTTCTATTCCTGATTGTTTCATGAATGTGGAACAGCCCCATAAACCAGGCACATGATAACAGTGTGTATAATACAGAAACATTGTGAGCTTACTTCAGACATAGATAAAGTGGGTAGATATCAACGTAAGACAAGTGAAGCAAATATGGCTAGTTCAATGCAGTCACTGTTGGCTATTGTTTTACTTACTTTATATGTCTTGACATTTGCTTTTCCTATCTTTGTATCTTCACAAGATATTGGAAATGGATTTTGTGATGCAGCAAACCTAGACTGCACTGACCATGGGCAAACTGTTGAACTCAAGATTACAGTAAACAAGGGATCTCATTTCACAGGTGTACCAGTCGATGGTAGCGATGATGACAACATGAAAGACTGCACTGATGTTTACAATAGCGGTCAAAGACAAAGTGGGGTGTACAGTATCAGGCCTACACAATTAAGCAAACCCATTCAAGTAAGACAGTGTTTAAATACTGAATGTATAGAAAAAGAAAAAATTGAGACGGTGAAATATGTACATAAAGTCAAGTAGCCAAAGTTATAGTCTAGACTTGTTTTAAGTAAGAAGAAAATTGAAAAAGAATAAAGAAGAAATTATGAAGTTTGTAGTTTACTGAAAATTTACCTGCAGGAACGTTAATGCTTATATTTTAAAACACCATTTCTGTTTTATTCAAATACAAAAATGTCACATGTATATGATGAGTTAGAATCTTGCATTGTGTAACTGGTGTCTTTCTATCACAAGACTGACATTGGCCAGTTGAGCAATAACACTCAGAAATATCCTACTTTTGTTATGGTCAGAATAAATTTCCTTTGGGTTATACAAACAGTGTGTTGATGGACTTGATTGGCTGACAGAGTCATATCACAGGGCACATCCCCGAAGGTGGAAAATTAAAAGGATGTAACATAAATATATAGGTCACACTTCAATAGCTTCAGGCGCCACAAGCAAATTGACTGTGGAACTTATTTATCTCATAATGACGATTGCTCCTATAAAAAGAGTCACATTTAAGCAAACAGTGGTGAGCCAAAGTTGCTTTGACAATCACTTAGGAAAGTATTGTATCACATTTCTGAGACTATACTGCCAGTTCTATACTGCCGTTTTAAAAACGTTTTATGTAAACTGTTTATTAAACGTTTCATGATAAATGTTAGAAAAACATTATAAATGAACACAACAATGTCTGAATAATAATGGGGTCAGAGGTCATATATTCAATATCTTTGTATGGTTGCTCACTGTTGAAAATATTATTTTTATGTCTAAAATTGTAAGATGGTGGCTTAGAAATTGTGCCCCCATTCAATTCTTACTTTTAGGGATTACATGTGGGGCAATTTTTGACAGAAGTCCTCTAAAATCCCCTATTATTGCTTGCCGCCATCTTTATTTGGACATGTTAGAAGGTGAAGGTTTAAAAATATGGGTTTAAAAAACGTTTTTGATAGAATGTTTTTAAAACATTTCACAAACAATCTTGTCTAAACATTTTATGTGTACTTTTTTATCAAACATTTCATTGTGAATGTTTAAAAACATTTCCAGCAAAACCTTCATTTCTTCAGCTATTTTAGAAATGTTTTAAAAATGTTTCCAGTCAAACCTAGTTTCTTCAATTATTTTATAAACGTTTAATAACCATTTTTAGTAAAAATGTTTTTAAACATCACAGCATAAATGTTTACTTGGAAACGTCTAGAACACCATAAGATAGGGTTTAAATAGGTTTTAAAAACGTTTTGTGAACGTTAAAACCATTTAAAAACGTTTCTAATGTTTACTGGGTTGACTCATTGGCTGATTTTAATACCATGGATCATCAAATCCTCTTTGACAGATCCTTGTTTCCTCTCAGTGCTACTGTCTTTATGTGGTTTGTTTCCTACTTGGATTGTCATTGTTAGGCCGTTAAGATATGTGTGACAATACATGACTTACTTAAACTCATCTATGGAGTCCCCAAGGGATCAGTGCTGGATCAATTACTGTTCTCACTTCGTTCATTTATGCCATAAGAATGCTTAATCTGCTCTGGATGGACTGAATGTTTGGGTCGAGATGTCCAAAGATAAATATGTTTCAGTAAATTTAAAAAGTATATCCTGGCAAAACAAAATTCGTTGTTTCTGTTCAAAGGCTCAATTTCAAAACTGTCATCTAACTTCCCTGTCAATATCTTCCGAAACCTAATCCACTTGATGTTGTGGATGTGCAACCTACATGTGCAGACTTCTACTTCTCTGAACATGTTCGTAAGACTTATAAAGCCCGTTTCCTGATCTTCATGGAATTACACAGTATCTTACCAATGGAGTGGATGGTCTTGTGGCAAGTACCTTGGTTACAATTAGTAGTCACCTTTCATCCTACATAAGCGGCAGTGTATATTGAACCCCTTTGCACAAATAGTGACAAGTGAAAGTTTGCTAATACAACACCTATGATTAACAAACTTCACAAGTTGCCTGTCGAGTACCGTTGTCTGCTGCTGCAATGATTCAAAGATTTTTAGCACAGGTTTCAGAACCATTTGTGACTTTTCCTGTCTCTGAGCAGTACTTAGCAGTTCAGACTTTCCAATCCTCAGTTCACAAATCAGTCATTTTCCCTTGAAGCTCCTACTATTTGAAATGACCTACCTGATCACACACAAAAATGCAATCTCAACTGTCTCACTGAGGAAAAAGATCAAAACTTGCCCATTTGTAAAAGTCTATCTCCCTGTGTGTCTGCGATATGACCTGACTACAATTATGGACCAAATCTTACTCATCTTGTTTATGCATACTTGTACCTTGGAGTTGGTAACATGATGAAGATTAAGTTCTATAAAAATCCTTCAGTAATTACATTAAAACTTAATGTCATGTCATATTGGCAATATTGTAGGGAGACTGAGTTGGTAAAAATTAGCAAACTATCACGACAATGTGGTTAAACTTTCATTGTTTTCACATAATGTTGATGATAGCATTTGAGCTCACTCATCTTGCACATTTGTGGTTGTGGGTTTCTGTCTTGCTCATGTCCACATATCTGTCTTCATAACTTGTTCATATGAGTAAATATGTTTCTTAAACTGGGCATCAAATTTAGATAATACAATATTCCTATTAAAACAGGTGTACTGTGACTTGATAGAAGATGGTGGAGGTTGGACCAGGCTCCTTTTAAGGCAAGATGGTTCTGTAAATTTTGCACAAAGATGGGGAATCTACAAGAAAGGATTTGGAAACACTGATGGCGAGCACTGGATAGGTAATGACAACATGGCTGCCTTAACAAGACAGCGTCTCTACAAGCTACGTATCAGGCTGTGGAGTTTTCAAAATGAGACTCGATATGCTGACTATGCCAGTTTTGTGGTGGAACCAGAATGGGACAAGTATCGTCTGCATATTGGTGAATATTCTGGTGATGCTGGGGATTCATTTTCATACCAGAACAATCAGCAGTTCTCTACAATTGATGCTGATAATGACGCACACTCCACACATTGTGCACAAGTTTATTCTGCCGGGAACTGGTTTTACACTTGTTATAGAGCTGGTCTAACTAATCTCTACAGCCATGTACCAGATTTGGAGAAAACATGGGGAGGTATTGTTTGGGAAAAATGGCTTGGTTCACGTGTGGGCATGAAAATAGTTGACATGAAGATCAGACCCATTGATTTTTAAATTCCATTTTTTCAAAATATGAACAAATTAGAATTGGGTTATACATGTAACAGTTATTGGAAATGTAAACTACGATAATGTACAAAATATACATACATTGCATATCTTTTTCTTGAAAAAAAATGCTCATTGCTTTCATGCTTATTGCTGAGCAAGTGAATTAATTTCTTCTGATTTGTTCCATATTTTGGAGGAAATAAGGGGAGGTATTGCATGGGAACAATGGCTGGGTTTCAGTATAGGAATAAAAAAGTGATATGTTGAAAATTATGAATGGGTTTGTCTGGCTTGTTAATACTTTATGGTAGCTACTGCTAATGCATATTTCTTAATAAAATAAAATAATGACAAAATTATCTTGCTCCCACCACAAGGTGGTACAACTTGACCATAAAAGCCTTGCTTTTTGCTTGTTTTATATTATAATACCCACCATATTTGGTGTGGTTCATTTTTGGAAAAAGCTTGAATGTGGACAAAGATATCTAATTGTAAACAGAGAGTGTTCTGGTTTGTGCCAATGTAAAGTATGTGCCAACTTATGACACTAAGGAATCCATTGCAAGTTAATGGGAGATAATCATTGTAATAATGATGTCCATGGCAATTCCTAATCTAAAAAGAATTCAAATGCAAAAAAAAAATCTTTGTTTAATTTTGTACATAACAATTGATAACAATTGACAATAAGGCTGGGCCAGGCTGACCCTGGTTCCTCCTCTGTACTATTGCTTTCGATACCAACTTGACGTTTTCAACTTTGACATAACTTAGTAGGTTGTCAATTCTTGCAAAACATGGGAATTATGTCAAAAACATGGGTACTCTGGTATGACCAAAGATGGCAGAGATTTTACAAGGTTTTCTTTAAGGCAGGATGGCTCTGTGAATTTTCTGCAGCTATAGGGAACTAATAGGAAATGATTTGGAAAACAACACTAGTGAACACTGCATCAGAATTTACAACATAATTAACAAGGGTGGTGTGGTGTACGTATGTATGAGTTGATTCTTGAAGTGTAGTACTGCAAAGTACAAAATTTCTGAATTTTTTTTTTATTACATTTAAGTGTTAAACGTCTCACATAATTAGTAAGACTTTCAATTTTGAACTTTCTTATTGTATTGCAAATATCCTTTTTCTTTCTTCTTTTATTCAGGCATATTATATATGTGTGCATTACGAACAATGTATTGTCATTCAAAGTGTCTATTTCTTTTAGTTCTACGTGACTGTGTACTTCTATGAATGTCATCTGAATATATTTGCATATAATTGTCTTGGTGGTCAGAAATAAGGATACAAATATCTAATAAGAAGGCTTCAAATGTTGTTTTAATTTCCAGGATATGCATGTATTGTGAAAAAAGCAATGGATCCTTTGAGAAAAGAAAAAAAATATGCTGTTTACACATCCAAAGAAATTTTATATTTTTCTTGCACACTTTTTAAGAGTCAAACTAACTTTAGTTAAGGAGCAGGACATACTTATACTAATCCCCTTTGGACTCTGTTCATTGAGTATGCTAAATTATTTTAATATGCTATTCATACTTTCCACACAAATGGTCCTGACATACACTATTTGAAAATAACTATTTTGAGTCAGACAAATAACACGTTTTAAAGCTTAGGATCTGCAGCTGCTGGATTCAACAAGGGTTAGAATAAGATTACCAATTTGACATTTTATAACTGCTTTAGTTATTTCATTACTGATATAACTTTATTATGATTCTCATGTTACCAAGTATGACAAGAGTTATATCATTGTGAGCTATAAGCCTGAGGAGCACTTCAGCCAACCTCTTGGTGCTTCTCAGTATCATGATATGAAAACTCGCTCCAAAGCTTTAGTGTTTAGAAGAAAACATTAAATGTAAAGAAATAAAGAAGTAGTGTATGAGAAAGCATACATCTTCACCCATGGGAAGTGCTGAAGAACCCCCCCCCCCCCCCCCCCCCCCCCCCCCACTCAAAAAAAATAATAATAATAATAAAATAATAATAAAAAAATGAGATTCAGATCTGTATCACCTTCAAATCTACATGTGGACCCCAATATTATGTGAAAATATAAACCCTGATCCATTGAATATTTTTGAGTTAAATATGCAGATGTTGTCAAAGACCAGAAAGACAATTTAATATTCATGGTTTTGAACTGGATTGTCTTTGAGGGAGATGAGCCAATAGTAGCACCCAATTTAAGTTATAAGAGTATAAGATGATGCAAATTCCATGAATAATTTTCCAGTTATGTATCTGGATATTAACCAAAATAAAAAAAACCCCGCAGTTGTGGACTTGTGATACAGAAGGAGGACTAGTCCAATGAAAAGATCCACACCTTATGTGAAGTATGACACTAATGCAATGTATAAGTCTGAGTGTGCAAACAGACCAACAGACAAATAAATGGTTGCATTTACAATTCCTTCACTCATTCAACATGAAATATTTCTTATGTATATCCCTCACTGTTTTCTTACATTGACATTTAGAATTACACAACAAATACAGTTATACATTAGTGAGTTAAATGATATGTCCCAGAATTTTACACAGATGAGAACAGCTACTTTTTATCGCTAATTAGGATTTTGTTTATGGTTTATAGATTATAGTTTGAAATAGTATAGTGTATTGGGATATGGCACTATAACATCTCAGAAATGCCAAATGAAATCATATTTTTGAATACATAGAGTCGTTATTATGCTTAATAACAACATTAAGTTCATTCTTCTGGTTATTGTAATGAATGGAGAGAATAATGTCATGAAATATATCTATCTAGATTTTAAACAAGACAAGAGATGGTGTACTTCATTGTTTAATACCATTGAAAATTAAAATATTGTAATGAGGTTTGTTTATCTACAGGCTATAAACCATCATAAGACAATTATGTCAAATTTGTCAATTATTCCACAAAAGAGAATTAAAATTCCATTTGGTTCATATATAATAAGGTTACAACTTTACAATAACATTATTTCGTTAGTGCATAGCATACAAGTTATATCATAAAATCATTAGTTAGTAACTACATTGCTGACTTTCTGAGTTGTGGGCTAGGTATGGACATATATATAGTGACTTCAATGATCACTTAAAAACAAGCAGGCAATTTTCATATTGAATCTCTTTATTATTCCACAGATAGTCCGAAAACAATTTGTATAAACTTCCTCCTATAAACTTCCTTATGATGAAGGAAATGTAGACATAAAGAAAATAAATCACTTTTGTATAGAAGAGTATTAGGGCCATCCTAATTTTTTTTCTCATTAAAGTTATATTGAATGATTTATCGACTTACAAATAGTACTTCCTTACAAAGAAAATTTTTTTTCTGTCAACTTACTATCTCCATAAATCAAGATAATTATCCTGGTTTATAACATGTTCTAACATATTTCTCTTACAGTTCATTACAAATGTGACTTTGTACATTTTACATTGATTTTAAAAATAATTATAAATTTTAAATAGAGACAAAACTGGCCAAACCGTACATTTAGAGATAAAACTGCCATAAAGTCAGTGTGTAAATACAACCAGCCTGTGCATTAAATTCCAAAGAGTTAAGATCCAAAGGTTAAAGCTGGGTTTAAGAAAGACAGTTCCCCCATCCCAGGCACTCAGTGAAATAAGTGATTGTGGACAAATTTTATTATTAATATATATATTTATTATCATTATCTGTTTTCATTTTATATGGGTATACATATGCAACTTCTAATGCTTATGCACAGCCTATTTAACGTTATGTAAGTAATACACGAGTATATACAAACCTTAACACAAAGGTTAAAGCCGGGTTTAAGCCGAGTTTCACATAAGTGGAGACCCTCACTAACTAAAACATGATATCATGACCTAGGTTTGAACCCAACACCTTAGATGAGACATGGAAGTACCCAAACTCCGACTTATTCACCAGTCAGTGACTTAGATTAAGAGGTGCAAACAAAAAGTAAATATTTTTTGCCCTCCCGTTCTTCTCTAATTTGGGGAGGTTTTTGAAATAAAAATGCCAGTGGGTATGTATGCATGTATGTGGCTTCCAACATCTAATGTCCAACTTGTAAATTAGAAAGACTAGTGTTCACACATACACAAAATTACATGTCCTCAAGTAAAAATACTGCAAGAAATTTTTAATTTGTGATAGTACGTATATATTTATCTACACTAATTTTCCTCTAATCTCTTATTAAAATAAAAAGAGTAAATCACATTCCCCCATTTCGTTGTTATTTTGTAAACCAACAACTGCAGCTGCACATTGTAAACACAGGTCCAGACAAGACAAACGGCTATTGAAAGTAATTGTTTTGATATTTTCCTTTCAGTTAAAACCAAGTCAAACAGATATGAGAATTGGTCTTATGTCAACGATGGTTTAAGTAGTAAATTAAACATAAAACAAACATGCATGGTTTACATCTTATCTGATGTTCTTGATCTGGAGCCAACAAATTACCATTTGATATCACCATGCCTGATGTCCAGGAACGCATACATAAAACACTAAGTGGTGATTCATTTGGGAAAAAATGATAATAAGCGATGTGCCACATGATCCTGCATTAGAAATCTAAAATTTAAAAGTGAGAAAATGACTTGTCATTGCTTATCCATCTATTTTGTGTGAACATGAATTAAGTGTACAGATAAACAGATATAACACAAATATTGAAAACGAGAAAGAATTTTATGCCTCAACTGAACAGAGAAACACTTCAGTGTGTATACCAAAAAGTGTATTTAACTGTTGGAGTGAAGAATACAGATCCCATCAAAACAGTTTTAATACGGCTAACAATAAGCCATTTTCTGGACTGCACATGACCCTGTTTATGAAAAATGCACTTTATTCCTGGTGGGAAATCTTGATACTTGGTCAGCAAAGCTAGAGAGGTATCTGACACAAGTCTTTACTTCAAGTGAGAGTGTAAATTCCAGACTGTTATAAAACACCCATTCATTGTCTCAAAAAACCAAAGTAAAGACTTGTGAGCAAGTCTAATTATTATTGCATTGCTAAGTAAACAACAGAACTGACACCTTAATTTACATAGTCCAGTAGTTACTTCTAAATCCATAATATGCTGTAATTTCCCCAAATAGGAAAGTGGTTCAGTCAAGAGTGGGCTACCAGGAAACTACCTGGTGCTTCCTTGGCTCTGCCTTTAACATAATTAATGTGCGGATGCTGTAAGTATTGATCAAATTGGTGACACCAAATTAAACTTGGGTCCCCTTTTACAATATTATATGAGTTTACTGGTGGGAAGGTGTTGACAAAACTACCTAAAGAAACCAAACTGGGGCTCATTGGTTGAAGTAACATGGGATTCCACTATCAACTAACACATAGTAAAGAATGAACCTAAGGATTAGCCAAATCATTTGGTTGAGGTCCAGAAACTGAATTAGCAGGCCCCTGACAGACCTTGCGTATTACAAACACATAATCTCTGCTGCTAAGTTTTGTAGAGGTAATGAGGTTTTCTAGAACCTCTAGTGAATGACATGACATATGGGACAATTAATTTGTATTCAATCCATGAAAAGCCCTCTTGGGGATGACATGAGATATAAGACACTAACTTTGTGTTTATGTTACATTAATGGAAAGCAGTAAAATAATGAACATTATTGTTCTTGAATAATACTTTGACTGTCACTATCACTTAAATCATTCATGATTTAAATAAGGAAGTTTTTTTTAGAAAAATTAAATTCAAGTGTGTTGAATATAAAACCTACATTATTATTTGGTTGAATGAGCATTACTTTTGAGTCCAGTAGTAAACAATTAAGATCAATCTTTTGAATAATACTTTTGGCTGTCACTGAGTGAATGATTTAGATAAGGAAGTTCTTCAGTAAAATCAAATTCAAGTGTGTTGAATATAAAAGCTTTAGGTCCATTTATTTTAATGTGCTTTTGATGTGTCTGGGATGTGTAATGTGCTTTTAATGCGTCTTTGTAGAAATCTCACTCTTGAGGTGAGGAAAAAGTCTCAAGATCGGCACCCCCATCTTGTGATGGAGCTGCACAAACTCAAGATGTTTGCGTAGAGCTGGATCTGCTTTTTAACTAAGTATGCTGCAAGCTAATTGGCTGATTTGATTGACTTGGTTACATGGCATTTTACTCTATACTAATAACTGGCTCAATTTCTAATGGCAGTTGGTCTAACATTAATAAAGAATTTTGTTTCTGATGCATTTCTGATGTTTTGTGATGCATATCCAAAAAGGTTGACTTTAAAATAGCTTCTCAAAGCTGTGACTTGATCCCAGACTAGATACTTATTCCCGTCCTAGATATTGTGTGGCTGTTCCACTGTGTGGAATGATTTATGAACTTTCCCAAAGACCATATTTTACCTTTCTGGATCAGAAGCATGTGTCCCTGGACGGCTAGAGACTAAATTCCTCTCTCACCACTGATTACTTCCAATATCCCTGTCTGACACCCTCTTAGCCACTAACAATATTTACAGAAGGTAAAGAAAATATTTCCTATGTGAGAGTGCAAGGGAATGGCATATAAAATTCAGTTGAAATGATCCTATGAGTAGTTCAATATTTAATGGGAAAGTCCAATCCTCACTGAATGCTTAGAAATATTAAAACACATGTGACTCTAATGGCACGGGAATGTAAGATGGAACTCACTTATGGAGTACACACCTTCACCCGAAGGACATTTATGAAAATTAGGCTATTTTTGTATCCAAATTATGACTCGAATCTTTCCCAAAATGTAATTGATGCTACTAATATTCATCAGGAGCCATCATTACTTTTGGAGTAATCACAAAAACAAACAGATAGACAAACATTATAATTTACCAACACTTATCATGAGCCAATTGTAATATTGAAACAGGGGTATTAGTATAAATCTCTCTCATTCTTTACATTGGACCTACTGTATAAATAGCAATGAAATTATTGTCAATGTTGATTCTGTGTTGTTTTCACAAACAAACAAAAGGCTTAATTAAACTGACAAAATTGTGAGATATTTAAAGCACCTTAAAGCAACATATACACCAACACCAAGTATTGAAAAGGAGTCAATGATGAAGATTTTTACAGTTTCTTTACTTATTCTCACATTTATTTTTCCCATCTTAGTATCTTCACAAGATACTGGAAATGAATTTTGTGATGCAGTAAACCTAGACTGCATTGACCAAGGGGAAACAGTCAAACTTAAGATTACATTGAAAAAGCAGTCCAATTCCAATGGTGTAGCAGTCGGAGGAAGCAATGATGACAACATCACAGACTGCACTGATGTTTACAATAGTGGTCAGACAAAAAGTGGTGTGTACAGCATTAGACCAAGACAATTAAGCAAACCCATCCAGGTAAGTTTGACATTTCATTTGAGCATGTGGCAGTACAGTTTAACCTAATTTATCAGACAATGGTTACATGGACAGTGGTCATAAAATCTTGTAATCAAGGTTACTCATTGGATAAACTTTGAGTGAGAAATGCATCAGTAATGTACCATTGAATTGTCGTGCATGTATATGTATATTAAGGAAACGTGAACATACAGCTTAAGCTTGTGAAATTGCAAAATTTCTTTCAAATAATGTCCGAGTTATATCTCAGAAATTATAAGGTGTAGGAATTTGAAACTTGGTAGGGACATTGTTTGGGGGTGTATATGTGCAATGTCATGCTGTGACCTTGATATTGACCTTTGACCTTGTCTGGGCTGTATCTGACAAACCATAAGATGTGGGAAGTTGATAGTTGGTAGGGACATTGGTTGGGAGTGTAGGTGTGCCTTATCTCAGAAACTGTAAAAAGAGAAAACTGTAGAAATGTGTAGAAAGTTAATTCTTAAATGAGTCATTGGTTGGAGCTGCAGGTATGCCAAGTGATGGTGTGATCTTTGATCATGGCTCTACGAAAGTGTGTTCACCCCTCATACTTGACACATATTAAATATCTCTTATGATGAAGATATATGGATTGCTGTAATTGATTATCATAAGTACTTTTACTTAATATGTGTTATTTCTATTGGTAGCTATTCTTCAATTAATATAATTTTACAGCTTCATAATTTACAGATATTTTCTCTCTTAAATGTTATTTTCGCTACTAACATTATTTGGACCTTTACACAACTGGTCAACATCATTTGCTGTAAAAGTGGTTGTATATCTTTTCTCAAATGACAGTGTATTTCTAAAAACAGGTCTACTGTGACATGGCAGAAGATGGAGGAGGTTGGACTAGGCTTCTTTACAGACAGGATGGTTCTGTAAATTTTGCACGACGATGGGCAATATATAAAAGTGGATTCGGAGACATTGATGATGAACACTGGCTTGGAAATGACAACATGGCTGCCTTAACAAGACAGCGACTCTACAAACTTCGCATCAGACTGTGGAGCTTTCAAAACGAGACTCGATATGCTGACTATGCCAGTTTTGTGGTGGAACCAGAATGGGACAAGTATCGTCTGCATATTGGTGAATATTCTGGTGATGCTGGGAATTCATTTTCAGTACAAAACAATCAGCAGTTCTCTACAATTGATGCTGATAATGACTCTGGTTCAACCCATTGTGCACAGTATTATTCTGCAGGCTATTGGTTTAACAGTTGTTATCATTCAGGTTTAACTAATCTCTACAGCCATAAGCCAAATCTTGAAACGAAATATCAAGGTATTGTATGGAACAGCTGGCTGGGTGGGAGTGTGGGCATGAAAAAAGTTGAAATAAAGATTAGACCAGTTGACTATTGATATCCATTGCTGAAAATATGAGTGACAGTTCTGTTTTACATAATCAGTTAAAAATTTGTGCTTGTGTATATTTCGTGAAACAAGAACAAAATCAGAAAATCACTCTATGCAAATAATAGGGAATATTGACTTCGTTCTGGCTCTTACAAACCCATTGTAGCTTGACTATGCAGTTGTGGTGGATATATATACATATATATATATATTTGAAAGAACTCCACTTTAATTTTAATTAAGTTTTCTTGGTGTGCACTAGTAGTTATTCTTGCTAATGGCTATAGAATTAACATTTAATATTCAAACTATAAAATAGGAAACAATTTTTTGCACTTGATTATAAATATATGTAGATACACTTCTTTGAGAAGGGCTAATTTTTAATTTCTAACTTTAACATTTGCAAATATTTTTGATTTATGACCATTTTTGGTCATATGCTCTGAGAATAATTGCCATTTATTCAGACAATGCAATAGTGGAAATCGACCCACTTTTAACAATTGATAAAATAAATACCTAAATCCAATACTACGGTTAAAAGTTTAAGCCAAGTGAGCATTATTTGTAGAAGATTTATATGTTTTGAATCAGTTTCATTTGAGATTTACTATATTTTAATTTTTAATAATTTTCACAGACTTCTTTTTTCCAGAAAAACATCTTCAACATGTTGTTTTCCTTTATTGCAGAGGCAGATCTAGGGGGGGGGGGGGGCGTGGAGGGCGCACGCCCCCCCTTTCAGAGTTTGAAACTTTAGTCATGGGGATTTTTGTCCCTGCCCACGCCCCCCAAAATCCCCCACCCCAAGATCTGTTTTTACTAGGGTCATATATCTGTTTAAAGTGACAGTTATTATACAAGTGTCACTGTCTAGTATCAAAGTGAATTAAGCTCTTTTGTGTTTGTACTAAGTTATATCTCATCCTCAAACAAACTGGGGATTACATCTTTTGTGAATAACTTTGTTTATAAACCTTTTTTGTTTACTAGTGTATGTTTAAACATGAGATATACAGTTTACAAAACTGGAATCACTCACCCCAATTAATAATTTATTATTTTACTTCTATGTTTCAAAACAAGTTAAATTCTGAAAACGTTACGTCATCAAATTTAATCAATTGGTGCATGTGTTTTTAAAGAAAAACAATGAAAGAATCAGTTATTTTAAAATAAAAATGTTAAAGAAAAAATGTGGCATTTATATTAAGATTCAAGTATGTTTCCCTCCAATTTTTTTTTCAGTTGTACCATTGTTTATTATGGGAAGCCCCTTTGAGTTTATTTTAGGTTTCAAGTTTTTTATTTATGTCAGTAAACTTCTGTATTGATCTGACAATTGATTGTAGAAAAAGCCCCAGTAGAAAAAAAAATCTGCAGAAAAAGTCACAGTAGAAAACTAGTGTATGAACAAATAATCCAAGTAGAAAATATTTCGGGTTTTTTTTTTCATGAAGAGTGGGGTTTTGTCCTCATTCTTATTTATCTGAGTGGGGTTGTGTCTGAGTGGGGTTTTGACCAGTGTGGTTTTGCCCCACCTTTGTTACATTGTGTACACTATTTGGCAGTGCTTGTGTAAATGTGTTATGAACCATTTAGTTAGAGGGCTTTTATACTGAGGTTTTTCTACTGCAGCTTTTCACAGAGGCTTTTTTCTGCTAGAGGCTTGTTCAGTTTACTTGACCATCAGTATCATATATACAGTTTTTTTGATAAGATTGAAATTTTGCTTTCCCTGTCCCAGCATTTTGTCCCACCTTGCAATTTTGACTGGTGTTTTGTCCCCCAGTATTTTGTCTGTTGACATTTTGTCCATGCATCGCGTGATATGTCCCGCTACAAAAGGTCCAAGTATGAAAATCCATACCCGCGATAACCCACGCCCCCCCTTTCGGGAAATCCTGTATCTGCCTCTGTATTGGTTAATATTATAAGTGTTTATTACCAGTAAAAACTGATCAGTCAGAACTTATAGTCAGGGCACGCATATCTTGATTTTAATAGTCTCCTAAATTCAATGTCCATATATTCATTATTCTGTTGGACCAATATTTAACATTTTGTTAGCTCATTTAAATTTGTGTAATTTCGAATGGAAGAAACTCCAACATATTATGAACAAATAGTTAATGTGACAAAAAAAACCCACCATACTTTTCCCTCAGCTTAACTCCCACATTTATTAGTACAAAAAATATCAATATATACTAGAACCATATATTCGTTACCTGTTACAGTATGCTTTAAAGATTTTACTGGTAATAATATTGGAGTTCATGGACTGATGAGGAAGTGTCATGGATAGTTAGCGAGGTTCCTGAGTCTAGATCATGTTTTAATTATTTAATGACACTTATTAATCATTTTTATTTTATTTTCCCAACTTCAGAAATGCTCCACTTTTCTGGTTTGCATTCAGTAACACGCAGAAATTGGTCACCTCACACTGGTGGACAGAACCGAAAGCAAATGAGTATAAAATACTCGAATATGAATTTCCATATACTTCTCAAAGTCTGCAACAATTTTTATGTTGTTTTGACTGTCATAAAATATATTGAAATTCTACTTTGAACTAACCTATTTAGTAGTTGCCCTTGTGTTCTCATTGTTGAAGGACAGCAGGATTTTTGGTTCATTTCACAGAAATAACTTTTCACAATGTATTCACAAAAACTATAAATTCTTCAAATATATTACAACATTAATAAAATAAAAATTCAAGTTAAAGCCCAAAAATTAGAGTTACACCATACCCTGTGTGGATACAAGTTATGTAATCTCTGATCATAAAGCTTCCAGTTCTATTTTGATTCTGTGTTTATTCAATTACTTTGTTTGCTTTAACCATCTTATATAATACTGCATCTTTAATGGAATTTAATATCATAAAAGAGACTAGCCCGTGTATCAAAATTGGCTGATATTAGATTGCTTTTCATTCAGTGAAAACTTTATCTATAATTTAGTTAATGGTGAGTTTTTTTAAATTATAACTTTGGAATGACAGACATTTAACCAAATATCCAGCTACGAAATAAATCTATTGTTCCTCACTTACTTTATCTGTTTTCACATTTTGTATTCTCCAGCAATTGTGCAGGAGATCTCCATTGGAGGAATATAAGACTATAATACTTATGTTTTCTGAATGAATCTTTTCTAAATTTTTGGTAAATCAACTCTTAGTAAAGAGTGTCTAGACCAGGATTTAATTCTTCATTAAGTCACACAATATACACTCCCTTTTTTGTTTTTGAAAGTCTTTGGCCAAAGGTCAAAGTTAGGGTTTAATGACTTGCTCGACAACCAGGGGCATATTGGGACATCAGCATTACTTGTGAGACTTGAAAGATTTGCAGTTACCCATCACAGAGAATCAGTATAAGGTATTAATAGGTATTGTGAGGGGACCATGGTGAGGCAATGGCAACACAGTGTCAGTCCACCTCTGAGATCTGAGTTCCAACCCCCAATGTCAAGTGGGAAAACTCATACTTTCTTACCGTTAGTTGGCAGTTTAGAGTGCAGAATCTTGATCAAATCGTAATTAACTAACTAACTAAATAAATAGGTAAATAAATAAATAGGTAAATAAATAAACAAGAGCACTCGGAGGCAAGCTGAGTGCATACTGTGCAAAAGTTTTGCAAAGTATATTATTTATTCTGTTTGCTAACCACTGATCTGCTTACAGGGCATTAAATAAATGATCACATTGATTTCTATTACAACAAAAACAGATTTAGGTAATATTTCTGTGGATGAAGAAACTTTGAGATATGTAGTGGATTTTACATGGACACTTTAAAATATACCTCAGTTTGCCATATATGGCAAATATTGTACTCTTGTTCAAGCTATAAGATCAACAATTTAAATCCTATGTGATCACAGTTTAATGCTTTCAGTTTAGTTGAAAGCTAACACCAATGCCATAAGGAGTAAAATGCGACCATCATCTCCCTCTGAATTATTGAGGCAATAGTTTATGTTGATATCAGAGGAATATTCTGGCTTACTTAATAATTAGAAAACAATGTCTTTTTAATAAAACAAACTATTTAGTCGATGAACAAAATGGTTTCTGGAAAAACAGATTTTTGAAGAGCACTTATTTTCTCTTAATAGTATGATTCAACAAATGTTTAAAGTGTAAAGATTTGTATTTGCAGCTTTTATCGAATTAGCAAAAAAGCCTTCTGTTGGTGATCCGTGACTTACTGTTTTCTAAACTCTTACAAAACAATATGAATGGTAAAATTTACAAAGCAATAATGTTTTTATTCACAAAAACACTTTCACATAAAAATAAATAATTATTACACTGATTGGACGGAAATATATATATATTTTTTAATTTTTTTTTATATATGATGACAGTTTATTTGTTGGGAGAAAACAATGCAAACACTGAAATATCACCCACAGTCAATTGAACAGACAGAGTTAATGTATACACGTAATGATGTCAAACCAGAATGACAATACTTTGATACAGTATATTTTTGGTCTGCATCATAGTTGCAAAATGACTCCTAGTCCTAGATCCTACTTCTAGTTATACCCATTTAAAAATATATGAAGTATTTGCTGAAGATAAAGTTAGATTTAGGAACTACTTCTATTTAGTAAATATTCTACTTATGGTAATTCTAATTATATCATATTTACAGTTTTTTTTAAAAAAATACTTAAAAATCATGATATAGTGATTGCCATTTCAAAACTGTGATATCATCCGTAAATAAAAACTGTTCAATGTTTTCACACATGTATAACAGCCAATCAGTATGTAGACACCAAGTGTACTTAATTAATGAAATCTATGCAGAAAGTGTGAAATTTCTTTATATTGAAAAACATTATCTGCAAAAATGCCCTGAGGCATTGTGACACTACTGTGTGTAGGTTTACCCAAGTTTCACTTTACCAAAAATTAACATTATGCACAAAGACAAAAATTTTCAATCCAAATGAAATTAATTCCAAAGAAACATATGTGGTACTTTTGGGCAAAAAAACTGAAAGACCATACACAGAATACATGTGGCAAAGGAAATTTCAGGCTGAAATAAATAAAAATGACTGGGAAAATATTTATCTCACCAATTTTAAGACACTAAGATACAAAACATTTTCAGAGTTTAAGTACAAAATATTGCTAAATATACTGCCCTGTGGGGAAAAGCTAGGAAAATGGGGGAAAAGTTCCTCAACAAAATGTACTTTCTGTGGTGAATCAGAAGATATTAGTCATCTGTTGTACAGTTGTCCAAGGATTAAACATATTTGGTGTATACTGAGCAATTGTCTCAAGCTAAATATTACCCTTAAGCATATAATATTAGGTATACCTTGTCAGAATTATTTAAGTGAAAATTGAAACATATGTATAGTTATTGTGAGTTATGCCATTTTCAGTACGTGGTCTAAATGTAGTTGGAACAATTCAGACTATAAATCGGTGAATATTGCAAACACAATAAAAGAACGGTTATCTTTTTATGGAGAGGTTTTTGATTCTTCATTGCTTAATAGTTACCAAAGAAAAAGCATGAAAAATATGATTAAATGTATGCTGTTTCACTTATGATAGCTATAAAACTGCTTAATTGTGGTCCTTCTTATTCATTTTAACTGTCAGACTGTTCTCAAATGACTTTAGAAAAGGCTCTTGCAAATATTAATTGGATGTATTGGTTTTTTGAAGTGAAACAGTCGGAATAGTTTTCCCTACTTCAGCAGCAAAAGGCTTAACTGGGGGTGGGACTATCCTGCTGTGCTTCACTTCTGTGTGAATTAGAATGTACACTGTATTACAAGTTTTATAAAAACAGTTTATGTGCTAATTTAAAAACATTCTTGTAATTGTTTATCTTTTCGTAAATCTTTACAATTGTCTTAGTTTTAGAAAACAATCTGTCTTGATATACATGGTATATTTGGTAACAGTTATTAAGACAATGTGAACAGGGTTTTCATTTATTAAATCAATTTAACAAACACCCTACAAAGTATCAATTTGAAATATCTTTGTTAGTATACTAAAATTCATTTTTCATACTGTGTATGAAATGGCACTGGAAATACACCTTGATGGAGGGTTTGCTACCCTCGCCCTCCCAAGGTTGTTTTGCACCAATATTGTTACAAAGGGGTAAATAAATTTTTATTGTTTGGAAAAAAAAAACAAAAAAAAAACTGCATGTTGTTCAGTTCAAGGAATGCTAATTGCTCAGTCGCAGAAATAGTAGGGAAGAAATTTCGTCAGAAAATTGGTCGGAAATATGTAATGCTGTTCTCCATGGTGACAAACTCTTCCCAACTCTCTTTCCTTTCTTTATAAATGATTTAGCAACTGAGCTAAAAGAATTTGATTTAGGTATTGATATTAATTATATTTAAAATTTATTATATTTAAGCTCTGTGCATGTATCCATTTCTGTGTAAATTCTGTCTGTCCTTGTTTGTTTTTTTGCCACTCACTCCTCTGCCAAGTGTGTAGCTTCCTCCCTCCTGGCTTTCTCCCTCTCTTCTATGCCTCTTTGTCTTGCCTCCCTCTCCTCCCTTCTCCACTGTATATCTGCTGCCGTGTCCCCCAGTTCAAATTCAGGAACACTGTCTGTGGGAACTTCTACCTTCCTCACTCTTCTGTCCTTCTTAGGACCTATTTTTCTTTGTAAAAGCAGTGATTTAAAAAAAAAGAAAAGCCTAAAATCAAAAGTCAGCCAACCTGTATCTCAACACTAAATCCTAGTAAAATTGTGAAAAAAAACAAACCATTTTCCTAAATGTTGCCGGATGTATCTGTGAGAAGTCAGATTCCAAATAACGAATTGTGCAAACCGCCTGTTATATAGCCATAGATTTCACAACAGTCAAGCCATGGGTCGGAAAAATGAGGTTGGCTTGTCCTACACAGTTCCTGGCTGGTCTGTTGCTGTAACCGCCTTGTCACTTTCTGCTTATGGGCTTGTCTGTATGTGTTCCCGGCTTGTCCTGCTGATATGTTACCAACCTTACATCTTGACAGGAAGTGTCCAAGTTAGGTTGGTTATGTTTACAACAGACCTGTTTCCTTTGAAGTACGGTCGGTTTGTGTGTACAGCCTGTTGGGAGGTGGAGCTCTGATACTTAACCACGATAGTCTGTGAGGTTTTTCTAGACAAGACGATAACAGTGTAATACAAAACAGGAAGTGTGACCAAGGTGGGCGGAGCCAAGGTTCAAATACAGAGTTGGGTGGGTCGGTGAAATATGAAACATGTCCATCGCTAATAACTAATAACTAATCGTAACCAACTATGTAAATAAAGGTCCCAACCCTCAAAAAATACCTAGTTACCGACAGGTCGGGCCCAGTGGAACACCCCCATAAGGTGGACAGCTTTCTACAAATAGGTAAGTTTGAACTTTTTCTAGAGGAAGACCATGGAGGTTCCACTCTGAATGTTGTCTGTAGGTCATTCCAAATTTTAAGACCACCAAAAGCAAAACTTTGACCAAAATGTTTGATTGACTTGTGAAGTGAATAGTGGAAAGGAAAATTCTCACTGCTACTGATTACATGAAATAAGGAGTGTTTGTAATCAATTTCTGATTTTTATCCAGTCTCCCAGATTTCCGTATATTCTGTGATTAAAAACCTTTGTTTGGATACAATTCAATAGATATTCTGTAAATTAAAGCATTTACTCAAATTGGTATCATGTTATGTTTGACATGATGTTTTGAATGTTTGTACTCCATAAGACTATACGTCTGACTCAGAGCTGGGGGTGGGTGAGTGCACCCCCACTCCCCCACCCCAAGTAAATGGCAAGAGTATAACAATCTCAGAGTAGAAAGCTCTGAGAAGATTCAAACCCAGGACCACCGAGTTAGATATGACCACATTAATGCAGGGATCAAAGTCAAATCCCAAATTCAACTAATGTGAAATAAAATTTAAGGCAAATGATTACAGGACGTTTTACACATTTTTAGAAGCTGGAAGGCATTGCAAATGAAAAAAATACAATCTGGGATTTAAACAGATGAGCTGATGAAGTGAAAGCAAGGTCAAGGTAAGGTCAAACCTGGGACCCGGGTAATGAAAACTATGCTGAGCACAGACAAAGCTCACAAAACAGCTGCAACTGATCACCAGGTGTATTCAAACAAATTTGACCTATAGGTGAAAACAAGGTCAAGAAAGGTCACATAGGTAACCTGACACACCAAGTGGTCTTTTACGCAATAAAAGCTGAGAGAAGTACCAGAGCAGATCCAATCGATTTGCATTTTGGGTTCAGTCAAATCTGACCTTAAGGTGAAAACAAGGTCAAAGAAGGTAGCAAAAGGTCACCCCACATGCCAAGGGTAGTCACGAGAACAGGAAAGAGAAACCTACAGTGGGTTTTATATTTTTATTAATCTTTTACATTAACATCTATAAGACTGAAAGTTCTTTACAATTCATTCAATCATTAGTAATTAGGAATAATACATCAATGACTAGATATAATAGCAGTTATAAGTTTTATCCATAATGTACCCATACAGTGTGGCAGCAGGCAGGGCTGACCCTAGCCTTAAAGTATTATAAAATAAAATTCATAAAATGTTAAGAGAGAGCTGCCACACATATTATGCAATAATAATCCGCCCCAGCAGATTACCATAAATATATTAATATAAGAACTGGAGTTACTATGAGTACAGACCCCAAGCAGTGGATTATTCCCAAATAATGGACAAAATCTCACCCAAACCACACATCAAGGGAGTAGATGTAGTTGGAAAGCTTGGGTAAGAGGAGAAGTGGAGGGATTAGTTTTCTGTATGTACCTCCAAACACAGTCAGAGGACCAAGTACCCTGCTGTTTAATTACTTCAATGGGGACCCCATGTTCAAAAGCCCAAGAGGCCCCAGACCTCCTAAAGGTGTGGAATGTAAAATTCTGATGTTGCAATTGTAATAAAAGCAAAACCCTCTTCAAATGCTTTCTAACCATGCTATCTGTAAGAGGAGACCATTTGTCGGCCTTAAAGATGGAAAACAATGGAACATTATTTGAACCAGGGACCACGTACAACATATTAGATAGTGCTGTGACTGGGCACAATTTGGAACCTGGAAGTTTTGGAATGACCACACAAGCAACCTTGTCTCGAGATTGAATGGTTTTGGACCATTTTACTAAAACAATAGCCTCATTATCAGAAAAAATGATATCACCTCGAGCTAAATGGCGAGAGGGGTCAAAGCCATTCTTTGCATGTGGGACCATACTTGACAATGCAGCAGCATTTGTTCAGTGAATATGGAGTTTGTCTTGACCACAAACGGCCCATTTATTCTCACAGATTTAACAAACATTTGGATTTTTTCATCCCTGAAGGGGTAAGTGGGAAGGTTATGTATTATGAACATGGTCCTGAGGGCTGCCAGATAATTGCAAATATTGGCAACAGATAACGAATTATCTACCAGATATTCAAGAAAGGCCAAAATAATATCCACATTTACCTGGCAGGAGGTCAGCCCAGTGACCATCAGAAAGGTGAAAAAATCTGCAAACATCCTGCTATAGGTTCTCTGAGTTGCAGGTCTAAGTGAATCCCGGAGCCGGGCATACGCTCTGGTGGTCAGCTGGGCTGAGGCAACAGTACAATCTGAAACTATATGTCATAATTAAAACATGTTAAATCAATATGAGTGGGGGACCCATGACACATTAGGGACATATGTTGCAAGCAATTCACAAGACTGTTGATCAAATTTAAACCTAGAAAGTAAATCAGCAATCACATTTGATTTACCAGAAATATGCTCAATATGAATAGAAATATTAAAAAGGGCAGATAACATCCATAGAGCACATGTACCCAATACGCCATCTTTGTCTTACCCGAGGTGAGAACCTCCACAACTGCCATGTTATCACCCTAATTTTCTTATCTTTCCACTGATAAGCCCAGATTTTTAGGGCCACCAAAATATTGATCATTTCAAGGTGAACAATGGAGTAATTTTGAAATTTTTTTGGAATTGGCAAAGCATAACACTGGTTGTCAAAAATCCTCCCCCATGCCAGTAAGTGATGCATCCAAATGTAATTCTGCCTGAACAGGCTTAATGTCATAGGACACCACCCGATTGAACTGTCTCAAGAAAGTGTGAAAATCTTTAAAAATGCTCTGTTCAGAAAAATAGAATCTTTTTCAAAATTTTCCCTCAAAAGCATGAGCATACGATTCAGAAACGTACATGCAGGTTTTACACATTTTGATACATACAACAAGGAGCCCAACAATGACTGTAATTGCCTTTTTGAGCAGAATATTTTGTTTTGCCATTGACTACACATGTCAATGATACTGTCAAGCTTGTCTGGAGGTACAGACATGGTCCTGGTTTCAGTGTTAATAAGAATGTCTAAGCAAACTAAGGAGGTAGACGGTGCCACCAACTTCTTTGGGTTGATGGTAAGACCCAACTGGGTCAAAAGCTCTAACAAGGTCTCAAAAGATTGATGAACACTAGACGGTAATCCTCAGTATATTAGATCACCCACATTATTGTACAGATGTGGAAAACCCTGTTGTCTCATGATATATCTAATGCTATCTGTGACTTTTTCGAAGAAAACTGAACCATGTCTGTACCCAAATGGGATCAATTGATCGATGAAATAGGACTGGTGCTTAAGGCCCAAGAGATCCAAGTCCCCTGGATCCACTTTAAGCTGCCTAAAAGCTCAGCTGATATCCACTTTATATAGCAAGGAGCCAGGGCATAACTCAACAATTTTCTTAACAATATCGTCAACAGATGGATAATTTAAAACAAAACTTTGACCCCAGGTATTTATCCTTCACAACCTCAGCATTAACTGAAAAATTTTAGGCCAGCTCATATCTACAATAGTACGTCTGACCTCAGAATCTGGCTTCTCCCTGGTCATGAAGAGAGATATATGCAAAGGTATTGGTTTCTGGTCAAAAGGTCCCAACATGGCCCCATGTTTCAGTTCCTCTTTAATGTAACATTCTATATCATATGCATGATCTCGGCCAGAGGCATGGTTCTCTTCAGTAGAATGTAGTTTGAAATTTCTGTCGAAATTGAGAGGGAAGCGAATTCCAGTAGGTCTACAAGTTGTTTATCCCAATAATCAGCCAAATAATATTTCCAATTTTTGATTTTCAATTTTGAAGACACTGGAATTCGTATACCCATATAATTTGGACAATTATAATCTTTCACAGTCCTATGTAAGGTCAGAATGTCAGATGTAGCAACAATATTAGTTTTTGGACCTTGATAAAGCATTAGAGGTGACAATGGGATGACACCAAACACATTGTCCATTTGTTGTTTGTAAGCCACAAATTCCGAACATGACCTAGCCTATTGAACCAATTTATGGTCTACTCTTTTCTTGAACAATAATTTTTCAAAATCATCATAATTTGTACCATTTACAGTGTTTTTAGAGTTCAATTCCAGGATGCCAAGGTCACCCTCAAGGTCAGAGAATTCACAATCAATGTCATTCAATGTGTCATGGACACTATTTTCATTGAAAACTTCAACTTCATGCAAGGGAGAAAATCTATTAGATACAGCTACTGGTCTTTGCAACTGATCAGGTGCAACCTTAGTATTTACCCTGGCAATATTTTCATGAGCTGGGCTGTCTGAACTGATACTTAACTTCTTGGTGGGTGCAAGGTACCCCCATCCAGCAAGCATGCCCAATGGGTGCCCTTGCTGAGTGGCCACCCCATTTTTAGCACGACTATGCATGAATTGAAACTGTGACTCAGTCTTCAAGACCTTAGCATAAGATTTACCAGGTATGACAGGTTTACAAGTATCACTGACTGCTAGCCATTCCCTCCAAGTAGCTCTAGTAGCCAACATTTCCTGCTTCAAAATATTTAAATCAGAAACAGATTGATTATATACAAACCTACAAGAGTATTGGTTATTTACAACATTTGCAGGAGTGCTATATACAACTGTGGGGCCATTTTTAGAATAATTAAGAAAGTCTTCCTGGAAATGTTCAGGCTGTGACTGGCATTGGCACTATGAGTACTGACCTTGTCATCCTGTGCAAAACAATAACTGCAAATATGCCTATAAAACACCCCTTTTGTTTCATGGTGTTTAGTAAAGGTACAAGAGTTGTCATTGAAATATACGCATGGCATTGATTTGGCACTTTTCTAATAAGTCTGACCTTGTTTTTTTAATTTTTGGCCACCACTGGGCAAAGGTCCGGATGTATGTCTCTGTGCAATTGCTCTTCGGATCCAATCGATTTTTTCTGTCTCTGCCCAGCTAGCCATTTCACCTTGCTCCATTCGACATAACAGTACTGCATGACTAGCTTTCGCTACCTGCCACGAAAAATCATTGGAATCGTCCAATAAAGCAATAAGGTAATCGAGCATATGGCCTCTTTATAAATTTTCTTCATCTCTCATGATCCGACAAAATCCGGCCATCCACTGTGTGATGTTCAACTGGTTATAATTTAACCTATCTTTGAAAATTCCGGCTAGTACGAATTCATGTGGCCATGTAACCCTTTGGTTTACATAAACATCAATCGCCCTCCCCTCTGGGACTTAATTTTTTAATCAATACCTTTTTTTATTAAGGCCAGACAATTCTTTGGGGCAATTCTCAACTTGCTCTTGAATAAATCTATCATGCCGCATAGTTTGTAAATTTGGCAATTTTTCTTGCAAGTTAGCCTCCCCCTGGGAGACAGTGAGATTTGAACATGCAGCTACAGGTTTATGGACCGATTCCTTAACCTTAGAGCGAGATTTGGGCACAGATTTACATTCAGTGACATTCAAATGCTTACCAATTGCGTCAAGCTGAGATAAAATCTTTGCATTAATCAAAGCTTGATCCGAACTTGTCGAATCCGACATCTGTTGAACATGTGGTGCTCTTTCAGATTTGCTAAAGTCCAATCTGTGTTTTGAAGTGACAGAATCATGATCTGAATCACTACTGCTGCCATTAACAAGCGCGTCAATCACTATCAATATCACTCTCAATATCAGTATCAGACTTTGAAACGGATTGACTTGGGGTTGGCTGTAAAGAAAATTCATTTAAAAATGCACCATCATCTTGAACCTGCAATTCAACGGGAATCTCAACTTTTCTATGCAAATTGTAAGGTTTACCTGCCATTCTGTGCTTCTGACGAGTTGCCATCTGTGAATAAAGTGTCAAACCAGAGACAAGATTGTATTACTTCAAATAAAACTAATACAAAACTAATAAAAACTAAATAAATGATAAAATAAATTTTATAAAATATTTAGTCTTGTGACGTCGACTGCTAGTTCAGATCTGACCATTATCCCCTTGGTCAAGCAAAGGGTCAAGCTGCTGACCAATGAGAGCTGCCCAACCGAATAATCAGTAACTGTAAAAAAATATATGGATAAATCGATTAAAATAGGGTGCAGGAGTGATTAAGGTTGACACCTAAATGTCAACCCCCAATTGGTATCTTTAAAGGATGACTTCAGTGTTTTTTTTCACTTCTGAGTTAAATGCAGGATATGATACTCTTGCCTATTTAAAACATGTATCTGGTACTATTAGTACCCAAAGTAGTCTGTTTACTTCATAAACAAGCTTTTATAACAGGAGATAAATTTCAAATTTACAACTGCCTGCTTCAGCTCTTTTCACCAGTCACGTGGTGTGTTTGCATCATATGTGTTCATGGGCTGTGTATGCAGGGATAAAATCAGTGCTATATATACAGTATATCTGTTTTTGTCTCCTCAATTTATTTTTGCAATTGTCAGTTTAAAATGGTACATTGTACATAGTTATTGAAGGATAAAATTAAGAATTATATAATTAGTAAAAGGAAACTAGGAAAGATTTTTTTTCTGATTTTTCAAAATGATCAAAACATAACCTATATTTTTCTCTCTTACTATTCTCTTCTCTTCAATTTATCCACATTTATCTCGGACATAGAGGTCATCTGTGCATGATCTCAGCTGAATTTTGATATCTAGATACTGAGGCCAGTAAATGTAGATAATGTGGCTGTTCAAAAATAGTCAGTTATTCAATTTTACAACCTTGGTCAAGGCAAAATTGCTAAAAGGAGAGAGATGTAAATTTAAAAGTTGGCTCCAAGCTGAGTGTTTGTATCACTTTTATCATAATTATAAGGTCACATTGCAACACGGGATCATCATTTATTCCATTATATCATATATTTAAATCCACCACCACAGAGATGAAAGCCTGGAGGTTTATAGAAAATAATGAAACCAGAGTTAAGCAATTTTTTTTTTTTTAAAAAGTTAATATATCCAATAAGAGTTAAGTTAATATTTTCATGTGATTTTAGAAGTGCTTTTGAATCCTCAAGTAAAAACTTCTACACTTTAAGTAAAAACTAAATTATAACCATCTATTTACATACTATTGTGACTGATCATTTTCTTTGTTCTCGTCACATAGTTTATATGTTGGATCATTTATTGAAACCTCTAGACACACTTGTTTTGGACAGAACTGGTGGACAGCACTTGTGTTGCAAAAAAACTCATTAAAATGCACAAAAATAATCTAATACTGTGAATTAATATTTCTCTGATCTGATAGATGGAAAATTGGAAGGGTGGGGGGAACAGAACATAGTAATAGTCTGGAGTTGAATTATCTTAATTATGATATAGTCACATCTCTGATGTAGGCGGTTCAAACCCAGAACCCTATATGGGAAAGATGGTAGTTTCTTACTGTTGGATGGCAGTTTAAAGGACAGCACCATGTATGTACTGGTTTCCTCTGCCTGTAAACTACCTGTCGCGATATGACCTATTATACAGTGTTCAAAGCAGAATAAGTAGTGTATAATTCAGCAGTTACAAAATACACCCATGTTGAAGGCTTGAGATTATATATTTGTAAATACCAGGAACTAATATATTTATTTGCCTTCTGGACTATTTCTTTATATGTTATTTCAATAGTTAAATAATGTGCTAAAATTAAATATTCACGTAAATGAACTAAATTTTAGATTTCCAAAGTTAATAAGTGTGCACTTTATAGAGTGAAACAAATGTTAACTGAAGCTTTTCTGAATTGATATACCTTTCTACACAGAAAAAGGCTAGATGGCCCAGATAATACTTGATACTGCAGTATTTTCTTTGACCATGAAACATTTACCAGAAACTCATCTCATTTCACATCTTATAGTTGATAAAAGAAGAGAGTGTTATAAATATACACTGTTCACAGCAAAGAATATAAACAGTGCTTGTTCTCAGTATTAGTGTCCGCAGTTCACCCCCACAGTGGATCATGTTATATTTATCTTTTGTTCTATAAACTCACACATTTTGTAAGTTTTATTGGCTCAAACTACAGTTAGAACATTGTTACTTTTACTATGTCCTTGAAATGCTCCATTTTATAAGAGATAAATAACGTAAAAAGCAGTATATATCAGAACAGTTCTAAGCTAAAACCAAGGCAAGTGAACACAAATGACGTCACCCACACATGTTTATTTACTTCATGTGCACTCGGCAATTTTCGGGAGGGAACATGTGACTACCCAAATAAGGCAGTGCTTCTGTACTTTTAAATGCAAATTACAGCAGATATAGGCAACTTTGACACATAAAACTTTGTCAGTATATTGATAATATATAAAGCTTAAATTTACACTTAAAAAATATGTATGTCAAAAACGCTGAAGTCATCCTTTAAAGGGGAAAGTTTTCGACCTGGGATGAAAATCTCCTCAAATTGCAATGATCATACATTTAAAGTCTTTATGTAACATATATCAACAAACACCACAGCTTACTGGGATATAACATATCACCTTTGACAGCACTGATAAACTCTTCCTTCCAGATTAAAAGGGCACAAGTCCTCAAGGAATTTTGTTACTTGTTTTACTGTTTTAAAGTACACAAACTCTATTTAAATTTTCAACAGCAGATTCCTACATAAGTCCTTCTGCACACAGCAGTTGTTAATTATCTGAGATAGGAGTATATTACAATGCACTTGCCATGCAACATTAGTTTGTTTATTTTAGCATCACACTTGATAGAGGAATGAAGGTTCATAAATGCTCTTTAACCCCTCGACTTTGGGCTTTAACTGTAATGCAGTTGTGACATTTGTATTGTCATATCAATAGTCTGTAGAGCAAACTTTGGCAGAGTATTTCTCTTTTTTATTTTTACTGTAATACAATAAACACTGTCTTACAACCACTGGTATTTTACACAGGGAAATTACATGCAAATCTATATATATCGGCTCGTCTCAAGATTCTCAAACTTTATTGAGGCTGTAAAATAAGTTTAAATACTTTTATTTTGAATCATATTTCTATCACTCGGCCAGATATTACGATCCTGCATCATTAACAAGATAACGGTTCTACAGGCTACTACTTGGTTATAAATACTTGCAATAGTGCAGTATACTGCAAATATTCCATCTAGATTTAAAAGAGATTTCACAATTTTAATGTTTATAAACAAAATGGATCAAAGAGAGATAATTTTAGTAATGGAAAACTAATTAACCATTCTAAAACTGTAAAAAACTTATTTTAGAAAGATAATCCTTCACTAACTTTACTGAATCTTTGACAGATTGGTAACAACCAGGGGATGAGAGTTTGCTAACTCCCATCAGTGATTTACATACAAGGGGTGTAATCATAATGGACTTCATTTTAGAGATTCCTTTTTGCTGTAGTGCAAATATCCTCTGATATTTTCTGATTTTATGCCAACCCGTTATACATGTGTGCATTTTGAACAGCGGACAGTCATTTCCAACTATGTGCTATATGTAATCTTATTTCCAAAAATTTGATCAAAATTTGTGTGAATATAATTGCTTTGATTGTAAAGAAAGGATATAAATAGCTGACAAGATGACCTCAGATGCTTGATAGATTTCCAGATTAATGGCATGTATTGGTTAGTAAAATTGTTCTTTGGAAAATAGAAGCATATCCTTAACATATATAAAACAATTCTTTTGTATTATTGGATTCATACATTTTAAAACTTCAAACAAAAAACTATATGTGAAACAGCGTAGTTTACGCGACCTTGTCAAGACTCTATTCTATGTATATGCTAAATTATTAAAATGTCTGTCACAATTTGCTGCAAGAAAGTCCTATTCTGCTCCATTTGAAAATACATGCATGTCTTTTTCATCATTTGTTGTCAACTTTGAATCCCTTGATTCTTTTGAGGGTTATATTTATATTTCAGTGATTTGTTACTGCTAAGCTGAAACAATAAATGTCATAAATGTCAGTTTCTCCTTTTTCTCTTATTTATAACGGATCTAAAACATTCAATTACATCTCTGGTGAGATGTAATTTTATGTCATAACAATCTGGTTATCAAGTTACCGTTTCAGCGTTTAATAAAACTATACAATATGATGCAGTTCAGTATGTTGTTACAAATAACCACAAGGCAATACTGCATTTAAAAATAACTTATGTGATAAAGTGAAAACAAGTCCTCTTATAAGTCTTCAGGCAGACTGAACCAATCTATAAACACATCACTCATCACAAGCTGGCAGAATATTTATCTTCTCAAAGATATATCCCTGACCAGTCAGAAAAAGATGGGGAAAAAGTGCTGTTACACATGTTTTAAGAAAATATTAAGTGTTCACAGATTATTATTCATCAAGGTCAATATTACCCACCCATAGTGATAGCTCTAAAACAGGATCTCTATATACATTTGAGGAGTTAGAAGAAACTGTCATCAGCTTGATATATTACAATAGAATTTCACATGGGAGAAACTGTAACCTTTTCACCCTTATATATTGCATATGAGAGATCCCAGAATGGCACATCAATAAAACAGAATCCCTTATCCAAATGTGAGAATTTCTCTTGTGACAAAAGTAATGGGGCTTTTCCATTTATCTGAATGCCCTTCACAATCGAGATACGACACCCATTATTTCTGGGATCCGAAGGTAAATCTTTTACAAATTAATGACCTTAAAGACATTATAAACCTATTGTGTATGGGCATAATGGTGAGTCCTGCTGGGTTTACGACAACAGTGCTGAGCAGTTCATCCTAAACAGGTTACAATTTCATATTGTTTGAAGTTATCCCAAACTTCACCCTATCCTTATCAGATTTTTAACATGTTAGTCCCATGTTAAACCTATCTTTCCGCTCATATACCTATTTTGACAGACACAAAGCAGTCTTTTTCGTCTTATAGTGATTGTGAACCTTTTTCATCAAAAGTTAATCTTTAAGGGTTGTAGACCAATCGGTTGGACCAGGAAACTACTACAAACCTAACAACAGAAGACTTCTTATAGCAAAGGCAATGTCAATTAAAAAGGTATTGAAGTGTCTTGTACATTTGGAAATCTTCTTAAACTCATCTTAAATCTATTGTAAACTTATCTTTAATCTATTGTAAACTTTCCCCTGTATCGTGCATTTTTTATAACTTCCCATCATTAAACCTATCGTAACCCAACTCAAAGAAATGGAACAGCCCCATAAGGAATATCTGACTGTATGCCAAAAGAAAAACACTTTTTGTCTGACTTAATTTGAAAACAACAAATGACACTGCACATGTGTTTACTAATGCCCCTGTTCCACCAAAGGACTAAGCCCCGATCCTGTCCACGACCCTTAATCGTGCACAATCAGTCAATAAAAAGGTAAAATGACCAGGAATACTGAATCGGTATTAATGCCTGGGATTAAGTTCAGATTGGACTTAGGAAGCCTGAGGAGGCCCCAGGAGGCCCCATACAATCCCCGACTGTTCTACGACTAAGAACCAATTAAGCCATTTTTCTGGTCGGTTTGAACCACAATCTTGTCGTAGACATACCGACTGGGTCCCAGGATGCCTCGGCCATCCTGGGACTAAGTCCCGACTAACCCCCGATTAAGTCCTGGCTTCCTCAGGCCTCCTGAGGCCTCCTCAGTGTGTTGAATTGGGAGCCAGTGGAGTTTTTTCAAAAAGGGTGTAACATGACTCATTTTGTCAAGTCTGAAGATGATGCGGCAAAGAGCATTCTGGACTCTCTGTAGTTTGGCTATGTTGGACTTGCTTACCCCATAGAGTAGAGAGTTACAGTAGTCTAGACGACTACTGACCATAGCATTTGCCAGAAGTATTGCTGTCTCAACTCCAAGGAATTTGCGAGTTCGTCGCAAATCACGAAGATGATAGTAACATGCTCTGCAAACCTTGGCAACATGATTGTCAAAGGAATTGTCTGAGTCGAAAATAACACCCAGATTTTTTACTTCCACCGACGGAGAGATATTGTTTTGAAGGAGTGGAACAGGGAAATTTGGTGCAAGCGACTCTCTGATAGCTTTTTGACCTATTATAATAAATTCGTTTTTTTCTGGGTTTAGTTTTAGTTTGACACCGTCCATCCACTCCTGTACAGACTTGAGACACTCGGTCAGCTCTTCCATGCTAGAGTCAAAATTCCTGGAATCAACTGCTAGGTAGATCTGGGTGTCATCGGCATACAGATGATGAGTAACATTGAATTTTGAAATAACTTGACTGAGGGGACTAGTGTAGAGGTTAAAAAGGAGAGGACCCAGTACAGAGCCTTGGGGGACTCCGAAAGGGAGAATTATGGCCTCAGAGAAACTATCACCTATTTTAATTTTTTGTTTACGGTATGAAAGATATGATTTGATCCATGACAAAACAGTACCATCTAGACCAAACCAGTCATGCAAGCAGTCATATAAAAGAGAATGATCAATCGTATCAAACACCGCCGATAGGTCTAATAATGTTAGGGCCACTGCCTTTCCTGAGTCCACTGAGAGAGCTATATCATTTTGAATCTTCAACAATGCAGTTTCAGTGGAGTGGAAACTCTTATAAGCAGACTGGTTGACATTTAAGAGCCCCTTGTGTGAAATAAATTTATTTAGCTGCTTTGCCACCACCTTCTCAATAAGTTTAGATATAAAGCTGAGGTTTGACACCGGCCTGTAGTTTTTGAGGATATTTCTGTCAAGGCTCGGCTTCTTTTGAGGAGGGGTGACATATGCCATCTTAAAACAGTTGGGGAAACTACCTTCTGTGATTGAATAATTTACAATTTTAGTGATGGGGGTGATGAGAATATCAGCACACTCCTTGACCAGTGACGTCGGAATCGGGTCAAGGTCACATGATTTGGATGGTGAGGACTTTAGAATTTTGAGCAGTTCTTCCTCTGACACAGGTGTGAAAGAGGACAGAGTATTTTTAGTGAGGTTGGGTCTTGTTTCTGAAGATAGTATTGATGACTGCAGTGTGGATCTTATCTTGAGGATTTTGTCATAGAAGAACTTACAGAAAGTGTTCGCAAGGTCAGTTTTATTTGTGTAGTCTGGTAGAACAGCAACAGAGGACCTATGTAAGATCTTTTTGAAACAGTTCCACAGAGCCTTGGGATTTCCTTGGTTTTCAGCCACAATGTTGGAATAATGATTTCATTTGGACTTCTCAAGCAGGAAATTATACTGGTTGATTGCAGCCCGGTATCGGCTACGATTACTGGCTGAGTTTTCACGACGCCATGCCCGCTCATATTTCCTCTTGAGTCGTTTTGCTTTGAGGGTGTCACAATTCATGAAACCAGTCTCGGCATGTCTCGGTATATTTTTCTTCATGATTGGGGCGTGCTTGTCAAGAAGGCTTCTCAAAGTATTAAAGTATTGATGACTGAGAAGACTGGCAGTTTGTACGGGCATCTAATGAGGTCGGAATTCAGGATATCCATTCTAAGATGGCTGATTCTTGTTTTGCAAAGAAACTTGATTTTCTGGGTATATATATATATATAAATTCCAGGATGTAATTATCATTACTTTTCTAGGAACACAGCAGGATGCCACCTTTCAATGGAAGACAGCTTCAGCAACAACTTAGTGCTTTTTTAGTTTTTATTCAGTTACATATAAGCCGATCGTGGGAAATTGGCATTATAATGAACTACTTTATTATTGCTGTGTGAAGAAAAACATTGGGAAACCAGTTGATGACTTGCAGTGGCCTCAGGATCAAGACTTGTACTTGAACCAAAGTTAATACTTGTATATAAAATTATAGACTTGCAACGAGTGATGAAATTTTATTTAAATCATGCTGTTCCATATAATATTTGGTTATGACAGTATTTTTTACGCAGAAAGTCACACTAAGAAGGTAAATGTAGAAAAATATTTCTGAAACATTCACTTTCTCTGTTAAACTGATGAGAATTACAAGAATAGAGTAAAAGTGAGCCTTCTATATGAAAAAACATATGTTTGAAATTAGTCCATTTACGGTTAAATTAGTTGTAAAACAAGTACACTCGAAGAGTGCACACCTCTGCCAATCCATGCATGAAGTTTAATGGCTCAATAATAAATAAAAGGAAAATCCGGATTTTTGATATTTTTATTGTATTCAGTAGGTGCTTAGGATTAATGTAAAAAATTTACTGGGATCTAAGTTTGACTAGGACCCATTTTCTCATATTTATGAAGATCCAATCAGTAGTATTTGTGTAATTCTCCTAACAAACAGACCAAAAAACTTCATAAATTTAACGACTACTTGCTGAGGTAATTAACAGCAAAGCTAGATAAATACTTGGGCAATAAGATATACATGGATATTGTATGCAGATGCGGCTTACAGTAAAATGATGGAAAAAGAAATAGTTATACTAGGAACTGTTTCCTTATGCACGGCTTGCAGATGCAGCTTGTATTTATTTTTGAGCAGTGACCGAATGTTGCTGCATCTGCAAGCTCCTGCAAGCAAGGTTCTGGACATTTCATGTCATTTTGTATCAAACTTTCAAGTCATTTAACTGGTGGATAAGGTAGTCTTTACCCTTGCATTAAGCCTCAAAATTGCATGATATCTTTTCAAACATGCACACAGACATTTGCTATTCATAAAGCACTCATACATGTTAAGAGATAAAACTGTATCAGACAGTCTTTCTCTGAGCTGTATGCTGCTATAAAAGTCAGTACATATGTGAGTTACTTATCGAAACTGAAATTACATTATCTGAACTTAACATTTTCCCTAACTGCAAAGAAACTTGAGCCTTCAGCATGGCTAGGAAGTTTTGGGCATTTAAAGAAAATGTGTTAAATATATCCATTTATTCCCTCCAAACGAGAACAGAGAGAGTGCATACCTTTGGAAAATCATGGTTATTTTTTTTTGTATCCAGACTGTGAAACAGATCACTTTCAAAATATAATTGGATTTATGTTGGCCCAAGAACCATCTTCTTATTTTTTCCTCAGGAAAATTGAACCCGCAGTATTTGCATAATCATTCTGACAAACAGATAGACAGACAAATATTCATGAAAATAATACCTCATTGGTGGAATTGATAAAACAAGTTTTCATGCACCAGTAAGCCACATCTGTTGTATACACAGAACAATGGAGAGATAATGCCCTGTACATGTCAATGACTTCAACAAAAGTCTTGGATCCAGAATTGGTTGATGATGATCATTCAATCCATAAAAAATGATAATAATAAAATTTTATATAAGTCTGTGCAATGTTTTTTCAACCTTCCTAACATTAAAATGAACAGAATTGAATGGACACATCGTTAGGCTTGGTACACATAATAAAATCTTAGTGAAAAAGTATATTTATGAGTCACGTCATCATACTGTAAAACCACATTAACAGGATAGGGATAACCTTGACCCCCTGCCTCAGAAATATAAATAATGTGTTTACTGAGAAGAAACTACAGGGGATCATTTTGTTTAAGTCATGTACAGTATTTGTATAATTTAAATGCTACAGGGGAACATTTTGTTTAAGTCATGTGCAGTATTTGTTTAATTTAAATTAAATATCAAAAAGAATTTATGGGTCTGTTCAACGTGCGTGAATTATTTAAGAATCTCTTATAATAAACTCTCTTATAATAACTTCTCTGCTCTTAAGGCCAGGTCACACTGTGGCGAGGTGGCTACGAATTAACCAGCGAATATAAAGAATTCCTGTGAATTAGAAATTGTGGTAGTTCGCCACACAGAGGGCGGGAAAGTGTGGTCACGTGATGAAAATTTGAAAAATATGAAGAATTACTGCTATTCGGCTACCATTGGCTACTTTCATCTTCATCGTGGTGATGAACATGGTGCGATGTTCTCATTACCTGGCTGAGAATATTGTACTTGTCTGAAGAACATTGAGGAACATGCAACGAATTTCATAGAAACACCTACGAAGTAGTGTGAAGTCTTGGGAATCCTCTGAGATATTCCTGGTGTCAGCCAAGAACATGGTAGTGGGTCGGAGAATATGTGACGAGCCCATGATGAGGAGGAAGTACATGCTGAGAAGACTGACGACCAATTCCTGGAAAACGCTGATTCCTATATAAACCCCTTGGATCATCTGGATTTATTTAATTTTTTCATCAGACGTTGGACAGTGTACATCAAGATTATGGATCTCCAGAGACTCAGACTATTGCAGCCGATGCATGAGGCTCATTGTTTAAATCAACAGAATCAAATTATGGTGGCACATATACTGGTTGACAGACAGAGAAGGCGTCGACCAAGGCCCAGGAGGTATTGGGTGAGGCCCTGGCTCTCTAGGAGGCTGGACTATGGTCACTATGATACATTGATGAGGGAGCTTGAGGCTGAGGATGTGGTGTCATTCAGGAATTTTTTCAGGATGGACCCAGCCATGTTCAGAGAGGTCTTGCAGAGGGTCGGGCCCAGAATTGAGAAATATGACACATGGTACAGGAAGGCCATCAACCCTGGATGCAGACTTGCCATCACACTTCGTCTCTTGGCCACAGGAGAGAAGTACAGGAATCTGAATGGTGGCTCCCTCTGTTACAACTACATGGGCTTTCATTCAGTCATACTTCTGGCTCTTGTGGATTACAAGTACAAGTTTCAGTGGGTGGATGTTGGCACCAATGGCTCTAGTTCTGATACCGAGATATTCAATGACTGTGACTTGCACTCGGGCATTGTTGATGGCACCTTGGATATACCTGATGCAGAGCCACTGCCTGGTGATGACCGTGATATGCCATATTTTCTCATTGGGGATGATACTTTTTCCCTGAGGACTCCGTTGATGAAGCCTTTGGCATCATGGTCAGTAGATTTGGTTGTCTTCTCACCACCATGACTCAGAATCCAGAGACTTTTACCTCTATTGTATTAGCCTGTTGCACGTTGCACAACATCATGAGACTCCAGGTATCCAGGTATCCACCAGGGGATAGCAGACGATGAGGATGACAACCACAGAGTTATCCCAGGACAGTGGAGGCAAGGTGCTTGCTGGCAGGACATTGAGGAAGTGGCTGGTGGCAACAGGGAGACACAGGTTGTCAAGAGACAGAGACTGTATTTGAACTGACATTTGTTACTTGTACATACATATGTCATTGACTGTATTATATTCAGTAATTTCATTATTCAATGCTATATCAATATCTGTGTTATTTTGTGTATTGGGCACTATACACTGGTTACAGTTCTTGTGTATTACAATAAAGTTATTATCATAACACATTTCATTTGTGAATTGTCTTGTTGTCAAGGTCAAACAGGTCAAATTGAACACATACCAAAATACCAAAGCAAGTAAATGGTTCAACAGTCAACAGTTCACACTGAACCGTTTACATCTGAACTACTCAAACTAGGTCACAGAGATAGTCAAGGCATTGAAAGGTCACTAGTCTGAGCAGATCAAAAGTCAAAACTCATATTCGCAAGCAAAACCACCTGCCTTGGATTAAGAGCCAAATGAAATCCAAGAATGGCTATATGCACATTTTAGCATTGGCTAAGTGCTAAAATGTGTTTATATACCATTTCTAGATTTCATGATAGAATTGTGCAAGCTCAACAGTGACTAGGTCATATTGGGTCATGTCATATCATGCCTTGCGAACCACTAGCCACTAAGTATATGCCCACAAGACAAAGTAAAACTTGATTAATATACAGGCCACATTTGGCACCACTCACATCATGAGTTGAAACTGACAAAGTAAAATTGGTTTACTACACACAGACCACTAATAAAATACCACAGTCCAGACTTGAAGCAATTCACATGAGTTTATATAATAAAGTGAAACTTGGTTTACTACACGCAGACCACTAAAAACTGTTGTAACGCCTGTAATAAGTAAGTTACGTTTAAAACTTTAGAAAATCATTTCAAAACTGTCACTGTGACATGTTAAAATTATAATGTAAATATTTAAATACTACGGTAAATCAGATTCACATGATGAAAAAGTTATATGAAAAGTATTACATAATTCTTTAAAGGCCCTAACATAATTACTTTAATTACTTTACTATTATACACCTGTTTACTAATTACCTTTTCAAATGTCAGAAAATTACTTATAACATAGATACCTTTAGTTAAATAAAGTTAAGAAAGTTGTTACAGTTAAGAACCTTGAGAATCATCCTGGTTCATTAAAGTCATAGGTGTCATGGGTGTTGAAGGCACATTGGAAATACCAGCAAATGAAGCATTCAAATCAGACAAATTCAGATCAGAGAGTCCTATTCTCCTACGCTCAGTGTCTGTGATGACAATCTTGGTGCTTGATCCACCGTATGATGATCCTGCTGACTGTCCTGAGGTACTGGGTGCTGATGGAGTCTGGAAAATGACAGTGGTCTGACCCTGGGTGTCTGAAGCTTGAGGCACTGGAGTAGAGGAGGCCACAGCGGTGGGTGCTGGTGTGGGTGGAGAGGGCATTGGAGTAATAGTGAACTGCTGTTGCTGCTGTGGCTGTTGAAATATAAGTTGCTGCTGTTGGAGCTGCTGCTGCTGAAGCTTTATCTGCTGCTGCATACTGTCCAACTGCTTCTGCCTGTCGTCCAGCCGCTTCTGTCCATTGTCCAGCTGCCTCTCCTTGTCCAGCTCCTGACGTCCCTCTGTGCCAACAGCTTGGATTCTTTGATAGTCTGGTTGAGGTGATCCATACTCCTCATCTGGTAGGTTGGCCAGAGGTCCTCATGTATCTTGCCCATGGCACTGGACATCCAGCCAGCCCAAGCAGTCTTGTCATTGGTCTGGGCCTCCATGGATGTCAAGAGTCTCCAGAAATCTGGGCACTGTTGTCACTCTGTTCACACATCCTGTCCAGGAGCTCTGACTCGGTACTGGTGCTTCTCCTAGTGATCCTCCTGGCTGTTGTAGTGGAGAGGCTGAGAGGTGGAGGAGGGGTGCTACAAACTCTCGGTTCACCAAGGGATCCTGACTTGACAGGTTCGTCCGCTGGATCGAAGTTTGTGGCAAGTTGTGAAGGCATGGTGGCAGTGGCAGTGGCAGAAGATGCAGAGGCAGATGAGGTGGAGGCAGAGGCAGTGGTGGTAGATGTGGAGGTACAGGAAGCGGAGCTGGCATGGGCAGTGGTTGCAGATGCAGAGGTGGTAGAAGCTGGCTTAAGCTGAAAAATACAAACACAAATGGTAAGCATATATCAGGAAACAATTCAGGTAGGTATATTGTCCTGTCTGTATATTCTCTGGCCCCATCCCCAGAATTCTCGAAGGTAAGTTTTCCATACCTGGTCTGCATGCCCTTGAACCAGACCTTACGGTCGATGGCTGCAAAAAACAAGAGCAAACAAGGAAACATTAGGTATGTTGACATTATAACAATGAGTTATATTTACCTGAAACAAATTATCAAAGACTATGGAACAGCCAATCATGTCTGGAAAAAGTAATACTAAAACATAGGTTACATTTGATGTGTCATCTGCAAATGTGTGAAATGTCAGGTAGGTAATGTCGTATGTTATAAGTTACCAAAAACACCTAATAAAAGTATTAAAAGTTAAGACTCACACAATTTACATGGTATTCTACACAAGCTACCTCAAGCAGAATGAAAATTATTACATGATCAACAAAAACATTGAAAGGGTTATAGCATAAGTGAACTCCATGCCCATGGCCCTGGCCTGGGTGGCCCAAGCAGCCTCCTTGCGGTCCTTGTCCCTGTACTCCTTCTTGCCTTTGTTGCACATTTCCGGATGATTCTTGAGCCACTGGGCCATCTTATCCTCCTGGGCAACTGTCATCCTCACCAGCCTCTTCTTCTTGCACCTTCCATGGGTGGGCTCCTCCGACTCCTCTGTGTCGTCTGCCTGGGTTGCCTGGGTGGCTGGATCCCCCGGGTCTGATGCTTGTGTGTCAGGCAATTCATCTGGCTGCTCAGGCTGTTCAGGCTGGTCTGAAGATTCCATCTGAGGCAGAGTGACCCTCTTTCTCTTTCCTAGTCCAAGTCTCTTCACCATATTTCCAGTCTTAGAAATATTTCCAAAAATATATCCAAAGTTCGTCGATGTGAACGCACTGAAGAAAAATTCACAAGTTATGCAAATTGTTCGCAGGGCTCTCCTTTTATAGTCTCCAGCCAGTTCGTCATACACCACGAATATCATAGCTGATTGGTAGCCAGTTCGCCAGTCAGCGACGATCTACTCCAATATTAGTTGCTGATTCGACGAGGCCACTACCATCTGTGAAGAATTGCTAAGAACTGGACGAAGGACAGCGATAGTTTTGAACAGTTTGAAACTGTCATAGCCAGAGGACGATCCATGGAGAATAATGGAGAACAGTGAAGATGGACCAAGAACCCAATACGAAGGGTGAAGAACTTCAGGATCGCACATATTCGCCGGCAAACATTGCCACTGTTTGACCTGGCTATTAGATAACTAAAAATAGGGTCCGCTTCACAAAAGATCTTTAGTCTAAGCTAGGTATTGGACTTAAACGGATTTCACAAAGGGTGACTTAGATAAGACCAAACTCAACCAAACTAATTTTTATCAAACAATCACAGTGGTTAAGTCATCTGACCCTTTATTTCAGATGCAAATATACTACTGGCGACATATTTCTTTTGTTTCACGTATTTTGATTAGTTCACTCACTTCTAGAAATGCGGTTTTGCAATGGAAAACCTTGCAACAACACAACACACTGACAAAAACTACTTTAGGGAGGTGGTTTATATATTTATACTTATTTGCTACCATTTGAAAGTTAAAGTGAACAAAAATTTATGGTGGTCACATAGCTTTTTGTTCACAAAAGTTAAACCCACCTCAGTGCACCAGTATAAATGAAAACCTTTTATCTTTCTGTTTTTAGTATGGACGTCATTTACTTACATGGGTGGTCACAACACTGTACATGTCATAATTCTGTTTGTCAACATTCAACAAATTAATTATGTAACTTATCCATTCATGTTACAGAAAATAAAGAATTGGAGCACATAAGAAGAATCAATTAAACGAAAATTCTGTAATATATTACATGTTTATTGCCAATGTATTGCTGGATAGATTCTGAACAGAAATGCACGGAATTGTGACAACCCATCTATTATGTTTATAAAATAATGGATATAATAATTTTAACATTCCTTATTAGACATGTACAAATGAAATATTCCTTAAAAACAAATTCAGTGACAAATATCATAAGGGACTGCATTTTGAATCTGTAATCGGCTAGCCAAATTGTCTGCCTTTGGTAACTTCTGAAAATAGAATCTATTTTATATTTCAGGATGGATTCGACAGCTGAAAGATATCCTGTTCTCATCTCAACACAAAATATTGTCAAGGAAAAATCCCAGAACTCTGTATGAACCCAAATTTTCCATTTGTAACTGTTTCACGAAAGTGGAACAGCCCTATAAACCAGTTACCTGATAAAAATCTATATAATGCAGTAACAACATTGTGAGCTCACTACATGAAACAGAGTACACACATACACCCAGAGAAGCAAATATGACTGGTTCAATGCAGTCAGTGTTGGCTATTGTTTTATTTACTTTATTTGTTTTCACAAACATCTTTGTGTCTTCACAAGATATTGGAAATGGAGTTTGTGACGCAGCAAACCTTGACTGCACTGACCATGGACAAACTGTGGAATTCAAGATTACAGTAAACAAGGGATCTCATTTCACAGGTGTACCAGTCGATGGTAGCGATGATGACAACATGAAAGACTGCACTGATGTTTACAATAGCGGTCAAAGACAAAGTGGGGTGTACAGTATCAGACCTACACAATTAAGCAAACCCATTCAAGTAAGTTTGATGTTTATAATGTGAGTGTACACTTTGACCTGTATTATCAGAATGTATTGGAATATGGGAATCATGTTTGAGTAATAATATATTGATAAAATACAATTGTAGTGAAGAACTGTCATAGTATTAAAAGTAATAAAAGTTGTGATTGAATAATTAAAGATGATTTTATTTTATCTTGTTTAAATATGAAATTATGGTGGGAATGTTCATGCTTTATAAGTTTTGTTAACCCCTGCACAGTCACTGTATACTATCAGGAGGATTTGCTATACAATAAATGTAGAAACTATCTTAGCACTGGCGCCAGCATTATCAAATAAAGCTGCAAAGGGGTTTATAATATTACTTTTACCATAACCACATAAAAGTTTTGTTATTTGAATTGATGGCAATCTTTGCTCATTTATCTGTCAGCTCTGTGGTTATGGGTTCCAGTATGTTTCATGTCAACATGTGGGAAAATACTTATAATCACTCCTATTTTGAAGGTGCTATTTTTATCATTCCATTTTACAGAGATAATCATAAAACCCTCATAAAATCAATCCAAATGAAAAACTTTAGTTTATTAACAAAGAAACAGCATTGGGAAATTCTGGAAAAGCTGATCTCATCCAAACATCAGATGAAGTCAGTCTTTTTATAAAGAAAACATAAGGATAGATAAAAAGATTGAAGAAAGTGTACACCTCAAACTCCATATAGATGAATGGATTTCAGAACACTTAGAAAGTCTACATTTAAATTTGACAATGATTACTTCATGGATTTAAGTTAGGTAACTAAATTTAATCTGCTTATTGTAAGATTTTGTTATTTTTCTAATTAAATAGAAGGAATATACAACATTAATAGGTTAACCATAACTTCCTTATTCAACATTGAAAAACTATAAAGGCAAAGTCACATCAGAAAGGAGGAAACTGGTTATAAAACACTTTGGGTTACAGTAAATGGGGGAAATGTACAAAAAATAAAAGTAGAATTAACAGAAGCAGATAATATATTTCTTTTCTAAGAAATGTGTGGTCATTACTCTTTTTTGTTACTGTTTTGTGATATGGTTTGTTATCACAAAAATAAAATTTATTGCAAAGATTGCGAATAATTCAAAATTTAATGGACTGTTAATTTTTTACAAGATACGGTAATGTTTCTGTTTGCAAGAAAAATTCTGACACTGATGGACATGACCTTGCCGTAAACTATCTGGATAAACTTGAATATGCCCTGTGAAATTTTGACATTCTTGACTTTTTAAACTGTTTATCCTTATTTTGAATCTTTCAGTAAAAATGTTCTTCAACCAATGAGTATATGTATAAATTCTTGTTAATTTATTCTATAAATTCTAGCAAAGAAATTGTTAAAAAGCGTTCTTATAGTTATATAAGGGTTAAGTTTAGACTTACAAATGTATGTAAGGTGAGATGCATTTAGCAGGATGAGCTGGAAACATGTGTTGGTATATAAGATAAGTAGCTCAGTTGGATGTCACACACCTCATTGTCTTAGTGGGTATTTCCACATCAGTGATCGCCGACTGTTCATTTTATCCCTATATCTGATTTTACTCGACATGTTTCCGTGCACTCAATCATGGTTAATGTTAATGGGTGATTGCTGACACTATTCCTCTTTTCTCTCTGTATAGTGAAATTCAGGTATCAGAACAGTTGGGCAGTAAATCTAAGCAATAGTTGTCATATATACCTGACAATATTTCACTGTGTATAGGCATGTTTGATGTATAGTACTGTGAAGAATGATGAAAGAATTACTAATATCTCAAAGATATTATGAAGTAAAAAAACAAACTCAACCCCAGAAAGCAATCAGACAGCACTGATCTCCAATAGGGTGCATTTCTAAATATTCAGAATTTTTGGGGGTCCAGAATATGATACTGATCTTTCAAAAACTTTGATCACTTCTTTTTAACAATGCCCTACCCACACAAAAATCATAAATATATTCATCACTTTTCTACTAATTGACAGACACACAGACAAACGAGTGCACACCAAAACATAACCTCCGTGGTTGAGGTAGTAAATATGGTTTTATTTACATACACATATCATATATCTAGTATATGGAATCACAGGGGTCGCCATCAGTCAACAGTGATCAGCATTAAGGAAACACAGCTTAATTCCAGCAATAAAAAAGAGCATACTGGTGAAAAACCACTGTGGTTGAAAGCCAGGGAGTGCTCTACCCTGATTGGTCTGCTCAAAATTTTCTGTGGTCATGTGACAGGTGGTTTCAAAACAAACCTTTGTATACAAACATATGCACAAGTACTTTATCTTAATTTATTTCCTAATTAAAACAATGTTGGGGTCCTTAAAATACATAGGTTTCATAAAGAATGTTATAAAGAACATATTTAGTGAATAAAAGAAGTTGAAAAAAAATTGGGGAGTACACCTTTAAACATAATACATGTATATGCACACAAGATATCAATATTATATAATTCACAGATTCAATCATTTGGCCTTTCAGTAAATAACACATGGTAGTGTGGTTTCATACCTTGTATCTTTCTTCTGATTCCTATATAGATAATGGCTAAGTGGTGCTCGGTTATGTAAACTTAATGGCAAGAGGCCCTAAAAGGGCCGAAGAGTCATTAAGTTTACATAATGGAAGCGCTGACGAGGCTATTATCTATTGTAAACCCTGTAAATTAAAGCCAATTTATTAATTCAATAATTTAACACCTTGCACCAAATGATCAACCTAGACAATCTTTGCAATGTTCCCTTTTGGTGTGCACACCATAAATGCTGCTTTCACTAAATTAGTTCTATGGTTGTTTTTTTATTTCAATACACAATCAACATTGTTTCACCATGTGTATCACTGGTTTTCCTTTATCGGAAAATGTAATTTTGGATAAAGCTTAAAAAGTTTTAATATAATCTGACTGCCACAAAATTTAACCATTAATGATGATTATCGATAAAATATGGATCTGTGACTTACAGAAAGCACTTTTCAGAAAAAATTAGACTGCTTATTTAACAATGATGTGTATAATTAGTGAGTGTTTGATGTTGCTTTATTAATCTGTGCTTATTTTAAGACAGTAAGGCATTGAAAGTGGTTCCAGGCATTGAAAGAAACTGGAGAATTACTTTTTATTTTGTGTTGAACTTTTTGGGTTTCTGTTGGAAAGATTGTCTCCTGGAAAAAAAAGGCTCATAAAAAGAATGCCTACTCCTGATTTTGTATTTCAGTAATACCTCTTATGAAAATTAATCCACAACATTAAGAACAAAATACATTTCAACCAAAAACAGTGTATCATTTTAAAAGTATAAAACAAACTGTAATAAGATAAATTAAAACCTTTGTTTTGAACTTAAAACATTGAAAATTGAAATCAAATTTAAACCCAGCAGTAATGCATTTCAGTAGTGCATTTTGGTACTATGTTTTTTTTTTCTCAATTTACTTGAGTAAATTTTGAGCCACTAAAAACACTTTTTTAATATAGTATGCTGGGTTAGATTTTCACAGTGAGTGTGTTTGAAAGTCAGCTGCTCCTTTGATTAAGTTCACAGAAGATTATTGTAAAGTAACACTGTAAAGAAATGGAAAGAATTAAAAATAATCAACTTTACAAATTAAATTGTTTGTTTTGTATTTGTCAGGAGGTATTTTTTCAAGATAGCTCTTTTGCACGAGGTACTTATTTATGAATGCTGAATGTCATTCAGAATTGAAAAGACTTGAAAAGATGTTCTGAAAACATTTCAATATTGAATGTATTGTGCCGAGAATGACTGGTAATTACTAAGTACCCTTTTGTTCTTGGCAGACTGGCCGTTGAACTGAACCACAATCCACTGTTAGAAAATAATAGTGTCAACTCTCCATTATGCAAAAGTAATGGAGAGTTGAGACAATGGAAGGGTCGTCCGTCTGGGTTGTATATAGATAGATTTAACAGTACTTCAACTTTGTTCAAAATATGGTGTTGAAATGGTCACCTAGAGTTGTTCTGATGGGTTTGGACTGAATTTGTTATGTAAGTAACTGAACTTAAAAAGATGGAAAACCATTTTGACAAATGCCATTAAACTTTTACTAATAAAATTTATATTTTTAAAATTACAGGTGTACTGTGACTTGATAGAAGATGGTGGAGGTTGGACCAGGCTCCTTCTAAGACAAGATGGTTCTGTAAATTTTGCACAACGATGGGAAACCTACAAGAAAGGATTTGGAAACACTGATGGTGAACACTGGCTTGGAAATGACAACATGGCAGCATTAACAAGACAGCGTCTCTACAAGCTACGCATCAGACTGTGGAGCTTTGAAAATGAGACTCGATATGCTGACTACGCCAGTTTTGTGGTGGAACCAGAATGGGACAAGTATCGTCTGCATATTGGTGAATATACTGGGGATGCTGGGAACTCATTCTCTTACCAGAACAATCAACCATTCTCTACGATAGATCATGACAATGACCCACATTCATCCCACTGTGCACAGGTTTATTCTGCAGGCTATTGGTTTAAGGATTGTTACAATGCAGGTCTAAACAATCTATACAGCCATGTGCCAAATTTGGAAAAGGCATGGGGTGGTATTGTATGGAAAGACTGGCTAGGGTCACGTGTGGGCATGAAAAAGGTTGACATGAAGATCAGACCAGTTGACGTTTAACTTTCATTATCAAAACTATATGAGCTGTAGCTGACTTGAGCTGTATGTAAATATATGAGTGAAATTCTGAAATATGTTTTTGCATATAATACTTTTTTTTTTGAAGATGAAAACTATTCAATGTAAGATTTTTAATGGAGTGGAAAGAAGTTCTTGATCATATATTTTTCATAGTTTCATTAAAATCAATAGCATTCTTTTACAAATGTACTTTTGTCTAAGTGATTGATATTTCAGAGCTCCTTTAGCTTTGCGTATTTCTCAAGCAAAATCGAATTTAAGGTGTTTTTTGAAGAGAAAAGCCAATTCGGCAGTCCTTGTATTGTGTGATCTGTAATGAGAAACATATAGACTGGTGTCGAGTCTCACATGACGGATTTTAGGTATTGAGAAATTATTTTTAATTGAGGAATTAACAATACAATACCTTTGCCATGTACTCGTATTGTTATCGTCGTTTGTGAAATAACTTTTTGGTATGTCATTTGGAAAGTTTGCCTGTTGTACAACACCTCTGTTGAAATTTCTAAATTATACCAAGCTCATGTGATGTCAGCATTAATCAATATTTTAAATTATTTTGTATTTTGCACAATTACATCCAGCCATTGAAAGCTTCAGATGCAATTTTGTATATTAATCATATATCATAGATTTCATGAATCAAAATGCTGAAACTTATGAAAGTAATACAGACACGGAGACATTTAAAAACAATAACATAGATTAAAAATAGTTGTTTGTCTCTTTGTACATCTAAGCAGAATCTTCCCTCGAGTGGGTCTGTCATAGTCAATTAGTGGTTCCACATTCCCAACTTTGAGATCAAAATTATATAGCTAAGGTGGGAACTGGCATAAATATATAATTTTATTCGGCACTTTCTGCATAGAAATTCTGAGATTTGTGGCAAGTTTGGACTCCAGTTTAAAATTATATTATCCACTCTTACAATGCAATCTAAAAGGTTTTACCAAGGTCAAACTCTTCCGTGCTGGAGCCAGGAGCTACAAGCAAATGTACCAGTGCATTTGTGGTTGTGGATTGTTACTATACAGTCCACTTCAGGTCTTGATAGGATACCTTTCGTGCAATTTGGTAAGATTCGCGCTTGTGTATGACATGTTCTACACAAAGCATGATTTGCATTTAAGACCTCTGTTTAAAAATGTGTGAAAAAACTGTCACACGTTATAATAAAATCTACATGATGGATGAATACAAGAGGGACAGGATGGCTATACAGGGATATATGATGCAGCTCATTTTTTCAATGTATACTATCGAAGATGGGATCTCTTTTTGCAGCAATTAGGATGTGGTCATCAGCCAGAAAAGAAATATGTACGAATGTGATCGCACAGGGCAGTGTGACCTAGATATTAATTGATAAGGTTTCTTGTGATCAATTTCTATTTATTACGGATTCTTATAAGGATAAAAATGAGTAAAAATATTTCCATAAATTGCTATTATGAATTACTCTATGTTGTACTTATAGCATAGTAAGTATTAATTATGACATGGTAAATCATAATTAGGAGATAATCATTTGTAATAATGCCTGAAGAATCCAGCCAATGATATCACTGTAAACACACACATCTCAACAAACTAGTGGATGAATAATTCTTGTACATTGAGTGGAATCAGAATGGCAATTTACCAGAGAGGTTAGGTACATAGTTTAACTGTCCCGTAATATTACAAATTTTCCATATAAGTTAAGTTACTTTGGAACTTGATATATTTGGAGTTTAGACATACATCCTTGAAACTTGACCAAAATGTTCCGTACATATTTATCAACATGAAGGGTTATTACACATTTATTCTTATCATGTAGGTTTTTTACTAAAAAGATAGGGAACATTGAAACCAAGGCAGTTATCGTTTACTTTGAAAATGTATAATGTACCTCTAAAATGTTAAGGGGCCACGGTGGCAGAGTGGTAACACTCTCGCCTCCCAACTCTGAGACTGGGATTCGATTCCCGGCACGGCCTCAAGTGGGAAAGCTGGTAGTTGCTTGCTGTTGGTCGGCAGTTTATGGTACAGAACCCTAACAAACTGTATGTACTGGTTTCCTCTGCCCTTCCAACTACCCGTCGTGATATGACCTGTACAGTGTTGAAAGTGACGAAAAACCCCAAATAAATAAATAAAATTCTAAAATGTTAAAAATACACATAGACTGATGATGTAAATACATTTGTATTGAAGGGTTTGACAGCTAAAACATAACTGTAAACCCCTCTATCGTCAACAACAAGCCATGTGTAATCTAAATATGGTTTGGCGGGTTTTCTTTTATTTAAAATTGAAGTTTTAATATTATACCTAGGTCACACCTTTCTGGAGTTCTTAACTACAATTGAATGCCTAGCTTTTAGTCGCACTTTTATTTGGGTATGACCCAATTGGTAAAATTTGCATTTTTGCATAATGCATTTGGGGTGATTTAACATAGCTCAGAATGCATGGTGTGTTCAGGACAGCTTTTTTTAAATGTTTTTAAAACCTCCCATGACTTCTCAGGAGTTTTAGCACAATATATCCTCTATAGGGATGGATGGGGTGGAGTGGGGTCAATATATGGGATGGTTCATTCTTCAATGTGCACTTGCCAGATACAAGGTCTACTTTCAGATGTATAAGGGTGACGTCATCAAGCATCTAACATTTTACATTTTTGCACGAGAATCTCGTTGGGAGTGATATCTCCACGTGATGTCATTTTGCATAAAAGGGTAATTTCTTGGCGTGTGGGTGGAGTGAGAGAGAGAGACAACCGACCAGCACACACACTGAAATCTGATTGTGATTCATCCAGCATTTTATCAACTTAAAATTACCAACAGTCTGCTAGGTGAGGATAGACTGCTCTGCTATTGTATCTTGAAGTATCAGCCTTCCTACAGTAGACGTAATAGATTCATCTCTAGTCCTTTTAACTTTAGTTCACTGTAATTCCTAAATTTGATAGTTTGGGTTTTGTTTTCTATGGTCCTGTAGCTTTAATTCAATAACAGTGACCTATCTTTATTGGTTCCTACCTGCAAAAACTTTTTGGTATCATTTTCTCTTTATTTGCCCTTTTTAACACCAATTGTAACCTTGGGGGATAAAGGCGGCAACCTCCCATCAGAATTTTATCATGTTTCTTGTATACAGTACAAATTAGAAGGTTAATAGACAGTTTAGTTTTGTCTTTTACAGATTAATTACAAATATATGGTACAGTCTCAAATCATTCTAAATAAAACCACATGCAATATACGGCCATTTCGAATTTATGGACTATGTAAGATACATATACTATTTATAGCTCTTGATCTTTACTTTTCAGTCATGTCTTTATTTCTAGTTAGTAAAGTAAATATTGAACATGATTTTTTTTTATTTCTTGTATCGCATTTCTATTTAAGCTAGATATTTTTGTTCAGTATATATTCTGGTCATATATTATTATTATTATTATGTATTTATACTCAGCTCAATATCTCCATATACTACAGGACTCATAACGCTATTTAACCAATCCGACTGTACAGAAGCCCAAACTTACAAGTAAATGACATTCCCCTAACTGGAAGATAGAGGCTCAAGGATGACCATTTATCAACGTCCTTGAGGTTCTTTAACCTGCCACTGGGGATAGGACCCAATGACAGAGGACCGCCATTTTAATTTTATATTGAAGTATGTTTAATTCTTACTTTTCTTTTTGAGCACACAAATTATATCTTTTGTCTAAAATGTTGATAATATTATTTATGCTTTGGCCTTGTTCCAAATGTCAATTTCCAAAAAAAGTAAAATGCCTGGGCTTAAATCAAAGTTTATTTCCATTTTGCATTTACCAAGTTTTTTGGTCTTCCAAAATTTGGATTTTTTTACACTCAACAAATAAATGGTAAATAGTTTCTTTGTTTATCTTACAGAAATTACATAGTTGTGAGTCTGCTAGTTTCATTTAATAAAGAAGTAAATTTATTTCTGTCAATAGTTAGATGATTTTATGTTGAAACCAAGTTAATCCCTCATCTTGGATTGTATAGAAATAATTTTACTGTATTCTCCTCCAGGATATTGCTAAAGATATTTAGATATTTTTTCCCATTTGTGCAGTGCTCTCTGTTCCTCAACTGAGATATTCCTTTTTTTCTGCCTATCCTAAAGATTATCATCCTCTGAGGTATTTCCCAAACCAATTTTAAATGTAGAATGATTTGGAAAGCCACGATGATATAGGCATTAGTACACTGGATTGATCTAACTACAATATAGGGTACAAAAACTTACATTTTCCGGTTTTCATAAAAATCTTTCCACACAGTAGTTTAAATCCAGCTGAAGGCTATATTTGGGATTCAGTGTCCTTTTCCTATATGACCTTGGTTGTCAAGAGGACAAGACAAAAATATAACCTTTGGGCCCGATAAAAAGTGTTAGGAGAGTATGTTCAGTGTCAATGATCTCTCTCAGACCAAATTGTTAAATGCAGAGGTGCTTACAAAGTTAAAGTGTAACATAATACATGTTCACAGTTGGTGTTCTATTGAGTAACAGTAACAGTACTCGTGGCATATTTTGAGCAGATGGCATTTAAACCCACTGGGCATGTAAAATAGGTAATTACGAAGTACGTAATACCCTAGTTTCACTTCCTTGAATTTGACTCCAGACTGATGATAATATGGACTAGATAGCTTAATAGTCATACAACTTATCTGTTCAGTCATGAAGGTCATCGGCTGGATTCACAAAAAGGACTTAACCGAGGCTTTTGTCTCTAATTCAGACAGAGTCTGTGGTCTTATAGTTTGAGTGTTTCAAAAAGCTGCTAAGTCTAAGTTTTGACTAAGTCAGTCTGGCAGTGGGCTTAACTTTTTGTAAACAAAGACTCGAATATGGCAGCTTAACTTTTTTTCTCAATTCAAACTATGAAATGTCTAAAAATAAATATGTTGGACAACTCCATAAATTAGCTTTTGGACATTGTTATGCCGGTAGAAGGCTTTTCATTATAAAAACAGCATTTTTATCTCAGATTAAATTTATAAACAAAATATTTTGACCAGAAATAAGTGGTCACGTGACATGAAAACTACTGTGGTTATTTGATAATCTTGGCCTAGATAAGTCACCCTTTGAAAAATCCATTTTAGTCCCAGACCTAGCTGAGAGAAAAAGCTCAGATTTAAGTCCCTTACTTAGCCTACGTCCCGGCTAAGCCTTAAGACCCTTTGTAAAACCATCCGCAGAAGAGCAATCGCAGTAATAGACATTTGTCCCATTTTCAACAGCTTGGTATGAAGGTACCAGCTGTGTCAGTTGTTCGGATACCACTTTAAAAGTTGAGTATTTCTCCTTAATTTGCCCATAAAAACCCTTTAACAAATGTGACAATATGCCATGTTGGAAACCTCTGAAACATGCTGTTGAGCTGAGAGGATATTATGTTGAATTATACCTCATGAAGGTAGGTGATCTGTTTTAATTTAGTTTTTTTTTTTGTTTTTGTTATTGAGTTTTACATTATTTTGTTGGGTCATCATGATAATACCACTCAAGAAGGCACCATTAACCACACAAAAGAAGTAGCTGTTTCTACGGGGCTAAAGACTTGCCATGCCACTAAGGTTAAAAAAATTGTGAGAAACAGTTCTTACATAACTGAGTTACTAGCTTTCATACATACTAGACAACCTACAAGTCCCATAGAGCATCCCATTGACCTGGCCTATCTGCATAAGTTGGGCACTGGGACCAAAGAAATTACGAGGCAAATAGATTCATTAGAGCAATTAAGCACCACTAGATCTCAACATCCCAATACATAGGCCTGGGATGTTGAGTTCACACTTTCCTCTCTGCTATCACAACCCTCTTGCAGATTGAATACATGAAGGTTTATTTTTCAAGAAGAAACAAAGCCTGTATCCAGCTTAGCAGATCTACTAGATGAGAAGAAATAGCTACATAGCAAGAATTTCAACATTCCTTATAACTTACATTTTGTTGTTACTATTTATCTTTTTGTGCTACACTTATATGTGCATGGTGTTACAACTAATCTTGCACACTGTTATTCAAAATTTGAGCTGGTTTTGTTTCAAAAGAATATCAGTCACAGGAGAGTAACAGCTAGGTTATATGTTTCCAAGCTGGGGTCACAAGCTGCAACTGGACCGACACATGTTTCTTTTGGTTGTTGATTGATGTGATGCAGCCCGCTTTGTGTCTTAGTAGGATGTGTTTGATGAGATTCTGTGAGAGTTGCATTTGGGTAGGATGTATTTGTACAACATGGATAGTGATTTGCATTTTGTTCTTCTTTGTTGAAATGTTTGAAAAATGTCTTGAGAGCTCTCATGAGCTAGGCATGTTGGTTAGGTGAATCGGTGGCAGTATGGCTGTGTGGGGATATATGGGATGAATCATTCTTCAACATGTAGATACGACATCTCTTCTCAGGGTCATAAGGATGGTGTTGTGAAGCAGAGCATGGTTGTAGCTTGTGACCCCAAGAGTTATCACAGTTTGGTGTTATGGCTAAGTTTTGAGAATTATGGTTGTCCGGAATAGATCAATAGACCAATATTTTAATTGTGCAACTTATCTTACCTCTCGAGAGGCATAGCAGTCTAGTGAGTTATAAATCAGTTAGCTCTTGATTTTGGTCCAGAGAATGTAACTTGGGTAGTACAATTTGTGAGAACCAGATCAATCTGTACTGATTAACATATTAAATAGGTTAACATAATGAAAATAACATGTACAAGTAAATAATGATATCGGACCAAAAATTCTGAAACACAGCATAATTTTTTTACATTGAAAAACCAGACAAGAAGAAAAAGAGCATGAAACAATAAATGAAACAAAACTGATTTACAAAAAAAGAAAATCTGTAAATATAACAAGGCTGACAAAAAGGATAATAATACACAATACATGTGCACAAATTGTGAGAGAACACAGGATAAATTATTGTAAAAAGCAAATGATGTTGGTTTTTTGACATCCTTTGACAAACTAAGATCATATTGACACAATTACATTAGTAACTCCCATTTCATGAACAAGAAACAGTTTCAGACAAGGACTACTCTAGACTCAAAGTTAAGACTTTTGTTTTAAACTTAGGCTTATTGTGTGGTTTTAGATATAGATTACACAGAGCAGTGGTGAGATAATATATCAAGTTTATGACAGATTGCTTGTTTAGCTTTACAGCTGCAATATTAGTCATTCACACAGTGATAAGGTTGTCATTTATCCTGATTACAGTCTAGACTGTAGAATATAATGCGGGTGCTTCAATAATTGTATCTGTACATACATTTTAGCAATAAATTACATATCTATTGGTGGAGAATAACTTTTGTACATAACCTTTCTTAGTTATTTCAAGGATGGCAACCAGAAGGTATGTTTTACACCGAAGAACAAAATATACATGTATATGTGAATAAATATCAATAAATATAATTGATTTATTCAATATAACACACTATAATAATACCATTGGTGCATAATTAACGAAGATTTATTTAATCAGGGAATTCAAATATTTAAAACACTGACTTACATGCTTCTTAAACAGTGGTACTGGGTTCAACTTTCAGCCAGATCTAACGTTGGTAATTTAGCACTGACATGCCAGTATAGTTTACACTAATGCACATCATAGTGTTCACTGTCGTTATGACCCCCAAGCCGTTTAAAACAGGAGGGTCCGCCATTTTAAATGGCAGACCATGCCATTTACATTCACTAGATTTAAATAAGGATTCTAAATGGCTGAGCCATTTAAAACGGCGGACTCCAGCCACCAGCCATTTCCACTTTTTTCTAGCTATAACTGTTTGTTAGCTATTGGATTATTGTTTGTCTTCTGTGGGATATATGTTAAATGTTTCATGAAAATGATTTAATTTTCTTCCATTATTTGTCATTTAAGCTTATAAATTAAAAAAAAATGAAATATTAAATAGCAATATATTTATATCAATATTTAGTAGTCATTGATCTCCAACAAGTAACAAATAGCTTTAACACTTCCAAGTCAAGTGTTTCAGTCAAAGCTAATTTTGTGATACCGTAACAATAGGGATAAATCCAATAAAGTGATCACTTAAATTATGGTTAACAAATCAACAGAATAGGGATGACTTCCACACTGTTATAAAAGACTTGTCAGTGGAAAGCCATTATTTTCATGTAGTATTATTTTCTGATGTATTATCTTCCAGCTGCGGCCGAAGGTAGTGGTTGGGAGATTTAAGAACCCCTTCCGTATGTGCATCCGTCCTTCTGTTTGTCATGTTTTTACATAAACCTTAATATCTCATTCATTTATAAAGTTATCTTTATCAAACGTTTATGGCTATAAAAACCTTTCTGTGCAAAATTGTGGCCTCATTTTGAAAAACAAAATGGCCACCATAGCTAATTGTTTGATAATCATAAAGGTGCTCTAAACCTTGAAATAATCCAGCTAGCTTCAACAAGTTTGTACAAAAGCTATATGGCTAAAAAGCTAGCCTGATAGTAATTTTGGCCTAGTTCAAAAAACAAAATGACCGACATATCACATGTTTTATGTCAAAATGGGGTTATCATATTAAAAAGGACTTATGTCTCCCCTAATATTGCTCCTAGAGGTTTGGAATTTGAAAACAACTTGTAGGAAGTAATGGCCTGGAAATCTTTTCCAGGTGCAAAATTTGACCTTTGACCCCTGCTTAAAGGTTAAATGGGGTCGTCACACTAAAATGTCCTTATTTCACTCTTATTATTGGTGCTATGGATTCAGAATGTAAAGACAGACCATGAAAAGTCCTGGCCTGCTATGTTTTGCCTGAGAGAAAATTTGGCTTTATTTTGAAAAACAAAATGGCCGTCATAGCTAATTATTTCAAAATAATTAAGATGCTCTAAAACTTGATGTATTGCAGCTAGGTTCATCAAATTTGCACAAAACATATATGGCTAGGAAAGTTAGCCTGATAGTAATCTAGCCTAGTTTTGAAAACAAAATGGCCGTCATATCACATGTTTAATGTTAAATGGGATCATCCTTATATCTCCCTTATATCTCCCTTATCATTGCTACTGTGGGTTCTAAATGTGAAAACAACTTAAAGGAAGTCATGGCTTGAGACTCTTTTGTAATTGCTAACTTTTATTGTCTAATATGTAGGCTGGATTTAACATAATAGATTGAACTGGTGGAAGACATACCTTTTTCTGTTGATTAGTTCACAAGGAAAAATAATCAGTTCATAAGATTGACCCCCTTTGATACACAAATCACGGCACAAATCACAAAAAGATGAATTTCAAACAGCAATACACTGCAAACACCTGAGCAGTGAGTTTTTTCCTAAAGACAACCTTAATCAAAAGCAAATGTGTATAAACAAGACAAAGCAAGTGAAAGGAGGGCTATAAATTGCAATTACATCAATCAGTAGAATTCTTTTGAAATATAGCTGGGTGGCACACAAAAGTCAGTTGGTGCATATGTCAAAAGTGCATACTATCGCATGAAGTATGTGTTCCTGTTGTCTAGTTGGCTCAGCCATTTAAAACAGCGGCCTGCTAAAATAGCGGGATATGATCTTTGAAATGAGCTAAAATTACCATGACACCTAGACCAATCAATCATTAGTTTTTGATTCTGTACATTGTAATACTAATTCACTGATAATACAGGTTATATTTGTTTCCATTGTATCTTATAAACAAGTCAGCTATGAACCATTATTATACTGTAGAAGATTTGTTGTCAGCATAGTCTGAAATGTGGGTTGAAGTTATTGCTTGAAAGGTCATTTGGGCACTAATAAAGGATGCATTCAAAAATAGTGTCGTGCAATCATGATTGTACCCAGATAGCATTCCGCCGTCGGACCAACGTTGGCTGTTGGTCGCATGGTCGTTGGCCTAACGTTGGCTATTAGTCACATCATCAGCAGATTTTGCCACCGTTGGCTTGCCAACCACTACTCAGGTTAGATATCTCTATATTTTGCAGACGTTTGGCCAACGTTGGACCAACAGTGGATTTTTATTCAAGATTGGACCAACAGTGGATTTTTATTCCATTGGTGGCGAGCAATAATAGGGGATTTGGGGAAACTTAGTAAAAACTTATTTATTATGGTATGTCTAAAAATCATATTTCAGTGAGCCCACAAATTTTAACTAACTATTTAACAATTTTAGACATAAAATAATATTGTCATTATAAATTCAAACTAAAAAAGTCTTCACGTTATGACACTTTTCAACCATTGTTAATGTTTGGTCAGGTGACTTATCTAAGATCCTCCCACAATCTGTCAATCACTTGCCTTCTGTTAAAAATGATGCTGCAATCTGATTGGCTAATGCTATACATTGCGTAGAATTTTTATCGGTGGCTTGCCAATGTTGGGCCAACGTCGCCTCCGCTGGCCAAAAAGCCATTGGGCCAATGTTGGCTGCCAACGTCAGACTGCCAGATGTGCCGATGTTAGGGCAACGTTGGCCCAACATCGGACTGCTATCTGGGTAAATGTTTCACACTTTGCTTTTGTTGAACAGGCCAAGCGTCACGCCTCAAATGCTGTGTGACAAATGCCATAAGTCAGATGACATACAGATGGTTTGTAAAGCCTGCAATGATAAGATGTTTTGTTCTGGGCCCGTATTCACTAACATTCTTATTCTTAGAAAAAGAATTTTTCTTAGAATTAGAAAATTTTCTTATCTAAGAATTTTCTTATTCTTAGAAAAAAATTGTATTCACAAAGGAATTCTTAGTTTAGAATTTTTTCTAAGAATAAGAATTTTCTTTGTTAAGAATTGTAAATAGAAACATGCGCACGCACTTTTTTTTGAGGTCACATGATCTGTAGTATAGTACACATTTTTCGTCTGCAATATGGAGTCAATGAAGAATAAAGGGCCTAGAAGGAAAAATTTCACGGATTTGGAATGCAGCATGATAATAGATGAAATATCAAGAAACAGGGAATTATATATAGGAAAATTTTCGGCAACTGTAACAAAAGTAAGCAAGGGTGAAGCGTGGGAGGAGTTAACAGCAAAAGTAAATGCTGTGTGTGGTTATGGAAGAACAGCCAAAGAAGTCGAAAAGAAGTGGTATAATTTACAACAAGTGGCAGTTAAAGAAGTTGGCCACTTCAACAAAGAAATAAAGAAAACTGGTGAGATTTTTTTATAACCTTCCCCCCCCCCCCCGTTTTTATGTGTTTTATTATTGTAAGAAAAAGACAAGCAAGGCCAATTAAATCTCACGTGAAAGAAGCACACAGCATGTGTTTGTTTGTGTTTGGGGGGGGGGGGGGGGATGGGGGTAGAAAAAAAAAACCTACCGTGACAGTGGTAAAAGGTATGTCCTTGACTTTACTGTGCATATATTTTCATTTTGTGCACAACACCTAAGGGAAATAATATATCCAACACTTTCTGAAAAATTGTTTTGTTATCCATTGTGTCCTTTGACAGATTTGTGAAATGAAATAAATCCACGTTATATTCCCTGCAGGTTATTATGATTCAATCATAAAACATTACACTTTCTGATTTGAAAATATGCAACAGAAAGTGAAATATTTTAAAAGAGAATTCTTTACACATCTTTGCTGAAATATTACAATTTCTGTACTATACCACAATATACCACAGCTCTGAAGGTATCCCTATGTAAATCTTTAGCCAAGTAACAATCCGTAAACATATTTTAATTTGCCTGCATACTCAAAATTATCCTGCTGTAAACATTTGCACAAATACTTTGACCTATTTCCATGAATATGTAGAGGGAGAAAGAACAGCCTGTATGGGGGTTATTTTTGATACAACAGAAAGACATAATAATACTTAGGTTGACATTTAGTGAAAGAGTTGATCACTAGTACAATGCACTCATATAGTGTATATCAAGTGTGACATTAATGGAAACAGTCCTTTGTGCTTGGACTTTTAAATGTAAGGCTAAGTATGTTTTAGCGTTGGTTATTCACTTTTAAATATGCCTAAATGATGCAATAAAGTCATGTATTTATGTTCTATTTCTCTGTTTTATTTTCTCTTCAATTATTAGCCATTTGTTCAATGATTTCCAGATTTTTGTCTATATCTGAAATGTACGCAGTCCTAAAGCACTATGTTAATCTCAATAATTCCCTGGTTATTTATGACATGTGGAGTTAATAAATTTCAGTAAAATTTAAAAAAAATTGTTAAATTTTATCAAATGTGTAGTTACTGAAATTCAATGAACTTTTTAAAATTTCAATGTTGCAGGAGGTGGCACACATCCGAAACAACCTTCTGAGAATTCCATAAAGATTGTTGATGGCATAGTAACCCCAGCCAAGGTAGTTGGAATATCTGGTGGGCTAGATAGTTCACTTATGGAGAACATTCTAATAAGGTAAAATTACAAATAATTTGATGTTAAAAAAAATCATATGTACCAACTAGGGATGTAACATTACCACTTTTGACACGGAAGGAAGGCCTTTCCTGTTAAAGTTTTATTTCTGTTGAAGCTGTTTATTGAAATGTAAAAGTAACAGGAAAATCTTTAATATTTTAATTTTGGCCTCTTGAACTTGAATTATGGTTAATCTTTTTCACTTTCACTGAAACTTATTATTTAGTGGAATGTGGTGATTGAACATGTAAGCCTCAGAGATGTGAGAATATTAATTTATTAAATCAAAATAATACTAATTCCCAATATCAAGGAAGCTAGTAACTGTTGTGTGTATACATGTACATATTTCAGTGAGGAGGCTGATGTACCTGTTCAGTCTGAATGTGTGACTGTGAATTCTACGGAGGAGGACCAAACAGATGGAATTCAAAATCACCATTTGTTGGATAAGCTGAAAGGGTTCAACGAATCTAGGCACAGAAGCCGTAAGTGTATATTTAGTTGAAGTTTTGTAGTGATTGACTCTGTACATATAACAGTTAAGAAATAAACACGTTATATTTTGACTTTTTAATGTCCATGTAAATGTTACATTGCAACAAAAACAGGAAATTAATGAAATTAATGTTTTATTTACACCTTTCACAAATGAAACAAGACAGGATTGGCCGGTCAATTGAAAGGGTCATTGTAACATTAATTTTGCTTGTCTAGTAGGTAATAAATACTCAACAATATAGTAGATCATTAATTTCCTTATTTTCCAATTTACCAGTATTGCCCAATATCCACCACTGTGAAATAGTAAATGGAAGGTGATGAGCAGCTTTTAAGTACCACCCTGTTAAATACTCCTATTAACTAGTTCTTTACCAACCCTGAAACAAAATGACCAGAGCATATTCCTCATAACTATTAAAACAATGGTACTGCCTATCTTTGAATTTCAACATGTTACACACATCATAATCAGGGAAAGTGACCGTCACTTTATGTGTCTAATTTAATGGGTCCCCCATTTTTAAAAATGAAGCCACAAACCAAGCACAGTGTTACCCGCAATTGGTAACTAAGAGAGTAATATTTATAATATTTCTTTAAATTCCATCAACACAATATCTGGGCCAATCATAAACAGATTACATATCTATAATTTTAGTTCTGGACATTGATAATGGCCTTTAATTAGATGCAGAACTTTCCAAACCAATGGGCCACTGAGTACCTGTGTAGTGTTTCATAAATCTTGCTTTTTCTTACTCTATAAATTTTTGAAATAACTTTTTTCAGGCACAAAGGCAAAGGCACAACAGGAAAGCTGCCTTAGTGAATTTGTGGAAATAGAAAAGCGGAAACTTGCTACAGATGAGGAGAGAGAAATTGAAAATGAAATCAAATCATTACAAATTAAAAAACTCAAATTACAAGTTGAAAATTTGGAACGAAACAGGGAGATTGACATTAAACTTAAAGAAAAAGAACTTGAACTGAAGGAGAGCCAAATAACCATGATAAACTTGAAATGTCAACTGTTACAGTACAGCTTTTCAGAGAAACAAACTGTCACATATGTTGTTGACAATATTGAGTGAACTAGTGGATTTCTTTCTTGTCCATGTATTCTTTCAACTCCAGCAAGGCACCATGAGTTTACAATCTGAAAATAAATGAAAGTTCATGGTTACTTATGTCCAACTTTCATAAGTACATCCATTTATTGAATTTCACAGCTCTGTGAATTTTAGAATACTAAGTTGTGACATTTGTATTAATTTATTTACTTTTTGTTACAATTTATTAAAAGTTTGTATATTATCTCCCGCCGGGCTTTAGCCCGGGAGGGAGATTATGAAATGATGCCTGTGTGTGCATGCGTGCGTGCGTGTGTGCGTGCGTTAGTTAGTCACGCAGATTCCTCCAAAACTACTACAGCTACAGATTTTTTGCAAATTAATTGTCCCAATGAATTTTCACGCCCTCGAAAATGTTTTTGGTTTTATGGACTTAGGCCTAACGATAAGTGAGTAATAGCTATCTTAGCTACTTGGAGTAAAGGGCTCATAACTGAAAACTATTGCAGAAACAACTTTTTCTTCAAATATGTTGTTCAGCTACTTTGTCCTTAGCTATAAGATGGTACATAGTTTGGGGTCCCATTGCATGCCATAAGTGAGTAATAGCTATTTTCAAATTTGTAGCCAAATAACAAAAGGAGTAAATGTCAAATATCTTCCAAAGTATTAGAGTTACAGAAATCTTTTCAAATATGTTGTTCATCTACTTTTTGGTAAGCTATCACATAGTAAAGTTTCAGACCTGTTGCACCTTGGATAGCTGAGCAATAGCTACTTTGAAATTCTGATTGTTGAGTAAAGCCATTGTAACTCCAAAACCATTGCAGTTAGAGTGTTTTCCTAAAATATGTTGTTCAGCTACTTTTTCCTTAGCTATAAGATGGTACATAGTTTGGGGTTCTATTGCATGCCATTAGTGATTAATAGCTATTTTCTCATTTGTAGCTAAATAACAGAAGAAGTAAATGGCAAATATCTTCAAAAGTATTAAAGTTAGGGAAATCTTTTCAAATATGTTGTTCATCTACTTCTTGGTAAGCTATCACATAGTAAAGTTTCAGACCTGTTGCACCTTGGATAGCTGAGTAATAGCTACTTTGAAATTCTGATTGTTGAGTAAAGCCATTGTAACTCCAAAACCATTGCAGTTAGAGTGTTTCCCTAAAATATGTTGTTCAGCTACTTTGTCCTTAGCTATAAGATGGTACATAGTTTGGGGTTCTATTGCATGCCGTAAGTGAGTAATAGCTATTTTCTCATTTGTAGCTAAATAAGTCATTCACCTACTTATGGGTGATCTACCACATAGTGAAGTTGCAGAACTGTAGCTCTTTGGATAGCTGAGTAATAGCTACTAAAATGAGTACATGTCTTTTATCTCTAAAAGTATTACAGGTAGGCAATTCCTTCTAAATAAGTCATTTACCTACTTTTGGGTGATCTACTGCATATTAAAGTTGTAGAACTGTAGCTCTTTGGATGGCAGAGTAATAGCTACTAAAATGAATCCATGCCTTTTGTCTTTAAAAGTATTGCAATCAAACATTAAACTTGTCACTTCTACATGTGCCTCCATCTCACAAGAAAATTTATATTCCACTATCTTTAGTACATCTTATTTATACGGCGGGAGATAAATGCATGCATCGGAATGGTTGTTATAAAATGTTTTAACAATTTTAACTTTGGTGGTCACTGATTAATATATAGCTGAAGACATTAGTTTTAAAAGTTTACCCATGCTGCTACTAAGTTTCGTGACATTTTGTGAAAAACTTTGTTCAAATGATTTCTATACATTAGACTAGTACATGTGTTTAAGAAATTGTGTCATGTCATGTACATCCACTATGATATTGTTATTTATTCTGATATTTTTCATGTTATTGTGTAAGTTATAGTAGTGTTTAATAATTTAAATAAATGTAGCAAACATTGATTGGACTTACAATTCATGCTGGAAAGGCTGTTTGTGCAATGTGACTTCGCATTGCATACTCCTGTGTCATATCAGGTGGCGGGTTGATGTTCCCAGCATCATTGTTATTATTCTCTTGGTCAACTGTATCAGTAAAAATAAACGTATTGCCACCTTTTTATATGCACAAAAAATGTTGCATGAATATAAAAAATTGTTACTGACACCTGTTTCTATGAAAACTTTCCACTACTTTAAGCAGATTTGACATCAAAATATCACAAGCAGGCCATGTCTCATGCTACAGTCATTCATTTGGTATTTCTGTAGGACCCATTTGGTTTGACGCACAATTGTTATGACTTCTTACAAATTTTATTGAAACTACAAGATGATGACCTATTATCACACAAAGATTTCTTCTCAAATGTATATGTGGCCTCAGTTACACTGAACCTTCTGTAAGAGGTGATTCTATTTGTGTTTTTCACTGAAAAGAATTAAAATGTTAAAATTAATGAAATCTTAAAACAAGTGGGTAGCCGTAGTTCAATTTATCAAAAACACACCTGCTACATCTGGCATTGCCATGGCTTTGGCAATATTATACAGAATGGAACAGGTAGCTATTAACTTGCAAGCTGCTGTTGGTTCCATCCTGACCTCACCATGCATCACATGCCACCTCCTCTTTAACTGTCCAAATCCTCCTTCAATAACACTTCTAGTTTTCTTATGAGACCTTAAAATAGAAAAATCTTGTTATAATGCCAAAGTTGCATCGTGAAAAAATTATACATTACAATATCAAGATATTGTTCTGCATGTTTAGGCAAAAATTGAAAAGAAAATAACTAATACAATTTATACACACTTCTTACAATTGCCCAAATGATTGCCTGAAAAAATACAATATACAGTTCACTATATTTTTACAATTAACATGCGACACATTTCCAACTGCAGGGAATAAAAAGTGGAAAATTTAAACAAGGCAAACCTGTGTCCCCCCCACAGTGTTGAATAACATTTGACTAAACCATTTAAGAAACAGTTACACATTTTGTAACAACAGTGAAGAAAAACTTCCCTTTTCATAATGCACTCTTATAAATCCCTGTCACTTTTGTTGAAATAGGCACATGTATGTCATGTTTATATTTACTTCCACTTCATTTGCATATTCAAATACGATTTCCTGTAAGCACCTGTTATGTCAAGGTCCTTTGACAGTTTTGGTCATTCAGTACATGATACTGTAAGTTCATAATGTTTTCCTCAATTCGGAAAATAATAATATTAAATATATTGCACGTGGTTTTCTGACAAATACAGTTTAACAGATATAGGAAAGTACTGATCAAAGCAAAGTGGATAATGGTACATGGAAATTCTGGAGGGATACTGTAGATTTGAAGGTACACTTCACAACATAACTGACAGTGCATGTACGTGAACATCAACAGTACATCATTGACATTTCAGTTGATGCAATAACCTGGATTTATTTATTATTCTATGGGAAATACTGAAATTTTATGCCTATTTCATATTGTATAAAATTAGTATTTCCTTTGGAATCAATTAATCCATGGTGTGCATAAATACAGCAATTTGGATACATATACCACATTTGTTCTGTGCACATACATGTTTCTCGGTACTATGAAACTGGGGGTGCGAGTGTTAACTATGGATATCATGCATTTCATGTCTATTGTGAACATACATACCTATTGTATCTCCGTTCACTGGCATTCTGAGGATTTTGGAAAGGTGTAAGTAACCAGTTTTTGTTCGGGTACCCACTGTCTCCAAGCAGCAGTCCAGAAGGAATTTCACCAGCTTCAAATAAATCCCATAAATTTGACATTCGCAAAATCTGGCTGTCATGTGTAGAGCCAGGCCACTGTACCACAAGGTTTGTTATCACATAATCTTGATTCATTACCATTTGAACATTGATTGAATGATAACCTTTTTGGTTTACATATGCTTCCTCTCCAATATGTGGTGCCAAAATTCGAATATGAGTGCCATCGATTGCTCCAATTACATTAGGGAAAGATGAAATTCCATAAAATCCTTGTTTCAATCTAGTGATTTCAAAATTCATTCTTGGAAATATGATAAAGTTTTCTGTTTTTCCTGCCATTGCTGTAATAAACTGGTTGACAATCCTTGAAACTGAAGGCTGTGAAATGCTATTGGTGTCACCGACTAACATTTGGAAAGATCCTGTCGCACAAAATCGCAGTGCGGTGCAAATTTTCATTGGCAATGATATAGCATGACTTCTACTGCATACAGGACTCAAGTCATCTTGCAAAAGATTGCATAAGTAAGTCACTCCAGCCTTTGTGAATCTAAACCTCTCATAAAAATCATGTTCATCAAAAAGTTCCATTGGATTTGTCCGGTCATGGAAAACACGTTCACGTCGCAACTGTCTATTTACATGCAATTCATAAAAAACCATGAAATGTGCCATTTTTTTTTCTTAAGTTAAGAAAGGTCTGGATCATTCTTAGATTTAAACATCATTCTAAGAAAAAATTCTAACAATAAGAAAAAATTCTAAGTATAAGAATTTAGTGAATACCAAAAAATCTTATTCTAAGAATTTTCTAAGAAAAATTCTAAGAAAATTCTTATTCTAAGTATAAGAATGTTAGTGAATACGGGCCCTGATTGTGTAACAGATCATTCTTTCTATGGTCCCTTAAAAGAGCACAAGATGATAACTATCAGTGAAGCAGTGGAAGGACTAATATTACCTGCAAGACAAGATAACTACAGCAAAGATGTAATCAAATTACTGAAATAAAACATCAAATAAAGGCAAAACTATCAGATCTGAAAGAGGAGGAAGCAAGAATTTTAACATCAGTCAACACTGATATAAACGAGATGAATCTTTCATTGGATGCTGCTACTGGTTTAGTTTTAGAAAAATTAAAACAGAAATTTGAAAACATCCGAGAGGCTCTTTTGAAGAAAAATCAGGAAATTAAAGGTAGTTTAAAAGGTCTCGAAGCCAAATTGCAAGTTCAGCAGAAACTATTGTCTTACTCAGATGCTGCTCTGTGGAAAAAACAGTCAGAACTAAAGAATGTCATTGGATCAATAACGCAGGGCATTGAAGATGGTAAGAAGGTCTGTGTCCCACATTTGTCACCTAACACAATCATGATCGATGCTCTTGATATCAAGAAAATCCCAAGAAACAGAATTCTGGATGTGAGTTTTGACAGACGTTTCCAGAATAATTTTCGACCAGACAAGAGAATACAACAACAAAATGGTGTTTTTTTCTATTCTTAATCTTATTTGTGGCTGCAACCCTTCTTGTGGGTGTCGTTCTAACAGCTCTCTTTGGAGCTGTGCTAGCAATTATTTTCATATTTTTAACAGTATTATTTGCATTTTGTTGGGAGCATGAAATATGTAAACTTATTTTGTCAACGGTACCATTATTTGTGTACATGAAGTGTAGGCATTTCAACTTTCTACCATAATGTGAAAATATGTCCAGTTAGAGTGTTTATATCATAACAGGCTACAGACACATCATTGCAATACTGTAATCAGTGTTATTCAAATGTATTGGTACACTGTGTATTCATATTTGACATATTTTCTTAAGTTAATTTTGGCTGTTTTGTAAAGTTTTAGTAAAACAATTTTGTAAAAATATATTGCCAATTGTCATTAATATCTATTGTAGGCTTGAAATGCTTTATTATTATGTATGGACTTGTATCTAGAAATTTATGACATTTAATAGAAAGCAAATGGTATGTACTATTTTCTTCTAATTTGCAGACAAAAATAATCACATGTTAGACTAAGGTAGCCTAAGACTCAGCTAGGTGACTTGTTCAAAAGGATGGCCTTAAAATAAGACTATCACAAAACATATTAAGGTTACCATAACTAAGCATTAATAGATATTAGAGATAATTTAACATTAACAGTTACAAATGAAACTTAAGGTAACCTTAACATTAGATACACTACTGAAATCTACGATCTTGAAGATAAAGTCACCATAGAGATACGTTAATCATTTGCTTACAGTTGGTATCATTAGAATCACAGTTTATATGATGCTTGAATTGTACATGAACATAAATGGAAAATAATACACTGAATAAGAAACACTGAAATAATTAAAGTTATGTTGAAATGCATATAAAGAAATCAAAAAAGATCTATTATTGATTGGAGCTAATTTACCATTGAATTCCATGTTAGTGATTTATGGGTGATTATGTAATACAGTGTCCGAATGCACAGACATTTTAGAGTTCAACATTGGTATATACCTCAATTATAATCATTAGATTGCTTACAATAATAAAGGACACCCAAGCAATAATGTCTATAATATATCTAAAATTGATTTAAAATTGACTCTGTGAAGTTTCTGAGTACTATGATCCACAACAACTAGCCTTGCTGAAGGCTCAAGTTTCTTTGCTGATAGAGAAAATTTTAGTTGAGATAATGGAGTTTCAGTTTATATAATGCACTCATACATGTACTGACTTTTAGAGCAGCATACTGCTAAGAGAAAGGTCTCTCTGTCTAACACAGTTCTATCTCTTAACATGTATGAGTGCTTTATGAATACCAATATCTGTGTGCATATTTGAAAAGATATCATGCAAATTTGAGCCTTACGCAAGGCTACACAACAACAAAAATAGGGGGGGGGGGGAAATAAGCTGCTTTGTAGAGATCTACTCTCTCTTTTTACTCTCTTTTCTATTTTGTGTTGTCAGGGTTATGATGTAAACAGTATTTGGTTTTAATTTTGCTCCTGTTCCAAAACAATGTGGATGATATTGCTCTTTGATGGGAATTGCTCTTTTAACTTCCCAATAAACAGTGAATATGGACTTTATTTGGTTTGGTCAAACTTGTCCATCGTAATACCAAATGAGTGTATATCATCGATTCAAGATTCTACACTCTAAACCATTATCAATAATAAAAGATAAAAATTGTTAATAGCGCAAGTTTGACTTCTAATCACTGTGTATTTTTGACTTAATGAAGTTTATGACTGTGTGTTTGATTACCTGAAGTCCTTTCTTGATATGATCATCATAACTTGAGACTTTAGTTTCATACATTATGTTCTGAAGCAAAAGAGCCATATATACTTGAGGGTCGGCTTACCCAAAGCTCAGTCCTGCTCAAGCCTGAATCTGATTTGGAATGAGTATACCAATCTGGGATGCTGATCCGAATCTGGATAGAAAATCAAGATTTTTGACAGCATTACCATGTATTTACATTCTCACCACAACTGTTGAAAGTTAGTAATGTATGGGGAATTCATGTTGACTATTTTGGGATGAGTCAAACCAGTTTTTTGTATGATGTTTGAGTAAATACATCTATACTTCAACAAATATGCAAAAAAGTTCATGTCTTATATTGGTGCACAGGTGAATAATAAAAATGAATTTTTAACTTGCAATTTCTCCACGATTTCTGTATGGATTTTTATGCAATAAAACCAACAGAACAACTGAAGAAACGCATACTGATATAACATACCTGTATGTTACATAGTTTCTGAAATATTAATGAAGAATTGGCACTCGTTGACACTAATTATCCAGATTAAGGATGAGACACTGTATACTAAAACATATATATCCTACTCTGTATATCCCCTACACAGGCATATACGGTACATGGTGAATAATAAAATTTACAAAGCAATCATTTGACCTATAAAGCCTCTGCTGCATGTACGGTGAGGAAGTTAAACAAAACTTGATAAAATGTCATATAGCAAGCTTAGAAGGACAAATAATTATGTACTGTGTTTGCATATATTGTTTTATGAGTTTGTACGTTGAGTGAGTAAAATTTCTTAGGTTGAAAAAATTAACTGGTAAAATGTTGTCATGGCAAAATTTAAATGACTTAATGAATTCCAAAAATCAGGCAAACAGTTCTACTCTAAAAGAAGATGGAAAAGGTTAGACCAGGCTTGTTTTAAGACATGATGGTTTTGTAAATTTTGCATGAAAATGGGAGGTATATTATAAATGTATTTGGAAACAATGATGGTGAAAACTTGCTTGGGAATGACAACATGGCTGCTTTAACAAGACAACATCTCTAGTAAATGGACTGTGGCGCTTCCAAAATGAGACTTGGTATGCTAAATATTCCAGTTCTGTAGTTACACCAGAGTTGGACAAGTGTCACCTGCATATTTGAGAATATACATGGAATGCTGGGGACTGATTTACATATTAAAACAATCAGCGTTTCTCTACAATATTAAAACAAATTCATAACGTACTTGTATTTGATGTATATTTTCTTTAAAAATCCATACTTAATTGCATTTTATCTATGTCCAATATTTTGTAGTTATTGTTACCAACAACTGTAGAATGTTAGAGTTCATGGACTGATGAAGCAGTGTAACGGGTAGTCAGCAGGGTTCCTGAGTCTTAATTATGTTCAATATCATTTAAGAGATAAGTCTGCATGCCAAGATTAGTTATAATCAGAGAAAAGCTTGTACCAGTCATTTATACAGGAGAGTGAAGTAACATGAAGCTGTAACATTTGTGCTTAAAAGTCGTTGTGCATTGTTTGTGAGGTAAATCAAAGAAAGTGGGAATGTTTTCCTTCTAGGACATACTTAAGACCTTTAGAGCCTGTATCTGCTATTTCATCGAAAAAAATTTTTATGACTGAGAAATCTATAGTGTAGCGCTGATTCTGCATTAGGTTACATAGCTACTTGATTGATTTTCACCCTGAATGCTTGACCAGTTGAACTTGAGTAAACATTGGAACAACACCTTGAAAATAACCAACCACTTGTCCCTTGCTTCCTCCTATTTTGTTTCTAGCAGTATGGCGGATAATTTTTGTAACTGAATTCACCAGCTTATTACTGGCAGTTAGCATTGAATATCATTGGTATGGTGGTTTTTAAATTAATTATGATAGTCATAAGTAAATAACTGCTTAGCATTTGCATATGTATAACATTGTTACGTTTTATGCAAAGCCTAGGACTAGATGCTTATAATACGAGTTAGAGTAAATTGCCAGTTTAATTGTATAATTTTATCCTGTTTCATATTGTGTATTTAAGTGACATATGCAATACAATTTAGTACACCTTGTTTCACTAATGTGTTAAAGAGTAAATTCTGTGCTGGATGGAATGCTGTTCGTTCTACTTGACCTCTTGACATTTTTCAGACAAGTGACCCTGTATGCCAATCATTGCTTCACTTGTCTTTACTTTACTTGGCAGAAATATTCTGGCAATTTTGACAGGTTACTGAAAGCTTATTTATATTAACAGCTAAGTCATACTGGAGACCTTATTTAACCCGTGTTTTGACCTTCCTAATGAGAGGTCAGGGTCTTGATTCAGTTCTGCAAGATGCATTCACAGCTATGGTCTATTAAGTCTTAGGCCCTTGGCTAATCTAGCAACTGTGGTGTGGTAATTTTATACCGGGGAAAAAGACAAATATCAGCAGCTATCACAACTCTAGGACTAGACCTAATGTAAGCTGTTAGTAAATTTGCGTTACTGCATACTAACGTCCTATCGGCTTCCATTTGAAAATCTCAGGCATTTCAAACTTTGGCTTTATACTCTTACATGTATCAAAAATATTGGTTACTTACAGTTTTAATATGCCTTGTATGTAGTATTATCAGTCTAAAACAATAAAGCAGTTATAATCCACATAATAATACCAATATAAAGGTGTTTTGTGTATGCTTCGTTCAATGAAGGTAACGCACATTTACTAACAGGCTACATTACGGCTACAGAATATTGCATTTGTATCTTATCAACAGTGGATGTTTGGTTTTAGACTGTTAAAACTATTGACATTGAATGTAAAACCAGTGACTATCCAAGAATATTCTTTCTATTTAAAGAGTATAAAGTCGAAGTTTGAAATGCCTAAGATTTTCAAATGGAAGCTGATAGGACGTTATGTCAGCGGTTCACCGCTATTAGATATAACGACCTATTTTAGGGCTACTCTAGGACCAAACTTTGTTCTGGCTGCAGAAAGGTTAATTGTAGTACTTTTATCATTATTGCATAATGTTTAAGTCTGTGGTCATGAAAGCAGCCTTAGTGGTCACGAAAATCAAAAATACTAATTTTCTTCTCTGATATGACCTGTGCTGAAACAAAGGGATTGAAAAGGCCGAGTGTGACTGACTTTCACTTATGAATATTTTAACACAACAAGAGTAAGTAGAATTTTTAAATTGTAACCATTATTAAATATTAACTTGGGAAATGTGTTAAAAACTGGGTACTCTGATATGACAAATAATAACAGAGAATGAACAAGGCTTCCTTTGAGGAAGGACGGTTCTATGAATCTTAAGCAACATAAGTGAACTTAAATGAAAGGATTTTGGAAAATCAACCTTGAACACCTTGAAAGATATGGCTACTTTTCAAAGTGTAATATAATTTAGTTTAAAAAATTCTTAACATTTTCTTTGAATTATATTTGGATTTAGAGGACTTTCCACTGTTTACTCTTGATAATTAAATGGATCAGCTGGAACATACTCATGCCTAAAATGCCCAGTTTAGATAGGTAAACTTTCCCACTTCGGTGAGATGACCTATGTAATGGTGATGAATCATAATGGGAATTAAACTTCTCGGTCAAATCTACAACATCGTCTACTTGTTTAAGTACAATCAATACCTTACAAACATGTCATATAATCAGCAGTAATTTCATTTTCAAGACTCCTTCAGTGTATTGCAAATATCCAAGACTTATTAATTTAATGGAGGCACACCATACATGTGTGCATTATGGACAATTTCCAGGCATTTAACTTGTACGTTTCTGAGAATTTCCATCTGAATATATTGACACATAATTGTCTTAGTGGTGAAAGTGAGGAAATAAATAACTCAAAAATAAATAACTTAAATTTTTCTTTGAATTTCCCGGATAGGAAGGCATTGTTTAATAAAATGGTTCTGTAGAATAAAAAGATAATGTTTCACACATATAAAACATTTATCTTTTCAAAATATATTTTGTATTGTTTATTTAACACATTATCAGCTTCAAACTAAGCACTGTTGACGATAGAGGACATACATAAAGTAATCTTCTCAAGGCTCTATTCAAGGTCCATGTTAAAAAATTGGCATGAAGCACAAATCAGAATGTGGTAACAATGACCAAGACAGAAACACAAATATATTTTCGATTTTGTACAATTCAAAATGGACAGTGTTCTGCACTTAAGTTTTAGGCAGATGAACCATTTTCCAAATGTAATTACTGCCTCACAAATTGATAGAACAGTTGATCTTCATTAACTTTTAAATGATGTCTAATAGGGATATCCCTCACTGTGAACAGAAGCACCATAAAATTAGGCACCAGTTGCCTTTGTTGGTTTGGAAAAGAGTAAAATACACTGCTTACTGAGCCACTGGTCTTAAATAAAACTACATTGTTCGGTTGGTGATGTTAAATACTGTTGATGTATATACAGGAAGTGCTGATGTGGTTGCTTTGTTGGTATCATAATTCCCCCAAATGACTTGCAGATGAAAACTGGTATTTTAAGTAAACCCAAGTTTAAATAAGTATGTAAAATTTTTACTGTATCCACATTGCACATAAGTTATCAGTTTTTATTTGAATCATTTGAAAAATTTTACAAGTTTACAATGTACCTCATGTTGCCATACATGTGTTGTACTCTTGTTCAAGCTCTCAACTTGAGGGATGCTGTGACCAACGTCCAATGCTGTTAAGTATAATGCTATGTTTGCTCACTACCAAGCTCTGATGTTTCGGATCAAGCAGCTAATACAAAAAAAAATCATTGAAAACCATCAGAAAATGTAGAGGTTCTTGTACAACAACCGACCTGGAAGTAGTTTGCTAGAGCTTGATAGACAAAGGGGTGAACATTCTTGAATAAACTTATTCACAGCTTGATTTCTTTGTTGACCTATGACAGACCACCTGTTCATTTTCCAATCAAATCCCTTGGAGTGGATGAGTTAGAGGCCTTACAATAAACTGCATTTTAAATATGTATTAACTTTAAATGCCTCAAAAGCATAACACAGAGATCAGTATTTACTTGAACAATAGTAACAACAAAACTATTTGATCAATGTAAATGTGGTGGGGCTTCAGAAAGTCAAATATACAGAGACATAATTTGGTTTATAAAAAAATAATGTTTATTTCCTTTGACATGTCCCAGCGTCTACATCTTTGGTTGTTTATGTTGATGTGAATACATAAACATTCAAAGTAGTCTTGTCAGGTCCCGTTTGTCATTTTACTCAGACAAATATATTACCCTAGCTGTATAGTCAACATATTTTAATGGTGTTTATATATTTGGTTTCATACATAAAATTGTTTACACTTTTTTTATTCTGATTATTTGTATCATAGTTTATTTAAATGTTTTACTGACCAAAAACACCCGGATCTACATTAAGAAACATGACTGGCATATTTATTGGCATATCTTACATTGGAATATTTAAAATAAAAAAAAACAAGAAATAGAATTTAAAAATATATAAAGTAAAAATATATTCTCACATGAAGTATTAACCCGCCATAACTTGTTACAATTACCCAATTACTGGCTTCAAAATTTTCTGTCAAAACTGAGACTTGGTCCCAGGTTAACTAGAGATGACATACCTGGATACTTGTGGGGATGTTCCACTTTTCGAAATGGTTTAGGAAGTTCTTCTAAAGACGATATTTACCAGTCCAGGTCATTTTAGAGAAAAGGCATGCAATTGTTGCATACCTGCAGTCCAAATTAATCTCTTCTGACGAAATAGTCATGATACCTGACCTACACCCTCTCAGCCAGTTTAAGAAATTGAGCTTAATTTAAGGAATCTGTTCCCAATCAAGGTACCCTGACAATGAATAGGAACTGCTCTAATATTCAACTTCTTCCAAATATTATGTTACCAACAGTTGTCATGAATGAAAGGGGACATGGCTAAAATAACTTCGTGAACTACCCAAAGGTGATTGTTACAGATATAGTCGATGAAAGATGCTTGGTGAGAATGTTGTGGAACATTGGAACACTGGTATTAAATAGTGTAAACTTTCCCTTTGTTTATTGAATGAACGTTGTAAATAGTAATAAAACAGTGTAAATACTGATTTTGTATTGTTTTCATGGGCAAACACATGAAAATGTACTAACAAACTTGTTGAAAACTAAAGTACATTAAGACATACTATACATGTACATAAATGAAATAAAATATGGCTGGTTCATTAGAGTCAATTATGGAAAAATTCTTATTTACTTTAACTATTCTCACATTGCTTTTTCCCATTTTTGTGTTCTCACAAGATATTGGAAGTGGATTTTGTAATGCAGCAAACCTGGATTGCACTGACCATGGAGAAACGCTGGAACTCAAGATCACTATGAACAAGAGAGACCATTTCACAGGTATACCAGTTGGACGGAGTAATGACGACAACATAAAGGATTGTACTGATATTTACAATAATGGTCAAAGACAAAGTGGCGTGTACAGTATCAGGCCATCACAATTAAGCAAACCCATTCAAGTAAGTTTGGCTTTTCATTTTCCAATGTTTAAATGCTGATGGTATGAATTTTCTAATGCCATGAAATGGTGGAAATATGTCCATAATATCAAATAATCAAGGTTTTACTGTAGACTTATTTTGAATACCAAGAAAATTAGAAAGAATAAAGAACGAATCATGATGCAGAAGATTTACTTTGAAGGACAAAATGTTGTTATATCTTACTGATAAAATTTATTTTGTAAAAATCACAGGTGTACTGTGACATGGCTGAAGATGGTGGAGGTTGGACCAGGCTACTGTTAAGACAGGATGGATCTGTAAATTTTGCACAACCTTGGGAATTCTACAAGAAAGGATTTGGACATATCAATGGTGAGCATTGGATTGGGAATGACAACATGGCTGCCCTATCAAGACAACGACTCTACAAGCTACGCATCAGGCTGTGGAGCTTCCAAAATGAGACCCGATATGCTGACTATGCCAGTTTTGTGGTGGAACCAGAATGGGACAACTATCGTCTGCATGTTGGTGAATATACTGGGGATGTTGGAGATTCATTTTCATACCAGAACAACCAACCATTCTCTACAATTGATGCTGATAATGACCCACATTCATCCCACTGTGCTCAGGTTTGTTCTGCAGGCTTTTGGTTTAAGGATTGCTTCTTAGCAGGCCTAACCAATCTCTACAGCCATGTGCCAGATTTGGAAAAGGCATGGGGTGGTATTGTATGGAATGACTGGCTGGGTTCAAGTGTTGGCTTGAAAAAAGTTGACATGAAGATGAGACCAGTTGACTTTTAAAGAAATGAGAATGTGAATGTGAAATGAGAAATGAGCTGTGTGCATCATACATAGGTGACGTTTATTTCAGAAATACATTTTTTTGCATGTAACACTTTTATTTGAGTTTCCTTTAAAGATGAAAAAATGTTGAATATAAGCTTTTTTCAACATTGCCAAATGTGATAATTGGAAGTGAGCAGTACATTATGGAGTGGCCAGGGTGGCCAGAAGTTCTTACCTGACCATTATTCACAGTTTCATTAAAACCAATATCAGCCATTATAAACACAATGCATCTGCCTCTACCTTGGTATGTTGAGGGGAAAACAGCTTACATGACCAACATTATACACATTACACAGATCATATCACAACAGGTTGTTGGGTGGATAAAGGATTTCAAATTCTGACATCAGAAGCTTCTCTTCCAGGGGCCGATTTCACCAAGGGACTTAGACTTAGCCAAGTTTTTGACTAAGTCAGGGACTTAAATCTAAGATTTTGGTCTTAGTTAGGTCTGGGATTTTACAAAGGGTGACTTAGCTAAGTCCAATCTTATCAAATAACCACAGTGGTTTTCTGTGTCATGTGATCTTTTATATCCTTCATTTGATGTATTTTATCTAAGGATAAGTCATTTTTGAAATAGAAAACCTTGTTACATCATATAAACGTCTCAAACACTACTTCAGTAAGGTGTTCTGTATAATTATACTTTATTTACAGCCATTTCAACTTCTGAAGTGAAGAAAAGTTTATGGCAGCCATATTTAAGTGCTCTTTATAAAATTTAAGTCCACTATCTCCCAGACTTAAAGTTAAGTCCACTGACTTAGCAATTTCATGGACATAGCTGCTTTGTAAAATTCGCTAAGACCAGAGATTCAACATTCTGTTGACAAAATTTAAGACCAAAGTCTTAAATTTAAGTCTAAATCTGGACTTAAGTCCCTTTGTGAAGTCGGCCCCAGACATCAGAAATTCCAGTCCTGTTGGTTAATCTAATTACTCTGAAGCAGAATTGAAATTCTGACATCAGCATATGAAATTGTGATGATAGAATGGAAGAGACATGTCACTACAGATCATTACGACATGTAATTTTATTGCACAGTTACTACCATCTTCTTACTTGAGGGATCAAGTAAGTTGTGAAAATGTATTTTTTGCCCCATTATAAAAGCGATACAAATAGCATTGATATTTGAATTTAATGTAATTCGTACCTTCTAGGTTCCCTTTTTCCCTCTAAAGATGCCATAGGAAATGGATTTTGTCATGGATTATTCCATCACAATTAAAGTTTTGAATGACAGAACATATATAGTATCCAACAACTATATTTGACTTAAATGGCAAGGCTTTATTTTTATAATGACCTAGCTTAGACATATCAACAGCTGCTTACTAAAAGGTCAGCACATCTAAAGGTTAAGTTTGTTAATTCTTGTGTCCAGAATTTAAGTGTAAGGCTAGACCAGGACCTTTGCTTAAATATTGGCCCTTTATTTATGAAGAAAGCTCAGCAATGTTCCTGTATCACAACGAACCCGTGTAATGTTAGTATGCAATCAAGGAAATTCAGATTAATGTTAATGCTGTAACATATTCACTTAGTGTTACACAAAACCTTACTTTTTAAAAATACTGAAATAGGTGATAGTGCAACCTTTATATGATTGTTTGAATATGTACAAATATTTTCACATTTTATGTTAATTTTGCAGAGTAGTAATTCGAAAATGTTATACCAAAGCCAAACGTCTCCATCCCAAGGTTACGAGGCAAAATCAAATGTCTATCTTCAGCTGTGCTATAACCATGTTCCATCCACTTTGTATTTGAGTGGGTTGCAACAAGTGAGATTTGTATTTGTGTAGGATGCCTTTAGGATGATTTTACAATATAAAATAAGCAATAAATAAGTATTTAATACCCTAGTTTAAAGCTTTGTTCCAGACATTGGTTTATTGGTCACTTAAATGTCTTTAAATTCATGAAGGTTGGGAGTTTAATCGTGATGGTAGTAGATATCGGGTCCCTTTTAACAGCACCACTTGAGGTCCCTACAGTGTCAGCTGTCTGGTCAGTTCTTAGAAATTTCAGCATTTCCCCTAAATTAGCTTTTTAGGGTCCTATTACAAGATTCACGACTTCCCCTGATTTGAAAACTTTGAAATATGCTGTTGAGATGAGAGGACATTCTTTGGAATTAAAGCTCATGAAGGTGGGTGATCTCATCATTTAGGCATTTTAGTATTTATTGCTGAGTTTTGCATGATTTTGTTGGGTCATCACGACCATACAAAACAAGAAAACACCATTAACAACACAAAAGAAGTATCTATTTCCACGGGGCCAAAGAGATGTCATGCAACAAGCTTTAGAAATTTGTGAGTACTAAAATAACTTAGCCACAAACTTTCATTCGCCGTACCTGACAACCTACAACTTCCTCATAGCATTTCTGTGATATGACCTATCTGTGTAATTTGGAAACTGCTACCAAAGAAACTATTAGGCAAATAGATTTATCAGAACAATCAGAGGGGATCTGTTAGTTCTACACCCCTTAGATCTTCATGTCTAGATATACAGACCTAGCATGTTGAGTTCACACTTTTCCATCTGCCTTCACAACCTGCATTCAGATTGAATACAGACCGGGTTAATTTTCAAGAAGAAACTATGCCTGTATGATTGCACACTACTTAGCAGTACTATTAGAGGAGAAGAAATGGTTACAAAGTTAGAATTTCAACATCCGTTATAACATGCCTTTATGTTGTTGCTACTTATCTTTATGTGCTACGATTTATCTGTGTTTGGTATTACAACTAATTGTTGCACACTGTTCTTCAAAATAGAGCTGAATGGCTTTTCTAGTGAAAGAAGATTAGTTATAAGTCTAGGTCACAACTTCTCATCCTGAGGTCACCAGCTACAACTGAGTTCTCTTGTACTTTCTGTTTTTGATCACTCTAAGTAAGGTCTACTTTGTGCCTGACCAGATGTCGGACCAGATGCATTTGACCCAACAGATAGTAATTTGAGTTTGGTTCTATTATTTTGAATGGTTTGAAAAAAAATTTCCCATGAGCTCTCACAAGCTAAGCAAAACTTTACAAGGTGGAGGAAGAAAAGCGGAAATGGCTATAAGGGGATACAGAGAGTGGCCCTCTCTTCTATAATAAGTGCCATAAAAAGATACAACTGAATGAGACTCTAAGGGTGACATTTACAGTTGTATGACTTATCTTTTCTCTCAGGCAGAAGAACATGATCTAAAAAGTGTGCTGATTCCTGAGAGTGAAAGTTGGGAAGTACAATATTATAGGGCACCAATACATTCTGCACTAATTTAACTATTACACAGGTTAAGTACACCATAACTGTAATAGTAAAAATAATAGTGGACAAGGAATGAAACATGGCATCAAAAATTATGAAATAATAGTTTAAGTCTAGATAACAATAAAGAAAGCATAAGACGGAAAATGCAAGAAAAAACCATTGCAACCAAGAAAAAGAGTGTGTGTTAGTAAAGCAAGACTAGATCAAAATACACAATAGATTTTGAGAGAAGAACAAGAATACTCAAAGAGTGCATACCTCTGCCCAGGGCCAATACTTCCAATATTACTTATGAGTGTAATTACTAAAACTTCCTTCGCAAAAATTCCTAGATCCAGATAATGATCCGAATCACCACTAAAATTTACTTGTACTATTGTCAACACTGGAAAATTTAACCAAATTCAGGCTACTATTGGGGCTTGGCTGCTTTCTTGTAAATTGTAAAAATACCATGTCATCCAATTTTATAGATTACATCAATTAAATTATTACTGACATAGGGTCACCTTTTATTATGCATCCTTACATTTTCTTCAAATTCTACTGGGTTTCACCCACTTTCCGTAAGTTCACCTTAAATTTGCCTTTCTTTAGGTGAGCTTATGCCAGTCTTAATTTGACTTCATGAACCGTAAATAAAAGTAGTATTGCATTATTAGTGAATAAATATATTGCCAGCATTTCTTGTTTGGCTTTTGACCTTTTTGGGGCCATTCTGAGTTGTCCAACTTCTGGGGCTATAGGAACTATCACCAAATTTAGGCCATCACTTTCCAAATTATTTTACAGAGAGAGAGACAAACACACATCGACAAAAACCTAACATCCTTGGTAAAGGTAGTTATTGGAAAAAGAGAATAACATCCCTTTTACCAGCTCAGGATATTTTTGGGACATAGAAATTGTTAAGTGTTTATCAGATTTTCCATTGCAAAGATAATACTATTCCTAGGACAAAATTTGTTAAACAAAATATATACATCACCAATAATATGTTTTGAATAGCACTAAAGAGTCACATAACACAAAAACACTGTAGTTCTTTGACAGTCTAAGCTTGGTCTTAGCTAAGTCAATCTTGAGCCCAGGACCTAAATAAGACAACAGGGTCAGATTTAAGACCCTGACTTAATCAGGGACGGCTAAGTCAAAAACCCCTTGTGATAGAAATGATAGCCCTTACCCGGCTATGTAGAAGTATCCCATTAACTTTGGTTTTACATTATGATATAAACATGTCATAATGTCAACGGGCCTTTCATAAATATCTTTGAGATTAAACATGTACACAAAATACTTATCATAGGCCATACATTCCATACTTGAGCTTTTTAGTTAGCCGTTATTAGGAACAATAAGATCCTTGTGATCAAAGGTTATTTGTCTGGCTTTATAATTGCATTATTGATCATTCACACAGTGATAAGGTTGTATGTTATCCTGATTGCAAACTAGACTTTAGAATACATAGTCTGTAAACCGATCATGTTTTTAATTGTACTTATTTTCAAGCCGTTTGTTCTATATATTTAGGTAAAGGATCAATTAAATATATTATTTAGCTTGTTTATGTCTAGGATGGCAACCAACAGGTATGTTTTACACTTAATATATCAAGAATATGTATATCTGACCATATATTAATAATATAAATATTAATAATATGACAAATTGATTAGGTAAGAAAAAATCAAATCTACGTTGGATGCTGGCAAATATATTGCAGCAACCAAAGAAATTAGATGATTTTTTTTAAAAGGAAAAGGCTGTAACATAATCACAATAACACATTTTTATTAACAATATGTCGCAAATATTTGCATGTATTCAGAATTCATCAATGTTAAAGATGGGTACACTCGTCTCCCACCTCCTCAGGCCCTGGGTTTGATTTTAAGCCCAATGGGAAAATTCGGCATTGGTTTGTTGGCTCCCTATTGTTTTCAGTACAGAATATTAAGTAACTAGTACATAGTACTTTCCTCTGTCTCCTGAACTACCCATTGTGATATGACCTGTGACAAGTGATTAAACCTAGATCATTCAATCAACTCATCAGTTTTGATTCTGCAAAGGTACTGTAGTACTTTTATTTTTTAAACAAATCCCAAATTTATTTCACCTTGTTTTTGTTGAACAGGCAAAGAAAAGGTCTGTGCGACAAATGTCATAAATCACAGGACATACGGATGGTTTGTAAAGCCTGCAATGATCAGATGTTTTGTTCTGATTGTGTAGCCGATCATTCTTTCTATGGCCCCTTGAAAGATCACAAGATGATAACTATCACTCAAGCGGCAAATGAACCAAGAATGTCTGCCAAAAGGGAGAATTATAACAGGGAAATTAATCAAATTACTGAAACAAAAAATCATATGCAAGCAAAACTTTCAAAACTGGCAGAGGCAGAGGCAAAAATTGTAGCATCAGTCAACAATGATATCAAAGAATTGACACTTTCATTGGACACCATTACGAGTTCAGTGTTGGAAAAAGTGAAACAGGAAATCGAACAAATCCGAAAACCTCTTTTGATGAAAGCTCAGGAAATTGAAGGTATTTTGCAAGGTATTGATGCAGATTTGCAAGTGAGGCAGACATTATTGTCCTACTCTGATGCTGCTTTGTGGAAAAGGCAGGCTGAACTGAAGAAAGTCACAGAATCTATAAGTCAGCGTATTGCAGATAGCAAGAAGGTCCAGATGTCCAATTTACCACACTGCTCAATGGATTTTGAGGCATTGGATATGAAGACAGTTCCAAGAAATGGAATTCTGAATGTAAAGTTCAACAGAAGTGAAAAGAAAAAGTCATCACCATTTGATGACAGTATGCTCCAGATTATACATATATGCTTTGAAAGTACAATGCTATTTGCTGTTATCTTCCTGTTAGGTGTTCTGTCAACAGCTCTGTTTGGAACTCCATTTTCACTTGTCATATCTTGCATAGCAGTAGCTTCATCTTATTATGAGTATACAAATACTAGACGTGTGAAGCAGTTATTACTGGCACCCTTTTTAGCATACCGGAAATACAAGCATTTGAATTTTCTGCCTTAGTAAAATTGTTTTTACATAACTACATGCAGACACAATTCAAAATATATATAAGAGGGAAGAGACATATTTTACTGTGACATGTAAATCAGTTACACATTTTTCTCTCTATTGCTTAATTTATATTTAATAACATAATTAAAGGGTTAAATATGAATATCGACTGAATATCAAACCAAGGTGTTATCTGCTTTTGTAAGACATTAATCATGCAATATTGTGCTTAGATAATGCTGAAATGTTTACATTAGACAAAATGTTGTCTGTGAGCGATAAGTGCACATTTGAAATTTCATATTTCAGTATTCTGTATCCTATGTATCTGTTTGAATTGCATTCTTTGTGATGTAAACTTTGATTTTTTAAATAAACTTCTGTGTTGCTAAAACAATAATTTATACAAGATTTCTAAATGAAATTTACTACACAAGGAGTATCGAATATAGTTTGGTTTAGGTAATAGGTCAACCATTATTAAGATCAAAGGGTAAAGTTGTGGAATCGCTTGTATTACAAAATGATATATGGTACACACTAAAGCCCTATCCTGAAATGACCTGCTCAAAACATAAAACATTAAATCGATATACCATGTTTCAACTTCCCAATGTTGTTTTCACATTTTCATGCATTTTTGTAGGTGCCAAGGATGTTTCAACATGCCATGAATATTCTTTTTTCATTTAGACTTATCAGCCAGTGGACTTCTTCTGTTCTTAATATATTTGAATTAAGTTACAAAACATGACCAGTCTATTTTCAACTAAACAACCCATTTTTGCCCATGTGACTTGCAAACCAGAGAAAAACAGTCCAAAGCCGTTCCTTAAGTATATTGCATCTTCCAATGATACTTAAAATTCTCAATACCTATGTATCTGAATATCTGCCCTCAGTAGCTGACAATTCCTCTTTTTCACTCTTTTATCAACCAGTCAGTCAAAACACTTTGGAAATAGTTTTGTCTTCGATGCTTCAAGGATCTGGAATGACATTCCTGACAACGAACACAATGCAACATCTATTGTCTCTTCCATGCAAAAGCTCAAAGTTTACCTGTTTACAAAAGACAAACCCCCGTAACCAGCCCATCACCCCTCAGTCTTCTGGTCAATGATCAGGCTATGTTCAGTGGATCTACAACTATGTAATACATTTATGTATAGTCGCACCTCAAAGTCAATCTATTGTAGAAATTAAGCACTATTCAGGTCCGCACTAGATTATCTTAACTTAATTAACTCAAGATAAATAAAAATGTGGTTATAAAAGAACTGTTGCATTAAGATACCTCTAGTTATCTTAGAAAATTTGGGATAAATAAAATACTGGTGACAAACAAAGTGGCGATAGAAATTATTTTGTTCATAATTAATAATCCTAGGTCACACCTTTACGCACAGCTGATTTGTATGTAATTGATTTCTGCTGGATGGAATCGTCCTATTGGCTGTGACAATAAGACCACATATCCGGCCAGTACAAATTGAAGAAGAAGCCATTCTGTACATCCATCCCATTCACCTTCACCATTTGTATTTTGTATGGCTCAGAAGTTCATATGGCAAATTGTGTTCCCTGTTCTGTCAAATATATCTGACCTAAATTCCACCAAATTGCACTGAATGCATCCTACAAGGATACAATGGATTGTACTACAATGGTCTACAAGCTCAAGTAGACAAGCCAGTTCATCTTATAACGGAAGAGAATTAGTGCCAAGTATAATCTTTTTCAGATAATGAAGTGAAATGTTTGAGATATTAAATCATTTCTTTTTGAAAAGTATTTTCTTAAAATACAAAGGTAGAATCACATAGAAGTAAATTTTGCGAGATGGATGACTAAAGGTGAAAACTTTTAAAATTGAAAATGCTACTTAACTTATATAAATACATATTTTTTTCCAAGTTCAAAAAATGATGGGAACAAAAGCTAATTACAATAGAATGTTTTCAAAACATTTTATGTATACTGTTTTTCAAATGTTTAATGACAAATTTTAGAAAACATTACAAATGAATATAATAATGTTTCTATAATAGTAGGGTCAGAGGTCAAATTCAATATCTTTTTTAAGTTGCTCAAAATGTAAATATTATTTTTTATATCTAAAATTGTAAGAGAGTGGCTTAAAAATTGTGCCCATTCAATTCTTACTTTTAGGGATTGCATGTTTTGATAGAATGTTTTCAAAACATTTGATAGAAAACATTTCAAAAATGCTTCAAAATGTTTGTGAAACATTTTCAGAGGAAATATTTACAAAATATTGTCAACAAATGTTGTGTTATGTTTTATGTGTACCCTTTATCAAACATTTCATGGTGAATGTTTGAAAAAACACTTCAAGCATAACCTTCATTTCTTCAGCTATTTTATAAATGTTTATAAAATGTTTCCAGTCAAACCTAGTTTTTTGAGTTAGTTTATAACTTTTTAACCAATGTTTTCAGCAAAAATGTTTGTAAACAGAATGTTTATATAGCATTGTTTTAAACATTACAGTGTAAACGTTCCTGACAAATATTTAGTAAACCATAAGATAGGGCTTAAATAGATTTTAAAAATGTTTTAGAAATGTTTAAACTATTTTAAAACGTTTTGAATGTTTACAGGGTAATAGATATACTGCTTAACGTATATGTTGTGGAGGATACAGTGTTTAGCAAGTATTAGGTGTGTGTACAACATGAAATAAATAAAAAAAAACAAGGCTGAAAGGGGTTTCCATCCACTAGTGCAAGCTGCAAAGCCATCTCAGACACGAGTAGTGCACAGAAGCGGTCACCCATCTCAGTACTAACATAGCCCATTGCTGCTTAACTTCAGTGAAGAGACAGATACTTATTATGATATGCTACAGTCCACGAAAATCTGGAGACAAAAAAAAAGTGATCTCTAGAAGCGTGTACCTCGCTAGAGCTTGCGCTTAACAACAGAGCCTACCTACATGAAAAACATCATGGAGATCACCAATTGCTTTTGAAGTTATGTTGACCACAAAGATAATAGACGGGTCTTTATGAATAATTAATGCAGATATTTCTAGATAGATAGATTTTCCAGATAGTGTTTTGGATACAAAAATAAACATAAAATTCTAAAAACGCCCCTTGCAAAGGTTCAGGCTCTCTAAGTGGTTTCTAATATTATTGTAATAAGGCAACAGTCATTCTTGATATGCAAACAAAAAATTCAATACTTGAGCTCATTGAAGTTTATAACTTGCATGACCAATCAGTTTATTGGTGATAAGGTTGTACTTTTTGAATAACACTTTATAATTTACAATTAATAGTCAATGCTTCAATTATTGTATTGAAATGATTTTTACATGTATGACATATTATGTGAACAGTATCATGTAGAATATCTGGATTTTTATTTGTTGCAACTTGTATATCATTTGAAGATTTTAAAACTAAGGTATGTTGATCTAAAACTTGTTGATAAATGACTTTTACTTCACTGAGATTTTACTTTCAAGCAATTTTCAGGCCTTATGATACATATTTCTTTATATTTTAAAATTGTAACGTAACTGCAATGAATGGAATTGAAAGGAAAATACACTTAAAAAGCACAAAATAATAAAAAATACCATGTGGTTGTATTCCAGTGAGCCAAGCATCATGACAGAATCAGTCTGTGATAAATGTCATAAGATTGGGATGATATGGAATGTTTGCAAAGACTGTGATGGTGAAATGATTTGTTCAAGATGTGAAGAATGGCATGCTTTCTCTAGTAAGTTTAGCTTTACTAAAACACATGCAATGACACCTCTTGCTATGGCGGTGGATGGCTTAAAATTGGCTGCTCGAAAAGAGAGGTATAAGTTGAAGCATGATATAGTTATGGAAAGTCAAAATCGAGTGGCAGAACAACTATCCAATGTGAAAAAGGCAGAAGAAAGAACCATAGCATCAATCAGGATGGGCATCAAACAGATGACAGACCATCAAGAAGATATACTTTTGAGAGAAGTGAAACAGAAGCTTTGGGATATTTACAAGCCTCTACATGAGAAAGGACATGAACTTGATGCTATTGTAGAGGGTGTCACCACAGATGAAGAAGCAATTGAGACACTACTCTCTTGTCCTGATGATGTTTCATGGAGAAACAGAAGTGACGTAAATCATCACATTGCATCAATATCACAAGGTCTTGAAGATGGCATATATGTCAAAATACCACATTTGTCAGCCTTCACAATAAAGATAAAAACCCTCGATCTTAGTGATGTTGCTCCACGTGGAGTGGTTAGTGTGGAGTATGAAAGCAATGGCAGTATCAGTTTTTTATCAGAGTTGTTTGATGATTTCCAGTCACTGAAACAGCTGTTCTTTGACAGTCCACTGTGGATTGTTCTTATCTTTTTGTTTGGTGTTTTATTAGCAGCATGGCTGGGAACCAAAGGTGCCTTGTTGCTGTGCTTTCTTGGTGGCTTTTTATCTTGGCTTGATTATTGTAATGGAAAACTTGCTAAACGGTTTATGATTCAGCCATTATTTATGTACAAAAAGCGTAAGTATATCAAGTTTCCAGATCAAACACTGAATGAAGCTACAACAAGGTTCAGTTTGTTGTAACAGCAGCTTAATCGTTCTCATTTTATTCCATTAGGACATTGTTGTAATGCAACCAAAGACAGTGTAAGTCATTTTTTTTCATATTGTCCAAAGTATGCTGCTTCCAGGAAGAAATGCTTGACAAAATCAACGATGACGATCAGAATGAACACAAAATATGAAAGAAATTAGGTAAATTAAAAAATAGTTATTTGTGAAATGGGTAACCAAACGCGAAATGATAAACAGCATTTTTACGCATTAAAGATTAAGCTAAACATAATGCAAGTTTTAGTTACTTGATATTTAACATATGTAAATTGAACATATTTCATAATTTGTTACTTCTTTTACTGAATGCATGACATTTATTCTGATATGTAAAATATTGAAATTTGTGAAAAAATTACAATATATCCCGAAGTTAGATTATAGTACGTCTGAGTGTATCAGACTAGGTCTATCAGAGCCTAAGGTAAAAATGAAAAATTAGAATTTAATGGCTAACTGAACTATAAAATAAACTAAATTTACGCTTTTACATACAAATAAAGACCCAGTTTTACTTATTTGTGTAATCAATGAAAAATAATCGATTTATTCACATTTCTTCACACAAGTTTACCTTAAGAACTCTCTGAAATACAAATGACCAACCATCATCGAAGAGAAATAGTAGAGGTTGATCATGAAAGTGATTTCATTGAGAAACAGTTGCATCGAATGCATAAACAGTTTTTCTTCCTTTGTCTTCGTGAAAATAAGAAACTTTAAAAATGGAAACTAACATGTAAAATGTTATAAAGTAAATACGGACACAATAAAATACACTGTATTATACCTAAAACCTTCCTGCTAATTGTCAAAAAGGAAAAAAAAGTTTTGTGGGCATTTTAATTCTAATTGGACTTAATATATTAAATTGATGAAAATATCAAATAATATGGGTTTTAGTTGTACTTTTTTCTTATTATTACTGCTTTCCATTACATACCTTCAGTTATTTATCCTCTTTATGCTGTTCTGAATCTTCCTAACTGTACAATAGTTTTGCTAGTTGATATCGCGGGTATTATTGCCCAGTACCGGGAGTTACTCGGTGTTGTTTGGTTGTGTTTCACATTCTGAAAATTCTGCTAGTTGATATTACAGGCATTACTCTCCTATACCGGGATTTACTCAGTCATTTTTGGTTGTGGTTTGTATTTTATTGTCCTTTAATGTTTTTGCTGTGAATTTTTGCATGTTCCATTTTGTCTGTGGTATGTGATTCCTTATGATTGTTAGACTCCTTCTTTGTATTGTTGGCCTCTTTGTACATTGCCATAAGAGTCAAAACAGAATTCAGACTAGGTGCGATGTCAGCATGCATGGATGTAAATATGATGGACCCACTGCCAAATCCATTTTGTTCACTTATGTCAGGACACATAGAGTCACTTTTTGTGAAAAGGCATCTTTCAGGCAGCTTGCTCTGGTTCTACTGTCGGGTGATGTCGCTCTAAATCCTGGGCCACTGAAGTTTGGGTTTTGCTAACTGCCGGTCCATTAGGAATAAAGGTCCAATTCTCTGTGATGAAATCCAAACTGGAAATTTTGATGTTTTTGGTCTCACCGAGACCCATATTAAAGCTCTCGACCCACCCTCATTTCTGAATGAGTTAACGCCTGAAGATTTTTCCCTTGTTCACACCAACAGAGAAAACAAACGTGGTGGCGGTGTTGGCTTTTTTATTGAATCTGCTCTTGATTTCAAAACCATTCATTCCCCTGAGTTCTCCTCCCTTGAAAATCACACTGTCTGTTTCACTCTTGGTGGGCGTCGCTTGTTTCTTGGCATCATTTATCGGCCCCCTGCCTCATCTGTAGTAAAATTTTTTGAAGATTTTCTGTCATATGTGGGTTTTTTGTCTTCCTTATCCTCCTCCTTTGTCATTTGTGGTGATATTAATTTTCATGTCGACATTATGTCTCCAACAGTCTCTGAATTTAAATCAGTCATTGATTCTTGCTGTCTGTCCCAATACATTGATTTTCCAACTCACCTTCATGGTCATACCTTAGATTTGTTGATGGCTCCATCCGAGTTCTCTGCAATTTCTGATGTGAAAGATTTAGGCTTCATTAGTGATCACAAAATTATCTCTTGTGTGGTTGACTTTCCATCTTTGAATACAACAATTCAGAAAGTAGTTACGTTCCGTCAGTATCATAAATTAAATATTGATAAATTCAGAAGTGACCTCCTGACTATTCCGTTTGTTAGCTCACCATCTGATGACATAGATTTATTGCATGAACAGTACATGTCTGGTTTGTCTGGCCTTCTAGATATTCATGCACCAGTGAAGACTAAACAGCTCATCAAACCAGCCCCAAGCTGGATAACTGATGAGTATAGAACTGCCAAGTGCATGAAAAGGCAGTATGAACGTGCCTGGAGAAGAGACAAATTCTCTGAAAATCGTTCCGGTCTTCGACGGCAGATAAACAGATGTAATCACATTCTAAATAGAAACAAGGGGTGTTTCTACCGTGATCTAGTTAGTGAAAATTGCGGTGATAGCAAGAGGTTATGGCATGCACTAAATAGAACATTGAGTCGGTCAAATTCCACTGTCCTCCCATCCTTTGATGATGAAAAATCTTTAGCAAACAGATTTGGTTCGTTTTTCATTGATAAAATTAAAAAGATTCGAGACACTTTTAACAACATCCGATCTCAGGTTCTTCACCCAGATAAGGAGCCACCGACTTTCAGCTCCTTTCAAGTTGTCACTGATACTGAAGTCCTTAAGTTTATCAAGGAATCCCCTTCAAAAACTTGCTCCCTTGATCCATGCCCCTCTCACATTGTGAAACAATGTATTGATATTCTTCTCCCTTCACTGACTAAACTGGTTAACTTGTCCCTCAAAAATGGAATTTTCCCTAAACCTTTCAAACAGGCTATTGTCACACCCCTCCTCAAAAAGTCCACCCTTTCAAAAGAGGACTTGAAGAGCTATCGACCGGAGTCAGGCCTTAGCTTCTTGTCAAAACTGGTCGAGCGAATTGTGGCTGCCCAAATTAGATCTCACATGGATTCTCATGATCTTGGTAACACTTTCCAGTCAGCCTTTAAGTTGGGGCACTCAACAGAAACTGCCTTGTTGTGCATCAAAAATGAGATTCACTTATCTCTGTCCAAAGGCATGCCTACAGCACTAGTGCTACTCGACCTGTCGCGGCTTTTGATATTATCGATCATGACACACTCCTATCCTGTTTGTCGTCTAGATTTGGTTTTGCTGGATCAGCACTAAAGTGGTTTAGATCCTACCTCCAGGATCGTTTTCAGTCAGTCAAGATTGGTTCCAGTCTGTCGAAATTGTTCAAATTGAAGTTTGGAGTCCCCCAAGGTTCTGTCTTATGTCCTCTTCTGTTCTCCCTCTACACAACATCTCTTGGTCAAGTCATCAGAAAATATACTGGAGTCCGTTATCACTTCTATGCTGACAACACTCAGCTGTTCATTCACTTATCCCCTGATGATAGTCTCAAGTCTTTTGACCGTCTTAAATCTTGTTTGAATGATATTCAGGTCTGGATGTGTGAAAACAAACCAGCTAAACAAGCTAAATCCTGATAAAACAGAATTCATAGTCTTCAGTGCCAAAGACAGATACAAATGGCTCAGTGATTCATTTCCTTTCAATATCCTGGGTAATTGCCTCTCTCCTGCAGATGTTGTACGCAATCTGGGTGTTCTGTTTGATGCAAAGTTTCGTTTCACCAATCACGTAAATTCTGTTATCAAATCCTGTTTTATTAGCCTCAGGGACCTTCATCGCATCAGGAGGTTTCTTTCTGTGGATACATCAGTGGTGATTGCAAATGCTCGGGTCAGTAGTCGTTTGGATTATTGCAATTCTCTTTTTCGCAGTTTGTCATCTTGAAATGCTGCAAGGCTCCAATATGTTCAAAATGCACTTGCACGGTTTGTCACTGGTGCTTCAAAGTACACTCATATTACATCCACCCTTAGGACACTTCATTGGCTACCCATTAGACAACGGATTATCTTCAAAACCCTAGTTTTGGTATATAAGTACCTCACCACTGGTCAGCCTAAGTATTTTGCACCATATCTCCCCTTGTACAAATCTGCCATGAATACAAGACCTTCCAAACCCAAGAATTTGTTCCTTCAGGTTCCCTCTTACTGTGCTTCAGTCCATAAATCAAAGGTCCATTTTAACAATAGTTTCTCATATGATGCCCCTAAGTTATGGAATGATCTTCCATATGATATACGCAGTGCTCAAAATCTCTCCAGTTTCAAAAGTCGACTCAAAACCTACCTATTTCAGAAATCATTCCCACCATAGCTTCTTACTACCAAACACCGGATTGCCTCTCTGGGAACGACTCAGAACATGTCTAATGTCTTATGAGTTATGCCTTACGAACTGGATGGTGTGCCTTAGAATCCGTTGATACGGAGATTAAGCACTTGGACAACTGATTGATTGATTAATTGACTTTTATAGCACCCATTCTCTCATTTATCTATTGTGCAAGAGCACCAAACATTCATCCAAAATTCAGTAGGCAGGAACAGAAAATATTTGTGTGTTTGAACCTAAAGACCAGGTGTAAGGTTATATATAGCCATAAGACACACCCAGGTAATCATGCAGTGTTGGGGTCAAAGGTCAAGCCTAGAGTATAAGTTACAAAACCACAGTGCAAAACGAGTTGGGAATATTAATTATACATGTTAGTACATAAAAGCAAGCATCAGAACCTTTTAACTCTTTCGGCGCGATCGGCGACTTACGTCGACATACATAACAAGCGCGATGCTAACGTAAGTTTTGATCCATTTAGCGCGGATTTGTTTTTCACAAGTAACCAATGAAAAAACAGGATTTTTTTTCATTGGCTAAGTCCTTGACCAATGAAATAATTATATTTTCTTTGCTTTCTCATTGGCCGATGGCTATCCAATAGAATTTGAGTATTTGTTGATTGACAGGCTCTCTGCTGGAGATACAGAATAATGAATGTCAGTATGTATAAGTTCATTGCCGAATGAGAAAATATTACTAAATTCCTTTCCTCTTTTGCAGAATAATGTCTTTTAGGCATTTTAAATAACTATGTTATGCAAATGAAATATTTACAGCTTATTTACAGGTTATTAACAGAAAACAATGACGTATTCTCCACGTCATTATTACAGTAAATAATTTTATACGTCATGGCGATTATTGTTGACTTTTGCGCTTCATAGAAATGTCGACGAAAGGCAACTACCGCGTTTTATCCGCATTTTACTATGTGAAACTCGCGGCGAAAGAGTTAAATTTAATAACCGAGAAATTTTAAAAGCCCCTAACGGGGGGGGGGGGGGGGGGGGGGGGAGGGGGGGGGGGGGGGGTCATTAAAAATGCCCACAGGGGTAACAACTACCCAAAGGACCAATAAAATCAATTTTTATGTACAACATTGGATGAAAATGATACCAATATTGCATTTGCTCTGTATGGTTTGCCTGAAACTTGAACCAGCTATCAGCCAGCTTCAGCTTTATGGTTTTCTTACCAAAGGAGATCTTAAACAAAGGATCCTTTATTAAAGGAATGCATTCGGTCATCTGATTGGTTAAAAAAGTTTGTTCATAAAGGATCCTTAATCTTTTCCTTCATTTCGTATTTTCTTCTTTCTGTCTTTATTATTCAGTATAATATCAGTGGTATGATGTGTTTTCTATTGATTATTCAGTATAAGATCAGTGTTATGATGTGTTTTATATTGATTAAAGATATTTTTGAGAAATAAATATCTAACTTTTAAAGATTTATGTATTGCATACCCCATTGCAGCAAATGGCATTTTTCATAAAGATATAGTGACACACATCAAATACATTTTCATTGGGTTTGATGACATATATCACCTAAAAATCCCATTAATTTCAAAGAAAGGCGTATAGTGATATAAGCGATGTGGTATGAACAAGAAAGGTGCAAATATCATAACACTTCACCATATTACCTAATTTTTTACTCAAAAAGTCAACCACCAAAACTCCACTTTATCATGACGGTAGTCACACACTAACCTTTAGAGCTAAGGAAAATAACCAAGGTTCCTCAGCAAAGGAAGGTTAGTGAACATTCAAGATTCCCTTAAAAGTTAAAGATTTCCTAGATTTTTAAGGTTTCCTTGAAATTCAAGCAAAGAAAGTTATGCTCCTTTGTTTGGAGAAAGTTTAATGAATACCAAAACAAAGGAAGGGGCAAGAAACAAAGGAAACCCTTACTTTTTAAGGGTTTCTTGGAATAAAGGAGGTTCATTGAATACGGGCGCAGGATCTCCAGAGGCAGCAGGCTAGTGAAAATGTGTTTTGAGATGGAAAAAAGAACAAAGATTGTTAGAGACATCAGATTGACATGTATTGTGTTACACTACATCCTGAGGAGACATCAAGAAGCCTACCCACAGAACAGACAGGACAACCTGCCAACCATGAATGATTCGAAACGGTGTAGGGCAGAACAAAACCTACTGACAGAATACTTCACCCACTTTGGGGCATTGTCTGGACAGGATGAGAATATCTGAAAAAATGACATGAGGAGGATCTACGCTGGGGACAACAGTAACTGGCATCTATCAGTCCTATTCAGGACTAACCAAAAGTTCCAAGTACATTTATTTAGGCTTGTGTTCCACCAATTTCCAAAAAAATTTAATAATCTCCATCATATTTCCCACAAATTACCTACAAATTTCTGCCAAAAATCACAAAGTAAGAGCCCCCCCCCCCCCCCCCCCCCCTTAAACATAAGTCCTTGCATAAACACTCATGAAACTTTGAGATTATCTAAAACAGACACAATTATTTTTGAAGTTTTAGTTTTGAAGTCTGAGGTTTTATTTGGAAATTTTTTGTTTGATTTTCGTGGCTTTTACTTGTTTCATGTTTAAATTTTTTAGGAATATTTGGGTGGTCCTGAGAAAGACCTTTAATCAGTAATGGTCTTTAAAAGAACATTTAAACTGGTAGCTCATGACTGACTGTATGTTTCCATAAATAACGAAATGTCTTGGATGTTCTGGGCTTCATCTCCCATGGCTGAGACGACAGATGCTGGGTGGAAGTTTTTGGTTGGTCTGATCTTGAAATATAACTGTCTTGATGTCAATGCCTGGCTTGTGTTGATTGAATCATCTGTGTATAACTGACTGGTCTGGTACTCTGCTGTGATAGGCAAGTTCATTCAACAAGTCCCACCCCAAGAGGTCCAAAAATGAAATTAGTGCCTGGGCTTTAACAATATATTCTTTATACTACTCCATTCGTTGATAACAGACATATTAAATAATAGTACATCACACTAGCTTTGAGAGTTCATATTATCATACCATCTAGACATATACGTATGAGCAACATGAACTATTTACATGTAGCATTTATCTTGTACATGCAAATTTACTATATGCAACTATTAAACTTAAAAGAGTCCATTGTGAATTTAAATTAAGTATACCAGTCGGTAATGTTCCTGTATTTACTGTCCATATGTATGTACATAGTTTAGTATATAAACCATTTAACATTTCTTATGTAAAATTTAATTTGCAGAAATGTGATAGGCCGAAGCTTCAGGACACACCGATATATATGATGAAGTTACTGAATTGCAAAGCAATGAAATTTACCGAATTTGAGAAAGCCTTTGATAAAGCAGAAGTAGAATAACTGTGAGATTGCTATTAGCAATAATTAACAACAATTACTAGTATGAGGACTCAGGGTCTATATTTAGCAACATATTTTTGTAAAGTTACACACATTAATGGAGGAAAGAAAACCCAAGTAGGAAGTAGGGAGGTGTAGAGTTATATGTACATATGTTGACGAAAGGTTTGGGTTTACAAGGATGGAAGGGAAAGTTGACTAGAAATGTACCTCCATACACAGAGGACCACGTACCCTGTGCCATAATCTGATGGATGGGTACTCCTTTATGAAAAGCCCAAGTACAGCCAGCTCTTTGAAAAGCATGGAAAGTTAAATGTGGAACAATTTGGAGTCTGACTTTGAGATGTTTTCTGGCTACTGAATCTGCCAATGGTATTAATCTAGTATTAGCTCTTGGAATAAGAAATAAGGATTGATTTCTATCTGCTGGATATTGGCGATACATAGCTCTAAGACTGGCTACTGGGCATAAAGGGGAGGAGCCCAGGACTGGGAGGTAAATTGCTTTTATGTTTTTCCTGTTTTGCAAAGTTTTGGACCATTTGACAATAATGGTAGCTTGGTCTTCACCAAAAATACATCTGCTCAAGCCAAATGCCTGGTGATATCAAAAGAACCTACTGTATGAGGGAGCAGATTTAAAATTCTATGGACAAAACAAGACAAATATTATGTTTTGGAAATGAGAGGGTGTGGCATTGCAGATGCAAGCAATGAAATACTAGACAGCATGTCAATGTCAATCAGGGACCTGATATCAGGAGAAAATGTTGCATCATTCTTTACAGATTTTAGAGCAGTCATGTTATCTTGAAATTGTACCATGTTCAATCCATACACCACTGACATACTCTTGATAGCAGAAATATTATATGCGAAAAACCATTGCAAACTAGGTACTCCATGTAAGCCAGAAGTGTACTAATATTCACCTGAGTGGCTGGTAGCATCCAGAAGACCGGAAAAACCAGGAAATCCTGCTCCTGTTTTTGGAAGAAGCATGATGGAAGCTTCTTTTGCTTCTTTTGCTAAGGGCAAAGCCATTGCGTCTAGGAATACAAATAACATAACTACAGTATCTATATGTATTCATTTAAATTTGTCAGATTAAAACATGGCATCCAAATGGGGTTAGAGGGGGCCACGGTGGCAGAGTGACACTCTCGCCTCCCACCTCTGCGGCCGGGGTTCGATCCCCGTCATGGCCGTAAGTGGGAAAGCTGGTAGTTGCTTGCCGTTGGTCGGCAGTTTACAGTACAGAACCCTAGCGAACTATATGTACTGGTTTCCTCTGCCCTTCCAACTACCCGTCGTGATATGACCTGTACAGTGTTGAAAGCGACGTAAAACCCCAAATAAATAAATAAACAAATGGGGTTAGGGGCCAATTAGTGCAGCTTGGCAACACCATAAGCGGAATTAGACCACCTACAAAGTAAATCAGCAGTAGTATTAACTGTACCTGCACTATATTGACAAGGGAAGTGTATGGTAAACTCAGCTGTGAGTAGCCAAATGTTTCTAGCAATAGTAGCCATGACAGGGTCACGAGCTCGGCCCATCTGAAGTACTTCAACCAAATCCGTCTTATCAGATTTGATAAAAATTTTCTTATCAGCCCAAAGGACTCTTTCGAGGCTAAGATGTTGACCCATGCCTGTCCCTGGACTCTCCCTTCTTGGACTTAAGCGCATTAGAGGATTTGCATCAATTTTGCACTATATAAATTCTATTATTATTATAATAATAATTATTATTACTATTATATGTAGGCCTATATTTTTAAAGCAACCAATATATTCAACATTTCCAACTGTGCTATATTGTATTGTCGAAAACCCATTGGAATCGGGATATGGTACACCATATTATAGTATACACCACCCAAACCCTCTAAACAAGCATCTAGCTTGAGCACTGCAAAGACAGGCTTGTTTTCATAAATGTAACCCCACTGAAGTCACACAAAAAGTATTGAACCAATTTAAATTTGCAGCAAAGTGGCTGGAGTGGCTGATATGGTTCTAGCCACTGTGTCCACTAATATACCCAGGCAACCTACAGAAGTGGTAGGTGGTACTAATTTTTTGTCACTAATAGGTAAACCTAGCTGTTGGAAAAGATTTAACGAATATTGATATGAATGGTCTATTTTCGACGGTAAATCACATTGAATTAAATCATCTGTATCATTTATTAATCCTGGATGCCCATTGTTTGATATGATGTACATAATTTAGTTGCTACATATTGGAAGAATCTGGATCCACTCCTGATTCCAAAAGGTACCGAAAGATCCAGGAAATAGTTATTACACTTGATCCCTAGCAAATCAATGTCCCTTGGGGCCACCATTAACTGTATGAAAGCCCTGGATATATCCATGTTTTTCTAAATAAGAATATTTGGAAACCCTAGTGTTAACAGAAGCACCATGGGGCCAGTTAAGACGTGTCATTAATGGAGAAATATGCATTTTGAGAGGTTTTGTTTCAAAGGACCATAAAGTGTCTTGAAATGAATCTCCTAATGGATATATTTGTAAATTTGAGATTTCAGATTTTTCACACACATTTGACTATTCAATGTTGTCTAAACGTTTTCCAATGCTAGTTCATTGGATCAGTATGGCTTGATTGATCACTTCTTGGGTCACAGCTTGATCACTATTACAATCAATCAATTCTGTCACTTTTGAATTTACGAAACCTGGTACTAGAAGTATCAATATCAGAATCATTCTGCTTCACCAACTGATCAATATCAAAGCTACTGTCATCAGAATCATAAACCTGACATTTGTGTAGAGGTCCCAGGTTCGGTCGCTATGATACCGTCTCTTTGAATATGTAGCTGAACAGGAATCTGTACAGAAGGAGTCCTTCCTGATCTGAGGTTGTACTGCTTGGGTCTGGTATTTATCACATCAGACACCAACTTATAAAATCTTGAACAAAAAACTAAAATAAAAAATAACTTTTTATGATGTGTGCCTGTTGACAGCCAAATTCAGTGTGACCTTCTGCACATTCAAATACAGGGAGGCCAAGGACTGGCCAATGACAAGTTATGTAAGAAAATGATACATTTGTTGACGCTAAAACTACCTAACATTGGGACACCAGGAATGAGCCGGCAGATGACCAAAATGTCTGCTCGCACTCTCCTGTGACTGGTTCTGTACCCCACTTAGAAATTTCATGATCTCATTTCTAAAAGTCTGAAAGTTTCTTTCATCCAAGTTCTCCACCTCTGTGGCCAAGTAGTTACAAAGCGCTGTTTGTGGTGTCTCCTGTCGTGGATCTAGGAAAAAAGTTAAAATTGTCTTTATCTGAGAAAACTGAAATATGACAAGCTGGTCAACTAATGATGGCTGGAACACTACACCGGTACTGACTGTGCTGGCAATGGATGGCAGATGTGTGTCAGAGAAAATGCTAGTCTGTACATTGTCTGTGTCTGAAGAACCCCTGGATAAGTGATGTATGGAGTCTGCACTGGCAAAATGACTGGGTGACTTCCCGTCTTGACATGGAGCCACCATGTCAGGTCTTGGTTAGTGAGAACAGGCCGTTTTTTTTGCATATGATGTGTATTATTCTGAGACTTCCTCTAGGATGAGGCTGCGATATTTTAAAAGGGCAAGCTGGCAAGTTTTTACAAGACAGTAAGTCTATATGCCAAAAACCCTTAACCGACAGTAATCAACATTGTAAACATTGGAAATTTACTTTTGAGTCGAGAGGGGTATGTTAAAGAGGGTCATTGCCTCTATGTGAGTGTAGAATGGAGAATACTTTCGGATTGTGACCAATATTAGTTCTGTAAACAGCTCTCTTCACCAGCACAACACACATGTGATAAATGGCTGATAACATTTAACCACTCTGGTTACTTGTATATTTTCTTCCTCAGCCACTACCTCATCCCAGGATGAATTAAGACTACATACTTGGAGTGATATTCATTTAATAATGATAGTATGAGTATAGAAGATTAAACAATAAAATTACTTTATTTTGAAATACAAATTGTTATGGTTAGACAGGTTACTTACAATTATTTACAATGAAGTTGTCATCACTTTTCACTATGATGACCTATATATACACAAGCCTTTTCATTAAGCCGTTGACAAAGGTGATCTGACTTTGGTTAAGATGGTGCAAGATGATGTGGCAATTTACAATGTGGTGAACTTACATTAAATATAGAAAATCACACCATACTGTGAGGAAAATTTAACCCCAGGAAGAAAAAATTAGACAAACAAATTAGTTAAAACCCCGACTGAACAGGAATAAGTTATTTTTAAAATGAATGAACTGGAAGGTTATTAATCATACAGATAAGCTGCCCGAGAGGTCTAAAATGGTGCACATGTACAGTTGGTACATGTAAGATATAGCATCTGACCATAGATACATTATAGTTAATTCTAAATGATTTAAAATTAATTTACATGGATAATTAAGTAACTCAAAATCCAAAGATGTCAAAAGCAGATTATCTATTATTGATACAAAGTTTGATTTATCATCAAATATTCCAGAAGTGACAGCATATGTATGATTTTTACCTTAATCAGATTGCACATTGGTATAGATAGTATATGCAACAAAAGTCATAAAATAGCATTGCTAGGCCTTTGGATGCATAGCCAACTTCATGTATTTTGATATAGCTGAAGCTAGATTTTACAGAGACTTTGCACGTGAAAGTATAATATATATATATAACTTATCACTCTGCTGAAAGGAAATATACAAAACTTATCAGAGTGCTTCATTTTCAAAGCATAATTCTAACAAAATTTGTGAAACTTATATCCACAATGGATTATCAACAGGTTTCTTAAAATCAACAAAACTTGATCATCTGCATAAGAGATTTGCAGTTTCCTTGTATTTTTCCCAGTGCAAGCGCAAATGTTATTTCAGTGTTAGAAATGCCTGTTTCATACAGACACAGGCCCCAGAAAGGGGTTCTTTGTCCAGTCTGAATTCCAACCCAAACCAAAGCTTCATTATCAAACTTAACTAGTGTGTTGCTCCTCCACACAGAAGCCACCAAATGTGTGAATGGCAACCAATTTATGCACCATTTCAAGTAGGTGATAGGTAGACAGGGTAGAAGGAAGCAATTTTTGATTGGGAGGCGAGGACCAAAGGAACTAAATTGTGTTGACTCAGCGCCAGCATATCTCCAGACAGGCTATCTCTCACGCTACAGGCATTCAATGGGTATTTTTGTAGCGCCCATTTTGTGTGATTTGCAATTATTATAAATTATTTTTTATTTTGATTTATTTGTTTTTAATCAAACCATCTTTTCAATTTTTGGTCAATTTATAAAAAGTCCTCTGGGAAGATTATTGATAGGCTTCATATAGCGGTTAAATGTCTACTTAAACCCTTGGTGTTTGGCAAATGTAAAAAGAAAATATTAATATATTGCCATGTGAGATTTCAGCTCAATCAGCCATATATTATGACAACAATGGGTTTAAAAATGGCAAAAAGTCCATAAATTGGGTATCTGCGGGCATTTTAGTGACCTTAACGTGACTTTAAAAATTAAAGCTACCGATTTTAAATTTTTTCACAGATAAACCTTACATGTATTCTGAGATAAGACTTCAGCTCTATCAGTCACATAGTTTTACAGCTATAGGGCTTAAAAGTGAAAAAGTCCATACATTGGGTCTCTGTGGGTATTATAAAGATCTTAAGGTGACATGAAAATTAAAACTACATACTATAAATGTTGCAAAGATAAATGTTACATATTAAAATTATATCTATTACAGCTTAAGATTTGTAAGACTTAGAGTATTCAAGTCACAGTGGAAAATATGTGAAAGATATTGAAAAAAATATATCAGTAGGGTCTTTATACGCCTCAAACACAATTTTAACCTTAACGTAAAGTCTTGATTTTTGGCCTATATAAATATAACATATAATATATTAATGTGTTTCCTGGTAAAATTTGAGTCAGATGACAACATAGTTTTTGATGTAGAGGACATTGAATGGTTAAAAGTCTCTTTTTTGACCTTAAGGTGGCCATAAATTCTTTACTTTTATAGTTTAAGGTCACCTTAAAATAAGGTTCTTCTCCTAACTGAAATACATGTATGTGCCAAACTCAAATACATGTGTGCCTAACTCAAATACATGTATGTGAGTTTGAATGAAATTCCATGAATTCAAAGCATTTGTGTGTTATCCAAACACAAAATATTGATGAAGGTGAAATCAGTATATCCCAGACACAAATCATGAGGAAGAAATACCGTCATGATATTGATTTTTGAAGACAAGCAGGTTTCACTGTATATGCCCAATTAAAAATTTAAAAACCTGTCTCCTGACTTTAATTTTCAAACAAATTACACCACATTTAGAAGAATCCATCTGTAACCCATGAAATACCTGCCCACCAAATTTGAACTCGATTTGGGTTATAGTTTTGGAGTTATAAGGGTGAAACGGTGCACAGACAGACAGATAGAAACAAACTGATCACAATAACCCTCTCCTATAGGCGAGCGTTAATTATAGCTTAGAATATCAAAGGTTGGCACTTGGCAATATATGTCCAACAATATTAATTAATTTTACAGAATGTATTGCATATAGCTAAATCTTTGTGATGGCGATGTGACTGAGATCAATCCTAAGTATCCTTGATGTGGTCTGGGTATAGAAACACATACTGTAGCCTCTGCATTTGAAAAATATTTCTAATATCTTGATCAAGTGACATTCTTTTCCTGTAGGAGGGCACGATAATGAAAATCACATAATTTTACCAAATATTTCCAGAACTTCTGACCTTTCCTCCTAATGCTAGGCTAATGCAAAAATCTATTTTTGGCAAGGATAATCCCCAAATTGAGGGATCTATAATCATCGGACAAGCTAGGTCAAATAAACACACAATAAAGAAAGAAGAGCTTTCTGTGAAATATCTCATCAGCTGAGAAATGGCTAAACCATTGTTTTATATGAATTTTAAACTATGTAGCTAATTAGCAACAAGGTAAATTAAATGTAGAAGATAAGTATATGTGGGATTTTGGTCTGCACAAAACGTTTTACCAAATTTTACAAATCCCATGGCTGGATAACTAAAAATGTTCCTTTTACAAATCATAAAAAAAATATTTTATAGCTCAAATGGTAGCATACACAATGATAGATGTGAACAGTGAACAGGGTCAAAGTGTAATTTGACCACATATTATTAACTACCTGAAAACATTAGCATAAACTTCAAAATTGGAGTTAAGTTCCATTAGAAATGTTCGGGGGTGCGAAAATATATCACCGACCCCCCAACTGTACAGTTGGAGGAACGACCGCCCCCGCTGCCCCACCAGTTCCTATGCCTATGGTAGATGGTATACATAATTCTGTTATCTGGGTACTAATCATTCCAAACAGGCATCCAGTCCAAAATATTTATCCAGTGATGATTAATGGATATTTTGTTGTAATATGGCAAGAAGTAGTTGAGCCATCTGGGGTTCATATGGAACTCTTGATTCAGTGATACGATCTCAAGGTCAAAGCTGTTTCTCATGACCTGCATTATTTTATTAAGGAACATGACGGCGGGATAAAAGTTTAAAGTTGGGGTTTTACGTCCCGCTCATCAGCCACGGCCATATTTTAGCAGGTCCTCAACAATACCACTTGTGGAAGATAAACCCACACAGATATGACAACCTGTGACTGGATGCCAAACTTGCTCAACACCAGTATCATTTTCAATGTCTATTAAGACCTTGAGGTATATAACTGCTGTAGCCCATTTTACCAATTTGTTTCTGGGGGCTATGGTGAGGTTTTATTTTTGAAGCAGGTGATATAATATATAGAAAATGGCCAAGTGGCGCTCCATTATGTAAATTTGATGGCCTGAGGCCCTGAAACGGCCAAAGGGTCATTAAGTTTACATGATGGAAGTGGCACGAGGTTATTATGTATTATAAAACCCTGTGAATTAAAACCAATTTATTAAGTCAATAATTTAACACCTTGTACCAAATAATCAACATAGACAATCTTAGCAATGTTTTATTTGGAGTGCATACCATATGGGACTTTCACTAAATTAGTTCTATTGTTGCTTTTTTGTCTCAATACACAGGTTTTCCTTTATGGAAAAATATAATTTTGGATAAAACTTCAAAAATTTTAATATAATCTGACTGCTACAAAATTTAACCATGGATAATGATAATCAATAAAATATGGATCTATGACTTACAGAAAGCACTTTCCAGAAAATATTAGGTTGCTTATTTAACAGTGCTGTGGATAATTTGTTGTGGTGAGTGCTTCATGTTGCGTTATTAATTTGTGCTTATTTTAAGACAGTAAGCTATTATTTTTGTGTTTCAGGCATTAAAAGTACTAGAAACTGGAGAATTACTTACTAGTTTTATTTTGTGTTAAAAGTTTTGGGGTTTCTCAAGATTTTTATTTTGTGTGCTTCTTTGTCTCTTAATTTGGAATCAAGGAAAAATGCCTCCTGGAAAGATTGTCTCCTGGAAAAAAGCCTCATAGAAAGAATGCCTACTCCACATTTTGCATTTCAGAAATACCTTCTATAAAAATTAATCCAAAACATTAAGAACAAAATTCATTTCAACCACAAACAGTGTATCATTTTAGAAGTATATAACAAACTGTAATAAGGTAAATTAGAATCTTTATTTTGAACTTAAATCATTGAAAATTTAAATCATATTTAAAGACAGCAGAGACCCATTTCAATACTGCATTTTTGCACTGTGTTTTTTTTCTTATTTTACTTGAGTAAACTTGAGTTACTAAAACACTCCTTTTAATATGGTATGCTGGGTTAGATTTCACAGTGAGTTTGTTTGAAAGCTAGCTGCTCGTTTGATTAAGTTCACAGAAGATTATTGTAAAGAAATGCAAAGAATTAAAAAATATCCAACTTTATAAAATCAATTGCTTGTTTTGTATTTGTCAGGAGGTATGTTTTTTTTCCATGACATATTTTTCTATGAACTCTGAATGTCATTCAGAATTGAAAGGACTTTGTAAATGTATACACTGAACTAATTAATATGAAAGAAGTTGTGAAAAAATTTCAATATTGAATGTATTGTGCTGAGGATGACTGGCAAATACAAAGTATCCTTATGTTCTTGGCAGACTGGCCATTGAACTAAACCACAATCCACTGTTAGAAAATAATGTAGTGTTAACTCTCCATTATGCAAAAACAATGGAGAGTTGAGACAATGGAAGAGTGACCTGTCTGGGTTTTACTGTTGTGATAATGTAACCTAAACCTGATTAATGGGGCTGACTGCTAAATACCAAACAGGTTTCCACATATGTCCTGTCTTTTCCATTCAAACCCAGCAAGTTATATCCAGAAGGGCCAAATTTTATGTGCTTTAAGGCACAGCTAATATTAATTATGAAGATGCATTCGAGCCAATTTTTTAGTTCATTTACAATATGATCAATAGTACGAATGAGAGTTCAAATGCTGTACATAAATATGTGACTTTATTAACACCAGAATTGGCAGTGCATCGATTAGGCCAAGACGAATCAATTATAACTTCTTGAGGCTTTTCTCTTGTCATAAAAGGCAATGAATCTGGCCCTTTAATAGGAATGTTTGAAAAAAGGGCAAAAAAGCTCCAAAGTTCATTTCCTCTTTGAAATACACCTCAAAATTAGCCAGATAATCAGTGGCTGAAGAATGGTTGACATTATTACAAAAGAGACTTGACCCATTCTCAAACCTCAGAGGAAATAAAAATCTCAACAGCTGAAGCAGATGTTTGTTCTAATTTCTCTTTTGAAACACCATTTTTCCCATTCAAGCATAATAAGCTGAGATTCAGATGGAACATAAGCATCCCCTGTGGGTCCGGGGAAGTACAATAGGCCCAACATATCCTCCTGTGTGTCGTAAGAGGCGACTAATTGTTGGCAGCCTGTTTGCAGGGGGTTGTGATCCGTGTCAGTGGAAGAGGATCCTGGCTGTTGAGCTAATTCTTTGTTGTGGCATTGAGGAGGCAATACACAGCTTTGGCCTCAATTTCACTTAGTCGGAAGGTTAAGATGGCCTGGCTTAATCAATCGGCTGGTAGTGTCAAGCCCTAGTGCTCCACATTAGTGATGGTTTGTTGTTTCTAATGGCTTATACTGTATACCATAGCAACACAAACAGAAATGACTTGGCCAGAAGGCACAAAACAACCAAAAAAGTGTGCAGTTGAAACTCAGACAACTAAAGTGACAAAAACTAGTTCATCATGTCAGACAGGTGCATCTCAAAATGATCCTATTAAATTGAAAATAAGTCAAAGCAAAATATACTTGACCAAACAACATAAGGGAACTAATGACCCTATTAAACAACACAATAAATATGATGTTTTAAGTGATAGTGACAGTGAAATGAGTGTTCAAGAATCCACAATCACAAGTTCACAAGGACAGAGTGGCAATAAAAGTGTAAATAATGGAACCAAACAAAAATAAAAGTATTCTATAGTGGAACTGTCGTGGCTTTAGGCCAAACTTTGAAGAAATGAAAAATTTAAATTCCAATTTTAACCGTAGAGTTTAGCATTGTAGGAAACTCATTTTAAAGATACAGATAATGTAAATATTAGAGGCTTTGATCATTATTCTAAACTTGTATGTCTGAAGTAGATGGGAGAGCCACTGGTGGCTGCTCTATTTTTTGTTAAGAAAGGTATACCCAATGACGTACTTGAGTTAGATACAGAACTGCAGGCAGTTGCTGTAAAAGTATCTCTGCATAAAACTATAATTGTATGCAATGTATATATTCCACCACGTTTTAATGTTGTACAATGCGATCTTGATAATCTTGTCAACCAGTTACCTGCACCGTTTCTATTTATTGGAGATTTTAATGCACAGAGTAATTTATGGGGTTGTTCCTCATCCAATAGTTTAGGTAATATGTTTGAACATCTTCTTGAATCCTCTAATATTTGTTTGCTTAATGATAAGTCACCTACCTACTTTCATCCAGCGACTGGTTCATTCCCCTCAATAGATTTGTCTTTATGTTATTCATCTGTTTTCCTTGATTTTGCATGGCAGGTCCATTCAGATCAGTGTGGTAGTGACCATTTTTCTATTTTTATTGATATAGTTAAGAGTATGCCTAAGGACAATGTTGAAATCTTAAAAAGGCTGATTGGCCAAAATTCAAGCTTCAGTGTTCTCTGGATATTAATAGGCATACTTTTACTGACTCAACAGAAAAGTTTCCTGCATTTTTAAATAAGCTAAATGATATAGCAACAAAATGTGTGCCAAAGTCAACTGGACAGTCCACTGGTAGCTACACACCATGGTTCAATAGTGAATGAAAAACAGCTGTTAAAGCAATGGATAAATACCATATAAATCCTACATCAAATTATTTGTAAAATAATTAAAGAAAATAAACTGAAATTACGGCATGAATGTGTATCAAAACTAAATGTAAAGACACCAGCAAAGAAGGTATGGGAAATGATAAGGAAAATAAGTGGCAAACAAAGTAACACCACAATACACCATCTGGAAAATAATGATGGGACAAAAGTAACAGAAAGAGTGGACATAGCAAATAGGTTGGCCCAAGAAATTAGCAAGAATTCCAGGAGCAACAATTACCGTACAGAGTTTAAAAAAAATCAAGAGAAAGCCGAAAAAGAACATCTAGATTTTGACACTGACAACTTAGAAAACTACAATGTACCGTTTACCATTAGAGAACTATGTGATGCTCTGAAAAAGTCTCATGGCACAGCCACTGGTCCAGATGAAATTCATTATCAACTGCTTAAACATCTGCCAAGAGACTCACTTATGGTGTTACTTGATATATTTAATGATATATGGGCTTCAGGTAAAATTCCTGAATGCTGGAAAGAAGCCACTGTAATATCTATTCCAAAACCAAGCAAAGACTCAAGAAACCCATCAAATTATCGTCCCATATCAGTGAGGAGCTGTTAATGCAAAACTATGGAAAGAATGATTAATACTAGATTAGTTTGATTCCTCGAGGAAAATAATATTTTATTAAAATACCAAAGTGGTTATAGAAAAGGTCAAACTACAACAGATCAATTAATAAGACTTGAAACTTTTATTAGAGATTCCGTTTTAAAAGGCAGTCATGTAGTCTTTGTATTTTTTTCATAAAAAGCCTACGATACATTATGGAAGTATGGTGTTATAAGAGATCTACATAAAGTAGATTTAAGAGGGCAAATGCCCATGTTTATTCAGAATTTTTTATCAAACAGAGTTTTTAAAGTTCGTTTAGGATCTATTTATTAAGATATACATGGGCCAGAGATCGGTGTCCCTCAAGGCAGCATCCTCTCTGTTACGTTATTTGTTTTAAGGATTAACAGTATTGCTGATGTGATTCCAGGTAGCTTTGAAAAGTCTCTTTTTGTTGATGATTTCTCAATCACTTGTTCTTCTAGAAATATGGCTTCAATAGAAAGGCAAATTCGATTGAGTTTGACAATCCTGCTTACAATGTTGTTTTTAGTCCCCAGTTTTATGATCTTTATGATAAGAAACCATCTGCAATAAGATCTTTTGGGCATCGTTTAGAGGAAGATTTGACTGCTGTCTGTCCTCAGCTGGATTTAATTCAGACTGTGTCATTGCCAGATGACCCACCCTGGACTGTACAGAAGCCTCACATAGACTTGTTTCTCATCCATCAAAAGAAACATCTTGGTGATGATTGTCTTTTACAAAGTCTATTTGCTCAGTTGAAAAGTTGTTATCCTGACCATAGGGCTATATATACTGATGGGTCGAAGGCAGAAAATAGGGTTGCTGCAGCTGTTACATCTAAAAACCTCAGTGCCCAGGTTAGACTTCCTGGCAATGCTAGTATATTCACAACTGAATTACAGGCTCTTTAAATGGCCTTTAATATTGTGTAAAATTGTGATTGAGATCATTTTATCATATTTATTGATTCTTTATCTAGTCTTCAAGCTCTTGATAGCAACAACTGTGATCATCCTTTTATTCAAAATATTTTAAAACTTTTTAATGATTGTTTGTCAGTGAATAAGAAAATTGCTTTAGCTTGGGTTCCAAGTCATGTAGGCATAAAGGGCAATGAAAAAGCAGATGAGATGAGCTTGCCAAACAGGCCTTGAATTTTAATGTTTTAGACTTGAAAATTCCCTATACAGACTTGAAAGTGAATGTAAATAGTGTTTTTAAACAAAAGTGGCAAGCTCAATGGAATGCGTGTCCTGATAACAAACTATTCCAAATAAACCCTACAGTAGGAGAATTTTATTTTTGAACGGGTTTATCTTGTAGGGAGGAAACTGTAATTACTCGAGCCTGTATAGGACACACCTATTTCACACACAGTTATCTGTTGAAAGGTGAAGAGATGCCCTGGTGCATTCTATGTCATTGCCCTGATACAGTCAAACATATATTACTAGACAGTATCGACCTATGTGACACCAGATAAATATTATAGAAATGTTAATACAATGCAAAAATTATTTTCTGAACATGTTTTAATATCATTAATTATTTAAAAGAATGTGGTCTGTATAAAAAGCTGTAATTAGTTTATTTTGTCCTTTGTGTTAATTTATTTAGTGTATTCTAGTCTGGTATTGTGCTTATTTATTTATTGTATTTTGTGCTGTTTGTGTTATTGTGTTTTATTGACAATTTTATTATGATATTTGTAGTTTACATATGGTTTATGTTGCATTTTTTTTGTTTGTTGTTTGTTGCTTTTCACTCTAGTCTTTATTCTGGTCATTTCTTATGATGTTGCATTTGTTGGTGTTTTTTTTGCCGTTTGTTAATTGTTGTTATTTGTATATATACTTTTGCATATTATTGCCAATATTAGTGAATGTATTTGTTAGTTTTTAATAGTGCAGCAAAACATGTAAGTGTTTTTGCACTTTAATTTTAACTTACTTACTGGAACAAAAGGAAAAATATTTGGCTGATCTACTTGTTTTCATATTTTATGATGTTCAATTGGATAAGTTAATCCAACAACAGTTAATTCACCTGAAAGTATGAACTTCCCCAGGAGGTTTGAATCCAAATATTAAATGAGATTTCCCCACTGAGACAACACATTCTCACTACTTCTATTCTTTTAACATACTTTGAGATCATATGTCCGTTTCTATCGTCATTTTGACAAACATTGAAATCATATAAAGAGACCGTTTTTTTCCATCTTCATGATATTCCTGTCACCTTAGATTTCCTTTGTTTACGCATAACAGGGGCGTAGGAAGCAATTTTGGGTGGGGGGGGGGGGGGGGGGGCGAGGAACCAAATTGCACTGACACGACACCAACAATTTTGGTTAATTTTACAGAACGTATTGCATATAGGTAATATTCAAATGGTCCAATTAAAATATTTTAAAGTTCCTTTACCAAAGGATATCTTTGTGATGACATCAATCCTAAATTTTCTCGACCTTGTATGGGTGTAGAAATAGATATAGTCACCTCTGCATTTGAAAGGTATTTCTAATATCTTGACTACATGCTTCCAGAACCTGTGACCTTTCCTTCAAGTGCTGAGCTGATACAAGATCTATTTTTAGCAAGGTTATATCCCAAAATTGAGGGGGATGTATAATCGTTGGACTGGCCAGGTTCAATAAACACACAGTAAAGAAAGAAGACATTTCTGGAAAAAACTTATCAGCTGACAAATTGCTGTGCTAAGCAATTGCTCTGTGTGAATTTGAAACTACATGTCTAGGCTCTATTTTAAATAATTAGTAAGATGGTAAATTAAATGTAGAATATCACTATATGTATGATTTTGGTCTGCATAAGTGAAGTGTTTCACAGAATTTTACAAATACCATGACAGGTTAACTGAAAATGTTCCTTTTACAAATCATAAAAATAAATATTTTATAGTTCAAATGGTAGCTTACACAATGGTATATGTGAGCAGTGAGCAAGGTAAAGGTGTAATTTGACCACATATTATTGAGTTACCTGTTAAAATTTACATAAACTTCAAAATTGGAGTTTAGTTCTTTTGCAAAAAGTTCGGGGGCGAAAAGATATCCCGTCCCCCCAACTTTATGGTTGGGGGACGGCCGCCCCCCCAACTTTATGGTTGGGGGATGGCCACCCCCGCTGCCCTCCCCCCCCCCCAGTTCCTATGCCTATGCCTAAAAGAATTATGCTTTCGATTACAATTCCCATAATTTTCATCGATACATGTATTTGTTCTATCTTGTTAATTAAAAATAACTGTTAACACTTCCTTGTGTACTTTTATTATTAGTTTCATTTCACTACCAGATTGTTCAATATTGTTGACACCTTGAACTCTTTCCAATATAACTGGGGTTATTTGTGTATTGTGGACAACATTGTATGGTTTTAGCACACTAAAACCTTCTGTGTAATTTTTGGCTTTTGTAGCATTTACACTTCTTGTATGAGAGAGTGCAGAAGTGTCCACACATCTTTTATTTTTTGAGCAACGTTTTGTGTACAACTTTGTGTTTTGAAGATATGAGTTGTAAAATAATTTAGTTTTTACTTCAAAATACACCAATGTTTTGCTCATTTCATCATTTTAACAAGCGTGGTCAACCTTACTTATGTCACTTACCAATCATCTCCCTACACGGGGGCCACCTCTGAGGCCGGGGTTCGATCCCGGGCATGGCCTCAAGTGGTAAAGCTGGTAGTTGCTTGCCATTGGTTGGCAGTTTACAGTACAGAACCCAAATGAACTGTATGTACTGGTTGCCTCTGCCCTTCCAACTACCAGTCATGATAGGACCTGTACAGTGTTGAAAGCGACGTAAAACCCCAAATAAATAAAATACACGGGGGCCAAGTAACAGACCAATTGGGTTAATTTAATTTATTATTGTTTATCATTATATGTAATATCACTAACATATTTGTAAAAGGATGTGATAGTAAAATACTAAAATTCTGCTCATCCTTGCCTAAGGTAAGTGACTTTAGAAATTTTTAAGAGGGCACTATGAACCCCACATTTTCAAGGATTGTACCCAAATCTTTAGAAAATACTAATTCTCAATTGTTACACGCTGGCTGCAAGATGGTTCCTTATGCCATGCTAATCTGTTGCTCTACTCTGCTTTCAGGACTAAGCAGGTGACCTGTCACTTTCATGTTTTTGTGCGAAATTGCAATCCTTTTCACGATGGGTTATGATTGTTCCACTTGTCAGACAAAATTCACAACAAGTTTTTGGCATTTCCCATTGTTCTCATGATCTCCTTTGAAGTAGCATTGGCCTGACTGTGGGTAGCATGGCCTGCTAGGGGTCTACATTTCTTGTCAACCAATCATTACATTTAGTCGTGAACAAAGCAAGAAGTGCTTCAAAAATTTGGGCCACCCCCCACCCTGTTACATGGATTGCGAACAGGATTTAGGCGGCCCCAGGCTGACCCTGGGTGTCACCCCTCTTGATTATGACATTTAACAGACCTATAGATATTGTAGTCCAAGGTAGAACCAAGCAATTTCCTGGTGGCCCTCTACCATTCCTTCACTTGAACTTTCAATCAGGCAGGACTAGGTATGACCCTAGTTCCCCCTATCGACTATACTGGAACTATTTTATTTTATTATAATGATTTTACACAAGTTGTTTTAGTTTTGTATGTTAAACACGAGTTTTGAACATGTAAACGTATTGTTGACACAAGTTGTCACTGTTGTCTGTGATTATTGTATGGCGCTTTAAAAATTTCCAATTTTTGTAAACCATTATTTTACAACTAGCATGTAAATAAAATCCTCAAATCCAATCTTGACCTTCTGTTAACCTTTCATTGTGACCTTTGAACTTTAACCTTTACTTACCTCTTTTATCTCGGGAAACTGAAGCAATTTATCAACCAATGATTCTTACTCACATCTGGTCTGGTCTCCCCCAAGTTTGCTTTATGAGCACGAACTCTTCATATGTGAAAAATTCTAGTATTGTCAACCCATGTTTCCAATTCGCAAAGTGTATTGCTTTTGCATTCCACCAGCTAAAATTTGAAGCATCTCCCATGAGTTCACCAAAATAAAGTTCAATTTAATGAAGGTCGTCAATTTTTCCACATTTTATGAAGTGGCTAAGTGAAAGTTGGTTATAAGTGAATAGTTGTCTGCAAAATTTTGAAAAAAGTGAATCAGTGTATATCTGCTTTATGGATTTAATTTTATATTGTAAGGTGAAAAAACATCACTATTGTGTTCTTTGGAGGATATTAATTTTTAGAGCCTTATGAGTCATTTGACTACACAGAGCCTGTTCCACATTTTCTCAGATACAATAAGACAGCCTGCTTTCTCTTACAGATGTCTCGCAGCTGTACACATTTGGATGTGAGTATCTGAGAGTGTAAATCATGCACTAAATTGTCAAGTGGAATGCTGTGTTGAAGTGAAAATTTTAAAGTGCTGAAACCTCTTAAATCAATGAAAAAAACCCCAAAAGCTATCTTGTTTCTTCTATAGACAATACTTGAAACACTTGGTGTTTAAAATATCAATATTGGTAACGGTAATGGGGGTGTTCCACTGGAGCCGACTTGTTAGTAACTAGGTATTTTTTGAGGGCTGGGAGCAATGTTAACAGAGTCAGTTAGGGTCAGTTATATATTCCTCACAGTGGATCGTAAAATATCAAACATGCTTCATATTTCACCGACCCTACACCACTCTGTATCTGGACTGTGGTTCCGCCCACCTGGAAACTGTCCTGTCGTGGATCTCTTAGTTTATGGCTTGTCAGTTACACATCCTGTCTTGTCCTGTACTTTTACTGTCTTGTGTTGAAAAACTTGCCATCCTATCATACTTTAGTGCCAGTTAACCCCAGAGGTGAAGGAAGATCAGACAGGTCAAGACGAAAAAGATGTTGAAGTTTGGGAAAATTTATTTACATGTTAGTAAGATACTAAAAGTTTAAAATTTTAAAAATGGCTATGATAAATTCTAAAACCAGCACAAACAAGCACCTGATCCAGATAAGTCAAAAGATAATAGAATGCAAGAAATTAACACAGTAAGCCATATACCCGAAGGTTAATTATAACAATAAAGAGTAGTTAAGATATGTTGTCTATGTACCCTAAGGTTACTTGAGGGTAGAATGTATCAGTTTTACTATTCAAGTGTGTCAAAGTCCCAGGTCTGTCAGTCTATTTGTGTGATTTCTCATATCATGAAGGGAATGTCAGGTTCCACCTGGTCCTGCCTATGTGATGCTGGCTCTTAAGCCGAGTCAAACTCATGAAGGGGGTACCGGGGTCTGTCTGGTCCTGCCTATACTACCTGTTGAATGTCATATACAGGAAGGTTATACTGACTTCCCTAGGATTCGCTGTTACAATGTCTGTAATAGGGATTACCAACAGGAGGGAAAGAAACCTGTGCTAGAGGTGGGCGGTGAGAATATAAAATTAAAGTTCGCTCTTCAATAACAAATTTAAAAGTGGATTCTGATATTGGGCCTATTCAAGCGTGATCATATTGTAATTGGTCAGTACCCCCAGACAACAAGGCCAAACCAAGGCAGAACCAGAAGAGTAACATTAAACAGGACTGTTTGAAGGGTAACTAATATGATAGGCACCTACAGTGCCGTGCCCCCAACAGGTAACCTCAGAGGTGAAGAAAGTTCAGACAGGTCAAGTTGAAAACGATGTTGAAGTTTGGGGAAATTTATTTACATGTTATTAGATTACTAAGAGTTTAAGATTTTAGAAATGGCCATGGTAAAATTTTTAAAACACCAAACCCAGACTAAAGTAGGTGGGGAATAGCGGAAGCTGATGGAATTTTGAAGATAGGTCAACACAGCCGAGCTATTCAATAAGCCGTGTGCCATAATAGGAACAGGAAAGGAATCTACAAGTACATTAAAGATCTAATTTAAAAAGTGAATGGGGACTTTGTCCCAAATGAAGTTGTCCCTGAGTTGGGAAAACATGCCACTGCCACTGTGACCTAAAGAGTAGCACAGTATGGTATTTGACTCTAAGCAATTATCAATATTATGGGTTTTTACCTGTGAGGAGTGATTAGATATTCTTCAGTCCTAAATCAGTTAACTTGTTAATTGTTCCTCGTCTGAAGGTTGTTCCTGTTGGTATTAAAAAAGCTGTTGTCTCTCCACTGCCCAAAAAAGCTTCACTACCACCATTTGATTTCGAGAAATACTGAACTGTGTTAGGCTTGTGCTTTATCTCTTAACATGTCCAGTGAGTGGTAGACTCCCAATTAATAACTTTGTCAGCTCTAATAAACTTGAGAATGTCATATATTCGGCTCATAAGTTAGGCCGATTTAGATTTATGCCAAATAAGAATAAGGAAGAAGTCAATATTTCTCTGGCTAGAGGTGATGACAATTCTGTTGGAGTACTAGACCAGTCAGCGGCGTTTGATACAATTGACCACGGCACCCTCCTAGATTGTCTGACTGGTTCAAGTCTTTCCTCTCTGATCATTCTCAGTGTGTCAAGATTGGTTCTATTCTATCTGATGCTAAAAAGCTTTTGTTTGGAATGTTACAGTATTCACACAACGCCCCTGTCAGAGAAACTTTCCACTGACTGCCACTGAATATCATTTTGTGTTTAAGACTGCCTTACTGTTGTACACATCCCTACAATGTGGTCAACCAAAATAGTTTGAACCTTTCCTTGAACCCAAACATAGTGTGTCCAATACTCTTAAAAGCCAAGCAGATGGTGTGTTACTTCAGGTTCCACACTTTGCAACTTCAATATATAAGTCTACTGAGCATTTTGGCCTCAGCTTTGCTTATATTGCTCCAAAAAGTACACCCACCCTAATTTCTGCTTTCCCCTGGCCTTTCTTCATGGCGATGACCAATGCTTTGTCTGTGTTATAACTATGGATTTCTGCTGTACTGTTTGATGCACCTTGAGTCTGTTTTTAGATGGAGATTAAACACTATAAAATACTATTAGAATTGGATTAATTAGAATTTCTGCTCTTCACAGTCTTTTCCAGTGCCAAAGTGGGTTTCAGCAGTGCAGAGTCACCATGGATCCTGAATCCAGAGCCATTCCCGGATGGATTTGATGGTGGATGGGCATAATTAAGCAACTTTGTAATTTGAGCAAAGGATTTACCTGTATATAATCTAATTATCTTGAACAGCATTTTGTTCAATGTTTTATCTTGCAGCATGTGAGATTCTTAAAATAGGAAAGGTTGAATACATAAATGTTAAATACATAAATATCCGTATATCCATTGTATTGCACTGTGGATATAAAAAAGTGGTACATAAAAATATTTCAAATTTTACATCTTCATTGAGTGCAAAAGTCATGTGCAACATTTAAATTGTATAAATTTACCTCTTGAATGACATTGTGTGGGAGTATAGCTTTATGTTATCCAGTGTAATTAACAAAATTATTAACCTTTTTTTTAATTTTTCATTGTATGTAACACAATAAACCCATCAGTGTCTCAGGACATCCTGAAAAGGTTTCCAAGAAGTCGAATACGATCATATTTTTTAGCAGTAGTATGAGGCTCTAACATCTGACATGGATGCATAGCCTTACTTAAACATTCGGCCACTGGATGATTTAACTTAAAATTATGTTCCATAAAAGAGCTACAAATATGATGGTGCTGCAAATTATCACCGTCTGCAGTACAATTCCTTTCTTTACAAGATCTCAGATGTCTAAATTTTGCGGTGGAATCAAGGCAACTTGGGAATTGACCAGAGCTACTGTGTCATATCTGTCCAGCCGAAACATCTTTTCTCCACCTCATGTATTGATGTTGCCAAAGCCACCTGGATTGCAGGCCATGGTAGCGAGGAAAAACAACATTTGTGACATCACATTCTTCATAATTGACATGTTCTGGATCTGTAGTGTATAATATAATTGTCCTGCTGCCTACTGAGCCACTGATAGCTCATCCTAAGGTACCTTTTTAGTAGGTCCCCCACTGTACCTTCATTGGTCCATCTCAGGTGTTGTAACAATCCAACCTAGCCAGTGATTGAACAGGCTTACATTGCAAAAATTCTTGTCATGCTTGTTGCTCATATTATGAAAGCAACTGATTCACACTGGTGTTAATACTTGGCATCTTCCAGATTAAGTGCGATGTGGGAACTCCCAAGTGCCCTGCCCTGTCACTGCCCCCTACAAATAAAATCATGGTATGGCATATATTCCTGAGGGGAAATTATCTCTCAAGAGCATGAGTAGAGTTGGTTCTGAAACATGACATGGTTCAACTTCTATAAACCTCCTACAGATGGTAAGATGTAAACAGATTCTGACTGTCTAACTTTAGTATTTCTCTTGTTGACTGCGTGGGTGTAGAAGTGGTATTCTTTCCGAAACCTTCACCCTCCTTATAATATCACTATTAGTACTTTCTGGTTTCATGAATATTGCCATAATGGTACTTTTATCAGATGTGGATTGAAAATTTGAAGTCATGTTGCTCATAATAAAACTAAGTTGACTTTTGTCGTTGTAAAACCCATTAACCACAGCTTTTGCTGCTGCCTGTCTTCTCATCGTGACTTTCATTTTTGTGGTAAGAGTAGATGTTTTCTTCCTGGCTATGGTAACCTATATCTTCATGGAACATTGTGACTTAATGCTAATTATATAAACAATTAGGCCCTGACGTAAACCAGTGTATTAAAAAAACAATGTTAACTGAGCTATAGCTAAACCCAAAATGAAGGCCCATGCCAATGGGGCCCAATTCTGAGGTCACCCCAAATACAATATGGAGGAATCTAAAACTTAACATAGAACACAAATAATTACCCCAACAGGAAGCCAAAAAACCTGCCTCCCAAAATTGTATACACAGGTTTCATATAACTAATGCATTTCATATTGTTTACAAAGCACAGAGACGCACATATATTTAATACATTTAATATTAAATTCTAATTTAGCTACCAATAAATTGTAAAAAAAATATTGTAAACATTGAGGTAATGCATAATATACATTGCGTTGAATTCACCCATGAGCCATATATCCATTACATATGCATGTCTAAGGAAAATATAATAAAAGATTGCTATTATCTTCTAGTTGTTTTTCTTTAAAACAAAATTTAATGAAATGGTGCTAGTATATATTCCATCTTAAGATAGGCTGATCAATCTTAAAATGGGCTAGCCCATCCCTACTTATCTTAAGATCGGCCAGCCAATCTTAAGATTGCTAGTCAAACTTAGAATCCTAAGTCTTGCTTGCGACAATCTTAAGATTGGTGAGATCTCAAATTTGTCTCAGGCATAACTAGGTCAGACAATATTTTCAAGGTCAAGGTCATTATGACAAGGTCAAAGGTGAAATCAAGGTCACACAATGACACTGCACATACACACACTGAACCAACATCTCCGTCATGAATCAGCTTCCTACAACTAATGGTTTCGGAGATAAAACCTTAACAAAATTGTATTGGTATGGGTAAGTAAGAAAAAGTCAAAGGTCAAACAAGGTCACATCAAGATGTTGCATACCTACACCCCCAACCATGCTTCTGCCATGTAGAACATTCCTGTAACTTACAGTGTTTCCAAAATATAGCACAGACAAGATTTTCCAGCACAGTTGCACTAGTCATTGAATGCCATCTGGAAGCTTTTAGTGAAAACAAATGTTAAAAAATGGTGCAGTTTTTGAGGGTTAAACTGTTTTCATGACTTGTTTTGTATGCTGTTCTTTAGACTCTGTATACTAGATATTATTGTTCAGGATATTGATTAGCATGCTATTTTCTTGTTCATGCTAACCTGTGTTTTTCCTCTGTCTTTATATTGGTCAAACCTTGCATATTGTCATGTACGACATAGTATGGTGAATGTGTTGACAGACAGACAGAATGACAGACATTAACTAATCTATGCATGAAAAGAGTTTATATGCCTTCCACAATGTAATTGATTAGTCACAAAGATCAGCACTATAAGAGTTTAGAGAATAATCACATTCTTTCTTTTAATGAGCATTACCCTTTTTCTTATTTCAACTTAACCATTATGATTTCCTTAACTTTTTATCTCTGTTTTGAGTGAAGTCATAACATAGGCTCATTCTGAATTCATAATCATTCAACTGCACAACCTTCAAATATGCCATTGCCTGAGCTTTTTGTTTTTGTTGCATTAAAATCAATGTTCAAATGTCAAGTTTAGATTAAGGTTAGTTACAAATTTTTATTTTGATTGTTTGTTGGTTTAATTAAGATTAACAGTTCATCTTAACTTTATCATAAGCTTTAGATACTGTCAGAGCAGAGTTATTGTAGACTTAATATAATAAGCCTTAATACAGCTCCCTTAGGTAAGGTTGCTAGTTGTTCTTAATATTATAAAAGCCATAAAAGAAGGAGGTAAGAGACAGTTTGCCATTTGAACCACCCAGCAGAAGAGCCAAAAACCTGGTTACATAAAAGTTCCTTTCTAGTCTTTTGCTATATATTGCAAGCGGACAAATTTTCACAGGTGCGCATAACTAATAACCAGATATTGACTTTAGGTAGGGCAGGTGATGGTGCTGGGTTCAAATGTGTCCTTCTCTGTCTTTTCATCAAGATGCAAATCAAAATATTAAGCTCAATCAAAAACCAAAAGTATACTACTCTGATGTATGAAGTCTCTGTGAAGTATAGCTGGCATCTTTGCAGTGACAAATGATGTTTTTGTCAGCCAGAGAGAGTTTATATAGTTTTGGTTCGATCCCGACTCTGGATCCCGACTCCAGGATTTAATCAGTCTAGTTGTGTTGAGTCAGGAAAATACTCCACTCTTGTCTGTTTGTCAGTACGACTTGTCAGTGGTTGCTACAGCTTGTCTGTTATGGGTTTATGGCTTGTCCTAGTAGTTTCCTGTCTTGTTGCGAAGAAAATGATCCTGACCTCAAGTTAGATCGAGATCTAGATCCAGACAAGCCGGTATGGTCTATGTCCTGTCGGGACGATATAACCAACCCATCATTTTTGTGTGCTTTTTGTGATTTTCATCTGTCAGTGGAACATCCCCATTAGACTTGTAACTTGCATTACTAATCATTTCACTGTCTATATGTTATGAACAAATGTTATATGCAAATGATTACACAAATGATATAAAATTCCTTGTTCTTGTTCAAATTTCTTATATTCTTGCATATATATCTCTTATATATTAATCTACTGTTCATGTTTCAATGTATAAATGTTGGTGTAGGATATATTGATGTTAGAACTGAGGTAATATTGACAGGTTACTCAGTAACATAGCCAATAGTAACATAGAAACTGCTATTTCAACAAAGTGAGCAAAATACTTCAAGGAATATTTGGAGTAAAATATATAGATCATCTAATAAGTCGAACCCCATTTTTGCTACAACATATACTTTGTGGCTCTACTGATACATCCAGAGGGTATTTTCTCATATGATCTGTCACAGACAGATATTCCAGCACAGAATATAATATATTTAATTATATAACTGACTTAGATCTTTGAGATAAAACTATTTCAGTCAACAGAAAAGCTTGAGTCCAAGTTGGATATAAAGTACTAAAGAACTATTTCAGTCGAAAGAAAAGCTTGTTAACAAGCTAAATATAAACTACTGAAGAACTACTGTATGTTTAATTATATGACTGAGTTAGATAAAACTATTTCATTCAAGTTTACAAGTTGGATATAAACTACTGAAGTTTTGAATGTTACAAATGTTCAAGTGGTAGGCTGAACATTTCTGTACCTTTGTAATTATGTCAAGTTAATCTGATAATTAGTGTTGTTTAGACATACTTCAGTGGTAATTTTGTTACATTACTGTAGAATTGGTAACACACATAGTACAAGTGTTTATTGTATTATGGTTTGAATACATACAGAATATTTGCCAAGACTGTGATGATAAAATGACTTTTTTTCAAAATGTGAAGTATGCCATATGTTTTCTCGTATATTTGTCTAGCTAAAACATGAGATGAGAAATCTAACAATGGTGGTGAAATGGTAGTCAAATTGGCTGATAAGCAGGAAAAAAAGTATAGCTGAGATTTGGATAAAGTTACTGCAATCAAAGGATAGAACAACTCTCCATACTGAAGAAGGTGAATGAAAGAACCATAGCATGAATGGACTGAAACAGATGACACACTATAAGGAAGATATACTTTAGCAAAATTAAAAGAGGAAGTTTGTGATATTTATATGCCACTTGACATGAACCTGATGCTGTTATAAAGGATGTCAGCATAGCTCAGAAAGCTAGGGCGGCAATATTACCTTATGCCGATGACACTGTATGGTAAAAAACAAAAGTAATCTTAAACATCACGTCACGCCCTGTACTGACAATGGTGAAAACTATCAACATCCAACATGTGTAAGCCTGGACCACAGACAGAAGTACTTTTATTATAATGTAACTGTGAAAGTATTATTTGGAATGCACAAAATGACAGCAATGAAGTTACTAGTCATTCGTCTCATTGTCAAATTATATGTTCAGTGAAAGATTTTTTTACAGTACAATGTGGTTTGTTGTGATACTTGTTTTGTGCTTGCTACTTTATAGATTTTTATATTGGGTTGATTATCACATCAAAATACTTGCTAGACACATTTGCATGATTATTTTTATTGTTTTAATTTTTCGTCTATTTCTTCAAAAATTGTAAACACTTTTGGTCAACTGGTAAATCAGTTTTTCAAATCATAATATTGCATTGTCTGCAATGTAGTTTTAACAGACCATTGCAAATGGATATATATATAACTTTTTGGAAATATGATTACAAAGAAAACCAAGATATTAAGGCATGTGGACACAGAAAGTATAAAAACGATAAGTGAAACGGTCAAGGATCTCCTAAATCTCCAAAATATAAGATAATAAGACAGAAAGAAATTACAATACACTATAAGTCCAAAATAATACACATTACATTTGTTAAACCACCAACTTAGGGTTTTTATATCCGAACATATGTAAATGCTCATACATTTTGTTGTATTGAGGTGACGAATAAGCCTAACTGAGTTGGGTACATATTGGTAATGTATATTGTACTATATCAGTCATTATTATACAATTATCTTTTCTGGAGTACCAAATGAACAGCCATCATCAAAAAACGTACAAAAATAATCTAGGGTGGCCATTAATCGAGAATATTAGCAGATACTTTAGTGAGAAATTTTGGTTTCTAAATGCATGATGGTCTATTTTCTAAATTCACCTCTGTATTCAAAGCCTTTGCCTACTTGTTCTTGGCGCATTAGAGTTAATCATAAAACTAATAGCCAAAAGTTTGAAAAGCTGCTACAGTCATAATGTAAGTGCTTTCTAGCATATTACAGATTTAGTTAAACCTACAATTTGAAAACATTTTTCCCATTTAAAATATGAAACTGAAAATATCTAGAATAAAACTAAGAAATATTATGTTTAAAACCTACAGCACTATGAATGTGCAGATACTTAATGGCAATAATATTTACCTACTTTTAAAAGATTACTGTGATTACTTTTCACATATGGCCAGTTTGTACATGAAATTCTGAATCTGTTTGAGGATTAGGGGTATGACGAGTGTAAATAATTTGTGTAGAATTCTCGTGGCACAACATTGAGCCCTCGCAAAGTATAGAATCAACCTTGACAGGAAACAACATCCAAAATGGGGGTTCCTGTTAACAGAAACAATATAACGACAAAAGCTTTGAATAACTTGAATTAGCTGTTGTCACCACCAAATATATTTAATATTGTGTTAAAAAAGGTGGATTATGCGATTTAATGCAAGTAAGGTGTTTCATTTATGTTTTATTACCTAAAAATTGGACCATTTCTATAGGTTGTTTTTGTACACAAGTACTTGACTCTTACAATTGGATCGAATTATTATAAAATTGGCCTCGCTCAGCAAGTGTCAACTGCTCGTTTGCATGCCTACTGAGGATATATATTTATTTTTCTCTTCACGACTGGTCTTCCTATGGAGATTAACTGGAAGCATCATCTGCAAACTGTTTCATATCTGGATCCAGCTTGACATTCGGCTATGAGTCATATGGTTTCAGTTCAGACTGTTAGTGGTATGTTTCTTAGCCCTTTTCCAGATATGTCAACCTTTTGTCTTTGTTCAGGATTTCAGTACTATCCAAAAGTCATGGTACATTAATTTTGTTGACCATGTGCAGATAATCTTTCTTGACACACAATTGTCATGGTCAACAGAGCATACATTGTAGAAATTACTGGTTACTTTCAACTTGTAACAGGATAATACAAAGTTTACCAGTAAGAGTTTACCACAAAACATTTATCACAAACAGTTTATATACACGTGATACATATCCATGTGACACATTAATTAATTAATCCACCTATTTTTGGCACCTATTATGAAAAAGAAAATAAAAAATAATCCACAATTTAGCAATTCCAAAGACCTCTGTCCATGTGACACATCACTTCAACACTGACTAACTATGGTCGGGTTTTCTACCTTTTATATACTGTTCTTGATTCTAAAATGTTTCGGAAAGACAATGTAAACACTATAGAAACAGAAAGATTTTAGAAACTTCCAGACAATTCCATCATTTATACTCAAACCATTAGTATAGAATACAGAAAAATCAATACTTGCTATAGAATACAGAAATCAATAATTCAATGTACTCATACGGTAAAAGAACACACGAAATTATGCTTTCAAAAGACATACTGGAAAAATGCTTCCTATTTTGTTTTATATGTGTATTTAGTCCAGTTCAATCTCTGAAAGAAAGAAAGAAATAAAAAAAGCCTTTTGTTGAAGCCTTTTGCTGATTTGCAGAACCAACACAAAATAGGAAAGAAATTTATTTGATATATTTAACAACCTCCACCTATTAGGTAATTACTTTTTACCTGACAATTAGGGGGCTCGGTGGTGTAGTGGTTAGAGTTCTCGCCTCCAACCTCTGAGGCAGCCGGTTCGAATCTCGGGCCGGGCGCTTCAAGTTGGAAAGTTGGTAGTTACTTGCCGATGCCTGGTGGTTTACAGTGCACTATGCACTGGTTTCCTCCACCTGTAAACTACCCATCGCAATATGACCCTGGCTGTTGAACGCGACGTAAAGCAACAAATAAATAAATAAATTTACCTGACAATTGTCTATTTCCAAAAAAAAAATTTTTCAAACCAGTCATTTGCCAAATCAGCCCCTGTCATATTGGTGCCAAGAAAGTGCTCTAATCAATCAATACCCAGAAACAATACCCTAGTCTAATGATGTTTGGTGTCTGTAAAAAAGAGGAATAATAATAATAATAATGTATTTGGTATATTACGCAATTTTTAATTCCAGTTTTAAATCATGAAAAAGTACATTTAAGTATTCATAGTACTTCATAATAACAGTTAACTCGTGACCTTGTAAAGGTCAAGGTAATTGAACTTTTATAATGTATTTTTTACTAAATGTAATCAGTTTTAAACATCTTAACATGAATTTCAGTAATAGATCTTATCTGTAAGTAATGGCTTGGTGTTAAGGTCACCTCTACAACTGTAGTTGTGTGTGTAATATAAGTTAAGGTGACCTTAAGTTCAGTATGTAAATAGTCTTATAGTTGTAACATAGAATAAACTAATTTCCCCAAGTTGTCGTTTACTTCCCTGCCTTATAAACTAAGGCCACTGTGGGAAGGTGACATCTTGGGTGTCACCTTATTCAGTGGCAGTATGTTTCAATAATTCTTGCTGAAAATGTGATTGGTTACCTTTGACGCAGTTTCCCATAGTTTTCCTGCTAATTCTTATTTAACCTCAGTTTAAAACTATAACTTGAAGAGGCTACACGCCATTTTAAACTCAAACTGTTTTCCCTCTCCCCACCCTTTAGCCTAAATGTTAAAAAGTGTTATTGTAGTTTCAGATTAAGTGTCAATGCTGGAAAATCTCAGTGCCTGAGATGGTGTACATCCAATATGTGAATGCATCTGAGTGGTAGCCGCTTGACCAGCTTCTAATTAGGATGATATCAAGACTGGGTTGTGTTGCCTCTGCCTTCAAGTCCTCCAGCTTCCAGACGTTGATTGTTACTCTCCTTCTTCCCTTCCCCAAGTGGTGGGTCTCTTGCTGCCCTCTGGTGGGGGCCTGGATGGCAGTTTGCTTGCCTGCCTTAGAGACACAATATGTAACTTCAGTAAAATATAGGTAGTTATTACTTTGTGACCTATCGAGAGTAGCTATGCAGTCTAAAGATAGTGAAGCTGTGAAGCTGGAAAGTATATCGGTTTTTTGTGGGCTCCAGCTATAAGTTGTAAGATGCAATTGTAATAATAAAGAATGTAATTCAAGTGATACAGTAACAGATGTAATTAACAACAGTAATATATATAGGTATGCCAACAATTGGCTAATAGATCATGATACATCTTAGTAGAATGTAATGGTTCCAATTCTCTGTGACACAAGTTCATGAATTGAGGTCGCCTTAAGTACCACAGATGCATAAAATTGTATTTTAACAATGTTTATAACAAATTTTAATTCATAACCTAGTCCTGTCACTATATGTTAACGTCAATCTTATGATAAACAGGTGTGCATAACATATGCAGTAGGTGTAAAAAATATCCCCAATAAAAACCTACTTTAATTCAAAATGCAAAGCTCAGGCTAAGTCATTCTATAATCCAGCTGTATATCCAAATTCTAGACTCTAGGTGTACGTAGCATCCAATGGCCTAACAGTATATGAGGCCATAATACAATTACTGCCTCTTAAATAATAGATGTAGCCTTAAATACCATGCAACCATTGGCCACTTAATGGGTCAAAAAGTAAACAAGTAGGCATGTGTGTGAAACTGATAACTAAAACAAATATACAAATATACGAATAGGCCTCCTATCATTTTACTTTAGGCTTTTATACTTTTTGCAGTAGCTTATGGTTAAATTTATAATGTATTTTAATGTGTATTAAATCGGGTGTTAGTCAAGATTGGAGATAAGGGGGTCGTATTGCTCGATCCAGTAAGGGTTAAACATGTTGAGCTAGATATCTTGGTCCTAATTTTAACTTATGTATGTTTTTACTCAGTTTTAGTGGTTTTCTTTACAAATATTAAATGAAGACAGTTACATAGTAATTTTACGTCAGTAACAGTATTCTATACCACAGTCTGTCTTGTTATAGCGTGGGTGTGTTAAATATACTTTTAACTGGTTAACAAGTTGTCTTGTAAATATAACATGGGGTTCTCAACAATGTAAATACATTACCCCAATCTTGTCCTTAAGTAAATTAAAATAACAGTAATCCAGATATTATCTATTGTATGTACAGTATTTGTATTGTTATTATGAAAAAGTACATTTAAATAGTAATAGTACTTCATTATAACAGTTAACTCGTGACCTTGTAAAGGTCAGTAACAGTAATTCAGATACTATCTATTGTATGTACAGTATTTGCATTGTTATCATGAAAAAGTACATTTAAGTATTCATAGTACTTCATAATAACAGTTAACTCGTGACCTTGTAAAGGTCAAGGTAATTGAACTTTTATAATGTATTTTTTACTAAATGTAATCAGTTTTAAACATCTTAACATGAATTTCAGTAACAGATCTTATATGTAAGTAATGGCGTGGTGTTAAGGTCACCTCTACAACTGTAGTTGTGTGTGTGTAATATAAGTTAAGGTGACCTTAAGTTCAGTATGTAAATAGTCTTATAGTTGTAACATAGAATAAACTAATTTCCCCAAGTTGTCGTTTACTTCCCTGCCTTCATAAACTAAGACCACTGTTAATGTATTTGGTATATTACGCAATTTTTAATTCCAGTTTTAATAAACTTCTATATCACTTTATCCGCTCAAACGCAGACTCCTTGTCATAACAACTAGAACTAATGCAATCTCAAAGATACGTGGATAGAGAAAAAGGTTAACACCATGAAGACACAAGATTAATGAAGAGGCTTTGGTGGATATTATTTTGAAAATGAAGTGAGACTTAAGTTTCTTCTGGAAACATAGGAGCAGAATGAACCTCATCTTGATATTTTAAACAATCGGTTCTGAAATATTCTTTCCAGATTTCATTTTTTTTCTACCAAAACAAAACAATATATTGTGTATGTAAAAACTGTGAACAATACTACACTAACATCATCCAAAAGTAAAACTTAGACCAGATTGCTTTGCTGAATTATAAATGGAGGAGCCAAACTGTTATAAGTAAAATGGTAGGCATCAAATTACCTAGGTTAACCAGGCTAAAGGACCCGGTAAACAAATAAGGCAGTTCTAAAAACTGGGCAGTATTCAACACACTGCCAATACAGCTTGTTTAGAACAGAAGTTTTACCATTAAATCTACTTGTTGACACAATTCTTGCAGCATAGTTTTGCATGCATTGCAGTTTGCATGGATAGGATTTGGACATACACCAAAAGTGAATTGTAGTAGTCTAAGCGAATACTGACTAGAGCATTGGTCACAGGTAATGAAGCTTTATAAGTAAAAACAGAAATTGAACCCTTCTTAAATCTGTAAGTTGCAGAAAACAACCCTTACATAAATTTTGTGACATATTTAGAAATAAGAATCATACTCCCAGGTTGTTGACTAAGTCATGTGGTTGTACTGGAATTCCCAAATTGTTTTTGACATCACTGAGGTAGTTGTTCAACTTTTCTAATGTACCACATGCATTTACTTGAGACAGTGGAACAAAATTCTGAATAACATTAGCGCAGAGACAAGACTAGACAATATAGCTACCAATTGTCTTACTAATGGGTGAGGTGTACACTGAGAAAAAAAGTGAAATAAACCAGAACCGTGAGGAACACCAAACACGAGCTTATAGCAGCCTTATAACATAGAGCTAACATTTACAGATTGATAGCAATCAGCAAGGTATAATATGACCCACTTCAAAACTGAGATGAGTTGAATGATCTCTTGTATTACATGCAGCCAAAAAATTAAGCAAAAATCAGGCAAAAGATTGCTATGGTATAAAAACAGATGTACTTCATTATTCTTTGTGGACAGAACCAAGAGTCACATCAGCTGATTGACAAGATTTTTTATAAGCAGACTGGTTTGGATCATCCAAGCTATTATAAAAATATGGTCAATCACCAGCATGGCTACATTCCACTCAATCAGGTTAATATGAAGCTCAAACCATAAACAGGGCAGTAGGAGGCTTTCTTGATAAAAGAATTAAAAGTAGCCATCTTACAACCATTGGAACATATATTTCAACAGGAAAATAGTTTACCAGCTTTATGATTGATAAAAAAGTAACATGTTCATACATTTTAACAACAAAATTAGGGATTTAAGTGACAGGATATAGTTGGAGACTGTTGATGTTATGAAAATTGTTCCGAGAAGTTGAATCAGCACTTCATTATATTTTAATAACTTTTGTATGATTTATGTTTCAATTCACTGTCACATTTATATTTTATTCATTTGAAAGCATCTGAGTTAATTTATCAACCAACCAGTGCTCAGGACATTGTTTTTCACGTTCATGCACAGACCTCCTAATGTTCTGAAGGCCCAGTTTCTTGACGATTTTGAGTTATTTGTTGAAAAAGCTTTGTTCAAACCATAGATTACCCTACCATTCCCAAGGTCATATTTCAGGTGTTTTATACCAAAGGTTTCAAGGGGTCTGTGAGAGAGCATGGCAACATGAAAACTCAACTAAAAACCACAGCAGATATGGTGCTGTTAGCCTTTACAATTTCCTTCTTCAACAGCCTAAAAGCAGTCAAAGTGGAAAATGTTTAAAAATCTAGTGTCTTCAAAAACCAATACACTTGATCTTGATCCTACTCCATCTTCATTTGGTTAGATACTATGCTGATATAGTCCTGTTACTAATATTATTAATTACTTATTTTAGGAGGGCAGGTTTCCCATTTTTAAATGACATATGTTACTTCCCTTCTCAAAAATACTAAGTCTGGACAAATCATTCAGCTTCAGGTCCCTTCCTTTTCACTCTTTATACTAATCCCCTCAGTCAAGTTATTTCAAGGTCACATTCTATTTGTATGATAATGACAACCAGATATACTTGGCAATAGACTCTTGGATTTATGACTGCTGTATTGCAGAGCTGACAAGGTGTCTGTTTTTTTGTCCAGAAATGAATGAACGGTGTAAAATTGAAATTTAATCCTGACAAGATGGAATTCATTGTTATTGGCGATAAACAGACCAGAGAGTCACTTAACCAAAATTTCCTGTTACAATCCTTCAAATCACAGGCAGAGGAAGTGAAAAAACCTTAGATGTCACTTTCAACTAAACACTTTTGACAATCATTTCACCACTTGTTCGTCTGACAGATACTGAAGGTGAGTTGAGGTTAATTTAGGTTGCTTCTCGGTGCTCAGCATTAGTGCTGCTGTCATCCTACTGATGGTTAAAACTGTCCAATCAGTGGCTGTCTGCCTGTAGTGTGAACAACAAATTGGGGAGACCTGGGGGTGGTTCCACTGCCGAGAAAAGCCTTCTAACCACAGGACGAACTGCCTGAAGTGTGCGTGGCGCATAACAGACATACTTTTTCCAGAAAAAAATTACCAGTAAAATGTTATATTTCTTATCTGCACAAGGATGTTACAAAAAATACAATGATGAATGAAAATACAAAAACGTAAAAATGTGTGGAAACCCAATTTACCTTTAGAAAGTAATTGCGTAAAAATGATGTATTTTGTTGGTGATATTTATGCACAATTACACATTTGAATATGTTTTATTTAGAGAACAAAAAAGTAGACACATACTGTCATTTCCCTGCACTCTGCCCACGACATTGATAAGTAGATATGGGTTTAAAATATTTTTATTATTATCTTTAACACATTCCACACCATGTATATAGCTTTATGAGGTATGGCAGTACATATGAACCCTGTCACCAAAAATAAAACAAACATAAACTTTAAAGCCCCACTTACAACCCAAATAAATTTTAACACTGAGCCCTAATTGGGACAGTAAACAAACTTATTGCCCTAACAGAGCAAAATATCCAAATTTTAAAATAATTTAGAAGAAAACAAAATCTGAAGTAAAGGGTGACAGAGAAAGCCAATTGTGTGTGTAAACAATTTGAAGCAATACATAATGTGCTAATATAGAATTTCGATGTAAAATTGCATGGCTTTGTGTCTAAATAATATTATATAGCAAAATATGTACATGTACATATACGATAATGCATAATAAATGTATAATAAATGTCTGCCAAACCCCAAACTAAAGCCACTAGAGATAAAAATGGTGTTAAAAAGTACTTGTGAAGACTGTGTAGGCAGGGATTGAATGTACCTCCAGACAGCAGCAGACAACCAAGTCCCATGCTGCATTATAACTTGCATTGGTATGCCTTTGTGAAAAGCCCAAGTGGTGGCAGATTTTCTAAACATATGAAATATCAAAGAAGGGTCTATGTCAATGATAGAAGACATACCCTTCCAAGTGATTTCTAGCTACTGAACTGTTAAAGGAATAAATTCACTCTCTTTCCACGTAAGAAACAAAGGTAAATTTTCCGAAGCAGGAAAAGCATTAAAATCCGCCGCAATGCTTGTATTAAACAAGGAGAGGACCCTAGGTCAGGAATGGATATGGTTGGATATTCTTCCGATCTTGTAAAGTTTTCTACCATTTTATAATGACCATAAAAATGAAGGTAAAAATACCAGGTCCGCCCTTGTAAGGTGCCACAAGGTAGCATCAAATTGTTTCACTGTATGAGGAAGTATATTCAAAAGTCTCAGGAATATCAACGTAGTCAGCTGGAATGGGGAAATTTTTGCAGTCTCTAAAAACACAACAAAACACACTCCTGGACAGACTCAATGTTTATTATGGAATCAGTGAACTAGCACTTGGCTGGTTCAAATCATACCTGTCAGGAAGGACAAACTCGGTCAAGGTAGGTAGTACACTCTCCCATCCTGCTGTGCTCCATTATGGGGGTACCCCAGGGCTCTGTCCTTTGACCAATCCTTTTCTCTCTCTACACCAACCCAATCAGCTCAATCATTCATTCTCACAGTAGCATCAACTACCACTTTTACGCTGATGATACCCAGCTATACATAACACTTTCACCAGAAAATTTCTCCCATTCTATCCCAAAACTAAGGAACTGCCTAAACAACATTCCAAATTTCATGTTTGCAAATAAGTTAAAACTCAATCCAGACAAAACTGAGTTCATTTTCATTGGCTCCCTAAGAAATCGTAACCAACTCCTCCCTCATTTCCCTATCAATATTCTGGGAAATCAGGTCTCACCAGCACAAAGTGTCAGGAACCTCGGAGTGGTGTTTGTCTCTAATTTCAATTTTTCAAACCATGTGTCACAGGTCATTAAGTCCACTAGAGTACAGGCAAGAGACCTCTACAGAATACGTCCCCTTTTAGACATGAATACATCAGTCCTGCTAGTGAATGCTTTGGTGAGCAGCAGGCTGGACTACTGCAATTCACTCTTCTTATCCCTCACTGATTTTGAATTAAGGAGATAGCAGCTAGTCCAAAATTCACTGTGCAGGATTGTCACCCGTTCCTCTAAATTCTCTCACATTACCCCTCACTTAAAAAACTCCATTGGCTACCAGTCAGATACAGGGTACAATTCAAAATTGGTCTTATTACATACAAAATTCTCAACCAGGGTCAACCAGTTTACCTAAGAGAATTAATCCACCCCTACTCCTCTTCCAGAAACACAAGGCAAAGTACCCCGAAACTCAGGTTCCTTCAAACTCCCACCTTTGATCACAGAGTTCATAAGTCAATAAAACACTTTTCTAACTCCTTTAGTCACTATGCCCCTTCCCATTGGAACTCTTTCCCTTTCCATGTAAAAAATAGTCCCTCTGTTGCATCTTTTAGGAAGCACCATAAAACTCACCTCTTTAGCTCTAGCTTCCCAACTTAGTCTTTCTTCCCTCCCGGTCACACCCACAATCCTGGATTCCCGACCTTGTATGCCCCTCGACTTTCTCAAGATTATGATTTTGTTTGGTTAGCTCACTGAGTTCCCCTTCGTGGGGAAGTTATTGCGCTTGCAAAGCAGTAGATTAGATTAGACTAGTTAGATTACATTAGATTAGAAGAAGTCCTTAAACATTCTTGTGTAATCTCCTGGTAGAAGAATTCCCAGGTACTTTTACAAATATAAGATTAAGATAAAATATCTTTACTTAAATATTTTTATTTAACTTTGTCAGAATAATGTGCACTGGAATCCATTGATGTTGAGGAAGTAATAATAATAATAATAGTAGTAGGATTTTTTATATAGCGCAAAATTGATACAAATCCTCTAATGCGCTAGAGTCCAAGAAGGGAGAGTCCAGGGACAGGCATGGATCGACATCTAAAAAAGCGCCCGCCAGGGTATAACTAAGGTGGGGGGTATGCCAGCCTAAACAAGTAGGTCTTTAGCTGGCTTCTAAAACCATCTATTGTTTGCTGAGATCTGACAGTCAGTGGCAGCTTGTTCCATTCAGCTGGTGCAGCTTCTGCAAAGCCACGCCTGCCTATCTGCTTCTTAGGGCGGGTTGAGGCGATAGATAGCCTGTTGCCATGAGTGAGACTGCTTGATCTTATTAAAGCTGAAAGATACGGGGGCTGTGAAAGATTAATAGCCTTGAATACCAAAAGATTATACTTAAAGAGGATGCGATGTTGAATTGGGAGCCAGTGGAGTTTTTTCAAAAAGGGTGTAACATGACTCATTTTGTCAAGTCTGAAGATGATGCGGCAAAGAGCATTCTGAACTCTCTGTAGCTTGGCTATGTTGGACTTGCTTACCCCATAGAGTAAAGAGTTACAGTAGTCTAGACGACTACTGACCATAGCATTTGCCAGAAGTATTGCTGTCTCGACTCCAAGGAATTTGCGAATTTGTCGCAAATCACGAAGATGATAGTAACATGCTCTGCAAACCTTGGCAACATGATTGGCAAAGGAGTTGTCTGAGTCGAAAATAACATCCAGATTTTTTACTTCCACCGACGGAGAGATATTGTTTTGGAGGAGTGGAACAGGGAAGCTTGGTCCAAGCGACTCTCTGATGGCTTTTTGACCTTTAATGATAAATTCATTTTTTTCTGGGTTTAGTTTTAGTTTGACACCGCCCATCCACTCCTGTACAGACTCGAGACACTCGGTCAGCTCTTCCATGCTAGAGTCAAAATTCCTGGAGTCAACTGCTAGGTAGATCTGGGTGTCATCGGCATACAGGTGATGAGTAACATTGAATTTTGAAATAACTTGACTGAGGGGACTAGTGTAGAGGGTGAAAAGGAGAGGACCCAGCACAGAGCCTTGGGGACTCCGAAAGGGAGAATTACCGCCTCAAAGAAACTATCACCTATTTTAATTTTTTGTTTATGGTTTGAAAGATACGATTTGATTCATGACAAAACAGTACCATCTAGACCAAACCAGTCATGCAAGCAGTCATATAAAAGAGAATGATCAATGGATGCAATTTTACGCGTTTATATCTCTGCCTTGTCATCTAGAGATTAAGTCAGCAACCACATTATATACACCAGGAACATGGTTAACCACTAGTTTAATATTATACATCGAAGTTAGTAACCATATATTTCTGGCACAATAAGTAGAATAGGGTCACAGGCTCGACCTGATCTGACCACCTCTACAACTGCCATATTATCACATTTGACCTCAATGGTTTTATCTTTCCAATAACTATCCCATATCTTAAGTGTAACCACTAAGCTCAATATTTCCAAATGAACAATGGAATGATTTTTAAAGTCAAGTGGTATTGATAATACATAAACCATATTTTGGAAATCTCACCCAGCTCTTGTAAGGAGACATTTAGCAGCACATTATCTTTCATTGGGCCATTGTCATCAAATTTAACACCATTGTATTATATCAAAAAAGTTCTCTAAAATTTTGATCAAGTATAACATGATACTTATTATGACTCACCCTTAGCAGTTGCATCAGGTTAAGGAAGTACCTCGCTGGTTCACAGATTTAGTGATACATAATAAAAACAATTATTGAAATTGATTTTTGGTGACCTTATTTTTGGCGACATAGGATACACGAATATCGTTTCTTCAAAAAAACGCTAAATCGGCTCTGTGAGCTTGGAAGGGCTAATTTCCAAACCTAATTCAGCCACTAACGCCCTTAATATCTCATAAGATTGTTGTATATCCCCTGGCAATCCTGTATATATAAGATTATCAATATAATTGCATAAGTTTGGATAATTGAACTTATCTTTCATGATAAAACAGACAGCATCTGTACCCTTGAATAACAATGTTTCATGTCTATGAACTACACTGTTCATATCATTGCAAATTTTAAGTTTCTCATTACTTTTGTTTGCTGTATTCATGTTTTTCAGCATGCCACTTAATTTGGACGCTGTTCTGTTTTTATTGCCCATAAAAAGACAATGTGCATGCTGTTGGCCATTTAATTCATGTTGGACATTTGTATCAATTGTGCCAATTGTGCCAATTGTCTGAATTGGATTGTCCCAATGTTGTTTTTTTTCAATTTCGTTTTTATTGCCCTTGAAAGCATATTCCAAAGAATCCATATCCAGTGCCTTATGTGAGAAGACCTATAATACTATGTCCAAATTTCACACATTTCCATTTTTATTGCCCTTGAATGATAATTTTCCGTCATGACATTGCTAAACCATGATATCCGCATGGCTGACCTCATTATCACTCACTGTTTGTAGAACTTCAAAATGATTAGCGAGCAAAACTGGTTGTGACATGGTATCATGAATGCTATTGTAAGCACAATTCATATGAACCTTGGCTTTCTTACCTGACAAAAGACATATACTAACACCATTGGTACTTACAATGATGTTAATTCTCTTGTGCAAGCTTTTTGTGTTGTGACCCCAACTTGTTTTCAATGGGCCTTAAGCCCAGAGTTAGACTTAAATTAGAGAATTTGGTCTTAAATTTTGTCAACAGAATGCTAAGTCTGTGGTCTCAGACTTACTGGATTTCACAAAGCAGCTAAGTCCATGAAATTGCTAAGTCAGTAGATTTAACTTTAAGTTTGGTAGGTATCAGGCTTAAATTTTGTAATGAGGACTTAAATATGGCTGCCATAAACTTTTCTCTATTTCAAAGTTTGAAATGTGTGTAAATAAACTACAATTATACAGAAAACATCACTAAAATAGTCTTTGGAAAGTTTATTTGTGGTAACAAGGTTTCCATTGCAAAACACTTATCCTCGTATAAAATACATCAAATAAAGGATATAATGACACAGAAAACCACTGTGGTTATATGGTAAGCTTGGACTCAGCTAAGTCATCCTTCGTGAAATCAATTTAAGTCCTAGATCTAGCTTAACTTGGCTAAGTCTAAGTCCCTTTGTGAAATCAGCCCCAGAAGTGGAAGGTGCCTGTGTTACCATTCATTACTACGGCACAAAAATTTCATGTGTCAACAAATTCCTGCTGCATATTTTTTCTAGTTACATCATGTTAATCTAAACTATGCTCTGCTTTCCAATGGCTTATAGTCAATATCAGTCAGTTTTACGGACAATTACTATAATGAAACAAAACATCATCAAAGGAGAAAATCATTGATGATAGCATTCCATTTACTGTTTGGTGCACATTAATATACAACATTGGTCTATAATGTACCTCTGGTATATTTTTGTTAATAAACGTGTACATATGTTTTATAATATGATAACAAAACAGAGATCATTATTGTCGTAGAGACAGAAGGTATCACCAAACATTGTCAAACACTGACACCATAGTGGTAATGGATCTCATGATGAATTTCTGCACCATGCAAAAATATAGGGTAATTAATAAAAGCCCCAATATATTCTTATGTGGGATATTTCAAAAATAAACCGACAAGATGTGAAACAAACTTGTGCACCTTCTATGGGTTATCTTTTGGGGCAACAACCTCGTCAATTTTTTCTTACTTCTTGTCCTGGTGTGCTGGTCGCTTTTCTTCCTGAAATGAAACAGAGTCCCCCCCTAAATAAAGTCTGGGAGACTTCTAGTATTGATTGGAAATGGTTTAATTGCAGGACTTTGTGGACAGAGCCAGGGTCGGGATGAAGAGACTTTTGCGATTGGCGCTATATCAAACATGTTTCACATTTCACTGACCTCCAAACCAACTCTAACCGAGACTGTAAACAAACCAAAATGCCCCTAGAGTTGGTGAGGGTCAACACCAGTGGAACACCCCCATTAAGTAAGAACTGATTTATTTGGGGTTTAATTTCAACACTGTATAGGTTATATCACGACGAGTAATAAACCAGTACATACAGTTGGTCAAGGTTCTGTACTGTAAACTGCCAACCATCGGCCAGCAACTACTAACTTCACCACATAGGGTTCAGGGTTTGAACTTCCAACCTCAGAGGTGAACGGCGACTGTCTTACCACTGCACCACCGTGGCCCCTCTATCAAGTAATAATTAAAAATATTATATAATAAAAGGAGTACACATTTAAAATAATAACAAACTGACAATCATCACCAAAGACAAAAATGACTTTAAATTATATATACGAGTGGCCTATCTTCTAAATTCAGGTCTTTTAAAAAATATTTGCCTTCTTCTTCTCAGTGACTTAGAATTTGAAAACAAAAACCACAAGTTTGAAAATAGTTAAAATAAAACTGCAGTTGAGCATGTTGCAGTACATTTATTGAAACTTTAAATTTATAATTGGTTTCCCATTTAAAAGTATCAAACTGGAAATATCTAGAAAAAAATTAAGAATATTACATGGGAATATTGTACCGTTACTATTGTAAAATTTAAATGGGAAGAAACATTTCCTATAATGTTTAGCTGTAATTTATATTCACAAACAATTAGTTTGTGCATGACGTCTTAAAGAATTTAAATTTTAAATTTAAGAGCTTACTTTTTGTATCTTACTCTTCAACAAAAATAGTGAATATTAATGCCGAGTAAATATTTCCATATAGGTAGTATGCAAGACAAATACTATTCTTGAGTCAGTTTTATCAGGCCAAAGTTGATTTCATTGTGTGCAAAAGGCTTGTGCAATGCTTGTACATATTATATTAATTAACTTCCTGCATGGTATTTGGTGAGAGTATTATGTATGTTTTATCATGGAAAATACCCAATGACGTACATTTTTGTTCAATAGGTTTTATAACTGGAATCCAATGGAATTTCTCAATAAAATAATTGTATAAATTGCACTAGAACAAGATATTCAAAATGGCCTGCTTTTTACGAGATTCAGAATTATTTTGTGGTATTTTATTTACAGTGGCATACTTGGTTTCTACACAGCGCACAACTCAAGAAAACTGTGTCGCCTCCCACCTCTGCGGCCGGTGTTCGATCCCCGTCATGGCCGTAAGTGGGAAAGCTGGTAGTTGCTTGCCGTTGGTCGGCAGTTTACAGTACACAACCCTAGCGAACTCTATGTACTGGTTTCCTCTGCGCTTCCAACTACCCGTCGTGATATGACCTCTACAGTGTTGAAAGCGACGTAAAACCCCAAATAAACAAATCAAGAAAACTGTGCAGAAGGAAATCTTGTTTGTTCTCTGCAAGGTGAGCTAGAAAGTGTGATTCTTGCTCAAGCTAGGCAAAGGAAAGATTTTGAAGAAACAAATGCAGTTGACTGTGCAGATTTATACAAACAAGGGCACAGGAAAGATGGAGTTTACATGATCAGGCCAAGACAGCTGTCTGAACCCATTCAGGTATTTTACATTGCAAGTTGTAATTAAAATATGAAAACTCTGATTACCTAGAATTTTTTAGTTCTACAATATTTACAATCTACGATTTGATCGGCTGACTTGAGTTTAACTGTCAAACAGTACAATTAAAGGGAACATTGAGAGCAGCTCTGTGCATTGGTTGGATAACATTCTCTACTTAAGCTGTGTTAAAATATGTACAGTAAACAAGTAATAAATGTGTGTCAAATGTTTTTGTAAATTTAGCAGTGTTCAGCCACAGACGTTTGTGTAAAAATATGTGGATGCTAAATACAATGGTAGAAAACATATGGAGCATATACTAAATAAAATTATAGTAGTTTTTGTTGAGAAAGTAACAGCCACAGACAGAAATGTCTAATTTACTGGAAAGAGTTTAATAAATAAACTTAACAACAAGAGGTAAAAGTTCTTCCTATCATAAAGTTATGCTCGTGTTTGTAAGAGGTGTGGAATTAATGTACATTATTATCCAACACACAATGTATATAACCTTAATGGTGGAACGTATAGACCAGACAATGTTGTTAGTACTCTCTAGAGCCACTTATAAATTTGTCACCAAGTAACCTTTTCCATTAAAATTTACCAATTATGTTAGCTGGAAGTAAAAAACTACATTATTCGCAGGTATTATTGCAGAGCTTCTTTATGTTGAACCCATGCAAAAGTATCATAACTTTACATTTAACTGAACTGGGGCCGACTCATAAGTGGACTTAATTTTAAGTCTGGGAGGTAGTGGGCTTAAATTTTTGTAAAGAGGACTTAAATATGGACGCCATAAACTTTTCTCCACTTCAAAATTTGAAATGGCTGTAAATAAAGTATAATTACACAGAACATCTTACTGAAGTAGTCTTTGGTCACCTTTGTGAAATCCATTTTAAGTCCCAGACCTAGCTAAGACCAAAGTCTTAGATTTTAAATCCCTGACTTAGCCAATAAAGTGACTTAGTTTAAGTCCTTTAGTGAAATCGGCCCCTGATGATTTACAAAACAAAGAGTTAATGACAGGGTCAAAGTTATATTTAAATTTAAAGTTTTTTCCGCAAAAAAAACTTAACTTACTGTAAACTAACTCTGGTTTTGATTTACTCAAAGGTTTGCTAACAAATAGTTAACTTATAGCTAACAAATTCAGTAACAGAACGATGGCTTTGATTAACGAGTCCCATAACTGTGCCAGAAGATTAACTCACTCACTCACTAAAGTACACCTAATATGTTAAATTGTGTGTCTGAAAATCATGTCTTCGATCCAGAACCATTTTTTGCACAGAAAAATATAGAGTTCTTTAGAGTGCCAATACATGGAGTGCCAATATATTTCAACCATAGGGATTATTACCAAAACAATCCAAACAGTACATAATACCCCTTACACAGCTGTTGTTTAAGTTAGTTTGGCTTTGTAACACTAGCTCATTGTATTTATTTGTTTATTTATTTGGGGTTTACGTCGCTTTCAATACTGTACAGGTCATATCATAATGGGTAGTTGGACGTATCATCACAAAACATTTGTGAGTTTTTGTATAAATGTATATAATGAAGATTTCCTGTTAAGAGTATTTGCACATGTTTCAAGCGTATAACACCGGCAGAAATTCTACCAAAATTGAGCTAATATTCCAACAAAAGAATCAATATTTCATTTCCAAAAAGATGTTTAAGAGCCACTAAGATGGCACATCTAGCTAAACAAAATCACTTTAACTAGAATATTGGCTGGCAGTGTTTAGGGTATTGGAATTCATAAAGGTGACAAAGTTATATTAATGTTTTAATCTAGGTATACTGTGACATGACAGAAGATGGTGGTGGTTGGACCAGGCTTTTGCGTAGAGAAGATGGATCCGTTGACTTCACACAAACATGGGATGTATACAAGAAGGGGTTTGGTAACCTCACAGGTGAATACTGGCTTGGTAATGAGAACATGGCCGCCTTAACAAGGCAGCGGCTCTACAAGTTGCGTATCAGAGTGTGGGATTTTGAAGGAGAGACAAGGTATGCAGATTATTCCAGTTTTGTGGTGGAACCAGAGTGGGATAAATATCGTTTGCATCTTGGGACTTATTCTGGAGATGCAGGAGATTCACTCTCCTTTCAAAATGGGATGGGGTTTTCAACAGTTGATGAAGATAACGACATGAATACCTCACACTGTGCTATGATTGAAAGCAGCGGCAACTGGTTCAAAAACTGCTTCTCACACATGTATACAGCAATACACCAATCATACCACGAGCTTGGAAAGGTGTCATATGGTATCATTGGACGGGTGAATATTATTCACTAAAACAAGCTGAAATGAAAATTAGACCTTCTGACTTTTGAAAACCGACAGAACAGATGTATATTGTAATAATCATATGGGCCTCTTATTTCTCTGGCCACCTTGAAGACACTATACAAAAACAGCTATGTCGGCAGAAACATTTCTCTTAAGTTTTGAACTCTCATTTTGCTTGGGTTATAGTAATAGAAAGAAAACGCCTTCACTGAGATATATTGGCTTCAATGTTATTCAGTGATATCAGGACAAAAAAGCTGTTACTTTTTACTTTTGTCCATATCAGTATACAGGGAGATATAACATATAATGAGAATGTTATGATAGACATTATTTTATTATTTGTGAACATATCACTGCTGATGAAATAAGATTCAAAATTTTCGAAAAGCACTGGTGTAATCTAATCCATGTTGTAAAACGCTTATGTAATTTCCCCTTGAAAGTTATACAGTTAACAATGGTGCTCCATGTGAACCTGATGCACCTAACTCAAATTTGGGAGAATTGTCTGTGAAGTTTTTTTATTTATTTAAAATTATACAGTTTGGAGAGAAAAATGTTGTTTTTATATACTGCACCCTTATTTACAAAATCTTATAATCTTAAGACTTAGTGTTAGGGTCAGCTACTTGCAAAGCTATTTATGTGTATATGCATACATATCAATATTTCAATAAAGATATCTTCTCCGTTTTCTGTCTGTCTGTTTGTCTGTATGTATGTCTGTTTGCTTGTCTGTCTGTCATTGTTCATAACTTAAAACAATAGATAATATCAGGGTTATAGTTTCACACTCGGGATTATACACATGGCTCAGTCTCTCACAAAGCATTCGGATCTGGATCAAGGTCCAGTTTGCAGACTTATTTTTTATTGTTTTAGGATGCATTAGTGGACAGATATGTTGGTGTTTTTCAAGGACTACTCACGGTCCAGGTTTTTTTTGATTCTTAAACACTGCTTGTTCTTTGACTTTGTATGGAATAATGTTGTCTCAAAACAAACTTTGTTCCAGTCTTATGATATTGAGAGATTTAAAAATGTTATCTGTATGGTTACCCGGAAAACATATTGTTGGTCAAATAGGCTCATTAATAATAGTTTTTTACCATAAAATTGGACACAGGACATTTTAATTGTAATGGGAACCTCTTTATTTTGAACTTACCAGAATGTAGCATATGCACCAAAGTGGACAATACTGAACATTTGTTTTCATTATGACAAATTAAACTTTTGGAAAACTTAGAAAAGATGGGAAAAACTGATTATGTTACACTTTTATTTTTGCAGTAGAAGTGTGGGATTAAAAACTGTAATAAAGATTAAGTGTGGTTTTAATTGACTAATACCTTGTAAAAACTTCCAACCTGTGCAACTCATTTTCTATATGCTGGATTTTTATTTTCAGTATTTTGGTCATTTCATTTGAACAAAATTTCATTACCAGTTGTTACATATGTTGTATTTATTTATTTATTAAGTGTTTTTGTACAATGGGAGGTATGAGGTTTTGTACAGCTAATAAATGTTAGTATTTATTTATTTACCTATTTACCCATTGATTTATTTAACGATTTATGTCACGCCTAGTACCTTATTGGTTATGTTATAATGGGTAGTTGGAAGGGAAGAAGAAGCCAGTACATACAGCTGGTCAAGGTACTGCACTGTAAGCTCACGAATTATGGCAAACAACTGCCAGCTTTCCCACATTAGGTCATACCAAAATTTGGACTCCGATGTCAGAGGTGGGAGGCGAGTGTTTTGCCACTATACCACTGTGGCATCTCTACACTTCCATTGGATATGTGCACATCGGAGCACATAAAATGGTACTTTATTGTAGTTTTATCAGTACTTCTTGGTGTATCAATATGTTTGGTATTAATGTTTGGTAGTAATATTTACAAAAAGGGGCCAATCATGTTAATTATATGATTCAGAATTTCTTGTATTCTACACTTTGTCTGAAAATATATGCAGGAATGGTGTAGAAAAGTTAATACTTTAAGTGTTTTATAAATATGAATTCCCATGTACACAAATGGCAACCTTTTTCTGTGAGAAATACCATGTAAATAGCGCATAGGATGTAGCTTACATTAAGACAACATTCACGATTTTTGATACACATATAACATTTTTAAAGCATAGTTAGTGGGAATCAAAAAAAACTATACTTTCTGTTTGTTACTGCATGTATCTAAGTGATATAGCTCACAAGATTTAGAGAAATCCCATTATTTATTTACTGTACAATTTTTCACTACATCTATTGACTAGGACTATTTGACACAGAAACAAATGTTCATCATGCAATTAGTAAGACCTGAACAAATTCTTAACAAAAGTGATACACACCACAAATACTTGTAAACTGGCTTTTCCCTGTGACAATATCGTAATTAGAGTGAGGTATGATATTTTACACACAATTCCTTCGCTTAATAAACCTGCAGTCTCCTTAATTTGGCACCAAAAATGCAAATGATTAGTTTAACATATAGCCAATCGGGACGGCTGATAAGTACTATTAAGTGACATATTAAAGAAATCACTGCAAAATAAATAATGTGTCAACACTTATATACAGCAAGAATAAACAAAACCCTACAATCTGGGGAACTAGCCTTGAATGCTGAGGTATAAATAAGATGAAAAATTAATAAGAATAGACACCAAAGTTATGTAAAGGGCAGGAGAAATAAGACTGGAAATGAGAAATTTATGCAAAGACAAAGTATCAATCTTCTGAGGTATCACCTTTACAATTATTCTAATTCAACTTAATTACAGTCAGTCAAATCAAAGTGACACTATGACGTTGCACACTCAGCACCGTCAACCAATATATCTATGAAGTATGAACTTCCAGCTTCTGGTCTTCAAAATTTAGTCTGTACAGGAATCGTCACTATGGTCAGGTCAAAGCTTAAGTGTAGGTCACTGTAAGATATGACACACCCACACCGCATCAATATTTCTACCACATATCAACGTCTTCGCCTTATGGTTTTTGAAATACATCCTCGATAAGGTTTTAAAGTCAAGATCATGACAGCAAAGTCAAAGGTGAAATTAAGGTATCATAATGAGGCTGCACACCAATAACCTTAACATGGTAATGTCTATGAGAATAATGTAGGGTTCTGTAAAATAATAACTAAAATTAAACCTCAATCTATCTATCATTCATCTCTTCTTTCCGCGATTCCAAGAGGTTCAACTTTATTACTGTTGAACTTGTCGCTGTTATACAGTGAGTCATTGAGAGAAAGTTTATTTTACCATTGGTAGAGCAGTTTTCAGATTGGTAGAGCAATGGCTTACTGTCTTTTAATGTTATGGAATGCGGATCAGGCCCTTCAATAGAGATTTAAACTGATTTTTCTGCCTATTGTCTCTAAATTCCTCTCCCACTATTGTGATCAGAGTTCGAATCCTGGCCTGAAATCTCGTGGGAAAGCTGGTATTTGCTTGCAGTTGTCGGCGGTTTACAGTGCAGATCCATAGACCAACTGTATGTAGTGGTTTCCTCTGCCCTTCTAACTTGCCATTATAATATAACAGATGAGGTACTTGGCATGGCATAAAGCACTGGTTAAACATTAACATAAACGTAACATTGAGATATGCTCATATGCCACACAGATTGACCAAGGATTATCTAAGATTCACCTGGCACATGAATTTAAGAAAGTGCATGATCTCAGACTTGTGCTGGTGTTTTGGGGATTAAATCATGGGGCAATGAATCATTATACTTCAGTTCTTAAACAGAATCTTGGTCCTTAGTGTTCTAGCGGGTTGGCAAGTTTGAAAAAGTAGCTCCTGATCTGTTAAAGCTGTGGAATGTTTTATTTTTGTAAGATCCACTTCACTGATATCAATTTTGTATAAATGGGAGGTTTTGCCTAGTTTCTGGACCTTGCTGGTAATGTGAAAAAGTGTGCCTAAGTAGAAATCTTTGTCAATATTTGAATTAACTGCAAGAGTTTTTTTGGGGAAACTTAATAACATGTCTTTTGGTTGAGCCCAGCTTTTCCCTAGTCATAAACTGGGAAATGTGAAGGGGGCTTATGGGTGGACATTAAAAGGGGCATAAAATTGCCTGATATTCACTCTGTTCCTTCACAGAGGCTTCCATATCATTCAGGAGCTGGGTGACAGAGTGGTGATTTTTGCCTTTGTGATGGAGGTTAGGCTGGAGGTTATTCCCTGTTTAAGTCCAAAGGAAACCATACCTTATAAGTAAGACTAGTTGTTTGTCACAGTAGTCCTTAAATACAGCTTTCGATATTCAACTGAGATCTGACATTAAATCTGATGACCCAGAAAATTTGGGACCATGTGAGTCTTAAGTAAACACAAAGATGGTCATCTGATGCGGCATTTGCCAAATTGAAAATGTGTAACTTTAAATCACCCAGTGGAATAAAGCCAAATTTGTCTCGATTTTGAGCCTCCCAATTTTGAAAAGTTACATTGTCTTTAGCCTGCCATTATTTGCGTATAGCTAAACAGCATTTGCCATCTTGGAAGAATGCCATTATTTGCGTATAAAACCCAGACAGGTGACCCTTCCATTGTCTCAACTCTCCATTATTTTTGCATAATGGAGAGTTAACACTACAGTATTTTCTAACAGTGGATTATGGTTCATTTCAATGGCCAGTCTGTCAAGAACAAAAGGGTACTTAGTATTTGCCAGTTATCCTCAGCACAATGCATTCAATATTGAAATGTTTTCACAACTTCTTTCATATTAATTAGTTCAGTGGTTACATTTACAAAGTCTTTTCAATTCTGAATGACATTCAGCGTTCATAGAAAAATACCTCATGGAAAAATGCTACCTTGAAAAAATACCTCCTGACAAATACAAAACAAGCTATTTAATTTATAAAGTTGGATATTTTTTAATTCTTTGCATTTCTTTACGATCTGACTTTACAATAATCTTCTGTGAACATAATCAAAGGAGCAGCTAACTTTCAAACAAATTCTCTCTAAAAATTTACCCCAGCATACTATACGAAAAGGACTGTTTCTAGTGGATCAAGATTTACTGAAGTAAAATGAGAAAAAAAACGTAGTGCAAAAAATGCAGTACTGAAATGCATTATTGCTGGGTTTAAATTTGATTTAAGTTTTCAATGTTTTTAAGTTCAAAACAAAGATTTTAATTTATTTTGTTACATTTTGTTATATATTTCTAAAATAATACACTGTTTCTGGTTAAAATGAATTTTGTTGTTAATGTTGTGGATTAATTTTCATAGGAGGTATTACTGAAATACAAAATATGGAGTAGGCATTCTACTCTGTAAGGTTTTTTAGGAGACAATCTATCCAGGAGGCATTTTTCCTTGATTCCAAATTAAGAGACAAAGAAACACACAAAATAAAAATCTTGAGAAATTCAAAAACTTCAACACAAAATAAAACAAGTAAGTAATTCTCCAGTTTCTAGTACTTTCAATGCCTGAAACACAAAAATAATAGCTTACTGACTTAAAATAAACACAGATTAATAAAGTAACATGAAACACTCACCACAGCAAATTATCCACAGCATTATTAAATAAGCAGTCTAATTTTTTCTGGAAAGTGCTTGCTGTAAGTCACAGATACATATTTTATCGATTATCATTATCCATGGTTAAATTTGTGGCGGCTAGATTATATTAAAACTGTTCAAGCTTTATCCAAAATTATATTTTCCCATAAAGGAAAATCAGTGGTACACATAGTGAAAAATCTTGATTGTGTATTGAAATTTTAAAAAGCCCCATATGGTATGCAAACCAGTGGAAACATTGCAAAGATTAATGTCTAGCTTGATCATTTGGTACAACGTGCTAAATTATTGAATTAATAAATTGATTTCAATTTACAGAGTTTTATAATACATATTATCTATATAATAGCTAAACAGCATTTGCCATCTTGCAAGAATTTGCATTTAAATTCTGGTGACTATTACCACTGATTGCTCAGACTGCACCCATTGCATTAACCCTGTTGTTAGACATCATGTAACAGTTTGTGACCCAATCTTTGTCTACATTAGCAATAGGTCTAGACATGATGTCACTAGTTAGGGGATAGACATCATTTACTGTCTGCGTATGGGCGTTGGTTTTCATGCACCTATCGACCTTATGAGTCTCCTTTGCTGTGAAGATTTCCAATGGGGAGATCTTTGCAACCATTACTTGCATGACTGTCAGACTGTTTGAAAGTGTTTTGTGACTAGAAGTGACGTCACTCACAGAACTGACGTCACATTTTACAACCATGAGAGGACTGCAGTGGTTATTGTCGACCATTGGGGGTTAATTGGGATTTTGGCTCGCAGTGGTTATTGCTTGTACAATTGTTAACTGCTTTAACCAAATTAGAAGAAGCAGGTTAAAAAACTGGAGCATTCACATCTAGTTTTTTTTGTCCGGTAACTCTTCAGTGAGGTATCTTCTAAAGCTTGAATTCTGTTACATAATTGAATTTGGCAGCTGGTGACTGGGACTGATTAGGTTTAGTGAAGACCTTTGTATCTGTTACATTTTCCCAATGGTCGTGACTGGATTTTAAACCTGTAACAACTTATTGTGAAGTCTCGGCTTTGCAAGCAACCTGATCATGTTTTGATACACTGTTGGTGTTGACTAACCTACCTTTGGGTCTGATCGTGCTTTTGACACAGTTGTTATCCCTATTACTTTTGACCACTTGTGCATATGACTTTTTTTACAAAACCAGGGCCCATCTTCTCTCCTGTTTGTACTCATTTGACACTGCCACATGGAATTATATACAGTTCTAGATTTATACATTTCAGAAAAAACCTTTTTGGCCTGTCCTGAATGACCTATATGTAGTTGGATATGACCATGGCATTTTGGACTTTTGCAGTACCCTAATCGTTGTTTGGATGTGACGGGCAGCAGTCCTTGGCTGGGTGTGTGTACTCATTGCCCTGAACTGCAAACATTGAACAGATATGTTTGTAAAAATTCGAACCTGACTCATGGTCTGATTCATGGTGACAAAAATCTTTCTGGTAAAATTTACATGGGACAGCTTTGCCTTCCCCCTTTCTGTGAATTTTGAGAGTGCTTTGAGTAAATCGCTGAGCATGGGTAACCCGAATTCTACCAATTTTGTGGGTGTCTTTCCACTTAACTTTTCCTTTTCCATCTTGCAGAGCAAGATTCTATGACTGCGCCCATGGGTATCCTCCATTCGATCAGCCAAGTACTTGAGCGTGGTAATCTTTGTATCTAAATCAGACTTCTCTTTCATTATGGTGGCAAAACTTGACATCAATTGACACCAACATTAGTTATTGCAAGATATGTTAGACTTGGACTGTCCACTGACACATAATTCTTGGGCCAGGTTATTTTTTTATTTTATTTTATTTTTTTCTGGCTTAACTTTACCTTGTGTCAAATGATGCAATTCTAATTCTAATTGGATTTTTATAGTGCTTAATCTCTCCAATAGGAACGGGACTCTAAGGCGCAACAAAACAAAAACAGTCAACCAATCTCGATGTCCAGGGACAGAAAAAGTTCAGCACCACGAACAACGCCAGGGTGAGTGAAACTAAGGAGGGTATGCCTTAGTGTAAAGGTGGGTTTTGAGCCATTTTCGGAAGGAGGCAAAAGAGGGGGATGCACGAATCTCCTCAGAAAGAGAATTCCAAACAGTGGGAGCATCGAAAGCAAAACTATGACCAAACTGTTTGACAGATTTATGGACTGAGGGTTGAAACTTGCGAATGACAAGGAAATTACCACCACTATCGTCAACTTCCACATGGATCTGCTGTGAGGTCTGCAGGGTGTTTTGTGAGGGAACAACCAATTATTAGTATTGCTGCTTTGTTGATGATTTGGCTGCTGATGATTGCCCATTTCTGGCAATCAAAGGTTCATTCATCACCTGCTGCTGCATAATGGAAGCACCACTAACACGAGATGTAATATTTGACTGTTTTTTTATGTTATGTTGCACTATTTCCTCAACTGTGGATGTTCTATGGTTTAACTTCTGCAATTCCTCCAAAATCTGGCTATTAATGTTAATGTTATGAGCCATTCACATCAATATTCAGTGTAAATTTATAAATGGCTTAAATGTCAATCTTTCAACAGCCAGGGTCATAATGCAACGGGTAGTTTACAGGTGGAGGAAACCAGTCCATACTGCACTGTAAACCACCGGGCATTCGTAAGTAACTACAAACTTTCCAACATGAAGTGCCCGGCTCGAGATTCGAACCTGCAGCCTCACAGGTTGGAGGCGAGAACTCTAACCACTACACCACCGAGCCCCCTAAGGCTTTTTTCATTGAATATATAAAATGAAGTGATAAACCAATGTAACATAATAAGATACTAATAAAAACAAACATATGTAAAGTAAACTCATCCCTTACAGACAGCCATCTATCCAAATCAGAACTTGCATTAAACAAAACATCCCTTCCTAGGATCTTGTGTTCCACATGAAGATCTGATTCTGTCCGCAGATTCACTGGAAACCACTGCTGGATGCCACAGTTTGGTAGCAACACAGGGGTCAGCCAGAGGGGTTAGCCAATGACAAGTGCTGACCCAGATGACCAGAACAGTTTTCCCTCTTAGCACTGAATAAGGTAGCACCTCGGTGGCACCCCATACATTTAATGACAGTGGGTTTGACTCCCAAAAGTGGCAAGGCTGAAGATCTGACGCAATATGAGCCTGGCTGCAATACAGAATGTAAAACCCTAACTTAAGGCTCGAGAGATTGGGATTTCCCATTTATAAATTCAGACATGGCTTACTTAGGAAGTTCTTGAGATCACTGAGTAAGTGTAAGGCAACATGAATAGTACATAAATATGTTTGCTTGATTTTAACTTCAATAATTTTTTAGTATTAACCAAAATCTCTCAGAACTGATCAGTTTCATATTATCGAGTGTAAAAACCCATCATCACAGTTGCCTTACTTAAGCTCTCATTTATTGCTACAAAATTGTCATGGACATCCAACATCATTACTAATTGCACTCCAGGAATTCCCCTTGGTAGGAAAGTAATTAAGAGATAGACTGAACCAGAGTTATCCTACATGGGCTTGGTCTAAAGAAACTTAAACACAGAATGCTGTCCTTTCACTGGATAAACAAACTTATAAGATATTTGAACAGAGTTATTACGGAATAGAATTTTTTTTCATTGAATATATCAAATGAACCTGACTCTCATTAGTGAATAAGTTTACTGATCTGCAGTGTTCTACAGTGAATACTTCACTTTACTTTTATTTATACCATACTACTGTAAATTTTAACTGGAAAAAATTCCATATTTTTAAAAATGTACTTAAATTAATTTTTGAGTTATTAGTTTGGGTTGAATATCATTAAGTCATTTTAATTTAAGTACATAATTGATCCATATAAACTCATCAACTAAAATGGGAAAAGTTAAACCAAAACATTTCTACATGTAGTCAACATGGTATGCCGGATGCATTTAGCAATAGTGACTCGGGCAAGGCTGAATTTTATCCAGGTGAATAACCTGAAAAGCATCAGTTTCACCAGTGAGGATTTGATGTCAGTTCAACCTCAAGGTCAAAGGTCATGTATTGTGAGCCCAAGGTGAGGTAATATCGCATAAGGTTTGATGAGATTAACAGTACCAAATACCAGACCTGAGGCCGTGGCATTGGAGGTCAAATGCTTCCTATCAAGGTCACTGCTCAGAACCCCATTTGTCAAGTTGAAGGTCATACCAAGGTCAAATTTCAGATCTCGGTGTGTGTGTTATCAGGTGATGTTTAACACTCAATGAGAGACGTTGGGAAAATTTTATTTACATGTTAGTAATATACATTAGTTAGACTTAAAGCATTTAAAATTTCATAAGAAGTTTTAAAAGCCCCACATGAGGTATGAGGTACCTAAAAGAAGGTTAAAAGAGACCCATTGGGTAAAATAACATGTATGACTAGCAAATAATAAATGTAATATTTTAACACTAGCTAACCGGGAAAATAATAGTTTAACACTAGTGTTTTATGAGGAGAAGCTACAGCACTGCATTGGCAACCAATGTACTATGGATGCGAAAGTGTCAGTTCGATAGGGGGTATCCGGGTCAGCCGGATCCAGCCTGATCCCACAACATCATAGCAGCTATATCTCTCTTTCATGGGAGAACTCCCAGGGAGGGGATCTTACCCTGGGGTCCCACTGCTACTAAAACCCGGTTACCAAGGGGAGCCATATCAACCCGCAGGGAACTCAAGTGGGGGGGTCAGACCCACAAGGTCAAGCTCACCTATCCGAAAGGTCAAAATGTCAATTTGAGAGGGGGAAGCCCGGGTCAGCCGGGTCCAACCTGTCAACGTCATGATAGAACCAAGTCAACTCTACTGCGTTAGTGGGGGGAAGGAGGGAGAAAATAATTTTTCTTGTCTGAATCCAATGGCGCCCAAATTCAAAGTGACCTAACATTTGAAGGGGGGGCAGTGGTCCATGACCAGGTCTGTGATTGGTTAGCTAGAGGTCGTAAGTCAAGTGTGGCCACTGCAAATGCCTAAATAATTAAGGTACCTCTAACAAACTGCCAGGGCAGGCCCCTTACTTGGCCGTGCCCCCAACAGTTTCACCAGTGAGGATTTGATGTCAGTTCAACCTCAAGGTCAAAGGTCATGTATTGTGAGCCCAAGGTGAGGTAATATCGCATAAGGTTTGATGAGATTAACAGTACCAAATACCAGACCTGAGGCCGTGGCATTGGAGGTCAAATGCTTCCTATCAAGGTCACTGCTCAGAACCCCATTTGTCAAGTTGAAGGTCATACCAAGGTCAAATTTCAGATCTCGGTGTGTGTGTTATCAGGTGATGTTTAACACTCAATGAGAGACGTTGGGAAAATTTTATTTACATGTTAGTAATATACATTAGTTAGACTTAAAGCATTTAAAATTTCATAAGAAGTTTTAAAAGCCCCAAGCCCAACTAAAAGGAGTGTGAGAGAATGCGGGCAAAGGTGGATGGGATGATTGAGGGGGCCTGGGAAGCATTCTGAAGATATCTCCAGACTGCAGAGCTTCTCCAGAGCCCATGGGCCATGATGTTCTGAAGATCCACATTATTGTCAAACGCCAAGGTGGCACCTGATCTCCTAAAAGTGTGAAAGCCCCTGCCCTGGGTTGGAATATTCTTATGAACTAGAGCTCGCTTGAGAGCATCCCTGATGTGGGTGTCGATAACCTGTGTAAAGGGGGGGAAGTTGTTGGCAAAAAGTGGGTCCCTTGGGGACAATTTTCTGGAGGCCAAAAGGGCCCTAAGGGCCTTGACTGGGCACAGAAAGTGATTGTCAATTTTTGGGAGTTGAATGATGTGATGGGCCCGATGATCTTGGAGGGTCTTGGTCCATTTGATAATGAGATGGACCCCAGGGGGGGCGAATATGATATCCTGCCTAAGGGGGTGGATGTTTGGGTCAAATTTTCTTAAACTATGGGGAGCTATATTTGACATGCGCAAGAACCCATAGAAGGCAGTGAGGAAAATGGCCCGGTATAAGCAAGGGTCATGAAGTATGTCACATGCTAAGGAGATCCTATATAAGGTTGGGACATCAAAAATGGGCCTAGGGGTGGGCCTGAAACTGGAATTAATGGTGATTGACCGGAGATATCTGTGAATAGCTACATGAGAGACGGCTTCACAGGGAATTTTGTAAAGTTTGGCCTTTGAATGAATGGAGGAGAGATAATTTTTGATGACCTTGGGAGAAAGGCCATTTTCCTGCAAGAACTGTAAAAAGGCAAGAAGGTTGCCTAATGATACTTCTAAGGGGAGGGACATAAAAATGAAGAAAGCAAGGAATGTCTTAAAATGGGTTGAGTGGGTCATGGCTGTGGAAGGTCTATGTGCTCTCTCAATGTGTTTCCAAGCTGCTTGAAGAAGTGGAGCTGATGCTGAGTTCAGTCCTGAAATTATACATGAAGATCCAGATTAAGGAATTGCTCTGGAATTTGCCTCCAACAGAAATTATTTCTTAGGTACTGTACTAGTTGAGGATTTATAGGCTTATCAGAGTAAATACGAGATAATGCATCAGCATAGATATTCTTTTTGCCCATGATGTGTTCAATCTGTAGAGCAATGTCATAGGTGGCTGCAAGCAACCATATATTACGGCTGCAGGCTCCTAAGAATGCATCTCTAGTCTTACCGGTCTTAACCACTTGCACGACAGCCCAGTTGTCGCAGAAGAATTTTACAGTGGAATGGGCCCATTCTGGTGCCCAAAGCCTCAATGCAACGACTATGTTTAGCATCTCCAAGTGTACTATTTTTAATTTTTGGCCCACAATGGGGGAAACAGGGGTTGCATAGACCTCTGTGCCCCATATGCCACCTAGGCCTGTAAGTGAAGCATCTACATGGAGGGATCTATGATTCATAATCTTAGTTTTCTTTATGTAAGTTATGCCATTGAAGCGGGGGAGGAAGGTAATGAACCAGGTCAGATCTTTGTGAAATTCTTCAGTGAGGGGAATTCGGGCCACCTGATAATTTTCCCTGAAGAGGGCCAGCATGCGATTTATGAACATTCTGGAGGGTTCAACACATTTGTGAATGTACAGGAGTTTCCCCAAGAGTGATTGGAAAGCCCTTTTCGAAAGGAATTGCTTGTGTCTAACCTGAATACATTCTCTGTGAATTGTCTCGAGTTTCTGAGGGTCAATGCTTAAGGTATTGGCTGAAGTGTCGATTACAATGCCCAAACAGCTCATTCTTTTGGTAGGTGGGTTTTTCTTATCAGAGTTCATGGGTAAGCCAAGTTCTTCCAATAATTGGGACAAGTAAGTAAAAGCTTTGTCAGCTTGAGCCTCTGATGTGACTATAATGTAGTCATCAATATAGGGAAACATCTTATGGCCTTGCTGGGCCATAAAGAACGCAATTGCGTCGGATAAAAGCTGATAGGCCGCAGAACCGTGCGTCCACCCGAACGCGGCCGCAGAATCTAGATATGTGCTGCCTTGCCACTCTATTCCGAAGTTCAATGCGTCTGCAGGGTCAACCCTAAGATTGCGGAAGGCTCGGGCCACGTCAATCTTGGCTAGGGACACGTCTCGTCCGCGTTTCTTGATCTCTTCGACTATATCGTCCATAGAAGGAAATCTAAGCATGAATGCATAGCCATCAAACCTATCTTTGGATACATAGTCATTGACTGAGGCCCCTTGGGGGTAGGACAAGTCTAAAATGACCCTACGTTTATTGAGGTCTTTAGGGCGGGTCATTAAGGGGGAACAGTGGATTTTTAGGTCCATGGGGGGAGTAAAGGGGCCCCAAATGGCCCCAAGTTCAATTTCTTTGCCCAAGTATTGGTCAATCGCATTAGGGAACTGTCTGGCCGAGAAGTGATTAGTGATACTGCTGTTACCTAACCTAGCCCCCTTATTGATGGATAAGGGGAAGCCAAACTTGAGATATTGAAAAAGACGCCTATCTGGATAGGAAGCAAGCCTGCTTTCCCAAGCCTCAAGGTTCAGGCCAGATTTGGTTGGTATTCGGGCTTGTTTATAGTTGGGTTGACCCGACTCCAAAACAATCCTAGCAATATCAAGATACTGGTCGACGCTAGCAATGGTTCTGACTTCCCTGTCAGGGCCTATGAACTCGAATTGAGTTGATTGGAGGACCAAATGGCCTCTATTTTTGCTTGCAAAGTTATAATCTTTTACATTAGGGTCACGACGCCTGTGACGTGAGACGACGCTTTGTGATGGAACGACGGTATCGACGCAACCTGTAACAACAAGCCCACTGGCCAAGCTGTGACCAGATACATTTAAGTTAACTTCCTGCAAGCTCTGTGACTCATGTTTGTTAATTACTGTTTCATCATTTTGTACTGTAATCAACATGTCAATTACTTGTTCCATATATTGTACATATGACAACTTATAATAAGCTTGCATTTGACAGTCTTTTAGATAATTATTATATACTTGTTTACTGTACTTTTGGTCTTGACTATCCAATAACATGTGGTCACATACCATAGGAATGTTTACAACATCCACTTCAATAAAGGTAGTATAAACTACTTGCAAGTACCCACTTGGGTTTTCAATACATTTACAAAAGCACACACTATAATCAGTCATATTATGGTACATAAAATAAAAACCCCCCGTGTTACCTTTATTAACCCCATGAATAAATACCAACGTGACAACAAGATTGTTCATTATGTCATTATATTGCCAGTTCATAAAGTCAACCTTGCAAAACCGCTTGTTTATGGGTTCACTCCAGTTCCATGATGAATCATGACTAGAGGTAGCCTTAAGACACGTTTCCCCATTGCCATTCACAGAATGTTCGACATTTAAACACTTATCACTCTCAACCTGTGGTTTTGTGTCACTTTTATTTACACACAGTGAATAATTTTGAAATTTTGGATGGTACTCGTCCATAGCCTCAAAGTTATCAGAACTGTAAACGTTAACTAATGGGGAATACACTCCTGTACTGCCCCCATCCTCTGGTTGGCCCTTGTCATACAGTGGTCGACCAAATCCCTAACTGTTGTTGTTACTATTATGTCTGTTGGATCCTTTGGTTTTACTATTGCATCTCACCTCTGGGTGGCCTGCTGACTTCCCTTGCCTGTGACAGAAGCCACAAAAGTGTAGATATTGCCCATGGTGGCTCTCATGTGTGCATTTACCGTCATTGAAGTATTTACATACCCTCATCGACTGCTGTGGTTGGGATGCTTGGGAACTGGCCATCGCGATTTGGGATGAACTGAGCCTGTTAATGGCCCACTGAGTGGTATCGCCCCACCCCAAGTGGCCCTCTTCGACACTGTGCATGGACGAGGCCCAGGCACTTCTGACAGCCCCCCATGGCAGGGAGGTGGCGTCCTTCATCGACTGGATAACTTGCAACAATGCTTGTTTGGCCAGATTTGGATCTGAGATGTGATATACGTTAGTGAGCTGTCCTGTCACCCACTGTGCCATGGTCAGTTCATCATACAAGATGCGTTTCTTACCCGAGTTGCCATTGTACCCTTCATTTGGCCATCTAAGGTGTGGTGGGGTGTTAATGGTTTCCACAGAGTTATATCTACCAGATCTTTTAATGTTCTTACCTTGGAATGAGTCCAATCTGGCTTGTGACTCATAAGAGGCGAGCACGTCGTTCACTGCGTCAGCCACACTCGGGATCCGACGCAATGTGTCAACCGTTGGTAGGACAGCATCTCGCCTCTCGTTCTGTGAGTGTGCAAAACGAATGCGACTGACGGGTGCCGAGTCAGTTTGCTGGTGCTGTAGCCCCTGAGCATCTACGCTTGCCAGAAGAGACGGGGCCTGTGTAACCTGGCTGCCGACATGGTTTGCTCGCCTGGGAGATAACTGTTGTTCTACCATCAGTTCGTGAGAATTGGACCTCTGGTTAACTGGGGTTGATGTAAATGACCTCTGCTCCACCCTTTCAAGGCGTTGGGCCAGTGTCTTATTGGATTCATGTAATTTCTGGAGCATGTCAAATATAGCGTCGTTTGTTGACGCATCCGAGGAAGGGCCAGGCATTCGTGATGTTGACGGCTGTGTACTCACGTTTGCAAGTGGTTGCAGATATGAACCTTCCAAGTCTATTGTCTTGGCCTTCCTCGAATTTCTAGGAGAGGTTCGAGCCCTTGCAGATGCTGTAACCTTCTTTCTTTTAACAGCTGGTAGTTTCTTAGCACTTGGCATGTTAGCGGTTAATCACTATCAAAGTTAAAATATATTACACTTCATAAAATCACTTATGTTACATATGCCAGAAAATAATTTTTCTTGTCTGAATCCAATGGCGCCCAAATTCAAAGTGACCTAACATTTGAAGGGGGGGCAGTGGTCCATGACCAGGTCTGTGATTGGTTAGCTAGAGGTCGTAAGTCAAGTGTGGCCACTGCAAATGCCTAAATAATTAAGGTACCTCTAACAAACTGCCAGGGCAGGCCCCTTACTTGGCCGTGCCCCCAAATTTAACTCTCACACGTATTCTTGCATTATATTGGTGTGCAGCCAACCATTTAATGCACAATAACTATATCTCTTGCCATTAATAAACAATTTCCCCTACTTATTCCCCCAATTCCTTACCATGACCTTGCCATTTGTATTTAGATTGTTAAATTTACTTCTTGAATAACATTTTGGGTGTACAAGTGCTACATGAAAAAAGCTAAATAAAATTATATTTTGGTGATTTGTAGCTTACTTGAAATGTAAATTTATTTGCATTTTTGTATCACAGTTATAAACCGCAGTTCCACATGCCAAAAAAAGGAATGACTTTCTTGCTTCAAGGTTCAGACATATTTTGGGGATTCTTCTTTGCAGTGTTATTCTTAGTTTCAACACAACCTACATTTCATGAAGATTGTGGAAAAGGCAATTTAATATGTTCTCTGCAAGGTGAGCTAGAAACTGTGATTCTTGCTCAAGCTAAGCAAAGGAGAGATTTTGAAGAAACAAATGCAGTTGACCATGCAGATTTATACATACAAGGACACAGGAAAGATGGAGTTTACGTGATCAGACCAAGACAGCTGTGCCGACCCATTCAGGTATTTTACATTACAATTTGTTTTTTAGCCTATAACCGTATCTTTAATATCACCGCCAAGGATGTATTTGTTCATGACCATTTATTTGTTTGTCTATTTGTTTGCTAGAAGGATTATAGAAATTCTATTGGTTGGGCGATCTTCTCCCAAAAATCAGAAAATGGGCCTTGATCCAAATTAGAATTGATTAAATTTGTAGAGTGATCTGGATCCCCGTTAGGATAAAAAATGATCTGGAGTTTTCCATTTACTTATTTATGACATATTTTGGTTGAGGTATGTACTCCCTCAGTGCTCTTGTTTAGATGGCTACCATGAATAAATTAATATACATATCATGTATCAGTTACCAAAAAACCACATTTCACCTCTCAGGGTACAACTACTAACTTATCGGAGGTAAAAATATGATAAACCATACCATACCATGTTCATTTTGTATAGTCAGTGTAGGAATGAAATAATGTTTCTAATAAATCTTGCACATAGATGGCATATCTTCAACTTAAATTCAGATGTGTGTAACTATTCCATTGGATGTTACTCTCTTGTTTGTTTGCTATATTAACAATTTTAATTTAGGGCAGTCCCTTTATCTGAAACTGTCAGTTAATTAGAGTTATGTTTATACCATTCATATTGAAAATAAGAAGACTGAAACAACTGGAGCATATTAGTTGACATACACTTCTGTGCCTAAAATATGCTTTGTTACTGAGCTATTTTATTTTTATTTGCACAGAAGAATAGACAAATCTTAGTCTTCAAGAATTTAGTCTTAATAGCCAACAGTGCTAACTAGTAAAGATATCTAACCCACTGCATACATGACCTTGGGTGTTACGCCAGCACAATATGACAACTAATCCTGTTCTGTTTAAATATTGGAGATTTCAAAGTGGGGGATAAGAGCTGGCACAATGATTAAATTACAAAACTTCAATCTGGTTTGAATGTCAAGTTCTTCTGATTTAGCATTGAATATCAACTCAAATCTTATGCTTTTATCTAATTTTAAAGAAAATGCCATCATTACATGTGCTAGATTGAAAATATATGGAATAATATTTCAACCAGTAAAACACTACTGAAAGAAAACAATAGATAATAACACATAAACAGCAATTGGTAAATTTAGTGTCATTTTGTAGCACTGGCTGGGAGTCAAGACCCTAAGGGCCTTTGTTAATTATTGCATATAAAGGTGCTTCAAGATTGATTCTAATATCTATTTAGAATATTTGTCAGCATGCTTTTCAAGCCATTTAATACTGGTAAAAGTTTTACCAAATTCAGATAGAGTTCTAATATCACAAATTTCAACACCTACAAATGAAACAACATTTTGCCCCAAAGAAGATGTTTAACCGCAAATGTGTAATTTGCGATTTCCTAGATGATATATTAACCAAGACATTATTCATTCTAGCCTATGTGTTGGCAAAGTATAGGACATTAGAATTCTTGAAGCAGAAAAAAATAATACTATTATCCCAATCTAGGTGTACTGTGACATGACAGAAGACGGTGGTGGTTGGACCAGACTTTTGCGAAGAGAAGATGGATCTGTTAGCTTCACACAAACATGGGATGTTTACAAAAAGGGGTTTGGTAACCTCACAGGTGAACATTAGCTTGGTAATGAGAACATGGTTGCTATAACAAGACAGTGGCTTTATAATGTGCGTATCAGACTGTGGGATTTTGATGGAGAAGAAAGGTATGCAAATTACTTCAATTTTTTGGTGGAGCCAGAAGCTGACAAATATAGTCTGTATGTTGGAACTTATTCTGGCAATGCAGGAAATTCTCTTGCATATCATAATCAGAAGTATTTTTCAGCAATTGATAATGATAATGACCTCTCTCAATCTAACTGTGCCAATATTACAAGAAGTGGGAACTGGATAGGTTCATGTAGCACCTATGTAGGTCTCACGAGTGTGTACCACTTTTCACCAAACTTAGAGCAGCCTTGGATAGGTATTATATGGTATGGCTGGAAGGGTGAATATTATTCACTCAAACAAGCTGAGATGAAAATTAGACCTTCTGACTTTTGAAAACCAAGATTTTAAGTAGAATTTAGAGTTATTGTTTTAGCTAATTTTTTCTTATTTTTTGTTGGAATAAAATAAAAGTGAAATATTATTATGTGAATACTTTTTTGTAAATGTTGAATACAACTCGATATTGTTAAATATTAAGTGTTTAAGGTCTGGTTTTAACGCATGTAGCTTTAAAAATACAAAGAAATTCTGCGTGTCTATTTGATGTTGTTATGTATTAATAAACAGAGCAGTTACTATGTATTAATAAACATTCAAGTTAGTAACTTGTATGTTCCAGTTACTAACTCGCATATTCCAGTTACTAACTCGTATATTCCAGTTACTAACTCGTATATTCCAGTTACTAACTCGTATATTCCAGTTAATTAACTTGTATATTCAAGTTAGCTAACGCGTATATACAAGTTAGTTAACTGGTATATTCAAGTTAGGTAACTGGTATTTTCAAGTTAGTAACTGGTACATTCAAGTTACTAACTCGAATATTCCAGTTATTAACTCGAATATTCAAGTTAACTAACTGGTATATTCAAGTTAGTAATATAAAAAAAAATTTGGCAGTCCAGAGCTTCCGTATTGTATAACTTTAAGAACACAATTAAAAAGATATTATTATCTATTTTTCTTTTGTCAAGCGCAGTCTCAAATTAAAATGTTTCATGTTGCCTACTGAGACTGTGCAGGAATTGTACTTTTATTTATAGTGACAACTATCTAACTCAGTGTTTAATATTCATTAAGCAGGCTCACTCATCTGCGTTGAGATGAAAATAAAAACTTATGTTATAGTAACTGACTAAGGATTATTTGTATCTTTTACATATGATATTGAATTTGTTAATTAATGTATAAGGATTGGTTATCCTTTTTAAGATAAAGATTTGTACATATTCTAACTCCTTTAGCATATGTATGCACTAATATAACAAGCAACATTTAAAAAATCATTACCAGATTTTAATTTCAACTTTTATTTCTGTTGAAAAAATATATCTACAAGACTCTGACATTACAAATAAATCTTTCATTCGATGGATTATTCATATTAGTGTAAGTGTGTTTTACATAAATGTTCCATAACAAATTTACATATTAACCAGAATAACTTAAATACTTTAGAGGAATTTTACTTAACCTTTGTGCTTATATTGTATTATACCTAGGGTTAATTTTTGCATGACACTTTGGTTATGTTATTTGTACAAGACTTCAACACCAGTAGTAGATGTCGTACTTGTTGAAGTATGTTTACACCTCTGTTTGTTACATGCATAACACAAGGGTTTAACAAACAAAATATAATCATGTGGAATAATCATGTGAAATATCTGTTTTCTAAATTTCTTGTCTTCTCTGCTCAAACTGAAAACCACACAGAAAAGCGGGCAAAATCAAAACTTTTGTGAACAAAAAATATACACATGAAAGCCTTTTTATGTGCATTAATTATGTTTATGAGACATCCGAAGCCTACATAATGATTGAAATGTTCACGAATAGTATTTACCTATGAAACATACTTGTTGACATACTTTATGAAAGTAATTTAGCACATATATAGTAAGTGGCGCTGGGAATAGAAACTAAATGCATGGTCTGTATGTCCTGGTATTTAGGCCAAATAGAACACTTTGTGTACAGAAAACACATTCTTCAACTGTTATATGAGAGTACTTTTTGGTATAGAAGCAAATGTTTAGTATGCAATAAGTCAAACATGAAAAAAAAATTCTGGACAAAGGGTAGACCAAACTTTGTCTGAAAAGATGCCTTCGTTCAGAATCTTAGTTTCGAGCTATTCATGTAGATACTGGAAAATCACAAAACCAATTCTTAATCTGGTTTATGTTTGCGTAGGAATGAGCTAAGTGTACACCCCACCTTACCTGAAATACCACTGAAGTCCGATGAACAGCTTCTTAGTAACACATACAGAAATTGCCAAGTTCACAAAAAGTGACACTAATCCAAAAAATCTTTGAGGAGGACCAAATCATACTAAGATCTAAAAATAATATGTAGTTTTTGAGTTATGTACATGGCAAAGACAAAGGAGATGACTAACAACGAAATAGACAAAATTACATTACCAGAAACAATTGTGGTCAAGCTATGCCGATTTTTAACTGGGAGCAGTATACACATTGCAAAAAAAATATTCAAACATTCCCATGACACATCTTTCAATTGATATATTACAGACACCATTCCCAAAAAAACACGACCAGTATCAGTAACACCAGTATACAGAAAGCATAAACTTTAAATGTGAATAATAAAATAGCATAAGATACACACATATCTGACAGCTTGTGGTAAAAATAATGGCAACCATGACATATAGAAGAGGTGAAAAAGTACTAGGATAGGGCTTTTTATAACAGACACTGAAAACTGATATCCCTATCGACTTGCTGCAAAAGTATACAACCCATTCAACAGCCAGCTTTATATTGGGACAGGTCTTTATGATGGCCACTTGTGTAATTTACAGTTTCCCAGAGGTACCTCAAATATGAAAATTTACTATAGTCAAAGATCGAAACAAGGTCATATCTATAAGTTACACAAATATACCCCCAACTAAAATCTATTAGCTTTCTTACCTAGCCATTTTTATATATACCAGACAAAAAAATTAAAGTAAAGTTTACCAAAGGCAGAGTCAAGAGTGTAATTACGGTCGACTACAGTGTTGCACACTTATATTCCTTGACCAATGCGCAGTTTCTGAGATATAGCCCGGAAAAAAATTCACAGGCCAGGGTGATTAAAACCAAAAGCCAAGTCACAGTCACACCATGCAATTGCACACCTAGGGCAACAAGCTGATATCACCACAAACTGTGAATTTCCTATGTACTAAGGTTTCTGAGATTCAGCCCAGATAAAATTTTTCCCACATCTGACTTATAACCTGCCCAGTTTGATGACATGGGTGGAAACAAGGATGTGTAGTAACAAAAATGTACTTAATGGTTCACAAGTTTGAACACAAAACAGAGCATTGAATTTTCGTCTAAGTGTAAAAATTACCAGAGTGGTGCATGCTTGATCATAGTTAATCATGAGGATGAAAAGGTAAAAACTATCAACTTTTAGCTGCCCAAATTTATTTCTATTTAGCCCAATGAATCAGCTAGTAAGTTGTTATATACTAGTTACTAAGTCATATATACAACATAATAATATGTATTTATTTTACCAAAGAGGTAGTTGAATAAATGACTTAGTGGTAGATATAACGTACCAAGTCATATACATATATACATAATATGCAAATATATACAAGATGAGTAATTTGTTGCTTACCAGTGCAATATTGCAGAAGCATAAAGTTTTTCCAAATGGAATACAGAATATTAAAAAAAACATTTGTAAATCTCGTACAATTTTGTGTACCAAATGTGGAAGTCGAAGTCATTAACATAATTAAATTAAATATCTTTGTTACTGTTCACATCCAAATAGTCTAAAGCTGGGGCGCAGATGCCCAATAGAACTTATATCATCGCCCATTGAAAACTATTCAAAAAGGTTTATAGTTATAATTTAATCTCAGTAAAACATGTTCATAACTTGCACTTGTGTTAATGCATATTATTCATCGACAGGAATCCACGTAAATACACTTTAAACTAAAAACACTTTAAAATACTTTTTTGTGTCCTGGTTGTACAAAGAAACGGTGGGCAGAAGCATAAATTGTACTTGGGAGAAACTAAATTGAATGTATGACTTACTAAATCATACAAATGAGATAAAAAGACACATATACTTATATACATACCAGATACTCATTTACCTAGAGCACATATACAACCTATAATCTATGTAAGCCTAAAATTCATTATTTAAATTTTGGCAGCTCTGAGCTTCTGTAGGAAACAATCTTTATTGTGAATACACTGGTTGTATTGATCTGTTTTCTTTGACTTTTTAAGTACAAAAGTTTGCACCAATTGTGTGCAATTTTCCTCTCATACTATGTACTGCCTATACAAACATAAAAAAATGGCTTCACATGAGTTCAGTGGGTATTTAAACTGAATCAATATTGGCCAAAGAAAGCATATTGACAGACAGGCTTTTAGAGAGAAAAACATAGTTCTGTTACATAATATTCACCAGATGAATTCATCATTGGATCAATGAAGACAGACACTTGTACAATCATTAATAATATAGCATAATAATATGCTCGCTACTTATATCGTTGCTAAAAGTTCAGTTGAGTAATTAGTAAAGCCATTGAGGGATACGAACCCATTTTTGGTTTTCACACAATATTTAAAGCAAAAAAATTTTCCTGCAAGACGTATGCCTCCTCTTCACAAAGCATAGCAACTGCAAAGTGAAATTGGTATGTTTATTGACTTATTTACTAATTTATTTTCTTCTATTGTTTCATTTACATTATTGTATTTATTTATATTTAGTTATTGACTCTTTTTAAACATTGTTTCTCTCTGGTATTTTTTGAAATGGTCTATTTTCATAAATCTATGACTGTCAAAAATTTAGTGATGATTTGGTTTCGATTGGCAGTGTTATAGGCATAAAATTGATATAATTTTCAGGTTTCAGTTTCGTTTTTGGAAATATTACCAAATAAAATAAGCAGTCACTTGTATAACAAATTTTTGAAAACAAATTTAAATCAGTCCAAAAGTGAGGAAGTTCTGTTATTACCTCTTTCAGAAGGTTGTGTTTTGAGGTATGCTCATTTATGTATTTGTTTCTTTATCATTTTGTATTGGCGAATATTCAGAAAGTATTCTTACAAGTATAAGTATTCCAATTCTTATTTATAATTTGACTTTTCATAGCACCCTATCTCTATCAAGAGACAGAACCTAAGGCGTTACAAATAAGACATAAGTCTAAAATTCCATAGTCCAGGGACATAAAAGGGGGTGCACACTACAGAGACAGTCGAAAGAATATAATAAACCGAGGACAGACAGGCTTTTGTAAAATATAGGCTTTCAGAGTCATCCTAAAATATAGAATATAGGTGGTAGAGTAGATGCCTTAGAGCAACTCATTCGGTACCTTGTGAGTATCACAGGCAAACTTAAGTCAAATTGTTATCTTGACTTATGAACATAGGGGTTGAATGATGGCACCTCAACAAATTCAACATTATTCTGGCTACCCCTAGTATTACAAAAACTTTCCCTGTGATTAAAAATCACTGAAATATTCAGGATAACCACTGTGTAAGAATCTACAGACTATTGTAACTGTTTTGGAACACTGACCGTAGTAGCTCACAGATGGAAGCAGATAACTTCCCATCAAAGTTCTTGCCCTGGTCTGTATGTATCTTTATAGGACATCCAAATCTTGAGATAAATCCATCAACCATACATTTCGCTACTTCATCAGCATTTTGGAGTGGAAAAGGATAACATTCTAGCCACTCGGTGAATTGATCAACAATCATTAGCACATACTGGTTACCCCTGGTACTAGGAGTAAATGGACCAAGTATGTCAATGTGAACTCTTTCTAATGGCAATCCTACATGATATTGTCCTAAAGGTGCTTTTGGCTTCACAGTCACCCTTTTGTTCTTGTTGCAGGTGCTGCAAGACTTAACAAAAAGTTCAACATCCCTTGACAACCCGTACCAAATAAAAGATTTCTTGATATGTGCTACTACTGTCTCTGCAATTCCCATTTTATCCAGTTAAAGGAAGATCATGGTTCATGGACATCACATCCTCTTTGAGACTTTCTGGCACTACAAACAACAGTTTATCACCAAGATCATCACTCCATCTGTAATACAAGAGCTCAGTTTTATATACCAACTGGCTTCTGTGTAGATTCAGATACTTCACAGTTTGACTAATCAATGCAAGCTCTTTTTGTTCTGGCTCAACCTCTGTAGTAATCTAATTGATAATTTTCTGTAGACATCCATCTGAATGTTGTGCTTAATGCAACTTTTTTAGAATAACCTTCTAACCATACACTATTGGAACTAGATTCAGTTACTCTCTTCACAGAAAGTGGTACGACATAGTCTACATCCTCCTCGAACCGTGACCACTGATTGTGAGCTCTAGTACAGTACTTGCATCCTCCACATGGAAGTGTTTCTGGTTCTGATCTGGCTCTGTAACAATTGCAAAACTGAACATCATCAGGAATTCTGGACATTCCATCAGTATTCCCATGTTTAACTCCAGATCTATGGCCAACTGTCATGCTAAATTGACTGAGTTCTTCCAACCATCTAGCCAATTGTCCTTCCGGGTACCTGAAATGCAAAAGCCATGTCAGGCTGCTGTGATCTGTTTGAAGTAAGAACTTGCGACCTAACAAATAGTGTCGGAACTGTCTTGTGAACCTTACAACTGCTAGTAGTTCCTTTCGAGTGACGCAATACTGTCTCTGTTCTGGTGTAAGAACATAACTTCCATAATGCACAACTCGCTCAACATCATCTTGTAGTTGAGATAAGACAGCTCCAATGGCAAGATTTGAGGCATCAGTGTCTAGCACAAATATATCAGAAGCATTATGATAACTAAGTATAGGAGCTGTGACCATTTTCTGTTTCAAAGTCTCAAGCGCATCTTGATGTCTGGATTCCCAGGTAAAAGTTGCTCACTTTGTCAGTTCATAAAGCACAGACGTCGGTTGGGCATAATCCTTGATATGCTCTCTGTGATGATTGATAAATCAGAGAAACTTTTCAACATCCTTCACAGATTTTGGAACTGGCCACTTGGTCACTTTCTCCACATTCTCTGGATTAATGGACACACCTTCTTCACTGACTATTCTTCCAAGGAATAAAGTCTTGGTATGAAATAAACTACACTTCTTGGGTTTGAGCTTGAGGTTATATTTCTTAAACCTAGCAAATGTGGTTCTGAGGTTTGACAGATGATCTTCAAAGTCTTTTCCTAAGATTATGACATCATATAAAAATGCTAGTAATCTATCCCAATTTAACCAACGTAACACCAATTGTATTACACGTTGAAAAGTAGCTGGCGCATTGCATAATCCAAAAGCCATTAGCTTAAGTTCAAATAAACCATGTTTGGTTATAAATGCAGGTTTATGTCTGTTTTTCTCATCAATTTCAATTTGCCAATAACCACTAGCCATGTCCAAGGTTGAAAAATACTTGTTTCCAGAAAGCTGATCAATACACTGAGATATAGAAGGAAATGGAAACAGATCCTTCATGGTTCTGTCATTCAATTTCCTGAAATCGACACAGTAACGGAGAGTTCCATCTTTCTTCCTGACCAAATGCAACCATTTCAGATTGGTTTCCCTGCATCTGTTGCACATACTTTATCTGGGTTTCCTTTTCTTGCAGGTAACACTCTACAACGGAGTCATGTTCAGCCTTCAGGTCAGACAATTCTTATAAAAATTTGTTTAGATCATCTTGAAGAGACCTACAATCGGGATCCTGAAGTTCCTGTACGACGACACCTGATGATCTGGTGTGTGTTTGAGCTTAAGGTAACACCAACATCTTGCTTGAGATACACCAGATCTCTGTTTATAGGCTGTTGTTGGACTTCCATTTTACAGTTAAGGTCCACCACCCTCTGGTCCATTGATTGAATGTGCAATGTCATGTCACTCAATTCTTCTTGGAGTCCTGTAATCTGCTTGGTACTTTGTACATCACCTTCAACCTTTTCAATTTTGGAGGTTAACTCTGTTTGCACTCCTCGAATGCTATCACCCAGATCATGAACTTCAGTTTGAGTTGATGCATTGTGTTGATGAAGTTCCAAGTTAAAAAGATTGACTTTCTCAGCAGTAGTCTGAATGCTCTTCTTAACGTCACCCAAGTTCTGTCATATGGAAACTTGGTTTGAGTCACATTTGGACCTGACCTGTTTGACTTCATCATCAGTGGATTTTATGGTCCCTTAACAGCCTTAACTTTGCCATCAAGTTTCCCAGCATCCACTTTTACACGTGACAGACTGTCTTCAACCTTCTGAACACGCAAAGTCACATCACTAATGTTTTGCTCTTCAGTATCCATTTTATCTTCTAGCTGACAGACTTGCTCTTTAGTGGAAGCAATTCTACTCTGGACATCATCTTGATTTTTATCAACTTTCTGTTCCAATTAAACTACTATACTTTCTACCACATCACATTTTTCTGCAACTGGCTTTATGGCTTCATTACACTTGGTCTGTAACCCGCCAAGTATCTTGTTCATGAAATCAGACATCTTGTTGTCCAGGATATCTGTCATTCTATCATCATTGGATTTTGTCGTTTTCATTTCACCCAAAGACTTCACTGTATTGTCCAGTCTGTGTGACCTCTGATCCAAACGAGTTTCAACAGTCAGTGGCAACACAACTTGATGTTGTGGATCAACTTCCACCTTCGGTGAAAACTTTGACATCTGCATTTGACCATCACATGGTGCGACATCTTGTCCGGAGCTGACATCACCATCACTGAACTGGATGATCCCTGTGGAGACAATGTCCTGCTTGACACTATCAGAAATCTTGACTTCCGCAAACTGGTCAGCTGTCATAACACCCCCGCATCATGATCGAGCGGATAAAATGGCTTCTGCTCTGACATCACCAATTCCATGGATCATCTTCAGCACTTCAGCTGTAACAGTTTCAATGTGGAACTGCTTTGCCTCTGGCATCTTGTCTTTTTTATTTCATATCTTTTTCCCAAATTTTGAACAAAGATAAATATTTTTTATTTAAGTTTTATTTTATCTGATATATTTATTACATACAATGCAACATCATAGGATGAATTTTATTTCACCGACAATAAATTTTGTAATTACACAAATGCAACTCGACAAGATAAGTCAGTTATTATTTAAGACTTTATTTTCAAATTCAGTGACAAAGTTGTAATATTATTCAAAATCAGTAATTAAGCAATAATTATTACATCTGACTATAACCAAAATGCCTAAAAATTTATAGTCAAAATTTAAGTAAACAAAATTGTAAATAATGCAACTTGTATACTTAACTAGGAGTTGATCAGCTGACTGCTTATCCCTTCCAGCAAACTGGGATCTGTAAACTTGTCAACCATCACCACATGCAACTTGACTATTTAATCAGAATTTTTATTTTTAAAAGATTTGATGCACGAATCAGCTGATTTCAATTTTTCATGCAAATCAATTTCTAAATTCACAGTTTGTGCAAAAATAAATTACAAATTTAAAGATAATTTCAAAAATGTAATGTAATTTTACTGGTGGTATTAATTGTTACAAACCAATACACAGTAAACAGCCACAAGTAATTTTTTTATTATTTCTCTTTCCAGAAAAGTTTTACAATGAAGAGAATGAGAATTAAATTTATTCAGCATTAAGCACTGATTGGTCTTATTTATATATTAGTATGTTTTGAATCACAGTATGATTGTATGCAGTATGCAAAATATTCAATAATAACAATTTTCAATATAATTGCAATACAAAATCTATACTGCTCAAAGTAAATTCAATATTGACAGTACTGCAATTACACAATACTAATATAATTGAACTATGACCAACATGTTGTCACAGTTACTATTTATTTTACTGTTATTTTACCAATAAGATACTGTCAACAGATTACTGTACCAATTACTGACAGTATCAAAAATATTTAAATAAACTAGAAATGTCACAGTCGACAAACTAGCTGCAAAAAATCAATTCAAGATATAAGCCAAATTACTGATTCACTTTATTTCACTTCAATAATTCACACACATGGTATGAATAAAAATTAATTCACACAGTAGCTATATGTGTGATATTGAAAAATGTCCAAATCGACACTGATTCTATTTTATTTCCAAAGAACCTGAACTACTAACAACAGTAATTCAGAATAAATTCAGTTACAAATAGTTCACACTATATCAGCATGAATATAAATTGCAATAATAACAGTAAGTATTCAAATATCACTCACTGTAAATATTTTTTCAAATTATTTTCCAAAAAACTCACACCCAAAGTATGAATATAAATAAACAGTAAGTATGGATTTTAATAATAACTCATTGTATTTCCATCAAATATCACACATATAATAAATATCTGCTTCTGACAGAGTTGATGAACAGAGTTTTTCCACTATTAGAACTACCAAATCAAGGTAATTTAATGTGTGAATTACCGCAAATCACGGTAATTTAATATGTGGAAATAACGCTAAATAAACTAATTATATATATTTCCAATAACTATCAACCCTGTGTTACATAATATTTTTAAAGTGACAATATGGTTACCAGTTGTAAAAAGGTCACAAATCTGCGCCAATTTACTTCTGGTACCAGTAAAGTAAAACTGCCACTTACCCTGTTTTATAGCAGGATCCAAACTCTTCACAACCAGTAATTGTAAATTCTCTGTATATATACCTGGACTGTGTTAGGAAACACAGTCCAGACGTCTCTCCAGTTGAATTTGTGACATTATATCTTTTATGTATGTTGCCTTGTCAAATTCAAACCAAAGAGTGCCTACTTCTGGTACTCACATTCTTAAGCTGGTCCCCGATCTTTGGAGACTGCTAAACCCCGGATTGCAACCCCACAATCACGAATCACCACACTATTTCCATAATTTTTGCACATGATAGATGAGCCATAAAAGAAGCAACAGATATTTAGAGCATGTATACAAAAGTGTAACAAAAAACTGGGCTAGCAAAAACTAGATAGGTGTGTAACAACTAAATAAATACATGTAGCAGTGAAAATGGCCTGTATGTTGTTCAGTTTTGTCGATTGTTTAATTTAAAAAAGACGCATGTCTCTGTGGTGTATATTTAACCTGAAGTAATGAACAGATCTTTACAATTTTTTTTGTGGTGCAGACTGTACAAAGGAAGAAGTGATTGAATCTGTGGACAGATTTAGATCATATTCTATATTGCAAAAAAAATCCCCAATCTTTGTTAGTCCCATTTTCAATGTATTTTCCATGATGTTGGATCTATTGTTCTGGATCATAATCGGGATACAAAAACAATCCTGAGTTTCAAAACCTCAATGAGGGTCTACACCCTGTGTGGGCTTTATAGTTTTAATGGGGTACTGTGTTATATGCTAATAGATTTGTCTCTCATCAGTATGTATCATACCATAAGTGTGTATAGACAAGGTATATCTTTCAGTTCCAACATTAACTGTCAGTACATTTTGTCCACATCATCCATATTATAAAACCAGTTGCCTGATATGCTTTCTTTATGTCCATTATATCTACCATTGTAATACCTCTAGTGTGTCTTTTCCACCAGGTTTGCTATGTCCAAGAAATCCCTCATTGGTAAACTGAATCAGAAAATGGAGAAAAAGTCAACTACATTGAAGTGCACTAAATGTCAAAGCGAAAAAAATCTGACAATTTGCATGGACTGTGATGATAAATTATTCTGCTCTAACTGTTTGAAAGACCATGAATTTTATGATACTTTAAAACATCATAAAAGAATCACCATCAAACGTGCTGCAGACAAAATCTGCAAAGATATCCAGGACCACATAAAAAAGCTGAAGATCAATTGAGAAAACTACAATTGGATAAGGAAGAAAACTCTTCTAAGCTATGCGAATTGGAAAAGGCAAAGGATGAGGCAGTTAAGAAACTTAGAAAGGTGGAAGCTGCTCTGCTAAATGGAATAACAGATAGAACAAATGCCACCATAAAAGATATTAAGGAAAATGTAGATCAGGTTGGCAAACCATTGGAAGCAAGAAATGGTAAAATAGAGGAGCATATGAGAGAGCTTCAAGATGACATATCATACCTGAAGGATATTTCCACTGATGAGGAGCGCCTTTGCAATTCCAAAGCAGTGGCGAAAGCAAAAGAGAATTTGGCACTCATGCATTGTAATGGGGATGCACAGATGAGTGATCCAGATTCATTAGTGATCACAGCTTTGCCTCCAAAGAAACCGAGAGGTATAGAGCATCTACTTCCTTCTATCAAGTTTAGGCACTCCAAAGATCCTCATTCATCATTCCAGGACCAGAGTGATGTCCATCTTCAGTTTTCATTTTTGTGTTTAATGCTGGAAATCTGTGGAGTATGCTTTCAGTATTTCAGAAATTTCATGAGAGCAAGATTAAATGGGTATAAGTTTTTCCTGTTTACAATGAGGCTGTTGGTCTGCATAGTTCTGGTATTTGGTTGTTTGTCACTCATTATCCACGGCACTGGAAAGTCCAGAAACATCATTCCCCCAACTTGTAAAGATGTGAGTTTCCTGGAGTTTCTCAAACAAGGAAGTATCTGTTACAAGTAACTCTCAGGCTGCAAAAATCATTGTTGTATGGATTTTTGTGGATATTTAGCACCAAGAAATATGTTTTTAAATATTGCATAATGCCACGTTTAAATACCTTAATGAAATACTAATTAATGGTCAAAGTTTTATAACCATCAAAGTTTGCTTTGCTTAGTTGTTATTGAGTTTTAAATGCTGCTTAGGTTAAATAGTGTTCTACATTGGCTTGTGAAAGAAGTTGGATATTGTTGCTTTATCCAACTATATCAAATGTAGTCTATAGATTGTCAATGAAAATACTGGATATAGTTCTGGACATGTTTTATTTTTAATAATCCATTCTGATGAGTGTGGCACAATTACAGTTCACACAAAATAGATAACTGTTTCTTTGTTGATACATCCTGTTACTTTATTCAAACAGAATTTTGATGTTGTCAGTTGTGATGTCTAATTCTAATTCTAATTCTAATTGGACTTTTATAGCGCTTAATCTCCCCAAACAAGAGGACTCTAAGGCGCAACAAAACAAAAAGCAGTCAACAAAATTCTGTGTCCAGGGACATAACAGGGGTCGAACACCATGGAGAACGCCAGGAGGATGATTCAGGCTAGGGTGGATATGCTTTGGTGTACAGGTAGGTTTTAAGCTGTTTTCTGAAGGAGGCCAGGGATGAAGAGGCACGAATCACATCAGGGAGAGTATTCCACACAGTAGGAGCATCAAACGCAAAACTATTACCAAACTGTTTGACAGATTTATGAACAGAGGGGCAGAACTTTGGAATAACTAGGAAATTACCACCACTTTCACTGCGCCTGGTACTATAAGAACTGCTGTAGGAAGAAAGATGTGGTGAAAAATACCTGGGAAAACCTGTGTGAAGATACTTATAAACAAGTGTGACTGTCTTGAACACAATGCACTGTTCAACAGGAAGCCAATGCAGTTTCTTTAGCACAGGAGTTATGCTGGTGTATCGACTGGTGTTTGATACAATTCTAGCTGCACTATTTTGGATGCACTGTAATTTGCGTAGATTGAACTTGGACAGGCTCCTGAAAAGTGAGTTGCAGTAATCCAACCGACTACTAACAAGAGCGTTGGCTACAAGCACAGAAACATCATGAGTAAGAAACCGCCTGACATGTCTGGAGTCACGGAGTTTAACAAAACAACTTTTGCAGACATTCTGAACATGCTTGGACAAAGAGAAATCTGAATCAAGCCACACACCCAGATTTTTTACTGAATCTGCAGGGCAGAGTGAGTTGCCCAGGATATCAATTGGAAAACATGCTTTCAACTTATCCCTTTGTCTCTTCGAACCAAAGATGATAAACTCAGTCTTATCAGGATTCAGTTTGAGCTTACTAGTTGTCATCCACTCTTTAACATCATTTAGGCACTTATTTAGCTTTTCAAAGGCAGCAGATGCATTCTTCTGGGATAAATGTATATAAAGTTGGCTATCATCTGCATAGAAATGAAACTTTATTCCATTATGTTTACTGATAATGGAACTGAGGGGGGTAGTGTACAATGAGAACAACAAAGGACCCAGGACAGAACCTTGGGGAACACCAAATAGGAGTTTACAAACCTCTGACAAAGTAGAACCAATTTTTACTGATTGGTAACGGTCCATTAGGTAGGATGTGAACCATTTCAGAATGGAGCCACTGACCCCAAACCAGTTTTGGAGGCAACCTAGAAGAGTAGAGTGATCAATGGTGTCGAAGGCAGCAGACAAGTCAAGCAATACCAAGGCCGTGGATTCACCTCTTGACAATGATAAGTGAACCTCATTTTTTATGTAGAGAAGAGCAGTCTCAGTTGAATGGCCCGCCTTATATGCCGACTGGTACGGGTTGTCTAAGTTATTGGCATTAATATGTTCTAACAGCTGCTTAGCAACCACACGTTTTACCAATTTAGATATAAAACTGAGACCTGATACAGGGCGATAATTCTTAAGGTCATTTGAGAGAAGATTTGGCTTTTTAATAAGTGGAGTGACCACAGCAGATTTGAAGGCATCAGGAACGCATCCCTCCATGAGTGAGCAGTTGACCAGCTTTGTAAGGGATGGTAGCAATATATCAATGCATTCCTTAATCAGGAATGTCGGCAGAGGGTCCAACAGGCATGATTTTGTTGGTGATGCTTTAATTATTTTATCAACAGCATCTTCAGAAACTTGCCTAAAGACAGTAATTTGGGGAGGATCTGAAGGAGGGTTAACATCATATTCAGTGCCAGAAGAAGCAAAATTGTCTCTAATCTTCTTGATTTTGTTGGTGAAGAAGGAGACAAACTGGTCAGCCAATGACTTTTCGGACTCATGAGATGGAAGTGTGGCATCAGAAACCCTGTTCAGGGTCTTATGCAGCTCACGCCAAAGTTTTCGAGAGTCATGACTATTGTCTGAGATCAGTTTGCTATAGTAGTCTGATTTATCTTTATTTACAAGTGCATTGCACCGAGCAATCTGGCGAGGAAGCCTACTCCTGTTAAGTGTACTTTTAGCCCTACGCCAGGTTCTCTCAAATTGGCGCCTAAGGGACTTTGCACGTCGATAATCATCAGACATCCAATCGGCGGACTCCTTTTTCGTCAATTTAGATATAAGAGGTGCATGCCTATCCAGAACATCACTCAAATCATGTACATATTGATCATACAGATCGACAACAGCATCAGCTGGAGACTTGACGAAGGACGTATTTTTGAGATCTGAGCGGAAGTCAGACATATTGATACGGTGGAACCTTCTATATTGAACTACATTTGGAGTATGAGACACTTGACAAGGGAAGGCAACTGAACATTTGACTAATGCGTGATTGGAAACAAAGTCACAAATTTTAACATCAGCAATGGTGTCCTGATCACAGGGAGATAAAATCAGGTCCAATATGTGACCATGTAGATGAGTAGGTTTATTGACTAACTGTTTGAGGTCACATGAATCAAGAAAGGTAGCGAATTTCTGACCGTCACCAACTGGAACATCAACATGAATGTTGAAGTCGCCACAAATGTAATATGAAGAATTAATGGATGAAAGGTAACCAACAAATGACATGAATTCTTCCAGAAAATTACAGGTACATGATCCTGGAGGGATGCAGGCAAGCAACACTGAATGGCCATGAAGCCCGATTGACACCACTATATTTTCAAATGACTGATAACAAGGAGTTTCAATTATATGGGGTCTGTAGGAGGATCTGATGAAAAAACCCACACCACCACCAATACCTGAGGGACGAGGCTTGTGAGGAAAGTTAAAATCGGGAGGAGTTATAGACCGTAAGAAGCTGTCAGAGTCAAATGGACGTATGTGTGTTTCCGTGAGGCATAGAAGATCAAGGTCGTATGAAGCCACCATGTCGGCAAGGAGAGGACCCTTGTTCCTTACGGATCTGGCATTCAAAACACCGAGTGTAAACGGACCAGGGTTGAGGGATACATCTCCACCCAGTAACAGTAACAACATGAGCCCTCTTCCATTAACCATGGTCGGAAATTTTCGGCAGGAACACAAATATGATAAATTTTTCGCAACCCATGTCAAAGGAGGACATGATGTGTAAGATGCTCTGGTGCTGAACCAATCATGTCTGTGGGCCAGTGCCACTGCAAACAGTGCCATGAAGAGGAGTAACCGAGGGCTGAACATGACTGGTGGGGTTGTACTGTGGGGTCTATCATAATCTCACCACAAGAGACCTGTAACTCTGTGAGAAATACAAGTGTTTGGTAGTAAGCTGTGATAGGTCAGATTATTAATGTGATGTCTGGAAAGACTAAATATGTGGGTTGAAAAGAAAGAGAAATAGCTTTGCTTAATTAACTCTGTAACTCCATAATCTGTGTAAATGGATACTTCGCATCGAGACATGTGAAGATAATGTTTCTAAAACATGTGTTATCTTAATCATATCAAGTAACATTGAAGTGATTCACATATTATTGAACTTAATAGTCAAGCATTTGGACATTAACGTAGTATGTTATCATTAATATTTTAATATTAGCCTTGACGTGAACATTTGCACTTCAAATTTTACACGATTAATATTAAATTTGAATATGTGCACAACTCAGCAATGTACAACTTCATAAAGAAGTTTTGTGAAAATACTGCTTTGATTTAAAACTTTTCAATTTTAAAATTTCCCGAATTTTTGATACACTTAATTATTGACAGAAAGTGGAAATGTAATTTATTTCTCGTCGTCAACTTAGTAATTAGGTTAATGAACTTAGGTATCTCAATTTATCAACTTTGTATCTTGATAATTTTACTATCTATCTCAATTTATTAACTTACTAACTCAATAAATAAAGCTAACTTTATAGATTTATTGACTTATTATCCCCATAAGTTGACTTAGGTCTCAGGAATTATCAACTTAGTCACTCGATAAATCAATTTACCTCAAGGAATAAAGGATATACAGGACAGTTACAATATCCAGTATAACATTAGGCCTTGAAGGTCAGGTCCAAGAGTCAAATCTGACCCCAGCAAAACATTCATGCACTGTGGTTTTCCAGAAAACTGTTTACACATCAAAACCTCTAAAACCAATTATATCTGAGGCATAGGCATTATAAGTATAAATTACCAAAATATAGCTTGAAGAAGAGGTCCAAGCATAAATGTGAAGCCACGAAAAAGACTCAGGCTACATGATTACCAATAAGTTGTCTTCACATCCCATCCCTATGCGACTAATAATACATGAGATACAGGGAAGTATCAGTACTCATAACTAGGGATGGGTCGGTAGTTCCGGTATCTCGGTATCGAGAGCATTTTACTGAAATACCGTGACAAGATTTTAAAACCGCCACTTCGCTTGTCAACATATATAATGGAAGGGTTAAAATATTAGAAACATACCCAAAATCTGAAGAAATTATAAGCTTTTATCCCTATTTTTTCATCCATTTGCAGACTTTTATAGCGAAACGTTGAGAACTGCCATGTTTTGGTTACGACACTTTATTACCTAAATCTCCCTTGACAACACATAAAATGGAAGGAAAACTTAAAATATTGGGAACAAACAAGAAATCTGAAGAAATTATGCAGGTTTCTCTCATATTTTGGCCATTTGGGAACTTTAATTGCGATGTCGTTAAGAGGAAACGTCCATGTTTGATTGGGGTGCACTAAAATTCGGAGTCCTGGAATCGGTACGGTTTTGCATTGGCGACATCCCGATGTACACATTTTTGGTACCGACCCATCCCTATTCACAACTAGATGATTTGGTCATTAAAGCCACAGTCAAAAAGTACTTAAATGTGATGCAATCAGAATTTTTTTAGTGCTTAATCTCCTGCAGATGACAGATTTTTGTGTTGCCATTTATTTATGAATAGTTCCTAGGTTAAGCATATATCCAGGTAGCATCCCTTAATTGTAACATGATTCCTATCATTGGCAATTAATGGGGGATGATTCCTTGTGAACATATTTGTTTCACACGGCTACCAACAATGTTACATACACTTAATGCCAGAGATTCCAAAGGTAGGGTCAAGTCTCAACGTGGGGGTCCTGGAGACATTTTTGATAAAAAATCAGTGCATTGGCTGCAAAATTTTATACTGATGGGCAGTAAAAAAAACTAGGCCCACTTATGACGACCTGAGCATCACCCAATGGGTGTCAAGGTTCATGCGGTGCATACAGGAAGAAAAATCTGAACAAAGTCAGTCTGCCATGTTTGATTATCTGGGTAATCTGATGGAAGATGCGTCAGATTTTTCGTGGGACTCGGCCAAAGCATGCCTTGCTATTTTACTTGCAAATATGGAAGCAGATAGTGTCTCATGGGTTGAAACTGACAAAGTTGATCAATTTTGCAGGTATGAATACAGTTCATTTATTCACGAAAGGGGCCATGCCGGATCTGCTTCACAAATTAAAACCCAAAATTCTGGATAACGACAGTCAGAACTGCTTCAAACCGCTACCCACTGCAGAGAAAACTCTGGCTTGCCCGGATTTCTACAAGGGCCTCATTGTGGAAATTGTAGGCGACAATGCTGTTTCTAGTGCATTATCCAGTGACAAATACTCTCTGGAAATGAATACTACATGCAAAAGTGATCACTTATGCTTGGCTAGAGGGGCCATAGAAAATGAAATTCACATAGCACAGAAGAGACAATTTTTGGCTTTATCCCCTTTTCTGGGTTATGAAGCCATATATATGATGCAAATACTGTCTATGTGCAGATATTTTGTATCTGCATAAAGTACTACGTTAGGATGGTAGACATAATTATGAGGGCTTACAAATACCTGTCCATTCACAGTTGAATTTTGAAAAATGGAAGTCCTGTCTCCCACACTGTTGGGATTGGCAACTTCCATTATTAATGAAATATGGATTTCCCCTTAATTATAACCACTGTAACACTATCCAGAATGAAAAAAATTAATCCTAAAAGTGCCTTGCAGTATCCCTCTCACGTGGAGGAGTATCTCAGTGATGAAATAAACCATGGGGTGATGTTGGGCCCTTTTAAGGATCCACCAATTAATGACCTACATATTAGCCCATTTATGACCCGGGATAGGTCAAGTTCTGACAAAAGGAGAGTCATTATTGACCTCAGCTGATCTAAGGGTCAGTCTGTGAACTCTGGCATTGACTCTGATCGATATTTGAATGTGAATTTTGTTCTTAACTACAACTCAGTAGACAATATTACTGATGAAGTACTTAAATTTGGGAGAGGGTGTCAAATATTCACAGTCGACATCAGTAGGACTTTTTGCCATGTTCCCATAGATCCAGGAGATCTGGATCTCTTAGGTCTACACTAGAGTGACTATTATGTTGATCGATCACTTCCGTTTGGCTTCAAACATGGATTCATCATTTTTTCAACGTATATCCGACTCAGTTCACTTCCAAGAAGGTCATAAAATGATTTCTTATGTGTCTTTTTACTGTCAAAAATAAACCATTCCTATATTAGATTACAGTCTCTCGTACTGGAGCTAGGTCTCACAGTTACTACCAAAAAATTTGTCCCTCCTAGCACATATGTGGTGTGCCTCGGCATTTTAGTTGACACTGAAACATCTACTGTTTCTATTCCACCTGAAAAACTACAGGTTATTAAACAAATGTGCTTGCATTGGTCTACCAATAATTCTTGTACTGAAAAACACCTCCAATCCCGACTTGGTTTATTGTTTTATGTTACCAAATGTATTAAGTATGCTCGCTTTTTTTAAACTGAATGTTGAATTTACTTAGAGAAAATTATGATAAAAGTAGAATTACGCTTAAAAAACTTTTAAAGCGTGATCTTAAGTGGTTCAACACTTTCCGCATAGTGTATAATGGTGTAACCTTTTTCCAGTACATTTCCACTAGAAATGTTGATCTGGATGCTTGAACCACTGGTTTAGGTGTCATTATGAAACACAGGATTATGTTTTGCCATAGCCAAAAGACTAGCAGGCTTCTGATATTGCCTCATTAGAAATGATCAACATTCTGGTGGCACTAAAAGTTTGGCACTTGCAGTGGGCTGGTCACAGGGTGTTGATTCATTGTGACAATCAAGCTGTGGTTTCAGTACTTAATACTGGTAGATCAAGAGATACTTTTTTGGGTTAGAAACATATTTATGTGGTTAAGTGCATGTAATATTGATTTGCAGGTATTTTGCAGGGAAGTCCAATACAGTCGCTGATTTGCTGTCTAGATGGCTTAGTACATGTAATAAGTTCTAGAAATTGCAGAAATTGGTTCACCCTTTTACATGGGTTACTGTAAATGAGCAGTTATTGTACACTGATAAGTCTATATAGTCTCTTGTGTTATCTGTAGATTTTGGACTGTTCACCTGCTGAAAGTATCTAACCAAGCTTGCCACCTCCAGACTGTCAAATGCCTTCACAAATTCTGCCAAAAGGGCTTATGCTACCCTATTCTCCACCTTCCTGGCTTTCACAGTATTTATGGGCTGGGCCTTATCTCAGGTGAATGTGTTTAACCTCCAATGTTTTGAGCGTTTGCATTATAATGTGGTTAAGCATTTTCAAATGGCTAATTATCTATCAGCCATCAAGTGTAAATTTGTAATACTTGGTCTGGATGTGGCCTGCTTTAATGATCACAGGCTTAGCTATTATCAGAGGGCAGTTCAATAATATGCCGCACTTCAGGTGAAGCTTGACAAAATAATTGATGTTGATCTGCCTAAGAAGATTGTATCACAATGTGACCCCATGTACATGGGTCAGATAATTAAAGGTGTATATTTGCTTAGTTTTTGTCTTTCTTGCGATTATCTTATCTTATTCCACATTCATGTACTGGTTTTTCCCCACTTCAGCATTTGGCTAGGGAGGATATTATCTTTAACCAGGTAAAATTTTTATGCTTGTTAAATGGTCCAAAACCATGCAAAATAACAATCAAGTCAAACTTATCTCTGTACCTAGAATTGCTGGCTCTCTACTGTGTTCAGTCTGTGCCATCTCCAGCTTTTAGTAGTGACTCCCAAGGGTTCAAACCTTCCATTGTTTCAATATAAACAAAATTCTAACTGGGTTCCTCTTACTGATACAAAAGTCAGGAGGTATTTTGCTTTGATTTTGTCAAGGTTAGATCTGCAGGGATCCATTTGAGTGTCCATAAACTCACCATTTTTACATAAGCCCAACAAATCATAGTCCTTGGGGTCAAGCTTGACGTGTCTGAAGGCAGGTTTTTTGTCTACTTTGTAAATCATGCAAAAATCTTGCTTATCACAGAGCAGGATGTCATGGCGTGTTTATGATAGGGGTTTTTATCCTTGAGACGAAATGGAAGGTCATATTTACTTATGAATTGTACTTTAAAATCTAAAAGCCTTTTGGAATCACTTTCTTTATGTCATTGGACTTTTAGGTCAGCTTTTGTATTAGGTATAGTGTTAACATCAATAGATGACCCCTAGAGGTCTAGAGGAACATTTAGAGGTCTGAGCTTTGATGATGGTACCATAAGTATGGTAATTTTCTGTTGATGCATTTTCAGAATTTCTTTCAGAAAGTGCCCTATCAACTGAGTGGCAATCAACATGGTTGACTTGGTGCAATACGTCAGACCTGTTTATGCATATGACATGGCAAGGTTTGGCATTCTCACCTACATTGTGTCTGCTACCAGCCCAATAGATTTTTCTAACTTTAGGCCCAACCAGAGCCATATTCACAACAGTGTTTACTGGGTGCATTGTTAGTATTGATAGAATGTGTGCTGCAGGCAACTACTTTCTGTCGGCACATCTGTCGGTCTGACGCCAATGATGGCAGAATCTGCGGACTATGCGACCAACAGCCAACGTTGGGCTCATTTTGGCCCAGGGTTGGCAAAATCTGCCCACCATGAGACCAACAGCCAATGTTGGTTCGACGGTGGAATGGTATCTGGGCAGAGCCAGAACAATTGACATTCTGTGGCATTGTAATACTAATCACTTGAAAAGTTCCTGCACTGGAATTACTATTTACTTGAAGTTCATGGTTAGCGGGCTAAATTAATTTAAAATTACTTGTTGTATTAACATTAATGGTATAAAAGAGTAATAAGTAAGTAATAAATGAGCCTACACACCTGAATAAAATCCTACCAGTGCTTGTACATGTGCAGGTTACTCCAGTCGATACACAAACCAACAAAGTTCTAATGTTCCAGTGCCAAGATAAAAATAACTAGTGAAAAAAATTGTATAAAATTATTAAAAAAAAAACTGGCATCTGCCCAAATGACTTTTTTCCCAATGTGAAGCCAACATGGATTTCAGCAGGAAGGAAAGGAGACCAAGGTCCAAGGTCATCCAATCATAGTCAGTGGTCATGAACAAGAAAAATCTTTATAAACGACTGATACAATGAGCTGTGTATCACTTAGGACCATACACCTACGTTACAAAGAAACGAATATATAAGTTTATTATAGGATCATATGTGATTAGCTTATAAAATACAGTCCAGTTTGTGTTTGTGGGGTACTCAGTAAAAACAAGAACTATTTCTTAAGCATATCTTTGGTTTTATTCGTGTTAAGCTTAACATTGTAAAATTTCTTAACACAACACTTGTCAAAACAATATCAAGATGTTGACCTGAGATTTACTTATGCCCCAAATAATGACAACAACTAATGCCCAGAAATAATGCCAAAAATAACAAGAAGCACTTGGAGAGAGCACAACACTCGACTGGATGTGACCCGACTTGCTAGTGTTATAAAGCATTCTCATCCATTATTTAAATTTTAATTGTGTAGAAAGACAGTGACCAAAATACTTTGGTGCTAAATGATTGTGAAAGCTATTTTCATTTGCAATCTCTTATAAGCAGTATTGCTATATTTGTAGATAACTTGTTTGTTTCCGAAATATTAAGGACAAAAGCATACTTCGTACAGCATGCTATACTTCGTACTTATACCTTTGACAAATATAATCACCAAGAAATACTGAATGGAGTGACATCATAGGATTTCTTTGACTGACTTTATTAGGATGTACTATACATTGCTTACATTACAAGAGAGACCAACTGACGATGACGAAATCCTGTCATGTTATTGATTTTCTACGTATATGACGAACAGTAGCAGATTTCACTGTATATGCACAATTGCAAATAAGAAAAACTCAGTCCTGACTTTAATTTTCAATCAAATTATACAAAAAAATACAAATCCGTCTGTACCCCACCAAATTTGAGTTCGATCGATGTTATACTTTTAGAGTTACAAGTGCAAAATGGTGCACAGACGGAAAGGCATAAACTGACCACAATAACCCTCTCCTCTCGACAAGGGTTAATGATAACTGTTGTATATGTATATTTACACTTTATGTTGACACAAGGTCATAGTTTACTGTTATACATAAAGCTTGTGAGCTTATAAGAAGCACAATCTATGTTTTACTCAAATATGCCTTATCTATTACAAGCCAGTGCTGCCTATACTTCAATGTATTCTAAAACTTATTGAGAAATTAGAAAAAATGACCAAGATTAATATAGCCCTTGTAAACCTATCACTGACATATGTATAATGCCCAATTCACACTACAGGGGGTATACCCTCTGATTTGAAGATTTACTTGGTTGAGGAATCCCTCAAACAAAGCCTCATATCTTCAAGGATTTTCAGTATTCAGAAGGTATGACACATCACTGATTAGACTTGGTTTGTAACCGTCAACAACAGTAGGACAACAGTACAACAGATGTTGGTCAACAGATGTTGCAACCTCCATTAACCTCAACTCACCCACAATAGCCATCAGATGAACACAAGCTACAGAAACACCACTGAGTCACAACCTTATATAAACTCTGACGTCTTCAATTACCATATGAAAAAAAAATTATCTGCAGCAGCTCAATAAAATGGACGGACTGGAATAGGGACACTCGCATCATGGAGAGGTGGTAGGGCTGACAAGGGACAGTGACTGGCAGTGACTGGTGGTGTGATGGTCAGATTAGGATACTTTAAATATTGTAAAATTTCCATAGGAGGCTCAAGGAATGGGACGGTAAGCCACTGTATCACAAGTTCATACATGGATTTCAGACGGTAGTTGAAGGACAGGGACATTTTGTCTAATGCTTATAACCATGCGTTATACTGCCTGTAGTGTGAAAGGGGTATAATTGAAATTTCTAGAATTCAGTATCTGATAGCAGAGAGGTTTTAAGCATGAAGCAACCAAGCCAAAAGAAACGTAGCAGCAGTGAAGTACTGGTAGAATGTCATGTAAGTTCTTTTGAAAAATAACTGCAGCCACCTTAGAGATCTTCTTAAGATAGGTTCACACTACATCTCAACACCAGTGGCCATGAATGTTTATGTTTTTAGAGGACCTTTCATTTCTAATGCCGAACAAGCTAGACCTCAACCTTAAAGGAATATCCAAATTCCAAGTAATCAAACACTACCTTCAAGTTATAATATTGTAGGTATCTCCTCCAATTTATTATGTTCAGATCAGAAAGTACCACGACTCTATTTTTTTGTTTATAATTTGAAATTGTATTTTCTTTGGCAAGGAATGGGCATGTGGAACTCGTAGATACATATTGGTAGAATAAAATTCTAATTGGACTTTTATAGCGCTTAATCTCCCCAAACAAGAGGACTCTAAGGCGCAACAAAACAAAAAGCAGTCAACAAAATTCTGTGTCCAGGGACATAACAGGGGTCGAACACCACGGAGAACGCCAGGAGGATGATTCAGGCTAGGGTGGATATGCTTTGGTGTACAGGTAGGTTTTAAGCTGTTTTCTGAAGGAGGCCAGGGATGGAGAGGCACGAATCACATCAGGGAGAGTATTCCACACAGTAGGAGCATCAAACGCAAAACTATTACCAAACTGTTTGACAGATTTATGAACAGAGGGGCAGAACTTTGGAATAACTAGGAAATTACCACAACTTTCACTGCGCCTGGTACTATAAGAACTGCTGTAGGAAGAAAGATGTGGTGAAAAATACCTGGGAAAACCTGTGTGAAGATACTTATAAACAAGTGTGACTGTCTTGAACACAATGCGCTGTTCAACAGGAAGCCAATGCAGTTTCTTTAGCACAGGAGTTATGCTGGTGTATCGACTGGTGTTTGATACAATTCTAGCTGCACTATTTTGGATGCACTGTAATTTGCGTAGATTAAACTTGGACAGTAAAAAAAAAATAATAAAACATCTGGAAACCTTGGTATTGTGTAAATCATTATGAATCTAGTGGAATAACCCTAAATGTACAACAGCACAGGACTTTAGCATTGAGAAACCTGGCTGCCTGCATGAGGTCAAACAAAAATATACTAATATTAAAGTATACATCCTTGAAAAGAAACTAGGTTGCAGGTTAATATTGCTGTATAGATCTGAGCCAACAAAGGCAACTACCAAGATTGATATGTGTGCTTGACCACAAATTTGCTTGATTGTTATCGGAGATCAGATTATTTAAGCGTTATGTTTCACAAGATGTGTTCAGAAATTCAATCAATGTACTTGTAACATCGCTTAAGCAATTATAATTCATGACAGTTAATTCAGATTGACTGGTGTTATAACCAAAGCTTTACACACTTAATAATTGGTTGCATCATACAAAATACTATTACTTTAAGCACCCTGTACTTTGAGCAAAATATATGAAAAAAGCAGATTCAGCACCACATGCAAAGCTGTATAAAATACTTGTACTGGAAGACACATGATGTCCTTGATGTGTTCTGGTACTCACAACATTTACACTAAGTCAACATAGGCCATCAGCCATCATACAAATCAGTTCTACTGACGCCTGGACTTCTGGCTCAGCTGATTAATGTGCTAGACTTATTATTTATTACTGTGTGTAATCCAGAGGTTGTGGGATCAAAACAAAAGAGAACCAATCAATAATTTATCCTTGCAACATATGGTGGATGCCTAAAGATCCTCTCACATTCCAGTGAATTGAAGTGTAATAATGTATCCTTGCAAGAAATGAGAACAGGTCTTTCCTTTGAGGAGTGGTAATATCCTCATGTATATGAGTTGAGTTAACACCAGGACTTTGGGATCCCCCTTTAGCTCAGCTGCTTAATAAGATAGACTTAAGTTTATTTTGGCGTGTAATCTAAAGGCTGCGGGATTGCCTTCCAGCAGAACCAATCAATAATCTCTCATTACAACACACTAGGACACCATGTATCATACCTGATTTGAAAGCACAATGATATTTTAATTCAAGCATAAACTATTTCCTGGGAATAAATACTTTACACAAATTAAGGTTACCACCAATGCGTTTTTCAAAAAAACCAATGGTGCTTCAACATTTAGACCTGTTCATTTCAATAAAACTACATGATAATGAGAAGAAATATAAATGTGATCAAATATACACCCTATCACTGCAAAGCAATTACTGCAGTAGTGTTTGCAGTTATACCTTTCTCTTCATGTTCTGGATGTCCATCATATTTGAAAGTTTCCTTATTAAATAGTTTGCACAACTTTACTTGCTCAGTTTCAATAGTTGATCAATTATTTGAATTTTGCACAACCCTCTGAGTATTCTTACCCTTATTTGCCCAATGTTTTTTCACCTTTTGACCATTTCACCTTTCCCCTCTCGATTTCTCTGACAATAAGGTCATGAGCCTGCTTTGAAATTGCAAACATTAGTTCAACTGATTCTTGCATAATACTAACAAAATAAGTAATTTCTGCCTAAGAGATACACTACTTTCCTCCAATACACCTGAAATGTACCCCAAGCCCATTGTTAAATGGTAAGGTCGTCATAAGTGGCATGGTGGCTATCCATATTTGTAGTACAATGATCCTATGGTCACATAATAATTTTCTTAACTATCCTGTGGCCAGGTCTAGACCAACCTGATTTAATAGCCTCATAATTTTGATCTTTTTTTCAGATCCATCCTACATTTTTGGTCGTACTCTTAGAGTATACACTGCACCTATACCTGAATCGAATCATCCGATCTGAGTTCACCAGTGGTTGTCAACTGCTGTTTACCAGCCTCTTGGCCTCTCTCTCAAAGAACTATGGGTAGAGGGAAGTAGTGAAATCTCTCGGGCCCAACCATCATGTTTGTCAATTGTTCCTTTCAAGGCATTGACACTAATATATTTTTTCTAACTTATTCTCCAAAACCCACAGTCTCTCCTCAGCTGAATTTTTTTCACTTTTCTGCACTGGCAAACTGTCCTTAGTGTCACTCTGTTTAACTTGTTTTCTACACATGCCGGCAGTGCATGTTTGCTAAACAAATTAGAAAGAGTGCTTCCAATATGACTATCAAATAATTATGATGTTGAATTTTTTTTGCAAAATTTAAGACACCCGCTCAGTAATCCTAGTTCAGAACAAAAGCAAAGTTTCTGAACCTAATTTCCAAAAATACACCACTCAGATAATAAGGACAACTTTTGAGATATTTTCAAGATGACACGTCTAATCTAATTTTAAAAAAACATTGCCAGCCATAATCAAATTTTAACAGTGCATTTTTAAAAAATCGAAAAATTTTAATTTCTTAAATGTAGCTTTTATAAGCTACACGTATACCATGTGGAACTAACTGCTATCTCAGATGGCCCCAGGTATCCTGGCCAACTCAAGAAAAATGAGCATGTACTATATAGCCAGCTACCTTATTCAATGAATAAGGTACCTAGATAGTGACAAAGAATGCGACTTCCTTCTTTGAGTCGGAATTCTTGCCCATGCCCCCTCGGCTGTGATACAGGAAGGAGGCAGGGTGGGACTCTCCTTAATTCCACATGGTAAACTTGTAGTTTACAAAGCTACAGTTAAATAATTAACATTTTTAATTTTACTGTGCTTCAATTATTTACCATATGGAATTGAATACTGATTCATACCCCTAGGCAGAGGGATTACAACTGAGACTTCATGTATTTTTGTCATTTTCTTTTGGATTTGAATTAAATATCCATGTTAAAATTTCCAGTATTATGTGAATTTTTCCTGTGATTTATACAAAATATATTTTACACTTACCAGCCTGAGTCCCACTTATAGTACACAAGTTAAAACAAACTAGGCACTGTAAGAAGCCAAAAAGCTTAAAGGCTCAAATACAATACAGAACAAACACTGTCTGGATATATGGACTTATGAAGGTGCAGCCTATGCGCATGTTTTGTAGCCCCCAGGGATTCACTATCTATGAATACAAGCTCACGGCTTGAAGAATCTCATGAATTGCAAATTTGCCACTGATGATAAAAATATGATAAAATTTTAATTAATAATGAGATTATGGGGGTCACCTCTAGAGACAAAAATATATAATAGACTTTTAAAGGAAAGTTAAATTAGACTTCACCGGATATCTTAAGGAGGTAGACATAGACTTGATGAACATGGGTATTAGACTCAGGATGACTTGGTAACAGCGGTTATGTCTCCCTTTTTCCCTCCATACCAGACACAGGGGCCCGTCTTCCTTGAATTGTCTATCCAACATTGTAGTCAAAGCAGGAATAGTCATTAGAGACACAGTCAAGAAACCTTATCTTGCTAGTTGGTTTTTGACTATAAAATCTGAAGAAGGGGAGAGAGTTACTTTTTCCCATTGGACACGTTGTTTGCAACCCAGGCTGGATTTTGCTGCAGTACTTGCTGGAGGCCAGAGGTAGCAAGAAAGCAGTTTTAAGGGTAAGATGTTGTAGGTCTTTGTCTTTCATAGTGTCAAAGGGTGTTTTGTGAGCTCATTAAGTACAAATGAAATGCTCCACTTGGAAAGGTTTCTGAAACTCTTAGGTCGATCCCTGTAAGAGCTGGAAAATAACCTGTTAAGGTCTGAACTTTGAGAAATACAGAGCCCCACTGGGCCTAAGGTGTCAATAAGGTCCTATAACCATAAATGGTTGGTGGGTTTAAGTCTTGGTACAGGTACGTGAAAAAGTCTGAGACTTATTTTACAGGGGGAGTGGCAAATCAACTGAGTTTTCTCTTCACCACTTTTCAAAAGGGGAAATTTGACTTGTAGATAGGCCTTGTTGATGACATTTGAGTTGCAGCAATTCTCTCTGTCACTTCACAGAGAAGCCTTGTTCTTGAAGTGTCCATTCCTAGACACCAGACATGGAAGCTCAGATGTTGTGGATTGTTGTGGAACACTTGTTGATAGAAGTGGCATATCCATTGAGAGCTGCACTAGGTTCCAAAACCACAGCATCCCTGGCCAGCCTGGGGCTAATAAAATGATGAGGCAATTGCACTGCCTTATTTTCTGGATCACCCTGTAAAGGAGAGTCATAGGAGGGTAAGCACAGGCAATGAGACCCATCCAAATATATTGATCTGTGATTGGAAATACGAGTTGCCAATAGGTCTACATGAGGGGTGAACCACTTTTGACACACCTGTTTCAACACTGGCGGATGGGGTGACCATTCTGGTGATTGGATCAGATTTTACCTGGACAGTGAGTCGGCAATCGCATTCAGGCACCCTGGAATGACCCTGGTTCTTAGGTTATTTGCAATGATGGCACCAGGTTATGATTGTCCACAGGAGAACACACCGTGAGTGGGTTCCTTCCTGTTTGTTTATGTAGGCTACCACTGTTGAGTTATCTATAGCTACAAACACAGTTTAATTTTGACTCTGGTCTTTGTACCTTTTGAGGGCCAAGAAATACCACCTTCAGTTCTAGAACATTTATGTGTAGCCTTTTTCCCAGTCCAACCACTGAGTCTTGCTCTAAGTTAGCACCAAACCTACATTTGAGGTGTTGGTAATGATTTGGCTAGTGTGGTCTTTTCTAAACGCTGCGTCACGTTGACAGCGGTTTCCCACCACTCTAGGTGAACTGAGATAGTCTCTGACCAAGGAAGAAGGATGTCCAGAGACCGAGGATATGTCCAGTGTTCTCTGAGATACTAATAAAAGGTCTCATGTGAAGGCAACCCTCTGGAACCATCTTCTATACTGAGGTGAGCAACCCAAGTAGCGACATCAAACATCTTGAAGCCAAAGCAATCTTTGATTTTAAAACAAAACACCTGTGTGGATGTTAGCTTTCTTTTTATTTGAGTATCCACCCCAAGGATTGGTTAGGTACACCAAGATTGTTGTGTTCAGTTGTGCCTCTTCTTTTTGATTTGATAAGCTAATTGATAAGCTAATTGTGTTAGTACTGGAATCGGACTGGCCTAGAGAGCCATAAGATTTACTTCTGTAACAATCATTGTGAAGACCTGTGGGGCCATAGCTAGCCCAAAGGGAAGAGAGCTGAATTGGATACCTGTGGGTGAACCAAAGATACTTCCTTGAAGTTGGGTGGAAGGGGATGTAAAAATAAGGATCTGAGAGATTAATCGAGGATACCCATTCCTCTGGAACCAGAGAGACCCTGATGGACTTTGGTGGTTCCATTTGAACTGTCACACTATTAGAAAGGTGTTGAGCCTGCTTGGGTCTATGACTGGCCTGCATATTGATGAGGATGGTAATAGAAACAGGCAGCTGCAAAACCAAAGACACCTTTCTTTTCCACCCTTTCAATTGTGTTCTTAGTCAGGAGAGACTGGAGACAAGAGGCCATAGCCATATCTTTCTGGTGAACTTTGTATCCTAAACTGATCGGAGGGAGTCAGGCTAACTTGGTTTCATGTTGAATGGTAGAACGTGAATGGTAGAATATTTGTAGTCATTTTTAATATGTTTTAGCAGTATTTTAGCCAGTCCCTCCTGAAAGAATGAAGGTGACCTTCTACTGGTGGACTGTTCACGCTGGGTAGTCATTTCAAAGAGGGGTTTCCAAGTCCTCTGCCCTTGTAGTGATGTCAGAAATGACCTTATTTGCCTGTTATTCGAGCCCCCCCCCCCCCCCCCCCCCCCCTGTCTGAGGAAAGCAAATGGTCACTGCTGGGGATGGGCTTTTTCCCATGAGGACACTTCCTGTAGGAAACTCTTTTGCTATTGTGATGGGGTCAGGAAAGGGCTAATTTTGACAGAGCCGAAAGCCCATAGTGTTTTAAGGGTGCCTGGAGAATGAACTCTTCTCTGTCCATCACCAGCTGGGAGTTATGACATCTGATTTTTCCCAGATTGGGTTGAAGATGGATCCGGCTCTCGCCTGACAAGAATGGAATTACCCAAAATATAGAATTCTTTTTAGATCATATTGGATAAAGTTCACTGTGGTAGGCTAAAGTCCTCTGTTGGATATGGATCCTCTTATGGCCAAAGGGCCATAATAACCATTTCTGACTGACTTTATAGGATAGGCATCTTTTGAATTTGAGTTTTTCCCCTTTCGGTTGTGGCTATAGCTTCCCATAATCAGGTTGCATTCAGAAATTACGTGATTAAAGGCAGCCTCTCTCTAAGGTTCTTAAAGGGGGGTCACTGTGGCAGAGTGGTAACTCTCTCGTCTCCCACCTCTGAAGTTGTGGTTCGATTGACCGCACGGCCTCGAGTGGGAAATCTGGTAAGATTAGTATCTAGATTGAGAAATTTCCTTTGGTCGATACAATCTGTATTCACATGGACATTGAAGTCTCCACAGATAATGAAAGAAAAAGTGAGAGATGACAGAAAACCACAAGAAAACAGAAATCACCAAGAAAGGTAGAGGAACATGAACCTGGGGTGCAATAAACACAAGCCACTACAAATGATTTTGAATCAGTGACAATCGATATGACAATGTTTTCAAAAGTTGAATGTGTTGGTGCATCAACAGTCCATGACCAGTCATCTGGGGCCTATGAGTGAGTTGAGAACCAGGTGGAGTTACAGACTTCAGTAGACTGTCGGTATCCGAATTTTGAATGTGAGTTTCTGCAAAAACCAAAAGTTCTAGATTTCTTGAGAGTGATATACGTCTAGCATAATGATTCACCATTATGTCCCTGGTAAACTCAGGCTTTGATCTTCATACTTTCTGCGACTCAGGGGCACCCTATTCACCCCAGTAAGCATCAGAACCTTAAACTGCTCTGAAGGTAGCCAAAATAACAGAGATATAACACAAGAGCCATACAACAGTGCAAACAAAAAGGTTTTGAGAGTAACACTGTTCAAGATTAAATGTAATAGGGATGATACAACAATAGTTGGACAGTGACTCAGTAATTCTAAATAGTGGATTATCATAGCCCATTCGATTGAAATGGGGGCTAAGACAGAAATAAACTACATGAAAGGGTAATAAAATCACAAGTCGGTATAGATAGCAAGTTGGACAGTGACACAGTAATTCCTGGTAAAGTTTGGAGGGTTTGGAGGTAATGGAGAAGACAGCAATAAACTACATAAAGTTGTTATAAAATCAAAAGTTGGTGTAAAATAGCAAGAATTAACACAGGTGGACTAAAAAAATTGTACTAATATGCTGAAGTAGTGTTACAATTGAAGGTTATAATAGATTTGTAAAAAATTATGTCTCCGTGGTTCATACTAAAATAATGTATATAGAATAACAGAAGTGATGATACTTCAAAGAATGCTATATTATTTACAATTAGTCTGGGGTTCAAAGGTTTACAGGTAAAGCTAACTGGCTGATTCCACAATGAAACTGCAAAATAAGGAAAGAATACTTATCCTTCCAAAATAAAATACAGAATATTTAATCTATGATATAAAATAAAAGAACTGATAGAATTTCAATTTCCAAAAACACACAAATCCACTAAGAAAATAAAGAAAAATAAAGAAAACGTCTCACCAAATCAGTGTGTTTCTGGCTTTATGGCGGGAAATGAGAAGGAAGTCGTGTTCTTTGTCACTATCTAGGTCACCTAACCTATCTAGGACACAAATTAAGGTACCTGACTATATAATGTATGCTCAGTTTTCTTCAGTTGGCCAGGATACCTGTTACCATCTGAGATAGCATTTACTTCCACATGATAAGCTATTGTAGCACAATAAAAAAGGAATATTTTGGAATTATTTGATGACAATAGACAATTTTAGTCTCGTGTGTTGGGTTTTAAATCAGCTTCAACTAGCAAGGCATGTTTCGCAGAGAGTGAACAGTAACCAACTGTCCATTTGGGGAAGAAAACATGGCAGCTTCATCCTCAGGCACATCAGCACGACACACATTGCATTGGCAGAATTCATTGTCTGTAAGATAAAAAACAACAACTGGGACTAAAGCATTAAATTAGTGAGCCCTTATTCTGCTGTAAATTGGCACATGTCTCGGATTGGTAAAAATACGAAGCAAGCAATAAATTCAAACTCCTTATACAAACGATATGATTGGAAAAATGTATAAAAATCCAGACCAGTGATCATATTTTTGTGTTCACTTTCATTTTTCTGCATAGTGGAGAATTAACACTACACTTTTTTCTCACAATTTAATGTGTATTACAGCGCTTTAGTGGACACTCTCTTTAGGACAAAAAAGGTGCTTTCCACTGAAGCATTATTTTCAGAACTTTCTTGCATATTTTTGAGTTCAGTAGGTAGCTTTATAAGACTTTTTAGTTTTGTATGAAATTCAGGGTGCATAGGAAATAAATGTTGGAAATGTCTCCTGAAAAAATGCCTCTTAGAAATAATGTATCTTGTATGTTTTGTATTAGGGAAAATTACCTCCAAGCCCATATGAAAAAAACAGTTTAATTTATTAATCCAGTTTTATTTTGGACTCTTTGAAATGTAGCATGGAAATGTTTAAGTACTGTTGGTAAATTGATGGTGAATTTTCTCACTGTTGAATGGGACGTAATACCCTAACTTTAAGTTTGATCTTTTACTTTTTCCTGGATTCGAAATTTAAATAGAGAAAGATAGAAATGCAAATCTCTCTACAAATCAAAAACAAGACAGAAATTATATCTAAACTCAGCAGTACATATACTTACACCACATGCAATGTAAAATAAAAATAATGTCACTTATTGTCTTAAAAATGTAACTATCTAACTTTTTGAAAATGCTTTCTGTAACTCACAGATCTTTATATCTATTGTCCTTATCCACGATTTATCTTTGTGGCAAACTTGTGACAACTTTCAAGTGTCATCCAAAATAATGTTTATTTTTGCCATAAAGCAAAACCAGTGACAGACACAGTGAAACAATATTGACCAGGGGCCACGGTGGCAGAGTGGTAATACTCTCACCTCCCACCTCTGAGGCCGGGGTTCGGTTCCCAGCACATCCTCAAGGGGGAAAGCTAGTAGTTGCTTGCCATTGATTGGCAGTTTACAGTACAGAACCTTGACGAACTGTATGTACTGGTTTCCTCCACCTGTCCAACTACCCGTCGTGATATATTTACACCTGTAACAATTATAATGATTAGAAAGTAATTTAATAGTTTGTAATTTGTCAACACAACACAATACTGAAATAGCGAATACTTTAATACCACATGTAAAATGTAAATTCTTGCAATAATCCTTGCAATTATTGCATAGCTTGATGCTTTAGTGAAAAGTCTTACATTATGCAATAAATTTAATTAGATTCATTTCATATAATAAGTAATTTTCTCGTGGAACATCCATGAAGGGACACTCAGTCATCATCTATATAATTATAATGTTTTCATTAATTAAATGCAACTTAGTTTAACAAATATTCTAATTGATATCTTTATTTATGAGCCTCTTCTTGAAGTACATAGCTGATACATTTTAAGCAGATACTTATTAAATAAGGTCATTGTAGATACAGAATTATTGTAATGCAATACATGAGGGCATTTTAAATCAGAACATCACAATAATAAACAGTGTCATGTGCTGACTTAATGCCAATTTAAATCAGAAACTTGGTTATTGACTTGTATTTTCTGCTTGCTAATTTGAGTAACAATAATTGTATTTACGATTGCTTCAACAGTTAATGAATTGATATGTACTTAATGAAGCTGTAAATACAATGCAGAGGTCATATCACTATTGGCAGTTATGATGTAATATAGTTTAGTTAAGGTTCTACCTTGTGGTTTTACATTCATTTGAATAGCTCAAGTCATATTAGGAGAGACCAGAGGTGGATTGGATCCTCTGACTACAGATATAAAATCAATGCTATATTATGTTTGGCCCACACCTTTCACAGTCGTTTCTGTATGTATTTTGACTTTGTCATTATGGCTCTAAAAGGAGACCTTGTATCTGGCCAGTGGGCATTTAAGAATGAGATAAAGCATATATGCCTTCTATTAAACCCTCTGGAATGTAAATTTTAATACAGTTTGTGAGATGTCATAGTAGGTTTTCAAACATTTAAAAACTGTCCTAAAAAGGAAATCACTTTCTGAGTTGTGTCCATTTATTTAATTGGGTTTTAATGCACTTTCAACACTGTATAGATTTTATCACGATGGATAGTTTTATGGGCAGAGAAAACTGGTACATACAGTTGGTCAAGGTTCTGTACTGTAAGCTGCCAACCATCGGTAAGCAACTACCATCTTTCCCACATTGGGTTCGGGGTTAGAACCGCCAATGTCAGAGGTGGGAGGTGAGTGTGTTACCACTGTGCCACCATGGCCCCTCTGAGCTGTGTCCAATAGCGACAGATGCCCAAATTTGAATGTGACCAAATCACACCAAATATATCCTTCCCAAATACAATGCAGACAACAGAACCACAACACAAGGTAGACTGGCAATAGCACAGAAAGGAGTGACCCACTATTAATGCCAATGGATGTGTTTGTGGGTTTTGCGTTTAGCTGATGGATCATTCTGATTTTCTACAGGCATGTTCTGTTATGACTTTGGGTACGGAAAGGAACCCAGGCTTTAACCTTTCATTTAGTATATGACATTGGCACTGACCTAAGCTTTAACCTTTCATTTAGTATATGACATTGACTGACCTAGTAACAGTGGTACGGTTTCTGTCTGATCCAAAGCACTGCGGATATGTTTGCCATGTGATATGGGTTCGTTTCTTTTCTCAGGAAGCTTTAGGTGTGGATCATGCTGTTGATCAGTCTGAAGTTTATATTTAATTCATAAAAAGGAATAATCATAATTCATATTAATGCAACAATAACTTTGGGCATACTGGTGTATTGATTTGAAATTTTAACATTAAGAACTTCAAGTATGATTCCTTATGTTAGATACTTAAACATAAATCAGTATTACTGAAATGGGTGATAATCAAATGTAACAAGCTTTAAAACCCGACTCCAAATTTAATTTACTAGGTTGAGGAAACAGAAAAGTGACTGGAACCAATCCCCAAACTACCGTTCATGACCTAATTGGACTTTCACACCATTCTAGCTCAGCTCTGCAATCCCATGTATTGATTAAAGACACAGTGTTTTCTTAATGCTTATGGATGCAAAAACCCAATGTATCAGTCTGGATTTAAGCTGGGCAGTCAAGGTACTAATTAACGCACTAGGAGATCAACATTTTATAATTCCAAAAAATGCATAGTCCAGGGACACAGACGGGGGTTAATGCAATAGAGACAGTTGGAAATACGACAAACCTATAATGGGTAGGATTTTGTGAAGATATAGGCTTTCAGTTTCCAAAGATAAAGAGATGTGGCATAGTGGATGTCACCCGGTGACAATTCATTCAAAACCTTGGGAGCAAAACTTAAGCCAAACTGCTTTGCTGACTCATGAACAGGAGGAATATGTAATGAGATATACAGTGCTTCTGCAGTATGACTTAGTATTTATTGTAATTTATCATACAACACAGTCGTATATGGTCTATAGAGAGGGATACAGGGAGCGTGATATACTATTTTGTTGACATAGGTGCCCCTTAATAAAAGCTGTTAAAAAGTGCCAATATTTCATTAATATTTATGTAACTATGTAATCCATAAATATTAGAAAAGTATTTTTACACAGGGCTTCTGCCATTTTTGCATTTCAAATTCATAGAAAATGGCAGAGATATGGCATCTTAATATTGAAGATTATGTATTCATTGATGGCGTTAAATTTATGTATTTCTGCTGTCTAGCGTTAAAGTGACACAATCTGAAAATATAAAAAAAAATAAATGCAAATAGTGAGAAATATTACCTTTCTTGTCCATCTGACATAGCTTGGAGGTTTATATTCTATAGAAATCAAACCATTTTCTGCCACTGAATCAGTTGCATTGTTTTCAGTTGACCATCTTTCCTTCTGCATCCCATTTCCATCGTTTTGTGGTCTCATCTTTTTGCCTAAAATTATTACATTCTCTCTGTACCACTTGACTTTGCGTTTAACTGTAAATAATGTATTTAGGCTTCTTGAAACATTGGAAGAAATATATGAAAATAGTAACAGCATTTATTGGCATCCTACATAAATACTTCGGTGGCAAATGGTTAGGAAGTCTGGCGTCTAGATTCATGTTGTCACATGTATTGGGGTTCAACTCCCACATATATTATAGAGACATCCTTACTGATACTCTGTTGGCCCAACCATTTGGCAGAAACCACCAACCAACACATGCAATTTAAATTCAAATAACTATAGAATTCTTCATATGCAAAAATCACCTGTGATTGCTATGGCTAATCATATACTATTAAAAATTATTTACTTGGGAATCATATTTTATTCATCCAATTCTAAACAATGGTTATGAAGAGATAATCTTGTATATTCCTCCTGGATTGGAGCAATCTTTGATAAAAAAATGATTATTGTTGATTTGTTTAACACTGTTACTGTAACTTAAGAATGACAATGTAGGGTGACAAAGAACAAATGTCAAATTTTGGGTTTTTACATCCCATTCAACAGCCAGGGTCATGTTATGACAGCCTATGTTAATGTCATTTGGTGGGTGGTGAACCCACACATAGGTGACAGCCGGTGATATGGTGTTGGGACTTCCTCTCTGTAAATGTTTATTTATTTAGTGTTTTACATCATGCCTAATATATTATCAGTTACATTGTGACGGGCAGTTTGATGGGCGGAAAGAATCAGTACATGCAGTTGGTCAAGATTCTGTACTGATGACAATGGTTTTGTCTGGCTATGCCGACCAATAGCAAGACACTACCAGCTTTCCAATATGATGCAAGGCTGGCATTAAAACTCTGATCTCAGATTTGAGAGGCACAAGGAAACCCCCTAAAGTGGTTTGTAGTCTGTTATTGACTTAAAATCCCTCCAAAAAGCCTGAAGCTTTAGGACCAAGATAGAGGTAGAACTCACCTTATGTGAATATAAAGCTCCAATACGAATACTACTTTTAGAATTAAGCACAAACAAGCAGACAAATGTAGGGTTACTTTAGGATGAGGGTAGAATACAAATTACAAATACAAAAAAATACAGAAATATAAAAGCTAATGTACACACCACAAGTCATACACCTATCTGGAGATTCTCTCTCTGAGTGTGTTTTTGTGTCCAAATTTGAATCTCTGAATTCTGAAAAAAAATATCAAATTATAATAAAATTGCTGCAGTGGCTATGGATACGATTTCCTATACAAAATCTTGATCAGTTATCACAGACTGCCTTGTTGCATTTGTTCAAGTATCTGTCATAATATGACCTTTGCCATGTGTTGAAAGCATTGTTGACCCAGAATCTATTCGTCATGCCTACTCACAGAAACATATAGACATTCTTCCAAGTCTTGAATTTGTAACAATAGTCTGCTTATAATGTATAATAATAGCAACTTATGGGTGGTAAGGTATGTTTCGAGCGATTAATTGAAAATACTTTACCCAATGCGATTTCACAGTGAAAACTTAATTTCTAATGAAGTAATAAAACTGCATTAATCTCTCAATCAGAAACTAGCAATTTTATGAAAATTAATTCAAACGAAATTCTTAAAAGTGAAGAATTAGAGAAATTTTCTGAAAGTTAAAATTTCTTATACAGTGTCTCCCAGGAGAATTCTGTTAAGAATAAGAGTAATTTTCAAGTGTAATGTTTCAGCTATTTTTGAATATTTCTAAAAAGTAAAGAACACTATTACTATAATCATGCTAAATCATAACACTGTCACATAGATGTCCCAAATGATGCAGATAAAGTGCTTACCCCTGCCATTAGTTTGTCTGTTTGTTTGTCGTAGTTGAGTATTATTATTCGTCAGATGGTTTCCACTTCTCCCTGTGACCTCTGTATGATGCTGCATATTCCACTCAGATTCATTTTCTTTTTCCATACGCATTCTAGTGTGACCGCATCTCTTGCATGTTTCTTTAATTTTGCGGTGGGGACTGCACAAAAGTTGAACAAGGCTTAAACATTTTGAGGTATATCCTAAAAAAACGATCTTATAATAGCCTTAAATCCAAACCTTTATAATAAGTCGCTAGATAAAATCACTTTTGACATTTGTCTTTGTGAAAATCACTACAGACAATAGTCGTACATTAGTCTTGTTTGTGGCCACAGCCACAAAATCAAGCTAAAATATTTAAGACAAGTCTGGAATTTGGTTGTCATATACATTTTCCCCACTTCGCAAGTTCTAATGGCTAAAATTAATCCATAAATGTTTACAGCACCTCTCTATGGTAGAAGAAAGAATCAATTATGATCCTATATTTTGACACCCTCTGAACTATAAACCTCTATATCTTGACTTTTACTCAACATATTTATTTATTTATTTATAGCTCATTAGATAGCTATGCCTCTTAGCTATAACGTGCTAAAGTTTTATCTGAATCATTATGTTGAAAACATATGAAAATCATAACTTTATCATGATAAGTAGGGTAACACCTGTGAATCAATTAAGGAGCCTAATTTGCACTGTGTGAACCTTGGCTGTGCTGTTTAATTTTTCAATGGTAAAATCAAATATGGTTTGATTCCTCACTGTATGGACACTTGTTCAAGTACCCTTATAACAAAAACAAAGTATGAAAACACATATAATTCATCAATATTAAAAAACATAGCATTTGATACAAGTTATAAATCAAGTAGTTACAATCACATACACAACAATCCCTTTCATATCAATGAAAATATTTAAAATTCATAAAGTAACTAAAATATCGAATTCTAATAAAAATTGTGTTGAACTTACATTAAGAAATGCATTCTTAAAAAATGCTTTTAGTTCTGTATGCACAATATACAAACAGTGACAAAAGAATCAGTGCTGCCATTAATACATGCCTTGTGATATTTATTGTCACACAACACACAGCTAATAATATCTTACTGAAAATTTACAACTACTGCAAACTCCATATTTATATAACAGTCCAATTTTGGCCTGCGTCACAACCTCTTTCATTTTTTCTTTCTTTTTCTTTGTTTTTCTTTTTGATGCCTTTTCTTAGCTATGGCTTCATTTTTTTCCCTTTCTTTCTCATTCCTCTAATCTTTTTTTCTTCTTGTCTAATTTATTGGTTTCTTCTTTTTCCTTTTGCCTGAGTCTCTCCAACTTCAAGGCACGAGTTATGCATCTTCCCTTGGAACAATCTCTTGATGCTCCTCTTTTTTGCGGGTCTGATTGTGACTTGTTAGTGCCATCCTGAAGGAATATTGAGGCCATTTCTATGTCCACTATTCCAGCTGCTACTGCTGGATGCAAAGTAACCTCATTGTGGATGCATTCTGGACAGGGAAGTGACTTAATAGGGTCTGTTTGTGTGAATTTGCTATTATTAATGTTAATATCAATGACACCTCCAATCTCATTGTCATTTTCATTATAAATCTGAAGTGCTGAGGTTGGCCTGGCAACATTGTCAAAATCTGAGTATTGAGTATTGGAAATATCACTTGTTTTAACATGCTTCGTTTGATCTCCCACCAATAAATCCTCTGTGATTGTTTGTCGGCTAAATGGATATATTCCAATTTTTGAAAAAGCATTGATAATTACATTACAATCTAGGGCACCTATAGCAAACTGAGTTATTACTGGTATCTTTCCTTTGCAGATGTGTTTCTGTTGTAGTGACATGGCTTCTTGTTTCTTTTGTCCAATTTTCAATTTAAGTGGAGCAAATATTTTATCAAGAGGCTTAATCAGATGTGATACTTTGGCTGGGAAATTATAAACATCAATGTTCTTATCCATCCAGTGTTTCACCACATCATAGCTTTCATGTGGACCGACACTTCAAACTTATAAATCAGTTTCATAGATATATATGTGCGTGTGAACCAGTATTATGACAAATTTGTACAATTTTTTTAATAGTTTATTAAACAAAGAACGGAAAGAACATAGAGTATATACATACATATAAAATATTATACAAATAAGACAATTTCAGACAAAATACAAGAACAAGTGTGAACAAAATATATGCAAAGGATTGGACTTGGGTAGAAAAATAATTAACAAAACTGTGTTAAACCAAAAGCAATTTATAAAAGGCCACTTTAATTTTGCCCCTATCTGTTATAACAGGGCAACCATCTTCTTCAATTTGGACTAATATTTTGACTTTTTCTTTTATTAAACCAAGGAGTTCAACAAACAAGAGACTTTTATTTTTGTTTCTTTTACCATTTATGTAATATTTTACATACATGATAATACAGTTCAACACGTCAAACAATGGGTCTTCTGTTAATGGTAAGCCAAAAATAACTTCACAAACAGTAAATTTAAATTTTACTTGTAACTTTTCATATATCCAATCCCCAATTTTGATCCATAGTGTCATACTGTCTTTACACTCATAAAGGTGGTGCTGAATGGTGTCATTTTTTTACAGTAAATACAGAATGGTGAATCCTTGATGCTCCATTTATGTAAATTATAATTACAATTTAAGATTCTGTTCAAGATTTTATATTGAAAACTTTGAATATAACTTTCTTTTATAATTTTATATGGTAATCTGAAGACATGACTCCAGTTAAAGTTTTCCAAAAAGGGGTATAATTCAACCCATACATTTAATGATGTAGGTGGTTTTGTATTTTCTTTGATAATATGAGTGTATACTAATTTACTACTGCATTTTTCTATTGGTATTAATTTCTTATTTATATAAAGCATAACATCATCTGACCAGCGCTCTATATTATTCAATTTCTCATGCATTACCTGTTTCTTCTAAATTACAGGTACAGCAGTCAACATACAATTGTAAAACATTTGACTTATGTCCGATTCTAACTTTTCATTAAGATTGACCCTTTTTAATATGCAACCATTATTATCTAGTATATCTAATATTTTCAGATTGTGGCCGTATTTATTTGGGAATTGATTTACTGTGATGGGTCTTTTGCCAATTTTAATATTTTTATTGTACAGTGCATTTTCATTTCATAGTTTGACACTGGTTCCATGCCATAGAAATCGTCCCAACTTTCAAGTACCTGTTGATGAAAGGGAGACAGGCAGTTTTCTATACAAGAAAGACCTATTTTTTGTTCAACATGAATTCATTGATAGACAACATTTTTAAAAACAAAACTTTACTATTAACATTTTCACTACAAACAAGGCGTTTTTCCAGCTGCACTTTCCAGCAATATTCATTTTATGAACATCCACCATTTTTAGTCCTCCATCCTCAATAAGACCTGTTATAGTTTCTTTTTTAAATTTTTGACATTTTGTGTCTCCATAAGAAATCCATGAGTATTTTATTTATTCTATCAAGTACTTCTTTTGGGACATAAATCAAACTCAGTAAGAAAGTTACCTAGGCAGAACCAGTGACTTTATGATTGTAATTTTCCCCTCTAAAGATAGATTTCTGACATTCCATATGCACAATATTTTTCTCATATCTTCTAACCGTTCTTCAAAATTTAAACGAACCATTTCTTTAACATTTTTTGAAAACCATACACCTAAAGTTTTAAAGCACCCAGTTCTAATTTTGATTTCAGATAATGACAATGGCTTTTTGTGATGTTTTTTAGCATTAACGCCAATTGGTATTATCTCAGGCTTGTCAAGATTGAGTTGTAAGCCTGAAAACTTTGAGAATGCTTGAAATTCTTTTATGGTAAGTTTTATAGAGGCCATATCTTTTAGGATAAGACTGGTATCGTCTGCCAACATTTTTACTTTGTAAGTTTCCCCATTTATGGTTATACCTTTTATGTTATTGCTTTGTCTCAGTTTAATGGCTATTATTTCTGCCACAATCAGGAAAAGTAAGGCTGATATTGAACACCCTTGTCTTATCCCCCTTGTTATTTTGAAATAACTTGAATAATAACCATTGTTTCCTACACAGGAAGAGATATCATTATAAAGAATTTTGATCCATTTGATAAACTGTGGCCCAAAATTAAATTTGTGTAGTGCATTAAAAAGGAAATCCCATTCTATAGAATAAAAAGCTTTTTTGAAATCAATGAAATCAAAATATCCAGGTATTTGAAATTTGTCAGTATAAATTATTAAATCCTCCAGAGTTCTGATATTTTCTCCTATGTATCTATCTTTTATATATCCTACTTGATCCGAACTGATGATTTTTGGCAAAACTTTTTGCAATCTTAATGCCAAGGCTTTTGACAAAATTTTGTAGTCAGTCTGTAGAAGACTAACAGGTCTCCAGTTTGCCAAATAGCGCAAGTCTTTGTTTTGCTTTGGTAATAGATTTAAGATGCCCCTTTTTTTGATCATCACTTAGGTTATCGTTGTCCAAAGAATATTTATAACTTTCAAAGACAATCTCTTTTATATCAATCCAAAAAAATTTGTAAAAATTGGTGGTGAAACCATCAGAACCAGGGGATTTATTGTTTGCTAACAGTTTAAGTGCTTTGGTACATTCTTCAATTGTTAACGATTCATCACATAACATTCGATCATGGTAATTTAATTGAGGGATATTGTCTATACTTAGGAAATCATCAGCCAAGTGAGACTTATTCGATTGAGATGTATAGAGTTCTTTATAGAAACACTTTTCCTCTTCAGTTATGTCTGCCAAAGTTGTTATTTCTTTGTTGTTTTTTGCAATAAGTTTTTTTAATGTACTTGTTGTTATAATTTCTTTTTTCTAAGTCCAAAAAAAAAATTTAGTGTTCTTTTCCCCATCCTCTACCCATTTAGCTTTTGATCTTAAAATAATAGCATTATGTCGTTTTTCCATTATTTTTTCCCATTCATTTTTATAATCTAAGTACTCCTGAAAACTATCACTGTTTTCATTGCCTATATTTTGTTCTAGCTTTATTATTTTTTTCTTTATATATGCTTCTTCATTCCTTAATGTTTTGGCTCTTTTACTTGAATAAATCAATGTTTGAGACCTTATTTCACATTTTAGATAATCCCATAGAGTATTCTTATTTTCAAAAGAAGTGTTTTCTTTTACATTCTTTATAATATTTTTTGTGAGTTGTACATAGTTTGGGTCAGAAAAAAGGTCGTTATTGAACTTCCAGAACCCACGACCTTGCTTAATGCTTCTTATAAGCTCAATCTCGATCACTACGACACTATGATCTGACATATTTCCTGGTGAAACACATACATTTTTTACCAAATATTCAAGTTGGATTGAAATTAGCCAAAAGTCAAGGCGTGATTGAACCAGACCGGCACTAGTTCTCTGTCTTCTAGTGAAACCTGGATTTGTTTTGTTTCTAACCCTCCAAATATCTACTAATGAGAGATCCTCACATATCCCCTTAATGTTATCACTGTAAACAGTATTTTTTTCAAAAGCCCCACCCTTTTTATCTTGCATTATATTTAAGCAAGTATTGAAATCTCCTCCAATTATCAGAGGGTTGCCATTGCAATTTTGTAGCATTTCTCTAAGATTAGATAGAAAAGAAATCTGTTCATTAGGTTTATCCTTTGTTGGAGCGTATATATTTACCAATATATATATTTTTTCTTCTAACTTGCATTCTATTGTGAGAATCCGTCCCTGTGTATCTTTCTTAGTTGACAGAATGCTAAGGTCAATTTTGATGTTTTTGGAAATGAGTATAGCTACTCCTCTGCTCACAGATGTGCCATGTGAGAATAAAATGTTACTGCCCCACTCTGTTTGCCATATTTTTTCATCATCTACAGTTGAGTGAGTTTCCTGTATGAGTGTAACTCCAGCATGAGAATTTCTTAACCAAAAAAAGATATGGTTTCGTTTAGTTTTGTCGCGTAGACCCCTACAGTTGAACGAGTTAAACTTTATTATGTCGAACTTACTGCTCATGTAAGTGAAATCCAATGTAGTGAGGTCGATATCTATTTTGGTTTAATGTCTCTGATACTTTCATTGCAATAAATTTGAATGCCTTGCCCAAGACCAACATCATTGAGACAGGTTTAGTAACATCCTTGCAGTTACATTTTTCAATCAAAGGAGTTATTTCAGAGGTAATACAAAAACACGAACACATATACACACAGATATCAATCAAGACAACACAATAATCATAAATGGCTACACAATACATATTTAAGGTTAAATATTTTGTTTGGTGAGCAGCAAAATCTTCATTTCACCACCTATGGACATCTACATTTAAATGGTATAACTGTATCGTTCAACAACAAATTTAGCAAGAGCCTGCAACAAACATAATTTTGTGAAATCTAATCTAATGTACACTTTTATAGCACTTAATCTCAATCATTAAACAGACTCTAAGGCAACACTAAAAAAGAAGTATGAAAGAATCATGAATCCAGTAGCATAGCAAGGCTACTGAGTCTATATTCATGTATTACATATTTATAGCTGAGAATATAACACAAAGACTATGAATAGACTATTAAAATGGTTCAAACCATTGCATTTTAACATGACTCAAGCTTTATAGTTTTCGTGAAAGTACCACCAAGCTGATATATTGTAAGTTCCATACAAGCCACAGCACCATCAGAACATTAAGTTGATAAATCCCTTTTTACAGGAGAAAATCAAGTATATTAGAAATACGATGTTGCTTTCACTGGCTTGAAGATTTCTTTTTGTTTATTCTACTACCATCAATTAGATGAGAATAGAATTAACTTGTAAGACTATATCTACACACATACATTCCTATAAATAAACATTCTTAAACTCTATATTAGGCTAAGTGTTACAAGTTTTTGAAATCAATTGCTGAACTGTTATCTTTTATCCAAAGGTATTTATAATGTTTTATAGTGTTGCCAAGCAAATCTGGTAGTAAAAAAAAACTAAACATTACAGCCCAATATTGCTAATAAACTTTCAAATGTATTTTGATCAGAATGATTTTGTATTTTTAACACTAACACCTCACCAACAGAGTTTCGATAAACCAATCTTATTTTACCTGGTGTCAACCTGGTTTTTATTGATTTTATGACATACAGGCCATCATATCAAACTGTGTGTTAACTACCAGACTGCCCAATAAATTTTCCACACGTATAGCTCATTCACTCAATATATAAGTCAATATTGACAAAATATTGAATTGTGTTTTGATCACTTTTAAGTATTTTTATTGTTTTATACAAGAAACAGCAATTACACATAATTATAAGTTAATTAGGAGACTGTGATGACAACGTTTAAGTAATTAAGTCCCATATTACATTCTTCAACTCAGTAATGCATCCTAGTATGAACTGTTGCATTTTAGCTAGATTTGTAGTTTTCATTGTATCAACAACATTACTCACAATTGCACGACTATTAAAGTATGGTGTACTGGTCATATACTAACAAAGTATGTATACAATATCACAGGTGAGATAAAGCCCAAGTTACCTTCCAATAAAACTTTGTCACTCATTACATTTATGTTATAGATTAAATTTATAGTTTTACAGTTTCCCACGAATTTCCATCAGCATATTTCGTAGTTTATTTTGTCCCTTCCATTTGTTGTGATTCCAAATGTCCTTATCTCTTAACCCTAGTCCAGCTCCCCAATATCTGTCATTCGGGTTTGCCTCCACTAGTCTTGTTTTCTGTGTACCCTTTAGAAAGGATCTGCATGGTTCAGACTGCTCAAATTTTGCCTCCAGTGCCAGTTTTATAATTCTGTCCCGGTTACTTTCCCAAACATCCTTCCTTAGACCATTCACTCTATATCCCAACCTCTTTTGTTCTTTTGGATCTTCAGAAGCCATTATTTTTTCAGCAGTTTCCTCATCTTTCAATAGCCAGGCTTTTTGGAACATGAGGTATTGTTCCACACAGTTGTAACTTTTTTTTCCAACTTGAAAAAAGCTTTTGTGATGATTGGACAGTGAACTTGAAGAAGTGAAGAAGGCTGTCGTCCCATGTCTTGAAGGTGAGACAACAGTCTCTGGTTGGAACATTGATGGTAGTTTGTGTACAGTATCACTTGTGTACAGCTGTCCATTGAAAATTAGTTTATCAGACACCAATTTCACAGACTGCCTGTATGGGAACTGTTTACCATCAGCTGTGTAGTTGTGCATTGCCCAGTATAAAGGAGTTAGTACTTGCCTGCGTTTTGCCACTTCCTCTGGAAAGTCTTCATTCACAAATATGTTATTCTGTCTCAATGCACTACAGTTTTCAAAAGTATACTGTCTATCTTTGTACAGTAAGAACCTCACTAAAATTGGTCTTGGTCTTCCTCAAGGTTTGATCTGTGGTCTCCCAATTCTGTGAGCACGTACCACAGCTCTAGGATTGAGGTTCCCTAGTCCTGTATGTGCCAGTGCTTGTATTACTTTTCTTTCACAGTCTTGATAGGTCTCGCCTCTTTCTTCAGCTATTCCTGAGAAAAGCAGATTGTCCCTTCTTGAGTAGGTCTCCTGATTTAACAGTTTCTGTTCAAGATTTCTTCTCAGCTGTCTCTCTCTCCTTAACTCATCTTTGCACAATTCAATTTCTTTACCCTGTGCTTCTAACTGATTTTTGAATATCTCCAGCTTTGACAGCAGACTATTATTTCCCACTGCAATTTCTTCTTTTAGTATCAATCTGAAATTGCTCCTCATTTCTTCTTTTATCATTTCTAGTATGTCCCTAGTATGAATCATTTGTCCTGTGTACAGTAAATCTGAGCTATCACATGTGCCAGTTAAACCAAGCCTACTTGCTTTAGGCTTATGTGTAATGGAGGGTGAGGGAGTGTCCGGCTCCACATCACTATGTGATAGAACATTTTTTGCTGGGGTCTGATCAGACATTCTCACTGTATTTTTATATAGCCTTTGTAAAATACAGTAATCAAGGTGGCAGAATTATGTTTTTATACTGATGAGATCTTAACACTTATAGTGTTAGTTGTATTGTGACTATCACTTCCAATGAAGTTTCAATGCATTTTTTAATATACTTTTCACAATCCCCTTTGTTAATTAAGCTTCAAATGACTGATTTTCCATATGGTCTTGTAAGAAAGTCAACAACTAAACTCCATCCAAAATGTCAATTTCCTGTCCCCCATGATCTGGTAAAATCTGGTATTACTGCTCACCTGAACTTTAGTGTCTAACACATCCTAAAATCCATATTTACTATCCAAGTTTGGTAGTCCATTATATTCTATACACCTTTTTTCTCTTTATAGACTAAATCTGGTGATGATAACAACTGGCTAATGTTATGTTTACTGATCATCAATTATTTCTTAAATTTCCTGTCAACCTCATTCACAATGTCCACATAAATTTGTACATCCCACATAGTACAATACTACATTTACTCAGGTTTCCATATATAGTGTTCATGTAAAGTCCATTAAAAACTCACAGCACAGCCAAGGTTCACATAGTGCAAATTAGGCTCATATATGATATATGATAAAACTATGATTTTCATATATTTTTGACATAATGATTTGGATAAAACTTTAGCACATAGTAGCTAAGAGACATACCTATCTAATGAGCTATTAGACATTAAAATATGTTAAGCAAAAGTCAAGATATAGAGGTTTAAAGTTCAAAAAGTGTCAAAATATATAGGATCATAATTGATTCTTTCTTCTACCGTAGACAGGTGCTGTAAAAATTTATGGATTAATTTTAGCCATTAGAAATTGTGAAGTGGGGAACAATGTATATTAAAGCCTTTTGGTGATTAGAATATTTTCAAATGGAAAGCTTATTACTTTATTACTTTTTAATCATTTTAAGAAATAAAGGTGATTATATTCATCCAGCTGGATGTTATAGAAATAACTGCTGATGAAAGAGTGGTTATAAGAGATATCATGATTTGTTGCAAAATATCTTATAACCCCAAAATGTGAAATGGTTATTTCTATTCTAACATGATAACCATTTGAATATGATTAATACTATTATTTTCAAAATTTTAAAGAGAAACACAGGTTGTTTCATCAGTTTTAGTTATCACAGAGTTATTACTTGAAAAGCCATACATAAATTCCTCAATTATACAATCAGATTCATTGAGTTAGTCTTGTTATTTTTGGAATGCATGATAATTTAAACCCATGAGGTTATGCTGATTTTATGAATGAAATGTATTCTTGACATGCCAATCAGGATCGCGGACACAGCTGTGTTATAATTACTATGTAACTTCATTAAGTGTACGAATAAAGTCACATGACAAGCAAAGCCGTCACAGTGATCTTAGTTGGTTAAAATTTAGTTATTATGGACTTACTCTAAGGATCAATACAAAGACATATTCTGAATTGTGGTGAGAAAAGAAATGCCGTTACCATTGTTTCTCCTCTGTTATGTGTGTTTTTCTTGGTGTATGAACTTTTGGTCTTGCACCTGCAAAATACAAAGAAGAAAATTCAATAATATTTAGGCAATTATTATTATTTTTTAATCTTACAGAAGGCCATATCCTATTTTTAGAAAGTATTTAAATGCTTGAGCTAACATTAGAGGAAACAGTCGTTTCATAAATAGCATTTCAGTTCAGTTCACAGCTAAGTTCATGGAAATTGCTACCAGCATGAACTTCAAATGGTAAACTGGGTTGATGGTTCCGATGTTTCACATGATAAATTTTAGATGAAGCTCTCACACTTCTGTGTAAACATCTTTTGTGATTTGTGCTTACCTGCAGCAGTGAAATTTCGGTCTGCAACCTGATGCTCTGGTCGCATACAGCAGAAGACATTACAATGGACCAGGGTATAAAGAGTGTAGGTATATATGTTTATGTTGCCAAGTGTCATAGCAGATAGCTGCAAGGGATAAGATATTAACAAACTATGAGTGATTGATAGGTGCATGGAACAGCCCTTATACATGCCACCATTACGGCTTCCCCGTGATAATAGCACCGTTTTTCTTTGTCTTGTCTTCCATGGAAGAAAATTAATAAAGAAAATGTATAACATGTATTCCATGAGGGACTTAAAAGGGACATCAAAAAATGGGCTACCAATTCTGGTAGAGTGTGATGGTGACTATAAAAGGCAATAATTACCAATTTCACTTCTTATCAGCAGGTTGTAGCACTGGATGGAGTCAAGGATAACAAGGGTGAGAGAACAGACAAGGTTTACCAAAGGAGAGAATTTGTTGTTATCATTCCAACGTACAAACAAATGGACAATTAAATAGAATCCAACTATTACATAACTCCACCACTAGGTAACTTTGCTTTGTGGAGATAAAATATAAAAACAAATATTGCCATGCCATATTAAAATGATTTGGCTGTTATCAACTTAGTGATCACATTTTGGCTCATGTGCTCGTTGAACCAGATCATTTCAACATCTGGAATTCACTGATGGTCTTTCTTGACACCACTTCAGATGTTCAGAGCAATGCAAGTTCCACCTTTAACCTTCGAAAGGTATCAAATGATGTCATGTTGAAACAGAGGGTATAACAATTATCTCTTAACCCCGGCCCCTGTATTCTATACCTTGCCATACTTAGAGATAGCAAGTTGGAAGTTGCTTACTAGTATCCAATAATTCTCAAAGCATCACATTTACCCAATATGTAGTCTGACCTAATGTTACGGTGTGACCAAATCTTATGAGGAATTTTACAGTGTTTAATCTCCATCATCCGACAAACTCTAAAGGATAGCTATGCATGTAGAAATTGAATAGTTGTAGGTCCATTGAAAAAAACAGGTCATGTCAGATGAAACATAGGGGTAACATGATTGTTAAAGCACATACGTTTTTACAAACAGGTAGATTTTGAGCTTTTTCCTGAAGGAGGCAATAGATGTTGTATTACATAGATTGTCTGGTAGGTCATTTTTAATCTTAGGAGCATCAAAGGCAAACTTTTACCGAAGTGTTTAGCTGGCGTGTAGAGTGAAGAGTGGAAAGGAGGAACTGCCAGGTGCTGGTGGTAAAGGTGACTATGCCTCTGTTTCTGTAAAAGCAACTGCTCAGAGACAAGAATGGTCCAAATTAGCTCTGGGAGTCAATATGGAGAAATTGTCAAACCAACGTTGCAGTTTTGAGTATGCAATGGCGCCTAACAGGGATCCAGTGGAGTTTCTTAAGGATATCTGTTACATTAGCATACTGTCTATGCTTTTTGACAATTTCTGTAAGAGTATTCTGAAGACCTGTAGCTTATGTACATTGACACTTAACAAAACTGTAAATAAAGGTTTACAATAGCCCAAACAACTCCTAAATAAAACAGTTGTAGCAAGGACATCCAATTCATGGGTAAGATGGTGTCTAATTTGAAGGAGGGCCACACATTTGGAGTAAACTGGCCCTACAAGCCTTGTGAACACATATAACAATACACAGAAAGCCACATTAATCCAATATCAATCAAAACATAAATGACTCACACAATCAATCAAAACTTCAATGACTAACCATTATAATTAGCAGCTGGTCCTGTAGTGTGCATAGCATTTGTGTTCATTTTTGCACTTGGTCTTCTTTTAGGATCTAAAATATATATAGATACTTGTGAAGACTGGTTATCACCAGTGTCTATACCAGAAATCTAAACTCACATTCGATCACATAGACCCAGCAGATTTTGAAATCTTATACCTAGATCAGACTTCTCCAAGGTGGCTACATACAGGCAGAAAAATTGAACCCTTTAGGGCTCGTTTGTAGTTTTAGTTGTATCCACTCTTGGAATTACTGTAAATAAGCCAATATCACATTGAGAAAGGAAGCAGTGGATGTTACACAGACAGCATTTTCAGCATGTTGCAGATTTTTTTAAATGTTTGAAAAAACCTGCCATAAGCTTCCACATGCTAAAGTAAACAATACATGCTGTGGCATCACTTTATGGGGCAACTCAGTTTTTAAAGTGTACTACCCACAAATGAGGTCCATGAACCAAAATTCAAAATCATTGTGATACAAGCTCATGGAATACTGTCAATGGACCATACGAACTGCAATGACTGATCCAGTTATATAAGTTAGAACAAATGCCATAAAATATGTTCCAGTCACCACAATTCATAGCTAGAACAGAACTTGGAAAGCACAAACCTCTGCTAAGCAGTTCATTTCCACCTCAATGTTTTGCCTGTCCTGGATCAAAGCATCTGGAATTTCACTAGCATTTGGATCAAACTTAGGTATTATAGAGGGTATTGTGGGATTTTCCTGCATATTCTGCCAAGCAATCTGATTACTAATTTTAAAGCATACAAACATGTTATTAAAATGGCCTCCTTTCACAATGGTGAAAGATTCCTTAAATATTGCGGGACTTAAATGATGATATGGATCACCAAAAACATTGTCTGTTCCATATGTCATTGAAAACATTTCCTGAAAATGTCATCGAAGTTCATAGCTTCATAGAGATATTTTGCAAAAAGAGAGACAAACAAGAAATGTTTCCTCCTCTGCAATGGTAAAGATCACTCATATCATAAAGTTTCACTCATTCCTGGAAAGCAGAGAAGACAAATCTACAAAAGAGTATTAGTGCCACCAGTGGGCTTGTTTTTGTACGAAAGAGTATTAGCGCCACCAGTGGTGTTGTTTTTTGTTGGAAATATCTGTGTTGGCGAGTTACAATATAAGGATATTTTCGCCACCAAAGATGATATTTCTGCCACCACACATGATATTTTCGCCACCGCACAATATATTTCTGCCACCACACATGATATTTTAGCCAACACAGATGGCATTTCAGCCAACAAAAATGATTTTCTAGCCAACGCAGATGAAAATTTAGCCACCACAGCCAAATATTTACCCAACACAGATGAAAATTTAACCAACACAGATGATATTTTCGCCACCACTGATGAAAATAACACCAACGCAGATGATTTTTTTCACCAATACTTGTAGATGAAAAATCGCCACCACAGACAACTTTTTAGCCAATGCAGATGAAAATATAGCCAACACAGATGATATCTTCGCCACCACAGATGAAAATAACAACAACACAGATGATTTCTTTCACCAATACTTGTAGATAAAAAATATCGCCAACGCAGACAAAAATGCTGCAAGTTACTATAAATAGAATGTCTATTGTACATAGAATGGTTGCCCTGAATAGAAGTAGGGACAGTTCACTTCTGTGTATCAGGGTATGTGCAAGTTACTACATACACACACAGAATATGTAAAAGATCAAATATAGGTCACTGACCCTTAATCGAGTGACAAATACGAGTATGATGACTATCATTACATATAAGTGAATATTTACATGTTAATGTTAAATTAACTGTACAAAAGTTAAGTTGCGTGCCCACATGTTGGTGTGGGCAAGTTCATTCCTAGGAGCCCATCTGAGGTTTAGTACCACTTTGTGACACAATTCTTCACACCTCACTGCACACAGCATTGGGAACCCTGTTTAATAGTTTCACCTTGCCATTCAAACTTCAGATGCCAGTGGGGTGACATTGCAAAAAAAACAACAAGACAACATTGGCAGACATATTGAATCTTCTAGTCATAGGAATTTGTTTTATTTATTTTTTTAAATTTTATCTCAGTATTTTAATTAAAGTTGTTTTATTTGAAATACTATAATTGTTTTACATTTGTACCGTTGTGAGATATATGTACTATCGGCAACCTGATATGTGTTTTGATTTACCGTTTCCGCACATATCAAACTAATATATGTTCTTAGCTACTGTTTATTCATATATATATTGATTTGTGTGTATTGTGGTGACCGTTTATGCACATGTGTTGTAATCATTCATAGTGAAGTACCGTTAGCGCACATGTGTAAAGTACATATCAATACCATTACCAAACATATGTAATATTTAATGAGTAGATTTATCTGCTAATATTTCTCATATTTATTTCAAAATATTTTCTTTTAAATAGAAATTTATTAATCAAAAGTAATCCAAACAAAAGGATTGTAGTGCTTAATACTTATACAGGTACAAGTAATGAAGTTATTTACTCTGTTTAAGTCTGCTTTACATGTACTGAGCCATAATGTCGGAGCCAGCCTATAATTTGCGATCAAATAAAGCAGATGCAGTACAGGTCCTGGTCCAACTGCAGTTTGCAGATGATCCCGAGTTTCTCGCCAGATTGATGAGCGTTAGTCAGCAATCCAAATCCAATCAAGAGAATGGTTCGGACACGGACGGATCAGAATCGGACTTGAATTGATGTCATTAATCAATCAGATACTGAGCAAACGGAGCAGAAAGACAATCCGGGTAGCACTGGCCCTAAAGACAAATCCACCAGTGATTGTGTTAAACAAAAAATAATAAATGCTCAAATATTGGCATAGTTAACCAGCATTAGTCAGCATTTAGACGAAATTGAAAAACCAAAATGCAAAAAGACTGCAGACCCCACAAAAATAAAAAACAAAAAAGGTAAAGCTTCACAGAGTACTACTCAAACAGCACATACAACCAGTGACAGTGCAATTGCAACAAATTCTGCCATGCTTAAAGCACCTAACCCCATTGGCATTTATTCAAACTGCATGCAAACCACAATGAGCCAAGACATACCACAACTTGACGTTCTTAGGCAGAATACCATAGTGCAGGCGCAGGTTGAAAAACGACTCAGAGAGCTGTCAGAAGCAGATAAGTCAGGTATTAAACAAAATCACTGAGGGGAGGCCCGATAGAGGTCATAGTACCACATCGGGTTAAATGGCCCCACGAATATGTCTTATCGGGATCGAGCAAAGAATGGGTGTCTTACGATCACTTGTCTATAACTCATTGGATGGCTGGCTTTTGCCGCATCATGCGAGACGAGAAAAATCTTGACAATCAGAGAGGTATGTTGGACTATTTAATCTCCCTTTTAGACGATGCCAATGACTTCAGTTGGGATGCGGCAAAGGCCAGCCATGCCGTACTCATTTGCCGGATGGAACAAGGCGAAATCAAAGATTACACTCAGATTGATAAGATCGATGGGATCAGGAGGGCAAATGCCCAGAGACACCTACATTACACAAATAATTTTCAACAACATTCCGCTGCAAAAAAATCCAATGTCAAGGCTACAAAAAGTATGCCATGCCAGTTATTCAATCAAGGCTCCTGCGTCCATCAGAAAACTCATGAGACGCGTGGTACTTTGTACAAACATATATGTAGTTCATGTTTTGCTACCGGGGGGAGGCAATTTTCCCATCCGGAAATAGAATGTTGTAACAAACACAAGAAGCATACAAAAAACGAGTAACTTTGGGTGCGGGCAGTTTTGCTTGTGCCCACATGTTTTCTTCGCGTCATATTTACAACACCAGTCTAGATTCCTTGTCTTATGCGAAAGAAATTACAGTTTCAAAACATACAGCTTTTGCTTGGTTTCACACCCAGAAACCGTTCAGACCGGTCATTTCAGCAGAATCTTATGCAGATGTACTTAGAAAACAGGCTTGCCGTATTGTGAAGCAAGCGCAAAACTACATAAAAAAATGCTATATTCCAAGAAAAAAATTCTTTGCTGAACCTGAATCTGTTTTACATACTCACAAGCAGTTTCACAAAAAATATCACACGCCACGGGTATGTATGCATGTAGATAAACAGTACCCAGATCAAATCACCTTAGAAAATCGCTTTCAAGCCCTTCAGAATCTAGAAACAGTTGAGGAATCTAGACAGAGTTGTACCGAGTCACAGACACAGGGCAATATAGAAGTTGCCTTTGCTGGTAACGCAAAGCAAGAACAGGTTAGCAAAGTAGCAGCCAATACCCTGAACAAGACCGACTCCACAAAGGAGTCCTTTCACTCAGCCAAAAACAACACAGATGGTGCGGCCATAATGGCCAATCAAAAACAATCTTTGGCGGGGAATAAAAACAAAATTGGGTCTTTTGATGGGGAAGGCAACATCCGCAGTATGCAACATGACCAAGAACACATAAATAACATGGACCTTGGTACAGCATGTGATGCTAAATTCTATCATTGTCATAAGGAGACACAAGACCTTAACAATCCAATTAGTTTGGCACAGGATATACCAGATCACATATTTTATGATAGGTACAATAGTGCGGACTTCAGAGCATGCATCAAACAAAATGGCGACGCTTTCAGCGTTGTACCGCTAACGGCAATGCAGTCATACACAGGAAAACCGGTTCACTGGGAGACTATCCCGGATATATACAGTTCACATACAATGATTAGACAGTCTGGCCTACCTAATTTTCTAGGTCATAGAATTCCCATTACTTCACAACTCAAACCTCACAGGTGGCGTTTTCACCTGAGGGATTTTTGGGATAAACAACTTCCAGACCTAATAGAGTTTGGATTTCCCTTGGACTTCGATAGAAAAAATGTACTAGAATCCACAGAAACCAATCATGCTTCGGTTTTGATAATACTCAGCACATTTATAGTTATATTGCAGAAGAAATTTCATATCATGCCATGCATGGCCCTTTCACCGAAAAACCATTCCCATTGCAGGTTTCACCGCTGATGGTCCGAGATAAGCAAAACTCAGATAAAAAGCGTACCATCATGGACCTCAGTTGGCCTAAGGGCTTTTCAGTTAATGATGGGGTAGCTAAAATAAATACCTTGGATCATATTTCACCCTACGTTATCCTTCCGTAGATCATATCACCCAAGTACTTTCTGAATTGGGTCCACAAGCCCTCATATATAAAATAGACATAAGTAGGGCCTTCCGTCATTTGAGGATCGATCCAGGGAATCTGGATTTGCTAGGTATAAAACATAAGGACTATTACATTGATGGGACCCTGTCTTTTGGGTTCAGACTCGGATCGGTTTTCTTTCAGTGTTGTTCGGACGCAATACGGTTTATAATGAAGCAGCATGGTTTCAACAACCTGTTTAACTATATAGATGATCTAATCTATGTCGGCCTGCCACACGAAATATATAAATCTTTCAAATTCCTACAAGAACTCCTCCTGGACCTAGGTCTAGAAATAAGCAGCTCGAAACTGGTTCCCCCAACCAAGTCCGCAGTTCGTTTGGGCATATTAGTGGATATAAGGAATAAGAACATTTCCATTCCTACTGAAAAATTATCACTAATTATAGAAACATGTTCTGCATGGTCCACTAAAACGTATTGCAGCAAACGGGACCTACAATCCCTATTGGGCTCACTATTATACATCACAAAATGTGTGAAGCCAGCGCGATATTTCCTGAATCGTATGCTGACACTCCTTAGAGAAAACTTTGCACAGCAGAAAATACTCCTTAATCAGCCTTTCTTTTCTGATCTAAATTGGTTCCGTACATTCCTATGTTCATATAACGGATCCACATATTATGATACAAGCAACATTGATGCACAGGTTCACCTAGACGCTTGCCTTACAGGTTTAGGTGGTGCCTATAATTCCATGGTGTATGCTTTACCCATACCAAAAAACTATCAAGGTTATACTATAGTTCACCTTGAAATACTTAATATCCTAGTTGCATGTAAAATTTGGGCACATTTTTGGCAGGACAAAAAGGTGCAGATATTCTGTGACAACATGGCAGTAGTGGAGGTTCTGACCACAGGGAGGGCCCGAGATCATACCCTTGCAGCATGCGCTAGGAATATATGGCTCCTCTCGTCATTATATAACATACATTTCACTATCTCACACATTGCAGGTAAACAGAATGTATTAGCAGATCTGCTTTTGAGATGGGAAGCACGACCGAATCAATGGGCTGCACTGCAGGAGCTATGTCCCAACCATGTGTGGATTGATTCCCACATAGACCTTACAATACTAAATTATACCATATAATATTCATGTTTATTTCCAGATTTGCCTGGCCCAGTGGCCCAGCTTGCCCTCCTGGCTACAGAGAGACTGAGAGATGGTTTCCGCCCTGCCACACTCAGACAATACAACAGGATGTGGAGGGATTTCATCTCTTTCCAGGTGGCAGCTGGGCTGCCTGCTTTCCAGGTCACTCCTTCTATTCTATTAGCATATTTAGAGTATCTGTCAAAGTGCCGATTCTCTGAGTCTCATATGGCAAATCATATGTCAGCACTGCAGGCTTTTCATATTATGCATGGACTTTGTACCAAAGCCTTTCAAGATCACAGAATCTCACTATATTTCAAATCTCTGAAACTTAAAGGCAATTTGCCCAAAAATAAACCAGACCCTCACAGTTTCCACATTGGAGTCAGTAATTGCACTAGCAAAAACAATCAACACCAGGTCACATTCGTGGCTTTGTATTATTTCTGTTTCTTTTCGTTCCTCCGCCTTTCCAACTTACTACCTCATACACCCAACACATTTGATATTACAAGACATCTGGCGAGAGGAGATATCATTTTCACATCGTTCGGGGCCATAGTAATTATTAAATGGTCAAAAACTATGCAGAACAGGAAAGATACATGTACAATTGCTATCCCAAGCCTGGGGCATTCGGAAATATGTCCCGTGAATGCACTCAAGACAATGTTCACATGTTTGCCGGGCACAGATAATGATCCATTATTCGGAATATATAAGAAAGGAACCGTACTTCCTTTGACTGACTCCATAGCTCGTAAACATCTCAAACAAATTTCCTCCATGCTCGAAATATGACCCCCTCTCACATTTCATGCGTTTAGGAGGGCTGCCTCCACGTGGGCTTTCCAGCATGGCGTCCCGCTTGAACATATACGCACGGTACATGAAAAAGTGATGCTGTATGGGCATATCTACGCTCTTCTCCCTCCTCCTCTTCTCCAGTTGCTGAGACTTTTAGAAAACATCTATCGCGCTAGTTTGGCTCCTTGGGAGTCACACACATGTCTTATATGATTTTCATTTCCTTCAGGAATTTCAACGAGATATATTGTTTCCATCTGCAAAGGCCACTGAGTGGGCTGGACCAGACATTCCAGTACTATGGTACATGACTCTCTAAACTGGGGACCATCATATGGGTCCCCCCATTGCTTTTCCCAGGCGCTTGACCTTTGCCTGCTCACAGGTCTTGAACTATCTTGACCTTTGACCTTTTCAACTCTGACTAGGTTAATTCCTGCTCCAGCCTTCTCGGTCCCAAACATAATGGCTCAAATTATAAAGTCAAATAGTGCCTAAAGTTTGAAGCACTTTTAAATACATGCTTTTAACATGCTAAATCTTCATCTTCAAATAGACTTTTGAAATGGTAAATGTTAACTGAAGTTTGAATCATTTTATGTAAATTTGCTAAAATGGTAAAGATTAACTGATGTTTGAATCATTCAATTATGTTCCTATGTAAATTAACATTATCGGCATTCGGTTTGAATGGCAAGTTGTTTTAACTGTAACAGTATTTTATGTAAATTGTGCTTTATAGAAGAATTGTTAAAGAAATAAATACTTTAAACCCATTGTTGGTATTCTTGGCTCGGGGGGAATGTAGGGTCACTTCAAACTGCCAGAACTACTACAGACCCAGATATTAGAGGACCCTAAAGTCAATCATGCCAAATACCCCACATCAGAATGAGGAGACCCCAGCATGACTTCAATTATCTGATTTTTCATTGAACTTTATACATAAAAATTCACTAAAATTAAATATTCAATTAACTTATGTTATGGTCACCTTAACTTGTAATGTACAAGCTCTTAACTCATTTGCTATTAATATTGTGGTGACCTTGATTATGTAACTATTGAGCTTAAACTTATGTTATGGTCACCTTAACTTGTAAATATATTTCGTAAACTCATTCATTATTCATATACCTGATTTTACTGTATAGATTTTGTATAGGACATTACTCAGTAGTAGTCAAATTTATAATTTATGTATTTTATTAATACATTTGTAATACTATATTTAATAAATAAAAAATGTGAACTGTCATCACTTGGTACTTGCTATTGACCTATTCAAGGGCAGGCTATTCTGTGTACAGCAGACTATTTATAGTAACTTGCAGTGTTTTCATCTGCGTTGGTGAAAATATCATCTGTGTTGGCTATATTTTCATCTGTGTTGGTGAAAATCTCATCTGTGCTGGCGAATTTTTCATATGTGTTGGCGAATTTTCATCTGTGGTGGCTATATTTTCATCTGTGTTGGTGGAAAATCATGTATATTACAACTCGCCAACACAGATATGTGTAACAAAACTTTGCCAATACAGATGATATTTCCACCAACACAGATGAAAAATTTGCCAAGACAGATAAAAACTTGGCCAACACATATGAATAGATAGCCAACGCATATAATATTTTAACCAACACAGATGAAAATATAGTCAACACTGATGATATTTTCACCAACTCTTACAGATGAAAAATTCGCCACCACAGACAAGATTTTAGCCAACACAGATCATACTTTAGCCAATACAGATAAAAATATAGCCAACACAGATGATATTTTAGCCAACACACATGAAAACTTTAGCCCAGGTAGATGGATATTTTAGCCAACACAGATGGAAATTTAGCCAACACGGATGATACTTTAGCCAACACAAATGACAACTGGTTAATTGTAAAAAGTAACTTGCACAAATTTTCATTAGTGGTGTACATGCACCATGTCAGTCAGTCCTGGAATTCTTTAGTGGGGCAGTGTGAAAGAAGTCTAAGCTGTTTGAATGCCAGGAATTCCCTGAGGAATACCCATTACTAAGGGCTACTTGAGTGCACCCTAGAATTATTGGTTACTGTCTAGTGAAACAGAACTTTGACCTTGAATTATGAGCATTTTGAATATTGTTTTGCAAGGGGCAGGACATGTTACTCTTTTCCACCCTCACAAGCCCATTTTTATGTGTGTTTTATTTTTAATGATAACTAGAAATATGTTAAGTCTGTGTGTATGTTAATCATAGAGAATTTTTATATCTTATATGTATTATATTATCCAACAAATTAACTGTGTTGTGACATCATTGGTGTATACAGATTACATTAAATTGGTGTTTAGGTTCAGTGAATTATGAACTGGACCTTAACTTATGTTATGGTCACCTTAACGTATAAGCATATTTCTTAAACTTCCTAAAGGTCTCCTTGGTATGACCTGGCTGTGTCACTGGATTAGCATTGACTACCTTGTTCAATTGTGCCTTAGAGTCTGTCAATTAATGGAGATTAAGCACTATAAAAATCCACGTTAGATTAGATTGCTAATTGTATTGATCTATCCAAGTACTGACTATTCTATGTACAATACTATTTATAGTAGCTTGCAGCATTTTTGACTGCGTTGGCGAAAATATAATCTGTGTTGGCTATATTTGCATATGTTTTGGCTGAAATGTTGTCTGTGGTGGCGATTTTTTTATCTACAAGCACTGGTGAGAATATCATCTGCTTTGGTGTTATTTTCATCTGTGGTGATGAAAATATTATTTGTGCTGGTGGAAAATTATGCATATTGTTTTTATCTGTGTTGGTAAAAATATCATCTGTCTTGCATATATTTTCATCTGCGTTGGCAAAAATATAATGTGCATTTTTGAATAAATAATATGCATTGGCAAAAACATAATTTGTGTTGGTGGAAATATCATCTGTGTTGGCTGTATTTTCATCTGTGTTGGTGGAAAATTATGTACATTGTAAGTGGCAAACGCAGATATTTCCATCAAACACAACCCCACTGGTGGTGCTAATACTTTTTTGTACAAATAATAGTAGGATTAATAATAGTAGGATTTATATAGCGCAAAATTGATACAAATCCTCTAATGCGCTTGAGTCCCTGGCGCCCGCCAGGGTATAACTAGGGGGGGGGGGGGGGGGGGTATGCCAGCCTAAACAAGTAGGTCTTTAGCTGGCTTCTAAAATAATCTATTGTTTGCTGAGATCTGACAGTCAGTGGCAGCTTGTTCCATTCAGCTGGTGCAGCTACTGCAAAGCCACGCCTGCCTATCTGCTTCTTAGGGCGGGTTGAGGAGATAGATAGCCTGTTGCCATGAGTGAGACTGCTTGATCTTATTAAAGCTGAAAGATACGGGGGCTGTGAAAGATTAATAGCCTTGAATACCAAAAGATTATACTTAAAGAGGATGCGATGTTGCATTGGAAGCCAGTGGAGTTTTTTCAAAAAGGGTGTAACATGACTCATTTTGTCAAGTCTGAAGATGATGCGGGAAAGAGTATTGTGGACTCTCTGTAGCTTGGCTATGTTGGACTTGCTTACCCCATAGAGTAGAGAGTTACAGTAGTCTAGACGACTACTGACCATAGCTTTTGCCAGAAGTATTGCTGTTTCGACTCCAAGGAATTTGCGAATTCATCGCAAATCACGAAGATGATAGTAACATGCTCTGCAAACCTTGGCAACATGCTTGTCAAAGGAGTTGTCTGAGTCGAAAATAACACCCAGATTTTTTACTTCCACCGACGGAGAGATATTGTTTTGGAGGAGTGGAACAGGGAAGTTTGGTGCAAGCGACTCTATGATGGCCTTTTGACCTATAATGATAAATTCGTTTTTTTTTCTGGGTTTAGTTTTAGTTTGACACCATCCATCCACTCCTGTACAGACTTGAGACACTCGGTCAGCTCTTCCATGCTACAGTCAAAATTCCTGGAGTCGACCGCTAGGTAGATCTGGGTGTCATCGGCATACAGGTGATGAGTAACTTTGAATTTTGAAATAACTTGACTGAGGGGACTAGTGTAGAGGGTGAAAAGGAGAGGACCCAGCACAGAGCCTTGGGGGACTCCGAAAGGGAGAATTACCGCCTCAGAAAAACTATCACCTATTTTAATTTTTTGTTTACGGTTTGAAAGGTACGATTTGATCCATGACAAAACAGTACCATCTAGACCAAACCAGTCGTGCAAGCAGTCATATAAAAGAGAATGATCAATCATATCAAAAGCCGCCGAGAGGTCTAATAATGTTAGGGCCACTGCCTTTCCTGAGTCCACTGAGAGAGCTATATCATTTTGAATCTTCAACAATGCGGTTTCAGTGGAGTGGGAACTCATATAAGCAGACTGGTTTACATTTAAGAGCCCCTCGTGTGAAATAAATTCATTTAGCTGCTTTGCCACCACCTTCTCAATGAGTTTAGATATAAAGCTGAGGTTTGACACTGGCCTGTAATTTTTCAGGATATTTCTATCAAGGCTCGGCTTCTTTTGAAGGGGGGTAACATATGCCGTCTTAAAACAGTTGGGGAAACTACCTTCTCTGATTGAATAATTTACAATTTCAGTGATGGGGGTGATGAGAATATCAGCACACTCCTTGACCAGTGACGTCGGAATAGGGTCAAGGTCACATGATTTGGATGGTGAGGACTTAAGAATTTTGAGTAGTTCTTCCTCGGACACAGGTGTGAAAGAGGACAGGGTATTTTTAGCGGGGTTGGGTCTAGTAACTAAAGATGGTGCTGTTGACTGCAGTGTGGATCTTATTTTGAGGATTTTGTCATAGAAGAATTTGCAGAAAGTGTCTGCAAGGTCAGTTTTATTTGTGTAGTCTGGTATAACAGCAACAGAGGACTTGTGTAAAATCTTTTTGAAAGTGTTCCACAGAGTCTTGGGATTTCCTTGGTTTTCAGCCACAATGTTGGAATAAAGATTGCATTTGGACTTCTCAAGGAGGAAATTATAGTGGTTGATTGCAGCCCGGTATCGGCCACGATTACTGGCTGAGTTTTCACGACGCCATGCCCGCTCATACTTCCTCTTGAGTCGTTTTGCCTTGAGGATGTCACAGTTCATGAAACCAGTCTTGGTATATTTCTCTTCATGATTGGGGCGTTCTTGTCAAGAAGGCTTCTCAAAGTATTAAAGTATTGATGACTGAGAAGACTGGCAGTTTTGTATGGGCATCTAATGAGGTCAGATTTCAGGATATCCATTCTAAAATCTGAAATATTTATCTTGTGAATTTTCCGGATGGGAACACATTGAAACTTACAAGATTCTCTGACAGGGAAGATAAGGCTGAATATGATTGCCTGGTGGTCTGATAGTCCCCCAATAACTTTGGGACTAATGGCCCAGGAGAAGGAATCCCTCACACATAGAGAATCCAAAATATGACCCTGAAAAAATCAGTAGACCTGTACGAGTAGCATTATTTTAGGGAATTCGCTCAGTCCCATTTTCACAGGAAGTAGACATGCTGAACTGTATTTTTAGATTTTATAACTATATAATACAAAATATATAGATACGCATATATTTCTCAAAAAGAGTTGTATTTTATTTTTATCCTAAAATGTCAAGATGTATGTCACTCAGGTAATAGAAATCCATTAGCTATATGTAGCGAATATGACATATTTTTGGTCAGAAAATCATTATTTAAATTAAGCCAAATCTATCAACTAACAAACAGGAAATGAGATTACACAAACACTCTACTGCTGGTGGTGCATAAACAACCTCGACTTTTGGATTTTCACCCAGACGTATGTGATTACCTTTGGGGGCAGAGAGTAATATATATGTATAAAATCACATACTGTACAATTAACAATTCAGTCAGCTGGTAATCTGGTGTTTATTTATTTGGGGTTTTACATCGTTTTCAACACTGTACAGGTCATATCACGATGGGTGGTTGGAAGAGCTGAGGAAACCAGTACATACAGTTTGTCAATTCTAATTCTAATTCTAATAGCACTTTTATAGCGCTTAATCTCCGTCAAAAGACAGACTCTAAGGTGCATCACACAAAAACATTGTTCAATATTCAAAAACCAGAGACATTGCAGGGGTCAAGCTTCTGTACTGTAAACTGCGGACCAACGGCAAGCAACTATCAGCTTTCCCACTTGATGTCGGACCGGGAACCGAACCCTGGCCTCAGAGGTGGGAGGAGAGAGTGTTACCACTCTGCCACCATGGCCCCATAATCTGGAGTTGAATGCCTTACTAGTTAGCCTAACCTTTTGAACAGGACATGATACAAACAAATAAACAACCAAACAAATACACATGAGTGTAAATCTTACTGCCAGTGGGCTGGTTTCCATTCAATTGTTTCAGTTTTCCCAGGTTTTTTTTGAGTGGAACTTTCTTTGTGTCTCTAACCCAGTAATGAACACTTTGGCTTGAAGTAAAAGACAAACATACATCCACAACAGTAAAACTTGCTCGCAAAAAAATCTTCTGTTGTCAGCAGTTCAAGAGCTATTTTTGTGAAAAGGTTTATAGCCTGGCCTCATAATCAAATGTATGACTATTGACTTAAATATGTGACACTATTGTACTATAGAACAATACATTTTAATTGTGCACACATTGATCTTTAAGTAATATTAAAGAGTTCGTTTTCTGTACAATGAAAAACTGGATGGGTTGGCTCAGACAAGTCTCAAACTTGAGTCCAAAATTCAACTGAGACGAAAACTCAGATTTGCGCCATTGGCTTGACCTGAAACTGCACTGAATCTGAGATCTTTCAAAATTGGCACTTAGCTAAGGTGGTTATTACCCATTTCCCATTGGTGTCTTTTAGATTTGATTGGCTGCTCAAAACTTTTCGTTAATATTCCTAGAACTATGTCAGCTACAAATGTGTTATGCACATCATTACAAAGCCACCTTTACAAAGCCTCTACTCGTGTTATTGTATTGAAATCCATGGTCAAATGAAAGAGAAAGTTTAAGTTACAACTTAATGATTTATATTCACTGGTGTAGCATATACATTACAACCTTTTCTGCACTGTCTCTTTCAATGTGGATTCATTAACAAATAAACCGTGCAAGTAGGTGATTAATAAAGATTAAGTATTCCTAATTAGACAAACAAAAATATCATTCATATTTGCAAATCTATATGTGTCATGTACAAGCTGCAACTTCATAAAGTATGGATGATTAAAACCTATATATAATCTGTATTTAAGAGAAAGTTTGAAAAGAAATTTAAGAATTTGTGTCCTGTAATTTCTATCTGAACACTATCTGTACAGTTGAAATGATATAATTAAAAAAATGATGAATTTACTTCTGTTCTGTAGTCTGTGGCTCGTCACACTGCCGGTTAGAGAGTTGCACTTTTACACCTACAAAAACACATAAAACACAAAGTGTCCATCCTTCCATCTATTTATTCATTCATTCATTCTCACCTGAGTGAGTGAGTGAATGAGTGAGTGAGTGAGTGAGTGAAGGAAGGAAGGAATGTAACTATTATCTAAATCCAGTAGATACTACCCTGGGTTATGATGGACTGAGGCACCTTGTTGCATTCAGTAGGAGGCAGCTAGGTAGAAACTATGCCCGTGCCTTTTTGGGTCTGAAAACGTCTGCCTACATGTTGTGTATGTGCATCCTATGAGGAAAAACTATGGTTAAAGAGAGGCTAATCTAAATAGGTAATTATTATCTAAATCCAGGACATACATACCCGAGGCACCTTGTTGCATTCAGTAGGAGGCAGCTAGGTAGAAACTATGCCCGTGCCTTTTTGGGTCTGAAAACGTCTGCCTACATGTTGTGTATGTGCATCCTATGAGGAAAACACTATGGTTAAAGAGAGGCTAATCTAAATAGGTAATTATTATCTAAATCCAGGACATACTACCCGGGGTTATGATGGATTGAGGCACCTTGTTGCATTAAGTAGGAGGCAGCTACTGAGAAACTATGCCCATGTCTTAAGGGTCTGTTTGAGAAAACTGAAATATGGTTGCCACTCGATCACTAAGAGCAATAAGAGATGAGAGATATGAAGATTGTTTGAAATTTACTGGAGTTGGGGGCTGAGATACATGGAATTTAAGCATGTTCAATATTTCAAGTTTCAATTAAGCTCTTCAATTGTGAGGAATTTTTGCTACAACAATGTACTCTAAAAATACTCTAAATAAATGTATTGCAAAAATAAAAGAATTTTGTGTTTATTTGTATACTAAAATTTACTAATTTGACCTAATAATGTTGAAGGATTTCCTTAAGGCCAGGGGAATCGGTGATTCTACCAGTGGAGACTCCAATCAGAGTTTCCCCTAGTGGAAACTGCGACTAGCCCTCTAATAATGGTTCGAGTCTGCACTAGTGGGATCTCGGGATCTCCACTTATGGAATCGCTGATTCCCCTGAATCGGAGTCTCCACTGTGACACATGCTTTGTTTTAATAAATATATAGCCTTGAACCAGGGAAACGTTTCACAGCAACCAGACTATTTTACTTATGACAAGTAGAAATGCTGATTTTTTTTTCAAATTGATACCAAGTTACCTCGCAGAGCAGGGCACTAGATTGTGGTAAAAGACAAATGAATATGTACATATATCTCACCCTAACTTCCTGTTCATGACTTGGTTTCCTTGATTCCTTGGTATGTTTAAGTGTCTGTAGTGTGTTTGGCGGTCTGTGAACTAGGGCTTTCGTTTTTACTTTAGAATCAGTTTTAGTGTTCTCCCTCCTAATGTTACACTCCTGTTTCCTGTTCTGATTAATTTTCAAGGATTGAGTCTTCTTAGCACATGCTGATTGTCTCGGTGATCCCTTCCCAATTTGCATTGCACTGAAACAATAAAATATAGAACACTCAAGGACTGGGCACACTCATGATAATGTAATCCTCTAACAAGAGAGCTTAAACAGTGCAGATCTCTGCCAAGGCCAAGCAAATCATTTAAAAAATAATGGCTTCAGAATTTCTTGCAAATCTGTCCCAAAATCAAATCAGTTCATTTTTCAACTAAAATTCTCAAACAATATGGAATTTGATGTAAATCCACACAGCAATTAACATTTGATTAATTATTTTTAATAAGAAATAATTCGATACCTTTGGTTATTCTGTATACATCTTTTTTTGGCTCTGGGACCTTTGGAAACACCTGTTTCTGAATATAGTGTTTCATTCTCCATTGATACAGTTGTACCTGAAAGTAGACAGAATCAGAAATTAGACAGAAACGTCTACATATCCTCCCCGTACTTTCATTATTTTCATTATTTCAAAACTATTTGTGTGTGATTTTTTCAAGTCAGTCAACATTGGTTTATGCTTCACTAATCACTGATATTCTAACAGTGAATGGTTTCACACTTAAGAATGCCATCTGTATTTCATTGTTGAGGTCAAGGACAAATACTGCTATATGTATATGAAATGGACATTCACTGGTATATCTGGTTTGTGGTAAAATGATTCATAAAATTGATTACTTATCCAAAAACATATCTCAGTGAATGTGAGTGGTCGATTGTATCCATGACACAGCTAAGGATAAACCCCAGACCTTTCATCCTGAAGTCCAACACTATAACCACCAAGCCAAACAGACCATGTGATACTGTAGCAAGGATACTACTGGGTCTTAATAAATGCATTAATCTTTTTCCTTGTACTTTTACCAGATTTTATTCTGGGTGTAAACAAATTTATAAAATCATGAACACTTTGATCTATGACATTGATTTTCAAATTTTCGCCTCAGAGACTCCATCTGGTCCATTTAATTACATCTGGTATAATGTATCGGGTAAACATGAACACAGCATTAGTGGTTTTTCATGAATAATAACACTAACAATTACATTATAATTAATATTCGTTTTGAAAAATATTGAAGCCATAACGCTTCCTCTCATGTGAAGTGATTCATTTAAAAATGTAACCACCTGGACTGTTAATATCTTCCAACAAATTAATGTATAGAAATTTGAATTATAGCCGATGTACGGGTTTTCTATACATTCACGTTTTTGCGTCATTTAAAATATGAGCTCTCGGCCTCGTTTTTGGAAGGCATTTGTAGAATATTTTAGGATGAATATGCAGTCACACTGAACCAGCGAATTTGACGATTTATTATTGTTGTTTTATGTTTGATAATATTGGTTTTGTTGGTTGTGATATTCAGCATTGTCCATTTACGTTGTCATATCGAAAACCCATCCATCGTGGACACATATAAATACAAGTGAATTTAACCAAGTCATATACCTTCAATATATATAATACATCTGTATAAATATAGGCAACCCCACCATTGTCTGGTCTCAAGTCCAAAATGTAAAAGGGGGAGGGTTGAGCTTTGAGCCAGCAACCCAACCTCATAAAACCAAGCCTCTATGGAAACAACAACAGAAGAAAAATAAAACTCTCGAGAGAAAGTGGACAGTCCACTCCTAGAAGTGAAGATGACAGGAGCTGAGGAAAGCCAAAAGGAAGTCAGCTCCCTGAAGAACTCGATTCTCTCTACCAAAACAACCTCCAAGATTGCTACTTGGAATGTGAGAACTCTCTTCCAGTGCAGAAATATCAACCAAGTTATTAGGGAAATGGAGAAATACGACCTGAAGATGCTGGGTATCTCAGAAATGAGATGGACAGGAAGCAGAAAACTATTGAAAGGAGGAAAGACCATCTTATACTCTGGACATTCACATATGCACACACATGGAGTTGGTATAGTACTCAGTAAAGAGGCACAAAGAGCTCTGATAGGTTGGCAACCAGTAAACCATCGTATCATAACAACCACATTTAACAACAGACTTGAAAAAGTGACAATAATCCAAGCACCCACTGAGGCATCTGAAGATGAAGAAAAAGACGAGTTTTACAGAAAGCTGCAAGATATTATAAACAACACCCCTAGCTATGACAATAAGATCCTGATGGGAGACTTCAATGCCCAGCTTGGGCCACTCAGACAAGGGTGTGAAACACTACTAAGCCCATATGGTACATCTATGGCTCACAACAATAATGGTGAATGGCTCATATCATTCTGTGCAGTGAATGGCCTGACCATTGGCAACATATTCTTCCAGCACCAATTCATTCACATGGAAAACATGGAGATCCCCAGATGGCATGACATTAAATGAAATTGACTACATATGCATTTCTATGAGATGGAAGTCATCCCTACAAGATGTGAGAGTAAGAAGAGGAGGCGATGTAGGGTCAGACCATTATATGCTGGCAGGAAAACTCCATCTAGAGCTAAAGCGTATGTCAGCAAAATAAGCAGAATACCCCCTTGCTGTAGAAAACTTAAGAGATGCAGTAACAGCTGAGACATTCAAGCTAAAATTAAGAAATCAATTTGAAGTGCTTAAACATTCACAGGATGTAGAAGATGAGTTGGATCGATTGAAAACCTGTGTGAATAAGACAGCTAAAGAAGTGATCAGTAAGAGAAGGGGAACAAGGAAAGAACAGTGGATCCCCCAAGACACATGGCAAACGGATTGATGAAAGGAAGCTAAATGCAAGCGTGACCAATCAGTACAAGTAAATAAATAAGAACTTAACCAACAGTATGCAAGCTTAGACAAAAAAGTGAAAAAGAGCTGCAAGAAAGGCAAAAAAGCCTTTATCGAGAAGAAAGAAACAGCAGCAGAAGAGGCTGCTAAGAAAAATGATGCTAAAGACGCTATTCAAAATTGTCAAAGAACTAACTGGGGTCAACAGTAACAACAAAGTGCCAATCAAAGTGCCAATCACAGACAAACATGGTAAGTTCTCAGTTCAGAAGAAGAACAAAATCATAGGTGGATAGAACACTTTAGAGAGGTACTAAACAAACCAGACCCAAACTCATTCCTGAACTTTTGATAGCCTTGATAAAAGACTTTGAGAAGAACCAGCAGGATTTCAAAGTGGAAGATCATGCAGTGAACAAATATTAACTTTAAGAAACATCATTGAACAAAGCTGTGAATTCAGTCAAAAGGTTTCCATAAACTTTGTGGATTTTAAGAAAGCATTTGACAGCATTCATCGAGAATCAGTGTGGAAAATAGTAAAGATGTATGGCATACCAGAAAAGTACATCAACATCTTAAAACCTGTACTTGAATTCCAGCTCTGGCCACACAGATTGTTTTAACATCATGACTGGAGTGTGACAGGGCTATATCATTTCACCCTTGTTGTTTCTCCTCACCAGACTTTGTCATGCATCAGGCCACATCTGATCCTCAACATGGAATTCACTGGAACACCGGATGTCTTACTGATTTGGATTTCGCAGATGACTTAGCCTGGTTGGGTGAAAATACTAAATCTCTATAATCAATGACTGATAATCTGGCAAGTACAGCAGTGAAAGAAGGTTTGAGGATACTACAGAAAAGACCAAGGTAATGTCAGTGAGGGAGCAGGGCACAATGGTCCTTAAAGTAAACCAACAGGAAGCAGAAGAAGTAGAAAACTTTACCTGCCTTGGAAGTAGTGTCTCAAACAAGGGTGCCACTGAACGGGACAGGTCATGCCGACTAGGTAAACCAGCATTTGTATTCCAGAGACTTGGCTCCATTTGGATATCAAATCACATCTCTATGAAGAGCAAACTGAGCTTGTACAAGTGTCTTGTCATAAAAGTGGCTATTTACACCAGCGAAACATGGAAGAGTAACAACAGCCTAGTGCACAAGCTTGATGTATTCCATCACAGATGTCTACGTAAGCTTCTCAAAATATCGTGGCAAGATCATGTTACAAATAATAACAATAGAAGGAATTATATAGAGCAAAATTGATACAAATCCTCTAATGTGCTTAAGTTCAAGAAGGGAGAGTCCAGGCACAGACATGGGTCAACATCTAAAAAGCACCCACCAGGGTATAACTAAGGTGGAGGGTATTCCAGCCTAAACAAGTGAGTCTTTAGCTGGCTTCTGAAACTATCTATTGTTTGCTCAGACCTGGCAGTTTGTGGCACTTTGTTCCATTCAGCTGGTGCAGCTACTTGAAGAGCCTCGCCTGCCTATGTGCTTATAAGGGCAGGTTGAGGAGACAGGTAGCCTGTTGCCCCGAGTGAAACTTCTCAATCTTATTAAGATGAGAGATATGGGGGCTGTGAAAGATTGATAGTCTTGAATACCAGGAGATTATACTTAAAAGGATGCAATGTTGAATTGGAAGCCAGTGGAGTTTTTTCATAAGGGGTGTAACATGACTCATTTTGTCAAGTCTAAAGACGATGCAGCAAAGAGCATTCTGGACTCTCTGTAGTTTAGCTATGTTGGACTTGCTCACCCCATAAAGTAAAAAGTTACAGTAGTCCAGACCACTACTGACCATAGCACTTGCCAGAAGTATTGCAGTTTTAACATTAAGGAATTTCCGAATTTGTCACAAATCACGAAGATGGTAGTAACATGCTCGGCAAACCCTTTGCAACATTATTGTCAAAGGAGTTGTCTGAGTCGAAGATAACACCCAGATTCTTTACTTCCACCGACACAGAGATATTGTTTTAGAGGAGTGGAACAAGGAAATTTGGTGCAAGCGACTCTCTGATGGCTTTTTGACCTATAATGATAAATTCGTTTTTTTCTGGGTTCTGTTTTAGTTTGACACCATCCATCCACTCCTGTACTGACTTGAGACACTCGGTCAGCTCTTCCATGCTGGAATCAGAGCTCCTGGAGTCAACTGCCAAGTAGATCTGGGTGTCATCGGCATATAGGTGATGAGTGACATTGAATTTTTTAGATAACTTGACTGAGAGGACTAGTGTAAAGGTTGAAAAGGAGAGGACCCAATACAGAAGAGAATGATCAATCGTGTCAAACACTGCTGACAAGTGTAATAATGTTAGGGCCACTGCCTTTCATGAGTCCACTGAGAAAGCTATGTCAATTTGAATCTTCAACATTGTGGTTTCAGTGGAGTGGGAACTCTTATAAGCAAACTGGTTGACATCTAAGAGACCCTCATGTGAAATGAATTCATTTAGCTGCTTTGCCACCACCTTCTCGATAAGTTTTGATATAAATTTGATATTTTGATATTTCTATCAAGGCTCGGCTTCTTTTGAAGGGGGGTGACCTATGCCATCTTAAAACAGTTGGGGAAACTACCTTCTTTGATTGAATAATTTACAATTTTAGTGATGGGGGTGATGAGAATGTCAGCACACTCCTTGACCAATGATGTTGGAATTGGGTCAAGGTCACAAGATTTGGATGGTGAGGGCTTTATAATTTTGAGTAGGTCTTCCTCGGACACAGGTGTAAAAGAGGACAGAGTACTTTTAGTGGGGTTAGATCTAGTGACGATGGTGTTGATGACTGCAGCGTGGATCTTATTTTAAGGATTTTGTCATTGAAGAACTTACCGAAAGTGTTTACAAGGTCAAGACTTAGGATTTCCTTGATTTTCAGCCACAATGTTGAAATAATGATTGCATTTGGACTTCTCAAGCAGGAAATTATAGCGATTAATTGCAGCCTGATATCAGCTATGATTACTGGCTGAGTTTTCATGACGCCATACCCACTCATATTTCCTCTTGAGTCATTTTGCTTTGAGGATGTCACAGTTCATGAAACGAGTCTCAACATGTCTGGGTATATTTTTCTTCTTAATTGGCACATGATTCTCAAGGAGGCTTCTCAAAGTGTTAAGTTATTGATGACTAAGAAGGCTGGCAGTTTTGTACGGGCATCTAATGAGGTCAGATTTCAGAATATCCGTTCTGAAATCTAAGATATTTATCTTGTGATATTTTCAGATGTCGAAACTTACAGAGCTCTCTGACAGGGAAAATAAAGCTAAACATGATTGCCTGTGGACTGATAGTCCCCCAATAACTTTTGGGACTAATGGCCCAGGAGAAGGAATCCCTAAAACATAGAGCATCCAAAATACGACCCTGAATATGTGTGGGTGTATTGACAAGTTCTGTAAAACTAAATTGCTCATGGATGCCATAAAATTTTCAGTGTCCAGGTGTTGTGTTGATCCAGATGAAAATTAAGATCACCAAATAGAATATTTTCACAGCCTGACAAAGCAGCACCTTCGAGGAACATGCCAAATTTGTCCAGGAACTGCGACTTTGAGAGATTGGGGGGCCTATAGACTACATGAAATATAACATCTTTAGCACCCTCAGTGCTAATCTGAATGGAAGTACTTTCAAAATCCTGATAATTGTTTTTTGAAATTTGCTCAAAACTCAGGTCCTCCTTGATGAAAAATCCGACGCTGCCCCCTTTCTTGACATTTCGAGCTATATGAGTGAACTTATAACCAGGAGGGGTGATACTAGAGATAAAACTTTCAGTATCCTCTGGCCTAAGCCATGTCTCAGTGACAGCTATAAGATCAACATTGTTATCTTTAACAAACTCCAGAAAAGAAGCTACTTTATTTCTGATCTAATGTTGAGAAGACAAACATTAAGAGATCTAGAACCAGGGCCTGGACTGAGACTGATATCATCCAAAAGAGCTAGGAGCAATGATCTCCACGGACTTACATTCCAGAAACTATGTGTCACCCTTCGACAGTGACCCTGGAAAGGCAGATAGGCACAACTGATGCTATCTACACATGGGTGAATCCCCAACTCAATGATCACAGGATGGCCTGAGTGCATGATCGGTTCAGATGAGTCACAGACTCTGATGTCACTCAATATGAGGTAAACAGCAAAATGCAAGAAGTGCATTTTGGAGAATATTACTAGTAAGTACATATATGACTAAGGATGTATAACTAAGAACAAAAAAAATGAAATGATGACAAATATATTTTGTGGGTTAGTTGAATGAAAAGTGCATTGCAAGACCAACAGAGGCCAAGAATTAAAATCTAGAAAAGGTGCAACTTACCTTCCCAATGAACAAACCTGTCTTTTACAATGGAGCCAAAAAAGAAATTTGTATTAGATTGTGAAAGTAAGAATAGATTACTGAATTTTGTCAAATAAAAATTGTGGTATGAATGGTTAATCAGGGCTATTTATTTGGTTAATGTATATCTGGGCTTTGTATGTAATAGGTACAAAAGATTTCGAAGTATGTTGGTTAGTCAGTTTGTTTGTTTGTATGTATGTATGTTTGTTAGCACATTCTAGGCCACAATTTTTAAGCTAAGATTCTCATCTTTTCCTATAACATTGTCCGGTGCCAGAATAGACAGAACAAATTTCGACAAAAATGGTAGCATTTTCACATAGCTATGACCATTTTAGCTACTTTGAGTAAATGACTTATAACTCTGAAACTATTCCATTTAGAGCGTTTCTGTCAAATATGTTGTTCAGGTACTTTACCTTTACCTATAAGATGGTACAAATTTTGGAGCTCTGCTGCATTAGCTAAGCGTGTAATAGCTACTTTCCGATTTGTAGCAAAATTTTTAAATGAGAATGTCTGAAATTTCTCTCAAAGTATTGCACAAAGTGATTTCTTTAAAATCATGATTTACTTATGTTGGGGTAAGTTATGGCATAATCAAGATGCAGACCTGTAGCTCATTCTATAACTGAGGAATAGCTACTTTGCCATTCTCATTGTTGAGTAAATCGCTTATAACCCATTGCATTTAGATTATTTTTTGTTGAAATATGTTATTTAACTTTATTTTTACTTTAAGGTCAGGTGTAACATAGTAAAATTTCAGATCTGTAGTACATTCCATAGCTGAGTAATAGCTACTTTGAGGTTCTCACTATTGAGTAAATCACTTGTAACTTTAAAACTATTGCATTTAGAGTATTTTAATGAAATATGTTATTCACCTACTGTTAGGTCAGGTGTAATATAGTAAAATTTCAGACCTTTAGCACATTCCATGGCTGAGTAATAACTACTTTGAAGTTCTCACTGATGAGTAAATCGATTGTAACTTTAAAACTATTGCATTAGGAGTATTTTGCTGAAATATATTATTCACCTACTTTTAGGTCAGGTGTAGCATAGTAAAATTTCAGACCTGTAGCACATTCCATAGCTGAGCAATAGCTACTTTGAGGTTCTCATTGTTGAGTAAATCACCTGTTACTTTAGAACTATTGCATTTTGAGTATTTTGTTGAAATATGTTATTCACCTACTTTTTGATCAGCCATAATATAGCAAAATTTTGAAATCTTGTAATGCAGCAAGTTATTAGTAGAATGCAGCAAGATCTCGAAGTTACCACTCAGCCGCAGTCTGAGTGCTCATTTGGTTGTTGATCAAACAAAAATCGTAGTATGGATGATCATTAAGGGCTAATAATTTGGTTACTGTACATCTGGGATGATGATGTGCGTCAAAGATCAGGACAACAGGAGCTGAATGAAGTTGTAAAAGAACATCGTTTGAAAATGCTGGGTCACATCCTAAGAATGCCAGTGGAAAGACTACCAAAACATCATTGGAGTGGACACCTACTGGAGGTAATAGAGAAATGGGCAGACCAGTCACCACCTGGAGAAGAACAATACAGCAAGACTTACGAGACATGGGGATAAGTTGGGAAGAGTCCAAGACTAAAGCTGCTGACAGAATCAATTGGAGAGGTGTTGTTGCCCAGTGTTTCAGCCGGAACTGGAGGAACTAAAAAAAATAAATAAATATAGGCAAGGATTTATACCCTTATCGTGAATAAACATACTTCTTCCATGTAAACTTACAGTGCCTAAGTTGGAACAGTCCCATCAAACAACTTTCTTGTAAATGCAGTCAACGATATGGGTGGTGACAAATATAGATCCCATTTATAGATTCCATGATATACTGTCTGCGGTGACTTTAACAAAATATGTCTGAACCATATTGACTTTGGGTACAAACCATGGAAACTTATCATTAATGATTTGTCTTTTCCACATATCCACAAGGAGATGTATCAGGCCATGTAGGGTGGCCGTACGTTTTTGTGCCAAGTTGGGGTACTTTAAACATAAATTATATTATCATACCTACAGAAGCACTATTGAAGGTTCATGGATTTCACTTATTGTTATTGTACACTTATAAGTTGTGCCTTGTCAGTGGAAAATTAATACATAAACTCTACATTACTTCTCTTAAAACAACCACAAATAAGAATGTGCAAGCTGCGCAAATACCCTAAAGAAATATCTAGACATACCTTATCTTTTTGAGAAAAAGAGGATAAAACAGCACTTTGATTTGTTTTATTATTTATTCTGCTTTTATGTCACTTTCAACACTGAATAGATATAGGCAGTTTACGGGCAAAGGAAAGTGGTACATAAAGCTGGTACAAGTTCTGTAATGTAAACTGCTGAGCATTGGTGAATAACTACCAACTTTCCCACATAGGGTGCGGGGTTTGAACTGCAGACCTCAGAAGTGGAAGCTGAGTGTGTTTCTACTGGGCCACCATGTTCCCTAAAACATCACATTGGATGGACATCTTATTTACTATGTGACTTTCTCTTACATTCTTATTATAAAGCGTCACAGGCTGAGTATTTAACAAATTTGACATTTAATCTCATATTTTTTTGCCCATGTGGCTGTGGTTTGAGACCAACATATGGCATCATGAGGGATGCTCCATCCCTGATATGACCTAGTAGCTCTTGGTAGGCAGACAAACCCCTAAGTGATTTTGATCAGTCCATAATGGAGAATATAGTGCTTCTCCTGTATATATATTTATTTATTTATTTTTTGCACTGAAGGATTTTACCGGCTAATGCACACTAACCAGTAAGCACCATCATTACATTTCTTTACATTTGAGATTAAGGTAGGATTTTCTTTTGCCATCTGTGTAATATACGTGTACTGCATGACTTTTGAAGAAATAGCCAGCCCTGTTAAAAGTTATTTTTGATTAATTACCCCTCTAACTCCAGAATGTTTGTGGTATAATGAATTTCTGTAAGTTTCCAATTCAAAATTAACTGTTCGGGTTATTGGTGGATACAATTACTTTATGCAAGTTTTGGTCAAGGCCAATTGTTAATGCAAAGTCATAATTCTGCGGAACTGGGTCACAATTAGTGGAGATAAACACCAATTTGGATTGAATCATGCATTTATAAAGCACAACATATATAGCTAGATTTCACACAATAAAACATTTGCCCTTAAGATGTAATTTTAGGAACGAAAAGTAAAATTTCTTCAAAACATGTGAGTCATAAATTGGCATACAGCCAATGAATCTATGCCTTACAAAATTTAAAGTTTAGATTGTACATCCTGTTCAATGACCAGTGTAATGTTAGGACAAATCATCGACCTTAACACTCATTGGAATCAAACCTACGCTAATGGGACAGCCAACCTTATGGTGCCAATCCGCTGGGCACCTGAGAACCTCTGAACATCTTACTTATCAAGGTTTGTGTGTACTTACATCACATGTGACACAATTGTCAGAAATTTTAACTTGCACAAAACAAAATGTAACACTACAGTATTCTTGTACTTATTTCCTGGTGTTTAAAATCTAATTAAGTCTTAAGGTGTTATAAGATATGTACACTAATCATGCACAGGAGTTGGTACTAGTGAAAATAATTTAACTTTTAGTGATGATAACAGTAGAAATCATAAAGGAAGCATTGTGCTTTTATAAATGTGAACCCTTTCTGTCTAATGATGACAGTATTACTGATAATGAAGATATGAATATAAATTATATCAATGGTTTATATGATAGTAATATTTAGGTTACAAAATTTTGAATGTTATGCAAAATTTATTTCAAAAGTTAGCAAGATTATTTTGGTTCTATCCATATACAAAGTCATATTGGGGCTAATGATTTCAAACCTGGCTTTGTATATAGCAGTTTTTAAAATTGTATTGCTTTACTCAATATAATTTCTCTCCTGAATGTTTAGCATAATGCTAATTTCTTAGATCCCAAAGTTGCTTTTAGTAATGAAAATAAATAAATAAATAAACGAAATATTGTCTTATAAATAATCCTTGCAATTACATATCTTTTATTAGTTTTTATTGAACATTACTTCAAAGCATGGTATTGCTGGTATTTCATGTAAAGTTTTAAAAACTCTTAAGTCACTTGTTTATGTTATTACTTAAAGGGGGCATGGTGGTGCAGTAGTATCACGCTCGCCTCTCACCTCTGAGATTAGAGTTCGAATCCTGGTCTTACCTCAAGTGGGAAAGCAGGTAGTTGCTTGCCATTGGTCCGCAATTTACAGTACAGAGCCTTAAGCAACTGTATGTAATGGTTTCCTCTACAATTCCAACTACCCATCGTGATATGACTTGTACAATGTTGAAAGTGACGTAAAACCCCAAAATACGTAAATAAATCTAACTATACTTAATGAAAATATGTTGTGTCTAAACTTACCAGGTGCGGCCAATGCATTTCTTGTTCTTTCTGGAGTAAAATTACCCATTTCTAGATTTCCATGTGACCCATTTCGTTTATGTTCATTATGCTTGCACAATATCCAAATTGCGAGTATAAGTAGAAGCAGTACAATGGCTGCTAATGTTAGCACCAATGCTATCACAAAGCTCTCAGAATACAGACTGTAAACAGACTCAGTTACAGTTGTTCTGGTACCTGAAATTACAAAGTTTTTAAAATTAGAATTGTTTATTTGGTGCTCTTCTTTGTTATCTGCCACACATCCTCCTTAAATGAGCTCAACAATAAACAATGAATAAGCCCTGACCAATCAGGAGCTCTGAGACACAGAAGTAAATTCTTATTAGCTGTAAGCTAATTGGTTGTGTGCCACTTCAGAGCCTGATTTAATGTGGAAATGACAAAGTTAAGTGGTATGACAGTTCTTAAAAAGCATGTTTACTCCTTTCACCAAAACTTGGAGTGTTTTTTATCTCTGCAAAGCTAGCATTGAATCAATTTGTCTGTCCATTTGTTTCTTAGCAGGATTTTGCAAACAGTACTACTTGGATCTTTATGAAAAATGGGTCTTGGGCCATCTTAGATCCCATTAAATTTTAAGAGTGATCCGACTGACCACCTGATCCACCTAAATACAGAAAGCAGTAGTGTGTGTTTTGATGTAAGTGATCTGCAACTGGCAAACATTATGCTTTATGAATGATTTTTCGACTTTTCTTATGCTTAATGACTAATTAGCTTTGACTGGCCCAACTTTATGATCCATTTTCATAAATTGTAGACCAGTCATTATGTAAGGGGAAAGACGAGCATAGTGCATACTACTTGGTCAAGAATTTGCACTAAAAACCATTGGGCAGTGAGTGCTTTCAAAGTGTAACAGGAAAAGACAGAAAGTTTAACAATTAAATAATAATTACAGTCACCCGAATAAAAGCAAATTGATCTCACCACTGTCCTATCAACTTAACAGATAAAACTAGTTTGTTCATTCTGTCCAGCAATCTGTTTAGTGATCTATCTGGTGTTCTCCAGCACAAATGTTGATATCACACTTTTCCATCATCTACTCAATTCTAATCCCAGTAAACATTTTTGGGTTTTGCAAATGTTTGAAAGGAAACGTTTGGCAAAGATTAAAAATGATATGTAAGAAAACCATTTGTAACATAATGATTTTAAAAAGTTTTATGTATACCATTTATTAAACGTTTAGTCATAAATGAACATAATAATACAGTAGAACCTCACTTATCCGAACCCCATGGGAGACATACAATCCGGCCGGATAATCGAGGGGTTCGGATAGATGAAGGAAACTGAAATTCACGGTCTATGGGTTACCGAGTGGGCGATAATTGAAGAATTGTCGTTTTTATGCAACAAACATAGACGTTGGTGGTCCTTAATAAAATAATTTAATATTTTTGTGTCATATAATATAAGTGACCCTTCAGTTGTCGTTTATTTGCTCCATATCCATGGATATTATTATTATTTAAAATATTACGTGGACTTGAGCTGGTTGTGTTCGGTTGGTACTTGCATTGTTAATGTTTTAATTTTAATCCCGCATATTGTCAATTGAAAAACTCCCGGAGATTATTTATCGTAAAACCCCAAGTGAACACGCCTTCAGTGATACGCGTTTGATTGGTAATGCATTGTTGACGTCTTTTCTTTTCTAAACGTTGTCAGTCTGTGAACCTACTCCGGGAGATTATAAATTGCGAAACCCAATCGAACACACTTTCATTGATTGGCGCATTATCAAAGAAGTTGTGTAGCGGGTTTGTGTAATTGAATTAATCCCTCCCCTATTGTAACAATGGTGATAAAGATGAAAGAAGTTAGGCGTCTCTGTGAATGGTACGTTTTACAAAGCACTGCAATTCATCGTTTCCGAGACTGTGTAAAATCTTGTATTATCGCTCACGCTTCACCATGCATTATATGTAGGGAGACATGATTTCGGTTCGGTTAATCCGGAGATTCGAATAATAGAAGGCCGGATAATTGAGGTTCTACTTTATATGAATAATAATGGGGTTAGAGGTCAAATTCAATATTTTTGTATGGTTCCTCACTATTTAAAATATTACTTTTATGTCTAAAATTGTAAGATAGTGGCTTAGAAATTGTGCCCCCATTCAATTCTTACTTTTATGAATTGTATGTGGGACAATTTTTGACAAAGTCCTCTAAAATCCCCTATTATTACTCACCGCCATCTTGTTTGTACATGTTTGAAGGTGACAGTTTAAAAATATAGGTTTAAAAAACATTTTTGAAAATAAAAATGTTTTTAAAAATTTGACAAGCAATGTTGTTTAAACATTTTATGTGTACTGTTTATCAAACATTTCATGATGAATGTTTTAAAAAACATTTCCAGTCAAACCTTCATTTCTTCAGCTATTTTATAAATGTTTTTAACATTTTTCCCTTCAAACATAGCTTCTTGAGTTATTTTATAAACGTTTAATAAATGTTTTCAGTAAAAACATTTGTATAGAGAATGTTTATAAAACGTTTTTTTTAAACAATACAGCGCAAATGTTTACTTGGAAACGTTTAGAAAACCATAAGATAGGGTTTAATTAGGTTTTATAAACGTTTTATAATCGCTTAAACCATTTAAAACCTTTCAAATGTTAACATCCTATATATAGCAATCCACTCTCTGATAGATCCAAACCCTATACTCAGCTCACTTAAAGATTTCACCACAAACTGTGAATAATAAGCAGTTTGAGTTCGCTTGTGTAAATCCATACATAATATAGTACAAAAACTAAAACTAAACTGAAAAACTAAACTGTAGTTAGATTTTCCACTCTTTTATACTGGTCTGGCTCCTAGTTTGTTTCAGAAAGAAATGTAAACAAATCAATATATTTTCAGGGAAAATACTTCAAATGTTCTAGAAACCTCCAATTAATTGAAATGTCACTACAGAAAACAGAAAGCTTAGTACTGACTATGCTGTTTCTGCAGAACACAGAGAAAATCAATAATTCAATGTCCTTGTGTGGCATTCAATTCAATTCAATGTCCTTTGTACCCACAAAGACTAATGCATTAGCATAGCACCCTTATATGTAACAGACATTGGCAAGCAACTTATAATTTTCCCCTTTCAATTTAGGATCAGGACTTGGGACTCCTGTGTGTAAGCCTCTATACCTACTTTTACAACGCCCACCATGGTTATATTTTGTGGGACATTCATTTGTTTGTTTATCTGATTGTGTTCATTATTACCCCAAAAGGAATAAACTAACTTTTATGATATGTCTAGATACAAAAGGTTTTGGAAATACCTCCATGGTTGTGGTCTGCGCTCTACGAATCCTTTGTTTTCTAGTTCATCACAAATTCCTTATAAGTGAATATAGATCATAGCTTCTATAAGCTTATTAATTTTATCTCTACAGTTTTGTATGATGTCATATTAAAGAAAGGTTAAAATGATCCTGAATGTATAGTGACCTTAAACGTATGCAGTAAGTTTTCTTTAGTTATATAATTATGTTTTCCTTTAGCAAATAAACATCAAGTAAATGATTCTCACATTAGTTGTTTAGTATAAGACCAGTGTTATGGGGTACTTTATGCTGTCATAGAAATGTGATATTTATTGGAATGCTAACCAGGGGAGAAGCTATGATTCTTGATTTGGTACGACTTGATTTTTGGGAAAGTTGTAGTCATATGCAATATTTGTTAGGGGATAGGGTATAGATTCTACTGGTGTATGGTGATTTCGCCACACTTAATTTCGCCACAGTTTTTTTCAGAGACATTGATTTTGCCACAGGGGTACAATGATCTTGCCACACTTTATTTGCCACTCTGTTGCTTATAGTATTAGTGCAATTATGGTTTTCAACATGAAAAAGTCACACTGCTTCTCACAGTTCATTGCTTTTTTGCACACTTTGTTACCTTTTTCTCACAGTTTGTTGCCTAATTTTGACTTTTATGTTGACTTTTATTAATTAGTAACAGAAAATTTATTATGTAATAATTATGGAGTTTCACAGATTTCACTACGGCTTGAAAATCATTATAACTTGGAGGATGTGATCAAAGAAGGTAAATATTGTATTTTTGTTTTATTAACTGAAATTAGGAAACTCCATTTAAAAATTTGATTTGATGGAATTTTGTACTGAGAAACAACAAACACTGGCCATATACCAAGACTCAAATGTTTATCTTTGTGATCCACTATTTCTAGTTATTCTTTTGAAAGATTAAACACTGTTATTAATGGTTTCTTTTTCACCAGAAGCCACATATACTGACCCCTTTCCCCGACTCAAAGGTTTATCTTTGCAATCCACTTTCCAGTTATCCTATTGAAGGATTAAGCATAGCATTATGAATGTTGTTTTTTAATGGAAAAGGTTATTTATTTTGTAATCCACTTTGATGTCTAACATCACATCAATTGACAAGGAATGTAGAAGCCATAAGTTATAAGTGCAGTTAGGATTATACTTAAACAGAGAAAACGCAAAAAGTATTTGGCACCTTTTTATAATTTTCAATCATCAAAGAATAATTAAGCTCACTGTTACTAGCCATGGCGCTCAGGATGCAGTGGTAATCCCCCAATGAAAAGGGACTGGACAGTCTTTGCTAATCCACAGAAAAAAAATTGAAGGATTTCATTGACAAAAATATCCTTGCTTGATTACAAGTAGCAGGAAAAACTTACAGTCCAATTGTTGAGGTTATATAGGACTCAGCAATTGTAAAAAATAGCTATGTTTATGAATTCTATTTGAATTATTTTTGGTTGTCATTGTAGTATTAACTCATTATTGAATTTCATGTAAATCTTATATGTGATTTTTGTTTCATGTTTTTAAGTAACTATAGTGCTACCATACACCAGGTGAATTGTTGTTATTATACAATGTCTCTATCTGTGTTACTGGCAATCTAAAGTACAACTTATTATGGCAAAAATGTATATAGCAAATGAAACATGTACAAAAAACAGTCATTATAGTAAGCCCGCAAGAAGTAGCAAAACAACGACAACTCAGCACTCCCATGTGATGTATGCAAGGCCATGACAATTGCAGCTTATGAAAAATAAATATTACAATATGGGCAAACTACATTCATTAATTCACTAACACATTAAAATTATATGATAGACAATACATAAAACGACTAAAACCCCAAAGGCCCAACAGCATTATGGTAGAGAGTTGGCAAGCATTTGTAGTGCTAATGGTACCTGTAAAGACTGCGAGGTGTTATCAGAAATATATGACCAAACCGAATTACTTCACCAAGCCCCATGCATTTGGATACTAGCTGCTGAAATTTCTGCATCGTAAGCAATTGTAGCACCCGACCTTCTAAAGGTATTAGACCCATACCCTAACAAGGGGAGGTCCATCATCCTAAAAAATGTAGCCAAACGTTTGTGCAGCATAGATTGGGTGATGAGGGTAAAATTATCAAGGACAAATAAGGGTTGGTCAGGGGACAACGCCAACTTATTTAACAGGGCTTGCAAAGTGGCTACAGGACAAAGTACTGAATCCCGAATAACTGGCAATTCGACAACATGTGCTTTCTCCGGGGCTTGAATGTGTTTTGCCCAAATGAAGGTGGATATCTGGGTGTTTAAACTGGATGTCCCTACATAGGAGGTGCTTGTTAGGGTTGAAAGCCCTGGTGAAGGCAGGGGCAATATTTGAAATGTGAAGCATGCCATAAAAGGCTAGCAAATATGCAGCTCTATATGTCAACATATTTTCAAAGATGTCACATAAACGTGCAATCTCGCACACCTGTGAAAACGACAACAGGGCCTTTGGAATTGGTGGACGATGACATAAATCCCAACCATATGTTGAAAAAGCAATTTTAAGGGAGGACACATAATTGTTCACCACTCTAAAAGTCATGCCATTACTGGCCAGAAATTCCAGAAACATCATAACACAAACAGAACTATCACATACTTTAATATCTCGTGAGATGATGAAATCGAGATACAGTTTGAATTGTCTTGAGTACTGAGCCCTGGTATGTGATCTGATAGCTGATGACGCGAGATTCAAGGCCAAGGTTAATGCCTTGGAGCACTGTGTGGGCACTCCTACAATGATAAAGACAAAATCTCAGTGGACATATTGTCCCATTTAGCCTGACCTAAATCTTTAAACTTACCATGAGATAAAGCATCTGCTGCTGTGTTATTAATACTCTTAATATGCGATACCCGCAACTCAGCATTATATTAAGCTGTGACTAGTCACAAGTTGAACAAATATACATTCAAAAATTCATTCCTAGTTTTAACTGTACAACACACCACTACTGCACTCTCATTATCGCATTTAATATTTACAACTTTGTTCTCCCATTCATGCCCCCACAACTTTACAGCAACGACGATGTTATACATCTCACATTGGGTGATAGGCAAGTTTTCAAAAGGAATGTCAGCTGCATAAACACGGGAACCCCATGTCCTGCCTATTTGTGACAGTGTGGCATCAACATGGACAATGTAAGCCACCTGGTCTTTATAAAAACGAATAACCCCATTTGAAGAATTCAAATACTTCAAAAACCACAACAAATCTACACAGAAACCATCCGTTGGGTATATATTATCATCCTCATGATGGGCAGTAAGGATTTGAAGCATCCTATTCAGAAAGGCACGAGAGTTCTTAACGCAGTGAGATATGTATAACAGTTTTCCCAATAAGGGCTATAAGTCTCGCTTAGATAATTTTGTGGCCACAAAAGCTGATATACATTCTCGCGAGATTTCACCCAATTTTTCTTGCTCTATACTGAAAGTGCGGGAATCAACATCCACTATGATGCCTATGATAGCAAACCGTTTGATAGGTGAAAAAACTTTTGCTGGATTAACAGGGAGGCCTAATTTATTTAAAATATCCAATAATGCGTTGAAAGAAAATTCTGCATCATCCTCATGGCAACATGCATACAAATCATCAATATAATTGTGGATTTGAAAACCCTTCTTAGCCATGAGAAATCTGACAAAGTCTGTACTTCTTTCAAATATGGCTGTGCCATGCACACCCCTAAATGCAAGATTTTGATCAATATATTATTTATTGTCCCACTTAATACCGAAATGGATTGCATCAGCTGGGTTGACTCTCACATTCCTAAATGTACGGGAGGCTTTAAAAAGTCTGGCATGATCCCCCTAAAGCATAAAGTATATCAATCAATCCGTCCAGATGTGGGAGTTTCAATAGAAAGGTGAGAGGTGTGATCATAATTTACATGTTTAGTGGCCTTATTCACGGAGAAATCACCAAACGACAGATCAAGAATGACATGCCTTCCCGCACCCTTAGGTTGAGTCATCAATGGTGACCATGAAAAAAGTAAGGGTGAGGGGGTTGTTCAAAACCAAAACACAAATAATCTAAAAGTTTCTTATCATGATAATCATGTATTTCAGACCTGATGAAGTCCAACTTAAAAGAGGAAGCGAGAATAACATGCTCTCCCTCATAATTTGGACAACCTGAATCCAGTACTTGTGAGAATAAGTGAAGATAGTCAGATGGGTTATAACATCACATGCAGTATCTGAACATGCAAAACCAACAGATCTACTTAATGACACTTTATTAACAGCCGACATGGGAGACCTGCTCTCCTGGTGGGTCCTTTTGAATGTATTTATATGAAAAACCTGTGAATGCATATCAATACTACGGGCCTCACCACACAGTGGAAAGCTAGAACATAAATTAAACAATGCACACCAATATAGTCAAGAACATGAATGTCTTTAAAGTTGCCATAAGGGCCATACTTTCAGAAATTCAGAAAGCATATTTAGTGTCAAATACAACTGCTGACTGCCCCTGTGAGGACATAAATGGGGGGAACCCCTAGACAAACACCCATCAACAAGAACTTGAGAAATACTGTCCTGAGAAATGCAGCTGGCTATAACCTAGTCCTTAGATTTCTGTTTATTATTACACTCCGCTTCCGTGTGCACATTGTTCCTCTCGAGTTGCTTGAAACAGTACATGCCAACTTGGTGAAACATCGTATGTCCCATTGTATCAGTGTGATCTTGCTGGTGAGGGCACTACCCCTCGTTATACCATTTACACACTACCCACTTTCCAAGTGCCGCAGACTGTTGGGTTGGCTTGGGAGTAATGTAACTGAACCACTGAAAACAGCTGACTGCAAATATGTCAGTCTGTTATCTGCCAGCATTCTTCTGTCACTCCATGTCAAAGTCGTGTCTTCCAATTTGTGCATTGACACAGCAAAAGCCCCTCTGGCAATGGGCCAGGACAAATTCTCGGTTAGTTTTAGCGTTTCCATAAGCTCATGGATCATATGTCTACAAGTGTCTTGGTGAGAGGTGTCAAGGACGCTAGCTAAAAACCCCACTGTGAATTGACCCAATGTCAGATAGTCATATACTGTTCTCTTTCGGTTTATCCCCACTGGACAGGACTCATTTGGCCCTCTTAAATGAGGAGCTCCACAGGGCGTGTCAGCAATGTTGTACCTGCCACTTTTCTTTCTCTGTGTGTTACCTTGTTGCAACTCTGATTTCATTTTTGATTCCAGTACAGCGACACGCTCTTCAACCAGCTGCTGGATGAATGGGTTAGCTTTGAGGGCCTCCAATGTAGCAGTGGAAGCAACTGAGGTCCCTGCAGTCACTGGTAAGTTCTCATGAACAGGTATACACCAAGTTTGCTCAGTCGTAGTAACAGTTGCCGCTTTTACAGGAAGCTGCACATTCTGTAGTTGTAACCCCCCACGTCAGCCAGGGAGTGCACTTGCACAGGATTGCCGTACTGGTCTGAATATGTAGGTAAGTTAAAGTTCACGTCATGGGAGAGAGGTTTCACAACCACTGCCATCTGAGTAAAATTTACTTGTGCTGGAGCATCCCACGTCACAGAGGAAGTAGCCTGGGGGCGACTAACGATAGAGGTAACACGAGGTAAAGATTTTATTCCTGGTACATGCATTTGGGCTGGTTTAGCAAGTGGAGCAACTCCCAGCTCAGGATCTGCTTTTAGTTTCTTTGGTCTTACAGGAGTTGGCTTTATGGTAACAGCCACGTCTGGAAAAGTCTGAGAGTATATCATCCCGTCTTCAGAAACAGTAGTCAGACTTGAAGTGCCTGATGGCTTCTCATCCTCGTCCGAAATCTCGATTCTTTTAATCTTTTCTTGGGAACTGGCTTTTCTTTACTGGCCTTCACTCTCTCATACTTTGAACCGACAGACCTCTCGTGGTCAATACCACACTTTTTACATAAAACTCTTTGTTTATCCATAGTTATATTGGTGGCCATAATGGCCAGTAAGATAAAATAAGTTATTCTTGTCTAATTAAAAATTCACTTGATAAAACACAATTTACAATGCGCAGAAGTATAGATGTGAGCCGTTTATATAGGCCCAAACACTTGCAAAACACAATAGGATTGGTTAACACCTTATAGCCCATTTGATTGGCTTATACATTACTGGAAGAGTTTAATAGGCGTGGACTAGCTCACAAAAGGACTAAATGCTAATCACTGGGGGTGATCACTTCTAAAGTGTGGCGAGATCAGTGTCCCCCTGTGGCGAAATCACTGTCTCTGAAAAACCTGTTGCGAAATCAAGTATGGCGAAATCATAGTAAATCTAGATTCTCATAAATGATTCTACTAACAAATTGGTATGCCTGGGGCATTATACAATTATAAGTTTGTATTATAAGTTTATACATAAGCCATGTCCCTGCTAAGCTAAACAGATAAGGGTAATATATAAATATTCCTCACAATAGGATGGTTAGAAAATATCTTTGTAAATGGTTTTATCAAAAATCATGGATTTCAAAATTTACATTTAATAAAATAAGTTTAGTTCCTTTATTTGGAGAAGTTTGTTAGATATCAATACAAAGGAATGGAGTTAGAAATCAAAGAGATTAAGCATGAATAGAAGTCGACTTGATTACTGTAACTCTCTGTTCAGAGGTCTCTCAGCTCTAGATCTGTGCAAACTTCAATGTGTTCAGAACAGCCTCGCCAGAATTGTTGCCAACACCACTAAGTACTCACACATCACTCCAGTTAGAAAAGCACTACATTGGTTGCCGATTAAGTACCGTTCTATCTTTAAGACTGGCATGCTAGTATATAAGTGCCTACACAGTGGTAACCCCAAATACTTTGAACCCTTCCTGATTCCCAGGCATAGTGCATATAACACTCGTCAAAGTCAGTCTGATGGCATGTTTCTTGAGGTTCCCCACTTTGCTTCAGTTTTCAAGTCTCGGAAATATTTTGGACTCAGTTTTGCGTATGACGCACCTATGATTTGGAATGACCTTCCTGATGAGGTCCGCTCTGCAAACTCACTTGCCTCTTTCAGGTCAAAGTTGAAGTCATACCTCTTTGGAAAAGCATATCCGCCCTAAATTTCCAATCTCCTCCTGCTTTCTCTGCGGAGCTGACCCCTGCAATATTTCTGGTTTATGAATACTGAGCAATGCGTTTGTGTGATGCACCTTAGAATCTGTCTTTTGACTGAGATTAAGCATTATAAAAGTGCTATTAGAATTTAGAATTCCTTCCCCTAAAAGGGTTTTATTCAATGTGTGGCCAGGTAGCCTGGTTACAAGCTCAAGATTATACATGTACGAGGGCTTTATGAACATCAAATACCTGTTGACAGTCCTAAAACAGAAATGATACACATTCGAGCCTCAAGTAAGGCTAAGGGTCCAGAAACTTTGAAATGCTGAAACAAAACAGGCGATTTGAAACAGCAGAAAGCGTCTAATGAGAGTAAAAGTTGGAGATTTACAACTGCTTCAGCAGCTTATGTCAAAAAAGGAACTATACCCAATTTACTTATTTTACGTTTTAATCAAATAAAGTGGTGGATAATTGAATTGTTTTGTTGTTTGTCAAAGTTTATCACAATGCCAGACCAATATAGACAGTCCTTGTTTGTAGGTCACTCAAATAACTTTCCAACTAGACAAAAGTTTTTGTACACAAAAACAAAGCGTCCCTACAGCTTTTAAGCTGTATATAAAATGCTAAAGGACTAATGTGAAGAGGTAAATGTTATTGGTGAAGAGAAATGTTTGTGAAAAGGACCATGTTAGGATCACAAGAGTGACCTTAAAACGAAAAAAACACTAAGTGCTGCAAAGAAGAAGAAGCACTTTAAAGTTTGGCTATGCTTGTTTGACCTTGAAGGAGAGGCCCAAGGTCAAATCTGACCACATCAAAAGATTTCAAGCCCATCATTTCCTATATGTAGGTATACCATCCCAAACCTCTAGGACCAATAATAAATGAGTTATTAGCACTTTAAAGTTCCTATCCTCGTTGGACCTTGAAGGAGAGGCCTAAGATCAAATCTGACCACACCAGAAGATTCCCAGCACATGATTTCCTACATGTTGGTTTACCATCCTAAACCTGTAGGACCAATAATAAGTGAGTTATAAGCACTTTTAAGTTTGGCTATGCTCATTTGACCTTGAAGGAGAGGGCCAAGGTCAAATTCGACCACAGCAAAAGATTACCAGCCCTTAATTTCTACATGTTGGTTTACCATCCCAAACCTCTAGGACCAATCATAAGCGAGTTATAAGCACTTTAAAGTTTGGTTATGCTCATTTGACCTTGAAGGAGAGGCCCAAAGACCACACCAGAAGATTCCCAGCACATGATTTCCTACAGGTTGGTTTACCATCCCAAAGCTCTAGGACCAATAATAAGCCACTTATAAGCACTTTTATGTTTGGCTATCCTTGTTTCACCTTTAAGAAGAGGCCCAAGGTCAAATCTGACAACACCAAAAGATTCCCAGCCCATGATTTTCTATATGTTAGTATACCATCACAAACCTCTAGGACCAATAATAAGCGAGTTATAAGCACTTTTATGTTTGCCTATACTCGTTTGACCTTGAAGAGGAAGCCCAAGGTCAAATCTGACCACACCAAGAGATTCCCTGTCCATGGTTTCCTATATGTTGGTTTACCATCCCAAAGCTCTAGGACCAATAATAAGCGAGTTATAAGCACATTTATGTTAGGCTATCTTCGTTTGACCTTAAACGAGGGGCCCAAGGTCAAATCTGACCACACCAGATGATTCCCAGCACATGATTTCCTATATGCTGGTATACCATTCCAAACCTCTAGGACCAATAATAAGCGAGTTATAAGCACTTAAAACTTTGCCTATCCTCTGTTGATCTTTAACGAGGGGCCCCAGGTCAAATCTGACCACACCAGAAGATTTCCAGCACATGATTTCCTATATGTTGGTACACCATCCCAAACCTCTAGGACCAATAATAAGCGAGTTCAAGGCTTAATCGTAGTAAATTTTTTATGAACTTATAATCAATCGCTCAATTATGGCCCGATTGATCCCAATATCGACTGGCGCTTAGATTCCTCTGTCAGGAATGTGCCTGATTGGCTCCTTAAGATACAGAGATTCAACAAGCAACACATACAATGCATTCAAATGTTTAAAGTTACGGGATATAATAAAATTCAAAACATGTACTCATATTTTCAAAGCTGATAGGAATTTGATACCACCTAAACTAATGGAACGATATAGATATGTCAAGCATGTTCATAACTAATAATACAAGGAACTGTGGAAACATTTATCAAAATATCCCCCAAAACTTTCTAGAAAAGTAGATGTCCTAGTATTATAGGGGTTAAACTGTACAATCAAATTCCATCACATGTAAGATTGTTGCCATCTATAATAAGCTTCAAAAAGAGATTAAAAGAAGAATTCCTCACTAAATATAAAAAACCATTGCCTATCCAACAAATTATGGTATGACAAATGGAAGTTACGGATCTGTGTACCAAATCTGTGTGTATCTTAATCTATATTTTTACCATTAAGTACTTTGTCAAGTATGTTAAAATTTAATTAACAGACAAACAGTTCAAATTAGCATATTCATTGCTAAATAGCTTCTTTGTGTCACAAATCGAAATCTATTTTATCTGCTGTATTTCTTTCTTGACTTTCTGTTGTCAGTTATGTCCAAGTTAAGTAATATTTACTAATAAGTTCATTTGAACTTCAGGCATTTCTGTTTAGTATTTATTGTATGTTCTTAACTTTATGTTGTCAGTTCTCTCCAAATTTAGGGATGTCTAGTTATAAGTTCATTTGAACTTCTGACATTTACTTTCAGCATTTATTTTAAATTGTTGTATTATTACATTGTAATGTAATGCTGAATAAAGATCTATCTATCTATGTATTCCTCCATAATAGTAAAACACCCGAGACCATGTTTATACATAGTTCTGCACAATGTGTGTGGTTTTATTGCTGTTTACCTTTATAAAAGGATCTTAGAGTTCAAGAGGAGATCATTCCCATAAACTGATACATTTGTTGTGTTTTTAACATCTGTATTTTACAACTATCTTAGTCTTTCCCAAAGTCTCTATTTATAACTATATACCTCGAAACAGGACCCAAGTCCAGCTTATGGTTCCCCTTAGGTTGGTTTCATATTGCAAACCTTAGGACCAATAATACGTGAGTTATAACCACTTTAAAATTTGTCATTACAGGTTAGGATGTTTGGTCAAGGTTACTGTAAATATAAACCACCAGCAATTAACCTTACTTATTTCAAAAACAGTTCTACAGCTTTAAAAATGAAACAATTATAATATTGTAGGTCATTGTTTTCCTTAACAAAAATATGTGTGCGGTGTATAAAAAACAAATTATCTGAAAGCTATGTTATATGTAGATAATGTCAGTAGCACACGATATTATTTCTACAATGTTCTGTGACATACTACAGGAAATAAAATGAGTATGATGCAATGTATATTATTATAGGGACTTGTTAAATATGATGCCCATCTTGGGCACATCGATCACCAATATTCCATCAGACAATGCCACAAAGTGATGTGATATTAAAAAGGTGATAAAAATGGTGATTTCAACAGAAACAATCTGTGCACCTGAACAAGGCTACATGATTGTTTTCATCCTTAAAGTATACAACAGTGTCTTTTCTCCAAATTCTCATTGAGTGAGTTAGCCTTGCTTAAGGCTCAAATTTGTACCATATGTTTTCATACTTGTACACAGATATTTGGTATTCATAAAGCACTCATGCATGTTTTGAGATATAAACTGAGCAGACATATCATGTGTAAAATCCAGTACATGTTAATTGTAAGAGTACATTATGCAAAATGACCATGTTTTCTGTATCTTTTCTCTTAATTACTAGGGTACTTGAGCCTTAAGCAAGGCTCTGAGTGGATGTAAAGAAAAGGTTGAATCTACTATTAAGGTGGCATGGATCTGTATACTTTTTGAATATATGCAGTACATCAGACATTTACAACTGTAACAACTTACTATCCTAATATATATCATTAGAACATAATTCAGTGGTAATTCACTTCAAAATATGGTAAACTGAGTGAAGTTTCTGTTTGTTGGATTAATGAAGGGGAAAGATTATAAATTCCTTTTTACAAATATAAAAGAAAGAGAACAAAGTAATATATAGAGTTGTTGTACTCTACAGGAAAAAATATATGTAACTTTAGTCAAAAGCAAGAGGTTGCAAAGTAAATACACTTGCCACAGATATGAAGGCCAACTGCAAAACATTTCAAAATCACAAATGAAAAAAAATTGCAAACCATGAACTCCTATAGGTTGGTTTAATATCCAAAACTTGTAGGACCAATAATAAGCGACTCATAAGCAAGTTATAAGCACTTTTAAGTTTGCCTATCCTCATTTGACCTTGAAGGAGGGTCCCAAGGTCAAATCCGATCCCAAGAAAAGATTCCAAGTCCATGATTTCCTACATCTTGGTTTACCATCCCAAACCTCTAGGACCAATAATAAGTGAGTTATAAGCACTTCTAAGTTTGCCTATCCTCATTTGACCTTGAAGGGGAGGCCCAAGGTCAAATACGACCACACTAAAATATTACCAGCCCATGATTTCCTGCATGTTGCTTTACCGTAGCATACCTCTAGGACCAATAATAAGCGAGTTATCAGCACTTTTAACTTTGACTACCCTCGCTTGACCTTGAAGGGGGCCCCAAGTTCAAATCCGACCACAGCATAAGATTCCCTGCCCATGATTTCCTATATGTTGGTATACCATCCCAAAGCTCTAGGACCAATAATAAGCGAGTTATAAGCATTTTTATGTTTGGCTATCCTTATTTGACCTTGAAGGAGAGGGCCAAGGTCAAATCCGACCACACCAGAAGGTTCCCAGCCCATGATTTCCTATAGGTTGGTATACCATCACAAACCTGTAGGACCAATAATAAGCGAGTTATAAGCACTTTTAAGTTTGGCTATGCTCGTTTGACCTTGAAGGAGGGGCCCAAGGTCAAATCAGACCACACCAGAAGATTCCTGGCACATGATTTCCTACATGTCAGTTTACCATCCCAAAGCTCTAGGACCAATAATAAGCGAGTTATAAGCATTTTTATGTTTGGCTATCCTCTTTTGACCTTGAAGGAGAGGCCCAAGGTTAAATCCGACCACACCAAAAGATTCCCAGGCCATGATTTCCTACATGTTGGTATATCATCCCAAACCGCTAGGACTAATAATAAGCAAGTTATAAGCACTTTTCAGTTTGGCTATCCTCGTTTGACCTTGAAGGAGAGGCCCAAGGTCAAATCTAACCACACCAAAAGATTACCAGCCCATGATTTCCTATATGTTGGTATGCCATCCAAAACCTCTAGGGCCAATAATAAGCGAGTTATAAGCACTTTAAACTTTGCCTATCCTCGTTGACCTTGAATGAGAGGCCCAATGTCAAATCTGACCACACCAGAAGATTCCCTGCACATGATTTCCTATATGTTGGTATACCATCCCAAACCTCTAGGACCAATAATAAGCGAGTTATAAGCACTTTTAAGTTTGCCTATCCTCATTTGACCTTGAAGGAGGGGCCCAAGGTCAAATTCGACCACACCAGATGGTTCCCAGCCCATGATTTTCTATATGTTGGTATACCATCCCAAACCTCTAGGACCAATAATAAGCGAGTTATAAGCACTTTTAAGTTTGGCTATGCTCGTTGTACCTTGAAGGAGGGGCCAAAGGTCAAATCCGACCACACCAGAAGATTCCTAGCCCATGATTTCCTACATGTCAGTTTACCATCCCAAAGCTCTAGGACCAATAATAAGCGAGTTATAAGCATTTTTATGTTTGGCTATCCTCGTTTGACCTTGAAGGAGAGGCCCAAGGTTAAATCCGACCACACCAAAAGATTCCCAGGCCATGATTTCCTATATGTTGGTATACCATCCCAAACCGCTAGGACTAATAATAAGCAAGTTATAAGCACTTTTCAGTTTGGCTATCCTCGTTTGACCTTGAAGGAGAGGCCCAAGGTTAAATCCGACCACACCAAAAGATTCCCAGGCCATGATTTTCTATATGTTGGTATACCGTCCCAAACCTCTAGGACTAATAATAAGCAAGTTATAAGCACTTTTCAGTTTGGCTATCCTCGTTTGACCTTGAAGGAGAGGCCCAAGGTCAAATCTAACCATACCAAAAGATTCCCAGGCCATGATTTCCTATATGTTGGTATACCATCCAAAACCTCTAGGACCAATAATAAGCGAGTTATAAACATTTTTATGTTTGGCTATCCTCGTTTGACCTTGAAGGAGAGGCCCAAGGTCAAATCTGACCACACCAGAAGATTCCCTGCACATGATTTCCTATATGTTGGTATACCATCCCAAAGCTCTAGGACTAATAATAAGCGAGTTATAAGCACTTTTCAGTTTGGCTATCCTCGTTTGACCTTGAAGGAGAGGCACAAGGTCAAATCTAACCACACCAAAAGATTCCCAGCCCATGATTTCCTATATGTTGGTTTACCATCCAAAACCTCTAGGACCAATAATAAGCGAGTTGTAAACATTTTTGTTTGGCTATCCTCGTTTGACCTTGAAGGAGAGGCCCAAGGTCAAATCTGACCACACCAGAAGATTCCCAGCACATGATTTCCTATATGTTGGTATACAATCCCAAACCTCTAGGACCAATAATAAGCGAGTTATAAGCACTTTGCAGTTTGGCTATCCTCGTTTGACCTTGAAGGGGGGGCCCAAGGTCAAATGCGACCACACCAGAAGATTCCCAGCACATGATTTCCTATATGTTGGTATACCATCACAAACCTCTAGGACCAATAATAAGCGAGTTATAAGCACTTTTAAGTTTGGCTATGCTCGTTGTACCTTGAAGGAGGGGCCAAAGGTCAAATCCGACCACACCAGAAGATTCCTAGCCCATGATTTCCTACATGTCAGTTTACCATCCCAAAGCTCTAGGACCAATAATAAGCGAGTTATAAGCACTTTTAAGTTTGGCTATGCTCATTTGACCTTGAACGAGGGGCCCAAGGTCAAATCCGACCACACCAGAAGATTCCCAGCCCATGATTTCCTATATGTTGGTATACCATCCCAAACCTCTAGGACCAATAATAAGCGAGTTATAAGCACTTTTAAGTTTGGCTATGCTCGTTTGACCTTGAAGGGGGGGCCCAAGGTCAAATGCGACCACACCAGAAGATTCCCAGCACATGATTTCCCATATGTTGGTATACCATCCCAAACCTCTAGGACTAATAATAAGCGAGTTATAAGCACTTTCCAGTTTGGCTATCTCCGTTTGACCTTGAAGGAGACGTCCAAGGTGCTATGCTCATTTGACCTTGAACGAGGGGCCCAAGGTCAAATCCGACCACACCAGAAGATTCCCAGCCCATGATTTCCTATATGTTGGTATACCATCCCAAACCTCTAGGACCAATAATAAGCGAGTTATAAGCACTTTTAAGTTTGGCTATGCTCGTTTGACCTTGAAGGGGGGGGGGGGGGGGCCCAAGGTCAAATGCGACCACACCAGAAGATTCCCAGGACATGATTTCCTATATGTTGGTATACCATCCCAAACCTCTAGGACCAATAACAAGCGAGTTATAAGCACTTTTCAGTTTGGCTATCCTTGTTTGACCTTGAAGGAGACGTCCAAGGTCAAATCTGACCACACCAAAAGATTCCCAGCCCATGGTTTCCTGTATGTTGGTATACCATCCCAAACCTCTAGGACCAATAATAAGCGAGTTATAAGCACTTTAAACTTTGCCTATCCTCGCTTGACCTTGAAGGAGGGGCCCAAGGTCAAATCTGACCACACCAGAAGATTCCCAGCCCATGATTTCCTATATGTTGGTATACCATCCCAAACCTCTACGACCAATAATAAGCGAGTTCAAGGCTTAACCTTAGCAAAATTTTTATGAACTTATAATCAATCGCCCGTCAATCGGTCAATTATGGCCCGACTGATCCCAATATCGACTGGCGCCTAGATTCTTCCCTCAGGAATGTGCATGCCAAATTTGGTTGACCCACACCCAGTATTTTCTGAGGAAATCTAGTGAAAAGGAAGTAAATTTTTTTTTGAATTTTTGATAATGTGACCTTGATAAAGGTCAAAGGTCAAATTTATGCCTGTCAAAAAATTTCCCCACGCCTATAGAAGAACACTGCCACATATCATTTGGATAGGCCTAATAACAAGGGAGATATTCAAGGGAGACGATAATGCGGCGGCGGCGGCGGCGGCTGACTGAAAACCGGGGGTGAAACCAATAAGCGTCCCCTTTTCAAGGGACGCTTAATTAATCATTGTGCTTAATTCTATAGAAAGATATTACACTAATGCCCAGGTCCCAGCTCTGCGGCTTTAAGAGACAAAAAAAATTGTAATTGACAATTTCTAATCACCTGTAATATATTCTTGAATAATCTTCATAGGCTTTTCTTTCATATCTATTTTCCACTTGTTTATCTTAATAGTAGGACAAACTATTAAAAAAATCATTGTCAGCCAACTTTAAATTCTGTCTTTATTAACAGTTGTATTGAGTATCCTTCTACTTTGCGTGCCGAGATAGTCATGCAGTCACAATGTTCTGCTTAAATCACATCATTAACTGGATGGAACCATGAAGTGTGGTTATATTTCCAGGCCAGAACATGTGTATGGAAGTGGGGTGCTGACAAAGTGCTAATAGTGGACAGTCTTTGTTAATTGCCAACTAAATCTTAGCATATAGTCCTGCATGTGGGACCTAGGCTTTAGCAAAATAAAGCGACAGGAAAACTTTAGTAACATGAATGATTTATTCATTACATCACCTGTGCATAGAGTGCCACACTCTTCTATGCTGGTTTCCTTGTTGCATATGACGTCACATTTTTCACAAACATTATTTATGCAAATTTTATTTACTCGACATTGATTTTCCATACAGGTATCCACAATTCCAAATTAAGGACATATAGTTTCAAAATAATCTACAGTGTATCCAATACATTTATCACAAAACCAGAATTTTGTTTTTAAATACTGGCACTTGAATGTTACATCAATAACAGTTTACTCCAGGAAATATGAAATATGTAACACTTGAGTGTTACATCAAGAATACTTTACTCCCTGAAATATGATATACATTTCTACCAAAAAGAAGTCAGCAGATTTGACTGTTTCTGTGATCTGAAATCCCTCCAACAATATATTCATATATTATGACATATTTAGACATGTTCTGATAAAACGTCGCCACAATAAATCAAAAATTAAATAAAAACATGCATAAAGTTAACTTAGAACTAAATTGAAGACTGTGCAACTGCCCTTCAAAAACTGAACATCTATATATCACCATAACAAAGAGATTCATGTCATTTCTGTCAACAGAAATAGATTTCTTTGGTTCCAGAACTGATTTGGGGAAATTTTTATTGTGTATTAATAGATTTGGCTGAATCATATACGTTTTGTGAATTGATATATGGGACTCAGTCTGTTCTGGGGCCGATTTCACTAAAGGACTTAAACTAAGTCCCTTTTTTGGCTAAGTCTTGGACTTAAATCTAAGACTTTGGTCTGAGCTAGAAAAATGGATTTCACAAAGGTGACTTAGCTAAGTCCAGGCTTATCATATAACCACAGTGGTTTTCTGTGTCATGTGACCTTTTGTATCTATTCAAAATATAATATTGATGCCACATATTCTTCATTTAATGTATTTTATCTAAGGATAAGTGCTGTTTTGAAATTGAAAACCTTGTTAGCACATATAAACTTCCCAAACACTACTTTAGTGAGGTGTTCTGCATAATTATAATTTATTTACAGACATTTCAAATTTTGAAGTGGAGAAAAGTTTATGGCGGCCATATTTAAGTCCTCTTTACAAAATTTAAGCCAACTACCTCCCAGACTTAAAAGTTAAGTCCACTGACTTAGCAATTTCATGGACTTAGCTGCTTTGTGAAATCCGCTAAGTCTAAGACCACAGACTTAGCAGTTTTTTGACAAAATTTAAGACCAAAGTCTTAGATTTAAGCCTAAATCTGGACTTAAGTCCCTTTGTGAAATCGGCGCCAGTGGTTTTCTGCGTCTTTGTCTGAGTAAACGTTTGGGTGTGTGCATGTGTGTCACTGTGTCTCTGGATATATGCTTGTGCACCTGGCCAATCAAAATTAGATAGAATCTACCAGTAATTTTTATTTCTACAGTTAGTCTTGTGATACACATTCTGTGTCCTAAAATGGGGACTAATTACGAATAGCTGGATGTCTGTATGGGCGTGTCTGAATGTGCGTTATTGTTTACATGTATACTTATCCAACAGATCTCAAAAGGTCAGTATTGTCAGTGCATTTTAAGTCAGTAATTTCTAAGAATGCTGTGTGCCTCAAGTATCAGTGCTTTGGCCCACGGTTGTACGTTTCATACACTAGCCCTATTGGTGATATCATCCGATTCTCTGGGTTACTGTTTAGTCCCTGATGGGTCCTCAGTAGCCTAGTGGTTAGCAAGTCTAGCATCCAATCACAGGCAGTAACCTCTGTGTGGGTTCGACTCCCACAAAGTGGCAATGCTGAAGACCTGTCCCAATATGATTCTGGCTATTGAACAGGATGTAAACCCCCAACTGTTTAGCATTTGTCTGATGACAGCACAAATTTCCAACATTCAGCAGTGTGGAAGAAAAACTCGAAGCATTAATACCATGGTGTCCTGTATCAGAAACCTCTCAGGGTGGATGTTTAGCAACAAAATAAAACTTATTCCCCACTAAACTGAATTTCTACTTGTTGGGTCACAGTCACAAAGTGTGCCATTGGTTAATAATTCAAACAGTTGCTGAATATTCTAAAACAGCTATAACTGTATGCAAACAACCAGAGAATTTGGATTAATAAGGCACTGGCATAAGAACACAAAGTCTTAGGCTTAAATCCAGTTTTAAAGTTAAGACTTTTGTCTCAGCTAAGTTTTGTCTTAAAACTGTATTGACATAGGGCGACTTAGCTAAGTCCAAGATTACCATATAACCACAGTGGTTTTCTGTGTCATGTCACCTTTCTTTTCTATTCAAACTATACTATTGGTAATATATATCCTTCATTTAATGCATTTTATCTAAGAAAAAGTGCTGTTTTGAAATAGAAAACCTTGTTACTACATATGAACTTCCCGAAAACTGCTTTAGTGAGATGTTCTGTACAATTATACTTTATTTACAGCAATTTCAAATTTTGAAGTGGAGAAAAGCTTATGGCGGCCTTCTTAAGTCCTCTTTACAAAATTTAAGCCCACTACAAACCAGTCTTAGAGTTGAGCCCTTGGCTAAGCCTAAGACCAGTCTTAAATTCTTTGTGACTACCACTAAGCCTAAGACAAAAGTCTTAGCAGTTTTGGGGCTGAAACTTGAGACAAAAGTCTCAACTTTAAGTCTAAGCCCAGACTAAGACCTTTCGTGAATGCGGACCAAGGAAATCCTCAAATCCGCATAGCAGATCAAATATTTATAATGCACAAAGTCGACCTTTTTATCGCATACGAGACAGCTTAAATAGTTGTCAAAGGACTGGTTGTACCTAAATTGATGAGGGAACTGCTCTTGTCTATGAACAAGCCGTGGTTTCATTCACACAGTCCAGCATGTTTGAAATGTTACAGCATGGCTAGTCTGTGGCATCAGAAAATTGCATCATATAATACCCATACAAAAACGACTTTATTGGCTTACCATACAGCAATGGACAAAACACAAAGTTTAACTACTTTGTTTCAAAGCCATCCATTGCCTTGCTCGAGAATATCTTTTACCCCTGTCCATCCCCTGTGGCAGAGTGGTAACACTCTCATCTCCCACCTCTGAAATTGGAGTTTGGTTCCCGGTCTGACCCCAAGTGGGAAAGCTGAGCCTGTTCACAACAGGCTCAAACCAAGTTCTTCCATCAGCTTCCCCCAAGCTATTAAGAGATCCAAGAGTCAAAAATAAAATGTATATACTTTTTCCTTGATGGATATCTGTTTGATATAGACTTGCTCCAAGTCTATATTGTATTTCTCAGCCCCAAAGTCTAGTAAAAATGACTCCTCTTATAATACCTGAGACAAAAGGACTTGAAGAAAGTCTACTTTGATATCACTTTCAAATTAGTTTATAACATCAGAGGATTCAATTTTGAGGGGATCTGTATCACATTCTGGATCTAGGAATTTTTAACATTCCGTGACAGGGCCATATTCAATAATGAATGTACACCTCCATAGTAAATACATCTGATGACTTGACAAAAAATTCAGAACACTTAGGTAGTAGTTTTCATAATAGACCCAAGTTGGACCTGGGGCCGGTTTCTTGAAAAGTCTCAGTTTGAGACCAGTTTTGGGCTGAGTCTGGGTCTCAAATCTGAGACTTTTGTCTCGGCTGAGTTTTTGGCTCAAATTGATTTCACAAAAGACGACTCAGCTGAGACTGGTCTCAAAGTCATAGTCTCAACTTTTAAATTTCATTTAAGATGCTTCCTTGGTTTGTTTTTTTATGCAAGTGCATTTATGTCATCATCATTATTGATTTAAATTGCATTAACACTGATAACACATGAAAAAAACTTGATATAATATTATCGGTAACAAGCCAATTGTTTGAGACTGAGTCAAGCTTTGAGTCCCCTCTTGAGACTAGTCACTTGACAATGGTCAAAAAAGCATGTCAATTCCATTGACTTTTCTTATTATGAATATTGAATATGTAGTTGTAATTAGTAAGCAAAATAAAAATATAATATTTCAAGATTCAACAAATTCATTTTCATGCAAATTATATTGCTTTATACACAAGCATTGGATGACAAACTTTGGACTCAAAATTTGAGACACCTCCTTGGTGGGCTCAAAATTAAGCCCATGAGTGAGCCAAATCTCAAGTTGAGCCTGTTTGTGAAATGCTTTAAGTGTGAGTCCACAGACTCAGCAAAATATTTACAATATTTGAGCCCAAAGTCTCAGATTTGAGCCTGAGACCAGACTTAAGTCCTTTCATGAAACCGGCCCCAGGACCTAAAAAAAATTCCACATACTGTAACCCAAAACTACTTAGCGTGATGTGAAAAGAAGCTACTTTGCATAGGAATGTCCTGTTGGAGTGAATTTTTATTATGACTTGAATTACAGGGCAATATATTTAGATTTAGATTCAGAGATAGTGTGTGCTGACCTCAGATTGCTTACACGGAAATTTCCACAGAAGATCAGTGACTAGCCTATTGATTTTATCTCTAAAGATTTTATGATGTCCTATAAATAGTCTTTCCCAAATATCTGCACAGTGAGGTACCTCAAACTGGGTCTGTTTTTTTTTGTCAATATACATCTATTGTGTTAAAGTCCTTTATATAGGAAGGTGAAAATTGGTCTGAATGTAATGGGAGATTACACTATAAATAAAGCGTTCTTTTAACATGTTTGTATTTGTAAATAAACCTCAAGGAAACTATTGGTAAGGAAGTGTTATCAAAACTATTATTTTAAGCAAAACTTTTGTGATAAGGACAATTTATTCATTGGTTTACAAACATACATTTACTCAAATTTTAATCACTGAACAATAATTTCCCTTACAAGTAGTCATGGTTAGAAAAAGTAGTCATAGACTGCTTTAAAGTGTATCCCCTGTTATCATTGTAAAAACGAGAATTATGCTTACAAAACATAGAGTGTTATAAGTGAGTTCTACAACTAAGAACAGTTTACTCCATTTATTTATTTTTGGGGGTTTTACCTCGCTTTCAGCACTGTACAGGTCATATCACGACGGGTAGTTAGAAGGGAAGAGGAAACCAGTACATAGAGTTCGTTAGGGTTCTTTACTGTAAACTGCAGACCAACAGGAAGCAACTACCAGGTTTCCCACTTAAGGCTGTGACGGGGATCAATCCCCGGCCTCAGAGGTGTGAGGCGAGAGTGTTACCACTCTGCCACTGTGGCCCCTATGTATTTTTAGAATATTTGTAAATAGTTTAGTGCAGCATAACAGTGTTTGTGCACAGTAATTTTAACTAACTTAACTTTTAATTCACAAGAAATCAGCATAACTGCTTCAATATCTGATCTTAAGTCATTTTAAAACATAAATCAAGAACAACAAAAATCCAATGTAACTAAGTTGAAATGCTAAAGCGTCCTTTACCTTTTGCATATATGTAAATGTAGTGAATGATCAACCTGATTTCTATTTAAAGAAGTTCACATGATTGCATGAACTATTTCTATGTGAAAAGCCACGCGACGTCTGGCTGTCCTAAACTCCTGGCCAATCAAAGCCTCGCATTTACGGGTGGGGACGGAGTGTGGTATTTGGTGACAATATCTGGTACTCATAAGTACAGTGAGTTTGCTCGACTTTAAGGACAGTAGAGTGGTTGTATGTTATTGGTGTGTGAGGGTGGGTGGATATTTGTCTGTATTATCTGGGTATGTGTGCTTGTGTGTCTGGGAATAGTGTTACGTACTATGGGTATTTAGTGTTCTTGCATATTTGGGTTAACACCAGCTCATTCCTAGGGTGTCGCCTTAATTTCAATGATATTTGTTTTTGTTCTATGTGACACCTTTAGATGACCTCTATTGTGACAACAGCAGTTCACCTCGTCACTTTGTCATGAAAATTGTGATGGCAAGCATCAAGACAAGAAACCCCCACTTTCTTCCTACATTGATTTTCAATGTCATTCTGACGATCATTTTATGCTTGGTTGCAGATGCTTTCTGTCCTAAGGTTCAGGCCTGGTGCTGGTTATGGGTGATCCATTTGGAGATGCAATGTACTTCTGCTGAGATGTTGCCATGTGGGATGCAATTGTTTTCTATACCTGTCCTGTGTTTGAATGTTTTTTGAATGTTTTTGTTTTTGCCCCATACCACTCCAGGGATGCCTATAACTTGATTTGCCTCCTGCTGGCCTGCTCCATTCCTCCATATTCAGGATCATGCTTACATGCTGTGGCAGTACCACTCGCTATGTGCTTGACATGTATGAAAAGGATTGTGCTTCTCAGTGACTGTGATGGGTGTTATTAGGCACTGCAGTGATCTTAATCTGTCATCGGGCTGCAGTGGTAAGGGTATCTGATTGGCATTGCAGACTTGGAATGTGGCTTAGATATTTGGATCTGGCACGAAATCTACATGCGAACAGTATTGTACCAGTGGCCATCATACAGGAATTGGGATATGCAGTGCTCATTGTCTGGGGAATGAACTACTGTAGCTGTGGCAAGACATGCTGCATTTCAGTTACTGAATATATGTACCTCTTACATCTGTATCATTACTAGGAATGGGTAAGTTATTGTATTACAAGGATGGAATCTAGGAACTTTGAAATAGCACCATTTGAATCTGCTCTCTGGTTTCCCCTGCATAGGAACATTTCCCCTAACTAATACCACAGAAACTGCACATAAGTACACTTAGTGTGTTAAATTAATACACGGTGTCATTCTAGATTATACTGAAGTTTCCACAGTATGCTCAGCTGATGTTTTTGTATGTCCTAGCTAGTAAGCCGAAAACAGTATGTCAACAACTTTCTCATGGGATTAGCGAGAATCGGAAGGTATATCTACAACACATGTGGACTTACTGATGAATAGTGAAAGCAGCTAAAGCAAAACATTTTTTGTGTTCAAATTCAACACAACAGGTAAAAGTTTTGATGGGTTTGTCGAAGAACTCAAATTGTTTGATAAACATTGTGGACACACTGAACCTGATGAAATGGTATGTGTCTCTATATTGTTTGGGTGTCAATGAAAAAAGTGGGAGAAAACTGATAAAAAATTAGTTCCCTAGTGAATTAACTGGAAATTACATATGCCCATTTAATGACAGGAGAACAAGGTCTATGCCTACAAAAGGTATACATGTTCTAAAAAGAAATATTCCACATATGCTACAGAAGAATCCATGAAGCTCAAAACCCAAGTAGCCAACTAAGCCTCATCTATATGTAAAAGCTGTGTCAGGAATCACAAGACCACAGACTGGTGCTCTGGCTAGAGTGTAAGATTGATAAAAAAATACTTCTCATCCATGTAGGGCAGAGCCAGTGCATTCAATTAAAGAAAGGAAAAATACTACACATAAAGATGAGGGTACAGTCAATGCAGAAAATCATCCCCAAAAACAAAATAAGAAATATTACACCAAATGAACCCATGGTGCTGAATACAGGAGAAACAGAGTATATCTAAACAAACAACTAGAACAACCAGGAGAAGGAAACCTGAGTTCCCCAGTTTGACAGCAAAATATCAGATACACCAACAGATTTTGAAGTGAACAAAAAGAACAAAAGAAATGTAGCAAGCAATCAGATAGATGGTCGCCCGGCTTAACATTAGTTAAGATGTTTTCAGTAAAAACATAAAGTAATTGGGGTCACAAATGGATTTTAAAGGGGAAATAATCTCTGTGGTGAACAAAGGAAAATGGGACATTTACATTTCCAGTGTAAATAATCATATTTTTAACAATGTGTACACGTTGACATTATTTGTAAATGCATGAATTTTTTAAAAGAAGTTATTGTAAAACATTTAAATTAACCAGAAACATTTCCTTAATTAGTTTTGAAGTGAAGACATGCTTTGATTTCATCAGTCCAGGATCTTCACAAGAGGCCATTCCTTTGCATTAACAATTGTTATGCTATTTTTTTTTTTGAAAAATGGCACATTAAAATAGTTGAAAATATAAAAATGATATATACCCACAGACAGGAGGAAGCACTAGTACCGAGACTGGAGACATCAATGTGCTATTATTTATTACTGACAGCTGATAAAACCTACCACTATACACTGATAAGAAACACTTTACTTGCAGCTATTTTTCTCGCTGTTATAATGTAAATATTCTCCCAGTTTGGAATGCAATTCTCTGGCATCTCTAATTCATAAACTTATTTGAACTTATCACTGGATATTTGTATAATATATGTACTTTCTATTATCCGAACTGGAGCCTCCTTTTTACCTTATCACCTGCTAACTGAATAATGTATAAGCTTTCTATTATCTCAAGTGTGGGATCTTACACAAATCTTAAAGTTATGACTTTTGTCTTAGCTAAGATTTCTCTTAAATTGGGATTCACAAAAAGTGCTTAGCAAAATCTTAGCTGAGACAAAATTTGTGCAAAAAGTCTTAACTACTTTGAATTGAAATTAATAAATTTTAGTAAAACAAAAACATTTTTCATCAATAAATACACCAAACATGCTCTTTAAAATTATAAACCAGATTTGTTACTTTTTTTTGTAAAATTATGTAAAAATAGTAGTCTTTGTGTTTTATTGTGAGTCAGCCATTTTTATGACAATATTTTTTACCACAAGAAGGTAAAATGTGGAAATTTATAGGTAATTAAATGATGTAAATTTCTATTACAATCCACAGAAATTACTTTTATAGGAAGTATAGATCCCCATAGTATATTTTTTGTTGGCATAACAAAGGGTAAAATGCTAATATATGCAATGGAATATTTTTAAAATGACTGCCCTGCAGTGGTCTTAAAGTTATGACAAAATCTAAGACAAATTTTTGTCTAAGACCTTTTGTGAATCCCATTTTGTCTAAGCAAAAAAAAAGTCTTAACTTTATGACCAAATTCTTGCACAGTTAAGACTTTTCTCCTAAAGTTATGACAATTTTTTGCTTAAGACCTTTTGTGAATCCCGGCCCAGACCTCTTTCTGGGGGCCAGTGATGTCCATTAAATGGCCTTGACTCTTCACTCTTTAGGTTCTGACATTTGACCTGGTTCACTTCTTTTCAAAAATCTTAGTACATACTTATACTGTACTTTATTAAGCTAACGCTGTAAAGTTATCAATTGGTATATTTGTTAAATATAATATAGCTGTCAATGGATTACAATTAGCTAAACATAAATACAATATCAGTCGCATAATTTCACACGCTTTGTGTTAAGAGAAATATGTCTCAAATATGACATTAGAGAATATCCTGGTACAGTCAGTTTGACAGGTCAGACCCGGATGTACACTTACACCAAACCAGTATACCAACCATGCATCAACTATCGAGACTTGATAGTTTCGGAGATGTAGTCTCTAGGTCAATGTCATCATGGCATCATCAAAGGTCAAATCAAGGTTACACCATGACATTAATGCCAACATGTTAAAGATTAAGGTCCACTTGGCAAGGCCAAAACTTTGGCCAAATCAAGGTCACACCATGTCGTTGCACACTAACACCCCAGACAAAAGTTCCTGCCAAGTATCGACTCAATACATCTTACAGTTTTGAGATATAGTCCAGTCAAGGTCACTATGGTAAGGTCAAAGGACAAAGCAGCGTGAAACCAAAATTGAACAAAATTAAAGTCTTTTAAATTTAAAAGAGAAGACGCTAACTCTTACAAGCGTTTCTATTATAATAAAAAGATTAATATGTGAATGAAGTTTTGTAACAAGAAGAAACTATTCACCTGTACAGGAAGTATCACATTCCTCCACGTATAGCTCCTCATTGCAAATGTCCTCACAGTTTTCGCAAATATTATTTTTGCAAATTTCATTCACAGAGCAATGATTTTGAGAACAAGTATCCATGGTTACCAAGTTTTAAAAATGATTGTAAAGTATTCTAAAGTTCACCAAATGTATTCATGTCAAACCAAAAAACTGTGTTCTGAAGTTTTCCGAGTTTTGCAATTAGCTATAGTTCATGCTTCCTTCAAAAGAAACCAGCTTTTTCTATCCATAAGCCTGTTGCTGAAATATCCTACATTTTCTTCAGATATTCAAACTTGCCATTAAAATTCGCCATAATTTCAGAAAGAGTTTCCTTTTAATATCCTTAAATAGATTATATAAGATGCGTTTCTCATGCAGTAAATATATTAACATACACGGCCACGAGAATAGACAGAAGATCCAAATATTATTCTCTCAATCTATTGTTCTAGTTAGCACACCAGTGAAGATATTCTTACAGATAAGTAGTTCATATAAAAATTTTATATGACTCATCATCAATGAATGTTATCATGTTTAACAGGTTTGCATTGAATAGTCAAACCACAAACTTTTGGGGTCCAAAATTAGACATGACAATGAAATAATTTGAAAGCGGAAGTTATTTGGCCACCAAGCAATCTTCTCGGGATTCTTAGTGTCCCAGTGGTTAACAAGTTTGGCAAAAATCACAGGCTCGATCCCACCTATGAGCGGGTTCGACTCTGAAAAGTAACAATGCTGAGGTCATGTCCCCAAATTACCCTGGCTGTTGAACAGCACGTAAAAACCCAATTTTGACTAAATAATCATCTCTAAATTGTTTTGTCTGAAAATATGACACATATGTCATGGAGTCTCTTTTGGGACATCAGAAACTAACTTTTTTTTGTGCTTAATCTCCACTTAATAGCAAGCTGTATCTCGCCAAAAGCAAGAACTATATCAAATTTCCATGGAAAATAATAAAAATCAACACCGTGGAGACACAAAAACAGGTCACTGTGGGGACTAAAATGCATATATATAATGATTTTAGTAAGTCAGAATTCATGTAAAATCACCACTTATTTTGTTGTTAGCTCTAGATGTGATCATATATGCTCATGAGTGATAATGTTTTGAGCACCAGTCATAAGCACCAGATGACGTCATGCTCAGGAGTTGTGTTATCTCCACTAGATCATTACATGTTTGCAACAGAACTGATATTATTACAGATGCAAAACGTTTAGCTAGAGAAAAATCACTAGTTCAATAACTAAATTCAATGCCTAGTACAAATTTCAACTTGATATTGCAATCATGATATAAGGCATGCTAAAATAAGCATTGCAATGACTGTGTTGGTGTTCCGCAGTATGTAAAACCACTTATATAACCACTTTAAGTACTAGTATTTTGCGCTATATAAACATATATGTAGAGGTGAACTCTATTTAGCCAGTAGTCGGTGTCAAAATGTAGGACACAATCTAAAAATTGCATTTCTGCCTCAGTTAATAATATGGTGTGGTTATATATCAGGACAATGCTGCACACGGCTCATTGCCCCAGTGGTGTTTGAAACAGTTTTTCTTGTGTAACTTTTTGTCCTGGTGGACTATTGGTTGGCCTTTGACCTCTGGTCAACTCTTCCCGCCAAAGCCCTGAGATATTATGTGTTGGTAACTTGTTTAGTTCCTTGGCGTCTAAACTGGTTATGGTTTGTGAGTTGCGATTATCATATTTTGTGTAAGCTGTTTTATTTTTTAATATTTTATAATTCTGGTGTGATAACCATTACTTGGTCGTAGCATTGTTGTTCTAGTATTATGTAAGTTTGTACAAATTTCTTCACACATTTGGCAATATTCATAGTATTTAATTGATTCCACATCTAGATGTGCATTCACATGTAATTTGTGGGTACATTTATTGCCTTTCGGGAGGCATTTGACAGTGTTGATAGTATCGATAATGCAGTAATGTAAGCATTTAGTTGCTGACGTGTTGATCAGTTTTGGTCATTTTATCATTCTAATTACTACTTGTTTGTTTCATATAACTGCTTTAAAGTTGTTTTTGTTTTTACTGTGAGAAATAATTTGACAGTGTTGCTAGTAAATTAACTGACCTTAGCATCATGGCCAAAGTTTTCAAATGTTCCTTGTGTGGAGGGCAACACAAGAGACCTGTGGATTTAAAATGTCAAATACAAAGTACATATAGTAATGACTTTCTAGCCCTGATGATACTAATGCCCAAATTTTGAATGCTCTTACTGCTGTGAGTTCCAGATTAATGGCTATTGAGCAGCAAAGGAGAGGACTGAGGAGAAGCTCCAGAACTTGAATAAATCTGGTGGTGATGGCATCAACTTGGCCGCATGGGGTGCTTCTTCTCAACAGGAGATGGATGACGACAGTTACGCAGAGGATGACGCTGTTATACCTTCTGTCAAGTTCTTGAAGAACTCAAAGCAGATCCAGAATGCTGTGGATCGCAGATTGCAAGACCTATCTCACATCAATGACAAACTTTTCAGTGGATATCCGGATTCTGTTCCATAATTAGAGAGGAACCTGACATGAAAATATAAAATGAAAGATGCCCAAGACTCTGGCTGGCCATCTGCGAAAGGAGCTCATGCATTAATTTAATGTAGCATGGAGAAAGGTAAGGTTAACTGGTTAATGTTAGAAAAACCAGACAGATTGAGAACGGCTCATGCCCAAAAAATTGTCAATAACCCTTCAAATCCACAAGCAGCACGTAGCAGGATGGACAGTCAAGGTATGGTATGTAATTACTTTCAGACTGGTAAATGTCCACATAAGAGTGACCACACAACTACTGGCCAGCTATACAACCATATCTGTTCACATTTTGTCAACTTATGTAAATGCTTTGCCCATTCACTTAAGGATTGCCGCAATAAGAAAGAAAATCACGCAAAAAACGAGTAGGGCAATGCAGTTTTGCAGTGCCGGAAAGTAGAGTAAACTTACACATGAAAATGGTCATATCTGTGGTTTTTCAAAAAAAAAAATAACAAGTAGGTCCTCAATTCAAACCTAGAATTGTGTATAACTCAAACCTCTCTCACTCTGAAAGCGCAGATTGGAGTTTGGACTTTTATAACTTTAGAAAACTGTCATGTGCTGAAGTTTTGAAATTTGCCATAAAAATAACAGGATTAGAAGTACTCGGGCCACTTACTCCCAAAGTACTAGTGTCCACTTTAAAAAGTTACTACTGAGAAAAATACTGAGTACCTTTCCTTACAACAAAAAGGTTTCCCGCAATCAAAAGCAAGGGACATCCCCAAATCTTCACAACCAGAAAGGTAAGTGATCATAACATAGGTATAACTACTCAAAACAGGTTTCACATCCTGCAAGGCATCCACGATGCTACACAGCTATCTCATATCATCAACAAGGTTACTGTTTGTGGCAGTACTACCAAAACTTTCCTAACGTGAGCAGATCTAAGGTTCACATCAGTCAGGAAGCAAATGAGGACAGTGTGTGAACAAATCACACCATTTCAAAGAATGTCAGTAGGGCCAGCAGTGATTCACTATCAGTTGAGGAAACTGCTAAGTATGAAGTACCACTGCAAATCAAAGAGAAAACAGCCAGTTACAAGCTATTGATACCCCGGTGTCCCACTCTTAAGCTATGGGATGCCCAGAATAAGTTTATTTTTGGATTTATACCTCTATTCTCTTCCCTCGCATGCAGCACCTATATCTTCTAAAGAGGACGTTATTGCTCTTCATACAATTATAATTTCTCCTGGGATGTATAATTTTATGGATAAGCAAATTAACATTCCATCCCAACTTAATCCAGATATTTGGGATCACCAGTTGGTAGATTACTGGGATAAGCAACTTCTCTTACTACGGTTTGGCTTTCCCTTTGATTATGACAGGAAAGGCATATTGATAAGCCATAATGAAATTACCCCCTCTGCTAAGTTATATCCAGGGGATATACAGACCTATTTGGACGAAGAGATAATACACAAAGCTATCTTGGGTCCTTTTCAGGAACCTCTAATTAGTCATTTACATATGTCCCCAGTGATGACCAGAGATAAGCACAATGCAGCCCATTGTAGGGTCATCATTGATTTGACTTTTCACCATGGCACATCAGTACACGCTGGAGTAAGTAAAGATACCCACCTCAATTTCTTACCTACTCCATTTCTTCTTAAGCTCCCCATAATTGATCCAGTTACTGATCAAATAAATGCTTTGGTTGCATGCTCTATAAGATAGACATAAGCCATGCCTTCAGGCATGTCAAACTTGACCCCATAGATTATGACCTTTTAGGCTTGCATCATGAGCATCATTACATTGACATCTGCCTTACGGCAGTGCAATTTTTCAACGTATAAGCAATGCAGTGTATCATATGATGCGTCAACATCATTTTAACTTCATAAATTATATTGATGATATTTTTGGGATTGACATGCCCAGCAAAACTGATGCGTCATTTGACGCCCTGCGTCACATCAGTAATGTCCTTAGCTTCGACATTACTCCTAAAAATTTAGAAAAACCTTCTACTTGCCTAGACTATCTGGGTATATTAGTAGACACCGAGAATTTCACTTTCTCCATACCTCCAAATGAAGCAAATCCTTCAAGTATGTGATGCATGGTCTCAGAAAAATCATTGCACCAAACGTGTGCTTCAACCTCTCCTTGGAAACTTACTATATGTGAGTAAATATGTTCAAACCGTTCTTTCTGAATAGACTCTTAGACATATTGTATTCCATGGAGGATAGGTGTTAGGTTAGATTTACAAATGAGGCCCTTAGAGACATAAATTGGTTTCTCCAATTTCTACCCAGATTCAACGGTGTCATTTTCTTTGATCAACGACCAATAAGCACTGAAATTGGATTAGATGCAAGGTCTTAAAGCAAGGTGGGGGTCTTTTCCAAATAGTTGCTTAATATCTTGATAGCTCTAAAAGTATGGCCATCTCAGTGGGCAGATAAAAGAGTTGAGATAGCCGTGATAACCAGGCTGTTGTGCAAGTTCTTACCTCAGGCAGGAGTAGCAGCCATTGCCAGAAACATTCAATTTCAAGCAGCCTTAATGAACATCTCATTAAAAAAAATTCCCATACCTGGCAAGGTTAATGTGGTGGCAGATTTGCTTCCTAGATGGCAGAACACTATAGATGCACATAATATTCTTACTCAACTCTTTCCCAATCATACCTGGGTTCCAATATCCAAGGACCATCTTTGCATAAATTGGGCAATATAAAACAACCAAAAAATTGTTCTTATATTCTTAGGACTCCATCCATCCATGTCATCATTACATAAATGGGCCTACAGAAGACATGTATGGCATTTAGACTATCTACTGAGAACCAGTATATTAGTATGTTCAGACTTATTCTTGCTTTTTTTAACTTCATAAACATCCACCCTTCAAAAATAACCTCCCTCATAATCATTGCTTACCTCCAATTTTTAGATTCTAACAATATTCTACTAGTGCTATGCTTAATCATCTCTCTGATAAATGATTATCCTTGAGTCTCTATCTTCCAGTTAGGGGAATGTCAGTTACTTGTGAGTTGGGACTGTACCTGTACAGTCGGATTGGTTAAATAGCGACTTTGAGTCCTGTAATATATGGAGATATTGCGCTGAGTATAAATACATACTACTACTACTAATAATAATAATCTGCAATCAAAGCAAAGATGGCAATCTTTGGCCTTCCAATTTCCTGCTTTCAAGACCATAGAATCAAATACTTTCAAAATTCAGCCACAATATACAGACCTTTCAAGGCCTCATTAAAGAAGCTTATAAACATTGATACCCTCCAACTTATTGTTCGTGCTTGTGATTGAGGCATGTCTAGTCCCTCATACAAGGTCTACTTTTTCTCCTTCATATCAGTTGGCCAGAGGAAATATCATATTTGCTCCTCTTGTTCTTTTGCTCATAATCAAGTGGTCTAAGCTCGTAAAGCAGTCAGATTAAAGATTCACTCTCTAGGTAGTAATCCAATCTGTCAGTGAATGCCATAAAAGAACCCTTGTCAATTACCCCACTATCTAGCAATTCCCCCTTGTTTCAGTATAAAGTTAATTCTCAATGGCAACCTATCAAACATAATCAGTGTAGGCATCATTTCGCCATTATTCTTAAAAATTTAACCTGCAAAATTCCAATATCACCTTTCACACCTTCCAACATTCAGGTGCCACCAACGCCTTCAATTCAAATGTTGGGTTACAGCATATTCAAAGTCATGACACCTGGGCGTCTTAAAAACCTGTTTACATTATATATCTTTAATACAAATCTTCATATTCTCAATTTTGATTTTTCTTAACTTAAGGCCACCTTAAACTCATACTTAGTCTTCGTGAACCTTCACTTATCTTTATTTAACTAATTGTAATTTTAGGTGACCTTAAGTTCACCTCTCAAATTGTTCAAGTACACCTTAATTTAAGGCTGCCTTAACTGTTCAGAAAAATCTTCATTAACTAGTCATTATTTTATTTTGTAATTGTACATACAACTTATATATTTGTGTATAAATAAAATTTATATATATTCCCAAGATGGGACTTTTCATTAGTTATTAGCATCATACCCTACACCTGAGGCAATGAGAAAGTTTAAAGCTAAGAGATCATGTCAATAAATACTATTTAAATATATACGTACATTAGTCACACGTACTATACTACCTAATAGCTATAGAGATTAATATTACCCAAATAAAAACTTAAAACTGGGGAAACTCGATGTTGGCTTTCTTAAGTGTTTGTTTACAAAAGTTAATCCCACACTCAGGTAGATTTACCAGGAACCAAAGACTTAGCCATAGCTTAGATATAAAGGCTTTTTTTAAAATCTACATTTAAATACAGTGTTCCACATTCAATGACTATTGGGACGGGGATGCAACCTTATGGTCAGGATGGCTTCAAAAAATGGAGGAAACATTAAAGCCATGAAAAAAGGGGGTCAAAGTCATTTTTGGAGCAATTTTATTTTATTATATGAAATAAATCTTGGTGACCTGACAATTTCATTGCCGCTTGTGTTTTTAGTGTTTCACAAAGAAAAAGTTTGGTAAAATTGTCTTGAAGCTGCTATGGTTACACCAGAAATATGATAAAACAGGACAATAAAACATATATTTCACCTTTGATAAAGGTTATCCTTTCAGGTAATTTTGTTTCATTAAATCGAAGAAAAAGGCTTTAAAATTTATAAAAAGCATTTTTCAATTTAAATTAATTAATATATATCAAATGTAACAATAATAATGTATGTAACCATAGCAACATTAATAACGAAATGTTATTTTTCGAATAAATAATTTAAATACACATTTTACGTATGTAAAAGTGATCATACCACACATTTTATTTCAATTTTAAATAATTAAGTGAAACAATCCATCTTTCATTATTGAAAGAAATTTTACAGCTAACAAATTACAAAAAAGCTCTTTCTGACATTTTTTCTGATAAGATTTAATGTTCTGGCTCAGGGCACAGAAGGTCTTGGCAAGATGGTCTCATATAAGGACGAACATGCTCATAAAGATATTTTTGTCTTTCATTCGTCTTTCCTGCTGGAGTCAGTTCCACTGGAATTTGCTGTTCAAACCCTGCTTCAGCATGTTTTTTCAGTAAATTAACTCTGACTTCTTCCGAATCTAAAGATTTTCTGGTGAACACAATGCCCTTGTCTTGACTGCTGAACCTAATGAATTAAAAAAGTAATATGACCTTATAGATATATTATAGTCAGTTGCAAATATTCTGCAAGTACATGTTATATCAACATGAATTTCACTATCTGCAAATGACTAAATGCATACTTAAAAGGCAGTAAACATCCATAGAAGGATATCTGGTAACTTCATGTACCAGAAAAAAGGGTACTGAATGTTAATATGAACTGAAATGTGTAACAAACAGGGAAGGTACATTGATATTGAGTACTCTTTTATGTTTAGAGTAGTTTATTACTTTGAGAATATTGAAAAAACTGTACTCTTTTGAACTCATTTTTTGATATTTTTCAAAACAATCACATAAAATTTGCTATAAAATAGGTTAGATGTATACATTTTCATTGGAAAATGGCAAATTTTGTTTTAGTTATTGCTGTAGAGTACTTCTTTAAGAGAAGAGTATTTATGAAGTACCCAAGTGCAAAAATTGCTACTTGTCATAAAACCTAGTAACCTTCAACATCAACAATGCTACTTGTCATAAAATCTAGTAACCCTCAACATTTATTAATTTAACATATGCTTTAAACATTAATTAAATAATAAGTGCATACCTAAAGTGGTCATACTGCCTAATAGATTGAAATCTTTTGAAATAACGTTCTAAGAATTTCTTCCAGTCATGCCACTTCCAGCCATCCTTGTGCAGTACTGTGATGTTGCTCTGCGATGACTTGTCCAGTGCTTCTTTGAGCTGAGGCAAGCTGTCACACTCACTTCTAACAAAACAACTGAACAAAAATAATTCAGTGGCGCCTATATTTATGGTTTGGTTAGTTTTATCAAGGTTTTCATAGTAACCAGCAACTTTTTTTCTGATATACATAAAAACTTTTTTTTTAATGATAACTGTCAACTTTCATATAATCTAGAAGTAGCTAATAATCCTTGATATAGTGTTTTAACACTTCACCATAACACTCCATTTAATTAGAAAATGACTGAACAAATTACTGAAGACTTGTAGCTTGGTTAGTTCCATACTTATAGAGAATTATTTTACTTTCACTGCACTGAAAGGTAACGTAAAAATACCTTCGGTACATCTTCCTGTTGAGTCCATGACCAGCATCTACCAAGCATTTGGTATGGCCAGGTTGTTGGAAGTGATACTGGATTTCCTGGTATAAGCCTCTCATTGTTCTCCACAAGAAGTAGGACAGGACATACCAGTTCTTGTTTTGTCCTATAGTGACACATAAAATACACAAAAAGAATAAAAAAATTGTCCTATTATACTCATTTAATTTATGATGCTAATATATAATGTACTGATATAAATTACATGTACTGTTTGCATGTCAGAGTGTTACTGCTTAATTTAGTGAACATGTTTTTTTGTTAGTTGAGCTAATTTTATCAAAAGGTGATGATTACACAAGGCTGTCTTACATTTGATAGCATTAGCTTAAGAAATGTTTAAAAAGAAATCCAGAAATATGGGGGAGGGGGTTGTTGGCAACTTGGCACAGTGGTAAAACACCCAACTCCCACCTCTAACACCCCCTGGACTGGGGACCTTATGCGGGAAATGTTGGTGGCACCAAGGTCAGTGGTTTACAGAACAGAAAGCTTGAACAACAAAACTGCTCTTTTTCCTCCACCAGTGGGCCATCCATTGGTATTCAATGTGATATGACCCATACAATATGTTGAAAGTGATGCAAAGCCAAAATAAACAACTTTACTAATTGTTGTGTCTTTATGGGAAATTAAATAACAATAATGTTTCCTGGGCAGTTATCTGCATGCAAGGTAAGCACCTTCTCCCCTAGGTTTCTGGTTTCTATACAATGGTGAAGCATGGATATCACAGCATTTGGGCCATGTGTCAGGGTTCCATTAGGGCCAATGATTTCTTCCTCACTGATCAGGTAATTGTACTGCTTTCTTGCTCCCTCATAGCACACTCCGAATATCTGTATCTTAAAAAATATAAAGGACCCATCATTCGTGTATAGTGTGGCAATGTTACGTGTAATGCAAAGTCAAATGTGATGTGAAGGTGTTGACAAGGGTCTTGTTTGTAGATGGATTAAGTACTTATAATGTAGAAAAGGATGTCAGGTTAGGTGTGTCACAACATATGTAGACATAACACAGCCAAAAGTTAAATAATTAAAAGGGTGTGTAATCATCAGTATTGTAAAGGGGACAGGTGTCATGGCTCTTCATTGTTAAGAGATACAAATGCATGTAATGTCAAGGAGGGATCTGTTTATTTGTTTATTTGGGGTTTAACGTTGCTTTCAACACTGTACAGGTCATATTACGACGGGTAGTTGGAAGGGCAGAGGAAACCAGTACACAGAGTTCGCTAGGGTTGTGTACTGTAAACTGCTGACCAACGGCAAGCAACTACCAGCTTTCCCACTTGAGCCCTTACAGGGATCAATCCCCGGCCTCAGAGGTGGGAGGCGAGAGTGTTACCACTCTGCCACCGTGGCCAAGGAGGGATCTGGAAATTTACTGTGGGGTATTACTAGTATATGTATTTATTTTAACCATCCTAGTCACTTTCATTGTAATTTACAAATATTCATATACTGAAAACCACTGGGAAAAATTTCTCAAATGTGCAAAACAAAGAAATATTATAGATATTTTTCCCATGAAGTTGCTATCACTTATGCATATGCAAACTTAAAATATAATATACATGTTGGCCCATATAAAATACAACCTTGAGCCTGTAGCAAGGCCAATTTTTTTCATGCACATAAAAATGGTGGGTACTGTACTTTGGATATGATGGGTGGTGTGTGTGTAGCCTTGTCACAGGAATTTATATGTATGGTCGTCTGTTGGTTTTTTTTGCGTCATTGGGGTTTCCATGCATCATATTTTCCCTGGATTTGCATATTAATTATACTGTAATAGTGTAAATTTGTGCTTTCATTAGTATTTTTGTTTATTGTTAATTGAAGTTTCAGGGGGATTACTTCTTAACACACTGATTTTCATGTAGTAAATGTATGCTTAAACTTAACTAAGAAAATTATATATTTGCTATTCCACGACACCATAGAGCATTGTGACATATGTTAATTTTATATAAAGTTATATTTTGATGACAAATATTTTCAAAAATTTTAATTCAGAGCACTTGTAAATTAATTCATTAGCATATGACACAAAAACTCCACAGTAGCTGTTTTTATTTGTATTTTGTTTTTATAAATTTTTTGGGTTTAAAATATGAATTAAAATTTGAGAAAAAAAAATTGCCATGTAGAATACAAATATATAATAAATTTCCATTCACTGAATGCAATTCAGATTGAAAAATTATTTATTATAATGTTTACAGCCAGTACACATTTTTAATAGCATGAAAACCCCACGGATCATCATATAATATAGACATAACTGTTTGCATTATTGGAATCGCTAAGTTTTATTAATTATATCATATTGCCCAAATTTCGTACCGGTAAAGTAAAAACTAGCCCACGTCAGCATTATGGGTTAAAGAGCCTGGATGGCCAGGCTAGTGTGTATGTGCAGAATGACTGATGCACGTAAAAACAAGGTCATGTTTTGTTTTGATTTTGCTTCAAAAGATTGTTACCATTTATAACATACACACACCCACGCATTTTTCTGCAGTGACTGTTAGAAGCCTTGTGTGTGTAGAAGGGGAATTCTGCAGCTTTTATGTGAACCTTAAATGTATTTTTGTTGGCGATAATATAATCACAAAAGTCATACCCAGGAAAAAAAAAGATTGCCTTTGATACATTCACACATATAATGTAGCAATACACATACATTACCTGAAGAGAAAGATCCTCCATGCTCATATTTTCTTAAAACTATGAAAAAACTTTAAAACTTCTGTTGTCCAATTGAGGGAAAAAACATTAGCGCAATATATTCACTACATATTTTCAATGTTGTTTTTACCACCAGTTTAGTTTCATATGTATCAGTCCTACACACAAGGTACATCCCAAAATCTCCCTCTCTCCTTGGTGTGACAAAATGTGTTTTTTCAGCCTTAACTTGATTCCAGAAACCACATAACATAAACTTGAAATCTGTGTTCAACTTAAACTAGCTGTGGTGATGGGGCATGTTGCAAAACCACAAATCCAACTGGGTCCCTTGTGTAAACAAAGGCAGTCATTTACTACTGTACACACATTCTGTTATTTGTTAGATCTGGGAGAGTGTTTCAAACATTCAAGCAAAAAAAGAAGTTACACTGCAAATGTTAAAGTATAGACAACAGTATAACTCAAACTAAAATGATAAAATAATTTAATAAAAGATACTATGTTAACACTGCATAGTATAAATTATTTATAGACTCTCTGGAAGACTGTAATAATATCACAAGAGCACTCAGAGAGCGCATACCTCCACCAAAGAACATAATAAGTAGAAAGTGTGTCTCTTTGATGCAGTGTATTCCTTGTTGCTATATGCTGAATTACAATGAAAATATTAGAGCAATAAGGTGGGAGATGTAAGATCTAAGCAATAGTTGGTTCTGTTAAAAACAGACAGAGAAATGGACAGACAAAGAGACTAACAAACAGTCATGAAAATAATACCTCCTTGATGGTAGTGAATTAAAGGCACAACTTCAAAGGTATAATTTTTTAGGCGGGTTGCGTATAACCAACCAGCCTATTAGATTGATGTGTCTGACGTCAGTCTGTTCGTCTGTCTGTCCGTCCACATTTTTTGTTTCCAGACTCTAATTCAAAAACGGTTTGTCAAATTGAATTCAAACTTGACAGAGAGATAGACCACCATCATAGATAGGTTCCTTTCAAAATTGGTGAAATTCCGTCAGTTCGTTTGTCCGTTTTTCATCTGTTTGTCTGTCCATCCATCTGTTTGTCCACATTTTCGTTTCTGGACTCTAACTCAAAAATGGTTTGTCCAATCGAATTCAAACTTGACAGGGACATAGATCACCATCATAGCTAGGTTCCTGTCGAAATTGGTGTAATTCTGTTTGTTTGTTTGTCCGTTTTTTGTCCGTTTGTCCGTCCGTCCACATTTTTTATTTCCGGACTCTAACTTGAAAATGGTTTGTCAAATCGAGTTCATACTTGACAGGGATATAGATCACCACCATCATAGCTAGGTTCCTTTTGAAATTGGTGTAATTCCGTCCGTTCGTTTGTCCATTTTTTTATCCATTTGGCTGTCCTTTCGTCATTCCGTCCACATTTTCATTTCCCGACTCTAATTCGAAAACAGTTTGTTCAATCGAATTCATACTTGACAGGGAGATAGATCACCATCATAGCTAGGTGTCTGTCAAAATTGGTGTAATTTCGTCCTTTCGTTTGTCCGTTTATAGCATAGATACAATTATATAACCTAGATTACAAGTTTTACATTTCTTAGCACGTCTAACACATTCACCTTAACGGGTAACCTAACATTTCTTTCCATGTTTCTAAACATAATTACAGCAGTTGCTAAACTTATTGCTGTCTACGCAACCCACCTTTTGGGGCATCTTTGACCCTCTTGTTGAAAAAAGGCTCACTGATAAGTAAATGGGAAAATCTGTATTTTGATATTTTCTGTATGCAGGCAGGGATTCAGATGAGTCTCATATTGGCATCTTAGTTAGACCAAGACCCATTATCTGACTCTTTTCAAGAATATCTCACCAGTAGTATTTGCATATCCTTGAAAAAGGGACACTAAATAATTAGTAAAAAGGAAAATCCAGATTATTTTTTGTACCCAGATGGTGATCCAGATCAATTTCAAAATTTAATGGGATCTAAGTCAGACCAAGACTCATCTTCTATTTTTTCAGGAAGATCTAACTAGTAGACAAAGAGCCAGACAAACAAAGAAATGGTCATGAAAGTAATACCTTCTCTGCAGAGGTAGAATGGCTACAGTATGACTAGAACATATAACAGAATGCAGAATCTGATAACGATTACAGAAACACTTTTAAATTATCGGGGAGAGAAGCAGTTTCCAAACATTAAGTTTTGGTTTTTAGGAACGCCCCAATTAAAATAAATGACTTCCCAAACGGAAAATTTTCATGATCAGAAACTTTTTGGGGAGGTGTATTTGCATGGTGGAACAGGGATCTTAGCTATCCAGGTTATTAAACTTATTAAACTACATATCTGTACACTCTACTTCTTAAACAAGTAAATTGTTATTTTGTTAGACCCCTGTTCCACATTACCAATTCCCAAACCTTGCAGTTGTGCAGTTCACATCTCATTTGTGAAGGGGTGGGTGAAAATGAATACATAGCTTGTCATTATATTTTAATAATTTAAGAACTAAATAATTCTTCATATTAATTTTCCTCAACTTTTGTATCTAGAGTTAATTAACTAAGATATGGTTGGTAGTGCAATTGGTAGCAAAGATAAGGTCTAAAAAAACAAGATGGCCACCCTGGGCATTTCTTTGAAAATCATCTACCTTTTTCCACTTTCTGGTTCTTGTAACTAGAAGGTTAAATTTCTTTATAGGTCATCTCTATAATACATGTATGTCCTGTCAAACCAATCTATAGGAAATCATGGACTAGGAATCTTTTGATTTATTCACATTTGACCTTGGGCCCCTCCTTTACGGTCACACAAGGATAGCCAAACCTAAAAGTGCTTATAATGCACTTATTCTTAGTCTTAAAGGTTTGCAATGTCAAACCAGCCTATAGGAAATCATGGGCTAGGAATCTTCTGATCTGGTCTCATGTGGCTCAGTTGGTAGGTCTTGGACTCATAATCGTGGGTCGTGGGTTCGATCCTCGGTGATGCCGACTGTTTCATGTGGGATAACATCCTTGGGCAAGATGTTAACCTGGACTATGCCTCTCTCCACCCAGGAGCAATGGGTACCTGGCTGCTAGTGGGTTCTTAGTGAGTGCGCTGTATTGTAGCAGCACCCTAGTATGTTCCCTGAGGGAACTGAGACAGATAACCTGTGTGTGAAAGTTCTAAAACCCAGGCCAGGGTGTAAATGTAAAGTCGAGTGATAGTATATATATAAACTGATACTAGACTATAAACCACAACATTAACATTTACATTTACATTTCTGATGTGTTCAGATTTGACCTTGGGCGTTGACCTTCAAGGTCAAATGGGGATAGCCAGTCTTAGAAGTGTTTATAACTCTCTTATTATTACGGACAGACAAACAGACAAATAACGGACACACAAACATACGGAATTACACCAATTTCAAAAGCACTTAGCTATGATGGTGATCTATCTCCCTGTAAAATTTGAATTCAATTGGACAAAGCGTTTTTGAGTTAGAGTCCGGAAATGAAAATGTTGACAGACAGATGGACATCAGACACATCAATCTAATAGGCGGGTTGGCTACATGCAAAAATATTAGCGGACAGACACACAGACAAACGGACACATCAACTGGCACAAATGTAGAAATAGGCTAGCCCAAGTGGTGTTCTATCCACCCTGTCAAATTTCAAATCAATTGGTGGAAGCATTGTTGAACTAGAAATAGGACGCATTGTCATGCGTAATGTCCACCCAACGGGAAGCATGAGTTTTGCTTTATAACCTGGACTAATATATTGTCTTTGGACCACGAGGAAGTGGTAGCTCTATTCATTGAAAAGCCTCACACTGGGGATGTTCAGATTAAAAATTCTGAGATGGTAACAAATCTTGAAAAGTCCACCCCATGAACCTTTTGCCCAATTTTTACAGTAGTCTTACAAGACCCTGTTTCATTTGTAAAATATATAAATGATGTTTAAATATTTATTTTTTGTTGAAAGTAGACAGCGACATATGAATAGAAACAGGATAGCATAGAAGAACACACATCATCATGTGTAATGTCTACTCCATGAACCTTTTGCCAAAATATTACAGTAGTCTTACAAGACCCTGTTTCATTTGTAAAATATATCAATGATGCTTAAATATTTATTAGTATACATGTAAATTATTTCAGCTTCATGCCTTTTCGCATTAGTTGGGTTGAAAATTTTGAAGAAATCACTCTATCTTGCACGGTTAAGAAGATAGAAGCAAATTTCTGTTTTTCTATTTTTGGCCAAAATCCGAAAATTCAAAAATGGCCACCATTTTGGGGGAGGGGAAATTTTTTTTGAAAATTGCAAAGAGTACCTTGCTTAGATACCCTGTGGGCCGAAAATTTCAATGAAATCGCTCTATCTCGCACGGTTAAGGAGATAAAAGCAAATTAGTGCTTTGCTATTTTTGGCAAAAATTCGAAAATTCAAACTGGCCGCCATTTTTGGCGAGGGGAAAATTTTTTAAAAATTGGAAAGAATACATTCCTTAGATACCCCGTGGGTCAAAAATTTCGACGAAATCGCTCTATCTCACACAGTTAAGGAGATAGAAGCAAATTCGTGTTTTGCCATTTTTGGCAAAGTAGCTAAGTAGCTGTTACTCAGTTAGCTATACAGGTATCGTCACCAAAAGCAATCCCATGCAAGCTATTAACCCAATAAACCATACCAAATTTCAGAAAGAAAGGCTTAATAGCATCCCTTAACCCTTATCGAGCAATAGACGTATATATACGGCTATTTTATTTGATTCGGTGAAACGCACGACGTATAATTACGTCTTTTGACCGTTATGGTACAAAGCGCATAGAAAGTGATAAATATGATAGATTCAAGCATTTTTTTGTGTGTATTTCCGTAGGAAAAGACTAAAAACAGTGAAATTCTATCTGTGACACCATTTTGTTGATTATTTGTGTCAAATATGTGAGAGGTTTATCGGAGATGGATATATGATTTTCGGACGTTGATACATGGCATTATCGCTCACCATTTAAACAGTTCTGTCACACCATGGCAACTAATAATGAAGAGTTACTGCATGTAAATGAGGACCTGAGGGGTATATATACAGAATTATTCCTTGGGGATGACTCAGATGAAGATTTTGAAGGTTTCCACTTGGAGAATATTGAGAGCAGTGACAGTGACAGTGATACTAACTTGGACAGTTGGGAGATAGGTGACAGGGAACCATCTACTTTAAATTTTACTGGAACGCGTGGACTGCAGGTACCTTTGACAGAAAATCAAGAAATTATAGACTTTGTTAAACTTTTTTTGAATGATGGTGACTTTAAAATAATATCGGAGGAGACAAAACGGTATGCCAGTTCTTATTTACAGCAGGCAGAACTTCGGAGTCACTCACGACTGAAACGGTGGCCAACTGACGGTGTAACTTGTGATGATGTCAAATGTTTTATTGCTCTTAACATCGCAATGGGCTTGAATGTACAAGAAGATCTCGGTGAATATTGGTCTACAGATCCTATCATGCAACACCATATTATCCAAGCATCATGAGTAGAGATTTTTTAATGAACATTTTGTCTTTCTTACATTTATCTGATAACAAAAATTACATTCCATGAGGTCAGAGAGGTTACAACCCCCTTTTCAAACTTGGTGAGGTATATGACAATATACTAACAAGGTTCAAAACTGTATGGTATCCTGGTCAGCATGTGTGCATTGATGAGGGCATGATACCATTTCGTGGCAAAGTACACATGCGTGTTTATGCCCCTGACAAACCAGATAAGTACGGCTTGAAGTCATATGAACTTTGTGATTCAGAAAATGCGTACTGTTGTGTTTTTCGCTTATACACAGGCAAAACTGAACAGGCAGTTTCCAAGCATGGCAGAACATATGACCTTGTTATGAGTTTAATGCACGACTATTTCAGGAAAGGGCACATATTGTACATTGATAATTACTATACGTCACCGCAGCTTCTCATGGATTTGCACAAGAAAGGAACTGGTGCGATTTCCACCAGCAGTCCGTGATGCTAAACTGTCCCAGAAGGGTGACAAGTTTGTAATGTCAAATGGTCCCATGATGGCAATGAAGATTAAAGATAGAAAGGACGATAAAATGCTGTCAACTGTTCACTCTTCCACGGATGTCGATACGGCAAAAAGAAATCACAGAGGTGTGGCGATCCGTCGGTGTGAAGCTGTACATATGTACAACCAGTTCATGGGGGCCGTGGACCATAACGACCAGATGGTAGCATACTCCAGTTTCCGAAGGCGGACACTCAAGTGGTGGAAAAAAGTATTTTTCCACGTACTTAGCTTGTCAATTCTCAACAGCTGGATAGTGCACAGGGACTGGTGCCAGAGTAAAAGAGTATCTCCTGTCCTTCAGCGGGTGTTCAGGTGGGTATTAACTCATATCTTACATCAATAAACTTTATAACGGTTAGCATTTTATAATTTATGTGATTATTATTCTAATTTTTCAGAAAATGAATTAATAAAATAACAGCTAAATAGTTGAAATAATACACTAAACCTTACAACAATTTCAAAAACAACATAAATAGTAAATTAACTAGATATTCTGGCAACTTGACAGATCTTATGTAATCTTATCTACTGCTTTCCAGTATCATATCCCCAGACCTTCATCAGTGACGCCCAGTCAGAGACTGATATTTTTACAAGAAGAGTATACATGTTATTTCAAACCAATAAATACAAATTTAAGGGAAATGCTTTTATTTATATCAGTTTATTGGTTTCAAAGTAGTTATGAAGTCGTTGATTCATAATATGTGCCGCCAGAGGGATAATGCTTTAGTAGGCATTATCAATGTAAAACATTCGTTTTCAGCACTGGCAGAGGAGCACCCACCACCACAGTTACTAATTAATGAGCTACAAACCAAATCCAGTACATTGTATGATGTTGAATCTGGGGACATAATAAAATTAAAAAATAAAGCTTAACTCATCTTAACTAATAAAATAAAAATAAAACTAAACTAATCCTCATCGTTACTTTCATGTGTTTATAGGAAGGAGTATGTGAGGCAATTGCTGAGTGAAGTTCAGGTGACTCCAGCAGATAAGACACAGCATAGAACTCGCTGCTTGTCTGATCTACCTACACGGCTGAATGGACACCATTATCCATCAAAGGTTCCACCTGGTGAGAAAAAGAAAAATCGCACCAGAAAATGTGCCGTGTGTTTTCCCGGGGAATGCGCCATCCGCCAGATGCTTGGCTTGCCAGCTGTCAGTCGTCCAGGGCGGGAGTCATCCTATGAGTGTGTCACATGTTCTGTTGGACTATGTGTAGACCCTTGTTTCACACTGTACCATACAAACAAGGACTTTATTTCTGCATACCAAAGACATGTGATTAGAAAAGAAGGTACAGAAAATGAAGAACTTGAAGAAAATTAGTTTTATTGACATGGTACCAAGTATAAGTTTTGTTGAAATCTACCGAATATGGCTTGTTTTTATTATTATTTTTTTAACCACACTCTTCAGGTAAATCAAGTACTAGAACTATTGATACAATTTACAACATTTTATCTGAGATATTTTTGACATAATAGCTAGGCACTGCTTAGTAAGTTACGTATTCTGTTAATTTTTTTTTTTTTTAATTTTTTTTCCGGATTTTCTGATAAGTATTGTACACCTCTAATTGAAGTGTTACTGGAAATGTTTAACTACCTGTTTTTATTTATACTGTATATATTTTTCATAACTTTGTGCTGAATGTACTTTTTGCAGACACTTTTGTTATTTATAGTATTTGCAACTTGTAGTTATAGTTAAACTTTAACTAGCGTTTCAGCCAACAAAGTTTTACAATGTTTGCTTTTCGCTGATCTCATTTTACTGCTAGTTGTGTTTTACTTTTATTACAATGTGGATGATTTTACAATTTGTAACTATTTTAGTTTAACTATGTCAATATAAAATTATTATTCTAACTGTTTTTACATTACTTTAACATGTTCTTACTTTTTAAGCATCTTAAAGTGTCAATGATACCTGTGAACTTTATTTGATGCTTGGTTTGTTTTTTGGACTAACCAAATCTTTTGAAGTTTCTTTACTTGCTTGTGTACCCTACATGAGACTTAGAAAAATAAAATAGTGCTATTTGAACAGTCCTTGTTATTCTGTTTAATTTGATATATAATAAGTCTGTATTGTTTAAAAAATAACGAAAATACAAAAAAGCCAATGTGTAACCACCGGAATTCAGCTGGCACTGTGAAAAACGGCCAGTTTGAGCAATCTGCGAGCCTAGAGTTAAAATGTCTGGAAACCAAAGAGATAGCCAAAAGTAGCAAAGTAGCTATTACTGAGTTAGCTATAGAGCTATCATCACCAAAAGCAATCCCGTACAAGCTATTTACCCAATGAACCTGCATGCCAAATTTGGTAAAGATAGGATAAGAACTGGTGCCTAAAATGTCTGGAAACCAAGTGTGACGGTGGACGTCGGACGGCAGACGGCGGAAAAAGCAAAAATAATATGTCCACCCTACCTTCCTTAGATACCCTGTGGGCCGAAAATTTAGACGAAATCGCTCTAACTCGCACGATTAAGGAGATAGAAGCAATTTTGTATTTTGCCATTTTTTGCCAAAATCCAAAAATTCAAAATGGCCGCCATTTTTGGGGAGGGGAAAATTTTTTGAAAATTGCAAAGAATACCTTGCTTAGATACCCTGTGGGCCGAAAATTTCAACGAAATCGCTCTATCTCACACGGTTAAGGAGATAAAAGCAAATTAGTGTTTTGCCATTTTTGGCAAAAATCCGAAAATTCCAAATGGCCGCCATTTTTGGGGAGGGGAAAATTTTTTGAAAATTGCAAAGAGTACCTTCCTTAGATACCCTATGGGGATTAAGTTTCGACAACATCACTCTATCTCGCACGGTTAAGGAGATTGAAGCAATTTTGTATTTTGCCATTTTTGACGAAAATTCAAAATGGCCGCCATTTTTGGGGAGGGGAAAATTTTTTGAAAATTGCAAAGAATACATTCTGTGGCAGATGTGTTGGCCTGACCAATACCATTGTGTGGGGGGGTGCTTGGTTGTTGTTTAATTACAACCAGGTTTAACAAGACCACTGATTAGTCAAACTGACCCCAAAGTGGCCCTCCGGCTCGAGCCCCCAGTCAGCAGCAGTTGACACAAAATTTCCCATGTCAGATCATTTCTGCAACATGCCCAGGTCCAGCGGTCATCCTAAGTTAATAGGGAGGCTGTGCCTCATATTCATAAGGTAGGGTATTCAGAGACAACCATCAACAGAAATACCATAGTTTAACTATAATTACATTTATTCACCAAAATTACCCCTTCCAAACCATACAGTCATTACAGTTGAACAAGATTCAGCCATAGAACCAAATCAATTCATAAAATATTGCAGATACAAAGTTACTTTAAACTGAATGGATACACGATCCCATGTAAGAGTTCAAATTAATGCTTATTAAATTTACAAGAAACTGTTGAACAAGAATGTAATCCCAAAAAAATCCACAATTGGTACTAAATTGGTCCACTAGTGAAACTAAGTGAAAGTCAGAATTCACAATATAATCATCTCAAAAGCCATAGTAACATCAACAAATCCCTATAATATAAACTTAACTAAACCAAACAAGGTTAAACTTCTCATTCTCATTTGAATGACTGACTAAACTGATAAAACTAGCCTCAGACAGACTAAACATTAAGCTATAAAATTAAATTGACAAATAAATTCTAAACAAAGTGACATTTAACACACTTGTCATACCTTTTGTGCTAAATTAACATATAATACCAGATTTAATTATATAATTACCTTAAACAGCTATCTTCAGGATGAATTTGGCCTGATAAACTATAAAATTACTGATTTAAGGAACCATGATTGACTTACATGATCTCAGGACAACTGCATGTTGTCAGAGTTCCCAGTGAAGGCGACTATATGTCTTTCCCGTGGCTTTATGTTAAGTCAACCCTAGTAACCTTATATGTGAAAATACTTAACCTCAATAAACTGAAGAAGTGACCTGAAATTGATCTAAAGTATCCACTTAACTCAAAGCCTAGCCTGCATGGTCAAGACTCTAAATCAAGCAGATTAATTTTGCCTATATTTGTATACAGTATATACAGCCTAGATGACAGTATATACTGTATGTACTGCCTACACGAAATTATAATACAAAATCATTACATATTTATGAGCTGCCAGCACAGACACCCCATAATATACCCTTATCATAATAATCTACATTTTGGATAATGCCTACACCTATATGAAGGTACACATTTTTATATACTGTTTAACCTGAGCTTTCAATACAGTTAAGAAAGTTATATTGTGTATGAGCTGCCAGCACAGACACCCCATGATTTAGACTTATCTCACTATTTGAACCTATAACATACAGTGTGTACAACCTCAATGAAAGTACACATTGTACATGCTGTTTATTCTAAGTTTACAAAACATTAACAACATCATTGTTTGCATGAGCTGCCTGCACAGACACCCCATAGTTTAGTCCTATCACCTTATTTGAACCTATACTTCATGTACAATGTACACAGCCTGAATGACAGTACACATTGTACACTGAGATTATACTAATCAGACCTTAAACTTGTAAAAGATTATACCATTTAAACTTAAAACAAAAACATATCAACTACACACAAAACTATATTTACACACATTAACATTGGTAAGCTTACACATTATCTACATATTTACAAGGAACCTTAAGTAAAATGAATATAAATTAAGTAACCATGCTTACCCCTTTTGGTGACTGTCCAATCCAAAAATAGTGAACACTTGCAAAAATGTTGAAACAAAACAAAACAGTCTCCAGGAATCTGGATCACAAACACTCCCTCTCTTGTCAGTCCCAAAAAAAACTCCTTTTCCCAAAGAAACTGCCCCTTTTATACACAAATTTGACCACCCAAAACTGAAAAATGGATTCCCCAGGCCAAAGGATTACATTTCAAATACTTATATCACTTCAAAAACAAAAGCAGTTACTTATGGATCTGTGTCCTGACACTGATGGACATCAGGTGTCATTTCTGTCAATTTTATAACCATGCATGCAGCTGTGTGCATCAATACAGAACATTTCACAAAGTTAAAACAATATCACAGCTCATTACATGTAGTGGCACTGACATTGTTCAAAAGACAACACAAAAGAGTTTATTTTAGTTATGGTCAACCAGTAAATTTATAAAATAAATATAATGTTTAATAAAATGAACAAATGAATCAGTATATTTATAGTAGGATTCAAAGCTTGTTGGTTGTTTTTAAAACTAAGTAAGTTCAATTTAGATGTACATGGGAACTGTTATAGTTTCTGCCAGGTGTGCATTTAATTGAGGGTGAAATGGGAGATGATGAGAATGTACCCAAACAATATCAACAGCTCTATGCCTTTGTGAAAGGTATAGCCAGTGGACATTTTGTAGTCTTGTCTAAGACCTATGATTCATTAAAGACTTACTTTTGTATGTAATTAATACACAAAATTAATGAAATAATTTAATAATAATTACAAGGCATTTCCCATGCCGCCACATCACTCCCTTCTTTTTAAAATAAGAAATTACTGGCTATAAGATCAGCTTAATAATGCATAAAATAACCAACATTTGTGAGTTGACCCAAATAATTATTCTCATTAAGTCACTTAATTCATGTAAACACATAAAAGAAAAACATTTCCAAAATTACACTAAAGACATTGAAATCACTGCCTATAAGAACAGCCTCATAATGAACAAAACATTTAACCCAACATTTGTAAATTGACCCAATTAATTATTCCCATTTTGCCTCTTAATTGATGCAAACACATATATACATCCAAGTCTCTATTTGCAAACAACTTTAATAATACCCAAGCAATAATCATAATAAGCTAGTAGAAAATACCACTCACTTGTGATAAACATCAAGATGCAACAGAATGACATTTAATACAACAAAAATTACCCATTGACAAATAATCCTAATAAGCTAGTAGAATATACCACTCAGTACGTGATAAACATCAAGATTCAACAGAATGACATTCAAATCGCCATCCACCATTACTTCATTGCAAAACACCTCTCAGAAAAAATTAGTAAAACATGAAATATAATCATTGACAATAATCAAAATAAGCTAGTACAAAAACCACTCAATATGGGACAAACAGAATTCAACAGAATTACATTTAAATCACCACCCACCATAACTTCATTGTAATACATCTCTCAGAAATATTTAATAGAACATGAAACATAACCAATGACAATAATCATAATAAGCTAGTAGAATATACCACTCAATATGTGATAAATATCAACATTTAACAGAATGACATTTAAATCGCCATCCACCATTACTTCATTGTAAACATCTCAGAGAAAATTAATAAACCATGAAATATTTGACTATAATCAAAATTTAAGCAAATGAAATGTAGATAACACAATCTTCCAACCAATTGAAATTATTAAATTATACCATCCAGAGAGAGTCAAGTTTTGATACAAAAAAATTTTTTTTTTAAACAAATGTTCCAGTGTCATTGTATTAGAGATAACAACAACCTGAGTAGATGGATTTCCAGGGACTTGTCTGGTCTGGGACATCAGGTGTACTAAACAAGCTTCTACACACTTTCCTTGCCATGAGAAGTTGTGAATATCAGAGGTCGCAAAGAGGCTTTGGAACGCTTTGAGACACCAGGAACAGGATGGAGCGCTTTGATACATCAGAAGTAGGACTGTATGTCTTGAGACCTGAGAAGTAGGATGGTGTGCTCTGAGACATCAGGAAAGGATCGATGACAAAAGGATGGCTGCAATTAGGCTGTAAACACCAGAGGTTGTCAAGGCACACAAGCTTCAGGACATGGCTTCTGACAGCAGATCCTCATTATGTAACAAGAGTATTCTGAATGTTGTGCCCTACCATTTATGTGTCAAATTTGCCTACTTTTGAATTTTGGTTTTTTGTAACATTTCAGCAGCTTCTTCCAGGAGGTTTTCAAAATTTTGGCCGAGTTCACAATTTTGATCAGAAATTTGAAATTCATCCCCAAAACTGGGAGTACAAATTTTGATAGGTTCCTTGTCATGAATAGACATGTGTGTAGCCAGGATCTCTTTGTTCAAACAATTGAAGTTACAAAGTCCACAGGTCAAAAGTTGTGAGTAGCCCTGTGGAACCTCAAATTTGCAGGACACTACATTGATGTCAGACATGTGTTGTAATTTCAAGTGTTGGACCATGTAACTTTTGTTAAATCTTGTTTCAAAATGACAACACAAGGGGCATTTATAGCCCCATGACTGGAACTTGTGCATTCTCCTCCTGTGGCGAGACAAATCTGTCACTAATTTGCCACACTTAGGGCACAATTTCAGACTCTTTTCCAGATCAGCTAGTTCACTTTGTGTCTTGGCAACCTTCATATCCTGAAAAAAAAAACATCATTTATAATCTGCACGACAGATGACTTTCATTCTGTATCTGGGATTTTGTGGCCATACCAGTCAGGGGACTTCCTAGTTCTCTGGGGTCTAGTTTGGTTATCCTCATTTGGTCTTAAGTTTTCTTCTAAAATTTGTTCAGCCTCAGAAGGTAGTACCACTTTTGGGACTTGTTGCCTTAAAGTATGGGCCCAAGAAGTATCGACTTCTTTTCTTGTGTGAGCTGGTTTTAACCTATCGTGATTGGCTATAAAAGGTTGGGAGTTAATGTTTTCCTGCAGCCTATAAATCCTTTCTGATATCTTTGTTACAACTACAAATGGACCCCTCCATTTATAAAACCTTTCCTTCCCAGAAATTCCTTTGACAGGGTTGTAGTAATATACCAGTGAGCCTACCTTGTAGGGAGTTTCTTTCAGCCGGTTGTTATAATTTTTCTCTTGTCTGATAGATGCTTTTTGGTTTTGACCACGTGCCAAATTATGGGCCTGCTTGAGTTTTGTTTTAAGATTTTGGACATACTCTGAAACATTTTTGTAAGAACTTCTGTTTGTGCTTACAATTGGACTTGCTAGATCTATTGGTAGAGTTGCTTCTCGGCCATAAACCATGAAATAAGGAGTTTGCCCAGTTGATTCTTGTATACTCGAGTTATATGCCAAGGTGCAAAGCCTAACAACCTCATCCCAAGCAAATGGATTTTCATATATGGTACAATTTAGGATGTTACAGAGGGTCTGGTTTAGCCTTTCAACAAAGCCATCACTCTGTGGTCTCATTGGAGTGGTGCGTATTTTCTCAATACCCAATAGCCTACATGTCTCAGAGAAAAGTGTTCCATCAAAATTTGACCCTTGATCAGTGTGGATTTCAAGAGGAGAACCAAAATAGCCCACCCAGTTGTCAATCAAAGCCTGAGCTACAGTTTTTGCAGTCATGTCTTTCAAGGGTATAGACACAGCATATTTTGTGAAATAGTCACCCACAACCAGAAGCCAAGTATTGTCATTATCAGTGGTGGTGAACGGACCCATAATATCTGCCGCAATGCGTTCAAAAGGGGCACCTACCAAATAAGTCTGCATACTAGCTTTTGGTGTATGGGACGGACCTTTTCTTACCTGACATGCCTCACAAGTTTGTACCCACAGTTTGATGTCCTCTCTCATTTTTGGCCAGAAAAACCTTGCCTGAATTTTAACCAGAGTTTTGTAAAATCCAAGGTGGCCCCCCGTGACACTGTCATGCAACTGTTCTAGCACGGAATCCCTATATTGCATTGGTAATATTAACTGGTCCCAGCATTTTTGGCCATTTGTACTCTCCCATTTCCTGAAAAGGATCCCTTCATGGATATGGAGCCTTCCCCATTCCCAAATTAACCTTTTGGAATCTGAGCTGAGGTTAGAAACTGTTGACCAATTTGGCTTCTCAGTTCCACTTTCTATAAACCGGTAGACTGGTCCTATGTCAGGATCATTTGCCTGATCCTGGCCTAACTTCCTGCTGGTGTCCGAGTTAAAACTACTTGAGTCTGTGCATTTTATCACCTGTGTGGCCCTTACACCCACCTCTTTTTCCGTAAAACCCTCACCAACTTGAATTCCAATATCTCTCTGTAATCGTATTTCCAGATTAACTGGTACCTCATATTCAAACTCTGTGAATTTTTGACACTGACATTTTTTGCCACCACATGTAACCTCTTTTCTGCTCAAAGCATCTGCATTGCCATGTTTTACCCCAGCCCTTGTTGTTATCTCAAAATCAAATGGTTGGAGGAAATCTAGCCATCGGGCTAACTGTCCCTCAGGTTCTTTAAACCGCTTTAGATATTTCAGGGACCAATGATCAGTTCTAACTTTAAAATGTTTCCCTAAAAGATAGTCTTTAAACACTTTGACATGATGGACAATGGCCAGTAGCTCTTTTCTAGTGACACAGTAATTTCTTTCTTGCTGGGAGAGAGCCCTACTACCATAACTTATGACAACTTCCTTGTCATTTTGTATCTGGGACAATACAGCGCCTATCCCTACATCAGAGGCATCGGTGTCTAGAATGAAAAGGCCATCATCTTTGGGATACCCTAGTATAGGTGCTGATACTAGTAGTTCCTTCAACTTATCAAAAATCATAGGCTGTCACCTCTGTGGGTTCGAGTCCCACAAGTGGCAATTCTGAGGACCTGTCCCAATATGACCCTGGCTGTTGAACGGGACGTAAAACCCCAACTTTGACTTCAACTTATCAAAAGAGTGTTGACAATTTTCATCCTTTAATTCCGGCCAAATGGTTGGCTATGTTACTAGGTGAAAAACGGTTTAAGTACAGAAATTCTGTAAAAGCTAGTACCTGAAGTGTAGATACTTGGGTAAGGCAGAGCCCAGCTACCACCAGGAATGCTATGAAATCTGAGAACATACGAGTATAGGCTGTGTATGTCGCTGGTCTGAAGGCTGTATGTAATCTGGCACATGCACTGGTGGACAGCTGGGATGCCATAGAAGTATCTTCTGAAATAAAACTAAATTTTTGTATTAAACAACATCAGATCCATATGTGCAGGGATCCAATAATGTATTGGGAGTAAGGCAGTTAATTTTTCATGGTTATTTGGTGTTTTGTACCATCGGGACAACAGATCAGCAATTGTATTATGGTGACCAGAAATATGTGACACTATAAATCTGATATTATATATGGCAGATAACAACCAAATATTTCTGGCACACATGGCTAAAATATGGTCCCTGGCTCGGCCCGTTCTTATGACTTCTACTACTGGTAAGTTATCACAAAATATTTGAACACATTGGTTAGACCAACATGTGCCCCATATTTTAAGGGCCACCATGATGTTAATCATCTCTAAATGATTTATATTGTAACCTTCATGGCCTTCAGGAATTGGAATAGTGTATATCATGTTATTGTAACAACCTCCAAGACCTGTAAGACATGCATCTAAATGGATAGCATGCTGAATATTTGGTTGATGATAAAATGTGACCCCATTATATGATTTTAAGAAGGTGTTAAACCAATTTAAGTCACAATGAAAATGTTGATTCAAACTAATAACCTGAGAATTGTGGTTATCTCGTAAAATTTGCAACATCCTGTTCAGAAAATATCGAGCTGGATGAACGCATTTTGTTATATATAACAAAGAGCCAAGTAATGATTGGAATTGGGTTTTTGTACAAGATTTCTTATTAGACCATGAAGAACACATATGTACAATTTGTTGTAATTTGTCTGGGGGTATGGATATGGTTTGGTTTTTGCTGTCAATTAGTATGCCCAGGCATACAGCAGATGTGGAAGGTTGAACCAATTTATCCATACTAATGTCTAAACCTAATTCTGGTAATAATCGTAGCAAAAAGGCGAAAGAATCGTGTATTTTTGAAGGCAAACCAGTATAGATTAAATCATCTATATAATTCCATAAACCTGGGAAGCCATGTTCCTTCATGATATATCTAATTGCATCTGAACATCTTTGGAAGAAAATTGACCCATGTTTGAACCCAAATGGGAGACTTACGTCAATATATGCGTCATAATGAGATAAGCCTAAGAGATCTATGTCCCTAGGGTCAATTCTCAAGTGTCGAAATGCCCTACTTATGTCAATTTTGTATATCATGGCCCCAGGACCCAAGTTCCTAAGTGCTGCTGTAATATTATCTATTGATGGATAATATAGTTTAAAATAAGTATCTAGGTATATGTTTTTCTTGACACCAGCATTGACTGAGGCTTCCTTAGGCCAAGATAAGTCCATAATAGTCCTACGTTTTGAAGAATTCTGTTTAGTTCTTGTCATGAGTGGGGAAAAGTGTAAATGAAATGGTAGTTTATCAAAAGGACCTAATATTGCTTGGTGGCATAATTCTTCTTGAATATATTTATCAATTTCATCTGGATGTTGGATAACTGAGGAGTGATTTTCATAAGTAGCTATTAAGGGACAGGATCTATCAAAGTCTAGGGGAAAACCAAAAGTAATTAGGTCAACAATCTGTCTGTCCCAATATTTGGTCAGATACTTTCCCCAAGCTTGAGGCCTAAGATGGGTTTGAACTGGTATCCTGCATTTCATAAAATTTGGAAGTCCTGACTCAGTGATAATTTTATGTGCTTTCAACATGTCCGGAATTGTTTGCCAATGAATGGGTGGACCATGGTATTCTTGGAGTGAAGTAATTGGTATGAAACCGAAAGGTACTGTCATTTGGGCCATGCACTCCGAATAGTGTGAACATTGATATCTATTATCCCAGATAAGTTGTGGAATTCTGTTATCAGAGGATATTTCTGTAGAAGAAGAAGTATCAAAATCACAATTGTCATCAGAGGTATTGGCCTGGATATGTATACACTGCTGTGATATATCTATTGCCTCATGATAAGGAGGGGAATTTTCCTTCCTATCTACGTCGTGTACAGGACTATGACCTTGGAATTGGTGTTTGACCTTGTCAGTAATTTGCTTATTTTGTTTACAAGGTAGCTTAACGGTGTTGCGACCTGTATTTGAAGACGTGTGACATATTGTCTCTGGGTCTTTCTGCACCACAGTTTCAGTGCTTTCGTTGTCCAAGAATTTTTGCAATAGTGCAAATTTATTGTGAATGGATATGATCTGATCATGACTTTGTGATTTAGTTTTTGGGGTATTTTTGGTATTGGAGGAACCTTGTTGTACGTTAGAACGTTTCTGGTAAACAGGATTTGACCTTTGACCTTGTGGTTTCTCGTTATCCTTCTTACCCCAAGTAAGATTATTTGCCACATGTCTTTGAAGTCCATGTGCCGGACGGACTTTCACAGGTCTGTGAAGTCCATGTACAGGGCGAATTTTTTTGATATTTTGACCAACAATTTTTTTACTTATGTAACATCTTGGAGTTTGATTTCCTGCCACCACTTGAGCATAAGACCTATGATTGCGTTTATTATTAAACGCATTTGCAGTGTGAAGCCATTTTTTCCAAGTACTTGGTTTTGTTCGAAAACCTTCAGAATTTTGAACCGATGACCAAAAAACCATGTGTCTTTGAAGGGTATGGTTTTGACCAGTTGCCATACCCTTATTCATTCGTTTTTTTGATACACGATTTTTGTTTCTACATTCACTTTCAGGGTGAGCAAATGTCTTGCCAGATATGGCAAAACAAGAAGAACATACGTGTTTGTATGATATACCCTTTGTATCATGTGTTTTTTGATGTGTACATGAATTTTGGTTGTAATACAAACACGGCATGGACTTGGTGATTTTTGTGAAGGATTTTTTATCATTCTGAGCATTTTTGAAGTTTGCAGGTTGAACGTGCTTCTGTGCATTTGCTCTTCTAATCCTATCAATTTTTTCAATCTGACTATAATCTTGAGTTTCGCCTTGTTCCATTCTGCACAGAAGCACAGCGTGACTGGCCTTTGCCGCACCCCAGGAAAAATCTGTAGCATCATCCATCAAAGAAACCAAATAATCTAACATATGTTCTCTCATTTTTGAATTTTTTTCCTCCTGCATGGTGCGACAAAACCCAGAAACCCACTGGACAACAGTTAACTGGTCATAAGTGACCCTTTCTTTTGTGGAACCTGATAAAACGTGTTCATGGGGCCAACGTACCCTATTCTTTACAAAAACATCCGGACCTCCCCTTTGGGATTTGATTTTTTGATCCATACCTGGTATTTGTTGTTGTGCCAGTGTTGCAAGACGCTGTTGAACCTGTTGCTGAATTTGAATATCTTGTCTAAGGGAAGCCAGATTAGGGATTGATTGATCCGTCGAATCCATATTTTTGGCTACGCCACTAGCATTTGATAGCATGGGGGTGTGCTCTTTGATAACTGAAGTTTGTTTACTTTTTATTTTCTTTTTAATTTTTGTCGGATCCGACGTTTTTTTCCTCGGTTTGTGCTCCAATTTGTCCAATCTACGACCAATAGTTTGTAACTGATCCAAAATTTGTTGGTTGATCAGTAGTTGTGGATTAGAATTAACACTACTGGTGGAAGCTTGCATTTGATTTCCAGTTTGATCAGTTTTTGTGGAATTTCCACCGGTTAATTTGGAATAATTTTCATCATTGGACAAATTCAGCAATCCGGAGCAATCCAAATCAGTATGGGAGTCATTTGAATCACTAATGGAATCGGAGTGTGAATCATTGTTTTGATTCATAACTGTCGACATAAATTCAGTATTACCAACTTGAAGTTGGACTGGTACTTGTATTGTGTCACGGTTGGCCGAACGGAGGTTATATTGCCTGTTCTCCATTGATTCACAAACGCAGTGACCATATATATTAAAATACTAAAATACTAAGACAGTATAAAATAACATGTAAATAGTATAAAAGAAAAAACACAACCACGTGCTATGAATGTAGTGCTGTTGCTGATATATGCAAGTGTGCAAGTGATGTTCTCCCTCTGGCCACCAGATTTGAAATGGACGAGGTACTGGTCAGTTTCAGTGGTCAGTCCATTTCAACCAATGAGAGAACAGGTAACATACGAAACCATTTGATAGAATACAAATTTTTAAGGTATGAAGCAAAGTCCAGGAATGAGCCCGGTTGCACCCAAATGCAACCATACAAATTTGCTATAAACTTCTTGTAATAGTTACAAAGCCCCAGGAAACTTTTCAGCTCCTTTACAGTTGATGGAACTTTCCATGATCTAACAGAATCAACTTTAGATGGGTCACAAGATACCCCCTTGTCACTCACAATGTGCCCCAAAAATTGCACGCTTTTTTGGAATAAAAAACACTTGTTTGGTTTTAGTTTCAGATTAGCAGCTTTTAATTTGTCAAGAAATTTGCCTAGCCTTTCCAAGGTCTCTTTTACTGTTCTTCCCCAGATCAAAATATCATCCAAATATATCAGTAGCTCTTCAAATCTCATTTCGCATAATATTGTTTCCATAAGTCTCTGAAATGTAGCACAAGCCGATGATAGACCAAAAGGCATAACCTCCCATTCAAACAGACCTTTTCTGGTACAGAATGCGGTCTTTTCTTTGGAATTTTTACTCATTTTTACCTGCCAATAACCTGAAGCCAAATCAGTACTGCAAAACCAACGGGCCTGAGAAAGTTGTGAAATGCATTGATTTACTGTTGGTAAAGGGTAGGCATCTAATGTAGAGCACTTGTTGACCTCACGATAATCTATGCACATCCTATAAGTGTTGTCCTTCTTTTTGACCATGACTATGGGTGAAGCCCAAGGAGATTTGCTATGTTTGATCAACCCCTTTTCTAAGAGATCTTCAACAATTTTGTCAGCGGCAAACCTTTGTTCTGGCCCAATTCGCCTTGGATTTTGTTTAATGGGTGGGACATCACTTGTTACTATCTCATGCTCAATGATATCACAGAAACCTATATCAAAATCATTTTTTGAGAACTGACCTGCATACTTGATCAAGAATTGTTTGAGCTCCTCACTCTCATTGCTGTCGAGATGTTCAGTGCTTTTCCTAAACAGATCTAGTAGATGTTCTGGAAGGTCATTACTTACCTCCTCAGTTTGTTTGACTTCACTTGCATTGCAAAGGCTCACCTTTTCAGGATCAAAAATCTCACTCACCTGTGAATCTGTCTCCCATACTGGTACTAGCATCCCCAGAGTTTCATTGGGTTCAATTACCACTGTGTTTTCATTTGGATTGAATATTGATATGGGAATACAACTATCACTGCTTTTATGCTTTTATGAGATTTTGCTGGTAGAACACCATATTTATGGACTACAGACCTCACACTTTGCAGCATCATAGCTGACTCCTTTTGTTTCTTTCCATGTTTGTTCCTAACACTGCCCCATACCATTGAGGTCTTACCTGGTGCTAAACTAATGGTTTGCTTTGAATAAACTTTACAGGAAAGTGGTATACCACTATTATCTTCAATTGGAATAGATCTTTCACCCCTGTAAAGAGTCATGTACTCAAAATCAGCCTTTAAACCTAGTTTCTGTAAGTCAGTTATGCCAATAATGGCCTCATCTGTGAAATTCCCAATGAGAAAATCCACCGTTTGGATAAAGTCTCCTATCTGAATTGGAATTTTAGCCTGCCCAAGGGCTTTTTGCACCTCACCATTAGCGAACTTTATTTTGTAGTTGGAACTATGTAATGCTGGTCTAATATCATCTGTTAACTCATCATAGACTCGCTGGTTTAACAGTGACATAGTTGCCCCAGAGTCTACCAATAACTTCACTGGAATACTAGAAAAATCTGTCCCTAATCTCGTTCTAATATACATACCCATACCAGGATTTGATTCTAGGTTGTATCTCATATCCTGAGAATTTGAAATTGGCATTTCAAGACTGACTGTTCATTTGGGCAGTTTGGGGCACTAGATGGGACTTCACCTACTTGCCCCCCAGTGGTGACCCCGTGGAGTTTAAACAATTTTCTCCATCGGTGGTTTGACTCTGTTGTTTAGCCCTTAGTCTACTTTGATCAGATTTGGATGGACACTCGTTTGCCCAGTGGCCAAGTTCCGAGCATATATGACATGGACTGTTTTGTGGAGTTTTCTTCACAATTTTAGCTTTGTTTTCTTTACCACTGTCTCCTGACTTTGCTACTTCCTTTGACTCAGTTATCACTTGTTTACATACCTTTGAAATCAACTCTGTCAGGTCCTCCTTTGACTGATCAATCTGGTTTGTGGCGTCACCTAGATGTTCAATTGCCCGAAAATTAGCACCCTTTTTATTCTCAAAACCCCTTTCACTGGCAATTATTTGTTCAAGGCGAGCGCCATAAGGTACTGCCTCTCTCAGAGTCCTAAATCCTTTAAGTTTCATGGTTAACCTGATATCATGCCTTGAAGGCAATCCATTCAAAAAAACCCTCAAGGATTGTTCATCCTTATCTTGTGCATTGTAGTTTGGATAAGCCCTCTCTACCAGTAGTCGAACCCTTTCACCAAACATGGGAATTGATTCATCTTGTCCCTTCCTACAGTTTCCCAATTTTATTAGAGCATCTTCCCTGTCATTTGAAATGCCGTGAACTGCATCTAACCTGGCAACTAATTGCTCATACCTGAAAGGATGTTTCATACCTGCTGTGATACCTGTCAGACTACCCTGGAGTGCAGCCATCAACTTCAAACATTTAGTTTTTGCAGACCATCCTGCTTGACTGGCAACTGCTTTAAAGTGTGTTTTATATGTGAACCAATCAGTTTCCCGTTCAAAAAAGGGCCTTACCTTGACACTCAGATCTTCTCTATAGTAGTAGTCATCAGATACATCATGCTGATAGTCCCTAAACCTTCTCCCAGAGTTTGGCCTGGTTGGCCCACGCCTCGGACTGGGATTTGGTCCAGTATACCCAACCCTATTTCTTTGATTATAATACCCAGAAGGGAGAGGTGGCGTTTGACCCCCATATGTATCCCTTTCAAAGTACCTACCTTGGTGAAAGTCTCTGTCATAGGTTTCAAACCTATTTTCAAAAATTTCATCAGGGACATAGGTGTTTGGTATATTTCTATTGTAACTACTTTGGTTATCAGCCTGGTAACCCAGTCTCTCTGGACTTGGATCCCGTTTTGTCCATTCCCTGGTGTTATGGTCCCATGTCCTAGAAGTCACATTTTTGGTATTATTGGAAGTACCCCTCAAATTGGGGTCACCATTATTTCCCACCATTTCCTTAAGTATTGATGGAATGTAACCTTGTAAAGTTTCTTTTACAACATGTTCAATGTCAACCTTACCTTGATTCATGTTTTTCACTGTTTTGGGTGGCACCCCAAAAGTATGAACAGTCTCAGTGACATCCCGTGGGTCTGGATCAGACCCGGTTTCATCCCTCACTTCATACCCACCTGAATCAGCTGAGTCATACTGATCATCATCAGCCCTGGAGTGTGTATCCACACCTACCTCATCAGCTGATCCCCTTGATTCAGCCATGCTGAAAGTTTTAAATCACCAAATAGTATAATTTATTATGGTTAAATGTCCATGAAATACTTAGAATGTGTGTTTGTCACTTTGTTAAGAAAAACATTTCTTTCCATGTCCCTAAAATCTGACAGAAATAGTTAGCCATTCTGGATACCTTAATGTAAGTTAGAACCACTCAGTGGGGTGTAGGACCTCAACAGATGCCTCGGTGCACACCCCTTACCAAACCAAAGTTGAGCACTGTTTACAGTGTCTTTAGTAACATTCGAGCTTCCTCGCAATTGCTATATTAAGATACTCTTTGTCATATACTAAACTAAGTGAGATGAAATGATAATGAGCATGAAATGATTAAGTCAAGTAAATTAAATCACAAAAGCAATTACTCCCAAATGAACCAAAGGTCACACCTTCTACTAAATGCTCCAATCCAAGATAATCAAAATAAAGCCCAGAGAACAGAATCAAGATTTGAAGTGACACCGGTAATTCTCTATCAAATAATGAAACTATCCCTTAAAGAGTGTGAGTGCTGTTTGAAATATAAGTTTATATCATCCCTCATACTGCTGAGCTCAAGGTACAGTAATACAGGATGACGTACCGTTCGACTAGGCACACACACTAAGATCAAGCCTTTTAACAGCTTATAATAAAATTTTGACAGATCAACACAATGGATTCATAACTACATCAGAACTCCAATAATGAGCAAACCATTCAACAGCAAAATAGCAAAACACAAAACAGACCAGTTCTTGAATAATCCAGGATTAAATTCAAGAAAAACAACATACCAATTGGTTAAGCTTACCTTAACTCACAACAAAGCCAAAAGCTTCCAAACAAGTAGCTTTACAGCCATAATAAACAAAACCATCTCAAGCTTAGCCTTGCCCAGGCCTTAAGCTCATGAGACATCTCACCCTAATCACCAGTAACCATAAACACAACATATTCCAAGAGGATCTTACCTCTTACAAAATACATGGCACCTTACCTTAAACACAATATATTCTAAGAGAACCCTACTCTTACAAAATATATATGACACCTTGCCTTAACGATAAGTCACCACAAACACAACATATTTCAAGAGAGCCTTACTCTTGCAAAATGTATGACACCTTACCTTAATCATCAATAACCTTAAACAACATATTCTAAGAGAACCATACTCTTACAAAATACATATGACACCTTACCTTTATCATAAGTCACCATAAACAACATATTCTAAGAGAACCATACTCGTACAAAATACATGAAATAACATTCTAAGAGGACCCTACTCTTACAAAATACAGGACATCCCGGACGAGCCCCCACAAAATGTGGCAGATGTGTTGGCCTGACCAATACCATTCTGTGGGGGGGTGCTTGGTTGTTGTTTAATTACAACCAGGTTTAACAAGACCACTGATTAGTCAAACTGACCCCAAAGTGGCCCTCCGGCTCGAGCCCCCAGTCAACAGCAGTTGACACAAAATTTCCCATGTCAGATCATTTCTGCAACATGCCCAGGTCCAGCGGTCATCCTAAGTTAATAGGGAGGCTGTGCCTCATATTCATAAGGTAGGGTATTCAGAGACAACCATCAACAGAAATACCATAGTTTAACTATAATTACATTTATTCACCAAAATTACCCCTTCCAAACCATACAGTCATTACAGTTGAACAAGATTCAGTCATAGAACCAAATAAATTCATAAAATATTGCAGATACAAAGTTACTTTAAACTGAATGGATACATGATCCCATGTAAGAGTTCAAATTAATGCTTATTAAATTTACAAGAAACTGTTGAACAAGAATGTAATCCCAAAAAAATCCACAATTGGTACTAAATTGGTCCACTAGTGAAACTAAGTGAAAGTCAGAATTCACAATATAATCATCTCAAAAGCCATAGTAACATCAACAAATCCCTATAATATAAACTTAACTAAACCAAACAAGGTTAAACTTCTCATTCTCATTTGAATGACTGACTAAACTGATAAAACTAGCCTCAGACAGACTAAACATTAAGCTATAAAATTAAATTGACAAATAAATTCTAAACAAAGTGACATTTAACACACTTAAACAGCTATCTTCAGGATGAATTTGGCCTGATAAACTATAAAATTACTGATTTAAGGAACCATGATTGACTTACATGATCTCAGGACAACTGCATGTTGTCAGAGTTCCCAGTGAAGGCGACTATATGTCTTTCCTGTGGCTTTATGTTAAGTCAACCCTAGTAACCTTATATGTGAAAATACTTAACCTCAATAAACTGAAGAAGTGACCTGAAATTGATCTAAAGTATCCACTTAACTCAAAGCCTAGCCTGCATGGTCAAGACTCTAAATCAAGCAGATTAATTTTGCCTATATTTGTATACAGTATATACAGCCTAGATGACAGTATATACTGTATATACTGCCTACACGAAATTATAATACAAAATCATTACATATTTATGAGCTGCCAGCACAGACACCCCATAATATACCCTTATCATAATAATCTACATTTTGGATAATGCCTACACCTATATGAAGGTACACATTTTTATATACTGTTTAACCTGAGCTTTCAATACAGTTAAGAAAGTTATATTGTGTATGAGCTGCCAGCACAGACACCCCATGATTTAGACTTATCTCACTATTTGAACCTATAACATACAGTGTGTACAACCTCAATGAAAGTACACATTGTACATGCTGTTTATTCTAAGTTTACAAAACATTAACAACATCATTGTTTGCATGAGCTGCCTGCACAGACACCCCATAGTTTAGTCCTATCACCTTATTTGAACCTATACTTCATGTACAATGTACACAGCCTGAATGACAGTACACATTGTACACTGAAATTATACTAAACAGACCTTAAACTTGTAAAAGATTATACCATTTAAACTTAAAACAAAAACATTATCAACTACACACAAAACTATATTTACACACATTAACATTGGTAAGCTTACACATTATCTACATATTTACAAGGAACCTTAAGTAAAATGAATATAAATTAAGTAACCATGCTTACCCCTTTTGGTGACTGTCCAATCCAAAAATAGTGAACACTTGCAAAAATGTTGAAACAAAACAAAACAGTCTCCAGGAATCTGGATCACAAACACTCCCTCTCTTGTCAGTCCCAAAAAAAACTCCTTTTCCCAAAGAAACTGCCCCTTTTATACACAAATTTGACCACCCAAAACTGAAAAATGGATTCCCCAGGCCAAAGGATTACATTTCAAATACTTATATCACTTCAAAAGCAAAAGCAGTTACTTATGGATCTGTGTCCTGACACTGATGGACATCAGGTGTCATTTCTGTCAATTTTATAACCATGCATGGAGCTGTGTGCATCAATACAGAACATTTCACAAAGTTAAAACAATATCACAACTCATTACATGTAGTGGCACTGACATTGTTCAAAAGACAACACAAAAGAGTTTATTTTAGTTATGGTCAACCAGTAAATTTATAAAATAAATATAATGTTTAATAAAATGAACAAATGAATCAGTATATTTATAGTAGGATTCAAAGCTTGTTGGTTGTTTTTAAAACTAAGTAAGTTCAATTTAGATGTACATGGGAAATGTTATAGTTTCTGCCAGGTGTGCATTTAATTGAGGGTGAAATGGGAGATGATGAGAATGTACCCAAACAATATCAACAGCTCTATGCCTTTGTGAAAGGTATAGCCAGTGGACATTTTGTAGTCTTGTCCAAGACCTATGATTCATTAAAGACTTACTTTTGTATGTAATTAATACACAAAATTAATGAAATAATTTAATAATAATTACAAGGCATTTCCCATGCCGCCACATCACTCCCTCCTTTTTAAAATAAGAAATTACTGGCTATAAGATCAGCTTAATAATGCATAAAATAACCAACATTTGTGAGTTGACCCAAATAATCATTCTCATTAAGTCACTTAATTCATGTAAACACATAAAAGAAAAACATTTCCAAAATTACACTAAAGACATTGAAATCACTGCCTATAAGAACAGCCTCATAATGAACAAAACATTTAACCCAACATTTGTAAATTGACCCAATTAATTATTCCCATTTTGCCTCTTAATTGATGCAAACACATATATACATCCAAGTCTCTATTTGCAAACAACTTTAATAATACCCAAGCAATAATCATAATAAGCTAGTAGAAAATACCACTCACTTGTGATAAACATCAAGATGCAATAGAATGACATTTAATACAACAAAAATTACCCATTGACAAATAATCCTAATAAGCTAGTAGAATATACCACTCAGTACGTGATAAACATCAAGATTCAACAGAATGACATTCAAATCGCCATCCACCATTACTTCATTGCAAAACATCTCTCAGAAAAAATTAATAAAACATGAAATATAATCATTGACAATAATCAAAATAAGCTAGTACAAAAACCACTCAATATGGGACAAACAGAATTCAACAGAATTACATTTAAATCACCACCCACCATAACTTCATTGTAATACATCTCTCAGAAATATTTAATAGAACATGAAACATAACCAATGACAATAATCATAATAAGCTAGTAGAATATACCACTCAATATGTGATAAATATCAACATTCAACAGAATGACATTTAAATCGCCATCCACCATTACTTCATTGTAAACATCTCAGAGAAAATTAATAAACCATGAAATATTTGACTATAATCAAAATTTAAGCAAATGAAATGTAGATAACACAATCTTCCAACCAATTGAAATTATTAAATTATACCATCCAGAGAGAGTCAAGTTTTGATACAAAAAAATTTTTTTTTTAAACAAATGTTCCAGTGTCATTGTATTAGAGATAACAACAACCTGAGTAGATGGATTTCCAGGGACTTGTCTGGTCTGGGACATCAGGTGTACTAAACAAGCTTCTACACACTTTCCTTGCCATGAGAAGTTGTGAATATCAGAGGTCGCAAAGAGGCTTTGGAACGCTTTGAGACACCAGGAACAGGATGGAGCGCTTTGATACATCAGAAGTAGGACTGTATGTCTTGAGACCTGAGAAGTAGGATGGTGTGCTCTGAGACATCAGGAAAGGATCGATGACAAAAGGATGGCTGCAATTAGGCTGTAAACACCAGAGGTTGTCAAGGCACACAAGCTTCAGGACATGGCTTCTGACAGCAGATCCTCATTATGTAACAAGAGTATTCTGAATGTTGTGCCCTACCATTTATGTGTCAAATTTGCCTACTTTTGAATTTTGGTTTTTTGTAACATTTCAGCAGCTTCTTCCAGGAGGTTTTCAAAATTTTGGCCGAGTTCACAATTTTGATCAGAAATTTGAAATTCATCCCCAAAACTGGGAGTACAAATTTTGATAGGTTCCTTGTCATGAATAGACATGTGTGTAGCCAGGATCTCTTTGTTCAAACAATTGAAGTTACAAAGTCCACAGGTCAAAAGTTGTGAGTAGCCCTGTGGAACCTCAAATTTGCAGGACACTACATTGATGTCAGACATGTGTTGTAATTTCAAGTGTTGGACCATGTAACTTTTGTTAAATCTTGTTTCAAAATGACAACACAAGGGGCATTTATAGCCCCATGACTGGAACTTGTGCATTCTCCTCCTGTGGCGAGACAAATCTGTCACTAATTTGCCACACTTAGGGCACAATTTCAGACTCTTTTCTAGATCAGCTAGTTCACTTTGTGTCTTGGCAACCTTCATATCCTGAAAAAAAAACATCATTTATAATCTGCACGACAGATGACTTTCATTCTGTATCTGGGATTTTGTGGCCATACCAGTCAGGGGACTTCCTAGTTCTCTGGGGTCTAGTTTGGTTATCCTCATTTGGTCTTAAGTTTTCTTCTAAAATTTGTTCAGCCTCAGAAGGTAGTACCACTTTTGGGACTTGTTGCCTTAAAGTATGGGCCCAAGAAGTATCGACTTCTTTTCTTGTGTGAGCTGGTTTTAACCTATCGTGATTGGCTATAAAAGGTTGGGAGTTAATGTTTTCCTGCAGCCTATAAATCCTTTCTGATATCTTTGTTACAACTACAAATGGACCCCTCCATTTATAAAACCTTTCCTTCCCAGAATTTCCTTTGACAGGGTTGTAGTAATATACCAGTGAGCCTACCTTGTAGGGAGTTTCTTTCAGTCGGTTGTTATAATTTTTCTCTTGTCTGATAGATGCTTTTTGGTTTTGACCACGTGCCAAATTATGGGCCTGCTTGAGTTTTGTTTTAAGATTTTGGACATACTCTGAAACATTTTTGTAAGAACTTCTGTTTGTGCTTACAATTGGACTTGCTAGATCTATTGGTAGAGTTGCTTCTCGGCCATAAACCATGAAATAAGGAGTTTGCCCAGTTGATTCTTGTATACTCGAGTTATATGCCAAGGTGCAAAGCCTAACAACCTCATCCCAAGCAAATGGATTTTCATATATGGTACAATTTAGGATGTTACAGAGGGTCTGGTTTAGCCTTTCAACAAAGCCATCACTCTGTGGTCTCATTGGAGTGGTGCGTGTTTTCTCAATACCCAATAGCCTACATGTCTTAGAGAAAAGTGTTCCATCAAAATTTGACCCTTGATCAGTGTGGATTTCAAGAGGAGAACCAAAATAGCCCACCCAGTTGTCAATCAAAGCCTGAGCTACAGTTTTTGCAGTCATGTCTTTCAAGGGTATAGACACAGCATATTTTGTGAAATAGTCACCCACAACCAGAAGCCAAGTATTGTCATTATCAGTGGTGGTGAACGGACCCATAATATCTGCCGCAATGCGTTCAAAAGGGGCACCTACCAAATAAGTCTGCATACTAGCTTTTGGTGTATGGGACGGACCTTTCCTTACCTGACATGCCTCACAGGTTTGTACCCACAGTTTGATGTCCTCTCTCATTTTTGGCCAGAAAAACCTTGCCTGAATTTTAACCAGAGTTTTGTAAAATCCACGGTGGCCCCCCGTGACACTGTCATGTAACTGTTCTAGCACGGAATCCCTATATTGCATTGGTAATATTAACTGGTCCCAGCATTTTTGGCCATTTGTACTCTCCCATTTCCTGAAAAGGATCCCTTCATGGATATGGAGCCTTCCCCATTCCCAAATTAACCTTTTGGAATCTGAGCTGAGGTTAGAAACTGTTGACCAATTTGGCTTCTCAGTTCCACTTTCTATAAACCGGTAGACTGGTCCTATGTCAGGATCATTTGCCTGATCCTGGCCTAACTTCCTGCTGGTGTCCGAGTTAAAACTACTTGAGTCTGTGCATTTTATCACCTGTGTGGCCCTTACACCCACCTCTTTTTCCGTAAAACCCTCACCAACTTGAATTCCAATATCTCTCTGTAATCGTATTTCCAGATTAACTGGTACCTCATATTCAAACTCTGTGAATTTTTGACACTGACATTTTTTGCCACCGCATGTAACCTCTTTTCTGCTCAAAGCATCTGCATTGCCATGTTTTACCCCAGCCCTTGTTATTATCTCAAAATCAAATGGTTGGAGGAAATCTAGCCATCGGGCTAACTGTCCCTCAGGTTCTTTAAACCGCTTTAGATATTTCAGGGACCAATGATCAGTTCTAACTTTAAAATGTTTCCCTAAAAGATAGTCTTTAAACACTTTGACATGATGGACAATGGCCAGTAGCTCTTTTCTAGTGACACAGTAATTTCTTTCTTGCTGGGAGAGAGCCCTACTACCATAACTTATGACAACTTCCTTGTCATTTTGTATCTGGGACAATACAGCGCCTATCCCTACATCAGAGGCATCGGTGTCTAGAATGAAAAGGCCATCATCTTTGGGATACCCTAGTATAGGTGCTGATACTAGTAGTTCCTTCAACTTATCAAAAGAGTGTTGACAATTTTCATCCCATTTGAATTCTACTTTTGTTGATGTCAATTCAGTGAGAGGTTTAGCTAGGGTCGAGTAATTTGCTATAAACTTCTTGTAATAGTTACAAAGCCCCAGGAAACTTTTCAGCTCCTTTACAGTTGATGGAACTTTCCATGATCTAACAGAATCAACTTTAGATGGGTCACAAGATACCCCCTTGTCACTCACAATGTGCCCCAAAAATTGCACGCTTTTTTGGAATAAAAAACACTTGTTTGGTTTTAGTTTCAGATTAGCAGCTTTTAATTTGTCAAGAAATTTGCCTAGCCTTTCCAAGGTCTCTTTTACTGTTCTTCCCCAGATCAAAATATCATCCAAATATATCAGTAGCTCTTCAAATCTCATTTCGCATAATATTGTTTCCATAAGTCTCTGAAATGTAGCACAAGCCGATGATAGACCAAAAGGCATAACCTCCCATTCAAACAGACCTTTTCTGGTACAGAATGCGGTCTTTTCTTTGGAATTTTTACTCATTTTTACCTGCCAATAACCTGAAGCCAAATCAGTACTGCAAAACCAACGGGCCTGAGAAAGTTGTGAAATGCATTGATTTACTGTTGGTAAAGGGTAGGCATCTAATGTAGAGCACTTGTTGACCTCACGATAATCTATGCACATCCTATAAGTGTTGTCCTTCTTTTTGACCATGACTATGGGTGAAGCCCAAGGAGATTTGCTATGTTTGATCAACCCCTTTTCTAAGAGATCTTCAACAATTTTGTCAGCGGCAAACCTTTGTTCTGGCCCAATTCGCCTTGGATTTTGTTTAATGGGTGGGACATCACTTGTTACTATCTCATGCTCAATGATATCACAGAAACCTATATCAAAATCATTTTTTGAGAACTGACCTGCATACTTGATCAAGAATTGTTTGAGCTCCTCACTCTCATTGCTGTCGAGATGTTCAGTGCTTTTCCTAAACAGATGTAGTAGATGTTCTGGAAGGTCATTACTTACCTCCTCAGTTTGTTTGACTTCACTTGCATTGCAAAGGCTCACCTTTTCTGGATCAAAAATCTCACTCACCTGTGAATCTGTCTCCCATACTGGTACTAGCATCCCCAGAGTTTCATTGGGTTCAATTACCACTGTGTTTTCATTTGGATTGAATATTGATATGGGAATACAACTATCACTGCTTTTATGCAGAGATTTTGCTGGTAGAACACCATATTTATGGACTACAGACCTCACACTTTGCAGCATCATAGCTGACTCCTTTTGTTTCTTTCCATGTTTGTTCCTAACACTGCCCCATACCATTGAGGTCTTACCTGGTGCTAAACTAATGGTTTGCTTTGAATAAACTTTACAGGAAAGTGGTATACCACTATTATCTTCAATTGGAATAGATCTTTCACCCCTGTAAAGAGTCATGTACTCAAAATCAGCCTTTAAACCTAGTTTCTGTAAGTCAGTTATGCCAATAATGGCCTCATCTGTGAAATTCCCAATGAGAAAATCCACCGTTTGGATAAAGTCTCCTATCTGAATTGGAATTTTAGCCTGCCCAAGGGCTTTTTGCACCTCACCATTAGCGAACTTTATTTTGTAGTTGGAACTATGTAATGCTGGTCTAATATCATCTGTTAACTCATCATAGACTCGCTGGTTTAACAGTGACATAGTTGCCCCAGAGTCTACCAATAACTTCACTGGAATACTAGAAAAATCTGTCCCTAATCTCGTTCTAATATACATACCCATACCAGGATTTGATTCTAGGTTGTATCTCATATCCTGAGAATTTGAAATTGGCATTTCAAGACTGACTGTTCATTTGGGCAGTTTGGGGCACTAGATGGGACTTCACCTACTTGCCCCCCAGTGGTGACCCCGTGGAGTTTAAACAATTTTCTCCATCGGTGGTTTGACTCTGTTGTTTAGCCCTTAGTCTACTTTGATCAGATTTGGATGGACACTCGTTTGCCCAGTGGCCAAGTTCCGAGCATATATGACATGGACTGTTTTGTGGAGTTTTCTTCACAATTTTAGCTTTGTTTTCTTTACCACTGTCTCCTGACTTTGCTACTTCCTTTGACTCAGTTATCACTTGTTTACATACCTTTGAAATCAACTCTGTCAGGTCCTCCTTTGACTGATCAATCTGGTTTGTGGCGTCACCTAGATGTTCAATTGCCCGAAAATTAGCACCCTTTTTATTCTCAAAACCCCTTTCACTGGCAATTATTTGTTCAAGGCGAGCGCCATAAGGTACTGCCTCTCTCAGAGTCCTAAATCCTTTAAGTTTCATGGTTAACCTGATATCATGCCTTGAAGGCAATCCATTCAAAAAAACCCTCAAGGATTGTTCATCCTTATTTTGTGCATTGTAGTTTGGATAAGCCCTCTCTACCAGTTGTCGAACCCTTTCACCAAACATGGGAATTGATTCATCTTGTCCCTTCCTACAGTTTCCCAATTTTATTAGAGCATCTTCCCTGTCATTTGAAATGCCGTGAACTGCATCTAACCTGGCAACTAACTGCTCATACCTGAAAGGATGTTTCATACCTGCTGTGATACCTGTCAGACTACCCTGGAGTGCAGCCATCAACTTCAAACATTTAGTTTTTGCAGACCATCCTGCTTGACTGGCAACTGCTTCAAAGTGTGTTTTATATGTGAACCAATCAGTTTCCCGTTCAAAAAAGGGCCTTACCTTGACACTCAGATCTTCTCTATAGTAGTAGTCATCAGATACATCATGCTGATAGTCCCTAAACCTTCTCCCAGAGTTTGGCCTGGTTGGCCCACGCCTCGGACTGGGATTTGGTCCAGTATACCCAACCCTATTTCTTTGATTATAATACCCAGAAGGGAGAGGTGGCGTTTGACCCCCATATGTATCCCTTTCAAAGTACCTACCTTGTTGAAAGTCTCTGTCATAGGTTTCAAACCTATTTTCAAAAATTTCATCAGGGACATAGGTGTTTGGTATATTTCTATTGTAACTACTTTGGTTATCAGCCTGGTAACCCAGTCTCTCTGGACTTGGATCCCGTTTTGTCCATTCCCTGGTGTTATGGTCCCATGTCCTAGAAGTCACATTTTTGGTATTATTGGAAGTACCCCTCAGATTGGGGTCACCATTATTTCCCACCATTTCCTTAAGTATTGATGGAATGTAACCTTGTAAAGTTTCTTTTACAACATGTTCAATGTCAACCTTACCTTGATTCATGTTTTTCACTGTTTTGGGTGGCACCCCAAAAGTATGAACAGTCTCAGTGACATCCCGTGGGTCTGGATCAGACCCGGTTTCATCCCTCACTTCATACCCACCTGAATCAGCTGAGTCATACTGATCATCATCAGCCCTGGAGTGTGTATCCACACCTACCTCATCAGCTGATCCCCTTGATTCAGCCATGCTGAAAGTTTTAAATCACCAAATAGTATAATTTATTATGGTTAAATGTCCATGAAATACTTAGAATGTGTGTTTGTCACTTTGTTAAGAAAAGCATTTCTTTCCATGTCCCTAAAATCTGACAGAAATAGTTAGCCATTCTGGATACCTTAATGTAAGTTAGAACCACTCAGTGGGGTGTAGGACCTCAACAGATGCCTCGGTGCACACCCCTTACCAAACCAAAGTTGAGCACCGTTTACAGTGTCTTTAGTAACATTCGAGCTTCCTCGCAATTGCTATATTAAGATACTCTTTGTCATATACTAAACTAAGTGAGATGAAATGATAATGAGCATGAAATGATTAAGTCAAGTAAATTAAATCACAAAAGCAATTACTCCCAAATGAACCAAAGGTCACACCTTCTACTAAATGCTCCAATCCAAGATAATCAAAATAAAGCCCAGAGAACAGAATCAAGATTTGAAGTGACACCGGTAATTCTCTATCAAATAATGAAACTATCCCTTAAAGAGTGTGAGTGCTGTTTGAAATATAAGTTTATATCATCCCTCATACTGCTGAGCTCAAGGTACAGTAATACAGGATGACGTACCGTTCGACTAGGCACACACACTAAGATCAAGCCTTTTAACAGCTTATAATAAAATTTTGACAGATCAACACAATGGATTCATAACTACATCAGAACTCCAATAATGAGCAAACCATTCAACAGCAAAATAGCAAAACACAAAACAGACCAGTTCTTGAATAATCCAGGATTAAATTCAAGAAAAACAACATACCAATTGGTTAAGCTTACCTTAACTCACAACAAAGCCAAAAGCTTCCAAACAAGTAGCTTTACAGCCATAATAAACAAAACCATCTCAAGCTTAGCCTTGCCCAGGCCTTAAGCTCATGAGACATCTCACCCTAATCACCAGTAACCATAAACACAACATATTCCAAGAGGATCTTACCTCTTACAAAATACATGGCACCTTACCTTAAACACAATATATTCTAAGAGAACCCTACTCTTACAAAATATATATGACACCTTGCCTTAACCATAAGTCACCATAAACACAACATATTTCAAGAGAGCCTTACTCTTACAAAATACATATGACACCTTACCTTTATCATAAGTCATCATAAACAACATATTCTAAGAGAACCATACTCTTACAAAATACATGAAATAACATTCTAAGAGGACCTGACTCTTACAAAATACATGACATCCTGGACGAGCCCCCACAAAATGTGGCAGATGTGTTGGCCTGACCAATACCATTCTGTGGGGGGTGCTTGGTTGTTGTTTAACAAGACCACTGATTAGTCAAACTGACCCCAAAGTGGCCCTCCGGCTCGAGCCCCCAGTCAACAGCAGTTGACACAAAATTTCCCATGTCAGATCATTTCTGCAACATGCCCAGGTCCAGCGGTCATCCTAAGTTAATAGGGAGGCTGTGCCTCATATTCATAAGGTAGGGTATTCAGAGACAACCATCAACAGAAATACCATAGTTTAACTATAATTACATTTATTCACCAAAATTACCCCTTCCAAACCATACAGTCATTACAGTTGAACAAGATTCAGCCATAGAACCAAATCAATTCATAAAATATTGCAGATACAAAGTTACTTTAAACTGAATGGATACACGATCCCATGTAAGAGTTCAAATTAATGCTTATTAAATTTACAAGAAACTGTTGAACAAGAATGTAATCCCAAAAAAATCCACAATTGGTACTAAATTGGTCCACTAGTGAAACTAAGTGAAAGTCAGAATTCACAATATAATCATCTCAAAAGCCATAGTAACATCAACAAATCCCTATAATATAAACTTAACTAAACCAAACAAGGTTAAACTTCTCATTCTCATTTGAATGACTGACTAAACTGATAAAACTAGCCTCAGACAGACTAAACATTAAGCTATAAAATTAAATTGACAAATAAATTCTAAACAAAGTGACATTTAACACACTTGTCATACCTTTTGTGCTAAATTAACATATAATACCAGATTTAATTATATAATTACCTTAAACAGCTATCTTCAGGATGAATTTGGCCTGATAAACTATAAAATTACTGATTTAAGGAACCATGATTGACTTACATGATCTCAGGACAACTGCATGTTGTCAGAGTTCCCAGTGAAGGCGACTATATGTCTTTCCCGTGGCTTTATGTTAAGTCAACCCTAGTAACCTTATATGTGAAAATACTTAACCTCAATAAACTGAAGAAGTGACCTGAAATTGATCTAAAGTATCCACTTAACTCAAAGCCTAGCCTGCATGGTCAAGACTCTAAATCAAGCAGATTAATTTTGCCTATATTTGTATACAGTATATACAGCCTAGATGACAGTATATACTGTATGTACTGCCTACACGAAATTATAATACAAAATCATTACATATTTATGAGCTGCCAGCACAGACACCCCATAATATACCCTTATCATAATAATCTACATTTTGGATAATGCCTACACCTATATGAAGGTACACATTTTTATATACTGTTTAACCTGAGCTTTCAATACAGTTAAGAAAGTTATATTGTGTATGAGCTGCCAGCACAGACACCCCATGATTTAGACTTATCTCACTATTTGAACCTATAACATACAGTGTGTACAACCTCAATGAAAGTACACATTGTACATGCTGTTTATTCTAAGTTTACAAAACATTAACAACATCATTGTTTGCATGAGCTGCCTGCACAGACACCCCATAGTTTAGTCCTATCACCTTATTTGAACCTATACTTCATGTACAATGTACACAGCCTGAATGACAGTACACATTGTACACTGAGATTATACTAAACAGACCTTAAACTTGTAAAAGATTATACCATTTAAATTTAAAACAAAAACATTATCAACTACACACAAAACTATATTTACACACATTAACATTGGTAAGCTTACACATTATCTACATATTTACAAGGAACCTTAAGTAAAATGAATATAAATTAAGTAACCATGCTTACCCCTTTTGGTGACTGTCCAATCCAAAAATAGTGAACACTTGCAAAAATGTTGAAACAAAACAAAACAGTCTCCAGGAATCTGGATCACAAACACTCCCTCTCTTGTCAGTCCCAAAAAAAACTCCTTTTCCCAAAGAAACTGCCCCTTTTATACACAAATTTGACCACCCAAAACTGAAAAATGGATTCCCCAGGCCAAAGGATTACATTTCAAATACTTATATCACTTCAAAAACAAAAGCAGTTACTTATGGATCTGTGTCCTGACACTGATGGACATCAGGTGTCATTTCTGTCAATTTTATAACCATGCATGCAGCTGTGTGCATCAATACAGAACATTTCACAAAGTTAAAACAATATCACAACTCATTACATGTAGTGGCACTGACATTGTTCAAAAGACAACACAAAAGAGTTTATTTTAGTTATGGTCAACCAGTAAATTTATAAAATAAATATAATGTTTAATAAAATGAACAAATGAATCAGTATATTTATAGTAGGATTCAAAGCTTGTTGGTTGTTTTTAAAACTAAGTAAGTTCAATTTAGATGTACATGGGAACTGTTATAGTTTCTGCCAGGTGTGCATTTATTTGAGGGTGAAATGGGAGATGATGAGAATGTACCCAAACAATATCAACAGCTCTATGCCTTTGTGAAAGGTATAGCCAGTGGACATTTTGTAGTCTTGTCCAAGACCTATGATTCATTAAAGACTTACTTTTGTATGTAATTAATACACAAAATTAATGAAATAATTTAATAATAATTACAAGGCATTTCCCATGCCGCCACATCTCCTTAGATACCCTGTGGGTCAAAAATTTCGACGAAATAGCTGTATCTCGCACAGTTAAGGAGATAGAAGCAAATTCGTGTTTTGCCATTTTTGGCAAAGTAGCTAAGTAGCTGTTACTCAGTTAGCTATACAGGTATCTTCACCAAAAGCAATCCCATGCAAGCTATTAACCCAATAAACCTCCATACCAAATTTCAGAAAGATAGGCTTAATAGCATTCCTTAAAATGTCTGGAAACCAAAGAGATACCCAAAAGTAGCAAAGTAGATATTACTGAGTTAGCTGTAGAGCTATCATCACCAAAAGCAATCCCATACAAGCTATTAACCCAATGAACCTGCATGCCAAATTTGGTAAAGATAGGATAAGAACTGGTGCCTAAAATGTCTGGAAACCAAGTGTGACGGCGGACGGCAGACGGCGGAAAAAGCAAAAATAATATGTCCACCCCCCAGTGGGTGGACATAATTAGAGTCTGGAAACCAAAATGTTGATAGATGGACAGACATACTGACAGACAGACAGAAACATCAATTTAATAGGCAAAACACCCATCCCAAAAAGATCTAACCTGTGTATCTGGAGGAAATTATTTAATAAAAGTATGACAGAGATACACACACACATAAAAAAATTTTTTTTTTAAATTCTACTGACAAGAAAAAGAAAACAAAATTGGAGGTAGAGAGGAATATCCAGATAAGTATATAATGGCTATTTGATATCACACACACAGTACAGTGTGTTGATCTTAACTGCTGAGGCTGCATGCAGAAAAAGGCCGCAGTTTACTCCACACAGTGAACTTAACCAGTGCTTAGTTTAAGGAGAGAAAAGTGGGAATTCACTGCACTGAGAAACCTACTGGCTCATTGAGAGCAGGTCTCCGTACCTAGTGTGTAGGACTGTATCGTCCTTATGGTACAAATAATCAATACGTGACGTCTAGACTTTGACCCCTTTTCTTCGTGACGCTCCTTATATTTAAAAAAAATGGAGGAAAAATTTGAATGCATCCCAACCCTCACAATCATTTGGGAAAATTATACGACTTCAAGCTGACCTAGATACAATAAGGCTGATCACAGATAGCACATCACAGGCAAAAAGTTACACAAAATGAAGCCCGGAGTCAAAATCAGCAAAACTCAGGAGCAAGGGTGGGAATATTGAACCACTACATTAGACCACAGACTTTGCCTAAGTCTTGGACAAAATTCAGAAGTACTTTTGTGTGAAACCCACAGGTAGCATGTTGTGAATAGATTAAGTGTTTATAACATCTATTATTATTAGTAGTAAGATATTTATTGATTTAGTAAAGAGTTTAAGCCTGACATCATGTGGTTTTGATGCCAAACTGACGACTTTGATTCAAATGAGAATCCAAAAATCTATTCCAAAACATATACACATAGTTTTGAATTTCTTAAGTTCTCATACATGTTAGGAGATATCAGATCATAGTAGTAAAACATTTGTATAGTTATTTAGATTTAACGGGACTTTCAATGCATTGGATATGTTATGTTATACTGGATAATTTTAAGGACAGAGGAAACCAATACTTACTAGGTGGTAAAAATTGTGCACTGTAAACTTGTTAACTGCCTTGGCATTGGTAAGGAACTACCAATATTCCCCAATAGGGTTCAGAATGGGGTTTGAACTGGCAACCTCAGAGATGGGAGGCCATTTTCATACCCATTTTCACCGATGAGCCCCTAAAGGAAAAGGATGCCAGCATAAGACTACATGCATGCATGAAATATATAATACCAACTAAAAATGTTTATCAGATTTGCAAAGAAATCGAGCCTTAGGTAAGGCTAATCTTTATTGTGTCGTGAACTGCCTATTGGAGTTGTAGTGTGTGTGTTTAGTGTATGTGTGATAATTGTCTACTTATAAAATAGCACATTGGTGAATGAAGTGAGAAAAAATGGCAATTATAACATAAGCCGATTATATTCCTGTTTCCCCTGTCATCAATTTGCAAATGGTTTCAGTCATCGAACTTATCTCCTTACTCATAAATGTTGGGGACGTAATATTGTGAATCCTGGACCTCCAGTCCAATTTTTTGAACGAAAGTTCAAAAACCTTCACAGTTGAGGTTATCTGTGTTTCTGTCCAATATTGTCTATTTGGAACTGTGTTATTACACACAGTTTCTGTTGCATAACTTGTCTTATTTCACGACCAAAGTAATATTGTGAGATGACAATATAAAGTTGGAACTGATTGATATTCTTATATCTTTGTGAGTGTCCCTACTCAGATTATGGCGTCTGATATGAAAATTTTGTTTATCGTGCAACTTATTTTGCTAATTCAAGAACTCCAGAGCCTGTTCCAATTCTGCGAGTCTGGTTTATGATTTTTCAGTACCGATAATAAGAAATGCATGCTCCAGGGTATAGTTTAAGATGTGTTCCCAAAATATAAGATATTTTCAACAGCTTCCCAATTGACATTGCCTCTGAAAAACTCTGACTCTGTTTGGGAAAGTTTCCTGATCTCTCCGATCAGTATATGAGTCCCTTAAAATATGTTAACAAGCACTACAAGATGAAAAAGATTACTTTACGACTGTAATATAGGTTATAAGATCAGTGTAAGATTAAAACGATGACCTAATGATGGGTATAAAATGTCATATATCTGATAAAGATAGGAGAGGTATGTGATAAATTCAAACAGTTTGCTGAGTGCTGTAACAGTAAACCAATTAAAAAAGTAAAAACTAGTAGTCACTTTCAAATACACTTTTGACAGCTATATAGATAAGGTCTGCAGTGTTTATTACTATCACCTTTTTGTGATGTATTAGTAAATTTGTAACTGGTCATACTACAGTTCTTGTGGCAAACTCCATGGTCAGTATTTGGCTAGACTCATTGATAAAGACTATCAGTTTTCACAGTCTGTCCCAGTAAGACCATAGGCAGTTGTGGTTTTGACACACTATTGGAATGGAACTTAATGTCGTATCCTAACAGACCATTTCAAGCTTTAGCAAATCCACCACTCTTCCTGTGGGATTATGACTTTGCTTGGTTTTGGTCTTTCCTTTTCTATCTATCGGTGCATTAGAGGATTTTCATCAAACAATCCAAGACTTATCCAGGATCCTTACAAAATAGCAAATCTATTATCACACCAAAATTTTCATACACTTGGAAACTTTCTTGACAAGTATGCACCTATACATGAAGGCAAAACTCCACAACATGTCAATAAAGGGTTCAAGGGGCGAGATTGTGGGAACAAAGAGACAGAAACGCAAACTCGAAAAGGATTGGTAAAGGAACAACTCTGCCATAAATCACAGTTAAGGCACACTGAACCACTTCTACCATCTCTAGGAATGTTGAAAAACCAAATACTATGGTAACATGGTTAGGGAAGATGAGGATAAGCCCAAGACCTTGTGTGGAATTCCATAAAGAAAGTCCTCCATAGATCATAAAAATTGTACTCCCAAATCATACTAGACAAAATTGCTACACTAATGTCTGGATTATCTTCCACTGATGGCGACCCCCCTGTCCCAGGTTCCTACAACAGTAAGTTTGTTGCTTTCCAAACCATTTGAAAGGACCAAATTCGCAGTCTACACCAGGTAAATCATGTGACTTGGACCCAATAACAACATCTTTGGTCCTTGATTGCATCAGTGTATTCGTGACTCCTGTTACAAACATTGTGAATTACTCTCTACAGGAAGGCAATTTCCCATCGTGTTTCAAGACTGTCACAGTCACACTCTTGCTAAAGAAGCTGGTCTTATTAGTCCTTCTGGACGTATCCTCAGCTTTTGACACAGTAGACCAATTCATTACCATATATTACCTCCTTACTTATAAAGCCATAAGTTTTCGCCAACCTCCATATCTCTCCTCTCTTATTAAGCAGAGCGTTCTCACATGGGGGAATCAGTTTCCTCCACTAAAATGAATAAATGCTCAGGGTTGTGCAGTTTTGCAGTAGCTGATCCCGCAGAGTGGAACAAGCTCTCAAGCCATTAGAACTGTGGAAAGTACCTCTGGATTCAGAAAACAGTTGAAAACATATTTTTCAGATTAGCCAATCCTCCACCATATCCTATCTCCCCTATCGGGTGCTTACATGGATACTGACCTCCTTTTTGGATCTGGACTATCCCTGTTTGGATGTTAGTGCCTTAGAGGGTGTTTATATCAATTTCTGCACTTCTTACTGCTACTCTTACTTACCAGATGCTCCCCAGAGCAGCAGTTCCAGGAATCTGACATTGGTCAAACTCAGTGCCTGAGCTTCCTGGCTCCGTTATAGAGCAATCACTCGAAGCATTTTCGACAGACTGAGTGTCAAAATTTTCTAGCATGAATTGAAATTTTTAGGAGGAATACATTCTGTATTATGAAATACATCATGCCACCATCTTGTCAAAGTCTTTATTAACTAATACAAATAGGACAAAAGTAACATTTTGCATAGCCTAAGAACAGTCTCTAAGCCACTCAGCCATTTAAAAACAATCAAATGAAAAATAATGATAAAATTAAAAACTTTAACCTTTTATCTGTCATACAAACACCAGTCAAAAATGCTCCGTTTACATTTTGTAAAAATATATGAAAGGTAAAATGAGAATAAGGTTCCTCTTAACTGCCTAAAGTCATTTATCTAAATAGGCCCTCAGTGAATTCCACAATAGCAGGATTGGAAACAGAGAGCCCAGTTGTAACAAAAAAATATGTAAATGGTTAACAGGTATCGAGAAATACTAGAAATATTAATTTGAAATACTGGTATATAATATCGTTAAACAATAACACTGACGTTTGTGTAGTCATTCAAGTAAAGATTGTGTTACTTTCACTTCAGTGTTTTCACATACTGTAAAACATGCACAACAGTGACGTGACGAGGATAAATGTATAAATACAAACTAAATGTTAAGCAGTTTACAAAACTCTGGTGACATGTGTTGTTCACTTCCTTTAACCCCCCCCCCCCCCCCCTCAATTGCCCCTGAGCTAACTTACTACTTCCTGTTTTGCAGGGGTTTCACTGTGGCTTACAAAGTATATTGTGTACTTTTTCCTGTACTATGTACTTGAATACTTGAATTAAACTGAAACTGAAAGTGTTCAAGTACAAAGTTAAATATCGGTATGATTGTCAGTTTAACTAAATGGCTGATTTCTTGAGAAATTAGAAGCTATGCTTCCTGCTATGACACTTATTGATGCTAAACACAAACGTTCGTTTCTTTTACACTGATTACGGCATAACTGCAGAATACTACCCAAGATATTACCATTAAAAGCTGTTTCATTGTACACTTCACCCTTAAAACCAATAACACTTATCTAATGAAAAAGCCACATCAGATCAAACAGCAATCTGAGAAAAGTATAGACAAGGTATAAATGAGTATATGGTAGACAATGTGTAGGCTAAATACAGAATGACTTAACAGAATAAGTGATTGAGCTCCTCACACTATTTTAGCTAGTTAATGGTTGTAAGGGCTCTGTACCAAAAGCCCCTCAGATATAGCTCAAAAGAAAGAGAAGCTTTAGCTGTGTGCTGGGATATGAACATTTTCACCTACATCTGTATGGTTCTGACTTTAATATTATGGCAGATCATTAGCTATTGGAAGTGATAATAAACAGATCTTTCTCAAAGATAATCACTCCTTCCTTTGGTCAGATGCTAGAAGCATTAAAAAGCATTAAAAAGTCACAAAGATTTGTTCATTACTTTTCATGAACACAGACAACTGACAAACAGAAAAATGAGAACTCGGCTGAGTGCTAACTTCGACATCTTGCTGCAATCTACCAAGATTTCAAATACACGTCTTTTGAATTGGGTCCTTATTTGGCCAACTCAAAGTGGCTATTGCTCAGCTATGGAATGGGCTACAGGTCTTCAATTTTGCAATATTATATCTGACCCAAAGTAAGTAAATAACATATTTTAAAAAAATACTCTAAATGCAATAGTTTTCAAGCTAAAAGGCATTTTATCAACAGTGAGAACCACAAAGTGGCTATTTCCCAACTATGCAATGAGCTACACGTCTACATGTTTTAGCTTTGTGAAAATGCTACTGATTTTGTCAAAAATGAGAATCATAGCTCCAAAATTGTGAGCTGGAACAAACATCCAAACTACGAACAAATATACAAACTGACTGTCCAACACTCGAAGGTGATGTCAAGACTTTGGAAAATGTTGGCATATAACTGGAGCACAGCATTGCTTCAAAATCAAGGATATTAACCTGATCATGCTCAAATTTGAATCAGTTCTTTTTTGTAATAGTTGTGATGCTCCTTGAAAATGCCATTACCATCTGTGCAGTAGTTTGCCTGTTTGTTTACAAATAAACAAACAGGCAAATAGAATATACAAAACATTCCAGTTTCTGAGTTATTTGCTGGTCACAAAAGATTTTTAAGATCATCAGTTTCACAATTTACTGAGTATGGCTCTTCAGCAACCAGAATAATGTGAAACTTTTCTTCTCCATAACTAGTTAACTGCTTCAATAATGAAAAGGCTTCTTCTTTGCCAAGATGATCAGACACGTACACTTCAATGGTGTCACCTTGAGAGAAATAGCCCATAACCCATGGTGTTCTAATGAAAGAAGAAACAAGAAATTATTATTATTATTATTATTTAAAGATAATGACTTATCATGAAAATCTAATAATAATAAGTGGATCTAGAACAGAAGTGATATATTATAATTTCAATAGAAAAGGTTTTCAAAAGACTAAATCTTTCATAATTGTACAAGTTGCTGTTGCTTTTTCTAAACATTGTCCAGTAAATGTGTAGTTGAATATATTTAATTCAAGTTATTCACACCTGATTATTACAAATATGTAGACACCAAACTGTTTTCACAAAACAAGGTTTAATGATGGAACAAAGTGATTTTTAAACAGGATGGACCACAAACTTTGTGTTCAGATGTGATAAATTAAAATCAATAATAACTAGAGACTCTTGGTAGACGGTACAGTAGACCTAGTTGGGACTTCTGAAAATTGAGGATTTTTTATGTTTCCAGCATATAATATGGATCTTTCAGACCATAGCCACATAAAAATTCACCAAAATCCGCTCTTTATTATTGTAGTAATGTCGGAGAGACAGCCAAAGTCTTTGCAAATAAATTAAAAATGGATTTTCGTTCAGGAATTTTTTGTATCTGGAATAAGATTCCAATTTTTGCCAAAACATAATCACTAATAATCCCCCTAAAAATCATAATGTTTTGTTTATTTCTTTTCGGGTACTCATTAAAACAGATGAAATGATAGCATGGACGTTTGTGGTACAATTTACATCATGTAGAAAAGGAAAGTTTTTAAGGGGGTTCGAGTCAGCAATAAATTATAAAAATTTATACCTTGTATATAATAAAGTATATTTTCTCAAAATCTTACCTTCTTAATAATTCATATATTCGGCTATTTGTTTTCCGTCCAGATTCTGAAAATAGTAAAGACAATATCTAGGATTACTTTAAAATACTACAAAATGTAACAATTAATGACCTGCCTCCAATGTGCACCAAAACTGATGGTTTCATAACCATTACATATTTATTTTCAAACTCAATGAAGCAACCCTAATAATGTAATTATTTATCTAGCCTTGCTAAAGGCTCAAGTTTCTTTGCAGTTAGGAAAAGTTTTCAGTTCAGATAATGGAGTTTTAGTTTCTATAATGTACTCGTACACATACTGACTATACAGCTAAGAGAAGCTGACAACTCCCACCCAAGTGGCACAAACTTTAGCCCCAAGCTTTATGGGCTGGGGTTAAAAAGTATAAAGGCAAAGCTTTTATATACATAAATATACAGGTATATAGTATGTAGATCTCTCTATTTAGTATAACCTAAAAACAGTGGCTTTTTAGCTAACTCATGCTTAGTCGAACTTAGTTGTCCAGTACTCTTGGAAAAGGATGAGAAGTAATGCTCATATATACCTTTAGTTGACTCTTGTCCAAGCTGTTTTGCAGTCAGTTTAGTACCTTTTCCTGGTATGGTACCATCAGAAGCTTTTATGCCTGTCCCTTGAACTACACTTTGTGGTACATCCTGACCTATTAGCATATTCACTAATTGATTAAGTGAAAAAGTCAATTTAATAACAAACTTAAATTTAATTAGGGAAAAGTATGGAAGCAGACCTTATACACTTGTCTTTATATCAGAAAACATAATGATTGAAATTAAATTAAAGGGGAAATGAGTTTATTTGTCACACTTTTACAGAACATCAACAAAGTAAATGAAATTGCATTTCTGTACAATTTGAATAATTTTCAGATGAAACATGAATGATACGAGCCTCAGAGATAAAGCTATTAAACTAATGTGTATACACACTGCTGTTGTTCGTGAAATTTGTAAACATTTTGTATACTTTTTGTTACCTCAATGGGCTATCTGTTAATGCATGATTTAACATTTAAATCGTGTTGTGTGTATGTTGCCATATAAGGTAATTGAGTTATTGATTTTTCTGTATTCTACAGAACTGGTCAAGTTACTACTGAGGTTTGTGACACTCTTCTAGAGTGAGCAATTTATATATTTTGGGAAAACCACGTATTTATTTATTTACCCATTTATTTATTTACCCATTTATTTATTTATCCATTTATTTATTTATTTGGTTTTAGCGTCGCTTTCAGCAGTGAAAACTCATATCATGATAGGGTACTTTTATGGGCATAGGAAACCAGTACATAACGTTGGTCAAGATTCTGTACTGTAAATTGCCGACCATGGGTAAGCAACTAGGTGTTCAGTACATAATTTTTTTTTTCAAAAAAATCAATTTTACTTTACCAAATTAAAAACCTTAAACATGGAAAGACCCCATCATTTACATCGTCAATTTTTTTCTGATTGTAGTTATGTTAACCACTTATTTGTAAAATGACAATGTGGCATATAGCACTGGTTCTCAAATGCATTGGTTCTCTATAACTTTATATTAATAATTGACAATAGTTTTAGAATTTCTTCATGCTCTTGAAATTAATTTAGTTGTCTGGTGATCTTACAAAATGAGGAAAGGTAGTAAACACCTTAATTTAGTTCTTGTTTGAGCTATTTTACAGTAACATATTGCATTTGTTTTAGCGCATTTTTTACAATTCTGTTTCATATGCACAGTCTATGGATAATGCTTGTGAGAGAGATATTTCTTGACTTTTTTCCTGAACGGTTTCAGATTTGTAGAGTCCGCGATGGTGTCAGGTAAATCATTCCACAATGATGGGCCACTCTTGCTAAATGATCTTGATGCAAAGGTGTGCTGGCTTGATTTAGGTACAAGATCTTTGTGATTTTTGTGGTAAACCAAACAGAACACTAGTGCAAAAGTCCGGATGTGACATTACTACGCCTAAAACAAGTGTGTGTTGCTTCTGTTGTGAGGGTGGATATGATGTTTCTGATTCGATGGACAGTCACTTCATTAGATTTTTGAGAGCTTGCTCCATCAAAACCTTCAATTCCTTTTCCCCGGAACTTCATTTTGTGGTACATTCAAGCATATTTTTCAAACAAATCAGCCATTATACTATGATAAGCTTGTTTTTGTAAATGTTGGGGACAATTATGACAGTACTGATAGGATTAGTCACTACAGGGGAAATATTGCTGGTCAAAATTTTGTTGTACAAAAAATGTACAACACACGTACCTTTGCAGACTTCCTTAAAAAACTTCATTGTATTTTTTCTGTGTTCCTCCGAAACAGTTAAATTGTCATCAGCTTCTGAACTCTGACATGGATCTTCATGTTGAACAAGGAATCTGGAAAAATATGTCAAAAGTGTAGGATATTAATTGTTTTTGTTCACGAAAAAAAATCAAAATGCACAATGAATGTGGTAATGCAAACTAATGTAATAAAACTAAGAGTAATATATTATTACTGTTAAACTTTCTGTTCTGGAAAAGTTAGTTATTACATAAATAATTCAATAAAACGTCAAGGACAGAAGTAATGTATAGTAATGTAAAGGTTGAAGTTTTATGTCCCCTTCAAACATCCAGCTTCACATATGGGCAGGTCCTTAGCAGTGCCACTTGTAAGAATCAAATCCACACAGAGTTGACAGCCTGTGATCAGATGCCAAAGTTGCTAAGCACTAGGCCACTGAGGACTTTTGCACAGAAATGCACAATCTAATGGGGGTGTACTGCTTGTTGGTAACTATAGATTTTTTGAGAGTCTGGAGCAACGTTTGCATAGTCCGTTAGGATCAGTTCTAGTTTCCCCGCTTCTCGCAGTGGGTCAGCAAAATATCAAATGTTGTCTGGGGTTACTGACCCTCCCCGACTCTGTATCTGGACCTTGGTTCCACCGATCTGGTAACCCTCCTGTCATGGGTCTCTACAGCTTGTCAGATACACTTCCTGTCTTGTCCTATTCTGTAACCGTCTTGTGTGGAAACACTTACCAGCCTGTCGTGGTTCAGTACCAAGACACCACCACCTAACAAGCTGTAGACATAAACCAACTGTACTTGAAAGGAAACTGGCATGTTGTAAACATTACCGACCTGACATGGTCACTTCCATTTTATAACAGGAAGTCGCCAAGTCTTTGACAATAGAGTCAGTAACATCTCAGTAGAACAAGCTGTGAACACATCAAGTCAAGCCTTAAACAGAAACCGGCAAGGTGGTTACAGCAACATACAAACTGGGAAGTGTGTAGGACAAGCTGGGCTCATTTTACCGACCCACCTAGCTATGAAATTTATGTCTATATAAGGTGAGTCAGTTTGCACAATGCATCATTTGAAATCTGGTATCTGACAAATTACATCTTGCAGTATTTAAGATAAAGCTTTTGTTTTTTTTACAAATTAACTCGAACTTAGTGTTGAGATACAAGTTGGACTGACTTTTACTTAGGCTTTTGCTTTTTGTTACAAACACTGCATTCACTCAGAAAAATGTGTTCTAAAAAGGAAGAAGAGTAAAGAAAATAGAAGTACCCACAGACACCCCTACAGAGTTTGAATTGAAGTATACAGCTGCTGACATACAGAGAAGGAGAGAGTACAGGGAACAGAGAGAGGAATGAGGAGGCACAGAAACAACAGAGGGAAGAGAGGGAGAGGAACGAAGCCAGGATGGAGGAAACTATACACTCAGCATTGAAGGGAGTGGGCGAAAAACATGCAAGGATACAGAGGAGTGACATAGAAATAGACCCAGAGGGTGGACGACAGGCAGGCACATTTCAATCGCAGTCCAAGCATAAGAAGGGGCATATGACCAACAGTTACTTAACAGACTTAGATGAGTATCATGAGTAGATCTACAAGGCTAACAAACACATTAAGGACAAGGCAACAAAGAAATGCTTGTGGGAGATGTTCGCCAACAGCTGCAAGCTGTCTGTTAAAGTGTGCAACACTTGGGTTGAATCCCAAAGGATTTGCTCTGGCAAACTCACCCAGTCCAAGTATGGCCAGGCTTCAAAGGAGAGTTTAACAGAGAGGCAGACCTGGATATTGGATAAACTAAACTTCTTTTAGACACACATCAGACACAAGGGACTTCAAGCTTCAAGACCACGGCCAGAGGAGCCAGTTCATCTGCTGCCTCAGCACATGTCATCTCCAGAGGCTCAACTGACACAGATAGCATGGAGACCAGCATGTGATCAGACACCACCAAAATACAACCTTCAGTTACAGGCCCCAGCACAGTTTCACAGCGTTCAACAGTAGACCAGCAAGTAATGGATAAGTTTGCACAGATGAAAACCATGCTGTCATCATTTCTTGGGCTAAGGCGGGAGACGACCAGAACTACCTTCTGCAGCTACCTGGCATATGAGATGGAGGCCTTAGAAGATAGAGACTTTCAAACATTCAGACAAAAGCCTGTGAAACTTTTAAGTGGCATCCAGAGCAGGGCAGAGGAAAGAAGTGTTCAGCCAAGCAACCCCAGCAACCTACACTTTCTAGGAACTCCAGTGCAACTTCTACATATGTGCCACAGACATTTCAACAGTCACAGCAACCAGCACTAGCTGGTCAGAAATACATCTTAACTATTCCAGAGACTCAGATGCCATCAAGCCAGGTCATCCAACCAGATCAGCAAAGCCAAATGGCACCCAGAGCACAGCAACAACCCAGAGGGCAGCCGACTTCCATCAAAGTTGTTGATGAACAACAGGCCTGACCTTCAAAATTGCTTATGTTCAATCCTACCCTGACAAAGTACTTCAATCCAACGTCAGTTGCCTCAGCACAGGTGAAAGTTCACATAACATGCAGGACTATCTAGCTTCTTTGGGAATCTACAGTCAGTCATGAGCCACCAGCAGATTGACACACCTCAACCGTTTTCAACAAGTGACATGCATCCACAAGCTGCCTCTCCTTCAACCTCCACTGCAAAGCAAGAATATCAGCAACCCAGTCTCAGCCTCCCCAGCAGTCAGCCAACCCCAAGCAACAGCAGCAGTAGAACCACTGCACTTGCCTACAATTGGACCACTGTCCCCAAGACCGCTGCTGTAAAATTTATAGACCACCGGAATCTTCCAAAAAAAAATTAGTACACTGAATATTTTTTAAAAATCCCAAAACATAAAGCATTACACTGCCCGACACCAACACACACAAAATGAGTGAATGAGTGAGTGATTGAAGTTTAAGATAGCTTTATATGATTTAAAAAATTTTGAACTTTGAAAAAAAATTACAAAAATTTTGGAATAATAGCTTGGAAGACAAAACTTCGGCCAAAAAAATTGGGCCTCAAATGCTTAAAGTTATAAGAATCTTTGGATGTTCTCAAAAGATTTTGATAGCTTAGAAGGTTTTGAACTTAGACATATCATTTAAATTTGTCAGAAAAGAAATTTTTAAAAAATACTTATCTTTTCAGGTTTTACAAATCTGAAATTTCAATGTTGGGCAGTTTTACAGAACTTGTGTTGACAGCCTTGTGATTTAGCTGAAACAGTTTGAAACTGTGTTGGCTTTTTGGGGCAAATGTTTTTGTAAACAACACCAGCAGCTTAAATAAAAGTTCTTGGAATAACTGGGTAGTCACCCATCATTTCCTGGGATGGGTGCTCTCTCTCCTCCACCCTGGTTTGTCTTCAGCATGTTGTACAACACCCCAAATGTGAAAACAATGTCTGATAATCTTCAGCATTTGCTACATGGTGCCCAATATTGCAAATGCATTCTCCATCACCCTCCTGCCTTTAGAGATCCTGTAGTTTGCTATTCTTCCCTTGTAAGGTTGCAGAAGCCCCGAGGTTACATCCTCAATCTTCTCCCTCAAATCACTGCAGTTTAAAATCTGTGCATCTGATGAAGATCCACTTAACCCAACATTGAATCAGAGGAATCTGTATTTTGCATCAACCAGGACTAGCAGCAACAGGGAAAAGAGGCCATGTATTAGTTATGGTCACTTCCAGATTTCTTCATGGCAATATGTTTCCCTTCTAGTGATTTTGTAGAGTTCACAAATCAATTAAACACTTTTCTAATTCCTTCAGTCACTATGTGCTAGCCCTTTGGAACTCTTTTCACTTTCATGTAAGAAACAGTCCCTCTATTGCATCTTTTAGGAAGCACCTTAAAACCCACCTCTTCAGCTCTAGTTTCCCAACTTAGTTTTCTTGCCTCCTGGTCACACACACAATCCTGGATTACTGGCCTTGAAATGCCCCTTGACTCTCCCTATGATAATGATTTTATTTAATTAGCGCACTGAATTCCCATTTGTGGGGAAGATATTGTGCTTGCAAAGAAGTAGACTAGATTAGATTCTAGTGCCCCTACAGCATCAGTGGACATTCCATCTGGTTTTTAACTTCTGCTTTACTGTTTTCCAGTCTTCAGTGTCAGTAGGGCAGGTCAAATAGTCTTCCTGGAATTTATCAAGCAGACCTGGCGGATGAATTTACAAATGGTTATTTGGCCAACCAGCCAGGGAATACAGCAAGGATGTGTAGGTTTCTCACGTTGCCAGGTATGTCTGCTTTCTTGACCGTTTCAATCCAATGTCTAAGGTCTTCCAAAATTGGTGACAGACATCTTGAGGCAGTGGTGTATGTGTTCTTTGATTAGGCAAAAAAGGCATGTGCAATCCTGACAAATTCTGGTAACCTAGGATATCAGTCTGTATTAAGGCAGTCAGGGGGATTCTGTAGCATCCTATTTCCTCTCTTTGAAGTATCCAGGGCATGACCCAGGGCTTCTTCTCCGGGGTGGTGGCTGTGGTGCAGGCTGTAATGCATGTTCAGATGTGTTCTTTTCTGTCTGCCAATTATTATGAAGATCAAGATATTAAACGCAAGAAAAACAAGAGTGTCCCAAGCTTCTGTAAAAAGTCTATATGATGTGGGGCTGGTTTTGGTTTGATCCTAACTCTCGATCCCAACTCCAGAAATTAATCAATCCAGTTGGGGTGGGTTGGGAAAATGCTCCAGCCCAGTTGGTTTGTCATTCCGGCTTGTTGGGGCTTGATACACTCTGTTAGGGGTTTACGGTTTGTCCTGATTGTTTCCTGTCTAGTCATGGAGAAAAGCATCTTGACCCCAAGTCAGGTCGGGATCTTGATCCAGACAACCTGGGATATACTACTTCCTGTCTGGGAAATGAAACCAACCCAAAATGTTTGCATTATTTTTTCTTGATTTTCATTTCCAAGTTTTGCAACTGACCCTAGAGTTGCAGAGTCAGTTGTAGGGTCAACATTAGTGGAATACCCGTATGAACCAAATACCGTATACTGTAACAGCTACAAAGGGCATCAGAGTCACTTCATAATTCACCTAGATGCTGACTTTTTATTATTATCAGATGAAATTATCTACATTTGAGTAGAAATATGTAACTTTATAGTTAAATATAATTAGGTACCTTTCAGGAAATGCCTCTGTGTATTGGTCAAGCACCGATTGAAGTTTTTCATTGGAAGAATCTGCCATAAAAATTAAAAAGCACTATGTTCATCTTCAAGCCAAGAAAAGTTTATTTTACACCAATGTTTACACATCTTTCTTTTACTCATCGCTCCAGTGTTCTACCAATCCAAACAAAGTGGAAAATATTTAGGACATTTGAACTTATTTACTATATACTATAAATAAAAATTAATCTTCCATTTTTAAGTTCCATTGCAGTGCTTTGCAAGAATTGTGTTTCACCTTCACCCACCGTGAAATGTTCCAAAACAGAATATTTAAACTGACATGGATTTATCTTGTACATTCCAAGTATAAATCATGACATAAAGTTTATTGTTTTCTGTACAAAATTTTGTTGGCCTTAAATTTATTTGTAATTGCTTATCTTTCTACAATAAATACACAAACAAATCTTTTATCTTTCAAAGTGTACTTACTTTGACATTGGGCCAGCAAAGACATTACTGTCTCCTGTTCAGGCATGTTGCCCTTTGGATGCAAGTTGCCAGACATTCTGTGATGACGATTTAGCTGCTGTGGCAGGCCAAAAACTAAGTTATCTACACGACCACTTTCAATGCCTTCTGGATGATGTGTGACATCTAACACTGCCTCGGGCACAGAATAATGTGGCATAATGAAAGCGATATTCTCTGCAGAATCACCACTTGCAGTGTTTGTGTACCGTACAACTGGTGCCTGTTTTTCTGTGTTTCTGTCTCTTTTCCCTTTCAATATGTATTGAACAAGTAGTACAATGACAATGACAAACAATGCAAATGCAATCACTACCATGACAACAAAAATGTGTGTTATGGTAATTTGTTCCTGGTTATCAGATGTACTTGAAACAGCCTCTGTTGTATTCATGACAAGTCCTGAAATATGCTTCACGGTTTCTTTAGCTTCATCCATGACTTATGTATGGGAAGTGAATTTTGTTAACTAATCTAAATATTAAAGCACAAAGAAATGCAATCAAGTGTCTTTGGTCACACAATTATGTCCGTAAAATTAGGCTGAGTCTTAACACTTGTTTACATGCGGCCAACATTTGACTGCAGGAAAATAGATACAAACGTTAGATTTCTCATACAGAACCAGTGAGCCAGGATTTACTACCCAATAGGGATTTACACTACCCATTAATTTAAGCAAGTGGAGCTTATCTACTTGGTACGTCCAGGTTTATGACATGCACAAAAACATACTTATGTCTGATAGAAAAGTTTATATCAACCAAAAATCCAAAAATAAATATGTCATCAGACACACATAGTATATGTTTATGTATATCCTGCACAAGCCTCCTGTCAAAAGTGCAGTACCCTCAACGTTCCAGTACTGTTTCACTTCCTGATTAAATAAAGAAATTGGAGGTGTTACTGTTGTTTTCGCTTCTTCTCTTTTCGTTTACTTCAGTGGCAATTAGTTGTATAATAAACCTTGTACTATGTAGATTATAGAATGTATTATATAAGACATTAACACTAATGTACTTATCCAAAGAAGTGTATAACGTTTGTTCAGTCCACTGCTTAAACAAGTGCAATAAAGTTATAAAAAGCACAAAAACTACAAACCTAAAAATATACCACTACCTCTGTCAAAATTTATAAGATCAAACAACCATAATCATTAAGGTAAATTGTCTATACGATTGACTATAACACTCTGCAACATTAATTATTTGTGGATAAGATAATCTGCTTAAAAGCTTTATTTAAATAATGCTTTTAATTTCACACATGATCCGTGGCATGTGATTATTCACATGTTATAGCCTTGGGTACATGATGTTATACTTCTGTTTTTTTATCCAAGGTATTAAATACTTTCATTATTGTCAGATCTAGTAACAAATTTATGGTTGAACGATTGTTTGATCAGTTTAATCAGCAGTATTGTATGGTGACTGCTATGACAGTTGTTCCCGAGCTATTTTCTTGTTACTTCATCTGCCTATCAGGGCATCGCTATGGTAGGGTTATTCCACCTAACTTGTAACCATTCTACTGTCTCTAAATAAAATTTATTTATTTGGGGTTTTATGTCGCTTTCAACACTGGACAGGTCATATCATGACGGGTAGTTGGAAGGGTAGAGGAAACCAGTGCATACAGTTCGCTAGGGTTCTGTACTGTTAACTGCCCACCATGTAAAAAGATAAAAGATTAAAAATTAGAGGCCAGTGGCTAATGCCAGACATTCAATTCTATGTCGCATGAAGCAAGGTGAAACTGAAGAATAAACTCAAACAGAACTCATAAACAGGGTTAGGGGGGCACATACTCAGGGACATTTTCAAGCTAACAGGAAAGCTTTTTAGTTAAAGATCCTGGCGAAATAAGGTAACAAAACCATGTCATGTATATTCTTTAATTTTGTTCCTTAATATTATTCTACACAAGTGATGAAACGTGAACAAAGCTCATAACAAAGGAGAGCATCTGTGTTCTTGCTTGAGCTTATTCATGTTCACATTTTATGACTTTATGTCTCTCGTTTTGGATGGTATGCCTTAGAATTGGTTTGTTTGAAGATTAAGCATTTGGATACCTGATAATATCACAGATTAAACAAAGTTTTTTTCAATGACATTTTGGACAGTTCGTTCAGGCAATTTTTCTATTGCATAAATTTAAGTGCCGAAATGGACACAAATAGGGGTCAAAGTTTAGGTCAAAAATAGGTCAACATACAGTATAACAGCTAGCTTTCTCTTTCAAATTTGACTGAAATGTCATTAGCTTTCAGGTATAGAAAAATAAAATTGCAGGATGTTAAGGATAATGCGATTGTTTTGACACAAATTCTAGTTACAATAAAATACCTCTGATCATTCAGGGCGTCCAATCGTTGACTCTGTACTGCACTGCAGTGTTTTTAAGTGCGAGCCTGGATAGAGCTCGCGCTTCTACAGATCACTTTTTTTTTGTCTCCGGACTTTGATGAAATTTACCTCTGTACTCTGAAGTTACCCCTTTTGCTCTCCAGTAGCTACAAGGATGCATGTCCTTTTGATTTCTGCATTTACATATGTCCTTCTGTCTCCACACTTTCATAACATGACAACACTGCAGTAGTTAAAAGGACACATGTCCTTTCAGCTTTTCCCCATACATAATCCTTTCTCTCTGGAGTTTGATGACCTTTACAAGACCTGTGAATTCTGAAGTTGCCTCTCTTGCTGTGGGATGTCTTTTAGTTGGAATGTCTTTGTGTAACCAGACATTCGTAAATTCTACTGCACTACTCATGTCTCTGATGGCTTTGCGCTCACTCTAGGTGACTAAAACACCTTTTGGCCTTGTTTTTTGTCTGGGTTTATCCCACTCTTTTACTTGATTGCTTATTCAGAGCCCCAAGTTCACTAGGAAAAATACTAGATATTACACACGTTCATCAGTTGATTTGTGAGAAGTGAGGTTCTAAACTTCTTAAGTTGCAGAATGCCTATCATAACCACATTAAAGATAAAGTTTGGGCTTTTGTCCCGTTGAACAGGGCCTCAGGATTGTTACTTGTGAGCAACAAACTACAACTAGACCGTGCCCAGCAATTTATTGCACATGAACTTCGTCATTCAGCCCTTTGTGCCCAGTTTCAAAAGTCTTCTTGTCCAGTTCATATGTCATCTTTGATCACGAGGCAAACAGATTTCTTCAAATAGGTGGATTATAAGAGACTTAAGTTGGCCCAAGAAGGCTTCTGTTAATTCGGGAATTCAGAAAAAAACATTAGTCTAGATGCTGATTTCATTTTACTGTGTCCTTCTTTTGGTAATATTCCTGATATGGTAAAGTCAATGGGCCCTTCTGCATTGCTGTGCAAAGTAGACATTAATTATGCATTTAGACACCTTAAGGTAAATCCAGGGTCATAGACCTACTCGGAAAAAAAACATATTGATTTATTTCTGAACAAATGTTTGCCCTTTTGATTTTGCCATGGATAAAGAGTTTCTGAAAGATGGTCTGATGCCATCTGTCACATTATGTTGGATATGTTATGAAATGATGGATCATGGGAACTATATATGTTCTTATATGAACCTTATATGTCTTGGTTTATAAAACCATTATTACAATGTATTGCTGCATCAAATGCAAGATTTAGGTTTTCAGGTTAATGGGATCAAATTACTTCCAGCTTCTATATTGGTGGTCTGTGTAAGCTTATCTGTCAACACTGTAGTAGGACTATCTCTGTGATAAATAAATTGACAGATATTAAAATAATATGCAAAAACTTTGGAAAATAAGACAACTTGCTCATAAGCCTTGGGTTTCCTACTTAACCTTGTAAAGTATGAAGAAAATTGCAAAAAAGTCCAGAAAAACCTAATCAATAACACATAATGGAATTCAAAATAATTTTATGTGTCTGACAACAGGATAGTATAAAAAATTAAATTTCCAAACCAAAGAGTAGTGCTACCAGTAGGTACCAGTGAAGATATTCTCAAAAAGTATCAATCACAACTGAAATAGCCTTACTGGTGTTCTTGAAATAGGTGCACACTGTATCTGACTTCCATTATCCATGAATTTTTAGATATTCAAAGTATACATTCGACTCAAGTGCTAAACATGTATCACTGCAACTCAAGCATTGAAACCCAAGCTCATAAATTCCTATAAATAATGTAGCTTTTGAAAGAAGCCTTTCTAATCTTAAATAAAACTGGATGACTTATTTTGACATGACGTTAAAACAAGGGGCCAAAGGCTTTGTAAAGGCTGAAATTTTGTGATATCAACGTTATGTACTCACACTGGTAATAATGTGTTCTGTAAATTGACACAGATAAAGATTCCTAAAGATTCCGAAACCCAATAATACAACAAGGCTATGTATCAACATTAAGCTGGCATGCATAGAGTAGTAGATTCCACCATATCACTGATATATTTGATAAATAGATCCTGAATTACAGGATTCATCTATCATTTACTTCATATAACCAATTTTATGTACTGTAAACATACTACTAAGTTAATTATAAAACAATTCTTCTTATCTGTTGCTATTGTGGCCTGTAATACCAGTAGGAGGCACATAAATTATCAACATTTCGATGGCATCAGCTTCACATGCACAGGTATATTTAATTATAGCACTGGTGGACATTTGGTTTTAAAACTATCCATAACTATTTCTTCCGGCCATCCACCGATTCACCAAAGGAATTAAAATACAAACTCAACATTACTTCCTTGTTGACCAGTTGGCATGCACATTGAAACCCAAAAGGTAAAGTCCGTTGTATTGTATATTTATACTCAGCACAATATCTCCATATACCACAGGACTGAAGGCGCTATTAAACCCATCTGACTGCACAGGTACAGCCCAAACTCACAAGCAGCTGACATTCCTCTAACTGGAAGATAGAGGCTCAAGGATGACCATTTATCAACGTCCTTGTGGTTCTTTAGCCTGCTACTGAGGATACGACCCAATGACAGAGGACCGCCATTTTAAGTGGTCATCTGAACCACTATGTATCTGCCTGTACCTGGGTTTGAATAAACGTCCTCTGAGTTCCTAGACAAGTGTGCTACCTGCTAGGCCACAGTGACAGAGCTGAGACAACTTCAGTAACACTAATATCCGTGAGTTTAATAGACTCCATGGTTTCAATTTAATATTTATGCAAAAACAGTTTTCCTTGGTCTTGTCACAAAAAGGCTTGAGGTCTTAGTCTCGTTAAATAAGCTGTATATCTATAATATCCCTGATCAACAATACCTCAATTCACTTCATTACAGTTCAGACCTTTATCAGGAAAAATTATGAAGAGAAGCATGCCTGCAAGTTATTTTCCGAAGACTCAAAGTTCAAGAGCAAATTACAGCTTGCTTTCTCTGCTTGTCAAGACTATTGGAGTTAAAAATAGTATTCTGTATGTTCCTGGGGCAATTAACTACCTAAATTAAGGAAAATATTTAAACTTTGTATTTACCAGAAATAATTATCTCTTTTCTTTCTTTGTTTTCTTCTTTTATGTGATTGTAAAGCCTCATGTTGGGCTTGTGCCGACATATTTGTACTTCTGCTAAATCACTCTAGTTGTATTCTATGCATGGCAAATTATGATAAATAAGATTTATTTATTTGTTGCTTTACGTCGCGTTCAACAGCTAGGGTCATATTGCGACGGGTAGTTTTACAGGTGGAGGAAAGCAGTCCATACTGCACTGTAAGCCACCGGGCATCGACAAGTAACTACCAACTTTCCAACATGAAGCGCCCGGCCCGAGATTCGAACCGGCGGCCTTAGAGGCTGGAGGCAAGAACTCTAACCGCTACACCACCGAGCGCCCCAATATGATAAATAAGGAAAAAACACAAATATCACTGACATCGTTTCCACTTCTTACTCTGTTGGAATGAGTGTGTCCAAAGACAAATTTGTTACCAGATGGAATATATGAAGCATCTCAGATCTTGGCCAAACTCTCATGCTTCTGTATTCTTTCTTCCACAGCTATGACTAATTGCAAAAGTTTATCTAGTTTTTTTTCCAAATGATCTCACGTCTCGTCAGTAGTAACCCAGCCACCTTCCTGTGCTGGTGTACTGTCCATAATCTCAGCTTATTTAAACGTCAGTGGTTTGATAATTTGTGAAACTGTGGAGTTAGATGAAAGATCAAGCCATTAGTTCGAAGGTTTTTTTAAGCTTCAGAATGCAAAGTGTACAGCTTGAGGACATTTATTTACGTGTTAGTATTTTAGTTAAACAGTACACAGTTTCAGATTTTGCTGTTGAAGTGGCAAGCACAGCAGTGGTTATTGGTTACTTCAGATTGTGAATAAAAATTGCTGCAAAATTAAATAGAGACAATGATGTCAATTTCTGGAAAAAATATTTATTTCATGAACTTTTCAAGCAGATATGATAACAGTTACACACAAAAGGTACTTTGTTTTGTTACATTAAAATCTATGCAGAAATGGTGGAGGAATCACAAGTAAAAATTGAAATGTTTATATGCACTGTTGATCTTACATATATGACAGTCTTATTTGTTTTCTCTTTAAATATCGACTTATTTTACTTATTGGTCATACAACGTGGTGGATAATAAAAGTAAAACATCCCTCATTAGACATTTACTTAAAATATGTCACTCCTGACCATTAACAATAAAATTTTCGTGCTATGAAGGTAATGTCATCTTTGTCATCTCATCTACTGTTATTATTTATGATATAGTTTTTGGTTTAGCCAATTCAGGAAGTTTTCTTATTTATCTGAATAATAAATGATATAATTCCAAATGCACATGAACAATGCTAAAAGCTTTAGCTATGAAATACATCTAGAGAAGAGCTTTAATTTCAAATTTTAACTTCAGATTCCTCCCCTCTCCTATTTCTTGCAGCAAAAAGGAGCAGAAAGCTCTGCAAAATACATTCGTATGTGTTATATGTATACACATATGTCACACACAGTTGCAGAGGTATTTGCAACAATTTGGTATCTTTTTATGCATTCAAAACTTTCTTGTTCATAGTAAGGGAAGAGTCAGGGAATAAAATAATTAGTTCCCGATGCTTTTTTTCTTCTACACAAGGCTTAATATGAGGAAAATAAATCAGCATTTTCCCGTTTATGAGTAATATATCAGTTACAAAACATTCCAAAAGTCATCAGTCTTACAGTCTGGTCACAATGACTGTTCAGACATGGGGAAAATTTCAAATTTTTCTCCTCCGCTTCCAGTGAGTTGCTTCAATATCCGAACTGCTTCTTCTTTGCTAACATGATCTTCCACATATACTTCAATAGAACCACCTTCAGAGAAATATCCCACAACCCATGATACTCTAAACAAAAAAATATTTTGGTATTATTACACAAAACATAATGGCTGATGAAGAAAATCTAATTTAGTTTTAACAGTAATGGATCTAGAACATATGTAAAATGTTTAATTATAATTTCAATATCATATATTTTCAAGACTAAATCATACACAATTTCCCATTCACACAGTTTAGTGCAGTGGTAATAACTCAGATTTTAAAATAACTTCACGGCTGGGTCCTTATAATTCTGTAGTGCTCATTACTTTTGGAGTAATTAACACAGACAGATAAACAAACACTCCCACAAACAGTACTCCTGGTGAAAATTATAACATGATGGAAAGGCAATAGGTTTGTTTTGGTATGTTGATATTAGGTGTCTAATGGCTTGGTAAGCATAGATTCTCTTTTTGGTACAGTCTGGTTCTTTATAGTAGAATGGCTTAGAGGTTGGAATCAGTAGCATATTTTTGTTCTCTCATTAAACCATATTTTCTCTGCATCTTACCTTCTTAGTGTCTCATATATTTTGCAATTTGGATTCCGTTCAGATTCTAAAATAATAAAATAAACTAAGATTACTAAGATTACTTTAAAATAATACAAAATATAACAATTAATGACACTGAACTAATGTGCACCAAAATAGACTATTCAACTACCATGTCATATTTATTTCCAAACTCAATTTTTACTTTACAAGATGAAACAATCTTAATAAATGTAACAGTTTACTAGTTTCCATTGTGTTTATATAATTGTTTAAATGTCATGTTTATAATTATCTAAAATGTTTGTACTATGTGTACGAGAAATAAATAAATAAATAATGTAGTGATCAATCATTCATTATCCACTGTGTGCCGTATTTATTACAAAAAGGGTTACATATATAGTGGTCTGACCTTAAATCCAAAAGGAAGCCAGCAACTACAAGTAGAGTGTTCAGAATATTAGAAACAAAGGAGAGAGATCACACATACCTGTAGTCGACTCTTGACCAAGCTGTATTGCAGTAACTTCAGCAGGTTTTCCAGGTGTGGCTATATCTGAAGCTGTAATTCCTGTCCTTCGAACTACACTCTGTGGTACATCTGACCCTATTAGTATATTCATTCTTTTATTAAGGCAACAAGTTCAAAAATATCAAATGATACACTTAATGTCCTTTGTGTGTGGACATGGTTTTTCGAGCTCTGTTAAAGACTGTTTTTCATAAGTCTGTAAGAAACTCTTTGATATGAAAATTATATGCATATCAGGATAAAATTATCAGGATCTATGTGACTATGTTGGAATTGTTATAAACATTATATTTCTTATAGAAAATCCTATTTGAATAAATAAAATATCATATCTGGAAGTAAATATAATTCATAAACAGGGTTTTTGGATGTGTTACATAATGACAAAATAAACACTGACTTGGCTATGAGTGCATTATTCTGGGCACTAACTGAAGGCGTATTGTGCTGGCTACATAAGGCCTTGCTATAAACTTAATTAATTAGTATGCCAACTTGTGATGGTTTGCCTGATGGACCTTGTCCATACCCTGTTGAGGGAAAGGGCATGCACTTTAGATATGCTGAACTGAATCTGTGTCCCTTGTGTGAAAAAGCTAGAAGGGAAATAAATGGGGGGTGGGTTAGTGAAGATTTATTGAAAGAATGCAGTTCTTTAACAAAGAAAGTTGAAAAGGAAATTAATGCCAAATCAATTCAAACTCAGCTGACACAGAGGGGAACAAATAGGTCAACTAGCCTCTCTGGTCTCTCTAGTGATATAATGGGTGCAAAGAGTGGTTCATTGGAAAACAGCCAGGTTCTTATTCAACCAGTGTTGTCTTATTTAGTATATGCACTCCAAAGTGGAAGTGTGGATAATGTAAAACTTGCAGCTATTGGATATTTTACAGATGATCAGATAAGTGAGGCTAAAGATGCTTTGTAGAACCACTGTGCTTCAGAGATTATTGGGAATAAACCCAAAAGAAAGGAATCTCAATCTAGATCTGTCAGGGAAGCCCACATCATGGATATATTAACTGCATGGGCAAAACTTGAAAGTTGTGATAAGCTGCCAACTGTTGTGATAAATGCTATTGATTTATGTAAGATACCAAAGTCCCATCCTGAAGAGTTGAACAATATAACCCTAATTGATCGCCTTAACAGAATGGAAACACGTATGTCTCAGATGCAAGCAGGATTGGATGAGGTTGTTGCACGGAATCTAATGTTTAATGATAAGCTTAATGAAATGTCAAGTTATGCAAGCAAAGTGAAGGCCTCAACTGTTTTTTCCCAAACTTCACACTTGAGCCCTGCTGAAACTGCAAGGAAGGTGGAACAGACTCATACATCAAACACTCTCATGCCACAGAGGACTCAGGAATTGGTGGTTGATAATGCAGAAAAGATTAAGCAAAATGTGGATAATGACAGCTTTCAACAACCTGCATATGTTTTGAAACAGCAGAGAAGGCAACAGAATAGAACAGCCAAAATGGAGGTTATTTCGGGCAGTTTGAGAAACCATACATCAGTTAGAGGAGCACCAGAGCCAAACAGAGATCTATTGATATATCGAGTTGATACTGACACTAAGGTGGAAGATTTGAAGACTTTTATCGCAGAGAAAGGATATGCAGTTAGATCCCTGGATGTTATGTCAAAACCTAACTCCAAATGGAAGTCCTTCAAATTAACTGTTCCTGTTTCACAGTACTCTTCATTGTTTGACAGTAGTTTATGGCCTGAAGGGATCTGTGTTTGCCATTTTTGGAATAGAAAAGAACATAAAAGTACTCAAGAATCATGAATCTTACTGTTACAACCTACAACTGTCGAGGACTTGGGGCTGGTAAATGTGAGTACATTATGAAACTTTGTAGAACATGTGATTTTATTTTTCTCCAAGAACATTGGCTTCATGATGGGGACACATTACTAAGTAGGGAGCTACTAGATATCAGATATCACTTAGTTTCTGGAATGAACTCTTCTGTTGTACATATGGGCAGGCCATATGGTGGATGCTGTATTCTGTGGAAGGATAATATGGTTGCGTCAGTTACACCTATTCTTGTAGACTCAAAAAGAATGTGTGTGGTAAAGGTAGACTGTCAAGACTATAGTTTACTTATCTATAATGTATATATGCCATGTGTGAAAGGTAACTCAGATGTTAGTCAGGAATATTATGATGTCTTGAGAGATATCAGTGCTATATGTAATAATAACCCCACACAATATATTATAGTTGGAGGTGACTTCAATACTGATTTCATGAGAAACAATGATGCTTCTTGTGTCCTGAAAGGTTTTCTTAAAGAAGAAACTTTAAAGTGTGGTCTTTTCAAAGATGGTGTGAACATAAACTATACTTATGAAAGTAAAATTAACAGTAGCAAATCTTTAATAGACCATTTCTTTCTCAGTGAAAATCTCTACATATTACTGAAAAAGTACTATGTGACAACATATCTGACCACTGTTGTCTTAGCATGCATCTTACATTGGAAGTAGTATAAAGGGTGGCATTATAGCAATACTAAGTTAATCTGAGGAGCGGTTTGGAGCTCCTAAAACTGGGGTTTCCAATTAAAATCAACGGGAGTGGATAATCTCAGGAGTGATCAGATATGAGGCTCCTGAGATTATCTTGAGCTCCTAAGATGGGGGTTTCCAATTAAAATCAACGGGAGTGGTTAATCTCAGGAGTGAACAGATATGAGGCTCCCGAGATTAACCAGAGTGCGCATGCGCGCACAAAAGTTTAGGGGAGTGCGCATGCGCGTGCAAAAGATTAGGGGAGTGCGCATGCGTGTGCAAAGGATTAGGGGAGTGCGCGTGCAAAAGATTAGGGGATTGCGCATGTGCGCGCAAAAGTTTAGGGGAGTGCGCATGCGCGTGCAAAAGTTTAGCGAAGTGCGCATGCGCGTACTGTTTATTAAGACGTTGCTTACAGTATAAAAAAAGACGATGCTTTAAAACATAGGTACATTTGTTAAAAAGAATCCAGCAGATCATTTCACGGTTAAATCTTTGATTTTATTTGTAGTTCACATCCTGGTGTTACTTCTTCAAAAATGAACAGGCAATGTCAATACTGTTTTAAAGCGTTTTCTTGCGCTTACAACAAAAAAAGACACGAAAACATATGTCTTGAATTGCAGGCTAAAAATAGATTGCATTGTTACATTTGTGGTAAAGGGTATGTGAATGTACAAAAAAGGGTGAAACATGAAAATCAGTGTGTGAATGTAGGGGCAAATCTTTTGCAAGATTTAAAAAAATTTCAATGCGAAAAGTGTCATCACAGGTTTGCTTCAAAGCAAATGTGGAAGCAGCATTCTTGTACAGTCAAAACGAATGGCAACATTGAGGTCATCGAGAAAAACAAATGTGAAACTTGTTCAAAGACATTTTCATCTGTTTTCAATAAGAAAAGACACGAAAAAGTATGTTCTACAGATAAAACTAAGGGTGAACAAGCAAAGGAAATAAAAGAAAATGTATCATCTGCAACAAATGGTGAAACATCCGATGGTGTTGTTGCAGTGAACACAAAAAACGTAAAAGATGCGATGAAGAAATTTTACCTAAAAGGAGAAAATGTCAATGTCGTCTTTGTGATGTTATATTTTAGGGACGTCACGAATTGCACTTGCATCAAAACACGCAGCATGGTGGTGCTCTTCAGAACAGGCCTTGGCGTCAAGAGGCTCATTTAGACGAGCCTCCCTGGGGTGATCTGGTGAGAGACGAACCTTTGAGGCAGATTTATGAGGGAAATCAAAACGTGATATTAGCCGATGGTAAAATCGACAAAGGACGAAAAGTGATTTACAATTTACCCACGAATAATTTGAGGGACGGTGTAGACGAAATATGGTGGAAATTGGATGAGATTTTTACGGATCAAAACGGTGCCTTTAAAATCAACCTTTCTTTAGGACTTATTTTAAGGAATATGGAAACTGGAGAATACAGATATTTTGCCCCTCACGTAAACGACTCTGTTTCCCTCACCTTTTCTGATCGGGAGTAGAAAATATTGAGAATATTTCAGAATAAAATTCGACGTTTAGATCCTTTGGAATACGTGAATAATTTGAGACCCAACAGTAAATGGAGGCCTTTCATGATCACAAATGTGAGATTTGACGTCACTCCGACGAATTTTCCTCTGGGAAAAGGCGTGTTACCCGATTATATCAAGCAAAAGCGCAGTATTGTGAGTATGGAAGTGGATTCACAAAACAGGCCGTATAAAGATGATCATTGTTTTTTTCGGTGTTTGGCTTATCATCGAAATCGAGTTCAGGAGAAAGCAAGCCTGTTGCAGACGTGGGAAGAATTTTCGGGTAAAAAAACTGTGGAATTAGCAGATATGCCAGATTTGGAAAAGTGTTTCCGCCTAAACTTGCATGTGTACAAACTACAACCGGATGATACCGTGATTCCTTTATTTATATCCAGGTCTCCATTTGAAAATGACATGTATTTAAATCGATACAAAACTCATTTAAGTTACATAAAAGACTTTCACAGTTATGCCAGAAAATTTACTTGTGTGGCCTGTCAAAAGATGTTTCAAAAAGCTCATAAGTGGCTAAGACATATGAAGCAGTGCAAAGGTTTAACCAAATGGGATTATCCGGGGACATTTTATGCGCCCTCAGAGACGATGTTTGATCAAATAAGAAGCTGTGGAATTGGGGTTCAAGATGCATTTTTTCCTTGGTTTATCGTGTATGACTTTGAAGTAATTTTACAAAAAGAACCTTGCAGAGTATCGGATAAATTAAAATGGGAAGCCCGACACGTCCCTATCAGTGTCAGTGTCTGTAGTAATGTGGAAGGTTTTAGGGAACCTCGGTGTTTTGTGCAAGATGACTTGAAAAAACTTTTAAAAGACATGTTAAGCTACATGACTGAGATAGGACAAGAAATCTGTGAATTAGCTCACCTTAAATGGGGACATATTTTAGAACAAATCAAGGAAGTTTCCATCAGGGAAAAATTTGAAACTTATTTGCAAGAAATCCCCGTTTTGGGTTTTAATTCGGGGAAATATGACATGAATTTAATGAAAACAGAAATTGTGCAACTTTTAGAACTCGAAAAGAAAAACAATTATTTTGTCATAAAGAAAAACAACAGTTACATGTGTTTGAGCGACAAAAATTTTCGCTTTTTAGACATTTCTAATTTTTTAGCTCCCGGCTGCAGTTACTCCAAGTTTCTGAAAGCATTTCAAGTACCTGAAAGTAAATTTTATTTTCCTTACGAATGGTTTGATGATAAGATTAAACTGGACTGGACACATTTACCTCCTCCCGACGCTTTTTATTCCAGTTTAAAAGTTCAAAACACTTTGGGTGAAACGGAAACGGACATTGTCAAAAATTACGCTTTTGTTCAAAAAGTATGGAAAGAAGAAAATATGCGTACTTTTCAAGATTTTTTAATGCATTACAACAATTTGGATGTGGGTCCCTTTGTCAAAGCCGTTGAAAAAATGCATGTGTTTTACAGGGACAATGGTATTGATTATTTGAAAGAAACTATTTCTGTACCCGGGATTGCCAGAAAAATGATGTTTCAGCAGTCTAAAGACGCGTTATTTCTGCTGTGTGGAAAAAAGGATCAAGATCTGTACAAAACGGTGAAAAAAAATATCATTGGTGGAGCTTCCATTATATTTTGTCGACATCATAAAGTGAACGAAACTTTGATTCGCGGAAAAAAAGTGTGCAAAAACATCATCGGCTATGACTGTAACGCGCTTTATTTGTGGGCTTTATCTCAGCCCATGCCCACCGGTTGTTTTGTGAGAAGACATTTTCCCGATTTTAAGCCGGAGGTATCGCATAAATATTTGGACATGTACGTTTGGATGGATCATTTGGCTGATGTGGGAAAAGTCAACATTGAGCACAAATTAAATACGGGTAAAGAAAAAAGAATAGGCAAATATTTTTGTGACGGTTTTGACAGTGAGAACAATGTGGTGTATGAAATGGATGGATGTTTTTTTCACGGGCACAGGTGTCACTTAACCGAAAATGCTTGGAAATCGAGGCCTAAATTGATGGAAAAAAGAGAAAAAAAACAAGGGAAAAAGAACAGTATTTAAAAATAAACGGTTACAGAGTGGAAAAAATAAGGGAATGCGACTACGTCAAACATTTAAGACCCCGTTTAAATTATGACAGATATTTACCCCCTTATTATCAAAAGCATAAAGGTTCACTCAGTGTTGACACGATATTGAAAGACATTCAGCAAGAATCTTTGTTTGGAATGGTGGAAGTGGACGTGGAAGTACCAAATCATTTATATGATTATTTCAGTGAAATGTCGCCTTTATTTTGCACCTGTTTTATTCCTTTTGACGCGATGGGGGAATACACTCAGAAGCAAATTGAGGAACTGAATTTAGGAAAGCATCCTCGCAAATTGTTGGTGGGTGGCATGAAAGCCAAAAGGCTTTTACTGTTATCCCCTTTATTAAAGTGGTACTTAGACCACGGTTTGATTGTCACACAGGTGTATCAAGTCATTGAATTTTCTCCAATGTCTTGTTTTAAACAATTTCACGATAAAGTGAGTGATGCCAGAAGAGCTGGTGATGTTCACGAAGATCAAAGTATTATAGCAGATACAATGAAATTAATTGGAAACAGTGGATTTGGTTCTATGATTATGGATCAGGAAAAACATCAAAAAGTCATTTATGTGAGAGGGGATAAAGATATTCAGATGAAAGTCAATGATCCCCATTTTAAGAAACTAACAGAATTTTCAGAAGACTTTTGTGAAGTGGAAATGTCCAAGTCGAAACAGATTTTGAACTTACCCATTCAAATAGGTTACAGTATTTTACAGTACGCAAAATTGAAAATGTTGGAGTGGTATTACGACTGTTTAGACTATTACGTGGAAAGAAGTGATTTTGAATATATTGAAATGGATACAGACAGCGCCTACTTTGCCATGTCTGGAAATACACTGGCCGACATTGTCAAACCGCATTTAAAAGAAGAGTTTTTACATAAAATATTCAAATCTTGTCATTTAAAGGAAGTGATCCCCAATCCTTACTGGTTCCCCAGAGAATGCTGTGAAAAACACAGGGCTTACGACAAATGTCAGGCTGGTTTATTTAAGATTGAAAAGGATCACGGACAAGAAATGGTGGCTCTTTGCTCTAAAACTTACGTGTTAGAAGACAGGGATGGATTTTGCAAAACTGCTTTAAAGGGTTTAAATAAAGCTGATATTGAAAATCCTTTGGAAAAGTGCAAAGAAGTTTTGTATACGGGTAAAACTGATGTGGGAATAAATAAAGGTTTTCGTGTCAGAGATAACACTTTATTTACTTATGAACAATGTCGAGCCGGTATTGGAAATTTTTATTGTAAAAGAGAATTGGTGGATGATGTGCACACCAAACCTTTAGATATAGTCTTGTGTCCCTGGGAAGAACACCAATGTACAGAAATTACAGACAATATTTTATCTCCTGTTTACCCTTTTAGTTTTAGTGTGGGGTCTAAAGATTTTCAAAATATTTACGCGTACTGTTAGACTTTAAAACGTCTGTCTGTTTTTGATCAAAATTATTTAGTTAAGTTGATTTTAAAGAAAAGATGGCAGACAGATGAGACCTTTAAAAACTGTTTAAAACAGCAAAAAAACAAAACCTTTGTATGGGTGCACGAAGATATATTTTGGGGATGTGGATTAAGCAGAGTTTTATTTAAGGTCACTGAGTTGAAACATATGCCAGGAGCCAATCAGTGGGGAGAACTTTTGAGTGAATTGCTTTGTGAAACGGTTTATACAAAGAATTTTGAAAAAAAATCTTGATTTAATTTCTTTAAAGTGAGCAAGATTTTATTTCACATCCCTTCCAAATTTATTTTGTTTGGTTTATTGTTTATTGTTTATTTGGGGTTTTACGTCGCTTTCAACACTGTACAGGTCATATCACGACGGGTAGTTGGAAGGGCAGAGGAAACCAGTACATATAGTTCGCTAGGGTTCTGTACTGTAAACTGCCGACCAACGGCAAGCAACTACCAGCTTTCCCACTTACGGCCATGACAGGGATCGAACCCCGGCCGCAGAGGTGGGAGGCGAGAGTGTTACCACTCTGCCACCATGGTCCCTATTTTGTTTGGAGCCAGAGGTCCAGACAAAACCAATTCAACATGAAACAACATGTTTGAATCTCCACCTTTTAAAATTGGATCATCATGGCAATTGCAACAATTGAAAATACGCCGGTATTTTTGCAGTCAATGCGCATAAATAGATGCCTTTCTCAGCAGAAGGGATCATTCAGTTGCAAGGTCACAAAGGAGACACATGGATAATTGGTGTGAAAAGTCCTTGGTCAAATACTCCTGTCAGATGATCATACTTGCTATTGTAATCATAGCATCTGTTGTGAATTTGTCATTAAACCAGGACGAAAAGGGTATTTGGCTACCATTGCTGTGTTCATCTTTGGGATATATATTGCCAAATCCCAGTATAAAAAAGAAAGAATGAATAAGCTTTTAAGTTCGATTTTCTTTGATCCCTCACACCCCACAAGCTTTTCGGGTCCTCAGAAACTGTATGACGCTGCAGTCAAACAAGACAGCACTGTGACCCTCAATGGCGTAAAAAGTTGGTTGAGTGGAGAGGAGACATACACATTTCACAAACCATCAAGAAAGAAATTTAAAAGAAATAAAGTCATTGTCGGGACGATTGATCAGCAGTGGGATATCGACTTGATGGACATGACGAAAATTGCAAAATACAACGATGGTTATCATTTCATTCTTTTAGCTGTAGACATTTTTTCACGTTATGTATGGACGGTGCCACTCAGGGATAAATCTGGAAATGAAGTTGTTCGTGGGTTCACAAAAATTTTTAAAGAAAGAGTACCCGAAGTTGTGCGTTCAGACAAAGGAACAGAATTTTTAGGACACAAAGTTCAGAATTTATTCAAATCGCACTTGATCCATCACTTTGTGACCCAAAATGAAGTGAAGGCCAATTATGCTGAACGGGCTATTAAAACCATCAAAGGAAAAATATACAAGTACTTTACATATAAACAGTCTTACCGTTATATTGATGCACTGCAAGACTTTACTCGGGCTTACAACTCAAGTGTACACCGATCCATTAAAATGGCACCAGCACAGGTCACAATGAACAACTTGAATTCAGAAGGAATAAAGAATGAAGAAAGAATGAAAAAGACCACTTTTAAGTTTAAAGTTGGGGACTTTGTCAGGATCTCACGTGCCAGAAAGACGTTCACAAGGGAGTATGATCAGAGGTGGAGTGGTGAACTGTTCCAAATAGTCAACCGAGATGGGACACAGAGGTATCCCACATACAAAATCAAAGACTATGCCGGGGAGTCCATTGATGGAACATTTTATGAAGAAGAGCTGCAGAAGGTCACTCCCAATGAGTATTATAAGGTTGAAAAAATTTTGAAAAGTCGCAAAATTAAAGGTCGTCCCAAAGAGGTCTTGGTGAGGTGGTTACATTGGCCTCCAAAGTATGATTCTTGGATACCAGCCACAGACATCACCAGCTTTTATAAATAGAAGGTTTTCTAAACCTGTGTTGACATTTCAATGTGAGCAGTCATGGTGAAAACATGTCTGTCGTTAAAAAGAACAAATATGTGTTAAGGATTTTAGCTGAAGGTGACCCCAAAGCAATAAAGTACATCATTCGTGGTGCGGACTGTTTTGTAGATTGTGCTCACAATATTCTAGAGGGGAATATTCCTCTTGGGCTGAAAGAAAAGAAAAGACTGGCAAAGTATAAAGAACAATTGCGAACATTAAGGAAAAAGAATACCTCTGACAGAAAAAAGAAACAGATTTTGCAAAAGGGTGGATTCCTGCCTGCTTTATTGGCTCCTATTTTAGGAACTGTTATTCCTCCACTTACTAAGAAACTGGTAGGGCTTTTCACTCGGCGATGAATAAATTTATAGAAAAGATTGTTGTGCCCAAGTCATTCTTGATCACCAGAGACTGTGCACCAGTGGGAAGAGATGCCACAGCTACTGCTATGGCCAGATTAGAAAAGGATATGAGTGGACTGTTAGAAGACCCCGTATTGGAACCAACTGAAAAAATGAAGCTGTACAATCAGTCGATGAATCGTCTGCTGACTTATGATCGAAAGCAAGACCCCGAACCTGGGGATCCTTTTCCAGATCCTGTGGTCCCTGTGGAAGACCCTAAAGAAGATTTAGAAAATGACTTGACCATCACTCTGCCACCTTCTCTGAGGAGTAAAGGTCAGCACCTGTATCAAAAGTTAAAAGGGACTTTACAATGGAATGACAAAGGCGAAATTTTAACAGAAGACGATCGACCCATTAGTGGATCACACATCACAGATTTGATTAACACGGCTATTCGGACACAGAGAAAAATAAGAAAACTCCCAACTGGTTGGGGATATTTTAATCAAAAGTTACAAGAGGCTAACATTCCAGAGAGGTTATTGGGTCGTGGTCCCCAGTTTCAACCACAAGAGGAGGTGTGGAAACCCGAACCAAAATCTGAACCAGATTCTGAACCAGAACCAGAATCTGAACCTGAACCAGAATCTGAACCGGAATTGGAATGGAAACCAAAGATTCCAAGAAAAAAGTACAAATGGGAGAGTACATAAAAGGGAAAGCATCCTTAGATTTCCTTCAGTATGACGAGAGAGACAGACCATGAAAGACTTTTATCTCTATTTACCAAGCAATACAAAGCACACGGGTAATACTCCCGGAGAGTTTATTGTACCACTGGCTCAACCTTATGAACTGGTTGGTGAATGGGAAGTGGGACTGATGGAAATTCAATATGCAAGAACGTGGTATAATGTCCCTTCAGATCAATTTATTCAAGTTGGGAATACAACCATACTCATTCCTGAGGGTATTTATGCTGATATAGGGGAATTGATCAAAATCTTAAATAAAAAAATTAAATGGGGCCTTGGTGGAAACCCACCTGTCACTGTCGAATTCAATACCATTGAGACCACTCAAAAAACGAGACTTAAAATCGAAACAAATGACGCATCAGAGGAGTTAGCACCTGACTTGTATCTTTCCAAGAGATTGAGTGACATGTTAGGATTTGTCATGACAGGCCCATTTTCAGCTGGAGATAGAAAATCAAAGTATCCGGCTGACATTGAAGATGGCATACACAACTTGTATGTCTATTGTGATTTAATTGAACCTGTAGCCGTGGGAAATGCCAAGGTGCCCCTCCTGAGAATTGTACCCATCCAAAAGGAACCCATTGTCACCACCTCCTACAGTAAAGTATTCTACTATCCAGGGTTTATTTCAAGGTTTGCGATATCAAAGAGGTCACGGTTTGGGAAGCCTGTTTCGGGGTCTTGTAGGAGTGGGTGCTCCCCTGTTGAAAAAAGGTGCCATTGCACTGGCAAAATCCTTGGGACAGAAAGCTCTCAAAGCAGGAGTTGAACTGGCACAAGATTGCTTGGGAGATAATAATAGGAACAGCAACCAAAGAAAGCGCGTCATTTCAGCAAGAGCAGTCAAAAGAGGAGGACCTTCCAGGAAAAAAAGAAAAGATATTTATTCTTAAACATGCCTCTGATTCACCCGCTGTCATGTGAGTGCGTCAAAAGTGAATTGGATTTGTTTGGTGTGCCACTCACTCAAACCAGTGTTGAAGAAGGGAGATGGGTAGAATATGTACCAATTACAGCAGTCAAGGACAGTGATGACACCATTGAATTTAAAATTGCTGAGACTGACTCAGAGTACATAGATTTGAAAAACAGCTTCATTCGAGTCAAGGCTAAAATTGTGGATGCTGACGGAGAGATATTGGGTGCCACTGCAGATGTTGCCCCGGTAAATTTTTGGCTGCATGCTTTGTTTAGTCAGATTGACATGACCCTGAAAGACACTTTAGTCACCACCTCCAATAACACCTATCCTTACAAAGCGTACATAGAAACAGTCCTCAGTTTTGGGACTGAGAGCAAACAAAGTCAACTCACGGCATCGATGTGGTACAAAGACACAAATAATTTTTCTCTTGACCAGCACAATGAGGGATATGTCAAAAGAAAGGAGCTTGCCCGTGAAAGTCACTTGATAGATATGATGGGAAAACTGCACCTGGACCTCATGTTCCAAGATCGCTACATACTCAATCACACACCCATCAAGTTGCGTCTAACCAGAAGCAAGGATAAGTTTGCCATAGTGAGTCCAACGGATAATACCGTATTTAGAGTGAAACTGGACAGTGTTAAGATGGTGATCAGAAAAGTTCAAGTGAATTCAGTCATCCAGGCGGCTCACGCAAAGGCCTTAGAAATGGGAACAGCCAAGTACCCCATCACCCGAGGTGAATGTAAGACGTACACAGTCAGTTCAGGCACAAGAAGTCATGCAGAAGAAAATTTGTATTCGGGTCAAATTCCAAAACGTATTGTCATAGGTTTTGTCAGAAACAGTGGCATCAATGGAACGTACCAAACTAACCCGTTCCAGTTTGAACATTTTGATATGGACCATATCGCACTGAATGTGGGTGGCACATCCGTTCCTGGTAAGGCACTTCAACCTGATTTTGAGACTGGAGACTACATGAATTGCTATATGACTCTCTTCTCTGGCATGGGATCCGTGTATCAAGATGAAGGGAACCACATAGATAGGAGGAGTATAAAAAGGGATATACCTTGATCTGCTTTGACTTGTCACCTGATCTGGAAGAGGGTGGAGGATATGTGAATTTGAGAAAGACTGGCACAGTGTCACTCGAGGTGCACTTCAAAAAAGAATTGACAGAAACTGTGAACATTGTCGTGTATGGAGAATTTGAAAATACTATTGAAATTGACCAGTACAGATCCGTTGTTACCGACTTTACCCTGTAGAGTTCTGAACTGATGAATACATTTGAATTGGAAAAAGTGTTAAATACCTTCAAGCCACCGGAATGGGACACCGGAGTTTTTGCCAGAAATGAGCTGAGAAGTCCAAGAGAAAAATGTGTCTTTATTTGCAACACAGACTGCTCTCACAATGAAGGAACCCACTGGGTGGCACTCAGCATCAATGACCAAGGTGAGGGTCTGTACTTTGACTCTTATGGATTACCACCTGTCTTCAAAGAATTCAGCACATTTTTTGAAGGTCATATTTGCACTTACAATGATGTTCAACTGCAAAGACCTTTCTCACTTGCCTGTGGACATTACTGTGCATTATTTGCTCTCCACACCTTTGCTGGCTCCAGCATGGAGACGACTGTCAACAGGATGGAGAAATACAGTGATGACCAGATTGAAAACTTTGTAGAACAAATACTGATGAAATGATGAATGGTCTTGGTGAAAATAATAAATGATAAAAAAATAAAAATAATAAGTAAATGATAAATGGTCCTGATGAAATGATAAATGGTGAATGGTCTTGATGAAATGATAAATGGTCTTCTACTGATGAATCATAAATAAATTATTTCAATTGGTTTAACTTTTGTTGTGCTTTAAAATTAGTTGTTCGAAACCATTATATTGTCTTGCACATTTATAAAATTAATATTTAAGCTAATTAATTGTACATATTGTACCTATATTTTTAGTCAAGGCATTATTGTTAGACAATAAATATGTTTATACAGTAAAAGTGTTTTATTTATGCAGTGAGAGGAGGAGGGGATGGAGTGAGAATGAGGGGCAAGGGTAATATTAGGAGGAGGAGGAGGGAATGGAGTGAGAATAAGGATCAAGGGTAATATTAGGAGGAGGAGGAGGAGGAGGAGGGATTTAGTGAGAATGAGGGTCAAGGGTAATATTAGGAGGAGGAGGAGGAGGAGGAGGAGGAGGAGGAGGAAAAATGAGAATGAGGGTCAAGGGTAATATTAGGAGGAGGAGGAGGAGGAGGAGGGAATATGAGTAAAAAGAATGATCAGGGGTAATATCAGGAGGAGGAGAAAAATATAAATAGCAGTAAGTTTTACAAACAAGGTCATTTTCCACTAAAACACTGATCTGAAAAGATGTCTCAGTGTCCTGACTGTGGCAAGTCCTTTTCTCGAAGAGATAATTTGAAAAGACACATCAAAAATGTCCATGAGAAGATGCCACCTGAAATGCCAGTGCATCATCCAAAACCTATGCACCACCAAGATGGTTCCTGCATCACTGTTGCCCTACCTAAGCTGATTCATCCATTTACTTGTCTAGTGGCTGGCCTGACAGGAAGTGGAAAAACATCATTTCTGAAAAAGCTACTGGAACTGAAACATGAAAAGATATATCAATGCCCACAAAGAATAGTGTGGTGCTATTCCCAATGGCAACCTCTTTACACCACCATGGAAAATGTGGAATTCCAACAAGGCTTACCAGATGTGGAAGAACTGGAATCGTGTCTCCTGGTGTTAGATGACATGATGGACTCCTTGGACAGTAGAGTGGCTGACCTCTTTACCAAAGGGAGTCACCACAGAGGTGTGTCCGTGATTGTACTGATGCAGAATGTGTTTCACCAAAGCAAATTCCAAAGGACTCTCAGTTTGAACACACACTACATGGTACTGTTTAAGAATCCTAGAGATGCCAGCCAGATTCAATATTTAGCCAGACAGATGTACCCCAAAGATCCAGAATACCTTGTACAGGTGTATGAAAGAGTGATGACCCTGGGACCGTATAGCTATCTGTTCATTGATCTTAGGCAGGAAACACCGGATAACATGAGACTGAGAGCAAATATATTAGAGGATGAAGAACGATATTATTGTCAAAGAAAATAATAATAAAGTTTAAACTTTTTAATGTTTTCTTTCTTTTTAATGAGCTGGATAAAATGAAAATAACTGTGTTCACTTTGCACTTCTTTCTCCACACAAATTTTACATGTCAATGCACTTTCTTGGGTAAGACTTTATCTGCATTCATGGTTAGTCACAGGAGACACTATATGTACGGAAAATAATATTATTTTAGTTTCAACACATGCCCATATTATCAGATGTAAAACTACATGTTTACAAAGTGCAAACAGACATGTGCATCCTAATAAACAGTATGCGCATGCACTCTTCGCTAAATTTTTGCATGCGCATGCGCACTCCCCTAATCTTTTGCACGCGCATGCGCACTCCCCTAATCTTTTGCACGCGCATGCGCACTCCCCTAAACTTTTGTGCGCGCATGCGCACTCTGGTTAATTTCGGGAGCCTCATATCTGTTCACTCCTGAGATTAACCACTCCCGTTGATTTTAATTGGAAACCCCCATCTTAGGAGCTCAAGATAATCTCAGGAGCCTCATATCTGATCACTCCTGAGATTATCCACTCCCGTTGATTTTAATTGGAAACCCCAGTTTTAGGAGCTCCAAACCGCTCCTCAGATTAACTTAGTATTGCTATAATGCCCCCCTCTATACTACTATTGGAAAAAGAAATTGTTAAAAGGTTTGATAATGGGTTCGATCAGAACATTATATCTTGGAAAAATGCAAGTTTGTATGATATAAATAGTTATAAATCCAATCTTGATATGAATCTTAAAACACTCTCAATTCCATGGGATGCAATTCATTGCAATGATTATATGTGTAATTCTCATACCAGTGACTTATGTTCCTTCTATTTAGGGAATATTGATGCATTTTTATTAGCAGGGTATAACTGTATACCCAATAAATGTTATAGTAATGATAGAAAAAAACATCCTGGTTGGACAACTCATGTAGAAAATAAACGCCAGAAAGCAATTCTTTGGCACAAAATCTGGAAAAGTAATAATTCTCCTTCTCATGGACTGCTCTATGATATAAAACATAATTCACGCAAAGAATATCATAAAGCTATTAAATTTATCAAACGTAACAAGAATAAAATTTCAGCTGAAAAACTTGGAGAATCTTTGATAAATGGGAATAGTAAACAATTTTGGAATACAGTTAAAAAGGTAAAGGGACATTGTAATAAACTAGCAAGTAATATAGATGGTGTGGTTGATGAAAAAGGAATCTGCGAAATCTTCTGTGAACAATACAAATCACTGTACACATCTGTTTCATATAATGATAGAGAGATGTCTGAAATTATTTGTGAAACTATAAAAGCTATTACCAACAAGTGTAAAACAGGAAACTGTTATTGGTCTCATAAAATAAATGTTGAGGATATCAGTTTAGCCATTAAGTGCCTTAAAAGTGGAAAAAGTGATGGTTTTAATCAAACTATGTCTGATTATATTATTAATTCTACTAGTAAAGCAAGTATCTATTTATCACTGGTGTTGAATAGTTTACTAATTCATGGTGTTGCACCAGAAGAAATGTGTATTGGTACTATTATACCCATCCCCAAAGATAAGCGTAAATCAATATGTGATTCCAACAATTATAGGGGCATTACTTTAAGTAGTTGCATTGGTAAAGTCCTTGATCATGTACTTCTCAACTGTAACAGAAAAGCCTTTTCAACATCAAATCTACAATTTGGATTTAAGACAAATCATTCAACTTTTCAATGTACATTTGATGTAAATGAAATTATTCAATATTATTTAAACAAAAAAAAACTACTGCCCATACTATTATGCTTGATGCTTCAAAAGCTTTTGATAGAGTGCATTATGTTAAATTATTTAAGTTACTGTTAAAAAGGGAAGTCTGTCCTGTAGTGTTAAGGTTTCTTAATGAACTATATACTAATCAGAAACTGATGATTAAATGGGGATTTAGCATTTCTGAATTATTCTGTGTTAAAAATGGTGTTAAGCAAGGAGGAGTGCTTTCTCCTGTGTTATTCTCTATTTACTTTGATGAACTTGTGACAAGGTTAAGAACAGCTGGCTATGGCTGTCACATTGGTAGTTGTTATGCTGGATCCTTTGCTTATGCAGATGATATTATCCTACTGGCTCCAACTATTACATCCCTCCGGTTAATATTACAGGTTGCACATAACTTTGAAAATGATTATTGTATTAATTTTAACCCTAGCAAAAGTGAATACTTAGTATTTGGAAAGTCTGAAAAAGAATGTGATACCTATGTACAGTATAACAGTCTATCACTTAAAGCCAAAAATCTGTCTAAACATCTTGGTACACCTTTTGGTTCACATTCTATGAAAGATCAAGTTACAGAATTAATAAATGATATGGTTAAAAGATTTAATACTATGCTAAGTACATTTGAATGTTGTTCTTATCAAGTTAAATACAAATTATTTAAGTCTTATTGCATGTCACTGTATGGTTCTGTTTTGTGTGATTTATCATCAAAACAAATTCTTCGTTTGTACACCACTTGGACGAAGTGTCTAAGACAACTTCTGAAAATTACACATATTGCTCATGGTGAATATTTGCCTTTTATTGTTGAGGATATTCCAATTGAAGGACAGTTGGTGAAAAGGTTTATAAAATTTTACAATAGTGTTATAAATAGCGACAATAACATACTTCAATTCTGTGGTCAACTTGTAACAAATGGAAGCAATTCTGCTATATGTAAAAGTGCTATGTATGTAAAAAGCAAATATAATCTCAAGTATAAGTGTGATAATACAATATCAATAAAAGAATTGTACACTGAATTAGGAAAATATGCTGAGTCTCTCAGTGAGAATGCTATTGAAAACATTGCTGCAATTAGAGACCTCTTATTTCTCAGAGATGGACACTCATGCTTCACATATGACGAGTTTAACATTTTAATTGACTATTTTTGTGTTAAATAGCCTTATATTGTGTTATTTTATATATGTAATGTATCTGTGAAGACTACATTATATATCTTTCAGTTTTTTTCTCTCTTCTCTGTATTTCTAAATATCTGCTGATAATCTTTTAAAATATATGTTTATATGTGTGTCATGTATTTATATATAAACATGATAAATAAATAAATAATAATAATAAATTTATTCAGGGAAAAGTATTCGAGGTATCTGATGTACACTTTTTTCTACATCATTGGGTATAACTGGCAAAAACCTATTGAAGCCTTTCATCTAAAACTAAATACAAAACCAAATAAAGCAGAAAGAAAGTTTATTTAAAACAATTTCAGAGAAGTACAAAACAAGCAAAAGTAGATGGAATATTTTTGGGAAAAACTTGAATAACAGCAGATAAAAATGCATGATTCCAGTGTTAGAGATAAAGATATTACCATATCTTTGCTTTCATAACCAAATAGATGGGCCCACTCTACTCAAGTTTTGTACTGACTGTTGTACCTTAGTTAATGGGAAGCAGTTCTCAATTATAGCACCTTTAGAAAGTACAGCATAAAATAGACACAGATTTATAAAAATCATGAAATTCGCCTTTTAGGAACCTTATACCAAATGTTTTAAAGAAAAATCTATGTACGGTTAATGACCAACTATTTTAAATAGAATATATGCAAAATATATACAAGTAAACAAAACTTCGTTAAATCTAAGTATTAAATGGTGTTTTAACAATGTGACATTTAAGTGTTTACTTAAGCCAGCTACTGTTGCAGACTTCTTAAAAAAATTCCTTCTTTTTTCTTCTTTACTTTACAAAATTAGAAAACGTTTAATTTGGAAAGAACCCATTATTTACATGGCTGTGCTAATAACCCAATAATTTTGAAAAAATACAATATGGCATACAGCATTAGCTTTAAAATGCATTTTTCTATAATTGCATCAATTTTTGACAAGAGTTTTTAAAAAATATTCTTCCTACTTTTGACAATAATAGCTACCTGGGTGCTTTTAGAGAAGGCAGAGAGGCAGTAATGGTCACACTTACCAGAATTGTTCTCCTCTTCAAGCTGTTTTGCTGTCACTTCAGTCGATTTTACAGAACTTGCATCACCAGAACCTAAAATTCCTTCCCCTTGAACCACACTATTTGGTACATTGGAACCTATTAATATATTTCGTCATTGATTTAATGGACAAGACAAACAAGTAAAGTGATATACTTAAATTTATTTGGGGAAAAATAGTATTGGTCAGGTGGTTTTCTTTCAGGGAAAGTAGTACTGGTTACAATCACTTCAATTCTATTTTATTCCATTGTATTCTATTCTAGACATTTATAGCACTTGGAATGACTGGAATGATTTGCCTGATGATGTACGTTCGGTCACTTATCTCCACTCATTCAGAAGGAAGCTCAAAACCTATCTCTTCACACAAGCATATCCACCCTAACTTTTGGTCTCCCTGGTTTCTCTCCATGACACTGACACTTGACCTGTCTCAGGTCTATGATTATAGTTTTCTGCTTTTGTTTGGTGCACCTAGAGTCTGTCTTTAGATGGAGATTAAGCGCTATAAAAATACCATTAGAATTAGAATAGCACTTAATCTCTTCCTGGGCAACACCAGAATCCAATTCAATGATCATTATTCCATAGACTTAGCCAGGTCAGTACCACCAAAACAACAAGAAGTTTGTTCATATATTGTGGGAAATTCTTTCTGAAGAGATACGATTTCAGCTTTTCTTCTGTAAAATGTGAAAAGATTGGGACAGAACAAACAGCATCAGTTAAATAACTTCAAGCTGCGGTGGCATTAAAAGCAAAGCTAAAGCCGAAATGTTTTTAAATTTATGTACAGGAAGGGTAGAATGGTGGGACCTCCAAGCACAAATTATCTGGATGGTTGTATGGTGTGGCAGATCTACTACAATAGAAATAAAAGAACCAAAATGGCTGGGATGACCACTGTGAAGAAACTTATAAACAAAAGTGTTAATTTTGAAGATGCAGCGGAATTTCTGTTTTCAGAATAGGAGATGCCTGGGTGTATCATTACAGTCTGTTACAATCCTAGCAAGCGTGTGTTGCAACTGGACATACATCTGCACAAAGAATTGCCACAGTCAAGTAAACTACTTTCCAAGGCTTTTGACACAAGGATAGCAGCATCATTTGTCAGATAATATCTAACCTGCCTGAGATCATTTGAATGAAACAATTTGATTATACCAAATGAGGCATTATATAATCACCTTTGCAAACTTCTTCAAAAAACTTTCTTGTATTTATTCTGTGTTCCTCCGATACTGTTACATCATCACCAGGTTGTGAATTCTGAGAAGGGTCTTCAGGTTGGACATAGGAACTAAAATATGTCAAAATTGGTGCTATTAATTATTATTCTTTCTTCTGCACAAAGAAATCCAAACAATTAAATTTTAATACGTTAATCTCTTACATGAACTTTTAAGCTTTTTCTTCTGGAAAGTCAGATAATAAATGCCGAAACCTTTAAAACATAGTAACTTTCAGCCAAAAATAGAGACCTTGTGCTTTGTATTATATTCTTATATTCGATTTAGATGTTGCTATGTGGATGCACCTGTTAGTTATTGGCATCAAACTACCAACTGAAATTTGCTTCAACATTAACAACAAAGAATCTGAGTTTTATTCAGTTTTCATATTACCATTTGTCAAGAAGAAGTAAATGTTGAGATTAATTGACAAGTAATATTTTGTTTGTGAAATAGTGTATATAATCAACTATAGTTCATTGTAAACGATATATTTCTATTTTTTATTTTGTTTTTTTCCCTATTTATTACTATTTTTATGGATGTGCAGATGATTTTGGAAGTTTTAGGTTCTTATACAATTGTACAATTTACAGTTCAATTCAACATAACAACGACTCAAAACTAATACACGTGTATCTATTAAGAAGATAACACTTTACGATTTCAAATGATTTCTGCAATAAGATAGCCAGACGAAAAAATAGTTGTTTGTTGATTATTGGTGTTGTTTGGTGTGCAGTGCTGATATGTGTTCTTCAGAGCATGAAGCTACTTGGTGATATGATTTATGTCTGTATTGAACTATATAAATTGCATAATTAACATATGTTCAGGTACCTTCCAGGATCCGTATCTGTATTCATCAGGCATTGGTTGAAGCTGTTCATTTAATAGGTCTACAATAAAAATAAAAAACACTAAATTTATCTAAACATTAAAGTTGATGTTTTACTTTATGTTCGAAAGCCAGGGTCCATATTGAGACAGACCATCAATAGTTGCCACTTGTGGGGGTCAGACCCACATGGAAGTAACAGCCACTGATATAGCTAAACCATTAGGACACTGAGGATACCTGTATTCACTTAAAAACAAGAACATTTTATGCTTGATTAATTTTTAGTCATCTCTGCTGCACTCCATTGCTCTAGTTTTGCTCTAAGCAAAGCCAATTGGGAAATATGTAGGCAATTGTTTGAAACTGTTTTTACTGTACATAAATACACACGCTGAAAGGTTTGCAGAAATTCATTGATATGCCTTGCAAGAATTTGATCTTTCACAATCGCCAGTTTAACATGTTCCCAATTAAATGGTTAAAAATTACAAGGATTAGCATTTCAAGCATGAAATTCAGTATGAAATTTGTATGACCAAAAACTAACTTCATTCTTTCTTCTTCCAAATATTTAGGTTCAAATAATAAATTAATAAAGAAGTAAATACAAATAAAGAAATAAAGAAATAATCCTGAGTGCACTCACTTTCGGATTGGTCCAGCAAAGGTTTTAGTGTCTCCGCTACATTCCCTCTACTCACTGGATGCAAGCTGTCAGTCCTGCAATAGTAAGCATTTGGTTGTTGTGGCATGTTTGAGTCCAAGCTTCCTGGAAGACCACTTTCTATGCCCTCTGGGTGATGTGTTATATCTAATACAGCCTCTGGCGAATAATTAGATGGCATAATGAAAGTAATATTCTCTGAAGAATTACTACTTGCAATATTTCTGTACTGTGCAACAGGTGCTTGTTTTTCTACATCTTTGTCTCTTTTCTCCTTTATAATGTATCGAACAAGTTTTATTATGGCGGCGACTGATGATACAACTGCCATAATTATCAAGCTAATCATAGTGCCTTTAAATAATGTGGTCAAGTTGCTTTGCTCTTGGCTAGCAGCAGTACTTGCAACAATATATGTTGTTTTCAAGATATGTCCTGATGTATTTTTCCAGCTTTCTTGAGGGGAATCCATGATCGATTCATAAGAAGTGAATCAGATCAATCCAAATATTGGCAAACAATCAAATTCAGCTATGATTCCTTTTGTCACACAATGATCTCTATTAAATAATGTTCAATGAAGTTTTATCTATCCTGCCAACATTTGGCAGTTGGAAAATATGCACAAAAGTTTGAGATATTCTACAAAACCAGTGAGCCAATATTTTCTGTCCTAAAATATTTTCATCGGGTATTAATCTAATCTAGTACAGTTAATAAACTACTTTTTAAAAATCTTTACTTGGTATGTTTTTGTTTCTCTTTCATGTCAAGTAATTTATTTAAAATGTATTGATTAATTTATTAAATACAAAATGCATCAGGTAAAATGAGATTAACTGGGATTAACTGAGATTAATCTTCTGAATTGGTTAAAATCCAAACATTTGTCATTCCATGTGAGTGTATTATATTAGTGCAATCGTTCCAGAATTATATTTGTCACTGTAAAACTTTATGATATAGCTTAATAGCTATTTGAACTATCTCCACTGTAGTATGAGAAACTTCATCAAGATAAATCTTCAAAAAGTATTATATATGTTGTATTGAATGTAGATAACCATTGAATGTATAGATTCAATGGGTTAGTTATTGAATGTGTACATTCAACGGCTTGGCCATTGAATCTACACATTCAATAGCAAGCAGCCATTGAATGTGTACATTCAATAGTTTAACTGTGGAATGTATACATTCCACAACCATAGTCATTGAATGTGTATATGAACTTCAGACATTGAAATAAGTAATTGATATTGTTTGAAATGGAACTTATTATTGTCATTTTCTTAATAAATCACATCTGTTGATATTAATTAAAATAAAGTTTTGCATTAGTTGATTATCTGTGGTCAGTCACATAGTTATGCATTTTTATAACAAAAACTGTTTTGTTTTATAATAATGTTTATCTTAATCTGTTTTCTAATTATATTGTCCCACTGAACCTCTCTAACAATACAGAGTGCCACCATGGGGCTAATTACAATTAAATACCCAAATTTCACACTTAATTAGATGAATTACTTGCTATCACATATTAGAATCATACACTGAAAGACCATAAAGTAACTACACAGACTTGAATTATTTTTCTTTCACCCTTTCACTGGGAGGCCAAATATTTCAATATTTGTGGATTGAAGTAAAGCTTATAATAGAGTTTTTGTAATAACTTTGATCAGAAAGGCATGATGCATCATAAATAATCCAATGAAATATATGACATTTGTGTCATTACATATATGTTTATTCATTTGAATATTCTAGATTGATCCTTCTTTATGTTACTTCCTGAAATGTAACACTTCTATTGCAATTAATCTAATCACTTATTATTATGCTAAAAATATCCAATATAGGTTATAAACTAAGTCTTTTCAATCAGTATCAGCTTTTCATATTTAATTATTTATACATTCCATGGCTTGAGTCATTGAATGTACACATTCAATGATTTTAGCCATTGAATGTACACATTCCACAGCTCATCCATTGAATGTATACATGAATGTACACATTCAATAGTGTGTGCCATTGAATGCATACATTCAATGGTTATTCACATTCAATACAACATATACATTCAACAAAAGTCTAACACTGGAACTAAACAGACATCATAAGCTAGTATATGGCTGCATGAAACAGTTTACTGTGAATACAATCAAAACATAATTATCATGCCCACATTATGTGTATCATGCGCAGCCATTTTGTCTAGGGTAAAGTACCCTTGTACTTTTCAGTACTTTTTACTTCCTGGTTAAATATATCTATTGAAGACGGTATTATTGACACCTGCATTCAGTAGGTATTAATTGTATAATAAAGATCATATTATGCATTATAGATAGCATGTATTATTTTATGCATAAACACTTCTGTACATATCCACCAAATGTGTTTTGTATATTTTATATGTCCGATCCCTCGCAATAACAAAAACTCATCTAGTTATCAAAAACCACAAAAATTATAAAACTATAAATATACTGCCATTTTCAACATTTGTGGAATTGAAGAACCATTATTATATTAAGGTAGATTGTCTATGCACGAAATTACAGCAGTCCACAGAAAGAGTTCAAATGATACTTGCAATAACAGGTAAAATTATTGTGTTCTTGTTAAATACATAATGGTTTCAATCTTGTGAGGATTTTTTGGAGTATGACATTTGAAATATATAAAAATATGTGTCAATGAAATGAGGCTAAGATACTTCTCAGAGGAGATCTTAATGTCAAGTTTCTAGACCAGTTTTACCAGGGTTGTCACCATTATCATCAGGTTAGATTTAGATTTATTTGTTGTTTTACCTCGCGTTCAACAGCGAGGGTCATATTGCGACGGGTAGTTTACAGGTGGAGGAAACCAGTGCATATTGCACTGTAAACCACCGGGCATCGGCAAGTAACTACCAACTTTCCAACATGAAGCCCCCGGCCGGAGATTCGAACCAGCGGCCTCAGAGGTTGGTGGCGTGAACTCTAACCGCTACACCACTGAGCCCCGCATTATCATCAGGTATACTCACATAACTCCTGGATCTCTGATTGTGCATTGGATGGTGCTTGAACATCAAGTATTCAAAATGGCTTCACTAGAGTGTAAATTTATGGGAAGAGGTTACATAGCCATGGTGGCGCAGTGGTAACTAATTCGCCTCCTACCTCTTAGATCAGAGTTCATATCCAGGCCTTGACTCATGTGGAAATGCTGGAAGTTGCTTGAATGTCAGTTGGTTGGCAGTTTACAGTAAAGAACCTTGGCCAACTGTATGCACTGGTTTCCCCTGCCGTTCCAACTACCTGTCACAAAATGACCAATAAAGTACTAGGCCTAGGCATAAAACACTAAATAAATAAATGCATGGGGTTACATAACCTTTACTAACACCATAAAGTGAGAGTAACATTTGCAGAAGTCAGGATAGTGTTTGTGTTTTTCCTCATCAGCCCCTCTTTTAGTATGTGTTTCTGTCACGGTTTATGAAGAAGGTAGTGGAGGTTGAGAGTATAAATTATGCAAAACATAAACATCACTCAGTGATCGATATCACCAATAACTACATTTTTAAGGTGGTGTATATTTCAGAGCCCACTCTTTCAATTCTAAAGATTTTCAAAGACAGATATGGTGTGGGTGTTCATTTTACATCATTTAGTAGTGGAAAAACTCAGTGTAATTCAGTGGGTTCTGTGTGTATATAAAATAATATGATTGTCAGACAGCATACCACCCAACCTAGAGCAACATGAATATTCGTGCCCCTCATGAGTGTGAATGTGTGGTGACAATGTCAGAAAAATTACTTGCAGTCCCCACCCAAAAGTCAAACAATAAATATTTGCGGACACGCTTTTATTATAATGCAATAATATAGATATACAATTAATACATATATCAGACTGATACTAAAATTCATTTACAGATCCTTTGAGATAATATGTAGTATATGTAGCATATAATGTAACTAAATATCCAGTTCATGTAAACACAGTTGATCATGCAAAAATTATATATAAGAATATACGCATCAGCTGTGTGAAGCCAAATAACCCAAAGAGAAATAATATGAACTGGAACCCTCACTGGGACCCCCAACTCAAACCTATATTAGCAAGGGGCAGGATGGAAAATTTGATTTTTTTATGTTTTCTGTTAGACAACTAATTTGAAATTGAACAAAATATTGCAGAGATTTGCCTCAGCAATTCTCCAAACCAATAATACTATTTGGTTTGTTTGTTACCCCAATAACCAGGACTCCCTATATTACAACCCCTAGGTCAAGGAGTCATGGCCCTTGGCCAACAAGTAAGACCGAAAGCATTCAAATATTGTTTATAGCATCACTAAAGATACCAGGAAACCCCAGATTGTGAGGTCACTTAATTACTGGCATACCTATTAGACTGGTACTCATACCTGTGCCCAAGGGGCCACGGTGGCAGAGTGGTAACACTCTCGCCTCCCACCTCTGAGGCCAGGGTTCGATCCCCGCATGGGCTCAAGTGGGAAAGCTGGTAGTTGCTTGCCATTGGTCGGCAGTTTACAGTACACAACCCTAGCGAACTCTATGTACTGGTTTCCTCTGCCCTTCCACCAACCGTCGTCATATGACCTGTACAGTGTTGAAAGCGACGTAAAACCCCAAATAAACAAATAAAATAAACATACCTGTGCCCAACAAAACTTTTGGGAAGGACTGACAATACTAGGCAAAGAAAATAGGGTAGATGACCTTCTATCTAGATGACAAGCAAGTGAATTTCAAATTCAAGATTAACACACATTAACACCTGTGCCAATATGGTTGCCTGTTTCCCCATCCTTATTGAAACTAAGCTGGGTGTACGTGAATGGCAGGTCCTCTGCTTAGAAGTAGGGAGCTTCCATGTTCGGTGCATCAATATTGAAATCTTGGATAAAGTTGTCAGTTCTGAATGAGTTCCATTTCTTAAAATATAATTGAACTAGACAATATTTACCACACCACTGTCTAAACTGCCTTATATTATCCAATTATGCTTGGTAATATTTCGAAAATATATTGAATTTTCTCATCAGAGGCTGAAAACACATCCCACTTTTGCCCTAAGGTGCAAAAAGCTTATCCTCTCTGAGCCGCTTTTTTGAGCCTCTCAGCCGCCAGTGAGCCTCTTTTTGGAGGATCAGAGGAAAAAAAATCAATAAAATAAATGTTTGATTTCATTGGTGATTATCATGATTTTAAAAATCAACAAAGTAAGCAAATACTGACTATTGAACAGTATCAACTTAAAGGTGTAAGGGAGTGTAATAAGTGGTAATAATATTTACAAAAAGCAATAGAGTATATCTATAAGCTTTTATTTTCAGTCTCTTTATGTAGGACGGAAATAGGACCAATTATGGTTGTAATAGTTTGAATATTGGTAATACTCTTTATTTTGCATATTAATACATATACGTTTTTTATGCACAATTATGGGTTCTCAGCCTGACATATGGTGTGATATCAGTATATACACTAACATATAAATTGTTTTTTATATGTATGGCATATCTGATTGAGGTATTGTTTGTTTGATTATCAAAAAACAAATCCAGTCAGACATGAAGAAGGGTCACTATAGGACATGAATCTCCATGCAATAGTGGCCCAATATAAGACAAGAGAAAGATAAGGTGCACTACAGGCATCAGAAAGTGCAATAAGAGTGCCATAAGCTATTGCATATTTGTGTTCACTGTCAAACATGTATGTTGGGAAGTCTAAGACATATATAAGAAACACTGTGCATGTTTAGCAAAAAAACTTCCTTTCTAACATACTGTAAAACACGAATTCTACACTAATTTCATTATAAAATTATAATGATTTAGCATTGATAAACAATATCTTTTGTAATTTATCAATGGAAATCCTGATTGTTTTCAAGATTTCTTGCTTGTAGGATAATTATTACAAGAATGGCCATGTTTATTTGTGTGAGTTCATTAAACAAATATATGTGACATAAAGAGCTTTAAGTTAACCTGTGTGTAGTTAACTCAGCCCACTGCCTAGTAATGAACTTTACCATCGATTGCAATTATATTGGGGGATTGTTTCCCCCCTGAGTGTAGGGTTTTGGAACAAAGGCCAGTTGTGTACCAGCTGTCACTTGGCAGTGCAAGGAGATTATTGTCTAGTTTAAGTTAATGCCTGTAGTAAACAGAATTAAAATATAATTGAACTAGACAATATTTACCACACCACTGTCTAAACTGCCTTATATTATCCAATTATGCTTGGTAATATTTCGAAAATATATTGAATTTTCTCATCAGAGGCTGAAAACACATCCCACTTTTGCCCTAAGGTGCAAAAAGCTTATCCTCTCTGAGCCACTTTTTTGAGCCTCTCAGCCGCCAGTGAGCCTCTTTTTGGAGGATCAGAGGAAAAAAAATCAATAAAATAAATGTTTGATTTCATTGGTGATTATCATGATTTTAAAAATCAACAAAGTAAGCAAATACTGACTATTGAACAGTATCAACTTAAAGGTGTAAGGGAGTGTAATAAGTGGTAATAATATTTACAAAAAGCAATAGAGTATATCTATAAGCTTTTATTTTCAGTCTCTTTATGTAGGACGGAAATAGGACCAATTATGGTTGTAATAGTTTGAATATTGGTAATACTCTTTATTTTGCATATTAATACATATACGTTTTTTATGCACAATTATGGGTTCTCAGCCTGACATATGGTGTGATATCAGTATATACACTAACATATAAATTGTTTTTTATATGTATGGCATATCTGATTGAGGTATTGTTTGTTTGATTATCAAAAAACAAATCCAGTCAGACATGAAGAAGGGTCACTATAGGACATGAATCTCCATGCAATAGTGGCCCAATATAAGACAAGAGAAAGATAAGGTGCACTACAGGCATCAGAAAGTGCAATAAGAGTGCCATAAGCTATTGCATATTTGTGTTCACTGTCAAACATGTATGTTGGGAAGTCTAAGACATATATAAGAAACACTGTGCATGTTTAGCAAAAAAACTTCCTTTCTAACATACTGTAAAACACGAATTCTACACTAATTTCATTATAAAATTATAATGATTTAGCATTGATAAACAATATCTTTTGTAATTTATCAATGGAAATCCTGATTGTTTTCAAGATTTCTTGCTTGTAGGATAATTATTACAAGAATGGCCATGTTTATTTGTGTGAGTTCATTAAACAAATATATGTGACATAAAGAGCTTTAAGTTAACCTGTGTGTAGTTAACTCAGCCCACTGCCTAGTAATGAACTTTACCATCGATTGCAATTATATTGGGGGATTGTCTCCCCCCTGAGTGTAGAGTTTTGGAACAAAGGCCAGTTGTGTACCAGCTGTCACTTGGCAGTGCAAGGAGATTATTGTCTAGTTTAAGTTAATGCCTGTAGTAAACAGAATAAAAATATAATTGAACTAGACAATATTTACCACACCACTGTCTAAACTGCCTTATATTATCCAATTATGCTTGGTAATATTTCGAAAATATATTGAATTTTCTCATCAGAGGCTGAAAACACATCCCACTTTTGCCCTAAGGTGCAAAAAGCTTATCCTCTCTGAGCCGCTTTTTTGAGCCTCTCAGCCGCCAGTGAGCCTCTTTTTGGAGGATCAGAGGAAAAAAAATCAATAAAATAAATGTTTGATTTCATTGGTGATTATCATGATTTTAAAAATCAACAAAGTAAGCAAATACTGACTATTGAACAGTATCAACTTAAAGGTGTAAGGGAGTGTAATAAGTGGTAATAATATTTACAAAAAGCAATAGAGTATATCTATAAGCTTTTATTTTCAGTCTCTTTATGTAGGACAGAAATAGGACCAATTATGGTTGTAATAGTTTGAATATTGGTAATACTCTTTATTTTGCATATTAATACATATACGTTTTTTATGCACAATTATGGGTTCTCAGCCTGACATATGGTGTGATATCAGTATATACACTAACATATAAATTGTTTTTTATATGTATGGCATATCTGATTGAGGTATTGTTTGTTTGATTATCAAAAAACAAATCCAGTCAGACATGAAGAAGGGTCACTATAGGACATGAATCTCCATGCAATAGTGGCCCAATATAAGACAAGAGAAAGATAAGGTGCACTACAGGCATCAGAAAGTGCAATAAGAGTGCCATAAGCTATTGCATATTTGTGTTCACTGTCAAACATGTATGTTGGGAAGTCTAAGACATATATAAGAAACACTGTGCATGTTTAGCAAAAAAACTTCCTTTCTAACATACTGTAAAACACGAATTCTACACTAATTTCATTATAAAATTATAATGATTTAGCATTGATAAACAATATCTTTTGTAATTTATCAATGGAAATCCTGATTGTTTTCAAGATTTCTTGCTTGTAGGATAATTATTACAAGAATGGCCATGTTTATTTGTGTGAGTTCATTAAACAAATATATGTGACATTAAGAGCTTTAAGTTAACCTGTGTGTAGTTAACTCAGCCCACTGCCTAGTAATGAACTTTACCATCGATTGCAATTATATTGGGGGATTGTCTCCCCCCTGAGTGTAGAGTTTTGGAACAAAGGCCAGTTGTGTACCAGCTGTCACTTGGCAGTGCAAGGAGATTATTGTCTAGTTTAAGTTAATGCCTGTAGTAAACAGAATTAAAATATAATTGAACTAGACAATATTTACCACACCACTGTCTAAACTGCCTTATATTATCCAATTATGCTTGGTAATATTTCGAAAATATATTGAATTTTCTCATCAGAGGCTGAAAACACATCCCACTTTTGCCCTAAGGTGCAAAAAGCTTATCCTCTCTGAGCCGCTTTTTGAGCCTCTCAGCCGCCAGTGAGCCTCTTTTTGGAGGATCAGAGGAAAAAAAATCAATAAAATAAATGTTTGATTTCATTGGTGATTATCATGATTTTAAAAATCAACAAAGTAAGCAAATACTGACTATTGAACAGTATCAACTTAAAGGTGTAAGGGAGTGTAATAAGTGGTAATAATATTTACAAAAAGCAATAGAGTATATCTATAAGCTTTTATTTTCAGTCTCTTTATGTAGGACGGAAATAGGACCAATTATGGTTGTAATAGTTTGAATATTGGTAATACTCTTTATTTTGTATATTAATACATATACGTTTTTTATGCACAATTATGGGTTCTCAGCCTGACATATGGTGTGATATCAGTATATACACTAACATATAAATTGTTTTTTATATGTATGGCATATCTGATTGAGGTATTGTTTGTTTGATTATCAAAAAACAAATCCAGTCAGACATGAAGAAGGGTCACTATAGGACATGAATCTCCATGCAATAGTGGCCCAATATAAGATAAGAGAAAGATAAGGTGCACTACAGGCATCAGAAAGTGCAATAAGAGTGCCATAAGCTATTGCATATTTGTGTTCACTGTCAAACATGTATGTTGGGAAGTCTAAGACATATATAAGAAACACTGTGCATGTTTAGCAAAAAAACTTCCTTTCTAACATACTGTAAAACACGAATTCTACACTAATTTCATTATAAAATTATAATGATTTAGCATTGATAAACAATATCTTTTGTAATTTATCAATGGAAATCCTGATTGTTTTCAAGATTTCTTGCTTGTAGGATAATTATTACAAGAATGGCCATGTAAATAAATTATTTGTGTGAGTTCATTAAACAAATATATGTGACATAAAGAGCTTTAAGTTAACCTGTGTGTAGTTAACTCAGCCCACTGCCTAGTAATGAACTTTACCATCGATTGCAATTATATTGGGGGATTGTTTCCCCCCTGAGTGTAGAGTTTTGGAACAAAGGCCAGTTGTGTACCAGCTGTCACTTGGCAGTGCAAGGAGATTATTGTCTAGTTTAAGTTAATGCCTGTAGTAAACAGAATTAAAATATAATTGAACTAGACAATATTTACCACACCACTGTCTAAACTGCCTTATATTATCCAATTATGCTTGGTAATATTTCGAAAATATATTGAATTTTCTCATCAGAGGCTGAAAACACATCCCACTTTTGCCCTAAGGTGCAAAAAGCTTATCCTCTCTGAGCCGCTTTTTTGAGCCTCTCAGCCGCCAGTGAGCCTCTTTTTGGAGGATCAGAGGAAAAAAAATCAATAAAATAAATGTTTGATTTCATTGGTGATTATCATGATTTTAAAAATCAACAAAGTAAGCAAATACTGACTATTGAACAGTATCAACTTAAAGGTGTAAGGGAGTGTAATAAGTGGTAATAATATTTACAAAAAGCAATAGAGTATATCTATAAGCTTTTATTTTCAGTCTCTTTATGTAGGACGGAAATAGGACCAATTATGGTTGTAATAGTTTGAATATTGGTAATACTCTTTATTTTGCATATTAATACATATACGTTTTTTATGCACAATTATGGGTTCTCAGCCTGACATATGGTGTGATATCAGTATATACACTAACATATAAATTGTTTTTTATATGTATGGCATATCTGATTGAGGTATTGTTTGTTTGATTATCAAAAAACAAATCCAGTCAGACATGAAGAAGGGTCACTATAGGACATGAATCTCCATGCAATAGTGGCCCAATATAAGACAAGAGAAAGATAAGGTGCACTACAGGCATCAGAAAGTGCAATAAGAGTGCCATAAGCTATTGCATATTTGTGTTCACTGTCAAACATGTATGTTGGGAAGTCTAAGACATATATAAGAAACACTGTGCATGTTTAGCAAAAAAACTTCCTTTCTAACATACTGTAAAACACGAATTCTACACTAATTTCATTATAAAATTATAATGATTTAGCATTGATAAACAATATCTTTTGTAATTTATCAATGGAAATCCTGATTGTTTTCAAGATTTCTTGCTTGTAGGATAATTATTACAAGAATGGCCATGTTTATTTGTGTGAGTTCATTAAACAAATATATGTGACATAAAGAGCTTTAAGTTAACCTGTGTGTAGTTAACTCAGCCCACTGCCTAGTAATGAACTTTACCATCGATTGCAATTATATTGGGGGATTGTTTCCCCCCTGAGTGTAGAGTTTTGGAACAAAGGCCAGTTGTGTACCAGCTGTCACTTGGCAGTGCAAGGAGATTATTGTCTAGTTTAAGTTAATGCCTGTAGTAAACAGAATTAAAATATAATTGAACTAGACAATATTTACCACACCACTGTCTAAACTGCCTTATATTATCCAATTATGCTTGGTAATATTTCGAAAATATATTGAATTTTCTCATCAGAGGCTGAAAACACATCCCACTTTTGCCCTAAGGTGCAAAAAGCTTATCCTCTCTGAGCCGCTTTTTTGAGCCTCTCAGCCGCCAGTGAGCCTCTTTTTGGAGGATCAGAGGAAAAAAAATCAATAAAATAAATGTTTGATTTCATTGGTGATTATCATGATTTTAAAAATCAACAAAGTAAGCAAATACTGACTATTGAACAGTATCAACTTAAAGGTGTAAGGGAGTGTAATAAGTGGTAATAATATTTACAAAAAGCAATAGAGTATATCTATAAGCTTTTATTTTCAGTCTCTTTATGTAGGACGGAAATAGGACCAATTATGGTTGTAATAGTTTGAATATTGGTAATACTCTTTATTTTGCATATTAATACATATACGTTTTTTATGCACAATTATGGGTTCTCAGCCTGACATATGGTGTGATATCAGTATATACACTAACATATAAATTGTTTTTTATATGTATGGCATATCTGATTGAGGTATTGTTTGTTTGATTATCAAAAAACAAATCCAGTCAGACATGAAGAAGGGTCACTATAGGACATGAATCTCCATGCAATAGTGGCCCAATATAAGACAAGAGAAAGATAAGGTGCACTACAGGCATCAGAAAGTGCAATAAGAGTGCCATAAGCTATTGCATATTTGTGTTCACTGTCAAACATGTATGTTGGGAAGTCTAAGACATATATAAGAAACACTGTGCATGTTTAGCAAAAAAACTTCCTTTCTAACATACTGTAAAACACGAATTCTACACTAATTTCATTATAAAATTATAATGATTTAGCATTGATAAACAATATCTTTTGTAATTTATCAATGGAAATCCTGATTGTTTTCAAGATTTCTTGCTTGTAGGATAATTATTACAAGAATGGCCATGTTTATTTGTGTGAGTTCATTAAACAAATATATGTGACATAAAGAGCTTTAAGTTAACCTGTGTGTAGTTAACTCAGCCCACTGCCTAGTAATGAACTTTACCATCGATTGCAATTATATTGGGGGATTGTTTCCCCCCTGAGTGTAGAGTTTTGGAACAAAGGCCAGTTGTGTACCAGCTGTCACTTGGCAGTGCAAGGAGATTATTGTCTAGTTTAAGTTAATGCCTGTAGTAAACAGAATTAAAATATAATTGAACTAGACAATATTTACCACACCACTGTCTAAACTGCCTTATATTATCCAATTATGCTTGGTAATATTTCGAAAATATATTGAATTTTCTCATCAGAGGCTGAAAACACATCCCACTTTTGCCCTAAGGTGCAAAAAGCTTATCCTCTCTGAGCCGCTTTTTTGAGCCTCTCAGCCGCCAGTGAGCCTCTTTTTGGAGGATCAGAGGAAAAAAAATCAATAAAATAAATGTTTGATTTCATTGGTGATTATCATGATTTTAAAAATCAACAAAGTAAGCAAATACTGACTATTGAACAGTATCAACTTAAAGGTGTAAGGGAGTGTAATAAGTGGTAATAATATTTACAAAAAGCAATAGAGTATATCTATAAGCTTTTATTTTCAGTCTCTTTATGTAGGACGGAAATAGGACCAATTATGGTTGTAATAGTTTGAATATTGGTAATACTCTTTATTTTGCATATTAATACATATACGTTTTTTATGCACAATTATGGGTTCTCAGCCTGACATATGGTGTGATATCAGTATATACACTAACATATAAATTGTTTTTTATATGTATGGCATATCTGATTGAGGTATTGTTTGTTTGATTATCAAAAAACAAATCCAGTCAGACATGAAGAAGGGTCACTATAGGACATGAATCTCCATGCAATAGTGGCCCAATATAAGACAAGAGAAAGATAAGGTGCACTACAGGCATCAGAAAGTGCAATAAGAGTGCCATAAGCTATTGCATATTTGTGTTCACTGTCAAACATGTATGTTGGGAAGTCTAAGACATATATAAGAAACACTGTGCATGTTTAGCAAAAAAACTTCCTTTCTAACATACTGTAAAACACGAATTCTACACTAATTTCATTATAAAATTATAATGATTTAGCATTGATAAACAATATCTTTTGTAATTTATCAATGGAAATCCTGATTGTTTTCAAGATTTCTTGCTTGTAGGATAATTATTACAAGAATGGCCATGTTTATTTGTGTGAGTTCATTAAACAAATATATGTGACATAAAGAGCTTTAAGTTAACCTGTGTGTAGTTAACTCAGCCCACTGCCTAGTAATGAACTTTACCATCGATTGCAATTATATTGGGGGATTGTCTCCCCCCTGAGTGTAGAGTTTTGGAACAAAGGCCAGTTGTGTACCAGCTGTCACTTGGCAGTGCAAGGAGATTATTGTCTAGTTTAAGTTAATGCCTGTAGTAAACAGAATTAAAATATAATTGAACTAGACAATATTTACCACACCACTGTCTAAACTGCCTTATATTATCCAATTATGCTTGGTAATATTTCGAAAATATATTGAATTTTCTCATCAGAGGCTGAAAACACATCCCACTTTTGCCCTAAGGTGCAAAAAGCTTATCCTCTCTGAGCCGCTTTTTTGAGCCTCTCAGCCGCCAGTGAGCCTCTTTTTGGAGGATCAGAGGAAAAAAAATCAATAAAATAAATGTTTGATTTCATTGGTGATTATCATGATTTTAAAAATCAACAAAGTAAGCAAATACTGACTATTGAACAGTATCAACTTAAAGGTGTAAGGGAGTGTAATAAGTGGTAATAATATTTACAAAAAGCAATAGAGTATATCTATAAGCTTTTATTTTCAGTCTCTTTATGTAGGACGGAAATAGGACCAATTATGGTTGTAATAGTTTGAATATTGGTAATACTCTTTATTTTGCATATTAATACATATACGTTTTTTATGCACAATTATGGGTTCTCAGCCTGACATATGGTGTGATATCAGTATATACACTAACATATAAATTGTTTTTTATATGTATGGCATATCTGATTGAGGTATTGTTTGTTTGATTATCAAAAAACAAATCCAGTCAGACATGAAGAAGGGTCACTATAGGACATGAATCTCCATGCAATAGTGGCCCAATATAAGACAAGAGAAAGATAAGGTGCACTACAGGCATCAGAAAGTGCAATAAGAGTGCCATAAGCTATTGCATATTTGTGTTCACTGTCAAACATGTATGTTGGGAAGTCTAAGACATATATAAGAAACACTGTGCATGTTTAGCAAAAAAACTTCCTTTCTAACATACTGTAAAACACGAATTCTACACTAATTTCATTATAAAATTATAATGATTTAGCATTGATAAACAATATCTTTTGTAATTTATCAATGGAAATCCTGATTGTTTTCAAGATTTCTTGCTTGTAGGATAATTATTACAAGAATGGCCATGTTTATTTGTGTGAGTTCATTAAACAAATATATGTGACATAAAGAGCTTTAAGTTAACCTGTGTGTAGTTAACTCAGCCCACTGCCTAGTAATGAACTTTACCATCGATTGCAATTATATTGGGGGATTGTCTCCCCCCTGAGTGTAGAGTTTTGGAACAAAGGCCAGTTGTGTACCAGCTGTCACTTGGCAGTGCAAGGAGATTATTGTCTAGTTTAAGTTAATGCCTGTAGTAAACAGAATTAAAATATAATTGAACTAGACAATATTTACCACACCACTGTCTAAACTGTCTTATATTATCCAATTATGCTTGGTAATATTTCGAAAATATATTGAATTTTCTCATCAGAGGCTGAAAACACATCCCACTTTTGCCCTAAGGTGCAAAAAGCTTATCCTCTCTGAGCCGCTTTTTTGAGCCTCTCAGCCACCAGTGAGCCTCTTTTTGGAGGATCAGAGGAAAAAAAATCAATAAAATAAATGTTTGATTTCATTGGTGATTATCATGATTTTAAAAATCAACAAAGTAAGCAAATACTGACTATTGAACAGTATCAACTTAAAGGTGTAAGGGAGTGTGATAAGTGGTAATAATATTTACAAAAAGCAATAGAGTATATCTATAAGCTTTTATTTTCAGTCTCTTTATGTAGGACGGAAATAGGACCAATTATGGTTGTAATAGTTTGAATATTGGTAATACTCTTTATTTTGCATATTAATACATATACGTTTTTTATGCACAATTATGGGTTCTCAGCCTGACATATGGTGTGATATCAGTATATACACTAACATATAAATTGTTTTTTATATGTATGGCATATCTGATTGAGGTATTGTTTGTTTGATTATCAAAAAACAAATCCAGTCAGACATGAAGAAGGGTCACTATAGGACATGAATCTCCATGCAATAGTGGCCCAATATAAGACAAGAGAAAGATAAGGTGCACTACAGGCATCAGAAAGTGCAATAAGAGTGCCATAAGCTATTGCATATTTGTGTTCACTGTCAAACATGTATGTTGGGAAGTCTAAGACATATATAAGAAACACTGTGCATGTTTAGCAAAAAAACTTCCTTTCTAACATACTGTAAAACACGAATTCTACACTAATTTCTTTATAAAATTATAATGATTTAGCATTGATAAACAATATCTTTTGTAATTTATCAATGGAAATCCTGATTGTTTTCAAGATTTCTTGCTTGTAGGATAATTATTACAAGAATGGCCATGTTTATTTGTGTGAGTTCATTAAACAAATATATGTGACATAAAGAGCTTTAAGTTAACCTGTGTGTAGTTAACTCAGCCCACTGCCTAGTAATGAACTTTACCATCGATTGCAATTATATTGGGGGATTGTTTCCCCCCTGAGTGTAGAGTTTTGGAACAAAGGCCAGTTGTGTACCAGCTGTCACTTGGCAGTGCAAGGAGATTATTGTCTAGTTTAAGTTAATGCCTGTAGTAAACAGAATTAAAATATAATTGAACTAGACAATATTTACCACACCACTGTCTAAACTGCCTTATATTATCCAATTATGCTTGGTAATATTTCGAAAATATATTGAATTTTCTCATCAGAGGCTGAAAACACATCCCACTTTTGCCCTAAGGTGCAAAAAGCTTATCCTCTCTGAGCCGCTTTTTTGAGCCTCTCAGCCGCCAGTGAGCCTCTTTTTGGAGGATCAGAGGAAAAAAAATCAATAAAATAAATGTTTGATTTCATTGGTGATTATCATGATTTTAAAAATCAACAAAGTAAGCAAATACTGACTATTGAACAGTATCAACTTAAAGGTGTAAGGGAGTGTAATAAGTGGTAATAATATTTACAAAAAGCAATAGAGTATATCTATAAGCTTTTATTTTCAGTCTCTTTATGTAGGACGGAAATAGGACCAATTATGGTTGTAATAGTTTGAATATTGGTAATACTCTTTATTTTGCATATTAATACATATACATTTTTTATGCACAATTCTGATCCTCCAAAAAGAGGCTCACTGGCGGCTGAGAGGCTCAAAAAAGCGGCTCAGAGAGGATAAGCTTTTTGCACCTTAGGGCAAAAGTGGGATGTGTTTTCAGCCTCTGATGAGAAAATTCAATATATTTTCGAAATATTACCAAGCATAATTGGATAATATAAGGCAGTTTAGACAGTGGTGTGGTAAATATTGTCTAGTTCAATTATATTTTAATTCTGTTTACTACAGGCATTAACTTAAACTAGACAATAATCTCCTTGCACTGCCAAGTGACAGCTGGTACACAACTGGCCTTTGTTCCAAAACTCTACACTCAGGGGGGAAACAATCCCCCAATATAATTGCAATCGATGGTAAAGTTCATTACTAGGCAGTGGGCTGAGTTAACTACACACAGGTTAACTTAAAGCTCTTTATGTCACATATATTTGTTTAATGAACTCACACAAATAAACATGGCCATTCTTGTAATAATTATCCTACAAGCAAGAAATCTTGAAAACAATCAGGATTTCCATTGATAAATTACAAAAGATATTGTTTATCAATGCTAAATCATTATAATTTTATAATGAAATTAGTGTAGAATTCGTGTTTTACAGTATGTTAGAAAGGAAGTTTTTTTGCTAAACATGCACAGTGTTTCTTATATATGTCTTAGACTTCCCAACATACATGTTTGACAGTGAACACAAATATGCAATAGCTTATGGCACTCTTATTGCACTTTCTGATGCCTGTAGTGCACCTTATCTTTCTCTTGTCTTATATTGGGCCACTATTGCATGGAGATTCATGTCCTATAGTGACCCTTCTTCATGTCTGACTGGATTTGTTTTTTGATAATCAAACAAACAATACCTCAATCAGATATGCCATACATATAAAAAACAATTTATATGTTAGTGTATATACTGATATCACACCATATGTCAGGCTGAGAACCCATAATTGTGCATAAAAAACGTATATGTATTAATATGCAAAATAAAGAGTATTACCAATATTCAAACTATTACAACCATAATTGGTCCTATTTCCGTCCTACATAAAGAGATTGAAAATAAAAGCTTATAGATATACTCTATTGCTTTTTGTAAATATTATTACCACTTATTACACTCCCTTACACCTTTAAGTTGATACTGTTCAATAGTCAGTATTTGCTTACTTTGTTGATTTTTAAAATCATGATAATCACCAATGAAATCAAACATTTATTTTATTGATTTTTTTTCCTCTGATCCTCCAAAAAGAGGCTCACTGGCGGCTGAGAGGCTCAAAAAAGCGGCTCAGAGAGGATAAGCTTTTTGCACCTTAGGGCAAAAGGGGGATGTGTTTTCAGCCTCTGATGAGAAAATTCAATATATTTTCGAAATATTACCAAGCATAATTGGATAATATAAGGCAGTTTAGACAGTGGTGTGGCAAATATTGTCTAGTTCAATTATATTTTAATTCTGTTTACTACAGGCATTAACTTAAACTAGACAATAATCTCCTTGCACTGCCAAGTGACAGCTGGTACACAACTGGCCTTTGTTCCAAAACTCTACACTCAGGGGGGAAACAATCCCCCAATATAATTGCAATCGATGGTAAAGTTCATTACTAGGCAGTGGGCTGAGTTAACTACACACAGGTTAACTTAAAGCTCTTTATGTCACATATATTTGTTTAATGAACTCACACAAATAAACATGGCCATTCTTGTAATAATTATCCTACAAGCAAGAAATCTTGAAAACAATCAGGATTTCCATTGATAAATTACAAAAGATATTGTTTATCAATGCTAAATCATTATAATTTTATAATGAAATTAGTGTAGAATTCGTGTTTTACAGTATGTTAGAAAGGAAGTTTTTTTGCTAAACATGCACAGTGTTTCTTATATATGTCTTAGACTTCCCAACATACATGTTTGACAGTGAACACAAATATGCAATAGCTTATGGCACTCTTATTGCACTTTCTGATGCCTGTAGTGCACCTTATCTTTCTCTTGTCTTATATTGGGCCACTATTGCATGGAGATTCATGTCCTATAGTGACCCTTCTTCATGTCTGACTGGATTTGTTTTTTGATAATCAAACAAACAATACCTCAATCAGATATGCCATACATATAAAAAACAATTTATATGTTAGTGTATATACTGATATCACACCATATGTCAGGCTGAGAACCCATAATTGTGCATAAAAAACGTATATGTATTAATATGCAAAATAAAGAGTATTACCAATATTCAAACTATTACAACCATAATTGGTCCTATTTCCGTCCTACATAAAGAGATTGAAAATAAAAGCTTATAGATATACTCTATTGCTTTTTGTAAATATTATTACCACTTATTACACTCCCTTACACCTTTAAGTTGATACTGTTCAATAGTCAGTATTTGCTTACTTTGTTGATTTTTAAAATCATGATAATCACCAATGAAATCAAACATTTATTTTATTGATTTTTTTTCCTCTGATCCTCCAAAAAGAGGCTCACTGGCGGCTGAGAGGCTCAAAAAAGCGGCTCAGAGAGGATAAGCTTTTTGCACCTTAGGGCAAAAGGGGGATGTGTTTTCAGCCTCTGATGAGAAAATTCAATATATTTTCGAAATATTACCAAGCATAATTGGATAATATAAGGCAGTTTAGACAGTGGTGTGGTAAATATTGTCTAGTTCAATTATATTTTAATTCTGTTTACTACAGGCATTAACTTAAACTAGACAATAATCTCCTTGCACTGCCAAGTGACAGCTGGTACACAACTGGCCTTTGTTCCAAAACTCTACACTCAGGGGGGAAACAATCCCCCAATATAATTGCAATCGATGGTAAAGTTCATTACTAGGCAGTGGGCTGAGTTAACTACACACAGGTTAACTTAAAGCTCTTTATGTCACATATATTTGTTTAATGAACTCACACAAATAAACATGGCCATTCTTGTAATAATTATCCTACAAGCAAGAAATCTTGAAAACAATCAGGATTTCCATTGATAAATTACAAAAGATATTGTTTATCAATGCTAAATCATTATAATTTTATAATGAAATTAGTGTAGAATTCGTGTTTTACAGTATGTTAGAAAGGAAGTTTTTTTGCTAAACATGCACAGTGTTTCTTATATATGTCTTAGACTTCCCAACATACATGTTTGACAGTGAACACAAATATGCAATAGCTTATGGCACTCTTATTGCACTTTCTGATGCCTGTAGTGCACCTTATCTTTCTCTTGTCTTATATTGGGCCACTATTGCATGGAGATTCATGTCCTATAGTGACCCTTCTTCATGTCTGACTGGATTTGTTTTTTGATAATCAAACAAACAATACCTCAATCAGATATGCCATACATATAAAAACAATTTATATGTTAGTGTATATACTGATATCACACCATATGTCAGGCTGAGAACCCATAATTGTGCATAAAAAACGTATATGTATTAATATGCAAAATAAAGAGTATTACCAATATTCAAACTATTACAACCATAATTGGTCCTATTTCCGTCCTACATAAAGAGATTGAAAATAAAAGCTTATAGATATACTCTATTGCTTTTTGTAAATATTATTACCACTTATTACACTCCCTTACACCTTTAAGTTGATACTGTTCAATAGTCAGTATTTGCTTACTTTGTTGATTTTTAAAATCATGATAATCACCAATGAAATCAAACATTTATTTTATTGATTTTTTTTCCTCTGATCCTCCAAAAAGAGGCTCACTGGCGGCTGAGAGGCTCAAAAAAGCGGCTCAGAGAGGATAAGCTTTTTGCACCTTAGGGCAAAAGGGGGATGTGTTTTCAGCCTCTGATGAGAAAATTCAATATATTTTCGAAATATTACCAAGCATAATTGGATAATATAAGGCAGTTTAGACAGTGGTGTGGTAAATATTGTCTAGTTCAATTATATTTTAATTCTGTTTACTACAGGCATTAACTTAAACTAGACAATAATCTCCTTGCACTGCCAAGTGACAGCTGGTACACAACTGGCCTTTGTTCCAAAACTCTACACTCAGGGGGGAAACAATACCCCAATATAATTGCAATCGATGGTAAAGTTCATTACTAGGCAGTGGGCTGAGTTAACTACACACAGGTTAACTTAAAGCTCTTCATGTCACATATATTTGTTTAATGAACTCACACAAATAAACATGGCCATTCTTGTAATAATTATCCTACAAGCAAGAAATCTTGAAAACAATCAGGATTTCCATTGATAAATTACAAAAGATATTGTTTATCAATGCTAAATCATTATAATTTTATAATGAAATTAGTGTAGAATTCGTGTTTTACAGTATGTTAGAAAGGAAGTTTTTTTGCTAAACATGCACAATGTTTCTTATATATGTCTTAGACTTCCCAACATACATGTTTGACAGTGAACACAAATATGCAATAGCTTATGGCACTCTTATTGCACTTTCTGATGCCTGTAGTGCACCTTATCTTTCTCTTGTCTTATATTGGGCCACTATTGCATGGAGATTCATGTCCTATAGTGACCCTTCTTCATGTCTGACTGGATTTGCTTTTTGATAATCAAACAAACAATACCTCAATCAGATATGCCATACATATAAAAAACAATTTATATGTTAGTGTATATACTGATATCACACCATATGTCAGGCTGAGAACCCATAATTGTGCATAAAAAACGTATATGTATTAATATGCAAAATAAAGAGTATTACCAATATTCAAACTATTACAACCATAATTGGTCCTATTTCCGTCCTACATAAAGAGACTGAAAATAAAAGCTTATAGATATACTCTATTGCTTTTTGTAAATATTATTACCACTTATTACACTCCCTTGCACCTTTTAAGTTGATACTGTTCAATAGTCAGTATTTGCTTACTTTGTTGATTTTTAAAATCATGATAATCACCAATGAAATCAAACATTTATTTTATTGATTTTTTTTCCTCTGATCCTCCAAAAAGAGGCTCACTGGCTGCTGAGAGGCTCAAAAAAGCGGCTCAGAGAGGATAAGCTTTTTGCACCTTAGGGCAAAAGTGGGATGTGTTTTCAGCCTCTGATGAGAAAATTCAATATATTTTCGAAATATTACCAAGCATAATTGGATAATATAAGGCAGTTTAGACAGTGGTGTGGTAAATATTGTCTAGTTCAATTATATTTTAATTCTGTTTACTACAGGCATTAACTTAAACTAGACAATAATCTCCTTGCACTGCCAAGTGACAGCTGGTACACAACTGGCCTTTGTTCCAAAACTCTACACTCAGGGGGGAAACAATCCCCCAATATAATTGCAATCGATGGTAAAGTTCATTACTAGGCAGTGGGCTGAGTTAACTACACACAGGTTAACTTAAAGCTCTTTATGTCACATATATTTGTTTAATGAACTCACACAAATAAACATGGCCATTCTTGTAATAATTATCCTACAAGCAAGAAATCTTGAAAACAATCAGGATTTCCATTGATAAATTACAAAAGATATTGTTTATCAATGCTAAATCATTATAATTTTATAATGAAATTAGTGTAGAATTCGTGTTTTACAGTATGTTAGAAAGGAAGTTTTTTTGCTAAACATGCACAGTGTTTCTTATATATGTCTTAGACTTCCCAACATACATGTTTGACAGTGAACACAAATATGCAATAGCTTATGGCACTCTTATTGCACTTTCTGATGCCTGTAGTGCACCTTATCTTTCTCTTGTCTTATATTGGGCCACTATTGCATGGAGATTCATGTCCTATAGTGACCCTTCTTCATGTCTGACTGGATTTGTTTTTTGATAATCAAACAAACAATACCTCAATCAGATATGCCATACATATAAAAAACAATTTATATGTTAGTGTATATACTGATATCACACCATATGTCAGGCTGAGAACCCATAATTGTGCATAAAAAACGTATATGTATTAATATGCAAAATAAAGAGTATTACCAATATTCAAACTATTACAACCATAATTGGTCCTATTTCCGTCCTACATAAAGAGACTGAAAATAAAAGCTTATAGATATACTCTATTGCTTTTTGTAAATATTATTACCACTTATTACACTCCCTTACACCTTTAAGTTGATACTGTTCAATAGTCAGTATTTGCTTACTTTGTTGATTTTTAAAATCATGATAATCACCAATGAAATCAAACATTTATTTTATTGATTTTTTTTCCTCTGATCCTCCAAAAAGAGGCTCACTGGCGGCTGAGAGGCTCAAAAAAGCGGCTCAGAGAGGATAAGCTTTTTGCACCTTAGGGCAAAAGTGGGATGTGTTTTCAGCCTCTGATGAGAAAATTCAATATATTTTCGAAATATTACCAAGCATAATTGGATAATATAAGGCAGTTTAGACAGTGGTGTGGTAAATATTGTCTAGTTCAATTATATTTTAATTCTGTTTACTACAGGCATTAACTTAAACTAGACAATAATCTCCTTGCACTGCCAAGTGACAGCTGGTACACAACTGGCCTTTGTTCCAAAACTCTACACTCAGGGGGGAAACAATCCCCCAATATAATTGCAATCGATGGTAAAGTTCATTACTAGGCAGTGGGCTGAGTTAACTACACACAGGTTAACTTAAAGCTCTTTATGTCACATATATTTGTTTAATGAACTCACACAAATAAACATGGCCATTCTTGTAATAATTATCCTACAAGCAAGAAATCTTGAAAACAATCAGGATTTCCATTGATAAATTACAAAAGATATTGTTTATCAATGCTAAATCATTATAATTTTATAATGAAATTAGTGTAGAATTCGTGTTTTACAGTATGTTAGAAAGGAAGTTTTTTTGCTAAACATGCACAGTGTTTCTTATATATGTCTTAGACTTCCCAACATACATGTTTGACAGTGAACACAAATATGCAATAGCTTATGGCACTCTTATTGCACTTTCTGATGCCTGTAGTGCACCTTATCTTTCTCTTGTCTTATATTGGGCCACTATTGCATGGAGATTCATGTCCTATAGTGACCCTTCTTCATGTCTGACTGGATTTGTTTTTTGATAATCAAACAAACAATACCTCAATCAGATATGCCATACATATAAAAAACAATTTATATGTTAGTGTATATACTGATATCACACCATATGTCAGGCTGAGAACCCATAATTGTGCATAAAAAACGTATATGTATTAATATGCAAAATAAAGAGTATTACCAATATTCAAACTATTACAACCATAATTGGTCCTATTTCCGTCCTACATAAAGAGACTGAAAATAAAAGCTTATAGATATACTCTATTGCTTTTTGTAAATATTATTACCACTTATTACACTCCCTTACACCTTTAAGTTGATACTGTTCAATAGTCAGTATTTGCTTACTTTGTTGATTTTTAAAATCATGATAATCAGCAATGAAATCAAACATTTATTTTATTGATTTTTTTCCTCTGATCCTCCAAAAAGAGGCTCACTGGCGGCTGAGAGGCTCAAAAAAGCGGCTCAGAGAGGATAAGCTTTTTGCACCTTAGGGCAAAAGTGGGATGTGTTTTCAGCCTCTGATGAGAAAATTCAATATATTTTCGAAATATTACCAAGCATAATTGGATAATATAAGGCAGTTTAGACAGTGGTGTGGTAAATATTGTCTAGTTCAATTATATTTTAATTCTGTTTACTACAGGCATTAACTTAAACTAGACAATAATCTCCTTGCACTGCCAAGTGACAGCTGGTACACAACTGGCCTTTGTTCCAAAACTCTACACTCAGGGCAGAAACAATCCCCCAATATAATTGCAATCGATGGTAAAGTTCATTACTAGGCAGTGGGCTGAGTTAACTACACACAGGTTAACTTAAAGCTCTTTATGTCACATATATTTGTTTAATGAACTCACACAAATAAACATGGCCATTCTTGTAATAATTATCCTACAAGCAAGAAATCTTGAAAACAATCAGGATTTCCATTGATAAATTACAAAAGATATTGTTTATCAATGCTAAATCATTATAATTTTATAATGAAATTAGTGTAGAATTCGTGTTTTACAGTATGTTAGAAAGGAAGTTTTTTTGCTAAACATGCACAGTGTTTCTTATATATGTCTTAGACTTCCCAACATACATGTTTGACAGTGAACACAAATATGCAATAGCTTATGGCACTCTTATTGCACTTTCTGATGCCTGTAGTGCACCTTATCTTTCTCTTGTCTTATATTGGGCCACTATTGCATGGAGATTCATGTCCTATAGTGACCCTTCTTCATGTCTGACTGGATTTGTTTTTTGATAATCAAACAAACAATACCTCAATCAGATATGCCATACATATAAAAAACAATTTATATGTTAGTGTATATACTGATATCACACCATATGTCAGGCTGAGAACCCATAATTGTGCATAAAAAACGTATATGTATTAATATGCAAAATAAAGAGTATTACCAATATTCAAACTATTACAACCATAATTGGTCCTATTTCCGTCCTACATAAAGAGACTGAAAATAAAAGCTGATAGATATACTCTATTGCTTTTTGTAAATATTATTACCACTTATTACACTCCCTTACACCTTTAAGTTGATACTGTTCAATAGTCAGTATTTGCTTACTTTGTTGATTTTTAAAATCATGATAATCAGCAATGAAATCAAACATTTATTTTATTGATTTTTTTCCTCTGATCCTCCAAAAAGAGGCTCACTGGCGGCTGAGAGGCTCAGCTCAAAAAAGCGGCTCAGAGAGGATAAGCTTTTTGCACCTTAGGGCAAAAGTGGGATGTGTTTTCAGCCTCTGATGAGAAAATTCAATATATTTTCGAAATATTACCAAGCATAATTGGATAATATAAGGCAGTTTAGACAGTGGTGTGGTAAATATTGTCTAGTTCAATTATATTTTAATTCTGTTTACTACAGGCATTAACTTAAACTAGACAATAATCTCCTTGCACTGCCAAGTGACAGCTGGTACACAACTGGCCTTTGTTCCAAAACTCTACACTCAGGGGGGAAACAATACCCCAATATAATTGCAATCGATGGTAAAGTTCATTACTAGGCAGTGGGCTGAGTTAACTACACACAGGTTAACTTAAAGCTCTTTATGTCACATATATTTGTTTAATGAACTCACACAAATAAACATGGCCATTCTTGTAATAATTATCCTACAAGCAAGAAATCTTGAAAACAATCAGGATTTCCATTGATAAATTACAAAAGATATTGTTTATCAATGCTAAATCATTATAATTTTATAATGAAATTAGTGTAGAATTCGTGTTTTACAGTATGTTAGAAAGGAAGTTTTTTTGCTAAACATGCACAGTGTTTCTTATATATGTCTTAGACTTCCCAACATACATGTTTGACAGTGAACACAAATATGCAATAGCTTATGGCACTCTTATTGCACTTTCTGATGCCTGTAGTGCACCTTATCTTTCTCTTGTCTTATATTGGGCCACTATTGCATGGAGATTCATGTCCTATAGTGACCCTTCTTCATGTCTGACTGGATTTGTTTTTTGATAATCAAACAAACAATACCTCAATCAGATATGCCATACATATAAAAACAATTTATCTGTTAGTGTATATACTGATATCACACCATATGTCAGGCTGAGAACCCATAATTGTGCATAAAAAACGTATATGTATTAATATGCAAAATAAAGAGTATTACCAATATTCAAACTATTACAACCATAATTGGTCCTATTTCCGTCCTACATAAAGAGACTGAAAATAAAAGCTTATAGATATACTCTATTGCTTTTTGTAAATATTATTACCACTTATTACACTCCCTTACACCTTTAAGTTGATACTGTTCAATAGTCAGTATTTGCTTACTTTGTTGATTTTTAAAATCATGATAATCACCAATGAAATCAAACATTTATTTTATTGATTTTTTTTCCTCTGATCCTCCAAAAAGAGGCTCACTGGCGGCTGAGAGGCTCAAAAAAGCGGCTCAGAGAGGATAAGCTTTTTGCACCTTAGGGCAAAAGTGGGATGTGTTTTCAGCCTCTGATGAGAAAATTCAATATATTTTCGAAATATTACCAAGCATAATTGGATAATATAAGGCAGTTTAGACAGTGGTGTGGTAAATATTGTCTAGTTCAATTATATTTTAATTCTGTTTACTACAGGCATTAACTTAAACTAGACAATAATCTCCTTGCACTGCCAAGTGACAGCTGGTACACAACTGGCCTTTGTTCCAAAACTCTACACTCAGGGGGGAAACAATCCCCCAATATAATTGCAATCGATGGTAAAGTTCATTACTAGGCAGTGGGCTGAGTTAACTACACACAGGTTAACTTAAAGCTCTTTATGTCACATATATTTGTTTAATGAACTCACACAAATAAACATGGCCATTCTTGTAATAATTATCCTACAAGCAAGAAATCTTGAAAACAATCAGGATTTCCATTGATAAATTACAAAAGATATTGTTTATCAATGCTAAATCATTATAATTTTATAATGAAATTAGTGTAGAATTCGTGTTTTACAGTATGTTAGAAAGGAAGTTTTTTTGCTAAACATGCACAGTGTTTCTTATATATGTCTTAGACTTCCCAACATACATGTTTGACAGTGAACACAAATATGCAATAGCTTATGGCACTCTTATTGCACTTTCTGATGCCTGTAGTGCACCTTATCTTTCTCTTGTCTTATATTGGGCCACTATTGCATGGAGATTCATGTCCTATAGTGACCCTTCTTCATGTCTGACTGGATTTGTTTTTTGATAATCAAACAAACAATACCTCAATCAGATATGCCATACATATAAAAAACAATTTATATGTTAGTGTATATACTGATATCACACCATATGTCAGGCTGAGAACCCATAATTGTGCATAAAAAACGTATATGTATTAATATGCAAAATAAAGAGTATTACCAATATTCAAACTATTACAACCATAATTGGTCCTATTTCCGTCCTACATAAAGAGACTGAAAATAAAAGCTTATAGATATACTCTATTGCTTTTTGTAAATATTATTACCACTTATTACACTCCCTTACACCTTTAACTTGATACTGTTCAATAGTCAGTATTTGCTTACTTTGTTGATTTTTAAAATCATGATAATCACCAATGAAATCAAACATTTATTTTATTGATTTTTTTTCCTCTGATCCTCCAAAAAGAGGCTCACTGGCGGCTGAGAGGCTCAAAAAAGCGGCTCAGAGAGGATAAGCTTTTTGCACCTTAGGGCAAAAGTGGGATGTGTTTTCAGCCTCTGATGAGAAAATTCAATATATTTTCGAAATATTACCAAGCATAATTGGATAATATAAGGCAGTTTAGACAGTGGTGTGGTAAATATTGTCTAGTTCAATTATATTTTAATTCTGTTTACTACAGGCATTAACTTAAACTAGACAATAATCTCCTTGCACTGCCAAGTGACAGCTGGTACACAACTGGCCTTTGTTCCAAAACTCTACACTCAGGGGGGAAACAATCCCCCAATATAATTGCAATCGATGGTAAAGTTCATTACTAGGCAGTGGGCTGAGTTAACTACACACAGGTTAACTTAAAGCTCTTTATGTCACATATATTTGTTTAATGAACTCACACAAATAAACATGGCCATTCTTGTAATAATTATCCTACAAGCAAGAAATCTTGAAAACAATCAGGATTTCCATTGATAAATTACAAAAGATATTGTTTATCAATGCTAAATCATTATAATTTTATAATGAAATTAGTGTAGAATTCGTGTTTTACAGTATGTTAGAAAGGAAGTTTTTTGCTAAACATGCACAGTGTTTCTTATATATGTCTTAGACTTCCCAACATACATGTTTGACAGTGAACACAAATATGCAATAGCTTATGGCACTCTTATTGCACTTTCTGATGCCTGTAGTGCACCTTATCTTTCTCTCGAGTTCCATTTCTTGTTGGAAGGTAGGATGAGGTGATTTCTTTGTGATAAGTAAAATTTATTGACCTCTGACCTTGTTTCCGGTCATGCATTAAGCTTATAGTGACCTTCTCATGCCTGTAAACAGTTTGTAACTCCAGTCATATGAATGTATAATTTTTGGCTTGCCAACTTGGCATGGTTTGACCTTAAGAGTGACCTCGCTTTATTATAACATTAGTCCATGTAATTTGTTGTGTCATATGTATTTTACCCCTTTTATCTTATTTTAAGTAGTAACGGAACAAAGATTTGAAATACGCTATTATGTACTTTGGTGTATCTTGGCAATGCTATCGTGATGTACTTTAAATGTGTGATTTATATTGTGTTCTAAGTGTCAGTAACTCACATGTATTTATATCACTCAAGAGTTGTATATTAGCTAGTATTATTATATGTATATTTACAATAAAATGGTTGTTATGCAATAAATGCTTTTACCTTCATGACAATGTGTATGGAGCACCAAGTCATGGATAGAGGCCACCTTATAAGAAAGCATGACCAAGATATATTGTATATTTTTTGAGTTATTTAGAATAAAATAGAAATATTCATTGACGCAACAATTTTTATTAATCTTTTTGGGTTATATACATTCACATAGACAACAATACATTTCACAAATCGACAGAGGTTAAAGGTATAACATGAACATTTACACAAGTAGACACGAGACAAAATATATGACAGGGTGCAGAGTATTGTATTTTAAAGATATTTGTTGGAAGAGAAAGTCAAAGGATATAAGATCCCTTTGGCAGTGAGGGGACGTTAAAGATTTTCACATATCATTTTATACATGCCGTCCTTCTCATGTGAGGGTTTTAGCGTAAATAGGATTTTCAACTTTCTAACTATGCCTTAGAATTCATTAATTTGTATTGTTTTAGCATTCATTGTACAATTATTAATATACCTATTTTCCAAGAATTATTGTGTGATTTTAGAAAGTTGATAATATTGTCATGTTCTATATGAATTCCAAAGATAATTTTGCAGATGGTAAAGCATAGTTTATTGAAAGAGCTTTTTGTAGTAGTTTTTCAACATTTTCCCAAAACTGAGTCTTCAAAAAGAAACAGGTGGTGTTCAATAGTGTCTATATTTTTGCACATCGGGCTTTCTATAATTTTCCATTTGTGTAAGTTATGTTAACAATTTATGATTCTATTAATAACTTTGAATTAAAAAGATTGTAGAAAGGTACCAGATGTTACTTTGAGTGGTAGAGTAAATACAGAGTCTCATGTAATGTTTTCTAGAAAAGGGTATAAATTAATCCAAATTAACTTATGGCAGGTCTTTGTTTCCCATTTACAAGATTCCAATAGATCTGTTTTGACTCTAATTTATTCAACAAATCTTGATAATATTTCTTTGTAACAAGTATAAATTTTTGTAGCTTTTTCAACTGTATTGATCCATTCTCTTAGTATTGATTCTTTAAGTCCAAAGTAGTACATGTAATCTGTATTCCAGCCTAATTTCTCCTAAAAGTTTGTATAGCTTATAAAAGTATCATTTGCCATCACATCTCTTGGGGTAATCCTGTGATTGGTATAGATATGTTTGGAGTTTATCTTAATATGTTTGTTGAAAGATAAGTATTCATGCAGTACCTGATTTAGTTACAGGTACTGGTTAGGTATTTGTACCGATGTGTAGTGATATATATTGGTACCAACAATCCAATAGCTGTTCATAGAACGAAGTACTGGCTTGTTTACTGATTTCCGGTGGTAGCTTGCATGTTAACAGAGGTATGTCTTTATTTAGCAACTTTGAGGTTAGATACTTTCATTTTTGTGTTACTGCCATTTGACAGATTTCTAATCCAGTTAATTTTTTGTGCTGTATGTATACTATATATCAGGTAATTTGAGGCCTCCATTGTCAAAATTCATGGAGAGTGTGGTTTGGGGCGAAAGTGGAGTGGTGTGGTTTGGGGTGAAAGTGGAGTTAAATAGATGCACAAATTTAGGAAACTATCAATGATTTAATAATAGTAGTTCTTCCTTTAATCGATAGGTTTCTAGCACCCAATATATCAAGTTCTTTTTTTGCTTTGCTGACTGGGTCTTTGTATTTTAATGTTGCAGCTTCTTCGGTGTCCTTTGTAAACCATATTAACAGACTTTTGAAGGGGAGGGATTTTAATTGGACATTACGTAATGCTTTAGGCATATCCCCTTTACCCAAGGTTTTTTACAACTGGTATTATTTTAGTTGTTTAGATTTAATTTTAGGCCTGATAATCCCTCAAATTTTAACGAGTGATTTATTGCTAGTTTTAGTGAAAGTTTGTCTTTCAAGAAGACAGTGGTCTCATCAGCTAGTTAACATATTTTAAAGTTTGTATCATTTATCATTATTCACATTATATTTTCATCATTTCTGATTTTATTGGATATTATCTCTGTGACTAAGACAAATAATAATACTGATATAGGACAGTCCTGTATCATTCCCTTTTGGAGTTAAAAAATCTGATTAATACCCATTATTAGTTGTACATGCCCTAATACCTTTGTACAATAGCTGAATCCACCTTATGAACATTTTAGTGAAGTTAAAATATCTCATAGTTTCGAACAGGAATGGCAACTCATTAGAGTCAAAGGCCTCTTAAAAATCTGTTAGTGATATAAGCCCTTGAATTTTCTTAACTTGTGAACTCTTAATTAAGTCTTCTATTATTTGGATGTTTTCACCTATTTGCCTACCTCTGATATATCCGACTTGATCTGTATTGACTATCTTGGGGATGTTATTTGCTAAAGCTTTCTTCAGTATTTTAGAATCAGAATTTAGCAAGCTAACTGGCCTCCATGATTTTACAAATCTATGGTATTTTTGGGAGATCAGATTTGTCATATCTCTTCTTAAGCTTATAGGCAGTTTTCCCTTTTCAAATGAATAGTGATAGCTTTTGCATAAAGGATATTTCAATTTTTTCTCAAAAGATTTGTATAGGTTTGCTGAGAAACCATGAGAGTTCATTAGCATTTAATGCACTGTGGACAGATTTGCAGGGTATTACAAAATGGAAATAATAAAAAATACAAGATGTGGCCAAAACCTTTGCAATGAAGAAAACATGTACATGTATACTAAAAAGGTGTCAAGAAAGTCCAACAGTCATTAAGAATATTATTATATTGTAAACATTCCATACTTATAATTGTTATAATTTTCTTAATATAATTATATATGTAATTTCTCCTCTCTAGGTTAAAAAAATATTTTAAATTCTTTTCGCCAAATTCAATCCATTTTGCTTTAGATCTTATCATACTACCTTCTGTGACAAAGACTGCTTTATTCTCTCAAGATATTTTTTCTCGTTTAGTAATGTAATATTAAACTTCCAACCTCCCTTTCCAAGTTTCTGCATATGTAATGGAGCTGTGGTCTGATCTACAGCTAAGTTGTATGTCTACATTACCTGAAACTCAAGAGATTGTGAGATTAACCAGTAGTCTAATCTTGACTGGATTAGTCCACTTCTAGTGTTTTCTCTCCAAGTAAATTTTGGGACATTTTTGTTTCTCTAATATTACTTGCTTATCACATAGGGATTCTGTTAACTCTTCTAATTTTCACAATAAAAGAATTTGTATGTGTCATCTTTTATAGGTGCATATATACTTAAGATTACAAAGTTATTGTTTTACACTGTGCATTCAATTTAAACAATTCTGCCATCTAAAAAAGGTACTGAATCTTTGATGGTTAGTTCTAATGTGATTAGTTCTAGTGTTGATTTTAGGTGAATGAAAATCAACCCCCCTTTGCTATATGTTGAACCATGGCAGAAGAAAATTTCTCCTCCCCATTCCTTGCACCACTTCTTTTCATCTGTCATGTTCATTTGAGTTTCTTGTAATAAGACTAACTCTAACTTTTTTATTTAAGCCAATGGAATACTACGCTTCTTTTCTCATTGGATCTTAAGCCTCTAAGGGGGCCTGCTGGGTCAGTTTATGGCCTACCTTAAATTCTTAGGTATTTCATTAACACCTTACCTGTTGTTTACATAACAACCAATCAGATTCAATTGGGGTTCTAATTCATAGCCCCAGAAACTTGGGGCCATTTTGAATTAAGATTTTGAAGAGTAAACAAGTGATCTGAAGAAATTTTATTTATTTTCTAAGTTTTAGTGTTTTTATAACATTGGATATGCCAGCACATCGTAAGAAGTCCCCTGCTACTGAGGGGAAGAGGAAAACAAGGGCTTCTGATAAAGCCAGAACTTCACCCAGGAAAATGAAGAAATCTAAAACAGCGTCGTTAAATGGCGGTTCTTATTTACAGTTACCAGATCAACAGGCGTCAGTAAGTACTGTCACTTCCTCAGCTCACTCACAGATATCTGCGTTGACTGGCCAGGTTATTATTGACATGTTGAATAAACTTGACGCTTCCAACCAGGAGCTAACAAGAAGAATGGACAGGTTTGAGCGCGGTAGCGTCAGTTCCACACCTCTGACTTCACCCACCATTCCTCCGAGAAGTCATACACAGGTGGCCAGCACCCAGCATTCAGTGTTTACTGCTCCACCATTACATCAACCCAGTTCCATTAGACTTGCTACGACGAATACCGAGGGCCACGGTTCCAGTACAGTACACACACGACTTCCAGCGGCAGTGAATCAGGCCAGAGATGCAGTAGTGCCCAAGGTGGATGTGTTGAGATCAGTTCCCAGTATCTCCACTGCAGTTTCACAGCTGTTAGCGAATTATGAGCAGCAAGCAGACAGAGAGGTTCTTCAAGGTAAGAGCACTGTTATTAGAAAGAAATCTGGCCGGTACAACACAACTGATACGACATCCTTAGGGCCTCAGTTTCACTGGCCCAATGAGGGGCTGGTTTCTGCCTCACATCTCAGAAAACCCGCGTATGACGATTGAACTCTAGCACAATGGGTATCTGGTCAACTAGCTAACATTTTATTAATTGAGGACCACACATTGTCCAGGAATATGTTAACCCAGATGGCAGCATCAATGAAGGATGCCGTGTCCCTTCCGTGGCCTGCCGTGAGGTCAGCTTGGGCTGTCTCAATGACCGACATCGAGGAGGGAAGGTTGAGCTGGGCTGACGGCATGCAGTGGTCTATAAACAGAATTAGCAACTCGCAGTTAGCTATGCATAACACACAATCTGTGGCAGCATTGGGAGCTAAGGTCAGGATCTGTCGCTACTTCAACGAGGGCACGTGTACCAGTGAGACGCATCATGGGGCCTACAAGCATTACTGTAGCCATTGTTACAAACAGGGACGTTTGTTAGGACACACAGAACTTAAATGTTTCCACCGCAGTTCTACTGGTAACCAGGATCAGAGATCTGTGACAGCAAAATAGGGCTTAGGTCAACCTCTGAATCACTCTCGGGCAATGTTGCAAGGTTCGAACCCGGGAATTCCTGTAAAGACAGATAATCAGCATGTAATTTTGAATACTATAAATCAGAAGGACACTAATGACATTACAAATGTGTTAAACTTTGATAAGTGTAACATTATGGACAGAACTTTCATATGAACAGTAATTATGTGAATAGTATAAGCAATGAAAATGATTATTGTGATGGTGGTGTACATGTACCTAACTCTTTGTTTTATTGTCACTATTATATGGCCCCTGGGTGCGAATATTACCCCCAGGGCTATGCCATGCATCATGGTAATAATGTCACTATATTGGTTTATGATAAACAAAGTAAGCATACCCACACTGCGGTCATGTATGATGAGATTGATCATGATGGATTAGCAAGGCATCATGACCACACAGATAGTTACGATGTATGTGACAGCAAAGAATGCATCATGAGTTTCACCAACTACTGTTACTATGTAAATGATCAATGGGTTAAGGTGGTTTACATTCATAGCCAGTCTGATGACAGGATCAGAGGTTATTATTTGTATACACAATCTAATGATGGCGGTTGGCATACTCTGACTCCTTATATAGGGCATATAGAGGGCATGCTACAGATTGTTAAGACTGTCACCATTCACACGGTAGCTGTAAATACTAATAATTGTGGTCCTCAGGGCAATAATTGCAGTAGTCCTAGTATTGCCTATAATAATTATTGTCAAGATATTGCAGCTTACAAAAAATATGGCTGCAGCTATACAGATCATATCACTGATATCATTGATGTGTTAATTCAAGATACGGATATTGATGGTAAGGGTTGTGATACAAATCAATTAGGCATTGATATAAAAATTTCACAAGTTAGTGACGACCCTTACCAGGCTATATCCTCAACTAAGCTCGCCGATCACGTTCATTGTACAATGGATGGGGAGTGGTGTTCGGATAACAGAACAGCCACTGATTTTAATCATCAGAACAAGAAAATCGGATTTCTGAATCTCGAAGCTACTGACTTTTCATTTGTGGGCCCAGATAGGGAACCCACCAAAATTGATTCTATTAATAAGCTATTGAACATTACAGATACCATCATAAATACAGGTGTTCCAAATTACAGAATGGCGAGAATATCAATCGAATCAGGCCTCAATGTAGAAGCGTGGGAACATTACCTGCGAGATTATGCGGATAAACGCGTCCTCCAGTATATAAAATTTGGTTATCCATTGTCGCTGGAGAAGGCACATGAATTATCCAATGAAACAGTAATTAACCATTATTCTGCAACACAATACCCTAGCCAGGTGCAAGAATACCTGGACAAAGAGAAAGCATTAGGGGCTTTATTAGGCCCGGTAAACAATATAGAACACAAACACTATCATTTTTCACCTTTGTTAACTAGAACAAAAGATGTAGACAAGAGGTTTGTAATATTAAATCTCTCGTACCCTTATGGCCAGTCAGTTAACAGCCATGTAAACAAAGAGAAATTCGATTCAAGCACGTTCTCATTAAAATTTCCTAATATTGACAATATAACACAAGACATCATAGATGCGAAAGGTGACATCGTATTATTCAAAGTAGATGTAGCCCGTGCTTTCCGCAACCTTAGGGTTGATCCGACTGATGCTCTTAAGCTGGGAATTCATTGGCGTGACGCGTTTTATATTGATCTTGCGATCGCGTTTGGATGGACGCACGGTTCTGGATCGTTCCAGCTTTTATCTGATGCTATAGCTCACATTATGGCTAAGCGGGGACTTAAGTTACATTGCTACATTGATGATTACATTGTGGTCACCTCAAGGTCTAAAGCTGAGGAGCAATTTACACTCTTGTGCGACCTACTTGATGAACTGGGTTTGCCTTTAAACAAAGACAAGCTAACCCCTCCCATGAAATGTATGACATGCTTGGGTATTGATATTGATGTGGACAATAACACCATGAGTATTGCCCAGGACAAGGTCAAGGACATTCATACAGAATGTCTGGCGGTCAGTAACAAGACCTTTCTGACTAAACAAGCATTCCAATCCTTATTAGGTAAACTCATATATATACAGAAATGTGTTAAACCTTCTAGGGTTTTCATTAACAGAATCTTGGAGCTTTTCCGTAGTAATGCTCACCTTAGGAAGATACGGTTGAACCCTGATTTTCATAAAGATCTTCAATGGTTTATAGCCTTTTTACCATCTTTCAATAGCATTTCTTACATTAAGAAGTCAAATGTGGATGACAAGCAATCACTTTTCCTAGATGCTTGTTTAACAGGCATGGGAGCAGTATGGCGCGACCGAGTATACGCCCCACCCATACACAATTACCCTGACCTTAAACTCACAATTGTTCACTACGAAATGTTGAACATAGTGATAGCTTTACGAACATGGGGTAGCTTCTGGCAACATGGCTCAATATCCATCAGATGTGATAACCTTGCAGTGGTTCAGGTGGTTAAGACCGGTAAAACCAGAGACAGTTTTCTGGCCCTTTGCATTAGGAACATATGGTTTCTTACAGCAACGTATGACATAGACCTTATAATTACTCATATCCCAGGAACAGACAACAAGATAGCAGACACTCTTTCTAGGTTATATTCAGACAAGCCAGTGAATTCAGATACTTTATGTGACCTCGAAAAGAACTATATATGGGATAGAATACCTCCGCACTACTTTGACCTTGATCCTTTGTAATTTCAGATCCTCACCTACCATCAGCACCATTGGTGAAATCTGCTTTGAACAGGACACAAGATGCATACAGGCCTTCTACAAAGAACGCTCATAAGACACATCTTAGAACTTACTTGTCATTTACCATATTCATGTCTCTTCCACCAACTCCTTCTGTTCATTCATTATTAGCTTTTCTAGAATTCCTTCATGTGAATTCATTATCTTATAAAGTCATTCTTAATTACCTTTCATCTTTAAACCATTCAGCCACAAGGTTTCATTGGCCTCTGTTACCTTTTACCAATCATTTAGTTCGTGACTACTTGAGAAGCATATCTATCAATTCTCAGTTCGCACCTACCTCCAGGGGTGTCTTTGACTTGTCAACTATGGCTGCGATATCACAAGCTTATGAAATCCTGGATGACCCCCTCTTATTCAGAACCATATTCTTAACAGCCTTCGTCGCGTTCTTCAGAATGTCCAATATGGCCCCTCACTCCAGGTTTAAATTTGACCCTAATAAGCACATCCTTAGACAGGATGTTCTTTTCCATCATCCTGGGGCTCATATATTGATCAAATGGACAAAAACCCTTCAGGACAATAAATCACATCATTTTGTTCAAATACCAGCTTTACAGAACAAGGTCTTATGTCCAGTCAGGGCCATACAACAGTTACTAGCATCAAGGCAGTTATCCCCTGCTTCCCCCTTGTTTGCTCACAAGGACCCCCCCTACCATCCTGTCATTGATACAACAATAAGACTTGGTCTCAGGAAAGTCTTATTACACATTGGTGTTTCACCTTTGGGCCATAGCTTCCATACCTTTAGGCGCTCTGGAGCTACCCTAGCCTATGATAATAACATTCAGCTGCAACACATAATGGCCCATGGTTTATGGAGGAGTGATGCAGTTTGGACCTATCTCCAGAACGCCTCCTTGGCTCCTTCGATTATACCCACAACTTTTATAGGCATAATCCCACATAACCTTTAGTTGGGCTTGGTGTTTTTAAAATCTTCCAATTTTATTGAAATTTTTTAAAACTTTGTCATTAACTATACTAACATGTAAATAAATTCCTCAAACCAGAATTGACCTTCACTTGACCTTTCATCTGACCTAGGAAACTGTGATCAGCACGGCCTCTAAGGGGACCTGCTGGGTCAGTTTATGGCCTACCTTAAATTCTTAGGTATTTCATTAACACCTTACCTGTTGTTTACATAGCAACCAATCAGATTCAATTGGGGTTCTAATTCATAGCCCCAGAAACTTGGGGCCATTTTGAATTAAGATTTTGAAGAGTAAACAAGTGATCTGAAGAAATTTTATTTCCCTCCTCCCTCCCTGCTACATAGGAACTGTGGTGGACACTACTAGGTCAAATTTGACCTTAGGCGGCTCCAAGCTGACCTTGGATGACCCCCTCTCGATTATGACATATGTAACAATGCACAGACCCTGTAGGCTCAAGGCAGGGCCAGGCAATACCCTGGTAGCCCCCTCTCAAATTATTCTTACTGGTACCAAATCGGACCCGGGCTGAGCCCGATATTGTCTCCATGACATACATATGAAATACTAAATGAAGTATTAAATATTGTTACACGAGCTGTTATGAGTCAATAAGAACGGCTTCTTATAAAGACTGAGAAATGTTGTGGCACGAACTGCTGTGAGTTGATAAGAACGTTTCTTTATAATAAAACCATGAGGCGCATCTTCCCTCTTATGTACATGGTTACTCACACGAGTTGTACTTACCTGTGATATGTCACCTGTGATATTGTGTTTTACTGTATGGTGTTTTTAAAATCTTCCAATTTTATTGAAATCTTTTAAAACTTTGTCATTAACTATACTAACATGTAAATAAATTCCTCAAACCAGAATTGACCTTCACTTGACCTTTCATCTGACCTAGAAAACTGAGACCCAAGTGTTTGTAATCTGTAGCTTTTTTTCAAATACACGATAATACGTTCAAGACACCCAGTAAGAGAATGTGACCAGAAACAACGAGTAACACACAAAAGTAGATTAGCAAGTGATACCTGTATACTAACAGGTCTAGACTGTTTTTACTATGTTTGTCGGTGACTGCATTTACCTTAGTAACAACAACATTTTTCCAATTTGGTACTTTTCTGATAAACTATTTTGTAACCTGACGGGCTTTAACAGAATAGTATTCGTGTATATTATATAAACAGCTCTAAGCACAAAGCAGCACCAATGGAGCAAGGTAATCCTTGGTTGCATTGTTAATTGACGCAACATCCTCTAATGTGCTTGAGGCAGAAAAGGAAAAGTCCAGGGATATGCCGGGTCAAGATCCAAATTTAGCACCAGCAAGGGGAGATACACTATGGTGGAGGGTATGCACAAAAGCTATGTGCTAGTGAAAAGACGCTATGACTTTGACCTAAAATGTAATCTAGTGAAACCTATATAGCACCTGGTCTCCCACAAGGCGATTGCCTTTTAAAATGCAATCTACTCTGTTGTTAATTATCACTTAAGAAGTAAGCCAAATATCTTTGATATGTGTCAGTCAGACTTTGTCACACTTTTGAAACAAACAAAACATGATCATAGAAATCATTGGCCATTATTTGCAAATCAGGGGAACAAGGTTACAATAAGGGATGCTAATCTGATACAGGTTTACTCTATGTACTTTTCATAAATCAATGCTAGCCCTAGAGTCTTTCATCTGATAGAGATTAAGCACTATAAAATATTCGTATTGCCTCATTTTTTCTTGTCTTTTACTTTCGGGAGAGTTTCCAGTTGCCAATCCAGTTGCCAATCAGTCAAATTACTGAGGAGAGATTTGGTAAAGGATCAATTCGTCCAGCTCCCTGTTTGCACGATCTAATAATGCCCTGTGTCCCCTTTGGGATCTAAAGACTTATTGGTCACCATGTGGCCTTAATATTTTTATGGGTTCAATTTAGACCTCGGTCCCTTTCTTTAGGCCCTATTATGGGCCTTGATACTAAAAATTATTATAATACTTATAATGCTTATGGCTCCTTAAAATTTGTATTAGATGTTTGTGATGTAAAAACAGCTTCTAACAAACCACATTCTATGAATGATTTAGTTTAGTCATGTTTAACCTTGGACCCTACATTCAAGGTCTAATATTGTCCTTCATACTTTTAGTGCTCTGTACCTTTTGCATTTGGTCCTAGAGATAAATTGACTTATCAAGTTAGTAAGTCGATAAATTGAGATAACTAAGTCAATTTTTCAAGATACTAACTCAATCAATCAAGATACCGAAGTCAATTTATCTAGTTAGTAAGTCTATAAATAGAGATAACTAACCTAATTTATTGAGAAACTAAGTCAATAAATCGAGATAGTCAAGTGGGTTTATTGAGAAACAAATGGTCATGTTGGCCCGTCTACTCTTCTGTACCAAAGAGTGTCAATCTTTCTTTAATATTCTATTAATTGTGTAATCCAACCTATATTTATATATGTATATTACATGATGTTACGTCTGTGGGTTTGAGTCCAACAAGTGGCTATGCTGAGGACCTGTCCAATATGACCCATGCTTGTGAGTTGGACTTAAACCCCAACTTTGAGTTTGAGTTATCAATGAAATAACTCTTAACATAAGATAAGCAGCATATTGTTTATTTGTTTAATAATCATTTTGCTTGTAACCTTAGGTATATAACAGGTTTCTCACAATTAATAATTCCAGCCTAATAATAAATCATTAAAGTGGGCAAATCCGAAGACAAGCATCCAATTCCATGTTTTTTACCATAACTTTCTCACAGCCAAAACATTCAGTGTCAAACTCAAATATCATAAGGTTGAAGATATTAAAAGGCGCGTATGGTTTAGCAGGTTTTACATCAAATTTGGACCAGCTGCATCTGTTGTCTATTGTTTTCTGAAAAGGTAAGACAAACTATCACATTAAATTTTAATTTTTACAGTAACCAAAGTTACCAAATTATAGTTATTTATTATCCACCATACAATATGTTTTAAGAAAATACTAAGACTATTCCAAAGATTCTAATTCCAAAGAGATAGGTATTTATAAGCATGGTCTTTTAAAACACATTACTACTCCTTGACAATGTTGACTCTATCATGAGGGACTCTATTATTTGAAAGTAAACTACTGTATCTTTGCTGCAATTTGATCTATAGTCCCTATAATTACTGCACACCTGCACACAAAAAACTCCCTAGTTGAGATAAATTGGTATTTGATATCCTTCGTAGGTAAAATACTCATCTAGGAATACAGGGGATGTGGGCTCAAACAGGCAGATACATAGTGGCATCTTAGTGGCAGTGCACTGTCTTTGGATCTTGTCCCCAGTTGCAGACAAAGAACTTAGGGACTTTGATAAAGGGGCATCCTTGACACCCTGTTTTTCATTTAGGGGAATGTAAGTCACTGGAGAGCCTGGTATGTATGTGTATGGTCAGATAGCACTCTGATTCCTACAGCTAAATGAATTAATTTTTAAGTATTCATATATACAATACCTCATCATAACGAAGTTCATGTGTTATGTTACACATGACTTCCCCTGTCCTGTAGTTGATGCCTATTCCAAAGGCATCTGCAACTGCAAACTTCTTGACACATTTTAGTTTCATCTGCAACCTTGTCACTTGAAACAAAGAGTCATCTCCTTCACAGATAGCTATAAAAATGCATTGAATAATTGAGTTGACAGTTGTAACAGCAAATCATTTTTCTAGTTAAAATCAAGAAATTAGATGACATATAGAGAAATGAATCATACTTTTTTAGATAAAAAAATAAACAGTGCCTGAGAATGGATAATCGTTTCACTTAAAATTTATTTAATAATCAAAATACTTGTCACAGTCCACTGAGTTACTCTGTTTGGATAACAACATAAACGTAATGAAGAAGCTGATCTGCTGTGACCACTGTCATTTAATCTCTGAACTAGAGAACAGTTAAACCAGTTTCTTCTCTCAGTCCAGTCATGTGTCTAATGATCCATCCAGCGTGCACTAGCACCAACATTTTGTATCCCAGTATTAGTCTATAGGATGACAAAGTTTGATGTCATTACACTCATGCTAATACCACCGCATTGGCTTCCAACACAGTAACAGATAAAATATATATGAAGTTATATTAATATGTTTCAAAGGCATCCATGGTCTAATCACAGACTACTTTTCATCTCTGTTTGCTTGAGATATTCCATCCAGGTCCCTTAAATCAGATTCCACAATCTTTAAGGGTTCCAAAAAGCAAAAATAAAAACAAATTGTGGAGCTTAAAAATTCTCATGCCACCCTGGTCTTCAAAAATAAATTATAAACCTACCTATTTAGATCAGCATGCAATTGCTAGATATTTTACTGTATATTTTTCAAGCTGTAAAGGGCTGAGGTTAATATAAGAGTTCTAAAAATTCTCATCTAATGCAACGTCTATCTGAACAACTTTGACATTCAACCCTTATCAAGTAACCCACTATCAAGTAATGGACAATTAACTCCAGCATGGGTTTACCAAAGAAGATTTTTTTTCAGCAGAATAGCTACCTGAAAGACAGCTGTCCATATAACTCTGTATTCGGTATTTACAAGATATTTATATACAGCTGGGTATGTGGCAATAGGGTTAAAAGGGGAAATAACGTAATCACTTGTGAAGTCACCAGTGAAACATTAAGAGGGTTCTAAAAACCTAGAGATTCTTCCTTAACTAACATCCTGGTCAACTCTGCACATTAGAGGAAAATCAATACTTACATACCCTTCAAAAGAACAAGACACCAGTACCTTTATGTGTAACATTATGAATACAGACAGCCAAATAGACAAACACACAGACAAGTGAATGCACCCAAACAAACACACAAACATAGCAATCTTGGTTATCGGTGACTATGTTTAACTCTACATTACACCTTGTGTCATATATAAAATGAACATTGTACTTTGGCTGTTCCATTGTGTTGACATAACTTATGGTTCTCCTTTGCATGTAGAGGCGACAGTTGCAGACAACATTTTGAAACCTAGCTATTTAAATTTTCCCTTAAAACACTATATCTAATTTTTGGTGGACTTAAAGATTTCATCCATATCACAGCAATAAGCTATTACAACTACTGTAATAAGTGGGAATCTCATATAACTGGGGGTGTCATAGCACAAGACCACTTAGGTCTAGTTTACAGAAAGGTAAGTGCACAAGATCAATTGTAGCGTACTTAAGATAAATTATAAGGGAAATCCATTGTATTGTGTAGCACCAGACATATGTGGCATAATCAACTTAAAACTAAAAAGATCGGTCTTGATAACTAAAGACAGAGGTAGATCTCTGCAACCAGTCTGATTACTGGTGTGATCTTTATAACTAAGTATTAAATTACACGGCAATTAAGATTACATTTAGGGATACTTTATCTTTGCAGTCAGAAGGAACATTCAACACTTTGCCCCCAAGACACCTTAAACATTTGCTGTAACGGATTATATGGATGCCATGTAATGTCACAAATATGACCCATACTCAATATTCAAAGAGTAACATGGACTTTATTTCTGTAGTAATTGAGGAAAGGTTAAAATACAGGACCTCACAATCAACTGTGAATGATGTGACATCACCTAAATAATTAACAGTGTGCCTTGAATTGTACAAAACCAAGAAAATATTATTCTGCTCTACTTATATATAATCTCTTAGTACTTGAGTCATTGTATACTGCCATTTAACCAAGAAGGTAAACATTAAACAACATACCTACTATTGGAACTCTTACATCAGCCCCAGGACTACCTTTGAATGTTTTACCAGAACCTTTCAGCATGTTATTGGCCTTTTTATCACAAATAAATGTGAGGTTGTCATTGTTGTTGTAAATCAGTTTGGTCTCGGTGGGATAATACCAATTCTGGCACTCACCACTCACATCTATATAAAGTCAGTGAAAGGAAAATATACAAATTATTTACAAATTGTCAACTGTCAATTGTATTAACACTATGAACTAAGTATATATGATATTGAATAACTACATAGCCTGATAGATTTGATTATTTTGTTAGGAGTGATTTAGTTTCAAATGTTTCACTGTATTCTTGCATTGCAGTAAATGGGTTAATTTCTATTTTTAAGAAAAATATTTTTTTTTTGAGAATTTTGCAATTCATAATTAAGATGTGTACTATCTGTTTTAAATAGCCTCTATCTCTCTGTAAGATTTTTAATACCCTGCAGATATCTCATTGTTTATTTACAGTTGTCAATATAAGAATTTCCTAAACTGGCATGCTCAATATTAAACCACTTACATTGAAAGCTAATTATAACAAATAGCAACACTGTGAACAAAAGTATTTCATTCATTTTACAAATTATATCTCCCGGTGCCTCTAAGAAATTAGAGTGTGTTAATGAAGCTGAAAGAGATTAAAAGAAAAGATTCTTTAAGAAGAGTTTTATGAGAATGACATAATGCTTCTATTGTGTACACGTTCTTTATTGTACTGGAACAATCAATGCTTGTACAATGCTTTAACAGTGTTTTTCTATACAACTTGAAGTAATACCTTTGTAAAAATCCCATAAATGACTATTTTAAGTTTGTACATTTCACTTACAATGAAGTGTGCTTCAGAAATTCAATGGCAACACATATCGAATTTGCAAACGGTTTTACAACATTTGTGCAAAATCTGTTAATTTGCAAAGCAGTTGTTCCTAAAGCGCTAGCATAAGTATAAGAGATAAAAGTTGTATTGGTTTGATATTTCCTGATTTTTTTGCCACTCCTGCGTTGTTAGTAAGCACATCAAATACCTCCCCAACCCCCAAAAAATAAATAAATAAATGTAAATAAATATATAAACAATAATCAAGTCCTACCCTTCACTTCTGTATACAAATATAGCCAACTTAAAGCTAACACTTGGCTTAAGTCATTTCATGATTAGGTCCCCTGAATATCTATGAACAGTTGGGTGTCATCAGCAAGATATTTCTGTGAGTATTTGTATGCATGACATTTCCAGTAACATGTCTACTTCTTGGTGCCGTATCATGGCACGAACCTCAACTTTGTATATAAAACGGAACTTGGATATTCCTTAAGATATGGTTGTCATTGGTAAAACTGGTGCACTTTCGCATACCAAATGAATAAGTCAAATAATTAAATATTTTTGTTAATTTCCACATGCGAATTATGCATAGGTGGGAGTAGACTTCTATTAGAAATGATATTATCGCTCATCAAAATAATTATGAAAAGGCTCATTGTACTGATTTTACTGTCAGTTCACATATTTTGATCAAAAAAAGTTTACATAATAAACTTAAAACAAGAAAAAATAAGGTTTTTGTGCTCTAGTTGCGAAAATTCGGGTGGTGGGAAGTAGATTCACAAAGATCAGTGTTTGTCCATCTGTAGCCTCTAATCTATCAAAATTTATTTGGGTTTTAACTTTGCTTTCAACCTGTATAGTTCATGTCACGATGGTTATTTTAGGACAGAGAAAACCAGTGCATACAGTTGGTCGAGGTTCTCTACTGTAAACTGCCGACCATCTTCCTACATAGGGTTCAGAGATGGGAGGCCAGTTTGTTACAATGAGGGCACTGTCACATTCATCTCAGGCTACCTCATAGACATACACACAGCCACACATAAATATCTGATCATTGATGATTTTTAACATAAAAATTCAATAATTCAGTCCAATAAAAACATCATTTAGCTATGGATGAAAAAACATTAAAATCTTTCAATAATCCAAACCGTGTTTGAGTTTTGGGCTAATATAGGGTTTTGACTGGAAGAATAAATTTAATGTTTACTGTGTGGAAAAAAACTGTACAATGTTAATTGGTGTGCATTTGTGTAAGTAAAGTAGATTTATAACTTGCGCTTGGTTCAATATATATTTTAATAGAAAGGAAATCCTCTACTGAAACAAGCATTCACAACAAGTGTTCAATTTGTCTCAAGTTATGGGTTGATGCAGTATTTAAGGGACAGAATACATAACATACAGAGAATGTTACTCTATGTTACTGTGCCTGTGTAAGTACTTGTGCAATATATAATAGGTTGTGTGTGTAACATCTTGTGTTGAAGAGGCCTTCGTGTGCAGATGACATGTTTAACAGTAAGACTAGATGAAAAGAAATTAATGATGCAATTGCAAAGCTGCTTTCACAGTAGTTTAGTTAAGTACGAGGTAATGGATGCAATAGTTACCAGACGGCATAGATATTGTAATAGTGAAGAATTTAGATGAAAATGGTCAACAATGCCAATCATGTAGCACCAATAGAAAGAATAGAGATACTGAGTATATAAAAGTTACATGGAGATCCACAATGCAATAGTCATCACCTAGATATCACCTATACAATCGTGGTAAACAATCCTATGGTGGTTCATGTTTCAAAGTAAGTCCAGGGTATTGGTTCAATCCAGCAACAGATGTATGGTTTCCTGAGCAAAAGCCTCTAGTTCATTGTGCTTTGACAAGGAGTGGATAAATTACACTCTAAAAGAGATGTAAAAAGGACTTTTTGAGATGAAATTGTGTCACCCAAGCACCAAGTATGAAACTAGGAATGTAGTGCAGCTTTGCAAATGGTACTAAACCCCATGGAATGACAGAAACTTGGTATAATCATGTCATTCTGTTCAGAGCCACAACTGGGCACAAAGGTGAGTGACCTAAAAGTGGGATGGAAACCGTAGCTATGTCTTTTCTATTTTGCAACGCTTTTGCCCATTTAATTAGCAACACAGCACCTGCTGAGATGCATATAAAGTCTGCTCTAACTAATCGTCTAGTGTCATCAACTGCTGCCACAAAATGAGGCAGTATGTTTTCTAAACGTAAAAAGAAGCACAAGAAGAAGCACAATAAATAAAGTGGTTTAAATAGCTGCCAGCTGCCACCCTGAAGGACTGAAAGTCAATCCACAATCTGGCGTACTGTCTTTTTGTAGCTGGCCTGAAGCCATCAAGCCTGTAAACCATCTGTCTACTCTCTTGGTAAGCAGAGAAAACCTGTCAGTCATATGACAGTGGTGAACTAATGTCTTTGTTAAGGAACATATCAGAGACAAGGAAGGTTGATGATCGGCAGTTTGAAACATATATCCTGTACCAAAGTTTTCTGTCAGCCCATTATTCACGTGCAATAAACATTAGTCAAGATTATTCAAAAATGTTAGACCCAAGATAATGTAACTGTTACATTTACCCATACTAATTCTGAACGAAATCACAGTCTGATCATATTTGACTGGTTCATAATTGATCAAATGTTTAACCTCCTTTCATGGCGGCCATTTTTCCAACCCAAAATTGGTCTGACCTGAGGCAAGCAAAGTGTGACTATGACTTAATGTTGCCTTTCTGATACTAGATTAGCATTTTATAGCTAAATGTCATTTTTTTGGCTATTTACATCTGGTTGAGCAATGTTTGTTCCAGGGTATAGCACAAAAACAATCTTTTTTTTCAAAAATGTACAATAACATGATGCTATGCTGCTTTTCATATAAACAAGAAATGTCAAATATAATCTTGTCCAAAACAAACCTGATTTAAAAAGAAACATGCAGACAAACTTTGCTTAAATAAAAATTCCCTAATGCAATGTTTTTATTTAAAGTAGGAAAGTTCTCAATCTCTGTTTCCACTTTATCATTTCAATGAGTACTGAGGACTCTATACTACTACTACAAGTGGTGACTTTCATTAAAGTGACAGAAACAATAAATATGCTTTATACAGACATAAAAACTCTATTTCTATAGCTTGTATGTGGATCGGACATGTGTCAGTAATGGGGACTGAGGGGATGGATATTTAGTGTGTACTATATTTCTTGTGTTTGCATCAATGCACATTTTAATCAGTATGCACCCCTTCTAAAGGACTCAAAATAATGCAATATAAGAATCTTCCTTCAACTTATACCAAATTACAAATCAAGTGGTGGGTTTCCATTACACAGATATCTTTTACTAATTTCTATTACTAATATTATGAAATCCATTCTACTTTTGTATTAATCAAAGGTTGACTATACCATTCCTCATTACTGTCAAACAAATGGCAAACAATTATGACATTGAATTAACTATCTCTTTAAATATTTCATTCGGTTTTGGGTTTCTCCAATGACATTCCACTGGTGGAAACCCTGTTAAACACATAGAGAGGCTATCTTGTTCTTTCCATTGATGTTGAAAAAATCTCAATAATAAACAAGGAATGAACTGTTTTAGTAAACTTTGTTAAAGACACAAACCAGTTGTGTTAACTAATTTAAAAAGTACTTATCATACTTCCTGAACTTAGGTGACAATGCAGTTGATAATAATAAATTAAAACAAAATATAATTGAATAATTTGAAATATTGTAAATTTCTTCTGCATGAACAGAAATGAACATATCACCTTATTCTGTACTGAAAACTGAATGCTCTGTTGATTAAGTGAAACATGCATGGATTAATTGGTTTAATAAAGTCACTGCACATATTGTAGAACTGCCACTGCCACGGTGGTTGTGTAATGGGAAGTGTGTTTTTGTTTGTGTCTGCACAATTATTGCCAGATTTTGATAAAATTTTCATATGAAATGACAATAATGCCACAAGTAATATATTAAAAGATTTTGCTGGTGATCCAAATCACTTTCTTGATCAAGGAATTCTTTTATAGGAATTTTATCATTGCACTCACAATAAATATTAGCAGTCCTAGGTCTGGGTGATGGTATGCACTGTTTGAGTGCTGTTGCTATTAATTAACTTTTAGCTATCTTGCGATTAAAATTCACTTTTGAAATTTTGAATTTTTTTTACTTAGAGGTGTCATGTAGAAAGATTAAAAATGTGAAGGGATAGACCATCCGCACTTCTTATGACAGAGTTTTCCTACATGTATGTTCCCTAATTTTATAAGAGTAATTAAGTATAGTCTGTCATGTAACAAAGTGTAGAATAGGTTTACTTTTGGATCTTAAAACTTGCCTTGAGTGGTATGTCCCTTTTGTTCTCAAATGATCTAAGGTCTAAGCCATGTGGAAGTGTTAAGCTACCATAATCTTTTATTATTATCTACTGCTTTGTAAGCACAACATTGTGCACTACAGTTACAAAAAATGAACATTTTATCATTTTCACAGTTTCTAAAGTTCACTGAAGAACTGGCAGGGTCATATCATTTCTGTGAATCCTTCAAATGTTCTTTACATTTATTATCCACAACTTTGTTTGATTTATAACTAAATAAGGTCATAGTGGCCTAAAAGGAAAAATAATAATAAACAATAAAACTTATATATAGTGTTATGGAAAAGTCTTATCTTTCTAACTCAGTGTTTAAGTGAAATACAGCACATGTGGGATAATAAAAACTGCTTATTTCTTTTCCCATTACCAGGAAATGATCAACATAGTTTTAAGGCTTTTATCATTTCAATTCTTGAAACCTGATTTTAACTCATTTCATGTAAAACTGAGGCCAAACATGCGCAGTATGAATATTAAAACTGGGGAGTTAAAAGTAGGTTGAAAAGTCTCATTGGTTCAGATATAAATGCAATATAATTCATTCACAAAGTTCATATCACATAAGACTCACAAAGATAGACATATATTTTCTGATATCTGTTTGTTTAATTTACTTCAACTCACCTGATTCAAGTGGGCTCTTTTTAAAAAATCAAACATGAAGATTATCAGTAAAAGTTTCAATCTAATTATTGCTGTCCTTCTGACTTGCTGGATACAAGTCATATGCCAGTCAACTTTGGGCAACCGGCACAATAAGAAATGCCAAGACAGTTCAACTGATTTCAGACTTCTTCTAAATAGATTGCAGAGCATAGAGGATACAGTTTACATGTTGAAAAGTAATGGTAAGTATTATATCTAGATTTGTTCTAAATTTAAAACAAATGATAAAATTATTTTAGAACATCTTTACTGTAGCCATCGCTATTGTTAATAGCCATGAGTTTTACATATTTTTAAGTATGAGCTCTAGCAAGGTTTCAAGATCGTATTTTTATTGCTGACCACCTGAGTTCTAGACTGGGTACAGAAGGTATCTGTCTCAGAATTTGTTTTTCTAGTGCACTACTCATGTCTGGTGGTTTGGCAGCTAACACATGTAGACTGAAAGATTTTTTAAGCACGAGCCTTGGTAGACCTTGTACTTCTAAAGATCACTTTTTTTTTGGTCTCCGGACTTTCATGAATTGTGGCACGGCCACAATGACTGTCTTTTACAGAAGTTGTGGTGTGGCCACAATGGCTGTGTTTTACAGACATTACATGGCAAGGGGCTACGTTAGTACTGGGATGGGTTACCGCTTCAGTGCACTACTCATGTTTCTGATTAGCTTTGAGCTTGGACCGAAACTCCTTTTGGCCTTGTTGGCTTTGCTTCTCCATAAAATAGAAGCATTTAAAAATATACTTACTGTATCTGTTTCTCAATAAAATGTGTGCTTTGTCAAGTGTGCAATTATGTCCGTAACAATCTGTTTTAGGCGATGATATGGTAAGGAAATTGCACTCTATAGAGGGTAAAGTGAACAAGACAGAAACTAATGGTAAGGATCATGTGTTACATTACTTCTAGGTTGTTGTGATTCATCTCCACCTTTATGTACCTTTTTTACAAAACATATTGAAACAATGGTTATCTTGGAGAGTGACAATGTTAAGCCATCCAAAATGACATTATATTTTAATGTGTGGGTGAAATATTATTATATATGCATATTTTGCAATACCAAATTACAAACAACACACATATACAATATAAATTTTAAAAAACTATCTTCACCTGTCAGACTATTACTAACATCCAGAGAGACACAAATATCAAGTCACCATAATCACAAAACAAGCGAAAATATAAAAAGTAAACAATAGCAGTATTTGAAAAAAAAAGTTGAATGTAACCATCTCTTTCAATTAATATAGTGCTTAGCTAAATGTGGAGTTTTCTCCAAATAATCTGTTTTAGGTGATAATATGCTGAAGAACTTGCAGACTTTGGAGGGTAAAGTGAACAGGACAGAATCTAATTGTAAGTGTTATATCATCAGATTTTCATGAAATAGATGTATTTCCAAAAATAGCTTGAAAGTTCATCCATAAGTATGTGAGTTTGGGGGTAATGTGTATAATTAAACTGAAGCCCATTGAATATAAGGTCAACAGGACAGACAGCAATGATATGCAATGAGTTTAACGTTTGCTTAAGTGTGACCTCTAACAAGACCCCTCAATAACATTTTGATTGCTGACCATCTGAGTTCTAGGCCAGGTACAGGAGGTATCTGACTCGGAATTTGTTTTTATCCCCAGATTTTCATAAATTCTAGTGCGCTACTCGTGTATCAAATGGCTTTGCAGCTAACACATGTAGACTGAAAGATCTTTTGGCTTTGCTTTTACCTAAAATAGAAGCATTTAAAATATACTTACTGTATCTGTCTCTCAATAAACCGTATGTTTTGTCAAGCATGCATTTTTGTCCATAACAATATGTTTTAGGTGATGATATAGTGAAGAAATTGCACTCAATGGAGGGTAAAATTAACAACACAGAAACCAACGGTAAGGATCATGTGTTACATTACTTCTAGGTTGTTATTATATAATACATGTAATGTGTGGGTGAAATATTGTTATATTTACATATTTTGCAATACCAAATAACAAACAACACACATATGCAAGATACATTTAAAGAATTTGCCTTCACCTTTTAGACTTTTATTAACATGAAGAGATACATATATCAAGTCACCTAAAGCTTTTCTTCATCCCATCGTATGAGTATACAGACGTAAGTGTGTTGCAAATGTTGTTGAAAAATATGAATGTAGCCTGGTAGTAGGGTAACAGAGATTTGCAGGTAAAGACAAGTATTTGAACATCAAAGAACAGACTGTGACTAGCTAAAGGCCCCACAGTGGGTTAATATGGATGCAAGGTACATGTGAGTGTATTGTATGGCACGTACAAACCCTGCAAGTAAATCGGGAGATCTTGCAACACAAGTAAGGAGAATGAACATGCGCAAGTCTCACATAAGTTATCCTTTACACATTGATACATTTACAGCCATACTGCGTCCACACAAAGAAAATATGCATGCCAATTTCATTGCAGGGTCTCTGACCTTGATATTTTGTTATACAATCGCAAGTGTACCTTAAGTGTCCCTTAAAAATCAGCCAATTTTTCTCTGTAACCAGGACCTATTTGCATTTATGATGGGATATAAGAGAGGCTATAAACACACACACAAAAAAAAAAATACAAAAAGTAAACAGAGCAACATTTTGAAAAATGTAACCATCTCTTTCAATTAATATAGTGCTTGGTTAATTGTGGAGTTTTTTTCCAAACAATTTGTTTTAGGTGATAATATGCTGAAGAACTTGCAGATTTTGGAGGGTAAAGTGAACAGGACAGAAGATAATTGTAAGTGTTGTGTTGTCCAAAAATACAACAACTTATAAATGTAATTGTCACTTATATATATAAGGCTTGTTTAAGTATTGACTAGTGATTGTTTAGGTGATAATATGCTGAAGAAATTGCAGGCTTTAGAGGGTAAAGTTAACAGGACAGAAACTAATGGTAAGCATTATGTGATGCCTTACTTCTAGCCTTTCATCAAATGGATGCATTTAGAAATAATATTGTAACTGCATCCTTTCATAAATGTAGTTGTCTAGTAAGTGTGGATTTTTGCTCATAAAAAGTGCTTTAACAAAATCATAGACAAATCGGTCCTTTTTGTCAGACTGGCCACTTTGGGGCCTGCTGAAGCAATTTATCCTACCTTATTTTATTCTAGGCATACTGTTCCTCGTTTCTAGAAAAAAGTTTCTGTTGTTTGATTTTGGGCCAATCAAATCTGATTGGCTCTTCATTGATTTCATGGCAAATAAAATGGGTCACTTTGCATTCAAAATCTCAAAGAGAAACATGAAAGCATTTTTAGCCATCCCACTCTCCCCACATTAGCAACTGGCGGCCCTGGTGACCCCCTATCTGACATGACCAAGTCCTCTATGACCTAATTCCTGTAGTTAAGTCTCTTCTATTTGGATCTGATTTAGATTATAGTAGTATCAGAGATATTTCATTTCGATGTTCCCCTTGGTTTACAAGGCGTGAACTGTTACATGTTTGCTTTAGAATAACCTTGAGGAAAAATTGCAGACTCTGGAGAGTAAGTTAACATGTTGAAAAGGAATGGTAAGTATTATACTGTGAATTACTTCTTTTAACAAGTAGTGAAATTATTTTAGAATATCTTTCCTGTAACTGTCTCTTTCACTAAATTGCGGATTTGGTTTGTTATGGATGTCCATCTGTAAGAATATGTGTCACGGGATATATTGAATAAACTGAAGACCGTACAATGCAAGGTTAACAGGATAGAGAGCAATGATGAGGAATGAGTTCACATTTGACATTTGTTTACATGAACAAAAGTATTTAAAATATATATTAGCTGTAACTGTGTCATGCAATAAATGAAGTTCATTTTTGTTGAAAAAAATCTGTTTTAGGTGATAATGTAGTGAAGAAATTGTACACAGTGGAGGGTAAAATTAACAGGACAGAAACTAATGGTAAGCAATATGTGTCGCTTTACCTTTAGTTTTCATAAAATTATAAGTATTTTGAAAAGTTCTCTGTGTAATTATCTTTTTTCAATAAATATAGGGCTTTGTTAAGTTGGACCTTTTATTTAAACAATTTCTTTTAGGTGATTAAATGCTAGAAAAAGTGCAGATTTTGGAGGATAAAGTTAACAGGACACTATGTTAAACACTATGCAATGCATTGCTTCCAGTTTTTCATCATAAAGAACTTCAAAAATAGTGTAACTGTCTATTTCGATAAATATAGTGCTTTGTTAAATGTGGATTGTTTGTTTGACAAAAACGTACATACAGGACTTTTTTTAAAAATAATGAATCCAAATGTCTATTTCAATAACTAGAGTTTTATCTAATAATTCTGTTTTAGGTGACAATATGCTGAAAAAATTGCAGACAATGGAGGATAAAATTAATAGGACAGAAGCTAATGGTAGACATTATGCATTGTATTTTTTTTAGTTTTTTATATAAAATGGAAGTACATGTATTGTGAAAACTTGTTTAAGTATCATTTTTAATAAATATAGAGTTTGGTAAAGTGTGCATTTTTATCTGAACAATCTGTTTCAGATATTAACATGCTGAAGAAATTGCAGACTTTGGAGGAAAAAGTTAACAGGACAGAAGCTACTGGTAATCATTTGGTGATACCTAAGTTCTAGTTTTTCATCATACAGAATGTATTTTTTGAAAATAGTGTAACTTGCATTTTTAATAAATATAGCATTTAGTTAAGTGCTGATTTTCTTTTACAATAAACTGCCTGAAGTGACATGTGGATAAAATCTGGAGCATAAATTTAATATGATAGAAAGTAATGCTGATAATTATGTTTTGCCTAACATTTTTGACATGAAAAGTCTATTGAAATATTTTGGTGTAACTATCTCTTTCAATAAGTATCCTGCTTGGTTAACTATACATTTTCATCTTTAACAATTTGTTTTAGATGATAATATGCTGAAGAAAATGCAAACCATTGAGGATACAGTTAAAAGGACAGAAACCAATGGTAAGCATTATCTTATGCACTACTTCTAGTCTAAAAATAGTCATAAAATAGAAGTACTTAGAAAAAAACTTTGTAACTGTCTTGTTCAATAAAAATGGTGATTTATATCACAACAATCTGTTTAGGTGACAATATGTCGAATAAACTGAAGACCTTGGAAGAAAAATTGAACAAGATGGAAAATTATGGTAAGCAATATCTTCAAAATACTTCTGGAAATAAAAACATTTTGCAATATTTTCTACTGATTTCGATAATAATCTTCTGCTACTGATACATAGTCTGCACAATGTTCAGTGGTTGTTAATGCCATAATAGAGACAACCTAACGCCTATCACCATTAATCTCTGGATAAAATATAATTATCAATTATCATGTTCCCAGTATTTTGCAAAAATCTTGAAAAACCAAACTAATATTCATGACATGAAGTGATTAATTTTAATTTAATTAATTTGTGTTTCAATCGATAGCTTTGTAAATATGTGACTAAAAAGATATAGCTTACAGCTAGTAAATCATTAGTAAATGTTCTTATGCAGTATACGGAACATGATAATTCATCCCAAATAAATCATAACTATGTGTAGCGACCTGAGCTAAATGATGTATCAAGGCACAATAACATTGAAACCCATTATAAACAAATTACTTTTATTATGCCAAACAGATAAACAAACTGGAACAGAAATTATTATGTCAACATATTAATTCAACCAAATGAAAATCATATAACCCAATTCCCCAAACCTGACTCCCCAAGAATATTCCTAACCAACCAAACTGATCCCCACCCAATACATCTTTAATATTAATTCCAGTATCAAAATTCCATCTAAAATATCATCCCCATTAACAAAAGATTAAAACTACTAAAACCAGTAACCTTAACTAAGCTTAAAACAGAACATAGTTGTTCAGTTACCTTTCCATAGCTGACAAAGCTTTAATGCTTAGTGGCAAGAACAGTGTGTTCAGTGAAAGGTCAGCCCAAAATGTGGGAAATGCAACCCCTTATATACCCAAAAAGTGAACTACTCAATTTTGTCGTGTCAACACCTTTGACCCCCATCCTTGAACCAAATACCAGTTCCCTGATTTGTCCATAAAAATAAACCCAAAATACCAGGATAGTAAACAAGGTCAAAACATGGCTACCAAAACATGTGAGTTCTCCCAATAAAATAAAGATCAAATTCCCACAACATTCAAGGTTGGCATACAAATGTTAAATATCATTAAACAACAACCAAATCCAAAGAAACTCTTTAATTATAACAAAAACCCTTAATATCGCCCGTAATTCCCGAAAAACTCCCGATATTCATCATAACTCAAAATACCACAATAATGGTCGTCATTACATTTCCCCCCATCTCCCAAAAATATTGGTTTGTCTCTGAACCAAGATTTACTATATTTATCAAGTTATAATTATATAATCACTATACAACACCTGAAAAAGAAAACATGCAGAAATAATCATACATTTGAAATACAATACCTGAAAAAAACATATACTATGGAAATCTATGATAATTACAAAAGTAATATACAGTCTCTTTAACAAAATGTCCACTGTCACATCCAATAGCCTCCAGACACATCAGGAACTCCTTGACCGGATCCTCCATCCTGAGGAATCCTGTGCCTGACTCATCCCTCCCAGGAATCCCCTCCTGGCTAACCACATCTTCATACAGGTAATGGATGGTAATTCATGCTGCACCACATTCCATGCCTGACCGTCACTTTGCACATAAATTTTTTTAAAAGTTTCCTACAATTCATGATCTGCCATAACTCTGGAACTAGAACAAGAGTTCATACCAAGGAACTTGAAACTGAAAGTCATTTAAAAGATAATGTTTATTAACATCATGTACCCGTTGCTGCAACTCAGGAGCTAGAACAAGAGTTCATACCTGAAACTGAAAATCATTCAAAACTAATGTTTATCAAAAACATGGATCCATTTCATAACACAGCAACACTCAGCAAATTTCTGCAATGAGCTTTTACTGAAAACCCCCACACCAAAAATAAATCAAAGTATTTTAGAACATCAGTTCATCAGTCACCTGTAGAACATTAGTTCATACCATTGTCTGTTTATATCTTTACATAATATGACAGTTCATGATACTAAGCTCAGGGACTTTAGAACTAAAGTTCATGACCTAATTTTACTAAAAACAAACAAAGAAACAACCAAAAATATTACACAGTAACATTTTATTATCTTATCTTACATTCTTTTTACACGAGGATCTCTTAATGCTAAATTGTGTTTAGGGATGTCCACTTTTATCAATTTCCACTTCATTTCTCCATTGGGTATCCCATTTATCACTTCAACCTCATTCTCATAATTCTTTGGCTTCACTGGGCTCACTGGAATTTTGGGAATTCCTGCCTCCTCCAGTAGTTTGATGAAGCCACCTTCCGGCTCTTCCTCTCAAGATGCAATGGGTCAGTGGATCCAAAACAGTCGGGTATATCAACAGAACTATCAGTAGGTGTCTTAGGAATTGCTACTGATGCAATTTTCTCCACTGCTGACCCAGTTGCCCTTTTGCCTTTCCCAATCACAATCCCTTCTTTGAATGGTTGGCCAGCATGTCGTTTATCAACATGTTTTTGATATCTTCTGGAATCCACCTCTGAGTACACAAATTGACAACCACAGCCACACCTCCTCTTAACACCATGCACCCTCTTCCAGTGTTTGTCCAATGTTTCCTTATGCTGTCTTATGAATCTTGTAGTTTAAATCAGAAACATTCTCAAGTATGACCCAAGGCCCAGTCCACAGACTTTCAAACTTTGGACATATACCCTTTTTCCTTATTGGTTCAAATAAGAAAACACTGTCACCAGCCTTATACCTCTTATAGTTGGTCCTATGATCACAACCTCTCTTCTGCTTCTCACTAGCTTCAACCATATATTCCCTAGTATATTCATGAACATTCCTAAGTATATCTCTCAATCCTTCTACATATGAAGCTACATCACCCTCAAAAACAACTGAATCTGGAGGGGGACAACCCAGTAATAAATCTACTGGTAACTGAATTTTTCTTCCTAAAAGCGTCGATTCATGGACTGATGATCTATATGCCATCATTGTTCAATGTCAATCAACTTGCTTAATATATTCTTAAGAGTCCTATTATACCTCAATAAAGCCATTGCTCTGGTTATGGTAAGCGGTAGTACATGTTTTGTCAATTCCCAGCAATTTGCACAGAGACTGAAAAAGTTTGAACTCAAATTGACTACCCTGGTCAGAATGGATTTGTTTAGGCAAGCCAAACCTGGCAATGAACCACTCCATCAAAACTTTGGCAACTGTTTCTGTCTCCATATCAGGAACCCCAAAAGCTTCTACTCACTTTGTAAAGTAATCCCCAATCACAACTATGTATTTGTTACTTCTTTTAGACTCAGGGAGTGGACCTAATACATCTATTCCCACTCTTTCAAAAGGTGCCCCAACTGGATATTGCTTCAGTGGCGCCCTAGGACATTTCAAGAGAAAATTTCTTTTCTGACATTTTTCACATTTCATGCACCAATCTCTGACATCCTGCTTGTATCCTACTCAATAAAACTGCCTTCGAAGTGTACCAATAGTTCTCCTGATTCCAAAATGGCCAGAACACTTTTGTTCATGCAAGAGTGATAGAACCTCTTTTCTAAGACACATTGAAAACTCCAGCTGTAAAACTGGTTGAGTCTGAGATGGACCAAACCACTGATGATACAGAACATTGTCCTTCACAAGCAACCTATCCCATTGAGACCAATAGTGCTTTAAATCCCCATCTAAAGAAGGCAATTTCTCCCACTTTGGTCTATCTTCTCCAGCCACTTTCTTCTTCAGAAGGAAACCTATACTTGGATATTCCTCTTGGAGCTTATGCAAGGAATTACTTGTCTTACCCTCAAGCCAACTGTCTATCCTATCAAAGACATTATCTTGTGAGACAATATTTCTCAAGATATTCCTCTCCTCACCATGATGACCCTCTTCTAAAGTCTCACAATACTTTGACCCTACCCTATCACAATACTGACAACTGACACATGGGGGACAGGATAGAAAATCTGCATTGGTATGCTGTTTGCCGGCCCTATAAGTAAGAGTGAAATTGTATGTTCCAAGGAGCTCACTCCACCTACCTAGCTGGCCTTCCAAATATTTTAAATTAAGAAGCCAGCGAAGTGAACCATGATCAGATCTTATCTCAAAGGGAACACTATACAGATAATGATGGAAATGTTTTACAACTTCCACCACAGCTAAAAGCTCATGTCTAGTAACACAGTACCTTCGCTCAGTTTTTGAAGGGAATTTGCTAAAATAACCAATAACCCTCTCCTTCCCATCATACATCTGTGACAATACTTCCCCTGCTCCCACACCTCTGGCATCTGTATCCAAGATAAAATTTTTTGTCATATCTGGGTATGCTAAGACAGGTGCTTCAGTCATGACACCTTTCAGTCTATTAAAAGAGCCCTCACACTCATCTGTCTAACCAAATTTCACATTTTTCTCAGTAAGTTTCACTAAGGGCTTGGCTATAGTTGCAAAATCTTTTATGAACTTCCTGTAATATTAACAAAACCCTAGGAAACTTCTCACCTCTTTGACACAACCGGATCTTGGCCAATTTTTAAATGCCACAACTTTTGATGGATCTGTAAAAATACCAAATTCTGAAACTACATGACAAAGGAAAGTAACACTTTTCTTAAAGATTGTACACTTTTGGGGGGAAAGCTTCAAGCCAGCAGCTCTAAATCTATCAAAAACTTGATTAAGATCTTTCAGATGCTCCTCAAATGTTCATCCTTTGACAATAAAATCCCAAAGGGCATCACGTTAAATTGATACAGCCCACTTCTACTGACAAATGCTGTCTTTGGCCTATCCTCTGGGTGAACCCCAATTTGTCAATACTCACTTTGCAAATCATGTGTTGAAAACCACATAGAACCCAAAAGTTCATCTAAGCAATCCTGCGTACGAGGCAGTGGTTATCATGATTTGCTGACAATTCTGTTTCAGTGACACATTCCCTGGTATAATTAGTAACCCTACGTTGCCTACTCAGTTGGAATGCCTCATACTCCACTGCTACACCTAAAGCCTGCTGCAAAGATCCAATTTGACTTTGAAAGACAACTAACTCCATCTCTTTATTATTAAGTGCCTCCAGAAAAATATCTTTTGCAATAACATCTCTCATCTCATTTGGTAATTCAGGGTATGCCTTACGGACCAGACGTTTGATGTCATGTGCTAAATCTGGCAAAAACTCATTGTTCTTCCTAACCCTACCCCTCAGTTGAGCCTTGTAGAGTTGTTTTTGATTCTCAGGTTAAGAGTGCAGAGACAAGGGTGCTGTAATTACTTCTCTCCCTGGGCTCTAGATCCCCCACCACTTCAAGAGCTGAACTCCTCAAGCATGCTGCTAATTCTAAAGCCATCATAGCCTGATCCCACTGACATATCTGAGATATCATTTCAAACTGAATTAAGAAGTCTCTCACACTCCCTGTACCATCAAAAGGTGGTGGTTTCTTATGTTTAGAACCTAGTCATAGTTTGGGTGATAATGTCTTATTCAAGGGCAACATATTCATAGACACATGTGAAGGATATTTGGAGTGGTATAACCCCGCCTTCCATGTGTAATGTGACCACAATCCCCACCCAAGACCATTCCTCCATCTTGAACATTATGTTTAGGGTACTGCCTCCTGTGAGCCTCTGTTGTTGGATTCAAATAATCCTGCCTTTCATGTGTGATATATTCACCAACCCCGTATAAGACCACTCCCTCCTATTGGAAATTGCACCTGGGGATTTGTCTTGGGTATGGCCCACTATGAACCTCAGTGTTTGGATTCAAATATCCCTGTCTTTCATGTGTGGTATGATCATCATCCCTGCCAAAGACCACTCCCCCCTCTTGGAAATCATGCCTTGGAGTTTGTACTCTCCCCTGAACAGTGTTACCAGGTCTCACAAAGTGACCAAGAGTTGGACAAAATGCTTGTTTTAACCCCCCATGATCCTTTGGATAAGACTTATGTCTAAACACTACATAGTCTTGAGGCCCTACCATACATAGTTTACCAGTCTGTCGGTTAAAATAATTTTCAACATAGGCAACAGAATCGTTTTCAATATGAAATCCTTCACCCTGCCTAGGAGTGGATTGTAAAGGAGTGTTAACTCTCACCGGCTTTTCACTAACAGGACACCCTCCTCCCCTTGGATTCCCGAAGTTCTGTTCAACATACTGCCCCTCCATAATGTCAACCTTATCAAGGAACTCCATAAAAATCTGAAGTGAATTATCACTTGAATCGAAACAGAAAGGAACTAAGACTGCATACAATGAAACTAAAGTACACAAAATCAAGTATGCATTCAAACTAAACTATTCAAATTATTTTATCTACATTGCTACAATCAAACAAAACTACACAAAGTAAACTGTGTATACTACACTTTCAAACTAGGTCTTTATCATACACAATATTAAATATATGTACGAAATACCCAAATTATTTTTACTATGCCACCACAATATTTCAATTTGTCTCTAACTGACCATTAAAGTCCCCTATATAATATTATTTACCACCAATTACAATTCTATAAAATTACACCTGTGTACTTTTTAGTTCATTTTCCCCCGACTGATTTCTGTATTTTATTCTCCCAACTGATTGTTATTTAATCAATCCCACCACTTCCAACAAATTTGTAGCGACCCGAGCTAAATTATGTATCAAGGCACAAAAACATTGAAACCCATTTTAAACAAACTACTTTTATTATGCCAAACTAATAAACAAAGTGGAACACAAATTATTATGTCAACATATTAATTCAACAAAAAGAAAATCATATAACCCAATTCCCCAAACCTGACTCCCCAAGAATATTCCTAACCAACCAAACTAATCCCCACCCAATACATCTTTAATATTAATTCCAGGTATCAAAATTCCATCTAAATTATCATCCCCATTAACAAAGGATTAGAACTACTAAAACCAGTAACCTTAATTAAGCATAAAACAGAACATAGTTGTTCAGTTACCTTTCCATAGCTGACAAAGCTTTAATGCTTAGTGGCAAGAACAGTGTGTTCAGTGAAAGGACAGCCCAGAATGTGGGAAATGCAGCCCTTTATATACCCAAAACGTGAACTACTCAAGTTTTTTTGTGTCAACACCTTTGACCCCCATCTTTGAACCAAATATGTGGGATGAAATTTTGGGTGATCCTAATAGAATCATACTTGTTGGCAGTAAAAAAAAGCATCTGACGTAGAATATGCCTGAATGTGACCAAAACAAAAGTAATATTACAACATCAAAACATTACACAAAAACCATTGTATCAACAACAATAGGAGTACACTGTCAGAATCTTTACATATTGTAAGTTAACAAACGACATGTTTCATTCAGCTGTTCACAATGACCTCATTTCAGTCTGTTACAATTTTTTGTAATCAAGTATTGAATTTGCTGGTATTGGATCTAAGCTTCTGTCATGTTGCCAATTTGCAATTCGAAATAATTTTTGCAGCTCATTTAACACTAGTGGAGGTCCTCAGTGGCCTAGTGATTAGTACAAGCAAGTTGGGCTAATCCAATTGCAGGCTGTCACCACTGTGTGGGTTTGACCCTCAAAAGTGACAAGGCTGGGAAGTTGTCCCAATATGACCCTGGCTGTTAAATGGGATGTAAAACACCAACCTTTATAACACCAGTGAATACTCAAAATAGTAATACTAAATTAAACAACGCAACACTGACTGCCTCAGGTTTTCTGTATGGAAAAAAAATCAAGAGCACAGTTAAAAATCTGCAACTTAAAAATGAAATAAGTATATATCAAGGTACACAATGCCACAGAAAGAACTGTTTTATGGAGCTGAACTACAAGACAAAAAGTGAAGAATATATAAGTTTAATATTCCACTAGCATGAATAAAACAAAATATATCAAAGAGGTAAATGTATTGAGTTGTAAAACTACTTCAAGGGATGACTAGCAATGAAATGTATGCCCCCTTTCTCACTACAGGCGGTATGTCCTGTGGTTACAGGTGTACCTTGGTGGCGGAACCGCCTCCCAGGTTGCCCCATTTTTGTCCAAGTTGTTCACACTACAGGCGTCGTAATTTACAGTTATAGGTGTTTGGTGAGATGCCCCTGTCCTTCAACTACCGTTTGAGAGTCATGTGACTTTGCGTCATAGTGGCAAATCGTCTTTGTACCTCACCTCGCCTTATGTTGCTGGATTACACAAAAAAACAATCAAAATGCAATCTCATGTACACCATGGAAAACACCTTCAGTTAGTGTGTGTATGCCCACAGTAATGAATTCAGAGGCCGAAATTTTAAACATTTCAAAACTTACATTGGTAATGGACAGTTCGCCACTGACTCACAAGTTTGCAAATGGACATCAGACGGTGACCCAAGGACATCGCTAGATTTCCTCAAACATGGTTCACAGTGTGTGATACCGCCTGTAGTGTAAGAGTATTACAAAAACTTGAATTGGTCCAATTCCAAATTCAATATATTTGCTCATTCAAATGCTGGTTGCTTGAAAATCTGAGTTAACCAATATTTCTTATGTGTATCATATATTAGGTAAGTTGAATACCAAAAAAGGTGGCTGAGGTACTCACTAAAGGGGTATCACCAATTAGTAGAGGTCATGGGTCATCTCTAGGGGTTTATAAGGACAACCAGTATTCTCACAGAAATTCTAAACAAATACACACAGATTCGGGGCAGTTTGAAATGAATTCTGAAGTCAGAGGACATGAAATTGCTGCACATTTTTCTTGCATTAATTGACAGTCTCACGCTTGATGTGGCCTCCGAGGCACTTTAAATGAACAGTCTAACCAATATTTTCTCCTCTGCGAGGTCATTTTGTGCATGTCATTGTATATTGGTGGGGTGCTGGCCTTTTACCTTCTGTATTTGTAGTTACTGTAAACATTAACAATAATGGCTCGGGAAAGGGAGCGAAAATCAATGTAAGAAATGTCTTGTGAAGCACAGCCCTCCAACGCCGGATAGCAAATGTAAATGAGTATGCCAGATTCAAGAGTCAAGTCATTAAGCAGTGCTCTTGGATAGACTGGAAGGAGGGGTCAGTTAAAAAGTCACAATGCAGAGTAAGGATAGTGAAAGACTCTGATATGTCAACTTCAAAGAAAAAAATCAAAGTCTACCCAGTTACTAGAAAGTAACAAGAGTGTTGTTAAAGACACTATCATGTTAACATCTAAGAAGAAACAGCACACACCACAAATCCCAATGCAGCCCAGCCTTTTGCAGCCGAAGTAGAGGACTCGTCGGAACTCAGTGATGACGACCAGCAGGCAGATCTTTAGCAGCAGACACAAACTGACATACAGGTGGAACACAAGAAAACATATCGTTGCTTCCATGATGCGGAATCAAGAGTGACAGGGATGACATTGGCCAAGCATACCAAAGCCAAGGGCAAATATGAAATAAGTAAAGTGTCACATCAACCAAAAAGTCATTGTAAAAACAATATGTAACATCAAGTGGTGAGACCTCTTCAGGAGAATAGAATTAGCCATCTCTGGCATCACTTAGAGAGTCTAAGTATTTGCAACGTTGGCCATTGACCAGAAAATCTAAAGGCTGAAGGCAAAACCCAAGCTAAAAGGTAACAATAATAGTATCAAATTAAAAAGAGGGGAAGTGATGTTGTGGTCCAACGTCGGGTTTCATGGCAACATGACACTATTTTAAGGACCCCAACTGTCAAAGAATCTCTTATGACCAAATGTCCCTGACACAATTTGTACAGGGTTTTGCTGAATGAAAAGGATTCAAAAGTTAGGGAAACCATACTTACATATATCTGAGTGAACTAATGAAGGATGTGGCATCCTCCATTAGTGACAGACTGAAAAACTTGACTGTGTTAGCAGGGCTCATGCTCAAAAGCATACAAATTACAAATAAAACTGAAACAAGACTGTTCATGACAAAAAGAAGCTTGGTTTTGTTTAAAAAGCGTAAGTGGGACATCTACTTACAATAGAGACCATAAATTGTTCTGTAAGTTAAACAAACATCTAACAGTGTCTCTATCTGGGTAAAATTTTAGTCATCTGAAATGTGAATGTCACCTTGCAAAGTAAATAGCACCAAAACGTGCAAGGGGCTGCTCAGAACTAACGAGGGACATATGTTTGAAAAGCACTTTAGATAGGGTTATGTTTGGTGCAATTGTTGATAGCAGTAACCAGGTCTTAAAATTGTGAATAACAAAAAAATTTACAATGTTAAAACTGGTAAAGTTAAAACTTCATTGCTAGATATCAGGGTCGAGAATGGTCCCAAAATAACATGACAAATATGAACAGTCAAAATTACAGTAGACAAAAAAGACAACAGAGATCCTTAATGTGTACAATGCATGTTGATGCTTGGCACAACTGTTCAGTCTGACAGGGGGTTTAAGATAATCACTTAAAGTGTCAACAAACATTCTTATAAACAACATTATGCATGGGGCTAAAGATACATGTCAATAATTTCCCTCATTTTATGTGAGATTGGCTTCATTTCTAAATATGTGCCTCACTTTACTTTTGAATCTGGTTGTGTAAAAAGCTTCCCCCCACCGCTATCACCCAGGAGTAAGGTTATCCTTGTCATAACCCTCACCTTGCATAATGTTGCCTATTATGGTGTAAATAAATTATGTGTGGTACAGTTATCAGTAATTGCATCTAGTGGCCACTGCTTGGCTTTTACCTACCAGCTCTCACACTGCATGGTTAAAGAATGTGTGTTATGCTTACAGAAGCTGTCATCTGGTGTAAAGCAGTAACAGTGTCATTTTTATTGTTTCTCGGCGTAAGTTTGGTCTTCTTATGTCTGAGTTTGACCTTTGACCACCTTTAGCTGGGACTCCTTAGCCTAGTCCCGGGGTAAGGGAGGTCTTCCTCGGGATTGATGTAGGCTAAAGTGATCTCTTGGATAGGCTGGCCCAGGCAGTCCCTGGTGTCCCCTCTCTATGTGATTTTTAATTTCGACTCACTCACAGTGTAACTCTGATAGCTTGGTCTCTCCTATGTGAGCTTTCTTGGACCCTCTGTGGCTGGGACCCCTTCCTCTGGTCACGGGGGAAGGGAGGTCTCCTCTGGGATTGATGCAGTTAAACTTACCAGCTCTCACACTGCATAGTTATAGCATATTACACTGTTTTATCAGTATCCTTATTTAAGTATGTACTTTATATACGTTTGTGTATCTATGTATTATACCTTTTACGTCTTATTATGTTGTAATTAACTTACTAACTGTATGTGCAGATTTTAGATGTGATAATGTAAAATAAAAGGCTTTTCCCAAACTATGTAGTCCTTGCACCTTCCATCTTTTAACTTAAGTATTGCCTGCTAGACTGTCCAAATAATGACGCCCCAAACAATTCATGTGGGGAGGTGAACATCAAACCCGGAATAACTGTCAAAAACAAGGCCATTGTTCGAATCAAAGTTGAGGCAAAAGTCGAATCTCCTATTGTACACCCCAGAGCTATTGTTGAAAAAAAAAATTTTTTCTCTGTAGAAGCCATACCTCCCATTGTTGTGTAGCATACCAATATGGAATTTGATAATTTTGAGGTAATAAGGGGGATGCCAACAAAAAAAACACCTCTAACTGATCAAAGAGGGAAGGGGGAAGTGTCTGTACTGGATGTACAGACACTTCGCCATACAACCTGAGGCCAGAATGAAATTAGCCCAAATGATGAAACATTAGGTCAAAAGTCAAGTTGTTTGCCATGAACAAAGTGTGGGATGACGGGGAGTACATAAATACTGTTCTGTCTAAGGATTCTGCCCACCTTTGAAATGAATTTAGCCACAAGCAATGCAGTGGTTTAATGCTTGGAAGACACGGTCTAAACATGATTTTGGTTTTATACCCTTGTCGAACCTTTGCATGCTCAAAAGGATTACATTTTGACAATCCTCAGTGTGTCCCCCATACAACAGTATGAGATGATCAAAAAATCAAACGTTCATAATTTCATGTCATAAAATATTCCCGTCCATTCACAACAGAGTGTAAACAGCCTGGAAGAATGCATTGTCAGAATTTTGGGATCAGCAACTCTTACATCTCAATGAGTTTGGGTTTTCATTCTGTGAACGACTGCATGGATAGGCACTCATATTATAACACTGATTTTTCATTGATGTTCCCAAAGCTTTGATGTCATAACGGGTGAGGTATGACACATAGGGAAGGGCACACATTCATATAAAATCGACATAAGTCATGCTTTCCGTCACATAAAAGTTGATCCATCAGATTATGACTTGTCAGGATTGTGTTTACTCTGTATGTTCATTGACACATTTGTCCCATTTGGGAGCAGGCACGGTAGTTTGATATTTCAATGTCTCAGCAATGCAATACATTTCATTATGAGGCGTCATGGATTTAACCACTGGAGGTCAATAGGAAATCATATGACTGCAATTAGTGGCAAGAAAATGGTTCCACCAAGCACTGAAGTGACATGCCTTGATGTTCACATCATCATCATTGACGCAAACATTTCTATATCTCAAGATAACTGTATTGCAGATTTGCTGTCTATATATACAATTACTGATAATAGTAATAAGGGTGGGTTCCAGTTTATATGGATCTAAAAATTGTCACATCTAGTTGATGGACATGTAGTTTACTTTCAGGTGCTGAGAAGCTGCAAGGTCTTTCCATATCAGCTCCATGGTAACCTGTGTCAAGTATTTCGACCCAAGAGTATATATTCATATACAACATACTTCAGAACTTCCCTGGCATTTCGCTTTATATGAGCATTGATGTAGAAAATATCCATTTGATTCGGATCTTGTGTTTCCTGGAATTTCTTGGGAAAAGTGATGTGTCCATTTGCATGATTTCAAATTGCTTGACAGCAATCAGAGTTAAATTCGTGTTTTGTGGACTTAAAGATTCAGTGTTGATTAGTCAGAAAGTTAGATGGTATATAAAATGCATCAAAACTGACAGAACTTGTTAAAGGTCAAAGTTGGGGTTTTACATCCAGTTCAGCAGCCAGGATCATATTGGGACAAGTCCTCAACATTGTCACTAGTGGGTTTCAATCCCACACAGAGGTGACAGCCTGTGATTATTATTATGACATCAACATTCCTAAGAGGTATATCTCTGAGTGTAATGGAATTCACAATGGTATGGTTTACAGTGCAGTTTACTTGGTTGCCTTTTTCGGTATCCTGCACTGCTCAAACATTGCCCCTCTCTCAATTCTCACATTTGACGACAAACATCACTTAATGGGTGGTAATATACCATTCACCAGGCAGTCTGTGGTTAGGTGGTGCAAAGCCCTACAAATTTGGGACAAAGTACAGATTTTGACCCTGCCTAAGTTACATTGTTCCATTATCTGTCCTAACAGAGTCTTTAAGAAAGTATTCAAATTTTATCAGCTCAATGACCTGGCGTCTCTCTTTCAAGTGTACTCCGCCAATTGGTGGGTAGTGTTAACTGATTCCAAACTACATAAATGTCTCTCAAGCCTCAACAGAAAGCTGGAGTATGCACCCCATTTCTTCACCTTTCACCCCATCCGGCATTCACAGGCCACCCTAGCATATAAGGCCCATGTGCTGATTCAGTACATTTAAAGATATGGCTTCCGGATATCACAATGTCTTTGGTCATATATCCAACAGGACAAAGCTTATAGGGAAGGCGTTGCCAGTTCACCGGCTCCATTTTTGAGTGACGCCTGATGCCCCTACCCTACTGGTGGTTTGGCCTCTCACTTTTATCTTAAATGTCACCAGTAGTCCCTGCTGGATTGTAATCTAAGTAAATTTGCCTCCTAGGTACTCTCCCACAGAGGGATATGGAAGATGCTAGTGAAAAATTATAACACCGATTGTAATTTGTATGGTTATATTTATGTTTTAGCTTTTGCTTAGATTATATTTATGTTGTACTCTATTAATTCCTTAAATGATTATAAAAATTCACATTGCATTAGTTATTATACCATATGAGTACGTAACTGTAAATTACCATCTCCTTCGTTTTAATGACTATTTAATACTATTCTGAGGGCCTTGGCAGGCTGGTTTTGTGCATCTGAATGGGACTGTGTATAATGTAGTAGTTATCCTGTGTAGTCTAATAAACATATATCCTCATTTGGGTGTTTTCCTCCTGGGGTGGTAGGGCCCTGTCTAACTAGAAACAACACATACATGTACTTATTTAATCCATTTCACAGTAATCACAGAAAGGTAACTATCTTCTCCATTTCTAATTACTATTTATTCTAAGCTGGACACAAAGTTTGGATGAGAATGTAAGTAGGCTTTAGTGAGACATTAGCTTTAGTAACCCACCTCATTGCAATGGAAATCATAATCGGGCAAAATAGATGTTATTGAAAGGACAGTGTCTTTGTTGGTTGATACGGTTTTAAGAATAAAGAAAAATGATGCATTCCGCTAGTTCAGAAGATGGGACATCAAAGAATTTCACAAATTAAGCCTATATTTTGGCTTGTGATCATAACAAAGGGTACAGGTTCTAAGCTCCCATAAAATCCATTGAATTAGATTTTTAATATAGTTAATTTTGGTGATATAAAAATGATATTGATCATTTTAGCCGTAAAATATTTTTGGGTTGTTTATTAAAATACAACTTCAATAAGTATTTGCAATTTTATTTTTTGCATGCACTTTGTGTATTGGCAAAATCACCTTGGGGAGATTTTGATGTCTCCACTCTTTGAAATGCTCTTCCTGATAAGATTTGTCTGTCCCCCTCCCTAGCCTCTTTCGGAAAGCAGCTCAAAACCTACCTGTACACCAAGGACATACCCACCTTAGCCTTACTCATCCCCTGGTATACTATGTGGTGCTTGGCCTTTTTCTGTTTCTGGGTACTGAAATTGGTTGACTGCTTTAGTTTTGTTGCTCCTTAGAGTCCCCTTTGAATAGGGAAGATAAAGTGCTATAAAAGTTCAATTAGAATTAGATTATCCTAGATCTGGCCAATGCTATTACTTTTTCCATACAACAGTGGGTGTTTTCTCACTCTTTCCAGGAATGACGTGAAATCAAGTTTGATATTGGAACAACTTTCTTGAAATTTACAATTCTCATGTATTCAATATGGTTACTGAATTCAAATTACTGGTGTGAGGTCAAAGTTCACTATCTTGGTTATGGATCATTAAATAGTGGTATTAAAGTACACTCAAAATACAGGCCCATGCTAAAAAACTGAGCAATGACACTTAAATTTAAATTATTCAATAATAACTTTAATTTCAGATGATTCTCTATCAGTTCACAGTGGTCAACAATTCTCGACATTTGATGCAGATCATGACACTATGAACAACACTAACTGTGCATCTAAATATACAGGTTTGGATTTATATATCTTTAATTAGAAATTTTTTAATATTGTAGCCGTAATATTATAAATATAATGCCTATTTTACTGGCTCAGAACTGATGGTAATCAGTAGCAAAACATTTTAATTTAGTAAACACTTATTGGTCATGGCCATCATTATTGCAACGATGTTTTGTCAGATATTCTATATTTTATTGAAACAAAAATTGTAAGACATCTGCTTACAGGGACCTCAACCTACTGCTATATTACTTGAGGCAGTCTAATTTTTTGACGATTGTGTGGGAAAATCTGTCAATGTTGTCACTCTCTGATTGCAAGGTTAAAATATCAGACATCATTAATATTGTCAGCTTTTGAAATTTTACTATGTGATGTTATCTATCGCATATCCTCTTACCTGAAGGAAGGGGTGGTTGGATGCCTCATTTGTGCTAAAATGTGTTTACTTGTGGATTTTTGCTTTCTTTATTAACTGACAGAAGAGGGGTATTTCAATTAGTTTTGCTTTTCATTCTATCCCTCTGTCCTTCTGTCAGTGCACATTCATGCAGTTATCACATAAAAACTACAACATGAATCGGCTTCAACTTTAGTTACATCATTGGACACAGCGGTTACAGTGCTTACCTTCAACCTCTGAGGTCGCCAGTTCCAATCTAATTATGGTAGCTTTATGTTCGAAAGTCGGTAGTTATTTGCCAATGCCCACTGTTTTACAGTGCTGAATCTTGACCGACTAGTATGCTCTGATTCCTCCACCCATAAACTACTCATCACCATATGACCATGTTCGTTGAACGTAATGTAAAACAAAACAAAAAATAATTCTAAGTCCATTCAATTCCATCATTTTATTTATTTATTTGTGTCCTTGGGTTGAACCATATTTTTATTTGTCAAATATGAAAGATTATCATATAAATTGCAAATGTGGTAATCAAATATGTGTACAATTTAGTAAATAAAAATTCATAAAACAGCATTTTTATTAAAACTATGGTTACAAAACAACACAAAATTCCATGACATAAAATTCTGTGAATGCATATTTACTTTATATGTACATTATAAATATCTACTATATTTATATTTACTGAGCACAAATATGGTGGTATATTTGTTTGATTGATGATGAATTTACTAAAGTTTCACAGAAATCTATTTGTTATAAAAAGAAGGTGCATACATTTATATCATTTTCAACTTTAAATTACTGGTCATCAAAAGATTATAAAATTGGAGACAAACAGTCTGGAAATATAACTGTAAAAATCAATTGTTCGACTTGTTCAGCTTATATATATAAACTAGTGCATCTGGTTTTGAAAGCATGGATAATTTATTTATTTTGCATTTTATGTAATGTGTAGTACCCTATCAGTTGTATCGTGACAGGTGGTTTGAAGGGCAGAGGAAACCCAGTACATACAGTTGGTCAAGGTTCCGTCCTGTAAACTGCTGACCATCAGCAAGCAACTACAAGCCTTCACACATGAGGTCAGGCCAAGATTCAAACTCTGATCTCAGATGGGAGGCGATAGTGTTACAAACCAGGAAAAGAACTGGATTTTTGAACAATTACTTTCATCAGCCAATATAGTTATGACAAAGAACTATAAAGGCCTGAAAGCAATATATTTGTAGTGAAAATTATGCAATTATATTTAAGTTTACAATATTTATAAACATTGACCTGAAAGGTATATAATTAAAACGAGAGCTACACGAGAACATGTGAAAATATATTTAAATTATTTAAATCAATATATTTAAATCATTAAATATTTTATTAAAAGTACTCACAGTTTTGCCTGGGTGTGATATTCAAATAACACCCTTCAATATAATCCAAGTGATTTTATATTTATTTGATAAACTAGTTAACTTATCTTCTTTTATATGCACTCTTCAAATTTACACTTTGCAAAATCAACATTATGTAAAGTCACAATTAAAGATGACATCTGATCTCTAAATATTGGAAATCTCTGGCCTCAAATTCCTTGCCACTAGTGTTTAATAAAGGGCGCTGCAAAGAGGAAATCGCAAATGATAATGACTTGGAATTGAGAATTGAGAATTTTCATATGTCTGGGTGCAATAGTGTTTTACTGATGTGTTGCTATAATACTTGAATGATGTTGGATACAAGATCTGAATCTAAATATTATTTGTGAAAATTAATCAAAACATGATAAAACATTTTGGTAAATATTATTATAAAATGTACTATATTATGTATACTATATAATATACTACATAGGTATATTAATTAAATTATTGGCAGGGCAGGTATACACCAAAGCATCCTCTGAAAATTATATATTTTTTGTTGCTGTTCCATGTACCTACAACCATGCAAGAATTTTTTATAAATATCAACGTTTGCAAAAACAAATGATGAGATTTTTATATTTTTACCCAAAAACATGTGGCAGAAACATACACTATACATCATATATATTATAATTAAGGTATTATGATAGTGCTTTTCTCATTTTAGTTGGATTAAAATCTTATTAAAAATCTTAAAATTTTACTGATGCAAGCAACAATTTTATATCAATACTTTTTTGTCATATATGTCAAAATTTACTAACATTTTCAATGAAAGTTAATTGATGACCATTGTGTCTCTTTGAAATCTCCTTAAACACAAAATTACAGATTGTTTTAAGAACCTCTTTGGCCAAGTTGAATACAGCACCAATTATATCTCACCTTTGTGTTCCTAAGGTAAAAGTAAGATATTTGTAATATGTGCATTTTTTCAAGGGGCTGGCCATCCTTTAACCAAAAATGGGACTTCAATCAAATTACCCACTATGTCCATTAACACGTAGCTGAAAAGACTATTTAAAAGTGTGAGTTTTTTTTTCACTGATCCACACTTTTCAGTATCAGAATCAAAACTTTTAAGTTTGAGAATTTACACGTTTAAGATTAAAAATTCAGTTTTGAAATTGTTTTATTTAATAGCCCTGAAGATAATATAATGACATAAACATAATACAACACTTTTAATGTTCATTTCTTTAAAAAAGTGTGTTTTATGATCTATCAGGATTTAACACATATAAACCACAGTAGTACAAAAATACATAAAATCAACTCCACTTTGTATAAAATTGATATTCATTTCTCAAAAAACTTGACACTGATTTTGAAACAAACAATCTTAATATTTGGAACAAAATGGCTTTTAAGATTTATGAGTAATTTTACAATCCCAGTTTTATTTGGTTGTGTGCCACAAGCTACAGTTGTACAAATATCCTGTGAGAAAAAATCAAACTGTAAGATGGATAATTTCCAAAAAATTTATTGGTAAACAAACTTCTTAGGGTATCATGTATGACTGAAGTACAACTTTTGTTTATCCAACAACCCAATGTATTATGTAAATAAACACCACGTGTGACCCACATTCAATTTAAATCATAATAAAATCATCTAACTTGAGATGATATCATGCAAATCATGAGCCGGGAAATCCTCCAGCAGTAAATAAAATCAGTTTTCTTTACAGCAATAATCCCAGGCACAGTACACAGATTTAAATTGAGATCCTGACCTTTCAGCACTTTTTGGTTTGCTTGTATCCCAAATTTTTCAGATAGCTTTACTACCCAGTGAATAAAATCAGTTTTTTAAAATCAATACCCTAAGACTTGGTGCAAAGACTGAAACTGATGTCATGACCTTTTAGCACTCTCTAGTTTGTTTGTACTCCCACGTTCTCAGATACCTTTGCCAGCCATACTAGTACTGAAAATAATTTTAGACAAAAATACAATAGAATATTATTGATGCTAAATCAATTTTAGGAACAGTATACATGTCTGGTCTCTTGAAATGACAGTGGTCTGTAAATTTAATTTGCAGGAGCTTGATGGTATACAAAATGTCTTGAATCAAACCTTAATGGGATATAGGAGAAGACGGGTCATCTAACAAGGGTATCATTTGGAAAAGCTTCAAAGATTGGACCCACTCCATGAAGTTCACTGAGATGAAAATACGACCCGCTAAATAGATTGGCTGTATGAGACACGTATATAGATGCTGAATAAGGAAGACAGAATAAACAAAATAAGAATTCATATATAAATCAGCCAATTGAGGCACTGTGGAGCATAAGTTGAAAAGTAGAATGTGTATATTTTTAACTTAAATGATACCATCCGAATTTGTAGTAGGCTTTTTTGAAAAGAGGCAGATGTCTAAAGATTTTGGCAATTTCTGCAATATGTATAAGATATATGATGATAACCTGTTTTGTTTTTTATAGATTGTAACACTTTATGTGTATAGAAGAGCTTCTTCACTATTTAGCTTTTTACTAATTAGCTTGTCCAAATAAATATTCTGACTGATTACACACATTAATGTTTTACAATTCTGATCCCTAAAAGGTTATCTTATTCCTAACAGCTGTGACTTCTTTTCTCCAGAGTAAATAATCTCTGGGTGGAACTACTCTTGTTAACAAAGAACTATATGAAATTATTTTGCCAAGATGATTATACAAATATTTACAAATGTCACTTTGAAGGAGAGACTTGCAAAGTCCTGTGGTCAGTTTCCATTAAATATATTTAAATTACAGCAAACAGTTGTGACTTTATCTACTCTCCAGTTGAACTATAATATGTTTCTGCTGACTTTATCTAGATTAAATTGTGGATGATAAAATGATTTTTTTTCTTTTTTTTTTCTGATATATGAATGACTTTTGAAGGGAAAATAATTTAGATATTCCCAAAGACTTAACCAACAATACTCTGACTATCAAAGATATATTGCAGATCTCCATAGATTTAGGTGAAGTTTTAAACTTCTAATTGGTTTCCCCAAATTAGTCTCTACTACCTTTCTTTGATTAGAACCTGTTAGGTTTGTCTTAAGGTTTAGCCATAGAATATTTAATTTGGTGTAACTGTATGTCCTCAAATTTCATATTATTTGATTTAAGTGTACTTATGTTCAAACAGTTTTCACAATCTGCTAATGAACATGTTAATTCATTTGCAAAATGCATAAGTTTAGTTTCTTCCCCTGCAGATTTTGTTTTAATCTTTATTTTTAATGAAATTTTCTTTAAACAAACATAGCTAAAACTTTATATTATTTAGACGATTTTGATGAGACAAACACAAAATTGCTCTTATTGTCTGAATAATGCTCGTTCATAGATAATTGAAATTCAACAGCAAAACCCATAGAAAGAAATTCGTCCGATTAAATAATGCTGGAAATGAAAGGAAATAAATGTGTTAAATTTCCTGTAAAAATAACAATAATAGTTATAATAATGGAAGCATTATTGGTGCACAATTGACGACCATCATTTAATTCGTTGAAATAATAAATGATGGTTCTGGAAACCTGCAAAGTTTTAACCTAGCAAGTACCTGTCAGAGGTGGTGGACTATTGTGATGTGTGAGATAGTCTAAATTTGTAAGTTTTCAGTTGGTTTCTAAATCTGGAACTGGTCTGTTGTGATCTGGCACCAATTAGGAGCATGCCATATTCTACTTGTCCAGTCATGGCAAGACCACGCCTGCTTTTGGCCTAAATATCTAGATGATTTCAACGAGGCAGCCAACATATGGTTGTTTATGGGTTTGTTCCATTATGGCAATCCGACCTTAAGCCTACCATATAAGTCAGAATATTCCTAGATCCACTTCCGATTTGATTTCAGGGTTTATTACCAGGTTTCAAATATTATTTGTGATGGGGTCGCAAAGTCATAAATAAGTGTATGATTGCTGTATAATGCTTGTAATAGGAATATGATATCCACGGGTGGTTATATAATTTTACAGATAATGTGTACAATACAAAAAATTGGGTATACGATACCCAAATATTGATCACTTGATTACATGTTCCCAGTGCCTCATGGTAATTTTCATGATAACCTGCGTCCACCCTGGAGATCCTGGGGTTAATGGTCAAATTCCTTGAGCATTTCAATACTGATCAAGATGTAGTGAGTAATAAATGACGTGCTTCATATACAAGGGACACATCAGAGACTGTTCAGGCATATTTTAGATGTTTTTTTTTAGAGTTTGATGAGGTGGAGGAGGGTCCCAGCGACTTTGGGTAGCTAGAGGCTAAGAAGAAGGGAGGACAGGGATCAATATCGCTATATAGTCCCTCCAGAGCTGGTTGTAGTAAAAAGTCATACATTAGGTGCTTGGAGAGATCGCGGCTCAATTCAAGGGCTCTGGTCGAACTTCATCGCATGGTGGACTTTCATCTGATGTAGGCCCAGTGAGATGTACAGGTACAGGTTGTGGTAGAGGAGGATAGACTGCTCCTAAGGTAGGTACCACCATGCACTGAACCATCATGCACTCCAATGCTAGACGATTTGCATTCTGAGTGTTCAAGATCGACCTCCAGGATAGTGCACTCTGGCATGTATGCTGGACATTCTGTAATAATTTTGGCCAGCTGCTAGCAGTCCTTAACCAAGTCAAAGGTACCTGTTGGTAATTCCTGACTCATGGCCTACCCATAAAGGTTGTTCACATCTAAGTAGAGGATGTGGCTGTTGGACTTCTATGGTACATAGCCTTTGACAAGTGGGTTATTGGTCCTCAAATCACACAAAATTGAGCTGATCGAGCAATACCCCAGTTCTTCTTGAGCAGCACATCTCATGAGATGCCGGGGCTTGTGTAGTAGTAAGCTAGGTCCAGGCTATACTTCTGCATACAGGTTGTCCAAATGGTCTCAAAGATGTCAGCTAATAGGAGGACATCTGTGTGGCAGTAGACATTGCTGTAGCCAACCAGAGAGAGACAGACCTTTTGTGCATGAGTGTAGTCCTCCTAACTGATGCCCGGAACAGTGAGTTTGCTGTAGAAGGGTTCCCTAGGGGGAAGCTGGGTCTCCTCAAAGAAACCCAAAGTGTCCACATATTTGCAAGGGAGGACACCCTTTCAGATTACCTGTTGTCTATCTTGGTTGGGCTCATGGTGGGCTGTTATCTGGAAAGCCTAAGAATGGTCACTACAACCTGCTTGTTGAGGGAAGCTAGCATGAACTGGGTTCTTTAGAACTGCAGCTGGCCAAGGCTGAGCAAAATGTCATTTCTGTGTTATTAGGGATGCAGGGGATTTTTCCCTCCATCTGACTGTTTACCTGCATTAGTGACTGGTATAGTTGTTTTTCTTAAGGTTCCGCCAAGTTTTTGGTTAGAGACGTTGTGTGCGGATGTAGCTGTGATTGCAAACAGTGTCCAATCAAACCCTTTCCACACACATAGTAGGTCATTGTTCTATTGTAGGCCAGCCAGTCCTCTTGTGCCATCCTCATTGATCTTGTACTCTTGTGCTGCCAGCCAGTCCTCTTGTGCCATCCTCATTGATCTTGTACTCTTGTGCTTGAATCTGTTTTTCTGTGTTCAGGCAACATTATTAAACTGGCAGCTTTTTCTGACAATCACACCACACCACGACATAGCAATATTTGTGTGCTTGATGTATCTGTGTTTTCCTGGTGTTGCTCTTTGTGGGGTCCAGCTCAGGCCCTCAAATTGTTGTCAGAAGTAAAGGTGGAATTCACTGGACTTTTCAATCAGGAGGAGGTTATAATCCTTGCTTCTGATACCTTGGATGATTATGCCTCTATCCCACACAAACACACTGATGTCCAAGTTCTTTTGCTTCTCTACTTGTGGGATTAAAGAAATAGGTGCTCGGGATCTATTCCGTCAAAGACCATCTTTGGTCTGCAGCCGGAAACAAAGTAGACAAAAGAGCAATGGTTTTCTATGTTTTTCACATTGACATTAGCCTTCTTCTTTCCTCCTCTGCTGGGGAGGGGGTGTAGGACCCTCCCCTTAGTGAAAGGTACTTGGCAATATACAGCCATAGTGTTTTCATCTAATAGACAACCCAGCCAGACCCTCTCTATTTTGTCCACTTCTCAATCTTTTCTTGGATCCTTGGGAAAGCTTGAGACAGAGAGTCTCTTCACACTTTAGGCTTTGTGTACTCCTCACTGCCATCTGGGTTGTCCTTCTGTAGTTGACCTTGGGAGTCAGCATGAACTGATTGCCATTCAGAGCTTTAATCTCCTCCTTGATCTTGTCATGGATTTGGGTTTCCACTTGCTTAAGGAAAACCCTAAGATCTGCACCATGTGGGTGTTGTTCCAAAGGTACAGGCTCATCCATCTGCCAGCCCTTAAACGAACCTGCCAATGCCCATGGGGTCTGCCTGAAGCCTAGTTTTTCTTATTTTATCTTCTAGGTGTGTTCCTAGACTGCTGCTGGGAGATTCTGTGGGGCTTGGGGACTTTCCAGTCCCAAAATACAAAAGTGAGCCAGAACCCTGAGGTCAACAAGTACAAAAGTGGTTCAGAACTCTGAGGGCAACAAGTCCTAAAGTGATCTCGAATACCTCTCATGTAAACTACTGACTGTATCTAGATTAAGAATATATCATTTGGCTCTGATTGATGTAAGGTAGCTATTGACAGACAGATGGGAGACTTGTGTGAAGAACAGAAATTCAAGAAATGCAAGGATCTGGTTGGAGTGATTGAGAGGAAGATGTTTGCGAAATACAGAAAGCAACAAAGATCCTAAATATTGAATTATATGCCCTTGGTGGGAGTAGAGTTAAGAAGGAGACAACTTTATTCTAAACATTTCAGCTACTTGATCCCCAGCATTAATATCATCTGTGATACACCTCCGCATACAATCTCACATCGAGATGCCATGCCTCTGAATGTTTTGCAACGTAGCATTATTGTTAAAAGCAAAAGTTGCACCTGAACGCAGGAAATCGTATAACCAGATCCATCCAAATCCGACCTTGACAAAATTAAAGAAAAATGCCTCCTGACTTTGGTATTAGTGAGAGGAACCCAATTAGAATTTTGCTTAAATTGAAACAAATGTAGGTTTGAACCCTTGTGACTTAATAATAAGAGGTTGGAGATGGCATGGACAGGACACGGGACATGGACAGCCAGGAATTCTAGGTACAGAGATGAGTTTGACTTCGTTACTCTGCATGGTCATTCATTCATTCAGTATATGAATGTGGGACAAGATTTGACAGTCACAAAAATGAGAAAAAACTGAGCAAATACACACCTTTAAAAATCTGACCCATGTATGCAAGGTCACATCGTGATACAATCTTATTAAGCGTGTCAACATCAATTATCTTATTAAGTTTGACCTAAATGGGGGCATACAACTGAACTGCCCTTTGATAGTATTTAAGCCTAAGATCAGTAAAGCAGGCCACATCCAGATTAGATATCACAAATTTGGACTTGATGGCTGATATGCAGTTGGCCATCTGATAATACTTAACCCCGTTATAAAGTAAACACTCCAATAAAAGGAGGTTGAACACATTCACTTGAGATATTTACAGATAACACAAGACACTATAGCGACTCATCAGTGTAATAACTGCTCATTTACAGCAAACCATGTGACAGGGTAGGTGAGAACAAAATCCACATTCAAATATCAATCAAGTCCAGTAAACTCCAGAATTCACAGATTGACCCTTGGTCCAACTGGGGTCAATAATAACCCTCCTTTTGGGTTTGAAACAATTCTAACTGTTATTATCCAGAACTTTTTGTTTGGATTGGTGAAGCAGATCTGACAAGGACCCTTCCGTGAATAAATGAACTGTATTCTTACCTTTATTCACATTTTTCCCCTTTTTATAATAACACTGGGATCACATTTATCAGAACCTCAATTCACCACAGACAGAACTTTTAAACGATAGAACTTTTAAACTTTTAAATGATTACTATGACAAATACTATCAATACTATTACAATACAGTTCACTTCCTGCATTTTTCACACTTGGAAAAGTAATTTATGAAAGTACTTGTAGATCATGGAACCTTTTGTTGTATGAACTCTTGTGGTTTTTGGTAACAGAGCGCATGGCAGAGGTTTATGCTCCAGTGACATGTCTCTGGGCATGTGCCTTACGAAATCTATCAATCTTATCAGTTTCAACCCATGACACCTTATCTACTTCCATATTTGTGAGTGAAATAGTATGGCATGCTGAGTCCCACAAAAAATGTGATGCATTTTCCATAAGATTGGCCAGATAACTGAGCTTGGAAGACCGACTTTGTTTGGATTGCTCTTCCTGTATGTACCGCATGAACCCCGATACCAACTGGGTGATGCTCAGGTCGTCATAAGTGGGCCTAGTTTTTTGAATACCCCTCAAAATAAAATTTTGAGGCCAATCAACAGATTTTTTACTGGGTGGCATTTGGGTGCCACCGGGCTCATTCCTTGTGTGCCACCTTAAGAATACTATTATCAACTAATTCGTTTATGTATAACCAATTATTCGATTGGTCAACAGATTTTGAAACAATTGCTTGACCACTACTCGGCCACTTTGATGCTGGAGGTGGGAGAGGCAACATTGAAAACTTCAACGACTCAAGCCGTCTGGTGGAGTGCAACCATGTGGAGTTGGATTTGTATCTCTTTTGTTTAATACTATATTTTACTTTATGTTTTATTGTATTTTAGAATAGTTTTTAGTATTATATTTTATTCATGAAGTCTTTTAGCGTTATATGATACATGGCGAATAACAGACAGTATAACTTGCGTTCTACCAAGCAAAATAGTATTAGAATACCTGTGGAAATTCAAACGTCTTCTGATAAGGTATTTTTGAAAACGCTGTTGAATTTAAAACAAAGGGTTAATACTGTTGCCTCGGAATCTGATACTTCTAGTATTAGTAATCTGGATTGTTCAGCAGTTATTAATATGTCTGATACTTCTGATATAGTTGAAAACAAAATTTCAGATGAGGACAAGAATATAGGAACAGGTAGCCATCAGGCCAATTTGACTGGCAGTTATGGCAGCAGTGTTCAAATGCTTGTCAATCAGCAAATTTTGGAACAACTTCAACAGATAGGTAGGAGATTGGACAAACTAGAAAACGATTAATGCAAAAAGACTTCTGATCCAAAACTGGTCAAAAGTAGCAAAAAAACAAAAACTAGTAGTCCTAAAAACATATCTGGTAAAACTGTCGTACAAGAGCAAATTGCAATCAGTGAGCAAGTTACGATTCCAAACATACCCAACTTGGTTGAACTCAGACAGAACGCAACCATTCAAGCTCAAGTACAACAGAGATTGAAAGAACTCACTCGGCTAAATGCTACAGGTACTGATAGTAAAATAAAGTGGCAGCGAGTCTGATTTATAATTAACCTTTTGGGGTGTAAGTCTGAATTGACTGTTTTTATAGTGTGGCAGTCTATGTCTAATAAGGGATATCAATTAATTGTCCCATTAGTGTTCTAAGTATTTTTGTTTCATACGTCAGGCTTCAGTTGAAAAGATAGCTGAATTTGGGCTACCATAAAATTAAAATTATTTGATTCAATCTATTGTTTGGGAATTCCAGCATTGAAATGTCTCAGCACAAGGAGTTTTGCAATAGCTTCCATGGGCTGTAGTCGAAATTGAAGTTTCAAATTGTATTTATCGTCGTGTTGAAAACAGGCACTTGGAATGACTAGGCAGAATTGAGAAATCATGGCTGAGACTATATGACATGCCTTACTGGAAGATACATCATGCCTTCAGAGACTTCTGTTTATTGATAATAGCAGAGCTGTCGACCCCAACAAAAAGGTATCCTCATTGACCATACAGTTTTCATTGCCAGTTTAATTTTTCAACAATGTATCATCAAACAAAGGCCAAAATCTGTTTGTGTAATTGATTTAACTTTTACAATAATCGACATTCCTGTTTTGTTTACATGGATAATCTTTGTTTACCTCTAAGTTCCTATCAGGAGACACAAATGAGTGAATATGTTAATTTTCCACTGTGATACATTAGTGTGTGTTGTCAACACTAACTTTGTAACTAAGTTTGTTTTCAAAATCAAAGTTATTGTCTTTTTGGTTGGTGTCATTTGCGGCTTTGGAATATTATTGACACCAATGCTGGCCCCCTTTTGATCATTGTTGTTTGCTAGATCGACACATGTTTCCTTGTGTTCAATACAACACTTTTGTTTATTGTCAAACTGAATGGCATTTACCTGACATTCTCTTTAGGTTGAATTGCCAAATATTGGAGGAGATATGCCGCTTTTAAGAATTGGATAATGCATCATGGCGGTCATATAGGATTTTCCCTTTTTATGAAAAATGCTCAAGGGTGGTATTGCCACCTTGGTTTCATTATGGGGGTCCTAACCTTGAATAATCAGCAGAGAAAAAACTTTAACCGACATTTTTAGGTTCACCCCTCTGGCTGCCAGACTATAATAGCAGTGGAGTTGGTATCAATCAGAATATAGCCCAGTAGGGTTTGTAGTTGACTGAAAAATATGTAGAATTTTTAATTCTGTTGTCTTATTCTGGCCATAGTAGCTTTGAGTTAGGGAAAAATAGAATAGGTGTGATAATGAGTCAAAATGGTCATCATAATGACAACTCAAACAGGCGGGTGTGTCAGACATGCTCATTTTGGGCAGAATCTCAAGCTAAATATTTGGGCATAGAAATAAAAGATTCTTGGGATCAGCAACTCCCTAGCCTTATAGTTTACGGATTTCCTTTTGATTTTTATAGATCCATGAAAGTGACTTCTACTTTTGAAAATCATGCTTCTGCTAATAAACATGCTCAACACATTGATCAATACATTGCAGAAGAACTTAAATATGGGGTTCTATATACATGAAAAATTGTTATTCCATAGACATGGCCAGATTTCTAACACAGAGAAGGGGGATAGTTTATATGCTAACATGAGAAAGGTTTTTGAAGAAATAAGAGATTGAACAGACAAGAGTTGCAGTAGAACCAATATAATCAGGTAAATCATTTAAAACCATGGAAGCATCAAAGGCAAAGAGATTGTTTTGTTTATGTACAGATGGGTAGAATTGGAAAACGTCCTGGAACCTTTTACTTTGATGTTTGTATCTTGTGCCATATCTACAGTATTATTATGTCAACATTACAATACATAGCACCTTTTACCTAGTGTTATAACAGGTAGGACTATTGTAGTGTAATAAACTGCTGCAATTGTGTGCAACATCAAATATCTAGCGTAACATAAACACAAACTTAATTCTCTGCATATAAACATTCTCTGCATATAAACAATCAAAGTTATTGCACAAGTCCTCTATTATGTCATGCTAAGATTATCTTGTGCTAAGTTTTACATATAACGTAATTAGCATGTGAGGGTGTGAACCTCTTGTCTGCACTGTGTATCTTCTATGATATCAATATAAGGGAGCTGTACAATATACAAGATGCTATAGGGTAGTTTTAACTTTTTAAAACAACTAAATGTTTTATCAAACGTATATAAATGCAGTTAATACGATCTTTAGAGTAACTGTGGCATTAGGAAATACTACCAGTGAATCACAATGCATCAACTCTTGACGATTTTGAATTCGGAGCAATGTTTTGGTGATTTGCTATAGTTTGGGAATCAAAATCAGGTCAAGTCAGTCAAGTTTGGAAATCTTTTTTATTTTGATGTCTATTCTGGCTTTTTGGTTATTGTGTCACTGAACCACCCGGACTTTGAAACAAGGAATTTCATCCCGAATGAATATAGAAGCAAGCCTTAACATTACCTGACTACATAACCTAGATAATCAGTCTGCTATGAAATACATCCCTTAAAATAATGTTTCAGTTAACATTTTGTACCCCTGCTGATGGTGTATGTAGGTTGGTAAATAGGACGAATATTTCACTATTAACTATATTTATCTACTCTATATATCCAACATCTGCCACAAACTGGCATTGGACTGAGTATTGTTAGACATAAAAATTAATGTCAATATATGAATACATATTAAAAATATTATATTAAAACACAACATGATAACATGATTATCTTGTTCTTCCTTCTTGTTGCAGAGTATTGACCTCATTATTCTGAAAATATAGCAAATAGTAATTACCATATTGATCAGCAGTTTCTATTAAAAAGTATAATTTCACATCAGTAATAAAACTGAAATGTATAAAAATCTACAATTTGAAAATAAAAATTGGCTGAAGCTCCAACATTGACTTTGACAAACAAATTGAACATCTTTGTAAGTAACAATGAACCTAAACAAAATAGATAATGTTGTAATATTGTGCACAATCTTCCTTTTGCCTTATGCAGTAATATATGCATTGATTAGTGTTCATAAATGAAATGAACAGGTAGTTGCTCAAGTTATACATTTGTTATTGTAAAAATAGTCCTCAAATAACATAATTTTTAAGTATCACAAGTCCTGGTTACTAAATCCTACTTGAACTTTTACACAATATGTTGCTTCAAATTGATCTACAGACAGCTTCTTCGAAAGTCCTCAGTTACAAAATCCCTCACTTGAGGATTGTTTTCTTTCATAAATACTGTTACATTTTCCATGATAAAATTATAAGGTTACACAGTTATCACAAATTATGGACACATGGAAAAGTTTTTTCACTTTATAAAATAAATACTGTATTATAATAAATCACCTCTTGGGCATTTATGAAGACAAGCATCTATCATCATATTCTTCACCATCACTCTTTTACAGCCAGGACATTCTGGATCAAACTCAAATATCATAAAGTCATAACTAGCAAAAAGTGAGTATGGTTCGGTGGCTGTTAAATAAAATTTTGACCAGGCACAGCTCTTGTCTATTGCTCTCTGAAAGCACCACAGAGGAAATATTAAATTTAGTTTTAATTACCGTAATTTGCACTGTTTTGTAACAGAAAATTTGTGTAAAATTTTCGAGAAATAGCTTTTATTATATGGTACTATGCCTTTCCATGGACATTTGATTGTCAGTCAATAAATCGCTAAATCAATATGTATTGCCAGCATTGTATACTATTATTGGTTTTGTTTAATTTTTCTATGCATACAAAATTAAAGTTTCTTAAACCATAACATAAACTTAATTCATCAAACATAACCAATACATGTTTCTAAACCTTTGAATGCAACTGCATTCTGAGATTTGAGACAAGTTGACCACTGATTTGGTATAGAAATTTTATTATTGCCATGGGAAAGTACTGTAAAACAGAGGATTTTAGGTGTTTTATTTATGGCATAAACTTGTGCCAATTCTTATGATTGTCAATAGAAATTCAAATTATTACACATAAAACTACTAAGTGCAAGATTTTGCAGCTATTTTATGCCAAGTTAAGGCTCATAGAGCTACCTTCTTCACTTAAGTCAGAAAAGACTTTTCATCATTGTGTACAGGGGTGGACAATGCTACCAATAGGACAAAATATCTAACACTGTGAATATATTATACCTTTCCATGGTTTTGAATGGTGCTTTCATTAGCAAATAAAGGTGTAACTGAATGAAAATAGCAATAGTACTGGAAAGTAACAAATCTTTGATCTATAATTTCAGTCAGTGGGAAGAATACCCAAACAACATTTTTCATCCTATTTTGCAGTTATATGGATGCTGTTGTTACTTCATTATTGTTGTGGAGCAAAAGGTCAAATTTGTTGACCATAAGTTTTCAGTGTTTTGCAAATGTGTGATATAAACTATCATTATATTCTCAAATACATTGTTTCAAATATTTTGAATGAATTAGATATAAAACAAAATTTGTTCATAATGTGAAATACTAGATATTATATAATATGAATACATTATTAATAAATATGTATATTTTTTATGTATTCAGCAGTGACAAAAAATATCGTAGAATTAAAATTATTTGAACTGAATTACAAAATGTATTAAAACCTGACTAAGTTTCGTTTTAGAATACAGAATCAAGGTTCTATCAGAATATATATCTGCAATAAAAAGTTGCCTAACATTGGAATATAAGAGGAACTTTTGATCCCTGGCGATTTAATTAAATTATATGAATTAGACAAAGTTGTGTCACCTTAAAAACAAAATAAAAAGTAAAAGCATCCAAAAATTTGAATAGAACAAATCTGGTATCCATGACTTCACCCATAATTTGTATTAAGTGTCTTCAGCTAGACATGCTGCTTAACTGCCTTAGATATTCTTTTAACAATAACAATACTTGAGAAAATCCAAAAAAGTGTTATACCAGTTACTACACTAATCGCTATATGTTCTCAGAATTAACACTTTTCTAACAGCCCAATGCGGGAGGGATAAATTCTGTGTAAGAAGAAAATTTAAATTTTGTGTGGTTAATTTTCAAGTACACATCTCTATCTTGGATAAGAAAATTGTGTAAAACACAGAGGATAGACTGACCAATTTTTGACAGTTGAGTAGCAATAAAACTTTAACTTTTTACATTGAAAAACTTTTTTTCATGGATGATATTAAAGGAATGAGGTGTCAGCTTGTTCTGACTCTGTTTAAACTAACTGTTGTGTAAACAGCACTACCCAAATTACTTAATGTAAAGTAGCCTGTATTTGAACTCTGAATAATGAAATGTGAAGGCCTGCCAAGTGGTAAACCCTGTCCAGATAATGCCTCTGGAAATAATGTATATTTTCACTATGCTGAATTGGATCTTTGTTCTCCTTGTGAGAAAGAGCATATAAAGGCTAATATGCTGGCTAATGAGGGAAAGGCTTCTAGCAAGGCTGATAATGGTTCATTGAACAAGTGTGCCTTACAGAGGAATAATAGTATAAGAGGTACCACTAAAGGGATTCTCCAAACCCACTCACATGATGACATTGTGAGACCCAAAACTACTTCTGTATGTAGTGAAACCCTTATCATTGATCCTGAGCTGTCCTATGTACTGTATTCACTGCAAGGTGGAACTGAACTGAATATTCACAAAGCTATCATGGGACATTTTACTGCTACTCAGATATGTGAAGGAAAGGACATATTGTGGGAAAAGTGTAAACCCATTCTAGGAAAAAGCCAAGAAGAGTAGGATCTTCAAGTCATCCTGAACATGATGCTCATTTACAAGACATTTTTGCAGCTATCGAAAAACTTGACAAAGTCTAAAAACTACCAACGGTGGTTATAAATGCCATGTACCTTAATCTTATTCCTCGTTCACATCCTGAGGAATTAAATAATATCACACTTCTTGACAGATTAAATCGTATGGGGAAAAAGCTGTCAGATTTACAGGTCAATACAGACAGGGTACTGGCAGAAAATCTGCAACTCAGTGAAAAGTTCACTAAGCATTTTTCTTATTCAGCCACAGTTCAACATTTAACATTGCCAAAAGCTAAGACTAATCCAGTTTTTAATAAGGAAAACCATAGTAGTAAAGGCACGTCTGCTCCAAACCCACCAACAGTCACATGGGTTACAGACCTTCAATTCACTCTTCCGCCACCAGTTAAATCTCCATGTAAACTTCCAAAGCACAAACTTGATGATTTATCATTCAAATCTTCCAATGATGCAATCAAGAATCCAAATGGTCCTCTCACTCCCTCAGGTAACACAATATATAAATCTCCATGACTTGAGTTTCCCTAGCATAGAAAGAGAAAGATCATTGTTGGCCAAGAAAAGTCTATTGGTACGGTGAGAGGGGCTCCGGAACCAATGAGAGATTTGTTTGTATTCCATGTTCACAAGGATACATCTGATAAAAACTTGAGTGACTATATATTAAGCAAAGGGATTATACCACTAGACTGGCCTGTGTGTCCAATCCAGACTCAAAGTTCAAATCATATAAATTATCTGTGTCTCTTTCTCACAGTAAAGCAGCTTTTAATGCTGACATATGGCCTGAGGGAATCAGAATAAGAAAGTTCTACAATTCAAGAAAACAAGCAAAATGAACAATTTGACAAATTAGCTTAATATATGCAGTTATAACAGCCATGGGCATGGTGCTGGGAGGATAGAATATATTCAACAACTATGTTCTTCCAATGACTTTGTAATGATTCAGGAACACTGGCTGATGGATAGTCAACTTACACTTTTCAAAAAGGAAATTAAGAATATAACATCACATTGTATTTCTGGTATGGATAATACTAAACTAGTTCATGGCTGTCCCTATGGAGGCTGTGGTATCCTCTGGAAAAGTGACATAACTAGTGATGCTTCCCCTATATCAATTAATTGTAACCGGTTATGTGCTGTGTCTGTCAAAATAAAATCAACTAAATTTCTTTTATGTACAGTCTACATGCCATATCAGATAAGTGGTTCAAATACTAGAGATACAGTTCAAGATGTTCTTCACTCTCTTTCATATTTGTGCAACAACAATAGTTTTGATTATTTCATCATTGGTGGTGACATCAACACATGCTTAAGTAACACTGGCCAACCCATGACCAGACAAATAATGTCATTTGTTAAAGATGAAGAGTTACTTTGTGTGTCACAAATGGCTGATGTGTGTAAAATAGCATATACTTTCGAAAGTAAAGCTAATGGTGCTCAATCCTTTATTGACCATTTCCTCATCAGTCCTAATTTAGGGAAAAGTATCACAGAGTGTGCACTTAAAAATGACATTGAAAATTTGTCAGATCATTTACCTGTTTGCTTACATTTAGATATTGACCACAATATTGGCTTTTAGGATGTCAATCTCCTAACAACCAATTTGATTTTAACTGGCAACAAGCTTCCACTGCAGATATTACTGCATATAAGTCATTGCTAGATATTAAGTTAGATAACATGGTTTTCCCTTTCAGTGCTATATCATGTAAGGACACTACATGTAAAGTTCATCACACTGATATTGAAAGACTTCATAATTATATTGTTAATGCATGTGTAGATGCTAGTCAAATGACTATTAAATGTAAAACAAAGGATAGAGTCAATATTATTCCTGTTTGGAATGACATGGTGAAGGATCTTTGACATAAAGCTTTATTTTGGCACAACATATGGAAATCTTCCGGTTGTCCTAAGACAGGTGTTATTGCCATTATTAGATGCAGTACTCGCTGTAAGTATCATTACAGCATTAAAGAGTCTAAGCACTTAAAAGACATTACATTAGCAAACAAATTAGCAAGTGAAATCATAAACAATGACTATGTTAATTTTTGGAAAGGCATAAGGAAGTTAAACAGGAAGTGTTGCAAATTACCTAGTAAGGTTGAAAACACTGTTGGTGAATCTGATATGTGTGTCATATAACAAAAATGAAATGTCTAATCTGGATAAAAAAAATTAATAATGGCATTGCTAAAGGAAAATGTTACTCTGACCATGATATACATGAAAGGCATATCAAAAACACAATTAGCACTCTTAAAAGGGGTAAGAAAAATAGCAATTGTAATCTGACTACTGATCATTTGATACATGGATCCAGTAAATTGTTTTTGTATATATCGTTTCTTTTTAAAAGTATGATTAATCATGAATATGTTCCAAAAGGTTTTTTAATGTCAAAAATTGTACCTATCCCAAAGTTCAGGAAAAAATCAGCAAATGACATAAACAACTACAGAGGCATTGCCTTGAGTTCTGTATTGCTAAAAGTATTTGACAAAATAGTAATTGTACTCCACTCAAATGTATTATCTACCTCTGATGTGCAATATGGGTTCAGAAAGTACCATTTGTACCAGAAGAAATAATACAATATTATAAAAATAGGAATTCAAGTGTATACTTACTAATGTTAGATGCAAGTAAAGCTTTTGATAGGGTCAACTATGTAAAATTATTCCATTTGTTAACAGATAGGGGTTTATGTATGTTTTTAGTGAGAACACTGGTTTTTATGTATGTCCATCAACTAGTTTCTCTAAAATGGGGCAACTCCTTAAGTTCAGAGTTTTCTGTGTCTAATGGTGTGAAACAAGGTGGTGTTTTATCCCCTTTGCTATTTTCTATTCATATTGATAATTTATTTGTACAGTTGAAACACTCTGGATTAGGTTGTCATGGGGGCATATGGATATGCAGATGATGTAATATTGCTTACACCTACAGTATATTCCCTGAATCACCTGCATCAACAATGTAATGTATATTGTAATGAATATGACATAAAGCTGAACTCTGAAAAAAGTAAACTTATAGCTTATAGCAGCAACATTAGTGGTATTCATTTAGGTAATAACTATATTCAATGTTATACATATGAGAAACACCTGGGAAATTCAATTGGACCAAATGTTGGGGACAAAGACATTAGAAGCAAGTTTATTGAAATGTTTGTGTATACTAATTATATCATATCTCTGTTTGGTAAAGCATCATATAAAGTAAAATACCAGTTATTTAAAACTTATTGCATGCCACTGTATGGCAGTGTTTTGTGGGACTATTCTCAATCTTCTATTGAACAATTGTTTGTAGCTTGGAGGAAATGTGTTTCACACTCAGCTTTTCTACCACTTATTTGCAATGACTTGCCCATTGATTGTCAAATGCACAAGAGAGTGCTGAAATTTATCTACTGCTTAAATAATTCTTGTAATTTGTACAATAAGATAAGTTTACAGTTAGCTATTAATGGAAGTCAATCACGTATCTGTAACACAATTAATTATGTTTGTCGTAAATATAATATTTGTAAGTATGATTTATTTAGTACAAAGCCTGCCATGTGGTGTCATAAGAAAAATAACTCGGTTCAACCTGCTGATTCTACACTTGTTAGTACTGAAATCATAAAAGATATGTTGCATTGCAGAGATAGTTATAATTACTCATTTTTCAAACTACATGAAATTAACACAATTTTATTGACAGTGTGTACAGCTTGAAGTTTTTAAAATAAGCTTAGCAATCTTATAATATTTCTGTATTTAGATAAGGTTCATTTAGATGTATATATGTATGTTTTTTACTTACGTGTACCCACAAATATATTTTTTATTCTTTATGTTTATAACAATATGACAGTGTATTGCAATATTTATGTTGTATATACGAGAATAAATAAATAAATAAAATAAAATCCCTTAATGACACTAGCTTTACACTGCTGAGATCCGAGTTTAAATCCTGGTCAAACCTGATGTCGATAAGCTGGAATTTGCTTGCAATTTTTGGCAGGTAACATTATAGAACCTTGACCATCTGTATGTTATAGTTTCCTCTGCCCTTCGAAATACATGCCACAATATGACCAATAAGAAACTTAGCATGACGTAAAAGCCTAAGCAAATACTAGTATCTTATCAATTCTATTCTTTACTTTTATAGCATTTAATTTCTGCCAAGGCAGACTCTGAGGCACGACACCAGAATCCAATTAAAAATCATCATGTCATTGCAATTGCCAGTCCAATACCCCAGAGATACTGGATAGATTAGGGTGGGAAAGCCTTTGTTGAAGAGATAAGATTTTAGTTTTTTTTTCTCTGATACAAGCGAGAGTTGGGGCAGAACGGACCACGTCAGGTAAAACATTCCAATCTATCCAGACTATTGTATGGTTTTGCATTGTAATATATTAACATCATTAGTGTAAGCACAAAACATTCAAACATTGTTTCAAACAAGAAAAACTATATTAAGTACGACTCTGTTGTGGAACCAATATCCACAAAACAATTATAAGCCAACCTCGAAGAGAAACATGCACTGTGTGTTTTATGAATTCATTATTTCTCTTTGGCTCTCTTGTCTCGATTGGGAAATCCTCAGATTTTATACCTTAAAAGTAACTCTCCCTGAAAGTAAAAAGTCAAATGGGGTTTACATCCTGTTCAACAGCCAGCTTCATATCCTCACCACTGACACTTTTGGAACATAAATTCATGTAGATCTGATGACTTTTGATTAGATGACCATTAACTTCGTAACAAGTAGGTGAATGTGAGCATTTTCTTATTTGATCAATAATGGCGCTAAAATTACTGCACATTTTAAGACAATAGTAAATTGATTTAACAAATTTATAGTAACTTGGCATCCAGTCTACAAGTATTAATAAAAGCAATATGCACCAGCTGCTACAATCAACATACCTCGCCAAAACGAAATTCAGATGTTATACTGCATAATGCTCCCCTAGCATTCCCTAACCCAAGAGCCAAGGCAACTGCAAATTTCTTTACACATTTTGTCTTCATTTGCAGTCTTGACATGCGAAAAAATGTGTAATCTCCGTCACAGATAGCTGTGGAAGTACATCGAATAATTGGGTGTCACAGTACATAATTCTTTGAAGTGGAAATCCTGAATGTGTGATGAAATGCATGATAGTTTTCAAAGGATAAGGCTGATAATTAGTTTGATAGCCTAGCTTTGTGAGTAGATATTACAGAGAAATTACAAGAATTCTCTGCATCTGCGATTCAGACTGACTTTTAGGGGGATCAGAGAATGGATAGATTCTACCTTATGTGAAAATGTGATCCATGGTGTAGTAATTGAGTTATACATGGGGACAACCAGATAATCTAAAAATTGGTTACCTAAAATTTTTTACAAGTCAGTTTAAGCATTCTTTCTGAACTGTTGCAATCATTTTTGGGGCCATTGAAGTAATTATTTATTTGATGATAGAAAGTATTTCATCATTCCAACAAAATTGATTCATATTAATAATTTCTTATGGCCCATTCACACAAGTGGTATATCCTGCAGTTTCAGGTGTACCTTGGCAACAAAACCGCCTCCTAGGTCACACCATTTCGTCTGAGTTGTTCACTACAGGAGGTGAAATTTGCTGTTATAGACATTTGATGAAACACCGCTGTTCTTCAGCTACTATTCAAGATTCGTATGCGACCTTGTGTCAAAGTGGAGAAAAGTCCATGTACCTCCACTCTCCTTATGGCGATGTATTACACCAATAGATGACCAAATCACAACCTTATGTACACCGTTGACCACACCTTTGGTTACCATAGTAAGAAATTCATATGTGCGAAATCGTCTGTGGCTGCCAACAACACTGAATTTAGAGGCAGAAATTTTAAACATTTTAAAACTTTCTAATTGCGTGCAAGGTAACTGACGTTTTGCCCCTGACTTGCAAGTTTGCAAACGAACATCAGATGGTGATCCGACAATAGGGATATTTTACCAAATGCGGGTCACTGTGGGTGATACACCCTGTAGCATGAAAGAATTTCTAGTTAATGAGGTAATGGTAGCCAGTTCAAGTTTCACCCACATGCCTGTTGAATGATTTCATTGGTGATCATTAAACAGAGGAGTGAAATTTTCTGGGTCGGAATTGCGACACTGTAAAAAACAACACATACAGGTCAATGACCATCTTGATTAGTAATTACATCCCTGCAAACAGATTGTTTTAAATTATTAAATGTTTAATTACACAGTTGGCCCTGTGTAATGTGTAAAACGAAACCGGTACTTTACCTCTGGCTGCAGCTCAGTTATATTAACATAAATAATGTTTTAAAACTATAAAATAAATCACATCATCACAGCCATTACCCTAAGAATTACATTATTAGTACAGTCAGGAGGAATATTTCACCTTTTTGCTGCTAATGTATCTTAAATCTGCTGTAAAAGGTTGATGGATGCTGCCTGATATATGTCATATCACCGTACTTAGGATCATAAAAAATATATATATAAGCCTTATTTATATGGTTTAAAGGCAAGGTCAATTTTCTGGTGTTTCACAGACATTAATTATATGTGTACAGCTAATGTACATGGTGTCACAATCATCTGTGAATGATGTTCCATCAGTCCTTATTATAACACAAAAATAGTTAACTGTGTGCTTTAAATGACATCAAGCTAACAAAAATACTCGGCTATATTTATATTATCTCGAAATACTAATATGAACCCTAGATTATTGTGAAAAGAAAATGAAGATAAAATGAATAATAGACCTGTTATTGGAACTCTCACATCAGCCTCAGGTGGGCCTCTGAATGTTTTGCCAGAACCTTTTAGCATGTCGTTGGCATTTTCCGTACAATGAAGTGTGAGGTTCTCATTCTTTTTGTATATTAATTTGGTCTTGATTGGATAATAACTATACACACACTGGGCACCCACACCTATACAGAAAACGATCAGCTTCAGCAAAATATATCACATTTGCAAATTAACAGTTTTGTATAAAACTCAAATTGGACTTATGTAAAACTGCTTTGTAAAATTACATAAATAATAGAACCAACGTTTGTGTAATGCAAGAAGCTCGTTAGAAATGATTTTCTGAAAAGTGATTTATCAACTTTAAATTAATTGTTTAATTAGATACAAACATTCTACATATAAATATACCCTATTTAGGTCATTTAATAGCCTCCTAGTTTGCAAATGTTTATTTTAAATATTTGTATGATCATAAGAATAAAGCTTAGGTATTATATTGAATATTAAACCACCAACCTTCAAAGCCAAAAACTGCCAATACTATCAGTTTGAACAATAATGTTTTATTCATTCTACAATTCTTAACTCCCAATCTCTCTGAAGAATTTAAGTGTGGTGATGAAGTCAAAAGCTGTTGTGAGAAGAGAGTTTGTATCAATAATTTTCTGAGAATTAAGTAATGCATTTATTATCTTCATTCTTTTGATTGTCCTGTAACAAACATCTGTGATATACTGTACACTTACATGTAAGGACGGTACTTTGTTTATGACTTCAGATAAACACCTTTGTAGAAATACCTTAAGTAACTTTAAAGTTTGTACAAATTATTGTGCAAATTCCTTTCATTAGCCCAAGGCCTGTTTAAATGATACCCATACATGGCTGTTTGAAAATAAGCTTAAATTAAATCCTGAAAAAAAAACAAAGTTCATAGCCTTTGGCTCTTGTGATAGATACATATGACTCAAGGATTCTTTCCCTGTAAAATATGAAGATACTCGCAATCTAGGAGTATTGTTGGACTCACAATTGAGCTTCACTAATCAAATGAATTCTGGAATCAAATTCTATTTGGCTAACTTGCACAATATCCATCATTTCAGAAGTTTTCTCTTCTTTGATATCTTAGTCATGGTTGCAAATGCATAGGTCAGTAATTGTCTGGATAATGGTAATTCTCTCTTCCAAAGCTTGCCATCCAAGAATAGTACAAGGCTTCAAAATCTCCAAAATTGTCTAGCACACATTTAACTATATCACTCTAATCCTTAAATCTCTTTACCGGCTTCTTGTAGAACAATGAATCATTTTCAAAACCTCTGCATATATCTGATGTTAAAACGAGGCACATCAATCTAGAGAAGAGGCTCTCATGGTTCCTCATTGAAGTCCCTCAATCCATAAATCAAAAGTTCATTTCCACAACTGATTCTTATATGATGCTCCAAATCTTCCCAATGATTTACCAGTGGAAATTCAAACTACTTGTACTCTTTCATGTTTCAACAGGCAACTTAAAACCTACCCATTTCAGAAGTCTTTCCCTTCCTATTTTTTGACTTCCAAACACCGATGGTCTCCCTGAAAATGACCCAAATCACATCTCACGACTTTATGTTTTGGATGGTGTGCCTTAGAATCCGCTAGTACGGAGATTTAACACCTGAAAAAATGATATCTGAAAATTGACAATGTTAAAACAGTATTTCAAAATAAATGTAAGGCCTTAGCAATAGTTTATACACTCGTTTATGTATAGTGTATATATTTTATGCATATAGTTATTATTCTTGTAAAAATACTTGTCATTGAAATAAATTCAAATTAAGCTGAAAGTACCATAACTTGTACAAAATATACAACTTAAAGGAAATGTCTTTACCCTGTCCATAAATCCACACATCTCTGACCTCTGTATAAACCAATGCACAGCTCCTTGATTGTGGAAATACTCTACCATGATGTCCCTTTCTGCCCTTGATAGCATCACAGGGTTTTCTCCCTGCCATTTTCTTGCAGAACAGCCTTGCCTTCCGAGGTCTTTTGGTCTTGGTTGAATGGAACTTGCTAGCACCTCTGCTGCAAGTGATTGTTTATCACCTATCACCATCCAGGCAAACACTGCAGTTTCTCATTAAATCATTGTGAACAAGCCTGATCCTTTTTTTTTTTTTTTTTTTTTTTTAATTGATAAACTTAAGTGTATTACTTGTACAAAAAATTTATTACAAACACAGTATTTCTGTGAATTTTTGGTTTTTACATCCTTTCAACAGCCAGAGTCATATTAGGACAGACTCTCAGCATTTCCACTTCTGAGAGTAGAACTCACACAGAGGTGACAGCCTGTGAATAGATCATTTTACATGCCAAATTTGCTAACCACTAGGACGCTGAGGACCTTTAAATCTAAGTGAAACTATGGTCGAGAAAAAGAAAATCTCAATAATTGCTTTAACTGGAGACAAAATTTCTTTAGGCAGTGATCATACATCTCCAGACAAATGGAATATCTTGGGTTGCACATAAAAAGGCAGAAATGTGGTTAAATTTAGCATGTCAATATTTTCATAACTTTACTTTAGGTTGTGACATCCTTATAGAAACAAAACATAGCTGCCTTTAATTGTAACATGACCGATTCTATCATTACACAGTCAAAACAGGGGAATTCTAGCAGTCGCCTTGCCATAAAGTAAAAGGAAAGTGATAAAGCATGACAAAAATGTGCCCTTCACTATTTTAAATTTAACTGTAGAAGCCTTCAAAACATTTGCTAATGCACAGACTTTAAGGAGAAATTTCCACTTCCATGCTGCATTTTTAAATGGGTGGCTATCTTGTATCAGAAGAGTGGGACAGGTTCTTAAAAAAGTCAAATATGTTTCCATAGACCATCTTTTGGAGTGAATTGGGTAGACAGTTTTTAGCATATCACATTCAAAACTCTCAAACTCTAGAATAAATTGTCTCTAAATGCCTTTAATAATGTTTCACAGTCAGCAAAGATTTACTGTCTATATAGCTTTATACAATTCCCCAATCTCTAGATTTATTTATTTATTTGGGTTTTTACATCGCTTTCAACACTGTACAGGTCATATCATGATGGATAGTTGGAAGGGCAGAGGAAACCAGTACATACAGTTGGTCAAGGTTCTGTACTGTAAACTGACGACCAACAGCAAGCAACTACCAGCTTTCCCACTTGAGGCCGTGCCGGGAACCGGACCCCAGCCTCAGAGGTGGGAGGCGAGTGCTACCACTCTGCCATGTGCCACCCCCCCAATATCTTTTTTTTTTTTTTTTTTTTTTTTTTATAACAAAATATATTTACATGACAAAAAAAATAACAAACTAAAACATCAAGAAAAACAAAGAAAAACATTTCAAATGGTATACAAGAAAGTACAGGTTACACATTGAATTACATCAGTTTACATAATTTAAGAAAAAAATATTTAACAGTGGTAAACTATACAACTACATTATGTTCAATTGATTCACCTATTTTAGTTCACTCATAGCAAAGTAATACAACTGGTTAATTTACAATAACATAATACACCTAAAATACATTTTTTTTTTCAAAATACATTCTTCATTTGTTGCCATTGTTTTAGAAATTTATCACTTTGGAATTCTAGAGAAGCAAGCAACTTTTGCTCATCATATATAGTTTTACATTTGATAAGTGCTCCACCAATACTAATATTGAAGCCTTTCCTGGAGTATGTATATATATAGCATTTTATAACCATTATTAATGTATTTATTGCCGCAGAATTTGAATTATGATGGATGTATCCCAAAAGAACATCCTCAGGACTGAACTGAATGTAAAATCTAGTTTTATTGAAAATTCTATTTTCCAATTGATGCCATAATTGGTTAGCTTTTGGGCAAGAAAAAAATAGATGAAGGAGAGTTTCCTCTGATGTGGATCTACATAGTAAGCATTTATTAGAGTCTGCTACACCCATTTTATGAAGAATTATCTGTGTTCCGAGTATTCTATGCATTATTCTGTACTGAAACCATTTAAAATATGGATCTTGTATAGTTTTAAAGCAAATTCTGAATAACTGTCTCCAAATATCGTCTTTTAAGTCCACTTTTAGATCATCATGCCATTTTTGCTTAAATATTAAGGTAAGATGTCTTTTATTTAAATTCTCATAAAAATATTTTGTGCCTTTGCCACCAGATAGAATAATTCTTCAGAAGGCAAGGCTGTTCTGCAAGAAAATGGCAGGGAGAAAACCCTGTGATGCTATCAAGGGCAGAAAGGGACATCATGGTAGAGTATTTCCACAATCAAGGAGCTGTGCATTGGTTTATACAGAGGTCAGAGATGTGTGGAGTTTAAAATACATGGCTGCAAAAAATTAAAGGAGTCTCTAGTTTTATGTTCCTTAATGAATTTATCGATTACAATTTTTAAACGATAGTAATCTAAAAAATTGATTCTTTGGATATTAAAAGCTCTTTGAATCTCTTGTTGAGATAGAACACAGCCATTATTATCCACTATATCACCCACCGTTATAATCCCTTTTTTAAACCAATCTGGAAAAAAAAGTGTATTTGATGAGATCATTGGATTGTACCAGAGTGGAGATGCCAGAATATCATCATTACTCTCAATTTTAGTTTTCTCACATAATTTTATATAGGAATGAAAAACATCATTCCAAAAAACATTTCCAGTCCTTTTAATCAATATTTTTGGCCAATCTGAACCAAACTTAAGAAGCTTATCAATTGGAGATATGGATTGTTCAAAAACTGGGATAAAAGCACTTTGTCCACCTCTAAACAGTCTGTATAGCCAAGATAGTTTCAAAGCATGGATAAAGTTATCTAAATTTACCATTCTGAGTCCAGCATCTTGGTAATCCTGCATAATATATAAACGTTTTATTTTATCTGGCTTATTATTCCATATATAACTAAAAAACATTCCGTTTAATGTATTTATAAAACCTCTGTTTGGTAAAGGAATATTTGAAAAGAGATGAATGAACTGTGAAAGAATAAAAGTCTTTATTACTGTGATTTTACCTAAAGGAGTTAAAGTTCGTTTGTTCCAATTTAGTAAGAGTTTCCTTGCTTTTTCCAAGGCGCATGTATAATTCATAGATGGGATTTTTTCCAAGTCAACTGAAAACTGCAGTCCTAGTAGCTTAAAGCTGTTTGTTCCCCATTCTAATTTCGAGGTTACGTTTAGTTTATCTCTAGAATGCTTTTTCCTGCCGATCCATATCACTTTAGTTTTTGTAGTATTCATTTTCAACCCCGAGAATGAGCCAAAAATTTCGATTGTATTTAGTGCAGCTTGTAAGGATTGGTCAGATCCATTTAATATAAGGGTGGTATCATCAGCAAATTGGCAAAGTTTAATATTATGATTTGCAATGATTAATCCTTTTATTTCTTTGTTTTGGGTGATCATATAGGTCATTATTTGAGTACATAAAATGAATAAATATGCAGCTATTGGATCACCCTGCTTGCAGCCTCTTTCAATTTTAAAAAATTCAGACTTTACACCTGCTTGTATAACTGAAGCAGTTATATTTTTATTTAAAATTTTGATCCATTCTATGAATCCTTGGCCAAAACCAAGTTTTTCTAAAACATTAAACATAAAACTCCATGATATTGAGTCAAAGGCTTTCTCAAAGTCTATCAGCATCAACAATCCATCTATTTTTTTTTTTTCAGTGTAATTCATGATATCATAAATTAATCTTGTTACTTCACCTATATATCAGCCTTGCATAAAACCACACTGAGATTCCGAAATTAAATAATGAAGAACTGTTTTTAATCTATTTGCCACAACAGTGGATATTAATTTGTACAAGACACAAAGTAATGAAATTGGTCTCCAGTTCTTTAGGAAATGCCTTGGCTTATCTCCTTTTGGTATACAATTTATAATTGATTGTCGTAGTGTAACTGACAATGTCTTCTTTTGGTAGGATAAGTTAAAAGCTTTTAAAATTAAAGATTTCAGTTTACACCAGAACACCTTAAAAAATTCGGATGGAAAACCATCTATGCCTGGCGTTTTGTTGTTCTTCATACTTTTTAATGCATTTCCCAGTTCTGTCAAAGTAACTGGTCCTTCTAGTTGCAATGCTTGAGAATGGGTTAATTTTTTAATTTGGGATAGATCAATGACTTCAGAAAGTTTAGTAGTATCCAGCTCTGAATCTTTGTTTTTGAATAATTTGACATAATATTCCTTAACTTGGTGCACTTAACTTGGTGCAAACAAGCCTGATCCTGCTGGAAAGAATGCCAAAGGCACTTTCTACAAGCCATCACCCTCAACTAAGTTTATAATTCAACATTCATTTAATCATGGTTATGCTTCTTTCGCAGAAGGGCTTCATGAGCCAGGTTCTGACGAAAAACATCCATCAGTATAAAATAACTGACTTTGGGTCCATCATCTACCATGGACTGGATTAAAGCTGATGGATCTTATATCTTGTCCCTCAGTGATGGCTGAAGCTTCTTTATTTTTGAACACCAACTACAGGCACTAAGGTGCAACCATATAAACTTGTAAACAGCATAAACTAGGACCAGCAAGACATATGACTAGAAATCCTGTATAGTTCTGATACTGGCTGCCCCCACTAGAGGGAATTTGTTTGTCATTAAGGGTACCAGTTGCATGGAGCACATTCAATCCCACTCTGAGGCCCAAGTCAATCAGCTTACAATCATCAGCATTGCAGACCTCTTGGATGAATCTGGTAATCCCTGAAAAAAATCACTTGGGAATTATTCTGGAAGAAGGTGTCTAAAGATGATTACCAACTTGATTCGCTGACTATAAGGCGTTCTCTCAAATAAGCCCTTTCCCTCTGTAGCTCCGGGGTTAGCCTCTGATGCAGCTCATCAAAAACTGCCAAACATCAACATACAGTTCCTGTAGTATGACTGATCTTCAACCTGTAGCTCTGCCACCTGGGTATGGAAATGCTGACAATCTGCTTCTGTGTCACAGCCTAACCCAATTATTGAGGGGCCCTTCTCCCACATATTGGAGTTAATTAACGCCTCAGTCTTATTAGTAGGTCATTTATCTCCCCAAGCTATCTGAAGAGTTCGCTGAAATAACAGATTAATCTTTAGCTGCTGATTCAGCTTGTTTTCCATGGTGGTCATGCGCAATATGGTCAATAAATCTGATCTTTGATCATGAAGAAATGATGAACCACAGCAGGAGGGGATCACAAACCTATCATTAAAGTAATATGTTTTCCTATTTTCTTACTAAAGCTCCATCCTTTTGATTGTATACATATTTATACCGATCACATTCAGACATTCAGAATAAACTGATTATATTGAATAAATTTTGATTGTATGCAGAATCACAGGAATGTGGATCCAATTGTAAGGTTACTTGTGAAGCTTTTGTATGCATCTAACTGTAAAAAGTATGAATGTTTTAAAAAGTCCTCGAACACAAGAAGGAGAACATTTTTTACATTTTTAAAAGTTGTTTTGTTTGAGGAAGCAAAACATAAACAAAGACTTCATTTGTCAGAAAAGAATACCTGTGTTTCACTGTGCTACTGTGGCCCTTGACATGACATACATGAATACAAACATGACTACATGTGTTCATGAGTCCAACGAGAAGAAGATCATTATGAGTACAAGAAACATTGTGCTTGCATACAGGAGCAGGGACACACAGTGCACTTAGATAACGACTCTATTATTTGAATACAAAAATGAAGATGAATACTCATAGAATCAACCAATCTTAATTAAATCTTGATGATTGATGCAGATGCTTATGTTTTAAAAGCCCAGTTGAACTCATTCAACAAAGAGTGACCCTCGGAAGCCGAAGAAAAAGCCCAGTTGAAGTCATTCAAGGTATTTGTTTCAAATGTAATACTAGTATGATAATGCTTTTGTCTCCATAATTGTTCACTTTATGAAGTCTTCTTGAATATAGCTTAGTTAAAATGGACCTAGATCGAGCTGTGCTATGAGTATTAAAGACTAGTCCTGTAGCTATTATAATCTGGGTCAAAGGTCAAGGCTCAGGCTTTATGTCACGTTCAACAACCAATATAATTTGGCTCAACCCAAATGAATCACTTTAATGAACTATAAAGAGAGTCCAAAAGTATGTCTCATTGTATTTCAGAGTCCAAACTAATAAATTAGAAAGCTATTTTTACATTAGGCAGGGAGCTTTCACTTCTTTCAATTGTATTACATTTCTTAGGTCCTTTCAATTTGTGTCATATAAATATACATTGACAACAATGAGAGCACTGCTTTACAGAAACACTTCTGATGATATGTTTTACAAGAGGCAGGTGGTTGCAGTCTTATACCCCTGTCCCACTGTCACAAGTTTGCCTTCTTGTTTCACCATCAAAGGTGTCGAACTAGCTGATTGTTGACGCTCTAATGCATCTATGCGGTTGACAATGTATTGGATTTACTCATTTCTTGTAACAAAGTGGCGCTGTTTGTGTCTTTAGAAGCAGTGGAGGGTATGACAGTGGTTTGACGGCGATTTTAACCTGTACTTGCGGAATGTTGCAAATATGACCCATTGTGTGCTGTAGCCCCTGCCCTTGCCTTTTGAACTGATGTTTTTGCCCTTACTGACGCCGTCATTTCTTTCTCCCATTTGTTACAGGCGTTTTCCTATTCACTGAAGACATTTAATCTTGTGATAACACACAATAAAATCATAAAATCAACTAAAATCGTAGCTAAAATCAATGTGACAACTAAAAACATTAAAAATTTGCATATACAAATCTTGGTTTCAAATTCAAATGTGAGAAAGGTAATGGAAAAGGGCGCGCTAATGAAGCATGAAGAACCCTGATTGGTTTTGGACAGTAAACAGAGGAAAGTAAAGGGTAGAACCTAATAAGAACCTTCAGAATTAAGGTAGATTACAAACTGCCATACTAGGCTCCTACATAGCCTACATACTATCAAGACTTTTGTGGTTCCTTGGGGTAATATGCGAGCAGCCCTGTGGGGGGCTGCGAGTTCATTCCTGGAGGGATCTTAATTTGTTAATTTAACTTTGGTAACTACCATAGGGTGATTTTTAAGCTGTAATTTTATTGGTCACAAGCTGAGTTATTTCCAACAATTCTTCTAATTGTACTTTAGACTAGGGAGGGGCAACACAATTTTGCCCACCACAGTTCCCACCCTTAACATAACATATTTTTATATAGTTTTTCAGGGAGTGTCCTTAGATGTTGGCCTCTGGACAGCCCTCAAGGAGCATCTGTCCTACAGCCTGCAGGCCATTTATGGGCTTGGGTGGCTGCCTGCCTGCCTGGATTTAAGACTTTTAAATCAGAGACACATTAGTTAAACTTCATATGCCATACTCCTACTTCCTATAATTGTGCTTCAATGTAGAAAGGTGTAATCCCTCTGCAGTTTAACTGAAAATGTTGTAGTTATGTAACTATTTTTACAGGAGATTTTATGATCGAGATTTAACATTACTGAGTCATAAGTATAACTTGATATAAAATGATGACTTCTGATTAGACCATAAATGTAAATATGTAATTATATGGTGTGTAAGATTACGTGAGGTTTTGTTCAGGGTCACATGTACGGAAAAGTACAATACATCTATAATTATACAGTATTATGATATTAGTAAATTTATAATGTATTGTGATGTATTATGGGAATAAAAGACATATTCGAGTGCTTTATGATGGTTTAAAACTATCGATCAGCTGAATATTAAAGCCTCGAAGCCCGAATATTATTATCTCCGCCATGGAGGTGCTATTATCAGGACTGTTTGTCTATTTGTTTGTTTGCTTGCAGGATTTACCAAATACTGTTAGTTGGATTTTCCCAAAAGAAATACAAAAGATAGGTATTGGTCCAGCTTGGGATCTGTTAAATTATGAAAGATCTGGTGCATATGCTGACCAGAAAAAAATAATCTGGATGTTCCCATTTATATATTTATTTTGTGCTTTGGCAGATGTAAGTGCTCATTTATCGTTTTTGTTTTTTAGGTTCCTCCCCGTATGGTCATCACAACCAATTAACCATGTGGAAAAAAATTTTACTTAGAGCTCAGATATTCTGAATTTTAATATTGTCTCGCATAAAAGTGGCAAAAAAAAAATCACAATTCTTTTCTGAAATTTTATAATTTTTTATTTTCTGTTTCAGTGAAATAGCTTGGTACATATTACACTTCTAAAGCATTTAAATTATGTGACTTTGCACAACATGTGTTTTGTGTAGAATATGACATTAACACTAACATTTAAAACAGTGTATGTTTTGTTGCATTTCAGATTTATTAAATCAATATTACAATGAAACTTAAATACATGTGTTAAGTTCTATTTTGTTAGTTTGGGCCTATTCAAAAATATTAAAACATATAGAAGGTATCAGATTTAATGTACTTTGACACATTCGTATTTTGACAGAAAGTGTTATTATATAGTTTGAAAAAGTGCACAAGAAAGCAATTACCATCATTCGTTTGGTAGGGAAAGGGTAGATTCAACCGAATTTACTTAAAATGTGATGAATTGCTTGAGATACAAAACTTACACACCTTCTTTACAATGCACAGTCTTTCCAAGAAAAGGCTAGTATTTTATATATTTTGTACAGCATTAAAGCTATTATTGCATGATACTTTATGATTTGAAGACGATAATAACAATAGAATTCAAGACAATGAATCTATTTGTAGACTTTGAGATTTATTGAAGCAAAATTGCAACAAAGTATAATTGCTTAAGTTTTTATTTTGGCTAAAGTTTCTATGGGTCTTTTCAAAACTATAACAACAAGCAGCAAGACCCATTATTGCCATCTTCACATTGGTCAGACAGATTCACACTTATTCTGACACAGTCTAACATGAAAAATCAAGTATCAAAATCATGTTATATATTGCTAGAAAGTGTAACTGCAGAGTTAACATGTGGTTTTAGCCCAAATTTATAAACTGTAATGAAACATAAGCCTCGGAAGATCCAAAATTGCCATGTTAAGACTGGTGCCCTTGTACTTACAATATCAATGTTTATTTTTTTTATCTTGGTTTTATTGTCACTTTCAACACTGTACAGGTCATATCACAACTCGTAGTTATATGGGCAGAGGGAACTAGTACATACAGTTGGTCAAGGTTCTGTACTGTAAACCACCGACCATTGGTAAGCAACTACCAACCCTCCCACATAGAGTCCAGAGTTTGAACTGCAGACCTGCGAGGTTGGAGATGAGTGTGTTACCACTGTGCCACCGTGCCCCTATAACATCATTGAGTCCAGTTCTTCTTTCCAGTTGATTAATTGGGATCTGTGAAAACAGGGCCAAAGTGCACATCCAAAGTCCAGTTACAACTGATATGTGCTATTTAAAGTAATATATTTAAAATAACATACTTTTCTTAATCAACTGTGATAATACCCAATCAATAATGTATATAATGTATTGCAAGTCACATATTATTGTGTTTGTTTTACATGTGATTTTTACAATAGATGGCTCTTGGTTGAACAAATATTTAATCTTAGGAATGATACAGCACATATCCTGGATCCCATAGTTTTATAAAGGATTTTGGTTTTTATCGTTGTAACACAGGGCAAAAGTATGGCTGATGATCTCTATTGTTCTAAATATAGAATTGATCTAATCTCCACTTTTGTCAAAGCATTTGTGTAGCACCGCAGTTAATAATGCAAGTAATTTCATTAGAGTTGTCAGATTTGCAAGCAAAAGTGTGGGGTTAGTGCTCAACCCGTCATTGGAGGTTTGGGGCTTGGCGGTAGTAATATCAAAGTGTTCTTGTTTAAATGGGTCACTAAAAATTTAATTCATGTCACTTATTCTTATTGAAAATCCAATGATCACATAACTTCTGTTGCCAAGCTTGGTTGAGGTAAAAAGATAAATAGTCACAGTAATAATAAATTACTTGTATTAACTATGGCTGCCCACATATCTGCAGTTTAAAAATCTGCAAACTTCCATCTCAGAAACATGGGCAAAATTAGGAAATACATCACCAAAGATGCTTGTAGTATACTAGTGCATTCGGTCATTATTTCTAGGCTGGATTATGCAAATGCTACACTTTTTGGACTCCCCAGTTGCCAGTTGAACTTACTACAACGGATTTCGAACAATGCCGCTAGGCTAGTCCCACTTAGTTTTAGAGACTGTCATATTTCTGATATTACCTATAGCCTCCACTGGTTACCAATCAAACAAAGAATTGATTTCAAAATTTACTACTGTAATGGTGAAGAATTTAAATGAAAATTCTTAATTATTAATAATCTTTAAATTCCATAAAACACAGGCAAAGTGCCTCAGTAAATTAACTCTCTTTGGACTTAACAGTAGAAATCAATAGTCACACAGCACACCGCCTCTAATAATAGCCTTAGCCAATCCTCGCTTCTGTGAGATAGCCCTCTCAGAAATAAACCCAGTAATTGGTGACAGAGAATATGTGTTAGTGTAGTCACTAGTATAAGAACTTCAGCCTTGAGCTGAGGACATCGAGAGAGATCAGGACAATAACAGTGAATGAACATGAAATAGTATGCAGAGGGGGAGAGCCTAGATTGCTCTCTCACTCGTGAGAATGTGTTGTACTATTATTGGGACTTGTGTTTATTGAACTAGAATAAAGTGTGAAAGAGTTATCAAGTGTTTCACTTCTGTCTTTATGGCGATCCTAAACCTCTCAATAGTTGCTGCCAAGCGAGTACAGACAGAAGTGGACATAGTGGAGATCTGGTAATCCACAGCTGCCCAAGGCACTGCTGGAGTCCACCTTAAACTTCCCCCAAAACACAACATTTGGACAACTACTAACTTTCAAAGCTTTGAAAAACAATGCTCCTAGTTACATAAAGGAGCTACTGAAACTATACAACCCCTCAAAAGAACACAAAGATCCTCTAATGGCTTGCTTCTCACTGGTCCAAAATCAGTCCACAGAAATATGGGCAACAGATCCTTTTCTTACAGGGCACCTAAACTTTGGAACAATCTGCCAATTGAAATAAGAAGAATTACAGAAGTGTCCAATTTTAAAAGTGCAATTAAAGGACTATTCTTCAATGAAGCATACAATCACCTTTTGTAAATTCTCAAGTGTCACTGAATACATTTTATAGATTTTGGCACTTTAAAGACCTATTATTTTGTATAGTGTTAACTAAGTAGTTGGGCTAGATTCAGAGAGGGTAAAAAATAAAAGGAGTAATATTTTCAGAGTTTATGCCAGCTTTGAGATGCCGGTACATTGGTCTACCATACCAAATAAGTGTGAACACTACATTAAAATGCTCTAACTGTACTCATTTTCAGATTAACTTATTTCAGAAGATCATAAGGAGAAGTTAACAGACTGCTTTTATAACTTCAGCAACAGAGAATTGTAAAACACGTAAGTCTGCTGTAATTTTCTTTGGACACAAAGAATGCTCTGGAAACATTTTAAAGTATGAGAACGTCATTATCCTCAACAGCAGTATATTAGAATACAGAGATTCAGTGTGTCAGCAAATTCTGTTAAAGATAAATTGCATAATGATAGGATAACGAAAATAAGTGTTTTTCCATCTCAATCTTCTCTAGGCTCTTCTCCTGGCATCAGTGGTTTACAACCCATTCAATGGCTTAAAGGTCTATGTATTCATATTTCAAAAGGGCTCAAATTTTACTGTATTGACAACTGTGTATAATACCTACATAAGCAAGCAGTTTTGTAAAATATCAGATGTTTTGTTCATTTTCTGTTAATTTGGACCGTAAAATGTAGATGGACTTTGTGGTTTTGTCTGCTTTGTATTGATACAAGCCACAGGAAGTAATTTTTTAAAATTTTGAATGACAGGTGTAGTTCATTGACAAGCTTTATATGACATTATCATTTATGTTGATTTTTACATGATTTATATGAAAGTAGGAGGTCGTAAATGTCATGTGATATGAGGATAGCTGAACAACAAAAACAAATACATGTGTGGTCTTATTTAGTTAAAGGAATGGACACATAAAATTGATCATTAATGCTATGCTATTTAAGCAAGGAGTTACAAAAACATATGTTTAAATCTTTATTGTAATTTTTGAGTCATCTGAACATTACGTTTACCTAACATTGACTTTTGACTCTCAATTACATGTTGACCTTGTTCAATTTTTTTGTTGAATTTAAGTTTAAGCAAATTCAAATTTTTCCTCTATGTTGCTAGAAATTTAAATCTGGCAGATTATGACATTCTATTGAAGAGAAAGTACAAACTAAACGTTGTAGACAGTCTAATTGGACTTTCTGTAGGTAGAATTTGAAGATTCTACGAGATTTTGCTTAATATCATGACAGGTATATATTTTGTATATGTCTAGCATGTGATTGCTTTTATAAGCCACCATTTTGCTTCTATAATAATAAAAACAAGAGCACTTGGAGAGCTCATACTGCCGCCAAGGCACGTAATATTAAGTTAATGGGAAAATCTCATTTTTCAAAACTTTTGTATCTAGAAGATGATACAGATCACTCTCAAAGTTTAATGAGATCTATGTTAGACCATGACCAATCTTTTGATATTTTTTCTTGAAGATCCATATGGTATATGAGTGATAATGCTAACAAACAAATAATGCTAACAAAACATTTATTCCAAGAAGGCACAAAAAACAGTTCTGAAATGTACTTTTATCTACACCCTTGGTTACAGAACATCAATTCTTAACTTGCGATTTCTCCATCATTTCTGAATAGATTTTCCCCAAATAATGTGGCAAAACCAAGCCAAAACTCGGCGGAAATACCTTTTTACAGATGTATATTAGCATATATTTATAGCTTACATAATTTGTGAACTATTTTTTTTTAAATATCACCCCAGTTTACACAATGATTTATCTAATACGTCATGGAAAGGGAAAGAGAAAATACACAAAAATGTTCCTGGTTTTGGTATTTTGGTCAAATATTAAAATTTACATGATGATAAACATACTGTGTACTAATGCTTTTGTAATAACTAATTTTAATTTTAATATTTCAGATATCTCCATAATGATGTTTGTACTGACATTCCCCCTTCTGGCTGCTGTCCATTCTGTTGACAGTAGATGTGAGTTTTTGTGTTATGTATCCTGTGTTTTTATCTTCTGGGGTTTGGCACACCGTTCAGAATTTTTGTTCTTCTTTGGAAGCTATGTAATGCATTGTTCATGCTTTTCTGATACAAAAAAAAACTCACAAGGTCCATGGTAAAAATAAATTACCAATAAAAAATTCACAATTATTTACTTAGCCCATGGACTATGGTTGTGAGTCATGGGAACATATGGAATGTTCTGAGGTCTTAATTTAATCACTGCCTGTTGAAACTGATACAAGTCCCCAAGATATAGCTATGTAAAGGCAGGTTTGCGTTTATTGTTTGTTTATTTGGGGTTTTACGTCGCTTTCAACACTGTACAGGTCATATCATGACGGGTAGTTGGAAGAGCAGAGGAAACCAGTACATATAGTTCGCTAGGGTTCTGTACTGTAAACTGCCGACCAACGGCAAGCAACTACCAGCTTTCCCACTTATGGCCATGACGGGGATCGAACCCCAGCCGCAGAGGTGGGAGGCGAGAGTGTTACCACTCTGCCACCGTGGCCCCTGGTTTGCGTTTAAGTTCTCTAACTGTATTACAGGTGCTTGGGATAACTGGGGTGCTTGGAGACAGTGTCAGAAAAATTGCATACAAGTGCGCAACAGAGAATGTTGGGTAGTGGGAAAATTGGTCAAATGTAACACATGTGTTGGCAACTCTCAACAAAAACAAGCTTGCAAAACAAGTAAGTGATATAATGTCAAACTTTGACAGTGGATATATAGGCTGTGGAGTCTGTGAGGGTGTCTATACATCACAAAGGTTGTTAAATATTAATTACCTACCATTTTATATTACTAATAATCAAAATAAGTCTTTAACTAGATAAGGCAAAATATCAATGGTAAGGGATACAAGTAAACATGATAACTCAATTTCATGATCAGCTTTCTTTGTCTTTTTTATGGATCTTAATGCCAAAAAAAGTTTGTTCTGACACACATATTTGAGACAAAATTGTTTCTGAATTATCAACATAAAAGTGACATAAGTTTTCACACCTACAGTGTTTAGTATGCATAATAAGGGACATCAGGAAATATAAATATGTGTATTCCTTGGTGTTGATGCTTAACTACAGTGAAAGTGTACCACATTGTATTTAACCACTAGGTTCATATTTGAACATATAATTTGTGGGAGTCTAAGCCACACAGGCATGATAATATACCAAAGTTCCACCCCACTGGCCTACCGAGGATTTAGGTGAAATATAATGCATAACAGATTTTAAATAATGAGAATGTGGCTGAGTAGTAAATAATAAATAATGAAGTGGGGCAAGTAAAGTTGAGATTGTATTAGTTTTTTTCTATGAATGAATTTAAAAATGCAAAAATTCCATGAGGGTTGTTGAACGTATCTTGTTTTCAGGGAAATTTATTGGCGGGGAAAATCTGGGTTGGTTTCATTTTCCCAACATGACGTAATAAATCCCAGCTTGTCTGGATCATAGAGGTTGATCTGACTTGGGGTCGGGATGTTTTCTACAGAATTAGATGGGAAACTACCAGGTCAAGCCATAAGCCCATAACAGACATGCTGTACCAAGCCTGGACAAGCCGTACTGATAAACAGACAGGACTGGAGAAATATACAGAATCACCACTATCAGACTTGCGGTTGGAATAGCCATTACAGTTTTGATTGACGAGTTTCTGGTGTAACTAAACAGTGTAAGAGTTTGTGACAAAAATAGGCCAATTCCATGATAGGACAAGACAGGAAGTGAACAGGAAAAACCAGGAGGGATGAGGATAGAACAGGAAGTGACTAAGACAAGACGGGAAATGACTAGGACAAACTGGTTGCTAGGTGGGTGGAGCCATGGTCCAGTTTATGAGTCAGGAAGGGTTAGTAAAATATCAAACATGTTGGATCTGTTTCCGATCGACCCCAACAAGCCGGGAAAATACAAGTGATCCTAACCGACTCTGTAAACATTGGTTCCACCCTTGAAAATAACCTAGTTACCATCCTGACAGTTCCAGTGGAAACTCCCCATTAATTGAAGAAGCCAGTAGTTAGTGTACAATGATCAGCTGGTTTACACTTCTGTAATGACCTGCCGTCAAACTGTGTCTATCCTTATTGTCTCTGGAGTCTATCCCCGTTGCTTTATGAAGTACAGATATTTTACCTCTCTTAGAAATCACAAATATCTTGGTTTAAAAATACAATGTCTGTCTTCAGTCTGGTAAAGGGTGTATTCTGTAATTGCATCACTAACCAGTAACCACAGCTGGGTGAATCAAGCTAATTTACAATCAGACCAGACCTGGTTTTGAATTTGCATGCGTACATTAGACACCATTTAGTTTTTTTAAATCCAAATATGAGTACAGGGGCTGTTACCACTATATTGAACTAATTGGTGTACAATCATAACTTTAGACACTTGTATTTGATGTATTTTTTGTTTTACATTGCACCTAGTACCTCTGTATCAATTACATTATGAATGGGGAATTTGGAGTGTGGAGGAAACCAGTAAAATTCGAGGTTCTGTCGTGTAAACTGCCAAACAACAGCAAGGAAGTTCCAGTTTTTCCACTTGAGGTGAAGCTATCATTTAATTATGTTTGATTGTGGGAACCCTGAACATTTGCTGCTTCTTATATTTCATGTTGTTTGACTATGTACAGCACAGTGGACAGACTGGAAAGTTACCCCCTGCAGACAAAAACAAAAAGTTGGAAGACGCACATGCAAGTGGCAGAAACCTTGTGTAGGTATGTTTATGGGTTTTTTGGTTCTTTTGAATGACTTGTGTCATGAACATTGTATCATTGGTCTAAGTATCCTCAGATGTTTCCAGCCCATTGATTTTATAGCCAGAGGTAGAATATATCAAAATCAGGAAGGGTCTATCAGGCAAAAAATAACATCAGAGATGCCCGTTCCCCACAACCTGGGAAAATATTTTTCGACACCGTGAGATATAGAAGTAGTTAAACAGCACAAAGATCTTTCAGAGCAGTGTCACTTATATAAAGGTCCCGAGAATGTTTAAGTAGAGAAAATAATGTCTAAGAGAAAGAAAATGTATGTAAAGATAAAGTATTAAAAGAAGACAATTCAATAGCAAGATGGCATCATTAATCAGTAACCTAAAATTATGACACTGTAAAACTTATTAACTGGAGAATAGATGTCAATAAAAATAGCACAGTTAAGTAAAATTACATATAATAATCAGTAGCCTTGCTGAAGGCTCAAGTTTCTTTGCAGCTAGGGAAAGTTTTCAGTTCAGATAATGGAGTTTTAGTTTCTGTAATGTACTCATACACGTACTGACTATACAGCTAAGAGACTCTCTGTCTGATACAGTTCTTTCTCTTAACATGTATGAGTGCTTTATGAATACCAAATATTTGTGTGTATGTTTGAAAAGATATCATGCAAATTTGAGCCTTAAGCAAGGCTAAATAATCAGTTGCAGCAATCCATATATCTTTGTCATAAGTGAACTTTGTCTCAAAAAGGTGAACACAGGTGAACACACTTTGACAGAGCCAGTGTTAAACGTCACACAATGATTGAAACCTACACTCCCTAACCAATGTCCCTACTAAGTGTCAACCTTCCACACCTTACGGTATTTTAATGAGCACCAACAAGATTTTAAAACTCATGGACAAAATGACAAGGTCAAAGGTCAAATCAAGATCACACTATGATGTTGCACCCCCACAACCCCATTCAATGTCCCTACCAAGTATCAACTTGGTACACCTTCTGGTTTCTCAGATATAGCCCCGGAAAAATTTATAGGTCAAGGTCACTACATCAAGATCAAAGGTCAAATCACGATCACATTTTGATGTTGCACATCTACAAGCCCCAAGAAATGTCCCTAAGACGTATCAACTTTCTACTCGTTATGATTTCTGAGATATAGCCCCAAAAAGATTTTATAGGTCAAGATCACTACAACAAGGTAAACAATTAAATCAAGATCACACCATGATGTTGCACACCTACATATGTCCCTACCAAGTATCAATTTCCTGCGCATTATAATTTCTGAGATAGATCCTGGAAAATATTTTACAGGTTATGTCACTATGACAAGGCCAAAGGTCAAATCAAGGTCACACCATGATTTTGCACACCTACAACCTACAACCAAGTCCCTACGAAGTATCACCCTTCTACAAGTTACAGTTTCCAAGATAAAGTCCAGAAAAATTTTATAGGTCAAGTTCACTATGGTAAGGTCAAAGGTCAAATCAATGTCACATCATAATGTTGCACACCTACAAACCTTAACTAACATCCCTACCAAGTATCAACTTCGACACCTAACTGTTTCTGAGATATAGCCCGAACAAGATTTTAAAAGTCAAGGTCACTATGGCTAGGCCCAAGGTCCAATCAAAGTCACACCATAAAGTTGGACACCTACATCCTCCCAACCAATGTCCCTACCAAATATAAACTTCCTACACCTGAAAGTTTCTGAGATACAGCTCTGACCAACTGTTTCCTGCCGCCTGCCCGCCTACCTGACCACACACCATGGGTGAAAACAATACCCCAACAGCCCTTAAGGGCTGTGAGGTAAAATGTTTTGATGGCGAGATGTGAAATCTTAGTTGTGATAACTTGGTTAAATGTCTGGGAGGTATCACCCCAAACAATACTGTTTTCTTTCAAAAACAATTGTTTTGGTCATATGATTTATTTTTTCAATTGATATTACCAATGAAGTCATAAAATAACTGATTCTAGAAATCCTGTTAAGTTCCTGACAAGGTTCTTCATGAATGATGTTTTCCATTTGTTTGCTGTTTGTTGTTTTACACTCATGTCTCAAAGATTGCAAATTGGATGAAGGTCCTATATTCACACAAGGTTGAAGGTTTTTTTCAAGGATACATTCTCTATAACTCGAACTTGAGAGACTTTGGGAGTCTTTTTAGGAAGGTATTGCACTGCAACTCCAAACCATTTTGCCTGCTCGTAGCTCAGATAAAAGGTTTGTGGGTAAATATTCCATATTTTCCCGTGAGAAAATAAACCAAATTAGGGTGACTTTCTTTATTTATAGCTCCTCTGCTGATGCACGTACTTTGACACCCCTATATTTTCAATGCTTTTGAGTACATTAGTGAAGATAACATTTGGAAGATAATCAATGATTCACTAACTAAATGATGCTTACTGTACCCTTTCCCGCATTCCTCCTAATGGATTGTCTTGATATCCTTTTGGGATCCATACCAAGTTGGTAGACAATTCCTCAATGACTATTCTCCGAGTTTATTCAAAGAGGCTGTTGTTACCTGTCTTATAAACCTTATCTACCTGGTAATGAACTTAGGAATTATGCTCCAGTGCCTGGACTCTTCTCCTTGTGCAAGTTAGTTGAGTGGCTCGGTGATAAACAGCTAACAATCAAAGTCATTGGCAATAATCTAAACAATCCGCATCAGTATACTTATATTCTGGGTATAGCATGGAAAACCTTACCTGTCACGAAAAATGAGGCCTATCTTTATCTGGCCTATGGTGAACCTACTGCACAGCTGTTGCTTGACTTGTCAGTAGCCTTTGACTCCAGAGACCACACTCCTTTCCTCAGTTATCTCAAACCCTGCTTTGGTCTTCGTAGAATTCTTCTCAAGTGGTTTGTCTCCTACCTTAGTGATCGTTGTCAAGCCATTAAAATAGGTTTCTACTATTTGACTTATACAAGCTCATCTATGGAGTGCCCCAAGGAACTGTGTTGTGTTTGCTTTTGTTCTCACTTTATACAGCTCCACTGAGTAAATTCATTGACTTACATCCAGAAATACCATTACAGTTTTCAATGAAAATAATTATATGTTCATTATCTTACAATCATGCTTCTGCTGCTATGATTAAGCTCAACAACTGCCTTTAAAATGTATAATAATATAATAATGAATGGCTCTCATTTAATTGAAACTCAACCCTAAACAAGATTTTTTATCTTTTTGGTTCCAAGGCTCAATATCAAAAGCCAACCTCTCCTTTTTGTCAATATTCTCAAAATTTGTCACCCTGTCGACGCTGTCAGAAACTTTGGTGTTTGGTTCAATGTGGACTTAACCTTCCCAGGGCACATTCAGAAGACTTGTAAAACCTGCTTGCTCCAAATATGTGACCTCCATTAAATGATACAGTATCTTTCTCATGAAGTGACATACTTTGGCTACTAGTCATTTTGACTATTGTAACTTTTTGTTTTGCTGTGTCACACCCATCTTAAAGAGACTTCACTGGACTCCTTTCAATATTGGTGTACAAACTTCCTCACAGTGGTTCTCCTAGATGTTTTGGACCATCCCTGTCTCTGAGCAAATGATCATAGCACATTTGCTGGAGTCAGCCTAACTGTGAACACCGGACAATTCCTCCTCATATTCGAGACGTCAAAAGTTAAATCAGTCATGTCATCCACTGTACATAGATGAGTAAGCATAAAAAAAATATATATGTATATATATGTGTAACTCTTTCTTAAGGAAAAGGAAGACCCCGTTGTAATGGAATGAGGAAACAAACTAGGAGATGGCCATGCTACTGCAGTGAGTAGTTGTAACATCATTCATTTCAAATTACATCCTTCACAGTGTCAGAATATGTTATTTCTCCAAAACTATGTTATGAACCAGACCATACAAAGAATAGGGTGTCTAATTTAAAGACTTTTTGAATTGATTTTATTCATAATTAGTTCTCCATTGAAGAGTACTGCCCACTACAGATATTTGTTATTGTTCTTGAATTATCATTATTGAGATTTGTGAGTTTGTTATCACAATTATTTTTTTTTGCTACATATATTCAGAGGAAGGGAATACTAATGTCTGTTAATTAACTTTAAATGAATGCAATAACATCATTATGTATAATTTTCCCATATTCAACATGATCAGTGGACCAGATTATAATTGATCACTATTTTGTTTTTTCAACTATCATTTAATTTTAATGTCAAAAGTATCATCATCAAACATTTAATTATCTAATGGGGTCTGTGTAGCCTGCAAACTGCTGTTTTACTGACTCTGTGTGAAAAACACGTTGAAATAGATGTGAAATATTTTAGTAACCCAGTTAATTGCTTTCTGCAGGTCTATAAATGATTTCTAATTATAAAAAAATTTCAACTAGGGGGCCATTTGCCCAGGACTGACTTTCAGAGGTAAATTTACCGAGAGCGGTTTCTCAACTGTCTCAGCTGCATAATGTAATTAATTTAAATATATTTTCCACATGAAAATATCGGAGGAATTACAATTGAGAAATATAATGAGTTTAATCAACTTTTGCAGTTGTGTGTATGACATCATTTTTAATGTCCTTTTCTTTAAGTGTGGATTTATATGACTCATTGATCATGTAGTATGGTGGATAATAAAGGTTAAACAGCTGCAATTAGACATGTATGACCAAAAATGCTAATTGACTTTTTGCCAATTTTATATATAGGTTAGTGTGTCTCAATCCAAAGTGACGTCTTTTTTGAAACTCTAAACAAAAAAAAATAAATAAATAAAATAAAGATAATGTGTTAAAAAATGGGTGGAAGTAATACTGTAATGGTGAAGAATTTAAATGAAAATGTTGAATTATTAATAATCTTTAAATTCCATAAAACACAGGCAAAGTGCCTCAATAAATTAACTCTCTTTGGACTTAACAGTAGTAATCAATAGTCACATAGCACACCGCCTCTAATAATAGCCTCAGCCAATCCCAGTTTCTGTGAGATAGACCTCTCAGAAATGAACCTAGTAACTGGTGACCAGTAATATGTGTTAGTGTACAGCATTTAGTATAAGAACTTCAGCCTTGAGCTGAGGAGAGAGAGAGATCAGGACAATAACAAGTGAAAGAACATAAAATAGTATGCAGAGGGGGAGAGCTTTGTCTGCTCTCTCACTCGTGATAATGTGTTGTATTATTATTGGAACTTGTGTTTATTGAACTAGAATAAATTGTGAAAGAGTAATCAAGTGTTTCACTTCTGTCTTTGTGGCAATCCTAGACCTCTCAATAGTTGCTGCCAAGCGAGTACAGACAGAAATGGACATAGTGGAGATCTGGTAATCCACAGCTGCCCCAAGGCACTGCTGGAGTCTACCTTAACCTACCCCCAAAACACAACATTTGGACAAATACCATATCCATAACTGGGTGGTCAACTTTCATTGCAAGTTCTCATGATATCACTATGACAGTGCAGTATATATATAGGAAAAAATGTCCAACATTAGAAACTACAAGAGTCAGGACACAATTCTTAAATTTACAGTGAATATGTAAATACAAAATAAATGGAATGCCATCTTGTAATATGTTGTATATGATCATTTTTTATTACTTTCTGTTTCCTTTTAGACCCAAAATGTATAAAGAAGTTTGGGTGTGCTGGTGGACCTGGTGGTTTCCATTTTGATGATGCCAATGTATTTTACAAACTCTGTGGGCGAGTCAAGCGCATAACAATCAGACATGGAAATAATATTAACTGGTAGGACAAATTGATTGATTAATTGCTATTCAATTAGACTGAACACATACTATATGTTACATCACAATGGATTGTGCTTAGCTAAACTTTTATTTTTCTCTATTGCATATATAACTCATTTTGCATATTCTCGTTTCATTATCGGTCAATTCTGATGGGTAATGGTTATTACAAATATGCTAATTTTACAAAAATATTCTTATGAACTCAACTAGTACAGACTTAAAGCGAAGCATAACAGTCTTTAATGGGTTGTCTTCAGGGCTCAAAAGAACAACAAGGCAGAAAGATTTGCTTAACAAATTTATATAACAATCAAAATAACCGTGATAGTTATCCAAAGTTATTCAGCCTATATCAGTCATAATAAACTCCGTAGCATTTGACCACTTTTGCTGGACAATGATAATAATTGAGTTAAATTGTTGGCAGTGATAATAATTGAGTTGAATTGTTGAAGCTGTTGTTACTGGACATAATTTAGATCCCATAAAATGCGGTAGAATGGCTCTGAAAAGTGTGCAATCTGAAAGTACATTCAAACTGAAAATACTGAAATGGAATCGTGTCGCAAAAAAACATTGTTACTGAACCATAAGCATTAAGTGTTTGTCAAGTTCTGGATGACAGCTATGTTGTCGAAAAGTATGTGCAAACAGAATACTCTCACCTATTTTACCACGTTCTTACAGTTATAAGAATAACAAAATATTTCAAGAAATGTGGGACAGAGGTAGAATATACCCTGTTGATTCATGTGACACTACAGGCCTGTTAGGCAGGCATCAATGTGGACGAGGCCAGATCCATCAATTAGTTGTTTGTTCAATATTGCAGTATTGGGTCTTATTGATATAAGTCAGGTAGGGGGTGCATTTATGCATATAAACAGGTTTGCCAGGCAGGGATTGGTAATCTTTCTTACTGAGGAACTTTTTGACCAGTTGTTCTTATAGCTTCTTTATGAATACATTTTAACTTGGGGTGGTCAATACACAAAAAATGTTTAGTTATGTCAATATTAATGGCCAACTGAGAGAGGTTCTTGTATGCATTTTGTGTCTATTAACAACCTTTCCAGTTCAAGAACATGATGCTGACCAATGTCAATAAAATCGTCGATTTAAGCAATCATCTTGCAATTCCACTTTGTTATCATTTGGAAGGCCAAACCCACATGAACCAAATCAAAGGCTATATCAAGATCCAGCTATTAATATTGTCCAAGGTAATGCCTAACTTTTGCATGTTTAGTGGTTTAGCCTGTAAGTTTCTGACTGTGTGAATTACATTTATGAATATCACTTCATCTTATGGATCCTGTCAACTGTTGAGATTCTGATTGTGGTATGCCTTATATCAAAAGACTATTAGTTGCTATATGGATGGGCCAAATTGAGCATAACTGCTCATTATCCTCTTTAGGATAAGGAGGAACATTTAAAATTATGTGACTTCACATCTGTTGCTTGCTTGAAATTGCCTCATAATTTTATTTTTGTTGCTGTTTTTACTAGCGATTAAGCTGAGTGCTGGTTACTGATTACCATGTTATCAAACTTATCTGGATGGGTGAGATATAGTTGAGAACACAATTGCAGCTATTGAAGTATACAAGCACTCATGGTAGTCCTTTAAATGGTATTCCCAAACATTTAAGTGCAAGCTAGAATAATGTCAATTACGTCAATGCATTGTTCAGTGTATGTTAACAGGTAGGTCAATAAACTCAGATTTAAGTGATCATGGTTTGTAAATCCCTCACACTGCCACATCACAGTTGATGGCCTTCTTGTGGTTAAATTTCAATTAGAGTCACGATTGCTTTCAGATTGACAGATTAATCACAGGCTGTCACCTCTGTGTGGTTCGAGTCCCACAAGTGACAATACTGAGTACCTGTCCCAAAATGACCCTGGCTGTTGAACGGGACGTTAAAACCCCAACTTTGACTTTGTCAGATTGACAGATTTAACATGCCCTGCAGATAGCAGGCATGACACTTGTCACAAGTATGGTGTATCTGACTGGCAATGTTAATTTCATTGTATTTTGAAAGTCATTACATTTGTTGTAAGTGACCATTTTTCACATTCATTGAAGCATCACTATGGGTGGTGATAACCATCTTGAAGATTTTATGATCCTGCCTAGCAATCAAGCTATCAACAATGTTAATAGTATAATTCCAATAATGAATAATATATAATAGAAAATTTATCCATGTACGAAGGCAAGTAATGTTTTTTTTTTGTCTAGTGATCATTTATGAGCTACTGTACTTCAAATTATTGTATGGTCAGGGCTTCATAACACTGTCCACCTTATTGAACGTGCACCATTTTTACCTTCATTAGCCCGCAACTCAATTGCGGAGGTGCTGATGTCATGTTCGTGAATTGCAATGACCTAAACCTTTGGGTGGAAGAGTCTTGCTTCATGTGCATCCTGTCTGCTCCTGTTAAAATACTGATACACATGTGACAGATCAAGTAATTGTTGAAATCTGTCAGTTGGGACACAATTTGTCTATATTTATCTATCTTTATTTATTAGTGCAGATTACACTAATAAGGGCTTTGTTCCCTGTTTCTGATGCCTACCACATAACGAATGTGCAGAAAACATCTTCTTGTGTGGTAGGTTATAGGTTTCTTGTATCATGAAGGAAAGGAGACCCACAAAGCTGCATCTTTGTAAACAAACTCCCAGCAACCTCTGAGGTATTGTAGCACCCCACGAGGAAACAATATTCCTCTGAGTTAGAACTGATTGGATACTTGTGCCAGTTTGTGATCAGTAATACCATCATCATTTCTGAAAATATTGGGGTTGTCCCAGGTCTGTGGGCATTGGAAGGGGCCACAGTGGTAGTCCTCTGAGATCGGAGTTCGGTTCACAGCCAGACCTCAAGTATGACAGCTGGTAGTTACTTACCGTTGGTGTTCAGTTTACAGTACAGAACCTTGACCAACAGCATGTGCTGGTTTCCACTGCCCATCCAACTACCCTTCATAATTTGACCCATACAGTGTTGAAAGCGATGTAAAACCCCAAATATATAAATACAGGCAGTGGATGTAATGTCTGTATTTAACTGTAGATCATAAACTTTGGGATGGAGATAGGAACCATTTAAATGTGTATTATTGTATTTACGTTTTTGCACTGAAGTCCTAGCTCTCATTGATGTTGTGATGCATTTATGGTGGCAGTAATAGGAATTTTCTTGGAATCAGCATGCAAACCAAATAAAAAATAACAAGATAACCATAATAATAATCTTTTGTGCTTTCCTAAATCCTTAATATATCTTTTCCTCTGTATCCATCAATGGAAAACGTTAAAATGGTTGTTACATTGAATTTTAGTCCTGATCACAAAGAGTTGGAATATAGTCATGAATAGGGAACCATCACTTTTAGGCCTTGTCTAAGCCAAAAGATATAAATATGGAAGATCCATGTAGATGCCTCCTTAACAAATAGATATTTCTGGTCAAAATAGAGAATTATTATCATGTCTGGTCATATCCTAAATGCAATATTCAGATACTGTAACCTTTTTTATTGCTTGTTTGTGCTATATCTCAATAATATTTCTGCTTAGTATGGGCTTTACTTGGAAAGCTGGAACTTCTCAAGAAATTGGCAAATGTCATGGCGGCCAAGGTGGTGTTGAGACTGTGATCATCTTGGCATATGATGAACGCATTGTTGGCTTCAAAGGGTGGACAAAATGGCCATTGGGAATTTTGGAGGTAATAGTTTTAAAATTAAAACTTCTTAGAATATGTACCTTAATATACCCTGGGGTTTCACAAGGTGAGATACATGTCATTATGTTGTATCACACATTTTATTACCTACATTTGTGTAGTTTATAAATGTTTAATAGTGAGATATTGCCATAGAAGAAATCTGAAGATGCTGAAACACATACATTTAGAGATGTTATATTGCAATGGGTTTGATATAAAGTGATGTGGAGTTAGTATTGCCTTCAACATAATTATACAGGTTGTAGCATGACGAGCAGTTGAAGGATGAAGGAACAAAGTGCATAGTAAATGGTCAAGATTATCTATAAAAACATCAGACACTTAAAAGCAACTACCAAGTTTCTACTTCAGGTTTGGGTCAGGAATTTTAGAGTAATTCAACTTTGTGAACAACATTTTTCAGTGGGGAAAAGTCTGCATTATTACCATTAAAAATTGTAAAGCCCATTAAGATTTTCTCAATGAGATGGGGAATCTACCAAGGCAATCTGCTTTTACACACAAATTTATAATTGTCATTGAAATTTTAGACATTCTAATTAAAAACAACAAGAATATTACCGTTATTAATAATAATAAAAAACAACTTTAAAGTCACAACGCTTACAGATGATTTCTCTTATTCCCCATTGCATGTCTCGTATGCAAAATGCAAACAATTCTAACAAGCAAGCAATTCCTGACACCTGTCCTAAGCCTAAGGCAAAATTGTCAATTCAACTATGGGCTAAGCACTTTCGTTAAATAGGTCCCAGTTGTTAACTCAGCTGACGCACAAAAAGATACTATAGTGTGCCAATACAGTATATATCATGTACATTAAATGCCATATAGCCCCTGATTTGCTAGGACCAACCATGTCATATTACTCTCTGTATTTTAAAAAGGCTAAAAGCCAATCTTGTAACAGCCCATTAAATGTTCGGATTTTTACTCATGTGCAATATGTTACTTTCAGCTTACTATTCTGACCAACATGAATGAGTATGGTCCTTATGGTAAAAGGGATGGCCATGAGTTCACTATGATTCCTGGAAATCAGAAAAACGAAGTGGTCTATCTGTCTGGAAAATCTTCAACTTATTTGGATCAGATCTGTATCTATTTTAGAGCTTGCTGATTCATTAACCCAAGTGGCAACATTATTTTTATGAAAAGCACTCAATTTGTTAATGGCACTCAATAATGTGCTTGTTGTTCTCTGAATTGGAAACATAAATGGAATATAAAATTATTGCAAAATGCTTTATCTTTAGTTTAGCTACATCTAATTTTTGTCAGAAACATATTTTACTTACTTCGTGCTATGATCTTGTTCACATATGACATTCTGGAAGTTTTCTTATGGCATCTCCAATACATATTTACATGAAGACTTTAAGTAGGCGTGTAAACTGATTTAACAGATTCAATTGTCCTCCAACAACCGGTATGCTTATAGAGTACAGAGGCTCATACTTCAGGCATTTGAAAATCTGTAATCAAATGATTGGTTGATCCTTGTTTATGTCACCTGCAACACATAGAAAAGATCGTGTCACAAAGGGTAGTTCATGGGTTATAGGAAACAAACGTAATTTTTTTTAAGATTTTGCACTGAGAACCATTGGCCACTGAGAGGCGACTACATGTACCAACTTTCCCACTTCAAGTCAGGCGAAAAATCAAACCTGGGGCCTGAGAGACAGGATATGACTTTATTTCCACCTATGCTTCTGAGCCCCCTTGAAAATTAACAATCCCTTGATACTTTATCACTCAGATAAATAATTCTTAGCCCGTACAGTCCTTTGGGCCCAAGTTCAAAACAAAAAAGAGGGAACTATAGATGGAATAGTTGATTATAGTATTAAAGGTTTGTATGAATACTAATACATAAATGCATATTTTTCAATGTGACCAAAGCAAAAGTCTTTGAAATCTATTGTGTATCAACTGATGCTAAAATTGCCAAAAGATGACAATGGAGCCAAATAGATGTCTGGCAATAAAATTAATAAAAATAACCACTGTTATACACCCCTAGGCTGTTTTTTAGTATTTTAGTAAGGTTAAACATTGAATTAAATTTTCTAAGTTACTCTAACACAGATTTACAAACCCATGCCCTGCTAAAGTAAAAAAAGTAAAATTGCCCAACCCGAGAGTGTAAGATAAATAATTCTTAGCCCATATAATCTGTGAATTGTGAAAAAATTACAATGTACCATTTTTATATTTCAACAGTGTTTCTTCTCAGAGAAATGAAAACAAATGCTGTATGGGGGGCAAGGGTTGAGCTGGGGATCCACAAATCTCTCTTACATTCAAATATACATGTACATGTTGAGCACGTTCAAAAATTGGCTAACCTTGAAGTTACACAAACGTGACACCCACATGGTCTGTAAGTGATTTCATCACACAGAGAGCACAACATGGCCATAGAGAAGAAACAGGATTGACTTAATTTTTGCATTGTCGCAGTAATAACTGACACAATGTGAGGACACAAGATTCACTTGTTTTGTAAGTAAACAGCTCTTGCAAACATCTACCTCCTCGGCAAACTGGTCACGGCCATATATTTCACAAAAATTAATATGGTTCAGACATGTTTTAAGGTTTACAGTGTTATGCAGGACAAATTTAATTGTGGTTAAAGATAAGTTATACATTGTTTTAGTTTATGAATGGCAAACCTGGATGATTGCTTTTTATTTTAAAAATGAAAAAATGAGATTGATTTTATTGATTGATTTGGGTTAAATTTATTGCCTCAGATAATATCATGAAAGGCAGTTGAGGGATGGGGAAATTGCATTGAAAATCAGCATTTACTAATCTTCCAACTTAAAGAGCCTGTAGCACCAAATTTAACATACCACTTTTTTAATTGTATATAAAGTACATCCCCACACAAACACATTTAGAGTAAGAAATCTAGAATTCGCCAGGAATCTAAAATTCGCCACCTCTAAAACCTTAGTTAATTTATGAAGAAAATGATGTTTTTGTCTAAAAATTGGTATTTTTCAGTTCAAAAAGCCTTAATTTACTATACAATCAACAAATCTCACCACAATTAATTTATTTTATTAGTATTTTCACATGTGGCGAATTTCAGATATGTGGCGAATTTTAGATTTCTTACTCTACACTGCTCCCAGTTGCACCATGCCAATGTTTATGCCACTATTTTAACTTTTATCACTCAAATTTCCCTCCCTCTTGGAAGAAAAAAACACAAGGCCAGAAGTCCAAAGTTTGTGTGTACTACATCACATGATGGCAGAGATTTCCACTTGTACAGAAACACACTGTAAAGACTACAGTATTCTTGTACTTATTTCCTTGTGTTTCAAATCTAACTATGTCTTCTTTTAACTGAACTACCACAGTTGGCTTGATAAAAAGAAAAGTAAATATTAGGTAAACAAAAAAGAGGGGATAATTATAATTCTTTAATGTAGTCTAAAATCTGGACCTCCAATTTGATTTTGCTGAGGAATATTCTGTCATAATTTAAATTCTGAATGAATCTTATTCATAATGCATGTGGACAAAATTTTGAATACGGTAAAGTTAGGTTTCTTCAACAGAATTATGAATTCTATGTAAATTTTGCTGACTGAACTGGATATTCTTCTAAGCCACCGCAATACCAGGATTGGAAATTCTGTGAAAAGAATTAATCTAAGTATTATTTAATAAATTATTAAATAAAGTATTAAATTATTAATAAAGTATTATCAAATAAAGTAATATCAAATTACTCCTGGAATATTTCATGTCCATTGTCACTATTTTTTAATAACAAATAATAAACAAAAGTTTTATTGTGCACTTGTATTTGTTTTGTTTTTTCCTGTAGATGGGTTTCTAATTGATAAAAGGTGCAGGAAATATTATCTTTGAGTAATTATTGGTTACTTACGCAAGTAGAATAACTTTTTATGTAAATTAAAACAATTTCATTGCACCAGACAAAAAATTTACTGTGCAGTTTATAGTGCAATATTACTAGGATATACAGTGGCCCTGAGAAAGCAATCCATTTTCATACATCACAGCATTCTGCTAACTTGGCTGTTTATGTTTGAAAGCTGTGGGGAGGGAGCTGCATAAAAGTGAAATATATCCCTTATAACTTGGCAGTTTTCAAAATGTTGTATGTAGGTGTTCTGTTTATGTGTTTTTTTAAACTGGTTGTGTTTAGTAGTGTTGAGGGGGCTACCGGCTCTTTAAGCTCAGCAGTTTGAAGAGGGTAAAATGCATCACACCTTGCACAGAAGGGTTACTGTTGAGACACATGCTACCCCTTTATCTAAGTAAAACAATCTTTTGGATCTAATGTTAGTTATAGTGATTGTATAGGCTATTGTATGGTCCGTAGCCTATCTTGAAGGACTTTGGAGGCAATCAGAAGGGTTCTGCAACCAATCAAGAGTTTTGGAATCCATAGCAAAGTTGCTCGAAAACCTATAATTTAAATCCACCCCTCTTCATCAGTTGATCAGGTGGTGCATTGGTAATGCACTCAATTCCCACCGCTAAGATCCGGTTCGAATTCTGAACCTCAAGTGATATTAGGTGGGAAAGCAGGTACTTGCTTGTTGTTTTTGGCAGTTTACAATACAAATCTTTTATTTACTGTATGTACTGGTTTATTCTGCTTGTATCACTACCCGCCATGATATGACCTCTACAGGTTTGGAAGTGATGCTAAAACTCATATAAATAAATAAATCATCTGTGGATCATGAAAACAAGTCCAAATCACCACAAATTTAAACTTCTTTCAATCGAGGACAACATTTATGATCAGATTGCCATTGTGGAACATCTACCTGAGTTTTTATATCTAATACAGATGTTTATTTTTTGCTTAATAATAACAGGAACTATCAATATTTTAATGAAAAATCACACATTGGAAGAAAGGTGAAGGAACATACATTTGAAGAATGAATGGCGGTACCAAGGGGAAAGATAAATTATCCAATTCCCCTATAATAGTATGGCCTACTGCATGTTGTGTGGTTGACAAATAATGGATAACCACCAAAGCCCTGACTTCAGGGGCCATTTAATATGAAGGAGTCAAGCCTGGTCTTAGGTTTAACTCTAAGACTTCAATATTTATCTCATCCCATGGACTCAAACTCAGGGAATTGTACAAAGAGAATGAGAGATTTGGCTTTATATTACCACTAAATCTATTGTTGTTAAAATGAATCTAAATAAACTTTACATTTTAAGTATTTCAGTCTCACTTACAACTCAACGAAGTTACTTTTGTGCCAGGTATTCATGCTTCCTTTTATACTTGTAAGCCATATATCGAAGATATATTAAGTATTAAAATAAGCTGAATTAACAGAACATATGTAATTTAAAAGCCGAGCCTTTCGCCTCCAACTGAGTCAGCTTTTGTGAACAGGATTGGAATCCAAAAACTAATGCCAATTGCGATGTCCATTTTAATGTTCAATGCCGGTAAATAGTAAATTCTTTGATGTTATGGTAAATTCCTAGTTTGTCTCCAGCACTCTTCTTCTTTCAGCCTCAGCAATAATGACAAAATGATGTTAACAGGTATTCTTCATCTTCTAGTATGAATTCTTAATAATCATTCAGAACATTCTTTGATGCCATAGATCTTTCACAGCCACCTCGTCTATTGTGTCTTTTGATCTTTCTCAACTGTCACTTCACAGCCGACACCATCAACAGTCACAAAGCAGTCAACACAGCAAGATAAGGAATCCCAGAGTGAGATGACACAGGGAGAAACTGAGACCCAGAAAGAATGGACAAAACAGTTAGGTGAACAGGCAAGCAAAATAAACTGATTAAGAGGGAAAATGTCCAGTATATAAGTTGCCTATCAACAATGCAGTGGGAGTTAAGCTATCAAGTTCGCATAACCTAAGGGGTCACACAGAGGTCAAAGGTTATAAAAGAATATATATATTTGGTTTGGGAAATGTTATTCACATTTTAGTATTGATTAGAGTAAGAGTTTTTAAAATGTCACTTGTAAGATTTTAAAAGGCCACATATGGGCATAGTAAACAGGCCCAGTGGGTAAAAATAAATTACATATAAATACCGTAATGGTTATAAGAAATACAAATACCTTTAGGTCACAAAATTACCTTGTAGTTACATAAAGTGAAGAGGCAGTCTGTCTTGCTTGGTGGGGACTAAGCCCTGGGCACAAAATTACAATGTGGTTACATAAAGTGAAGAGGCAATCTGTCTTGCTTGATGGGGACTAAGCCCTGATCCCTGGATGATAATAAGCTATGTCAAGAGACCTCCCTAAGGAGGGGCAGTTCAATAGGGGTCCAGCCTATCAATCAAAACAAAAGGAACGCGAGTTTAAAGGAGGAGCCACATCAATCCAAAGAGACCTCCCTCTAGTAGGGTCAAGCTTAGACAGGTCAAGCTCGACCTTAGGTGAAGTCACATTTGAGACAGGGGTTCCTGTGTCAGCCAGGTCCTGCTTCGTTATTACTAAACCCTGTGGCAAAGATTGAGCCACATCAATCCAAAGAGACCTCCCTACAGGGGGGGTCAAGTGTGAAGGGGTCAAGCTCAATCACAAAATCGAAACCTAGGAATCCTAGACTCAAATCAGTAGGTTGCCCGGGTCAACCAGGTTCTTCCTAATGTCAGATCATTAAAAGTTACTCATCAAGGATGTGAAGCCGCAATCTTGCTTTAAGAGGTGGGTGGAGGGTCAAATTTCATGTGCATGTAATGGCTTCCTATTTAAAAGTGACCCCACTAACTGTGATGGGGGGGTTCATGAGGGGGTTGTCCTAGTTTCTAATTGGCCTATGACAAAATAATGAGAGAGGTTCATACAAGTAGTTCAAAACTTACGGCAGAAGACAACCGATGTGGCAAGCCCCATAACTGGGCCGTGCCATGCACGGTTGCCTATTAGCAATGCAGTGAGAGTTCAGCTATCAAGGTCACATAACCTAAGTGGTCACACAGAGGTCAAAGGTCATAGAAGAATATATATATTCTGTTTGGGCAATTTTATCACATGCTAGTATTGACTAGAGTAAGAGGGTTTAAAATGTTACTTGTAAGGTTTTAAAAGGCACCGAGCCCAACTAATTAGAAGCATGAATGAGGTTGGCAAATGTGGAGGGGATGATGGAGGGAGCTTGTGGCACATGCTGGAGGTAAGTCCACACTGAGGAACTTCTCCACAGCCCATGGGTTATAATGTCCTGTAACTGGACATTATTGTCGAATGTTAATGTGGGCCCATACCACTTGAATGTATAAAAACCATGGCCTTTGAGGGGAATATTTCTGAGAACCAAGACTTTCTTAAGAGCATCCCTCACATAGGTGTCAATAAACTGGGTATGTGGGTGGAAATTTGTGGCAAACAGGCAGGCAGTAGGAGGGAGGGATCTAGAATTCATAAGGGACTTCAGGGCCCTTACTGGGCAGAGGTCATGGTTTTTGCTGGCTGGAAGTTGGATCCAATGATGGGCCTTATGATTCTTGAGAGTTTTCGTCCATTTCAGGAGGAGGTGAGCTCCTGATTGAACAAATGTTAGGTCTTGCCTAAGAAAGTGCCGATTGCTGTCAAAGTTCTGGGCACTGTGAGGAGCTATGTTTTGATATGGGGGAAGCCGAAAAATGCTGTCAGGAAAATGGCTCTGTAAAAAGTATGATCGGATAGAATGTCACATGACACCGAGATACTGTATAAGGTCTGCAGATCAAAAATTCATCTGGGGGTGGGATTGAAAGATGAATTAATAGTGATACTATGTACATACCTACTAATGGACGGGTGGGCAATGGCTGAAGAGCCCTAAGCCTGGTATTGGCACTTTGCTTAGCTCTAAATAGAGCAAGCATTCTGTTTGTGAAAATACAGACTGGTTGTACACAATTATGAATATATAGAAGCTTGCTCAAAAGGGATTGAAATGGTGTCTTGCTAAGATGACGCTTTTCTTGGTAGCTAAGCATTCTGTACATATGCTTTGATATTTTACTGGATCTATATTCTATACTCATTGTGTTATTGTCAAGGTCAAATCTGATCCCCAGACATGTCAAGCTCCTGCAAGGTGAGGTGTGTTTATCAGAATTGCCAGGAAGGCCTAGTTTGAACAAAGTTGACGCCAGATGATGAAAATGATCATCAGGAGTAGCTCTTGGAGACAATATGTAGTCATCAATGTAAGCAAACATTCTGACGCCATGCTTAGCCAATTATCTTCAAGAAGAGAGCACATGTGTTTTTGTAGTTCTTAGTGTAATGTTATATTTTACAAGTTAAAAGATTATAAAATACATGGATTTTCTGTACTCTATAAAAACATACATTTAGAGACCCTGTGGACATACATGATGCATTCATGCGATATTTTAATGATGCATAAACTTGAGTTTTATATCTGAAAAAAAACTAAAAATCTACAGAAACTTCAAACTGATATAATTGAAGTGTCACAAAGTGGTTAGAGAATAGCTGTTTGCTCTACAATTTGTTGTGTTTTTATTATTTTGGAAAACCTATGCCTTGGAAATCAAAGCACAGTCAATTACCTTCATAATGAGACACAGAAATGCATCCAGTAAGTGTGAAGAATGTCACGTGAAAGAAGGAGTAACAACTGGCTTAAGTGGAGATCTATTATGTCAAGAGTGTATTGAGCTGCAGAGGAGAAATGGCACTCAGCAAACAAATATTAAAGCCAAAGTCACTAATACAGAAAAAAAACACTAGTTCCTCAAGCAGTGAGGACACTGAAGAGTCTGAGCAAGGCAAAATAGTAATATTTAATGCTCTGTTGACTTATGCCACATATGCCATGCAGAATTCCTCATATGACACCACTAAAGCAGCTATACTGGGACATTTTGTGCACAAGACATCAACAATGCCCAGGATAGCCTGTGGGATAAGTGTGGTGTTAGCGTTATAGGGGGAAAACCAAAAAGATGTGACTCCAGTATCAGATCTGAGAAAGAAGCTGATGTTTTTGATATTCTGACTGCTTTAAATACCTTGGACAATTGGACAATAACTTACCCACATTTGCTGTCACATCCAGTGAATTGTTCAAAATTCCAAGGTTCAGTCCTGAAGAAACAATATCACCATCAATCATGGACAGGGTAATAGCTCTTGAAAATAAGTTTTGTAACATGCAATCAGTGGTTGACCGGTGTTTATGTGAAAATCTAGAGCTGAAAGATCACTTTTGTGAAAAAACTACTTACTTACAGTGATCACCAGTCAACTTAATTCAACAGTTAAGCCCTCTACAGTAAACAGCATGGATAAAAGCAAGCAAAATCATCCTACCATCTCATCCTTAGTCAATAGGGTTGGTAACAGACAGAACTAAGGAGAAACAAACTATGTTCCAAGTCACCCTGGCCTTAAAACTGACTATTTCAAGCATGATGCTAACCATAACCTTGCATGGACTCAGAGTCTACTCTCTCTGGATCACAAAAGTGTGGTATCTGTTGATTCCGAGGGCTTTAGAAAGCCTACGTATGCCATGAAGAAACCTAGAAGGAATGCCAAGTCGGTAAACGTCAGCCCCAGGGAGTCTTTAAAGGTATCCCCATACCACCGAAGGATTTATTTGTCTTTTATGTTGCCAAAGACACTGAAATTGGTGATCTTAAGCAGTATGTTAGTGACAAAGGAATCGATTGCATTGATTTACAATGAATGTCTCATCCGGATTCCATCTCAAAGTCATTCAAACTTAGTGTATCTGACAAACACTATAAAGATCTCCTTTCCGAAGAAGCTTGGCCAACTGGAGTTAAAGTGAGAAGATTTACACCACCATGCCACAAAAACCCAGACACATAGTGAAAACTAATGATACAAAAGCTCTCACAATCAGTTCTTTTAACAGCAATGGGTCTAATTTGGACAGGTTACTTTATATAAAGCATATCTTTGATAAATCAGACATCCTGTTAATTCATTGGCATTGGCTCTTATCTGACAATCTGGATATCTACAAAAATGTAAAGGCAAATTGTGAAATTCATGGCACTTCTGGAATGGATAAAAAGAAGTTACTAACTGGTAGACCATTTGGCGGAACTGCCATTCTGTGGAAGTCCAACCTAAATGCATCTGTAACTCCCATTAACATCCCAAATTCGAGGAGAAGTGGTATCAACATAACAATAGAGCAGAAACACCTACTTATCTTTAATGTTTTACATGGCATGTGAATCTGACACTTTGAGATAGGGATGTTTTCTGTTCTGCTGAAGTCTAGAATATCTAGCTACTGTGACTCTCACGAATATGATGCACTGATTCTTGGGGTAGATTTCAACACAGACTCTTAAGAGGTGCTTCCACTCATACTAAATGTCTTTCTGATTTTTTGTCCAAGTAAGGTCTGAGCATCGTGCCCCCATCTGGTCCTATAAATTACACATATGAAAGTAAATCCTGCTATCAATGGCCATGGTTAGATCATATCTTTGTATCTAATCTGTTAAAAGACTCTCTGCTTGAGTACTATGTGTCTCATGAAGGTCATAATACATCAGATCATTCTCCAATAAGCATCCATCTTGATATAAAATGTACAAATGTTCCGGCGAGTTAAGGTGACAACATGTACATCCCATACCAATGTGGACGAGGGCCTCTTCTGAAAACTTGGACAAATACAAAAGTGATTTGAACTACTTGCTAGCCCAAAAGAATATTTCTAAATGTGGCATATCTTGTAATAATGTAATGTGTACTCAAAAGACACAGAAATCTCATTAAAGAACTATACAATCATACAGTGTCAGCCTGTCTAACTGCCTCAAAATCTAATATCCCATATTCTTCCGACACACAAAGAAATAGGCGCATCATCCCTGGATGGAATAAATGGATCAAAGAGTACCATGAAAAAACAATTTTTGGCACAACCTTTGAAAGAGTTGTGGTTCTCCTCATCAAGGATTAGTGGCAGATATACGACGATCAACCACATGCTCAATATCACAGAGTAGTCAAACAGGTGAAAAGAAACCAGGATGCTATTGTAATGACTAATGTCGCTAGCTCTCTTAGGTTTTAAAAAGGACCATTCTACTAATCAGTTTTCATTTCTTGTGAGGGAAGTTATATAGTACTATAACAATAAAAATACTGATGTTCATGTCATGCTTCTAGATGCCTCTCAGGCATTTGATAGAGTGCAGTATGCTACCTTGTTCAAACTTCTATGTAATCGTGGCTTGTGCCCAGTAGTCACTAGACTGCTTCTTAATCCGTATACTCATCAAGTAATATGTGTCAATTGGATAAATACACTCCCAACCCTTTGGCCACAACTCTGAACCCTTTACTATAAAGAATGGTGTCAAACAAGGGGGAGTCCTCTTGCCAACCTTATTTGCCATCTATGTTGATGTCTTGTTTCAACACTTCACACAACAGAGACATGAGTGCCATATAGGGTGTACCTTCCAGGTGCTCTGGGATATGCAGATGATATCATCCTGTTAGCCTAAGAATGCATTAAACAGTATGTTAGACATTGCCAATAAATTTGCAGAAACAAACAGTATTATTTTTAATGCAAGTATATGTATATATCTTATTATGGGTAAATCTAGTGTAGAACAGAACTCTATCTTGTTTAACAATGTTGGACAGTTGTAGGAGTGACAAATATGTAACTGATGCTGTTCATACAATGTATTCTAGATTTAATTCATTAATGTTTAAATTCCATTCTGCTACTAGTGACCTAAAGTATTTTCTGTTTAAAACATACTGTATGGCACTGTATGGATGTCAGTTGTGGAATTTTGACTCCAGTATCACTGAAAAGGTATATATTGTCTGGCGTAAATGATGCAGATGTCTTCTTCAGGTTTCTAATAGAACTCATTCAAACCTTATCCATCTACTCTGTGCTGACATTAATATTGATGTGCAATTACACAGACGACAACTAAAGTTTCTTCAAAATTGTCAATCTAGCCCAAGTAACATTGTTAGACTCTGTTACAACCTTGTCTTGAATGGGAGTAAATCTGGTGTATCTTGTAGTCTAAACTACTTCAATTCACAATATTCATTAGACAAATATCAGCTATATTGTTACAACAGAATGGAATGCTTCAAGCTCCCAGTGAACAAGATATTGCTATAGCTGGTACCATTAGTGATTTTATTGAATGAGAGATTGTATTCTACTTCCTGATTGTGACAAAAATAACATTTTTCATATTATAGATTTCCTCAGCTCTTGTCAGACTGACTTATTTGCAGATAATATGTAAAAATATATAGTTGATCTCATTTCTGTACATTCAAGTTCTCATGTTTTTTTTCTTGTGTCCTGTGTTCAGTTTAAAGTGTTATTGTACATGCTTGAATGATCACTGTGCAACTTAACAAATAAATGAATTACCAAATCTCCGGCTTATCTGAGCTTCAAAGCATGTCCCCCAACATTTTACACACTACGCGAACGAATCCGGTGGGCGATATTCAGGGATGTTATAAAATTTCTTATAAATCAGCATTCAAAACCCCTATTAACACAGCACAACTCGTAAGGTTATCTCACCTTTGATCTTTCCTTGTTTACACAATGAAAGGACACGGATTATGGCGGCATTTACAACACTTCTATTGATCAACACTTTAGAGGGCCTATTCGATTGGCAGATTGCAATTCTAGAACTCTAACAAGGTGTCACTTTATTGCCCGGAGTAGTGGATCAATTGGTGATTAAAGACATGCACAGATTTTTACATTAATGAGCTAACAGCAATCAATAGATCTTTTTCATTGAATCAGTTAAAATCCTAGATGATTAAAAAACATGAAACAATTTAACAAGTTAATCAGTTAATGGCAATCAAGAGATCGTTTTTCACTATAAATAGAGGGTGATTTTGGTCATTTATTCATTCATTCATTTGAGTTACACACTGTTACACTGTACATCTATCATGGCTACTAAAGGAATCAAAAGAAAGCGTATTGTACTGGATATTCCTACTAAATTAAGGATTTTAGATAGATTGGAAAATGGTGAGAAAGCTGTAGACATAGCTTCTGAGTTTGGAGTTGGAAAATCCACTGTTTCTGACATGAAAGCACCCAAAAATAAATTAAGAGAATTCATGGCGAATAGTGACACTGATAATCTGGTTAGACAAACAATGAAACCCTGTGCTGCTGAGAGTTTGGATAAAGCCCTGTACACATGGTTTTTCCAAGAAAGAAAGAGAGGTACACCTTTATCTGGACCTATCCTGAAGGAGAAGGCCCTATGGTTCCACAAACAGCTGCATCCAGAGGACCATTCCTTCACAGCCAGTGAGGGCTGGCTCAACAGATGGAAAAAAACAGACATGGGATCAGACAACTTGTTATACAGGGGGAGCTGTTATCCAGTACTGGATATGACCCTGAACCCTTCAAGCAGGCCTTGGCTGAGTGGATGGTGGAAAAGGAGATTGGGCCAGAACAACTGTATAATGCTGATGAGACAGGTCTCTACTGGAAGTTGATGTCAAATAAGACACTAGCTGGGGCCTCTGAGACAACTGCCCCTGGTCACAAGAAGGTCAAGGACAGGGTCTATCTGCTAGCATGTGCGAATGCCACTGGCTCCCACAAGCTCCCCCTACTCCTGATAGGGAAGTCACAGAATCCACGTTACTTCAAGCATGTGAATATGGATAACCTTCCTGTGACTTACAGAGCACAGAAGAACACCTGGATGACCTCATCACTCTTCTCAGAGTGGTTCAAGACTGTGTTTGTGCCCAAAGTTAAGTCTCATCTACATGCCCAGAACCTTCCCAAGAGGGCTATATTACTGATTGACAACTGTCCAGCACACCCACCAGACTTAGAAGTTAAAACCCCAGATGGATCCATTGAATGCAGATTTCTACCTGCAAACACCACCTCGCACCTCCAGCCCATGGATCAGGGGCCTCTGGAGACAATGAAACACCTCTATAGGAAATTCCTGATCCAGAGACTTGTGAGTGATGACTTGTGAGTGATAACCCTAATTGAGTCAATCAAAAAGGTGACCCTCAAAGATTCAATTGATATGGTAGCCCGTGCCTGGAGGTCAGTGACTGAGAGCCACATCCAGAAGGCCTGGGTCAAGTCAACCCTGATGCAGTGTTTTGCCACTGAGGGTCCAGAGGCTACCAATGATGACCCAGCTGTTACCAGAGAGGATATTACAGGAGGTCTTGGGGCACCATGTGCCGTTGGATGACATCACTGAGTGGCTGGACTGTGACAGGTGGACTGATGCCAGTGAAGTGATGACTGATGATGCTATAGTAGAGTATGTCAAGGAGTCCCCCCAGAATGATGCTGAGGAGCCAGAGGAAGCCCCTGAACAGCCCAAATGTTCAATTTCTGATTCGAGGGCATATGATTGCATCTCCACATTTTTAGAATGGCTCCAGACTAAGAATGACACCACTCCAATTGAGATTGTGCAAGCAAAAAATTTTAGAGACAAAGCTCAAATGCACAAAAACAAGTCTTCTCAAATGAAATCCATAGAACACTTCTTTGCCATTTAATTTGATATGTATGTTTTTTAATGTTTACATGTTTTATATTTTTAAAATAAAATGTGCTGTTTTTTTCGGGGTTTCTCTCTCTCTCAAAGCTGAACGAAACTTGAACTCGAAAAAGAACGCCCTCATCTCCCGTCGATATTCCTTGTCAAAGTTGCATAAAAATGGTTGTATTTGAAAACGTAAATAATTATAGACTACAAAAACTAATTTTTGTAGGTTAGTAAATGTTATTCTATTGATTCTTTACAGGAAACTGGGTTACTGTTACCGCAAACGCATATTTCTCAAAAATATTGTATTATCGCCCAATTACAGGCCTCCCAGCAACTGTTTTTCATATATCCGAACCTCCCGCATATCCGAACTGAGTGAATGTCTCCGGAGGGGTTTGGATAAACAGGGTTCTTCTGTATATATAATGAATGTGATGGTGTCACTGATGCGTTGAAACGCCGCGTTCTCATGGACCCAGCCGAACATGACAGTAACATCAGTGAAGGCATCATTCTTCCGTTTTATGCCTAATTTCAAAGAGTCAGGTGGGTCCACATGAAGATTACTAAATGTTCTGGCCACGTCGTTTTTGGGATAGTGACGTCATTGCCATGTTTACATATCTCATTAGCAATGTCATCAGTGGATGGAAATTTAAGACAGAATTCTGATGTATCAAACCTGTTTTAATCTACCTGGTCATTTAAGGATAAACCCTTGGGAGATGAAAGGTCCAGTATGGTTCTATTCTTGTCCGTATCTTTGGGCCTGGTCAACAGGGGTGAAAAATGGATATGACCATGTTCAGAATTCTGGCCAAAGTGCTTGACAGGACCAATAAGGGCTCCTTCAGAATGTTCTTTTGCCAAATATTGTTTGTTTGCATCTGGGAACTGAAGGGCTGAATAGTGCTTTTTCACATTCTGATTGTTTAAGGCATTACGGTTTTAATGGAAAGAGGGAAACCGTACATTTAATATTGAATAAGTTTTGGGCCAGGGTAATCATGAAAGTACTGCCTCCAAGCTTAAATATTCTGACCCGAGTTCAGAGGTATACGGACCTGTATATAATTAAGGAAGCTGGATTTTCTGGTTATCATTGCCATGCTTAGATATTTATTTACATCAGATGTGTCAGTAGCCTGCCTGTCAGGACCATAAATTTAGTGGTTTGTAAGGCAATATAACCTTTACTTTTAGAGTTGTTGTTGATGTCATAAAATGCTTTTTTTTTTGACACTCTGTCCTGATCAATCTCAAGGTTGACAGCATTGTCTGCAACCATTAAATTGACCATTGGTTGCCTGTCAGATGTGTTACTTAGTGACTGACCTGTGTTGTTATCGTGTCTTTCAGGGTTGTCACACTCTTTGTTTTGCAAATTAATCAAGCAATCAATAGCCTTTGTCATAAAAGAATCATAAGACATTCCATGACATTCATAGGTGAAACAATCTTAAATAAAATTATAAACTCGCTTGGCTTCCTGTTTGATGCAGCCCACAGTTGTAAACCTTTTGGAAAATGTTATATGTAATTGAGTGGTAGCCAAGACCCGTATAGGGGCCATGGGATGACATAAGCACTCTAAAACAGCCATTTCCCTGGGAAAACGATAATTCTTTAATATATAGAATCCCGCTTGGTTCATAGATTGGTTTCTGTGAATATAAACATGATAATTGTCTGAATTATCAGATTCCAAATAGTACCAAGTATCCGTAATATCAACCGTATGCAAGTCAATATAATAATTTGGAGAAACCCTAAGTGTGGTGTTTCCACACAAGCAACCTGGGCGCTGTCAGATTGGCTATCATGCCATGGGACATGCATATAATTTTTTCACTTAGAAAAGGGTGCTGATTACTGTACATATTATTCACACAATTATGTTTATTATTAGCATAATGTTCGTTGGCAATTGACATTGAGAACTGATTCCTGTGGCTCAACAATCTGCTAGTATGAGCATTGAAACAGTCTGACGCCACTTTTAATTTCAGTGGAATGTTTTTTAGAATTTACATGGAAATCAGTATTTGCAAACGTATCAGTCAAATTACTATTGTGTCCTTGGATGGCCTCTCTTAGTCCATGTTCAAGTGGTGTTAAGAATCCCTAACTACTGTTCTGCTGTGGTTTGGTATTAAGCCTCTGCTTAGCATTACATTTGTGCTCTGGGTGGGTAAATTGCTTCCCTTGTTTATAACACTAGGCACAAATATGTGAGTAAGATCCATGATGGTTTTCATGTGAGCATGATGCCTTATCAAAGTATTTGCAGGGTCTTTTGGCGAAGGAAGAAGCTGTAGGTAGCTGGGGATGGGTCGGTAGGTCCGGTATCTCAGAATCAAGAGCATTTTACTGAAATACTGTGATGAGATTTTACAACCGCCACTTCGCTTGTCAGCACATATAATGGAAGGAAGAGTTGAAATATTAGAAACATACTCAAAATCTGAAGAAATTATACGCTTTTCTCCCCAATATTCATTTATTTGTAGACTTTATACAGTACTACTGTATCGATTACATTGAGCAGAACTGCAATGTTTTGGTTAGGACAATTTATAACCTCCATTTCGCTTGTCAGCTTATATAACTGAAGGAAAAGTTAAAGTAATGGGAACAAACAAGAAATCTGAAGAAATTATAAGCTTTTATCTTGTAGTTTGCGCATTTGATCACTTTTATTGTGATGTTGAGGAAACGTCCATGTTTGTTTGGGGTGTACTAAAACGCGGAATCCCTGAATCGGTACAGTTTTGTATTGGCGACCTCCTGATGTACATATTTTTCATACAGACCCAACCCTATAGGTATCTGAAGTTGGGCCAGAGCTACCTGGGAGGCACTTAGTCTATTAATTGCCCACTGTGTGGAGTCCACCCATGTTAACAGGCCCTCCTTCACCTCATGCATGGAGGAGGCCCATGTTGATTTGACTGCTGCCCAGGGAAGTGACTCTGTGTCATGCATTGCCAATGTCATCTGATGCATGGCTTGTTTTACAAGTATGGGGTCAGACATCGCATGAATGTTGGTAAGCTGGCCAGCAACCCACTGGGAAGAGATAATTCATTGTATGTGAGTCGTTTTTTTTCCATTTGATGCATGGAACCCCTCATTGGGCCACCTAAGATGTGGTTGTGCTGAAATTGTATCATAAGTATTGTACCTGCCTGACCGTTGGTTGATTACTGCTTACCTTGCTGTATATCAGCGTGGATCCTGCCCTTGTAGGATGCTAGCAGGTTATTCACAGCATCTGACACGGTAGCATTTGATCTAAAAGTCTGCAAATTTGGAATGACAGCGTCATTTTAACGTTAGCGGAGGTGAAAAACTCTCTGCTTCCCATAACGTAACAATAAGCCAAGTCTCTGCATGTTTACATCAACCACATGACAAGGTTTTTGGCTGACTCAGCTAGATGGAGACACCTTAAAATGACAATTAGGAAACAGTCTTGTAGTATGACAAGTTGACCATTCAGTTTGAAGTGGAGAGAAGAAAAAGCCTTTCAGCTGGATGTTTTATAGGTCATGGATATTTGATTACTGCACTGGGGATGTCATTTCTGAAACATACAAACATGACGTTGAATTATGTATGTTAGATTATTACAGGTTTTTTCCAGTGTGCACAGAATATCACAATGAAGTAGATATGGCGGTGGGTGTGGTAAGAGCTGTTATGTGTGAGAAACAGTTCTGCATGTTGAAAATCAGTATTTTAAAGAGACACACATAATTACCAAAACAAGCTGAACAATGTTGAAATTGGGGTAATATTGCATAATTCTTATCTATATAAACCTAGTAAATCACATTGTTGAGCCTGATTTCAAGCAGTAACATAATTCCTGGAAACAACAGAAATGAATTCTGGGCACTTCAGATAAGGTTATACGTACAATTATTCTGCTATCTACATCCCAAAGCATGCACTGTGTTTAAGATTTAAGCCATAGATATCCATAAAATTTGATATCTGGCTATGGCAGGAAGTCTAAAGTTGCTTGCACCATGTACTCCTTAGAGCTCTAATTTGAAATGATTTCAAAAAAACCTTTTCTAAAAAGCCTGAAAAGGGACAAGTGTTTTTACTATATGTCATCTTAATAAAGACTGATTTAAATGTACTTGCATATTTTCTGATATGGAAGAAATGTTGGAGTTTTTGTTACTATCTCCAGAATCTTACAAAACTGTGGACATGTGACTGTTGTGCAGCAGTCAGTACAGTTTAGGATATTGTCTTTCTCAAGTGTTATGTCAACAGAGAATAGTTTTAAACACAAAAAGATAGAAGATTAATTTGTTCCCATTGATGTTGGGTGTGGCATTCTACTGGTGAGAGAAGCGCCATAACTACCCTAAGGTATGTACATAACAAAAATAAACATCAAAGTACGTAATTACAGATATGGGGCTCACTTTGTCATTTCCTTAGTAAATAATAATTAAAAATTTATATTGTTATGTTTACCTGTTTATTGGAACACAGTAAAATATTTTTTCCGTCAATTAATTTCTAATCCAGTTGATTTAAAAATGTATTAATCCTTTTGTGGAGTATTGATAAGTTTCTTCAATTTCACAAGAACTCAGTGACTTGTCATTCCACCACTGACAAGTTTCTATTCTGCCATACATCTTAAATTGTCTTTTTTACCGTTAATGGCAAGAATAATTATTCACTTTAGCCTTTGATATGGAAGAAACTCTCACAACCTATGAATTTATATTCGACTTAGCTATTTTGACATCGACTTAGTAACTATCGAGATACTAAGTTGATTTATAAACTTATATTTCAATGTTATATAGCTCTTCCACCTTGCATATCTTTGCTCAAGGTCAATTGGCCATACCAAATATTAAACTGGCTCCCAAGAAAAGTACTGTATCCTCAAAGAGAATACTATAAACAAAGTTACGTGCTGGTGAACAGAAACCATTGTTTTGACCTAAAATGTATTCTAATGAAACCTTTATAGCAAATATTTCCAATAAGACAATTGCCTTTTGAAATGTAATCTACCCTGTTGCTAACTATCACTTAAGAGGTAAACTAATATGAATAAGTGTCTGAACAAATGTCTGAATATTAAAGGTTAAAGGAATTCATTACAACATCCAAATATTTTTGATATATATCAGTCATACTTTGTCACACTTTTGAAATAAACAAAACTTGAACAATAGAAATAATTTACCATTGTTTGAAAAATCATGGGAACAAGGTTACTATTAAGGGATGCTAGCCTGAAACAGGCTTATCCAATGTACATTTCATAACTAAATGCTAGCCCTAGAGTCTTTCATCTGACGCAGATTAACCACAATAAAAATATTCTTATTTCATAAGTTTCTCTTGTTTTTTTTTCCTTTGGGGAGAGATGCCAAGTTTCAATTCACCCAAATTGATTTGGCCAAAAGCCAGTTTGTCCAGTTCCCTGTTTATGCGTACTTATAATGCCATGTATCCTTCTTGAATCTGAAAACTTAATGGTACTCATGTGGCCTGAATCTTTTGGTGGGTTCACATTTGACCTTGGTCCCCTTGCACAAGCCCAATTATAGTCCTTGTTACCTATAATTCTTATGGCTCCTTAAAATTGGTATTAGAGGTTCATGATGTCAAAAGAGCGAATATTAAACCATATTGTATGAATGTTTTAGTTGGGTGATGTTTGACCTTGGACCCCACTTTCAAGGTCTTGTGTTGTCTTTTGTACTTTCAATTCACTGTACCCCTACACTGGTCCTACAGCTAAGTTGATTTATCAAATTAGTAAGTCAATAAATCGAGATAACTAAGGCGATTTATCAAGATACTAAGTCAATAAATCAAGATAGTTAAGTGAATTTATCAAGCTAGTAAGTAGATAAAAATGAGATAGCTAAGTCGATACTAACTAAAAAATTGAGATACCTAAGTTGATTTATTGAGTCAGCAAGTCGATAAAGTGAGATAACTAAATTGATTTATCAATAGACCATGTTGATAAATTGAGATACTTAAGTCGAATTATCGAATTAGTAAGTAGACAAATTAAGATAAAAAATTGTCATTTTGGCCTTTCTACTCTTCCGTAGAAGACAAACACACAGTATAGATTTTTTTCAAAAGTGACTGCTACTGAGGGGATGTGAGATTAATCATCATGACAGACTGTATGTACTGTGGGTGTATTTTGTATTTCCTGCATGAAACAAACTGGCAAACACTTAACAATGTGGACTTTTTCCCAGTTAATACAAAACAAAATTGGGATCCCCTTTTCTTTTGCTTAGAAAATGGACACACAAATGGTCAACTAAGCCAGGAACAAAAAGGTCAATTTGTATTTAGTTGTTTTCTCCTCCCACTAACTGTTACATCACACTTCATATTTACACGGGCTTCCTTCTCAACTTAGAAAATGATCGCACAAACACATGCACAAACACTGTGCATACAGTGTCATATCCGAGGGTTTTTTATATTGCCATTTTTGTCAGAAGTCTTGCAAAAATTAAAACAACCGTAGGGGGTTTGAGAGTGGGGCAGTCAAGCGAAAATTGTGAAATATCTGTGTATGTAAACCAAACACCCCTAAAATGAGGTAGTTTTTGAAAAACCTTACAAATTGAAAGGACTGCAAACCACTTCAAGGTCACCTGAAGTTTACAAGGCTAAAAACTAAGCAATATAACAGAGACCCTCAAGCCCAACTGAAAGCCCCTTAAACGATGGTTCTTTATGTAATTATATTTAGTTACTAGTCAAAGGTGATACTTCAGACAATCTTTTTCAAATAACTCTTGCATGACCACCTCAGATGACCAGGTAAGATTACTTTATGTGGCTGAGGTAACTCTGTTGACTAAGCACTTTCTCGTAGTGTTGGAAGCCACAACAAATTCTGAATATTTTGATCCAGATTTTGATTCACCTTTAAAAGGGGACAAAGTCAGAGGTAAAACCCCACTTCATGTGTAAATCTTACAGTAATCTAATGAACTGGTTTCGATTTGTTAATGCAGATATTGCTGAAAAATCATACAAACAGATCTTGATCTGCAATTCTGGTTTGGATCAGAATCATTTTTGAGGAGGACCAAGCCACAAGTAAATTCCATATAATATAACAATATGACCCGGATCTGATGTATAGTTTCAAGTTATACGTATCAGGACTAACAGACTCATTTGAGTGAGTCAAATAATTAGGGACTTCTTGCACCCATTTCGATCCCAGCTGTACAGATGTAGTAACACATGTACACAGAAGTATAAGGCTCATTTTGACGATGGGTGGTGGACGTATACTGTGATATTCATGTGTGAGCCCTGCTTTACTTTTCATTGAAAAGTTATAAACTGCTTTGTCTCTTTTGCTACTGTCGTTTGGACAGGCCTGTATTCAGCATGTATTAGGAAGTTCATCTCTCATCTTAATATTATACAATATATCTAGGTCGAAGTATCCTAAATTGGGCCATTCATCATGCTACAGGTATTGATTTGGTATATGTCTGTGGGACCATAGTTAAATTAATTAAATGAAATCACATTTTTATTAACAAATAAGGTGACATAAAATAAACACACAATTATGTGTAATGCTCGCCCTGGACATGATCTGAAATAATGTAAATGCAAGCTTATTTGACTGAGAAAGCTAACACACTCTTCATTTAAGTGCACAGAAAAAAACACTGACTTTGGGACTGTTTTAGCAAGTGGCAAGTGAAATAGTGGAAAATCCAATAGGAAAAATTGCTTAAAATTGTTCTTTGTCACACTATTGACAAGATAAAGATGATTGGACCTTTTTGCAAAGATACAAAGTTGACAACAAAATATCAGAAAATCAAACTTTTCCATGAATTAAAAAGTCAATTTTATGTTTGCCTCAGATTACCCTAAACCCAACAGGTTCCAGTTACCTGCAGTAAATATATGTAACAATATATGTTTGCATTAGGAATGCAGATCATACTAAAACTACTAGTTCAAGTACTCTGAAAAAGGTATTTTCAACCCAGCAACCTAATCTGCTGCAGTTCCTTTTGGGATAAACAGTCTAAAATTGGGATTGAACTGTAGAACACCCACAAAATTAAAAGTTTACAATACAGAAAAAGGCCTATTATGGTAAATGTCCTTGCAATAGAGGAAATGGTGGTAAAATAAAATGGCCGCTCCTAACAGGTTTGATATAATGAGTAATCAAAATTGGTGATATTTTCTTACACATGTTGTAGAAATTGAGCAAAGTTCTGATTTGGAAATGTTGTACAGTAGTTCAGAAGAGTCTCCCAGAGGCAGCCCAAGTGTAGAAAATACAGAAAGCATGGAGCTCACAGCAAACCCACAAACAAAGGTAACATCCCCAGAAATATAGTGGCATATTTAGTGTTTTGAATTGCATGTACCTAAATTCCATTAACGTATTCTTCAGAAGACAGCAGAGAAAGCTTAGAGTGAAGATTGTTGATTTAATATTTATGACAGACAGTGCCGTCTGTTAATCAAAGGTATTTTGAGAGTTGGAGTGATAAATGTATAAAGTCTTTTAAAACCAAAATAAAAGCTATTTTACCTTAGTTTAACAATATTATTATTTAGTGGAACACCTGTCATTCTGTCAGTCTGTTGTCTACTGTACAAATTCAAAGGTTTTGTTTTAATGTTATTCCCTTTGTTCTGACAAAAACACTAATAAGATACATTTGACAATGACTATCATTAAAAATTCATTGCTCTTATAAAAATATTAACTTTCCATATAGACAGCAGTTAAGATAGCATACAATACTATAGTTCTACATATCGTACGACCTAAATCTGTACCTTTGTATGAACTGTCCTTTATATTGGCAATTAATAGAAACCTGAACAAATCCATAAAAGTATTATATGTACTTTTATAATACATTAAAGGAACAATATAAAGTCTTCATTGAGGGAACATTTCAGCAGAGAGTGTGCACGAGATTTTGTCGAACTGGCATGAGAGATCGGTAAGAAATGATGACCATTTGCTGAACTAGTTAAAAGCAATGTGTGATGAAACAAATGTAAAGAATTAAATGTCAGATTGTGACTTAGCCACATGGCTGAAGTCAATGGACTTCCTTACAAACTGATTTATTGTAATAGTCGAAACAGCCAACAAAATGCATTGGTCAGTGACTGGTATAAATGGCTCAGAAATGTGCCAAATGTCTGACGAAGCTTTGCTTAATATGCTTGATAGATAAAAACAAACAAAAGGTCATAATATTAACAGTCATTAATAACAGACCTAATATTGTTATCATCAATAACTTGTGTGCATTATAAGACATATGTCCATTTTGCATGATTCCATAATTTTTTTCAAAAAGATAATGAGTAACTATAAGAGTAGTAAATTGACACTGGAGAAATTCAACAACAAATCTACATTTCTCCCAAAATACTCCTTTCTTATTAAGCTGACTTTAACCTTCTAACTAATTCTGGGCAAGATGTTTATGAGGGTGTTCCACTCCAGCTGACCGTTCAGTAACTATGTATTTTTGAGAGTTGGGACCAATGTTTACAAGGTTGGTTAGGGTCTGTTGTAGTTTCCAGGCCTGTTGGGGAGAGTCAGTGAAACATCAAACATGTTTGATATTTCTACGACCATTGCCGACCCTTGTTTCAGACCCTAATTTCATCCACCTGGCAACAGGCCTGTCAGTTAACAGCTTGTCGGTTACAGTTCCTGTCTTGTTGGTTATTGTCTGTATCAAGTATCCAGCTTGTCCCAAATAAGGTAATCCAGACGTATTTGATGACAAATAGACCGTGCAGTAAATGTAACAATACATTTGGTAACTTTAACTGGCCTGTCTAGTGTAAGTGTTCCTGACGGGCCTGTAAATTTTCTTGGCCAGTCAGTAACTTTTCACATCTGGGTCTTTGAGTCAAGAAATTTTATAACTGACAGGCCATAAAGTGAAACAGACCTGTAACACAAGCAGACAAGCCGGGATCTGTAGCAAACAGGATAGCAATACTTTTGCCTCTTACGGCCTGTCGGTTCCTAAATCTGTATCTATAAAAAGGCCAGTCAGCACACATACTTCATTCATTTGAGCTTTGACTGTTGTTAGAAAACTAGTGTGCAGCTTAGATATTTTAAGTTTTTATTTTGAGCTAGGCTGGACTGCCTGGGAGTGAAAAATCTGTTCTATGAGGTTTCACTTTTAAGTTAAAGTTTTAAACAAGCTGTACATATAACTGATCAGCATACCAGGGGGCAGAAGGAGAAAGATTGAAGCACCTAGAGATACTCAACCACAGTTTGAGTTAATGCTGAGTGTATAAAGAGACAAAGAAGGGAGAGAGATGAGAGACAGGAGAGGGTGAGGAGAGAACAGGAGGAGAGGGACAGAGACAGGATACAAAGAGAGGGTATGGAAACGAGCCAGGAAAGGACAGACAAGAAACCACAAAGAGACACAGGTACTGATGTAGAATCCACTCAATCCAAACAGAAGAAGTGGCAAATGAAGTCCTTTTTCCTGAGTGATTCAGACACAGAAGCCATTGTGGAGTTCATTAAACAGCATGAGGAACTTTATGACAAGACACACAAGTTCAAAGACAGATGGAGAAAGAAAGGACTTTGGGAGAGACTAGCTGCTTCCAGGAACTTATCTGTTAACACTCTCAAGAAGTGGTTCGAGGCTCTTACCAGAAATGGTAAGCTCACAAAGAAAAAGTCAGGACAAGCTGCAGAGAAGATCACCGAAAGACAAGTCTGGTTGAGGGACAGTTTTAAATTTCTACAAGGTCACATCAGAAGGAAGGGAGTGTCTTCCACATTCAAGTCACCAATCAGAGCCTTAGAATCTGCAGCCACAGCGTCAGTTCCCCACACTTCACGAGAGAATGAATCTGAGATGGAAATTAGCCTGACATCAGATGTTACTCATCAACAGTCCACCACAAGCCCTTCATGCATCGGGACAACAGGAGGACAGTCAACACAATACTTCTGGATTGTCAAGTCTCTTTGGAAGCAGTCCAAGCGTACTACAGTACCAGCAGATGGACACACCAAAACCATTTTCACCCTTTCCACCTCAACCTGCACCATCACCAGTGTCATCTTCCACACATCAGGAACATTCAAGGCCTCCAGGCCAGTCCAGCCAGCAGTCAGTCCAAATAAACAGATCAGCCTGCCTTAAATCGCACCAACCAGCCCTTATAAGTTCCACCCAAATCTTCGAAAAAAAAACAATTGTTCAGCTGCTTGTTGTTCCCCTGAAACGAAAAAGCACACTTACACTTCCCCCAAATACACAAAAATGTGAAATGTTTAACACACAATTAAACAATTAATGAAGTATACCCGCCACACACAAAAAAATAAAACTCACACACAAAAGTCACACACACAACACTTACACTTCCCCAATATACATGAAAATAAAGTGTGAATGAATGGATGAATATTTAAGACATAATAATGAAGCTTCACCACACACAAGAAAAATAAAAAGTTAAAGAAAATTTTTAAAAACTCACACACAAAAGTCATACATAAACAAACCCCTCCACCCCAAAACATAAAAAATAAAATAACTTAACATACAAAAACCTAAATTTGGAGGGATGACCACAAGGTGGTCATCGCATTCAGTTCTGGGACCAGACTAATTCTAGGCATTGTGGGTGATATGCATCATTAGTTTTTGCTATAAAACCCAGCCTTTGTTGAATATTGGCGCCACACTCGTTTGAAAATTGAAGGATTCACATGTTTTTTTGAGCTGAGCTAATTTTGGTATTTTGGTATTTTGGTATTTTAATTTATTATTTTACACTCAGCTTAAATTCTAATCACGCCAAAAGTATTTAGTTGTTCCAGTTGCCTCACACAGCATGCCCGACCAGTGGGGAAAAAATGTCAACTCAAGGCAGGTGAGTCTGTTTCTAGTGATTCCGAAGTCGTTGTTCCCTCTTCTAGTAACAAAATTACGGTTTCTGACAAAATCTTGAAGCAATTACGTCAGTTGGGTGAAAAAATGGATTGTATGGACAAGAGGGTACAACATACGGAGGCAGCACTCGAAAAAGGTAACTCACAGGCCACAGACATTCCGGCTACTTCCCAGGGTACTGCTGGGCAAGTTACGGCTTACGATATTGATGAAAATATTGCTCAGAGTGTGGTCCCCTCATTAGAATTTTTGAGGAATGATGAGTCTTTGCAAAACCAAGTTGAAAGACGATTGGCAGAACTTAAGAATGTCAATGAAATGGCCACAAGAGGTAGGCTCAAGTCCCAACGGGGTGGCCCTGGGGATATTGCTGTCAAAAAATTGATTGATTGGCCCCAAAATTTTATTTTGACTGGTGCCCACAAAACTCGCCCAACGTATGATGATTTGACAATCACACAATGGGTATCTTGATTCGTTCGGTGTATCCAGGAAGAAAAATCTGGGAACAACAGGGATTTAATGCTTGATTACTTGGGCAACCTCATGGAGGATGCCTCGGATTTTTCTTGGGACTCAGCCAAAGCAACCCATGCCATTTTACTTACCAACATGGAGGCAGACAGGGTTAAATGGTCGGAAACCGATAAAATAGACCGGTTACGCAGAGCTCATGCTCAAAGACATATTAGTCACAACCAAGCTTCTGCCACACGTTCTTTTGTTAAAAAATCAAAATATTCTGGCAATAAGACTGGTGTTAATTGTCGTTTCTTTCAGGAAGGAAATTGCAAATATCCTTCCCATCACAAAACTGCTGGTACTTTCTTCAGGCATGTTTGTGAGAATTGTGATGGAACTCATATCTCTAAAAATTGTACTCAGAAAAATAATACAAAAAACTAGATCAAGCAAGTAAGGTTGTATATAGTGCTAGATATGTATATAGGTCTGGATTTGTAGAGAAATGTTTATTTAATCAATTAAATGTCAAAAAATTGTTGTCAGTACACAAGAGTACTTCCCGAAGTACTTTATACTCTGATGTCAAAATCCCCCCTAATTGTAGAGGTAGCAGTGTCTTGGGCTTAAACCCAAGTGTGGCCAATAAGGCCCAGAGCAAAACTGTAAGGGATTATGATAAACGTGTTGTAAATATGCAGAGCAAGGTGTCAATTAATGAAGTGTCCCGTCGTTCTGTTAATTCACAGAATATTGTTAACCATAGTGAACAAAAAGGTGTGTGTTCTGACAGTGATACACGCACAAATATTGTGTTAAAGGCAGAGAATAATGTTAATATTACTGAGCAAGACTGTACTGACTTTGTGCATGCTAATCATTTTGCAGTGTTGTGTGTTGACAGTTCTGAAGATGAAGGTGATTCTTGGGAGTTTGATACGGTAAATAACCCTGATACTTTTTGTACTGTCAAGGGGTGTCAGGGTGGTGAAAGTGTCGGGATTCATGGCAATTTAGGTAAGATACCTTCCAGTTTTGCCGAAAACTCACCTCCCAATGTGTCGGAATGTCCAAGTTTTGTCAGAACTTGTCCAACAAAAATCCATAACATTGCTAAACAGTCCAACCGTACCACCTGTATGTCCACAATCACAGACAGTGAAACTTTGTCGGATGATAAAGGGTTAGTTACTGGGGTTGGGGCTTGTAGTGTTGATACTGCTACTGACAAATACCGTCTAGAAATTCAATCAACTGTAAAATGGGAAAAAATTTGCATAACTAAAACAAATTATGCTAATGCAAAGTGTATAAGACAGAATACCCCATTATTTGGCTTTATCCCCATTTATGGGTTACAAAGCCCTGTATGTGACAGAAAAGAAAACAATATATGTCACAACATAATGGACTTGCATAGTAAATTAAGAAAAGATGGCAGACACAACTATATTGGTCTGCAAGTACCAGTTAAATCAAAATTAAATGCTGAAAAATGGGCCAGTTATCTGGCTGATTATTGGGATTGGCAATTACTGTTACTTGTGAAATATGGCTTTCCTTTAGATTTCATGAGAAGTACTGCAGTATGTCACGGTACAGCAAATCATAATAGTGCCATTCAGTACCCTGACCATGTATTACATTATCTTAAAGAAGAAGTCGAACATGGGGCTATAGTAGGACCATTCACAGAACCACCAATCAAAAATCTTCATGTAAGCCCCTTTATGACTCGTGATAAGTCCTGACCATAGGAGGGTCATCATTCACCTTAGCTGGCCCATAGGTCAGTCTGTCAATTCTGGGGTTGACTCGGATAAATACTTAGATACTGAATTTGTTCTCACTTATCCCTCTATTGATAATATTACTGATGAGGTTCTCAAATTAGGTAAAGGCTGTAAAATTTTTAAAGTTGACATAAGTCGAGCATTCAGACATGTCCCCATAGACCCTGGAGACTTGGATTTGCTGGGCCTGTATTGGGAGGGCTATTTTCTGGACCAATTTCTCCCATTTGGGTTCAAACATGGGTCTTCCATTTTTCAACGTTTATCCGATGGAATACGGTATATTATGAGCCTAGAGGGTCACCAAGTCTGGAATTATATTGACGATTTTTTGTGTGTCTCCCTACCATCAAAAATCACAAAAATATATGACAGATTGCAGGTCCTTTTGGAAGATTTAGGTCTCACAATCAGTACCAAAAAACTTGTCCCTCCAGCCACTCAGGTCACATGTCTGGGCATAGTAGTTAATACTGAAGATTTCTTCCTATCCATACCTGCTGAAAAACTTTCACAAATTAAAGAGTTATGTAGAACTTGGTCTGGGAAAATCACTTGCAGCAAGAGAGAGCTCCAGTCCTTGCTGGGTTCATTGTTATATGTGGCCAAGTGCATCAAATATGCCAGATTTTTTCTCAATAGAATGCTTACCTTATTGCGTGAAAATTTTGACAAAAAATCTATCACTGTAACTGCAGACTTCAAAAAAGATTTAAACTGGTTCAATACCTTCTTGTCAGTGCATAATGGTGTTTCTTTCTTTCAGCATGTCACCAGTAAAGTTGTACATCTCGACGCCTGTCCCCAAGATCTGGGGGCCATCTTTAATAACCAAGTGTATACACTCCCCCTGCCATCTACGTACCACCAACTTAATATTCCTTACTTAGAAATGTTAAATATTCTAGTAGCTTTAAAGGTATGGCATAGGGAGTGGGCAGGTGCCAGAATTCAGGTCAAATGTGACAACCAAGCTGTAGTTAGTGTGCTGAACAGTGGTAGGTCCCGTGATTCTGTAATGACTGAATATGCCAGAAATATTTTCATGTGGGTTAGTACATTTAACATTAATATAAAAGTTGTTCATGTACCAGGCAAGCTGAATGAAGTGGCAGACCTCTTGTCTCGATGGTCCATAACTAGCAATAATGTTCAAAAATTGCAGCAGCTGGTTCATCCTGTCGTGTGGATACCTGTGTCAAATGCTTTATTGTACACTGATAAGACTATATGATGGTCAGCATGTTGTTTTTGTCATTCTAGGATCATCACTGCTTGAACTACAGCTTGCTTCTCGAGCAACATCCAGGCTTCCACATGCCTTTTCTGAATCTACCAAGAAGGCCTATGACACCATGTTTCGCATATTTATGGCCTTCCTGGTCTTCATGCACTGGGACCTCTCTCAGGTGACTGTGTCAAACCTTCTGTGTTTTTTAGAGTGCTTAAATTATAATGACATAAAACAGTCCCAAATGGCAAACTATTTATCTGCCATTAAGACCCTGTTCTTATTATGTGGCCTGGATGTTGCTTGCTTTAATGGTGCAAGGTTAAGATTTTACTTAAAAGCGATACAAAGACATGCTCCTCTTGTAGTTAAACTTAACAAGATTATTGACATTCCAATGCTTTCTCAGATTGTAGACCAATGTGACTTTACTTACATGGGCCAGATATTTAAGGCTCTGTACTTGTTGAGTTTCTATTCATTTTTGCGTATTTCAAACCTGGTTCCACATGCTGTTTCAAAATTCTCACCACTCAAACATTTAGCAAGGGGTGATATCATTTTTCAAAAGGATAAAATTGTGGTTATGGTTAAATGGAGCAAAACCATGCAGTCCAATAATCAGGTTAAATTGATCACCATACCAGCCATAAGTAGATCCAGGTTATGTCCAGTGAGTGCTATATCTAACCTCCTGTGCCTCACCCCCAAGGGTAGGAATCTGCCTCTATTTCAAGTTAAAAATGCAGGAAATTGGGTGCCCCTTACTGATAGTGGAGTCAGGAGGCACTTTTCATTGATCCTTGATCGCCTGAATCTGGCTCACACTGGCTACACCTTACACACCTTCTGGCGTTCAGGTGCCACCTTTGCCTTTAACAACAATGTGGCATTGCAAAACATCCAGAGGCATGGCACCTGGATGTCGGACTGTGTATGGAGATACATAACTGACTCCACCAATGCTGGTGATCAGGTTGCTGAGATGTTCAAAAATAAGCTGTCATCTGTTTGACTTGTACACTACTCTATACTGTTGGGGTTTGGCTGATTTATTTACAAATATTTTTGATGTAATTTCATTTTAGTACAATAATTCATTATGTATTCACTCAAGTAACAAGGCATAGGGTCACCTTTCATTATGCACTCCTATACTTTATCTTCTAAATTTCACCATTTTAGTACTTATGTTAAGGTCACCTAAATCTGTGCTGCTTAAGGTGACCCTATGTCTTTAATAAACAATTATGTTTGGCTTGTACATAATCATAGTATAGTACTTTGTGTAAAATAAAGTCATATTATCCGCAATGCTTCTTTCAACTTGACCTTCAAGGTCATTGTGTTTATTTGACCTCTGGACCTCTAGGAACTGAGTATGAATGTGTGGATGGACTGACAAACAGACAGGATTAAAAAACAACACCTCATGTGCCAGACACATTCAAAGATACTTTGGGCGACAGACAAACTAACCTGAATGTTATCCTAGGCCCGTCACCTTATTCAGTATCATTTAGAAATTTTATTTTAAAAATTTCAAGTTTTTGGAGGCGGGGGGGATTTTGGTGTCAAAGTTTCTCATTTTTTCTCAAAGTTTCAAAGTTTTTTTTTGCTTAGGACATAATGTTTTTACAACAAACTCAAATGTTAGTGTTGGCTGTGAAAGTTGACAATTGAGGACTTGGGTTTTAATCTTTATGAGACGATGCTTTATTTTTGGAAATAAGGGATTTTTGATTGTGATGGGAGATTATTTTTATTAAATTGAATTTGAATCAAATTGGTTGAAAATTGGGATTAATTTTTGTGTAACATTCTTCTTAATACAAGTTCTTGGATTATTTGGGTAGTTCTGAAAAGGACTAATAGATGACAGGAATGTTCTCCCCCGAGTCTTCTTAATTTCTGTCCTCCTACCCAGCCAGTGCCCCAAGATGAAGATGAAGTAGCTTTCAGGTGTTGTTGATGTTTGGCCTGCCTCAATGGATTTCTCATTCTGTCCCTGCTCTCCCTGGTCATTCTGTGGTGGTTGTGTGTCATCTGCTGGAGTAGATGGTCTGTCTAACTCCCCTTGATGACTTCTCAGCATGTTATGCAGTACCACACATGTTAACACAATGTCTATCACAACTTTTGGCCTCTGTTCTATGGGGGTCAGCAGCACCCTGAACCTCCTCACCAGTATTCCAAAGGAGTTCTCGACCACCCTCCTGTCCCTGGATATCCTGAAGTTGGCTATTCTCTCATATCTGGTCAGTTGTCATCTGCTTTATGGCTTGACCAGCCAAGGCATAAGGGCAAAAGCATTGTCCCACAACAGGAAGTAGTGTAGATCTGCCCCGTTAGGTACCAGTGGTTCTGGTCGTAGGCCCAAGGTTCTGTTCTCAATTCATCAGCATCAGATGAAGACCCACTGGCTCCCACATTGACTCACAGAAACTGGTCATCTTGCATAAAAGAATATGTCTCAACTATACCTAGCTATTATTTCTGTTTGTCCTGCTAGTTGATTGTCTGATTTTACCTTGCACCTAGTACTTTGTTATATTACCATAAGACTGACTTTAAGTGATCATCTGTGTTACTACATATCTACCCATACCTGGCCAAGAACTCAGATGGTTACCCATTAAAGTATTAGCCAAATGCTGCTTAACTTTAGTGATCAGATAGGAACTGGTGAAACTACACCAGATAAGCAGATTTGAGTTACTTATTGATTTATTGCCTGATTTTTTAGGAAACCAAAAAAGGAGGGGCAATTGGAATGGCACTTATTCTTGAAACCTGAAACCATTTCTCATTGACGCCAAATTTTATTTGGTGTGAAGTTATTTGTTGGTTTATCTCATATGTATAATTCTAACATATTGTTCTTAAATCATTAGTGTTGTTACTTGTGTGTTATTGAAAATTAGAAAACCAATGTTTATCTTCATTTATTCATTATAAACATAACAACATCCAGTGGAGCATGACCATGCTAGTTCTGTACATGTGTATGAGTCAAATAGGGCAGAATTGTCTATGGTGCCAAATGCTGTGGACAAGCAAAAAAAGAAGTTGTCTTTTAGCAGTACCTACTTCCATCAAGACAGGAATGCCATTATTTTAAGTAATACCCATCTCAACCAAATTTAAGGCTCTGTATTATGATTGTTTGTAGCTCAAGACACCCTCCTGAGTGATTTACTCATTTATGTGCATGTACACAATTTTATCCCTGAGTGTGGAAATACCGCTGAGTTTAGATCCTGTCAAAAGTTCCTGATATTGTTTCTATCAAGACCTACTTTCCTGGGAAAGGGTATGACAGTCTTGAAGGCAAGCCAGATAGCTGACCTCTTGTTAGATAGTAATTCAACCTTTTTCACATTGTGTGCCAATGCAGTCACATATCAGTAAACTATGAACTGGGTGGATAAGATTTATTGTTATTATTAGTTTTAATCTTCGTAATATTTAAATTTTATTTGACTTATTTCAGTGTCTTATTTCATATGCGTATTCCTTTTAATTAGTGAAATTATTTTGGTTTGTGAGGAAAGTTGCCACTGTGGACTCTACAGAGATAAACACGCTAATCCTGCATTGAAGAGAGAATCAACAAGTAAATGGTCAAAGATTGATGACACAGCTACTCAACCTTCTCAGTATTTTGGGGAGTTTCCCAATGAAGATTCTTCAAGTAATTCAAATAAGGTAAGTAGAAGAAATCACTCTCAAGTAAACTGATTGTAATGCTGCTGTACACGAATTCAATATGGCCACCACAAGAGAGAAAGAATAAATTTTTGACTGTTTTAACTAACGTTTTAAATACATATCTAGTTAAATATTACCAGGTAGCTGTTTTCAACTCTGATGTTTGCTTAGATAAAAAGTACACAAACTGTACTGATGGAGACCGTAAATAAGTTACTGTTAAAAAAAGCTTCAAACATGTGCAATAAATTGCTGATTTTTTTACGTAGTCATGTTCATTTTTTAAGATCTTATGATCTATTTTTTAAGCTTAGTTTTGAGCATTTGAACTCACAACACTTAAATATGTTGTCTGTCAATGGTTCAGATGATGTGCCTCTAGAAATTACAGTTTGTGAATACTGTCTTAGACTAAATCTTATGTTCAATTTCAATTCATCAATTGGAGTTCATTTTGTGTACTTTCCTATTTTACCCATTATATAAGCCACATCAAGATGTAAAGCGTGAAGCGATAATATGAAAACTGTGAATGCCAGATGGACAGTATTGTGTATGATCAAACATCTATTCTTGGAAAATATTGACCATACATAAGGTTGGTCCAGATCTAAAGCCAGCATCTCTGAGGTGGAATTTGTTTTTCAAAATATCTACATAAAAGCAATATTAGTAATAATGTTGTGAGAATAAGATTGAATTAAATACAAAATGGCATGCCATAAATAAGTGTTGCTAGTAAAGCAACCTTTTAATGGATTTTGGTATGTTAATCTTTGTCAGTAACTCAATTTGCAAACAGCACATTTGTTTATATATATGGAAACAGGTCAATTATGTTGGAGTAGATGATGTGGAGACTAAACCAGAGAATGTGATCACACTTCTAGAAACATACCTGAGGCTACCACAACCAGAATTGGTCCTCTCCTTCATCGGTGGAGATTGTTATTACTGGAATGTGACAGATGAGTCCATGTTCCTAAACAGTTTGGAGAAAAACCTACAAAATCAAAGTATGACATATATTGGAAAAAGAATTATGTATGTGACAGAACCTGTTTTTGTCAGAATTTGAAATTCAATTAAATACGAGCATAGCTATGATTCGATCAAGCCACCAGGCCTGTCATCATGTTCAAGACAGCCTTATACTTTAACTGGATAATATACATCTATTTTTGCACTTGGACAAGTTTGATAAATTTTAGTGATGTATTTACAATAAATGTAGTATTAATAATATCCGGTGAGTTCAATGCACACTGCCCCAGACTCACCAAACAGTGAATATTTGAAACTGACATTTTCTACCAAGACAGAGTCATTGTGAGTTCTTATACACTTACCTTAAGTTACTAATTACTAAATCATATTTGTATCCCATTTAATATTTATATGTGATTCAATTTATCACTCTTTTTGGTTTAATATTAGAAGGTTAGTAATATACTGGCTTATTTTGTGCACACATATTTGTTTTAACATAGAAAATTGGAGATTTCCATGGAGTTTGTTAAACATTGGACTTTGACAGCAAGTACATCTTATATTTTTCACTCTTAAAATAAATGGCATCAGTTTGCTTATGCCACATCGTCTTGAGGATAAAATTTATATATTTGATTTTTGAAAAGGGATGTCATATTTGGGTACAATATGTTCTGTGCTGTACATTCCCATGCAGCCGTCCAACCCCAATCTCCCTCTCAGCATATGGAATGTAGAAGAGCTTGTGAGAGGCCACAGCAAGTAGACACTAAAAGTAGACAAGCCACTTTGGTTTTGGCTCATGATCCCAGCAAAGAAAGGTGTTACTTAGGTGTTAGAAATAGTGCTACTAATTGACATGCATCAGCATAAAAGCACCCAGTTTTAGAATAAGGAGTGCAATTTACTTCTATGCATTTGCTACTGAATTCATTGATAAAACACCAAGGCATCAAAAACTTCATATCAGAATTATGACATCTTAATTTTTAAATTAAAATGTGTCAGCAAATGTTCATTAAAATGGAGTAAGCTTAGTTATATGGAATAAGTTAAGTTACATTTTCCAAGTATTAACTGATATGTAAACACCTGTAATAAACTTGATAGCTGAAGTATGTTTTTGTTTCCTTTTCATAAATATAATATATTGTGTGTTTATAGTTGCTTGGATAATCACAGAAGGTGTTGGAGATTGTGCTAATTTCATCGGGCTAAGCTTGAGCAGAATGAAAGGAATACACATGATAGGCATGACACCTTGTAGATTGGAAGTAATTATTTTCAGTGAAATTCACTTCCACAGTATAAAATGTTAAAGTAATTTTAAAGCATTGTTTGTGTTCTATTTCTTTAGTTAAATATTGGAAACAGTAAACTTATACGAGCATACCAGATCCCCAAAACTGTAGCAACATAACGCAGTTGTAAATCAGAGTATAATCTATTTTCCTTTGGCTCTAATTTTATACAAGGCATCTCCCATAACATATACGGATAAGCTAAAAGAAAACCTGGACAATGATCACAGTACTTGCATTTTGTGTGATGATGGTACTAATAGATCTGAGCAAGAGCCGTCTACACTAAGAAGAAAACTAGAGAGTCATCTCATGAAAAGAGAAACCACCTTCCATCAAACAGGAACAAGTAAACATTTTTTATCACAACAGTAAATTTACTATAAAAGCTACAGTTAATGATGCTTAAGAATCACATACTATAACAAAAACATGCTTTACGGTCATACATACATGTCATTTCATTCTTACTCATAGAATGATATTATCTTCTCGCATTGTTTATATTTTGTATATTATGTCTACTCTAATGCACTGCTTCAAGGCACACGATTTTTCACACAAGGGAAACTCACTGTTAATTTGCTAATAATTAACAACAGGGATAGGTAGGATCCCCACTAAAGATGTGTTAGGTCCTGAAAAAAAAACAAGCTTTGATCCATGTGTTACGAACAGGGAAGCCTGGGAGTTGTGCAATATTTTAACTTTTAAATAAATTACAATTATGTTTTATCATTTAAGCAGTCAATATTTTAAGCAGTCCTCGCATGTCACCTACCCCCACATCAGGCTTAAAACTTCTTCCATTTCTAATGAAAATGGCTCCTTTCAACAGTCAAATTAATGACTTTAGGTAAAGTGGTCCACATATTTGCCAGGTTAGAAGCACCCTTAACTCTTTGAAGTTGTCGGGACTCTCATGACCTGGTATTTACTCATGTCAGAGTAGAACTTCCATATTGCACATTTGCTGCAAAATAGGCTTTCCTAAAATCACAGACTGACTCTTCTGGTTAAGTCAACTCTGAAGCCATTTCCTGTCACCTCAGAATAGATGCAAAAATTGTATACCTGGGCCAGCTCTCAGCACAGCACATCACTGGAATTTTTCTGTATAACATAGTTAGAAAGGCCAAATGCAAGTCATTATTCTGTACCTTAGTACCTGTATCAGTGAGTTCATGTCTCAGAAAAACTAGGTATCAACCGCAAGAGCCATGCACATCATGGAAGCAAGGTGAGGCTAAAGTAAAACACAGCAAATGGCAAAATGACCAGCCTGGAAATATTTTGGAAGAAGATATAAATCTTCATGAGAGAGAGGCAGGGACTCTACATATGGGACTTTGCACCCAGGAGTAATGTCCAATATGAATGACATTTACAGTTTAGCGAGTCCTATTCAGAGCAAAGCTATTGTGACTTCATTTCACACGCCAGATTTACCAAGGGACAACCACAAAAATTAATAGGTTTTTAGTCACCCAAGATCAGAATAAAGAAACAAAAGGTGGTTTTTGTAAATCATTCAGCGTTTTAGAATCCTATCCAAAATGCACTGAATCTTTCTAAAAATCACACTGTGTGTCATTTGCAAATCTTTTGGCAGAGCTTTGGGTTTAAGCTGAAGTTGGATCTTTATTGTGAAAGAGGGTTACACCCTTCTATAACCTCCTTTATGAGGTAATAAATGCAAAACTCTAAAATCCATCAGCCTATCCGCAAAAAAAGAACAACTACATTATCTTGCTTGATTCCACAAAACCCCATGAAAATGTCTATAATATCAAGACATGAGCTTTCAATTCAAAGGTCTAATTTTTGGTCTCATAACAGCTCTCATGGAGTTCCCTATCAAGCTCAAGGAAGTGAAATTTATGGCTTAAGCAAGGGGTATTTGACCCACTAAACGTTGACGTACAGGATCCAACACCAGTGGAACCTTGTCCAAAAGCACACAAAACCTCCTAGGTCAATGTCAGGATCTAGGCTTGATGGTAAGCATCCAGCAATCAGAGATAGAACAAACAAGTTTAATATGATAGTAAATGTAAGAAAATAGAATGTTTGAATTTGTAAAATAATTTATATTAGTTAATATCTTACTAACCAGCCAAGGGATTGCCTTCATCCAAGCTTATTAGCTTACCTCAGGGACTTCCACTCATAGGGCCACAGTGAAGTCATGTGTTCAACTCACCACCTGGCTAGTAGATGGGGTTCTGCGGGTTGGTAGGACAAGCCTGTGCTAAACATAGGCTGACGTCTGTTTGATAAGGTCTTAAGTTATAATAATTGAGTATATAGATTTAAATTTTCTAATTTACCCGCAGAAATCAAAACACCAGTTATCTCAATGGTATTTGGAGGAGACAAATTCACTTTGGCAAAAGTTGTAGCTGCAATGGAAAATGACATAGTGGTTGTAATTGTTGATGGAAGTGGCAAAGTTGCTAGCCTGTTGTCTGACCTAGTGATCAAGATGGAAAAAGTGAAGAAAAGGTAGGAATTTACTAAATATATTGTACTCTCAATAGTATAATTATACAATACATTTTGTCATTTGGAATACAGTAAAACATGTGTATAAAGACCGCCAAAGGTCAATGCTAAAAACATCAGTCCTTAGGTGAAACTTTTATTTGAATTCCTTTGCTTTCACTGAATTTTTCTCTCAATTAATTAAATATTGCAATTCATTGTTAAAAACACAGTGGCACGTTGGAGAACCATCATAATGAAGCAAATAAGAGAATAATAAAAGCACTTATTGTCTTTGTGTGATACTATTAATTGGTTTAAAATGATTGTTTAACAAAATACAAATTGTGTGGAACACAAGTGCCTACAAAAAGGGGCAGACCTTTGGATTAAAAGACTAGCTATTCCTAATTCTGCTTAATTCTGTCCTTCTTTTTTAATTCCCCTTCAAAGCTGGTTTGATTTTTGGCTGTTGTTGCAGTGTTGTAATATCTCAGTTGAAGCCTTGGTTTCTATTTCTCAATCACTTAGCAAACTTCTTTATTACGTATTCCAGGTTAAGTGTGGGTAATAGTTCTAATGCTAAGTAAACAAGTTACACACAAATTACATGTGTCAGCCTGGCAGTGAGTGATTTTGGCTCAAGTTTCCTGCCTGTAAGTTTACCCCTGTCCTGTACAGACTTTTTTTCTCACTTTTGTGCAGAGGGTCAGGCAACATACATTTTACCCGCCCACCTCCCTGTAGTACAAAGTTGCTCAACCTACACCTTCTCACAGGTCAGGCCACCACACTACACTACTTTACCAGTTATGTGTTTTAACTTCTAAACTTATACTCTTTGTTCTATGTGGGGCCTTTTGTCCCAGTGTAAAGTAATTTTAACACCAATTTAGTAGTATTGTGTGTCATATCATTTATATGTTTGTCTTTATGTCAATACAAGCTCATTATTTTGCCTAACTGTGTGTCTAACTTGTGTCACCTGCTTGCATCTCTTATCTCCTCCATCTTCCTTACCAAGGCTTTGACTGCCTCTGGTTTCTTATTCATATTAACAATGTCTCTTGGTGAATAGCCCTTGCAAAGTTGAGCCAATTCAGTCATTCATTCACATCCACAGTGTACTGATCTACTCCACACATCCCCTTTCCCTCCCCAGCTATTCATATGTCACACTTTCTTTTAAATAAAAGGATTATAGAGAACATTTCTTTTAGTGGACAAAGCAAAGTTTAAGTTTGTGTTTATTGTATAAGCCTTCAATTTAATGTGCATATGAAAATGGACAAGAAGGAAAATTCACAAAATATGGTCCATCCATTGATTAGGTATGCCCATGTTAGACGTTAAATCCCCATTGTGGTGTCTTGTATAAAAGTTGTGCCATTTGGAATGATTTTAAATGATGTAAATAAACATAATAACAGGTAATCATTCTATTGAAACATATATATAAACATAAATGTGTGGGTGTGTGGTAATGATACCAGTTACTTGTCCACAGTGACAAACAACTATTGTACATGGTACAATACTGACAAACACTGAAGAGAAACAGCTTTCAACAATATCTGGTTTGGTACTTCCCCACTTTAATAAAATTTTAAAGCTAACAGAGATCACATGCTGAGCTTACTACAGTAAATACACTCATAACAGATTTCAGAAGTTGTAAAACCCCCCTTGTCATCACTTAAAAACCAGCACAAACATATTTTGTTTAAATTCTGTAATGCAGTGACATCTTCACGAAAGGAGAGAACTTGTCTAAGGAAGAGGAATTAGAATTGAGAAACTGGATTGACTCAATTCCGAAAGCAGACAAAAAAAGTATTTTTGGAGCAGATGAAAATAGCCATTTGAAGACTTTTGTGAAAGCCCGACGCATGGTTTGTCACCTTCATTTCAGCTCACACCTTGTCATGCTTTTGTTTTCATTAGAGTTTGTCTGTGCAACTGTGTGCATGTTGTCAAGTTCCTCTTACAAAACAGAAACAAGGGATAATGGTTTTATCTTATATTCTTTTCTCTACTTTAAAAGCACTTAACCTCTGCAAGGCACAATTTAAGGTGTGTTATATTCACCATCTCTATGTTCATCTGTTTACATCATTGTTTCAAGCTTAGGTATCCATTTTATTTACAGTAAAACTTGTGCATATTTTAAGTGTTGTCTTTCTAACTAGGTAAGGAGTTTGTCTAATATTTTATGAATAAATAAAGTAGGACAGTTGTTCAATATGTGACCAATAAGATCTAAAGCTGATTTATCACATCAAAGTTTTTGTAAATAAAATTACTACACACTTTAAATGTGTTAGAATCAATAACAGAAAAAGCTGGTCATTTTTAAGATTCAAGATTTTGGCAGGTCATCAAAATTTTGGTTTAAACAGTTTTTGTCAAAAATGAATCATATCTCTGAAGAAATATTGAGACTATTTCCAAAATAACAGAACACTTTTGCTAGTACTTTGGAATTATTATGTTGTGACTCATGCCACATTTCCAGTGTCATAAATTGCTGGATGCAGTAATGTGATTCTGAGAAAAAAAGGATTTTTTTTCTGAAGCAGGTTTTGATATTTGGGAATGGTCCTCATACCACTATTGACATCCGTGAAGCCATCTTACACAGTCTAAAGGCAGGTTGCTTGAATGAACCACAAATTCACCTGGAAATTTTAGTTATAGCAGATGCTACAAAGAAAATCCAAAGCCTTATCAAGGACAACATAATTGAGGTAAAAACACACCATTGCTTCAGCTGCAACATTTTCAAAATAAAACCTGATATTGTCTTGAGTGTGGTTATTTGTAGAAATATAGAGTTTTTCTTTTTGTACTCCATAATTGTTCACAGTAATGGTTCTTGACATTCACAGCTGCTATATTAGTGGAATGAAAATCATGACTGACCATAACTTTATATTTTCAATGGTGAACACGTAATTTTATGTGCTATCTTGGGCCCTATATTGTTTTCTCAGTGTGCCACCCCTCTGATGAGACTGATCAATTAACATAAATACATCAAATTCACTGTCTATGCAGATGACAAAAAAGCTCTGCGTCCTCCTTACTCAATAAAACGCTTCTGCAGCACTTAACAATGAAATTGCTTATGTTCAGGAATAAATGTCTTTCAACAACCTCAAGATAAATCTTGCCAAGACAGCATTTATTGTATTTTGTTCGTTCTAGTATGATAAACTCAGTGCATGCTTCTTTGTTAATATACTTGGCCTGTCTTTGTATTATAAAACTAAGGTGTGCAGTTTGATTCCGTCTTTGCTTCCCAAATTATGTTCATCTGAGGGAAATAAGGACAATACCTCTCCCATGAAGCATGGTAGAGAATCCACTGGTTCGTAGCCAGTGACATATAATCCCTTTTTTGATTCATAATTTCATAACAGACTTTCATTTTTGTTTGTATTGGAGAGGTAGGGCAGGATCCAACATAGAGTATTGCCATAAATTAAATTTATATGGAATAAAGTGATTGTGTTATATTCTGTACTTTTATAGTGCTTAACCTCTGCCAAGGCAGAGCCAAAGGTGAAACATCAGAAACGAAGTCAATAATCATTATTCCATAAACATAGCCGGGTTACTACCACAGAGATGCACTGCAGCTTATACAGTAAGGTGGAAAGTATTTTTGAAGAGATAAGAATTTGGTTGTCTTTTCTGATACTGGGCAGAGTTGCAGCAGAATGAACATCATCGCGTAAATCATTCCAAACTGTGGCAGCAACAGGGTACAACTGAGGAAGTCCCAGGATCATTTTATCGCAATGGTTCTGTTTTGCTTCATATATTCAACAATGAATAGAAAAAATACCAAATAGTTATAATGACCACTGTGAAGAAACTTATAAGCCATTTTAACATTGCAAATTCAAACAGCAGATAGTTTGCGACAATCCTAGCAAGTGTGTTAGAGGTGTGTAAACTGTAGCTTGCACATGAAACTGGACAGACTTCTGCCGGGAGAATTGTAACAGTCAATGCAACTACTTGCATTTGTAGCCAGGATATCAGCCCCATTTGCCAGATACTGTCTATAATACCCCAGATTATGCATTTGAATGAAACAAATATTGTGGACAAGATCATCGAGTGGAAATTTGTATCAAACATCATTAAAATGTAAACACTCTAGAAAACAAAGTAGACTAAACATGCACACCTGGTGCAAATCCCAGTTCATCTGTACAGTCGGATTGGTTAAATAGCACTTTGAGTCCTGTAGTATATGGAGATATTGCGCTGAGTATAAATACATAATAATAATAATAATTCATGAAACCACAAAAGCTAGGAATGTGCGAAATAGAGCAGTGTAAGCCTTCTTGGTTGATTCACAGAAACCTTCAGAAAGTCTGGAGGTGTAGCAGCATAGTAAGCTGTCTTGCAATAGGCTTATGATCTCACATTACAGTATACAGAGCAAACAGTCAATACAAGAATCTAAACCTCAAATTTCATCATCTGTATATAACAAATCTTGATTGCATCCAGATTACGGAAGCCTATAAGGGTCATGTTGAAAAAAAAGTCGTAATTATTACTTACACAAGTCGTAATTATGAGATACTAAGTCATAATTACGACTTATGGAATTTTTTAAAACCAAAAACAAGAACTCCTAAGTTGTAATTACAGCTTACTATCTTGTAGTTACATAAGTCATAATTACGACTTATGAATTTTTTTAAACAGAAAACAAGAACTCCTAAGTTGTAATTACGACTTACTATCTCATAATTATGACTTACATAAGTCATAATTATGACTTACATAAGTCGCAATTACGAGATACTATGTTGTAATTACGACTTGTGAATTTTTTTTAAAACAAAAAACAACAAGATTGTCTTGCAATTATAACTTAAGACTAGGTCACATTGGGATAATTTTAAAACTACGATGGAGGTAGCTAATGCAGAATAAAGTTGACCAAACATTTTTCCTTTATAACACCAATCTATAATATTAGAGAGTGTGGTGTTTGCTCAGAGCTAAAGCTCTAAGTTGGGCATGATCTTCCTCACATTTGGCTGGCATACTGTTAATTAGGGTTCAAGCCTGGGTCAGGTAGATACATAGCGACTCAGATGATCACTATAATGGAGGTCCCGTGTTATTGGGCCCTTTCCGCAGTGACACTTAAGAGAACTTTGGAGAAGTTGATAATTAGTCATCTCCAAGCCTCTGTCTATCTCTATTGTAAATGTGATAGTCCCAGTATGAGCCTGAGTGCTTGATGTTGATGTTAAACAACTGAATAACTTTAACTAAGTTGGGCATGACTGACAGGACAAGGCAACAGTCTAGCTGACCATAAAATCTTTTACTACATATAATCATGGTAGGAAAGTGACTCTAACCGACTTCAACCTAAGTAGCCAGTACTACCAGCCTACATAACACTCACTAATAACATTCAGTTAGAGCCAATTACATTGCACAACTAGCTTACATTCTCAAAATTGTGCACTGACTGTAGCCTGTTATTAACTAGTCATAGAGCCCCATAGACTTCCAAATTGCCTGACCTAATTTTGCTTGCTTAGGCTAAAGTGGGTGTTCCATTGTACTATCTTTTACAATGGCATGCCCACGACCCTAGAATGTGGTTTATTTTTGGGTGAGGGTTGTGGGTAACTTGAGGCAGTTGTCTATGTATCTCCCTGACCCAGGCTTGAACCCGAATTAACAGCGTGCTAGGCAAGTGTGTTACCCACTTGACCACTGAGGGAGATCATGCCAAACTTACAGCTGTAGCACTAAGCAAACACCACACCCTCTACTAGCATGGATTAGTGCTACAAAGGAATAATGTTTGGTTAACTTGATTCTGCATTAGCTACCTCCATTGTTGTTTTAAAATCTTCCCAATGTGACCCAAACTTAAGTTATAATTGCAAGACAATTTTGTTGTTTTTTGTTTTAAAAAAAATTCCCAAGTCGTAATTACGACTTAGGATCTCATAATTATGACTTGTGTAAGTCGTAATTACGAGATAGTGAGTTGTAATTATGACTTATGCAAGTAGTAAAATCTTCCCAATGTGACCCAAACTTAAGTTATAATTGCAAGACAATTTTGTTGTTTTTTGTTTTAAAAAAAATTCCCAAGTCGTAATTACGACTTAGGATCTCATAATTATGACTTGTGTAAGTCGTAATTACGAGATAGTAAGTCGTAACTACGACTTAGGAGTTCTTGTTTTTGGTTTTAAAAAATTTCATAAGTCGTAATTATGACTTGTGTAAGTCGTAATTATGAGATAACATTGTTGTTTTTTTGTTTTAAAAATTCACAAGTCGTAAATACGACTTAGGATCTTGTAATTATGACTTGTGTAAGTCGTAATTACAAGATAGTAAGTCGTAATTACAACTTAGGAGTTCCTTTTTTTTGGTTTTAAAAAATTTCATAAGTCGTAATTATGACTTGTGTAAGCCGCAATTATGAGATAATATTGTTGTTTTTTTGTTTTAAAAAATTCACAAGTCGTAAATACGACTTAGAATCTCGTAATTACGACTTGTGTAAGTCGTAATTACAAGATAGTAAGTCGTAATTACAACTTAGGAGTTCTTGTTTTTGTTTTTAAAAAAATCTCATAAGTCGTAATTACAACATAGTATCTCGTAATTATGACTTACACAAGTCGTAATTACGAGATAATATTGTTGTTTTAAAAAAATTCATAGGTCATAATTATGACATAGTAAGTCGTAATTATGACTTATGTAAGTACAGGATCGATCAGCTCCTGCAATTTTTGAACATTATTAGATACAGTGAACCAACAAGACAGAAGGTCTGCTACAGGATTCAGTTTACCTGTAATATGCACAACTTTCATATCAATATTACATGTATTGAGCCAAACAAAAATATTTCTGGCATACTTAGCCATAACATATGATCACGTGATCTAGCATTATTTAGAAAAGACACCACAGCCTGATTATCACAATTAATTAAAATTATGGGACCAGCCCATTGCCAAACTTTAAGGGCCACCAAGATGTTAATCATATCTAAATGGGCAATGTTACAATTGTGCCAACTCTCTGGTAACTGGAGTGCATGCACCTGGACATCATAAATGGCCTCTAAGCCTGTTAGACAGGCATCCGGGTGAATTACTTTTGTGTTAGGATATTGCAAAAATGATACCCCATTGAGCACTGTTAGGAATGTGTTGAACCATTTGAGATCTCTTTTGAAATTCTTATTAAATTTGATTCTATTCAGAGAGTGATTTTCATGTAGTAAGGCCGACATTCTATTGAGAAAAATCTTGCATATCTGACACATTTAGCCACATACAGTAAGGAACCTAAAAGTGATTGTTACTCTCCCTTTGAACATGATGTTTTTATACCATTGAAGGGCACATTTCCTTAATTACAGTTAGTTTTTCTGGGGATATTGAAACCGAACAAGCCTCTGGATTGACTAAAATATCAAGACATACAACTTTGGTGCTAGGTGGTACCATTTTTTTTGGCTGATAGTAAGGCCTAGTTCTTGAAGGTCTTACAATCGTCTGTAAGAATGTTGTATTTTTGATGGAAGAGCCACACATAAAAATCATCAATATAATTCCCAATTTGATGGCCTTCCTGTTTCATGATGTGGTGGAGACCATCAGAAAGGCGCTGAAAAATTAAAGACCCATGTTTTAGGCCAAAAGGCAGTGAAAAATAGCCAATGAAGTCCCAGGAGGTCCAAATCTCCAGGGTCAATGGGTACAAGGCGAAATGCCCGGCCTATTATAAAAATTTTGCAACCTCTACCCAACTGTAAGATCTGGTTGGTAATATTATCTATCGATGGATAAGTCAGGACAAACTCTGTGCGCAAATATTTGTCCATGTTAGCCCCAGAATTAACTGATTGGTCCTTGAGTCAACTTAAGTCTATAATAACCCGACGCTTATCTGAGCTGGACTTGTCCCAAGTCATGAATGGGCTAACATGCAAATAGCCCAGAGGTAGGTTGACATCAGGGCCACCCATTGCCCCATGTTTGATTTCCTCAGCTAAGTATGTGTCTACATGGCTAGGGTAATCTGTGATTTATTTTTTGGTTTATTTTTTCAGTTATGATGGTAGTTTCCCTATCATAATCCAGAGGGAAGCCATAGTCTTCCCACGTTTTGAAATTCAGCTTTGATGTAATAGGTGTTTGCAGCCCTCTGTAATTATATCTACCATCATCTCTTAACATCTGATGTTATTGCAATATGTTACTGCAAATCTCATTTTTATTAGTGTCATGGCTACTGCTTGTTTTCAGGACCAAAGTATCAAATACTTTCAAATATCAGTCATTTTGCATAAACCGTTCAAAGTTTCATTGAAAAAAGGTTATACATATTGACACACTTCATTTGATAGCATGAGTCTGTGATTTCACATATATGGGACAGATATTCAAGGCTTTGTATACACTAGCCTTCTTCTCCTTCTTAAGGCTTTCCAATTTTGTCCCTCACACAAGGGCCACCTTCTCTCTTTCACAACAACTTGCCACAGGCGATATTATTTCTGCTCCTCCTGGCCTCCTGTTGATAATAATATGGTCAAAAACTATACAAGCCAGAAATGCAGCCAAGATATTAAAAATTCCCTCCCTTGGCAGTAATCCCATCTGCCCTGTCAATGCTGTAAAACCCTTCTATTCATCACCTCCAGAATTTGCCATAATTCTCAAGAAACTCAATTTACAAAATTCCAACATCACCTTTGATGCCTTTCAATGTTCAGGTGCCACCTACGCCTTCAATTGTAATATTCAGTTACAAGACATTCAGAGTCATGGCACCTGGATGTTGTTGGAGTTTGGAGATCTTTTGTTTAAAATTTTAACTAATTTTAATTACCACTTTCTTGCTTCAGCTACATAAATCACACTACATCTGAGAAATTATGGATGAACTTTTAGCTTCAATAAAAATGGTTTCTTTGATACAAGATAAATTTATTTTCAAACTTCTCAAAAATAAGCAGGTTACAGAAAGAAAATCATCTCTAATTAATGAAATACTTTTCACTTTTAAAAATACATATGAGGTGAAGTGAGAGAGCAAGATCATTGAAAAACCTTTTGCCTGTGAATGGCACTTTAGGCGGGTTAACCACAGCAGTATACATTATACACGGATAGTTTGTTGTGCATGTCATGAAACAAGCAGATATGGTTTCAGTCAAGTGGAGTTTGGGGGAATTCCCTCAGAATTCAGCCTGTCAATCATTTGGCTGTCTTGGTAATGGAGGATTGCAAAGCTGAATCGTCTTTGTAAAGTTTACAAGGCTCTCTGTCTGATAAGCTTATATCTCATAGCATGTATGAGTTTTTTATGAGTACTGGATATTACATTGTGGATTATAGCATGGTGTGTATGTTTGAAAAGGATATCATGCAAATTTGAGCCTTATGCAAGGCTAGTTTAATTCTCCTTCAGCACCAGGCTTTCTACTGCTTGTATACAGCTGAGGAATATCGACAGTTTAAGAAACTTTCGCTAATCTAGAAAACCACTGCAGATAACAGAGAAAATTAATGACCCATATCCTTAGGACTCAGTACAGAACCCTTAAATTAACATTCACTTTAGAATTTGTTTTCATGACAGAGATAGGGGACTCGGAGGTGTAGTTAGAGTTCTCGCCTCCAACCTCTGAGGCTGCCGGTTCGAATCTCGGGCTGGGTGCTTCATGTTGGAAAGTTGGTAGTTACTTGCTGATGCCCCGTGGTTTACAGTGCAGTATGCACTGGTTTCCTCCACCTGTAAACTATCAAGATGATAAGCTGTTGAATGCAATGTAAAAAAACAAATAAACAATCATGACAGAGATAAAGGGCTGAAAAAGCTTAGTTAAAATTACAATTATGACCACTTATAATTTTTATTATACCACCTCTCTTTTCAGAGCAGAAAAGTGCTGGAGCTTGCACTGGAAACCAAGAAAACAGCCAGCATAGAGCTTTTACTGAGTTTAGAATCAAATGATAAGGTTGACTTTAGAGAAATTGAAAAGGCTGACGTCTGCGATTATCTCCCTGAACTGTTCATAAGATCTGTAAGTAAGGACTGCTAGCCAATTTGTTTCTTTAACAATGAGCTTTGTTAAACTGTACATATATTACAGTGTATAATTACACCTGCATATTTTGCGAATGTTTTATTATAGCCTGTTCACAGGACAGAAGTATCCTTGGTTAATAATAAATGGAGTCCATGGAGACTCTGTGGATGTCCGAAAGCAAATAATTAAAATATGAAATTCAAAGTATTTAATGTCACATTTACAAGAGCAAAGAAAGTTTTAAGTCATTCTTCTTTACACATAACTGTTCCAATATATTCTTCCCATTTGTGGTGAAATTATGCAGAAAAGTCTTTACAGACACATACTGTGGCATCTGATCACAAGTGTGATAGACGTATAGGATTCACTTCACATTCTAATGATAGCAATGTTCTCAACTAATTATTTAAAGAATACCACTGTTCTTAGGAAGTTAATGCACATTTTGTGATGGGACTATGTACAACTGTTATCCCACACCTATCTGAAGATTTACAAACCAAAGCTCGTCCCATTTACCTCGTCCCATTTACCTCTTCAGTAATGTTAATCCTACAAAACTGTGCCATTTTCTGTGTCTCTGGTACTGATCAGGCTATGTCCATGGATTTTGAATTTGTTCTCCTCTCATTCTGGCACCAACACATAACAGTCTCCCATATGATGGGGCATTACTGCGAATCCCTTCATATTCTGTTTTACTTTTACATAACATTATATATATTTGTGGCTGACGCCTTTCCTAAACTCTCAGATTCAATATCAGAACCACAGTAGTAAGAAATCAGTTTAAAACATTTCATAATTCACATTTAATATTCATTTACAGTAATTCACAGCTATGCCAGAGAGTGCATAGTAAAGGCTTTACCACCATAGAAATTAGGACTATAAAATAAAAATTAACAATAAAAAGTTATCTAAACTTCTGAAAACTACAATGTTAACATGTAAATGATAAATAACTGGCAACTACAAGCCTATGCCGAAATGTATACATGGAGAATGATCACAGTTAAATTCTTGCTTTGAAATGAATAAACTAAAATACCAAGTTACCTAACTGTTAACTCAACATTCAAATTATAAATATTATAGCATGAGTATATGAGTGATGTCCATGTTTTTCAGCATGAAACCACTGTTGACAATCACTGAATCAAATACATACAAAGACGATAAACCAAACACCACCCACCTCCATAACAATCAAATCACCTTCACAGACAACTAAACACAAGCAACCCCAAACACACATCTTTCAGGATGGCCAACACTTAAAGCCTCTCTTACATCCCATCCTATATGAACGTACGTCCTGGTTACATAGAAAAATTGCCTAATTTGCAAGGGACACTTAAGCTACACTTGACATTTTTCAGTATGGCTATAAACTCTGTTGTTGAAAAATACACTTTGTTTGCAAGTGAAAATCTCAACTACCAGTCTACGTTTTTACTTTTCAACAATATTTGCAGCACACTTACGTGTGTATATACGTATGATCGGCTGTAAGAGTGGCTTTACATAACAAACAGAATGTTTGTGTTCACACCCTTTAGCCTTTCTTACATCCCATCGTACGTGCACGTACGTCCTGGTTATAGAGAAAAATCGGCTGATTTGCAAGGGACACTTAAGGTACACAAAATATCAAGGTCGTACAGTCCCTGCAATGAAAATTTGCATGCACATTTTCTCTGCTTGCACGCAGGATATCTACAAATGTATCAATGCCTCAAGGGTAACTTAAGGGAGACTTATGCAGCACACTTACGTGTCTATACACGTACGACGGGATGTAAGAGAGGCTTTACTCACTGTGAGCAGCCAGCCGAAATTATTTAACGGCTGTTTATTTTATAGCCGTTTTCTAAGACAGACAAACCTCACGGCTGCATATTTGTCATCTTTCTGTAGAATATACAAAAGTTTTATATTTTACTCGCAAAAAGAAGCAAAGAAAGACAAAGTACAGGATAAAACAATTCTTTTTATAGCGAAACCATTCTAGCAAGGGTCGAAATTAAAACAAACTTGTTCAACATGCGATCTCCCACTTCGCAACAATATTTGCACATACCTGTAAATGACACATGTATGACATAAACATTAACTGACACTCTAAGGAACCCGGATTGTTGTCACAATGGTGTATCTTTGTGAGACTGCTGGTGCCTTATGGAATGTGTCTTTCATGTTTTTGTTTTCAAAAATCAACCTTTGTTTTGTCACAAAGGTAGTTTCAGATCTTTCGCCCAGAGTGGTAACATCCAAAAAAATTGTTTATTACCAATGCCCAATTCACTGGGAAAACGATGGCAATAGGAACAAATCCTGTTATAGTCTATGATTTTACTTTCTTAAACCCTAGCAAATTATAAAAATTCCATATTTTATCAACACTGGTGTTTTGATACTATTAACCTTTCTTCAGTTGCACGATGGGAGTTGTCCTATATCACACCGATATCAGCATAAATAACGGAATACCAGAATTCAGGAATTATACAAACACTGTCTAATGTGAGTCCACTGAAATATTTCAGGTTATGGCAGTCACTCGGACCATTTTCCCTTTTTTTTGAAAAGAGGAGAAATTGATATCCAACATTTGGCAGTGTTGGTTTCCTAGTTGCCTAGTCTATCAATTTTTGTGCATTTATATTTCTCTTCCCAACTCTGTTGTCTTTCAAAAATAGTTTATTTCTTCACATCAACCAACATGAAGTTAATTTATGTGGCGGTATCCAGGATGCTTTGGCAAAATATCTAATGATATGGAATTTTTAACTTAAACTATGGTTATAATCCTCATATGTTTGCTATCAATTCTAATTATCTTTTAAACTGTCCTTTTGCTGCTTTATTAACGTGTCAAAAATTCTGTTAAGGTGTCCTTGAATTTCTAAAGCCTGTATAAGATTATTTTCTATAAGAACATAATTCTAACTGCTTTTTCCCGGATGAAAATTACCTGTATTTGGACTTCTTGCTCATTTTAATCTCTTATCAGACCTTAGTTGCTCTGTATAAAGTTCATCGTGTTCATCATTGTTGATATATAGTTGTCTCTAGATTGTCTCTAATATTATCACTATGAAAGGTTAAGCAAGAAAATGATTGCAAAAATCCAATGGGCATTTTGTTCAAACTATGCCATCGTCCATGCGGCCTTCACATGTACCTGATTTGGTTTTTCCCTGAAGGAATAATGTCAAGAGTATGTATATGATAGTTCCTGTGAGAACTTCTTGAGATAGTCCTCTAATGGGGTGTACTCTCTGTATTCATTATTTTGATTATATCACATGATCATGCATCTTGACGTGTCTGACCTCATAACTCTAGATACTGGGAATACTTTCTCTCCTGACAAGGTTTGTCTTTCAGCTAGTTTCTTTAATTTAAACTAAATGGCTTGATAGATGTAGAAAAAGAAAATAAACGCAAAGATATTCACATCCCAACACTGGATAAGAATATTGAGTATATGTCACATTGAATATATTGTTTTATCACGATAGCAGTACAAGACTACTTTTTAAAAATATATGAGGAATGAGAGATTATGATTAAGGAACCAAGTAATATTAAATATTAAATGTATGACAAATATACACAGTTACATTTTAAAAAATGTTATTTTGAAACATGAATTATTTACTTCAACTTCAGAGGAATTTCTGTTTAATAGTATTCTACTATCAAAAGAAATATCAAATTAAATGGTAATGCTAAGCATAGACTAGCCTAGCATTAACATATTTATTTTTTACAACTATCCTGTTGTGGCTTTTCTGAAGGTAATTTAGTAATAGTTACACTATATTCATTTCCAGCTATACTGTGATCTACTTTAGAAAACACAACTATTTAAACACGGGTTCTCTTTCCACAGATATATATTTATATAAATAGTTTATACAACTAATAATGCAATGATGTAAAACCTTTTAGTATAATGAACTTATGTACTGAATGGGAAATAAACGAGCACTCAGACCGCGGCTGAGTGGTAACTTCGAGATCTTGCTACATTCTACTAATAACTTGCTGCATTACAAGATTCCAAAATTTACTATATTATGGCTGATGTCAAAGTAGGTGAATAATATATTTCAACAAATTCTCTAAATGCAATAGTTTTAAAGTTACAATCGATTTACTCGGAAGTAAGAACCTTAAAGTAGCTATTACTCAGCTATGGAATGTGCTACAGGTATGAAATTTTAGCATGTTACACACCTGACCTAAAAGTAGGTGAATAACATATTTCAACAAAATACTGTAAATGCAATGGTTTTAAAGTTATAAGCGATTTACTCAACAGTAATAATCTCAAAGTAGCTATTTCTCAGATATAGAATGAGCTACAGGTCTGCAACTTGATTATGCCATAACTTATCCTAACATAGGTAATATTGTTTTCAAAGAAAGTCACTTTGTGCAACACTTTCAGAGAAATTTCAGACATTCTCATTTAAAAACTTTTGCTACAAATCGGAAAGTAGCTATTACTCGCTTAGCTAATGCAGCAGAGCTCCAAACTATGTACCATCTTATGGGTAAAGGTAAAGTACCTGAACAACATATTTAACAAAAATGCTCTAAATGGAATAGTTTCAGAGTTATAAGTCATTTACTCAAAGTAGCTAAAATGGTCATAGCTATGTGAAAATGCTACTGATTTTGTCGAAATTCGTTCTGTCTCTATTCTGGCACAGGACAATATTATGGTGAAAAAATGAGAAACCTAGCTTTAAAATTGTGGCCTAGAACGTGCTAACAAACATACAAACAAACAAACATACAAACCAACTGACCAAACATACTTCGAAATCGAAAGATTTCGAAGAAATAAACTCTCTTAGTTAATAGTCACACAATGTTTGTGGTTTTTGTTGACGTTCTTTCAATACCAATAAAACTATTCAAGTTTTCAATGCGTAAGCCTAACTCTCCAATAATAAAATATCCTTACAACAAAACAAAACCCTTCAAATGAAGCATTTTACTAAACAATATTAAATTAACTGTTCTATACTTCTATACGGAACTGATATACAAGCAGAACAAACACACTAGAGAAATGTTCATGCTATTCACCGACACATGTGCCTTATGGACAAGTACACCCATGAAAGTCAGCCAGCTGTGGAGCAGTTGAAATAAAAAGGGGAGAGTTTCAGAACATAATCAGAATGCACACAGGAATTAGCCCAGCCTATAAAATTATAGAAAGATACATTATTTCTATAACAAAAGGATTTTTAGCTTTTACAAATATTCACATATTAATTAACCATAAATTAATTAATTATAATTACCTTTAAATATTCAAATATTTATATAGCAGATATTTCTCACTTGTAACCGAAATAGGAAGTGTAAACTAATCTCTTCAACATGAGAAAATTACTTCACTTTATCTTTAAAATTCTACAATAACAGGCACATATCTGCCTCAATAGTATTTTTCAATCTAAAATAATACACAAGAAAATATACAGGAATTAGCTCCTACATTTACCAATGTAATCCCCCAAAATAGAACTGAACCATTTACCAAATATTTCATCCAACACCATACCGGTAAGGGTCCAGCTCTCCGCCTCGGAAGCCAAATGGGGTATTCTCACGATTTGGGAGGGGGTATCCTAGAAAGTGACTGAAACTCACACTCTTCCTAAGAATACCCCACCACTACTCAGGGAGTAAACCATGAGCAGTGTGGTTGTTGAAAAGATCAATGAACACACAAATAAAAGCCCGACCAACCCTGTTGATTAATGACCCCATTTATGATTAACATATGGGTAGATGCATTCACCTCTTGGAACCACACACAAAAGTTGGCATCTGCTAGATGACACTTGCTCTAACTAGTTAAATGCATTTATCCTCTGTTTGTTAAAGACCTGTTCAGAAGGATGAAAACCCATGTAGCCAGATACATCCCAAATATGTAAAACTAACTGGTCTTTTCCATCCCTAAAGTGAAGTGAAATGAAAAACTATTGCCCAGGAAGACGAATGGTTTTAATAAATAAAAATTGCAAGCAGGGTGATCAGCCCTTATTACAATATTTCAGGATGTCTCAGGCAATGATCACAACATGAAGGGAGGGGATTGGATAAGGGAGAAGTATCCTGCATCTCCATGCTTATCTATCTGGCGCAAAATCCATTTCAAGGTACGATCCTGATGTCACTTTTGTTTTCATCCTGAAGGAAGCACATGGGTGAATACTGAAACCTAAATGGGAAATTCCAAAAATTTATTGTGCTTCATGCCCAAAAATACCGCAAAATAGTACAAGAATTAACAGGAAAAGCTCATTAAAAACGGAAAATTAAGACAGAAAAACCGCTAATTAATGGACAAACAACCAAGACAAATGAAATAAACAGGGCCACTACAGAAAGAAATAGTGATAACAATCCTTGATTGTCACAATTTTCTACAAATTTGGTGAAGATTGCAATTCCAATTCTAACTGGCCATTTATAGCGCCTAATCTTTACAGAGTTTTGGACTCTAAGGCGCAACAATACAATAGAAATATCCAAGATCAAAGTTCAGGGACAGAAAATAGGTCAGCACCATGGAGAAACCATAAAATAAAGATGAGCTAAGGAAGATATGCCCTTGCGTAGAAATAGGTTTTGAGGTTCTTTCTAAAAGAGGCAATAGTGGGTGATGTGGTGGGAGGATCAAAGGTAAAGCTGAAACCAAACTGCTTGGTAAGATAAGATAAGATATTTATTTTTTTTTTAGTGCAACAACACTAATATGTTATACTGCACGATAAAAACATTAACTACTATAAATACATTAACTAATATTCACAGACATATATATACAAATAATTAAAAACTGGCAAAAATACCAAACAAAAACACAAGATTATACGAAGTGACTAGAATAAACAATATAAAAAATCACAATCAATAATACATAAACAACAAACAAAATAAAGTATAAAAATACAAGGTATAGATCAATATCACACAAATAAAACAATCACCATCACAATTTTTAACTATATTAAAAGCCATTTTCAGAGCCTGCAATTCAGCTGTGAATATACTAGCATTGCCAGGAAGTCTGACTTGGGCACTGAGGTTATTAGATGTAGCAGCTGCAGCAACCCTAGTTTCTGTTTTCGATCCATCAGTATATATAGCCCTATGGTCAGAGTAATAGCTTTTTAACTCGGCAAATAGACTTTGAAACATACAATCATCACCAGGATGTTTCTTTTGATGGGTGAGGAATAAGTCTATGTGAGGTTTCTGTATAGTCCAGGGTGGGTCATCTGGCAATGACACAGTGTGAATTTGATCCAGCTGAGGACAGACAACAGACAAATCTTCCTCTACACGATGCCCAAAAGATCTTAGCGCAGATGGTTTCTTGTCATAAAGATCATAAAACTGGGGGTTAAAAACAACATTGTAAGCTGGATTGTCAGGATTACTTCTCAGTTTCAAAGCATATTGAACACATAACTTATCAAACCTGAGATATAAAGGGGGTTCATTTGCCTCAACATACAAGCTTTGCATTGGAGAAGTCTTGAAGGCTCCCAGGCATATTTTTAAGCCCTGGTTTTGAATGGGTTCCAATTTCTTAAGATATGACTTACAAGCAGAACTAAAAACAGCACAACAATATTCCAATCTAGAACAAACAAATGAGCAATAAAGTCTTATTAAAACACTTCTATCTGCTCCCCGATCCATTTTGGTAACTACTTTCAGTAAGTTCATGGCTTTTTCACATTTCTGACGAATATAATCAATGTGTGCCTTAAAAATTCAGTTTACTGTAGAAGTGGATAATTTTACGAAGCTGAAGGCTGAGTAAAATTATTACCGGAAGTACCATGGTTAAATGCCGAACATAAAACCATGAGCACGAATGGATTATTACTATTCTAACATGACATCTAACATTATTTAAGAGACTTTTTTGATTTATTTTTTATTTTACAAGGAATAAATTATTTTACGTAGATTTGTTTACTTAGCAACCAGCTCTTCCATCCATTGTACCTTACAAGTGCAGATTTAAAATGTTATGATACAGGAATATATTATATAAATATAATATGCAATATTTAATATTCTATAAATATTTCATATTCAATGAAATATTAATAAAAATAACATGACAACATTACTACTAAAACCCAACCACAAAATATGTACGGCGGACGGAAGGGCAGTGCGATTGTTGCCAGATAATTGTGTGCGCATAGAACTGAAAACTCGTTTCTGCGCAGCTCGTCATGTTAGAATGTCAAATATAACACCAAGGAACTTAGTTTGTGAAACAAAAGGAATTTGTTAATTATATATTGTCAATGTTGGGTCTGGATGAAGTTTTCTTTTATTACAGAAATGCATGCAAACAGTTTTGGTTTTAGAAAATTTAAAACCATTTTCATCAGCCCATTTTTCTACCTTATTCAAACACAACTGAAGTTGCCTTTCTATTGAAACCATACCTCTAGAGTAACAAGTGATTGAGAAATCATCAACAAAAGAGACTTTTCAAAGGTAGCTGGAATCACATCAGCAATCCTTTTAATCTTTAAAATAAATAGAGTAACAGATAGAATACTGCCTTGAGGCACACCCATTTCTTGTTCATGTATATTACTATACACAGACCCTAAACGAACTCTAAAAACTCTGTTGGTTAAAAAATTGTGAATAAACATAGGCATTTGCACTCTTAAGCCTATTTTATGTAGATCTCTGGTAACCCCATATTTCCACACTGTATCGTAGGCTTTTTCTAAATAAAAAAATACAGAGACTACATGGTTGCCTTTTAAAAAGGAATCTCTAGTAAAAGATTCAAGTTTTATTAATTGGTCTGTTGTAGTTTGACCTTTTCTATAACCACGTTGATAGTTTGTAAAAATATTATTTTTCTCAAGGAACCAAACTAATCTAGTATTAATCATTCTTTCCATGGTTTTACATAAACAGCTCGTCAGGGATATGGGGCGATAATTGGACGGGTTTTTTGGGTCTTAGGAATAGGTATTACAGTGGCCTCTTTCCAGCATTCTGGAATTTTACCTGAAGCCCATATATCATTAAATATATCAAGTAACACCATAAGTGAGTCTTTTGGTAGATGTTTTAGCAGCTGATAATATATCTCATCTAGACCAGTTGCTGTGTCATGAGACTTTTTCAAAGCATCACATAGTTCTCTAATGGTAAATGGTACATTGTAGTTTTCAGAGTTGTCTGTGTCAAAATCCAAGTGTTCTTTTTCAGCTTTCTCTTGATATTTTTGAAACTTTGTACGGTAATTGTTGCTGCTAGAATTCTTGCCGATTTCTTGGGCCAACCTATTTGCTATGTCAACTCTTTCTGTTATTTTTGTCCCATCATTATTTTCCAGATGGTGTATTGTGGTGTTACGTTGTTTGCTACTTATTTTCCTTATCATTTCCCATACCTTCTTTACTGGTGTCTTTACGTTTAGTCTGGATACATATTCATGCCATGACTTCCTTTCATTTTGTTTAATTATTTTACGAGCATTAGCTCAACAGTTTTTATATTCATTTATGTTATCCGATGTAGGATTTATACGGCATTTATCCATGGCATTTTGATGAGCTTTGACAGCTTTTTTGCATTCATCGTTGAACCATGGTTTGTAGCTACCAGTGGACTGTCCAGTTGACTTTGGCACACATTTTGTTGCTATGTCATTGAATTTATGTAAAAAATGCAGGAAATTTTTCTGCTGAGTCATTTAAACTATGCCTATTAATATCTAGAAAACACTGAAATTTGAATTTTGATCAATCAGCCTTTTTAAGATTCCAAGGAGGAACATTGTCCTTTGGCATACTCTTAACTATATCAATTAAAATAGGAAAATGGTCACTACCACACTGATCAGAATGGACCTGCCATGTAAAATAAAGAAATACAGATGCAGAACATAAAGACAAGTCTATTGAGGTGAATGAACCAGATGCAGGATGAAAATAGGTAGGTGACTTGTCATTAAGTAAACAAATATTAGAGGATTCAAGAAGATGTTCCACCTTATTGCCTAAACTATTAGATGAGGAACAACCCCACAAATCACTATGTGCATTAAAATCTCCAATAAATAGAAAAGGTGACTGGTTGACTAGATTATCAAAATCACTTTGCGCAACATTAAAACGAGGTGGAAGATATACATCACATACAGTTATAGTTTTATGCAGAGATACTTTTATAGCAACTGCCTGCAGTTCTGTATCTAACTTAAGTACCTCATGGGGTATACCTTTCTTAACAAAAATAGAGCAGCCACCAGTGTCTCTCCCATCTATTTCAGATATACAAGTTTTAAAATAATGATCAAAGCCTCTAATATTTACATCATCTGTATCTTTAAAATGAGTTTCCTGTAATGCTAAAATGTGGGGTTTAAAATTGGAAATTAAATTTTTAATTTCTTCAAAGTTTGGCCTAAAGGCCACTGTACAGTTCCACTGTAGTATACTTTTATTTTTGTTTGGTTCCATTATTTACATTTTTATTGACACTCCGCCCTTGTGAATTTCTGATTGGGGATTCTTCAACACTCATTTCACTGTCACTATCACTCAAAACATCATATTTATTGCATTGCAATTATTGCAATTGGGTCATTAGATCCCTTATGCTGTTTGGTCAAATATACTTTGCTTTGGCTTATTTTCAATTTAATGGGGTCATTTTGAGATGCACTAGTCTGACTTGATGAACTTGTTTTAGTCACTTTAGTTGTCTCTTTTTCAACTGCTCACTTTTTGGGTTGTTTTGCACCATCTGGCCAAGTCATTTCTGTTTGCGTTTCCACTGTTACTGTCTTCACGACAGGTTTGGTTGCTGCAGCCGCTTGGGCATAGGTTGTCTTTACAGAATTAAATATATCCATTTGTTTTTTGGCTTCTATATATGAAATCCCTCTTTCTGCTTTTATTCTTTGAATTTCCTTTTCTTCTTTCCATTTTGGACATTCCTTTTCATTTGATGCATGGTTTCTTTGGCAATTTACACATTTTGCTTCATTCTTACATTCTTGAGAGTCTGTATGATCTTCCTGCCCACATTTAGTGCAAACTTCATTCTTTCTGCATTTGAATTTAGTATGACCAAACTCTTGACACTTGTAGCATCTCACAGGATTCGGGATAAATTGTGACACAGCCACTCTGTAGTAACCCACCCTGATGTAATTTGGTAAGGTCTGGCTCTGAAAGGTCAAAATAAATGCCCCTGTTGGTTTCCTTTGTCCATCTCTGAATACCGATATCCTGTCCAGTTTTATGACACCTTCATCTTTAAGTCCTAACATTTCCTCATCAGAACATTCTTTAATGTCTGGGCATCTAATGACCCCTTTCTTTGTGTTCAGGCTGTAGTGTGGTGATACAGTGATGGGGATAACATTTTCCATAGTCAAGTGCAATTTGGCTGTTTTCAGTAGTTTGCTGCTTTGATCTTCCTTGTCAACTTCAATTAAAATTTCTCCATTTCTTAATTTTCTTATATTGAAAGGATCAGATCCTAAAACAGCAACAATGGCCTTGTTCACAGCAAATGGCAACAGTTTAGATAAGGGTCTCTCATTGTCTGTGCCTTTTATCCACAAGAAGCGTGACCATGAAGAAATCTGTACAGAATCCAAGCTCGTAGTCAAGATATCAGTTCTAGATTGTTTCCTATCAGTCAGTTGAGAGTGTTGAGTAGCCATATAAAAAAATTGTTATTCATTGCCAATGCTCTCCACCCACCCTTCGAGCCCAACAAGGGGATATCATAATAGTGTGGAGCTGAGCCCTGCACACTGATATCAGAGATACATAAGCAATATACTCAAAGACCACAAAAGTGAACCTTGATTGACCTGTTAAGCAGCCACTTTCTAGATACTCCAAACAAAAGCACAAACCAATCACCAACAGAATACAACAATCAAGTACAACAGTATAAACCATTAGAAACAACAAGCCATCACTAATTTGGAGCACTAGGGCTTGGCACTACCAGCCGATTGATTAAGCCAGGCCATCTTAACCTTCTGACTAAGTGAAATTGAGGCCAAAGCTGTGTATTGCCTCCTCAATGCCGCAACAAAGAATTGGCTCAACAGCTAGGATCCTCTCTTCCACTGACACGGATTGCAACCCACGGCAAACAGGCTGCCCCCAATTTTTTAGTCACCTCTTATGACATGCAGGAGGATACGTTGGGCCTATTCTACATCCCCAACCCCACAGGGGGAACTGCTTGGTAGACTTTTCGGTTAAAACTTGGTACATTGAGGAAATTGGTGTCACTCTATGTCTAGTATTGTAAGTAGTGCAGTATGTGGATAGGTGTGGAGCAAAATGTTAGGGAAACCAGTATGAATAAACTTGTACACCATGGTAGGCAATTTGAAATCTGAGTGAAACTGAATAGGGAGCCAATAAAGTTTCCTCAGTACAGGAGATTTCTGAGTGTATTTACTCGAATTTGTAACAATTCTGGCCACACTGTGTTGTATAGACTGTAATCTGAAGAATTGAATTTGGAGAGACTCCTGAAAAGTGAATTACAGTAGTCCAGCCGACTACCGAAAAAAGCATTGGCAACCAAGACAGATGCATCATGAGTCAAGAACCGCTAATATTTCTGAAGTCCCTCAGCTGAATCAAGTTGATTTTACAAAAATTCTGGACATGTTTAGAGAAAGAAAAAACTGGGTCAAACCATACACCCAGGTTTTAGACTGAATGTCTATTGGGAACTATGCATTTAACCTATCTCTCTGTTTCTTGGAGCCCAAAAGTATGAACTCAGTTTTATCAGCTCATCAAAAGCAGCTGAGACATTCATGTGTCACAGATGGACATAAAGTTGGGTGTCGTCATCATAGAAATGGAAGTTTACACCTATGTGTTTACCGATCAGTGTACTAAGGGGAGATGTGTACAGGGGAAAAGCAAAAGACCCAAAACAGAACCCTGGGAAACCACAAACTGGGAAATCTTGTCCCTGTTAAATGGGAAATGATATTTTCATAAATGAATGAGATATATAAGAACATGAAGAATGAATGCACACACCTATAGAAGACTGATGAAACTAGGTGCATTTTTTACATTTTAGAACATCTTAATCAATTATAATTAATGGTCACTGTATTGACCAGATGACTGACCCCAGGTGTATCATATACAAGGTAGTAATATTATAAATGTGTCATCATATTTCGAGTAAGCATTTTATAACAAATTTGGAATGTTAATTATCTAGAGTTAGTGGTGCCAGGTTAAAAAATATGTTCTGGTCAGTTGCACTAGTGATCTCAAGAGGCATCCAAATATCTTGGTACCCAATCACTGAATATCTACCCGAATCCGAAATTGCATACCCGAGTTCCTCCACAATTGAAACTAAAAAACCTACTCCTACTCCACTTGTTGTGTGGCAATGTTGCTGTAAGCCCTAGCCCAACCAATTTTGGATTCGTCACCTGCAGATCTATTCACAATAAAGGCCCTCCCCTGCATGACCTAAAACCACACAGTGACTTGGATATCCTTGGCCTGCTTGAGACTCATAGTAGATCAACTGACACTGATGGTCTCCTAAATTCTCTCACACCAGCTAATTACAACTTAAATCCAAAAACCAAGGTGTACTGGACTGGGTGGTGGTGTGGGCTTTCTGTGCAGAAAATCCTTTTCTCCAAGTATTGTCTCTTCACTGGTTTTTAGATCACTTGAAGTCATCATACTATCTTTCAGGTTTGACACAATAGCTTTGTTGGTGCTTGTGTGTATTGTCCCCCTGGTTCTTCCACTATTCAATTTCTTGAAGATTTTCTGGCTTTCTGACTTTAATTGGTTCCAATTTCATCATTTGCAGTGACATAAATGTTCATTTGGATGTTGAGTGTGATGATAGTTCTAGGTTTAACCACATCCTTCAGTGTTGCAGTTTAATTCAAGGTGTCACTGGCCTGACTCACATACTAGGTCACACATTTTGATATCTCTGTGTGACTGATTTTGTCTGTAATGTTAGTGTTTGAAACATTATCTCTGACCATGCTGCTATACGCTGCCAACTTGACTTCTCCCAGCCAACAACCTGCGATCTCTTATTGTAGGCATCATAGGATTGATATCAATCAGTTCCGCAATGACCTTAGTAATATGCCATTTGTACTGTCCTCTGAAGGAACTGCGGCAGAACTGTAAGATCAGTACATGTTTGGTGTTGTCCAGGTACTTGACAAGCATGCCCCTATTATCTCATGCATGACAAAATGGCAGTCAGATGAGTGGTTGTCTGATTCACATTGCATGGCTCACTCTGTAAGGCGGCAATTTGAATGAATGCAGAGAAAACATAAGACACAGTTTAAAAGGCCAAGGCTCTGCAAACAAATTGCCTGATGCAATCGACTAGCCAATAAAGACAAGGACTCCTACTATACCAATCTTATAACTGCAAATAGTGATGAACCAAGAAGCTGTAGCAGTCATTGAGAAATATATTGCACCTTTGAGCCTGTCCTGCCGGCTCATATCTCAGAAAAAAGCCTTGTACACACTTTTGTTTCTTTCTTCATCAGTAAAATATGCAAAATCAGGTACATGTTTTCTACTTCTGGCTCTTTCAATGATGCACCCGATTCAGTGCCCCATGCTTCCAATACCTTTAAGCTTGTAACTGAAGACAAGGTCAGTAAGTGTATCAATGAGTCTCCTACTAAATTGTGCCCATTGGACCCCTTACCAACATTCCTCCTTAAAGATTGTCTAGATATACTCCTTCCATCTATTTCCAAGTTGGTAAATTATTTTCTCATGGATAGCTCTTTCCCATGAGATTTCATAGGAGCTGTTGTCACCCCCTCATTAAAAAGGCTATTCTGCCTAGAAACAACCTTAACAATTATCATCCAGTGTCTGGTCTTTGCTTCCCGTCAAACTTGGTAGAGTAAGTTGTTGCTGAGCAACTTACGTCACACACCACACATCAACAGCAACAAACTGGACAATCCACATCAGTCAGCTTATAAGCCAGGACACAAGGTCCATCTATCTCTGGCACATGGAGAACCTACGGCTCTAGTACTTCTTGATTTATCATCAACATTTGATACTATCGACCATAATGATGAATGTATCATAGTAAACTTAAGCTCAACCCAGAAAAAACTGAATTTATTATCTTTGGTTCTAAGGCTCAGCATCAGAATATTTCTTCCCACTTTCCTATCAGTTTTCTTGATATCCTTCTTCATCCTTCTTGATTCTGTCAGAAATCTAGGTGTGTGGTTTGAGGCAGAATTTTAATTCTCTAAACATATCAAGAGGATTTGCACATGCTTTCTTCAGATGCATGACCTTCAAAGAATAAGACAGTATCTTACTCCAGAAGTGGCAGTACTTGCTGCAAATGCCTTGGTTATTGGTCGTTTGGACTACTGTAACTCTCTGTGTAGAGATTTATCATGTTTCAATCATCACAAATTGCAAAGTATTCAGAATACCCTTGCTCGTATTGTGAAAAATCATAGAAAGCATGCTCATGTTACACCCATTCTGAAGCATTCCACTGGCTGCCAGTTAAGTAAAGATGTATGTTCAAAACTTCAACACTAGTTTATAAATTTTGACATAGTGGTTCTCCTTCCTATTCTTAACCATTCTTGTCTCTCAGCAGTTGTTCCTATAGTACCAGGCATAGTCACCCAGATCAATATTTTATTGTTCCTCCTTTCCGCGCATCAGTCTTTAAGTCAGTCAAACATTTTGAGCACAGTTTTGCCTTTGATGCTCCTAAGAGTGAATTCTTTCATGACTGAGTCCCAACATGTCCTGCCTTCATTAAGTTACTGTAAAAGGAAACTGTTCAGTTAAAATTACATCACTATTGTTTTCTTACCTTTATACACCATTTAGAGGATTATATTTATCTTTTTTTATGCATTGTCAAATGCAGGAAAGCTTTGAAAATCATCAGTATGTTAAAACAATTATTTAATTCCAGCAACATAAATTGCTGTATATTACTTAAATAAATAAAAGGACAATGTCTTTCACACAGTATTTTGTGATTTTGATTCAACAAAATTGACTTATTCACCTGAAAAAAAATAATGTTGAATTCCGAAATGGCATTGGGGCTATGGTTAAAGTTTAAGTAATTATTGGTCATGTGACTCCATTTTATGGAATAAACAATCTTGTTTTGCATGTACAGAAGTCTTGTTTTTTAACTTTTATTCCATGTCCTGGTGTTTGGAATGCACCAACGAGTGAAGCAAAATAGCAATACTATCCTAATATCTACAAATAACTTGTCAGTTGGTAAATAAGAAGGTTGGCAGATAAGAAATAAAAGAGATTTGAGATTTTTGTACTAGCACCTATTATCGCCCATCGGAGCTAGTACCAGGGTACCAGTCCGTTAAATCACCACCCACCCAGTCCCAGAAAAGTTGGTATATTGAGAACACTAGTTTCCATAATTAGGAGAAATACAGCAGGTGACGCATAAAGAAATATTTTCTATTGCACTTTGTATTTCATTTGAGAAAATGCATGAGACACTTAACAAAGATTATAACTGAACATGAATGAAGCCTCCAATATTGTCACTTCAGTTAATAACTCTTACAGGTTCGGCATTTTATTTTGTACACAGCCGTAATATTCCACAACCTTTACAACAACATCATTACTGTTGATGTTATTGCAACACAGTTCACCCAATATCTCAAGGAACCCACATATGGAGTGCAGATTAGCCACATGTTTCAGTACACTTGTATCAGGATAGAAATTTCTTTGACATCCACCATATTTTGGCACCCATGTCTTTTTCTTATTTTATATGAGTAGCAACCTTCTGGTGTTAATACCATTGAAATCTTTTTCTTTTCAGATTGCTACAGAGCAGCCAATTTCCAAAGTGCTCAAACAAATGACTGGAATTGTGGTGAAGAGTAAATCTGTAATGATATTGTTATATTTACTACAGTACAAGTTATTATAACCATAAAACAGTTCTTTTAACTGTAAAGATTAAATATAATCAGTGATACGTTTTGTTACAAGTGATTCATGGTAACAAATGTGTATTAAGTATTTTTATATTGTGTGCTGTTTTAGAATTTCACTCATAGGTAACTCAATTTTATATACCTGATTGTTTCACTAAACCATAGTAAATCATACCACACACACACTAGTGACCTTATTTTGCTGCAATCATGCAGACATGCAATGTTGTTGATGCAGTGTATTGTGCTTGTTAGGGGAATATGGAACCAAAGAAAGAAGAAAAGCCACAGTTGGTGAAAGATATAAACAATCTGGTATCTCGACTCCTGGGCAACAAATATAGGATTCAAAATAAAGCTACTGGTAAGACTACTTTACAAATGGAGTTAGTGCTTCCATGGATATTTTCAATTTTGTCTTTGAACCTCAATACCACAACAGTATTTTACATATATAAATATGTCAAATAATAGGGGTGTTATACCTGTATTACTGTACACAATATTACTTCCTTATTATTAATGCAAATGTTAAAAATAGCACGTTTTCTGCATGTAATTTTCTGACGAATACCCTGGAATCAGTAAGTGGGTGTATTTGGAAAAATGATGAACACTGAAAGAACACTTCCCATAGTGGAAATGTACCACATCCCAGTAAACAATTTTAGGTTTTTCAAATGTTTGAAAGGAAACGTTTGGCAATGGTTGAAAAATGATGGGTACGAAAACCATTTGTAATAGAATGTTTTTAAAACGTTTTTTGAAAACTGTTTATTAAACGTTTAATGATAAATGTTAGTAAAATGTTTTAAATGAACATAATAATGTCTGAATAATAATGGGGTCAGAGGTCAAATTCATTATCTTTGTATGGTTGCTCACTATTGAAAATATTATTTTTATGTCTAAAATTGCAAGATAGTGGCTTACAAACTGTGCCCCCCTTCAATTCTTACTTTTAGGGATTGCATGTGGGGCAATTTTTGACAAAGTCCTCTAAAATCCCCTATTATTGCTCACCGCCATCTTTGTTTGAACATATTTGAAGGTGAAGGTTTAAAATTATAGGTTTAAAAAACGTTTTTCATAGAATGTTTTTCAAACATTTCATGATGAATGTTTCAAAAATGTTTCCAGCAAAACCTTAATTTCTTCAGCTATTTTATAAATGTTTTTAAAACATTCCAGTCAAACTAAGCTTCTGGAGTTATTTTCTAAACGTTTAATAAACGTTTTCAGTAAAAACGTTTGTACAGGGAATGTTTATAAAACGTTTTTTAAACATTACAGCATAAACGTTTACTTAGAAACGTTTAGAAAACCAAAGATAGGGTTTAATTAGGTTTTAAAAACGTTTTGTAAACATTTAAACCATTTAAAAACGTTTCTAATGTTTACTGGGATATAGTAATATCAACTGTGCCAGTAATCAAACAATGAACCTATTTCGAACAAATCAAGTGTGAAGTAGTGTCTTTGTATGTTTCGAGTGCTAGAAAATAAAGAGCTTAGTGCAAATACTGATTAGTTGACATCCCTTTATCATCGTGCTAGATGTAATTTCCCAAATATTTGTAGAAATACTTAAATCATTGTTTCCTTTGTTTCCTGTTGCTGAAAACCCTTCATCAGTTTATGACTCAATTTTGAAAAAAAGTTTCACTTGAATGATATTGTAAGGATTTACAATGCATGTACTGTCTCATTTTGTCAGTGAGGAGTGGCAAAATTACGATTCTATTTTGTTCAAATGTAGGTACAGTTTTCCACTATGGCGTCTGGCTTTGAGGGCAAGCAGTCGTTGGGACATATCTTGTAAGGGTTTTATCTCAGAATCTGTAAGGTGGAAGATATTGATATCTGGGATATTGGTTTGGGGTTTTGATGTGCATAATCATCGCATAACCTTAATTTGCTATATTATCTTGCTTTTACCTTTGCTGTAGAGACCTTTACCTTGTCCTTTAAAATCTTCTACAGGTTATATCTCAGAAACCGTAATTTGTAGAGTGTTGATACTTGGTAGGGACATTGATTAGGAGTTGCAGACATGCAATGTTTTTGTGCAACTTTAGTTCCACCTTTGACCTTGACTCTGCCACAATGTATTATTATACAGTCATATTTCAGACATATTTCTCTTATCACAAAGACATATGAATTGCTACAGCTGATTCTTAAATGCATTGTTATCTGCCTGTGCTATTTCTATTGATAATATATTATTAATTGCATAAATATTAGGACAATAACATTTGACACAGTAATAACAGGATAACACACCTATTATTTGAGCCATTAACACCAAAAATACATACAAAATTGTTTGTTATGTTTGATTAAAATCCATAAGCTGATCAATGCTTCTCCCCTAAAGTCTATTTCATGCATTAGCCATGTGGGGACACTATAAATTCAAACCAAATTATGACATCCCTCACCTTGCAGAGCAATCACAATTTTCATGGTGTTGTTACTTCTACTTACAAACTTAATTTGAATTATTTCTGTGTACATGTTAGTTAACAGTATTGTACATGGAATATCAATCAGCTGAAAGAAAATGACAGCATCATTGATTGTCGCAGGATTGTTCTAACAAGAGAATATACGTACATATATAACAGCGATTATTATTGGCTTGGTGACACATTTACCCTATTTGAAAAAAATAAAAGATACCAAAAACACCAAAAAAAAATTATAACTGCATATATCTTGCTCATTATGATTAAGAATTTTGCATGCTTCAAAAGACAGTGATCCAGAGGCTTCAAAATCAAGTGAAAGTGAGGAGGATGATTCAGATGCTTTGAATGATGTCATATTGAATCTATTCATATGGGCAGTGTTGTCCAATGAGAGAAGGATTGCAGAATTGTTCTGGTATCACAGTGATTGCAGGATGGGTATGTGAAAATGAGATTCTATTGATGTTATCCATGATCAATACTGGTTTGTCAAATTTTTCATAAAACATTATTTTTTTCTATAAAATTAAAGATATTGTTTAGTATTTAATTTCAGTATGCAGATGTTTTCTTTGATTGCCCCACTGAAATGTAGAAATACCAAATGGCTTAGAATCAGCACAACATAAGAATGAGAGGTTAATGCATAGTATGGAAAACACAGGATGAAGCTATAGAAATAGACTGACTTCCAGTCATAACTGATTTACCACATCACTCTTACTTATGACTATTCCCCTCAGAATTTTATATATCATTCGATTGAGGTTAATCGGCACAAACCCTTCTTCATTATAATTTTAGAAGCTTAATATGATGAACATTCTCCAATGCTTTTGATGCATTAAGTTAAAAAAGCATTACCACCATGATTTAAATAATACTGTACTACTTCTTTCAGTACAGGAATATATTTGCATTGAGCGATAACAAGAAATTTGAAGTCACAATACCTTAAAAGTTGTGCAGTAACCATAAACTTAATGTTGTACATAAGTTTCCTAAGATGCTGCTTAAACTGATGCTTCTGTAATTGCTTGCATCATCTACAGATTTATTGCTGCTTACAGGGGAAAGGAATAATGGTTTCGAGAAGTATTCTGTGGTGAGAGAATACGTGAATCATAAAATTACTGCATAAAAGATAGGGACTCAATGTTACTGTTATTTATTTTTAGAGATTTTATATCTTACATAACTATCCATGGATATAAGATGAAAATAAACCCCAAATAGGTGACACTGCAACAGTAAAAGTGTGATACTCCTTAAAAATCAAATGATATTGCTGAAGCCTTGAAAAAAATATGAAATATGAGAGAGCAAATTTTCTATAATTACTGGATGCATACTGACCCCTCAAAAAGAAGGGTATAGAACTTATTTACAATTTTTTTTACTCTGTATCTGGATTACCCTTCTTATCCAAAGTCATTGAAAAGGTCACTGCAGTTAGGTCAACATATCACTGACAGTAAAAAAAAAGATTGCTCCCCAGAAGTTTAAGGTGTTCTTTTTAAAACCTACATGTATTTACAGTCCTATGTGATCAACAGATAAATGCATTAGTTTTCACTATTATTTTTCACAATAATTTTGTCACGAATTTTCAAACGTTTATCTCCTTATTATTTGCCGAGAGTGAAAGTTGTCTAGCTAACCATGGATATTTGCCTTCTTTTTAAAATTTAAGCAGAGGGATGTGTGAAGGATACTCAATTATTTCCTTATTATTTCATTCGGTTGCTGAAGTATCAACTGTTTAATACATGAATGAAAAGAGATACATGGTATACATGTGAATGAACAAGTGTTTAAATTATGTTAACTTGCAGATGTCTATAGCATGGCTATTTAGGGACCTGCTATGGCGGTGTGAACACTACCTTAAAGTTATGGGTCTACTGTGCATTATCAGTAGGTAAACTTAAAAGTATTTATTGGCTACACCAATAAATTATTGTCTCACTTCATTAGCCCCATGTGCTGGGGTTCCCCGTTTCATTTACAAAGTGCCAAACAAAGGAGATGTATGCCAAATATTTGAACCAACCCAACCTCAACTGACACAGATGCTATAACTTCTTAGATTTGACTAAGAACTTTACCCTTTTGAAAACTAACCCACTGGCGGTCCAGACTCGCTCTGGCCCTCCTCCTGTCTATGATTAAGTTGTTACCCCCATGGAGCCTTACCTTCTCTAATTGTGTATTTTTGGATATTTTTGACCTCGAAACTGGACCTGATGAGACTAGTCATTCATGGAAGGTCGCCCATTGAATTGATATGGCTCACTGGGATTTGGATTGTTCTTTCGTCCTTGAGCTATACCACGTCTTGATCCACCTTGGAATTGGTAAAGCACCACCAGGGCTCGGTTGCTTTCAAAATTGGTGCTATTTGGTCCATCCGCTTGTAAGAAATCATACTGATTCCAGGATACCAAACAAAACTGTGTTCTAGCATATCCCCAATCAAACTGACACATTACAGGAAGTAAAATTTGTGGAAACAAAACATTGTAGTGCTTCCAAAAGAAATTGCTATAAAAGTATTACAATATGCAGATATATGAGATAAAAGTTGATAATTTCTTCAGATTTTAGATTTCTGGTATTTTATCTTTTCAGGTGGGTTGTGTGTAACCAACCCGCCTATTAGATTGATGCGTCCTATGTCCCTCTGTTTGTCAACATTTCCGTCTCTGTCTGTCTAACTCAAAAAACACTTTGTCCAATCAAATTCAAACTTGGAATGGAGATAGATCACCATCATAGCTAAGAAGCTTTCAAAATTGGTGTAATTCTGTCTGTTTTTCTGTTTGTATGTTTGTCTACATTTCTGTTTCTGAACTATAACTCAAAAATGCTTTGTCCAATCAAATTCAAACTTGACATGGAGATAGATCACCATCATAGCTAAGTTGCTTTTGATATTGGTGTAATTTTGTCACTTTGTTTGCTCATATTTTGTCCGTTTGTCCGTCAACATTTCTGTTTCCAGACTCAAACTCAAAAACACTTTGTCCAATTGAATTCAAACTTGACAGGGAGATAGATCCCCATCATAGCTAAGTTGCCTTTGAAATTGGTGTAATTCTCTCTGTTCATTTGTTTGTTTGTCTGTTTAGCGAAGCAAACACTAAACCAAAGTATCCACCAGATGCGTCGAGTTGATACAATAAATAGTTAATACCACCCCTTATTTATATAAAGGTTTATATAAGTATAATTTTTTATGCAAAATCAGTGGACACAGTGGCAGAGGACCTTTTTATGAAAAATAAACTTGAGATTTGTTTCCAGACCTTATCCTTGCTACCAGTTACACAACCAACCAAGTTAATTTACTCTGGTTACAAAAGCTAAGGAAAATTAATGTGCAGAATGTTTTGGTTCTTCTTGCATTATTACAATATAATGACAAGCTCTGTATTTATTTTTCCCCACCCCTTCTCAAGTGAAATAACCATACAATTGCAAGGTTTGAGAGTTGGTAATGTGGAACAGGGGTCTAACAAAATAAAAATTTATTTGTTCAGAAAAAGACTGTACAGATATATAGCTTAATAAGTTTAATAACCTCCCCAAAAAGTTTCTGATCATGAAAATTTTCCATTTGGGAAGTCAATCTTTTTAATTGGGGCATTTGTTAACCCAAATCTTAATGTTTGGTAATGTTTGGAAGCCAACTGTTTGTCTCTCAGGTGATTTCAAACTGTTTCTCCCATCGCTATCAGATTGTGCACTCTGTTATATGTTTTGGTTATAAAAACTCTAGTTATTCTACCTCCACAGAGGAGATATTGGAGATATTGGTTTATCTATTTGTTAGCTTCCTGAAAAAATTAGAAGATGAGTCTTGGTCCAACTGTTGTTCACAAACAGACTGATAGACAAACCCAGGCAAAAACATAGCCTCCTTGGTGGAGGTAACTACTCCTTAGATCTTATATCTCCCACCTTATTGCTCCAATATTTTCATTGTAATTCACCATATAGCAACAAGGAATACACTGCATTAAAATTAACACAATATCTACTTATTATGTTCTTTGGTAGACGTGTGTACTCTTTGAGTGCCCTTGTAATATCATTTCAGTCTACCAGAGAGTCTATAAATAATTTATGCTATGCAGTGTTAATATGGCATCTTTTGTTAATTCATTTTATGATTTTAGTTTGAGTTATACTGTTGTCTATACTTTTAAATTTGCAATGAAAATGAATACATTATATGTAACTTCTTTTTTACTTGAATGTTTGAAACACTCTCCCAAATCTAACCAATAACAGAATGTGTGTACAGTAGCAAATGATACTGCCTTTGTTTACACAAGGGATCCAGCTGGATTTGTGATTTTGCAACATGCCCCATCACCACAACTAATTTAAATTGAACACAGATTTCAAGTTCATGTGCTTTCATGGTTTCTGGAATCAAGTTCAGGCTGAAAAAACACATTTTGTAGCGCCAAAGAGAGAGGGAGATTTGGGGCTGTACCTAATGTATAGGACTGGATACAACATTGTTCTTGTCTGACTTAAATTCAGTAAAAAGTGCTATAGATATTTTGGAGAATTTATATAATACCCTGGCTTCAGATCAAGCAAATCAAAAGTGGTTGTTTTCATTGTTTAAAATAAATGTATTAATCTAGAAAGTGGACAACACAACCTTTTAAAACACTTGGAATCTGCTTTGCTAATGATTTAGCTGAAATGGTTTCTTTATAAAATTTACAACGGCAACCGTACCTTGTATCTGTGGAATATTTATTAATGATAGCTCACAGTCTGATATTTCTTCTGATCCTGATAACTTAGAACATTACTTCTATTATTATTAAACATCATACACGTTGTGGAAGCAATTTATAAATTGATGAAAATGTATCAGATTGGTTCTGTTTAACTGTAAAATAAACATTTTAAAAGGTCGAATTATATAATGCATACATGTGGCTTGTCAAACTATATGTCTGCGATTTGAAGTTTAATTTTGTTACTTTTATGTGTATTATGTGACCATATAATGTTTTAGCAGTTTTTATTTTTGCTTGATTTTCCCTGTTTGGTACTTTATAATGTGCTCACGCGGATGACATCCATTTATTAACTATTACCTGCAATATGTGCAAGATAGTAAAACTTTGATGTCTTTGTCAATTTTATCTTAAATCAACATTTTAAACCGTAATTTTCACACAAAACCTTTATACTTTATGGTTACAATACAGTCAAAAACTTTTTAAGGGTTCACACTTATGAATTTCAGCAAACTTGAACAATTATAACTTAGTTTGTGTTACTTTCTGATGTACCTTTAATTTTTATCCATACTTTCTTCTTGTATGTGTACTTACTTATACAGAAATGTTCTTCCGTCTTATCCTCTTAATAACACATGAAATTTTAATATTAATTAACAAAATACTTTTGAATGTTAAATATTACCTACTTTTACAATGACTCATGAACCTATATTAGTTGCTGACCTAGTTCATTCAATCCTTTTTTTGACAAAGTTTTGTGTTAAACTGACCCCTTGTGTCCAGAAACTATTATCTGTGTTATATTCAATTAATATTCTACCTTATCCGCATTCTAAATCAAATCTGATAAAGGAAGTTCTCTTAAAATGATACATAGGAGAAAATAATAATTATTATAGATATTATGTTCTATAAAACTTCAAAGTATCTGCAGGGCTATATCATTTTCTTAGACTTTGAAAAGGCATTTAATGGTGTAGAATCGTCTTTCCCTTTCGAGGAATAAGACAGGGTTTCAAATCTCAGTAGTCTTGTTTTACTGGTGACAGAGATAAACACTGTATTAATAATAAATAATAAAAAATTAATAAAAGGAATAAATATAGAAAAAAGAATATAAGATTTGTCACCAGAAGACACAACTTTATTTGCAAAAAATAAAGATTCTGTTGTCCATCTAATTACATGTCATAATTTTTTTTATTATTGCTGAGGATTAAAAATTTATCTGGAAACAGTGACATATTTCCAGTTGATGCATGCAGGTTTTAGAATGTAATAGTGTAATACTTTGTGATTTTAGCAATCTGTCTGATACAGAACAAAAATTAATGATCTGAATGCATCCATTTATTTTGTATACTTCAATGTTTTCTTATTAAGGAACAGCTTTAATTGCCTGTAAAATGTTCAAAGAGCTGGAAAAGAAAGCTGATGCACTGGGTGAAGGAGCACTACAAAAAGAATTGCAGACCAATGCAATGTATGTATTTACATCTATACATTAGGTAGTTATTGGGTTAAATTTGTCAAAAGATGACATGACCAATTTGATATTGATTAATTCATTCATCTGAACTATCTGGGGAAAAGAGTAACAATTGTGAGAGGTATTGTGTAAGATAAGAAAAAAAACAAGCATAATGTGACGATCAAAATGTAAGATGATATTAAAAGTTATACATTTTTCATCAATAATGTACATGTTTTGTTGTAATATATGACAATTGCTGTCTTGCAAAATAAATAATGTCCAATATAAGAATTTGCATAAATACTTTATAAAATAGAAACATTTAGACAGCGCAAAATTGATACAATATCCGATAATGTGCTTGAGGTCAAAAAGGGAAAGTCCAGGGACAGGTCAGGTCAGGATCCAAATTAATGCCCACAGGGGGAGATATACTATGGTGAGTCTAAACCTCACTTGTGAGTCTAAACAAGTGGGGTTTTAACTGGTTTCAGAAAGCTGTTATTGTCTGCTGTGACCAGACTGATTGAGTCTGTCCCATTCAGTCGGAGAAGACTTTGCAAACTACATCACTTATTGATAAGAACATCTTCTAAGTAACCTTTGTAATGTTTTGGAGTGAAATTTATTGCCAAAAGGTTTTAGAAAACTGGTTAAAGTAATATTTTAATAGTTTCATTTCATATTACCATCTGTCCCCAAGATAAACAGTCAATATAAATGTGAAGTATTTATATCATAAACATTATACAACACATTTGAAAAGAAAGAACTACTCTGACTCATGCAAGTTTGTCATAGAAACCATCAATTGGAAAATTGATAATGGCCCCTATGTATAAGCACAATGACTCTCTTCAGTGATATATGATAATTATAATACCCCCTTCATACTAGTAAAATACTTCCCGTTGAAGTAATAACTGATCACAAAAAGTCTAAATATTTGTTGTATAGTCAAATATGTGTATTATTTGGATAATTTCAGATACTTTGAAAATTTGGCATTGGTCATTCTTGACAAGCTCTATGCTGAAGACAGGAATGAAGCTTACAGAAACCTAGTGGCACTGGGACCTCGTAAATTAGGGCGAAGTCTTACACCCATGCAGATAGCTTACGATAGTTGGGCGACAAAGTTTCTGAGTCATGCCTGCTGTCAAACATTGCTAAACCTTATCTGGATGAATTCTATGGATTTAGATACCCCCGCATACAAACTGTTTCCATGTGTATCTCTTTTCTTTATTCACTGGATCAAATTTCAAACAGATGCTTTGAAATATGCCCAAAACAGTGGCAGTGGTGAAACTGATGACAGTAACTCAGGTAAGTTAATAGTGTCATTTCTATCAAAAGTCTGATTATGGTTAAAATAAGTGAAACTCGAGTTACCATTTACATTTTTACATATCTATACTAATAGTGCTTTTCTTTATATTGACATGTTTAGACAATATAAATAGAATAATGGATATAATGATCGGCTTCTGTTTTTTTTCTGCCACTGATAGCATTTTGCTTTCAGTATGCGGAATATATTTCAAAGAGAAAGAAATCTTAATTTTTTCAATATTTTAAGCATCTACAGTTAGCCAAAATAACACCTTCTACTTCATTGTAAACTATGTAGACAGATGGAAGTACTTTATTTCGACAAAATATTAACATTATACAAACTATATAAACAACACATCAGATATTTGGTAATAAATTTATATATTATACAGAAATATCAATAACAGATGTAGCTTAAATCTTGGCTATAAACATCTTTATTTATGTTTAAATCAGTCAGAGTGATCAGTATAAATAAATGTACAAATCATTTGATTTATGATACATGCCTGTAGAAAGGAATTAAGTATTACTTATCTTACTTAAATTCTCCCTGTAGGAGGGTAGTTTCCCATACTGATTCAAGACTGTTATTTCAGGCCCTTGAAAAGAAGGCTGGCCTTGGAAAAAAAACACCCTAAGAACTCGTATCAACCAGTATATAACCTCTGCTACATCTCCTGGCTTATAGAGAAATCTATGGCCAAGTAATTAAATGAATAGAAGTCAAGCAAAATGGATAGGAAACATTTTTCAATCACCATATAGAGCTTTACACTCTGCTGAAACAGCATTACTACAAATACATAAAGACATTGCCACCCCTGGCAATTTTGTACATGCAACATTATTTTTCAAAATATCTATGTGCAGATGAAGTGTTAAATGAAGAGCCAAGTATTTATTTTCCTGATATTACGAGTGAGAGGTTTACAGGCCAAAACATTTTAACAGTACATCAGTAAAATAAATTTATTGTTGGAAATATTCTCACAGTTTTGCATCCTTTCTGCATTGACTTAATGTTTTATATTTTGACGATGACAGTTATACAATGTCAATGCAGCATATTTAATGTATCAAGTGTGCAGAACAATGATTGAAGTGATATAAAACTCACACATGAACTATGAACCTAATCAAATCTTATTACTACTGCTACAATATTAGTAAAGAATGATACTCACAAGTGCACAGATATGTTGTGTAGAAAGTACAGATTTAGCAGTAGTCCAAATGCCAAATGGCCATATTTGGCCAAAGTGTGTTTTGTTGCTATTATGAAGTTTTTTGTTGATTCAGTATCTCTGAGGTGTCCTAATAAAAATCAGCTGGGTGCCAGCTTGGCACCCTTGAGGAATTTTTTCAATAAAAACAAAATGGTCGCCATAAATAACTAAAAATTCTATTTTTAACACATATCTTCACTTCTATTGTAGTAAGAGACACAATATTGGTGTCTAAGCCTAGGTTTTGGGGGTCAAGGAATCCATTTATTATGCAATACAAGGTTTAATGGAACAAAAATATCAGATTTGCAGGAAAATTCTACCTTAATTGCCAAAAATTTGATCAAAACTCACAAACTTTGAAGATAAATATACAATCAAGTATCACCAAATCAAAGCAATTAATTAACCATTAAATGTTTCCTTAAAATGTTAATACAATGTTATATCCAGATTTAATTTAGGTAAGCTTTGCAGTTGAATTTACTAATAATGTGCAGTTAATAAGAGAAAAATACTAACAACCAGGCCAGCCAGTATTGAAAAATTCTGATGCAAAGTAAAATAATTTCATTGATAAAATAATGGTTATTGAGTCTATCAGAAAATTTATGTACCCAGCATTGATCGTCCAGAATACTTCATGTGCTACAGAATTTTTTTTTGAAAGTTCTTGTGGAGCACATCAAAAATTCGAAAAAATACTGTCATAACTGGAGCAGGATCTTCCACAAGTGGGACTAAAGTTGACAAATGTGTCATGCTCAAATGATACCCTACAGGTAGTATAAACCATTTTGATGTGGTGATTGGCAAAACATTTTGAAATAATTGACTGCTATTGACAAAAATCAATTTTTTGAAATGTATGCGATGAAAGGAATGGACCAGTCATTTTGGGAAGAGATTCTCAAGTTCTAAAAAAGATATTAGCTCAGTTTTGAAAATGAAATAGATGTTTAAAACTACCCTATATGGAATTTTTTGCTTGATGCATTCAAATCTGATGTTAAAGAAAAACAATTGTATTACAAAGGTATTCATTACGGAAAAAACTTACTGTTTGATTCTAGAATATTCTTGGGTACTTCATTTTTGTGGAAAAATTTAACATGAAAATAAACTTTGTGTATTTTACTCACTTAACCTCGCTCTACTTGAAAATATAAGACATGTGTCCGGGGAATTATAGCTAAAAATATATCAAAGGTTTGGAGGATGTTTAGGGATGAAGTTGTTGGCAAGCTTTACCTGAATAGTGTTCTTAATGCAAAGTCTATTATTTAATGAATATTGGACAGAAATGTAAGAAGATTTGATGAATGGTACATGATTTTTTTATATTGGTAAAAAATATTTTATTTAAATAAATTTCTGTCAAAAAACTTAATGTGTTGAGGCTTTGCATATGATTAAAGAAATTACTGAAACTGAATACAACATTGAGATTAAAAATGAGGTTTTGACCCAATGCGATAATAAATGGGACCAGTGGCTATGTCATTGTCATCGTCATCATCTAGGAGTACTGCTACTCTCTTGGTCTGTTTAATACATAAGTCAGAACAACAATTGCAGCTGCAGAATATTGAACATTCAATGTATACTATCACACAACCATACCTCCCTTTGGGGCATGGATAACTGGTTGAACATGCATAACTGGTTGAACATCCACACATTTGTTGTATGACATTCATATTTTATGAAGTCCAAGTCGGGGGGTTAGACTAGGTGGCAGCTTCTCAAATGAACAATTGGTGTTATGGGTGATATACATGTTCAAGAGAAACTGAATGCATTGGGGGCAATGACTTCAATTTCATTGCAGAACTGAATCTGAAGATTTTTACAACTGATAATGATGGGTGTCTGTAACACCTTCCACCTTGAACCTATAACAAGCACCAATAAAGGCAATTGGCTAAGTGATCAGATCTACTTCAGCTGCTCTAAGATGACCTAGAGTACAGTGAGCTTTTTACTGCCCTTTCAATTACAAAATAAATTGTGCTAAGGCATGTCCAGCAGACAGATATATAGCAATCTATTCATGTTCTGTTATGGTTTGGCAAATGTCTGTAAATGCTCATGAAGAACCTTGACTCTCCATGTTGTTTTTACAGTCATTTGTTTTTAGATACAGAAATAACTAAGTAAGATGATAACATCTGTGTCACCATAGATTTATTTGATGTGTGAGTCATCACCTGCACCTAAGGCAGTTTGTGCTTATTGATAAATGATTACATCTTCCTTATGCTTTCAAGATCCTGTCTCAGGAGACTGGAATTGTTATATACCTGTGCTAGTGTACGATATTTTCTAGTGATCACAAATTTATTCCATTTGTTGAAATTCATTTTTATCACATCTGCCAAATTAAATCAATGAGTTACACTTTGTTGTAAGTGACATCAAACACCACTTTTTCTGCATAAAGTTTTGTTTGTAGGCTCATGTTTATTTCAGGTCCAGCCTGTGCCATTTACCTGTGCTTGTCAAACATCAGTCTACATTCTATTGATTTCAAATAAAAATTAAATTTAACTTTGTTTACTTGTCAGTTAAGAGTTGATGTGGTTCATTTTAACATAATTATAAAATTTTAAGAAAAATGTTCAGTGACAAGGGAAAACAGTTATTCATAAGTATATTTTCTTAATTTTAAATTTTCTATTTTTGTGGTTTGTTGAATATTTATAATTTTAGGTTTAAAAGTCTATTTTAGAAAAGAATATTTTTATACTAACAATAATGCTTATGCAGTAATGAAACAATTCTAAGATAAGTAAAATTAATTATTTAAGTGCAATTCTTACACTACAAGTATAAGAATTTTAGGGAATACTGCCCCTGAAATAGATAGGTGTCATATCTGTGTTGGGGAGTGAATATGAACATGACTGTGACTTTAAAGTTAAATCTTTATTTAGTATAGTGGAATGGATATGTCAACTGGATTAATAACCAGTTTTGAAAATAAAATGGAATACATAATAATACTGCATGTGACAATGAGGTAAAGTTATGTTGTCAAAAAATTATTGTATCAAAATTTTGTGGGCGAATGTAAAAATATGATGTTTTTGTTCTATTTTAACCATATAACACACCATAAATAGATTCCTTGACCCAAAAACCTGGGCTTAGGCACCTGGCCTGTCTCCGTAAGTCCAATAGAAGTGAGATATGTGCTAAAAATAGAATTTTTCATTATGTATGGCGGCCATTTAGTTTTTATCCTTTAAAAAATTTCTCAAGGGTACCAAGCTGGCACCCAGCTGATTTTTCATTAGGACACCTCAGAGATACTGAATCAACAAAAAAACTTCATAATAGCAACAAAACACACTTTCTCACAAATCCGCTGGATTACAGGAAGCGAAAAAAATGTAGACAAATTTGGGTGGGTGTGTGTGTCCAGCAAAGTGAGTTATGGATATGCTTACTTAACAATATAACTGTACTTCAATAAAGTTTGAGGGAATTTAATTTTTCTTGGCCTTAAATATATTTTCCCACAAACTTCCCTCAAGCTTTCTGGGCCTTAAATGTATTTTTCCCTCAAACTTCCATATAGTCCAGCAGCCAAAGTGGATATTTTAGCTTGAACAAAAAGTGCCACTAATAGGTTTTTCTCTGCGGATTATGTACCCTGGGGTCCCATCTCACCCTGGGTTAGTTTCAGATATTTACTTTCATCATTAGAACTTATTTTTACCATATTCTTTTGGTTTTGCTTTATGCATATCTATTAGTTTAAGACCAAAATCCTTTTTTTCAATGAATTAAATAAAACAATTATTCAGCCATCAGATCAAATGTTGTTTTTTTTTCTTTTTTTCAAAGTCCTAAAACATCTTACTTAGTAATGGAACTGGATATTATTTGAAATTTCTAATCCAAGATGTTCTTTGACAAAACATATACAAAGTAATTACTGATATTTTAATCAAAGGCTATGGCAAATTAAAATTTGAAGTAGTGCTCAAACCTTGACTCTTAATTTCACTTTTTACAGTGTTATTTATTTTCAATAAGAACAAACAAGAATGTGTTTATTTATTTATTTGGGGTTTTACATCACTTTCAACACTGTACAGGTCATATCATGATGGGTAGTTGGAATGGCAAAGGAAACCAGTACATAGAGTTTGTTATGGTTCTGTACTGTAAACTGTCAACCAACAGCAAGCAACTACCAGCTTTCTCACTTGAGGCCATGACGGGGATCGAACACCTGCCTCAGAGGTGGGAGGCGAGAGTGTTACCACTCTGCCACCGTGCCCCTCAGAACAAACAAGAAACCAACAAAAAAGTTAATTTATTTACAGGGTAAGTAACAGGATGTTACAAACAAAGGATAAAATAGTAAGTGGACATATTCAAAAGTATCAAAAGAATCTTGAACAACTAGTACATACTGATTTCCTCTTGCCCTAAATCTACCCATTGCGATATAACATATATGTTGAATTGAAAACAACGTTAAACTCAAATAAATCAGATCAATTCTGGTGAAATGCTTTGCTCAGATAATTCCAAAGAAAGAATATTAAGCAGCATTTGTGAATGCCATGATCGACATCATCATTCTCTGTCAAAAGTTGATATTCACATTTTAGGAGTCCAGCACATTTACTTCACACATGCAGGATTCTGTACATCGCAACCTTGCTTTGCTTTATCTACATCACATAGTTTTGCATGCCCTTTCATTTTCATAGCTACACCTGATCAGTTTATTTTGGTGCCACAGGTTTATTTGAAGGCAGTAAAACTAGAACAAATGATTTCTCCTTTCTTCCAACCATGCTTCCCTGAGTCTAACATTAGTAGAGGAAAATCTGCATTAAATGCCACCACATAGCAATCCATATATGAGCTCTGGCAAAATTAGTCCAAAAGCTTTAGATTTTGGTGCTAAAGATGCCAGCTTTGGGTTGAACCATGTAACATGCAACTTTGATGACCAGAGCTTTTTGAAGACCCTCTGCCATGTGCCTGCAGGTATATGTATTGAGGAAATAAATATCACAAAAATATCAACAGAGAATGTGTTACTGTTGACCATCAGATCTGATCCATGATCATTTTCTTGTTTCTGGACACAATGAGCCTAGGATCACACTCACAGTAATTAACTAGTTGGTCAAACAGAAAATATTAGACTTTGCTGAGACAGTTTCCTGGTGGTTCCCATAGGTACACATCTTTATGCTTTAATCACTATATACATCAACTATGAGATATATACAACTTCTGTTAATTAGTTATCCTAAAATTGTTCAAGAAGGTTTCATCAGTCTTATGATGGAACTTATCATAATGGGGCACAATCATTCAGGAATATTCCATCTACAATGGCACTGTTTTAAGAGATTTTGACAGGGTGTTACTTCATTTGCACAGATTAAGATGTAGCAGACAGTCAGAGATGGTTGGTGCTCTTGGTTTGTGGGTAAAAGATTATTTCTTTTGAAATCTCTCAAGCTGTACCGTAGACCCATTCCTCTGTCATACACATTTTCACTTCTAAGAACATTCAGCCCAACCCTTTTTGAATTCCATCGTCTGTCTCTGACCAAGCATCACCAACATTTACAGCCGATCAAATAATGACCTTACCAATTTCAACATTCAGTAGAACATTTTCTCTGCTTTCATTCTCCATCGGTGAGTCAATGCAGACCCTTTAATGAAGCTTGTGACAATTATTGGCATCATACTTCATTTAAGAATTTGATTCCTCTTTGTAAACTACTAGTGCTTGTTGATCTGAGGACTGCATCAGCTAGTTGAGTATTTTGGTTTTGATGAACCAGTCCTTTACCAAAATATGCTGAATAATATCAGATCTCCTTGAGATTTTTTGATATCCAATTCCCAAATACCCATACAAATTGAGGCAGGAAAAGTTACATGCTGGTAGGGCTGAAAGTAAGCTGATCATTTATGCTTGCATGTTAGCCTCAGTTAGCCTGCAGGTTCATGACAGAGGTTCTTCAAAAGCCTTTGTCATCAAAAGTTGCATTTTGCATTGGGTCCACACAAAGCAGGCATCTTAACCACCAATATCTCAAGCCTATGCTGTAAGTGTTGCCAGAGTGATTTGCAGGTGCCATATGCAGGCACAATGTAAATTTTTCTTAACTAATGTTGGAGATCCAGAGAAACATGGTTAGAAGAAAGATTGAACATCACCTGTTCCAATTTATTTTCTCCTAATGTCTCCATGTCACCATAAATAATTTACCAAACTGCTTGTGCCCAAAGCTGGTGAACATCATCTCATGAAAAGTCATGATCAAAGTAACACTGACGATCACAAAACTTCCTCAGCTGGTCAACATTCTTGCTTTGAGATTAACTAAAAAATAGAATTTTACTTCGATATTCATATATTATTTCTTTCTTTTTTAATTGAAAGTATGTGGACTTTGATAGTGACATCCTTCTACCTTAATAAATTTATATTTTTTTCAGTTTTTCACTTTCTTTTCTGTCACAGGCATTTCTATGATAAGCTAAAATGACTACCATATTGAATGAGAATTTTCTAAAGAATGAAATTAAGAGCCAAAGTAGAAGTGTTGCCTTTTAGTTTTGAAAGAAAACTAATTTTTATGGTGTTTTATCGGATATTATTATTTTTTGTACATGTTTGTTAAAGAACATCTTGGATTACACACCTCACATTGCACCCAGTTTCACTACTAAGCAAGATGCTATAGACTTTTGCCTGAAAACTGTAAAAAAAAGTAAGGCGGATATACTGGATATTATTTTTTGGTAAATAACACACAACATTTGATCTGGTGACTGAATAATTATTATACTTAATTCATTGACTGAAATGAATTTTGCCCTACACTAATAGATATGGATAAAGCAAAGCCAAAGAAAACTATGGCGGTCATTTTGAAAAACATAAATATCTGAAATTGCCCAAAGGTGAGATGTCCACATCATACAGGGTGTTACTACAGGGACCAGGAGTACATAATCTGCAGAGAAAAAGCTATTACTGGCAGCTATTACTCAGAGTCAACATATTTCCACCAAGGTCCAATACCAACATTGGTGGAAAGATAATTATTAAAAAATTTAAATTATTTTTATGACACCATTATGATTAATGAAACAGTACAGTAAAGCCATGAGCAAACTAAAACATTTGCCCTGGTAATTGAACACAGTTACATCACCCAGCATCTGTAAGTAGAGATTAATAGATAAAAAGTCTGTATTAAATTTGAAATCTGCCTATGTGGTGTAGCTTCGTCAGTTCTTGTGTTATCACTAAAAATAAGAAACATCGGGCATGACTGGTACATGGATAGATGATTGTTTGAGTTGTGGGCCAAATATTAATGGACAAAAAGACTTAAATGTTTAAACTGTGATATCTTCTCCATTTTTGATGGGTTATATTGTGACAAAGAAAATAATAGATCTTTAAAACATTGGCACTTGTTGGTGGATTTATGATCTTAATTTGACAAACTCACAGTTGGCAACACCAGGTTATAGGTATATTAAAACTGCTGTAAATAATGTACCTAAAATCCATATTGTAAACAGAACTAATTGATATAATTTATTCCTCTATTTACTGGTAAGAATTCTCTTGTATATACATAATTTTATGCAGCATCCCTATGAAATGATTTTTCCTACCTCCGAGTTATCTGTCCAGTTCACTCCACTAAGAGTTCTAATTCTAACTCTAATTGGACTTTTATAGTGCTTAGTCTCCCCATATAAAGAGGACTCTAAGTTGCAACAAAACCAACAGAAAGCAGTCAAAGAATTTCGAAATCCAGAGACAGAAGAGAGGTTCAAGCACCACAGAGAACACCAGGGGATGGTATAGCAAAAGGTAGATATGCTTTGGTGTACAGGTAGGTTTTAATCTGCTTTCTGAAAAAGGTTAGGGAGGGTGAGGCACAAATCTCATCTGAGAGAGCATTCCAAATAGTGGGAGCATTAAAAGCAAAACTGTTACCATACTGTTTGACAGATTTATGACCAGACGGGTGGAACTTTAGAGTGACAAGGAAATTACCACCACTTTGTGCCTGGTACTATAAGAACTGCTGTAGGAAGAAAGATATGGAGTAAAATCACCTGTGTGAAGAAATTTGTAGACAAGTGTTGCTTTCTTAAACATACAGATTTTTAAGCACAGGAGTTATTCTGGTGCATCACCTGGTGTTTGATACAATTCTGACTGTGCTATTTTGAATGTACTGTAAGTTACATAGATTGAACTTGGAGAGGCTCCTGAAAAGTGAGTTGCAGTAATCCTAACAAGAGCATTAGCAACAAGTACAGAAGCATCATGAGTAACAAACTGCCTGACATATCTGAAATCACAGAGTTTCACAAAACAACTTTGGTAGACATTCTGAACATGCTTGAACAAGGAAAAGTCTGAATCAAACCACACTTCCAAATTCTTAACTGAATCAACAAGGCATATTGGACTTCCCAAAATATTAATTGGGAAACATGCTTTCAACTTGTCCCTCAGTTGTTTTTTTTTCGAACCAAAGATGATAAACTCAGTTTTGTCAGGATTCAAGTTGAGCTTACCAGTTGACATCCACTCTTTGACATTATCAAGGCACCTGTTCAACTGTTCAAAGGTGGCAGATGCATTCTTATGGGATAAATTATTATAAACTTGGCTGTCATCTGTATACAAATGGAACTTTATTCCTTTATGTTTACCAACAATCAAACTGAGGGGAGTTTTGTACAATGAGAATGACAAAGGGCCCAGTACAGAACCTTGAGGGACACCAAAGAGGAGTTTGCAAACATCAGACAAACTAGAGCCAATTTTTATTGACTGATAATGGTTTGTTAGATAGGAAGTGAACCATTTCAGAACAGAGCCCAAACCAACTACGGAGGCAACTGAGAAGAGTGGAGTGGTTGATGGTGTCAAAATCGGCAGACAAGTCGAGCACTATCAAGGCTGTGGGCTCACCCTCTTGACAATGATAATGGAACTTCATTTTTATGGAGAAGAGAGCTGTCTCTGTTGAATGACCAGCTTTAGATGCCAACTGGTACGGGTTGTCTAAGTTACGGACATAAATATGATCTTACAGCTGCTAAGCAACCATACGTTCAACCAATTTTGTGTAGCAGCTTCAAAGGTCCATATAGCAAAACACAATAATATTGATATTGTGATGAATCATGGGCCCAGACAATCTTGCCTCTAGAAGAGCCACTTTTAGAGAGCAATTTCAAAGGTGAAGGTCGTCCTGACGACTGAGACTCATTTGAAATCTGAATATATTGTGGGGAAAAATAATCCCATTTTACAAATTCCACAGTCAGGTAAATACATTAAAAGAGACAAGAGACAAGGTCATTGAAAAGTGGTTTTCAGTAAGGTTAAAGATGTCAAACTGATCCCAGGCGAATGAAAGGTCACGTTGAAGTGAGGTTAAGGGTGAGAAAGGTAACCAGAGAGGTTAAAAGTTTATTAACTTGTCCATACATATAACTACATTTCAATGTGAAATTTATGTTTCACACATTATAATCATTTCAAGTGATACATGCAACAGTTAATCAAATGTTTAATTTAATGAGTATATACAACAGTGGCTAGATAATATGTGAACATTAGGTGAATACACTGGCTTACAGTTGGTACAATTAAGGTATTAAAACAATACTACTCTGTTGACAAAATGAGAGAAACAAGCCTCTGTCTACACTTACACATAAGTTACACAACTTACCATGATTGTTAAGTGATACAAGTTAATGACGAGATGATTAAAATACTTTGATCATTTTAGCATATTTACAACCTCTTTAATGCTCATTATATCATCAATAACATGCATATAGATGTAGTGACTATTATACTCTATTAATATGATCCGTTAAGAACATAATAGTAACTTCGCAACGTGAGTAAAGTTAAATATGAATACACCTGAATTACGTCTATTACTTTCTTTCATTACATGTACAATAGTTACAATTTGACTCTTGTTACATAGCAGGAAAGTCATGGTAAAACATTCGTAACACATTTTAAAAGTTTAACTTTACATGATGTTCTCTTACAGTATTAGCTATTAAGACAATTTTCTTGTGGTGAGAAGAGTAATATGACATTTCTAAAGTACCCCCTCCAAAACAAGAAAGAAAAGCTGATGCAACATTTCCATTTTATATATATAATCATTTTATATATATAATAATATATATAATCTGAATTAAATATGTTGTACGGTACTTGATTTGTGTTTTATTTTCCCCCAAAATAGGTTTGAGATTAGAAAAGTCCCCAAATGATCTTTATATAACAGCTCAGTTTTTTTTTCATTTTAACTCATTGTATAATGAAACAGTTAACATAAATAAAAGGTTATTATATTTTTTTCAGATGATAAATTAAAAGAAACTCCTTCATGGAGAGATGGAGTAAAATTCAAGTGGTTCTGTGTGAAAAGCTATGTCACCGCTCCTGTCACAAAATTCTGCAATAGCTTTGTAATCATTTCATGCTTATTCAATACTATTTTCCAACTTTTATATGCTCACTTACCAAGTAAATTATCCAATTTACTTCATACATGAATCTTTCTACAAAATGTGTTTAGACTTATTCCTTAGATTTATATAAAACAAAGACATTTAGTAAAATTCAATAGAAGGTTGATATGCTTCATTGACAAATCAGGACAAATTAGTAATATATCTGGATAACACATTATTTGCTGGATTAGGCAGTGATAAAAATTGAACTTTCATATCTTCATAGATGAGCTACTTGATCCTCCTTGGACTGTTCACATATTTTGTGCTGACAGAATTGAAACCACTTGATTCACATGGCATTTTGGGGATTACTGTGAATGAGTGGATAATATATGTCTGGATGTTCTCCCTGGCCTGTCAGGAAATAGAACAGGTCTGTTAAAAAACTTACTATTTGAAATCAAAAGAATCAACTCAGATTTTTATTTTGTTTCTGTCTGTTATTTAGTTTGACACTAGTGTCTATGTTTTGCTGAGAAAGTTAAGATTAAATTGTAAATGTTATTACACAATTATTAGGCCATTAACACCAGGAGTTCTGTGCAGCTGAACAAATGGAAATGCAATGGTCCAAGATCCCAGTTAATTGATCGAATAAAGGAATGTTTGAGTTTTACAGCGTGCAAGTTTATAGTGTGGGTGTCTGATGTTTGGAACAAGTTGGATGGTCTTGTGTTATTTCTGTTTGTGGTAAGATAATTTATCAGTGCACAGGTATTACATATGTCTTTTTCTAATGCTACAGTATCTTCCTGATAAGCAGCTTATATAAAACAGATTAGAATTCAGCTTAAAAAATGTTTCATAAACAACTTATTCTAACAGTCTGGCAGGCTGATTACCCAACCAAACAATATCAAATGATATGAACAAGAAATACCTTTGTTATTAGCATCTGTACATTGCTTCCTTACAAAATCTTTGACAGTTGTAGACCTCATCAAAACAACTGTCACAAAACCAGATATGTTAAAGTGATTGATGCTAGGATTCACATTTTGATGGGATTTCTTCTTTAGGTATCTATGATATTGCGATTCATCCTGGAAAAACAAGATTTTGCACTCACACGGATTTTTTTCTGCATCACATTGCTGGTGTTTTATTTCCGTTTCCTGAGATATGGATATCTTATGCCACAGTTGGGACCTCGAATAGTTGTATTAGCTAAATTGGTAGGTTTCAGCCATTATTCAATGTAACTTAAAATTTATGATACAGTTAGTTTTTATTTATACTATTTATGTATAACCAATGAATCTCTAAATGAAAAATAAATTAAATTATATGCTCATTTATATCCCATTGCACTTTTAGAAACCTTAGGGTTTGGTGTATTGCTGGATATTTATTTGGTATTTATATTAAAAAGGCATTTGGAAGCTGTTTTGCCCAGATGCATAATTCATACATATTTGTAAGTACCTCAGTGGTAAAACTGCAATACTGGCCTTACTCAAACATCATGCATGATGTAGCACACCTGATAGCAAGTACCACACCAGTACTTCCATAGTACACAGACTCAAATCATAAAGCTTTTCAGTATAATGCAGATTAAATGCAATAAAAATTCTTATTAAGTTTCTGATGTTTTCAATGTATGCTAGTTGTGTCAATGAAAATAAATGACCCGTGCTATTAAAGTGAAAAATGTTTAAATAGACCATGTAAAGATGATAAAACTGAAAACAAATTGAAGGTATGTTTTATGAGGCTGTTTTTCCAACATTGTTAGAAAGAAACTTTGCACATTGAATAATATCAGGTGCTGAGTAGGTGTGATAAGATGCGAAAATTGACTCAATAAATAAGAAAAAATATTTGGTTATTATATGTAAGAAGAACAACCCAAATAATTCAAATCCATCATTTCTCTCATTTGGATTTAAATTCGGGGTGTTATTTTAAAAGAAGCACTATTCTGGGAGAGCAATTTTCATGTTCCTGAGAGAATGTTGCTGGTCAGTGAAGTTTTTACATGAGGTTAATTCTGTAATCCACTGGTTATGAGAGTGATACCTGTGTTCATGAACTATTTCTGAACTGATATGTTTTAGGAGCTGAAATAAACAGGTAGGCACATGGGTTACGGGTGCAGTAAGAGGGCATAAACAGACACAAATATGTTGATACCCGTGGGGTGGAGGGTGTGGAAGGCCCAAATATGAAATAGCTCCTGTCTTCTATGCATAGTGGAAGAGTTTGGGTTCTTGTCCTCCCTCATCCATTGCACAATGCTGAACTCCATATTTCTGATACCATGCTTGGGTAGTGTGAAGTGTCTTGAGACTCGGATTGAATTTAGATCATTCAATTTCTGAACACTTCTGTAGTGTTCATACATTCTCTGTCTAATTGGTCTTTTGGTCTCTCCTATATATATTGGAGACCACACTCAGTGCAATTAATAATGTATATTACATTACTTAATTCGCAAGTGTATCTATGCCTTGAAGGTAGGTTGATACATTTGAATAAAAAATAGTTAAGTAAAAATAGTTATTTGGTCCACTTTGGTCAGTTTTAAGCAATGTGTACATTTTCCTAATCTGGTACATACAGTGTTGAAAACTATTTTATTTTTAGTTTCATTAGTGGGTGGGAATTTTATAGCAGCTCTAGTTAATAGGTCCTTGAGATTTGGTAGTCTCTTGAAACCTATGAGTGGCTTATCCTTAAAGATGTTTTTAAGTTCATCAGTATTTGGGATAATATTCCAATCATCCCTGATGAGAGGTTTAATGGGTGGGTTTCTGGAGTTAAATTGAGTGACCATAACTGGTGTGTCTGTGGACTCTCTTGGGTTGTCCTCCAGTAAGTCTGACTGTTTTAACTGATTCGCTCTGTTGAAATGTTTTTTGAGGCTACTTGCTGGGTAGCCTCTTTTGAGGTAATAGCCAGTTAGTTTAAAAGCATTGGTTTAAAGTTTTTATCCAATGGGCATATTCAACATAATCAGTGATAAAAACCTCAAACACCCAACTCCAGAATCATGCACAGTAGTATCACGCTGTACACAAACTGATGTTTGTGACTTACCAGCCAAGAAAACAGTCCCACACATGGGTTGCAACACCACCCCCAAGTTTGTGAGGGATAAAACCACTCAACATGCACCCACATTGATCTCCAAGGGAATATCCCCACATTGTGTATTCATAGACAAGCCTACAACGAACAACTGGGAACAAGAGTCATCCCCACCAGTAACGCCTGATCTTGACATTCCTAGCTATTTCACTGAGAATTTTCAACAGAAAAGGGACTACCAAGATGCACTGCCTGTCAAGGTCCAATGGAGGAATCAGTCTCAGAGGACCCCCTCCCCACACATTTCAGCAGAAGTTCCACAATGGGGAGTCATCCAAAAAAGTGAACCACCCATGGACTTTAACCTGTTGGATTACGTGGACAGTCTGTGCCAGAATGTCACACCACCACACACTAGTTATTAAGAGGTTTGGTGAATGAATGAACTAATAGTTTATTCAGGACTACTTCTTTATTTACATAGTATTTACAGACATTAATAAGTAAATGGCGGACTTAAGACTGTATAATAGTCTTGACTTTTTTGGAATAGTTAAAATCAACATTTTTACTATTTATGTTTGATTTTTATAATCTTTATATTCAGTATTCTATGAATCTAATTCCTTACTTGACTTGCAATAAAAAGTTATTTTTTCATTATAAAATAACTCATGCAGACATGCTTAAAAATAGCCCAAACATAAAAATATGGGCATAACTTGTCTCAAAATGTATTTATTTTCACTTACTTTAAAAAAATCAAAATATAGGCATCCACAAAATATGCTGGACTGCCACTGTGTTTTTGCATTATTTTATTTTTTAACAACAATTATTCTGGTATAAATACTTTGATGGAAGTACAGATTATGGGTGAATAAGTATGACTACCAACTTACATTTACAATATCAATGCTATTGAGTCCTGTGATCTGATTCAGTGCCACAAGAATGTGTTTGGTACAATCACCCCCTATCCACCACATCCAGGCGGATTTTGCAAGATGTGACTGAAACAGACAAACTCTGAACTCGTATGATTCACACTATGAGACAATGCTTAAAGGGGGTGTAACTCAACTCCCACTGGGAAAAAGGTCTACAGTTGTCAAGATTCATGATAGTACCATACTATGAAATGAATGACTAGACAAAAACATAAGAAAAAAAACAAATAAATAGGTTTAATCATTTATCAGTCATCGCCTGTATATTTAACTGGATTAAAAGTTAAAATTCATGCATCCCAACTACTCACTCAATTGTGCTTTATGGAGTGTATAACAACATTCCCATTGTTCAGTACACTATAGTAAGTAACTGATGAAATTGACTGAAAATCACACATGAAAATATTTGGTCACTAAAACTTTAAAAATTCAATTTATAACAGTCAGATACAAAAAATCTGATCCAATCCGCCAGATCTCAGATTTGATCCTCAGGATCTGAGAGGATGCCATATTTGTACATCAGGTGATCCCCCTATCCCACTCTCTGATGAGAACTGACATATCCAGATCGAAATATTCACAACTATTATACTGTGAATATCAGGCAGAGATTTAAAGTCTCGACCCATTCTTCACTGACTCAAGTTCTTATTGTTTTATGTTTTAAGAGATGGAGTTTGTAATATTACATTCTGCTGTTTTCATATCTTCTAGTAATTGGCAATATGTGCATCTGCCTAGTCCAGTAGATTTCTTTTGGCTTGATTTGTTGAATATGTCTGTTGATTGGAAGATATGATATTGAATCGGTTTAGTAGTTTTCTTAGATTTAGGAGTCCTTTAACGCATACTATAGCTGCTTTAAAGGTATGATCACATGCTCATGTTCACTAGCCAAAGTCTATGCTTTGGTATTTTCTCAAATCCACTAAGTCTAAGACTACAGACTCAGCTTGAATAAAAGACAGAAGTCGTAACTTTGAGTCTGAGTCAAGAATAACTCCTTTTCTGACAATGGCTCTGGGTGAGGTCCATTTTATGAAACAGACCCAGGGTGTTTATCACATAGAATATGCTATACTGAGCATATTCGTTGTCACAAGTTTGTCGTACACATATAGAGCTGGGTTAGATTGAAAAAAAGCTATTTCCAGAAACAGAAAATCTGTTTTCATAAAAAAAGTGTAAAAATTATTCACCTTTAAGGTACATACTTTAATTTTCTACCATTCAATGTTTAAGAAAACTGATGATGTACAAAGATGCTCATGTCTTTCAAATATTTACAAAAATTAACCTACAGGTTTTTATTGCATTAAAATCAATCCATATTTGAGAAAATAAAATTATTAAAAGCTAAGTTTTGCTTTATAGCCTCATACTTGTCTTTGAAAGAAGCAATATTTTAGCAACTATGCAACCACTTTGCTTAAATTAAAAGAAAAGTAGATCAACAACAGAATATATTCAAAATGGGAATATCATGCCAAGACTTAGAGCTTTATACTGTTATGAAAAAGAAATGTGCCCAAAAATTGAGAGAAATTGAATATCAGCTGCCCCTCTACCAGAAAATAACTTCCCAATCTAAGCCACCCTCTAATTAATTTGTAAAAATGACATGCACTTTTAATTCAATTGTAAAGCCTTGAAAACCTTTAATGGCAAATGGGTCCTCAGTGGCCTAGTGGTTAGCAAGTTTGGCATCTAATCATAGGCTGTCACCTCTGTGGGTTCGAGTCCCACAAGTGGCAATTCTGAGGACCTGTCCCAATATGACCCTGGCTGTTGAACGGGACGTAAAAACCCCAACTTTGACTTTGACTTTAATGGCAAATGCCTCTTCCAAATATGTAAATTTTTGGTGTTTCTCCAGGTGTTGTGAATAAACAGCTAACCAAAAAAACACTGGTTATTGAAAAATGTCTACTAGGTACTTCCGGGGTGACAAATTTGCACATTATCAGTTATTCTAAATTACAGCTGGAAGACTTGCTGTACTTTATGGTGATACTGATGGTGTTCATTGTCAGTTTTGGAGTAGTGTTCCAAGCACTTGTTGACCCCAACAGAGAACCATCCTTGGAATTGCTGAAAAACATCTTGTGGAGAGGATACTGGCAAACACTTGGAGAATTATTCCTTAATGATGTTACAGAAGGGATGGGTAATATCAGATTTTTTTACTTTAAAAATAATTATTATTTTGATGTTTTTATGTGTAGTAACATTTTATGTAATCTTCATTGAAATATCAAATTTATTCGCTGGTTATAATAGTGTTTCAGCTTCTACAACAGACTTTTTATAGAAGTGTTTACCGTTAGATTTTTCATTGTCAACAGCCAAGGCCACAGTATTTGTAAGGAAAATATTAAGGCAAATCCTCCACTACAAATTTTTGTTAGATTATATGTTGTACGACAGACACTAACTTTTGTCTAACATCAGGTTCACCTAGGGATCCAGGGTTATATCACGCTGTACAACTTTAAGGTTCTAAATCACACTAGATTGCTGAAGCTACAAGTAAGGAGCTGCATTCTATTGTATTCTCTCAAATATGCTAAATAGCAACGAGATCGACTGGAAATCCTGTCTTTTGAATAACATATAAGTCTAGCAAAGGTGTATGTACAACATACTTAAATGTCTTTATTTTATTTATTTATTTATTTGGGGCTTAGTGTTGAAGTCAACACTGTATAGGTCATATCACAAAGGATAATTTTAGAGGAAAACAGTACATACAGTTAGTCACAGTTAACGGTTAACTGACTACCATCAGAAAGAAACAACCAACTTTCCCACATAGGATCCAGGGTCTAAACTTCCAACCTCAGAGGTGGTAGGAGAGTGTGTAAACACTGCATCACCATGGTCTCACAACTAATCATTAGAAAATGTAATGATTATAAACTGCTACAATTGCTTGAGCGATTCACTGTTTAGCAGCTACATCTGGACCCAAATAAAGACAGGTTTTTAAGTACACCAGTGAAGGTCAGAGGACAGTAGAAGATGTAAGTAGGAGAACTAGTCATAGTTTTGAGGGATTTCATTCACATGCTAATACTGAGGCACTAAATAGTTGTGAGAAGAAGCATTCAATTCTTTTTTGCTCTCATATTTTATTTACTCTTTTGCAAATAAAAAAAAGAAAAGTCTCTGGAGTTTGAGACTATGTACCATGATTACCATATATATATACATTGTGAATGTATCAGCACAAACAGTAATTACTTTAGACATTACATTTACCTTTAATAATCAAATGTTTGGAAAAATTGCATGACACTCATTCACATCAAGACTTACTAATAAAGTATCTTTGTTGCAATGTTTCAACCAACATTTCTGTTTTGGCAAATAATACTTGTTCATTATTATACATTTTTCAGATACTTTGCATATTCAAAGAAGTTTTACACCAAAGTTCTGTAAATGTAATCCGTGATCTATGTACTCTTCAAATGTTTTCCCTTTGTGTTAACATTCCTTATCCAAATAGCTAAAAACATGTTTGATTTTTGTCATACCAGAAACTGCTTGGATAGAGATTAATCAGAGAGCAGATCATTTTTATTCTTTTGCAACAATGATAAAACTTATTCATTTCTTAGGAAGAAAACAAAATTGTTATTATAACCATAAATTGTGTTTTACACAGTGTAAAACTAAAACATTGTGTCTTGTGTTGGTCAGAGGAAGATTGCCTGATTTTATTGACTGATCAGAAAATATTTTTAAATTTTTGTGTATCATTATTTTAGTATGCACCTTTAGAAGATGGTTGCCATTGATACCTAAACTCATATATCACTCAGTCTCATTGTCCAGGGTGGTGGAAGATGATTAAGGCATACCAATTATTGCATAATTGTCAGGAATTCTCTTTATATATTGGTTATGTATTGACATATGACATAAAAACTGAATTAACAATTATGTATATTTGTCTACAGTTTTATTCTTCTTTTTAAGTCAGGTCAGTATGCATTTTTGTATTTTTTTATATAAGTATATTATATTATATCAGTCATGGTTTCCTGAATTATCTGATTAATTTAACTCATATTTCTCTCAACCCGCAGTTTATCTTTACTGATGGGGGTTGGTACATAATAAGGCAGTTAACTTGGGCCTGGTCTGGGTGTAGCTGATGTACTGCATGGATGGATGAAACTATTGATGGTGGACATGTAGATCTGAGTAATTCAATCAAATCATAATAGTTTGAAACCATTTGCCAACTTGCCAACTTTTTTGAAACAGATCGGTGTTGGTTCCCAAAGTCATGCGTGTGGTAAAATATTTTACCCCTGAAGTTTAATTCCCTTTGTTAATGGATTGGCTGGCCCTGAGATGGTATTCTGTTCCATTGATTCTAATAAGTCATAGAAAGACTGCTATATCCCAATCCATTGGTATAGGGGATGGTCCAGCATTATTGTTCTGGTGGTGTTTCATCTGATGTTTTTAGATCATTCTTGTCTGTGTAGGTTTTACTGCAAATGTGTCAGACTATTGTTTAGATATATTTCTCTAATGTGCCTATCACTGTAATATTTCCTGGAGAAGGTGTTGTGACAGGTATGGCAGCTGTTATTACCACTCTCACAAGCACATGAAATTCAATGTGATTCAATGGTTAGGCGCCAATATCAACCAAAAAACAGAAAAACACAGAGCTAAAACTCATTTGTGAGATGTAATAACTCTGTTTTTATTGTATAGTTGGTGCCCCTAAACCCTTATACCCTTATTTTCCAGTGTGCTAATCACTCAAAACCTCAATGTTTAAGTCCAGCTAAATATTCAAACTTTGTTGTCAGTGTAATGTAATGTTATTACTTTCGAGGTCTGGAGGTGTCACCAAGAAACTGTACAACAAGCCGTGAACTGGTCAGGTCTTACCCACACCTTTATGAACATTGTCATGAATGGATTTTGCCCATCCTACTGGGAGTTTTCATCATGATTACTAATGTGTTGCTCCTTAACTTACTGATTGCCATTTTTAGGTATGATTAAATTTTATACAAAGTTTGCTTGTGGGTAATTTTTTGTATTTTTGTCGTACAACACATGTAATATTTTTATTAGTGATGTAAAACTACAACTTGGAATTGACATTGGCACCATTTGACTTTCATGCAAAAATGCTGTTTTACAAAGATTGGTGTCCTGGTGTTTGTTGTATTTCAATTCAAGCTATGGTTTTCCCATTTATTCTAAAATTATCATTTCCAAGCTGATAACTTGTTACTGTTTTTAAAAGGGTTGATGATAATGAATTAAGTTTAATATTAAATAATGTATATTTCAGCCGGTCTGTTGCGAAAGCCGAAGCAAACTCTAAAGAAATTTGGCAATACCATCTGTACAGTCTTTACTATGAGTATTACTCACTTACATGGATGGTTCCCCCATTTAATCTCATCTGTTACATGGCAAAAATTGCATTGTCTCTGATGAATAAAGTTCCTGGTTACATGAAAGAAGAACAGCCATTTCCAACAGGAGATCTATTTTGTGAGTACAAGTTACATGAGTGTTGTGCCTACGTAGTGCTTTATCTGAGTGCAGAGTTCGTTTGTTCATTTGCCATATAAAGATATCGATTATTATTATTAATTTGATCTGTAGTATACAGAATTGGTCTAGTTAGTTGCTGACCTCTATTGTGCTATGCTTGAGTGATGCATTTGTAGAATCTGAAAAGTACCCGTGTTCTTCCTGAAAATGCCTTATGGTTTAACCTTATGGTTTCTGTATTGCATTCATTTCTTTCTAGCACATTCTGGGAGCCAGGGAGGTATATACAGAAGAAAACCTAACCATAGTTCAGTTCTTGAGTTTGTGTGCTATATGGTCAGAGATCTTTGATGTTGCTCTGTGTCAAAGGGATACAAATTGTTTGTTATTTACAGTTTCTGAACTCTTATTTGAGTGAACTAGGTATGACGTGTGGCTCTACCACAGAATGGATATGCTGAATTTTTGGATATTGTTCACATCTTGGAGTGAATATAATAGTTGTGAGGAAACTCTAAACATCAGGATGCATATATAATTTGTGCTCATTGATGCTGAACAGAATTTGACAAAGGCATTTTATGTTAATGGGTCCTGAAATTATTTTATGACAGATTGCCAAATGCAGTGGACAAACTAGTTTAACTGTTATTTAGGTGGATAGGATTGCAATCTTGTAAATAAATGTAAATGTAAATGTGGTGGTTTATAGTCTAGAATCAGTATATATATACTCTCACTCGACTTTACATTTACACCCTGGCCTGGGTTTCAGAACTATTCACACATATTATCTGTCTCAGTTCCCTCAGGGAACATACTAGGGAGCTGCCACAATACAGCGCTTAAACTACGTACCCACTAGCAGCCAAGTACCCATTACTACTGGGTGGAGAGAGGCACAGTCCAGGTTAACATCTTGCCCAAGGATGTTATCTGAAATGAAACAGTCGGCATCACCGGGTATCAAACCCACGACCCTTGGATTATGAATCCAACACCCTACCAACTGAGCCACAAGAGACCCCAGATTGGTTTTACCATTGCATTATTTTATGAACTATCAAGAGTATCTCAGTTGACTGCAATTAATATTTTGATTGGTTAAGAAATTTTTATGTACAAGTTTGTCTTTTCCTATTGCAACTTGAAAGCAACTGGTAATTGCTACCAGGCTTGCCCTGTGGTCCAAACAGTACTTATTTAGACATCAATAGAATATATATATGTATGCGAATAATAACATTATTAATTAATAATAGTGCCAAAAATATTTGTATATTATATGTCAAATTTTGAATGTTAAACAAGTGTCTCTCTACAACCATATTTTTTCGGTAACATTGCAAAATTTCCATGTTTGACATTTAAGCTAAGCATTTTGCATGCAACTCAAAGTGACATTTAAGCTAAGCATTTTGCATGCAACTCAAAGTTTTTCCTTTTTTTAAGGCCTCCACAACTTCAGTCATCATAAATATGACTACTATATCCCAAAGGCAATAACAGATGTCCTCAGTGGCCTAGTGGTTACCACCATGGATTGAATCCCCAGAGAAACATTATTACTCAGCTGTTGAGCGGGAAGTAAAATCCTAACTGATACTTCCATGTCAGAGTTAGTTATGGAATATAATCAAATCAATGTTAAAATTTTTATAGGTTTGCCCAAGAAACAAAGAAATGGAAAACTTGAGACTGAAATACTCAGAAAACATCTGAGGGAAGAAAAGAAAAGACAGAATGAACATTATGTAAACGATTTGAAGACACCAAATGAGAAAATGGAGAGGTATCATACAAGCATTTTTGTACAATAAACAGTTACATATACAGTGGGTTATTATCAAATTCAAACACGCTGTTTGTAGGAAAAGTTATATCGACCTGTCATGCGATTTTCTTCAAAATGTCATGTCGCTATACAAGTCTTGTAGTACAAGGAGATATTGAGTTGGTCATAAACATATGATGCAAAAAATGACACAGTGATTGTGTGTTTCCAGAGAAATCACAGATACAAAGAAATCTCAGAAAATGATGATCAAGCAGATGGATTACATGCAAAAGTATTGTATAATAATATGTACAAAATTAAATACAAACAGAAACAACCATACTAGTTGCAGTTTTATTCATAGCTGGAATGTTCCCTGGCTGTGATTAATTATTACCCCCATCCTAGCAGGTAATCTCCCAACTACCTCAACCAAGGATTTTTTACAAGCCATTGTTTGTTACTGCATTTCCCTATTACATTTTACATCCTCTGTTACATCCTTTTCTCCCTTTGTATAACATTCCAACATCTTCATACGTGTATCATGACAATCCCTGGGTGCATAGGGTCAGTTAGCTCTCACCTCGATGGTAGTGGGTTCCAATCCATCTCATAAAGCATGTGATATTTACTGAGAACATGATGAGACCTAACACTACAACAGTGACCTTTGACCTGTTATGTTACCATCAACCTGAAGTCATGCACATGTCCAGTGTTGGTCAATATAGGCACAAAAGTCAAATTTCATTGATGGTTGATCCAATGCAGACATTCTGTCTGTCATAAAGGTTACTTTGACATACTGTGTGATTTCCACAAAATGTCATGTCACTCTACAAGTCTTTTAGTGCTAGGAGTTAGTGTACTAATTATAAACATATGATACAAAAATGACACAGTGTCTGTTTTATTCCAGAGAAATTAGAGACACAAGGGAATTTCAAATAATGATGATCAAGCAGATGGATAACATGCAAAGGTATTGTATAATAATATGTACAAACTTAAATACAAACACAAACAACCATACTATTTGAAGTTTTATTCACAACTGAAATGTCCTCTGGTTGTGAATAATTATTACTCCCATCCTAGTCAGGTAATCTCACAACTACATCAACCAAGCTTTTTTTACCAGCCATTGTTTATTGCTGCACTGTGGACTCTTGTTTTCAGTGTTTTTCATTTTTACTTTCATACTTTACACCTCTGCTATATCCTTTTATGTTTTTGTACAAAATGTCAACATCTTCAGTTATATTATGACAGTCCTGGGGTGCAAAGGGTCAGTTAGGACTCATATTGATGGTACTGTGTCCCAATCCATCTCATTAAAGTATGCAATATTTACAGAGAACACCATGAGACCTGACTCTACAACTGTGATCTTTGACCTGTTGTGTTATCATTAACCTCATGTTATGTACATGGCCAGTTTTGCTCATTTAAATGTCACCAAAGTCACATTTTAGAGGATGCAGTCGGCTTTATGTGAAGAAACCAGATGAGGTAATTCTCTTTTATCTGCTTTTCAGCCAAATTACAGTTTTACTAGAAAACATCACACCAAAAAAGACTCAACAGAAAACAATGCAGACTGCTGCCCATTAAAAAAATCAGAGGTTTGAACACTGCATCTGTAACCCTATGTCAGTTTGATGGAGCAATAGTTGATTTTGTCTCTCATATATGAAAACATGCAAACACTGTTTACATTTTAAGTTGAAAACATTTTATCTTTCACTATAATTTTTTTCATTGTAAAAATCAGCTGATGAAATATTTTATGGGTAGCCTATTTGTATATATATGTAAGATGTTTTTTTTAAATTTTGCTTGGAGAGATCTAGGAACGACAATATATATGAAATTCCTTAATTTTATGTATGCTTACATTTATCGGCTTAGAAATGGTGTAGTTTAGCTCTGATCATGTCTTACTGAAACATACTGTGTATTTTTGAATGAACCATGCAGTGTTAAAGAAAATACTTCGTGTAGTTTTTGTATTTTGTTTTGGTCATTTTCTACTTAAAGATAGACACTATTTATTATTGTTCTTATCATACAGTGCTTATGAAGATAAATTGTGTATTTTATTATCATGCAATGCTTAAGAAGAGAACTTGTGTATTTGTGCTCTGTTCATGCAATGCTTGAGAAGAGATAATATGCATTTGTGTTCTGACAATGTAACACTTAAGATAGGCTATTGTATATTTTTACTCTGATTGTGAAAGATATAGTGAATTTTGTTATCATTGAATGCTTAAGGAAAGACATTGTGCATATTTGCTCTGATAATGCAAAGTTTAACAGACACTGCGCTTGTTGGTTGTGATCATTTTCTGCTTGATAGAGGACAGTGTATATTTTTGCTCTGATCAGGCAATGTCCAAGAACATAGTGTATTTTACTTGTTGTAACCCTTTATCTTTGTGTGAACAGAAACAGCAGTCCACTATTTACTCCAGAATTTGTGTACCATGGCATGATGTTTAAAATTCCTGTCTTGTTTACTACTGGGATGGTCAGTTAAATATCAGAATCATTTTGATTCAACTAATAAATCTTTTTTCTGTACTTTAAAGTTATTTTGGGGAATTTGTTTCTACTTATCATATACTGAAGAGGCTGCGTAAATTGTTTTGTCAGTATGTGATTTCAACAGTTCAGTTGATTAGATTCTGTAGAATAATTGTTGTTTTAGTTGTTTTTTGTATGGTTACAGTCTGAAGACATGTTTATAAAATGGCTGTTTTATTTTAAGTGTGGTAATGTTGTCTAGTTAAAGGTATTTTGTGTATTTGAGCTGAATTATTTGTATTGATTTGCATAAACTTGTTATATAGTCATGTTATCAATGATATGAACCACACACTATTTCTTGTCTAAAATATACAAAATGCTAAAATCCTGCTTAGTCATACATCATTTGGCATCAAAATGAGGCTACAAGTGCAAAGATTTTTACTAAAATTCATCATCCTTTTATTGGTTATAAAATCTATCAATGTAAAGAATTGGTAATGTTTAGGTTTGAGTAAACAGTGTGGATATACTTATTTTCAACAAAATCAACTTTATTGGTGGATATACGATATTTATACATATGGATGCATATGAAATGTCTCACATTCATGTATCAGTTCTTTTGAAAAACTTGTAATAAGATCAATACGAGATATAATGCAAAAAATGATCAAAAATTGAGTCGCAAAAAACCTGGGCTCTATTTACAAAGAGGCCTTAAGTCAAACACTTAAGTCAGAGTCTCAACTTTGTATTTACAAACAGGTTCGCAGCTGAGACTAAGCGGAGACCAGTCAAGACATTCTAATGTAAATAAGCCATAAAGATGTAAAATGGTTCAACCTTATTTAAATATAAGAAAATATTTATAGGTTACAATTCCTAGGAAAATTTACAACTCTTTCTCATAACAAAAAATGATAACTATTCAGAAATAACTGTCACAAAGTAAAGTATTTTTGTAACCAATATTTGGACACTAAATTGTGATAAAACTTTAGACAATTTAAGCATTTGTGTTGTATATTATTTCTACTTTACTTTAAACCATAAAAAAATTAAACTATGTCCGTTATTTTAGATATAAATAATGATCAAGACTGTTTCATAAATACACTTTTTTTTATTTTTAAGACAACATTGTACAATTCTTAAGTTTGAGACCAAATCTGAGACTAAATTATATTTCAATTATTTCGTGAATAGCTAACAAGTCTTATTGAGACCAAAACTGAAGATTTCAGACAATATTTGATCTTGGCAAGTTTATGAATACTGAGCCAAGATAATTAGTTTTGGGTTTGCTGAATATTTATTCAACAGAAAACCTTCTCTTTGGTGTCATTTTCACAGAATTAAAATCCACACAATTTTGAAATAATTTACATCTCAGCACTCAGCAAAACTTAAAACTATCACTCAATACTCATTAAAGTATCATTAAAGTTACATTAAGCAAAATATATAGTATACATCATGAATTCTGTTTCAATATTATGCAGAAAATTATAAAGGCTAAAATATATCAACAAATTAAAAGCCAATCATTCCGTCACACTCAACCAAATCAATCAATAAATTTTAAAGTAGTCTCATTCATCCCAAGCCTATCACAAAATCAGTGAAAAGAGTGAAACTATAACATTACCCTCCTTAAACTTGATGGCAGCTCTCCAACGCAACGAAAAATGTTCTTTCAAGAAACATTAAACATGGCCACTTCAGTTAAGTCAACGACTGAATTTTTAAAGATTATTTTAACTACCTGATCAAGCGGCAGTAATTCTAATATGACTTTTATACACCTATTGATATCCCCCTAAATAGACATTAATAAACAAGTCACTCAATAAAATATTGCAATTTTCATATTTGTTATCATCTTCCGGAAAATCTATTTTAAAAACTATTTTAAAACTATTAAAAATGACAAGAGAGGAAAAGGATATTGGAAATGTAATGCCCCTGTTCCACCAAAGGATTAAGCCCCGATCCTGTCTGGGACCCTTAATCGTGGGTAGTCTTGGAAAAAATGGAAAAAAAATTGACCAATGGGGTGGAAGACAGAATCGGTATGAAGGTCTGGGATTAACTACAGATCGGCCTCAGGACGCCCCAGGAGGCCCCAGACTGTCCCCAACTGGTCTGGGACTAAGAACCGATTAAGCCATTTTTCTAGTCGTAGACAAACCGACTGGGTCCCAGGACGCCTCAGGCCTCCTGGGACTAAGCCCCGACTAACCCAGGATTAAGTCCCGACCCCACAAGGTGTCCTGAGGCGTCCCCAGGCGTCCCCAGACCAGGATCGCCGATTTTTGTTTGGCAATGGGACTAAGGGTCGCAGGAAGCCTGGGACTAAGTGATAGAGGTCTGGGACTAAGGGTCGGGGACTAAGGGTCGCAGGCGGCCTGGGACAACATAGGACTGTGTAAATTTGATCTGAGGAGGCCTGAGGACGCCTGGGACTGGACATTTTGTTTATGGCGGGAAAAAATAATCGGTTGGGGTCGGGAGAAATATCAAACATGTTTGATATTTCACACGGCCCCAACCGACCACAACTGACCCTTACAGGACGCCTGGGACTAAGCATATTTCTGAAACCGACCCTCAAAAACCCTTAATCGGGAGCCTTAGTCGTGTGGTGGAACACCCACATAACAGTTCACTTTTAAAGCAAACCGATTATGTTGAAAATTTAAAGATGAAACTAATGGAATGGAGAAGTCTCTATGAAGAATTTCAGAGCAAACAAGGTCTCTGGGAACTGATTAAATATAAAATTAGAAAATTCACAATAAACTATTCCAAAAAAAATTAAGAAGAAGGAAAGAGATTCAGAAAAAGTTCTTTTACATACTTTAGAAAATCTTGAAAGAAGCTTTGCATTAAATCCCACTGAAGAAGAATTCACGGAGATACAAAGTGTAAAAAACAGCTTGAAGAAATAGATCATAATAAATTAAATGGTCCGATTGTTAGGCAAGGAATTAAATGGGTAGAGCAAGGAGAAAAAAGTTCAAATTTTTTCTTTAGTATGGAAAAGAACAAAAACAGGTGAAATCATCACTAACCCTAAAGAAATGGCACAGCACCAAAGAAAATATTATTCTGAATTACTTGGTCCAAAGAACACAAAAAAATAAATAATAAAAATTTTGAAATTTTTTTAAATCAAAAAAATATTCCAAAGTTAAGCATACAACAAAAACTTAATTGTGAAGGGAAAGTTACTATAGAAGAGTGTACCAGTGTATTAAACAGTTTCAAAGAAAATAAATCTCCTGGAAATGATGGGTTAACCATGGAATTTTACAAATTTTTCTGGGATAAATAAGAAATTGTGGTCTCTACAGCTTCAATGAAAGTTTTGAAAAAAGGGAATTAAGTACCAGCTAAAACAAGCTGGCATAATACTGTTACAAAACCCAGGGAAAGATAGATTTCTTTTGTCCAACTGGAGACAGATATCTTGAGTAAATTTGGACTACAAAATTTTAACCAAAACAAACTGTCGGAGAATACTGGATATACTACCAGATATAATTCATGAAAACCAGTCAGGATTTGTTTCTAACAGAAAACTTAAATTTACCGTTATGACAATTCAAGACTTGATGTACTATTCAGATGAAAAAATTATTTTATCTTATTTTGTATTTGTGGATTTTGAAAAGGCTTTTCATTTTCTTGTTCACAATTGTTTTAGTGTGTGTGAGCTTTCTGTACCTGTAAAGTTTGTATTGTAATGTGCAACAAGTTAACAGTATTAATGATGGCCAATCATACAAGCCTCTCATCTACTGGTACTAACTTTCTTGTCACAACTAGTAACTTGGTACTAAATGGTCATATAATTTAATTCCACCCAATAAATTTTTCATCATTAGCACTGATGTTTAATATATTACTTTCCAGCTAACTGTACTGACTAACAAGGGGACATATGGTCCTTATGGGAAAAGGGATGGCTTTAAATACACAATGATTCCTGGGAATCAGAAAGATGGAGTGGTTTACCTGACTGGAAGATCTGCTGCTTATGTGGATCAGATATGTGTCTTTTATGGAGCTTGTTGATTCCTCTACTTAAGATTTTAGCCTAATTGCTTCATTTCTTCATTACTTACTTTATTCTATTTCAATTGCTATTTTAGAGTAAACATACTGTTGCATTATAAAAGGTAATAAACAAATAAATGAGAAATAAAATAGTGCAGTCGGATTTATGTTTGTGCTTTATTGTATAATTTTGGCTGGAAAACAATAGTTTTGATCAAAGGGAATTTCAAAGCATCACATAAGACGTGTATAGTATTTATTTACTTATAATATAAATAAGGATGACCGCAAAGATGCTAAAGCGAATTGTAAATATACTACAAATGCGTCAAACTAGATTAGGACTAAATCAAGGTTAGTGTTTAATGTCTCATTCAATAGCCAGGGTTATATGGAGACAGACAACCTGCGATTAGATGCCAATCTTAGAACTAGGCCACAAACTATAATTTGTATACAAGGATTAGTCATTGATCAGGGGGTAAATATACTGTTGCTATGTGCTTTAGTGCACGAAAGGCTACTTTCCCTGCATTTGAGAATCAATAATTGATTGACATTGACTTAATGGAGTTTTAAATATATTGTATACATCTTATCATAATAACTGATGGCAGGGATGAAGGGAAAGGAATGTACATTGTCAGCCAAAATTCTGTACTGAAAATGATTGGATATCAGCATACAACTACCTTCTTTTGCGTCCAGGTGAGCAACACAAATCTGGTATTGACAGCTATATCCATATCTTATTGAGGTGTGGGCAGTGAGGTGAGGAGCCCAACCACACATTAAACTGCAACACCTATAACTGAGAAGTTATTGCTTTTTTCGGGGGGATAGGCTGTAGGGGCTAACTAATGACAATTGATCGTAAACTTTTGTCAGAATTTAAAGCATAATGCTTTAAGCTATTTGTGGAGATCATCAGGAGTTCATAAGAATAAAGTGAGCAGGAGAAACAAAAGTCAGTCTCTTTCTGTAGTTCATTTCATCAAGTTATATTCCCAAAACATAGTATCAGACATTCCTCATTTATAACTCGGAAAGCTACTGTGACTTGTTCTTTAGAAAAAGGGCAGATAAGCAAAAACAAGTGATTTATGACCAAAATGATAACTTTAATGGGGTGGTTCTATAATGGTGATCTCATCTTTAAGTTACACCCCAGTTGGAAAAAATAAAACTGCTCACCATCCATGGGTATTTTTAGGATAGGTTTACAATATTTCCTGATAGCTACTGAGTGACATTCTGACTGGTTCGACAAACAGGTTTCCAAAAAGCTTAATCTGGTTTTTTAATCTAGCCCAAAGGTTATGGCCATTATGAGCCTGTTTGACTGGAGCCGACCCTACAACCAACTCTATGACTCTAAATTCGTTTAGCAGAGTGAGGGGTCAGGGACAATAATCCAGGGAAAAGGTTGCAAAAAATCGTTTCACCTCCCAGATAGGACAGAGTGCATCCTGGCTTGTCTGGATCAATCTCTCGAATTGACTTGGGGTGGGGATGTTTTACTCCATGACTAGACAGGAAACTGCCAGAACAAGCTGTTAAACCCTTAATGGACAAGCTGTATCAGGCCAATACAAGCTGAAGTGACCAACCGACAAGACGGGGGCAATATCACGACCCACCCTGAATAGACTGATCTATTTCTGGTGTCAGGATTGCAAGTCAGGATCAAACCAACACTACATAAACCCCTTCTGGCTGGCTGCTATAACTCACCATTTATCACTGCAAACATGTCAGCTACACATCAGATAGACTTTCTACAGAAGCTTAGGGCTTTCATTGAGGAATGCATACACGACTGCATCAAGAAGTCACAAATTTTAGGAAACCCTAACAAGTTGGATTAAAACTTCCAATAACACTGAGACACTTAGCAACAGGAGAAATTTGCAAGCGTTTACAGAATCACTGGCTGGTTGGCTGAGGGAGGGCCAAATTTGTGCTACTGTTTGCTGGCTGACAACACCTTCACTTTGATGCCACGCCTAGTGAAACCCAACAGTAGAAGACAACTCACAAGGGAAGAGGAGACGTAAACTAAAGGATTTCCAGAGGCAGAAGAGTGGGGGAATAATGTGTTTAGAATCCTGGCAAGCACAGTCAGGGTCCTACTAGGCATAATGGAGCAATTGTCCGATAGTTGTCAGAGACATCGTTTTGCATGTGTTGCACAATATGCTGAGGATACACTTAGACTACCCAATTATTCCAAGAACTTTTTTCAAGCTAGTGTTCAACAAATTTCCAAAAAAATTCCCATAAATTTCTAACAAATTTCCAAACAACTTCCAAAAAATCACAAGTCCAATACTAATCTTGATAACTTCTAGAAGAGTTTATTGAAATTCCTAGGGTAAATGTCAAAATTTGTAAACCTTCAAATTTGTTCATTTTTCAAAAAGTATTTAAAAAGTTAAAGGCTGCGCTGACTGCTGAGGAGGCTGTTGCTGCTTGGTGGTTGGAGGAGAGGTGACGTGTTGATGCAGGTCTCTTGTAGTAAACAGTTGAGGTGTACCCATCTGCTGGTAGCTAATGACTGATTGTATATTCCCAAATATGCTAGATAGTCCTGAGATGTTGTGTGCACTTTCTTGGCCTGTGACAGAGGCTACTGACCATGGATGAAAGGCCTTGGTTTAGGTGATGGTGAAATGTAGCTTGCAGTACTGGATTGGTGATCGTAAACAACTAGGTAACTAGGCAGCAATCGAAAATGGGCGGGAATACTGAATCAGTATTAAAGCCTGGGAATAAGTTCAGATCGGTCGCAGGAAGCTGAGGAGGTCCCAGGAGGCCGCACACAGTCCCATTAAGCCATTTTTCTGGTCGGTTTGAACCACGATCTTGTCGTAGACATACTGACTGGGTCTCAGGACGCCTCAGGACTCCTGGGACTAAGCCCCGAATAACCCCCGATTAAGTCCCGGCTTCCTCAGGCATCCTGAGGCCTCCTCAGTGTTCCTCAGACCAAGATGGCCGATTCTTGTTTTGCAAAATAACTGGATTTTCTGGGTATATATATAAATTCTGGGATGTAATTATCATTACTTTTCTAGCAACACAACAAGATACCATCTTTCAATGGAAGACAGCTACAGCAACAATTTAGGGCTTTTTTTAGTTTTTATTCAGTTACACATACTAATGTATTTGCTATTTCTACGTTGACCACAGCAACCACCACCAGCACCTCCACCACCACCAGCACCAGCAGTCAGACAGAGACCTAGAAGAAGGCACAACATGTGGGTCAGGCCATGGCTACTACAGAGAGAGGAGTGGGGGGCCTACCACAACATTATGGCTGAACTGTATGCCACAGACATTCCAGGATTCACCAATTTCATGAGGATGACCCCAGAATTTTTTGAAATGATAAAGACCAGACTGGAACCATGTCTAGCCAGGCAGGCCACCAACTACAGAGCTCCAATCAGTGTTGAGGAAAAGTTAGCCCTCACCATCAGATATCTGGCCACTGGAGAGTCATACACATCATTATCCTGTCAGTTCACCAGAGAGTACCTCAGATGTCCTACTACGCCAGATGAGTGGACAGAACTGGAAACAGAATTCAGGATCAGGTGGAACATTCCCCATGCCCTGGGAGCCCTTGATGGCAAGCATGTGGCCCTGACGAAACCCAAGAACTCTGGAGCCCTGTACCACAACTATAAGGGATTCTTTTCAATAGTAATGTTCCCTGATTCATACAGAATGCCTGGGACTAAGCAAATTTTTGAAACCGACTACAAAAAACCCTGAATCGGTAAGCTTCATCGGGTTATGGAACACCCACATAATACAGCTAAATTCATTCAATTTATTTTGTTAAATATAGAATTAATCTGTAGTTCTGAAATAGTAAACACAAATAAATATAATGCAGGATGATAAATGTTGACTTTATTTGTTGTTTTTTATTGTGAATGTAAACTTACTGAAAAATTGGTAATTGTAACGTGTCACACTACAAAGATAATATAGTGCTATGTAAACACTGTGTATATGTTAAAATGCAAACTTACATATAGCCTACTCTTAGCTTTTTTACCAGTCAGTAATATCTTATAGTTTCAGGAAAGTTGACAATTGACCCTATTTGAAGCAACAACGGCCCCATCAAAGGTTCACATCAGAATAATTTAAAACATTTTTTTAACCTGGACCTACCTTTGCACTGGAACACCAAATAAACTGATCAAACACCTCATTCCGACTGGGGTAGTATTAGGGCAAATTATCGGAAGTATGCCTGGCATATCAAACTGGAATGTTATTCCTTTTGACAATAATGGATCTGAAATGTCAACAACCATTGATGGCAGTCCATTTCTAGAGCACTGTTATTGATTTTAACTCAGGTCTTATTTATAGGCTTGAGACAGTGTGTTGATTTGCTGCTAAATGTGTCATCTTAACGTTTTCTTAGAGAAAGTCCACTAGCGGATCCAGGGGAGGGATCCAGGGGAGGGGGGGTTCAGGGGGTTCGAACCCCCCCCCCCCCTGAAAAATAATGTAAAGGGGTTCAACCCAAAGCACAAAATTATTTCTTGACAGTGGTGTTAAATTTACAGGAAATGCACTCTATTTTTACCAAAAATTAATTTTTTTCCAGGGGGGCATGCCCCCGACCCCCTTAGTTATAATATGTCTGATGTGAACCCCCACCTTACATAAAAGCTGGATCCGCCCCTGAAGTCAACCAAAAAAGTGAAATTAAAGTGATTAAGGTAAAACAATGAGAAGCATGCCTCCAGAAAAATAATTTAGTAAAAACAGAATGGCAGACGGAAACTTCAGAACTAGCTTAACAATGTCCATTATCCATCTGTGAGCAGGCTAGCTGTAAAATATGGTTTGTTTATTTTTTAGATTTGAATTTCTAAAATAATTGCAGTCTCCCAGTAATATACTGAGCTAATAATAAAAGTGGTTTTTTCACGAAATTATATGGCATGACTCGTTTGTTCAGCTATTTATACTACATATACTGCAGTTCCTGAGGTCCATGGCCATATTCATAATTTTGATTCAACAAGACTGAATTGCCTATGTACAAATGTAGTTTATGTGCGTTAGCAATTGGCATTAAGTGCATGAATAACCTGACGGTCAAAACTTCCTTATTTGGAGACATCATTTGCAGGAGTTAATAAGTGTGTTCCCTACACCAAGAATCTTAATTTGATGAGGATTCTTTCTTAATTTGGCCAAAGAAATATATGCTGAATATAGTGTTTCCATAAATTGCCAATCAAACAAACTGTGGCTGCTTTGAATGTTGCTAATATTATGACATCTTATTGGGATTTCAATTGGTCGGCAACAGAGCAAATTACAACTTAATTATTGATGTAATAATCTTGTTTTAAAATTCCATTTGAAATATTAAGCACTGTTATAGAATCAATAGTTCCCTAAGTTTATAAATATGGGATTACAAAGAGTCAATAAAGACAATTTTTAAAGGTGAGCAGAGGTTCAGGAACTGAATCCCAAAATATCAGTTCTATCAGTCTAAATATCAATATTGTAGCACCCTTTTATGTAGGTAGTGGATAAGAAAAAGCATCGAATTATCAATCCAGACTTAGATAGGTATCATTGAACTGAGTAAACTTTGAGGAAGATCAAGTAACAGGTCAATCCCACATGGTTCAACTTATGGCCCAGATACAATGATGAATGTAGTTTTGTTCAATGACAGACAGACAAACAAATTAAGATAGGTGAGGCTGAAGATCCCAACGTTTGGGGGGAAGCAAAGTCGCCGACTGATACAAAAATAATAAATATGTTGAATATTCTTTCCAACTTTGCTAACGTTGCCAATAGTCTGGAAGACCTATGCAATTTTGTGAAAAAAATGGCCGGGTTTCAAATCTGCAAGGCTCGGGGCCAAAGTCAGGAATATGGAACCACTTAAAAAAGAATTATATACTGAAATTTGCATGGTCTTTTTTTTGCTCAATTCTATGAGTGATTTAACAAAAGTTGAAAATTGGAAGTCAAAAAGATATTTTCCAGCCATTTCCATTAATTTTGTGATCATTTAGATTTAAATTGAATAGCATATGAATTTTAAACGATTGTAACCTATCCAGTAGAGAAGAAGGTATTCAATGTTTACTGGTGATAATAATAAGTTCAAATTATAAAAAAGTTGGGGTTTTTAATGAGAAGACAAAATCCACCAACACGTTTTACTTGTATTCTATATCACTTTACTCTTTTATAGCAAGAGAGTAGTCAATCCTAAATAATCTTGCGATATCCATTGGACAAGCTTTTGGGGTCGGGAGGTGAGGATGAGGAAGGGGAGTTCTATTTCAGTCCCCACCCCCAAGACAGTAAGAGACGACTGCGGGTACCATTTTATTAATACAGTAATACTAAGATTGTATACATCACTAATACTATTTACAAGTCATGTAGAGTAAATATATAAAATCATTTGTTATATAAAATTAATATAAGGTTGCAGAATGACCGTACATGAGGCAGCCAAAAAAGTTACATTTAAGATCTACTGTGAACTTGACTTATCAGACTAGAGTTCATTGTTCATAAAGTTCAAAGGTCATGATCCAAGGTCATGACTACACAGGTTCACAGTTCACGTATGTTACTATATTACTAAAGGTTACTACCTGACCTTGAGGTGACCTTCGACCCAGACAGAAGGGGATGCTTGAAGTTGGCTAGTCAGCAAAAGGGGAGGAAACAGCTACTGACATAGTTCAAAGGTCAATTTCGACTAAGGTCAAGCCAAAGCCCCCTAAGCTTTCCAAGGAAGAAGGGACCCCCAAGGCTTACAATAAAGGAACTAAAATGAAGATTACAAAAACTATTTTACACACCGGGACATTATACCATCAAGAACAACCTCAAGTCCAACAGCAGGGAAAGATGCATCATTTAGCATGTATAGAAGCAGCTAGAGCATCAGCAAGATTTTCCCCAGAAGTGTGGTCTGATTGAATATAGCCCCAAACCCAATCTGAAGACCAGGTGCCATGTCTTTTAATCTGTTGGATGGGCACATGAAAATTGTAGGCAAATGTGGCACCTGATTGCCTAAAATCATGAAAGGTGAAGAAATTGGGGGGGAAACCCAAGTGAACATTGATAGTTTTTAGGGCTTTTCTGACCCGTGAGTCAATGAGGGGATTTAAACCCAGGGCATTGTGAATTTGAAGAAGAGAAGAAGCAGGTGACATGGGATATAGTTTGAACAGGGACTTCATTGCTCTGAAGGGGCAGATTGTTTTGATTTCCAGCTTAGGCAGGGTCACACACTGGACCTTATCTCTGGTCTGCATTGTCTTAGACCATTTGATCATTACTTTAAGGTACTTGGTGGTGAAGAAAACATCATGGCCCGTAAGATGCCTGGTACAGTCAAAGTCTCCTTTGGCATGAGGTGCGAGGTTCGAGAGCCTTAAAAAGGCAAAGAAGCCCAGGAGAAATGTAGCTCTGTAAACCTGAGGTGAAGGTAAAAGTCACACGCCAGTGATATATCCATCAAATGGGGAATGGTAATAACATTGTGAGAGGTAATTGAGACAGGTCTATTAATCCTGGGTACTTTCAGAAAGTATTTGACCTTTGGATGATCCAAAACTTCAAATGGAAGGTCATATACAATACATGAAGCCTTTATGGCTGATACATAATTTGCTATTACACTGGCGGAACAAGCATTACTGACTAAACATTCTAAAAAAGACAATATGACTTTGACCTCAGACAGAGGTGACTCTGTGAATAAACAAAATGCAACAAAAGTTCTGAACATTGACTGATAGGCTCTGTGTGTCTTTGGTCGAAAGGCCATGTGAAGCCTCTGTGAAGCCTTTGCTGATAGTGATGTGAGCCTCATTATCTACAAAACAAAGTGCAGTATCTCTGAGAATTTATCAATAATAGCATAAGCCCCTGCAAACATACATGATACAACAGATAATCATCAAAAACACATGCCTAAGTTAACAGATTAGCACGTTACATAATACATAACATAACAAAAATATTTACATTTCTGGATCCAGTTCCAGCATATCATAAGAAACTTGCAGCCAAATAGACTGCATGACATTGGAATGCAAATAGCTCCATTGATCTGGAGTAGCCTGCCATCTGGACAGGATGTCAGCTACTTTGTTATCAGATCCTTTGATATGGGTGTACTGTATGTCAATGTCTGACATGGCGAAAGCATACCATATATTACGGGCACAGGCAGCAAGATATGGATCCCTAGTTTTACCAGACTTCGGGACTGATACCACAGCCCCATTATCACATCTGATCAATATTTTCTTTGACACCCAAAGGAATGTAAACAACCTAATGGCAGTGAGGATATTGAGCATCTCAAGGTGCACTATGTTCCAGTTTCTGAAGCCCCTCTCTATGGGCAAATGATACACGTAGTGCCCACAATGCCCACCAAAGCCTGTGAGACAGGCATCCAGTTCTAAAGTCAATTCCGCTGGTTTGTGATTGTACAGTGAAACGCCATTGTAACTCGGCAGAAACTTAGCAAACCATCTTAGGTCTCTCTTGAAGTCAGGCATCAACAAAATTTTGTCAGAAGTTCCAGCATTCTGTTGAGGAACACACGCGCAGGTTTGACGTATTTATGGATGTACAACAAGAGACCTAAGATGGATTGCAACTCACGTTTTGACACGTCTTTGTCAAGCCAGAGCCGAACCACATCATTGACAGCGTCAAGTTTTTGTTGAGGTATGGCAATGGTTCCTGCGACCGTGTCAATCATGACGCCCAGACACGTCACGCACGTGGAGGGTGACACAAGCTTCTTATCACTTACAGTGAGGCCCAACTGGGCCATAAGTTGCAATAGCGCCTCAAATTACGCCCACGCAACGCTTGGGACGTCGATGCCAATGTAATTGTTGATATAGTCGATAATGGCGAAACGTTTCTCTTGCATGACGTATCTGACGCCATCGCTTAGGCGCTGAAAAATTTGGCTCCCATATCGCATCCCGAATGGGACGCACATGTCGATGTAGAAACTCTGCCATTGGAGACCTGACAGGTCATAATCCCCTGGATCTACTTTCACGTGGCGAAACGCCCTGCTTACGTCAACCTTGTAGAGCAATGCCCCACTCTCCAGACGTGTCAGCTCGGCAGTAATGTCATCTATTGTGGGAAAAGTGAGAGAAAAAGCACTATTCAAGTACGAAGTCTTGTCTATCCCAGAGTTTACAGATGCCCCCAGGGGCCAACTCAGATCAATGATGACTCGACGCCTGTCAGAATTGGGCTTTTCCCTTGACATAAAGCGGAGCAGTGACCCAAAGGTATGGGATGATTTTTGAAAGGACCTTGCAACTCCTCTCCAGGCTAGGCTTCAATATCTTTTGGAAATTCGGTGACAGATTTGTGATTACCTTGTTCATTGGTGAGAGGGCAATTTCTATTAAAGTCAAGAGGAAAGCCAAATTCTATTAATTGTAGGAGTTGTTGATCCCAGTATTTTGACAGATGCATTTTCCAGGCCTCGACATTTAACTGAGAATTCACAGGCAATCTGGCTTCCATATAATTGGGTTTTTGTGTTGCTCTTACAATACTGTGCATTTCACAGGGAGACAATACTTCTGAAGTGTTAATTGACATGTTTTTGCTCATGATTTGCTCAGCCAAAGGCACAAAGCCAAACTTAAAGTCAGTTTGATCGCGCCATTTGTGATATATTTCAGTGTCAACATTGGGAATAATTCCATTGAATTGACTAACATGCAGTATGGAATTGACAAATTTGTCCTGAACCCCAGCATAATTGATGTCATATAATGGATGAGTGTTAGGTGGTACAGAACTTTCTGTAACTACTTCATCAGAGTTCACCTTACCATTGGACATTGTAGCCTGACTGGGGTTGACATTTCGAGGTCCCCCTGGGGCAGATATGACCTCAGCTGTGCATGTACTCATTGTACTGTTTGTTAGTACAGCATCCTTACCCTTGAGTACTGTGTCCGTACTTACCCCAGGTGGAGATATGACCTTAGCTGCGACCTTTGGTGAAGTAACTACTTCACCCATCTTGCCCTTAGCACTAGCAATATTCATACTTCATACAGCCTTGTTTTGACTGGTTTTGGTTCTCTTGATGCAAGATATGCATTTTTGTGAATTTTTTAGCTAACAATGCATTAACTTGACTTGGATTTGCACTTGAATTGTACACAAAATGAGTACGCTTGCCCTCATTTTTTATATTATGTACTTCAGTAAAAGAGTTACTACTAACCTTACTTTCACACTTACTCATAATACTGAGGGCACACTGTTCTTCATTCTGATTAACAATACTTTTTGTACTCTCACAGCTGCTCCACCCTAGTGATGGGCAGCTGGGGTATCGTTTTTTGTCTGACCATTTTTGGTTAAGCAATTATTTTCTGAGTGGTTTGACTGCCTAACCAAGGTTAAGCAAAAAGCACAAATGTGCCTATTGAGGCGACCATTGACCTCGTGATCTTTCTTGTGGACACATGAATTGGTTTGAAAATTCTTACAAAACCATGGCTTCTTATCCGACCGGCCCCAGTTTGACTTGCTTGAAGGGAAGTGTTTTTGAGCATGAGCCCTCCAGATCCGGTCAAACCTACCTGTGTCTTCCCACTACAACGACCCCCTCTCCATCTCGCATAAAAGGACAGCATGTGCTGCCTTGGCCCCCTGCCAGGAGAAATCTGTTGCATCCTCCATCAAATCCCCTAAATAGGATATCATTACATCCTTACGACTTCCGGATTTCTCCTCAAGGATGTTACAACAAAACCCTTGCACCCACTGAGTTAATGTGAGTTGATCGTACGACACACGCTGTCTGGCTGACCCACCGAATATGGCCTCATGAGGCCAGTGTACTTTGTGCTTAACCTGTACATCTATGTCCCCACCCCTCTGAGACTTATACTTCAGTTTACCTTGACAGTGGGAACTAATTCTTTTATCTACTTTTTGCTGCAGACGTTCTGATTTTAACACTTCCAATGTGGGGTCATCACTCTCATCAGAGGATGAACTACTTTCTACTGGTTGGTACTTTTTGTGTTTACTTGTTTTAATACTTTCTAAGAAACTGTCTGTACTTAACTTTGATGTGGAAGGTGTCGAACTCCTCACTGAAGTCGCCACTTGCTGCTCCACCTGGTCCAGTCTTTCTGTCACCTTCCTCAGTTGCTGTAGTATTTCTGTCTGCAACCACTGTCCGTCTTCCTGCACCGCCTGTGCAGTCTGAGGGGCAAGTATTGGACCTGCGACGGCAGCATCTGGAGAAAGTTCATTATCTTGATCTTGGATCTTCCTCTTGCACTTCTTTCTAGTGGGTGGCAGGTGCCTCACTTTACATGATTTACAGAGTTGTTTGTTATCTGGCATTTTTCAAATCTGGTGATTGGTGTTCAGTGTCAAAAACAGGCTCAATATGACGACCAATTTGGCTTATACATGGCATGCCATGTAAAAAACAAAAATATAGGGTAGACCGTCCCTCTAAGGTAGACACATTAAGCCTGAGGTTGACTCGATGACCACAAATCTTCCACAATGTTCCTTCATCACATTCCAGTCATATAAATCAACATAAAACTCTTGTTACAGGATAAATGACCGTCTCTGATTCAATATGTGCAGTTTAAAACTTTAAAAACAACAAGTTAAAATCCTAAAAGCAATCAACAATAAAAAATTATCAGTAAAAAATGTCATGTTTGCCCTTCAAGCTTTCAAAGTGACTTAGGGGCACAAACAAGTGCATAAAGACAAGACATGAACCAATGAAATTATGTTGTTTTCCGGGTTGCTGGGGCGACCCAGCAAGGCTTCTAGGAACCCCAGGAGTTATGTAAAATTACTTGTTAGACTGGTACCCAAATCTTGTTTAAAGTATACACCAACAATTAACTGCCTTGGAGGAGGACTGACACCTGGGATGCCTGGACACCCCAAGCGACTCTGTCAATGACATAGCCAAGGTTTGTTGTGCCTGTTACTTTCATCGCTGATATCTTAAGTGCCACGGTGTTGAGACTGCTAATATGAGAATGTACAGTGGATAAGGGTATGAAGTAAATATAGGAAGCAAAGAAGACAACATCTGTTAACAACAAGGTTTCTTGACTGTGTATATTTGTGAAAGAACGCAATATATAGACCTTGTCAACATCTCCTCACGTGACTGGACTTAGGTAAACACACATGCTCCTGCATATACAGATTTACTGCAGTGTACACACAAACATTCTTTTTTTTCTCTCACTGTACATTATCATCATTGATGCACAAATATCACTTAAATTCTGTGAAGGGGGCTCGGTGGCATAGCGGTTAGAGTTCTCGCCTCTAACCTCTGAGGCCGCTGTTTCGAATCTCGGGCCGGGCTCTTCATGTTGGAAAGTTGGTAGTTACTTGCCAATGCCCGGTGGTTTACAGTGCAGTATGCACTGGTTTCCTCCACCGGTAAACTACCCGTCGCAATATGACCCTGGCTGTTGAGCGCGACGTAAAAACAACAAAAAATAAACTTAAATTCTATGATATATAATACTTTAAGTGATTTTATGTTGCATGTTTACTTTAAAAATATTTAATTTAGAATTAGAAATGCAGTTTACAACACTGTTCTATATCTACATTATCCCAGGTTTTTAATGGGAAGGGGTTGTAATATACATGTAGTTGATTATTTTGACAAATTACCCAGAAAAATGTTTCTTTAAGTTAAAAACAAAGCTTTCATGATCTGCCTTACTTGCTGGATAGTCAAATACATAAAGATTTGCCATTACATGCACAATTTTATATGTAGTCAAAGAAGAGTAGTTTAAAATCATATTTTTACATACTCAGAAACATTGCCTTTTATTTATAGATGTTCTCATTGCTACCATAAGGAGGTTAGGTTCTTGGATGTGTTTGTTTGTTTCTCTTTTTCTTAATGCTAAAAAAGACATGAACAAATCTTTATGATATTTTTTTGCGTACATAGGGTCTCACCAAAAGAAATTGGAATTAAATTTTGTGAAAAATCCAGACCACATTCTAGATACAAAAACCCTGAAAAGGTCAGTTTTTTAATGTAATTTTTCGAATGATTTTGGATTTCTGGTGGTAATACTGCTAAAAAAACGAGTCCACTTGACATTTTCCAAATGGGTACAAAGAAAGGATTACATTTTGGGAAAGTTCTCAATCATATTCTGGATGCAAAAATAAAATCATTAAATTTTGGAAATAACCCCATCGATAGAGGAGGTTTCTAATTAATGTTTGAGGTGGATCTTGAAATCTGAGAATAAAGCAAAACCATGAAACATCTATATCCGATAAATATGGCCACAAATTAAAATTGGCATCTTTCTTTGAGATTTTTAAATATTTCTGACCTTTCCAATGGCTCTCAATAGTTAACTTTATGCAGAATCTAGATGGGATAGGATTGTTAACACATGCAACCAGATTTATCTGATTTCATCTAGAGTGATCGCATTGTGATTTTTTATATAAGCTGGGTTGAAAATCAGTCTTCACTTCTGTACAGACATTTCACATTTTATCAGGACTGTTATTTGAATTACATATTTATCATAATACATAGAATTAATGAACTGAGATTAAACTCATGAAACTTTTGAAGCTGAAGCTCCATAAAAGAATAATTTAGTTGAATGAAGAGAAATTTCTTTCAAATGCTAGTAACAGTGTAGCCTTTTGCAATTTTCTTTTTAAATTTTATCCCTCTGGTTAGAATTTCTGGGAAAAGTGAGCCTAGTAAGATGAAGAGAAAAACAAATTACTTGTGTTACAGAAATTTATCATTGCTTAATTGCAATAATTACAGGTTTTACACTAATAACCTATAGTTAACAAGCATAATATTCAAAAATATGTACAGTTAAATATGTTTCTGCAGAAAGTTTTGCGTATTTTGAAAATTAATTCCACATAAAAGAAGAAAAACACACAGTATGCATTAGAATCACTGCAGAAATCTACACATAGTAAATTTGTGCTTGCCTAATTGGGATCACGTGACTGCAAACTGCCTTTGTTTGTTGAAAAGGTATATTATGTGCAACAGACACTATTTAGGTATATTACATTTAAAATGTTTAAAATGGAGCATGAAAAATGGAGGCACTGGCAGTCATTTTGTCTGTGGTTGACCCCAAACACGTTGCTCAGGATTAAACTAACACTACAAAATTACTTGCAATAAATACTTTGAAGGTAAGATAGACCTTCCAGCCTAAATGGCCAGTCATGTGAACTTAGCTGCACCTGAAGAAAGGCTGTTTTACAGCTATTTTGTACATTGTTACATTGTAATAAGTTAATGGGAAAATCTGAATCTTTGATATTTTTGTACCCAGCCAGCGATCCAGCAAAGTTTCCTGGCACCTAGGTTGGAGCAATATCCATCTTCTGTTTTTTTTCATGAAAATTCAAACCAGTAATAGTTATGTAATCTTGCTGACAAAAGATAAACAAATCGTCACAAATTTAATACACTCTTTTAAGAGAGGGTAACAAGGCTCTCACAAATAAATGCAACAACTTCAGAACAGCTACCTCAGAAAGGCACCTCCATTCTTCTGACCCCAGACTGTCTGTTCAAAGTGAAACAATGAACAATGGATTTTATTATTAAAGTAAGTAATGTTGAATTCATTTATTAAATATAAATTGCCACTTAATAAATTGATCAGATATTGAATCTTCATCAGTTCTGGGATATTCTGAAAAGCTTAATTTTGTCAAAAGAGCTAATGATTTTTTAAAATATAAAGTTCCCCTGAAAGAAATGACTTCATTGAATATGAGTAGTTTTTGGAGAGTATTCTCTCCTGACACTACTAATATGTGAAAAAATCTCCAATGTACTGATACAAAAAAAATTCAAACCTGAAATGTTTATATTTTTTGAGATCACTGATGAGGCAATTAAAAGAGATTTAGGAATCCTGAAAAAAACAGTAGCTTCATGACCTGTGTTTGGATGGCCAAAGAAGATATTCTCATGGCCAAGTACTCTAGTCTGGTTAACTATCTGAAGTTTCAAGGGTGTGAAAATTTGACAAGAATTGATGTTGGAGAAAGTACTTATTACAGCTGTAGAACTGCAGGGGTCGGTTTCACAAAGTAACTTAGACTTAGCCAAGTTTTTGGCTAAGTCAGGGATTTAAATCTAAGACTTTGATCTTAGCTATGTGTGGGGCTAACATGGATTTCACCCTTTTAGCTAAGCCCAAGCTTATCAAATTACTACAGTGGTTCTCTGTGTCATATGACCTTTTATATCCTTCATTTGATGCATTTTATCTAAGGATAAGTGCTGTTTTGAAATAGAAAACCTTGTTACATCATATAACCTTCCCAAAGACTACTTCAGTAAGGTGTTTTGTATAATTATACTTTATTTGCAGCCATTTCAAATTCTGAAGTGGAGAAAAGTTTATGGCGGCTACATTTAAGTCCTCTTTACAAAATTTAAGCCCACTACATCCCGGACTTAAAGTTTAGTCCACTGACTGAGCAATTTGATGGAAAATCTTTGTGAAATCCGCTAAGTCTAAGATCACAGACTTCACATTCTGTTAAAAAAAGTAAGACCAAAGTCTTAAATGTAAGTCTAAATCTGGACTTAGGTCACTTTGTGAAATCGGCCCCAGGTGAAAACTTTCAAGAGTGTGTTCGTGAGTTAATTGAGAATAGTATTGTAGCTGCAATAATGCAGGCACCCTTGCTTTCGTCCTCTATTGATAAAAGTATAGACATCTGCATCTCAAACAACTGACTTATTATGTTAAATTCGTCACTGAAACTTTGGTCCACAGACTTTATTATTAATATTTGGTTTTGAGGATGTAGAATCTGTTAATTAGGTGCTGTTTGGGCATTTAACTTTATGCCTTAACACTATGGTTATAGACATGTCAAAATGCCTGAAGTGTTGAAGTGATAGAGTGTCAGGAAGAACAGGTTAAGAAAAAAAGCAGTTTGTATCAGCATCTACTGCATGGCTTACAGCTTTAATGTTTGTTCATTACAAGCTTCCAATGGCAAACTTTGTGTGAAGACCTTTGAAAAAAATCCTACTTTTATTTTGGAGACTCCAGATTTGGTAACAGAAAGTGTTAATTACGTTCAAAGGGTGTTAAATTATCCGTACACCTAAATCTACGTGTATCATGAAATAAGGTGAATAACATCCTGCAGTGTTATTGATGCTTGCCTCAAAACTTGACTCGCCAGTGCTATTGATGCCTGTCTTCAAAACATGTCTCCCACATATTTTTACACCACATTGACAGTACATCTAGGTCTTTTCAAACAAAACTGACAGATTGCAGATTTGTGTACACAATGCACCTTTTGTCTTGAAATACTTCCATATATTGCACAGTTGTCTCTATTGCTACAAATATACGATATTTACATGCTGATAATGAAAGCAGCCATTAAAAATAGCGTCAGAGATGCCAATACCCCACATCTTGGGGAAATAGTTTTCAACACCATGAGATTATAGAAGTAGTGAAACAGTACACAGATCAGGATACTGGCAGAGCAGCGGCAGTTAAATAAGGGTTGCACACCTGCACCTACTAACCAATATCCTTACTAAGTATCCACTTCCTACACCTTATGGTTTCCGCGATATATCTGGGACAACATGTTCAAAGTCAAGGTCAATACAACAAGGTCAATGATCAAATCAAGGTCACACCATGACGTTGCACACCTACATCCCTAAACCAATGTCCCTACCAAGTATCAACTTCCTACACCTTAGGGTTTTTCTGTGATACAGTCTGAAGAAACTTTTTCCTGCCACCCGCCCACCTGCCCATCCGGACACCATGGGTGCAAACAATACCCCGACAGCCCTTAAGGGCTGTGGGGTAAAAACCTAAAGAACAAAAACAAGTCAGCATATAATGTGGTCTCCTATTTCCAAAGGAAACTGAGAAAAAAGCTGACTCAACCCAAACACAAAACTGGGAAAATAAAAAGAGTTTGTAGGTCAAAAGTTGGACTTGGGTAAAGATGTCTCAAAAGTGTGAGAGGAAATGACTGAGACGGAAATAAGCTTAAGTGCTAACCTAAAAGCCAGCACTGAATTGAGATATCTTCAAGATTCAGTTTATGCTTGCAAGATATTGCATATACTCTCCATGAAGCCTTTATCATTGCTGTCACCTGATGTGTTGGAAGTTATGACACAAACAAAATTGGTACACTGAGTTGTCATTATGGACATGATGATGTGGGAGTTGAGGTAACTTTTAGGAGGTTGGTTGACCCAGATTAGGTGTACTATAAATGTCACTTACTTAGCAAACTCTTCCCAAACCATTGTATATTAGAAGCAAAACTAGTCCGTTGGTAAAATTTCTACACATAAGCCACAAGGAATATTGGAAAACAACACCCTTGTTTCCTTTAATGACATTTTTTTCTATTTAATGAATGAGCTTAATATATAAACGAAAGCTTAGTATTAAGATCGTCCTCATTTCATATGCAAAGATACACTTGTCTATTACAAATATTAATAGTGATATTAACAACTTCAGAGTTATATCAGTTTATTTACCCATATAACAAACACAGTTTATTCAAATTTATTTAACATAAATCCCACATACAAGGCCTACTCTTGTATATAGGAAGACATAAATCTCATCTCAGACACCTCCAAAGCAGGTGTTTTAGATACTTTTGGAATCCATTATTAAAAACAAGCACTTATCATTCACAAGTCATATATTTACTCTCCACCCAAGGGTATTGTTATAGGCTATGTCTGTTTGTTGGTGTGCATGTCCATGCTTTTAACCTACATATCTGATGTATGATCATATTTTTCACACAAGGTGGAATTTACCCATGGATCAGGCACCCAAATAGAATCTAGAGCTAGACCACATTTCCACAATATTTTCCTCATTTTACACAAATACCTGCGCTTATTGCAAATTGAACGCACACACAACTATGTACAAGGAAGACCAGGAAGGCTTGTAATTGGGTCACCAAGTGCAAACCAATTAAAGAAAAAATGAAAAGACCAAGTGATGGTCAAAGTGAAACTCATTTTCTTTTAATTATAAGCACAGACAACTTTATCATCCTCGGCCAGGTTCAATTTTTATTATTTGTCTTTTTTTCATATTTTCTGTCATTTTTAACCCTTTTGTACCCTGATTTCTGTCTGTCCATCCATATCCATACGTTAACAGCTGCACAACAGATCTTGATAATACAACCACAAAAAGTTAGGGTAAGCTAATGGCTCAGTCCTCCTGAAAGTTGACCCATACCTTGATCTAGATAGGGTCTCCATACCTTTTATGGGTTCTTCTCAGTGCTGGCCATTCAACAGTTGTGTGTTCCAAGTTATTGCTACTGAAGACATTTATTCTTATGATACATTCTTAAAATTTCCTTTTTTCACCAAAAATGTATAAATTTAATTCAAATGAATAAACAAGCCAATCATCTTTTTCGCACGAGTTATGAAATACGGAAAAATTTTCATACTTTAATTGGGATACGACAATTATCCAGTTTAGTTATTGATTCCTCATACATTATTTTTGTCAGCCAGATTTGCTTGTAGTAACTGGATGAAACTAAGACTTAATTTTATGAATATTAATATTATATTAAATTTATTACATTAAAATTACATATCGGTCAAACTTGCTTAAAATATATTAGCTAATTGCAAAATAATCTCCACAGGTTTTGGAATGTTGATAAATGGAAAACCTGGAATGTACATGCATCAATGTATTGTCATTTAAATAGAGAGAATTACTTGTACTAAATGATATTTCAACCCATGGAAGTTGACTCAGGAAATAAATGAAAAGATGAACTAATCACACAAATATGACGAACAAGACATGCCTGAATAGATTTGCATACTTGCCACCATAGCGTAAGTCCTTGTGCAGTATTAGGTCTTTTTAAACTTTTTAAATGTTGTCTTTTATAATTCATCTCCCACTGTGGCCAAGTGGGTAACACACTTGCCTAGGAACACAGAGGACATGGGTTCAATCCCAGGTACAGGCAGGTACATAGTGGCTTGGACAACCGCTTAAAATGGGTCCTATCCCCAGTGGCAGGCTGAAGAACCTCACGGATGTTGTTAAAAGGTCATCCTTGAGCCTCTGTCTTTCAGTTAGAGGAATGTCAGTAATTTGAGAGTTGGGCTGGACTTGTACAGTCGAATGGGTCATATAGTGCTTTGAGTCCTGTAGTACATGGAGATATTGCACTGAGTATAAATACAAATGCACTACAAATACAATTCTTGTTGTTATTGTTGTTTGAATAAAAATAATGTAGGACTATATTTGCCATATCTAGCTTCATGCTAAGGTGGGATCACATTCCCATTTTTATGACATTTGCTGTGGAATCCTTTATCAAGGATGCCTTAACTGGATGAAGGACTGCTACATTCGGTCCATGAAGAAACATAGGCATGTGAATTCTTGTCAAATTAGGCACATTCTTCATAACTAAACCAGTTGTCCATACATCTTCAAGTTTAAATAATTTTGTAATTTCCATAGATTGACACAGTCTACAATGTCTGCTGTGTACATATAAACTCGACCACCACAGAATTTCGGGTATACTTTCCCTGGAAACTCGTTAAGTGAAACATAAAATTTACTTCTTTTATTCCTGATTGCGCATGACTTTATCCAAACATAACACATGATATGACGTGGGCGAGTTAGGTATCGGTATGTTAATTTAATTATCCTTTTCATGTCTACCGCTAGATCATCATCTGTTTTCATCAACACTTTGGCAGTTTTGCAATATTTGTGTATCCAGTTGATGGCAGTGATAGACTTATTGGCCAGACCATAATAATTGTCTACAAAGTCACCTTGGACTATATCCTTACTTTCCTGTGCTACAACTCTCTGTGTATCTTTTTCTAAACTTCTTCCGACAATATATACCACTTTCACCTTGGCTTTCAGCAATGTGCTGTTACCCCATGAAGCTCTGATGGCCATACGCTGATCAATATTTTTGACACCACTGAATATGTAGATCAGAATGTCAAAATCAATATCCTCACAAAATCTTTCATTGGCTATAGTGAACTGCATAGTACTATGTGATCTTGTTGTTGTTAAAACCTTTTGAGTTTGACTGTCACCATGTTTGATTTTTCTAGTTGATTTATTTGCACTGTTTGCAACCACCAAAAGCGTTGTTCTGTTCGCAAAATGCTGCTGTATCTGGAAATAAGAAAATATTGCAATTTATCTACTGTAAGATTCTTAGTTCATTGCCATTTCTACCTCTATGTCAACAACACAAAAAACCGACAGTTTACACTGCAGAACCTTAAGCAGCTAGCATATTATGGAGATTATGTTTTCTGATAATGTCACCTACAGGAAAAGTATAGATAGTATACAACCTTGAGGCAGACCAAAAAGAAGTGATATACATTCTGAAGTATGACCATCTATGTATACTGCTTAAGAACGACCCGGTAAATTTGATGTAAACCATTTTACGGCTGTAGCTTTGATACTAATTCCATTTTTTTTTTCAAGTTTCTGTATCATGAGAGGAAGGTCAATCATATCAAAGGCTGCACTGTAGTCCAGAAGAAGTAGAACAACACCTCTATTGGAGTCTAAGTACATTAATATGGCATTATGAACCTTTACAAAAACTCAGTGAGATACTCAGTGAACCTGTTCACACAGTCTTCTCTTTTATCTTTATTCTCTATTTTCTGTCCTTTCTAAAATACTGTAAGACTTGGACTTACCTGTGGATACACGGTCCCTATAACTGAAGTCAAATACCATGTCATCAATGAAATATACACATATATGATACTACTAAAGATTATCATTTTACCCAGGTATAAATATCTATCCTTGCTTAGAGATTCTTTGATTCTGTTTCCCATGGTATTTATATTTTTATTGCTTTTCCCGCAAGCATTCACCATCACAAACAAACTGTATATGTTTAGATAAACGATAATACTGAAAACATACACGAAGGAGTCCTGTAAATATAATTATCCTTATTTGGACATGACGAACAAGTGTCATGCAAGCTTTAAAAATAGAGTTTCAATGGGCTAAAAACAGACTCATTGTGAGGCTTTTTTCTTATTGAACTTATGTCAAACTGACTGCATTGTGAGACTGTCTATTTATAAGGATGACCTAATTGAACTGAGTTGAGTTTATTTCAAGACTCACAATATTTTTTATTAAAATTTCTTAATGCTATTTCGTGTTTTCACCAGAAAATTATTGACGTAACTGTAATAACACTAGTAACAATAAAGGGATAACCCGTTGTTGAAAATTACTATAAACTGAAAAAAGCTCACATGTTTTGTACCATGTCAAAGTTTCCTTTTTTAATGGCCTGTCGGATGACGCAATGGTGTAGTGGTTAACACACTTGTTTCCCACCTTTGAGGTTAGTGTCTCAAACTCTGTACATAATCCCACTGTGTGAAAGTTGGTAGTTGCTATCTGAGATCCAGCAGTTTATAGTGCAGAATATTGACCACCTAGTATACAATGGTTTCCTCTGGACTAAAAACAACCTATCATGATGTGTTGCGTGTGACGTTAATTCCCCCAAAAATAAGGCCAAAAGGAGATTTTGGTCTACTATCTTGAGCCACAAAGCCATCACAGACACTGGTAGTGCACTGAAGTAGTCACCCATCCAAGTACTCACATAACCCATTGCCTCTCAAAATCAGTGAAGAGATAGATACTCATCACCCTACACCACAATTCATGAAAGTCCAGAGACCAAAAAAAATTTAAAAAGTAATGTCTAATGCCCCTCAAAAGCATATATGGTAGTCATTTCAACTGATTTTTACGTTCCCATGACAACCATCCCAGCATACATTTTTAGGTTTTGTTGCGGGACGGGCCCCCACCCTGTGTAAACCCATTTGAGGGTCGAGCATCCAGTCCCATCATCATATTCCCGTGGACACATAGATCCCCCTGCATGGGTGACTTCTGGACAGAGACCCCCATGAAAGTAAGAGATTCCCCTTGAATGAGAGCCTTGTGGAAAGGGATCCATCCTTTATGGGTGCATTATGGACCAGGACCCACCCTTGCCACCATAAACCTACATAGAGGGGTGAGTGTTACCACCTACCGCCCAATCCGGAACCACTGGGGTGACACAACCCACAACCAGATGGCACAGCCAATGTCAGGCAAAGAGGTTGATTACATATAACTGCTTTTGAATATTCAAATATTTATATGCCAGAAATTCCTCACTTAGAATTAAAATAGAAAGTTTAAATTACTTGTTTTCAACTCAGAAAAGTTACTTTTGTCTTTAAAATGCTACAACAACAGGCACATATTCTGCCTCAAAAGTACTTTTAAATTTAAACAATACACAACAAAATGCACATGAGGTATCTCCAGAATTTACCAGTTTAACCCCAGAATAAATGTGACCCATTTACACAATAATTCTCCCCATATCATACCAATAGGGCCATGCTCTCTGTTCTGGACCATGAGGCTGCACATGTTTGGGAGGGGGTCTCCGAGAAAGTGACTGAAAACCAGACCAGATCAAGGAGAGCTCCACCTCTACCAAAAGAGGAAAGAATTATGGATAATTATTATGTGATAATGGACAAATAACCCCACCAAACCTGATGAATAATGAACCCATGAATGAATAACATTTGGATAGTTGCACTCATCTATGAGTGCCCATACTGGTAGCTAACTACCGACCCCCATTACGATGACATCTGCTTAAACGAGCTACACCTACCCCTTGATTGTTATGGACCTGTGCAGAGGAGTGGGAACTCTGCTTAAAACATTTTGAAGGGGCAAAATTCCAAACTGTGCCAGCACACCCATGTTTGATATGATCAGCCATAACACACTCCTCACCTGTCTGTCAACAAGGTTTGGTTTCACTGGAACTGTCCTTAGGTGGTTTACAAAATATCTCCTGGATCGTTTTCAATCTGTCAAAATTTGCTCAGTGATTTCAGATGGTTTCAAATTAAACTTTGCGGTGCCTCAGGGCTCTGTTCTTTGTCCTTTACTGTTCTCCCTTTTGCTTTCCCCTTAGTAAGGTACTTGCAAAATTTAAGGATGTCAAATATAATTTTCATGTGAACGATTCCCAGTTGTTCATCCACCCATCTCCTGGAAGTGTTTGAAAATAAACTTAAATCAAATCCTGGTAAAACTAAGTTTATAATCTTTGGTTCTGTGGATAAGTAAAAATGGCTCAAAGATTCCTTCCCTGTGAACATTTTGGGAAACTTCCTCGCCCCAAAGGATGTTTGTAATCTGGGTGTAATGTTTGATTTTAAATTCAGCTTCACCAATCATGGGAATTCTGTCATTAAAACTTGCTTTATCAACCATCAAGATTTGCATTATATCTGACGCTTTCTCTCATATGATGTGTCAATTATGGTAGCAAATGCATTGGTCAGTAGCCGTCTGGATTATTGCAATTCTCTGTTTTGCAGTTTGTCTTCCAAGAATATCACAAGGCTTAAAAATATCCAAAACTGTTTGGCATGCTCTGTGTCCAGTGTATTTAGATTTTCTTATGTCTCTCCAATTTTAAAGTCGCTTCATTGGCTTATTTATGCATTTTGATTTGAATAGTGTGCCTTACAATCCGCAATTTTTGGAGATTAAGTTCATGGATACCTGATAAATTTTAACACCTGGGTCCATAATCATATAAGGTCTTAGCCATGTCTTAGGCATAACTTAGCCAACTTAATGGGGTGCTGCCCTGGAGCCAACCCTAACTGAATCTAGGGTCTGCAGGGCAAGTCATGAATTTTGGCCATTTTAGGGTGGGAAAAACGTAATACATCCAAACTTGTCTGGATTCTTTGTTTCATGATGTTTGTTGGAATGATTAAACATGGAACTCTTAGGACAAGCTGTAAATCCAAAATCAATAGGCCATAGGTTATCATGACAAGCTTAAGTCACAAAACAATAAGTCTGAAGCAGTGTCCAGACCTACACCTGCAAACTGATTTATTTGTAAAGTCAAGACAGCCAGTCGGGATCTAATGACCCCTTGTTGCTGCTGTTACTCATCACTTCTTATAGAAATGAGATGCTAGCTACACATTAAAGACACTTTCTACTTCGGTTTAGGGCCCTTATTTCTTGGGTTAAATATCGTCTAATTTTGAGAAAGAAAATGACACATCAGGAATGTCTAAACCGTGGACTAGCACGTGTCCTACATCAAATCGCTTCACCATAGCAACCAACACCACCCAGGACAGAAGAAAAGCCTCTTAGTTAATACAATCTTATGTTCCAGATTGTCAAAATTTTGTGAAGATTCTCCCTGTAGTTTTCAACCTCATGAAAGAGCGCCTACATCACCACTTCAGGAAGGAAGCCACCAATTTTAGCTAGCCCTATCACTGGATAGTTGGATGAAACACCACATACAAATTCGTCCCTTAGGTCTGCTAGGTCATCTTTCTGTGGCCTGACACAAAAGCCTATCTCAACACTACCACTTATTGTCCGTTGGTATTGAAAACGACTCCCCTTTTACAGGCACAGATGCCAGAACTGACAAGACGCAAGAGGATGACTTCATTCAGACCTGTCCCAGGTTGTCTGTTGCTGAACTACCTTGTTGGTTTCTTCTTATGTCTTGTTCTAACATATTCCCGGCTTATCCTGATGTGATCAAACCGACTGTATGGACAAAGCCTGGGAGACTTTATGTTTCGATGTGGAGCCAAGTTTCCTTTCATGTATGGTTGATATTGTTCCATGGCCTGTCGTGGAGTGAAGTCAAGGTACTTGGAAAGGACAGGCCGGCAAATTGTTTCATGATAGGACTGTTTCTCTAAAGACAGGTCTGAAAGTGACTATGATAAACTATAAAGAGACCACAACAAGCTGGATTCCTTGTGGAGCCACAGTTGAAGAGTCGGGATGGATTCGTAAAATATCCAACATGTTTGAAATGTACCCAACCCTAAATGTAAAGCCAGCAAAACAAGAAAGTTTCGAAGGGTCAGTTAGAGTGGAACACCCAGTAAGCATAAGATTTTGCTGCTAAGACCTTTTGTCAATACTGCTGCAGATTAAAACATTGAATTTTAAAAAATATATTGCAAATTCTAAGGTAGGGGTTTACATGCCGTTCAACAGCCAGGGTTATATTGGGACAGATCCTCAGCTTGTCTCTTGTGGGAATCAAACCCATGCAGAGGTGACAACCTGTGGTTAGATGCCAAACCTGCAAACCCAGGCTAACTAGACTAGTGGTGACCTCTTAAAATATATTACAAGGCATTTTCAAGTATTTCAAAGATATTACAAGGAATCATCAAATATTATTTTTGTATTTAATAAAATAAAGTGTCTTAATGCATGCTGCAGTAAAATGTCGAAGCAAAATAAACTGCCAACGTCCATGAATTGAAGTTTAAAATAAAATATGTAAACCAAGTGTTTTCATCTTAAAAGCTATGGTTTAATAACTTCCAACTGAGTAAAATTTATAATACATACACTAGCTTATTTATTACAAGTTTCATTATTAAACGTCCAAGCCAGGTGAACAGGTGATATTTGTTTTGCCTGTGTTGGCATTTTAGCCTCGGTGTGGGTGTTGAAATGCAAAATAATAATAAAGATATTCCCAGAAGTGCCACCAAAAATTGTAAAACATTTTAAGATGTATCAATGGGATAGGAGTAGTATAAAGGGGGGCATTATAGCAATCCAGAGTTATCCTGTGGAGTGGTTTTGAGCTCCTAAAAATGGGAGTGGTTAACCTCAGGAGTGATCAGATATGAGCCTCCTGAGGTTAACCTGAGTGCGCATGCGCGTGCAAAAGACTAGGAGAGTACGCATGCGCGTGCAAAAGATTAGTGGATTGCGCCTGCGTGTGCAAAAGATTAGGGGAGAGCGCATGCGTGCGCTGTTGATTATGGTTTGGTAGAATATATGTGTAATTTTATATTTTTAGCCATAACTTCCTTATTTATGGATGGATTTTGATGAAATAAAGACCAAAGGAAGCGTTATAAAATACTCTTTTCACTGATATGTAGTTTTCTGTATGTATCTCTTATAGTTTTTAAGATTATTAATAAAAAGTCAAAATTTAATTTTGTGAAATTTAATTTAAACTGACGTTGAAGGTTAAACTGCAATATCTCGCTTATTTCTGGATGGATTTTGATGAAATAAAGACCAAAAGAACGCTATGAAATACTGTTTCCAGCAATATATAGTCCATATGTATCTTTTATAGTTTTGAAGTTTTGATGACAAAGCAAAAAGTAAGCGTTGTGTAATATTCAGAACTTTGAAACCATATTTAGACTCTACAAGATGTGAATAAAGCCCGTGACATTTAATTTTGTGTTTGTGTTTTATTTGAACTGACTTTCCAAGGTTAAACTGCAATATCTTGTTTTTCTGATTATTTACAGACGCTTGGTAATGATTTTGAGATAGCAGCCACAGAATTTGATTTAATAATTGTAAAGGAAAACTCTGAATTAATGTTAATGGGGATGATGGAACAATTAAAAGCGTTAGAAAAACCTTTAAAAGACGGTATATCAAAAGGGGAATTTTCAGACTATATGATGACAGATGGATGGAGTTGTTATATTTCAAAAACAGGTTCATTTCATTTATTTTGTTATTCTCAACCTATTTTGAATTTGAGTTTTAAATCATTTTCATATTTATTGGGTTTAGTAACAAATCATTGCAAGGGTTATATGATAAAGTTTGAAGATCGGCTCACAGGACAATTATGTGAGTGTAACTCTTGTTATAGTGACGAGTATACTTGGGACCATTTGGATCTATTTGAAAAGCGAGGTTTGAAGATAGAATTGGGTGATGTGGTGACAGGAGAAATGTTGTTTAAAATGTTAAAGATTCAAGAGGATCTTTTTTGTTGTTTGCATCATTTTAGACAAAAAAAGGTTAGAAGAATTATGTTTGGCTGGATTAAATGAACGGGAAAAGAAAAAATTACCAGAAAGTGTGTACTATAGTTGTTTCAGAGGATCAATTTATCGAGATGTACCATATTTATGGTTTAATTCTACTGCTTTTTCAGTACACTGTTTTAGGGCGTCCAAAAGAACATCATTGGGAAATTGATAATGAGCATGAATTATGGAACATATTTCCCGTTTTTCTAAAGCATAAAGGTTTTGTAATTTCCAAAAGGTGGATTTAATGCGCATACTAAATTTTTACTACGTGTTACTAAAATTTAGAATGTGCATGCACAATGAAAAAATTTAGAATGCGCATGCGCATATTGAATATTAGGAAAAAGTGTTTAAAAGAGAACAATATGAATTATTCGAGATAAAGGGTTTGTAGAAAAAGGAATAAAAAAAAATTTATGGAATTGAGTTCAACTCTTTCAATATCAGTAAGGCAGGGGTTTGGAAATTATGTGAATCTACTTCGAGAAAAGAATGGGAAATCTTGGTGGATTAATTTGAGCAGTACTTTATTTGAGAAAATGATTTTGATGAAGGGGGAAATTCATAAATGGATGCAAACAGGAGAAGAAAAGGATTGTTTGAAAATGGGAGCAGTGGTTGTTAAAGTGAAAGAGTATGAAGGGGAATATTATTTTTGTTTTGAAAAAAAGAATGGGGAATTTGTGAACAGAATTAATTTGAATGGAAAAGAATGGGTTCAATTGCACCAAACGATGGACAAAGTTATGGGTCAATTAGATCCTAAAAAAGAAATTTTTGAGAAACCATTTTTAGTGCGGTATTATCCCAAACATGGGGAAGTGTTTTATTTTCATGAAGCATCAGCAGCTGCTGATTAACAAGGTGCTAAAATTTTGAAGACAAAATTGACTCCTCCAACAAAGTATGAGTTTATGTTAATGGGGATAAGTTATGTTGTAAGAGAAATGTTAAAAACATATTCAAGAAAAAATTGTGCTAGTTGTTTTATGGGGTATTTGAGTCAATTAGATCATAATCTTTGTCTTGTGGAGTGGGGTGAACAAGTAGATAATAATTTTTATAGGGTAAAATCTACATTAAAAGAGGAAAAAGTGGTAGAATTTTTTGAAGGGGCTTTAAAAAGCGTAGGGATAAATGAAAGTATTTCATTTGAGAGAATAATGTCCATGGAAGATAAGGAAATAATGGATGTTGTAAAACCTGTAAATTATCCACATGAATATGAGATGTTGTTTAAACCTTTTGTAAAGGAAGAAGAAATGTAAAAATATATCAAAAGTGGTTGTTGTTATGTTTTTTGTGGTTGTCAACACAAGTCAAAGTTGTTTGGTGATGTAAAAATGTATATAGATACGGTTGTCAACGCAAGTCAAAGCTGCTAGGTGATGTAAAATGTATATAGATACGGTTGTCAAGGCAAGTCAAAGTAGCTAGGTGATGTAAAATGTATATAGATACTGGTTGTCAATGCAAGTCAAAGTTGCTTGCCAACCAGAGTGATGTTATAGGTGTTAAATGAAATGTCAGTCAGTTGTACTTTAGTCAAGATGGTGTACACAGTGTTTTTTTAGACTTTGTCGTAAATAAGCTGTTTAACATTTTTCAAAATTTAAAAGTGCATTTGACGGGGGACTATGTAGCTTTAAAGTTAACTAAAGAAAAATTGAGTTTGTTAAAAGTATTTGTCAAAGATATGTCTATTGAAGAGTCTTTTGGGTTTAAGAGTTTTCAAGTGTCTTCATTAGACTTAGTAGACCAAGGATACAGAGGGTACTTAGAAATAGAATGTACCACCCTTTACGCAACTCACAAGCAGCCATGAGTGCCTTGGATTGGGGACAAATTAGATGTCACTGCTCCATTTACCAGAAAATTCAGGATCATTTAGATGGGAAAAGTCAGTATTGCTTTCCTGCTCATAAGGTGTCGACCAGTGTTCAAACAGAGGGTGTTCAAACCGATGCAAGGTCACAAACTGATGCAATGGTGGAAACTGATATTCTACAAGAAAATATGAATCCGATGTGGAATCCGACTTAGAATCCAACGTGGCATCAGAAGGTCTTGTGGAACCCATTCCAGTGGTTCCAGAGATGGCAGACAACCCATCTACGTTGTCTATGCAGTTCCCAACAGTTGAAATCAAAATGTCTGTGGGACGAGGGGGAAAGTGCACTGCTTGCTTTGAAGATCTCGAATTCGAACTTTATTAATTTTAGGACTTTAGCTGCTATACCGTTGCGCAACTCACAACAGGACTGGAGTCAAATTAGATGTCACTGCACCATTTAGCAGAGAATTCAGCATCAACTAGTGTTTGTAGTGTTATTAGCAAATGTATGGGAAGAAAGTGACTATGTTCATTGAGAAAAAAAATCTTGGACATTGAGCAGTGTTTTAAGGTGAGAATATTTTTGTTTTGCTTTTTCATTATTTGTTTTGTCACGTTTATAGATAACATATTTTTTTAACTTATTCTAAAATTGTAACATCATTCTAAACTAAAATTTTCAAACAATTTTAATCATTATGTTGAAAAAAAAGTAGAAAAATTTTAGACTAGGTTTGTTTTACAATTTTAGAAAAGTTAAAAAGAATACAGTCTTAAAAATAGGGTTATAAAAATGATGTGCTACTTGAAAAAAAAAGTGTTAAAAAGCAAGTGATGTAACATGTCTTAAAATGGCATCTAAAGAAAAAGTATTAAAAGTCAGTGTTCTATAACCCTCCTATGGGATAGTCAGAAAAAAGTGTCTATTTTGTATCAGTTTTTTTACTCAATGTGTGAGAAGTACATTTTTTGTCAAGTTTGTTAAAATGTGTAGTCTTTTTGTTTTTTTTTAAAAAGTTAAAAGTGTCATTTTACTGTGATTCTAGTTATGTTAAATGAGTATATCTAGTCATTGATGAAAGAATGTGTTTTGTTTTTGGTAAAATGAGTTTATTGATAAAAAGTTTCTCTAGTCATAGTACTTGTTAATGGGTGTTCTAATGTATACTAAAAAAATTGTTGTTGTTTTCATATTTTGTTGACAGTTAAAAAAAAATAAAAATATCTGTATGGAATTTTGTTCTTTTTTAAATTTTTTTTATGAGAATAAAAATGGTGGTGGTGGTTTTGGAGGAGGAGGAGTGAAAATCAGTGTCAAAGGTAATATTAGGAGGAGGAGTGAAAATGAGGGTCAAGGGTAATATTAGGAGGAAGAGTGAAAATGAGGGTCAAGGGTAATATTAGGAGGAGGAGGAAAGAGGAGGAGGAGGAGGAAAGAGGAGGAGGAGGAGTGAAAATGAAGTTTTACTCTTCTTCCTCCTCCTCGTCTTTCCTCCTCCTTTTTGCTCCTCCTCCTCCTCTTTCCTCCTCCTCCTCTTTCCTCCTCCTCCTCCTCCTCCTAATATTACCCTTGACACTCATTTTCACTCCTCCTCCTCCACCACCACCACCTCTTTCCTCCTCTTTCTTCCTCCTCCTCCTCTTTCCTCCTCCTCCTTTTTCCTCCTCCTCCTCTTTCCTCCTCCTCTTCCTCCTCCTAATATTACCCTTGACACTCATTTTCACTCCTCCTCCTCCACCACCACCACCTCTTTCTTCCTCTTTCTTCCTCCTCGTCTTTCCTCCTCCTTTTTGCTCCTCCTCCTCCTCTTTCCTCCTCCTCCTCTTTCCTCCTCCTCCACCTCCTTCCTCCTCTTTCTTCCTCCTCCTCCTCCTCCTCCTCCTCCTCCTCCTCCTCCTCTTTCCTCCTCCTCCTCTTTCCTCCTCCTCCTAATATTACCCTTGACCCTCATTTTCACTCCTCCTCCTCCTAATATTACCTTTGACACTGATTTTCACTCCTCCTCCTCCTCCTCCACAACCACCACCACCATTTTTATTCTCATAAAAAATTTTTTAAAAAGAACAAAATTCCATACAGATATTTTTATTTTTTTTTAACTGTCAACAAAATATGAACACAACAACAATTTTTTTAGTATACATTAGAACACCCATTAACAAGTACTATGACTAGAGAAACTTTTTATCAATAAACTCATTTTACCAAAAAACAAAACACATTCTTTCATCAGTCACTAGATATACTCATTTAACATAACTAGAATCACAGTAAAATGACACTTTTAACTTTTTAAAAAAAAAACAAAAAAACTACACATTTTAACAAACTTGACAAAAAATGTACTTCTCACACATTGAGTAAAAAAACTGATACAAAATAGATACTTTTTTCTGACTATCCCATAGGACGGTTATAGAACATTGACTTTTAATACTTTTTCTTTAGACGCCATTTTAAGACATGTTACATCACTTGCTTTTTAACACTTTTTTTTTCTTTCAAGTAACACGTCATTTTAAGACATGCTACATCACTGGCTTTTTAACACTTTTTTTTTCAAGTAGCATGTCATTTTAAGGCATGTTACATTATTTTTATAAAACCCTATTTTTAAGACTGTATTCTTTTTAACTTTTCTAAAATTGTAAAATAAACCTAGTCTAAAATTTTTCTACTTTTTTTTCAACATAATGATTAAAATTGTTTGAAAATTTTAGTTTAGAATGATGTTACAATTTTAGAATAAGTTAAAAAAATATGCTATCTATAAACGTGCCAAAACAAATAATGAAAAAGCAAAACAAAAATATTCTCACCTTAAAACACTGCTCAATGTCCAAGATTTTTTTTCTCAATGAACATAGTCACTTTCTTCCCATACATTTGCTAATAACACTACAAACACTAGTTGATCCTGAATTCTCTGCTAAATGGTGCAGTGACATCTAATTTGACTCCAGTCCTGTTGCGAGTTGCGCAACGGTATAGCAGCTAAATTCCTAAAATTAATAAAGTTCGAATTCGAGATCTTCAAAGCAAGCAGTGCACTTTCCGCCTCGTCCCACAGACATTTTGATTTCAACTGTTGAGAACTGCATAGACAACGTAGATGGGTTGTCTGCCATCTCTGGAACCACTGGAACGGGTTCCACAAGACCTTCTGATGCCACGTCGGATTCTAAGTCGGATTCCACATCGGATTCCACATCGGATTCATATTTCATATTTTCTTGTAGAATATCAGTTTCCACCATTGCATCAGTTTGTGACCTTGCATCGGTTTGAACACCCTCTGTTTGAACACTGGTCGACACCTTATGAGCAGGAAAGCAATACTGACTTTTCCCATCTAAATGATCCTGAATTTTCTGGTAAATGGAGCAGTGACATCTAATTTGTCCCCAATCCAAGGCACTCATGGCTGCTTGTGAGTTGCGTAAAGGGTGGTACATTCTATTTCTAAGTACCCTCTGTATCCTTGGTCTACTAAGTCTAATGAAGACACTTGAAAACTCTTAAACCCAAAAGACTCTTCAATAAACATATCTTTGACAAATACTTTTAACAAACTCAATTTTCCTTTAGTTAACTTTAAAGCTACATAGTCCCCCGTCAAATGCACTTTTAAATTTTGAAAAATGTTAAACAGCTTATTTACGACAAAGTCTAAAAAAACACTGTGTACACCATCTTGACTAAAGTACAACTGACTGACATTTCATTTAACACCTATAACATCACTCTGGTTGGCAAGCAACTTTGACTTGCGTTGACAACCAGTATCTATATACATGTTACATCACCTAGCAGCTTTGACTTGCGTTGACAACCGTATCTATATACATTTTTACATCACCAAACAACTTTGACTTGTGTTGACAACCACAAAAAACATAACAACAACCACTTTTGATATATTTTTACATTTCTTCTTCCTTTACAAAAGGTTTAAACAACATCTCATATTCATGTGGATAATTTACAGGTTTTACAACATCCATTATTTCCTTATCTTCCATGGGCATTATTCTCTCAAATGAAATACTTTCATTTATCCCTACGCTTTTTAAAGCCCCTTCAAAAAATTCTACCACTTTTTCCTCTTTTAATGTAGATTTTACCCTATAATAATTATTATCTACTTGTTCACCCCACTCCACAAGACAAAGATTATGATCTAATTGACTCAAATACCCCATAATAATCAGCAGCTGCTGATGCTTCATGAAAATAAAACACTTCCCTATGTTTGGGATAATACCGCACTAAAAATGGTTTCTCAAAAATTTCTTTTTTAGGATCTAATTGACCCATAACTTTGTCCATCGTTTGGTGCAATTGAACCCATTCTTTTCCATTCAAATTAATTCTGTTCACAAATTCCCCATTCTTTTTTTCAAAACAAAAATAATATTCCCCTTCATACTCTTTCACTTTAACAACCACTGCTCCCATTTTCAAACAATCCTTTTCTTCTCCTGTTTGCATCCATTTATGAATTTCCCCCTTCATCAAAATCATTTTCTCAAATAAAGTACTGCTCAAATTAATCCACCAAGATTTCCCATTCTTTTCTCGAAGTAGATTCACATAATTTCCAAACCCCTGCCTTACTGATATTGAAAGAGTTGAACTCAATTCCATATATTTTTTTTTATTCCTTTTTCTACAAACCCTTTATCTCGAATAATTCATATTGTTCTCTTTTAAACACTTTTTCCTAATGTGTAATATGCGCATGCGCATTCTAAATTTTTTCATTGCGCATGCACATTCTAAATTTTAGTAACACGTAGTAAAAATTTAGTATGCGCATTAAATCCACCTTTTGGAAATTACAAAACCTTTATGCTTTAGAAAAACGGGAAATATGTTCCATAATTCATGCTCATTATCAATTTCCAAATGATGTTCTTTTGGACACCTTAAACAGTGTACTGAAAAAGCAGTAGAATTAAACCATAAATATGGTACATCTCGATAAATTGATCCTCTGAAACAACTATAGTACACACTTTCTGGTAATTTTTTCTTTTCCCATTCATTTAATCTAGCCAAACATAATTCTTCTAACCTTTTTTTGTCTAAAATGATGCAAACAACAAAAAAGATCCTCTTGAATCTTTAATATTTTAAACAACATTTCTCCTGTCACCACATCACCCAATTCTATCTTCAAACCTCGCTTTTCAAATAGATCCAAATGGTCCCAAGTATACTCGTCACTATAACAAGAGTTACACTCACATAATTGTCCTGTGAGCTGATCTTCAAACTTTATCATATAACCCTTGCAATGATTTGTTACTAAACCCAATAAATATGAAAATGATTTAAAACTCAAATTCAAAATAGGTTGAGAATAACAAAATAAATGAAATGAACCTGTTTTTGAAATATAACAACTCCATCCATCTATCATCATATAGTCTGAAAATTCCCCTTTTGATATACCATCTTTTAAAGGTTTTTCTAACGCTTTTAATTGTTCCATCATCCCCATTAACATTAATTCAGAGTTTTCCTTTACAATTATTAAATCAAATTTTGCGGCTGCTATCTCAAAATCATTAACAAGCGTCTGTAAATAATAAGAAAAACAAGATATTGCAGTTTAACCTTGGAAAGTCAGTTCAAATCAAACACAAACACAAAATTAAATGTCACGGGCTTTATTCACATCTTGTAGAGTCTAAATATGGTTTCAAAGTTCTGAATATTACACAACGCTTACTTTTTGCTTTGTCATCAAAACTTCAAAACTATAAAAGATACATATGGAAAACTATATATTGCTGGAAACAGTATTTCATAGCGTTCTTTTGGTCTTTATTTCATCAAAATCCATCCAGAAATAAGCGAGATATTGCAGTTTAACCTTCAACGTCAGTTTAAATTAAATTTCACAAAATTAAATTTTGACTTTTTATTAATAATCTTAAAAACTATAAGAGATACATACAGAAAACTACATATCAGTGAAAAGAGTATTTTATAACGCTTCCTTTGGTCTTTATTTCATCAAAATCCATCCATAAATAAGGAAGTTATGGCTAAAATATAAAATTACACATATATTCTACCAAACCATAATCAACAGCGCACGCATGCGCTCTCCCCTAATCTTTTGCACACGCAGGAGCAATCCACTAATCTTTTGCACACGCATGCGTACTCTCCTAATCTTTTGCACGCGCATGCGCACTCAGGCCCACTCATGCCCACTCCCATTGATTTTAATTGGAAACCCCATTTTTTAGGAGCAGGTTACCCACAGGAGCCTCATATCTGATCACTCCTGAGGATAACCACTCCTGTTGATTTTAATTGGAAACCCCATTTTTAGGAGCTCAAAACCGCTCCTCAGGATAACTTTGGATTGCTATAATGCCCCCCTTTATACTACTGATAGGGTTACCTTTTATCCATTTATTCTTTTATTTCACTACATATTTAAGTAGCCTGTGCTTAACTCTTTTGCAAAACCAGTTCTGGGGCCGGTTTCACGAAGCCTCCTTTGTTTTTTCCTTCCTTAAAGTAAAGGAAGGGGGATTTTAACCTTTGGCAAGGCTTCCCTTAAATCCTGTTTCACAAAGCCTCCTTTATTCCACCTTACCAAAGATTTTCCTTAAAACAAAGGAAGGGCGATTCCCTGTATAACCACACTGCATGGAATTTCCCCTCCATTACATGTATTACCTTCACACAATTTATTTTAAATGTTAAGAGAGTAAATTGCATTTTAGCATTTTAACTATTTTAAACTTGGTACATTAGGTACATTTTAATTTTCAGATACATTATTTGCATTTTTATTTCTTTTGGGAGTTGTTTCCAAAACCTATAACCACACCAATGTTTTTCTTTCACTGTAAGTACATCTGTACTTGTGCACTTATTTTGTACCTAAATTACCTTATGGAGACAATGTCCTTATTGTAACACTATTAAAGATCAGTAAAGTCAGTAAATCTATATTTTACTATATTTTAATAAATTTTGTAAAATGCAGATTGGTTGTGATTATATTTTGCAAATTAATACAGTAGGTCACATGACAATTTTTTACCCAAAGTAAGGGAGGGGCCCTTTATGTTCAAGGAAACTCCAAGAATATGTTTCTCACTTCAAAAGTTTGAACATCAAGTTTTCAAGAATTAAACAACCAAATTGTATGAAATAAACAGCAAAACATTGTTTGTGGATGTAGGTTTGACAATAATGTTTCAAGTTCTATATATTTAGGTGGATTCATCTTAAAATGTTCATTAAAGTTAATAAACATTCCTTGAATGACACTTCCTTAAATCTAAGGTAGATCCTTGGCTTCCTTGAAATTCAAGGGAGTTTTCAAGGTCTCCTTTAAGGAAGATGGCTTTGTGAAACTGAGATTTTTTAAAGGAGGGAGAAAATCAAGGAAATCCTAGAATTTAAGGTGACCTTTATCATAAGAAGGCTTTGTGAAACCGGCCCCTGGTGTCAATTTTTTGTGTTTGTGTCCAACTGAATATGTGTAATCAGGGCATACAAATATTCCCTAAAATTTTCAGGGAATATACAATTCCCTGGTTTTGATGACCAAGGAATACACTTATTCCCCTTGAAGTGACTTTGCCATGTTTATGCACTAGAACCATTGTAATCTTCCAATGTGATTGGATAACATAACTTTTACTGCACCATGATTACAAACATAAACAAACAACCTTGCCAAAAGGTACCATTCATGTCTGTATGTCTTGAGCTCCTCAACTAAGTTAAAATACTCATGGTTTGGGATTAAATTCTTAATTTTTTATTCATCAATATTTCTCTTTTAAATCCGTTTTCGGCTTGTGTGTGTTGTCTGTATTACATAGCTCTACTGATTATCAAAAACCACACTGGAAATGATTCAGTGCAGTTTTATTAACTCATCACAGCAAGACAAGTTGCAATTGATGATAAAACAAAGGTTTCTAGTTACAGCGTAGTATCTTGTAAATATTAAATGATGGTAGAATAGGGAAGAAATGTCACCATCTCCTCATATCCAATTGGTTCCTAGTCCTTTGAGTTAATTGTGAACAAGCCCAGCATACAGGTTAATCCTAGCTGAAACCGATGAGTGCATTATGAGTGAAGGGAAGCCATATAGCTTGCTAGTGACATGTCTATTTTGTGAAAAAATATTGATAAAAAATTTATAACTTAAAACTGTAATCAGTTGAAACAACCTAGTATTTTAGTATTTAAAAACACCTAATAATTAAAAATAGAGCTAAAGTAAACTACTCAAAGAAATATAATTTCAAATTTAGTTATGTTTTTGACAAAAATCAAACAAGAAGCTGACTATTCCCAATATTACATATTTGGTTTATTAAACAACCTGCAAATATCTATATCGGCTTGCCATAGTGGTTTTCTGAAGAGACTGTGTATTTATTGAATCCCGGTCTTGTGATTTGATATTTGGTACCTCTTTTATATTTCATACATTAAAACAGAAAGAACCCACATATGGTTAGTGAGTAAACAGGTGATAAAGATTATAGAAATATTTCCATAGTTATTATAAATAGACAACTGTTTGAAACTACAGCTGCCATTTTTTATTCACATGATTTTAACATGAAATTAAACAATCACAACAGCACTCATTTTATCTCTACACGGAAGTTTGGAATAAAAAAAGCACAAAATAGTTGAGTATACTACTTAAGTAAACAACTAAACTTTAAAAAAAATAAATTATTTTAGCCAAAAAATGTGAGAAACAGACTGCTTACAACGTTACATATTGTACTTATTAAAACTATACATATTAGTTATAAGGTTATCATGCTTTTTCCATAGAATACAACTCTTACTTTCTAAACATATGTGTATCCTGAAAGTATAAGTTGACCTAGTATTCTTTAAAGGTGTTTTTAAGTATACCTTTAGTTTTTTTAGACAAAGGTCACTTTAACATATAAATGATGTATATGGCGTAGACACAAAGTGTTGGGATGATACGTAGGTAATACAATGGACTAGCACACTATTTCAGTTTTGGGAAAATTATTTAAAGTCTGGCCTATGTAATGTCTTTGAACTGGTCAAATTCCAAAATCTGGGTGAGTAATGAATTACTCATGGTGAATTATTTTAGAAACTAGACATGGCGTGAGGGTTATGAAAGTCAAGGTCCTTTGCCGCCAAATATTTTTGATTATAAAAACAGGGGGCTGAGCCACCAGGAAACTGTTTTGGGGTTGGCGTGTGACCTGAAAGGAACTTTGCTTGCTTGCCAATAAAGGTTATATGATCTGTAGAACGTATCGTGTTTGCTTGATAGTTCACAGTTGATTACCTTTGCTAGGCATAATAGGTAGAAAGAATCCTAAGAAAGATGTTGCCACGACTGACAAGAATATAGCTTCAATGTCAGTAGTGGCTGAAAATGCTAGTTCCAATGATCAGGAAATGGCTTTCTCGCAAAATTAGATATTTTTATTGATGTGGTGGCTAAGATGGGTAATCAAATCAAAGAACAGGAAGTATGGCTACAGAAGCAAGAGGAAAGAAGCAGTATAGGTGACCTTTCTGCAGTACCATCAGCTCAGAGTTCACCCAGATCAAGTTGAAAGGCGTTTGCAGGAATATCAGGACATCTCTAGAACAGAATTTACAGGTAGGCTCACTTTACGCAAATCTGGTCATTACAGAGTAGGGGTTGCAAAGGTTAAAGTCCAAACAAATTGGCCACACCATTTCTGTACGGTACCTGTTGGTACTAAATAGCCAGTGTACGATGATATGACTAATGAGTAGTGGGTATCTTGGAGGAAAGTGGTAATAAAGTTAGAAATCAGATGTTAATTCACTTCTCACGCCTCATGCAAGATGCTGTAGAACTTTCATTAAGTACAGCTAGAAGAGCACATGCAGCTGTCCTGCAAGAATTAGAAAGGGGTTTAACTTCATGGGAAGATACGGAAAATGTAGAAAAATGTAGGGTTAGGTACACCCAACGACTGCTTCAGTCTGTGAAAAGTAGTCCAAATCAAAGTAGTCAAACTTGTGTATTTTTCAACAAACGCAAATGTAAACATGAAAATGACCATGTCAGTGCAGGAATAATGTACCAACATGCATGTTCGTATTGCTTTAAGGAAACCAAAAAAAAACGCTAAGACCATCCAGCAAGTCAATGTATGCGCACTGCTAGTATGAAAAATGATAATGTGATCTCTAAGGTGATAAACAGAAAGTTTAACCATAATTGGTCACAACTGCCTATGAAACCTGAATGTCAAATAAATTATTATCAGATGGAAAACAGTTATCGTGACATTAAAACACAGAATCAATCAATGTATGATGATATACACAGTCATTGGCTTAATGGTTCAATGTTTAAAAATAAACCAAAAACAAATTGGTATTTCGAACATAATTTTTCAATTGCAAGTTTAGGTAAATTGCAGCAAAATAATATGATTGATCTATGTAGCTATTGGAATAATGAAAACATTGTCAAAAATAAATCTATTAAAAAATGCGAACGAAGCTGGCATGAATCAGTGCTTGATAGTCAATATGTCCCTGTTCTTGGACGTGTAAATTATTCCAATGGCCAAAAATTGCCTTATCATGATAGTTGGATCAAAGATCAAACTACCATTAATGGTGCCGGGTTTAAATCTGTCCCACAATGTAAAGAAATACAAGCTGTGCCATATAAAGAGAATGTTGGTAGATATATGTTACAGTCTAATATTATAAACAATATTAAATCTTGTAATAAAGATAGTTCTTTAAGGTGTGATACTAACAAAGTTATATGTTATAATAGACAGATCGCACTACATAGCCAGGTAAGTACTGCTACACTTGATTCCCACATGGTCAATTCTTCTGGTTACAAAAATGACCAAGTGTTCTGTACTAACAAAGATGAAGGCACAGATACAAGTCTTCAAAAATACAATACTATTGAATATGTGTGTTCACCCAGTGAATTACTCAGTGGAAATAACATAACATAACATATTTATATAGCGCAATTCTACTTAAGAGAAAAACAATCATTGCGCTTTTTCTCCACAATATGCCGTTTTAAAATAATGAGTTTTTAGTTTCTTTTTGAAGATGTCCAATGGAAGTTCAATGTTCCTGATATCATCTGGCAGTTCATTCCAATACTTTGGTGCTACAACACTGAAGGCACGGTCACCCATAGAGACAAGTTTTGATCTTTTTTCTTGTAGCATGTATGATTTTCTTGCCAATCTTGTGATGCGTTGATGTTGCTGGTAGTTAAGCATTGATGTCAAATATGATGGTGCCAGTCGATTCAATCTGGTACTGTACATAGTTTCAATCAAACATTCCCGGATGGAAATACAGGCACACGTCAATCTCACAACTCAACATGTGTACATATAGATAAGTTAGAACAGTCTTTTAGTCAAATCTTACATGATGACTTTATTTTATTCAATCAGAGTTTATATAGCTCTCCGCTTAATCATGATAGTTTAAGTAAGAATCCATTATTTTCTAATACATTAATTAATGAATCAACATGATTACAACATATAAAATCACATCAAGGCGAATGTCAGTTGGTCGATTCTTTCTGTGATCACAGGGTCGTGGGTGGGACAAGGATAGAATGCAAGTATGGCTTTATACCTTACACTATTCCAATATTGAACCACCTTGAGGTTGGGGAAGCCATTCCATTCGAACCAACTTCACAATGGCTTAATAGAATAACAAATAAAGTGAGATCATATCAACTTCCTAAATACAAGGGGGCCAGACTACCATTAGTTTCGGATTTGAAAGTACAGAATTGGAGGTACCTAATGAAAAATTATGATTACAAAATACTAGCTGAATATATTCAGTTTTGGTTTCCACTAGCTATAGATTATCCCAAGTTTTGCTATAATAGCAATGTATCAAATCACTTTTCAGCTATGTGTTGAGAGGAAGGTTTTGATAAATATTTTAAAGTAGAAACTTCTAAAAATGCTATTTTAGGTCCATTTGATAATAACCCTCTTGATGAAATGCATTTTTCACCCCTAATGGCACCTGATAAACCTGATGGGAATGTAAGAGTTATAGTAGATCTATCCTGGCCCATAGGTCAAATTGTTAATAGTTGTACTGTACCAGGGGTATTTGATAATGTTTAATGTTTAATTTCAACTAAAGTACCCATCAATCTCCTTTACAAAATTGATTTGCAGCAAGCTTTTCGTAATTTAAAAATTGACCCATATGACTACCCTGTATTGGGGTAATGTTGGAAGCAACGTATGTATGTTGACGTAAGTGTACCTTTTGGATTCGCCACCGGTGCAGCTTCCTGCCAATCTTGTACAGATCTCGCTACGTGGGCATTACGTCAATGTAAAATATGTGTCATGAGCTATTTGGATGATTTTTGGGGGGTGGGAAAGCCGCATAAAGCTAGATCTGAGTTTTTGTCATTGAAAATTTATTGGAATTTTTTAGGACTTACTTTAAATGCCAAAAAGATTGAAGAACCAGCAGGAGAAATTATCTGTTTAGGTACGGGCCTCTTGTCTATTCCGAAAGGAAAATTGTTTGAAATTAAAGAATTGTGTTGTAATTGGGCTAAACGTATAACTGCTACTAGGAACCAGTTACAGAAACTAACTGGAAAACTTTTATATCTGCATAGATGTATACAACCAGCCTATATGTTTGTTAATCGTATCTTGGGGGTGCTGAGATCAGTCTCTGTAAAAGGTAAGGTAACTTTGGGGTCAGGTTTCTTTAAAGACATTGAATGGTTCAATAAATTCTTGGAAAAGTTGAATGGCGTGGTTAAAATTCACAATAAAGAGTCCAAATGTCATGAAGTTCATATTGATGCTTCACTAGCTAGAGTTGGAGGTATTTTTAATAATAATGTTTATTCTACAGCGATTCCGCAGGCAATATTGAATATTGCCTCAATAGTTCATTTGGAGGCAGCTAATATATTAATAGCATTTAAATTGTGTGCCCATTGTTGGAAAAATAGTAAATTAACTATATGGTGTGACAATCTAGCTTGTTGTCCACGCATTTACATTTTGCAAAATTAAAGATGTCTTGTTAATGGCCTGTGTTAGGCATATATGGCAATTCACTGCAACTTATAATATTAATTTAGTAATCAAGCACATAGCAGGGACAGATACGAAAATGTTCCTTGTGTAGAAGTTAAATTTTTGCAATCTTGTTGTTGGTTTAAGGCATGTGCAGACTTGTTATACCCTGATTTCAATATTTAATCTTTGTGCACTTGTTAATGACCTTAGTGAGCCTACCCATGGCCTCAAAGGGGCATGTAGTCATTGAACTAGTAACTACCGTACCTACTGTCATTCCAGATAACCCTCAGTCGGATGTTCTGGCCGGTGCAGCAGAGAAGAGGATTGCGGCTGCCCTGGGGCCTCAGACAAGATGCTCTTACCTGGCGGGATTTCGACTCTTCCTTGCTTTCCTCGTTTACATGAACATTCCAGTGGCCAGTTCACTACAGACAGTAATTGTGTATTTAGAATTTCTGGTTCAGAACAATCTAAAGGCTGTGTCACTACGTAGTCATTTGTCAATATTAAAATATTATTTTTCATTGTTTGGTTAGTCCACCAGTGTATTTAATGAAAAGAAGGTGTAACTGTTTATTGTCAGTACAAATTAATGCAAAACTTCAGGTGAAAGTTAAAGGTATTTTTACAGTGGAGTTGCTCCAGAGATTAGTTAGACGTGTGTGACCAAATTTACAATTGCTGAGGTATATAAGGCATTATTTTTGGTATCTCTTTTTTTTTCTTTAGGCTGGCATCTTTAGTTCCCAATTCTAGTGCCGAATTTGATATAACTAGGTTCCCAGTATTGGGAGATGTAATTTGGGGTGCCCCAGGGGCTCACATTGTAATGACATGTTCCAAAACTATGCTAAAAGCTGGAGCTATGCATGTAGTTCAACTTCCATAATTACTCAATTCAGTATTATGCCCTGTGAAAGCCATGATTAAAGCTATCCCACGAGATAAAGGCTCTCCTTTGTTTCTTATTAAGACCAAATCAGGTGTTGGTATACTTACTGCTAGTAAAGCCAGGTCCTTCCTTAGAATGGTGACACTTTCCCTGGGCTTGAACCCCAAACATTTTACTTTCCATGCCTTTAGACGCAGTGGTGCTTCCCTTGCATTCAACCATGATGTTAAACTAGATCACATTAAGCAACATGGCCATTGGTGTAGTGAATCTGTGTGGATTTATCTGAAATCTACCCCCAAGGCGACTGCTACTATACCTTTAATGTTCCAATCCATAATACCTACAAACTTAGATCCAACACTTTGGGTTTGGGGGTTACACTAACTGTCTTTATTTTATTGGATTTTAATTAATACTTGTGGTAACATTCTGTTTAACGAATTAAGTCCATAAGTTGTAATTATATGAACAAATGATAAATTGTATGCTTTAAGCAACATTTTATATATCATCATTATTCATCTTAACCAATCTTAACTTATCAGAAGTTAACATGAATCATGAGGTCATGTTAGTAGATGTAATACTTTCTGGTAAAATATTGGAGATTGGAGTTAGTGTATAGAGGTACATAGTGTGTATGTGTTAGTAGTTGGTAGTGAGTAGTAAACTAGGAAGGGTACTTGCAAGTTGACAGAATTACTTTATTTTAGTTAGCTGTAATGCTTGAAGTTATCATATTATAAAACTTCTGTATTGTGTGTACTTAGACTAAATAAAACCACTTCATACTACTTTGGTGGGACCAACCTAGTTATAGATTAACATTGGAAGTTTAACATTGGTGTATTAATCTTTTAATGTTGTTTTAACAAGAATAAACCCAAAGATTGTTGATGAAAATACATTATTTTGAATGCTTTGCCCCAAAACTGTAGATACTTAAAACAGTTTCATGTGAAAACAATTATGGTAAATTTGAATGTAGGGTCATAGACCTCTTGAATGGGAAAAGGACATTAAATGCTGTATAGCCCTTTGATGTGCAAGGGTCAACGGTCTCATATTACTATCTATATCTATCTGTAAAAAAGGCTCAAAGAAAAATCTAATTACAACCAACAAAATGTTCAGATTTATCACTCAGGTGTAATATATTGTTTTACAGCTAACCATTCTGACAAATGAGAGGCAATATGGTCCTTATGGTAAAAAGGATGGCTATGAATTTACAATGATTCCTGCAAAAGGGCAATATGATGTGGTCTATCTAGCTGGAAAATCTGCAGCTTATTTGCAACACATATGTGTCTTTTATAGAGTTTGCTGAGTCATCAACTGAAATGCTTACATTATGTCTTCATGAAGATTCATGTAAATCGACTTTCCATTCTCAGAATTATAAATAGAAAATAAAATTAGTTTAAAACAGTTTATCCTGAGTTTAACTCCATGAAAGATTTATCAGAAAAAAAGCTTGTGCTGCACACGTATGGTATCGTCATCTTCTTTTTTTAAGAAATTAATTTTTGTATTGAGGAAGTTTTTGAGGATTCTGCATTGAAACCCATTGAGTAGTGAGAATTAGCTACTAACTTTCCCAATCCAGGTTAAACTAAGTATCCACTCAAGACCTGAGAGGTAGGAGGTGAGTTTGATTCCAACTATACCTCTCTACCCACTTGAAAATCACTAAGCCCTTGATAGGTCATCATTCTGAGAAGAAATTGGTGTGTGAATTAATTTTGCATGGTCGTAATGACTGACACACAGGAAGGACAAAACATTCACTTACTTTATTAGCAAGATACCCTTGCAAACCTCTACTTGCTGTAGCAATCTTTTGTATCTTATGGGGCTGTTCCACTGGGGTCGACCCTATATATGCCTCTCTGACTCTAGGATTGGTTACACAAGTCGGAACTCAAGAACGAAAATTCAGAAAAAAAGAACACAAAAATTTTGGGTCGGCTCCCAAACATTACATAGTACATTCCAGTTTGTCTGGATCAAGATCCCAACCTGACTTGGTTTCGGGATTTTTTTCTCTACAACAAGACTGGTAACTACCAGGGTGAGCCATAAACCCCTAACAGACAAGCCAAATCATGCCCTGAAAAGCTGTGCTTAAACCGACAGGACTGGACCAGTATCCCTACCCACCACAACTGGACTGAATAGTTTCTGGTGTCAGGGTCACAAGTCGGGATTAAACCCATACTAAATAAACCCCAGGTGACTGCTGCAAATCATTATTTGTCATCATCCGCAAAGATGCCAGCTACACATCAGAGAGACTTTCTACAGAAGCTTAGGGTACTGTTGTTTTTATCAAGTTAAATATTTTGCTCTTCATAATAATTTGCAGACAAAAAAGGAAGAGTCTGAACCCAGGACTAGCGCCTGCCCTACAGCCAGCACCTCTACCCCAACGACAGCCACCACCCAGGAGAAGAAGGAAGCTCCAAAACCTCTGGGTCAGGCTTTGGATAAAAAAGACGATACTACAGAACCGTTCTAACCAACTTAATACAGACCAATATTCCAGGATACCAGAATTTTTCAGGATACCACCAGCCTTTCTTGACCTCATAGAACAACACATACACCACCACATTAAAAAGTCTGTCCCTAATTTCAGTAAGCCCTTAGGAGTTGGATTGAAACTGGCAATAATGTTGAGACACCTACCTGTCAACAGGAGAAACCTTCACATCCTTGCTGTATCACTTGCTGGTTGGCTGAACCACCATCTGTAAATGCATCCCTTAGGTCTGCCAAGCCATCCTTGATGAATTCACCTTGAATTGCACCTTGAAGCTCCCACCACCTGAACCACTGGGGAGGGAGAGTCAGACTATTTCTTGCTGGGGTGACGATGTCTTTGCCTTTATGCCATGAGAAGATTCAGGGTACTTCTAGGAACCACTGAACAAAGGCAGAAGATTGTCAGAGACATTGTTTTTGAGTCACCAGCATTTACGCTGTGTGGCATATAGGGATTGCTTTGTCATCTCATTTTGTGCTGTCGATGGTGTCTGTCCTCATCACACTTTCAATTCCGGACAGTATCTCAAAAATTGGGCATGTGGTGTAACTAGTCCTTGTTACGGTCACGGGCAAGCGTGGTAGCAATTACCAGTTGTCTTTAAGTTGTAACAGAAAAAAGGCAAAAAGCTTAACTTAACAAATTTATTTAACTATTAACAATAATGATTACAGTCAACTGGTATGCTCTTAACCATACACACACTGATACAATAATGAAACTTAGCTGACCTGACCACTGTGACTAACAGCTAAGTTTATCCAGCGTATCCAGCAGTCTGACCTGTAATCCATCCTGTGGTCTGTCCTGTGATCTATCCTATGGTCTGTCCAATGTTCACTCACACACAGATATCTGTATCCTGTGATCTGTCCAACATTCAATAACACAACATGTCCTTGTCTCGCTATCCTTTTTATATACAATTACACAGAATGTCTGTCTGGAGATATTCAGAGAATTAGCACAACTGCACTGTCTGCCTGTCCAAGACATGGATAATGTCCAAAATACAGTAAATCCACTCTGTTATATGAATGTATCCAAACATATCCAAAGTACAGTAAGTCTTTCCAGACAATGTATCCAGTTCACTCCAGTAAAAGTTCACAGCAGCTCAAGCACTTTATATATTATATTCCAAAACACAACAGCTTTCCTTATAGCCAGCAAATACTAAGTTCACTTGTGGTCAGGTGTACAGTACTTATATACATGTGTAGAAACTTATAGACAGCTACAGAACTAACATAAGTAACTAGATTAAGTAAGGAAGTTCTAGAACCTACAGGTACAAATCTATAAATAACATCACTGGGGTTAACCTAGAGGGATTCCCCCAGTCCATAAATGGATCAATAAACACTATAACAGATAACACAAAAATCAATAACTCCCCTACTTTAAATGTTAACACATACAAATAAAGCTTAGATCAAATAATGCACAGACATAATGCCCATATATGTAACATCCTCAAAGTGTGCCCAATTGTAGGGTGACCTTAAACTTCCAGTAGTAACATACTTATCTTGAGTTTAATTTTTTTTGTTTTCAGACGGTATCTCAAAAACAGGTTGACACATTCAATTCAAGTTTGGCATATGGTTGTAACTGGTTTTCAATGTGTCCCCTCTTTTAATGTGACCTTAAACTCTCATGAATAAAGGAATTATTTTGAGATTATTTTATTTTGATCGTTTATTTTATTTTTTCATAGAGTATACTAAAAATAACTTTGATATTAGCCTTGTATTTTTAACTGGGCCATAACTAACTGTCATACAGTTATGTGATCTAAAAATCCCATTATTAACAGAATTATATTCACTTTAACCTTGCAAATTTTTTGAATTTCAAATTTCAAGTACTGTGCAATTCTGGGCATGTTTTTCGACAATAACTGGAAACACACAAAATTTTCACTGATCCGCCACCCACAGAAACACTTCTTCTTTTCTTTTTCATAAAATGTATCGACAGATACAAAAACATAAAACAAAATAAACATAAACAACACCTGGGGATAAACAAATACCCCAAACCATAATGAAAAATTATTGTTATTATTGTTCACCTCTAAACAAAAATTAACCATATAAACTAATCTATTGTCTCTTATAAATCCTCTACTTCCTACTTTCCTTTGTGATAAATCCAGCTGCTCTTCTATTCTCCTTTTATACCTTTCATGATTTTAAAACATCAAAATCTAGTGGTTTCCATGTGGGTTTTTAGCCTCAGGAAGTCCCAAAATATGTGAAGCCCAAATTGAATTTTAATGTTTTTCTTTTCTACCTCTCAGGGAGCGGTAGGAGGATTTCTCAATTAAAACAACATTTCATCCTGGGTTCTTTTATTAGAAACTATTTTCAGTCCTGACAATAAGTGTATTTCAGAACAAGTATATTTTCTTCTTTTCCTGTATGTTATTACATTTTCCAGCCCTGCTGTTGCTCTCTGACACAGAAGGCTCAAAACTGCCTCCTTATATACTGTAAAACTGCTTATGCTGCAGATTCCTAACATTACATTTCTATGACATCAATGATTGCACAACTTCCTGCCACCTAGGCAATTTTCCTAGGTAGTTCTCCTGGATGTCTAAATATAGATATCCTATGACTAAATAAGTACATGGAACATCAACCAGGCTACCCAGAATTCATCATAATCCCAATGCTTGGAATTTGGGGACAGGTGCTAATCCCAATTCCATCAGTATCTAAGGCTGTAAGTAGGGAGCTGTTCACAAATAAGGTGTAGTTATTTTTAGATGCTTATTACTGCATTTTAGGTTAACTAAAAGTTCTGAATCATTTAATTGATATTGAAATTTGACCAATGATATATATATTTTTTGTTATGATTTAGTCAGTTATAATATTTGCCCTAATTCCAAGCATCTTTTAATTAACTTCAAATAACTCAATTATTCATTTACAATTTTCTTAAAACAATCTTAATTCACAGTTATAACTAGGTCATCAATAGCCACAACAGGTACTTATATTAAAGGTTTGTTGATAACAGCTAGAATTTGTAGCTCTCTCACTCCAACGCCATTCTTCGGTATTTACTCAGTTCTGCTTCTCGCAGTCTTAAATAACACTGCACTATGAACCTTTTTTGCTTCAATGTTAAATGGACATGTGTTCTATCATAAGAATAATTTAACAGTTTAATATATTAAAATATAATACAGCAGTTTATATACAAAACAATAATTTTGTTCCTTTTTCACATTCACCAAGGAATTACTACTGATATAATATGTTTACCCAGGATGCTTAAGTTTAAAACACTGCAAACTGAATCCTTGTTGCTGAAGCAAGAATAACAATTTGTAACCTGAAACTTCTGAGATCCTCCCTAGAATATCACCATAAGTATTGTTTATTTATTTGTTGTTTTACGTCGCGTTCAACAGCCAGGGTCATCTTGCGAAGGGTAGTTTACAAGTGGATGAAACCAGTGCATACTGCACTGTAAACCACCGTGCATCGACAAATAATTACCAACATTCCAAAATGAAGAGCCCAGCCCGAGATTCGAACCAGCAGTCTCAGAGATTGGAGGCAAGAACTCTAACCGCTACACCACAGAGCCCCCTACCATATTTGTTGGATCTAACATGAAAGTTGCAAGACAATAACTTACATCAATTTGATGACTAAGCTACTATGAAACAATGGTGTTAATTATTGGAAATAGTAATTAAAAGATGTTCTTAATTACTTTATGATAATTACTTTGATTTTGATCATTATTCTCCATTATCTACCAAACAACATGCACTCAATCATGGTTACTAAAGTTTGAATAAATTCAACAAGACTATCAATCCAACCCCATATATATTATTACAATAATTACTTTCTTGCGTATACTAGAAATATATATTTAAATATTCCTTTGTATAATTACAGAAAAGAATGATAATATTAAAAAGGATATATAAACATCCGTAGTTCAAGGACTTCTGTTAAGCCAACACAATAGCCAATTTCTTTTGATTTTTAGGACTTCTGTTAGGCCAAATGGTTGCAGAGATGGCTTATTTCAAAATATATTGTCAATTTTCTGCATTCTATTGCCTACCTCAAGTACTTCTGTTAAGCTATATGGGCGTAGAGGAACCTTGTATTATTTTATATTCCTTAATGGTTCTTCCTGATATATTCATTGACATCTTAAACATAAAAATTCTCGTGGTTTTCCATGTGAGCTTTTAGCCTCTGGAAGTCCCATAAAATGTGAAGCACACATTGAATTTTAATGTTTTTATTTTCTACCAAACAACATACATGTAATCATGGTTACTAAAGTTTACAAGACTACCAATCCAAACCCATATATGTTATTACAATAATTACTTTTTACATATACTAGAAATATATACTTAAATATTCCTTTTGTACAATGACAGAAAAGAATGATAATATTAAAAAAGGATACATAATGTCAGGTATTTTTTATTGAGATATCTTTAAAATAAAATGAATGAAATAAAATACAAAATAAAATATTTTATAAACAGTCCACAAAGCTTTCACCTACTTTTTAGGTCAAACAAACCCTCGATCTCATTCACACACACCACACTTGACACAAAGCATACAGTACAGCAATAAGTATAATAAGTGTATGAATATGCACAGTATATATATACATACAAATACAAAACAAAATAATAATAAATGAGCAGTATTTAAACCGTACTAAATTCCACAGAAGCACACAATTTTGATCTGTACCAATCTACAATAATCTTAACAAATCAAAAGTAATATTGACATCAACTGTTCACAAAAATGTTCCATCCTCTGAATGACCCGTCCCATATGTCCAGGAAACACCAGCTGAATACTTAAACCTCAAAACAGCTTATGTGAACAACATCACAACCAACAGTAAACATCAGATCACGTCCAGCGGTGATCATCAGATATCATACAAAACAGCACATCCAAAAGTGAATCTCAGGATAATATAATCAACATCACAGCTGACAGCAGATGTCAGACAGCATAACCAACATCACATCCAACAAAAACCATCAGATAACATTAGCATCACATCTAATAGTGAACATCAGTTTGCATCATCAATATCACATCAAACAGTATACATCAGCTAAAAACTGCCACAGATGTCCCAAGTCAACAAAAAACCAGCTACAATATACACAACAGTAATACTACAGTATCCACATTAATCTAAAATTATTTACTATGAATATGTGTGTACAATTTGTCAGTAATGTTTTAATTTATTTGTATGTCTAAATTTATTTATATGTATTATGTAAAACTGTACCAAATCTATTGAAAGTAAGCTTCCAACAACTTAATAATCATTATGACAAAGCAAGTATATTGATGAAATAATCTATAATTACCCTGTATCTGGCTGGAAAAAAAACAAACACCAAAAGTACAACCCTTCAGGCTGAAATTATTTCATCAGCTTCCCAAAGATACAAAAACCACACCTTGCACAAATTACACTTTTTCCTTCATATTAAAAACAATGTGTGAAATGGTGTTTCTGATAGTCATTCATGTGTGACAAAACACTCACAATGCACCGAAGTTAAAATGCTTTAAAGAAAAATCATAACGTCCTAAGGACAAGAAGTAAAACTATCATATAACCCCAGTAAAATGTTTAAAATATGAAAAATCACTTTCTGTTAAGCCAATATGGCTGCAGAGGCACCTTACATTACTTTACAGAAACATTTCTGGTTGAAAAGATTAAGATCCTGCTAGTACGCTTGTCCTGGAAGATGTAAGATATTATATATATACACGTATTGCAGAGTAGAATTATGTTATGGATGTTTTAGATATTGTTCATACATACCACAGTGACCTGGCATATTTGTGTGAAAATCTGAGACTGCTCCCATATTTATTTACATTTTGCTTTGTCGAATTATGGTTTGAATGTTTTGAATATTACCAATACATACAGATGTGGGAATACATGTTTATGTGTGGTGTTGGAGTAAAACCTGTGGATCCCTTGATAAAATACCATCAAAAATATCATCATTGTTCTTACAATGCCAAATTTTGCCACCTGTAACATAGGACTAAAAAAACTGGGAGGTTTTTGGGGGGTCATGTAGTGCCATAGACTCTCGCTTTAGATCATATTCACTTCCTTTCTGGTACTTCATTGGTTAAAGACTTATATATAGTGTTTACAAACATCAGATATGCAGCCTAACTCTCATACAAATGATCTTCCATAAAAGTTTCTATGTTGTCCTATGCTGTTGTCATTAAATATATATTGTTATAGATGTTGCTTTAACATTCTCAGAATGTATGTATATTGGACTGAAAAAACTTTCTGACAAACCAATAAGCTGTCAGTCCTGTGGTCCCGCAACTATTTTGTACCCTGACTTTCCTTCTGTCTCTTGGATCTATATATATAAATGTTTTTATGATTTATTTGCATTCTAAATCCCTGCATGGATTGGAGCTGACTAGTTTTTCGACAATACCTGACAACAAGTGTTACCAGGGCAACACTTTTCTTCTGTTTCTTGGACCTATATATAAATATTTTCATGGGTTCTTTGCAATCCTAACCCCTGCATGGATTGGAGCTGATGACTTTTTCAGCAGTACCTGGCAACTGTTGGCATGGTAACACTTTTTCTGCTTCCACATTGTGGATAAAAACAGTCCTGAAGAAGACTTGTAGGGTTAAGTAACCTTACACTTCACAAAATTAGACAATGATCTCGTTTGTTTGTTGGCAGACAAATATAAGTAGTTCCTTCTTTCCGCCATGAACCAAATGGCAGACAACTATAAGTAGTTCCTTCTTTGCTCCATGAACAGTGAACAGTCTGGTGACAAAGTAAAATTCTTCTGAATTCTAGCTACATCTATGGTGTTGCAAATCATGCTGAGGACCTAGCATCAACCCAATTTCTGCAAAAATGTCCCACATTGAAACATTGAAAATTTGTAAACCTTAAAAGATAAATGATGTTTTAACATTTGTTTTTCTGGCAAGATATTTCAAAGTTCAAACCCTTCTTAAGCATAAAAATCTTAAGACAATTTCCAAATTGCCAAAAGGTCAAAACTGAACAGGTTTCATCCAAAGGTCCAAATCACTCCCAAAAATGTAAAAGATTCTTACAAATCTCACTTTTAAGGTCAAATTTTCTGCAAAAGTTTTTGGTTTTTCAAGTTTTTGTAATTTCACTTTTAAGGTCATTTTTTCTGCAAATGTTTTTGGTTTTTCAAGTTTTTGTAATTTTTTTCAAAGTCAAGATCTTCAAAATTATTTGAAGTGTTTTTACTTCAAATTACCAATCATATACTCACCCATTCACTCATTGTGCTTTTTGTGTGTGTTTGGGGGTCATGTGTTAGGCAGTGTAGTGCTTCTTATTTGGGGATTTTTTAAACATTCAGCCAATTAATTGTTTTTGAAAGATTTGGGTGGCGATAAGAAGAACCTATAAATTTTACAGCAGTAGTACTGACAAGGACTAATCATAGGCAAGTGCAGTGGTTATACTGCCGCTGTTGCTTGGAGTTTCTCTGACTGCTGGGGAGGCCGAGGCTGGGCTGGTTGTTGTTGATGATCTTGCTGCATGGTGGTGGTTGGAGGAGAGGTGGATGATGGATGTGTAACACTTGGTGGAAGCTGTTTTGGTTAGTCATTCTGCTGGTAGCATATGACTTACTGTGGATTCCCAAAGAAGCTAGAGAGTCCTGCTATATTGTGTTGACTTTCTTCACCTGTGGCTGAGAGAACTGATGATGGGTTGAAGTGCTTCATTGAGGTCAATGTGAAAGTAAGTGGTCTGGAATGTGCCGGTTGTTGATCATCCACAACTACAAAGGACGTTGGCTGCCCTCTAGGCTGCTGCTGTTCTCTTTGTACAACTTGGCTCTGCTGAGCTGGTTGGATGACCTGGCTCGCTGCCATCTAAGTCTCTTTGATGATTAAGATGTGTTCCCGACCAGTACCAGCCTTTCAGACATTTCCTTGGGAGCCTTGCCATACATGGAGTGGGTGAGTTTGTGGTATCGAGGTCTGACCATTTATATGGCACACTTCAGATATTTTTTTTTTGATCTTTCATTTATATTGCTGTGAAAATATGCATCACTGAAATCGAAAGATATGGCCGATTCTCCTTAAAGACAGAGTCTTATAGATTTTGGGTCTCCGTATGAAAGTGTCCATGGGTTGCCATTCTGTCTTGAGAGATACATTCAGTGTGGTTCAATCCAAGATTGGCCTCCACTTGTTTGCTTTCTTGCAAAAAGAAACAGTCTGTTGTAGAAGGCCCGAGATAACAAAACGACAAAACCACCATCTTTTCCACAGCCTGTTTGTTGCATCAGGCAAAGCAATGTCTCCTTCAGGTAGTTGTTCTTTGGGGATCTCAACTGATTATAAGAAGTGATCTTGTCAGATTGGACCTCATCGTGAAGGGTAGGTTGTACCCTTCCATTAACATGGAAACAACTTTTCAAATCCATCCATGATTTGCCAGACTAAACCAATTTTTACAATGGGCCTCCCATTTGAGAATTTCCTGCAACCCTGTGGACTCTGTGACAGGATAGACAAAACGACAATGATTTACAAAATAAACATCTTCGACATGCTCTATTTCTTTCTGACAATGAATGGGTTTTAAGCCTTGCTTTTGCGGCTTCGTGACATGGTGCAATAGGGGAGTTATCGCATGCTGTGAGAACAGTATTTTGTATATAATTTTGACTGTTTCCCAGTAGTTCATTTTCTTATTTTGTTCAAGTTTCTTATGGTTGCCTTCTGACAATTACCTGATGAAATGAGAATCCAAGTTTTCCTGTCCTTTTTTATTTGATACACTGTTTTCTAGGGGTTTGCAGTTTATCTTAAATATAATATAATACTTGAGCTTAACGAAAAGTTTACAGTTAGGAGACACAATTTAGTTTTTTACTTTTATTTTTGCTATTGACTGGAGTAATGAGGAAAGAGAAAGGAGAGAAGAGAGGAAAGAAGAAGATGGATGAGAGGCAAGAGGAGGGAGAAGGAAGGTGGAGAGGTGGAGGAAAGGTTGGAGGAAAGGACGGAGGAGGATACAGAGGAGGGTACACAAGAGACTGAGGAAGCGTTTGGAACTTACTGAGGAAGTTTGCAAAGAAGAAGAGAGGTGTGAGGAGGATTCAGAGAGTCACTTGGCAGCCAAGAGAGCCAGGGTCTGTGCTACATTCACTGACAGCCAAGAAAGTGCAATTGTGGAGTTTGTGAAGGAGCATCCAGAGCCGTATGACAAGGAGCATGGACGTTTCCATGACAAACAGAAGAAGGAGGCTCTCTGGGCAGAAGTCTCTCCAGAACTGAAGCTCCAGCCCTTTGATGACAGAAGATGGTTCGACTCCCAGAGAACGCGTTATGGCAAGCTCTCCAAGCTACAATCTGGCCAAGCACCAAGGGGGATGACCAAGAGACAGTCCTGGGTCTACCAGCAGATGGGTTTCCCGAAGACCCACATCAAACGAAAGGGGGCCAGCAGAAGTTCAAGGTTTGATGCCAGTCCAAACACCAGCAAGCAGGACGAATCTCGTGGATCTACTACTGATACAGAACACCTTGAGTCCAGTGTCCTGAGGGAAAATAGGAGTCAACCTATGTTCACATCTACACCAGTTTCAACAGACTCCAAGATACTCGAGCACTTTGACCAGATGAAGACATTGATCTCAGGTTTCCTGCAGCAGAAGTCAGACAGGCAGCCCTTCTTTGACTACGTGGCATCAGAGGCTGAAAAGATGACCCAAGAGGAGTTAGAGGACCTCAAGGGCAGGATTTTTAGAGACATTGAAAGCATTAAGAGCAACCGTAGACGTCAGCCACTACCCAGAAGATCAGCCACTATTACCACAGAATCCCAGAAGATCGGGATACTGTCAACAACCACTCAATAGGCATCTACTTCCACCCAAGCTGCAGCTAGCAGCAGTTACGTCTACTACACTCCCAACCCACTTGGCTTTGGAAACCCTACATCAGTTCTAACAGTACAGGACGAGGACAATAGACGCAACCTAAGTGGAATACTAAGCCAGTTACCAGATCTGACATCAACACAGATCATTGAGCAGCCTCAGCAGCAGTTCTACACTATCACCACCACAGCACCGCCTCAACAGCAGCAGCCTCCTCAGTAGCCATCCAGTCAGGGTGGGTCTTTGACCTGCCAGGCCCTTTTCCAAATATTCCAAAAACAATTTATTAAGATGCACGTTATTAAAAATCCCCTCCCAAAACATAACAGTTCAGTACAAATAATTATCACAAGAAAATAAGTCCAACACCGACACCACCCCCAAACATGAAACAAATAACCCATAGTACTACACATAACAAAAAAGGCCACATAGAATAAAAATTAAAATAAATAAACTCCCAATATGGCCAATAATCAGCTTTAGCTTAAAATCCATGGGATAGGTTAAAATCTTTAATCAAAAAGTCCAACACTTACACCACCCCTAGAGGTAAAAGGCATTATCACATAACTACCAACCAACAAACACACAAACCCAATACCAAATCTAACCCCCAAGTGACAAACACACAAACCCAATACCATACATACCCACCAACCAAGAAACAGACACACCCAATAGCAAGCAGAAACCAAACCAAAAAACTGACAAACTATTTTGCAAACATAACCCCCCATAATTGTAAAAAAAATTAGTTAGGTGGTTATATTTTCTAAATATTCGTGAAGTGGAGTAAAAGAATTTAATTTTAACATTTTCAGTAAAGGAAAACATTTCAGACAAATGTAACTCCAATTTTAGGGTATAGCTTTCAAAATACATGTATATGCAATATTTATTCCATTTAGCAAGTTATGTTTGGAATTGGGTTTGTGTGTTTTTTTTTTGAGAATTATGTTTAACACTGGGTTTGTCTGTTTGTAAGTTGGGTAGCTATTGTTGGGCATTGGGTTTGTCTGTATGTTATCACCATCTCCAGGCTCTTGACCACCATGTTGACCTTGATACTGGCTTCTCAGTATGTTGTGCAGAACCACACAGGTAACGACCACTTCCCTGACTGTTGCTGGGGGGAGTTCAACAGTGGTCAACATCACTCTGAATCTTGAGACCAGGATGCCAAAAGCGTTCTCAACAACTCTCCTGCCCCTTGATATTCTGTAGTTGGCAATCCTTTCCTCTCTGGTCAGCATCCTTCTGTCATAGGGTTTCATCAGCCAGGTCTTCAAGGCAAACTCATCATCTGCCAGAATGAAGTAGGGGACATCCCTACCACCCTGGGTTATAGGAGCTTGGTCAAGGAAGCCTATCCTGCCATCCTCAATCTTCCTCTTCAGCTGAGAGGCATTAAATAGCTGGGCATCTGAGCAAGATCCAGCTGTACCAGGATCCACCTATCTGAACTTGTACTGTCCATCTACCAAGGCCAACATTACTATGGAAAAGAATCCCTTGTAGTTGTGGTACAGGGCTCCAGTGTTCTTGGGTTTCTCCAGGGCCACATCCCGATCTGTACTTAATCCCAGGCTTCAATACTGATTCAGTATTCCTGCCCATTTTACCTTTTTTTAACCAACTGTCCACGATTAAGGGTCACCGACAGGGTCGGGACTTAGTCCTTCGGTGGATAAGGGGCATAATATTGATAATACACTTCCATTAATAATTGTAAACATAGAAACATGCTGAAGTCATCAACACTCGAAAAAATGTTGAAAGTGCCAACGTTGATAAGTGTCGTGATAACCAACATTTAACAACATTGAAAAATGAACATGAAAAATGTTGACAATCATTTTGAACCTGACATTGTACCTGTTTTGATGTTTAATTTAATTTTTAAATCAAATACTGACATGTTAATTTATTAATGTGTATGTTCATAAAATGGAAAAAAAATAGTTCCAACAAATTCAAAATTACAAATCCTGAATGAACAATATCAATCTCATATATTAGTGTTTTATGAGCAATCTTAAGGTCAAAATGAAACACATATTGGACATCGCCTGAAATGAGGTTATAGCAACTTAAGTTTTAGATGAGTCATTGACCCTAGTTTTAGCATACCAACGTGGTTTAAGTTTTGATCCCACAGTTTCTCATCTTCTTTATGATATTTCAAATGCTAATGCGGGACTCACACCGGGCTCTATGGCTTACCATATGTATGCAATAGGAAAACTGGACTTCCTACTCCAGTTTTCAACTTGAACATCGCTCCTCTCCTTAAATGGGGGCAACCTTTTCCCGTTTGATTACTGACGCTTAGACCATCACATCGTGTTTCTGCATGTCTTTCACCTTGCCTGCAAGTGATACTGCACCATTGTAAGTAGCTTCCTGCCAAATTTTCATCCTGACATTCCCAAACTGTATATGTCCTTAAATTTTGCCTTACTTTTGCAACAATTCATGCTAGACATCATCCTAAGTCCATCACTGCTGTAACTGTTTATGTCCATGGCTCAACTTTGTATCCTGCCAAAGGAACCATTGCCAAAGGTGGGGGAGTCTTTGTAAGTCATGTTTTAAATTTTGTACACTGTTCCTCAAGCTAACGTTGGTCTATATTTCTTTACGTTGATACTCTGTTGCTACCTGCATTGACTCTTGAATCACATGTCTCCACGGCACCATTACATGCAAATTTATATACTCCATAATATTTATCATCATTTTTGAAACAGTGTCTCACAGCCGTCACTAAAAAATCTATTACCATTTCAAACGTTGACCACTTTAGGGTCACCTCGACTGCTGTTGAAGGACCCGTTACATGACTTGGATGACCTCTCTCAACTTCTGACCCCTCTTCCAAATGACATGTTACCATCTATTTTATTGCATTGTTAGTATGTTGCAAGACTTCTCCGTAAGTTCTTTGCCCTTTCGACTACCTTGTCTCATTTTTTCTCCCACTGACATAGCCTCCGGAAAAGAATACCGTCTATACCTATTACATTTTATTCTGTTCCTTTACTTTCATCCCCTTCTTGATAACTTTCCCTTTTAGTTGTTACACTGCTCTATACTTATGTACCTGTGTCTTGCTTACAACAAGCTATGTGCCAGCCGCACAGCTGAAAAACAAAAATAAATAAAACTTTACAAATAATCTTGCAAACAATGGAAACTAAAACCCTGTAGTAGTAGCTGTCACCCCACCCCCCCCCCCACCCCCCCCCCCACATATTCTAATATCTGTTGATTTATTTAATCCTATCTGCCGTAGCCTCTTTGGCACCCCTGTGACTTCTTGGCTATGACCTGGCTATGGCATTGGACTTATGATTATGCATCTTATGTGGGTTTAGGTGGGCCATAAAGTCTGTTTATTGATGAAGATTTAGCAATATAAAAGATTAGATTGGGAGAGGTACTTGGAAGGGCAGAAGTACAAATATTGGTCAAGTTTCTGTACTCTGAAAGAGCTGATCAACAGCAAGCAACCAAGTGACAGCTATCCCACTTTAGGTCTGCCCGGGATTTGAACCCTAAGAGGTTTGCCTTGAGAGTGTTAAAACTGCACCTTCATGACCCTCATTTTATTTCAATTTTTGGATACACTTTTCAAATGCATCACCTTTGTCACTTGCAGGTACAGTAGCTCTATTGCAGGGAGCATGAATAAAAATGCTTCAAGCATTCACTAACTTGGTAAAGGCAGTTATATTTAAATGTGTTTAAGGATATAACAGAGTTCAAGGATATAAGAGATTTGTCTAAAGTTGGTCAAGGTGGGAAGATCTCATGAGACCACTATTGCATTGATTATCAAACACGTAAGTGATCTCTAGCTCTTCAAAGTTGATTACTCAGATGAATTTACTAATAGTAAGTTGGCAGAAGGCCTGGTGAGATTTTTAGCCTATGCACAGTAAAGACAATATATTTTAACACTGTCACTTTTATTGAATTTAACAAATATATCATTCAGAACTGCACAAACTTAAAAAAACAGACACCATTTGATAATGTAAGCAACAATGCTTTTACATCCTGTACAAATAAGATTAACAACCATAATTAGTGACAGCCACAAAATAACATTCTACAATTCAACAGCCAATAGATAACACTGAAGATTTTAAAGCAGCCATCAAAAGTGTATTCTGAAATTATGAATTCTCTATTGAATATTTAATGCTATACTGAATATATTACAATATAGTTTATACTGTATATTTGATACTGTTAACATTAAATATTCAGAAATTATTAATCCTATACTGAATATTTAATACTTCACTGTATATATTTTTGTAATACGCAATATTTTACACTATGCTCAAGAATTCATATTATAGATCACCACCCATGGGCTACATGAGCTCCACCTATGACTCCTGGATCATGCACTGTCCTACACTGTGAGTCGGCCTTGCTGTTTCTTTGGGCAGCACAGTGATTCTGCCTGATGGCCTCACAGGTAGTTGCAGACATGCTAGAGGGCCAGTGATGTTTGACATCTGCAAGAAAGTGCAGGAAAGAAAGTGGGCGGATGGCCAGGCAGATAGAAATTAATGTGCATCAAGTAAAATTAATCCATAAGTATTTTTTTTTAAAAAGAGCTGTTACTTGTAAGTTAAGACGAGTTGTCATTTTGTTATTGTTTTCTTCTCCACAGGGTTCATTTTCATTACATTTGTAATATATGAAATTCTGTTTTGTTGACAGTGACCCCACAAACCCCTGACATATATGGACCCCTTTTACGAATCCATCCACACATATCAACTACCCTTTGTACATTTCTTAGTAATATATACATCATTGCTCCCATTTCCATTTAACTTATTTTTGAAGATATTTTTAACTGTATTAGTCATTTCTTTTATTTCTTCACCTATAACAGCAAAAGCTTACAAATCACTCTAAATATAGTCTTCAAACTTTAATGCACTATACTGCTGCTTTCGGTCTCCTTGGTTTGAATGTGTGCCGCTGCCAGAACCTATTCTTTGGATGACCTCTTCTCGAACAGGTTCAAAGGGGCTGCACACCACCCCACTCCACGCATATTATTTATTTAGTAAATTGATCCTCATTTAAATAAAATAATGGAATTAAAGAATATGTTTTCACTTACAGCTAAAGTCATCAGGGTCATTGTCAAGAAACTTCTCTTTCAGGAAAAGAACCAATCTCTGGCAGGCCTCCTCCCGTTTCTGTTTCTTTTCAAAATCATACGTCTTATCATTTGACCAAAGGACAGGGTTCTCCTCTTTGAACTCAAAGAATGCATACCGTAGGGAACTCTGTGTTGGTCATATTTGGTCTATCCTTGCATCCTTACATCAGGAGGCCTGTTTTGGTTGTCGGTGGAAATTCCTGGATGGTCCTGCAGGTGAAAAAAGTTCACAAAACTCTCTAGCTTCTTTGAGAATCTACACTCAGTCATGAGTTACCAGCAGATCGATAAAAAATTCAAATAATTTAAAAATCTTTGAACTTTGAAAAAAAGAATTAAAATTTGTGAATAATAATTTTAAAAAAAACACTTGGCCAAACCAAAGATAAAAAAATAGCCAAAAAATGAAAGTTTGGCCAAACACCCAAAATGAAACTTTGGCAATAAATTATAACCCTCAAAAGTCGGAAACAATTTGAATTATAAGAGTGTTTGACATTTCTGGAACTTATTTAACACTTGGGTCCGACCTTTTTAGTTTGACCTTTGTGAAACTTTTGAAGTACTTAAAAGATTTTGATATTTAAGAAAGTATTGAACTTAAAATATCTTACAAATTTGCCAGAAAATTTCCCTTTTAATGTGGAACTTTTATACATAACTTGTGTTGTGAGGTTGGTCAACAGAATAATGCACTTGTGATTTGATGAAAATAGTTTGAAAACTTGTTGGAAATGTATTAAATTTTTTTGGAAATTTATTGGAAGTAATACCAACTTACATAAAAGTATTTGAAATAACTGGGTAGTCCTGTAAAGCATTGATAGATGCCAGCTTCTTCTGTCCCCAGGGTAGCTCTCATCTCAGATCCTGTCCTCCTGCGTAGCCAATGCACCAAGGTGATTGACGCAATCTATCAGTAGGTCTAGCTGATGTTTGGCCTCCATCGAAGGATGCCTGTAGTTGTCATCTGACACATTACCCATCTATTAATTTTGTAGGGCCACTATTTCATTTACAAAGATTTGTGCCCTGTCTGCTCCCCTTGGTGTGTCCACAGCATGTTGTGCAAGACCACAAATGTTAAAACAATGTCTCTGATAACCTTCAGCCTTTCTCCAGGGTGCCAAGTAGTACCGTAAATCTGCGCTCTGATATTTCAAACCCATTGTCCACTACCCTCCTGCCTCTGAAAATCCTTTAATTTGCTATTCTCCCTCCTCATGTGAGTTGTCTTCTTCTGTAGAGTTTCACCATCCTTGGCATCAAGGCAAAGGTGTGGTCACCCAGCAAAAAATAGTGCAAATCTGACCTCCTCCCCCAAGGGGTTCAGGTGGCAGAAGACACAAGATGCCATTCATAATCTTCTCCCTCAACTTGCTTTGGTTATAAAAATATGCATCACATGAAGATCTACTTGACTCAACATCTTCCCAGACCAATCTTTTTCCTGTGTCAACGAGGGCTAGAAGCACCAGGGAAACAGAAGCCCTTGTAGTTGCAATATTCACTCCCAGATTTCTTTGGTTTCTTCATGGCGATATGTTTCCCTTCTTGTGCCCCAAAAGTGTGGGAGACATTCCATGCACATCTCCTTCACTTTTTTCCAGTCTTCAGGGTCAGTAGGGCAGAACACACACTCTTTCTGGAATTGAGCAAGGACGGCTCGGCAGACAACACGGACCAATTTACAGATGGTGTTTCGGCCAACTAGGCAGTGATACTATAAGGAAGTATATGTTTTTTCTGTTGTCAGGTGTCTCTTTGTTAATGCCAGTTTCAAACCAACTTCTTGATATTGGTGACTGACTTCTTGATGTGGTGGCGTATGCTTTCCTCAATGAGGTAAAAATGTAAGTGACATCCTGACAAAATTCTGGTAGCCTGGGATATCTCTCTATTAAGTTGGCTAAGAGGGATCTATAGCATCCTCATTCTTTTCTTCGAAGGATCCTGTGCATGACCCAGGGGTTTGGTGGCTTTCTTTTTCTCCTGGGTGGTGGCTGTGGCGAAGGTGCTGGCTGCAGGGCAAGTGCTAGTCCTGGGATCAGATGTGTCCTTTTCTCTTCTTTGCAAATCATTAAGAAAATTAAAATATTAAACTCAATAAAAAAACAAAACTAACCTAGGCTTCTGTAGAACGTCTCTCTGGTGTGGCCGGCATCTTTACAGTGATAATTGATGGTTTACAGCAACCAGAAAGGGGTTTGTATAGTTTTGGTTTTATCCTGTCTTTTTGTCAGTACGGCTTGTTGGGGTCTGATGAGTGGTTTACCGCTTGCCCTTGTAGTTTTCCATCTAGTTGTGAAGAAAAAAATCCCAAACCCAAGTCAGGTTGGGATTTTAATCCAGACAAGCCAAGATGCAGTATGTCCTGTGAGGGAGATGAAACCAACCCAAATTTTTTGTGCCCTTTTTTTCTGGAATTTGGTCCCCAATCTCCGACTTTTGCAACCAACCTTAGAGTCGTAGAGTTGGTTGTAGGGTCGGCTGCAGTGGAATACCCCCATAAGAAAATGAGATTATTATCTAAAACAACGATATAACAGTTTAAAGAGATAACATTTTAAAATATATTTTAAAGTGTCAACAATCTTGAAATATTTGACAAAATTCAAATAATCTTTTGAAAAATAGACATAGTATCTAAACAAGCCTAGGATTTTTAAAATAATCAAGAAGTGTCCCATCTAGAAACAGCATCAATAAACAACGTAAAATCTTTTGTTTTTGGTCCTATTGAGGTAGAATGAAAAACATACATGATGCGTGGGTTACTTTTCTGTGTAAGGCTGTACAAAGTTATTTTTAGTCATAAAAATGCATTAAAATTGAGTTGCACAATAGAAAAACGATTGAATTATGTTTGATTAATGATAAAAGAAATTCTGAACAAAGGTTTGGAATTCAACTACAAAAGAACACATCAGTAATTGGTAATTGGTGAATCGAGATGCAGCAATTTCTGAAAAAAAACCTTAAACAGCAATAAGCAAAGAAACTCTAAGTAAGAATTCTTACTTAAGAATCTTTGTGAATCCCGGACATGGATTTTTCTCCCAACAGCTATTCCCCTATCTGAAATAAAAAATTTGAAATGCAAAAAGGGATTGCTATTTATCAATATCTCAACAAAGACAGAAAACAATTCCTTTAAGGGATCATCCGAGTCACTATGTGTTTTGCCTGAACCTAGGATTGAACCAAGGTGCTCAGTGTTTCTAAACAATAGTATTACCCACTCTGCCAGAGTGGTAGATAGTTAAACCACTGAACTTTTGTGAACATTTGGGTGGTTTAAGCTCTAAACTATTGATTATATATAAGTGTTTAACCTATTTGAGACACTCTTTTGAGCAGACAGGCCTGGGGCGAATACTTTCACCACTATTTCAATACAAAAACAAATACTTGTCATTTCCATGAATATGAATACGAAATACACCAATCTCAAAAGTATTTGAGAAAGATTACCTTTTGAAAAATATTCAATACATTTATGAATACTTTTTATTAAACCCCATTTCATGCAATCATTTTTAAATAAATGTTACTAATTTTACCTCTGAATAAAATATACAAACATGAAAGCACAATTTAGTACATGCTGGTTCAGACTTACATCATTTTTGACAACAATTTTGCTCTATGATCTGAATATTCAATCTTATAAGCATCTTATAAGGACCTCTTAGTGCCCTAATCATCTTGCAAATTAAAGATGTATATTGAGAATTTTTCGTCAAATGTCAAAGTTTACTCAGAATGATACTGCCATGCATAAACAACATATTTATATTATTTTTTACCTCCAAGAAACTTACCATTTGTTCAAATAAAGACTTTTATGTAAATATGAACACACGTGTATTTTGTTTTTGTTGTTCTACTATACTCATATCACATGACATTTGGGACCTAACTCTTGCACATTCTACATGAAAATTCCACCAATAAAGCAATTTCATACAAGGTTATGCCAATGAACTAAACCTGTCAATCAAAATAAAATGATTACATCTTGTGTGTTATTTTGACCTAAAAGCAGACAACACCAATTGACGCCATCTACAATTTTCTGCCCGATTTTTGAGAAAATTTGAAACAAAACATCTGTTTTTATAAGCTGTTTTTACCAAACTGGTTGCTTCTGTGGGTATTATAAGTACATGTCAATGAAGGGAAAGTAAAATTAGAGCACTTTTAAAAAATGATTATACCTTTAACTGAGAGAGCCATTATTTTGGAAATTTTTATTATAGGATTACCAGTAGGGGGCTCGGTGGTGTAGCGGTTAGAGTTCTTCCCTCAAAACACTGAGGCCGCCAGTTCGAATCTCGGGCCGGGCGCTTCATGTTGGAAAGTTGATAGTTACTTGCTGATGCCCGGTGGTTTGCAGTATGCACTGGTTTCCTCCACCTGTAAACTACCCATCGCAATATGACCCTGGCTGTTGAACGCGACGTAAAACAACAACTAAATATAGGATTACTACTGTCGCAAGGCTGTCACAATAGGTGTGACATAAGTTTGCCTGTGAATTACTCATGTATGACAAGTGACACTGGTATTTAAACACATCTAAGTTAATACCCTATTGCATCAAAGGCAAGCACAGTTTACCTTCATTTTAAGGTGGGTAGTTTGGTGTTTATAATTTCATGAATAATATAAACTACATTGTGTTAACCAATGTCAATATAAACATGCAAAATAATTTTATCAAAAAAATTAAACACACAAACTATTTGCATTTATGAAAACAGAGATCGGAGAGAGGAAATTATATTCCTAAGGAATTTGCTCCAACAGGACACTGTCATTATAATGTTATACAACATTTACTGATTAAATATGTGTTTTTAATTTTCCTAAGCACATCATTCCCCCCAGAAGGGGGGAGAATAAATAAAAAGAACCGCATTGGGTTAACATTAATTTTTATTCTACTAATGATCTTTTGTTTCAACAATACATATAATGTACTCATTCAAGGGGAATTTTTTAGAATATGAAAGCAAAATCTCAAGCCCCAACCCTTTGCTTGGAAATAAAATATTAAAGTTTTAAGTAACATGTGAAGTAGATCTAGTGGGCCTATTTACTACTGGGCCAAACCATGGGCCAAAAGTGAGTTTTTTTGGAAAAATGGCCCAGAATGAGAATTTTTGAAGGGTAAGAAACTCCAAGGTCAAAGAAAGATTATAATTTAGATTTATTGTACATGTTAACATGCAAAGAGTGAGGTAGGTACCCGACAAGCTGAGTAAGGGAATAATTTTGGATTTTTTGAAAGGGGATATATCCCGAAGGTCAAAAGGTGAAAGGTTAAGGAATATCAAGCTTGTAGGGTAAAGAATTGAAAGGAGGATGTTTTATTTTCTGAAAATCCACAAAACCCATATAACGTTAACCCATAAGATAAGGTCATGACAAAGGTCAATGCCAATGTATCTAGCACATTTAAAAAGTAAATGTGGATAAAAAACTAAAAGATTTTAAATGATTTGTTAAAAACAGATGAAAGCAAGCAGAAGTTCATAGTGCAGATCAAAAGCAAGGTAAGTTCGAATGGCACATCCTGCCGAGGTCAAAGTAGGGTCAAAGGTCAAAGTAGGGTCAAAGGTCAGAGTCACAATGTCAAGGTGTCTGATTTGCAGTAAGGCAATAACAACACAATTTATCGTGACATTTCGCTTTCAATTCAAGGACTATATTCCTGCAAACTTTCTAGCTCAAAAATAACACCTTACAGAGCTGAGCATTACAGCCGCCCTTACAATAAAAAACACAAAAACTAGGTTACATAGCAACGGCATAAGCCCCACAGTCTGGTCATAATCTGGATATATATAGTGCAAGTTATAATATTAATGCACTAAATGTAACATCAGCAATAAATAAATTTGCTGATTATAATATGATATACTGTCACATGGCATGCATAAGATATCTTTCACTGAATATATGTGAAATCAAGATTAACAGAGCTGAATGTCGCCAAGAAGCTGCTGCAGGCACAATACAATCACCCCTGGCACATTTATGGCACTTTCATGGCAAGTAACACTCTGATGCAAATGCTGTCATGTGGTCACTTCCGGTATATGCATTGTAGAAGAAGATGTAGCTCCTCTCGGAATTAACAACACACAGCCTTTATGTAATAGTCATACACACAGCCATCAATTGGAGACAGTCTACAACTAGAAACTATTATTAGTAAAAGAATAACAGTCATGTAATCATACATATATCTAAAGAAAAACAGAAGACAAGTTATATAAACCTTCCTAGGGGAGGGAAGGGGGGGGGGGTCAGGGGCGTAGGAAACAATTTTTGGTTGGGGGGGCGAGGAACTAGATTGGAGCGACGCCCCCGACACCTACAATTTTGGATAATTTTGTGGTTGTATTACATGTAGGAAATATACAAATTGAAATTGTCCAATTAAAATATTTTAAAGCTAGTTTACCAAGGGAAATCTTTGTGATGACATCATCCTAAGTTTCCCCAACCTTGTATGTGTATAAAAATATATATAGTCACCTCTGCATTTGAAAGGTATTTCTGATATCTTGATTACATGTTTCCAGAACCTGTGACCTTTCCTTCAAGTGCCGAGCTGATACAAGATCTATTTTGAGCAAAGTTAATCCCCATATCGAGGGGATGTATAATCATTGGACTGGATAGGTCCAATAAACACACAGTAAAGAAAGAAGAGATCTCTGGCAAAAATCTTACCAGCTGACAAATTTCTGTGCTAAACCATTGTTCTGTGTGAATTTGAAACTACATGTTTTAAATAATTAGCAACACGGTAAATTTAATGTAGAAGATCACTATATGTATGATTTTGATCTGCATCAGTGAAACGTTTTACAGAATTTTACAAATCCATGACAGGTTAACTGAAAATGTTCTTTTTTAAATCATAAAAAATAAATATTTCATAGTTTAAATGGTAGTTTACACAATGGTACTTGTGAGCAGCGAGCAAGGTAAAAGTATAATTTGAGCACATATTATTCAGTTACTTGTAAAAGTTTACATAAATTTCAAAATTGGAATTTAGTTCTATTGCAAAAAGTTGGGGATGCACCCCCGCTGCTCCACCCCCCCCCCCCCCCCCCCCCCCCAGTTCCTACGCCTATGGGGATAGACAGCACAATTTCATATTCTTATCTAAAAACATGCCAGTACAGGGTGAAAACAATCAACAAAAAGTAAAAAATATATATATTAAATGTATTCATAAAAGTATTCATGAATTTGAATAATTTTGAAATGTATTTGACTACGAACACAAATACTTTGCTTTTTTTTACAAAAGTATTTGAATATGAATACAAACACACAGAAAGGTTTATTTGAGTATTTATAAATACGAATATGAATACAAATATCCCACGCCTGCTTCTGAGGAAATTGAAAAAAAAACAAAATACTATTGATTTGACGCAATTATTTTATGGGAATACAGTTCATGTGATATGTATTTGGTAATCAACCAGAGCATTATGTAAGACTGATAAAAAGTTAACAATTTCCTTCGGAACTGATGGCCCTTTTCTTAGAAAATAGTATTTTGTCATCTCTTTTCAGCATTCAAAGTGCGGATCATTATACAAAAGAGATATTAAAACTACAATTGAACCTAAATAGGTTTATTTGTTGCATGGAAAATAAATTAAAGCAAAATGGTAACTAAAAAGGTTAGAAATGGTTGCGAGCTTTTTGCTTCAGACATTGCGTCAAAAGATGTATATAGAAATTACCACAATACAAAGGAGAACTCATTAAAGAATCATTCACACTAGTCCGATATACGGCAGTTTTGTATTTATGCTGAGACAAAGACCTGTGACAGCCACAGGATTCATTAATGCAGTGTAGACATAATATAATTTAGTTTCTTGGTAATATTATCTTTTACTGTGACGTCACAATTCGATGAATATTGATACACTTGCTGCACCTTCATGAACAAGACCAATATAAAACATGAAAGTAGCTAAATTCAAAACTGCCCTGTCTGTCCTCAAGAATGGTTTAAAACAGTTTGACAAGATCTCAGTTTTTAAATGACACTTTCAAAAGAAACTTAAAATCAAACTATAAATACCAATTATTGTATCAAGGAGTTTCTCTACTGAAGACAAACTTCAAGTCACATCATCTGTGAACAAATTTCAATTTCAAAATTATTAGGAAAGAGAAAAAGCTCAGAAACTTAGAGGAAAAAGAATAATGTAACATAATGCAAGAAATAGTTAAACAGGACTTGATTTTACACAGCTTGCTTCAGATAAAGGACACCTTAAACTTGAGGATTGCCCTGAATTCTTCTTTTACGGAGCCTAGTTTCACCAAGTCTTCTTCCTTAAAAGAGACCTTGAAATTTCAAGGAAATTCCCTTAAATTTAAAGGAATCAAATAAGCTATCTTAAATTTAAGGAAATGTCATTCAAGGAATGTTTAATAATTCGTAAAAACATTTGCTCCCTGCTAAAATTTTAAGGAAGACACTTAGTCAGGAGAATAAAGGAGGCTTCGTGAAACTGAAACCTAAGTGGCTTTTCCAAAGGGAAAAATGGCATTCCTTTACAAAAGGACGTTTTGTGTAACGGGGCCCATTTTTGAGACGAGATTACATCTGGATACAACACCAAGCAAGTGTGAATGCAATAATTGAAATCAAAAGTCATTTGAATTTAAATTGATTGAGTCTGTGAAAGTTATGTGAAGCTGTGGTAATTGTGAGTTTTCACTGATCAGCAGATCTTCCTCATTTCCACTTGCAGTAGCCAGCAGTAAACACGTAAGTCTTCACATTTCTGCTTTGTTAAAGTAAAGAATAGAACTTTTGATGTAAATGATATTTCTCACTGAGTTGGTTGTAATTAAATCTTAGAAATAAAATATAATATGATTTTCATTAACTGTGTCTAATGTTGCGATTTCATACAAATAATAATTTATATACAGTCCCTCAGGGCAGCAAACACTGATTACAGATCATTCGTGTGTAAACAATAAGTGTAAAGTAAAAGATAGTAGTAATTGCACGTAAATCAATGCACAGAATATATGTAAATCTACACTATCTATAGTCCAGTTATGTTATACATGATAAAATGCAACAGCATAAAAGTTATACAATTCAGACACAAATGTCTACAAAAGGTGTTAAGGTCATCCTAAGGTCAACATGTTTAAAGCTGAGGCAGATCTGGTGGGGCGTGCTCCCTCCCTTTCGGATTTTGAAACCTTTGTCATGGGACTTTTGGTTACTGTCCACCCCCCACCCCAACCCGCACTTTTTTGGCAAAATGACACTCTTTTTCTTGATATGATAAACCTATTAATAAGACAAAATGTGCAAGATGTGCTTTTAAAGTTTCCCATTTGTTTCATGGTCTGTCTGATACTGAAACTGGTTCATTTGGTAAGATTTGCAGAACCATGACTTTGATTTTAGGTTTTTCCCAAACCTAATTTTGGCTTTCATCAATTAACCACTACTCTAGTGCTATATAGCTCACACAGGCAGGCTGCAAGAAGTTTCTGTCCGTTTGACTCTTGACCTTTCAATCCAAATCCTTGATCTATTTTAAGGCTTTTATGTATTGATGATAAAACAATATAAGAAGCAATGTAATGTGGTATTTTATAAATGGAATCAATTTGCCAATTCAATAAATTTTTTAAGCATTCTGGTTGGATTTTGTAGACAATTTTTTTTCTAGATTTTTCCATTTCAATGGGTCTGATCTGAACATAGATCCTATCAGATCCATATTGCTTTGGTTTATTTGGGTTTTAACATCACTTGGAACACTGTATAGGCCATATCATGATGGGTAGTTCTATGGGCAGAGGGAAACCAGTACATACAGATGGTTAAAGCTCTTTGCTGTTAACTGCTGGAGATCTGTAAACAACTACCAACTTTCCACATAGCTTCCAGGGTTTGAAGCGCTGACCTCTGATATGAGAGGAGAGTATGTTACCTCTTGAGATCTGTTTCACTAAATTATCTAAAGTTGAAGAGCAATTCATACCATATTGCATACTTTTATATACATTACTTGTCTGTTGTATTACTGTTGCAAGTTTTTTTTTTTTTTTTTTTTTTTTTGTAAGATTTCAACATGTTTGTCACTTGTTTTCCCTTTCTGAGGGATGATACACTCAAAAATATAATCTGAAAACCTAAATTAAGTCTAGAGTGCCAATAATAAGCTGAAGAGTCTTAAAAGAGAACTGAACTAGGGTTACACCCTACCATGTATGAAAATAGAGCCCTAATGTGATAGATTTTTTTAAATCTAAAGAAAATGTTGCACAAAAATCCATAAACAAAATTCTGGAGCTCTAACCACGGGCAGACGCCATCTTATTAATGAGCCTTATTGTGTCGTGTAGTTTTTCTAATAGACATGTAAAAACTGCTAAGAGACAAAATAGCTATATTTTTAGTATCATTGTAATATTGTTTTGGTACATCTAGGTTACAAATAGACACAGTAGTTTAAACTTTTTATGTAACTGTCTTCCTGAAATCAACAAAAAATATCATGTACTGATAGTTCTAATTTTATAGGAAAGTAATAGATGCCGGTGCTTTTCTTTGAAAACTTTTTGATTGAAATACTGTTTGTGGAACTTTTGGATCTCAAATTCTTTCCAATTTCGGTAATTTTAGGCTGAATTCAAATTTTCCTTGGCCTCTGGTGAGGGTATTGTCGTCGCATCTAATTGTTTATTGGTTTGTATTTTCCTTTCCAAAATTAAAAAATACTATATATGGGCCTAATCTATGTTTGCTTTATTAATTCATGACTCAATAAATTTTAATCAGATTGAGTTCAATATTCACATCAGCTAAATTCTACTGTAATTAATTTTATATAATACTCATCGCTACCTGTAGGTGCACCCTCACGCACTTCTTGTGAACTGTGTAGTTACACTTTCTATCACACCATTAATATGTTAAAACTGAACTCAATTGTAATGTCAATGTTTAAAATGTATTAAACTAGGTTTTGCACCTTTGTGAAAGAGCCTTAAGCATCAAGCCTGCATTAACAGAGCCATAGAAACTGGGAGCAAAACAAAGCTTAACAGCTTGCATTATTTCTTTGTAGTTTTAATTTTATAAATCTAAAGTGCAAAACAAATAATAAAATACAGATTAAATTTTGGTGGTAATGTTTTCTTCCTTATAAAGCATTCACAGGTAAGTTACAAATATTCTGCTTAAATATTGTATATCCTCAAATGCGAAAGAACTGGGCTTCATGTTTTCTACTGTATTTTAGAAACAATTTTTAAATTAGACTAAATGAGCCACACATTTCTCAGACTGTGACTCAATTCACAGTCACCATTTTATCAAAAACTTTTGGAAGCAAGTCTGATTAATATCAGTTTGCAACCTTGCATAAAATAAAAATACCAGTTCTTTGCTATATGTATTTGTAGATTAATTATGGTCACCTATATTTAACATTCAATAAGGGCCCACAGCGGTGTAGTGGTAACACACTTGCCTCCCACCTCTGAGATCAGAGTTTGAATCCCAGCCTGGTCTCATGTAAGAAAGCTGGTAATTGCTTGTCGTTGGTCGGCAGTTTCCAGGACAGAACCTTAACCAACTCTATATACTGGTTTCCTCTGCCCTATCAACTACCCATCACAATATAACAGATAACTTATTAGGCGTGGGTGTAAAACACTGTATAAATAAATCAATATTCAATTATACGAAATAGTAAGTTCGCATAAGGACAAGTTAAAAGTGAACACAATCTGATTAAGTTTCCTGAAATTTGTAATCACTCTAAGTTATAACATTACAGGCACCTCCATAATGCTGTTAGTAGTGGGATTCATCCTCCTGGCTGCAATCCATTCAGTGGAGAGTACTGTTCTTGGATGTGAGTTGAACAGAAATTCCTGGAGGAATAAACTTTGGAGGACATCTCTCCTTTCATGCCTTTTGTCCAACTATCCACAGTTTATGGAGTTTTGTCCTCCAAAGCTTTTGGGTCCTGCATTTAAGGGTTCCATGGTTCTTCACAAACTCTTTGATGGTTAATTCACATCTTTCCAATGCATTTCTGACAATGGATGTCTAGGGGAAACTGAGGATAAAAATGTAAAAGGGCATTATTTTGAATGAACTGGTCTGCTTGTAAAGATGGTGCCCACTCCATTTTGTGGCCCAGTAATACAACTATACAAGGAATTAAATGAGCATTTGAGGTTGAGCATCACAGTAAATGCTTTGATTTCCTCCATAAATGAGCAAACTCCCATGACTGAATCTACATACAATGTGTTCAGAGCTATGTGAAGCCAAACTAAAATAAAATGATAAGCTCTTCTGGATGCATTGATTCAGCAAATGAATACACACACTTTTTACAGCTCCAGATTCAGTCATTTTTGCATTCTGACTATATTTTATTAGCTGTATATATACCCAATATACAGAAGCAACATCCATCTGTAGCCTGCACAGTCATTTTTAAATACAAGTTTATTCGGCTATTTCTGCCTTTACAAGAAACAGTATGTAATCCACTTATCTTATCTGCATTGATGGCTGCACAGTTGCTTATGCATAGCACGACAGGTGTGGCTTAGCTGTGAGAAAGTCTGACAGTTATCATATTATGTAAAATGACAAAAAAGGGAAAAAAATGGTTTGGTCAAAAGAAATTAATAAAAATAAACGAAAAATAATTTATAATTATTGTGAATCACACAAAATGGGTACTACAAAAATACCCAGTGAATGTCTGTGGTATGACAGATGACCTGTCTGGTGATATGTTGGCGTCAAGACAGTGTCATCTAGTTCATTCTGTCCTCCCCTCCCCCAACCAAAACTTGTTTCGTACGCCCCTGCCCTAACTTGCAAATAATATACATACAACTATTCCTTGGACCAATCACAAGTGTCTCTTGTCAGCGGTGTCGATCCATCCAGCTATTACCTTGATTCTTGTGTTCTTCAGGGAAACATTCTGGGCCAATCACTCTGCTCACATTCTCAAAATTAGGGTTTTAGATCCTGTTCCAGATCTAGGGTCAGACTGGGACAGGGTATGCCACTTGTGAAAGTTGAACCCACACAGAGGTGACAGCCTGTGATTAGGTGTCAACTTGCAATGCAAGCCCACTCAGGCCACTCATGTTATACAAGACCTAGGGGTAATATTATATATATTTCAGAGATCAAATTTCACCTTTTTACAAATGATTTTCAAAATCTTTTTCATATATTTATTTCTTTACCAAGATCAAGCTGACAGAATCATCGAGTCGATTCAATAATTGCAATGCTCAATTGTCAGAGAGGGTGTTTCAAGAAAACTTTTGAAACTTTTTCAGCGACAAAACAAAATCACTTGTTATTTGACTAGCAGTTCAAAAAGTACAAAACTAGGTGAACACATGCCATAGAAAAAGTAACTGGTGCCAAAAATCAAGTCTGCAAATCTGCATACCTCCAAATTTGTTACATTTCTAAGATCCGCAATTGTTGACACTGGAAGATGCTCAGATTTTGGTACACGCATTACAAACTCTCCTAAGTGACTATGCAAATGAACCATGTTGGTGTTTCTTGCTTCATTTATCAAGAAACTGCAACAGAAAATTGCACAGAAAATTGTAATTTGTCTATTCTCTCAAGTGACAAAATGGGATCATGTAATACTTATTCTGAAATCCCTTTAAAGGCTTACCATTTAGCTTATTTTATTCACGATTTTCTAAATTACATTCAGCTTTGTCAAGGCTATGGAAGGATGTGCACCTACTTACATACTTAGCCTTATGAAGCAGTATATACCCTCCCATACCTTATGGTCTGACTCAAAAACCTTGTTGCCTGTGCCAATAGCCAGAAACCAAATCCTTTGGAGACACAGCCTTCAGCATAGTTATTTCAAAGCTATGGATGATTTGCTAAGAAACTGCAACACTCTCTCAGACATTGGTAAACCTTTGAAAAAAAACTCATTTAAATTACTATACAGTTGTTAATTATCATATATGTTGTAGGTTCTTGGAGTAGTTGGGGTTTATGGTTGGAGTGTGAGGAGAATTGTATGCAAGTGCGTAAAAGAGTATGTCAGGTTGTGGGAAAGGTGGCTAGCTGTTCATCCTGTGTTGGCGAATCAAGAGAAACAAGAGCTTGCACACTCCGTGAGTGATACAATATCAAAACTTTCCAAATAATGTGTACAACAAAATATATCATGAATGAAGATAACAATTTTGTACGATTGTGCACCAGTGGGATATTGTTAATTTTCATGAATGGCATATTTTTAAGGACAAATGAGGGATGTTTTAGTTATATAGGTATATCTTTTATACGACTAATAAGTGTAAGAATGTAAAAAAGGCTATCATGTGCTTAGGGGCAGCAGTGACTATAAAATCTGTTTAAAATGAATTACTCAGCCAATGCAACTAAAATGAACAGAGGCTTTATGAAAAACATGAAAATATGTTCATTTCTATATATCCCGCTATTTAGGTTGAGTACAGTATTTGGTTGTATAATATTGTTGAATATTTTTATCTTTATTAAAAATAGTTTTTGTTTAAGTTATTCAGGAAGTCCTATTATTTTCATCCCCTACCAATACGAATTTATCCTGTTTGAGGGAATTCTGGACTTAATGTATAATACAGACTTATATCACAGAGGCTAGTTGGGTTGATACAGTGTGCATATCAATTGCTTGGGATTCTGACCTGGAAACTAACACCAGCAAGCAAGAAACTAACTTCTCTGTCAAAAAGGGGCTGGGTCTGAATTTGAATCATTACAGGTGGGAGGCCTGTAGTTTATCCATTACAATACTGCCTGAAATTAAAGTTCTTGCTGTTCCATTGATATATGACATTCAGGGCTGTGTTGTACATTATTGCACTGGAACCATGGATTCTAATCTCTAATCTTGGTTTTAACCTTTGGTTTTTAAGTCCTAGCTGGCACTTTGTAAGATCACTTATTTCTCTCCAAATTTCATGAAAGGTGTCAGAGTGTGATGAGTTCTCCTCTGGCCACTGAAGTTAAGCAGCACTGGGCTGGGTTAGCACCTGGATGGGTGATCACCTGAGTTTGGGAGCACATATGGGCAGATACGTGGTGACACAGATGATTTTTTTTCATTCTAAGATTCTCATCAGTTCTAGCATACTACTCAAGTCTTTAGTGGCTTGTAGACAGAAAGAATATTCAGCCTTGTTAGTGTAGAATATCACCAGTTTTTTTTTTTAAACATTTGTAGTGTACTGCAAATAGAGAGAGAAAATAAGTGTAGCGTCTAATGGAAATATTTCCCAAATAACACACTGGAAATCAATACAAAAACAAAGGGAAGATGACAAGCCCTGTTCCCCTATCATTTAATGATTTTAAGTACACCTTTGAAAATGAACCCTTTTTGACTTATTCTTTAATGAAATCTTTTATGTACAGCGGAATGGTCGGAGTGGAAAATTAACCCGTGCAGAAACAATAGAAAAATTGCAAGACGGGTTTGCAAGTGGAAGAAACCTTGTGGGGGTGGGTTGATGATTGTTTTTAATTTCATTGAATGATGTGTATCATGAAAAAATTGGTACCAGTGATGGTACCAATGATGTGTGTCATGAAAAAATTGGTACCAGTTGCCTTTTGGGCATAGATTATGTATGAAGGTACATTCCAGTTACAAGAAATCAAAATGAGAACAGTATACAAATCATTACTACAGCGCCATTCACAGTTACCCTGATCAGCAGAACGTGGCTATTACACCCTTCCACTCTTTACAAATCAGTCAAACATTTTTGTATATAATTTTGCCTTCAGGGTTCCTAAGATTGTAAGTGATTTACCTGACAACATACACAATACAACATACACAATTCAACGTTTAATGCCTCCTATAATAAAAAGCTGAAACCCTCCCACATCTGCCCACTGTCTGCTCTGTGTCAATGAACCAGTGATTATCCAATACCTTCGCGTATAATTGAGCCATAAACATATGCTCTGTCAAACAAATGAGATTAATCAGTGTAAAAGTCATTATCAAAGTAGATAAAAGTAACAAGTTAGCAGTGGAGATGAGAAGACCAGTCTGCAAAGGTATTTCTGATACCCTTCTGTCACTTTTACATCATAATTTTGCGCTCCACAGACAATTGCCTTGGTCATGTGATATAACTTTTGACTGGTATAGATGGAGAAAGAAATTGTATCATTTGTAAACATCCGTCTCACTTATTAAACATGTTGGAAACATGTCTTGTGCCATAGGTTTTCATTAGTGAAGTGCCAAAGAGACTGGATTATATATCTGATCTAATATAATACAGACATTTATAGCACTTAATCTCCATCATGTGACAGACTGTGAGGCATGAACATGTTCAATAATCTATGGTCCATTTACACAGCCAGGCCATATGAGGAAAGTTACCCTTTCCCGACAGTTATACGTATCTGTTGAGCCTAATATCTGTTGAATAATAATTATTTTTAGAAACTCTGTTAGCAGTTTTAATTTATTGTTGCATGATTTTGGAAATGTTTTCACAAAAGGTGGCTGGACTTTATATGAGGATTCTTGTCCAATGGGCAGTTTACAGTCATTCAAGTTTTGCCCAGGTAGTGTAATCCTGCATATAGTCAGGTATCATCCTTCAGATATCCATGTGCTTAATCAACAAACTACCGGCTTCTAAGGTACGCCAATCAAAACATAAACAGGTGCTCACAATTATGTTCAAGTTTTATTATAGTTTGTTATTAAAATTTTGTAACCAGACTTTTGAATATATATATTTTTTTCAAATTACTCCCTTTGATATGTAAAATTTAAAAACTGAACCACACTCCCAAACTGAATACTTTCAAGCTTGATAAAAATTTCAAGGACCCAATCATGACCCATACATAAGTGTGACCACCCATGTAATGCATAAATCGAAAGTTGTAAAACATGATGAGGGAGACCATCAGCATTCGGTAGACAAAATTAGGGAGGGAAAGACTTCTGAAACAGGCTTTAAGTCACCTTTTGAAACAGAGTAGGAAAGTAGAAGACGTAGTTCGCATTTCCAGTCGAAAATCATTCCAAACTATCATATGAAAAACAATTGATGAAATGACCTTTTAATTTATGAATTGCAGATCTATAATGAGGACCCTAGAGGTACATCTTCCTCTGCTCAATGGTGAATTATTATTGTAATAAATTGATAACATTATAATAACTTTTGTTTAAGGTAAAGGTAAACCTCTTTGTGATGGACAGAAAAAGCAGACAAGAACATGGCCATGTGACTGTGGTGAGTATTACATAGATCATTCATTTCAAAACAGAAATATTTATGGATCAGAAAACTTTGGAGGTTGTCAAAACAGGGAGATTTTTTTTTTCATTTCATTTCAAAGAGGAAAGGCAAGGTTCATTTCATAATAAAATCGACATAACATAACACATAATTTTTATACAGCGCTTCTAACTTTATGTGTGCATTATTCTATAGAAGAAAAGTATGGGTCACAACTTTGTATTGTTAAAATTGTACAAAATAGATACTACATTTTCAAAAGACAAAGTATGGCAAAAGCTTTGAAGTAGTACAATTACCCACCATCTATTCTCACTGAATAATGATATTATGCTCATATTTTATCCATATACACACACTATCCTTGTTTAAACTCCTGCGATGTAGCTGAACTAACTGAGGTAGAAGAAGAAGCAATACATGGAATTTCTGTGTAATTATCTTGATTTCTTTAGATGATAAGTTGACAAAAGTGTACATTTTAACATCTAATCTCATGGAGTTCATTGATTTTTCCCATGGTTGTGGGTTCTGGGCATCTCTGATGTTATTTTTTATCTGGAAACACAACATGTCTGTTGCTAGCAGTTGCAGCATGTTAACCTTTTTATGCTAGTGTTTCTCCTAATAAACCAAATCTGAGCTCTCTATATGTAAACTTTATCTGATTCAACAAGGACATTCATACTTCCACAAATATATTCAAGTCCAAGATTTAACACTGAACTTGACTTGTCTAATTAATTATACCTCTGTGAAATGGCAGTGCTTAAAATAAGAATTACTATCAGGCAAATGGTAAATGGACTACAAGATTGAATAGCGTAAGGATTAAATTTCTTTGAGTCCATCCTTTGATGGGGACAATGATAAAAAAGTTGTCTATAGAGTGGCTTATTTTGTATTATCGACTGTCAAAATTCTGCGCACTGTGTTATAACATATTAAGTCAACTCTTGGTATGAAATAAGTTGGCCAAGTAATACAAAATAAGGCAATTTCATTACAAAATAAGTCGGTAATACGAAATAAGTCAGGTAATACAAAATAAGCCATTGATACAAAATAAGTTGTTACAGAAGCTTTATAGTAAGGCAGAGGAAAGGACCAGTCAGCCCCAGCAGCCTACACTTTTTAGGAGCTCCAGCGCAACTTCCACATTTTTACAAAAAAATAGGGTTGAACCACAACTTTACTAATACTCCTCAACCAACCAACTGAATAAAATAATTTGTTTTAAAATGCATTGAGAGTGCAGTGACGGTTTGTGAAAATTGTGAAACTTTGGAAAATGCCACAGTATCAAGGTAAACCTGCAAGTTTATTCTGAATAAGTAAATGCAATTTGAAATGGCATGACATTATGTTGTCTAATTTTCCATGACCATACTCCATTGTTTTGTCATTTCTTCTAGATCCAAATTGTATAATATTTTTTGGCTGTTCCGGGGGATCTGGTGGCTATGTCTTCAATGATGCAAATGACTTTTACAGCCTTTGTGGACACGTCTCAAGCATAACAATCAAGCATGGAATTTATATAGACTGGTAAGACAAACTGATTGATTGTATGATTAACTGATTGATTTTGAATGATTGACTGGTTTGTTTATTTACACACCAGTGGGTCACTGTGTAGAAGAAAGAAAAGTATGTCAAGATCCTGCCCTGTAAAGGTATGATGATATGAAAAGAAATACAGTAAACGTTTTTTTTTAAAAAAAACCTGACTATTCAAAACTCTGGCTTAACTTCAGTTCCCTAATGTATTCACTTTCTATGTTACATTAAAAGTCAATTTTAACGCCCATTATAGTTGATTTTAGAAAATTTAAATAAGGCTTTTATTGCACTTCACACAAAGTTGTCTCAACTATCTCTTTACTAATTTGGCATCTTTTAGTTTATTGCTGTGCATGTTAATAATCTGAACTGCCACCAAAATAAATGCACAGGGACTCAGATAATGTTTGACGATGAGTCTGTTTAAAACAGATGGGTTTGGTTGACACTAGTGAGGCTTTCGATGAGTTAACACCCCTCCACACATACCCTGACATAATCCACTGAATTAGATGCTATTAAATAAACAATGTCATTTGCTCTTTCGTGTGGTGTAATACCTCATTCACACTAGAGGTGGTAGTTGGAAGTTTTATTCCTACCTAGAACTGCTTCTCACGATGCTCCCATATCTTCCCAAATTTGGTTTATCCACGTATGACACTGATGAGACACAGTGTGTAACCATCAGTAACATAAGGGTTAAAGTAGTATAAAAGTCTCACCGAGAAACATCTACCGTTTACCACCAGTCATCTTATATAGGTGTCCGATAAACACCTGATAATGAAACAAGACTAGGTCACAACCTTATATAAACTGTGGACTTTGCCTTCAGAGTCATATGACAAATTTGTCTGTAGAAGGTCGCTGAAATGAAGGGATGGGGATTGACAGACATTGATATAAAAACAGCAATAAGGCAAAGGATCGTTGATTGATGGTGACTGACCTAAACAATTTCAGACACTTAAGGCACACATTGCATGCTGAAGGAATAGGATGGTGGGCCACTTTATCACAAGTTCACAAACAGATGTCAGGCGATAGTTAAATGAAGGTTGAATTCACCAATTCAATCTGAACTCAAGGAATATTTTCTTTGAGGTTCAAAAATGCCAAAGTCAAATATCAGCCAATACTTTTTCACTTGTTTTTCGACAAATGCACAACAAAGGCGCCAGACTGGTACTGTTGTCTTTTTTTATTTTCTAATTCTTTCACACCACTTGGCATTAAAGCTTAAAAGCTGACAGATGGTTGGAAACACTTTTACACTTCCATTGTGAGCGCTCATTTCCATTAAATTTCTTGTCACATTTATTTCACAAGTAACCAAGGTTACACAGAAGTGATGGTGGTTGTTGGTGGTTGTTGCCAACGATAACTGAAAGGTGTTTATTTTTCTCTATTCCTTACATCTCAAATTGAGGCTTCTGCCAAGTTATAAAACTAAAAAAAATAACTGGTTATGAATTAAGAGGAAAATAATTTATCATCAAATGAGATTGAAGATTTCAAAAATTTCTTGCCTGTGTTAGAGCCATAATATTTGACCAAACTACATCTTCATAAGTACTTCATTTCTGTCATTGTAACTTCATCCCATTAATAGCAGTAACATATTTTGCATTCTAATATGTTGAATTTCTCAGATCATAATAACGTATGTAACTTATATTTTTTACATATAAGAGATCCAATCTCATAAAATGCCAAGTATCCACTTTATTTGTCAATCACTATTCAAATTTTACATAACAGATTCTTAAAAAGTAATAATGACAAAATAACAACTCCAGAAAACCCCAACAGTGCAAACCTCCTCCAATTAATGATTGGTCTAAACTGGGACCTGATGTCATTTTGATAGCATAATGATATCTAGACATTATTTGATGGAAACAGACCTGTTGGTCATAACATGTGATGTCATTTTGACATCATTTAATTGCACAAAATCTGATGTTTTTCTCTCCACATCATATTGATGTCATTGTGCCACCAGAGGATAGATTAATGTACCCTGTAAGTTGGTAATTTTTGTAACTTCTTTTTGACTTCTTCAAACTCCCCCTATATTTTTTCTCTTCAGCTTAATAATGTCACTATTACATTATGAATTTCATAGATGTTTTTTTACTTTAATATTTCTTGACACATCATTTTGATGTCATTATTAACACTTATTTCTGATATTTAACATACAGTCTGTTTGAGTTTATGTGTAACATCAATCCCAATTGTCAGTCAATCCCAATTGATTAAACGCTAATCACTGTAAAGAATTTTGATCACTTCCATAATCACGATTTCACTGAGGGCAGATTTTACCTACTACCAAAAACTTATAAAAAGAAACAGTGGCAGACAAATTTGCAGCACCACAAACCACCCCACTTTCCAAATAAGTAAATATAAAAAAGTATATGACAGAAGGACCCCCTTACATCAAGGACACTACTGACTTTTTGAAACAACTGTAATTAATACCAGCATTACCATATGACAGTCTGCTGGTAACCCTTGATGTAACTTTGTAACATACAAACATTCAAAAGAAAGAAGGCCTTGGGGTAGAAAATTACTAATTAGGGGACCCTAAAATGATCAAACATAGACTGTTTACATAATGAACCTTGTGAGCTTAGTATTACAAAATACAAACTTCGCTTTTATTTATTTATTTCACTTTTAAAAGCAAATAACCATCAACTTGTGTTTAAAAATGTTTTATTAAAGTAAAATATTTGAAAAACTGCAATAATAGACCGGATATATGCTCCAGTCTCCAGGTAGGTTAAATTTCTAGTTGTTGGTGACAATTACAGACGATAATAGACTGTTTGGACCTGTGATTGTTTGTTAATTTTTCTTACATGTATGATAAAGTGAACTTGAGATGTAGTGGCACTGATGTTTTGTTGTGTAATTGCTTTGTATGAAGTGTACTAAAAGTACCAATAAATTTTTATTCACATTCCTGTTTATCACTCTCTGTAGATACCACTTGGAGACTTATGCCAATTCTTTATTGTACATAATTCCTTATTTAATAATTTAGTTTTATGTTATTTAAACAAAATTTAATTTATTATCCACTGCACATCGTATTTGACCCATATAGAGGGTTACACAGAGCGGGATATATTTTATTTTTATATAACGATGCCTCAATCACTTCCGGTTTTTCACCAATATCTCAGAAACTGTGTTACCTACAAATATGTATTATATATCATTAGAAAGGTTTTCTTAACAGTGCTTCTACTCATGTTTGTTACATAAAAATTCATGCAGAAATGACTGAGATATTGCAGGTTAAAGATTGCAGTTGTTATATTCACTGGTGCCCAAGCTTTTTCACATCCTTTTTCACATTCTCTCATTAAATATTCATACTATTAAACCCATAAATCGTACAAAATGGTGGATAATAAAAGTAAAAAAACATACCTCATCAGACATATCAAAATATATCAATCAAGACGATTAACAATATAATACTGTTTCTTCATTCATGATATATTTTTTCTGTGTGTGTCATTTGGAAAGTTTTTCTATTGTAATGAAACTGTTGTAAAAATTTGGGTGGAATTTTGGGTGGATTAGAAACTTTGAATCACTTCTAGTTTGGATGTCATAAAAATTTAATTTTGATATGATATATGATGTCATTTAGAGTTCCCAAAAAGGACGTCATTTTGATATCTTGAAAATAATGGCTTTTTGATATCATGATAATCATGTCATTTTGATGTTGTGAAAATGATGTCATTAGAACTTTCAAACCAAATAAAAAAAAGACAGTTTATTGACATCAGGTCCGTTGTCATTTAGACATCTAAATGACATAAGTTTGCCCACTGGGTTATCTCTCCTTTCGAAAGCATTTCCACCATAAATTCCTTCAAAACCTAACTTCCCTTTGGGGTTGACCCTGCTCTTTCTAGCAGATTTATAAAGATTGATTAATGCTCTTAAAATGTTGCAAATTAGATGGGCCAGCCAAAATTATTGCGGGACCATTGAAATCTGCTGCACACCAAATCAGAGTTTGTAAGTGTGCTCTGTTGATGTGAAAAATCAGCTTGAAGTTCATTACTTCTCTGAGAGTGAGATCTATCAATCTCAATAACATTTTTTCTCAAAGAACACACATCGACACATACAACAAAAGTTTTTGAAATTATTTTATCCAAAATCATCACTAGAGGTCTTTAGCAAAGAGTTTCAAACTCCTCTTCATCTGGTTCCAATTGTTTTGTCAAGTGGCAAACAAGGGTGTTACTTTAAATACAAAATTAAATTTCAGCCTAGCTGTATTATATACCAGGAAATTTTTTGGAAACATATGGTCTATGTGAAAAAATGTATCACAAATAATGATGACAATTTTGTATGTGGGCATATATGAGTGCATAGCCAAACACGCCATATTATTAATAGCCATTAATCATATAAGTTTTCATATATCAACATCATCAATATTTTAATTTTGTTACCAACTATTTTGTTTCAACAATAAGCAAAGTTAGTCAATGTTTAAATAAACTATTAAAAGGCTGTTGTTTATAAAGAGGCATCAATGAAAACATCAATTTTATACATTTTCACTGTCAATTTTGCCTGGATTTTAATGTAACAAAAACGAATATTGCTTCTGTAAAAATACCTGTCCCAATGATGTCTATAACATGTTTGCTATATATTTTAGAAATATTAATAAATAAAACATCAGCACTTGGTGACTGATTTGTAATGCTAATTGTCGATAGTAAGTGATGTCACAATATGTCAAAAATATCCCAGCCTGTATATTCCCATATTTAGACCAAATACAGAGTGTAGTAGACAATAAATCTCAATATTCTTACTGTTTAGTATTGGCTTTACTTGGAAATCTGGTTCGTCTCAAGTAACTGGCAAATGCAATGGTGGCTCAGGCGGTGATTTGACTGTCATCAATTTGGAAAGTGATGAACACATTACTGGCTTCAAAGGTTTTGCAAAATATCCTTTTTGGATTAAAGAGGTAATGTTTTTGTATTCACACTTTTTATTAGATATATTTATATGTTTTTGTAAGAATGTAAGCACATTGCATCATCAAGCATTTTATCCGCTACATAATCTATCTGTTCACTACAAATCATAAGTAGTAACATGATATCTGAAGAAAGATTTAAGATAACAAAAGTCACACCTTCATGAAATATACGGTTTGGTGATTTTTGTGTTATTATTGATTTGATTGAAATGTCAACAATGTCATTTTATGAGGGACTGTTGAAGGCACAAAAGAGGTCATCAGTGACCTAGTGGGCTAGCAACTTTTGGCATTTTTCTTATACAGGATGTCCTCTGTGTGTGGGTTCAATTCCCACAAGTGACGAATGTCTCAGGCCTATGCTACTATGACCCTGGCTGTTGAACAGGACATCAAAAACCCAACTTTGAACGTTTGAAGGGATCAAGGAAAGCAGTTCATATTAATTTTTAAGAGAGAATAAAGAGGAGTCTTATATTGTAAAGGAAACATATATGCCTGAAAGAAAGCAGATATACACCTGGGAAAAGCTAGTTTGACAATAGATGATACTGAGTTTTTCAAATTAAAATTCATTAGTGGCTATTGAAGAGTAATAAAAGTTTTAAAAAATATCAATCAATCAATCAATCAGTTGTCCAAGTGCTTAATCTCCGTATCTACGGATTCTAAGGCACACCATCCAGTTCGTAAGGCATAAATCTTCAGGCCATTAGACATGTTCCACATCGTACCCAGGGAGGCAATCCGGTGTTCGGTAGAGTTCTTATATATAGATAATGGTCCAATGGTACTCTATCATGTAAACTTAAAGCATACTTGTGATGTCATCCTTTTGTTAAAAGTGTGTATTATTTTTAGGTAATGCACACTTTTTTGTCTTAAATAACAGATACCTGGAACAGCCAAATGTTCTTTTTGCTTGAACCATGAGATAAATACTATGCAGAAAATAAATTTCAAATAAATGAATGCATGATTAATAAATAGTTATGCATAATACACGATGCATAACTTTTTCAGGTGCCCGTTATCTAGTCCAAAAAGTGTGCATTACAAAATAATTCACCCTTTCATCAACTTGATGACATAACAACTGTGTTTTAATTCTAATAAATAAGTTGGAATTTTAAATTGGAAATTCTACATAATAGTATCAGAAAATACAAGAAACCAATGTTAATACATGGAGTTTAGTAAAAAAAAATATTTGGACAAAAGAGATAAAAGCCAATCAAGCATATTGAGATTTAGGTTAATTGGTTTGTCAATAGGTTTTAAAACAATCCCGTGAAAGTGTTTTAGTTTGAAGGGTGTATCAAAAATTTGTGGTGTTAAGTTAAGTGAAGTATTCAAAAGTACATGGTGATTGAAACTCTGATCTCAGAAGTGGGAGGCAAGTGTGTTACCACTGCACTACTGTGCAGAAAAATTGAACATCTAGTCACAATTGTTATACACATAGTAGGTTATGATGACTGTAAAAACCTATAGCCACTTTTTTTTGGTTTCACCTCAAAATAACTCCATTAAACGATTAACTAGGAATGACATCATTAAATTGGTAAAAGAAAAAACCCTGTCTAATAGTGTTTGCAGTTTTGTCATTAAATAGACTGATTGCAAAATATCAACTTTAACAACATCAACATGTTTCAGAAAACAGTTTAGTCTGTACTACGATTTATTGAATTGTGAGAATCAATAGAGCACTGTATCCGTTGATATTGTTTTTTAGAAAAGCCAAAAATATAATAGATTTAACTCGCTAAAGTGGCAAAAAATCAACCTTTTTAAATTTCATTTGTTGATTTGGAGAAAGCCTTTGTCCGTGACTCATGTGATTTTTATAATTCTGCACGTTGAATAATTGAAATGATTTTTGTGTTTCCATTACCAAACAAATGTTGTAACATGTGTTTTAAGGTTTGGAACTATGACTTTCTAAATCTATATTTTTGTAATGTGCAACAAGTTTGCAATTTCAAAAAAGATCCCTTAATCTGATTGTACCAACTTTCTTGATATTTTTTGTATGTTAAGTTTAAACTTCAAAGTTGATGTTTTACATCCCATTTAATGGTCAGGGTTATATTTGGCCAGACCATCAGCATGTGAGTCCATCAGGATTCTGGGGACCTGTATCTACACCTAACAAATGCAAATGATCTGACTACAGTTAATATAATATATATTCACAGCTAACTGTGCTGACCAACAAGAGGGTGTATGGTCCTTATGGTGAAAAAGACGGTTATGAATTCACAATGATTCCTGGAGATCCTGGATATGAAGTGGTCTATCTCTCTGGAAGGTCTGGTGCTTACGTAGATCAGATATGCCTCTATTATAGAGCTTGCTGATTTATTAAATCTTGTGTTGACATTATCTCTTGTGTTGAATATCGCTTAATACTTAATACTTGTCAATTGAGAATTAACATACAACTCTGAGCTAATAAAGAGAAATAAAATTCTGCAGAAAGAGACTTTTTTGTGCAATGTTTATTGGACACTTAGTTTTTGGAATAAAAGACGTTGACAACCGACAGATGCAAATAAGTATCAGTCTATTCTCACTGAACAATGATAATATGTTCAAATATTATCCATATAAATATCCCTTTTAAACTCTTGAGATGTAGCTAAATTAACTGAGGTAGAAGAAGAAGAGGAAGCGATACATCTTATCTTGATTTCTCTGGATGATCAGTTGATAAAGTTGAGATATTTCCAAATTGAATTTTTCAAGATAGTAATGCAGGAGTTTTACAAAAATGTGTTTAAGTCACAACTCTACAACCAACCAACTCAATGGGATTAAGATTCAGGTTCATAATAAAATTGCAGTCTTAAACCTGTACATAGGCATAACCTTCTTTACTTACTTAACTAATCCATATGTCACCTACACTATCAACCAAGATCAGTCCCTAGATTATAATGTCAACACCTATGTGCTCCAGTAAAAGCAATTGTTGTTGAAGTTAGTGTTTCAGTTTTGAATATCAAGGTTTATATATAAGGGCCTATGACTGGCCACTATGGTGGTACAAATCAGCAAACTTTCTAAATGTTTATAAACATTTATAAACGATCATAAACATTTAGTAAATGTTTTTCAAGGTTTAGTCATTAACCCACGTCATTTTGGAATTTGAATGTTGTTCTCTTCATAGCCATTACACCATTTGGGTTTGGAATTGACAAAACAACTTCGGTAAGTATATCCTTTTATATCTCCCTTTACATGGTCAGTCTGTCAAAATGCAATACTATTTTAGTATTAGGTTTTATTATATATATCTTTACAATAAGTGACATTTGGTAAGATAGTATTTTGCATTTATGTTAATATAGGCTGTTTTACGAGGAGCAAGGAGCATTAAACTTAATATGAACTGCATTACTGAAATTGTAGACTTTAGTTATTAGCTAAATACCGAAATGTTTTGTTGCAAGCTTCATCAAGTGTCATTTTACTAAAGTAAAAGTCAGATTTATCTTAATTAAAAAGACTATCTGTGCTTTAGCCATAAATGTATTATTATAATTTCTTTGGTTGTAAAATGTTTATTAACGTTTTTTTTAAACATGAAATGTTTGTAAAACGTTTATTAACATTTTTAAACATATAAACCGGTTGACATATATTTAGTGGTAAAATTATTGAAGTACAAATTTTGAACAAGAAGATATTGGTTGAAGATCTCAAACTAATGGGAAGTTACAGGTAGAAGAGGTTTTGCAGAAAAGCTACCGTAGACAGTTCAGGAAGTGTCCAAGTAAGCTAAGAAGAGTACTCAGCAATGATAACTCCATCATTGCGGAAAGTATTTTATTTTATTACTTGTTAGTATTGTTATAAGACATATCTACTTGCTAACTAATTAACATCTGTAACATGTATAACACGTGATTGCAAAGTTAACCTGCAGTTTTATTGTAGTACAACTAAGATTAATAAAATACTTCACATAAAACCACTTGTGTATAATTTAAGCATAAGATACATGACAATACACATGACAACTAACAATACTGAAAATTTTGTTTTTTGAAGACACTACATGGGTGTATTGTGAACCCCTTTCAAATTACAATCATAAAGCACACTTGCAAGTTCTTCTACATTCTACAGTAACTTTACAATATTTACACATTTTTGCTTTTATTTGTTGGCTTGCTGCCCACCACACTGCCAATACATAAACATACCATATAAATTACTGAATGTAGTAATTATGTACAATAATACAATAAAAAAGCCACCAAACACCCAACATATGTAGTTAGTAGGTGGTAGTTACTGGAACAAGGTTTTAAAAGAATCAGCTACAGCTGAGAAACTATATATCTATACACCGTGTCACTGGCGCATGCACCATGTCGCTGTATATTCTTTATGCCGATATGGTTGTTGAATGCAAGGGTGGCGCCTGAGCGCTTAAATGTATGAAATGAAAAAGTTGTTGAGTCAAGATGTAACCAATTTAAAATTTTTGAGAGGTGGGTTCGAACCTGACTTTGAGTCAATGTACCTGAGTGATGAGAAAAGAGAGGAGCATTTCTAGACGCAGGAAATTTCTTGAACATATGTTCCAGAGCTTTGACAGGACATAATAGATTATGATTCAATCTTGGTATAATTACATAGGTACCTTTATTGATGGTTTGTAAGGTTTTCGACCACTTCACTATGATTACAGCTTGAGATTGTTCAAATAATATGTCACCTCTGCATAAATGCTTACCAATGTGAAAAGCACATTTGGAAAAAGGTACCAGGTTTGACATACGAAAAAAACCCAAAAAGGCTAACAAATATAATGCTTGATACATAGTTGTGAGTGGTAACAGCTGACATAACCATATAATGTTGACAAGATTTTGCAAATCAAAAACCCCTTTGAAAATTGGTGGTTTTGTATTAGTATGTTCCACAGCTTTAAGCATCAATTTCACCTTGGCATACTCAAACACATGAACTGGAAGCTTGAGCCATTTCATTTGTGATTTAATGGCTGCTAAATAGTTTTGGATGGAATTGAACCTGAGATCATTGAAACACAAGAATTCTATGAAAGCAATAATAGTACATTCCTTGGGGCCCAAGAAACTGGTTGTTGTGAACTCACAAAAGGCTATGAAGATCATGAACATAGCTTTGTATGCATCCCAAGTCTTGGGTTTGTACATGATACTTAATCTTTTAGTGGCATGCTGAGTTAGAACCTGCATAACTGGCTCTTGATCTGTAAGTATATAAAATTTAAATACAATAGTCCATTTCAAATAACTGTTGGCTGACACTGTGCCACTTAGGGTTTTTAACATACTGTTTTAATGCACTGTGATTGTTATCACTTCCACTCCATCTAGATAACATGTCTGCAAAGACGTTATTTTTCCCTTCAATATGTGTAACAACCAACTCTATATCATATTTAGCTGTTAACAACCATAAGTTCCTGACATATGTGGCTAAGGTCATATCTCTTGTATAACCATTACTGCATATTTGCACTACAACCATATTATCAGTTTTCAGTGACACTTTCTGGTTTTTCCAGTGATAACCCTGTTATTTTAGGACTTTTATTATATTGGCCATTTCAAAATGAGTGATATTTAATTGTTCATTGTCTATCATGAAATCTGGTAGTACACTTGTATGCACATTTTCATTCCACAGACCTCCCAACCCTTGCAAACACACATATATGGCAAGAGTCTGTGCATCTTATCCTAGCCTATGTCCTTATGATCATACGTGGTACTGCCATTAAATACTGACAAGAACTTTATGAACCAGGAAATATCTTTCCTAATGTCTTCGTTTATTTTGTTCTTGGATGCATTTGCACTTCTCAGAGTATTTAATAAACGATTTACAAAGAACCTACTAGGTCGTACGCAATTATATATGAACATGAGACACCCTATGACAGACTGTTATGACATTGCTGTGAAGGGTGCATTCACACTGACTCAAAATTTCCTTGAGTTTGTGATAGGGAATGGAGAGTGTGCATTCTTTAGTATCCACGATGATACCCAGACAATTACAGCGTGTGGTGGGAGAAACCAATGTCGACTGGCTGATTGGGAATCCCAGATCCTGTAACATGCCTAATAAATACTGAAAAGCATTGTGAGCTTGAGGTCCTACTCCAGTGCCGAGGATATTGTCAACATAGGTGTACATGATATAGTTACATCTAAACATGATATACCTGAAGAATTTGCTCAAGTGTGAACACAACACACTACCACTTTTGTGTTCGAAAGGACAGAATGTGTCCGCGTAATTGTGAGAACCCCACTTAAGTGTTAACAAATGGCAATCATGTGGTTCTATGCGAAACTCTACACGGTGGCAGAGTGGTAACACTCTCGCCTTCCACCTCTGAATCCGTCATGGCCTCAAGTGGGAAAGTTGGTAGTTTTTGCTTGCTGTTGGTCGGCAGTTTACAGTACAGATCTCTGACGAACTCTATGTACTGATTTAATCTGCCCTTCCAACTACCTGTCGTGATATGACCTGTACAGTGTTGAAAGCGACGTAAAACCCCAAATAAATAAAATAAATAAATAACTATGTGAAGCTGTCTGAATGCACGTGATAAATCTATTTTGTAAATGACTGCCTCTGATTCTAGCCTGTGGTGTTCTCTACTCTTGGGTATTGTAACTTATATACAGTGTTCAGATATATATTTCCTTTTGCTTTTGTAAAATGGTTAACAGAGGCTTCTGCTGGACAACTGAGATGTATTATGATGCGTCTATTTTCAATGTCAGGTTTATCTCTGCTCATGAAGGGAGACACATGAAACCAAAATATCAGAAGTCAAAATTGGATCTGTGATCCCTAACAGTTTTAAATTAAATTTCGGGATACCTCAGGATTTGGTTCTTGGTCCTTTGTTGTTCTGAAAATTGTGCAAAAGCGTTTATAAGCTCAAGGCCTGTTTAAATGATATCCATACCTGGATGTTTTGAAATAAATTTAAATTAAATCCTGAAGTAAATAGAGTTTATAGTGTTTCATTCTACGGTGCTTCCAGATTTTCTCATCTCACTTCAACCTTAAAGTCTCTTCACTGGCTTCCTGTTAAACAACGAATTATCTTCAAAATTCTAGTACTCATGCACAAGTAGCTCATCACTGGCAAGCCAAAGTGCTTTGTCCATATTTGCCCCCTATTTGTCTATATACCTGATTATGGTTTACCACTTTTTGATATGCGCATTACAAATCAGATGGTGTATCTAAGAATCTGCCAGTTGCGAGATAAATCACATAGGGGGCCAATTTGATGGGGGCCAATTTGGTGAAGGGCCGCATTGTCTATGATTCAATCATTGGCTGTCACTTCTGTGTGGTTCGAGTCCCACAAGTGGCAATATTGTGGGCCTGGCCCAATATGGCCCTGGCTGTTGAACGAGATGCAAACCCCCACTTTGACTTTGGCTGCATGTTTTACACTAAATTCAGGTCCTCAGTGACCTAGTGGGTTAGCATGTTTGGCATGCAATCACAGACTGTGTCTTGTATGTAGGTTCAACTCCCACAAGTGACAATGCTGTACAAGACCTGTAGCAATATGATCCTATCTGTTGAACAGGACATTAGGCTCGAACTTCCACTTTACACTGATTTGCAGTTTATGTTTGTTTTTACCCAAAACCTTGTGGAACAAAATTTTATGTTAGTCATCTGACCACAACAAGTTTTGAAACTTTATGATATTTTGGTGTTAGTCTTGAGTGTACTCTTAGCATTAATGTCTTAGTTTTAGTAATCCCCCAAATCTCGGTTTTTGAGTGGAAGATGCAATTCCGCATGTTGTGTCCAAAATGGTTGGTCCAAATCGTTTCAGTTGTATGTCTATTGCAAAGGCCATATGTAGTCATTAAGGTAAACCAATAATACACTGTATATATTAGACTTAAATACTATAGGTATTTATAAATCACCCAAGTTTCTCTTTATGACAATCAGTAGACTTGTCACCCATTAACTTTAAACAGAAAATCTGTTTTTACAATAAGACTAGGTGGAGGCTGCCATAAGCGATACAAGTGGCCTTTTTGTTAAAGTGAACTGGTGCCCCATGGGATTCACCTGTACTGTGATCTCTTGAAGTACAGTGCGTAATTTTTGGACTTGGAGCATACTATATATCACCCTTCTGTATGTCTGATTATATGCCCCACCGTTTTTTGTCTTGAAAATGAATTCAATTTCTAAACAGATCAAAGGTTCTGGTTGTACATCCTTTTTTATCAGCTAATATCTTACCAGGGAAGGCCCTGTGAATTTCAAATATTGCATTCTAACCCAAGAGACAAAAAGTGGATAACTAGCTAATCACTGATCTACAGTGACCTGGCAAATGGTATATCATCTTATTGCATATTTATTATAGGCCAGTTGTTTTATGTAGTTTAGTCATACTTTACTTGAAGTACAATATCTCGTCCTATATTCTTTCATTACAGTGACAACTGAACCTGTATTTTTAACCTTTGGGTCGATTGAAAATCATTTTTGGAGTTTTTAAGTGTACAATGAAATCGTCCATTTCATCAAATGGATAAACTAACTGTCCATTTAATGATATGGACAAGAAGTCTATTGACCATTCCGTGAATTGAACAAATAATTGTACGAAATTCATATACAGTAACTTTCATATACAGTAAAATAATTGTTTAACATTTTTATTGAAACATGGCATAAGAATAAATCATAACTTTAACTTAAAATCCACTGGTGATATGCAAATAATTACTCTCTGGGTTTATTTTTACATTTTATGGAGACAACATCTCAAGTGAGACTAAGATGCATCATTAGTTTATCTCATTGTCTCAGTGTCTGATAGCTGCAACCATATTTCCATTGCTTGTCAAAATATAGTAAAACTAACTTGTGAAAATGTTGAAATATTTAAAATCTTGACCCATTACTTCTAACAGCTTATAAAAAAGTGATAATATGAGATGTTCAGGTAGATAAGCAGTGAAAGGCCTGGACATAATGTTGCAGTAACAGTCCTCAGATATAAACATTGAAGATACAGCTTCAGTTTGTTAAATGGAGAGGTATTTATCACAATCCTGATCATTAAAGGCAAGCTTCACAACTGTTCAGTGTGATTTAATTGTAATGGGCACATTTATACTGAATAACCTTTCCTTCTTAATCTTTCTCGAAGCATTTCTGTAAGAGATTTTTTGAAATAAGACTACTGTGCAAAAGTAACAAATTGCTATTACATATTCATTGAGTAAAACTGTTTGACCAATTTCCTTTGGATCACTTATTAAATAAACATTTCAAAAGTGTATCATGTTTTTGAAAAGGACAAGGTGATAAAAAAATGTCTTGATCTTTACCTTTGTAATTAATTTTCTACCAAAAAGCTTCATTGAAATTATTTACTTTAAAATAACAAAATCTCCATATCAAAGTATCTGTTTTATTACTCACATTTTATTTTTAATTTTTATTGCATGTAAGCTATTTGAATTAGAATTTCAACAACAGGATATCCCATATAATTACTGTGGTGGAATAAAATCAACAAACTTTTGCCATTAATTAAATTTACCTTTTCATACAAGACTTTGCCCATTTCATAAAATTTATGGCAGAATAATTATCAATTTGTCCATTTGAAGAATCAGATAATTTGGATTGTGCATCTCATGAAATGGAAAATTTCTTTATCCATTTCACGAAATGGACAATTTTATCAATGGTCCTTAACATCTATCCAAAGGGTTTCCTATGATAATATGATAAACTTATGTCTGCCCTGAGTACGTCTCCAATACGTTTCCTACAGTTCCAATAGACCTAGAAAGTGGAGCTGGGAAGTGGTTGGATTCGCGTTCAACAGCCAGGGTCATATTGCGACGGGTAGTTTTACAGGTAGAGGAAACCAATGCATACTGCACTGTAAACCACCGGGCATTGGCAAGTAAGTACCAACTTTCCCACATGAAGCGCCCGTCCTGAGATTCGAACCGGCGGCCTCAGAGGTTGGAGGCGAGAACTCTAACCGCTACACCACTGAGCACCCAGGAAGTGGTTGGATCTGTAACTATTTCCTTATTAGCAAGTTATGACATCATCACAGCTGAAGGGTGTAATTGGGTTCACCCATAGCTGGGTACAATCTTTCCCAATGAACCCCCATATTAAAGCCTCTCTTGCATCCCATTGTACGTGCATGTACATCCTGGTTACAGAGAAAAATCGGCAGATTTGCAAGGGACCCTCAAGGTACACTTGGGATTTGATAACAAAATATCAAGGTCGCACAGACCCCCCAATGAAAATTGGCATGCACATTATGTGTGCATGCAGTATGTCTACAAACGCATCCATTCCTCAAGGGTAACTTAGGGGAGACTTATGCTAGTGCATTCTCCTTGCAAGTGTTGTAGGTTCTCCCCATTTACTTAAATTGTTTACACGTGTTGTAAGATACACTCACGTGTAACTTGCATGTACATAAATCAACTGTACGACATGTACCTAGTCACAGACTGTTCTTTGATATTTAAGTTGTGTCACTGTTGTTGGAATAACACACCCTGTTTGCTCGTGCAAACCTCTACTACCCCACTACCAGGCTATGTTCATATTTTTCAACAATATTTGCAGCACACTTATGTCTATACACATACAATGGGATGTAAGAGAAGCTTAATCTATAATGGATTTGGCAATGTATTATGACCTACATTTCACAATTGTTAAATATGTAAATGAATATACATTCATATAGTAGAAATATACACTTGAAATTAATATAAAGGAGTTCGAAATGACACATTGGCTGTGAGGTCAGCAAACAAGCAAACACCAGAGTACAGAACCATTGCATGTGGTTTGTTTAGATTTCAGGAAACTTTAAATTGTATTAACTTTTCTATACAATTGTCAGAGGATGTTACTGATTCATTATAAAAATCGGATATAACGAAGAACAAAATTATATAGTTTTAGATCCTGACCTAATTTCTGGATCAATACCCTGATTCAGTGAAGTATGGAACCTCCACTTGATTTATACCAACAAAGGAATCTGTATCTAGACACGTTTCTTGCAGAACGACTCAGCCATTAGTCTATGAAGATTGCATATCATATATACCAAATATTCCTTTGTGTTTACTTTGAATAAAATGAACCAACCAGGCAGACCTTTGAAAATATGTTGATTTTGTGCTGAAAATTGATCTTGACATTAATGTACACGTTTTCAACACTAAATCTTAAAGTCAGTTTTCCAACATGAAAAAGAAGTCATATTTTAGACATAAACTCCCGATGATTTGGTGTTGAAAATTAATTCTGATATATTTACAACACTATATCTAAGGAGTCCCGAAAAGGTAGTCCTGTTTCAAAGGAATAATTAACAGTACATCTTGTTTTGATTTCAAACATTAAATAGTGGCGATGTTCTAGACTAAATATGTTAGTGATGTAAGGTTGATTATTGATATACACTTTTTCAACAGTAAATCCAAGTTTGATTCCTGACAGGAAAAAGTAATCAAATGTTGAAACAACAAAAACATATTGAATATTGGAAAATGTATGGCATTAGTATGTTAAGTGTGTACCATTTTTGAATGTGGTGTGCTTTAAAAAATGCTGATATAGCTAGATAATTTTGATTCATCCTTCTTATTTCTTACATTGTCACCTTTTTACCCCAAAGCCTTTAAGGGTTGTGTGGGTATTGCTTGGACCCAGGGCTTCCAGATAGATGGGCGGTCATGTGAGCAATGGAAAAAGTTTGTCGAGACTGTATCTCAGAAACCATAAAGTGTGACAAATTGAAACTTGGTAGGGGCATTTGTTGGATGCCATATATTTGCAACTTGATTTGACCTTGCCATACAAGTCTGGAGTTTGAAAATCTTGTCTGGGCTATACATCAGAAACCGTAAGGTGTAGAAAGTTAAAACTTGGTAGGGACATTGGCTATGGGTGTAAGAGTGCTGCGTCATTATGCAACATTGATTTGGCGTTTACCTTACTGTAGTGACCTTGACCTTAAACATCTTGTTTGGGCTATATTTCAGAACCCGCATGGTGTAGGAAGTTGAAACTTCGTAGGAACATTGATAGTATTGAAGGATGCAGGTGTGCAACATTATAGTGTGACCTTGATTTGACTTATGACCTTGCTATAGTACCAAGTTTTGGTATACAGCCTGTATTTCAAATGTCAGTACATAATATTGTGAGAAAACGTAAAATATTAGAAACAAACTTCAAATCTGAAGAAATCATAATATTTTATCTTATATTTTTGAATATTATTTGGTATCCCAGAATCGGTACAGTTTCACACTGGGCACCATACCAAAATGAAAAATCTGCTACTGATCCTGCCCTATTTGGTATGGACATTAGTGAGGGGTCTAGTTTATGCAATGTTACGGTGCGATCTTGATTTAACCTTTGACCTGCTGTAGTGACTTTGAACTTGCAAATCTTGTCTGGGCTATATCTCAGTTCATTATTATTTCAATTTTAATGTCCTACACATAGTTGCCCATGCTCTGATAATGGTTCTTTACATTTCTTTATTCAGCTTACGTTATGAAGTTTCCTTTTAATATTTATCTCTGACAATAGAAGTTCAATATTCTAACTTTAATTCTAATTTAACTTTTATAGCACTTAATCTCCACTGAGTAGTGGACTCAGTAAGTAAGTAAGAAATATTTATAAAGCGCCAAATTGATGTAAACATCCTCTAAGGCGCTGATGTGCAAGAAGGGATAGTCCAGTTCCAAAACGAGGTCTGTTACCATATTAGCGTTCAATAGGGGAGATAGGCTATGGTGGAGGATAAGCTAATCTGAAAAGACGTGTTCTCAACTGTTTTCTGAAACCAGAAATGCTTTCTATGATTCTAATGGCTTGAGGAAGCTTGTTCCACTCTGTGGGGGCCCCTGCTATGAAACTGTGTAGCTGCGGAGCCCTGAGCGTTTATTTGGTCTGGATGAGGAAATTGATAGGTGATTTCCCCGTGTGAGATCGCTCCACCTAATCAGAGAGGAAAGATATGGAGATTGGCTGAAATGTATTGCTTTATAAGCAAGGAGATTATATTTGAACAATATACGGTAATGAATGGGGAACCAGTTTGTGCAGGAAGGGTGTGACATGACAATATTTATTTAACTTGCATACTGTATGACATAAGGCATTTTGAACTCTCTGTAGTCTGATAGTATATGCTTTTTTGTGTTGTAAAGTGAGTTACAGTAATCCAGGCGACTACTAACCAAGGAAATTGCCACCTTTACAGCTGTTTCATGATTTAAGTACCTACGGACCCTTCGTAGTTCCCGGAGATGGTAGTAACTTATGCAACAAAGATTAGCCACGTGTCTTTGCATTGAGTTTTCCACATCCAGGACGACACCAAGGTTTTTGACTGATTCAGCTGGTTCCATGCTGTTGCCAAGCAAACTCACTGGGAAAGATGATTTCAGGGAGCTTCTAATTTGATCATCACCAATCACTACAAATTCTGTCTTGTCGGGATTTAATTTAAGTTTATTATTCCCATCCAAGCCTGGACCGCCTCAAGGCAATTTGTCAGTTCAGTGATACTGGAGTCGCAGTTCCTAGAGTCAAGTTCCAAGTAAATTTGTGTATCACTACTATGTAAAATTAAATTGGATAAAACAAATACTCTTTAATAAAGAACCAATTCGGTATCAGTTCCTCTTAAATACAGTAGGTGATCTCAACAACCTTCTTACACTCGGTAGTGTATGGTGGTCAGTTAATAAGATAAAATTAAATCCATTTTGGAAGGCAGTCTTCACATATTGGATGGAAGCCTGCAAATCACAAAAGATCAAATCCAATGTAGATATCTTGACAAGCAGTATCTGGTACAACAGCTTCATGAGCAGAAATAATATGTATCTTCAAACGTGGTCAAAAAAGGTATCAATGTAGTGGGTGATATAGTTGATCCAGAGGGTAAATTCTTGAGTATGGATAACAAAAATTTGACATAAACATAAATTTCCTTCATTACTATATGGTAAAAAAGATAGTTTCTGAGTTTATTAACCATCACAAAACAGATGAAAAATTTGAAATGTGTAGACCATACATACCATTTCATAACAAATTTATTGCAAACAGTCAAACTTCAACGAAAAGTATTTATTTGGCCATTTCTGATAAAGAAGTATCCCACACAAATGAAATAAAATGGAATGAAAGCTTAACAGAAATTATCGACAAAGAAAATTGGAAAAATCTATCTAAAGCTTGCTTTTTTGCAATAAATGACAATGTGTTCATTTGGTCCCAGTACAGAATTTTGCACCATATTTTAGGAGTTAACTATTACTTGTACAAAACGAAAATATCTGATACTGAAAATTGCAGAATATGTCAAAATTCCAAGGAAAAAACTAGTGCACTTATTTTCTGAATGTCCAAAACTATATAATCTTTGGCAAAATGTGTATGCCTGGATAAACCAGAAATTAAACTTAAATTTGAATTTTAATGCAACTATCTTAACATTATGATATCCTATATCTGATAAATCATTTTGGCCTCTAAATTTTATCTTAATCATAACAAGGTATTATACTTTTAAATGTGCCTCAAAGAAGAAAGATTTTAATATATTGGTTGCAAAAATTACTTAAAAATACATTTCTTGAAAAAGACCTGTTGTCAAAGTTGAAATGGAACAAGAAATTTGATCAAATATGGCAAAATTGGAAAGAACTGTTCACAGAAATAGAAACAATATAGTAATTGAAGAGGTTACCAAATTAGCTATTATATGTAATTATTATGTTATTAGTGTTATGTGATGATAAAAAGGCTTATAATTATTCTTTAAGGTTTAACCAAGAAAAAATAGTAAACCAACTTTGTTATGTCTACCATATGTATATGAATGCATAGTTAATCAAATGCATTATCATTTACAGATGTGTGTTTTTGTGTGAAAGATTTGATTTGGTGTATACTGTTTTTATGGGAAAAAAAGTGTGAAAAAAAAATTGTGTGTCATCTGCATATAAGTGATGGGTCACATTGAATATAGATATAACTGAACTGAGAAGAGTTGTATATAGGGTAAAAAGGAGTGGTCCCAGGATTGAGCCCTGGGGAACCCAGGCGCAACAAAACAATAGCAATATGCAAATTCAAAGTCCAGCGACAAAAACAGGAATATTTTCTAAATCCATAGTTTCTATATGTATTTTCAGTTATAAAATCGACTGTTTTTTCTTGTTTCTATATTATGATTCACTAGGATTTGCCTTCCCACGCAGTTGTTCCTGTGTGAATTTTTGCTTTCCACTCGACGACCTTGTCACTAGGCCTCTAAACAAAATCTCATATCTTTGTAGAAGAGGTTAAACAACAAGCTTTTTCATTCCTAGCCCCACCCCCTTCCTCACCTCTCGTGAAGCTTGGGGCAGTTTGTGAAGGTGTAGAGTTTTTAAAAGTCTGTGGTATGACCAAAACAAAACTGTAGGAATGTGTCCTACTCAAAGGTGAATCCCAACAAATCATAATGAAGATGCCCCACAAGGGATCATACTACAAGGAGAAACAACTGAAAGTACACAAGCCTATTCATTTGTAGATCATGACCTAGTACAGCAAGGTGTAACCTTGGCATTAAGGAGATATTAAAATTGAAGAAAAAAGGGTAATAAGTGATTTATTTTCTTTGGGACTTTTAACAAAAGTGTAACAAGTCAAAAATTATGTAACTATTTAATATTATTACAAAGTTGTGTTGCTTCATTTATTACACTAATATATATTGTTCTGTAAGATCTATGAAATAATTTCTATACTGTCACAGAATATATTTCCGTGTATTTTGCATGCTATAAACATATCAAGTCATCCATGATATTCAGAAAGTGCTCGTACTCTGACACAATTTGAACAAATATGTGAAAATCAATACAGGTTGGTTGTGAAGGGAATATACTGAAGATTTTTTGTTGCATTTGGGTCGATATTGTGGAAAAGAGGAAAACTATGTAACAAGTGAAAACGTCTCATAACACCTTACACTGTTCTGAAAAAGAAAGGGAAACATATATATTATAACTATGGCATCATCAAAAATGGATACATCTTATGTAGAGGTAAGAAATTACTATGATAATTTGTATAGATAGAACAATTTACAAACTAAATTTTGACCAAACAGTGTACAATATATAGACAGGATTATTTCACTTTCTCACAATTGGTTGATTGTTTCAATATATTTTGCATTTGCCAGATCAATTTTTACTGCTAGTTTGAGATTCATGTTTTATACCAGATACTGATTTCCAGAGGGTTGCATTTGTTCCCTCTTGATATCAGGCATAAATATCTGACAACTAAGTACCTAAAAATAACACCTAAATATGTTTTACTTGGTTGACTCTTTATGGTATTATTTGGTCTGTTCCAGAACTAATGTTATTTTTAATATATTTGATTTGAAACACTTGTATAGTGGGAATGGTTAGCTTTGCTTTCTGTTGTTTGGGATATACATGGATACCTACCAACGAAAAATACACCAATTTTGTTTCACAATTGGGTTGCTCCACTGGAGCCATCTTGTCAGTTGGCAAGGCTTTTTGGAGGGTCGGTTGCATTGTTTACTCATTTGTAATGTCGAATGTAGTGGGTGATATAGTTGATCCAGAGGGTAAATTCTTGAGTATGGATAACAAAAATTTGACATAAACATAAATTTCCTTCATTACTATATGGTAAAAAAAGATAGTTTCTGAGTTTTTTAACCATCACAAAACAGATGAAAAATTTGAAATGTGTAGACCATACATACCATTTCATAACAAATTTATTGCAAACAGTCAAACTTCAACGAAAAGTATTTATTTGGCCATTTCTGATAAAGAAGTATCCCACACAAATGAAATAAAATGGAATGAAAGCTTAACAGAAATTATCGACAAAGAAAATTGGAAAAATCTATCTAAAGCTTGCTTTTTTGCAATAAATGACAATGTGTTCATTTGGTCCCAGTACAGAATTTTGCACCATATTTTAGGAGTTAACTATTACTTGTACAAAACGAAAATATCTGATACTGAAAATTGCAGAATATGTCAAAATTCCAAGGAAACACTAGTGCACTTATTTTCTGAGTGTCCAAAACTATATAATCTTTGGCAAAATGTGTATGCCTGGATAAACCAGAAATTAAACTTAAATTTGAATTTTAATGCAACTATCTTAACATTATGATATCCTATATCTGATAAATCATTTTGGCCTCTAAATTTTATCTTAATCATAACAAGGTATTATACTTTTAAATGTGCCTCAAAGAAGAAAGATTTTAATATATTGGTTGCAAAAATTACTTAAAAATACATTTCTTGAAAAAGACCTGTTGTCAAATTTGAAATGGAACAAGAAATTTGATCAAATATGGCAAAATTGGAAAGAACTGTTCACAGAAATAGAAACAATATAGTAATTGAAGAGGTTACCAAATTAGCTATTATATGTAATTATTATGTTATTAGTGTTATGTGATGATAAAAAGGCTTATAATTATTCTTTAAGGTTTAACCAAGAAAAAATAGTAAACTAACTTTGTTATGTCTACCATATGTATATGAATGCATAGTTAATCAAATGCATCATCATTTACAGGTGTGTGTTTTTGTATGTGTGAAAAAATTTGATTTGGTGTATACTGTTTTTATGGGAAAAAAGTGTGAAAAAAAAATTGTGTGTCATCTGCATATAAGTGATGGGTCACATTGAATATAGATATACCTGAACTGAGAGGGGTTATATATAGGGTAAAAAGGAGTGGTCCCAGGATTGAGCCCTGGGAAACCCAGGCGCAACAAAACAATAGCAATATGCAAATTCAAAGTCCAGCGACAAAAACAGGAATATTTTCTACATCCATAGTTTCTATATGTATTTTCAGTTATAAAATCGACTGTTTTTTTTTGTTTCTATATTATGATTCACTAGGATTTGCCTTCCCACGCAGTTGTTCCTGTGTGAATTTTTGCTTTCCACTCGAAGACCTTGTCACTAGGCCTCTAAACAAAATCTCATATCTTTGTAGAAGAGGTTAAACAACAAGTTTTTTCATTCCTAGCCCCACCCCCTTCCTCACCTTTCGTGAAGCTTGGGGCAGTTTGTGAAGGTGTAGAGTTTTTAAAAGTCTGTGGTATGACCAAAACAAAACTGTAGGAATGTGTCCTACTCAAAGGTGAATCCCAACAAATCATAATGATCACAATTGGGTTGCTCCACTGGAGCCATCTTGTCAGTTGGCAAGGCTTTTTGGAGGGTCGGTTGCATTGTTTACTCATTTGTAATGTCGAGAACTGATATTTGATGTTTTGATATTTGATATTTCCCCTACCCTCAAAAACTCTTGATCCCGATTATGGGTCCACTTACTTGAAAACCATCTTGTCAGTTTTTGTCCTGTTGTAGTCTCTTTCAGACCAGTCCTATAGTGTTAGAGAGAGAGAAAAGCCAAGTAAGTGTCAGTTAGGGTACACTCTTGTGGAACACCCAAGTTAAGAAGGCCTTAAAGACAGTTAGAGAGCTGTATATTTTTTATGAAAAATACACCAATAATATTGCACCTTGTTCATGTTCTAAACTGCCAGCTTTAAAATATAAGTATTGTTTATTTTTATCACTTGCACTTCAACCACCATTCACATGGTTAGTGCCGAATATGATGATAATCATAAACATCCTGTTCTGATGAAACTGACATGTTGAACTTCTTGGTCTTTCCCGCACACCAATCTGTAAAAAGTGTAAATAACACTAAGATTAACACACTTCATGCCTGGGACACTTTATAAAGACATTTAGTAACCGGATGTGAACATTTTTTTAGAATAAATGGCTAAATAATAAAAGTAATTAATATTAGCCATAAATATAGAAATGATAGTATTTTCTAAAAATTATCCCTTTAGAAATTATTTAAAAATTAATTAATAATACCAGGACTAAACTTTACACTTTGCACCGGAAAAAGTGAAAAAAAGTGCACCCTGCACCAGCGCAATCAACCGGTGCAATTGCACCTTCCAAAAGTACCTTAGGGGATAGGTTACACACACTCTCCAACCTCTGATGAGACAGATTACACTTACTACTGTCGAAATACAGTAGTGACTATTTACACACTTCTGAATAATTATTTTTCTGCTTGATCTGCTAGAGTGTGGCCTCAGAAAGCGTGAGTCACAGTACCCTGCTTACTTCCTTCTCCAAAATCAAACATACAGTCAGACAATTTGGAGACACAAGAACCAGACAATTTTCTCTGCTGGAATAGTGTTCACTAAAATACAACACCCCCCTATTCTGAGCATGTTGAGATGGGAGAGAATTGGTGGATGTGGAATATTGGGGCTATACATCCAATAGGCATTAATCAAATTTATTTAATAAAATGTTCCATTAATGTCGCTTCACACTCTAGACATCAGTCTTATTTTCCTAAATATGCAACAATTAGGTTGAAAACTGCAGGGGGGCATCCTGACTAAAATTCTAGTAACTTGGGATATCAGTCTGCATTAAGTCAGTCGGGAGGTTGTAATGGCTTCCTTGTTCTTTCCTCTGAAGGATCCATGGCATGACCCAGGAATATTATGGCTTTCTTCTTGTTCTGGGTGGTATTGGGGGCTGTGGTGAAGGTGCTGGTTGTATGGCAGGCAATGGTCCTGGGTTCAGATGTGTCATTTATTATCTTCAAATCAGAAAGACATTTAACTCTATAAAAAGAAACAGGACCCTAAGTTTCTCTAGAAAGTCTCTCTGATGTATAGCTGGCATCTTTGTAGGGTGCTTAGATCCTCACTCCGGAAATTAATCAGTCTGTTTTGGGTAGATTGAAACACTGCTCCAATCTTGTCAGTTTGTCACTATAGCTGGTCCTGACAAGATACCACTTTTCAGTTTAGATTTTCCAGCTTATCATACGTTCATGTCTCGTCAGGAAGAAAAAGGTCAAGTGAAGCCAAACAATCTGGAATGTTTCACGTCCTGTTAGGATGGTGACATTGACCCATATTTTTTCTGCACTTTTTTCTTGATTTTGGTCCCCAATCCCCGTCTCAGCTAACTGATCTTCGATGTGGTAAGTGTCAGTTAGGGTACACTCTTGTGGAACACCCAAGTTAAGAAGGCCTTAAAGACAGTTAAAGAGCTGTATATTTTTTATGAAAAATACACCAATAATATTGCCCCTTGTTCATGTTCTAAACTGCCAGCTTTAAAGTATGAGTATTGTTTATTTTTTATTATACATTTTAGGACCTGCTCACATGTCCAGTGTGCTTGGAGCTGGTGACAGAGCCCCGTACTCTGGCCCAGTGCTTTCACAACTACTGTAAGACATGTGTGCAGCAACTGATGGACAGACAGAGAAATAGTAAGCCCGGAGTGGTGTGTCCTATTTGTAGAAGTTTCAGTGCTGAAGATGAAATCAGAAGCAATTACTTTGTGAATGACCTGCTTTCTCAGCACAAGTGAGTACTAAAATCTTTCAATGTAGTCTTTACTTTGTCAAAGAATTTTCTTGGTAAATATTTAATGTAGGTTATTTCAGCCACCTGTGTTGCTGTTGCCACTGTGCAAAAAATACAATAACACAATATGTCTAAATATCACTTGTATGTGGCTGACTCGTAAGAAATTACAACGAAAATTTAAAAAAAACTTGTAACCAAAGCTTCCTTTTGTATAAGTGGGTACTATGTTGTGCTGTCAGTAGGGTATTTTTGTTGAGGTTAGCTTGATTACGTGGTGGCAAGAGATATAAGAGTACCAAAACAGACACTTGTTTTCACTTCACTTAGTAATAGCTTGATACATCTCACTTGACTAGTCAGTTTTGTCTACGCACTTAACGGCATAGTCATACAGGACTTATTTAAACTGTAAAGATGTAAACTGTAGCATACTTTTATGCCTTAATCTCTTCATAGGTAAACTTTTTTTGCATAAATTTCAATTTATTCCAAGATTTGCATTTGTGGGACTCACCTTTCTCAAAATTGACCTTGCTATTTCAAAGTATTTCCTTCTTCACCCACCCTTAATTTACATTCGTAAATTTTGTCATTACTTGTTATCTTTGAATGTCATCCTCTTCTTGCATATTATGAAAATCAGTCTCTCTTTCTCACTAAGGTCCAAGTACCACCTATTTTTCAAATGAGTTCATCTTTTTACCTTACATGTGACCTTTCTTTGAATTTGACCTAGTGTAACTAAGCTATTTCATCCTTATGCTAAACCCTTAGTTTTTTTTTAATTTGTAATCATCATGTGCATGTCTTTTTTCATGCTTTTATTGGCATGCTTTTTATTGGCCTTCCATTATCATTCAAGGTCATATATTTTCCCAAGTTTTCTAAAGAACAAATAAAACTTAATTTCACAACCATGGCTAGCTTTCTTCTGAAATTCTTTCTTTACCTTTCTCTGATCAAGGTCATCTACACAAGGCCATTTTGTTCTGATGTCTTTCGAAACTAATTTAATCATGGTTGGACTCTAACCCCGGCCTTGTAAAATCTTTATTATATATCTCCATGACCAAAATAATGTACATTGTGTATAACCAGTTACTTTTTATTGAAATTGTGTTACATTGTGTTCTGATAAAAGATATTTTTAAAATATCAAATTATATAAACCCATTTCACTTTCTTTTGTTCTGCCTGCGGAGTAACAACACAGTTTTACCGCAAAGCCAACGAAAAAAAATCAATACAGAGCCACATAAAAACAACTTAAATAGAGGATGATTAAAAATAACATATATTTCAGATAAACTGCCAGAGTGGAAATTGACCAAGTTTAAAGAAATATTATTTCCAGCAGGCAGTACTTTAAAGGTGGCAATTTGATGAACTTCATTTATTGTATTGCAAATATCATCACTTTGTAAATAAATGGTTCTCCCTGTTTTATTGTTTTATCTAGGTCATCTACCAAAATACAAGTTGGTCTAGTTATTTAAACTGATCAATCAAATCCTGTCTTAGACAGCTATGTACAAGCTGCAAATTTATACAGCATACAAATGACAGTTTTATTGGTTGTTTTCAGGACTGACAGTGAAAATGGTGCCCCCAAGGAACAAAGCATTGAATGTGAGCAATGTTGTGGAGGTGAAGAACCAGCAAAAGCAGAATGGAAGTGTTTAAATTGCCGTTTCCCACTGTGTGAAAAATGTAAAAAGCAACACTTACAGATCCCTATACTCAAAGGTAAGCTCAGTTATTTGGTTTCATTGAGAAAAGGGGAATTACACTTACTTCTACCAGGTAATTTAAAGGTATATGTTGTGTCATATATGTTTTGAAGCAACCAATACTTTTTACACGAAGAAAATCTGTTTATTATAATAGGATGAAGATTACTGAAGAACAGCCACTTGGACTCACAAAATATTGAAATATAAACATTTAGAAGTGTTGGTGTCATGTGATTAGTACAGCTTTTAAGCTTAACATTGAATGTTATATGAATTTAAAATTCAAACTTTAACATTTTCATAAAAAATACAAATCCTACTAGATCTTCTAGTTATTTCTTGCTCCTATCTATGTTGGAAATTGATATGCCCCTACCCTCTTTACAGTAGTGTAAAGTTCTAAATTGAATACAACGGGGCGAGATAAAATCTCTGTTTTTGGTTCGAAGCTTAACTTATAATGCTTAAATTTTACAGGCCACCGAATCCTTGAGCTGACTAAAGATACAGAATCTGTGATTGATCGCCTGGTTTTCTGTTCTACACACCCTGGTGAACCTATCAAGTTTTACTGCGGTCAGTGTGATGAAGCAATTTGCAACACTTGTCAAGTTGTAAACCACAAAGATCATCACATTGTCACTGTGGATGATGCTCTACATGAGATGAATCCTGAGCTAACAAATCGGGTTAAATTGCTTGATCAAATGTCTTGTAAAGTAGAAAGAAACATCTAAGTGTTACATGAAAATTTACAAGAGGTCAAGAACAGTTTCAGCACCTGCAGGGAAGATGTGGACAGAGAGATAGAGGACAGGATTGCATGCCTGAGAGAGCAACAGAAGAAACTGAAACAAGAGTTGACAGGGGGGGAGTCAAATCAGGTACATAAAGGAGAAAACATCATGACCCAGAGATTGCAAGTTCATCCTGGTAACTATTATAACTTGGTTGTTCCTGTATTATCCCAGAGGTTTTCGATTACAGAGGCATCACCAATTTATATTTTTACATGCATTATTTTTCTAGATGTGTTTTGAACAAGTCATTTGCTGAACAGTGCTTATCTTTTAAAAACAACCACACTATATTGAATACACAAAACTTATTCATATCAGTTCATTAACAGATGAAAAGCATGAGGTCATTAGTTTTATAAGAAATTAATATGATATATCCCCGGGATAATTCTAAACACAAAAAAACATTTTAAAACCACAGAATCTTGATACACAAATCCGAATGTTGACACACTTAAACAAACAGTTTATTTCTCAGAGTATATGTGTAACTGTCAATAGTGACTCTACTAAAACATAATCTTAAATTAAAGCTATAGTACGTGAATTCAGAATTTGTTTTCTACCAAATCAACAGACACTATGAATTTATAACAAATTTCTGTACATGTTGAACAATCGTGTACATTTCAGCACAAATCTTGTCTGAGATGTATTATGGGGAAAAAGCAACTAAAGTAACACCATCATCAGTGTATGTATCCCTGCATATACAACAATTTTTTAATCTGTTAGTGTAATACACATCTACTTTATATTACCAAATATTTGGATTTTAAGAACAATACATTCTATACTTGTTAGCATTTGCATATTGCTATTATATATAAGATATTCTTTATGCATAAAGTTCATGTCGTGGATCAAGGTAATTAAAGTGCTTAAAAGGGAAGGGTCAGTTATATCTCAACAAGAGGACATAGTACATCGCTGGTTGTCTAGATTCACCTCCCCTCCACAAGTCTTGCGGTTGAGCTGATTTTCTGCATGAGCGAACATGAAACTGTTATTACAAGCAAGAGAGGCCAAACCGACAAGTCTTAATTAAACCAATAACCTTTAGTGAGACCCTGTGATATGCGGGCTCAACATCAAGGGCCCTTTGGTTTTGTATTGAGTTGTATATTATCTTATTTTCACTCTGATTTTGAGACTAAAAGACACATCAGAAACATCTAAACCCAGAACAGTCAGCACTATCTACACAGACGCCACCACCACCCAGACCAAGATACAAAACCCCTGGGTTTTGCCGTTGGTTCGCCAAAGAACAGGAAAAGGATGTTCCAACAACCTCTTGGCTGAGTTAATCCAGAATGGCTTCCCCAGATATCAATTTTTAGGATGACCCCTGTAGTTACATTGAATAGCACATACTTCATTGCCTCAAGAAGGAAGCCACTAATTTCAGACAGCCTTTAGAAGACGGTTTAAACCTGGTCATAACACTCAGACACTTGGTTACTGGAGAAATTTACACATCATTTGGGCATCACTGAAAAGTTGGATGAACCACCATATGTAAATTCATCCCAAATGTACACAAGGCCATCCTTGGCTGAATTCCAGGAAGAATATTTGACATGTCCTACCACTCATGAAGACTGGAGACAGATCGAGAATAGGTTCAGAAACAAATCCGAACAATGTTCCCAATGCTGATGGGTCCACATATGGGAAACATGTCACCATAAAGAAGCCTATAAGAGCTAGTAGCAAATTTTACAATTACACGGGGTATTTTCCCTAGTTCTGCTACCCCTTGTTGATGCTGAATACAGATTCCTTTGGGTTAATGTTTGCTCCAATGGATCTTCAACAAATGCACAAAATTTTAACTCCTGCCGATTGAAGGAAAATATGGAGGATTGCACCTTGGAGTTTCCGCTACCTGAACCCTAGGGGACAGAGGGACTCCTTTGAACTAAATCTTGCTAGATGATGATGCTTTCACCCTGAAACCATTGCTAGTGAAAACTTACAGCAGAAGACAACTGAGTAGTGAAGGGAGAATAGCAAACTACAGGATCTCTAGAGGTAGGAAGGCAGTTTTGAAATCTTTGTTAGCAGATTCAGAGTCCTACTCACAAAATGTAGCAAAGACCATATGTCATGAGAGACATAGTACTTAGGTTGCTGTGTTACACAAGATCCTGGTGACACATGAAGGAGGAAGAGCCCAGCCAGCCAAACAACCGACAGGATGAACTTCAAGCCCTAAATGAATAACTAATATGTGGGGCAGATAAAAACTTTAGGAATCCCTCAAAGGGAGCAATGGAACAGAGGTACCTGCTTAAGGATTACTTCAACAATGTTGGTGCACTGGCTGGGCAGGAAAAGAGGATATGAAGATGTGAGAAAGACCTACCTTGGAGACAGAAGTAGCAGGAAACTTTTCAAGACTACCAAAAATTCAAGAACTTTTATTTAAGCTAGTGTTTCTATTTCAAAATTTTCAAACATTTCTAAACATAATCCCCCCTACTTTCCAACAAAGTCTTAGTAAGTTTCCAAACATTTTCAAAAAAAAATCAAAAAGTCATAACACTTCTAACCAAAGAGGTTCTTGCATTAACACTGGCCCAAAATTGATAATATCCAAACCAAACACAAAAAATTACCACGCCAAAAGTTTTCATGCCCCTTCTTCAATGTTTCAAAAAAATTCAAACTCAAGATGTTGAGGTTATAATTATCAAAGTTTTTAAAGTGTCACAGTTTTTAAAATTTTGACAGATTGACATAAAACATTTTGAAACCACCCCCCAAGAAAAAAAGGAAAAAAAATCATTCAATAAACATTTAACAAAAAATAAAAGGAAAATTTTAAAAAATGGAATTAAAAATAAAGCTTTATTCATTCACACACTCAATCACATTTGTATGTATCACGGGGGATATGTTTTGCATGGGATGATGTTATATTTTTGTGTGTTTTTTAACATACAGCTTATTAATTGTTTTGGGAATATTGGGGTGGTCATGAGAAGTACCTTTAAATAACCGTGGTCCTAAAAAGGATCTTTAAACAGCAGTGATAGTGCAACAGACCTTTAAACAGCAGTGGCCCTGAAAAAACCTATAGGTACTGGCAGTAGAAGTCTACTGCAGCTGCTCTGGGAGCTGGGATGACTGCTAAGAGGGATGTGATGACTGCTGTGGCAGCTCTTGCTGCTGGCTGGTGGGAGGAGGAGAGGTCGTATGTTGCCGCTGGTCTGCTAGTGTCTATGTTTGTGGCATATAGAGAGTTTAAAATACCCGTACCCGTGATGACCTGTACGCCAAAACTACAAGTATAGGTACACGTTCCAGTTGAGTGGCTTTCAGTTAAAATACACGTTTCTCAACATTCTACAAGTTAGAACTGAGCGTGACTATCATATAGAACGTACAAGATTTTTAAGCAGCACTTTTTACCACGAAAGGTTGTCCTGATTTAATTTTTTATATAAATAAGGTTTAAACGCATATTAAACCCCCACTTTTGTGCAATATTCATGTATATAGTCTGTTATAAAAGCTACAAAACCATTTTAATTTTACCAGTTTTGATAAACTTTAAAACACCTCCTCCACGTTGTAACACTTCAAGCTTGAAGTTTTACCTGTGAGCTGATGACGTCATTTTTACACTTTGCAGTACCAGTCACAAGGGGAACGGGTATTTTAAACTCTCTAATGATCTGCTAGTAGCTCATGACTAACTGGATGTTTCTGAAGAGGCTTGACAGGCATGTGATGTTATATGCTGCTTCACCTCCCATGACTGAGGTGACACATGGTAGACTCAATTTCTTTGATGGACTAATCACGAAATGTAACTGGCTTGATGTCCCTGGTAATTGATTATCAACTACTAGATATGAGGTTAGTTGTCTTACTCGAGCTGTGGTCTTCCCTGTGACGCCTGGGCTTGTACTAGCTGGAGAACCTGGCTGCCTTGTGAAAATTTGGACAAATCAGGAGAGTCTATGTTGAACTGGCACTGGTATAAATATACTCTGCTTTGGTTGACAGGTCCTATCCTCTGCCTTGCTCTGGATACCACAGAGTAGTTTTAAGCCTTATTTATAAAGTCTAAAAGACTTTTTTTCTTTTTTCCAAGTTCTCCACTTGTGTGGCCAGATAGTCACAAATGTCTTTTCTTGTGATCTTCTGTCCTGGAGCTCAAAAAGACGATAGCATTGTCTCCATCTGTGAAAACTGATCTAGGACATACTGGTCTGCTAAGGATGGCTGGGACATTACACTGGTACTGGCAGTGCTTGCACTTTATGGATGGTGTGCTATGTCACAGCAAATGCTGGTCTCCATGTTGACTTGGTCGGTTGAGTCTCTGGATATGTAGTGTGTGGAGCCTGCACTGGCATTGAGTTCACCTTACCCTGATCTGAAAGCTGAGGACTCACTAATGCCCTTCCTTCTGATGTGAAACTTGAGAAAGTTAAAGCTGTATCCATTGTTGCCTATCAGTCAGCTCCTTTGGGGATGAATCCATTGTGAAGTGATCATGAAATATTTGCCCACCAGATTCCTTAGTTAAAAAGAATTGATTTTCAAGAAAATTCAAAGTAAGATTATTACCGTTTTACATATAATGTTGTAAAAGTCATCAGATATCAAATATTGCCATGATCTGGTTTCAAATAGACCAACGATGAGAGCACTGACAAAATTTAATAACCACGTGATTACCTTTGGACGTCCATTACAGACATCAGAACGAGAAATGCAACTCGTAATTAACTTAAAATCAAACTGAATAATATCAAATAAGGTTCGGTTACATGAAATAATTATTACTATACACTAACTTTTGATATTATTGACTCTTCAGGGAAAACATTATTCACTAAATTCTGGCAACCTCCAACGTACTACACTAATAGTTAACACTGAAATACATATTTAATCTGATTCTGATGTAGACAGGATATCATGAATGAAGCTAATTTATTATATCAATAATGATTTCATGCTATTTCAAGTCAAAATTCATTTCATTCTGATCTCTTTTTTCAGATATCCTTAATCAACAATAAAAAGGATGCACTATCAGGCAGAAAGCAAACCCTGACACACTTGAAGAAAGTTACCACAACAAGTCTGAAGAGAGCACGTCATGCCAGCCTACTGACTGAGTTAGTGAGTGGAGGACTGTGCAAGAAACTAAAGGAAATCACTAGTACACCAACAAAGTCAGAGACAGTGTGTGTAAAGAAACCTAAATTAATGAAGACTCCAGCACCTTTACGTGAGAAGAGTGCACCAGTGGGGAAAATCATGTACCGAAAAAAGTACATGAGGAAAATTTGAATTAGACACTTTGAGAGACAGCTCCTCGAGCCCCAGTTTTGGAAAAACTCAGAATGACCCCATGTGTCAAAAAAAATCAAACAAACAATGAGGGTTATGATATTTATTCATTAATAATGTCATACTATTTTTATTTACAGTCCTTAGAATCAAATTAAGACTGACATCAGGTCACCTTAAAGGTAGACTTTATTTATTACTTCACTTCTATGTTTCAGTTCTAATTTGCTACAGTAGCTATGATCAGATTAAACTGAAAAAAAAAGTTATATTCTGAAAATGTTTCATCAAATTTAATCAATTGGGTGGTGTCTCTAAAGAAAAACAGTGAAAGAATCAGTTATTTTAAAATAAAAATCTTGAAGAAACCTTGTGGCATATAAATTTAGATTCAAGTTTCCCTCCAATGTTTTTTTACAGTTATGCCATTGTTTATTATGGGAAGTCCCTTTGAAGTTTATTTTAGGTTTCATGTTTTTTATTCATGCCAGTAAACTGCTGTATGTGTCTAACAATTGTGTGTAGAAAAAGTCCCAAAAGAAAAAAAATACAGAAAAAATCACAGTAGAAAACTAGTGTATGAACAAATAATCCCAGTAGAAAATACCCAAACCTTTGTTACATCGTGTACACTACTTGACAGTGCTTGTGTAAATGTGTTATGTGCCATTTAGTTAGAGGACTTTTATACTGAGGTGTTTTCTACTGCAGGTTTTAACAGAGGCTTTTTTCTGCTAGAGGCTTTTTCAGTTTACTTGTCCATCAAGTATTATATATATAAAGTGTTTTGATAAGATTGGCATTTTGCCCTCCCTGTCCCATAAAATGGCCATCATTTTGTTCACCCCCCCTTTTGCATTTTGACTGGCGTTTTGTCCCCCAGTGTTTTGTCCGCCGACATTTTGTCTGTGCACTGCGTGATATGTCCCGCTACAAATTGTCCAAGTATGAAATATCCATACCCGCTGCAACCCATGCCCCCTCTTTCAGGAAATCTTGTGTCTGCCTCTGGTTCATGCCATCGTATTTAAATTTGTACAGCATAAAATTACAACACATGATTAAGTTATATACAAGCCACACTCAGAGTTACCAGTTAAATTACAAGGAATGCTTTAACATACCACTGAAATAACTCAGGCGAGTCAATTAATTGATTGTAAACAGGTCAGTATTTTTGATGACAAGATATAGGTTCCAGAAAATAAATGCCAAGTGGTAAATATGTACATAGAACACTTTCACAACACAAGGATATCCAGTCAGCGTGGACATAACCGCTACAGAGGCAATAGTGGTGTCATGCGAGGATACTGGGTTGTATGTCCTAAATAAAGACACTAACAAAACTATTGAAATAGCAGAAGGTTGTTAGGCTTCCAGAACTGGTAAATACCGAAAGGGCATACATGTATTTGGCTTGAATTAATATCATGATTCTATAGTCAGTGTTCAACAAAAAAGTTAATTAATTCTTTAGGATTTCATTAGTTGTCTGAAAAAAAAAATTAAAGAATGGCGAAACAAGTTTTATTGTTCTGGATTATCTTCACTTTCATTTTAATGTTTCATTGTTTTATGTGCTGGGGTGTTACTTTTTTATCCCAGTGTTTCTATAATTCTATCAGAATTTTGGTCATTTTTTTGTAATATTCATGCAGGTTGTTCAAACATAAGACCTTATTTTGTACACACATCAAAGAGTCTAATTCCCTATCAGATTTTGTCAGTTTGACAATGACATACGTTTAATAGCTGTTACCTGAAACAGGTACATAATTCTAGTGGGGGAGAACAGTGACACATACAGGTGGTGGAAGGAAGGAATTTAAAGGTGAGAAAAGCAGACTGGGCTGTGCACCCTCCCCATCCCCTAGGTCTGCATCTGATATAATCAAACATAAAATGAGATTATTTTTTCATTTTAAACCTTCACCAGAAAATAAAAATAAAAAGTGATCTATTTTAAGGGTCAATTTTCAATGAAAACACTATTAATTTTCTTATGCCTTCAAATTGAAATTTCACATTTTTTACTTCCGTATTAAAATACATATGTGATGTATGTGAATTATGTGAAATTGAGTTGCATATCACATACTTCACCATAATGTGTTTACATGAAAGTTACAAATACAATTCATAATTGATAACTGTTGATAATTTTAATGTTTTATAAACTTAAACCTGTGATTTTCTGAATGTTCTTAAAAACAATCCATGTATTATATATCTGCCAATTCTAGAAATTGCATATGCATTGAATGTTTTAAGGAATGTCTACAGAAATTTAACTGCATTATGACAGAAGACTGTTGATTTGTTTTCTTGATTTTATAAATATTTACCAGAAGGGATGTTTGAGTTATATTTTCAACAATGTCAAAAATAATAATTACAGTAATAATAGTGATGACTAATTGTGTTAAAAGCAAATTAAAACAAAGTGGATAAAGACACCTGAGATATACAGCTTAATGGTTTACACTGTTTTGTGGGCACTTGCTCCACCTCTTTCACAATATGTTAAAACTATTCTGTTTTATCTTGGTATAAAATGACCATACATGCTACTTCATTTTTTTGTGTCATTTTACATTAATTCAAATTATATTTCCATGCATTTTACATGAAACCAGGTTTACTTTATTTACATGAGAAAAACACAATACTAATCACCACTTGTAGCCATAGAAATATTTTTGAGACATCAGATTATGCATACTTAAAGTTGTTATATTCAAAAAGGAAATTATATTGTTAATCTTCATGTATTTTATTGTTAAACCTATCAATTGTTTTCTAGCTGTAAATGTTATTCTATCTGCAGTGTGTGAGTTTGGTAAAGAATTTGATGCTTAACTTAATCTTTAGAAAACTCAGCTGGTTTGTGATGACAGCTAAAAGACTGAAAATGTAAAATTTAAAACTTATTTGATTAAATGTTTAAACTCAACACTAATCAACACTTGTATCTTTAGAAATATTTTTGAAACATCAGTTTATGTAAATTGCAAAATTCAAAAAGGAAATTATATTGTTAATCTCCAGGTATTTTTATTGTTAAACTTATTAATTGCTTTTCAGCTGTAAATGTTATGCTATCTGCAGTGTGTGACTTTGCTAAATAATTTGATGTTAAACTTAATCTTCAGAACACTCAGCTGGTTAGTTGAGGTGCAAAAGACTGAAAATTTAACACTTATTTGATTAAATGTTTAAACTCAATACTAATCAACACTTGTATCTATAAAAATATTTTTAAAAATCAGTTTATATGTACTTTAAATCACAAGTTTGTCAATCTTTACCTTTGTTATAAATATTAATTGCAGAGTGTAGGTTTGGTAAAGAATCCAATATTAAATTTAAGCCATAGAAAACTCAGCTGGTTATTTCTGATAACAGCCAAAAGACCGAAAAATGTAAAATGTAATGGTGTTCCATTGACAGGTGATATAATTAGGTCAATGATTTAATGATTGACAAATTTACAAAAATAATTTCAATATTTTATATGTCTGTTTCGCCATTGTGACGATGAAGTAAACTGTTGACTATTTACAACATTTTGTAGGAATTTATATGGTTGTGTATTTGGGAATTTATCCAGTAATTCTCTAAATAGGCTTTTACAACATGGAAGAAACGTGTGTGCAAGATAACAATTCTATCCATAAAACATCGTAAATTGCTGTATCTTATTGTTAATGATGTATCAATGGAGTCACACATTCTTAAGAGATTTTTGAATTTTTATTCGTTTCAGTTATATCAAGTGATAATGGGATTATCAAAATGTGTGGCAGCAAATCTACAGTATGTAATGCTATAAACTACATTTGGTCAAAATGTAATATTGTAGATTCAAAGTATGTTACAAATGTGAGGAGCAACCTTCCTGCCTTCTTACATCACAGAAAAGAAATAAATTTCCTAATAGACACTAATGTAGCAATACTGAATATTAGAGACTTGTTACATCAGAAAGATGTGAAAACAGTGCATTTATCCCAGATGAACTAGACAGTACTTTGACACATAGATTTCATGCAGAGAGACTTAATACTTTGTAATCATATTTTTTGTTCTTTTTTCTCTGTGTTTAATTGAAAAAGCTTAAATATTTTGAATATTATAATTGCATATTGTACCTGCAAAGGACGAATAAATAAATGTTGATGGGGATATCGACGAAATAAAGTAAAACAATAATAAACTATTCAACTATATTATGTGCAGGCCCATAATGTGACCATACTGATGACTAGAATTTTACATGACAACACAATGGCAGTGTAATTTCCTATCAGAGTTTTTACATTGTACATCAGTGGGAAGTAAGCCGGGTAATTACATGCCTAATATGGCAGTGCCTGATTTTAAACAAATTTGAGGGGTGGCAAATTTATGTATATGTAGAGCAATATTTGTGTACCCATCAAAAACTGGACACTGTGATGTATTGTCTGTTGGAACATTTTAAGGACTGGCCAGTAGAATCTATTATGAAATCTCAAGTGGCTGGTTATAAAAAGTCTGTGGTGCCTGTTTCTTACAAATTAGTATGTGCTCTTGCTAAACTGTGATCACATTTGTGAGCCACAGAAGTAACACTTAATTATTTTGTTGATGATTGAAAAGATAACACTTATTTGACAGCTAATAATTTCATTGTACAGTTGGGTAAATTAACTATTGGAGTTTTGAACTGAAGCAATCACATTTCATTAGTGCAATATGCCAGTCCCTTAGTTATTGATTGGAAATGGGGAAAAATCCCTACAAGGAAAACCCCTACAGGAGAAAAGCCAGTTTTTGATATCCATGCAGAAAAGCAATACACTATTTTCTAGATCTTAGATAAAGCCCTATGCATTATGGTTAGTTTACAAATGAAAGGGTTGATCATTACTTAAAAAGTGTTTCAATTGCTATTAAAACTACCATGTGCTGTAATTTTCCATCCCAATGCCACTTTGGAGTTTTAGAAACAATAAAATAATCACCTTGTTAACAAAGGAAAACCACTCTTGATTAGAGTTGCTTAATCTCTGGATGATAACTGATCAAAAAGAACATTACAGTGAAATTTCAAGCAGAAATGGGGTTTTGTTCCAGAATTTTTACAGTCAGTTGAACTTAGAATTTGTGTCTGGAGAATTTGTTTCCTTTCCTTTAAATGGTAAAAAAATATTTTTTTTTTTTGGTTTTTACCCCACTGCCCATAAGGGCTTTCAGGGTATTGTTTTCACCCATGGTGTTCAGATGGGCAGTTGTCAGGGCAGGCGGGCAGCAGGAAAAAGTTTGTCCCCACTGTATCTCAGAAACTGTAAGGTGTAGGAAGTTGATACTTGGTAACGACATTGGTTAGGGGGTGTAGGTGTGCAACATTATGGTGTGACCTTGATTTGATCTTGCCATAGTGACCTTTACCTATAAAATCTGGTCCGGACCATATCTTGAAAACTGTAACATGTAGGAAGTTGATACATGGTAGGGACATTGGTGGAGGGTTGTTGGTGTGCAACCTCATGGTGTGACCTTGATTTGACCTTTGACATCGCTTTATTTACCTTGACCTTTAAAATCTTGTCCTGGCTGTATCTCGGAAATTGCAAGGTGTAGGAAGTTAACACTTAGTAGGAACATTGATTGGGAGTTGTAGGTGTGCTATGTCAGGATATGACCTTGATTTGACTTTTTTATCTTACCATAGTGACCTTGACCTTTAAAATTTTTTATCCTGGTCATTGTACTGTTTCGCTGCTTCTATATTTCATGGTGTTGAAAACTATTTCCCCAGGCTGTGGGGGTATGGACATCTCTTATGCTACTTCTTTATGTGATTTGTATTGTGAATGCTAAAAGTATTTCTTCATATTTTAGTTTGCAGAACAATAAATGTGTATGTGATATAGCAAATACTAAAAACAACAATAATTTTGAAATAATAAAAGTGATATGTAACTTTGAAATAGTTTATCTTTGCACATTGTCCTATCTGAAAAGGACTGTTATCCACAATCTTAAAAATGGTGTAGGGTGTTCTCAAGGGGGTCCACAAATTGTATGACTTTTTTCTGTATGGGTTTTCTCTGCAGGGCTTTTTTATACTTTAAATGATAAGAACCTGGTGTAGGATATTTTGGGAAAGGAATTGTTGTTTCTGTAAGTTGATAAATTTTACACACCGGTAAAATCTGTCATTTATTTTAGGCTCTGTGAAAGGAATTCTGGTAGACATGTTATAAATACCGTTTTGTCAAAGTTCACAATTGATCAAGTGATATTTTAAAACACCAACCCCAAAGACAATACTGTACATACATTTTTCTCTGCATTTACCATTTGCATAGTGAAGAACAGTCATAGTTGGCCTTGCTGATTGTGAAATGTGTACTAAGGCCTTCATCCCTCCAACATAATTGGCTAATATTAAAATTTTCTTTGTTAATGAGCTGAAACACCCCTTATACACCACTGACCATCCATAGTACCCTTGATGGTGACTTCAAGCTCCACCCATATGCCTGTTAAATTATTTCATTGTGTAATATCACACTTTCCTAAGAAACGTGGCTGTCCTAAAAATAGATTCCACAATGGAGCTATGTTACTCCTGTTCATCTCTAAGCAGGCAGAGCCTGCATTTTTGTCAAAAATCACTATTGGACAATCTCAGCAGCCAATCAAAGGAAAGGTGTTCCACAGAAGCTCCGAGCTCTGGAGCTGGGCACACTCACACTTTACTCTTGGCCTTCTGTCTATTGAGACGTCAAAATTCTAAATTCAGTGGAACTTGGGGGCAGATATTGGACTTGTTGCTTTTGTTGTTAAGAACAGGGAATAAAGATAAATAACCCTAATATTCTGCCTTTCATTCTACCTAGTTACACCCTCTAGCCCTTAGGGGTAAAGCATGGTGGAGATACTGGCACCTCTCCCTGAATATGAACCTGTGCCAATTGTTCGCATTAGGCCACAACATACTCCACCTAACATTTTGACCTTTATTTCATGTGGTGAACTTTCAATGGCGCCAATCCAGTATCTACATGGCAACCCATTAAACTCTGTTAGTGAACGGGATGCCCAAAATTTTGCATACAATGGGTGGAGTCAATTTTGGAATGGAACCTTTGGCATGTTATTAAATTGGGTGTTTGACTTCAATGATCTCATGCCTCTTATTGGTGGTCCCAATGACCTACCACCGGTTCACACTTTTGACCCAAGCACCTGGACAATACCTGCCATAATAAGGTATGGACTAAGAGTTCCGGCGCTTGTAAATTGGCATGACCTCTCGGACACAAATGAGGACAATTGGTCACTAATGAGTGATGAATCGGAGGATGACAGTGAAGATTCGAATGTGCACTCACTGCTCCCTCCTCTTGAACATGTGGGGTCACCGGCTGAACCAGAGAACCCACCACAACCTTCAACCTTAAATTTGGCACCTTCAACTTCCTTTGGACCTCCCCCTGTACAACTCCTTGGTCGTGGTGCACAATTACTTCATGCGTATCAACAACTACAACAAGCCACTCAACCTGCCCCTGGATCCAATTCCCCATTTGCTTCATTTGGGAGAGGCAGAGGCAGGGGCTCTTTTCAGCCATCTCTAGGCAATTGGCCAACATCAGGACATTTTGACCATGATCCTGATGCATCATTTTCAGATAACGAAGATGATTGGGACTAGCATGCCTTTTAGCTCCTAGTGAAAACCCCCATAGGGACACCACACTTATTGGCCCTAAATTCTTTGTTTCAATGTCAATTTTGAAAACATTGGAATAACACAATTTGCAAAAAAAAACCTGAGAGGCATATTTTCAGCTTTTCTCTCCTGCAAATGTTTGAAGCATAACTGTCCCTCCCGGGTTCCCTAGCTCCCCTGATGCCATTGGTCCGCTGGGCCGACCCAATTGGGTCTAAATGTTGTTATTGTACCTTTATTTTTCTAGTTTGTTTTTTTTAAATGGCTGGTTGTGTTTGCTGTGTTTTGTTAAGTATATATAAACTCACTGTGTCATCATCATCATATGTTTTGGACTTGTGGTGTGAATTATATTTTACCATTTGTAGCAAAATTAGAGGTAGTGGTATATAAAGTAATATATATTCAAGAGTATGTATCAAGTATTTATCAAAATTGATCAAAATTTTCACATCATTCAAAATTCACATTAAATGCATTATTTAATTTGCACAGATTTGAAAATGTTAATTTGCAGTTTTAATCTTTATATTTGTCCTTTATCTAGGACGATCGACCTCATTCCTCTCAAAATTTTCTCTGTATCATACAAACATCTTCAAATTAGGAAACAACAATAAAACACAAACAATGTAAAGCCCACAAGTCATTGCTCCCCCATTTATTTGAATTATTTAAAGTTAAATCTTTGAAAATAATTTAGAATAAAACAACAAATCAAATGTCACTATGCAAAGCAATATCCTAATTTGGTATCCCCGCACCCCTTTTGGTATGTAATATCACATTTTTTTTAACAATTCACGAGGTCGTGAATTCCGCGCCCCCTTGGTATGTAATATCACACTTTCCTAAGAAACGTGGCTGTCCTAAAAATAGATTCCACAATGGAGCTATGTTACTCCTGTTCATCTCTAAGCAGGCAGAGCCTGCATTTTTGTCAAAAATCACTATTGGACAATCTCAGCAGCCAATCAAAGGAAAGGTGTTCCACAGAAGCTCAGAGCTCTGGAGCTGGGCACACTCACACTTTACTCTTGGCCTTCTGTCTATTGAGACGTCAAAATTCTAAATTCAGTGGAACTTGGGGGCAGATATTGGACTTGTTGCTTTTGTTGTTAAGAACAGGGAATAAAGATAAATAACCCTAATATTCTGCCTTTCATTCTACCTAGTTACACCCTCTAGCCCTTAGGGGTAAAGCAATTGGTAATTTACAAATAGGTCAGTGTACTACCCTGGGTAGGAATGGTTACAATGTAAAAACTCTATTAAGTGGTTATAGGAAGGCATTATGAGGCTATTATGATATTTATGATGACACACAGATAATGAAGTCTAACAGTGAAGAAAGTAAAAACACAAGGTATATAAAGCTCTGAAAACCAATGTGTGTGGGTAGGACCTCACAGGGAACAGCTGTTTCCTCCAGCAAATTATGATCTAGGACAAAATGCAACACTGGATCCCGGGGCATATTTATCTTCATAGCCTGGTGCATGAGTGAGGCAATATCACAGCTTTATGTAGATATGATAGTTGTGAGATAACTTGTAACACCATCCTGAACCAAAAAATGCATGAAAGTCAAACTCTCTACAGTAGACACCTGAAGCAGCCACAGACAAGCAGATATGAAAAGGTCATAAAATCACCCCTAACACCCTTTCATATGCAGCAGATATATGAACCGAGGCAGCAGTCTCCAAGGAAGCTGTAGCAATCACAGGTTCTACAAAGTAGTAATTTAAAAGTGATGATTTTAAAAATGTCAGATCAACATGAGCATTCCTCCAGACTGGATTGTGTATATGTTGTTTTAATACTTGTGCATTATAAGAAGAAATGCATCATCTGGATTAAAGATCAACAACATTTTATTGCTGCCTTCAATATATGCAAGAGTAAGAGACGTACTGGACATTGTAGTTAAAAGACAAACATTTCATGTTTACATCATGCGTATGTCTTGTCTGGACCTACCAGTGGTAAGTGCATCAACTTCGCCTGTCACTTTGGATTTGAATTTTTATATTAGGCCATAAGGCTCCCAAAGTGCTCAGGATAACAATGACATTAATTATGTCCAGGTGAACAATGAAGTAAGTAACTTTTAAACCTCAAAGGGGTCTTTGTGGCAAACACAAGATTATGACAGCCACCCAAGCCAGCAAGAGAAGCATTATGCCATAAAAGGTCAGACGTGGGTTTAGGGCCATAAATAGCAACACCATTGTTTTGTTTTTTTTAAAAACGCAAACCTAATTGACTTTTTTATGAAAGTTGTGACTAAGAGCAATGATATGTGAATTATGATGAACCCTGAGGATGTTGCGGCATTCTGTTGAAAAATATCTGGCAGGTTTAACACATTTCATATATAAGCAAATGACCTAGAAGGGATATGACATTCTACAAGTACTTCTATGAATCCAATGAGTTTTTAAGATGACAGGTATGGCACAAGCAATGGTGTCAAATAGGATACCCAGACATATAACCCTTGCATCAGGACAAAAGTCAAAGTTGGCATTTTTGTCCAGTTTAACAGCCAAGGTCGTCATAGGCCACAAGGCCAGTAGGACACTGATTACCTCTTACTATGAGGATGTGTCAACTGCTTTTTACTGACATCGAGCCCCACTGATATGGAGACCAAACAAATCCATAGCAAAAAAGACTCAAACAGAGGGCACTACTGGGCACACATGTCAGAAAAGTGACCTCTTGATCAACAGCAGATTTGCTTACTGGGTTAATGAGGCTCATATCAACTGCTATCCAAATCCATCTGACACATATAAAAGCAGAGAAGACTTCAGGAAACTCCCACTCAATAAGATGCCCACCCACCCATCTTCTACCAAAACTAAACCAACATCACTGCAAAAATCTCACAGCTTGGACTTCATTCCAAAAGTAGTTTCTGATTCAATCAAACTAAGAAAATTCAGGGAGTCCTTCGTACCAATCTCTCCTAAGAGCATCATTAAACTAACTAAGCCAGCAGAGAAAGTTAGAAATGACAAACGACTCACAGCCAACCCTGCTGTCATTCCCCTTTTACCACCCGGGACACTACCAGAAAGACAAATCAATAGGAGAAAACCAGCTAGCATGCCCCTGGACCAATAAACTTGTGAGTACATCTGCAGTAGAAGAAACACTAGACCGACTCTAATAGTACACCAGAGAAATATCACTAATCTGGATGGGAAATCCCTCACAATGGACATTTCTCTCCCACCACCGAGAGATGGCGCTGTGGAATACCACACCAAACCCATCAGTAGATAGACTAACCCTAGTTTAAATTTCATTAAGGCACAGTGTATATTTGCATAACAACAAAATAAAAGACACAATACTGTATTTTATTCATTTATTGACATGTAAAGTTATTAATTAATTACTGTAAACCATAACATAGTAAGTTTTATTTTAAACTGGAACATCGTCAATGTAATGAAAATATACTGTTAATAATCAATACAGAATTATAGAATTCAGCACAGTGTTGTCCATTAGGTTGAAACTATATAACTTCAACCCAAGGCATACAGCATCTGAGGAATAAAACAATATATTGTGTGACCACTGATAATATTCCAATTGATAGACAACTTAACTCAATATGTTCCAACAATTAAAAATAACAAAAAAATAACAAATAGCAAAATAACCTGAAGTATAAAGATGCACCAAATATCATTGTTGGCACTGCTGTTTGATTATAATCAATAATTGCCAAATGACACTAATCACACTATCCTGAACCGACTCAGAACTGGTACAGAAACGGCACAAACAGCTGGTTCACTTGCCAAGCCAAAGCGTACTTAAGACCCATAATTACTCAATGGGGTTATCTCCTCTGATGATATACTTTGGTCGAAATGTAATAATAACACCAATTTTTATTGCATGAGGCAGAGTCTGGCACTGATTTGATTACTAGCTATTTATTTTAATCTTTCAATTTTAGTGCTTCTTCAAAATCTGTTCCTGGACATCAAGGTGTCCTGGTGTCCCATGAAATCTTCCCCCCTGAAAATCCTCCCCCCCCCCCCCCCCCCCCGGAGGGTAAGATTTCCTAGGAAATCCTCTGCCTGCTTGGAAATTTTCCCCCAGCGGGGGAATGATTTTCTAGGAAATCTACCCCCACTTAAGTTTTTTTTAATGGAATATTATAATTATTTCTAATTGAAACTTAAGCCAATAATAGAACATAATTATTATATGTGTCTAGATTGAAACATTTCTAGGATTTTTCCTATACCTTGAAGCCAATTGAAAGTTAAGCAAAAATAAGCTCACATAATCATTTGTACTTTGAAACATTAATAGGTGTTTTGCAAATTTTAGATTGAAAAATTAACCACGATAAAATTTATGAAAACTTTGCCTTAAACATGATAGGATCTAATGGTGTATCTTGGTCCCAAAAAACATTTAATTTGAAAAAAGTTGCAACTGTAAAAAAAATTAGACACAAGAATCATGAAATCCAGTAAAACTTGTGACATTCAGTGTCACCTCTCTTGTCTGTGGCAAGATATGAAATGTGGCTCTTGCAATCATAACAACTGTAGCATAGAGTTTCAGTGGACATGTATGTCTGCATTATACTTTATATTTAGGTCTGGGTAGTACTTTTACAAACTTAGTTATCATATGTGTCTGCTAAGTGTATGCATCATACTTTACACGTTTCTACACATTATAGTGTTTCGTAATCCTTATGTTTTGTTTCTTGTGTTTATTGTTTGAATGTAATAAAAGTTTTTTCACTGTTGTAAATAAGACTGAAAAAAAACAGAAAGGGGGAAGGATTTCCTGCTACACCGGGTCTCACTCCTTGGGCCCTACCTTAAAAAACATTTTAGGTGTCATGCTGGTGACATGGTTTCTTGACCCCTCCTCTTATTGGCTCTGGTACCATGACCTTGCCTTTCAGACACATGTTCTGTCACTTTGACATTGACCACAGATCAGCATGCATCAAAGATAATTGAATTTTTACAATTGAATTGTTAGTTATCAAGTCTTTTTAGTTATAAACAGCCAGACCACCATTGCTGATGCTTCATCTAAAATTGATATCAGTGTAACTTCTGCATCTGGTCATGATACACCAACCCCAACCTCAAAAAGACTGTCAGATGAGACCTTAGCCAACCTCTTGGAAGCTAGCATGAGATTAGTAAACCAACCTAGGAAGAGAAGTACTTCCCCTGGAACCTGGAGCAAAATATGGAGATTTCTATGTTAGAGTGATGCAGACCTAAGTTTGAACCCATTAAGACAGGATTGAGAAGATGTCATGGGCTGTCCTGGATTTTTAAACTGCACACTCTAGCAGCCTTAGGCATCAACTGACCTGTGTGAGATATGAATATATTTTGTTAGCCTATGCACTCAAGGCAACACGAACTCCCTTAGCAATGTTTCAATTATCCCTTTCCCATTTCAAGGTATAGGCAACTTTGCCAAAACCGGTTGCATGATTTATGTTATATATGTTGTTGGTAGTTAATTATAATTACAAATAATATAATTCGTAGTAATATCTCCTCTTTACCGTAAACTATTTTCAGGGAACAACTTGAAAATGTGCATGTCATTTTCTCGTTATATATAATATGTGAAATAAAAGGGGACTACCTACCTTTAATCAAAGGCTTTACTATAAATTGCCTACACTGATTACAGAAAAGAAGAAATGCTAACTGAAATGACCTTTTTTGTAACATTAATATTCATTTTAATAGGGTCAAGGTGTAACTGTGTAGTGTAATTGCATCAACCAGTATGCCCTCTGCAAGCCAAGGTCCTGAAGCCTGACTGTTATTGTGTTCCGTGGCTGTACTGGTGTTGTTGGTTCTTTGATTATTTCTACAAATTAAACCTATGCAAAGAAAGTTTATAGAGTAGTCACATTCATTTCATTTGATACATGAGTTTTAAAAAGGAGACCTATTTATCTGAAATATCTAAGTTAAATATGAAGTTTTATTTCCAGTCTGGCACTACAATTACTAATTCTTGTAGTAAAATATGTGGTTTGAAAACAACTTTAAAAATAAAGTGTGAATTGATGTTAATACTTATAGAAAAAGAAAAATTACTTCCATGTATACAACTTTTATCTTTCATAAGTACCATTGCCCATTTCACGCAATGGGCAAGCAAATGCTGGATGGATTGCCTTTTCGTTAAATGGGCAATTTCATGGATTGGACGTAACATATACCTAGTATATTATACTATCTAGCAGGTTGGACGACACCTTCACCTAGTCTGTCTGAACTGTAATGTGTTTTGATCATGAATCACGAACTTCAATAATTTTAATAAAGCAAATAATTTACATCTATTTTATATAGGTTTAAATTAGCTTTTTCGAGCAATAATGAGGCTTTAAACCTCTAAACTGGTGTATGATTTCTACTTAAGGCATACCTATTCATTATGACAGGTATGAAAGGTAAATTAACTGAGAATACATATTAAGGATGGAGATTTTCTGTGTGAAAGATACTCTTATAAATGGCCCAGCAGTTTACAAAGTAATCCTTTGTTAAGTCCAATTTTGCTGAAAAATATTGTTCTTCATATACAGTTTTGATTTTGATTTTCAGTTCAGAAATTGAAAGAATTTGTCCACTTCTTTGGCTCGAAAAAATACAATTCTTTGTAAACAATATAATTGTGTTAACAGGTATAAAATGTTCCGGTTTCATATAGCCCAACAGAATTTCAGGTAAAGTCAATTTTAAGGTACGCTTGTTTTTAATTTAACCCAATTCTCAACCTGTTGCCACAGTAGCTTAACTTTTGGACATAAATAGAATAAATGAATTAAGATTTCTGAAGAGACATTACAGAAATGGCATTTGTTGTCATTTTCAATTGACATTTTATGCAGTAATGAACAAGTACCTAGAATTCTATGAATTAATCTGTATTGAAACCATATAATATTGTTGTCTTTAATAACTTTGAAACAGATTTTATACCATTGCGACTCTTCAAACGTATAGTTCAGATCACCTTGCCATTTTTGGTGTAAAGTGCAAATTATATTTTCAGACTTTTCATTCAGAACCTTATAATAGCCTTTAGCTTTTTCCTTATTAGACAGCACAAATGCTATGTGTCTAGATATTTGGGATCTCTGGAAAACATACAGAGAATTCATTTTAAAAGTTGATAGGAACCTGGTAAGAAGTAGTTAAGTCGGAGGGTATCTAAGAAGTATTTTCTTTAAGTTTATAATGGTTTTGAAGATCCTGTAGGGAACCATGTAGGGAAATATAAAATTTCATTGGAAATATTTGAATTAAACCATATTGGAGCTGACATCATCACTAGTCCTCAGTGGTACTTTGCTGCTAAAAGTTACCCAATTGTTAAATACATCTACCCAGAACTTGTTAGAAATTGAATTGCATAAACTTTGACACCACTGTGGTCCAAGTTTAATTAGCTTGTCAATGAGAGATATTGTTTGTTCAAACACATTTATCCATAAAGACAAACCTTGTTTTAGCAGTCTTGCCATCCAGGTCAGTTTCAGTGACTGAATGAAACAATTCAAATTAATCATTCTAAGACCACCATAATCATAGTCTTGAGTTATCCATTTTCTTTTAATTTTATCAGGTTTTCCATTCCAAAGATAGCAAAAAAGAAGTGTATTCAAAGTTTTGATGAAGTGAACATCAGGAGAGGGAATACAGGTAAAAAGATGGACAAATTTCGAAATAATAAAAGTTTTTATGACAGTTATTTTACCAAGTGGAGTAAGAGTCCTCCTTTTCCAGGAGTGCAAAAGTTTTTCTGATATTTCTAATGCAAGAGAATAGTTAAGATTAGTCGTTTCTTGCAAATCTACTAAAAATCTGATACCAAGTAAATCAAATTGGGTTGTTCCCCAATCCAAGGGTGTATTTACTGATAGTTTGTCTATTGAATGCTTTCTTTTCCCAATCCAAATCACCGTTGTCTTGTTTTTATTCATTTTTAAACCAGAATAGGATCCAAAAATTTCAATGGTATTTAATGCAGCTTGAAATGAATTTTGTGAGCCATCTAGAAAAAGAGTGGTATCATCTGCAAATTGTGATAATTTTAATTCTTTTTCCTTTATAGTTATTCCTGTAAAGTTTTTTTTTTCAAATTGCAATAGGTAGCTGAGTATTTGACCAGAGAATATAAACAGATATGATGCAATTGGGTCACCTTGTTTACAACCCCTTTCAATTGATACTGTTTCAGATTTTACCCCAGCTTGAACTACTGAAGCAATGAAATTTGCATTCAGGAGCTTTATCCATAGAACATAGTCTGAAGGAAACCCTAGAAAGTTCAGTACATTGTACATAAATTTCCATGAGATAGAATCAAATGCCTTTTCAAAATCAATCAACATCAATAACCCAGGCTTAGAATTTGGCTTCCAAGTATTGCATGGTATCATAGACTAGCCTTGTTGATTCACCTATATATCTCCCAGGAATAAATCTGGTTTGAGTCTCTGAAATAAGTTTGTTTAAAAAAGGATTGTGCGATTTGCAATTGTGCCTGAAAGTAATTTATAGAGTACACTTAATAGTGAGATAGGTCTCCAATTTTTTAAAAACTCTCTTGGTTTGTTTCCTTTTGGAATACAGTTAATTATAGCATGTCCGAGATTGAATGAGAGTTGTCCTTTTTGAAAGTAGTGATTAAGTGCTCTAGTAATAATAGTTTTTAATTTACACCAAAAAATTCTGCAGGGAACCCATCTATCCCTGGTGTTTTATTATTCTTCATATTTTTAGCGTATAACCAAGTTCATTCACTGTCAGCAGTTTTCCCAAATTAAGGCTTTCATTTTCATCCAGTTTATTAATGTTTTCATTTTTTAAGTGTTCATGAAGATCAATATCAGATTATTTGAGTCGACATGTGGGTGTCGGCAAGGTCAGCACTGGTGGGTCAGCAATACGAAAATTTAAAATATTTTAGAAATCATCTGACCATGCCTCTTCCATTTGCATGCTGACTACCCACGAAGAAACATCTGAAAATCACAGCCAACTTTTTACAAAAGAATTTTAGAGGTTTTAGTTTTTATAGTTTACTTACATTTCAGTTCATGTCCTTTTTCATTTGACACGGCTGAGAAGAGAGCATACAACTTACGTTCTGGTGGCAGTGAGGCTGTTACAGTACCAGTACAGTTTGAAGTGTCAGATGAGAATTTTATGTCGAGACTTCTGCAGTGTCAACAAAGTACTTCACAGTCAGGGCAGGTGTCAGATTCAGATTCGGGTAGCGAAAATAATAGTAGTATGTCAAAGGCTGAATCAGATAGTGAACAAATACAAGGTAGCAAAAGTACTGGGGTTGACAAACAAGTACCAAGTAGTTCGAATACCTGTCGAGATTTCAATGCTGATACTTTTTCACAACAGGCGATTAATTTGCAAATATTGTCACAGCTAGGGGATGTCAGTAAGCGTCTGCATGCTATTGAAAACAAAAAACCAAAGAAAAGTAGTGATCATTCAAAAATTAAAAATAAAAGCAAAAATAAAACTGTCGGGACTTATACCCCAGTCACACTGCGTCCCACACAGGCTGCTGCTCAACCTCATCCAAATGTACAGTATCTTAGAGGTGATGCATATATCCAGGCTCAAGTTGAGCAGTGATTAAAAAATTTGATTGAAGACAGCAAGTCAGGTATGAAAATTAGATCCTTGAGGGATGGCTCAGTCGAAGTGGTAGTCCCCAATAGAATTAAATGGCCGCAAGAATATGTCTTGGCGGGTGTGAAGAAAGAACGAGTCCAGTATGACCAGTTATCTATAGCACGATGGGTGGCTGGCTTTTGCTGAATCATGAGAGAAGAAAGTGATCTTGAACACAAAAATTCCATGTAAGATTATCTTATAGCTCTCTTTGAAGATGTTCAGGATATTTCATGGGATTTGGCAAGGGCCAGTTTGAAGATGTTCAGGATATTTCATGGGATTCGGCAAGGGCCAGCCATGCCGTTTTGTTATGCAGGATGGAACAGGGTGAAGTAAAAAATTACACAGAAACAAAAAAAATAGACAGAATTCGGCGTGCAAATGCTCAACGACACCCTGTTCCACCTTCTGCATTGGCAAACGGTAAAAAACAAAATCAAAAGACAAATAAATCCATGCCATGTACCAATTACAATCAGGGCAGTTGTTCATACAACAGAACGCATGATACAAAGGGTATCACATACAAACATCTCTGTTTAGCTTGCTTTGTGACTGGTGGTAAGGTTTACACCCATCCTGAGAACGAATGTCGGAATAAAACTAGAAAAAAACAAGTAGGTTGGGGTATGTCGGTTCAGCAGAACATGCCGGTTCTGAGGCATGCCCTGAGTGGAAATACTAGGATTTATTACAATAAAAATTCAGTTAAGGCTACATTGGAAAGTCAAGCGTCCAAAAGCTTGGCCTTAAAATGGTTTCAAGACTAGAAAAAATTTCAAAAAATACATCCGGGCAAAAGCTATGCACAAGCACTCATACTAGGTAGAGAAACGAACCTAGGACCAGTGCATTGTAAAACCAAACAGCATAAAGTCACACTAAAACAAGCATCAAAAACTGTGAAATTTGATAGGGATAGTAACTGTAGTATGAACAAGTACACAGTTCCAGTTCAAGTAAATCCACTTAGAGTGTCACAGTGTGGTGGCAGTGGGACTGGGGTTCCCAGGGTATCAAAGACTCCGGTTCAAGTCCAGTTAAAGAATAGATTTCAAGTATTTCAAGATAGCTTACATCATGAACCTTGTGATGATCAATGGGGTCACAGTTTTCGAGTTGCAAACAAACACGCTAAGGGTCATAAAACGATAACGTGGCCTCAATTACACAAAATGTTAAAGAAGAGGTGCCAAAGGCACAGATTGAAAAGAAATTGCACCCCAGTTCTTTGCAACAAACTCAGGGCATAAAGAGTTACAGCCAGAATGTTCAAAACCTTAACCAAGATGATGATATTGTAGATATAGATAGTCACGTGACTGATTACCAGCCGGTTATAGACGGAAACTGTGAACCAGACAATAATCTAATTCCACAAAGCATCCCCAAAAATATTGAAAATATTTTGGGACAGCAATTAATCCAGGAATGTGTGTTGACAAACAAAAATGCATAGCACAAACTGGTGGATACTTTGGTTTTGTACCTGAAACGTCTCTTAAGCTCTATCAAGTTTCCCCTGTAAATTGGAAAGACATTCCTACCACACTTGAGGCACACAAACTAGTTAGGAGTAGTGGTACACACAACTACCTCAAGTGTAGAATACCTGTCAATTCAAACCTAAAAATTGATAAATGGACCTATTTTTAGGGATTATAGGGACCAGCAAATAGTAGATCTTCTGCACTATGGATTCCCATTGGACTTCATTAGAAACAGTCCCCTTACATCTACTTACAACAATCACACTTCTGAAATTACAGACATTGAACATGTTAGGCAGTATGTGAAGGAAGAGCTTCAGCATGAAGCAATTATTGGCCCTTTTGATACAGTGCCTTGTACTTTGCATTTGTCCCTGTTAATGACAAGGGCCAAACAGGACTCTGATAAAAAACGTACAATTATGGATTTAAGCTGGCCACCTGGCCAGTCGGTCAATGCTGGTGTAAGAAAAGATATTTATCTTGATACCATCTATTCTTTGCATTACCCTTCCATAGATAATATTACAGAAGCATTGGTGAAGTTGGGGCCGGCTGCACAACTTTATAAGGTGGATATTAGCCGTGCCTTCAGGCATCTTAGAGTAGATCCAGGAGACATTGACCTTTTAGGTTTTCAAGTTGATGGGCGTCATTTTATTGACGTTTCGACGCCGTTCGGGTTTCGGCATGGTTCTCTGTTTTACAAAGATGTTCCGACACAATTAGGTTTATTATGGCGTCACATGGACACAAGGGGTTATTTAATACATAGATGACCTCATATATACTGGTCTTCCCTCTGAAATCCACAATTCTTATCAGTTTTTGCTAAATTTACTGCAAGAACTTGGACTGGATATTAGTTTCAACAAGCTAGTTCCCCCTGCTACTTCCGTCATTTGCCTAGGCATATTAGAAGATTCAGTCAAAAAGACTATATCAAAAATTACAAGAAATTAAAAATACTTGCCAAAAATGGGCTTCCAAAACTTACTATAGCAAAACTGAATTGCAGTCACTACTTGGTTTACTTTTGTACATAACCAAGTGCGTTAAACCTGCCAGATTTTTTCTAAATCGAATGTTACAGTTGCTTCATGACAATTATGAAGTCAAGAAAATTCTGTTAAATAAGGAATTTTTTTCAGACCTCACTTGGTTTCATGTATTCCTTTCTCAATATAATGGGGTTACATACTATCACCAAACCCATTGTCATTCACAAATGCATTTAGATGCCTCTCTCACAGGATTAAGGGCTGTTTTCCAAAATATGGTTTACAGTCTTCCCTTGCCTAGAGGTTACATGGGCTATAATATAGTCCACCTTGAAATACTTAACATAGTGGTTGCATGCAAAGTGTGGGCCAGTCATTGGGCCAATAAGAAAATTCATATCTGGTGTGATAACCAGGCAGTGGTCAAGGTTTTAACCACTGGCAAATGCAAAGATAGCACTCTTGCAGTCTGTGCCAGGAACATTTGGTTGATTTCCGCCATTCATAATTTTCAGATAAAAGTCCAACATATAGCTGGCCAAAAGAATGTAACAGCTGATCTTTTGTCCAGATGGACTAATTCTGCTATAGATAACAATAGATTAAAGAGTTTAGTTCCGGGACATGTATGGATTCCCACACATCTAAATCTTACATTGTTAAATTATGACATGACTCTCACATGCATATTTATATTTTTAGCATTTCCACCTCAGGCATCCCAGTTGGTCACCTTGGCTTCCAACAGGTTGCTAGATGGCTTCAGGCCTGTTACGAAGCGACAGTATGCCAGGATGTGGCTTGATTTTCAAGCTTTCAGGGTGGCCACTGGGCTGCTCCAACAACAGGTAGATGTTTTCATTCTTCTGTCTTTCATGGACTACCTCTTCCAAAATTCTCAGTCTCATAAAAACATAGCCAACTATATGGTGGCACTGAGGGCCTATCACATTTTTCATGGTCTGGATACCAATCCTTTTAAGGATGAACGGTTGTCTTTGTACCTAAAATCACTCAGAATTCAAGCTCCTTTAGCTCCTTCTAGGCGCTCAACACTGGATGTACAACTTCTCACAACAATCATTCACACGTGATTCCTTCAAGTTCCCAGTCATATTCAGACCATTATACTTGTTTTGTTTTTTCTCCTTCTTAAGATTATCCAATATCCTTCCACATTCAGTACCAACTTTTGACCACACCAGACAGTTGGCTAGAGCTGACTACATAGCCACTACAAATGGAGCTATTCTATTGATAAAATGGTCAAAAACCATTCAGAACAGGAAAGATATTGTTACTAATCCTATTCCTTTGTTAGGGGACACCCCTCTATGCCCCATTGCTCTATGAAACATGGCACATGGCGTTTGGATGCCATCTGGGCATACTTGTCTTCTTCCCCTACCCTTGAATCTCCTGTTTCTAGTTTCATACTTGGTGCTTGGGTGTCATTATTACGCATGGAATAGCACTTTTCATGTAAAAGTTTAGATTTATCATCTTTGCCACACATGGTACATGACCTATGACCTTTATTAGTTATTTCAAGGTCGTACATATTAATTCTTAACTTTAAATTATGTTCAAGCTAATTCGCTTAAATAGGGTCTATATAACCCTTCACCTTGTTGTATCTAGTAATTGAACGTTCAGAATTTATATTGTCCACTTATGTGGCCTTTGACCTATGACCTTTAACATTCAAGGGTCATGTACAGTTTCTTCTGCAAAAACTAATATATATACTACCTTTTAAAAACACACTGAACAAGTGAGATCTGATTACCTTCCTATTCTAACAATCATGGGGGTACTTTTAAGTTTTCATCTTTATTTGACCATCAACAGTTACCTTTTGGTTCACTGCGACCTTTGACCTGCCTTCTTGAAATTTGGATTGGACATTATACTTATTGGGTCATGTTTTGGACCTTTGACCTTGGCAGGTCAATTTTCTAATCATCAAAAGTATACACTACTTAGTTCAACTGATAGTCAGGTCTCACTGTGTAGGAGGTAACAGTTTTTAAAATAAAATAAAATATTGTAATATATTGTGCCAGAAAAAATGTCAGTAGATGAATATATTTATAAACCCATTCTTTGTGTTTTTCTTCTGACCACTAGGGTGCTGTAAATGGTCCCTTCTTCTGTAGAGGTCAGTGTAAAAAGATCTAATTTCAGACAAAATGCCAGCTTGATGCGTAATTACCTCTCCATTGGCCTTCTGCAGTTTTCGGATTGTTTTTTCAATGTAATTTTTTCATTCTAGAGAACAAAAATATCTAGAAGGCTTTTCACCATATTGTAACCATTGGGCTCTAGAGCGTACCATGTGACCTCTTAATTTAGATTCTCTTATTTCCTGCAATTCCAATTTCATTGCATCTACATTTTCATTGAAATCATTGTTTGATTCAGAGTTTTCAGATTTTTCAATTAATTTAATTAATTCTTTCTCCCTCAAATCTTTAGATTTTTGAGGAAGGATAAAAACTGTAGTGATATGCCTCTTATTTCAAGTAGCATCATTTCCAGTAGCAAATCATCATCAATAGTGAACTGTATAAATGTGTCATTATTTTCATTGATGCAATCTTTTTTGTAAACCGGAATAGCATATTTCTCATGAACAACTTGGATTGTTTTATTACCAGCAGTGATATAATCTGTGTTCTTCAATAATTCACAGTTTAATTTGCATATACCTTTGCCTTGCCGAAATGAATTTACTGTAACAGTAAGTTCTACTATTGAATGATCTGATCTGTATCCAAGTTTGATTTTACAGTTTGTTATTAAATCAATAAATAATTCATTAACAATAAAATAGTCAAGTCGAGCTTGTTTTATTGGATGCTTACGTCGCCAAGTGTATCTACGCAAATCTGGGTGAAAGTACCTAAAGACATCCCTTAATTCATGAATTCCCATTGTTTCTAACCAATGTTGCCTTGATTTAGGGCTACTGATGTTGACATAATTATGACAATCCTTATCAAAATCCAAAACCAAGTTAAAGTCTCCACAAATAATGACATAACTTTGGATGTTATCTTTTACAAGGTTTCTTATGTGATCAAAGAAAGCAGGTTTGTCATTATTTGGCGCATAAATATTAATTATTCTAACTGAGAAAGATTGAAGTTCAAGATCCAAACAAACACAGTTACCATTTTTATCAATTTCTAAGTTGACAATTTTACATTAAAAATTATCAGAAATGAGTACTGCAACTCCCCTCGAATTTGTACTAAAACCGCTTAGGTAGCATTCACAATCTGAAAGTGTTCTCATTTCATCTGCTTCATCTTTAAGCAAATGTGTGTCTTGAATACATATAATGTTTGGATAACTCTCTTTCATATAGTTTATCACATCATAACGTTTTCGTTTATCACGTATACCTACGCAATTTGCAGACAAAATTTTAAGCATGTTGACATTTGCCATTATAATTTTATATTAATATGGCTGCAATATTCTTATCCTCATACAAAATTGACGTATCTGTTTCAATATACAGACGGTATTCCACAACCAATACTTCATGGTTCCAAAAAAAAGATTACAGTATATATATACAAATTTACAAATCACAAAAGGACAAACCAAACATCACATCCTATTGTCTTCAAAACAGAAGTAAACCAAAAAGCTTTTTTCTCAAACTAAACTGTTGGGCAAATATCCAGAGTGGGGATTATATATTAAATTACAATACAGGTGATAATGTACCCACAAGATGAAATGAAGTTTATTAGCATCTATAACTTTTTCAGTGATATTTTTCAAAGTTCATACACAGATGGTAGCAATTCACAATTCACTGGCAACTTATCATAAAAAGGGTATACTTTCATTATTTATTAATAAGATTATTCTGTTAATGATATTTACTGAGAGTTTACCCCCTGTGAGACAACTGATTAACTGTTTGGTACAGTACATGAGAAATAGGTTTAAGTTATTTGGTATAACTGCTAAGGTCAATGATTTGCCCCTGTGTGACAACTCATTAACTATTTTGAACAATACACAGGAAGTAGGTTTAAGTTATTTGCTATAACTGATAAGGTCAATAATTTTTAGTCTTTAGTTTTGATATTACCTTAAAGTTAAAAACCTATTACCTGTACTTTTATATGATCTTTCTAGAACCTAATATCAAACAAACTACACATTTGTGTATATTACCTGTACTTTTATATGATCTTTCTAGAGCCTAATGTCAAACAAACTACACATTTGTGTATATTACTAATACATAAAGGAGGTAATATTCTCAGAAACTCTTAACTGGATTATATACATTACATAGTACCGTAATGACCAAGTATAGTATTAGTATTAATACTAAGCAATTTTTATAATGAAATATATTATTAGATTTTACACCAGTTTTACGATGATGACTGAAAAAATACAGGGTCTATTATAACAGTATTTGTCAATGATAGTTGTTACTAAGAGTAAACAAACAACACGTGTACATTTTTCATTAATTAAAGAAGTAATATTTTCAGAAATTATGTTAATTGAGCAGAGCTCTATGCTTAAAAACATTCACATAGTTATAATTCATACTGACAAACCTCCACTATGCCAAGTTATAGTAATAAATTTAGGAACAGAAAATAATACTGGCATATTCTCAAACAACTTTACAAGAGTACTAATTAATATCTTTAGGAATAGGATTAATACTAACTTACAAGAGTACAAAGAATTACATGGGTGATTATAAGTTTAACAATAAATTGTAAAGCTTTGTCAATACAATGTTGAAACAATTAATGTTACTAAACTATAGTCATTGAAATGAAAATGTTAGTCAATGTTCAGTTACCAATATAGGTAGAAACAATACATAAGTGCCATTCAAACTGTAATTTGGAAGGCATTCACATCATAGTGTTCAATTTCATCATATTTAAAAATATGTTAATATCTAAAGTGGGTAAATGTTACTTAGCAAATGGTGTAAATTTGAAAAATGGTACACATGTATATCAGTTTGTACTTTAGTCACTTTTTGTAGTGGTCATCAAAAGGCAGATTTTCCAGTTGAGAGTTTAATATATTGTATACAGTTAAAGTTCTGTGGTAAAGTACTAATTCTAATTAATTGGCAAGATTATCACAGACTTTGCAGAGTACTTTTCCAAGAATATTTAATCCTTTCCGTGATGTTGATACTTCAATGTTTGGATCATTCAGTGATAATCCACAAGAGAAGAATGTATCTGTTGGATTGGCTTCAATTAATAAGCCACTGGTTGAAAGCAATTGTTTCTGTAGCACTGGATTCTGTTCAAACTTCTTTGTGACAGCATTCAACATAGTCTGCTCTGCAACTGACATCCACAAGTCCTTGTCAAAATCTTTGATTTGATAGCTTAAAGCTTTTGCATGATTCGGTGTTTTGGATGAAAGAATTGCATTTGCAGTAATTTGATCATTGAAGTTCAGAGCCTTTTTTATATTGGTAGTAGTGTTCAACTGTTGGAAATGTTTGCTGCTTTTCCTCAATCGGGCTTTTGTGGAAGTTGCTTAAAACGCTGTCTGAACTAAGGAATGCAGTGCCATCAATGGAAGTTAGCCTTCGTTCTGCTCTACTGGTGTTAGATGAACTGAGACCAAAGGGCAGCGAGTCTATTTCATCTATTGTATATCGTTGTCCATTGATCATGAGACAATCTCTGATCAGTTGACATCTTTTGACACTAGGACGTTTACGTGCTGCAATGAAGTATGGTTGGAGATGCTTCCTTTGCTCCCGGGTGAGAGGAGAGAAATCTTCATTCAAAATGAAAGGAGTGGACTTAAGATTGAACCTGTGCATCCAAATCAAGTCCAGATCAGATAGATTTGTTAATCTGAGTATCATGTTTCTTGGTTTCTTGACTGGTGATGGTTGCATATGTGGTGGTTTACCCAACCTGTGTACACTGCTTATGTCAATATTATCTACGGTGGGCACCTTAAGTTTACTGTTTAAAAAATTCTTCACAACAGTATTGCAGTTTTCAGCTGGCCCGTCTTCTGGGATCCCTTTGATTATGAGATTGTTCCTTCTACTATAGTCCTCAAGTCTCAAAATGAGGTCTTGAAGTGTGCAATTTTTTCTCAAGACAATCAACTCTACTTTCCAGCTGTTTCAACTTACTTTATATTTTCTTCACATGAGGCCTTGAAAGAAGTCATATGCAGGGTACATTCACGAGTGTAGTTTAAGTCCTTAAGTATGTAGTCAAAGGCCTCTGTGAACCATTCAGGAGCATTCTGTTTAACTGTTGCCAATGCATTTTCTCTCTCTTGAAGTAACTGTGAAGATGTGACACCGGTATCCATATCTCCAATTTCCTCTGTTATTTTGCTTGGAGTACTCTGGACATTTATTTTTTTACATTCAGTATCTGACTCTGAACAAGAGCTTAAATTTCTTTTCAATGCCATAAACATAAAAGTTTGAACATGTTTAGAATATATGTAAAAATAAGTATATCCAGGAATTATTATACAGCCAGTGTTTCACAGATGTATGTTGACAAGGTGTTGCAGGAATAAGAAATCACAAGTTTCACTCCCAGCTGATTCTATGCTCACAGACGGGTTTATGTTCACTGCACACTTCCGGTCTTTATAATTGTGTTTAACATAAATTGCGAAACATCGTCTCAGTCATATCATTACATTTACTTTTAGAGAAGAGGACACCAGTACACTGTAAACTACCCAGGGCTTTGGTAAGCAATTACCAACATCCCCATATAGAGTAGGGGCCAGGGTTTGAACTGCTGACCTCAGATCAGGGAGGCGAGTGTGTCACCCACTCCAGCATCAAGCCTTCTGTTAAATAATGTGTGCTAGTGGGATCCAGGTAAAAACACAATGTCCTTCAAGATATGGAGCTATAAGGCCATACTTCAAACATGTTTTGTCAAGTCCAGTCCAGTACCAATTGAAGTACTGAAGTTTTAATTAAACTTTTATTCCGCAATGGTGCTTATTATTATTTAAAGGAAACATGGATCTTTGGGAACCACTTTTAAGCAAGGGCTTGTCTAAGTCTATGCATCTCTTTTGTGGAGAAAGGTGGTATGGGAACCAGACAAGTATGCTTTCAGTAGGTGTTGAATCTAGATTCGCTTGTGATGTGACTAGAATCTTAATCCGGATTATGAATCCATTGATCTATCTCTTGATCACTGGATTCAGATTCATTGGATTACCCATAATTAATTCTTTGTAAAATAATGTCTTTAAAATATGACAGGAAATTTTTATTGTATTGTAATATAATAATATCATATTAATATATATAAGTATATATTAATATATGATATTTAAGTTGGTTTATGTTATTTTTTTATTTGGATTCAGATCTAGAGAAAATTGCACTTCACGAATTTAGCTAATCCAAAGAATCCAAATCTGATACTGGATTGCACAGATTACGAAGATTTTTGTTTGTGAGATAAGCCTAGTGGGAAATAATTCACCTGAGAATAGAATAGAATAGAAACGTTTATATAGCGCAAAATTGATGTAACATCCTCTATTGTGCTTGAACTCAAAAAGGGAAAGTCCAGGGGCCGATTTCACGAATGGACTTAAGCCTGGTTTTGGGCTAAAGTTTAAGACTTTGGTCTTAAATTCTGTCAAAAATGTGCTAAGTCAGCGGGCTTAGACTTAGTGGATTTCACAAAGGGGCTAAGTCCATGGATTTGCTAAGTCAGTGAACTTAGATTTAAGTCTGGGAGGTACTGGGCTTAAATTTTGTAAAGAGGACTTAAATATGGCCGCCATAAACTTTTCTCCACTTCAAAATTTGAAATGGCTGTAAATAAAGTATAATTACTCAGAACACCTCACTAAAGTGGTCTTTTGGAAGTTTATATGTGGCAACAAGGTTTTCCATTTCAAAACATCCCTTTCCTCAGATAAGATACATCAAATGAAGGATATATGGCACCAATATTATATTTTGAATAGAAAAAAAAGGTCACATGACACAGAAAACCACTGTGGTTATTTGATGAGCTTGGACTTAGCTAAGTCACCTTTTTGAAATCCATTTTAAGTCCCAGACCTAGTTAAGATTTAAGACTTAGCCAATAAAGGGACTTAGTTTAAGTCCTTTAGTGAAATCGGCCCCAGGGACGTATCAGGTTGAGATCCAAATTAGCACCCACCAGGGAGATGTACTTTGGGGGAGGATATGCTAGTCTAAACAAATAGGTCTTTAGCTGGCTACGGAAACCTTTTATTGTTTGTTGTGATCGTACTGACTGTGGAAAACCTCTCTCACCAATGGCCTTTTTGTGAGAGACTGAGGAAAGTCTCTGTTCCACCTGAGATTGCAATGCATTACCTTTTATGGAAACATAATGCCGGTTTCCTGAAACTTTGCCTGTACGAAAACAATATTATATTGATGTATTGATCCTGTAGAGTACTGTAGTTGAGCTTAGTAACCACTGAAGTGGGAAATGCAAACAGTACACATTGATTATACAGTTGTGCATATACATGTATTATGTTTTGAAATAAAAGTACGGTAATAATATAAAAAGAAAACTGAAAGCATTCAGATTCTATACATGGATTAAATGGCATGGTTTAACTTGTGTTTATTTAGATGTTATATAGATATAAGATGTAGGTTTAAAGTTGGTAATTATTTGGTGTGGTAACCTACTGTTATTATTTTGACAAAACACAGTATTTTTTATTTGAGATTGTAAAAATATAAACAGAATGGATATTGTTTACTATAATGCATTGATACATTCACTAAATGGGCGATAATTGGAAATCAAGATAGTCATCTTGAGGTGTGCCTTTTAAGGGGAGGCTACAAACCTTTAGACTTTTAAATTAGCACAGGACCTGTCAACACAGCTTAAGAGCAGTAAGTTTGTATTGGCTATCCTGATTGGGTTAGCCATTTTGGTGTAAATAGATGGCATTTCAATGTGTGGCAGGAAGAAAACCGAGTTTCTGTCCCGTCGACAATTGCTATTGATACACTGATGGACACAATAGCGAGGGACAGAGCTCACATGCATTTGTTTTCTGTGTAAATTTTGAATGGCAGAAATTTATTTTGTACATAACACAATAGTGATGAAGTTCTGTTGACATTTTTAAAAATGAGTTGAAATGTACAGATACCAATAAGACATGCATTAAATATTAGTGAACGGCATACATACCTCAAAGAATGCAAATAACACTTTATATTTGTGGGAATATGTGTAGAAATATGCCATTCAAAATTTACACAGAAAACAAGTACATGTGAACTCTGTCCCTCGCCATTGTGTCCATCAGTGTATAAATAGCAATTGGCGACGGGACAGAAACTTGGTCTAGGTGGGAAGTAATATGTAATAAAATATGGAGTTTTATGGTGCTTACCCAGCAGGCACGCGACTTTGAAATCTGGTTGATTCCAACGGTGAAATCTGGTTGATTTGTTTATTTGGGGTTTTACGTCGCTTTCAACACTGTACAGGTCATATCACGACAGGTAGTCGGAAGGGCAGAGGAAACCAGTACATAGAGTTCGCTAGGGTTGTGTACTGTAAACTGCCGACCAACGGCAAGCAACTACCAGCTTTCCCACTTATGGCCATGACGGGGATCGAACCCCGGCTGCAGAGGTGGGAGGCGAGAGTGTTACCACTCTGCCACCGTGGCCCCCTGAAATCTGGTTGAAATACGTGAAGATTTTGCAAACTGTTTTTACTTGGATCCAACCGGTGAAATCATGTTGAAACCAACTGTTGAAATCTGGTTGAATTCAATGGGTGAAATCTGGTTGAAATACGTGTAGATTTTGCAAACTGTTTTTGGTTGGATCCAACCGGCGAAATCAGGTTGAATTCAAATGGGGAAATCAGGTTGAATTTAGTGGGTGAAATCTGGTTGAAATACGTGTAAATTTTGCAAACCGTTTTTGGTTGGATCCAACCAGTGAAATCAGGTTGAATTCAGTGGGTGAATCAGGTTGTTTACACTGTCTTCTTTAGTTGAATCATTGTAGCTTGTGTTGCATAATTATAGCTTCTTAATAATATTATATAATAACTATCCATATGCATATTTTGCAATTTGAATGCAACTTCAAAGTTATTAATTCTTTCCAAGATGACATGTTTTCATGAATCATTGTATATTCAATATTCTAATTCTGATGACGTTGTAATAACACATAATTTTTAATCAGCTTTCAAATATGCTCAAGATATGTAAATCCATATTTTGCAACTAGATATCCATTTTTATGTTATTAATAGGACTGGTATTATTCATTGCCTTCAATTCAAATTCTTTTTGTGAAATTTAAAAAATTTTTTTTCTTTGTGAATAACAAACAATTGTGACATTATTTATATCTTCAGTATTTTATCCAATCAGTTTCTTTTAAATTTTTTATTAAGTTGGCTATAATTATATTGTAATTATAAAGAAGCTATAATCATGTAGCAAAGCCACAATGCTCAGTTCAGATGCTTGTGTCTCATACAACTTTGTCATATAAACTGAAAAAAAACACAAGAAAAGCCACATTTGAAGAACTCCACCCATTACTCCCCAACTTAATTAGTTGTCAGTGGTGACCACAAAAAACAGACTTAAAGAAGTAAACACCATGCCTGCAACTGAGCAAGGGTAAACCACCACCTCCACCCCTGCTGTGTCATCTAATTACTTTAGTCACAGGTCCAATGTCCTGTGTAGCAGGGTACAGATAAGAAAAACCAGGAACCCCCCCAACCTCACTGTTGTGTGATAAAATGTTATAGCTTAGGTTCTCTGTGTAGGAAAGTTTTCAGTGTAAACTTGTAAACTGAAAACTATGTTGTTTGTGTATGGGAGAATTTGAGAAACAAATTCTAATTAATAAGTTTTGATGAATAAGTTTCAATTTATCTTTTTTATTGAAGATACGTTTGACTTCAAAATTTTTTTTTTAATTATCGGGAATTGCATTAATCAAAATATAATTATAAATTATAAAAATTATATTTTGATGCATCAGTTAATTAATAAGGAGAATGGAGAAAAATGTACAAGTACATGCACACATAATCTTTATCATCTTTATAATCTTTAAAAATTAGTCTTTGCTTTATAAATACCTACAAATTCAAAAACAATTGCAATAATAGTTCTTTCAAAAAGTTCGACTTAATCACTAAATCACCCTCTAGAAAAAGACTTTTCAATCAACGATTACCTGTCATTCATTTCCCCGACATTCAACCTGTTTTCTGTTCAATAACATGACTAAGATTTCATGTCAAAAAACCTAACTTGATTTAGTGGTGATTTTTTTATGAAGTATCACTACTTTTTCCAGTCAGAAATCGAGCTTTGAAATAGTGTAAAAATTGCGTCAGTGTCAGTTTTTCAACCAAAAATCACCATGATTTCTGGTTAAAATATCACTACTTTTTCATGTCAGAAAACTAACTTAGATTTAGTAGTTGGTAATGTTCATTTCAACGTCAGGACCTGTTTTCAACTCTAAATCAACGACATTTCAAGGCGTGTGCCTGCTGGGTAGTCTCCCATCAATTGGTAGACTTTAAGACAGAGATAAACGTAAACAAATTGAATAGAAGTGGGTCCAGGGGTGATAAGAACAGATTAGTTTTGAGCTTTTTCTGAAAAAGGCAGAAGGCGTATTTCACAACCATAAGCTGCTAAATCTAGATTCCTAAGATAAACAGATTCCCTTCTGATGTGACTAGAATTCTAATTCAGATTGTGAATCGGTTGATCTACCTCCTGATGTAGATCAACAGATTCAGATCCATAGGATTACCCATAATGCTTGCAATTATACAATGGCCCAAATGACTACTGACCAAGGCATTTTCCACAAGTACGGCCACTTCATCATGAAAACACTCTGATTCCATGTATATCATGCATTTGAAAGAAGCAGGCTTTGCAAGTCTTTCGGTCATGTTCTGATAAGGATCAGTTATCAGGATAAATACCAGGATAGTTTCATTGTTCATGTTTCTCCACAGACCAGATTCAGAAAAATGATACGTCAAACCTCTGCTGAAGCCAGTCCTTAAAACTGAAAATGTTATAGCCTAGTTGTTGCTCACATTGGAACTTAAAAACAAAATTGTAACCAAACTTGTATGATAGTTTTTGCCATCCTTATACATGAGTGATACCTTTCCATGCAGGGATCATAAACCGCCAATGAAAGGGCTCATATAATTTCAGTTGTGGTACAACCCACTTTGTGTCTTTGTTGGACATCTACAGTGGGATTTCATGGAATTCGCATTTGGGTAGGATGCCTTTGACACATCATGGATTGTGATATGCATTAAGGACCACTTCTTCTAAGTGTTTGAAGAATTTGCCGTGTCATCTCATGAGCTGTATTAACCAGGTTGTGATGGTTATACAGGCACACACAGGATGACTTGTATACTGCCAAGATAAAAGGTTACAATATTGGAGCCATAAGCAAGACTTCATTATCCAGAAATAAAATACATAAAAATACAACCCTAAAGAAACCTAGGCATGTGTCACCCAGACATTATATTTATTATTGTATTTTTTCACCAAAAACAAACCCCAAACAGAATCTACAAGGCATCTGGGAGTTCCCAAGACCCATGATTTACAAATGTCATATTAATATGTATTTATACGTAATATAGCCATGTTAATAAAATGTAAATAGCAATTGTTATTTAAGTATATTTTGCGGTATAACAGCTGCAAATAAAATTATAATGTTGTGTGTACATGCACTGTGGGCTGTAGAGACTATGTTTTCTGAGAGACATATTTTTAAATTGAAACAATATCTTTGGAGACAATAAATTTTAATATAGATACTGTGATAGAGTCAGAACACAGGTGATTCTGCTGCCAGCCAAATTGTGAATTGAGAAAAATTGAAAGTCTCCTTAATGGAAAATATATTTGCGGACTTGAGTTAAAAATATGATTTAAGGTCTGAGACTTTTTGTCAATCTAGCTCCACTACATATCGCCACAAATCAATTTAAAATTGCTTAATGGCAAAGATCTAGTGTTGGACAGTAGAATAATTTAAATAGTTTCAAGTTTTATTTTGATTTCTTCTTTGTTCAATGTTTGTTCTTTCATGCTTACAAAATCAAGAGTCTCCCACAACTGATTTTTCATCTCAGCAGGTTTATCTTTTCATTCTTTTATAGGTATGGCTAGCGCATTTCCCCTGGAACAACACATTACCTGCAGTGTGTGCCTTGAAATATATACAACACCATATGCCCTGAAATGCCTCCACACTTATTGTTATCAGTGCCTTCAGAATCTAAAGCAAGGGAATCGTGTTCAATGTCCCGACTGTAGAAAGTTTACAAATATTAATGATATCAAGAAAGAGTTCAAAATTCAAAACTTTGTTGACTTGCACAAAACGTCAACAAGTGTATCAGATGAAGCCTTCAGTACCAAAACTGTGTGCTATATTTGCACAAATCCAAAAAAGGTTATTGATAGTTTTTGTGAGGAGTGTGAAGACTTGATGTGCAATGACTGTACCACAGCACACCAAGGGAGTAAATTGTCTAGAAACCACAAATTGATTTCATTAGAAAGCTACTTAGCACTGAAACAACAAGAAATTGTGAATGAAATAGCTCAATTAAATAAAGAAAAACTCCCTATTCACCTGAAGTGGGAAAATACTAAAGTTTTGACTGAAGCCATACATGGCGCCCAAAAGCAGCAAATTACTGACATTAATAAGATAAGAGAAGATGCCAAAAGAAATGTTGATGAGCATCTCAATATACTGATACATCAGGTCGAATGTATCAACCAGAACTTAATACAGAATCTGGAGCACCTTGGTGGTTTGTACACAAAAGGTGAAGAAATGATAGAAAACAAGGTGAGAATTTTAGAAGATGTATCTCAGAGTGAAGATATATCATTACTTTTGGACACCCTTAAAAACCTCAGTGAAAACATGGCCAAAGCAAAGGAAGAAATACATTTGAACTTACCAAAAGGAAACCCACAGCTTAAATCTCCTATTTCTGTCGAGAAAAATGCAGAATGGTCTGCTCAGCCATGCGCCTATATAAGAGTGGCTGGTCTGAAACAGGTTTGTTTTTCATTAGTTGGTATTAAATATACAATTTGGAAATTTTACATGAAATTGTTACTGGCATTTAGTGAATTCCCTGACTATCAGAGATAAACATACTTTAGTTGGTTTTCAAAGCAAACTCAAGAAACAGCTTAGATCAGTGTATCCCCCTGTCTTAGATATCCCGTCATTTCAGATAACTTTGGCCTGATAATTGACATTTCCTTTTGCAGACACTAGTGCCTTATGGGGTGATTACATCAATTTTTGCTTTACAAATGTTACACATAATTATATCTATTGTTCTTAGACATAAATATATGGAATGGAAGGCATTCTCTCCTAAGAGTACAATGATTTATCCTGAAAATTGGTTTCATATGCCAATAGTGTTGACATAACATCCAACATGACATTTTTTTTCATATTTTCAGATGCAGACACCAAGAGACAAACAAATCTATTCAAGGTATCAACTAGACAAATTTCAAAATATTGAGTATTTTCCAAGCACAGTATGTATATTCAATGATCAATTATGGGTAGGTGGGTTTGACATGGGTATATTTGTCTGTGATTTTAACTTACAACCAATAAAACACATAAAATATCTAAACATGAGGTTTGTTACCGGTCTAGCAATGACTTCAACAGGAAACATCATAGTGAGTGACAGTAAAACAGGCTTACATTGTCTGAACCAGCAATATCACCAACAGTTTATCTGCAGAGGATTTTTCAGTTGTGTTTCTCATAGCAATGATGTACTTTATGCATTAGAGTATAAGGTATGTGCAATTTTTGTAATTAAAAAAAGTCTGAATAGATGGGTAATAGATGCAAAATTGCCTTTACACTATGACAACTGTTCTGATGATGACAAAGTGATTGCTACAAAGACATATCTGTATGTCAGTTCTTGTCAAAACAACTGCATATATATATTGTCACTCAATGGAGAGTTGCAGTTTAAAATGGTTGGCTACGGTAGTGCCAAAGCAGGTTCATTTATTCGGCCAATCCTTAGTGACATAGACGATAATGGTAACCTGTTAGTGTGTGACTGTGGTAACAGCAAGCTACAGGTGTATTATGCAGAAAAGAATGAATGGGAAGAAGTTAGTCTGGCAGAAGGTTTGAGTGAGCCATTTTGTGCTGTGATAGGGCAACAGCATATCTGGGTGGGTACTTTAAATAACAAGTTTCTGAAATATATGCAAAAAGCTGAGGTAGATTAATGTTAAAAATAGTGGTAATATTGATTATATATGACTGTAAACTCAAATCCAATGTAGTGTGTGAGTTATTGTATGTAACTGATGAATATGTTTTTTCCCTTGTTTGAAGACCTTTGTCCTGAAACTGCAAGGAAATACCAACCATAATGTATTATCAGACTTTTATGTATTATTTTGTACATAAAAGAGTCTATGTATTTAAGATATTTAGTTAAATAATTTTTATGTGTTTTGAGTTAAAACCTGTTCCTTTTAGTTCAATCAGTGATGGATATTTATGTGAAAAATGTTATGCAGTTTTGTGTATAAATCTGTGTTATCAGATTTTATTTACATAAAAGTGTATTTTGGTGAGATTTAGGTCCCCTTTTTGACAAATATTTATAGTGAAATAAAAGACTGAAACAATGTAAAGCCAAAGATTTACAGTTGATGTAACAATGATTAAATTAATAGCTCTTTGCTCTGTTTTTGTTTCTTATATACTAGTGTATGATTTTTTTTTATTTTTGAAGTTATTGTGTTTGCATTATATACAGATATATGTGATATATATATGTGTAATTATTGTTAATTTGTGACCCTTGTACCACAATTTATAGTGTGAGTCAATGAAACAGCAAGTTTGCTTCAATTTTAGTTTCCATATGTATTGTTAATACATAATCTGTATGTAGTGTTAACTTTTTGGTTCTAAATGATCTTAATTTTGTATGTGCATACTTTTGTACGAATAAAGATATAATAATAATAATACCATGAAACCCATAGTAGCATCATTTCTTTTCATAAAAAGCTTCATTGTAACCAAGGAAAATTTATGGTTCTGAATTTCAGTGTGGAAACATTTCTGTCTTAATTCTTTGAGTCAGCGCACTATTGCCTGTGTCTGTGCATTGGAAAGAAAACTTTTATTTTGACCTTTGGCGTTGTTGTGTTCAGTCAAATCATAGTCATTGATGTCTTGCTTAAGATGAAATCAGAAAGTGTTAGTTTTCAGACTCGACTTCAGTTGTGATTTTACAAATTGGTTTGATGATTCAGTTTAACCTTTTTCTTGCCTCCATGTCTAAAACAATGATTTAATGGTACTATTATCGCATATTTTTGCTGTATTTTTTCTGTTTCTGTTTCTACTACGCCTAAATGCTTAGCGCATGATGTTTTTTTGAACACAGTAAATTTATGAATATCAGACATCTTTAACCCTTATCAGTCATAATATTTTTCTAATTTTTGGTGGCTTATTGTTCCAAAAAAATTGTCTGAATGTGTTGCACAAAAGAACCACTTTCAAGTAAACATAGATCTGAATTAATATAATGAAACAGACGGATGGGTGGTCTACAGCCCAAATACGTAGTAGGGCCTCTGTCTAGTTATCACTGGAAGAAGCAATCGAGTATCTCAATCTCAAGTTGGTGATGACTCTAATATCATGTGCAGGTGATATGATGCTCAATATCTCATGCAGGGGATGGTTCTCAGTATCTCAGGCTCATTAGTATGACGAATCCTTGTTTCGAGTGCCTGATGAATCTTTATGTAGGCAAATGTTGAATATCTCAAAAAACTGATGATTCTCGGAGGGAAATGACCAGTGTCTATAATTTGTAGTTTTCAGAGGAAACTCAGTCTTCAGATTTTACACAGTGTGTGATTTTATGTTCCAGAGTTCTTAATTGTGGTTGTGAAAGTTTGGATATGTAATTGGTGTAAGGCAGGAATAAATAAAGCCTATTCAATGTTAAAAGTGGTTTAATTAACTATACTCGACTGTATAAAGTAACAGAAAATGTGTTCAGCAACCAACAGTCCAATATATAATGTACACAAACAAGTTTAGAGCATTAACATTAATTAAATTTACTTTGAGTTAAAGACTATGTACAAGCTTCAGGAATTATTTACAATGTTAGCATGCCAAAGTTGTCAAAGTCAAAATTAAATGCATTTCCATTACATCTGAGCATTCAAACAGATTTTCGACAAAGATGGCGCAAATAAACAAAATGGGGTCTGGGAGACCACTATTTTAACTGGAGAAAGCTTCAAAATATAATACTTGAGCAGTTTATAATAAAATTATCACCTGAGCTGTCAATTAAATAAAGTAGTAAGGTCAGAAATAAATAATAGTAATTTCTCCAAGTATGGGTTGTTTATATGGCCTTGACTGGATTTGAGCCAAAAATATGTCTGCATAAATTAAATATAATTAATTCAATAAGGAGTAACCCAGCAGGCAAAATAACATTGATCCAACGTTGAAGCAATGTCATACACTGATGTTGCGCCAACGTTGAATTCTGCACATTGGGTTGACGTCATAATCAGAATGTTGTTTCAACGTCTCATATCTGACGTTGTGTTAACGTCAATATTTTTACGTCAAACCAATGTGCAGATTTCAACGTTGTTTCAATGTTAGTATTTGTATACTTCAGTGTGTAAATTTCAACGTTGTGTTCTAGTCAAATATTGTGACCACCAGTCCAAAGAAGGCCAAGGTAAAGAAAGTCATAAAACAACTTCGCATTTTTTATTTATCTGATTTTTACAGTATGCACTTTCTATGTCTTCTATGTTGTAAAGACTACATGTGGTTTTTAAAACTTTATAGAAACATTATGTTTGATAGACTTAAGAAGTAAAAGCAAGTTACAACATAGTCTACCTGTTTATTCTGCCATTGCACAAAATAACTGAAAAGCATTAGCTCAACATGTATTCCCAGTAAACATTTGAAACATTTTAAAATGGGATAAACATTTGCAAAACATTTTTAAAACCTATTCAAAATTATCTAACAGTTTTCTAAATATTTAAAGAAAAAGAAAGAGAATGTCAGAAGTAAACACCCTGAATGTAAATTGTGCAATCAATGTAGCAAATCACAGGTTTTAGAAAAGTTTAAAAAAAATCACACAAATTGTTGCTTCATTTTTAAAAAAGAAATATTTTAAGATAATGCAATTATAAAATGGTTCAAAATCATCCCTTTTGTAGATCCTACCAACACAGAATAATGATAATATAAAATTTAAAAAAATCCCATTTATATGAAAAGAAAAAGTCTGACTAAATGTCATGTTTGGGTCAAGTTATGAAGTAGGTTGATTTGAATTTTCATAATTATATATTTAAATTTACAAACTTGTATAATTAAACTAATGTAAATGACTTTCAGTATAAAGTTACATGTATGGCAAAATGGTAATTTTGGTGGTCTTACATTATGTTAAATTTAATCATTTAAATACATATTGTGAAATTTTTGACTTGACGTTTCAGCAGGAAATTTCCTTGCTGCAAAGGCATTACAGTGTATTCACAAATTAATTTTACTTTTCATTAATGTATTTACTTGTAAATGTGAACATAGTAATATAATTATTCATGGAGGAGCACTGCTTTGTTATAGTTTTTTTTTAATTTCAGAGGTCCTTTTTTCGTCCCTTACCCCCTTCCTGCCAGGGGTGTATTTTAAGTGGCTGCTCCTCATCTATGATTATTCCAGTGTCTTTGACATCATCATTCCTTTGAAGAGCATCTGAAATGAAATAACAATAAGTTTATAGTAAATTTAATTTTGTTGAAGTGTGGTGTATTTTCTTACAATATGTAAGAATATATAGATTATTCTGCAATAATTTAATGTATTATGCCAGTAAGTTAATAACCTAAAACTGCATGCATTAAAATTGCAAGATCTTGTAAAAAGTAGGCAATAAAGTTGGAGCACATCACTAATACAAGTCAGCTTACTGAACAGATTTACAAGGACCTGAATGAGGCGGCCACATTCATCAAAAACATCTTAAGTTTGAGACAAAAATAGTCTCAGCTTTGAGATTTGGTCTCGGCTGAGAACAAGTCTCAACTTTGCATTCACAAACAGGTTCTCAACTGAGACCAAGCTGAGACTAGTCTCAAGTCTTCCCAATGTAAACAAATCATTAACTTGCAAATACATCCAACAGGTTTTAAAGATCAATAGCTGTTGTGTGTTTTAATTCTTAGCAAAAAATATACTGTCAATAAAAATTTAAAAAATTAATAGAAACTTTTGTCATTTGTCACATGATCTACTTCTTTGTTCCTATGTAGTCAGAAAGCTCTGTTCAAAATTATCTCAAAGTGAGCCACTTTTGAAGCCAAAATTGTGCTATCAGTTGTTACAAAAGTTTAGGCCAAGTAGTATATATGTTGTAAATTATTTCTACTTTACATTAAGCCATAAAAAGTAAAAATATGAATCTCAGTTAAGATGAAATAATGCTTGCGACTTTGACCAAAACATTTGAGACAACTGTGTACCAGTCTTAAGTTTGAGACCAAATCTGAGACTACATTTGCTTGTGTTACATCACTTGGTATTGTAAGTTTGAAGATTGAAATAATTGTGAAGACACTACAAAAACACACATATTTGACTAAGCATTGATTATTCATGCAACCACCATAAAAATGTAATGTACTCACCTTTCATCCTTTTATATGTTCTTGTGGCGCAGAACACAAGCTTTCTCCCCTTTTCCCTCATTTTCATATTTGACATCATGTCATTGGTCAAAACTCTGTAAAAATTTATTATTATTGGGTGTTAATTTTATTTCTAATTACCTTAAATATACCAGATACAGTGAACAATTCTAGCTTAACAACATTCTGTGTTAAACTTACATCAGTTTACATTAATATAATAAAATGCACCTGCCTTACCAGGCCATTTATTAGGTCACTGAAATTAAACTAATTAACTCTGTATTCAGCAAATTCAGCTAAGTAAAATGGCATTGATACAGTAACACCAATAATACTGTCTCATCCCCAGCATGAACTGTGGCTGTTGGCTACTTCTGTGTTACATTTCTGTTTAAGTTTTAAACTATGGAAACTAGGTATATCACTCACGCATTCATAACTTTTTTTTTCACTGCATACCTATTGGACACTACAAATTATAGAAGTGACAGTGAAGTTATGTTATAGTACACTGTCATGCTGATCCATAATCCACCGAAAGTACTGTCCTTTTATAGAACTCATAAAGGACTCACCCTAAGAAACTTAAAATACTTTAAATGTAATAGTTACAACTGATTTACTCAACAGTGAAAATCTCAAAGTAGCTATAGCTCATCTATGAAATGAGTTAAAGGGGTACAATTTTGCTATGGTATAGCTGACCCAAAAGTAGGTGAACAACATATTTAAACAAATTACTGTAAATGCAATAGTTTCAAGTTACAACTGATTTACTCAACTGTGAGAACTTGAAAGTAGCTGTTGGTCTGTTATGCCATGACCTACAGCTCTGCAATTTAACTATATTATAGCTGACCCAAAGGTGAAAAACACACTTAAACAAAATTCTGTAAATGCAATAGTTTTGAACTTACAACTGATTTACTGAACAGTGGGAACCTGAAAGTAGCTATTTCTCAACTATGCTATGAGCTACAGGTCTACAACTTCACTGTTAAAGGTAGGGCTGTGACGGGTGCAAAAAAACGGCATCGGGTACTTGCCCTCTCACAACCGGCTGGAATTCGAGTAACTGCGAGATTTAGTTCCCACCATTAGAAGTCTTCTGTAAACAAATAGTCGATTTCAGAAATGAAATTTTTGAAGAAAAACGTTTCATATTTAACCAGATACTATAGATTATAGCAATTCAAGCGAAAACAACAACTTTAATTGATGTTATGTGACGGAAATTCTGAAATGCAGCATATTTTACACAAACGTTTCATTACGTGGGCGATAATACAATACCTCGCGAGTATCCGAGTACTTAGAATGGACTCGAGTACTAGTCAAGTTTGACTCATCTACTGAGGCTCAAGTACTCTTTCGCAGCCTTCGTTATAGGTGACCCATAAGTAGGTGAATAACATATTCAAACTAAATTCTCTAAATGCAATCATTTTCAAGCTACACTGATTTACCTGAGACCCTGAAAATAGCTATTGCTCTGCTATGCCATGAGCTACAGGTGTGCTGTTTCACTATCTTAATTATAGCTGATTCATAAGTACAGGCATAACATATATAAACAAAATTCTCTAAATGCAATAGTTTTCAAGTTACAAGCAATTTACTCAACAGTGAAAATTAAAAAGTAGCTTTAGCTCAGCTATGCAATGAGTTACAGGTCTGCAATTTTATTATGTTATAGCTGACCCAAAAGTAGCTGAAATTTACACAAAATTTTCTATATGCAATACTTTTCAAGTTATAAGTGATTTAGTGTATGATTTCATGAATATTAAAGCATTAAAAATTATTCTAAAAATTCATAAAAAATAATTAAGAAATATTCAGGCCCTATTTATTACATATGTTATTATTTTTATTACCATCCAGGAAACCTCAGGTTATGGTAAGTGGTCACAATATTTAATAATTCATACTGTTAAAAAATACTCAACAGATTTTACCTGAAATAAACTTTACTTTAATTATTGGAAACTATCTCCATTTGCTATCTGGCTGTCTTCTACTCTGCAGGGTCTTCTAAGGAATTTTGTGAAATGGTGGCCAATACAGTCTCTTTTCTTCTATGTTTACCCACATCGATGTGCAACCCTCAGTCCATGCTGCACAGGACCAGTTAAAATTTTGGCTCATATCCGAAGTTCAGTTTTAATTGTTAAATTATTAACCTGAACTTAATGGTACATAGACTTTATAAATCATGCAAGTTATTATTGATGATGCATACATTGTTAAAGTAATGATCAGATGGTTTCTAAGAACTGGGATCAGCAGTGAAAAACCATCCCGTTTGACTAATGCATGATCAGATATAAAATCACAAATTTTGACATCAACAATAGTATCCTGATCACTGGGGATAGAATGAGTGACTTATGTGACCATGCAAAAATAAAGGTTTAGCTACCGTCAGTACTGCAATGTTGTTCCAATGTTAAAACAACAACATTGTAACAATGTTAAAATATCAATGTTGGATCAACGTTACTATTGCATTGTATTAGTGTACATTAATAAGCTGTCCAAAATGTCTACTTCATAAATTTTATACACCAGACAAAAATCACCAGAAACTAATCAAAGCTAAAAATAAATATTTAAACAACAGTACAGGCTTGCTGCATTGACTGACTGGATGGCACTATACTTGTAATAAGTACATATTAAAAATGCTTGCAAATTTTAACTGATAAGGCAGTAGAGCAATGTTGTTCCAATGTTAAAACAACAACATTGTGGCAATCTTATAATATGATCATTGGATCAACGTAATTTTTGCGTTGCACGAACGTAAATATTTCACAATGACCTTTTCTTTGAACAAAATAGACAAAATTTAAACATTGAATGTGAAATAGTCATTTATAGTCATCATAAATCATAAAAACACTCATATAAAATTATGCACAAGGTTAACATTGAAATTTCATTCTGTTCTACTGCACCAGATTGGTACAAAATAATAGCTGGAAAACATCAGTCCAAGTGTTAGAAGAATAATCAAACATGTGCACCAATAAATTATACTAAAATATGCTATATATGTCTGATACATAGAAAACTATATGAATATACACTGATTGAGAACATACAGATTATATTTTAAGATACATATTCAAACTAACCTTAACTAATTTCCATCCAAAATGGCCACATGAAGTAAACGTCACCATGTGACACATGCTATTCTGATCCACAACAGTTGTGATAAGGTTGTTTCATAGTTGATGACGTCGGCGACGTATTTACAACTATAAAACAACATCAGACGAACGTTGTGTGTCTGCTGGGAAAATTCACTGGGACTGGCACTAAAACACAAGTAAAATTACTAATTTTAGATCTCAGATGAATTTGCTGTAGAAAATTAGGTTATCAATATTTCTAGAAAAGATGTTGATCACAAGGAGTTTCCTGACTGACTCCGTCAGAGTGCCGTAAGGACAGTGCTTATATTATATATATGGTTGTTATGGAGACATGACAAGCTCCGTGCTCAGTAAGCTCCGTCATGGAGCTGTTGTAAGTTACAATTTAAGCCAAATGACCTATAAAGGGCCTTATTTCGATGCCTTATTTCGATGCACTAAAGTACCTCAAAACCTCATAATATCTTCAAATAATATTATTCACCTATCCATATCATTTAAGAGCCTATCCAGACAAAGTAACATATTTTATGTTTATACTAAACTTCCTTTGAATACTCATCACAACAGACAGGAAGATCAGTAAAGAAGGAAGAGTGTTTTGGGAAAAATCTTATCAGCTGACAAATTGCTATGCTAAACCATTGATCTGAGTGAATTGAAACCACAAGTTCTAAATAATTAGCAACACGGTAAATTAAATTTGGAAATTTTATTTTAAATGTAGCTTTTATAAGCTACAATACCTGCCTATTGTGACCACATGCTTTACTGGTGGTTGACCATGGGAAGCTTCCAACAGGAGTAAGAGTTGAAAACTGTACCCGTAGAATTCAGATAGACGGCGCTAACCGGAGTACTGGTCATGGGGAATGCTGGTGATATAGTACCAGTGCGGGTAAACACGCACCTGCTGGCTTGGCCACATGACCTAAGGAACCTATCAGATTGCTCCCATGAGCACTTCCTCCTTTTTCTTGGAACAAAACCTCTTGCCTAGAGTTAGTCTGGAATAAGTGGGGAGGACCAGGGAGGGTCTGTACTATGGTCACAATAGGTGGGTATTGTAGCTTATAAAAGCTACATTTAAAATAAAATTTCCAATTTTATTACGCTACAATAGTCCTACCTATTAGGACCATATGCTGAATCCCAGCATATTGGATGGCTAGGAAGACTTACACTGGCTAGAAGATTCATCATCTGACAAAGGCAGAAACAGGCGAGCATCTGGAGACCAGGGTGAAGGAGGAGGAAGCCCCTAATGAGGTCGTAGGACTGCAACATCAGAGACTGAGGGGAATTCTCCAGCTCTCCTGAGGTTGAGGTGTGTCACCAAGGGGAAGAGGGGCACCGTCTTGGTTCTCACCACCAGTGAAGGCACTCCATGCAGAAATATCTAAAAAACAGAGTACACAAAGTACGATGAAACAGGGTGTCAAGGAAACACATGATACGACACAAGTAGAATCTTAAGAAAGTAAATTTTTAAGGATACAGAAAAAGTTAAACTTAAAATTACATTCTCAAGAAAATGGAATGAAAAAGCTCCTGGTAACTAAGTAAGACGCAGGTATTTTACGTAAGGAAAAACAGCAGGTAAAAGAATTTAATAATAAATAAAATAAAATTCAAGTTACCTTAAAAGGGGTGAAGACCCCGCTCTACAGTGTCAGAGGATTCTGACACTCCCCGTCTAGGTGGTTCCCAGCGTCGTGCCCCTCCCGTTTTCTTCCCTGGAACATGGTCAGAAGGATGCATCACCTGCAGTGCTGCAATGAAGGTGCCCAAGTGGAAGGAGCCCTCTGATTGGTCTTGTCCGGCAAGATCTTTGAGGTAGAATCTGGTGAATGTGTTGTGAGATTTCCAATGGCGGGCTTGCATGATTTGGTCCATGGAAACTCCCCCATAGAAGGCCTTGAAAGCCACAATTGCTTCACCTGCTGTGCTGCAATGAAGGCGCCCAAGTGGAAGGAGCCCTCTGATTGGTCTTGTCCGGCAAGATCTTTGAGGTAGAATCTGGTGAATGTGTTGTGAGATTTCCAATGGCAGACTTGCATGATTTGGTCCATGGAAACTCCCCCATAGAAGGCCTTGGAAGCCTCAAATGCCCTTAACCCCTATAAGGCCCATGTCTGCGTTATTCACCTTGGTGTAGCAGAATTTTATAGTGTTTTTAATCCAAGAGAAGATAGTAGAACACTGTATATCCTTGGAGTGGTCCAATTTATGAGAGATAAACAATAACCGTCTCCCTCTGGAGTCTTTAGTACGGTCCAGGTAACACTGAAGGGCCCTGACAGGGCAAAGTAGGATATCTGTGTCCTAAGAGTCTTGACTACACTTCAAGGCTGGTATGACCACTGGAGAGATAGATTGTGGTCCTTCTTTTGCTAACTGATTTTTGGCAATGAAGGAGGGGGAGGGGGACAATTGGATCTGATCCCAGTCGCCCAGGCATAAAAGTCCATCTAGGGTCCAGGCATGGATCTCACTACGCCTCTTCCCGGAGGCCAAGGCTAGTAAGAAAACTGTCTTCCAAGTTAAGAATTTGAGACCTGCCTCTTGTGGTTCAAAGGGAGGTTGGGTGAGTCTCTGCAAAACAAGGGACAGATTCCACTTAGGAATGGGCCTGGAAGTCTCAGGTTTATCACTGTGAAAACTTGCTATTAGTCTGGCAATCTACAATGTGTTTGTACTAATGTTTTGTTTGGTATTCCCAAGGGTATCTGCAATGGCTGTTCTGTAACCTTCATTAGTGGATGGGCATCTATTTATATCATTGAATAGATACCAAAAAAGTTGCAGATGTCCCCTATAGAGGGATTCCTGAAGTCCACCTGTTTGTCTGTGCACCAACATTGGAAAACGGTCCACTTGGAAGCATAGATGGATCTTGTGGAGAGTCTCTGAGGAGCAGCAATTCTTTCTGCCACTTCTGCACAGAAACCATGTTCTTGGCGTGCTGAACTCTGAGATACCAGACATGGAGGTTCAGGGATGTTGGGTTGGCATGGTAATGGTTGTTCAGTGGTTGTTTCAGCAGAGTCTGTATGGGTGGGAGTTGTCTTGGGATGTCCAGAGACAATTCCACCAGGTCCCAAAACCATAGTTTTGTTGGCCAGTCTGGGGCAATCAGAATCATCCTGCACATTTGAGATTGAAGTTTTTGTACAACCTTGGGCAGTAGGGCGGTTGGGGAAAAAGCGTAAGCAACCAGATTTTCCCATGGGATGTTGAGTGCATCTACTACCCAGGCCTGAGGATCTGGAATCGGAGAGACATATGTAGGAAGTTTTTTGTTCAGGCTGGTTGCAAACAGGTCAACTTGGGGACTCTCCCACAGTTTGGAAATTTGTTTGATCTGTGGAGAAAGGGACCACTCTGTTGGCTGGATCTGGTTCCTCCTTGAGAGGCCGTCCGCTATTACATTGTGAGCCTGGTACGTGTCTCGCTTTGAGTGTGACATTGTTTCGGTGACACCAAGTGAGTATTCTCCACATTACAGCACAGACTTCTGCTGATCCTGTGCCACCCTGTTTGTTGATGTAACACACCACTGAGGTGTTGTCTGAGGCAATAAGGACTTGATTGTTTCTACAATCTGATTGGACGAATCGCAGAAGAACTGCCTTTAGTTCTAATAGGTTGATGTGAAGATGCTTCTCTGTGAGAGACCAGACCCCTCCTGTAGAATTTTGACCTAAGTGAGCGCCCCAACCTGCGTTTGAGGCGTCTGTAAAGATTAATTTTTCGTGTTCCCTGGGGTGGAGAAATTCTCCTTGTAGCACATTTTGAGGGTCTAACCACCATTCCCCGTGTTGTATCATCTTCTGATTCCAGGGGATTGGTGTGTCCAGAGACATCGGATATTTCCAATGAGTTTTGAGATGCCACGGAAAAGGTCTCATATGCATCCTGCCCAATTTTACAGTTTTCTCTGTCGATGCAAGTAAGCCAATGGTGGACATAAGAGTCCTTGCACTGATAACAGACTTCATGGAGAGGTGATGGAACATCTGAAGTTTTGTCCACCTGTCTTGCGTGGGCTTCACAAGAGCCAAATCTAGTAAAAATGGTATCCTAGGAAGTCGAACCTCTGTGAGGTTGACTATAAAGCCCAAATCCTTCAACAGCTTTAGTAGTTTTGGAGTCTGTTCCATGCATGTTTGTTTTGAGGGGGCACGGATCAACCAGTCCAGGTATTGGTGGAGCCTGATTCCTGATTGTAAGGCTATCATTTTTACTTCCTTGACGATACTGGTGAAAATGAGGAGGGCTGTTGCTAGCCCAAAGGGTAGGCTGGTGAACTGGTAAGTGACACCTTGGAAATGAAACCTGAGGTATTTCTGAGAGTGGGTGTGAATAGGTACATGTAGGTAGGCGTCAGTGAGGTCTATAGATGTGACCCACTTCCCTTTTCTGAGGGAGGCGCGGGTGGACTCTGGGGTCTCCATCTTGAATTTTGGAATGGCCAGGAATTTGTTCAATACACTTAAGAGTATGACTGGCCTCCAGCAGTTGCCTGCTTTTGGGACCCGAAAGAGACGGCTGTAAAATCCCAGACTGTCTGGGGTATGAACAACTTTGACTGCGCCTTTCTGCAGCAGGTCTTGAATAGAGGTCCATAAGGCATTTTGTTTGTCGAAGCCTGCGTAACTGCTGACTATACAGGGTACCCTGGATAGGTTTGGGTGTTCTCTGAAGGGCAACTTGTATCTGTCTCTTATGAGCCCTATAATTAACCGGTGGGAGCCTTTCACTCTCCGGAAGGAACTGCCTCAGTCTGCAGATTTTGTAACTTTTCTTGGATATGTACACTTTTGAACTGAACTTGTTTGGATATAACCTGTACACACAGATTTTTTCCCCCTCTGGAGGGGACTGTACACACAGAGTCTTTCCCCTCTCCGGTAGGGTTAACACACTCAGAGTCTTTGCCCTCTCTGGAGGGATCTCCTGAAAGCATTATCAGTTCTAATCCAGGGTTTTCTGAAGATAGCACTTGGTATTGAGTGTCATTGAGGAGGTTGCTGCTTCGTACCACTTGTGCTGCCTCCGCAGCCACGACCCCTGTGACCGCCATATCCTCCTCTGTGACCACCTTGTAGTGGTGTTTGAAAAAAGGGCTGTTGCATCATGTATTGAGCTGCTGGCATGGGTTGGTAGTAAACCCCTTGTTGAGCTTGTTGGCATCCACCCCTGCCCTTTTTGTTCTTCTTATATGGGTGTGAGTGTTGCTCCTTCTTGGATCCAGGTTTCACCCCTAGACCTATCAAGTGCTGCTCATATTCCTGCATGAGACTCCTCTCAAACAGGTCACCTCCAGAGACTGGGGCAGTGTGTAGATTGTGAACCCTCAAAGCGTCGAAGTTAGGGTGAGCATGATGTAGATAGGCATCACGTCTGAGAAGCACCAGGTTTGTGAGTGAAGATAAGAAGTTGAATACCAAGTCTGTGTAGGCCTTGGACATACTTCTGCTGATATCCAGCATGAACTGCATCTGAGCAGATTCTTGTTGCGTCATGTTAAGAAGCTGTGCGAAGATCTGCTCCCTGGTGGGCCCGTCTGGTTGCATGGAATTGGTCAAACAACCTTTCTCTCTGGTCCCTTGAGAGATGAAGGTTGTTGAGGCACGATTCGCTGGTCATTCCGAAAGTGGAGAAGAAGTTGGCGATACTAATGTTTTCGCAAGCCATGTACTCCAGCTTGACTAAATCCTTCTGTTGGACTGAAGCTGGGGGTCCACTCCTGTAACCAGGCTTTGCAACATTAGAAAATGCCTGGGGAACCACCTGTGGTGTCTGAGAAAATTTGTTGTCCACTACACTGTACCAAGCTTGATAGATGGAGGTCTATCCAACTTTTCCTGTTGTAGGAGAAGGGGATCATGTCCCAATGCTGAGCCCAGCTTATAGTCATCTTCTGCAGCTGGGTCAGGGATGGACAAAAACTTCCTAACTTTCTGGACCAATTCCCTGAATGAAAGGTTGGGGGAGGCGCCTGTTCTCCAACTTCTGTAGGGTCTTCCTGTTTTGTGGCGGAAGAGAAGGAGGAGGCTGAAACATCAGTCCCATATTCCTCTTGTTCCAGAGCTTGAAGAGGAGATGAGAGCCTTGGAGCAGACACAGTAGCCGGTGCAGACGGAGGCTGTGTAGAGGGGGTGGTAGTTGGCTCTTTGACTTGAGTAACCACTGCTTGAATGGACTGTTGTGCAATAGTGCAGGAGCCCTTAACCTTAGAGAGACCCTTCCTTATCTCAGGAGGGGCAGGTTGAGATGGAGCTGAGTCCATAGGTTCCTCTGATTTGGCAGGCGGTATAACAGACACCGGTGTGATTGACACAATGTGAGGTGGGGGTGTTGAAGATGCAGCTACTGGAGGTTAAACGGTTAAACATCTGCTCCATGGACTGTTGTAAAAATGCCTGCAGTCCAGTTTGTAGTTGAGCAGAGAGATCCTGAATTTGTTGCTGGTTTTTCTCCTGCAGCTTGTTCATCATCTCAAAGTTTTGCTGCTCCAGCTGACTCCTGATGAGTTGTGTCCTAGGAGTCTGTGGGATCTCTATGGTTGAGACAGCCCTCTGTGGTTGTGGGAATGACATGGCAGCCATTCTATTCGCGACTGATTTTCTACCAGGAGTTGAGTGTGGAAGAAATCCTGGAGGAGGAAGAATGTCCTGTGTGACTGTCTGAGACATGGGGTGTGGCACCCTGAAAAGGGCTGAAGATGAAGCCATAGGCTGGTTAACTGCACCCATAGTAAGAGAAGTCGCCGGGACATTCTGTGTGGGTAATGAAGCCGGTTTTCTAGTGAGAGGGCTGATGCTGGCAAGAGGTGCACTGGTACTGGTATCTTCCGGTTCTAAATCCAAGAGTGTGTCATCCACCCGTGATAGATCGTCACCGATCTGTGCTGGATCTTCTGTCTACAGCTCCTCAGATTAGTCACCATGTGAGCCGGTTATTTGCCTGTAAGCGGACCTCTTGGCAAAGTTTTCTCTGAGGTGGGACCACTGTTCTTCTGTCAGTGCAGAGCACTCTGAACACTGCCTGACTTTAGCTCCTTGGGCACAGGGATCTAATCCCTTGCACTTGGCTCCACAGCCAAAGCAGGAGCTATGAGTATCAAACTGGGGTATAAAATGTCCACACTTGCCCCTTTTCTGGTAAGGAGGTGTCCTAACCATGATGTGATCTATGAACTGTTATAAAACAATTTAATCACAATTTAACTGTCTACCCACAGTTATATAGCTGTAACAATTCACCAAAGTGAGAGTCACAAGCAAGCCAACTTGACAAGATGGCTTCCAACAAAAAGAAGGGAGTGCTCATGGGAGCAATCTGATAGGTTCCCTGGATCACGTGGCCAAGCCAGCAGGTGTGTGTTTACCCTCACCGGTACTGTATCATCGTCATTCCCCGTGACCAGTACTCTGGATAGCCCCGTCTATCTGAATTCTAAAAAGTCTAAAGTTTTCAACTCTTACTCCGGTTGGAAGCTTCCCGTGGTCAACCACCGGTAAAGCATATGGTCACAATAGGTAGGACTATTGTAGCATAATAAAAGTAGAAGATTACTACATGTATGATTTTGGTCTGCATAAGTGAAACGTTTCACAGAATTTTACAAATCCCATGACAGGTTAACTGAAAATGTTCCTTTTACAAATCATAAAGATAAATATTTTACAGTACATATGTAGCTTACACAATGGTATATGTGAACAGTGAACAAGGTAAAAGTGTAATTTGACCACATATTATTGAATTACCTGTAAAAATTTACATAAACTTCAAATTTGGAGTTTAGTTCTATTTCAAAAAGCTGGGGGGGTCGAAAAGATATCCCCACTCCCCCAACTTTATGGTTATGGGGCGGCCGCCCCCACTGCCCCCCCTCCCCCAGTTCCTACGCTTATGCAGATAAGGTCTGGCTTAATTTTATCACTATATACACTTATTTGTCAGATCGGCTACTATTTACATATTGCAGGCCACTGTTTAATCAATAACCTAGTCCCAGATAAAGCCACTACCTCAACAAAGTAAATAAAAGAGGGAATAACACAACTAACAAACTGAGCATATTATCAACATATTTCTAGTGATTTACCCAGTTCTGACTCATTTCAGGACACTGTTTATTAAAAAAAATAATCGCTAATAGACAAACCCAGATCCATTAGAATAAAAACTGCGGCACTACTAAGCTTTTAAATGCAGTTATGTTAGCTTTGATACAAATGTATTGCCCTCATATGAAGGGAATCTTCGTGTTTTATCATGGCTTTATCATGGATGTTTTTGTATTTTATTATCACATTTAGCATATTTTACAGTACTGAGGTTGTCCTTCAAGTGAGCTACCATTTTATCTATTTAGGGTATAAAGTCTCCCCCAATAAGTAGATTGTTATCACTGTACTTTAAGACTAGCGCATATTCATCACTTAAAGAGGCCATGCATGGGTCCTATGTCGGCCCATATATCTTAAGTAACATGAAGTTATTCTCTTCCATTGTGACCTTTAGCAACATGACTGATATAAAAAATTCATATCAAGATTGCATAGTATTAAAATGGGGATTATTTCACTATTTTTTTTTTTTTTTGTATTTGATTTTTATACTCAGCGCAATATCTCCATATACTACAGGACTCAAAGCGCTATTTGACCCATTCGACTGAACTAAGTACAGTCCAAGCTCATAGTGACTTGCATTCCCCTAACTGAAAGACAGAGGCTCAAGAATGACCATTCATCAACGTCCTTGAGGTTCTTTAGCCTGCCACTGGGGATAGGACCCAATGACAGAGGACCGCCATTTTAAGTGGTCATCCGAGCCACTATGTATCTGCCTGTACCTGGGTTTGAACCCACGTCGTCTGCGCTCCTAAGCAAGTGTGTTACCTGCTAGGCCACAGTGGCAGATGATGTGGCATTATTAGTTGTTGCTTGACAAAAAGTAACTGTGACCCTGTTGCTACTGTTTTTCATCTTCCTTAACAGAACATGCCAAAATATTATTACTGCTATAAAAAAATTCAAAATTAGGATCCTTTATCTTTTGCTATAAAATAGTTATAACATTCTGCCATTAATCCTAATATTTGTTATTATGGGATTGTCACATATCAAAGCACTGGGATTTGCTTCAAATAAACGTTACACATTTATCAACACAGTAAACAGCACAGAACCAGGTAGTCATGTGACTGTTATTAAAAACATGATAATCTAAACAATAAAAAGACACAAACATAGTAACAAGCTTGTCACAAAATGTTACTTTCAGAGAATCATGAATGCCAGAATTTCAACATTATTACCTAAACTTCATATAAATAAGTAATTTTAGTAGCGTAAAAGATATGATACAATATGCAATTATTAATTAGTTGGCTAAATTATGTAGTCATAAATTATACAAAATGGCAACAGCTCATGAACATTTTAATTTGTTCTTTCAGCATTATAAGTGGAATCTTAATGTAAATATTTGACTTTATGTGCATTTCTTCACAACATATTATTGTTATTAAGTTTAGTGATACAATTACACTTCGAATCCTCACTTTTTTCAATCTGGAGGACTATACCTCTCAATGCCACTTTTCTGAATCCAAACTTATTTATATCTCTTCCAATGAGATTTATTTTCTAAGGTTTTATTTTGATTACAGCGTACAATAATAATATACAAGTCATTTTTATGAATTTGGTCAACTATATGTGACAGGGTAAGCTTTAAATGTTTTCGATTATTTTGTTAAATTACTTACCAGTCTTTAACTTGATCTGAAAATGACACAATGTGATTATTGTCAGATTTGTGTTCGTACAAGAATCTTACCAAGGTGATTCTTACCTTTTCATTGCTATTAATCCTATAGTCTTTTTTGACTCAAATGCAAAGCAAGAGCCCAAAATTTTGTCAGTTGCATCTGATTCAGCTTTACAACTGTGCACTTGTTTGAACTATGCAGATAATGTTGATTTCATTACCTTTAGAACCTCTTTTTCCCACTCATCTGGTGAGAAGTCGCCATTGGCTTCAGCAAGCTATCCAAGTGACTTCCTGCACACCAGATCGATCTGACCCTTTTCACAATGAAATATAGTTTGACATAGTTTTTAAATTCAAGACTGTCAAACTACTTACCTGTAATTGCAAATGTCTGGGCAAGTATGTGAATATGTTTCATTTTTGTGATGACATTGCTCAATATATTGGGGGTTGTAGTTTGCATCTCTTTAATTCCTTTTCAAAAATATTCTTCAATTTTGATTCTTAATATCCCTATTTCAACACACGACTAAGGCTCCCGATTAAGGTATTTTATGGCTGTCTGCTTGAGTCTGTTTGGACGTGTTGGGGTCTGTATAAAAATCAAACATGTTCGATATTTTTCTCAACTGTAACAGATCCTCTTTTGCCCCTACCCACAAATATTCCAGTCTCAGACTTCCTGAGACTTTATCAGACCCATATTTACACAAACTTAGGTTGTCTGAGATTTCCTGGGACTCTTAATGCCAGGTCGACTTTGTTTTAGTCCCAGGAGGTCTGGATTTAATTCCAGATCTATGGCCAACCCACCTTGTAAAAGAAAAAAACAAAAATTTGCCATAGCTGTCATAGGAAATCTGTTATTAGTCCCAGAAAGTCTGAGGAAATCTCTGACTAGTCTGAGACCCATTGGGTATGTCCCAGCCAGGATCATTGTTTAATTGCATCACAATTGTGATTTAATCGCCTCTTAATCGGGGAATGATTGTGAGTTGTCTGAGGAGGTCTGAGACTTCCTTGGGAAGATCTGGGTTTGATCCCAGACCTGGATCAGGATTCCATTTCCCCACCCATTATTCATGTTTTCTTCACCGACTCTCAAGGATTAAGGATCCCTGGAAAAATCGGGGCTTAATTAGTCCTTTGGTGGAACAGGGGCATAATTTCTGAAAGATTTTGAAGTTACTTGGGTTTCAAATTTGAGGGTTCCAGTCTTTCATATAGCCTTCAGAATTTCCAAGGTTTAATAATCAGTAAGCTAAGACTTACTGTTTCCTATTACACCAGTGCCACAGGACCTCCAATATTGATTCATGATTTCAGTGATAAACATCATTTAAAAATCTCATAGATCCAGAAGGTGATCCGGATCACCACCAAAATCTAATCTTCTGTCCCTTCTGCCACTGTCGTTTTTTTCTCAAAAATCCTAAATAAACCTGAGTTATTTTGTAAACAAACAGACAAAAAAGATAAACACACAATAAACAATAGTATTAATTTGCACAATGTACAAGAACACAGTGAACAACACCCATCTGGGATAAATTCATTAAAGGTCTATCAAGATATTTTCAAGCTATTTTTTATATTTTTATGCGCAAGATAAGCCTAAGGCATTTGCTGACTATCGCCCCATACGTAAGACAAAGCTGCTGCAATGTACTTTGTTTAAATAAGATTAAGCTTTTTTGTACTGTGCTGCTTATTATAATATAGCCAGTACCAGCACTATGGCTTACGAGTGCAATGATAAAATATCCCTTAAAAGTTTGTAGATCCAGAGGGTGATCTGGATCACCACCTACACTTTACCATAGCTTCCTTGCGCCATTGTTCAGTTATTTTGCAAACAACAATTTTTAGATAATCTTTGAGGACAAAGTCACTGGGAGACCCCTATACTGTAGTATCATCCTTGCCTGATAGGTTTTTATGAGATAGGTGTACCACTACTGCAAAATATAGCCAAAAATTATGGCATCTTCTTCTGGATCTAGATCTTCTTTGACGAGGACCAAGCCACAGGTAGATGCCATCTTGTATCAAAATATGGACTCCATGTTGAGTTGTGAGCTTTGAGGAGGTAACTGAGGTACAAATATATAGAACCTTCAACAACAGAAGAAGAGCCAGTTCAAAGCTTATACAATGAAATGTTGTACTTGATGGAAATTGAATATATGTATTAGACAACCCACAGACAAAATTCAGAGAATCCTGTAATGACCTGTATTTGCTTATGAAAATATAAACCATTGGTTTCCCAATTTCGTCTAGCTATTTGTCTTGTGCCATTGTTTTTCTCCATCACAAAATGTGGCTTTTACAAATCATTACATCTCAAAGATTACACATAATCTTAACTTGTCTATCATATATATATTCCACACACTCTAGTCTCAGCTCCTCTCATTTCGATTCCAAATAAATACATCAAATTATTAGAACAATTACATACATATAAGCAGTCACGCGAGAGATACAACAGGTGTGCATACATGAAGTTGGAATGCTATTCAATATAAAAGCTAAACAAAATATCATTTTTACGTCTGGTAATTTTTAGTTTGACTTTGAGTCCAAACAATTTGCACATCAATATAACTTTGTGATGAATTTGCAGACTGTTAACAGTGTATCTAATAGATGTATAATGTTTCTAGAATATAGCAAGGCATTCATCTGAGTCAAGGGGCAACAGCGGTGCAGTGTCAACACACTGGCCTCCTACCTCTGAAGTCAGCAGGTTCGTAAGCGTCGGCAGTTTACAGTACAGAAAGTTGACCAACTGCATGTACCGGCTTTCTCTGTCCACAAAACTACCCGTCATGATTAGGCCTATACAGTGTTGAAAGCAACATAAAATCCCAAATAAATAATAAATTGACTGATTCAACTATACAGGAAGTCCCCTCTGCCAGTCAGCAAAGGATGGTTACAATAATAGGGAAATTACTGGATAATCTATGTAACATGCAAATGGCAAAAATCAATTGAGCTAAATGCATAAAAGTGTTAACAGTTTCCAGCCTTATAGGCCATCAGACATGCGAAGTCAGAGGTCAAAGGTGGAAGAAGTTTTATAGATCTGACTTTCATATAGACAAGTCATTTAACTGGTACCTACACGATAACCGTGACTATATAAACAAACAACATCAATCTAAATCCAGGTACAGGAGTCGGGTCGTCTGACATAGCCTAACACTCTCCAAAGAATAAATAAGGGCAAATGTCTCTCAGGTTAGATTAAAGTGTTAAATGGAGTTAGGTATGAGGGTATTCTCTCCCCAGTTTATGTATAGTGGATATAGGTATATCATACTTTGAAAGTTTTATCCCTTCGCAAAAGGCTACCCATCCCAGGTTCATCATATGTTCTTCCAATTGTCTCTGTTGTGCTGACCTTCTTGTTTTGTTTTTCGTCTCTTGGTTGGTGCACATGAGTCTGTCTTTTGATAAAGATTATGCACCATAAAAGTCATATTAGAATTAGAATATTTGAAATTCTCAGAGTCCAGAGAAGAATGCCATGTTGGTAACACTGTCTGTGAACTCTTGCATATGCTGATGATGTAGTCTCATTGTGCCCCACACTGTCCAGTCTAAGGGAATTGCTTGACATTGCATTGGTATTCAATGACGAATTGTTTTGATACAAGCTATTGAAAGGAACCTAAACCCCATGCGTTGACTTAATTTCCCTTCTTTGCAGGCAGTTCATGGCCCCTTTTCATTGCAGAATACCAACTGGTTACACTATCACCTTACCTTATAAATAAAGTGATTAACTTGCATCACAGTATTTTAGTATATACTTATAAAGTATTATAAATAAATTATAATCTTCTATTGCACAAAAATGTGTGGAAAAATGCACATAAAATCCACTTTTGTTCCTTTATCAGGCAGGTGATTTATTCAAATGGGAACATTTTAAAACAATCACATTTGATTTGTGAAAATAATATACATCCAGTGAATTTATGATTTTGATCCAAGCAAAATGAGAAACTAGAATAATTATTTAGTGTTCAAAAATCACATATTAAAAAGTAATAAAGGTATTTGTAAGTATAAAACTTTACTTATTTGGTTTAAAGTAAAACATGAGTAAAACTAATTTTAATGTCATATAGTCAGTGTTCTGTGCAATTTAAACATGCATAATAATATTCATGATGCAAATGATGAATCAGTCACAGTTATTGTAATCTAAATTAAAATCATCACTTTAATAGCTAGTGGCTTGGTCCAATGGTGTCTGTTCATCTGTGGTAACCGGTTGTATGCATACTTCATTAATGATCACGATACTCGGTGGTAACTGAGAGCAAAACCAGGTGATGGTATATTTTCCATTTTCCAAAGTAGATCCATGCTGTTTCAGCTTTGAATGTCACAAGGTTTGACATGTTTGTATTTTTCCAACATTGATGCAACATAATTGATGCAAAGTAAACCACACATCAGAAAAAGGCATTGAGTCTCCTCTGGCCAGACTGGCACAATGCCCTCATACTCGCCAGAGGGCTAATGCCTCCTGTACTCGCTAGGTGGCTATAATATCACTTCCTCTTTGACGTTTGGCGTGAATCATTTTGGAAGTATTTTTCAAACTCAAAAACTTTTATAATTTTGTGACTGTGTCATGTACTAGGTTGTGTCTTCATCTGGACAGAAGAAAGGAGGATGTGGTCATATTATGGCCAGCTTTAATACTCATGTAAGATATGCTCACTGCCGGGAGAAGGGTCTGGTACTGATCCATGTGTTTTGTGACAAGCAAAGTGCAGTGCATGTCTTTTACACACCCTGAACATAGTAAACAACTGGCCACTCCAAGACAAACAAGGACAAAAGGTGTTTTGGTCCCGTAGTGTGAGCGCAAAGCCCTCAGAGACAAGAGTACTGCACTAGAATTTATGAAAATCTGGTGACACAAAGAAATTCCAACTCAGACACAGGAACTTAGGAAAGGTAGGTGCACCTATTTCTAAATTTTAATTTTTGGCTTTCATTGGTCATGCATTGCACTTTTTGGTTCTGTTTTTCCATCCTCTTAACTGCTCGGTCAACAACCCCCACCAAGGAAAATAGCTTGCCATCACCAAAAATTATTCACCCAAGTTTACTCTCCTCTTTGGACAGTTGCAACATTGCTTTTGTAGCTGTGCAGGCCCACTGTCGTCAAGTGACGCACTGTTTCAGAAATGTCAACCCTTGGTGGTCCATCATCCTGATTCTTTCTGGCGACATTAGTTTGAACCCAGGTCCATCAGCCAGAAATATCAAAGCCTGTCATCTGAATGTCCGTTCATTGCGCAACAAAACATCAGCATTTAGTGATTTTGTTTTGTCAAATGATCTCGACATCGTTGGTGTCACTGAGACATGGCTAAGACCGTCGGACACACAAGGCCTAATGGATGAGATAACCCCTGCAGGTTTCCAGCTTCACCAGGTCCCACGCGAGAACAAGAAAGGAGGGGGAGTCGCTGTCCTTGTTATGAATGACATTGATAGCGTGCATTGTCAAACTGATCAGCGGGAAACATTTGAACACATTACCGTCAAACTGTCAGATCGACAGTCAAGCCAGCTCCTGGTACATGTAAGCAGATTTATTGAGGAATTCAACAGTTTCATGGAAGCAGCTGCTTTGTCACCACATGAAAATATTATCCTGGGAGATGTCAATATCCAGCTTGACAGTCAAAATTGCTGGACAGATAATTTCAACACAGTTCTATTGGATTTTGATTTCATTCAACATGTCTCAGCACCTACACACATACAAGGACATATCCTTGATGTACTCTGCACTAGTAAATCCCTAACTTCCTCAGTTCACTGTTACGGTCACGGGCAAGCACGGTAGCAATTACCGGTTGTCTTTAAGTTGTAACAGAAAAAAAAGCAAAAAGCTTAACTTAACAAATTTATTTAGCGATTAACAATAATGATTACAGTCAACTGGTATGCCCTTAACTAAGCACACTAATACAATAACAAGATCTAGCTGACCTGACCACTGAGATTAAGAATAAGTTTATCCGCCGTATCCCGCAATCTGTTCTGTAATCCGTCCTGTGGTATATTCTGTGATCTGTCCAATGTCCTGTGGTCTGTCCCGTGATCTGTCCAGCGTTCACTCGCACACAGATATCTATATCCTGTGACCCATCCCACACTCAACAACACAAAAGGTGCTTGTCCTGCTATCCTTTATATATCCAGTCACACAGAAGGTCTGTCTGGAGATTTTTAGAGAGTTAACACAATTGTACTGTCTGCTCCAAGATATGGACAATGTCCAAAATGCAGTAAATCCACTCTCTGTTATATAACTGTACAATATCCAAAAATATCCAAAGTGCAATAAATCTGTCCAGACAATGTATCTAGTTCACTCCAGTAAAAGTTCACAGCAACACAAGTTATATTATATTCCAAAACACAATAGCTCTCCTTATAGCCAGCGAATACAAAGTTCACTTGTGGTCAGATGTACATTCCTTATATACATTCACAGATTCCTCTGGAATTGTACAGAACCAACTCAAAAGAAGCTTGGGCCATCTAGGCCAAAGGAGGAAGTTCTAGAAACTACTGGCAATTGGGTTTCCCCAAATCTAACATAACCACTGAGGGGGGGGGGATTTCCCCCAGTCTGTGAACAGATCAATAAACACTAAAACACAAAAATCAATAACTTCCTTACTTTAAATGTCAACACACAAAAAGAACCAACAACACAATTATCTTTTATGACAATGTATAAACATAAAGCTTAAATTAAACAATGCACTAATATAGTGCCTAATATATGTAATATACAATGTACTAATATAGTGTCCAATATATGTAACACCTCCCCCCTTAAAGAAAAATTTTGGAAACCAAGGGGTTACAAAATTTTACAAGAGATTTTCACCAGGTATATACACACAGGTAATAACTTTTTACAAAACATATATTTATCTAAATACAAAAGTAAAATTGATACCATGTATAAGTTTTATAAACTTACTAATTATAGGTATATAAATCACACATTAAATACAGCTTCTGGACAGGGCGTCCGCACAGATATTATCCTTTCCTTTAACATGTTCTATTTGAAGATTGTGTTCTTGCAACATTAAACTCCAGTTCAATAATCTTCTATTTTTGTTTTTCATTTTGTGCAAGAAGACTAGTGGATTGTGATCTGTGTATACAACGGTGGGTTTTGATGATGAAGATATGTATATGTCAAAATGCTGGATGGCCAAAACGAGTGCTAAACATTCTTTTTCTATTGTAGAGTAGTTCTTTTGTTGAACATTAAATTTTTTTGAAAAATAGCAGATGGGATGTTCAATATCTTCATTATCACATTGCAGCAAAACTGCACCTGCACCCACATCACTGGCGTCTACAGCCAGCCGGAAAGGTTTACTGAAGTCCGGAGCAGTTAGTACGGGCTCTAAACAGAGAAGGTTCTTTACTTTGTCAAATGATTTTTGACAAGTCTCTGACCAGTGATATTTTACATTCTTTTTCAGTAGCTCAGTCAGTGGAGCAGTGACCTCTGAAAAATTTTTGCAAAATTTTCTATAATATCCTGCCATTCCAAGGAACCTCATTAAGCTTTTCTTATTTTCAGGAACGGGGTAGTCAATGATGCTTTTGACTTTGGCTTTGATTGGTGTCACAACTCCATGACCTACTACATGCCCTAAGTAAATAACTTTGGCTTTTACAAAGTCACTCTTTGACAAATTTACAGTGAGGTTTGCCTCCTTGAGCCGAAACAAGACTTGTTCAAGCCTTTTTAAATGTTCTTCCCAAGTATCACTAAAGATGACAATATCATCCACATACACTTCAACACCTTCTAAGTCTTTTAAACATATATTCATTAGTCTTTGAAATGTGGCTTGGGAGTTCTTCATGCCAAATGGCATTACCTTGTACTGATATAGACCATCAGGGGTCACGAAGGCTGATATTTCTTTGGCCCGCTCAGTAAGAGGCACACACCAATATCCTTTCAGTAAATCACACTTTGTGATGTATTTGGCATTGCCAATCCGATCAATACAGTCTTCCATCCTTGGGATAGGGAAGGAATCCGTTTTACTCAAAACATTGACTTTTCTGTAGTCAGTGCAATATCTGATTGAACCGTCTGGTTTCGGGACCAAAACACAAGGAGATGCCCAACTACTTTGACTTGGTTCAATTATATCTTTTTCTAGCATATATTGCACTTCCTGCCTTAATTTTTCGAGTTTGATAGGATTTACCCGATACGGATGCTGTTTGATCGGACGGGCATCGCCGACATCGACATCATGCATGAGTATATTTGTCCTATTAGGGGCATTTGGGAACACTGACTTGTACTTTAAGAACAATTCAATGAGTGGAACCCTCTTATCTGGTGGTACATGACTCAGCTTGGTTTCCAAATCATCAAGGATCTCAGAATTACTCAACCTAATTTTATATTCAACATCAAGATCAGGAGTGTCGTCCCATATTTCGTGCTCCTGATTACTGTTACTTTCTATATTACAGTCAGTAACCATAACAGGCTTTTTCACACCCCTTTCAAAGTATGGTTTTACCATATTCACATGACATAGTTGGGTTGACTTTCTTCTGTCCGGGGTTTCAATGATATAGTCCAGGTCACCTACTCTCTTTAACACTTTGTATGGCCCGTGATATCTGGCCTGTAACGTATTTCCCTGGACAGGTAGTAACACTAAAACCTTGTCACCTGGTTTGAAAGTACGGTTTTGCGACTTCCTATCGTAAAGCATCTTCATTTTTGACTGAGAATTTTTCAAATTTTGTTGCGCCAGCTCACAAGCCTTCTTCAACTTATCTCTGAACTTTGAAACATAATCTAGCAGATTTAGGCTCTCGGTGTTCTCAGATAACCAATTTTCCTTCAACAGCTTGAGAGGACCACGGACTGAATGGCCAAAGACCAACTCGAAGGGACTAAAGCCTAAAGACTCTTGAACAGACTCTCTAACTGCAAACAATAATAAGCTGATGCCTTCATCCCAATCTTTTTCATTGTCTAAACAATATGTCCTAATCATATTCTTCAAAGTGGAATGGAATCTTTCAAGTGCACCTTGGGATTCTGGGTGATAAGCACTAGATTTGATCTGTTTGGCACCTAACTGAAATACAACCTGTTGAAATAGTCCTGACATAAAATTTGACCCTTGATCTGACTGGATCTCTTTTGGTAAGCCAACTAGAGTAAAGAAATTAACCAGAGCTTTTGAGATTTTGGGAGCTGTTATGTTGGTCAATGGTATGGCTTCGGGAAATCTGGTTGAGGCGCACATAATGGTCAAAAGATATTGGTTTCTGGATTTAGTTTTTGGTAAGGGACCTACACAGTCAATTATCACTTTGCTAAATGGTTCCTCAAATGCTGGAATGGGTTTGAGAGGAGCTACAGGAATTTTTTGGTTTGGCTTTCCTACCATTTGACAAATGTGACAAGTCTTGCAAAATTCTGCCACACAGTGCCGAATTTGAGGCCAATAGAAATGTTTGGTTATCTTGTTGTAAGTTTTGTTGATGCCTAAATGGCCACCCATTGGAGACTCATGGGCCAATTTCAGTATCTCTCTTTGGTACACTTTTGGCACAACAATCTGGTGTACTACTGACCATTCTTCAGATGCAGGGACATTTGGTGGCCTCCACTTTCGCATAAGCACACCACTTCTGACATAATAGCCTACAGGGACCTTATCTAGCTCTACTGGTGGCAAGACCAACTTGAATAAAGGAGCTAATTCAGGGTCATTTTCCTGCTCTGAAATCAATTTTGATTTTGAAAGCGATACACGTTGACAGTCAATTGAGTCTTGTTTTTCAGAATCTACCCTGGCCTTGGGATTTGTATCACTAGAATTCTGCACATCATGGTCATAGTTGTTTAAGAATGTATCTGACAAATCAACTAAGACATCTGTAGATTGTTTACAATCTTTTGGTTCTTCTTGGGCCTTTTTGGCCATAGCTCGAGTCACAGCACAGGAGGGAAAAATACCAGGAATAACCTCTTCTAATTTCTCAGTGCTAACCAAAGTGATCGGCTTAGAAGTAACCTTAGGATCAGCAACTACCTTTCCACCTGCAAGATCATTTCCCAACAACAAAGATACCCCTTTAATGGGTAAAGTGGGCCTGGTACCCACAACAACAGAACCAGTAACTAAGTCTGATACTAACTTGACCTTATGCAAGGGAACGTTCACACAGCCTCCTTCAATACCTTGAGCAATGACACTCTCACCAGTAGATGTGCTTACACTCAATGGCAATACACCTTCTAAAAGTAAGGACTGAGTAGCTCCAGTGTCTCTTAATATCTTAATGGGGACCTGACTGGAACTACTTTCCAAGGATACAAAACCCTCAGACACAAAAGGTTTGAACTCTTCCCTAATAATCTCAGACTTGTCTAAACCAATACTAGACTCTGCTCTATTGGGATTTGAATGCCAGTTAGACTTGCTAGACACAAAGGCGTTGGGCGTTGCCTCCTTTTCTCTTCTCTTCTTTAAGAGCCAACAGTCAGACATAACATGCCCAGGTTTCTTACAATAATGGTACACAGGAGCAAAGGATCTGGGCTTCCTATCCTTACTCATAGTCTAATTTGAGGTTTGACCCTTATCTGAACTCTTTTCTGGAGCTACATTTTCAGATTTCTTTCCTATTTCTGGATACGACTTTTTAGCAGGACCAAAGGACTTATTCTTGTTGAAAGTGGACTTGTGAGTTAGCGCATAATCATCAGCATAAGCTGCTGCTTTTGCCAAATTTTCAACTTTCTGTTCATCTAGATAGGTTTTAATGTCATCACGAACACACCTTTTGAACTCTTCAATCAAAATAACTTGCCTAAGTTTTTCAAAGTCTGTACCTACTTCCCTAGAATTACACCATCTGTCAAAGTACACTTCTTTCTCATGGGCAAATTCAACATGAGTTTGACTTTCTTGTTTACGATAATTTCTGAATTTTTGACGATATGCTTCTGGTACCAACTCATATGCCTTCAAAATAGCATTTTTGACAGAGTTATAGTCCACACATTCAGAAATTGGCAAAGCTGTGTATGCCTCCTGGGCCTTTCCCCTCAAAACACTTTGCAGCAATAAAGGCCACTGGTCTGTAGGCCATTTCAAATTTTGAGCTACTCTTTCAAAGTGTTGAAAGTACTTATCGACCTCCAACTCATTAAAAGGTGGTACCAGCCGCACATTTTTACCCAAATCAAATTTGGTAGCAATGGACTCTTCATGGGCAATTCTACGGGCATTGAGTTCTAAAGCTCTCATTTCTCTTTCATGTTTAAGCGCTCGCTCTTCCTTTTGAGCTTGAGCTTCAAGCTCTTCTTTTCGCTGTTGAGCTTCAAGCTCTTCTTTTCGCTGTTGAGCTTCAAGCTCTTCTTTCCGCTGTTGAGCTTCAAGCTCTCTTTCTCTAGCCTCAAATTCTCTGAGTTTTAGCTCTCTCTCAATTTCTAATCGCCTGATAGCAGGTGCTTGTCCTGCTATCCTTTATATATCCAGTCACACAGAAGGTCTGTTTGGAGATTTTTAGAGAGTTAACACAATTGTACTGTCTGCTCCAAGATATGGACAATGTCCAAAATGCAGTAAATCCACTCTCTGTTATATAACTGTACAATATCCAAAAATATCCAAAGTGCAATAAATCTGTCCAGACAATGTATCTAGTTCACTCCAGTAAAAGTTCACAGCAACACAAGTTATATTATATTCCAAAACACAATAGCTCTCCTTATAGCCAGCGAATACAAAGTTCACTTGTGGTCAGATGTACATTCCTTATATACATTCACAGATTCCTCTGGAATTGTACAGAACCAACTCAAAAGAAGCTTGGGCCATCTAGGCCAAAGGAGGAAGTTCTAAAAACTACTGGCAATTGGGTTTCCCCAAATCTAACATAACCACTGAGGGGGGGGATTTCCCCCAGTCTGTGAACAGATCAATAAACACTAAAACACAAAAATCAATAACTCCCTTACTTTAAATGTCAACACACAAAAAGAACCAACAACACAATTATCTTTTATGACAATGTATAAACATAAAGCTTAAATTAAACAATGCACTAATATAGTGCCTAATATATGTAATATACAATGTACTAATATAGTGTCCAATATATGTAACATCACCATTATGTAAAGGACGGCATATCAGACCACCTAGCTGTCTTTTTTACTACAACATTCCCTGTCAAAAATTCCTGCAGAGTAAAGCATTTGAAAATCAGGAAACTTCGCAAGATAAATAAAACTGAATTTATGTCTGACATTGTAAACTCGGAGCTTATCCAGGCTCCTTACAAAACAGCTAGCTTACTTTCACACCAGTACTTTCATACCCTTAGGAATATACTTGACAAGCATGCACCTGTACATGAATGTAAGACCCCACAACATGTCAACAAAGGGTTCATTAACAGTGAGATTTTGGCAGCAAAGAGATGTAAGCGCAAACTCGAAAGAGAGTGGTGAAGAGACAACTCTGCCATAAACCGCAGTAGGTATAGAGCCGCTGTGAACCATTTCAACCGTCTCGTGGAATGTGCAAAAACCAAATACTACAGTGATATGGTTAGGGAAAATAAGGATAACCCCAAGGCCTTGTGGAATTCCATAAAGAAAGTCCTCCATAGATCGCCAAAAATGGTACTTCCAGATTATACCACCATGAACAGTCTAGTCAACACTTTTGGCAGGTATTTTGCAGACAAAATTGCTAAATTAAGATCTGGATTACTGTCTACTGATGTCAATCCCCCTGTCTCAGGTTCCTACAAAAACAAGTTTGTTTCTTTCCAGACCATGTCAGAGGAAGAAGTCCTTAAAATCATAAAGTCCACACCAAATAAATCATGTGACTTGGATCCCATCCCAACATCATTGGTCCTTGATTGCATCAGTGTGCTCTTGACTCCTATTACAAATATTGTGAACTACTCTCTACAGGAGGGCAGGTTCCCATCCTGTTTTAAGACTGCACATGTTACACCCTTGTTGAAAAAAGCTGGTCTTGACAAGAATATTCTCAAGAATTATCGATCAGTGTCCAACCTCAGCTACATCTCCAAACTCATAGAGAAAGCTGTGGCTAGGCAGATAAATGAGCATATTTCTCACAAGGGTATATCCAACGAAAACCAGTCCGCATATAGAGTTTTTCATTCAACTGAAACGGCATTGCTCAAAATACAAAATGACATTGCCACATCAATGGACAAGGGTGCAGCTGTTGGATTAATCCTTTTGGGCTTATCTGCAGCTTTCGATACATTAGACCACTCAATCCTATTCAACTGCCTTCAGCACTGGTATGGCATTGATGGGGTAGTGCTTAAGTGGGTCCAGTCATACCTCAACTCACGCAAGCAGCGGATCAAAATAGATGGACATCTTTCAGATGCTTTTCAACTCCCTTACGGGGTTCCCCAGGGCTCAGTTCTAGAGCCACTCCTTTTTACCCTATACACAACCCCTCTCAGCTCAGTCATATCTAAATTCAATGTCACCCACCACTTATATGCAGATGACACACAAATTTACTTGGAACCCGACTCTAGGAACTTCGAATCCAGTATCACTGAATTAACAAATTGCCTCGAGGCGGTCCAGGCTTGGATGGGAAATAATAAGCTTAAATTAAATCCTGATAAGACAGAATTTATAGTGATTGGTGATGATCAAATTAGAAGTTCCCTGAAGTCATCATTCCCAGTGAGTTTGCTTGGCAACACCATGGAACCAGCTGAATCAGTAAAAAACCTTGGTGTCATCCTGGATGCTGAAAATTCAATGCAAAGACACGTGGCTAATCTATGTCGCATAAGTTACTGCCATCTCCGGGAACTACGAAGGGTCCGCAGGTACTTAAATCATGAAACAGCTGTAAAGGTGGCAAATGCCTTGGTTAGCAGTCGTCTGGATTACTGTAATTCACTGCTTTACAACACAAAAAAGGCATATACTAGCAGACTAGAAAGAGTTCAAAATGCCTTATGTCGGACAGTGTGCAAGCTAAACAAATACTGTCATGTTACTCCCTTCCTGCACAAACTACACTGGCTTCCCATTCATTATCGTATATTGTTCAAATATAATCTCCTCACTTATAAAGCAATACATTTCAGCCAACCTCCATATCTCTCCGCTCTAATTAGGCGGAGTGATCGAACACGGGGCAAACGCCTATCAATTTCCTCATCTAAACCAAATAAACGCTCAGGGCTACGCAGTTTCATAGCAGGGGCTCCCACAGAGTGGAACAAGCTTCCTCAAGCCATTAGAACCATAGAAAGCATTTCTGGTTTCAGAAAACTGTTGAAAACATACCTTTTTAGATTGGCTTATCCTCCACCATAGCCTATCTCCCCTATTGGACGCTAATATGGAAACGGACCTCTTTCTGGAACTGGACTATCCCTTTTTGCTCATCAGCGCCTTAGAGGATGTTTACATCAATTTTGGCGCTATATAAGTGTTTCTTACTTACTTACTTACTTAAAAATCTATGCTTCAGTGAAGCCTTTCCAAATCCCTGTGGTAGGTTTAGTAGACCTTAACCAGTCTGTGGTATCATCTGTCATTTACCCAGTAAAGCTTGGGTAGGAGAGTCCTCATTGCTGCAAGAGCTTTCAGACTTTAAAGAAGATTGGTCAACAAGATTTTACATGGTTGGAAGCACTCTTAACTGTAGGATGAAACTCATTACCTTCTTCATCTACACAACCTCCTAAGGAACTGGTGTTCACCCTGGTTTAGGTCAAGGTCACTGATGCCCAAGAGAAGTGGTGTCTGCTTCTTCATTCTTTCCTCATGTTATTTCCTCACTTCAGCTGGTTTGGGTCTGGAACAGGAGGCAGACCTTTATGGTAGCGCACCAGTGGATACACAACAAGATAAGGGTTTGTGGTCACCAGGAGTTTACCTCCCCATTGGAGAACCTCTATCCAGAAAGGCCTCAGGATGTGGCACCCTTTTTGGTTGGACATACTGCACCCTGGTCCCTTATTATGAATTCCAGGAAGATGCGGCTTTCAGTTCTGAAGCAGAGTTGCAAGAGTAAGACAGGATTTTGTCTAAAGACTGTTAGAGATGACCATTAATACTTTAACTGGTCTTTTATTCTTGATCATGAATACACACTCCAGTCTAGTATTGACCATTCCTGGACTGTATAAGAATTCAACAATCTAGAAAAATCCATGTAGCATTATCCTTGGAGGACTGGTTTTGCAAATGGACTTCATGTTATAGGCAGCCATGTTTCTCATTGTGGTGACTGGGGCTAACTCAGGGCTCATTAGTTCCTGAAGGTACCTAAAACCCAGAATAGGTGGTACAGCTTACATCCAGCTCTTACCCCTATTGGCACTAGACCAGGCCAAGTTGTGAAGTACTGGTCAAATGATGCATCCCACCTCAATAGCTCCTTCAGTCACATTTCAAAGTCTTTAGGTCTTTCTACTACTCCTCCTTCATGCCCAGTGGCACAGAATTGCATGCATAAATGGGGCAAGGCACTACGAGAGTACTTATGTCTGCAACAAAGTTGCAGGAATTAATTAGTGTAGGACAAAGTTACAGACTAACATACAAAAAAGATTTCAGCTCTCTGACGCTGAGCTGTCCAGAGGGAAATCTTCACACAAGTAGACAAAGAATGATCAGAAATCTGTGAATACACAGCCTTCAACCAGAATGTAAGCTTCCGCATGGAATGGCAGTGCAACATGTGGTGGACACTCTTTTTGTGCATATGGTAACATCACCTTATTGAGAAGATGCTTAATTGAAGCATCTTTAGCCGAGTGTTGAACCAGACATATGGTGTGCTTTGCTAAACAGCCATTTGAATTCCTCAGGCCTATTCCCAGATGACGTATGTCAGACAGAGAATAAGATTACCAGAGCAGAGGCAGAACACTATGACTCCCAGCCCAGATAGGGATCGGATAGGTATGGTTCTCATAGGCAACATAGGCCCCGGGAACATAGGAGCCAGGAACTCAAGCTGGTCCACCTCCACAGGACAGGGATGCACAAGCTTTGTGCTCCTTTGGTAAAAGGGGCCATGAACAGTGGAAAGGTGAAAAGATCCAACTTTGGTAACTGTAACCCCAAGTCTTACAAAGGAAAAAGTGCAATGTGTCAGTTCTGGTCAAAGACAATGTGTCAGTTATGGTCAAGGGCAGGACATTAGTTGAAGTGTTCTCTTTGTTTAAAAGCTTGTAAATATTCCTCTTGCCTTAAATGTTCATGTTCTTAGAGAAGGTGTAAATTGCATGTTTGTTATGACTCATGAACCTATCATGTCTTAAAAACGGCAGCCACAAAAGAAAGGTGTAAGTCCTGATACACAGAAAAACCAAATAAAACCTGTGAAAGATTCTTTATCTGTAAATCTATCTCCTGCGCCTCCTATGACAAATGTCATCAGTGCTGCAGAAGGTCTTGTAGGGACACTGCCAAAATTTGGACAAGGATGGGCATTGAAGGGTTTGAGTCCAAGATTGTTTTTGATGTTGAAGTAGGGGTCAAGATCAAACCTCCACTCACCAATGAACCTGAGATAAGGAGGTGAATATGCAAATCCCAGAGTAACACCACCTGAAGGAGACACTGCATTCCCTCCTCTAAAAGCAAGCGGTGGAAAATGTCAAAATCCAGTCATCTCTGGCTTTCTACAACCATTTGTTCCTTGTTCAAAAGTCCAACCAAAGTTGAATCTTGGATGCCAGTGCTTTAAATCAGTTCTTACAGATCAAGACTTTTAAAGGGGAGACCCCAAAATCAGTCAGACTGTCCCTTTTAAAAAAAAGACTGAGTCTCTTTGCTGGACCTCAGTGACACCACAACCATATCCAGAAAGTATCTCAGATTCCATTATCAGAACCAAACTTTCCAGCATCAGGCTCTTCTTTTTGTGTCAGGACTTGGGTTTGGTAGTAAACCTTCAGAAAATATGACCTGAAGACCCAGCAGGTCTTTTCCTTTGTAGGGTACCAGTACTATTTTGCTCAAGGAGTGGTCACAGAGAAGTGGCAGGCACAGGGCTAAAAAATCAACTCCCTTCTTGCAAGACCAAATTGTTCAGTCAGCCATTTCATGTTCCTGAAAGGTCTGCTATCCACAATAGAGAAACAGGTACCATCAAGTAGCCTTTACATGAGGCCCATATAATGGCACCTGAAGAACAACTGGCACATTCCAGAATCCCTGGAAAAGCTTATTGACATTCCAGAGTCCCCTCACCCACATCTCCATTTGTGGTTGAAAGAAAACGTCCTCTACCCCCTTCCTCATGCCATTCAGATCTTTACTGATGCATCAAATGAAGATTAGGGCACCCATTTAGGACATTGCACCACCAAAGACATTTGTTAGCTTCCAGAAAGCAAACTACACATAAATGTCCTGGAACTGCTGTTCACAGGAACTGATTGCTTAACATGGGGTACGTTGCTATAATGTGGTCAAGAACATATGTTATTAGGATTACAGATTAAAGGGTCACATTTAATCTTACAGGGATAATGGTAATGTAATGTAATAACCTTCAACAAAGTATTTCTGACACATCACTTTTATGATCAGTAGACACATTTTTGCAAAAATGACTATTTTGGCCAGAATTTGTGTAAAAATCGGATGGTACCCAACTTTAAAGTAATTTTTCAAAGGGAAGTTTAACATTTACATTTGGAAGACTTGCATATTTGAATTTCTCATATTTTTTAAAGTAAAAACAACCATTTATCCTTTCGGACTCAAAAACATGTCTACGCCTCTGAACTCTTGGACTATATAGTTGCAGTATTCATTCAGTGTTTACCTTTTTTTCAAAATAGACCCAAAAACTGATTCAAGGGTTTTCATAAGAAATAAACAAAGTAATATTTTTAATATTTGCATAAATATGAGTGATTTAATATTTGGGACAGTAATAAAGGGATAGCACATGTATTGTTTGAGGTATTAACATTGAAAATATATGAAATACTATTTGTGTTATTCAGGTTCAGAGTCAAAAATTCACCAAAATTAGACCCATAAACTGATTCACGCTTCTACAGTTTTGAACTTTACTAGGGCATGATTTTACAAAATATTTGACAGAATTTTGTTGGTCAACTTGTATGTCACAGTACATCAGGCGATGGTGGTCTTCCCTTTTTGATATTAAGAATCTGTAGATTATAAAGGTAAGAAACAGACAGGAAAAGTATGATGTATAAAACTAACATGAAATGCTTCATTATTTGCTTTACAAATATGCTTACTGTCCTTACATATATAAATTTTCATTGCTGCAAATAAAAGGAGCATTAAACAAATAAATTGTATACCCCTGTTGATGGTTCTGCAATTGCTTCAATGCAATCAGTTGTCAGGACAATAAGGCTTACTAGGTCCAATCCTCAACCAGAGCTATCTTCTTTTAGGCTAATTTCACAAAAGGTCTTACCCTGGTCTAAGGCTCAAAGTTAAGACTTATACCTAAAATGTTTGGGACATATTTAAACAAACTGTAAACAAAGACTTAAATATGGCTGCCATAAATTTTTTCACTTCAACATTTTAAGTGCCCTAAAAATGAAGAATAGATATACAGAATACCTCCCTTAATTATTGCTTGGACATTTTCAAGTGGTTACAAAGATTTCCATTGAAAAACAGCATTTTATCAATGATAATATGTCAAAAAAAGGATACATGTCACCAGTAGAATACTTGACTTGAAATAAAGAATCACATGATATAGAAAACCACTGTGGTTATTTGATAAACGTAGACTCAGCTAAGTCACCCTTTGTGAAATCCATTTAAGCCCCAGACTTATCTCAGACAAAAGGCTCAGATTTAAGACGCTGGCTTAGCCTAAGTTGAAGATAAGTGTAAGACCCTTCATGAAACCAGCCCCTAATATAAACTATTCCCGCTCACATGATCACTTAAAATGGAAGTCCTCTATTCGGCAGGTTAAACAATCCCAGGGGTCATTTTAAAAATGGACTTAGCCCAAACTTATACTTAAAATGCTTGTCTTAAATTCTCAGAAGCTCAAAGCTGCTAGTGGACTAACTTTTGTAAACACGGACTAAAATATTGCTGCTATAGATTTTTGTGACTTCAAAATTTAAAAAGCCTAAAAATAAGGAATAAATATATAGATGACCTACCTTAATTAGTCTTTGTGTGGTTACAAGATTTTGGAAAAAAAAACACTTTACCAAAAATAAAATGTAAACAAAGGATATATGTTACCAGTAAAGGTATTTCAACTAAAAATAAATCACGACTTAGAAAACCACTGTGGTTATACAATACACTTAGTCTTAGCTATGTCATCCTTTGTGAACTCCATTTTAATCCCAGCTATGGCCAAAGTCTTAGATTTAAGTCCATGACTTAGCCTAAAGCTAGGCTAAGTGATCTCTTAGCCTCTGTCTTTTAGTCACGAGAATGCCAGCCAACAGGGAGCTTGGGCTGTATTTATGTATTTGTTAAATATCACTTTCAGTCCTGCAGCAAAGAAGATATTGTGCTCAATATAAAGTAAAATACACCAAAATCTGTGTTATCTATTTAGCTTGGGAATATGAATATTAGTTTATACATACAGAGACAGTGAGACCTTTAGTGAAACCCATTTCCTGTTGGAATGTAATGCAAAATACAATCAGAAGACACATACACAAAGTGATATCCTGGGTTTTTTTTATCTTCTGCAAGTTTTATATACAGAATCATTTAAGTCATGAATAAAAGTGTACACACTAGTTGATACTTTTTACTGTGGTTATGTGAACTTAAGCATAAGTTAGGCAGGGCTTAGTTAAGACAAAAGGCTCAGCTTTAGCTGGCACTTAATACCTTAATTAAATCAAACCCCAGGTGTTTACCTTGTATGCAGTACATTGAGTTTAGAATTTCACATTCCACATAGATTTACATTGTATTGTGAGAACACCATATGAAAGTCAAATGTGGAGACATATATTTTTATTTTACAAGAGACAAAAGTCCAAAACCAATCTGCAGTAAAACAGTAACAGTAGTACATAAAGGTTGTTAATTCAGCACTTGCAAATATATTAGATGTAAACCTGGATATATATAAAAAATAACAAAAATAGTCAAGCCATATACAAAATAACATGATGAAAAATCAAAGAATGGATTAAGTATGACTTTGTACTATTTTATAATTCTAATATTTACCAACATAAAAATAATGTGACTTCCTTTGTTTATGTGTTGCTTAAAGTGTTCAAAATATTTCTCAAATACGACAAAGGAAAGTAGTTAGATGTCAAAAACAACAACAGTATTTCATAACACTACAAGGCCTTTTGATTACTAACTTTTTAACAATTATGACACAGTAAAAATTATGGACACTGCCATTTTTCTGTCACGAATCTTCTAAGTTTCCAAAGATAGCTATTGTTTGACCATGGTAAATCAACAGAGACAATTTTTGAACTACAATTTCACATTAGCATTACAAATTTTGCCTTTATATGTTAAAATGAAACATGTGAGGGTTATTTAATATTTCTTTGAACTGACTATAAAAGAATGGCAAGTAGTACACACGAAAATAATAATACATAGACATCAAGTGTACCTTGTTGCAAAATATATTTGAATGCACACTATTTTATATAATGTCACTTCTTTGACATCAATTATTGTAAATATTGTTGAAGCATTAAAAATTAACCTATTTCAAGGCATGTTTTTCCTAATGATTTACTTACAACAAAAATGATACTGTTGAGACCTTTTATAAAAGGGTTAAACAACTACCTTGAAATATTTATCTGTCACTCTTTCATTTTCTGACTTGCTACTGATTTTTTTGACAATTGAAATTGTGTATATCTTCTGTATTTTCATGGGACTAATAAAACACATACCTTTAAAGATGCAATAAAATATCTACTTTTATCGCAGTATACATAATGAGACCTCATCATGAGTAAATAAATTATAAAAGTAACTTACATATTGATGTAGTCACATGTTACACCTTAAAATCATATATGTTATCACAAACTTATCTGTTATTAATGCTCTATTAATTTATTTTTAATATTCTAATCAATTTATTAAACAACTCATGAATTTATTAAACCACTCATGCTAATAATACAGAGCAAGATTTCTGGAAATTGTCAACAAAATACAAACGTAAGTAAGAACAGGGCCGATTTCACAAAAGCCCTCAGACTAAGCCCACTCTAAGCCTTAGTCACTGGCTCAAATCTGAGCATTTTGTCTCAACTGAGTTTTGGGCTCAAATCTGTTTCATGATAGAGAGCTCATTCTGGTACTTATTAGTCTTACTATTCGAGTCTGTGCCTTAGCCAGACTCAGTCAGAATCCTGTTGTGAAACCTTCTGATCCTGATAGAATGAAAACTTTCTATGATATATGATTGTTGTACCGATTTCCAGTCTATTACAAAAATTGGACAATATCATTTAGCCGTCACTTCTGAAACATTTTAGTGCATTTTTCTTGTTACAAAATATTGTTTGTATAACAAACAACACTTCTATTATAAGAATATACAGTTTCTTTTAATATTTTGCACAAAAACATGCATATGTCTGACATTAAAACCGTTTAGACTGGAAAGTGGAATGGACCGGATTCTGGTTCAAGAAGGATATAATTATCCCAGAAAGAGTGTTCTGAATGCAATACAGTTTATATAGTCTGTATCTGGATACAGTTTGAAAAAAATCAGTTACAGTAGTCCAGAAAGCTACCAACCAAGGCATTTACTGCCAGAACAATTGCTTCATGGGTAAAAAGCTGTCCGATATATCAGCGATCACACATTTGCAGAAACAGGCTTGAGAGTATATATGTTACGCCCAATACACGAAATTGCACATTTCGTGAAATAGGCAATTTATTCAATTATGGCTTGCCCATTTCACGAAATAGGCAATTTTATGTATGAAAATATAATTTCCATGCATAGATCAACACAAAACTTTGCTTATATCTTTACGAAACTTCCTATTGTGTATAGATGTTTTACAAATATGTAACAAATATTAAAACTCATGTGGTTTACGAACATCTGATGCTAGATTTGCGAGTGATTTTTTCCCCTGTTTAGCATTTATGTTTGGTTGTTTAGATGTGTCCGAGTGCAATGTGGGACACCTGGTGTAGATGATGACAAGAAAACTGCAGTATTTTATGGGATAAATGAACAAACAACTGCATATATAAATGCATATATCTATCTACTGGTCATATAAAAATCAAACTAAATATAATGTATATAATTCATTGCTGTGTATATAACTTAGAATAAATACAAGAAAATATGTACAGGTTTTAACATAAAAATGAGTGCATGTATAACATTACAGTTACTGAGAGAGAAACATTCTCAAATAAAAAAAAAACCATTGAACATTACTTAACCAAAAACGAAATGTAGGTTTTATAAAGAATAAATAATAATATATGTTGTGCGCTTTTTGTCCTAGTTTATTTATTCAATATTATCCAATATATACTGGTAAGTGTCATAACTTGGCACATAGCTCAAGTTAGCATGAAAGTAATACAGGATACCAAGCCACAGGTTGTTGTCATAGAGAAGATTCGTACATTTCTAAGAATATATATCATAGCATATAAGGTAACAGGAATGGTAGACAAAATGTCTATAGCAACAACTGAAAATATAGTTTGGAATTTTCAAGTGCAGATTCTAAGTTTTGTGCCAAACTGGGGTGCCGATTTCAAGCAGAAACTGTATAATCACCCTTTATAACAAGAACTATAAACCTGCTTTGCTTCGTAATGGGAGGCTGATACAAAAGTCATAATTTGTAAACTATACATTGATTGGTCATATGCTGACTTCAGGCTTGTATGCAACATTGACAGTGATGATATAAGAGATGATATAATTCAATCCAATAAACACATTGAAGTTGCTATGATGTAACCACTCTTCAGCTACTAATGCTCAGATAATGCCAGTCAACAACAAATATATAATATATAAATATATAATATATAAACAATATGGTATAATCCAATAAAAACATTGAAGCTGCTATGAGGTACCTTGTCTATGGTGATCCAACAATACCAGCCAATACAAATTTATTCTTGGTTCAAAGAATTCTCCAACTTGCATCAGAATGAGACACTATCATCAGCATAAAGCATACACTTCCAATTTAAATGGTTAAATTTTTTCATTTTTTTTGTATCTCCTTGACAAATTTTGAAAATGTTTTCTTTAGCTTGGAAAGGACTTTACTGTATATGCATGTATGGTGTCAGATCTACTTAATGTGTGCAGACCTTTAGTCAGCTCATACAAGTTTATAAGAACATCACTATTTATTGAGCATGAGTGAAGAATGTTACAAAATAATAACATAATATTGTACACATACATATTTTGCTCTTTGAACTGGATACTAGCATTACAAATTGCGTTACAAAAGTTAATTGCTATAATATACTGATATGTGACTTACTGCCACTGGTTATTGTACGTTATATTACTTCACAGACACGGCAACAAGAGGCCACTGTGACACTGCAATGTCACCCAATATATAAACAAAAAAATCAACAAAATAATACTTAAAAAATATTGATCTAAAACAATACAAAAAAGGACTATATGAAAATAGTATACTATAAACAACGAACACTTTAGACTAGAGAATATTATGCTCTTTTTCATTTTACGACTGATCTTTAAAATTAAATAGATCCCTTAACCCCAATTACACTGTCTTGAGATTGACTTCTGAATGGCCTTGTTGTGCCCTCGGAGGTATAATCTTGTTCAATGCACAACCGATGTTTACACTTGCAAAGGTTCAGAGTGTACACCACTGATCTTGGATCCCTGTTGAAAATATTCAACAAGCAAGGGGGCATTTACATCCTGACCAATCACATTTCAATGTTTTTGGTGGTTATTCTATTTTGGGTGTTTCCATGTATCTTTTCAGTCGTGTGTCCAATCTTGTCCACTCTTTTTATGATATGACCAACCCTCCCCAAATAGTGGTACAAGTCTGCCAATGAATGACTGCTACTTTCAAACTGTGATCAAGCCATTTTAACAAGTGATTAATGGGAAGCAGAGCATTCAGGTGTAGGTTGTGAGATATTTTTCATGGTACCAACCAATGTTTTCACTCAAAACAAAAAGTGTATTTTTTCCAATTTTCCCACCCTTTTGTCAGGATTATTTTAGCCCCTCCCATTTTAGCTCTACCCCCCCCCCCCCCCCCACTGGCTATTTTTTATGAGTAATTGCAACTGCGAAATTGGAGTATAAGTAACCAATATCAATATCTTGTAACATGCCTTATACACTCAAATTATCATTTATAAGGGAATGTATTTTCACAAACTGACCCCCATAAGTTGACAGTTACAGAGTTTTTTTCCCACATTGAACTAAATAGTTAATTCAATATTATTTGAATTTAAGAAAGAGTAGTAGTACACATATCATATCCTTTGAGATTTAACACAGCTGAAGCTTCTCTTACATCCCATCGTACAAAGTGTGCTACAAATATTATTGAAAAATATGAGCGTAGCCTGGTAGTGAGGTAGTAGAGATTTGTACGTGCAAACAAAGTGTATTCTCCCAACAAGAGTGTCAATACTTGAATATCAAAGAACAGTTGGCAACTAGCTATAGGCCACATAGTGGGTAAATATACACGCATGGTACATGTGAGTGTATCTTACAGCACATGCAAACCCTTTGATTAACTTGGGAGGACATACAACACAAGCAAGGAAAACACATGTGCCTAAGTGTCTCGTAAATTCCTCTTGAGATATGGATGCATTTGTAGCCATGCTGCGAGCACGCAGAGAATAATGTGCATCCCAATTTTCATTGCGGGGTCTCTGCAACCTGGAAATTCTGTAATAAAACCACACATATAGCTTAAGTGCAAATAAACCGTTTTTTCTCTGTAACCAGGACATAAGTGCACATACGATGGGATGTAAGAGAGGCTTGAATTGTATTTTAAACAATTTTCTCAAGAGTAAGATACACATATCAAACTTAAGCCAGGCTAAACATAGAAAAGACAGTCCTGAAAATGGATAAAAAATGTAAGCAACTAAAAACAGAACAAAAGAAAAATACCCGCAAAAATATAGTATTGGCTTAAAATACAAATTAAGCAAAAGCTACATGTATAACCGAACACTTATTATTGAATAACACTTAGTAAGATTTATACAATTAACCATAACTTTATAATACGTTTTGTGTTATGATGTTTATTGCTGTATCAACGATTCCTGCATCAACCAAAAAACAAGTCTTGTGACCATTACACTGACATAATGCTTAAATTTACTTTCAAGCCATCACTACAGAAGAGTATTACAGCCAAGAAAAACCAAATTTTTATTAAACTTAGTGAGATAGCATCTCATAGTTATCTTGTCATAATGACTTAAAACATCTCACAAAATTGAAATACTATCTCACTAAATAAAAAAACACTTTTTTTTACTTGGCCCTAATAATCTTCCACAGATAACATTTAACTGAAAAGCAGTAAAATCTTTGTAATCCTTTATGGCGAGAAATAAAATTCTGTTTGGGTATAAGATAGGAAAGTGAGACATAGCCTGGGTACTCAAAATCAGGTTGAGAAAATCTTTATAAACTACTATTTGTACACCCTTTTTGGCTTCTAGCACATAGGTGGGATCATCATCACTTTTGCATTATACAAATGTTTCTGTTATCTAATGCTGAGATCAGGTGGATTTTCATGACTGGTGTGCACCACTCGTGAGTTTGTATATACCAATGGGAAGCTTTGACTACTCTTAAGTTATTCACAGCCGGTGTGTGTATATTTGGCTGTTAACAAACACAAATGACAAAGAGAAAGAAATAAAAGTAATCACAATATTTCGCTATCCACCATATCAAATATGTATATTTCATTTTGTACACGTTTTCTGAGGGTATTTACAAAATCCACAGCATTAAAATACTTAACATGTTTTTATATAGAAATCTGCATCTTTGTTGACATTACATGTGAAGGTCACAAATAGAAAGGTTTCTGGAGATACCCTACTCACACCGTGACACCGTTCTTGGCAAATTCATGGGCCGTGAACTAGTGTTTATGACTGGTAAGAACACTGCATTACCTTACAACATGTGTGAAAACCTAATATGTAATCCAAGTTGTCCACATGATATTTGTTTTCAACACGCTTTTCAGCCTATTTTCACTGATATTTGTTGTTTTTGACCAATATATTTACATTAGGTGCCAGTTTTGGGTCAATGGTAATTTCAGTTAGTTTCACTGAAATGCCAGTACACATATTAGGATTGGTTTCACAATAAAGAAATCTGGCCCAAATTCACAGTCTTAATAAACAGAGAAACACAAAAATATTACAGTTGAACATTTGTTCATTGTGGTTAAGAATGACAAGAAAGAGGCAACCATAAAAGTATAAACCTGATAAAATACACATGTGTAAATTGGTAACATGATGTTACAAGCTGTTTAAAACAAGTTTATATCGTAACCTTAGTCAAAGATCTTACTATGGTAATGGGTTCTTGAAATATTTATTACCTTCCACATTCACAATGGCTATATATATGCTGTAAACATGAGACACATTCAAATATAAAACTCAACCCAAAAATATATCACAAAACTAAATCTACAAAGCTTTGGTTTACAACACTGAGTGTATTACAGAAATGTGAAAAAATGTAATAATATGAAAGCCTTTGGTGACTTTTTTTTGCCAAAATATATCACCATAGTTAGCTAAATTACACCTGAGCAAGGTATCAAAAGGAAAATTTAGTTTTGAGCACTTGCAATAAATATTCTTGTCAAATGACTTTCAAGTACTTAGTAACAGTTTCACAACTAAAAATGGTACATAACATTACAAGTAGCATTGTGGTGTAAAATACTGCAAATACATTTAAATGAAATTGAAATCAAATTTTAGAATAATAGCAGTCTGGGTAGCAGTTATGGACAATACTGGTTTTAAAGGTAACTTGTCACAGGCTTGAAATTTGCACAAAATCTGCAGTTAGCAAGGAATATGTACAGTTTCCCTGACAAGATTTTAATAATCAAGGTCACTATGACAAAGTTAAAGGTCCAAACAAGGCCATATCATCACATTGCACACCTACACACCTAAGTAATGCCCCTATCAAGTATCAACTTCCAACGCCTTACGGCTTCCAAGATATGGCCTAGACAAGATTTTAAAAGTCAAGCACACTATGGCAAGGTCAAAGCTCAAATCAAGGTCACAGCATGACGTTGCACACCTACACACCCAAACCAATGTCCCTATGAAGTATCAACTTCCTACACCTTGCAGTTTCAAAGATATAGACCAGACAAGATTTTGAAACTCAAGGTCGATATGGCAAGGTCAAAGGCCAAATCATGGTCACACCATCTTGTTGTACACCTACACCCACCAACCAATATAACTACTTAGTATCGATTCCTACACCTCAAGGTTTCTGAGATAAAGCCTAGACAAACTTATTCCTGCCGCCCGATCGCCGTCGCCCACCCATCTGGACACCATGGGTGAAAACAATAAAAGCACAGCCCTCAAAGGCTGTGGGGTAAAAAATCATTTGGAAAATTCCTGGATTCCAGACAGGGTTCCAGGTCATCACAAAAATCATCATGTCTTCCCTGTGCCATTTTCAACACTTCCTGAAACTTTCATCAAAATCCGTCCATACCTTCTCAAGTTTCTTTGTAGAAAGATGAACATGGAAACACATGCTAGCATTTAAACAACCTCCCTGGCAGAGATAATAATCAGAATATAACAAAAATAGAGAAAAAAACCTCTGTAACACAAATATCGTTGGAAAATTGGAAATGATTAGGTTACCACAAAAATCTCAAGAAAGAGTTTCTGGAGGGCGCAAACATATGCCAAGGCACAGAGTTTGTGTAATAATGCTAACAAACAAACTAACAAACAAACAAGCAAGCATGAAAGTAATACCTTCTTGTCAGGAGTTAAAAATACAATTCCATGGAATGCTCATACATACAACATATTTTAACATCATTATGATACAGATAAATTTCTGTCTTATAACCCAATAGCATTATCTTTTAACAGATAAAAAACAAACAAAAATAAATAGGATTTTTTTTTTGCAAATTAAGGCTTAAAAGATAAAAATTCTTCGGATGATGCTATAACATACATGAAAAGAATAAGCTCTTGTATTCAATTGATTACACCAATCCTTTCAAAATGGATCCAAAAATATTTTTTGTATAGAAAAAGGATCCTGTTTTGTCAATTTTTACTTTTCAGCTGACTTTTCATTGCAACCTAGGTGAAAGTCTTCAAATTCAACACCTTCCAGACCACATTTCAGCCACGTAGTATACAATTACATCACCCTAAAAGTATTTTTATGGGAAATTATTTAAAATAAAATCACAGCAAATTCAAGTGTACACGTTTACCACAACCAATTCCAATGATTGTATTAACCATGTACTACAGGATTTAGATTACACAATGCCAAATCTGCACAGAAGAAAAGAAGTACAGCAAATTAACTGTTGAATCTGTTTTCAAATTTGCATAAAATGCTCTTCTTAGTATCTGACATGAAATTGTGTCGAGTCAGCACCTGTCATACCTGCCAGTAGTAACTCGATTTGGCGTGGGTTTTCATACTTTTCATAAGTTTCTGAATTCACGTACACCTCAATCGACTGTCCTTCCGAATAATAGCTAAATACCCAGTCGATTCTGAAATTAAAACCAAAAAATAATTGCACTAAAGTGAAGAGAGAGTCAAACTTAGGATTTTATATTCTATTCAATGGCCAGAGTTATTTTGGGACAAGCCCTTAGGATTGCCACTTGCAGGATGCAAACCAACACAGAGGTGACGGCCTGTGTTCAGGTGATAAATGTTTAAGCAATGAAGGCAATGACCTGTCATAATCCCCACACAAGGCATCCCTAATCTTCCCACAATGGGTAACCACATTAATGGGTGGGAAAAGTAGTATGTTCCACTATGTGGGTGAAATAAATTGCAAATTTCCCAAAAAACAGACTTACATATATATCAGCTGTGTATCTCCCATTTTTGTCAAGTACTTTTTTGTCAAGATTATGCAAGTCTGGTGAAAATTATAAAATAGCGTCAGAGATGTTCTGTACCCTCAGCAAGAGTGAAAGGGTATTGAACACCATGAGACATAGAAGACGTGAAACAATATAAAGATAAGGAGACTTGCAGAACAGACAGTGTAAGTTTTGTAAAGGTGCAGAAGAAAACTAGACCAAGGACGCATCTGTGGCCAGATGCAAGATGTATCCACCAGAAAAGGCCAACTAATATAGTTTCGAAGATAAACAGCATTTTTCAATAATCAGCAAGTTGTAAGCACTTTTAAGTTGGGCTCCCTCATTTGACCTTGAAGCAGGGGCGCAAGGTCAAATCTGACCACATCAGAAGATTCGCAGCCCATGATTTCCTATAGGTTGGTTTCACATTAGAAACCACTAGGACCAATAATAAGTGAGTTATAAGCACTTTAAGTTTGGCTATCCTTGTTAACCTTCAAGGAGAGCCCCAAGGACAAATCTGACCACATCAGAAGATTTCCAGCCCATGATTTCCTATAGGTTGATTTCACATTGCAAACCTCTACAACCAATAATAAGCGAGAAATAACCACTTTTAAGTTTGGCTATCCTCATTTGAACTCGAAGGAGGGGCCCAAGGTCAAATCCGACCACATCAAAAGATTCGCAGCCCATGATTTCCTATAGGTTGGTTTACCATCCCAATCATCTAGGACCAATAATAAGCGAGTTATAAGCACTTTTAAGTTTCCCCATCCTCGTTTGACCTTGAGGGAGGAGCCCAAGGTCAAATCCGACCACGCCAGAAGATTCCCAGGCCATGATTTCCTATAGGTTGGTTTCACATTGCAAACCTCTATGACCAATAATAAGCTAGTTATAACCACTTTTAAGTCAGACTCTCCTCATTTGACCTTGAAGGAGGGGCCCAAAGTCAAATCCAACCACATCAAAAGATTCACAGCACATGATTTCCTATTGATTGGTTTCACATTGCAAACCTCTAGGACCAATAATAAGTGAGTTATAACCACTTTTAAGTTTCCCTATCCTCGTTTGACCTTGAAGGAGGGGCCCATGGTCAAATCCGACCACACCAGAAGATTCCCAGGCCATGATTTCCTATCGGTTGGTTTACCATCCCAAACCACTACGACCAATAATAAGCGAGTTATAACCACTTTTAAGTCTGACTCTCCTCATTTGACCTTGACCCAAATCTGACCACATCAAAAGATTTGCAGCCCATGAATTCCTATAGGTTGGTTTCACATTGCAAACCTCTACGACCAATAATAAGTAGTGATCTCAACGGGTATCCGGATATCCGGGTACCCGAACCCTGAATATTTACCCGAATCCGAAATCACATACCCGAGTACCCGAAACATTCAAACTACTGTCAATATCGCCCACTTTGGCTGACGAATACAGACATATCTCGACTCCATAAATTCACCTAAAAATTAAACTATTCAATTAAAATGCACAAGAGAAATGTTTTCTCACCCTTGTACACCATTTATAGTATTTAATTTGTCTTATATTTTGGTTGTTTAGGCATTGTCAAATGCCGATACCCTTTGAAAATCGTCAGTATGTTAACACAGTTATGTAATTCCGAGTACATGAAACATTGTATATATTGCCTATATAGTGACATGCACACCTTAAATAAATAAAAGTACGATATTTTCAAACAGTAGTTCATAATTTAGCATCAATAAAGTTCACTTACCTGCCTGAAAAAAATAAAGTTTCAATTTCGAAACTACATTCGAGCAACAGTGAATGCTTTACTGATAGATCATGTGACTCCACTTTTATGGACACTGCAATAAACAACCATGTTTTAAATGTACAGAAATCTTTTCTTGGTTAACATTCCTTCTGTGTCGTACTGTTTTGAATGCAAAAAAGGTGGCCGACGAGAAATAAAGGGATCCCATTATTTGTGTAAGTTTTAAGTTTGTAAATGTGGAGATTTTTGTAGAATCAACTATTATCGCCCATCGGCACGAGTACCCGGGTACCTGCCCGCTGAAATCAATACCAACCTGGTCCCAACAAAAATGCTATTTTGAGAACACTAATAACTAGAGGATCGCTCGCAAAAAAAAAAGATAATGTTTTTGCATAGCAAAAACAAAGCGTCCCGAAAAGGATATAAAGGTGAGTGCTAAAGTATTAAGAAAATGCTTCGTTTCTAGCCTTATACTGTTGTGGCAACCAAAGTCAGCGCAGTCTGCTCTATCTAGCACGGTTTTCAAGATATAAGCATTTTTGTGTTTTGCAAAAAATAAAAAAATTAAAAATGTCCGCTATATTTGGCGAGACAAAAATATTTTGAAAATTGGCATGGCTACTCTGCAGAGATACCCAGCAGGTCCAAAATTTTGTTGAGTTCACTCTATATAGCACGGTTTTAGAGATATAAGCATTTTTGTGTTTTGCAAAAAATAAAAAAATTAAAAATGTCCGCTATATTTGGCGAGACAAAAATATTTTGAAAATTGGCATGGCTACTCTGCAGAGATACCCAGCAGGTCCAAAATTTTGTTGAGTTCACTCCATATAGCACGGTTTTCGAGATATAAGCATTTTTGTGTTTTGCAAAAACTTTGAAAATTCAAAATGGCCACCATTTTTGGGGAGACAAAAATTTTTGTCAAGACCACTGCCGTGGTGTGTATCTCCCGCCGAGCATTAAAGCAGAAGAAATAGCTTTTCCGAGATATTCACAATTTTTCATTTTCGTGTGTGAAAGGTCTTCCAAAAGTAGGTGAATGAGTTGAGAAAAATTTGCTATCTGCAATACTATTAAGAGATAATTCACATTTACTCATTTTGAGTAGGTGAATAATTATCTATGGGTCTGAAACTTCACCAAGTGAAAGCTCTCCCAAAAGTAGGTGAATGTTTTGAGGAAAATTGGCTATCTGCAATACTTTTAGAGATAATTCGCATTTACTCATTTTGAGTAGGTGAGTAATTAGCTATGGGTCTGAAACTTCACCATGTGAAAGCTCTCCCACAAGTAGATGAATGAGTATTTGATAAAAATTGGGTATCCGCAATACTTTTACAGATAATTAGCATTTACTCATTTTGAGTAGGTGAATAAATAGCTATGGGTCTGAAACTTCACAGAGTGAAAGCTCTCCCAAAAGTAGGTGAATGAGTTATTTGAGAAAAATTGGCTATCTGCAATACTTTTAGAGATAATTCGCATTTACTCATTTTGAGTAGGTGAATAATTAGCTATGGGTCTGAAACTTCACCAAGTGAAAGCTCTGCCAAAAGTAGGTGAATGAGTTATTTGAGAAAAATTGGCTATCTGCAATACTTTTAGAGATAATTCGCATTTACTCATTTTGAGTAGGTGAGTAATTTGCTATGGGTCTGAAACTTCACCAAGTGAAAGCTCTCCCAAAAGTAGGTGAATGAGTTATTTGAGAAAAATTGGCTATCTGCAATACTTTTAGAGATAATTCGCATTTACTCATTTTGAGTAGGTGAGTAATTAGCTATGGGTCTGAAACTTCACCAAGTGAAAGCTCTCCCAAAAGTAGGTGAATGATTAATTTGAGAAAAACTGGCTATCTGCAATACTTTTAGAGATAATTCGCATTTACTCATTTTGAGTAGGTGAGTAATTAGCTATGGGTCTGAAACTTCACCAAGTGAAAGCTCTCCCAAAAGTAGGTGAATGAGTTATTTGAGAAAAATTGGCTATCTGCAATACTTTTAGAGATAATTCGCATTTACTCATTTTGAGTAGGTGAGTAATTAGCTATGGGTCTGAAACTTCACAGAGTGAAAGCTCTCCCAAAAGTAGGTGAATGAGTTATTTGAGAAAAATTGGCTATCTGCAATACTTTTAGAGATAATTCGCATTTACTCATTTTGAGTAGGTGAGTAATTAGCTATGGGTCTGAAACTTCACCATGTGAAAGCTCTCCCACAAGTAGATGAATGAGTTATTTGATAAAAATTGGGTATCCGCAATACTTTTACAGATAATTAGCATTTACTCATTTTGAGTAGGTAAATAATTAGCTATGGGTCTGAAACTTCACCATGTGAAAGCTCTCCCAAAAGTAGGTGAATGAGTTATTTGAGAAAAATTGGCTATCTGCAATACTTTTAGAGATAATTCGCATTTACTCATTTTGAGTAGGTGAGTAATTGGCTATGGGTCTGAAACTTCACCATGTGAAAGCTCTTCCAAAAGTAGGTGAATAAGTTATTTGAGAAAAATTGGCTATCTGCAATACTTTTAGAGGTAATTAGCATTTACTCTTTTTGAGTAGGTGAGCAATTAGCTATGGGTCTGAAACTTCACCAAGTGAAAGCTCTTTGGGATAGCTGCTCTGCAGAGATACCCTGAAGATAAAAAATTTCGTCGAAATCGCTCTATGTAGCACGGTTTTCGAAATATTAGCATTTTTGTGCTTTGCAATTTTTGCGCAAAAATTCGAAAATTCAAAATGGCCGCCATTTTTGGCAAGAAAAATTTTTTTTGAAAATTGGCATGGCTACTCTGCAGAGATACCCAGTGGGTCAAAAATTTCGTCGAAATCGCTCTATCTAGCACGGTTTTCAAGATATAGGCATTTTTGTGTTTTGCAATTTGGAAAAAATTCGAAAATTCAAAATGGCCGCCATTTTTTGCGAGAAATTTTTTGTTTGAAAATTGGCATGGCTACTCTTCAGAGATACCCTGCGGGTCAAAAATTTCGTCGAAATCGCTCTATCTAGCAGGGTTTTTGAGATATAAGCATTTTTATGTTTTGCAATTTTTGCGAAAAATTCGAAAATTCATAATGGCCGCCATTTTTGGCGAGAGAAAATTTTTTTGAAAATTGGCATGGCTACTCTGCAGATATACCCGGTGGGTCAAAAATTTCGTCAAAATCGCTCTATCTAGCAGGGTTTTCGAGATATAAGCATTTTTATGTTTTGCAATTTTTGCGAAAAATTCGAAAATTCAAAATGGCCGCCATTTTTGGCGAGACAAAATTTTTTTCAAAATTAGGATAACTACTCTGCAGAGATACCCTGTGGGTCAAAAATTTCGTCGAAATCGCTCTATCTAGCACGGTTTTCGAGATATAAGCATTTTTGTGTTTTGCAATTTTTGCGAAAATTTCGAAAATTCAAAATGGCCGCCATTTTTGGCGAGACAAAAATTTTTTGAAAATTGGGAAAAGTACTCCGCAGAGATATCCTGCGGGTCAAAAATTTTGTCGAAATCGCTCTATCTAGCACGGTTTTTGAGATATAAGCATTTCTGTGTTTTGCAATTTTTGCGAAAATTTCGAAAATTCAAAATGGCCGCCATTTTGGGCGAGACAAAAATTTTTTGAAAATTGGGAAAACTACTCCGCAGAGATATCCTGCGGGTCAAAAATTTCGTCGAAATCGCTCTATCTAGCACGTTTTTCGAGATATAAGCATTTTTGTGTTTTCCTTATTTGGAAAATTCGTAATGATTAATTAATCATTAATTACTCGGCCATTTCTTGACCAATCAATGCCAAAATCTAATGATTTCCAGATTTTAATAGAATGAATGTATTTGCCAAGTTTCAGGTGAATTGATAAAATTCCTTTCAAGTTATCATCCGGACAAGCTTCCCCATCGAAAAAAGACATTTTTGGTCATGTGACCTCTCTGATTGGTTGAAATGTCACTGCAGCATATTCAAAAAAATTCCCCAAGGCTACTGCCTAAACCTGCCAAATTTGAAAAGAATCCGCCTAACGGTTACAGAGTTATAAGGAAAACAAAATACGGAACCGGCGGAGCCGGCGGAGCCGGAAGCTCTCCCATACACAAACAAGCGTCCCTTGCGGGACGCTTAATAAGCGAGTTATAACCACTTTTAAATTTGGCTATCCTCGTTTGACCTGGAAGGAGGGGCCCAAGGTCAAATCTGACCACATCAAAAGATTCGCAGCCCATGATTTCCTATAGATTGGTTTGACATTGCAAACCTCTAGGACCAATAATAAGAGAGATATAAGCATTTTTCAAGACTGAAAGGGGCCATCTTGTTTTTCAAAATGAGGCCAAAAATATTCCCAGGCAAGATTTTATGGATATGAATATATCCTGCAAATTTGAGAAGTCTACCTATAATACCCTGGCCTCTAGAGGGGTAACGAGAAAATCTCTACACACTGCGGCGGCGGTGTACTCATGCGTAATCCATAGTATCCACCGGATGCTATCCGGTGGATACAACAAGACTACTGCCGCAGTGGTTATCTCCCACCTTAGGATCAGTAACAATGGAGAACTAAGGGAGCTATAGTAAGATGACCCTACTTGACACTGAAGAAGGGGTCAAAGGTCAAAGTGAGCAATTGGAAAAGATTCCTAGGCCATGACTTCCTATAATTTGTTTTCACATTCTGAACCCCTAGTAGCAATGATAAGGCAGACTTAAGGCATTTTTAATAGAATAATCCTATATGTCATTAAACTTGTGATATGGTGGCCATTTTGTTTTGAAACGAGCCCAAATTACTATCAGGCTAACTTTCCTAGCCATATATCTTCTGTGCAAATTTGATGAACCTAGCTGCAATATTTCCAGTTTTAGAGCATGTTACTTATTTTGAAATAACTGGCTTTGGTGGCCATTTTGTTTTTCAAAATGAGGCCAAAATTGTTCACAGGCAAAATATCTGCAGACCAGGACTTCCCATTGGCCTTTTCGCATTCTGAAGCCCTAGCACCAATAATAAGGGAGATATAACCCTAGGACATTTTAGTATAATGACCCCCATTTAACCTTGAAGCAGGGGTCAAAGGTCAGATTGAACACCTGGAAAAGATTCACAGGCCATCACTTCCTATAAGTTCTTTTCACATTCTGAACGACTAAGAGCAATGGCAAGGGCGATACAAGGCCTTTTCAATAGGATAACCCCATTTGACATTAAACATTTTGTTTTTGTACACCAAACTTACTATCAGGATAGCTTTCCTAGCCATATATCTTTTGTGAAAATTAGATGAAGGTAGATGCAACATTTCAAGATTTAGAGCATCTTAATGATATTCAAACAATTGGCTATGGCAGCCATTTGTTTTTCAAAATGAGGCCAAAATTTTGCATAGACATGTTTTCATAGCCATAAACATTCCCTGCAAATTTGGTGAAGATATCTGTATAAAATGAATGAGATATTAAGGTTTCTGAAAAAACGTGACAAACATACACAGGTACACCCCAACACACACACGGCTGCTGGCGGGAGATAATAACATGTAAGAGAAGAAATATGTATGAAAAGACAACTTTTCAAAAAAGCCACTTCAATAGGAAGATGATGGCATTAATTAGTAAATTAAAGCTATGAGGCTGTAAAATTTATTGATTGAAGTATAGTTGTCAAAGGAGAAAAAAAATTAAAAGTATGTTATAATTATCGTAATTAAAAAGAAATTAAAAGTATGTTATAATTATCGGCTGCATGACTCCATATATCTTTGTGATAGAAATATGTCTCAAATATGGCAGTAGAAAACATTTGGCAAAGTCAAACGTTACACCAAGGTCACAAGGCCATAAGTACATGACCCAATCAATGACCCTAGTGAGTACCGACTTCATGTACCTTATGGTTTATCAGATATAGCCCAGCCATGATTTTAAAGTTCAAGGTTACTACGGCAAGGTCAAATCAAAGTCACACAAGGACGTTGAACATCTACATCTCCAAACAAATCTCTTTAATATGTATCATCTTTCTACACCTTACATTTTGGCAATATGGTCCAGACAACATTTTAAAGGTCAAAGTTCAATGGTCAAATCAAGGTTACACCATGATGCAAACCTACATGACCAAACCGATGTCCCTACCAGGAATAAACTTTCTACACGTTGCAGTTTCCATTATATTGCCCAGACAAGATTTTGCACACCTACACCCCCAAACCAATGTTCCTACTGCAATCAACTTTCAACACCTTATGGTTTCTGAGATATAGAGACAATATTTTAAACTTCAAGGTCACTTAGGCAAGGTCAAAGGTCAAATCAAGGTCCCACCATAACACCACATGCCTAAACCCCCATCCAATGTCCCTATCAAGTATCAACAACCTGCACCTCAGGGTTTACGGTTATGGTCACCCACGCCCGATCCACTCAGCCGGATGAAAACAATGCCTACACAGCCTTGTAAGGCTTTGGGGTCAAAACATTGGTGTGTCAAGTCACATAATGGCACTAAAAAAACCACCTCACAGATAAGTGGTTAACTTTTGAACTCAAAATATGAAGGTGCTAAAAGGGTTAACAAGTAACTGTTGCACTCTTTAAATAAGAGAAATTATAAGAGAAAGAATGAAGTCATTAGATGTATGTATGGCAATGATAGTGAGACAAAGAACTTACTCTTTCAGTTTCCTGTAGATACTTTCCCATTCCTTTGTTTCATCATCTGTTAAAATTCATAAACAAGAATTACATCTTGCAATAAATCATGAAAGCAACAAATTAATGATTTTAAAGTTCAGTTGGAATACTTAAATAACAGATATATTATTCAGTAATCAGTCAATGTTCTTCCATATTTTACACAAACATAGACATTTTTGTTCCTTTTATCTCTGAAAGGGACAGGAAAGTACTGATAAGAGAGTAATAAAGTACCCATGGGAGAGGGAAGTACTGGTAAGAGAGTACTCAAATACCTGTTAAAGTGGAAAGTACTGGTGCGAGAATACCCAAGTACCCATAAAAAAGGACAGTACTGGTAAAAGAGTACTCAAATACCTGTTAGACAATGCAATAAAAGTTTGAAAATTCTTTTAAAAAAAGCTATATTCATTTGGCTTGTATTGTACCATCAGCTGTGTGAAAGGACAAGGTATAATGCACCATTTTTTAACCAGATGGTATCATCTTTTGTGTGGTATTGTTCTTGGTGCTTACAAGCTTTGCACCTTGGTCACATCTTGCCTTTCCAGAGTCATAAGCATTCTTTACGAGATTCACTGAATGAACTTGTGTACTTTTGTATTTCTGTCCACTAGAGTTTGGTAGGACACATTTGCCTATGGGTAGGATACCTTTGGTGCCATTTAAGACAACTCGGAATGCACTTTGCATTGAGGACCACTTTTTATATGATTGGACAAACTTTGCATGAGCCTTCACAAGCTGCACTAAAATGTACAAACCGGAGGGGTAAAGGGGGGATATATGGATGGGCTCATTGTTTAATGTATAGTTGTGTATTATCGCAATTTGAGGGTCTCTTGTCGGGAGACATAAGGCCATGGTCATCAACTGGAAAGCAAACAAGCACATAAATGGCTGTATGGAAAGGTATGACCATAGCATTAACAATGTGCAAATAATATTTTCTTAATTTTTTTTTCTTTTTTTTTGGGGGGGGGAGGGGTTGCAGTGGTCATGGCTGGGCCAGCACTATAAACATGAGCCAAAAATTACATAACATCATTGAAAAGAATATGCGTCATGGGTACAGTATAAGAAATTAACACCAACTCCCCTCGCCAAGACTGCTCGCCAGATGTCCTGAAACTGAAGAAATCTGTTTATATATATATGGCCATATTGTTACTTCTTCCATCCTTGCCATTTTGGAAAGTAACATAAAAGTGATTTACTCTTTACCACTTGCCACTTGGTCAATTTTGAAACCCAAAATTGATTTAACGTACCTTGAAATATGATATGGAAACTTTTCCATTTCACGACCTCCCCTACACATGGGAATGGGTAAACTCCATACAATGCATAAAAATAGCATCAGAGATGCCCGTACCCCACAGCCTTGGGAAATATTTTGAACACCATGAGATATAGAAGTACTCTACCAGTACAAACTTCAGGATACTTTCAGAGCACTGTCAGTTATATAAAGGTCCAAACAATGTTTAAATGGAGAAATAATGTTTAAAAGAAAGATAATGCGTATAAAGATGAAGTATTAAAACAAGATAATTCAATGACAAGATGACAGCATTATCAGTAAACTAAAATTCAACACTCTTTATATACATCTGCATTTCCGAATTATGGTTTAGATGGTTTGAATATTACCATGCATACAGAAGTGGTAATACATTTAATGAATGCTTATGTGTGGTGTTGGAGTAAAATCTGCGGCTCACTTGATGAAATTCTATCTCTTACAATGGGAAGTTATGAAAGTAAAATTCTTAATAAATTCTAATATGACTTTTGCTTAATCTGCATCAAAAGACAGCCCCAAAGGTGCAACAAGATTTTAAAGGTCAAGGTCACTACGGCAAGGTAAAAGGTCAAATTAAGGTCATACCATGATAATACACACCTATAGCCAATAACCAATGTCCCTACCAAGTATCAACTTCCTACACCTTACGGTTTCCGAGATACAGCCCTGACGATTTTATAGGTCAAGGTCACTATGGCAAGGTCAAAGGTCAAATCAAGGTCACACCATGATGCTGCACACCTACACCCCCTAGCCAATGTCTCTACCAAATATTAACTTCCTGCACCTAACAGTTTCCGAGATAAAACCCGGACAATATTTTATAGGTCAAGGTCACTACAGCAAGGTTAAAGGTCAAATCAAGGTCAGACCATGACGTTGCACACCTACACCCCCTAATCAATATCCCTACCAAGTATCAACTTCCTACACCTTACGGTTTCTGAGATATAGCCCAGACAACATTTTATAGGTCAAGGTCACTACAGCAAGGTCAAAGGTCAAATCAAGGTCAGACCATGACGCTGCACACCTACACCCCCTAAGCAATATCCTTACCAAGTATCAACTTCCTACACCTTACGGTTTCTGAGATATAGCCTGGACAAGATTTTATAGGTCAAGGCCACTACGGCAAGGTCACAGGTCAAATCAAGGTCACACCATGACGTTGCACACCTACACCCCCTAACCAATATCCGTACCAAGTATCAACTTCCTACACCTTACGGTTTCTGAGATATAGCCCGGACAACATTTTATAGGTCAAGGTCACTAAGGCAAGGTCAAACGTCAAATCAAGGTCACACCATGACGTTGCACACCTACACCCCTAACCAATGTCCCTACCAAATATCAACTTCCCAAGCCTTACAGTTTCCGAGATATAGCCCGGACAACATTTTATAGGTCAAGGTCACTACGGCAAGGTCAAAGGTCAAATCAAGGTCAGACTATGACGTTGCACACCTACACCCCCTAACCAATATCCGTACGAAGTATCAACTTCCTACACCTTACGGTTTCCGAGATATAGCCCGGACAAGATTTTATAGGTCAAGGTCACTACGGCAAGGTCAAAGGTCAAATCAAGGTCAGACTATGACGTTGCACAACTACACCCCCTAACCAATGTCCCTACCAAGTATCAACTTCCTACACCTTACAGTTTCCGAGATATAGCCCGGACAAGATTTTCAAACTCAAGGTCACTACGGCAAGGTCAAAGGTGAAATCAAGGTCAGACCATGACGTTGCACAGCTACACCCCCTAACCAATGTCCCTACCAAGTATCAACTTCCTACACCTTACGGTTTCTCAGATACAGCCCGGACAAACTATTTCTCGCCGCCCGCCCAATCGCCCGCCCGCCCGGACGCCCGCCCGCCCAACCATCCGGACACCATGGGTGAAAATAATACCCCAACAGCCATTAAGGGCTGTGGAGTAAAAATCTTCTTACCTGTCACCACAGGATCGGAACCACACACAGACATATTGGACCCAGCTGACATTTGGCTACTGGGAGGCAAACCAACAGCACCTTGGTCCCTAATACGGGTACCAGAATTGGCATTTCCTGCAAACACAGGAACCAGTCAAGTCTATTTCATACTGAGGCAAACCACTTTGTTTCTTTTGTAAAACAAGATAGTCTGAGAACTAGGGAGTTAATTAACAACCACATCAACACCTTACACATCTGTTGATTAAACCATAAACATATTTTCTATATTTTTTCCAAGTTATAGAGTTCAGCAATCATAATTTACCTTAGGCCAGTTTTACAAAAGGTCTTAGATTTACCTAGTCTTAGCTGAGACTTGCATATATATCTGCTTCACAAAGAGTAACTTAGCTAATGACCAAGTCCAGATTGCTATATCAACTAGCCACAGTGGTTTTTTTATGTCATGTGACTTTTATGTACCTTCAATTTACACCTGCGAAAAGACATGGATCTGTCATTTGGCACATTTTATTTTGAAAAATTTCCTGTTTTTCCTTTCTGCATATTACATATATAATGGGAAATGACAAATGTCATTACCATAGCTGTATCTCCCCTGGTGGAGACCTTTTTTCTGTGCTAGCCTCCTTCTTGATATTGGGTTATCCCTTCTGGGAAAATCAGTGGAGCTAGAGGTTAAATTTTATATCAATCTGTCAATATTCATAAAATATTTAAACCAAATCATAGCTTACCTCTGGTTTGACGATTGTTGACATCTTGTTTCTGTCCAGCTATCTGTTGTAAGTGGATTTGTGTCATTTCCCGCACCTCTTCAGATGGTGTTCTGTAACATAAAGATGAAAAACATCATTTAAACATATCAACCACTTGACGTGATAATCAGGGTTGGGGCCCAGCATGAATCAATGTACATGCCTGCAAGAAAATACAAACTAGAGGATCGCCCGCAAAAAAAAAGATAATGTGTTTGCATAGCAAAAACAAAGCATCCCGAAAAGGATATAAAGGTGGGTGCTAAAGTATTAAGAAAATGCTTCGTTTCTAGCCTTATACTGTTGTGGCAATCAAAGTCAGCGCAGTCTGCTCTATCTAGCACGGTTTTCAAGATATAAGCATTTTTGTGTTTTGCAAAAATTCGAAAATTCAAAACTTCCGCTATATTTGGTGAGACAAAAATATTTTGAAAATTGGCATGGCTACTCTGCAGAGATACCCAGCAGGTCAAACATTTTGTTGAGTTCGCTCCATCTAGCACGGTTTTCGAGATATAAGCATTTTTGTGTTTTGCAAAAACTTTGAAAATTCAAAATGGCCCCAATTTTTGGGGAGACAAACATTTTTGACAAGACCACTGCCGTGGTGAGTATCTCCCGCCAAGCATTAAAGGAGAAGAAATAGCTTTTCCGAGATATTCACAATTTTTCATTTTCATGTGTGAAAGCTCTTCCAAAAGTAGGTGAATGAGTTATTTGAGAAAAATTGGCTATCTGCAATACTATTAAGAGATAATTCACATTTACTCCTTTTGAGTAGGTGAGTAATTACCTACGGGTCTGGAACTTCACCAAGTGAAAGTTCTCCCAAAAGTAGATGAATGAGTTATTCGATAAAAATTGGGTATCCGCAATACTTTTAGAGATAATTCGCATTTACTCATTTTGAGTAGGTGAATAATTAGCTATGGGTCTGAAACTTCACGGAGTGAAAGCTCTCCCAAAAGTAGGTGAATGAGTTATTTGACAAAAATTGGCTATCTGCAATACTTTTAGAGATAATTCGCATTTACTCATTTTGAGTAGGTGAGTAATTAGCTATGGGTCTGAAACTATTGTGGATACCCAATTTTTATACTCTGCAATACTTTTAAGAGATAATTCGCATTTACTCATTTTGAGTAGGTGAGTAATTATCTATGGGTTTGAAACTTCACCATGTGAAAGCTCTCCCAAAAGTAGATGAATGCGTTATTTTATAAAAATTGGGTATCCGCAATAGTTTTAGAGATAATTAGCATTTACTCATTTTGAGTAGGTGAATAATTAGCTACGGGTCTGAAACTTCACCGAGTGAAAGCTCTTTGGGATAGCTGCTCTGCAGAGATACCCTGAAGATCAAAAATTTCGTCAAAATCGCTCTATGTAGCACGGTTTTCGAGATATTAGCATTTTTGTGTTTTGCAATTTTGGCGCAAAAATTCGAAAATTCAAAATGGCTGCCATTTTTGGCAAGACAAAATTTTTTGAAAATTGGCATGGGTACTCTGCAGCGATACCGAGTGAAAGCTCTCCCAAAAGTAGGTGAATGAGTTATTTGAGAAAAATTGGGTATCCGCAATAGTTTTGGAGATAATTAGCATTTACTCATTTTGAGTAGGTGAATAATTAGCTACGGGTCTGAAACTTCACTGAGTTAAAGCTCTTTGGGATAGCTGGTCTGCAGAGATACCCTCAAGATCAAAAATTTCGTCGAAATCGCTCTATGTATCTGCAATACTTTTAGAGGTAATTCGCATTTACTCATTTTGAGTAGGTGAGTAATTAGCTATGGGTCTGAAACTTCACCATGTGAAAGCTCTTCCAAAAGGAGATGAATGAGTTATTTGAGAAAACTTGGCTATCTGCAATACTTTTAAGAGATAATTCGCATTTACTCATTTTGAGTAGGTGAGTAATTATCTACGGGTCTGAAACTTCCCCATGTGAAAGCTCTCCCAAAAGTAGATGAATGCGTTATTTTATAAAAATTGGGTATCCGCAATAGTTTTAGAGATAATTAGCATTTACTCATTTTGAGGTGAATAATTAGCTACGGGTTTGAAACTTCACCGAGTGAAAGGTCTTTGGGATAGCTGCTCTGCAGAGATACCCTCAAGATCAAAAATTTCATCGAAATCGCTCTATCTACCACGGTTTTCGAGATATAAGCATTTTTATGTTTTGCAATTTTGCGAAAAATTCGAAAATTCTAAATGGCCGCCATTTTTTGTGAGAAAAACTTTTTTTGAAAATTGGCATGGCTACTCTGCAGAGATACCCCGCGGGTCAAAAATTTCGTCGAAATTGCTCTATCTAGCAGGGTTTTCGAGATATAAGCATTTTTATGTTTTGCAATTTTTGCGAAAAATTCGAAAATTCAAAATGGCCGCCATTTTTGGCGAGACAAATTTTTTTTGAAAATTGGGATAACTACTCTGCAGAGATACCCTGTGGGTCCAAAATTTCGTCAAAATCGCTCTATCTAGCACGGTTTTTGAGATATAAGCATTTTTGTGTTTTCCTTACTCGGCCATTTCTTAACAATGCCAAAATCTAATGATTTCCAGATTTTAATAGAATGAATGTATTTGCCAAGTTTCAGGTGAATTGATAAAATTCCTTTCAAGTTATCGTCCGGACAAGCTTCCCCATCGAAAAAAGACATTTTTGGTCATGTGACCTCTCTGATTGGTTAAAATGTCACTGCAGCATATTCAAAAAAATCCCCAAGGCTGCTGCCTAAACCTGCCAAATTTGAAAAGAATCCGCCTAATGGTTACAGAGTTATAAGGAAAACAAAATGCGGAGTCGCCAGAGCCTGAAGGTCTCCCATACCCAAACAAGAGTCCCTTGCGGGACGCTTAAATATCTGAGAAAAAGAGCAAGTACTTAAAAGTACTCAAGTACATGTAAGAGTTCATGAGAAAGTGCATGACTGTAATGTACATTTTCAAACTTAATATTTGTCTCAAAAGCTTATTTTTTTTAGTAAAGGAAAATCCAACAATAACCTTGTCAACATAGATTAAAATCTTTCATTTGTATATCTAACTAAGGCACCACATGAACATTTCATAAAGTAATTAAAAATTCAACTTTTTTATCAGGGGTCAAGGTAAAGTCATTCTACAGGTCTAGTGGCCCATAGGGACAGTACTTATTTCTGGATTCTATTCAATAACTTGTCAAAGAACACAATCTCCATGGCACTGCCAAGGATTTAACCAGAAACTTTTGCTCTGAAGTCCAAAACACTAAGCACAAGGCCAGGCCAGAAAGACCTCTTTCTATCCCTGAATACTGAGATTGGTTGACCATTCTTGCTATGTTGTGCCACCAAGACCCCTAGTAAAGGGGAGTAAGTGTTATAAAAGTCCAATTAAAATAAGAATTAGATAATACGAGAAATAATGTAAAATCTTGATTGTATGAACATGTTGGAAAGAACTGTGATATTTGGAAAATAAAATAAGGTTCAAGAAATGGAAGAGGTAATGCCAAGGTCATACCTTTCCTTACGGTTGTTTCTGTACATATATTTGCTTTCAAGCAGAATTAAGCCTTCCTCCTTATGGTTCTGAAAAGATGCCCAGTATCCTGATAGTACATGATGAAGAACAAGCCAAACTGTATGTCCATCCTGCCCCCCCCCCCCCCAACCATTACCCCTACAGCTGGACAATTTTTCAAACATTTCCAAAAACAATTAAAGTTCGCTACATGGAGTACTTTGGCACTCCGTGGATGACCCTGAATGAAGAGCTTCAAGGTCGAATGCGCACATACTAGTAGAGGACATATATATCTATTATGTATATCACCTTTGAAAAGATTCAACCTTCTAGCTACAAGAACTAGCAAATAGAAAAAGGTAGATAATATTCCAAGAAATGCCCAGGGCAGCCATCTTGTTTTTGAAAATGAGGCCACTTTCAGTCACACGGAAGCTTACATACAAAATTTATTAATGAAGGTACTTGCAAATTTGGTGAAGCTAACTAAGTATAGTTTTTTGCTGAGAGCACAAACCAAGAAAATCTCTCAATATGCAGTGGCAGCAACATAGGAAACATATAAACAAACACCCAACCTAAATGCACTCTGACTTTGATTAAATCATACTGGAGGTCTCCTACCAAATTACGAAGCGGACCAAACAACACCAAATATAGCCAAAAGCACGAGGCTGATCACCTGTAGTTTATAACTCAAGATGAAAAGGTGTGAACATGATGAAGTAACAATTAGAAAGGATAACTTTTGGGACTAGATCAACTATTTAGATAATGAGTGTTTGCATCATAAAGATTAATCTAGTGTTAATTTAAAAACAACCTGTCACTGAAGTCAAAATCCTCACTGGTTTCCAACTCTGCTGTCACTGTCCTATTTCTAGGTCGGCCACCAACAGATCCAGATGAACCACTGCAAAACAAAATGAAAAAAATGTGAAACAAAAGTGTTTTACTTACCTACATTTATATTCAACTTTAGAAAACATATCATATACGAAATATGTGTATTTTACTTGGAGGATAGGAAATTATTATGATAATTATTTATTTCTTTATCCTTTATGCTCCTGCTAAAACACTCTGTTCATACCGAAGAGTGTAGAGGAGTGTCAAAACATTATATTGATATTTCAATATCAATCAAAACTGGTTTCTTGTTTCAATATTCATATTGAAAGTTTCTATTTAGACAGGGTTAAAGTCGCTTTCAACCCTGTTGCTTTCAACACCGTATTGAAAGTTTCAAATTTCAATACCATTTCCATGAAGTTACAGAGATTCATTATGTCATCACTCTGTGGCATGGGCGTACGCGTGAACAACTTCTCCCAAACTACAAAATCCAGAGACATACTGTCTTTTTTAAAACACACCTTAACTATCGAGGATGAAAAATTGTTCAAGCCATGCAGACCTGTTCGTTCATCTGTTCCCCAGAGTCATTACAAGTGAGGTACCCCCACCCAAAATGTGAAAATTTCAACCCTTTATCACAATTTTCTCATCCACTATTGCAGGGATTTTTCTCATATCTGGCATATATGTACTAGGCCACTAGTAGATTACCTTGTGTGAGAATTAGACCTGGATCTGTCTCAATTTTTTTTATTAATTTTTAAAATAATTTTTAATGCAATAAAATTCATGAAATCATGAACTAAAACACATATAACTTGAAAAGTATTGAAGTTAGAGCATTTTATTAAAATATGTTATTCAACTACTTTTTTCATAGCTACAACATTGTGAGTACCTTGAGTGTCTATCCCAATAGCTAAGTGAGTAATAGCTATTTTCTGATTTTTCAGTACATCCCATAATGAGTAAAATCACCTATAACTTGAAAACTATTGCATATACATAATTTTGTATAAATATGTTTTTCAGCTACTTTTGGGTCAGCTATAGCATTGTGAAATTTCAGACCTGTAGCTCCGTGCATAGCTGAGTAATAGCTACTTTGAGGTTATCACTGTTGAGTAAATCAGTTCTAACTTGGAAAGTATTGCATTTAGAGTATTTAAGTATGTTATTTGCCTAATTTTGGTTAGGTATAACATAGTGAAACTGCAGATATGTAGCTGAGATTACATAGCTGAGCAATAGCTTTTTTCAGCTTCCTACTGTTGAGTAAATCAGTTATAACTTGAAAACTAGTCTATTTATTTTGTTTAAATATGTTGTTCACCTACTTTTGGGTTAGCTATAACATAGTGAAATTACAGACCTGTAGCTCATGGCATAGCTGAGCAATAGCTATTTTCAGGTTCTTACTATTGAGTAAATCAGTTGTAACTTGGAAACTACTGCATTTACAGTATTTTGCTTAAATATGTTGTTCACCTACTTTTGGGTCAACTATAACATAGTAAAAATTCAGACATATAGCTTATTGCATAGCTGAGTAATAGCTACTTTGAGGTTATCACTGTTGAGTAAATCAGTTGTAACTTGAAAACTATTGCCTTTAGAGTATTTTGTTTAAATATGTTATCGCCTAATTTTTGGTCAGCTGTAACATAGTGAAATTGCAGACCTGTAGCTCATTACGTAGCTGAGTAATAGCTATTTATAGGTTCTTAGTGTTGAGTAAATCAGTTATAACTTGAAAACTATTCCATTTACAGTATTTTGTTTAAATATGTTATTCACCTACTTTTGGGTTAGCTATAACATAGTGAAATTACAGATCTGTAGCTCATGGCATAGCTGAGCAATAGCTATTTTCAAGTTCTCACTATTGAGTAAATCAGTTGTAACTTGAAAAATATTACATTTGGAGTATTTTGTTTAAATATGTTGTTCACCTACTTTTGGGTCAGCTATAACATAGTGAAATTACAGACCTATAGCTCATGGCATAGCTGTGCAATAGGTCTTTTCAGGTTCTCACTACCAAGTAAATCAGTTGTAACTTGAAAACTACTGCATTTACAGTACTTTGTTTAAATATATTGTTCACCTACTTTTGGGTCAGCTATAACATAGTAAAAATTCAGACATGTAGCTCATTGCATAGCTGAGTAATAGCTACTTTGAGGTTATAACTGTTGAGTAAATCAGTTGTAACTTGAAAACTATTGCATTTACAGTATACAGTTTACATGTTATTCACGTAAATTGTGGTCAGCTATAACATAGGGAAATTGCAGACCTGTATGTCATGGCATAGCTGAGCAATAGCTACTTTCAGGTTCTCACTGTTGAGTAAATCATTGCATCCGCTGGATTGCCACAGTGTGTAGAGAGACTTCACCATTACTGCTCTAATGAAACAAGCATTCTGACGCATGCATTTATCTCCCGCCGTATAAATTAGATGTACTAAAGATAGTGGAATATAAATTTCCTTGTGAGATGGAGGCACATGTAGAAGTGACAACAAGTTTAATGTTTGATTGCAATACTTTTAAAGACAAAAGGCATTTACTCATTTTAGTAGCTATTACTCTGCCATCCAAAGATCTATAGTTCTGCAACTTTATTATGCAGTAGATCAACCCAAAGTAGGTAAGGACGTATTTAGAAGAAATTGCCTATCTGTAACACTTTTAGAGATAAAAGACATTTATTTATTTCAGTGGCTATTACTCTGCCATCCGAAGAGCTACAGTTCTGCAACTTCACTATGTGGTAGATCACACAAAAGTAGGTGAATGACTTATTTAGAAGAAACTGCCTACCTGTAATACTTTTAGAGATAAAAGACATTTACTCATTTTAGTAGCTATTACTCCGCTATCCAAAGAGCTACAGTTCTGCAACTTTACTATGTGGTAGATCATACAAAAGTAGGTGAATGACTTAGTTAGAAGAAATTGCCTACCTGTAATACTTTTAGAGATAAAAGACATTTACTCATTTTAGTAACTATTACTCCACTATCCAAAGAGCAACAGTTCTGCAACTTCACTATGTGGTAGACCACACAAAAGTAGGTGAATGACTTATTTAGAAGAAACTGCCTACCTGTAATACTTTTAGAGATAAAAGACATTTACTTATTTAGTAGCTATTACTCAGCTATCCAAAGAGCTACAGTTCTGCAACTTCACTATGTGGTAGATCACCCAAAAGTAGGTCAATGACTTATTTAGAAGAAATTGCCTACCTGTAATACTTTTAGAGATAAAATACACTTACTCATTTTAGTAGCTATTACTCAGCTATCCAAAGAGCTACAGCTCTGCATCTTCACTATGTGGTAGATCACCCAAAAGTAGGTGAATGACTTATTGAGAAGAAATTGTCTATCTGTAACACTTTTAGAGATAAAAGACATTTATTTATTTTAGTGGCTATTACTCTGCCATCCAAAGAGCTACAGTTCTGCAACTTTACTATGTGGTAGATCACACAAAACAGGTAAATGACTTATTTAGAAGAAATTGCCTACCTGTAATACTTTTAGAGATAAAATACATTTACTCATTTTAGTAGCTATTACTCAGCTATCCAAAGATCTACAGTTCTGCAACTTCACTATGTGGTAGATCACCCAAAAGTAGGTGAATGACTTATTTAGAAGAAATTGCCTACCTGTAATGCTTTTAGAGATAAAAGACATTTACTCATTTTAGTAGCTATTACTCAGCTATCCATAGAGCTACAGTTCTGCAACTTCACTATGTGGTAGATCACCCAAAAGTAGGTGAATGACTTATTTAGAAGAAACTGCCTACCTGTAATACTTTTAGAGATAAAAGACATTTACTTATTTAGTAGCTATTACTCAGCTATCCAAAGAGCTACAGTTCTGCAACTTCACTATGTGGTAGATCACCCAAAAGTAGGTCAATGACTTATTTAGAAGAAATTGCCTACCTGTAATACTTTTAGAGATAAAATACACTTACTCATTTTAGTAGCTATTACTCAGCTATCCAAAGAGCTACAGCTCTGCATCTTCACTATGTGGTAGATCACCCAAAAGTAGGTGAATGACTTATTGAGAAGAAATTGTCTATCTGTAACACTTTTAGAGATAAAAGACATTTATTTATTTTAGTGGCTATTACTCTGCCATCCAAAGAGCTACAGTTCTGCAACTTTACTATGTGGTAGATCACACAAAAGTAGGTCAATGACTTATTTAGAAGAAATTGCCTACCTGTAATACTTTTAGAGATAAAATACATTTACTCATTTTAGTAGCTATTACTCAGCTATCCAAAGATCTACAGTTCTGCAACTTCACTATGTGGTAGATCACCCAAAAGTAGGTGAATGACTTATTTAGAAGAAATTGCCTACCTGTAATGCTTTTAGAGATAAAAGACATTTACTCATTTTAGTAGCTATTACTCAGCTATCCATAGAGCTACAGTTCTGCAACTTCACTATGTGGTAGATCACCCAAAAGTAGGTGAATGACTTATTTAGAAAAAATTGCCTACCTGTAATACTTTTAGAGATAAAGGCATTTGCTCATTTTAGTAGCTATTACTCAGTTATCCAAAGAGCTACAGTTCTGCAAGTTCACCATGTGGTACATCACCCAAAAGTAGGTGAATGACTTATTTAGAAGAAATTGCCTACCTATAATACTTTTAGAGATAAAAGACATTTACTCATTTTAGTAGCTCTTGTTCAACTATCTACTCACTTAGATATTGTGACCTACATCTGCAAAAGAAACAAAAATATAAAGGACACAGGAAAGTAAGCTTATGAAAAACTAGATGAATAACAAATGAAAAGATTTGCCTAACTTTAGTAGTCGTGAAGGTATTTGACATTTATTTCCATCATAATTTTGCTACAAATAAGAAAATAGCTATTGCTCACTTATGACATGCAATGGAACCCCAAACGATATGCCATCTTATAGTTAAGGAAAAAGTAGCTGAATAACATATTTTAGGAAAATACTCTAACTGCAATAGTTTTGGAGTTACAATGGATTTACTTAACAGTCACAATTTCAAAGTAGCTATTACTCGGCTATCCAATGTGCAACAGGTCTGAAACTTTACTATGTGATAGCTTATCAAAAACTAGATGAATAACATATTTGAAAAGAATTCCCTAATTTTAATACTTTTGAAGATATTTGACATTTACTTATGTCGTTATTTTGTTTCAAATAAGGAAATAGCTATAACTCACTTATGGCATGCAAAAGAACCCCCCAAACTATATGCCATCTTATAGTTAAGGACAAAGTAGCTGAACAACATATTTTAGGAAAATACTCTAACTGCACTAGTTTTGGAGTTACAATGGATTTACTCAATTCTAGAATTTCAAAGTAGCTATTACTCAGCTATCCAATGTGCAACAGATCTGAAACTTTACTATGTGATAGCTTATCAAAAAGTAGATGAACAACATATTTGAAAAGAATTCCCTAACTTTAATACTTTTGAAGATATTCGACATTTACTTATGTCATTATTTTACTACAAATAAGAAAATAGCTATTACTCACTTATGACATGCAATGGGACCCCAAACTATGTACCATCTTATAGCTAAGGACTTTGGGAACTTCTTAAGATTAACATCAAAGAATTCTCAATTTCATACAGTAGTGAAAAATCACTGAAAGAAAAAGCTGAAGTGAAGAGTTTACAAAATGAGTTAGATTCCATAGATAATGAAATAATGAAAAGCAGAAATGACCAAGGGGAAAAGGCTATTCTTGAAATGCAAAGAGACAATATTCAGGCTAAATTGGTACATTATTATGAAAACAAAGCAAAGGGATATTATATTAGGGCTAGAGCAAAATCCATAAATGAAGGAGAAATAAATTCAAAAGTATTTCTAGGACTTGAACAGCAAAGGCAAGGCAGCAATGTTATTCGTAAAATACAAACAGAAAATGGGTTTACCTGTAATAACAAGGGAATTTTGACACAAATCCAGACATTTTATAAGACATTATATAAAAGTAAAATTCCAAATGAAAATCACATAAAAAGCTACCTTGATAGTTTAACCTTTCCGACGGTATCAAAAAAGCACATGCAATTCTGTGAAAATCACTTTTCTCAAGCAGAGGCTGCAGATGCTGTGAATAAATTAAAATGTAATAAATCACCAGGTTTGGATGGTTTGACCCCAGAATTTTACCAAACCTTTTGGCCAGAATTAAAGTTTCCATATTTAAACATGATCTCAGATTCTTTAAGTAAGGGGATTTTACCAAGCTCAATGAGACAGTCTGTCGTAACTTTAATCTTCAAAAAGGTGATAATACTGATCTTAAAAATTATAGACCAATATCTCTCAGCAATTATGATTACAAAATTTTGTCCTTTATGTTAGCAAATCGTTTACAAAAGGTTATGAATTTAATTGTGAGTAAAGATCAATCTGGATATATCAAAAATAGAAATATGAGTGATAATGTGGTACTTATAAATAGTATAATAGAATATTGTCAAAAATTCAACAAACCAGCTGCGCTCATATTCCTAGATTTTGAAAAAGCGTTTGACAGTGTGGAATGGAAATTTATGCAGAGTGCTATAAAAAAATTTGGCTTTGGCAGGTCTTTTTTATCATGGATAAAAACTTTATACAGTTATCCTTCCTTAGTTGTGAAAAACAATGGTTGGTTTTCAGGTGCTGTTAAAATGGAGAGGGGCATCCGTCAAGGTTGCCCTCTGTCAGCATTACTTTTTATATTGTGCGTAGAATGTCTTTCTTTAAAACTTAAAGGTTCCAAAGAAATATCAGGAGTAAAAATAGGTAATGTTGAGTATCGGTTATCTCAGTATGCAGATGACTCAGCTTTGATTTTAAAAGATAAACAATCAATTATCAATGCATTAGCACTAATTGATGAATTTTCTTTAATATCAGGTTTAAGCTTAAATATTTCAAAATGTGAAGGTATGTGGTTGGGAACATTATGCTCAGGTGATAAATTTTTTAATGGTTTATCCTTTGACAATAAAGTTATTAAATATTTAGGAATTTATGTTGGATATGACCAAAATGAATGTAATACTAAAAATTGGAAATCAAAATTACTGAAATTTGAAAACATCCTCTTAAAATGGAAATCAGTCAAATTGTCATTGTTTGGCAAAGTAAAGTTAATAAATTCTTTAGCTATACCACTAATAATTCTGAATATGTCTATTTTACATACTCCACTTTCAATATTAAAAAATTTCGAAAAACTTATTTTTAATTTTCTATGGGGCAAGACTGACAAAATTAAAAGATATGTCACCACAAGCTATCCACGATATGGTGGTTTGGGTGTGGTTGATATATTTGCAAAAGAAAAAGCTCTCAAAGCAGTTTGGATGACAAAATTATATGATTCAAGTTGTATCATAAATAATATATTTGTACATTATTTAAATAATTGTGGCATAACTCTGCCTATTTTACTTCAAATGAATTTCAGAGACATAACTAAGTTTGAAATGTTAACTGGCTTACCCGTTTTCTTTAAGGAAATTATTAGTGCCTACAACACTTGTAAATATATTAAACCCCTGGAAAAACTATCAAATTATGAATTCCTTACACAAATTATTTGGGGAAATGAATTATTCAAAATGAACAATACACCATTATGCTTTAAACATTGGATCAAAAGCGGGTTGATATTTGTAAAAGATTTACTTAATGAGAATGGAGAATTGTTAAATGAAGCCTTTATCCTGAGTGTATTACAAACAAAAAATGATTGGATAAGAGAGATTATGTCTCTTAAGAAAGTATTTCGAAAGTCAGTCAAAAAATTTGATACTAAAAGCTGGAAATATACAAATACTGAAAATATATATATGCATGATGTAGCTATCGGCAATAATATGTATGCTCTTAATTGTCTGAAAGCAAAAACATTTTATTCTGCCCTTTTAATGAAAAATTATTCAAGACCATACACTGAGCATATGTGGGAACAGTTGACAAATACAAAATTCTCCAGAATAGAATGGCAAAATATATATGTTTCAAATGCTAAACTTAAATATCCTAAATTTGCAGAGTTTAAATATAAAATTTTGATGAACATTCTCAGTTGTGGTGAAAAAATAAGTAAATGGAATCCAACCGTCTCTAAAAATTGTCAAATATGTGGTGAAAGTGAAAGTATTTCACATTTGTTATTTTACTGTAAACGCCTGAATAATTTATGGCGTGTTATTGGAGAGAAGCTAAAATTGTCTATACAATTAAAGCATATCATCTTTGGCTTACAAATTATTACAGACATTACTTATGTACATAACTTAATTATTGTTATAACTGCCTTTTCAATATATAAATCATGGATTAATTGTAGTTTTAATAACATTGATTTTAAAATGTGTAACCTTCAAACTGAAATTAAAGTAAACCTTGCCTTCTACAATGAACTTTTCAAGTTTGGTCTTCCAAAAAAATGTCATCATTATCTAAGTAGTGTAATAAATGATATAAAAGAGGTGTTGAAATAAATTGATAGAAAAAAAAAAAAAAAAAAAGTTGCTTCACACGATAAATGAAAGACTAATTTCCTGTTCTTGTATATAAAATTTCTAGTAAATTGCATTTATACATACTTGTTAATAAGTAAAGTTATGTCAAATAAGTTTTGACAAGCACTTGTGAAACACCCGATGGAGGGTTGCAGCCCTCGCCCTCCCGGGTCATGCACAGAAAAGGGCCAATAAAATGATTGTTATGAAAAAAAAAAAAAAAAAAATCTTATAGCTAAGGACAAAGTAGCTGAACAACATATTTGAAGAAAAAGTTGTAACAGCAATAGTTTTTGAGTTATGAGCCCTTTACTCCAAGTAGCTAAGATTGCTATTACTCACTTATCTTTAGGCCTAAGTCCATAAAACCAAAAAAATTTTCAAGGGCTTGAAAATTCATTGGGACAATTAATTTACAAAAAATCTGTAGCTGTAGTAGTTTTGGAGAAATCTGCGTGACTAACTAACGCACGCACGCATGCACACACAGGCATCATTTCATAATCTCCCTCCCGGGCTAAAGCCCGGCGGGAGATAAAAAATATTATAGCTAGCCTTCTTAAGTTTGCAGGATATATTAACAAGGGTGCAGTGGCTGGCTTTCAGCCAACCATAGAGTCGAATCTGAGGACAGCAATGGGTGTTGAAATCTATAAACTCGGTATTATCGCCCGCATTTGCAAACCACTTCCAGAGAAGTTGTTTTCAGATTTGTGTAGCGAGATGGGTATTTGTAGTGACGTGATGTGAAAGGTTTACAAATATAAAGGGTGTGTACCGCTTCTAGGCATAAAGTAGGAACTTCACCTGTCCTTTTTTCTTCACCCGTATCCGTGTCCGTTATTGCCCGTACCCGTGATACCCTAGATCTTTTGGTATAAAACAGTGTAGTCATCCGTGTCCATGACTTGGAAGGACAAAATTCGTTCTTCACGGACACGGACAGCTAGTACACTGTTTTATACCAAAAGATCTAGGGTATCACGGATACGGGCAATAATGGACACGGATACGGGTGAAGAAAAAAGGACAGGTGTAGTTCCTACTTAAGTTGGCCGCGGTCATAAGTTGGCTGCCACTAATTTAATTGGGCCAAACAGACAAATAAGTCTTTGTACAGTTTTTAAAACGAATAAAAAGCATAAATGTAATGATAATGGACCATTTACAATTGGAATCAGCTTTTAAATTTGTAGCAATTTCAAGATTTGGTGATGGCGGCCAACTTATGACCGCGGCCAACTTATGCCTAGAAGCAGTAGATGCGCAGTTTGAAATTTGATTTTGAAGTGAGAAGACATATTTTAATTTTGAAGTGTTAATGTAATAAAACAGAATAGATTAGCGAACTGGTTTATCTTGTAAATATAAAACAATATAGAAGACATAATTAAAGTGTTATAGGGAATATTGCAAATTTAATAAGTAAATTAAATTTTTATAAGTTAATACCCTATCCAATGGACAATAGCTTATCCGGTCGGCGCGGACCGGCCCGCCAAACGTCAGAAAAAGACGTCCTGTGTCTCCACCGGCTAGGCCGGCCCAGTACTGTGCACTCGCTAGATGGCGTGTCGTACTTCCTTCCTGTCTAGACAGAGTGACGTCATAGCATCTTTTTTGTTGTCTAAACCTTATTAGACCCCTAGTGAACTGATAGCGGGGTCGGTGGGAGGGCCTTGTGTGTCCATTGGATAGGGTATTAACTTATAAAAATTTAATTTACTTATTAAATTTGCAATTTTATTGCGTTAATACATCCTATCCAATGGACAATAGCTGAATAACTACCGCTTGGTTGGCGGGTAAGTTACTAGGAATCAAATTGAACTCATACTCAGCAGTGAAGATAGGTACCTTGTAAGCCTGGGCAGACCTTGAGGTCGGTAACCCATAAAGCCTGCGGTCGAATATCATGATCCGGTTATAGGGTTTAACCGTCAGAAAAGACCTTGATACCGTATCCCCCCCCCATTTTTAATTATCAGACCTACTCTGAGGTAAGGGAGGAGAGGGATGAGTTCAGTCCCAAAGGCAAGTCTCCCGAAGGAAGCACATCTGAGAAGATTTTTTTTTTTTTTTTTTGTTGAATTATTCTTAACTATATTTACAAATGTACAAATCTCCTCTAGGTAGTGGTCTGTTGGTGGATCTGTTGGGCAACCACCACAGGACCAAGATGAAAAAGCTCTGAATCAGCCCAAGCCAAATCCTTCAGGTAGAACTGCGTGAAGGTATTGTGGGATTTCCAGTGGCAGGCTGATAAGATCTGATCTAAGGAAACTCCCGATTGGAAGGCCTTAGAAGCAGCAAAAGCCCGAACATCATGAGCTTTAACTTGATGTAGGGTATGGGCTTGATGATCTGAGAGCTCGTAACAGAGGATCACAGTTTGTTTGATCCAAGAGGAGATGGTAGCAGGGGAGATGTCCTTGTCGAAGCCTTTCTTGAAGGAGACAAAGACCAATTCTTTACCCTGTCTGATGTCTGATGTCCTGTCCAGATAGTAGCGCAAGGCTCTGATCGGACAAAGAGACCTGTCAGATTTGAGGGATCTGTCCAGGGTAGGAGCCAGGGCTGGTATGACCACTGGGGCTACACTCTCTGGACCCTCTTTGGCCAGCTGATTCTTGGAAAGGAAGCTGGGGGATGGAACCAGGGACACCTTAGACCAATCGGACTGGTGTCTGATGTTCTTGTGCTGCCATGCATGGATCTCACTCCTTCTTTTACCCGAACCCAGGGCCAAAAGGAAAACAGTCTTGAAGGTCACATGCTTCAGAGATGCCTCCCTAAGAGGTTTGAAGGGAGCCTTTGTTAGCTGGTGCAGCACCAGGGAAAGGTTCCAGGAGGGTACTCCCCTCCGCCCTTTAGGTCTATCTCTGTGGAAACTGTCCAAGAGACGGGTGAGATTACCATCTTTGCTGATATTAACTGTTGTATCACCTAGCTTGTCAGCAATGGCAGACCTGTAGCCATCAATGGTACTGGGCTGCAGCTTCTTAACCTCAAAGAGGTACATTAGGAAGTCAGCCACAGACTTTACAGGTGGTGACCTGAAGTCCACCTGATTAGTGACGCACCACTTTTTAAAAATGGTCCACTTTGCCTCATAGACTGATCTGGTTGATTTTCTTTGAGGAGCCTCAATTCTTGCTGCCACTGCCTCAGAGAAGCCCTGCTCTTTGATTTTTGTGGCTCTAGGAGCCAGGCATGGAGATTTAGATTTGTCAGATTTCTGTGAGGGATCTGATTGAAGGGCTGTGTCAACAGATTGGGCAGGTTGGGCAGGCTGAGAGGGACCTGGCTGGACATGGTCACCAAGTCCCAAAACCAAGGCATGTTGGGCCAACCCAGAGCAATCAGAATGAATCTCTTGCAAGGGGAGTCCAGTAGCTTCTCCACCACTTTGCCCAATATGGCGGTCGGTGGGAAGGCGTATGCGTCCAGATCCTCCCATGGCAGAGTGAGTGCATCCACTGCCACAGCCAGGGTGTCCGGTACTGGAGAGACAAACCGAGGTAACTTGTGGTTGAACCTCGTGGCAAATAGGTCTATCTGAGGCCGGTGCCATTTGCTGCATAATCTTTGGAAAACGTCCGGAAGGAGGGACCATTCTGTTTGGATGGTTTGATTTAGCCTGGATAGCTTGTCTGCTATCACATTTAGCCGGCCAGGGATATGTCGGGCTGCTATCACATTTAGCCGGCCAGGGATATGTCGGGCTTTGAGCGTTACTTGTCGCTGGGAACACCAGGTCAAGATTCTCCACAGTAGGGCACAGAGAGGGCCCGACTTCATGCCTCCTTCTTTGTTTATGTAAGCCACTACTGTGGTATTGTCTGTGGCCACTAGGACTATTTGGTTGGTGCATAGGTCCTGGAACTCTTTCAAAGCCAAAAGAACTGCTTTTAGTTCCAGGTGATTTATGTGCAGCTTGCTTTCCGGCACCGACCAGGACCCCCTTGCAGTGAGCTCGTTTAAGTGAGTGACCCACCCTTCTTTTGATGTGTCTGTAAAAATTTGCAGAGCATGCTTTATGGGGTGTAATGGTTGACCTTGAAGCACATTGCTTTCTTTTAGCCACCATTGTAAGTGTGGGTGCAGGGATCTGGGTAGAGGGATGACCTTCTCTAGAGATTCCGGTACCCTCCAATTGAGATACAACTGTATGGGTCTCATGTGTAACCGGCCTAGGTGAACTTGTTTCTCTGTGGCAGTTAACAGGCGTATCAAGGACATGAACTGTCGGACCGGACAGGCCGGTAGTAACATCAGTGTTTGTATTTTTCCTTGAAGACTTTGCCAACGGTCCGGTGTTGGTCTGACCCGGCCAGACCTGAGGTCGAACTGGTAGCCTACGAAGTTGAAGACTTGTTTGGGCTCCAGTTCTGATTTTTCTAAGTTCACCAGCCAGCCCAGATCCTGGCACATCTTGACCAAAATTTGAGTGTGATGGATACAGGTTTGGTGGGATCTGGCTCTGACCAACCAGTCGTCTAGGTACTGGTGGATCCTTATACCCTTGTGTGAGGCCAACAGTTTCACCTCTTTTGCCACTACTGTAAACTCCATTGGAGCTGTGGACAGGCCGAAGGGCAGTGCCTTGAATTGGTAGTTCCGGCCCTGGATATGAAATCTGAGGTATTTCCTGGATTGTTCCTGTATTGGTATGTGGAAGTAGGCATCTTTGAAGTCTACTGAGGTGACCCACTCCTCTTGTTGGAGGGAAGTTCTGATGGTTTCCGGTGTTTCCATCTTGAATTTCTCCACTTTGATTTGCTCAGATCCAAAATGGGCCTCCATTTGTTGTTGGGTTTGGGAACTAGGAAAAGTCTGTTGAAAAACCCCAGAGAGGTTGGGTTTTGGACCAGCTCTATTGCATTTTTGTCTATAAGCTGATGCAATGCCTCCAACAGGTAGCTGTTCCTGTGGGGATTGGCATAACAACTTATGACTGTCGGAAATCTTGTGAGTTTGGGTCGGTTCCGGAAGGGGAGGGTATAACCTTCCCTCAAGTTTTGGATTGTTTTGGGTTCGGCCCTCAGGTCTAGCCAAGTTTCCCAAAAGTTTTGAAGTCTGGCCCCTACAGGCGGACTTTGGGCAACATTTGGTACATTGGAGACAGAAGTGGCAAGAGACAATTGAGTGACACACAAAGCACTTTTCACAGATTTTAATTTGTAATCTTTGGTAGTACAAACTGCTGGCCCGGGACTTAAATCTTTCTTTTGCGATTGCCCGGGCGCAGTAGTGACAGAATGAGCAACATGAACTTTTACATTTAAAAAGTCTCTTGTCTGTTGGTGATGTGGGCTCCCGGCCAGCAGTTGTATAGGGAGCTTGTTTAAACTGTAACTGTCATTTGTACGACTGCTGGCCCTTGGCAGGTCTTGAAGAGTAAGAGGTAGGCCGACCCTTGCCTTTCCTGTACTGCTTTTTCCCAATAGTTTTCCAGGCCGGTTTTTCTTGTCTTGAGTCCTTATTGTTTCCGGACTTCTTTTCTGCCCGTTCATAAGGGTGATAACAACCCTTGCTGTGTCCGGAAGCAGAGTGGCTTTTAGCTTCAAACTGGGCTATCTCCTCTTCGGCCCGCTTAATTGTGGCATCAGGGAAGAGGGTGGAGATGTGAAGAGGTGCCGTTCGCAGAGCTGTGAGGGTGTCCTGTTTTATGCCAGTTCTGAGATGGCTGAGGTACGCATCCCGGCGGACTAAAGTGAGATTTCCCATGGTGATGAATACAAATTCGGACAAATGTTCCATAGACTTTGCTGCCGCCTGAGAGATGCTGGCATTGAAGTCCAATAAATATTGGAATTCTTCAACAGCCGGTGAAACTTTGGCTGAACCTTTGCCCTTCTGTTCAGATTTCAAAACCTTGAGTTGATCTTTCATGTTCTGCTGGACCTTAACCAGGCAGCGATTGAAGCTAGCACTCTGATTGCATACAATGGATGCCTCTCTGGCCGACCTTTCCCACCTTCTTAAAGTTTCTTGTGAAATTCTGCGGGAAGCAGGAGGGGTAGAACCAAGTCCCATATACCTTGCTATCCGGCTGTAGCTGCTGTTAAGCTTCACACAGTCGGTGTGTCATGTTGAAACTTTAGAGGGTTCTGCTTTCTGGTCGGTATGTAGCCCATACCACTTAGCTTGGGAGCGTGGTGGCCTGAGAAAAATGTCCTTGGCCAGACCTCCGGCTTCAGAACCTCTGGAAGGGTACCCTTCCGACAAACTTAAGTTGAGCTTGGAGAGTTTCTTGCACAGCCATTCTTCTGTGGGCATTTTGACAGAGACTTTACCTGGAGTAACAGTTTTGGGCCCAGCGAAGGGGTTACCTTCGGCTGTAGTGGCAGAACTGTCAACTTCAGGGATATGGGTCCAACCCATATAAGAGCGAATACCCTGCATGGTGTCCCGGTAGGTCTGTTCTTCTGATACCGGCTGATCTTGATCCATAACAGAGAGTTCCGGATCTTCAGATAGCTCTCCTTCCTCAGCATACAAGTCAAGGGGGGGTCTGTCCGACAGATCACTACCGGACTGATGAAAAAAATGAGACACTGTCCTGACAAGATCTGTGTAGAACTGGTGAAGCAGAATCTGCTGTGTCAGATGGAGTAGGCCGGTCGGTGAAGGAAGGTCGGTGAGAGCTCTGGTGGGAAGACGGGTCAGAGATAGTATCCGGTGGTAGATTTGGTCGGTCAGTCTTGGTTTGACTGGAAGGCTGGTGCGTAAGAGCAGAGGAGCCTTTTGAGGAAGCAGGTCCGCTGGTTTTAGTTTGACTGCCCGGCTGATGCTTAGTAGCAGAGGAGCCCGTACCAGGAAACTTGGTCGTCGTTGAAGACTGTTGACTGATCATAGCTTTACTGGTCGGCTGATGCCTTTCGGCAGAGGAGCCAGTTCCAGGAAGCGTAGTTGAAGAGGAAGGTCGGATGAATGGTTCAGAAGAGTGAGTAACAGAAGCTGGAGGTGAACGGGCCGGAGTGACTTTCACGTCAGCAGAGAATTTAGGATCCATATTTCTGGCCAAAAGAAGGGCCTCCAGGCGGTTGAACCGTTCCGCCCATTTAGAGTCTAACGTGGCTATCTTGTCATCTGTATAACCCTGAGAAGCTTTAGATGTAGAGACAGAGGGAAATTTTTCCCGTATAGCAATCTTCTTTGTGTCCTTTTTGGTTTTCTTGTCTGGTGGGGGCTCAGTAGGTGAAATAGTCTTTTCTACAGGCCCAATAACGGACACATTTGAAGGATCTACAAGTTCCTCACTGTCTTTGACTGGAGTTGCTTCCAGTTTTTTTGCTTCTCTCTTTTCTTTTTTAATGCGATATGAGGGAGTGGCAAGCTGAAGGCGTTGTTCTTCAGAGAAGGCGTTGCAAATTTTACAATCCGTGGACTGGGGATTTTTAACACAGTCATCAGACCCCTTACCCTTCTCACGACATCTTGCACAAAAAGCATGAGAGTCAAAGTTCGCCATTGCGTGGCCACAACTCCCTCTGCGTTGTCCTGGGGACGACATGATAGTTTTAGAAGATGATGATAACAAATAAAACTGGACATGAGAAGAAATTCTAACATAAACGCTGATAATACTTTGCTGAATAAAAAACCAAGTTCACAGTCATGCGCCAAACGAAAAAGATGCTATAACGTCACTCTGTCTAGACAGGAAGGAAGTACGACACGCCATCTAGCGAGTGCACAGTACTGGGCCGGCCTAGCCGGTGGAGACACAGGACGTCTTTTTCTGACGTTTGGCGGGCCGGTCCGCGCCGACCGGATAAGCTATTGTCCATTGGATAGGATGTATTAACGCAATAAAATGGATATTTTACAGAAGCAAATTGTAAGTATTTTAATAAAATATTCAACAATTTCATTTAAAATAAGAAAATATATTTGCCTTTATATTTTTTGTGATTTGTGTAAGTGTGGCAGTCGGTACTTTTCCTCTATGGGTAGCGTTGTGTGCAGTCTTCGTCCTCATATGTCAAACAAATAAACCGCAAAGAAATTATGAATGAAGTGATATCATTGTAGTACAAGCTTTCATTCAATAAAAAGCATATTACCTCACAAATTATATTGTTGCTTCTTATTTTATTCTCAAGTGTCACGCAGTCACTGTTAGTGTAAAATCATTAGGGTCATTCGCGTGGGAAAATTTGCAGCAGGTAAAATAAGCTCCGCCCACATGCGCAGTAACAACCAGTACTTACTGGAAACTCAACCACAAAAATGAAAAAAGTAAGTACTTCCCCATGATGTCATTTCTTTTAAATTTGATTGGCAGTTATTTTTATAAACGAGATTGATTCCACGTGGGTACTTGTAGGCATTAGAAATATATTCTAAAGTTTTTATTTTTTTTCTTGGTCCACTTTTATTCAATAACTTTACATGACATTATGTAAAACTCACAATTGCTATGAAAATTGTATGATTGCTGCATAAACCATTCAATATTAGCGGTGTGCACATAATATATTTTCTGTGGTAAATTTTATTACATTGATTTTGAAGTTTGTTATACTTCTGTTTTTTATCAAAGGAAACAAGTTATTTAATCTCAATAAGCATGATAAAGGTATAAATGCTTTATCTATTTCATATCTGTCCTCTGATATTGTAATAATAAAAAATAAACAATTATTGTGATTTTCAATAACAATTCTACAATAAAATATGTGATTGCTTCCCTTCTACTTTATTCTATCACGTAACTTACTTACTACAAAATCAGAGGAGATATGTCGATTACTTCAGTACTTACTTGTTTACCTGGAAGCTACCACACAAATAGAAAAATGTATCTTCCAGTAACTTCTGGCAAGTGTAGTAAGTACTGAAACGACCAGCCGAACGTGGGAATTGTCTGCGCATATCCCCCATATTTGGGCGGCTTAGATTGGGGAGTATTTTTTTTGGAAATGGTCGATTTCCGATTTCTCTCCATTATTTTGGGAGCATTTCTGTTTTAAGAACACTTCTAAAGCTCTCCAAGGTTTCTGAGGGAAAGCTTTAGAAATCGTAAGTCACATGACAAAAAACAATATGGCTGAAGATGATAAAAATATTTGTACTAAAAAATATTTCTTAAAAATGTATTGGAACTTGTACTAAAATATTTCATTATTGTATCCACCGGAAGCATCCGGTGGATACTTTGGTTTAGCGTCCGCTACGCCGCCGCCGCCGCCACCGCCGCCGCGCGTAGAGAGATTTTCGGCGTTAACTCTCTAAGAGGAAAACAACAGCAGCTAGGTTCACCAAATTTGCAGGATATCTTCATTGGGGGGTAAGCTTCTCTGGGAAGGAAAATAGCCTCATTCTGAAAAACAAGATGGCCGCCACGGGCATTTCTTTGAAAATAATCTACATTTTTCTACTGGCTATTCCTCATAGGTAGAAGGTTGAATCTCTTCATAGGTGATATGTATGACACATATACATGTCCTCTACAACCTTGCACACATTTGACCTTGAAGCTCCTAATTCAAGGTCATCCACGGAGTGCCGAAGTAACCCACATAGCGGACTTTAAAAGTGCCTATATCTCCCTTGTTACTGGTCCTAGAGGTTTGCAATGTGAAGCCAACCTATAGGAAATCATGTGCTGCGAATCTTCTGATGTGGTCAGATTTGACCTTGGACCCCTCCTTCAAGGTCAAACGAGGATAGCATAACTTAAAAGTGCTTATAACTCGCTTATTATCGATCCTAGAGGTTTGGGCTGGTAAACCAACATATAGGAAATCATGGGCTGGGAATCTTCTGGCGTGGTTGGATTTGACCTTGGGCCCCTCCTTTAAGGTCAAACCAGGACAGCCAAACTTAAAAGTGCTTATAACTCGCTTATTATTGGTCCTAGAGGTTTGGGATGGTAAACCAGCATATAGGAAATCATTGGCTGGGAATCTTCTGGTGTGGTCGGATTTGACCTTGGGCCCCTCCTTCAAGGTCAAACGAGGATAGCCAAAGGTAAAAGTGCCTATAACTCTCTTATTATTGGTCCTAGAGGTTTGGGATGGTAAACCAACATATAGAAAATCATGGGCTGGGAATCTTCTGGTGAGGTCGGATTTGACCTTGGGCCTCTCATTCAAGGTCAAACGAGGACAGCCAAACTTAAAAGTACTTATAACTCGCTTATTATTGGTCCTAGAGGTTTGGGATGGTAAACCAGCATATAGGAAATCATGAGCTGGGAATCTTCTGGTGTGGTCGGATTTGACCTTGGGCCCCTCCTTCAAGGTCAAACGAGGATAGCCAAAGGTAAAAGTGCCTATAACTCGCTTATTATTGGTCCTAGAGGTTTGGGATGGTAAACCAACCTATAAGAAATCATGGGCTGGGAATCTTCTGGCGTGGTCGGATTCGACCTTGGGCCCCTCATTCAAGGTCAAATGAGGACAGCCAAACTTAAAAGTGCTTATAACTCGCTTATTATTGGTCCTAGATGTTTGGGATGGTAAACCAACATATAGGAAATCATGCACTGGGAATCTTCTGGTGTGGTCGGATTTGACCTTGGGATCCTCCTTCAAGGTCAAATGAGGACAGCCAAACTTAAAAGTGCTTATAACTCGCTTATTATTGGTCCTAGAGGTTTGGGATGGTAAACCAACATATAGGAAATCATGGGCTGGGAATCTTCTGGTGTGGTCGGATTTGACCTTGGGCCCCTCCTTCAAGGTCAAATGAGGACAGCCAAACTTAAAAGTGCTTATAACTCGCTTATTATTGGTCCTAGATGTTTGGGATGGTAAACCAACATATAGGAAATCATGCACTGGGAATCTTCTGGTGTGGTCAGATTTGACCTTGGGCCCCTCCTTCAAGGTCAAACGAGGATAGCCAAAGGTTAAAGTGCCTATAACTCGCTTATTATTGGTCCCAGCGGTTTGGGATGGTAAACCAACCTATAGGAAATCATGGGCTGGGAATCTTCTGGTGTGGTCGGATTTGACCTTGGGCCCCTCATTCAAGGTCAAATGAGGACAGCCAAACTTAAAAGTGCTTATAACTCGCTTATTATTGGTCCTAGATGTTTGGGATGGTAAACCAACATATAGGAAATCATACACTGGGAATCTTCTGGTGTGGTCGGATTTGACCTTGGGCCCCTCCTTCAAGGTCAAACGAGGATAGCCAAACATAAAAGTGCTTATAACTCGCTTATTATTGGTCCTAGAGGTTTGGGATGGTAAACCAACATATAGGAAACCATGGGCTGGGAATCTTCTGGTGTGGTCGGATTTGACCTTGGGCCCCTCCTTCAAGGTCAAATGAGGACAGCCAAACTTAAAAGTGCTTATAACTCGCTTATTATTGGTCCTAGATGTTTGGGATGGTAAACCAACATATAGGAAATCATTGGCTGGGAATCTTCTGGTGTGGTCAGATTTGACCTTGGGCCCCTCCTTCAAGGTCAAACGAGGATAGCCAAAGGTTAAAGTGCCTATAACTCGCTTATTATTGGTCCCAGCGGTTTGGGATGGTAAACCAACCTATAGGAAATCATGGGCTGGGAATCTTCTGGTGTGGTCGGATTTGACCTTGGGCCCCTCCTTCAAGGTCAAATGATTACAGCCAAACCTAAAAGTGCTTATAACTCGCTTATTATTGGTCCTAGAGGTTTGGGATGGTAAACCAACCTATAGGAAATCATGGGCTGGGAATCTTCTGGCGTGGTCGGATTTGACCTTGGGCCCCTCCTTCAAGGTCAAACGAGGATAGCCAAAGGTTAAAGTGCCTATAACTCGCTTATTATTGGTCCTAGAGGTTTGGGATGGTAAACCAACCTATAGGAAATCATGGGCTGGGATTCTTCTGGTGTGGTCGGATTTGACCTTGGGCCCCTCATTCAAGATCCAACGAGGACAACCAAACTTAAAAGTGCTTATAACTCGTTTATTATTGGTCCTAGAGGTTTGGGATGGTAAACCAACATATAGGAAATCATGGGCGGGGAATCTTCTGTCATGGTCAGATTTGACCTTGGGCCCCTCCTTCAAGGTCAAGTGTGAGGACAGCCAAACTAAAAAGTGCTTATAACTCGCTTATTATTGGTCCTAGATGTTTGGGATAGTAAACCAACATATAGGAAATCATGTTCTGGGAATCTTCTGGTGTGGTCGGAATTGACCTTGGGCCCCTCCTTGAAGGTCAAATGAGGACAGCCAAACTTAAAAGTGCTTATAACTCGCTTATTATTGGTCCTAGTGGTTTTGGTGCATTGTCTTTACGGTGGATACAATTTGCATCGGTTCTCCGATGCGCTAGGTCTAGTTTTATTTGGTGCAGCTTTAAAACAGTTACTGTCAGATTGGACAACAATCACTTTTTGAACTGCAAATGGTTTTCTTATAAACTGCTTTAAGACCTGTTGTTAAAACGTCCTTTCCCTTTATGTGATATATATGTTTGATAAAATAAAGTTAATGTAAGGTTCAGTAAAATCCCGATTTTGCCTTGTAAAAATAGCACATGAATTTTGAAAGTAAAATAAAATTTGGTTGTCATTGGCAACGCTCAGGAATTTCCATAAAATATGCAAATTTTATCACCAAAAGTGTTTTGTAAAAGAATTTGGTTGTGGACTGTCATTACAGAGTAATATATATATAAAATTTATAAAACTTCGGGGTGATGCTAAAAATTATAGATCATGTTAATTTTTAAATAATGCTTTTTTGATTTCCTCTAAACATTTATTTTCATTAGATTCAAAACAGTATTTTTTCGGAAATAGATCTTCTGTTTCCAGAAACAGAAGCTCCCAATCTAATCCAGCCTTTGTAATGACCAATATCTACGTAAGAGATCTTTTTCTGAGTAGACGTTTGTCATAAGTGAGTGCATCATGTAAACTGTGAATTTGTAGTATTTTCATTCTCAAGGAAAACAGACCTTTTGCAGTTATATTAATTCTAAAAATTATATATATATCCAGATAAAATATTTCACAACTTCTTCTAAAAGAAGAAACAGATTGACAGAAAAAAAATGAAATCATGTGATAACTTCTAGGAAACCCGAATACAAAAGCGCCTTCGAGTGGTTGAATGTAGAACTACTGAGTTGTGCATATTTTCATTGTCTCTGCCATGAATTGTAATAAAATACCATCCATTCATTTTTCTGTCTATCTATTTTGAAGGCTGATATTAGAAGACTTAACAACTAACAGGTTCTGAAACTGGAGGGACACTGTATACGGAATATATTTACAATTACGTGCATGTATTAAGGTCGTCTTTGTGAGAAATGGAAATAAATAGCGATAAAGATGTAGAAAGCAAATTAATTCACAAATTTCATTGTCATATGACCACCAAGTGTCACGCAGTCACTGTTAGTGTATAAACATTGTCTGCGCATCACTCCATATTTTTACTGGCCAATGTCTAGTACTACTGTGTGGTCACTTTAAGCCCCTTTTCCATATACACGTGATGCGGTATACGGCATGCGGTATGTGGCTATTCAAAGTACTAGAAGCCTGATGAGTTCTGCATAAAGTATAAGTACCGGATCTGCACACCGTACACGCATATATAGAAACACCTCTTACATTTTTATTGCAAAGTTAAAATAGCCGCATATCGCATGCCGTATACCGCATGCCGGATCATGCGTATATGGAAATGGGGCTTCATTCATTAATTTCTTTGCGGTTTATTTGTTTGACAAATGAGTAATAGGCTGTGACTACATAGTTTTAACACAAATAGTATCTATCAAGCGATGTGATTGGTTCATAAATACTTTTTAAATTAATTGTCAAGCTTCGATGAATAAAGTCATGTAGATGCGCAGACAACAATTTTACATTAACAGTGACTGTGTGATAAACCAACAGACGAATAAATTAATTGGGGTTTCACATCTAGAAACCAGCAGACGAAACCGTTAAACAAGACTCGTTCGAGTTGGCCATCACAATAGCAAACAAAATAGTTTCTAGGACATACGGGACCTTACAGAATGCCAGACGTAGTGCTAGACAAGCTTTTTACTTTATAAAATATAACTGAATAAAAGCATTAAAAATCTTTAAAATGGCAGAGTGTATACTATACACCTTAATGTACTGATATGTGAACAAATATTATGCAGAATTTGATATTTAAGGGCTTAAATGGCCGATTTAAAATCGTGGCCACAAATCAGTACATAACTCGAATCCAAGATTTGACTAAAAATGACCCTTGGTCAGGTACTTTGGCAGTCAGAGGATGACCTTCAATGAACATCTGTAACCAGCAAGCCTGGATGCTGGTACTCCATCATGTACTCAACGTCCAAAGCCATTTTCAATAGTTTCCATGCAATATAGTCTGCGTTAAGTGTGAAAATATCTCCAAAAAGGCCAAAAATGACCCTCGGTCAGGTACTGTGGCGGTCAGTGGATGACCTTCAATGAAGAGCTTCAAGGTCAAATTTCTGCATGCTTACAGAGGACATATATATGTATTATCTATACCAGCCATAGGATGATCTAACTTTCTTTAATGAGAACTGGGGCAAAATGTGAAAAAATGGCCCAAATCTGACCTTTAAGAGGCCACCAGTGACCTTCAGATTGAAGGTCAAGGTTACCAAAAAATAGCCTTCGTGGCATTGCCCATATATACCCACATACCAAATTTGAAAGTGCTAACTGAAATATTTTTTAAGTTATCGCGTCCAAAAGAAATCTCTGCGGCAGCGGCAGCGGCAGCGGCGGCGGCGTGACCATACTGAATCCTAAGTATCCCCGACTTTCGTACGGGGATACAATGAGAGTGTCTGTGATTAATACACCAGACAACACTGTTCCATGCTAACTTTTGATTCACTATGAGCCAATATTATTTGAATCATGTGTTTTAATTTCTGCCTCATTTATGGTAGAAATTGATGCTGAATGCATGGGATTTCATTGACACATGTTACATACAGTTAGTTAAGATTTGTATGTATACATGACACTTTCAAGACATATAGTTGGCTCAGTTTCAGTTGCGTCTATTTGCAGAGTAATCAACAGTAGATAATTCTAACTCTAATAGTATTTCTATTGGATTTAATCTCTACCTTAAGACAGTTACTGGGTTGAAGTATGGATGGACTGGACTCCAGATTCCACGACACATTAAACAGATTCCGAGGAACATCAAACAAGAAAAATCAGAGATCAACAATTATTAAGGATGAAACAATGCAGGTGAAAAGCTAAAGGTTGTAAAGTAAGCTTCAAATTGGTAAAATAAGATAATAGGAGACATGGTGGGTGAGCTATAAATCATAGTTCTCAATATCAAAAATATAAGATTTCTGATACAAGAGTTAAAGGTAAATTTGTCTTTTATTTCTATATGGTTAACTTGCATGAATAATATACCCGGTAATTGACTTTAACCCTTACACTGCGAGGGGGTATGTATTCATGTGTGCATGAATATAGAAGAAACACTACATTGTGACGTACAATGGACATTGGATTGATGAAATGTGACATACGATGTACGTCACAAAGCAGAGAAATGGTTAAATTATTCAATAAAACAGAATTTATAAATATTGTATGATCAGTAAGCCAATAATGTGAAGGCCTTGTTCCAAGATTACATCATAATTCAAATGTTATTTTTCCCCACTTCATTATGTATTGTCATAAGGTTCATACTTGCTTGCTTTGACATTCATGGGCATATGTTCTACTTCCCGTTCTACATTCAAAGATTACCTATACAATGGTGCAAGTGAATATTAGACTAACACCATTTAAATTAGTACTTCAAAAAGTGAATTTCCCTGGGTATCAAATGAATGAATTCTGGTATTTCATCAATTACAAGTTTAAAGGACAATGTGTGATCTATAATAACTAGAAACAATTTAAACTAATTCTGTATATATGTATAACTTTATACATAACACACCCCATGACTTTCAGGTGCAAGCACCAGAGATCCTCAATATTGATACTCTACATTATATTTAAAGAGGCTTGCATGATTTATACACACCTCTGATGTGGCTACACAGATTATACATCTGTCCAAATATGACCCTGAATGTTGTACACAACATTAAGCACAGACTTTGGTTTTCTCTTTGGAATATTTTTAATAGGAGACAGATACAGGCTGTCAAGGACAAAAGACTTTCCCTAAAATGCAAATTTTAAACACACAGCAGGTATGGAAAAGTTCATGTTATGTTCAAAATGTGACTTGTAAAACTGATAAAATACCAATTAAGAGTGCATGTGTCACACATACACATTGATACCATTCACATTGATAAAGGCCACTTTTCTGAACTTTTATTTGTGCAAAAACTTGCACCCACATAATTAAACCTGCCACTTCCAAATATGTAAATGGTGTTTCTACCAGTGTTTTGAATAACCACCAACACAAGTACAAAAGACTGTTTATTGAATATTGTCTGTTGAACCTATTAGTATGTCTGGAAGACATGTCTGGAAGTCATGTGTTGAAGAACCAGGGGCCGATTTCACTAAGGGACTTAAGCCTGATTTGGGGCTTAAGTTTAAGACTTTGGTCTTAAATTCTGGCAAAAATGTGCTAAGCCAGCGGGGCTAGACTTAGTGGATTTCACAAAGGGGTTAAGTCCATGGATTTGCTAAGTCAGTGGACTTATCTTTAAGTCTGGGAGGTAGTGGGCTTAAATTTTGTAAAGAGGACTTAAATATGGCCGCCATAACCTTTTCTCCACTTCAAAATTTGAAATGGCTGTAAATAAAGTATAATTATACAGAACACCTTACTGAAGTAGTCTTTTGGAAGTTTATATCATGTAACAAGGTTTTCTATTTCAAAACAGCACTTATCCTCAGATAAAATGCATCAAATGAAGGATATAAAAGGTTATATGACACAGAAAACCATTGTGGTTATTTGATAAGCTTGGACTTAGCTAAGTCACCTTTGTGAAATCCATTTTAAGTCCCACAAGTAGTTAAGACCAAAGTCTTAGACTTAAGTCCCTGACTTAGCCGATAAAGGGACTTAGTTTAAGTCCTTTAGTGAAATCGGCCCCTGACATTTATATTGGGGAAAATTACTCCAATGAGTACCAGCAGACAAAGAATAAGACAAAAGATTTTCTACATCCTGGTACTTTGCAAGAAGCTAGACAAAGGCTAGACAGTGTATTCATTTCATAAACTGCACATTAAAGAAAATATTAAACAAAAAACAAAATGACAGAGTATATACTAACAGTACCTCTTATATTTAATATATGTGTATAGATATTGCATATATCTTTAGCTTTTACAGGATAAAATGGCATTTTTTAAATAACAATCAGAACCCAGTACATAACTCGAATCCAAGATTCGACTAATAACCATAAAATGTTGCCTCGGAATATTTTTGGCCTCATTTTGAAAAAACAAGATGGCCGCCAGGGACGTTTATTCGACTTAAAGCATGGACTTTTGTTGGCCCCCTAGAGCACAGGGTATTATAGGTATAGATCTCAAATTTGCAGGATAGGTTCGTCATTAAAACATCTTGACTGGGAATATTTTTGGACTCATTTTGAAAAAACAAGATTGCTGCCACGGGTGTTTCCTTGTTAGTCATGAAAAGTGCTTATACTTCACTTATTATTGGTCCTAGATGTTTGGGAGGGTAGACCAACGTATAGGAGATCATGGGCTGGGAATCTTTTGGTGTGGTTAGATTTGACCTTTGACTCCTCCTTCAAGGTCAAACAAGGAGAGCCAAACATAAAAGTGCTTATAACTCCCTTATTATTGGTCCTAGAGGTTTGGGATGGCAAACAGACATATAGGAAATCATGGGCTGGGAATCTGTTGATGTGGTCTGATTTCACCTTGGACCCCTCCTTCAAGGTCAAACGAGGATAGCCAAACTTAAAAGTGCTTATAACTCGCTTATTATTGGTCCTAGAGGTTTGGAATGGAAAACCAACCTATAGAAAATCATGGGCTGGGAATCTTTTGGTGTGGTCAGATTTGACCTTGGACCCTGCCTTCAAGGTCAAATGAGGATAGCCAAACTTAAAAGTGCTTATAACTCGCTTATTAATGGTCCTACAGGTTTGGGATGGTAAACCAACCTATAGGAAATCATTGGCTGGGAATCTATTGGTGTGGTCAGATTTGACCTTGGACCCCTCCTTCAAGGACAAACGAAGATAGCCAAATTTAAAGTGCTTATAACTCGCGTATTATTGGTCTTAGAGGTTTGGGATGGTAAACCAACATATAGGAAATCACGGGCTGGGATTCTTTTTGTGTGATTGGATTTGACCTTGGACCCCTCCTTCAAGGTCAATTGAGGATAGCCAAACTTAAAATTGCTTATAACTCACTTATTATTGGTCGTACAGGGTTGGGATGGTAAACAAACCTATAGGAAATCATGGGCTGTGAATCTTTTGGTGTGGTCGGATTTGTCCTTGGACTCCTCCTTCAAGGTCAAACAAGGATAGCGAAAGTTAAAAGTGCCTATAACTCGCTTAATATTGGTCCTAGAGTTTTGGGATGGTTTATTATTTTCAGCTTTTCTGCACTTACTTAATGAGTGGGTGGCTCATATCTTTAAAAATTCTTGTAGCTTCAGAATTTCTTTCAAACATGCTGTTCAATTACCATTTTCTGTACTTCTGTACAGCACTTTCCCTGATAATTATGCTTTCCTCTCATTGTCAGCTTCACAACTCAAAAACACTCAGTCAGCTGACACAGTGCCCATTCCCGGGCACTCTACTCTTGTTTAATAAGGTTTTGGGGTCGGTTAGACTAAAAGACTTTTGTATGAGGCTAAGTCTGTGGTCATAGACTTTGAAGGTTTCACAAAGTTGTTAGGTCTAGGCTTTGGCTAAATCTACCCAGGAATGGGCTTAACTTTTGTAAACGAAAACTTAAATATGGCCGCTATCTATTTTTCTCACTTCAAAATTTGAAATTCTTTAAAATAAAAAATAAATATATAGAGCAGCTACCTAAATTAGATATATTTGTATGGTTACAAGGCTTAGCAAAGACCTGAGGCTCAGATTTAAGTCCCTGACTTGAATTAATACATATAAGCAAATTAAGTACAAGTTTGGTGAGTGATACAGTTTGATAAAGTTTGATATTAATATTAAAATCAATATTGAATGCCAACACTAACACAGATCATTTCCTTATAGTAAACATCAGCTCACATGTCAGAGAGAATGCAGCTTCAGATGACATTATTTAAATCTTGTTCTGACCAAAGTGAAGGTGTTTTTAATAGTTTGTCTGAACGTGTCTGGCGGAATGTCTCAGAAGCAATACATATCATTACTGTTACACAGAAAAGAAGAAACCCAAATACTTTTGGCATAATAAACAGCAGTATCACATGCTCGAGGGTATAATAAGTGTTTTATTCTGTAAACAAAGGCAATTTTGAGCCTACCTGTTTTCACTGTTTTCCTTTGAGATCTCACCAAACTGTTTGATGGCATTACATTTGAGATCAAGACGTCTTGCTGGGCACTCTGCAAGAAAACCAACGTGTATTTCAATATTGCCAAGTAAATAAGTCACGTACATTCATTCTTTGTATTTTAAGCAGGTAGTACTAAAGTCATTCCTTGGGACTGGTAACCCATTTAGCAGGTGCTTATTTCAACTTTTGGTCATATGAGGTGACTCTGTATTTCTAAGCTAATGTACAGGATGCCAGTTTGTTGCAGGTTTATCCTCCCAAATAATATCAATATCCACTCTACTACTGGGTGAAGAGGGACCCTATACCATGCCTGAGGGTACATTCTCCATAGTGCAATCAAGGATCACACCCCAAGACCTACCTTCTTCAAGTGCAGCACCCTAACCAACCGACCACACTGAGACCACACTGGAAAACTTAACACATGACAATTCAATGTGACATGTATTGATGTAGCATGGATCAGAAGTGTGGAACATTTCTGAAATCATGGATTTTAAAACTGTTGAGGACCAATAAGTGAAATAACAGAGATACACATCGCAACAGTATAATGTCATTAAGGAGCCATATGCAACAAAGATCTGAGTTAAGACTTTGGCTTAAGCTTTGTATGTAAATATTTAACTTAACTTAACCCTGAGATTTGACTAAGACCTTTGGTGTTACCCAAAGTCACGTTCCTCTTGGGTATGAGTTACAACTACACGGGTGGTCACATAGATAAACTGTGATAGAGATAAAAGGTCTTCAAATCTTTCAAATATCAGTACTGTAAATAACAAAATCACACAGACTAAATAACAACATATACTTCCCAGTAAACATTACAAACGTTTATAAACGTTTATAAACCTAAGTAGCAACGGTTTAGATTAGGTTTAAAATGATGGGTCCCTAAACGTTTGCCTATAAACGTTTATAAACGTTTATACATAAACATTTATAAACGTTTGCCTATAAACGTTTATACGTAAACGTTTATAAACGTTTATACACGTGTTGAAAATCTGGAGAAATATTTCTGTAAGTATATCTTGCTGTATCACTGTTGTTTGAATCCATCATTACATTCTAAGTAGATATATAGAAGTATGTAATTTGACATACTTCTATATATCTACTTAGAATGTAATGATGGATTCAAACAACAGTGATACAACAAGATATACTTATAGAAATATTTCTCAAGTTTCTCTCAAAATGGCTGTGCTGATGTCATTATCCCAAATGAAAGCGAGGTTAAGATATTCTTCACTCTTTGTAAACGTTTATGCATAAACGTTTATAAACGTTTATATATAAACGTTTATAAACGTTTATAAACCAAACTAATGTTGCTGAAACGTTTATAAACCCATAATGTTGAATAATTGTCAATATTTAGGTTTATATTTGGTTTAAAAAACGTTTATAGGTTTACTAAACGTTTATAAACGTTTATAAACCTTTGCTATGTTTACTGGGTTAATGTTAGCCATAACATTTGGTTTGTGTTGTATTGTTGTTTTATCCTTTTAACCATTTTAATTAATTTCTGAAGACTGTTTATCTCTATGACTGTTTATCTCAGTGTATATAAGTTTCATCCAATATCTGGCACAAACTGTTGCCATGGCTACTGTTGCCAGATATTGCCCAAGACCTAATTCTAGCATATTGCATGACTGACAAAAGCAGTAAAATATCTGAGTCAAAAACAAAGTAACACTGAACATGCTTTGACCCAACAATCCTGCAAATTAAATTATTCAAAGCTAGCTAAAATACATTTTCTTACCCTGCAGATAAAAATTGCTGTATCTCTTACAGTGTTGATTCCAGGAATTTCAAAAAGTGGGGGCGATCCCCCACCACTGCAAAAATTGTGGGTGAGGGGCTAAAAATTCAGGGGGATGATTTAATGATAAACTTTAAACTAATGGAAAATAATTTGACAGTTTATTTAGCCATTTCTAACAGTGGACATCTGTCAAGGAGAAATGCTTCTATAGCTCTACAAAATGGGCCCTGTTATTTCCAGTTTGTCGTACAACCTGCCTATACAGATATATTACCAAAATATAACACTTTCAAAAAAAAAGGTAGAACAGCATAATCAAAGCATTAATTAATTGTACTGTATGTCCTTTTGATAATTTTTTTGAAGAAAAAGAAGATATAAATTGATTTATTTGTTTAGGGATCTTTTTCACTTTCAACACTGTACAGGTCATATCATGATGGGTAGTTTTTGGGCAGAGGAATCCCAGTCCCGACTATTGTCATTGTTGTTTTTCCCTGCCTTTTTGATGTAATCATGAACTGTATGCTTATTTTTATGTTTTAGGTGTAATATACCTAAATACCATCTGTAGCACATAATATATTTGAGATGTTTCAAACATGCAAACGATTACGAATCCACATTGTTAACAAGCATTATTCGAAATGCGTTTGCACAGAAAATTCAAAACCTTGACAAACTCTCGATCTGTGCAGTGTTTCGATTTTCTAGATCTCGTGTCTTTCACTTTATATATTTCCTGCATTGCCGTGCAAACTACGCGTTTTCGTATAATTTGGTCGCCGCAGGCTTCAAGAAAATCCACGTCTTTTGAAGCAACACTGTCTTATAATTTCCTTTTATTTGTGAATTAGTCATGTTGATAAAAAGTTTAAAGTAAAAATTGCCATGGTTCACAATCTTCATTGATAGAGTTCGAAGCCTGTAACTATTCATTTGCAATAGCTTGAACAGTTTAAAAGTGATAAGATATTTACTCAAAACAGCTAATTAATTACTGATAACATACATAATACCATTAATCTCTACCTAATAAGCTCTAGACCCTAAAACTCTCAATACCATGTTCTTTTAAGATTTCTCCAGAACTGTACTTTTCTGTATTTATCGAATTATGTTTTCTTTAGATGAGTGGGGAAAAGTGTGTCACGCTAGATGGTGGATGACAGAAACAAATATTGATATGTCTGGATTTTGAAGACAAAAACATGGCATCCCATTTAATAATTTAAATAGGAGAAAGCATTCTACAGTATAAATAGATAGAAAAAAAGGAAGATACTTTGCTAAACACAACCCCAAAACAAAAACGACCAATGCTGCAGCATTTATCTCCCACGGGTATTGAGCAGAAATGGGGGTAGTCTAATCACATAAAAGGGTTCAAGCCCAAAATAAGGAGCAATTATAAGGAAGATAAAAGGCCTTTTCAATATAATGGTCCAACTGAAATATGACGCAGAAGTCAAAGATCAAATTTCAAGATGCCAGCTGAATTGGGAAAATTAAACTTTTCAGAGCCATTATAAACAGGGTCTATTGTACCCAAAGGGTGCAAAATTTGCTCACTGTCACTCTATCTTTAAGCTTTTCAAGATAATCGACATTTTCAATTTCCAACAAAATACAAGATGGCAGCCAGTATTTAGAAAAGTAAACATTTTGTAGAACAATTATATTACCTGAATGGTTCACAGTTTCCTTGAAATCACTCTATCTCTAATGGTTTTTGAGATGATCCACATTTTTTTATCCCTGGCAAAGTTGAAGATGGCGGCAAAAATTCAGAAAATTAAAACTTTTTCAGAGGCATTTTATCCAGGATCTCTTGTACCCACAGGTTCCAAAATTTGCTCAAAATCGCTCTGTCTCTAACACTTTTTGGAGATATAGACATTTTCAATTTCCAGTAAAATTCAAGATGGCAGCCAAAATTTGGAAACGTTAAAAATTTTCAGAGGCATTACATACAGAGTTCATAACACCCAAAAGTAGGTGAACCACATCATTAAACAAAATACTCTAAATGCAACAGTTTTCAAGTTACAAGTGATATACTCAATAGTGAGTGCCTCAAGGTAGCAATTGCTCAGCTGTGCAATGAGCTACCAGCCTGCAATTTTACTATGTTATAGCTGACCCAAAAGTATGTGAACAACATATGGAAAGGAGTAGGCTAAGCGCAATACTTTTGAAGATATTTGACATTTACTCTTTCGATAATTTAGCTAAAATTAAGGAAATAGCTGTTACTCAGTTGTATATACCATCTTTTCTTTAACGGGAAAGTATCTGAACAATATATTTTAACAAAATACCTTAAATGTAATAGATTTAGAGTTAGAAGCCATTTACTCAAATCAGCTAAAAGTGCTATTATTCACTTAGCTTTAAAGCCAAAGTCCAAAAAAAAACCTAAAATATTTTGAAAGGCATAAAATTCTATTAGGACAAGTTACATACAAAAAATGTCTAAATGCAGTAGTTTTAGAGAAATCTGCATGACACACTAACAGATACACGCAGACGTACCCCCCCACACACAGGATGCATTTCATTATCTCCCTCTCGAGGTAAAGCCCAGCAGGAGATAACATTAAGTCCCCTTTTCAAGGTATGCTTATTTATTCTTGTCTAGTCAAATACTGGCAGTTCTTTAAATATAAAATAAAACATAAGTAACATAATGTGAGCCAATTTCTGTTACTCTTCAGGGTAAAATGACACATTTGAGGCTACAATGTCTAGAAAAAGTACTTAATCAAGTTAAGTACAGTAACAGAAGTACTCAAGTAACAGAAAACTTAAGCGATTCTCAGCAGCCTAGTAGTTAGCAAGTGTGCCATCTAATTACAGGCTGTCACCTTTGTGTGAATTCCACTCCCTCATGTGGGCTGCTGAGGGTCTGTCCCAATATGACCCTGGTTGTTGAATGGCATGCAAAACCCCAACTTTGATCACTGTTCAAAGACATTTAAAGCAAACACCAAACTTTGCCCTTATTTCCTCCTTTTTTGTTAAAAAAACATCAGGAGCCTGGGGCTGCAATCCAAAACAAAAGTATTTTTAGATATCCCTCAAATTGTAGAAGTTGGAACTCACCAGTGGTTTGGTTTGAACCCTCTTCCATACCATCCTGGTCCTCCACAGCTCCAGCCAGGCCAGGCAGACTGCAGTGTCTAGTATTAATGTCATGTGGATTGGACTCTCCAATTATCATGGAAACTGGTGACAGTCGGTCTAGATAAATAAATACAGTACTCTTAAAATATTCATTTTTTTACACCTAGCTGTTCTGTATATTTCTTAAGGCTGGGGACACACTAATTAGCCTAATAAACTGGCTAAGGCCAAATTTTGACTTAAGTGTAACACTTTGGTCTCAAACTAGTTGGCTATTAACAATACCATTGAGAGAAACATTTGGCTCAGTTTTGTTGTCAAACTAGATACAATGTTTTCACAAGTATTTTGGTAAAAAATTCAGTTATTATTATCTCCCACCAGAGGCTGAGATTTTAAAACTTCTAAGGGATATGTCCCCAGTAAATATTTATGGGTTTTGCAAACGTTTGAAAGGAAACGTTTGGCAAAGGATAAGAAATGATGGGTACGAAAACCATTTATAATAGAATATATTTAAAAGGTTTTATATACACCATTAATTTAACATTTAATGACAATGAATAATAATGGGGTCAGAGGTCAAATTCAACACCTTTTTAAGGTTGCTCACTAATGAAAATATTATTTTTATGTCTAAAATAGTGACTTAAAAATTGTTCCCCCATTCAATTCTTACTTTTTGGACTTGCACGTGGGGCATTTTTGACAAAGTCCTCTAAAATCCCATATTACTGCTCACAGCCATCTTTGTTTGGACATGTTTAAAGGTGAAAGGTTTAATAAGCACTGTGAAAATATGCGTTTAAAAACGCTTTGACACAATGTTTTTAAAATATTTGATAACAATGTTTTTAAACATTTATATGTGTACTCTCTATAAAATACTCCATGACGAATGTTTGAAAAACATTTCTAACATAACCTTCATTCCTTTAGCTATTTTATAAAATGTTTAAAAAATGTTTCCAGTCAATCCCAGCTTCTTGAGTTATTTTATTGTTTAATAAATATTTTCAGTAAAAATGTTTGTATATAGGATGTTTAAAAAATGTTTTTTTAAACATTACAGTGTAAATGTTTGCTTGGAAATGTTTAGAAAACCTTAAGATGGGGTTTAAATAGGTTTTGAAAATGTCTTGTAAACGTTTAAACCATTTAAAAACACTTCTAAAGTTTACTGGGCCTCTGTTCATCACGTTTTACATAAACCTTTACACTTCACTCATTTATAGAGATATCTTCACCAAAATTGCAAGGAAGCTTCTTTGGTTTGGCTATAAAAACATGTTTGTGCAAAATTTAGGCCTCAATTTAAAAAATAGCATTGGAGATGCCCATACCCCACAGCTCAAGGAAATAGTTTTCAACACCATGAGATAGAACAAGTGATACAGTACACAGATCAGAGGATTTTCACAGCAAACAATGTAAGGTTATGTAAAGGTCCAAATAATGTTAGTTGACAAAATAATGTTTAAATGAGAAAAAATCTCACAATTAAGTAATAGTGGATATATTAATAATAATTCTTTTAGTACAACAATCCATATATCTTTGTCACAAGAAAAATATACGTCTCAATTATGCCAGATGAACAAACTTTGGCAGGGCCAAGGTTAAAGATCACACCATGACATAGCCTATCTACACTCCACAACCAATGACCCATCCAAGAATCAACTTTCTACCCCTTACAGTTTCTGAGATACGGCCCAGACAGATTTCTAAAGATCACTACAACAAGGCCAAATAAAGGTGACACTATGCTGTTGCTTACCTACACCCTCTAACCATTGTCCCTAATAAATACATGTATCAACTTCCTACACTTTGCGGTTTCCAAGATATAGCCCGGACAAGATTTTCAAGTTCAAGGTCGCTACTGCAAGGTTAAAGGTCAAATCAAGGCCACACCATTATATTGCATACCTAAACTTCTAATATCCATACCAAATATCAACCTTCTACACATTACAGAATCCAAGATACAGTCTGAACAAGATTTTAATTTTCAAGGTAACTACAGCAAGGTCAAAGGTCAAATCAAAGTCACACCATGATGTTGCAAACCTATACTTCCTAAGGAATGTCCCTACAAAGTATCAACCTCCTATATGTTACGGTTCCCTAGATATAGCCCGGAAAAGATTTTAAAGGTCAAGGTCACTACAGCAAAGTCAAAAGTCAAGTCAAGGTCACATTATAACATGCTACACTTATACCCCTCAACCAATGTCCCTACAAAGTGTCAACTTCCTACACCTTACGGTTTTTAAGATATAGCCCAGACAAGATTTTTAAATTAAAGGTCGCTATGGCAAGGTCAAAGGTGAAATCAAGATCATATACTGATGTTCCACACCTACGCACCCCCCCCCCCCCCCCCCCAACCAATATCACTTCCAAGTTTCAACTTCCTACACCTTATGGTTTCTGAGATATAACCCAGAGAAGATTTTTAAATTCAAGGTCACTACAGCAAGGTCAAAGGGGAAATCAAGTAATTTTGACATAGTTTCAAAAACATGACCAACATTATCACACATTTAACCAAATGGTGTTTTCCTATTAAAAAGACCTCATATTATCTCCCTTATCATTACCCTGGGTTCGGGATGTGAAAACAACTTATAGGAAGTCATGGCAAGAAGCTTTCCCAAGTAGTCAATTTGACCTTTGACCCATTCTTCAAAGCCAAATGGGGTCATCATACTAAACCGTTCTTATATCTCCCTCATTATTGCTCCTGGGGCTTCGGAATTTAAAAACAGTCCATGGGAAGTCCTCGCGGCAGCTGCAAATGTTTTGTTTGTGAAAAATTTTGGCTTCATTTTGAAAAACAAAATGGCTGCCATAGGAGGTTTTTTGACAATGATTAAGATGTTCAAAATCTTGAAATACTGCTGATAGCATCACTAAATTTGCTCCAAAAGTACATGGCTAGGAAAGCTAGTCTGATAGTAATTTGGCCTAGTTTCAAAAATAAAAATGACCGCCATATTACATTTTAATGTTAAATGAAGTTATCCTATTAAAAAGGCCTTATATCTCCCTTATCATTGTTTCTGCGGTTAAGAATTTAAAAACAACTCATTGGAAAGCAAGGCCTTAGAATGTTTAGAAAGTGTGGAATTTTGACCTTGACCGCTACTTCAAGGCAAAGTGAGGTCATCATAATAAAAAGTTCTTATATCTTCCTATTCTTCAGAATATGCAAACAATCCATAGGAACTCATGGCCTCCAAATCTTTTGGCTGTGAAAAAGTTTGGGCTCCAGGTGGGTGATAAATACTGCAGCAGTAGTCTTGCTTCTTCTCAACTGACGCAAGTCATAAACAGATTGTAAAGCTGATCTTTTTAGTCGTACCATTTATTGTTTTATATGGGGCATTTTTGATTACATCAGGTGACATGAAATCTTACAAGCGACTTTATCATGACAAGATTCATGATTTTATAAACATAAGCATCTTTTATTCACAAGTGCAATACTTATTTGTTATTATCACGCTAGTAACAAAGAATCAAATATGAGACAAATCTTACATGTATCATCAAACTTATAGTATTTATAATAATCTTAAGTCTTAAAGTATTTAACTTTATTACACACTGTTTCTAATTAATTGTATTTTTCAGATACATGTATCTTCATGTGCTGATATCAACTGAATTCTATTTTACAGGTGCTTCTTAATCTCTTTTCGCTTAATATTTATTTTTTTTAAAGTTAAAAGTGAGGGAATATTTCTATGTTAACTTCTTTAACATCCTGATAATCCCTTTGAGCATTACTTAATTACTGTACCACTTATTTACTGAATAAACTTAGTCTAAATTTAAAGACTGAACTGTAACTCAAAAATAATGACATCTAAACAACATATATACCTGCCGCGGAGATGCAAGCACGACCGTTCAAATCTAATGCCAGTTCACTAATGACAGAACGCCCGGGGTCTGATTCATAACCAAAGTCCGTCTGGCTGCTTGTTGAAACCATATCCCCTTTGCTTCCACCTCTTCGACCTGCCCGTGGAAATAAGTAAATTTTAATACAAACTTTTTCAAGTACTTTTGCTCTGTATTAATGTAGATTCTACATCACTACAAGAGATTGGAAGAACATTCACAAAAGTGTGCTTCAACACATAAAGGTGAAATGGCTTTATTTTTATTTAGGAGAGTTACTCACAGTATACTGAATATAATGTGGTCACATTTTTACAGCAATTAATACCTTAACAAGTAGATTCTGTGGGACACAAAAAAAATTCTTTCTTCAGAATCATTCAGCGGATAAGTATGTCTCAAGTTCTCAACTAGAGATGACAAAAAAGCGAAAAAGAAATTGATGTCTTAACGCCCTGTTGAACAGCTCAGTTTAAGGCCAGTTTAAAGTCCTAAAACAGGTTTAAGAGGCAGCATTAGAGATAAAAGCTTTACTTGGCAGACAAAATATTGACAAAGTACAAAATATTGTATATGTATCTTCTGTGAAATGTCAGTTGAGACATGGGGTCATATTTTTCCTTTTCCATTCAGTGGTCACTAAATTTTAACATTATAGTGGATTTGGCCTTCGTCTAAGATGCAATATGTCAGCCATTTACTTCCACTTAATAATATGTCAAATATACGAAGTACTAATTTAAAAGATATAATGCAATTTAATTCTCTTGTGAATAATTAACACTTGTGTGGTCACTCTACTGGGCAATTTATTTGCTCTTTGTTCAGATTTAACAATAGTATTGATAGAGATACATCAGGTACAGTGTAACACAATGGTGCTACTTTTTCACCTCTTTCACAGATGTTGACACTTATGAATCACAGGTTCTTCTAATATTTTGTTATTCCCATTGAGAAGTAGCAATTTATGCATCAAATTCTGTTCCACATTTGATCACTTTCTGTAAACCAAATGACCGGCTATAGTTATTCTGGCATTTTACACTAATAATTGTGGAGACTTAAAAACTATCTCTACTTATGGCAATATTCTACTTACAGCAGTTTTACTTATACTAAATCTTAGTTAAAACGTCACTTAAACAATTTGTCAGTCTGTACCTTGATCAATACCAACAGTTTTAGCTCACAGCATTTGGTTGATTCATAAGTTTTGGATGGTTTTCTTTTTCCATATCCAGAAACTTACTCTTTCTTTCTGAACTGCTTTGACTAATCTATACATCACTGAGTTGGAACAAGCAGTCCAATAGAAGAGACTGGAATAATATTTTTTATATTATATTATAGTACCTTAAGAGGGCCAGGAGTGTTCACTGGACATTAGCCTCTGATGAGACCTAATCACTTGGTCGAAAGGTATAAATACAAAATATTCATTACCTCAGGCATTATTTAAGACAACTTAATACCAGTCTGTTGTAACACAAATTAAAGGCACATCTTCACAAATTGCTGACAGCCCTTATTTCTACGTTTTAAAATTAGGTCAATAATAAGTAAATGGGAAAATCTGGATCTTTGATATTTTTCTATATCCAGCCAGAGATGAAGATCTGACCAGTAGTATTTGTATAATCCTGCTGACAAACTAAGAAACAGACAAATAAACGGTCATCAATTTTATACCTCCTTGGGGTAGGGAGGAAGGGTGGAACCTGGAGTTCTGTTAATTTTAAATGTATCCACATGTTATACGCTGACCATACCTTCCAATTCAGATTAAGTTGAAAAAGTCTTTAAAAATACAAATCCTTTTGCATGGGTGTTTCATTTTATCATTTTCATAAGCAGAGACAGGGTACAAACAAATGTCAGCAATGCTATCAGATGATCTCGCATATTATGGTTAGTATGAGCTTTTATATATAAAAATAAACAAATGAACAACCTGTTCGTCCTTTTTGTTTGACATCATCAGAATCCAGTGGAATCAAGGCATACTTCTTATTGGACTTTTTGATGACTCGGACCCTCCCTTCACCAGTAAACCTCGACATATTGGCTGTACTTCTCAGGGACTCCTGCGAGTGTCCGCTCCCGGAAATCCTAATGGTATTTTCCTTGGATAATACTTTACAGCAATACCTGCATGCCACAAACAGTCCGAACCCTATCAGAACTAAGATCAGAAGAACTATAAGCAGAACCAGAATCAGGATGACTGTTGAGTTATCAGATCCTGGTAGGGAATTGGTGGGATTGACTGGATCCATGACAACAGAAGAGAATTGTAGGTATTCTAGTTGATTTTCATGGCCCAGGAGTGTTTCTGAAAAAAATAAAATAGCATCAGAGATGCCCGTACCCCACAGCCTAGGGGAAATATTTTCAACACCATGAGATATAGAAGTACTGTACCAGTACAAAGCACAGGATACTTTCAGAGCACTGTCAGTTATATAAAGGTCCCAACAATGTTTAAATGGAGAAAATAATGTTTAAAAGCAAGATAATGCATGTAAAGATGAAGTATTAAAACAAGATAACTCAATAACAAGATGACAGCATTAATCAGTAAACTAAAATTCAACACTCTTTATCTATAGCTGCATGGCCAAATTATGGTTTAGATGTTTTGAATATTAGCATGTATACAGAAGTGGTAATGTATTTAATGAATGCTTATGTGTGGTGTTGGAGCAAAATCTGTGGCTCACTTGGTGAAATTCTATTTCTTACAATGGGAAGTTATGAAAGTAAAATTCTTAATAAATTCTAATATGACTTTAACAGTGCTTAATCTACATCAAAAGAATTTAAAGGTCAAGGTCACTTCGACAAGGTCAAAGGCCAAATTAAGGTCACACCATGATAATATACACCTATAGCCCCTAACCAATGTCCCTACCAAGTATCAATTTTCTACACCTGTGTAAAGATACTGTATGAAAACAAGAAAGGTGCAAATGTTTTAACAGGCTGATAAAGAAAAAAGACAAAAATGAACACTCGATGAAAGATAAATGGCAGGGTGATTTAAATATCAGGGTTGATGATATTGCATGGAAAAATATTTTTAATTCCTGTTATAAAAGTGTTTGCAATAATACTCTTGTATGGTTTCAAATAAAGGTACTATATCGAGTGATAGGAACTAAAAGCTATTTACATAAACTTCATCTAGTAGAAAGTAGTAAATGTGTTCATTGTGGTGAAAATGAAACAACTGTACATACGTTTGTTGAATGTGAAAATGTAAAAATTATATGGCACTTACTTGAAGAATATATTTACAGGACTATTAAGATAAATGTTACCTTTGGCAAATTAGATATTTTGTTTGGTTACCATCTGAATAAGCAAAATAAAATTCCACTTGATGCAATTATCCTAATTACGAAGAAGTATATATATGATACAAATATTAGAAGCAAAAATAGTCCTCTTTATATTTTTGATGCTTTAAAGTTTACATTTCAACAAACATATCAAGATGAACAATATTTGGCAATTATAAGTAACAAACAGAAAAAATTTAATGATGTATGGAATAAATGGATGTCTATTTTCATGGGTGAAAATGAAAATGTTTCAACCATTAAAAAGTGTAATTTAAAAGGGGAAAAAAAAGCATTTTCTTTTCTGAATTTGTCTTTTCAGTTCTTTAAGGTTTACTTTAAATACAATAATGTAAACATGTAAAGTACAACATATAAAGCAAATAAAAAAATTTAAAAAAAAAAATTTTTTTCTACACATTACAGTTTCCAAAATATAGCCCTGACATGATTATATAGGTCAAGGTCACTACGGCAAGGTCAAAGGTCAAATCAAGGTCAGACCATGATGCACACCTACACCCCTTATCCAATGTCTCTACCAAATATCAACTTCCTACACCTTATGGTTTCCGAGATATAGCCCGGACAAGATTATGTAGATCAAGGTCAGCACGGCAAGGTCAAAGGTCAAATCAAGGTCAGACCATGACGCTGCACAACTCCACACCCTAACCAATGTCCACACCAAGTATCAACTTCCTACACCTTACGGTTTCCGAGATATAGCCTGAACAAGATTTTCAAACTCAAGGTCAATCCGGCAAGGTCAAAGGTCAAATCAAGGTCAGGCCATGATGTTGCACACCTACACCCCCTAATCAATGTCCCTACCAGGTATGAACTTCCTACACCTTACGGTTTCTGAGATACAGCCCGGACAAACTTTTTCCCGCCACCCGCCCGACAGGACGCCCGCCCATCCGGACACCATGGGTGAAAACAATACCCCGACAGCCCGGCTGTGGGGTAACAAAAATGGCATAGGAGATGCCCATACCCCACAGCCTGGGGATATAGTTTTCAACACCATGAGATGTAGAAGTAGTGAAAAAGTACAAAGATTGGGAGACTTCAGAGCTGCGTCAGTTATATGAGGGGTCCAAATAATGTTTAAGTAGAGAAATTAATGTCTAAGAAAAAGAAAATGTATGTAAAGATGATGTATTAAAACAAGATCATTCAATAACAAGATGACAAGATTAATCAGTTAATTAAAAATTATGTTGCTAAATGATGTTGTAAAATTTATCAATTGAAGTAAAGCTGTCAGTGAAAACAGCACAATCAAGTAAAAGTTGATATAATAATCAGGCGCAGCAATCTTTGTCATTGAGAAAATTAGGCATGTGAACACACTTTGGTACAGCTAAGATTAAAGGTCACACTATGATGATGCACACCTACACCACCTAACTACTGTTCCTACAAAGTTTTCAATTTCTTACACCTTACGGTTTCCAAGATAAGGCCCGGACAAGATTTTACATATCAAGGTCACTGCGGTAAATTCACAGGTCAAATCAAGGTCACACCATGATGTTGCACACCCACAGACACCAACCAATGTTCCTACCAAGTAACAACTTCCGACATCTTAGAGTTTCTGAGATATAGTCCAGACAAGATTTTAAAGGTCAAGGTCACTACAGAAAGGTCAAAGGTCAAATCAATGTCACAACATAACGTTGCACACCTTCACCCCCAGCGGATGTCATTACGAAGTATCAACTCCAAACACTTTATATGGCTCCTGAGATAGACAAACTTTTCCCGTTGCTTGCCCACCCTCCCATCCAACCATCCAGACACCATATGTGAAAAAAATACCCACAGAGCCCTTGAAGGATGTGCGGTAGAAAACAGTAGAGCCCTGAGGTCAGTTTCACAAAAGTACTTAAGCAGGACTTGAAGTTAAGAATTTGGTCTCTAATTCATGCTAAGTCTGTGGTCTTACACTTAACGAATTTCACAAAGCAGATAATTTTAAGCTTTGACAATCTTTGAAGTTTGAATTAAGTCTACCTGTACTTAACTTTTGTAAACAAATACTTTAATACAGCTGTCACAATTTTTCTCCGTATCAAATATTTAAATGCCTGAAAATTAAGAATAAATAAAACACCACCCTAAAGTAGTCTTTGGCCATTAATGTTGTAAGTTGGCCACCACTCATTTAAATGTATCAAACAGACAAATGTGTGGTTGCACAGGGTTTTAAAGTGGTAGTTATAATAAATCTTATTGTAATAGACCATTCCAGGATGATACAGGCCTTTAGATTTATAGAAATTTCAAAATATGATGATGGCGGCCATCTTACAACCGGCGGCCAACTTATGCAGGGAAGCAGTAGGGATCAATTATGTTACACTTTATACTGTATATGTAAAGGTAGCTTTCGAAACCAACTAATGACCACTTCCGTGCATGTTAGACAGAGATCGAGGTTCATTCGCCATGCCACCTAATGTAAAGGGCGAGGCCTGGTTACGTTCATTCACCCCTATCTATCATTGAAAAAGCAGATAAATATGGACACCATAGTTTGGTCAAGTTTCAGTTTTCTATATTTCTACTTATGAATGACAGAGGCCCGTTAGCAAAGCATGATTGTCTTGTATTACATCAAAGAAAATATGTTAACCTGAATTCATATAGACGTATTCTCAAAACCCAAAATACAGCAAACGCACCCACTTCAAGCGTAACGTATCCTTTACGGAAATTATTTAACGTTACGCACGTGCCTTTTAATAAACCTCTCTAATAACAACAACGGATTAAAAAGTGGTCGGTTCTCAGGAGAGGGGAGCAATGTTGTCCTTATATATGCACTGGCATGCTGTTATTGTGCGTATGCACTGCACAAGTATTAACCAGTTAGTTTTTTTTATAAAGTATAAACAATATATTACTGTAGTACCTGGACACACAGGTGAAAACCGGAAGTCAGGAAGTTAGTATAATCTGCAAAAAATGAAAAATCCCCAACGTATATGCTGACTTCATCCACACAGAAATGCTACTGCAATAACCACACGTGGTTTTATGGTGGTTGCCTCTAAAGTTTAGCATTCTGTGAGGGTAGCTATAAGTCATTTTAGATCTTCTTGATTTTAAAGTTTATTTAATTAATTTTATTTTGTCTTTTGAGTTTATTGTGGAAATGAGAGGTGGAGATATTGACATTCTAAGGATGATATTGAAATTAAGATAAGTTACAAACCGTTTTTTTTTTGTGTAGACTGTTCAAAGTTATAGACTTGTAGCCTGTGATGGATGGATGATGGTGGGACTTTTAGTTTATACTGTAATTTGAGGGACTAATACTTAATAGTACCGGATGACACTCCAAGTGTTAATTTCACTGTAAATGGTAAAATTCTGATAGAGTTTTTGAAAGCCCTCTTTCTAATTCCTTACTAGTATTAGGATAGATTTTTCACCCTGACAAACATGTTTATAAACTTAAAACGATTAATTTTGGCTTAGTCATGTGGCACAGCTTGAACGTAACTGTTTTTGGATTGTTTGTATACACAAGGTGGATTTCTTGCAAGATTGTATGTATAATTATGCAAGCAAAATTAACTTACAAATATTATTTTCACAAAAATGTTTTCCCACTGAATTTTAATAGTGCTTCCAAGGCGCAATCATTCAATTTATACATGTCTATTTAAACTGAACTACAATGATAAATAATGTTATTTATATCAGGAAAACGATAATTTAAACAAATCGTAATTTAAAACTTATTCCAAACAAATTGGAAAAATATTAAAACATATATAGTGTATCATTTTTTCCTTTCTTCATATTTTACATTAATTTTACCATTTATACAAATGCATAGAGTAAAATTATTATCCTAACGTGTTTCAAGATCACTCAGAGCATCATCCTGAGTAACAATTAAAGCTGCTAGGTCTTACAATTACCTGAAAAATTGAACCGGGGTATGAGAATGCAGTTGATGCAACAGGGCACAGTATTACAAAGCAGTAAATCATATACAACCTTTAGAATATTTGCCATTCCCTCTTTTGTGGCGAACTTCTTTGGAAAAAAATGTCAATTAAGTAGTATTAAGTTTTACAGGTTTCTTGAGGATTCAAACTCACTCTAGAGGCTCACACCCTTCTAGCTAGCTGAGTAAAAAAATGAAATCCTGATTAGCCAAGCAGTGCTTTGAACCTGTCTCTGGCTTGGGCTTCATCTCTAAACCCATTGAGCGTTGTAGTGGCTTCTCAGTAAATTATAATGTCATTTCCTTAAACTTGATAATGTCAATCAGTCAGCCCATGAGAGTAGTATAGGAGGCTGTATGGTCACGCAAGGGGGCATTTTGGTCACACAAACTATATGGCCCCCGAAGGGGGTCGTATAAATTTTTGTGACCAAAGAGCCACCAGATTTCCAGTCACGGACCATCTGTGTGAGGAGGGGGGATATGGGGGAAGGTGGGGTTTACTTAATGCCAGGGGTGTTAATTATCTGTGAAGATTAGGTTGAAATGGAATACATTTACTGGAATGAAGTACATAAAATATTCATAGCATCACCAACAAATAAACAACATTTAAAGCTACAAAAAGGCAAATAAAATCATGCAAACAGCTAAAGGTAAAATAAAACCAGCACACATACAAAGACCTTTAAAAAACTAGGAAACAACTTTGGGATATTTAATCATCTACACATTCATAGCAATAAATAAGGGACATTTAAAACTACATACGAAATTTGTCATAGCACTGAAGAAAAAATATGAAACATAAAAAATATTAGGACATTTAAACCCCTAAAAATTTGTAAGGACATTTAAAAACACATAACTTGGAATTATTTAAGCATCTACAAATTCAAAGCAAACAAGAAAATTAAAACTACACACATGTAATAGTCAAGCTTTTTTCCCACATCACATTTTTTCCTTTAAAAAGCCAGTTAAAGGGACCCCAGTTTCACATTGTCACAGCAGCCTTTCATTAGACGCCGCATATAATTCAAACCCAACCCCTATAATTTAAACCTACCCCTGTACATTATTACTATTATTTTTAAATAATTACCTTAAAGGTTTTTTCAGTGACTGTTATTTAATAATACTGGAATAAGTAAGAATCCCTCAAATATACCTAAGTCCAAAAAATTAAATATAAATATACTAGAGTATATATACTAGAATATGCTAAAGGCTATTCTCACAGATGGTCATTCCACAATACAAAATGGGTTTAATGATCTGGAAAAACGTGTGGGTGTAATAAATTTCAAATGCTCATAACTTTTTGAGGGATAGTCCGATTTTAAAATTCAAAAAGAAGCTAAATCTGTGATTTCAGACAAAATTTTGATACCCAATACTATAACCCCAAATAATAAATGCACAATATTTCGAAATCCAGCACACTAAAAAAAGTCCCATTGTAAAGAGGCTATTATCCCCCATTGACAAAGCCATTCACACAGCTGCTGTCATTCATCTTTAAAAAAGTTCTTGTTAAGGAATTATAATGTATAATTTTCAAATGCTCATAACTTTTTGAGGGATAGTCCGATTTTAAAAATTCAAGAAGGACCTCAATCTATATCTCCAGATGAACACGTTGATACCAAACCGCTCCAAAAATTGGAAAAAAATATTCATTAATTATGTTGAGACGCATAATTCACATTTTTCAAACAGTCCTAACTTTGCGAGGAATAGTCAGATTTTAAAAATTCTAAAAGCATCTTAATCAGTGAGTCCAGGCGATTATTTTGATATCAAACTTAACCATATATGAGCAATGACTGGAAATCGTGCAGTTTTAAACTTTGTCAAAGGCCTTTGCCAAGGATATATACTTTTATTGTGAGAGAATGGGAGTATACATTTACAAAGGGGCTACTTTTGTTGGGTTGTGTTTTCAGCCCATTATGTTGTGTAATTGTAAAGTAGGTACAGTCAAAATGACTACTTTGTTGTACTACTTCATTCTAGTCCTCAACTCAGAAGGATTGGAACTTAGTTTCTGGCAAGTCATAACTTAGTTACTTTTGTCTAGTTAACTAAGATGTTTGATTCACTTAGTCTAGTACTTTTCCTCACTTGAATGTTTGGTATTAATACTTGGGCTTTGATTTTAAGATTAATTTCTGACAAATTATAACTTACATAGGTTATCTTTGGTTTAGTTAACTAAAATGACTTTGTTATCACTTAGTCTAGTGCTTTTCTCACAAGAGCGTTTTGTAGTAGTACTGTGACTTTCATTGGGATTGTTTTCTGACAAGTTATAACTTACATAGGTTATACTTTGTTTAGTTAACAAAGAGGATTTATGTATCATTTAGTATAATACTTTATCCTCAATAATTATCCTGGATATTAGCACTTGATTTATTGGTTTCTACCTAATCTTGGTGTGTCAAAAATTTAAACCCACAACTTGTATGGTTGAAATCAAGCAATAGTGAGGATAAGGTAATGGTATTTTACGCAATCCTCTGTATTCGGATTTCCGCCCATCCATCCCCACATATAAAATTTTGATTTGGTACTCCCAAATTTAAATATGAACTATAAATGGGAACCTAGGGACGCGGCACATGCACAGTTCACATATGCACAGTGCACTAACAAGAATATTTCTTTTAAAACTATTCGAGTTGGTCATGGATGTTTGCTCTCGCCAACACATAGCAATAATAAGGATAAGTAAGTATTTAACTTACAAGTTAAATTACAATAAAATTTTTACAATTTACAACTTCTACCGAATCGTGGACCGGTACTTAAACTTCTTTGTAAAATGAACTAGGCAATTCCCTCGCTGACACGACGTCCATATTTGTTTATTTTTTTTAAAATAAAAACGGCCATTGTTTTGTTTACGTCCATGGTTTCCTGCTGCAGAAGTCAGACAGGCAGCCCTTCTTTGACTACGCAGCATCAGAGGCTGAAAAGATGACCCAAGAGTAGTTTAAAGACCTCAAGGGCAGAATTTTTAGAGACATTGAAACCATTAAGAGCAACTGTAGAAGTCAACCACTACACAAGAGATCAACCACTACTACCACGGAGTCCCAGAGGGTCAGGATACTGTCAACAACCACTCAACAGGCGTCTAGTTTCACCCAAGCAGCAGCTAGCAGCAGTTACGTCTACTACACACCAAGCCCCATTGGCTTTGGCAACCCAACTTCAGCTCTCACAGTACAGGACAAGGGCATTAGACACAACTTAAGTGGAATACTAACCCAGCTACCAGATCTGACATCAACACATATCATTGAGCAGCCTCAGCAGCAGCAGCTCTGCACTATCACCACTTCAGCACCGCCTCAACAGCAGCAGCCTCCTCAGTAGCCATCCAGTCAGGGTGGGTCTTTGATCTGCCAGGCCCTTTTCCAAATATTCCAAAAACAATTAATAAGCTACATTGTTCACATTCCCCTCCCAAAACAAAAAAGTTCAGTATAAATACTTATCACAAGAAAAAAAGTTCAGTACAAATACTTATCACAAGAAAAAAAAGCCAACACCTACACCACCCCAAACATGAAATAAATAACTCATGGTAAAACATTTAACAACATAAAGCCACATAAAAAATGTTAAATGAACTCCAATTATGGCCAATAATCTGCCCATCCACCAACCCAAAATAGACAAACCCCATACTAAACATAAGTCCCAACCAAGGGACTGAAAAACAAATTTGCAAACATAACCCTTCCCACAAAAAACAACAACAAACACATAAACAATACTCTAAACACAAGCATTTGGCTGGTTAATTTGTAAATTTTCTTGAAGGAAACACATTTTATTTTGAGATATGCAATAATGTGAAATTATTATAAAAATTCCTACTAGTTTCATTAATTTGTCAAGAACAGAATAAGACTGAAAGGCAAATGTGGGTGTAGTTTTCAAAAAGTTTCCCACACAGAGCTGTGGTTTGAACCGTCAATCTCAGAGGTGGGAGGCAAGTGTGGTGAGGTTTTCTTTAAATGTGCTTTAGCATAACAGTAATGGTTACCATGTGTTATTACAGAATGATGGACTAATAGGAGTGTTGATTGTTATTTATGAGAACATTATAATATATGTTGATTTCACCACTGACAGCACCCGTATGATTAGTATATGGGGGAGATGGGGGTGGATAGATAGATAGATGGGGGGAGATGGGGAGATATTTTATTGCCTCCAAAAGGAGAGATAAAATGTAAATACAAAGCAATGCAGACAAAAATTCTATTATTATATGTATGGCTGTAGGGTCAACCCAGATGCACACTCTTGTTTGTTAGTGTGACTTGTAATAAGTCAGATCCACATTATGGGTCTTTTGAAGCACCTGTAAAGTTGCAATAATCCATACCCAGAATGAAGGTCTGCCAAATTACTTCCAGAGTCAAGGGGCGGCACTCCCTTTTATCCTAAAAGATGCTGTAGCCATGGTTACCAGTGGTAAGGGCTACTCCAGTGATCTGGAGAAGCCTGTGTGGTACTAGTTCTGTGAAATATACTGTCAACTTTTTAAGCAAAGGGAATTTTTTGGAAAAGTATTTGTAATTTACTACCCACTCTCTCACTAGTCTTGCCAAATGACTGACCACTACCATCTCCCTAACCTAACAATTTTCCTATTTCCTGATGCAGTAAAGAAGACAATTTTGAATGCCACATTGCTTGCCTACATTAATAACTGCGGCATACCCCTAAACTGCACAGTGAATTTGAAAAAGTCTCCAGTAGCTAAAGCAATTCAACTCCACACAAAATATGCATACAGTGTATTGATATTTTCACAAGAGGAGTCTACTTTAAGTGTGATTTGTAATAGCCCAAAGCCGCATGCTGGGACTCCTCAAGCAACTGTAGACTTGCAATAATTCTGACCCTTAGGATCTTCTCCAGAAATTGTTGACTTGCTATAGTCAAGACCCACAGTCTTATAAATATATAAGATTAATATAAGATAAGATCAGAATGGAGATAAAATTTTATTCAGTATTCATGATCTATCACAGTCAGATTGTAATAAAAACAACACAGTGTCCTTTAGTTCCTTGTTTTCAGTATTATGTACTTCTTGCATTATCTGTCTCTTATATTTTTTAAAATAGGTAGTATCGCATAATGTATTCATATTTATATAATATTTGTGACTAGTTAACAGCACTCTATGAAAAATGTTTTTTTTAACATTATGAAACATGTTTTAGTTTGAAAATGACAGCATATTTGTTATAAATAATATAATTATTTTACAGTTATGTACCATTACTTTGAATAATATTTAAAATTAGTCTATATTTACCTAAAGAACATAAAAATAAAGTATGGTACATATACTCACAATTACTGACATCTGTGAATATCAAAAGTTCAATTTTCAATCTGACATTTTTTCAAACTTTTTTGGCAGATTTTTTTGCAACCAAAAAATAAATTGAAGCTTAGTGAAAATAACAATTCTAACATATTTCTTTGTGACATAGTTACAGATCTATTTTTGAGAAATCTGCAATTCATTAAGTGGAATTGGCAAAATAATATTACTTTCATGTTCTGTATTTTCAAGGATTTAATTACAGTACATCAGTCAATTTATTTTTTCAATAAAGGCAAAATGTGAGGGAAAAAAGCGTTTGTTAACAGGAAAGCCCACTGCTTCACAGTGAAAGGACAATATACATTATATATTGTATGAGACAAACTCTAATAATCTATTCCTGGTTATAACTTGGCGTCCTCCTCAGTTTGGTACAAAACACAATGCTATTGGACAAACTTGCACATTCCCGTGGATACATCTTGCAATAATATAAGGCCGAGGGGTTGGTAGATGAAGTCAGGTGGGACAAAAATTATCTATTCAAATTTTTGTGTCTATTTCACTGACTCCAGGTAGAAATTGTATTATAGCACATTAAAAAGGATTCTAATAGATTAATTGGTTTACACTTTTATTGATAAAGCACACTTCTTACCTATATTTGGTTTTATATACAGTTGTAGAGAGAAAAAATCCATGTTAATTGTAAACTATTTAATACTAATTGGTTCTGGAGGGCTCCTAAATGGCTCCTAAGTGCTCCAGAGGAGCTCCGGATGGCTCCTAAATGGCTCTTAAGTGCTCCAGAGGAGCTCCTAAAAGGCTCCGGAGGGGCTCCAGAGAAGCTCTGGATGGCTCCTCAATGGCTTTGAATGGCTCCTAAATTGCTCCGGATAGCTCCTAAATGGCTCCTAAGTGCTCAGGAGGGCTCCTTAATCGCTCCTAAGTGTTCCGGAGGGCTCCTAAATGGCTCCTTAGTGCTCCGGAGGGGCTCCTAAATGGCTCCATAAACGTTGGGCTCACTGAAATCTCGTTATTAGACGCACACTTATAAAAAATTTTTTACTAAGTTTCCCCAAAATTAACAGACAAACATATTAGGTCCTTTACCCTAATGTTGAATTAGACCACTTTCTATTTCAACAATCTAATATTCCTTGTCATATGCAAATCTTTATACAATCCCCAAAATGTGGAAGAACTGTGTATCAGACACTTAATGAATGTGATGAGGCCCCTCAGAATATGAACAAAACTGGTGTCACAGTTTACATTTTGACCATAATATGAATTTTTGGAAGCAAATATATAAAATTATTTTCCAAACAATACATGACAATAACCTTATATGGTTCCAATATAGAATCGCAAGAAGAATTCTTGGTACACAAAAATTTGTGTGCAAAATGAAAATTTCAAACACTGATGCATGTCGTTTATGTGGCCAAGACTGTGAAACTATTAATCATCTCTTTGTGGATTGTTTCAGAGTAGAAAATCTATGGAAACAAATATAATCCTGGTTCAAGACTGAAATGCTTTTTCACCTAAATCTTGGTGACACAGAAAAAAATTCTAGGTTGTGCATTTATGGAGCATTCCTTCTGGCCATTAAATTTTGTTTTAATCATAACTAGATATTATATTTTTATATGTGCAAAATACAACAAAGAAATATATTTCTCTCAATTGCAGAATCTAATTAAGTCAAAATATACTGAGCAAAAATTGTTACAATCATGAAATCTTTAATATGAGATGGACACAGTGGAAGGGTGTTCTTGAAGATATTCCTGAGGATATATAAAAAATATAAAAATTCACATGTGTAAATGTAATTCTGATGTTGATGATTTATTAAACATGTTCATTTGTGACTTTTTTGTACTGATATGTATATGATTTTGAAGACAATAAAAGAAAGGATGAAAAAAAAACATAAGTTCCTTCCCTAGGTTTCCTTACTGCCAAACACCCATGGTCCCCTGGAGATGGCCCTATTATGTTTAATGACTTCTGATTTGTGTATTACGATTTGGATGGTGTTCCTAAGACTCCATGAGTTTCGAGATTAAGCACATGGATACCTGATACTTGAAGTATAAGTAGTATTAGTACTATATGACTGAGCATGATTGAGATCCACAATGTACTGGTCTAGGATATATCTGTATGACAGTATCCATTGTGCCTTTATTTCAGCACAAATTTAGGGTGCATTTTGTTCACAACTTCAAGACAGCAACTACCACACTGCTAAAATTTCAGTTATCTCAGCTTACATCTCAATTCTGAGAGTGGAAAGACTCAACAATCATTGGTTTGGACAACCGATATGGATGGTATTCACAAAATACATTGGTTAACCATGATATAAAACTCAGCTCAAGTTCAATGTAATAAAGACTGATCTGTGATCCCTTTTTAAGATCCCAGCCTGGTTATGTCATTGAAAGAGATCACACTCGTTTTGTGAAGGCACCACAGACTTTATCCACACTTGTTTTTGTTAAAGCAGGTCTTTCAAGTTTCAGCTAATGTCCAACAATTAGCCTTCTTGTTTTGGGATCTGTAAACGTTTTTGACATCCATATGTAGCCACTTTTGGGCATGTGGAGGTTATGTTTGTAGACTTTCCTGATACCAAAGATATCTGTTACTAATGCAGTGTGGACCATTGACTTACGTATTATTGGTGCATTTTTCATGTTAGAACCATGGTAATATGTGATTTCTTTCTGACAACATTGTAAAATTATAGAAGTGTTCATCAACTTTGTCTCATTAAACCGTATCACAAATACTTCAGAGATGACTTGCCAGGTGAGTGTGAACCTATCATAACTATCCTCTGTCTCTCCTCATACTCTAACCACAGAAAACAGAGGTTAAAGATGACCCTGTTTATCGTTTGTTTGGTATTATCAACATTAAGGATGTTGTTAAAATTATTTGTTAAGGATGAGAGGGGGAAGTGGTCCACTAATCCTTGCCATTCAATTATGAGTAAACCTATTCAGTCTTGTAAATCAGCTACCAGTTATACACTAACGTCCCAGGCAAATGCAAAGGGCCTGCAAAGCATTCATGCAGCTTTGTTAATGCATTTATTTCTTTGCAGTGACATGAAATATTAAATTCACAGTTTTTGTTAATAAGTAAATACAGATTATTTAGCACATACTGGCCTTTGGCACAACTCAAATTACAAGTAATTTAAAAACTAGAGAGCTGACAGAGAGATTTCATTTCAACAAAAACTGAAATGAATGACTTTTGATTGTGCCCGATTGTTCTGAATGTAGAAGCAATTCACCGTTTACTGTCAAAGGCCTTCAGACACATCTATCCACACGTGTACAACACACAAGTTCATATATAACAGAATGGGATTCTACAGGCCAATTTTTTTGTAAGTCAGGGCAACTACTTAAGTGAGCATGACCATGCTGGGTCAGGAAGTTTGAGAGTATATGCATGGACAAAAGCAATAGTGTTTTAATGTTGATGCTATAGTATTATTTCATCTCTACTAACTTGCCAAGAATTATGCGGAGATGCCTCAGTGGGGGAGTATGTTACAAATTTAGCATTTAATCACTTAACTCACACCTCTGTGGTCGTATGTTTGAATCTTGCTCATAACAACATAAGGGGATGCTCTGAGGGCCTATTCTTATGTGACGTGAGCTGCAGAAAAAGGATGACATTGCACCAACCGACTTTGTGTCCAAGTTTAAAGATCCCACTGATTTGGAAGTGAAACTTAAGAAATAAATAGTTTTACAGTGAAATATGGCATGGAAACGTGCCATTGGTTCAGAAAGCGAAATTATATTGACACCATAATTTCTCCACTGAAGTTAATACTTGAGCAATATAATAAGAAATCTCCATATTTAATACTACTGTTCACCCATTGGTCAACTTAAATATTTCTATCCTTATGGACTTATTGTCCAGATAGTCCATCATAATATTGTTCAGAACATTTTGAACAAACAAATGCTACCAATTACATATACACCCTTGTAAGAGGTTATATATTGCCTGGGCAGGGCTAGGTGTGAGGAAACATCTTTGTCAAATAAATATCACGGCTATTGTAGCTATTCCATTAATTTTGCAGAAAACTCTTGCAAATCCTAAACGGACATTGGTTGGAGTTGCTTGAGTAAATGCCTATTATCACTAAAAGTATTGCAGATGGCCAGTATTTTTCAAATAGCTCATTCACCTACATTTTGGAGAGCTTTCACATGCTAAAGTTTTTTTCTGAATTTTTAAAATAATTTTTAATGCATTAAAATTAATGAAATCATGCACTAAATCAATTATAACATGAAAAATATTGCATTTAGAGGACTTTGTTAAAATATGTTATTCAGCTACTTTTTCCATAACTACAACATGGTGAGTAACTTGGCTGTCTATCTTAATAGCTAAGTGAGTAATAGCTGCTTTTGGATTTTTCACTAACTTCCATCATGAGTAAAATCACTTGTAACTTGAAAACTATTGCATCTAGAGAATTTTGTGCAAAAAAATGTTATTCATCTACTTTTGGGTCAGCTATAACATAGTAAAATTTCAGACCTGTAGCTCATGGCATAGCTGAGTAATAGCTACTTTTAGGTTATCACTGTTGAGTAAATCACTTATAACTTGAAAACTTTTGCATTTAGATTATTTAGTTTCTAAATGTTATTCACCTATTATGAGGCAGCTATAACATAGTAAAATTCCAGACCTATGGCTCATTGCATAGCGGAGTAATAGCTACTTTGAGGTTCTTACTCAACACTAAATCATTTATAAGTTGAAAAGTATTGCATTTATAGCATTTTGTTAAAATATGTTATTCAGCAACTTTTTTCATAGCTACAACATAGTGAGTAACTTGGGTGTCTATCTCAATAGCTAAGTGAGTAATAGCTATTTTTGGGCTTTTCACTAACTTCCATCATGAGTAAAATCGCTTGTAGCTTGAAAACTATTGCATTTACAGAATTTTGTGCAAATCTGTTATTCGGCTACTTTTGGGTCAGCTATAATCACCCTCCTCTTGTTTATGTCAGCTGACTTGTCAGTCGCCTGACATTATGCCATCACTCTGCGACTCAACTTCAAAACTTACCTGTTTGCAAAAGCCTATCCGTCATAGTCTCCACTGTAACCCCTCTGTCTTCTTGGTATGGCCTGCCTATGTCACTGGATTAATGTTAATTATCTTGTTTCATTTTCAGATCCGCCTTACAGTCTGTCAAATCATGGAGATTAAGTGCTATAAAAATACACATTACATCAGTTTGATTTGTGTATCATTTAACAACGGCATATATTTCCCATTATTTAATATATTTTAATCGCTTGCAAAATGAACCCATAACAATAATGTTGATGGTCAAGCAGTCGACTTCAGTCACCTTCACCTTCCTTTTTGGGACGCTTTGTTTTTGCTGTGCAAAAACAATCCTTTTCTTTTTGCAAAGCTATCCTCTAGGTTTTTTAATGCATTCAAACTTATTTTAAAATTCACAAAAAATTAATTTAAAAATATCCAGGCCTGATACTCACAAAAGGGAATCTACTTGTGCCGTAGTACATATTTCTAAGATAGGGAGAAATCCCTTCAATGGTCAAAGAGAAAATTGTGATAAAGAGTTGAAATTTTCACACTTTTCGTGGGAGTACCTCTTATCTAGCGGCTCTGGAGAACAGACAAACAGACAAATCTGCATGCCTTGAAGAATTTACCATTCTTGCTAGATAAGGTATCTTTTAAAAGTAACAACATGTCTCTGGATTATTATTATTTATTATTATTATTTTGTATCCAGACAGTGATCCAGATCAGTCAAAATTTAATAGGATCTAAGTCAGATGTGACCCAAGCAGTAGTATTTATGTAACCCTTCAGACAAACAGAAAGACAAACGGTCATGACAACAATACCTCTTGGTGGAGATAATAAATGCATGTACCAATAAAATATGACTCTTTCATTAAATTATAGTGAAGGAAAAACATAGAAACAGCATACACATGCTTCTTTTTACAAGCATATATTCAACAGGTAAATGTGACTTGGGTTTGATAAGTATACTTGCTTTCTTCCAGTACTGGCAACACATTTTAAATGAGAGAGTGGTCACTTACAACCTCAAGACACATGCAGATGATGGGCTATTAATACATGGTCTTCAGGTAGCATAAACACTTGCAGTGGGGGAGCAGATAAGACCTCCCTCAAATTTGAGGGGTTGGGATGGTGTAATTCCTAGGACTGTGGTTTGTGTCCTCTCCCAGAGATACATGCTTTTAAACTTAAATCTCATCCCAGTCTTTCAGATAATTAAGATCACTGTTGAGTAAATCAGTTGTAACTTGAAAACTATTACATTTAGAGTATTTTGTTTAAATATGTTCTTCACATAATTTTTGGTCAGCTATAACATAGTGAAATTGCAGACCTGTGGCCCATTGTATAGCTGAGTAATAGCTACTTTGAAATTCTCACTGTTGAGTAAATCAGTTGTAATTGGAAAACTATTGCATTTACAGAAAGTTGTGTAAATATGTTATTCAGCTACTTTTGGGTTAGCTATAACATAGTGAAATTACAGAAGTGTAGCTCATGGCAAAACTGAGCAATAGCTATTTTCAGGTAGTGACTGTTGAGTAAATCAGCTGTAGCTTGAAAAATATTGCATTTGGAGTATTTTGTTAAAATATGTTGTTCACCTACTTTTGGGTCAGCTATAACATAGTGAAATTACAGACCTGTAGCTCATGGCACAACTGAGCAATAGCTATTTTCAGGTAGTGACTGTTGAGTAAATCAGCTGTAACTTGAAAAATATTGTATTTGGAGTATTTTGTTAAAATATGTTGTTCACCTACTTTAGGCTCAGCTATAACATAGTACAAATTCAGACATGTAGGTCATTGTATAGCTGAGTAATGGCTACTTTGAGGTTATCACTGTTGAGTAAATCAGTTGTAACTTGAAAACTATTACATTTAGAGTATTTTGTTTAAATATGTTCTTCACATAATTTTTGGTCAGCTATAACATAGTGAAATTGCAGACCTGTGGCCCATTGTATAGCTGAGTAATAGCTACTTTGAAATTCTCACTGTTGAGTAAATCAGTTGTAATTGGAAAACTATTGCATTTACAGAAAGTTGTGTAAATATGTTATTCAGCTACTTTTGGGTTAGCTATAACATAGTGAAATTACAGAAGTGTAGCTCATGGCAAAACTGAGCAATAGCTATTTTCAGGTAGTGACTGTTGAGTAAATCAGCTGTAACTTGAAAAATATTGCATTTGGAGTATTTTGTTAAAATATGTTGTTCACCTACTTTTGGGTCAGCTATAGCATAGTAAACATTCAGACATGTAACTCATTGTATAGCTGAGTAATAGCTACTTTGAGGTTATCACTGTTGAGTAAATCAGCTATAACTTGAAAAATATTGCATTTGGAGTATTTTGTTAACATATGTTGTTCACCTACTTTTGGGCAACCTATAACACAGTGAAATTACAGACCTATGGCTCATTGCATAGCTGAGTAATAGCTACTTTGAGGTTATCACTGTTGAGTAAATCAGTTGTAACTTGAAAACTATTACATTTAGAGTATTTTGTTTAAATATGTTATTCACATAATTTTTGGTCAGCTATAACATAGTGAAATTGCAGACCTCTATGTCATGGCATAGCTGAGCAATAGCTACTTTCAGGTTTTCACTTTTGAGTAAATCATTGTATCTACTTGATAGCCGCAGTGTGTAGAGATTTCACCATTACCGCTCTAAGGAAAAAAATATTATAGCTAGCCTTCTTAAGGTTGCAGGATATATTAATAACCATAAAATGTTGCCTGGGAATTTTTTTTTTGCCTCATTTTGACAAACAAGATGGCCGCCAGGGACGTTTATTCGACTTTAAACAAGCACTTTTGTTGGCCCTCTAGAGCAAAGGGTATTATAGGTAGAGATCTCAGATTCGCAGGATATGTTCCTCATTATAAAATCTTGACTGGGAATTTTGACCTCATTTTGAAAAACAAGATAGCCGCCACAGGTGTTTCTTTGTCAGTCATGAAAAGTGCTTATATCTCCCTTATTATTGGTCCTAGAGGTTTGGGATGGTAAACCAACCTGTAGGAAATCATGGGCTGCAAATTTTTTGGTGTGGTCAGATTTGACCTTTGATCCCTCCTTCAAGGTCAAACAAGGATAGCCAAAATTAAAAGTGCTTATAACCTGCTTATTATTGGTCCTAGAGGTTTGGGATGGTAAACAGACATATAGGAAATCATGGGCTGGGAATCAGTTGATGTGGTTCGATTTGACCTTGGACCCTCCTTCAAGGTCAAATGCGGATAGCCAAACTTAAAAGTGATTATAACTCTCTTATTATTGGTCCTAGAGGTTTGGAATGGAGACCAACCTATGGAAAATCATGGGCTGGGAATCTTTTGGTGTGGTCGGATTTGACCTTGGACCCCTCCTTCAAGGTCAAACGAAGATAGCCAAACTTAAAGTGCTTATAACTCGCGTATTGTTGGTCTTACAATTTTCAGATGGTAAACCAACCTATAGGAAATCATGGGCTGGGATTCTTTTGGTGTGATAAGATTTGACCTTGGACCCTTCCTTCAAAGTCAATTGAGGATAGCCAAGCTTAAAATTGCTTATAACTCGCTTATTATTGATCCTACAGGTTTGGGATGGTAACCACCGTACAGGAAATCATGGGCTGGGAATCTTGTTTGTCCTTCTGTCAGCTTCGGAATTTCTTTCGAACATGCTGTTTGTAATATCCTCACGTATATCAGTTCTACTAATACCTGGGCTTCCAGGGATTCCCCTTTAGCTCAGCTGGTTAAAGAGCTAGACTTGTGTTTATATCTGTGTGTAATCAGAAGGCTGTAAGTTCGAGACACAGCAGAACCAATCAATAATTTCTCCCTTTCCACTACATGTTCAATTACCATCTGCTGTACTTATGTACAGCACTTTATCCTGATAATTATGCTTTCCTCTCATTATCACCTTCACAAATCAAAAACACTCAGTCAGCTGACACAGTGCCCGTTCACGGGCACTCTACTCTTGTTCAAAATAAGGCAAAAATTTTTCTCAGGCAAAACATTTGAAGGCCAGGACTTTTGATGGTCTGTCTTTATATTCTGAAGCCATAGCACCAATAATAAGAGAGAAATAAGGTTGTTTTAGTGTGACGATCTCATTTAACCTTGAAGCAGGGGTCAAAGGTCAAATTCAACACCTGGAAAAGATTCCCTGTCCATGTCTTCCTACAAGTTGTTTTCATATGCCAAACCTCTTGGAGCAATATTTGGGGAGATATATGGCCTTTTTAATAGGATAACCTGTCATTAAACATGTGATATGGCGGCCATTTTGTTTTTTGAACTAGGCCAAAATTACTATCAGGCTAGTTTTTCTAGCCATTATAGCTTTTGTGCAAATTTGAAGAAGCTAGCTGGAATATTTCAAGATTTAGAGGACCTTTATGATTTTCAAACAATTAGCTATGGCGGCCATTTTGTTTTTCAAAATGAGGCTAAAATTTTGCAGAGACAGGTTTTCATAGCCATAAACATCCCCGGCAGATTTGGTAAAGATTTCTTTGTAAATGAATGAGATATTAAGGTTTATGGAAAAACATGACAAACTTTAAACATGTGATATGGCGGCCATTTTGTTTTTTGACCTAGTGCCAAATTACTATCAGGGTAGCTTTTCTAGCCATATAGCTTTTGTGCAAATTTGAAGAAGCTAGCTGGAATGTTTCAAGATTTAGAGCACCTTTATGATTTTCAAACAATTAGCTATGGCGGCCATTTTGTTTTTCAAAATGAGGCTAAAATTTTGCAGAGACAGGTTTTCATAGCTATAAACATCCCGTGCAAATTTGGTAAAGATATCTTTATAAATAAATGCTCGAGATATTAAAGTTTTTGCAAAAAGGTGACGAACTTTAAACATGTGATATGGCGGCCATTTTGTTTTTTGAACTAGTGCCAAAATTACAATCAGGCTAGCTTTGCTAGCCATATATCTTTGTGCAAATTTGATGAAGCTAGCTGTAATATTTCAAGATTTAGAGCACCTTTATGATTTTCAAACAATTAGCTATGGCGGCCATTTTGTTTTTCAAAATGAGGCTAAAATTTTGCAGAGACAGGTTTTCATAGCCATAAACATTCCCTGCAAATTTGGTGAAGATATCTTTATAAATGAATGAGATATTAAGGTTTATGCAAAAACCTGACGAACGGACGTACAGAAGGCATTTTATAATCTCCCAACCTCGGCCTTCGGCCGCAGGCGGGAGATAAAAAGTGACTGACTGGGATTGTAAAAAGTGTTGTATGTGTATTTACACTAATTACATAAAGGTGTGAAAAGATGCAGCATAAACCAAAGGATAGCTGACTTTTGAAAAACAATATCCTTTATTATGTTTTTCCATGAGCCAATATTTTGATCAGCATGTATATTTTTCCTTGCTGAGTGGAGTTTATCAAAAAGTTAACTTTTCCTACATATTCTTAATATTTATGGCTAAGAATTGATTTTTAAAGCTTATATTATAATGTGTAATTCTTAAAAGCCTTTTCTTTGTAAATTAAAAAATAGCATCAGAGATGCCTGTACCCCACAGCCTAGGGAAATATGTTTATCACCATGGGATATAGCAGTACTGTATCAGTACAAAGAACTGTCACTTATATAAAGGTCCACACAATGTTTAAATAGAGAAAATAACGTCTATGAGAAAGATAGTGGATGTACTTTATCTACATCTGACATGACCAAATTATGGTTTAGATGTTTTGAATGTTACCATGTATACAGAAGTGGTAATACATTCAATGAATGCTTATGTGTGGTGTTGTAGCAAAATCTGTGGCTCACTTGACTAAATTCCATCTGTTACAATGGGAAGTTGTAAAAGTAAAATTCTTAATGAATTCTAATATGACTTTAACAGTGCTTACTCTGCATCAAAAGACAGATCCAAAGGTGCCACAAGATTTTCTAGGTCAAGGTCACTACAACAAGGTCAAAGGTTAAATCAAGGTCACACCATGATGCTGCATACCTACCTCCCCTAACCAATATGTCCCTACCAAGTATCAACTTCCTACACCTTACGGTTTCCGAGATACAGCCCGGACAAGATTTTATAGGTCAAGGTCACTGCGGCAAGGTCATAGGTCAAATCATGGTCAGATCATGACGTTGCACATCTACACATCCTGATTAATGTCCCTACCAAAGTATCAATTTCCTACAGCTTATGGATTCTGAGATACAGCCCGGACAAACTTTTTCCCACTGCCTGCCCACCCATCCAGACACCATGGGTGAAAACAATACCACGACTGCCCTTAAGGGCTGTGGGGTAAAAATTGTATCAGAGATGCCCGTACCCCATAGCCTGGGGGAATAGTTTTCAACACCATGAGATACAGGAGTAATAAAACAGTGCAAAGATCTGGATACTTTCAGAGCACTGTCAGTTACATAAACCTCCAAATAATGGTTAAGTAGAGAAAACAACATCTAAGAGAAAGGAAATGTGTGCAAAGACAAACTGTTTTCGAGGTAGAGTCTGGAAATGGAAATGTTGAAGAACAAACGAACAGACAAAGTTACACCAATTTTGAAAGGAACCTAGCTATGATGGTGATCTATCTCCCTGTCAAGTTTGAATTTGATTGGACACAGCGTTTTCGAGTTAGAGTCCGGAAACACAAATGTTGACGAACAGATAAATGGACAAAAAACAGACAAACGAACGGACAGAATTCATCGACGAACAAATGAACAGACAAAGTTACACCAATTTCAGAAAGGAACCTAGCTATGATGGTGATTTATCTCCCTGTCAAGTTTGAATTTGATTGGACACAGCATTTTCGAGTTAGAGTCTGGAAATAGAACTGTTGATGGACAGATAAATGAACAAAAAACAGACAAGCGAACAGACAGAATTACACTAAATTCGAAAGGAACCTAGCTATGGTGGTGATGTATCTCCCTATTAAGTTTGAATTCGATTGGACAAACCGTTTTCGAGCTAGAGTCCGGAAATGGAAATTTTGACTGACAGACAAAAAACGGACAAATGAATAGACAGAATTACACTAATTTCGAAAGGAACCTAGCTATGGTGGTGATCTATCTCCCTGTCAAGTTTGAATTCGATTGGACAAACCGTTTTCGAGTTAGAGTCCGGAAACGGAAATTTTGACGGACAGTCAAAAAACAGACGAACCAACAGATGGAAATACGCCAATTTCGAAAGGAACCTAGCTATGATGGTGATCTATGTCCCTGTCAAGTTTGAATTCGATTGGACAAACCGTTTTCTAGTTAGAGTCCGGAAACAAAAATGTGGACGGACAGGCAAACGGACAAACAGAATTACACCAATTTCGAAATGAATCTAGCTATGATGGTGATCTGTGTCCCTGTCAAGTTTGACTTCGATTGGACAAACCGTTTTCTAGTTAGAGTCCGGAAACAAAAATGTGGACGGACAGACAAACGGACAAACAAACGAATGGAGTCCAGAAACAAACAAGCAATCAGTGACCGAATGAATCGGTCACATATCTAGGGTTTGGCAGAGTAGAATGGCTTAATGTGTGTTTCATGTGTGAAAGGTGTATAGAGAGTGGTTGTGCATAAAACCAATGTCCCTACCAAGTATGAACTTCCTACATCTTACGATTTCTGAGATATAGCCCGGACAAGATTTTATAGGTCAAGGTCACTACAGACAGGTCAAATCAAGGTCAGACCAATGACGTTGCATTCCCACACACCCGAACCAATGTCCCTACCAAGTATGAACTTCCTAAACCTTACCGTTTCCGAGATATAGTCCGGACAAGATTTTACAGGTCAAGGTCACTACAGCAAGGTCAATTAAGATCACACCATGATGTTGCACACCTACACCCCCTAACCAATGTCCCAACCAAGTATCAACTTCCTACACCTTACGCTTTCCAAGATATAACCCAGACAATATTTCGAAACTTAAGGTCACTACGGCAAGGTCAAAGGAAGGTCAGGCCATGATGTTGCACACCTACAAGTGTCCCTACCAAGTATCAACTTCCTACACCTGCCGGTTTCTGAGATACAGCCCAGACAAACTTTCTCCCGCCACCCGCCCTCCCATCTGGACACCATGGGTGAAAACAATACCCCGACAGCCCGAAAGTAGCAATTGCTCACCTATGCCATGAGCTATAGGTCTGTAACTTCAGTATGTTATAGTTGACCCAAAAGTAAGTGTACAACATATTTAAACAAAATACTGCAAACCAATAAATTTCAAGTTCCAACTGATTTACTCAATAATGAGAACCTCAAAATAGCTATTGCTCAGCTATGAAATAAGCTACAGATTTGGTATTTTTCTATGTTGTAGCTTACTCAAAAGTAGGTGAATAACTTACTTAAACCAAATATTCTAAATGTAATAGTTTTCAAGTTATAACTGATTTACTCGACAGGTTTATCAAAGTAGCTATTACTCAGTGATGCAATGAGGCACAGGTCAAAGTAGCTTTTGCTTAGCTAAGCAATTGGTTATAGGGCTGCAATTTTAATACGATATAGCTCACACAAAAGTAGATGCATAGCATATTTAAAGAAATACTGTAAATGAAAGAGTTTTCAAGTGAACAACTAATTTAGTCAACAGTAAGAACCTGAAAGTAGCTATTGCTCAGCTATGCAATGAACTACAGGTGTACAATTCCTCTGTGTTATAGCTGACCCAAAGGTAGGGGAATAACATATTTAGAGAATATCAGATAAGGTCTGCAATTTCATTATGTCATAGCTGACCCATAAGTTAGCGAATAATACATTTAAATAAAATTTTCCAAATTGAATGGCTTTCAAGGCCCAAGGACATAGTGGTTCACTTGTAACTTGAAAACTATTACATTTAGAAAATGTTGTATAGTATGTTATTCGGCTACTTTTGGGTCAGCTATAACATAGCAATTACTGGCAGCTATTGGTTGCATGTTCACCATTTTCCTACGGTTGGACCAATGGTGGCTTTCCAAGCAATCTTCAGACAACAGTGGATTTTTGTTCAAGATGTCAGTGAGCAGTAATAAGGGATTTTGGGAAACTTAGTCAAAATTTAATCATCATTATATATTTTCAGTGATTTCAGTGAGCCCACAATTTTTAACTCACTTTTTAACCATTTTAGAAAATATTTTTATTATAAATAAATAAGAATTTTAACCAGTGTATTTCCAACAGTGGACCAATGTTGAAACTGTTTTGAAGGTAAAAGCATATGGATACTGATAAACAAAACTCTTGGCATGAAGTTACAGTACAGTAGTAAATCCCCATCCAAGAAATTCGACTAAGTCATATTTCCTTATTAATATTAATGAGGCAGGTCCATGGCCAGGAAGTTCGCTGGTATTTAATTGTAATCCAGCCTTTTATTTATTTATCCAAGAAATTCTGTGACCTCATATTTCCTCTTTAATATTAATGAGGCAGGCCCGTGGACAGGAAGCGCAATGGTATTTAATCTTAAACCAGCTTTTCTTTAAAATCTATGAAATACTGCTGGATTATGATAAGCAAAACTCTTGGCGTGAACTTACAGTACAGCAGTAAACCCCCATCCAAGAAATTCGATTAGGTCATATTTCCTCATTAATATTAATGAGGCAGGTCCGTGCACTGGAAGTTCACTGGTATTTAATCATGAACCAGCCTTTTTTTCTATTTATTCGAGAAATTCTGTGATCTCATATTTCCTTATTAATGTTAATGAGGCAGGTCCGTGGACAGGAAGTGTACTGGTATTTAATCTTAAACCAGCTTTTCTTTGAAATTTATAAAATACTTCTGTATACCGATAAACAAAACTCTTGACGTGAACTTAGAGCACAGTACTAAACCCTCGTCCAAGAAATTTGATCAGGTCATATTTCCTCATTAATATTAATGAGGCAGGTCCGTGGACAGGAAGTTCACTGGTATTTAATCATAAACCCGCCCTTTTTTTCTATTTATCCAAGAAATTCTGGACTTCATATTTCATCATTAATATTAATGAGGCAAGTCTGTGGACAGGAAGTTCACTGATATTGAATCTTAAACCAGTTTTTCTTTGAAATTTATAATATACTAGTACTGGGTATCTGGAATATACGCGGTCAGGAAGATATGCAGTCAATATTGGAAGATTTGCAGTAAATATTTGGAAGATTCGCGGTAAATATATTATAGAGTCGTGGTTAATAATATTTTATAAATTAATATGCTGCTTTAACAGGAAAAGTACCAGTACCCGCCTAATTAATATTAATGAGCAAATATAAGGTCATGGCAGTTCTTTGAGGGGTTTCCTGACAATATTTTATAACAGAAAGCTTTGCATGAACTTACAGTACAGTAGTAAACCCCCATCCAAGAAATTCGATTAGGCCATATTTCCTCATTAATATTAATGAGGCAGGTCCGTGCACTGGAAGTTCACTGGCATTTAATCATAAACCAGTCTTTTTTTCTATTTATTCCAGAAATTCTGGACCTCATATTTCGTTATTAATACTAATGAGGCGGTTCCGTGGACAGGAAATTCACTGGTATTTAATCTTAAACCAGTACCTGTTTGAAATTTATAATATACTAGTACTGGGTATCTGGTATATACGCGGTCAATAGTGGAAGATTTGCAGTAGATATTCGCGGCTATCTATATATATATGCTGCTTTAAGATGAAAACCATCAGTACCTGCCTAATTAATATTAATGAGCAAATATAAGGTCACGGAAGTTGTTTGAGGGAGGTTCCTGACAATATTTTATAGTGGCATTCTACCAGTGAACGCCAGCCTACTAGTTCACTGGTAGAAAGCCACTAACAGAAAGACTGGTTTAAGATGAAAATTTATTTATTTATTTATTTGTTGTTTTACGTCGCGTTCAACGGACCTGCCTCATTAATATTAATGAGCAAATATGCGCGGTCACGGCAGTTCTTTAAGGGGGTTTCCTCACTTTCCTGACAATATATTACAAATAGAAAGGCTGGTTTAAGATGAAAACTACCAGCATATTTCCTGTTCACGGACCTACCTCATTAATATTAATGAACAAATATGCGCAGACACGGCAGTTCTTTGAGGGGGTTTCGTGTCACTGATCGCTTCAGCCATGGGCGATATTAGAAGATTTTAACTAAATATGCAGATTTCGACATTTTCGGAAATATTTCTTCTTACACATCAATAAGCGACATATTTTGGAAGGATTGTAGAATTCCCCTCCCGGAAGTAGAAAGGCGTAGGAATATAAGCAAAGTTATTTTCTGCAATAATATAGTTCCTGATTAAATGGAAAATAAGATAAGTAGACAGGTAGGCAGGTAGACATGTAGGCAGGTAGACAGGTTGGCTGGTAGGCAGGTCGGCTGGTGGGCAGGTCGGCTGGTAGGCAGGTCGGCAGGTCACCAGAACAAATATCCACAACTTTATGGTAATATAATGCATGTTTTTTTTGTCTGATTAACCAATCAGAAGCCATGTTACATTGTTGTTTGTTTTATAATCTCCAAATATAAAATATTCCAAAATGCTTCAATTTTTTTTAAAATTATTCTTATTATTTTCTTTTATATTTTTATTAATATCTGTCTACCTGCCGACCTGTCTACCTGCCGACCCGCTGACCTGTCTACCAGCCGACCTGTCTACCTGCCTGCACGTCTACCTAATAATCCACATATTTATTAATTTGTACTATTTTATTTCATTTTATTTATTTTTATTGGATATATATATATATATCTAGATATATATATATATAGATATATGACGGAACTACTTTCAGCTATATCCGGGAGGGGAATTCTGCAATTTAGCCCATATTTTATATTTATTTTATTATTTCTTTCATATTTAACCCTTTTCTTACATCTTCTGGCAATATTTGAAGTTTTTAAGTGATAGATCTCGAAAATAGAGGAATGCGCATGCGTGGATGGTGGGCTTGCACAAGCTTTTCAGACTGGTACCCTGAATAATATTTTTCAACGAAAACGACTCCCCGAGAAGTGGGTATGCAACCTGATCATAAAAATCAAAATAAAATTGAAATCTTAACAAGCATTTTAGATTGGTACCCTAAGTTATATTCCCTTGATTTGAAAAGGTTTGGCAATATATTGGCCAAGATACTACTTTTAAAAGTTAGCATGTACAGCAATGAACAGGAAATGCAAAATACAATGCAGAGTACCTGTCATAACATGACCCTGGCTGTTGCTGTTGCACGAGACATAAAAATCACAACTTTGACAAAATTAAATCCACATAATAAAGAAGTCCGTATTTAAATATCCCTAACTCTATATCATTTTATTGTGTTATAGTATATTAATTATATAATATTTATTGCAATAACTGGTCAGACTTTTTAAAAAATATTTGAAGAATATGAACACCTGTTGTGATCCACAATCTTGCTGGAACTCTGTTTAAAATAATTTTTGTGATTGTTTTATTGAAGCTAGCAATATAATATCTATACCAATTTAAAGGCAAATTTCTACAGGTTATCTTCCTTTTGATTTGAGGAAAATTGGTCCAATATTAAGATAATTCTTTTGAAAATTACTATGCACAGCAACTAATAATAAATAACATTCTTCTCTGTGACTTGTGTATGAAATTTAATGCAATAAAAATGACATCAAACAATAAATATGTGTGATTAACTGAGAGGAAAACCAGGCTTTATCACTTGTGCTACCTTTAGTTGGAATAGTTTAGTGCTTCAGATATGATTTCTTATGCTTGACAAATTAGAATGTCCTTGCGGGTTAGCTGGTTTGACTTCTAATGATAGGCTGTCACCTCTGTGTAGGTATGACTCCCCCAAATGACAATGCAGAGTATCTGTCATAATATGACCCTGGCTGTTGCTGTTGCATGAGACATAAAAAGTACAACTTTGACCTTTGACAAAATTAAATCCACATAATAAAGAAGTCCATATTTGAATATTCCTAACTCTACATCATTTTATTGTGTTATAGACTTATAGTATATTAATTATTTCATATTTATATTGCAATAACTGGTGTGACTTTTTAAAAAATATTTAAAGAACACAAACACCGGTTGTGATCCACAATCTTGCTGGAACTCTGTTTAAAATAGTTTTTGTGATTGTTTTATTGAAGCTAGCAATATAATATCTATACCAATTTAAAGGCAAATTTCTACAGGTTATCTTCCTTTTGATTTGAGGAAAATTGGTCTAATATTAAGATAATTGTTTTAAAAATTACTATGCACAGCACCTAATAATAAATAATATTCTTCTCTGTGACTTGTGTATGAAATTTAATACAATAAAAATGACTTCAAACACTAAATATGTGTGATTAACTGAGAGGAAAACCAGGCTTTATCACTTGTGCTACCTTTAGTTGGAATAGTTTAGTGCTTCAGATAGGATTTCTTATGCTTGACAAAAGAGAATGTCCTTGTTGGTTAGGTGGTTTGACATCTAATGATAGGCTGTCACCTCTGTGTAGGTATGACTCCCCCCCAAATGACAATGCAGAGTACCTGATATAAAGTGACCCTGGCTGTTGCATGAGACATAAAAATCACAACTTTGACCTTTGACAAAATTAAATCCACATAATAAAGAAGTTCATATTTAAATATCCCTAACTCTATATCATTTTATTGTGTTATAGTATATTAATTAGATCATATTTATTACAATAACTTGTGTGACTTCTTTAAAAATATTTGAAGAACAGGAACACCTGTTGTGATCTACAATCTTGCTGGAACTCTGTTTAATATACTTTTTGTGATTGTTTTATTGAAGCTAGCAATATAATATCTATACCAATTTAAAGGCAAAATTCTACAGGTTGTCTTCCTTTTGATTTGAGGAAAATCGGTCCAATATTAAGATAATTGTTTTAAAAATTACTATGCACAGCAAATAATAATAAATAATTTTCTTCTCTGTGACTTGTGTATGAAATTTAATACAATAAAAATGACTTCAAACACTAAATATGTGTGATTAACTGAGAGGAAAACCAGGCTTTATCACTTGTGCTACCTTTAGTTGGAATAGTTTAGTGCTTCAGATAGGATTTCTTATGCTTGACAAAAGAGAATGTCCTTGTTGGTTAGCTGGTTTGACATCTAATGATAGGCTGTCACCTCTGTGTAGGTATGACTCCCCCCAAATGACAATGCAGAGTACCTGATATAAAGTGACCCTGGCTGTTGCACGAGACATAAAAATCACAACTTTGACCTTTGACAAAATTAAATCCACATAATAAAGAAGTTCATATTTAAATATCCCTAACTCTATATCATTTTATTGTGTTATAGTATATTAATTAGATCATATTTATTACAATAACTTGTGTGACTTCTTTAAAAATATTTGAAGAACAGGAACACCTGTTGTGATCTACAATCTTGCTGGAACTCTGTTTAATATACTTTTTGTGATTGTTTTATTGAAGCTAGCAATATAATATCTATACCAATTTAAAGGCAAAATTCTACAGGTTATCTTCCTTTTGATTTGAGGAAAATCGGTCCAATATTAAGATAATTGTTTTAAAAATTACTATGCACAGCAAATAATAATAAATAATTTTCTTCTCTGTGACTTGTGTATGAAATTTAATACAATAAAAATGACTTCAAACACTAAATATGTGTGATTAACTGAGAGGAAAACCAGGCTTTATCACTTGTGCTACCTTTAGTTGGAATAGTTTAGTGCTTCAGATAGGATTTCTTATGCTTGACAAAAGAGAATGTCCTTGTTGGTTAGCTGGTTTGACATCTAATGATAGGCTGTCACCTCTGTGTAGGTATGACTCCCCCCAAATGACAATGCAGAGTACCTGATATAAAGTGACCCTGGCTGTTGCACGAGACATAAAAATCACAACTTTGACCTTTGACAAAATTAAATCCACATAATAAAGAAGTTCATATTTAAATATCCCTAACTCTATATCATTTTATTGTGCTATAGTATATTAATTAGATCATATTTATTACAATAACTTATGTGACTTCTTTAAAAATATTTGAAGAACAGGAACACCTGTTGTGATCCACAATCTTGCTGGAACTCTGTTTAATATACTTTTTGTGATTGTTTTATTGAAGCTAGCAATATAATATCTATACCAATTTAAAGGCAAAATTCTACAGGTTATGTTCCTTTTGATTTGAGGAAAATCGGTCCAATATTAAGATAATTGTTTTAAAAATTACTATGCACAGCAAATAATAATAAATAATATTCTTCTCTGTGACTTGTGTATGGAATTTAATGCAATAAAAATGTCATACAACACTAAATATGTGTGATTAACTGAGAGGAAAGGCTGGTTTTATCACTTGTGCTACCTTTAGTGATTCAGATATGATTCCTTATGCTTGACAAAATATAATGTCCTTGTAGGTTAGCAGGTTTGACATCAAATCATAGGCTGTCACCTCTGTGTAGGTATGACTCCCCCAAATGACAATGCAGAGTACCTGTCATAATATGACCCTGGCTATTGCTGTTGCATGAGACATAAAATCACAACTTTGACAAAATTAAATCCACATAACAAAGAAGTCCATATTTAAATATCCCTAACTCTATATCATTTTATTGTGTTATAGTATATTAATTATATCATATTTATTACAATAACTGGTTTGACTTTTTAAAAAATATTTGAAGAACACGAACACCTGTTGCGATCCACTAAATATGTGTGATTAACTGAGAGGAAAGGCAGGCTTTATCACTTGTGCTACCTTTAGTGAGAATACTTTAGTGCTCCAGATATGATTTCTTATGCTTGACAAAATAGAATGTCCTTGTGGGTTGGCAGGTTTGACATCTAATGATAGGCTGTCACCTCTGTGTAGGTATGACTCCCCCAAATGACAATGCAGAGTACCTGTCATTATATGACCCTGGCTGTTGCTGTTGCATGAGACATAAAAATCACAACTTTGACAAAATTAAATCCACATAATAAGGACGTCCATATTTAAATATCCCTAACTCTATATCATTTTATTGTGTTATAGTATATTAATTAGATCATATTTATTACAATAACTGGTGTGACTTTTTAAAAAATATTTGAAGAACACAAACACCTGTTGTGATCCACAATCTTGCTGGAACTCTGCTTAAAATAATTTTTGTGATTGTTTCATTGAAGCTAGCAATATAATATCTATAACAATTTAAAGGCAAATTTCTAGAGGTTAAGGCAAATTTCTAGAGGTTATGTTCTTTTGGATTTGAGGAAAATTGGTCCAATATTGTCCAAGACACTTGTTTTAAAAATTACTATGCACAGCAAATAATAATAAATAATATTCTTCTCTGTGACTTGTGTATGGAATTTAATGTGACAAAAATGACATACAACAATAAATATGTGTGATTAACTGAGAGGAAAGGTATGCTTTATCACTTATGCTACCTTCACTTAGGAATATCAGAAGGCACTTCTGGATTGACCTGAACAGTTCTTCAGCTTTGTCACAATTCTGAAATGGAATCAGTTGTTTTCATATCACACATAGAGATCTTAGACCAGTGCTTCAGATATTTCTTATGCTTGACAAAATAGAAAGGCCTTGTGGGTTAGCAGGTTTGACATCTAATGATAGGCTGTCACCTCTGTGTAGGTATGATTTCCCCAAATGACAATGCAGAGTACCTGTCATAATATGACCCTGGCTGTTGCTGTTGCACGAGACATAAAAATCACAAGTTTGACCTTTGACAAAATTAAATCCACATAACAAAGAAGTCCATATTTAAATATCCCTAACTCTATATCATTTTATTGTGTTATAGTTATTAATTATATCATATTTATTACAATAACTGGTGTGACCTTTTAAAAAATATTTGAAGAACACGAACACCTGTTAAGATCCACAATTCTGCTGTAACTCGTTTAAAATAATTTTTGTGATTGTTTCAATGAAGTTAGCAATATAATATCTATACTAATTTAAAGGCAAATTTCTAGAGGTTTATGTTCCCTTTAATTTGAGGAAAATTGGTCCAATATTGTCCAAGATACTTGTTTTAAAAATTACTGAGATGACCCTGACATCTCGTAGTTTACAAAGTGCTTCAGTATTGCTGCGGATCGACGAGTCCGCGAGATTTTTTATTATATATTCTACAGAGTTGTGAAAGGTGTCATTCTGTAGCATTTTATGTGCAGATTGTTTTAAATATTACACTTAAGCTTGTCACCTAAGATATTCGCAGTATTTTATTTTATTTTTGTTGAATATTGCTGGGATCTGTGTCGTCCATCTTTGTGTGATGACGTCATCACTCTTCGAGTTCAACACAAATATATATTTCTATTTGTTGTAAGCGATCCAGTGACGAACTGTCACCGATGCGGAGTTCGGTGTATGCAAATTAGTTACGAATCCCCATAAGCGGTGCAGAACTGCCACCGATGCGGTGTTCGGTGTATGCAAATTAGGGTACGAATCCTCTATATAAGGCGCGGAAAATCAACAGCTCTTCGGTGTATTGAGCCGCTCTAACGGAAGGTACACTCAGTGCTTCTGAATTTACTGACATTTATTCGATTTTGTCTGATTTGCTCGATTTATTTTCGGATCCGGTTGCATTAAATCATTGCTTTTATCTCATTGCAAGTTTGTAGAAACTCCCAGTAAACTTGGTTTTCTAGTTTATTAATATTCTGTCATTTTGACAGATGGGGGCGTTTCCCTCCCATTTGTTTATAAACAAATCCTCATGTTTTTGACAGTTCTTACAATTGAGAGTAATTCTTGACTTGCTATGGGATTATTTCAAACTGTGGTCTTATAACTGTGAGGGTGTAAATACTATTTTTACTGCAGTTTATGTATTTTATCTTGTATTTCATTTGACTGATAACTGCAGTATTTTTGTGATAGTTAGGATGCATATTTGACTAAATATTGCAGTGTTATTATTTTGACTGATTACTTTGACTGCAGTATTATTATCATTCTTATTCACTGACTGCAGTGTTTTATCATCATCATTAGTTAATGACTGCAGTGTTATTGCTATTCTTGTTTCTTATTAGTTGTGTACGTGTATAGTTATTCCAAGGCTGTAGTAACTTAATTGTTGTCATGTTGTTCTGATATTTTACTGAACAGCATTTTTGCATTTCTGTACATTTTTGTTTCCCCATATATACATATATATAGATCCATGATTATTTAAAATAAATATACATTTAAGATTATATAATTACTTGTTCTTTACAACTTTTAACCAATAAATTATCATCAGCTGAGTCTATTGGCACAGGCGTCAATAATTACAACTCTGTTGGTGATTTTCCAATCCGAACCTGATATCTGGCGACCTGCCACCTTTGAACACAACGCGAGAACTGTATTGAAAAATACACTTTGGGCTTAAGGGTCGTTACAGAAATTTTTGGTGCCGTGACCAGGATTGATAATTTTTATCATTAATTTATAACTGGTTCAATGGTGTATGTCCTGTGTATGTTCTGATTGTTTGGTTTGTTTGTGGTTGAGTGATTACATATACAGTCACTGTTCACATGTAATTTCATGATTTAAAATAGTGACCAACTTATTTAGACATACTATTATTGGGTGTGGTGTGAATGTTATACTGTATGATTGATTACTGTTAACATATATTCATTGCACTAAATGTGGATGTTAAATGACATAAAACAGTAATTGTTTGAATGTGGATTACTGTTGACATTTGATGTTTCATGAAGGTTTTTGGCCTCAAATGAACATTGTCGTGATATAAAACAGTAATTGTTGCTTGTTAACACATTTATTCACAATATACACCACAAAGAAAATTTATCACTGTTCACATTAAAGTAATAACACAAAAGGGTTTCTTACCTGAGGTGAATTACTGTATGATATAAAACAGTGATTTGTGTGAATGTGTTTTGTGTGTTGTTGAAATAACACAAAAGTAACACCACTAAAGGTGTGGTTACTGAGGTGTACAGTGGTGTGTATGTCAGTTTGATTGTGGTATTACTGTAACACAGTAGTAACACCAGAAAGTGAATTACTATATGGTGATATAAACAGTAATACTAGGGTGGTACTGTGAATGAGTATATTACTGGCATCACCAGTGACAACACAAAGGTGTAACACTTAAGTGAACAACAGTAACATCAAGGATTCACTTCAAAACCGTTTGTTTACAGAAGCGGTCGTCGGCGTCGTGTCTGTCATCAACACTAGTCTTAGATTTCTGATTTGTTGGTTATCATTTGGACATTAGGTTTCTAACATTAGCAATGACTTCTAGGAAATCTAGTAGTTGGATGGAAGTTGTATCTGATTGGATTCCCAAATGGCCTAGGAAACAGGGGAAGGGTCATGAGAATGTGACTGGATTAGATGAGGAAGTTCAGTTTAATCGGATTCCCGATAGGTATGGAAAAGGTAAACTGAATAGGTCAGTCCCAGTCAATCAGAACTATTTCCCAGCCCATGTAGTTCAGGATAAAGGTGATCAGGATGAGGTTGACATATTTTATGACACCTCAGATGAGGTCAGTGACCATGTTATGCATTCAACACCTGTAGGTGTAGGTAGTAGGGGGGAAATCCCAAAGAAAAATGGCAGTGATGGTAGATTAAAACCTGAGGCACAGATATTTCAATCGCGGAATGACAGAGGTACAAATGGTAGACCTGTCAACACGAATGTAGGTGTACAAAGGAGACCAATACATATCTCATCTGAGCCAGTTATTCCAAATCTGTGTAGGGCTAAGGGGAATAAGCCAGAGGACAATATTCCAGGCAGGCCACTTGGACACAGGTCAAATGGTAGACGGGTTGGGCGTAAACAGTGTGAACCTGACAAATTTGACGGTGAACGAACTGAGTGGAGTGATTATATCCAACATTTTGAAACTGTAGCTGAATGGAATGGGTGGTCCTATGAAGAAAAGGGAATGCAGTTAGCCATGAGTCTACAGGGTCAAGCCCAAAGAGTGTTAGGTGATGTAGCACATTATGGGGGTACTGAGGATTATGAGTGTCTTCTTCATGAGTTGTCTAGAAGGTTCAATCCTGTAGAAAGAGAAACTACTTATAGGATAGAGTTTAGGAATAGGGTTCGTAAGGCAAATGAGTCTGTCATGGAGTTTGGATATACACTTAGGAGACTAGCTGTCAGGGCCTTTCCAAATATTCCACATGATTGTCAGGAACAGTGGGTGTTAGATCAGTTTGTCCTTGGTCTGGATAGACCCGAGTTGAAGAAACATGTTCAGTTTGGTCATCCTAGGTCTTTGAATGAAGCTATTTCTTTAGCCATGGAGTATGAGAGTTTTGGGTATGGGGATGGTCAAAAGAGGTTCATGTCAAAACCAGTTAACAGAGGAAGGGATGGTCAAGTAAATCAGCTGGACAAGGCTGGGGGTAAGGATGATTTACTTCAGAAAATTTTGATTTCTCTGCAGAATAGTTCTAGGGAGCTTGGTTTACTGAAAAATGATGTGAATCAGATCAAGACTCGGACCTCTAAGGTTGTAGAAAAGGGTAACATGAGTCAATCCAAGTCCAAGTTTGAGAGTTCTCAGGTTCAGTGTTTCAAGTGTAAGGAGTTTGGGCACTATCAGAAGGACTGTCCTAAACAGTTCAAGTCAGGTCAAAACAGAGGACATTTTGGCAAGTCTTCCAGTCAGTTAAACTAAGCAGTGCTGAGATTAAGGCCGAATCTTCAGCTAAGGTGGTTTCAAGGCCAGCAGGTGTTGTTGAGGTTATTAGTGCTTCTTGTTGGTTTGTAAGAGGTGCTTTGGAAGGTGTTGTTTCTGATTTTCTTGTTGATTCTGAGTCAACATATACAATTGTTGACATAGGATTTTTTCGTAGCTTGCCTGATGGTGTCAAATCTAGGTTAGTTGATTGTGATGTTTCATTAAGGAGTGCCAGTGGTGAGCTCCTTAAGGTTTTTGGTGAGGTCACCCTTAGTTTAGAGCTAGGAGGTCGTGCTTTTGAGACTTGTGTTAAAGTTGTAGCACTAGGGGATAAGAGTACTATCCTTGGTCTTGATTTTATGGAAGAGAATGATTGTATACTACACATGGGACGAGGTTACATGAGAATGGGCGTACACAAGGTGAACTTGCACCGCAAAGGTGACACACGGTGTGCTCGCATTCAGGTGACTGAAACCTCTTGTATCCCTCCAGATCATGAAGTGATTATTACAGGCCAATTTGACAGTAATCATTGGGTATCACATAGACAAATAGGACTTGTTGAGCCAACTCAGTCAATTACTTCTCGGACAGGTTTGCTAGTAGCTAAGAGTTTGGTTCAGACTAAAAAGTCAGTGGTTCCAGTTAGAGTAGCCAATTTGACTGATAAAGCCATCACTTTGACCAGTGGTTCTACCATTGCATTGTTGCAACCTGTTGACAAGGTGTGTAGCTTTTCAATTTCCAAGGGTCAAGGATCTGTTTTGAGTGTGAGTAGTAATGAAACTTGTAGAGATACCCCTGCTTTACCTGAACATTTGAGGCCCTTGATTGAATCTGTCTCAAAGAAGTTATCTGGTGAACAGATAAGCAAGTTTGAAAAGTTGCTTACTGCTTATGAAGACATTTTTGTGGGACCTGATGGAAAGTTAGGATCAACCACTCTAACTGAACACTGTATTGAAACTGGTGATCACCCACCTATTAAGTTAAGACCACGTAGGTTACCTATAGCCCAAAGGGGTGTGGTTCAAAAAGAGCTTGATAAAATGGAGGCTCAGGGTTTGATTGAGAGTAGTGATAGTCCATGGGCATCACCTTTAGTTATTGTAACTAAAAAGGATGGTAGTGTTAGAGTTTGTGTGGATTATCGTGCTTTGAATGAGATTTCTAGGAAATCTGCAGTTGGTTTACCAAATACTCAGGACTGTATTTCTTCTCTTGGTGGTGCTAGGTTCTTTTGTACAATGGATTTAGCCAGTGGTTATCATCAGATTCCAATGTCTGAGAAGGATAAGTGCAAGACAGCTTTTTATACCAGGAAAGGGTTAATGCAGTTTACAGTAATGCCTTTTGGTCTGACTACTGCTCCTTCCACTTTTGAGGCTTTGATGGAGAAGATTCTCCGAGGGTTACAATGGGAAAAATGTGTCCTGTACTTAGATGATGTGATTTCTTTTGGTTAAACTTTTGAAGAAACTTTTGAAGGTTTGCAGTTGATTTTTGAGAGGTTTCGAGGTGCCAGGCTGAAACTTAAGGTTTCCAAGTGTAAGTTCTTCCAAGAAAGTGTTGAGTTTTTAGGTCATATTGTTTCTGATGAGGGTGTAAGTTGTGACCCAAAGAAATTAGAGGCAGTTGTAAATTGGCCTAAACCTTCATGTGTGAAAGAAGTTCGTTCATTTTTGGGATTTTGTAGTTACTACAGGTCTTTTGTCCAGGGATTTTCAAATTTGGCATCCCCACTGTATGAACTGACCAAGAAAAATGTTAAGTTTGAGTGGACAAATGCCTGTGAAGAAGCTTTTGAGAGGCTTAAACATAAGTTAGTGTCAAGTCCCATTTTGGCTTATCCAAAGAATGAGGGTTTGTTTGTTCTTGATACTGATGCTAGTTTGTATGGAAGTGGTGCAGTTCTAAGTCAAGTGCAAGAGAATGGTGAAGAGAGGGTCATTGCTTATGGTAGCAAAAGTTTGAGTAAGACACAGAGAAATTATTGTACAACTATGAGGGAGTTGTTGGCTTGTGTTGTTTTTGTGAAACAGTTTCATCATTACCTGTGGGGTAGACAGTTTTTGCTAAGGACAGATCATGCTTCACTTAAGTGGTTAGTGAATTTTCGTGAGCCAGAGGGTATGTTGGCTAGGTGGTTGTCTGTTCTTAGTAATTATGATTTTGAAGTCCAACATAGGCGTGGGGCTTTGCACAGTAATGCTGATGGGTTGTCAAGGATTCCTTCACGTAGGTGTAAATGTGATGATTGTGAGGAATGTGCCTTGAAACAATCGGACTGTGTGTGTGTGGTGACTAGGGGTCAGGCAAGGAAACAAAGTGTTGCTCAGGAGTGTAAGGGTCCTGGAGATGATGACACTGAGTTGGATGGTTCTGATAGCTCTAGTGTACCTTGTGAGTCTACTAAAGGTGATATGAATGGTGGTTCTAACTCCGCATCAGGCGGCAGGGTTAGTCAGTCAGCAAACCCTGGCTCTAGTATTGCATCTAGGGGGTTATCAGTTAGTTCCAGGTTCCACAATTGCAACTGGGTTGATAAATGGTCTCTTGATGAGCTGAAAAATTTTCAGTGCCAAGATAAAGACATAAGTGAAGTGTTAAAGTTGAAGTCTGCTGGTGGTGAGAAGCCACAAAAGGCTGAGCTTAGTGATCAGAGTGAGTTGTTCAAGTGTCTGTGTGCTCAGTGGTCAGTTCTTAAGGTTGATGGAGGTCTGTTGGTTCGAGAATGGGTAGCTGAGAATTCTAGCAATAGTTCTGCGAATCAGTATGTCGTTCCGTTAGCCATGAGAAAAGAAATATTTCATCATTTACATAGCAATAGGATTGGAGGTCATTTTGGTGTCAGGCGCACTTTGTGTAAGCTTAGAACGAGGTTCTATTGGCCAGGTTACAAATGTGATATTGTGAAATGGTGTCAGAGATGTAAGATTTGTGAGAGTTTTAAGTCAGGTCACAATCCAAAGAAGGCTCCATTGAAACAGCAATTATCAGGTGCTCCCTTGGAAAGGATAGCTTGTGATATAATGGGTCCTGTAGTACATAGCAAAAATGGCAATAATTACATTCTAGTTGTTCAAGACTACTTTTCCAAGTTTGTTGAGGCATATGGAATTCCAGATCAGACGGCTCAAACTGTAGCTGATTGTTTGGTCACACAGTGGTTCTGCCGTTACGGAATACCACTTGTGATTCATACAGATCAGGGTCGGAATTATGAGTCGGTGCTGTTTAAAGAACTTTGTAAGTTGTTAGATATGAGCAAAACAAGGACTTCTAGGTATCGTCCACAGTCTGATGGTTTAGTTGAACGTACGAATAGGACTCTTAGGCAGTTACTTAGGGCTACTGTGAATGAGCATGGTAATGACTGGGATGATCATTTACCATTTGTTATGTTAGCTTATAGGTCTACAGTTCAGGAGAGTACTAAGTGTACTCCAAATTTACTCATGTTTGGTCGGGAAGTAAGGCTTCCAGTTGATTTGATGTATGAGGCTTGTCCTTCTAGTTCAAATGTTCCTTGTTGTCCAGGAGAATATGTTGAGTGGGTTAGAGATGTTATGAGTGAAGCTTATTCATTGGTCAGGAAACATTTAGGGAAAAGTGCAGAAAGACAAAAACGGTTATATGATACCAATACTCAAACACGAAGCTTTAAGCGAGGTGACTGGGTATGGGTATTCTATCCTCCTGAGGCAAAAGAAAAGTTTGGTAGAGGTTGGAAAGGGCCCTACTTAGTGATAAATAAGTTAGGAGATGTGAATTATAGAGTGCAAAAGAGTGAAAGTGCTCATCTTGTGACTGTTCATGTTGACCATATGAAAATCTATGAACACGATGATATTCCAGAGCTCTGGATATCAATGCGTGACAGAGTGGATGTAGGAGTGCAAGTTGAAATAAGTGAATCTTAGGTTTGAGGTGGCAAACACATAACCTAAGTATTTTGTCATTGTTTTTTTTAGATCTCAAAATGAGTTTATACTAGATTTAAGTGAATTCTTGGAAGCGTCTGAACCCATGTGGTCATCAGGTGGGAAGGAAGGGAAACCGGGTGGATGAAGGAGAAAGGGCGGTTCCTGTGTTTAGTGGATGGATGTCGGAAGAAGAAGCTGGGTTTTGGGCAGAGATATGGATTATTCAGACATTGGGAAGAAATTCACTGTCAAGAAATAACTTTATTCAAATGCACCAAACAATCTTCCTGTCGGACTTTTAAATGGCCATACGATCTGGAGAGGCATCTAGTGAAAATTCATAATATGAACAGTGATGAAGCCAAGGCCCATTCCACCAGTGGTACTGTTAAGACAAAAACTGTTAAGAACTTGCATTTTGTGGACCCTGGTAGGCTACAACCTCCTCTGCGGAAGGCATCGGTTCCAGGTACTGGCAAGCCGTTATCGGAGACAGTACCTGGGGTAACCGTCCCTGCCTATCCAGACCTTAAGAGGCTGAAAGTCAACTTCCCGAATGAGAGGGACTGTTCTGAGGTGGAGGTGGTACTTCCAGACAAACTATCGGAAGGCTCAGGTGAGCCAGCCGTTACTGCTGTTATAGCCGAAACCACATCGGTATCCACAGTCACCAACATTTCACCTTCGTCTGTCCAAGTTGTTGCAGATATGCCAGGCACACCTGTATCCTCAGTTAAAGATGTTCTACCATTGCCTGAATCAGCTGAGACAGATATGTTGTTAGTCCCATGTCCCACAATTGCAACTTCAGTTACTGATAACTTGCTTGTGCCCATTTCTCAGGATACCGCAGATGAGGCTGCCATGCCCATTTCCACATCAGATGAACTTTGCCTTCAGGACTCCACTTCAATTTCTGTGCCTCAACCTCAATCCAGGCTGGTTGAGGGAAGCCTACTAAATGATAGGGACCAGCAAAGGAAGAAAGAACTCATTTCTGATATTTTAAAGTCCCAGGACAAAATTAAGTTTTGGACTGACAAGGAGAGGAAAGCCAAGAAGGAGTTAAAAGATCTAGAACTAAAGGAACAGCGGATTAAAGAACATGCCATGGAAAAAGAGTTAGCAATCGAACATTCAAAAAGGAAGTCATTAGAAGTTCAGATAAGGAAGTTGCAAGCGAAATTAGATGCCAAACCCATAAATTTGCAAATTTAATAAGTAAATTAAATTTTTATAAGTTAATACCCTATCCAATGGACAATTGCTTTACCGGTCGGTGCGACCGGTCCCGCCAAACGACAGAAAAAGTCATTCTGTATAAAATACCGGCAGGACCGGTCACAGAGTGTACATTCGCCAGGTGTCGCCTCGTGCATACTTCCTGTCTAGACAGAATGACGTCACGGCGTCTTTTTCGTTGTCTAAACCTATTAGACCCCTAGTAAGCTGATAGCGGGGCCGGTTGGGAGGGCCTTGTCTGCCCATTGGATTGAACTCAAAACTAACAACGTTGAGGCCTGGGTAGTCCTGATTCAGGTAACCCACAGGACCTAAGTCGGTATCCAGAACGCCGGTTACCCGGCTGGGTTAACCGACACTGCCCCCCCCCTCTTGTTTAAGCATTACTGCTCTGAGTGGAGGGAAGAGAGGGATGAGTTCAAACCCAAGAATAAACCTCCCAAAGGAAGCATGTCACAGTTTTTTTTTTTGTTTGTTTTTTTTTTGTGATTTATACTTATCTAAGTATGAGTATATACAATATGTACATATTTAGAAATATATATATATCTCCTCATTATTGGCCTTGTTAGTGGATCTGCTGAGCAGCCACAACCGGCCCTAAATGGAAAAGCTCTGAGTCAGCCCAGGCCACATCCTTCAGATAGAATTGTGTGAAGGTATTGTGAGATTTCCAGTGGCAAGCTGACAAAATTTGGTCCAAAGAGGTTCCAGATTGGAAAGCTTTGGAAGCAGCAAAAGCCCTTACATCATGGGCTTTAACCTGATGTAGAGTGAGGGCTTGCTGGTCAGAGAGCTCATAACATAGGATCACAGTCTGTTTGATCCATGAGGAGATGGTGGCAGGTGAGATATCTTTGTCAAAACCTTTCTTGAAGGAGACAAAGACTAGTTCTTTGTTTTGCCTGAGATCTGAGGTCTTGTCCAAATAGTAACGCAAGGCTCTAACTGGACATAGTGATCTGTCACCCTTGAGTGATCTATCCAGAGTAGGGGCCAGGGCTGGGACAACTACCGGGGCCACACTCTCTGGACCCTCCTTGGCCAGCTGATTCTTAGACAGAAAGCTGGGTGAGGGGTACAAGGACACCTTAGACCAGTCTGACTGGTGTCTGATGTTCCTGTGAAGCCAGGCATGGATCTCACTCCTGCGTTTACCCGAACCTAGGGCCATCAGAAAAACAGTCTTGAAGGTCAAGTGTTTTAGGGAGGCCTCCTTAAGGGGTTCAAATGGTGCTTTTGTCAGCTGGTGTAAGACCAGGGACAGGTTCCAGGAGGGTATACCCCTCCTACCCTTGGGTCTGTCTCTATGGAAACTATCCAGGAGACGGGTGAGATTTTCATCCTTGCTGACATTTACTGGTACATTACCCAATTTGTCAGCAATGGCTGATCTATAACCATCTATTGTGCCTGGTTGTAATTTCCTTTCCTGAAACAAGTACAGTAAGAAATCCGCTATAGCCTTTAGAGGTGGTGCTCTGAAGTCCACCTGATTACTGATGCACCACTTTGTAAAAATGGACCACTTTGCCTCATAGACAGATCTGGTTGATCCTCTTTGAGGAGCCTCAATTCGTGCTGCCACTGCCTCAGAGAACCCCTGTTCCTTGATTGCTGAGGCTCTAGGAGCCAGGCATGCAGGTTCAGATTCGACAGGTTCCTGTGAAGGACCTGGTTGAATGGCTGAGACACTAGGTTTGGTATGCTGGGCAGACACAGTGGGATCTGGCTTGACATTGTTACCAGGTCCCAGAACCAGGGCATGTTGGGCCACCCTGGAGCAATCAGAATTATTCTGTTGCAGGGGTAGTCCTGGAGCTTCTCCACCACTTTGCCCAAGATGGCTGCTGGTGGGAAGGCGTAAGGGTCTAGTTCCTCCCAAGATAGACTGAGAGCATCCACTGCCCAAGCTTGGGGGTCTGGTACTGGGGAGACGAAGTGTGGCAGTTTGTTGTTGAACCTGGTGGCAAATAGGTCCACTTGGGGTCTGTGCCACCGGTCGCATATTGCCTTGAATATCTCTGGATTGAGGGACCATTCTGTTTGAATGGTCTGACCCAGCCTGGATAACTTGTCGGCTATCACATTTAGACGGCCGGGAATATGTCGAGCTTTGAGTATTACTTGATGTCTGGCACACCATGTTAGTATCCTCCATAAGAGGGCACACAGTGGGCCCGACTTCATTCCCCCTTCCTTGTTTATATATGCTACCACCGTGGTGTTGTCGGTAGCTATGAGAACCACTCTGTTTGCACAGAGGGTTTGAAATTCTTTTAAGGCCAGAAGGACTGCTTTTAACTCTAGGTAGTTTATGTGCAGTTTGCTCTCTGGTAGTGACCAACGTCCCCTTGCCATAAGTTCGTTTAAGTGAGCGCCCCACCCTTCTTTTGATGCGTCTGTAAAGATTTGCAGAGCATGTGCTAGAGGGTGTAGGGTTTGACCTTTGATAACATTGTCTTCCTCCAGCCACCATTTCAGATGTGGGTGAAGTGATCTTGGAATGGGAATGGTCTTGTCCAACGTTTCCGGTATCCTCCAATTGTTCTTGAGGTGCCACTGTATAGGCCTCATGTGTAATCTGCCCATATGAACCTGTTTTTCTGTGGCAGTGAGTAACCCGATCAGTGACATAAAGTTCCGGACCGGGCACACTGGAGAAGCTAATATCTCCCGTATCTTGACCTGTAGACCCTGCCAACGTTCTTGGGTGGGTCTGACCCTGCCTTGTTTCAGGTCGAACTGGTAGCCTACGAAATTGAAAATTTGTTTCGGTTCCAGCTCTGATTTTTCCTGATTCACTAACCATCCCAGGTCCTTGCAAAGTGTCACTAGGCTCTGTGTCTGTTGACGACAAACCTGGAGGGACCTGGCCCTGACCAACCAGTCGTCTAGGTACTGGTGGATCCTTATACCCTGTCTCATGGCTAGCCACTTGACCTCTTTGGCTATCACTGTGAACTCCAAAGGAGCTGTGGACAGACCAAATGGAAGTGCCTTGAATTGATAAGTCTTGCCTTGGATGTGAAAACGCATGTACTTCCGGGACTGACTGTTTATGGGTACATGGAAGTACGCGTCTTTGAAGTCTATGGAGGTCACCCACTCTTCTGTCTGGAGAGAGGTCCGTATTGTCTCTGGGGTCTCCATCTTGAAGGTTTGGGTTTTTAGAAATTTGTTTAATTTGCTCAGATCCAAGATGGGGCGCCACCGGTTGTTGGGTTTTGGTACAAGGAACAACCGGTTGTAAAACCCCAGGGATTGCGGATTTTGTACTAGTTCTACAGCATTCTTGTTTAGGAGCTGATGCAATGCCTCCAACAGGTAGCTGTTCCTGTGGGGATCTACATAACAGCTTGTTATTGTCGGTTCTCTTGTCAGATAAGGTCTGGACCGGAAGGGTAGGATATAGCCCTCTCTGAGGACTGAAACCACTTTGGGGTTGACGCCTAGGGCTGCCCATTTTTCCCAAAACTTGTGCAATCTTGACCCTACAGGAGGATGTGGTACAACAAGTGGGACATTTGTGACATTTTGTACAGAACTCAAGTGATTTACACAGGAAACACCTTTCACAGATTTTATTGATCTTTGACGTTCGGGAATTATGCCTTTCTTTTGCGGCAACCCTCCTGCAAAAGGTACATGAGAAACAACATGATAAGACACAGGTAAATGAGTTCTTGTCTTTGAAAAACAGTCCTTTCCGGTCACTTTTAACTTTTGATCTCTCATTACACTTGACACAGAAGCCCCTGTCTGACCGGCTTGACAAGGCATTAAAATCCCGGTCACAGGCTGAACACAGTAACTGTCATTTATATTGCTTCTGTGTCTTGGCAGGTCGTGGGACAAATGAAGAGGCACCCCTGCCCCGGTGGGATCTCTGACCACGCCTTCTGTTTCCCAGTTGTTTCCAAGCTGGTAGACCCTGTTTCCGGTCCGTATCTTGCTGTTGCCTCTGAGGCTGGGAGTACGGGTGGAAACGTTGGGGTTTCCTCTGAGAGGGGCCAGAAGTACGTTTGTCCTCGAAATGTCTGATTTCTTCCTCAGCTTTGGAGATAATGTGGTCGGGGAACAAAGCACTGAGATGAAGTGGGGCAGTTCTCAGAGAAGTTAAGGTATCTTGCTTTATGCCAATCTTGAGAAAATCCAGATAGCTGTCACGTCTCGCAAGTGTCAAGTTGGCCACATTAACAAACACCCCCTCTGACAAATCTTGCATGGTACGAGCCATTGCTTGTGTGATGCTGCGATTGAAAGTAACTAAGAAGTCCAATTCGTCAGCAGCTTGGGTGATCTTTGAAGCAGATTTCCCTTTGGAAGTTACACTTTGGATTAACTTTAACTGAGCCACCATATTGTCTTGAACCTTGGTGAGACACCGGCTAAAAGCTGCAGCTTGATTACACATATATGATTGATCACGTGCAGCACGTTCCCACTTCCTTAAACTGTCCTGGGATACGGGTCTAGAAGCCGGTGCAGAAGGCAGAGATCTGTTTGCTATTCTGGAGAAAGTACTGTTTAATCTGGCCGGTTCATTAGTCCAATTATAAACCTTTGACCGGGAAAAATCTTTCTTTTCACAATGCATGTTGTACCATCTTAGAGTCTTAGGTGGTTTAACAAACTGGTCTCTAGATAGTCCTGCATTTTCAGAAGTATGTGATGGGTATCCTTCTTGAATGGTTATGTTGAGCTTCTCCATTTTCCTGCATAACCATTCATCGACCGGAACTTTCACAGATACCTTTCCGGTGTGAGAAACTTTTGACCCGGTAAAGGGGTTGTCATCCTGTGAGCCAGATGAGGAATCAAATTCCGGAATGTCATTCCAAGCCATGAAGGACCTAACACCTCTCAACGTTTCCCTATAATTCTGCTCAGCAGTAAGCTCTTGATCCACCTCAGAGAAATCCTCATGATCTTGACCTGTAGAACCCAAGTCAGAAATTTCACCCTCATCAGCCAAACTGGACGGCCTGTCACTAAGGTGATCCGTAAGCATTTCCGGTTCCTCAAGGGGAACTGTAGTACCGGTTAAAGAGCTGGATTGTTGAGAGAGAGATGTAACCGGTTGAGCAGCAGGACCTGGGGGCTGGACCTCGGGTCTGTGCACTGCTGCAGGGAGATTAGACGTCTGCTCAGTCAGATGAACGGATGCAGCACCAGGAGCCTCAACAGGCTGGGTGGCCAGCATCTTTCTTGCTGGCTGCACCGGGAAGCTGCTTCTCACCGGTAACACTAGTAGACTGGTCAGGTGGAATGAAAGGCCTATCAGAAACCACTACTTCTGTACCCTTGACCGGTTCAACCGGAACTTGGAAGCTCTTTGCAAGGAATAACGCCTCAAGGCGGGCAAAACGCTCTGACCACTTATCGTCCATACATTTCAGGTCAGACTGGAAATCAACAGGCGTTTTGCTGGGTTTCTTCTTGGTAGGGGACTTGTGAGAGGACTTTTTGGCCTTTTTACTGGGAGTTTCGCCTCTATCACTAACGTCGCCCTTGCTCTCAACCTTCTGTATAACAGTAACGTCAGCTGGGTCTACGGAATGGGAGGGAGAGCTAGATTTCTTCTGAAGTTCTTTTCTCACCCTGTAGGTAGGGGTGGCCAACTGTAGCTTCTGTTGTTCAGATAGATTGTCACAAATCTGGCACTGTTTCTTCTTAACACAAAGGTCGTCACCAATGCCCTTATCACGGCAGCGTGCACATTTAAGATGTGAATCAAACAGAGCCATAACATGGCCACACGACCCTCTCTTTTGTCCAGGGGACGCCATAACAACTCCAGAAGCAATAAATATTCTTTATAGAGTAAAATAAAATGAAAGTTGGTAGTAGTCTTTAAAATTCTAACGTTACACACACACTGCAAAAAAACACGTCCGTACACTCTCGCGCCAAACGAAAAAGACGCCGTGACGTCATTCTGTCTAGACAGGAAGTATGCACGAGGCGACACCTGGCGAATGTACACTCTGTGACCGGTCCTGCCGGTATTTTATACAGAATGACTTTTTCTGTCGTTTGGCGGGACCGGTCGCGCCGACCGGTAAAGCAATTGTCCATTGGATAGGATGTATTAACGCAATAAAAGTGTTAGATTCAGTAGATATTGGGGACTTTGAGAACTTTTTAAATTTTGGGGAAATTAGCTTTGGGGATGGTCTTAATGTTGAAGAATAAATTAAGATGTCATTATTTATGTGTGTCACAGTACAGTGGCTTGTTTTACTTTCATCAGTGAATATTCACGTTCGTCACAGTACAGTGGCATGTTTTACTTTGATCAGTTGAATATTCATGTGCCACAGTACAGTGGCTTGTTGTACTTTTATTAGTGGAATATTCATGTTTGTCACAGTACAGTGGCTTGTTTTACTTTCATCAGTTGAATATTCATGTGTGTCACAGTACAGTGGCTTGTTTTACTTTCATCAGTGAATATTCACGTTCGTCACAGTACAGTGGCATGTTTTACTTTCATCAGTTGAATATTCGTGTGTGTCACAGTATAGTGGCTTGTTTTACTTCCATCAGTTGAATATTCGTGTGTGTCACAGTACAGTGGCATGTTTTACTTTTATCAGTTGAATATTCACGTTCGCCACAGTACAGTGGCTTGTTGTACTTTTATTAGTGGAATATTCATGTTTGTCACAGTACAGTGGCTTGTTTTACTTTCATCAGTTGAATATTTGTGTGTGTCACAGTACAGTGGCATGTTTTACTTTCGTCAGTTGAATATTCGTGTGTGTCACAGTATAGTGGCTTGTTTTACTTTCATCAGTTGAATATTTGTGTGTGTCACAGTACAGTGGCATGTTTACTTTCATCAGTTGAATATTCGTGTGTGTCAAAGTACAGTGGCTTGTTGTACTTTTATTAGTGGAATATTCATGTGTGTCACAGTACAGTGACTCGCTTTATTTTTATTAGTTAAATATTCATGTGTTACAGTACAGTGGCTTGTTTTATTAGTTAACTGTTCATATTGTCACAGTACAGTGACTGGTTACACTTTATAAGGTGAATATTCAGTGTGTTAACTGCATATATAGTTATTATTATATAATCCACAGTACAGTGGGTTAGTTATGAAATGCAGTCACTACTCTGGTAGTCCTTTTTATGTGTTCATTTAGAGCAGTTACTTGGGATACAGAACTTGTATATTGGGTACTTTACACTGTTGATTTACTTGTTAATTGCTCTGACCCCAAGTGGTCACACTATAAGCTGTTATATCCAAACTGTGTTGCGTGTTATGAGGGCATAACACATTTTAAGTAGGGGGGAGTGAGATGACCCTGTCATCTCGTAGTTTACAAAGTGCTTCAGTATTGCTGCGGATCGACGAGTCTGCGAGATTTTTTATTATATATTCTACAGAGTTGTGAAAGGTGTCATTCTGTAGCATTTTATGTGCAGATCGTTTTAAATATTACACTTAACTTGTCACCTAAGATATTCGCAGTATTTTATTTTATTTTTGTTGAATATTGCTGGGATCTGTGTCGTCCATCTTTGTGTGATGACGTCATCACTCTTCGAGTTCAACACAAATATATATTTCTATTTGTTGTAAGCGATCCAGTGACGAACTGTCACCGATGCAGAGTTCGGTGTATGCAAATTAGTTACGAATCCCCATAAGCGTTGCAGAACTGCCACCGATGCGGTGTTCGGTGTATGCAAATTAGGGTACGAATCCTCTATATAAGGCGCGGAAAATCAACAGCTCTTCGGTGTATTGAGCCGCTCTGACGGAAGGTACACTCAGTGCTTCTGCATTTACTGACATTTATTCGATTTTGTCTGATTTGCTCGATTTATTTTCGGATCCGATTGCATTAAATCATTGCTTTTATCTCATTGCAAGTTTGTAGAAACTCCCAGTAAACTTGGTTTTCTAGTTTATTAATATTCTGTCATTTTGACAGATGGGGGCGTTTCCCTCCCATTTGTTTATAAACAAATCCTCATGTTTTTGACAGTTCTTACAATTGAGAGTAATTCTTGACTTGCTATGGGATTATTTCAAACTGTGGTCTTATAACTGTGCGGGTGTAAATACTATTTTTACTGCAGTTTATGTATTTTATCTTGTATTTCATTTGACTGATAACTGCAGTATTTTTGTGATAGTTAGGATGCATATTTGACTAAATATTGCAGTGTTATTATTTTGACTGATTACTTTGACTGCAGTATTATTATCATTCTTATTCACTGACTGCAGTGTTTTATCATCATCATTAGTTACTGACTGCAGTGTTATTGCTATTCTTGTTTCTTATTAGTCGTGTACGTGTATAGTTATTCCAAGGCTGTAGTAACTTAATTGTTGTCATGTTGTTCTGATATTTTACTGAACAGCATTTTTGCATTTCTGTACATTTTTGTTTCCCCATATATACATATATATAGATCCATGATTATTTAAAATAAATATACATTTAAGATTATATAATTACTTGTTCTTTACAACTTTTAACCAATAAATTATCATCAGCTGAGTCTATTGGCACAGGCGTCAATAATTACAACTCTGTTGGTGATTTTCCAATCCGAACCTGATATCTGGCGACCTGCCACCTTTGAACACAACGCGAGAACTGTATTGAAAAATACACTTTGGGCTTAAGGGTCGTTACAGAAATTTTTGGTGCCGTGACCAGGATTGGAAATTTTTATCATTAATTTATAACTGGTTCAATGGTGTATGTCCTGTGTATGTTCTGATTGTTTGTTTTGTTTGTGGTTGAGTGATTACATATACAGTCACTGTTCACATGTAATTTCATGATTTAAAATAGTGACCAACTTATTTAGACATACTATTATTGGGTGTGGTGTGAATGTTATACTGTATGATTGATTACTGTTAACATATATTCATTGCACTAAATGTGGATGTTAAATGACATAAAACAGTAATTGTTTGAATGTGGATTACTGTTGACATTTGATGTTTCATGAAGGTTTTTGGCCTCAAATGAACATTGTCGTGATATAAAACAGTAATTGTTGCTTGTTAACACATTTATTCACAATATACACCACAAAGAAAATTTATCACTGTTCACATTAAAGTAATAACACAAAAGGGTTTCTTACCTGAGGTGAATTACTGTATGATATAAAACAGTGATTTGTGTGAATGTGTTTTGTGTGTTGTTGAAATAACACAAAAGTAACACCACTAAAGGTGTGGTTACTGAGGTGTACAGTGGTGTGTATGTCAGTTTGATTGTGGTATTACTGTAACACAGTAGTAACACCAGAAAGTGAATTACTATATGGTGATATAAACAGTAATACTAGGGTGGTACTGTGAATGAGTATATTACTGGCATCACCAGTGACAACACAAAGGTGTAAGGCTTTATCACTCATGCTACCTTTAGTGGGGAATATCAGACACTTCTGGACTGACCTGAACAGTTATTCAACTTTGTCACAATTCGTTGGTGGAATCAGTTGTTTTCATATCACACATAGAGAACTTAGACCACAGTGCTTCAGATATGATTTCTTATGCTTGACAAAATAGAATGGCCTTGTGGGTTAGCAGGTTTGACATCTAATGATAGGCTGTCACCTCTGTGTAGGTATGATTCCCCCAAATGACAATGCAGAGTACCCGTCATAATGTGACCCTGGCTGTTGCTGTTGCATGAGACATAAAATCACAAATTTGACCTTTGACAAAAGTAAATCCACATAACAAAGAAGTTCATATTTAACTATCCCCACCTCTATATCATTTTATTGTGTTATATTTATATCATATATTAACAAATAAATACATAAATATCAACACAACATAAGGGGCTGTAGTCACAAAAGGGATCAAGCTGAAGTTGAGCCAAAAAGTGTCTAGGTGTTTATAATAAGCTTGAGCTGATTTTTGGCTCAAACTGAGCTTGATTCCTTTTGTGAATATAGCCCCAGACCCCAAAGTCATCAGGTTATCATGAATGTAGTCTCCTGACATTTTCGGTTGACACAGCTTGCAATTTCCAGGGGGCTCACAAAATAAAAATTGACAGGGTACCAGACTAATTGAAAGACATTTTTTTTCCACTTGTATGCTATCAAATCAATTGCCATTGATCAAACATCATCTATCACTTCAAAACAGAAATAAACGATATGCAAATGACATATTTGACATTTGTGACAAGTGAAATAGGTATTTATTTTGTTTCTATGGTTTCTTTCATATTTTTCTTCAATGGGAACTCCGGGATGGAACCGTAAAAAAAAAAAAAAATTTAGCACCAACCGGCCCATATAGATCACTATCTCAGTTGAATTTGTCTTCACAATCTAGGTCACCAAGGTCAAATATAAAATTGCTAAAATACTTAAATGTAAGAAAATATTAAATTTCCATAAAAATACAGCACCTAAGCATGATTAATGTGTATCCAGTCATGCCAAAACGACGCACAGAAAATGTTCATGTATCGGGAAATTTGACAGTAAATGCGAGGAAAATCCCATAACAGTATCTAGGCATCTCGGGCCAACCCTACATAAAAATGTGGACGGACGTCGGACACATCCATCTAATAGACGGGTTGGTTACACCCAATCCGCCTAAGAACAGGAAATTTACAGTTTCTGCATTTAGGGCACACCTTATTTACAAAAAGAGTAAATTTGCAGTTTCTGTGTTTAGGGCACACCCTATTTACAAAAAGTCGAAATTTGCAGTTTCTGTGTCTAGGTCACACCCTATTTACAAAAAGATGAAATTTGCTGTTTTCGTGTTTAGGGTGCACCCTATTTACAAAAAGAGTAAATTTGCAGTTTCTGTGTTTAGGGCACACCCTATTTACAAAAAGTGGAAATTTGCTGTTTTCGTGTTCAGGGTGCACCCTATTTACAAAAGATGAAATTTGCTGTTTCCGTGTTTAGGGTGCACCCTATTTACAAAAAGAGGAAATTTGCAGTTTTCGTGAATAAGGCACACCCTATTTACAACAAGAGGAGAGTGCCCGTGAACGGGCACTGTGTCAGCTGACTGAGTGTTTTTGATTTGTGAAGGTGATTAGAGGACAGAATAATTATCAGGAAAAGGGCTGTACAGAAATACATTAAATGGTAACTGAACGGCAAGTTCGAAAGAAATTCCGAAGCTGACAGAAGAAAAGGATAAAAAAGTTGTGCCCTGTAAATGGTATTACAAAGGAAAATAACAAGGTAATTGTTTACGTGTAAGAAATAGGTTAAAACATATTTAAAGAAATACTACAAATGCAATATCCTCGTTCGACCTTGAAGAAGGGGTCCAAGGTCAAATCTAACCACACAAATACATTCCCAGCCCATGATTTCCTATGGTTTACCATTCCAAACCTCTAGGACCAATTATAAATGAGTTATAAGCACTTTTAAGCTTGGCTGTCCTCATTTGACCTTGAAGGAGGGGTCCAAAGGTCAAATCTGACCATACCAAAAGATTCCGAGCCAATGATTTCCTATGGGATGGTTTACCATCCCAAATCTCTGTCACCAATAATAAGCGAGTTGTAGGCACTTTCAATTTCGCTATCCTCATTTGACCTTGAAGGAGGGTTCCAAGGTCAAATCGGACCGTATCAACAGATTCACAGCCCATGATTTCCTGTCTGTTTACCATCCCAAACCTCTGGGACCAATAATAAGCGAGTTATAAGCACTTTTAAGTTTGGCTATCCTTGTTTGACCTTGAAGGAGGGGTCATTGAAGGTCAAATCTGACCACACCAAAAGATTCCCACCCCATGATTTCCTACAGGTTGGTTTATCATCCCAAACCTCTAGAATCAATAATAAGGGAGATATAAGCACTTTTCATGACTGACAAAAAACACCTGTGGCGGCTATCTTGTTTCTCAAAATGAGGCCAAAAATATTCCCAGACAACATTTTATGGTTATTAATATATACTGCAAACTTAAGAAAGCTAGCTATAATATTTTTTTCATCAGAGCAGTAATGGTGAAATCTCTCTCTACACTATGCGGCTATCCAGTGGATACAATGATTTACTCAACAGTGAGAACCTGAAAGTAGCTATTGCTCAGCTATGCCATGACATAGAGGTCTGCAATTTCACTATGTTATAGCTGACCAAAAATTCTGTGAATAACATACTTAACAAATTACTCTAAATGTAATAGTTTTCAAGTTACAACTGATTTACTCAACAGTGAGAACCTCAAAGGAACTATTACTCAGCTATGCAATGAGCTACCTGTCTGAAATTTTACTATGTTATAGCTAACCCAAAAGTAGGTGAACAACATATTTAAGCAAACTACTGTAAATGCAATAGTTTTCAAGCTACAACTGATTTACTCAATAGTGAGAACCTGAAAATAGCTATTGCTCCGCTATGCCATGAGCTATAGGTCTGTAATTTCACTATGTTATAGCTGACCCAAAAGTAGGTGAACAACATATTTTAACAAAATACTCCAAATGCAATATTTTTCAAGTTATAGCTGATTTACTCAACAGTCAGTACCTGAGAATAGCTATTGCTCAGTTGTGCCATGAGCTATAGGTCTATAATTTCACTATGTTATAGCTGACCCAAAAGTAGCTGAATAACATATTTGCACAAATTTCTGTAAATGCAATAGTTTTCCAATTATAACTGATTTACTCAACAATGAGAACTTCAAAGTAGCTATTACTCAGCTATGAAATGAGCCACAGGTCTGAAACTTCACTATGTTATAGCTGACCCCAAAATAGGTGAATAACATATTGAAACAAAATACTCTAAATGCAATAGTTTTCAAGTTATAAGTGATTTACTCAACAGTGATAACCTAAAAGTAGCTATTACTCAGCTATGCCATGACCTACAGGTCTGAAATTTTACTATGTTATAGCTGGCCCAAAAGTAGCTAAATAACATATTTATACGAAATTCTCTAAATGCAATAGTTTTTAAGTTACAAGTGATTTTACTCATAATGGAAGTTACTGAAAAGCCCAAAAGTAGCTATTACTCACTTAGCTATTGAGACAGACACCCAACTTACTCACCATATTGTAGCTATGAAAAAAGTAGCTGAACAACATATTTTCACAAAATGCTGTAAATGCAACACTTTTGAAGTTATAAGTGATTTAGTGCATGATTTCATGAATTTTAATGCATTAAAAATTATTAAAAAAATTTATTAAAAAAAAAGTAAGACAGATCCAGGTCTCATACTCACACAAGAGAATCTACCTCTGGCCTAGTACATATATGCAAGATATGAGAGAAATCCCTGTAATAGTCACTGAGAAAATTGTGATAAAAAGTTGAAATTTTCACACTTTTGGTGGGGGTACCCCCCTTGTAATGTCTCTAGCAAACAGACGAACAGACAGATTTGCATGCCTTGAACAATTTTTCATCCTCGATAGATAAGGTATCTTTTAAAAAAAACAGCATGTCTCTAGACCTTGTAGTTTTGGAGAAGAAGTTGTTCACGTGGACGCGTACGTGGACGCGTACGCCCACGCCGCAGAGTGATGACATAATGTCAGCTGACTGACAAGTCAGCTGACATAAAAAGATGAAATTGGCTATTTTCGTGATTACGGTGCACCCTTTTTCCAGGTGGATATTTGCTGTTTTTCTGATGGCTTATTGAGTTTTTTCACTTACGTGATTTTGACAAATGTCTCAAATGGTGCAAATTTTTGCATGAAACTGCCATATTTCATGAAAGAAATTTCCATATTTGCACCAAAACCCTGCATAGTGCGAAATTTAAGGTCTAAAAGGGAAAGGTCTGGATTTTCCCTTTTAAATCTGAAAGTGCTTCAATGAACCTCCATACCAAATTTCAGAAAGATAAGCTTAATAGCATTCCTTAAAATGTCTGGCAACCGAAGAGATACTTAAAGTAGCAAAGTAGCTGTTACTCAGTTAGCTATAGAGCTATCATCACCAAAGGCAATCCCATACAAGCTATTAACCCAATGAACCTGCATGCCAAATTTGGTAAAGATAGGATAAGAACTGTTGCCTAAAATGTCTGTAAACCAAGTGTGACGCCGCACGCCAGACACCGGAAAAAGTAAAAATAATATGTCCACCCCCCAGTGGGGTGGACATAATAAGACCAATTTTAAATTGTACCCTGTATTTGACTGGTAGCCAGTGGAGTTTTTTTAGTTGAGGGGTAATGTGAGATAATTTAGAGGAACGGGTGACGATCCTGCAGAGTGAGTTTTGGACTAACTGCAATCTCCTTAGCTCAAAATCAGTGAGCGATAGGAAGAGTGAATTGCAGTAGTCCAGCCTGCTGCTCACCAAAGCATTCGCCAACAGCACTGATGTATTGTGGTCAAGAAGAGGATGAATTCTGTAGAGGTCTCTAGCATGTACTCTAGTGGACTTGATGACCTGTGACACGTGTTTTGAAAAATTGAAGTTAGAGTCGAACACCACTCCAAGGTTTCTGACACTTTGTGCTGGCGAGACCTGATTTCCCAGAATATTGATAGGGAAGTGAGGGAGGAGTTGGTTACGATTTTTTTCCGGGAGCCTATGAGAATGAACTCTGTTTTGTCTGGGTAGTCGATGCTACTGTGTGAGTGAATGATGGAGGCGATTGGGTTAGTGTAGAGAGAGAACAGGATTGGTTCAAGGACAGAGCACTGGGGTACTCCATAACGGAGCGCAGCAGGATGGGAGAGTGTTCTACCTACCTTGACCGAGTGTGTCCTTCCTGACAGGTATGATTTGAACCAGCCAAGTGCTAGCTCACTGATTCCATAGTAAACATGGAGTCTGTCCAAGAGAATGGTGTGGTCAATGGTATCAAAAGCAGCAGATAGATCCAGAAGGGTAAGGGCAGTGACAGATCCCTTGGCCATATTAAGAAGAATATCGTTTTTGAATGTTCAGGAGGGCACTTTCGGTAGAGTGGTGTTTTCTATAAGCCGATTGGAAGGCGGTCATAAGACCGGCTTCGTCAAGATGAGTTTGTAGCTGGGTCACTACTACCTTTTCAAGTATCTTTGAAATAAAGTTTAAATTTGAGACAGGCCTGTAGTTTTTAAAAACTTCTTTGTCTAAGGATGGTTTTTGGAGGATGGGGGTAACATGGGCCTGCTTGAAAAAGTTTCGACACTTGCCTTGCTCAAGAGAAGCATTGATTATTGAGGTGATGGGGGTAATGAGAATATCCAGGTAATCCAGAACAAGGAAAGTAGGCCAAGGGTCTAGGGAACATGATTTACTAGGAGAACCGGTAATAATTTTGGATACTTGATCCTCTGTTACAGTCGAAAAAGTGGAGAACACAGGGGGAATAGAGTCAGGGGTGATGTGTTGCAAGTTGGCAGAGGCAGAGAAAGTTGAGCATATTTATCTCTACGCCAAATGCGTTCAAACAAACGTTTGGTCTCTTTTGCTGCAATTACGGTGTCGTTAACCCATCCCGGGATGTACTTTGCCTTGGTATGTTTAGTGTGTACTGGAGCATGTTTGTCGATAAGGGTCGACAAGGTGGAGTGATATTGTTTGTAGAGAGTATCAGGTTCTTTGGATGGATTGTTGATCAGTTCTGAAGCAAGGAGATCTGCTTTCATTTTCTCTTTGTCGATTTTATGGTATTTTCGGAAGTAGTATTATTGTGGGATCTAGGTATTAAGACATTTAGACTGAAACTAACCGAGACATGGTCGGAAAAAGCATCACTAGTATGGACATTGGAAATATTATCGTTATTGGATTTGGTTAAAACCTAATCAAGAGTATGTCCATGAATATGAGTAGGGAAATTAACTTTCTGAATTAAGTCAAATGAATTGATCAGTGAGTGAAAGGTCTTTGAGTTTGAACATGTTGTTTCAAGGTGGAGATTAAAATTGCCGATGATAATCAGATTTGAGAATGTCCTCCAGAAGTGATTGAAAATGTTCAAAAAAGGTAGAAGTACTTGAGGAAGGTGGTCTGTATACATTCAGAAAGTAGAAAGATTCTTTGTTCAGAGATATCTTGATAAGGAAGTTTTCAAAGGTGGAACAAGTCATAGTAGAAATAATGGATGCGTCCAGTCCATCCTTAATGAAGAACCCCAGTCCTCCTCCGTGGCGGGCCGCTCATGGCTGTTGATACTGACTGTAACCAGGTGGGGTGATTTCCGACAAATTGGAGCTTGTGATGTCGGGTCTTATCCAGGTTTCTGACATGGCAAAGAGATCAGTATCATTGTCTGAAATAAACTTTGCAATGGCCGGGTATTTGCTGTTTATTGATCGGATGTTTGCATAGGTGATATTCTGACACTTGGGTGGTCCTGGGTTTGGGTTAATGTCACCGGCGAGGAGGGGTAGGATGAGATGGGAAGGTGACAAGGCTGGTGGAATAGATTTTGAGGACCTAATTATAATATATAAACAGGAATTGGTGGTGGGGGGTTTGAAGGGGCAGAAACTGACATCAGGGCATTGAATGGTTGATTTAGCGTGGTGCTGATATGCAGCGATGACTGGTTGGATTGCCAGTAGGATATGGAGAAAAATCATATTTGAGAGCTTGGGTGACTATTAGATTCAAAACTGAACTTAAAATTTGGGGAATTGTGTGGTTAGTGGGTGTATATGGTGAGAGTGATGGTCCCCGATAATGGGGAATGTGAGCGATAAAAGGGGATCACACGATAAATAAGAAATTCATATGTGTCATTATCAATAATTGTGTCAAAAGGGGTGTACTACATACAGAAGTTATTAGTGAAATGAGAAACAGCAAAGAGGGAAATGGGGAGTGTGTTAAATTATGGATATATCATCGTGTATGCTGAGAATTTAGAAAAATGGTACTTCCCTAACGGATACACGCCATGACCCTGAAAATTAGGCTTCTGCAATGACAAATTAAAGATTTCTTGGCCATGGATTCTAAAAAGAAACCTTTCTTAAAGAATTTCTTGACTTATGGTCCACAAAATCACAGACACAAAAGCTATATTTATATAGCATTGTCACAAGTGGATGATTTTGTCGGAATAAACAAAATAAACAACCTGAATTTGTTTATTGGGACTTTTGTGTTCAAGTAGCATTAACAATGGGATTTGTCAACATTAAGCCTATATTACAATCATATGAAATTTAATCATACCTTGAACAACAAATCTCAATTTAAAAATAATATAGCCCTTAGACTAGCGTGGGTAAACAAGAACAAATCTGATGCCAAATTTTATAGTTCCAAAATACATCAAAGATACAACTATTTCTGAATAGACGACCTATGTTCTGTATTTTTGTCCAATACATACTTTTATAACAATAGTCTTACTGCTGAAATGTTCTTTCTAAAAAAGTCCACAACATTATTTTCAAATACTGATTCACAAATTTATCTTTTTGTCAGAGTAACAGTGAAAACTATTCAAATGAAACATTTCAACCAAAGAGTTGAATTGTTTAGAATGGACATGTACAAAGACTGAAACTCATGTTTTATCAAAAATAAAAAACATAAAATAATCAAAACAGCACAATATGAAACACATACATTACCGTAAACAAAAATATTTATTTAACACAGGCAAAAACAAAGCGTCCCACTTCTTGACACTGAAGGTTTATGAATTCAGTAATAAACATTTACTTTTAACAAAGTGGAAAAACATTTATGGGAATAATGTGAAGTGAAAATGATAAAACACATTGCATTATTTTATTTTTAATATTCTTGCAGTTAAAATCTAATCCTTTGTCAAAGTATTAAATGGGTCACTGTAAAAATAATAATAAGCCCAATACTTATATACTTTTTCTATATTTATTTATTTATTGTTGATCTATGGTCAAGTTCATGCATTTGAAAGAAACTTTTAGTCCACATCATATGAATTGGCATACCAAAAATCATTTGCATTTCATTAGTATTAAAGGAATAATCTTATAGTAGATCAGGCAAGTACCCTGGTATGTAATAAATATTACAATTACTAAACTGAAACTTGTTCTGCATAATCTACATGAAAAAGTCTGAACAACTTATTTTGTGAAAAAACAGAATTACCTCTACTTTAGAAGTTATGAGAATTAGAATAAAGATTAAAAACATTTTATATACACAGATAATCTATCACTCATTATGACAGCATTGATCAACATATGAATATGGATAATACATGTATGAAAAATAATGTATACCAAACTTAATGGATCCATCTTGCACATTTGCTGAAAAAAAGGTCAAGTAAAAACTCGGCTGACATTATTAATAGTATACCGTTAATAATGATTTTTAGGTGAGACCATAAAGATCCAGGGCAAGAACACCATAGGCAAAATGGAAATAAGTGTCGTATTCAAGAGACACTTAATTACCATAAATAATAACATAGTAGGGGTGTTGCGGTAGCGACTTTTTCCTTCCGGTTTCAGTTCTTGTACTTCCCGGTTGGATACCGGTTAACCGTCTCTTATTTAACAAAACATATTTAAATATTATCTTTTTTAACTAAACGACAAAATATATGGTTGCTATGAATTGTCGCTCATTATGGCTGTTGTTTTACAGTAAAACGCAAATAAAAGTGGATTATGACATTTATTTTGTATGTAAGGTTAGTTAAGTTGCTTTACATTGAAATGTAAGAGGAAAACATGTAGCTGAACTTTATGACGGTTTGCAACACCCCTATAACATACTAACACAGACACATACATGGAAAAATATCTACTTTTGTTTCTACATATATCCTTTGCTAAAATGTAAAATATCTCACCATAATCTAAGGGGCTGGACTGTAAATACATATTATAAATACATCAAATCAATTGAAGCAGTAAACATATTTTCTGTCAATAAGACCACATTTCTGACTATATAATTACTAAATGTCATAACTTGCTTGCAAGTTAATACAAAGGAAAATATAAGATTACTTTAAAATAATTGCCATTTAAATCTCAAATAATAACATATCTTTGCTAATTTTCAAAATCATTTGAGTTGGAAATTGATAAAAATAGCATCAGAGATGCCCGTATCCCCCAGCCTGGGGAAATATTTTCAACACCATGAGATATAGAAGTTGTGAAACAGTACAAAGATGGGGATACTTTCATGGCATTGTCAGCAATATAAAGCTCCATATAATGTTTACGTAGAGAAAATAACATCTAAGAGAAAGAAAATGTATGCAAATATAAAGTATTAAAACAGGACAATTCAACAGCTAGATGACAGCATTAATCCGTACACTAAAAATTGCAAAACTGTAAAACTTATTAATTGGAGAATAGCTGTCAATCGAAGAAGCATAATTATGTAAAAGTGCATATAATAATCTGTTGTAGCAATCCATATATTTTGTCGTAAGAGAACGATGTCTCAAATATGGTAGGTGAACACACTTTAGCAGAGCCAAAGTTAAAGGTCACACCATGATGCACACCTATGCCCCTAACCAATGCCCCTACCAAGTGTAAACCTTCTACACCCAATAAATCCAGACAAGATTTTAAACTTCATGGTCACTATGACAAGATCAAAGGTCAAATCAAGGTCACACCATGACGTTGCACACCTACACCCCCTACCTAATGTCCCTACCAAGTGTCAACTTCCTACACCCTACTGTTTCCGAGATATAGCCCGAGCAAGATTTTATAGGTCCAGGTCACTACGGCAAGGTCAAAGGTCAAATCAAGGCCAGACTATGACGTTGCACACCTACACCCCCTACCTAATGTCCCTACCAATTGTCAATTTCCTACACCTTGCTGTTTCCGAGATATAGCCCAGACAAAATTTTATAGTTCAAGGTCACTATGGCAAAGTCAAAGGTCAAATCAAAGTCAGACCATGACGTTGCACACCTACACCCCCTAACCAATGTCCCTACCAAGTATCAACCTCCTACACCTTACAGTTTCCGAGATATAGCCCAGACAAGATTTTATAGGTAAAGGTCACTACGGCAAGGTCAAAGGTCAAATCAAGGTCACACCATGACATTGCACACCTACACCCCCTAACCAATGTCCCTACCAAGTATCAACTTCCTACACCTTACGGTTTCTAAGATATGGCCCGGACAAAGATTTTCAAACTCAAGGTCACTACGGCAAAGTCAAATCAAGGTCAGACCATGACACTGCACACCTACATCTCCTAACCAATGTCCATACCAAGTATCAACTTCCTACACCTTACAGTTTCTGAGATACAGCCCGGACAAAGTTTTCCCACCGCCCGCCCATCCGGACACCATGGGTGAAAACAATACCCCGACAGCCCTTGAAGGCTGTGGGGTAAAAAACAGGAATTCTAGACAATGACTGTCTTTAAAATGAAAATGACTAGAAAACGTAACTTCTGTACTAATTTCAGAATAAAAATAACTCAAAGATTCCAAACTTAGAAACTTTTTTTAAAATTCCTATATGAATATTAAAATGTGGATTTTCTTTTGAATAATGTAAGATCAATAGCACTCGGAGAGCACAGACCTCCATCAAGGCATGTAATAATAAGTAACTAAGAAAATCCGGACAGACATCCACATCACTGTCAAATTTAATGGGATATTAGAAGGACCCAAAACTCATCGTCTGATTTTTTTCTGAAGTTCCAACTAAGCTGTAATTGCGGAATCCTGCTACCATACAAATGGACAAACGGTCATGAACGTAACACCACCTTGGTGAGGATAATTAATACAAGCACAAGTACTTCACACACCAGTACTTAGGTGTTTGCCACTTTAAAAGTCGCCCAATTTAAATACAGAATCCCCATTGATCATTTTAATGGAGTGCGCTAATTTGGACATCTGTTAGAAATGTATATAAAACAAATGTAAGTTATAACCAGTGCTTTTCATGGGCAACTATTCAAGTCTGTCTTGGAATCGGTGTCTCATATCTGCAAGCGACCAATCAAAATACAGTTTACAAATCATAAATTTTGTATCAGTAATCATGATTAGCTACATGCTGTAGTATCTGTTTACATTATTGTTGTTGTTTAAATACATACACATAAAGTTTTTTTTCTGTCATATAATGGTACTATCTTAATTGGAACTCAAACTAGTCTTCAAATGAGAAGTACAATTACAGATCACTTAAACAGTTAAATAATAAATATATATGTACATGTGTTTTGCTGATATTAAACTGTACCATTTTAAATCTGATTCCTTTCAGCACAGGTACCACTATTATGGTTCCAAAAGATATTTTTGATAACTTGGTAGTGTTGTGTACATATACAACGGGGTTCCCTCTCTTTTTGGAGGAAATTATTGTCTCAAAATGGTGGGGATGAGATATAAAATAGTTTTTTGCAAGGTTTTAACTCTAAAAATATGATTACTTGATGGTGGTGTAAATGGTAAAATAATAATAATATTTCATAACCATTCAATCATGGAAGAAGACTGAAATTTTATAATGGGTCATACTTTATGTAAACAATAAATAAAAACATGTAAATTTGCAAATTATATCACATTTTGACTTTATATTCCATCAAAATAAATATTAACTAGACCTAGCCCATCACAGAAATGATGCAAATTTGAATCCACCTGAAAGACAACCCACCAAAGCCAGTGAACCATTGTTTGACCATGAAGGAGGCGCCCCAAGGTCAAATCTGACCACATCAGAAGACTCCCAGCTCATGATTTCTTATAAGTTGGTTTCACATTGCAAACCTCTACGACCAATAATAAGTGAGTTATATTGCAAATTTAATAAGTAAATTAAATTTTTATAAGTTAATACCCTATCCAATGGACAATAGCTTATCCGGTCGGCGCAGACCGGCCCGCCAAACGTCAGAAAAAGACGTCCTGTGTCTCCACCGGCAGGTCGGTCCGTAGCACCTGTGCACTCGCCAGATGGCGTGTTGTACTTCCTCTTGTCTAGACAGCGTGACGTCATGGCATCTTTTTCGTTGTCTAAACCTCATTAGACCCCTAGTAAGCTGATAGCGGGGTCGGTGGGAGGGTCTTGTGTGTCCATTGGATAGGGTATTAACTTACAAAATTTTAATTTACTTATTAAATTTGCAATTTTATTGCGTTAATACATCCTATCCAATGGACAATAGCTGAATAACTACCGCTTGGTCGGCGGGTAGGTTACTAGGGACTAAATCTCCATTGAACTCATACTGAAAACATTATTTTCATTCTAAGCCTGTGTAGCTGCGAAAGTTGCTAATCCTTCAGGCTATGGTCGAATGTCATCATCCGGTTATCCGGAGATATACCGTCAGAGTCGACCTTGTCCCCCCCCTTCCTTTTCCTAAAAACCGATCTGGTCTGAGGCAGGGAGAGAGGGGTGAGTTCAGTCCCATAGATCTAACCCTTCCCGAGGAAGTACGTTCCAGATTTTTTTTTTTTTTTTTTTTTTTATTTACTTAAATATCCTAAAATATACACACATATGTACAATATCAATCCCCTCTAACTGCTGGTCTGTTGCTGGATTTGCTGAGCAGCCACAACTGGACCAAGATGATAAAGCTCCGAGTCAGCCCAAGCCACATCCTTCAGGTAAAATTGAGTGAAGGTGTTATGAGACTTCCAGTGGCAGGCTGACAAGATTTGTTCTAGGGACATGCCTGAATGGAAAGCCCTAGAAGCAGCAAAAGCCCTGACATCATGGGCTTTAACCTGATGCAAGCTGTGGGCCTGGTGATCAGAGAGCTCATAGCACAGAATCACAGTCTGTTTAATCCAAGAGGAGATAGTGGCAGGTGAGATGTCCTTGTCGAAACCTTTCTTAAAGGAGACAAAGACCAATTCTTTATCCTGCCGGAGGGCTGAAGTCCCGTCTAAGTAGTAACGCAAGGCTCTGACTGGACAAAGGGATCTGTCAGCCTTGAGAGACCTATCCAGAGTAGGAGCCAGTGCTGGAATAACCACGGGGGCTACACTCTCTGGACCTTCTTTAGCCAGCTGGTTCTTGGAGAGAAAACTGGGAGCTGGGTACAGGGACACCTTGGACCAATCGGATTGGTGTCTGATGTTTCTATGCCGCCATGCATGGATCTCACTTCTTCTTTTGCCCGAACCCAGGGCTAAAAGGAAAACAGTTTTGAATGTCAAGTGTTTCAGAGATGCTTCTCTGAGGGGCTCAAAAGGAGCTTTGGTCAGTTGGTGCAGCACCAGGGATAGGTTCCAGGAAGGTATACCCCTCCTCCCTTTGGGTCTGTCCCTGTGGAAACTGTCCAGGAGACGAGTGAGATTATCGTCCTTACTGATGTTGATTATTGCACTACCCAGTTTGTCGGCAATGGCAGACCGGTATCCATCGATGGTACTAGGTTGCAACTTCTTGTCCTCGAAGAGGAATAGAAGGAAATCAGCAACAGACTTCACAGGTGGTGAGGTGAAGTCCACCTGATTAGAGATGCACCACTTTGTAAAAACGGCCCACTTTGCTTCATAGACAGCTCTGGTTGATTTCCTTTGAGGAGCTTCAATTCTCGCTGCCACTGCTTTAGAGAAGCCGGTTTGTTTGATTGCTGTGGCTCTAGGAGCCATGCATGTAAGTTCAGATTTGTCAGATTTCTGTGAGGAATCTGGTTGAAGGGTTGAGTTAGCAGATTTGGCCGGTTGGGTAGCTTGAGGGGAACTTGACTGGACATGCTCACCAAGTCCCAAAACCATGTCATGTTGGGCCATCCCGGTGCGATTAGGATAAGACTTTTGCACGGGGAGTGAACTAGTTTCTCCACGACTTTGCCCAAAATGGCTGTCGGAGGGTATGCATAGGCATCTAGGTCCTCCCATGACAGGGTGAGAGCATCCACCGCTACAGCCAGGGGGTCCGGTATTGGAGACACAAACTGGGGCAGTTTGTTGTTGAACCTCGTGACGAAGAGGTCTATTTGCGGCTGGTGCCACTGTTGGCATAATCTTTGAAAGACTGCCGGCAGAAGGGACCATTCGGTCTGGATGGTTTGACCCAACCTGGATAATTTGTCTGCTATGACATTCAGTCGGCCTGGAATGTGTCGAGCTTTTAGAGTTACCTGTCTCTGGGAGCACCAAGTCATAATTCTCCAGAGAAGGGCGCACAAGGGACCCGACCTCATGCTTCCTTCTTTGTTTATATAGGAGACTACTGTGGTATTGTCTGTAGCCACTAGTACTATTTGGCCGGTGCAGAGATCTCCGAACTCTTTGAGGGCGAGAAGAACTGCCTTCAGTTCCAAGTAATTGATGTGCAGTTTGCTTTCTGGTAGAGACCAGGAGCCTCTTGCAGTGCTGTCGTTTAAGTGAGCGCCCCAACCTTCTTTTGATGCGTCTGTAAAGAGTTGCAGAGCGTGTCGGATCGGGTGTAAGGTTTGGCCGGATAGCACATTGTCCTCCTGTAGCCACCACCTTAGATGGGGATGTAAGGGTTTGGGAATGGGAATCACTTTTTCTAACGATTCCGGTACACGCCAAGTGTTCTTGAGGTGCCACTGTATAGGCCTCATGTGCAACCGACCCAGGTGAACTTGCTTCTCTGTAGCTGTTAAGAGCCCAATCAGGGACATGAACTGCCGGACCGGGCAGGTCGGTTGATGTAGCATCTCTAGAATTTTTCTTTGAAGAGTTTGCCACCGGTCCGGAGTAGGCCGGACCCGACCGACCTCTAGGTCGAACTGGTAACCTACAAAATCGAAGACTTGCTTTGGTTCCAGCTCCGACTTGTCCAAATTCACCAGCCAGCCTAGATTTTGACATGTCCTTACTAGTTCCTGGGTATGCTGGAGACAGACTCGGTGGGACCTGGCCCGTACCAACCAATCGTCTAGGTATTGGTGGATCCTTATACCCTTGAAGGTGGCCATTAGTTTTACTTCTTTCGCCACTACAGTGAACTCTAATGGTGCTGTGGACAGGCCGAAAGGTAAGGCCTTGAACTGGTAGGTTTGCCCTTGAACATGAAATCTCAGATACTTCCTGGATTGTTCTTGAATCGGGATGTGGAAATACGCATCTTTGAAATCTATGGAGGTTACCCACTCCCCTTGTTGAAGGGATGTTCTGATGGTTTCCGGTGTCTCCATTTTGAATTTCTCCGTCTTGAGAAATACATTGAGGCGGCTGAGGTCTAAGATCGGACGCCATTTGTTGTTTGGTTTGGGAACTAGGAAAAGTCGGTTGAAAAAGCTCAGAGAGTTTTTGTTCCTTACTAGTTCCACTGCGTTTTTGTCTATAAGTTGATGTAATGCCTCCAGTAGGTAGCTGTTCCTCTGGGGATTGACATAGCAACTTATGACTGTGGGGGACCTTGTGAGTCTTGGCCGGGTCTGAAAGGGAAGAGTGTAACCTTCTTTTAGGATTTGAACTACTTTCGGACCGGCACCCATCTGTAACCAACTTTCCCAGAAATTTTGAAGTCTGGCCCCTACAGGCAGATTGTTGACAACATTTGCTACATTTGGAACAGGAGGGACACAAGACAATTGAGTGACACAAGAAACACTTTTCACAGATTTTAATTGAGATTTTTCTTGCTGACAGACTGACACTCCGGGACTTAGACCTTTCTTTTGCGGAGGCCCGGGTGCAGAAGGAACAGATGGTACAACATGAAGCTTTACATTTGAATCTAAAAAAGTGTTCAATGTCTGATCTGTGAGAACCCTGTTTACACAATAATTGTCATTTATATTGTTGTTGTCCACGGGCCGGTCGGGAGGAAAAGTTGGAGGCTTTGCCTCTACCTCGCTTGAACTGACGTCGGTTAATGTTCTTCCAGGCTGGCCTGTCTTGCTTTCCTTCCGACCGACCTTCCTGCTTTCTATCACTTCTTTCATATGGATGATAACGGTTTTTCATTCAAGAAGTGGCAGGGGTAGGGTGGCTCTTGCTGTCATACAAAGCAATTTCCTCTTCAGCCTTCTTGACCACAGATTCCGCAAACAACGTGGAGATATGAAGAGGGCCTGTTCTTAAGGCTGCAAAAGTATCCGGTTTTACGCCATTCTTTAAATGGCTGAGGTAAGAGTCCCTGCGGGTCAAGGTGATATTTCCCATGGTCAGGAAAACAAAATCAGTTAAATGTTCCATGGCCTTCGCGGCCGCCTGTGTGATGTTAGAATTAAAGTCCATGAGGAATTGAAGTTCTTCAGCAGCTTCAGTGAGTTTGTTAGATACCTTTCCCTTGTTCTCGCTTTTGATCACCTTCAACTGGGCATTCATGTCTCCTTGAACTTTAAACAAACACCTATTGAAACTTGCGGACTGGTTACATACTACCGAGGCCTCTCTGGCCGACCTTTCCCAACGACGCAGGGCATCTTGAGAGATCCTACGGGAAGCAGGAGGGGTAGCTGCTAAGACTGCCTTTCTTGATATCCGTCCAAAACTATCGTTTAATTTGGAAGGTCCTGTGTTCCAGCTAGTGACAGTCGCCGGATCCAGTTGTTGCTCTGAGTACAGGCCATACCACTTGGTCTGAGGCTTAGGTGGTCTGAGGAAATGATCTATAGGGAGGCTGCCTGCTTCTGTAGTTCTTGATGGATATCCCTCCGTCATGGTGAGATTGAGTTTAGCTAGTTTGCGACAGAGATAATCTTCTGTAGGCATTTGCACTGAAATTTTGCTGGGGACCGGGGCTTTGGGCCCGGCAAAAGGGTTGTCATCAGACGGATTTGTACTGTCTACGTCGGGAATATGTGACCACCCCATAAATGAGCGTATACCACTCATAGTTTCTCTATACGTCTGCTCTTCAGATGTTGGAAGTTCTTGTTCAAAATCTTGGTCATCGGAGAATTCAACCTCCTCTGCAAAGAGTTCAACCGGAGGGGTATCAGAGATTTGACTGTCAGAGTCTGAATCCAAGCTGGAAATACTATCCTTCCCGCTCTTCTGAAGGGCTGGAGAGGCAGAGTCGGCAGGAGGTCGGTCGGAGGCGTGAAGGCCGGTGACCGGCTGCTTAGAGCTTCCAGAAGTGACACTAGTCTGTCGGTGAACATTAGTACCAGGCTTACCGGTCGACTGATGCTTCTGAGAAGCGTTGTCTGGACCAGTGCGCCCTTGAGGGGTACTCATAGATCTTAGCTTACCAGCCGACTTTTGCTGTGAAGCAACCTTGTCTGGGCCAGTGCGCTCAGAAGAAGAAGATCTATGGAGAGAGGAGTCTTTAGTAAGCTTACCGGCCGAAAGCTGTGAGACAGCACCAGAGTCTGGGTCAGTGCGCTGAGGGTCTACTGAAGAGTTGGCTGGTTGAAAGAAGGGTTCAGAGTCCCGTGTCACCGTGGCAGGTGGAGAGTGAGAAGGAACTACTCTAACATCAGAAGAAAAGGAAGGTTCTATAGATTTTGCTACCAAAAGTGCTTCTAACCTATTAAAACGTTCTGCCCATTTGTCCTCTAAGGCCGTGAACTTTTCCTCCGTGGTAGATGAAGGTGTTGTAGATGATAACTTCTTAGATTTGGCAGGAAGCTTTTCCTTTTTAACCTTCTTCTCTGGGGGAGGAGGGGACTTGTCAGCACTAGGCCCACTCACAACCCCAATAACTGAGATGCTGGTGGGATCTACAAGCTCTTCAGAAGCTTGGGAACTTTCAGCACGTTTTGCGTCCCGTTTTTCCTTTTTGATTTTGTAAGAGGGTGTTGAGATCTGGGCACGTTGTTCCGGGGTGAAAGAATTACACAGAGTACAATCTACAGAGTCTTTGTCTTTAACACAAGGCTCCTCGCCTTTACCTTTCTCCCTGCAACGTGCGCAGAAGGCATGTCCATCAAATATGGCCATCGCGTGCCCACAACTTCCCCTCTTCTGGCCAGGAGAAGACATAATGTGATAGAAGCACTAATAATGAAAATAAGGTGTAATCCAACCAAATATACACAATAAAAACACAAATTATTTCAAAAATCTGGCAGAGAAAATTTTTCACTGTGCACTGGTTCGCGCCAAACGAAAAAGATGCCATGACGTCACGCTGTCTAGACAAGAGGAAGTACAACACGCCATCTGGCGAGTGCACAGGTGCTACGGACCGACCTGCCGGTGGAGACACAGGACGTCTTTTTCTGACGTTTGGCGGGCCGGTCTGCGCCGACCAGATAAGCTATTGTCCATTGGATAGGATGTATTAACGCAATAAAAAGCATTTTTAAGTTTGGCTGTCCTTGTTTGCCCTTGAAGGAGGGGCAACAGGTCAAATCTGACCACATCAGAAGATGCCCTGCCATGATTTCCTGTAGGTTGGCTTCACATGCCAAACCTATAGGACCAATAATAAGGGGAGGATATAGGTTCTTTTCATAACTGACCAAGAAATGCCAGTGATGACCTTCATGTTTCAAAAGGTGGGTAAGATTTCGAAATCATGAACATATCCTGCAAATTTGACATCTCTACCTATAATACCTTTTGCTCTACAGAGGTAGCAACACAGAGGGCCAAATACATTCCCAGGCAAGATTTAATGGTTAAGAATATATCCTGCAAATTTGAGAAGTTTACCTATAATACCCTGGCCTCTAGAGAGGTAACAAGAAAATCTCTAGACACTGCGGCGGCGGCAAGAGGGCTGGCAGCATACTCGTGCATAAATCATAGTATCTACTGGAAGCCATCCGGTGGATACAAAAATCACAGTTAACTTACACAATAGTGGATTTCATTTGATGCTGAGTCCCTGGAATCATTTTAAAATATTTTTGTAAACAGTCCAATCACTATTACAAGTTTCCAGTAAACATTATACAAAAGAATTGACTATTGTGCATAAATATACATAGTTGCTTTACATGTACATAAAACTGTCATTTTTATAACTTCTAAAAAGCAAGTACGAGCACTCGAAGGCGAGCCGAGTGCAGACTTTGCTAAATTTTTTTGCAAAGCATATTTCTCAGTCTCTTTGCTCCAGATCAAGGATATTGACCCGATCATGCCCAAATATGAATCAATTCTTTCTTGTAACAGTTCTAATGCTCTCTTATAATTTCATTACCATCTGTGGAGAAGTTATGGAGTTATGCTGTAAAAAAACAAACTTACAAACAAATAAGCAAACAGAATGAGTAATATACTTTTCCAAAAAAAGTAATAATCATCACAGTGTCAATATAAAGCTATAAGCTATGACCTACATCAGTTTATTGTTACGAAGATGGAACTTTGATCTGTTTGCTCCAGTTCGAACTTCCAATTCCTGTACAAGTTCCTCTACACTTTTACCAACATCCTCCAGATCCACGTAGACATCGATTGATCTTCCTTTCGAGAAATAGCCAGCCACCCAATCAATGCTAAAACAATAAAATAACAACACCAAAATATGAAGATTTGTCACAACAATTGAAAACTAGAAATAGGCCGCCCTGTTGATAGTAGATGCGAATAGAAACAGGATAGCATAGAAGAACACACATTATCATGTGTAATGTCCACCCATGAACCTTTTGCCCAAATTGTACAGTAGTCTTACAAGACCCTGTTTCATTTGTAAAATATATCAATGATGCTTAAATATTTGTTAGTGTAGATGTAAATTATTTCAGCTTCATGCCTTTTTGCATTGGTTGGGTTGAAAATTTCGACGAAATCGCTCTATCTCGCACGGTTAAGGAGATAGAAGCAAATTTGTGTTTTGCCATCTTTGGCAAAAATTCGAAAATTCAAAATGGCCGCCATTTTTGGGGAGGGGAAAATTTTTTGAAAATTGCAAATATTACATTCCTGAGATACCCTGTGGGTCGAAAATTTTGACGAAATCGCTGTATCTCGCACGGTTAAGGAGATAGAAGCAAATTTGTGTTTTGCCATTTTTGGCAAAAATTCGAAAATTCAAAATGGCCGCCATTTTTGGGGAGGGGAAAATTTTTTGAAAATTGCAAAGATTGCATTCCTTAGATACCCTGTGGGTCGAAAATTTCGACGAAATCGCTCTATCTCGCACGGTTAAGGAGATAGAAGCAAATTTGTGTTTTGCCATTTTTGGCAAAAATTCGAAAATTCAAAATGGCCGCCATTTTTGGGGAGGGGAAAATTTTTTGAAAATTGCAAATATTACATTCCTGAGATACCCTGTGGGTCGAAAATTTTGACGAAATCGCTCTATCTCGCACGGTTAAGGAGATAGAAGCAAATTTGTGTTTTGCCATTTTTGGCAAAAATTCGAAAATTCAAAATGGCCGCCATTTTTGAGGAGGGGAAAATTTTTGGAAAATTGCAAAGATTGCATTCCTTAGATACCCTGTGGGTCGAAAATTTCGACGAAATCACTCTATCTCGCACGGTTAAGGAGATAGAAGCAAATTAGTGTTTTGCCATTTTTGGCAAAAATTCGAAAATTCAAAATGGCCGCCATTTTTGGGGAGGGGAAAATTTTTTAAAAATTACCAAGAGTACAATGCTCAGATACCCTGTGGGTCGAAAATTTTGACAAAATCGCTCTATCTGGCACGGTTAAGGAGATAGAAGCAAATTTGTGTTTTGCCATTTTTGGCAAAAATTCGAAAATTCAAAATGGCCGCCATTTTTGGGGAGGGGAAAATTTTTTGAAAATTGCAAAGAGTACACTCCTTAGATACCCTGGGGGTTGAAAATTTCGACGAAATCGCTCTATCTCACACGGTTAAGGAGATAGAAGGAAATTTGTGTTTTGCCATTTTTGGCAAAAATTCGAAAATTCAAAATGGCCGCCATTTTTGGGGAGGGGAAAATTTTTTGAAAATTGCAAAGAGTACACTCCTCACATACCCTGTGGGTCGAAAATTTCGACGAAATCACTCTATCTCGCACGGTTAAGGAGATAGAAGCAAATTAGTGTTTTGCCATTTTTGGCAAAAATTCGAAAATTCAAAATGGCCGCCATTTTTGGGGAGGGGAAAATTTTTTGAAAATTGCAAAGAGTACACTCCTCAGATACCCTGTGGGTCGAAAATTTTGCCGAAATCGCTCTATCTCGCACGGTTAAGGAGATAGAAGAAAATTAGTGTTTTGCCATTTTTGGCAAAATTTCGAAAATTCAAAATGGCCGCCATTTTTGGGGAGGGGAAAATTTTTTGAAAATTGCAAAGAGTACACTCCTCAGATACCCTGCGGGTCGAAAATTTTGCCGAAATCGCTCTATCTCGCACGGTTAAGGAGATGGAAGCAAATTACTCAAAAGTAGTACTGAAAATACACAATGAAGTACCTAAATGGCTATTACTCATGTACTGACAAAGCTATCAGTCCCAAATGCAATACCAAGCGAGCTATGGACATAACAATCTTGTATTCAAAATTGTAGTAAAATATCTTTAATTATTTTGGCTTAAATGCACGGAAACCAATGGGTACTGAAAATAGCTGTACTTAAGTATTACTCAGTAAGCAAAAGAGGTACAACAGCCAAAAGCAATCCCAAGCAAGCTACTGACCCAATAAGCCTGCATACCAAATTTGGTGACAATAGCTCTAATACTTTTCCTTTAAATGAGCGGAAACCATGCGTGACGCCGGACATCGGACGCCGGACGCCGGACATCGGACGGCGAAAAAAGCAAAAATAATATATCCACCCCCCAGGGGGGTGGACATAATAACTACTGTAACTGAGGAAAATTGGAAATTTTCCTCCATCAGATACACAAGCATGTAGCACAAGTCTTATATTGATCATCATCATGAGTGATATATATATGCTGTATATATCCACTGAGAGATGTTTGATTTTTTTCATCCACCATTTTGCTTCAATCATTGATTTAACTAGACCTACGCATCGGAGAACCGATGCAAATTTGTATCCACCGAAAAGACAACTCATCAAAGGCAGTGAACCATCATTTGACCTTAAAGGAGGAGCCCAAGATTAAATCTGACCACACCAAAAAATTCCCAGCTCATGGTTTCCTATAGGTTAGTTTACCATCCCAAACCTCTAGGACCAATAATAAGCGAGTTATAAGAAATTTTAAGTTTGACTATCCTCGTTTTACCTTGAACGAGGGGCCAAAGGTCAAATCCGACCACACCAAAAGCTTCCCAGCCCATGATTTTCTATAGGTTGGTTTACCATCCCAAACCTCTAGGACCAATAACAAGTGAGTTATAAGCACTTTTAAGCTTGGCTATTCTTGTTTGACCTTGAACGAGGGGCCCAAGGTCAAATCCGACCAAACCAGAAGATTTCCAGTCCATGATTTCCTATATGTTGCTTTACCATTCCAAACCTCTAGGACCAATAATAAGCGAGTTATAAGCACTTTTAACTTTGGCTATCCTCGTTTAACCTTGAAGGAGGGGCCCAAGGTCAAATCTGACAACATCAGAAGATTCGCAGTACATGATTTCCTTTATGTTGGTTTGTCATCCCAAACCTCTTGGACTAATACTAAATGAGTTATAAGCAGTTTTAAGTTTGGTTATCCTCGTTTGACCTTGAACGAGGGGCCCAAGGTCAAATCCGACCACGCCCGAAGATTCGCAGCCCATGATTTCCTATATCTTGCTTTACCATCCCAAACCTCTAGGACCAATAATAAGCAAGTTATAAGCACTTTTAACTTTGGCTATCCTCGTTTGACCTTGAAGGAGTGGTCCAAGGTCAAATCTGACTACATCAGAAGGTTCGCAGCACATGATTTCCTATATGTTGGTTTACCATCTCAAACCTCTAGGACCAATAATAAACAAGTTTTAAGCACTTTCAACTTTGGCTATCCTCGATTGACCTTGAAGGAGGGGCCCAAGGTTAAATCCAACAACACCAGAAGATTTACAGCCCATGATTTCCTATATGTTGGTTTATCATCCCAAATGTATAGGGGAGTTATAAGCACTTTTAAATTTGGCTATCCTCGTTTGACCTTGAACGAGGGGTCCAAGGTCAAATCTGACCACACCAAAATATTCCCAGCCCATAACTTCTATAGGTTGGTTTACCATCCCAAACCTCTAGGACCAATAACAAGTGAGTTATAAGCACTTTTAAGCTTGGCTATTCTTGTTTGACCTTGAACGAGGGGCCCAAGGTCAAATCCGACCAAACCAGAAGATTTCCAGTCCATGATTTCCTATATGTTGCTTTACCATTCCAAACCTCTAGGACCAATAATAAGCGAGTTATAAGCACTTTTAACTTTGGCTATCCTCGTTTAACCTTGAAGGAGGGGCCCAAGGTCAAATCTGACAACATCAGAAGATTCGCAGTACATGATTTCCTTTATGTTGGTTTGTCATCCCAAACCTCTTGGACTAATACTAAATGAGTTATAAGCAGTTTTAAGTTTGGTTATCCTCGTTTGACCTTGAACGAGGGGCCCAAGGTCAAATCCGACCACGCCCGAAGATTCGCAGCCCATGATTTCCTATATCTTGCTTTACCATCCCAAACCTCTAGGACCAATAATAAGCAAGTTATAAGCACTTTTAACTTTGGCTATCCTCGTTTGACCTTGAAGGAGTGGTCCAAGGTCAAATCTGACTACATCAGAAGGTTCGCAGCACATGATTTTCTATATGTTGGTTTACCATCTCAAACCTCTAGGACCAATAATAAACAAGTTTTAAGCACTTTCAACTTTGGCTATCCTCGATTGACCTTGAAGGAGGGGCCCAAGGTTAAATCCAACAACACCAGAAGATTTACAGCCCATGATTTCCTATATGTTGGTTTATCATCCCAAATGTATAGGGGAGTTATAAGCACTTTTAAATTTGGCTATCCTCGTTTGACCTTGAACGAGGGGTCCAAGGTCAAATCTGACCACACCAAAATATTCCCAGCCCATAACTTCTATAGGTTGGTTTACCATCTCAAACCTCTAGGACCAATAATAAGCGAGTTATAAGAAATTTTAAGCTTGGCTATCCTCGTTTGACCTTGAAGGAGGGGCCCAAGGTCAAATCCGACCACACCAGAAGATTCCCAGCCCATGATTTTCTATATGTTGCTTTACGATCCCAAACCTCTAGGACCAATAATAAGCGAGTTATAAGCACTTTAACTTTGGCCAACATTGTTTGACCTTGAAGGAGGGGTCCAAGGTCAAATCTGATGACATCAGAAGATTCGCAGCACATGATTTTCTATATGTTGGTTTACCATCCCAAACCTCTAGGACCAATAATAAGCGAGTTATGAGCACTTTTAAGTTTGCCTATCCTTGTTTGACCTTGAAGCAGGGGTCCAAGGTCAAATCTGACCACATCAGAAGATTCGCAGCACATGATTTCCTATAGGTTGGTTTTACATTGCAAACCTCTAGGACCAATATTAAGGGAGATATAGGCACTTTTAAAGTCCGCTTTGTGGGTTATTCTGGCACTCTGTGGATGACCTTGAATTAAGAGCTTCAAGGTCAAATGTCTGCAAGGTTGTAGGGGACATGTATATCCATTATACATATGACTTATGAAGAGATTCAACCTCCTAGCTATGAGAAACAGCCAGTAGAAAAATGTAGATTATTTTCAAAGAAGTGCCCGCGGCGGCCATCTTGTTTTTCAGAATGAGGATCTTTTCAGTCCCAAAGAAGCTTACCCCCTAATGAAGATATCCTGCAAATTTGGTGAACCTAGTTGGTGTAGTTTTCCTCTTAACGCCGAAAATCTCTCTACGCGCGGCGGCGGCGGCAGCGAACGCTAAACCAAAGTATCCACCGGATGCTTCCGGTGGATACAATAAGCTACCAGCAAAAACAAACACAAGTAATGTATAGAATATATCTGTAGCTCACATAATTATTAAAATACAAACAACAACTCGGCACTCGTTGAAGAGTTTGTTCTGCTAATGCTATTATTTAATACCACCTTATTTGGAAGGCACTTCCTGTCAATATATTGACAAGTGTAAACAAAACATTTATTGAGGAAAATTTCATTTCGACTTAAAACTTAATCACATAATAAGAGAACCCTAGAAACATTGATGAATGGTTATCTTTAAGCCTGTTTTCCAGTAAGGGGATTGAGCGGTACTGTAGTCAAGATATGTCAAGTTACCCTTTGAGACCTATAGCCAGGGAGACATTTTCACCAGGTATAAATATTAACAACGCAATGCCAATAGATATTGTTAAAGAGGTGCATTGGTAAATGGCTGTGGAAACTTTCACCAAATTCTAAGGAGTTTTACCAAATCAACTTAAATTCGGAAGTATTTAACCACAGATGGATGTTGTGAGAACATGTATACATCCATATTGAGTAAATATTATAATTCCCTTTTATGTATGCATTGAAGTGGTACTACTTCAATTTGTCTAAGTTTAACCCATGTGTGTGTGTGATTGTTGTTTTTTCAGTTTGTTTACTTCCTTTATTTTTCTTTTATGAAATGTATAACCATGTTTAAATATACCAACTTAAATAAAACTAGAAATAGGCCGCCCTGTTAACAGTAGCTGCAACATATGAAAAGAAATAGGATAGCATAGAAGAACACACATTATCATGTGTAATGTCCACCACATGAACATTTTGCAACAGTGTTACCTAATGATAGGTTTAATTGCCAAGAGTACATTTCTTACAGACCCTGTGCATTGAATATTTCGACGAAATTGCTCTATCTCGCACGGTTAAGGAGATAGAAGCAAATTTATGTTTTTCCATTTTTTGGCAAAAATTCGAAAATTCAAAATGGCCGTCATTTTTGGGGAGAGGAATTTTTTTGAAAATTGCCAAGAGTTTCTCAGATACCCTGTGGGTCGAAAATTTCGACGAAATCGCTCTATCTCACACGGTTAAGGAGATACAACAGTGGTGATTATAGGAATTTCAAAAAGTGGGGGCGATCCCCCACCACTGCACAAAATGTGGGGGCGAGGCTAAAAATTCTGGGTACGACTTTATGATAAAGTTTAAACTAATGAAAAATACTTTTTCAGTTTATTTAGACATTTTTAACAGTGGACTTCTATTAATTTATTTAGATATATTTAACAGTGGACTTAGGGGCCATGGTGGCAGAGTGGTAACACTCTCGCCTCCCACCTCTGAGGCCGGGGTTCGATCCTCGCATGGGCTCAAGTGGGAAAGCTGGTAGTTGCTTGCCGTTGGTCGGCAGTTTACAGTACACAACCCTAGCGAACTCTATGTACTGGTTTCCTCTGCCCTTCCAACTACCCATCGTGATATGACCTGTACAGTGTTGAAAGCGACGTTAAACCCTAAATAAATAAAAAAAATTAACAGTGGACTTCTATTAATTAGTGATCAAGGCCACTTGGCTATATGTGAAATATGTGACCTCAGTAATATTAATGAGTTGTCCGTGAATTTTGATCTTCAAGTAAAATATTTTCTACACATACATTGTTGGGAAATCCGACAGATACGTATCGATAGTATAGGGTCAGCACTGGCTTCACTGGCCTGTTGTGACAACAATCCAGTCTACTGCCAGTTTCGTTTTTCTTGCAGCCATTTTTTAAATAACAACCCACTTCCAGCTTAATTTTATGTTTTTGGGTGTTATATGTCTAAATACTGTCTGTAGTACATAATATATTTGAGTTTGTAAACGATCACAAAACCACATCGCTAACAGGCATTATTTGATGCACATTTCGACGGAAAAATCAAAACCATGACAAACTCTCGATCCATGAAGTGTTTCGATTTTCTAGATCTCTAGTCTTTTCGTTTGATACATTTCCCACATCGCCTTGTGTACTACGCGTTCTCATATAATTTGGTCATTGCAGACTCCAAGAAAATCCGCGTTTGTAGGCGAATTAATGTGCGATCCTGCGGAAAACGCGTCCTAGAAGCAACTCTGTACAAGCAAATTTGTGCTTTGCATTTTTTAGCAAAAATTCGAAAATTCAAAATGGCCGCCATTTTTGGGGAGGGGAAATTTTTTTTGAAAACTGCTAAGAGTACTTTGCTCTGATACCTGTGGGTTGAAAATTTCGACAAAATCGCTCTATCTCGAACGGTTAAGGAGATAGAAGCAAATTTGTGTTTTGCCATTTTTGGCAAAGTAGCGAAGTAGCCATTACTCAGTCAGTTATACAGCTATTATCACTAAAAGCAATCCCAAGCAAGCTATCGACCTAACTATTGCACATACCATTGCCCATCACCAAAAGCAATCCCATAAAAGCTATTAACCCAATGAACCTCCATACCAAATTTCACAAAGATAGGCTTAATAGCATTCCTTAAAATGTCTGGAAAGCAAAGAGATAGTCAAAAGTAACAAAGTAGGTATTACTCAGTTAGCTATAGAGCTATCATCACCAAAAGCAATCCAATACAAACTATTAACCCAATGAACCTCCATACCAAATTTCAGAAAGATAGGCTTAATAGAATTCCTTAAAATGTCTTGAAACCAAAGAGATACTCAAAAGTAGCAAAGTAGTTATTACTCAGTTAGCTATAGAGCTATCATCACCAAAAGCAATCCCATACAAGCTATTAACCCAATGAACTTCCATACCAAATTTCAGAAAGATAGGCTTAATGGCATTCCTTAAAATGTCTGGCAACCAAAGAGATACTTAAAGTAGCAAGGTAGCTATTACTCAGTTAGCTATAGAGCTATCATCACCAAAAGCAATCCCATACAAGCTATTAACCCAATAAACCTGCATGCCAAATTTGGTAAAGATAGGATAAGAACTGTTGTCTAAAATGTCTATAAACTGTGACGCCAGACGGCGGAAAAAGCATAATAAATAAATAAATAAAACATGAAATAGTCAAGGATATAATTGTAAACTTAGGTGCATACCTTCTCAAGAGTGGATAAATTTCTCTGTTGGTTGGTTCCCTCTTCTGGATCTCCTCAGCAGATCCAGATACCATGGAATGACGAACTGAAAAGAATTTAAATATTATTTATATTAAAATTTTAGCTTCATTCTTGGGTCAATGATAATGCATACTAAAATTTCAATTTGTGATTACTGGTGCAACCACATTTTAAGCCAGAGGGGTACATGGTAGTGTTCGGACCATTTACAGAAATCAAAACTGGTTACCGGGGCTTTGAAACAAACGAAATCCGGTATTTCGTATGCATGTTAGTGTGCAGTAAAATTATTCGCATTGCGTACACGAGGCAGAACTTGAAACTGAAAATGGCTTTCGCGAGATATTATTAAGTATGTAAATATGATTTTTGCTCACTATAAAGTAAAAATGTGACATATTTACAAAATATGTATATTTTTTGCCATTTTGATGAAGTATCGGCCATTAGATGGCCTAAAATGATGACGTTTTCAATAACCAGTTCCCAAATATTCTTTGCTAATTTTGTTATTTTTACCAAAAACGAACGAAAAACCGCATACCAGTTTATCATTCACACCACCAGTACATGGAGGGGTGGAGGGGTGAGGTCACTCCAATACTCACTGCTTTTCTGGCCAGGTAGTTCCACAGGATTGAGATCTGTCTCCTCCAGACAACCAGTCTCAGTAATGACAGTGAGAGGGGTTGCTTCCTTTACTACAGTGTCATCTGCAAACGCAACAGATAAGGCATTTTGTAAATATAACTAGAAAACTGAATTTTGGACAACTAAGCTGATCCACCCCATTCTAAAGAGCTGGAGGTTTAGAACATTAACAAGACAGCAAGGACTTGATGCCAACATATATCCAAAGATTTCTCATGTTTGAACCACTGGGTTAATATTTCCTGCATGCCGAAATTATTTTGGAACATTATATAATACATGTATGATGTACAGTCAGATGACGGCTCTTGAACCACTGGTCCAACTTAGATTCCACTAAATTTTGAAAGTGATCTGTATTCAGTGTTCACTGCTTTGCAAAATATATTGTAGGACCAAAGGGGCTAAGAAAAAGTTACCTGGCCAAAAAATTGCAGTCCCAGCCAAAAACTCCAAAGATATGCTGATTGTGGATGTAATTTATATATTTCAGCCTACTAAGTTCTCAAAGCATTTATTGCTGATTATGAATCAACTACCCATCATCAGTTTTGGCCTTCTTACGGGAAGGGGGCTTACACCACTTACAAATTTCCACATTTTATAAAACTTGCTATGTGTGACAATCCACGCTAATACCCATGCTAAACTAGACCAAGGACGCATCTGTGACCAGATGCAGGATGTATCCACCGGCAAAGGCAAAAGTAGCTATTAGCTATGCCACGAGGTACAGGTCTGAAATTTTACTATGTTATAGCTGACCCAAAAGTAGCTGAATAACATATTTGCACAAAATTCTGTAAATGCAATAGTTTTCAAGTTGCAAGTGATTTTACTCATGATGGAAGCTAGTGAAAAATCCAAAAGTAGCATTTACTCACTTAGCTATTGCGTTAGACACCCAAGTAACTTACCTTGTTGTAGCTATGGAAAAAGTAGCTGAATAACGTATTTTAACAAAATGCTCTAAATGCAATACTTTTCAAGTTATAATTGATTAATGCATAATTTCATTAATTTTAATGCATTATAAACAAGATGCACTCAGAGAGAGCAAAACGCTCGACTCATGTGGCCAGTCTCACAAGTGTTATAAAGTATAACACACATCCAGGCTTATTGGTACCCAGAATATTAACTAGATCTTTCCTAAATTGTAATCACTCCTTCCCATGGCTAGCCCCTTCCTACTTAAAATTTAACATCAAAATTTATTCATTACTTTTGAAGAAATATCAAGTAGAAAGCTAAAATCATTAAAATACATTGAAATGGGACCTATGAAATTCATGATTTTTTGTATCCAAAAATTCATAAATTCATTTGATCCAAGTCTTTCCTGAAAATTAGTAACTATTTCCTTTGACCAGGTCCTACTCACAACAATTTTTATAAAGATCTGTTCATTAGTTCTGGAGTAATCTAAACACCAAAAAAGACAAATTGGCTAAAAGCACACAAAAACATAAATTCCTGGTAGAGGCGAAATATTGGTTGAAAGCCTGTTCTTGGTGAAAATCACTCAGGCTAATTTTTTTGTGATGGACTGTCAAGAAATTGAAAAAAAAAAAAAAACCAGGAATAAAGAAACAAGATGAATACACCACCTCCCTCTTAATTATCTTTGTCAATTTCAAGACATAAATTTATGAGAAGAATAAGTAAAGACAGCAAGTATCAAAAGCTATGGCTTGTGATGTCACAATGACAATTGCATTGTGACATCATTAAGTAATGACATCATCAGACACAAAATATTTATTTTTTGTATGTGATGAAGAGTAGACATCTCATCTTGGTTAAGTTTTTTTTTTGGACAGCAAAAATTTAAATTTTGTGTTTTAATTTTCTATTTTTTTCTAGCAAAACCTTTAAGAGATTCTTTAAAAAGCCTAAAAAAACTTTAAAAAAAAAGAGTAGTGACTGGTATTGAACCCCAAGCATGGGATTACAAGTTCTTCACTTTACACTCATAGCCACAGTGGAATTCTCTTTGCATAAAAATTCATGAGGAAGAAATTCTTTTTTCACAAAAATTCACGAGGAAGAAATCCTGTCATGATATTGATTTTTCACATGTGTGACCAAGCATAGCAACACACACATACACACATTAAAAAAGCATTGGGAGAAGCAAAGCTGATTGTGTGTGGATTATTGATTGATTAAAGAAGCAGATATCACTGTAAAAGCCCAATTAAAAATAAGAAAAACTCTCTCCTGGCTTTAATTTTCAAACAAATTACACCAAATTCAGAATAATCCATCTGTACCCCATGAAATATCTGCCCACCAAATTTGAGCTCGATTGGTGTTATAGTTTTTGAGTTATAAGGGTGAAACGGTGCACAGACAGATAGACGGACAGACAGACACAAACTGATCACAATAACCCTCTCCTATCATCGAGCGTTAATTATTTAAAGAATTCATAAAAAAACTTTAGCATGTGAAAGCTCTCCAAAATGTAGGTGAATGAGTTATTTGAGAAATACTGGCTATCTGCAACACTTTTAGTGATAATAGGCATTTACTCATTTTGAGTAGGTGAGTAATTAGCTGTGGATCTGAAAATCCACTAATTGAAAGCTCTCCTAAAAGTAGGTGAATGAGTTATTTGAGAAAAATTGGCTATTTGCAATACTTTTAGAGATAATTCGCATTTACTCATTTTGAGTTGGTGAGTAATCAGCTATGGGTCTGAAACTTCGCCATGTAAAAGCTCTCCCAAAAGTAGGTGAATGAGTTATTTGAGAAAAATTGGCTATCTGCAATATTTTTCTAGAGAATTCGCATTTACTCATTTTGAGTAGGTGAGTAATTAGCTACGGGTCTGAAATTTCACCATGTGAATGCTCTCCCAAAAGTAGGTGAATGAGTTATTTGAGAAAAATTGGCTATCTGCAATACTTTTAGAGATAATTTGCATTTACTCATTTTCAATCGGTGAGTAATTAGCTATGGGTGTGAAAGTTCACCATGTGAAAGCTCTCCCAAAAGTAGGTGAATGAGTTATTTGAGAAGAACTGGCTGTCTGCAATACTTTTAGAGATAATTCGCATTTACTCATTTTGAGTAGGTGAGTAATTAGCTATGGATCTGAAACTTCACCATGTGAAAGCTCTCCCAAAAGTAGGTGAATGACTTATTTCAGAAAAATTGGCTATCTGCAATACCTTTAGAGATAATTCGCATTTACTCATTTTGAGTAGGTGAGTAATTAGCTATAGGTCTGAAACTTCACCATGTGAAAGCTCTCCCAAAAGTAGGTGAATGAGTTATTTGAGAAAAATTGGCTATCTGCAATATTTTTAGAGAGAATTCGCATTTACTTATTTTGAGAAGGTGAGTAATTAGCTATGGGTCTCAAAGTTCACCATGTGAAAGCTCTCCCAAAAGCAGATGAATGAGTTGAGAAAAATTGGCTATCTGCAGTACTTTTAAGAGATAAGCCACCTTCCAAATATGAAAGAAATGTGGAGTGTAGGTCGCTAACAAGCAATACAATTTTAGACATTTTTGTCTACCACAGGCCTAATTTAGACATAAACCCTACCAAAAAGATAGGGTGGCGAGTCCTCTAATATACCAAGCTACCAGCCAAATATGAAAGAAATCTGGAAAGAAACGTGGACTGTAGGTCGCTTACAAGCAATATTCCACATTTTAGACATTTTTGTCTACCACAGGCCTAATTTAGACATAAACCCTACCAAAAAGATAGGGTGGTGAGTCCTGTACCATATCAAGCCACCTGCCAAATATAAAAGAAATCGGGAAAGAAATGTGGACTGTAGGTCGCTAACAAGCAATATTCCACATTTTAGACATTTATGTCTACCAGAGGCCTACTTTAGACATAAAGCCTACCAAAAAGATAGGGTGGCGAGTCCTCAACCATATCAAGCCACCTGCCAAATATGAAACAAATCGGGAAAGAAATGTGGACTGTAGGTCGCTAACAAGCAATATTCCATATTTTAGACACATTTTAGACATTTTTGTCTACCACAGGCCTAATTTAGACATAAACCCTACCAAAAAGATAGGGTGGCGAGTCCTCAACCATATCAAGCCACCTGCCAAATATGAAACAAATCGGGAAAGAAATGTGGACTGTAGGTCACTAACAAGAAATCTCTGCGGACGCGGACGATGACGAATCCATAGTATCCCCGCTTCGCGCCGGGGATACAATAAACTACATAGTCCCACTGCAACACATGTTTACATATATATTTATAAATCTACTGACTAGGGGGCTCTAGTGCTACATTTTGAAAGCTATAGTCTGATTGGTCGATGGTAGAGGACATTGATCAATCAGAAGAGAGCTATGAAATGTGATGACATTATTTGTTTAAAATAATGGCTACCACTTTAAAACCCTGTAATATGTTAAAAAATAGCAATATATGTGGATATATCTTATTTTACAAGTTTCTCGATGCAGTGCACAACATTTCAGTCTGGAGATCAAATTCATGGACTTGGACCGCTGGGTAACTGCCAATATCGAACACTGTCTGTATCACCATCGGTATAACATTATTACATGCCTTGGTGGAGATATGCACTCTCGGAGTGCCCTAGCTAATGATTTTTGATCTCAGATGTGATTTCACAATTACTCAACACTTTTTTAATGAGCTGTGATAAAACAAATGAAATGTGCTAGGTTTCTTTGAAACATGGTCATAATTTGACCTATATTATATCAATTTTTGTCATGAAGATTCTGAAATCTGTCCATATTCAAGTCAAAAAGAGTTCTCTTTAAAAGCACCACTACTTTTTAATGAGTACTGAACAGCCCTTATATTAGTACCTAGAGATTAAGTTGGATATAGATTAGATTACCTTCAGATCGTCTTGGGTTACTGACAGACAGATTTCTCCAGCCCTGATTATGAACATCATCTCTTTCAACACCAATAAGTAACCTTCCCTCAGTTCCTGTCTCTTCTACTGGTTGTCTTGCATAACTTTTTCCACTGGCCAGGTGGCTGAAAGTCAATAATAATAATAAGAATGTTTGAAATTCATGCATAAAACATTAATTGTGTACAAACTTTTGGCAAAAGGTGAAACAAAGAAGGGTTTTAAAAGACTGAGAAATAAGAAGTGAACACTGGTATTTTGTACAAGGTCAAAATATTCCTACCAAGTATCAACTTCCTGTACACTTACATGTCAGAGATATAGCAGACACCAAATGTTAAAGGTTGGGGTCACAACAGGTCAAAGATTAGATCAATCAAGGTCATACCATATTACATACTTGACCTGATAATAGACATTACAGTTTTGGACACAAGTACAAGGGATGACTAAATAAACTTGATGCTGTACGGATGTTTCTATTGTTATAATTATTATTGTTGTTTGATTTTGCTTTGTGTTTAATCTTCTGTTGACAAAACAGTCGTTGTAAGTGTACAAAATATAAAGTCTTCAAAATGTAAAGTCTTCATTTACTAATAACATATGTCTTTAGTAACCTAGAGGTTAGCATGTTTGGCATCTATTCACAGGCTGTCACCTTGGGGTGAGTTTAACTCCGGATAGTGACAACATTAAGGGTTTGTCCCAACAGATCTTACAAGTTCGAATACTGATGGAAACAGGGCCGAAATTTGTTTCAGTCTACAGGCACAAGCTGCAAGTAATTATAAACATGGGCAGCGGACTAGTGTTGTGCCCAATTCATGACAGTGCAGGAAAAAATAGCATCAGAGATGCCCGTACCCCACAGTCTAGGGAAAATATTTTCAACGGCATGCGATACAGAAGTAGTGAAACAGTGCAAAGATTGGGATACTACCAGAGCAGTGTAGTTATATAAAGGTCCACATAATATTTAAGTAGAAAAAATAATGTCTGCAGGAAGGAAAATGTATGTAAAGATAAAATATTAAAACAAAACAATTCAATAGCAAGATCACAGCATTAATCAGTACACTAAAATTATGAAGCAGTAAAATTTATTAACTGTAGAATAGCTGTCAATGGAAATAGCATAATCATATAAAAGTTCATGCAATAATCAGTTGCAGCAATTCATATATCTTTGTCATAAGAGAAACGTGTCTCAAATATGGCAGGTGAAGACGCTCTGGCAGACCCAAAATTAAAGGTCACATCATGATGCACACCTAAACCTGGTAGTGAATGTCCTTATCAAGTATCAACCTTCCACACCATATGGAATCCAAGAAATAGCCCGGACAAGATTTACAACAAGGTCAAATCAAGATCATACCATGATGTTGCACACCTACAACCCCTAAGCAATGTTGCTACCAAGTATCGATTGCATACACTTTATGGTTTCAGAGACATTGCCTGGAAAAATTTTATAGGTCTAGGTAAAAGGTTAAATCAAGGTCACACCATAACGTTGCACACCTACAACCCGTAACCAATGTCCCTACCTAGTATCAACTTCCTACGCTTTATGAGTTTCTGAGATATAGCCCGGACAAGATTTCATAGGTCAAGGCAGTGTGAGAAATTCGTTGCCAAGCAATGGTGGCCCCATAGGGCCACTAGGTTCTGAAGTTCAGTGGCCCCTGTTAAAACTTGATGGCCCAAAACTTTTTAAAAACTTTTTTTCTAACAAATTGTCTTTTTAATTTATTAAAAGTGACACATCAAAAAGATACAAAAGTGATTTATGTTAAATTTCTTTACTTAACTTCAAGCTTGATTTCAAATTATACAAGATGCACTCAGAGAGAGCAAAATGCTCAACTCCATGTGACCAGTCTCTCAAGTGATATAAAGTATTGTAAGGAAGACAATAAAATAAAATCAAACATGTAAATTATTTTTTGAAGAAATATCAAGTAGAAAGCTAAAGTCATTAAAATGCATTTAAATGGGACCCCTGAAAACTCATGATTATTTTGTATCCAAAATAAGATCTAGATTTTTCTTTTTTAGCAACTTTTTCCTTTGGCCAGGTCCTACCCACAAAAATTTTTAATAAAGATATGTTCATTAGTTCTGGAGTAATCTAAACACACACACACACACACAAAAACAAGAGGAGAGTGCCCGTGAACGGGCACTGTGTCAGCTGACTGAGTGTTTTTGATTTGTGAAGGTGATTAGAGGACAGAATAATTATCAGGAAAAGGGCTGTACAGAAATACAGTAAATGGTAACTGAACAGCAAGTTCGAAAGAAATTCCGAAGCTGACAGAAGAAAAGGATAAAAAAGTTGTGCCCTGTAAATGGTATTATGAAGGAAAATAACAAGGTAATTGTTTAAGTGTAAAAAATAGGTTAAAACATATTTAAAGAAATACTACAAATGCAATATCCTCGTTCGACCTTGAAGAAGGGGTCCAAGGTCAAATCTAACCACACAAATACATTTTCAGCCCATGATTTCCTATGGTTTACCATTCCAAAGCTCTAGGACCAATTATAAATGAGTTATAAGCACTTTTAAGCTTGGCTGTCCTCATTTGACTTTGAAGGAGGGGTCCAAAGGTCAAATCTGACCATACCAAAAGATTCCGAGCCAATGATTTCCTATGGGATGGTTTACCATCCGAAATCTCTGTCACCAATAATAAGCGAGTTGTAGGCACTTTCAATTTTTGCTATCCTCATTTGACCTTGAAGGAGGGTTCCAAGGTCAAATCGGACCATATCAACAGATTCACAGCCCATGATTTCCTGTCTGTTTACCATCCCAAACCTCTGGGACCAATAATAAGCGAGTTATAAGCACTTTTAAGTTTGGCTATCCTTGTTTGACCTTGAAGGAGGGGTCATTGAAGGTCAAATCTGACCACACCAAAAGATTCCCACCCCATGATTTCCTACAGGTTGGTTTATCATCCCAAACCTCTAGGATCAATAATAAGGGAGATATAAGCACTTTTCATGACTGACAAAAAACACCTGTGGCGGCCATCTTGTTTCTCAAAATGAGGCCAAAAATATTCCCAGGCAACATTTTATGGTTATTAATATATACTGCAAACTTAAGAAAGCTAGCTATAATATTTTTTTTCATCAGAGCAGTAATGGTGAAATCTCTCTCTACACACTGCGGCTATCCAGTAGATACAATGATTTACTCAACAGTGAGAACCTGAAAGTAGCTATTGCTCAGCTATGCCATGACATAGAGGTCTGCAATTTCACTATGTTATAGCTGACCAAAAATTCTGTGAATAACATATTTAACAAATTACTCTAAATGTAATAGTTTTCAAGTTACAACTGATTTACTCAACAGTGAGAACCTCAAAGGAACTATTACTCAGCTATGCAATGAGCTACATGTCTGAAATTTTACTATGTTATAGCTAACCCAAAAGTAGGTGAACAACATATTTAAGCAAACTACTGTAAATGCAATAGTTTTCAAGCTACAACTGATTTACTCAACAGGTCTGCAATTTCACTATGTTATAGCTGACCAAAAATTCTGTGAATAAGATATTTAACAAATTACTCTAAATGTAATAGTTTTCAAGTTACAACTGATTTACTCAACAGTGAGAACCTCAAAGGAACTATTACTCCGCTATGCCATGAGCTATAGGTCTGTAATTTCACTATGTTATAGCTGACCCAAAAGTTGGTGAACAATATATTTTAACAAAATACTCCAAATGCAATATTTTTCAAGTTATAGCTGATTTACTCAACAGTCAGTACCTGAGAATAGCTATTGCTCAGTTGTGCCATGAGCTATAGGTCTATAATTTCACTATGTTATAGCTGACCCAAAAGTAGCTGAATAACATATTTGCACAAATTTCTGTAAATGCAATAGTTTTCCAATTATAACTGATTTACTCAACAGTGAGAACTTCAAAGTAGCTATTACTCAGCTATGAAATGAGCCACAGGTCTGAAACTTCACTATGTTATAGCTGACCCCAAAATAGGTGAATAACATATTGAAACAAAATACTCTAAATGCAATACTTTTCAAGTTATAAGTGATTTACTCAACAGTGATAACCTAAAAGTAGCTATTACTCAGCTATGCCATGAGCTACAGGTCTGAAATTTTACTATGTTATAGCTGGCCCAAAAGTAGCTGAATAACATATTTATACGAAATTCTCTAAATGCAATAGTTTTTAAGTTACAAGTGATTTTACTCATGATGGAAGTTACTGAAAAGCCCAAAAGTAGCTATTACTCACTTAGCTATTGAGACAGACACCCAACTTACTCACCATATTGTAGCTATGAAAAAAGTAGCTGAATAACATATTTTAACAAAATGCTCTAAATGCAACACTTTTCAAGTTATAAGTGATTTACTCAACAGTGATAACCTAAAAGTAGCTATTACTCAGCTATGCCATGAGCTACAGGTCTGAAATTTCACTATGTTATAGCTGACCCAAAAGTAGCTGAATAACATATTTATACAAAATTCTCTAAATGCAATAGTTTTCAAGTTATAAGCGATTTACTCAACAGTGATAACCTAAAAGTAGCTATTACTCAGCTATGCCATGAGCTACAGGTCTGAAATTTCACTATGTTATAGCTGGCCCAAAAGTAGCTGAATAACATATTTATACGAAATTCTCTAAATGCAATAGTTTTTAAGTTACAAGTGATTTTACTCATAATGGAAGTTACTGAAAAGCCCAAAAGTAGCTATTACTCACTTAGCTATTGAGACAGACACCCAACTTACTCACCATATTGTAGCTATGAAAAAAGTAGCTGAACAACATATTTTCACAAAATGCTGTAAATGCAACACTTTTGAAGTTATAAGTGATTTAGTGCATGATTTCATGAATTTTAATGCATTAAAAATTATTAAAAAAATTTATTTAAAAAAAAGTAAGACAGATCCAGGTCTCATACTCACACAAGAGAATCTACCTCTGGCCTAGTACATATATGCAAGATATGAGAGAAATCCCTGCAATAGTCACTGAGAAAATTGTGATAAAAAGTTGAAATTTTCACACTTTTGGTGGGGGTACCCCCCTTGTAATGTCTCTAGCAAACAGACGAACAGACAGATTTGCATGCCTTGAACAATTTTTCATCCTCGATAGATAAGGTATATTTTAAAAAAAAACAGCATGTCTCTAAGCCTTGTAGTTTTGGAGAAGAAGTTGTTCACGCGGACGCCCACGCCGCAGAGTGATGACATAATGTCAGCTGACTGACAAAAACCAGAGAGACAGACAAATAAAATAGATAACTAGATGAATGCTTTTGCTAATAAAAGCGAAGCGTCCCTGAGAGTTTAAAATGCCTTGTGGTCTTAATAAGCATGCTGTAAAGCTAAGAATGCACAAAGCTGCACCGTACTGTTACATAAACCAACCCCCTAAGTGATATCATGACGGGGAAAATCCTATAAAGGTCCTCTTTAATTAACATAAACAAGCGTTGTAGACATAGACAAGCTGGAAAAAGTGTTGTACATTGGATGTAACTTTAGTAAATTTTGTGTAAATGCTACAAAGCATTTCAGTAACGAGTATTGATAACTTCATATATAATCATGTGTGGAAGTATGTATTGCTATTTAGATTGTCCACAGGGTTTTGCAATAGGTTTTAATACATTGTGAAACCATAAAAGCAACAATAAAGGCAAAAGGCATTTCATGACCCCAGTTTGACCCATACATGGGGGTCAGGAGGTAAAACTACCCGGCTATTTAGACTGTCCAGATATGGTTTCCCAATACCTCTTAATACATTCCGAAGCTATAAAAGCAACAATGAAGGAGATATCAGGTAAAAACTCCAAAACAGCTATTTTTTTACCCCAGTTTGACCCATAAGGTGGGGGTCAGGCGGTAAAACTGACTGGCTACTTAGACTCTCCACATGTGCTTTCCCAATACCTCTTAATACATTCTCAATCTATAAAAGCAACATTAAAGGAGATATAAGGCAAAAACTCTAAATCAGCCATTTTAAGACCCCAATTTGACCCATGAGGGGGGTCAGGAGTAAAACTGACCGGCTATTTAGACTCTCCACATATGCTTTCCCAATAACTCTTAATACATTCTGAAGCTATAAAAGCAATGATAAAGGAGATATAAGGCAAAAACTCCAAAGCAGCTATTTATGACCCCAGTTTGGCCCATAAGGGGGGTCGGGGGGTAAAACTGACCAGCTATTTAGACTCTCCGCATATGCTTTCCCAATACCTCTTAATACATTCTCAATCTATAAAAGCAACATTACAGGAGATATAAGGCAAAAACTCTAAATCAGCTATTTTACGACCCCAATTTGACCCATGAGGGGGGTCAGGGGTAAAACTGACCGGCTATTTAGACTCTCCACATATGCTTTCCCAATAACTCTTAATACATTCTGAAGCTATAAAAGCAATGATAAAGGAGATATAAGGCAAAAACTCCAAAGCAGCTATTTATGACCCCAGTTTGGCCCATAAGGGGGGTCAGGGGGTAAAACTGACCAGCTATTTAGACTCTCCGCATATGCTTTCCCAATACCTCTTAATAAATAAAGGAGATATAAGGCAAAACTACAAAGCAACTATTTTATGACCCCAGTTTGAACCATAAGGAGGTGGCGGGGGATAAAACTGACCGGCTATTCAGATTCTCCACATATGCTTTCCCAATACCTCTTAATACATTCTGAAGCTATAAAAGCAACGATAAAGAAGATATAAGGCAAAAACTCCAAAGCAGCTATTTATGACCCCAGTTTAGCCCATAAGGGGGGGTCGGGGGGTAAAACTGACCAGCTATTTAGACTCTCCACATATGCTTTCCCAATACCTCTTAATACATTCCGAAGCTATAAAAGCAACAATAAAGTAGATATAAGACAAAAACTCAAAATCAGCTATTTTATGACCCCAGTTTGACCCATAAGGGGGGGTCGGGGGGTAAAACTGACCGGCTATTTAGACTCTCCACATATGCTTTCCCAATACCTCTTAATACATTCCGAAGCTATAAAAGCAACAATAAAGTAGATATAAGGCAAAAACTCAAAATCAGCTATTTTATGACCCCAGTTTGACCCATAAGGGGGGGTCGGGGGGTAAAACTGACCGGCTATTTATACTCTCCACATATGCTTTCCCAATACCTCTTAATACATTCCGAAGCTATAAAAGCAACAATAAAGTAGATATAAGACAAAAACTCAAAATCAGCTATTTTATGACCCCAGTTTGACCCATAAGGGGGGGTCGGGGGGTAAAACTGACCGGCTCTTTAGACTCTCCACATATGCTTTCCCAATACCTCTTAATACATTCTGAAGCTATAAAAGCAACAATAAAGGAGATATAAGGCAAAAACTCAAACTCAGCTATTTTATGACCCCAGTTTGACCCATAAGGGGGGGCCGTGGGGTAAAACTGACCGGCTATTTAGACTCTCCACATATGGTTTCCTATTACCTCCCAATACATTTTATGGCTCTAAATGCAATACTTAAGAAGATAATAGGGGGGTTGACCTAAATTTAAGGCTCTCAGATTGGAAAGTGTGAGAAAATCACCCATAAATGTGACATTTTTCAAGTGATTGCTCCCAAAATCTAATCAGCTCGCGTTTTCGATAGTATGAACAGGTGTGTCAAATTATAAGGCTGTGTAGCAAGTAGTTTTTCCTGAACTGCGATGACGGGGGGGTGTACTTAAAAAAATTGTTTTTGATCATGTGACCTTGATAAAGGTCAAAGGTCAAATTTAAGCATGCAGAAAAATTTTCCCAGGCCTAAGGTATATAACTGCCAAATATGGTTTGAAACCTTCCAATAATAAGGGAGATATTCAAGGGAGATGATAATGCGGCGGCGAGGAAACTGAGGTGAAAACAAAGAAGCGCCCTTTCAAGGACGCTTAATTAGCACACAGGATCATAAACTGCTGGGTGAGGTAAAAAAATATTGCTTACAAGTCACTTTTTAGTAAAAATCACTCATAGTATTTTTTTTTTTTGATGGCCTGTCCAGGAATTGAAAAAAAGAGAACATAAAACAGAAATAATAATTAATAAAAATGATGAATACACCACCCCCTCTTTATTATCTTTATGTCAATTTCAAGACAAAAAATGGGAAGAAATATTTTTACTTGAAGACAACAAGTATCACACCCTAGGCTTGTGACCTCACAATAACAATTGTATTGTTTATTTATTTATTTGGGGTTTTACGTCGCTTTCAACACTGTACAGGTCATATCACGACGGGTAGTTGGAAGGGCAGAGGAAACCAGTACATAGAGTTCGCTAGGGTTGTGTACTGTAAACTGCCGACCAACGGCAAGCAACTACCAGCTTTCCCACTTAAGGCCGTCACGGGGATCGAACCCCCGACCTCAGAGGTGGGAGGCGAGAGTGTTACCACTCTGCCACCGTGGCCCCTAACAATTGCATTGTGACATCATTAAGTAATGACATCACCAGAAAGCAAAATATTGATTTTTTTACATATGTGAGAAGAGAAGCAGATTTCACTGTAAAAGCCCAATTAAAAATAAGAAAAACTCTCTCCTGGCTTTAATTTTCAAACAAATTACACCAAATTTAGAAGAATCAATCTGTACCCCATGAAATATCTACCCACCAAATTTAAGCTTGATTGGTGTTACAGTTTTTGAGTTTTAAGGATGAAACGTGCACAGACAGACAGACAGAAACAAACTGATCACAATAACCCTCTCCTATCCTCCAGCATTAAAAATAAAACTAAAGTCTTTTTCATGCTTATCCCAATGAATTTTACACAAGACATTTAAATTTTGCAAGTTTTATGATTACTTTAAACTTCAAAGAAATAATGTTTTTCTTTTCATACAATTTAGACAGAGTGTCTGCCATTAAACAAGCCTTTTTTACTTGTGGATAAGTGGAACAACTATACTTGTGTGAAGGGAGGGGGGTTACCTGTATTCAGTCCACTTTCCCGGCATGTTCAAGCTTGACAGTGAGTGTATGTGTACCTGAATATTCTCCACTGGCAGTTTTGTGTGAGTGAGGGGGGGGGACTCGTCAGTGTACTGGTTATAAAGCATTAGCCTTGCCACAGGTGTTTATATGTATAATATAGACACAACTGTTTGATTGCATTAGAAGTATTTTTCATAATGCTCTCATACATTTACTTAGCCTAGCTTGCTGAGGAGAACTCCCAGACTAGAAAGGACTCTGATACAGTGTGCATTATGGCAAAAAAATATTTTACGTTTGCATTATGGTAGAGACAGCCTGGAAGGCCAGGCTAATAAAGCATATGTGTTGATCGTTTTTTCTGCAGTGTTCTCACTTGGTGTACTAACTTTTGGAAGAGTGAGAGAAACAGTGTCCGAGTTTAGCTGCTTATTAAGGGTGAACTCAATCTGGAATATGCAAAACACAATGCATAATTAAGGACCCATGGGGAAAGAAAACCATTAAAAAAAATGACAGCACACTGGATTGTATTACCACACGAGGCATGTTGTAATCAATTTGGTGGCCCATTGGGGCCCATGAAAGTCAAGTTGTGGTGGCCCTAGCTTAAAAAGGGGGGGGGGCCCTGGCCACCGGGCCACCAGGAATTTCGCACATTGGGTCAAGGTCACCACCGCAAGATCAAAGGTCAAATCAAGGACACACCTACAACCCAAACAAATCAAGTAGCTATCAAGTACCAACATCCAACACTTTGCAGTTTCAGGGATATAGCCCAGACAAGATTTTCAAACTCAAGGTCACTCCCACAAGGCCAAAGCTCAAACCAATGTCACGCCATGAAGCTGCACACCTACACCTTCTAACCAATGTCCATACCAAGTATCAACTTCCTACACCTTACACTTTCTGAGATCCAGCCAGACAAACTTTTTCCCACCGCCTGTTCATCCATCCGGACACCATCGCTGACAACAATACCCTGACAGCCTTTAAATTCTTTTAATCTACAGGCAAAAGCTGCAAAGCTGTTAATAGGGCACTACATTAGTACCTAGTGTTGGGACTCGCCATGGTCGATTATTCATCCATTTTTCCGACCGATGATCAACCCCCAATCGATTATTTTACTCCATTGTCAATCATTAATTAAGAAACACTTGCTATGATAAACTACAGGTCAATCCGGTAAGAATAACAGAGTTGCGACATTTAGAATCTACCAAAAGTACCCACTTCCTGTAGATATGGTGGTAGATATAAACAAACTCGAAATTCAAGACAAATCTGACAGTTTATAAAGTAAAAATACCTAAAATATGTTAAAAATACATAGATATTGAGGCACAGTAGGAAAGGTAAGATTTAAGCTGAAAATCCGATTATTAGAAAACGACAATGACCGACAATCTTTGTATACTGTCACGGACAAATAATCCACCATTCGTCTAATCATCCCAACACCATAAAATAATACCCAATTAATAAAAGTTATCTCTACAAGTGCAAGCCTTTGAGAGCACTGGAACTTAAACAACAAGTGTAACACCATATGTTTCTACCTGAGATGCTCTATATTAGAGCCAGCAATTGGATGTCTTGGCTCAACGTCCATTTGGTTGAAATCTGTACTGTCAGATGACTGATCTGCAACAAAAGTAAATAAACCAACAACCCTGAATCTACAGGGATAATATAAATATATAAAATCTTACTGTTTTACAGAAGATCTCCCTAGATAAAATATGGCTCACATCTGCTCAACAGGCCAATAGCTCAGGGGATTCTGTAATCAGGATTACTTTTTTAAATATCACCAGCATTAGAAGGGATTAACAAATCGGTGTTCAAATATACATTGGCTTGGGCATAGGCATTTAAGCCCAGATAAGTTCAAACGTCATCACAACAAGTATGTCTTTTAACAACCAATGTGTAATTAGGCCATCTACTGTTATGTAACACAGCCATACTTTTGCTTACATAAGTGCTTAGCAAACTGCAAATCAAAATGGTTTAATCAACACACATCATGTTCACTAGTTTACTCATCTATAACAACAACCAATACAAACAACAGCATTTCTCTGATCAAGGAGGGTTGCCAGGTATCTAACTAAATTTCATCCTGAATATTTATAAATAATACACTCTGTTTAAATGTAAATCAATCCACAATATATATTGGTTAACAAATATGAATTATCAGTCCTCACCTGCTCAACACATTAGTTACTGACCTGATACATTTTCTCCTGAATCCACCCCGCTTCTTGTAAATGCTGGTGTAGGTTCTTCCTTGTTAATATAACAGGGTGAGAATAAGTCCAACCTGAGTCCTGTTTCTGCAGATTCGGGGTTTATATCCATCTCAGCTGATTCATGACTGCCAAACCGGTCTGGTTCAAAATCACCACAAGATGCATTTTCTGTTGCTGTACCACTCGTTTTAATGCCTCTTTCTGTTGTCATACCACTTGATTCACCACCTATTTCTGTTGCCACACCATTTGTTTCATCACCTCTTTCTGTTCCTGTACCACTTTCTTTACCACCTTTTTTTGCACTTGTACCACTTGCTTTTCCCACACAACTTGGTTTACTGCCTCTCTCTGTTATTATACCACTTGTTTTAAAACCTCTTTTTGTTGCTTTTTCACTCGTTTCACCACTTTTTTCTGTGAATGTACCACTTGTTTTACCAATGCCTTCTCTTTCTGTACAACTCATTTCAGTACCTCTTTTTGTTACTGTTCCACTTGGTTTACAACCTTTATCAGTTTCAGCACCATTTGGTTTACAATTATAACCTTTTGCAAACGGTCTTCCTATATTTTCTTCTGAGGCTACATCATTGATTTTTGTGATGTATGAACAGCCAGATCTAGTTGTTTTACTGCTACATACATCAAGGTTAGACCTACTGGACTTTAGATTTTCCATCATATCTGTATCAGACCTTGTGAGCCGACTGTGTTTAACACTGGCCCTGGTGGAACAGGTTGCTGCTGCACTCTCAGTTTCCCAGGTGATGCTGTCCTTAGAACCAGTGAAACCTGAAAAGACCATATTATAGCACGGGTAAAACAGCTATTACACAAGAGGGTCAGAGGTGCCCCAAAAGGCGGGTTGCGCACGCAGGAAACAAGGTTAGCAACTGCTCTCATTAAATTTAGGAACAAGGAAAGAAATGTTAGGTTACCCACTTAAGGTAAATGTGTTCGACGTGCTAAGAAATGTAATACTTCTAATCTAAAAACGAACAAATGGACAGAAAAACAAGACAAATGAACGGACGGATTTACACCAATTTCGAAAGGAACCTAGCTATGATGGTGATGTATGTCCCTGTGAAGTTTGAATTAGATTGGAGTAACCGTTTTCGAGTTAGAGTCCGGAAACAAAAATGTGGACGGACAGATGGATGGACAGAAAAACGGACAAAAACGAAGAAACGGACGGAAAAACGGACAAACAAACAGACGGAATTTCACCAATTTCGAAAGGAACCTAGCTATGATGGTGATCTATCTCCCTGTGAAGTTTGAATTTGATTGGTCAAACCGTTTAAAGTTAGAGTCCGGAAACGAAAATGTGGACAAACAGATGGATGGACAGACAAACGGACGAAAAACGGACAAACGAACACACGGAATTTCACCAATTTCGAAAGGAACCTAGCTATGATGGTGATCTATCTCCCTGTGAAGTTTGAATTTGATTGGTCAAACCGTTTAAAGTTAGAGTCCGGAAACGAAAATGTGGACAAACAGATGGATGGACAGACAAACGGACGAAAAACGGACAAACGAACACACGGAATTTCACCAATTTCGAAAGGAACCTAGCTATGATGGTGATCTATCTCCCTGTGAAGTTTGAATTTGATTGGTCAAACCGTTTTAAAGTTAGAGTCCGGAAACGAAAATGTGGACAAACAGATGGATGGACAGACAAACGGACGAAAAACGGACAAACGAACACACGGAATTTCACCAATTTCGAAAGGAACCTAGCTATGATGGTGATCTATCTCCCTGTGAAGTTTGAATTTGATTGGTCAAACCGTTTAAAGTTAGAGTCCGGAAACGAAAATGTGGACAAACAGATGGATGGACAGACAAACGGACGAAAAACGGACAAACGAACACACGGAATTTCACCAATTTCGAAAGGAACCTAGCTATGATGGTGATCTATCTCCCTGTGAAGTTTGAATTTGATTGGTCAAACCGTTTTAAAGTTAGAGTCCGGAAACGAAAAATGTGGACGGACAGACGGACAGACAGACAGACGGACGTCGGACACATCAATCTAATAGGCGGGTTGGTTACACGCAACCCGCCTAAAAATGAATGCATCTTGTAACATATTTAGGTATAGCTTTCAAATGCACAAAAATAGCATCAGAGACACCCACAACCGGGGGGAAAAATATTAAACATAATGAGATATAGAAGAGGGGAATGACAAAAAGGTCGAAAGTCTTTCAGAACAGACAATGTATGTTATATAAAGCTACATGAGAAAATAGCACTTCGGGTACTGAAAAGGTGTGTTAAAAACAAAGTTTCAACTTCTTACACCCTACAGGTTTTCAGATACAGCCTGGACGAGATTTTAAAGACCAAGGTCACTAGAGCAAGGTCCAAAGTCAAATCCAGGTCAGACCATGATGTTGCACACCAGCACTCCAAGCAATGTCCCAAGTATCAACTTTCTACAGCTACGGTTTCGGAGACATGACAAGATTTTGAAAGTCAAGGTCCTTATGGTGAAACCAAAGGACAAGCCTACAATTCCAACTAATGTCCCAAGTATCAACCGCTTACACCTTGAGGCTCCTAGGATACAGTCCAGACAAGACTTCTCCTGCACCCACCCACCCAGGCTCAACCTTGCCTAACCAACCGCCCACGAACTCGATACAGCGGGCAAAAACAAAACCTGCACAGCCTTTAAAGATTGCGGGGTAAAAAGGTCACAGTTATATAAACATCATATCTCCAGGCACCAAGACAACAATTGCAAACTCTACCTAAATTTTGGGGTAGCATAGTTACCTGCAGTGCAGAATGTAGATTTATTTTCATACAATTATTTATTTCTACAAAGTTACTAGTTATTTATTAGTGTCACTCACCTTCAACTTCTGACCCCATCCATGATTTTTTGTCCATCAACAAAGATTCAGATTCTTGATTTATCGCATCAACAGCACCTCCTCCTTCTCTTGAGGTTGAGTTTGGTGTCGCTACAGCTACAACAGAATTTGAATGTTCTGTTGGCTTCCCTTGTGTCTGTATCAGTCTATTCACTCTGGTATTAATTGTCTGGAGAAGTGTGTTTGATCTGGTGATGGTGTTACAAACTATGAACTTAAGTTTAGAAAGACTAACACATAATGCCATTCCCGTAACAATGAATGAGCAAAGAATCACCAAACCAAGCAATGTCAGATCAGATGTTCCCAAGCTCTCACTGCTTGTACTGGCCAGAGTGCTAATGCCATCTGTAAATGGGTCACTTGAAACGATATCTGCTGTCGCTGTCTCTGCAACGGCTGCAGGGGTAAAACCTAAAGAGAAAACAAAGAGTGTTTAAAGTACCTCACTGTCAACTCTGTATGTTTGTTTGGTTCAAGTCAGACCACATCATGCCCTGATAAATACATTTATTTCACCTCAGATCCAAGTTTGTAAATGCACTTGTGCATTTAATAACCCAATGACAGACGAAAGGTTCATTTTACATTTCCTAACCATGCCATCGTATCAAATACTAGTATCTGCAAGTTGGGCCTCTTCACACTTTTTTTATGTGGTCACAACAACTCATATTTCAATTTTACTTCACAACCTGTTCTGGAAATGAACTTTATGTCTTGGCAGTACATGTTTAAAGTTGAGCCAACCACTTAAGCCATCCACTCTACTGTTTCATCCCAAATGCCAAGTTTATTTTAGTATCTGAGAGGTCACCGTAGGTTTTACATTATAACATTATAAAAACTGCCACAACCTGGAAATGATGCCTGCGTTGTGCAAGCCATGTTCCACCCAAATACCTATCCCAAATTCTGAATGGAAACTACAAAATTAGCACCAGAGATGCTCATACTCCACAGCCTGGTGTCACCTGATTAAATTTGTATCAAACATAAGTGTTTCAACTATCTTCTTCCAGAGCAGAAATCAAATACAGGCTTAAATCTAGGAGCAATAATAAGTGAGTTTTAAGCACTTTGAAGTTTGGCTATCCTCGTTTGACCAAGAAGGAGGGGCCCAAGGTGAAATCTGAATGCATCAGCAGATTCCCACCCCATGATTTCCTATAGGTTGGTTTAACATTGCAAACCTCTAGGACCAATAATAAATGAGTTATAAGCATTTGTACATTTGGCTACCTTTGCTTGACCTTGAAGGAAGGGCCCAAGGTCAAATCTGACCACATCAGAAGATTTCAAGCCCATAGTTCCTATAAGTTGGTTTACCATTTTAAACATCTTGGACCAGTAATAAGTAAGTTATAAGCAATTTTGCTATCCCATTAAAGTCCACTATGTGGGGTACTTCGGCACTCTGTCAATAACCTTGAACAAAGATCTTCAGGGTAAAATGTCTGGATGCTTTTAGAGGACATATATATCTGTTATACATATCACTTATGAAGAGATTCAATCTTCTGGTTTACAAGAACCAGCCAGTTGAAAAAGGTAGCAATAGTTTCACAAATTAAACCTACATTTGTTTTAAAATAGATGTACACTGATCACTTTTTTCTGAAATAAATTATAGTTCATATTTGTTTGGTGCTGACAGCTGGGGAATATCTAATGCAATAAAGAGTAAAAAAATAATTACATTATTTTTACTTATTATAGGAATTGGAAGCAGTCATCACCATTGTTATAACATAAGTCAAAAGAAAACCAACATGAAGGTAAACATTATATGGATAAAATAGCTCTCACAGTAAGGTAAAACAATGTTTTAATAATATTGTTAATGCTAATGTTAATGATACGAAAGGGTTATTGCAATCAGTTTCATTCTGTCTGTCTTTCCTTCCTTCTGTCTGTACACCGTCTTGCCATATAACTCAAAAGCTATAACATCAATCGAGTTCAAATTTCACATGCATATATGTCATGAAGTACAGACGAATTCCTCCAAATTAGGTGAAATTAGAATGAATATTAAAGTAAGGAGATTGTTTTTTCTAATTTTAAATTGGACATATACACAGAAATTTGCTTCTCCTCATCACATACATAAATCAATACAAGGACAATATCTTTTCATCAGCAATTTTTTCCAATTAGAATTGAAGGCTCTTGAAGTAGGCAATGTGCAGTATGTCCTAATTACGTCACGTCATTCATTATTTCTTTGCTGGAATATTTGTCAAAGGGATATAGCGTGACTGCCAATTTTTATTAATATTTTGGAAATTATGCAGCCTGCAAATATATATTATTGATATCATTGGAAAGGTATTATTACAGTGCATCTGCTCATTTCTATTTCATAAAAATCTACCCAGAAATGGCAGAGAAAACACAACTTAAAAAACTATATAAAGTATGCAAGTTGATATCATTAGCATTTAATTCACTGTTGATAGATTTACATAGTACTGCAAAATGGAAACAATAAAAATACCAGAGGTGGCCAAAACCTTTGCAATGAAGAATGCATATACATGTACCGTAAATGACCTATTTAGCGCACAGTGCGCTAAGCAAAGTCTATTTTTATTCAATATTTGATGCAAAAAAATTACCCTTTTAGCGCACCCATCATGAAACACTTTCCGGGATGAAGTTTAGGTCAATCCGGTAGAAAAACGGTATTTCGACATTTAGAAATACCCACTTCCTGTAAATATGGCGGTAGATGAAAACAAACTCGAAAGTCGTGACAAAAATGTCCATTTATTCAGTAAAAATACGTGCAATATTTAAAAAATATGTGGATATTGAGGAAAATTAAGAAAGGTAAGATTTAAGCTGGATAGTCGATCATTAGAAACCTTTAGTAACCAACCGCGAGTGTGCACTCTCGCAGTCTACTGTACTGTAGTACTGTAATTTTCCTCCCAGTACTGTAGAAGTTGTCAAGTATATTGCCTTGAAAAGCAATGGGGTGCGGTTACAAGGGCGGGTGCGCTAAATAGGTCATTTACGGTATACAAAAAAGGTTTCAAGGAAGTCCAACAGTCATTGAGAATATTATTACATATACACTGTAACATTACATACTTAAAATTCGATAATATAATAAGAAGCTGACCTTTAATATGGTAGATATTGCACACTTATACTTCAATAAAAAATTAAAAAGCTAACTTTTTGGCTATTATTTCATATCATTATTTTATGCAAAGTTGAGAATTTTAAATGTGTGATTATCAACTGAAATAAGTTCATATTTCAGCTTTATGAGCCATATAGCTTTAAAGTGGCACAATGTCCATAAATTGGGTCTCTGTGGACATTTTAGAATCACTAAAATGACCTTAGCAATTAAACTACAGATCTGAAACTTTTGGGGGACATTGATAACAAACAAAAGTTACATATAATACATTTTGAGATTTGTCACACTTAGCATTTCCAAATTACAGGGCAAAATACAGAAGAAAATGCCAAAAAAGGTCACTTGGATGAGTGTCTATGGTCGTCATACATAGGTTAAATGTCTACCAAAGGCCTTGATGTTCGGTACATGGAAAAAGAACATAATAATGTATTCCTAGTTGAGATTTCAGCCCTGTCAGTCACATAGTTTAACAGTCACAGGGCTTAAAAGTGGCAAAAAGTCCAAATACTGGGTCTCTGTGGGCCCTTTAGAGACCTCAATGTGACCTTCAAATTGAAGCTTCAGACTTAAAATCTTTCACAATCAGAGATTATACACAGAATGTATATCTAATATAGTCTGAAACTTCTCAGACTTACCATTCCAAGTTACAAGGCAAAATATGTAAAACAAGCATTCTAACGCATGCATTTATCTCCCGCCATATAAATTAGATGTACTAAAGATAACATATTTTAACAAGGTGCTGTAAATGTAATACTTTTCAAGTTATAATTGATTTAGTGCATGACTTCATGAATCTTAATGCATTAAAAATTATTTAAAAAATTCATTAAAAAAATTTAGCATGTGAAAGCTCTCCAAAATGTAGGTGAATGAGTTATTTGAAAAATATTGGCTATCTGCAATACTTTTAGTGATAATAGGCAGTTACTCATTTTGAGTAGGTGAGTAATTAGCTACGCATCTGAAAATTCACTAAATGAAAGCTCTGCAAAATGTATGTGAATGAGTTATTTCAGAAATACTGGCTATCTGCAATACTTGTAGAGATAATTCGCATTTACCCATTTTGAGTAGGTGAATAATTAATTACGGGTGTGAAACTTCACCAAGCGAAAGCTCTCCCAAAAGTAGGTGAATGAGTTATTTGAGAAAAATTGGCTATCTGCAATACTTTTACAGATAATTCACATTTACTCATTTTGATTAGGTGAGTAATTAGCTACGGGTCTGGAACTTCACCATGTGAAAGCTCTCCCAAAAGTAGATGAACGAGTAATTTGATAAAAATTGGATACCCGCAATACTTTTAGAGATAATTAGCATTTACTCATTTTGAGTACGTGAATAATTAGCTACGGCTCTGAAAATTCACCAAGTGAAAGCTCTCCCAAAAGTACGTGAATGAGTTATTTGATAAAAATTGGCTATCTGCAATACTTTTAGAGATAATTCACATTTACTCATTTTCAGTAGGTGAGTAATTAGCTACGGGTCTGGAACTTCACCATGTGAAAGCTCTCCCAAAAGTAGATGAACGAGTTATTTGATAAAAATTGGATATCCGCAATACTTTTAGAGATAATTCACATTTACTCATTTTGAGTAGGTGAATAATTAGCTACGGGTCTGAATCCTCACCAAGTAAAAGCTCTCCCAAAAGTAGGTGAATGAGTTATTTGAGAAAAATTGGATATCTGCAATACTTTTACAGATAATTCACATTTACTCATTTTGAGTAGGTGAGTAATTAGCTACGGGTCTGGAACTTCACCATGTGAAAGCTCTCCCAAAAGTAGATGAACGAGTAATTTGATAAAAATTGGATATCCACAATACTTTTAGAGATAATTAGCATTTACTCATTTTGAGTAGGTGAATAATTAGCTACGGGTCTGAAACCTCACCAAGTAAAAGCTCTCCCAAAAGTAGGTGAATGAGTTATTTGAGAAAAATTGGATATCTGCAATACTTTTACAGATAATTCACATTTACTCATTTTGAGTAGGTGAGTAATTAGCTACGGGTCTGGAACTTCACCATGTGAAAGCTCTCCCAAAAGTAGATGAACGAGTAATTTGATAAAAATTGGATATCCACAATACTTTTAGAGATAATTAGCATTTACTCATTTTGAGTAGGTGAATAATTAGCTACGGGTCTGAAACTTCACCAAGTGAAAGCTCTTCCAAAAGTAGATGAATGAGTTATTTAAGAAAAATTGGATATCCCCAATACTTTTAGGGATAATTCACATTTACTCATTTTGAGTAGGTGAGTAATTAGCTACAGGTCTGGAACTTCACCATGTGAAAGCCCTCCCAAAAGTAGATGAATGAGTTATTTGATAAAAATTGGATATCTGCAATACTTTTAGAGATAATTCACATTTACTCATTTTGAGTAGGTGAATAATTAGCTACGGGTCTGAAACCTCACCAAGTAAAAGCTCTCCCAAAAGTAGGTGAATGAGTTATTTGAGAAAAATTGGATATCTGCAATACTTTTACAGATAATTCACATTTACTCATTTTGAGTAGGTGAGTAATTAGCTACGGGTCTGGAACTTCACCATGTGAAAGCTCTCCCAAAAGTAGATGAACGAGTAATTTGATAAAAATTGGATATCCACTATACTTTTAGAGATAATTCACATTTACTCATTTTGAGTAGGTGAATAATTAGCTACGGGTCTGAAACTTCACCAAGTGAAAGCTCTTCCAAAAGTAGGTGAATGAGTTATTTAAGAAAAATTGGATATCCCCAATACTTTTAGGGATAATTCACATTTACTCATTTTGAGTAGGTGAGTAATTAGCTACGGGTCTGGAACTTCACCATGTGAAAGCTCTCCCAAAAGTAGATGAATGAGTTATTTGATAAAAATTGGATATCCGCAATACTTTTAGAGATAATTCACATTTACTCATTTTGAGTAGGTGAATAATTAGCTACGGGTCTGAAAGTTCACCATGTGAAAGCTCTCCCAAAAGTAGATGAAGCAGTTATTTGAGAAAAATTATGTCATTATTTTGCCACAAATCAGAAAATAGCTATTACTCACTTATGGCATGCAATAGAACCCCAAACTATATGCATTTACCCTACAGTCACAATTTCAAAGTAGCTATTACTCGGCCATCCAATGTGCAACAGGTCTGAAACTTTACTATGTGATAGGTTATCAAAAACTAGATGAATAACATATTTGAAAATATTTCCCTAACTTTAATACTTTTGAAGATATTTGACATTTACTTATGTCGTTATTTTGCTACAAATAAGAAAATAGCTATTACTCACTTATGGCATGCAATACAACCCCAAAATATATACCATCTTATAGTTAAGGACAAAGTAGCTGAACAACATATTTGAAGAAAAAGCTGTAACTGCAATAGTTTTGGAGTTACAATGGATTTACTCAACAGTCACAATTTCAAAGTAGCTATTACTTAGCTATGCAATGTGCAACAGGTCTGAAACTTTACTATGTGATAGCTTACAAAAAAGTAGATGAATGACATATTTGAAAAGAATTCCGTAACTTTAATACTTCTGAAGATATTTGACATTTACTTATGTCATTATTTTGCTACTAATAAGAAAATAGCTATTACTCACTTATGGCATGCAATAGAACCCCAAACTACATGCCAGCTTATAGCTAAGGACAAAGTAGCTGAACACCATATTTGAAGAAAAAGCTGTAACTGCAATAGTTTTGGAGTTACAATGGATTTACTCAACAGTCACAATTTCAAAGTAGCTATTACTTAGCTATGCAATGTGCAACAGGTCTGAAACTTTACTATGTGATAGCTTACAAAAAAGTAGATGAATGACATATTTGAAAAGAATTCCGTAACTTTAATACTCCTGAAGATATTTGACATTTACTTATGTCATTATTTTGCTACTAATAAGAAAATAGCTATTACTCACTTATGGCATGCAATAGAACCCCAAACTACATGCCAGCTTATAGCTAAGGACAAAGTAGGTGAACAACATATTTTACGAAAATATTGTAACTGCAATAGTTTTGGAGTTACAATGGATTTACTCAACTGTAGAATTTCAAAGTAGCTATTACTCAGCTATCCAATGTGCAACAGATCTGAAACTTTACTATGTGATAGCTTATGAAAAAGTAGATGGATAACATATTTGAAAAGAATTCCCTAACTTTAATACTTTTGAAGATATTTGACATTTACTTATGTCATGATTTTGCTACAAATAACAAAATAGCTATTACTCACTTATGGCATGCAATAGAACCCCAAACTATGTACCATCTTACAGCTAAGGACAAAGTAGCTGAACAACATATTTTAGGAAAATACTGTAACTGCAATAGTTTTGGAGTTACAATGGCTTTACTCAACAGTCAGAATTTCAAAGTAGTATAACTCAGCTATCCAAGGTGCAACAGGTCTGAAACTTTACTATGTTATAGCTTACCAAAAAGTAGATGGACAACATATTCGAAAAGATTTCCCTAACTTCAATACTTTTGAAGATATTTGACATTTACTTCTTCTGTTATTTAGCTACAAATGAGAAAATAGCTATTACTCACTTATGGCAAGCAATAGAACCCCAAAGTATGTACCATCTTATAGCTAAGAACAAAATAGCTGAACAACATATTTTAGGAAAATACTCCAACTGCAATAGTTTTGGAGTTACAATGGCTTTACTCAACAGTCAGAATTTCAAAGTAGCTATTACTCAGCTATCCAAGGTGCAACAGGTCTGAAACTTTACTATGTCATAGCTTACCAAAAAGTAGATGGACAACATATTTGAAAAGATTTCCCTAACTTTAATACTTTTGAAGATATTTGACATTTACTTCTTCTGTTATTTAGCTACAAATGAGGAAATAGCTATTACTCACTTATGGCAAGCATCAGAACCCCAAACTATGTACCATCTTATAGCTAAGAACAAAGTAGGTGAACAACATATTTTAGGAAAACACTCTAACTGCAATACTTTTTTAGTTACAATAGCTTTACTCAACAGTCAGAATTTCAAAGTAGCTATTACTCAGCTATCCAAGGTGCAACAGGTCTGAAACTTTACTATGTCATAGCTTACCAAAAAGTAGATGGACAACATATTTGAAAAGATTTCCCTAACTTTAATACTTTTGAAGATATTTGACATTTACTTCTTCTGTTATTTAGCTACAAATGAGGAAATAGCTATTACTCACTTATGGCAAGCAATAGAACCCCAAACTATGTACCATCTTATAGCTAAGAACAAAGTAGCTGAACAACATATTTTAGGAAAACACTCTAACTGCAATACTTTTTTAGTTACAATAGCTTTACTCAACAGTCAGAATTTCAAAGTAGCTATTACTCAGCTATCCAAGGTGCAACAGGTCTGAAACTTTACTATGTTATAGCTTACCAAAAAGTAGATGGACAACATATTTGAAAAGATTTCCCTAACTTCAATACTTTTGAAGATATTTGACATTTACTTCTTCTGTTATTTAGCTACAAATGAGAAAATAGCTATTACTCACTTATGGTATGCAATGGGACCCCAAACTATGTACCATCTTATAGCTAAGGACAAAGTAGCTGAACAATATATTTGAAGAAACAGTTGTTACTGCAATAGTTTTTGAGTTATGAGCCCTTTACTCAAAGTAGCTAAGATTGCTATTACTCACTTATGTTTAGGCCTAAGTCAATAAAACCAAAAATTTTTTCAAGGGCATGAAAATTCATTGGGACAACTAGATTGGGCCAACTCGGCGCCAACATATCCCCAGACAGGTCATCACTCACGCCACAGGTTTTGATCGGAAATTTTTTAAAACATAATTACCCATTATTATATGAACTTCAGCACATCAATCTACTCTGTTTATATCTCCCCAAGGAAGATGGTGTATCCCCAGACGCCGAATACATAACTCAAATTATATTTTCAATCTTCCTGCAATGATAACTCTAAACCTATTTTCAAAGTATTTAAATGATTGATGATTGAATGTCCATTCTAAAATAATAATCCCAAAAGAGCATATCTGTTTCTATATTTGTTGACAAATAAAATATTATTTTTAACTCAACTCATCATATTTTTCAATCTTCCTTCAAAGTATTTAAATGATTGATGATTCAATGTCCATTCTAAAATTCATAATCCCAAAAGCGCATATCTGTTTCTATATTTGTTCACAAATAAAATATTATTTTAAAAAAAATTGTTTATATTATTATTTTATTATATTATTTTTAGAATTTGCAAATTGTTTTCAGTTATTCATTTCCTCTATACCTATATATGTGGTCCATATATATGCAACCTAAATATGTGACACAATCTCAGTTCTGACTCCCCTTTGTGTTATATGTAATGAGGCCCACCACCTCCCACCCCCACCCCTCTCCCCTTCTCCACACCTCTCTCACTATTACATAAGATCTGCAACCCCATTGAGTTCTTTGTTTCTCATCTGATATCATTAAATACCATTGTTTATTTAGTGTCACTCAATATAGCTGGAGGTCCCAGAGGTGGGTGGGGGGAATCCGGGTGGGGGATGTGGGTTGAGCATAAATGGTAAACAAACAATCTATATAAAAGGGGTACTCAAATACAAAAAGAATTGAGAATTTTAAGTATGTGATTATCAACTGAAATGAGTTCATAACTGTAGGAGCTGTGCCAAAATTAACTGAGGCAAGTTGAATAAAACTGGGCTAGTTGAGGGTTAAAAATCGCCTAGTTTTACTACATAAGGATATAATTTCATTAATATTGGGACTTAAAGCTCACTTAAAGTGTCCATTTTGTCTACTTGAATATGTTTAACCAGTTTCATTTTAAAAAGTGAAAAACTCAGCAAGCAGAGGTATAACACACAAAAATAAGTTCTTAAAAGACTAAGATAGCCATAACATTATTAATATTCAAAATTTAAATAGACAGGCATTTCCTTTTAAAAATTCAAAGATTTCAGCTCTATACCCCACATCGTTTGACAGTTACTGGGCTTTAAAGTGGCATAATATCCATAAATTGGGTTTCTGTGGGCATTTTACAATTGTTAAAGAGACCTTAGCAATTAAACTACAGATCTGAAACTTTTTGGGGGACATACATAACAAACAAAAATTATATATAATACAGTTTAAGACTTGTCACACTAAGCATTTCCAAATAACAGGGCAAAATACGGAAAAAATGTCAAAAAAGGCACTTGGGCGAGTGTCTATGGCCCTCATACACAGGTTAAATGTCTACTAAAAACCTTGATTTTCGGCATATGTAAAAAGGACATAATAATGCATTCCCAGATGGGATTTCAGCTCCATCAATCACATAGTTTAACAGTTACAGGGCTTAAAGGTGGTAAAAAGTCCAAATATTGGGTCATTGTGGGCCTTTTAGAGATCTCGATGTGGCTTTCAAATTAAAGCTTCAGACTTAAAATTTGTTACATACTAAGATTACACATAGAATATGTATCTAATAAAGTTTGAAACTTCTCAGACTTACCATTTCCAAGTTACAGAGCAAAATATGTGAAAAATGTCTTAAAAGGGTCACTCAGGTGGGTGTTTAAGGTCCTCATACACAGGTTAAATGTCTACTTGAAGCCTTGATTTTTGGCACATGTAAAAAGAACATAATAATGTATTCCCAGATGAGATTTCAGCTCTATCAGTCACATAGTTTAACAGTCACAGGCCTTAAAATTGGCAAAAAGTCCAAATATTGGGTCTTTATGGGGCCTTCTAGAGACCTAAATGTAGCCTTCAAATTAAAGCTTCAGACTTAAAATTTGTCACATACTAAGATTACACATAGAATATGCATCTAATACAGTTTGAAACTTCTTAGACTTACCATTTCCAAGTTACAGGGAAAAATATGTGAAAAATGTCTAAAAATGGTCACTCGGGTGGGGATTTATGGTCCTCATACACAGGTTAAATGTCTTCTTAAAGCCGTAATTTTTGGCACATATAAAAATAACATACTAATATCTTCTCAGATAGGATTTGAGCTCTATCAGTCACATAGTTTGACAGTCACAGGGCTTAAAAGTAGCAAAAAGTCCAAATATTGGGTCCTTGGGAGCCTTTTAGAGACCTCAATTTGACCTTCAAAATTAAAGCTTCAGACTTAAAATCTGTTACATACTAAGATTACACACAGAATATATATCTAATACAGTTTGAAACTTCTCAGACTTACCATTTCCAAGTTACAGGGAAAAAGATGTGAAAAATGTCTTATAAGGGTCACTCGGGTGGGTGTTTATGGTCCTGATACACAGGTTAACTGTCTATTAAAGGCCTAAATGTTGGGGCACATATAAGAAAACACATAGATATATTCCCAGATGATATTTAACTTTGATGAGAGACATAGTTTGAAAGCTACAGTGCTTGAAAGTGGCAAAAAGTGCATAAATTGGGTCTCTGTGGGCACTTTTGAGACCTTAAGTCGACCCCTTTGGGTAAACCTACAGCCCTAAAATTTTCTACAGACAAGGATTACATATCAAAGTTATACCTAGCGCAGTTTGAGACTCATCAGAATTATCACTTCCAAATTATAGGGCAAAATATGTGTAAAGTATAGCAAAAAATCCCTAAGTGGGGGTATTTATGGGCCTCAAACACAATTTTCTCCTCAACTTAAAGTCATGATTTTCGGCACATGTACTAAGAACATATTAATGTGTTGTCAGGTAAAATTTCAGCCAGCTGAGCATCATAGTTTGTGACCTACAGGGCTCTAAGTGGCCAAAAGTGCAATTTCTGACCTTAAGGTGGCCATAAGTTCTTTTTTACTGGGAGTTTAAGGTCACCTTAAAATAGGGATCTTCCTTTGGGCACCCTTAACATGTGTACCAAGTTTGAAAAAAAAATATTAATTTGTTTTTGAGTTATCGCGTCCACAAGGAAATTTCTACGGCGGCGGCGGCGGCGGCGCGACGGACCTGAATCCAATATATCCCCGACTTTCGTCTGGGGATATAATTAATTTACAAAAAATCTGTAGCTGTAGTAGTTTTGGAGAAATCTGCGTGACTAACTAACGCACGCACACACGCACGCACGCACACACAGACATTTCATAATCTCCCTCCCGGGCTAAAGCCCGGCGGGAGATAAAAATGTCTAAAAAGGGTCACTCGGGTGAGTATCTATGGTCGTCATACACAGGTTAAATATCTACTAAAGGCCTTGATGTTCAGTACATGTAAAAAGAACGTAATAATATATTCCCAGATGAGATTTCAGCTCTATCAGTCACATAGTTTAACAGTCACAGGGCTTAAAAGTGGCAAAAAGTCTAATATTGGGTCTCTGTGGGCCTTTTAGAGACCTCAATGTGACCTTTAAATCAAAGCTTCAGACTTAAAATCTTTTACAATCAAAGGTTACACATAGAATGTATATCTAATACAGTTTGAAACTTCTCAGACTTACCATTTCCAAGTTACAGGGAAAAATATGTGAAAAATGTCTAAAAAGGGTCACTCGGGTGGGTGTTTATGGTCCTCACACACAGGTTAAATGTCTACTTAAAGCCTTTATTTCTGGCACCTGTAAAAATAACATAATGATATATTCCCAGATGAGATTTCAGCTCTATCAGTCACATAGTTTAACAGTCACAGGGCTTAAAAGTGGCAAACAGGCAAAATATCGGGTCTCTGTGGGCCTTTTAGAGACCTCACTGTGACCTTCAAATCAAAGCTTCAGACTAAAAATCTTTCACAATCAAAGGTTACACATAGAATGTATATCTAATACAGTTTGAAACTTCTCAGACCTACCATTTCCAAGTTACAGGGAAAAATATGTGAAAAATGTCTTATAAGGGTCACTCAGGTGGGTGTTTATGGTCTTCATACACAGGTTAAATGTCTATTAAAGGCCTAAATTTTGGGGCACATATAAGAAAACACATAGATATATTCCCAGATGATATTTAACTTAGATGAGAGACATAGTTTGAAAGCTACAGTGCTTGAAAGTGGCAAAGAGTGCATAAATTGGGTCTCTGTGTGCACTATTGAGACCTTAAGTCGACCCCTTTGGGTACACCTACAACCCTAAAATTTTCTACAGACAAGGATTACATATCAAAGTTATACCTAGCGCAGTTTGAGACTCATCAGAATTACCACTTCCAAATTATAGGGCAAAATATGTGAAAAATATAGCAAAAAATCCCTAAGTGGGGGTCTTTATGGGCCTCAAACACAATTTTCTCCTCAACTTAAAGTCGTGATTTTCGGCACATGTACCAAGAACATATTAATGTGTTGTCAGGTAAAATTTCAGCCAGCTGAGCATCATAGTTTGTGACCTAGAGGGCTCTAAGTGGCCAAAAAAGCAATTTCTGACCTTAAGGTGGCCATAAGTTCTTTTTTATTGGGAATTTAAGGTCACCTTAAAATAGGGATCTTTCTTTGGGCACCCTTAACATGTGTACCAAGTTTGAAAAAAAAATATTAATTTTGTTTTTGAGTTATCGCGTACACAAGGAAATTTCTATGGCGGCGGCGGCGCAACGGACCTGAATCCAATATATCCCCGACTTTTGTCTGGGGATATAATTAATTGTTGGGATTAAAATGCAGTTTCTATATTGATATCAAACTCTACTATGCTTTTGCATATCGATCGATATTGAAATAACGTTTTATGCCGTAAATTGCATTATTTTGCACCTTCTGATCCTGAAGTTATCAAAAATCATTTTGCTAACATATAAGATGTACAAAACTGACCATGAATTTAATACAAGCTACCTATAAAAGCAATTAAATTTCACGAAAAATCTCACAATAAGTCTTTTAATGGCTAAATATTAATGATCAAACTACATAAAACTGATAAACTACAACACTGTTTTGAAAATTCTTCCTGGTGGGTGCTAGAAACGATATTGAAATTCACACTTTCAGAATTGAAATTAATACTGAAATTTAGAAAGACATTTTGATCGATATTGAAATATTAATATATGAATCATATGATTCCTTCACTGCAGTAATGTATCTCCCAGTATTTTTGGTATTTTTATTTTTAAACGATGTCTACTTTCCTTCGTTCTGTCATATCAGATCGCACTGTCAGTGAAACAGCTATGGTACAGTGACTACAGTCCTATCAAATAACTCGGGAATTAAAGGACTAACAAGGTTCTATTTACCTGGACAAAGGCGGGCACATACAGGGGAGTCAGGGTCCTGACAAGGCTGCAGACATGAGAGGCACCTGTACAGAACTAGGTCACAGAACTCATCCCAACGTGGACAGTCATTCTGGTTGTGGCAGATTCTAGCAGGCATGGTCTATGTGTTTTCTGGTCTAAAGTGGATGTAGTTCAGACAAGGTTAGAGGTGAAATAATTAGACACATGTCAAAATAATTGTCGGTCACTTTTCCTCACCCCACAAACACACACATACTTTGATTTCTGAAGACAAAGAACAAGAAACAAGACAAGAAAGATATCCAAATTTTCTCAGCAATTAAAATGTACACAAAAAGAACGAAACAGCACATTTTACCAATTTAATGGAGTAAATCAGATTTAATTTGAAACACTTGATGGGAATGTTTATTTGTGGTCTTGTTCAGTCTTGTTGACCAGGCTGTTGAATGGGATGTAAAAAAAAAAACAAATTTGAACTATTGTGTAATTTGTCAATAACATACACTCTATAATCGTTTATTTGTAACACTTTCTGAAATTCTGTATTTGGAGCTTGAAAAAAGTTACAAAAATTGAAACATAACGTCTTCCAAATCATCTGCCGTACACCTGTGGATGGTGATTCGGACAGGACAGTGGTGTCAGACCACTTTTATTTTAAAAATTCTGAGGACCGTTTATCTTCGTGTCCGTTTATCTTTGTGTCCACCCATGTACATGGGTAGTCACTGAGATAAACGGTCATAAACAGTCTTCAGAGTTTTCAAATTTAAGCAGTGTAAATAACGAAATCGCACAAATTAAACAATAAAATATACTTAAATAATACTTACGATGACATCTGGTTTGTGTTATATTGTTGTCTAAACCTTTCAACCGTTCTTATGTGTAAATTTCTGAAGACCGTTTATCTCAGTGACCACCCGTGTACTGGAGTTCTAGCTCTTTAAAAAGGAAGCTGGTCAACTCGGCCCTTTGCCAACTTGGCCCCCGCCAACTCGGACCCATCTATGCAAACTCAGCCCGATTCTTTTAAAAATTCACCTGGACATAAAATATTTTTTATGGATGGATTTTAATAATCCAGGTATCACTGTTCACAGATTTTAACCATTGTATATAGTGGTGTGACATATGACCTTGAATCAGGCTTACATAGTTGGAAAAATATGCATATGAGTGCTTTATATCAAAAAACATTGGTAACAGCTTTAATAATGTAGTTATCATTTGTAAAATGCTACCTTCTAACAACCATCTTCATGCAAACTTGTCTCTTAAAATGTGTAATACATTATTAACATGATGCATACTTAAATAATATATGTGGGAAAAAGGACCAATTTGGTAGGGATGAATTTTAGAAGAGGCAGAGTTTGCATCAAAATAGGTACAAGTTGGCAGGGGCCGAGTTGGCAAAGATCCAAGTTGTCCTTCATTCCTTTAAAAGCATAAATACGCGATATATGTTAACATGTACATACTTTTTGTGCTTTTTTCATTGTTTTATGTGTTTGAATAATGTTGACACCAACATCAAGAAAAACAAACCTATCACTATTTACTATGAAGTCAAACACCACTGCATGTCCATCGCATGAGCCACATCAAGTTCACTGAAACGCCACGACAACTCGGCCCATTTCAAAATCGGCCTTTATGTTATTTTATGACATATAACATTGTTTTTCCATTTATTATTAATTTATTACACATATATATCTGTAATGCCCACCTATTTTCAAGCTGGACATATACGTGTTTGGTATCATTTTTATCAGTAAATTATGCACTGTCATAATCAGTGTTGATTCTAGGAATTTCAAAAAGTGGGGGCAATCCCCCACCACTACACAAAATGTGGGGGAGGGGCTAAAAATTCTGGGGGAAGACTTTATGATAAGTTTAAACTAATAAAAAATACATTTTCAGTTTATTTAGGCATTTTTAACAGTGGACTTCTATTAATTAGTGGTCAATTTTTATTGTCTTGCCCAATAAAAATAAACTTCAAGGCTAGTGATAGAATTTAAAAAAAATACTGAAAATGGTTATTTACATCAAAGTGGCTCCTGTCATGACATTATGGTTTTAAGTTTTCATCTGAAATCATGGCATCACAAATTCAGTCATTACACCATCAATTCATACAAATATGTTGGAAAACCCCACAGAATACCATGACCTCATGAATAGTAATGAGTAGTCCACAAATTCTTCAAGTAAAATATTGCTAAAAAATCCAATGGAATCGTCAAATATTTTTTACGCATACATGAGCTCTGTAGTCCTTCTAGTATTTGATCTTAAATCAGAAAATATTAAGAATTAAAACCACCACGAAAATCTGTGACCTCATTAATATTAATGAGTTGTGCGTGAATTTTGATCCAGTAAAATATTTTTCTAGGGAATTCCGACAGATACGTAGTACTACGCCAATAGGGTCACCACCGGCTTCACTGCCATGGCCTGTTATGGTAACAATCCAGTCTACTGTAAGTTTCGTTTTTCTTGCAGCCATTTTTTATATAATCATCCACTTTCAGCTTAATTTTATATTTTTGGGTATAATATGTCCAAATACTGTCTGTACTGACAGTCCTGTATTATTAATGAAGTGCTTATTAAAACTAGACCATTAGGACGCATCTGTGGCCAGATGCAGGATGTATCCACCGGCAAAGGCAAAAGTAGCTATTACTCAGCTATGCCACAAGGTACAGGTCTGAAATTTTACTATGTTATAGCTGACCCAAAACTAGCTGAACAACATATTTGCACAAAATTCTGTAAATGCAATAGTTTTGAAGCTACAAGTGATTTTACTCATGATGGAAGTTAGTGAAAAATCCAAAAGTAGCTATGACTCACTTAGCTATTGCGACAGACACCCAAGTTACTCACCATGTTGTAGCTATGGAAAAAGTAGCTGAATAACATATTTTAACAAAATGCTCTAAATGCAATACTTTTCAAGTTATAATTGATTAATGCATAATTTCATTAATTTTAATGCATTATAAATTATTTAAAGAATTCATAAAAAAACTTTAGCATGTGAAAGCTCTCCAAAATGTAGGTGAATGAGTTACTTGAGAAATACTGGCTATCTGCAACACTTTTAGTGATAATAGGCATTTACTCATTTTGAGTAGGTGAGTAATTAGCTGTGGATCTGAAAATTCACTAATTGAAAGCTCTCCTAAAAGTAGGTGAATGAGTTATTTGAGAAAAATTGGCTATTTGCAATACTTTTAGAGATAATTCGCATTTACTCATTTTGAGTTGGTGAGTAATCAGCTATGGGTGTGAAACTTCACCATGTGAAAGCTCTCCCAAAAGTAGGTGAATGAGTTATTTGAGAAAAACTGGCTATCTGCAATATTTTTAGAGATAATTCGCATTTACTCATTTTGAGTAGGTGAGTAATTACCTATGTGTCTGAGCAATACTTTTCAAGTTATAATTGATTAATGCATAATTTCATTAATTTTAATGCATTATAAATTATTTAAAGAATTCATAAAAAAACTTTAACATGTGAAAGCTCTCCAAAATGTAGGTGAATGAGTTATTTGAGAAATACTGGCTATCTGCAACACTTTTAGGGGTGGGACGAGTACAAATAATTCGGGTCGATTACTCGCAGATGAAAACTCGACTCGACATCGAGCCCTCGCGACATTTAGTATCCACCATAACAGGAAACGACATCCAATATGGCGGCTCCCGTAAACGAAAAAAATATAAAGATAAAAGCTTTGAAACGCTTGAATTAGCTATTGTCAGCACATAATATCATTAATTTTATGTTACAAATGGTGGATTATGCGATTTAATGAAAGTAAGGTATGCTATTTATGTTTAATTAACTAAAAAACGTAACTGGTTCTATAGGTTGTTATATATACACGAGTAATCGACCCTAAGAATTGGGGTCGAATTTTCGTGAAATTCGCCTCGCTCAGCGAGTGTCGACTGCTCGGTCGCACCCCTAAACACTTTTAGTGATAATAGGCATTTACTCATTTTGGGTATGTCCAAATACTGTCTGTACTGACAGTCCTGTATTATTAATGAAGTGCTTATTAAAACTAGACCATTAGGACGCATCTGTGGCCAGATGCAGGATGTATCCACCGGCAAAGGCAAAAGTAGCTATTACTCAGCTATGCCACAAGGTACAGGTCTGAAATTTTACTATGTTATAGCTGACCCAAAACTAGCTGAACAACATATTTGCACAAAATTCTGTAAATGCAATAGTTTTGAAGCTACAAGTGATTTTACTCATGATGGAAGTTAGTGAAAAATCCAAAAGTAGCTATGACTCACTTAGCTATTGCGACAGACACCCAAGTTACTCACCATGTTGTAGCTATGGAAAAAGTAGCTGAATAACATATTTTAACAAAATGCTCTAAATGCAATACTTTTCAAGTTATAATTGATTAATGCATAATTTCATTAATTTTAATGCATTATAAATTATTTAAAGAATTCATAAAAAAACTTTAGCATGTGAAAGCTCTCCAAAATGTAGGTGAATGAGTTACTTGAGAAATACTGGCTATCTGCAACACTTTTAGTGATAATAGGCATTTACTCATTTTGAGTAGGTGAGTAATTAGCTGTGGATCTGAAAATTCACTAATTGAAAGCTCTCCTAAAAGTAGGTGAATGAGTTATTTGAGAAAAATTGGCTATTTGCAATACTTTTAGAGATAATTCGCATTTACTCATTTTGAGTTGGTGAGTAATCAGCTATGGGTGTGAAACTTCACCATGTGAAAGCTCTCCCAAAAGTAGGTGAATGAGTTATTTGAGAAAAACTGGCTATCTGCAATATTTTTAGAGATAATTCGCATTTACTCATTTTGAGTAGGTGAGTAATTACCTATGTGTCTGAGCAATACTTTTCAAGTTATAATTGATTAATGCATAATTTCATTAATTTTAATGCATTATAAATTATTTAAAGAATTCATAAAAAAACTTTAACATGTGAAAGCTCTCCAAAATGTAGGTGAATGAGTTATTTGAGAAATACTGGCTATCTGCAACACTTTTAGGGGTGGGACGAGTACAAATAATTCGGGTCGATTACTCGCAGATAAAAACTCGACTCGACATCGAGCCCTCGCGACATTTAGTATCCACCATAACAGGAAACGACATCCAATATGGCGGCTCCCGTAAACGAAAAAAATATGAAGATAAAAGCTTTGAAACGCTTGAATTAGCTATTGTCAGCACATAATATCATTAATTTTATGTTACAAATGGTGGATTATGCGATTTAATGAAAGTAAGGTATGCTATTTATGTTTAATTAACTAAAAAACGTAACTGGTTCTATAGGTTGTTATATATACACGAGTAATCGACCCTAAGAATTGGGGTCGAATTTTCGTGAAATTCGCCTCGCTCGGCGAGTGTCGACTGCTCGGTCGCACCCCTAAACACTTTTAGTGATAATAGGCATTTACTCATTTTGGGTAGGTGAGTAATTAGCTGTGGATCTGAAAATTCACTAATTGAAAGCTCTCCTAAAAGTAGGTGAATGAGTTATTTGAGCAAAATTGGCTATTTGCAATACTTTTAGAGATAATTCGCATTTACTCATTTTGAGTAGGTGAGTAATTACCTATGTGTCTGAAACTTCACCATGTGAAAGATCTCCCAAAAGTAGGTGAATGACTTATTTCAGAAAAATTGGCTATCTGCAATACTTTTAAGAGATAATTCGCATTTACTCATTTTGAGAAGGTGAGTAATTAGCTATGGGTCTGAAACTTCACCATGTGAAAGCTCTCCCAAAAGTAGGTGAATGAGTTATTTGAGAAAAACTGGCTATATGCAATAGTTTTAGAGATAATTCGCATTTACTCATTTTGAGAAGGTGAGTAATTAGCTACGGGTCTGAAACTTCACCATGTGAAAGCTCTCCCAAAAGTAGGTGAATGAGTTATTTGAGAAAAATTGGCTATCTGCCATATTTTTAGAGATAATTCGCATTTACTCATTTTGAATAGGTGAGTAATTAGCTATGGGTCTGAAGCTTCACCATGTGAAAGCTCTCCCAAAAGTAGGTGAATGACTTATTTCAGAAAAATTGGCTATCTGCAATACTTTTAGAGATAATTCGCATTTACTCATTTTGAGAAGGTGAGTAATTAGCTGTGGGTCTGAAACTTCACCATGTGAAAGCTCTCCCAAAAGTAGGTGAATGAGTTATTTGAGCAAAATTGGCTATTTGCAATACTTTTAGAGATAATTCGCATTTACTCATTTTGAGTAGGTGAGTAATTACCTATGTGTCTGAAACTTCACCATGTGAAAGATCTCCCAAAAGTAGGTGAATGACTTATTTCAGAAAAATTGGCTATCTGCAATACTTTTAGAGATAATTCGCATTTACTCATTTTGAGAAGGTGAGTAATTAGCTATGGGTCTGAAACTTCACCATGTGAAAGCTCTCCCAAAAGTAGGTGAATGAGTTATTTGAGAAAAACTGGCTATATGCAATAGTTTTAGAGATAATTCGCATTTACTCATTTTGAGAAGGTGAGTAATTAGCTACGGGTCTGAAACTTCACCATGTGAAAGCTCTCCCAAAAGTAGGTGAATGAGTTATTTGAGAAAAATTGGCTATCTGCCATATTTTTAGAGATAATTCGCATTTACTCATTTTGAATAGGTGAGTAATTAGCTATGGGTCTGAAGCTTCACCATGTGAAAGCTCTCCCAAAAGTAGGTGAATGACTTATTTCAGAAAAATTGGCTATCTGCAATACTTTTAGAGATAATTCGCATTTACTCATTTTGAGAAGGTGAGTAATTAGCTATGGGTCTGAAACTTCACCATGTGAAAGCTCTCCCAAAAGTAGGTGAATGAGTTATTTGAGAAAAACTGGCTATATGCAATAGTTTTAGAGATAATTTGCATTTACTCATTTTGAGAAGGGGAGTAATTAGCTACGGGTCTGAAACTTCACCATGTGAAAGCTCTCCCAAAAGTAGGTGAATGAGTTATTTGAGAAAAATTGGCTATCTGCCATATTTTTAGAGATAATTCGCATTTACTCATTTTGAATAGGTGAGTAATTAGCTATGGGTCTGAAGCTTCACCATGTGAAAGCTCTCCCAAAAGTAGGTGAATGACTTATTTCAGAAAAATTGGCTATCTGCAATACTTTTAGAGATAATTCGCATTTACTCATTTTGAGAAGGTGAGTAATTAGCTGTGGGTCTGAAACTTCACCATGTGAAAGCTCTCCCAAAAGTAGGTGAATGAGTTATTTGAGCAAAATTGGCTATTTGCAATACTTTTAGAGATAATTCGCATTTACTCATTTTGAGTAGGTGAGTAATTACCTATGTGTCTGAAACTTCACCATGTGAAAGATCTCCCAAAAGTAGGTGAATGACTTATTTCAGAAAAATTGGCTATCTGCAATACTTTTAGAGATAATTCGCATTTACTCATTTTGAGAAGGTGAGTAATTAGCTATGGGTCTGAAACTTCACCATGTGAAAGCTCTCCCAAAAGTAGGTGAATGAGTTATTTTAGAAAAATTGGCTATCTGCCATATTTTTAGAGATAATTCGCATTTACTCATTTTGAATAGGTGAGTAATTAGCTATGGGTCTGAAGCTTCACCATGTGAAAGCTCTCCCAAAAGTAGGTGAATGACTTATTTCAGAAAAATTGGCTATCTGCAATACTTTTAGTGATAATAGGCATTTACTCATTTTGGGTAGGTGAGTAATTAGCTGTGGATCTGAAAATTCACTAATTGAGAGCTCTCCTAAAAGTAGGTGAATGAGTTATTTGAGCAAAATTGGCTATTTGCAATACTTTTAGAGATAATTCGCATTTGCTCATTTTGAGTAGGTGAGTAATTACCTATGTGTCTGAAACTTCACCATGTGAAAGATCTCCCAAAAGTAGGTGAATGACTTATTTCAGAAAAATTGGCTATCTGCAATACTTTTAGAGATAATTCGCATTTACTCATTTTGAGAAGGTGAGTAATTAGCTATGGGTCTGAAACTTCACCATGTGAAAGCTCTCCCAAAAGTAGGTGAATGAGTTATTTGAGAAAAACTGGCTATATGCAATAGTTTTAGAGATAATTCGCATTTACTCATTTTGAGAAGGTGAGTAATTAGCTACGGGTCTGAAACTTCACCATGTGAAAGCTCTCCCAAAAGTAGGTGAATGAGTTATTTGAGAAAAACTGGCTATCTGCCATATTTTTAGAGATAATTCGCATTTACTCATTTTGAATAGGTGAGTAATTAGCTATGGGTCTGAAGCTTCACCATGTGAAAACTCTCCCAAAAGTAGGTGAATGACTTATTTCAGAAAAATTGGCTATCTGCAATACTTTTAGAGATAATTCTCACTTACTCATTTTGAGAAGGTGAGTAATTAGCTATGGGTGTGAAACTTCACCATGTGAAAGCTGTCCCAAAAGCAGATGAATGAGTTGAGAATGTGCAATACATTTAAGAGATAAGCCACCTTCCAAATATGAAAGAAATGTGGAAAGAAATGTGGAGTGTAGGTCGCTAACAAGCAATACTCCACATTTTAGACATTTTTGTCTACCACAGGCCCAATTTAGACATAAACCCCACCAAAAGATAGGGTGGCGAGTTCTCCACCATATCAAGCCACCTGCCAAATATGAAAGAAATCTGGAAAGAAACGTGGACTGTAGGTCACTAACAAGCAATATTCCACATTTTAGACATTTTTGTCTACCACAGGCCTAATTTAGGCATAAGCCCTACCAAAAAGATAGGGTGGTGAGTTCTCTACCATATCAAGCCACCTGCCAAATATGAAAGAAATCGGGAAAGAAATGTGGACTATAGGTCGCTAACAAGCAATATTCCATATTTTAAACACATTTTAGACATTTTTGTCTACCGCAGGCCTAATTGAGACATAAACCCTACCAAAAAGATAGGGTGGCGAGTCCTCTACCATATTAAGCCACCTGCCAAATATGAAAGAAATCGGGAAAGAAATGTGGACTGTAGGTCGCTAACAAGCAATATTCCACATTTTAGACATTTTTGTCTACCAGAGGCCTAATTTAGACATAAAGCCTACCAAAAGGATAGGGTGGCGAGTCCTCTACCATATCAAGCCATCTGCCAAATATGAAACAAATCGGGAAAGAAATGTGGACTGTAGGTCGCTAACAAGAAATCTCTGCTGACGTGGACGATGATAAATCCATAGTATCCCCGCTTCGCGCCGGGGATACAATTATTCTCTGGATAATACGCACATTTTGTCCTTGCAGTGTTAAAAAAATTATTGTTGGGATCAACCCTTTTCTCAAAATCACTACTTTTGTATTCAGAATAGTCATAACACATATACGGCAGATTATCATTCAAAGAACTATTTACATTACTGCACACTTCAACATCCTCATTACAGTTAATATTCATAAATTCATAATCATCAACTTCATTAAATGGCAGTGCAGTTTTACAGTTTAACAGCACCAATAGGCCTCTCCTTTGAGCTTGGTTAACTCTCTTTTTGTTAAATCTGCACATCTATTATGGATCCAATAATTACATAAGCAACATTCTATTGCATTGGTAATCACTTCCTTTAAACAAATACCACACGGAAAAGAATTATTTATCATTTAATTCTGTAACAACAATTAACAATTTGATATTAATGAAATATAAATATATATAAAACTGTTATTCTACATTTAGGTTACTACTGAAGTTAAGGTCCACCATAAGTCATTGAACTAGTCTGAGTTTTTTATAGTCCTCCATTTCCTTAATTGATCTGACCTCTTCAGTATGCAGTTTCACAAAAACTTTACAGTTCCTAACCCAGGTGTTGACAATCTTCTTATCTTTTTTCAGTTGTCTTGCCACTCTGGCTATACCAGCATTTTTCCTGGTCAAGTGTTCATTAATGTACACTCCTGTTCCCCTGAGTTTAACAGTGTTCCTGAGTATTTTAGTTTTTGTCTTCCTGTTACATACTCTCACAACAATGTCTGGAATGTTTTTTTTTTCCCTTAAGAGTATGACATGCTTCAATGTCATGGTCATCCAGGTAAACTCCAATGTTACTTTCAAGATAAGTTGTCACCTGTTGCTCCAATGTTGCTCTTTCTACTTCTGGGGCATCTTGATGGTCTTCCTCGCCTGGAGTTCGGACCACTCGTGCAAATGATTTATGTGTTGTTTTCAGTCCTGAGATTACAATGTCATTCATTCTACTATACTGTTGTAAGTCAACTACTCTTTGCTCAAGTACTTGAATTTTATGATCCTTATCTTCATTTTCTTTCTTCAGTGCATGTATAATGGTTAAAAGCTCATCAAGGTCCTTCCTGCATTCATGTATTTCCTCTAATTTGGTATGGATAGCGACCAGTGAATCTTTTATTTCTAATAAATCATCATCTTTCTTATTTTTTGGTGCAATTATGATCTGTGGATAGTAATGACTTAACTACACTAATTAGCTTATCTATAGTTTGTACCTGAATTCTTGTGTGTTGACTGGCAAAGCTGACTCTTGGGATCTCCATGGGCGGTATATGAGCAAGTCGCCGATAAGACAACTCGCCGACAGCAACTCGCCGACAAATTTTAAATAAAGTAATGATGTATTATTTCTTCATTTTTTGTCATTTTTCACTACAAAGACGTTACAATATTCAAATAATCATCTATAGATGTCTTCCAAGCAGACAAATCACGTTTTTACTGTCCAAAGGATGGACTCCTCTGTCATTTTATTGTGAATTGTCCGTTAAGTTACACACATACGTAAACTGGAGAAGTTTCATCCCATTTTTGTAGTATAACATGTTTTAATGAAGGGACATGAATGACTGCAGATACATAATACATTTTAAAACAATATATGGCAATATTTTAGTGCTATAAAAGCTGCAAGGGGCGAGTTGCTGTCGGCGACTTGCAGGTAATTCCCATGGGCGATATTATGATATATTTTATTATGCACATTCTTTGGGGCTTTCCCACACCAGCAAACAGTCAAATAGCATCCACATCACCTATTACAACAGTGTAACACAATAGAATTTTAGAAGCAATAGTATTTTTATTGCTTTTTCAACATATATAAGCAATAAATTCGCGGTCCGTGATGTTTACATAGGAACCGGAAGTATCAAGGATGATACAGGCCTTTAGATTTATAGAAATTTCAAAATATGATGATGGTGGCCAACTTACAACTTACAACCCGCGGCCGCCGGTTGTAAGTTATCTATACATCTAAAGGCCTGTATCATCCTTGAATGGTCTATTATAATAAGATTCATTATAACTACAGTAAAACCTCTATAGTATAGTCAAGTATCCTTGATTCGAGGGTCTTGTTGATTCGAGTATGGCCGTTTTTCCTGGATATAAGAGCATCTATTTTCACTTTTTATAACATAAAACGGTGCTTTGGTTTTTATAGTTTTATAAAACACATCCAAATTGCTGCAAAATAAAATATTTCGACGTGAAATAAGCTCTTAACTAAAACGTTAAAACTCGCGAATCATCAAGGCTATATATCGGTTCTTCCTAAAACTCGGACTTCTGTCCAACTTGGACTTTTACTTGGACAAAGCGGCGATAGCGGCGATGGGGGGGGGGGGGGGGGCGGCGATTGGTTTTTCCCATTGTTTGGATGAATGTGTGTTTTATAGAAGAGAGTGAAGGCCAGTCAATCAAACTATTTATGAGGCATATCCCCACTCAGCTCAAGGGAAGCTGTGTTATGCATCAATTCAGGCAATCAAATGAATTGCCACATTTGTCAATCAAACCAATTGCCCCATCTCCACTAGGACAAGGGGAGGGGCTGTATTATGCAGTAAGTTAGCCAATCAACAAATCCCATGTAAAACCAATAGCATTTTTTAAGGTTTAATTTTACATGCCCAATACCAATCAGATGCACTTAGGGTGTGGGTTTATCTGTCAATCTTAATTAGTCAGGGTTTGATCAGCAACTGTTCACATGATCAGTGTGTTGAAAGCCTTTGTGTTGAAAGCCTTTCTAATATTAATCATTTAATGGGTATGATTACTAGAAAATCACCCCACCTGGAGCCTCACTTTTCCAGTCCTGAGAAGCCTTTCACTTGTGTGTGATACAATATTTACCAGCAGAGCTATCATTCGGTTAACCCTTTTCTCCAGTCTTTTTTTTTTTTTGCAATCCATATATCTTTTTGTCAAAAACACACTATAAAAGCACTGAGACTTCAGTTGTCAATGCACAGTTTTATGCTTCATAGATTCATAGATGCCAAATATCATCATTTTGATTATAATAGCCCCAGTTGTTAGATGAAAAATTACATTTGTTTTACCTCTTGTTACTAATAAACTGGATTTTCTTTGTATTACTACTAGATTTAATGAACATGTATGTATAGATAGATAGATAGATGGGGGGAGATGAATTGTTTATTATAGTGTCCTGTTTCATTTACAAATACATATATACATGAAATACAATATCAAAATACAAACCCAGCCTCATTTGGACTTATAAGACACTTTAAACTATTGAAATATCATTAAATGACATTTTGGCAATAAAAAGAGGTGAACAAATCTAATATAGGGGCATTTGCTTCTATTTAAAATCTATATAAACAAGAAAGTTTATGTACATTATGTCCACTATATAATTTCAACAATTGCAACTAACTAACACAGACCTCTCATTTGCAATTGCAGTATCACATTGAAATTTTAAATATTTGTACAACTTATTCATTGCATGTAGTTTGATAGATGGAATTGGCAATAGATAAATTGCAATGACAAGTGAGCAACAATTACCCCTTTATAATTGAAAATACTTGTACAAGTAACTGATTGCATTTAGTTGGTTGTACAGAAATAGGTAAATTACACTAAGAAGCCTCATGTTTTCAAATAAAATATAAAATGCTGGTACTTGTACACACACAGAGTGCTGAAAACGTGAGGCTACGATGGGGTTTCTAACAATATTTTACAAATATATAATCCAGCAATACTTTACTGTCGCCGCACCTAATACTGCCTTCACGAAATATTTAAAACAAATAAAATATAAAATGCTGGTACTTGTACACACACAGAGTGCTGAAAACGTGAGGCTACAAAGGGGTTTCTAACAATATTTTACAAATATATAATCCAGCAATATTTACCTGTCGCCGCACCCCCTCCCCATTTCCAAGTTGGACAGATTTTAAGGCGATCGCCGCTTGTGGCTGTTAATTGAGGAAACATGAGGCTCCAGTTGGGGGTTTAGTGAGTGAACTGCTGTATTATATATTTGTAAAAGATTGTTAGAAACCCCATCGTAGCCTCATGTTTTCAAATAAAATATAAAATGCTGGTACTTGTACACACACAGAGTGCTGAAAACGTGAGGCTACGATGGGGTTTCTAACAATCTTTTACAAATATATAATCCAGCAATATTTTACTGTCGCCGCACCTAATACTCCCCTCCCCCTCCCCATCGCCGCTATCGCCGCTTTACTTGGACTGTCGCCGCTATCGCCGCTGGCCATCTACCCCTCCTCACTTCTTCTCAATTAAAATTAACATCGCCGATATTAGTCCAAGCGGCGACGGAATCGCCGCTTTTGTCCGAGTTTTAGGAAGAACCCTATATATCCGACCATAATAGTATCCTCGCACGTCCAATTATCAACCAAGTAAGCCGGAAAATTGATAATATGAAATAAATAATATGAAACAACATACATTTGCAAATATCCAGGTGGTTGTTGTCATATTATGCTATCCATCTATTGGTATGTATATATCCCGGTTTGATATGATATTTTGCACAGAAATGACTGTTTTTCTCAGGTATAAGCCTAATCAGCATTCCGAGTACGCATGCGTGAAAAACTTGTCCCGACTTCCGTTTCGGGATAAACAAATCTACGTAGATCTGAACCAGGAAGTGATTTTTATATGAAGAAAAGAGTAAATAATACATAATTTCTTGCATAAAACGCACAAAACTTATTTTTTATAAAAAATATACATAACGATCTATAAAGCAATGATTTGTCACCAGGAAAAAAAATTTTAAAATATAGTTTTTGGTCTTCTAAGATGAGCGAAAATAGGGTTTATTAACATGTACAGATATTTCTGAAAATGATTTTTTATTGATTATTTAAATTAAATTTATATGTTAAAACTATTGTTGTTTCAGATATTTTTTTTTATTTGAAATAAACGTTAAAATGTTAGCTAATAAATTTAGAAAATGGTTGAGAACACCAGCAATTGGTATGTACATGTTAATTAGTTGAAAATACTTGTGTATTTGCCAAAAAAGTCAGCAAAAAATTTTCAGAAAATATTAGATAAAATAATATGTACACTACACACACTAAGCTTAATTTTTTAAATATAAATATAGATCTACAGAATATTGTTTGTTTTTTTGGGGTTTTTTTTTGCCAAGAAAAGGTACTTTGAAATATTTTTTTGTTCTTCTAAGGTGGGCAAAATGGGGTTTCTTTAACATGTACAGTTATTTTTGGAGATGATTTTTGACTGATTATTTAATTTCTAAACATATGTTTACAAATTATTATGGTTTAGATATTTTTTTATGTGAATTAAAGTATTAACTAATAGATGTGTACGTATTTGCTTAAAATTTTTGGAAAATTTTATATAAAATGTTGTGCTCACTAGAGATATGCATTTGAAAAAAAAATTAGTTTCAATAGTTTTGTTATTTTTTATTTATGGGCAGATTTTAATGGAATGAATATGTGGAGAACCGACCGATGTTGGGGCGTGTGTAAATAAAAATATAAAAAAAAATGTGGGCAAAATATGGGTATTTGTGTACATGCATGATCCACTTTCTTAAAAATTGGACAAATAATTAAAAATAGGAACTACAATTCCTTAAAGCGAAATAATTACTCTTATTTTGATATTTATTATAAATGCAGCTTGACATAAATGAATATTTTCTTAATCTTAAAATTAAAAAAAAATCAAGGAACTAAAGGTCAAATAATGCACTTTAGATTAATTGCATAATATAAAGCTAATAAATGAGGCTAAAAAAATTAATAGGAAAATAGTACAAAATATTAGGAAATAGGTACATAAATATGTGAAACAATTTATTGGGTGCTTTATTTATTATCCACCAGTTTGTTTAAATAATAAGTAAAATAAGTCCATAAATAAAAAAAATGGAAAAAATTTGGGATGAAATTACAAAAAAGAAGTTTTATGTATATAACATATTTGTGAGTTAAATATTTTTGGAAATATCGAAGAATATGAGGCCTTATTGTTGAAATGAATTCTTTTAAATATTTCTTTTTTCATTTCCTCCAAAAATTTATTTTCATTAGATTCAAAACAGTATTTTTTCTGAAATAGATCTTCGTTACTCTGTTAAACTACAACTGGGCGAAAATAGGGGATTTATGTTAAAACTGCTACAAATATCTCACACAAATTCTATATTCTTCACGGAACTGATTTATATAATTTATTACACTATTTCCATTATATGTTTTATAAGATAAATGCCCATATATACAGAAATCACATAAATTAATATTCACTACTTCCTGGCTCTTCTGTCACATACGTTTTTTGTTTATCCCGATACCTTCCCACAATGCTTTGCGCGAATCGAAATGCTGATTAGGCTTATTTCACACATGTTATACAGGAAGCAACACTTCCAATTATCAATCACATGACTAAAGGTTGCATCTAAAGCTAGAAGTAGCAGACTTAAGGTTGTGAGATAAATAAAAAATACTATTGATGGCAGAAAATGATAGAACTATGAAATTTGTCATATCAGCATACGCCAAATTGTAATAATTAGGATTTGGAAGATCTTATGTTTCGAGGGCTGATGCATCACTACTTTTTTATTGACAGTAAAGAGCATATTTAAAAAACTTGGTTGCACCTCTAATTGAGTGACCTTCGTCAAGCACAGCTTGCAGTAATACAAAGGTCAGATAAGCTTCTTGACATGGTCAGGATTTTTCTGCAATACTATGCAACAAAACCTTCTTTTAAAACGAAGTAATAGAAATAATTGAGAAACAATTTTTAACTTTTCTAAGAGAGGACCTGTAAGGACCTTTTCACTCCTTCAGGTTTATTACACATTATTCTGAACAGTTTGGATCGATTTATTGGTTTGGTTTGGAATAAAAATAAATAGAATTCTGCATGAGAGAAATGAAATTAGTGGCAGAAACATTTATAAAATACTAAAAAATTGAAGAATTATTGATTGTGAAAAAACGGACATTACACGGGTGGACACAAAGATAAACGGACACGAAGATAAATGGTTGTCAGAGTTTGGCTTATCTTAGTGGATTAAATAATTAAATTTCACAAAATAAATAACAAATGTCTTGATAAGCTTAATTTAACGAACTGGTTATTTACACCACGGCTGGGTACATAAGGGTATTTCAGTTCTTTATGTACACCACGGCTGTCGAGTAATGCAATAATACACTACAATAATATAAAATAAAACAAAAGCTGTCTTATCAGTGTTAGTTTGAAAATAAATGCAATTTCTCTCTTTTACAAGAATATATTTGATTAATGCTTATAAAGTTGAAACAGAAAGGCCAAAAACAAGTTGACATTGTCCTGTTCACTCTCCATGGATATGTATTTAGTGAGAAATATAGAATCTTAAAAAGAATGTTTTTCTTTTTGTATTTTTGCTATATATCACTTTTTTGTAAGGTGTGTAGATGGCCGTGCGTAGAGGCTTTCATGCCATTAGAACCTGGTACATTTGTAATGTATGTTACTTGTATGATTCTTGTTCCATGTGTATAATGAATAAATAATGATACAATAAAAAATCACATCTTCACTGTCTTTGTCATCTAAGTGTCATCCAACCCAAGTTAAGCCACAACTATTCGACCTGTGGGGATCAAAAGGTTAATTATGTAACAAATTTTACCTGGCCGGGTACACAACAAGGTGTGTATAAGAAATTTAATTTAGTTTCCACAGTACAATAGTGGGGAAGGCTAATCATCCCATTTCTAGGGGGACTGACATAGCATGCACAATAAGGTGGTGTAGAAGACCATGTACATTAGCTTACCTACATTTTAGTTGTACCAGACTTGTAAACAAAGTAATAGAAGTAATAGAAAAGTAATAGATTGGAGTCAACTTCAATGTAATAGTAATAGTAATAGATTGAAATTTTTCAAATGTAATAGTAATAGTAATAGATTGAAATTCTATCTATTACATCTATTACTTTCTATTATTTTTCTATTACAATTTACCCTTTGCTATTTTTCATCAGGAGGTTGTAGAAAAATGATCACTTAACATGGACTTTAATTCTGTAATGAATTAGTTTTCATATAAATTAATACTTTAAATGGACTTTGATACAATAATGAATTGTCATAAAATCATCACTTTAAATAAACTTCAAAACAATAATTAATTGATTTTGTAGCACTCATAAGTCAAATTCATTTTAAACTTTCATACATAAACTTTTCAAATAATCAACTTGTCATCAAAGAATACTAAATATAACACACAAATGTTAAAATAAATAACTTTGAAATATCAAGGGACCTTTAATTGTCCCTCTTTGATTGAATGTTCTAAAAAAACTGTCTTTGAGGTGGTATTATTAAAGGCTTAAAGAGGCCAATTTAATCTTTGGAAGGATTAACTAAATGTTCCTGAGTAAGGAGAAACTGTGACACATGAAAGGCAATCACACAGGTCACTATAATAATTGTGTATAATAAGGGCAGCATTGTGGCATGTGTTAGCTGTTTCACTGATTTACATAAAATTACCGGAGTTATTATTTTCAAACATAAATGTCACTCTTGAATAATTTTGAGGTGGGCTCTGCATGCAAAGAATTTGAAAGAAAGGGGTTCTTTGAACGCAGTGTTTTCTTTTGTAAACACTGCTCATCAAGTATTTCTCATAATAATAAGAGTTTTTCAAATCTAACAACTCATCATAAAGTGAATAAATATGAGAATTGTTTTACAACAGTGTATTTTCCCCCAGATAATATTTACTGATAATAACATATTTTTCAGCATTTAAAAAGCTTTGCATGGAATTTGCCAGAAATATACCTCTCATTACAAAATTTACAGCACTTAAGTGGCTTTGTATAGAATTCTCATAAATTCTCCAAGTAGTCAAGTCATTCTTAAAAAGAATAAATACGGGATCTATATATTTACTTGTAAATATACCAAGTGATATATTTGTGATATTTTATCCTTGTATGGCATAATCTGAAGCATTTTCAATAAAATTAGATGTATAAAGTATCCTGTCAGTGTTATTTCTGTGTTAAAATTACCTCTCAAGTGTGCGCCAAATTGTAATAGAATGTAATAGAAAGTAATAGAAGTATTAGATGCCAATGTAATAGTAATAGATTTAAAATTTTAAAATGTAATAGTAATAGTAATAGATTGAATATTTTCAAATGTAATAGTAATAGTAATAGATTGGCTATAATAGATTACAAGTCTGAGTGGTACACAAAATATCCCAAATATCTTGCATATGTACACAAGATATTCAATCTAGCTTACATAAACAGCGGTGGTGTACATAAGGGACATTATCTGGCTAATATACACAACGGTGGTGTACATAAGAGACATTATCTGGCTAATATACACAACGGTCGTGTACATAAGAGACATTATCTGGCTAATATACACAACAGTGGTGTACATAAGGAACCATATGTAGCTTATGTACACAGCGGTGGTGTACATAAGATGACTTTTCGGCATTGCGTACACAGCGGTGGTGTAAATATCCTCTGCCTTAATTTAATCATCGTCTGTTACTTAGTTCATGCAATTTTGTTGCTTAGACCACTTTTATTTGAAAAATTCTGAGGACCGTTTATCTTCGTGTCCGTTTATCTTTGTGTCCACCCATGTAGTGTATTGAGAAATTATCACATACACTTTTTAACTTTTTAAAATTTCATACCTGCTTTGACCTCATCTTTTCGAAAGTTTTGTGTGATATTATTTCAGAAGTTGTTTACATTCAATTTTCCGATCGGCAAATTCGAAACACAGTTATGGTCGATGGTCCAGTTTTCGTGCTAGCACTAGTTTTTGTGTGTTTGCTGCATATTTAATAATATGTCAGCCAATATAAAACGAAATTTCTTCAAATAAAAACTAACAAAATCTACTAGTATTTTTCTTTAAAATGATACTTTTATCATTTCTGTAGTTGAATCAGATACTTGGATATCACTTGTTAAACTCTTTTAGTCCTTATTTTGGGTTCATGCAATAGTTTGTTTGCCAATAAATTTTTATCAATGCAATATGAAATTTTGTTAATCTTTAATTGCTTGTTAATCTGCCAATACATAAACAATTTTTATAATTAAAACACCATTGGAAAGTTTATTGTGTAGAGTTCAACAGTTATGTCTGTATTTGTGTATAATATTGTGCCAAAATTGTTTAATTTTAAAGTTTATGAAATAGCCAACAGATAGCATGAAAACTGGATCAGTAACCCTGTGACATATAACCTTTGACATTCAAAATTAAATGAATGCAAGAAATATTTTTCAGCATTTTAGTTGATATTTTCTTCATAATTGAGCATAAATAATGCCTGAAGTATTTTATAGTTGTGGAGAACTTAGTGTAAACTTGTTTTATCACATACTTTATTGATATTTTTTATTAAGTAGCATGATTACTGGTGCAACTGACATATGTGACCTAAGAAAGGAACAAAATTGCTCCTGGTCGAAGATAGGAAGTGGTTGATAATGGGACGTGCAGCGATAGTACAGTAGTAGTCGAATTTACTTTCAATAATCTCGAGAACCTCTCATTGTTGTGTAAATACCTATCTAAAACAAGAGTTTACTCACGGGTAATATATGTAACACTTATATATAACTGGAAAATTTATCAACAAAGAGCATCCTTAAAAAAAATGAAACTTTGGGAAATTCCCTAATCTGGTTCCCGACCTATTTTTCTGCAGGAGTTTTACACAGATTTGCGGGTACAAACAATAAGTTGAAACCTACCAGGTAAATCTGTTTAAAATTCATGTAGATTTTTGCAAACCATTTTTAGTTGGAACAAGCAGGTGAAATCATGTTGTATCCAACAGGTTAAATCTGTTGAAGTACAACCCAGCAGGCACACGCCTTGCAATGTCATTGATTTAGAGTTGAAAACAGGTCCTGACGTTGAAATGAACATTACCAACTACTACATCTAAGTTAGTTTTCTGACATGAAAAAGTAGTGATATTTTGACCAGAAATCATGGTGATTTTTGGTTGAAAAACTGACACTGACACAATTTCAACACTATTTCAAAGCTGGATTTCTGACTGGAAAAAGTAGTGATACTTCATAAAAAAATCACCACTAAATCAAGTTAGGTTTTTTGACATGAAATCTTAGTCATGTTATTGAACAGAAAACAGGTTGAATGTTGGGAAATGGATGACTGGTAATCGTTGATTGAAAATTCTTTTTCTAGAGGGTGATTTAGTGATTAAGTCTAGCTTTTTGAAAGAACTATTATTGCAATTGTTTTTGAATTTGTAGGTATTTGTAAAGCAAAGACTAATATTTAAAGATTATAAAGATGATAAAGATTATGTGTGCATGTACTTTTCTCCATTCTCCTTATTAATTAACTAATGCATCCAAATATAATTTTTATAATTTATAATTATATTTTGATTAATGCAATTCCTGATAATTAAAAAAAAAACATTCTGAAGTCAAACTTATCTTAAATAAAAAAAGATAAATTCAAACTTATTCATCAAATCTTAGTAATTAGAATTTGTTTCTCAAATTCTCCCATACACAAAGAACATACGTTTCAGTTTACAAGTTTACACTGAAAACTTCCCTACACAGAGAACCTAAGCTATAACATTTTATCACACAACAGTGAGGTTGGTGGGGGGGTTCCTGGTTTTTCTTATCTGTACCCTACTACACAGGACATTGGGCCTGTGACTAAAGTAATTAGATAACACAGCAGGGGTGGAGGTGGGGGTTTACCCTTGCTCAGTTGCAGGCATGGTGTTTACTTCTTTAAGTCTGTTTTTTTGTGGTCAGCACTGACAACTAATTTTAACTTGGGGAGTAATGGGTGGAGTTCTTCAAATGTGGCTCTTCTTGTGTGTTTTTTTTTTTCAGTTTATATGACAAAGTTGTATGACACACAAGCATCTGAACTGAGCATTGTGGCTTTGCTACATGATTATAGCTTCTTTATAATTACCTTATAATTATAGCCAACTTAGTAAAACATTTAAAAGAAACTGATTGGATAAAATACTGAAGATATAAAGAATGTCACAATTGTTTGTTATTTACAAAGAAAAGAAAATATTTTAAAATTTCACAAAAAGAATTTCAATTGAAGGCAATGAATAATACCGGTCCTATTAATAACATAAAAATGGATATCTAGTTGGAAAATATGGATTTACATATCTTGAGCATATTTGAAAGCTGATTAAAAATTATGTGTTATTACGTCATCAGAAATAGAATATTGAATATACAATGATTCATGAAAACATGTCATCTTGGAAAGAATTAATTACTTTGAAGTTGTATCCAAATTGTAAAATATGTATATGGATAGTTATTATATAATATTATTAAGAAGCTATAATTATGCAACACAAGCTACAATGATTCAACTAAAGAAGACAGTGTAAACCACCTGATTTCACCCATTGAATTCAACCCTATTTCATACATTGGATTCAACCAAAAACAGTTTGCAAAATCTACACATATTTCAACCAGATTTCATCCATTGAATTCAACCTGATTTCACCCATTGAATTCAACCTGATTTCACTGGTTGGATCCAACCAAAACGGTTTGCAAAATCTACATGTATATTTCAACCAGATTTCACCCACTGAATTCAACCTGATTTCACCCATTGAATTCAACCTGATTTCACCGGTTGGATCCAACCAAAAATGGTTTGCAAAATCTACACGTATTTCAACCAAGATTTTCACCCAAACTTATGACAAGAAAATAACCCTGATAGTCCAATTAATTTGTCGTTTTAGGCATCTGTTATTGGTGGCATTCTTATAAAATTAATTTTAAGTGCACTAATTTTCTTGTCATAAGTTTTCAATTAATATGACCTATAAATTATAAACATTTGACTGTCATTCAACAAGAAAATGGCATTTAAATTTGTCATTTAGGAAACTTGTTGTTTTAGGCACCATTTTGACAAATTAATAATTTTCAGTGTGGGGTGCCTATAGCCAAGGCAAGGAGGAGAAGGATGTGTAGTATTTGGGTTATCTTTTGAAGAGCAAGCTTTAAGAATTTCATGCCTATCTTTCTTCACTGTCTAAAGCTCAGCTTCAAGTCATTGAATATGTTTCAAAATTATGTCAGGTTTGTCTGAACTATCATCAGAAACAATTTTCTGAGTACTAGCTTGGTCCTGACACTGCTGCCCTAATAGAAGGGAAGACGTAGAAGACGTCTTGGATTCCTCCATGGCATGCTTGTCGTGAGTCTCGTCACAGTTTGTACAAAACACCATCTCTTTAGCTAGTCGTGGTCGCAAGGTTCGCAAAATTACTAAAAACCCTAAAAATATGGGGAAAAGGCACCCTCAAATCAACCGTAGACTATGGGACAACTGAAGAAGACCTCTACAACCTTGTCCGAACAATGCTCACGAAGTCGCACAATGGCTACTACTCCAATTACGAAAACAATTCATAGCTCTGGGTAACCTTGCCTGCAAAGTTCCTTATACTTTGGTTCCCAATAAAATCCATAGTTAAAAAAAGACTAGTAAAGACACAGGGAAGAGTCCAGCCTAAATCTTCATCACTTGTCTGAATAGAATAACTTTACTCCAAAGCAACATCATCATTTAGAGAGCTTACATATAATACATAACCTACTCAGGCCACCCATCAGGCAGTACATCATGAATATCCATCAGCTCACCCAATTTCACCATAACCTTCACATTACAAATAACTCATGTTATAATCTGTATCAAGAACAGTGGTCAGCAACACATTAACCAACTGACCATAAACAAGGTTCAAACATTACCATAAAACCACTAAAATACAACCTCCATTGATATGACCATCATGCACTCCCATGGAGTAAACATAACTGCCACAATTATGTCAAACCGGTTAATTATAGTTGGATCCTACTAAGCGCAATTTGTTCTTTGATCTTCAAGAAGTAACGCTGTTTTTGGGAGAATACACCCTGTTTGCAATGCAAATCTCTGCTATCCCACTCCCAGGTTGCGTTAATATTTTTCAACAATATTTGCAGCACACTTACATGTCTATACATGTACGACGGGATGTAAGAGAGGCTTAAGCTTTTGCTAGTGCACATATCTATTGCGAATATTAAGTAAAAACGGGTTCTATTTAGCACAGACATCTGAATGTCTTTCTGTCTCTGTGTATATTGTTCTGAGCGCATTAGAAAGTGATTTGTATGTAGATGTGTGTGGCTCTGTGTGTTCTGGTGACTATAATTGCTTGTACAGGGGTAAAAAGGGGTTAAAACGTACAATATCACTTGAACAGTAAATATTTGGAAAAAAGAAAACACAAGACATGGCAACCCTGTTTGACATTGTAAGGCTTGAAGATCAGAATAATAATGATGTGATTGGCTATGTACATTGAAGCCTTTTTATTTGTTTATAACATAACCAGAAGTGAACTTTGAATTTCTGGTTTTTACTTGATCTTAAAATAAAATTTTCACTGTGTAACCAAAAAAAGAGGATGTGTTTGCTAACTGCATTTTTTAATCCAAAGGAGCTGTGTTACTATCAATAGAACATTAGTAAAAATGATTGTAGTAGTGACTGACACTTTTGCAATTTTATTCAATATAAAAGAAATTAAGTAACATATATATATATACAATATGAATGTAACACTTTGGGAATCTTTGTGGTAAGGGTAGTCTAATCTGTTGCTGATTTTCACTAGTTAGCAAAAATCATTTATCCTAAGGAGAGTCAAGGGGCGTTCAAGGTCAGTGGTCCAGAGCTGTGGGTGTAACCAAGAGGAAAAGAAACTAAGTTGGGAAACTGTAATTGAAGAGATGGGTTTTGAGGTGTTTCCTGAAAGATGCGACAGAGGGGCTATTTCTTATTTGTAAGGGGAAAGACTTTCAAAGAACTGGGGCATAGTGACTGAAAGAATTACAAAAGTGTTTGATTTACGAACTCTATGGTCGAAAGTGCTGGTATGAAGAAACTTAGGTTTGGGGGTGCTTCGCCTTGTATTTCTGGAAGAGGTGTAGGGGTGAATTAATAGTGAATGAATAGTCCAATCTGCTGTTCACCAAAGCATTTGCTAAAATAACTGATGTTTTAAGGTCTAGAAGGGGATGATCTCTGTAGAGGTCTCTTGCATGAATTCTGGTGGAATTTATGACCTGTGACGCATGGTCTGAGAAAGTGAAGTTGGAATCGAACACCACTCCGAAGTTCTTAACGCTTTGTGCTGGTGAGACCTGATTACAAAGAATATTGACTGCAAAGTGATGACGGAGCTGTTTTTGGAGCCTATCAGAATAAACTTGGTTTTGTCAGGGTTCAGTTAAATTTTTAAAAATTTATTTGCGAACATGAAATTTTGAATGTCATTTAGGCAGTTCTGTAGTTTTTGTATAGAGTGACAGAAATTAGCTGGTGAGAGTGTTATGTATAACTGGGTATCATCGGTGTAGAAGTGATTTCAGCATGTTGTTTCAAGGTGAAAATTGAAGTCGCTGATGTTCACCAGATTTTCAGTGGTGTGTTGATTATCCTCCAAAAGTGACTGAAACTGTTCAGAAAAGGTTTGAGTACTGGACAATGGTGTTCTGTTTATATTCAGAAAATAAATAGATTCTTTGTGTAGGGATATCTTGATGAGGAAATTTCAAAGGTAGGAAATCTGTGTGGGGATATCCTGAGGAGGAAATTTTCAAAGTTGGTGAATGTCTTTGTGGGAACAACAGAAGGATCCAATTCGTCTTCATGGTAGTTCTCTCGTGCCCGTTGATAAAGATTGTAACCTGGTGCCCAGCAGGGAAGCGACTTTGAAATCTGGTTGATTCCAACCGTGAAATCTGGTTGAAATACGTGAAGATTTTGCAAACCATTTTTAGTTGGATCCAACCGGTGAAATCATGTTGAAACCAACTGTTGAAATCTGGTTAAATTCAATGGGTGAAATCTGGTTGAAATACTTGTAGATTCTGCAAACCGATTTTGGTTTGATCCAACCGGTGAAATCAGGTTGAATTCAATCGGTGAAATCAGGTTAAATTCAAAGGGTGAAATCTGGTTGAAATACATGTAGATTTTGCAAACTGTTTTTGGTTGAATCCAATGTATGAAATAGGGTTGAATTCAATGGGCGAAATCAGGTTGTTTACACTGTCTTCTTTATTTGAATCTTGTGTGTCATAATTCTAGCTTCTTAATAATATTATATAACAACTATCCATATGCATATTTTACAATTTGGATACAACTTCAAAGTAATTAATTATTTCCAAGATGACATGTTTTCATGAATCATTGTATATTCAATATTCTATTTCTGATGACGTAATAACACATAATTTTTAATCAGCTTTCAAATATGCTCAAGATATGTAAATCCATATTTTCCAACTAGATATCCATTTTTATGTTATTAATAGGAACGGTATTATTTATTGCCTTCAATTGAAATTCTTGTTGTGAAATTTTAAAATATTTTTTTCTTTGTAAATAACAAACTGTGACATTCTTTATATCTTCAGTATTTTATCCAATCAGTTTCTTTTAAATGTTTTATTAATTGGCTATAATTATATTGTAATTATAAAGAAGCTATAATCATGTAGCAAAGCCACAATTCTCAGTTGAGATGCTTGTGTCTCATACAACTTTGTTATATAAACTCCACTCATTACTCCCCAACTTAATTAGTTGTCAGTGCTGACCACAATAAAAACAGACTTACTGGGCGTTCAGACTGGTGATTCAACCCGGGTTGACACAGATTGAACCAGATTGGAGACTAATCTGAACGCTCACAATCCGGGTTGACAAGGGTAAATCTCAACCCTACTCAAGAGGTGGATTGAAGCAGATTGAAGCAGATTGGTTCAACCCTGTTTGTAGTGTGAACCCTCTCAATCCGGGTTGACAAGGGTTGAGTGTAGACTTACTGTAACCAATTCACTTATTGTCTTGAACAATTGCCTCACTCAACATATCTTAATCCTTTGTAAGCTCTGTAGTACATAATTGGCACAAAGGCCACCAAAAGTTATTGTTGTGTTATTCTATACATGATTGCAATTTAACATAAAATACATGAATATTTGTTATTATAGTAAGAATATTTAATAAGCAGAGTATTTAAAAACATTTAAATGGCCTTTTGCTTAAAGACTGACACAGACTTAATAATATAAAATTTCTGTTTTAATTATAAAATGTTATTAAGCTATTTTATTGTATTAAACATAATAATAATTAATATTTAACATAATGTAGGAATTTTGTATATTTTTATTAATTTTATCATTTTTATCCATATTGAAAAAATGTCATTTAAACAATTTTACATGAATTCATCTAAATTTGGAGATTTTACTGTATTCAGTTTTTGACACTTCTCAATCCAGATTAAACTCTGTAGTGTGGACACTCAATCCGGATTGAGTTGAATCTGCTTCAATCTGCTTCAACCCTCAATCCTTGTCAACACGGATTGTAGTGTGAACAGGGCATTAAAGAAGTAAACACCATGTGTGCAACTGAGCAGGGGTAAACCCCCACCTCCACCCCTGCTGTGTTATCTAATTACTTTAGTCACAGGTCCAATGTCCTGTGTAGCAGGGTACAGATAAAAAAAACCAGGAACCCCCCCAACCTCACTGTTGTGTGATAAAATGTTATAGCTTAGGCGCTCTGTGTAGGGAAGTTTTCAGTGTACACTTGTAAACTAAAAACTATGTTCTTTGTGTTTGGGAGACAAAGTCAAAGTTGGGGTTTTACGTCCCGTTCAACAGCCAGGGTCATATTGGGACAGGTCCTCAGAATTGCCACTTGTGGGACTCGAACCCACAGAGGTGACAGCCTATGATTAGATGCCAAACTTGCTAACCACTAGGCCACTGAGGACCTTTGTGTTTGGGAGAATTTGAGAAACAAATTCTAATTACTAAGATTTGATGAATTAGTTTGAATTTATCTTTTTTTATTTAAGATAAGTTTCACTTCAAAATGTTTTTTTTAATTATCGGGAATTGCATTAATCAAAATATAATTATAAATTATAAAAATTATATTTGGATGCATCAGTTAATTAATAAGGAGAATGGAGAAAAATGTACAAGTACAAGCACACATAATCTTTATAATGTTTAAAAATTAGTCTTTGCTTTACAAATACCTACAAATTCAAAAACAATTGCAACAATAGATCTTTCAAATAGTTAATCACTTAATCACTAAATCACCCTCTAAAAAAGAATTTTCAATCAACGATTACCAGTCATTCATTTCCCAACATTCAACCTGTTTTCCGTTCAATAACATGACTAAGATTTCATGTTGTAAGACCTAACTTGATTTAATGGTGATATTTTTATGAAGTGTCACTACTTTTTCCAGTCAGAAATCCAGCTTTGAAATAGTGTTGAAATTGTGTCAGTGTCAGTTTTTCAACCAAAAATCACCATGATTTCTGGTCAAAATATCACTACTTTTTCATGTCAGAAAACTAACCTAGATTTAGTAGTTAGTAATGTTCATTTCAACGTCTGGACCTGTTTTCAACTCTAAATCAACAACATTTCAAGGTGTGTGCCTGCTGGGTGGGGTGATTTCGGACAAATTTGCACTCGTGTTGTTACACAACCTTGTAAGTGAGATGAGTATGCTTCCATGGTGATCTACCAAGCATATTTCCATCAGCAGGTTTAGCTTAGAATTTGTCTAGTCAAAGTTGTGGTTTTAAATCATGCTTAACAGCCAGGATCATTTTGGGACAGGCCTGCAGAATTTATCTCCTTTGGAAGTTGAATCCACACACTGGTGACAATTATCTAAAAACATTTGTAATCATTTATGCTAAAACGTTTATAAACATCTATAGGCGAATGTTTAGGAGCCCATCATTTTAAACCTTAAATAAACCATTCATAGTTAGGTTTATAAACGTTTATAAACGTTTGTAATATTTACTGGGAGGTATGCAAAGCTATAGTGAGTATACAAATATACTAAAATTTTTGTGCAGTATTCAGTATGACAAAAATGCTCCGGAAGAGGATTTTTTAAAATGGTTCACAAAGTAAGAACATCAATTAGTAATGTCTATGAACAGCTATTTTTCATACTGTTATGGAGCTGCTACAATGGGTTTACAACAACTGAAACCTGAAATAACCAGGTGAAAACCGCCAAATGATGCATTTCTTGAATATCTAGTAGGTGAAAGCCACATAAGTACTGCTCTGCATGACATCTGGATTTTATCTACATAATAATATTTTATATCAGAACTAAACTTAATTGTGGCATCACACCAAAACTGTAAAACTGTTTGTGTTCTTTTTTCGTAAAAAAATCCCTATTGACCATGGCAAAATTGTATTGTTCATTTAACCCATGGTAGAGCATGAGCCCGAAATAAACAAGACCAAATTTTGCATTTTGAAGCTCTCAAACGAATGCACTTGGTGGCTTAGTGGGTTGGCTAGCAGCTTTGGTATCTCATCACAGGTGTTTCCCGTCTGTGTGATTTCGCCTCCCACAAGTCACAATGCGGGGACCTGACCTAATATGACCCTGGATGATGAACAGGATGTAAACCCCCAACTTTTTTGGAGCTATCAAACTCAACCATTATTTGTGATGAGAATTACATTTGGAACAGTCCTCTTTCAATTTACTCAACGGAACCAAGTGTAATTGTTTGACACTGCCCTAAAGTCACAGGTCTTATTGAATGAAGTTTGTAATTTCTCTAGATCTGACACAGCTAGAACATATTATGGTTTCAATCTTCCCTGCCATCTCATATATACATAGTCTCCCTCCTTGTTTGAATGCTTTTTGTTAGGCACTAGAGCTGGCCTTTAACTACCAAAACCTTGGGTGATGTTTACTGTGCAGACATTCAAGGTGTTGCACTCCCATTTTAGAATTTAAAGTCTGTAAATAACACTTTAAAACTTGAGCATATATAGCAAGCTGAAATCCTCTTATCAACATTTTAGGTACTATACCTTTCTTTCCTGTCAACAGTGTCAGAAAATTTTGGGTCTGGTTCATTTGGTTTGTTCAGGTTGCTTTGCTCAGAAGTGTGAACTCAAACACATAGGAACCCAGAAGGCACACACCTTGAAATGTCGTTGATTTAGAGTTGAGGTCCTGACATTGAAATCTGCATTATCAACAACTAAAGCAAAGTTAGCTTTCTGACATGAAAAAGTAGTGATATTTGATTAGAAATCATGGTAATTTCGGGTTGAAAAATTGACACTGACACAATTTCAACACTATTTCAGAGCTGGATATCTGACTGGAAAAAGTAGTGATACTTCATATGAAAATCAACACTAAATCAACCTAGATTTTCCAATATGAAATCTTAGTTATGTTATTGAACAGAAAACAGGTTGAATGTTGGGAAACCAATGACTAGTAATCATTGACTGAAAATTATTTCTCCAGAGGGAGATATAGTGATTAAGTCTAATTTTTGAAAGAACTATTATTGCAATAGTTTTTGAATTTGTAGGTATTTTTGAGCAAAGACTAATTTTTAGCCTTAAAATTATAAAAATGATAAAGATTATGTGTGCATGTACTTGTACATTTTTATCCATTCTCCTTATTAATTAATAGCAACAACAAAAACTGATGCACCCAAATATAATGTTATAATTTATAATAATATTTTGATTAATGCAATTTCTTATAATTAAAAAAAGCTTCGAAGTAAAACTTATCTTAAACAAAAAAAGATAAATTCAAACTGATTCATCAAAACTTCGTAATTTGAATTTGTTTTTCAAATGCTCCCATGCTCAAATAACTAGTTTTCAGTTTGGAAGTTTACACTGAAAACTTCTCTATATAAAGAACATAAGCTATAACATTTTATCACGCAACAGTGAAGTCATGGGGATTCCTGGTTTTTCTTCTCTGTACCCTGCTACATAGAACATTAAGGATGTGACTTAGTAATTAGATAACACATAGGGGTGGAGGGGGTTTACCCTTGTTCAATTGCATGCATGGTGTTTACTTCTTAAGGCCTGTTTTTTGTGATCAGAACTGACAACTAATTAAGGTGGGGAGTAATGGGTGGAGTTCTATTCTTCTTCTATTCTAGCTTCTTTATAATTACAGTATAATTATAGCCAACCTAATAAAACATTTAAAAGAAAGTCATTAGATAAAATACTGAAGATATAAATAATGTCACAATTGTTTGTTTTACAAAGAAAAAAGTGTAAATTTGAATAAATTTCAGTTGAAGATATTGCATAACACCGGTCCTATTAATACCATAAAAATGGATAACTAGTTGGGAAATATGAATTTACATATCTTGAGCACTTATATTTGAAAGCTAATGCAAAATTATGTGTCATTGCAGTGTCATCAGAAATAGAATATTATGATTCATGAAAACATGTCATCTTGGAGAGAATTAATTACTTTGAACTTGTATCCAAGTTGTAAAATATGCATATGGATATTTTTTGTATAATATTATTAAGAAGCTATAATTATGACACACCAGCTACAATGATTCAAATAACTAAGACAGCTTAAACAACCTGATTTCACCCATTGAATTCAACCTTATTTCATACATTGGATTCAACCGAAAACAGTTTGCAAAATCTACACGTATTTCAACCAGATTTCACCCATTGAATTCAACCTGATTTCAATGTTAGTTTCAACATGGTTTCACCAGTTGGATGTAACTAAACTGGTTTGCAAAATTGCAAATTTAATAAGTAAATTAAATTTTTATGAGCTAATACTGTATTCAATGGACAATTGCTTTACTGGTCGGTTTGACCAGTCTCGCCAAACAACAGAAAAAGTTATCCTGTATATAATACCGGCAGGACCGACCAGGAGTGTGCATTCACTAGGTGTCGCCTCGTGCATACCTCCTGTCTCGACTGGATGACGTCATCACTTCTTTTTCGTTGTCTAAACGTATTAGACCCCTAGTAACCTGATAGCGGGGTCTGTTGGGAGGGTCTTGTCTATCCATTGGATAGGGTACTAACTGATAAAAATTTATTTTACTTATTAAATTTGCAATTTTATTGCGTTAATACATCTATCCAATGAACAATTGCTGAATAACTACCGCTTGGTCAGCAAGCAAGTTACTAGGGACTCAAAATTTAACAATTTATAGACCTAGGTTGTCCTGAGCCAGGGAAGGATCCAGAATCTGGTTAACCGAGGTAGTACCAACATTGCCCCCTCTTTTTTTAGCATCACTGCTCTGGGGGAAGAGAGGGATGAGTTCAGTCCCAAGAAATAAACCTCCCAAAGGAAGCATGTCACAGTTTTTTTGTTTTTTTTTTGGATTGGTTGATTTATACTTATCTAAGTATCAGTATATACATTATGTACATATTTATAAAATAATGTCCCCTCATTTTGGGCCTGCTCGTGGATCTGCTGAGCAGCCACTGCTGGCCCTAAATGGAAAAGCTCTGAATCAGCCCAAGCCACATCCTTCAGACAGAACTGTGTGAAGGTATTGTGTGCCTTCCAGTGACAGGCCGACAATATTTGTTCCAAGAATATTCCAGACTGAAAAGCCTTAGAAGCAGCAAATGCCCTTACATCGTGGGCTTTGACCTGATGCAAGGTGAGGACCTGCTGGTCAGAGATCTCATAGCATAGGATCACAGTTTGTTTGTTCCATGAGGAGACGGTGGTAGTAGAAATGTCCTTGTCAAACCCTTTCTTGAAGGAGACAAAGACCATCTCTTCTGCCTGAGATCTGAGGTCCTGTCCAAGTAATAGCGCAGGGCTCTAACTGGACATAATGACCTGTCACCATTGAGTGACTTATCCAGAGTGAGGGCCAGGGCTGGAATCACCACAGTGGCCACACTATCTGGACCCTCCTTGGCCAGCTGGTTCTTTAATAGAAAGCTGGGTGCGGGGTACAAGGACACCGTAGACCAGTTTGACTGGTGTCTGATGTAACAATGCATGGATCTCCTGTGTTTATCAGAACTTAAGGCCAGCAGAAAAACAGTCTTGAAGGTCAAGTGTTTCAGTGAGGCTTCTTTTAAAGGTTCAAAGGGAGCCTTTGTCAGCTGGTGGGTGTAACACCAGAGAGAGGTTCCAAGAGGGGATGCCACTCCTGCCCTTGGGTCTGTCTCTATGGAAACTATCCAGGAGACGAGTGAGATTCTCGTTTTTGCCGACATTAATGGGTACATTCTATTCTATTCTAATTGGACTTTTATAGCGCTTAATCTCCCCAAACAAGAGGACTCTAAGGCGCAACAAAACAAAAAGCAGCCAACAAAATTCTGTGTCCAGGGACATAACAGGGGTCGAACACCACGGAGAACGCCAGGAGGATGATTCAGGCTAGGGTGGATATGCTTTGGTGTACAGGTAGGTTTTAAGCTGTTTTCTGAAGGAGGCCAGGGATGGAGAGGCACGAATCACATCAGGGAGAGTATTCCACACAGTAGGAGCATCAAACGCAAAACTATTACCAAACTGTTTGACAGATTTATGAACAGAGGGGCAGAACTTTGGAATAACTAGGAAATTACCACCACTTTGACTGCGCCTGGTACTGTAAGAACTGCTGTAGGAGGAAAGATGTGGTGAAAAATACCTGGGAAAACCTGTGTGAAGATACTTATAAACAAGTGTGACTGTCTTGAACACAATGCGCTGTTCAACAGGAAGCCAATGCAGTTTCTTTAGCACAGGAGTTATGCTGGTGTATCGACTGGTGTTTGATACAATTCTAGCTGCACTATTTTGGATGCACTGTAATTTGCGTAGATTGAACTTGGACAGGCTCCTGAAAAGTGAGTTGCAGTAATCCAACCGACTACTAACAAGAGCGTTGGCTACCAGCACAGAAACATCATGAGTAAGAAACCGCCTGACATGTCTGAAGTCACGGAGTTTAACAAAACAACTTTTGCAGACATTCTGAACATGCTTGGACAAAGAGAAATCTGAATCAAGCCACACACCCAGATTTTTTACTGAATCTGCAGGGCAGAGTGAGTTGCCCAGGATATCAATTGGAAAACATGCTTTCAACTTATCCCTTTGTCTCTTCGAACCAAAGATGATAAACTCAGTCTTATCAGGATTCAGTTTGAGCTTACTAGTTGTCATCCACTCTTTAACATCATTTAGGCACTTATTTAGCTTTTCAAAGGCAGCAGATGCATTCTTCTGGGATAAATGTATATAAAGTTGGCTGTCATCAGCATAGAAATGAAACTTTATTCCATTATGTTTACTGATAATGGAACTGAGGGGGGTAGTGTACAATGAGAACAACAAAGGACCCAGGACAGAACCTTGGGGAACACCAAATAGGAGTTTACAAACATCTGACAAAGTAGAACCAATTTTTACTGATTGGTAACGGTCCATTAGGTAGGATGTGAACCATTTCAGAACGGAGCCACTGACCCCAAACCAGTTTTGGAGGCAACCCAGAAGAGTAGAGTGATCAATGGTGTCGAAGGCAGCAGACAAGTCCAGCAATACCAAGGCAGTGGATTCACCTCTTGACAATGATAAGTGAACCTCATTTTTTATGTAGAGAAGAGCAGTCTCAGTTGAATGGCCCGCCTTATATGCCGACTGGTACCGGTTGTCTAAGTTATTGGCATTAATATGTTCTAACAGCTGCTTAGCAACCACACGTTCTACCAATTTAGATATAAAACTGAGACCTGATACAGGGCGATAATTCTTAAGGTCATTTGAGGGAAGATTTGGCTTTTTAATAAGTGGAGTGACCACAGCAGATTTGAAGGCATCAGGAACGCATCCTTCCATGAGTGAGCAGTTGACCAGCTTTGTAAGGGATGGTAGCAATATATCAATGCATTCCTTAATCAGGAATGTCGGCAGAGGGTCCAACAGGCATGATTTTGTTGGTGATGCTTTAATTATTTTATCAACAGCATCTTCAGAAACTTGCCTAAAGACAGTAATTTGGGGAGGATCTGAAGGAGGGTTTATCAGCAATGGTTGATCAAAAGCCATCAATAGTGCCTGGTTGTAACTTCCTGTCCTGAGACAAGTATAGGAGGAAGTCAGCTATGGTTTTCAGAGGTGGTGCATTGAAGTCCACCTGATTACTGAGGCACCACTTCGTAAAAATGGTCCACTTTACCTCATAGACAGATCTGGTTGATCCTCTTTGAGGAGCCTCAATTCGTGCTGCCACTTCCTTAGAGAAGCCCTGCTCCTTGATTGCTGAGGCTCCAGGAGCCAGGCATGCAGCTTCAGATTTGACAGGTTCCTGTGTAGGACCTGGTTGAATGGTTGAGATACTACGTTTGGTACGTTGGGCAGGTACAGAGGGATCTGACTGGACATTGCCACTAGATCCCTGAACCAGAGCATGTTGGGCCATCCCAGTGCAATCAGGATGATTCTGTTGCACGGTTAGTCCTGCAACTTCTCCACCACTTTGCCCAAGATTGCTGTTGGTGGGAAGGCATATGGGTCCAGATCCTCCCAGGAGAGCCCGAGTGTGTCCGCTGCCCATGCCTGGGGGTCTGGGACTAGTGAGACAAAACATGGTAACTTGTTATTGAACCTGGTGGCAAAAGGGTCCACTGTGGGCTGGTGCCACCGGTTGCATATTGCTTGGAAGACCTGTGGATTGAGGGACCATTCTGTTTGAATGGTCTTGCCTAGTCTGGATAGCTTGTCTGCTATCACATTCAGACGACTGGGAATGTGACGGGCTTTGAGAGTTACTAGGGCACACAAGGGGCCCGATTTCATTCCCCCTTCCTTGTTTATGTAAGAAACCACTGTAGTGTTGTCTGTCGCTATAAGGACTATGTTGTTGGTACACATGGCATTAAATTCCAGACCGGACACACTGGCTGGAGGTGATTTCCTGTATCTTGTTTTGTAGGGTCTGCCAACGTTCTGGGGTGGGTCTGACCCTGCCCTCCTTCAAGTCGAACTGGTAACCTATGAAATTAAAAACTTGTTTGGGTTCCAGTTCTGATTTTTTCCTCGTTCACTAGCTAGCCCAACTGTCGACAAAGAGCTACCAAGGTTTGTGTGTGTTGAAGACAAGTTTGGTGGGATCTGGCTGTGACCAACGAGTCGTCTAGGTACTGGTGGATTCTTATACCCCTTTTCATCACATAGTAATTTGACCTCTTTGGACACCACTGTAAAGTCCATGGGGGCTGTGGAGAGACCAAAGGGTAGTGCTTTGAATTGATAAGTCTTGCCCTGCATGATATGAAAATGCATGTACTTCCTGGACTGTTTGTTTATTGGAGAGAAGTTCTGATAGTCTCTGGGGTCTCCATTTTAAACGACTGTTTTCAAGTACTTGTTTAGTTTGCTCAGATCCAAGATAGGACTCCTCTTGTTGGGTTTGGGTACCAGAAATAACCGGGTGTAAAAGCCTAGGGACTGTGAATTTTGAACCAATTCTACAACGTTTTGGTTTAACAGCTGATGCAATGCCTCTAATAGGTAACTGTTCCTGTGGGGATCTACATAGCAGCTTGTTACTGTGGGGTTTCTGGTTAAGGTCTGGACCGGAAGGGTAGGGTATAGCCTTCTCTGAGGACTGCTAATACTTTCGAGCTGACGCCCAGGGCTGCCAAACTTTCCCAAAACTCCTGCAATCTTAACCCTACAGGTAGATTTGGTACAACAAGTGGGACATTTGGCAAAGAAATCAATTGATCTACAAAAGAAACACCTTTCACAGATTTTATTGACATTTGATGATCAGGATTTACACCTTTCTTTTGTGGTGACCCTCCTGCAAAAGGAACATGATTTGCAACATGACAAAATACAGGTAAATGAGTTCTTGTCTTTAAATTTCTGGTCACATAATAGTCCTTTCCGGTCACAGGTACACAGTTTGAACTCTTCACTACATTGTGTACAACATAATTCACCGAACCGGGTACAGATACAGGAGACACGTTTCCTGTCACAAACTGAGCACATTAATTGTCATTTATACTGCTTCTGTGTCTTGGAAGGTCGCTGGGAGAATAAAGCAAGCTTACCCCGGTGAGATCTCTGACCACGCCTTCTGTTACCACTACACAGTTGTTTCCAACCTGGTAAACCCTGTTTCCGGTCAGGTTCTTGGTGTAGCCTGGATGACTGCGAGTACGGGTGGAAACATTGGGGTTTTCTTTGTGGGGGTCTGGAAGTATGTTTGTCCTCTTCAGCTTTAGTGATAATGTGGTCAGGAAACAATGCACTGAGATGAAGTGGGGCAGTTCTAAGAGACGACAAAGTGTCCTGCATGATGCCTGCTTTTAAATATTCCAAATAACTGTTACGAGGTACAAGTGTCAGGTTGATCACATTGACAAATACTCCCTCTGACAAGTCTTGCATAGTACGAACCATTGCCTGTGTGATACTGCGATTAAATGTAACAGTCACCCAGTTCGTCTGCAGGTTGTGTGATTTTTGTGGCTGTTTTTCCTTTAGAAGTGACACCCTGAATAATCTTAAGTTGTAACGTCATATCCTCTTGTACATTGGTGAGGCAATGACTAAAACCTGCCGCCTGGTTACACATATACGACTGATCACATGCAGCTCATTCCTACTTTCTCAAGGTGTCCTGTGATACGGGTCTGGAGGCAGGGGCTGAAGGCAGGGATCTGTTAGCTATCCTTAGAAGGGCACTGTTTATTCTAGCTGGTTCATTTGTCTAAGTGTACACTTTAGAACGGGAAAAGCCTTACTTTTCACAGTACATTGAATACCATTTCAGAGTCTTAGGAGGCTTGACAAACTGATCCCTACTCAAACCCACATTCTCAGCTGTACGGGATGGGTAACAGTTGAGTTTTTCAAATTTTCTACATAGCCACTCATCCACAGGAACTTTAACCGACACTTTCCCAGTGTGAGAAGTCTTAGATCCGGTGAAAGGATTGTCATCTTGAGAACTGGCTGTGAAATCAAACTCCGGGATATCATTCCAAGACATGAATGACCTAACACCTCCCAGAGTTTCCCTGTAGGTCTGTTCAGCAGTGAGTTCCCAGTCAACATCTAACATCTCTTCCTGATCTGGACTGGTATACTCCAGGTCAGAGACCTCCCCTTCATCAGCACAGCTTGAAGCCCAGTCACTGAACTGGTCAAACGCAACTGCTGGTTCTTCACCAGGGGCTACAGAGTCTGGGCAAGATGTGACACTCTGCTTGGAGATAGTGGCTGACTGGGAACCTGTAGGACCTGGGGGGTGAGTCTCAGATGCAGCACCGGGAGCCTCAACAGGCCGGATGGCTATAGAATAGAACCGGAAACTTCAGCACCGGGAACCTCAACAGGTTGGGTGGTTGTATACACATCCCTCTCTGCACTAGAAGATTGCCTCTCACAGGCAGACTGCTGTGTTGGTGGAATAAAGGGCCTGTCAGCACCACATCTGAATTCTTCACAGGCTCCACCGGAAGTTGGAAGCTTTTGGACAGGAACATATGGCTTTCAGCCTACCAAAACGTTCTGCCCATATATTTAGATTTCAGGCGCCGATTTCACGAACGGACCTAAGCCTGTTTTTGGGCTTAAGTTTAAGACTTTGGTCCTAAATTCTGTCAAAAATGTGCTAATTAAGTCAGCGGGCTTAGACTTTGTGGATTTCACAAAGGGGCTAAGTCCATGGATTTGCTAAGTCAGTGGACTTAGATTTAAGTCTGGGAGGTAGTGGGCTTAAATTTTGTAAAGAGGACTTAAATATGGCCGCCATAAACTTTTCTCCACTTCAAAATTTGAAATGACTGTAAAAAAAGTATAATTACACAGAATACCTTACTGAAGTAGTCTTTGGGAAGTTTATGTGTGGCAACAAGGTTTTCAATTTCAAAACAGCACTTATCCTTAGATAAAATGCATTAAATGAAGGATATAAAATGTCACATGACACAGAAAACCACTGTAGTTATATGATGAGCTTGGACTTAGCTAAGTCACCTTTGTGAAATCCATTTTAAGTCCCAGGCCTAGTTAAGACCAAAGTCTTAGATTTAAGTCCCTGACTTAGCCAAAAAAGGGACTTAGTTTAAGTCCTTTAGTGAAATCGGCCCCAGGTCAGCTTGGAAGTCTGGCGTCTTGCTGGTTTTTTTTTTCTTGGAAGGGGACTTGTAAGAGGACTTTATGATCTTCTTACTAGTAGTTTCTCCTCTATCACAACTATTGTCACCTTTGCTCAGAAAGGGAGGGACAGCTTGTCTTCTGGAGATCTTTTCGTGCACTGTACGTGGGGGTGGCCAGTTGCTTCTTCTGATTTTCAGAAAAATTGTCACAGATCTGGCAGAGGATCTTGACCAATGCCCTTCTCACGGCAAAGAGCACACTTGAAATGCGCATCAAAAAGTGCCATAATGTGGCCACACAACCCTCTCTTCTGACCAGGGGACAACATAACGAGTCCAGAAGTGATACACGCTCTTTTAGAAGAATCAAATAATAAAAGTTTGTAGTTGTCTTAAAATACTTCGCGTTAACACTCTATCATAAACAAGATGCACTCAGAGAGAGCAAAACGCTCGACTCGATGTGACCAGTCTCACAAGTGTTATAAAGTACAACACACATCCATCATGGTGGCATTTCCAGAAATTCTGGAGGCTTCTTGGTATCCAATATATTAATTGGATCTTTCCTAAACTATAATCACTCCTTCCCATGGCTAGTCCCTTCCTACTTCAAATTTGACATCAAAATTTATTAATTACTTTTGAAGAAATATGAAGTAGAAAGCTAAAATCATTAAAATACATTGAAATGGGACCTATGAAAATTCATGATTTTTTTGTATCCAAAATATGATCCATGTCTTTCCCAAAAATTAGTAATTTCTTCTTTTCACCAGGTCCTACTCACAAATTTTTTATAAAGATCTGTTCATTAGTTCTGGAGTAATCTAAACCCCAAAAACAGGCAGACAAATAGACAAAAAAGCACACAACAAACATAAATTCCTGGTAGAGGTAAAAATATTGGTTAAAAGCCACTTCTTGGTCAAAATTACTCCGGGTAAATTTTTGTGATGGACTGTCAAGAAATTGAAACAAACAAACAAAAAAAAAACAAAAACAAAAAAACAGAAATAAATAAACATGACAAATACACCACTTCCCTCTGAATTGTATTTATGTCAATTTCAAGACATAAATTTAATGAGAAGAAGTATATCACACGTATCACAAGCTAGGTTTTGTGACCTCACAATGACAATTGCATTGTGACATCATTAAGTAATGACATCATCAGACAGCAAAATATTGATTTTTTTACTTATGCAATAAAGAAAATCAGATTTCTCTGTATATGCCCAATTGATCTATTATTGTCCATCAAGTTGAACACTTTATCTTGGTTAAAGTTTTTTTTTTTAACAGTAAAATTTTAGATGCTTTGTTTTTTTCTTTTCTTTTTAAAAGACCTTTAAAAAAATTGCTAAAAAAACCTAAAAAAAAAAATTTAAAAAAAAAAAAAATTTAGAATTGACTGGTATTGAACCCCAACCATGAGATTACAAGTTCTACACATTACACTCACAGCCACAGAGGATATCTGATGAGGCAAGAATTTATGAGGAGGAAATCCTATCATGATATTGATTTTTGAAGACAAGTAGGTTTCACTGTATATACCCAATTAAAAATTTAAAAACCTGTCTCCTGACTTTAATTTTCAAACAAATTACACCAAATTTGGAAGATTCCGTCTGTACCCCATGAAATATCTACCCACCAAATTTGAGCTCGATTGATGGTATAGTTTTTGAGTTATAAGGGCAAAACGGTGCACAGACAGACAGACAGACAGACAGACAGACAGACTGACAGAAACAAACTGATTACAATAACCCTCTCCTATCTATTGAGCATGAGCCCGAAATAAACAAGACCAAATTTTGCATTTTGAAGCTCTCAAACGAATGCACTTGGTGGCTTAGTGGGTTGGCTAGCAGCTTTGGTATCTCATCACAGGTGTTTCCCGTCTGTGTGATTTCGCCTCCCACAAGTCACAATGCGGGGACCTGACCTAATATGACCCTGGATGATGAACAGGATGTAAACCCCCAACTTTTTTGGAGCTATCAAACTCAACCATTATTTGTGATGAGAATTACATTTGGAACAGTCCTCTTTCAATTTACTCAACGGAACCAAGTGTAATTGTTTGACACTGCCCTAAAGTCACAGGTCTTATTGAATGAAGTTTGTAATTTCTCTAGATCTGACACAGCTAGAACATATTATGGTTTCAATCTTCCCTGCCATCTCATATATACATAGTCTCCCTCCTTGTTTGAATGCTTTTTGTTAGGCACTAGAGCTGGCCTTTAACTACCAAAACCTTGGGTGATGTTTACTGTGCAGACATTCAAGGTGTTGCACTCCCATTTTAGAATTTAAAGTCTGTAAATAACACTTTAAAACTTGAGCATATATAGCAAGCTGAAATCCTCTTATCAACATTTTAGGTACTATACCTTTCTTTCCTGTCAACAGTGTCAGAAAATTTTGGGTCTGGTTCATTTGGTTTGTTCAGGTTGCTTTGCTCAGAAGTGTGAACTCAAACACATAGGAACCCAGAAGGCACACACCTTGAAATGTCGTTGATTTAGAGTTGAGGTCCTGACATTGAAATCTGCATTATCAACAACTAAAGCAAAGTTAGCTTTCTGACATGAAAAAGTAGTGATATTTGATTAGAAATCATGGTAATTTCGGGTTGAAAAATTGACACTGACACAATTTCAACACTATTTCAGAGCTGGATATCTGACTGGAAAAAGTAGTGATACTTCATATGAAAATCAACACTAAATCAACCTAGATTTTCCAATATGAAATCTTAGTTATGCTATTGAACAGAAAACAGGTTGAATGTTGGGAAACCAATGACAGTAATCATTGACTGAAAATTATTTCTCCAGAGGGAGATATAGTGATTAAGTCTAATTTTTGAAAGAACTATTATTGCAATAGTTTTTGAATTTGTAGGTATTTTTGAGCAAAGACTAATTTTTAGCCTTAAAATTATAAAAATGATAAAGATTATGTGTGCATGTACTTGTACATTTTTATCCATTCTCCTTATTAATTAATAGCAACAACAAAAACTGATGCACCCAAATATAATGTTATAATTTATAATAATATTTTGATTAATGCAATTTCTTATAATTAAAAAAAGCTTCGAAGTAAAACTTATCTTAAACAAAAAAAGATAAATTCAAACTGATTCATCAAAACTTCGTAATTTGAATTTGTTTTTCAAATGCTCCCATGCTCAAATAACTAGTTTTCAGTTTGGAAGTTTACACTGAAAACTTCTCTATATAAAGAACATAAGCTATAACATTTTATCACGCAACAGTGAAGTCATGGGGATTCCTGGTTTTTCTTCTCTGTACCCTGCTACATAGAACATTAAGGATGTGACTTAGTAATTAGATAACACATAGGGGTGGAGGGGGTTTACCCTTGTTCAATTGCATGCATGGTGTTTACTTCTTAAGGCCTGTTTTTTGTGATCAGAACTGACAACTAATTAAGGTGGGGAGTAATGGGTGGAGTTCTATTCTTCTTCTATTCTAGCTTCTTTATAATTACAGTATAATTATAGCCAACCTAATAAAACATTTAAAAGAAAGTCATTAGATAAAATACTGAAGATATAAATAATGTCACAATTGTTTGTTTTACAAAGAAAAAAGTGTAAATTTGAATAAATTTCAGTTGAAGATATTGCATAACACCGGTCCTATTAATACCATAAAAATGGATAACTAGTTGGGAAATATGAATTTACATATCTTGAGCACTTATATTTGAAAGCTAATGCAAAATTATGTGTCATTGCAGTGTCATCAGAAATAGAATATTATGATTCATGAAAACATGTCATCTTGGAGAGAATTAATTACTTTGAACTTGTATCCAAGTTGTAAAATATGCATATGGATATTTTTTGTATAATATTATTAAGAAGCTATAATTATGACACACCAGCTACAATGATTCAAATAACTAAGACAGCTTAAACAACCTGATTTCACCCATTGAATTCAACCTTATTTCATACATTGGATTCAACCGAAAACAGTTTGCAAAATCTACACGTATTTCAACCAGATTTCACCCATTGAATTCAACCTGATTTCAATGTTAGTTTCAACATGGTTTCACCAGTTGGATGTAACTAAACTGGTTTGCAAAATTGCAAATTTAATAAGTAAATTAAATTTTTATGAGCTAATACTGTATTCAATGGACAATTGCTTTACTGGTCGGTTTGACCAGTCTCGCCAAACAACAGAAAAAGTTATCCTGTATATAATACCGGCAGGACCGACCAGGAGTGTGCATTCACTAGGTGTCGCCTCGTGCATACCTCCTGTCTCGACTGGATGACGTCATCACTTCTTTTTCGTTGTCTAAACGTATTAGACCCCTAGTAACCTGATAGCGGGGTCTGTTGGGAGGGTCTTGTCTATCCATTGGATAGGGTACTAACTGATAAAAATTTATTTTACTTATTAAATTTGCAATTTTATTGCGTTAATACATCTATCCAATGAACAATTGCTGAATAACTACCGCTTGGTCAGCAAGCAAGTTACTAGGGACTCAAAATTTAACAATTTATAGACCTAGGTTGTCCTGAGCCAGGGAAGGATCCAGAATCTGGTTAACCGAGGTAGTACCAACATTGCCCCCTCTTTTTTTAGCATCACTGCTCTGGGGGAAGAGAGGGATGAGTTCAGTCCCAAGAAATAAACCTCCCAAAGGAAGCATGTCACAGTTTTTTTGTTTTTTTTTTGGATTGGTTGATTTATACTTATCTAAGTATCAGTATATACATTATGTACATATTTATAAAATAATGTCCCCTCATTTTGGGCCTGCTCGTGGATCTGCTGAGCAGCCACTGCTGGCCCTAAATGGAAAAGCTCTGAATCAGCCCAAGCCACATCCTTCAGACAGAACTGTGTGAAGGTATTGTGTGCCTTCCAGTGACAGGCCGACAATATTTGTTCCAAGAATATTCCAGACTGAAAAGCCTTAGAAGCAGCAAATGCCCTTACATCGTGGGCTTTGACCTGATGCAAGGTGAGGACCTGCTGGTCAGAGATCTCATAGCATAGGATCACAGTTTGTTTGTTCCATGAGGAGACGGTGGTAGTAGAAATGTCCTTGTCAAACCCTTTCTTGAAGGAGACAAAGACCATCTCTTCTGCCTGAGATCTGAGGTCCTGTCCAAGTAATAGCGCAGGGCTCTAACTGGACATAATGACCTGTCACCATTGAGTGACTTATCCAGAGTGAGGGCCAGGGCTGGAATCACCACAGTGGCCACACTATCTGGACCCTCCTTGGCCAGCTGGTTCTTTAATAGAAAGCTGGGTGCGGGGTACAAGGACACCGTAGACCAGTTTGACTGGTGTCTGATGTAACAATGCATGGATCTCCTGTGTTTATCAGAACTTAAGGCCAGCAGAAAAACAGTCTTGAAGGTCAAGTGTTTCAGTGAGGCTTCTTTTAAAGGTTCAAAGGGAGCCTTTGTCAGCTGGTGGGTGTAACACCAGAGAGAGGTTCCAAGAGGGGATGCCACTCCTGCCCTTGGGTCTGTCTCTATGGAAACTATCCAGGAGACGAGTGAGATTCTCGTTTTTGCCGACATTAATGGGTACATTCTATTCTATTCTAATTGGACTTTTATAGCGCTTAATCTCCCCAAACAAGAGGACTCTAAGGCGCAACAAAACAAAAAGCAGCCAACAAAATTCTGTGTCCAGGGACATAACAGGGGTCGAACACCACGGAGAACGCCAGGAGGATGATTCAGGCTAGGGTGGATATGCTTTGGTGTACAGGTAGGTTTTAAGCTGTTTTCTGAAGGAGGCCAGGGATGGAGAGGCACGAATCACATCAGGGAGAGTATTCCACACAGTAGGAGCATCAAACGCAAAACTATTACCAAACTGTTTGACAGATTTATGAACAGAGGGGCAGAACTTTGGAATAACTAGGAAATTACCACCACTTTGACTGCGCCTGGTACTGTAAGAACTGCTGTAGGAGGAAAGATGTGGTGAAAAATACCTGGGAAAACCTGTGTGAAGATACTTATAAACAAGTGTGACTGTCTTGAACACAATGCGCTGTTCAACAGGAAGCCAATGCAGTTTCTTTAGCACAGGAGTTATGCTGGTGTATCGACTGGTGTTTGATACAATTCTAGCTGCACTATTTTGGATGCACTGTAATTTGCGTAGATTGAACTTGGACAGGCTCCTGAAAAGTGAGTTGCAGTAATCCAACCGACTACTAACAAGAGCGTTGGCTACCAGCACAGAAACATCATGAGTAAGAAACCGCCTGACATGTCTGAAGTCACGGAGTTTAACAAAACAACTTTTGCAGACATTCTGAACATGCTTGGACAAAGAGAAATCTGAATCAAGCCACACACCCAGATTTTTTACTGAATCTGCAGGGCAGAGTGAGTTGCCCAGGATATCAATTGGAAAACATGCTTTCAACTTATCCCTTTGTCTCTTCGAACCAAAGATGATAAACTCAGTCTTATCAGGATTCAGTTTGAGCTTACTAGTTGTCATCCACTCTTTAACATCATTTAGGCACTTATTTAGCTTTTCAAAGGCAGCAGATGCATTCTTCTGGGATAAATGTATATAAAGTTGGCTGTCATCAGCATAGAAATGAAACTTTATTCCATTATGTTTACTGATAATGGAACTGAGGGGGGTAGTGTACAATGAGAACAACAAAGGACCCAGGACAGAACCTTGGGGAACACCAAATAGGAGTTTACAAACATCTGACAAAGTAGAACCAATTTTTACTGATTGGTAACGGTCCATTAGGTAGGATGTGAACCATTTCAGAACGGAGCCACTGACCCCAAACCAGTTTTGGAGGCAACCCAGAAGAGTAGAGTGATCAATGGTGTCGAAGGCAGCAGACAAGTCCAGCAATACCAAGGCAGTGGATTCACCTCTTGACAATGATAAGTGAACCTCATTTTTTATGTAGAGAAGAGCAGTCTCAGTTGAATGGCCCGCCTTATATGCCGACTGGTACGGGTTGTCTAAGTTATTGGCATTAATATGTTCTAACAGCTGCTTAGCAACCACACGTTCTACCAATTTAGATATAAAACTGAGACCTGATACAGGGCGATAATTCTTAAGGTCATTTGAGGGAAGATTTGGCTTTTTAATAAGTGGAGTGACCACAGCAGATTTGAAGGCATCAGGAACGCATCCTTCCATGAGTGAGCAGTTGACCAGCTTTGTAAGGGATGGTAGCAATATATCAATGCATTCCTTAATCAGGAATGTCGGCAGAGGGTCCAACAGGCATGATTTTGTTGGTGATGCTTTAATTATTTTATCAACAGCATCTTCAGAAACTTGCCTAAAGACAGTAATTTGGGGAGGATCTGAAGGAGGGTTTATCAGCAATGGTTGATCAAAAGCCATCAATAGTGCCTGGTTGTAACTTCCTGTCCTGAGACAAGTATAGGAGGAAGTCAGCTATGGTTTTCAGAGGTGGTGCATTGAAGTCCACCTGATTACTGAGGCACCACTTCGTAAAAATGGTCCACTTTACCTCATAGACAGATCTGGTTGATCCTCTTTGAGGAGCCTCAATTCGTGCTGCCACTTCCTTAGAGAAGCCCTGCTCCTTGATTGCTGAGGCTCCAGGAGCCAGGCATGCAGCTTCAGATTTGACAGGTTCCTGTGTAGGACCTGGTTGAATGGTTGAGATACTACGTTTGGTACGTTGGGCAGGTACAGAGGGATCTGACTGGACATTGCCACTAGATCCCTGAACCAGAGCATGTTGGGCCATCCCAGTGCAATCAGGATGATTCTGTTGCACGGTTAGTCCTGCAACTTCTCCACCACTTTGCCCAAGATTGCTGTTGGTGGGAAGGCATATGGGTCCAGATCCTCCCAGGAGAGCCCGAGTGTGTCCGCTGCCCATGCCTGGGGGTCTGGGACTAGTGAGACAAAACATGGTAACTTGTTATTGAACCTGGTGGCAAAAGGGTCCACTGTGGGCTGGTGCCACCGGTTGCATATTGCTTGGAAGACCTGTGGATTGAGGGACCATTCTGTTTGAATGGTCTTGCCTAGTCTGGATAGCTTGTCTGCTATCACATTCAGACGACTGGGAATGTGACGGGCTTTGAGAGTTACTAGGGCACACAAGGGGCCCGATTTCATTCCCCCTTCCTTGTTTATGTAAGAAACCACTGTAGTGTTGTCTGTCGCTATAAGGACTATGTTGTTGGTACACATGGCATTAAATTCCAGACCGGACACACTGGCTGGAGGTGATTTCCTGTATCTTGTTTTGTAGGGTCTGCCAACGTTCTGGGGTGGGTCTGACCCTGCCCTCCTTCAAGTCGAACTGGTAACCTATGAAATTAAAAACTTGTTTGGGTTCCAGTTCTGATTTTTTCCTCGTTCACTAGCTAGCCCAACTGTCGACAAAGAGCTACCAAGGTTTGTGTGTGTTGAAGACAAGTTTGGTGGGATCTGGCTGTGACCAACGAGTCGTCTAGGTACTGGTGGATTCTTATACCCCTTTTCATCACATAGTAATTTGACCTCTTTGGACACCACTGTAAAGTCCATGGGGGCTGTGGAGAGACCAAAGGGTAGTGCTTTGAATTGATAAGTCTTGCCCTGCATGATATGAAAATGCATGTACTTCCTGGACTGTTTGTTTATTGGAGAGAAGTTCTGATAGTCTCTGGGGTCTCCATTTTAAACGACTGTTTTCAAGTACTTGTTTAGTTTGCTCAGATCCAAGATAGGACTCCTCTTGTTGGGTTTGGGTACCAGAAATAACCGGGTGTAAAAGCCTAGGGACTGTGAATTTTGAACCAATTCTACAACGTTTTGGTTTAACAGCTGATGCAATGCCTCTAATAGGTAACTGTTCCTGTGGGGATCTACATAGCAGCTTGTTACTGTGGGGTTTCTGGTTAAGGTCTGGACCGGAAGGGTAGGGTATAGCCTTCTCTGAGGACTGCTAATACTTTCGAGCTGACGCCCAGGGCTGCCAAACTTTCCCAAAACTCCTGCAATCTTAACCCTACAGGTAGATTTGGTACAACAAGTGGGACATTTGGCAAAGAAATCAATTGATCTACAAAAGAAACACCTTTCACAGATTTTATTGACATTTGATGATCAGGATTTACACCTTTCTTTTGTGGTGACCCTCCTGCAAAAGGAACATGATTTGCAACATGACAAAATACAGGTAAATGAGTTCTTGTCTTTAAATTTCTGGTCACATAATAGTCCTTTCCGGTCACAGGTACACAGTTTGAACTCTTCACTACATTGTGTACAACATAATTCACCGAACCGGGTACAGATACAGGAGACACGTTTCCTGTCACAAACTGAGCACATTAATTGTCATTTATACTGCTTCTGTGTCTTGGAAGGTCGCTGGGAGAATAAAGCAAGCTTACCCCGGTGAGATCTCTGACCACGCCTTCTGTTACCACTACACAGTTGTTTCCAACCTGGTAAACCCTGTTTCCGGTCAGGTTCTTGGTGTAGCCTGGATGACTGCGAGTACGGGTGGAAACATTGGGGTTTTCTTTGTGGGGGTCTGGAAGTATGTTTGTCCTCTTCAGCTTTAGTGATAATGTGGTCAGGAAACAATGCACTGAGATGAAGTGGGGCAGTTCTAAGAGACGACAAAGTGTCCTGCATGATGCCTGCTTTTAAATATTCCAAATAACTGTTACGAGGTACAAGTGTCAGGTTGATCACATTGACAAATACTCCCTCTGACAAGTCTTGCATAGTACGAACCATTGCCTGTGTGATACTGCGATTAAATGTAACAGTCACCCAGTTCGTCTGCAGGTTGTGTGATTTTTGTGGCTGTTTTTCCTTTAGAAGTGACACCCTGAATAATCTTAAGTTGTAACGTCATATCCTCTTGTACATTGGTGAGGCAATGACTAAAACCTGCCGCCTGGTTACACATATACGACTGATCACATGCAGCTCATTCCTACTTTCTCAAGGTGTCCTGTGATACGGGTCTGGAGGCAGGGGCTGAAGGCAGGGATCTGTTAGCTATCCTTAGAAGGGCACTGTTTATTCTAGCTGGTTCATTTGTCTAAGTGTACACTTTAGAACGGGAAAAGCCTTACTTTTCACAGTACATTGAATACCATTTCAGAGTCTTAGGAGGCTTGACAAACTGATCCCTACTCAAACCCACATTCTCAGCTGTACGGGATGGGTAACAGTTGAGTTTTTCAAATTTTCTACATAGCCACTCATCCACAGGAACTTTAACCGACACTTTCCCAGTGTGAGAAGTCTTAGATCCGGTGAAAGGATTGTCATCTTGAGAACTGGCTGTGAAATCAAACTCCGGGATATCATTCCAAGACATGAATGACCTAACACCTCCCAGAGTTTCCCTGTAGGTCTGTTCAGCAGTGAGTTCCCAGTCAACATCTAACATCTCTTCCTGATCTGGACTGGTATACTCCAGGTCAGAGACCTCCCCTTCATCAGCACAGCTTGAAGCCCAGTCACTGAACTGGTCAAACGCAACTGCTGGTTCTTCACCAGGGGCTACAGAGTCTGGGCAAGATGTGACACTCTGCTTGGAGATAGTGGCTGACTGGGAACCTGTAGGACCTGGGGGGTGAGTCTCAGATGCAGCACCGGGAGCCTCAACAGGCCGGATGGCTATAGAATAGAACCGGAAACTTCAGCACCGGGAACCTCAACAGGTTGGGTGGTTGTATACACATCCCTCTCTGCACTAGAAGATTGCCTCTCACAGGCAGACTGCTGTGTTGGTGGAATAAAGGGCCTGTCAGCACCACATCTGAATTCTTCACAGGCTCCACCGGAAGTTGGAAGCTTTTGGACAGGAACATATGGCTTTCAGCCTACCAAAACGTTCTGCCCATATATTTAGATTTCAGGCGCCGATTTCACGAACGGACCTAAGCCTGTTTTTGGGCTTAAGTTTAAGACTTTGGTCTTAAATTCTGTCAAAAATGTGCTAATTAAGTCAGCGGGCTTAGACTTTGTGGATTTCACAAAGGGGCTAAGTCCATGGATTTGCTAAGTCAGTGGACTTAGATTTAAGTCTGGGAGGTAGTGGGCTTAAATTTTGTAAAGAGGACTTAAATATGGCCGCCATAAACTTATCTCCACTTCAAAATTTGAAATGACTGTAAAAAAAGTATAATTACACAGAATACCTTACTGAAGTAGTCTTTGGGAAGTTTATGTGTGGCAACAAGGTTTTCAATTTCAAAACAGCACTTATCCTTAGATAAAATGCATTAAATGAAGGATATAAAATGTCACATGACACAGAAAACCACTGTAGTTATATGATGAGCTTGGACTTAGCTAAGTCACCTTTGTGAAATCCATTTTAAGTCCCAGGCCTAGTTAAGACCAAAGTCTTAGATTTAAGTCCCTGACTTAGCCAAAAAAGGGACTTAGTTTAAGTCCTTTAGTGAAATCGGCCCCAGGTCAGCTTGGAAGTCTGGCGTCTTGCTGGTTTTTTTTTTCTTGGAAGGGGACTTGTAAGAGGACTTTATGATCTTCTTACTAGTAGTTTCTCCTCTATCACAACTATTGTCACCTTTGCTCAGAAAGGGAGGGACAGCTTGTCTTCTGGAGATCTTTTCGTGCACTGTACGTGGGGGTGGCCAGTTGCTTCTTCTGATTTTCAGAAAAATTGTCACAGATCTGGCAGAGGATCTTGACCAATGCCCTTCTCACGGCAAAGAGCACACTTGAAATGCGCATCAAAAAGTGCCATAATGTGGCCACACAACCCTCTCTTCTGACCAGGGGACAACATAACGAGTCCAGAAGTGATACACGCTCTTTTAGAAGAATCAAATAATAAAAGTTTGTAGTTGTCTTAAAATACTTCGCGTTAACACTCTATCATAAACAAGATGCACTCAGAGAGAGCAAAACGCTCGACTCGATGTGACCAGTCTCACAAGTGTTATAAAGTACAACACACATCCATCATGGTGGCATTTCCAGAAATTCTGGAGGCTTCTTGGTATCCAATATATTAATTGGATCTTTCCTAAACTATAATCACTCCTTCCCATGGCTAGTCCCTTCCTACTTCAAATTTGACATCAAAATTTATTAATTACTTTTGAAGAAATATGAAGTAGAAAGCTAAAATCATTAAAATACATTGAAATGGGACCTATGAAAATTCATGATTTTTTTGTATCCAAAATATGATCCATGTCTTTCCCAAAAATTAGTAATTTCTTCTTTTCACCAGGTCCTACTCACAAATTTTTTATAAAGATCTGTTCATTAGTTCTGGAGTAATCTAAACCCCAAAAACAGGCAGACAAATAGACAAAAAAGCACACAACAAACATAAATTCCTGGTAGAGGTAAAAATATTGGTTAAAAGCCACTTCTTGGTCAAAATTACTCCGGGTAAATTTTTGTGATGGACTGTCAAGAAATTGAAACAAACAAACAAAAAAAAAAACAAAAACAAAAAAACAGAAATAAATAAACATGACAAATACACCACTTCCCTCTGAATTGTATTTATGTCAATTTCAAGACATAAATTTAATGAGAAGAAGTATATCACACGTATCACAAGCTAGGTTTTGTGACCTCACAATGACAATTGCATTGTGACATCATTAAGTAATGACATCATCAGACAGCAAAATATTGATTTTTTTACTTATGCAATAAAGAAAATCAGATTTCTCTGTATATGCCCAATTGATCTATTATTGTCCATCAAGTTGAACACTTTATCTTGGTTAAAGTTTTTTTTTTTAACAGTAAAATTTTAGATGCTTTGTTTTTTTCTTTTCTTTTTAAAAGACCTTTAAAAAAATTGCTAAAAAAACCTAAAAAAAAAAATTAAAAAAAAAAAAAATTTAGAATTGACTGGTATTGAACCCCAACCATGAGATTACAAGTTCTACACATTACACTCACAGCCACAGAGGATATCTGATGAGGCAAGAATTTATGAGGAGGAAATCCTATCATGATATTGATTTTTGAAGACAAGTAGGTTTCACTGTATATACCCAATTAAAAATTTAAAAACCTGTCTCCTGACTTTAATTTTCAAACAAATTACACCAAATTTGGAAGATTCCGTCTGTACCCCATGAAATATCTACCCACCAAATTTGAGCTCGATTGATGGTATAGTTTTTGAGTTATAAGGGCAAAACGGTGCACAGACAGACAGACAGACAGACAGACTGACAGAAACAAACTGATTACAATAACCCTCTCCTATCGTCGAGCGTTAAAAAACATGTCTGTACACGTCACACGCCTAACAAAAAAGATGGGATGATGTCATCCTGTCTAGTCAGGAAGTATGCACAAGGCGACAACTAGCGAATGTACACTCCTGACCGGCCCTGCCGGTATTATATACAGGATGACCTTGTATTGCGTTAATACAGCTTACCTAGTGGACAGATGCATTTGTCCGGCACTCTGCCGGTCTCGCCAAAAGTAAGAAAAAAACGTCCTGAGCTGGGCTCTGGCCGGGACTGGTAGTGTTCTGTTCATTCGCCAGGTGGCTGTGTAGCTAGCTGCCTGCCGGTGTACTGCACATGCGCTCTTCCTCTTTTTGTTTGGCGCGTGGAAGTATAACGCTTGAAGTTTAAGAGAAACTTTTATTAATTTTTATTTGTGTGTTAACCACAGTTTGGTATAAATATTTGTGGTAGTGTGATTTATTAAGTATCATGGCCTCTCCTGGTGAAAAGAAGGGTCAGTGTAGAGGTTCATGTGGCCATGTAATGGCGAATTTTGATTCTCATAACAAATGTGCCCGTTGTCAGGACAAGCTTATTGGAGAAGGCCCACGTGTTAAAGATAGACCTTGCTCTATATGAAGAGTTTAGTGACAGTCAGAAGGAAATGCTTGCTACCCCATCTTATAAGATACGGAAGGACAAGAAAGCAGGTTTGCTAATCTCTCCAAAAGATGTGAAAGTGTTACATCCGGTTGACGATAAACCCACTTTTCAATCACAACCTTCATCTGCGCATGCTTCTGCGCAGCCTGCTACGTGTCGGTTGCCTCCCCTCCAGCTTCCGTTTCTGCAGTAGTAATTTTGTCACTTCTGAACAGCTAGCTGCCATTACAGACAAATGGTCCGAACAATTTGCATGCATGGAAGCCTTATTTTCTAGAGGCAACGTTTTCTCCAACGTTTTCATTTATTAAACCGGTTCAGTCTCAGCACTTGGTTTCTGATACTCCTTTCATTCCCCTGGCTACCCGTCCCACCGGTCCGGTGGAGGTACCGGTAGCCGCGGAGGTCTCAGTGTAACAGGTCTCCAAGGACAAAAAGAAGGGTCACAAATCAAGGAAATCAGAAAAGCCGGTTGAAAAAGATAGTTCAAAACCTGAGAAGAAAAAAGACAGTAAACAAGACATTAAACATTCAGACAGTAAATCTTCTGATAAAAATGTGACCGGTCCAAGTCACCGGTTCATCAGAAAGCCGGTCTGAACCCATTCCTGCTGATACCAGCTCCGGTCCGGAGGCTGCTATACAGCAAGGCTCAATACCAATGGATATTCAGCAACCTACTAGTTCAGATGATTTTTCCACCGGTTCCATCAAGAAGGCTGCTAATCTCACCGGTCAGGCTTCAGAGACTCATTACAGCCACTCTTCTATCGGTGCTTGTGCCTATCCCTCAGACCAAGAAGACTTCTTTCAACAGGTTTCATTCATGATTTTGACCGGTCCAAGTCTGATTATCTGATTCCAACGACCCTCCTGAGCAGACAGAAGAGATGACTTACCGGGAAACCGTCCGGTCCGTGCAGTCATTCATGGGATGGCACCATTTTCCAACCTTTGAGACCGACTATGCTGAACCTGACAAGTCGAATAACCCGTGGAAGGGTAAAAATCCCAAGAAGCCATCACGTATCTCCGTGGCCATGCCACCGGATGACTGGCTGTGTCAAAAATTGGAACGCCTTAACCTTACAGCGGCAGAAGGATATCCATCACGGGCACAGGACTCTGCTGGTCTTAAACACGACCAATTCATCAAGATGGCCAAGTTGCAGTCTAGGTGGTACTCCATGCACCTTATCAAACCAGATGGTCCACACCGCCCCGGAAGTTCAGTGTTCAGCTGGAGAAACACGGAGGCTAAAGTCAACCCCCAGTTTCCGAGAATCACCAAAGCCTCAGCTTATCCTGCAACCGGTCCTCCATCCCGTCCTATCTCTCAGGAATCTCTCCTAAGGTGGGAAAGGGCAGCCAGGGAGGATAGCTATATTATCAACCACGCTGCAGGATTCAATAGGTGTTCGGCGGAATTACAGGACAGAATGACTCAGAACATTAACTTACTGTGTACTCGTCTTAGCAAGGACAAAGTGTCAAAAGACGTTTCTAGTACTTTAAATGATTTGAGGGATTTCATGGCTTTCCACCAACGTGTCTCAGTCGCCATGGGCACTTCCCTTCAGCACATAGCAGATAGTTTGTTCGTCCATCTGGCAAATCCTCCGAAGGGATGCCTATCTGGACTTTGTTAAAGGTGTGAAACAAGACACCATGAACTTGCTCCAAAATGCCCCATTACTTGGGTATGGATTATTCCCAGATGCCACTATTGCCACAGCGGAACAAGACATTATCAATTTATTTTTGTTGTTGTTAATATGTTTTCAATATTATAAATTTCTCCAAACAAAAACAAAATGTTGTTTGAGTAGTGTTTCACTTCTATTTTTACTTTGTAGCAAAAAATATTACTTTATCACAGTGACTATGTTACACACTTTATTGTTTAACCGATTAAATTGTAGCAGGATTCTCTGGACATTGAAATATATAAAGTATGGTTGTGATAAATGGTAAAACTATTATGGTGTTGTCAGTGAACTGTCAAGGGCTCCAGACTCTGGCTAAAAGAATAGATGTTATAAATTATCTAAAAGACAAAAATCCAGATATTGTGTGCCTTCAAGACACTCACTGGATACCGGAAGATATGGCTGAAATAAAAAAACACTGGGATGGGGAGTGTATATTGCATGGAACGAAAATAAATTCGCGTGGGGTAGCAATTCTTTTAGGCAAAAATTTTGAATATATAGTAGGAGATATTAAAAAAGACGATATAGGAAATATGATTGCTATGGATATAAAAATTGACTCATTGAAAGTTACACTTATAAATATTTATGGACCAAATAAAGACACTCCTTCTTTCTACAATAAAATTTCAGATATAATTGTTACAAATGGGAATCCGTATGTACTTATCTGCGGTGATTTAAACATAGCTTAGACCCCAAAAAGGACACACATAATTATTTCAACAACAACAATCCAAATTCTAGAAAGGCGATTTTGGATGTGATGTCAGAATTCAGTCTTGTTGATATCTATGGAAACCAACACCCGGATTCTTGTAGATATACATGGAGACGTAGGAACCCAGTTAAACAAGCTCGACTTGATTACTTTTTGGCATCAAACACCTTTCTAGACCTTGTACATAAATGTGAAATACTGCCTGGATATAGAACTGATCACTCTATGATCCAGTTGGAAATTTTTATGACTAAATTTAAACATGGAAAAGGACTTTGGAAGTTTAATACCTCGCTACTAAGCAATCAAGAATATTTAACCTTGATTAACAATACCATAGTAGATGAAATGGTTCAATATGCACTCCCTGTATATAACCCAGCCTATTTAAAAATAAACAAATTTGAAAATATTCAGCTAAGAATAGATGAAAATTTATTCTTAGAAACTTTGCTCATGAGACTTAGGGGGGAAACCATAAAATTTGCATCCCAATTAAAAAAAATCAGAATGCTAAAGAGAAACAGCTAATAAAAGAGATAACTGACCTTGAAAAAAGTAAAAACATATTTGCTGTAATAGATTTACTACATGACAAAAAAGATGAATTGGAACAATTAAGGGAGGTTAAAATGAAAGGTCATTTAGTCCGATCCCGGGCTAAATGGTTGCAGCATGGTGAGAAACCCAGTAAACTATTTTGTTCGCTAGAAAACAAACATTTCACAGAAAAAACAGTAAAGTCTGTTAAAAAAGAGGATGGCTCGGTAATAACAGATCAAAGTCAAATACTAGATGAAATTAAAACTTTCTATAAAACCTTGTTTGATACACAAGATTCTGTTCTTCAAAATATTAATTTAGAAAAATTCTTTCAAAATTACAAGATAATTAAACTAACAGACACACAGTCAAATCTACTGGAATGCAAATTAACAGTTTCCGAAATGGGACAAGCATTGAAAAATATGAAAAATGGAAAAACACCAGGTATTGATGGGTTTCCTGCAGAATTTTATAAAGTCTTCTGGTCAAAATTGAAATTCATAATACAAAGAGCCATAAACTCAAGTTATGACAATAGCGAACTACCTCTTACACTGCGACAGTGTATAATATCATGTTTGCCTAAAGGAAACAAAGATCGCACAATTTTGAAAAACTGGCGGCCGATTTCACTTCTTTCAGTTTTATACAAAATAGCTTCAGCCTCAATAGCAAACAGGTTAAAATTGTTTTTAAATCACTTAGTTGATAAAAGTCAAACTGAATTTATTGCAGGGAGGTATATTGGTCATTCTACACGTCTAGTTTATGACATCATGTATTTTTCAGAAAAAAAACAGAAAGACGGTCTTCTCATGCTGATTGACTTTGAGAAAGCGTTTGATTCCATCTCATGGAAGTTTCTTTACAATGTACTGGAATTTCTGGGATTTGGTAAAAGTTTTATAAGATGGATTAACCTTTTTAACAATAATATTCAGGCCTCCATTTTACAGTGTGGGTTTTTGTCAAAATTCTTCAATATTAATCATGGTTGTCGCCAAGGAGACCCCTGTTCTCCCTTTTTATTTATTCTGGCTGGTCAGATATTATCAGTTTTAATCCAAAATAATCCAAACATTAAAGGCATAAAAATAGGAAACACAGAGTATAGGCTCACACAGTTCGCTGATGACACCACATTAATAATGGATGGTTCCAGAGAATCCTTGCAAGCAGCATTAAACACTCTAGAAATATTTGGCTCCATGTCTGGATTAAAGATGAATGCAATGAAAACTAAAGTTATTTGGATTGGACGAAAAAGATTCTGCAAAGATAAGTTGAATGTAAGTGCAGTGCTTGAATGGGGCATCACAGAATTCAATTCATTAGGATTAGAATTTAATGTAGATTTAGACAGAATGATCCAAAAGAATTACTTGGACGCCATTGGACAATCTAAGCAAATACTCACAAATTGGAAGAAACGTAATCTTACACCCTTTGGCAAAATAACAGTCATTAAGACTTTCATTATCTCGAAATTTAATCACCTCTTTATAGCATTACCTAACCCATCTCCAGAAACTGTAAAATCAATATCTGATATAATGTATAAATTTATATGGGATGACAAACCAGATAAGGTTAATAGACATCAGATATGTAAAGATTATTTGCATGGAGGACTCAAAATGCTTGACCTTGAAAAATTCATAAAATCACTAAAATTAACCTGGATCAAACACTTAGTAATGGATCTTGAGTCACCTTGGGCAAACCTAATTAACAGCCAGTTGAACTTTTCAAAGAAATTGTTTTCATTTGGTCCAGCTTGGTGTGAAAAATCAAAGATTGATAACCCATTTTGGAAAGATGTCTTAAATGCTTGGCTATATATATCACAAGAATGTCCAGTGGAAGAAGATTTGGATATTTTACATAGCCCTTTGTGGTTCAATAAAAGTATTAGTCAGTATCCCCTATTTTTCCAACTCTGGCATGAAAAAGGAATAACATTCATTGCAGACTTAATAAATTCTGTAACTGGAGCCTTTTATTCAATGACTGAATTGCAAGAGATGTATAACCTTTCTCATGTCAATGCCCTAGATTATTATAGAATTAAATTACTTACTAAAGCATTCATAAGCAAAAATAAACCTGATATAAAGTATAACTTAGAAATGAGGCCTTTCATACCAACACATTTGAAAATCTTCTTCAAACAGCAAAAAGGTGCTTCACTTTTTTATAAAACAATTAATAAATCCTCATATGAACCAAAAATGAAGACCAAATGGTGTCAAGAAATAAATCAAGAAATAGATGTATTAGATTGGAAAAAATTTTTAAGGCTTGTTTTAGATTCTCATGTGATGCCTCACTCACTTGGTTCCAATACAGGGTTTTGTTCAGAATTATTGGTGTCAGGAAACATTTGAAAATTATAGGCAAAGATGAGTCCAGTTTGTGTAGGCTATGTACTGAAGATGAAGAAAGTATTGTCCATCTATTCTTTTCTTGTGAACACTCTAAACATTTATGGAGTTCAATCTCCACTTGGTTAAAAATGAAACTTGATATCTCAATAATATTTACAATACAGGAAATTATCTTTGGCTATTTACAAAAAGATACAAATTATGACCTGATTAATTTGCTGGTCTTATGTACAAAGAAATATATATTCCACTGCACTGTGAATTATAAAAAAGTAAACATCTTTGTCCTTCAAACAAGAATTAAACATAGTTTTTATGAATATATGACATTGCTCAAATTAAAAATTTCAAATGAAAAAGAAGTTTATAGGTGGAGCACATGGGAGCCACTTTTTTATAATATGTAAAATGTTATAAACGATATATATAGTGTAACATCGTTAGTAATATTAAAACTATTGTGCAATTTAAATGAATGTATTTAACAAAAATTAGTTTTCTGTTAATTTTTGACTGTATATTGTTTTTTGTGGTGAAACATATACTATTATTAATTTGTATCTAAAGTTTTTGAGAATATTGTACCAAAATGGAGAATGAAAAATAAAAAAATACAAAAAAAAAAAAAGACATTATCAAGCAGGAAGCCAGCAGAGCAGCTCATGGACCCGGTCTGTGTGCTCCTCAGCGCTCTGCGTGGAGAAGTACACATAGATACAGGCCTTATGAGCGCCGGGAAAAGAAACCCTCCACGGCTTCAGATCAAACCCCTCAACAACAACCATGGAGACAATTTAGCCAAAACCATTCCAGGGGACGTGGTCGAGGACGTGGTTCAAACCCTCGTTTCTCTAGAGGGCAACAGTACAAACCATATAAATGACAATTATTGTACAAGTCCAACTCATTGTCTAGTAAATTCACTTCAGTTGGACCAAATGTCTCAGAATTTAGTGGTAAACATAAAGACAAACAAATATGTTCAAAACACATTAGAGACAGTAAATCCCAAGAGATCAAAGACTGTAAACTTGGCTGTGTCCTCAAATGTTGTAAATCATGCTCTTTCTGCTATTACTCAAGGGCATCCACAAAAGAAAGGATTAAGTCCTGATCAATGTCTGAACAAAATAAAGCTTGTCAAAGGTGTTTGTTGTGTAAATCGATGTCGTTCTTTTCCCAATGCTCCCAATGTCCCCAGTGCTGTCACTGGACAAAATGTGGAGTGATGACTCCAACAATTTTGGAAAGTTTGGCAAAAGTTGGGTGCAAATCCACGGGTGGTTTCCGTCCTCAGAGACGGGTATACTCTCCCCTTCAAAACAAGACCTCCACTAACCAGATTCCCTCTGATTCAAAGTGGTTATGCAAATCCAGTAAAGAACAAACAGCCTTGCTGGACCTAATGCGAAAGTTGGTAGTGGAAAAAGTGGTTGTCAAAAAGTTGTCCCTAGCTTTCTACAACAGACTTTTTCTGGTCCCCAAACCAAATCAGAAATGGAGGCCTATTTTGGATCTAAGCCCGGAGACCATCCGGTTTTCTTTACAGAAAGGGGAATGGATCACATCGCTGGACTTCAGCGATGCATATTTCCACATTCCAATCAATCAAAGATCCAGAAAGTACCTCAGGTTCTTCCTAAACAGTCAAACCTTTCAGTTCACTGCCCTTCCCTTTGGTCTGGCCACAGCCCCACTAGAGTTCACCAAGGTGGTAAAGGAAGTGAAACTCATAGCTCAGGCACGGGGTATCAGGATACACCAGTACCTAGACGACTGGTTATTGAGAGCCCCGTGCCCGAAAACTTGCCTACGACATATCCAGACCCTTTTAGCCCTTTGCCCCGACTTGGGCTGGGTAGTAAACATAAAGAAGTCAGAGTTAGTGCCCCAACAGGACTTCAATTTCGTAGGCTACCGGTTCGACCTTGTGACCGGTTGGGTCCGACCAACACTGGCCCGGTGGGAAATCCTCCGGGAAAAGCTTTCCTCCATGAAAAGCCGGGACACATGTTTGGTCAGACAGTTCATGTCCCTGATAGGTCTTTAAACAGCCACAGAAAAACAGGTTTTGTCAGGTTGCCTTCATATGAGTCCCTTTTAATGGCATCTCAAACAAAACTGGCACGTACCGGAAATTCTAGAAAAAGTAATCCCAGTTCCCACATCACTCCATCCTCACCTAGACTGGTGGTTAGATGAGGACAATGTGCTAAAAGGACAGCCTCTGCACCCTATTCAGCACGCAGTTCAACTGTTTACAGACGCCTCAAACGAAGGCTGGGGCGCACACTTACGGGACTCCACTGCAAGAGGCATTTGGTCGGTCCCCGATAGTCGCCTACATATAAATTTCCTGGAGTTGAAGGCAGTGCTCCTGGCCCTAAAAAGTTTCAAGCATCTTTGCAGGGACCAGATTGTGCTAGTTGCAAAGGACAACACCACTGTAGTCTCGTACATCAACAAACAGGGTGGTATGAGATCAGGCTCTCTCTGTGCCCTCCTCTGGAGACTGCTGTCCTGGTGTCACCCCAGAGAAATATCCCTCAGGGCCCGACACATTCCAGGTCGCTTAAATGTGATAGCAGACAAATTGTCCAGACACAACCAGGTAATCCAGACGGAATGGTCCCTCTCTCAACCAGTGTTCGATCTCTTGTGCTCGAGATGGGGCTCCCCTCAAATAGATCTGTTTGCAACCCGGTTCAATCATAAACTGCCCAGGTTTGTGTCCCCCGTGCTGGATCAGACAGCCTTGGGCAGTGGATGCCCTCAGCCTTCCATGGGACAAGGCAGACGCTTATGCCTTTCCCCCAATTTCACTTCTCAGGCAAGTGGTCACCAAGATTCTAGATCAAGGGTGTTGCAGAATGATTCTGGTGGCTCCAGGATGGCCCAACATGGCCTGGTTTTGGGACCTGGTCAATCTGTCAATTCAAATTCCCATCAAGCTTCCCCTTCTCGAGGACCTGGTAACACAACCTGGACAATCTAAATCTCCATGCTTGGCCCCTAGAGCCTCTGCCATCCAGGAACAAGGGTTCTCTGCAGAAGTGGCAGAAAGAATTGAAGCTCTTCAGAGATGCTCAACCAGAGCCGTATATAAATCAAAGTGGGCCATTTTTGTCAAGTGGTGCGAGTCGAACGAGGTGGACTTCGGGTCGCCTTCTGTAAATCAGATTGCGGATTTCCTTCTATACCTTTTTAAGGAGCGCAATTTACAACCAAGCACCATTGAAGGCTATAGAACAGCCATTGCGGACAAGGTGGGCAATACCAAATTTAACATCAGCAAAGATGAGAATCTTACCCGCCTTCTGGACAGTTTCCACAGGGACAAACCCAAAGGAAGGCGAGGCGTTCCTACCTGGAATTTGTCTCTGGTCCTCCAACAGTTAACCAAAGCCCCGTTTGAGCCAATGAGAAAAGCCTCTCTAAAGCATCTGACCTTTAAAACAGTTTTCCTCCTAGCCTTAGGCTCAGGCAAGAGGCGCAGTGAGATCCATGCCTGGTTATATAGGAACATTCGTCATCAAAAAAACTGGAGTCAAGTTTCCCTATACCCATCTCCCAGTTTTCTTTCCAAGAACCAACTAGCAAGGGATGGTCCAGCCTCGGTAGCACCAGTGGATATTCCGGCCCTGGCCCCCTCCCTGGACAAGTCTCTGGTAGAAGACAAAACTCTATGCCCAGTAAGAGCCTTACGTTACTACTTGGATAGAACCAAGGATCTCCGCAAGGGCAAAGATCTAGTGTTTGTGTCTTTCAGGAAGAGCTTTCAAAAGGATATCCTTCCTGCCATCATTTCTTCCTGGATCAAACAGTGATTCTTTGTTACCAACTGTCAGACGAGTCTCCCTGTACTCTCGCCCAGAGTCTGTACATAGACCTATAATTTTTCCCATAAGGAAAACTAGAGTTCAGTGGCTGGCTTTCACCCAACCACAGAGTCAAATCTTAGGACAGGACTGGGTTGAAATCTGTAAAATCTGTATTATCGCCCGCATTTGGAAACCGCTTTCAGCGAAGTTTTCAGGGGCCGATTTCACGAACGGACTTAAGCCTGGTTTTGGGCTTAAGTTTAAGACTTTGGTCCTAAATTCTGTCAAAAATGTGCTAAGTCAGCGGGCTTAGACTTAGTGGATTTCACAAAGGGGCTAAGTCCATGGATTTGCTAAGTCAGTGGACTTAGACTTAAGTCTGGGAGGTAGTGGGCTTAAATTTTGTAAAGAGGACTTAAATATGGCTGCCATAAACTTTTCTCCACTTGAAATTTTGAAAGGGCTGTAAAAAAAGTATAATTACACAGAACACCTTACTGAAGTAGTCTTTGGGAAGTTTATATGTGGCAACAAGGTTTTCCATTTCAAAACAGCACTTATTCTTGGATAAAATGCATAAAATGAAGGATATAAAATGTCACATGACACAGAAAACCACTGTGGTTATATGATAAGATTGGACTTAGCTAAGTCACCTTTGTGAAATCCATTTTAAGTCCCAGGCCTAGTTAAGACCAAAGTCTTAGATTTAAGTCCCTGACTTAGCCAAAAACGGGACTTAGTTTAAGTCCTTTAGTGAAATCGGCCCCTGATTTGTGTCGCGAGATGGGTATTTGTTTACAAATATAAAGGGTCTGTAGATCCAGCATATTTCCTGTCCACGAACTTGCCTCATTAATATTAATGAGCAAACATGCGCAGTCACGGCAGTTCTTTGAGGGTGTTTTTCGACAATATTTTACAAGGCTGGTTTAAGATGAAAACTACCAGCATATTTCCTGTTCACGGACTTGCCTCATTAATATTAATGAGCAAACATGCGCAGTCACGGCAGTTCTTTAGGGGGTTTCCTGACAATATTCTACACGGGTGGTCACGAAGATAAACGGTCACGGAGATAAACGGTCCTCAGAAATGCTCACATAAAAACAGTTAAAAGGTTTAAACAACAATATAACACAAACCAAAATCATGAAAAGCATTGTTTAAGTCTATTTTGTTGTTTAGTTTCTGCGATTTTGCTATTTACACTATTTAAATTTGAAAACTTTGAAGACCGTTTATCTTCGTGACCGTTTATCTTAGTGACCACCCGTGTACCGTAGATGCGCAGTTTGAAATTTGATTTTGAAATGAGAGGACGTATTTCAATTTTGAAGCGTGGATATACAGTACTGTATATGGATATTTTACAGAAGCAAATTGTAAGTATTTAAATAAAATATTCGTGTGTTGTTTCCACAACGAGCGAAAATAGGGAACCATAGATTATGCTGTATTTTTCGTCGAAATGACGTGATAACTTCTAGGAAATGCAAAAGCGCCTTCGAGTGGTTGAAAGTAGAACTACGGAGTTTGAATATTTTCATTGTCGATTCTGATTGGCTGAACGACAAAGGTGTAGTACTACCGTGACGTCACTTCATTCATTAACTTCTTTGCGGTTATTTGTTTGACAAATGGGTAGATGCGCAGACAACAATTTTACATTAACAGTCACTGCGTGGTAAACCCTGCAGACTGGAAAATTTAATAAGTAAATTAAATTTTTCTAAGTTAATATCTTACCTAGTGGACAGATGCATTTGTCCGGCGCGCTGCCGGTCCCGCCAAACGTTAGAAAAAACGCCTCGAGCTGGGCTCTGGCCCGGACCGGTAGTGTCCTGTTTACTCGCCAGGTGGCTGTATAGCCTCCCTGCCGGTGCACTGCGCGTGCGCGCGCATGCATACTTCCTCCTTTTGTTTGCACCCTGTTTGAGTCCCCTGGGAATGTTTGTTGCGGGGAAGGCAGGGTGGGAATCCCTCTGTCCACTAGGTAAGATATTAACTTATAAAAATTTAATTTACTTATTAAATTTTCCATTTTATTGCGTTAATATATCTTACCTAGTGGACAGATGCAGAATAACTACCCATTGGATGAAGGGCAGCTAAACTCAACAGGGACTCTTGTCAGAACTCTGGGCCTCCGGCCCAAGGATTAGGGATTCTTCCCATACCCTACACCATAGTTGGTTCCCCCCCTCTTTTTCGTCGTCTCCCGAGCCACCTGGGCTAGGACTATAGGAGAGAGGAGGTAAGAGTTCAGTCCCAAGGATTCCGGAGGAAGCAGAACAGGATAAAATAGAAATAACTCATACCCCACACCAGCCCTTCCGGTTGAGAACTGCGCGCTGGGGTTTCAAAACATGATAACTAAAAAAGAAGGAGCCAACTAAAACAACCCACTACTCCTTCTAAACGCTTTACACTATATACAAGTTATCCTTTCAAGGATACCAGTTACTCGCGTATGTGCTGGGCTGCGACCACTGGTCCTAAATGGTACAGGTCAGCATCAGCCCATGCTACATCCTTCAAATAAAATTGGGTGAAGGTATTGTGCGACTTCCAGTGGCAGGCTGAGAGGATCTGGTCCAAGGACACACCTCCTTGAAAAGCCTTAGAAGCTGCAAAGGCCCGCACATCATGGGCTCTGACCTGATGCAATTGTTGTGCATCCTCATTGGACAATTGATAGCACAACAAGATGGTTTGTTTAATCCAAGAAGAAATCGTAGCAGGAGCGATGTCCTTATTGAAGTTCTTCTTGAAAGACACAAAGACCAACTGTTTGCCTGAACGGAGGTCTTTGGTCTTGTCCAGGTAATAACGCAAAGCCCGAACTGGACATAAGGTTCTATCCTCCTTGAGAGACTTATCCAACGTAGGGGCCAAGGCCGGAATAATTACCGGAGCTACTGAAGAAGGCCCTTCTTTAGCCAACTGATTCTTGGACAAGAAACAAGGAGAAGGGAATAACGAAACATTAGCCCAATCTTCCTGATGTCTAATGTTCCTGTGTACCCAGGCATGAATCTCACTCCTTCTTTTGCCCGAGCCCAAAGCCAGGAGAAACACCGTTTTGAAGGTAAGATGTTTCAGAGACGCCTTTCGAAGGGGTTCAAAGGGGGACTGGGTTAATTGATGCAAGACCAGAGACAGATTCCAGCTAGGGACTCCTCGAAGACCCTTGGGTTTATCCCTATGGAAACTGTCTAGCAAGCGGGTAAGGTTTTCGTCTTTACCAAAATTAACCTTGTCACACCCGATTTTGTCGGCTATAGCAGTTCTATATCCATCTATGGTGCTAGGTTGAAGATTTTTCTCCTTGAAAAGGAATAGGAGAAATTCCGCTACCTGATTTAAAGAAGGTGACCCAAAGTCCACCTTGTGTGACTCGCACCATTTGACAAATATGGACCACTTCGATTCATAGACGGCTCTGGTTGATTGTCTTTGAGGAGCCTCAATTCTTGTTGCCACTTCATCAGAGAATCCTTGTGCCTGTATGCTAGAGGCTCTAGGAGCCAGGCGTGGAGTTGAGCCCTAGGAGATCTCTGTGGGGACACTGATTGAACGGTTGGGTCAGCAGGTTCTCCACGTTTGGAAGGGAGAGAGGAATCTGAACAGACATGCTGACCAGATCCCAGAACCAAGGCATGTTGGGCCACCCTGGAGCAATCAGGATCAACCTGTGAACTCCCTGATCTAGGATCTTGGATACCACCTTGCCCAAAAGAGACACAGGATCGCGGAGGGAATGCGTAGGCATCCATATTCTCCCAATTCAGGCTGAGAGCATCTACTCTCCATGCTTGTGGATCGGGTACTGGGGACACAAACTTGGGTAGTTTGTGATTGTACCTTGTTGCAAAGAGATCCACTCGAGGAGTGTGCCACCTGGCACATAAGTGGTCGAAGACTTCCTGCAGGAGGTACCATTCTGTCTGAATAACCTGAGTGCTCCTGGACAATTTGTCTGCTATCACATTCAGCCTTCCCGGAATGTGCCTGGCCCTTAGAACTATCTGTCTGCGATTGCACCAGGAAACCAGTCTCCAGAGGAGGGCACAAAGTGAGCCTGATCTCATACCCCCCTCCTTGTTGATGTATGAGACAACCGTTGTGTTGTCCGTGCCTATCAAAATGATCTGGCCCCAACACTGTTGCTCGAACTTCTTCAGGGCCAGAAGGACCGCTTTTAGCTCGAGAAAGTTTATGTGCAACTGGCTTTCTGAGTCCGACCAAACTCCTTTTGCCGTGTGGTCTCCTAAGTGCGCGCCCCAACCTTCGTTTGAGGCGTCGGTAAACAACTGCAGAGCATGTTGCAGAGGATGAAGAGGTTGGCCGCTGAGCACATTGTTTTCGTCCAGCCACCACTGCAGATGAGGGTATAGAGATCTGGGAAGAGGAATCTCCTTCTCTAGGACCTCTGGCACGTGCCAGTGATTCTTCAAATGCCACTGAATCGGTCTCATGTGAAGGCGACCCGAAACCACCTGTTTCTCTGTGGCTGTCAACAAACCTATGAGAGACATGAACTCTCGGACCGAACAATGTCCTCTGCTCATTAGCATCTTTATTTTCTGAGTTAGGGTTTGCCACCTCTCCTGAGTCGGCTTCACTAGACCCCTGGAGAGGTCGAAATGATAACCGACAAAGTTGAACTCCTGTTGGGGAACAAGTTCCGACTTTTGCAAATTGACTAACCATCCCAACTGCTGACACAGAGCCATCAGGGTCTGGGTTTGGTTCACACAAGTCTCCCGACAGGGAGCTCGAAGCAACCAGTCGTCTAGGTACTGGTGGATCCTTATACCCCTGGACTGGGCCATCAATTTCACCTCCTTCACCACCTTTGTGAATTCCAAAGGAGCCGTCGCTAGGCCGAACGGCAGAGCCCTGAACTGGAAGGTTTGACCGTGCAGGTGAAACCTGAGATACTTCCTCGACCTTGGGTTGATGGGAATGTGGAAATAGGCATCGCTGAAATCCAGCGATGTGACTCATTCGCCTTTTTGAAGGGATAGCCGGATGGTCTCCGGAGTTTCCATTTTGACGGTTTCCGAGTGGAGGAAAAGATTGAGTTTGCTCAAATCCAAGATTGGACGCCATTTGTTGTTTGGTTTGGGAACTATGAACAGCCTGTTGTAAAAGGCCAGAGAAGCCCGAACCACTACTTTTTCTACGGCCTGTTTTGTAATCAGGGACTGCAACGCCTCCTTCAAAAACTTGTTTCTGCGAGGGTTGGCGTATCCGCTGATTATCAGAGGACACCTGGTCAATGGGGGCCTCATCTTGAAAGGGAGGTTGTAACCGTCCTTCAAGATGGAGACTACCCGAGGATTTGAACCCAGGCTGAGCCACGTTTCCCAAAACCTGTGCAACCTGCCTCCTACAGGAGGATTTTCTGCAACACTGGGGACATTTAGTACAGGAGGGACAGAACGACAAGGAGAGACAAAAGAAGCACTTTTGACATGTTTTATTTCTGTCTGACAAAGATCAGGACTTAGGCCTTTCTTTTGCGGCTGCCCGGGACCGACAACAATAGGAACAGGAATTACAGCAGTTCTTGAGTATACAGTCCTTGAAATGGTTTGAGAGCTGATGTTTTGACCCACTATTTTTGGAATTATTTGGTTGCGTGGGTTTGTACAATGATTGTCATTTATAATTTTTGCCACCCCGGGCATACTTGGAAAAACGGTGGTTAGTAGAACCACGCCCACGGCCACGACCTCGTGACCCAAACTGTCGCCAAGGTTGTTGAGGAGCAGATGACGGCTGAACCATGGTCTTAGCCTCCTTCTTCTCATATGGTTTATAGCGATACTTGGTCTTCTGTTGGTGCTGGGGACCAACTCGAGACTGGACCGACACATGTTGTGTCTCAAACTTGTTGATATCTTGTTCCGCGACATTCAAGGAGGTGTCGGGAAATAACCCATATCCAAAAAGAGCAACATTTCTCAGTTCATTCCAAGTGTCCATCTTCATACCGGGACGAACATGATCTAAATAAGAGTCCCTACGCATCAGAATGAAGTTCCCCAGCTGCACAAAAAGGCTATCAGCCAGGTGCTGTAGAGCTGTCCCAAGAGAGACGGATACATTCTGGTGGAAAGCACATAAATCCCTTAACTCCTTAAGTGCTTCAGACACCTCCTTGGCTGACTTGCCCTTACTGAGATGAGTCTGTAGGAAAGTTATGTGATGTGCCATCTGATCTTGAATCTCACTAGTGCATCTGCTGAAACCAGCTGCATGGTTCACTGTGTAAGTACCCTCTCGGGCGCACCTTTCCCATCTGCGTAATACTTCTTGCGATATGGGACGAGACACGGGACCTGTTGCGAGATATGCAGCTGGTTTGACAATTCTTGAGAATTGAGCATTTAGTTTCGCCTCAGAACCATGCCAGTTGAACAGCTTTCTACCTGGTCGCTGGGGACCATCTGTCTTTAACTTATGCATGGGATACCATTTATCCTGTGGTTTAGGGGTGCGTATGAATTGGTCAGTACGCAAACCACCTGCTTCTTGACTTCGGGAAGGGTAACCCTCAGCTACAGTCAGATTAATCCTGTCCAGCTTCTGACAGAGCCAATCGTCTGCTGGCATGACTACTGACACCTTTGAACTTGTTTTAGGATTTTTTCCACGCCACGGATTGTTGGACTTATCCGGGTCACTGTACTCTAACTCAAAGTCTGGGATAAAGTTCCAGCCCATAAAGGCCCTGATGGAACGAACCGTTTCCCTGTAACTCATTTCTTCATTTTTTTCTGGTTTATCAGTGTCTGATTCAGAAAGTTCACCATCCTCACTATCCAAAACATCTGGTGATGTATGATCCCTATCCCAAACATCTGTTGATGTATGATCCCCAAAGAGTGGTTCATCTGAAGCCACAGGCAAGACATCTGTTAAGGGGTGTTCAACATTGGACATATCATCTGAGCCACCAGCAGAAGCAAGGTTTCTCATAAACGGCTCCCCAGCCGGTGCAGCCGGTTCCGGACCGGTAAAAGATCCATCCACAACCGGAACCGGTTCCTTGGGTATAAAAGTGGCAGTTTGGTGTGCCCTGACCGGACCGGTCATCTCCCCAACCGGTACCGGTTTAGGTTGTTGAAGTGCAGTGTCAGAGGGCTTTTTCTGTACCGGACCGGTATTTTCCTCAACCGGAACCGGTTTTGTTTTGGAAGATTTATGATGAGAAGACTTGTGTTTCTTCTTTGAATCTTTCTTGCCATCTGATCCTGTACTAGCCTGTACTGCTGGAAACCGCACCGGACCGGTGGTTCGGGCAGAGGCAGGATCTATGAATGGCTGATCAGAAACCGGTGGGTTTGAAACCTGAACCGGTACTTTGGGGGTAGCAAATATATTGCCTCTTGATAAGAGTGCTTCAAAACGAGAGAATTTTTCGTCTAACTGGTCACTTAATTTGTCAAAATCTTTTTTGGAAACAAAATCTGAAGAACTCACATTATCGCTACCCCCAGGGAGGTGATGCGCATGCGCACTGTCATCTTCGGAAATCGTCTGCTGAGCATGCGCAGTACTAGCTGGCTGTTGAGAAAAATTAACTGGAGACAGCACAGTTACATCTCGTGGTGATACTAGCAAACCTGCTTTCTTGTCCTTGCGAATTTGATATTGTGGAGTGGCCAGCATCTCACGTTGAATTGCTGTAAAATTGTCACAAATCTTGCAAATCGCACCTCCCACAATGCAGGGATCTTTACCCAGACCTTTGTCTCGACAACGAGCACACTTCTCATGCATGTCAAATCCAGCCATCTTATGGCCGCACGATCCCCGCCTTTGTCCTGGTGAATCCATAGTTATTAAACAACACTTCTACACAAAGAATTTATCAAAATATATCCTGTAACAGATATAAAATAAAATAAAAGTTTCTCCAAAAAACAGACGACCTCTCGTCTTCGCGCCAAACAAAAGGAGGAAGTACGCATGCGCGCGCACACGCAGTGCACCAGCAGGGAGGCTATACAGCCACCTGGCGAGTAAACAGGACACTACCGGTCCGGGCCAGAGCCCAGCTCGAGGCGTTTTTTCTAACGTTTGGCGGGACCGGCAGCGCGCCGGACAAATGCATCTGTCCACTAGGTAAGATATATTAACGCAATAAAAGAATAAATTAATTGGGGTTTCACCTCTAGAAACCAGCAGACGAAACCGTTAAAAAAGACTCGTTCGAGTAGACCATCACAATAGCAAAAACAATAGTTTCTAGGACATCCGGGACTTTACAGAAAGCCAGACGTAGTGCTAGACATGCTTTTTACTTCATAAAATATAACTTAATAAAGGCAATAAAAATCTTCAAAATGGCAGAGTGTATACTATACACCTTAATGTACAGATATGTGAACAAATATTATGCAGAATTTGATATTTAAGGGCTTAAACGGCCAATTTAAAATCGTGGCCGCAACTCAGTACATAACTCAAATCAAAGATTCGACTAAAAAGGGGGGGGGGGGGGGGCACAAGGGTGTTTATTCCTGGGGCCGGTTTCATGAAAGGACTTAAGTCTGGTCTCAGGCTCAAATCTGAGACTTTGGGCTCAAATATTGTAAATATTTTGCTGAGTCTGTGGACTCAGACTCAAAGCATTTCACAAACAGGCTCAACTTGAGATTTGGCTCAGTCATGGGCTCAATTTTGAGCCCACCAAGGAGGTGTCTCAAATTTTGAGTCCAAAGTTTGTCATCCAATACTTGTGTATAAACCAATATAATTTGCATGAAAATGAATTTGTTGAATCTTGAAATGTTATATTTTTATTTTGCTTACTAATTACAACTACATATTCAATATTCATAATAAGAAAAGTCAATGGAATTGACATGCTTTTTTGATCATTGTCAAAAGACTAGTCTCAAGAGGGGACTCAAAGCTTGACTCGGTGTCAGTTGAGTCTCAAACAATTGGCTTGTTACCAATAATATTATATCAATTTTTTCATGTTATCAGTGTTAATGCAATTTAAATCGATAATCACGATGAAATAAATACACTTGCATAAAAAACAAACCAAGGAAGCGTCTTAAATGAAATTTAAAAGTTGAGACTATGATTTGAGACCAATCTCAGCTGAGTCACCTTTTGTGAAATCAATTTGAGCCAAAAACTCAGCCGAGACAAAAGTCTCAGATTTGAGACCAAGACTCAGCCCAAAACTGGTCTCAAACTGAGACTTTTCATGAAACCGGCCCCTGATGTGGTTCTCTCAAACACCTTGGAATACACTCTCTATCTATCTTGAGTTCTTAGGAAATCCCATTTCAGGCTACCCTCCATCCAATGGGTAGTTATTCTGCATCTGTCCACTAGGTAAGCTGTATTAACACAAAATGGAAAATTTAATATTAAATTAAATTTTTATAAGTTAAAACCTTACCTAGTGGACAGGGGAATTCCCACCCTACCTTCCCCGCTATTATAAACCTTAACGGGACTTTCTAAGGTAGCCAACAAAAAGAGGAAGAGCGCATGCATTGCAGTACACCGGTAGGCAGGCTACACAGCCACCTGGCGAATGAACAGGACGCCCAGCTCAGGACGCTTTTTTCCAACGTTTGGCGAGACCTGCAGAGCGCCGAACAAATGCATCTGTCCAGTAGGTAAGGTATTAACTTATAAAAATTTAATTTACTATTAAATTTTCCATTTCCTGTTGTTTGGCGGGACCGGTCGCGCCGACCAGTAAAGCAATTGTCCATTGGATAGGATGTATTAATGCAATAAAATCTACATGTATTTCAACCAGATTTCTACATTGGATTCAACCAGATTTCAAAGTTGCGTGAATGCTGGGAATTGACTCATGTTTGAAGCTGCAGCACTAGTCTGTAATGTTCTTATGGGCATTTGTCTTGACTTTACTGTGAACAGCTCAGAAGTTTGTCCAAATAGCAACATTTAAAAGTACAGTGTACCCAACTAACCACAGTTAAGATCATAGGAAATAGTGGCAAATTTTCCACAATCACCCTGCACTCCTCTACACTGGTTGTCTATTGAACAAAGCTCATTTTTCAGAAGTAATACCACACCACTCATTCTCTGAAGTATTTCAGGATCTACCTTACTCAAGCTTCATGCACCTTCATCAAGGGCCTCACTAATTGTCTTGAGGGCACAGATAAAAACACTTTAACACAGCTTTGTATTTGATGATTCAATTTTGTGGAATGAGCTCTCGGATGACTTTTGAAATAAGGTTTTTCATAATGTTTCAGGTGCAATAGCTCGCTCTCTCTCTGGTGTCAGCCTGCTATGTCTCTGTATTCCAATTTCTTCCTTCTCCCTTTGTGGCTGTAGGGTTTTATATATATATGTCATACAAAGGAGACTAAGCAGAATAAAAGTATCTATTACATTATATTATTTCAGTAACCTAGTGATAATCAAGCAAGAAATCATTGTGTGGCTCTTCAGCGAATTTGGAAACCTGGGCCCGTATTCACGAAACTTCTTAGCCAGGGCTTAGGCTTAAAGTTGAGACTTTTGTCTCAAGTTTCTGCCCAAAACCTGCTAAGACTTTTGTCTTAGGCTTAGTGGTATTCACAAAGAATTTAAGACTGGTCTTAGGCTTAGACAATGGCTCAACTTTAACACTGGTTAGTAGTGGGCTTAAATTTTGTAAAGAGGACTTAATTATGGCCTTCATAAACTTCTCTCCACTTCAAAATTTGAAATGGCTGTAAATAAAGTATAATTATACAGAACACCTCACTAAAGCAGTCTTTGGAACGTTTATATGTGGTAAAAGGTTTTCCATTTCAAAACAGCACTTTTCCTTAGATAAAATGAATTAAATGAAGGATATATGTGACCAATAGTATAGTTTGAATAGAAAAGAAAGGTCACATGACACAGAAAACCACTGTGGTTATTTGATAATCTTGGACTTAGCTAAGTCACCCTTTGTGAATACGGTTTTAAGACAAAACTTAGTTGAGACAAAAGTCTTAACTTTAAGACTGGATTTAAGCCTAAGACCTGGCTAAGTCTAAGACCCTTCGTGAATACTAGCCCAGGTCATGGAATGTTAATTCCTATGATCAGTGAAACTTGGTTTTTCATCGGTTGCATATTTGATCTGTCAACACTCAAAAGGGTAAGCTAAATTTTGGCATAGTTGGGGGTTTCATATAGCATTCAAGAGCCAGGGTCATACTGGAATAGGCTATCAGCATTGCCACTTGTTTGAATAAAGTCACCGACCAGCGAGTGGAACTCTCCCTTGGACAGGGTGAAAAATTCCTAAATTTTGTCACCAGTTCAATTCACGCAACAGGAACAGATGAAAGAGAAAAGGTTTGAAAACTTGCAATATATCGCAAGTTTATTTCCTAATTCATGTGTTTTTCTGTAAAAGATTCGTTTCTTAGATTTACCACCTTTACAAATTTGTGTACATAATAATTTCTTTGACTACATCACTTCGGCCTCAAGAAAATAAAAACAGAGATCTATTACAATAAGAATGCACCCTCAATATCATAACTTCTAGAAAATTCAGTAGAGGTTCTTGTGCCCACAAAGTTTTAATTGGAAAGCTTGGTTTACCTTGTACAACTTCAATTTAATCCTTACATTTTTGTCAGGATCCATCAGTTGTGCATTCCTGTACATCTCCATTTTGTTGCTCATATGACCAGATGACCTTAGAAAATAAGATCAATGTTTTGACTGCTTTTGATCTCCACGATTTATAAACCAACCCTGGTCAGCCATGTGGATTAACTGTTAATTTAATAGAGGTGCTTGCAATTACAGAAGTCACAGTCTGCAAGTTATTAGTCTCAGTTGGAATACATGCACTTGCAATACATCCTAAAAGTTCTATATTGTTAGAATTTCAATAATAAATATTCATACATCAAGATCTTCATTATTTAAAAGCTGTGCCTTGCTCAATGTCTAAGCCATAATTTTCTTCACAAGCAATTCTTTAGTCGTATCTGTATAATTTTTAATATTTGCTGTGCATCAACAATCTCATAGGATGTTGATATTGCAGAATAGATTACAGCATTTGGTGAAGTTATTTGAAAGGTCTATCATGCTATGTTAACAAGCAATAATTTTATCATTATGAGTGATTCTTTAGCTTTTGTGCTTGTGTTCCTTTTTGTGTGCTACATTACCATATGAAGTTTCGTATGGCCTGAACTGCCTGAATTTTGCTTTAAATTGAACAAAATTGGGGAAAATGGACAAAATCTAACTGATAATAAGTAAGTTATGAGTTATTTTAAGTGTTCTGTGGTATTTGCCAGCACTTCTTAGTTTTTAGGGGTTTTTTTTGTTTTCACATAATTTAGATTCACATACATGTACAGACATTTAATGAAAATACATGGTAGTCTGATAAAGGCGGGATAATTCTCCAACTTAAAAATGTTGTCTTTGCTTGTATCAATTTTGGTGCCTACAAGCTAGGCATGTCAAGCCAGACAACTGTATAATTGGATTATATTGTATTATTGGTGCACAAAGTAAAACAAAATCTAGATTGTAGGAATTTTTCAAAACTGAAACTGATTCAACTTATTTTGAATCTGCGAATAAAATGTTTCTTCAATCTTATGCTTTGTTAGAATTTCAGTGGAAACCATTTTTATAAATTGAAAACTCTTCCGTGTTTAATTCTCTGGCTATATCATTTTCTTAATGAGTGTGTTATCAGTTGTACCTTGAGCTGACAATTAAAATATATGTGTACATATTGCTAAGAAGGAAGAAAAACCTTGATTCAATTAAATTTATTTCATTAACAATTTTACAATCTCTTATATTTTTATGCTAAAATAATGACCACAAACTGCCATGTTTTGCGTGGAATTTTTTTCAGACACCTACAAAATTATGTTGCAACAAACAGAACCATTTCAGAATAGGTACCCACTTTTAATTAAATACCTTATTTTCAAAAAAGCATGTTAAATGCAACATATCTTTACTATGCTTTTTTAAGACCAATTTTAAATCTACACTCATATTTCTGAAATCGCCAATTTTAAGGACACATTTCACATGCAATAGATAGTTAATATAAATTAAATGTAAAGATTTTTTTTTGTTCTACTTTAATTTAGAACTGTATAGTACAGCATGGGGGTGAACTGATCCCCAACCACTACCTGAACAATTATTGCAGCTGAGATATAAGCAGTATCAGGTTAAATCAAAATATAAACAACCTGAGCATGAACCTTCAACATATTTAATAACAGTTTGCAACATTTTTTCACACAACAATTTTCTATCCTTTACACTACCTACATAACAACATAGCGTTGGTGTGTAAGTCGGTGTGGAGTATGAAGAATACACATTTGGCATTAAAATACTTCTTATAAGCATGACTCTTAATAACCAAGATCCTACATCCCTCCACTAGAGATGATGTGCAATACAACCATGTACAGTATTGTAAAGCAGTGGGGGGTGTCTTTCAAATACTACTGTCAAATTCCTTTTTCCCTTCAGATTTTCACTGAAGTTATAAGCACCAGAATATCCTTGACAGGTAACCTTCAATATCATAAGGATATGAATGCATGAGCTTAATTCAAAGAATGCAGTGAAAATGTTACAAGATACAGATCTCATATGTCAGGGCTCATATAAAAACAAGAGAGTCAAAGATGCCCCAAAAGGCGTGTTGCGCAGGCAGCAATAAGGTTAGTGACTGCTGTAATTAAATTTAGAAACAAGGCAAGAAATGTTAGGTCACCCAGTAAAGGTAAATGTGTTAGACATGCTAAGAAATGTACAACTTGTAATCTGGGTTACATAATTGTATCTATGCTATAAATGGACAAATGAACAGACAGAATTACACCGATTTCGAGAGCAACTGAGCTATGATGGTGATCTATCTCCCTTCGATTGGTAAAAGCGTTTTCGAGTTTAAGTCCAGAAACAGAAATGTTGACGGACATACAGAAAAAAAACCCGGATAAAAGAATGGATGGAATTACACAAATTTCAAAAGGAACCTAGCATTGATGGTGATCTTTCTTCATAACAAGTTTGAATTTGATTGGACATAGCGTTTTCGAGTTAGTCTGGAAACAGAAATGTTGACGGACAAACAGGCAAAAAAATGGACAAACAAACGGACAGAATTACAGCAATTTCGAAAGGAACCAAGCTAAGATGGTGATCTATCTCCCTGTCAAGTCTGATTCAATTGGACAAAGCATTTTTGAGTTAGAGTCTGGAAATGGAAGTGTTGATGGACTGACAAATGAACAAAGCAACAGACGGAATTACACTAATTTTGAAATGAACCAAGCTATGATGGTGATCTATCTCCCTGTCAAGTTTGAATTCGATTGGACAAAGCATTTTCGAGTTAGAGTCCAGAAACAAAAATGTTGACGGACAAAAAACAAATGAACGGACAGAATTACACCGATTTCCAAAGGAACCAAGCTATGATGGTGATCTATCACCCTCTTAAGTTTGAATTTGATTGGACAAAGCATTTTCGAGTTAGAGTCCGGAAACGGAAAGGATTATGGACAGACAAATGGACAAAAAAACGGACAAATGAAAAGACGGAATTACACCAATTTATGATGGTGATCTATCTCCCTGTCAAGTTTGAATTCGATTGGACAAAGCGTTTTCAAGTTAGAGTCCGGACAAAAAAATTTGGACGGACAGACAGACGGACGTTAGATACATCAATCTAATAGGCGACTTGGTTACATGCAACCCGCCTTATTAAAGTTTTACTAACATCTGCAACTATATTTTAATAGAGACTTGAAGATTTTTTTTGGTAGCCAATCCATTTCAATTTTTTTTAAATCAAACTTTGGTAGCTTCAAACTGCAAACACTAATACCCCACTTCATTTTCACAGCAATTGGTTAGTCCTCCCTGATTTATATACTGGAAGCCTGGTGTCAACAGCCCTGTTGAAAATGGGAATAATGGCAATACACGCAATTTGTCCTGAGTGAAGAAAGAAGTCTGACCACTGCAAAAGCTAAGTCTTACAACTTGGTTCCCAATGCAACAAAGGGTGAAGATAGTTTGTAAAACAAAGACCTGAGAGAGATTATAAAGTACTCAGGAGACTCTTTTACCTCAAGAGTTACATACAAGCTGAAAACATTCAACTCATTCAGGCTTGTTTATAGCTTGAAACATTTTATATTTTAGAAGTATCCAGGATGTATTGGGTTTTGAGGAATGTATTAAAGATCTGTCACAAGCTCTGATGTGCTGATATAAAATTTACACTTGGGGGAGGGTGGCAGAATGGTTTTTACACTTGCACTATTAAGATACGAGTTCTCTTTACATGGCAGATTGTAGTACAAACTTCAAATACATATTGTCACAACTAAATGGAACTGTGTCACCAGCCCTTTAGAGCATATCTTCTTTTTGGACAAGATCAATCGTGTGGTTTAGATGTAAACTCGCCACAGTTGAAGAAGAGTATTAATAACACAGCTGTAGTGTGTAAAGGATAGTGAACGATTTCAACATTATTCCTGATCTGCAAGTTTCAAGGTTACACAGAAACTATATAGATATATTTAACAAACGCACTTTGCATAACTTTGATGTGACGCTTTTGATTTCAACTGACAAAGATAGATTTATATCCTGTGCAAAAAAAAACATGATTATATTTTTCAAAAGTTGTAAATATGACACAATTCAAATTGTAACTATTCGTTAGCCATATTAAGGATTTAAATGGGTGTTGTATTAATTGCAGACATTTTTTATTTGCAATGATAATTCCCCATTTTTTAGAAGATGTTAAGTTCAGTTCTTTTTGATAATATAATTAATTTTATAAATACGCATTATGCACAAACATAAAATATCTATCTTTAGATAAGATACATATTTTGATCCATTTCAATGAGTTTAATTATCTTAGGTAAAATAAAATAGTACAAAAACAAGACGGATCAATAAAAATTTTCATAACATTGTTCTTAAACAGAGTTTCTCTTTATATTTTTAAAAACAGTAAAAACTTACAAAAGATTACAACAAACACTGAATACAGAGAGAAGAAAGAATATTATTTATATGTGTCAATAAAAAATACAAAATATTAATTTTTGTCAGTAAAATGTCTCAAAACATTTGACACTACAAGTGGCAAGTAAACAATAACTTCTAGATCTGTAATATGATGTCTGAAAATAGTATTTTGACATCACAATTGACATGTATGAGGAGACTCCATACACATCATATATAAGATGTACATCTATGATGCATGAAAATATATTGGGGTATAAATATATATAAACTCACAACAACGGTCTATGTAACATAAAAATTCATGTACAACTTCATGCGCTCTGTGTACCAAACTCACTTAGAACACAGATGACTTGGGTTCAATCTCAAGAATACAGAGTGACTTCGATGACCACTTAAAATCATGGTCCTCTGTCATTGGGTCCTATCCCAAAACAACAAGCTACAGAACCTCAGGGAACACAGACAAATAGTTGGGTTTGATTGAATTCTCAAAGTTATCTAACTGTACAAATGATACATGAAGATGTGTTTTTTGAAGCCCATTTGAATTAAATAGCTGATAATTGACGGAATATAATGAAACATATCATACAAATACAAAGGAAGTAACAGTTTAGTAGTGAATATGTGAAGCCACGAATTTAAGTTAAGTAGTAGGGAATGTAACTAAGTCGGAATGTTTCGATAAATTGGATTCCAGTTGACTGTCTTATATACAAGTTTCATCGCACTTTAGAGTTTATGACACGGCAAACTGTGACAATGCACCCTAAGGTACAAGTTGAATTAGCCTTAAGGCAGCATCGTAAAGAATACACTTTCTGGTGATGCAAACAAAAAGTTAGCCCGAAATCCACATGATATACACTGAGGTGACGATTTCTTACAAAGTGATCAATAATTGTATTAGTAAAGGCTTGAAAAATGAATAAACAGCAACAGGAGCAGCACTTTTTTCGTACTAAACAGGGTAGTTTTGTGAGATCAAAAGTTCACCTTAGGCTACAGGGTGATTATGAAGATCATTAATGTGAAAGAAAGAAATTTCATGATCTTAAATATTACAAGAAATCTTATAAAATATGTGATAAATGTGTAAAAAACAGCTGTATCTGCTAACGAAAATAGAAATGTGTCATTAAACTTTTTTTTTCATAAGAACAAGATTATTAATAGTTGAATAATAACAGGTTCATAACACAACATAGCAGATGAGTATTCAAATCAACAATTTTGAAATGATTATTTGAAAATAAAAATTTTTTTAATAAGATTCTTTTATGATAATTTTACGATATGTCTCCAATCAGATCATTAATTTTAAATTTTCTATCTCACAACTGACTGAGTACCATACATATGTATCCACAGTGATTTACAATCCACAAGAAAACTGCCATGCGATCTTGTTTTTCAAGACCTATTTCAACATATTCACAGACACATATTTATCACAGTGTTTCTTTTTTTCTCAACACTTAAATTCACAAGACAAGCTTCTGTCACAACAAACAACTGTTTAAACTAAATCAGTACAATTACTGTTGATGCTGCTGATGGCAAAGATACATTTGTGCTGGTTTTCTACAAATTAATGCATATCTTATAGAAAAAATAATTTTTGTTTGCATCAACACAGGCACACTTTTCTGAAAATATACTGTAAATTCCAAGAGATGACAGAGTTTACTTCGTCTTTTGTGCCAATTTGAGGTAATTGCCAAATTATCAACTTCTCACCCCTACGAGTTTTAATAAAGGATTTCCTTCTCTACTGTTCAGCATGGCCGGACCAAAATAACAGAAAGTCAAGACTGGGCAACAATGTTATTAAAGTAAGAAATCTAAAATTCGCCACATATCTGAAATTCGCCACATGTGGAAAAACTGATAAAATAAATGAATTGAGGTGAGATTTGTTGAATGTACAGTAAAGTAAGGCTTTGTGAACTGAAAAATACAAATTTTAAGACAAAACATCATTTTCTTCATAAAATTAACTAAGGTTTTAGAGGCGAATTTTAGATTTCTTACTCTACAATACACCAATGTGCTTCTGTTATCACACACCTTTTGCAAGGTAAACTGTGATTCCCTGGTTAAGGTGCGATATACTTCCTGCTTCCTGTTGCATCAAACAATATCAAAAATGGTTTCAGAAAAAGGTTTGAAAGACCATATCAGAATAATATTAAGAAACAATGCTGTAATGAGAGTTTCTTATTTAAGGAACAATGGCAGTTAACTGGGTCAGAAATTTTCACTTTGGTGCACTTATAAACCTGGACAAAATCTTGCATTGATTTATTTATTTGGGGTTTAATGTCGCTTTCAACACATTGTGTTGGTCATATCACGACGGGTAGTTTTAAGGGCAGAGGAAACCAGCACATACAGTTGGTCAAGGTTCTGTACTGTAAACTGCCATCCAACGGCAAGCAACTACCAGCTTTCCGACTTGAGGTCTGGTCAGGATTCAAACTTGGATCTCGGAGGTGGGAGGCGAGAGTGTTACCAAAAATCTTGCATTGTAAAGAAAAATTAAAAATTCCAAAATGTAAACTTGATTCATGTTATAAATCGGTTTATTGCCTTTTTCATATTGCTTTCATCAGATCACATACCTCTAGGACCAACAATTGATGAGCTATGGGAACTCCTTGCATAACATGCCCAACGGTCAAATCTGACCACATCAAACACATGAGATTTCATAAGGCATCCAAAATATCAAACACAAACCAGGAGGAACTAGACAGGTGACATAGTTTTCTATTTTAAGACTGCCATCCTCTCAGAACTCCTTAATGTTTTGAGAACAAGTGCCTAGTTTACACCCTTCTGTGTAGTTATTGTATGTATTTGGTATCAAATTCACAAGATCATCCTTTTGGCTGTAAAAGGATACCTTGTATCTGACAAATGTCAGCTAATAATGAGTCCTCCTGACATCTGACCCCCCGCCTAACCCACAATAATCTAGAAGCAAAAGTGCACAAGTCAATTTGTTTTAGGGATGGTTCAGTATCAAAAATGTGTACATCAGGAAGTCGCCAATACAAAACCATACCAATTCCGGGACTCTGCGTTTTACTACACCCCAATCAAACATGGAAGTTTCCTGTTAACGCCATCGCAAGTCCCTAAAATGCACAAAATATGAGATAAACATGTAGAATTTCTTCAGATTTCTGGTTTGTTCCCATTATTTTAAGTTTTTCTTCAATTATATGTAGTGACAAGCGATATTAAGGCTATAAAGTGTCATAGCCTAAACATGACAGTTCTGTCCAACATACTCACTAGTGTATAAAAGTCTGCAAAATGCATGAGAATATGGGATGAAAGCTTGTAATTTCTTCAGATTTTGGGTATGTTCTTAATAATTTTACCCTTCCTTCAATTATATGGGCTGATAAGCAAAGTGTCAGTTGTAAAATCTCATCACAGTATTTCAGTAAAATGCTCTCGATACCGAGACACCGGGCCTACCGACCCATCCCTCATTTGCTTCTAGCTTGTGACCCCAGCACAAGAAAGGTGTAATATCGGTATAATATTAAAAAAGTTAAAAAAATACAGTATAATATTATACCTGAATATATGCAAATGACTTGAATTAATGCATAAATACTGTTACATACATGCAGGTTAACATATTAAACAGCCACAAAACATACATATCAAACAACAAATACTGTAACAGTGTAAGTTTAACTTGCAATAGACAAATGGTGGAATCAGATTAGATTCCTAAACTTTAGAAAAACCTACAATTTTACCCATAGTTGAACTACAATTAACATGTTGAGTGTTTTACACTATTTCCACATTATATACAGAAGAACTGGCTATGCCATTGTACATAATGTAATACTGTGTAGGCTGACATTTTCACTGGGCTTTAACCCATTTGTGACTGATTGAAAGTAAACCCCTGGAAACTGAAGGATATTTGTCAAAAAAATAAATAAATATTATTTTGATTAAACGATAAGTTGTATTACTTTCTATGACATAATTAGAAAACATTACATCTTTTATAAAGAACTGTAATGAGGCTTAGAATGTCCAACCAAACCAAAAAACGCAAGCCAGAAATTAAACATTTTAAAGTTTAGTCACTGACAATATAACTTATACGTCATGAACAAGTAAGGATATTTTGTATTATTGTTATGGTAGAAATGAATGGAAACCATATAATACTGTGAAGAATTAGTCCTTGGTAACACCTACTTTTTACTACTGTACTAATACTTCATCAAACTAGTAAAAACACTTGTTGAGTGTACAACATTTTTACTTTGCATGGCTTAAAAAATACAGGTTTTTAAGCCACCGCAGGGACATTTAAATCCATGACTCACGAAAGCAGGTGTTTTACCAAACTGGTGACAAGCAATCGCCAATTTAGTGCATTTCAATCATTCGATAACAGATAATTCACCTTCAGAAACAATGACTGCTCTACTTGTAAACTGTTCAGAGTTACGGCGAACAAACATCTGAACTCATTCAACTTTGTTGCGTCTTAAACTATGACCTTGTTACCATAACCCAACTCACACATAACATTCTAATTATACACATGTAACACAAAATTCAGCAGTTTACAGTAATTAGTTAAAACATACAACTCCGATAAAATTAAAAAAATGCAAACAAACATATAAAGGTATAAAACACTTAAAGCCATCAAAACCTTTTAAACCTCTATTAAGCAGAAACTTCAGAAACTATATATTTTTTTCTTTTATGTATTTTTGGGTTAAGACCTGTCAAAATCATTTAAATTATTGAAAAGCCTTTTAAGCAACTAAAGAGACACTATTAAAGCTAAATTATACATATATATATTTATATTAGTCTTGCTAAAGAAATACTCAAATTAGGTTGAAACCTGTCCCATATATAGTCATTAAAGAATCAATAATGTACAGCTAGTGCCTTATTTCAGAATTCTTCACTTGCTATAGCGATGGGTCAGTATAGAAAAAGATTGGGAGGTCACCAATGTAACACCATTCCAAAACTCAACGTTTTAGTACACTCCAATCAAACAGGCCCACTGTCATGAAACCAAAACATGGGACATTTTCTCTCAACGATATAATAATAAAAGTCCCCAAATGCACAAATATATACGATAAAACTGAAAAATTTAATTACTTAAATGTAGCTTTTATAAGCTACAAGCTTACCATGTGGGACTGATTCCTGTTCTCCGATGGTCGTAAGGCATCAGGCCAACGTCTAAGAAAAACAGACATTTATTGTTGGCCGTAGCCTCAGGTTGTCGTCACGTGACCAACCCCATTTGTCTTCTCCTTTCTTATTTAAACCCATAACCCCTCAGCTGTTATACAGCGGGGAGGCAGGGTGGGACTCTTCTCAGTTCCACATGGTAAGCTTGTAGCTTATAAAAGCTGTATTTAAATAATTAAAATTTTCAATTTTATTGCGCTACAATAGCTTACCATGTGGGACTGAATGCTGAATCCAACCGCTGGAGGGATTACAGCTGAGACTGGAAGATATGTCTAGTTTTTCTTAGATTTTGAAGTAGAATGATAGAATGAGAGATAGAAAATACCAGTCTGAGTCCTGTTTACAGTGCCCCAATCCCGAAGACCGGGCCTGTAACAAAGCCAAAAAACCTGAATGAATGATTAGACAGTGCTAAAAACTGTCTGGGTGTTTTGACAGGAGAAAGAGGTGTAGCCAAAGTACACTTAGATGGGATAAAGCCCCAAGGGCTATCACGGAAGAAATCTGGGCCCAAGGCTCAGAGATATCAAACTTATTGCCACCCTAAAAGAGATTAATGACAACCTTAAAGGTCCTTAATACATTATACAACTAGACTAAGGACGCATCTGTGGCCAGATGCTGGATGTATCCACCGACAAAGGCCAACTAACATAGTTTAGAAGATAAACAGCATTTTTCGTTAATAAGCAAGCTGAAAGCACTTTTAAGTTTGGCAACCCTTATTTGACCCTGTAGCTGGGGCCCAAGGTGAAGTCTGACCACATCAAAAGATTCGCAGCCCATGATTTCCTATAAGTCGTTTTCACATTGAAAACCTCTAGGACCAATAATAAGCAGGAGGGGCCCAAGGTCAAATCTGACCACATGAAAAGATTTGCAGCCCATGACTTCCTATAAGTTGTTTTCATATTAATGAGTTATTTGAGAAATACTGGTTATCTGCAATACTTCTAGAGATAATTCGCATTTACTCATTTTGAGTAGGTGAATAATTAGCTACAGGTCTGAAACTTCACCAAGTGAAAGCTCTCTCAAAAGTAGGCGAATGAGTTATTTGAGAAAAATTGGCCATCTACAATACTTTTAGAGATAATTCGAATTTACTCATTTTCAGTAGGTGAGTAATTACCTACGGGTCTGGAACTTCACCATGTGAAAGCTCTCCCAAAAGTAGATGAATGAGTTATTTGATAAGAATTGGATATCTGCAATACTTTTAGATATAATTAGCATTTACTCATTTTGAGTAGGTGAATAATTAGCTACAGGTCTGAAACTTCACCAAGTGAAAGGTCTCTCAAAAGTAGGTGAAGGAGTTATTTGACAAAAATTGGCTATTGGGAATACTTTTAGAGATAATTTGCATTTACTCATTTTGAGTAGGTGAGTAATTACCTACAGGTCTGGAACTTCAGCATGTGAAAGCTCTCCCAAAAGTAGGTGAATACATAAAGCCTACCAATAGAATACTGTGGTGCACCCTCTAATATACCTTGCAAACTTGAGAAGGCTAGCTATAATATTTTTTTTCGTTAGAGCGGTAATGGTGAAATCTCTCTACACACTGCGGCTATCCAGTGGATACAATGATTTACTCAACAGTGAGAACCTGAAAGTAGATATTGGTAAGCTATGCCATGACATAGAGGTCTGCAATTTCACTCTGTTATAGCTGACCAAAAATTATGTGAATAACATATTTAAACAAAATACTGTAAATGTAATAGTTTTCACGTTATAACTGATTTACTCAACAGTGATAACCTCAAAGTAGCTATTACTCAGCTATGCAATGAGCTACATGTCTGAATTTTTTCTATGTTATAGCTGACCCAAAATTAGGTGAACAACATATTTAAGCAAAATACTGTAAATGCAATAGTTTTCAAGTTACAACTGATTTACTCAATAGTGAGAACCTGAAAATAGCTATTGCTCAGCTATGCCATGAGCTATAAGTCTGTAATTTCACGATGTTATAGCTGACCCAAAAGTAGGTGAACAACATATTTTAACAAAATACTCCAAATGCAATATTTTTCAAATTACAAGTCATTTGCTCAACAGTCAGTACCTGAAAATAGCTATTGCTCAGTTGTGCCATGAGCTACAGGTCTGTAATTTCACTATGTTATAGCTGACCCAAAAGTAGCTGAATAACATATTTACACAAATTTCTGTAAATGCAATAGTTTTCCAATTACAACTGATTTACTCAACAGTGTGAACTTCAAAGTAGCTATTACTCAGCTATGTAATGAGCCACAGGTCTGGAACTTCACTATGTTATAGCTGACTCTGAAATAGGTGAATAACATATTGAAACAAAATACTGTAAATGTAATACTTTTGAAGTTATAAGTAATTTACTCAACAGTGATAACCTAATAGTAGCTATTACTCAGCTATGCCATGAGCTACAGGTCTGAAATTTTACTATGTTATAGCTGACCCAAAAGTAGCTGAATAACATATTTATACAAAATTGTGTAAATGCAATAGTTTTCAAGTTACAAGTGATTTTACTCATGATGGAAGTTACTGAAAAGCCCAAAAGTAGCTATTACTCACTTAGCTATTGAGACAGACACCCAAGTTACTCACCATGTCGTAGCTATGAAAAAAGTAGCTGAATAACATATTTTAACAAAATGCTCTAAATGCAACACTTTTCAAGTTATAAGTGATTTAGTGCATGATTTCATGACTTTTAATGCATTTTAGACATTTTTGTCTACCACAGGCCTAATTTAGACATAAAGCCTACCAAAAAGATAGGGTGGGGAGTCCTCTAGCATACCAAGCCACCTGCCAAATATGAAAGAAATCTGGAAAGAAATGTGGACTGTAGGTCGCTAACAAGCAATATTCCACATTTTAGACATTTTTGTCTACCACAGGCCTAATTTAGACATAAATCCTACCAAAAAGATAGGGTGGCGAGTCCTCTACCATATCAAGCCACCTGCCAAATATGAAAGAAATGTGGAAAGAAATGTGGACTGTAGGTCGCTAACAAGAAATCTCTGCGGACGCGGATGACAACGATGATGAATCCATACTATCCCCGCTTCGCGTCGGGGATACAATTAATACTAAAGCTAAAAAAATATAAAGATCTTACCCAAACACCCTGATGAGGTAAACCTATACCTAGACCCTGGGATTAGACTCCTGAAGACTTGGTTGTAGTGGATGTGCCTCCCCCCCCTTTCTTTTCTTTCCGAGGATGACTGGTCTGCGGGGAAGGGTCTAGGACTTGTTGTGCCGCCACCACTGGTCCCAGATACATATTGTTGTCGGTCTGACCAAGTAAGGTCTTTTAGGTAAAAATTTGTAAACGTGTTGTGAGCTTTCCAGTGACAGGCTTGCATGATTTGGTCCACCGATACCCCACCGTAAAAGGCCTTAGAGGCCGCAAAGGCCCGGATGTCATGCGCTTTAACTTGGACCAAGTCCAAGGCTTGCTGGTCTGCTTGTTTATAACAAAGTAGAATGGTTTGTTTCAACCAAGAAGAGAGTGTAGTGGGTTTGATGTCTGAGGTGTGTCCTTTCTTGAAGGAGATGAAAAGGAGGGACCGAGAACCTCTCAGGTATTTGGTCCAATCCAAATAGTACCTCAGAGCCCGCAACGGACACAGGGTCCTGTCTTCTTTGAATTGTCTATCTACAATGGTAGTCAAAGCAGGAATAGTCACCGGAGACACACTTTGAGAACCTTCTCTTGCTAGTTGGTTTTTGGCTATAAAGTCCGAAGACAGGGACAAGGCAACCTTTTCCCATTGGCCTAGATTAGATACTTTGTTTGCAACCCAGGCATGGATTTCGCTGCGGCGCTTGCCGGAGGCCAAAGCTAGCAAGAAAGCAGTTTTGAGAGTAAGATGTTTGAGGTCTGTGTCTTTCATAGGCTCAAAGGGTGCTTTTGTGAGCTCATTAAGTACAACAGAAAGGTTCCACTTGGGAAGATTCCTGGAACATTTTGGACGATCCCTGTGGAAACTGGAGAGTAGCCTATGAAGGTCCGAACTTAGTGCAATATGGTGGCCCGCTGGGCCCAAAGTGACAACAATGGCAGTCCTGTAACCATCGATGGTCGAGGGGCGCCTGTTTAGATCTTGGTACAGATACATGAAGAAATCTGAGATATGTTTCACAGATGGAGTGGAGAAATCCACCGAATTTTCTCTGCACCGTTTCTCAAATAGGGCCCACTTTGACTTGTAGATGGTCCTTGTTGATGACCTCTGAGGTGCAGCAATTATCTCTGCCACCTCCACAGAGAGTCTTGTTCTTGGAGCTGTCCACTCCTAGACACCAGGCGTGGAGGTTGAGATGTGGATTGCTGTGGAACACATACTTGTGGGACTGTTTGAAAAGAGTTGTTGCACTAGGAGTTGTAGTGGGATCTCTGTTGAGAGCTGCACTAGGTCCCAAAACCAGGGCATCCCTGGCCAGCCTGGGGCTATTACTATGATCAGGCAATGGCACTGTCTGATCTTTTGGATCACCCTGTGAAGGAGAGCCGTCGGAGGGTAAGCATAAGCAGTGAGACCCGTCCAGTTTATATTCAGGGCATCTATGTCCCAAGCATTTGGGTTCGGAAGGGGAGACACGTACAGTGGAAGTTTGTGGTTCAGATGAATGGCAAACAGATCTACATGAGGGGTGAACCACTTGTGACAGATCTGTTTGAACACCTGAGGGTGCAGTGACCATTCGGTTGACTGGACTTGGACAGAAGGTCGACCTGGACAGAAGGTCGGCCATCACATTCAGACACCCTGGAATGTGTCTGGCTTTCAGAGTGATGTGGTAATGATGGCACCATGTCATGATCTTCCACAGGAGCGCGCACATCTCCGCTGAGTGAGTTCCTCCTTGTTTGTTTATGCAGGCTACCACTGTTGAGTTGTCCGTTGCAACTAGCACAGTTTGGTTCTGACACTGGTCCTTGAAACTTCGAAGGGCCAGTGAGACCGCCTTCAACTCTAGAACATTTATGTGTAGCCTTTTTTCCTGATCTGACCACAGACCCTTTGTAGAACTTTGATTTAAGTGAGCGCCCCAACCTTCGTTTGAGGCATCTGTAAAGAGTTGGATGCTGTGGTCTTTGGGATGAAGGTCTGCACCTATCATCACGTTTTGGGGGTTCTGCCACCAGTCTAGGTGTGCAGAAATCGTTTCTGTCCAAGGAAGGAGGCTGTCCAGCGACTGAGGATATCTCCAGTGCTCCTTGAGATAAAACTGAAAGGGCCTCATATGAAGGCGTCCCTCCGGGACCATTTTCTCCGTTGAGGCAAGCAACCCAATTAGAGACATCAAACATCTTGCAGTCAAAACATGTTTTGACTTGAGAGGAAGGATCAAATCCTAAAGTTTGAGCCATCTCTCTTGAGTGGGTTTTACAAGGGCTGAATCTAGATGGTATTCGTAGCCCACACACGAGAACACCTGAGTAGGTTTCAGTTCTGATTTTTCCTGATTTATGATCCACCCCAAGGACTGGGTTAGGTCTACCACTGCCTGAGTGTTCACTTGGGCTTCCTCCTGAGACTGGGACCTTATCAGCCAGTCGTCCAGGTATTGGTGAAGTCTGAGTCCTCTGGAGAGGGCCATGAGTTTCACTTCCTTTACAATCATTGTAAAGACCTGGGGACCCATGGCTAGTCCAAAAGGAAGGGAGGTGAACTGTGGCAAAACCTTAGGTATTGCCTTGAGTTTGGGTGGATGGGGATGTGAAGGTAAGCGTCCGATAGGTCTATCGACGATACCCATTCCCCTGGAATTAGGGAGGTCCTGATGGACTCTGGAGTTTCCATTTTGAACTTTTCTACATATAGAAAAGTGTTGAGCCTGCTCAAGTCTATTACTGGCCTCCACCTTTGGCGAGGCTTGGGGACTAGAAACAGGCGACTGTAAAACCCCAGAGATTTTACATTTTCCACCCTTTCGCTTGCGTTCTTTGACAGAAGAGACTGGATACAATTGGCCAGAGCTTGGTCTTTTGAAGGGCCTTGTATTCTGATAGAATCAGAGGAAATCTGACCAAGTTTGGCTTGGAGAGGAATGGCAGTACATAGCCATTGGTGATAATGTTTAACACGTTTGATGAACATTTGTTTGTTTGCCAGTCTCTTCTGAAAGAACGGAGGCGACCTTCTACTGGTGGACTGAGGGAGGCTTTGAAGGAGTCATTGGGGAGAGGGGTTTCCATGCCCTCGTCCCCTATTCTGGAGCCTCTGAATTTCGGTTTCCCCCTTCCTGAGGAAAACGATTGGTTACTGCTTTGAGAGTAGTTGCCCCCATAGGGGCGTTTCCTGTAGGAGCCTCTTTTCTTGTTGTGGGGACCACAAAAGGGCTTATTTTGATAGGGTGCGAAACCCTGAGAGTCTTTAGAGGTGCCTTTTTTGAGGAAGAAGTCTTCTGCCTCCTTCACAAGTTGAGACTGGAACAAGGAAGAGTGCCAAAAGGGGGAGTTCCTGGCGTCTTGTTTCCCCTAGATGTGGATGTAGAAGGGTCATTTCGGCTTTGCGCCTAAGCTAGCCGGTGTTACCCATGGAATATAGCTCCCTCTGGAGTATATGGGCCAGGGATTTGCTAAGGCAAGTGAGAGCTCTGTGTTGAATAAGAACAGTGAGTCTTATTCCATAGATTTGAAAATTTTAATTACTTAAATGTAGCTTTTATAAGCTACAAGCTTACCATGTGGGACTGAATGCTTTACTGGTTGCCGCGAGGCACAGACGACCAACGCTCGAGAAAAACAAGCATGTAGTTGGTTCGGCCTCATAGGTTGTCGTGACGTCATCACTTCCTGTGTATCAGCCTCCTTTTCGTTGAGATTAAACCCATGTCCCCTCAGCTGTAATACAGCGGGGAGGTAGGGTGGGACTCTTCTCAGTCCCACATGGTAAGCTTGTAGCTTATAAAAGCTACATTTAAGTAATTAAAATTTTCAATTTTATTGCGCTACAATAGCTTACCATGTGGGACTGAATGCTGAATTCAACCGCCCGGTGGCGGGATTACAGCTGAGACTGGAAGGGCTGAATGTTGTTTTTCTCGAATTGAGAGTAATAAAAAAATAGTTCCAAAAAATTTCCAGTCTGAGTCCCATTTACAGAGTCCCAATCCTGAAGATCGGACTTGTAAAGAGCCAAAAACCTGATGAGAATACACAGTGTCGTACACTGTAGGGTGTTTGGAAGGAGGACTGTGTACCCGGAGTACACAGATAGGAAGAACCCCTAAGGGCTATGACGTCAGAAATGAGGTCAAGGTTCGAGAATTGCTATTTGCAACCTTATTTATAAGACAACCTTATGGTCCCAAGAATTTAAAGTTAATGTAAATTTAATATGTGAGACCTTACCTGTAACACCCTGATGAGGTAGCTTATACCTAGACCTGGGGAGACTCCTGAAGGCTTAGCTGTAGCGGACGTGCCCCCCCCCCCTTTTCTTTCTGAAGAAGACATCACTGAGGAGAAGGGTCTAGGACCTGTTGAGCCGCTACTACTGGTCCCAGATATATGTTGTTGTCGTTGTCCGACCAAGTAAGGTCTTTTAGATAAAAATTGGTAAACGTGTTGTGAGCTTTCCAGTGACACGCTTGCATGATCTGGTCCACCGATACCCCACCGTAAAAAGCCTTAGAGGCTGCGAAGGCCCTAATGTCATGCGCTTTAACTTGGACTAAGTCCAAGGCTTGCTGGTCTGCTTGCTTATAACAAAGTAGAATGGTTTGTTTCAACCATGAAGAGAGAGTAGCGGGTCTGATATCTGAGGTATGTCCTTTCTTGAAGGAGATGAAAAGAAGAGACCGGGACCCTCTCAGGTCCTTGGTTCGGTCCAGATAGTACCTCAAAGCCCGTACAGGACACAAGGTCCTGTCTTCTTTGAATTGTCTATCTACAATGGTAGTCAAGGCAGGAATAGTCACCGGAGACACACTTTGAGAACCTTCTCTTGCTAGCTGGTTTTTGGCTATAAAATCTGATGAAGGGAACAAGGCTACCTTTTCCCATTGGCCTAGATTAGATACTTTGTTTGCGACCCAGGTGTGGATTTCACTGCGACGCTTGCCGGAGGCCAGAGCTAGCAAGAAAGCAGTCTTGAGAGTGAGATGTTTGAGGTCTGTGTCTTTCATAGGCTCAAAGGGCGCTTTTGTGAGCTCATTGAGGACAACAGATAGGTTCCACTGAGGAAGGTTTCTGGAACTCTTGGGGCGATCCCTGTGAAAACTGGAGAGCAACCTGTGAAGGTCCTCATTATGGGCAATATGCTGGGCCGTAGGGCCCAGAGTGTCAACAATAGCTGTCCTGTAACCATCAATGGTAGAGGGGCGCCTGTTTAGGTCTTGGTACAGATACATAAAGAAATCTGAGATTTGCTTCACAGATGGTGAGGAGAAATCCACCGAATTATCTCTGCACCATTTTTCAAATAGGGCCCACTTTGATTTGTAGATGTTCCTTGTTGAAGACCGCTGAGGTGCAGCAATTCTCTCTGCCACTTCCACAGAGAAGCCTTGTTCTTGGAGTTGTCCACTCCTAGAGACCAGGCGTGGAGGTTGAGGTGCTGCGGGGAGCTGTGGAACACGAAGTTGTGGGACTGCTTGAGGAGTGTTGTCGACACCGGGAGTTGTAGAGGGATCTCTGTTGAGAGCTGCACTAGGTCCCAGAACCAGGGCATCCCTGGCCAGCCTGGGGCTATTAGTATGATCAGGCAGGTGCATTGCCTGATTTTTTGGATCACCCTGTAAAGGAGAGCCGTTGGAGGGTAAGCATAAGCAGTGAGACCCGTCCAGTCTATGTTTAGAGCATCTATGTCCCAGGCCTGGGGGTCTGGGATAGGAGACACGTACAGAGGGAGCTTGTGGTTCAGATGAGTGGCAAAAAGGTCCACGTGGGGAGTGAACCACTTTCGGCAGATCTGTTTGAACACCTGTGGATGGAGTGACCATTCGGTCGACTGAACCTGGTTCGACCTGGAAAGTAGGTCGGCCATCACATTCAGGCACCCTGGAATGTGTCTGGCTTTCAAGATTATGTGATAGTGGTGGCACCAGGTCATGAGTCTCCACAGGAATGCGCACATCTCCGCCGAGTGTGTTCCCCCTTGTTTGTTTATGTAAGCTACCACAGTTGAGTTGTCCGTGGCAACTAGCACTGTTTGGTCCTGACACTGGTCTTTGAAGTGTCTCAAAGCCAGAAAGACAGCTTTCAATTCTAGGACGTTTATGTGAAGTCCTTTTTCCTGAGGTGACCACAGACCTTTTGTAGAACTTTGTTCTAAGTGAGCGCCCCAGCCTTCGTTTGAGGCGTCTGTAAAGAGTTGGATACTGTGGTCTTTGGGATGAAGGTCGGCGCCTATCATCACCTTTGCAGGATTCTGCCACCAGTCCAGATGAGCAGAAATGACTTCTGTCCAGGGAAGGAGGCTGTCCAGCGACTGAGGAAATTTCCAGTGCTCTTTCAGGTGAAACTGAAACGGTCTCATGTGAAGGCGTCCCTCCGGGACCATCTTCTCCGTTGAGGCTAGCAACCCAATTAGAGACATCAAACATCTTGCAGTCAAAACATGTTTCGACCTGAGTCGTAGGATCAAATCCTGAAGTTTGAGCCATCTCTCTTGAGTGGGTTTTACAAGGGCTGAATCTAGGTGGTATTCGTAGCCCACGAACGAGAACACCTGAGTTGGTTTCAGTTCTGATTTCTCTTGGTTTAAGATCCATCCCAAGGACTGGGTGAGATCTACCACTGTCCGAGTGTTCACTAATGCTTCCTCCTGGGACTGAGACCTGATCAGCCAGTCGTCCAGGTATTGATGAAGTCTGAGTCCTCTGCTGAGGGCCATGAGCTTCACTTCTTTGACGACCATGGTGAATACCTGGGGGGCTGTGGCTAGTCCGAATGGGAGCGAGGTGAACTGGAACACCTGTGACCTGTGGCAAAATCTTAGATACTTCCTTGAGTTTGGATGGATGGGGATGTGGAGGTAAGCGTCCGACAGGTCTATTGACGCTACCCATTCCCCCGGAATCAGAGAAGTCCTGATGGACTCTGGCGTTTCCATTTTGAACTTTTCTACGTGTAGAAAAGTGTTGAGCCTGCTTAGGTCTATTACTGGCCTCCACCTTTGGTGAGGCTTGGGTACAAGAAAGAGGCGACTGTAAAACCCGAGAGATTTTACATTTTCCACCCTTTCGATAGCGTTCTTTAACAGGAGAGACTGGATGCAATCGGCCAAGGCTTGGTCTTTTTGAGGGGCCTTGTACTCTGACACAATCAGAGGAAATCTTATCAAGTTTGGCCTTGAGAGGAATGGCAGAACGTAGCCATTGGTGATGATATTTAACACGTTGGCTGAGCAATTGTTTGCGTGCCAGTCTCTCCTGAAAGAAAGGAGGCGACCTCCTACTGGTGGATTGATTGAGGCTTGATAGGAGTCATTGGGAAGAGGGGTTTCCACGCCCTTTTCCTTTGTTGTGGGGTCGAAAACGACCCCTGGAGCCTCTGAAGTTTGGTTTTCCTCTAGAAGAGGGAAACGAATAGTTGCTGCTTTGGGAGGAATTGCCCCCAAAGGGGCGTTTCCTGTAGGAGCCTCTTCTCTTATTGTGGTGGGAACCACGAAAGGGCTTATTTTGGTAGGGTCCGAAACCCTGAGCATCTTTTGAGGTGCCTTTTTTGAGAAGGAAGTCCTCGCCTTCCTTCACTGACTGGGAGTTGAACAGGGAACGAGTCCAGAGAGAGGAATTCCTGAGCTCTTGATGTCTGGTTTCCCCTAATTGTGGCTGCAGATGGGACATTTCGGCTTCGCGTCTAAGCAAGCCGGAAGTTGCCATTGTGTAAAGTTCTCTTTGTAAAATATGGGCAAGGGATTTGCTCAGGCAGGTTATGGCCTTATGTTGAATAGTGAGGGTCTTCTCCCAGAGATCAAAGTAGTCATAGGCCTCATCATAACCACGTTTAACTGCTTTTTCAGGGTCGGCACCTTTCCTGACCTGGGACTTGACCTTCTTGAAGGTTTCTTTTAGTCCATAACGACACCTCCTCATGGTAGAGTTGCAGGAGGAGGATGTCTTGGCAAAAGTGGTCGTGAAATTCAATGTGGTTAGATTGTACCTTGCCTGTTGTTCTAAGTCCTTGAGGACAGAGAGTGGGACCTTGCCTAAAGGGGCCCCCGAAGGTTTAGGAGATATACAGATCTTGGCAAAGTCTGCATTTAAATCTTGGAGTTTCTCCGAAAAACAAGGTTGTCCAACCTTGTACCACTTAGAAGTGGAAGGGGGGGGCTTTGGGTATTTGCCCTCTGCCAGGTTTGCAGCCATAAGGTCATTGTTGAATTTGTCAAAGGCATCTCTTATACCAGAGTTGAGGGGCAACATAGCTGATGGACCCGTAGGTCTCAGCTCTTGGACGGCCACCTCGTCATCGATACCTATGATAGCAGTAGCAGGTCTGGGGACTGAATCCCTCGGATCAGGTAATTTGAGGATACGTCGAAAAGTATCTACCTCCTCCGCATATTGATTTGGGATGTCAGCCAGAGCCACATCCCTATAGTAGGGCGGATCAAGGTCAATTTGAGGATGTTCCTGATCATCAGAGGCCATTCTCTGGGGCTTGGGAGACCTGTGTCTACGTCTAGGGGACTGATCCTCCCCTGACGATGAGGGCAAATATGCGGACCTTGACTTATGTTTAGACTTGTCAGAGTGCTTTTTAGGTCTAGAATATGAAGGGCGATCATGATCGGAATCAGATCCCGAACCTGTGTCTGTGCCTCGCGGCAACCAGTAAAGCATTCAGTCCCACATGGTAAGCTATTGTAGCGCAATAAAACTAGGTATTCACAGGCTTCTTGGTATCCACGTTTTGCTGCTTTCTCAGGATTGGCACCTTGCTGAATTTGAGATCTGACCTTCTTGAAGGTCGACTTCAGGCTATGTTGACACTTCTCGAGGGTGACATTGCAAGAAGATGAAGTCTTGGCAAAGGCAGCAGTGTAGTTAAAAGAGGATATATTTTGCCTAGCTTGGTGTTTCAGCTCCTTCAGGACTGACAGGGGAACCTTGCCCATAGGGGCCCCAGAGGGTTTTGGAGTAATACAGATTTTTGAAAAATCTGTATTCAACTCCTGCATTTTTTCCTCATAACAGGGCTGTCCCACCTTATACCACTTGGTAGTGGAAGGAGGAGGTTTGATATATTATAGGCATATTATAGGCATCTTTGATAACAGAGCTAAGGGGGAGCATGGAAGAAGGACTTCTTGGTCTTAGCTCCTGATGGCCTTTCTCATCATCTAGACCCATTACTGAAGCAGATGACCTAGGCAAAGACTCCCTGGGGTCAGGGAGTGAAAGAATGCGTCTAAAAGTGTCCACCTCTTCAGCATACTGGGAGGGAACGTCTGCTAAAGAGACTTCCCTATAATAAGGGGGGGTCTGAATCATGCTGAGGGAGGTCTTCATCTGAGTTAGCCCCAGAGGGCTGAGCCCCAGAGGGCTTAGAAGACCTGTGCTTAGCCACAGAGGGCTGATCTTCCTCTGAGGAAGATGATACATATCTGGACCTAGATTTAAATTTACTCTTGTCAGCATCTTTCTTAGGTCTGGTAGATGACTTCCGAGGTTGGTCGGATTCATCAGAGGAATGGTCCAAGACAGATCTTGGACTAACATCATGCTTGCTATGAGAAAGAGTGAGAGTTTGGGGTCTAACCGAGACCTTCTGGGAAGGTACCTCGGCAGCATTAGAAGTCTGATTCGAGGCATTCTGATGATCAGCTCCGAGACCTGGAGGAAGTGCTGGACCATAGTCCACATCCATATCCTCGGATGGGGTGATAGTAGAGGGTCTCGGAGGGGGTAGGTCCAGGTTAACAGCACTAGTCCCAGGCTTAGAAGCTGTGGCCGAGCTCTGAACTACCTCTGCCTGTCTTTTATTTGATAATTCGTCTCAAAGAGACTGAAATGCTTCTAACATGGAAGCCTGGAACGAACCTATTTGCTGCTGCAAATGCAGGTTGAGTGTGTTACCCAGGGATTTTTCAAGATTTAATTCAATTTTCTGCTGTAAGGCAGTACCTGGGGTGGGTGGGACAGACTTTGCTGGCGTTTTGAGAGATAAGGAACTAAAAGGTAAGGGCTGAGGACGTGGGGGTCAGGTAAAAAATTGTCAGCAGCACTGTCGAGGTCTGCATTGGAACCACAGAAGGATTCAACGTTGTCCCCTAATAAATCTAGTCCATCATATTTAGAACTAGCAATATTGCTTTTTTGTTTCCTGATGTACCGTTTTCTTTGAGAAATTTTTTGCATTTGCTCTTCTGTGAAAGAAGAGCAAATAGGACAAGGCATTTCAAATGTGACACAGGGATCATCGCCCTTGCCAGATTCCCTACAGGTAGGGCAATAGTTGTGGACATCAAAAGTAGTGATCTCAACGGGTATCCGGATATCCGGGTACCCGAACCCTGAATATTTACCCGAATCTGAAATCACATACCCGAGTACCCGAATTTAAGCTTTATTTCTGTCAATATCGCCCACGTTGGCTGACTGAGTACAGACGTATCTGGACTTCATTAATTAACTAAAAATGAAACTATTCAATTAAAATGCACAATAATATTGTTTTCTCACTCTTGTTCACCATTTATAGTATTTTATTTGTCTTTTATTTTGGTTGTTTATGCATTGTCAAATACCGGAACCCTTTGAAAATCGTCAGTATATTAACACAGTTGTCTATTTCCGAGTACACAAAACGTTTTATATTGGCTATATAGTGACATGCACACCTTAAATAAATAAAAGTTCAATGTTTTCACCCAGTAGTTGATAATTTTGCGTCAATAAAATTCACTTCCCTACCTGAAAAAAAAAAGAGTTTAAATTCCGAAATTACATTCGAGCTATAGTGAATGCTTTCCTGTTAGGTCATGTGACTCCACTTTTATGAAATAAACAACCGTGTTTTGAATGTATGTACAGAAATCGTTTTTTATTTTACATTTCTTCCATGCCCTACTGTTTTGAATGCAAAAAGGTGGCCGTCAAGAAATAAAGCAAATGGCTGGAATAAAAAATTCGTGTAAGTTTTAAGTTTGTAAATGTGAAGATTTTTATAGGATCGTCTATTATCGCCCATCGGCGCGAGTACCCGGGTACCCACCCGTTAAAATCACTACCTACCCAGTCCCACTAAATAGGGTATTTGAGAACACTAATCAAAAGGGAAACAAAAATGTCTACATTTGCTAGCTCTCGGTTTGTCTTTATTCGACTGCTGGGAAGACATTTTAAACGCAATAAAAATTACGTACTAAAAGCCTGAATCCGAGGAAAACCCAAAACGCGTAAAATAAAGAAAAATACTTAACCTTTCAACATGTAATTTTCACAGAATAATCTATGCTATATAATACAAGAAATACCCAAAAATAAACCTCCAACAATACGTCGATACTGAGACATAAATGAAAATATCTGTATAATTTACAGAAAGCTACCAGTTCATCGTGGCCAACGAGAAAGTAGGGTGATTGGTCAGAAGTTATCACGTGACGACAGTAGGGACTACGGCCAACTATAAATGTCTTTTTTTCTTAGACGTTGGCCCTGATGTCCTGTGGCCATCCGAGAACAGCATTAAGTCCCACATGGTAAGCTATTGTAGCGCAATAGAGGAAATAATTAGTCCGTGCTTGTCCATTCTGTGAACACATGGGGATCACGTGTTTTACTGAACACTCTTCCAAAGTTTCCCTTTTGTGTGAACAATATATAATAAATGACTTTTTTTCTCAAAATGAACTACAAATCCAATGAGATTAAGTGGTAAGGTTAATCTATTATTACATTAGTCAGATTTCACACCATATGGTAAATATTGATCCACCTCAAAGACTATAATCAAACTCTGGCTCTTCATTCTGTTTGACGTGGAACTTTGTGATGTCAGCTCCTGTGATGTCCGCTAGCTGTTGTTCTACCACGTGAGGATCCAAGCTGCCCAGGTTTACATAGACTTCAATAGAGTCCCCGGCAGAGTAGTAACCCATCACCCAGTCAATTCTACAGACAGACAAACACAGAGTAAAACATACAGACTTCAATAGAGTCCCCAGCAGAGTAGTAACCCATGACCCAGTCAATTCTACAGATAGACAAACAGAGTAAAACACATAGACTTCACTATACATACAGTAGTAACATACATGACCCAGTCAATGCTAAAGACAGTCTTTAATGCACTCACAGAGTAAGTAACATATGACCCAGCAAATTTTACCGAGAGTTAAACATGCTCAAATACACTTAGAGAGTAAAAACACGTCACCTAGTCAATTCTACAGGCAGTTAAACACTGGTTTTAAACAGACTGAAAACCACTTAAAATACACCAGAAAGCTTTACTTTAAGAAATTTTATGAAATTTTAATGTTTTTTTTTCCTGCAGTTATTTAACATGAATTAAAAATAATTTTCAAAATGTGTTCTCCTGACTTTTTTGACTATCAGTTTGACATTGGTACTTAAATGACATTTCTAACACTACAGAAACAGGAAATATAAAGAGATATTATTACTTTTTCAGCTGGTCATAAATCCTCCGATTTCTCTGTTTTGAAGGATGGATGAATCCAGGAATCAGTTCTTCACGCTTCTTCACTTCCTCGTCCCTAGTGACAACTTCCTGTTCTTGTCCAGACTCTTGCTGGTGGAAGGCTGAAAACACAGAAAAAACCTCATCTTTTTTTTTCTTTTGGTACATTCATTAGTTGAGAAAACGAGTAGTAAAACATTGAAATTTTTCAATATTTTGGTTACTAAGTCCATTACATCCACCAATGAGGTAATGATTTTGGGTGTGTTCGTTTGTCTATGTTCCCGATTATACTACTCCATAACTAATGAACACATCTTGTTTTGTGGGTAGGACCTGACCTACAACTACTCAAAACAAAAAAGAAATACAGGACCAAATTCTGACGTTCTTGGCATATTCCACATTTGCATGGTACCATAATTTTTAGTAGCGAGTAATGGGAACAACGAGTAGAAAAGTTGCCGGTAGATCTAGGACCTTAAATACATTAAGGGTGTCGTGTATTAGCTTGTGAACTTGAGAGTATTAAATTGAAAATTAAAAGAAGCATTCATGCCAATGTGTTTTATTGTCTCTTGCTTATGACAAATTCCAGACTGTGATTCACTAACATAAAGCACTGGCAGGTTGTGGCAAATCAGCAGGACCAACTGCCTGGACTCTCTGATTTCCCAAGGTGCCAGGAGTATCTTCTGAGTTCACAATTTCTGAAAAAAAAAAAAAAATAATGTTAAAGACTGCAAAACTGAACATTTTTAATTGATAAATGTAGATTGTATCAGCTGCAAGCTGATCATCTGGGGCTCAGTGCTAATTCTGGGCAGACACCTCCAACATGACCAACTTAAAAGAGTTTTAAAATGACTGAGCCGGCTACCACATGTCTCAGTACCCATTGCCAGATATATACAGAGATCATCACCCATACCCTCCTCCCTACAGGTACGGCAGTCGTTGTGCAACTCTAACCTATTGCAGAAGTGTTGTCACTTGAGAGCCTGTGGTGTACTTGTACCTGTATTAGAAGTCGATATATTTACAATCCATTCATAACAGCAGTTTTATGGAAACAAAATTGCAAATTTTAATTAGTAAATTAAATTTTTATTAGTTAATACCTTACCTACCAGATGATAGCTATATGCCGGCGCCAGCCGGTCCCGCCAAACGAAAGAAAAAGACGTCCTGGGTTTCACCCCCGGCAGGACCGGTACACTACACTCCACTCGCCAGGTGGCCTAGTTCCTGCCTCACTCGCCAGAGGGACGTGACGTCATAGCATCTTTTTTGTCCCTAAGGTTGAATTGTAAGGCTGAAAGCGGGGAAGGCTGGGTGGGAATTTCCCGTCTGGTAGGTAAGGTATTAACTAATAAAAATTTAATTTACTAATTAAAATTTGCAATTTCATTGCGTTAATACATCTTACCTACCAGACGATAGCTAGAATAACTACCCAGTGGAAGGAGGGCAGCCTTCTGAGGATTGGAGAGAACTCTTATATTATACCTAGGTGTGAGGTTCTAGTCCTTTGAGGAGACATGTTAGTCTCGAGGGTAACTAGACCCACCTGCCCCCCCCCCCCCCCCCCTTTTGACTGCTCTGAGGGGAGGAAGAGAGTAAGAGTTCAAGTCAATGATTCCCACGGTTAACCTGGAAGAGTAGGGAAAGTCCTATACCCAGAGGATTACTCTGAAGTAAAAGACTTTGAGAAGCCAAGGCCTAGGCTAAAGGTGAGCCTACACCTAAAACTAACTAGTATGTACTATATATAATTATATACAAAGAAGCTTAGGGGACTAGTGGTGGATCTGCTGGGCAGCCACCACAGGACCCAAGTGAAAAAGCTCCTTATCTGCCCAGGCAACATCCTTAAGGTAAAACTGTGTAAAGGTGTTGTGGGACTTCCAGTGGCATGCTGCTAGAATCTGGTCCAGAGATATGCCACCTTGAAAGGCTTTGGAGGCCGCAAAGGCCCTAACATCATGGGCCTTAACCTGATGTAAGGTCAAGGAATCTTGGTCAGAGAGATCATAACACAACACTACTGTTTGTGTGATCCAGGACGAGATAGTGGCAGGAGAGATGTCCTTGTTAAAACCTTGTTTGAATGAAACAAAAACTAACTCCTTTCCCGTTCTTAGGTCCTGCGTTTTGTCCAGGTAGTAGCGAAGAGCCCGAACGGGGCAAAGGGATCTGTCTTCCTTTAAAGACTTATCCAGAGTGGGGGCTAAGGCCGGGATGACCACAGGGGCCACGCACTCTGGTCCCTCTTTTGCCAAGTGATTTTTCGCCAAGAAGCTTGGTGAAAGGTAGAGGGAAACTTTGGACCAATCAGCTTGGTGTCTGATATTTTTGTTTAACCAAGCGTGAATCTCACTCCTGCGTTTTCCTGAAGCCAGGGCTAGGAGAAAAACAGTTTTGAAAGTAAGGTGCTTCAGAGAAGCCTTTCTGAGTGGTTCAAAAGGCGCTTTTGTAAGCTGGTGTAAAACCAGGGAGAGGTTCCAAGCAGGAACCCCCCGGCGCCCTTTGGGTCTATCTCTGTGAAAACTGTCTAACAGTCTAGTCAAATTGTCATCCTTGCCGACATTAACTGAGGTATTTCCCAGTTTGTCTGCAATGGCTGACCTGTAACCATCAATAGTGCTGGGCTGGAGATTCTTCTCCTGTAAAAGATGCAGGAGGAAATCTGCTATTTGTTTTATAGATGGGTTCCTGAAGTCCACCTGACTTGTTTCGCACCATCTAACAAAAAGGGCCCACTTCGCTTCGTAGACTGCTCTGGTTGAACGTCTTTGAGGCGCCTCAATTCTTGACGCCACTGGGCTAGAGAACCCTTGCTCCCTGATTTTCTGGGCTCTAGGAGCCAGGCATGGAGATTTAGGCTTGCCAGATCCCTGTGACGTGCCTTGTTGAAAGGTTGGGTCACTAGATCTGGATGGTGTGGAAGACAAAGAGGAACCATCGCCGACAGCTCCACTAGGTCCCAAAACCAAGGCATGTTGGGCCATCCCGGAGCAATCAGGATTGCTCTGTGATACCAGTGATCTGACAGCTTGCTGACCACCTTCCCCATCAGAGACACTGGAGGGAAAAGGTACATGTCCAGGCCTTCCCAGGACATTGTCAGAGCGTCCACTGACCAGGCCTTTGGGTCTGGAATTGGGGACACAAATTGGACTAGCTTGCAGTTGTACCTTGTTGCAAACATGTCCACTTGGGGATAATGCCAAGTTCGACAAAGGATGTCGAAGATCTCCTGATGGAGGGACCACTCTGTCTGAATGACCTGTCCCTGGCGAGACAACTTGTCTGCAATTACATTCAGACGGCCCGGAATGTGTCTGGCCTTCAGTACTATTTGTCTGAGATTGCACCAACATAGGAGCCGCCAAAGAAGGGCACAGAGTGAACCTGACCTCATACCTCCCTCCTTGTTGATGTATGCCACAACTGTAGTGTTGTCTGTGGCAATCAGGACGACCTTTCCTTGCACTAATTGTTGGAATCTTTTTAGTGCTAACAACACGGCTTTTAGTTCTAAGAAGTTTATGTGCAACTTGCTTTCGGGCACTGACCAAGTACCGCTTGCTGTGAAGTCGCCTAAGTGAGCACCCCAGCCTTCTTTTGAGGCGTCTGTAAAGATTTGCACTGCGTGTCGTAGGGGGTGTAAGGGTTGACCCTTTAGGACATTTTTCTCCTGGGTCCACCACTGCAGGTGCTGATGGAGAGACCTCGGAATTGGGATCTCCTTTTCCAGAGATTCCGGGACTCTCCAGTGTTTCTTGAGGTGCCACTGAATAGGTCTCATGTGCAGCCTGCCTAGGGGCACCTGTTTCTCTGTCGCAGTGAGTAGACCTATAAGAGACATGAAGGTTCTCACTCGGCAAGATCTGTTCTGTAATAGCCCTGTTACTTTTTGTTGAAGGGCTTCCCAACGGTTTTGAGTAGGTCTGACCAATCCGTTGAGTAGGTCGTACTGGTAGCCTACAAAATCGAAGACTTGTTGGGGTTCCAGTTCTGATTTTTGCATGTTTACCATCCAGCCCAACTCCTGGCAAAGGGCTAGGAGGGACTGGGTTCCCTGGTGGCAAGAATCTTCGGTAGGGGCTCGAATCAACCAGTCGTCTAGGTACTGGTGGATTCTTATACCCTGTGACTGAGCCATTAACTTGACCTCTTTGACCACAGCAGTGAACTCCATGGGAGCTGTTGACAGGCCAAAGGGAAGAGCCCGAAACTGGTACGACTGGTTCTGGAAGTGGAACCTGAGGAATTTTCGGGATGTGAAGTGAATTGGAATGTGGAAGTAGGCGTCGCTGAAGTCTAGCGATGACACCCACTCCCCTTGTTGTAGAGAGGTCCGGATTGTCTCTGGAGTCTCCATTTTGAATGTTTTTACGCATAAAAACTGATTTAGAGTACTGAGATCCAAGATTGGCCGCCACTTTTGGTTCGGCTTTGGGACAATGAACAATCTGTTGAAAAAGGCTAGTGAGGTTCGAACCCTGACCCTCTCTACTGCCTTTTTCTTGATCAGAGCTTGTACAGCTTCTTGTAAGTGGGAGTCTCTGGTGGGGTTTGCATAGCCGCTTACTATCAGGGGTTCCCTTATTAAGGGAGGTCTGACTTTGAAGGGAAGCACATAGCCCTCTTTCAATATGGATACTACTTTTGGGTTTGCACCCTTGAGAGCCCATATTTTCCAAAAATTTTGTAGGCGTCCCCCCACTGATTGAACATTTGCAACACTGAGGACATTTGACACACTTGGGGCAAAAACACAGTGATTTACAAAAGAAGCATTTTTCACATACTTTATTGTATTTTGTGAGTTTAAGATTGGACTTATGCCTTTCTTTTGCGGCTGCCTGATGTTTTTTTACAGAAAGTACATGATGAGCAACATTGTTGATCTCCCCTGCCTCTGCCACGGGCTCTCCCGCGATTGCCAAAGGCCTTCCATGCAGGCATCTCTTTGCCAGGAGCCCCTGAGTTTCCGGAATCTTCCTGTTTCCATGTTGAATATGGCTGGTAGCGGTGTTGTTTCTTTTGAGCACCGGCGAACCCACCACGGCCTGGACCGGGCTGGTTGGTACGCTTGTGTGACTCAAATGCTGCTATTTCATCTTCCGCCCTCCGGATAATGTCGTCCGGAAACAAAGCCTTGGTTTGTAGAGGACAATTCCTGAGTGCGGAAAAGGTATCTGGCTTGACGCCAGCTTTCAGGTGTTCAAGATAAGAATCCCTCCTGACCAGAGTTAAATTAGCCATTTGTATAAAAGTAAAATCGGAGAGGTGTTGGAGGGATTTGCCAACTGCGAAACTCACATTTTGATTGAATGCAGACAGGAAATGTAACTCATCAAGTGCACCCTGAGCTTTCGCGGAAGATTTTCCTTTTCCCAACTCTGCCTGAAGAATTTGTAATTGTTCTTGTACAGAATCTTGTATCTTTGTAATGCACCTATTGAAACCAGCTGACTGGTTACAAACATAACTGGTCTCTTTTGCTGCTTTTTCCCATTTCCGGAGCGTATCCTGAGCAATAGGGCGGGAGGTGGGTTGAGATGAAGCAAGAGAAGGTTTACCAATTCGGGCAAAGGAACTATTCAATTTTGCGGCGTCATTGGGCCAAGTTGTTACATATTTGCCCGGCCTAGTGATGTCTTTATTTTCAGCGGGATGGATCCCGTACCACCTTGCCTGAGACTTGGGAGGGCGGAGATACTGATCAACATGAAGTCCACCCGGCTCCGCAGACTTGGAAGGGTACCCTTCTATGAGGACGAGGTTTAGATTTTTTACAAAGCCAGTCCTCTGGTGGTAAGTCAATAGAAACCTTGCCTACAGGTTGTACCCGGTGGCCAATCCAGGGATTGTCTGACCTGGAACTTGGTGTATATTCGAGATCTGGGATATGTGACCAGCCCATGAAAGCACGTACTCCCCTAACAGTTTCTCTGTAGTTTTGGTCTTCGCTCAATGTTTTATCCAAGTCCGGAGATTCTTGATCAGGTTGGTCAGTGACGTCTTCTTGGTCAGATACCTCACCTTCCTCAAAGTGTTCCGGAGCTGACCTGAACAAGCTGGATTGCGGTGGAGGTTGAGGAAAAGAAGAGGCCACCGGGCCGGAAGAGCTCTGTTGAGAGAATACCGGTTCCGGGTCCTGTTCAGTATAAAGGCCTTCTAGAGGAGACGTCATAGCTATTGAGCTGGTAGTTACAGTGGCACTAGGTTTTATCCTATCCGGGCCAGAAGCCGGACCGGCTTGGCCGGAAGGGACAGATGATAAGAGAAAAGGTGCCTGAGAGAGAGCTCCAGCGGGAGCTTGATGTGATACCGGTGCTTTGACTGGTGAGAATGAAGGTTGAGGTGAAGGACGCTGCCCCAATGTAATGAGTGCTTCCAGACGGGCCATACGTACTGACCACTTTTCGTCCAACTATTTCAACCATTGGCGGAACATAGGTGGAGGTAAAGAGAGATCTTGCTCAGCAACATGGGGTGGAGAAGTTGAAGCAACTTCCTGAGATTCCACCTGCGACACGATAGTTACAGTGGACGGATCCACAAGAGCTTCTTTACTTTTAGATTTCTCCTTCCACAGCTTGTACGTAGGGGTTGAAAGCTGGAGCAATTGCTCAGGGGTTAAATTGTCACACAATTCACACTGCAACTTTAAAACGCACGGGTCTTGGCCCAAACCTTTGTCTCTGCATCTGGCACAGCGAGAATGAGGGTCAAAATTAGCCATGATGTGCCCGCAGGCTCCTTTTCTTTGTCCTGTGGATGCCATGGTAGTTTATCCAACTAACTGACAAATCGTAGCACTTAACACAATATACAACTTAAGAAATCCTCAAAATAAAAACAGTTTCCAAAATTCAAACTTTGAAGATCGCGCCAAACGAAAAAGATGCTATGACGTCACGTCCCTCTGGCGAGTGAGGCAGGAACTAGGCCACCTGGCGAGTGGAGTGTAGTGTACCGGTCCTGCGGGGGGTGAAACCCAGGACGTCTTTTTCTTTCGTTTGGCGGGACCGGCTGGCGCCGGCATATAGCTATCGTCTGGTAGGTAAGATGTATTAACGCAATGAAATTGCAAATTTAATAAGTAAATTAAATTTTTATAAGTTAATACCCTATCCAATGGACAATTGCTTTACCGGTCGGCGCGACCGGTCCCGCCAAACGTCAGAAAAAGACGTCCTGTATATAATACCGGCAGGACCGGTCACAGAGTGTGCATTCGCCAGGTGGCGCATCGTACTTCATTTCCTGTTTACCTCCCTTGACGTCATAGCATCTTTTTCGTGTCTAACCCTAGTAAGGTGGGCCTTGCCTGTCCATTGGATAGGGTATTAACTTATAAAAATTTAATTTACTTATTAAATTTGCAATTTTATTGCGTTAATACATCCTATCCAATGGACAATTGCTGAATAACTGCCGCTTGGTAGGCGGGTAAGCAGCTAGGGACTTATATGAACTCATAACAACAAAAATTGAGAAGGTCCATTGACCTAGGGTCAGAGAACCCTGAGAGGTCAAGGTCGGCTGTCAACTAACCGGTTACCCGGGAGTCTACCGACACCGCCCCCCCCCCTTTTTCCATTCCCTCCCAGTGAAGACCTGGGAAGGGAAGGGGGGAGAGAGAGGGGGGCTGAGTTCAGTCCCAGAAGAAATAACAACTTCCCAAAGGAAGCAAGTCACAGTTTTTTTTTTGTTTTTTTTTTTGAATTATGTACATTTAACATATCTACATTATGTACATATTTTACATATTTACAATATGTACATATTTACATATATACAATATCTCCTCATTTCTGGGTCTGGTGGTGCACCTGTTGGGCAGCCACCACAGGTCCCAGGTGGAGGAGCTCTGAGTCAGCCCATGCAACATCCTTCAAATAGAACTGGGTGAAGGTGTTGTGGGACTTCCAGTGGCAGGCTGACAAGATCTGATCTAAGGAGATCCCTGATTGGAAACCCTTAGATACAGCAAAGGCCCTGACATCATGGGCTTTAACCTGATTGAAGGAGAGGGCCTCCTGGTCAGAGAGCTCATAACACAGAAGCACAGTCTGTTTAATCCATGAGGAGATGGTGGCAGGTGAGATGTCTTTGTCAAACCCTTTCTTGAAGGATATAAAAACTAACTCCTTATTCTGCCTGAGGTCTGAAGTCCTGTCCAAGTAGTAGCGCAGGGCTCTAACCGGACATAGGGACCTGTCCCCCTTGAGTGATCTATCCAGAGATGGTGCCAGGGCTGGAATGATCACTGGAGCCACACTATCTGGACCCTCCTTAGCCAGCTGGTTCTTGGACAGTAAGTTGGGTGATGGGTACAAGGACACCTTAGACCAGTCTGACTGGTGTCTGATGTTTTTATGTAACCAAGCATGGATCTCACTCCTGTGTTTACCTGAACCCAAGGCCATTAAGAAAACAGTCTTGAAAGTCAGATGTTTCAAGGAGGCCTGTTTAAGGGGTTCAAAGGGAGCCTTTGTGAGCTGGTGTAGAACCAGGGAAAGGTTCCAGGAGGGGATGTCCCTCCTGCCCTTGGGTCTGTCTCTATGGAAACTGTCCAGGAGACGAGTGAGATTCTCATCTTTGCTGACATTAATGGTGGCATTGCCCAGTTTGTCAGCAATGGCTGATCTGTAGCCATCAATAGTTCCAGGTTGCAACTTCTTGTCCTGAAACAAGTGCAGTAGGAAGTCAGCAATGGCTGTCAGAGGTGGCGCCCTGAAGTCCACCTGATTACTGAGGCACCACTTTGTAAAAATGGTCCACTTTGCCTCATAGACAGATCTGGTTGATCCTCTTTGAGGAGCCTCAATTCTTGCTGCCACTGCCTCAGAGAAGCCTTGCTCCTTGATTGCTGAGGCTCTAGGAGCCAGGCATGTAGGTTTTCGACAGGTTCCTGTGAAGGACCTGGTTGAAAGGCTGAGACACTAGGTTGGGTATGCTGGGCAGACACAGAGGGATCTGGCTTGACATTGCTACAAGGTCCCAAAACCAGGGCATGTTGGGCCACCCTGGTGCAATCAGAATTATTCTGTTGCAGGGGTAGTCCTGGAGCTTCTCCACCACTTTGCCCAAGATGGCTGCCGGTGGGAATGCGTATGGGTCCAGGTCCTCCCAGGATAGGCTGAGTGCATCCACTGCCCAAGCCTGGGGGTCTGGGACCGGTGAGACAAACTGTGGTAGTTTGTTGTTGAATCTGGTGGCAAACAGGTCCACTTGAGGCTGGTGCCACCGGTTGCATATAGCTTTGAATACCTCTGGATGAAGTGACCACTCCGTTTGAATGGTCTGGCCCAGTCTGGATAGCTTGTCTGCTATCACGTTCAGCCGGCCGGGGATGTGACGTGCCCTGAGGGTTACTTGCTGCCTGGTACACCAGGACAGTATTCTCCACAGTAGGGCACACAGGGAGCCCGACTTCATCCCCCCTCTTTGTTGATATAAGCAACCACTGTTGTGTTGTCTGTAGCTATCAACACTGTCTTGTTGCAGACAAGGGTTCGAAACTCTTTTAGAGCTAGAAATACTGCTTTTAGCTCTAAGTGGTTTATGTGCAACTTGCTCTCTGGAAGGGACCAGGTTCCCCTTGCAGTGTGCTCGTCTAAGTGAGCGCCCCACCCTTCTTTTGATGCGTCTGTAAAAATTTGCAGAGCATGTTTTAGAGGGTGTAATGGTTGACCTAGTAGCACATTGTTTTCCTATGGGTCTCATGTGAAGTCGCCCTAAGTGGACTTGCTTTTCTGTTGCTGTGAGTAGACCTATGAGGGACATGAATTGTCGGACCGGGCACACCGGATCCGACATTATTGATCTGATCTTGTCTGTCAGTGTCTGCCAACGATCTTCTGTTGGTCTGACCCTGCCCTCTTTCAGGTCGAACTGGTAACCTACGAAGTTGAAGACCTGTTTGGGAACCAGTTCTGATTTTTCCTTGTTCACCAGCCACCCTAGTTCCTGGCACAGTGTGACCAGGGTTTGAGTATGCTGGAGACAGGTGTCTTGGGTAGAGGCTCTCACCAGCCAGTCGTCTAGGTACTGGTGGATCCTTATACCCTTCTGAAGAGCCATGAGTTTGACCTCTTTGGCCACCACTGTGAACTCCATGGGGGCTGTGGATAGACCAAAGGGTAGGGCTTTGAACTGGTAGGACCGACCCTGGAGGTGAAAACGCATGTACTTCCTTGACTGACTGTGAATCGGTATGTGGAAGTAAGCGTCTTTGAAATCTATGGATGTGACCCACTCCCCTGCCTGTAGGGAGGTTCTTATTGTCTCTGGGGTCTCCATCTTGAACGACCCTGTGTTTAAAAAGGTGTTCAAGGTGCTCAGGTCCAGGACCGGTCTCCACCGGTTGTTGGGTTTGGGTACCAAAAATAGCCGGTTGTAAAAACCCAGTGAGTTCTGATTTTCTACCGGTTCGACTGCATTCTTGTCTATCAGCTGATACAGTGCCTCTAAAAGGAAGGACTGCTTGGCTGAGTTGTGGTAGTTGCTTATTACAGTCGGTGACCTTGTCAAGGGGGGTCTGAACCGGAAGGGGAGAGTGTTTCCCTCCCTCAATGTGGTGACTACTTTTGGACTTGAACCCAAGGCCTCCCATTTCTCCCAACACTGGTTTAATCTTGCCCCTACAGGAGGATCTATAACAGCATGTTGGGCATTGGCTACAAGCTTTACAGAAGACAAGTGACCAACACAAGAAACACTTTTCACATATTTTATTTCTGTGTACATTTGACATATATTGGGATTTACGCCTTTCCGTTGTGGCAACCCGGTGACAATAGGAACACTTGCAACACAAGAGTCTATATTTAAAGTCACTTTGCTGTTCTTCTGGTTGGTCACTGGTGGTGGGTTCAAACCCTCCATCTTGTCGGATACATTGACAGAGTCCTTCAATCCGACCACTTTTGCAACACAGTATTGCAAATTTAATAAGTAAATTAAATTTTTATAAGTTAATACCCTATCCAATGGACAATTGTTTTACCGGTCGGCGCGACCGGTCCACCAAACGTCAGAAAAAGACGTCCTGTGTATAACACTAGCAGAGCCGGTCAGGTGTCGCCTCGTACTTCCTTGCTGTCTAGACAACGTGATGTCATGGCATCTTTTTCGTGTCTAGTCCTAGTAAGACCCCTAGTAAGCTGATAGCGGGGCCGGAAGGGTGGACCTTGCCTGTCCATTGGATAGGGTATTAACTTATAAAAATTTAATTTACTTTTTAAATTTGCAATTTTATTGCGTTAATACATCCTATCCAATGGACAATTGCTGAATAACTACCGCTTGGTAGGCGGGTAAGCAGCTAGGGACTTGCATGAACTCAAAAAACAAAATTGAGATGGCCCATTTGACCCTGAGAGGTCAAGGTCGGCTGTCAACTAACCGGTAAACCGGGAGTCTACCGACAATGCCCCCCCCCTTTTCTTTCCCTCCCAGTGATGGTCTGTGGAGGGGAGAGAGAGAGAGAGAAGGGCTGAGTTCAGTCCCAGAAGAAATAACTTCCCAAAGGAAGCAAGTCACGTTTTTTTTTTTTTTTTTTTTTTTTTGTTTTATATATGTACAGAATCTATTTACACTATGTACATATTTGACATATTTACAATATGTACATATTTACATATGTACAGCATCTCCTCATTTCTGAGACTGGTGGTGCACCTGTTGGGCAGCCACTACAGGTCCCAGGTGGAATAGCTCTGAGTCAGCCCAGGCAACATCCTTCAAGTAAAACTGAGTGAAGGTGTTGTGGGATTTCCAGTGGCAGGCTGACAAGATCTGATCTAAGGAGATCCCTGATTGGAAAGCCTTAGATACAGCAAAGGCCCTCACATCATGGGCTTTCACCTGATGTAAAGAGAGGGCCTCCTGGTCAGAGAGCTCATAACACAGAATCACAGTCTGTTTGATCCATGAGGAGATGGTGGCAGGTGAGATGTCTTTGTCAAACCCTTTCTTAAAGGAGCCAAAGACTAACTCCTTATTCTGCCTGAGGTCTGAAGTCCTGTCCAAGTAGTAGCGCAGGGCTCTGACTGGACATAGGGACCTGTCACCCTTGAGTGACCTATCCAGAGATGGCGCCAGGGCTGGAATGACCACTGGAGCCACAGTATCTGGGCCCTCTTTAGCCAGCTGGTTCTTGGATAAGAAGCTGGGTGAGGGGTACAAAGACACCTTGGACCAGTCTGACTGGTGTCTGATGTTCTTATGTAACCAAGCATGGATCTCACTCCTGCGTTTACCTGAACCCAAGGCCAGCAAGAAAACAGTCTTGAAAGTTAGATCTTTCATGGAGGCCTCTTTAAGGGGTTCAAAAGGAGCCTTTGTGAGCTGGTGTAGCACCAGGGAAAGGTTCCAGGAGGGTATGCCCCTCCTTCCCTTGGGTCTGTCTCTATGGAAACTATCCAGGAGACGAGTGAGATTTTCATCTTTGCTGACATTAATGGTTGAATTGCCCAGTTTGTCAGCAATGGCTGATCTGTAGCCATCAATAGTGCCTGGTTGTAGCTGCTTGTCCTGAAACAAGTGCAGGAGGAAGTCAGCAATGGCTTTCAGAGGTGGCGTCCTGAAGTCCACCTGATTACTGAGGCACCACTTTGTAAAAATGGTCCACTTTGCTTCACAGACAGATCTGGTTGATCTTCTTTGAGGAGCTTCAATTCGTGCTGCCACTGCCTCAGAGAAGCCTTGCTCCTTGATTGCTGAGGCTCTAGGAGCCAGGCATGCAGGTTCAGATTTGCCAGGTTCCGGTGAAGGACCTGGTTGAATGGCTGAGACACTAGGTTGGGTATGCTGGGCAGACACAGTGGGATCTGGCTTGACATTATTACCAGGTCCCAAAACGAGGGCATGTTGGGCCACCCTGGTGCAATCAGAATTATTCTGTTGCAGGGGTAGTCCTGGAGCTTTTCCACCACTTTGCCCAAGATGGCTGCCGGTGGGAAGGCATATGGGTCCAGATCCTCCCAGGACAGGCTGAGTGCATCCACTGCCCAAGCCTGGGGATCTGGGACCGGTGAGACAAACTGTGGTAGTTTGTTGTTGAATCTGGTGGCAAACAGGTCCACTTGAGGCTGGTGCCACCGGTTGCATATAGCTTTGAACACTTCTGGATGAAGCGACCACTCCGTTTGAATGGTCTGGCCAAGCCTGGATAGCTTGTCTGCTATCACGTTCAGCCGGCCGGGGATGTGACGTGCCCTGAGGGTTACTTGCTGCCTGGTGCACCAGGACAGTATTCTCCACAGTAGGGCACACAGAGAGCCCGACTTCATCCCCCCTCTTTGTTGATATAAGCAACCACTGTTGTGTTGTCTGTAGCTATCAACATTGTCTTGTTGCAGACTAGGGTTCGAAACTCTTTTAGAGCTAGAAATACTGCTTTTAGCTCTAGGTGGTTTATGTTCAGCTTGCTCTCTGGAAGGGACCAGGTTCCCCTTGCAGTGTGCTCGTCTAAGTGAGCGCCCCCACCCTTCTTTTGATGCGTCTGTAAAGATTTGCAGAGCATGTTTTAGAGGGTGTAATGGTTGACCTAGAAGCACATTGCTTTCCTCCAGCCACCACTTCAGGTGGGGGTGAAGGGACTTGGGGACCGGTATCACCTTTTCCAGTGACTCTGGGACCCTCCAACTGTTTTTCAAGTGCCACTGTATGGGTCTCATGTGAAGACGCCCTAAGTGGACTTGTTTTTCTGTTGCTGTGAGCAGGCCTATGAGGGACATGAATTGTCGGACCGGGCAAAACGGATCCGACATTATGGATCTGATCTTGTCTGTCAAGGTCTGCCAACGATCTTCTGTTGGTCTGACCCTGCCCTCTTTCAGGTCGAACTGGTAACCTACGAAGTTGAAGACCTGTTTGGGAACCAGTTCTGATTTTTCCTTGTTCACCAGCCACCCTAGCTCCTGGCACAGTGTGACTAGGGTTTGAGTATGCTGGCGACAGGTGTGTTAGGTAGAGGCTCTCACCAGCCAGTCGTCTAGGTACTGGTGGATCCTTATACCCTTCTGAAGAGCCATGAGTTTGACCTCTTTGGCCACCACTGTGAACTCCATGGGGGCTGTGGATAGGCCAAAGGGTAGGGCTTTGAACTGGTAGGACCGACCCTGGAGGTGAAAACGCATGTACTTCCTTGACTGACTGTGAATTGGTATGTGGAAGTAAGCGTCTTTGAAATCTATGGATGTGACCCACTCCCCTGCCTGTAGGGAGGTTCTTATTGTCTCTGGGGTCTCCATCTTGAACGACTCTGTGTTTAAAAAGGTGTTCAAGGTGCTCAGGTCCAGGACCGGTCTCCACCGGTTGTTGGGTTTGGGTACCAAAAATAGCCGGTTGTAAAAACCCAGTGAGTTCTGATTTTCTACCGGTTCGACTGCATTCTTGTTTATCATTGGCTACAAGATTTACAGAAGACAAGTGACCTACACAAGAAACACTTTTCACATATTTTATTTCTGTGTACATTTGACAAGTATTGGGATTTACGCATTTCCTTTGTGGCAACCCTGAAACAATATGAGCATTTGCAACATCTGAGTTTACAGTCAAATTTAGTGTCACTTTGCTGGTCTCTGCAATCACTGGTGCTGGGTCCAAGTCTTCCTGACCGGTTACAACTACAGAGTTCGTCTGACCGGTCTTCACAAATTTTACACAGTAATTGTCATTTTGACGACTTGGACCCCTTGGCAGGCTTTTGGGAGTAGTTGGAGGCTTTGCCTCGACCTCTCCTGCTTTGCTGGTTGTCTCTGATCTGCTTCCAAGCAGGGACGTTCTTCTTGTTGGTGTGACGACTAGCAGATTTGTCACTTGCTGAGTATGGGTGGAAGCGACCTTGTTGTCGGTGAGAAGTACCGGACGAACGCCTCTCCTCACTCTTACTGATTTCGTCTTCAGCCTTGGCTAGCAGCTGATCCGGAAATAAAGCGTCTAGATGGACTGGAAACGTTCTCAAGGCGCTAATAGTGTCGTGTCTAACCCCAGCATGCAAATAGTCCAGGTAACTATCCCTGCGAGCAAGGGTGAAGTTGGCCATGTTGATGAAGACTGCCTCTGATAGATCTTGCATTGTCCTGGCCATTGCTTGAGAAATTGACTGGTTGAAAGTGGTCAAATACTCCAGTTCATTAAGGGCTTGTCCCATCTTCTCTGAAGATTTTCCTTTAATATCTAGACTCAGGGTTTTTAACTGAATGTTCATTGAGTCCTGAACCCTGGTCAGGCACCTTGACAAACCAGCAGCCTGGTTGCACATCACTGTCTGTTCACGTGCTGCCCTTTCCCAGCGTCTGAGCAGTTCTTGGCTGAAGACCCGGGAGGGTGGAGCAGAGGGCATATTTCTTCTGGCAACCCTGCTGAAAGAGTGGTTGAGTTTGGCCGGGTCCGGTGACCAGGTACGAACTGTTGAACCTTCACTTTCCTTGTCAGCATGCATCCCGTACCATCTGGATGGTCTAGGGGTTTTGATGAACTGATCCCTGAGGAGGCCAGTGTTGTCGGTGTTCCTGGTGGGGTAGCCCTCCTTGATGGTGAGGTTGAGGCTGGACATCTTTCTACAAAGCCAGTCATCAACTGGAAGTTTCACACTGACTTTGCCGGTTGGCTGAGCACGGGCACCGGCAAAGGGGTTATCATCAGCAGTGGAGGACACAGTTTCGAATTCAGGAACCCTGTGCCAGTTCATGAAGCTTCTCACACCCCTCATTGTTTCTCTGTAGTTGGCCTCCTCAGTTGGCTCAGGGGCAGGGTCATCTTTGGATGCCTCTCTGTCTGCTGACCGGTCCCTGTGGGTGTCGCCACCCAGGGAACCGGTAGTACTGAGCTGGTCAGCTTCACTGCCAGATGCTGCACTCAGTTGATCATCACCGGTGGGCTGAACCTCTGGGAATGAACCGGGGGCCTGAACAGGCTGGGTTGCTATCCCTGCACCGGGAGCCCCAAGGGGCTGGGTGGCAGTCTGCATCTCTTCTGCAGCATTACCGGTGGCCTGATCAAGGCAGGGACCGGGTTTCTCAGTGGGCAGGCTCTTCTCAACAGGCAGCTTACTGGTGGAAGGCTCAAAGAAAGGCTTCCCAGTGGGAGTCACATCAGTAGCTGGCTTCACAACCGGTTCAACCGGCACTGTGAAGGTCTTGGCCAGGATCATCGCCTCTAGTCTTGAAAATCTTTCTGCCCACTTATCATCTAAACTCTTGAGATCTTCAGCTGAAGGGTGGCTGTTGGATCTCTTCTTAGATGAAGACGGCTTGGGTGACTCACTACGTTTCGTCTTCTTGCTACTGGGTGAAGATTGGACGGCCTTGCCCTTTTCCACCTTTGCCAGTACACTGACGTGTGCTGGATCCACGAGAGTGGAGGTGGATTTAGCTGGAGTCGAAGTCGTCGTCTTCTTCTCTTTTCTGTCCCTATAAGCTGGGGTGGCCAGCTGAAGGACTTGCTCAGGGGTAAACCCCTTGCAGATAACACATTCTTTCTTCTGGACGCAGGGGTCGTCGCCTAGCCCTTTGTCCCTACAACGTGCACACTTGGAGTGGGTATCAAACCCAGCCATAGTGTGTCCGCATGAACCTCGTCTCTGTCCTGGAGATGACATAGTTGTAGATAACTCTTCCAAACTTCTTCAAAGATGAAATAAAGCAGTTGACTTCATTATAAAACAAGAAATTCCTTGTCGTTGAAAACACGTCTTCACTCTCCACGCGCCAAACGAAAAAGATGCCATGATGTCACGTTGTCTAGACAGCAAGGAAGTACGAGGCGACACCTGGCGAATGCGCTCTCCTGACCGGCTCTGCTAGTGTTATACACAGGTCGTCTTTTTCTGACGTTTGGCGGACCGGTTGCGCCGACCGGTAAAGCAATTGTCCATTGGATAGGATGTATTAACACAATAAAAATTGTCATTTATGCTTCTTAAATCCTTTGGCCGGCTTTTGGGTGAAATTTGAGGCTTTACCTCCACCTTTCTGACCAGTTTGCCGGTCTCTAATTTGCTTCCAAGCCGGCTGAGTGGGCTTCCGGTCCGGCTGGTGTGATGATCTGCCATTGGAGGGAACGTACGGATGAAAACGTCCGGGTTTCCTCTGTGTGGTACCAGCAGAACGCCTCTCCTCACTACGTGAAATCTCATCTTCCGCCTTGACCAGTAAGCTGTCTGGGAATAATGAGAGTAGATGGACTGGAGATGTGCGTAAGGCAGTTAAGGTGTCAGGTTTGACTCCACCACGTATATACTCCAGATAGCTATCCCGGCGTGCCAGAGTGAGGTTCGCCATGCTGATGAACACTCCCTCTGAGAGATCCTGCATGGTGCGCTGCATAGCTTGAGAAATGGACCTATTAAAAGTCACCAAATAATCAAGCTCGTCGACAGTCTGCTGCATTCTTTCAGCACTCTTGCCCTTCGATGAATCTGGCCGGAGATGTTTCAGCTGGGTAGTCATTGAATCCTGTACCTTAGTAAGGCATCTAGACAAGCCAGCAGCGTGATTACACATCACAGATTGCTCCCTGAACGCCTTCTCCCACCTGCGCAGTGTATCTTGGCTGAAAGTACGGGAAGCTGGAGCAGAAGGTAAACTTCTTCTTGCGACCCTAGAGAACATGCTGTTCAGTTTTGCCGGTTCCGAAGGCCAGTCAGATACAGCCTGGGTAGACGCGTCTCCCTTCTTAACTGCATGCATCTCATACCACTTTGAAGAACGGGGGGTCTTTACAAACTGGTCACGTAGCAGTCCACTGGTCTCAGAATTTCTAGCAGGATAACCTTCAGCAATAGTCACATTCAGTTTCTCCATTTTTTTGCAGAGCCATTCATCTACCGGCAATTGAACTGATACTTTACCGGTAGTCTTCACTCTGGAACCGGCAAAAGGATTATCATCCATAGAAGCAGCTGAGTTATCATACTCCGGGATGTGATGCCAGCCCATGAAACTTCTCACCCCTCTAAGAGTTTCCCTGTAATTGGCGTCTTCAGAGAGGTCCTGATCTGTGGCAGCTTCCGGTACATCACCCTGGTAGTGAACACTAGCCGGTGATGCCGGTTCCCCATCCAACTCAGCCTCGCTATCAGATTGCCTAGCAACGTCAGAGTTCTGGCCAATGGAAGGCGACTGGTTATGCAGCGTAGTTTCAGCACCAGCAGGCAGAACCTCAGGACCCGCACCGGGAGCCTGTGAAGGCTGGGTGGCCGTCCCTGCACCGGGAACCAGTAAAGGTTGGGTGGCTAACACTTCAGAGGTACCGGGGCCCTGAACAGGGTGGGTAGCACTCTTAACTCCACCTCTTACAGCTTCAGTACCGGGAACCCCCAGCGGAGGTTGGGTAGCCGTCAACTGCGTAGCAATGTCACCAGTGCCCTCAGAAGACATAACACTTGCAGAAGCACCCGGATCAAAGAAAGGGTGTTCTCTGGGCACCACAGAAGCAGCATTCACAGGTTTCACCGGCACAGCAAAGGACTGGTTTAACAGCATAGCTTCTACCCGAGAAAATCGCTCACTCCATTTATCATCAAGGGACTTGAGGTCGTCTGTGGTAGGTTTGCTGCTATGTTTCCTCTTAGACGACCTGGGAGAACTATCAGAACGTTTCTTCTTGTGTTTGGGTGTAGATTCAGCAGAAGACGTCTTCTCAGAGCTGACCTGTCCCAACACAGTAACAGTAGTTGGGTCCACGAGAGTGGAGGTCGTGCCCTCAACATCCCCAGTTTTCTTCTGTTCAGAACGTTCTTTTCTCGCCTTGTAAGTTGGAGTTGCTAACTGTTGAATCTGAGCAGGCGTAAACGCCTTACAGATCTGACAATCCAGTTTCTTAACACAGGGGTCGTCTCCCACCCCCTTGTCACGACAACGCGCGCATTTCTTATGGCTGTCGAAAAGGGCCATAACGTGCCCGCAAGAACCTCGTTTCTGTCCAGGTGACGACATAATGATCAGTAAGGTAGCAGAATTACTCCGTACTAATAAAAAAGACGAAACTTGGACAAGTTCGTTGTGAAAATGCAAAAAACGTATCTCTGATGAAATTCGTCTGCACACTCTTTCGCGCCAAACGAAAAAGATGCTATGACGTCAAGGGAGGTAAACAGGAAATGAAGTACGATGCACCATCTGGCGAATGCACACTCTGTGACCGGTCCTGCCGGTATTATATACAGGACGTTTTTTCTGACGTTTGGCGGGACCGGTAAAGCAATTGTCCATTGTAATAACGCAATAAAATGTTATAATACTTAACATTTTAGCAAAACATTACAATACTTTTATTCCACATGCTTCTGCACAAAACTTATTTAAATTTTATTATCCAACAATATATATGCTGACTAGGTTCACTGAGGCGTAACGTGTCTTGAGGAGTCTATGCTTAGTACCTTACAAGTGAGAAGCTTAGCATCTGTGTTGGTATGATCTGCCTGGTGAATCATAACGCCAACAACATCCCCTACATTGTAGTCCTGAAACACCTGCCTATTTTGGTTTGTATATTGAATCTGTGAGTGGCTTGCTGTTTCCAAATAATTATCAATGGCTTGCTTATGGATCTTTTTGTGAGGTGTTTCCATGTCAAGCTCTTCAGACAACTCCAGGTACCACCATGCTCATCCAGCGACTTCCCTAGTTTGACCTGTAGATCTCCATTGCCTCTCTCAACACAGCCTTGTGTTTGTGGTCTATGTGGACTGCCATGGATTATGAGAAGACCAGGCCACAAGGTGGTGATGTTGTTGATGACTGAGGCCACAAACTCCCTGCCATTGTCGGACTGCAGAATTTTTGGTGGTCCAAACATACAGAACAGCATGGTTAACTTTTCATCAACTTCAGCAACACGTTTTGACTTCAAAGGAAAAGTCCAAGAAAATTTACTGAAGTGGTCGCGAGCATGAAGAATCCATTTGTAGTCTCCATCTGGCTAGTCTCATGTCTATCAGGTCAACTTGCACCCTCGTCAAAAAGCCAAGGGATATGATAGATTTGGTAGCCTTTGCCTTTTTCACTGGCACCTAGACACTGCAAACTGGACAGGTTTGAAGGAAGGACCCCACAGCTTCTCTGCGAATCCATGCATAGTTCTTGTGTGCTTCATCATGTCAGGAGTGTCCAACATGTTGATGGCACTTCTTTATGGTATCATGCATGTCGTCCTTGGTTGTCAGGGGACATGAATTCTTTCTTGCAGTAGATGAGCTGGTTGTTTCAAATGGTCTCTATCTTGAAGTGTTTGTGGCACCAGAATTTGAAGCTTGCCCCTCCAGTACAAGGACTTCCTTTCTTGAGTTGCAGACATTCCAGGATCATCTTGTAGACCTCTTGGGTGATGATGAACTTTTCCTTCTGTCATGTATGCAATACATTGGCAGTAGTCCAATGGCAATTACAACTAGAGGATCGCTCGCAAAAAAAAAAGATAATGTTTTTGCATAGCAAAAACAAAGCGTCCCGAAAAGGATATATTTGAGAAATACTGGCTATTTGCAATACTTTTAGTGATAATAGGCATTTACTCATTTTGAGTAGGTGAGTAATTAGCTACGGATCTGAAAATTCACTAATTGAAAGCTCGCCAAAATGTAGGTAAATGAGTTATTTGAGAAATACTGGCTATCTGCAATACTTCTAGAGATAATTCGCATTTACTCATTTTGAGTAGCTGAATAATTAGCTAAGGGCCTGAAACTTCACCAAGTGAAAGCTCTCCCAAAAGTAGGTGAATGAGTTATTTGACAAAAATTGGGTATCCGCTATACTCTTGGAGATAATTAGCATTTACTCATTTTGAGTAGGTGAAAAATTAGCTACGGGTCTGAAACTTCACAAAGTGAAATCTCTCCCAAAAATAGGTGAACAAGTTATTTGATAACAAGCATTCTGACGCATGCATTTATCTCCCGCCGTATAAATAAGATGTACTAAAGATAGTGGAATATAAATTTTCTTGTGAGATGGAGGCACACGTAGAAGTGACAAGTTTAATGTTTGATTGCAATACTTTTAAAGACAAAAAAAGGCATTTACTCATATTAGTAGCTATTACTCTGCCATCCAAAGAGCTACAGTTCTGCAACTTTAATATGAAGTAGATCACCCAAAAGTAGGTGAATGATTTATTAGAACAAACTGCCTACCTGTAATACTTTTAGAGATAAAAGACATTTACTCATTTTAGTAGCTATTACTCAGCTATCCAAATAGCTACAGTTCTGCAACCTCACTATGTGGTAGATCACCCAAAAGTAGGTGAATGACTTATTTAGAAGAAATTGCCTTCATGTAATACTTTTAGAGATAAAAGATATTTACTCATTTTGGTAGCTATTACTCAGCTATCCAAAGAGATACAGTTCTGCAACTTCACTATGTGGTAGATCACCCAAAAGTATATGAATGACTCATTTAGCACAAACTGCCCACCTGTAATACTTTTACAGATAAAAGACATTTACTCATTTTAGTAGCTATTACTCAGCTATCCAAAGCGCTACAGTTCTGCAACCTCTCTGTGGTAGATCACCCAAAAGTAGGTGAATGACTTATTTAGAAGAAACTGCCTTCATGTAATACTTTTAGAGATAAAAGACATTTACTCATTTTAGTAGCTATTACTCAGCTATCCAAAGAACTATAGTTCTGCAACTTCACTATGTGGTAGATCACCAAAAGAATGTGAATGACTTATTTAGAAGAAATTGCCTACCTGTAATACTTTTAGAGATAAAAGACATTTACTCATTTTAGTAGCTATTACTCAGCTATCCAAAGAGCTACAGTTCTGCAACTTCACTATGTGGTAGATCACCCAAAACTAGGTGAATGACTTATTCAGAAGAAATTGCCTACCTGTAATACTTTTAGAGATAAAAGACATTTACTCATTTTAGTAGATATTACTCAGCTATCCAAAAAGCCACAGTTCTGCAACTTCACTATGTGGTAGATCACACAAAAGTAGGTTTATGACTTATTTAGAAGAAATTGCCTTCATGTAATACTTTTAGAGATAAAAGACATTTACTCGTTTTGGTAGCTATTACTCAGCTATCGAAAGAGCTACAGTTCTGCAACTTCACTATGTGGTAGATCACCCAAAAGTATATGAATGACTCATTTAGCACAAACTGCCCACCTGTAATACTTTTACAGATAAAAGACATTTACTCATTTTAGTAGCTATTACTCAGCTATCCAAAGAGCTACAGTTCTGCAACCTCTCTGTGGTAGATCACCCAAAAGTAGGTGAATGACTTATTTAGAAGAAACTGCCTTCATGTAATACTTTTAGAGATAAAAGACATTTACTCATTTTAGTAGCTATTACTCAGCTATCCAAAGAACTATAGTTCTGCAACTTCACTATGTGGTAGATCACCAAAAGAATGTGAATGACTTATTTAGAAGAAATTGCCTACCTGTAATACTTTTAGAGATAAAAGACATTTACTCATTTTAGTAGCTATTACTCAGCTATCCAAAGAGCTACAGTTCTGCAACTTCACTATGTGGTAGATCACCCAAAACTAGGTGAATGACTTATTCAGAAGAAATTGCCTACCTGTAATACTTTTAGAGATAAAAGACATTTACTCATTTTAGTAGATATTACTCAGCTACCCAAAAAGCCACAGTTCTGCAACTTCACTATGTGGTAGATCACACAAAAGTAGGTTTATGACTTATTTAGAAGAAATTGCCTTCATGTAATACTTTTAGAGATAAAAGACATTTACTCGTTTTGGTAGCTATTACTCAGCTATCGAAAGAGTTACAGTTCTGCAACTTCACTATGTGGTAGATCACCCAAAAGTATATGAATGACTCATTTAGCACAAACTGCCCACCTGTAATACTTTTACAGATAAAAGACATTTACTCATTTTAGTAGCTATTACTCAGCTATCCAAAGAGCTACAGTTCTGCAACCTCTCTGTGGTAGATCACCCAAAAGTAGGTGAATGACTTATTTAGAAGAAACTGCCTTCATGTAATACTTTTAGAGATAAAAGACATTTACTCATTTTAGTAGCTATTACTCAGCTATCCAAAGAACTATAGTTCTGCAACTTCACTATGTGGTAGATCACCAAAAGAATGTGAATGACTTATTTAGAAGAAATTGCCTACCTGTAATACTTTTAGAGATAAAAGACATTTACTCATTTTAGTAGCTATTACTCCGCTATCGAAAGAGCTACAGTTCTGCAACTTCACTATGTGGTAGATCACCCAAAACTAGATGAATGACTTATTCAGAAGAAATTGCCTACCTGTAATACTTTTAGAGATAAAAGACATTTACCCATTTTAGTAGATATTACTCAGCTATCCAAAAAGCCACAGTTCTGCAACTTCACTATGTGGTAGATCACACAAAAGTAGGTTTATGACTTATTTAGAAGAAATTGCCTTCATGTAATACTTTTAGAGATAAAAGACATTTACTCGTTTTGGTAGCTATTACTCAGCTATCGAAAGAGCTACAGTTCTGCAACTTCACTATGTGGTAGATCACCCAAAAGTAGGTGAATGACTTATTTAGAAGAAATTGCCTACCTGTAATACTTTTAGAGATAAAAGACATTTACTCATTTTAGTAGATATTACTCAGCTATCCAAAAAGCTACAGTTCTGCAACTTCACTATGTGGTAGATCACACAAAAGTAGGTTTATGACTTATTTAGAGCAAATTGCCTACCTGTAATACTTTTAGAGATAAAAGACATTTACTCATTTTGGTAGCTATTACTCAGCTATCGAAAGAGCTACAGTTCTGCAACTTCACTATGTGTTAGATCACCCAAAAGTAGGTGAATGAGTTATTTGAGAAAAATTGGCTATTTGCAGTACTTTTAGAGATAATTCGCATTTACTCATTTTGAGTAGATGAGTAATTAGCTGTGGGTCTGAAACTTCACCATGTGAAAGCTCACCCAAAAGTAGGTGAATGAGTTATTTGAGAAAAATTGGCTCTCTGGAATACTTTTAGACATAATTAGCATTTACTATTTTGAGTAGGTGAGTAATTAGCTATGGGTCTGAAACTTGACCATGTGAAATTGAAAACTTTCATGTTTCAACAGAATATCCTTCTACTACACTGCGGGTCCAAAACTTGCTCGAAATCGCTCTTTCTCTGACAGTTTCAGAGATATTTGCCATTTTTCATTTTCCGCAAAAATTCAAGATGGCCACCAAAAGTTGTAAACTTTGAAATTTGAAACTTTACTATGTGATAGCGTACCAAAAAGTAGATGGACAACATATTTGAAAAGATTTCCCTAACTTTAATACTTTTGAAGATATTTGACATTTACTTCTTCTGTTATTTAGCTACAAATGAGAAAGTAGCTATTACTCACTTATGGCATGCAATAGAACCCCAAACTATGTACCATCTTATAGCTAAGGACAAAGTAGCTGAACAACATATTACAGGAAAACACTCTAACTGCAATAATTTTGGAGTTACAATGGCTTTACTCAAGTCAGAATTTCAAAGTAGCTATTACTCAGCTATCCAAGGTGCAACAGGTCTGAAACTTTACTATGTGATAGCTTACCAAAAAGTAGATGGATAACATATTTGAAAAGATTTCCCTAACTTTAATACTTTTGAAGATATTTGACATTTACTCCTTTTGTTATTTAGCTACAAATGAGAAAGTAGCTATTACTCACTTATGGCATGTAATAGAACCCCAAACTATGTACCATGTTATAGCTAAGGACAAAGTAGCTGAACAACATATTTTAGGAAAACAGTCTAACTGCAATAGTTTTGGAGTTACAATGGCTTTACTCAACAGTCAGAATTTCAAAGTAGCTATTACTCAGCTATTCAAGGTGCAACAGGTCTGAAACTTTACTATATGATAGCTTACCAAAAGGTAGATGGACAACATATTAGAAAAGATTTCCCTAACTCTAATACTTTTAAAGATATTTGACATTTACTTCTTCTGTTATTTAGCTACAAATGAGAAAATAGCTATTACTCACTTATAGCATGCACTAGAACTCTAAACTATGTACCATCTTACAGCTAAGGAAAAAGTAGCTGAACAACATATTTTAGGAAAACACTCTTAACTGCAATAGTTTTGAAGTTACAATGGCTTTACTCAACAGTCAGAATTCCAAAGTAGCTATTACTCAGCTATCCAAGGTGCAACAGGTCTGAAACTTTACTATGTGATAGCTTACCAAAAAGTAGATGGATAACATATTTGAAAAGATTTCCCTAACTTTAATACTTTTGAAGATATTTGACATTTACTCCTTTCGTTATTTAGCTACAAATGAGAAAGTAGCTTTTACTCACTTATGGCATGCAACAGAACCCCAAACTATGGACCATCTTATAGCTAAGGACAAAGTAGCTGAACAACATATTTAAGGAAAACACTCTTAACTGCAATAGTTTTGGAGTTACAATGGCTTTACTCAACAGTCAGAATTTCAAAGTAGCTATTACTCAGCTATCCAAGGTGCAACAGGTCTGAAACTTTACCATGTGATAGCTTACCAAAAAGTAGATGGACAACATATAAGAAAAGATTTCCCTAACTTTAATACTTTTGAAGATATTTGACATTTATTTCTTCTGTTATTTAGCTACAAATGAGAAAATAGCTATTACTCACTTATGGCATGCAATAGAACCCCAAACTATGTACCATGTTATAGCTAAGGACAAAGTAGCTGAACAACATATTTTAGGAAAACACTCTAACTGCAATAGTTTTGGAGTTACAATGGCTTTACTCAACAGTCAGAATTTCAAAGTAGCTATTACTCAGCCATCCAAGGTGCAACAGGTCTGAAACTTTACTATGTGATAGCTTACCAAAAAGTAGATGGATAACATATTTGAAAAGATTTCCCTAACTTTAATACTTTTGAAGATATTTGACATTTACTCCTTTTGTTATTTAGCTACAAATGAGAAAGTAGCTATTACTCACTTATGGCATGTAATAGAACCCCAAACTATGTACCATGTTATAGCTAAGGACAAAGTAGCTGAACAACATATTTGAAGAAAAAGTTGCATCTGCAATAGTTTTTGAGTTATGAGCCCTTTACTCCAAGTAGCTAAGATTGCTATTACTCACTTATCTTTAGGCCTAAGTCCATAAAACCCCAAAAATTTTCAAGGGCATGAAAATTCATTGGGACAATTAATTTACAAAAAATCTGTAGCTGCAGTAGTTTTGGAGAAATCTGTGTGACTAACTAACGCACGCACGCACACACAGGCATCATTTCATAATCTCCCTCCCGGGCTAAAGCCCGGCGGGAGATAAAAATTGGGTATCTGCAATACTTTTAGAGATAATTCGCATGTACTCATTTTCAGTGGGTGAGTAATTAGCTATGGGTCTGAAACTTCACCATGTGAAAGCTCTTCCAAAATTAGGTGAATGAGTTATTTGATAAAAATTGGGTATCTGCAATATTTTTACAGATAATTCGCATTTACTCATTTTAAGTAAGTAATAAGCTATGGGTCTGAAACTTCACCAAGTGAAAGCACTCCCAAAAGTAGGTGAATGAGTAAATTTTTTGAAAATTGGCATGCCTACTCTGCAGAGATACTCTGTGGGTCAAAAATTTCGTCAAAATCGCTCTATCTAGCACGGTTTTCCACATATAAGCATTTTAGCACAGTTTTCGAGATATAGGCATTTTTAGGTTTTGCAATTTTTGCAAAAAATTCAAAGTGGTTGCCATTTTTGGCGAGGCAAAATTTTTTTAAAAATTGGGATAGCTACTCTGCAGAAATACCCTGTGGGTCAAACATTTCGTCGAAATCGCTCTATCTAGCACGGTTTTCGAGATATTAGCATTTTTCTGTTTTGCAATTTTTGCATAAAATTTGAAAATTCAAAATGGCCACCATTTTTGGTGAGACAATTTTTTTTTGAAAATTGTGTTGGCTACTCTGCAGAGATACTATGAGATTCAAAAAGTTCGTCAAAATCGCTCTATCTAGCACGGTTTTCGAGATATTAGCATTTTTCTGTTTTGCAATTTTTGCGAAAAATTCAAAAATTCAAAATGGCCGCCATTTTTGGCGAGACAAAAGTTTTTTCAAATTTGGGAAAGCTACTCTACAGAGATACCCTGTGGGTCGAAAATTTCGTCGAAATCGCTCTATCTAGCACGGTTTTCGATATATAAGCATTTTTGTGTTTTCCTTATTTGGAAAATTCATAATGATTAATTAATCATTAATTACTCGGCCATTTCTTAACCAATCACTGCCAAAATCTAATGATTTCCAGATTTTAATAGAATGAATGTATTTGCCAAGTTTCAGGTGAATTGAAAAAATCCCTTTCAAGTTATCATCCGGACAAGCTTACCCATCGAAAAAAGACATTTTTGGTCATGTGACCTCTCTGATAGGTTGAAATGTCACTGCAGCATATTCAAAAAAATTCCCCAAGGCTACTGCATAAACCTGCCAAATTTGAAAAGAATCCGCGTAACGGTTACAGAGTTATAAGGAAAACAAAATGCGGAGCCGGCGGAGCCTGAAGGTCTCCCATACACAAACAAGCGTCCCTTGTGGGACGCTTAATTACTGTGCCCAGCTGTCAGTGTGGTGGGACAAGATATGGGGGGGGGGGGGGGGGGATTAAAATTTAATAAAATCAGCTTGTAAAATTGTAATCTCGCCTAGGCGAAACCAAAATTTTAATTTGGTCTAGTCAGATTTAAAATCCGCCTAGCCGAGATCACAATTTTAATTTTGCCTAGGTAAGATTACAATTTTGATTTCGCCTAGGCAGATTTAAAATCCGCCTGGATTTTAATTTTGACTGTGACATATATATATATATATAAAACTAGGGCAGGGTCGGTAACACCGGTATCTCGGTATCGAGACCAATTCACTGCAACACCGTGGTGACACTTTACAGCCGGTATTTCGAAAGTCAGTATATAATATTGTGAGAAAACGTTAAGTATTAGAAACAAACCTCAAATCTGAAGAAATTACACACTTTTACCCCATATTTTTATATATTTTAGCACTTTTATAGTGGTTTCTCTTAGAACTGCAATGTTTTCTTTTCACAAATCCTACTTCCGGTTGGTGGGCTTATTCGATTGGGTGTATGCTAGAACAAAATTTCTTCTTTCGGTATCCCGGAATCGGTACGGTTTTACACTGGCGGGATACCGAAATGAAAAATATGCTACCGACCCTGCCCTATTAATAAAACCCCAATAATCGGTCAAATTTGATTAATTTATATCTATTTTCAACAAAATCTTCCTTCTTTTAGAATTATATCACCTTTTATAGTGCCGAGATTTGCTTACCAACCGCATATTTTACTTCCAGTCGGTATGTGCTAAAACGCGGTTTCCCCAAATTCGGGTTTTTTTTCTCATTGCTTACCAACCGCATATTTTACTTCCAGTCGGTATGTGCTAAAACGCGGTTTCCCCAAATTCGGGGTTTTTTTCTCATTGCCCATGGGCGTTACACAGCGCGGCACCGGTATATAGAGATATCCTTAAAAAACAATATATTTCCTTTTATCAATGTTATACAATATAACAGCCAATGAGAAAGAGGAAGAACATTATGTGTTACTATCTAGGTCACCTCGGACTGCTAGTGCCACCTAGCTGCCAGTCGTGGTCATTATGAACTTTTTTTACCCGAATTGGTCATGTTGGGAGTGACCTCCCGAGATCAGCAACGAGTCCCACATGGTAAGCTATTGTAGCACAATAAATCAGGATATACAATATTACAAGGCATCACACTGTCCTCAATTTATGTCAAAAACCTCAAGAGTAAGTTCCCAAAATAATACATTTCACGGTTCATATGTGCAACACCACACAAAGTTTCTCTGTCGCAGCATCTTTTGACAGAATGCCCAGTTTTTCATTCACTTTAATGCAGCCATGGTAGCTCAGTAATAACACACTCGCCTTCCACCTCTGAGGTCTGCGGTTCAAAGCCGGACCTATTTGGGAAAGTTTGTAGTTACTTCCAAATGGTTGACAGTTTACAGTACAGAACCTTGACCAACTGTATGTACTGGTTCCATCTGCCCATAAAACTACCCATCGTGATTTGACCTATACAGTATTGAAAGGGACAATAAAACCAAAATAAATAATTAAATTCATATATTTTAAATTTTTTTTAAACTTACCATCTTAACAAGAGTAGAGTGCCCGTGAACGGGCACTGTGTCAGCTGAGTGAGTATTTTTGATTTGTGAAGGTGATAATGAGAGGAAAGCATAATTATCAGGGAAAGTGCTGTACAGAAGTACAGTAAATGGTAATTGAACAGCATGTTCGAAAGAAATTTCAAAGCTGACAGAAGGACAAAAAAGTTGTGCCCTGCAAATGGTATTATAAAGGAAAGTAACAAGGTAACTGTTTTAGTGTAAAAAGTAGGTTAAAACATATTTAAAGAAATACTGCAAATGCAATATCCTCGTTCGACCTTGAAAGAGGGGTCCAAGGTCAAATCCAACCACACAAAAACATTCCCAGCCCATGAATTCCTATAGGTTGGTTTACCATCCCAAACTTCTAGGACCATAATAAGCGAGTTATAAGCACTTTTAAGTTTGGCTATCCTCCTTTGACCTTGAAGGCAGGGTCCAAGGTCAAATCCGACCACACCAAAAGATTCTCAGCCCATGATTTTCTATAGGTTGGTTACCACCTCAAACCTCTAGGACCAATAATAAGCGAGTTATAGGCACTTTTAAGTTTCGCTATCCTTGTTTGACCTTGAAGGAGGGGTCCAAGGTCGAATCTGACCACACCAATAGAGTCCCAGCCAATGATTTCCTATAGGTTTGTTTACCATCCCAAACTTCTAGGAACATAATTAGCGAGTTATAAGCACTTTTAAGTTTGGCTATCCTCGTTTGACCTTGAAGGCAAGGTCCAAGGTCAAATCCGACCACACCAAAAGATTCCCAGTCCATGATTTTCTATAGGTTGCTTTTCCATTCCAAACCTCTAGGACCAATAATAAACGAGTTATAGGCACTTTTAAGTTTCGCTATCCTTGTTTAACCTTGAAGGAGGGGTCCAAGGTCGAATCTGACCACACCAATAGAGTGTTATTGCAGCAAAAGTAAGATTAACCAAACCATGTCATATGTGCCTGTATATCATTTTTGCTGTACTGTTTGTATCAATATGTGATGGTTTACTTTTTAAATGCACAGGTTGAAAATGTTTTTCTGTATAATTGTAAAATAATGTATAATTCCATCATACTCAGCCTAGATATAATTTTATCTCATCATCTGGATAAATATGTGGTGTTCCCTTGATTCACAGGTTAAAAATACTCTTCTGCAAGATGTATAACTCTGTAAACACCCAAATTCTACATAATCCCCTAGTCAAAATGCCATTAATATTATGCACTTTTCATGTGCAAGAAAAAACATTCAGAACTTCTAAACAATTTTTATGAGGGAAGCATTTCCCCTAAATAAATATATATTTTTGTTGTATCCTTCTTTGTTACTGTGTGATGATGCATATGGTCACTATATCCCTGTTCTTTATAGTGATTTGGTAAATTATGCCACCTTTTTTGAAAAAAAAACTGGATAAAAAAAATTTTTTTAAAAAATTCCAAATTTGAGTAAAATTTAAACTTTCAGACAAACACAGTTATAACAATTAAGGCCAAATTAATCAAAGCTTAGTTTCTGTGTTTATTGCATAGATTCACATTTCTTAATAGTACAGGATAAATTTTGATTCCTGTCCCGTAGTTTACAATCATTAACAGAAACTGATTTCAGCAAAACTATTTTTTTCCTGTATACTTTTTCCATGTTTTCATGTGTCTATCTTACCCTACTTATGTATTTATGTAAATATTTTTGTTTTGTTATACAAGAAGTTGGTTTTTTGAATATCAGCATGTTTGATTTATTTATTACATTGGTTTTATGTTTCATAAGATTTTCAGTTTTGTCACAAGTGACTGATATATTATCATGGTCTTATGGGCCCCATATGTGTTGGTCATATAAAGGTACACAACAGTTTTCCAAAATATTCAATGTTCAGGATAATAAATCACTTATGTGTGGAGCTCTTGTGAACACAAGTCACTATGCTATTGGGTGATCAAATAAAAATTATGTCGGCAAATTGTCAGGGTTTAAGAGATAAGTTGAAACGAACAGATGTTCTCAACTACTTTAATCATTTTAGTCCTAATATAATCTGCCTTCAAGACACTCACTTAACAAATAAAGAAGCGAATGAAATCCGGTCATTATCCGGTTATGACTGCTACATATCTGGAAAGAAAACCAACTCTAGAGGTGTGGCCATACTTATTAGAGGCAATTTCGAATATAAAATTCATAATGTAGAAAATGATTCAAATGGCAATTTCCTCTTGATAGATCTTGACATTGCATCAATATCTGTTCGACTAATTAACCTATATGCACCCAACTCTGATTCTCCAAAGTTTTTTCAAAATTTGAAGGAATTTATAGATCAAAATCCCCAAGACTACTTAATAATCTGTGGAGATTTCAATTTAGTTATGCATCCACGGTTAGATAGTTTTAACTATGTCAGCATCAATAACCCAAAGTCAAGAAATTTACTTTTGGAAATGTTACACACCTACACTTTAACAGATGTTTTCAGATATATGCACCCGGATGTCAAAAGATACACATGGAGACGAAAAAATCCTATTAAACAAGCAAGATTAGATTATTTCATTACATCAGGCTCTTTAACCGATCTGATATCCAGCTGTAAAATTCTGCCTGGTTATAGGTCAGATCACTCCATACCTGAACTTAGCTTGAACATAAATACTTTTCAACGTGGAAAAGGGCTCTGGAAATTCAACTGTAGCCTTCTTAAAAATGAAAATTATTTAAAATTAGTAAACAAAGCTATAAAAGATATAAAGATGGAATATGCAGTTCCTGTTTACTCTTATGAGTATATTAACTCAGACCAAGAATTTAACTTACAATTTACAATCGAAGATCATCTTCTCTTAGAAATGCTTTTAATGAAAATAAGAGAAACTACTATTATATTTTCCTCCTCTCAGAAAAAGATAGAAACAACTCTTGAAAAAAATTTGTTAAAAGAAATTGATATTCTTGAGAGTTCAGTTGCTTCGCATAATCCACCAGACATTCTTGAAACTAAAAAGGAGGAGCTATTAAGGTTGCGGAAAAAAAAACTTATGGGACATATTGTTCGATCTAGAGTAAATTGGCTACAAAATGGAGAGAAACCATCTAAATTTTTTTGCAATCTGGAACGCAAAAAATTTATTGATAAAACTGTTAAGAAGGTATGTCTTGAGACCGGAGAATATATTACTGACCAAGACGGCATCTTGTGCCAAATAAAAGCCTTTTATGCTAAATTATTCAAAAGCAGAGACAAAGAAATACCTGACATAAAACTTACTGAAATTTTGAAAGACCAGTGTGTTACAAAATTAACCAAACTCGAAGCAAGTTCACTAGAGGGACCTTTAACAATTTCTGAACTTAATTTTGCTCTAAGAAAAATGAAAAATAATAAAACACCGGGCATTGATGGCTTTCCATGTGAATTTTTTAAGGTTTTCTGGTCCAATTTAAAATATATAATACTGAAAGCCCTAAATTATAGCTACTATAGTGGCAATCTATCCATAACATTACGTCAATCAGTGATTACCTGCATTCCTAAAGGGGATAAGAATAGAGAATTTTTAAAAAATTGGCGTCCGATTTCCTTACTGAGCATTTTATACAAACTCATGGCTTCTGCCATTGCAGAAAGGCTCAAAACCGTTTTAGATAAACTAATTTCTAAATCTCAGACAGGTTTTATCAAAGGAAGATATATTGGTGACTCTACTAGACTGATATATGACATTATGAACTTCACTGAAATAAGGAATAAAAATGGGTTATTGATGCTGATAGATTTTGAAAAAGCCTTTGATTCAATTTCATGGAAATTTATGTACAACACATTGGAATTTTTTGGCTTTGGAAAAGAATTTATAAGATGGATTAAATTAATGAACACAAATTTTGTAGCTTCAATACTCCAAGTTGGAGTGAAATCAAATTTCTTCAACATTGAAAGGGGGTGTAAACAAGGGGATCCCATTGCTCCTTATTTATTTATTTTATGTGGACAAATTTTATACTATTTAATACATAATAACTTGGAAATTAAAGGTATAATAATTGGTACAGAAGAAATAAAAATGACACAGTTTGCCGACGACACCACTCTTATACTCAATGGTTCACAGAGCTCCTTACAAGCTGCCCTGAATACTATTGAAATATTTGGTTCCTTTTCAGGACTACATATGAATACAAATAAGACAAAAGTTATTTGGATTGGAAGGAAGAAATATTCAAAAGATAAACTAAAGGTATCAGTTAAACTGGACTGGGGGACTACTCAATTTAAATTATTGGGAATTATATTTTCAGTTGACCTACAAGAAATGATTGCTTTGAATTATTCAAAAGCTTTAGACAATTCAAAACAAATACTAACCTTATGGAACAAAAGAAAGCTAACTCCCTTTGGTAAAATAACAGTAATAAAAACCTTTATTCTTTCAAGATTTAATCACATATTCATGATTATTCCATCACCTGACAAACATTTTTTTAAAGAAATCAATTCTTGCCTGTTTGCATTTCTTTGGGGTAATAAACCAGACAAAATCAAACGTGATTATATCACTCAGGACTACAGAATGGGAGGCTTAAGAATGGTTAACATAGAGCTTTTTGCACAATCCTTAAAATTAACTTGGATGAATAAACTATTTAAAAGTGAACCTCCACTGTGGCTAAATCTTTTTGAAAACACAATTTCACCAGTTTCAAAGATTGCATCATACGGTTCAACTTGGTGTGATATTTTGAGAAAAAAGACCCAGAATCAATTTTGGAAGGAAATTTTGACATCTTGGGTAACCCTCTGCGAGAACATTCCTATAAGGTCTAACACTGAGATACTGTCAACTCTATTATGGTATAGCCCCAAAATTTCAAAGGCCATTCTTAATTTACCTAATTGGAGTAAGCAGGGAATAATTGTTGTTGGTGACCTGCTTGACAATAGAGGTAATATTATTAGCCAAACAAAGTTAGAAGATAAATATACCCATTTGAAAATGAATTTCCTGGAATACCTGCGAATAAAATCCTGTGTTGAATCGTATGTGAAAAAATATAAGAAAGATGGTCTCTTTTATTTTCAGCAGCCATGTCTCCCCACACATTTACTTCCTATTTTTTCCCGCAATTCAGGTTCAAAACATTATTACAACATTCTAAATAAACCTGTCATAAACATGAACTGTAAAATTGCATGGAATACTGAACTTAACCTAAACATTGATGACATCACATGGCAACAAATATTTAGGATATGTTCTAAACTACCTCAGGACCACAATCTTATATGGTTTCAGTATCGAATTCTCCATCATATTCTTGGTACACGCACACTACTTGCAAAAATTGGTAAAGCAACTTCACCTGACTGTTTCTTGTGCAAATCTGCTCCAGAAACTATATTCCATATTTTTTCCCAATGTCCAGATGTTCTGGATTTTTGGAAAAATGTTCGAGTGTGGGTGAAAAACAAGACAGGACTAAGTTTAGATCTTGGTCCTTTAGAAAATATTCTAGGATACCTAAATACTGATACTAACTCTCTTCCAATCAATATCTTACTTGTAGCAACCAAATATTATATTTATTCCAACTCAAGACTGTCAAAGACCTTATATATACCAGAATTACTGGAAAAAATTAAAAGTATATATGATGAACAAAAGCTTGTGGCAACACTGGAATTTAAACAAGAAACATTTAACAAAACTTGGCGATTAATAAAACTTTTGATTGATTAAATGAGGCAAAATGTAAACCAAAGGAAAAATTATTACTGTGTATTTTCTTTTACTTCTTGTAGTATATACTGTACATAAAAAAACATGATGCATCAGTTCAAGTTATAACTTTTACAGTGATAATACTGGGTCACCTCTGCCAGGGTGTGTGTACCCCCAGTAAAAATGTAATGGCATTTTTCATCATGGAAAAAAATAATAAAAAAAAAAAAATAATAATAAACGAGTTATAAGCACTTTTAAGTTTGGCTTTCCTCGTTTGACCTTGAAGGAGGGGTCCAAGGTCATATCGAACCACATCAACAGATTCCCAGCCCATGATTCCAAACTGTCTGTTTACCATCCCAAACCTCTAGGATCAATAATGAGCAAGTTATAAACACTTTTAAGTTTGGCTATCCTTGTTTGACCTTGAAGGAGGGATCAAAGGTCAAATCTGACCACACCAGAAGATTCCCAGCCCATGATTTCCTACAGGTTGGTTTACCATCCCAAACCTCTAGGACCAATAATAAGGGAGATATAAGCACTTTTCATGACGGACAACGAAATGCCCTTGGCGGCCATCTTGTTTTTCAAAATGAGGTCAAAAACATTCCCAGTCAAGATTTTATAATGAGGAACATATCCTGCGAATTTAAGATCTCTATCCATAATATCCTTTGCTCTAGAGGGCCAACAAAAGTCCTTGTTTAAAGTCGAATAAACGTCCCTGGCAGCCATCTTGTTTTTCAAAATGAGGCCAAAAATATTCCCAGGCAACATTTTATGGTTATTCATATATTCTGCAAACTTGAGAAGGCTAGTTATAATATTTTTTTCGTTAGAGCGGTAATGGTGAAATCTCTCTACACACTGCAGCTATCCAGTGGATACAATGATTTACTCAACAGTGAGAACCTGAAAGTAGCTATTACTCAGCTATGCCATAACATACAGGTCTGCAATTTCACTATGTTATAGCTGACCAAAAATTATGTGAATAACATATTTAAACAAAATACTCTAAATGCAATAGTTTTCAAGTTATAACTGACTTACTCAACAGTGATAACCTCAAAGTAGCTATTACTCATCTATGCAATGAGCTACATGTCTGAATTTTTACTATGTTATAGCTGACCCAAAAGTAGGTGAACAACATATTTAAGCAAAACACTGTAAATGCAATAGTTTTCAAGTTACAACTGATTTACTCAATAGTGATAATCTGAAAATAGCTATTGCTCAGTTGTGCCATGAGCTACAGGTCTGTAACTTCACTATGTTATAGCTGACCCAAAAGTAGCTGAATAACATATTTACACAAATTTCTGTAAATGCAATAGTTTTCCAATTACAACTGATTTACTCAACAGTGAGAACTTCAAAGTAGCTATTACTCAGCTATCCAATGAGCCACTGGTCTGGAACTTCACTAAGTTATAGCTGACCCCAAAATAGGTGAATAACACATGAAACAAAATACTCAAAATGCAATAATTTTAAAGTTATAGCTGACTTACTCAACAGTGATAACCTCAAAGTAGCTATTGCTCAGCTATGCCATGAGCTATAGGTCTGAAATTTTACTATGTTATAGCTGACCCAAAAGTAGGTGAACAACATATTTATACAAAATTCTCCAAATGCAATAGTTTTCAAGTTACAAGTGATTTACTCAATAGTGAGAACCTGAAAATAGCTATTACTCAGCTATGCAATGAGCTACATGTCTGAATTTTTACTATGTTATAGCTGACCCAAAAGTAGCTGAACAACATATTTAAGCAAAACACTGTAAATGCAATAGTTTTCAAGTTACAACTGATTTACTCAATAGTGATAATCTGAAAATAGCTATTGCTCAGTTGTGCCATGAGCTACAGGTCTGTAACTTCACTATGTTATAGCTGTCCCAAAAGTAGCTGAATAACATATTTACACAAATTTCTGTAAATGCAATAGTTTTCCAATTACAACTGATTTACTCAATAGTGAGAACTTCAAAGTAGCTATTACTCAGCTATGCAATGAGCCACAGGTCTGGAACTTCACCAAGTTATAGCTGACCCCAAAATAGGTGAATAACATATTGAAACTAAATACTCTAAATGCAATACTTTTCAAGTTATAAGTGATTTACTCAACAGTGAGAACCTAAAAGCAGCTATTACTCAGCTATGGCATGAGCTACAGGTCTGAAATTTTACTATGTTATAGCTGACCCAAAAGTAGCTGAATAACATATTTATACAAAATTCTCTAAATGCAATAGTTTTCAAGTTACAAGTGAGTTTACTAATGATGGAAGTTACTGAAAAGCCCAAAAGTAGCTATTACTCACTTAGCTATTGAGATAGACACCCAAGTTACTCACCATGTTGTAGCTATGGAAAAAGTAGCTGAACAACATATTTTAACAAAATGCTCTAAATGCAACACTTTTCAAGTTATAAGTGATTTAGTGCATGATTTCATGAATTTTAATGCATTAAAAAATATTAAAAAAATTTATTAAAAAAAAAATAAGACAGATCCAGGTCTCATACTCACACAAGATAATCTACCTCTGGCCTAGTACATATATGCAAGATATGAGAGAAATCCTTCAAATAGTCACTGAGATAATTGTGATAAAGTGTTGAAATTTTCACACTTTTGGTGGGGGTACCTCCCTTGTAATGTCTCTAGCAAACAGACGAACAGACAGATTTGCATGCCTTGAACAATTTTTCATCCTCGATAGATAAGGTATCTTTTAAAAAAAAACAGCATGTCTCTAGGCCTTGTAGTTTTGGAGAAGAAGTTGTTCACGCGGACGTACACGCCGCAGAGTGATGACATAATGTCAGCTGACTGACAGCTGACATAAAAAAGTATATTCAAATTTCCCCAGTTTTCATATTGTTACGCAACAACTAATCTTCAAAAATTAGGAGAAACCGAGAGATCAATGAAATAGCAGTGTTCATTGGAAGCAAGCTTCATTTCTGTATCTATTATTTCAAATAAATAAAAAAATATCTACACATTAATTCCTGAAACCCTGTCGCTGATGCAACACCAGATTTTAAAGGAGGAACTTATTTATTTCCACAACAAAAGTCTCTCTTTTAAAAACCTTATTTTTTTCATTTCCCAACTATTCACATGAACCATCCAATTTTAGTAACAATTGAGGTACAATTGTTTCGGGATGGCCTACCTGGTGGGAAGCTTTGCCTTTTGTCGCTTGGCATATGGTTCTGCTTTTCCTGAGCAAAGAGACCTTCTGAAGGCTGAAACAGAAACATAAATAAGGGATCTGACACAATAGTAGACAGTGTTTACTTCAATGCTGGACATTCTGTTGGTCACATGACCTCAGGTAGCTTAGTGGTGAAAGATGGTGCAAACTGGTAACCATTAGATTCTCTATTGCAAATCAAATTAACAAATTCATGGAAAATTATTTTGGTAACTGCCAGGCACACCCACAACTTCCAACCAATGTCGCTACCAAGTATTAACTTCCAACACCTTGCGGATTCTGAGATATAGCCTGGACCAGATTTTAAAGTCACAGTCACTACAGCAAGGTCAAAGGTCAAATCAAGGTCACACCATGATGTTGCACATCAATAACTTCCAACCAATGTCGACTACTATGTATCAGCTTCCTACAGCTTACAGTTTCCAAGATATAGGCCAGACAAGATTTAATACATAAAGATCACTACAGCATGATCAAAGGTCAAATCAAGGTCATACCATGACATTGCACACCTACACTCCCTATCCAATGTCTTTACCAAGTATAAACTTCCTACACCTTACCGTTTCTGAGATAAAGTATGCGTGAGTACGGACAAACTTTTTCCCGCTGTCCACCTGCCTGCCTGCCCATCCAGACACCATGGGTGAAAACGATACCCTGACAGTCCTTAAGGGTTATGGGATAAAAACCAATTAAGTATCTATTTAATTTATATCAATCTGTTTAATTTATAAACACATTCAAGGACTTTGACTGTGTAACATATTATTCCACTGTTAAACCACTGAATGTACATATTCAATGACTGTTTGCTATTGAATGTGTACATTCTGTTGTGTACATTCAATGACTAAACAATTAACTTTAAAAGTTCTATGGTTACCTACATTCCCTTAACAAACACAAGCAAAGAAATAGCATTTCAGAGCTTTTGTAGAGCACAAACAAGTATACTCACATTCCTTGCAGGCCTCCTTGCATCCTTTTTTGCGTCTCTAGTCACACTTTTACCAACCTGCCAATCACTATAACAAGCGACAAATGACAACCAGTTTTATTCAAGAAATCGGCAAAGACAATGATCCTAAATATTCAAATGTTCATCAAATATCATGTAAAGATACTTAAACTGACTCGACGCCAATACATCCCCATACAGACCAATATTTCAAGCCACAGGCATTTCATTGGGTATATTTTGAAGCACCCATTTTGCATAATCCACTATTATTGTGAATCATTTTTTTTTTGTCATCTCCCTGCAGTGCAATTGATCCTTTTTAACAGTATTAACAGTGCCTTTAATATATTAACATATTAGTATATGAAGTATCATCAAATACTGTGATGTCACATCTGACCACAAGTTATATCTAGTCCAGTCTAGTGCCGGTATTACAGCATCAAGACCATTTTACAGAAACACCAAAATGAAATATTAATGCTTGACATGTTGATTGTCATTGAATAACGCCGTTGCAGAAAAAAAATATTACAAACATACCATAAATCTGAAGAAATTCTTACATTTTATCCAGTATTTTTTTTTTTTTTTTTTTGTGGTTTTGCTGCTTGTTTTAGGCCTTACGATAAATGGATTTAGAATATGTAATGACATATATGCAATTGCATTTACATGTACCTGGTTAAACTTTCGGGCTTTCTGAGCTGAATTTCTCTGTAGCCGGGTGGATAACCTAAAAGGAAAGGAGTAGATTTGAAGTTACTTAGGAACAAGTATTTAGGATGGCTGATAAAATCTGCCAAATATCAAAAGAGTGATCAAGTAAAGAGTCGTGTGTTGAAACCACTTTCCCAAAAAATACCATTAAGTTACATCACTATTAAGTACCTGGTTTGTTCAAAAATTCATTTGCAAAATAATAATAATGATAAACTAGATTTTACATTTTCTACACAGATTTTATGCTTTCATGGATATCCAATAACAGTCTGGCCTGGAGATGGTCCTGCCAAATGCTAGAAACTAATGTCCTGAACAGGGCCTGGTAGTGTCCTGTTCAATTGTCAGGTGACTATTATGCCCCCAACTATTGCAAGATGCAGCAATATACATCCTTTTTGATTCCTACATTTAGTATGCCCCCTGTGAACTGTATAATTGTGCGGAAGCCAGGAAGGTAGGGTGTAAATCCCTTTGTGTACTAGGTAAGAAATTAATTCACAACAATTTAATTTCCATATTAAATTGCAAATTTAATAAGTAAATTAAATTTTTATAAGTTAATACCCTATCCAATGGACAATAGCTTATCCGGTCAGCGCGGACCGGCCCGCCAAATGTCAGAAAAAGACGTCCTGTGTTTCCATCGGCCAGGCCGGCCCAGTACTGTGCACTCGCCAGATGGCGTGTCATACTTCCTTTCTGTCTAGACAGCGTGATGTCATAGCATCTTTTTCGTTGTCTAAACCTATTAGACCCCCTAGTAAATTGATAGCGGGGTCGATGGGAGGGTTTTGTGTGTCTATTGGATAGGGTATTAACTTATAAAAATTTAATTTACTTATTAAATTTGCAATTTTATTGCGTTAATACATCTTATCCAATGGACAATAGCTGAATAACTACCGCTTGGTAGGCAGGTAAGTTACTAGGGGCTTAGATGAACTCATAAATAAAATTTAACAAATTTCTTCAAGCCTGGGTCGACCTTGAGGTCAGGAAACCCTTAAGGCTATAGTCGGTCAACAGAGACCGGTTAAATGGTCCAAACTGACTTACCCCCCCCCCCCCCCCCCCCTTTTTGACAGACCTGCTCTGAGGTAGGGGAAGAGAGGGCTGAGTTCAGTCCCTTGAGAAGAAATAAAACCTCCCGAAGCACATCTGAGTTTTTTGTTGTTTTTTTTTGCTTAACTGTATGTACACTATTTACATATTGACATATCTCCTCTAGGTCCTGGATTGTTGGTGGATCTGCTGAGCAGCCACTACAGGACCCAAATGGAAAAGCTCTGAATCAGCTTCAGATAAAACTGTGTGAAGGTATTATGGGATTTCCAGTGGCAGGCAGATAAGATCTGCTCTAAGAAAACTCCCAACTGGAAGGCCTTAGAGGCAGCAAAGGCCCTGACATCATGAGCTTTAACTTGATGCAGGGTGTGGGCTTGATGATCAGAGAGCTCATAACATAGGACCACAGTCTGTTTGATCCATGAGGAGATAGTGGCAGGGGAGATATCTCTGTCGAAACCTTTCTTGAAGGAGACAAAGACTAACTCCTTGTGCTGCCTGAGGTCCTGTCCAAATAGTAGCGCAAGGTTCTAATTGGACAAAGGGATCTGTCAGACTTGAGGGATTTATCCAGAGTAGGAGCCAGGGCTGGTATGACCACTGGGGCTACACTCTCCGGACCCTCTTTGGCCAGCTGATTCTTAGAAAGCTGGGGGATGGAAACAGGGACACCTTAGACCAATCGGCTTGGTGTCTGATGTTCTTGTGCTGCCATGGATGGATCTCACTCCTTCTTTTGCCAGAGCCCAAGGCCAAAAGGAAGACAGTTTTGAAGGTTAAATGCTTCAGAGATGCCTCCCTAAGGGGTTCGAAGGGAGCCTTTGTCAGCTGGTGTAATACCAGGGAAAGGTTCCAGGAGGGTATACCCCTCCGCCCTCTGGGTCTATCTCTGTGGAAACTTTCCAAGAGACGAGTGAGATTATCATCTTTGCTGATGTTGATTGCTGTATTACCTAGCTTATCAGCAATGGCAGACCTGTATCCATCAATGGTGCTGGGCTGTAACTTCCTGTCCTCAGAGAGGTGCATTAGGAAGTCAGCCACCGACTTTACAGGTGGTGACCTGAAGTCCACCTGATTAGTGATGCACCACTTTGTAAAAATGGCCCACTTTGCCTTATAGACTGATCTGGTTGATCTTCTTTGAGGAGCCTCAATTCTTGCTGCCACTGCCTCAGAGAAGCCCTGTTCTTTGATTGCTGTGGCTCTTGGAGCCATGCATGGAGATTTAGATTGGTCAGATTTCTGTGAGGGATCTGATAGAAGGGCTGTGTCAACAGATTGGGCAGGTTGGGCAGGCTGAGAGGGACCTGGCTGGACATGGTCACCAGGTCCCAAAACCAAGACATGTTGGGCCACCCCGGGGCAATCAGAATGAGTCTCTTGCACGGGGATTCCAGTAGTTTCTCCACCACTTTGCCCAATATGGCGGTCGGTGGGAAGGCGTATGCATCCAGATCCTCCCATGGCAGAGTAAGTGCATCCACTGCTACAGCCAGGGAGTCTGGTAATGGAGAGACAAACTGAGGTAACTTGTGGTTGAACCTCGTCGCAAAAAGATCTATTTGAGGTCGGTGCCATTGGCTGCATAATTTTTGAAAAACTTCTAGGAGGAGGGACCATTCCGTCTGGATGGTCTGACCCAGCCTGGATAGTTTGTCTGCTATCACATTTAAACGGCCTGGTATATGTCGGGCTTTTAGAGCCACTTGTCGCTGGGAACACCAGGTCAAGATTCTCCACAGTAGGGCACATAGTGGGCCCGACCTCATGCCTCCTTCCTTGTTTATGTAAGCTACCACTGTAGTGTTGTCGGTTGCTATTAGAACTATCTTGCCGACGCAGAGATTTTGGAATTCTTTTAAGGCTAGCAAAACTGCCTTGAGCTCCAGGTACTTTATGTGCAGCTTGCTTTCCGGCACTGACCAGGACCCCCTTGCAGTGAACTCGTTTAAGTGAGCGCCCCACCCTTCTTTTGATGCGTCTGTAAAAATTTGCAGAGCATGTTTTACTGGGTGTAATGGTTGACCTTGGAGCACATTGCTCTCCTCTAGCCACCATTGTAAGTGGGGGTGCAGGGTGCAGGATGCCACTGTATCGGTCTCATGTGTAGTCGGCCGAGGTGAACCTGTTTTTCTGTGACTGTTAGAAGACCTATCAGGGACATGAATTGCCGGACCGGACAGGCCGGTAGTAGCAAAAGTGCTTGTATCTTGTCCTGAAGGCTTTGCCACCGGTCCGGAGTCGGTCTGACCCGGCCGGACCCAAGGTCGAACTGGTAACCTACCAAGTCGAAGACCTGTTTGGGTTCCAGCTCTGATTTCTCTAGATTCACCAGCCAACCGAGTTCCTGGCACATTTTGACCAGGATTTGGGTGTATTGGAGACAAAGTTGTTGGGATCGGGCTCTCACCAACCAGTCGTCTAGGTACTGGTGGATCCTTATACCCTTGTGTATGGCCATCAGCTTCACCTCCTTTGCTAATACAGTGCACTCCATGAGCGCTGTGGACAGACCAAAGGGCAGAGCTTTGAACTGATAAGTCCGGCCCTGGACATGAAATCTTAGATATTTCCTGGATTGTTCCTGTATTGGTATGTGGAAGTAGGCATCTTTGAAATCTACTGAGGTGACCCACTCCCCTTGCTGGAGGGATGTTCTGATGGTTTCCGGTGTCTCCATTTTGAATTTCTCCACCTTGAGGAAAAGGTTTAGTTTGCTTAGATCCAGTATTGGCCTCCATTTGTTGTTGGGCTTGGGGACTAGAAACAGTCGATTGAAGAAACCCAGTGATGTTTGATTGCGGACCAGTTCTATTGCATTTTTGTCTATAAGCTGTTCCTGTGGGGATTGACATAACGGCTTACGACAGTGGGAGACCTTGTCAGATTGGGCCGGATCCGGAAGGGGAGAGTGTAACCCTCTCTCAAGATTTGAATTATTTTCGGATATGCCCCCAGATCCAGCCAAGTTTGCCAAAAGTTTTGAAGTCTGGCCCCTACAGGCAGATTTGACACAACATTTTTGACACTTGTTACAGGTTGAGCACAAGACAATGGAATGACACAAGAAACACTTTTCACAGATTTTAATGTACAATATTTCTGATAACAGACTGCTGACCCGGGACTTACGTCTTTCCTTTGTGAAGGCCCGGGTGCAGTATGAACACTTGGAACAACAAGCGGTTTTACATTTAAATGAGTGTCTATTGTCTGTGTGGAGCTCCCGGCCAGCAGCCTTGCCTGTAAAAGTGTTATACAATGATTGTCATTTATAAGGCTGCTGGCCCTTGGCTGGTCAGGTGGAGTACTGGTGCCTTCCTTTCCCTCTACGGTGTTGACCATGAGAAGAGATGTTCTTCCAAGCCAGTCAGTACTGTTTGCCACTGTCCGGCTTTTTATCCTGTCTTTCATACGGGTGATATCTACCCTTCTTGTACACTGAACCAAAACAATTTCTGTCAAATGCTGCAATGTCCTCTTCAGCCTGTTTGATAATCTTATCAGGGAAGAGGGTATCCAGGTCCAGAGGGGCTGCTCTAAGTGCATTTAAAATGTCTGCTTTTACCCCGGCTTTCAAATAGGACAGGTAGGAGTCTCTTCTCAAAAGGGTGGTGTTTGCTACATTAACAAAGACAAAGTCGGTCAAATGTTCCATTGCCCGAGCCATAGTGGCTGATGACGTTTTACTGGCCGATTTGCCCTTAGATTCTGTCCGGATGATCTTGAGTTGGGATTGCATGTTTTGCTGGACCTTGAGAAGGCAGCGATTGAATCCGGCAGCCTGGTCACATATTACAGAAGACTCTCTGGCTGACCTTTCCCACTTCCTGAGATCCACTTGAGATATGGGCCTAGACAAGGGTGGGTTTGAGGCAATGCCAGCCTGTCGGGCTATTCTCAGGTAGGTGCTATTCAGTCGGGATGATCCAGTATTCCAGGACTTAACAGAGTCAGTACTGTCCTTCTTCACTTCTGCATGCAAATTATACCATTTTGACTGCGACTGGTCCCTGATGATGGCCAACAAAAATAATGAAGTAAACAATGTGGTCATGTGACCTAATTGGCAGGAGGACGGACTACTGTAACCCAATGGCTTTATTAAGGTTGTTATATAACCTTAAAAATCGCATCTCTGCGTTGGCCATTGGGTTGGATGGCTCCAACAAATAGCTACTGTTAGGAAATGGTAAGGGTATTTCGCTATAAAATGGTCCCTTTGAAGAGTGCCTGCCTCAGTGGTAAGTGATGGATAACCCTGAACTAATGTGATATTCAGTTTGCTCAGTTTGTTACATAACCACTCGTCGGTTGGTAGGGCGACAGAAATCTTTCCTGGTGTCTGTACTTTCGGCCCGGCAAAGGGATTGTCGTCTGATGACTTGGTGCCTGAATCCATGTCAGGGATGTGGCTCCAACCCATGTAGGACCGGATCCCCCTCATTGTTTCCTGGTAGGACTGTTCCTCTGAGAGGGATTGGTCCGGGTCGGTGAAGGAAACATCATGTTCATCAGAGAGTTCACCCTCTTCTGGGTACAAATCTACTGGAGGTCGGTCAGAAGTCATACTGTCTACATCCGAATCACTTGAAGAAGTGTCTTTCCGGGTAATATCCAAGGTACCGGACACATTCTTCTGAACAGTAGATTGGTCGGGCACACCAGAAGTTCCTGGTCGCTGAAAAGGCTGAGATATGTCTGATCCGGCCTGTGAGGCAGTAGCAGAGCTAGCAGGGTCAGTAGCCGGTAGAGTGGTAGTGGCAGGTTGGTAAGGAGGTTGGTCTGAAGGCTTCAGAAAGGGTTCAGTGCTGACCACGTTGGTGGGAGGAGCATGGGTCGGTGTGACCTTGACAGCAGTAAACACAGGCTCTTGAGGTCGGTCAAATGACTTGGCAAGAAGAAGAGCCTCCAAGCGGTTGACCCGGTCGGACCACTTCTGCTCCATCACTTCTAACTTCTGGTCGGTACTATCTGAAGATGAAGGTCGGTGAGATGAAGATTTAACCGACTTGTCTGGCTTAAACGACTTGGTACTGGTAGCCTTCTTATCCTCCTTCTTCTTCTTCTTTTCCACCGGCTGATCACTCAAACCAGGCGACCTAGAGGTGCTCTGGCCATCCACAACCCCCATTACCGTCACTAAGGACGGGTCCACAAGGGTGGGACTGAGAGTGGAATCTGTAGACGGCTTCTTAGCTGGGGTTGAAGACTTCTCCCGCTTTTCCGCCCCCTTCCTTCTCTACACAGGGGTCCTTTCCTTTTTTCTTATCACGACAGCATGCACAAACTGTTTGAGAGTCAAATCCAGCCATCATATGGCCACAACTACCCCGTCGTTAACTGGGAGAGGACATAATGTTCTATAAGTCTTCTAGAAACCATTAGTACAAAATAAAATAAGAAGTAGCAAAAGTTCTGACATAAAATTTAAAAACAAATTCTACTCAGATAATCCATGTCACAAGTACATGCACCAAACGAAAAAGATGCTATGACGTCACGCTGTCTAGACAGGAAGGAAGTACGACACGCCATCTGGCGAGTGCACAGTACTGGGCCGGCCTGGCCGGTGGAAACACGCGCCGACCGGATAAGCTATTGTCCATTGGATAGGAAGTATTAACGCAATAAAATTTTCCATTTTATTGCGCCAATACATCTTATGCAGTGGACAAATGAAGTTTAACTACCCAGCGGATGGAGGGCAGTTCAAAGGAACTTTATTGAGAACTCTGATACATATTCTCCAATTATATCGTCTTAGGTCCCAGGCTTAGGCTTACTAGTTTACACAGCGCTGGAGCAGTGTATCCCCTTCCTTTTTCCTTTTCAACTCAATCTGAGCAAAGTAGGAGAGGCAGGAAAAACAGAGTTCAGACCTGAGGATTCCTGAAGGAGGTAAATAGGAGTGAGACCTGCCCTTGTGTGCCACTCATAGTAGAACTCAAGAGCAATCAAGGTCTAGAACCTTCCAACTAGATTAAAGCCACCCAATATCTGTTACTTTCTTCTCTACAGCATGCAGGGGCATGATCTCACGATTGCAGAGCCACTTTGGAATAACTGGAAATGCCTTAAATTGATTTGCCCCATACGTTTCTGATACATCACAGATGGTGAAAGTTGGTCAGTACTTTTCTCAACCTGTTAAACTCAAATATGGTATACCTCAAGGTTCAGTGCTCAGCCCAATTCTGTTCACGATGTACACGACACCTCTAAAAGACATTATTCAGAAGCATGGTTATTATAAGTTATCACATTTTTGATGTTGACACACAGCTATATCTCACTTTCAGACCAGGAGTTGATATCAATAATGTTTGTAGATGGCTCAAAGAATGTATCTGTAATATCAAGCGAAGGATGCTCAGTAACAAGCTAAAGCTTAATGATGAAAAGACTGAGGTTCTTCTTCTGGGGTCCCCTTACTTCTTAAAAAAAGTGCCCTCAATAACACTTCGGAATGGTGACTCACTAGTAAGAAGTACATCATATGCCAAAAACCTAGGAGTCTTATTTGACTCAGAAATGAAAGTGCATAAGTTTGTTCACCAGAAAGTAAGTGCTGCAATGTACTACCTGAAATCGATTGCTCGCTGCCGCCGTTATCTGACACTGGATGCCACAAAAGCTTAAGTACTTGCATATGTCACTTCTAGACTCGATCACAGTAATTCCTTTCTACCTGGACTTGCAAAGAAGTCTATTACTAAACTTCAGCATATACAAAACGTGAAAGCAAGGATTGTGATGTGAGTTTCTAAAGAGGTTGACTCGAAAAGCCTTCATCACCTCCACTGGTTACCAATTTGGAAGAGGATAATCTACAAAAACCTTCTACTGATGTTTAAAGCAATGAATGGAAAGTCTCCCGAGTATCTAATGGACCTGCTTCCTCCCCTCAGGATCACTTCCAAATACACACAGTCCTCCTGTGCACCTCAGTTTCTGGAGACTAGAACTTTTTCTAAATTTGGGGATAGGTGTTTGGAGAACTCAGTACCTAAGCTTTGGAATAAGCTCCCTCCAAGCCTCAGAATAGAAAAATCTCTAACTAGTTTTAAAGTGGGACTCAAGGCCTTCTTGAACTGGAGTCCCCTGTATATTTCTATGGTCAAAAATAAGTATTGTACTATGTTCAGCACCTAGAGCTTTTAACGGATTAGGTGGTATATAAATACTTTGTAATAATAATAATAAATTCTTAGATAAAAAAGAACCATCCCTTCTCTATACACTAAGTACATGACTGAGGGAGCAAATCACTTGCGAATCTGCTGAACTGCACGTACAGGGCCCAGATGATACAGCTCTGAATCTGTCCAAGAAACATCCTTCAAATAAAATTGTGTGAAGGTGTTTGTGACTCCAAAATACAGGCTGAAAGGATTTGGTCTGAGCAGCCTCCCCTTGTAATGCCTTAGAAGGCACAAACGCTCTGACATCATGTACTTTAACCTGATGTAACTTCAGTGCGTTTTCATCAGACTGCTGATAGCAGAAAGGGCACTGTTTGCTCCAGGAAGAGATTGTTGCAGGAGATATATCCTAAGTTAAACTCTTCTTGAATGACACCAATTCCATGCTTCTTCTGAGATCTTTGGTCTAGTCCATCTAGTAACATAATACTCAGTCTGGGAAGAGTAATTTATCTTCCTTCAGGGACCTGTGAAGTGTGGGCTGCCAGAGCAGGAATGATTACAGCAAACACACATTCTTTTCAGCCCTAGTTAACTGATTCTTAAGAAACTGGCTGAATGATAAAAGGAGATTTTAGATTAATTTCTCGATGTTTAATGCTCTTATTGAGCCAGGAATGAATTTCACTTCTGTGTTGCCCCGAGCCTAGTGTCAAAAGGAATAGTCTGGAATGTCAAATGATTAAGATTAATGATTAAGCCTTCTTGGGAGGTTCAGAAGGTGGTCAACTGACGCAGGACCAGGTATAGGTTCTATGTGGGGGACACGTCTCTATCCCTTGGGACTGTCTCGATGAAAATTGTCTACTGAGGTTTTCATCCTTAAAAATATTATGGTTGGTATTACCAATCTTATCAGTAATATTGGACCTTTAACCATTAATGGGGCTAAGTTGGAGAATTTTCTCTTTGAAAAGGTGAAGGAGAATTTCTGAGACCTGTTTTATAGATGGTGACCTGAATTACACCTGATTTGATTTATACCATTTGACATAAACGGACAACTTTGATCCATAAACAACCCTGGTTGAGCAGTGTCACCGGGGGGAAGATGACATATATTGAAGAAAAGTGCATTTTAACAAATTACATGTTTATTGTACTATTTTGTGTGAGAAGGTGTGCTCTGATCTGTATCTAGAATACTTCTTATCCAGAGGATCGATGTTTACTCCTCTGCTTCTAAATACCTTCTCTTTCCAAATGGCAGTAGCTAGCCATATTTCTATAGCTTGGGTGGTGGCAGAGTTCAGGCAAGTTAAAGGTAAGTTAGGGTGAGCTCAAACAGAAGACTTTAAGGTGATAAGTTGTTTGGAAAGATTGTCTATAACATTCAAAATCTGTATTTATAAAAGAAGTCAAAATCACAAGGTAAATGTAAGGTTAGTTTATGTCACTTGTCAAAATCAGTGAGAAATAAACCATGAAATAAGTTAGACTATTAGATAAGGTCAACATAAATAATATACATAAACAGAATGAAAATCAGAGTCAAACATGAGTTGGTAGTGGACATGGGTGAGTAACCAGAGTTAATTAGCACTCGCATCTGTGTAGCATTTCAGAGAATGTGATGGATCCAGATGTTAGAAGGCATCCAAGATGAAACTCCTAATCAGTGTGTACTGAAGTTCTGCTGAGGCTTATCCATAGTTATTTATAGAATTCCTTGTTTTGAAGTAGTAGCTCTGACCAATTGCCGTAAAAATACTTGAGATCAATAGTTATAAGATTAAATCAAAATTGAGCACTGTGACAATTGCCTACCCCTTAAATGAGTGCTTTCTTCGAAAGCAGTTGCAAAGAGAAGCTAACCTAAGAAAGAGTCACATACATTTTGGAGCTCAAGACAGAGTGTAGCAACAAGTACACATTAAGAATACAGAAATATAATAACCATTGATCCTACTTATGAGAAGATGTCAAACTGGGAATTGCAATGTAGTGTAATTTGTACATTTTACCAAAACTTTACTATCTCTATATATAAAAGAACTAGACAAGTAATCTTTAACCCATTGATAAATATAGTGTAATTGCACGAAAATACTACGTATATTATCACTACACAGTAAAGTAAAAGATATAACTATATTCATGACAATCTTCTAAATCATAATTAATAGTCTTTCATGTGAAATGTTGTCTGTATGACAGATGAATAGTGAAGGCAACATGAAAAATGTACATTTGTGCCTAAGAAAGGCTACCCACAGATGTAGCATTATCTACAATGGACATTACACACTCATTGTAAACAATTCTGAATAATGAAAAATCCGAAATGGTACACATAATAATAATAATAATAGTCTAAGGTACTCAGAAGTGACATAGATTCTACATGTACTGAAAACAAACTATGTACGACAAAATATCTACACAGTCTATTCTATGAATCTTAAAAGACACAATGTTAACTAGACATACTGGCTAAAGATCAAATTAACTTGCAAAAATTTATGAAGAACTGAGTAGTGTAATGGCACACCTGGTGCAATTATATATAATAATGAAATTGCAAGTAATAAACATCACTTGAAAAATGATGTTGTACAAGAAGAAAAACATATATATAAATAAATAGACATGTAGAGAGTTACACAAACAAGTAACGTTAAAGTAGAAATATATAAAACACATCAGAAATAGCACACAAACTACATAATACATGTAATTTAAACAGTGTTTATCAGCATGCAAGTGTATGTAGTCTCTTTTGTAGTCTAATAATGTTTTTGATGATAACCATAAGCAATGAAGATTATCCATATGCAAAGCTTGTAGAATATCTGTCCATCAACTCTTGGATAGATTCACACTGTCTTTTTTTGCTTTTTTATGAGAGTACTCAAACATACAAATTGAATAGCACATAGCAGGCAAAGTAATGAACTTGAATGTACATGAATATTGATACAAATTAACAACTAAGTGGGAAATAATGAAGAAATGATCAAACTTTGCTGTAGAAGCTCTTAGTGAGGCAATGTTGGATACAACTTGGATGTATCCATTGTACTTGGTACTAACATTTGCAGAAGAGAGTTGCATCATATACCGAAATATACTTGAAAGTCCCCGGACATTATTTGCTTCAGTTGCCGATACTGAAGGAAAGATAAGCGAATTGTAGAAGGTAGAGTGAGTGCAGTTGAAATTTTATCATTATGTAATGTGAGGTCATTCCATTGTAATGACATTTCAAATTTGAAGGCCGAAACTGCTAGTTTTAGGTCTGATACATTATAAGTTCCTTTCAAGACCCATGGGAACAATGTGGGTTGCAAATTGAAAATGGGCACTAGAACTGAACCTTTGTTACTTCTCACTTGAATAACAAGAGGAGAGTGCCCGTGAACGGGCACTGTGTCAGCTGACTGAGTGTTTTTGATTTGTGAAGGTGATTAGAGGACAGAATAATTATCACGAAAAGGGCTGTACAGAAATACAGTAAATGGTAACTGAACAGCAAGTTCGAAAGAAATTCCGAAGCTGACAGAAGAAAAGGATAAAAAAGTTGTGCCCTGTAAATGATATTATGAAGGAAAATAACAAGGTAATTGTTTAAGTGTAAAAAATAGGTTAAAACATATTTAAAGTAATACTACAAATGCAATATCCTCGTTCGACCTTGAAGAAGGGGTCCAAGGTCAAATCTAACCACACAAATACATTCCCAGCCCATGATTTCCTATGGTTTACCATTCCAAACTTCTAGGACCAATTATAAATGAGTTATAAGCACTTTTAAGCTTGGCTGTCCTCATTTGACCTTAAAGGAGGGGTCCAAAGGTCAAATCTGACCATACCAAAAGATTCCGAGCCAATGATTTCCTATGGGATGGTTTACCATCCCAAATCTCTGTCACCAATAATAAGCGAGTTGTAGGCACTTTCAATTTTCGCTATCCTCATTTGACTTTGAAGGAGGGTTCCAAGGTCAAATCGGACCATATCAACAGATTCACAGCCCAAGATTTCCTGTCTGTTTACCATCCCAAACCTCTGGGACCAATAATAAGCGAGTTATAAGCACTTTTAAGTTTGGCTATCCTTGTTTGACCTTGAAGGAGGGGTCATTGAAGGTCAAATCTGACCACACGAAAAGATTCCCACCCCATGATTTCCTACAGGTTGGTTTATCATCCCAAACCTCTAGGATCAATAATAAGGGAGATATAAGCACTTTTCATGACTGACAAAAAACACCTGTGGCGGCCATCTTGTTTCTCAAAATGAGGCCAAAAATATTCCCAGACAACATTTTATGGTTATTAATATATACTGCAAACTTAAGAAAGCTAGCTATAATATTTTTCTTCATCAGAGCAGTAATGGTGAAATCTCTCTCTACACACTGCGGCTATCCAGTGGATACAATGATTTACTCAACAGTGAGAACCTGAAAGTAGCTATTGCTCAGCTATGCCATGACATAGAGGTCTGCAATTTCACTATGTTATAGCTGACCAAAAATTCTGTGAATAACATATTTAACAAATTACTCTAAATGTAATAGTTTTCAAGTTACAACTGATTTACTCAACAGTGAGAACCTCAAAGGAACTATTACTCAGCTATGCAATGAGCTACATGTCTGAAATTTTACTATGTTATAGCTAACCCAAAAGTAGGTGAACAACATATTTAAGCAAACTACTGTAAATGCAATAGTTTTCAAGCTACAACTGATTTACTCAATAGTGAGAACCTGAAAATAGCTATTGCTCCGCTATGCCATGAGCTATAGGTCTGTAATTTCACTATGTTATAGCTGACCCAAAAGTAGGTGAACAATATATTTTAACAAAATACTCCAAATGCAATATTTTTCAAGTTATAGCTGATTTACTCAACAGTCAGTACCTGAGAATAGCTATTGCTCAGTTGTGCCATGAGCTATAGGTCTATAATTTCACTATGTTATAGCTGACCCAAAAGTAGCTGAATAACATATTTGCACAAATTTCTGTAAATGCAATAGTTTTCCAATTATAACTGATTTACTCAACAGTGAGAACTTCAAAGTAGCTATTACTCAGCTATGAAATGAGCCACAGGTCTGAAACTTCACTATGTTATAGCTGACCCCAAAATAGGTGAATAACATATTGAAACAAAATACTCTACATGCAATAGTTTTCAAGTTATAAGTGATTTACTCAACAGTGATAACCTAAAAGTAGCTATTACTCAGCTATGCCATGAGCTACAGGTCTGAAATTTTACTATGTTATAGCTGACCCAAAAGTAGCTGAATAACATATTTATACGAAATTCTCTAAATGCAATAGTTTTCAAGTTATAAGCGATTTACTAAACAGTGATAACCTAAAAGTAGCTATTACTCAGCTATGCCATGAGCTACAGGTCTGAAATTTCACTATGTTATAGCTGGCCCAAAAGTAGCTGAATAACATATTTATACGAAATTCTCTAAATGCAATAGTTTTTAAATTACAAGTGATTTTACTCATAATGGAAGTTACTGAAAAGCCCAAAAGTAGCTATTACTCACTTAGCTATTGAGATAGACACCCAACTTACTCACCATATTGTAGCTATGAAAAAAGTAGCTGAACAACATATTTTCACAAAATGCTGTAAATGCAACACTTTTGAAGTTTTAAGTGATTTAGTGCATGATTTTATGAATTTTAATGCATTAAAAATTATTAAAAAATTTTATTAAAAAAAAAGTAAGACAGCTCCAGGTCTCATACTCACACAAGAGAATCTACCTCTGGCCTAGTACATATATGCAAGATATGAGAGAAATCCCTGCAATAGTCACTGAGAAAATTGTGATAAAAAGTTGAAATTTTCACACTTTTGGTGGGGGTACCCCCCTTGTAATGTCTCTAGCAAACAGACGAACAGACAGATTTGCATGCCTTGAACAATTTTTCATCCTCGATAGATAAGGTATCTTTAAAAAAAAACAGCATGTCTCTAGGCCTTGTAGTTTTGGAGAAGAAGTTGTTCACGCGGACGCGTACGCCCACGCCGCAGAGTGATGACATAATGTCAGCTGACTGACAAGTCAGCTGACATAATAAAAATGTCATCATGTGACCTAAAACATCTAGTAATGAGGTAATAAATCAGTATAATAATAGATATTATACTCAAGCATAGGATAACCAGACCAAGGATTGGTCGTTCAAAACATTGGTCAGATTCATTTGGGGGAATTTGTGTGGATGTTGTGAACCAGTCGAATGTGGGAGGTGTCAGAGCCTGAACATTGTTGGTTTTGCGTATCAGTACAGATATAATAATTGCAATTTTACGGATTTTGTAAGCCAGACACAAAGTTACTAGAATGAGGCAAATATTTAACCCTAGAGATGTAAATGCAGCTAATGAAGACCATTTGTCAAAGAATGTCTGTTTTGTGTTGTGGAAATCCGATAGTATTTTATGACTTAATGTCTTGTAAACTTTTTGTTGTGATTTTGCCCTTTGGGCAACTACCTTAAGGCTGAGTTGTGTCTCCTTGTCATCTGCAATAATGTTGGAAAAGTTATGTTCATAAATATCAAACTTTGGAATTTTTGGATCAACCGGAGACGAAAATGATGTGTCACCTGCAATTGTTTCTAAAATATCAGTGGGAAAGAAATGCACCAAGAGTGCTAGGTTTATCGGATACATGATGGACACATTTGACGATATATTTGAACATGATGTCAGTCTTGGTGTAATGTGAAATGCGTCTGCTGACAGGCTACAGTCACATGGAACTGTGGTCACTATGCAAAGAGAGCAGCCCTTGAGTAAGACAGGTGGTTCATTTGCACAAGTTTTAGTGATTACTGTTATATTTGAAATGAGGTATTTGTTTCTTGCCACTTCCCTTACAAATGAATGAAGTGCATTTGGGATTAAACGAAAGTCACATAACTGCATAATGCTTTGAGACTGATCGAGAAATATAGCCAAAGAACATGTTGGAGAATTAAAATGTCTGACAGGTAAAGCATATGTGCAAAACTTAATATATTGGCCATGACATTCAGAATACTCTCTATCGGTAAGTTCAATAAACGTTTCTTGGTCTGTGTCAATACCTAAGTAGGGCTTTTTGGGGAAGACTTGAGTTACATGATTTGACTTCTCATGAAGTAAGACTGGGAAACTTAAAACAGAGAAAACATGAAAGGTGTGCCTCTGAGACGTTATAGGTATATTAATGCGAATATAAATGCTTGAATGATATCTCTGGTAAGCCACTGTTGCTGTGTCATAATAAAAGACTGGATCATATGTTATGACTGAATATTTTTGCTGTTGTAATATACTGTCAATGTTAGTCAGTGTATTTGCCAGTAGTTTTGGTGGTATGAGATTGGGTGATAATTTGTTATGCAACAATTCCTGAATTCCATTATAGAGATCCTTACATTGAAGGGTCAGTTTGTGAGAAAGTGACATTTCCTTTAGCATTGTGTTAAACACAGACAGCATTTGGTGGATCTTAATTCGGACCGTTGAGGATAATGATGTTGATAGAGCCTCAATCTGACCATGATTAGTCTGTATACCTTTAAGAAGGTTGTCAAACCGTTTGTTCGTGTTACCCATGAAAGAAGTCATTTCATCCAAATCTTGTTCATTCATAGCCTGATTATTGTTTAATTCATTTGTCAAAATCTGAATATGTTTTTGAAGGGTAATCAAGTCTTTTTGTTTGGCTGTACCAAAAAGGGACTGTGAAATGTCTGCAATGAAAGGTAGCAAAGCTCTCTCTGACCTTTGTTGTTGTATTTGATCCAAGTGTTTGTGTGGGATTACCTCACGTATGGTTGTGATAGTAGAATTGAGAACTTCAAATGTCCCTATCCTAAATTCATCAATTGCCTGCAAGGATTTAATGAAGTCTTTGCAGAGGAGGGTGTAATTGGACGCACATAAGGTTGAAAACACCTTCTTGCTGGACTTAAGATAGGTTTCAATGTCAGCAAAATCCACTTCATATGTGTGTTGCCACATGTCATCACCATTGTAAAGACATGTTGTCTGCTTGAAGATAATGCCCCAATTTGTACGATCCACAACTATGTCGTCTGCTTGACATGGAAGAAATGAGTGGCCTATGAGCAGTGTAAGCAGAAGAATTGATGTAGATACCAAGTGGATGCCTACAAAGGGATAATAAAGAGAATATCATATACAGAGCATAAGTTCAACTCCTAATGGTGTAATGGAGGTATTTTTGAGATAGATACTGGAAAAGGGTGTTCATGTAAGTTATGGGTGATATTAATATTATTATAGGGTGTTAATGGTGTGCTTGGTACCAAAGCCTAAGGTCTGTTAAACATATCCCCTAAGACATTCACAGATCGAAAGGAAAAAAGAAATGGCCAATGAGAATTTTGAGTTAATTTAGGTGAAAGTATGTGAAGATATGTTAAACAGTAAAAGATACAATGTAGCAAAATAATTAAAGGTAGTGAAGGATTCTCCATAAAACCACAGTTAGCAGAGACTTTACTATTATGCTAGTACCCCATGTTGGTAGCCTTATCATTTGAAGTGATTGTGTTTTTGGGGACGCTTACGTATTTTGCCTGATAAGGTCTTTTTGATATGAAACTCATGAATGAGAGCTTCAGAAATATCTTCTGCTGGTATCCATTCAGTTTTACTCCGACCAACGAACTTAACTTTGTAGCAACGTTTCCCACGTACCATAGCAGATGAGATTATTTTCTGAACATGGAGTAACTGTTCATTGTCATTATCATTTATGTCTGATGTAACAGACTGGTCCTGTGTGTCACTGGGTAATGTGCACGGAGTATCAGTTTCATCATTTGGGATGAGCTCTGGACTGTAACTTGCATTGAGATTTTGAAGCTGTTGCGGAGGATTTGTTGGTCGTGTCTCAGGATCAAAGTAGTGTTTAAGTCGATTGACATGACAGAGTGATTTGACTAGTTTGTTGTCTTTGCACCTGCGTAACTTGTAAGTATAATTGGGAAACTGTTGGCAAATATAAAAAGGACCTAACCAGAGGCGGGCCATTTTTGCGCAAGTGCCTGGTTGAATTTTTGAACAATATAACCAAACCTTTTCGCCAACATAGAAATTTGGATTTGTAGCTGATTTGTCATAGTACTTGGAGTACTTTTCTTGAGCCTTCTTAATATTTTGTGATGCAATTTTGCAAGCTTCTTCATGGTTTGAGAGAATGTCACGTAAATGTGCTTGTGCAGATTTTGGAAGGTTTGGGTTTGGAATGAGTGAGGTGTCCAAAGCTAAAGTGATCTCTCTCCCAAACAATAAGAAGTACGGACTGTACTCATGAGAGCTCACTGCTGGTGTGGCTCTATAGGCTAACATGACCGAGCTCAAAATATCGGGCCATGTAGTTTGTTTCTGATGACAATACAACTTTAAGTGCTGAGCTATTTGTTGGTTGAACCTTTCTGCTGTTGAATTGGTTTGGGGATGATAAGAGCTGGTGCTCACCTTTGTTATCTGAAAAATTTTGCAAAGTTCGGCTATGAGTTTGCTCATGAAACCTTGTGCTCTGTCTGAGAGGAGTTTCCTTGGAAATCCGTACCTACAAATGATTTGATGATATAGAATATGAGCTGTTTCAGCTGCATCTGTGGATTTTGTAGGGAAACATTCTGGAAATTTGGTAAACCTGTCAATGACTAACAGACAGTATTTGTAACCTTCAGGGGACGTTGGTAAGGGACCAATATGATCTATATGCAATGTAGCAAATGGTTCCTCAATTTCCAAAGGTTTGAGGGGACCTCTATGTGCAATTGCACTTTGTTTGTTGGCAATCCTCACAAGTTTTAATATATGTCTGAATATCTGAATACATAGTTCTCCAGTAATATTTCATTCGCACTGCTTGATATGTTCTTTCTAAGCCTTGGTGTCCAGCAGTAATGGCATCATGATATGACCTAAGCACATCATTTTGTAACTGGTGTGGGACAACTAACTGTTTGACAACTCTATCTACTTTATGTCCTTTACCCCTGGGGTAGTAAAGATGGTATAAAACTCCTCCATGTACAACGTAATCAGATGACTCTAATATAATTGTCCTAGCTGTTTTACTATCATCTGGCAAGACTCCCTTTGTTAAATAATCCAAGTATGTTTTTAGTTGTGAATCCTGCACCTGGAGTGACTTTATGTCAGTTTCAGTTGTTTGGAGCACTTCACATAGGTAATGAATGGGTTTCACAGATTGGTATTCATTTTCAGCCTGCAGAAGTTTTGTGAGGGGGTTCACTGTGTGATGATTGTGTGTGTTGGTAGTGACATGCTCATTAGAGTGAGTGGTGTAGTGAAGTGTGTACTCAGTGGTGTGTGAAGGAGCATTTTGCTCTGGTATGTGGTCAGTTGTGTGGGCTCCTGCTGGAGAGTGATTATTGCTCATTATCTGTGGTGGAACATACTGACTGCTTGGTGGATCCCTAGAGGATTGAGGATAGTGTATTCTGGACAGAAAATCTGCATCAGCATTTTGCTTGCCTTTTTTTGCCTGCACAGTGTAATTGTATTGTTGGAGGAATAATGCCCATCTGGCTAACCTTCCCTCATAACGCTTGTTTGTTGGCAGTGATGAGAGTGCAGCATGATCAGTGTATACAGTAAATTTACTGTTTGCCAAATAAACATGAAAGTTGCGTATTCCACTGATGATAGCTAAAGCTTCCTTGTGTGTTACAGGAAATTTTACTACATTGGGTGTTAGAGCTCTACCACCATAGGCTATTACTCTCTCCCTACCTTGCTCATCTCTTTGACCCAATATGTAACCTAAGCTGTAATCAGATGCATCTGTGTAAAGCAAAAACTCCTTAGAGAAGTCTGGATACACTAGAATATCAGTGGAAACCAAGGCATTTTTCAAGATTTGAAAAGAGTCCTCACATTTTTTGTCCCAAATAAATGGTTGGTTCTTTTTCAAAAGTTTGTTGAGAGGAACAGCTATGTGGCAAAAATTCTTAATGAATTTTTTGTAGTAAGTAATGCACCCAAGAAATTGTTTCACTTGTTTTTGATTTTTTGGTCTGTTATAATTTTTTATCACTGCAATCTTGTCTTTGTCTACACTTATCCATCTTTAGTAAGAGTGTGCCCTAGATATTTGACTGCTTTTTTGGCAAAGACACACTTACTTGGCTTAAACTTTATGCCTGCTTTTCTAAACTTGTCAAATATGATCTGAAGATGTTCAAGATGTTGCTCAAATGAAGAGGAATAGCATAAAATATCGACATATGCCAACGCAAATTTGAATAATAAGCCTGATAAGACTTTGCTCATGACCAAATTGAAGGCTGAAGGACTGTTCATAAGTCCAAATGGGAGTTTTCTAAATTGCCAACACCCTGACTGTAATAATCCCAGTTTTGTGTTTTGATTCAGGATGTAGCTTGAGCTGGTGAAAGCCAGAAAAACAATCTAAGACAGAGAAAATGTTAGCTTCCCATTTCATCTACAACTGACTGAAACTGTGTCTGGGGGAATTTCATTGGTGTGGTCACACGATTGAGTGCACGAAAATCACAAGCAAAGCGATAGGTGTTATCTTTTTTTCTGACTAAAACCACTGGTGATAGCCATGCATTATCATCAGCTTGTTCAAGTACACCATTTTGTTGGAATTCAGTGATCTGTTTGTTAATTTCTTGTCTGATTTTAGGAGATGTTCTGTAGTACTTTTGTCTCATTGGTTGTGCAGTACCTATGTCAATGTAATGTTCATAGTCTTCATAAGTACCTAATTCAGTGGGATTGGTGGCAAAAACATCAGTGTTCTGTCCCAACAAAATTAGCAGCTGTTTTTTCTGAGAATCTGTCAAATCAGACTCTTGCAAATCAAAACCCAACTTTCTTGCTTGTTCTATGTATTTATCTGAATCCTGAGTAGTGGAAAGTGCATCTGTATTAGTATTGTGTGTTACTGTATAGACATTTTCATGACAGTCTGTGTCCTCATAAATAGTTTCAATTGATTGCTCACCTAAAGCTACTGGTGTGTTTGCTGGCAAATGAACAGTTGAATTGGTGAAATTAAAAACCCTAAACATAGATTTGGAGTGATGGACTTGAGCAATTGATTTGGCTCCAAGCACATTGTATTTTGTTGGCAGAGTAGAAATTGGTTCAAAAAATAAAGTTTGTCCAGCTTGGGAGACTTTTCTCACTTTTACAGGGAGGATAACTTCACTGTTTGGTGGTATTGATACTGTGTGAAGTGTAGTGGCCAAGTGGGATTTATTATATGGTTTCAGCAATGGTATTTCTGTAATCCCATGTTGTATCTCAAGTGTTATTTGCCCAATTAATTGAAGCTTTGTGCTCTGATAAGAAATCTACCACTAGAATAACAGACTTTGGTAAATCTTTGATAACTTGAAAGGTATGAAGTAGCTTCAATCTGTTGGCAACTACTGGAATGGTAACTTGACCCACTACTTGCAAAAGTTGTCCTGAAACACCCTGTATTGATGACACACTAGAGGGATTGAGTTTTGAATTATTTCTCATTGGACAAGAGTGGTAAAACTTTTGAGAGAGACATGAAATTGATGCGCCACTGTCTAACAAAGCTTCTACATTCACATTGTTAACTACAACCTTCACTGTATTCAGATCTTTCAACTCTACAACATTTTTTTCATGAAAACTTTTGACTGATGGAACAATAGGTACATTCTTTACATGTGTAGTACTCCTTTTTGATTGCTAGAATTGACTGTTGGAATTTTGCCTAACCCTGACTTTTCTACAGACTTTGGCCAAATGACCAGGAATTTTACAATTGTGACAAATTGCCTGCCTGTGCTTACAATTTCTACGCAAGTGTGAGTACTCACCACAACTTTGACACTGTTCAAAGGTCCTGGAGGCTGGTTGAGATGACTTTTGCCTGTGCTGCTGTGATTTCCATCTTTGGAAGCCTTGCTTGTTTGATGGCTGCTGGTGTGATTTTGTACTGACTGCCATGACTTGATGTAACTTCTGCTGAATGTCTGTCAGCTGGCTCTGTAGCGAGGAAAACTGGGTTGATGATTCAGCCATTCCCATGGCTTCTGCCTTGACTGCTTCTGAAGTGACATCTTCTAGGCTGGTTGAGCCTTGTTGTAGGACATGTTGCCTTATATGGGGTTGAAGGCCTCGAAGAATGATGTCTGCTGCATCCTGTTTCGCCAAAACTGTGGACAGTTGGCTTACACGGTCCACAAAGTCCAGCACAGTTTCTTCTGGATTCTGTTTTGAGGACAGATACTTGTCCAACAACTGCCACTTCTGTGTGGTGGATGTGTCCCAATGCTGCAGGAATGCTGTCTTCAAAGCAGCATAGGATGTCCTTGTGGCCTGTGGAAGGGCATAGAACCATGCTTGGGCCTTGCCATCAACATACAATGGCAGCAAAGTGGCTCTGGCATCATCCTCAACTTTTTTATGAGTACAAAGTGCTTCAAAATTCTGTAGCCACAGCTTGGGGTTGGCACAGGTCCCATCAAAAATTTTGTGTGGAATATTCAGTGCAGCCATTGGATGTTCTTGTTCTGGTTGGTTGTTCTTGTTTTGCTGTACATGATAATCTGTCCCCGATCTTAAATTTTGATAATTATTTGTAGGTGAAGTCATTTATCCATTAATGCTTAATATCCATGTTTTTTTTAACTTGTTGAGTCCCGCATCTCCACCAAATATGTCACCGGGGGGAAGATGACATATATTGAAGAAAATTGCAAATTTTAATTAGTAAATTAAATTTTTATTAGTTAATACCTTACCTACCAGACGATAGCTATAGCCCGGCGCCAGCCGGTCCCGCCAAACGAAAGAAAAAGACGTCCCGGGTTTCACCCCCGGCAGGACCGGCACACTACAATCCACTCGCCAGGTGGCCTAGTTCCTGCCTCACTCGCCAGAGGGACGTGACGTCATAGCATCTTTTTCGTCCCTAAGATTGAATGATGAAGGCTGGAAGCGGGGAAGGCCGGGTGGGAATTTCCCGTCTGGTAGGTAAGGTATTAACTAATAAAAATTTAATTTACTAATTAAAATTTGCAATTTCATTGCGTTAATACATCTTACCTACCAGACGATAGCTAGAATAACTACCCAGTGGAAGGAGGGCAGCCTTCTGAGGATTGGAGAAACTCTTATATTATACCTAGGTGTGAGGTTCTAGTCCTTTGAGGAGACATGTTAGTCTCAAGGGTAACTAGACCCACCTGCCCCCCCCCCCCCCCCCCCCCTTTTGACTGCTCTGAGGGGAGGAAGAGAGTAAGAGTTCAAGTCAATGATTCCCACGGTTAACCTGGAAGAGAGGGAAAGTCCTATACCCAGAGGATTACTCTGAAGTAAAAGACTTTGAGAAGCCAAGGCCTAGGCTAAAAGTGAGCCTACACCTAAAACTAACTAGTATGTACACTATATATAATTATATACAAAGAAGCTTAGGGGACTAGTGGTGGATTTGCTGGGCAGCCACCACAGGACCCAAGTGAAAAAGCTCCTTATCTGCCCAGGCAACATCCTTAAGGTAAAACTGTGTAAAGGTGTTGTGGGACTTCCAGTGGCATGCTGCTAGAATCTGGTCCAGAGATATGCCACCTTGAAAGGCTTTGGAGGCCGCAAAGGCCCTAACATCATGGGCCTTAACCTGATGTAAGGTCAAGGAATCTTGGTCAGAGAGATCATAACACAACACTACTGTTTGTTTGATCCAGGACGAGATAGTGGCAGGAGAGATGTCCTTGTTAAACCCTTGTTTGAATGAAACAAAAACTAACTCCTTTCCCGTTCTTAGGTCCTGCGTTTTGTCCAAGTAGTAGCGAAGAGCCCGAACGGGGCAAAGGGATCTGTCTTCCTTTAAAGACTTATCCAGAGTGGGGGCTAAGGCTGGAATGACCACAGGGGCCACGCACTCTGGTCCCTCTTTTGCCAAGTGATTTTTCGCCAAGAAGCTTGGTGAAGGGTAGAGGGAAACTTTGGACCAGTCAGCTTGGTGTCTGATATTTTTGTTTAACCAAGCGTGAATCTCACTCCTGCGTTTTCCTGAAGCCAGGGCTAGGAGAAAAACAGTTTTGAAAGTAAGGTGCTTCAGAGAAGCCTTTCTGAGTGGTTCAAAAGGCGCTTTTGTAAGCTGGTGTAAAACCAGGGAGAGGTTCCAAGCAGGAACCCCCCGGCACCCTTTGGGTCTATCTCTGTGAAAACTGTCTAACAGTCTAGTCAAATTTTCATCCTTGCCGACATTAACCGAGGTATTTCCCAGTTTGTCTGCAATGGCTGACCTGTAACCATCAATAGTGCTGGGCTGGAGATTCTTCTCCTGGAAAAGGTGCAGGAGGAAATCTGCTATTTGTTTTATAGATGGGTTCCTGAAGTCCACCTGACTTGTTTCACACCATCTGACAAAAACGGCCCACTTCGCTTCGTAGACTGTTCTGGTTGAACGTCTTTGAGGCGCCTCAATTCTTGACGCCACTGGGCTAGAGAACCCCTGCTCCTTGATTGTCTGGGCTCTAGGAGCCAGGCATGGAGATTTAGGTTTGTCAGATCCCTGTGACGTGCCTTGTTGAAAGGTTGGGTCACTAGATCTGGGTGGTGTGGAAGACAAAGAGGAACCCTCGCAGATAGTTCCACTAGGTCCCAAAACCAAGGCATGTTGGGCCATCCCGGGGCAATCAGGATTGCTCTGCGATACCAGTGATCTGACAGCTTGCTGACCACCTTCCCCATCAGAGACACTGGGGGGAAGAGGTACATGTCCAGGTCCTCCCAGGATAATGTCAGAGCATCCACTGACCAGGCCTTTGGGTCTGGAATTGGGGACACAAATTGAACTAGCTTGCAGTTGTACCTTGTTGCAAACATGTCCACTCGGGGATAATGCCAGGTTTGACAAAGGAGGTCGAAGGTCTCTTGATGGAGGGACCACTCCGTCTGAATGACCTGCCTTTGGCGAGACAATTTGTCTGCAATTACATTCAGACGGCCTGGAATGTGTCTGGCCTTCAGTACTATTTGATTGAGGCTGCACCAACATAGGAGCCGCCAAAGAAGGGCACAGAGTGAGCCTGACCTCATACCTCCTTCCTTGTTGATGTATGCCACAACCGTGGTGTTGTCTGTGGCAATCAGGACGACCTTTCCTTGCACTAAATGTTGGAATCTTTTTAGTGCTAACAACACGGCTTTTAGTTCTAAGAAGTTTATGTGCAACTTGCTTTCGGGCACTGACCAAGTACCGCTTGCTGTGAAGTCGCCTAAGTGAGCACCCCAGCCTTCTTTTGAGGCGTCTGTAAAGATTTGAACTGCGTGTCGCAGGGGGTGTAAGGGCTGACCCTTTAGGACATTTTCCTCTTGGGTCCACCACTGCAGGTACTGATGGAGAGACCTCGGAATTGGGATCTCCTTTTCCAGAGATTCTGGGACTCTCCAGTGTTTCTTGAGGTGCCACTGAATAGGTCTCATGTGCAGTCTGCCTAGGGTCACCTGTTTTTCTGTCGCAGTGAGAAGACCTATAAGAGACATGAAAGTTCTCACTGGGCAAGATCTGTTCTGTAAAAGCACTGTTATTTTCTGTTGAAGGGTTTCCCAACGATTTTGAGTACGTCTGACTACTCCGTTGAGTAGGTCGTACTGGTAGCCTACGAAGTCGAAGACTTGTTGGGGTTCCAGTTCTGATTTTTGCATGCTTACCATCCAGCCCAACTCCTGGCAGAGGGCTAGGAGGGATTGGGTTCCCTGGTGGCAAGATTCTTTGGTAGGGGCTCGAATCAACCAGTCGTCTAGGTACTGGTGGATTCTTATACCCTGTGACTGAGCCATTAACTTGACCTCTTTGACCACACCAGTGAACTCCATGGGAGCTGTTGACAGGCCAAAGGGAAGTGCCCGAAACTGGTACGACTGGTTCTGAAAGTGGAACCTGAGGAATTTTCGGGATGTGTAGTGAATTGGGATGTGGAAGTAGGCGTCGCTGAAGTCTAGCGATGTCACCCACTCCTCTTGTTGTAGAGAGGTCCGGATTGTCTCTGGAGTCTCCATTTTGAATGTTTTTACGCATAAAAACTGATTTAGCGTACTGAGATCCAAGATTGGCCGCCACTTGTGGTTCGGCTTTGGGACAATGAACAGTCTGTTGAAAAAGGCTAGTGAGGTTTGAACCCTGACCCTCTCTACTGCCTTTTTCTCGATCAGAGCTTGTACAGCTGCTTGCAAGTGGGAGTCTCTGATGGGGTTTGCATAGACACTTACTATCAGGGGATCCCTTACTAAGGGAGGTCTTACTTTGAAGGGAAGAACATAACCCTCCTTTAATATGGACACTACTTTTGGGTTTGCACCCTTGTGAGCCCATATTTCCCAAAAACTCTGAAGACGTCCCCCCACTGGTTGGACACTTGCAACATTGGGGACATTTGGAACATTTGGAGCAGAAACAAAGTGACCGACAAAAGAAGCACTTTTCACACACTTTATTTGACTTTTGATCTTTAATTTTGGTCTTACGTCTTTCTTTTGCGACTGCCACCTTGTTACAGTAGGTACACGACATACAACATGATAAGAAACATTTGTTGGAACAGATACAAAAGAGTTTCTTGTTATGACACTTTGTACAGAACTGACTGGCCGGCCCACCGGCACCGGACTTGACTTGCAGTAATTGTCATTTATACTGTGTCTTCTCATGAGCCATCTTGGTACCACGTCCGGGTTGACCACCCCGGCCTCTGCCCCGGCCTCTATTGCGGGAACCAAACGCTTTCCAAGCTGGTAGTTCCTTTCCGGCTTGAGAAGTTGTTTTAGCAGTGTCTTGAGGTTTCCAACCAGTACTGTAGGGTTGGTATCTCTGTTTTCTGCCTCTACCGGCGAACCCCCCGCGGCCCGGGCCGGGCTGGGAAGTACGTCGGGAAGCTTCTAATTGGTTTATTTCATCCTCAGCTTTTCTAATAGCAGCATCTGGAAATAGCCCATATCCATTCAGGGGGCAATTTCTCAAGGAATTGAAAGTATCTGGTTTAATCCCCGGTTTCACAGCTTCCAAGTATGAATCCCTACGGAGTACGGTCAAATTTGCCATCTGCACAAATGTAAAGTCTGCCAAATGTTGTAGAGATTTACCCATGGCGAAACTGACATTCTGGTTAAATGAAGATAAATACAAAAGTTCATCCAATGCACCTTGAGCTTTGACAGAAGACTTGCCTTTCTTAAGTTCACTTTGTAAAATATGCAATTGTTCTTGGAAGGCATCCTGTATCTTGGTAATACAGCGATTAAACCCCGCTGACTGGTTGCAAATATATGAAGACTCTTTTGCTGCTTTCTCCCACTTACGCATAGTGTCTTGTGATAGTGGGCGGGATGGAGGCTGAGGAGAAGCAGAAGATATGGTTGAAATCCTGGGGAATGAACTATTTATCTTCGCCGCATCATTTGGCCAAGAATTCACTGATTTACCCGGCCTAGTTGGATCTGTAGGCTCCGCCGGGTGTATCCCATACCATCTGCTCTGGGATTTGGGGGGTCTGAGGAATTGGTCCACATGCAGGCCACCTGGATCACTAGATTTTGAAGGATAACCTTCTATCAGTACAAGGTTTAGAGTCTCTAGTTTTCGGCACAACCAATCTTCCGGAGGAAGATCCACAGAAATCTTGCCCACAGGTTGAGAACGGTGACCTGCCCAAGGATTATCAGTGCGGGATTGAGGAGAAAACTCCAGGTCAGGAATGTGTGTCCATCCCATGAACGCGCGGACGCCTCTCACAGTCTCGCGGTAATTTTGATCTTCACTGAGGACCCGGTCCGGGTCTGAGGTTTCTAAGTCTGGGGATTCCTCTTCGTCAGATAACTCACCCTCTTCAAATGTTTCCTGAGGATTGACATCGCGGAAGGTGACCGGCCCGGAGCCGGAAGAAGGTTGTTGAAATGCAGCTTGAGAGGAAGCAGACATAGCAGCTGACGACACAGTAGCCACCGGAGCAGGGTGTTTAAACATAGGTTCTGCTTCCGGGTAGAGGTTTTGAAGTGGAGATTGTCTGTCAGCAATTGAAAAATCCTGATCTCTAGGCTCATCCGGGCCAACAGCCGGACCGGCTGGGCCGGAAGAAGCCGAAGTAGAGACAAAAAAGGGTGTCTGGGAAAGAGCACCTGCTGGAGCAGCATGAGAGACCGGTACTTTGACCGGAGAAAATGTTGGATTTTGTACAGGTGAGGAGCGATGTCCTAAAGTGATAAGCGCCTCAAGCCTGGCCATACGAGTGGCCCACTTTTCGTCCAGTTCCTGAAGATCTTTCTTAAACTGAGGCACAGGAAGGGACAAATCCGGAGCAGGAGAAACAGATACAGCAGGTTCTTGTTCTGGTTGGGCATCAAGTACTACCACAGAAGACGGATCGACTAACACTTCCTTTGCTTTAGCCTTTTCCTTTCTGAGTTTATAGGTAGGAGTACTTAACTTGAGCACTTGCTCCGGGGTAAGGACACTGCAAAAGTCACACTGCAGATTCTGAACACAAGGGTCATCACCCTGTCCTTTCTCGCGACAACGCGCACACCTACTATGATTGTCAAATGAAGCCATAATATGGCCACACGCACCCTTTTTCTGTCCTGGAGATGCCATGATAGAACAGTTAACTAATGGCAACACTTCCGACACAAATTAAACAGATATAACACAATATAAAAACTAAAGAGTTCACAGATAAAAATCCACAACTTTAAATATCGCGCCAAACGAAAAAGGTGCTATGACGTCACGTCCCTCTGGCGAGTGAGGCAGGAACTAGGCCACCTGGCGAGTGGATTGTAGTGTGCCGGTCCTGCCGGGGGTGAAACCCGGGACGTCTTTTTCTTTCATTTGGCGGGACCGGCTGGCGCCGGGCTATAGCTATCGTCTGGTAGGTAAGATGTATTAACGCAATGAAAGTGCATTTTAACAAATTACATGTTTATTGTACTATTTTGTGTCAGAAGGTGTGCTCTGATCTGTATCTAGAATACTTCTTATCCAGAGGATCGATGTTTACTCCTCTGCTTCTAAATACCTTCTCTTTCCAAATGGCAGTAGCTAGCCATATTTCTATAGCTTGGGTGGTGGCAGAGTTCAGGCAAGTTAAAGGTAAGTTAGGGTGAGCTCAAACAGAAGACTTTAAGGTGATAAGTTGTTTGGAAAGATTGTCTATAACATTCAAAATCTGTATTTATAAAAGAAGTCAAAATCACAAGGTAAATGTAAGGTTAGTTTATGTCACTTGTCAAAATCAGTGAGAAATAAACCATGAAATAAGTTAGACTATTAGATAAGGTCAACATAAATAATATACATAAACAGAATGAAAATCAGAGTCAAACATCAGTTGGTAGTGGACATGGGTGAGTAACCAGAGTTAATTAGCACTCGCATCTGTGTAGCATTTCAGAGAATGTGATGGATCCAGATGTTAGAAGGCATCCAAGTTGAAACTCCTAATCAGTGTGTACTGAAGTTCTGCTGAGGCTTATACATAGTTATTTATAGAATTCCTTGTTTTGAAGTAGTAGCTCTGACCAATTGCCGTAAAAATACTTGAGATCAATAGTTATAAGATTAAATCAAAATTGAGCACTGTGACAGCAGACTTAATTCTTGTGTGCCATCTTGACTCTCTGACAGAAAAATGTTGCTTTTGAAAGGCTGTGGCTCTAGGAGCCAAGCACGAAGATTCAAGTTTTGGAGATCCCTGTGTGGACATGCACTGAATCGTTGAGTCAAAGGTGGCAGGGAAAGTCGAATCTGAACTGAGTCTGATGTGATACCAGAGCCAAGGCATGTTGGCCAGCCTGGTACAATCACGATCATTCTCTAGCAGCCTTGACGTAGCACTTTGCTGACCACTTGTCCCAGGATTGCGAATGGAGGAAATGCATACATGTCCAGTTTCTCCCAGGATTGGCTTAAAGCATCCACTAACCAGGCTTACGAGTTCAGGACTGGGATATGAACTGAGGAATTTTGTTGTTAAACCTTGTGGCACACAGGTCCACTTGAGGTGTGCTATCTGAGACACAGATGGTTGAATACCTCCTGTAGTATGGACCACTCTGAATCACCCACTTATGTCTGAACAATTTGTCTGCTATCGCATTCCGGCAATCTGGAATGTGTCTCGCCCTCAGTACTATGTGTCTGAGGTTGCATCAGGGAGTAGTCTCCAGGGGACACAGAGCGAGCTTGATCTAATATCCCCCTCCTTGCTTATGTATGTCACAACTGTTGTGTTTCCTCTCACAACCTGAATAGTCTGACCCCAACACAAGTGCTCGAACTTCTTGAGGGCTAATATAACTACCTATAATTTGATGGAAAATTAAGTGAAGATGCTTTCTGGCTTTGACAAGAGGCCTTTTTCCATGTAATCCCTTAGTGTTAAATCAGTCTACCTCAATCCATTTATAAGATAAACAAATATTATATTTTCTGCAAAAACCCATAGTGACTGCAAAATAAAAGTGTCTGAAAGTTGCCAAATATTAAATTGAAAACTACCTAAGCTTACTGGATATGAGATTTTTCTGTTAGGAATGCTACTCCAAGTTTCACTGTTGCAGTAATAGCATCAGAAATGCCCGTACCCCACATCCTGGGGAAATAGTTTTCAACGCCATGAGATACAGAAGTAGTGAAACAGTACAAAGATTGGGATACTTTCAGAGTAGTGTCACTTATATTAAGATCTAAATGATATTTAAGTAGAGAAAATAACATCTAAGAGAAACAAAATGTATGCAAAGATAAAGTATTAAAACAAAACAATTCAATAGCAAGATGAGAGCATTAATTTGAAAATTTTAATTACTTAAATGTAGCTTTTATAAGCTACAAGCTTACCATGTGGGACTGAATGCTTTACTGGTTGCCGCGAGGCATCACGACCAATGTCTAAGAAAAACAGACATTTATAGTTGGCCGTAGCCTCAGGTTGTTGTCACGTGATCCGCCCCTTATGTATCCACTTTTCTCATTGAAATTTAAACCCATAACAATCAGCTGTAATACAGCGGGGAGGCAGGGTGGGACTCTCCTCAGTCCCACATGGTAAGCTTGTAGCTTATAAAAGCTACATTTGAGTAATTAAAATTTTCAATTTTATTGCGCTACAATACTTACCATGTGGGACTGAATGCTGAATCCAACCGTCCGGAGGAGGGATTACAGCTGAGGCTGGAGATAAGTCTGTTTTTCTTAGAATTTTGATAATAATAATAGAATGAAAGATCAAAAGTACCAGCCTGAGTCCCATGTACAGGACCCCAATCCCGAAGGTCGGGCCTGTAGAAGCCAAAAACCTGAATGAATGACAGTGCTAAAAACTGTCAGGGTGTTTGAAGATACACAAGACGGGGTAAGTCCCAAGGACGATCACGGAGGAACCTGAGCTTAAGGCTCGGGTGTTGACAAAAATGACAACCTTAAGGTCCTTAATACAATATACAATTATGATGATTTAAAGACTAGATAGACCTTAGCCGATACACCCTGATGAGGTAGACATATACCTAGACCCTGGGCTTAGACTCCTGAAGACTTGGTTGTAGCAGATGCACCCCCCCCCCCCTTCTTCTTTTCTTTCCGAGGATGACTGGACTGAGGAGAAGGGTCTAGGACCTGTTGTGCCGCTACTACTGGTCCAAGATACAGATTGTTGTCATTGTCCGACCAAGTAAGGTCTTTTAGATAAAAATTGGTAAATGTGTTGTGAGCTTTCCAGTGACAGGCTTGCATGATCTGGTCCACCGATACCCCACCGTAAAATGCCTTAGAGGCTGCGAAGGCACTAAGGTCATGCGCTTTGACTTGGACTAAGTCCAAGGCTTGCTGGTCTGCTTGTTTATAACAAAGCAGGATGGTTTGTTTCAACCAAGAAGAGAGTGTAGCGGGTCTGATGTCTGAGGTATGTCCTTTCTTGAAGGAAATGAACAGGAGGGACCGGGAGCCTCTTAGGTCCTTGGTTTGGTCCAGATAGTACCTCAGGGCCCGCACCAGACACAGGGTCCTGTCTTCTTTGAACTGTCTATCCACAATGGTAGTCAAAGCAGGAATAGTCACCGGAGACACACTTTGAGAACCTTCTCTTGCTAGTTGGTTTTTGGCTATGAAGTCAGAAGAAGGGAACCTTTTCCCATTGGCCTAGATTAGATACTTTGTTTGCAACCCAGGCATGGAATTTGCTGCGGCGCTTGCCGGAGGCCAAAGCTAGCAAGAAAGCAGTTTTGAGAGTGAGATGTTTGAGGTCTGTGTCTTTCATCGGCTCAAAAGGTGTTTTTGTCAGCTCATTGAGAACAACAGAAAGGTTCCACTTGGGGAGATTTCTGGAACTTTTGGGACGATCCCTGTGGAAACTGGAGAGTAAGATATGAAGGTCTTCATTATGAGCAATATGTTGGCCCGTTGGGCCTAAGGTGTCAACAATGGCAGTCCTGTAACCATCAATGGTGGAGGGGCACCTGTTCAGGTCTTGGTACAGGTATATGAAGAAATCTGAGATTTGTTTCACAGATGGAGTGGAGAAATCCACCGAATTTTCTCTGCACCATTTTTCAAATAGGGCCGACTTTGACTTGTAGATGGTCCTTGTTGATGACCGCTGAGGTGCAGCAATTCTCTCTGCCACCTCCACAGAGAAGCCTTGTTCTTGGAGCTGTCCACTCCTAGACACCAGGCGTGGAGGTTGAGGTGTGAGGTGGGATCTCTGTTGAGAGCTGCACTAGGTCCCAAAACCAGGGCATCCCTGGCCAGCCTGGGGCTATTAGGATGATCAGACAATTGCATTGCCTGATTTTTTGGACCACCTTGTGAAGGAGAGCCGTTAGAGGGTAAGCATAGGCAGTGAGACCCATCCAGTTTAGGTTTTGAGCATCTATGTCCCAGGCCTTCGGGTCTGGGATAGGAGACACGTACAGTGGAAGCTTGTGGTTCAGATGAGTGGCAAATAGGTCCATGTGGGGAGTGAACCACTTTAGGCAGATCTGTTTGAACACCTGTGGATGTCGTGACCATTCTGTCGACTGCACCTGATTCGACCCGGACAGCAGGTTGGCCATCACATTCAGACAGCCTGGAATGAGCCTGGCTTTCAATGTTATGTGACAGTGATGGCACCAGGTCATGATCCTCCACAGGAGTGCGCACATCTCCGCTGAGTGTGTTCCTCCTTGTTTGAATATGTAAGCTACCACAGTTGAGTTGTCCATCGCAACTAGCATTGTTTGGTCCTGACATTGGTCTTTGAAGTGTCTCAGGGCCAGAAAGACAGCTTTCAATTCTAGGACATTTATGTGTAGCCCTTTTTCCTGGGGTGACCACAGACCTTGTGTAGAACTTTGTTCCAAGTGAGCGCCCCAACCTTCGTTTGAGGCGTCTGTAAAGAGTTAGATATCGTGGTCTTTGGCATGAAGGTCTCAGCCCTTCATCACGTTTGCAGGATTCTGCCACCAGTCTAGGTGTGCAGAGATGGCTTCTGTCCAAGGAAGGAGGCTGTCCAGTGGTTGAGGAAATTTCCAGTGCTCCTTGAGGTGAAACTGAAAGGGCCTCATGTGAAGTCGTCCCTACGGGTCCATTTTCTCCATTGAGGCTAGCAACCCAATTAAAGACATCAAACATCTTGCAGTCAAAACATGTTTTGACTTGAGTTGTAGGATAAAATCCTGAAGTTTGAGCCATCTCTCTTGAGTGGGTTTTATAAAGGCTGAATCTAGGTGGTACTCGTAACCCACGAATGAAAACACCTGAGTGGGATTCAGTTCTGATTTTTCGTGATTGTTGATCCATCCCAAAGAGTGGGTTAGATCTACCACTGCCTGAGTGTTCACTAGGGCTTCCTCCCGAGACTGAGACCTGATCAACCAGTCGTCCAGGTATTGGTGGAGTCTGAGTCCTCTGGAGAGGGCTATGAGCTTCACCTCCTTTACAATCATGGTAAAGACCTGGGGGGGGGGGGGGGGGGGGGGCTGTGGCCAGTCCGAATGGCATGGAGGTGAACTGGAACACCTGAGACCTGTGGCAAAATCTTAGGTATTTCCTTGAAAGGGGATGGATGGCGATGTGAAGGTAGGCGTCCGATAGATCTATCGACGATAACCATTCCCCTGGAATCAGGGAGGTCCTGATGGACTCTGGAGTTTCCATCTTGAACTTTTCTACATGACGAAAAGTGGTGAGCCTGCTTAGGTCTATTACTGGCCTCCATCTTTGATGAGGCTTGGGTACTAGAAACAGGCGACTGTAAAACCCGAGAGATTTTACATTTTCCACCCTTTCGATAGCGTTCTTTGACAGTAGAGACTGGATGCAATTGGACAGAGCTTGGTCTTTTGGAAGGCCCTTGTATTCTGATATTATCAGAGGAGATCTGACCAAGTTTGGTTTTGAGAGGAATGGCAGTACGTAGCCATTGGTGATAATGTTTAATACGTTTGATGAACAATTGTTTGCTTGCCAGTCTCTGCTGAAAGAACGGAGGCGACCTGGGGACCATGAAAGGGCTTATTCTGATTGGGTCCGAAACCCTGAGAATCTTTTGAGGTGCCTTTTTTAAGAAGGAAGTCCTCGCCTTCTTTCACCAACTGTGATTTAAACAAGGATGACGGCCAGAAAGACGCATTCCTGAGTTCTTGGCGCCTGGTTTCTCCTAAGTGAGGCTGTAATAGGGTCATTTCGGCTTCGCGCCTAAGCAAGCCAGTATTGCCATTGAGTATAATTCTCTCTGGAGGATATGGGCCAAGGATTTTCTGAGGCAAGTTAAGGCTCTGTGTTGGATCAGGATAGTTTTATTCCACAGATGCAGATACTCACAAGTTTCCTCATATCCACGTTTCGCTGCTCTTTCAGGGTCGGCACCTTTCCTGATCTGAGACTTGACCTTTTTGAAGGTCGCTTTCAAGCTATGTTGACACTCCTCCAGAGTGGAATTACAGGAGGAAGAAGTCTTGGCAAAGGTGGTAGCGAAATTGAGAGTGGAAATATTCTGTCTTGCCTGATGTTCCAATTCTTTAAGAATGGGCAGATGAGCCTTGCCATAGGAGCCCCAGATGGCTTAGGAGAAATGCAAATCTTGGCAAAGACTGTATTCAGCTCTTGTAATTTGTCCTCATAACAAGGCTGGCCTACCTTGTACCACTTGGCAGTGGAGGGAGGAGGTTTGATGTACTAGCCCTCAGGTAAATTTGCTGCCTGGAAGTCCTGATCAAACTTATCGAAGGCATCCTTAATGACTGGATTGAGAGGCAACTTGGAGGAAGGACCCCTTGGCCTAAGTTCTTGCCTGCCTTTCTCATCATCAAGGCCCATGACCGCTGTTGAAGATCTAGGTAAGGATTCACTAGGATCAGGTAGTTTCAGGATGCGTACGTATCCACCTCCTCAGCGTATTAGGATGGGATGTCAGACAATGCTACTTCCCTGTAATAAGGACGGTGAAGGTCATGTTGGGGGTGGTCCTGATCAGGGTAAGACTTCCTGGAGGGCTCAGGGGAACTATGTCTATGTTCAGGAGACTGATCCTCCTCTGAAGATGAGGTAAAAATCTGGCCCTCAACTTATGTTTTGACTTGTCAGAGTGCTTTTTGGGCCTACTAGGGGCTGGTTGCGGGTCATTAGAATAGTCCGAGTAGTGGTCCGAGGCAGAGCTCGGATCCACAACATGGTACCTAGAAGAGTGTGAAACTTGTTTAGGTTTGGTCGAGGCAACCTTCGAGGTATCCTCAGCAGAACTACGGACTTGACCCCAGTCGTCTTCGAGGCGACTAGAATACGAGTCATGGCAAGGCGGAAGATCTGGGCCATACTCCACCTCCATTGACTCGATGGCACTACTGGCTTTTGAGGGTTTATCCAGATCTTTGGAGGGTGTGTTCGTTTTTGCAGCAGAAGAAGAAGAGGTCTGATCCACCTCCCTTTGCTTTTGTAAAGATTTCTGAAAATCTTCACGAAGGTTATTGAACGCCTCCAACATACTGGCCTGAAATGCCCCCATTTTTTTATCCATTTGTATGTCAAAGCGAGAAGACAAGGATTTCTCAAGATAAGCTTGTACTTTAAGTTGTAAAGCTGTACCTGGTGTAGGAGGGACAGTGCGAGCAGGGGTTCGAATGGACAACGCCTCCAATGAGACAGGCTGAGGATGAGGCGGGGCTGTGAAGAGGCGAACCGCAGTGACTTCCAACTCAGCCTGCGAGCCTCCAAACGATTCAATAGAATTATCCCCCAATAATTCCAAACCCATGTCTTCTGCTTTATGTTTCTTGTCAGATTTTTTAGAATAGCGTTTCCTGTGGGAGATCTTGGTGATCTGTTCTTCAGTAAATGAAGAGCAAATAGGACAGGAAGAGACAAGAGTTACACACGGATCATCGTCCTTACCTGCCTCTCTGCAGGTAGGACAGAATTTGTGTGTGTCAAATGGGTGGCAGAAATGATTGCATTTTGCTGCGTGAGGTTTATCCTTACTAGCATGGTGGAGAGACATGTTATAACGCAATAAAACGAATGCGAGTATAACCTCGAATAAAATACTCGCAGAAGAAAAGCCAGTCGAGGCGAGCTCACAAAACTTAAAATAAGGACAAATTACAAAAGCGGAAGTGCTGAAAATTGGCCAGAATGTGCTTTATACAATAATAAATGAAATACATAAAAAGGGACGTATAACAATAACACTGCACTGAGATATAGATAGAAAACGGCAGTAAATACTTCCCAAAGACTGTAAGATTGGCGGCGACCAATGAGCAAAGTGGATACATAAGGGGCGGATCACGTGACGACAACCTGAGGCTACGGCCAACTATAAATGTCTGTTTTTCTTAGACATTGGTCATGATGCCTCGCGGCAACCAGTAGAGCATTCAGTCCCACATGGTAAGCTATTGTAGTGCAATAAAACATTAAACTAAAAACTATGATGCACACCTACAACCCCTAGGCAATGTCCCTACCAACTATCAACTTCTTACACTTTACAGTTTCAGAGATATTGCCTGGACAAAATTTTAAAGGTCAAGGTTACTACGGCAAAGTCAAATGTCAAATCAAGGTCACACCATGACATTGCACGCCTCGACCCCCAACCAATGTCCCTACTAAGTATCAACTTCCCACACCTTACGCTTTCTGAGATATAGCCTGGACAAGATTTTACAGGTCAAGGTCACTACAGCAAGTTCAAAGGTCAAACCAAGGGCACACCATGAGGCTGCACACCTACAACCCCCCAACCAATGTCCCTACCAAGTATCAACTTCCTACACCTTACGCTTTTAGAGATAGAGCCCGGACAAGACTTTATAGGTCAAGGTCACTACGGCAAGGTCAAAGCTCAAATCAAGGTCAGACCTTGATGTTGCACACCTACACCCCCTAACCAATGTGCCTACCAAGTATCAACTTCCTACACCTTACAGTTTCTGAGATACAGGCTGGACAAGATTTTATAAGTCAAGGTCATTACAGCAAAGTCAAAGGTCAAATCAAGGTCACATCATGACAATGCACACCTACAACCCCCAACCAATGTCCCTACCAAGTATCAACTTCCTACACCTTACAGTTTCCGAGATATAGCTAAGACAAGATTTTCAAACTCAAGGTCATTACGGCAAGGTCAAATCAAGGTCACACCATGACGTTGCACACCTACACCCCCAAACCAATGTAGCTAACAAGTATCAACTTCTTACACCTCACAGTTTCTGAGAAACAGCCTGGACAAACTTTTCCCGCCGCCTGCCTGCCTATCCCAAAACCATGGGTTAAAACAATACCCTGACAGTCCTTAAGGGCTGTGGGGTAAAAACCAGTAAATTTGGTCATGGGACAAAGTATCAGCAATTTTTTTCCTAGGCCTACTCTATATTCCCAAAGGGATATCAAATACAAACAGAAAGAACTGCACGGAACGGTGTAATCTAGGTGCACTAGGGGAAGAAAGTGTTTGTCACTAATATAAAAAAAAAATCATTTTCACCTGGAACACTGCCAGAGGCTGAAGCTTGCTCGCTTGAAGTAGAGTCATCTTGGTCCATACACCACCCTTGTGAATGGAGTGCAACTGTCAATCATACAACAAAGGTCAAAATTGAGTTTTTTTGACAATCTACTTCCAGTTATATCAGGCCAGATGATTTTCATCCACTGTAGTTGCAAGTTTAATTCAAACCCACACAATGCCAAAGTGAACCACTTGGCCTGGTATCTAGATTTCAGAGTTAAAAACCAAACTGATTTTAGTTCAATGTCAATGAAATATTTTACAAAGTCATTACAGTGAAATAACATATTTTTTAACCCTTGTTTGGCTCTGTTTTAACCAAACCAATCAACAACTTGATAATGCTCTGTGATGTATACAGTGTTCGACATTGGTAGTTACCCAGCGGTCTGAGTTCACAAATTTCATTGCTGGACTGAAAACAATGTGCACTGCTTCGGTTCCCGATGTCCAGAAACTTTTAAAATAGCATCAGAGATGCCCGTACCCACAACCTGAGGAAATAGTTTTCAACACCATAAGATATAGACGTAGTGAAACAGTACAAAGATTGCGATACTTTCAGAGCAGTGTCAGTTACATTAAATTCTAATTGATGTTTAAGTAGAGAAAATAACATCTAAGAGAAACAAAATGTATGCAAAGATAAAGTATTAAAACAAAACAATTCAATAGCAAGATGACAGCATTAATCAGTATCAACTACTTACACTTTACAGTTTCAAAGATATTGCCTGGACAAAATTTTAAAGGTCAAGGTTACTACAGCAAGGTCAAATGTCAAATCAAGGTCACACCATGACATTGCACACCTCGACCCCCAAACAATGTCCCTCCTAAGTAACAACTTCCTACACCTTACACTTTCTGAGATATAGCCCAGACATGATTTTATAGGTCAAGGTCACTGCAGTAAGCTCAAAGGTCAAATCAAGGTCACATCATGACAATGCACACCTACAACCCCCAACCAATGTCCCTACCAAGTATCTGAAAAATTTGGACAAAGATCAATCATCGCCGATCATGGAATCAGAGTGTAAACCAGACCAAAAAAATGAGATATTAAATAAAACAAAGAAATGTACCTCTAAAATATGGAGTCCAACGGACTACATGACATCCAAAAATTGGAGTCCCAATCACTTTTTTCTGAGTCCAGTGTTTGTGTTAGGGTTATGAAATGTTCGGTACCTTGTACCTTATGGCACATCAAAAATGGGGTACCATTGTGTGAAAATGGGGTGTAAATAATATTTTTTCTCCCTTATTTCTGGTTATATTTAAAAATATAAAAGCACTGGTTAATTTCCTTTCTACTGACAAATAATATGTATCTGTCGATAAATCAATTTTAAAAATATTTTAAAACGCTAAACTCCAGTCAACAAACTTCATTTTAGTACAATTTGAGTGAAATTTTTCTGTATGATTATTTTATTTAAGCTACAAATTTGAAAATTTTAATTACTTAAATGTAGCTTTTAAAAGCTACAAGCTTACCATGTGGGACTGAATGCTTTAATCAGTTGCCGCGAGGCAGCACGACCAATGTCTAAGAAAAAAAGACATTTATGCTTGGCCGTAGCCTCAGGTTGTCATCACGTGATCTGCCCCTTTTGTTACAACTTTTCTCGTTGAGATTAAAACCCATACCCCTCAGCTGTAATACAGCAGGGAGGCAGGGTGGGACTCTCCTCAGTCCCACATGGTAAGCTTGTAGCTTATAAAAGCTACATTTAAGTAATTAAAATTTTCAATTTTACTGCGCTACAATAGCTTACCATGTGGGACTGAATGCTGAATTCAACCGCCCAGTGGCGGGATTACAGCTGAGACTGGCAGATAAGTCTGTTTTTTCTTAGAATTTTGATAATAATAATAGAATGAAAGGTCGAAAGTACCAGTCTGAGTCCCGTCTACAGAGGCCCAATCCCGAAGGGTGGGTCTTGTAGAAGCCAAAAAAAACCTGAATGAATGACAGTGCTAACAACTGTCAGGGTGTTTGACGAGAAAAATGTGTACCCTAGATACACAAGACGGGCTAAATCCCAAGGATGATCACGGAAGAACCCGAGCTTAAGGCCCGGGTACTGAGTAAAATGACAACCTTAAGGTCCTTAAAACAATGTACAATTATAATGATTTAAAGACTAGATAGACCTTACCGGATACACCCTGATGAGGTAGACGTATACCTAGATCCTGGGCTTAGACTCCTGAAGACTTGGTTGTAGCGGATGTGCCCCCCCCCCCCCCCCCCCCCTTCTGAGGAGAAGGATCTAGGACCTGTTGTGCCGCTACTACTGGTCCCAGGTACAGATTGTTGTCATTGTGAGACCAAGTAAGGTCTTTTAGATAAAAATTGGTAAAAGTGTTGTGAGCTTTCCAGTGACAGGCTTGCATGATCTGGTCCACCAATACCCCACTGTAAAACGCCTAAGAGGCTACGAAGGCCTGAATGTCATGAGCCTTGACTTGGACTAAATCCAAGGCTTGCTGGTCTGCTTGTTTAGAAGGAAGGTTTGTTTAGGCCAAGAAGAGAGAGTAGCGGGTCAGATGTCTGAGGAATGTCCTTTCTTGAAGGAAATGAAAAGGAGGGACCGGGAACCTCTTAGGTCCTTGGTTCGGTCCAGATAGTACCTCAAGGCCCGCACTGGACACAGGGTCCTGTCTTCTTGAAATGACTATCCACAATGGTAGTCAAAGCAGGAATAGTCACCGGAGATACACTTTAAGAAACTTCTCTTGCTAGTGGTTTTTGGCTATGAAGTAAGGAGAAGGAAACAAGGAGACCTTTTCCCAATGGCCTAAATTAGATACTTTGTTTGAAACCCAGGCATGGATTTTGCTGCGGCGCTTGCAGGAGGCCAAAGCTAGCAAGAAAGCAGTTTTTAGAGAGAGATGTTTGAGGTCTGTGTATTTGATATGCTCAAAGGGAGCTATTGTGAGCTCATTGAGAACAACAGAAAAGTTCCACTAGGGGAGATTTCTGGAACTTTTGGGGCGATCCCTGTTGAAGCTGGAGAGCAACCTATGAAGGTCCTCAATATGAGCAATATGTTGGGCCGATGGGCCCAAGGTGTCAACAATGGCAGTCCTGTAACCATCAATGGTGGAGGGGTGGCTGTTTAGGTCTTGGTACAGATACAAGAAGAAATCTGAGATTTGTTTCACAGGTGGAGTGGAGAAATCCACCGAATGTTCTCTGTACTATTTTTCAAACAGGGCCCACTTTGATTTGTAGATGGTCCTTGTTGATGACCGTTGAGGTGTAGAAATTCTCTCTGCCACTCCCACAGAGAAGCCATGTTCTTGGGAGTTATCCACTCCCAGACACCAGGCGAGGAGGTTGAAGAGTTGAGGGTTGTGTGCAACACGCAATTGTGGGACTGTTTTAGGAATGTTGTTGACACTGGGAGTTGAAGTGGGATCTCTGTTGAGAGCAGCACTAGGTCCCAAAACCAGGGCATCCCTGGTCAGCCTGGGGCTATTAGTATGATCAGACAATAGCATTGCCTGATTTAGGATCACCCTGTGAAGGTGAGCCGATGGAGGGAAAGGATAGACAGTGAGACCCATCCAGTCTGTGATTAGAGTATCTATGTCCCAGGCCTTCAGGTCTGGGATAGGAGACATTTACAGTGGAAGCTAAGGGTTCAGATGAGTGGCAAATAGGTCCACGTGTGGAGTGAACCACCTTTGGTAGATCTGTTTGAACACCTGTGGGGGTAGTGACCATTCGGTCGACTGTACCTGATTCGACCCGGAAAGTAGGTCGGCAATCATATTCAGGCACCCTGAAATGTGCCTTGCTTTAAATATGATGTGAGAATGATGGCACCAGATCATGATTCTCCACAGGAGTGCACACATCTCCGTAGAGTGTTCCCTCTTGTTTTGGGACTGACACTGGACTTTGAAGTGTCTCAGGGCCAGAAAGACAGTTTTTAATTCTAGGACATTTATGAGAAGTCAATTTCCTGGGGAGACCACAGACTTTATGTAGAACTTTGTTCTAAGTGAGGGACCCAGCCTTCATTGAGGTGTCTGTAAAGAGTTGGATACTGTGGTCGTGGGATGAAGGTCTGAGCCTTTCATCAGATTTGCAGGGTTCTGCCACCAGTCTAGGTGTGCAGAAAAGGCTTCTGTCCAAGGAAGGAGGCTGTCCAGTGGTTGAGGAAAATTTCCAGTGCTCCTTGAAGTGAAACTGAAAGGGCTTCATGTGAAGTGGTCCCTCCGGGACCATTTTCTCCGTTGAGGCTAGCAACCCAATTAGAGACATCAAACATCTTGCAGTCAGAACATGTTTTGACTTGAGGTGTAGGATAAAATCCTGAAAGTTTAAGCCATCTCTCTTGAGTGGGTTTTACATGGGCTGGATCCAGGTGGTACTCGTAACCCACGAACAAAAAACACCTAAGTGGGATTCAGTTTTGATTTTTTTTTTTTTTGATGATCCATCCCAAGGACTGGGTTAGATCTACCACTGCCTGAGTGTTCACGAGGGGTTCATCCCACGACTGAGACCTGACCAACCTGTGGTCAGTCCGAAAGGTAGGGAGGTGAACTGGAACACCTGAGACCTGTGGAAAAATCTTAGATATTTCCTTGAGTGAGGATGGATGGGGATGTGAAGATAGGCGTCCGATAGATCTATCGACGCAACCCATTCCCCTGGAATCAGAGAGGTCCTGATGGACTCTGGATTTCCATCTAGAGCTTTTCTAAATGTAGAAAAGTGTAGAGCCTGCTTAAGTCTATAAAAGGCCTCCACTTTGGTGAGGCATGGCACTATAAACAGGCGATTGTAAAAATCGAGAGATTTTACATTTTATACCCTTTCGATAACGTTCTTTGACAGTAGAGACTGGATGCAATGGGACAAGGCTTGGTCCTTCGGGAGGGCCTTGTATTCTGAAATTATCAGAGAAAACTGACCAAGTTGGGCTTTCAGAGGAAAGGCAGTGTGTAGCCCTTGGTGATAAGGTTTAATACCTTGGATGAACAATTGTTTGTTTGCCAGTCTCTGCAGAAAGAACGGAGGCGACCTCCTACTGGTGGACTGCATGAGGCTTTTAAGGAGTCTTTGGGACGAGGGATCCATGCCCTCTTCCCCTGTTGTGGGGTCGAAAAATGACCCTTGGAGCCTCTGAAGATCTGTTTTCCCTGTTGGAAAACACGACTGTTTACTGCTTGGTGAGGAATTGCCCCCACAGGGGCGTTTCCTGTAGGAGCCTCTTTGTGGGGAGCATGAAAGGGCTTATTCTGGAAGGGTCCAAAACCCTGAGAATCTTGAGGTGCCTTTTAAAGGAAGGAAGTCCTTGCCTTCCTTCACCAACTATGATTTAAACAAGGAAGACGGCCAGAAGGACGACTTCCGGAGTTCTTAAAGGGCTTATTCTGGTACGGTCCGCAACCCTGATAACCTTTGAGGTGCCTTTTATTTAGGAAGGGAGTCCTCGTCTTCCTTCACCAACTGTGACTTAAACAAGGAAGATGGCCAGAAGCACGCATTCCTGAGTTGGTGGTTGGTTTCTCCTAAGTATGGCTGTAATAGGGTCATTTCGGCTTCGCACCTAAGCAAGCCAGGATTGTCCATTGAGAATTATTGACTCTGGAGAGTTTGGGACAAGGACTACTAAGGCAAGTCAAGGCCCTGTGTTGGATCAGGATGGTCTTATTCCACAGATCCAGACTCACAGGTTTCCTCATATCCATGTTACGCTACTTTATCAGGGTCGGCACCTTTCCTGATCTGAGACTTCACCTGTTTAAAAATATGTTTCAGGCTATATTGACACTTCTCAAAAGTGACATGACAGAAAGAGGAAGTCTTGGCAAAAGTAGTAGCGAAATTGAGAGTGGAGTAAATTTTGTCTTGCCTGATGTTCTAACTCTTTAAGAATAGGAAGAGGAGCCTTGACCATAGGAGCCCAGATGACTTAGGAGAAATACAAATCTTGGCAAAGTCTGTATTCAGCTCTTGTATTTGTCCTCATAACAAGACTGGCCTAGTTGGTACCACTTAACAGTGGCAGGAGGTGGTTGGATGTATTTACCCTCAGGTAAATTTGCTGTTTGGAAGTCCTGATAAATTTATCAAAGGCATTCTTAATGATTGAATTGAGAGGCAACATGGAGGAAGGACCTCTTGGTCTAAGTTTTTGCCTGTCTTTATCATAATCAAGATACATGACCACCGTTGAAGATCTAGGTGAGGATTCCCTAGGTTCAGGCAACTTGAGGATGCGTTAAAAAACGTATCCACCTCCTCAGCATATTGGAAAGGGATATCAGACAAGGCTACTTCCCTATAAGGAGGTAGGGGTCATGTTGGGATTTCTTTCACCAACTGTGAATTAAGTGTATGACTTCCTGGAGGGGTTAGGGAACCTATGCCTATGTTCAGGGGACTGATCCTCCTCTGAAGATGAGGGTTCGAACCTAGCCCTCCTATGCCTATGTTCAGGGGACTAATACTCCTCTGAAGAGGAGGGTAAGAATCTAACCCTCGACTTGCGTTTGGTTTATCAGTGTTTTGGGCCTACTAGGGGCTGGTTGAGGGTCATAGAATAGACTTAGTAGTGGTCCGAGGAAGCTAGGACCTGCAGTATATTGTCTAGAATAGTGTGAATTTTATAGCACTACAATAGCTTACATGGTAAGCTTGTAGCTTATAAAGCTACATTTAAGTAATTAAAATTTCAATATTGTTTGTACTGGTTGAGGCAACCTTCGAGGCATCCTCGGCCGAACTACGAACTTGACCCGAGTCGTCTACGAGGCGACTAGAAAACAAGTCGAGGGGCGATAATAGGGGCGAACTCCACCTCCAGTGACTCGACAGCACTACTGGACTCGAAGTTTTTAACCAAATATATGGAGGTTGCGTTCGTTTAGTGAGCAGAAGAGGTCTGATCCACCTCCCTTGCTTTGTAAAGATTTCTTAAAAATCTTTACTGAAATTAAGGATGCCTCCAATATAATAGATATATATGTCGAGTTGTCGACGCGAGAAGACAAAAAATCTTCAAGATTAGTTGTGATACATGAATCGTCGACGTTACCTGCCTCACTGCAGGTAAAAAAGAAATAAAAGCATTTATTGTAAGTATATTTACTAGTTTGGTGAAAATACATGTTTTAAGGCAATAAAATAAATGCGAGTAAACCTTGAGTCAAAATGCTCGCAGAAGAAAGCCAGTCGAGGCGAGTCAATAAAAATTAAAATAAGGACAAATTACAAAGGCGGAAGTGCTGAAAAATGGCCAGAATGGGCTTTATACAATAATAAATGAAATATCTAAACGGGAACGTTAAACAATAAGACTGCACAGAGATATAAAAAGAAAAATGCAGTAAATACTTCCCAACTATTGTAAGATGGCGGCGACCAATGAGAAAAGTTGTAACAAAAGGGGCAGATCACGTGACGACAACCTGAGGCTACGGCCAAGCATAAATGTCTTTTTTTCTTAGACATTGGTCGTGCTGCCTCGCGGCAACTGATTAAAGCATTCAGTCCCACATGGTAAGCTATTGTAGCGCAATAAAAATGGTATTTATACTGTTTGAAAGAAAAATATTTATAGTTTCTGTTGGTTTTTGTTTGATAAAAATTTATTGATTATTACAGAGATATAATTCTTTTATTACATTCCCTGTTGAATATTTGTTAAGCTTTTATTGTATCCCCGGACGAAAGTCGGGGATACTTAGGATTCAGTACGGTCACGCCGCCACCGCCGCAGAGATTTCCTTTTGGACGCGATAACTTAAAAAATATTTTAGTTAGAACTTTCAAATTTGGTATGTGGGTATATATGGGCAATGCCACGAACGCTATTGTTTTGCGACCTTGACCTTCAATCTCAAGGTCACTGGTGGCCACTTAAAGGTCAGATTTTGGCCATTTTTGCACATTTTGGCCCAGTTCTCCAAGACAGAAAGTTAGATCATCCTATGGCTGGTATATATAATACATATATATGTCCTCTATAAGCATGCAGAAATTTGACCTTGAAGCTCTTCATTGAAGGTCATCCACTGACCGCCAAAGTACTTGACCGAGGGTCATTTTTGTCCTTTTTGGAGATATTTTCACACTTAACGCTGACTATATTGCATGGAAACTATTGAAAATGGCTTTGGAGGTTGAGTACATGATGGACTTCTGCCATCCAGGTTTACTGGTTACAGATCTTCATTTAAGGTCATCCACTGACTGCCAAAGTACCTGACCAAGGGTCATTTTTGGCATATTTGGAGATATTTTCACACTTAATGCTGACTACATTGCGTGGAAACTATTGAAAATGGCTTTTGAGGTTGAGTACATGACGGAGTACCAGCATCCAGGCTGACCGGTTACAGATCTTCGTTGAAGGTCATCCACTGACCGCCAAAGTACCTGACCGAGGGTCATTTTGGGCCCTCTATTTGTTTGTTTGTTTGTAAACAAGATAACTCAAAAACTGACAGACGGATTTTGATAAAATTTTCAGGATATGTCCAAATTGGTAAAAGGAAGATGTGATTAAATTTTGGGAGTGATCCGGATCACTGTCTGGATCTTCTGGATCCATGAAATTTAATTTTTAAACACAGATAGCTCAAAAAGTTATGGGTGCATTTTGATGAAATTTTCAGGAGATGTCCTTATTGGGACGAGGAACAAGTGATTAGATTTTGGGAGTGATCCGGATCACTGTCTGGATCATCTGGATCCAGACTGCCAGATGTGTTTGTGTACAATATAGCTCAAAAACTTATGAACGGATTTTGATGAAATTTTCAGGATATGTCTGAAAAGGTAAAAAGATGAAATGGTTGAATTTTAGAAGTGATCCGGATCACTATATGGATCTTCTGGATCCATGAAATGTAATTTTTAAAGACAGATACCTCAAAAAGTTATGGATGGATTGTGATGACATTTTCAGCAAATGACCTAAATGGTACAAGGAACAAGTGATTATACTTTTGGAATGATCTGGATCACTGTCTGGATCATCTGGATCCAGGTTGCAGATGTGTTTGTGTACATTGTAGCTAAAAAACTTATGGACGGATTTTGATGAAATTTTCAGGATATGTCTGAAAAGGTAAAAGGATGAAATGGCTGAATTTTGGAAGTGATCCGGATCACTATATGGATCTTCTGGATCCATGAAATGTAATAAGACAGATACCTCAAAAAGTTATGGATGGATTGTGATGACATTTTCAGCAAATGACCTAAATGGTGCGAGGAACAAGTGATTAGATTTGGGGAGTGATCTGGATCACTGTCTGGATCATCTGGATCCAGGTTGCCAGATGTGTTTGTGTACATTGTAGCAAAAAAACTTATGGACGGATTTTGATGAAATTTTCAGGATATGTCTGAAAAGGTAAAAGGATGAAATGGCTGAATTTTGGAAGTGATCCGGATCACTATATGGATCTTCTGGATCCATGAAATGTAATAAGACAGATACCTCAAAAAGTTATGGATGGATTGTGATGACATTTTCAGCAAATGACCTAAATGGTGCGAGGAACAAGTGATTAGATTTGGGGAGTGATCTGGATCACTGTCTGGATCATCTGGATCCAGGTTGCCAGATGTGTTTGTGTACATTGTAGCAAAAAAACTTATGGACGGATTTTGATGAAATTTTCAGGATATGTCTGAAAAGGTAAAAGGATGAAATAACTGAATTTTGGAAGTGATCCGGATCACTGTATGGATCTTCTGGATCCGTGAAATGTAATAAGACATACTTCAAAAAGTTATGGATGGATTGTGATGACATTTTCAGCAAATGACCTAAATGGTACAAGGAACAAGTGATTATACTTTTGGAATGATCTGGATCACTGTCTGGATCATCTGGATCGAGCCTGCAACATGATTTTACGATGAATTTTGATGATATTTTTAGGCTATGTTACAAATAGTAAAAGGAAGAAATGGTAAAAGGATTAAATGATTGAATTTTGGAAGTGATCCGGATCACTATATGGATCTTCTGGATCCATGAAATGTAATTTTTTAAGACAGATACCTCAAAAAGTTATGGATGGATTGTTTCAGCAAATGGCCTAAATGGTACAAGGAACAAGTGATTACATTTTTGGAGTGATCTGGATCATCTGGATCCAGGCTTGCACATAATCTTGGAATGGATTTTACTATTTTCAGGATATGTTACAAATGGTAAAAGGAAGAAGTGGTAAAAGGAAGAAATGGTTCAATTTTGCGAGTGATCTGGACCACTATCTGGATCTTCTGGATCCGTGAATGTAATTTTTAAAGACAAATAGCTCAGAAAGTCATGAATGGATTTTTATGAAATTTTCAGGAAATGTCTTAAATGGGACAAAGAACAAGTGATTAGATTTTGGGAGTAATCTGGATCACTGTCTGGATCATGTGGATCCAGGCTGCCAGATGTGTCTGTGTACAAGATAACTCAAAAACTTATGGATGGATTTCGATGAAATTTTTAGAATATGTCTGAAAAGGTAAAAGGATGAAATGATTGAGTTTTGGAAGCGATCCGGATCACTATATGGATCTTCTGGATCCATGAAATGTAATTTTTAAAGACAGATATAAGTGAAACAACTAGTGATTAGCTTTTGGAAGTAATCTGGTACTATGGAGAATCCTGACCTGGTGCTCCAGGAAACAGGCTCAAGCCCGACACATTCACGCCTTAACTACCTCTGGTACCGGTGATACAAACTGTGGTAGTTTGTTGTTAAACCTGGTGGCAAACAGGTCCACTTGTGGCTGATGCTACCTCGAACATACAGTTGCCGATAGTTGAATACTCTACATTGACGGCAATCACTGATACATGATAATATTTAACTGTGCCTCCTTAGCATGAATAAATAGTCCTATCAATAACTTAATAGGTGTTAATATTTTGTTAACATTTATGCAACTGTGTAATCTACAAATAGGTTATATGCATCACTAGAAAGTTATTTTGACTGGTGACATCGGTTCTTCCTCGCCGCATGGCGGGGGACCAACTGCCACCCGGGTCGGGTATGTCCCGTCCGTGGATACACTGCGTCGAGACGCAATCTCTAGTTTTCCGAGGGACTTTCTTTCTTTAAATACCAACAGTTTCAGAGATTTAGTATAGTTCGTCTCCCATGAAAGTTCACCGTCTCTTGGCTTGTTGTTTCGATTGTTTCTGTGCAGAGATCAGGCTTTCTTTCGATATATATCATTTTGAGTAGATTTGCTAGTGTACGACTTCAGTATTGACTGGCTGTTTTGGAAGAATCTCGTTGAGCATGACATCTTGCTAAACAATGGTGGACATAAACAACTTGCCAGGAAATCGCTAGAAACCATTTAATTTTAAAATATAAAGCTTATTTTCAGTGTTATATATATTGCGTGCATATCTACGCTTCCTGCCAACCGAAATTCACTTCTAAGTGTACATTTCCATACATACTGATCCATAATGCTTATCCGCATCTCAGGTCCATGAATGCGTTTGCGTTTATTTACAACATGTATAAATGATAGAGACTGTTTCCATATGCAGTGATGCTTATTGCGTTAAGCATGCGTATACACCATGCGTGAAGAGAATGCAGCACTGTTGCAAAAAAAAACGCATTCACACACCGTAAAAACATTAAGATCACTGATTCTGTTATCTATTCTCTCTAATCAAGCATAAAATCGTTATTTTTTGCTCAAATTTTAAAGCTAAGGTATTGTTTGATGCTTGTAATGTGCAGAATATATCTACATTGGTTATGTGATTGACCTCATTATATTTTAAGTAAATATAACAACAAAAATAAAATATAAAAGGATAAACTGAAAAATTTACCTTTAAGAAATATTTATAAGTCTTAATAATTCATAAAAATATATTCTGTCATGGATTTAACTATTAACCAATACTTTTCCACCAATTCAAATTGAAATCTATGCTGCTTGCTATAATCTGAATTGTTTATGCACTTATTTTTAAGTGCATATGGAAACACATTTTATGCAATCTGCAAACACATTGCGGATCTGCATCGCGGATACGGATCAGCGCGTATGGAAATGTACACTACTTTCTTCATAAAATTGCGTTCCCACTGACAACCGAAATTCGCGTCCAAATCTGAAATACCGAATGTGTAACATACTTGGACAGCGTAATCGCGAACCCGGAGTAAAATGTAACCAAAATATAACCTAAAAGGTTTTCCAGAAACGTCTCCCTAACTCCATATCATGCTTTCTGTATCCTCACTTGCGATTGGCTAATTTTATGATCACCTTGACAACAGTGGGAAATCCTAAAGGATACTTTTCATTTACCTTATAATTTTGCATTTACAACTAATTTTGTGATTTTAACTCGGTAAATGTACAATATTATTACAAAATATGATTTTATTATGTCAAAAAAGTTACAAAGAAATGAGTTATCTGTTGTAATTTTACCTATCATTGTTCGGCAATGATCCAGTCAGTGATAATACCAAAGTTTGCGAATGTCGTCCCAGCACTACATTGCACACCTACACCCCCTTCTTACACCATACATTTTCTGAGATACAGGCCGGACAAACATTTCCTGCCACCCACCTGCCCGCCCATCTGGACACCATGGGTGAAAACAATACCCCAACAGCCCTTAAAGACTGTGGGGTAATAAAAATTGAAAATTTTGATTACTTAAATGTAGCTTTTATAAGCTACAAGCTTACCGTGCGGAACTGAATGTCGATCTTGGAAGGCCGCAGGCCCTGGCCAATGTCCAAGAAAAATAGATGTTTATTGTTGGCCGTAGCCTCAGGTTGCACTCTCATGGAAGTCTTCACAATTCATCCTCTTTTTCTTGTTGCAATTTTAAACCATACCCCCTCAGCTGTAATACAGTAGGGAGGCAGGGTGGGACTCTCTTCAGTTCCACATAGTAAGCTTGTAGCATATAAAAGCTACATTTATTAAGTAATCAACATTTTCAATTTTATTGCGCTACAATAGCTTACCATGTGGAACTGAATGCTGAATCCAACCGCTCGGTGGTGGGATTACAGCTGAGACTGGAAGAAGTAGTCAAATTTCTTGGATTTTGAAGTAGTAGATTAGAACAAGTGTTTAGAAATACCAGTCCGAGTCCCATCTACATTGCGAAAGTCCTGAAGACTGGGTCTGTAGAGAGCCAAAAACCTGAACTGAATGACAGTGCCAAAAAACTGTCTGGATGTTTTGATTGGAGGAGAGTAGTGTAGCCTATGCTGACTTATGGAGAGTAAAGCCCCTAGGGCTAAGCCACGATGAAAACAAGTCCTAGGCTTGGGAATCTCATAAATTTTGCCACCCTAAAATGAGATTAAATGACAAACTTAATAAGTCCTTAATACATAATACAACATATACTGAAAAATAAAAAGACGTTACCCAACATCCTGATGAGGTATTATAAAACATACCTAGACCCTGGGATTTAGACTCCTGAACACTTGGTTGTAGTGGATGTGCCCCCCCCCCCCCCTGTTTTTCCAACGATAACTGGTAGTGCTCTAACGAGTTGACCAAAACTCAAGTCGTAACTCAGTGGGTGATATTTGGAGATAACATCGATATACGCAATTTAAGCTCGAATTTTTAATGAATAAACAATATACTAACCTTGTTACTAACTAGTACTTTTGCAATTTATCTATCAAAACATAAAAATCAATGAACAATGGTCGTTTTTTATTTACTTTACTGACGTGGCTGTTCCTATAGTGCACATACATGTACACACCTGTACGACTTTACCGGCAACAAATTGCAAATTTAATAAGTAAATTAAATTTTTATAAGTTAATACCCTATCCAATGGACAATTGCTTATCCGGTCGGCATAGACCGGCCGGCCGGTCCCTAGTACTGTGCACTCCCCAGATGGTGTCTCGTACTTCCTTCCTGTCTAGACAACCTGACGTCATAGCATCTTTTTCATTGTCTAAAACTCCTTGACCCCTAGTAAGCTGATAGCAGGGTCGATGGGAGGGTCTTGTGTGTCCATTGGATAGGGTATTAACTTACAAAAATTTAACTTACTTATTAAATTTGCAATTTTATTGCGTTAATACATCCTATCCAATGGACAATTGCTGAATAACTACCGTTTAATCGGCGGGTAAGTTACCAAGGACTTATGTGAACTCACAAGTAATAGCAAATTTTAACCTACGGTCTAGGCTGACTTCGTCAGGAGACCTATAGGCCCAGGCCTGGGTTGACCGTAAGGTCAGGAAACCCTGTAAGGCCATGGTCGGTTGCCAGCAGCCGGTTACCCGGGGCTATACCGACGTCGCTCCCCCCCCCCCTTTTAACAGACCTGCTCTGAGGTAGGGGGAAGAGAGGGATGAGTTCAGTCCCAGAATGCCAATAAACCTCCCGAAGGAGGCACATCACAATTTTTTTTAATACTATGTACATGTAGAAACTGTTTATACTATGTACATATATACAAATCTCCTCAATCTAAGGGCCACCTGTGGATCTGCTGAGCAGCCAGTACCAAGCCCAATTGGTAAAGCTCTGAGTCAGCTCAAGCCACACCCTTCAGATAGAACTGTGCGAGGGTATTATGTGACTTTAGTGGCAGGCTGACAAGACTGGATCTAAGGAGACTCCCGACTGGAAGACCTTAGGAGCAGCAAAGGCCCTAACATCATGGGTTTTAACCTGGTGTAAACAGTGGGCCTCCTGGTCAGAGAGCTCCTACATAGGATCACGGTCTGCTGGATCCAAGAGGAGATAGAGGTAGATGTCTCTGTCGAAACCTTTCTTAAAGGAGACAAGAATCACCTCTTTATTCTACTTCAGCTGATTTTTGGATAGAAAGCTGGGTAATGGATATGGGGACATCATTGAACAATCGGATTGGTCGGATTGGAGTCTAATATTTTTGTTTTGCCAAGCATGAATCTCACTTCTGCACTTGCCCGACCCAAGAGCCAAGAGGAATACCATCTTGAAGGTCAAATGCTTCAAGGAGGTCTCCTTGATTGGTTGAAACGGAGCCTTATTCAGCTGGTGCAAAACCAGTAAGAGGTTCCAGGAGAGTATGCACCTCCTGCCTTTGGGTCTGTCTCTGTGGAAACTATCCAGGAGACGAGCAAGATTTTTGTCCTTGCTGACGTTGAAGGGTAAATTTCCCAGTTTATCAGCAATGGCTGAACTGTAACCATCAATGGTACTGGGCTGTAGCTTCCTGTCCTCATAAGGTACATAAGGAAGTCAGCAACTGACTTTACAGGGGTACCCTGAGGTCCACCTGATTAGTGACGCACCACTTGTAAAAATGATCCACTTTGCCTCATAGACTGATCTGGTTAATCCCCTTTGAGGAGCCTCAATTCTTGCTGCCACCGCCTCAGAGAAGCCCTGCTCCATGAATGCTGAGGCTCCAGGAGCCATGCATCGAGATTAAGATTTGTCAGATTTCTGTGAGGGATCTGATTGAATGATTGGGTCAACTGGTTGAGCAGACTGGGCAGGCTCAGTGGGATTTGACTGGACATGGCCACTGGATCCCAAAACAAAGGCATGTTCGGCCACCACGGAGCAATCAGAATGATACTCTTGCATGGGGAATCCTGCAACATCACTGCTTTGCCAAATATGGCTGATAGTGGGAAGGTGTATGCTTCCTGATCCTACCATGGCAGACTGAGCGCATCCACTGCTATGGCCAGGGGATCCGGTACCGGTGACCCAAGTACCAAGTGGCAAATAGGTCTATTTGAGGCCGGTGACACCTGTTGCATATTACTTGGAAGACCTCCTGAAGGAGAGACCACTCGTTTGGGTGGTCTGGCCTAGCCTGGATAGCCTGTCTGCGACCACACTCAGCCGGCCTAGAATGAGTCGGGCTTTGAGAGTTACTTGATTTCTGGTGCACCAGGTCAAGATTCTCCATAGTTAAGCACAAACTGGGCCCAACCTCATGCCTCCTTCCTTGTTTATGTATGACACCACTGTGGTGTTGTCTGTCTCTACAAGTACTATCTTGTGTATGCAGAGGTCTTGGAACTCTTTTAAGGCTAGAAAGACTGCCTTGAGTTCTACGTAATTGATATGCAACTTGCTTTCCGGAAGGGACCAGGTACCTCTTGTACTGCATTCATTTAAGTGAGTGCCCCACTCTGCTTTTGATGCATCTGTAAAAATTTGCAGATCATATTTTATTTGGGTGTAATGGTTGACCTGTAAGGACATTGTCCTCTTGCAGCCACCATTGTAAATGTGGGTGCAATCACCTTGGTATTGGATCACCTTTTCTAGTGACTTTGGTACCCTCCAGTTGTTTTTGAGATGCCACTATATGGGTCTCATATGAAATAAGACCTATTTCTTTTCATGCTGGTTATTCAGGTCTGTGTTTGTAAAGGTGAAATCTATTATCTCTCCAGTCAAGTCCAGCACCAATAACAGGGTGTTGAGAGGTGTGATAAGGGAAGGTTGCCTGGCAGTAGCTTGGGACACTGTCATATCACCAAGACCACTGACTGGTCTAAGAATTCTCTGTAACCAAATTTACCTTAGGCAACTGTCCGGTACCCAGGTCTCCATAACCGGTAATTTACTGTAAACAGTAATTCTCTGTAACCGGCAAAAAACTGGACCAAGTTGGGGTGAAGCACTGTACAGTAAGGACTGTGTAGCCAGTACCCGGTCGGTAGACTCTGTAACTGGTATGTTGAAACCATATGTAGCCAGCTGCTAAAGCAAGTGTACAAGGCTGTATAGCCGGTACCGGCCGGTACACTCCGAAACCAGTTGTCGAAGCAAGTGTTTTGTGTTGAATTCAGCTTTCTGTAGGTTTCCTCCATTAATTAAAGTATTTCTTTTAATCGCACGTCTTATCTGTAGATTTGACAGTTGCTGGGAAACCCCTCGTGAACTATTTTTAGAAGCAATTGTTGTTCGGCTTGTCACGTGACCAGTCTGCTGGTCAGAAGGACACATGATTGGCTGATTGGAGATGACGTCAGTGGTCGCGTTCTAGTGTGATACTTAACCGGCAACTTTACAGTATGCTGAACTGTCCACAAAACCTCACTACTGACAACAAAGCCGGGTCTGCAAAGCAGGGACTGGAGTCACAGTAGATGTGAGTTCTGAAGAACGCACTTCTGACCTTCCTGGTCGGTGAAAACACGTGACCAGCTTTGTGATTTGGTCGGAAGGACACGCAATTGGCTGACTGGAGATGACGTCAGTGGTCACTTTGTTTGCGTGATACTTAAACAGCAAGTTTACAGTCTACAAAAAACCCACTACCGACAACAAGGCCGGGTCTGCAAGGCAGGGACTGTAATCACAGTAGACGTCAGTTCTGAAGAACGCACTTCCGACCTTCCTGGTCTGTGAAAACACGTGACCAGCTTCATCATTTGGTAGGAAGGACACACAATTGGCTGATCGGATATGACGTCAGAGGTCACGTTCTTTTGAGCTGGCCAGTTGGCTGATGCTTTAAAAGCAGAGAAGCCTGGACCAGCGCGCTCTGTTGATGTGTAGATGAAATGCCTTCTTTCTTTCGTGATAAAACCAGTGAACTGGCCATCCACAACCCCCACTACTGACAATAAAGCCGGGTCTGCAGGGTAGAGACTGATATCACCTACTATTGTGAAGTCGGTTGAACTGGAGCTTGCTGGTCGACTAGGGACGTCACGACTCCAAATATTTCATGTCGACTAATCGGTAAGTACTATTCGTGCCGACACCGAATAACCGTCGAATTTATAAAACAACCAAAAATCTTAAGTTTCATATTGTGAAAAGCAATGAAAACGATAAATATGTGAAATAAAATGAAAATATATGTATATAACCTGCAAAAATTAATAAATTTGCTATTTTCCTGCGACTTTTGTTTCATTTATTTCAGACAGGAAGTGGGCGATATAAGAGGTATATGGCACTTCCGGTTTTACGTGAATGCATAAACAGTACAGAAAACGTGGCTGTTTTGGGATTTTAACTTATTTTATGTGACAACATGATTATATTTTATGGATTTAGACCTTCTGCCATCTTTCACTACATTAAGCGATTATTCTTACTTTAAAAAATGAAACCGGTATATAGGACTATTCTAAACGTTGTCGATTAGTCGGTTAGTCGTGACGCCCCTACGGTCGACTAATGCTTTAGAGCAAAAATGTCTGGACCAGTGCACGCTGAAGAAATCTGAAGAATTCATCTGCTTCTGATGAAAAAATCATTAAATACTTGAGCTGGCTGGTTTGACTGATGCCTTACAGCAGAGAAGTCGATAACAGTGTGCTCTGAAGAATGCACCTCTTATATGGGGAATTCATTCTATTTACAGGGTTCAAAAATAGCATCAAAGATGCCTGTACCCCACAGCCTAGGGAAATATTTTCAACACCATGAGATACAGAAGAACTGTACCAGTACAAACTTCAGGATACTTTCAGAGCACTGTCAGTTATATAAAGGTCCAAACAATGTTTAAATGGAGAAATAATGTTTAAAAGAAAGATAATGCATATAAAGATGAAGTACTAAAACAAGATAATTCAATAACAAGATAACAGCATTAATCAGCAAACTAAAATTCAACACTCTTTATCTACACCTGCATGGCCCAATTATGGTTTAGATGGTTTGAATATTATCATGCATACAGAAGTGGTAATACATTTAGTGAATGCTTATGTGTGGTGTTGGAGCAAAATCTGTGGCTCACTTGATGAAATTCTATCTCTTACAATGGGAAGTTATGAAAGTAAAATTCTTAATAAATTCTAATATGACTTTAACAGTGCTAAATCTGCATCAAAAAACAGACTCAAAGGTGCAACAAGATTTTATAGGTCAAGGTCACTACAGCAAGGTCAAAGGTCAAATCAAGGTCAGATCATGACGTTGCACAACTACACCCCCTAACCAATGTCCCTACCACGTATCAACTTCCTACACCTTGCGGTTTCCGAGATATAGCCCGGACAATATTTTCGAACTCAAGGTCACTACGGCAAGGTCAAAGGTCAAATCCTTGTCAGACCATGACATTGCACACCTACACCCCCTAACCAATATCCCTACCAAGTATCAACTTTCTACACCTTACGGTTTCTGAGATATAGCCCGGACAAGATTTTATAGGTCAAGGTCACTACGGCAAGGTCAAAGGACAAATCAAGGTCAGACCATGACGTTGCACACCTATACCCCCTAACCAATATCCCTACCAAGTATCAACTTCCTACACCTTACAGTTTCTGAGATATAGCCCGGACAAGATTTTATAGGTCAAGGTCACTACGGCAAGGTCAAAGGTCAAATCAAGGTCAGACCATGACGCTGCACACCTACACCCCCTAACCAATATTCCTACCAAGTATCAACTTTCTACACCTTACGGTTTCCGAGATATAGCCCGGACAAGATTTTATAGGTCAAGGTCACTACAGCAAGGTCAAAGGTCAAATCAAGGTCAGACCGTGATGTTGCACACCTACACCCCCTAACCAATGTCCCTACCAAATATTAACTTCCTACACCTTACGGTTTCTGAGATATAGCCCGGACAAGATTTTATAGGTCAAGGTCACTACGGCAAGGTCAAAGGTCAAATCAAGGTCACACCATGACGTTGCACACCTACACCCCCTAACCAATATCCCTACCAAGTATCAACTTCCTACACCTTATGGTTTCCGAGATATAGCCCGGACAAGATTTTCAAACTCAAGGTCACTACGGCAAGGTCAAAGGTCAAATCAAGGTCAGACCATGACGTTGCACACCTACACCCCCTAACCAATGTCCCTACCAAGTATCAACTTCCTACACCTTACGGTTTCTGAGATACAGCCCGGACAAACTCTTTTCCCGCCGCCCGCCCACCCGCCCACCCGCCCACCCATCCGGACACCATGGGTGAAAACAATACCCCAACAGCCCTTAAGGGCTGTGGGGTAAAAACTATGTAGAATGAAGTTTCCCGTGATTTCTATTTGTAGTACTAGAAAAGACGTTTCTATGGTGATTGTAGCTGAAGGTACATTCAAACAAAAGACACGGATAAAAATACCTTGTAAGTAGTATATCCATTTTCTTCTAAATAATAATAGACAATTTACCCCTAACAACACAAGTGTTGAATAGGAGAAAACTAGCAAAATGGCTGCCTTCATATTTCTCGTTGATTACTGCCCTATCATCAAACCTAAATTGAGTCAACTAGGGAGCGTTTCCATCAGATTTCCAAATGTATATCCGTGCTTGATAAGTAGATAACACGTCTACACTAAACTATTCACATATAAGGTTGAAAATCCATCGTAATGCACACTTTTCCTTAAAATATCTGCAGATTGTTGAAAACATGTCTGCACAGTACACACGCCAAACGAAAAAGATGTTATGACGTCAGGTTGTCTAGACAGGAAGAAGTACGAGGCGCCATCTGGGGAGTGCACAGTACTAGGGACTGGCCGGCCAGTGGCGACACAGGACGTCTTTTTTACCCCACAGCCCTTAAGGGCTGTCGGGATATGGTTTTGACCCATGGTGTCCGGATGGACGGGCGGGTGGGCAGGGGCGGGAAAAAGTTTGTCTGTATATCAGAAACCGTACGGTGTAGGAAGTTCATACTTGGTAGGGACATCGGTCAGGATGTGTAGGTGTGCATCGTCATGGTCTGACCTTGATTTGACCTTGCCGTAGTGTCCTTGAGTTTGAAAATCTTGTCCAGGCTATAATTCGGAAACCGTAAGGTGTAGGAAGTTGATACTTGGTAGGGACATTGGTTAGGGGTTGTAGGTGTGCAACATCATGGTGTGACCTTGATTTGACCTTTGACCTTGTTGTAGTGACCTTGACCCTTGAAAATCTTGTTGCACCTTTGGGTTTGTCTTTTGATGCAGATTAAGCACTGTTAAAGTCATATTAGAATTCATTAAGAATTTTGCTTTTACAACTTCCCATTGTAATAGATGGAATTTCATCAAGTGAGCCACAGATTTTGCTCCAACACCACACATAAGCATTCATTAAATGTATTGCCACTTCTGTATGTATGGTACTATTCAAAACATCAAAACCATAATTCGGCCATGCCAGATGTAGATAAAGTACATGCATTATCTTTCTCTTAGACATTATTTTGTCTATTTAAACATTGTTTGGACCTTTATATAACTGACAGTTCTCTGAAAGTATCCTGAACTTTGTATTGATACAGTATTTCTATATCTCATGGTGTTAAAAATATTTCCCTAGGCTGTGGGGTACTGGCATCTCTGATGCTATTTTCCGACGTTTGGCGGGCCAGTCTACACCGACCGGATAAGCAATTGTCCGCTACAGAAATCGCTGATGATAACAGCACAAATAACTGGTCTGATGGGAAGGGTCTAGGACTTGTTGTGCTGCCACTACTGGACCACATACATAATGTTGTCATTTTCTGACCAAGTTAGGTCTTTTAGGTAAAAATCAGTAAATGTGTTATGAGCTTTCAAGTGACATGCTTACATGATTTGGTCCATCGACCACCACCATAAAAGGCCTTAGAGGCCGTGAATGCCCTAATATCATGCTCATGCTCATCATGCCAAGTCCAAGGCTTGTTGGTTTGCTTGTTTATAACAAAGTAGGATGGTTTGTTTTAACCAAGAAGAGAGTTTGGGTGGTCTGATGTCCGAGGTGTGTCCTTTCTTGAAGGAAATGAAGAGTAGGGATCGAGACCCTCTCAGGTCTTTGGTTCGATCCAATTAATACGAATTGTCTATCTACAATGGTAATCAAACCAGGAATAGTCCCCGAAGACAGACTTTGAGAACCTTCTCTTACTAGTTCAAACTTGGTTTTTGGCTATGAAATCAGAAGAAGGGAACAAGGCAACCTTTTCCCACTGGCCTAGACCAGATGCAGCACTTGCCAGAGGCCAAAGCTAGCAAGAAAGCAGTTTTGAGAGTAATGGTAAGCTCATTAAGCACAACAAAAAGGTTCCTTTTCCAGAGATTCCTGGAACTATTGGGACAATCCCTGTGAAAACTGGAGAGCAACCTGTTAAGGTCTGAGCTTTGGGAAATATGGTGCCCAGTTGGGCCCAAGGAGTCAACAATGGCAGTCCTGTAACCATCAATGGTCGAAGGGCGCCTGCTTAGATCTTGGTACAGGTGCATGAAAAAGTCTAAGACTTGTTTTACAGAGGGAGTGGAAAAATCCACAGAATTTTCTCTGCACCATTTCTCAAATAGGGCCCACTTTGACTTGTAGATGGTCCTTGTTGATGACCTTTGAGGGGCAGCAATTCTCTCTGCCACCTCCACAGAGAAGCCTTGTTCTTGGAGCTGTCCACTCCTAGACACCAGGCATGGAGGTTGAGATGTTGTGGATTCCTATGAAACACATAATTGTGGGATTGTTTGAGAAGAGTTGTTGACACCAGTAGCTGAAGTAGGATCTCTGTTGAGAGCTGCACTGGGTCCCAAAACCATGGCATCCCTGGCCAGCCTGGGGCTATTACAATGATCAGGCAAATGCATTGCCTGATTTTTGTGGATCACCCTTTGAAGGAGAGCTGTCGGAGGGTAAGCATAGGCGGTGAGACCCAACCAGTTTATGTTTAGAGCATCTATATCCAAAGTATTTGGGTCTGGGACTGACAACACGTACAGTGGAAGTTTGTGGTTCAGATGAGTGGCAAACAGATCTACATGAGGGGTAAAGCACTTTCGACAAATCTGTTTGAACACCTGTGGATGCAGTAACCATTCTGTTGACTGCACTTGATTTGACCTGGACAGGTCGGGCATCACATTCAGACACCCTGGAATGTCTGGCTTTTAAGGTTATCTGGTAATGATAGCACCAGGTCATGATTTTCCACAGGAGAGCACTCATCTGGGTGAGTTCCTCCTTGTTTGTTTATGTAGGCCACCACTGTTGAGTTTTCTGTTGCGGCACTGGTTAGTTTTGACACTGGTCCTTGAAACTTTGAAGGGCCAAAGAAACCGCCATCAACTCTAAAACATTTATGTGTAGCCTTCTTTCCATGTCTAAACACAGACCCTTTGTAGAGATTTTCTCTAAATGGGTGCCCCATCCTTCGCTTGAGGCATCTGTAAAGAGTTGGATACTGTGGTCTTTGGGATGAAAGTCTGCACCTTTCACGTTTGTGGGATTCTGCCACCACTCCAGGTGTGCTGAAATGGTTTCTGTCCAAGGAAGGAGGCTGTCCAACGACTGAGGATATATCTAGTGCTCCTTGAGGTGAAACTGAAAGGGCCTCATGTGAAGGCATCCCTCAGGGATCATTTTCTCCATTGAGGCAAGCAACCCAATAAGTGACATCAAACATGTTTTGACTTGAGTCGTAGGACCAAATCCTGAAGTTTGAGCCATCTCTCTTGATTGGGTTTACAAGGGCTGAATCTAGATGGTATTCGTAGCCAACAAACGAAAACACCTGAGTTGGTTTTAGCTTGGATTTCTCCTGATTTTTTATCTACCCCAAGGACTGGGTTAGGTCTACCACGGCTTGAGTGTTCACTTGGGCTTCTTCCTGAGACTGGGTCCTGATCAGTCAGTCGTCCAGGTATTGGTTAATTCTGACTCTCCTCGTGAGGGCCATTAGCTTCACTTCCTTTAGTACAATCATTGTAAAGACCTGAGGGGTTGTGGCCAAGCTAAATGGAAGAGGTGAACTGGAACACCTGCAACCAGTGGCATAACATTAGGTATTTATTTCCTTGAGTTTGGGTGGATGGGGATATGAAGGTAAGTGTCCGATAGGTCTATTGATGATACCCATTCACCTTGAATCAGGGAGGTCCTGATGGACTCTGGAGTTTCCATTTTTAACTTTTCTACAAGTAGAAAAGTGTTGACCCCACTTAGGTCTATTACTGGCCTCCACCTTTGGTGAGGCTTGGGGACTGGGACAGGTGACTGTAAAACCCGAGATATTTTACATTTTCCACCCTTTCTATTGTATTCTTTGACAGAAGAGACTGGATACAAGTGGCCAGAGCTTGGTTTTTTGAAGGGCCTTGAATCCTGACTGAACCAGAGGAACTCTGGCAAGATTTGGTTTTAAAATGAATGGAAGAACGTAATCATTAGTGATAATGTTTAACACGTTATTTGAACATTTGTTTGTTTGCCAGTTTCTTCTGAAAGAACAGAGACGACCTACTGGCGGACTGAGGGAAGCTTTTAAGGAGTCATTGGGGGGAGGGGTTTCCATGCCCTCGTCCCCTCGAGTTGGGTCGAAAACGACCCTTGGAGCCTCTGAAATTCAGTGATCCCCTACTTGAGGAAAACGATTGGTTACTACTTTGTGAGAAGTTGCCCCCATAGGGGCGTTTCCTGTAGGAGCCTCTTTTTTTATTGTGGGGACCCCAAAGGGTTTCTTTTGAAACCCTGAGCATTTTTAGAGGTACCTTTTACGAGGAGAAAGTGTTCTCCCTCCTTGAATAATTGAGACTTAAACAACGAGGAAGGCCAAAAGGGCAAATTTCTGAGTTCTTGGTGTCTCGAGTCCCCTAAATGTGGTTGAAGTAGGGTCATCTCAGCCTCACGCCTTAGCAGGCCCATGTTACCCATGGTGTATAGCTCCCTTTGGAGTATTTGGGCAAGAGATTTGCTTAGGCAGGCAAGTGCTCTTTGATGGATAAGAATGGTCTTATTCCAAATCTCTAAATATTGCCAGGCCCGTTGGTAACCACGCCTGGCTGCTTTCTCAGGATTGGCACCTTTCTGGATCTGAGTTTTAAACCTTTTTGAAGGAAGACTTCAGACTGTTTTGACACTTCTCTAAAGTGGAGTTACAGGAAGAAGTCTTAGCAAATGCAGCAACGAAGTTGACAGTGGAGAGGTTCTGCCTAGCTTGATGTTCCAGTTCCTTAAGAACTGGTAGGGGAACCTTGCCCATAGGGGCCCCAGAGAGTTTAGAAGAGATACAGATCTTCAAATAGTCTGTATTCAACTCCTGGATTTTGTCCTCATAACAAGGCTGTCCCTCCTTGTACCACTTTAGGAACTTCGATTCTAGTATCACTGAATTAACAAATTGCCTTGAGGCGGTCCAGGCTTGGATGGGAAATTATAAGCTTAAACTAGAGGATTGCTCGCAAAAAAAAAAGATAATGTTTTTGCATAGCAAAAACAAAGCGTCCCGAAAAGGATATAAAGGTGAGTGCTAAAGTATTAAGAAAATGCTTCGTTTCTAGCCTTATACTGTTGTGGCAACCAAAGTCAGCGCAGTCTGCTCTGTCTAGCATGGTTTTCAAGATATAAGCATTTTTGTGTTTTGCAAAAAATTAAAAAATTAAAAATGTCCGCTATATTTGGCGAGACAAAAATATTTTGAAAATTGGCATGGCTACTCTGCAGAGATACCCAGCAGGTCAAAAATTTTGTTGAGTTCCCTCCATATAGCACGGTTTTCGAGATATAAGCATTTTTGTGTTTTACAAAAACTTTGAAAATTCAAAATGGCCACCATTTTTGGGGAGACAAAAATTTTTGTCAAGACCACTGCCGCGGTGTGTATCTCCCGCCGAGCACTAAAGGAGAAGAAATAGCTTTTCCGAGATATTCACAATTTTTCATTTTCGTGTGTGAAAGTTCTTCCAAAAGTAGGTGAATGAGTTATTTGAGAAAAATTGGCTATCTGCAATACTATTAAGAGATAATTCACATTTACTCATTTTGAGTAGGTGAATAATTAGCTATGGGTCTGAAACTTCACCAAGTGAAAGCTCTCCCAAAAGTAGGTGAATGAGTTATTTGAGAAAAATTGGCTATCTGCAATACTTTTAGAGATAATTCGCATTTACTCATTTTGAGTAGGTGAGTAACTAGAAATAGGACGCCCTGTTTCTTGTAGCTGCGACATATGAATAGAAACAGGATAGCATAGAAGAACACACATTATCATGTGTAATGTCCACCCTATCAACCTTTTACAAAAATTGTACAGTAATCTTACAAGGCCCTGTTTCATCTGTAAAATATATGAATGATGCTTAAATATGTATTAGTATACATGTAAATTATTTCAGCTTCATGCCTTTTTGTATTGGTTGGGTAGAAAATTTTGACGAAATCGCTCTATCTTGCATGGTTAAGGAGATAGAAGTGAATTTCCGTTTTTCAATTTTTGGCAAAAATTCAAAATGGCTGCCATATGTGGGAAGAGGAATATTTTTTGAAAACTGCCAAGGGTACACTGGTCAGATACCCTGTGGGTTCATTGAAATCGCTCTATCTCACATGGTTAAGGAGACAGAAGCTGCGTTTTTTCATTTTAGGCAAAAACTGAAAAATTCAAAATGGCCGCCATTTTTGGGGAGAGTAAAATATTTTGAAAATTGCCAATAGTACATTGATTAGATACCCTGTGGGTTGAAAATTTCTACGAAACAAGATGACTGCCAAAAGTGGCGAAAATTGAAATGTTTCAAATTCACATAGAATACTCCTCTACTACCATATGGGTTAAAAATTCAGTCGAAATTGCTCTATCTCTTACAGTTTCCAAGATATTAACATTTTTGGGTTTTCCGCAAAAATCCAAGATGGCCGCCAAAAGTGGTGAAAAAATTGAAATTTTTCAATTTTGTATAGGATACTTTGCTATCACCCTACGGGTCAAAAATTCTGTTAAAATCACTCTATCTCTTGTGGTTTCAGAGATATTAACATTTTCAGTTTTCCGCAAAAATCCAAGATGGCCACCAAAAGTGGCGAAATTGAAATTTTTCAATTTCACGTAGAATACTCTATCCATACCCTGTGGGTCAAAAATTCTGTCGAAATCACTCTATCTCTTACGGTTTCCGAGATATTAACATTTTTTGTTTTTCCGCAAAAATTCAAGATGGCCGCAAAAGTGGCGAAAATTGAAATTTTTCAATTGCACATAGAATACTCTACCACTACCATGCGAGTCAAAATTTCTGTGGAACTGGCTCTATCTCTTATGGTTTCCGAGGTATTAACATTTTTTGTTTTTCTGCAAAAATTCAAGATGGCCGCCAAAAGTGGCGAAAATTGAAATTTTTCAATTTTGTATAGAATACTTTCCTACAACCCTATGGGTCAAAAATTCTGTCCAAATCGCTCTATCTCTTACGGTTTCTGAGATATTAAGATTTTTTCGCTTTTCGCAAAAATTCAAGATGGCCGCCAAAAGTGGCGAAAATTGAAACTTTTCAATTTTGTATAGAATACTTTCCTACTACCCTACAGGTCAAAAATTCTGTCCAAATCGCTCTATCTCTTACGGTTTCTGAGATATTCAGATTTTTTCGTTTTTCGCAAAAATTCAAGATGGCCGCCAAAAGTGGCAAAAATTGAAATTTTTTAATTTTGTATAGAATACTTTTCTACTACCCTGTGAGTCAAAAATTCTGTCCAAATCTCTCTATCTCTTACGGTTTGTGAGATATTAAGATTTTTTCGTTTTTCGCAAAAATTCAAGATGGCCGCCAAAAGTGGCGAAAATTGAAACTTTTCAATTTTGTATAGAATACTTTCCTACTACCCTACGGGTCAAAAATTCTGTCCAAATCGCTCTATCTCTTACGGTTTCTGAGATATTCAGATTTTTTCGTTTTTCGCAAAAATTCAAGATGGCCGCCAAAAGTGGCAAAAATTGAAATTTTTTAATTTTGTACAGAATACTTTTCTACTACCCTGTGAGTCAAAAATTCTGTCCAAATCTCTCTATCTCTTACGGTTTCTGAGATATTAAGATTTTTTCGCTTTTCGCAAAAATTCAAGATGGCCGCCAAAAGTGGCGAAAATTGAAACTTTTCAATTTTGTATAGAATACTTTCCTACTACCCTATGGGTCAAAAATTCTGTCCAAATCGCTCTATCTCTTATGGTTTCTGAGACATTCAGATTTTTTCGTTTTTCGCAAAAATTCAAGATGGCCGCCAAAGGTGGCGAAAATTGAAATTTTTTAATTTTGTATAGAATACTTTGCTACTACCCTACGGGTCAAAAATTCTGTCCAAATCGCTCTATCTCTTACGGTTTCTGAGATATTCAGATTTTTTCGTTTTTCGCAAAAATTCAAGATGGACGCTAAAAGTGGCGAAAATTGAAATTTTTCAATTTTGTACAGAATACTTTTCTACTACCCTGTGAGTCAAAAATTGTGTCGAAATCGCTCTATCTCTTACGGTTTGTGAGATATTAAGATTTTTTTGTTTTTCGCAAAAATTCAAGATGGCCGCCAAAAGTGGCGAAAATTGAAATTTTTCAATTTTGTATAGAATACTTTCCTACTACCCTACGGGTCAAAAATTCTGTCCAAATCGCTCTATCTCTTACGGTTTCTGAGATATTAAGATTTTTTCGCTTTTCCCAAAAATTCAAGATGGCCGCCAAAAGTGGCGAAAATTGAAACTTTTCAATTTTGTATAGAATACTTTCCTACTACCCTACGGGTCAAAAATTCTGTCCAAATCGCTCTATCTCTTACGGTTTGTGAGATATTAAGATTTTTTTTGTTTTTCGCAAAAATTCAAGATGGCCGCCAAAAGTGGCAAAAATTGAAAATTTTCAATTTTGTACAGAATACTCTTGTACTACCCTGTGAGTCAAAAATTGTGTCGAAATCGCTCTATCTCTTACGGTTTGTGAGATATTAAGATTTTTTCGTTTTTCGCAAAAATTCAAGATGGCCACCAAAAGTGGCGAAAATTGAAATTTTTCAATTTCACATAGAATACTCTGCTACAACCCTACGGGTCAAAAATTCTGTCGAAATCGCTCTATCTCTTACGGTTTCCAAGATATTAACATTTTTTGTTTTTCCGCAAAAATTCAAGATGGCCGCTAAAAGTGGCGAAAATTGAAATTTTTCAATTTTGTATAGAATACTTTGCTACTACCCTATGGGTCAAAACTTCTGTCGAAATCGCTCTATCTCTTACGGTTTCCGAGATATTAATATTTTTTGTTTTTCGCAAAAATTCAAGATGGCCGCCAAAAGTGGCGAAAATTGAATTTTTTCAATTTCACAAAGAATATTCTGCTACAACCCTACAGGTAAAAAATTCTGTCGAAATCGCTCTGTCTCTTACGGTTTCCGAGATATTAACATTTTTTGTTTTTCCGCAAAAATTCAAGATGGCCGCCAAAGGTGGCGAAAATTGAAATTTTTCAATTTTGTATAGAATACTTTCCTACTACCCTACGGGTCAAAAATTCTGTCCAAATCGCTCTATCTCTTACGGTTTCTGAGATATTAAGATTTTTTCGCTTTTCGCAAAAATTCAAGATGGCCGCCAAAAGTGACGAAAATTGAAAGTTTTCAATTTTGTATAGAATACTTTGCTACTACCCTACGGGTCAAAAATTCTGTCCAAATCGCTCTATCTCTTACGGTTTCTGAGATATTAAGATTTTTTCGTTTTTCGCAAAAATTCAAGATAGCCGCCAAAAGTGGCGAAAATTGAATTTTTTTTAAATTTTGTATAGAATACTTTTCTACTACCCTGTGGGTCAAAAATTCTGTCGAAATCGCTCTTATCTCTTACGGTTTCTGAGATATTAGCAAATTACTCAAAAGTAGTACTGAAAATACACAATGAAGTACCTAAATGGCTATTACTCATGTACTGACAAAGCTATCAGTCCCAAATGCAATACCAAGCGACCTATGGACATAACAATCTTGTATTCAAAATTGTAGTAAAATATCTTTAATTATTTTGGCTTAAATGCACGGAAACCAATGGGTACTGAAAATAGCTGTACTTAAGTATTACTCGGTAAGCAAAAGAGGTACAACAGCCAAAAGCAATCCCAAGCAAGCTACTGACCCAATAAGCCTGCATACCAAATTTGGTGACAATAGCTCTAATACTTTTCCTTTAAATGAGCGGAAACCATGCGTGACGCCGGACATCGGACGCCGGACGCCAGACGCCGGACGGCAGAAAAAGCAAAAATAACATATCCACCCCCCAGGGGGGTGAACATAATTAGGTATGGGTCTGAAACTTCACCATGTGAAAGCTCTCCCACAAGTAGATGAATGAGTATTTGATAAAAATTGGGTATCCGCAATACTTTTACAGATAATTAGCATTTATTCATTTTGAGTAGGTGAATAAATAGCTATGGGTCTGAAACTTCACAGAGTGAAAGCTCTCCTAAAAGTAGGTGAATGAGTTATTTGAGAAAAATTGGCTATCTGCAATACTTTTAGAGATAATTCACATTTACTCATTTTGAGTAGGTGAATAATTAGCTATGGGTCTGAAACTTCACCAAGTGAAAGCTCTGCCAAAAGTAGGTGAATGAGTTGAGAAAAATTGGCTATCTGCAATACTATTAAGAGATAATTCGCATTTACTCATTTTGAGTAGATGAGTAATTAGGTATGGGTCTGAAACTTCACCATGTGAAAGCTCTCCCACAAGTAGATGAATGAGTATTTGATAAAAATTGGGTATCCGCAATACTTTTACAAATAATTAGCATTTATTCATTTTGAGTAGGTGAATAAATAGCTATGGGTCTGAAACTTCACAGAGTGAAAGCTCTCCTAAAAGTAGGTGAATGAGTTATTTGAGAAAAATTGGCTATCTGCAATACTTTTAGAGATAATTCACATTTACTCATTTTGAGTAGGTGAATAATTAGCTATGGGTCTGAAACTTCACCAAGTGAAAGCTCTGCCAAAAGGAGGTGAATGAGTTATTTGAGAAAAATTGGCTATCTGCAATACTTTTACAGATAATTCCCATTTACTCATTTTGAGTAGGTGAGTAATTAGCTATGGGTCTGAAACTTCAAGTGAAAGCTCTCCCAAAAGTAGGTGAATGATTTATTTGAGAAAAATTGGCTATCTGCAATACTTTTAGAGAAAATTCAAATTTACTCATTTTGAGTAGGTGAGTAATTAGCTATGGGTCTGAAACTTCACAGAGTGAAAGCTCTCCCAAAAGTACGTGAATGAGTTATTTGAGAAAAATTGGCTATCTGCAATACTTTTAGAGATAATTCGCATTTACTCATTTTGAGTAGGTGAGTAATTAGCTATGGGTCTGAAACTTCACCAAGTGAAAGCTCTCCCAAAAGTAGGTGAATGGTTTATTTGAGAAAAATTGGCTATCTGCAATACTTTTAGAGATAATTAGCATTTACTCATTTTGAGTAGGTGAGTAATTAGCTACAGGTCTGAAACTTCACCAAGTGAAAGCTCTCCCAAAAGTAGGTGAATAAGTTATATGAGAAAAATTGGCTATCCGCAATACTTTTAGAGATAATTAGCATTTACTCATTTTGAGTAGGTGAACAATTAGCTACGGGTCTGAAACTTCACCAAGTGAAAGCTCTCCCAATAGTAGGTAAATGAGTTATTTGAGAAAAATTGGCTATCTGCAATACTTTTAGAAATAATTAGCATTTACTCATTTTGAGTAGGTGAGTAATTAGCTATAGGTCTGAAATTTCACCATGTGAAAGCTCTCCCAAAAGTAGGTGAATGAGTTATCTGAGAAAATTAGCTATCTGCAATACTTTTAGAGATAATTCATATTTACTCATTTTGAGTAGGTGAGTAATTAGCTACGGATCTGAAACTTGACCATATGAAAGCTCTTCCAAAAGTATGTGAAGGAGTTGAGAAAAATTGGCTACCTGCAATACTTTTAGAGATAATTAGCATTTACTCATTTTCAGCAGGTGAATATTTTAATTAGCTACGGGTCTGAAACTTTACCAAGTGAAAGCTCTCCCAAAAGTAGATGAACGAGTTATTTGAGAAAAATTGTCTATCTGCAATAATTTTAGAGATAATTAGCATTTACTCATTTTGAGTAGGTGAGTAATTAGCTACGGATCTGAAACTTCACCATGTGAAAGCTCTTCCAAAAGTACCTGAAGGAGTTATTTGAGAAAAATTGGCTACCTGCAATACTTTTAGAGATAATTAGCATTTACTCATTTTCAGCAGGTGAATAATTAGCTACTGGTCTGAAACTTCACCAAGTGAAAGCTCTTTCAAAAGTACGTGAATGAGTTATTTGAGAAAAATTGGCTATCTGCAATACTTTTAGAGATAATTAGCATTTACTCATTTTGAGTAGGTGAATAATTAGCTACAGGTCTGAAACTTCACCAAGTGAAAGCTCTCTAAAAAGTAGGTGAATGAGTTATTTGAGAAAAATTGGCTATCTGCAATACTTTTAGAGATGATTCGCATTTACTCATTTTGAGCAGGTAAGTAATTAGCTACGGGTCTGAAACTTCACCAAGTGAAAGCTCTTCCAAAAGTAGGTGAATGAGTTATTTGAGAAAAATTGGCTATCTGCAATACTTTTACAGATAATTTGCATTTACTCATTTTGAGTAGGTGAATAATTAGCTACAGGTCTGAAACTTCATCAAGTGAAAGCTCTCTCAAAAGTAGGTGAATGAGTTATTTGAGAAAAATTGGCTATCTGCAATACTTTTAGAGATAATTAGCATTTACTCATTTTGAGTAATTAGCTACGGGTCTGAAACTTGACCATGTGAAAGCTCTTCCAAAAGGAGGTGAATGAGTTGAGAAAAATTGGCTATCTGCAATACTTTTAGAGATAATTCGCATTTACTCATTTTGAGTAGGTGAATAATTAGCTAAGGGTCTGAAACTTCACCAAGTGAAAGCTCTCAATTAGCTACAAATGAGAAAATAGCTATTACTCACTTATGGCATGCAATAGAACCCCAAACTATGTACCATCTTATAGCTAAGGACAAAGTAGCTGAACAACATATTTTAGGCAAACACTCTAACTGCAATAGTTTTGGAGTTACAATGGCTTTACTCAACAGTCAGAATTTCAAAGTAGCTATTACTCAGCTATCAAAGATTCAACAGGTCTGAAACTTTACTATGTGATAGCTTACCAAAAAGTAGATGGACAACATATTTGAAAAGATTTCCCTAACTTTAATACTTTTGAAGATATTTGACATTTACTCCTTTTGTTATTCAGCTACAAATGAGAAAATAGCTATTACTCACTTATGGCATGCAATAGAACCCCAAACTATGTACCATCTTATAGCTAAGGACAAAGTAGCTGAACAACATATTTTAGGAAAACACTCTAGCTGCAATAGTTTTGGAGATACAATGGCTTTACTCAACAGTCGGAATTTGAAAGTAGCTATGACTCAGCTATCAAAGGTTCAACAGGTCTGAAACTTTACTATGTAATAGCTTACCAAAAAGTAGATGGACAACATATTTGAAAAGATTTCCCTAAGTTTAATACTTTTGAAGATATTTGACATTTACTTCTTTTGTTATTTAGCTACAAATGAGAAAATAGCTATTACTCACTTATGGCATGCAATAGAACCCCAAACTATGTACCGTCTTATAGCTAAGGACAAAGTAGCTGAACAACATATTTTAGGCAAACACTGTAACTGCAATAGTTTTGGAGTTACAATGGCTTTACTCAACAGTCGGAATTTGAAAGTAGCTATTACTCAGCTATCCATGGTGCAACAGGTCTGAAACTTAACTATGTGATAGCTTACCCAAAAGTAGATGAATAACATATTTGAAAAGATTTCTGTAACTCTAATACTTTTGAAGATATTTGGCATTTACTTCTTTTGTTATTTAGCTACAAATGAGAAAATAGCTATTACTCACTTATGGCATGCAATAGAACCCCAAACTATGTACCATCTTATAGCTAAGGACAAAGTAGCTGAACAACATATTTTAGGAAAACACTCTAACTGCAATAGTTTTGGAGATACAATGGCTTTACTCAACAGTCGGAATTTGAAAGTAGCTATTACTCAGTTATCCACGGTGCAACAGGTCTGAAACTTTATTATGTGATAGCTTACCCAAAAGTAGATGAATAACATATTTGAAAAGATTTCTGTAACTGTAATACTTTTGAAGATACTTGGCATTTACTTCTTTTGTTATTTAGCTACAAATGAGAAAATAGCTATTACTCACTTATGGCATGCAATAGAACCCCAAACTATGTACCATCTTATAGCTAAGGACAAAGTAGCTGAACAACATATTTTAGGAAAACACTCTAACTGCAATAGTTTTGGAGTTACAATGGCTTTACTCAACAGTCAGAATTTCAAAGTAGCTATTACTCAGCTATCCAAGGTGCAACAGGTCTGAAACTTTACTATGTGATAGCTTACCAAAAAGTAGATGAACAACATATTTGAAAAGATTTCTGTAACTCTAATACTTTTGAAGATATTTGACATTTACTCCTTTTGTTATTTAGCTACAAATGAGAAAATAGCTATTACTCACTTATGGCATGCAATGGGGCCCCAAACTATGTACCATCTTATAGCTAAGGACAAAGTAGCTGAACAACATATTTGAAGAAAAAGTTGTAACTGCAATAGTTTTTGAGTTATGAGCCCTTTACTCCAAGTAGCTAAGATAGCTATTACTCAGTTATCTTTAGGCCTAAGTCCATAAAACCCAAAAAATTTTCGAGGGCGTGAAAATTCATTGGGACAATTAATTTACAAAAAATCTGTAGCTGTAGTAGTTATGGAGGAATCTGCGTGACTAACTAACGCACGCACACACGCACGCACGCACGCGCACACAGGCAGCATTTCATAATCTCCCTCCCGGGCTAAAGCCCGGCGGGAGATAAAAATTGGCTATCTGCAATACTTTTAGAGATAATTCGCATTTACTCATTTTGAGTAGGTGAGTAAATAGCTATGGGTCTGAAACTTCACAGAGTGAAAGCTCTCCCAAAAGTAGGTGAATGAGTTATCTGAGAAAAATTGGTTATCTGCAATACTTTTAGAGAGAGATAATTCGCATTTACTCATTTTGAGTAGGTGAGTAATTAGCTATGGGTCTGAAACTTCACCAAGTGAAAGCTCTCCCAAAAGTACGTGAATGATTTATTTGAGAAAAATTGGCTATCTGCAATACTTTTAGAGATAATTCGCATTTACTCATTTTGAGTAGGTGAGTAATTAGCTATGGGTCTGAAACTTCACCATGTGAAAGCTCTCCCACAAGTAGCTGAATGAGTTATTTGATAAAAATTGGGTATCTGTAATACTTTTACAGATAATTAGCATTTACTCATTTTGAGTAGGTAAATAATTAGCTATGGGTCTGAAACTTCACCATGTGAAAGCTCTCCCAAAAGTAGGTGAATGAGTTATTTGAGAAAAATTGGCTATCTGCAATACTTTTACAGATAATTCGCATTTACTCATTTTGAGTAGGTGAGTAATTAGCTATGGGTCTGAAACTTCACAAAGCGAAAGCTCTCCCACAAGTAGGTGAATGATTTATTTGAGAAAAATTGGCTATCTGCAATACTTTTACAGATAATTCGCATTTACTCATTTTGAGTAGGTGAGTAATTAGCTATGGGTCTGAAACTTCACAGAGTGAAAGCTCTCCCAAAAGTAGGTGAATGAGTTATTTGAGAAAAATTGGCTATCTGCAATACTTTTAGAGATAATTCGCATTTACTCATTTTGAGTAGGTGAGTAATTAGCTATGGGTCTGAAACTTCACCATGTGAAAGCTCTCCCACAAGTAGATGAATGAGTTATTTGATAAAAATTGGGTATCCGCAATACTTTTACAGATAATTAGCATTTACTCATTTTGAGTAGGTAAATAATTAGCTATGGGTCTGAAACTTCACGGAGTGAAAGCTCTCCCAAAAGTAGGTGAATGAGTTATTTGAGAAAAATTGGCTATCTGCAATACTTTTAGAGATAATTCGCATTTACTCATTTTGAGTAGGTGAGTAATTAGCTACGGGTTTGAAACTTCACCATGTGAAAGCTCTCCCACAAGTAGATGAATGAGTTATTTGATAAAAATTGGGTATCCGGAATACTTTTACAGATAATTAGCATTTACTCATTTTGAGTAGGTGAGTAATTAGCTATGGGTCTGAAACTTCACGGAGTGAAAGCTCTCCCAAAAGTAGGTGAATGAGTTATTTGAGAAAAATTGGCTATCTGCAATACTTTTAGAGATAATTCGCATTTACTCATTTTGAGTAGGTGAGGAATTAGCTATGGGTCTGAAACTTCACCAAGTGAAAGCTCTTTGGGATAGCTGCTCTGCAGAGATACCCTGAAGATCAAAAATTTTGTCGAAATCACTCTATCTAGCATGGCTTTCGAAATATTAGCATTTTTATGTTTTGCAATTTTTGTGAAAAGCATTTTTGTGTTTTCCTTATTTGGAAAATTGGTAATGATTAATTAATCATTAATTACTTGGCCATTTCTTAACCAATCAATGCCAAAATCTAATGATTTCCAGATTTTAATAGAATGAATGTATTTGCCAAGTTTCAGGTGAATTGATAAAATTCCTTTCCAGTTATCATCCGGACAAGCTTCCCCATCGAAAAAAGACATTTTTGGTCATGTGACCTCTCTGATTGGTTGAAATGTCACTGCAGCATATTCAAAAAAATTCCCCAAGGCTACTGCCTAAACCTGCCAAATTTGAAAAGAATCCGCCTAACGGTTACAGAGTTATAAGGAAATCAAAATGCGGGAGCCGGCGGAGCCTGAAGGTCTCCCATACACAAACAAGCGTCCCTTGCGGGACGCTTAATTAAATCCTGACAAGACAGAATTTATAGTGATTGGTGATGATCAAATTGGAAGTTCCCTGAAGTCATTATTCCCAGTGAGTTTGCTTGGCAACACTATGGAACCAGCTGAATCGGTAAAAAATCTTGGTGTCATCCTGGATGCTGAAAACTCAATGCAAAGACACGTGGCTAATCTATGTCGCACAAGTTACTACCATTTCCGGGAACTACAAAGGGTAAGGAAAGGTACTTAAATCATGAAACTGCTGTAAAGGTGGCAAATGCCTTGGTTAGCAGTCGCCTGGATTACTGTAACTCACTGCTTTACAACACAAAAAGGCATATACTAGCAGACTACAGAGAGTTCAAAATGCCTTATGTCGGACGATGTGCAAGCTAAATAAATACTGTCATGTCACACCCTTCCTGCACAAACTACACAAGCAATACATTTCAGCCAACCTCCAAATCTGTCCGCTCTAATTAGGCGGAGTGATCTCACACGGGGCAATCGCCTATCAATCTCGTCATCTAAACCAAATAAACGCTCAGGGCTATGCAGCTTCATAGCAGGGGCTCCCACAGAGTGGAACAAGCTTCCTCAAGCCATTAGAACCATAGAAAGCATTTCTGGTTTCAGAAAACAGTGGAAAACATATCTTTTTAGATTAGCTTATCCTCCACCATAGCCTATCTCCCCTATCGGACGCTAATATGGAAACGGACTTCTTTTTGGGAACTGGACTATCCCTTTTTGCACATCAGCGCCTTAGAGGATGTCTACATCAATTTCGGCGTTTTATAAGTGTTTCTTACTTACTTATTTACTTACTTACTTTGTAGTGGAGGGAGGGGGTTTAATATATTTACCCTCAGGTAAATTAGAAGCCAGAAAATCATGCTCAAACTTATTGAAGGCATTTTTGATGTGAGAGCTAAGGGACAGGAAAGAAGAAGGGCCTCTTGGCCTAAGCTCCTGTTGGCCCTTTCTGTCATCCAGGCCCAGAACAGAAGTAGAAGACCTGGACATGGTTTCCCTGAGGTCAGGGAGATCAAGAATACGCCTAAAGGTCTCCACTTCCTCAGTGTATTGAGAGGGTAAGTCAGCCATGGCTACTTCCCTATAAAATAGTGGGTCTGGATCGTGTTACGGTTGGTCTTGATCAGAAGGGGTCCTAGAGGGCTTGGAAGACCTTTGCATGGGTACAGAGGGTTTTGCATGGGTACTGATCTTCCTCTGAAGATAATGACCAAGACAAGTAGCCGAGACCACCCGAGAGGGTTCGTCGGACTGAGTTGAATGTTGATCTGTCATTCGATCATGTCTCGGGTCAGAGTCACGCATGGACTGATCATCTCCCGAGACGAGGCGGAAGGGAGGGACCATACAAGTTCACCTCCATAGCCTCATCCATGAGGATGGCTGAGGTCTCGGAGGAGGGGTTGGGTCCAGATTCTCAGTTTGCTTACTGGTACCAGGCTTACAGGCTGAAGTGGAGGTCTGATCCACCTCCACTTCTGTAGACGTCTTTTTGAAAGACTGAAATTCCTCTAGGAGAGACTTCATGGCCTCAAGCATAGAAGCCTGGAAACATCCATTTGCTGCTGCAAGTGGATGTTTAACTGAGAACCCAGGGTTTTCTCAAGTTTGGACTTGATTTTCTGTTATAAAGCGTACCTGGGGTAGGCGGGACAGATTTAACTGGAGTTGAGAGGTCAGCAGCACCCTCAAGGTCTTCCTGAGATCCAGTGAAGGACTCCACGTTCTCATCCCCTAGCAAATCTAGTTCAAGTGTCTGCTATCTGTTTCGTAATATAATGGTTCCTGTTTTCAATTTTTAGCATTTGTTCTTCTTAGATCCCAGAGCAAATATTGCACAGAGATTCAAGAGCAACACAGAGGTCATCCCCTTTATTGGCTTCTCTACAGGAAGGACAGAAATTGTGATTATCAAATGGGAAACAGAAATGTCAACACTTCAAAGAGCTAGGTTTATCTTTGCTCATTCTTTGGTGGGAGGTCACTTTTACAGCAATAAAAAATGTCCAAACGTGCAAGTTTTAACCAAGAAAACTTATCTTAAAGAATTAAATTAAAACTGAAAGAAATACTTATCCTGTCGAAACGGGCCTTTACAGAATATTCTATAATATTAATTAAGCAAAATAACCAAGTGGTAACAATACAACAATACATAGAAACTGGGAAATAGTACAAAATATGAATGCAAAATGCAAACGTTTCCAAATCACAGGCCAACGAGAAAAGGGGGACAAATTGAGAAGAGTTCCATGAGAGTACAACCTGAGGCTACAGCCTACACTAAACGTCTATTTTTCTTGGATGTTGTCCAGGGCCTGCGACCTCCCGAGATCAGCATTCAGTTCAATATGGTAAGCTATTGTAGTGCAATAAAATAAGATATATCTATGTAACTATATTGCTATGTTTTTCAACATATTAGGGTTTATTTAAAGTGGAAGCCATTGTTGTAAACAATTATTTTCATCACACTTCTTATGTCTCTTCTGATTGGCCTACGTCCTTTACCATCGACCAATCAGACGATAGCTTTTCACTCTTTCTTTGGGGGGGGGGGGGGGGACAATATTTTATAAATGGAAGGGCTGGTTTAAGATCAAAAGCCAGTGTGAGTCTTGTTCACAGATTTGCCTGATCAATATTAATGAGCAAATATGTGAGTTCATAGCTTCCATGAAATAATTATTACCCTACAGACAAGTCATTATTAATCTCCAACTTTTGTGATATAATAACCAAATTCTCACAATAGTGTTGGTATTGATTATCGATATTGCAATATTTATCATTTGCGTTAAATAGATTCAATATCGATAAAGTAAGCCAGAATATCAATATCGAAAAAATGGTGGTTTATAGCCGTAACCCTGTTGTTTTTGACTAAAATATATGGGAATTATGAAGAATAAGGTTAGTTTATAGCAGATTTTGTAAATATTTCACTTACCGCTAAACCGGAAGTGCCATGTTTATTTTCATTTTTCATTTCGGGAAACTACTAAAAGACATCAGAGTAGATTTCTGTACGAAAAGTGCAATGCCCCGATATTTCAATATCGATCGATACAGAAGAAGCAAAAATGGTTTGATATCGATACAAATATTAGCATTCGATACCAACACTATCTCACAATTACTTCATCAAAATAGGGTCCAAAAGACTACTTTACAGGCAGAATTACTTACAACTCCTTTCCAGTAAACTGACTTCCACATCAGAATCTCCCTCTGGCCCTGAAATGGGAGTCAGCTCAGTTTGTGGTACCTTTTGAGTATATTCACTCGAGTACATGTCTATGTCAAATTCGTGGTTTTCTGAAGGCTTTCTCCCAGTCGAGTTGTTGGTTCCTCTATTCAGTTCCCTGTTTTCAACTTGAGGTTCCAGCACTGAATCTCTCCTTAACTCCTGTAGTTACAAAGCCATATCAATAATGTAATGATCTTTCAATATTGATCTTTCTGTTTGTAAATGGAAAACAAGGGAACAGTGGCTGTTTTTCAGACAACCGCAAAGTCCAATCTTTAGGTTAAAGTTGAGTTAAACCAAAAATAATAGATATCAATTTATTATGTTCAGATAACAATATACATATACTACAAGGGTAACAAGGAGAGAGTTCATTAGCACCCAATAACTTTCAAGATGTTTAATAGTCTTTTTTTAATTGAATAATGTCATTTACCAAGACTGTTAAAATGTGTTTTTTATGATAGATTTACAAATGAAAATCCTAACAGAGAAGGCAATAACTTTTTCTGAGGGAGAAATTCTAAATAGATTTGCAGAACCTAAACAAATTTATTAAATAAGTCATTTGGTGCCTGCCATCTACGAAACTGTTACTGTCCACATATGCTTTCATGTGTAGAGCCACCAGATGAATACTTTTTTGTGATCCAAAATAAACTGTATCTCATAAAGACATATAATCCCCATGCATGGCTTTGTCATTATACATTTTAAACAGTGACCTATAAATGAAGATAAATACACATGTTACATACAGTTAGTTAAGATTTGTATACATGACACTTTCAAGACATATAGTTGGCTCAGTTTCTGTTGCATCTATTTGCAGAATAATGAACACCAGGTAATTCTAACTCGAATAGTATTTCTCTAGTATGTAATCTGGTTGAAGTATGGATGGACTGGACCCCAGATTCCAAGACACATTAAACAGATTCTGAGAAACACAAAATAAGAACAAGGCACTGTGTCAGCTGAGTGTTTTTGATTTGTGAAGGTGATAATGAGAGGAAAGCATAATTTTCAGGGAAAGTGCTGTACAGAAGTACAGTAAATGGTAATTGAACAGCATGTTCGAAAGAAATTCCGAAGCTGACAGAAGGACAAAAAAGTTGTGCCCTGCAAATGGTATTATAAAGGAAAGTAACAAGGTAACTGTTTAAGTGTAAAAAGTAGGTTAAAACATATTTAAAGAAATACTGCAAATGCAATATCCTCGTTCAACCTTGAAGAAGGGGTCCAAGGTCAAATCCAACCACACAAAAACATTCCCAGCCCATGAATTCCTATAGGTTGGTTTACTATCCCAAACCTCTAGGACCAATAATAAGTGAGTTATAAGCTTTTAAGTTTGGCTGTCCTCATTTGACCTTGAAGGAGGGGTCCAAAGGTCAAATCTGACCACACCAAAAGATTCCCAGCCCATGATTTCCTATAGGATGGTTTACCACCCCAAACCTCTAGGACCAATAATAAGCGAGTTATAGGCACTTTTAAGTTTCGCTATCCTTGTTTGACATTGAAGGAGGGGTCCAAGGTCAAATCTGACTACACCAATAGAGTCCCAGCCAATGATTTCCTATAGGTTTGTTTACCATACCAAACTTCTAGCACCATAATAAGCGAGTTATAAGCTCTTTTAAGTTTGGCTATCCTCATTCGACCTTGAAGGAGGGGTTCAAGGTCAAATCCGACCATACCAAAAGATTCCCAGGCCATGATTTCCTATAGGTTGGTTTACCATCCCAAACCCGTAGGACCAATAATAAGCGAGTTATAAGCACTTTTAAGTTTGGCTATCCTCGTTTGACCTTGAAGGCAGGGTCCAAGGTCAAATCTGACCACACCAGAAGATTCCCAGCCCATGATTTCCTACAGGTTGGCTTACCATCCCAAACCTCTAGGACCAATAATAAGGGAGATATAAGCACTTTTCATGACTGACAAAGAAATGCCCTTGGCGGCCATCTTGTTTTTCAAAATGAGGCCAAAAACATTCCCAGTCAAGATTTTATAACGAGGAACATGTCCTGCGAATTTGAGATCTCTACCCATAATACCCTTTGCTCTAGAGGGCCAACAGAAGTCCTTGTTTAAAGTCGAATAAACGTCCCTGGCAGCCATCTTGTTTTTCAAAATGAGGCCAAAAATATTCCCAGGCAACATTTTATGATTATTCATATATCCTGCAAACTTGAGAAGGCTAGCTATAATATTTTTTTCATTAAAGCGGTAATGGTGAAATCTCTCTACACACTGCAGCTATCCAGTGGATACAATGACTTACTCAACAGTGAGAACCTGAAAGTAGCTATTCCTCAGCTATGCCATGACATACAGGTCTGCAATTTCACTATGTTATAGCTAACCAAAAATTATGTGAATAACATACGTATACAAAATACTCTAAATGCAATAGTTTTCAAGTTATAACTGACTTACTCAACAGTGATAACCTCAAAGTAGCTATTACTCAGCTATGCAATGAGCTACATGTCTGAAATTTTACTATGTTATAGCTGACCCAAAAGTAGGTGAACAACATATTTAAGCAAATTACTGTAATTGCAATAGTTTTCAAGTTACAACTGATTTGCTCAATAGTGAGAACCTGAAAATAGCTATTGCTCAGCTATGCCATGAGCTATAGGTCTGTAATTTCACTTTGTTATAGCTGACCCAAAAGTAGGTGAACAACATATTATAACAAAACACTCCAAATGCAATATTTTTCAAGTTACAGCTGATTTACTCAACAGTCAGTACCTGAAAATAGCTATTGCTCAATTGTGCCATGAGCTACAGGTCTGTAATTTTACTATGTTATAGCTGACCCAAAAGTAGCTGAATAACATATTTACACAAATTTCTGTAAATGCAATAGTTTTCCAATTACAACTGATTTACTCAACAGTGAGAACTTCAAAGTAGCTGTTACTCAGCTATGCAATAAGCCACAGGTCTGGAATTTCACTATGTTATAGCTGACCCCAAAATAGGTGAATAACATATTTAAACAAAATACTCTAAATGCAATAGTTTTCAAGTTATAAGTGATTTACTCAACAGTGATAACCTAATAGTAGCCATTACTCAGCTATGCCATGAGCTACAGGTCTGAAATTTTACTATGTTATAGCTGACCCAAAAGTAGCTGAATAACATATTTATATGAAATTTCTGTAAATGCAATAGTTTTCCAATTAAAACTGATTTACTCAACAGTGAGAACTTCAAAGTAGCTGTTACTCAGCTATGCAATGAGCCACAGGTCTGGAACTTCACTATGTTATAGCTGACCCCAAAATAGGTGAATAACATATTTATACAAAATACTCTAAATTTGAAAATTTTAATTACTTAAATGTAGCTTTTATAAGCTACAAGCTTACCATGTGGGACTTAATGCTGTTCTCGGGTTGCCACACCCGGGGCCAACGTCTTAGAAAAAAAGATCGTTCTTGTTAGCCACCGGATATACTGGTAGTTGTCCTCACATGATAACTTCTGACCAATCGCCCTACTTTCTCGTTGAAATTTTTTATTAAACCTACCCCTCAGCTGTAAACAGTGCTAAAACTGTCCAGATGTTTGGTAGTAGGACGGAAATGCAGCGGTGCTCACTTCGAGGTCTAAGGGTCCCTAGTAGACCTTCACGTGTGACTGACCAACCCAGTGGTTGGGCATCTCATGAAATTTTTAACCTGAAATATGAGAATAACGACAACTGAATAAGTCCTTAATAGAAACTAGAAATAGGACGCACTGTTGATAGTAGATGCGAATAGAAACAGGATAGCATAGAAGAGTTTATTTATTTGGGGTTTTACGTCGCTTTCAACACTGTACAGGTCATATCACGACGGGTAGTTGGAAGGGCAGAGGAAACCAGTACATAGAGTTCGCTAGGGTTGTGTACTGTAAACTGCCGACCAACGGCAAGCAACTACCAGCTTTCCCACTTACGGCCATGACGGGGATCGATCCCCGGCCGCAGAGGTGGGAGGCGAGAGTGTTACCACTCTGCCACCGTGGCCCCTATGTACATTTGTTGGAAGCTGAAGAGGGTGGTGGCAGCAGAGTTAGCAGTTAACCAAAGCAGGAGTTGGGTAAATAAACTTCTTATGCCCTGTATGGTAGAACAATGACATCAGTAGCCTTATCCAGACTAATCCTTTGGAGGGCTTTTACTATACCACTAAAATGGTGAGAATACATAAGGCCAAAGCTCTGTTAAAGAAATGTGAAAGCATCAGCTGCATAGGCCCGTCAATCAGGTCAGCGACATATGAATAGAAACAGGATAGCATAGAAGAACACACATTATCATGTGTAATGTCCACCCCATGAACCTTTTGCCAAAATTGTACAGTAGTCTTACAAGACCCTGTTTTCATTTGTAAAATATATCAATGATGCTTAAATATTTATTAGTGTAGATGTAAATTATTTCAGCTTCATGCCTTTTTGCATTGGTTGGGTCGAAAATTTTGACGAAATCACTCTATCTTGCACGGTTAAGAAGATAGAAGCAAATTCCTGTTTTTCTATTTTTGGCCAAAATTCGAAAAATCAAAATGGCCGCCATTTTTGGGGAGGGGAAAATTTTTTGAAAATTGCAAAGAGTACATTCCTTAGATACCCTGTGGGTCGAAAATTTCGACGAAATCGCTCTATCTCGCACAGTTAAGGAGATAGAAGCAAATTTGTGTTTTGCCATTTTGGGCAAAAATTCAAAATGGCCGCCATTTTTGGGGAGGGGAAATTTTTTTGAAAATTACAAAGATTACATTCCTTAGATACCCTGCGGGTCGAAAATTTTGACGAAATCGCTCTATCTCGCACGGTTAAGGAGATAGAAGCAAATTTGTGTTTTGCCATTTTTGGCAAAAATTCAAAATGGCCGCCACTTTTGGGGAGGGGAAAATTTTTTGAAAATTGCCAAGAATACAATGCTCAGATACCCTGTGGATCGAAAATTTCGACGAAATCGCTCTATCCCGCACGGTTAAGGAGATAGAAGCAAATTTGTGTTTTGCCATTTTTGGCAAAAATTCAAAATGGCTGCCACTTTTGGGGAGGGGAAAATTTTTTGAAAATTGCCAAGAATACAATGCTCAGATACCCTGTGGATCGAAAATTTTGACGAAATCGCTCTATCCCGCACGGTTAAGAAGATAGAAGCAAATTCCTGTTTTTCTATTTTTGGCCAAAATTCGAAAAATCAAAATGGCCACCATTTTTGGGGAGGGGAAAATTTTTTGAAAATTGCAAAGAGTACATTCCTTAGATACCCTGTGGGTCGAAAATTTCGACGAAATCGCTCTATCTCGCAGAGTTAAGGAGATAGAAGCAAATTTGTGTTTTGCCATTTTGGGCAAAAATTCAAAATGGCCGCCATTTTTGGGGAGGGGAAATTTTTTTGAAAATTGCAAAGATTACATTCCTTAGATACCCTGCGGGTCGAAAATTTCGACGAAATCGCTCTATCTCGCACGGTTAAGGAGATAGAAGCAAATTTGTGTTTTGCCATTTTTGGCAAAAATTCAAAATGGCCACCACTTTTGGGGAGGGGAAAATTTTTTGAAAATTGCCAAGAATACAATGCTCAGATACCCTGTGGGTCGAAAATTTCGACGAAATCGCTCTATCCCGCACGGTTAAGGAGATAGAAGCAAATTTGTGTTTTGCCATTTTTGGCAAAAATTCAAAATGGCTGCCACTTTTGGGGAGGGGAAAATTTTTTGAAAATTGCCAAGAATACAATGCTCAGATACCCTGTGGATCGAAAATTTTGACGAAATCGCTCTATCCCGCACGGTTAAGGAGATAGAAGCAAATTTGTGTTTTGCCATTTTTGGCAAAAATTCGAAAATTCAAAATGGCCGCCATTTTTGGGGAGGGGAAATTTTTTTGAAAATTGCAAAGATTACATTCCTTAGATACCCTGTGGGTCGAAAATTTCGACGAAATCGCTCTATCTCGCACGGTTAAGGAGATAGAAGCAAATTTGTGTTTTGCCATTTTTGGCAAAAATTCGAAAATTCAAAATGGCCGCCATTTTTGGGGAGGGGAAAATTTTTTGAAAATTGCAAAGAATACATTCCTTAGATACCCTGTGGGTCGAAAATTTTCGACGAAATCGCTCTATCTCGCATGGTTTAGGAGATATGAGCACATTTGCCTTATTCATTTTGCCTTTCCAGTGACAGGCTTGGATGATTTGGTCCACCGATACTCCACCGTAAAAGGCCTTAGAGGCCGCGAAGGCCCGGATGTCATGCACTTTGACTTGGACCAAGTCCAAGGCTTGTTGATCTGCTTGTTTGTAACAAAGTAGGATGGTTTGTTTCAACCATGAAGAGAGTGTAGCGGGTCTGATGTCTGAGGTATGTCCTTTCTTAAAGGAGATGAAAAGGAGAGAACGAGACCCTCTCAGGTCTTTAGTTCGGTCCAAATAAAACCTCAGGGCCCGCACGGGACACAGGGTCCTGTCTTCCTTAAACTGTCTATCTACAATGGTAGTCAAAGCAGGGATGGTCACTGGTGACACACTTTGAGAACCTTCTCTTGCTAGTTGGTTTTTGGCTATGAAATCAGAAGAAGGGAACAAGGCGACCTTTTCCCATTGGCCTAAATTAGATACTTTGTTCGCGACCCAGCCACGGATTTCGCTGCGGCGCTTGCCGGAGGCCAAGGCTAGCAAGAAAGCAGTTTTGAGAGTAAGATGTTTGAGGTCTGAGTCCTTCATGGGCTCAAATGGTGCTTTGGTGAGCTCGTTAAGGACAACAGAAAGGTTCCACTTGGGTAAATTTCTGGAACTTTTAGGACGATCCCTGTGAAAACTGGAGAGTAACCTATGAAGGTCTGCATTGTGTGCAATGTGTTGGGCCGTTGGGCCCAAAATGTCAACGATTGCAGTCCTGTAACCATCAATGGTCGAGGGGCGCCTGTTTAAGTCTTGGTACAGGTACATGAAAAAATCTGAGATTTGTTTCACAGATGGAGTGGAGAAATCCACCGAATTTTCTCTGCACCATTTTTCAAATAGGGCCCACTTTGACCTGTAGATGGTCCTTGTTGATGACCGCTGAGGGGCAGCAATTCTCTCTGCCACCTCCACAGAGAAGCCTTGTTCTTGGAGTTGTCCGCTCCTAGACACCAGGCGTGGAGGTTCAGTTGTTGTGGATTGTTGTGGAACACATAGTTGTGGGACTGTTTGAGTAGGGTCGTTGACACTGGGAGTTGTAGTGGGATCTCTGTTGAGAGCTGCACTAGGTCCCAAAACCAGGGCATCCCTGGCCAGCCTGGGGCTATCACGATGATCAGGCAATGGCATTGCTTGATCTTTTGGATCACCTTGTGAAGGAGAGCCGTAGGAGGGTAGGCGTAGGCCGTGAGGTTGGTCCAGTTTATGTTCAGAGCATCTATGTTCCAAGCCCTTGGGTCTGGGATAGGAGACACATATAGAGGGAGTTTGTGATTCAGGTGAGTGGCGAATAAGTCTACATGAGGGGTGAACCACTTCCGGCAGATTTGCTTGAAGACCTGAGGGTGCAGAGACCATTCTGTTGACTGCACTTGGTTGGACCTGGATAGGAGGTCGGCCATCACATTCAGACACCCTGGAATGTGCCTGGCTTTCAATGTTATATGGTAGTGATGGCACCAGGTCATGATTTTCCACAGGAGAGCGCACATCTCTGCTGAGTGAGTTCCCCCCTGCTTGTTGATGTAGGCTACCACTGTTGAGTTGTCCGTCGCAACTAACACTGTTTGATTCTGGCACTGGTCCTTGGAAGTCTCGAAGGGCCAGGGAGACCGCTTTCATTTATGTGTACCCTTTTTTCCCGCTCTGACCACAGGCCTTTTGTAGAATTTTGATCTAAGTGAGCGCCCCAACCTTCGTTTGAGGCGTCGGTAAAGAGTTGGATACTGTGGTCCTTGGGATGAAGGTCTGCGCCTTTCATCACATTTGAGGGGTTTTGCCACCAATCTAGGTAGGCTACAATGGCTTCTGTCCAAGGAAGGAGGTTGTCCAGCGACTGAGGATATCTCCAGTGCTCCTTGAGATGAAACTGAAAGGGCCTCATGCGAAGGCGTCCCTCCGGGACCATTTTCTCCATTGAGGCTAGCAACCCAATTAGAGACATCAAACATCTTGCAGTCAAAACACGTTTTGACTTGAGTCGTAGGATCAAATCCTGAAGTTTGAGCCATCTCTCGTGAGTGGGTCTTACAAGGGCTGAATCTAGGTGGTATTCGTAGCCCACGAACGAAAACACCTGAGTAGGTTTCAGTTCTGATTTTTCTTGGTTGATTATCCAACCCAAGGATTGGGTTAGGTCTACCACTGCCTGTGTGTCCCTTTGGGATTCCTCCTGAGACTGGGACCTGATCAGCCAGTCGTCCAGGTATTGGTGAATTCTGAGTCCTCTTGAGAGGGCCATTAGTTTCACTTCCTTTACGATCATCGTAAAGACCTGGGGGGCTGTGGCCAGTCCGAAAAGTAGGGAGGTGAACTGGAACACCTGGGCCTTGTAGCAAAACCTTATTTACTTCCTTGAGTTTGGATGGATGGGGATGTGAAGGTATGCGTCCGACAGGTCTATCGACGATACCCACTCCCCTGGGACCAGGGAAGTCCGGATGGACTCTGGGGTTTCCATTTTGAACTTTTCTACATGTAGAAAAGTGTTGAGCCTGCTTAAGTCTATGACTGGCCTCCACCTTTGGTGAGGCTTGGGTACTAGGAACAGGCGACTGTAAAACCCGAGAGATTTTACGTTTTCCACCCTTTCGATAGCGTTCTTTGACAAGAGAGACAGGATACAAGTGGCCAAGGCTTGGTCTTTTTGTTGGGCCTTGTACTCTGATAGAATCAGAGGAAATCTGATCAAGTTTGGCTTTGAACGGAATGGCAGAACGCAGCCATTGGTGATAATGTTTAACACGTTTTGAGAACATTTGTTTATTAGCCAGTCTCTCTTGAAAGAACGGAGGCGACTTCCTACTGGTGGACTGAGTGAGGCTTTGGAGGAGTCATTGAGAAGGGGGGTTTCCACGCCCCCTTCCCCTATTGTGGGGTCGAAAACGACCCCTGGAGCCTCTGAAGTTGGATTTTCCTCTTCCCGAGGGAAAGGATTGGTTACTGCTTTGAGAGGTATTGCCCCCATAGGGGCGTTTCCTGTAGGAGCCTCTTTTCTTGTGGGGGCCACAAAAGGGCTTATTCTGGTAGGGTGCGAAACCCTGCGAATCTTTTGAGGTGCCTTTTTTGAGAAGGAAGTCCTCACCTTCCTTTACAAGTTGAGACTCGAACAAGGAGGAGTCCCAGAAGGATGAGTTCCTGAGTTCTTGGCGTCTCGTTTCCCCTAGCTGGGGATGTAATAGAGTCATTTCGGCTTCGCGCCTGAGCAAGCCGGTATTAGCCATGGAATATAATTCCCTCTGGAGAATATGGGCTAGTGATTTGCTGAGACAGGTAAGAGCTCTATGTTGGACAAGAACCGTCTTGTTCCAAAAATCCAAGTACTCAGCAACTTCCTCATATCCGCGCTTTGCTGCTTTCTCAGGATTGGCACCTTTCTGGATCTGAGATTTTATCTTCTTGACAGTTGACTTAATGCTATGTTGGCACTTTTCCAAGGAAGCATTGCAAGAAGAAGAGGTTTTGGTAAAGGCAGCGGTGAAATTGAGGGTTGAAATATTTTGTCTAGCCTGATGTTCCAGCTCCTTAAGAACTGGCAGAGGGACTTTGGCTACTGGTGCCCCAGGAGGTCTAGGAGTAATACAGATCTTAGCAAAGTCCGTATTCAACTCCTGGATTTTGTCTTGAAAAGTGGGCTGTCCAACCTTGTACCACTTAGAAGTGGATGGAGGAGGCTTGACATATTTTCCCTCAGATAAATTGGCAGCTTTGAAATCATGTTGAAATTTATCAAAGGCGTCCTTGATAACTGAGCTAAGTGGTAGGATAGAGGAAGGACCTCTAGGTCTGAGCTCTTGACGGCCTTTTTCGTCATCCAGGCCCAACACTGAAGTTGACGACCTAGGCATAGAGTCCCTGGGGTCAGGGAGAGAAAGAATGCGCCTGAAGGTGTCTACCTCTTCATAGTATTGGGAGGGAATGTCAGACAGGGCTACTTCCCTATAATAAGGGGGGTCTGGATCATGTTGTTGGAGGTCTTGATCAGAAGCTGCGCCTGAGGGCTGAGCCCTAGAGGGCTTAGAAGACCTGTGTCTGGCAACAGGGGAGTGATCTTCCTCTGAAGATGACACATATCTGGACCTAGATTTATGCTTGCTCTTGTCAGAGTGTTTCTTAGGTCTAGGATGGATCCGAGGTTCGTCGGAATCCTCATCCAGTTGATCCGAGGCAGAGCTCGGTGCTACTGTTTGTCTGTGGCTTTGTTTTTTGTGTGAGTACGAGGAATCCTTCGGTATAGCCTCAGAAGGGGCAACGTACTGCTCCGAGGTAGATTGGTTAAGTACTAGTCGAGGAGGGAGTGCTGGACCGACGTCCACATCCATTGCCTCTGACTGAGCATTAGTACTAGACCTCGGAGTGGGTAGGTCCAGATGAGCAGCAATGTTGCTGGATGGACCAGCTTTTGAAGCATGAGGCGAGGGATCAACCTCGGCTGGCTTTTTAACTGCCAAGTCCTCTCGGAGTGATTGAAAAGCTTCTAACATGGATGCCTGGAAGGAACCCATTTGCTGCTGAATATGTATATTTAAGGAATCATCCAGGGATTTTTCTAAATTTCTTTGAATTTTGTTTTGCAAAACAGTACCTGGGGTTGGTGGGACAGCTTTAGCTGGGGTTTTCAGTGATAAAGAACTGAAGGCGAGAGGTTGAGGACGGGGGGGTGAGGTAAAGAGGTTATCGGCAGCACTCTCAAGGTCTGCATTAGAACCAGTAAAAGAGTCCCCATCGCCTTCACCCAACAGATCTAGTTCATCTTTAGAACTAGTTTCCGCTTTTTGCTTTTTTAAGTACCGCTTCCTGTTTTGAATTTTTTGCAATTGTTCATCAGTGAGAGACGTGCAAATATGGCAGGGTGCTTCAAAAGTGACACAGGGGTCATCTCCCTTGCCAGCCTCCCTACAGGTAGGGCAGTAATTATGATTATCAAAACTGAAGCAAAAATGGCGGCATTTCTGAGCTCTCGATAAAAATAAAAAGACGTACAATTGGGATTGCCTGAACCGAGAAAACTCAAAACACGCGGATTGTAAGGGAAATACTTAAGTTGTGAAATTAATAATTTTACAGGATAATCTATGAAATATATAAAAAGAAATATCCAAATATTAGCCTCCAACAATACATAAAGACTGAGAAATAAATGAAAATGTCTGTATATTTGCAAACTGCTACCAGTCAATCGTGGCCAACGAGAAAGTAGGGCGATTGGTCAGAAGATATCACGTGACGACAACTACCAGTATATCCGGTGGCTAACAAGAACGATCTTTTTTTCTAAGACGTTGCCCCCGGGTGTGGCAACCCGAGAACAGCATTAAGTCCCACATGGTAAGCTATTGTAGCGTAATAAAATGGCAGCTTTGAAATCATGTTGGAATTTATCAAAGGCGTCCTTGATAACTGAGCTAAGTCGTAGAATAGAGGAAGGACCTCTAGGTCTGAGCTCTTGACGGCCTTTTTCGTCATCCAGACCCAACACTGAAGTTGAAGACCTAGGCATAGAGTCCCTGGGGTCAGGGAGAGAAAGAATGCGCCTGAAGGTGTCTACTTCTTCAGAGAATTGGGAGGGAATGTCAGACAGAGCTACTTCCCTATAATAAGGGGGGTCTGGATCATGTTGTGGGAGGTCTTGATCAGAAGCTGTGCCTGAGGGCTGAGCCCTAGAGGGCTTAGAAGACCTGTGTCTGGCGATCTTCCTCTGAAGATGACACATATCTGGACCTAGATTTATGCTTGCTCTTGTCAGAGTGTTTCTTAGGTCTAGTTGGATGGATCCGAGGTTCGTCAGAATCCTCATCCAGTTGATCCGAGGCAGAGCTCGGTGCTACTGTTTGTCTGTGGCTTTGTTTTTTGTGTGAGTACAAGGAATCCTTCGGTATAGCCTCAGAAGGGGCAACGTACTGATCCGAGGTAGTTTGGTTAAGTACTAGTCGAGGAGGGAGTGCTGGACCAACGTCCACATCCATTGCCTCGGACTGAGCATTAGTACTTGACCTCGGAGGGGGTAGGTCCAGATGAGCAGCAATGTTGCTGGATGGACCAGCTTTTGAAGCATGAGACGAGGGTTCAACCTCGGATGGCTTTTTAATTGACAACTCCTCTCGGAGTGATTGAAATGCTTCTAACATGGATGCCTGGAAGGAACCCATTTGCTGCTGTATATGTATATTTAAGGAATCACCCAGGAATTTCTCTAAATTTCTTTGAATTTTGTTTTGCAAAACAGTACCTGGGGTGGGTGGGACAGCTTTATCTGGGGTTTTCAGTGATAAAGAACTGAAGGCGAGTGGTTGAGGACGGGGGGGTGAGGTAAAGAGGTTATCGGCAGCACTCTCTAGGTCTGCATTGGAACCAGTAAAAGAGTCCCCATCGCCTTCACCCAAGAGATCTAGTTCATCTTTAGAACTAGTTTCCGCTTTTTGCTTTTTTAAGTACCGCTTCCTGTTCTGAATTTTTTGCAATTGTTCATCAGTGAGAGATGTGCAAATATGGCAGGGTGCTTCAAAGGTGACACAGGGGTCATCTCCCTTGCCAGCCTCCCTACAGGTAGGGCAGTAATTATGATTATCAAAACTGAAGCAAAAATGGCGGCATTTCTGAGCTCTCGGTTTGTCTTTGTTTGCTTGATGAAGAGACATTTTAACGCAATAAAAAGACATACAATTAAAATTGCCTGAACCGAGAAAACTCAAAACACGCGGATTGTAAGGAAAATACTTAAGTTGTGAAATCAATAATTTTACAGAACAATCTATGAAATATATGAAATGAAATATTCAAATATTAGCCTCCAACAATACGTAAAGACTGAGAAATAAATGAAAATGTCTGTATATTTACAAACTGCTACCAGTCAATCGTGGCCAACGAGAAAGTAGGGCGATTGGTCAGAAGTTATCACGTGACGACAACTACCAGTATATCCGGTGGCTAACAAGAACGATCTTTTTTTCTAAGACGTTGGCCCCGGGTGTGGCAACCCGAGAACAGCATTAAGTCCCACATGGTAAGCTATTGTAGCGTAATAAAAGCAATAGTTTTCAAGTTATAAGTGATTTACTCAACAGTGATAACCTAAAAGTAGCCATTACTCAGCTATGCCATGAGCTACAGGTCTGAAGTTTTACCATGTTATAGCTGACCCAAAAGTAGCTGAATAACATATTTACACAAATTTCTGTAAATGCAATAGTTTTCCAATTACAACTGATTTACTCAACAGTGAGAACTTCAAAGTAGCTGTTACTCAGCTATGCAAAAAGCCACAGGTCTGGAACTTCACTATGTTATAGCTGACCCCAAAATAGGTGAATAACATATTTAAACAAAATACTCTAAATGCAATAGTTTTCAAGTTATCAGTGATTTACTCAACAGTGATAACCTAAAAGTAGCTATTACTCAGCTATGCCATGAGCTACAGGTCTGAAATTTTACTATGTTATAGCTGACCCAAAAGTAGCTGAATAACATATTTATATGAAATTCTCTAAATGCAATAGTTTTCCAATTACAAGTGATTTACTCAACAGTGAGAACTTCAAAGTAGCTGTTACTCAGCTATGCAAGGAGCCACAGGTCTGGAACTTCACTATGTTATAGCTGACCCCAAAATAGGTGAATAACATGTTGAAACAAAATACTCTAAATGCAATAGTTTTCAAGTTATAAGTGATTTACTCAACAGTGATAACTTAAAAGTAGCTATTACTCAGCTATGCCATGAGCTACAGGTCTGAAATTTTACTATGTTATAGCTGACCCAAAAGTAGCTGAATAACATATTTATACAAAATTCTCTAAATGCAATAGTTTTCAAGTTATAAGTGATTTTACTCATGATGGAAGTTACTGAAAAGCCCAAAAGTAGCTATTACTCACTTAGCTATTGAGATAGAGACCGTAGTTACTCACCATGTTGTAGCTATGAAAAAAGTAGCTGAATAACACATTTTAACAAAATGCTCTAAATGCAATACTTTTCAAGTTATAAGTGATTTCGTGCATGATTTCATGAATTTTAATGCATTAAAAGTAATTAAAAAAATTTATTAAAAAAAAATTAAGACAGATCCAGGTCTCATACTCACACAAGAGAATCTACCTCTGGCCTAGTACATATATGCAAGATATGAGAGAAATCCCTTCAATAGTCACTGAGAAAATTGTGATACTGTGTTGAAATTTTAACACTTTTGGTGGGGGTACCCCCTTGTAATGTCTCTAGCAAACAGACGAACAGACAGATTTGCATGCCTTGAACAATTTTTCATCCTCGATAGATAAGGTATCTTTTTAAAAAAACAGCATATCTCTAGGCCTTGTAGATTTGGAGGAGAAGTTGTTCACGCCCACGCCGCAGAGTGACGACATAAAAATCAAAGATCAACAATTATTAAGCATGAGATATTGCAGGTGAAAAGCTGAAAGTTGTGAAGTAACCTTCAAATTTGTAAAATAAGATTAAAGGACACATGGTGGGTGAGCTATAAATCATAGTTCTCAAGATCAAAAATATAAGTAGACTTCTGATACAAGAGCTAAAGGTAAATTTGTCTATTATTTCTATATGGTTAACTTGCATGAATAATATAACTGACTTTGACGGGCCGCTTAATTATTTAATAAAACAGAATTTATACATATTGTATGATCAGTAAGCCAATAATGTGAAGGCCTTGTTTCAAGATTACATCATAAATCAAATGCTAGTTTCCTCATTTCATCATGTACTGACATAAGGTTGGTACTTGTTTGCCTTGGCATGCATGGACATATGTTCTACTTCCCTTTCCACATTCCAAGATTACTTATACCATGGTGCAAGTGAATATAAGATCAACACCATTTAAACTAGATAAATACTTTTGCTAACAAAAGCGAAGCATCCCTGAGAGTTTAAAATGCCTTGTGATCTTAATAAACATGCTGTAAAGCTAAGAATGCACAAAGCTGCACTGTACTGTTACATAAACCAACCCCCTTAGTGATATCATGACAGGGAAAATCCTACCAAGGCCTTCTTTAATTAACATAAACAAGCATTGTAGACATAGACAAGCTGCAGAAAGTGTTGCGCATTAGATGTACAGCATCGGATGTAACTTTAGTAAATTTTGTGTAAATGCTACAAAGCATTTCAGTAACGAGTATTGATAACTTCATATATAATCATGTGTGCAAGTATGTATTGCCATTTAGATTGTCCACAGGGTTTTGCAATAGGTTTTAATACATTGTGAAAGCATAAAAGCAACAATAAAGGCAAAAGCTATTTCATGACCCCAGTTTGACCCATACATGGGGGTCACAAGGTAAAACTAACCAGCTATTTAGACTGTCCAGATATGGTTTCCCAATACCTCTTAATACATTCCGAAGCTATAAAACCAACAATAAAGGAGATATCAGGTAAAAACTCCAAAACAGCTATTTTTTACCCCAGTTTGACCCATAAGGGGGGGTCAGGCGGTAAAACCGACCGGCTACTTAGACTCTCCACATATGCTTTCCCAATACCTCTTAATACATTCTCAATCTATAAAAGCAACATTAAAGGAGATATAAGGCAAAAACTCTAAAGCAGCTATTTGACAACCCCAGTTAAACACATAAGGGGCGTCAAGGGTAAAACTGACCGGCTATTTAGACTGTCCAGATATGGTTTCCCAATACCTCTTAATACATTCCGAAGCTATAAAACCAACAACAAAGGAGATATCAGGTAAAAACTCCAAAACAGCTATTTTTTACCCCAGTTTGACCCATAAGGGGGGGTCAGGTGGTAAAACCGACTGGCTATTTAGACTCTCCACATATGCTTTCCCAATACCTCTAAATACATTCTGAAGCTATAAAACCAACAATAAAGGAGATATAAGGCAAAAACTCAAAATCAGCTATTTTATGACCCCAGTTTGACCCATAAGGGGGGGTCGGGGGGTAAAACTGACCAGCTATTTAGACTCTCCACATATGCTTTCCCAATACCTCATAATACATTCTGAAGCTATAAAAGCAACAATAAAGGAGATCTAAGGCAAAAACTCAAAATCAGCTATTTTATGACCCAGTTTGATCCATATGGGGGGGCCGGGGGGTAAAACCGACTGGCTATTTAGACTCTCCACATATGCTTTCCCAATATCTCTCAATACATTCTGAAGCTATAAAACCAACAATAAAGGAGATATAAGGCAAAAACTCAAAATCAGCTATTTTATGACCCCAGTTTGACCCATAAGGGGGGGTCGGGGGGTAAAACTGACCAGCTATTTAGACTCTCCACATATGCTTTCCCAATACCTCTTAATACATTCTGAAGCTATAGAAGCAACAATAAAGGAGATATAAGGCAAAAACTCAAAATCAGCTATTTTATGACCCCAGGTTGACCCATAAGGGGGGCTGGGGGGTAAAACTGACCAGCTATTTAGATTCTCCACATATGGTTTCCTATTACCTCCCAATACATTTTATGGCTCTAAATGCAATACTTCAGAAGATAATAGGGAGGTTGACCTAAATTTAAAGCTCTCAGATTGGAAGGTGTGAGAAAATCACCCATAAATGAGACATTTTTCAAGGGATTGCTCCCAAAATCTAATCAGCTCGCGTTTTCGATAGTATTAACAGGTGTGTCAAATTATAAGGCTGTGTAGCAAGTAGCTTTTCCTGAACTGCGATGACGGGGGGGGGGGGGTACTTAAAAAAATTGTTTTTGATCATGTGACCTTCATAAAGGTCAAATGTCAAATTTAAGCATGCAGAAAAATTTTCCCACGCCTAAGGTATATAACTGCCAAATATGGTTTGAAACCTTCTAATAATAAGGGAGATATTCAAGGGAGACCATAATGCGGCGGCGGCGAGGAAACTGAGGTGAAAACAAAGAAGCGCCCTTTCAGGGACGCTTAATTAGCACTTAAATTGTACTTAAGTTGTCTTAACATGGCTGATGAAAAACAGATTTTGGGGCTGTCTAATGCTTCAAACCGTAACTTGGAAAATGCCTTAACTTTGCACAAAACAGAAGACAATTTATATCTTTACATTCACTTGCCACTTCAAAAATTTACATGTTGCGACATAACAAAGATTGATTTATTGCCTTGTCTGTTGTAAAAGTTGCATTTGTACTAGAGCTAGGGCCAATACTAGCGTCACTATTTTGGTTCTACAGGTTCAACTCTGACAAATGACATTGTAAAGGTTCTGCTTAATATTACCATGGTTGACATATATGATGGAAAGTTTACTTGATATTAAAAAAAATCTAATGAAAGAAAATATGTTGCCTACTGTAGACACAGTTACGTTAGTATTCACACTAAGTAAAAACATCATGTCAATGTTTTATGACTATTCTCTAGTGTTTTGCAAATGGTATAATGTTATCTGGGGCCTCCCTGTAATTAAATCAATTCCCCTGGGTGTCAACTGAATGAATCTGGGGCCGGTTTCATGAAAGGACTTAAGTCTGGTCTCAGGCTCAAATCTGAGACTTTGGGCTCAAATATTGTAAATATTTTGCTGAGTCTGTGGACTCAGACTCAAAGCATTTCACAAACAGGCTCAACTTGAGATTTGGCTCAGTCATGGACTCAATTTTGAGCCCACCAAGGAGGTGTCTCAAATTTTGAGTCCAAAGTTTGTCATCCAAATACTTGTGTATAAAGCAATATAATTTGCATGAAAATGAATTTGTTGAATCTTGAAATATTATATTTTTATTTTGCTTACTAATTACAACTACATATTCAATATTCACAATAAGAAAAGTCAATGGAATTGACATGCTTTTTTGCTCATTGTCAAGTGACTAGTCTCAAGTGGGGACTCAAAGCTTGACTCGGTCTCAGTTGAGTTTTAAACAATTGGCTTGTTACCAATAATATTATATCAATTTTTTTTCATGTGTTATCAGTGTTAATGCAATTTAAATCGATAATGACGATGAAATAAATGCACTTGCATAAAAAACAAACCAAGGAAGCATCTTAAATTAAATTTAAAAGTTGAGACTATGACTTGAGACCAGTCTCAGCTGAGTCACCTTTTGTGAAATCAATTTGAGCCAAAAACTCAGCCAAGACAAAAGTCTCAGATTTGAGACCAAGACTCAGCCCAAAACTGGTCTCAAACTGAGACTTTTCATGAAACCGGCCCCTGGGTATTTCATCAATTACAAGCTTAAAGGACCAGGTGCGATCTATAACAACTAGAAACAATTTAAACTAATTTTGTATATATATATATAGCACATATATATAACACTTTATACATAACACACCCCATGACTTCCAGGTGCAAGCACCAAAGATCCTCAATATTGGTACTCTACATTATAGTTAGAGAGGCTTGCAAGGTTTTTACACACCTCTGATTTGTTGACACAGATTATACATCTGTCCAAATATGACCCTGAATGTTGCACACAATATGAAGTACAGACTTTGGTTTTTTTCCCTTTGGAATATTTTTACCAGGAGACAAATACAGGCTGTCAAGGACAAAAGGCATTCCCTAAAATGCAAATTTTAAACAAACAACAGGTATGGAAAAGTTCATGTTGTGTACTATATGTGACTTGTAAAACTGATGAAATACCAATTAATAATACATGTGTCACACATACACATTGATACTATTCGCATGTAAACCATTTTCAATTAAGTTTCTGACTTTGTATTCATGATGAAGGCCACTTTTCTCAACTTTTATTTGTGCAAAAACTTGCACCCACACAATTAAAACTGCCACTTCCAAATATATAAATGGTGTTTCTACCAGTGTTTTGAATAACCACCAACACAAGCATAAAAGATTCTTTATTGAATATTGTCTACTGAACCTGTTGTCTACTGTCTGTTGAAGAGCCAAACATTTATATTGGGGAAAATTACTCCGCTGATCACCAGAAGAAAAGGAAAAAAACAAAAGATTTTCTACATCCTGGTACTTTGCAGGAAGCTAGACAAAGGCTTGATAGTGTATTCATTTCATAAAATGCACATTAAAGAAAATATTAAACAAAAAACAAAATGACAAAGTATATGTTTGTTTATTTGTTGTTTTACGTCAAGTTCAACAGCCAGGGTCATATTGTGATGGATAGTTTACAGGTGGAGGAAACCAGTGCATACTACACTGTAAACCAACGGGCATCAGCAAGTAACTAACCGCTACAACACCGAGCCCCCGAAAGAGTATATACAGTACCTCTTATATTTAATATGTGTACAGATATTGCACACATATCTTTAGCTTTTAGAGGAAAAAATGGCACTTTTTAAATAACAATCAGAACCCATTATATAACTCGAATCTTGTTGAATCACAGAAATCGTGAGGATGTATTCAGGTCCTGTGGTGGCTATGGTTGTTGTGGCACTTGGAGAATTGTAAGTTGAGTCTGTTGAGTTGTGATCTGTTTCTTGCATTCTTCGGCCTTGTACTGTATTCCTCTAAGAAGTTTTACTGTCTCATCCCTAAATGTCAAAAAGTCTCGCTCCTCCAGGTGCTCAATCTCTGAGTAAAGATAGTTACACAAGGATTGAGGTGATTTGTAGTAGAGTCCTGTTGTGCACCCCAAAAAACTGGAAATCATTGACCTCATCTGCTTGAACTGATCTGGAACTGGATCTTCAGCAATGGTGGTGACAGCAGATGGTCGTTGTGAAGGTCTTGTGGTTGATAGTTGGTCAGTGACATCTGATGGCTGAATTACATCTCAGATTTGGTCTTTTATGAAATGTCTTGAACTGAAGCTGTGGCCCCAGATGGTCTCAGTGGTGACTTAAATACAGAAGACTTTGATAGACCCTTCCTTCTAATATGACCTTTGTGTGGTAAGCTTTCCATATTTGGTACGTTGATTCTCGAACCACTTCTTGACAGTGTTGGCCGATAAATCCCTTGAAGCTGCTGGTCTCTCCAAGAGACACTCCTTCCTCTTTTTGTATTTTGAATTTCACTTGAGTCTTGTCCTATAGTTTTTCATTTTACTTTACAAACTTGACAATGGCCTCTTTGTACCGTATCACTCACTTCATTAGTCCCTTCTTTTTCCTGGATTGACTTAATACTACATCAGTGTCGGTTTCTGTTCTAGCTCTTTTCTCAGTCCTTCCCTCCTCACTCTGCTCTCATTTCATTTCCTCTGTCCTCTCTGTCTGTAACCTTTCCAACCCCTCCCATTCCTCACACTCCCATTGTTCCCTCTCTTCGCTCTCCTCCTTTTCTTTTCTTCTCCTCTCAATATCTTCTGCTGTGTCCCCTAAGCAAAACTCCGGTAGAGTATGAGCAGGTACTTCATTTTTTCTCCTTCCGCTGCTTGGCATGATAGCTAAATTATATGTATAATCTGAGCTTGTTAAAAAACAACAAAAAATGAAACTACGTGAAACCTCAGAGAACAAAGTTTACTCCAAGCCAGTCCAGCCTATCTCAACACTTAAGCTGATTTGAAAAAAATAAAAAAACAAATATCACTAAAACTAAAATGTTACATTCCTCCTCTCTCATCTGGAGTCAAAGCCCAAATGAATGAAGCACGCCTGCCAACTCGGCCTGGAACTACAACTAACTGTTACAGACTATGAAAATATTGGTTCCGATTCCCAAAAAAACCATAGTTACTGACTCATCGGCTCCAGTTGAACACCCCTGTTAACATGCCTAGAATTGCACAGTATTTGAAATACTTTTCAAAATGTGTAAACTTAAAGTGAGTATAATTATTATTTCTGAGACTGAGAGCTTAAGGTCACCTTATTTTTATGTATGAGACTTAGCTATGGCTATTTACATATAGAGTAGAACCTCAATTATCCGAACCTACTAGGAGACATCCAATTGGGTCGGATAAGCTGGGGGTTCGGATAGGTTAAATGGAGTCACGTTTGGCCGAAAACTGGGGTAGTGTGGGCAATAATCGGTGAATATTAGGTTTTAGCAGGATAATGGAGATGAGACACTATATCACAGAATAATTTGATAACTATCCGGTTTTGCAGTGTTTCCATTGCCCCCTGTCATTTTAAAGTTTTCAAATAACTTTATTCACTATATATTACGCAGGCTTGAGTTGGGTGTGTTCGGTATGGTACATGCATTAAAGACGTTTAATTGTCGATAAAAGTTGTATATTTTGTTAATTGAAAACCTCCGGGAGATTATAAATTGTAAAGCCCCAAGCAAACACGCCTTCAGTGACTGGTACATTCCGATGGTAATGCATTGTTGATGTTTTATCATTTAACACACGTCAGTCTGTGAATGAACCAACTCCGGGAGATTATAAACTGCAAACCCAATCAAACGCACATTCAGTGATTGGCACATTATCAAAGAAAGAATTTGTGCAGCAGTATCGTGTGAATGAATTGATCCCTCTCAAATGAAACAATGGCATTAAAGATCAGAGAAGATATGCGTTTCAGTGGACAATGCATTTTCGAAAGCTTTAGCCTGATGTAAGGCGAGGGCCTCCTGATCAGAGAGGTCATAGCATAGGATCACAGTCTGTTTGATCCACAAGGAGATAGTGGCAGGTGAGATGTCCTTGTCAAAGCCTTTCTTAAAGGACACAAAGACTAACTCCTTATTTTGCCTGAGGTTTGAGGTCCTGTCCAAATAGTAGCACAATGCTCTGACCAGACACAGGGACCTATCAGACTTGGGGCTTTGAGAGTAACCTGAACTTTGTCGCAAAGAGGTCTATTTGAGGTTGGTGCCACCTGTTGCATATTGCCTGGACGACCTCTGGAAGGAGCGACCACTCTGTTTGAATAGTCTGGCCTAGCCTGGATAGCATGTCTGTTACCACATTCAGCCGGCCTGGAATGTGTCGGGCTTTGAGAGTAACCTGTTTGCTGGTACATCTGGTAAGGATTCTCCACAGTAGGGCACACAGAGGGCCCGACTTCATCTCCCCTTCTCTGTTTACATAGGCAACTACTGTGGTGTTGTCTGAGGCTATAAGAACTATGTTGTTCTGGCAGAGGTCTTGGAACTCTTTTACGGCCAAAAACACTTCCCAAAGGAAGCATGTTAGTTTTTTTGTTAATTCAGTTCCAGGGAATTTATGTGTAGCTTGTTTTCTGGAAGGAACCAGGTTCCCCTTGCAGTGTGATTGTTTAAGTCAGCGACCCAGCCTTCCTTTGATGTGTCTGTAAACAATTGCAGAGCATGTTTAAGTGGGTGTAATGGTTGACCTTGGAGCACATTTAACTTTCCTCCAGTCACCATTTTAGATGAGGGTGGAGTGACCTGGGAACTAGTATCACTTTTTCCAGTGATTCTGGGACCCTCCACTTGAGCTGCCACTGTATGGGCCTCATACGAAGTTAACCTATGTGAACCTGTTTTTCTGTTGCTGTCAATAGCCCTATGAGGAACAACAGTTGCTGGACCAGACAGGTTGGTTCCGTTAATAATTCTCTGATTTTGATTGTCAGTGCCTGCCACCATTCAAGGGTGGGTCTCACTTTGCCCTCTTTCAGGTCAAACTGGTAACCTATAAAATCGAAAACATGCTTGAGGTCCAGTTCTGATTTTTCCATGTTTACTAGCTAACCTAAGTCCTGATAAAGTGTTCTTTGTGTATGCTGGAGACAAGTTTGATTTGATCTGGCCTGGACTAACCAGTTGTCTAGGTACTGGTGAACTCTTATACCCTTCTGCAAAGCCATCATTTTGTCCAAGGGAGCTGTGGACAGGCCAAATGGTAGTGTTTCGAACTGGTATGTTTTGCCCTGGACATGAAGTCTCAGATATTTTCTTGATTGATTTGTATGGGTATGTGGAAGTAGGCGTCCTTGAAATCTATGGATGTAACCCACTCCCCTGTCTGTAGAGAGGTACAGATTGTTTCTGGTGTCTCCATTTTGAATTTTTCTGCCTGAGAAATTGGTTGAGATTGCTCAGATCTAGTATCGGTCTCCATTTATTTTTTGGTTTTGGGACCAAAACTAGCCATTTGTAAAAGCTCAGAGATTCTTGATTTTTGACCAACTACTGCATTTTTGTTTGTCAGCTGATGTAATGCCTCCAACAGGTAGATGTTCCTGTGGGATGTACATAGCAACTTATGATATCAGTGATCTTGTTAAGTTTGGTCTGGTCTGGAATGGTAGGGAGTAACTCTCTTTCAACATTTGTACTACTTTGGGTACAGCCCCCAAGGCTTCCCAAGTTTCCGAAAACTGATTCAGTGTGGCTCCTGCAGGCAGGTCTTTTACAACATTTTGGACAATTGGTACAAGTTGACAGGAAACATTGTTCACATATTTTAATGACTGATGTTGTCTTACAATAGCTGGACTTATGCCTTTCCTTTGTGGCTGCCCTTGAACAATATGTGCATGATTTATTGAGTTTACATTTATTACTGACTGACATCAATTTATTGTCTCTCCAGACACTGGTCCAGTCTGGTAACACTGATAAAAGTTATTGTTGGGAATTTCTTGTAGTTCATTTTTTTTCTCAAGAGACCTCTTGGTAGACTTCAGTCTTAAACTGGCCATGCAGTAATTATTTGGCACAGAAGCATTTTCCTTCCAAGGAATCGGCAATTCATAATGTCCATCTATGACTTTGCATTTTTTCTCCCAGAGGTCTATCACTTTGCGATCTTCCACTGACCAGGACTTGTTATCCCCAATGCCTTCATTTTCCACATGCCATAGAACATTAATATCCTGTTGAATCTCTGGTATGGATGAAATAAAATGTGATACCACATGATTACTAGCAGGGTTAATCACACTAGAAGCACCATACAAAGTCCAACCCAAAATTGTCCTCACTGCAAATGGCTCGCTTTTGTTGCCTTTCTTGACATCCAGGGGAATAAGTGCTTCAGCATGGTCTTGTCCAATTAATATCTGCACGCCATCGCATTCACTGGCAAAACACAAACCCTCCAAGTGGTCGTACCTGGAAACATCTGCATGAGGAACCTGCACTGGAATTTTATCAACCACCACAACGTTTTTCAATTGGAGAGATTCTAAACCATCACAAGATAAGATGTCAAAACTAACAGTTTGAGATTTCATTCTTTCACCTTCTCTGCTAAGAGTATTCAAAATCATAATACAGCCCAGTGCAAGAGTGGTTACACATGCTCAGTTCCAGGATGTGGTAAGAAACATTCCAAATTTTTGCATTTGTCAAGTTCCTTCAAAGAAGATAATTCTTCCCACTTGAGTGTTAGTAATGCAAATGTCCATGTACCAAAGTCAGCAAATTCCAGTGTATATATGCCAATATCCTCTGTCAAGGTTAATGGATCTTACGATGCTACAGCATTATTGGATAGTGCATCTACACATACATTCTGTTCCCAGGAACTGGTGAAGCGTTTAGGCCTTAAAGGTAAACCAACAAATTACTGACAAGAAGTGTTTGAAAGGCATTTTGACAGTCAAAGAAATTGAAGAGGCAGAGAAGATCATTCTCAAAACTGTACAAACTGATTGTTTTCAAAATGAATTCAAATCATTAGCAAAAGGTCAAGCTGTCAACAGGAAAAGCAAAATCATTTCCTTAGACCCTGTGATAGATGCAGATGGACTTTTAAGAGTTAGTGGACGGCTAAAGAATGCCAGATTGTCGGGGAAAATGAAAAATCCAATTATTTTGCCAAGTGATCATCCTGTCTCAAGACTTATTGCACTACAATTTCACAATATTGCACATTGTGGTTCAGAATGGGTGACAAGTGAAATTAGGAAGCATTTCTGGATAGTAAAGGTGAGAGCTCTTTTAAAAAGTGTTGCTCATCACTGTATGTTTTGCAAAAAGATGTTTGCCAAGTCAAGCTCACAGAAGATGGCGGATTTACCAGCTGAGCGGTTGGAGAGCGGCCATAAACCTTTTACCTATGTAGGGTTGGACTGTTTTGGACATTTCCTCATAAAACAAGGACGTGCAGAAGTGAAACGTTATGCTTGTCTTTTCACTTGTTTGAATACAAGAGCAGTACACCTGGAAAAGTTGAACAACTTAGATACTGACAGTTTCCTAAATGGATTTCGCAGATTTGTTTCACGAAGGGGAACACCCAAAAAAGTGTGGTCAGATAATGGCACAAACTTCGTTGGAGGCTCTTCAGAGATGAAAAAATGTTATCAACAACTGAATGAGAGTGATTTGATGAGGTATTCTGTGAAACAAGGCATTGAATGGCATTTCAACCCTCCTCATGCGTCTCACATGGGTGGCATTTGGGAACGGCTCATTCGGACGGTCCGAAAAGTGATGCTGGGACTTCTTGGTACTCACTGCAGAATATCAGATGAAGAATTAGAAACTTTGTTTTGCGAAGTTGAATCCATAGTTAACAGTAGACCAATTACTAAGACTAGTGATAGTATTCTTGATGCAGAGGCCTTGACACCAAATCATCTACTATTACTAGACAATGCGCCATCTCTAACCCCTGGGATGTTTTCGGATTCAGATTTGTACCACAGGAGGTGGAGGCAGGTTCAACAATTGGCAAACATTTTCTGGAGTCGTTGGATAAAACTTTATCTTCCAAGTCTGATGGAGAGACAAAAGTGGCATCAGCCCAAGAGAAACATTGCAAAAGGGGATTTAGTTCTTGTATGTACAGAGTGTACTCCTCGTGGACTGTGGCCAATGGGACTGGTGACAGATGTCCAGGAAGGTCTTGATGGTCTTGTTAGGTCAGCAAAGGTCAAAACAAGATGTACTGAATTAATTAGACCAGTGACCAAATTAGTGTTACTTGAAGGAACTCAGTAATGATTTGAATATTTTTTGGTTATCATTGGTCGGTTTGTGTTTTTTTTTTTTATTTCATTATTTTTTTTTTTTTTTTTTGAATCCAGTTGAATTCAAAGGTCGGGGAGTGTTGGGAATTTCTTGTAGTTCATTTTTTTTATACATATGTATTTTGTTATTTTGTATGTATTTCTGGTATAAATCACTTAAAAAGCATTATAAATGGAGCCTTCCTTTTTTTATGCAGCTATAGAAACTTTGTCAAGGCTAGTTCTGTTTGTTGGGTTGAAATATTTCAATATTGGTTTTGTATTGTTTTTTATACTAAGGCTTGGTCAATGATGTGTGAAAAGGGGAAAAGGTTAGGAACTTTGGAATTTATGGGAGTGTTGAAAAGAACCTTCAGGGAACAACACCCTAAAGTTTAACTTTTTGGATTTATTTCTGTACAAGTTTGTGAGGTTGAAAGCCAAATGATTGTGAGTATATATTTTACTTAATTTTTAGAGTTTCTGTTTTATTTGGTACTGTAATACTACTTTCAAATTATCATTTCATTTGTAAAATAGCTTTTGGAATTTTGTAATGGCCAATTATTTGATAATCATAACTTCAGCTTGACAGTGTTTGTAATTAATTAATTCAGAGTATGTTATATTTATGTGGGAGTAATTTCAGTAATGTTCAAATGTTGAGGTCTAAGTACACCAGTACATGTTATTGCATTAGATTTTTAGAGTAAAAGGTGATTGTAGTTTTTTTTATTTGGTGAAATTATAGTGGAATTTATATATTTGTTTTCAGTCATAATTGCTTGATTTGTGCTTAGTTGATTTTTTTTTTTTTTTTTTTGTTTGTTGTTTCAGGTTTACCTGAACTTTCAGTGTCAACAATAAAGCTTTCATAAAGAAAACTTTTTCTCAAATCCATAACCACCTCACATATCCAACAGTTATAGTCCTTAGGTTGATCCTATGGTCCTGTCAGGTGGGGCTGATACAAACTTACACTTTTTACAGTATCTTTGCCCCGGGCCAGCCGCCTGCACATTGGGCACTTACACAGTTGTCATTTATCTGACGGCTGACCCCCGGCCGGATGTGAGGAAAACTTGTTTGACTATTAACCACCTTTCCTCTTGCTGTTGAAAAGACCCAGTTGTTTCCATGCTGGTTTGACAGATCTCTGTTCCTGTGTTTGCCAATTTGTTGTCATAGTGCTAGAATGATACAAAACTGGCCGGTCTGTCCTGGTTAGGGTGGACCCCATACCATTTGGCATCATATTTGCTTGTGCTGGGAATCGCCTCCAATTTTCATGGTTGATTATTCGTCCATTTTTCCGAGCAATAATCGACCCATAGTCGATTATTACACTCTGTTATTGTTTATTATTTGAGAAACACTTTCCGGTGATAAAGTATAGGTCAATCCGCTAAGAATAACGGTGTTCCGACATTGGTAGACATAAAAAAACTTGAAATTCAAGACAAAACTGTCAGTTTATTAAGTAAAAATACCTAAAATACTTTTAAACTATGTGGATATTGATATAAATCAGGAAAGGTATGATATAACCCCTGCTAAATATTGTTCAAGACTTCATGTGACGACGACAGACGACGCCACAAAATTGGATGATGAAGCGATCCCTATATGCCACTCAGCATAAATGCTGGTGACACAACTAGATGAATAACATATCTCAAAGATTTCCCGAACTCTAATACTTTTGAAGAAATGTGACCTTTACTTCTGTCACTATTTTGCTACTAGTAAGAAAATAGCTATCACTCACTTATGACATGCAATGGAATCCCAAACTATACACCATCTTATAGCTAAGGACAAAGTAGCTGGACAACATATTTGAAGAAAAAGTTCTAACTGCAACAGTTTTGGAGCTATTTGTTGGAGCCATCCAACCCAATGGCCAATGCAGAGATGCGATTTTAAGGTTATATAACAACCTTTATAAAGCCACTGGGTTACAGTAGTCCGTCCTCCCGCCAATTAGGTCACATGACCTCCTTTGTTTACCTCATTATTTTTGTTGCAAGTAAAAGAATGACTTGCGGGGATGCGGGAGGGAAATCCATGCGTTTGGAAATGGTAAGTATTTCTAATAAAAATTTAAATTACTATTAAATTTTCCAATTTTATAGCGAAATACCCTTACCATTTCCTAACAGTAGCTGAATGCAGCCTTTGCAGGAAGGAGGGAAATTCTTTTATTAAAACTTACACCTCCCATACCCACAACAACAATCATGCAACAATGTGAGAACTAACAGCAAACATAACAACAGTGAAATCTACATGCAAACAACAACACATAAATTCCAACATGCAACATTCAACACAACAACATACCTTTTTAATGAAGGCAGTATGCAGTTGAACACTCTCACAATGCTCTGAATCAAATACTACAACTGTTGAAGAAAAAACATCCACTGTACAACTGTAATCAACATTTATCAGGTTGAACCCCACTTGGTACCACTATCAGCTGACGCGTCATAAACACCAAGGACGGTCCAAGCTAGGCAAACTGTACACTATATACAGGTCGACGCCATCTATCCTGTGAAATATAAATAGATTGGCAAATAATTTGTACACCATCACAAAGTACAAACTATAAACATACTCAAAAACATGAAGTATTATACAGTTATAACACCTATTCATAAGTTTATAACATGTTGAGCAGATACTATTGGACCCAATTTCAAGATCTGACCATTATGCCAACAGAGGTCTTTCAGATAGAAATTGGTGAAAGTATTGTGGGACTTCCAAAAGCATGCTTCAAGAATCTCACTTAAGGAAACTCCTCCCTTAAAAGCCAAAGATGCCGCCATATGAGCTCTGACCTGATATAATTGTTGAGTTTCAGAATCTGACTTCTCATAAGCCAAAAGGATGGTCTGTTTTAGCCAAGATGAGATTGTTGCCCTTGAAATATCTCTGGTAAAACCCTCCTTAATAGCTACAAACAAAAGATTCTTATTCTTCCTTAAATCCTTTGTTCTATCCAAATAGTATTTCAAAGCCCTCACAGGACAAAGAGATCAATCTTGAATCAAACTGCTGTCCAAATGCGGTTTGAGAGCTGGAATGACCACAGGTTTAATTGCAGTAGGCCCATCTGAATCCAACTGGTTCTTTGCCAAAAAGGCCGTTGATGGGGCAAAAGTTACCTGGGACCAATTTTCTTTGTAACTAAGAGAAGAGAATGTCCAAGCGTGAATTTCACCTCTTCTTTTGCCTGATGCCAAGGTCAAAAGGAACACTGTCTTGAAGGTAAGCAACTTCAATGAAGCCTTCCCCAAAGGTTCAAAAGGCTGTTTAGTAAGAGCCTGCAAAACCAAAGCCAAATCCCAGGAAGGTATGGACCTATTAGCTACTGGTTTGTCTCTATAAAAGCTTGACAATAACCTATTTAACTCAAGACTTTTTGACACATCTTCACCCTTCAAACCCAAACCATCAGCAATTGCTGTCCTGTAACCAGCAATAGTAGATGGCTTGAGACCTTTCTCCTTAAACAAATAATTAAGGAAAATTGCTATGTCTGGAATAGTGCGATCTGAGATGTCCACCTGACTCTCCTGACACCACTTCCCAAATATGGACCACCTTGATTCATAGATTCTCCTCGAGGAGTGTCGCTGAGGCTCCGTAATTCGCTTCGCCACCTCCTCTGAGAATCCTCTTGAACCTTCAAGACTGACTCCAGATGCCAAGCATGGAGGTTCAAATAAGCTAGATTGTTGTGAAGTCTGTTGCTGAATGGTTGAGTCAACAGATTCACCCACAAAGGAAGCCTTAGAGGGAGCTTCGTGGACAGATCCACCAGATCCCAAAACCAAAACATTCCTGGCCACCCTGGGGCAATCATGACGATCTTGCACCTGTAGGTGGTCATCTTTTGAACCACCTGCGGTATGAGAGCCACTGGACAAAACACATAGGCGTCCAGACCCTCCCAAGAGATGTTCAATGCATCGGTTTCTCAAACCTGACTGTCGAGGACAGGAGACACATACATTGGAAGCTTGTGATTCAACCTTGTTGCAAACAAATCTACCATTGGTTGATGCCAACAATGGCAAATTTGATTGAACACTTGATGATTCAATGCCCATTCGGTCTGAATCAACCTGTCTTTTCTTGACAGAGAATCTACGAACACATTGAGATTCCCTGGAATGTGTTTTGCCCGAATCTGGATTCCCCTGGCATTTGCCCAAGCCATGATTCTCCATATCAGGGCACACATCTCCTGAGAGTGGGTACCTCCCTGCTTGTTCAGATAGGCAACCACTGAGGAGTTGTCTGTGGAAATCAGCAGATTTTGATTTAGAAGCTGATTTTCGAATGATTTTAAAGCTAGAAAGACTGCCTTTAACTCTAGAATGTTTATGTAAAGTCTTGACTCCACCTGATTCCACAGACCACTGGCTGTGTGATGCTTTAAGTGAGCACCCCAGCCTTTCAGGGAAGCATCCATGAACAGAAGAATATTGTGTTCCTTCTGATGAAATGGGGAACCCCTCTTCAGGTTCGAGAGATTGGTCCACCACTGAAGATGCTGTTTGAGAACCTGAGACACTAGTACTGGGATATCCAGAGACTGAGGATACCTCCAGTGTGTCTTGAGGTACCATTGTAGAGGCCTCATATGCAGACGACCCAATGGTATAGTCTTCTCCATTGAAGCCATGCTCCCAATCAGTGACATGAGCTCCCTTGGAGATGTTTGAGTAGCTTTTAACATGGAAACTGTCTTTCGAGAAGACGATCAATTTTCTTTTGAGTTGGAAACACTAGACCCACCCTGAGGTCGAATTTGTAACCCAAAAACTTGATTTCCTGGGTTGGAATTGAATCTGATTTTTCGAACTTTATTATCCAACCCAAGCTTTGAACAAGACAAATCAACCTGTGGGTATTCTCTTGGCATTGTTGCTTTGTTTTTGCTCTCATTAACCAATCGTCTATGTACTGATGAATCCTGATGCCTTCTGCAAGAGCCATCAGTTTCACCTCTTTTGCTACCATGGTGAACTCGAGTGGAGCCGTAGCGATTCTGAAGGGTAAGGCTGTGAACTGGTATGATCTGTCGCCCACATTGAAGCGAAGATATTTTTGAAACCGTGGGTGTATTGGTATATGAAAGTATGCATCTGTAAGGTCGAGTGAGGTCACCCACTCGCCTTCTTGCAGCGAATCTCGAATATTTTCGGCAGTTTCCATCTTGAAAGTGAGTACATGTAAATAACTGTTTACCACACTCAAATCTATTACTGGAGGCCATTTTTTTCCTGGTTTGGGTACAAGAAACAAGCGACTGTAAAATCCCAGGGAAGTAACCTTTCGAACTGGAGTTATCGCTCTTTTGTCGATCATTTTATAAACCGCCTTTATCAAAAACTGTTGTTTCTCCCGCTTCAAATATTTGCTCCTTATTACAGGAATCTTTGTCAATGGAGGTTTAGCCTGAAATTTAGACAATAACCCTCCTTCAAAATGGTCACTACCCTTGGATGTGCTCTCCTGGCTTCCCATATCTGCCAAAATGTGGACAAACGGCCTCCTGGCACCAAGCAGTCACTTCCTTCTACCATCCCTGCCTCTGAAGGGCCTGGAAGAGAAGGAACCTCTGCCTCTGTTACTAGTTGTGGAGCTAGATGCTGAGGAGCTGGTGGCAGAACTGTCATGATAGGGACGAAAAGACCTGTTCTGTGACTTACTGTCTCTCCTATCATCATGTCTAACAGAATGATCCTTCCTAGACTTGTAAGAATCTCTATTAACATGAGCCCACTGAATGAAATTCCTCTGGACTTCTGATAATGTTTCCACTGGAAATACCTCATTAGGTGTGAATGAAGCATTCCTCAATTTGGTTATATCATCCTCTGTAACATCCTTTGGGCAATGCTTCAAATAATTATCTTTCCTATTCAGCAATAAATTGGAGGACATGGTCATAGAACTCCCTAACAAAGACTCAAAAGACTTCCCCAGTGACTGATTTATAGTGGACTGAAGCTGCAAACACTCCTGGACATATTCCATAGTATTGTTAAAATCACCCTCAGACTCTGCAGACTTAATAATGCTGAATTGTTTCTCCATCTCCTCAGTAGCCTTCATATTTGAGTTGCACCAGAAAATATGATTCAACACATTTATATTTTCCCTGTTCACTGACTCCCATAAGGTATATTGCTTCAAGGGAGTTGAAACTGTAGTGGGAGTCTGAAACTGAGGAGAAGTGATGTTCCTAAAAGCATCCTGTAGCTTAGGAGCTCCCAAAGCATGAGGTTGAGGAGTCATGTACCATTTCATATTCGGCCTGTCAAAGTTCAAAAATTGACCCCTGGCTAGAGGATTTTTCCTGGAAGATTTATTCTTCATGTGATCTTGATCTTTGGAGATTCCAGAAGCCTCATACTCCTTGAAATCCCAAAGGTTAACCATATTTTCTGCTGGAGGTAAAGCAAGTGAAGCCTGTGCAGATTTCATAATTTTATGAGCTTCGGAAAAAACAGAAGGAGCAATGATAGCATCAGTGTCAGTAATGTCAATGTCCAACCATTTCTTCACCGTTAATAAAGTCTCTGAATAGGAAGGACCTGGCTGTTTTTCCTCTTAAGATGAATCGTATTCCCCATCAGAAATCTCGATTCTGCACCTTTTTGTAGGTACAGAAACTCGATTGTCATTACAGGGGTTTTCCTCCGCTGAACGTTTTGACTGGACCTCGACAGAAGCGTTTTTCGAAGAGATAGTCTTTTCTCTGCAATCGGAACTTCCCCTTGGAGATGTGTCCATAGAAACCATCATGTCGGCCTGCATAGGGGAATCCCTCTTCTCCACGGCTGAAAGCCTATTCGATATTGAAGTAAGTTGGGACAGAATTGCTGCCAATGCCTGGTTGTTAGAATTGGATGAATGAATAACTTTAGTGACAGACGAATTGTCATCTTCATCCAAGATGGAATCGTCTATCTTTGGTTTTTCAGCGGCAGTTTCTTTTACTGATTTTTTCCCTTTATAATGTTTAGCAGTAAGTTTACGACAGAGTAAACAATCTTTCTTCAAAGAACATAAATCATCACCTTTACCAGCTTCTCTGCATTTAAAACAATATCTATGACTGTCCCAACCAGGCATAAGATGGCCACAAGACGAAGATTTCTTCGCCTTATTGTCAGAAGATTCATTATTATTAGCCATATTGAAGAAAAACCTCAATAAAAAAGCAAAAGTCCCTGAAAACTTTACCAACTTCAAAAACACGTCCTACTGTTGATGGCCAACAAAAATAATGAGGTAAACCAAGGACGTCATGTGACTTAATTGGCGGGAGGACGGACTACTGTAACCCAATGGCTTTATTAAGGTGGTTATATAACCTTAAAATCGCATCTCTGCGTTGGCCATTGGGTTGGATGGCTCCAACAAATAGCTACTGTTAGGAAATGGTAAGGGTATTTCGCTATAAAACTGTGTGACACACTAACACACACACGCATACAGGTTTATGGTGTAGACCGAGGACGCTGGTTTTTTACTATCCAACCGAGGACATCTTTATTTTTGTGTTTAAACATCAGATTTTGATTGGTATGCATAAAATGAATTATTTTATATCATCCCATGTATTTAAATCTGAGAAAAAACTTATTTTCTAAAACATGGTTTTTTACAAGACAACTGAGGACGCACTTAGTTGTATGTTTACTATCCAACTGAGGACCATAAATATGTAGGAATTAATGCATATGACTGAGGACGCACATTTCAAAAATGATCCGTCAAACTGAGGACACACTTAGTTGTACTCTTACCAGCAACCTGAGGACGCACAGGTAGAGGACTTAACACACATGATAGAGGACACACACTTTATGTATGATCCGTCAAACTGAGGACACACTAAGTCATATATTTAATAGCAAACTGAGGACACACAAGTACAGGAATTAATACCCATGATAGAGGACACACGCTTTATACATGATCCGTCAAACTGAGGACACACTTAGTTATGTGTTACAGCCAACTGAGGACACACAAGTATAGGAATTAATACATGTGATAGAGGACACACATTTTACATGTGTTCTGCCAATCTGAGGCCTAGAGCTGAAACAATTATTCGTACTAATCGATTACATTTAATAGTAGGTTATCAAAGCACTAGTCGACACCAAATTATTATGAAATCGGTAAATTGTTGTATAGCACTATATAGCGGGTTTTACGCGATCGTTGGAACTATGAGTATCTCGAGTTAGGACCTTAAAACGTATCAAATTAAATTTTATATGCATTTTATTTTTAAAATATCACAATATTACATTATTGACCAATTTACCCAATAATCTAGTGAATTCTTTGCTTTGCAGCATCTTGCGATCCGCCATTTTGTTTGTTTACATCCGGAACACACTTTTCGGTATTTCGCATACATGCTAAACAGTTAATCGATTAGTCGATGGCTAATGCGAATGACTACCCGGCTAGCAAATTTTGCTAATCGTTTCAGCTTTACTGAGGGCACACCATATGGTGCATTTGCCACCAAACTGAGGACACACATATATGAATTGATCTATATGACAGAGGACATACATTTACAAGATGATCTGTCAAACAGTCAATGATCTTAACAATATCAATGATTAAATTTACTTGATAAGATTTGTAGCTGATAACATATGCCACTGTTTATTTGATATCAATTACAAAATATACAAGGCCACTGCCGCAGCAGTTATCTCCCACCTTAGAATCAGTAATAATTGAGAACTAAAGGAAATATAAGGCGTTTGTAGTAAGATAACCCCATTTGACATTGAAAAAGGGTCAAAGGTAAAAGTCAGCAATTGGAAAAGTCTCAGGCCATGACTTCCTTTAAGTTGTTTTCACCTTTGGAGCCCCTAGTAGCAATGATAAGGGGGATATAAGGCCTTTTTAATAGGATAATCCCATTTAAAATTAAACATCTGATATGATGGCCATTTCGTTTTCGAAACTAGGCCAAATTACTATCAGGCTAACTTTCCTAGCCTTGTATCTTTTGTGCAAATTTGATCAACCTAGCTGCGATATTTCCATTTTTATAGCTTCTTAATGATTTTGAAATAATCGGCTATGGTGGCCATTTTGTTTTTCAAAATAAGGCCAAAATTTTTCTCAAAAACATTTGCAGGCCAGGACTTTACATGGTCGATCTTTATATTCTAAAGCCATGGCACCAATAAAAAGGCAGAAATAAGGGCATTTTAGTGTGATGACCCGATTTAACCTTGAAGAAGCCGTCAAAGGTCAAATTCAATACCTGGAAAAGATTCCCAGACCATGACTTCCTACAAGTTTTCACATTCCAAACCTCTACGAGCAATTTTAGGGGAGATATAAGGCCTTTTTAATAGGATAACCCTGTTTGACATAAAACATGCAATATGGTGGCCATTTTGTTTTTTTAACTACGCCAAAATTACTATCAGGCTAGCTTTTCTAGCCATATAGCTTTTGTGCAAATTTGATGAATCTAGCTGGAATATTTCAAGATTTAGAGCACCTTTATGATTTTCAAACAATTAGCGATGGGAGCCATTTTCTTTTTCAAAATCAGGCTAAAATTTTGCAGAGACAGGTTTTCATAGCCATAAACATTCCCTGCAAATTTGGTAAAGATATCTTTATAAATGAATGAGATGGATATCCTTGTTTGACCTTGATGGAGGGGTCCAAGGTCAAATCTGACCACATAAAAAGGTTGCCGGTCCATGATTTCCTGTAAGTTGGTTTGCCATCCCAAACCTGTACGACCAATAATAAGTGAGTTATGAGCACTTTTAAGTTTGGCTATCTTCGTTTGACCTTGAAGGAGGGGTCCAAGGTCAAATCTGACCACACCAAAAGATTCCCAGCCCATGATTTCCTATAGGTTGGTTTACCATGCCAAACCTCTAAGACCAATAATAAGTGAATTATAAGCCCTTTTAAATTTGGCTATCCTCATTTGACATTGAAGGAGGGGTCCAAGGTCAAATCTGACAATATCTGACAATATCAAAATCTGACAATATCAAAAGATTCCCGGCCCATGATTTCCTATAAGTTGGTTTCACATTGCAAACCTCTAGGACCAATATTAAGCGAGTTATGAGAACTTTTAGATTTGGCTATCCTTATTTGACCTTGAAGGAGGAGCCGAAGGTCAAATCCGACCACACCAAAAGATTCCCAGCCCATGATTTCCTATAGGTTGGTTTCCATCCCAAACCTCTAGGACCAATAATAAGGGAGATATAAGCACTTTTCATGACTGACAAAAATACACCCGTTATGGTCATCTTGTTTTTCAAAATGAGGCCGAAAATATTTCCAGGCAAGACTTTGTAATGCGGAACATATTCTGCGAATTTGAGATCTCTACCTATAATAGCCTTTGCTCTAGAGGGGTCTGTGGATGACCTTCAATGAAGAGATTCAAGGTCAAATTTCTGCATGCTTACAGAAGACATATATAATTATTATGTATTATATATACTAGCCATAGGATGATCTAACTTTCTGTATATCAGAGCTGGGTCAAAATCTGACCTTTAAGAGGCCACTAGTGACCTTGAAATTGAAGGTCAAGGTTACAAAACAACCAGTAACTGGCTGGTGTGGGGTCTGATAAGACTGACAGCTAGTTGGACAAATCTTGCTGGGAAAGTCTTATCTATAGTCACTTTCAACCAGCTAGCTGGTCCTGACAGAGGGCTGGCTGACTAGTTTAGTAGGTTGAGAGAGTCATCTCACCAGGACCAATGACTGGTATATGAATTTCTCTGTAACCAATTTCCTCGGGCAGTAACTGGTTGGTCTAAGACAGCCACTTGGCCATTTAAAAGGCTTCTGCTGGTCTGTTAGCCAATCCTGTGGACCTGCCCAGTACCAGGGCCTAACCGGTTATAGGTGAAGCAATGCTCTGTAACTGTTTCCTGGTGGCGCCACAGTTCTGCGAAAACTCATAGGAGCTGGCAGAACTGGGCAAATTAGACTATGTCTCAGCAGGGGTAGGCTTATATGAAACAAGTACCTTCTTCCTGTCCATAATTGTGGAATCAGCAGGTTTTCTGTGGAACCAACAATCCTCTGTAACCAGTAAGCCTGGATGCTGGTACTCCATCATGTACTCAATTCCAAAGCCATTTTCAATAGTTTACATGTAATATAGTCAGCATTAAATGTGAAAATATCTCAAAAAAGGCCAAAAATGGCCTCGGTGACGTACTTTCACGGTCTGTGGATGACCTTCAATGAAGAGCTTCAAGGTCAATTTTCTGCATGCTTATAGAGGACAGATATATGTATTATATATACCAGCCATAGGATGATCTAACTTTCTGTGTATGAGAACTGGGCCAAAATGTGAAAAAATGGCCAAAATCTGACCTTTAAGAGGCCACCAGTGGCCTTGAAATTGAAGGTCAAGGTCACAAAACAATAGCGTTTGTGGCATTACCCATATATACCCACATAGCAAATTTGAAAGGTCTAACTAAAATATTTTTAAGTTATCTCATCCAAAAGGAAATCTCTGCGGTGGTGGCGGCGGCGGAGGAGTGACCGTCCTAAATCGAAAGTATCCCCGACTTTCGTCCGGGGATACAATTATGCACAGCTTCTGATGTATCATGTCATATAGAGGACACACTTGATTAACACTAATACTTAATTTTATATAGTGGACAGACCGTTTAAGGTTTATCATATCACATGGAGGACACACTATTTTTAAGATATGTAGTATCAAATAGAGGACACCGAGTTTTGGATTTATCATGACAAATAGAGGACACATACTAATGAACATGTAGCATCAAATAGAGAACATATAGTTTGTGATTTATTTGGGCCAAAAGGGACACACAGTTTATAAGTTATGTAGATCCCAATCAAGGGCACACAATTTGGGATTATCACTGAGGACTGACCCTGTGTAGACATGTACTATGAAATAGGGGACACACACTTTGAGATATATTATGGTAAAGAGAGGATGCACAGTTTTGGATTTGTCGTGGCAATTAGAGGACACACACTTTATGCCAGAAGTAGTATTGCAGGACAGACAAGTTGAGATTTATTATGGCCAACAGAGGACACACAGTTTCTAAAATATTTTTTTTTCGGTAAAATAGAGGACCCACAATGTATTATACCTTCTATCCAATGGAGGATATTGGTTTTGGGTTTATAGCAAATTGAAGAAATACAGTTTATTAGACTCATATCATCAAATACAGAACACAAGGTAAATTAAAATGTTAAATCTGGGACATTGAAAAAGGTTTTAAAAGGTTATAAGATTATCAAGCATTCTTTTTCCCCCGTTGCAAGTGTGAAAAAGCTTTACATGGTTAAGCAGCAGTTGCTCACCTTCTAGTGTTCAAGTAGAAGGGGGCTACAGGTACTGGAAAACATTTCTTTATTTTCCATTATATTCTTAAGATAGTTAAGTTGAATCCAGTTCTGATGAAAACCTTAATAATTTATTTGTGTATGTATAAGGACACTGCTAGCTGTAAGGAGATATCCTTAATTGTAAATGGTACAACTGATAAAACAAATACAAAGCAAAAAAATTGAAGTTGCCACTGCATGTTGGCTCTGCTCTCTGTCACTGCTCAACATGGCTTATTGTTACAGATTTTACAGTGTTAGGCAGACATACACACTCTCTGAGTGCCTTTTTATGACTGATTTCTCACAGAAATAGGGGATTAGACTTGAGCCAATACAATAAAACACAGACTTTGCAGTTGCACTTCCAAATCATGGTGATTTGTGTCCAGGTCTAAGTGAATGATTAGTCAGCAGATTGTGGTCATTTGGTAGTGAACGCAGAGCGCAGACCTCCGCCAAGGGAGCTCAATTCCTGGACTATCATCAAAATCCATCCTAAAATTATCTGGCTATAACTTCCTTTTAAAATAGCCTGGATCCAGGTGATCCAGATCACTCCCAAAACCTAATCATCTGTTCCTTGTCCCATTTAGGACATTTCCTGAAAATTTCATTAAATTCCATCCATAACTTTGAATTATCTGTCTTTAAAAATTACATTTCATGGATCCAGAAGATCCAGATAGTGATCCGGATGACTCGCAAAATCTTATCATTTCTTCCTTTTAATACTTTTTCCTTTTATCATTTCTAACATATCCTAAAAATATCATCAAAATCCATCTTAAAACTAGACCTACATATCGGAGAACCGATGCAAATTTGTATTTGTATATTAGCACTTTTAAGTTTGGCTATCCTCGTTTGACCTTGAAGGAGGGGTCCAAGGTCAAATCTGACAACATCAGAAGATTCGCAGCACATGATTTCCTATAGGTTGGTTTCACATTGCAAACCTCTAGGACCAATAATAAGGGAGATATAGGCACTTTTAAAGTCCGCTATGTGGGCTACTTCGGCACTCCGTGGATGACCTTGAATTAACAGCTTCAAGGTCAAATGTGTGCAAGGTTGTAGAGGACATGTATATCTGTTATACATATCACCTATGAAGAGATTCAACCTTCTACCTATGAGAAACAGCCAGTAGAAAGATGTAGATTATTTTCAAAGAAATGCCTGTGGCGACCATCTTGTTTTTCAGAATGAGGCTATTTTCAGTCCCAGAGAAGCTTACAAATGAAGATATCCTGCAAATTTGGTGAACCTAGCTGGTGTAGTTTTCCTCTTAGAGCGTTAATGCCGAAAATCTCCGGTGGATACAATTATCTGGCAGCCCGGATCCAGATGGTCCAGACAGTTATCCAGATCACTCCCAAAATCTAATCACTTGTTCCTTGTCCCATTTAGGACATTTCCTGAAAATTTCATCAAAATCCATCCATAACTTTTTGAGTTATCTGTCTTTAAAAATTACATTTAATGGATGCAGAAGATCCAGAGAGTGGCCAGGATCACTTGCAAAATTTAATCATTTTTTCCTTTTACTTTTTCAGACATATCCTTAAAATTTCATCAAAATCCGTCAATAAATTTTTGAGTTATCTTGTTCTTGATACAAACACATTTAAGGTCACTCAAATTATTGTTTTTCATTAAGAATTTGATTTAAATAACCTGCACAAAGGAGTATTCCTACTTCATCTTAATTATGGAAAAGCCACATAACTGACAGACAAAAACATATTCAACTCTTTCTTGTGTTAAGTTATTTTACTTTTGCATAGCCCATATTCTTGTTATTTCTGTCTCCCTATCTTTTTAAAAAACTTAGCAAATTCATAAATATGCTAATTTCATATTATTCCTTGAATAAGTTGATATGGAATTATCTACATTATAGAGCATCCATCAATTTTAAATGAAACAAGTATTAATATTTGTCATTTTCATCACATACTCAACACTAAAGGCCAATTTAGATTTTGAAAGAATAAATCTGCTTAATTAGTTTAATTATATTTATTAATTTATATATCAATTCAACCACTAAAATGAGGATAAATTATGCATATATCTATTGTGATATCTTACCACATAGCTGGTGTTTAAGACATGTTGTCTACAATCTATTTTTAATCATTTATTATTATAAAAAATCGAAAAACAAGTTTTGGTACAATAATTATGAGATCAATATACTAACTTCAGTTGTCCCTCATACAAATATATAGCAATATCTCTGTGTATTATTTAGAGATGAAAAATTCAAAATATCCAATTTAAGCACACTGTTGGCATTTTAATACCAACATGAGGACATAGGTGTCCAAGTATTAACCTGTATAACTGAGGACATCACTAGAATTCTGTGCAGGAATTTTTATGTACAACTGAGGACATGGAGTGTGCTTGGATTTTTATGGAGGAACTGAGGACATGCAGTGCATAGAGAATATTAACAGGTTTTAATAAATTCCTATAACTCCATACATATGTGCTAGGTGTTTTACAGTCTAACTGAGGACCTATCTCAGAATTCAATGAAAACTTGAGAAAAGGTTATTTAGTGCATACTTATTGGATTTCTAACAAGATTCTAACCGAGGACGTCCTCAGTTGGCAGTGCGTCCTCGGTTAGAAGGTGTGCAACCAGGGTCATGTCCTCAGTTTAAATGCGTAAACAAGAACACGCACGCACACACAGGAGGCATTTTATAATCTCCCTCTGGGGATAAAAAATATATTAAAAGCCACACAAATATAAACACAACTCTTCCAAACACTCTGAAGTTCTTCACAAACTTCCCTACGACTTCACAGATTACCTGTGATTGCAAGTTTATCACCTTTACAACAGTGAGACACACCCCCAATTTGCTGTTTGATTTATATCTGAATTTTTAACATTGTGATTTTTACTGATGAACATAAAGATTGTAACAAAGGATGATTCTTTTTTTTTTAAAAAAAATGTGACAGGTTTTTTAGAATATCTACTAGTGCAGTAAAGATGCGGCTCGACTTGGTCATAGTCGGTCATGAGTGTTGAAATTACAACGCGTCGGTTCATATATTATAAAGATCGATTTTTCATCAAAACTTTTAAAATACACCAAAATATGACTTACCATATAAAATCTTATGGAAGTTAGCGTTTTTAAAGAAAATAATCACATTTTTAAGTTGTCACAGCTTTCAAGTGAAAACAACAATGGCTGCTTCCCTCAATTTTTTAACTGCATATAGAAATTCTCACGAGATTCAGTACTTTATTGGCTAGGGTCAAAGATCAAACTACAAAATTTAGTTTTTTATTTAAAAGCGGCTAATTAATAAAGCATATTTCTTCTGAAGTCCTTCATCAACACTAGTACGACTTTCGTCGGTTCACCGTCGCCTATTAGTTCCGACGCATCGACTCTAGTATTTCTTCACGACTTACCGCACTAATATCTACCAAGTCAGCACTTAGTTGGTAAACATATTGTCTCTTCAAATGATTTGCCGACCTCAATATTAGGTAGTGGTGGCAACGGTAAACCAGTATGCGGTTTTTCATTCGTTTCTGGCATAAATAACGAAATTCACAAAGAATATCTGGGAACCGGTTATTGAAAACGTCATCATTTTAGGCCATGTAATGGCTGATACTTCATCAAAACTACGAAAAACATATATACTTTGTGAAATATGTCACATTTTTACTTTATATTCAGCAAAAATTATGTTTATGTACTTAATATCTCGCGAAAGCCATTTCCAGTTGAAAGTTCTGCTTCATGTACGCCGTGCGAATATTTTTTAATGCACACTAACAAGCATATGAAATACCGGATTTCGTTCGTTTCAAAGCCCCGGTAACCGGTTTCTGCAAACGGTCCCACCACTAATATTAGGCAGATTGTTTCAGCTTTAATTAGGAAAACATTTTAATCATACCTCCAGCTCAGCTTCCCCTGATAGTGTTGTCATATTATTGTCAGAGTGGCATACTTCCAGTATTCCTAACTGTCGTCTGGCTAATGGCTCAAGGTCCTGAAAATCATTAGCAGATCCTTGTGATTCTTCTGCCAAAATGCTTGAAGCTGCATCTTGATCACCACACATTTCACTGGAACATTGTGGCTCTGTTTGATCTGCACTCCCATTTTCACCCTCATTAATTCTTATCCCATTTTGCATTTCAGCCCCAAAATTAGTTTCACTTTCAGTCACGGTGTCAGAATCACCTACACTGTGCTCAGAAATTGAACATCTGTTGGATGATAGCAGGGGCCTATGTGGCCCTCTGTTGTTGGTGCCCATCTCTCCACCATTGTCCCCATTTTCCATCACATGAATACTGGAACTCTGTCTTCTAGTTCTTAGTTCTTGCATTTGTTGACCATTTCTTGGTTCTTCAAAAGTGTCTGACTTAACATTAACATGTCCAAACCAGCGATACAATCGTGATGAGCTTTTGCTCCCTTTACAAATCAAACACAAGATGATGAGTAAGGCCACCGAAATGAGAATACAAGCAAATACTGTTACAGTACACAATATTGTGAAAAATATAGAGGAATCCGTGTTACTCATTCCTGTACTAGACTGGTCTGGTATTACATGTGCAGTTCCATTGGCTATTGTAGGTACTGCTGGTGGTGAATTTGTCACAGTAGGAGGTTCGGTGCACTGTTGATATCCTCTACACCAGTCACAATAGTCTGCAAACCACAGAAAAACTTCATTTTACATAAAACAAAATACTGAAAAAATGCTATCCTGAAAAATAAACAAGAGGAGAGGGCCTGTGAACGGGCACTGCGTCAGCTGACTGAGTGTTTCTGATTTGTGAAGGTGATAATGAGAGGAAAGCATAATTATCAGGGAAAGTGCTGTACAGAAATACAGTAAATGGTAATTGAACAGCATGTTTGAAAGAAATTCCGAAGCTGAAAGAAGAAAAGGACAAAAAAGTTGTGCCCTGCAAATGGTATTATGAAGGAAAGTAACAAGGTAATTGTTTAAGTGTAAAAAGTAGGTTAAAACATATTTAAAGAAATACTGCAAATGCAATATCCTCGCTCGACCTTGAAGAAGGGCTCCAAGATCAAATCCAACCACACAAAAACATTTCCAGCCAATGATTTCCTATAGGTTGGCTGACCATCCCAAACCTCTGGGACCAATAATAAGCGAGTTATAAGCACTTTTAAGTTTCGCTATCCCTGTTTGACCTTGAAGGAGGGGTCCAAGGTCAAATCCGACAACACCAAAAGATTCCCAGCCCATGATTTCCTGTAGGTTGGTTACCATCCCAAACCTGTAGGACCAATAATAAGCGAGTTATAAACAATTTTAAGTTTGGCTATCTTCATTTGACCTTGAAGGAGGGGTCCAAGGTCAAATCTGACCACACCAATAGATTCCCAGCCAATGATTTCCTGTAGGTTGGTTTACCATCCCAAACTTCTACGACCATTAATAAGCGAGTTATAATCACTTTTAAGTTTGGCTATCTTCGTTTGACCTTGAAGGCAGGGTCCAAGGTCAAATCCGACCACACCAAAAGATTCCCAGCCAATGATTTTCTATAGGTTGGTTTCCATTCCAAACCTCTAGGACCAATAATATGCGAGTTATAAGCACTTTTAAGTTTGGCTATCCTCATTTGACCTTGAAGGAGTGGTCAAAGGTCAAATCTGACCATACCAAAAGATTTCCAGCCCATGATTTCCTACAGGTTGCTTTACCATCCCAAACCTCTAGGACCAATAATAAGGGAGATATAAGCACTTTTCATGACTGACAAAGAAACGCCTGTGGCGGCCATCTTGTTTTTCAAAATGAGGCCAAAAATATTCACAGTCAAGATTTTATAATAAGGAACATATCCTGCTAATTTGAGATCTCTACATATAATACCCTTTGCTCTAGGGGGTCAACAAAAGTCCTTGTTTAAAGTCGAATAAACGTCCCTGGCGGCCATCTTGTTTTTCAAAATGAGGCCAAAAATATTCCCAGGCAACATTTCATGGTTATTAATATATCCTGCAAACTTGAGAAGGCTAGCTATAATATTTTTTTCGTTAGAGCGGTAATGGTGAAATCTCTCTACACACTGGGGCTATCCAGTGGATACAATGATTTACTCAACAGTGAGAACCTGAAAGTAGCTATTCAGCTATTCTATGCTATGCCATGACATAGAGGTCTGCAATTTCACTATGTTATAGCTGACCAAAAATTACGTGAATAACATATTTAAAACAAAATACTGTAAATGTAATAGTTACAACTGATTTAATCAACAGTGATAACCTCAAAGTAGCTATTACTCAGCTATGCAATGAGCTACATGTCTGAATTTTTACTATGTTATAGCTCACCCAAAAGTAGGTGAACAACATATTTAAGCAAATTACTGTAAATGCAATAGTTTTCAAGTTACAACTGATTTACTCACTAGTGAGAACCTGAAAATAGCTATTAGTCAGCTATGCCATGGGCTATAGGTCTGTAATTTCACTATGTTATAGCTGACCCAAAAGTGGGTGAACAACATATTTTAACAAAATACTCCAAATGCAATATTTTTCAAGTTACAGCTGATTTACTCACCAGTCAGCACCTGAAAATAGCTATTGCTCAGTTGTGCCATGAGCCACAGGTCTGTAATTTTACTATGTTATAGCTGACCCAAAAGTAGCTGAATAACATATTTACACAAATTTCTGTAATGCAATAGTTTTCCAATTACAACTGATTTACTCAACAGTGAGAACTTCAAAGTAGCTATTACTGCAATGAGCCACAGGTCTGGAACTTCACTACATTATACCTGACCTCAAAATAGGTGAATAACATATTGAAACAAAATATTGTAAATGCAATAATTTTCAAGTTATAAGTGATTTACTCAACAGTGATAACCTAAAAGTAGCTATTACTCAGCTATGCCATGAGGTACACGTCTGAAATTTACTATGTTATAGCTGACCCAAAAGTAGCTGAATAACATATCTATATGAAATTCTCTAAATGCAATAGTTTTCCAATTACAACTGATTTACTCAACAGTGAGAACTTCAAAGTACCTATTACTCAGCTATGCAAGGAGCCACAGGTCTGGAACGTCACTATGTTATAGCTGACCCAAAATAGGTGAATAACATATTGAAACAACATACTCTAAATGCAATAGTTTTCAAGTTATCAGTGATTTACTCAACAGTAATAACCTAAAAGTAGCTATTACTCAGCTATGCCATGAGCTACAGGTCTGAAATTTTACTATGTTATAGCTGACCCAAAAGTAGCTCAATAACATATTTATACAAAATTCTCTAAATGCAATACTTTTCAAGTTATAAGTGATTTTACTCATGATGGAAGTTACTGAAAAGCCCAAAAGTAGCTATTACTCACTTAGCTATTGAGATAGACACCCAAGTTACTCACCATGTTGTAGCTATGAAAAAAGTAGCTGAATAACATATTTTAACAAAATGCTCTAAATGCAATACTTTTCAAGTTATAAGTGATTTAGTGCAGGATTTCATGAATTTTAATGCATTAAAAATTATTAAAAAAATTTATTTAAAAAAAAAGTAAGACAGATCCAGATCTCATACTCACACAAGAGAATCTACCTCTGGCCTAGTACATAATATATGCAAGATATGAGAGAAATCCCTGCAATAGGCACTGAGAAAATTGTGATAAAAAGTTGAAATTTTCACACTTTTGGTGGGGGTACCACCCTTGTAATGTCTCTAGCAAACAGACGAACAGACAGACTTGCATGCCTTGAACAATTTTTAATCCTCGATAGATAAGGTATCTTTTAAAAAATACAGCATGTCTCTAGGCCTTGTAGTTTTGGAGAAGTTGTTCACGTGGACGCGTACGCGGACGCCCTCACCGCAGAGTGACGACATAAAAACAGAAAATGTCAATAGTAAATTGAATTCTTATGAGCTAATATCTTACTAAACTAATACTACTGGTCCAGAGCAAGTTGGTCCTGTAAACATCAGAAAAGGCCTTCTGGGTAATACTACAGAGCGACCGGTACTGTCCTCCTCACTCACTAGGTGGCCAATGTCGACAGTTTAGGTGGACATGACATCACTACATCTTTCTCATATAGCATGAAATAAACAAAACTAACAGGAAATTGTAGATGTTTTTATTGACTAAAACATCAAAAAATACATATTTATATCCCCAGACGAAAGTCTGTGGAATATACTGGATTCAGCTCCATCATTCTGCTGCCATGGAACTTTCCTAGGGTATATGACTCAAAAATAAATCAACAACAACCACAAGACATAGGTGATAAATCAAAGAATCAGCCCACGCCACATCCTACAAGCAAAACAATGTGAAGGCTGTGGAAATGTATCCTAAACAGAATCCATCTAGGAAGGGTTTACAAAGAGCAGAGACTTTAGCTTTGACCTAATGGAAGATCAATGATTCCTGGTCTGAAAATAGTTAACACTGGATCACGTTCTGTTTGATCCAAGAAGAAACTAGAGGATCGCTCGCAAAAAAAAAAAGATAATGTTTTTGCATAGCAAAACCAAAGCGTCCCGAAAAGGATATAAAGGTGAGTGCTAAATTGGCTATCTGCAATACTTTTAGAGATAATTCGTATTTACTCATTTTGAGTAGGTGAGTAATTAGCTATGGGTCTGAAACTTTACCATGTGAAAGCTTTCCCACAAGTAGATGAATGAGTTATTTGATAAAAATTGGGTATGTGCAATATTTTACAGATAATTAGCATTTACTCATTTTGAGTAGGTGAGTAATTAGGTATGGGTCTGAAACTTCACCGAGTGAAAGCTCTCCCAAAAGTAGGTGAATAAGTTATTTGAGAAAAATTGGCTATCTGCAATACTTTTAGAGATAATTGGCATTTACTCATTTTGAGTAGGTGAGTAATTAGCTATGGGTCTGAAACTTCACCATGTGAAAGCCCTTTCAGAAGTAGGTGAATGAGTTATTTGAGAAAAATTGGCTATCTGGAATACTTTTAAGAGATAATTTGCATTTACTCATTTTGAGTAGGTGAGTAATTATCTACGGGTCTGAAACTTCACCATGTGAAAGCTCTCCCAAAAGTAGATGAATGAGTTATTTGAGAAAAATTGGGAATCCGCAATAGTTGTTGAGATATTTAGCATTTACTCATTTTGAGTAGGTGAGCAATTAGCTACGGGTCTGAAACTTCACCAAGTGAAAGCTCTCCCAAAAGTAGGTGAATGAGTTATTTGAGAAAAATTGGCTATCTGCAATACTTTTAGAGGTAATTCGTATTTACTCATTTTGAGTAGGTGAGTAATTAGCTATGGGTCTGAAACTTTACCATGTGAAAGCCCTTCCAAAAGTAGATGAATGAGTTATTTGAGAAAAATTGGCTATCTGGAATACTTTTAAGAGATAATTTGCATTTACTCATTTTGAGTAGGTGAGTAATTATCTACAGGTCTGAAAATTCACCAAGTGAAAGTTCTCGCAAAAGTACATGAATGAGTTATTTGAGAAAAATTGGGTATCCGCAATAGATTTTGAAATAATTAGCATTTACTCATTTTGAGTAGGTGAGTAATTAGCTACGGCTCTGAAACTTCACCGAGTGAAAGCTCTCCAAAAAGTAGGTGAATGAGTTATTTGAGAAAAATTGGGTATCCGCAATACTTTTACAGATAATTAGCATTTACTCATTTTGAGCAGGTGAGTAATTAGCTATGGGTCTGAAACTTCACCATGTGAAAGCTCTTCCAAAAGTAGATGATTGAGTTATGTGAGAAAAATTGGGTATCCGCAATAGTTTTTGAGATAATTAACATTTACTCATTTTTGAGTAGGTGAGTAATTAGCTACGGGTCTGAAACTTCACCATGTGAAAGCTCTCCCAAAAGTAGGTGAATGAGTTATTTGAGAAAAAATTGGCTATCTGCAATACTTTTAGAGATAATTCGCATTTACTCATTTTGAGTAGGTGAATAATTAGCTACGGGTCTGAAACTTCACCATGTGTTATTTGAGAACAAGAGGAGAGTGCCCGTGTACGGGCACTGTGTCAGCTGACTGAGTGTTTTTGATTTGTGAAGGTGATTAGAGGACAGAATAATTATCAGGAAAAGGGCTGTACAGAAATACAGTAAATGGTAACTGAACAGCAAGTTCGAAAGAAATTCCGAAGCTGACAGAAGAAAAGGATAAAAAAAGTTGTGCCCTGTAAATGGTATTATGAAGGAAAATAACAAGGTAATTGTTTAAGTGTAAAAAATAGGTTAAAACATATTTAAAGAAATACTACAAATGCAATATCCTCGTTCGACCTTGAAGAAGGGGTCCAAGGTCAAATCTAACCACACAAATACATTCCCAGCCCATGATTTCCTATGGTTTACCATTCCAAACCTCTAGGACCAATTATAAATGAGTTATAAGCACTTTTAAGCTTGGCTGTCCTCATTTGACCTTGAAGGAGGGGTCCAAAGGTCAAATCTGACCATACCAAAAGATTCCGAGCCAATGATTTCCTATGGGATGGTTTACCATCCCAAATCTCTGTCACCAATAATAAGCGAGTTGTAGGCACTTTCAATTTTCGCTATCCTCATTTGACCTTGAAGGAGGGTTCCAAGGTCAAATCGGACCATATCAACAGATTCACAGCCCATGATTTCCTGTCTGTTTACCATCCCAAACCTCTGGGACCAATAATATGCGAGTTATAAGCACTTTTAAGTTTGGCTATCCTTGTTTGACCTTGACGGAGGGGTCATTGAAGGTCAAATCTGACCACACCAAAAGATTCCCACCCCATGATTTCCTACAGGTTGGTTTATCATCCCAAACCTCTAGGATCAATAATAAGGGAGATATAAGCACTTTTCATGACTGACAAAAAACACCTGTGGCGGCCATCTTGTTTCTCAAAATGAGGCCAAAAATATTCCCAGACAACATTTTATGGTTATTAATATATACTGCAAACTTAAGAAAGCTAGCTATAATATTTGTTTTCATCAGAGCAGTAATGGTGAAATCTCTCTATACACACTGCGGCTATCCAGTGGATACAATGATTTACTCAACAGTGAGAACCTGAAAGTAGCTATTGCTCAGCTATGCCATGACATAGAGGTCTGCAATTTCACTATGTTATAGCTGACCAAAAATTCTGTGAATAACATATTTAACAAATTACTCTAAATGTAATAGTTTTCAAGTTACAACTGATTTAATCAACAGTGAGAACCTCAAAGGTACTATTACTCAGCTATGCAATGAGCTACATGTCTGAAATTTTACTATGTTATAGCTAACCCAAAAGTAGGTGAACAACATATTTAAGCAAACTACTGTAAATGCAATAGTTTTCAAACTACAACTGATTTACTCAATAGTGAGAACCTGAAAATAGCTATTGCTCCGCTATGCCATGAGCTATAGGTCTGTAATTTCACTATGTTATAGCTGACCCAAAGGTAGGTGAACAATATATTTTAACAAAATACTCCAAATGCAATATTTTTCAAGTTATAGCTGATTTACTCAACAGTCAGTACCTGAGAATAGCTATTGCTCAGTTGTGCCATGAGCTATAGGTCTATAATTTCACTATGTTATAGCTGACCCAAAAGTAGCTGAATAACATATTTGCACAAATTTCTGTAAATGCAATAGTTTTCCCAATTATAACTGATTTACTCAACAGTGAGAACTTCAAAGTAGCTATTACTCAGCTATGAAATGAGCCACAGGTCTGAAACTTCACTATGTTATAGCTGACCCCAAAATAGGTGAATAACATATTGAAACAAAGTACTCTAAATGCAATAGTTTTCAAGTTATAAGTGATTTACTCAACAGTGATAACCTAAAAGTAGCTATTACTCAGCTATGCCATGAGCTACAGGTCTGAAATTTTACTATGTTATAGCTGGCCAAAAAGTAGCTGAATAACATATTTATACGAAATTCTCTAAATGCAATAGTTTTTAAGTTACAAGTGATTTTACTCATGATGGAAGTTACTGAAAAGCCCAAAAGTAGCTATTACTCACTTAGCTATTGAGACAGACACCCAACTTACTCACCATATTGTAGCTATGAAAAAAGTAGCTGAATAACATATTTTAACAAAATGCTCTAAATGCAACACTTTTCAAGTTATAAGTGATTTACTCAACAGTGATAACCTAAAAGTAGCTATTACTCAGCTATGCCATGAGCTACAGGTCTGAAATTTTACTATGTTATAGCTGACCCAAAAGTAGCTGAATAACATATTTATACGAAATTCTCTAAATGCAATAGTTTTCAAGTTATAAGCGATTTACTCAACAGTGATAACCTAAAAGTAGCTATTACTCAGCTATGCCATGAGCTACAGGTCTGAAATTTCACTATGTTATAGCTGGCCCAAAAGTAGCTGAATAACATATTTATACGAAATTCTCTAAATGCAATAGTTTTTAAGTTACAAGTGATTTTACTCATGATGGAAGTTACTGAAAAGCCCAAAAGTAGCTATTACCCACTTAGCTATTGAGACAGACACCCAACTTACTCACCATATTGTAGCTATGAAAAAAGTAGCTGAACAACATATTTTCACAAAATGCTGTAAATGCAACACTTTTGAAGTTATAAGTGATTTAGTGCATGATTTCATGAATTTTAATGCATTAAAAATTATTAAAAAAATTTATTAAAAAAAAAGTAAGACAGATCCAGGTCTCATACTCACACAAGAGAATCTACCTCTGGCCTAGTACATAATATATGCAAGATATGAGAGAAATCCCTGCAATAGGCACTGAGAAAATTGTGATAAAAAGTTGAAATTTTCACACTTTTGGTGGGGGTACCACCCTTGTAATGTCTCTAGCAAACAGACGAACAGACAGACTTGCCTTGAACAATTTTTCATCCTCGATAGATAAGGTATCTTTTAAAAAAAACAGCATGTCTCTAGGCCTTGTAGTTTTGGAGAAGAAGTTGTTCACGCGGACGCGGATGCCCACGCCGCAGAGTGATGACATAATGTCAGCTGACTGACATAAAAAATGGGTATCCGCAATACTTTTAGAGGTAATTCGCATTTACTCATTTTGAGTAGGTGAGTAATTAGCTACGGGTCTGAAACTTCACAGAGTGAAACCTCTCCCAAAAGTAGGTGAATGAGTTATTAGAGAAAAATTGGCTGTCTGCAATACTTTTAGAGGTAATCCACATTTACTCATTTTGAGTAGGTGAATAATTAGCTACGGGTCTGAAACTTCACCATGTGAAAGCTCTCCCAAAAGTAGATGAATGAGTTATATTGGGTATCTGCAATAGTTTTTGAGGTAATTAGCATTTACTCATTTTGAGTAGGTGAGTAATTAGCTATGGGTCTGAAACTTCACCATGTGAAAGCTCTCCCAAAAGTAGATGAATGAGTTATTTGAGAAAAATTGGGTATCCACAATAGTTTTTGAGATAATTAGCATTTACTCATTTTGAGTAGGTGAGTAATTAGCTATGGGTGAAAGCTCTCTCAAAAGTAGATGAATGAGTTATTTGAGAAAAATTGGGTGTCCGCAATAGTTTTAGAGATAATTAGCATTTACTCATTTTGAGTAGGTGAGTAATTAGCTACGGGTCTGAAACTTCACCGAGTGAAAGCTCTATGGGATAGCTGCTCTGCAGATACCCTGCAGGTCCAAAATTTTGTCGAAATCGCTCTATCTAGCACAGTTTTCGAGATATAAGCATTTTTATGTTTTGCAATTTTTGCAAAAATTTCGAAAATTCAAAATGGCCGCCATTTTTGGCGAGACCAAAATTTTTTTTTAATTAGCATGGCTACTCTTGAATGATACCCTGTGGATCAAAAATTTCGTCGAAATCGCTCTATCTAGCACGTTTTTTGAGATATAAGCATTTTTATGTTTTGCAATTTTTTGCGAAAAATTCAAAAATTCAAAATGGCCGCCATTTTTGGCGAGTCAAAATTTTTTTGAAAATTTGCATGACTACCCTGGAAAGATACCCTGTGGGTCAAAAAATTTGTCGAAATCGCTCTATTTAGCACGGTTTTCGAGATATAAGCATTTTTATGTTTTGTAATTTTTGCGAAAAATTCGAAAATTTAAAATGGCCGCCATTTTTGGCGAGACAAAATTTTTTTGCAAATTGGCATGACTACTCTGCAGATGTACCCTGTGGCTCAAAAAATTTGTCGAAATCGCTCTATCTAGCACGGTTTTCGAGATATAAATATTTTTATGTTTTGCAAATTTTTTGCGAAAAATTCGAAAATCCAAAATGGCCACCATTTTTGGTGAGACAAAATTTTTTTGAAAATTGGCATGACTACTCTGCAGAGGTACCTTGCGGGTCAAAAAATTTGTCGAAATCGCTCTATTTAGCACGCTTTTCGAGATATAAGCATTTTTATGTTTTGCAATTTTTGCGAAAAATTCAAAATGGCCGCCATTTTTGGCGAGACAAAATTTTTTTGAAAACTGGGGTAGCCATTCAGTAGAGATACCATGCGGGCCAAAAATTTCGTCGAAATCGCTCCATCTAGCACGGTTTTCGAGATATAAGCATTTTTGTGTTTCCCTTATTTGGAAAATTCATAATGATTAAATAATCATTAATTACTCAGCCATTTCTTAACCAATCAATGCCAAAATCTAATGATTTCCAGATTTTGATAGAATGAATGTATTTGCCAAGTTTCAGGTGAATTGATAAAATCCTTTTCAAGTTATCATCCGGACAAGCTTCCCCGTTGAAAAAAGACATTTTTGGTCATGTGACCTCTCCGATTGGTTGAAATGTCACTGCAGCATATTCAAAAAAATTCCCCAAGGCTACTGCCTAAACCTGCCAAATTTGAAAAGAATCCGCCTAACGGTTACAGAGTTATAAGGAAAACAAAACGCGGAGCCGCCGGAGCCTGAAGGTCTCCCATACACAAATTCTTCTTGGATGAGCCAAAATCAAGCCATTTGTTGATTCTCAGGTCAAAGCAATCTGGCCTTTAACAGATATTTATGGACTGTGGGACAAGGCTGGAATGACCTCCAGGGTCACACTCTAGGGTCAACCCCATGTTACTTGGTTCTTAGATAAGACGATAAGTAATAAAGGAACCCCTCAGACTGGCCTGTCTTGTGTCTAATGTTCTTGTTGGGCCAAGCATGAATTTCACTTCTGTACTTCCATGCAACCAGGAGTGATTCCATCTAGGAACATCTCTCCTACCTTTCAGTCTACCTCTGTAGAAACTGTGCTAATGTCTATTGCGATACTCCTCTCAAACTAGAAATAGGACGCATTGTCATGCGTAATGTCCACCCAAAGGGAAACATGAATTTTGCTTTATAACCTGGACTAATATATTGTCTTTGGACCACGAGGAAGTGGTAGCTCTATTCATTGAAAAGCCTCACACTGGAGATGTTCAGATTGAAAATTCTGAGATGGTAACAAATCTTTTGAAAAGTCCACCCCATGAACCTTTTGCCAAAATTTTACAGTAGTCTTACAACACCCTGTTTCATTTTGTAAAATATATCAATGATGCTTAAATATTTATTAGTATACATGTAAATTATTTCAGCTTCATGCTTTTTCGCATTAGTTGGGTCGAAAATTTTGAAGAAATCACTCTATCTTGCACGGTTAAGAAGTTAGAAGCAAATTTCTGTTTTTCTATTTTTAGCAAAAATTCGAAAATTCAAAATGGCCGCCATTTTTGGGAAGAGGAAAATTTTTTGAAAATTGGCAAGAGTACATTTCTTAGATACCCTATGGGTCGAAAATTTCAACGAAATCACTCTATTTTGCACGGTTAGGGAGACAGAAGCAATTTTGTGTTTTGCCATTTTGAGCAAAAATTCGAAAATTCAAAATGGCTGCCATATGTGAGTACATTTCTGAGATACCCTGTGGGTTGAAAACTTCGACGAAATCGCTCTATCTTGCATGGTCAAGGAGATAGAAGCAAATTTGTGTTTTACCATTTTTGGCAAAAATTCTAAAATTCAAAATGGCCGGGATGTTTAGGGAGGGGAAAATGTTTTGAAAATTGCAAAGAGTACCTTCCTTAAATATCCTGCGGGCCGAAAATTTCGACGAAATCACTCTATCTCGCACGATTAAGGAGATAGAAGCAATTTTGTGTTTTGCCATTTTTTGGCAAAAATTCGAAAATTCAAATAGCCACCATTTTTGGGGAGGGGAAATGTTTTCAAAATTAAAAAGAATACATTCCTGCATTCCGAAAATTTCGACGAAATCGCTCTATCTCGCACGATTAAGGAGATTTTTTGGCAAAAATTCGAAAATTCAAAATGGCCACCATTTTTGGGTAGGGGAAATTTTTTTGACAATTGCAAAGATCACCTTCCTTAGATAACCTATGGGCCGAAAATTTCAACGAAATCGCTCTATCTCGCACGATTAAGGATATAGAAGCAATTTTGTGTTTTGCCATTTTTTTGGCAAAAATTCGAAAATTCAAAATAGCCACCATTTTTGGGGAGGGGAAAATGTTTTCAAAATTTAAAAAAATACATTCCTGCATTCCGAAAATTTCGACGAAATCGCTCTATCTCGCACGATTAAGGAGATAGAAGCAATTTTGTGTTTTGCTATTTTTGGCAAAAATTCGAAAATTCAAAATGGCCGCCATTTTTGGGTAGGGGAAATTTTTTTGACCATTGCAAAGAGTACCTTCTTTAGATACCCTATGGGCCGAAAATTTCGACGAAATCGCTCTATCTCGCAAGATTAAGGAGATAGAAGCATATTAGTGTTTTGCCATTTTTGGCAAAAATTCAAAATGGCCGCCATTTTTGGGGAGGGGAAAATTTTTTGAAAATTGCAAAGAGTACCTTCTTTAGATACCCTGTGGGTTGAAAATTTCGACGAAATCGCTCTATCTCACACGATTAAGGAGATAGAAGCAATTTTGTGTTTTGCCATTTTTTGGCAAAAATTCGAAAAAGTCAAAATTGCCACCATTTTTGGGGAGGGGAAAATGTTTTCAAAATTGAAAAGAATACATTCCTGCGGTTCGAAAATTTCAACGAAATCGCTCTATCTCGCACGGTTAAGGAGATAGAAGCAAATTTGTGTTGGCCATTTTTGGCCAAAATCCGAAAATTCAAAATGGCCGCCATATTTTGGGAGGGGAAAAGTTTTTGAAAATTGCAAAGTGTACCTTCCTTAGATACCCTGTGGTTTGAAAATTTCGACGAAATCGCTCTATCTCGCACGATTAAGGAGATAGAAGCAATTTTGTATTTTGAGATTTTTGGCAAAAATCCGAAAATTCAAAATGTCCACCATTTTGGGGGAGGGAAAATTTTTTTGAAAATTGCAAAGAATACATTCCTTAGATACCCTATGGGTCGAAAATTTCGATGAAATCGCTCTATCTCGCACAGTTAAGGAGATAGAAGCAAATTCGTGTTTTGCCATTTTTGGCACAGTAGCTAAGTACAGTAGAACCTCGCTTATCCGGCCTTCTATTATCCGAATCTCCGGATTAATCGAACCGAAATGATGTCTCCCTACATTTTATGCACCGTCAAGCGTGAGCGATAATACAAGATTTTACACAGTCTCGAAAACGATGAATTGTAGTGCTTTGTAAAATTGAAAATTTTAATTACTTAAATGTAGCTTTTATAAGCTACAAGCTTACCATGTGGGACTTTATGCTGTTCTCGGGTTGCCACACCCGGGGCCAACGTCTTAGAAAAAAAGATCGTTCTTGTTAGCCACCGGATATACTGGTAGTTGTCGTCACGTGATATCTTCTGACCAATCGCCCTACTTTCTCGTTGAAATTTATTAAACCTACCCCTCAGCTGTAAACAGCGGGGAGGCAGGGTGGGACTCTCCTATATAAGTCCCACATGGTAAGCTTGTAGCTTATAAAAGCTACATTTAAGTAATTAAAATTTTCAATTTTACAAAGCACTACAATTCATCGTTTACGAGACTGTGTAAAATCTTGTATTATCGCTCATGCTTGACGGTGCATTATATGTAGGGAGACATCATTTCGGTTCGATTAATCCGGAGATTCGGATAATAGAAGGCCGGATAAGCAAGGTTCTACTGTACTTAGCTAACTATGTGCCCCCCCCCCCTTTTTTCTTTCCGAGGACAACTGGTCTGAGGGGAAGGATCTAGGACTTGTTGTGCCGCCACCACGGGTCCCAGATACATATTGTTGTCGGTGTCCGACCAAGTAAGGTCTTTTAGGTAAAAATTTGTGAATGTGTTGTGAGCTTTCCAGTGACAGGCTTGCATGATTTGGTCCACCGATACTCCACCGTAAAAGGCCTTAGAGGCCGCGAAGGCCCGGATGTCATGCGCTTTGACTTGGACCAAGTCCAAGGCTTGTTGATCTGCTTGTTTGTAACAAAGTAGAATGGTTTGTTTCAACCATGAAGAGAGTGTAGCGGGTCTGATGTCTGAGGTATGTCCTTTCTTAAAGGAGATGAAAAGGAGAGAACGAGACCCTCTCAGGTCTTTAGTTCGGTCCAAATAGAACCTCAGGGCCCGCACGGGACACAGGGTCCTGTCTTCCTTAAACTGTCTATCTACAATGGTAGTCAAAGCAGGGATAGTCACTGGTGACACACTTTGAGAACCTTCTCTTGCTAGTTGGTTTTTGGCTATGAAATCAGAAGAAGGGAACAAGGCAACCTTTTCCCATTGGCCTAAATTAGCTACTTTGTTAGCGACCCAGGCATGGATTTCGCTGCGGCGCTTGCCGGAGGCCAAGGCTAGCAAGAAAGCAGTTTTAAGAGTAAGATGTTTGAGGTCAGAGTCTTTCATGGGCTCAAATGGTGCTTTGGTGAGCTCGTTAAGGACAACAGAAAGGTTCCACTTGGGTAAATTTCTGGAACTTTTAGGATGATCCCTGTGAAAACTGGAGAGTAACCTATGAAGGTCTGCATTGTGCGCAATGTGTTGGGCCGTTGGGCCCAAAGTGTCAACGATAGCAGTCCTGTAACCATCAATGGTCAAGGGGCGCCTGTTTAAGTCTTGGTACAGGTACATGAAAAAATCTGAGATTTGTTTCACAGATGGAGTGGAGAAATCCACCGAATTTTCTCTGCACCATTTTTCAAATAGGGCCCACTTTGACCTGTAGATGGTCCTTGTTGATGACCGCTGAGGAGCAGCAATTCTCTCTGCCACCTCCACAGAGAAGCCTTGCTCTTGGAGTTGTCCGCTCCTAGACACCAGGCGTGGAGGTTCAGCTGTTGTGGATTGTTGTGGAACACATAGTTGTGGGACTGTTTGAGTAGGGTCGTTGACACTGGGAGTTGTAGTGGGATCTCTGTTGAGAGCTGCACTAGGTCCCAAAACCAGGGCATCCCTGGCCAGCCTGGGGCTATCACGATGATCAGGCAATGGCATTGCTTGATCTTTTGGATCACCTTGTGAAGGAGAGCCGTAGGAGGGTAGGCGTAGGCCGTGAGGTTGGTCCAGTTTATGTTCAGAGCATCTATGTTCCAGGCCCTTGGGTCTGGGATAGGAGACACATATAGAGGGAGTTTGTGATTCAGGTGAGTGGCGAATAAGTCTACATGAGGGGTGAACCACTTCCGGCAGATTTGCTTGAAGACCTGAGGGTGCAGAGACCATTCTGTTGACTGCACTTGGTTGGACCTAGATAGGAGGTCGGCTATCACATTCAGACACCCTGGAATGTGCCTGGCTTTCAATGTTATATGGTAGTGATGGCACCAGGTCATGATTTTCCACAGGAGAGCGCACATCTCTGCTGAGTGAGTTCCCTCTTGCTTGTTGATGTAGGCTACCACTGTTGAGTTGTCCGTCGCAACTAACACTGTTTGATTCTGGCACTGGTCCTTGAAGTCTCGAAGGGCCAGGGAGACCGCCTTCAATTCTAGGACATTTATGTGTAGCCTTTTTTCCCGCTCTGACCACAGCCCTTTTGTAGAATTTTGATCTAAGTGAGCGCCCCAACCTTCGTTTGAGGCGTCGGTAAAGAGTTGGATACTGTGGTCCTTGGGATGAAGGTCTGCGCCTTTCATCACATTTGAGGGGTTTTGCCACCAATCTAGGTGGGCTACAATGGCTTCTGTCCAAGGAAGGAGGTTGTCCAGCTACTGAGGATATCTCCAGTGCTCCTTGAGATGAAACTGAAAGGGCCTCATGTGAAGGCGTCCCTCCGGGACCATTTTCTCCGTTGAGGCTAGCAACCCAATTAGAGACATCAAACATCTTGCAGTCAAAACACGTTTTGACTTGAGTCGTAGGATCAAATCCTGAAGTTTGAGCCATCTCTCGTGAGTGGGTCTTACAAGGGCTGAATCTAGGTGGTATTCGTAGCCCATGAACGAAAACACCTGAGTAGGTTTCAGTTCTGATTTTTCCTGGTTGATTATCCAACCCAAGGATTGGGCTAGGTCTACCACTGCCTGTGTGTCCCTTTGAGATTCCTCCTGGGACTGGGACCTGATCAGCCAGTCGTCCAGGTATTGGTGAATTCTGAGTCCTCTTGAGAGGGCCATTAGTTTCACTTCCTTTACGATCATCGTAAAGACCTGGGGGGCTGTGGCCAGTCCGAAAGGTAGGGAGGTGAACTGGAACACCTGGGCCTTGTAGCAAAACCTTAGGTACTTCCTTGAGTTTGGGTGGATGGGGATGTGAAGGTATGCGTCTGACAGGTCTACGATACCCACTCCCCTGGGACCAGGGAAGTCCTGATGGACTCCGGGGTTTCCATTTTGAACTTTTCCACATGTAGAAAAGTGTTGAGCCTGCTTAAGTCTATGACTGGCCTCCACCTTTGGTGAGGCTTGGGTACTAGGAACAGGCGACTGTAAAACCCGAGAGATTTTACGTTTTCCACCCTTTCGATGGCGTTCTTTGACAAGAGAGACTGGATACAAGTGGCCAAGGCTTGGTCTTTTTGTTGGGCCTTGTACTCTGATAGAATCAGAGGAAATCTGATCAAGTTTGGCTTTGAACGGAATGGCAGAACGTCGCCATTGGTGATAATGTTTAACACGTTTTGAGAACATTTGTTTATTAGTCAGTCTCTCTTGAAAGAACGGAGGCGACTTCCTACTGGTGGACTGAGTGAGGCTTTGGAGGAGTCATTGGGAAGGGGGGTTTCCACGCCCCCTTCCCCTATTGTGGGGTCGAAAACGACCCCTGGAGCCTCTGAAGTTGGATTTTCCTCTTCCTGAGGGAAAGGATTGGTTACTGCTTTGAGAGGTATTGCCCCCATAGGGGCGTTTCCTGTAGGAGCCTCTTTTCTTGTGGGGGCCACGAAAGGGCTTATTCTGATAGGGTGCAAAACCCTGAGAATCTTTTGAGGTGCCTTTTTTGAGAAGGAAGTCCTCACCTTCCTTTACAAGTTGAGACTCGAACAAGGAGGAGTCCCAGAAGGACGAGTTCCTAAGTTCTTGGCGTCTCGTTTCCCCTAGCTGGGGATGCAATAGAGTCATTTCGGCTTCGCGCCTAAGCAAGCCGGTATTAGCCATGGAATATAATTCCCTCTGGAGAATATGGGCTAGCGATTTGCTGAGACAGGTAAGAGCTCTATGTTGAACAAGAACCGTCTTGTTCCAAAAATCCAAGTACTCAGCAACTTCCTCATATCCGCGCTTTGCTGCTTTCTCAGGATTGGCACCTTTCTGGATCTGAGAATTTATCTTCTTGACAGTTGACTTGATGCTATGTTGGCACTTTTCCAAGGAAGCATTGCAAGAAGAAGAGGTTTTGGCAAAGGCAGCGGTGAAATTGAGGGTAGAAATATTTTGTCTAGCCTGATGTTCCAGCTCCTTAAGAACTGGCAGAGGGACTTTGGCTACTGGTGCCCCAGGAGGTCTAGGAGTAATACAGATCTTGGCAAAGTCCGTATTCAACTCCTGGATTTTGTCTTGAAACGTGGGCTGTCCAACCTTATACCACTTAGAAGTGGATGGAGGAGGCTTGACATATTTTCCCTCAGATAAATTGGCAGCTTTGAAATCATGTTGAAATTTATCAAAGGCGTCTTTGATAACTGAGCTAAGTGGTAGGATAGAGGAAGGACCTCTAGGTCTGAGCTCTTGACGGCCTTTTTCGTCATCCAGACCCAACACTGAAGTTGAAGACCTAGGCATAGAGTCCCTGGGGTCAGGGAGAGAAAGAATGCGCCTGAAGGTGTCTACCTCTTCAGAGTATTGGGAGGGAATGTCAGACAGGGCTACTTCCCTATAATAAGGGGGGTCTGGATCATGTTGTGGGAGGTCTTGATCAGAAGCTGCGCCTGAGGGCTGAGCCCTAGAGGGCTTAGAAGACCTGTGTCTGGCAACAGGGGAGTGATCTTCCTCTGAAGATGACACATATCTGGACCTAGATTTATGCTTGCTTTTGTCAGAGTGTTTCTTAGGTCTAAGATGGATCAGAGTTTGGTCGGAATCCTCATCCAGTTGGTCCGAGGCAGAGCTCGGTGCTACTGTTGCCTGTGGCTTTGTTTTTTATGTGAGTACGAGGAATCCTTCGGTATAGCCTCAGAAGGGGCAACGTACTGATCCGAGGAAGGTTGGTTAAGTACTAGTCGAGGAGGGAGTGCTGGACCAACGTCCACATCCATGGCCTCGGACTGTGCATTAGTACTTGACCTCGGAGGGGGTAGGTCCAGATGAGCAGCAGAATTGGTGGATGGACCAGCTTTTGAAGCACGAGGCGAGGGATCAACCTCGGCAGGCTTTTTAACTGCCAACTCCTCTCAGAGTGATTGAAATGCTTCTAACATGGATGCCTGGAAGGAACCCATTTGCTGCTGGATATGTATATTTAAGGAATCACCCAGGGATTTCTCTAGATTTCTTTGAATTTTGTTTTGCAGAGCAGTACCTGGGGTGGGTGGGACAGCTTTAGCTGGGGTCTTTAAAGATAAAGAACTGAAGGCGAGAGGTTGAGGACGGGGGGGGGAGGTAAAGAGGTTATCGGCAGCACTCTCAAGGTCTGCATTAGAAGCAGTAAAAGAGTCCCCATCGCCTTCACCCAAGAGATCTAGTTCATCTTTGGAACTAGTTTCCGCTTTTTGCTTTTTTAAGTACCGCTTCCTGTTTTGAATTTTTTGCAATAATTATTGTTCATCAGAGAGAGACGTGCAAATATGGCAGGGTGCTTCAAAAGTGACACAGGGGTCATCTCCCTTGCCAGCCTCCCTACAGGTAGGGCAGTAATTATGATTATCAAAACTGAAGCAAAAATGGCGGCATTTCTGAGCTCTCGGTTTGTCTTTGTTTGCTTGATGAAGGGACATTTTAATGCAATAAAAAGACGTACAATTGAAATTGCCTGAACCGAGAAAACTCAAAACACGCAGATTGTAAGGAAAATGCTTAAGTTGTGAAATTAAAAATTTTACAGTATAATCTATGAAATATATTTAAGGAAATATCCAAATATTAGCCTCCAACAATACGTGAATACTGAGAAATAAATGAAAATGTCTGTATATTTACAAACTGCTCACAGTCAATCGTGGCCAACGAGAAAGTAGGGCGATTGGTCAGAAGATATCACGTGACGACAACTACCAGTATATCCGGTGGCTAACAAGAACGATCTTTTTTTCTAAGACGTTGGCCCCGGGTGTGGCAACCCGAGAACAGCATCAAGTCCCACATGGTAAGCTATTGTAGCGTAATAAAATGTACCATTTACAGAGACGCCTAACTTCTTTGATCTTTATCACCATTGTTACAATAGGGGAGGGATTAATTCAATTACACAACCCCGCTACACAACTTCTTTGATAATGCGCCAATCAATGAAAGTGTGTTCGATTGCGTTTCGCAAATTTATAATCTCCCGGAGTAGGTTCACAGACTGACAATGTTTAGAAAAGAAAAGACATCAACAATGCATTACCAATCAAACATGTGTGTCACTGAAGGCGTGTTCGCTTGGGGTTTTACAATAAATAATCTCCCGGAGTTTTTCAATTGTTGATGTTAATCTAAAATTAAAATGCTAACAATGCATGTACAAACCGAACACAACCAGCTCAAGTCCGCGTACATTGGGGTGTTTGATAGTCATTGTAAAACACCCCAGTGGCCTGAGTGTCTGTCAAATTACCTGAACTGTAATTAGGACTTATATGATTGTTTTCCTTTCCTAGTTTCTGTCACACTTCCGTTCCTGGAAACAGAAATGTCACCTCTGCCATTACCCTTGAAAACACAACCTCTGGAACCAAAGGACCTCAAGATGGTTGTTGCTCCTGTTGATTCGAGGATTGGACAGTCCGATCTGATTTCTTTTCCTCCAAGATGTCTAACCGAGTGGATACCTGAGTTGATACCTATGCCGTTTCCTGTCCCCAAATCCCTGATCCCAATCTAGCTTGGGAAGTATAGTGGGTAGCATCATACTTAGAAAACTCATCCTCAGCCTTCCTGAGGATATCATTCAGAAACAGGCCATAAATTGTAAATTTTTTCTTGTAATTTAACTTTTTGTAAGTTAAATATTTACCTTATCCTCACTAGTGCTTGTGTTGGCGAGAGTTTACATAACAGGACCAACTCGAATATTTATAGAACGAAAATATTCTCATCAGTATACTTGATGCGCATAAGTGGAGTGTGCATTCGCCACGTCCTTAGTTCCCTGATATGCTTCATATTTATTTTTGTGAGTAAAAAGTCACTTATAACTCAAAATTTTTTTTAAAAGTGGGGATGGACGGGCGGGAGTCCGAGTCTAGTCTGGATGAGGTAAGTATTTAACTTACAAAAAGTTAAATTACAATAAAATTTTTACATTTTATAGCATAAAATACCCTTACCTTATCCTCACTAGTGCTTGATTCCAAACATACTGGTGGTGGGCTTTAAAATTTTTTGGACACCAAAGTAGGTTGAAATGAAAAGTCAAAGTATTAAACATCAAGCATTGTGGAGATAAAGTACTGACATTTTAGCAACTATAACTTGTTATATTTAAGAATATAATATATATAGTCTTTGAATATATTTGAACTGAATATCTTTTGAAAACCCATCTTTAAAAGAAATAAACAAAAGATGTTTGTTTTCTCTACGCTCTTTAGTTTTGCCTAAGTAATATCTAAGAGCCCTGACAGGACCCAAAGTCATATCCTCACTCATAGAAAGGTCCAATGAAGGTTTGAGAGCTGGTATGACTACCGGTTGAACAACCTCAGGTCCATCAGAAGCCAGTTGATTTTTAGCTAGGAAAACTGAAGATGGCGATACCGTAACCTCCCTCTAGCCCGTCTTATGTTTCAATGACCCGAAAGTCCACGCATGTACCTCACCCCTCCTCCTACCAGAGGCCAAGGTCATGGGAAAAACTGTCTTGAAAGTTAAAATCTGGAGTGAAGCCTTCCTTAAAGGTTCAAAAGGAGGCTTAGTCAAAGCTAGCAGGACTAAAGAAAGATCCTAGTTTAGAATAGCCGTATCTTTGACAGGTCTATCTCTGTGAAAACTTATAAGCCAACAGTCTGTTAAGCTCTAAATTTTTACTAATGTTAAAATTAGAGCCCAAATGATCAGCAATAGCCGTCCTGTACCCAGCAATGGCAGCAGGTTTCAGATTTTTTCCAGTGAACAAATATGCCAAAACATCTGCTGTTGAGGACAGAGAAGGCTGGTGGAAGTCCACCGGATTCTCCTGCACCATGATTCAAATATGGCCCACCTTGATTTATAGACCCTTCTGGATGAAAATCTTTGAGGCGCCTTAATTCTTTCTGCCACTGACTCGGAGAATTTTTGAGAAATTGTGGTCTGGAGTCCAGGTGCCAAGCATGAAGGTTCAGATATCGAAGATTCTGGTGAAACCTTTGACTGAATGGCTGTTTTAGAAGAGTTTCCCAGTGTGGAAGTAGTAGTGGAGGTTTTGTGGAAAGGACTATTAGATCACAAAACCAACTCATCCCTGGCCACCCTGGGGATACTACAATCATTCAGCAAGCGTAAGTTCTCATTTTTTTAATGATTTTTGTTATAACAGCTATTGGACAGTAGGCATAACCGTCTAGTGCCTCCCACGAGATATTCAATGCATCTGCTGCCATCACATATGCATCTGGGACTGGGGATCCATAAAGAGGTAGTTTGTTGTTCATCTTGGTTGTAAACATATCAACCATTGGTCTGTGCCAAATTTGGCAAATCATCAGAAAAATTTTGGGATGAAGAGACCATTCTGTTTATATGATTTTGTCCCTGCATGAAAGGCTGTCTGCTATCACATTCAGACAGCCGTGTATGTGACGAGCCCTTAGCAAAATTGCCCTGGGGTTGCAGAAGGCCATCAGATGCCATATCACCAGGCACATTTCCAGAGAATGGGTACCCGCTGCTTGTTGAGATAAGGCACTACTGTTACATTGTCTGAATCCACCAAGACCCTCTTGTTCATTAGATATGACTGGAAGGTCCTTATTGCCAAAAATACTGCTTTCAATTCCAGAACATTTATTTGCAAATTTTTTTCCGTGTCCGACCACAGTCCACTCATTGTCTGGTTTCCCAAATGAACACCCCAACCCTTGACGGACGGATCTGTGAACAGTAGAAGATTGTGTTCCTCTGCATGAAGAAGTGGCCCTATCAACACATTGTTGGGATCCCTCACCAACTCAGATGGCTTTTCAAGATCTTTGAGCATGGGATTGTTATATCTAAGGACTGGGGGTATTTCCAATGCATCTTCAGATACCACTGGAAAGGCCTCATATATGTAACCTGCCCATTGGAACTGTCTTTATATGAAGGACATGAGAACCTTGGGGGTTGTGGTCAAGCTGTTTTGCAACTGTTCTATGACTTTTGTCAAGATCAGCCACTTCTTTTCTGTGGGTGAAACTTCCCCTTTGGCCAAGTCGAACCTATAGCCCAGAAAGTCGAAACTTTGAGTAGGTTTTAGTTCTGATTTTTAAAAGTTGATGACCCACCCAAGCTCTTGAACAAACGCGACTAGTTGCTTTGATTGCTGAAGACAAGTTTCTTCTGAAGGGGCACAAAGTAACCAGTCATCGAGGTACTGGTGAATACGAATTCCCATTTTGTAACATAAGCTTTACCTCTTTTGCGACTCGTGAGAACTCGAGGGGAGCTGTAGCAATACTGAATGGAAGGGCCGGGAACTGGTGCGTTTTGCCTGCTACATGAAATCTTAGGTGTTGAGACTTTTTGTGGATTGGGATATGGAAGTTAGCATCTGTGGAACTATGGACACTACCCATTTCCCTTTGCAAATGACGTTTCGAATGACCTCTGCAGTTTCCATTTTGAAAGTTGGAACTGAAAGGTGGTTGTTTAATACACTTAGATCTATAACCGGTCTCCATTTCTTGACTGGCTTTGGAACTAAAAGCAACCTGCTGTAGAATCCCAGAGTCGTGCACATTCTTACTGGTACAATGGCTTTTTTCTTTAACATTTGAGCTACACAATCCTGCAAGAATCTCTGTTTCTCTCACTTTGTGTACCCGCTGTGAATTATGGGATGTATCGACAATTCCATTGGATTTCTCAAAATAATCTTGTAACCCTACTGAAGAATGTGCACAACTCTGGAATGACAACCGTTTTTTAACCATACCTTGCAAAACGACATCAAATGGCCTCCAGGACTTGGCATAATATAGTTACATCCTACGACCTCCCCTTCCACTTCTTTTGGAGTAAGAGGACTTCTGCTGTTGTTGAGGTTTAAATTCACTCTGAAATTAACTCTTTCCTGATGAGGGAGTGTGTGAACTACCAGCAGAGGCACTGCCACCATTGTAAGATCTCTTAGACTGAAAAATGTGCTTATGTATCCACCTTCTGTCTCTTAGGAGAGCGTTCTTTCTCTAGTTTTTTCTCAACTGCATCCAGAATAGGAGAAAAATAAATCTTGAGCCATAAAGCCAGATCTTCTCGGTCTGTTCCTGTCATGTTCATGCAGGTGAGAAGCAGCAGACTTTAAAGTCGTATCTCTCCTAGCCAACTCCAGATTACAGGCCATAACCATAGCCGATTTGTTTATTTGGGGTTTTACGTCGCTTTCAACACTGTACAGGTCATATCACGACGGGTAGTTGGAAGGGCAGAGGAAACAAGTACATATAGTTCGCTAGGGCATAACCATAGACGAATCAATCACTGTCTCCTGAGCTTTATCCAAGAAATTAAGGCATGAAAACCGAATTTGTAGAAAACTCAACATCTCTTCCACTTCTTTTGCCATTTCCTCAGAAACAGAAGAATGCATCCCCTGTAACATTTCCTCAATATTTGAAACACACTTATCCAAAGTACGCAAAAAGTAGCGGACAAATATGAGAATATGTACCTGCTCCCTCTTTACTGTCTCCATAGCCATAAACTGTTTTGAAGGTACGGATATGGATCCTGGTGTGATAGAGGCAGATTTGTTTGCAATGAACTTGAAACAGTCTTGGCACTTGGGAGCCAACAAAGCAAACTCTGAGGTTGTAGTATTGTAAAATTTCATGTACGGTCTGTTGTATGGTAGAAAAGAATCCGTATTGAAGGGTGTAGACTGTAACTTGTCTGAATTCCTTTGATTGGGGGTTACCAGCAGCCTTTTTTTTCAATGCCTTCCATCTATCATTCAGTTCTTCCATTGGAGGCAAAGACATAGGCAATGGTGAGGGTCATTTCTTGCCTCTGTCCCTTGAGGAAAAAATCTTCGAAGGGGCCTCCAGTGTCCTCAGGTGTAGGCAAATCCAACACTGTCCTAACCATAGTCAGAAACAGTCTGTATGTGGGGTCCTCCTCCACCTCTTCGTCCCTCTGATGAACTGCCGTGGAGGGTGATGGACACCTGTGCCTCTTGGACCATGCAGAGTACTCCATATCTTGACCAGACTCCAGATCTTCCTCATTAATTCTGGTGTGACGACGGACCTGCAAACGTTCTCGAACACCATCTTGTTCCTCTACATTAATTGCCTCTGCTGTATGTATCTCAGAAGAGACAGCAGAATTAGTTGTAGATTTCACGGTAAAAGACGACCTCACCAGTGAAGAGATACGACCCTGCATAGATTCCAGCTTTGCCACAATAAGTTGAAGGGGATCAGATGAAGAATTAGAAGTAGAAGATGACTGGATATTAGAAGCTGAGGTTTCAGAAGAAACAGAATCTGTACCCAGTAAAGAATCCTCCAATTCTTTTGATATATTCATATTTTCTTTCGCTTTCCTTTGGATCTTCCTAGCCTTCATATTTTTCAATTGCTCAGAAGAAAACAGCAGACAAATATAACAATCTTCTGGTTTTTCCTTCACACAAACATCATCTCTGAAAGAGGGACAATAATTATGAGAATCCCAATCAGACATAAAAATATCTGCAACCAAAAGCCTGTTTATTCCCTTTCTTTACTTGAATCTCCGCCATTTTAAAAATGACACATAAAGAAAATGAACACGCGTAGTCGATGTAAACTCTCCAATGACCAAAATAAATATGAAGCATATCGGGGAACTAAGGACGCGGCACATGGGCACTCCACTTAATATGCGCATCAAGTATATTGACGAGAATATTTTCGTTCTATAAATATTCGAGTTGGTCATGGGATGTGAGCTCTCGCCTACACATAGCACTAGTGAAGATAAGGTAAGGGTATTTTACGCAATAAAAATGAAGGGATGCATTCTGCAAAGAAACCCAAGTGGCAATCTTGATATACATCCCTCCAATGTAAGATTGGCTATTTGGACAAACAGTGTCAAACAGGTTTCCCGATCACCTTGTGAAGGAGAGCAGTGGGAAGGTAAGCATAGGCAACAAGACCAGACCAAGTTATTTTCAGAGCATCTATCTCTGAAGCATATTGATCTTGAACTGGAGATCAGTTCAGTGGAAGTTTGTGGTTTAGAAGAATGACAAATAGGTCCTCATGAGGGGTGAACAACTTTTGACAGATCTGTTTGACACCTACGGATGCAGTGACCATTTGGTTGGTTGGATCTGATTTGATCAGGGCCCATATTCACAAAGATTCTTAGAATTTTTCTTAGAATTACACTTAAGTCTAAGAAAAATTCTTTGCTAAGAATTTTGTTATTCTTATAATAAAAACCTATTCACAAAACAATTCTTAGCTAAGAATAATTCTAAGAATATAAGTAAAAATAAATGTGTGCACAGGTTAGACTCAGTGTAATTCAAAGAAAACTTTTAAGAATATTTGTGAATACAGGCCCAGAAGTGATTTTCTGTATTTGGATGCAATTCTGATGAATTTCAGAATGTTCAAATTCAAAGATAAGACAAAGGTTATTTGGATTGGGAAAAAAAGACTTTCAAATGATAAATTAAATGTTTCATCAAAATTAGAATGGGGAATTACCAACTTCAAGTTGCTTGGAATCAATTTTTCAATCGACCTAAAGCAGATCCCATTAAATAATTATGGTGAAGTTTTACAAAAAATAGAAAAGGATGTAAAGAAATGGAATTTAAGATACCTTACACCAATGGGTAAGATAACTGTGATAAAAACCCTTTTTATTCCTAAATGCATCCATTTATTGACATCTTTAGAGAGGTCTGAAAATTTTTTGAGAGATTTGAATAAAATATTATATGCTTTTCTTTGGTCTGGTGGACCGGATAAAATCAAAAGAACAACCATCTGCTCAGATTATACCAATGGGGGACTAAAAATGATAAATGTGCACTATTTCGAAAAGGCCTTAAAAATAAGTTGGATCAAAAAGATGTTGTCCAATCAAGATTCTCAATGGTTTCGATTACTTCAGGCTACCCATCTGAACATAGAAAAAGTTCTCCTGTTTGGAGATCAGTGGTGCACTCAATTCCTTAAATTAGTAACAAATCCATTCTGGTATAATATTTTAATGGATTGGATAGACTTTAATAAAAGGCAGGACATTATAGAGGAAACTGAACCTTTACAAAATAGTATTTGGTACAACTCCAAAATATCTGATATACCATTATATTTCCCTGATTGGTTTAATCATAGAATTTATTTTGTTAATGATATCATTGATGTTCATGGGAATATTCTAAGTATTAACCAATTACAAACCAAATTTAACTGTAAACTGAATATCCTAAATTATTTCACAGTGAGGTCAAAAGTCACAACGTTTTTAAAAGGTCACAAAGTAGTGCACCCCTGTGTCATTGACAATCCTAGCTATCCCTTTCATTTAAAATATATTATTCAATCTCAGACAGGATGCAGAAAGATTTGTGAAATTTATAAAAATTTAGATGATACTAAAAAGCCATTGTGTGAATCAATTTGGGAACCCACAATCAAAATGGACTATTCAGATCAGACAAATTATTGGCCAATAGTATACAAAATTTGTTTTCGATGTGTGCAGGATAATAACCTTTCATGGTTTCAATATAGAATACTGTTTAAAATTTTAGGCACGAAAGATTATTTGAAAAAGATAAAGATAACGGAAGCAGATAAATGTGGACTGTGCAAAAAATCTGAAGAAAGCATATTCCATTTATTTAGCTTATGTGACCAAGCCAATCTCATATGGGATGGTATAAGACAGTGGATTAAAAATAAAATTGGATTTGATTTGGGTTTTAATCACACAATGAAAATTATTGGATATCTAAATATGGACAAACACTTTTGGCCATTGAACCTAGTGTTGCTTGTGGCTAGAAAATACCTCTATTGGTGCTCTAAAAATAACTTCTCTGTGAACATATTTTATTTACAAAGGGAAATAAAAAAAGTCTTTTTGGAACAAAAGTCAATATACCAGTTGAAATATCAAAATAATGTTTTTGACAAAAGATGGGCTGTGTGGCATAATATATTTGCAGATATAGATTAAATACACTGGAAACTCTCTTTAGAAATTGCATCTAAAATAATGTAATTTACAAATCATAATGTATTTTATTTTACTAATGTTATTTAGTTTATGTACATGTATTCAGTTTTATGTCTTAAGCAATGTTCGTTTCTATTAGTCTGAATTAGCCCATAGAAATTTATTATGCTTGTTAAGGTTTTGTTCATCACATGTTTTTCTGTCTGTATATATAAAAAAAAAAATAATAAATAAAAAAAAAATAAAAAAAAAATTCTGATTCAGACTGTATAAACAGACCTTGTCAAGACTAAAAATAACCAAGACAAGACCAAAGAATGTAAAGGTATAGCACCATCCTTCATTAGTCTATCCCAAGAAAATCCACTATCAATCCATTTAGATCATAACTAAGAAAGATTTCAAAAATGAACTCAAATGAAACCCATCTATCAGTTTATTGAGTTCAAAACTATGAATGATCTCCATAGTGAACCCAACTGACAAACCATGAATCAGTCTATTGAGTTCATACCTATGAATTATTTCAATAGTGAACCCAAAGAAAAACCCATTTATCAGTCCATTGAGTTCATAACTATGAATGATTTCAATACTGAACCCAAATGGTTTGTAATAGCATCCCTGTATCCTGCAAGTGTGGTGAATCAATGGTCCCAAAACCTGCCATGGAGAAGAGAGAAGGCTGTTGGAAGTCCAAGTGAATCTCCTTGCATCAGATTCAAAAGAACTACCTTGCTCTGTAGACTTTTTTTTTTTTTGGTGAATCTCTAGTTGATAGCTGCTTAAAGAGATTTCTCCATGCTGCACGCCAATAGTGGTCTTGAGAATAAGTCCATCAGGTCCCAGACCGACACATCCCTGGTCACCCTGGGATTCCTGCTATTATCTAAGAAATATAATTCTCATCTTTTTGTACCATTTTGAAATGAGAAATACTTAACAGTAGGCATAAACCAAACAGTGCCTCAAATAAGAAACTCAATACATCCACTGCCATTGTATTGCATCGCATTAGGGTATTAGACTGGTGGAATGAACACAGATAGCTTGTTCTTCATCTTTGTTACAAAGCTATGTAACATTGCAGTGTGCCAAATATGGCAAACAATATGAAAACCATGGGATGAAGGACATTCTGTTGAATGACTTGTCCCTGTATGTAAGGATGTTGATATCCCATTATCTAATCTAATCTAATCTACTGCTTTGCAGGCGCAATATCTTCCCCACTAAGGGGAACTCAGTGCGCTAGTAACAAAAATCATTTCTTATAAGGAGAGTCGAGGGGCGTTCAAGGTCAGTGTACCGGGTTTGTGGGTGAAACCGAGAGGGAAGGAGACTAAGTTGGGAAGCTAGAGTTGAAAAGGTGCGTTTTGAGGTGTTTCCTGAAATATGCGACAGAGGGACTGTTTCTTATTTGGAAGGGGAGAGAGTTCCAAAAAACTGGGGCATAGTGACTAAAAGAATTTGAGAAGTGTTTAATTGATTTATGAACTCTACGGTCAAAAGTGGGGGTATGAAGGAACTTGAGTTTAGGGGTACTTCGTCTAGTATTTCTGAAGGAAGTGTAGGGGTGGATTAGTTCTCTTAGGTAAACAGGCTGACCTTGGTTGAGGATTTTATATGTAATGAGGCCTATTTTGAATTGTACCCTATACCTAACTGGAAGCCAATGGAGTTTTTTCATTTGAGGGGTGATGTGAGAAAATTTTGAGGAACGGGTGACAACCCTGCAGAGTGAGTTTTGCACTAGTTGCAATCTTCTTAGCTCAAAGTCTGTGAGTGATAGAAACAGGGGATTGCAGTAGTCCAATCTGCTGCTGACCAAGGCATTGGCTAAAAGAACTGATGTTTTAAGGTCCAGAAGGGGACATATTCTGTAGAGATCTCTTGCATGAGCTCTAGTGGACTTTATGACCTGTGACACATGGTCGGAGAAAGTGAAATTGGAGTCAAACACCACTCCGAGGTTCTTGACACTTTGTGCTGGTGAGACCTGATTACCAATAATGTTGATTGGAAAGTGAGGAAGGAGTTGTTTACGGTTGTTTTTCGAACCAATCAAAATGAACTCGGTTTTATCAGGGTTGAGTTTTAATTTATTTGTGAACATGAAGTTTTGGATGTCATTTAGGCAATTTTTTAGTTTTTGTACAGAGTAAGAAAAATTTGCTGGAGAGAGTGAAATGTATAGCTGAGTGTCATCGGCGTAGAAATGGTAATTAATGCTACTGTGAGATTGAATGATGGAGCTGATTGGGTTGGTGTAAAGGGAAAAAAGAACTGGACCAAGGACGGAGACCTGGGGGAGCCCATGCTGAAGGGCAACAGGATTTGAGAGTGTGCTGCCTACCTTGACCGACTGTGTCCTTCCCGACAGGTATGATTTGAACCAGCCAAGTGCGAGTTCACAGATTCCATAGTAACCATTAAGTCTGTCCAGGAGTATAGTGTGATCAATGGTGTCGAAAGCGGCAGAGAGATCTAGAAGGGTGAGCGCTATAACAGACCCTTTGGCCATATTGAGAAGAATATCTGTCTGTTTACCATCCCAAACCTCTGGGACCAATAATAAGCGAGTTATAAGCACTTTTAAGTTTGGCTATCCTTGTTTGACCTTGAAGGAGGGGTCATTGAAGGTCAAATCTGACCACACCAAAAGATTCCCACCCCATGATTTCCTACAGGTTGGTTTATCATCCCAAACCTCTAGGATCAATAATAAGGGAGATATAAGCCCTTTTCATGACTGACAAAAAACACCTGTGGCGGCCATCTTGTTTCTCAAAATGAGGCCAAAAATATTCCCAGACAACATTTTATGGTTATTAATATATACTGCAAACTTAAGAAAGCTAGCTATAATATTTTTTTTCATCAGACCAGTAATGGTGAAATCTCTCTCTACACACTGCGGCTATCCAGTGGATACAATGATTTACTCAACAGTGAGAACCTGAAAGTAGCTATTGCTCAGCTATGCCATGACATAGAGGTCTGCAATTTCACTATGTTATAGCTGACCAAAAATTCTGTGAATAACATATTTAACAAACTAGAAATAGGACGCCCTGTTGATAGATGCGAATAGAAACAGGATAGCATAGAAGAACACACATTATCATGTGTAATGTCCACCCCATGAACCTTTTGCCAAAATTGTACATTAGTCTTACAAGACCCTGTTTCATTTGTAAAATATATCAATGATGCTTAAATATTTATTAGTGTAGATGTAAATTATTTCAGCTTCATGCCTTTTTGCATTAAATTTGTGTTTTGCCATTTTTGGCAAAAATTCGAAAAATCAAAATTTGAAAAATTGCAAAGATTACATTCCTTAGATACCCTGTGGGTCGAAAATTTCGACGAAATCGCTCTATCTCGCACGGTTAAGGAGATAGAAGCAAATTTGTGTTTTGTCATTTTTGGCAAAAATTCGAAAAATCAAAATGGCCGCCATTTTTGGGGAGGGGAAAATTTTTTGAAAATTGCAAAGAGTACATTCCTTAGATACCCTGTGGGTCGAAAATTTCGACGAAATCGCTCTATCTCGCACGGTTAAGGAGATGGAAGCAAATTTGTGTTTTGCCATTTTTGGCAAAAATTCGAAAATTCAAAATGGCCGCCATTTTTGGGGAGGGGAAAATTTTTTGAAAATTGGAAAAGAATACATTCCTTAGATACCCTGTGGGTCGAAAATTTCGACGAAATCGCTCTATCTCGCACGGTTAAGGAGATAGAAGCAAATTTGTGTTTTGCCATTTTTGGCAAAAATTCGAAAATTCAAAATGGCCGCCATTTTTGGGGAGGGGAAAATTTTTTGAAAATTGCAAAGAGTACATTCCTTAGATACACTATGGGTCCAAAATTTCGACGAAATCGCTCTATCTCGCATGGTTAAAGAGATGGAAGCAAATTTGTGTTTTGCCATTTTTGGCAATAATTCGAAAATTCAAAATGGCCGCCATTTTTGGGGAGGGGAAATTTTTTTTGAAAATTGCAAAGATTACATTCCTCAGATACCCTGTGGGTCGAAAATTTCGACGATATCGCTCTATCTCGCACGGTTAAGGAGATGGAAGCAAATTTGTGTTTTGCCATTTTTGGCAAAAATTCGAAAATTCAAAATGGCCGCCATTTTTGTGGAGGGGAAAATTTTTTGAAAATTGCAAAGAATACATTCCTTAGATACCCTGTGGGTCGAAAATTTCGACGAAATCGCTCTATCTCGCACGGTTAAGGAGATAGAAGGAAATTTGTGTTTTGCCATTTTTTGCAAAAATTCGAAAATTCAAAATGGCCGCCATTTTTGGGGAGGGGAAAATTTTTTGAAGCTTGCCAAGAATACAATGCTCAGATACCCTGTGGGTCGAAAATTTCGACGAAATCGCTCTATCTCGCACGGTTAAGGAGATAGAAGCAAATTTGTGTTTTGCCATTTTTGGCAAAAATTCGAAAATTCAAAATGGCCGCCATTTTTGGGGAGGGGAAAATTTTTTGAAAATTGCCAAGAATACAATGCTCAGATACCCTGTGGGTCGAAAATTTTGACGAAATCGCTCTATCTCGCACGGTTAAGGAGATAGAAGGAAATTTGTGTTTTGCCATTTTTGGCAAAAATTCGAAAATTCAAAATGGCCGCCATTTTTGGGGAGGGGAAAATTTTTTGAAAATTGCAAAGAATACAATGGTCAGATACCCTGTGGGTCGAAAATTTCGACGAAATCGCTCTATCTCGCACGGTTAAGGAGATAGAAGCAAATTTGTGTTTTGCCATTTTTGGCAAAAATTCGAAAATTCAAAATGGCCGCCATGTTTGGGGAGGGGAAAATTTTTTGAAACTTGCCAAGAATACAATGCTCAGATACCCTGTGGGTCGAAAATTTCGACGAAATCGCTCTATCTCGCACGGTTAAGGAGATAGAAGCAAATTTGTGTTTTGCCATTTTTGGCAAAAATTCGAAAATTCAAAATGGCCGCCATTTTTGGGGAGGGGAATATTTTTCAAGTTATAGCTGATTTACTCAACAGTCAGTACCTGAGAATAGCTATTGCTCAGTTGTGCCATGAGCTATAGGTCTATAATTTCACTATGTTATAGCTGACCCAAAAGTAGCTGAATAACATATTTGCACAAATTTCTGTAAATGCAATAGTTTTCCAATTATAACTGATTTACTCAACAGTGAGAACTTCAAAGTAGCTATTACTCAGCTATGAAATGAGCCACAGGTCTGAAACTTCACTATGTTATAGCTGACCCCAAAATAGGTGAATAACATATTGAAACAAAATACTCTAAATGCAATAGTTTTCAAGTTATAAGTGATTTACTCAACAGTGATAACCTAAAAGTAGCTATTACTCAGCTATGCCATGAGCTACAGGTCTGAAATTTTACTATGTTATAGCTGGCCCAAAAGTAGCTGAATAACATATTTATACGAAATTCTCTAAATGCAATAGTTTTTAAGTTACAAGTGATTTTACTCATGATGGAAGTTACTGAAAAGCCCAAAAGTAGCTATTACTCACTTAGCTATTGAGACAGACACCCAACTTACTCACCATATTGTAGCTATGAAAAAAGTAGCTGAATAACATATTTTAACAAAATGCTCTAAATGCAACACTTTTCAAGTTATAAGTGATTTACTCAACAGTGATAACCTAAAAGTAGCTATTACTCAGCTATGCCATGAGCTACAGGTCTGAAATTTTACTATGTTATAGCTGACCCAAAAGTAGCTGAATAACATATTTATACGAAATTCTCTAAATGCAATAGTTTTTAAGTTACAAGTGATTTTACTCATAATGGAAGTTACTGAAAAGCCCAAAAGTAGCTATTACTCACTTAGCTATTGAGACAGACACCCAACTTACTCACCATTTTGTAGCTATGAAAAAAGTAGCTGAATAACAAAATGCTCTAAATGCAACACTTTTCAAGTTATAAGTGATTTACTCAACAGTGATAACCTAAAAGTAGCTATTACTCAGCTATGCCATGAGCTACAGGTCTGAAATTTTACTATGTTATAGCTGACCCAAAAGTAGCTGAATAACATATTTATACGAAATTCTCTAAATGCAATAGTTTTCAAGTTATAAGCGATTTACTCAACAGTGATAACCTAAAAGTAGCTATTACTCAGCTATGCCATGAGCTACAGGTCTGAAATTTCACTATGTTATAGCTGGCCCAAAAGTAGCTGAATAACATATTTATACGAAATTCTCTAAATGCAATAGTTTTTAAGTTACAAGTGATTTTACTCATAATGGAAGTTACTGAAAAGCCCAAAAGTAGCTATTACTCACTTAGCTATTGAGACAGACACCCAACTTACTCACCATATTGTAGCTATGAAAAAAGTAGCTGAACAACATATTTTCACAAAATGCTGTAAATGCAACACTTTTGAAGTTATAAGTGATTTAGTGCATGATTTCATGAATTTTAATGCATTAAAAATTATTAAAAAAATTTATTAAAAAAAAAGTAAGACAGATCCAGGTCTCATACTCACACAAGAGAATCTACCTCTGGCCTAGTACATATATGCAAGATATGAGAGAAATCCCTGCAATAGTCACTGAGAAAATTGTGATAAAAAGTTGAAATTTTCACACTTTTGGTGGGGGTACCCCCCTTGTAATGTCTCTAGCAAACAGACAAACAGACAGATTTGCATGCCTTGAACAATTTTTCATCCTCGATAGATAAGGTATCTTTTAAAAAAAACAGCATGTCTCTAGGCCTTGTAGTTTTGGAGAAGAAGTTGTTCACGCGGACGCCCACGCTGCAGAGTGACGACATAATGTCAGCTGACTGACAAGTCAGCTGACATAAAAAGTGCCACTGACCAATCCCTCTTTTCCAATAACTTACTTTCACACCTGTCCCAGCAGAATTTCAAATTGGTTGAATTCTCACAACAGTACCAGCAATGGTGTTCCTTGTTGTCAGGCCCTTGATACGTCTCATATGCTTCGTACGCCACTGATGTCGGTGCAAACATCAACACCAGAGACAATTTCATCACCACGTCCATTTTCTGAAAAAAAAAAATCAAAATGACAGGGTTTGACCATATTTCATATGAAGTTATGGCCAAAAAAGGTTTCTGGACTATTCAACCTGAAACTGTATTATAACATTCAGAAACTAAAGTTTCTTGCCCAAAAGCCAAACCACACAAATATAAACACTAAACACGCACATTAAAACATACTGGTACTTTTTTTGTTAATAGAATATTTGAGTCTGAGGGAGCAGTTCCACTAATACCACTATACAGAACAAACTTCTAATTAGGTTACAATCATGAAATATTATGCTATTTGAGAGGTTAATCTTTTTGATCGGGACATTTGTAAACCCAGACTGGGATGTTTAGGAAGCAACCTTTGTGATAGTGTCAAACTGCTTAAAATAATCGTAAACTCTGCCCGACTTTTATCAGATTCTACAAACCTATTTCAACCCTATCATTGCAAACACATCTTTTTGACTGAAGGTGATCAAAAACCTGTTATAGTATATGTAAACCTATTAGGGACATATTCCCTGCAAATGGCAGCAAAAATAGCAGAGATGGCCGTACCCCACAGCCTGGGGAAATAGTTTTTAACACCATGAGATATAGAAGTAGTGAAACAATACACAGATTGGGATGCTTTCAGAGCAGTGTCAGTGTCCAAATAATGCTTAAGTAGAGAAAATAACATCTAACAGAAAGAAATTGCATGTAAAAATAAAGTATTAAAACAAGACAATTCAGTAAATTAAAATTTATGAAGCTTTAAGACTTCTCCCATTTTGATATTCTTTGTATGCTCGAATCATGATTTGAATATTACCCATACATACAGATGTGGCAATACATGCTTTGTTTTCAGTTGGGGCAAAACCTGTGGCTCACTTGATGCAATACCATACGTTACAGTGGGAAGTTGCAATAATAAAACAGTTAATAAATTCTAATATGACTTTAACAGTGCTGTATCTACATCAAAAGATACCCAAAGGTGCAACAACCAAGATTCAAGTAAAAAGATATAAGAGAGATATAACAGAGATAAAATAGTATCAGATATCCCCATAGAGATAAAATAGCATCAGATATGATGATAAGATCAAAGGTCAAATCCAGGTCAGACCATGACGTTGCACACCTACACCTCCTAACCAATGTCCCTACCAAGTATCAACTTCTACACCTTACGGTTTCCGATATATATGTGGTCCTGCAGTAAAATGGGTTCACAGTTGCCCTACATCTCAGTTTCTTCCCCCTGACTGTGCACTGCCAATTCTTTGAATATGCAGAGGTTTTCCTGAATAGGTTATAGGTATAACCCATAGTATCAATCACTTTGTTTTTATCCCTTTTGGTCCCACTGGGTACCACAGTGTATGTCAGGTGTAGTGACCCAGGTACAATGACAAGAGTGGGATCATTTGATGATGATTCTTCCATAACCTCTGGTAAATGGTATGAAATGTTGTCTGGATCAATCTCTGACATTATAGGGATCTTCCATTGGGCATCCTTAACATGTGTACCAAGTTTGAAAAAAATATTGATCCATTTTTGAGTTATCACGTAGACAAGGAAATTTCTACGACAGCGGCGCAACGGACCTGAATCCAACATATCCCCTACTTTCGTCTGGGGATATAAATATTCATGAGCTCAGTAGGCCATCTAGTAATGTATTTGATTTTAAAGCAGAAAATATTGTTAAGAAACCACTATGAAAATCTGTGACCTCATTAATATTAATGACTTGTCTGTGAAGTTTGATCTTCAAGTAAAATATTTTCTACACATACATTGTTGGGAAATCCGAAAGATGTAGGCACCGGCTTCATTGCCATGGCTAGACGTGATTACCTCGGCTCTACTTTACTTGCGTGCAGAGCTGTGGCACTACCCCACGTAAAACTAGAGATTTGCAAAAAAATCATTTTCTGTTGAATAAAACTTGATAAAATGACTCAAAATGGTTTGATATATTTAAAAGCAGTTGATATTAAGCCAAGGACACAACAAATACAATATGTGTATAATAAATATGCTATTTTATACAGCTTTTATAACAAAAGAGCATTTTCAAATTTTTGGAGAAATGGTCCAAAAAGTATTGAAAATGAGGAAATATAATTTATTTTTTGTCAAATATGTTTGCATATTGACTGACTGTTGAGGTTAATGTAACAAAATAGTTGTGGGAACAGTTGTGTGTATAATTTGTATGATATTTGTGTTTTATTCAAATCTCTAGTATTATGTGGGGTCGTGCCACGGCTCTACATGCAAGTAAGTAGAGCCGAGGTAACCACGTCTATGCCATGGCCTGTTGTGGTAACAATCCAGTCTACTGTAAGTTTTGTTTTTCTTGCAGCCATTTTTTATATAACCATCCACTTTCAGCTTAATTTTATGTTTTGGGGTATGTCTAAATACTGTCTGTAGCACATAATATATTTAAGTTTGTGAACGATCACAAAACCACATCGTCAACAGGCATTATTCGAAGCATGCTTCGACAGAAAAATCAAAACCTCGACAAACTCTCGATCCATGCAGTGTTTCGATTTTCTAGATCTCTCGTCTTTTCACTTCACACATTTCCCGAATCGCCTTGTGTACTACGCATTCTCATATAATTTGGTCATCGCAGACTCCAAGAAAATTCGTGTTTGTAGGCGAATTAATGCGCGATCCGGCAGAAAATGTGTCGTAGAAGCAACTCTGAAATTTCTATAACTTCTGCTGGAACATCTGTGGAGACATCTGGCACTGCAACATCTGGAAATGACACATCAAGGACATCTGGCACCAGCTCATCTGGGAGTGGGACATCAGGAACATCTGACACCCTTGTACTTTTAACTGTTGGAATGAAAGTCAAATCTATTTCAGAACACTTCTGACATTTCCACTGGTCTAGATGAGCATGGCCTTTATTCCCTTTAACCATTTTCCTGTAGAAATCTCTTGTAATAGAGTAAGAAATCTAAAATTCGCCAGGAATCTAAAATTCGCCACCTCTAAAACCTTAGTTAACTTTATGAAGAAAATGATGTTTTTGTGCAAAAATTGGTATTTTTCAGTTCAAAAAGCCTTAATTTACTATACAGTCAACAAATCTCACCACAATTCATTTATTTTATTAGTATTTTCACATGTGGTGAATTTCAGATATGTGGCGAATTTTAGATTTCTTACTCTACCTGAATTACATTTCCTGTGCTGCCAATTATTACATGCATCTCACTGTAACCCTTCCTGTCTAGCTCCCACTGCTACAAGACAGACTACACATAACTTCCCTTCCATGTTCACAGAAACCCAGTAACAACTATGTTACTGACAGCTGAAAACTGATATGAATTTCAATCCACATGCACACCCTTTTATAATTCTAATTCTAATTGGACTTTTATAGCGCTTAATCTCCCCAAATAAGAGGACTCTAAGGCGCAACTAAGCAATAAGCAGACATCAAAATTTCTGTATCCAGGGGCATAGCAGGGGTCAAGCACCACGGAGAACTCATTCATACTCACCACAACCTGTACAATAACATTTAAGAATGTTCAGCCCAAAGCACACAGCTGACAACTGAGCCAGATTGCAATTTCATTATGTTGTACCAAATTACAATCATAGTGCACCCTCTGGCACACAGTTGACAACTTAGCCCAATTGCACTTTAATTATATTGCCTGTTGCTCCAAATTACAATCAAGGGCACACAGCCCAGGGCACCCTTTAGCAGTTGAGCCAGAGTGCACTTATCTGTTTTATGGCTGCACCTGCCTTCTATTAAGTTATTAACCAATTCTATCTCACTGCTCCAGAACAGAGAAATCACATGAGAAGGCTTGCACTTGTCAGAGCTCACTTGTGTTTGCTGCTTTGAAGAGTTCACATGTGAAAAGTTTTTCTCTAGCGTTCTAAATATATTAGCCTTTTTGCTGGCTCCTTTAGAATACTTTGTGCATCTTAAAATTGTTTGGATAAAAAATCTTTATAGGATTAACATTTCCTGTGTCATACATGGATTGGAAAATAATTTACTAAAATTCTGTTGCATTGGATATAGGGCCATCACGACTAACCGACAACGATTAGAATAATGCTATTTACCAGTTCATATTTTAAAGTAAGAATAATCGCCTAATATAGTGTAAAAGATGGCAGAAGGTCTGAATCTATTAAATATGTTCATATTGTCACATAAAATAAGCTAAAATCCAAAAACAGCCACGTTTTCTGCACTGTTTATCCGTTCACGTAAAACCGGATGTACCATTTACCTCTTATATCGCCCACTTCCTGTCAGTAATAAACAAAGCAAAAGTTGCAGGAAAACGGCAATTTATTAAACGTTATACATTGTATACACATATTTTCAGTTTATTTCACATATTTATCGTTTTCAATGCTTTTTACAATATGAAACTTAAGATTTTTTGTTATTTTATAAATTCGACGGCTATTCGGCGTCGACACGAATAGTACTTACCGATTAGTCAACATGAAATATTTGGAGTCGTGACACCCCTAATTGGATAATACTTGACATTTGGATACCTTAATTTGGAATACTAACAATGGATGCACAGGACATTCAAAAGCACTCTCCCCCCGGGAGTTCATCTGTTGGTAATGGGCAAGGGTCTCCGTACCTTGAAACTCAGTTGGCTTCCATTGCCAAAACAATGCAGGACATGAGATCTGCAATGCAGGCCCTGTCACAGAAACGTGGCCCAACAGATGAAGGTGGGGATGAGGTACCGGTGAAGAGGGCGCGCTCTGTTTCGCGGCAGTCTGATGAAGAATCAGATGAGGAGGCTATAGAAAGCCTACTGGATAAAAGATCCAATTCAGACCCAGAGTCTGAAGAGAGTGGATTATTGGGCCAAATTGTTCAAGACCTGGATTACAGTGAACCACTGGGGCCCAAAATCAATGACAAGTTGGCCAAAACTATAGACAAATGTTTCACCTCAACCCTGACTTCAGAGAAAGTGAAAGGAAAACATTTTATTTCATGTCCTTACGTACACTTCAAAGATTAATACATGGCACTTCAAAGACCTTCAAAAAAGTTAGGGATATTGTGTAATTAGCGCCCTCCGTTTTCAAACAATGACAATCTTCACAGAAGTTAGGTTCTTTTTGATAATTCCAATTATGTAACTATGTGGCGAAACATCTGAAATAATTATGTGGCAAACGGGAAATATGGCGAATGATCTGGTTACCTATTGAGTACTACCTGTTTTATTTTAAATACAAATATTATATTTATTCCACTTCAAATTTAGGCAGTTTATTAAATTTTCCGGTACTTTTTATTTGGTAAAAATCTATACATAAGTTGACTGTATTTTTGTACAAAAGTTAAGCCTAAGACTTGGCTAAGACCTTTCGTGAATACGGCCCCAGAAGTACAATCTTAGTTGTGAAGATGGAGACAGGAACTGGATGAAAATGTAAGTATACTGCTTAGTTCGTTACCCACCCAAGTTTGTCACCTACTTAAAAAAATTTCAAGGAAAACCAATATTGGCTGAATTGCAGAATTCCCCTCCCGGAAATACATGAAAGTAGTTCCGTCAATATATAGATATATAAAAAATATATATATATTATATAAAGAATTAAGAAAGAGGCAGGTAGGCGGGTAGACAGGTTGGCGGGTAGACAGGTCGGCGGGTAGACAGGTCGGCTGGTTTAACATCTCTAATGCTGATATTTGTCACAGTACACAGGTCAAGTTCTGGTTTAAATTTAAATACCCCCAATACTCAATTAAGTATTACAGCTAAAAAGCTTAGATTTTAATATGTTTTACATAAAAAAGTGGCTGGGCAACTTCACTTGCAAAATAGCTTAGTTTATGTTAGTTTAGAAGTTACGAGCAAGACAAGACAAAAATAGGAAAAATTTTATATAACTAGATAATTAATCACTTTCCAATTAATCAAAACATATGAAAAATACAGAAAAATAAGTTACCAGGTGGCATCTTGATGGACTTTAAAAATTACCTGAATGTCAACTAACTTTAAAGTTGGCATATATGAAAAGGAACAACTGTCCCCAGGTGAGATTTTAGCTGGGTAAACCGCATAAAAGTGGCAAAAAAGTGCAGAAAATGGGTCCTGGTGGGAATGTTTTAGAGACCTTAAGGTGACCTTAAAATTTAAACTACAGAGCTTTAGACAAAGGTCACATATACAAGTTAACTTAATTTACGGTCAGCTATACAAGTCATATTTAGTACAGTTTCAGACTGGTCAGACTTTTCATTTCTAAATTAGAAAGGAGAATTTGTGAAAAAAAAACCCAGAAAAATGTGGCCCGGATAGGGTCTTTATGAGCATGATAAACAGGTTCAATATCAACTTTAAGCTTTGATTTTTGGCATATATTATTAATATATTATTAGATAAGATATTAGGTGAGTGATTGACATAGTTTGAAAGTTATAGGGCTTAGCCTTAAAATGGAAAAAAATTCATAAAATTTGGACATAGCTTATATAGAACTTATGTTTTACTACAGTTTGAGTCCAGTTAGACTTGCCATTTCCAAGTTACAAGGCAAAATATGTGAAAAATGGAGAAAAATCTGCAAGTTAATTAAGTCTTTATGGGCCTCAAACACAATTTTAACCTTAATATAAATTCTTGATTTTTCGACACATAGAAGAAGACTTAGAAGAATATATTAATTTGTTCTTAGAAAAAAAAATTAGCCATATGAACCACATAGTTTGTGACCTAGAGGGCTTTAAGTGACCGAAGGTCCACCTCTGCCCTTAAAGTGGTCATAACCTCTGTATTATTGGGCATTTAAGGTCACCTTAAAATTCCATTCATCTCCAAATACATGTGTGTGCCAAGTTTGAATGAAATCCATAAAATTGTTATCGGACACACAAAACGCACAGCAGCAGTGCAACAAACATGAAACCATGATATCCCCAACTTTCTGCTGGGAATATAACAACTGTAGACCTTCCTACTTTTTAGGTTTTCTTGGATACTGATTACTCTTGCTACAGACTGCTAACTCCTCTCAGACCAAACATATTTGTTGGTATCACAATGTCAACTTCACTGTATGATATAATCAGAAGTCAAATAGTCTGAAATACTCAATTATAGCTGTATACCAATTAAATGTATGCACAATAAAATTTAATTTTCATCGACAAATTTGACTGCTGGGAAAAAAAAGGTTTTAGCTTGAAAAAAAAGGTTAAAAAAGGTTTTCAGGCCATTTTTCAGCTTAAAAAAAGGTTTTTCTTGAGGTTCCCCTGGGATGCCTGTATTTCTATTTATTTATTATTATTTTATTTCATTTTATTTATTATGGTAGAGGATATTTACCCAACGGCTGTGTACGCTAGATCAGTTTCACTGCTAGCATACCCAACAGTTGTGTACGCAAGATCTATTTGGCTGCTATCGTACCCAACGGTTGGGTACGCAAGATTTATGTCACTGCTAGTGTACCCAACGGTTGGGTACACTAACAGAAATATCAGTCTAGCGTACCCAACGGCTGTGTACGCAAGATTTATATCAGTGCTAGTGTGCCCAGCGGCTGTGTACATAAACTACTGGCATACCCAACTCCCCTGCATTAGGGACGTCACGACTCCAAATATTTCATGTCGACTAATCAGCAAGTACTATTCGTGTCGACACCGAATAACCGTTGAATTAAAATAACATCCAAACATCTTAAGTTTCATATTGTAAAAAGCACTGGAAATGATAAATATGTGAAATAAAATGAAAATATATGCATATAACCTGTAAAAATTAATAAATACCTGCATCCAAGGCACTGAACTCTATGTTCCCAAAGGCTGTGTACACCAGATCAGTTTTACTGCTAGCGTACCAAACGGTTGGGTACACAAGATATATTACACTGCTAGTATACCCAATGGTTGTGTACGCTAGCAGTAATATTGGTCTAACGTACCCAACCTTTGTGTACACAAGATCTATCTCACTGCTAGCGTACCCAATGGCTGTATACATACACTACGTATTCCAATATCCAACTACCCTGCACTCAAGGCAGTGAACCCTATGTTCCCAATGGTTGTGCACCCTAGGTCAATAGCATTCTTAGCATACCCAACAATTGTGTATGCAAGATCTATTTCACTACTAGCCTACCCAACGGTTGTCTACGTCAGCAGTGATATGGGTCTAGCTTACCCCACGGCTGTGTATGGAAGACCCATATCACTGCTAGTGTACCCAACAGCTGTGTATGTACACTAATGGCATACCCAACTATCCTGCGATCAAAGCAATGAACCTTTTGTTCCCAATGGTTGGGCACACTACATCAATAGAATTGTTAGAGTACCCAACCGTTGTGTATTCACTGCTAGTGTACCCAACGGCATATGCAACTCTCTTGCATCCAGTTGAAGCACTAATTTCTGTTTTCCAAATGGCTATGTACCCTAGAGGGGTACGGTAAAAAGGTGCGGTAGAGGTGCGGCTCCGAGTAAAGCTCCAACTCCAGCTCCAGCTCCGAGTTTTATAACCAGCCTGATTTCTAAACCACGGAAAAGTGACAGAATTCAGTGACGGAAACGGTAAATCGACTAAAAATCACCTAACATTTCTAGTTTAATTATCTATCTACGACTATTCTATACACTATAATGAACAATTTGGTGGTTGTCTTATTAAAATCAAACAAATATTGAGCATTTTACAAGTGTTTTAACATAGCCCTTGTGTTGTGATATCCCAGTTTATAGTAACACTGAGTGACTCATGCTTCTGTAACAACTGTATGTGTACTTCCTACTAATGAATATGCAAAAATATCAGATTTGTCTGTTAGTGTCTAAAACACAGTGTGATAAAAAGTATCATATATCAGAAGGATAAACTTTTCTGGAGCTAACCACATGTGTATGTGAAAAAAAAATATGGCTACTTCTTTGTCTCAGCCTCCTTCAATGGAGTTTAGTGGTGCTGTGGCAGCAAACTGGAAAAAATTCCGCCAAAGGTTTGAACTGTACCTGGATGCTAGTGGAAAAGTAGGTGAGAATGATAAAGTGAAGACATCACTACTACTTCACATAATAGGTGAGGAAGGATTAGATATCTACAACACTTTCAGTTTTCCAGCTGCAAATGAGGACAGTGATCCAAGTATGACCTTAAAAACTGTTTTAGATAAATTTGAGGAGTACTGTAACCCAAAGAAAAATGTTACTCTGGAAACTTGATATGATGGTCAAGCAAGGGATAATCAGCAAAGTGGATTTTTATAGGTTCAATTTGATTGATGTCTTTAGCATTTATCAGATTAATTACTTTCCAGATGTGTAACTTATTCATGTACCACAATGGTATATAAGCCCATGCCAAAGTTTCATTTGCATTATGTAATCTTTTTATCCATGATGCTTTTATTGCATGAAAATAGCTTTCAACATCAACCATACCCAATCCACCCTGCTCTATGGTGCCTATTGTGGTGGTTCTTTTAATTTTATCCCTTCTTCCCCATAAAAATCTGTAAATCAGTGTATTTATTGATTTGAGAGCACATTGTGGTGTTACTGTGTGTAATGCAGAGAAAGAAATAATTGGTAAGACTAATGACTTAATAATTGTTATTTTACCAAATAATGTGAGTGATCTTTCTTGCCAACTTTTTAAAAGTGTTCTCATTTTATCAATTTTTTTAAACCAATTGTGCTGTATACAAACATCCTTATCATGTCCTACATATATTCCTAAGCTCTTAATGTTGTTTACACACTCAATATTGTACACACTTTTTGCTTTATCCCTCAAATTTCCTATTAGCATTATTTTTGTTTTGTCAAGATTCAGTTCTAGCCCTGCTAAATTTCCAAACTGCTTTACAATCTCCATTGCTGGTAGTATCTCAGTGACATTTTTGAGGATGAGAACTGAATCATCAGCATATTGCGATACTCTATAACATTGTGTTCCCTTGTTAGTAGTGACATTAAATCCTTTAATACTTGGATCAGTTCTTACTTTTATGGCCAAGATTTCGACGGCAAATATAAACAATAATGCTGAAAGAGGACATCCCTGTCTGATACCCCTAGAAAGTCGAAAATTTTCTGAGAGCCACCCATTGTTTTTTATAATCGCTTCAGGTTCTGTGTAAAAGATTTTAACCCAACGTTGAAAGTTTTTACCAAAATTAAATTTCCTTATGACTTTGTGTAGGAAATCCCATTCTAGGCTGTCAAATGCCTTTTTAAAATCCAAGAATAAAAGTACACCTTCTTTGTTATATTTTTCTGCATAACTAATCAAATCTTGTATTGTTCTTATATTATGTCCAATGAATCTTTTTTTGATGTACCCTGACTGATCACTGTTGATAAGATCTTGCATGACCGATTGCAGTCTCGCTGCCAAGACAAAAGCTAAAATTTTGTAATCACAATTGGTTAAACTAATGGGCCTGTAATTTTTTATTAAATTTTTTTCACTTCCCTTATGGATTAAAGTAATAACAGCTTTTCTCTGAGAAGGTGAGAGCAGACCATGTTCAAATGACTCATGGTATACTTTAATCAAAAAAGGACCCAACTTGTGCCAAAATGCTGTATAAAATTCTACTGGAAGCCCATCTAGACCTGGTGACTTATTTGACTTCATATATTTATTGATGGCTGTTGTACATTCCTCAAGTGTGACAGGTTCATCACAGAGTGTTTTCTGATCTGCTGTTAAAACATTATTAACATTACAATGTTTTAAATAATTACCTATGTGATTCAAATTTGGCTTTGTGCTAGAGTAAAGTGTCTCATAGAACATCTTGCATTGGTCAAGTATTTCCCCATCATCATCGATTATCCTATCATTTATCAAAAGTTGAGTAATTTTATTATTCGATTGCCTATGTTTTTCTAATCGAAGAAAGTAACGGGTTGACTTTTCTCCCTCCTCAACATATCTAGCTCGTGCACGTATTTGGGCACCTGTTGCTTTTTCTGACATGATATTAAAAAGATCTTTTTGTAGATTGTCCCTTTTTGATGAGAGTATAAAGTTATCCCTTTCTTTTAAAGCTCTATTTAGGATGTCAATGTCTTTTTCTAGTTTATCAATTATATCATGTTTGTTTTTAGCCTTTTGTTTTGTATAATTAATTGAAAATTCTTTCACTTTTATTTTGAACATATCCCATGTTATACATTTATTCAATTTTTGCTTGGAACAGTCTTGTATAACTTGGTCAAACAATTCTTTTATTTGCTGACAGTATAATTCCTCCTTTAAAACGGACACATTGAGTTTCCAATAGTTTGGACCATGTTTGCTATTTTTGTTACTTAACTGTAGTATTATTGCTTTATGATCAGATAACGGTGCATGGATTATTTTACAGCATTTGGCAATGCCCTCTAAGTGTTTAGATATGAAGATATAATCAATTCTACTTTGATAATTTCCATTACTTCCCCATGTGTATTCTATAGAATCTGGATGTTGTTTTTTCCAAATATCAGTTAAACACAGTTGTTTTACACAATCAGACAAGTATCAGACAAGTATAAAAACCCTACCAAGATTTTACAGGCAAGTTATTGAAGGGTATATAACATGCAACATTGACCATAATAGCAAAGAGCAATGTTTTAGGCATACCTGTCTCTGGGGCAATGAAAAACTGTTGAATAAACAAAAGAAAGTTATCTTCTTTCCACATTGGATTGAAAGTGGCATTATAAAAATTGATGATATTAGATTCATTGACAACAAAGTTGATGAAGTATACCTGTGGGCTAAAATAAGTAATAAGTCAAACTATTTGAGTGAAATATATCAGATAAAATCTGCACTGCAACCCTTTATAAACAACAAGGAAGGGTGGTCTTTGACAAGTTGCCCATGTGAGAATAGTACAAAAAATAATGAGTATAAAACTACAAAACAGCTTTATGAGCAGAGTGTAAATCAAAAGTTCACTAAGCCAAGATCAGTACTATATCTTCAGAATGTCTCTCAGGAAAGTATCTCTCACACATACAGACTTAAAATAAAATACTTAAAAGACAAGCAAATAGCCGAGTTTAACTATAAATTATTAAATGACCTACTGATTTGCCGACAGAAATTGCAAAAATGGGGTTTAAATGAAGATAGCAAATGTGTCTTTTGTAGTAAAGAAGAAACAGTTGAACATTTAATGTTTACGTGTCATCAGAAATTTCAAATATGGAAATCTGTACATACGATATTAAAGTTAAAGTGTGGATTAAAATGTATGTTTGTCAGTACAGGTGATATAACTACTGATTGGGCTTTATCTGTTGTTCAATTTTGTATTTACAAAGTTACAATTAATTATGGTAATGGAAGATTTACACATTTGCAGTACTTCCTGCGAAACATTGTAACAAAGTTAAATTATATCATTAAAATTTATAGCATTAATAAGTATAAAGATGTAGTACAGTTATTGAAGAAAGTGTCACATAAATTAGCATCTCTTACAGTAATCTGATAACTTTGACAGCTCTGTTAGTTGTATTTTAGATTAATTATATTGTTTATTGTACATCTATTATTGTGTGTATAAATGATGAAAAATGAAAGATGATGAAGCTTAAAACAATTAATAAATAAATAAATGATGAAATAATAAATAAGCAAGGAAACCCAATGATGATACCTTATACTAAACACAGTGAAATATTTCACAAGTATGTGTTTATAAAAGTAAATAATACTACTACTAATAATATTACTTTGGAATGCCATTTGGCAGGGAAAAAATCTAAATATGTATATGTCAGAGTCTCTCTCTCTCTCTGCTCTCTCATGTGAGTTAATTATTGTTAGGGTCAATGTTACATGGTGGTAAACATTAAAGGATATATACATATAAAGACTTTAAAAAATTAGATATTTAAACTCTCGAATTTAATAATATTTGTTTACGACTTACTGAAATATAATATTGAGGGTCTGAGGGTTGAAAAAAAAAAACAAAAAAAAAAAAAAAAAAAAAAAAAAAAAAAAAAAAAAAAAATCAGCAAAGTGGAGGAGCCTACAGACTGGATAAGCTCATTTGTCATAGCACCAAAGAAGAATGGTGATATAAGAATCTGTCTTGCTCCTCAGGACTTAAACAGAGCTATTAAGAGACAGCATTACAAATTGCCAACCAGAGAAGAAATCATGGCTAACTTTGCTGGAGCAAAGGTGTTTTCCAAGCTTGATGCATCCCAAGGCTTCTATCAGATAAAACTATCTGAAGAAAATAGCTACCTCACAACATTTATAACTCCATTTGGGCGTTATAGATATTTGCGTATGCCATTTGGGATATCCTCAGCACCAGAAGCCTACCATCAACAGATCAATGAGATGTTTCAAGGGATTCCTAATGTGGATACGTCAATGGATGATATCATTGTTTGGGGTGATTCACACACAGCTCATTTCAACAGCCTGAAGCAAGTTCTGAAGATAGCAAATGAAAATAACTTAAAGCTAAATAAAGATAAGTGTGAAATAGCTGTCAAAGAATTGACATTCCTGGGTGATAGGCTCACCAGTCAAGGAGTTGTACCAGATGATAGAAAGGTATCAGCCATAAGGAATATGAAAGTGCCTCAGGATTCCAAAGACTTACAGAGGTTTTTGGGTATGGTTACCTATTTGGCTAAGTGGATTCCAAACTTGTCAGAAAAGACAGCACTGATAAGAGAGCTGACTAAACAGGAAGTGCCTTGGATATGGAGTCCAGAAATTGATGCAGCATTCAGTCAGTTGAAAGAGCTACTGATGAATGCACCAGTACTCAAGTACTATGATCCAGCAAGGGAGACCAAGATCTCAGCCGACAGTTCCATGAATGGGCTAGGTGCCATATTGTTGCAACACTACGGGGACAAATGGTGTCCGGTTTCTTATGCTTCACGAAGTGTGTCACAAGCAGAAAAAAACTATGCGAATATCGAGCGTGAATTACTGGGAATAGTGTTTGCATGTAAGAGGTTTCATCAGTTTATATATGGAGGTACTACCTTGGTTGAAACTGACCACCGTCCTCTGGTAAATCTCTTCAAGAAATCACTGACAGAATGTCCAGCAAGGATTCAAAGGCTCTTGCTCCGACTACAGAAATACGATCTTAAAGTACAATATATACCAGGGAAATGGCTACCTGGTCCAGATGCCTTGTTAAGAGCAGTTGACACAAAATCAGGAACAAGTGATTGTGATCAGCGACTGCAGGATGAAATAGAGGCTGCAGTAGATACAGTGATAGAAACTTTGCCCCTGAATGACAAGAGGTTGGAACAAATAAAGAAACATACACAGGAAGACCCTGTGATGGCAGATCTTAAACGGCATATCCTACAAGGATGGCCTAGCAGCAGAGAGATGTGTTCAAAAGAAACAGCTTGTTTCTGGAACATAAGAGCAGAACTCTCAGTGGCAGATGACCTTATCTTAAAAGGGTCCAAACTGGTGATTCCTCAAACACTGAGAGGAGAAATTTTAAGTCAAATCTATGTTGGTCACATGGGCATAGAAAAGTGCAGACGAAGGGCACGAGAGGTCGTGTACTGGCCTGGAATCAATCAAGAAATAGAAACAATGGTTCGAAAGTGCAACACGTGCATCAGATTCAGTGACCATAACAACAAACAACCCCTACAACACCATGAGGTACCAAATAGACCGTGGCAGAAAGTTGGGGCAGATCTTGGAACATGTGGTGGTAAGGAATACCTCATAATATGCGACTACTTTTCGTTGTACCCAGAAGTATTTCAGCTGAGAAATATTACTTCCACAACAGTCATCAGCAAGATCAAGGCAGCTTTTGCCAGACAGGGAACAGCTGATGTACTAGTGAGTGACAATGGACAGCAGTTCAAATCAAAAGAATTTCAGGCATTCGCAAATGATTGGTCGTTCCATCATGTAACATCATCACCGCATTCTCCTAAAAGCAATGGACTTGCTGAAGCAGCAGTTAAAACCATCAAGAAATTGCTGAAAAAGTCAATGGACAGTAAAGAAGATTTTCAACTGGCTTTACAGGCCTATCGAGCTACACCACTGTGGCATGGTGTATCACCAGCGCACATGTTGTTCAACAGAAGGATAAAAGCTACCCTACCAATTCGACCAAACCTGTTATACTCTACAATTGATGATTTTCAAGAGAAGATAATTCAACATAAAGCAGGGCAAGACAGGAGTTACAATGTTACTGCCAGAAACCTGTCTAGCTTGAAACCAGGTGACAATGTTGTTCTATATAACTTCAACAATAAACTATGGGATACACCAGGACATGTTGTAAAGGAAACAACACCGAGAAGTTACAACATTCAAATGGACAATGGTGTTTCAGTTAGGAGAAACCGGCAGCATATTAAAAAAGTGCCTGTGAGTGTCAGTACAGAAAACCAGGAACACTGTAGAATTAGTTCACCTTCAGACACTCATCAAGACAAAAGTAGTGTGCAAAATAAAGATAGCGATCATGGAGAAATCACCAAAATCATACACACACCAGTTAGGGCTGAACTGCGTCAGAGTGCCAGAATCATCCGAGCACCAAAAAGACTCATTGAAGAAATGCAACATAAAGACAATTTTGTAAATACATAAATTAAAACACAGAAATGGATGACATTTGAAACATCTATGTCAATTTCAAAAATAGTATTCTTTAAATGAGTGTACGCTTTTAGAGATCAAACAATTTAGACATTATCTACAGATGTGCACAAATACTGACAGTGTTTAAGAATTGGTATTATGGTTTGATTGTTAAAGTCCAACTTTAATGTATGAAAGCCAGAAAGATACCAGCATGTTTAAATTCTGTATTGTATTATTGTATCTTCTTACTGAGGAAACTGCATAACTGAACTCTAGATGTCAATTCCTAGTATAGTAATGAAACTCACATTACGTGACTCTATATTTAATGTATATTTCATTATGTGCAAATGACAGGTAAATGATTTCATACTTGTGTAAAGGATTCATTTAAAACAAAGGGGATGTTGTGATATCCCAGTTTATAGTAACACTGAGTGACTCATGCTTCTGTAACAACTGTATGTGTACTTCCTACTAATGAATATGCAAAAATATCAGATCACATGACACAGCTACTTTGTGTTTAATTGTTTTGTATTAAATTACAAAGATCCTTTAATATCTGGATCTGGGTGATCTCATAACTAACAAAACACCTTGATTTCCCAGTGTTTTTTAATTGGGCGATTTTTTCCGTGGATTTGCTCCATGAATATCTTACTCTTAAGCTATCTTATGCAAAGTTTCCAGTTATATTACCTATAAACGAGTGTTCTCCACATAATAATGAACAATTTAGTGGCTGTCTTATTAAACTCAAGCAAATATTGAACATTTTACAGGGATTTTAACATAGCCTTGGACCTGCCAGTGCTCTTAATTGGGTGATTTTTCCGTGAATTTGCTCCAATAATATCTTACTTTAACATATCTTATGCAAAGTTTTCAGTTATGTTACCTATAAATGAGCATTCACCACATTATTAGGAACAATTTAGCGGTTGTCTTATAAAAATCAAGCAAATATTGAGCATTTTACAGGGTTTTAAAGTCCACAGTGCATGAACAAAAAAGTTTCTTTGAAACTTTGTATGTGTATGCCAGTGAGTAAGACGATCCCAACAATGAAAACTAGACATCAATCAGAGCATCCCCCACTGAGATACAGCCTCTCAAAGTGGCATATAAAATAACATCCCTGAAAACATGTGTGGAGGAGGTGTGACGAAACACAAGGAACACAAGTTCTGTGGTGTGGTGCTGTGGTTTTTGTTATAAATGTATTGGGAAGAATGGGATGTAACTGAATATGTATGTGACCGGTGGCTGTTAGTGGCTCTTAGCTAACAGGACCAGTGTAGATCAAGGGGGTGGAGTGGACGCAGAACACAAGAGAAACGCAGAAGGCTCAACTAAAATTTTCTTGATCTCTTAATCAACAGTTATACATCATACTGACAGCACATGTCGCTGGACATCTATGACAGGAATACCTTACTCGACAGCTACATCACTTGACAATTGTCATTCATGACAAATACACCTGTCAAAGTACAAACTCACGGTAAGTGCTATGCACTAAAACAATATACAAGATCAATATTAAATTTTCCAAAACACCATAATACTCAAAAGCACAGCTTTAAATTACCAGCAATCAATATCTACATTTGTACTGCCCAGCAGTTAAACTAAATAAGCTGTCAATATTCAATATTACAGTCACACATGTAAAAATATATTAAACAAATTAATATTTACATTAAAACATTAAAAACTGAGGTTTACTGATGGGATTACTTCAATCATTTGCTAGTGACTAGATATATCACAAGATTTGTTTTAAACATTGCTTGTACTTGAAATGCAAATCATAAATGCAAGACTAAATTCAAATCATAACTGCCCAAGTTAAAGCACTGAGTTAAAAGCACATTTACTAAAACAAAATTCCTGCAACAGATTCAGTCAAAATACAAATAGGTCACAACTCACAAAGTATTATCACAAACAGTGAAACACTAACTTGTCAGTATCCAACACACTAACCCAACATTCCAACTTCACACAATCACTTCAACATTCCTAGTACAACAACTGAGGCACATCCTCACCCCTCCATGACATGAAAGCTTATGACCCCAAAATCCAAATAACATCAGTAACTAGCTCAAACTCCCGCCTTTTTGGGGTTACCAAGACATTTTACAGAAAATACGACGCACTTGCATCCAATATGGCCGACATTAGCTGAAAACAAACAAAAATTAGCCATTTAAATAATAATTTCGTCCGACGGAAATCGCAGATTGTGACATATAACTGAGTTAATTGCATTTGGAAGTGACTTTTTTTTTTTTTTTTGAAGTTTAACTTTAACTGAACAAGGATAATTTTGTTTGAAAAGTTTTTACAATTTTATATGATAATTAGCATTTATTCTTCAATATGAAAACTCTCAATCAGACTTCATCTAAAACTGTCATTGATAGAGTGTGAAAATTCTGTACAGATAACATTTTAAATATTAACCATAAGTAATGTAATTGTAAGAGCTGCTTGGGTTACAGTCATACATTTATTAATGTGTACCAGTCATCATTAGTAAAGGGTTATTTTTTTTCTTTTGGCTTGGGTTGTAAAACATTCAATGAAATTTTTGAGTATAGTCTTTATAACATGGTTATTTCTTGCATACAATTTGACCAAAGTACATTAAAATGTTTTATAATCAACAAAGTACTGGTACACTACTCTTCTCTATGACAAACAAGAATTTCATCAAAATTCATTCTTTCCTGTTGGAATAAAATTATGGAATACATTAGATGATTCTTTTAAACGTGTAACTACATTATCTAGTACAGGTGATAGACATTGGAACTTGATACACTCAAAAATGTGAATAAACTGTGAATAAACTGTAGTCCTCTTAAAGAACATCTTGCACATAATTTACATGTTATAGAAAATTCAACTTGTGACTATGGCTTTTCAGTAGAAAAAACAATTTTTATTTTCGTTTAGAATACAGACTACATACTCAAAATAGGCAGTCAATGTTTATGAGTTTTACCGACAATAACCACTTATTTTCATTCAATGGAGATTAAAACTTGACTTTTGAACAAAAAAAGGTAGTTTTTGAAGCAGTACAAGAATTTTTAAAGGAATCAGGGTGGTTTTCATAGTTTTCATAGTTTTATATTAGTCATATGTCCACAACTTCATCATCATTATCATCTATTCATATTCTTTTGTAAATAGTTCTTCCTGTGAGAAGGCTTTGTTGATTTGGCCTAATTGCTTCAATAAAATATTGTTTATGAAAAAAAATCATACTTTAAAAGTACTAACTTTCAGGTGCAAATTTACATGAACATTGCAATCTGACCCCTACAGAGCTATTAAAAGTAGATATCGTGAAAGACACACTGTTGTCAATAAAATGTCAGAATGTGGTTCAGATCTCCAGTATATTAAACTCTACATCCTGGTACTGAACCAGAGTGCTTAAACATTTGATCATTTCAGCCTGCTTACTTTTAATATTGGCAGCAGTGTAGCCCAATATAAAAGAGCCTAATACACTGAGTCTTTCACAGTGTGTTTTGACCAGCTGGTTTTACAAATTGCATTAGCAGATCCACAAGGGTTAAGGTGGTTCGAACCCTCCTCCTGGAAAAATAATGTAAAGGATTTCAACTTTTCAATTTTTCCCAGGTGGGGGGGGCAAGCCCTCCGACCCCATTTGTTATGATACTGTATAAGTGTTTTTTTTCGCGGGTACTTAAGTTCGCGAATGTACACTGTAGGCCTGGTTCGCGAGAATTTATTTTCGCGGTGAAATATATTCAATTATCGCCCAAACTAACAACATGTTCAAATTAAAATATTACGCGGACTTCTGCTGGTTTGATTGGAAATGCATAGTTAACGTCTTTTCTTTTATACACGTTGTCAGTGTGTGAACCTACTCTGGGAGATTATAAATTTACGAAACCCAATCGAACACACTTTCATTGATCGGCGCATTATCAAGAAGTTGTGTAGCGGGGTCGTGTAATTGAATTAATCCCTCCCTATTGGTGATAAAGATCAAAGAAGTTAGGCGTTTCTGTGAATGGTACATTTGATAAAGCAATGGAATTTATTGTTTCCGTGGCAGTGTCAAATATTGTATCTTGCACAATCTTGTATTATCGCTCACGCTAGACTGGCTAGAAATATTGGCTAGAAGTTATTTTCGCGTTTTGTAGTCACTCGCGAATATAGCGAAAATTAATTCCACGCGAAAATAACCACTTATACAGTATGTCTGATGTGAACCCCCACCTTACTTAAAGGCTGGATCCCCTCCTGAATTGTCACTGTCAGTTCTTAATGGTCAACTAGAACTAGTAATGAATATTGATTTGTTCATAATAACCAATACATTGTAATATTGACTATTGAACCTTGGGGCTAACTCTTTCTGTTCTGATAATAAGGAGTTTGGATAATCAAGGATGCCTTAAAATTTTATCACATTTTGAGACACTATCAGAAGCTACATTGTTACACTAAAAGCTACACACTTGTTCACTATTTTGAACACAAGTGACCACACAATATTCCAAGTTCATTTGACAGAAGAATCTTTGTACTAAGTGTAGGGAAAATTTTTTTTTGACTGAAGCTGACCCTTTCCAAGCCAGTTTATAAAACACTAATTTGTATTGGACACAGAGAAATCAGAGTGGGAAATCTCCTTGTGTGATGTGGCACAGTGTTAGAGAAGGATCTTTTTTGGTTTTCCAACTGTCAGATTTAACTGGCTTTTAATATGCTTTCTAGTGGGAGTTTGATGATGGGACTTGGCAGGTGTCTTGTTACACACATAATCTGTACAATAGTGCAAAAAAATTTTCATGCACTGAGGTCTTTAAACAAGGCATTGGATTTCCCGGTGTTTTCTAATTAGGCAATTTTTTCCGTGGATTTGCCCCATGAATATCTTACTTTTAACAGATCCTGAGCAAAGTTTCCAGATACACAACTGATAAACAAACATACTTCACATTAATAATGATTAATTTGGTGTTTGTCTTGTTAAAATCAAGCAAATATGAAGCATTTTACAGGGATTTTAGCATAACCTTTGATTTTCCAGTGTTGCTTAATTGGGCGATTTTTTCCGTGGATTTTATCCACAAATATCTTACGTTTAATATACCTTATGTTAAATTTCCAGTTTAATTATCTACCTATGAGTATTCTGCATACTATAATAAGGAATTTGGTGGTTGTCTTGTTGAAATCAAGCAAATATTGAGTATTTTACATGTATTTTAACCAAGCCCTTGAATTTCCATTGTTTCTTAATTGGGCGATTTTTCAGTGGATGTTGGTGATTAATATCTTACTTTTAAGATATCCTATGTTAATGGAAATGCTTTTGGTTTTTTGCTCGCTTGTTTTATCTTTCTTGAAGGGTCAACTTTATTCTTTTACTTTATTTTTTAATACTTCCACAAAAACTGTTAATTGCTGTCAAAGAAAATGGTTTCCAATTCATTTAATCTTCAAACACTTCAGTATTATTTGAAGTGTGCACCCTAACTTTTAATTGTGATCAGGGTATGTCAATCTTTATCTTTTAATCTACCTATACATATATGTTATTTGAAGTTTGCACCCTAACTGTTAATTGCCATCAGAAGGGTATGTCTGTCTTTATTCTTTAATCTACCTAGATCTAGGTTGTGGAGATACATTACCCCCTTTTAATTGATTAAAGGACTATTTGATAATTGTATTCTGTAATCTAAAAGAGTTGTGGATTTAATTTTTGATGTTGCTGTTCAGGTCATTCTATAGTAAATTAGGCGATATTTGGGCGATTTTAGGCGATTTTTAGGTGATATTTAGGCGATTTTCCGTATCGAAAAAATTATCCAAAAATCCTATTAAAAATAACATTTTTTAAAATGGGTATGATTTGTGGGTGCAAGTTAGCTGTAGCGATTTGAAGTGGGTGCGATATGCATGTTTTCCCGATTGTCATGCATCCAAGGAATTTACTCAAACCAGAAAAATGCCGAAAGGGCATCAGAGAAACAGATAGTGCACTGAAGCAGTCACCAATCCCAGTATACCAACATAAATTGCTGCTTAACTTCAGTGAAGAGGCAGGTAGTCATGAAAGTCTGGAGAGAAAGAAAAAAGTGATCTCTAGAAGTACAAGCCCTGCTAGAGCTTAATTATGCTTAAAACAATTTTTCATATACCCAACCACTACCCAGCAGGCACACACCTTGAAATGTCGTTGATTTAGAGTTGAAAACAGGTCCTGACATTGACATGCACATTATCAACTACTAAATCTAAGTTAGTTTTCTGACATGAAAAAGTAGTGATGTTTTCACCAGAAATCATTTTAACACAATTTTAACACTATTTCAAAGCTAGATTTTTGACTGGAAAGAGTAGTGATACTTCATTAAAAAATCACCACTAAATCAAGTTAGGTTTTTCAACATGAAATCTTAGTCATGTTATTGAACAGAAAACAGGTTGAATATTGGGAAATAAATGACTAGTGATGGCTGATTGAAAAAAATTTTTCTAGAGGGTGATCTAGTGATTAAGTCTAACTTTTTGAAAGAACAATTATTGCAATAGTTTTTGAGTTTGTAGGTGTTGGTAAAGCAAAGACTAATTTTTAAAGATTTTTAAGATGATAAAGATTATAAGTGCATGTACTTGTACATTTTTATCCATTCCCCTTCTTAATTTATAGCAACTTACAACAAAATTGATGCACCCAAATAATTTTTATAATTTATAATTATATTTTGATTAATGGAATTCCTGATAATTAAAAAACAACATTTTTAAGTCATTGAGATTGAGGGGTTCCTGGTTTTTCTTATCTGTACCCTGCTACACAGAACATAAGCCTCTGACTAAAAGTAATTAGATAACACAGCAGGGGTGGAGGTGGGGATTTACCCTTGCTCAATTGCATGCATGGGGTTTACTTGTTTAGGCCTGTTTTTGTGGTCAGAACTGACAACTAATTAAGGTGGAGAGTAATGGGTGGAGGTTTTTTCCCAGTTTACAAGACAAAGACACAAGCATCTAAACTGAGCATTGTGGCTTTGCTACATGATTATAGCTTCTTTATAATTACAATATAATTATAGCCAACTTAATAAAACATTTAAGGGAAACTGATTGGATAAAGTACTGAAGATACAAATAATGTCACAATTGGTTTCTAAAAAAAATTACAATTTCACAAAAAGAACTTCAATTTAAGGTACTGAAATATACCGGTCCTATTAATAACATGAAAATGGATATCTAGTTGGAAAATATGGATTTAAATATCTTGAGCAATTATATTTGAAAGCTGATGCAAAATTATATGTTATTACAATGTCATCAGAAATAGAATATTGAATATACAATGATTCATAAAAACATGTCATCTTGGAAAGAATTAATTACTTTGAAGATGTATCCAAATTGTAAAATATGCATATGGCTAATCATTGTATCATATTATTAAGAAGCTATAATTATGAAACACAAGCTACAATGATTAAATAAAGAAGACAGTGTAAATAACCTGATTTCACCGATTGAATTCAACTATATTTCATACTAGATTGGATTAAACCAAAAACAGTTCCAAAATCTACACATATTTCAACCAGATTTCACCAATTGAATTCAACCTGATTTCACCTGTTGGATCCAACCAAAAATGGTTTGCAAAATCTAGACGTATTTCAACCTGATTTCACTGATTGAATTCAACCAGATTTCACCGGTTGGATCCAACCAAAAACGGTTTGCAAAATCTACACGTATTTCAACCAGATTTCTACATTGGATTCAACCAGATTTCAAAGTTGCGTGCCTGCTGGGTAGGGCCTTTCTAGTGTGCCCTAGCTTGCTCCCAGCAGCACTACATGTGAGACCAACAAGGGTCCCAAATGGTTTTCATAGGGGGCATTTTTTGCAAACGGCTTTCTGATGGGACCAATATTGTTTATCGATATGGGTCATATATCGGCCCAACATGAAGCCTCTATTGTAAAATAAATGGGTCCCATATGGGCCCAACTTGTTATTTGAACATGGCGCCCAGATGGGTTTTGCAAATGGTTTGGTGATAGGACCAGTATTGGCTCTGTATATGTGTGGCATGTGGATCTGACAAGGGTACTATATGGTAAACTGGATCAAGGTCTTTTATTGGTCCTACATAGAGATTCAGATATAATGGATCGGCTCAGTTTTTAAAATGTGCACTACCAGCACATAACGTCTATTTGCACCTCAGGTTGCGTGTAATAGAAGCTCAAAAATGAACTGTTGCAACCGTTTGGATCTGTGAAATGTCCCCAGTTTCCTTTACACTTTGCCCACATATACTATCTAATATTTCATCTGGAAGTATGTACAATGCAATCTTGATTTATAGGATACTATTATCAATTTTCCAGCATGTAATTCAAATATTTCAAGTTCAAAATCTTATGATGTATCACATTTGTGCCGAAGCTTGGCTTATACGGAATACAGAAATTCTAGATGACCCAAGCTAAGCAGCTACATAGCCTTGTCAAGACACAGGTGAAACACACGATGGAATCCACAGTTAACTGATATAATTAAGCACAAACATTATTTGATTAATATAGATTTTTTTCATTATGAGTCCCCACCAAAAATATCATAGGTTATCAATTTGACCATATTTACACAATTTTTAACAAATTTCATAGATTTCTCACATATATTTACAATCCATAAATTGTACTGTAATTTGCATCCAGGTGAAGAAAGGCTACCCTGTTTCACACCATTGGGTGTTTTCCCTTTTTTTCCTAACACTGCCTCAAAGTACTATTTGTGGAAAAATATAAACATAGCTGTACTGTATGAGGTGGAGGTGTGGACGGGTTGACCTGTAAATGACACTTTGAGTTAAGCTAACAGAAAACATAATGAAACACGATATTCTCTACAAACATCAACAGATTTTAATTGGGTTTCAAATGGAAAATTTAATAGTAAATTAAATTTTTATAAGTTAATACCTATTGGACAGATGCATTTGGCCGGTGCCCCGCCGGTCTTGCCAAACGTTAGAAAAAAACATCCTGAGCTGGGCTCTGGCTGGGACCAGAAGTGTCCTGTTTGTTCTCCAAGTGGCTGTATGGCCTACCTGCCGGTGCACTGGGCATGCTCACAGATGTGCCCTTCCTCTTTTTGTTGCCTACCTTAGTAAGTCCCCTTTTTGGCTTAGAGTAGCGGGGAAGGTAGGGTGGGAATCCCCCTGTCCACTAGGTAAGATATTATAAAAAGTTAATTTACTATTAAATTTTCCATTTTATAGCATTAATACATCTTACCTAGTGGACAGATACAGAATAACTACCCAGTGGACGGAGCATAGCCAAATAAGGTGGATTCCTGCGAAGTCTAGGTGATAAAAGGGTGGATCCCCCCCTTATTTTTCACAAGGTATTTGTACCAACTTGACCCAAGTGTACATTTCAGATACCTAGTTGAGGAAGAACATGGAACTGAAGAAGTATCCCTAACCAACCCTGGAACCACTTAGGATCATGCCAATCCAGGGCCAACTTTTTTATATACAATATATATACTATGTACACTGAGATGCTATTACTCATCGTGGATCTGCTGTGCAGCCACAATGGGACTTAGGTGGTACAGCTCAGAATCTGCCCAATCTAAGTCCTTCAGATAGAAACGTGTAAAAGTGTTGTGGGCTTTCCAATGACAGGCTGAGAGGATCTGCTCTAAGGAAACTCCTCCTTGAAAAGCCTTGGAAGCTGAAAAAGCTCTAACATCATGGGCTCTTACTTGATGTAAATTCTGAGCTTCCTCATCTGACAGCTGATAGCATAGGATGACTGTTTGATCCAGGAAGAGATGGTGGCAGGAACAATATCTTTCTGAAAACTTTTCCTGAAGGACACAAAAAACAGATCTTTACCCTTGCAAGACCTTTGGTTTTATCCAAATAATAATGTAAGGCTCTTACTGGGCAAAGGGATTTATCTTCCGTAAGAGACTTGTCCAAAGAAGGAGCCAAAGCTGGTATGACAACTGGAGCCACAGAGGCGGGATCATCCCTAGCCGGCTGGTTCTTGGAGAGAAAACTAGGAGAGGGGTAGAGAGAAACCTGACTCCAGTTCTCCTGGTGCCTGATATTTCTGTAAAGCCAGGCATGGACCTTGCTACGTCTCTTGCCTGAACTTAAGGCTAAGAGAAAGACTGTCTTAAAAGTCAAATGCTTAAGAAAAGTCTTTCTCATGGGTTCACAAGGAGCATTAGTCAACTGACGGAGTATTAAAGAAAGGTTCCAAGAGGGCACAACCTGTTTTCCTTTAGGTTTATCCCTATAAAAACTGTCCAACAGACGGATTAAGTTTTCATCCCTGCTGATGTTCAACTTATGATTGCCTACCATGTCTGCAATAGTGGTTCTATAGCCTTCAATGGTCTTCTCTCTTTGAAAAGATGCAAGAGAAAATCCGCAATCTAGTTCACAGAGGGCAACCTGAAGTCCACCTTGTGTGAGTCACACCTTTTGACAAAATGGCCTACTTTCATTTGTACTAGGAAATATACTTCCTGCCAATATGTAAGACTGGGGCACAATAAAGTTATAAATGCCTGATATAATTTAGCACATAGGCTGAATTGTATTTCGACTGTTTACTATTATTTTCAGTCTCTTCAGTCTCTTCTCTTCTTTTCTTACATTAATAACTCACTTAGTGGGTGCGTTAAATAAAGTTAATTAATTAATACTACCTAGATTATAGTCCAGCTCCTGCGCATAAGCAGCAGTCCACTAGTCAACATACCATTGAGGCTACAACTGAGGCCTTAACAGGAGAAACAGACTGGGAATCAATTCTGAGGAAGGATCTCACCTTGAGCAATGACGAGGAGATTACAAGCTCAAAAGTATCGATAGGTACCTCAACTAATGTTACCAAAAACCCAAACACCACCAAATAAGTCAATACCTCTCCTCTGGCCATCCTAGACCCAAGGTCACCTAAATTTTATCCATTATTTCAGAACATTATAAATAAAATGTCGGTAAAATAATTCAATATTAAATTTAATTAAATTATATATTTGAATTAATTTCATCCTTTACAAAATTAAGGATGACTACACAAATTAATTATAATAGAATAAAAGAATACACAGACCTGAATGTGAAATGTTTTATTTAATGTGCTTAGTTTATAACGCATAAAAAAGCATAAGCAACATTACTATAATCATTACCACAAATATTATAATTAATAGTTGGATCTGCCATATAATTTATATTTAATACTAAAATGGCCTATTTTAAAGGACACATTTGTAAAGGATATTATTTATAATACCTTGCAAATGAAATATAAATTATATAAAATACAAGCAGATTCTTATATAGACTTTAATAGCTCTTATATATCTAATAAAAGACCTTAAATAGTCTGAATTTTATTTGGGCTTATATACAGGTTCAAAATAACCAATAACCTCTCTTTACAGGCTCTTCTATTTGAGAGCCAGTTCCTCAACCTGTTCACAACAGGTTGAAACCGGGGGTTAAGCACAGGCTCCCAAAAAGTACTTCAGGGACCCTACCATGCCCTAGTAATACCATAGCCTCTGAAGAGACTGAAAATAATAGTAAACAGTCGAAATACAATTCAGCCTATGTGCTAAATTATATCAGGCATTTATAACTTTATTGTGCCCCAGTCTTACATATTGGCAGGAAGTATATTTCCTAGTATTTTCTTCACTATGAGTGCTCCTTCATCAACTGCCAGTCAGACTGAATTCTGTGATGCCATGTCTAAAGTCCATGTCTATTCAGAACCTCCTAGTGGCTGTGACACACCCGTCCCTATCAGCAAGATCTCAGCAGATACACTTGATACCCTCAATGCAGTTAGCTCAAAGTTTGAGGCTACCACCTCAAACCCTATGTCCACTCATCAAAAAAGTAGACAGAGTCAAATGTAACTTCACTAAAAAGTCATACCAAACTATAGACTTACCAAAACACATCACTTGTGAATTATCAAACATCATATATCTGATTTCCTGCACTAAATGCAATAAGCACTATGTTGGGGAAACAAGCAGAGCATTTAGATCGAGAATGTATGAGCATAAATCATCAGTCTCTAAGGATGATAAAAAGCCAACTCCTGTCTCACGTCACTTCAGTAGTGATGGACACAGCCAGAAACATATGCAGTTCAGTGTGCTAGAGTGGTGCACACCAAAATTTGAATCTGACAGCACTTCCATAAGAAGACATATTGAGTTGTGTTGGATATTCGAATTGCACTCTCTGGCCCCCATTGGCATCAACCAATTTGTTTGAGATTTTATGGCTATTATCCTGGCTGTAGTGCACTCAGCAGTCACCAATTTCTCTTCTGTCTTATATGGCCATAAAACTCATCAGAGTTCAAATCAACTAAAAACACACAAAGTTGAATAAATTAAAATTAACACTTAAACACGTTAATTAACATTATTTAACGCACCCACTAAGTGAGTTATTAACGTAAGAAAATTTATTCATTTGAATAAAGCAAATAATTCCACCCAGAGGCTTAAAAATTACATAAACCCATAAATATGAAAATAATTAATTATAATTATTTCATACACTTTAATTGTCATATTTGTGACATCACGCATAGTGCTACGTATAGCGCACAATATGCAATTACGTCATATGCGAATTACGCATTAGCAACATTGTGACATCACAATTTATGTCACCAAGTTAGCTGTTTTGATGAATAGTGCATAAGAAAGCATTACTCTAAAATGGATAAGATAAAATATTCCTGTGAAATAGCTCATATGACTAAATTCCATCAGCCATTAATCTTGAAGCAGTCTTAATACTACCTAGATTATAGTCCAGCTCCTGCGCATAAGCAGCAGTCCACTAGTCAACATACCATTGAGGCTACAACTGAGGCCTTAACAGGAGAAACAGACTGGGAATCAATTCTGAGGAAGGATCTCGCCTTGAGCGATGACGAGGAGATTACAAGCAAAAAGTATCGATAGGTACCTCAACTAATGTTACCAAAAACCCAGACACCACCAAATAAATCAATACCTCCCCTCTGGCCATCCTAGACCCAAGGTCACCTAAATTTTATCCATTATTTCAGAACATTATAAATAAAATGTCGGTAAAATAATTCAATATTAAATTTAATTAAATTATATATTTGAATTAATTTCATCCTTTACAAAATTAAGGATGACTACACAAATTAATTATAATAGAATAAAAGAATACACAGACCTGAATGTGAAATGTTTTATTTAATGTGCTTAGTTTATAACGCATAAAAAAGCATAAGCAACATTACTATAATCATTACCACAAATATTATAATTAATAGTTGGATCTGCCATATAATTTATATTTAATACTAAAATGGCCTATTTTAAAGGACACATTTGTAAAGGATATTATTTATAATACCTTGCAAATGAAATATAAATTATATAAAATACAAGCAGATTCTTATATAGACTTTAATAGCTCTTATATATCTAATAAAAGACCTTAAATAGTCTTAATTTTATCTGGGCTTATATACAGGTTCAAAATAACCAATAACCTCTCTTTACAGGCTCTTCTATTTGAGAGCCAGTTCCGCAACCTGTTCACAACAGGTTGAAACCGGGGGTTAAGCACAGGCTCCCAAAAAGTACTTCAGGGACCCTACCATGCCCTAGTAATACCATAGCCTCTGAAGAGACTGAAAATAATAGTAAACAGTCGAAATACAATTCAGCCTATGTGCTAAATTATATCAGGCATTTATAACTTTATTGTGCCCCAGTCTTACATATTGGCAGGAAGTATATTTCCTAGTATTTTCTTCACTATGAGTGCTCCTTCATCAACTGCCAGTCAGACTGAATTCTGTGATGCCATGTCTAAAGTCCATGTCTATTCAGAACCTCCTAGTGGCTGTGACACACCCGTCCCTATCAGCAAGATCTCAGCAGATACACTTGATACCCTCAATGCAGTTAGCTCAAAGTTTGAGGCTACCACCTCAAACCCTATGTCCACTCATCAAAAAAGTAGACAGAGTCAAATGTAACTTCACTAAAAAGTCATACCAAACTATAGACTTACCAAAACACATCACTTGTGAATTATCAAACATCATATATCTGATTTCCTGCACTAAATGCAATCAGCACTATGTTGGGGAAACAAGCAGAGCATTTAGATCGAGAATGTATGAGCATAAATCATCAGTCTCTAAGGATGGTAAAAAGCCAACTCCTGTCTCACGTCACTTCAGTAGTGATGGACACAGCCAGAAACATATGCAGTTCAGTGTGCTAGAGTGGTGCACACCAAAATTTGAATCTGACAGCACTTCCATAAGAAGACATATTGAGTTGTGTTGGATATTCAAATTGCACTCTCTGGCCCCCATTGGCATCAACCAATTTGTTTGAGATTTTATGGCTATTATCCTGGCTGTAGTGCACTCAGCAGTCACCAATTTCTCTTCTATACTTTCATTTGTACACTGCTCTGGTTGAGAGCCTCTGAGGAGCTTCAATTCTTGCTGCCACTTCATCAGAGAACCCTTGTTCCTGGATGGCCGAGGCTCTAGGAGCCATGCATGAAGATACAGGTTGTTGAGATTCCTGTGAACAAGACCATTGAATGGCTGTGTCACTAGATCCCTGTGATGAGGAAGTCTGAAAGGAATCTGAACCAAGAGATTGACCAGGTCCTGAAATCAAGGTATGCTTGGCCATCCTGGAGCAATCAGACCCATTCTGCGACAGCCCTGATCCATCATCTTTGAGATCACTTGGTTGAGCAGAGAGAAAGGCTTATGCATCCAGATTCTCCCATGGCAGACTCGAAGCATCTACCGCCCAGGCTGTGGGATCCGGAACTGGTGATACAAACTGTTTGATGATTGAGTTTGTGATTGAACCGGGTCCCAAAGAGGTTTACTTGTGGTTGGACCCATCTCAAGCACAAAGAGATTGAACACCTGCTGAGAAAGAGACTATTCTGTCTGGATCACCTGATTGTGTCTGGATAGGTTGTCTGCTATCACGTTTAAACGACCTGGAATGTGTCTTGCCCTCAGGACTATTCCCCTGGGATGACACCTGGACAGAAATCTCCCAAGGAGGGCACAAAGAGAGTCAGATCTCATACCGCACTCCTCATTGATGTATGACACCACAGTTGTGTTGTTCGTGGCTATCGGAACAATCTGGTCCCTGCAAAGATGCTCGAAGCTCTTGAGGGCCAGAAACACTGCTTTTAGCTCCAAAACATTTGTATGGAGACTTTCTGGTTAATAAATGCCTCTTGCTGTGGAGTTTCCTAAGTGAGCACCCCAGCCTTTGTTTGAGGCATCTGTAAACGGCTGAGCTGCGTGCTGAAGGAGGTGCAATGGTTGTCCCTTTAGAACATTGTTCCTGTCCAACCACCAATCCAGGTGTGGGTGGAGGGACTGGAGAATCTGAATGACCTTTTTTGCAAGATCTCGAGGACGTGCCAATGTCGCTTCAAGCGCCACTGAATGGGCCTCATATGAAGACCACCGGACCAAATCTGTTTCTCTGTTGCCGTAAGCAGTCCTATCAAACACATGAACTGTTTGACTGTGCAACTGTTGCGGTTTAACTTCTCCTGAAGCGCTTTCCACCAGTCCTGAGTGGGTAGCACCAGGCCGGTCACCAGGTCAAACCGGTAGCCTACGAAATTGAAGTCCCGTTGAGGGCTTAACTCCGATTTTTCCATGTTCATTACCCAGCCTAGGTCTTGGCAAATGGCCAAGAGGATCCAGGTATGTTGAAGGCAAGTTTCCTGTGAAGAGGCTCTCAGCAACCAGTCGTCTAGGTACTGGTGTATCCTGATACCCTTCGTTTGAGCCATCAACTTGACCTTGATCACTTTGGTGAATTTCAATGGAGCCATTGCTAAACCAAAGGGAAGGGATGTGAACTGGTAAATGGTTTTGTTCAGGTGAAATCTTAGATATCTCCTGGACCTCTGAGCTATAGGAATGTGGAAGTAGGCATCACTGAAATCGAGCGAAGTTACCCATTCCCCCGTCTGTAGGGCCAGCCTTATGGTTTCTGGGGTTTCCATCTTGAAAATCCCTGTTTCAAGGAAAAGATTGAGTTTGCTCAGATCTAGTATCTGTCTCCATTTCCCATTGGGTTTTGGTTAGTGATCTCAACGGGTACCCGGATATCCAGGTACCCGAACGCTGAATACTTACCCGAATCCGAAATCACATACCCGAGTACCCAAATCTAAGCTTTATTTCTTTTAATATCGCCCATGTTGGCTGATCGAGTACAGATGTATCAGGACTTCATTAATTCACATAAAAATGAAACTATTAAATTAAAATGCACAAGAATATTGTTTTTTCACCCTTGCACACTGTTTAGAGTATTTTATTTGTCTTTTATTTTGGTTGTTTTTTCTTCTGTCCGGTAACGCGTCATAGGTGACCTAATTAGGAAGTAGGTCAAATCAGTAAGTGAAAACAAACAGAAATCCTATAAATTTGCAAAGTTAAAGCAAACCATATATTATATAATGTTATAAATATCATTAATTCAAGAGGTACAGTATAGTAGTCGTTTGCTATATAATTACCCACGTTAATTTACAATTGTAAATAAAACTTTTGGTACCAGAAAGAGACAGTTGTAAAAGGCCAGAGAAGAGCTGACAACCAGCCTTCCCAGCAAGCATGATCATATGGGGCCTATGTGGGCTATAGGCTGGCAAATAGCAATATGGGTCCTATAAAGGATATATATGGGCATAGAATGCCCAAAGGGGGCCATATTGGTCCCATTTATATAAAAATACTTAATGTTCCCTAAATAGTACAAAATGAGAAAAATAAAACAGATTTAATAATAGATTCATTTGGCATCATGTTGATTTGGACTTCGTAAAGAGTGGTAAACAAAACATTTATTATCACAATGTTTAATATGGGCCCCAGAATGGACTTTTATGGATGATTTACTGGTATAAGGGTCCCAGATAGGTCCCATATATAAATCCTAGAGGAAAAATGTAAATATATATAACAAGTGTTCTTTATTAACTTCTCATCTGATTTTGAATGAAAAAAATCCAAAAATAAAAAAGGTCCTATTTGAGAAAAACAACTCGCCACAAAAGCTTTTTAAATAATAGTGTACACGCATATTGGTTGGACCTGTGAAGGTCAAAAATGGGTATAATATTCTCACAGGGGACCCTCATTATTATCACATACAATAGCCATTTTATAGCTCTGTAAATGTATTGTCAATTTTTTGTAAAAAAATGTATTAAATTAAACTTGTTGTATATCTCACTAATTAATAATCTAGTGGTTTATATTACCTTAATGTACCACAAACACCTTTTTCATGTATAAGAGTACAGAAATCCTAAGTCTACAGTTGTGGAAATTCTGTAAAATTTTAGTTTCTCTTAGTTTAACTCAAGGGTTCATTAATAGGTCCAACCCCCTATATCATGCAGTACAGATATGTTTATCTGTTCACACAGATAGTATTTTGAGGCAGTGCTAGGAAAATGGGAAAACACCCCATGGTGTGAAACAGGGTAGCCTTTCGTCACTAGGATACAAATTACAGTACAATTTAAAGATTATAAATATGTGTGAGAAATCTATGAAATTTGTAAAAATTGTGTAAATAAGGCTAAAATAATAAACTATGATATATTTGGTGGGGATTCATAATGAAAAAAATCTTTATTAATCAAATAATGCATGTGCTTAATTATATCAGTTAACTGAGGATTTCATCATGTGTTTTACTTGTGTCTTGAAAAGGCTATGTAGCTGTTTTAGCTTGGGCCATCTGGAAAAAGGGTTGGGGTGAATCATTAAGTGATGAGTTTCTGATACACATTTCTGTATTCTGTATAAGACAAGCTTAGACACAAATGTGGTACATCATAAGATTTTGAACTTGAAATGATTTGAATTACATTCTGGCAATTGGATAATAGTATAGTATGAATGAAAATTGTATTGTGCATTATTTACAAAGGCTTCATGAAAGTGTATTAAAATATTAGACAGAATATGTGGGCAAAGTGTGAAGGAAATTGCGGACTGTTCACACAGATCAACTCATTTTTGAGCTTCTATTACATGCGAGCTGAACTACAAATGGACCTTGTGTTGGTAGTGCACATTTAAAAACTGAGCCGGTCCATACATCTGAACCTATATGTAGGACCAATAAGAACCTGCATGCAGTTTACCATATAGTGCCCTTGTCAGACCCACATATAATCCATATACAGAGCCCATACTGGTCCCATCACCAAACATTTGCAAAAACCATCTGGGCGCCATGTTTAAATTACAAGTTGGGCCCATGTGGGACCCATTTATTTCACAATAAAGGCCCCATATGGGGCTCATATATTACCCTTATTGATAAACCATATTGGTCCCATCAGAAAACCGTTTGCAAAAACTGACTGGGGCACATATAGGGCACCCACAAAGGCCCAATATAAGAACCCATGTGGGACCCTTGTTGGTCTCATATGTAGTGCTGGCTGGGTTTCTATTACTTGCTTTTGAACCAAGGAAGCCAGAGCTTCTGAGAGACACTTGCTTTTTCTTGGGTTGGCATATCCACTGACAATTAAGGGAAAGCGGCTGAGAGGTGGCCTTTCCCTGAATGACAACAAGTAACCTTTTCTCAAAATGGACACTACTCTGGGATTCGGCCCTAACCTTTGCAAACTTGTCAGATGCCCTGATGTCTTCCCCCTACACTGATCTCTGTGGCAACATGTGGAAAATTTGGAACAATGTCGGCAGCCAACGTCAGACTGATGGATGTGCTGACGTTGGGCCAACGTCGGTCCAATGGCGGAATACTATCTGGGATCCTGTGTAGAAAAACCGGTGTCCATATTGTCCTGACCGGTAGCTGTCACTGAATGAGCAGCTTGATCAGTATGATCAGTAGTTTTAAGTTTTTGACCGCTGTTGGATGCAGAAGCAGAGGAAACCAGCCTGAAAACAGGTTCCTGCCTGGACCAGGGATGAAAGAAGCCGAGGCCAGTGGTTCAGAACTAGCAGAATCTTTAGACTTCTCACCCTTAGATATGTGTACCTTCATTTTGGTTTTGTTACAGACTGTTTTGTCTTAACCTCCTGCTCTGCCAGGTACACTACCGGACCAGTAGACTGGGCAGAGGGGTTTAAAAATGGTTGGTCAGAGAGTACAGAGTGAGCTGAAACTGGGGCTGAAGATTTAGGCGTACTGAAAACATTGCCCCTTGATAACAGAGCCTCAAAACGGGCGAATTGTTCAGCCCACTTGTCATTCATGGCTTCAAATTGGACAGAAGTTACAAAAGAAACTGGCTGAGTAGAAGCAAAAAACGTGGAGGGAGAAGATGCATGCGTAGTTGGCTGTGCAGTAGGTGAAACAGATGCTTGCCCTTCCATCTCAACAGAACTAACAACAGTCATGTCCTTAGGGGACACCAATGTACCTGCTTTAAGTTCTTTCTTAATCTTATATGAAGGTGTTGACAAGGTTTCTCATTGAGTCACTAAATCCATCACAAATAACACATACTTGTCCTTTGGCACAGGGATCGTCCCCAAGCTTCTTATCTCGGCAAAGTGCGCACTTCTCATGTAAATCAAAGGCGGCCATAACATGAGCCTCGCCTCTGCCCCTTCGAATCTCCTGGTGATGCCATGTTAATCCAATTATAAAACCCAGATGGGCGACCCTTCCATTGTCTCAACTCTCCATTATTTTTGCATAATGGAGAGTTAACACTACATTATTTTCTAACAGTGGATTGTGACTTAGTTCAATGGCCAGTCTGCCAAAAACAAAAGGGTACTTAATATTTGCCAGTCATCCTCAGCACAAAGCATTCAATATTGAAATGTTTTCACAACTTCTTTCATATTAATTAGTCCAAAGACTTTTCAATTCTACAAAGTACAAAGTCTTTTCGATGCTGAATGACATTCAGAGTTCATAGAAAAATACCTCATGGAAAAATGCTACTTTGAAAAAATATGTCCTGACAAATACAAAACAAGCAATTTAATTTATAAAGTTAGATATTTTTTTAATTCTTTGCATTTCTTTACAATCTGACTTTACAATAATCTTCTGTGAACTTAATCAAAGGAAAAGCTAACTTTCAAAACAAAGTCACTGTCAAAATCTACCCAGCATACTATATTAAAAGGAGTGGTTTTAGTAGCTCAAAATTTACTCGAGTGAAATGAGGGAAAAAAATGTAGTGCAAAAATACAGTACTGAAATGCATTACTGCTGGGTTTAAATTTGACTTAAATTTTCAATGTTTTTAAGTTCAAAACAAAGATTTTAATTTACCTTATTACAGTTTGTTATAATAATGATACACTGTTGAAATGAATTTTGTTCTTAATATTGTGGATTAATTTTCATAGGAGGTATTACCGAAATACAAACTGTGGAGTAGGCATTCTTTCTATGAAGCTTTTCTCCAAGAGACAATCTTTCCAGGAGGCATTTTTCCTTGATTTTTCCTTGAATTAAGAGATAAAGAAAGACACAAAATAAAGATCTTGAGAAACCCAAAAACTTCAACACAAATAAAATAAGTAATTCTCCAATCACTAGTACTATCAATGCCTGAAACACAAAAATAATAGCTTACTGTCTTAAAATAAGCACAGATTAATAAAATAACATGAAACACTCACCACAACGAATTATCCACAACATTGTTAAATAAGCAGTCTATTTTTTTCTGGAAAGTGCTTTCTGTAAGTCAAAGATCCATATTTTATGGATTACCATTATCCATGGTTAAGCTTTGTGGCAGTCAGATTATATTAAAACTTTTCAAGCTTTATCCAAAATTATATTTTCCCATAAAGGAAAACCAGTGGTACACATTGTTAGAGAATGTTGATTGTGTATTAAAATAAAAAATAACCGCAGAACTAATTTAGTGACAGCCCCATATGGTATGCACACCAAAGGAAACATTGCAAAGATTGTCTAGGTTGATCATTTGGTTCAAGGTGTTAATTTATTGAATTAATAAACTGGTTTTAATTTACAGGGTTTTATAATAGATAATTACCTTGTGGCACTTCCATTATATAAACTTAATGACCCTTCGGCCCTTTCATGGCCTCAGGCCATTAAGTTTACATAATGGAGTGCCACTTGGCCATTATCTACATAATAATAATAATAAATAATAAAAATAACACCCTTTTGATGCACGAAAAACTGACATAACACAATATTTTAAAGTTTATATGAAGCTTATAAAAAACAGCTAAACTCCTTTCGCACCAAACAAAAGAGGAAGAGCGCATGCACGAGCATGTTCAGTGTACTGGCAGGTAGGCTATACAGCCACCTGGCGAATGAACAGGACACTACCGGTCCCCAGCTCTGGACATTTTTTTTTCTAACGTTTGACGAGACCAGCAGGGCGCAAATGCATCTATCCACTAGGTAAGACGTATTAACGTAATAAAATTGATATTTAATATGAGAAAAATACAGTTACCTCGTGAATATGTGATCATGAATGACCTTTTAGGGTCCCATAGTCAAAAAAAAAAAAACATTTGTGGAATGCAAAACTAATTAAACTTATTACTTAGTGAGATATACAACAAATGCTAATTTGTTGCTTCACAGGTCCAAAATTGGTGTACACTTTTGTTTAAAAAGCATTTTGGTGAGTTGCTGTTCTCAAACATAATCTTTACTATTTTTGGATTTCTTTTTCATTCAAAATAAGATAAGTTAAAGAACAGTTGTTATATATATTACATTTTTTCATCTAGGATTTATATATGGGACCTATCTGGGACCCTTAGACCAGTAAATTACCCAGAAAAGTCCTTTACAGGACCCATATTAAACATTACGTGACAGAAAATCTTTTGTTTACCACCCTTTGCAAATTCCAAATCAACACCATGGCACATGAATCTAATAGTAAACCAATTTTTTCATCATTTTGTACTATTTTGGGAACATACTTATTTTTATATAAATGAGACCAATATGGGCCACCTTCGGCCTTTTGTGCCCGTATATATCCTCAATTGTGCCCATATTACTATCTGCCCGCCTATAGCCCATATAAGTCCCATGTGATCATGCTTGCTGGACTTGAGTCAAAGAACAAATCTGACAATTCAAAGAGACTTCCAGCCCATGATTTACTTAAAGTTGTTAGTACATGCCAGATATATAGTACCAGTAAAATGTGAAACATAGAAATGTTTATATTTAACCAAGTAGGGTACTACTGACATTCTGAATGACCTTGAATGAAAAATCTAAAGATCAAATGTCAGCATTCTTGTAGAAGACATACACATTTGTTAAACATATCACTCAGAATGGGACCCAGCCTCTCACAAGTGAAAACCAGACGCAGTTTGTTAGTTTGACAGAACATTATTCAAAATAATGTTGGTATATTATTTCTCCATCTCACGCATAAAGATGCCACAGCTGAAGACTGTAAAATAATTATGATCTCAATATATCATAATAGAGAACACTGTGAATGATGAGGTACCACAAAACCTACATTCAAATTTATTATTAAGTTAACTAAATGTGAAATTTGTATTCTTAAGTGTATTTGCCTTTAACAAGCAATGCTTTTAAGAAACCAACACATAAAAAAATTCTGTCTTTTGAAGAGAAGTGATAAAATGACTACACTTATCTTTGATTGTACTATATTTCCCATTCTACAAAAGTGTACAGAAAAAGACACATGAGCACAACAGACATGCACAAAGAGTAAATGATGGTAAAACATACTTGACCTAGGAAATTAACGTGCATGTTTGTTTTACTATTTAGTTTAAAACATGCATTCACCATCTACCAATCACAAACTTAAAAATGAAGAAAATCATGTTTTGTTGAATAAGTGGTAAGAAGAACCAAATGTTTAGATGAGGATCACTTCCACCTTTTCAGAAAGAGTCTTGTAGAGAATATATATCAGAAATATATATTTTGCTCAAGGTAGACTCTGAGTATTAATTGACAACTTTTTAGATTCAAAGGCTTTTCTTTGACAAAGGATCTGATAATGCAAAATTTGGAACACATAACTATACTATACTTGGAGAAATATTAGTATCCAGGTAGATAACCTAAAATTAGTGAGTTAGGATCTACTTCCAAAGTTTTGGTTGTAATATTATGAAAGCTTTATTTATCTCAGCCAAAATTTCCTTTGTTTCAGGGCATGGTATAAATACATGAACAATGGTTTCTAAATTTAGATAGAAAAAACCACACGAGTCACTGTTTTTTCCGTTTTGAAAAATAAATTTTCAGTGCCCAATTTATTGTTCCAACAATGTATCCAAATGAAGTCATTGTCACAAACTGTGTTGAAACATAATTTATTGTGTTTTTTGGGTTTTTTAGGGGGGGGGGGGGGGCAAAGGCTTTCAATAATATTGGAAAATATATTAATTTTTTTAACTTTAGCAGTTTACTTGATTTAAATTTTTCAAAAACCTCAAAGTCAGCTATAAAAGGGTTGTTCCCGTTCCATTTCAATGATATATTGTGAACCTTTGGTTGTTCCCGATAATGAAATTTGGGGAAGTGAATCATTTTGGCAGTAAAACTCAATTGAGATCATTGTAAACCTATCATATAGAAATCCCAAAGGTTCCTGATAATTTCAAATGGACTAAAATTCTCATAAATCTTTCTTGATCTTGTGTGATTATATACTCATATACCTTGGCATAAACCTATGATACACCTACCATTGCCATCACATGGTAACTTTTTTGTTGCACAGTGATATTTTTCCTCAGAAACCTATCATTAAATCTGGAATCATATAACAACCATATAAAAGTATAAAATGCAAAGTATTGCATCCTGATGGGGTCTATGATAAAAAGGATTTAGACAGGATGTGTTTACAATGGTGATGGGATTAACAAGACATCATCAAAACTATGCAATTGTCTATATACCCCCAGCGATTCAGGCCTCAGCATTAATAGAGGCTACTGTTTAGGCTACACTATAGATGATATTAATATGACGGCTACACAGGAGTCTTAGGAGGAGAGCAAGAGGACAGTGGCTGTCTTTAAAGAGGAAGGTGAGTTGAAACTGTTTGAATTTCTTAAAGATAAAGAGCTGCAGTGCAACAAGAGAAATTAAAAATATGCTATACTATATATACTATATACATCCAAACAAGAAGGAGGCAATATGGGATATATTTTGAACAAAATGGAAAAGGCTGCTGTAAAAATGGGTTTTAGAGCCAGAGGATAACATATGAACAGGCTACACATATCCCAGCAGGCACACGCCTTGAAATGTCATTGATTTAGAGTTGAAAACAGGTCCTGACGTTGAAATGAACATTACCAACTACTAAATCTAAGTTAGTTTTCTGACATGAAAAATTAGTGATATTTTGACCAGAAATCATGGTGATTTTTGGTTGAAAACTGACACTGACACAATTTCAACACTATTTCAAAGCTGGATTTCTGACTGGAAAAAGTAGTGATACTTCATAAAAAAAAATCATCACTAAATCAAGTTAGGTTTTTCGACATGAAATCTTAGTCATGTTATTGAACAGAAAACATGTTAAATGTTGGGAAATGAATGACTGGTAATCGTTGATGAAAAATTCTTTAGTGATTAAGTCTAACTTTTTGAAAGAACTATTATTGCAATTGTTTTTAAATTTTGGGGTATTTGTAAAGCAAAGACTACTTTTTAAAGATTATAAAGATGATAAAGAATATGTGAGCATGTACTTGTACATCTTCTCCATTCTCCTTATTAATTAACCGATGCATCCAAATATAATTTTTATAATTATATTTCGATTAATGCAATTCCAGATAATTAGAAAAAAACATTTTGAAGTCAAACTTATCTTAAATAAAAAAGATAAATTCAAACTTATTCATCACAACTTAGTAATTAGAATTTGTTTCTCAAATTCTCCCATACACAAAGAACATAGTTTTCAGTTTACAAGTTTACACTGAAAACTTCCCTACACAGAGAACCTAAGCTATAACATTTAATCACACAACAGTGAGGTTGGGGGGTCCTGGTTTTTCTTATCTGTACCCTGCTACACAGGACATTGGACCTGTGACTAAAGTGATTAGATAACACAGCAGGGGTGGAGGTGGGGGTTTACCCTTGCTCAGTTGCAGGCATGATGTTTACTTCTTTAAGTCTGTTTTTTTTGTGGTCAGCACTGACAGCTAATTAAGTTGGGGAGTAATGGGTGGAGATCTTCAAATGTGGCTTTTGTTGTGGTTTTTTCAGTTTATATGACAAAGTTGTATGAGACACATGCATCTGAACTGAGCATTGTGGCTTTGCTACATGATTATAGCTTCTTTATAATTACAATATAATTATAGCCTACTTAATATAACATTTAAAAGAAACTGATTGGATAAACTACTGAAGATATAAATAATGTCACAGTTGTTTGTTATTTACAAAGAAAAGAAAATATTTTAAAATTTCACAAAAAGAATTTCAATTGAAGGCAATGAATAATACAGGTCCTATTAATAATGGATATCTAGTTGGAAAATATGGATTTACATATCTTGAGCATATCTGAAAGCTGATTAAAAAATTATGTGTTATTACATCATCACAAATAGAATTAATCTTGGAAAGAATTAATTACTTTGAAGTTGTACCCAAATTGTAAAATATGCATATGGATAGTTATTATGTAATATTATTAAGAAGCTATAATTATGCAACACAAGCTACAATGATTCAACTAAAGAAGACAGTGTAAACAACCTGATTTCACCCATTGAATTCAACCCAATTTCATATATTGGATTCAGCCAAAAACAGTTTGCAAAATCTACACGTATTTCAACCAGATTTCACCCATTGAATTCAACCTGATTTCACCGGTTGGATCCAACCAAAAACGGTTTGAAAAATCTACACATATTTCAACAAGATTTCACCCATTGAATTCAACCTGATTTCACCGGTTGGATCCAACGAAAAACGGTTTGCAAAATCTACGCGTATTTCAACCAGATTTCACCAGTTGGTTTCAGCATGATTTCACCGGTTGGATCCAACTAAAAATGGTTTGCAAAATCTTCACATATTTCAACCAGATTTCACCATTGGAATCAACCAGATTTCAAAGTCGGGTGCCTGCTGGGATAAAGTCTGCTCAGGGAGCATCTCATCTTACAGATAGCCAGACCTGGCTGAAGAAGAACTTTGGCTTTCTACACACCTACATTGTGTGCCATCATTCATCAAACAGTGCCTTCAAGCCAGCCCAAAAAGGGGGCTCAGTAGTGTCATTGTTAGAATGTTCAACTTCAACCTCTGACCTCGCCGGTTAGAATCTTGGCCCAGGCACTTCATGTTGGAAAGTTGATAGTCACTTGCTGATGCCCAGTGGTTTACAGTGCGGACTCTTGACCCTCTAGTATGCACTGCTTCCTCCACCCGTAAATCACCCAGTGCAATATGACACTGGCCCTTAAACATGACGTCAAACAAAAAATAAACAAGAGGTTTGAAGTTATGTTGGAAGATATTAAAATGAAACAAAAAATATTAATTAATTTTCAGTGAATTTCTCCTCACTGAGCACACATGCATAGTTGAACACACATATCCAGACACTGAATAAATATTTTGTGGATATTTAGTCAGTTCACAATTGCATGGCTCACTCTTTAGCTGACATAATTGTAAGTGTTAATTGATGATCACAGAGTGTACTAGAAATCACTGAGCACTTGTGTCTACTAGAGTAGCATTTCCAAAATATTGAAGGTTTATTGATATCCCGAATAAGAAGGTGCTGATCCTTCCTAAAAAGTAATTTCTTCAGTTAAATAGTTTTTTATATCTAAACTATGATCCAGATCTTTTGCCAAAATTAGTAACTTCTCCCCCGCCTCCCACCAAAAAACCTCAAAAAACAGACAGACAAACAAATAGACAAAATACACAAAAACATAAACTCCTGGTGGTAAAAATATTGGACAAAAAAGTACTTCTTGATGAAAATCTATCAGGTAAAATTTTTGTGATGGCTTGTCAGAGAATTGAAAGAAGAGGGAAAATTTGAAAACAGAACTTAATAAAAATCATGAATAAACCACCACTCTCTTAATTATCTTTGTCAATTTCAAGACATAAAATGACAAGTAATGTTTTTAACTAAAGATAGCAAATATCACAAGCCAGATTTGTGACCTAACGATGACAACTGCATTATGACATTAAGTAATGACATCATCAGAAAGCAAAATATTGATTGATGTATTGGAGGAAAAGAAGCAGATTTCTCTTTATAAACCCAATTGAAAATAAGAAAAACTCGTTTGGAGGAAAATTTGGAGGAATCCATCTGTACCCCATGAAATATATACCCTCAAAATTTGAGCTCGATTGATGTTATGGTTTTTGAGTTATAAGGGCAAAATTGTGCACAGGCAGAAAGACAGACACAAACTGATCACAATAACCCTATCCTATCATCATGCGTTAATAAATAAATAAAGCCAGATCAAGAAGCAACAGTGTCAAGGCTACCCGATGCTGGTCCATCAGCATAAGAGTCAGAAGTTAGAGGTACTTGAAGACAAGTTGGAATATATGATCTACCATAAGTCCCACAGCTGCATATTGTGAGTGGTTGCATAAAGAACTGAAGAACCTCTCTACAAACGAATTTGAGGATTTTCAAGTTGAGACCTTTTCACTTAGAAGGTCACTGAAGTGCAGGGACAGACAGCAACATGAACAACAAAACAAAGTTTACTTCACCAAGTGATCGTAACTAAATTTGAAACAACGGCCACCTTTGCCAAGCCAGTACTGACCCAGCAGCCAATGCAGGTCCAGAAGCAGTGTCGACCAATGAAAATGTATCAACTCCAGCCCATGCAACATGTACAATACATCCAGTAGCAGATGCCACTGACCATGCAACAGATGCAGCAGCCCGTTCCACAGCAAATACAGCAGCCTTTTCAACGGTAAATGCAGTCACCTCTTCAACAGAAAATACAAGCCACCTATCATCACCAAACCTGACAGCTGTAACAACCTTTCACAGCCTCATGCCATCAATGCCTGTAGCCCCACCGTCAGTAGCCTCAGCAGACACATCATTTTGGTCACTTATCCGCAATTTGCCACACACAGATGAGAGCTACAGCCAGCTCAACACCCCATCCCAGAGACTAGCCAAGATGACCGCAGACAAGATGACAAGTAGCCACCAGCCAGCATTCAGAGATATTATCTTTTTTTTCAGGGCCACAGTCAAACTCGTCCAACACTTTATTCCCCCAAATTCCTAAAATAATACAGGGTTTGAACCCTCTCGCCTTATACTTAGACAAAATGTTGTGCCACAGCGTCAAACCCTTCATTCTCCCCCATACCCCCCAAAAACTTAGTATTCAAACCCTCACACGTCTCTGTCACCCCAGGTCCTAACAAGTTTCAAGTTCAATGGTGGAAGGTTCAAACACACACACCTCTGTTTCAGGCAAAGTCCAAACAAGTATTAAGTTCAGTGGTAGAGGTTTCATACACTCTCACCTGTCTGTTACCAAAAGTCTTAAGAAATGTAAAGTTCAATGTTGGAGAGTCCAAACCATCACACCTCTCTGTCACCCAATGTCCAAGTTCAGTGCGGGCTTAAAATTTAATTTAACAAGAAATAGTGTAAATAACAAATATATTATTGATACAGTACCCAAAATACTTTCATGCATTATTTATGACAATTTATAAGTGCATATTGCTGAGAAGAACATCATAATTTATCAAGAGGCAGATACAGCAAAATGTTTATAACTGTATATGTAAAAACTTAAACAAAAAAGGCAAAAAACACCAAAAAACATATTTACACCTGAGTTCATATAAGAGAAAAATATTTGTAATGCTAGGCATAAAGACATCACTGGCCTAATTACAAAAAAAAACACTAATGCCCATATATCAAAACGTGTCCATCTGCCAAGGCACAGCTCCTTCATTTGTGTAATTTGCCAGAACACTTTGCTATGCCTTGGCAGCTTCGGTGGGGTTTCTTACTGATAAGGCATCTGGTTACCTTGCAACAGTTGTCCAGGTTCGAACCAATGTTTTTAACTTGGAACTGTCCTTTTCCAGATCTGATTCTCAATAAATTGTGCTTGACCACACAGGCTGTGAAAATCCACCCAAAGTTCTTGCTACATGGTGCATTGCAGGACCCAAAATCTGTGGCCAAAATTCCAGATGCTCGCTCAACAAAGCTCCATCCATGGCTCAGCCGTTAGTTGAACATGCACTCATTTAGGTGCATACTTCTGTCATGACCAATGAGGAAGAACTCCGCTTGAGGGCTGTGGTCCAACAGTGATTCTTCCTGAGGGAAGCCAATGGTGTTATCCTCTATAATCTGGCTGTCTAAACTTGATCCAGGGGTAACAATATCAAACCAGATAAACTTAGAGTCCATGTCCACCAGAGTTGGTAGGACCATAGAGTTGAAGCCCTTGTAGTTGAATTAATTGCCCTCATCTCATCTGGGATATCTGATGGAGATGCATTTTTCATCTATGACAAGAAGAGCATGGGTATGTTGCACCTCTCCCTGAAGCCCTGCTCTATTTCCAACCAGTCCTCAGGGCAGGTGAGACAAGCGACAACCTCATCACAGTGGTATCTGGTTATGGTGTTACAAAGTGGTTAATCATTAATCCCCCCACCTTGAAGGCATATTGACGAGAGATATCTTTCCCCTGTTTCAGTGTAATAGCTAACTCTAGGCCTGGTCTGAGTAACTCTCACAGGAAGGTGGTCGGCTGCTGGAAGTCTGGTGTTAATCCACAGTCAATTTTAGTGACTATTACAGGAGACATCTGCATGAAGTTGGTGAAAGCAGGCTGATATTGTTGGAATAGTTCTGCTGTGAGATTATGGTACTGAACCTTTCCTCATCTCTTAGATTCTGTCTGACCCAAGCGACTGGGAACTCCTTCTCTTCTGTGGAGGAAATGTTGTTCTATCACGTCATCTAAGTCCATGATCTCTCTGGACAGTTGCGAAAATATAACCATGATATGTAGCACTACCGTTATTAATAAATCCAGTTGTTTCAAGTCCAAATAGTCACTGAATTTAACTTGTCAAGTGACCCCTATATACAGGGGATCCAGGGAGGATGTGATGAATTGGGCAAATCATCGGTAAAATGTCACTAAGAAATCTTTTCAATCTTTGGCATCATATACCTCATCTTTTATCTCCTAAACTTCATCAGGATTATTGTAAACACAATCATATCTGTCTGTCATATCTTTATCTGAGAGATCATGTAATTTTTTGCCAGACTGGGATCTCACAAACCTCATCCGGTAGAAATTGTAGAGATCTGAGACCCTGAAATCACATCAAAAAATGGATCTCAAGTCATTGTAAACCCTTCACTTTGCCACCCGCTGAGCCTCCAGTTGAAGGAAATTTCCCTAATTCCTGCATTTTCAGATTCAGGAGTAAAGTTTACAATATATCGCAGAATTGGAACAGCCCCATAAGTATATTGACTGCTTTTTCCAGAATAACTTACAATAACTTACTAAGAGGTTAAAGTGGTCTTGGACAATTATTTCTAAGTTACTGCTTTCGATATATCTGAATTTTTGACTTGACCCTTGGTAATCTAGAAAATTTGTTTTAATGTGATACTCTTCTAGCAATTTGGTTTTGTAAAAAAAAATTCCTTCTGACTATCCAGTCATATAGATATCCAATGGGTAAACAATACACTTTCTAGACTAATCAGGACAAATACTTAAGATTTTGATATATATTAATGATAACACAGAGGAGTACTTAAGCTGAGATGAGATTATATTTTATATCAATACACTGTTCTACTTGGATCCATGAATTTAAGACATCTTTCCAAAATTGATTCATTTTATTGATATTATGGGAGTGTCATACAGTTCCAAAATTCAAGAGTGGAGGTTTAGATTTCAAGTGTACTAAAGTTGAAAAACTAAGCTATTCTGCTTCATTTTGTTTAATTAGTCTCCTTGTGTATGATACCTTCAAAGAGGTAATGAAACTTTCTATGTTAATGCTTACGCCATCTAATCTTGTTTCTTGCACAAAGTAGATCGATCAATTTTATCAGGTTTATCATCCAATACAAATTTGGAAAAGTAGGAATCATTTTTCCTTAAAACTAAATGATCCATTGGGTTAAGTAAACCTAAGAAAATGTTATTACTCTTTGATATGAAAAAGTTTTTGATACCATAATCCTGACAAAAGGTGTAATCTATCGCATCTTCTAATGATGGAGTAGTTTGGGGATACAATCAACTATTACATTATTATTAAGTGGAGATATCTTGCAATTTAACTTGGAAAGTTACTCCAGTAAAGTGAATTCAGTCATGTACTAACTCAAGTTTTTGCTCACATTCAGTTGGTCTTTTGTTGCTTTTTCACCATTCCAAACAGTTTGAGTCTTGATATGTATTGATCTTTAGACCTGAATAAGAACCAAAATCTCGGAGATATTGGGAGCTGCCTGTAAAGAATTCCCTGTGCCATCTAATGTAAGAGTTGTCTCATTAGGGGTACTTCAAACTATAATCTCTGGAATCTGGATTCCTCAGATTAATGGTTTCGCTTGTGATGCAACAGGAATCCTAATCTGGAGTATGAATCCAACTAATCTACCTCAGGAGGTGGATTCACCGATTCAGATTCATTGGATTACCCATAATGCTATGCAAAATAATGGAGCCCAATTGTATCAGCAAATTTTTGAAATTTAGTGATTTTTATTATATTTATAGTAGCTTATATACAGTCAGTTTCAGATGGAATCTGATTGTGAGCGTTCATATTATTGAATAAATGTTAATTATCATATTAAATTATAAAAACTTTTCAAATAAAATGACTCTTATTCAATTAAAGTTAAACTTGAAAAAAAAAATAATCATTTCAAAATAAAATTAAATCAGCTACATATTCAGTTACATTCAATCCTTCCAAATACATTTATAAGAAAAGAAATGGCAATGTACAGTAAATTAACGGTGCTTTTTGTTTCGTTACAACTCCTCCACACATATTTTTAGGGATGTTATTCTATATTCCACTTTGAGAGGCTATATTTCGGTGTGGGACGCTTTGATTGATGTGGGGTTTTCTTTACTGGGATTGTCTTAATCTCTGGTATACTGGTACACACATGCAAACCTTTAACAGAATTTTTTTTCATGCACTGTGGACTGTTCCTTTCTGTGAACTTTTCCTTGAAATAGAGTATATTACATAAACGGTTGCTTATCTCCATTTACCACACTGTTGGAGAGTTCTATTTATTTATTGTTTTACATTCAGCCTAGTACCTTATCATTTATATTGTGATGGGCAGTTGGAGGGGCAGCGGCAACCAGTACTAACAATTGGTCAAGGTTCTGTACTGCTGTATTTTAAACTGCTGACCAATGGTAAGTAACCACCTCAGGGTTGGCAAAACACGGTCCAATAACAGTTTTGACCAGGCCAGTGGTTAAAACCACTTAAAACCGCCTTTTACTGGTCATTGGTGGTCAATTGAAAAATAATGAAATAAATGCAAATATGAGCGTACTATATTCCCGACTGTTTCTTCCAAAACCTCCTTTAACTGGTCAGTAGTTGTCAATAATGGTCAACTGAAAAATAATCAAATAAATTCAAATAAGAATATACTATATTACTGATTATTTGTTCCCTATTATAGATGACGGATTCTTGTTATAACAAACCTAGATCTGTTTAAAGAATTCCATTAGTGACTAAGAATTGGAAAAAATGGATTTGGTCATGTTTGAACCTCATCTGGTCAGTACTGGTCAGTTAAAAAAAAGGAAATAAGGATAAACAAATGATGTACAATACTGTTGAGTACATAGTTTACCTATTTAAAATGAATGATTGTTGTTCTAATATAATGGTTCTTGTTTCAGTTTCCAAATTATATTGTTCACAGGAAATGGATTTATAGATTTTGCTTGTATTTGCACTTCATTTGGGCCCGTATTCACGAAAGGTCTTAGCCAAGGCTTAGGCTTAAAGTTGAGACTTTTGTCTCAATTTTCTGCCCCAAAACTGCTAAGTCTTTGGTCTTAGGCTTAGTGGTATTCACAAAAAATTTAAGACCGGTCTTAGGCTTAGCCAAGGGCTCAACTCTAAGACTGGTTGGTAGTGGGCTTAAGTTTTGTAAAGAGGACTTAAATATGGCCGCCATAAACTTTTCTCCACTTCAAAATTTGAAATGGCTGTAAATAAAGTATAATTATACAGAACACCTCACTAAAGCAGTCTTTGGGAGTTTATGTGTGGTAACAAGGTTTTCCATTTCAAAATAGCACTTTTCCTTTGATAAAATGTATTAAATGAATGATATATATCACCAATAGTATAGTTTGAAATAGAAAAGAAAGGTCACATGACACATAAAACCACTGTGGTTATTTGATAATACTGGACTTAGCTAAGTCCCTTTTTGTGAATACGGATTTAAGACAAAACTTAGCTAAGACAAAAGTCTCAACTTTAAGACCACATTTAAGCCTAAGACCTGGCTAAGTCTAAGACCCTTTGTAAATACCGGCCCTGGTCAATACTGGTCAAGTGAAAAACAGGAAATAAAGATACACTGTTGAGTGGATATACTTTTTCCTATTTTAAGTGTTAATAATTTATTACTATAATGACATAATATGACAAAATTGCATTTATAGGATTTGTTTGTGTTTAAACTTCATCCTGTCAATACTGGTCAATTGGAAAAAAAAATGAGCTGAAGGAATATCATACTGTTCAATGACACTTTTGTGCCTATTTGTATAGGATTATTGTTATACCTACATCTGCTTAAATAGCCACTCTTCTATTGTTGAAAGAGATTAGTTACAGGATATGTTTGCTTAACACAAACAAATCCTAAGCCCATCTCTGTCAGCTTTAGAATTGAGCGACTAAATTGAATTGCCATCTGAATTGATAAAAAGAGGTGAGAGTGACATGTACTATGAAGTTCCATGCTACATATGTGGCTTCTTAAAGAACCAAGAAATTCGAAATAAGATAAAATGTTTGTATTAAATTCTATCTTTATTAGGCATTGCCGATAATGTGTCTTAATAGGTTCAGTTTCTGTGACTTAGACATTTGTGTTGTGTATTACAGTAAAAATTAAAAAGTTTTGGTTAATTGACCATGATTGACCATTTTTAGCGTATTGACTAGGGCGGTTTTAACTGGTTAAAACCACCGTGGTCAACACTCTAAAAGTGGTCAATACCACCCCTTCAATTGACCAGCCAACTTTGAAACACCAGCTTTCCCACATGAGCTCAGGCCGGGATTTGAACCCTAAGCTCAGAGGTGAGTGTGTTGTGAGCTGATGTCTGCAAATCATTTTGTTAAGTGTGCCAAATTTGCGAAATAAGTTTACTTAACATGCTTTAAACCCATAAAAATATTTGTAAGTCCAAGAAACAAAAGTGTTGCCATGGCAACACTTGTTGCCAGGTGTTGCCGAAAAACTAATCAGCTCCAATCTGTGCATTGGTATGGAAAAGAGCCCATAACAATATTTGTAAGTCCAAAAAAAGAAGTGTTCCACGGCATGTTGCCACTTGTTGCCAAAAAAACTAATCAGCAAAAATCTGTGCAGGGGTTTGGAAAACAAAGACCTCATAACATATTTGTAAGTCAAAAAAAAGAAAAAAAAAATGTTGCCATGGCAACTAATGAAGACACTGACCATATTTGTCCTCCAACATGGCTGCTAGTGACACAAAGCAATGCAAAGTAATGCAACCTTAAAGTCATAAGTTTATGAAATATCAGGAATTTACTATAACCTTACGAAAGACACTTTTTTGGTGGACAGATGTACATGATGAATATCAAAGAATAAAGTCTTAAATATCTGTCAAACACCGGAAAACTGTCTCAACCTTAAACTCAAAGTTAGTTTGCAGCTGTGAGGGAGTTTAAGGTAATCTTTTCCTGTAGGTTTTGTTCATGGTTTGTTACATCCAAAACCTGAAAGATGCTTACAATTGCAGTGTTTGCAATACTGTTGAAAAAGTGCCAAACTTAAAGTGAATATAATTCTATTACTGGGAGTTGAAATGACATGACACCATATTCAGAAAGTTTTGCCAGGGCTACTGCATACATGTGCTAAATTTAAAGAGAATCCGCCCAGTTATAAGCAACAAAAATTGCGGTTGCAGGGAGAGCCAGTGGACCATCTCTGTCTCCCCTGAATACAAACAAGCATCCCGCAAATGACACTTAAATACTTATTATTTCTATAAATTGCTACAAACATATGATTGTAGATTGTTTCATAAACTGATAAAATTTTAGTATTCAACGACATGTATATTCACATAAAACTAGACATTGCGTCTCGACGCAGTGTATCCCCGGACGGGACATAGTTAAGGCATGAATGTGTCGGGCTTGAGCCTGTTTACTGGGGCACCAGGTCAGGATTTACCATAGTACCAGATTACTCCCAAAAGCTAATCACTTGTTCTTTGACTTGTTTCTGTCTTTAAAAATTACATTTCATGGATCCAGAAGATCCATATAGTGATCCGGATCACTTCCAAAATTTAATCATTTCATCCCTTTACCTTTTCAGACATATTCTAAAAATTTCATCAAAATCTGTCCTTAAGTTTTTGAGTTATCTTGTACACAAACAGATCTGGCAGCCTAGATCCACATGATCCAGACAGTGATCCAGATTACTCCCAAAAGCTAATCACTTGTTCCTTTTCCCATTTAGGACATTTTCTGAAAATTTCATCAAAATCCATGACTTTTTGAGCTATTTGTCTTTAAAAATTACATTTCATGGATCCAGAAGATCCAGATAGTGGTCCAGATCACTCGCAAAATGGAATCATTTCTTCCTTTTACCACTTCTTCGTTTTACCATTTCTAACATATCCTAAAAATATCAAAATCCATCCTAAAATTATGTGGCAGCCTGGATCCAAATGATCCAGACAGTGATCCAGATCACTCCAAAAATCTAATCACTTGTTCCTTGTGCCATTTAGGCCATCTGCTGAAAATGTCATCACAATCCATCCATAATTTTTTGAGGTATCGGTCTTCAAAAATTACATTTCATGGATCCAGAAGATCCATATAGTGATCCAGCTCACTTCCAAAATTCAATCATTTCATCCTTTTACCTTTTCAGACATATCCTGAAAATTTCAACAAAATCCGTCCATAAGTTTTTGAGCTATCTTGTACACAAACACATCTTGCAGCCTGGATCCACATGATCCAGATCACTCCCAAAATCTAATCACTTGTTCCTTGTCCCATTTAGGACATTTCCTGAAAATTTCATCAAAATCCATCAATGATTTTTTCAGCTATTTGTCTTTAAAAATTACATTTCATGGATCCAGAAGATCCAGATAGTGGTCCAGATCACCCGCAAAATGGAATCATTTCCTTTTACCACTTCTTCGTTTTACCATTTCTAACATATCCTAAAATATCAAAATCTATCCTAAAATTATGTGGCAGCCTGCATCCAGATGATCCATCCAGTGATCCAGATCACTCCAAAAATCTAATCACTTGTTCCTTGTGCCATTTAGGCCATCTGCTGAAAAAGTCATCAAAATCCATCTATAACTTTTTCAGGTATCTGTCTTTAAAAATTACATTTCATGGATCCAGAAGATCCATATAGTGATCTGGATCACTTCCAAAACTCAATCATTTCATTCTTTTACCTTTTCAGACATATCCTGAAAATTTCATCAAAATCCGTCCATAAGTTTTTGAGCTATCTCGTACACAAACACATCTGGCAGCCTGGATCCAGATGATCCAGACAGTGATCCAGATCACAGACAGTGATCAAACACCAGTCGATACACCAGTATAACTCCTGTGCTAAAGAAACTGCATTGGCTTCCTGTTGAAGAGCGCACAGTGTTCGAGATGACCACACTTGTTTATAAGTATCTTCACACAGGCTTTCCCAGGTATTTTGCTCCATATCTTTCCTCCTACAGCAGTTCTTATAGCACCAGGCGCAGTCAAAGTGGTGGTAATTTCCTTGTCATTCCAAAGTTCTGCCCATCCGTTCACAAATCTGTCAAACAGTCTGGTAATAGTTTTGTGTTTGATGCTCCCACTGTGTGGAATGCTCTCCCTGATGAGATTCGTGCCTCTCCCTCGCTGGCCTCCTTCAGAAAGCAGCTCAAAACCCACCTGTACACCAAAGCATACCCACTTTAGCCTGGATCATTCCCCTGGCGTTCTCTGTGGTGCTTGACCCCTGCTATGCCCCTGGATACAAAAATTTTGATGTCTGCTTTTTGTTTTGTTGCGCCTTAGAGTCCTCTTATTTGGGGAGATTAAGCGCTATAAAAGTCCAATTAGAATTAGAATTAGAAAAAGGCCAAAAATGACCCTCGGTCAGGTACTTTGGCGGTCAGTGGATGACCTTCAATGAAGAGCTTCAAGGTCAAATTTCTGCATGCTTACAGAGGACATATATATGTCTTATATATACCAGCCACAGGATGATCTAGCTTTCTGTATATGAGAACTGGGCCAAAATGTGAAAAATGGCCAAAATCTAACCTTTAAGAGGCCACCAGTGACCTTGAGATTGAAGGTCAAGGTCACCAAACAATAGCGCTCGTGGCATTGTCCATATATACCCACACACCAAATTTGAAAGTGCTAACTAAAATATTTTTTAAGTTATTGCGTCCAAAAGAAATCTCTGCGGCGGCGGTGTGACCGTACTGAATCCTAAGTATCCCAGACTTTCGTCCAGGGATACAATAATGAATTACTTTCCTCGCATAAAATGTGTGTTGTGCAATATGGTGCCCAATGAAAAAGAAGGAAGAATGCTACAGGTTAGTATAGAGGTCACCTATGGACTAGTAGTGCCACCTAGAAGGTGGCTCTGCCATTATATTCTCTTTTTTTCTTAAGTTGCCAGGGCAAGTGGCATTCCGAGAACAGCAATTAGTCAAAGATCGTAAACAATTGAAGTACAACAAAATAAAGTTTTCCTTTTCTAGTTCTTTCACATAATTTAAACCCAAGATTTCTGAGATTTTGTACTTTTTTATTGATTGAATATCAGTCCAATTAGATTTTATCAGCATAGTTTCCAGAAACTGTGAGGAATTCTGAGAAATTCTACTTCTGCATGAAAAATGTTGCATAAAAATGTATATCAATACCAACTTTAAACACATCATTTTCATTTCCTCATTCAATAAGCTATAAAATGAGCCACCACTTATACATGTAACAAAAAACTAGAGGAATGCTTTTGCTAACAAAAGCGAAGCATCCCAGAAAGTTTAAAATGCTTTGTGGTTTTAATAAGCATGCTGTAAAGCTAAGAATGCACAAAGCTGCACCGTACAGCAAAAGGTAAAAGCGAAGAAAAAGAAGAGAGTGGGTAGTGTAAAAATTTGTATTTTATCGCGCTTGTTTGTGGTGAAGGGATGAGGAAATGTTATGAACTCCTCAGTTTATGGTTTGTTTTTTATCATTTGGAAGTAATTGCATGTTGAAAAGATCAGTGCATACATCATTAGACCATAAAATGGAGACAGGTTATTTGCAACATAATTTTGGAAAAAGAGGTTGTGACTACTGGAAATGTACTTCTGAATTGTTGAAAGATTAAAAATATTGGCAAAACTTAAAATATCTTATTAAAGAAGCCATTTTAGGCGAAATAAAGTTATTTGTGATTTTTTTGTAAAATGGAAATGAAGTTAGGAGGTAAAACTAACCGGCTATTTAGACTGTCCAGATATGGTTTCCCAATACTTCTTAATATATTCCGAAGCTATAAAAGCAACAATAAAGGAGATATCAGGTAAAAACTCCAAAACATCTATTTTTTTACCCCAGTTTGACCCATAAGGGGGGTGGGGGGTAAAACTGACTGGCTACTTAGACTCTCCACATATGCTTTCCCAATACCTCTTAAAACATTCTGAAGCTATGAAAGCAACGATAAAGGAGATATAAGGCAAAACCTCCAAAGCAGCTATTTATGACCCCAGTTTGGCCCATAAGGGGGGGTCGGGGGAAAACTGACTGGCTATTTAGACTCTCCACATATGCTATGCCAATACCTCTTAATACATTCTGAAGCTATAAAAGCAACAATAAAGAAGATATAAAGCTAAAACTCAAAGTCAGCTATTTTATGACCCCAGTTTGACCCATAATGGGGGGTCGGGGGATAAAACTGACCGGCTATTTAGATTCTCCACATATGCTTTCCCAATACCTCTTAATACATTTTGAAGCTATAAAAGCAACGATACAGGAGATATAAGGCAAAAACTCCAAAGCAGCTATTTATGACCCCAGTTTGGCCCATAAGGGGGGTTGGGGGGTAAAACTGACCGGCTATTTAGATTCTCCACATATGCTTTCCCAATACCTCTTAATACATTCTGAAGCTATAAAACCAACAATAAAGGAGATATAAGGCAAAAACTCCAAATCAGCTATTTTGTGACCCAGTTTGACCCATAAGGGGGGGGGGGGGGGGCGAGGGGTAAAACTGACCGGCTATTTAGACTCTCCACATATGCTTTCCTAATAAATCTTAATACATTCTGAAGCTATAAAAGCAACAATAAAGGAGATATAAGGCAAAACTACAAAGCAGCTATATTATGACCCCAGTTTGACCCATAAGGGGGGGCCGTGGGGTAAAACTGACCAGCTATTTAGACTCTCCACATGTGGTTTCCTATTACCTCCCAGTACATTTTATGGCTCTAAATGCAATACTTAAGAAGATAATAGGGGGGTTGACCCAAATTTAAGGCTTTCAGATTGGAAAGATTTGGTGTCAGAAAATCACTCATAAATGAGACATTTTTCAAGGGATAGCTCCCAAAATCTAATCAGCTCGCGTTTCCGATAGTATGAACAGGTGTGTCAAATTATAAGGCTGTGTAGTAAGTAGTTTTTCCTGAACTGCGATGAGGGGGGGGGGGGGGGGGGGTACTTTAAAAAATTGTTTTTGATCATGTGACCTTCATAAAGGTCAAAGGTCAAATTTAAGCATGCAGAAAAATTTTCCCAGGCCTAAGGTATAGAACTGTCAAAAATATGGTTTGAAAACTTCTAATAATAAGGGAGATATTCAAGGGAGACCATAATGCGGTGGCGGCGGTGGCAAGGAACGCTTAATTAGTAGAATTGTACTGTGTCACCAGGTTTTACAAGGGCTGAATCTAGATGGTACTCGTAGTACACGAACAAAAACACCTGAGTAGGTTTTAGTTCGAATTATTCCAGATTTATTATCCACCCTAAGGACTGAGTTAGGTCTACCACTGTCTGAGTGTACACTTGTGCTTCTTCTTGAGACTGGGCCCTGATAAACCAGTCGTCCAGGTACTGGTGAAGTCTGAGTCCCCTTGTCAGGGAATCACTTCTTTCACAATCATTGTAAAGCCCTGAGGGTCCGTGGCTAGCCCGCAGGGAAGGGAGGTGAACTGGAACACCTGTGACTTGTGGCAAAACCTTAGGTACTTCCTTCAGTTTGGGTAGACGGAGATGTGAAGGTAGGTGTCTGACAGGTGTATCGACGATACCCATTCCCCTGGAATCAGAGAGGCCCTGATCGACTCTGTTGTTTCCATTTTGAACCTTTCTACAAGTAGGAAGGTGTTGAGCCTGCTCAGGTCTATTACTGGCCTCCACCTTTGGTGAGGCTTGGGTACTAGAAACAGGCGACTGTAAAACCCGAGAGACTTTACATGTTCCACCTTTTCTATTGTGTTCTTTGACAGAAGAGACCGGATACAAGAGCCCAGAGCTTGGTCTTTTGGAAGGGCCTTGTAACCTCATCATCAATGGAATCAGTGGAGCTCTGACTAAATTTGGTTTTGAGATGAGTGGAAGAACATAAAAATTGGTGATAATGTTTAACACGGTGTCTGAACATTGTTTGCTATCCAGTCTCTTCTGAAAGAATGGAGGCGACTTCCTACTGGTGGACTGAGGGAGGCTTTTAAGGAGTCATTGGGGAGAGGGGTTTCCACGCTTCTTGACCTTAGCTCCTGTTGGCCTTTGTCGTCGTCCAGGCCTAGCACAGTGGTAGAGGACCTAGGTAAAGTTTCCCTGGGGTTAGGAAAATCAAGAATCTGCCTAAACGTTTCCACTTCCTATGCATATTGTGAAGGGATGGCAGACATATCTACCTCCCTGTAGAAGGTTGGTCTGTGCTATGCTGTTGATGTTCAGACTCAGAAGGAGCCTGTTGAGGTTTAGTAGACTTTTTGATAGGGACAGAGGACTGATGTTCCTCTGAAGATGACTGAGAATAGTACATAGCTCTAACCTTGTGTTTTTTCTTGTCCGAGTGTTTCTTAGCTTTGGAACACACCCTTTTAGGTTGCTCCGAGTGGTAGTTGGATTTATGATCCGAGTGCTTGGAAGCATGGTTGGACTGGACACTTTTGAGTGAACTTTGGTGGAAGTGGAGGACCATATACGTCCGTGTCCATTGGTTGTGCATTGGAATGGTCAGACGCCCGAGTAGTCGGATCTGAAGTCCGAGGGGTCGGGTCCGGTTGTTTACTTGGTCCAGCTTTTGAAAAGAGACCGCCTTATGTACCTCCGCCTTGGAGGCTTTTTTCATTGACTGCACTTCATCTGGGAGACTTTATAGCCTCCAGCATGGACGCTTGAAAGACCCCCATTTGTTGCTGGAGTTGGATTTTAAATTGATTACCGGATTTTTCTAGTCTACTCTCTATTTTATTCTGCAGGGCAGTACCTGGTGTTGGTGGGACAATTTGAGGAGTATTCAAAGACAAAGACTCCATACGTAAGGGTTGTGGATATGGAGGCGAAGAAACTTGGAAAATTTAATAGTAATTTAAATTTTTATTAGAAATACTTACCATTTCCTAACAGTAGCTATTTGTTGGAGCCATCCAACCCAATGGCCAACGCAGAGATGCAATTTTAAGGTTATGTAACAACCTTAACCAAGCCATTGGGTAACAGTAGTCCGTCCTCCTGCCAATTAGGTCGCATGACCACATTGTTTAATTCATTATTTTTGTTGCAAGTAAAAGAATGACTTGCGGGGAGGTGGGAGTGAAATTTGAGTGTTAGGAAATGGTAAGTATTTCTAATAAAAATTTAAATTACTATTAAATTTTCCAATTTTATAGCGAAATACCCTTACCATTTCCTACCAGTAGCTGAATCCAGCCTTGTAGGGTGGAGGGAATTCTTTTAAGAAAACCACTACCTAGCCTACAACTAAACATCATGAGAACTTCTCAATGGAATTTACACGCATTAATGAGCATATAAAACTTCCAACATTCACAACATACAACTCCCAAAAATTGGCAGTATGTAGCTGCAGTTCTCACAAATACTGACACTGTTGGTGCTTCAATTGGATGTCATTAAGAGATAACCCATCTACATTGTAACATCTGACCCCAAGACAAGGTCAAACCAACCCGAAAGTGTCATCAGCATAATGCCTAATCCTTTTCCAAGTCAGATTTAGGCAACATTAATGTCCACTACAAATACATCCAGCATTGCAGACAGACCAGCCACAACCTACAAATGTACAAATGTAAGTATGAAATACACACTTATAAAGTAACAAAATGCTGAGCATAAACTGTAGGACCCAATTTCAAATCTGACCTTATGACAACAGAGGTTTTAAGACAGAAATTGGTATACATACAATGGAATTTCCAATAACATGTATCAAGAACTCATGTAAGGAAATCACCTATAAAACTAAAGATGCAATCAAAACATACACCAATAGCTTCTGTAACTCAATCTTGACTCAATCAAGATGAAATAGGTGCCAAAAGATAAGTTTTTTTTTGTTTGTTTTTTAATGACTTTCTTAATGGCAGTAAAACAAAAGATTTTGTTCTATCCCAAACCCGTTTTGATCACCAAACCCCTAACAGGACAGACAGACCCATATTGAGTGAAACTGTTGTCCAAAGAGGCTAAGAGCTGCCATGACCACACGCTTAATTGCAGTAAGCCCATCCAAAACCAACTGGTTCTGGCAATTGATGGCCAGAGTTACTTGTGCCCAATTCTCCTTATAACTAAAGGAAGAATATGTCCAAACCTTAATGTCACTCCTTTATCATGAATCTGTAATCCACAGAGACACAGACAACTGGCTCAATTGTAGTAATTACAGTAGGCCCATCTGAAGCCAACTGGTTCATGGCCAAAAAGGCAGTCAGTGGGCCAAAGTTGCTTGTGACCAATTCTCCGTATAACTAAGGTAAGGATCCCAACAAGAATGTCACTACTTTACCTGAAGCCAAACCCAAAAACTGTCTTGAAAGGTAATAACTTCAAGAAAACCTTCCTCACAAGCTCAAAGGCTTTTTGATAAGAGCATGTAGAACCAATGACAAAATCCAAAACCATTGGTTTGTCTCTTACTAAAAGTTGCTAATCTCTTATTCATCACAACTTTTAGATACTTCTTGAACCTTTAAGCCCCAAACCATCCATAATTACTGTTCTATAGTCCACAATAGTGGATGGTATTAGGATGTTTTCCTTAAATGATTATTTCAGGAAATTTGCTCCATCTGGAACAGTGGGGTCTGAGATATATACCTGGCTCTATTCACACCACTTCCCACAATAGACCAATTGATTCACAGATTCTCCTTGAGGAGTGCTCCTTAATTGTTTCACCACTTCCTCTAGGAATCTTCCTTAAAATATTCATGTCTGACTACAGATGCCAAACATGAAAATTCAAGTAAGTTATCTCATTGTGAAGACTGTTGCTGAATGGTTGAGTCAACAGATTCACCCCAAGGGAAATCTTAAAAGAAGTTTTGTGGACAGATTCACCAGATCCCAAAACCAAGAAATCCCTGGCCATCCAATCATGATGATTCTGCATCTGTAGGTGGTCATCTGTTGAATCACCTGAGGGATGAGGGCCACTGGACATAACTGACCAGACCTTCCCCAGAGACATTCAATGCAGCTGTTTTGCAAGCCTGACTGTCTGGGACATGAGACACATACATCTTTACATTAGCTGCAGGACCAAGACCCTGTGCAAAACACATGTCTGTCCAGACCTTCACAAGAGATGTTCAAGCACCTGTTTTCCGAGCCTGACAGGAGACCTACATGGGAAGCTTGTGATTCATCTTTGTTGCAAACACATCAACCACTGATTGATGGCAGCAATGTCTAACTCGATTGAAAACCTGACGAGCCCCTTTGGTTTGAAATAACTGACCTCTCTAGACAAGGAATCTGCCAGAACATATAGATGCCCTGGGATGTACTTTCCTGAATCTGAATCATTCTGGCATTCGGCTAAACCATGATTCTGCAGATTAAGGTACATATTACCTGAGAGTGGATGCCTCCCTGGCTGTTCATATAGGCAACCACTAATAAATTGTCAGTGAAAATCAACTGATTTCAACTCAGAAACCGATTTCTGAATCATTTTAAAGGTAACATCATTGCTTCCAGCTGTAGAATGTTATGTTATGCGGAGTCTTGACTCTTCTTGATTCCACAGACCAATAGCTGTGGATGACTCAAGAGAGCACCCCAACCCTTTAGGGAAGCTTCTGTGAATGTAGAGAGACTGAGCTCCTTCTGAAGGAGTTGTGAGTCCTCCTTCAAAATCATTGGTCGACCCCTGAAGATGATCACTGCGAACTAGAGTAGTGGGATATCCAGAAAGTAAGGACATCAGCAGTGTTTCCATATACCATTGGAGTGACTTCATGTACAGGCATCCCAATGATGTAGTCCTTCTCCATTGAAGCCATGCATGACATGAGCTTCCCTGGAGATAAGTGAGAAGCTTTCAACATGGTAACTGTCTTTCCAAGAAGATAATCGATTTCCTTTGAGTTGGGAAGACTAGCCCTACCCTGAGGTCGAATTTTAACCAACAATTTGATTACTTAAGTTGGAAATAAATCTGATTTTTAGAAATTTTGATCCAACCTAGGCTTTTGACAAGATTAAGCAACCAGTGGGTATTCTCTTGGCATTGATGTTTTGAGTTTGCTGTCATTCGTCAACCGTCTATATACTGGCGAACACTGATGCCTTCTGCGAAAGCCATCAGCTTCAACCCTTTTGCTACCATGGGGAACTCGAGAAACACTGTAGCAATACTGAAGAGTAAGGCAGTGAACTGGTAGAATCTGTCGCCTCCAATGAAGCGAAGATATACTTATGTTAGCTGGGTGTATCAGTGACGAATGTGTACAACCATATTTTCGAGTGAACTGAATATAGCAACAGTTCATAATGAGTAAGGTACATGCAAAAACTTGTTTACCTGACCTTAAGTATCACTATCATTCTTCCCTGCTTTTCACAAGAAATAAACTGTAAACTTCCAGCGATGTGACACTAGGACTGGTGATATCGCCCTTTTGTCAATCATTCTGTTGTAGATTGGAAAATGGGTGACATGCTGTTTTTGGGAAATGCCCTATTATTATTAAAACATAAGCTTAGCCTACTAAATATGTATGTAGTAATATTTTCATGTCTATATTTTATTCAGTTTAAATGTTCACAATAACCTTGTTATATTTTGTGTAAATGCTACCAAGCAGTCAAGTAATGTGCATTGATATCTACATGTATTATTATGTGTCCAAGTATATATTTTTCTATATACCAGTCCTCCATTATACTTTATTATAGCTATTTCAAATTAGATATTCAGCATGTGTTATATTGTTTATTCAGGTGTCCCCAAATTATGTTTATATGCTTGTCCTCTTTAGTCTTCACATCTATTGTTCACATGTAATTCATATGTCTGTTCCAGTGGACACACCCACCTGGTCAGTCCCAAAGTAGTTATTACTTACACAAACACTTGTGACACCATGTTTGTGTAGCTGCTCAGATGTCAAGTCATTATGTAATTTCCTTGGATCAACACAAACTCCTAACAATACCTCCCCCATTATAATTACCCCCTTTGTAATTAATCCTTATAAAACATGTCTGGGGATATGTCTGAACCAGTGTCCATTTCCTATTGTTATTTAAATTAGCATCTGCTCAGACAGAAAGTACTCTCTTATTGGTCATCCCCTTAGTGACCAGTCATGTGACTGCTACTAGTTTCTCCTCATTGGCCATAGTCTTACTAGCTGGTCATGTGACTACTGTGTATCTCCTCAGTTCCAATGAGTATAAAACACCCTGCTTCAGGATAATTCAGGAGCTTTAAATATTAGCTTTATGTCAGCCTTGATATTGGCTTACACCAGGATGGGGACACTCGGTAACATATTGTAACTGAATGTAGTAACTAGATAATCTAATATAAGTTGTGTGATGGAATGAAATGGAATATATTTCAGTGTTAACAAAGTCCAATAAAAATATATAGAAGAGTGAATAGTTTGTATTACATCCCCTAAACCAAACTATACCATTGTGGTGGAGATGCTGGGTATAGCTACTTTTTAGCTAGCTATGGTAAAAAGTGTTTATGATTTGTGCTATTACCAGAAGTAAAAAGAAACAACAGGACAATATATGTACAATGGCTACACATGGTTTGCCACATTTCAAGGCGGGTCAAGACCCTGATGTATTCTTTTATAAATTGGATACTTATGCTTCTGCCAATAACAAAGACTTGGATATTATGTATAAAAACTTGGCTATGTACTTAGATGATGCTGTCACCAGGTGGCTCATGGATCAGCCACCAGCAGTACTAGCAGACACAGAGAAGCTGAAAAAAGTTATTAAGGAGAGGTACTCCACACAGGAGAGGGGTACAGCAATGCAGTGCCTTAGAAATAAAACACAACAGGAAGGAGAAGACACAGAAGACTTCATCCTACAAATGCACAGATTGTGCAAAGACTGTGACATGAGTAATCACACAGCAATTTCCTTTATAATGGAATCACTTCTGCCAAGCGTTCAGTTTGTGATGAGGATGAAAGGGCCGAAGACAGTAGCGGAAATGATACCGGTGGCCCGGACAGTGCCAGTATCTTCACTTCCTCAAGCCGGTGGTTCTACAAAGAAGCTAGAAGACAAAATCGATGTCCTGCAGGAGAGACTTGAAGCCCGCATTGCAGCTCTGCTGGATCAGCCACAGCCACAGCGACAACAGCAGCAGCGTCGTTTTAACAACCAGGGACAACAGCAGAGACAAACTCAACAGAGACGTAGAAATCAGGCTCCACAGGGACAAATGGACAAGTGTACAAGATGCGGTAAGTCCCACCAACGCTTTAATAGCCCTGCTTATGGCCGTAGGTGTCACAAATGCAATGGTATGAACCACTTTCAAACAATGTGCTGCACCAAATCCCAATAGGATCCGGCGCCTATCCTTGTGGAAGGCAACAAGCAAAGCTAAAACAAGGGTAGGCAGGGTAACAGAAACAAAAAATGAACATTTGTAGCGTTAAAACTCATGAAATTTCAAGTAGTGCCAACACAAAAGTATTGGGCGGCAAAACTACAGTACATGACTGGGATACTGTTAAGGGTCAAATTGATGTCACAATGTCAAATGTTATTGTAAAGGCTTTAGTTGATACAGGCGCTTCTGTATCATGTATAGAAACTTCTTTGTTTGAAAAACTGTTTTCTCCTGCAAAGTATCCACTGCAAAAGTCAACCCATATACTTTCCCATGCAGATAGAGGAAAACTGCTCCCAGTTGGAGCTTGTCAATTGCACTTTTCCTTGAATGGCTATGTTTTTCATCAGTTGTTTACAGTTACCAATGGTCTATCTCCCAGTATAATACTAGGTAGAGATTTCCTTTCAAATTATCAGGCAGAAGTTTCATTCTCAACCAAGTCTTTAAGGGTCAAGTGTCCCCAGAAACATCAACCCTTTTGCAGTACAAACCCTAAAACATGTTTGGCATATCTCAAGAGTGACATAAATGTAGATCCACGTTCTGAGGCACTTGTTTCTGTGACCTGTAAATATAAGAAGCCTGGAACATTCATTGCTGAACCTGTAAATAGCCTTTCTAGGACATACGGCACTACTTCTGCTAGATGTGTTGTGACTTTTTACGATGGTTCTTCTGTGTTAAGGTTATTAAACCCTTCACATAGACCTGTATCTATCCAAGCAGGTACTACAGTCGCTCATTTTACTTCTGTTCATGACAAAGATATTGTTGCCTATCTAGACAATCTAGATGAATCGAATTTTGACAAGTTTAAACAACAAAATCAGTCCATTTCTTCTACTGAATCTGTTCAAATTGCTGGTGACTTAGGTATTGATTTGTCAAATTCAACACTCGATTCTAGCCAAAAGGTTGAACTTCTATCCTTTCTCGGCAAATATCGCAGTGCTTTTGCTAAAGATTCCACAGAACTTACTGGCACAAGTATTTACCATCATACCACTCACACAGGCACCACCCATAAGGCGCCCTCCATATAAAGCTTCTCCTAAGATGGCTGAAGAAATTGAAAAACAGATCCGTATTATGGAGGATAGTGGTCATATTGAACCTTCTACATCAGAATGGGCTAGTCCTGTGGTGCTAGTCAGAAAAAGAACAATACTTGGGAGATTTGCCATAGACTACTCCCACCTTAACTCTGACACTGACACTTTGATGTTTCCCATTGCAAGATTTGATGAGGTGGTGGACACAATTGCTCAAAAAAGCCTAAGATATTCTCCGTTCTTGACATGGCCAGTGGTTTCCTGCAAATCCCTCTAGATCAGCAAACTAAGCACAAAAATGCCTTTGTGACTAGAATTGCAAATTTAATAAGTAAATTAAATTTTTATAAGTTAATACCCTATCCAATGGACAATTGCTAATCCGGTCGGCGCAGACCGGCCCGCCAAACGCCAGAAAAAGACGTCCTGTGTTGCCACCGGCTGGCCGGTCCATAGTACTGTGCACTCCCCAGATGGCGCCTCGTACTTCCTTCCTGTCTAGACAACCTGACGTCATAGCATCTTTTTCGTTGTCTAAACCTCTTAGACCCCTAGTAAGCTGATAGCGGGGTCGGTGGGAGGGTCTTGTGTGTCCATTGGATAGGGTATTAACTTATAAAAATTTTATTTACTTATTAAATTTGCAATTTTATTGCGTTAATACATCCTATCCAATGGACAATTGCTGAATAACTACCGCTTGGTCGGCGGGTAAGTTACTAGGGACTTATGTGAACTCACAAGTAATAGCAAATTTTAACCTACGGTCTAGGCTGACTTTGTCAGGAGACCTATAGGTCCAGGCCTGGGTTGACTTTAAGGTCAGGAAACCCTGCAAGGCCATGGTCGGTTGCCAGCAGCCGGTTACCCGGGGCTATACCGCCGTCGCCCCCCCCCCCTTTTGCAGACCTGCTCTGAGGTAGGGGAAGAGAGGGATGAGTTCAGTCCCAGATTGCAAATAAACCTCCCGAAGGAAGCACGCCACACTTAATTCTTATGTACATGAAGAACTGTTATGCACATATACAAATCTCCTCAATCTAAGGGCCACTTGTGGATCTGCTGAGCAGCCACTGCCTAGCCCAATGGTAAAGCTCTGAATCAGCCCAAGCCCCGCCCTTCATATAGAACTGTGTGAAGGTATTGTGACTTCAGTGGCGGGCTGACAAGATTGGATCTAAGGAGACTCCCGACTGGAAGACCTTAGAAGCAGCAAAGGCCCTGACATCATGGGCTTTAACCTGATGTTAAAAGTGGGCCTCCTGGTCAGAGAGCTCATAACATAGGATCACAGTTTGCTTGATCCAAGAGGAGATAGTGGCAGGTGAGCTGTCTTTGTTGAAACCGTTCTTAACGGAGACAAAAACCACCTCCTTATTCTGCCTGATGTCTGAGGTCCTGTCCAAATAGTAGCACAATGCTCTGACCGGACAGAGGGACCTGTCAGACTTGAGGGATCTATCCAGAGTGTGGGCCAGGGCTGTTATAACCCCAGGGGCCCCACTAGACACTCTATGGCCAGCTGATTCTAGGATAGAAAACTGGGTGATGGATACAGGGACACCTTTGACCAATCGGATTGGTGTCCAATATATCAGTTTTGCTAGGCATGAATCTCACTTTGCACTTGCCCGACCCAAGGGCCAAGAGGAATACCGTCTTGAAGGTCAAATGCTTCAAGGGGGCCTCCTTAATTGGATCAAATGGAGTCTTAGCTGGTGCACGGCCAGTAAGAAGTTCCAGGAGGGTATGCCACTCCTGCCTTTGGGTCTGTCTCTGAGGAATCTATCCAGGAGACGAGCGAGATTTCCGTCCTTACTGATGTTGAAGGGTGAATTTCCCAATTTATCAACAATGGGTGACCTATAACCATCAATGGTGCTGGGCTGTTTGCCAAGCATGTATCTCACTTCTACGCTTGCCCGACCCCAAGGCCAAGAGGAAAACTGCCTTGAGGGTCAAATGCTTCAAGAAGGCCTATAATTGGTTCAAAATGAACCTTGTCAGCTGGTGCAAAAACCAGGGAGAGGTTCCAGGAGGGGGTTCCCCTCCGGCCTTTGGGTCTGTCTCAGTGGAAGCTATCCAAGGGACGAGTGAGATTTTCATCCTTACTAACATTGATGGGCAAATTTTCCAGACTATCAGCAATGGCTGACCTGTAACCATCAATGGTACTGGGCTGCAACTTCCTGTCCTGAAGCAGGTACCTAAGGAAGTCAACAACTGACTTTACAGGTGGTGTCCGAAATCCACCTGATGAATGATACATCACTTGGTAAAAAATGACCCATTTGCCTCATAGACCGATCTGATTGACCCCCCTTTGAGGAGCCTCAATTCTTGCTGCCACTGCCTCAGACAAGTCCTGCTCCTCGATTGCTGAGGCTCTAGGAGCCCTGCATGGAGATTAAGATTGTCAGATTTCTGTGAGAGATCTGATCGAATGGCTGTGAACAGGCTGGGCAGATTGGGCAGGCTCAGCGGGATGTGGCTGGACATGGCCACTAGATCCCAAAACCAAGGCATGTTGGCCACCCCGGAGCAATCAGAATGATTCTCTTACATGGGGAGTCTTGCAACTTCTCCACCACTTTGCCCAATATGGCTGATGGTGAGAAGTTGTATCCTTTTAGATCCTACCATGGCCAACTGAACACATCCACTGCTGTGGCCAGGGGATCTGGTACTGGTGACACAAAACAGGTGACTTGTTGTTGAACCTCGTGGCAAATAAGTCTATTTTGGGCCGGTGCCACCTACTGTATAGAGTGGAAGACCTCTGGAAGGAGAAACCACTGTTTGGATGGTCTGGCCTAGCCTGGACAGCCTGTCTGCTACCACATTAGGCCGGCCTGGAATGTGTCGTGCTTTAGAGTCACTTGTTTCCTGGTACACCAGGTCAAGATTCTCCATAGTAGGGCACAAAGTGGGCCCAACCATATTCCTCCTTCCTTTATGTATGACACTACTGTGGTGTTGTCAGTTGCTACAAGTACTATCTTGTTTGAGCAAAAGTCTTAGCACTCTTAAAGTCAGAAAAACTGCTTAAAGTTTTAGATAGTTTATATATAACTTGCTTCCCGGAGGGGACCAGGTTGCTCTTGCAAAGTGCTCATCTAAGTGAGCGCCCCACCCTTCTATTGATGCGTCTGTAAATATTTGCAGAGCATGTTTTATTGGGTGTAATGGTTGGCCTGTAAGTGCATTGTCTTCCTTCAGCCACCATTGTAAATGGGGGTGCAGGGACCTGGGGACTTGTATCACCTTTTCCAGTGATTCTGGTACCCTCCAGTCGTTTTTGAGATGCCACTGTATGGGTCTCATATGAAGTCTGCCTAGATTAACATGCTTTTCTGTAGACGTTAGTAAGCTATCAAGGACATGAATTCCCGGACCGGTCAAGCCGGTAGGGATAACAGTTTTAACAGTCTCTTGAAGGCACTGTCACCAGTCCAGAGTCGGTCGGAACCGATCAGACCCGAAGACAAACTGGTAGCCTACAAAATCAAAGTCTTGTTTGGGCTCCAGCTCTGATTTCTCTAAGTTCATCAGCCAACCCAGTTGCTGACACATTATTTACTAGTTCCTGTATATGTTGGAGACAAGCCTGGTGGGATCTGGCTCTCACCAACCAGTCGTCTAGGTACTGGTGGCTTCTTAAATCCTTGTGTATGGCCATCAATTTCACCTGCTGTGGACAAACCGAATGGCAGGGCCTTGAACTGGTATGCCCGACCTTGGATGTGAAATCTCAGTCATTTCCTGGATTGTTCTTGTATAGGTATATGGACATAGGTATCCCTCCTTCAACAGTTGTACTACCTAGGGTCCAGCCCCAAGGCTTCCTACGTTCCCAAAAAGGGCTTAGTCTGGATCCTATAGGCAGATAGTGTGCCACATTTGGGACATTTGGTATTGTGACAAACATTTCCTGTCCCTCCGGACACTGGTCCGGTCTGGTGACAATGATCCCGGTTAACATTCTCCCTGCTCTTATTGTGGTCCGGTGGGGCTGACACAACTTTTCACATTAATAGACTCTTCGCCCCGGGCCAGCAGCCTGCAAGGTGTAGCATTTACAGAGCAATTGTCATTTGTGAGATGTCTGACCCCTAGCTGGATATGATGATAAAATTTATTATCTCTCCAGTCAAGTCCAGCACCGATAACAGGTTGTTGAGAGATGTGATAAGGGAAGGTTGCCTGGCAGTAGGTTGGGACACTGTCATGTCACATCACCAAGGCCACTGACCGGTCTAAGAATTCTCTGTAACCAACTTAACCTTAAGCAACTCTGTCCGGTACCAGGAATCCATACCCAGTACTTAACTGCAACCAGTAACCGGCAAAAAACTGGCAGGCTGGGGTCACCAATCAATTTGACAGCTACTGGTCTATATTTAGCTATTTTTTTTTTTTTTTTTTTTTTTTTTGTAACCAGTTGGCTCGAAGCACTAGTCAGTAAGGACTGTGTAGCCAGCCCCCTGTTAGTAGACTTGTAACCCGTAGGTTGAAGCAAGTGTACTAGGCTGTGTAGCCAATAAACAGCCGGTACACTCTGTAACCAGTTGTTGAAGCAAGTGTACTAGGCTGTGTAGCCAGTACCAGCCGGTATACATTGTAACCAGTTGTTGAGGCAAGTGTACAAGGCTGTGTAGCCAGTACCAGCCAGTACATTCTGTAACCATTGTTGCGGCAAGTGTACAAGGCTGTGTAGCCAGTACCAGCCGGTACACTCTGTAACCAGTTGTAGCCAGTAATAAAAAACAGTTGCTAAATCAATTTTACAACTATCTTGTGTGTTGAATTCAGCTTGTTGAAGCAAGTGTACAAGGCTGTGTAGCAGGAACCAGCCGGTACACTCTGTACCCGGTTAATTGTTGAAGCAAGTGTACAAGGCTGTGTAGCACGGTAGTGGTCGGTACACTCTGTAACCAATTGCTAAAGCAATTTCACAACTATATTTTGTGTTGAATTCAGTTGGCTGTAGGTTTCCTCCATTAATTAAAGTATTTCTCAAATCGCACGTCTTATTTGTAGATTTGACAGTTACTGGGAAATCCCTTGTGAACTATATTTAGAAACACTTGGTGTTCGGTGTGTCACGTGATTGGCTGATTGGAGCTCGTCAGTTGTGACGTTCTTTTGTGATACTTAAACATGCAATGCGCAGTATTCTGCTCATCCACAAACCCCACTACCGCCAATGAAGCCGGGTTTGCAAGGCAGGGACTGGAATCACAGAAGACGTGAGTTCTGAAGAATGCACTTCCGACCTTCCTGGTCGGTGAAAACACGTGACCTGCTTCGTGATTGTTCGGAAGGACACGCGATTGGCTGACTGGGGATGACGTCAGTATTCGCGTTCTTTGTGTGATGCTTTACTGGCAACTTTACAGTGCACAAAACCCCACTACCGACAACCAGGCCGGGTCTGCAAAGCAGGGACTGTAGTCACAGTAGACGTGAGTTCTGAAGAACTCACTTCCGACCTTCTTGTTCGGTAAATCACGTGATAAACTTGGTGACTGGTCGGTGAGAACACGTGACCAGCTTCGTGAAGGCACGCGATTGGCTGACTGGATATGACGTCAGAGGTCGCGTTCTTTTGTGCTGGCCGGCCGGCTGATGCTTTAAAAGCAGAGAGGCCTGGGCCAGTGCGCTCTGTAGATGAAGTCCTGGCCGGTCTGAAGTCGATTCTTCTTTTCAGCCGGCTGTACACTCAAACCAGTTTCCTGGCCATCCACCTCCCTTACTACCGACATCATTGCCGGGTCCACAAGGGAGGGACTGAGAGTGATTAAAGATGAAGTTCCTTCTATGTAAATACTAGGTGAGGTCGGCTGAACATGAGCTTGCCGGTCGACTAATGCTTTACAGCAAAGATGTCTGGACCAGTGCGCTCTGAAGAAATCTGAAGAATTCATCTCTTGCTGCTGATGTACATATATATATATATATATATATATGAGCTTACCGGTCGACTAATGCTTTAAAGCAAAGATGTTTGGACCAGTGCGCTCTGAAGAAATCTGAAGAATGCACCTCTTGGGGATTTCCTTCTATTTGCAGTGTTCAAAACTACGTAGATTGAAGATTTCCGTGATTTCTATTCGTAGTACTAGAAAAGACGTTTCTATGGTGATTGAACTGGAAGTTACAGAGGGTACATTCAACAAACGAACACGGATAAAAATACCTGTAAGTAGTATATCCATTATTTCCTTAATATTGTCGATCTGCCCCTAACAACACGATGGTTGAATGGGAGGAAACTAGAAAAAAATGGCTGCCTTCATATTTCTCGTCGATTACTGCCCTATCATCAACACTAAATTGAGTCAGCTAGGGAGCGTTTCCAGCAGATTTCTTAAGGTATATCCGTGCTTGATATGCAGATAACATTTCTACACTAAAATATTCCCAAATAAGGTCGAAAATCCGTCATAATGCACACTTTTCCTTTTAAAACTCTGGAGATGTTGAAAACACGTCTGCACAGTACACGCGCCAAACGAAAAAGATGCTATGACGTCAGGTTGTCTAGACAGGAAGGAAGTACGAGGCGCCATCTGGGGAGTGCACAGTACTACGGACCAGCCAGCCGGTGGCAACACAGGACATCTTTTTCTGGCGTTTGGCGGGCCGGTCTGCGCCGACCGGATTAGCAATTGTCCATTGGATAGGATGTATTAACGCAATAAAAATGGTATTTACCAGTTCACAAGAATGCCATTTGGTCTAAAAATGCTCCTATGGCTTTTTCTATGGTGATGAGTGAGGTTTTGAGAGGCATAAATAGGAAATTTTGTCTGGTTTATATTGATATCATTATTTTTAGCCAGTCTTTTCAGGAGCATTTACAGCATCTCACTCAGCTTTTTGATAGGCTTATTAAGGCAAACTTGAAGTTACAACCGCCAAAATGTCTTTTTGCTTTCCCCAAAGTTCCTTATTTAGGCCACATTATTTCTCAACATGGAATTACCCCAAACGCTGAGAAAATCACTGCTGTGCAATCTTTTCCTGTGCCAACAACAAAGAAAGAGCTACAAAGCTTCTTAGGCCTTTGCAACTACTATAGGAGATTTGTGAAAGGTTTCTCCCGCACAGCAGCTCCCCTTAATCAGTTGCTTAAGGCAGATCAAAAGTTTCAGTGGTCGGATAAATGCCAGCAAGCTTTTCATGATCTCAAACAGGCCCTAACTGACCATCCAGTTCTTGTCTTTCCAAACTTCCAAAAAGAGTTCTTGCTGTATACTGATGCCTCTGATAGTGCTGTTGTTTATATACTGGGTCAGTTGGATGACGATGGAAAAGAGAGAGTTGTTGCCTATGGAGGTCGGTCAATGAACACTTCAGAGAGAAAGTGGGGAATCACAGACAAAGAGGGATTAACACTAATTGAGGGCATCAAACATTTCCAGGTTTACTTGACAGGAAAGCACTTCATTGTCCTTACGGACCACTCAGCCTTGAAAAGTCTCAGGCACCTGTCAAAACAGCAATGCCCCAGACGAATGCGTTGGGAGTGATTTCCTTCAAGGTTTTCATTTCTCCATCATACACAAGCCAGGCAGAGCCCACAAAAATGCTGATGCTCTCTCAAGACTATCCTATCCTGTCTCCGGTGAAGTTTCTGAGCCAGAACCCAATGTCTTCCCCTTAAAATCCCCTGTTACTTCCCAGTCCAACCCAACTATAGAATACAATATTTCGTATGTCCATACTGCTGAGGGCTTCTTCTCCAGAGAAAACAAACAGGATACATTTGCCAGATTGCTATCTTCAGAAGAGTGCTATGAATCTATCTCTGCAGTACAACTCACCAATAAGCTGTGTCAATCAACATCTGATGACTTGCGACAGAAGCAAATTCAGGATCCACAGTTAGGACCAATTGTGCGCTTCATGGAGCAGCAGATTCTTCCTGATGATGACAAACTTGCCCTTGAAATCAGGAGAACATACCAAGATTACGAAATTGACAATGGCATATTGTATTACAGGTATGTTCCTCCAGGTAAAGGTCCACGTTCTGAGCGTCTCATCAGACAGGTCATGGTGCCCCATGTTCTGAGAAGCGATCTCCTAAAGTCCTACCATGACAGTTTATTAGGATCACACCAGGGATTCAACAGAACCTATGAGAGGCTTAAGAAGAAGTATTGGTGGCATTCTATGTCAAAAGACACAAAAACCTACATAGAATCCTGCGATGTATGTCAAAAATCTAAACGGCATTTCCATGCCCATAGAGCTCCCTTACATCCCCTTCCCATAGTAGATACCTTCCATAGGGTTCACATGGATTTCCTGGGACCATTGCCAACTTCATCAGCTGGTCACAAACATATCTTGCTTATAGTTGACTCTTTCTCCAAATGGCCTGAGGCTTTCCCACTCCAAACTACTGATGCTGCTACTGTAGCCAGAGTTTTTTATGATCAATACATTTGCAGGTATGGAGCACCCAGAGCCATCCTTACGGATAGAGGCCAGAACATTATGTCCAACTTGTTGAAAGAGCTGTGTAAGAAAGTTCATGTAACCAAGATCAGCACGAGTTCTTACCATCCTCAGACAAACTCCACTTGTGAGCGTACGAACAGTTATATTCTCCAGGGTTTGAGAGCTCACTGCAATAGTGAACAAACTAACTGGCATGAAGTTTTACAATCCATTATGTTAGCCTACCGAACCACCCCGGCTACCCAGTCAACCAAGCATTCTCCATATATGCTTCTTTTTGGCCGTGAATGTCAGTTGCCAATAGATGTTGCACTATCTGCTTCATCAGGGCCTCTGACATCTACCAATGAGCATCTCCGTAAAATTATAGACAATATCAAAGTGACTTCTCAGGAGGCAAAAGCTAATCTTGCCCGTGCCCAAACAAAATCAAAACTACATTATGACAAGCAGGCTTCAGCAACTACTTACAGCATCAGTGACCATGTGTACCTTTCCAACCACAAGCACAAAAAAGGACTTTCACCAAAACTGACACAAGGTTGGATAGGTCCATATTACATTGTGAGGAAATTCCCCAATGATACATATCATCTTTGTGCCTGTGGTACCGACAAAGCTGTTCGCAACTGTGTGCATGCCAATCGACTAAAGAAGTGTGTTGATCCGGATGCCAGGCCAACTAACACCAAGCCAAATGACATCCCTGTTAATGATGTTCCTGACACAAGTGATGCGGCATCACACCAGGTACAACCTCAAGCAAATGCTACCACTGATGACAATTCTGCAGAGACTGAAGCCAATGATGTAAACCCTGCAGAGGCTGCTTTCACTCAGCATGTTCAGAAGATTTACCGTTGCACGCGAGATCACAAAGGAAACAGATGGTACTTTTGGAAATTGTGTAACTGGCCCCCAAGATATCTTAGAGACTATCTTGTGCCCCAGAAAATGCGTGAGGACTTCCATATAGCCAAGACTATGAAGGGAAAAGCAAAGAAATCTCCCTCAAATAAGCTAATTAATAATTAATGTCTACTAATATATACTACAACAATAAACCAACACCATATAGACAGCTACTGATTATACACCAACATTAATTAATAGTTACTTTTACATATGATCCTTGCTTTCTACTGTAACTCCTTAGACAATTTTTCCTTTTTTTTCCTCTAAATTCTAAATTCTGCACGTGCACCTTTAGACTACTTTTATTCCATCTAATTAGATACAGTATAACTATGATCATTCATCACTCATTGTCACAAAGTAATATAAGCCTCTTGTATTGTATTAGGACATTCTGATTTTTACTGGAGTATGTAAACAGATACACAGTTTTTTTTTTTTGTTGTGGAATTTTTCTGCAGGAACTTTACCACACCTAGATTATTTGATTTGCTTCAGTGATTACACTTGGTTGCCAAATCCTTTTTATGGTATTTGTTTCACATGTGTGATAATCACACCTCACTAATTATACTTTTGTGGTCAGTTGTGGACATCAGTTTGGTATGGGTGGTAGATGTTTAAAGTGTTTACTTCAGTATCATTTCTAGAGTTGACCAGGAAGGACGGAGTGGTACTCTATAACTTGGGTTGATTTGTTGAAATCAACTCTGTTTTATTATAGTGGAACCAGCAGCTGTGGTAATTTGTTTCTTTTAATTCTAGCATTATTAAATATGAGGTCCCTTATTCATTCATATTAATGTTAACATGTGAAACAATTTTTCATAGATTTATGTCAATGTATATATCTTTATGTGGCACATAAACTTATACAAGACAAAATATATCAAAATATTTCATCACCATAAGTTTGTTGTATTTATATATTATGTCGAACATGTTGTTAAGGTGTTGTTACATTCATTTCAGCTGGTTTATTGCTATGCCTGATGTGAATGTTGAATACTTTACTGGATTGCTGAATCCCTGTTGATTTCATATCACATATGAGGAAGCTGTTCTTTGTGATTTGGATGTTTCTCATTATTACCTATTTTGGTGCCAGTTTGTGTGGAAGCTGTTTCATTGGACATATTAGGAACTGTAGACTTTGTGGAGGATTTCCTGACAGCTATTTGTTTGACAGTGTATTTCATACATAAAATATTGCTGTTTGGAATTTCATAATATCTGTTGTGACATTCATTGATTAACTGTATATATATATATATCTTGTATGTCATTACATGAACTGTATACTGTATTTCCAATATAATACTTCAGTGTGTATGAGTGGTATTTTTTGATTGGAAGGTGTGTTTTGTGATGAAAGTTGGAGAGAAGTAAAGTGTGTACTAAGTGTTATTTTAATATCAATTTTCAGGTTCTGCATTGTGAATACCTTTAACTGAACTTGTATACCCAATAAAGCGATTTTTGTGAAACCTTTTACTGACCCTCAATCAGAACTTCGTGACACTCATCAATAGTCATATCGGCCTTCTACATCAACGTGTATATTTCTATACTTGTAGCCAACCATTCTTGGTCCACTGTATGGTGCTTCCTGCTCCTTTTACTCCATGTTACCACAGCAAATACAAAGATCTTTAGAATTAACTATGGTGTGACATTTGAAAGAATTGGCAAGATGAGTATTGCTCAACAGTACTGGAGGCACACGTTCCAGATTCTCATTCCACCCGTGAGGCAAGCACCCCGGTTGGCGGAACTCATACAGTGTCCCTCTGTTGCTCCATCTTCCCATCTACAGGAAATGTGCAAACAAATGAGTAATATGTATGGCCATATTGATAGATTAACTGATAATATGCACCAAAGACTTTCACTTTTGGATAGTAGTATCAAAATGTTGATACCAGATATGAATACTACTGTGAGGAGACAACGGAGTAAAGGCAAGCGTACTGCACTGTTACCTTTCATCGGTGACTTATCCCATTCCCTCTTTGGCACTGCAACGGAAAAGGATTTGGATATACTGTGCAGACATATGAATAATATGATATCTCTTGAGAAGAAGTTCATTGAAGCATTCCATTCTAAGACTGAGTCTATGCATTCCTACATGACAGCAAATGCGCAACAAATGAACAACATCTTGGATACAATTCACTTAAATCATGATGCCCTTGTAGCACTGCATAATGACATGGAACATTCACTCAATCAAATTGTGAAAACATTTTCATCCATCATAGAGATCCTTGTTAATCAGACAACTGCCCTTAATTTCCTTTCTCACCAGTTAGACAACTTCTTTCATGGCATTGAGAAGTTGCAGAGAGGTCAGTTGTCACCTTATCTAATTTCTCCCCAGGTGCTCCAGATATGTCTTGACGAAGTTCGTCACAACCTTGTGTGAAAATATCCATCTTTTCATTTAGCTTTTCACCATATCACAGACTTTTACACAATGGATTGTTTATGTTCGCCATGAAAACTTCATATTTATGACTCTTAAAATTCCAATCACCCCTCAGGCTCACAAATTCTCACTATTTTGAATTACCACATTCCCTATGCCACTACATAATGCCTCAACCCAGGCAACCCAACTCCTTGATGTCTCACCCTTTGTGGCAGTATCTACAGACAGATGAATGATGCCACTGTAGATAGCTGCACGGGATCACATGTTAAACACTGCCCAAATGCCCATTATATAGTATCTTCTGATCAGCCGACATGCAGCGTGGCGCTCTTGTTTATGCAATCAAAACCTTATGTGATTTTCAATACTTGCACTATCACATTCCCTCCTTCATCTTACCTGTCTCTGACACATCTCTACTTTTGTGAAATATCTCCTCTGTAACAGTTACATGTACTCATCTACCTAGTAGTGTGAAGAAAGGTTGCAACTATTGTATTTTTGAAGTACCATGTTTATGTTCAGTAACTGCGGTTTCCTTTATTCATCCTCCTAGAATCTCTAATTGTCTTGCAGACACTAACATTACAAAGACTTACCCTGTCAATCTAGCCTTGTTACACAGTTTCTTTGAGGCATCCCACCTTCAGAGCATACAGTCATATACAACCTTCTCACAACCTTTAAATATCTCCCTCCCTCCATTCAATGTGTACGAACACAACTACAGTGACCTTGTTGACAGCGCTAATAGGTTACAGTTCAGTCTCAAAAGAGTTGTGAACAAAGCTAAGCAAAACAGTACATGGGTTAGCATGAAGTGGGTCGATTTTCCAGGTTTTTTTAGCGCTGTGTGAAAAGTAAATTAGCTAGAAACACTATATTTGACAGATACACAGAGGAAAGTGATGGGAGCAACATTATGTAACAATTTGGTCATAACTTGCTTCTTTCAATTGTGAAATTGCACAAAATCTTTGAAAAATAACTTCACCAAATATTTATGAAGTGGGTCGATTTTCTAGTAAAAAATACTTCTTCTATATTCATATTTTGACGAAATCAGTGTGTTTCTTGGATTTATTATATTTAAAAGTTCACAAAAAATGTTTACCAGAAAAAAAATAGCAATAAACAAATGATCAATAGATTTGGTTTGTGAGTGTGTCCTTGTGGAATTGCAGTCAAGCTCTTCTGTCCCATGAGAAGCGCAAAAAATTCAATTTAATAATTTGAATTATTAAATTTAATGGACATTAAAACATCCAAATCTGATCTTTGGTAATGTAGCTATGTACTGTGAAACTTTTCCAAAAATTTCATGACACAGGAATATAGCACTCTTTTATTTTGGCAGAAATTCTTGAAAAATCGACCCACTTAATGAATCGACCCACTTCATGCTAACCCATGTACCATATATAATTCTATTCTAGAATCTGTCTTGAATGGAGAATTGTCATCTCAAGCTCTGATGCAGTCTTCTTCTATTCTTCAATCTATGGTTATACCTGCCATTCCTATTATTGTTTCTGTACTTTCACTATGTATTAGCACTTGTCTATGGTTTAAGAATAGAAAACTTGCTCTGCTTGTATCTTCCAATTTCCTTTGTAAGGCTCCCACTTCCCATGGCTTACCTAGTTTTCTTTGGTCTCCAAGTACAACTACTTCTACTTCTGTTGAACACCTACCTCTGGTGTCAGATGTCCCATCGGACATGACTTTACATATTCTCCCTATTGTTTTGTGTACCTCTGTCTTACTCATTCTCATTGTCAGGTTTTGCAAATGTAGCAACAACAATAGAACCAAACTGTGTCTTGATATTATGTCTGAACGCAATACGATGCACTTGCAAATTCTTAACATTGATTTGCCACCTGTGCACTACACATTTGAATCTGCAGAACCTATTGTACAACTCCATTCATCCCATCTACCTTGTATTGTTTCTCTTTCCTGAAATGGAACCATTGTGACAAATAGTGTCACCCAAAAGTAGGTGAATGACTTATTTAGAAGAAATTGCCTACCTGTAATACTTTTAGAGATAAAAGACATTTACTCATTTTAGTAGCTATTACTCAGCTATCCAAAGAGCTACAGTTCTGCAACCTCACTATGTGGTAGATCACCCAAAAGTACGTGAATGACTTATTTAGAAGAAATTGCATACCTGTAATACTTTTAGAGATAAAAGACATTTACTCGTTTTAGTAGCTATTACTCAGCTGTCCAAAAAGCTAGAGTTCTGCAACTTCACTATGTGGTAGATCACCCAAAAGTACGTGAATGACTTATTTAGAAGAAATGGCCTACCTGTAATACTTTTAGAGATAAAAGACATTTGCTCATTTTAGTAGCTATTACTCAGTTATCTAAAGAGCTAGCGTTCTGCAACTTCACTATGTGGTAGATCACACAAAAGTAGGTGAATGACTTATTTAGAAGAAATTGCCTATGTGTAATATTTTTAGAGATAAAAGACAATTACTCATTTTGGTAGCTATTACTCAGCTATCCAAAGAGCTACAGTTCTGCAACTTCACTATGTGGTAGATCGCCCAAAAGTAGGTGAATGACTTATTTAGAAGAAATTGCCTACCTGTAATACTCTTAGAGATAAAAGACATTTACTCATTTCAGTAGCTATTACTCAGCTATCCAAAGAGCTACAGTTCTGCAACTTCTCTATGTGGTAGATCACCCAAAAGTAGGTGAATGATTTATTTAGAAGAAATTGCCTACCTGTAATACTTTTAGAGATAAAAGACATTTACTCATTTTAGTAGCTATTACTCAGCTATCCAAAGAGCTACAGTTCTGCAACTTCACTGTGTGGTAGATCACACAAAAGTAGGTGAATGACTTATTTAAAAGAAATTGCCTATGTGTAATATTTTTAGAGATAAAAGACAATTACTCATTTTGGTAGCTACTACTCAGCTATCCAAAGAGCTACCCTTGTGCAACTTCTCTATGTGGTAGATCACCCAAAAGTAGGTGAATGACTTATTTAGAAGGAATTGCCTACCTATAATACTTTTAGAGATAAAAGACATTTACTCATTTTAGTAGCTCTTGCTCAGCTATGTACTCACTTAGCTATTGACCTACATCTGCAAAAGCAACAAAAATATAAAGGACACAGGAAAGTAAGCTTTTGAAAAACTAGATGAATAACAAATGAAAAGATTTGCCTAACTTTGGTACTTGTGAAGGTATTTGACATTTATTTCCATCATAATTTTGCTACACATAAGAAAATAGGTATTGCTCACTTATGACATGCAATGGAACCCCAAATGATATGCCATCTTATAGTTAAGGAAAAAGTAGCTGAACAAATTATTTTAGGAAAATCCTGTAACTGCAGTAGTTTTTGAGTTACAATGGATTTACTCAACAGTCACAATTCCAAAGTAGCTATTACTCAGCTGTCCAGTGTGCAACAGGTTTGCAGCTTTACTATCTGATAGCTCATCAAAAAATAGATGAATAACATATTTAAAAATATTTCCCTAACTTGAATACTTTTGAATATATTTGAAATTTACTTATGTTGTTATTTTGCTACAAATAAGAAAATAGCTATTACTCACTTATGGCATGCAACAGAACCCCAAACTATATGCCATATTATAGTTAAGGAAAAAGTAGCTGAATAACATATTTTAGGAAAATACTCTAACTGAAATAGTTTTGGAGTTACAATGGATTTACTCAACAGTCACAATTTCAAAGTACCTATTACTCAGCTATCCAATGTGCAACAGGTCTGAAACTTTACTATATGATAGCTTATCAAAAACTAGATGAATAACATATTTGAAAAGCATTCCCTAATTTTAATACTTTTGAAGATATTTGCAATTTACTCATGTCATTATTTTGCTTCAAATAAGGAAATAGCTATTACTCACTTATGGCATGCAATAGAATCCCAAACTGTATGCCATCTTATAGTTAAGGACAAAGTAGCTGAATAACATATTTTAGGAAAATACTCTAACTGCAATAGTTTGGAGTAACAATGGATTTACTCAACAGTCACAATTTCAAAGTAGCTATTACTCAGCTATCCAATGTGCAACAGGTCTCAAACTTTACTATGTGATAGCTTACCAAAAACTAGATGAATAACATATTTGAAAAGAATTCCCTAATTTTAATACTTTTGAAGATATTTGAAATTTACTCATGTCATTATTTTGCTTCAAATAAGGAAATAGCTATTACTCACTTATGGCATGCAATAAAATCCCAAACTGTATGCCATCTTATAGTTAAGGACAAAGTAGCTGAATAACATATTTTAGGAAAATACTCTAACTGCAATAGTTTTGGAGTTACAATGGATTTACTCAACGGTCACAATTTCAAAGTAGCTATTACTCGGCTATCCAATGTGCAACAGGTCTAAAACTTTACTATGTGATAGCTTACCAAAAACTAGATGAATAACATATTTGAAAAGAATTCCCTAACTTTAATACTTTTGAAGATATTTGACATTTACTTATGTCATTATTTTGCTACAAATAAGAAAATAGCTATTACTCAGTTATGGCATGCAATAGAACCCCAAACTATATGGCATCTTATAATTAAGGACAAAGTAGCTGAACAACATATTTTAGGAAAATACTGTAACTGCACTAGTTTTGGAGTTGCAATGGATTTACTCAACTGTAGAATTTCAAAGTAGCTATTACTCAGCTATCCAATGTGCAACAGATCTAAAACTTTACTATGTGATAGCTTATCAAAAAGTAGATGAATAACATATTTGAAAAGAATTCCCTAACTTTAATACTTTTGAAGATATTTGACATTTACTTATGTCATTATTTTGCTACAAATAAGAAAATAGCTATTACTCACTTGTGGCATGCAATAGAACCCCAAACTATATGCCATCTTATAGTTAAGGACAAAGTAGCTGAACAACATATTTTAGGAAAATACTCTAACTGCACTAGTTTTGGAGTTACAATGGATTTACTCAACTGTAGAATTTCAAAGTAGCTATTACTGAGCTATCCAATGTGCAACAGATCTGAAACTTTACTATGTGATAGCTTATCAAAAAGTAGATGAACAACATATTTGAAAAGAATTCCCTAACTTTAATACTTTTGAAGATATTTGACATTTACTTATGTCATTATTTTGCTACAAATAAGAAAATAGCTATTACTCACTTATGACATGCCATGGGACCCCAAACTATGTACCATCTTATAGCTAAGGACAAAGTAGCTTAACAACATATTTGAAGAAAAAGTTGTAACTGCAATAGTTTTTGAGTTATGAGCCCTTCACTCCAAGTAGCTAAGCTTGCTATTACTCACTTATCTTTAGGCCTAAGTCCATAAAACCAAAAAAAATTTCGAGGACGTGAAAATTCATTGGGACAATTAATTTACAAAAAATCTGTAGCTGTAGTAGTTTTGGAGAAATCTGCGTGACTAACTAACGCACGCACGCACACACAGGCATCATTTCATAATCTCTCCCTCCCGGGCTAAAGCCCGGCGGGAGATAATTAGTGAAACAATACAAAGACTGGGATACTTTCAGCACAGTGTCACATATATAAAGTTCCAAGTAATGCTTAAGTAGAAAAAATATCATCTAAGAGGAAAAAAAGCTATGTGAATAAAAGTACTAAAACAACGCAATTCAATAGCAAGATGACAGCAATAATCAGTAAACTAAAAAATATGAAGCTGTAATATTTACTAATTAGAAAATAGCTGTCAATGGAAATAGCATAATTATGTAAAAGTGCATGTAATAATCAGTTGCAGCAATCCATATATCTTTGTCATAAGAGAAAGATGTATCAAATACGGCCGATGAACACACTTAGGTAGAGCAAAAAGGTCACACCATGATGCACAAATACACATACATTTACATACACCCCCTAACCAATGTCCTCATGGAATCCAAGAAATAGCCCAGACAGGATTTTAAAACTCATGGTCACTATGACAAGGTCAAAGGCCAAATCAATGTCACATAATGATGTTGCACACCTACAACCCATAACCAATATCCCGACCAAGTATCAACTTCTGATACCTGTTCCAAGATATAGCCGGGACAAGATTTCAAAGGTCAAGGTCACTACAGCGATTAAATGGTCAAATCAAGGTCACACCACGACACTGCACACCTACAATCCCCCATCAATGTCCCTACCAAGTATCAACTTCCTGCACCTCAGTTTCTGAGATACTGCCTGGACAAGATTTTATAGGTCAAGGTCACTACGGCAAGGTTAAATCAAGGTCAGACTATGACGTTGCACACCTACACCCCCTAACCAATGTTCCTACTAAGTATCGACTTCCTACACCTTACGGTTTCCCAGATATAGCCTGGACAAGATTTTATAGGTCAAGGTCACTACGGCAAGGTCAAATCAAGGTCAGACCATGATGTTGCACACCTACAATCCCTAACCAATGTTCCTACCAAGTATCAACTTCCTCCACCTTACGGTTTCCGAGATATAGCCTGGAAAAGATTTTATCGGTCAAGGTCACATCAAGGTCACACCACGACGCTGCATACCTACATCCCCTAACCAATGTTCCTACCAAGTATCAACTTCCTCCATCTTACGGTTTCCGAGATATAGTCCAGACAATATTTTATAGGTCAAGGTCACTACGGCAAAGTCAAATCAAGGTCAGACTATGACGTTGCACACCAACACCCCCTAACCAATGTCCCTACCAAGTATCAACTTCCTGCACCTTACAGTTTCCCATATATAGCCTAGACAAGATTTTATAGGTCAAGGTCACTACAGCAAGGTCAAATCAAGGTCAGACTATGATGTTGCACACCTACACCCCCTAACCAATGTTCCTACTAAGTATCGACTTCCTACACCTTACAGTTTCCCAGATATAGCTTGGACAAGATTTTATAGGTCAAGGTCACTATGGCAAAGTCAAATCAAGGTCAGACCATGATGTTGCACACCTACAATCCCTAACCAATGTTCCTACCAAGTATCAACTTCCTCCACCTTACGGTTTCTGAGATATAGCCTGGAAAAGATTTTATCGGTCAAGGGCACATCAAGGTCACACCATGACGCTGCATACCTACATCCCCTAACCAATGTTCCTACCTATCAACTTCCTCCACCTTACGGTTTCCGAGATATAGTCCAGACAAGATTTTATAGGTCAAGGTCACTACGGCAAAGTCAAATCAAGGTCATATCATGACATTGCACACCTACACCTCCTAACCAATGTCCCTACCAAGTATCAACTTCCTACACCTTAGGGTTTCTGTGAACTTTTTCTCCTGCCGACCCACCCATCCAGACAACCGCATGTTGTTTGGTTTCTAAGCACCGATTTCCACATTTATAACCGGTCCGAGCAATAGTTTTAACCTGAAAACACTTTTCACACAACAGGGCACAGCAGAACCTTTTGAACTTATTCAACTATAATATTTTAAATGTCCAAATGTTTCATTTTTTCACAACACAAATCTGTTATTTGTCACTGTTTTACATGAAAATACCTCTTCTGCATTTCACAATGAAATTGAAAATTTTAATTACTTAAATGTAGCTTTTATAAGCTACAAGCTTACCATGTGGGACTGAATGCTTTACTGGTTGCCGCGAGAAACTACAACCAACTTCTAAGAAAATTGCAAATTTTAATTAGTAAATTAAATTTTTATTAGTTAATACCTTACCTACCAGACGATAGCTATAGCCCGGCGCCAGCCGGTCCCGCCAAACGAAAGAAAAGACGTCCTGGGTTTCACCCCCGGCAGGACCGGTACACTACACTCCACTCGCCAGGTGGCCTAGTTCCTGCTTCACTCGCCAGAGGGACGTGACGTCATAGCATCTTTTTTGTCCCTAAGGTTGAATTGTAAGGCTGAAAGCGGGGAAGGTTGGGTGGGAATTTCCCGTCTGGTAGGTAAGGTATTAACTAATAAAAATTTAATTTACTAATTAAAATTTGCAATTTCATTGCGTTAATACATCTTACCTACCAGACGATAGCTAGAATAACTACCCAGTGGAAGGAGGGCAGCCTTCTGAGGATTAGAGAGAACTCTTATATTGTGCTTAGGTGTGAGGTTCTAGCCCTTTTGAGGAGACATGTTAGTCTCGAGGGTAACTAGACCCACCTGCCCCCCCCCCCTTTTTTGACTGCTCTGAGGGGAGGAAGAGAGTAAGAGTTCAAGGCAATGAAATTCCACGGTTAACCTGGAAGAGTGGGGAAAGTCCTATACCCAGAGGATTATTCTGAAGTAAACGACTTTGAGAAGCCAAGGTCGAGGCTAAAGGTGAGCCTATACCTAAAACTAACTAGTATGTACACTATATAAAATTATATACAAAGAAGCTTAGGGGACTAGTGGTGGATCTGCTGGGCAGCCACCACAGGACCCAAGTGAAAAAGCTCCTTATCTGCCCAGGCAACATCCTTAAGGTAAAACTGTGTAAAGGTGTTGTGGGATTTCCAGTGGCATGCTGCTAGAATCTGGTCCAGAGATATGCCACCTTGAAAGGCCTTGGAGGCCGCAAATGCCCTAACATCATGGGCCTTAACCTGATGTAGGGTCAAGGTATCTTGGTCAGAAAGATCATAACACAAAACTACTGTTTGTTTGATCCAGGATGAGATAGTGGCAGGAGAGATGTCCTTGTTAAAACCTTGTTTGAATGAAACAAAAACTAACTCCTTTCCCGTTCTTAGGTCCTGGGTTTTGTCCAGGTAATAGCGAAGAGCCCGAACGGGGCAAAGGGATCTGTCTTCTTGTAACGACTTATCCAGAGTGGGGGCTAAAGCCGGGATGACCACCGGGGCCACGCACTCTGGTCCCTCTTTTGCCAAGTGATTTTTCGCCAAGAAGCTTGGTGAAGGGTAGAGGGAAACTTTGGACCAGTCAGCTTGGTGTCTGATATTTTTGTTTAACCAAGCGTGAATCTCACTCCTACGTTTTCCTGAAGCCAGGGCTAGGAGAAAAACCGTTTTGAAAGTAAGGTGTTTCAGAGAAGCCTTTCTGAGTGGTTCAAAAGGCGCCTTTGTAAGCTGGTGTAAAACCAGGGAGAGGTTCCAAGCAGGAACCCCCCGGCGCCCTTTGGGTCTATCTCTGTGAAAACTGTCTAACAGTCTAGTCAAATTGTCATCCTTGCCAACATTAACCGAGGCATTTCCCAGTTTGTCTGAAATGGCTGACCTGTAACCATCAATAGTGCTGGGCTGGAGATTCTTCTCCTGGAAAAGATGCAGGAGGAAATCTGCTATTTGTTTTATAGATGGGTTCCTGAAGTCCACCTGACTTGTTTCGCACCATCTAACAAAAAGGGCCCACTTTGCCTCGTAGACTGCTCTGGTTGAACGTCTTTGAGGCGCCTCAATTCTTGCCGCCACTGGGCTAGAAAACCCTTGCTCCTTGATGGTCTGGGCTCTAGGAGCCAGGCATGGAGATTTAAGCTTGTCAGATCCCTGTGACGTGCCTTGTTGAAAGGTTGGGTCACTAGATCTGGATGGTGTGGAAGACAAAGAGGAACCATGGCCGACAGCTCCACTAGGTCCCAAAACCAAGGCATGTTTGGCCATCCCGGAGCAATCAGGATTGCTCTGTGATACCAATGGTCTGACAGCTTGCTGACCACCTTCCCCATCAGAGACACCGGGGGAAAGAGGTACATGTCCAGGTTTTCCCAGGACAGCGTCAGAGCGTCCACTGACCAGGCCTTCGGGTCTGGAATTGGGGACACAAACCGGACTAGTTTGCAGTTGTACCTTGTTGCAAACATGTCCACTTGGGGATAATGCCAAGTTCGACAAAGGGTGTCGAAGATCTCCTGATGGAGGGACCACTCTGTCTGAATGACTTGTCCCTGGCGAGACAACTTGTCTGCAATTACATTCAGACGGCCCGGAATATGTCTGGCCTTCAGTACTGTTTGTCTGAGATTGCACCAACATAGGAGCCGCCAAAGAAGGGCACAAAGTGAACCTGACCTCATACCTCCCTCCTTGTTGATGTATGCCACAACTGTGGTGTTGTCTGTGGCAATCAGGACGACCTTTCCTTGCACTAAGTGTTGGAATCTTTTTAGTGCTAACAACACGGCTTTTAGCTCTAAGAAGTTTATGTGTAATTTGCTTTCGGGCACTGACCAAGTCCCGCTTGCTGTGAAGTCGCCTAAGTGAGCACCCCAGCCTTCTTTTGAGGCGTCTGTAAAGATTTGTATTGCGTGTTGTAGGGGGTGTAAGGGTTGACCCTTTAGGACCTTTGACTCCTGGGTCCACCACTGCAGGTGCTGATGGAGAGACCTCGGAATTGGGATCTCTTTTTCCAGAGATTCCGGGACTCTCCAGTGTTTCTTGAGGTGCCACTGAATAGGTCTCATGTGCAGTCTGCCTAGGGTCACCTGTTTTTCTGTCGCAGTGAGAAGGCCTATAAGAGACATGAAAGTTCTCACTTGGCAAGATCTCCTCTGCAATAGCCCTGTTATTTTTTGTTGAAGGGCTTCCCAACGGTTTTGAGTCGGTCTGACCAGTCCGTTGAGCAGGTCGTACTGGTAGCCTACAAAGTCGAAGACTTGTTGGGGTTCCAGTTCTGATTTTTGCATGTTTACCATCCAGCCCAACTCCTGGCAAAGGGCTAGGAGGGACTGGGTTCCCTGGTGGCAAGATTCTTTGGTAGGGGCTCGAATCAACCAGTCGTCTAGGTACTGGTGGATTCTTATACCCCGTGACTGAGCCATTAACTTGACCTCTTTGACCACAGCAGTGAACTCCATGGGAGCTGTTGAGAGGCCAAAGGGAAGAGCCCGAAACTGGTACGACTGGTTCTGGAAGTGGAACCTGAGGAATTTTCGGGATGTGAAGTGGATTGGAATGTGGAAGTAGGCGTCGCTGAAATCTATTGATGACACCCACTCGCCTTGTTGTAGAGAGGTCCGGATTGTCTCTGGAGTCTCCATTTTGAATGTTTTTACGCATAAAAACTGATTTAGAGTACTGAGATCCAAGATTGGCCGCCACTTTTGGTTCGGCTTTGGGACAATGAACAATCTGTTGAAAAAGGCTAGTGAGGTTCGAACCCTGACCCTCTCTACTGCCTTTTTCTTGATCAGAGCTTGCACTGCTTCTTGTAAGTGGGAGTCTCTGGTGGGGTTTGCATAGCCGCTTACTATCAGGGGTTCCCTTATTAAGGGAGGTCTGACCTTGAAGGGAAGCACATAGCCCTTTTTCAAAATGGATACTACCTTCGGGTTTGCACCCTTGAGAGCCCATATTTTCCAAAAATTTTGTAGGCGTCCCCCTACTGATTGGACATTTGCAACACTGAGGACATTTGACACACTTGGGGCAAAGACACAGTGATTTACAAAAGAAGCACTTTTCACATACTTTATTGTATTTTGTGAGTTTAAGATTGGACTTATGCCTTTCTTTTGCGGCTGCCTGATGTTTTTTACAGAAAGTACATGATGAACAACATTGTGACAATTTACAGAGTCTTTCACAAGAACAGGAAGACTTGTCTTTGTTACATTTACAACACCAAACTCCGGACAGGATGTTACTTCCGGAGGAACTTTGCAGTGATTGTCATTTATACGCCTTAGCATCTCTGGCAGGGCGCGAACCGCGACCGGGTTGACCACCCCTGCCTCTGCCACGGGCTCTCCCGCGATTGCCAAATGTTTTCCATGCAGGCATCTCTTTGCCGGGAGCCCCGGAGTTTCCAGAATCCTCCTGTTTCCATGTTGAATATGGCTGGTAACGGTGTTGCTTTTTCTGAGTGCCGGCGAACCCACCACGGCCCGGACCGGGCTGGTTGGTACGCTTATGTGACTCAAATGCTGCTATTTCATCTTCCGCCCTCCGGATAATGTCGTCCGGAAACAAAGCCCTGGTTTGTAGAGGACAGTTCCTGAGAGAGGAAAAGGTATCTGGCTTGACGCCAGCTTTTAGGTGCTCAAGATAAGAATCCCTCCTGACCAGAGTTAAATTAGCCATTTGTATAAAAGTGAAATCTGAGAGGTGTTGGAGGGATTTGCCAACCGCAAAACTCACATTTTGGTTGAATGCAGACAGGAAATGTAATTCATCAAGTGCACCTTGAGCTTTTGTGGAAGATTTTCCTTTTCCCAACTCTGTCTGAAGAATTTGTAACTGTTCTTGAAACGAGTCCTGTATCTTGGTGATGCACCTATTGAAACCAGCGGACTGGTTACAAATATAACTGGTCTCTTTTGCTGCTTTCTCCCACTTCCGGAGCGTATCCTGAGCAATAGGGCGGGAGGTGGGTTGGGATGAAGCAAGAGCAGGTTTACCAATTCGGGCAAAGGAACTGTTCAACTTCGCCGCGTCATTGGGCCAAGTAGTTACATATTTTCCCGGCCTAGTGATGTCTTTATTTTCAGCGGGATGAATCCCGTACCACCTTGCCTGAGACTTGGGGGGGCGGAGATACTGATCAACATGAAGTCCACCCGGTTCCGTAGACTTGGACGGGTAACCTTCTATGAGGACGAGATTTAAATTTTCAAGTTTCTTACAAAGCCAGTCCTCTGGTGGTAAGTCGATAGAGACCTTGCCTACAGGTTGTGCCCGGTGGCCAATCCAGGGATTGTCTGACTTGGAACTTGGAGTATACTCAAGATCTGGGATATGTGACCAGCCCATGAAAGCACGTACTCCCCTAACAGTCTCTCTGTAATTTTGATCTTCGCTCAATGTCTTATCCAAGTCTGGAGATTCTTGATCAGGATGGTCAGTGACGTCTTCTTGGTCAGATACCTCACCTTCCTCAAAGTGCTCCGGAGCTGACTTGAACAAGCTGGATTGCGGAGGAGGTTGAGGCAAAGCAGAGGCCACCGGGCCGGAAGAACTCTGTTGAGAGAATACCGGTTCCGGGTCCTGTTCAGAGTAAAGGCCTTCTAGAGGAGACGTCCTAGTTATTGAGCTGGTAGTGACAGTGGCACTAGGTTTTATCCTATCTGGGCCAAAAGCCGGGGCGGCTTGGCCGGAAGGGACAGATGATAAGAGAAAAGGTGCCTGAGAAAGAGCTCCCGCGGGAGCTTGATGCGGTACCGGTGCCTTGACCGGTGAGAAGGAAGGTTGAGGTGAAGGACGCTGCCCCAAAGTAATGAGTGCTTCCAGACGGGCCATACGTACTGACCACTTTTCGTCCAAGTCTTTTAACTCTTGGCGGAACATAGGTGGAGGTAAAGAGAGATCTTGCTCAGCAACATGGGGTGGAGAAGTTGAAGCAACTTCCTGAGATTCCACCTGCGACACGATAGTGACAGTGGACGGATCCACAAGGGCTTCTTTGGTTTTAGATTTCTCCTTCCGCAGTTTGTACGTAGGGGTTGAAAGCTGGAGCAATTGTTCAGGGGTTAAAGTGTCACAAAACTCACACTGCAACTTTAAAACACACGGGTCTTGGCCCAACCCTTTATCTCTGCATCTGGCACAACGAGAATGAGGGTCAAAATTAGCCATGATATGCCCGCAGGCTCCTTTCCTTTGTCCTGGAGATGCCATGGTAGTTTATCCAACTAACTGACAAATCGTAACACAAAACACACTGTATAACTTAAGAAATACTCAAAATAAAAAGAGTTTCCAAAAATTCAAACTTTGAATATCGCGCCAAACGAAAAAGATGCTATGACGTCACGTCCCTCTGGCGAGTGAAGCAGGAACTAGGCCACCTGGCGAGTGGAGTGTAGTGTACCGGTCCTGCCGGGGGTGAAACCCAGGACGTCTTTTCTTTCGTTTGGCGGGACCGGCTGGCGCCGGGCTATAGCTATCGTCTGGTAGGTAAGATGTATTAACGCAATGAAAAAAGACATTTATTCTTGGCCGTAGCCTCAGGTTGTCGTCACGTGATCTGCCCCTTATGTTACAACTTTTCTCGTTGAGATTTAAACCCATACCCCTCAGCTGTAATACAGCGGGGAGGCAGGGTGGGACTCTCCTCAGTCCCACATGGTAAGCTTGTAGCTTATAAAAGCTACATTTAAGTAATTAAAATTTTCAATTTTATTGCGCTACAATAGCAGTGTTCGCTCTCGTCAAAAATGAATGCGAGACAGACTGTCTCCCTTCACTTGAAAAGGCGAGACAACTGTGAAAAAATGTGAGACATGTTTTACTTCACGATATTTTGAAATGTTTAGTTCCAATTTGGGACTGCATTAAATCTTCTTTATTTAAATAATAAGAAATAGATAATCAACTAAAAAAAGGTCAAATAAATAAACTATTTAATATTGTTTTTATTTATCTTTTTTTTTTAAATTTCACTTCTAAACCACATCTTAATGGCTTATTGGCTTGGTGCTACTGGTTTTTTTATTTTTATTATTATTATTTTTATTATTATTTTACTGTTATCTGGATTCATCAAATAAATAAATAAATTGCATTTTTTCTCTTTTCTTTGAAGAAATATATATTTTGTCCCTTCCGATAATAGACGAATTTCTTTGGTTAGTAGTTGTTTCGACTGTTTCCCCTGTGACACAATATGCAGAAGACGACTTAAAAAATAGACATAAAGCACGGAAATCTCGTGAGAATACCTGAATTCTCGCGTGAATTACTGTTAGCTGGATGTATCAAATAAAATAAACTCACTTTCATGTCTTTCTCACCTATTTCTTTGAGGAAATATGTACGTTGTCGCTTCCGATAATAGACAAATTTCTTTGGTCAGTAGTTTCGACTGTTTCGCCTGTGACATTATAAGCAGCAGACGAGTTTAAAAATTGACATATAAAGCATGGAAATCTCGCGAGAATACACAAAATCTCAAGTGAATTACTGTTAGCTGGGATATATAAAATAAAATAAACTGCTTTTCTAACCCGTTTCTATGAGGAAATATATACGTCGTCGCTTCCGATAATAGACAAACTTCTTCAGTCAGTTTTGAGTGTTTCACCTGGTAGCGACAGCACAGACGCGTTGCTGAGTTCGTTTTGCGACAACTCGCCCCAGAGTGTGTACAAACTCGCGCTCGAGAGCGAACACTGCAATAGCTTACCATGTGGGACTGAATGCTGAATCTAACCGTCCGGAGGGATTACAGCTGAGACTGGCACATAAGTCTGTTTTTTCTTAGAATTTTGATAATAATAGTAGAATGAAAGATCGAAAGTACCAGTCTGAGTCCCGTCTACAGGGCCCCAATCCCGAAGACCGGGCCTGTAGAAGCCAAAAACATGAATGAATGACAGTGCTAAAAACCTGTCAGGGTGTTTGATGAGAAGGAGATGTGTACCCTAGATACACAGACGGGGTCAGTCCCAAGGACGATCACGGGAGAACCCGAGCTTAAGGCTCGGGAACTGACTAAAATGACAACCTTGAGGTCCTTAATACAAAGTACAATTATAATGATTAGATAGACCTTACCCGAAACACTCTGATGAGGTAGACGTATACCTAGACCCTGGGCTTAGACTCCTGAAGACTTGGTTGTAGCGGATGTGCCCCCCCCCCCCTCCTTTCTTTCCGAGGATGACTGGACTGAGAAGAAGGGTCTAGGACCTGTTGTGCCGCTACTACTGGTCCCAGATACAGATTGTTGTCATTGTCCGACCAAGTAAGGTCTTTTAGATAAAAATTGGTAAAAGTGTTGTGAGCTTTCCAGTGACAGGCTTGCATAAACTGGTCCACCGATACCCCACCGTAAAACGCCTTAGAGGCTGTGAAGGCCCGAATGTCATGCGCCTTGACTTGGACTAAATCCAAGGCTTGCTGCTCTGCTTGTTTATAACAAAGTAGGATGGTTTGTTTCAACCAAGAAGAGAGAGTAGCGGGTCTGATGTCTGAGGTATGTCCTTTCTTGAAGGAAATGAAAAGGAGGGACCGGGAACCTCTTAGGTCCTTGGTTCGGTCCAGATAGTACCTCAGGGCCTGCACCGGACACAGGGTCCTGTCTTCTTTGAACTGTCTATCCACAATGGTAGTCAAAGCAGGAATAGTCACCGGAGACACACTTTGAGAACCTTCTCTTGCTGGTTGGTTTTTGGCTATGAAGTCAGAAGAAGGGAACAAGGCGACCTTTTCCCATTGGCCTAGGTTAGATACTTTGTTTGCAACCCAGGCATGGATTTCGCTGCGGCGCTTGCCGGAGGCCAAAGCTAGCAAGAAAGCAGTTTTGAGAGTGAGATGTCTGAGGTCTGTGTCTTTCATAGGCTCAAAGGGTGCTTTTGTGAGCTCATTGAGAACAACAGAAAGGTTCCACTTGGGGAGATTTCTGGAGCTTTTGGGGCAATCCCTGTGGAAACTGGAGAGCAACCTATGAAGGTCCTCATTATGAGCAATATGTTGGCCCGATGGGCCCAAGGTGTCAACAATGGCAGTCCTGTAACCATCAATGGTGGAGGGGCGCCTGTTTAGGTCTTGGTACAGATACATGAAGAAATCTGAGATTTGTTTCACAGATGGAGTGGAGAAATCCACCGAATTTTCTCTGCACCATTTTTCAAATAGGGCCCACTTTGAATTGTAGATGGTCCTTGTTGATGACCGCTGAGGTGCAGCAATTCTCTCTGCCACTTCCACAGAGAAGCCTTGTTCTTGGAGTTGTCCACTCCTAGACACCAGGCGTGGAGGTTGAGGTGCTGCGGGTTGCTGTGGAACACGTAGTTGTGGGACTGCTTGAGGAGTGTCGTCGACACCGGGAGCTGTAGTGGGATCTCTGTTGAGAGCTGCACTAGGTCCCAAAACCAGGGCGTCCCTGACCAGCCTGGGGCTATTAGTATGATCAGACAATTGCATTGCCTGATTTTTTGGATCACCCTGTGAAGGAGAGCCGTTGGAGGGTAAGCATAGGCAGTGAGACCCGTCCAGTTTATGATTAGAGCATCTATGTCCCAGGCCTTCGGGTCTGGGATAGGAGACACGTACAGTGGAGGCTTGTGGTTCAGATAAGTGGCGAATAGGTCCACGTGGGGAGTGAACCACCTTTGGCAGATCTGTTTGAATACCTGTGGATGTAGTGACCATTCGGTCGACTGTACCTGATTCGACCTGGAAAGTAGGTCGGCCATCACATTCAGGCACCCTGGAATGTGCCTGGTTTGCAATGTTATGTGAAAGTGATGGTACCAGGTCATGATTCTCCACAGGAGTGCGCATATCTCCGCTGAGTGTGTTCCTCCTTGTTTGTTAATGTAAGCTACCACAGTTGAGTTGTCCATTGCAACTAGCACTGTTTGGTCCTGACACTGGTCCTTGAAGTGTCTCAGGGCTAGAGAGACAGCTTTCAATTCTAGGACGTTTATGTGAAGCCCTTTTCCTGGGGTGACCACAGACCTCTGGTAGAACTTGTTCTAAGTGAGTGCGCCAACCTTCGTTTGAGGCGTCTGTAAAGAGTTGGATACTGTGGTCTTTGAGATGAAGGTCTGAGCCTTTCATCACGTTTGCAGGATTCTGCCACCAATCCAGGTGCGCAGAGATGGCTTCTGTCCAAGGAAGGAGGCTGTCCAGTGGTTGAGGAAATTTCCAGTGCTCCTTGAGGTGAAACTGAAAGGGCCTCATTTTCTCCGTTGAGGCTAGCAACCCAATTGGAGACATCAAACATCTTGCAGTCAAAACATGTTTGACTTGAGGTGTAGGATAAAATCCAGGTTTGAGCCATCTCTCTTGAGTGGGTTTTACAAGGGCTGAATCCAGGTGGTACTCGTAACCCACGAATGAAAAACACCTGAGAGGGATTCAGTTCTGATTTTTTTTCTTTTTTTTTTTTGATTGATGATCCATCCCAAGGACTGGGTTAGATCTACCACTGCCTGAGTGTTCACTAGGGCTTCCTCCCGTGACTGAGACCTAATCAGCCAGTCGTCCAGGTATTGGTGGAGTCTGAGACCTCTGGAGAGGGCCATGAGCTTCACCTCCTTTACGATCATGGTAAAGACCTGGGGGACTGTGGCCAGTCCGAAAGGTAGGGAGGTGAACTGGAACACCTGAGACCTGTGGCAAAATCTTAGGTATTTCCTCGAGTGAGGATGGATGGGGATGTGAAGGTAGGCGTCCGATAGATCTAGCGACGATACCCATTCCCCTGGAATCAGGGAGGTCCTGATAGACTCGGGAGTTTCTATCTTGAACTCTTCTACATGTGGAAAAGTGTTGAGCCTGCTTAAGTCTATAACTGGCCTCCACCTTTGGTGAGGCTTGGGTACTAGAAACAGGCGACTGTAAAACCCGAGAGATTTTACATTTTCCACCCTTTCGATAACCTTCTTTGACAGTAGAGACTGGATACAATGGGCCAAGGCTTGGTCCTTGGGAGGGCCTTGTATTCTGATATTATCAGAGGAAATCTGACCAAGTTGGGCTTGAGTGGAATGGCAGTACATAGCCATTGGTGATAAGGTTTAATACATTGGATGAACAATAGTTTGTTTGCCAGTCTCTGCTGAAATCCACGCCCTCTTCCCCTGTGTGGGGTTGAAAAACGACCCTTGGAGCCTCTGAAGTTGTTTTCCCCTGTTGGAAGAAAACGACTGGTTACTGCTTGTGAGGAATTGACCCCCATAGGGGCGATTCCTGTAGGAGCCTCTTTTCTTGTGGGGACCACGAAAGGGCTTATTCTGGTAGGGTCCGAAACCCTGAGAATCTTTGGGGTGCCTTTTTTAAGAAGGAAGTCTTTGCCTTCCTTCACCAACTGTGATTTAAACAAGGAAGACGGCCAGAAGGACGCATTCCTGAGTTCTTGAAGGGCTTATTCTGGTAGGGTCCGAAACCCTGAGAATCTTTTGAGGTGCCTTTTTAAAGAAGGAAGTCCTCGTCATCCTTCACTAACTGGGATTTAAACAAGGAAGACGGCCAGAAGGACGCATTCCTGAGTTCTTGGCGCCTGGTTTCTCCTAAGTGAGGTTGTAATAGGGTCATTTCGGCTTCGCACCTAAGCAAGCCAGGATTGCCCATTGAGTATAATTTTCTCTGGAGAATATGGGACAAGGATTTGCTAAGGCAAGTCAAGGACCTGTGTTGGATCAGGATGGTCTTATTCCACAGATCCCGATACTCACAGGCTTCCTCATATCCACGTTTCGCTACTTTATCAGGGTCGGCACCTTTCCTGATCTGAGACTTGACCTGTTTGAAAATGTGTTTCAGGCTATATTGACACTTCTCCAAAGTGATATTACAGGAAGGGGAAGTCTTGGCAAAGGTAGTAGCGAAATTGAGAGTGGAAATATTCTGTCTTGCCTGATGTTCCAATTCTTTAAGAATTGGAAGAGGAACTTTGCCCATAGGAGCCCCAGATGGCTTAGGAGGAATACAAATCTTGGCAAAGTCTGTATTGAGCTCTTGTATTTTGTCCTCATAACAAGGCTGGCCTACCTGGTACCACTTGACAGTGGAAGGAGGTGGTTGGGTGTACTTGCCCTCAGGTAGATTTGCTGCTTGAAAGTCCTGATCAAATTAATCAAAGGCATCCTTAATGATTGAATTGAGAGGCAATAAGGAGGAAGGACCTCTTGGTCTAAGTTCTTGCCTGCCTTTCTCATCATCAAGGCTCATGACCGCAGATGAAGATCTGGGTAAGGATTCCCTAGGTTTAGGCAACTTAAGGATGCATCGAAACGTATCACCTCCTCAGAATATTGGAATGGGATGTCAGACGATGCTACTTCCCTATAATAAGGGGGGTAGGGGTTATGTTGAGGTTTCCTTCACCAACTGTGAATTAGTGGTCCTGATCAGGGTATGACTTCCTGGAGGGCTTAGGGAACCTATGCAAATGTTCAGGGGACTGATCCTCCTCTGAAGATGAGGGTACGAATCTGGCCCTCGACTTGTGTTTGGCTTATCAGAGTGCTTTGGGCCTACTAGGGGCTGATTGAGGGTCATTAGAATAGTCCAAGTAGTGGTCCGAGGGAGCTCAGATCTACAGCATATTGTCTAGAAAAGTGTGAATATTGTTTTGGACTGGTCGAGGCAACCTTCGAGGGATCCTCGGCCGAACTACGAACTTGACCCGAGTCGTCTACGAGGCGACTAGGATACGAGTTGAGGCGGAAATCTGGGGCAAACTCCACCTCCATTGACTCGATAGCACTACTGGATCTCGAGGGTTTGTCCAGATCTTGGAGGGTGCGTTCGTTTTATGAGTCTGATCCACCTCCCTTTGCTTTTGTAAAGATTCCTGAAAATCTTCACGAAAATTATAGAACGCCTCCAACATACTGGCCTGCAAAAAACACCCATTTTGATCCATTTGTATGTCGACGCGAGACGACAAAGATTTCTCAAGATTAGTTTGTGACACACGGATCGTCGCCCTTACCTGCCTCTCTGCAGGTAGGACAGAAAATATGATTGCATTTACTGCGCGAGGCTTGTCTTTAAATGCTTTCACGCAATAACACAAACGCGAGTAGACCTCGAGTGAATTACTCGCAGAAGAAAAGCCAGGTGAGGCGAGTTAACAAAACTTAAAATAAGGACAATTTACAAAAGCGGAAGTGCTGAAAATTGGCCAGAATGTGCTTTATACGATAATAAATGAAATACATAAAAAGGGACGTATAAGAATAACACTGCAATGAGATATAGAAAGAAAAAGGCAGTAAATACTTCCCAAAGATTGTAATGATGGCGGCGACCAACGAGAAAAGTTGTAACATAAGGGGCAGATCACGTGACCACAACCTGAGGCTACGGCCAAGAATAAATGTCTTTTTTTCTTAGACGTTGGTCGTAGTTCCTCGCGGCAACCAGTAAAGCATTCAGTCCCACATGGTAAGCTATTGTAGTGCAATAAAATACACATGTACTGCAACCGCTTTCTGAAATAACCAAATATTTGCAGAAGCTTGGTATGGACATACACAAACTGAAAGTAAATGGTCATTAACATAAACAAATCTGTTGGAAATAAAATGTGAAATAACTGATAAAAAGAGGATAATTGTGTCGAAAACCAATCAATGGCAATCTAAATTGCGCAGTTTAGGAGCCATAACGCAGATTGCAGGGTGGTTTTTCATGAAGACATGAACCATTTTAGAGATAATAGTGACAGTATTTGATTTCATAAACACAAATTTATAATTGCCTATTGTTTTATACTGGAAAAAAAAGTTATTTTGTAAACCTTCTAGCTCAGCACTACTAGAGCCGAAGGACTTGAAAGAAAGATGTTTTGACTAAAACTCTACTGATTTTCATCTTGAATCTAAGATTTTATCTCAGCTATGTTCCACTCAAATCTAACATTCAGCGTGAGTCGTGTTTTGTCTCAAATATTACATTTTGTCTCAAAAACTAACATATTTGTCTAAGCTGAGTTTGTCTGAAAAACAACAATTTGTCTCAAATGTAAAACTTTGTCTCAAATCTAACATTCTGTCTATGTCCAGTTAATGTTCAAGTTGAGGCTCACAAAAGAAGCACAGAAAAGCCTAATTGCTTGTTTACCTCTTGATGAAGGTCTTACCAGATGTATTCATAAAAGAAATACAAAATAGTGAGAAAAACACACCACCCTAATATTCAAACTAAATCTTAAGCTTCAATTTAGTCTGCGAGTTTTGAAGAATCCAAATGGAGGACAAAATCAATAGTAGTATTGTATGAGTCTTCAGCCATTTTTCAATGCACATAGTCTAATATATTTCTGTTTCGATTCCACTCAATATTCTCTCTGATCCCATATTATCACCAGCCAAACATATACTCCATTGCTTTAGTAAGCACACCATTGTTTTTCTGTGGGGTGCTGCCTGCAGGTACAACCTGAAACATAAAAGTAAAGTATGAATAATAATAAACATATCTGTTTTACATTTAAATATATATTCCTAACACTATGGTCAGTGGGTAACTGACTAGCACGGGGAAAAAGAAGACCTGGGTTTCCAGCCAGGTAAAGACAGATATATAGTGGCTAAGACTGGCACTTAAAAAGGCAGTCCTCTGTCACTGGGTCTAATCCCCAGTGGCAGGCTAAAGAACCTCAGAGACATTTAGATTTTCTTTTGTTGGTATTCAGGCAGTCATTCTCAAAATTTAATACCCATCTTCTCTTTTTATGAGGAAAATCCAAAAAGTAGTATTTTGTGTAATATTTTGTTAACAAATGATCATGAAAATACTATGTATTACCTACTCGGAGGAAGTAATAAGGTTTATGTGTCCAAGTTTTGCCCAGTTTCTGTTTGTAGCAGCAGAGCTTTGGCTGCTTTGTATTTGGTTACCAGGGTTAATTATTTTAATCTAATTGCTCAGGCACACACCCACGCAAGCACACACACAGTACCTGATGGTCATTTGATGCGGCTTTGTATGCAGCTGTTAGCGGCCGTATCGGTGTGTTTCTGTTGCTGACGTTCAAACTCCTCTCCGCAAGAACACTCTGGTTTAATGGCGTACCTAGGCTTGTACCCGTTCTTTGGGCTAAGCTGGTATCCAATTGTGAGTGAGTGGCCATTACTTCCTGAAAATAGATGAAAATGTACAGAATTAAGGTGAATAGGTGAGTGTACCCATTCTCAACCCAAGGGTGCTATCTAATTGTGACTGTATGGCTAATACTGTTTTGAAATTCTTTTTACATAACACAGGACCATTTTTTATAAGAAAAGTGACATAATCTAGAATCATTTAGCTGCAAATTGGTATAGATAAGTTTCACATTTGTAGTTCCAATACTTAACCATATATCAATGTTAAATGTAACTAATTCATTAACCACCACTACAACAGAAAAATATTATTATTACTAGATAGCGCCGACTCGACGCCAACATATCCCCAGCAGGCCATCTCTCACGCCACTAGCAATCACTGGGTATTTTTTTGTAGAATCCATTTTGTGTGATTCACAAGCACATGTATTATAAACTATTTTCAATTTTTTTGGGGTTAAACCATTTTTTTTCATTTTTGGGGGTCAATTTAAAAACAAAGCGCTATGAGTGGATTATTCATAAGCCTCACGTACATGTTACATGTCTACTTATAAGCCTTGGTTTTTGGCACATACAAACAAGAGTAGAGTGCCCGTGAACGGGCACTGTGTCAGCTGAGTGAGTGTTTTTGATTTGTGAAGGTGATAATGAGAGGAAAGCATAATTATCAGGGAAAGTGCTGTACAGAAGTACAGTAAATGGTAATTGAACAGCATGTTCGAAAGAAATTTCGAAGCTGACAGAAGGACAAAAAAGTTGTGCCCTGCAAATGGTATTATAAAGGAAAGTAACAAGGTAACTGTTTTAGTGTAAAAAGTAGGTTAAAACATATTTAAAGAAATACTGCAAATGCAATATCCTCGTTCAACCTTGAAGAAGGGGTCCAAGGTCAAATCCAACCACACAAAAACATTCCCAGCCAATAATTCCTATAGGTTGGTTTACCATCCCAAACTTCTAGGACCATAATAAGCGAGTTATAAGCACTTTTAAGTTTGGCTATCCTCGTTTGACCTTGAAGGCAGGGTCCAAGGTCAAATCCGACCACACCAAAAGATTCTCAGCCCATGATTTTCTATAGGTTGGTTTACCACCCCAAACCTCTAGGACCAATAATAAGCGAGTTATAGGCACTTTTAAGTTTTGCTATCCTTGTTCGACCTTGAAGGAGGGGTCCAAGGTTGAATTTGACCACACCAATAGAGTCCCAGCCAATGATTTCCTATAGGTTTGTTTACCATCCCAAACTTCTAGGACCATAATAAGCGAGTTATAAGCACTTTTAAGTTTGGCTATCCTCGTTTGACCTTGAAGGCAGGGTCCAAGGTCAAATCCGACCACACCAAAAGATTCCCAGCCCATGATTTTCTATAGGTTGGTTTTCCATTCCAAACCTCTAGGACCAATAATAAACGAGTTATAAGCACTTTTAAGTTTGGCTTTCCTCGTTTGACCTTGAAGGAGGGGTCCAAGGTCAAATCAAACCACATCAACAGATTCCCAGCCCATGATTCCAAAATGTCTGTTTACCATCCCAAACCTCTAGGATCAATAATGAGCAAGTTATAAACACTTATAAGTTTGGCTATCCTTGTTTGACCTTGAAGGAGGGATCAAAGGTCAAATCTGACCACACCAGAAGATTCCCAGCCCATGATTTCCTACAGGTTGCTTTACCATCCCAAACCTCTAGGACCAATAATAAGGGAGATATAAGCACTTTTCATGACTGACAAAGAAATGCCCTTGGCGGCCATCTTGTTTTTCAAAATGAGGCCAAAAACATTCCCAGTCAAGATTTTATAATGAGGAACATATCCTGCGAATTTAAGATCTCTATCCATAATATCCTTTGCTCTAGAGGGCCAACAAAAGTCCTTGTTTAAAGTCGAATAAACGTCCCTGGCAGCCATCTTGTTTTTCAAAATGAGGCCAAAAATATTCCCAGGCAACATTTTATGGTTATTCATATATTCTGCAAACTTGAGAAGGCTAGCTATAACATTTTTTTCGTTAGAGCGGTAATGGTGAAATCTCTCTACACACTGCAGCTATCCAGTGGATACAATGATTTACTCAACAGTGAGAACCTGAAAGTAGCTATTGCTCAGCTATGCCATGACATACAGATCTGCATTTTCACTATGTTATAGCTGACCAAAAATTATGTGAATAACATATTTAAACAAAATACTCTAAATGCAATAGTTTTCAAGTTATAACTGACTTACTCAACAGTGATAACCTCAAAGTAGCTATTACTCAGCTATGCAATGAGCTACATGTCTGAATTTTTACTATGTTATAGCTGACCCAAAAGTAGGTGAACAACATATTTAAGCAAAACACTGTAAATGCAATAGTTTTCAAGTTACAACTGATTTACTCAATAGTGATAATCTGAAAATAGCTATTGCTCATTTGTGCCATGAGCTACAGGTCTGTAACTTCACTATGTTATAGCTGACCCCAAAGTAGCTGAATAACATATTTACACAAATTTCTGTAAATGCAATAGTTTTCCAATTACCACTGATTTACTCAACAGTGAGAACTTCAAAGTAGCTATTACTCAGCTATCCAATGAGCCACTGGTCTGGAACTTCACTAAGTTATAGCTGACCCCAAAATAGGTGAATAACACATGAAACAAAATACTCAAAATGCAATAATTTTCAAGTTATAAGTGATTTACTCAACAGTGATAACCTCAAAGTAGCTATTACTCAGCTATGCAATGAGCTACAGGTCTGAAATTTTACTATGTTATAGCTGACCCAAAAGTAGGTGAACAACATATTTATACAAAATACTCCAAATGCAATAGTTTTCAAGTTACAACTGATTTACTCAATAGTGAGAACCTCAAAATAGCTATTGCTCAGCTATGCCATGAGCTATAGGTCTGTAATTTCACTATGTCATAGCTGACCCAAAAGTAGGTGAACAACATATTTTAACAAAATACTCCAAATGCAATATTTTTCAAGTTACAACTGATTTACTCAACATTCAGTACCTGAAAATAGCTACGGCTCAGTTGTGCCATGAGCTACAGGTCTGTAACTTCACTATGTTATAGCTGACCCCAAAGTAGCTGAATAACATATTTACACAAATTTCTGTAAATGCAATAGTTTTCCAATTATAACTGATTTACTCAACAGTGAGAACTTCAAAGTAGCTATTACTCAGCTATCCAATGAGCCACTGGTCTGGAACTTCACTAAGTTATAGCTCACCCCAAAATAGGTGAATAACACATGAAACAAAATACTCAAAATGCAATAATTTTCAAGTTATAAGTGATTTACTCAACAGTGATAACCTCAAAGTAGCTATTACTCAGCTATGCAATGAGCTACAGGTCTGAAATTTTACTATGTTATAGCTGACCCAAAAGTAGGTGAACAACATATTTATACAAAATTCTCCAAATGCAATAGTTTTCAAGTTATAACTGATTTACTCAACAGTGATAACCTAAAAGTAGCTATTACTCAGCTATGGCATGAGCTACAGGTCTGAAATTTTACTATGTTATTGCTGACCCAAAAGTAGCTGAATAACATATTTATACAAAATTCTCTAAATACAACTGATTTACTCAATAGTGATAATCTGAAAATAGCTATTGCTCATTTGTGCCATGAGCTACAGGTCTGTAACTTCACTATGTTATAGCTGACCCAAAAGTAGCTAAATAACATATTTACACAAATTTCTGTAAATGCAATAGTTTTCCAATTACCACTGATTTACTCAACAGTGAGAACTTCAAAGTAGCTATTGCTCAGCTATGCAATAAGCCACAGGTCTGGAACTTCACAAAGTTATAGCTGACCCCAAAACGGGTGAATAACATATTGAAACTAAATACTCTAAATGCAATACTTTTCAAGTTATAAGCGATTTACTCAACAGTGATAACCTAAAAGTAGCTATTACTCAGCTATGGCATGAGCTACAGGTCTGAAATTTTACTATGTTATAGCTGACCCAAAAGTAGCTGAATAACATATTTATACAAAATTCTCTAAATGCAACAGTTTTCAAGTTACAAGTGAGTTTACTCATGATGGAAGTTACTGAAAAGCCCAAAAGTAGCTATTACTCAGTTAGCTATTGAGATAGACACCCAAGTTACTCACCATGTTGTAGCTATGGAAAAAGTAGCTGAACAAAATATTTTAACAAAATGCTCTAAATGCAACACTTTTCAAGTTATAAGTGATTTAGTGCATGATTTCATGAGTTTTAATGCACTAAAAAATGTTAAAAAAATTTATTAAAAAAAAAATAAGACAGATCCAGGTCTCATACTCGCACAAGAGAATCTACCTCTGGCCTAGTACATATATGCAAGATATGAGAGAAATCCTTCAAATAGTCACTGAGAAAATTGTGATAAAGTGTTGAAATTTTCACACTTTTGGTGGGGGTACCTCCCTTGTAATGTCTCTAGCAAACAGACGAACAGACAGATTTCCATGCCTTGAACAATTTTTCATCCTCGATAGATAAGGTATCTTTTAAAAAAAACCGCATGTCTCTAGGCCTTGTAGTTTTGGAAAAGAAGTTGTTCACGCGACGCGTACGCCGCAGAGTGATGACATAAAAATGAACATATTATATTCCCAGATGAGATTTCAACTGTATCAGGCACATATTATGTCAGTTATATGGCTTAAAAGTGATAAAAAAGTCAATAAATTGGGTGTCTGTGGGCATTTTAGAGACCTTAAGGTGACCTTAAATTAAAGTTACAGACTAAAAATTTTTGACAGAAAAACATTACATGTAGAAGTTACATCTACCAGAGTTACAGACTTGTCAGACTTACCATTTCCAGGTTATATCACGAAATATGTTGAAAATGTCTTAAACAGGTCACTCGGTGGGTGTTTATGGTCCTTATCTACAAGTTAAACATCTATTTAAAGCCTTGATTTTTCTCACATCTAAACAGAACATAATCATGTATTCCCAGATGAGATTTCAGCTGTGTAAGTTCCATCGTTTGACTGCTATAGGGCTTCAAAGTGGCAAAAAGTCGATAAATTTGGCCCCTTTTCGGCATTTTAGAGACTTTAAGATGACCTTAAAATTAAAGTTACAGTGACTAAATTTTTCACAGACTTAGAGTACATGTAGGAGTTATATCTACTACATTTACAGACTTGTCAGACTTATCATTTTTAAGTTATAGGGGAAAATATAGGAAAAACGTTGAAAAAAATGTCTAAGTATGGTCTTTAGGGGCCTCAAAAACAATGTTAACCTTAACATAAAGTCTTGATTTTTGGTATATATAAGGAGAATATAGTAATGTATTTCCAGGTAAAATTTGAGGCAGATAGGCCACATAGTTTGTGACCTAGAGGGCATTAAGTGTGAAAAAGTCAAAATTCTGACCTTAAGGTGGGCATAAGTTCTTTATTATTGGGAGTTTAAGGTCACCTTAAAATAGGGTTCCTCTCCTGACCCAAATACATGTGTGTGCCAAGTTTGAATGAAATCCATGAAAGCGTTTTTGAGTTATCGCACACACAAGTCAAAACGTACGGCGGCGGGACGGAGCTGAAACCAATATATCCCCGACTTTCGTCTGGGGATATAATTAAAAAAAAAATTTTTTTCCCCAAGACATGATTTCAATGCAGTCTAACACATTTTTAAAATTTTGAGGAAAATATGAAACCAAACAATCTCAAATAAAAGCTAGAGATAACTACAATATTACACTCCTTAAATACCTTACCAATGATATTTATATATGTATGTCAGAACCGGTTGTCAAGAACATTGGACATCAAATAAACTTAAACTTGTTGTGGTCATTGAGACTATACTACATATTTAGAAGGACACTGACCTTGGCTATACAGGGGGTGACCCCCACCATAATACTGAATGACACTGACCTTGTCTATACAGGGGGTGACCCCCCACCATAATACTGAATGACACTCACCTTGTCTATACAGGGAGTGACCCCCACCATAATACTGAATAACACTGACCTTGTCTATACAGGGAGTGACCCCCACCATAATACTGAATAACACTGACCTTGTCTATACAGGGAGTGACCCCCACCATAATACTGTTACCAAACACCTTGCCATTCTTGCTCAGTGACTTCTTGGCCTGTAGTTTGGACTGGTAGTGTATGTGCATCCAGTTACCATCTGAAGCTACCTGAGGTTGTGATAAAAAGTAACAAAAATAGAAGTTACGCAAATGACGCATATTTTAGTAACAATCCATCACTGGGCCTTCGTAGTTCTATATCTCCCAATTGGACTATAATACTGCATAACATCAATCACTTACAGATTATTACCTCCACCAAGGAGGTTATGTTTTCGCCTGGGTTTGTTTGAGAGTTTGTTTGTGAGTTTGTTTGCGAACAAGATAACTCGAAAACTTTATTACTCGAGATATAATTTAATGAATTTTTTCCCCTCGACCAATCAGATTCACTCACACAGCCATGAAGAACTAGAATTTTAAATTTCATCAAAAGAGAACTTTGTGCTTGGATTGTGTCTATCTCTTCATGAGTGATAGAATTTTAAAATATGCACACATGATGTTTTTCTTTTATTATCCACCACTTGTTTGAATAATAAGTAAAACTGAGTTCATATTTGAAAAGTGAAAAGGTATGAAAGTTATTACAGTGAGTGTCTACATCCATTACTTTTGAAGGATTTTGTTTAAAATAAAGCTGCTTAAAAAGGAAAGCCGCGGGTATGTACCATCCTTTTTCTGAAAGTCAAAACATGGACTTGGTAAATACATGTTTAACCTCAAATAAATCAGCCGCATGCTTCATTCATAGTTTTTGGAGATATCTGTGATACATTTCAAAGACTTGTTTTAACCCCGTTGTTAGTACTTTTGGAACCCATTATAAAACGGACACCTACGCAGTCGACAAAACTCATCGAAATAAAGGACTGGGGTCTTTGGCCCTCGTCCTTTATTATTTGAGGTTATTTTTGTGATTGAATCGCCATTAAAGTCCGCACATACGTAGTTTATTTCTACAACAACTGGTTAAAAACAATTCCAGCTCTATCTCTATATAAATTCAACTTACCACATGTTTCAAAATATTGCCGTACTGTGAAAACTGCTGTAAAATAAAGGAAGTGGCTGCTGGTGGGAACCTGAAACCATAGAAACATTGGTCATGTGACTAATTCAAAACTCAACTAATGTGGGTTTAGGAGTTGAAGTTTAAAACTGACCAGTAATATAGACGAGTACGTAATTATAGTTTATTTTGGCCCTCTCTGCCATTTACTTTGCATGCACCAACATGTTCATGCACTCTTTACATACCAAACCCAGTTGTCCTCTTACTGTTAAAACAAAATATAAACCTTGTCAACTGAAACAATCACAATGTGATTAAGTAGCCACATACTGAGTATATAGTATGTTACTTGGCAGTGGGCAGACAGATTCCAAAAATCAAAATGGGTTTCCGGGGATTTGAAACCAACCAGCATCCAGTATTTTCATTACACTTGTGAATGATGCAGTGAAACTTAACCACAAATGTACACTGGCCATAATTTAAACATGAATTGTCTTCCAGAGATATGCTGAAGTTTGAAAACTTCATTCATAATGAATATCAGGGCTCGGGAAGTACCTCTAAAATATGGAGCCCAATGGACTACATGCCCTCCAAAAAATGGGAGTCCCAATCCTATTTTTCTGAGTCCAGTGAAAAGTGGGGTGCCTTGTACCTGATGGCCTTTAAAAAAATGCGTGAAAATGGGGTACAAGTAATAATTTTTCTCCTTTATTTCTGGATACATTTAAATACAGCACAATGAAAAGAAGCAGTGTTCAATTTCCTTTCCACTGATATACAATATGTATCCTGTCGATTAATCAATTTAAAAAATATTTTAAAAAGCTGAACCCCAGTCAACAAACTTCATTTTAGGAGAATTTGAGTGAAATTTTTGTACGATAGCTACAAATATAGTATTTATATTGTTTGAAAGAAAAACATTTGTAGTTTTTGTTGCTTTTCTTGACAAAAATTCATTGGGTAGTTCAAGAGGTATAGTGTTTGTTACTTCCCCTGTACAAATTTTCAAATGTCACAGCTTTTATTTTCCGTGGGACTTTCCGGGGTTAAATATCAAGAGTTTCTGAGATTTAGTAAAATTTGTCTCCCACAAAAGTTCAACATCCGGTGGGTCAGTGAAAGGCAAAGAAGCCATAATGTTCTCATGAAGAAGCGGCACCAAATATATCCTTTTCAATAAACAAACAAAAAATGAAGGTTTCAAATGAAACGTTCAGTAGATATCCCTTTTGAAAAGATAAAATACTGCATCTACTATAAAGGTGTGGACTTTATATATCAAAATGTGGGCAAGTATTAAAATTTGTATGATTAGCACTACATACTAGTTGGTAAAGCTTCTGCACTGAAAACAATCAGGTTCCTGTAAGCAACCAGCGACCTCCCCTACTTCAAGTAGGAAGGGAGGAATCAAAACCCAGACCTGGGAGGTGGACCTGTGCCAATATAGGGAGTCTGCTAAATTATCTAACCCAGCGTTATCTGATTCAGACAACAACTACACAACTTATTGGTTTTTTTTAAAATGACTTACCCAAAAACTGTGACCCATGTTTCATCGAGAATGTCTTCTGATGTGATATTTTCTCTGAAAGAGGACAAAAAAACAGCAACACTTTAAACTTACTTGCATTACCTGAACTTCATAGAAACACAGAAATTTTATTTAATTGTTCTTTTCACCTCATATCTTACAAATACACTTAAAATGAAGAAAGAAACTACAACTGCAACTACCACCCCACCACTGGTGCCGTTGTAGTATATGACATTCACATTCTATCTTTAAATATGAATTTACTTAAGTTATAAATCAAACGCTGGATAATACAAGTAAAACACTCCTCATTAGACACTTAAGCAAAAAATATATCACTCATGAAGATAAACAATATAATACTTGTGGTATGGACTGGCATAATATTGTTAAGTTCATTTGTGATATAATTTTTCTGTATACATCATTCGGGACATTTTCCTATTATATACTCAAATGAAACAATAAAATACAACAAATAATAAATCAATCATGGCACGATCATTAGAAATCAAACTGATAGATCAATCGGGAACATTAAAAGCATCATAGAATATCAATAGAAATTAACCGGTAAAAATATTTGTCTTCATTAAGGGACTTACCCCTGCGTGTAGAATGGGTCTATCTGCGCGGGTGATGGGGGTGTTTTCTTGGTGATGGACTGGTTAAACATCTGACTGTTGTCGTGCATTGTGGTGTTGGCCAAACCTGGAGTGCCGAAACCTACAAGCAGCCAAAAAAGTCACAAGCACATAGATACATTCTCTCCTTACTAGAGATGGGTCGTTGCCACTGGCATGTCGGTATCAAGGTAATTTCAGTGGAATACTATGATGACACTTTACAAATGGTACTTCAATGATCAGCACATATAATTATGGTAGAACTTAAAATTTTGGAAATAAACCCTTTATCTGAAGAACTTATGAACCTTTACCTCACCCTTTTTATAGATTTCAGGACATTGTTGGTGGTTTTCTAGGAACAGAATTGCCACATTTTGTTTTCATTGGGATTGACTTCCTATTTGAGGGATTATCTGATTGGGGGGTGTACTAAAACACATCTTTTTTGGAATCCTGGAATCAGAACAGTTTTGTATTGGCAAGATACCAAAATGGAAGACAGAGTATTGACCCATCCATACTTTTTACTAGTGCTGCGACGATGTTTGAAGAAGTTCGATAGTTCGCTCGTTTACTGCCCCAATTTGGGAGTTCGGTTCAAACATCTGAAATTCGGACTTTGCAAACGTTGAGAAATCTCGAATATCACACCACATCCCAACGGATTCTATTTTCGCCCATCTATAAAAGCTGTTTCTTTTATTGAAAATATGGTGGAATTTATTTAAAATCTACATGGATTTTATATTTTTGCTATATTTTCAACAAAGTGACAAGATTTTATGTGAGATTTCTGTGTTTTTAACTGGTTCTGAAAACGTTGTTTCAAAGATCAATGTAGACCAAAGTTCACTAGCATGTACAGATACCAAACATCGAACCCAAAATTTGAAGCGATTTCACAGCACTACTTTTCACACATGTTGGAAATGAACAAGTATTACAAATCACAGTTAAAATAATTGGTCACAGTACCAGGTACCACGTGAACACTAGAATATTAAGGATCTTGTTTGAAGTTTATGTAACACCTTCTTTCACTTGTCGCATAAATCAAGAAATTTGTCAGGAAATATCAAATTTGACATCTCATATATAGTGTACTTTAATATCTACACGAATGAAAGTTCAGCTTCAGTTTCAACTCCAACTGATATTTTAGTCCAAAAATTTACTGTAAAGAAATATCGAATCCATGACATTTTTGTAAAGACAGAATTTCCAATCGAAAAGAAAAATTTGCTGAAAGACTCCTAAAGGAGTAACTGCTCTTTCAACAACCATTTTTATTGATTCCTGTTTGCTGGGGCAATTGTCCACAACTTCAGCAGTGTTGCTTGCTGGCTCAGTGTTGAGCAATGATCGGCACAATTCAAGTACAACCGACGGTAGCTAAACTTGTTTCTTTGTAGCCTTTTTGTCATGAGAACATGCTGATTAGAATAATATTTTGTGACCATTTAGTACATCCACCAGTTAAAATCACAAAACTTGTCATAAATGTAAAAAATATAGTAAACAGAAAACACCTTGGGATATACACAATGTTTTAAGATAATCACAGAATCAGCCAATCACAAGTAAGGATAGGTAAAGTATGGTAAAGAGTGAGAGAGACGCTATTGAAAACTTTGTGGTTATATTTTGTATACATTTGTGCTAACTTGTGTCTATTTTCCTTCCTATGATTAATATTTGATTTTATTTAGTATGGTTCACACTTTTGACTATAGGAACTAGAAATAGGACGCCCTGTTGATAGTGGCTGCGACATATGAATAAACACAGCATAGCATAGAAAAACACACATTATCATTTGTAATGTCTACCCCATGAACCTTTTGCAAAAATTGTACAGTAGTCTTACAAGACCCTGTTTCACTTGTAAAATATATCAATGATACTTAAGTATCATAGTAGTATACATGTAAATTATTTCAGCTTCATGCCTTTTTCAATTGGTTGGGTCGAAAATTTCGACAAAATCACTCTATCTTGCACGGTTAAGGAGATAGAAGCAAACTTCTGTTTATTGATTTTTGGCAAAAATTCAAAATTGCCAAGAGTACATTGATTAGATACCCTGTGGGTCAAAAAATTTCAATGAAATCGCTCTATTTTGCATGGTTAAGGAGATTAGGAAAATTCTGTTTTTTCCATTTTTAATAAAAATTTGAAAATTCAAAATGGCCGCCATATGTGGGAAGAGGAAAAAATTTTTTAAATTGCCAAGAGTACATTTCTTAGATACCCTATGGGCCGAAAATTTCAACGAAATCACTGTATCTCGCACGGTTAAGGAGATAGAAGCAAATTCGGGTTTTGCCATTTTTGGCAAAAATTCAAAAATAACATTTTTTGAAAATTGCAAACAGTACATTTCTCAGATACCGTGTGGGTTGAAACTTTTGACAAAATCACTCTATCTTGCATGTTTAAGGAGATCAAGCAATTTTGTGTTTTTTTCCATTTTTGGCAAAAATTCGAAAATTCAAAATGGCCGCCATTTTTGGGGAGGGGAAAATTTTTTGAAAATGACCAAGAGTACATTCCTTAGATGTCGACAAAATCGCTCTATTTTGCACTGTTAAGGAGATAGAAGCAATTTTGTATTTTGCCATTTTTGGCAAAAATTCAAAATGGTCTCCATTTTTTGGGAGTACATTCCTTATATACCCTGAGGGTTGAAAATTTCGACGCAAAAATTCGAAAATTCAAAATGGCCGCCATTTTTGGGGAGGGGAAAATTTTTTGAAAATTGTCAAGAGTACATTCCTCAGATACCCTGAGAGTCGAAAATTTCGACGAAATCGCTCTATCTCGCACGGTTAAGGAGATACAAGCAATCTTGTGTTTTTCCATTTTTTGGCAAAAATTCGAAAATTCAAAATGGCCGCCATTTTTGGGGAGGGGAAAATTTTTTGAAAATCATCAAGAGTACATTCCTCAGATACCCTGAGAGTCGAAAATTTCGACCAAATCGCTCTATCTTTCACGGTTAAGGAGATACAAGCAATTTTGTGTTTTTCCATTTTTGGCGAAAATTCGAAAATTCAAAATGGCCGCCATTTTTGGGGAGGGGAAAATTTTTGAAAATTGGCAAGAGTACATTGCCTAGATACCCTGAGGATTGAAAATTTCGACCAAATCGCTCTATCTCGCACGGTTAAGGAGATAGAAGCAATCTTGTGTTTTTCCATTTTTTGGCAAAAATTCGAAAATTCAAAATGGCCGCCATTTTTGGGGAGGGGAAAATTTTTTGAAAATCGTCAAGAGTACATTCCTCAGATACCCTGAGAGTCGAAAATTTCGACCAAATCGCTCTATCTCGCACGGTTAAGGAGATACAAGCAATTTTGTGTTTTTCCATTTTTGGCGAAAATTCGAAAATTCAAAATGGCCGCCATTTTTGGGGAGGGGAAAATTTTTGAAAATTGGCAAGAGTACATTGCCTAGATACCCTGAGGGTTGAAAATTTCGACCAAATCGCTCTATCTCGCACGGTTAAGGAGATACAAGCAATTTTGTGTTTTTCCATTTTTGGCGAAAATTTGAAAATTCAAAATGGCCGCCATTTTTGGGGAGGGGAAAATTTTTTGAAAATTGCCAAGAGTACATTCCTCTTATACCCTGTGGGTCGAAAATTTTGACGAAATTGCTCTATCTAGCAAGGTTAAGGAGATACAAGCAATTTTGTGTTTTTCCATTTTTGGCGAAAATTCGAAAATTCAAAATGGCCGCCATTTTTGGGGAGGGGAAAATTTTTGAAAATTGGCAAGAGTACATTGCCTAGATACCCTGAGGGTTGAAAATTTCGACCAAATCGCTCTATCTCGCACGGTTAAGGAGATACAAGCAATTTTGTGTTTTTCCATTTTTGGCGAAAATTTGAAAATTCAAAATGGCCGCCATTTTTGGGGAGGGGAAAATTTTTTGAAAATTGCCAAGAGTACATTCCTCTTATACCCTGTGGGTCGAAAATTTCGACGAAATTGCTCTATCTAGCAAGGTTAAGGAGATACAAGCAATTTTGTGTTTTTCCATTTTTGGCGAAAATTCGAAAATTCAAAATGGCCGCCATTTTTGGGGAGGGGAAAATTTTTTGAAAATTGCCAAGAGTACATTTCCTAGATACCCTGTGGGTTGCAAATTTCGACGAAATCGCTCTATCTCGCACGGTTAAGGAGATACAAGAAATATTGTGTTTTTCCATTTTTGTCGAAAATTCGAAAATTCAAAATGGCCGCCATTTTTGGGGAGGGGAAAATTTTTTGAAAATTGCCAAGAGTACATTCCTCTTATACCCTGTGGGTCGAAAATTTTGACGAAATGGCTCTATCTAGCAGGGTTAAGGAGATACAAGAATTTTTTCGCTTTTCGCAAAAATTCAAGATGGCCGCCAAAAGTGGCGAAAATTGAAACTTTTCAATTTTGTACAGAATACTTTCCTACTACCCTATGGGTCAAAAATTCTGTCCAAATCGCTCTATCTCTTACGGTTTCTGAGATATTAATATTTTTTCGTTTTTCGCAAAAATTCAAGATGGCCGCCAAAAGTGGCGAAAATTGAAACTTTTCAATTTTGTACAGAATACTTTCCTACTACCCTATGGGTCAAACATTCTGTCCAAATCGCTCTATCTCTTACGGTTTCTGAGATATTAAGATTTTTTCGTTTTTTCGCAAAAATTCAAGATGGCCGCCAAAAGTGGCGAAAATTGAAAATTTTCAATTTTGTACAGAATACTCTTCTACTACCCTGTGAGTCAAAAATTGTGTATGCCTGTGGGTCGAAAATTTCGACGAAATCGCTCTATCTCGCACGGTTTAGGAGATATGAGCACATCTTTTTGCCATTTTCGGCAAAAATTCGAAAATTCAAAATGGCCGCCATTTTTGGGGAGGGGAACATTTTTTGAAAATTGCAAAGAGTACATTCCTTAGATACCTGTGGGTCGAAAATTTCGACGAAATCGCTCTATCTCGCACGGTTTAGGAGATATGAGCACATTTGCCTAAAAAATTGGTGTTTTGCCATTTTTGGCAAAAATTCGAAAAGTCAAAATGGCCGCCAGTTTTGGGGAGGGGAAAATTTTTTGAAAATTGCAACGATTACATTCCTTAGATACCCTGTGGGTCGAAAATTTCGACTAAATCGCTCTGTCTTGCACGGTTAAGGAGATAGAAGCAAATTGGTGTTTTGCCATTTTTGGCAAAAATTCGAAAATTCAAAATGGCCGCCATTTTTGGGGAGGGGAAAATTTTTTGAAAATTGCAAAGCTTGCATTCCTTAGATACCCTGTGGGTCGAAAATTTCGACGAAATCGCTCTATCTCGCACGGTTAAGGAGATAGAAGCAAATTTGTGTTTTGCCATTTTTGGCAAAAATTCGAAAATTCAAAATGGCCGCCATTTTTGGGGAGGGGAAAATTTTTTAAAAATTACCAAGAGTACAATGCTCAGATACCCAGTGGGTCGAAAATTTTGACGAAATCGCTCTATCTGGCACGGTTAAGGAGATAGAAGGAAATTTGTGTTTTGCCATTTTTGGCAAAAATTCGAAAATTCAAAATGGCCGCCATTTTTGGGGAGGGGAAAATTTTTTGAAAATTGCAAATATTACATTCCTTAGATACCCTGTGGGTCGAAAATTTCGACGAAATCGCTCTATCTCGCACGGTTAAGGAGATAGAAGCAAATTAGTGTTTTGCCATTTTTGGCAAAAATTCGAAAATTCAAAATGGCCGCCATTTTTGGGGAGGGGAAAATTTTGTTAAAATTACCAAGAGCACAATGCTCAGATACCCTGTGGGTCGAAAATTTTGACGAAATCGCTCTATCTGGCACGGTTATGGAGATAGAAGGAAATTTGTGTTTTGCCATTTTTGGCAAAAATTCGAAAATTCAAAATGGCCGCCATTTTTGGGGAGGGGAAAATTTTGTTAAAATTACCAAGAGCACAATGCTCAGATACCCTGTGGGTCGAAAATTTTGACGAAATCGCTCTATCTGGCACGGTTAAGGAGATAGAAGCAAATTTGTGTTTTGCCATTTTTGGCAAAAATTCGAAAATTCAAAATGGCCGCCATTTTTGGGGAGGGGAAAATTTTTTGAAAATTGCAAAGATTGCATTCCTTAGATACCCTGTGGGTCGAAAATTTCGACGAAATCACTCTATCTCGCACGGTTAAGGAGATAGAAGCAAATTAGTGTTTTGCCATTTTTGGCAAAAATTCGAAAATTCAAAATGGCCGCCATTTTTGGGGAGGGGAAAATTTTTTAAAAATTACCAAGAGTACAATGCTCAGATACCCTGTGGGTCGAAAATTTTGACGAAATCACTCTATCTGGCACGGTTAAGGAGATAGAAGGAAATTTGTGTTTTGCCATTTTTGGCAAAAATTCGAAAATTCAAAATGGCCGCCATTTTGGGGGAGGGGAAAATTTTTGGAAAATTGCAAAGATTGCATTCCTTAGATACCCCGTGGGTCGAAAATTTCGACGAAATCGCTCTATCTCGCACGGTTAAGGAGATAGAAGGAAATTTGTGTTTTGCCATTTTTGGCAAAAATTCGAAAATTCAAAATGGCCGCCATTTTGGGGGAGGGGAAAATTTTTGGAAAATTGCAAAGATTGCATTCCTTAGATACCCTGTGGGTCGAAAATTTCGACGAAATCGCTCTATCTCGCACGGTTAAGGAGATAGAAGGAAATTTGTGTTTTGCCATTTTTGGCAAAAATTCGAAAATTCAAAATGGCCGCCATTTTTGGGGAGGGGAAAATTTTTGGAAAATTGCAAAGATTACATTCCTTAGATACCCTGTGGGTCGAAAATTTCGACGAAATCGCTCTATCTCGCACGGTTAAGGAGATAGAAGCAAATTAGTGTTTTGCCATTTTTGGCAAAAATTCGAAAATTCAAAATGGCCGCCATTTTTGGGGAGCGGAAAATTTTTGGAAAAATTACCAAGAGCACAATGCTCAGATACCCTGTGGGTCGAAAATTTTGACGAAATCGCTCTATCTGGCACGGTTAAGGAGATAGAAGCAAATTGGTGTTTTGCCATTTTTGGCAAAAATTCGAAAATTCAAAATGGCCGCCATTTTTGGGGAGGGGAAAATTTTTTGAAAATTGCAAAGCTTGCATTCCTTAGATACCCTGTGGGTCGAAAATTTCGACGAAATCGCTCTATCTCGCACGGTTAAGGAGATAGAAGCAAATTTGTGTTTTGCCATTTTTGGCAAAAATTCGAAAATTCAAAATGGCCGCCATTTTTGGGGAGGGGAAAATTTTTTAAAAATTACCAAGAGTACAATGCTCAGATACCCAGTGGGTCGAAAATTTTGACGAAATCGCTCTATCTGGCACGGTTAAGGAGATAGAAGCAAATTTGTGTTTTGCCATTTTTGGCGAAAATTCAAAATGGCCGCCATTTTTGGGGAGGGGAAAATTTTTGGAAAATTGCAAAGATTGCATTCCTTAGATACCCTGTGGGTCGAAAATTTCGACGAAATCACTCTATCTCGCACGGTTAAGGAGATAGAAGCAAATTAGTGTTTTGCCATTTTTGGCAAAAATTCGAAAATTCAAAATGGCCGCCATTTTTGGGGAGGGGAAAATTTTTGGAAAATTGTAGATTGCATTCTTTAAATACCCTGTGGGTCGAAAATTTCGACGAAATCGCTCTATCTCACACGGTTAAGGAGATAGAAGCAAATTTGTGTTTTGCCATTTTTGGCAAAAATTCGAAAATTCAAAATGGCCGCCATTTTTGGGGAGGGGAAAATTTTTTGAAAATTGCAAATATTACATTCCTTAGATACCCTGTGGGTCGAAAATTTCGACGAAATCGCTCTATCTCTTACGGTTTCTGAGATATTAGCAAATTACTCAAAAGTAGTACTGAAAATACACAATGAAGTACCTAAATGGCTATTACTCATGTACTGACAAAGCTATCAGTCCCAAATGCAATACCAAGCGAGCTATGGACATAACAATCTTGTATTCAAAATTGTAGTAAAATATCTTTAATTATTTTGGCTTAAATGCACGGAAACCAATGGGTACTGAAAATAGCTGTACTTAAGTATTACTCAGTAAGCAAAAGAGGTACAACAGCCAAAAGCAATCCCAAGCAAGCTACTGACCCAATAAGCCTGCATACCAAATTTGGTGACAATAGCTCTAATACTTTTCCTTTAAATGAGCGGAAACCATGCGTGACGCCGGACATCGGACGCCGGACGCCGGACATCGGACATCGGACGGCGAAAAAAGCAAAAATAATATATCCACCCCCCAGGGGGGTGGACATAATAACACACAACTAGCGTGGTTTTACAACGAATAGCTATATTATGAAGGCAAACTTACTGGCTACAATGTACAGTTTAAGAAGCATTAGCGGTAACTAAATTGATTTTAATGGGCGATAATGGGGAATTAATGCGGTCGCGGTACTTCGTTTTTATGTTTAATGTATGTTTAAATAGCCATAACTTCCTTATTTCTTGTCCAATTTTTATAATTTTTTCACCATTGTGTTTAGTTTAATTAGCTGTATTTTAATTTGTATCACATTGTCAGGAAACCCCTCAAAGAACTGCCGTGACCTTTTATTTGCTCATTAATATTAATGAGCCAGGTACTAGTACTGTATAGTTTTCATCTTAAACCAGCATATCAATTTATAAAATATTATTAACCAAAAAAAAAAAAATAATTTTTGGTGAAAATACAGTACATTTCCTGTAAATGTAACACCACTCTCAAGAAATAATTTTGTACTTTGGGTTGAACATCTTTACATTATTTTTCAAAGGAGGGTTGGAACCCCCTGACCCTCCTGGACCCACTAGTGCTATTTGGAAGAACTATTTGACAGAACTTACATCCATTTTATTCCAGAAAATAACTATTATTATAATATATAACTATTATTGTAAATGAATTTAAGATAACATAGAACCACAGTACAACATATATATCAAAAAAATATCAGGAAAGATTGATATATTTCAAAGAAAATTACAACAGTTATTTCTACTGGAAACCAAGATCAATATTTATAAATCCATCACTGACAGTAGCCCAGACCGTATTTTTTATGGAAGGAATTTTGTAAAATTCCCTGTATGACCAAAAAATCTATTCGACTCGATTAATCATCTCTGGGCTTTCCCGATTAATCGATTCGGATTTTCAAGTCCGATTCCCACCATTACTTTTAGAGATAGTTCGCATTTACTCATTTCGAGTAGGTGAGTACTTAGCTATGGGTCTGGAACTTCACCATGTGAAAGCTCTCGCAAAAGTAGATGAATGAGTTATTCGATAAAAATTGGGTACCCGCAATACTTTTAGATATAATTAGCATTTACTCATTTTGAGTAGGTGAGTAATTACCAACGGGTCTGGAACTTCACCATGTGAATGTTCTCGCAAAAGTAGATGAATGAGTTATTTGATAAAATTGGGTATGCACAATACTTTTAGAGATAACTAGATGAATGCTTTTGCTAACAAAAGTGAAGCGTCCCTGAGAGTTTAAAATGCCTTGTGGTCTTAATAAGCATGCTGTAAAGCTAAGAATGCACAAAGCTGCACCGTACTGTTACATAAACCGACCCCCTTAGTGATATCATGACAGGGAAAATCCTACAAAGGTCTTCTTTAATTAACATAAACAAGCATTGTAGACATAGACAAGCTGGAGAAAGTGTTGTACATTGGATGTACAACATTGGATGTAACTTTAGTAAATTTTGTGTAAATGCTACAAAGCGTAGGCAGTAAAACTGACCGGCTACTTAGACTCTCCACATATGCTTTCCTAATACCTCTTAATACATTCTCAATCTATAAAAGCAACATTAAAGGAGATATAAGGCAAAAACTCCAAAGCAACTATATTATGACCCCAGTTTGACCCATGGGGGATGGGGGGGGGGGGGGGTCAGGAGATAAAAGTGACCGGCTGTTTAGATTCTACACACATGCTTTCCCAATACCTCTTAATACATTCTGAAGCTATAAAAGCAATGATAAAGGAGATATAAGGCAAAAACTCCAAAGCAGCTACTTATGACCCCAGTTTGGCCCGTAAGGGGGGTCGGGGGGTAAAACTGACCGGCTATTGAGACTATCCACATATGCTTTCCCAATACCTCTTAATACATTCTGAAGGTATAAAAGCAACAATAAAGGTTATGACCCCAGCTTGACCCCTAAGGGGGAGCCGTGGGGTAAAACTGACCAGCTATTTAGATTCTCCACATATGCTTTCTCAATACCTCGTAATACATTCCAAAGCTATAAAAGCAACATTAAAGGAGATATAAGGCAAAAACTCCAAAGCAACTATATTATGACCCCAGTTTGACCCATGGGGGATGGGGGGGAGGGGGGGTCAGGAGATAAAAGTGACCGGCTGTTTAGATTCTACACACATGCTTTCCCAATACCTCTTAATACATTCTGAAGCTATAAAAGCAATGACAAAGGAGATATAAGGCAAAAACTCCAAAGCAGCTACTTATGACCCCAGTTTGGCCCGTAAGGGGGGTCGGGGGGTAAAACTGACCAACTATTGAGACTATCCACATATGCTTTCCCAATACCTCTTAATACATACTGAAGGTATAAAAGCAACAATAAAGGTTATGACCCCAGCTTGACCCCTAAGGGGGAGCCGTGGGGTAAAACTGACCAGCTATTTAGATTCTCCACATATGCTTTCTCAATACCTCGTAATACATTCCAAAGCTATAAAAGCAACGATAAAGGAGATATAAGGCAAAAACTCAAAATCAGCTATTTTATGACCCCAGTTTGACCCATAAGGGGTGGGGGTGGGGGGTGGGGGGGGGTTTGGGGGGGTAAAACTGACAGGCTATTTAGACTAGAATATATTCTGAAGGTATAAAAGCAACAATAAAGGAGATATAAGGCAAAACTCCAAAGCAACTATTTTATGACCCCTGTTTGACCCATAAGGGGGATCGGGGGATAAAACTGACCGGCTATTTAGATTCTCCACATATGCTTTCCCAATACCTCTTAATACATTCCAAAGCTATAAAAGCAACAATTAAGGAAATATAAGGCAAAAACTCAAAATCAGCTATTTTATGACCCCAGTTTGACCCATAAGGGGGGGGGGGGGGGGTTGGGGGGTAAAACTGACCGGCTATTTAGATTCTCCACATATGCTTTCCCAATACCTCTTAATACATTCTGAAGCTATAAAAGCAACAATAAAGGAGATATAAGGCAAAAACTCAAAATCAGCTATTTTATGACCCCAGTTTGACCCATAAGGGGGGGGTCGGGGGGAAAAAATGACCGGCTATTTAGACTCTCCACATATGCTTTCCCAATACCTCTTAATACATTCTGAAGCTATAAAAGCAACAATAAAGGAGATATAAGGCAAAAACTCAAAATCAGCTATTTTATGACCCTAGTTTGACCCATGGGGGGGCCGTGGGGTACAACTGACCGGCTATTTAGACTCTCCACATATGGTTTCCTATTACCTCCCAATACATTTTATGGCTCTAAATGCAATACTTAAGAAGACTAGAGTAAAGTGGCTGGCTTTCATCCAACCACAGAGTCGAATCTTAGGACAGGACTGGTGTTGAAATCTGTAAACTCTGTATTATCGCCCGCATTTGGAAATCGCTTTCACGGAAGTTTTCAGATCTGTGTCTCGAGATGGGTATTTGTTTACAAATATAAAGGGTCTGTAGATGCGCAGTTTTACAAAGCGGGTTTAAGATGAAAACCACCAGCATATTTCCTGTCCACGGACTTGCCTCATTAATATTAATGAGCAAACATGCGCAGTCACGGGAGTTCTTTGAGGGGGTTTTCCGACAATTTTACAAGGCTGGTTTAAGATGAAAACTACCAGCATTTTTCCTGTTCACGGACTTGCCTCATTAATATTAATGAGGAAATATGCGCAGTCACGGCAGTTCTTTGTGGGATTTCTTGACAATATTTTACAAGGCTGGTTTAAGATGAAAACTACCAGCATTATTGTAGAAATAAACTACGTATGCGCGGACTTTATTGGTGATTCAATCACAAAAATAACCTAAAATGAAGGACGAGTGAAGAAAGAGGCGCATTGTCCCTGGATATTTTACAGAAGCAAATTGTAAGTATTCAAATAAAATATTCGTGTGTTGTTTCTATAATATTCCATAATGAGCGAAAATAGGGAACCACAGATTATGCTGTATTTTACCGATGATACTTCTAGGACATTCAAAAGCGCCTTCTAGTGGTTGAATGTAGAACTACGGAGTTTGAATATTTTCATTGTCGATTCTGATTGGCTGAATGGCAAAGGTGTAGTACTACCGTGACGTCACTTCATTCATTAATTTCTTTGCGGTTTATTTGTTTCACAAATGGGTAGATGCCCAGACAACAATTTTACATTAACAGTGACTGCGTGGTAAACCAGCAGACCGATAAATTAATTGGGGGTTCACTTATAGAAACCAGCAGACGAAACCGTTAAAAAAGACTCGTTCGAGTAGACCATCACAATAGCAAAAACAATAGTTTCTAGGACATCCGGGACTTTACAGAAAGCCAGACGTAGTGCTAGACATGCTTTTTACTTCACAAAATATAACTTAATAAAGGCATTAAAAATCTTCAAAATGGCAGTGTATAATATACACCTTAATGTACAGATATGTGAAGAAAATATTATTCAGAATTGATATTTAAGGGCTTAAACGGCCGATTTAAAATCGTGGCCGCAACTCAGTACATAACTCGAATCAAAGATTCGACTAATAACAGGGGGGTTGACCTAAATTTAAGGCTCTCAGATTGGAAGGTGTGAGAAAATCACCCATAAATGAGACATTTTTCAAGGGATTGCTCCCAAAATCTAATCAGCTCGCATTTTCGATAGTATGAACAGGAGTGTCAAATTATAAGGCTGTGTAGCAAGTAGTTTTTTTCCTGAACTGCGATGACGGGGGGGGGGGGGGTGGGGTGTACTTCAAAAAATTGTTTTTGATCAAGTGACCTTGATAAAGGTCAAATTTAAGCATGCAGAAAAATTTTCCCACGCCTAAGGTATATAACTGCCAAATATGGTTTGAAACCTAATAATAAGGGAGATATTCAAGGGAGACCATAATGCGGCCGCGAGGAAACTGAGGTGAAAACAAAGAAGCGCCCTTTCAGGGACGCTTAATTAGCCTTTACTCATTTCGACTGAGTAATTAGCTATGGGTCTGAAACTTCACCAAGTGAAAGCTCTTCCAAAAGTAGGTGAATGAGTTATTTGAGAAGAATTGGCTATCTGCTATACTTTTAGAGATAATTCACACTTACTCAGTTTGAGTAGGTGAGTAATTAGCTATGGGTCTGAAACTTCACCATGTGAAAGTTCTTCCAAAAGTAGATGAATGAGTTATTTGAGAAAAATTGGTATCCGCAATACTTTTAGAGATAATTCGCATTTACTCATTTTGAGTAGGTGAGTAATTAGCTATTAATTAGCTCACTTAGCTATGGAGATACACTTGCAAACTACTGACCATGTTGTAGCTGTGGAGATAGTAGCTGAACAACATATTGGAACAAAATTGTGTAGCTGCAATACTTTTGAAGATATAAGCCATTTACTCATTTAAAGTTATAAGTCATAGCATTATATTAGGTGAAAGTGCTGTTACTCATTCAAAAGTAGGCCAAAGTTCACCAAACATTTTCCCCTTTAGGATAGGACGCTCTTGTACTACCCTGTGGGTCAAAAAATTGCTCGAAATTGCTCTATCTCTCACGGTTTGAGAGATATTTGAGATTTTTCACATTTTCACTAAAAGTAGCAATAAAGTAGCCATTACTCACTTGTACATCGAGCAACAGTTGTGAAACTTAAATATGTTACAGTTCACAAAAAAGTACATGAACAACATATTTGAGAGAAATTGTGTAGCTGCAATACTTTTGAAGATATAAGCCATTTACTCATTATGGTTATCATTAAAAATTGAAAAAGTAGCTATTACTCACTTAGCTATGGAGATACACTTGCAAACTACTGACCATGTTGTAGCTATGGAGAAAGTAGCTGAACAACATATTGGAAGAAAATTGTGTAGCTGCAATACTTTTGAAGATATAAGCCATTTACTCATTATGGTTATCATTAAAAATTGACAAAGTAGCTATTACTCACTTAGCTATGGAGATACACTTTCAAACTACTGACCATGTTGTAGCTGTGGAGAAAGTAGCTGAACAACATATTGGAACAAAATACTATAAATGCAATAGTTTCAGAGTTATAAGCCTTATAATTATATTAGCTAAAAGTGCTATTACTCACTCAAAAGTAGGTCAAAGTTCACCAAACCCCCAAAATTTTGAAGAGCGTAAAAATTCATTAGGACAAGTAATTTACCAAAAATGTGTAACGGTGGTAGTTTCAGAGAAAACTGCGTGACACACGCACGCACGGACGGACGCACGGACGCACACACACGGTGCAAATTATAATCACCCGCCCGGGCTAAAGCCCGGTGGGAGATAATAATTATTGCAATTTTACTGTAAAACGTTCATTGTTACGACAGCCATAATGAGCGAAAATAGGGAGTGACCTGGTTATGCTGTATTTTACCAGGGAAGGATTTTGTCATTTAGCCAATCAGAATTGAGGACACATCCGTGTCATGTTAGAATATATTTTAATGATCGGCAATTCTTACATGAACATCGACAAGTAATTCTGTGGTGATCTCCGAGCACCAAAAATGGCAGACAAAAAAAAATGCAAAATAACCTGAGTGTTGGTGACCACACTTAATAGTAGATCAGTATACTATATTTGGGTTTGTGCCAAGTTACATTAGTGTACTGAGATGAACCCACCTTGTGTTTGGTTCACTAGTCCGGGAGTATGGAATTGACTTGTGTTGCCAGCGGTCGGTGTGCCAAACTCCACCTACAAAAAACAAAAGCTGGAGGTTCTTTTCTTTGAAACTGAAATTTTAAATTGAATACATTTTGCTTTCTCCCAAAAGTCAATACTGAACTAATGCTTCATGTGGCAAAATACATATGACTGCCAAGGGTATTGCAATAAAGCCTTACCATATATTACCTCTCCAAAATAAATCCTACAAGCCACAAATTCATAACCTGAAATTTGTAAATTACAAAACAATTTACAAATTATAGAACTAGATTTTTTTTTAGCAGGAAATATGTACCTGCATGATAATTTGAAGTTTATAACTTCATTTACAATGAATATAAGGTAAAAATGTACCTAAACAAAACAATAAGTGGTCTTGATGGGCCGGAGATAGTCTCCAGTACAAACCCTTCTATCAGATGGGCTGGAGGTAGTCCCAAGTATAAACTTTTCTATCACATGGGTCGGAGATAGTCCCAAGTACAAATCTATCAGTTGGGCTTGAGATAGTCCCAAGTACAAACATTTCTATCAGATGGGCTGGACATAGTCCCAAGTACAAACATTTCTATCAGATGGGCTGGTGACAGTCCCAAGTTCAAACCTTTCTATCAGACGGGCTGGTAATAGTCTCTAGTAGACCTTGTACTGGTGGAGCGCCAGCTTTTTCTTTAGTCCTTCCAGGTAGTACATCTCTGAAAAAAAAGATGTAAAAAATATCAACTTATTTTGGACTAACATTTATGTTTATACTTCATTTTAACACACTATACTGGTAACCACAAGCAGCTTTATGGGTGAAGTGTGTAGTTGTGCGGGTAAAACTTTTTGTAATAACATTTTGTCCGATATTGATAACGATAACATAAATAAAATTCGAAAAGATCCCAACATTTTGTTATTTATGATTCAGTTAAACACAAAAATTCTGCCTAAGCAAAATGAAATGCGGCATACCATTCACAATGCCAAAAGAGGGTTGATTCAATCTCCTTCAATCCATCTCTTGAGCAGGGTTAAGATTTACCCTTGTCAGCCCAGATCGTGAATATCCACAAATGATGTCCAATCTGCTTCAACCTGCGTCAACCAAATTAAATTCACTAGTTTAATCTGACAGCTACATACCTCTGTTTTGGGGTGTGACCAAAGGCCGGCGGACCAAACTGTCCCTGTGATGGAGAAGTGAGTGTCTTGCCAAAGTGTGAGCTCTTGGGTGGACTACCACTGGCCCCCAACCACAGTCTGGAGCCAGGCTACACAAAGCATAAATACACAATAATAACTGCAAACTGTATTCTAACATGACACGGCTGTGTCCGCGATTCTGATTGGCTAAGACGCGAAAATTTGCTCTGTAAAACCCCGCATAACTTCCCTGGTTCTATTTTATCGCTCACAATGCTGCTCCTCAAAAATAAAACTTTAAGTAACAGCCTGGATTTTTTATTAAATAAAACAAAATAATGGTAAATACGATATTCAGGGATTCTTACATTTGAAAATAGAATATACTGATATGAATATACAAAAGTTTAAGGACGTTTAACAGAGAAAGCGTTATTTTATTTGTGGCTCTTCCAATATTTCAACTGCACCATTTGATAAATAATATTCGTATATTTTTGTAAAAAATAGCTTCAAAACTAATTTTTATCAGATAATTTTAAAATGTCATGTTAGAATAGAAATAGACAACTCCTTCGCCTTCGTGATCCTAATATCGCTAATCGTTGTAAAATCGCATATAACACCTCGCTCGTCGTTGTCTATTTCTATATTAGGGCAGTTCTGGAAAACTGTTGTATTTGTGTTTATACTCAGCACAATATCCCCATGTATTACAGGACTCAATGCGCTATATGAACCATCAAACTGTACAAGTACAGTCCAATTCTCAAATCACTGACATTCCCCTACCTGAAAGACAGAGGTTCAAGAACGACCATTCTAACATACTTGGGGTTCTTTAACCTGCCACTGGGGATAGGACCCAATGACAAGGGACCGCCATTTTAAGTAGTCATCTGAGCCACTATGTATCTGCCTGTACCTGGGATAGAACCTACATTCTCCATGTTCTTAGGCAAGTGTGTTAGCCACTAGGCCTCAGGGACAGATTGTTGGTATAAATATTTGGTATTAATTTGCCATGCAAGATAAGTTAGAAATATTCTTCAGTCTTTACACAGGAGAAGACATGGCACTCTCCTTTTCAAAGAGTCAAGTGGAGTTCATTTAGCTTCTATGTTGATAAAACATTTTCAGATAATTTTTCCGGTTATTGAACAACATCATAATACTCACAGCGGAGGCTGCAGGAGTGGGTTCTCCCATCAGATATGCAGGCAGGTATGGACTCTGAACATGGTGTGCACCAGGACTTGTGGGGTTGGGAACAGGTGAACCCATCAGCATAGGTTCTGCAGAGGCCATGGTTGGTCTGGACTAAATTGTTGGAAATGTGTAGATTCTAAAAAATAGGCCAAGGCCTGCTGCTTACTGGCGACCCGCATGTTGTGGTTGTCCCACTGAAATACTTTTTTTGTGCTATGTTATACAACAATAAATGTAAAACTAGAAATAGGACGCCCATTGATAGTGGCTGCGACATATGAATAGAAACAGGACAGCACAGAAGAACACACATTATCATGTGTAATGTCCACCCCATGAACCTTTTGCAAAAATTGTACAGTAGTCTTACAAGACCCTGTTTCATTTGTAAAATATATCAATGATGCTTAAGTACTTATTAGTATACATGTAAATTATTTCAGCTCATGCCTTTTTGCATTGGTTGGGTCCAAAATTTCGCCGAAATCGCTCTATCTTGCACGGTTAAGGAGATAGAAGCAAACTTGTGTTTATCGATTTTTGGCAAAAATTCAAAAATTACCAAGAGTACATTGATTAGATACCCTGTAGGTCAAAAAATATGAACGAAATCACTCTATTTTGCATGGTTAAGGAGATAAGGAAATTTCTGTTTTTCCATTTTTCGTAAAAATTTGAAAATTCAAAATGGCCGCCATATGTGTGAATAGGAAATTTTTTTAAAATTGCCAAACAGTACATTTCTTAGATATCCTATAGGTCGAAAATTTCGACGAAATCACTCTATTTTGCACGGTTAAGGAGATAAGGAAATTTCTGTTTTTCCATTTTTCATAAAAATTTGAAAATTCAAAATGGCCGCCATATGTGTGAATAGGAAATTTTTTTAAAATTGCCAAACAGTACATTTCTTAGATATCCTATAGGTCGAAAATTTCGACGAAATCACTGTATCTTGCACGGTTAAGGAGATAGAAGCAAATTCGGGTTTTGCCATTTTCGGCAAAAATTTAAAAATAAAATTTTTTGAAAATTGCAAACTGTTCATTTCTTAGATACCCTGTGGGTTGAAAATTTCGACGAAATCATTCTATCTCGCATGGTTAAGGAGATACAAGCAATTTTGTGTCTTGCCATTTTTGGCAAAAATTCGAAAATTCAAAATGGCTGCCATTTCTGGGGAGGGGAAAATTTTTTGAAAATTGCCAAGAGTACATTTCCTTGATACCCTGTGAATTGAAAATTTTGACAAAATCGCTCTACCTCGCACGGTTAAGGAGATAGAAGCAATTTTGTGTTTTGGCAAAAATTCGAAAATTCAAAATGGCCGCCATTTTTGGAGAGGGGAAAATTTTTTGAAAATTGCCAGGAGTACATTCCTAACATACTCTGTGGGTCGAAAATTTCTACAAAATTGCTCTATCTTGCACGGTTAAGGAGATACAAGCAATTTTGTGTTTTTCCATTTTTGGAAAAAATTCGAAAATGGCCGCCATTTTTGGGGAGAGTAAATCTTTTTGAAAATTGCCAAGAGTACATTCCTTTGATACCCTGGGGGTCGAAAATTTTTGGCAAATATTCCAAAATTCAAAATGGCTGCAATTTCTGGGGAGGGGAAATTTTTTTGAAAATTGCCAAGAATACGCTCCTTAGAAACCCCATGGGTCGAAAATTTCGATGAAATCACTCTATCTCGCACCGTTTCTGTGATAAGCGCGTTTGTTTTTTCAGCGTTAAGAAAAATCGAGACATTTAGTAAATCATTAATAAGTCGGCCATTTTGTATTGGATCACTTTGAAAAGTTATTGATTTCCAGACATGTATATAACAAACCTACTTGCAAAATTTCATGTGAATAGGTGAAGCACTTTTTAAGTTATCATCCAGACAAGCACACCCTTTTGAAAAACATGTTTTTGGTCATGAGACTTCTCTGATTGGTTGAAAAACATGCAATGAGGAAAAATGATAGTCCTCTACCCAAGGAAGCTCCATACCAAATTTCAAAGAAATTGGTGCAGTAGTTTCTGAGGAGAAGAGGCTGGAAAAAAATTGTTGACGACAACAACAACAACGAAGACGACGCCAGGCCATGCCATTAGCTTACGGCCTTTGGCCAGTAAGCTAACAAAGGCCGTAAGCTAAAAATAATGGCAAAATTGTCATTCATACAAATGATATCTTTCAAATGTCAAGTGGTTGGATTGCTTACCAAAATCAGGGACTTGAAACGAATAAAATTTATACATTATATCCATGTAGCTCATATGATTAAACCTTAAACCATAAATCTGCAAAACAAGGCCGAAAGGAGTTTCGGTCTACTAGCGCGAGCCGCAAAGCCATCAGAGACAAGTAGTGGACTGAAGCGGTCACCCATTCCAGTACTTACGCAGCTCATTGCTGCATATCTTCAGCGAAGAAACAAGTATTTATCACACAATTCAATAAAGTGTGGAGACAAAAAAAAAATGCAAGTGATCTATATATGATCATAATTCCAGCAGATTAAGGACTTGCTTCTAATGTTCAAAGTGTAACTAAACATAAAACAAAACAAAAGTTTTTGTACACAAAAACAAAGCATCCCTACAGCTTTTAAGTTTTATATGAAATGCTAAAGGACCAATATGAAGAGGTAAATGTTATTGGTGAAGAGAAATTCTCCTGAAAGGACCATGTTAGGGTCACAAGAGTGACCTTAAAACGAAAACAAGAGGAGAGTGCCCGTGAACGGGCACTGTGTCAGCTGACTGAATGTTTTTGATTTGTGAAGGTGAAAATGAGAGGAAAGCATAATTATCAGGGAAAGGGCTGTACAGAAATACAGTAAACGGTAACTGAACAGCATGTTCGAAAGAAATTCCAAAGCTGACAGAAGAAAAGGACAAAAAGTTGTGCCCTACAAATGGTATTATGAAGGAAAGTAACAAGGTAGTTGTTTAAGTGTAAAAAGCAGGTTAAAAATATTTAAAGAAATACTATAAATGCAATATCCTCGTTCGACCATGAAGAAGGGGTCCAAAGGTCAAATCTGACCATACCAAAAGATTCCCAGCCAAAGATTTCCTTTTGGATGGTTTACCATCCCAAACCTGTAGGACCAATAATAAGCGAGTCATAGGCACTTTTAAGTTTGGCTATCGTTGTTTGACCTTGAAGGAGGGGTCCAAGGTCAAATTGAACCACACCAAAAGATTCCCAGCCCATGATTTTCTATAGGTTGGTTTCCATTCCAAACCTCTAGGACCAATAATAAGCGAGTTATAAGCACTTTTAAGTTTGGCTGTCCTCATTTGACCTTGAAGGAGGGGTCCAAGGTCAAATCCGACCACACCAAAAAATTCCCAGCTCATGATTTTCTATGGATTGGTTTTCCATCCCAAACCTCTGGGACCAATAATAAGCGAGTTATAAGCACTTTTAAGTTTGGCTATCCTTGTTTGACCTTGAAGGAGGGTCAAAGGTCAAATCTGACCACACCAAAAGATTCCCAGCCCATGATCTCCTACAGGTTGGTTTACCATCCCAAACCTCAAGGACCAATAATAAGGGAGATATAAGCACTTTTCATGACTGACAAAAAACACCTGTGGTGGCCATCTTTTCAAAATGAGGCCCAAAATATTCCCAGGCAATATTTTATAGTTATTAATATATACTGCAAACTTAAGAAGTCTAGCTATAATATTTTTTTCATCAGAGCAGTAATGGTGAAATCTCTCTCTACACACTACGGCTATCCAGTGGATACAATGATTTACTCAACAGTAAGAACCTGAAAGTAGCTATTGCTCAGCTATGCCATGACATAGAGGTCTGCAATTTCACTATGTTATAGCTGACCAAAACTTCTGTGAATAACAAATTTAACAAAATACTCTAAATGTAATAGTTTTCCAATTACAACTGATTTACTCAACAGTGAGAACTTCAAAGTAGCTATTACTCAGCTATGCAATGAGCCACAGGTCTGGAACTTCACTATGTTATAGCTGACCCCAAAATAGGTGAACAACATATTGAAACAAAATACTCTAAATGCAATAGTTTCCAAGTTATAAGTGATTTACTCAACAGTGATAACCTAAAAGTAGCTATTACCCAGCTATGCCATGAGTTACAGGTCTGAAATTTTACTATGTTATAGCTGACCCAAAAGTAGCTGAATAACATATTTATTCTAAATTCTCTAAATGCAATAGTTTTCCAATTACAACTGATTTACTCAATAGTGAGAACTTAAAGTAGCTTTTACTCAGCTATGCAATAAGCTACAGGTCTGAAATTTTACTATGTTATAGCTGACCCAAAAGTAGGTGAACAACATATTTAAGCAAAATACTGTAAATGCAATAGTTTTCAAGTTACAACTGATTTACTCAATAGTGATAACCTAAAAGTAGCTATTACTCAGCTATGCCATGAGCTACAGGTCTGAAATTTTACTATGTTATAGCTGACCCTAAAGTAGCTGAATAACATATTTATACTAAATTATCTAAATGCAATAGTTTTCCAATTACAACTGATTTACTCAATAGTGAGAACTTCAAAGTAGCTATTACTCAGCTATGCAATGAGCCACAGGTCTGAAACTTCACTATGTTACAGCTGATCCCAAAATAGGTGAATAACATATTGAAACAAAATACTCTAAATGCAATAGTTTCCAAGTTATAAGCGATTTACTCAACAGTGATAACCTAAAAGTAGCTATTACTCAGCTATGCCATGAGCTACAGGTCTGAAATTTTACTATGTTATAGCTGACCCAAAAGTAGGTGAACAACATATTTAAGCAAAATACTGTAAATGCAATAGTTTTCAAGTTACAACTGATTTACTCAATAGTGAGAACCTGAAAATAGCTATTGCTCCGCTATGCCATGAGCTATAGGTCTGTAGTTTCACTATGTTACAGCTGACCCAAAAGTAGGTGAACAATATATTTTAACAAAATACTCCAAATGCAATAGTTTTCAAGCTATAGCTGATTTACTCAACAGTCAGTGCCTGAGAATAGCTATTACTCAGTTGTGCCATGAGCTACAGGTCTGAAATTTTACTATGTTATAGCTGACCCAAAAGTAGCTGAATAACATATTTGCACAAATTTCTGTATATGTAATAGTTTTCCAATTACAACTGATTTACTCAACAGTGAGAACTTCAAAGTAGCTATTACTCAGCTATGCAATGAACCACAGGTCTGGAAGTTCACTATGTTATAGCTGACCCCAAAATAGGTGAATAACATATTGAAACAAAATACTCTAAATGCAATAGTTTTCAAGTTATAACTGATTTACTCAGTAGTGATAACCTAAAAGTAGCTATTACTCAGCTATGCCATGAGCTACAGGTCTGAAATTTTACTATGTTATAGCTGACCCAAAAGTAGGTGAATAACATATTTAAGCAAAATACTGTAAATGCAATAGTTTCCAAGTTATAAGCGATTTACTCAACAGTGAAAACCTAAAAGTAGCTATTACTCAGCTATGCCATGAGCTACAGGTCTGAAATTTTACTATGTTATAGCTGACCCAAAAGTAGTTGAATAACATATTTATACAAAATTCTCTAAATGCAATAGTTTTCAAGTTATAAGCGATTTACTCAACAGTGATAACCTAAAAGTAGCTATTACTCAGCTATGCCAGGAGCTACAGGTCTGAAATTTTACTATGTTATAGCTGACCCAAAAGTAGCTGAATAACATATTTATACGAAATTCTCTAAATGCAATAGTTTTCAAGTTATAAGCGATTTACTCAACAGTGATAACCTAAAAGTAGCTATTACTCAGCTATGCCAGGAGCTACAGGTATGAAATTTTACTATGTTATAGCTGACCCAAAAGTAGCTGAATAACATATTTATACAAAATTCTCTAAATGCAATAGTTTTCAAGCTATAAGCGATTTACTCAACAGTGATAACCTAAAAGTAGCTATTACTCAGCTATGCCAGGAGCTACAGGTCTGAAATTTTACTATGTTATAGCTGACCCAAAAGTAGCTGAATAACATATTTATACGAAATTCTCTAAATGCAATAGTTTTCAAGTTATAAGCGATTTACTGAACAGTGATAACCTAAAAGTAGCTATTACTCAGCTATGCCATGAGCTACAGGTCTGAAATTTTACTATGTTATAGCTGGCCCAAAAGTAGCTGAATAACATATTTATACGAAATTCTCTAAATGCAATAGTTTTCAAGTTATAAGCGATTTACTCAACAGTGATAACCTAAAAGTAGCTATTACTCAGCTATGCCAGGAGGTACAGGTCTGAAATTTTACTATGTTATAGCTGACCCTAAAGTAGCTGAATAACATATTTATACAAAATTCTCTAAATGCAATAGTTTTTAAGTTACAAGTGATTTTACTCATGATGGAAGTTACTGAAAAGCCCAAAAGTAGCTATTACTCACTTAGCTATTGAGACAGACACCCAACTTACTCACCATATTGTAGCTATGAAAAAAGTAGCTGAATAACATATTTTAACAAAATGCTCTAAATGCAACACTTTTCAAGTTATAAGTGATTTTGTGCATGATTTCATGAATTTTAATGCATTAAAAATTATTAAAAAAATTTATTAAAAAAAAAGTAAGACAGATCCAGGTCTCATACTCACACAAGAGAATCTACCTCTGTCCTAGTACATATATGCAAGATATGAGAGAAATCCCTGCAATAGTCACTGAGAAAATTGTGATTAAGTGTTGAAATTTTCACACTTTTGGTAGGGGTACCCCCCTTGTAATGTCTCTAGCAAACAGACGAACAGACAGATTTGCATGCCTTGAACAATTTTTCATCCTCGATAGATAAGGTATCTTTTAAAAAAAACAGCACGTCTCTAGGCCTTGTAGTTTTGGAGAAGAAGATGTTCACGCGGACGCGGACGCCCACGCCGCAGAGTGACGACATAATGTCAGCTGACTGACAAGTCAGCTGACATAAAAAGCAATCAATGCCTGTGAACGGGTTCTGTATCAGCTGACTGTGTGTTTTCAGCTGCAAAGTAGAAGAAGCATGTTTAGGTTTGGCTATGCTGGTTTGACCTTGAATGAGAGGCCCAAGGTCAAATCCGACCACACCAGAAGATTCCCAGCACATGATTTCCTACATGTTGATTAACATTCCAAACCTCTAGGACCAATAATAAGCGAGTAATAAGCACTTTTAAGTTTACTTATGCTCATTTGACCTTGAAGGAGACGCCCAAGGTCAAATCTGACCAAATCAAAAGATTCCCAGCCCATGATTTCCTAGATGTTGGTACACCATCACAAACCTCTAGGACCAATAATAAGCGAGTTATAAGCATTTTTAAGTTGGGTTATGCTCATTTGACCTTAAAGGAGAGGTCAAAGGTCAAATACGACCACACCAGAAGATTCCCAGCACATGATTTCCTGCAGGCTGGTATACTATCCCAAACCTCTAGGACCAATAATAAGCGAGTTATAAGCAATTCTATGTTTGGTTATGCTCATTTGATCTTAAAGGAGATAGGCAAAGAAATTTACTTAAATATATTTGAAAGTACACAGGGAGTTGTGATAAATGCACATAAAAACACCACCCAGCAGACTCTGTTATGTGCAATACACAGCTTTTTATCTCCACTCAGATAAACAATCCCTCTCGCCACACACAACTGGCAAGAAGGGGGAAATGATGTCACTATTGTCAGAGTCTCCCACACTAGCAGTGAATGAATACACTTTCTTAGATACTGAGGCAATAGTTTCACAGTTTTATTTCTTTCACATTTAAAGGTTACATGTCTCATTTGAAAACCTGTAATGTTTTAAATCAGATTTTAAACTTTTCCACATTCTATCTATAAAGTTAGTTTATAAATCTGTGTTCAAAATGATTTTGGCTTCATCAAGTAAGAGGTACTGTTTTGAGAAAATAAATTGATAGCAAGTGCAATATAAGAGGAAAATGACATTGAAGATACAGTCTATTCACTTTGTTATGACTATTTTAGATCTGATACTTTCAATAAAATCCCAGAACGAGTAAGTTATAGGTCTCTTAAAAGATTGAAGCCATTAATAAGCAACAAACTAGAAATAGGACGCCCTGTTGCTTGTAGCCGCGACATATGAATAGAAACAGGATAGCATAGAAGAACACACATTATCATGTGTAATGTCCACCCTATCAACCTTTTGCAGAAATTGTACAGTAATCTTACAAGGCCCTGTTTCATCTGTAAAATATAGCAATGATACTTAAATATTTATTAGTATACATGTAAATTATTTCAGTTTCATGCCTTTTTGCATTGGTTGGGTAGAAATTCGAAAATTCAAAATGGCCGCCATTTTTGGGGAGGGGAAAATTTTTTGAAAATTGAAAAGAGTACATTCCTTAGATACCCTACGGATCGAAAATTTCGACGAAATCGCTGTATCTCGCATGGTTAAGGAGATAAAACCAAATTTGTGTTTTGCCATTTTTGGCAAAAATCCGAAAATACAAAATGGTCGCCATTTTTGGGGAGGGGAAATTTTTTTTGAAAATTGCAAAGAGTACCTTCCTTAGATACCCTGTGGGTCGAAAATTGCGACGAAATCGCTCTATCTCGCACGGTTAAGGAGATAGAAGCAAATTTGTGTTTTGCCATTTTTGGGGAGGGGAAATTTTTTTGAAAACTGCAAAGAGTACCTTCCTTACATACCCTGTGGGTCGAAAATTTCGACAAAATCGCTCTATCTCGCACGGTTAAGGAGATAGAAGCAATTTTGTGTTTTGACATTTTTGCCAAAAATTCGAAAATTCAAAATGGCCACCATTTTTGGGGAGAGGAAAATTTTTAGAAAATTAAAAAGAGTACATTCCTTAGATACCCTGTGGGTCGAAAATTTTGACGAAATAGCTCTATCTCGCACAGTTAAGGAGGTAGAAGACATTTTGTGTTTTGCCATTTTTGGCAAAAATTCGAAAATTCAAAATGGCCGCCAGTTTTGGGGAGGGGAAAATTTTTTGAAAATTGAAAAGCATACATTCCTAAGATACCCTGTGGGTCGAAAATTTCGACAAAATTGCTCTATCTCGCACGGTTAAGGAGATAAAAGCCAATTTGTGTTTTGCCATTTTTGGCAAAAATCCGAAAATTCAAAATGGCCGCCATTTCTGGGGAGGGGAAAATTTTTTGAAAATTGCAAGGAGTACCTTCCTTAGATACCCTGTGGGTCGAAAATTTCGACGAAATCGCTCTATCTCGCACGGTTAAGGAGATAAATGCAAATTTCTGTTTTGCCATTTTTGACAAAAATCCGAAAATACAAAATGGCCGCCATTTTTGGGGAGGGGAAATTTTTTTGAAAATTGCAAAGAGTACCTTCCTCAGATACCCTATGGGTCGAAAATTTCGACAAAATCGCTCTATCTCGCACGGTTAAGGAGATAGAAGCAATTTTGTGTTTTGCCATTTTTGGCAAAAATCCGAAAATACAAAATGGCCGCCATTTTTGGGGAGGGGAAATTTTTTTGAAAATTGCAAAGAGTACCTTCCTTACATACCCTGTGGGTCGAAAATTGCGACGAAATCGCTCTATCTCGCACGGTTAAGGAGATAGAAGCAATTTTGTGTTTTGCCAGTTTTGGCAAATATCCGAAAATTGAAAATGGCCGCCATTTTTGGGGAGGGGAAAATTTTTTGAAAATTGCAAGAAGTACCTTCCTTACATAACCTGCGGGTTGAAAATTGACGAAATCGCTCTATCTCGCACGGTTAAGGAGATAGAAGCAATTTTGTGTTTTGCCATTTTTGGCAAAAATTCGAAAATTCAAAATGGCCGCCATTTTTGGGGAGGAGAAAATTTTTGAAAATTGAAAAGAGTACATTCCTTATATACCCTCCTTATATACCCTGTGGGTCGAAAATTTCGACGAAATCGCTCTATCTCTCACGGTTAAGGAGATAAAAGCAATTTGTGTTTTGCCATTTTTGGCAAATATCCGAAAATTCAAAATGGCCGCCATTTTTAGGGAGGAAAATTTTTTGAAAATTGCAAGGAGTACCTTCGTTACATAACCTGTGGGTCGAAAATTGCGACGAAATCGCTCTATCTCGCACGGTTAAGGAGATAGAAGCAATTTTGTGTTTTGCCATTTTTGGGGAGGGGAAATTTTTTTGAAAATTGCAAAGAGTACCTTGCTTAGATACCCTGTGGGTCGAAAATTTCGACGAAATCGCTCTATCTCGCACGGTTTAGGAGATATGCGCACATTTGCCTTTTTCAGTATTCAAAATAGCCAATTACTCATTTATTCAATTAATTACTCACTCATCTATGAAGCAATTCCCCCCAAAAGCAATCCCATACAACCTATTAACCCAATGAACCTCCATACCAAATTTCAGAAAGCTAGGCTTAATAGCATTCCTTAAAATGTCTGGAAACCAAAGAGCTACTCAAAAGTAGCAAAGTAGCTATTACTCAGTTAGCTATAGAGCTATCATCACCAAAAGCAATCCCATACAAGCTATTAACCCAATAAAGCTGCATGCCAAATTTGGTAAAGATAGGATAAGAACTGTTGCCTAAAATGTCTGGAAACCAAGTGGGACGCCGGACGCCGGAAAAAGCAAAAATAATATGTCCACCCCCCAGTGGGGTGGACATAATTATTATATGAAAGATGTGCCAATTATCACATTCAGATCAGACATCTTCAGTTTAGACTTTGTTTTGTTTTGTTTTTTTATTGTTTTTTTTGCATCAACTTTATTACTTTTATTTCAGAATGAGAAAAAAATCTTATTGGAATATCTAAATTGTAATTATTTAAGAAGTAGCTACCATCAGTGACAGACTCACAACTATATATTTTGGTTACTCGTGGCAATGAATGAAGGTGTTTTCTGTTGAAGCAGTTGACTTGAACTATAAATTTTACAATATTTGTTATTCTGAAAGTGTATTTTTGCACAATGTTTATATCAAGAATGTCACATTTGGCATTAAAATTGGACAAAAATTCTACCACTTCAGTTTCAATAAATTTACACAAGTGAGAGTTTGAGGCCGGGGATCGATCCCCGTATGGGCTCAAGTGGGAAAGCTGGTAGTTGCTTACCGTTGGTCGGCAGTTTACAGTACACAACCCTAGCGAACTCTAAGTACTGGTTTCCTCTGCCCTTCCAACTACCCGTCGTGATATGACCTGTACAGTGTTCAGGCCTGGGGCGAGTACAAGTACTTGTACTTGGTACTTGTACTTAATTACTTTTTTTCAAGTACTTGTACTTGATGGTTGAAAATGTAAAGTACTTGTACTTGTACTTGGCAAAAATATCCAAGTACTTTCAATTACTTTTCAAGTACATTTCAAGTACTTCCACAGTGTCACCAGTGAAATAAATTGTGCAGATGTCTCATTTTGCAAAGTAAGTGTAAAATTATTGGAATTACTTTTCAGGACAGTGTAGATGTTTTGTTTATATCATTTACAGTTAACCTTATGTTTTCTTTATTTATGGAAAAGAAACTGGCCTGAAATCTAGCCCCTTTCATGTTTGACACAAAAGACCTACTCAGTGTCAAGCCTCCTGTAATCTACTGGATTGAAGCTAGACATATAACAGACTTAGTTGTCTTTATTAAAAGGTATTGTTTTCACAAATTGCAATTACAAATTAGGGTGATGGCTATATAAGCAGGGATATTTTCTTGTTTCATTAACAGTTCCTGTGATTACTGATGTTGTTATATTAACTTTATGGCAAGATAAACAGTTTTTATGAATTTTGATGTGGTTGCTACATAAACTTAATATTTTTTGTTGGATAAATAGTTCATAAAAAGTTTAGACTAGTTTTATGACTTTTTAAAATGGCATCTGTGTATAAATACTTTGACCTTCCAAGAAACAGAGAGGGAAACTTCACAGCCAAGTGTAAACAGTGTGACAAAATGTTATCATGCTCAAAAGGAGTGACCTCAAACCTATATATCAAACCTATATATCAGTTAGTGTTGGACCTCATTTAGTGATATTGCTGTGTTTTGAATTGTTATATAATTGAATTCTTCATTTTTCTGGTTTAATTGATTACCTGTTTAAAATATTGTATCTCAAAAGGTAAATAAAAATATATAAGTTCTGATGATTGACTTTCACAACAACACTATTGGAATAACATAACAAGCCAAATAACATGAATATATTTTAGTTAATATAAAGATATATATTTACAATGAAAATGTATCATAATAATATGTTTTTATATGTTAGAATAATTACTAACATCTGCATTATAATTTACCCAATGTAGTGTATCAAGCACAAGTTTTTACTTTACAAGCACATGTATACATTTTTGTATTCTAATAAACAAATAAAATAAAGGGGTCAAAATAAAGTAAGGGGATAAACCACACACAAAGTGATTGCTCACATAATTGTGACAGGTATATATATAAATACATGTCTTTTCATTGGCCCTGCCTTGATTAACATTCCCTAATATAGCAACAGTGTCACATTTTAAAAGGTGATGGCTTTATCTGCATTGTTGTCACCTAGGGGTGTATTGAATGCCCTAACTGTTCCCCATTATGAGCAAATTGGGCTGTGTTGTCCTACCTTTGTTTTAAGTAGACAAAAGCCTTGTCTCAACCCATAAATAGGCAATGCTTTTCACAAACAAAACAAGGGAGATACACCATATATATATTAAAAGACACTCTTACTGCACATGAATTAAGTTACTTTTTAGTCATTTTTTTGCATGAGTAATTCATGCTTACTACTTTGATAGAGTCAGAATACACTGTAACAGTCAATATATGTAATTCTTATTTCTTATATAAGGTTAATATAATTTACTTATAATGAGCTAATATAATTTAAGAAGTTAATAAAAAGTTATAGGAGTTTATATAATTTACATATAATGAACGCAAAAAGTACTTGTACTTGTACTTGCCCAAATGTAATTGTACTTGTACTTGTACTTGAGTTTAAAACCCAGTACTTGTACTTGTACTTGTACTTGCATCCTGAAAAGTAATTGTACTTGTACTTGTACTTGGCAACTTGTACTTGACCCCAGGCCTGACAGTGTTGAAAGCGACGTTAAACCCCAAATAAACAAAAAATAAACAAACAAACACAAGTGAGAGTTTGTGTCTGAGTAATAGTTTATATCTATATTACAAGATCATAAAACAACCACACTATGGTTTAGTTTAGCTCATTGAAATGAACACAGTGGTGAACAGATGATAAAAAGTTATGCTCATGTAAAGTAAGTTCATGTAAATGAATGAAAACAAAGTGAAAAAATCTGATTGCTAATGATGTGTTTCCACTGGGGGCTGACCCTACGAATCTGTATTATTATAAGGTTGGCTGCAAAAGTCAGGGGGGGACAAAAATCCACAAACAAGCAATCAGTGCCCGTGAACGGGCTCTGTGTCAGCTGACTGTGTGTTTTGAGTTTCAGAGTAGAAGTGACAGAAGAAAAGGACACAAAAGTTGTGCCCTGGAAATGGTGTTCAGAAGGAAAGTTAGAAGGTAACTGTTAAGGTGTAAAAAGTAAGTTGAAAACATATTTAAAGAAAATATTGCAAATGCAATAGTTTTAATTTTACTATGTTATAGCTGACCAGAAAATAGGTGAATAACATACTGAAATTAGACCTACCGCATCGGAGAACCGACGCAAATTGTATCCACCAGAAAGAAAACTCACCAAAGCCATTAAAACATGCTTAACCTTGGAGAAGCCCAAGGTGAAATTTGACCATATCAAAAGATTCTTAGCCCATGATTCCTATAGGTTGGTGTGACATTGCAAACTTCTAGGAACACAAATAAGCAAGATATAAGCACTGTTAATTTTGGCTATCCTCATTTGACCTTGAAAGAGGGGTCAAAGGTCAAATGTGATCACATCAAAAAATTCCTAGCCCATGATTTCCTATAGGTTGACTTGACATTGTAAACCTCTAGAACCAATAATAAGTGAGTTAGAAGCACTTTTAAGTTTGGCCATCCTTGTTTGACCTTGAAGGAAGGTTCCAAGGTGAAATTTGACAACACCAAAAGATTCCGCGCCCATGATTTTCTATAGGTGGGTTTAACATCCCAAATCTCTAGGACCAATAATAAGCGAGTGATAAGCACTTTAAGTTTGGCTATCCTCGTTTGACCTTAAAGGAGGGGTCCAAGGTCAAATCTGACAACACCAAAAGATTCCCAGCCCATGATTTCCTATAGGTAGGTTAACCATTCCAAACCTCTAGGACCAATAATAAGCGAGTTAGAAGCACTTTTAAGTTTGGCTATCCTCGTTTGACCTTGATGGAGGGGCCCAAGGTCAAATCTGACCACACCAAAAGATTCCGTGCCCATGATTTTCTATTGGTTGGTTTACCATCCCAAACCTCTAGGACCAATAATAAGCAAGCTATAAGCAATTTTAAGTTTGGCTATCCTCGTTTGACCTTAAAGGAGGGGTCCAAGGTCAAATTTGACCACATCAAAAGATCACCAGCCCATGATTTCCTATAGGTTGGTTTATCATTCCAAACCTCTAGGACCAATAATAGACAAGTTATAAGCACTTTTAAGTTAGACTATCCTCATTTGACCTTAAAGGAGGGGTCCAAGGTCAAATCTGACCACACCAAAAGATTCCCAGCTTATGATTTCCTATAGGTTGGTTTACCATCCCAAACCTCTAGGTCCAATAATAAGGGAGATATTAGCACTTTTCATGACTGACAAAGAAAGGTCTGTGGCGGCCATCTTGTTTTTTCAAAATGAGGCCAAAAATATTTCCAGTCAAGATTTTATAATGAGGAACCTATCCTCCTATCCGGTGGATAAAACTAAATAATCCAAATGTAATAGTTTTCAAGTTACAAGTGATTTACTCAACAGTGATAGCCTAAAAGTAGCTATTACTCAGCTATGCCATGAGCTACAGGTCTGAAATTTTACTATGTTATAGCTGACCCAAAAGTAGCTGAATAACATTTTTACACAAAATTCTCTAAATGTAACACTTTTCAAGTTACAAGTGATTTTACTCATGATGGAAGTTACTGAAAAGTTCAAAGTAGCTGTTACTCACTTAGCTATTGAGATAGACAGCGTAGTTACTCACCATGCTGTAACTATGGAAAAAGTAGCTGAATAACATATTTATACACAATGCTCTAAATGCAATACTTTTCAAGTTATAAATGATTTAGTGTTGAGTAAGAACCTCAAGGTAGCTATTAATCAACTATGCAATGAGCCAGAGGTCTGAAATTGTACTATGTTATAGCTGACCCAAAAGTAGCTGAATAACATATTTACACGAAATTCTCTAAATGCAATACTTTTCAAGTTATAATGGATTTACTCAACAGTGATTACCTAAAAGTAGCTATGACTCAGCTATGTCATGAGCTACAGGTCTGAAATTTTACTATGTTATACCTGACCCAAAAGTAGCTGAATAACATATTTACACAAAATTCTCTAAATGCAATACTTTTCAAGTTTTAAATGATTTAGTGTTGAGTAAGAACCTCAAAGTAGCTATTACTCAGCTATGCAATGAGCCACAGGTCTGGAATTTTACTATGTTATAGCTCACCCCAAAACAGAAGAAGAACAGGAAACTAAATACTCTAAATGCAATACTTTTCAAGTTATAAGTGATTTACTCAACAGTTATAACCTAAAAGTAGCTATTACTCGGCTATGCAATGAGCTACAGGTCTGAAATTTTACTATGTTATAGCTGACACAAAAGTAGCTGAATAACATATTTACACGAAATTCTCTAAATGCAATATTTTTCAAGTTATAAGTGATTTACTCAACAGTGATAACCTAAAAGTAGCTATTACTCAGCTATGCCATGAGCTACAGGTCTGAAAGTTTACTATGTTATAGCTGACCCAAAAGTAGCTGAATAACATATTTATACAAAATACTCTAAATGCAATACTTTTCAAGTTATAAGTGATTTACTCAACAGTGATAACCTAAAAGTAGCTATTACTCAGCTATGCCATGAGCTACAGGTCTGAAATTTTACAATGTTATAGCTGACCCAAAAGTAGCTGAATAACATATTTAAACAAAATCCTCTAAATGCAATACTTTTCAAGTTATAAATGATTTAGTGTTGAGAAAGAACCTCAAAGTAGCTATTACTCAGCTATGCAATGAGCCAGAGGTCTGAAATTTTACTATGTTATAGCTGACCCAAAAGTAGCTGAATAACATATTTATACAAAATTCTCTAAATGCAATACTTTTCAAGTTATAAACAATTCAGTGTTGAGTAAGAACCTCAAAGTAGCTATTACTCAGCTATGCAATGAGCCAGAGGTCTGGAATTTTACTATGTTATAGCTGACCCCAAAATAGGTGAATAACATATTGAAACTAAATACTCTAAATGCAATACTTTTCAAGTTATAAGTGATTTACTCAACAGTGATAACCTAAAAGTAGCTATTACTCAGCTATGCCATGAGCTACAGGTCTGAAATTTTACTATGTTATAGCTGACCCAAAAGTACCTGAATAACATATTTATACAAAATACTCTAAATGCAATACTTTTCAAGTTATAAGTGATTTACTCAACAGTGATAACCTAAAAGTAGCTATTACTCAGCTATGCCAAGAGCTACAGGTCTGAAATTTTACTATGCTATAGCTGACCCAAAAGTAGCTGAATAACATATTTATACAAAATTCTCTAAATGCAATACTTTTCAAGTTATAAACGATTCAGTGTTGAGTAAGAACCTCAAAGTAGCTATTACTCAGCTATGCAATGAGCCAGAGGTCTGGAATTTTACTATGTTATAGCTGACCCCAAAATAGGTGAATAACATATTGAAACTAAATACTCTAAATGCAATACTTTTCAAGTTATAAGTGATTTACTCAACAGTGATAACCTAAAAGTAGCTATTACTCAGCTATGCCATGAGCTACAGGTCTGAAATTTTACTATGTTATAGCTGACCCAAAAGTAGCTGAATAACATATTTATACAAAATTCTCTAAATGCAATACTTTTCAAGTTACAAGCGATTTTACTCAAGATGGAAGTTACTGAAAAGCCCAAAAGTAGCTATTACTCACTTAGCTATTGAGATAGACACCCAAGTTACTCACCATGTTGTAGCTATGGAAAAAGTAGCTGAATAACATATTTTAACAAAATGCTCTAAATGCAATACTTTTCAAGTTATAATTGATTTACTGCATGATTTCATTAATTTTAATGCATTAAAAATTATTTAAAAAATTCATAAAAAAATAATTAAGAAAGATCCAGGTCTGACACTCACACAAGGGAATCTACTGGTGGTCTAGTACATATATGCAAGATATGAGAGAAATCCCTGCAATAGTCACTGAGAAAATTGTGATACAAATTTGAAATTTTCACACTTTGGGTGGGGGTACCTCTCTTGTAATGGCTCTAGCAAACAAACGAACAGACAGATCTGCATGCCTTGAACAATTTTTCATCCTCGATAGATAAGGTATCTTTTAAAAAAAACAGCATGTCTCTAGGCCTTATAGTTTTGGAGGAGAAGTTGTTCACGCGGACGCGGATGCGTACGCCAACGCCGCAGAGCGACGACATAATGTCAGCTGACTGACAAGTCAGCTGACATAAAAAGGCGGGAAATTTTTGGGTCGGCTTCAACTCCCCGACAGGACGTGTAACATACAGGCTTGTCTGAATCTAGATGCCGACCTGCTGTAGGGTTGGGATGTTTTCTACAAGACTGGTCTGGAAACTACCAGGACAAGCCTGAAACCCATAACAGATAAGCCGGAGAAACATACAGAACCCCAGGACCAGACTTGAAGTCGGTATTGTAACAACAGTTTTTGATGAATTTTTGGGAAAAAAAGAGGGTCAAGTGTGGAGCAATAAACAATATTCTTATACTAGGTCAAGGCTGAATATTTTGATTCCATCACATGACCAAAATGTCTGAATTAATTTTTTTGTAGTTTCAATTAAAGTTTTTGTTTAAATGTACATAAAAATAAATCAATGTATGTCTGCTTCAGTATATGAACGAAAAAGTTATTTAAAATATCAAATTGCACCTTTTCTATCTCTTTCACTTCGAAATTATAATCACTTGCACTGTTTTGTGTCATTCTTGACATAATTTTTTATTGTACTTTTACTTCACATCATGCTGCAAATGGACTGCAAATGAGCAGTACCTAATAAATTATAAAAGACAAGCTGGCTTCATATTACGACAGGCCTGCAAGTGATAACAACAAGCCTGGAAGGGTTACAGACAAGCCAGTAAGTGTAACCAACAGGCCCTTAAGTTAACCGACAGGCCTGTTGCTAGGAGGGCTGAAATTAGGGTCGGGAACAAGAGTCGTGGAGGGTCGGGAAAATATCAAACACGTTTGATATTTCACCAACTCTCCCCGACAGGCCAGGAACTTGCAACTAACCCTAACTGGCCATGTAAACATTGGTCCTGACTCTCCAAAAATGCATAGTTGCTGGCCTGTCGGTACCAGTGGAAACACTGCATAAAATTCTTAATTATCATCCATTTAAAGCCTATTCATCTACCTCTGATGGCTTCAGATATAAACTGGATTGAAACTGGTTACTGGATGCATAGTCACTTTGAGTTTTATACTTTTATACATATTTGGTACTACATATAATAATTATTGAACTAGAAATGATAAGACCAGTCAAGAATAAAATAGTTAACCTTGTGCCTTGTATATGGTTCTACTTGTACAAAAAGTTAAGTTTACAATACTGAAGTAAGAATTTTGCTGTCTGAATATTTTTCATTAATTTTTTTAATCAAATGTATCAGAAGAATTTTGTGGTTCAGAGCAAGAGAGTTTTAAAAGTTAATGAAAATTCTTTTAACTGTATGCCACCTCAGAACTCCTACTTTTATCCATAGATCATTAGACTAACTTTTAAATCCATAGAAATAATGAGCTTTATTGGTTCCCCCAATTTTTTTCTTCATTTTTTAATAAATATTTTAAACATAAAACTTGCATATAAGCATTAATGTTTGTTAAAACACAAGGAGGACTTGTGTAAATGTAGAGCTGTGTACTGAGAAAAACAGGATCACTGTGCATTAACTACAGTGACGTAGTTCAACTGTGGAGGGATTTCACACAGAAACATACACACCTTCTCTGCAGTGGAGATAGAAAGCCAATTATGTGCTGTATTGTGTACTCTCTTCAAGAAAGAACTTTATAAATCAGGGTTTCAGATTCGCGTCGGCCATCGGTCATTGACCGAATTTTGGAACAAAACCCCGAATTTTAAATAGAATATTAGGACATATTGTCCGAGGCATATCCGTGGGCGATAATAGAAGATATAGACGTCTTTTCATTTACAAAATATGAAGTACCATTCTGAATTTTTGCTTTAATTAATATTTCTTTTCAAAAAAATCAGATTGAAAGTTTATTTGCTAGCTGTAATGTTTACTGTCAGTTGGACATTTTAATAGCATGAAAATCTCGTGGATCACCATACTTAGGTTCTATGGCTGTGAGTTCTCATTTTAGTAATACATGATCATTGAACATCATAAAGACTTTTTGACATTTTAACTAAAATGAGATTTTTATTATGATTCAGTAAATTTTACTTTATTTCCTATTCAAAAAGGGTCATCTCTAGGACCAATAATAAGCGAGTTATAAGCACTTTTAAGTTTGGCTATGCTCGTTTGACCTTGAAAAAGAGGCCCAAGGTCAAATCTGACCACACCAAACGATTCCCAGTCCATGATTTTCTATGTGTTGGTTTACCATCCCAAACCTATAGGACCAACAATAAGCGAGTTATAAGCACTTTTATATTTGGTTATGCTCATTTGACCTTGAAGGAGGGGCCCTAGGTCAAATCCGACCACACCAGAAGATTCCCAGCACATGATTTCCTATATGTTGGTATACCATCCCAAACCTCTAGGACCAATGATAAGCGAGTTATAAGCACTTTTAAGTTTGGCTATCCTCGTTTGACCTTGTAAAAGAGGCCCAAGGTCAAATCTGACCACACCAAAAGATTCCCAGCCCATGATTTTCTATATGTTGGTATACCATCCCAAACCTCTAGGACCAATAATAAGCGAGTTATAAGCACTTTTATGTTTGGTTATGCTCGTTTGACCTTGAAGGAGGGGCCCAAGGTCAAATCCGACCACATCAGAAGATTCCCAGCCCATGATTTCCTACATGTTGGTACACCATCCCAAACCTGTAGGACCAATAATAAGTGAGTTATCAGTACTTTTAAGTTTGGCTATGCTCATTTGACCTTGAACAAGAGGCACAAGGTCAAATCCGACCACACCAGAAGATTCCCAGCACATGATTTCCTACATGTTGGTATACCATCCCAAACCTCTAGGACCAATAATAAGCGAGTTATAAGCACTTTTAAGTTTGGCTATCCTCATTTGACCTTGAAGGAGGGGCCCAAGGTCAAATCTGACTACACCAGAAGATTCCCAGCACATGATTTGCTATATGTTGGTATACCATCCCAAACCTCTAGGACTAATAATAAGCGAGTTATAAGCACTTTCCAGTTTGGCTATCCTCATTTTACCTTGAAGGACAGGCCCAAGGTCAAATCTGACCACATCAAAGATTCCCAGCCCATGATTTCTTATAGGTTTGTTTACCATCCCAAACCACTAGGACCAATAATAAGGGAGATATAAACACTTTTCATGACTGACAAAGAAACGCCCGTGACGGCCATCTTTTTTTCAAAATGAGGCCAAAAATATTACCAGTTAAGATTTTGTAATGCGGAACATATTATGCGAATTTGAGATCTCTAACTTTAATACACTTTGCTCTAGAGGGCCAACAAAAGTCCTTGCTTTAAGTCGAATGAACACCCCTGGCAGCCATCTTGTTTTTCAAAATGAGGCCAAGAATATTCCCAGACAAGATTTTATGGTTATGAATATATCCTGCAAATTTGGGAAGGCTAGCTATAATATTTTTTCGTTAGAGCGGTAACAGCCAATAATAAAGGAGACATGGCCTCACAGTCTTATATAACAGTAGGCATATATATGCAGTAAAAGGTACCATTTTGAGTCATTTTAGCAGCCCTAAGGTGCTATTATGTACCCAACCTCCAAAGCCATTTTCAATCGTTTCCATGCAATATAGTCAACCCTAAGTGTGAAAATGTCTCCAAAAAGGCCAAAAAATGGTCCTGGTGGGATACTTTGGTGGTCTGTGGATGACCTTCAGTGAAGAGCTTCAAGATCAAATTTCTGCATGCTTACAGAGGACATATGTATGTATTACATATTGCACCCATAGGATGATCTAACTTTCGATATATGAGAACTGGGCCAAAATTTGAAAAAAAATGGCCAAAATCTAACCTTTAAGAGGCCACCAGTGACCTTGAAATTGAAGGTCAAGATCACAAAACAATAGCGTTCTTTGCATTGCCCATATATACCCATACACCAAATTTGAAAGGTCTACCAAAAATATTTTTTAAGTTATCGCATCCAAGAAGAATTCTCTGCGGCGGCGGTATGACCGTACTGAATCCTAAGTATCCTCGACTTTAGTCCGGGGATACAATGACAGGTGCATGGATGCTCTATATGTTATAGAAGATATACACCTAGTGAATAAAATGTGCACAACTTTATAGAAAAAGTCTGTAATATAAATATGTAAGAACAAATTTCCTGGTTTTAAGCGTGGAAAAATGCTATTATGCTAAACCTATTTTAAGATAAATCTCTTGTTGATAAAAGGTGCATATTTTTATAGAATTATCCTTTTTTTATGTGTAGTAAATGGTTTGTTTCTTAAGAAATGATAAATGTTTAGTTATAATCATATTACATATCTTTATGATTCTTAATTGTGACTACAGTGGCTTTCTACCAAGAAATGCCCATGCTTTAGTTAATATTTTGAATTTAAATTAGATTGACAGCTTTATAATTTATTCTTTTACCACCAGATTGTAAAATGATATACACTACAACTATTAACTGAGATAGATTTTTGTTAAATTTGTTTCAAAGCTTTAGTGGTGGTGGACCAGTTCACCCCCATGTACCTATTCACACCCACCCTAAATTTTCTCAAACATTTGTACTTTTTCATGGAAAAGATGTTTACCACATCATAGATAACTAGAAAAATGTTTTTGCTGACAAAAACGAAGCGGCCCTGATGAAAAAGTGCGAAGTAAGCTGTAAAAGATGTCAAGATATGCATCACAAGGAATAGAAAATGTCAAGTTTAGTGCATTGTGTATGTTACCATATTTACCAAATGAAAGAACGACCACAGCTTGGCAGAATAGAAATTGTAGGTGTGAAATTTACTTCTCAAAAGAACGTATGTCCGATGCATGGGAAAAATGCCTCCTGGAAAAAATGCCTCCTAGAAAATATGCCTCCCAGGAAATGTTCCTCCTAGAAAGAATGCCTCCTGAATATTTTGTGACCAGGAAAAATACCTCCTAAGAAAAAAAAGTTCTTTCAAGTATTGTAATACTACAGGTTCACATTACAACTTCAGAGGCATCCTCATTTTTCTACTTGAGTCTTATAGTCGCCACTGCCTGTCAAAAATTCACAGTATTTTACCCATTTTGCTTAGCTGTACAAAGGTACATAAGTTTCTCTTGTAAGGTTTTGCTGGTGCTTCTCACTCTTTTGGCTGGCTGCTCATCCCTGGTTTCCATTATGACAGATGTTGTGTTTTTCTTGTAATTACATTTCTGCCCCTCCTAGTGCATCTAACTGCGATCAACTCCTTACAGAGGGGATAACCTATGTTGTAATTTGATAAGAATGTATATTGTAAGCCATAAAGGCCACAACTATTTCATGAACAAGAGGAGAGTGCCCGTGAACGGGCACTGTGTCAGCTGACTGAATGTTTTTGATTTGTGATGGTGATAATGAGAGGAAAGCATAATTATCAGGGAAAGGGCTGTACAGAAATACAGTAAATGGCAACTGAACAGCATGTTCGAAAGATATTCCGAAGCTGACAGAAGAAAAGGACAAAAAAGTTGTGCCCTGCAAATGGTATTATGAAATAAAGTAACAAGGTAATTGTTTAAGTGTAAAAAGTAGGTTAAAAATATTTAAAGAAATACTATAAATGCAATATCCTCGTTCGACCATGAAGAAGGGATCCAAAGGTCAAATCTGACCATACCAAAAGATTCCCAGCCAAAGAATTTAGGATGGTTTACCATCACAAACCTGTCGGACCAATAATAAGTGAGTCATAGGCACTTTTTAAGTTTGGCTATCCTTGTTTGACCTTGACGGAGGGGTCTAAGGTCAAATCCGACCACACAAAAAAATTCCCAGCCCATGATTTCCTGTAGCTTGTTTACCATCCCAAACTTGTAGGACCAATAATAAGTGAGTTATAAGCAATTGTAAGTTTGGCTATCCTCAATTGACCTTGAAGGAGGGGTCCCAGGTCAAATCTGACCACACCAAAAGAATCCCAGCCCATGATTTCCTATATGTTGGTTTACCATCCCAAACCTCCAAGACCAATAATATGCGAGTTATAAGCACTTTAAGTTTGGCTATCTTCGTTTGACCTGGAAGGAGGGGTCTAAGGTGAAATCCGACCACACCAAAAGATTCCCAGCCCATGATTTTCTATAGGTTGGTTTTCCATTCCAAACCTCTAGGACCAATAATAAGCGAGTTATAAGCACTTTTAAGTTTGGCTATCCTCATTTGACCTTGAAGGAGGGGTCCAAGGTGAAGTCCGACCACACCAAAGAATTCCCAGCTCATGATTTTCTATAGGTTGGTTTTCATTCCAAACCTCTAGGACCAATAATAAGCGAGTTATAAGCACTTTTATGTTTGGCTATCCTCATTTGACCTTGAAGGAGGGTTCCAAGGTCAAATCGGACCATATTAACAGATTCCCAGCCCATGATTTCCTACAGGTTGGGTACAATGATTTACTCAACAGTGAGAACCTGAAAGAAGCTTTGCTCAGCTATGCCATGACATAGAGGTCTGCAATTTCACTATGTTATAGCTGACCAAAACGTCTGTGAATAACATATTTAACAAAATACTCTAAATGTAATAGTTTTCAAGTTACAACTGATTTACTCAACAGTGAGAACCTCAAAGGAACTATTACTCAGCTATGCAATGAGCTACATGTCTGAATTTTTGCTCTGTTATAGCTGACCTAAAAGTAGGTGAACAACATATTTAAGCAAAATACTGTAAATGCAATAGTTTTCAAGTTACAACTGATTTACTCAATAGTGAGAACCTGAAAATAGCTATTGCTACGCTATGCCATGAGCTATAGGTCTGTAATTTCACTATGTTATAGCTAACCCAAAAGTAGGTGAACAATATATTTTAACAAAATACTCCAAATGCAATATTTTTCAAGTTATAGCCGATTTACTCAACAGTCAGTGCCCGAGAATAGCTATTGCTCAGTTGTGCCATGAGCTACAGGTCTGTAATTTCACTATGTTATAGCTGACCCAAAAGTAGCTGAATAACATATTTGCACAAATTTCTGTAAAGGCAATAGTTTTCCAATTACAACTGATTTACTCAACAGTGAGAACTTCAAAGTAGCTATTACTCAGCTATCCAATGAGCCACAGGTCTGGAACTTCACTATGTTATAGCTGACCCCAAAATAGGTGAATAACATATTGCAACAAAATACTCTAAATGCAATAGTTTGCAAGTTATAAGTGATTTACTCAATAGTGATGACCTAAAAGTAGCTATTACTCAGCTATGCCATGAGCTACAGGTCTGAAATTTTACTATGTTATAGCTGACCCAAAAGTAGCTGAATAACATATTTATACTAAATTCTCTAAATGCAATAGTTTTCAAATTATAAGTGATTTACTCAACACTGAGAACTTCAAAGTAGCTATTACTCAGCTATGCAATGAGTCACAGGTCTGGAACTTCACTATGTTATAGCTGACCCCAAAATAGGTGAATAACATATTGAAACAAAATACTCTAAATGCAATAATTTCCAAGTTATAAGCAATTTACTCAACAGTGATAACCTCAAAGTAGCTATTACTCAGCTATGCCATGAGCTACAGGTCTGAAATTTTACTATGTTATAGCTGACCCAAAAGTAGGTGAACAACATATTTAAGCAAAATACTGTACATGCAATAGTTTTCAAGTTACAACTGATTTACTCAATAGTGATGACCTAAAAGTAGCTATTACTCAGCTATGCCATGAGCTACAGGTCTGAAATTTTACTATGTTATAGCTGACCCAAAAGTAGCTGAATAACATATTTATACTAAATTCTCTAAATGCAATAGTTTTGCAATTACAACTGATTTACTCAATAGTGAGAACATCAAAGTAGTTATTACTCAGCTATGCAATGAGCTACAGGTCTGAAATTTCACTATGTTATAGCTGACTCAAAAGTAGGTGAACAACATATTTAAGCAAAATACTGTACATGCAATAGTTTTCAAGTTACAACTGATTTACTCAATAGTGATGACCTAAAAGTAGCTATTACTCAGCTATGCCATGAGCTACAGGTCTGAAATTTTACTATGTTATAGCTGACCCAAAAGTAGCTGAATAACATATTTATACTAAATTCTCTAAATGTAATAGTTTTGCAATTACAACTGATTTACTCAATAGTGAGAACCTCAAAGTAGTTATTACTCAGCTATGCAATGAGCTACAGGTCTGAAATTTCACTATGTTATAGCTGACCCAAAAGTAGGTGAATAACATATTCAAGCAAAATACTGTAAATGCAATAGTTTTGAAGTTACAACTGATTTACTCAATAGTGATGACCTAAAAGTAGCTATTACTCAGCTATGCCATGAGCTACAGGTCTGAAATTTTACTATGTTATAGCTGACCCAAAAGTAGCTGAATAACATATTTATACGAAATTCTCTAAATGCAATAGTTTTCCAATTACAACTGATTTACTCAATAGTGAGAACTTTAAAGTAGCTATTACTCAGCTATGCAATGAGCCACAGATCTGAAACTTCACTATGTTATAGCTGATCCCAAAATAGGTGAATAATATATTGCAACAAAATACTCTAAATGCAATAGTTTCCAAGTTATAAGCGATTTACTCAACAGTGATAACCTAAAAGTAGCTATTACTCAGCTATGCCATGAGCTACAGGTCTGAAATTTTACTATGTTATAGCTGACCCAAAAGTAGCTGAATAACATATTTATATGAAATTCTCTAAATGCAATAGTTTTGAAGTTATAAGCGATTTACTCAATAGTGATAACCTAAAAGTAGCTATTACTCAGCTATGCCATGAGCTACAGGTCTAAAATTTTACTATGTTATAGCTGACCCAAAAGTAGCTGAATAACATATTTATACGAAATTCTGTAAATGCAATAGTTTTTCAGTTACAAGTGATTCTACTCATGATGGAAGTTACTGAAAAGCCCAAAAGTAGCTATTACTCACTTAGCTATTGAGACAGGCACCCAACTTACTCACCATATTGTAGCTATGAAAAAAGTAGCTGAATAACATATTTTAACAAAATGCTCTAAATGCAACACTTTTCAAGTTATAAATGATTTTGTGCATGATTTCATGAATTTTAATGCATTAAAAATTATTAAAAAAATTTATTAAAAAAAAAGTAAGACAGATCCAGGTCTCATACTCACACAAGAGAATCTACCTGTGGCCTAGTACATATATGCAAGATATGATAGAAATCCCTGCAATAGTCACTGAGAAAATTGTGATTAAGTGTTGAAATTTTCACACTTTTGGTGGGGGTACCCCCCTTGTAATGTCTCTAGCAAACAGACGAACAGACAGATTTGCATGCCTTGAACAATTTTTCATCCTCGATAGATAAGGTATCTTTTAAAAAAAACAGCACGTCTCTAGGCCTTGTAGTTTTGGAGGAGAAGTTGTTCACGCGGACGCGTACGCGTACGCCCACGCCGCAGAGTGACGACATAATGTCAGCTGACTGACAGCTGACATAAAAAACCTCACAGCCATAAATCCTGCCTTTAAACTGGTCCAGAGTACAGCTGAAGGGATACCCTTTCAAGAAGATATTTGTAATTTGTACTTCATGATATTGTACGTTCTGGTTTTGACTGTACATATCTAAAATTGACATGTTTTGGATATTATACATTATAGGTTTCATATGTAACATGTTTACAAGTTGAAATAACTTTTTTTTCTCAGGAGGCATTTTTTGCTAGTCACAAAATATCCAGGAGGCATTCTTTCTAGGAGGCATTTTTTCCAGGAGGCATTTTTTCTGTGAGGCATTTTGTCCAGGAGGCATTTTTCCCTGGATTCCATATGTCCTACATTCTTTGGTAATGTTCTCGGAGAAGAGGTCTCGAGTGAAAGGGTACTTTGACCACAGACATTTCTGTTCAAAATGTCATTAGTATCAGACTTAAGTATCAAACACTAATTGAATGCAGTGGACTAAGATGCTTAAGAAGTATTGTTTAAAATTACTGATTGTGCTTCAACTAAAAACTTAACAAAACCACTAATAAAATCCAGTGAACCAAAGTGCCTTAGACTTTTTGTTCAAAAGTTAATGATTTTGCTTCAGAGTTATTGCTTACAAGAAAAATCAAGTTACAAACAAGTCAAGCTATAGCGCTAGAAAAATGTTACTGGATTTATTGGGAAAGAAAAGTATGAGTTTATATATTGCAATATTTATGAGTGATTTAACAAGTGAAATTAAAAATCTAGGCTTAGGAATAACAGTAGGAGATCATGATCCATTCCACACTTCAATAATGCACAAAATTAAGACCAAACAAGTTACTGGACTTGTTGTAGCTGTGGAAAAAGTAGCCTAATAACATCTGTTAACAAAATGCTGTGAACGCAATACTTTTCAAGTTATAAGTGATTTAGTGCATGACTTCAGGAATTTGACTGCATTAAAGTTTCAAAAATTCATTTCCCACTTGAGCTAAAATTAAGTAAATGTAGAAGTCTAAGTGAAATGGAAGAAAGTAAAAGAAAACAATATACATTCAAAAGAACAGCATAAATATTCCACTTTTTTTTTGTTCCACTTTTGCTTCACACACATATATATATCTATCTATCATCTCCCTCCATCAACTCCCCACTTCCCCCACTGAGGCCATTCTTTTTTCCACTTGCTTTTTATGTGCACTAAAGGGGAGATGTGGGGGGAAGGGGGTTATTTCTGTATAGAAAGACTTTCCATGAATGTGCCTTTTGATAGATAACACAGAAAAGCAAATACAGAGTTGGGGAGGAAGAAGAAAAGGACAAGTCATTCATTTCCACTCAGCTGGAGATACATAAAATGCTGTACAAGAAAAACTGTTTATGAGAAAGTGTTTCTTTTTTCAGGCATCTTATATTGGGAAAGAAGTCAGGTGTATACATTTGACCAATTTACATAGTTTATGTGAACAAGTAGCTACATTATCAACTCCTTCTACAAAACAAAAGTTGAATCAATTGAAGCTTTCTTTCCAAAAAGGAAAAGTTATATCCCCACAATTCCAAAAGAATGGAATCAGAAGAATGTGGTTTTTTAATCTGCCTACAATTGGGAATTTATATTATGTGAACACTGATCAGTTGCAATATGTTAATAACCACATCAGTGCATCATAAATAGCACATTTTTTTATTTGAAGATGTCATAACTTCATAAACACTAACAGATTAGGTTTGCCAGACAGCATAAATATTTTTAAGTATACATATGGCAGGTGTGGTTTTAAAAAGTGTTAAAATAAATGAGGAGGGAGCAAGAAGTATATATTTATCATGTTAACATGGCCAAAGCCTCTTAAGTACAGGAATTTTAAGTGAAATGTTATACAAAATCTTACTTTAGTATAATCAATGTCAAGTTAAACTGATATTACTGAACAGTAATTCAGTTAGGGGCTGAAAATCCTCATTTTCACGTCAAGATGGCCATGACTGTACTTGTATTGGAACTGCAAGATGGAAAGAAAATAACAATGTCCCTAATATCATCTTTAAAAGTGTACAAAATTTAACTGAGCTCTGCTGAACAATACGATAGCTGGAGATTAAAAACTCCATAATTTCACTGCAAGGTGACCATAACTTCATCCATATTGCGACTTTAAGGTGACCATAATATGATAATGTCCCTTCAATATCAATATATGTTAGATATGGAAAAAGAAAAGACCCAGACGGCTCTATTCAAATGTTATGACTTTAGGGGGACCAAAGTTATATTAACAGTTTAAGGTCACCTTAAAGTCAGGATAACCCTTTGGTTTGCCATCCTTTATAGGTGTGCAAAGCTTAACTGAAGCCTTAAAACTAGTGCGATGACGGGGTGTTTTGGACTTACAGTGTTGATTCTAGGAATTTCAAAAAGTGGGGGCGACCCCCCACCACTACACAAAATGTGGGGGAGGGGCTAAAAATTCTGGGGGACGACTTTATGATGAAGTTTAAACTAATTAAAGATACATTTTCACTTTATTTAGACATTTTTAACAGTGGACTTCTATTAATTAGTGGTCAATTTTTATTGTCTTGCCCAATAAAAATAAACTTCAAGGCTGGTGATAGAAGTTTAAAAAATACTGAAAATGGTTATTAACATCAAATTGGCTCCTGTCACGGCATCGTGGTTTTAAGTTTTCATCTAAAGTCATGGCATCACAAATTCAGTCATTACACCATCAATTCGAACAAATATATGTTGGAAAAACCCACAGAATACCATGACCTCATGAATATTAATGAGTAGTCTACAAATTCTTCAAGTAAAATATTGTTAAAAAATCCAATGGAATTGTCAAATATTTTTTACGCATATATAAATATTCATGAGCTCTGTACAGTAGTCCATCTAGTATTTGATCTTTAAAGCAGAAAATATTAAGAAAGCACCATGAAAATCTGTGACCTCATTAATATTAATAAGTTGTCCATGAATTTTGATCAAGTAAGATTTTTTTCTAGACATACATTGTATGGGTACATTGTATGTAGGGTCAGCACCGGCTTCACTGCCATGGCCTGTTTTGGTAACAATCCAGTCTACTGTGAATTTCGTTTTTCTTGCAGCCATTTTTTATTTAATCATTTACTTTCAGCTTAATTTTATGTTTTTGGGTATAATATGTCCAAATACTGTCTGTATCTCATAATATATTTGAGTTTGTATAAAGATCACGACAATAGACATTATTCGAAGAACGTTTCGACGGAAAAATCAAAACCTCGACAAACTCTCGCTCCACGTATCGTTTCGATTTCCTTGATCTCTCGTCTTTTCGCTTCGTATATATATCCCGCATTGCCTTGTGGTGAATGCGTTCTTTTACAATCTTGTCCCCGCATACTTCGATGAAATCCGCGAACAAAAGCAAATTAATGCGAGATATCGCATAAAACGCATCCTAGAAGCAACTCTGGACTTATGCTTAAGGTTACCTTAAGTAAAGCTTAAGGTCTGCGCAAAGTATCCCAAAAATTTTTCCCGCCCCTATAGTTTTAAAGAAAGATAACAAGGAAAGAAAAATTTGAAAGGCTAAGAAGTTATTCAAGGGAGACCATAATCCTGCGGCGGCGGTGATCAGTCGAACTTCGGTGAAAACAAATAAGCGTCCCTTAGCAAATTGCACATATACATTGGTAATTTATTGTATAATTGTGTTGGTTATGGATAAATTCTGGAGTGGGCGTGAATTAGTCCAATGATCGACCCCCCATCGATTATTTTATTCCATTGTTGAACAAACACTTTCCGGGGATAAAGTATAGGTCAATCCGGTAAAAATAACGGTGTTTCGATGTTTAGAATCTACCAAAAGTATCCACTTTCTGTAAATATGGCGGTACTATAAACAAACTCGAAATTCAAGACAAAACTGACAGTTAAGCAATAAGATACTTGGAGGCTGAAAACCCCCTTATTTCACTTCAAGGTGGCTACAACTCCATTCATACTGAGAGTTTAAGGTGACCATAAGTATTATTTTTATCTACTTTAATACCAGTGATAATTTCAATATAAAAAAATGGAAAAAGAAAGGAGCCAGAGGATTTTATTCCAATTTGATGACTTTAAGCAGGCCATATGTCCATTAACATGTTGAGTTTAAGGTCACCATAAAGCCAGAATATTCCTTTGGCAAATCTTGATATATGTGCCAAGTTTGGTTGAAAAAAGTTAAAAACTAAGTGAACTGGAGGGCTAAAACCCCCTTTTTTGACATTATGGTGACCTTAAGATCACAGATACAGGGCTAAAACTTCGGCATGTGAAAGATTATCAAAAAGTAGCTGAATAAGTTATCCAACAAAACGCCGAAATCCTAACCGTTTTTGAGATACAGACCAAGTACCCATTTTTTAAAAATTTACGAAGATAAAACGCCTCCCATTCAGGCACCTATGGTCCGATTGATGAGAAAATCCTTTCCGCCCATGGAAATTTGGTCTAGAATGTACCTGATAAATTTTATAGCACGGGTGTGTGTGTTTTTTTTTCGAAACGCGATGACGGGGTGTTTTGGACTTATGCTTAAGGTTACCTTAAGTAAAGCTTAAGGTCTGCGCAAAGTATCCCAAAAATTTTTCCCGCCCCTATAGTTTTAAAGAAAGATAACAAGGAAAGAAAAATTTGAAAGGCTAAGAAGTTATTCAAGGGAGACCATAATCCTGCGGCGGCGGTGATCAGTCGAACTTCGGTGAAAACAAATAAGTGTCCCTTAGCAAATTGATCATATACATTGGTAATTTATTGTATAATTGTGTTGGTTTTGGATAAATTCTGGAGTGGGCGTGAATTAGTCCAATGATCGATCCCCCATCGATTATTTTACTCCATTGTTGAACAAACACTTTCCGGGATAAAGTATAGGTCAATCCGGTAAGAATAACGGTGTTTCGATGTTTAGAATCTACCAAAAGTATCCACTTTCTGTAAATATGGCGGTACTATAAACAAACTCAAAATTCAAGACAAAACTAACAGTTTATTAAATAAAAATACCTAAGATATGTTAAAATTACGTGGATATTAAGGCACACTAGGAAAGGTAAGATTTAAGCTGAAAATTCGATTATTAGAAAATGACAATGACCGACCGTCTTTCTACACTGTCACCGACGAATAATCGACCGTTCGTCTAATCGCCCCAACACAATTATCACCGAGTACCAATTATCGCCAGACAGAATTAAAATAGATATGACTTCACCAAAGTGGTATCCCAAGTCTAGCAGACAAGGTAAACCATTTCCAAAAAAATACACAACAAAAGCTTTCAAAATATATGACCATTACTCAAATATGAACGTTTTACTTTCTGGTAGCGATAATTCGTAGCAAGGCAGCATATTTTAACATTTTATCTCTATTATCGGCCATTTCACCACAAACCGGTAATACCAGTGAATGCCTATTTTGTAGAAATATAGAAGTATTAGTCCTTGACCTCAAACAAAGTAATATCCCCATGGATGGTGAATCAGACAGGACAGTGGAGTTGAACACCAAAATAAATAGTATGATATATTTTTATTGAATATTAGTATTGAAAAGAAATAAAAACAAACAACAACTAGACCAAGACCGCATCTGTGGCCAGATGCAAATTGTATCCACTGAGCAAATCTTTAGGCCTAAGTCAATAAAACCCAAAAAATTCTCCAGGGCATGAAAATTCATTGGGACAAGTAATTTACAAACAAGAGTAGAGTGCCCGTGAACGGGCACTGTGTCAGCTGAGTGAGTTTTTTTGATTTGTGAAGGTGATAATGAGAGGAAAGCATAATTAACAGGGAAAGTGCTGTACAGAAGTACAGTAAATGGTAATTGAACAGTATGTTCGAAAGAAATTTCGAAACTGACAGAAGGACAAAAAAGTTGTGCCCTGCAAATGGTATTATAAAGGAAAGTAACAAGGTAACTGTTTTAGTGTAAAAAGTAGGTTAAAACATATTTAAAGAAATACTGCAAATGCAATATCCTCGTTTAACCTTGAAGAAGGGGTCCAAGGTCAATCCAACCACACAAAAACATTCCCAGCCCATGAATTCCTATAGGTTGGTTTACCATCCCAAACTTCTAGGACCATAATAAGCGAGTTATAAGCACTTTTAAGTTTGGCTATCCTCGTTTGACCTTGAAGGCAGGGTCCAAGGTCAAATCCGACCACACCAAAAGATTCTCAGCCCATGATTTTCTATAGGTTGGTTTACCACCCCAAACCTCTAGGACCAATAATAAGCGAGTTATAGGCACTTTTAAGTTTCGCTATCCTTGTTTGACCTTGAAGGAGGGGTCCAAGGTCAAATCTGACCACACCAATAGAGTCCCAGCCAATGATTTCCTATAGGTTTGTTTACCATCCCAAACTTCTAGGACCATAACAAGCGAGTTATACGCACTTTTAAGTTTGGCTATCCTCGTTTGACCTTGAAGGCAGGGTCCAAGGTCAAATCCGACCACACCAAAAGATTCCCATCCCATGATTTTCTATAGGTTGGTTTTCTTTTCCAAACCTCTAGGACCAATAATAAACAAGTTATAAGCACTTTTAAGTTTGGCTTTCCTCGTTTGACCTTGAAGGAGGGGTCCAAGGTCAAATCGAACCACATCAACAGATTCCCAGCCCATGATTCCAAATGTCTGTTTACCATCCCAAACCTCTAGGATCAATAAAGAGTAAGTTCTAAACACTTTTAAGTTTGGCTATCCTTGTTTGACCTTGAAGGAGGGATCAAAGGTCAAATCTGACCACACCAGAAGATTCCCAGCCCATTGGTTTACCATCCCAAACCTCTAGGACCAATAATAAGGGAGATATAAGCACTTTTCATGACCGACAAAGAAATGCCCTTGGCGGCTATCTTGTTTTTCAAAATGAGGCCAAAAACATTCCCAGTCAAGATTTTATAATGGGGAACATATCCTGCGAATTTAAGATCTCTATCCATAATATCCTTTGCTCTAGAGGGCCAACAAAAGTCCTTGTTTAAAGTCGAATAAACGTCCCTGGCAGCCATCTTGTTTTTCAAAATGAGGCCAAAAATATTCCCAGGCAACATTTTATGGTTATTCATATATTCTCCAAACTTGAGAAGGCTAGCTATAATATTTTTTTCGTTAGAGCGGTAATGGTGAAATCTCTCTACACACTGCTGCTATCCAGTGGATACAATGATTTACTCAACAGTGAGAACCTGAAAGTAGCTATTGCTCAGCCATGCCATGACATACAGATCTGCAATTTCACTATGTTATAGCTGACCCAAAAGTAGGTGAACAACATATTTTAACAAAATACTCCAAATGCAATATTTTTCAAGTTACAACTGATTTACTCAACAGTCAGTACCTGAAAATAGCTACTGCTCAGTTGTGCCATGAGCTACAGGTCTGTAACTTCACTATGTTATAGCTGACCCAAAAGTAGCTGAATAACATATTTACACAAATTTCTGTAAATGCAATAGTTTTCCAATTACAACTGATTTACTCAACAGTGAGAACTTCAAAGTAGCTATTACTCAGCTATCCAATGAGCCACTGGTATGGAACTTCACTAAGTTATAGCTGACCCCAAAATAGGTGAATAACACATGAAACAAAATACTCAAAATGCAATAATTTTCAAGTTATAAGTGATTTACTCAACAGTGATAACCTCAAAGTAGCTATTACTCAGCTATGCAATGAGCTACAGGTCTGAAATTTTACTATGTTATAGCTGACCCAAAAGTAGGTGAACAACATATTTATACAAAATTCTCCAAATGCAATAGTTTTCAAGTTGCAACTGATTTACTCAATAGTGAGAACCTGAAAATAGCTATTACTCAGCTATGCAATGAGCTACATGTCTGAATTTTTACTATGTTATAGCTGACCCAAAAGTAGCTGAATAACATATTTACACAAATTTCTGTAAATGCAATAGTTTTCCAATTACAACTGATTTACTCGATAGTGAGAACTTCAAAGTAGCTATTACTCAGCTATGCAATGAGCCACAGGTCTGGAACTTCACTAAGTTATAGCTGACCCCAAAATAGGTGAATAACATATGGAAACTAAATACTCTAAATGCAATACTTTTCAAGTTATAAGTGATTTACTCAACAGTGATAACCTAAAAGTAGCTATTACTCAGCTATGGCATGAGCTACAGGTCTGAAATTTTACTATGTTATAGCTGACCCAAAAGTAGCTGAATAACATATTTATACAAAATTCTCTGAATGCAATAGTTTTCAAGTTACAAGTGAGTTTACTCATGATGGAAGTTACTGAAAAGCCCAAAAGTAGCTATTACTCACTTAGCTATTGAGATAGACACCCAAGTTACTCACCATGTTGTAGCTATGGAAAAAGTAGCTGAACAACATATTTTAACAAAATGCTCTAAATGCAACACTTTTCAAGTTATAAGTGATTTAGTGCATGATTTCATGAGTTTTAATGTATTAAAAAATTAAAAAAATTTATTAAAAAAAAATAAGACAGATCCAGGTCTCATACTCACACAAGAGAATCTACCTCTGGCCTAGTACATATATGCAAGATATGAGAGAAATCCTTCAAATAGTCACTGAGAAAATTGTGATAAAGTGTTGAAATTTTCACACTTTTGGTGGGGGTACCTCCCTTGTAATGTCTCTAGCAAACAGACGAACAGACAGATTTGCATGCCTTGAACAATTTTTCATCCTCGATAGATAAGGTATCTTTTTAAAACAAGAGTAGAGTGCCCGTGAACGGGCACTGTGTCAGCTGAGTGAGTGTTTTTGATTTGTGAAGGTGATAATGAGAGGAAAGCATAATTATCAGGGAAAGTGCTGTACAGAAGTACAGTAAATGGTAATTGAACAGCATGTTCGAAAGAAATTTCGAAGCTGACAGAAGGACAAAAAAGTTGTGCCCTGCAAATGGTATTATAAAGGAAAGTAACAAGGTAACTGTTTTAGTGTAAAAAGTAGGTTAAAACATATTTAAAGAAATACTGCAAATGCAATATCCTCGTTTAACCTTGAAGAAGGGGTCCAAGGTCAATCCAACCACACAAAAACATTCCCAGCCCATGAATTCCTATAGGTTGATTTACCATCCCAAACTTCTAGGACCATAATAAGCGAGTTATAAGCACTTTTAAGTTTGGCTATCCTCGTTTGACCTTGAAGGCAGGGTCCAAGGTCAAATCCGACCACACCAAAAGATTCTCAGCCCATGATTTTCTATAGGTTGGTTTACCACCCCAAACCTGTAGGACCAATAATAAGCGAGTTATAGGCACTTTTAAGTTTTGCTATCCTTGTTTGACCTTGAAGGAGGGGTCCAAGGTCGAATCTGACCACACCAATAGAGTCCCAGCCAATGATTTCCTATAGGTTTGTTTACCATCCCAAACTTCTAGGACCATAATTAGCAAGTTATAAGCACTTTTAAGTTTGGCTATCCTCGTTTGACCTTGAAGGCAGGGTCCAAGGTCAAATCCGACCACACCAAAAGATTCCCAGCCCATGATTTTCTATAGGTTGGTTTTCCATTCCAAACCTCTAGGACCAATAATAAACGAGTTATAAGCACTTTTAAGTTTGGCTTTCCTCGTTTGACCTTGAAGGAGGGGTCCAAGGTCAAATCGAACCACATCAACAGATTCCCAGCCCATGATTCCAAAATGTCTGTTTACCATCCCAAACCTCTAGGATCAATAATGAGCAAGTTATAAACACTTTTAAGTTTGGCTATCCTTGTTTGACCTTGAAGGAGGGATCAAAGGTCAAATCTGACCACACCAGAAGATTCCCAGCCCATTGGTTTACCATCCCAAACCTCTAGGACCAATAATAAGGGAGATATAAGCACTTTTCATGACTGACAAAGAAATGCCCTTGGCGGCCATCTTGTTTTTCAAAATGAGGCCAAAAACATTCCCAGTCAATATTTTATAATGGGGAACATATCCTGCGAATTTAAGATCTCTATCCATAATATCCTTTGCTCTAGAGGGCCAACAAAAGTCCTTGTTTAAAGTCGAATAAACGTCCCTGGCAGCCATCTTGTTTTTCAAAAAGAGGCCAAAAATATTCCCAGGCAACATTTTATGGTTATTAATATATTCTGCAAACTTGAGAAGGCTAGCTATAATATTTTTTTTGTTAGAGCGGTAATGGTGAAATCTCTCTACACACTGCTGCTATCCAGTGGATACAATGATTTACTCAACAGTGAGAACCTGAAAGTAGCTATTGCTCAGCTATGCCATGACATACAGGTCTGCAATTTCACTATGTTCTAGCTGACCAAATATTATATAAATAACATATTTAAACAAAATACTCTAAATGCAATAGTTTTCAAGTTATAACTGACTTACTCAACAGTAATAACCTCAAAGTAGCTATTACTCAGCTATGCAATGAGCTACATGTCTGAATTTTTACTATGTTATAGCTGACCCAAAAGTAGGTGAACAACATATTTAAGCAAAACACTGTAAATGCAATAGTTTTCAAGCTACAACTGATTTACTCAATAGTGATAATCTGAAAATAGCTATTGCTCAGTTGTGCCATGAGCTACAAGTCTGTAACTTCACTATGTTATAGCTGAACCAAAAGTAGCTGAATAACATATTTACACAAATTTCTGTAAATGCAATAGTTTTCCAATTACAACTGATTTACTCAATAGTGAGAACTTCAAAGTAGCTATTACTCAGCTATCCAAAGTGCCACTGGTCTGGAACTTCACTAAGTTATAGCTGACCCCAAAATAGGTGAATAACACATGAAACAAAATACTCAAAATGCAATAATTTTCGAGTTATACATGATTTACTCAACAGTGATAACCTCAAAGTAGCTATTACTCAGCTATGCAATGAGCTACAGGTCTGAAATTTTACTATGTTATAGCTGACCCAAAAGTAGGTGAACAACATATTTATACAAAATTCTCCAAATGCAATAGTTTTCAAGTTACAACTTATTTACTCAATAGTGAGAACCTGAAAATAGCTATTGCTCAGCTATGCCATGAGCTATAGGTCTGTAATTTCACTATGTCATAGCTGACCCAAAAGTAGGTGAACAACATATTTTAACAAAATACTCCAAATGCAATATTTTTCAAGTTACAACTGATTTACTCAACAGTCAGTACCTGAAAATAGCTACTGCTCAGTTGTGCCATGAGCTACAGGTCTGTAACTTCACTATGTTATAGCTGACCCAAAAGTAGCTGAATAACATATTTACACAAATTTCTGTAAATGCAATAGTTTTCCAATTACAACTGATTTACTCAACAGTGAGAACTTCAAAGTAGCTATTACTCAGCTATCCAATGAGCCACTGGTATGGAACTTCACTAAGTTATAGCTGACCCCAAAATAGGTGAATAACACATGAAACAAAATACTCAAAATGCAATAATTTTCAAGTTATAAGTGATTTACTCAACAGTGATAACCTAAAAGTAGCTATTACTCAGCTATGCAATGAGCTACAGGTTTGAAATTTTACTATGTTATAGCTGACCCAAAAGTAGGTGAACAACATATTCATATAAAATTCTCCAAATACAATAGTTTTCAAGTTACAACTGATTTACTCAATAGTGAGAACCTGAAAATAGCTATTGCTCAGCTATGCAATGAGCTACATGTCTGAATTTTTACTATGTTATAGCTGACCCAAAAGTAGCTGAATAACATATTTACACAAATTTCTGTAAATGCAATAGTTTTCCAATTACAACTGATTTACTCAATAGTGAGAACTTCAAAGTAGCTATTACTCAGCTATGCAATGAGCCACAGGTCTGGAACTTCACCAAGTTATAGCTGACCCCAAAATAGGTGAATAACATATTGAAACTAAATACTCTAAATGCAATACTTTTCAAGTTATAAGTGATTTACTCAACAGTGATAACCTAAAAGTAGCTATTACTCAGCTATGGCATGAACTACAGGTCTGAAATTTTACTATGTTATAGCTGACCCAAAAGTAGGTGAACAACATATTTATACAAAATTCTCCAAATACAATAGTTTTCAAGTTACAACTGATTTACTCAATAGTGAGAACCTGAAAATAGCTATTACTCAGCTATGCAATGAGCTACAGGTCTGAATTTTTACTATGTTATAGCTGACCCAAAAGTAGCTGAATAACATATTTACACAAATTTCTGTAAATGCAATAGTTTTCCAATTACAACTGATTTACTCAATAGTGAGAAGTTCAAAGTAGCTATTACTCAGCTATGCAATGAGCCACAGGTCTGGAACTTCACCAAGTTATAGCTGACCCCAAAATAGGTGAATAACATATTGAAACTAAATACTCTAAATGCAATACTTTTCAAGTTATAAGTGATTTACTCAACAGTGATAACCTAAAAGTAGCTATTACTCAGCTATGGCATGAGCTACAGGTCTGAAATTTTACTATGTTATAGCTGACCCAAAAGTAGCTGAATAACATATTTATACAAAATTCTCTAAATGCAATAGTTTTCAAGTTACAAGTGAGTTTACTCATGATGGAAGTTACTGAAAAGCCCAAAAGTAGCTATTACTCAGTTAGCTATTGAGATAGACACCCAAGTTACTCACCATGTTGTAGCTATGGAAAAAGTAGTTGAACAACATATTTTAACAAAATGCTCTAAATGCAACACTTTTCAAGTTATAAGTGATTTAGTGCATGATTTCATGAATTTTAATGCATTAAAAAATATTAAAAAAATTTATTAAAAAAAATGTAAGACAGATCCAGGTCTCATACTCACACAAGAGAATCTACCTCTGGCCTAGTACATACATGCAAGATATGAGAGAAATCCTTCAAATAGTCACTGAGAAAATTGTGATTAAGTGTTGAAATTTTCACACTTTTGGTGGGGGTACCTCCCTTGTAATGTCTCTAGCAAACAGACGAACAGACAGATTTCCATGCCTTGAACAATTTTTCATCCTCGATAGATAAGGTATCTTTTAAAAAAAACAGCATGTCTCTAGGCCTTGTAGTTTTGGAGAAGAAGTTGTTCACGCGGACGCGTACGTACACGCCGCAGAGTGACGACATAAAAATGTGTAGCTGTAGTAGTTTTGGAGAAATCTGCGTGACTAACACACGCATGCACACACGCACAGTCACACACGCACATACAGGCATTGAAAATTTTCGTGATTGAGTGTTTCCATAGGATACTCTGCTTCTACACTGCAGAAAATTTTGACGAAATCTCGCACGGTTAAGGAGATATAAGCATTTTAAGTTAAGTTTTAAGATTTTTGTGAAAAATTGGAAAATTCAAAATTGCCGCCATTTGTGGAAAGAAGAAAAACTTTTCAAAATTGGGCAGAGTACTACGCAGATGTACCCTGGCGCTCAAAAACTTTCGACAAAATCGCTATATCTTGCACGGTTTAGGAGATATAAGCATTTTTAAGTTTTACCATTTTTGTCGAAAATTCAAAATGGGCACCATATTTGGAAAGAGTAAAATTTTTTCAAAATTGGACAGAGTACTATGCAGACATACCCTGTGGGTCAAAAATTTCGACGAAATCGTTCTATCTGGCACGGTTAAGGAGATATAAGCATTTTTAAGTTTTACCATTTTTGTCAAAAATTCGAAAATTCAAAATGGCCGCCATTTTTGGAAAAAGTAAAAATTTCTCAAAATTGGGCAGAGTTCTACACTTACATACCTACGGGTAAAAAAAATCGATGAAATCGCTCTATCTTGCACGGTTAAGGAGATATAAGCATTTTTAAGTTAAGATTTTTTGTCCAAAATTCGAAGATTCAAAATGGCCGCCATTTTTGAAAAGAAGAAAAATTTTCAAAATTGGCCAGAGTACTACGCAAGATGTACCCTGCCGCTCAAAAACTTTCAACGAAATCGCTCTATCTTGCACGGTTTAGGAGATATAAGCATTTTTAAGTTTTACCATTTTTGTCAAAAATTCGAAAATTCAAAATGGCCGCCATTTTTGGAAAAAGTAAAAATTTCTCAAAATTGGGCAGAGTTCTACGCTTACATACCCTGTGGGTAAAAAAAATCGATGAAATCGCTCTATCTTGCACGGTTAAGGAGATATAAGCATTTTTAAGTTTTAAGATTTTTTGTCCAAAATTCGAAGATTCAAAATGGCCGCCATTTTTGAAAAGAAGAAAAATTTTCAAAATTGGCCAGAGTACTACGCAGATGTACCCTGCCGCTCAAAAACTTTCAACGAAATCGCTCTATCTTGCACGGTTTAGGAGATATAAGCATTTTTAAGTTTTACCATTTTTGTCAAAAATTCAAAATGGGCGCCGTATTTGGAAAGAGTAAAATTTTTTCAAAATTGGACAGAGTACTATGCAAAGGTACCCTGTGGGTCAAAAATTTCGACGAAATTGCTCTATCTCGCACGGTTAAGGAGATATAAGCATTTTTAAGTTCTACCATTTTTGTCAAAAATTCGAAAATTCAAAATGGCCGCCATTTTTGGAAAAAGTAAAAATTTCTCAAAATTGGGCAGAGTTCTACGCTTACATACCCTGCGGGTAGAAAAAAATCAACGAAATCGCTCTATCTCTTACGGTTAAAGAGATACAAGCAATTTTTAAGTTTTACCATTTTTGTCAAAAATTCGAAAATTCAATATGGCCGCCATTTTTGGAAAAAGTGAAAATTTTATAAAAAATTGGGCCGAGGACACACAGGCACAGTTGCCCCAAGGGTCAAAAATTTCGCCGAAATCGCTCTATCTCGCAGGAGATATAAGTGGTTTTGTGTTTTACTGGTGTATTTTGTAAAAGGCCCGCACAGAAACGTCCATGGCGGCCATCTTGTTTTTTGTAAAATATTCAGAATCATTCCCAAGAAAGCTTTCACCATGATGAACATATCCTATAGATTTGGAAAGTGTACATTTTATGCCCATTGATATACTGGGACAGCAAAAGACCCTAAAAATTACGATAAAAATGCTCGTGGCGGCCATCTTGTTTTTTGAAATGTGACGAAAAATATTCCCAGAGAAGTTTAAGTGATGATGAAGCTATCCTGATAATTTGAAAAGTCTAGCTACAATATTGTTCTTGCTAGAGCGGTAACGTCGAAATTTCACACTGCGGCGGCGTGAGCGGCGGCGTAATGCAGTCAAATCCATAGTATCCACCGGCCTTCCGGTGGATACAATAAAAAAAACAAGAAGTGTATACGAATGTGTTCACATAGGTATTTAAGCAAAAAACAATAAATGATAAATATTGAACATACGTCTATTCGAAAATGTATACAGTTTTACATTAGGTTAGCAATATTTTATATGTAAAAAGCAGCTTATACATAATTTGAGGTCTTTCCTGACAGCCTTAAAACTAGTGTGGTTCAAGCTGGAAACCTAAACATCTCACGGAGCAAAGGAAATATGAGGCTACAAAGGGTTTCTAGCTATATCTTACAAACAGAAGATCTAGGCAACCAGTCTATGTTTCGTATGCAAACGTGATTAACTTAATTAACCAATGAAATCAATTGTTATAGCTGGCATGTCGAACCAACGTCTCTGTCGTGGGTTGGATGTCATCGTTAGTTGGTTTTGCCAGCTACAGTTGTTACTGAAACCTCACTCTAGACAAAGTTTGACCGTACTGTAGCCATGCCCTAAATAAAAGTGCTGTTTGAAGAGCAAACACTTCAATTTTGGTAGACGTGGTTACCTCAGCTCTACTTTACTTGTGTGTAGAGCTGTGGCACAACCCCACATAAAACTGGAGATCTGCATAAATCCTTTTCTGTTGAATAAAACATGATGAAATGACCAGAATATAATTTAGTTAAAAACAATTGATATTTAGCCAAGGACACAATAAATACAATATGTGTATAAAATACATGCTATTTTACACAACTTTTACAATAAAAGAATATTTTTAAACTTTTGGAGAAATGGTCAAAAACTCAATGAAAATGAGGAAATGCCATTTATTTTTAGCTAACTATGTGTGCATGCTGTCTGTTGAAGGAAATGTAATGAACCAGTTGTGTGTACACATTTGTGTGGAACATGTGTTTTATGCAAATCTCCAGTTTTATGTGGGGTCGTGCCATGGCTCTAAAGTACAGCCGAGGTAAGCATGTCTACAATTTTGGTAGACGTGGTTACCTCGGCTCTACTTTAATTGCGTGTAGAGCCGTGGCACGACCCCACATAGAACTGGAGATTTGCAAAAAACACAAATATCACACAAATGCGAATACATAACTGTTCCCACAACTATTTTGTTTCATTTTCTTCGACAATTAGTCAACATGCAAACATGTCTGACAAAAAATAACTGACATTTCTTGATTTTCCGGGGTTTTTGGACCATTTCTCCAAAAATTTGAAAATGTTCTTTTATTATAAAAGCTGTGTAAATGGCACATATTTTGTACACATGTTGTATTTGTTGTGCCCTTGGCTTAATATCAACTGTTTCTAATTATATAAAACCATTTTCAGTCATTTTATGAAGTTATATTCAACAGAAAAAGATTTTATGCAAATCTCCAGTTCTATGTGGGGTTGTGCCATGGCTCTACACGCAAGTAAAGTAGAGCCGAGGTAACCACGTCTACAATTTTGGGTGCCAGCCGTTTTGGTCGTAATTTGCACGCATACCGTCCAATTCACTGTCCACAGATGTATAAGGCAGGCGTTCACTGGTAGAAACTAGAAAGCCACTATACCCATGTAAAATATCATATTGCTGTTGTATATCCTTTATTTCAACAACAACAAAAATAATAACTAAAACTGCACTCAACAAAAATTTACATTTAAAACCTATGAAAGCGAAGCCACCAGTAATGTACAGCTGTTGAAAATATAGTCAAATATCCTTGATTCGAGGGTCTCGTTGATTCAAATATTTCCGTTTTTCTTGCATATTAGAGCATCTACTTTCACTTTTTATAACATAAAAGGGTGTTTTGGTATTATAGTTTTATAAACCACATCCAAGTTGCTGCAAAATAAAATATTTAGACGTGAAATAAGCTCGTAACTAAAACGTTAAAACTCGCGAATCATCAAGGCGTACTAACTTGATACAGCGATGATACTGCACTTTACAGTAGGCGATAATACACTTTTAACTTGATTTCGCAAAAAAAGTATAAACGACAATAAAATTTTTCATAAATAACTTATTTATTAATTGTATCTATAACTTTTTACATCTCTAATACCTCAGATATGAATGAGAGTTCTCAAAATAAAAGTTTAGATACAAAAATTTGAAAATCCCAGTTTAAAAAATCTGTGCTTACTAAAACTTCCACCCAACTATTAAGGAATACTATTCCTGTTAGGATGTAAGGATGTTAGCTGAGGCCAATCCGGTGAATGCTAAAGCACAACCTGTATTTCGGCTGCCTTTTCACACATTTATTCTTGTTTGGGCTTGAAAAAGGATCTCCCTGGCTTTATACTCTGTAAACCAAACCATGTAAATATGAAAACAGTTTAAACAATGACTTATTAAAATGTGTGAACAAATATTAAATAACTATTTTTGGTAACTATTGATACTTTATACCTAAACTATACAGTGTCCTTACAAATTTTTTATACATATTTTACATATATCTTAAAGCCACCCCATTATATTTACTGTAGTCATACAATTTTTTTTCTGGACTTTTCAGCATGTAATCATCATGGATGTGACCCAGACCAATTGGGGATATGTTCCTGAGTCGATCCCAGTCACCTGTCAGTCATGAGTGAGTCACTTGGTTATGGAATGGCTAGGATGTCACCTGAGGCCACCCCATTAGATTTAGTCATACCAAATTTTTTTCTGGACCTTTGAGCATGTAATCATCATGAATGTGACCCAGACCAATTGGGGATATGTTCCTGAGTCGATCCCAGTCACCTGTCAGTCATGAGTGAGTCACTTGGTTATGGAATGGCTAGGATGTCACCTGAGGCCACCCCATTAGATTTAGTCATACCAATTTTTTTTCTGGACGTTTGAGCATGTAATCATCATGAATGTGACCCAGACCAATTGGGGATATGTTCCTGAGTCGATCCCAGGCACCTGTCAGTCATGAGTGAGTCACTTGGTTATGGAATGCCTAGGATGTCACCTGAGGCCACCCCTTTATATTTAGTCATACAAATTTTTTTTCTGGACTTTTGAGCATGTAATCATCATGAATGTGACCCAGACCAATTGGGTATGTGTTCCTGAGTCGATCCCAGGCACCTGTCAGTCATGAGTGAGTCACTTGGTTATGGAATGCCTATGATGTCACCTGAGGCCGCCCCATAATATTTAGTCATACAATTTTTTTTTCTGGACTTTTCAGCATGTAATCATCATGAATGTGACCCAGACCAATTGGGGATATGTTCCTGAGTCGATCCCAGTCACCTGTCAGTCATGAGTGAGTCACTTGGTTATGGAATGCCTAGGATGTCACCTGAGGCCACCCCATTATATTTAGTCATACCAAATTTTTTTTCTGGGAGTTTGAGCATGTAATCATCATGATTGTGACCCAGACCAATTGGGGATATGTTCCTGAGTCGATCCCAGTCACCTGTCAGTCATGAGTGAGTCACTTGGTTATGGAATGGCTAGGATGTCACCTGAGGCCACCCCATTAGATTTAGTCATACCAATTTTTTTTCTGGACCTTTGAGCATGTAATCATCATGAATGTGACCCAGACCGATTGGGGATATGTTCCTGAATCGATCCCAGTCACCTGTCAGTCATGAGTGAGTCACTTGGTTATGGAATGCCTAGGATGTCACCTGAGGCCGCCCCATTATATTTACTCATAGAAATTTCTTTTCTGGACTTTTGAGCATGTAATCATCATGGATGTGACCCATACCAATTGGGGATATGTTCCTGAGTCGATCCCAGTCACCTGTCAGTCATGAGTGAGTCACTTGGTTATGGAATGGCTAGGATGTCACCTGAGGCCACCCCATTAGATTTAGTCATACCAAATTTTTTTCTGGACCTTTGAGCATGTAATCATCATGAATGTGACCCAGACCAATTGGGGATATGTTCCTGAGTCGATCCCAGTCACCTGTCAGTCATGAGTGAGTCACTTGGTTATGGAATGGCTAGGATGTCACCTGAGGCCACCCCATTAGATTTAGTCATACCAATTTTTTTTCTGGACGTTTGAGCATGTAATCATCATGAATGTGACCCAGACCAATTGGGGATATGTTCCTGAGTCGATCCCAGGCACCTGTCAGTCATGAGTGAGTCACTTGGTTATGGAATGCCTAGGATGTCACCTGAGGCCACCCCTTTATATTTAGTCATACAAATTTTTTTTCTGGACTTTTGAGCATGTAATCATCATGAATGTGACCCAGACCAATTGGGTATGTGTTCCTGAGTCGATCCCAGGCACCTGTCAGTCATGAGTGAGTCACTTGGTTATGGAATGCCTATGATGTCACCTGAGGCCGCCCCATAATATTTAGTCATACAATTTTTTTTTCTGGACTTTTCAGCATGTAATCATCATGAATGTGACCCAGACCAATTGGGGATATGTTCCTGAGTCGATCCCAGTCACCTGTCAGTCATGAGTGAGTCACTTGGTTATGGAATGCCTAGGATGTCACCTGAGGCCACCCCATTATATTTAGTCATACCAAATTTTTTTTCTGGGAGTTTGAGCATGTAATCATCATGATTGTGACCCAGACCAATTGGGGATATGTTCCTGAGTCGATCCCAGTCACCTGTCAGTCATGAGTGAGTCACTTGGTTATGGAATGGCTAGGATGTCACCTGAGGCCACCCCATTAGATTTAGTCATACCAATTTTTTTTCTGGACCTTTGAGCATGTAATCATCATGAATGTGACCCAGACCGATTGGGGATATGTTCCTGAATCGATCCCAGTCACCTGTCAGTCATGAGTGAGTCACTTGGTTATGGAATGCCTAGGATGTCACCTGAGGCCGCCCCATTATATTTACTCATAGAAATTTCTTTTCTGGACTTTTGAGCATGTAATCATCATGGATGTGACCCATACCAATTGGGGATATGTTCCTGAGTCGATCCCAGTCACCTGTCAGTCATGAGTGAGTCACTTGGTTATGGAATGGCTAGGATGTCACCTGAGGCCACCCCATTAGATTTAGTCATACCAAATTTTTTTCTGGACCTTTGAGCATGTAATCATCATGAATGTGACCCAGACCAATTGGGGATATGTTCCTGAGTCGATCCCAGTCACCTGTCAGTCATGAGTGAGTCACTTGGTTATGGAATGGCTAGGATGTCACCTGAGGCCACCCCATTAGATTTAGTCATACCAATTTTTTTTCTGGACGTTTGAGCATGTAATCATCATGAATGTGACCCAGACCAATTGGGTATGTGTTCCTGAGTCGATCCCAGCCACCTGTCAGTCATGAGTGAGTCACTTGGTTATGGAATGCCTAGGATGTCACCTGAGGCCGCCCCATTATATTTACTCATAGAAATTTTTTTCTGGACTTTTGAGCATGTAATCATCATGAATGTGACCCAGACCAATTGGGGATATGTTCCTGAGTCGATCCCAGTCACCTGTCAGTCATGAGTGAGTCACTTGGTTATGGAATGCCTAGGATGTCACCTGAGGCCGCCCCATTATATTTAGTCATACAATTTTTTTTCTGGACTTTTGAGCATGTAATCATCATGAATGTGACCCAGACCAATTGGGGATATGTTCCTGAATCGATCCCAGTCACCTGTCAGTCATGAGTGAGTCACTTGGTTATGGAATGGCTAGGATGTCACCTGAGGCCGCCCCATTATATTTAGTCATACAATTTTCTTTTCTGGACTTTTGAGCATGTAATCATCATGGATGTGACCCATACCAATTGGGGATATGTTCCTGAGTCGATCCCAGTCACCTGTCAGTCATGAGTGAGTCACTTGGTTATGGAATGGCTAGGATGTCACCTGAGGCCACCCCATTAGATTTAGTCATACCAAATTTTTTTCTGGACCTTTGAGCATGTAATCATCATGAATGTGACCCAGACCAATTGGGGATATGTTCCTGAGTCGATCCCAGTCACCTGTCAGTCATGAGTGAGTCACTTGGTTATGGAATGGCTAGGATGTCACCTGAGGCCACCCCATTAGATTTAGTCATACCAATTTTTTTTCTGGACGTTTGAGCATGTAATCATCATGAATGTGACCCAGACCAATTGGGTATGTGTTCCTGAGTCGATCCCAGCCACCTGTCAGTCATGAGTGAGTCACTTGGTTATGGAATGCCTAGGATGTCACCTGAGGCCGCCCCATTATATTTACTCATAGAAATTTTTTTCTGGACTTTTGAGCATGTAATCATCATGAATGTGACCCAGACCAATTGGGGATATGTTCCTGAGTCGATCCCAGTCACCTGTCAGTCATGAGTGAGTCACTTGGTTATGGAATGCCTAGGATGTCACCTGAGGCCGCCCCATTATATTTAGTCATACAATTTTTTTTCTGGACTTTTGAGCATGTAATCATCATGAATGTGACCCAGACCAATTGGGGATATGTTCCTGAATCGATCCCAGTCACCTGTCAGTCATGAGTGAGTCACTTGGTTATGGAATGGCTAGGATGTCACCTGAGGCCGCCCCATTATATTTAGTCATACAATTTTCTTTTCTGGACTTTTGAGCATGTAATCATCATGGATGTGACCCATACCAATTGGGGATATGTTCCTGAGTCGATCCCAGTCACCTGTCAGTCATGAGTGAGTCACTTGGTTATGGAATGGCTAGGATGTCACCTGAGGCCACCCCATTAGATTTAGTCATACCAAATTTTTTTCTGGACTTTTGAGCATGTAATCATCATGAATGTGACCCAGACCAATTGGGGATATGTTCCTGAATCGATCCCAGTCACCTGTCAGTCATGAGTGAGTCACTTGGTTATGGAATGGCTAGGATGTCACCTGAGGCCGCCCCATTATATTTAGTCATACAATTTTCTTTTCTGGACTTTTGAGCATGTAATCATCATGGATGTGACCCATACCAATTGGGGATATGTTCCTGAGTCGATCCCAGTCACCTGTCAGTCATGAGTGAGTCACTTGGTTATGGAATGGCTAGGATGTCACCTGAGGCCACCCCATTAGATTTAGTCATACCAAATTTTTTTCTGGACCTTTGAGCATGTAATCATCATGAATGTGACCCAGACCAATTGGGGATATGTTCCTGAGTCGATCCCAGTCACCTGTCAGTCATGAGTGAGTCACTTGGTTATGGAATGGCTAGGATGTCACCTGAGGCCACCCCATTAGATTTAGTCATACCAATTTTTTTTCTGGACGTTTGAGCATGTAATCATCATGAATGTGACCCAGACCAATTGGGTATGTGTTCCTGAGTCGATCCCAGCCACCTGTCAGTCATGAGTGAGTCACTTGGTTATGGAATGCCTAGGATGTCACCTGAGGCCGCCCCATTATATTTACTCATAGAAATTTTTTTCTGGACTTTTGAGCATGTAATCATCATGAATGTGACCCAGACCAATTGGGGATATGTTCCTGAGTCGATCCCAGTCACCTGTCAGTCATGAGTGAGTCACTTGGTTATGGAATGCCTAGGATGTCACCTGAGGCCGCCCCATTATATTTAGTCATACAATTTTTTTTCTGGACTTTTGAGCATGTAATCATCATGAATGTGACCCAGACCAATTGGGGATATGTTCCTGAATCGATCCCAGTCACCTGTCAGTCATGAGTGAGTCACTTGGTTATGGAATGGCTAGGATGTCACCTGAGGCCGCCCCATTATATTTAGTCATACAATTTTCTTTTCTGGACTTTTGAGCATGTAATCGTCATGGATGTGACCCATACCAATTGGGGATATGTTCCTGAGTCGATCCCAGTCACCTGTCAGTCATGAGTGAGTCACTTGGTTATGGAATGGCTAGGATGTCACCTGAGGCCACCCCATTAGATTTAGTCATACCAAATTTTTTTCTGGACCTTTGAGCATGTAATCATCATGAATGTGACCCAGACCAATTGGGGATATGTTCCTGAGTCGATCCCAGTCACCTGTCAGTCATGAGTGAGTCACTTGGTTATGGAATGGCTAGGATGTCACCTGAGGCCACCCCATTAGATTTAGTCATACCAATTTTTTTTCTGGACGTTTGAGCATGTAATCATCATGAATGTGACCCAGACCAATTGGGTATGTGTTCCTGAGTCGATCCCAGCCACCTGTCAGTCATGAGTGAGTCACTTGGTTATGGAATGCCTAGGATGTCACCTGAGGCCGCCCCATTATATTTACTCATAGAAATTTTTTTCTGGACTTTTGAGCATGTAATCATCATGAATGTGACCCAGACCAATTGGGGATATGTTCCTGAGTCGATCCCAGTCACCTGTCAGTCATGAGTGAGTCACTTGGTTATGGAATGCCTAGGATGTCACCTGAGGCCGCCCCATTATATTTAGTCATACAATTTTTTTTCTGGACTTTTGAGCATGTAATCATCATGAATGTGACCCAGACCAATTGGGGATATGTTCCTGAATCGATCCCAGTCACCTGTCAGTCATGAGTGAGTCACTTGGTTATGGAATGGCTAGGATGTCACCTGAGGCCACCCCATTATATTTAGTCATACAATTTTCTTTTCTGGACTTTTGAGCATGTAATCATCATGGATGTGACCCATACCAATTGGGGATATGTTCCTGAGTCGATCCCAGTCACCTGTCAGTCATGAGTGAGTCACTTGGTTATGGAATGGCTAGGATGTCACCTGAGGCCACCCCATTAGATTTAGTCATACCAAATTTTTTTCTGGACCTTTGAGCATGTAATCATCATGAATGTGACCCAGACCAATTGGGGATATGTTCCTGAGTCGATCCCAGTCACCTGTCAGTCATGAGTGAGTCACTTGGTTATGGAATGGCTAGGATGTCACCTGAGGCCACCCCATTAGATTTAGTCATACCAATTTTTTTTCTGGACGTTTGAGCATGTAATCATCATGAATGTGACCCAAACCAATTGGGTATGTGTTCCTGAGTCGATCCCAGCCACCTGTCAGTCATGAGTGAGTCACTTGGTTATGGAATGCCTAGGATGTCACCTGAGGCCACCCCATTATATTTACTTATAGAAATTTTTTTCTGGACTTTTGAGCATGTAATCATCATGAATGTGACCCAGACCAATTGGGGATATGTTCCTGAGTCGATCCCAGTCACCTGTCAGTCATGAGTGAGTCACTTGGTTATGGAATGGCTAGGATGTCACCTGAGGCCACCCCATTAGATTTAGTCATACCAATTTTTTTTCTGGACGTTTGAGCATGTAATCATCATGAATGTGACCCAGACCAATTGGGTATGTGTTCCTGAGTCGATCCCAGCCACCTGTCAGTCATGAGTGAGTCACTTGGTTATGGAATGCCTAGGATGTCACCT